>LR991057.1:2750241-7980710 GCA_905163555.1 Notocelia uddmanniana
CGTATGACTGACGTACCGGGGAACAGAACATGGCGATTTTAAGCCTCAGTCACGGATCTATACCGTGGCCTCAGTAGCTTTGGTACAAATAAAACAATACGCCCGGTCCATTGAATTCCATAGTCAAAGTCCTAGCCGCACCTGCCCGGCTAGTATGATAGCTTATACCGTCACGTTATATGGCCAAAATGTACTGAAACGTCACATAAAACGTGACGGTATAAGCTATCATACTAGCCGGGCTGAAACGTCATACTTCGCAGCATTATAAGGAACATAACATCAATATTTCATTGCATGTTTGAGAAAATATAATTTCAAACATCACCCCTTATCGTCAAATTTCAATTCTAAATATTATCCCTACACACAGTAAAAGAAATAAAATATAAAATAAATGCAGTTGGATGTAAGTGATAACTTAATAAATTTGAAATAAGCCCCGTCATATTCATTTCAAAGTTCAATATCTCAAAAACATACTTAAGAACCATCGCTGGAAAAACGGCTTTCAAAAAACCGCATTCAAATCGGCACAGCCGTTTAAGAACTACGATGCCACAGACAGACACATAGATACACATGTTAAACTTATAACACCCTTCTTTTGCGTTCCGCGTCGGAGGTTAAAAAATGGCTCCGTTACTTTCTAAAACGAATAAAAGCATCGTATCCTTTAATTAGTTGATTGGAATTATCAATACTTGCATTGTAACTGGCAACAAAATGGCGCTATCGGACCGATATTATCCTTCGAGTTTAACTGGCGTGGCCTGCAGTGGCGGCCACGCCAGTGTGATTCAGGCCTTAATAATGTCAATTGTCAACGTGAAACGGAACGGAACTAGTGGTGGGTCGTTGACGGTTTTCGCTTCAATGAAACGAAACGTTAACTTAGAAAACGTCAACTAGTTGAAAAACTAGTTGATCTCGTCAACTAGTTTTTTGCTTTAACCACGGATCTATACCTAAACTTTAGGTATAGATCCGTGGCTTTAACTGAAGAGAAAAAGTCATTGAGTTGATACGTTTATTGAGTAAGGGGGAAAACGTTAAAGAGCTTTAGTTTAGCGTTCCATTTCGATTACGTTTGTACGTTAAAGTCGTCAACTAGTTGATTCTGTTAAACAAAACGTTTCGTTCGTTGACGAACGAAAAACGTTTTATCAACTAGTTCGTTGAATCAACATCAACGACCACCCCTAAACGGAACATAAAAGTCATAAATAACTACTAATGTGATGCCCTTCGATCTGAAGATGTTCCATTTCCCACCGATGTTCCTTCTCTACTTGTTAACCCTGTTACTTACAATATATTAGCTAAATTTATCAACAACACTAATATCAAATTATAGATTTTTATTTATGTTTAACTATTTATGTATTCTTTTATTCAGTTTTACCTGCATTGACAATTTTTTCCAAATTTTAAATCCTCGTCCGTTATCCTTTTTCCTTTTTTTCCTTCCTACCCTTTTTGTGTAGATTTCCTACTTGATAATGGCTATGGGCAAAAGCCCCAAGTCCATATAAAAAAAAAAAAAAAAACTACTAATGTAATTTTACTAACCTCTAATGTAAATTTAAAGAAGAGATTAAAATCTGTGTTAAAATCACAATTACTTATTCATAATATTGTTATTTACTGTAGTTTAAACATAATATAAGAAGTTAAAAATGCTAACAAGGTATTTACAAACCTTTAATGTGTGTCATAGTATTTATTAGAGCGGTTTTAACAAAATATCTTATACATATTACAGGCTACGGTTCAAAAGGGATTTTAGAGTTATTGTAAGATATTTATCCGACAAACCGTCAGACGGCGATGGAAAAACAACAGAGAAACAGCCTAGTACTGCTGCTAAAGAGGTAGATAAACAGTCAGACTCCAGCACAGAAAAAATCCAGGCGCTTTTAAAAAGTATGATGAGTGAGCCATTATCAAAGGAAGCGGAGTATAGAGCTAACTTTGCTTCGGCACCAGATGTGAGACGGCAGCGAAAAAATGACGTAATCGAAGTCAAAGTAGAGAAAATAGGTAAGTTTTTATAATTGTGATTAAAATAAAGGTATACCCATTATAATTATCTTGTCATGCTTTAATAGGAATTAAATCCACTAAGAATATGTTTTTGTAACAATAGCAAACCCATTTCATGATAGATGAATCTCAATTAACAACAGGAAATACCAAAATCGCCATACACATGCCCACCAAATTTGGGGAGTACCCTCGATTCCTCCTGGATCCCGTCATCAGACCTTCACCAAATTTGTGTGGGACCAACTTTGGGGGTACCTGCTTTGAAACAAAAAAGGAATTATCCAAATCTGCCAATATAGCCAAGAGTTATCGGAGAACATACATATATGAAAAAAAAACATGCAGACGAACTGAGAACCTCTTTCCTTCTATTGAAGTCGGTTAAAAACTCAGTTTACTTCTAGCATATGGAGACAGAATAACAACCAGAAAAAAAACTATATATGTTGCTCTTTACTGTATATGTATTTGCAGAAGAGAGCATTACTCAGGCTGCCGGTGACGTTGCTAAAGCCATTGGAGGGGACACAAAGCAGACTGAAGCTGAGTTGCTTTCTAAGGTTCTGGGGAAAATTAATCAGACATCTACCAGTCTCAGGTAATATATTCACTAAAAATAGACCTCAAAAATACAGCAGACTCTTGATTAACACATATACCAGTTTTTAAAAAGTACTTTTTTAATCCTATTCAGAGGTATATTTTAAGGAACATCACAAAATTATTATATTCCCTGGAGAGGCAAGATTTTTTCGGGAATCTTTGAATGCAGTAATTGCAGTAACAGTTTTGTTTTATTTAAGATGATGAAAAGTACTTTAAACTAACCATTACCACCATCTATTTTTTAACTGTCATCTTCAAGTAGGTTTGTAAAACAACTTAGTAAATGCATATTGTTTAAATATGTTTACAATACAGTAACAGTATATGTGCACTTTGGTCATTTTTATGATGTCTCTTTGTTATCTTTTTTTTTTCATATTTAGGAAACAAAAGGTGTTGTAAAATCCTGCTTCAAGTGCTTTTTCGTCATCTTAAATAAATTAAAGTATACATAATCCATTTAAAATATATTATACCAATGTTTCGCAGAGCAAAATATTGTGTCTTTCATGTTGCATGGTTCCATTCTAATTAGGGAAAATTCCCAATAATGGCATATCAAGATGTACCATTGTTGGGAACAACCACCATACAATTCATTATGTATCTTGAAACAAGCCCATCTATTAAATTAACTTTTATTGTAAAATATTAACATTATTTACAGTGACCTGTTAATTGGCATGAAAGTAGACCACTCAAAGGGTGGTGAAGAGGGGGCCTCAGTCCAGAGAGAGACACGAGGAGAGCAAGTAAAGCGAATAGTCAGAACAAAAGAGGAACAAAGGCAGAAGACACAGCAAAGTAGACCCCGGCAGGACATGAGACCGGTGAGAACACAAACTAAGGAACATAGGAGGTTAGTGTGCTAGTTTCTAAACAACACATTTTGTATCAAGCAGTGCAGTCAAGAGCAAATGTAGATGATCATTTTAGTAATTTGTCCTGCTAACTTTACAATACTGCGACAATGGGGATAAGTCAAAGTAGTGAAAGTGACAAAGTACTAATATACTTTTGCTGTTGACTGTACAACTACTGAACATTTTTTTTAGAGTAAGTGCTGCTTACTAGGGTCAATCAACTTTTCCTTGTTGTTATTCTGTCCCGTCAGCGAGGAGACTAAAGTAACCGAGTTTCTTATAAAATGTTATAACATGGACTTCTGGCATCTCCAGAGATGTCCATTGTCAGTATTATATTAATAAATATTTATTAATATTATGCTGTAGGCTTTATTATTTGAGTATGTAATAACTGTAAAAATTCTGTCTGAAATATGTACCTATGAATAAATGTTTTTACTGTACATATGGTGCTACATTACCGCACTAGTGCGGTAACCAGCAAATTACGTGCATATGTCGAAACTTTAAAGAGCCATATGTACTGTAAATGTTTTTACAGTACATATGGTGCTGCTTTACCGCACGAGTGCGGTAATCAGCAGATTACGTGCATATATCGAAACTTTAAAGAGCCATATGTACTGTAAAACGTTGTACGATACACGTGCGAACAGGTAATTCGCAACTCGTGTCGATTTAAAACACTCCGTTCGGTCGTGTTTAATAATTAAGCAACATGATAGCTCAGTTGGTTAAGGGTGATTGGCCCAGACTGCCAAAAGGGAATAATATTTTTCCGCCTAGTTCAAAAATCAGCATTTTTTTGTCATTGTAATATAGGCAAACATTATTAATGTAACTTTTCCATCCAATATTATGTATGGTATTATTTGCGAAACTCTCTTACCCTCTCTCATCTTAGCGACAATCCATGTTGCATCCTCAACTGTTTTAGCTTTGTATTAGCATATATAATGTAGTAAAACAAACACTTATTTCAGAAGCATATTTATAAGGCGTTGTAAGAGGGAACTAGTGAAGGATTTCGTGCACGGGCTTGGTTGTTCCGATAGCTCAGAGGCTAGAGCGATTGGCCGCGTATGCCAGATGTCGCAAGTTCGAATCCTGCTCGGAGCATTAAGTTTTTCAATTTTTCTCTTTAATTTGTAATTTTTGTATTACTGTGATACTGGAATTTTATATTAAATTATTTACAAAATATATCATCATCATTCTCTTGCCCTTTTCCCATTTATTTGGGGTCGGCGCGGCATGTCTTTTTCTTCCATATATCTCTGTCACGCGTCATCTCTTCATTCACATCTCAAACTCAATAGTATTTACAAAATATATATTGTTGGGAAATAAATTGAAAAAATGATACCTCGCCGAGATTTTTTCGACGGTTTGTCTCGTAGCAGAGGTGAATTTTCTGAGTCGGTGGTAGTTTATTTAGATTCATTGCTGCATAAAATATACCTAAATTGAAGAATAAATGACTGACTTTTTATTGATTTTGATCCAGCTTACCTCAACCCACCACAGTCAACATATTCAGCGGTGAGCCTCTGAACATCTTCAAAGCCAACGAGAACAATTACGGCACCAAACTGCAAGTATGGGAGAGTCTAAAGCAAAGGGAGGTCTCGTTAGCCACCTCCCAGCAGCCAGCGAATTACTTCCAGAAGATGATTCTGTGGACAGAGCAGGGGAAAGTGTGGAAGTTCCCTATCAACAATGAACAGGGTGAGTGGTCGCATAATTGATATCTCCGTCCTCGTATACATCGTTTTGTTTATTAGAATTGTTATGATCATTTTCGCCCTCGTTTCTTCGTTTCCCTAGGATATCAGAGGATAATATTGTACTAATTTAACATATCTCATTCAAAATTAGCATGAAGCGTTTTGCTTCTCGTTTTCTTGCGAGAACTGCTAAGATACTTACGAGTATAACTTAGATCTTTTCAAGAGTGAATAGGTACTATCTAGGTACGCATGTAACACCCTCGACCTCATCATCACTTACCATCAGGTGAGATAGTGGTGAAATGCTTACCTATCCATACAAATATCATCCTCCTAGCGTCATTCGCAGTACAGTTGCATCCTGAAGGATGCCTGGGGTCCGCTACCTAATCCCAAGAGTTGGCGTAGGCACTAGTTTTTACGGAAGCGACTGCCATCTGACCTTCCAACCCATATGCATGCGCCATATTTTCCCCGTTGCAAGATTGTTGTCCTTGAAATCGCATGACCAAGAACGCACGGTTTTTAAAGTAGAAAAACGAAGTATAAAGTTTTCGCTGCTGTATCCTAAATGTTCTCGGGGTCCACTTGCACAGATTTGCCGTAAGCACTAGTTTACGATTGAGACCTTTCAACTCAGAGCGAAAAATAGACCTTGTTGGAATTAGACCAGTTTCCTTCACAGCAAGGCTACTGTTAAATATCAAATTATATTTTGTACAGTCAACTGCAAAAATATGGGTGCATACAACTTGCTCAAAAATATGTCCTATAGCTCTTATGTCGGCGGATTAAGGTGCGATACGTACTGGTGAGAGGCTTAAATCGATATGTATGTTTGTAATTGATCATACTTACGTTGATATATTACCGTAATACACCCCGACCGTAGTCGTCACTTCATTATTCACTAAATTAACGCATCAAATATGGATTTTGCTTCAATATTCACGTGATACGGATCGTGATATGAGTGATCCGCGTGATAGTGATTCGTGACCGAGTAAACGGCCCCATTGGTTTTTCTTTTATTTTATTTTATGTGTTAGGTACCTGCTGGGCAATCACTTGATGGTTCTGAGATGGAACCATTTCGTGCAATACCCATTGTTACTGTTTTTCTTTTCTATTTCTATTTTGTTGTTTTGTATTGTCACGATTAAATGATTTTTATTTCTATTTAAATATTACACTGGTGTCCTCCGAACGAACGAATACTCTAAACTAAATCAATACAGTGTCTGCCACGCACTTGTGACTCCTTTGAAGAAACATTACAATGATTACAAACTTAGTCGTTATTCTAAATACACACGAACAGTATGATAAAAAAAAAGTATTATATCCTATTCTACACTAATTGTAAGTGGAAGGATAAGGAGTGTAAATAAACAAGCTATTTTTTGTTGATAAATCAAAATCTAATATTTATCTGTCACGTTACCCATTCACTTGACAAGGATAATCCCATTAACACGTTGGCTGCCCACCATACGGGGCCATCCACATATTACATCACAGCGAAGGAGGGGGGTTACTGAACGTGACAGTACATGTTAAATGGATGGGAAAAAGCGTGACTAGGGGGGGGGGGGGTGTACAAGTAGTCGAAATTTTGCGTGACGTAACATGTGGACGGCCCCATACTCGTAATTCACCTAAAATTTTGCTCCCACGCCCAAATTTAGTGATACATTTGATCCCACCGGTGATGCTCATGGCCATATAGAGATTACGCGATCCCACCGGTGATGCAATTCGTAGCCAACGTGTTAAAGTCTAGTGTACGGTCTTGTCTTGTACGATTGATTGTCTTTATGTCGCCGCTGTCTACAGCTGTCGCGACGTGGTCGGTGGACTCGTCTCGTCCGCTGTCTGAGTCGTACTGTCCAAGTCTTCTGTTTTTTCAAGTCATGTCAGGTCTTTGAATTTAGAACTAGTCGTTCGAAATGGGCTGTCAGTAAGTCTGCCAGTCATAGTCGTGTCGGTCGGCCAGCGCAGAGGCTAGGCACCCCTACAGTCTAGTATATTCCTTAGGTTGGAAGGTCAGATGGCAATCGCTTGCGTCAAACTAGTCCCTACGCCAGTTCTTAGGATAAGGTAGCGGACCCAGGGCATCCTTCAGGATGCTACTATACTGTACTGAGATAGCGCTAGGATAATGTAGACTTAGTTTTAATTTTGTTGTAATTACTTTTATTTATGGTCGGTATTTTTTTGTAAAAAATATTCTTAAACAATAAAAAACCTTATTTACAGGCTTAGAAGAGGAAGCAAACGTCCACTTCTCAGAACATATTTTCCTCGACACCTACCTAGAAGGTTGGTGCCCGCAGAAGGGCCCCATTCGACACTTCATGGAGCTAGTCTGTGTCGGTCTCTCCAAGAACCCATTCTACACGGCACAGGAGAAAAAAGATCATATCATGTGGTACAAAGAGTACTTTGAGTCGAAGAAGGATGTGCTCACGGATGTCGGTGCTTGGGATGTTAGGAAGTCGACGAATAAGGAAGCATCATCATAAATGAAAGTTATTTAACAAAATTAGAACGTTAGAAGTTATTTGGAGTTTTAATAAAACCTCGTTTAAATTCATCTATCTTCTATAAATATAAGTGCGTATGTCCTGACTGACTCATTCACTCACTCATCAACGCACAGCCGAAACTACTGGTGCTAGAGAGTTGAATTTTTTACTGTAATTCAGGTTAATAGCGTAGACAACCAATAAGAAGGGGTTTTCAGAAATTCAACTCCTAAGGGGGTGAAATGGGGGTTGAAAGTTTGTATGTGGATGGAGTAAAATTTTAGGTGAGAGACTTGAAACTTTGTGTATGGACTCCTTATTACAATACAAGAAAAGTAATTTTAGCATTTTGGAAAAATTCATCCTTAAGTGGGTTAAATAGGGGTGCAAAGTTTGTATGGGGATGAAGTACAATTTTTGGTGAGAGACTTGAAAGTTCGTGTATAGACTCCTTATTACAATACAAGAAAAGTAATTTTAGCGTTTGGGATAAATCTACCCCTAAAGGGGTTAAATAGGGGTGTAAAGTTTGCATCGGGATGGAGTAAAATTTTAGGTAAGAGACTTGAAACTAAATGTATTCCTTATTACAATACAAGAAAACTAATATTAAGGTTTTGGAAAAACCCACCCTTAAGCGGGTTAAATAGGGGTGCAAATTCCTGACTGACTTACTTAATCAACGCCCAGCCCTAACCGTTTGACCTGGAAAGCTGAATATTACCATTAACAGAAACTAATTTCCGACCTAGATATGCCGAATCCCATTGTGTATACAAAGTTTCATGTTATTCTAGCATGGCATTTTAAAATGAGAGCCTAAATACGTTTGTATGGAGAATCGATCCACACCGATCGTACTGCGCCGTCTTAAGATCGTGGCGGTAGCGACAATGACGTGCTCGAGTTTGACGTAAATGTCACGGCGCACGTAAGAGCGAGACTGTGTGCGAGAGAGACATAGCCTATAACGTTATTATTGCGCTTTCAAAATTTCGCTATATATATATATATATATTGCTTTTTATTTATAACGATATAATGGATACCGCTATAAATGCGCGCCAAATATCGTTTTTACTAAAGCGTTTTATTGACAAAGTAGCGTTATAAATCATAACGATATGCGACAATAGCGCTATTTCAAGGCCCGTCGGAGACTATAAGCACTACAAATACAATTAAAACATTTAGCAAGGTGTGTTCTACTGGTATGAATGGCTACGTAAAAGTGATGTGAAATGACGAAAAAATAATAAATTAGGGGGAGGGGGCACTCCATACATATAACCAGGGGATACAAAATTTTATTTAATTTTTAAAGGCATCAGTTTAAAAAATAAAAAGAGGATTCTTAGAACCAACGTTTTCATTTTCTTTTATGTCAACCGTTGGTAAATACCAAACTCTGTCAGTTTTTTGAGTGATAACTGTCAGTTTTTTCAACATTTTAAGATAAAGAATATGGGTAATTTTATATATATATTTTTTTTATACAATAATGCTTTGGTTTTGACTTTATTATTTAACGCGAAACGGATTATTTTATGATCGTACAGCGGTACAGCAGCGCGTGCGCGTGCGATCCGTAACGCTGCGCCGCAACCATTGAATGGTCACACGACGTGTGAGCCGGCGGCCGCATGTACTTTGCGCGGCGCGATGACGTCACGGTAGTAAACCACCCCTGACAAAACATGGGCCGTAAAACAGAAAGCCCTCTCTCGCATATTTATGACCCTCGCCTGCGGCTCGGGCCTCAAACATCTGCGATATCAGCCTTTCTTTGTTTTACATCCCTTGTATCGTAAATAGCTATACTATTTTATATAGGTATAAACGGGGTTTATTATATGTATACCTGCATACACGTTTACTTCACACGAACTACAGATAAAAAGTCAAAAGGATCTAAAATAAAACAAAGTATAATTTATTTACTTCACTTTATTGCACCTATTGAAGTACACTTCGTTGCTACCTTCGATGTCATCACTAGTTATATTACAACGATACAATATCGCATTGGACGAAACAGCCAGTACTGCAGTACAAAACCGAGTTATTCTTGTAAAATTCACAATTGTTCAATTATAAACCTTATGCACATATGCTAAGGATTAATCCTTATTATGTTAACCATTTAAGTGCCAAGCGCTTAACCCTTTGAACGCCAAGAACACCTAAAGGCGCGGCGTGTTTTCGTGCTAACGGCGCCAAGAACGACTATAGACGTTAAGACGTACGCTGTCAGTCACTTTCGTGTTTTATGCTATAGGTTCGTATTCAATCTCTTCTGGAAGATGAGTTGGCGTGTGTCACTGCCGTTCATGAAGAATGGCGTTGAAAGGGTTTAAATAATAAGCCCCCAACGCCAAAAAATTTAAAAGTTTAAATCTGATAATAGCTAGTTATTACTTCGATTCATATAAAACTACGAGGTAAAACTATAAAAAAATATAGGTACAGTAGATTTGTGTGAATCAACCTGATTTTTCTAACACATTCCGAAAGAGCTGCAATAGATTCCGCCCTCTAACAATATGCCAATGGATCATTAATCCGGACCTCTCCCTTGCATTCTGGTCACAGGACAGGTCCGGTCAGGGGCGTATTTAAAAATTTGGCGCCCCGGGCCAGGTAGCTTTGCCGCCCCATATTATGATGATAATATATTTTATTATAAAAATACCAGCACCTATGTGCGGCTTCGTCGCCCCTCGCAGCCTGCCGCCCCGGGCCATGGCCCCCTTGGCCCTAGGGTAAATACGCCCCTGGGTCCGGTAGATGAATATCGACATGTTAACGTGATGCCTTACTAAGGGAGGTATTCCATATCTTTGTCCAATATACATTTGATCAAAGATTCTGATGACATTTAAATCAATATGACTACTCATGAAAAAAGAAACTTGGACAAATATATTGGATAAGTGGAATGGGCCTCCATCAAAGAAATTTGATCAAAGATTTGACAAAGATATTGGATGAGTGGAATACCACCCTAAGTATTATAATAGGCATTTTTTGTAATAATAATAATACATATTATAGAGATAGTTTGATTGATATTTCCGTACGCTATTTAATGGCGTGGCGTATGGGGCAAATATTTCATAAACATGAATTGGCATTCAAAAAGTTAACATGCTAATGGATCATTGGTACACAAGTTGATAATTATGTCCACTCGACAGCTTTCGAAATCACATTGGATCCTTCGACAGTCAGTTACAAATATTTAGCAAGTCAGCATTTATCGCGAGATTATACCGTCTGTCTATACCGAGAAAGTTTAAAAAGTGGGGAAGGGAGTATTAGGATGGGGAATCACGATACTTGCTGACAAGCGATTACATAAAGATAGAAATGCCTTGACATTTTGTGATGTTTCTACTGGAGGTAAATTTTTGTGCGTCACTTCCGATTTCAATCACACTGCAATGTGTCGCGCGGTCGCTTTAACAAATATTGGACTGTCAAAGATTTTTTTCTCAACACCTCTGTAGAGTGGGTTGCACCAAACCGTCTGTATAGTCTGAAATTAAAAAGTGGCAACACTGTAGTGTCGTCCCTTTTTTACCTGACTGCGCCAGAAGGAGGGTTATGTTTTTTAAGGGGTATGAATGTATGTATAATTGTCTGGCACGGTCTGCAGTCTGAACGGCTCGATGGATTTCAGCTTGCGAGGTGTCGTTAGATTCGTATTTACTGTGAGAGTGACACTGGGAATATCAAAATAAAAATAAAAACAAAAGGCGGATTTTTGGCGCCAAATTACACAGAAACGCAGTCGGTTTTTTTTTAAATAATTAGTCTTGTTTCTTATATTGATTTGAAAGGGATGACACTAGTGTTGCCACTTTTTAATTTCAAGACTATTGCCAGACTATAATCGTAACCAGTGTTCGTTACAATTCGATTGTATGAAGAGTTTGACAAGTTTCTGTGGGATGACAGCAGCAGGCGCCATATTTAACAACACAGAGTACCCCAGAGAAAACGTCATATAGTATCAGGCGAATAAACGATTACTCGCCCAAATTAAAGAGGTCATTTATGGTTAGCCGCCACACATTTAAGACCAGTTCTCAATTTAGCTGCGTAAGAGCTTTTCTGTCCCTCTTGGTGAAACTCGTTTAGGATCTCTATAGAAATCCGTACTTTTGAGTTTAACGTGGATGCGTCTGTACTCGTAAGTTGGTGCCACCCACCCTAAATGATCAGTAGAAATAATAGATAAATATAGCATAACTGTCTTTTGCCCTCATTCATAAAAACTGTCATTAAATTTGTGCAACAGTTCTCTTGATCTGTCACTTGTATTTGTAGCAAAGAATATAATTATTTTTGTAGTTATGAAATTTGTAACAACAGTCGTTTGTTAAGTTTTATGATTTTTATAAATAAGAGAGTAAGACAGTCCCAGTCCATCATATTAAAGTAATTTTCGAAATATACGTACTACCTTTTTGAACATAAATTAAAATATGACGAACCGTCACGTGAATTACTTACTTAATATATATCAATTGTCCATATCGTATGTCCGTGTTACAAGGAACTCGTTATATCTATAAGTACATAATCTTATATTTACCATCGTATACTTTAAAAGCCTCCAAAATTCTTCAAATTAAAAAAGTACATAATAAAAAAATGTAAATAAAAACACTACAATTTGTACAAATCGTTCGCTTATGTACAATAATATGCACGTAAAATCACGGAATGTTTTCAGGAATTTGTACATTACTTGGGTATTACAATTATGTTCAGTGTAAGAGGCGAAATCTTCAGTAATATTAGTGCATAAGCTAATACATTAGCAAAATAATTATAGCTAATTATGGGGCAATTGATTGAAAAAACAAATTGATTGCTACCACGGCTTCAATGGGAGAAACTTTCAGTGCGTTAACATTTCTGTTTTATGCTAAAAACAAAATATATTTGAGTAGAGTCCAAAATAGTGTGAGACTCATCTTGCTTGTCTGACTCAAAGAATTAACTTGACCAATTACCTATTAGTTAAAAAGAATAGTAAGTACCTTTTGTATAAGAATGTAAAAATGTCTTTGCCCCATCGAAAAAAAACTTAAAGTAAAATTACAACCATAGTTAAACATACAAACTGATGCAACAACAATTTAATAACGAAACGATGTCTGAGTATTCTGAGCTAGAAAATCTAAATAACTTTGTGACATCTTAGTAATGGATTAAACACATATCATACCTTGATAATTAAGAACAGAAGGGCATAAAACAAGGACATTAGAAATTTGTATGGAAACGTAAAAATATTTAGGCACCCCAGTGTCCTTAAATTTTGGGACCAGGAAGGATGCTTTTCCAATCTGTTATTAAACTTAAAGGAGCATTTTGCCCGTTTAGTGATTTTGGCGTCACAGCTGTTCTTCAAATCAATACAAAGATCAGTAGATAATTACAATAGGATGTCTAATAATCGTGGAATTAGCAGTTTGGCCGATGTTCTTACTGTCGGAACATACGTTTTGTATTGGTTGACCTGGCCGCTATTTCCCAAATTTGTCAATTTGTCACCAATCGCTGTACATTTCTGGGGTGATAACTATAAAATGCAACGACTATCTCTACGTGTCGATTCAGCAATGTACATCGAATTTATTTGGTTAAAAAAATTCACTTTCGTCATGTTTAAACTGTCATAACTACATGTCCATCGGATGAAAGCGACAAAGTACATACCAAAGAGCCCAACTACTTATTAGACGTCACGATTTTCTCTGTATCTTAAATGCACTATTATAACCATATTCATTATACCAGTAGGTAGTCAGCGTCTTATTGTACGTAGTAGCCAAACTCGTCAAATAGTTCTGTACACCACAAATATATGGTGTACCCAACTATTTGGCCACTGGCTGACTGTACAATTCATGTCAACAAATCACATTTAAGTACTTTAAAGGCACAACTTCAAGTTCCTTACTTCGGAAATCGGTCACGTTATAAACTCAAGTTAAAATGTATGCCAAATATTATATGATTTATTTTTAAATTCATCATGTATACTTAGTTTTATAGTACTCAAATGTAGTTTGTTTCCATGAATTGTACTATGACTAATGAATATGGTATATATTCTGTTATAACTAAGTTTAGCCATGAAAATAGAAACTAGTGTAATGAAATGTAGCAAGATTAAAGCTAAACAAATAACAAGTATCACAAGAAGTGCGGAAGACGTCAGGAGAAACGAAACAATGCTATAAAGAAACGAGAACAAATATGTTTGGCAAGATTGGAGTGCGCTTACACCAGACTTATGTTAAATATACATAGCGTCGGCCATTTTGTTTAGGATATTACCACCTGCTACCTATGTGAGTTAACTAAAAGAAATTATTTCCAAGTAGTGGTTACAGCGAAACCATTTTTAAAATGGAAGCCTGTTAAAAGATTACTAAGGTAGATATTATTTAATGAGTGTTTATATGTATTACGCCTGCATGAGTATCTGACTCATAAGAATTCCTGTCACAAGAATTTCGCCAGCCGGCCCAAGGAGGGGGGGTTGTCCCCCAACTCCCCTTGGCGACACCTATGCCCTGTCATTACTAACGGGAACAAGTGGAAATATTCGGTAAACATGGAATGTCAAGTTAGACATGTTAAGAATATCAAAACTTAATTCGTTTTTCACATTGAATTAACCTACATAAAAAAAAACTGGTTGTTTTCTTACAAATAAGCTGCAAAAACTAATTCTCGTGGTAAATAAAATTGTTACTTCAATGTGAACTACTAAACATTAAAACATTGATATAAAGATACATCATTATTCCAAGAATTTATGAGCATATGTGTGAATTATTTAATCAAATTTTGATAACCAATTCCGCGACAGCAAAGCTGTTAACCATACAAAAATGACACGAATTCGTATCACCGGCACTGAATGTGATAAGGACCTATTAGTAACACCGCTTACTAGCGCTAAATGGTCACACATAAACCACTTAGTATATTAAATATTAGTTATTCTACAGAAGGAATGTATTAAGAATTACTGAGTTCTCATGGGTGTAAAATAAAAGTGAAACAAAAATACTGTTAACATACATACAATTGTCAAAATTGAACCCTTTCATCAATTCAGCCGAGAAAACAAGTGTATGGGTGTTTCAGAAAAGTAATCGGTATCAGACAATTTTGATTGCAGTCTTCATTCAGGTAAACTAGGTTTTTTTTAAAAGATTATTAGTAATAATAGTAATAATAATTTATTACTCCTTGCTGATTTTAACAAGGTGGTATTGCCTATATCGAAATCTTGACAAAATGTACGCTAGGTTTAAAGGCCTAATTAGATTCAGTTATCAGTCAAATTTATATCTGAGTGGCATAAATATAAATTGCATACTTATATGCAATCGAGAGTGTATTATATGTATCTTTATTGACTTGACATTAAGGTCGTTGATACAAATTTTTGTAACTTTAGGTGGATCGATCTATTTGTACGAAACATCCCGAGAGTTCTGGGATTTTTCGGTAAGGGCTTGTACGTAATATCTCGATATATTACAAACAGTCGCGGAAATGTTCGTCAATGTTTGAACCTTAATGTCATTAAAATAAAAAAGGAAATTACATGGTCCATACAGGGCGTCTCGGAATTCGCGGCTGATTGTTGAAAGGGGGTAAACTCGGGGTTACCTAAGGCTCGTGCGGGGCGAGCCGCTCGTGTCCGGAATTGACGCGGCGCTGGACGGCTGAGAGACGCTGGCGGCGCCATCTACTTACATCACCTGGAAATAACATATTTTACATTAAATATTAGGTAGAAAGAATTATGTTTCAATAAAAAAATGGTACAAGCCTTTATTGAAATTATAAATTGTTTCGGACCGTGATCCATATCATAATTATGTTAGTTATAGTAATACTTAATACATATTGTTAGTTTTTTTTTAAATAACTACAACACAAAACGAAACAAAGCATATACACGAAACAAATTCCTAAGTTAGGCTGGGTTGCACCAAACCGTCTGTAATCGTAAGCTGTGTTCGTCAAAATTTGATTGTATGGAAAGTTTGAAAAGTTTCTATGGGATGACAGCTGCCGGCGCCATATTTAACGTTGAACAGTCTGTGATCGTAAGTCGGTGCAACCCAGCCTTAGACTACTAAACCCTTTGTAGGTGAAGTTGCATCCAATGATTTTGAAAAGGGCCGTCCAACTTAGAACAAACTACGGATAGGATGCTATCGACGCTGCCGCTCGCTGCCGTCCGATGGCGCGGAAGCCATCCGTGCGGGTTTCCGCGAACATGTCTTTATTGCCAAATGTTCTGCCTTTTGTTCTGTTATCAACTAATCGTCCAATGAGCCCAAACACGACGGGTTTATCTTGTGTAGTTTAGGAGTTGCTACAGCTACCTCCTGTCCCCGAACATGTTGATATCGTATTGGACGCCATGACGGATATATGCGTCGTTGGCGTCGAAGCGATAGTGCGCATATATACGTAGTTGACGTCGAAAAAGTTAAGGTTATACAAAAATTAAAATATTTACAATGCGTCTTTATGGCTATCACGTGAAATATACAGTACGTATCTGATACTGAAGAAAAGCTTTAAGCTTGCTAACGTCGAAATGGGGTACAGTGTAATGGCTTACTAACCGTCCAACGAGGTGGACAGACTGGTTTGTCGTTTAGTAAGGGTGGTATTCCACTCATCTAATATCTTTGTCCAATCTTTGATCAAATTTCTTTGACAGAGGCCCATTCCACTCATCCAATATCTTTGTCCAAGTTTTTTTCATGCGTAGCCATATTGATTTAACTGTTATCAGAATCTTTGATCAAATGTCGGGGTCCCATCCAAGTTGGATGAAATCATCCAATTTCTTTGATCAAATGTATATTGGACAAAGATATTGGATGAGTCGAATACCTCCCTTACCTTTGCAGCAGTTTTTAAAATTTAACTTGATCTTGGATCTCGTTGGGAGGTGTTACTGCTTCATACAAAATGAGTTTACACGCCAGCAGGAGGTTACCTGCAGTATCTGCGAGGCCTCGAAGGCGGTGCCGGGCAGCAGCACGATGGGCGCGGCCACGCGCGCCGCCTCCACGCACACCATGTTGGGGAACTCGTCGTCGCCGAAGTCGGGAATCTCCTTCGCGTAGTCCGCCCAAGGGTTCCAGATCACTGGAAAAAAATACTCATATTCAAACACACTTTATTGATTTCCGTTCCTTTTAGCATATAGCCGACGTAGCCGTGTATAGCCATAACGACGTAGCATATGTAGTTTTTCAAAATTCAAGAAAAAATGAAGAAAAAATGTTTTTTTCATTTTCATACAAAATAATTAATTATATCACAAAGGGTGAATGAAAACCGGTATTAAGAGTTAACGTGGAGTTAAGCAAAAGTTAATGTCAAGTATGAAAATATTCGAAATTCGAATGACACAGTATAGTTCAATAAAAGCAACCTGTATAAGCTTAAAAAAATATTTAGAGACCATGAAATGTTTATATGGCAAACTAAGTACAATTAGAGCACAATAAACAAAAAAGGACAAACTGAGCTCGACGCTAGCGGGCACTAAAACATCTCCTACAAATTGAGGCTACCTTATGACGTCACAGGCAAGTTAAATATTGAACAAACCGTTCTATCGGACAATATTGCTGTTTTATTAGTGAATACGGCGTGAAGGTTCATAGTTGTCGAGTTTCTAGAAAAATATTTGTTTGCTGAATAGCAATCTTATTATTTAGCAGAAATGCTAAATAAAAAGATGTATGCTTAAGTAGATTGTTATGTAAGCCATACCATAAATAATGGTCGCTCTTACTAACGTAGAAAGTGATATACAACATTAGTCATCTTTTCTCAAAAATGGACGTTTCTCGCTACATATAGGAAGCGAAGTGAACAGTTAGTTTATGGTCACTTGGTCAGTCATAAATTAAAAATATTGGCGGCTGGCCCCGAGCGACTTAAATGTGACATATAAATTCAAACAGCCATAAGGTGGCACAGCTCGTATACAGCCAATTCTATTCGTATTTTTCTGTGGAAACGTGACATATTTGTATGTGTCTGAAAAAATTAGCGGCTTTCGGAAGAAAATAGTTGCGATTTTGTAAAAAAAAAATGACGGCGGGAAACCATGAAAATTTTGGCGTTTTAGGGTTATGTTTATCAAAGCTTTATTCCAATTTAGTCTTTCATCCCCATTTATGAGAAAAGCACTATAATAGCCTCGGATTCGTATTAATTAAACGGTTCAATGTCATCAGTTTAAAGGTCTTCGCACACTATATCCACACTCCACACCACTGGTGCCGCAGTGGTGTGGAGTGTGGGTATAGTGTGCGTACTCAACTCAAATATGTATGACACGAGTGTACGTCACGTGGACAACGCGTAGACTATACGTCGTACACTACCTTATAAACCTATAAACTACTCAACCTGCAATTGCCTCCTGCCAGGCCTCGACAATAATGAACTATTATAGATGTGTAAACATGCACTAACCAGTGTCAGGAAAGTTGTACTTCTGTATCCGCATCTTGCGACCGCTGACCACGTTGGTGATGATGTGCTCCTGCATGGTGTTCTGGTAGATGCGGTCCGTCCACTCGTTGATGGTCACCACTTCTCGCGTCTCCTGGTACACCGTGCCTTCCCGCGTCTGTCACCAAACGGAACAAAGAAGTATCAGTATTGTGGCGCATAATCAAGGATAAAGTTTGGCAGTGGGCGGACTATAGCTGATGTTGCCAAGAGATGCCATGCCCAAAAAAGGTGTTACGCCAATTTTCTTTATGGCAAACAAGCTTACGCCCCGCCTGATGGCATATATGGAAATAGAGGGAATTTGCATGTGCGACGCCTAAACTTAAAAACCTGTACACTTCCATCTTGAAGAACCCCATACTGTACGTAGTCCCTCGAAAAAGCCGCAGCCAGGAGTTTCATTCCCAGCGTTCGTGTAAGGAAATTTCTCTGGAACGTATGTATTGTGATTTATGTTATCGTATGGGACAGTCTATTCTATTAGGCTGGAAAACCTCTTGCAGAGGTGAACCAATGATCTGATAAAGTTAGCGATAGTCCTTTGGATGTGATGTGGGCGATACTCGAAGGAACGGGATCCTGAAGCATGAGGACCTATAATCAGCAGTGGACATCTTTTGCGTAAATCAATATGATGATATTTCATTTCCAGTGTTTTCCGTACTAAAAATAAATAAAATTTGTTTGATACCACTTTGCCTACGAAGCCGGGTCTGGGCGTTATTCGTGTAATGAGCTAATGAGTACGAATATTTGTTCCTGGGTCTTGGATGTTTTCTATTTATTTATGAATGTATTTATCTATATAAGTATGTATATCGTCGCATATTACCTATAGTACAAGCTTTGCTTAGTTTGGGACTAGGTCGCATGTGTAAGATTGTCCCCCAATATATAAAAAATAAATATCGTTTGATCTTGTCGAGGGTACAATTTTTCGTAATGTACAACTGTGCAGTAGGCACTCCGAATAGTAAACGGTTAGCCGACTCCCTACTCTTATCTGCGCCTTGTTTTTTGTAGACTTCCTTGGTAAGCTAAACTAAACAATAGACATTAAAATTACTATTAATAAAGGGGTTATACCATGTAAATCTGTTTGTATGAGTTCCCGATATTTCGGCACTGTTGCAAGCACCATTTTCAAGGATCAACGGACGTGCTGCAAGTTATCATGACAAACAGATTTCCGTGTAAATACCCCGTTAAATATAAGTGTGTATGTAGTGTATGGCATGATGATATAAGTTAATTTTAAGAAATATAATAATACTAGATGAAAGCCCGGCTTCGCTCGGGTGAAATAAATAAAGTAAACATTTATTCGTGACTGTTATGCAAACGACGAAAGAAATAATGTACAAAAATGTATAAAATAAAAACATTACAACAACGGATTATGATGAAACTTCGTATACAAATATAGTCTGTAGTCTGGATTAACATATGGAATAGGGATTAGGGAGTAAAAGATTACGCTGACGACGTCACGGGCAAAGGCTATTTGTTGCATACCTAGTAGTTTGTCACAACAAAATAGAGATGCAGCTTTAAGATGGCGGACTGACTCAGCAAACATTCTAGTGGTGTCCTTTACACGATTAATATTATCGCAATACTGGGGAGCCAATATTATAACAGTTTTCAAATTTGTATAGTTTCTGCTTCAATATTCACGTGACACGTATCGTGATATGAACGTATCACGTGATACTAATAACCATGTAACAGGCCCCATACATTTGAAGGCGGTTATTGTGAGATAGGTGTATAGAACGCTTGAAAACCACAAAAACAAAATCCTGCAGAAGCGACTTGCCGGATCCACACAATGGGCGACGATGGCCCACCACCCAGAACGCAGCCCAGCACCCTGGCCAACATACCGGACGCAAAAATAGTTCACGATTTCCGAACGTAGCCGACACTGTCAACCAACAAATTTAATATGGCAATATAGTCTGTGGGCAATATGGACGACGTTTTGTCATAAAATTAACACTTTTTAATGCAAAATACGCGACAATCCGAATTTTGCGGATACATATGTTCAAGTCGAAATCGTTATTTTTATACGTTCTTCAATTTGAGACAGGTCTCGTTCGGGTCTACCGTACCCCTGCACGAAATTATTAATATAGATGAGTTTTATGCAACTCACAGACTAGTAAGGGTTCAGACCGCCAACTCACGAACCAAAAATATAGACCGTAAGCAACCATATTTAATCTGTACCCGCTGGTAGATTTTTGACGTTTATTTTTTTTAATTATTTAATGACACTGTGGCAATGGAACTTACTGTGAACATCCAACGATAAATATATATAGCTCTTTTAAATTTAACTTTGTGTAGAAGCTCACGGCATTTACAATTGAACACCAACGTCCGATGTAAAATGAAACTGGTGTTCAATTGAAATACCGTGAACTATGTTGTGCCGTATTATATGAAATTAAACAAACAATTTACTTATCAACTGATTTATTTTTAATGTACGAGGCTTGCACTGAAAGTGGCGGGAATCGAATACTTATTAATTTATTTTTAACATGTATTATACCTTTTTATAATCTCTGAAGTTTCCTTATCTCAACACACTGGCCACTTAGAAAAAAAAAAGTATGGTTCGGTTTCAATTGTTTATTGAAGTCGTCGAGTCACTGCTTAAAATGGAATTGTGCCGTGAAAATTTCAGAGCTATGATTTATTATGACTTTAAAAGTGGACTAACACAAAAACAATGTGAAGAGCGGATGGTTGCTGCTTTTAATATTGAAGCTCCTTCAAAGACTACAATATACAGGTGGTATTCAGAATTTCAACGTGGCCGTGTATCCCTCACCGACGAAGTGCGTGAAGGTCGACCAAAATCGGCAGTCACGCAAGAAAACGTCGATGTTGTGCGTCGTCTGATAAATGAAGACCGACATGTGACATATCGGGAAATTCAAGAGCACCTGGGTATTGGAATGAGTCAAATACAAATTATTTTAAAAGAAGAATTAGGCGTGAAAAAGTTATTTTCCCGTTGGATACCTCACCTATTGTCTGACGAGCAGAAAATAGTCCGTGTCAATTGGTGCCGCAAAACTTTGAAAAGATTTAACAAGGGACGCTCAAATGCTGTTTTTAGCATAGTATCAGGTGACGAGTCGTGGATATACGCTTATGAGCCTGAAACTAAAAACCAATACCGAGTATGGGTCTTCGAAGACGAGCTCAAACCCACAAAAGTTGTTCGTTCTCGCAGTACGGCTAAGAAGACGGTGGCTACGTTTATCTCTAAATCTGGTCACGTAGCTACTGTGGCTCTTGAGGATCGTAGAACAGTCAATGCTGATTGGTACACCACTATTTGTTTGCCGAACGTCTTTGCTGAACTCCGAAAAACAAACCCTAGTCGTCGCATCATCCTTCACCACGACAACGCCAGCCCACACACCGTTCGGACAACAACTGAGTACCTGGACGGTGAAAAAGTCGAAATATTGGACCACCCTCCATATAGCCCTGACTTAAGTCCCAACGACTTTTTTACATTCCCCAGAATCAAGGACAAACTGCGTGGTCAGCGGTTTCAGACGCCAGAAGAAGCAGTGGAGGCCTATAAAATAGCCATTTTGTCGACCCCTACTTCAGAGTTCAAAAAGTGCTTTATGGACTGGTTTGAACGCATGCATAAGTGCATGAAATACAAAGGAGAATATTTTGAAAAACAATAATAATAAATAAACTCACTTATACTGCATATTTTCTTCTATTCCCGAAACTTTCAGTTTTACCCTCGTATCTCATTTCATATACGGGAAAACGATATATCTTCGTCCTTTCACAGAGTTCTACGTTTTACAACCACAACACTCGTACATTTTGCAAAATGAGAACTTGCATGGCATGCCACATACGACGCACTTCACTATCTTCCATTTATTGTCCAAACAATGGTTATTACGCGTTTCGAGATGAATTTTAGATTAGCTACACACTGTTACGTTTGTTTATTGCATAGTAATCTATGAATACTACAAATTAAATAACAACATTTGCAAAAATGAAAAAAATGTTCAGAGACGACTAGACTAAATTCCGAGGAGACGCCATTTTATTTTTATTTGTCACTTTATTTTGACGTTTGACGTCCATTGGCAGACAAGGCAGTAGCCAATGAGGGCTCGGTATGTCGTCAAAATCTTTCTGACACAATATGGCCGCTATCATACACGTTTCGTTCTACGTAGATAAACAGCCGTGATGCAACTCTCCAGCATGAGACGAATCTAATGAATAAAATTTATTAAATTCGCACCATAACTGTGGATCTGATGGGGTATAATATAATCGGCCTCGCGTAATGTATATATAGATGTATGTTAGTCTTTAAGATATTTGTAATATGGGCCTCAAATGCCTGAAAGAAATGATTATTATTATTACTAAGCTTTACTAACCTTGTCTATGAACATGCAGCCGTGCATGCCGGTGATCTGGCAGCGCCGCACATCGGGCACCTTGAAGTACGTATGCAGCAGCAGTTGGCAACTGAACGTGAGCTCCTTGCTCGGGTTATACACGCCGATGTTGAAGTGGAGCTCCTTCTCGCGGAGTATCAGTCGGTACGTCAGTCTGAACCTGAATAAAGACATTTTATCGTGAAAAAAAAAATCAATTCTCGATGTGTATGTACGCGCATAACTTGGCTGGCCTATTTGGCTAATTCTTTTTTGTTGCGTATTTAATAAGTCACACTCACAGGACACTCAGAACAAGGTTTGCATCAAAGATTTTTTTTGAAAAAAAAACCACACAAAAAGTGAATGAGTGAGTGAGACTGAAAACAGTTAGGTACTGTAAAAGCAAGATTTGGTCTCATTTTGTTCATCAGGTACACTACGCCGGTGTCGGCGAGCAGCTAGTACGACATATATAACTTTAATAAAATCCCGGGACGGCAGCGAAAAAATAAACAGGCGGACACATGAAGTCATATAATCTATGTCTCGAAATGTCTCAATAGTAGGAATTTCGTCGGCTGACACAATTCGTTTTCTGCTTCCCTTCTTCACCGAAACACGAGAAGACACAGATTTCGAGCGATAGTTTAGGATGTCGAACAGTATTCTGCTGTATTCTCATGGCACCCGTGCCCCAAGGCGGTCGATCGTCTCTAAATTGGTGTACAGTCACTAGAAGATGAGACAGTCGAACGTCGCCTCTCGCCTCCTAAAGCTGTTAACGAGTAACACACATCACTGTAAACTGGTGTAGTGTATACTCGTATGTCGAATATACTTGATTGACGCACTGGGCCAGTGTCTCCAGAAGCATGTGCCCAGCAGCGGGATATATATCACATACTAGCTTTTGCCTGCGAATCGTTGTATTATAGAAATAATTGCTAAATAATTGTTGTAGGCGCAGGCTTAAGTATTGCACGCCCATACAAACTTCTACCCCCCTTTACACCCCCTAAGGAATGATTTCCGGAATAAAAACTATCCTATGTCCTTTCCCGGGACTCAAACTATCTCTATACCAAATTTCATCTAAGTATCTATCTTTGCATCATTTTTTATAATGCGCACTTCTAAGAATTGGAATTCTCTGCCGGCGTTTGTATTTTCGAGATCATATAACCTATACGTTTTTAAAGGCTCGAGT
The DNA here is from genome assembly GCA_905163555.1 of Notocelia uddmanniana. Lineage (NCBI taxonomy): Eukaryota > Metazoa > Arthropoda > Insecta > Lepidoptera > Tortricidae > Notocelia > Notocelia uddmanniana. Next base: position 2,774,278 of record LR991057.1, read on the forward strand.
AAATAGGCATCTTTGAGCTCGCTTCATCGTCGGCGTCATCTTTACTCCCTGGCTAGATGCTGGTCAAAAGCAATCTCATTTTTAATAAAAAATAAAATAAAAGACGGTTTAGGGGTTTAAGCGGGAAGAGGTAATAGACAGACAAGTTACTTTCGCATTTATAATATTAGTATTAATTAAGGATGGATGGATATGGGCTGATGATGATAATGCAATACTCACTGGAAGTGCCACATGGACCTCGTGTAGTCGTCGTCTATTAGACAGAACACGGCTTCTACATCTCCGCTCGGGAGTCGCTCCGGCGCCTTCTCGAGGTGCCAGCGCGCGACCCGCGCGAACCCGTGCTGCGGCCCGAACGCCCATTGTCCGAATTGAGCTGGAAATGTTAACACAATTTTAAAACACACACACGACCACATCGGCTTAGTTGATAGTGACCCTGCCTACGAAGCCGGAGGTCCCGGGTTCGAATCCCGGTCAGGGCATTATTTGTGAATTTATCGCGAGTAAGTATATTGTTCCTGAGTCTTGGATGTTTCCTATATATTTAAGTATGTATTTATCTATATAAGTATGTATATCGTCGTCTAGTACCCATAGTACAAGCTTTGCTTAGTTTGGGACTAGGTCTATTTGTGTAAGATTGTCCCCCAATATTTATATTTATAATATTTATAATACTATATGTGGGAACTAGTGAGATGCATGTTCAGTATAAGTTTATATAAATAAATAAAAAAATCTGAATAGCATGCTACACGAAAGTATATACAGCTTGATCACGAGAAATTCACGATGATAGTCTAAAAAAAAATTAAAAATTTCGGTAATACGTTAAACTGTGCACAGTGTGCACTGTGCTGTGCACCCACCGACCTAGCTTGAAAAGAAAAGAAGAAAAGAAAATACATTTAGTTAACGTCGCACAAGAAATGAAAAATACAAACACATAAAATAACATAACAAGACGTTAAAAAGGATCCCCACTCAGCACGAAGCCACGGCAAGACTCAGCAAGCAGAGGCGCTGATTTTCGGTGGGGACCATACTTAAATCTAAGACAAGAGGCGACACAGACGCCAACGACAAAAATTACCATATAATAAAAAGTTAATAAACATAAAGAAGAAGCTACATCGGATGACAATCATTTTTACGAAATCAAAAATAACAATAAACCTGAAACTAAAACATACATAAGTAACAGACAAAAAAGAAATAAAAACTAAAAAGAAAATTTTAGGAAGGCGTACATAAAAACAGAACCTACGTGTACAAAACACACCATGACGTACCGCCATTTATTATCTACCTACGTAGAGCTTGCACGACATACCGTCACGTTATATGGCCGAAATGTACTAAAACATCACATAAAACATGACGATATAATATACCGTGCTAGCTAGGCAGAGATCCGTTAAGCTGTTATCATCCAATTAATATCTAGCTGAGCACAGCACAGCTCTGTAAAATGTCTTAGGTATTTCTGTACACATAAAACATAATTATACCTTCCAAAACCCATTAAGGGTAATCTTTAGAGGCACATTATATTATGTATTTATAAATCGAAAACATTAAAAAGTACTAGATTCAGTCCATATGCTATGTAAATTCATTTAAAAGCCATTAAGTAATAACGTTAGAATTGTATTTAATCTTAGTGATGTAAAACACCCACTCCTGGTGTAAAAATACCAACGATATATACCTACAACTATGCTCCTTCATACACATACGTAATTGATAACTAATTCCATATACAGAGTAGTGATACATATAGCTTAACGAAAACTAGTACCTACCCTGGTATCAGAAAATTGCGTTACATTCTTACTTTATACCTTAAAGCCTAATATTAACTCTTTTTTATTACTATCTTTTTATTTTATCTTAACTAATTTTGTCAACAATTTGCGTGACATTTAACAAGCAATAACTAAACTTTTTCTACGCAATGTTTTATTACATTTATTTATTGGTGTGTAACAACTTATCGTGGCCTATTAGCAGTTTTAATTGCTTAATACAAATTTAGAATAAATAATTCATAATTACAACACTGCACTCCTTATTCGTATATGCCACCTGCTTTTGCTATTCACAACTTGTTTCACCTCGCCTCATCGCTAAGATTCAGATTCAGATATTTATTAATAAAATTAGAAATTTTACACGTCAATAATTATTTAACAGTTCTATGCTGTTGTATGTTGTACTACATACTGAGTGGGTACATAGGTACTATGATGTTAGTAGTGTCGATATGTATGTAGCTCTTCACCCGCGCACGAATCAACTTGTGTTTGCATGAAAAATCATATCCTCTAATAAACGAATAATCATTTATTTCGGAATTCTAAACGTTCATTTGTGATTTAGAAATAAGTAGTAGCAAATATTTAAATTAAAAACTGCCTTATTTCATGTTCTTTGTTTGACATAGTTTTTAATGTTTTTTAACAAATTCATACGTTTAGATTATTTAATAAGAAATTAAACTATATAACATAAATTTATTTCAGAATTATTCGCTGGCTCATTTAAGAGCCTTACAGTTTAAAAAATGGCGTTACTATTATACTACTTTTATTAATCTGAGGTCTCACTAACACTGGTACCCCTGAGGCGATCTAAACCGTTATGAATAACAGCCGTGTGCTTCACACGAGTTCTAGTTGCAGATCAAGTTTACCGCTAGGGCAGTTTATTAATATATATTGACAGTTTTAATACTACTATCATTATCATTCCTTCGACGCATCGTTCCTTGGGGGGTTTTATAAAAGCGGCAAAAAGTCTATCATATTGCAAATTTTAGTAATACATGTAGAAAATTGTGTAAGAATTAAAAGGTTAACACCTACTAGACAAAAAGTCTTGATGCGTTTTAGAACAGCTGATGAAGGCATTATGTTGAACCGAATATTCGGTTCGGCAAAGGCTGGATCGGATTCAGCCGAATGATTTTATTCGGTGGAAACCGAATTTGGCGCATCTCTAGTATCGACTTCCGGTCATCATCAGACAGGCCCCACGCCATTGGCGGATTTACCAATAGGCTGAGTAAGCTGGCGGCAGATTTTAAAGGCGGCAGCAAAAATATATGCTTTCGAGATGTAGTCCTGGCGACGAATTTTAGGCATTGACGGAGCGCCGCACTAATGCATCAATACTAAAGGAGATTCGCATTACCACCCGGTTTTTGACTCATGCTTCCAGAGACTGATGACATTCTACGGTCACATAGCCCGTCCAGCTTTTGGTCAAATACAATCCGCGATGCCACGGGCGTCAACATCCAGCGGGCAATACGACTAGCCCAAAATAGAGGGGTTTGGAGAGCGGTAGTCAAGAACTGCTCCTCCGGTGGTCAAGAGCCTTAAGGAACCGACGAAGGAGAGACATTTGGAGCCAACATTAATTTTATGGCTAAAGCTGAATTCTTATTTATCAGACGCAACAGAACAATATTGGTTCATACATTTAGTACCTACGGCTAGTTTCACCATTAAGCTCGAAACGTACACAGCGGCCGCGGCGCGGTTCGGGGCAGAGGCGGTGTAGAATTTTTGATTTTTCCGAAGCTGTCAGACACGCCGCCTCCGCTCCGCTATCCCGCGCGGTGTTTTGGTGCGACGTCCCTCGGACCGCGTTCGCTTTACCATAAAATCACCTCCGCCACGCAACGACACTGCGCCGCGCTGTGTGCGGTTAGCCTTAGGTTATAACGCAAACTCATTTTAAGCAACTTTTCCACCAGATATAAAAAGGTACTCACGAAACACGAAGGGTATCCCTCCCCGTATCGCCCGCTTGCCATCGAAGACTGCTTGTTTACTGAAAAGAAAATAAAACTTTTGTCAAATAATTGTCAAATCATTTTCAGAAGGATTATTAAGAAACCGTTGAAATGGAACTAAGAACAAGTTTTACAATACTTGAGAAGCCTTATAGGATATTTTGTGAAGAAATTGTAAACAATATACCGAAATTGAGATATTTTGCAAAGTTTGTTATTTAAGAGTCTTTAAGAGCTCGCTTGTTCAGTCCGTTGCTTGTATATAATCAGGTATTGTTAATAAAAACTTTCAATTTATTGTTGCAAAATTATATCTAAAATGAGTAGTTTCGGTGTAAAACTCACATACATACAAACATGAACCCTGAAAACATTCCACTCCTTCTTTTGGCAGTCGTGTAAAAAAATAGCCATCTAAATGTGTGATCGTATTCATTATCCTATAAGACATATTGTTAACCACTTTAATGCAAATTATGAACTTACTCACTATTAGCATTTGCCCGCGATATCATCTGAGTGGTCTCCCGTATCAGTTTTCGGGGAAATAGTATGCTATTCTTTATCCAGGTTATAAATTCTAAAAAAGCCGCCAAAAGCCTAATAGACGGCTTTACGGCCGGATGTGGGTGATTGAATAACAAACATCGAAACATCCAAACTTAGACATACAAAAGCAGGCGGAGCCATGGGAGTTTTAATAAACAAATAATATAATCTAAAACTTAGTAGACCACTTGGCAGATTGTACAATCAAAGAAATCGATATAAATAGCATTTTCGCTCTTGTTAGATTGACAATAAGGGCTAATAAAAAGGTTTGCGTGACTGACTGCATCCCGAAGGTACAATACTGGTGAGTACTTTTTAATCGGTTAATAAAATCCGTTACCCGTAACAAACAAACTCATCAGTTCACCACATAGTCACATACATTACCTCTTTATAATACTAATATAGTGTAGATAAATACATATATTTGTATAGTGTAATTAATTTACCTAAAGAGAAAACCTATAGTACCTACAAATACCAAATATGGTACTGAAAATTAAATTTCATGCGCTCTGCCTTACCCCTTTTGATAATACAGGCGTAAACAGAAATAAGTAGATCTTATTTATTTTTTATTTATAAAGAAAGAAACAAACGGACATCTACAATACGAGGAATGTCTACGCATTGAGATTTAACACTAGACCTAGTTTACTTTTTTGTTTAATTAAGTGTTAAGTAAAGATAAGCGTTAGAAAATATACTCGTAGATGACTAGTCGACGATTTATTAACAAAAAGTTTAATAATTTAATTTTTGGCGCAAGCAGATGGTACTTTTCTTGAGATAAGCGCCCACAGGCCCACATCGCACGCATTGGATGCATCGCACGCAACGGATTTTAGTATTCTTTGCAAAGAAAGTCACACGAGTGCGTCCACTGACGTACGGTGCGGTGCGGATCAGTGGACGCACTTGTCTGACTTTCTATAAAAAGAATACTAGAATGCGTTGCGTGCGATGCGGGCCTGTGGACGCTTACCTTTGCCTTCCATTATTCTCCGATACAATTCTAATAGTAACAAAAATCTGACTTAATGGTGTTGAAATCTTTTTTTCGGCGTTCCTATGGCCACTACTTACATGAAAATGTATCTTTCCCATATAAAAGGAACTCCTCAAACGCGCTAAGCTCCTCAAAATCGCCTTTTCATGAGAACAACACTTCATGCTTACAAGGATTCTGAGATAAATACATATAGCGATATTTTAAATGCAAAAGACTCGATCTTTCTGACAGAAAGTTTTGTGTTAAATCACCAAAATATATGTTCGGAATATTATAGAAAAACCCCATGAGCCAGTTGCAATATGTGAATAAATATAACGTTTTACACCAACCAGTCTTTGAATAGTTTCATACCCTTTGACCCGGTGACTCGGTTACATCTTTGGAAAACCCACTCGAAAAACAGCATAGGTTAACGTTCTTCCTAAAGTCATTGTGTTACTTAATAATGAATTACTGTTTTTCAATGAGCTGAACTTACAACTACGAGGGAATGATTTAAATCTATCCATCCGTCATCGAAAATACACCACGACGAAATACGTACATAATAACTTAAATGTGAATGAAATGATTTATTATGCTTGTGAAGATTGGGTTACTGTTGCAGTTCTACTTGCAGCTTTAACAGTCTCACCAAACCCTACCTTTACAGGCATACATACATTTATAAACAAGTAAAAAAAACCTACAACCTACCTAATACAAACATGTCAAATTTACAGGAACTATTTTAAATACAGGAACTTAGATATCCAATACAGAAATTGGAGTTAATAATTGTCATTCATATTATAATAACTTTTTGTCACTAAGCTATTTTTTATCGCACTGCTTAAATATTTTTAAATTCTGTCTCTTAAACGACTCTGGCAACTTATTATAATTTTTGGATGATAATGAATGATAGTGCTAGTCGTACTGCCGGCTTGTAAAGCTTGTGTCTGTGTAGAGCCCGACCTTTACGGGTTCACAAGTGTTGTACTTCCAAAAATTTATATAAGTATTTGTGTACGAATACAGAGGCCTGAAAAGTGTACAAACGTGGGACAGTAAGAAAACCATTACCTTTGGAGAGTGGTTGACGTGATTCCTTAGGGTGGTCCCGAATATTGCTCTGACACGCCGTTTTTAAGCAAGAAATACCTGGTCTATGTCTGTACTGTCTCCCACAAAAACAATCCATATCGAATAGTTGAGTCCATATAACCATAATATGCACTGAGGGTAGCTTGTGTTGAGACAGTCCTCGCGTAGGGGAAACTAACTAATGTGAAGTCCCGCACTGGGCCAGCGTGAAGATTACTTCCCGTTCCCTCTTATCTATCTTGGGAGTATTCTCTCTTGGAACGTGTGATACCAAACATGAGGAAGGAAATTGGCACAGATTTGGTTCGAATTTGAACATCAGAAGGATAGCAAACCAAATATCAAAAATATTTTTTTTCCGGAGGCAAAGCTGAGATTGAAAAAGGTGAATAAAATGCTAGCAGATGACGGTATAGAAACTTCTTACAGCTCTCGGTGTTTACCGGCTTTAATTGGTAAGAATCCAAATGGTGAGAATAGATTTTGTCTTGATAGTCGTGCCTCGTGTGAGCCCTGCGCTGCATCAATGACAACTTACGCAATGTCAGATTCTTGAACACAACTTGAACACATTTTTTTTCTTTTGGAGTGATTATTTCCGAAAATATTAACTTTATCAATAAAAGACCTCTATTCATTTTGAAAGACCTATCCAACAACACCCCACATCATAGGGTTAAAAAAAATCATACCCACTTTACGTTTAGGGGAGGTATCCTTTAGTTTTTTTTTGTATGTTTTATTTTACCATTTTGTCAGATTTTTTGATTTATATATATCCATGCCAAATTGCAGCTTTCTAGCACTAACAATTACAGAGCAAAGCCTCGGACAAACAGACAGATGGACATGGCGAAACTATACATATAAGGGTTTTTTATACGGAACCCTAAAAACAGCGTTCGCTCTACCAGGAAAAGGTCTTTTTCACTTCAAAGTCCATGCCGTTTAGACTTGTTGATGCCTCGCAGACACAGCATAGGTTGGTAATGGGTATCTTATTCCACTCAAGTGAAGTCAATTCATTTGTTCCACGTTTGTGGACGATTTGATGAAGGCTAATTTGACAGTGAAATAGGTGCTAGTTTGCTACCTCGACTTTGAGGTACTTACTTAGGTTACATTAAGGATAAAGATGGATTAAGAACAGATCCAGAGAAGGTTGCTGCGATAGTTAACTTTCCTAGTCCTCGAAAATAACTTCATTTCGTCTCTGTTAATGGTAGACCTTAAGAACCAAGTGATTATATTACACATACTTGCCAAGTTTTAAATCGGTACTACTAATAAAAGTGGGTGAAAAACCGACTTTCAAAATTTTATTGTAATTTGTGTTTTACCTACATAAATACTTAGTTATTGATGATGTCAATGTAAGTCTTGTAAAAAGAGAAGCCTAAATAATTAAATTACCCTTCAGGTTCAAACGACACTGAGTCGTTTTCATAGCTACGTATCTCTAGCTAAATAGAAAATGATAGACCACTTTAGTCAACGCAACGTAATCTTAGGTTCCTCTCAGCGTTCAAATAATGTGTACCTTTAACTTTTTGTTCAAAATTGTATCATTTTGATTTCTGTCAAAATACCAATCATATCTCATTTTGGATAAAAATATCCAAAAATGTTATAATTCCGAGATATACTTTTTATGAATACGCCAATTCGAGTTATCCACATACCGTCATTAAAATACTTTGGTTTCGCTCTAACAAAAACGACCATGCTTATTGCTCATATACCTACAGTGCTCATTAAAATGAGAATTTGCGAAAACGAGGCAACGCCGGACGCGTAATCCCGTATAAGATCCATTACCAGTTCTAGCAGACTCTAAAATACGAACCATTACAATAATACATTCATCAGAACCGCAGGACACCAAGAAAGGTTCTAAGTCAGCGTGTATCAGTAAGGCATTCAACCCCTTTGCGAGTGCTTCTCGAAACAAGATCAATTTTAGCGGGTGCATTCCATCACGGCTCCGGTACTGCAAAAAGCACCTTTGTATTATAAATGCATCAGTGGACAGGCTGGCGCAAAAACGATCAGAGCAAGCTGAGTATAAATTATTTATGCCATTTTAAACATTTTGGAGTCCGCGACAGGAGGACAGCGCTGTCAACCGCCTTTGACGTGTAGACTTTTACAATGGTAATAATCTTATGGATGATCTTACTTCAAGATATATAAGCCTTTTTGGATATAGGTATTTTTAGAGTAAATATGATGCCTATATGTTTGTATATTGATAGTTAACAGGTATGAATAGTGACAATAAAGTGAATGATAGGTTGAGTGGTCCGGTCTGGTCGAAGTGGTTATAAATTATCAGGCATCAGGAGACATTCAGACTGCAATCTCTGATTCTGTATGGCAATAAAATAATATGGCTATGAATATAATGGGCATAAATACATTTATATTGTTAGTACTACAAAGTAATGTGTCTATGCCCAGTGTAAGTCTAAATTCGAGTCATTCGAAAACGGTAAAGACAATTTTTACAGGTTTGAGTAAGAAAAACTTATAAGAAATAAGATTAAATTCAGTAAATCCAGAGGCTACGATTGCCACCACTTGATATCAAAAATATTTGTAGAAATGCCCAAAAGTGAGACTAGACCCTTTTGCAGGTTTAATAGAGGCATACCTATTATTATTTATTAACGCAAATTCTCTCCACTAGCTCATTATTCTCAGTAAATCGTTGTATGTTATCTAAATTGTACATTTATTCAATAGAGAAATCATACGTACAACATAATTGACTAAAAAAACAAAAAAAAAACAAATAACGATTTATCTTAATTCTTATGGATAATTATAAAGGTATAAATCTAAATTAACGGAATAAGATTACTTTTATTGCAACACAAAATACGACAAAAGTTTTTACATTTATCGTAAAAACTACATTAAAAACCAGGATAATAACTGGCTAATTAATTTACGACATATTAAATAACCACATTCCTGGACACTTGCGCCATTACAACAATACATTATTGAACTCATAATCATGCCCAAGTGTACTTTAATTGGCCTCAAAAAACCACCCGCCTGCAATGGCAGGAAAGTATATAGTGACATTATTCCTAATACCATGTATAGAAGTCACCCTTTCGCGATGTCCGTAAAAAGGAGTGGCACGATAAAATGCTGCCTTGGACCGTTGATCGGGAATGCACTCCTTAATATAGGCAACATTTATTGCATTATAATATAATCTCATTCATTGTAGTAGCGATGTTTTAAATTGAATTATAAACAGGTAATCCGTGGTGAAATCTGGCGTAAAGAATATTTATAGTTAGTCCTAGGGATGGTATGATAATTGCACTAAAGTTAGCTATATGTCGATGATACAATTTTTAAGTATAAAATTGATTTATATCTTGTTTAAATTAGAAACATTTTGGGAGATTGAACAGTCACATAATATTGACATACCTATCGGGATCCTAAATGGTCGCGTACGGTACTCGTACTGTTTCAGAGGAATTTTCCCGATCGAACGCTCCGGTTGTGGAATGCGTGCCGAGGTTGTCCCGACCGTACAGTATGGGGTTCTTCAAGAAAGGAGTGTATAATTTTTGAAAAGGTCGGCGACGCGCAAGTGAGACTCCCCTGGAGTTGCAGGCGTCCATAGACTGCATGCGGTGACCGCCTTCCATCAGGCGGGCCGTACGCTTGTTTGCCGCCGACACAGTATCATCATCATCATCATCATTTCAGCCGAATGACGTCCACTGCTGGACATAGGCCTCCCCCAAAGACTTCCTGTCCTGCGCCACCCGCATCCAGCGGACACCCGCGACCCTTACCAGGTCATCAGTCCACCGTGTGGGGGGCCTGCCCACGCTACGCCTTCCGGTACGTGGTCGCCACTCGAGAACCTTCCCGCCCCAACGGCCATCGGTTCTGCGTGCTATGTGCCCCGCCCACTGCCACTTAAGTTTAGCGATTCGAAGGGCTATATCGGTCACTTTGGTCCTGCTGCGGATGGCCTCATTTCTGATGCGATCACGCAGAGAAACTCCCAGCATAGCCCTCGCCATTGCTCGTTGGGTGACTTTGAGCCTTCTTATGAGGCCCATAGTAAGCGACCACGTTTCAGTACCATATGTCATCACTGGCAACACACACTGGTCAAAGACTTTTGTCTTGAGACACTGCGGAATATTGGACGAAAAGATGTGACGTAGCTTCCCGAACGCTGCCCAGCCGAGTCGGATTCGACGATTAACCTCTTTCTCGAAGTTGGACTTGCCTAACTGGATAGTCTGTCCTAGGTATATGTAATCGTCTACAACTTCGAGCGTAAAGTGTCCGATTGTTACGGGAGTTGGTGCTACATGGGCATTTGACATGATCTTCGTCTTGTCCATGTTCATCCTTAGACCAACTCGCTCGGAGGCTTTACTGAGGTCATTGAGCATTGTACTTAAATCCTCCATGGTCTCAGCCAAGACTAGAATATCGTCAGCAAACCGAAGGTGATTGATGTACTCGCCGTTTATGTTGATGCCTAGCCTTCTCCAGTCCAGAGTCTTGAACACGTCCTCCAGTGCAGCGGAAAACAGTTTAGGAGAAATAACATCTCCTTGCCTGACTCCCCGCTGCAGCGGAATAGGTTTCGAGTTCTGGTCCTGGAGTCGGACTGACATAGTGGCGTTCTCGTACAAACACTTCAGCACTTCGATATAGCGGTAGTCCACTTGGCACCGTTGGAGAGATTGTAGTACAGCCCAGGTTTCAATCGAATCGAAGGCTTTCTCGTAGTCCACGAACGCTAGACAGAGGGGCAGGTTATACTCCTCAGTCTTCTGTATAACCTGACGAAGCGTATGGATGTGGTCTACGGTGCTAAAGCCTCTTCGGAAACCGGCTTGTTCGGGAGGCTGGAAGTCATCTAGCCTGCGTGCGAGACGGTTCGTAATGACTCTTGAAAACAGCTTATAGACATGGCTCAGAAGTGAGATGGGGCGGTAGTTCTTCAGTAAGGCGTTGTCACCCTTTTTTTTTTCCCTTCTAGTAAGACGGAGTCGAACCACTTCTGAAGGGCCCTAAGGACCGGTTTTCCACCCGCCTTCAGGAGTTCAGCTGTTATTCCGTCTTCACCTTGTTGGTGCCTTGTTGTTTTTTAGCTGTTTAAGAGCCATTCTAATCTCGTACAGGCTGATGTCCGGGATATCTTCGGTATAGTGCCGGGTTAATCTGGCTCTAGGGTCTTCCGCCAGACCAACTTCGGGTCTGCTAGTTGACGTGTATAGCTGTCCATAAAAGCATTCTATCTCTTTCAGAAGCTCGGGTTTGGATGAAACGATTCTACCGTCTTCAGTTTTTAATTTGGCGAGCTGGCTCTGCCCAATACACAGATCTCTTGAGAACACTTTAGAGCCCTTATTCTGCTCGATGGCCTCTTCAATACGATTTGTATTGAATTGGCGCAGATCGCGGGTAAGGGACTTGGAGATCCGTTTATTGAGCTGCCTTTATAATGTCGCATCGGCTGAAGACTGCAGAATCATTTCATTCCTTTCTTCGATGAGCCTCTGAGTGGAGATAGAAAGCCTTTTGGCTCTGTGAGTCCGTTGGGCCTTAAAGAACTTAGACCCAATGCTATGGACAGCTTCCACAAACCCGTCATTGAATTCGTCCACGTCGCCGCCTAGACAATCAAAACGGTTTTGGAGTTCCAGCTGAAAGCTCTCGGGGTTTTGGATTAGGACTGCTGCTGGACGGAGCGTAGACTTCATCAGTCGAGAGCGCTCTAGCTTGACGCATATATTCAATGTGCCTCTTACCAGACGATGATCACTTCCGGTTTTAACCGTATTGATCACAGAGACATCATTGAATATATGCCTCTTCGTCGACATAATGAAGTCAATCTCGTTTTTTGTTGCACCGTCGGGACTCATCCAGGTCCACTTTCTGTGCTCGCGCTTCTTGAAGAAGGAGTTCATCATGTAGAGTCCCTCTTTCTCCAAGAAACCAGCCAGTAGTTGGCCCCGGTGGTTCCGACTTCCAACTCCAAATTGCCCCACTCTCAGCTCATTGCCGTCTCTCTTGCCCAGTTTCGCGTTAAAGTCCCCCATAACAACGGTGAAGTAATAATAATAATAATAATCCCTAGCCACACACTCTCGATCTACACCACGTTGTTTACGAGGGACTTGTGGACGATGAACCCGACACCTCCCTGGGACTGTTGGTCGCCCTCCCGGAAATAGAGCAAGTTGCCGGACTTTAGGGTTATCGTGTCCTCCCCCTCTCTTCGGACTTCAGATAACCCCACGACATCCCAACGCAACTTGCTCGATCCTTCCTCTAGTTCCGCTATCTTTTCGTCGGTCCGCAGTGTACGCGTGTTGTACGTTGCCAGGGCCAGGAGTCGTCCGTGGTGGTAGCTGGATCTTCGCCGGAGATTCTTAGCACCCCTGGCCCCGCTAGTACCCTGGCCGCTACCAAAACCAGGGCACCGGGGGCCGCCGGAACCTCGGGGCCGTGGCCTTTGTGTCGTTTTCATAGGGGGTAAATGCCATAATCGCCACGCTTGGCATGCGGGTTGGCGATCGCAGTGTCTCCACCGCACTCCAGGGATGCTGCTGCCCATCCCCCGGTGGTCTTGGTCGTAGTTTAAGGACATACACAGTATAAAAAATACCATTAATATATCCAATTCATGTGACACCAGTCCCGGGATACACCATAAATTGCTTAACTTTTAGTTTACATGTCAACATAACTACATAACATATTATAGACTATGACATGGTTTGTTAGGTAGTAATCGGAAGGTGTCGGAAGAATGATGGTCAGGGATCGGAATTTTCGCTGCACAACATAAGACTGTCGGAATTTACCTAGTGAGCTTTTTTTATCGATGATTATTATATTGAAAAAAAAACAGTATCGAATCATTTTAAATATTTTTCATAACAATTCATTTAAAAATTGCATAAGAAGTGTTAAGTTACGGGAGTGTATTATTTGTGTTGTTGCATTTAAATTTATCCTATTATATTAGGCAACAAAGAGGGAAAACTTTTAATAAAGTGACACTTGGTAGTGTCACTTCATTAGAACGTGACGTCGCTCTTATGGCGTGGTCGTCATAGAAAATAAGTACACTTCAAAAATAGTATTCGATAAATTCGATAAGACATAGACTTATAAAACTACGATTTTTTTTTATGGGCCGGTTTATTTTTCTATTTCACAAACATCGATATCGATAAAAAAATGCTTCAAACACTAGTTAGATTGCGACTGTCTTTAGTTTATCCGCGAAATTTCCGATATCTCTGATGATGAGTAACCAACATCATTAACCATTATTATTTGAGCTTGGGCCGTATCTTTGTTTTCGGACATACCACCCCCATAACTTCCTATAGGTACACAAAAATATTACAGTATAAAAAATAATAATTTAACCTAGTCACAGTCAGGCCAGGTGGGTACAACCAAATCGGATGCATGCAGCTATAGTCTAATTACATGGCGTTTTCCTTCCTCATTATACCCATAAATACGTATGCAGCACCCTAAATTGTGCAATCGGAGTTCCACGAATCGGTGTAGGGACTAGATAAAGTTTTAATTGGAGATTCCGGATGAAATTCCTTCATGAGCGGTCGCCGATACATTCCCAGTTCGGCAGCCGACTTTTTATACAAAAACTTGTTCTCTGCCATTCCCTCCCAGACAAATAGCAGTAAATATAACCCCGCTTTCTTCTACCTAATTATTTCTACCGATTCGGAAACTGTATCGAAGGTATTCTGCAATTAAAAACTTCTAAGTTATGCTAAATGGACCTTGAGAAACAATGAACGAACGATTCAGCTTTGCGCAACTCAAGAGATCTGCCTCAAAAAGGTGTTCAGATTAATTTATCAACATGAGAATTCCTTTGTTCTGAGATCTGTCGATATTCCGCTAATGTTATTTGCCGATTACTTGCCGCGGCGAACAATCGCAGCAATGTTAACCGCTAATCCGCCAGCGCGGAGTAAAGCCGAGATCGTAATATTGCGCAAAAAAACCCGTGACCCACGACAATTTCTCGAGACCCGTTCTCATTGTTCTCTACTTTCATAAATATTGATTAAATATGAGCCTCATCATGTTTCTCAACATTGTTAATGTGTGGAGAGCACACGCGGGCCGTGCCGCGGCGCCGGCGCGCTACCGCGCTACACTAAGGGTTATAATTACATTAAGATGCAAACAGACAAGTAACCTGTTGTGACCATATATGGAATTTCATTAATATTGCTTCAACGCTCGCTAGCAAGGGTGTTGCCGGGAAATTATACCGGTAATTTACCGGTAAAAAAAAAAGTTATTAAACAATCTGTACTTTGGATTAAAAGAGCAAATGTAAAAAACGCGATTAAGATTCACCACCGATTTGCAAAGTAACGGAAAAACTTAAAGCATGTTACATAAACACCCTCCCTCACGGTTAATGAGTACTCTAATTATTTTAACTAGTAGCCGTTGTGAAAAAGCAACATTGTAACAAAAACCGAAGCAGAACCGAAGCGCGGCGTTAATGATTGCGGCCAACCGTGTTACTTTGACATATTAAGAAGACTGAAAACCAGTTTGTAGAAAAAACATCTTGGGGATCAAGAAATAAAGGTCGCATAAAAGATGCGACAAGTCAATAGGGTGCAATTAGATCATTTTAGGACCAGCTGGAGTATCATTAAACGAAAAGGAACCGGTGATGGGGTATTGGAGATCATTTGACATTAACCGGGCCCCAATTAATGCTACTAAATATTAATACAACTATTTGTCGGGATGCGACACTGGAGCGAGTAATTTGCATAATACATTGTGATAGCCTCCTGCTTGTAAAATATGTTACTAATAACCTTTTATGAATGGCTACATTCGATTACCACGGTGAGTAAATGTATTCACATTGTTTTGTCAACGTCGCTGCGTTTAAAGATACATTGTAGAACTCAACAAAATGGGATGTCGATGGATCAAGCAAGTTTACGGAATAAGGCTCAAAACACGGTGCAAGAACTTTCATGCAATTTTCAATAGATTGCAGGGTTTGATCGTCCTCTTAAATCGGTAGTCCGCAGCCTCACAACGTTATAAAAATTGCATGCAAGTTCATGCACATCTAAATCGGCATTTAGTCTTGATCATGATATTCATGATACTGCCACAGATATCAGAGTAAAACAGATCCGCTCATTTAAGTTGAACGATTTCTGTGCATCCGATCTATTCTCACTAATGCACAAATCAGAAAGTTTAAGAGAGACAGACAAGTGACATCTGACAGGTCTTCACCTGTCAGTGTCTCCAATTTCAATCATTTATTGGTAAAACAAGATTTTATACGTCAAGTTTCCATCTTCATAAGGTCTCCATCTTCATAACTGAAAATTGTACTGAACTAACGTTGTGGTGTGTTAAGACTGTTAAGTTTATATGGGATTTAACATTCTGGTGTGCTTTCAAATGGAGACAATTCGTTAACAGCCGAAAATGATCTTACTATCTGTCGCATTCTAACTCATTTTGGTGCACCATAAGGATTTAACGAGACAACTATTGAAAAGTCATCTGGCTTAATAGTGCGACTATGCTTTTGTTTGATGTCTGTGGATACTGCCAATTTTTACCACTAATGACGGGGGCAGCACAATGGGTATTTAAGTATTATTTGTGAATAGATCCAATAGACATAAAGAGTAATCCTATAAAAATTACATTTTCTTGTTTTTAAGTATGAATGGACCCTTTAAATGAAGAGACCTCAGATCATAGAAATAAGGAAATATGGCACGGGGGCGTGGCGCGTGTCGCCTCGATAAGGTCAGTAAACCATATTCGCGCGCACCGCTCTTAGCGCTGACTCATTTGAGCGGCGATCGTTGTTCACGCTATGGCTAAGGTTTTTTTTTCGAAATAACGGTCTGTAGCGTGTTTATTTGTAAAAATCGGTAAACTAAACAAAATACGTGGAATAACATATCACTCCTAAGTGCTAGTTTAGATTAGTATTTCTATTATTAATGTATTTTTAAAGTTCTTTAATTCACTTTGTAAAATTCACCCTAAAAGCTTCGACCTGCTAGCGCAAACACCTTACGCAGCTTCGAGAGCGCGGGATAAGGCAGTGGCAGTATCTGTATGCATGCAATATTATCGATAATTGATCGACGTTATTACGAATGGTTTTCATTACATTTTCTTTTTAAATATAGTTATTTGCATAACTGAATATCACATTTAAATTTAAAAAAGTCTACAGATCGACTATGAATGATGTTGCAATGAAATATTTAAAATAAATTGATTAACGGTCACTGAACTATTATTTAGGATGTTTCTTTGTTACACATAGGTACATAACACATCATAGGTTTATATAATATCAAAATAAACGAATCCCCAATACAATAAATACGAACCATGGGTTCGTTGGACTCGTAATTTTTACTAAAATTAACAATTTGTATTTCCGTAATAAACAGTATTTTGATTCACACTTAAACGAAGTTTTTCGTTTTAAAGGTAAAATTCTCATCTCATGATTTTATCGATAAATGCAAAAATGGATGCATGTGCCCATCCCTAACGAGTTCACCGACGCTGTTGTTTACGTGTACGAGTGTATTCCTACAGTTGCTTTTCGTAGTGAGAGTACCAATTAGAGGATTAGAATGCTAGTAGACAACTGGACGGATGTGTGCGGGAACCCAATATTTACAATATTGTGCAAGTAGTGGAAACGCACACATCTTCAAAAGTGGCGACAGCAGTACCGGACTAATTTCGCGGTTAGGGCATATCTCTTTCTTTCTATGATCTGAGGAAAAGACCGTGTGTGAAGCTGTTGACAAGTGCCATGACTTTTAAGTATACATAGAAAAATTCATAGCAACCATTGACGAACGACTAGACATAGACACTGGTCTGTTAAAGAAGTCTACCGCAGATGGTGGTGCAGAGATCATTAATTAAATATCTTTTGGCATTTCGACCTTAGTTTGACACAACATGCTTCCGTATCACGTATCAGGAACATTAAAGATAAATGAAATCTCAATTCGTTTCTGATACGTATGCATGTGTTTAATCGTTTCATGACTTAATAAATATACTCCATCCAAACTACACACTACGTTTTAGTTAGGAATAGAAGTTAAACGTCACTATTGGCTATGTGCGAAGTAGGTGGTGGGGGTAAGCTAGGCGATGGTAGCGCACACCATGGCAGAAATGTGTACTTACCGGGGACCATTGTCAAATTTACTTTCACGTTTTCTATTGGTTTCTTAACGGTTTTCTACGATTCGTTACGTTTGTATGTATTCATCATCTCGATTAGCCGTACAC
Source organism: Notocelia uddmanniana (assembly GCA_905163555.1). Taxonomy (NCBI): domain Eukaryota; kingdom Metazoa; phylum Arthropoda; class Insecta; order Lepidoptera; family Tortricidae; genus Notocelia; species Notocelia uddmanniana. The sequence continues at coordinate 2,792,127 of LR991057.1, forward strand.
GCTGCCCTGTGCTCCACCAGTACGGGGTCGGGGGAAAGCCAATGCAGCGTGTGACGGAGGTACGTGATCTCGGAGTCCGTCTAACTACCGATTTGTCATTCCGTGATCACATCATTGGTGTGTGCAAGAAAGCATTTCGTAACCTCGGCTTTCTGATGCGAGTAGCAAAGAGCTTCACTAACATCTCGGCGATACGAGCGTTGTACGATGCTCTCGTAAGGAGCCACCTCGAATGCAACGCAGTAATTTGGAGTCCACGAGAGGCCAAGTATAAACTCATGTTGGAACGTATTCAAAATAAGTACATCAGGTTTCTTTACTTAAAGCTTTACGGTGTCTATCCTGGATATCCCTTGTTGTATCCCACACTCTTCCTGCTCGGAATGTTAGGGTACAATAAGCTGGAGGTGAGGCGGGAAGTGGCCCTCGCCTTATACGTTATTAAGGTACTGAGAGGCGAGTTGTGCAACCCAGGGGTTCAGTGCTCCTTGGCGCTGAACGTACCCAACGGCTTTATGCAGCGCCGCCGCCGGCCGCCGCTGCTGGCCGTGCCCGCCGCTCGCACAAAGTTGTTGCAAGAGGCACCGCTGACGAGAAGTATACGCACTATCAATCTGGTTGCGCTAAAGTTGGACGTGTTTACATGCTCCCTCAATGATTTCACAAAGGCCACTATATCTGTATTGTGTTTTACTTAGTTTGTTAGTTAATATTATTTTTTATGATGGAACTTTAGTTATTTAGAAGTTTTATGTGTTATGGCTTTTTTTTTTCCTATTATAATACCAATTACGTTCTTGTCTGTCGCATTAGGTACCCTGTAATGATAGACTTAAGTTATTAAATAAATAAATAAATAAAATTTATTTATTCTCTTATTTATTTCAGTAAAATTTCCAATAAGGGGTCTTTCTCGTTTACTAAAGTAAATAAAATATTCATGTGTCATTATTTGACATCTCTGAGTTTTGACATTGTCTCGGGACCTTTGACGTTTGACGTTTCAGACGTGCACATAGCCAATATACTTGGCGGTACAAATCAGATAACGGTTTTTTTATACCACGTCGGTGGCAAACAACCGTACGACCCGCCTGATGGTAAGCAGAGCGCGGCCTATGGTCTCTACACTACACTCCTTTCTTGAAGAACCCCATGCTGTAGTCCCTCGGGAAAACATCGCGAGCCCATTCCACAACCGGAGCGTCCGAGGTAGGATATTCCTCTGAAACCGTACCCTACGCGGCCATGTAGGTATTTTTTGGGTAGTTAGAAATATAAATTAAACGTCACTATATTCTTGGCAGTAAAACGTCAGATCACGGTCAGTCCAGTCAAGTGCAAAAATATGGGTGCATGGCGCATACAACTTACACAAAAAATATGTCCCGTCGCTCGTATGTTGGCAAATTAAGGTTTCGGTTCTGTGCATATTTATTAGACGATTCATTCGATAAGTACATACTCGTATTTTCACACTAGATTTTATACCTGGGACTCCTGGAACATCGAAATTCGCACGGAGTGTTTTTCCGAAAAGAATGAATTTCCCTGGAGATAAAGTCCATACACCTTTGAATGTAAATCTCATCGAAATGGGCAGATCAGTCTGCAGTTTTTAAGAACCCATTTACAAACAAATAGATCACACAAATGTTGTTCGTTTAATATTCCATTTAGTGACGAGTACTTGATATACTTACTTACTAATTGACCGAGCGAGCGAACCGAGCGAAGCGTCTCCGTTTCAGGTTTCGACAAAAATTCTTTCGTATGTCTGTCTGTCTGGATGTTCTTCTCTACAGGTCGCATTTCTCAACCGATTTACGTGAAATTTTGTGAGCAGGATCGATATTTATATAGATTTTTTTGTCGAGCCAGTATTAAGAAATTTTGATATTTACAAAATCTTTTTTTTTCGTATAGCTGTGTCCGGATATTCTCCTCTATAGGTCGCATTTCTCATCAGAAATGTTATATAGAATTTTTTGGTCAAGTAAGTTTTTGGAAATTTTGAAATTTGAAGAAATATACAAATTTTTATCGTATGTATGTCCGGATGTTCTCCTCTACAGGTTGAATTGCAACACATTCACGTGAAATTTTGTGAGCAGGTTCGATAATTATTTAGAATTTTTTGTCTGAGTCAGTTTTTGGAAATTTAGTGATTTAAAAAAAAATGCGAGGTCTGCTCACGGAGCCACAAGTATTATCAATGCGAAACTAACTCTGTCTATCTGTCGATTTGCTATAGAGATAGTTTGAGCCCCAGGAAAGGATATACGATAGTGTTTATTCCCGAAAACATCCTCTAGGGTACGATATAAACGAGTCCCATGCGGACGAAGTCGCGGGTAAAAGCTAGTACATTATAATTGTAAAGGAGAATTAGTCTCCTAGTGGGAGGTCTAATAAAATACCACATAACTAATTTCCAAGTAAAGCGTAGGTCGACAACATTATAGTGACTAGAACTTGTTTATCTAGAGTTAGTGTACACTATGTTTTACTTTTGTTTTTATTTACGAGTAAAGTACTAGAGTGGAAAGAAACTTCATTGACGAAAACAAGGCTGGGTTTACTTTACAATAAAAGTTTTCCTGCGTCTTTCTGAGACCTTAAGTGTGAATGCAAAATGTATTCAACCCCGAATAAGATCCGCTGATATATCAAACTAATCATGGATTAGTTAATTTTCTTAGGTGCAACTATATCGTTTGAAAGGCCGGCAACGCACTTACAACCCCTCTGGTGTTGCGAGTGTCCATGGGCGGCGCTAATCGCTTGCCATCAGGCGATTCGTCTGCTCGTTTGCCTCTTAAGTCATAAAAAAAGAACAAGTGAAATGTAATGTTTATTGGATTGGTTTTTACTGCAGTGAAAGCACAAAATACTTAAGCCTCAAAATATTCTCTACCAGGCAACAACCGAGCTGAAGAGAATCGGTTAGTTTGGTGCAGGTCTGTAAAAAAGATGAGGTATCTAAACTGGTGGGAATAATGCCCATGCAGACAGGGGTAGAATTTGCCCTCGACACCAATGAAGTAAAAAAATTGACTTTCCTTTTGTTACATAAAAAATAGAATCAGTTTTACTTGTGGAAAATCAATAAATAGTAGATTGTATAACCTAGGATCTAAAATTACAAGTAAATTTTTAACAAAAAAACACCGTCTCCTAACTTTGCCAGACCCCATCCTCCTGCTATATAATTTGAGGAGTTCCTTCGATGTAGCCTTACTTACCCCATCCCATCCACTTGGTATATAATTTGAGGAGTTCCCTCGATTTTTCCAAGATCCCGTCATCAGATCCAGACTTGTTGACAATGGGTCAAATGTCACCAACTAGAAAACACACCCTTTCAAACAAAAAAAGAATTTTTGAAATCGGTCCACTAGTCTCCGAGTAATCGGTGAACATACATAAAAAAAATAAAAATATTCCGACGAATTGAGAACCTCCTCCTTTTTTTGACGTCGGTTAATAAGCCATATTACCAACACGAGATGGTTATTTTCCCGAACGAACCGTTGGACGTAGAAACAAGACATCAAGAAACAGTTGACATTCTAACTTATCGTCAAGTGGAGTAGCTAAAGACATGGTCACGTGCATAAAGTAGAGTAACCGAAAAATGGGCGCTTACCTACTCAAATCCATCGTTAGATGTGGCTACAGCAGCCGTAACCTTCGGCACGGCGGAATGAAAGTGTTTTTGCTGCCCGGAAACCGTAGGAGGCAAGCATGGGCTTCGCACGTGCCTAACACTAACACCTTATTCAAATTACGTAAGGGCTATATTCCAATAACTGTCTTCATTATATCTGAGGAGAATAGTATGCGTTATTCCAGTTACACTAAGGGATATATTCGAATAGCAACAAATCTGTTTTTAGTTATATCGGAGACGAATGGTTGTAAGTTAGTTGCGTTTGCAGCCATTATACGTACGTTTCAAAAGCTAATATGATACGAGTTTTGTAAGATTAGATGAGTGATTCATCCGTTGCATTGTTTTATGAGGTTTAGATGCAATCATATTGAAGCACAAAGGAACCAACAGTATATTCGTGTACGTATGTAGATAATTATATGTATTAACGAATAACATTGAAACATTGACCTCAAATTATCGTATTTAATAATAATTAAATTGACGTTTGTCAGATTATTTACATACTACTTATTAACCTAGTAAATAATGAAATAAATTCATGTTGTTGTATTTTATTTTATTTCAAAGTTTGGGAATTAAATATCTTCAAGCGGGTGTAGCGTAGCCCCGAAAATCGTGTCTCGCTCAGTCGCTGTCGCTGAATCGCGCTAGCGGGCCATCATCAACATCATCATCATACCAGCCGAAGGACATTCACTCCTGGACGTAGGCCGCCCCCAAAGAGTGTCACAATGACCTTTCCTGGGCACGGACCAATGAACGAAAATTGTATAAAAATTCAGCCTTATTTTAATATTTTTTGTCACACTATTTAATTTTCTATAATAAATTCAAACGTTCAGGTTATTTAATAAAGGATAACGTGCATATTAATTTATCACCACTCGTTGCGAATTTCCTGTTCTCCGCCCTTGTATCGTAATGTACTATTACAGAATTAATCGTAGTCTCATTTATGGACCTTAGCGTTTCTAAAACAATGCACTGACGTTACGAGTCCTCTTAAAGCAAAACAAACAAGACTAATAAATAAATAAAAATAAATAAAACAGACTGGTTTCTGTGTAATTTGGAATTTGGCGTCAAAAATCCGCCATTTTGTTTTTATTTTTATTTTGATATACCCAATGCCACTCTCACAGTAAATACGAATCTAACGACACCTCTCAAGCTTAAATCCACCGAGCCGTTCAGGCTGCAGAGCGTGCCAAACAATTATACATACATACATATTCTCGAAAAACAACCAGACATAACCCTCCTAATACGTGCAATAATCCATTACATTAGATGATATTGACAGTTGAACATAATCTAATAAGTCATGACTATACTATACCACGAATTTAAAACATTTTATTTTAAGATTTATTATTGCGCCAATCATTAGGGTTCCATTGTTCAGTTGAAATATCCTAGCTCTCTGTGTATAACGACTTGATTGAACCGACCCTCAGATCATAGAAAGAAAGAGATATGCCCTAACCGCGAAATTAGTCCGGTACTACTGTCACCACTTTTGAAGATGTGTGCGATTCCACTACTTGCACAATATTGTAAATATTGGGTTCACGCACACATCCGTCCAGTTGTCTACTAGCATTCTAATCCTCTAATTGGTACTCTCACTACGAAAAGCAACAGTAGGAATACACTCGTACACGTAAACAACAGCGTCGGTGAACTCGTTAGGGATGGTCACATGCATCCATTTTTGCATTTATCGATAAAATCATGAGATGACAATTTTACCTTTAAAACGAAAAACTTCGTTTAAGGGTGAATCAAAATACTGTTTATTACGGAAATACAAATTGTTAATTTTAGTAAAAATTAAGAGTCCAACGAACCCATGGTTCGTATTTATTGTATTGGGGGTTCGTTTATTTTGATATTATACAAACCTATGATGTGTTATGTACCTATGTGTAACAACGAAACATCCTAAATAATAGTTCAGTGACCATTAATCAATTTATTTTAAATATTTCATTGCAACATCATTCATAGTCGATCGGTAGACTTTTTTAAATTTAAATGTGGTATTCAGTTATGCAAATAACTATATTTAAAAAGAAAATGTAATGAAAACCATTCGTAATAACGTCGATCAATTATCGATAATATTGCATGCATACAGATACTGCCACTGCCTTATCTCGCGCACTCGAAGCTGCGTAAGGTGTTTGCGCTGGCAGGTCGAAGCTTTTAGGGTGAATTTTACAATGTGAATTAAGGAACTTTAAAAATACATTAATAATAGAAATACTAATCTAAACTAGCAATTAGCAGTGGTATGTTATTCCGCGTATTTTGTATTTTTGTTTAGTTTACCGATTTTTACAAATAAACACGCTACAGACCGTTATTTCGAAAAAAATCCGGAGCCATAGAGTGAACAACGATCGCCGCTCAAATGAGTCAGCGCTAAGAGCGGTGCGCGCGAATATGGTTTACTGACCTTATCGAGGCGACACGCGCCACGCCCCCGTGCCATATCTCCTTCTTTCTATGATCTGAGAACCGACCTGACGCACTGAGCTGGTGCAAACCGCCCTAGAGCGGGTCAATTGTGTATGATGTTGAATTTTGATGTACGAGTTGTATGACCCAAAATCAACACTAGCACTAGCGAATGCAACACTAAGGCTGGGTTGCACCGAAGCGTCTGTAATCGTAACTGTGTTCCTTAAAAATCGGATTGTATGGAAAGTTTGACAAGTTTCTAGGGGATGACAGCTGCCGGCGCCATATTTAACGTTGATCAGTCTGTAATCGTAATTTGGTGCAAACCGACCTAAAAGTGCGCCCATACAACACATACATCAACATCATACACGGTTGAGAAAACAAAAGTCATCTCTCCTGTAGTCAATAGTTATCGGCTTATGTGTATGTAAGTCGTATTTTCATTAAATAGATGTATAGAAACAGAGACGCCGTTTATGCGAATTATAGGATTTATAAGTGCTAACAAAAAATCATTTTTTGTTATGTTATGTTCACATTTGCATTTTAGGAGTACGAGACGCCATTTGGCGATTGAGAAATTCAGGACATTTTATTACTAGATTTTATCCACCTAAATCTGCATTAGTTTCCGATTTGAGGAGTATCGCAGTATCTGTATGGCCTACAACAGAGTATGGGGTTTTTGAAGAAAGGGGTGTTTGTTTACATTTACGAGTATGTGACACCCCTGGAGTTGCAGGCTTCCAATAGGCTGCGGTGACCGCTTACCATCAGGCGGTATAAAACTAGGTATGCAATGCAGTTTGCTGGTTGCAAATGTTGAGCTGAGCGCGTCTACCCGGTCTCAAACTCCCTGACAGTTCCTCGCTTAGCATTGAAATATACGGAAATTCAGATATTCGGTGTTTATTCCTCCGTGGTATCTCGGATTTTCAATTTTTTTCAATCTAAACCATCGTCATGATGTCACCTATTGACATGCAAAATGTGAGAGTGATCGGTTGAAGCGTCTAGGAGGAGTACGAACTCAAACGAAATACATCTGTCGCCTAAGAATGAGCTTCGCTTCGCTCATTAAAAATCTTTTTATTTATACCTCAAAAACGTAATCGGGTGGGTTAGGCTGTACACAACCCTAGGCCTGAATCGGATTCACTCTTGACCGTTCCTTGATTGATACCTGACTCATGTCTGTATGATTAGTGTTATTTCCTTATGCATATAACCTTATAGACCATACTCGTATTAATAATACAGTCGAACATGAATAAATTTAATTATTGCTCTTTGCATTTTGATGAAGTAACGTGTAATTTGTTCGATACGGATCTTACTTTATTACAGCACCATTTAAATGAACTTTATTGGATTGATACAGGGTTTAAAATGGCATAGTGCGTCGTCGTTTGAGTAACGGTATGCTACTAATAGGTAATTTGCAGACGTCTGCCTTTAAACTTGCATCCGTTGCCTGGGGGGACACTTGTAGTTCAATTTGTAGTTTTACTCAGACAACTAGGAGAGGCTAATTAAAATGCGATCATTCAGACAAGTATTGACGCAACGGTTTTAAAGGGTAAAGAGAAAACGTAATTCTTAATAAATTATTATATATTTTATTGCCTCCGGGTTTATTTTGATCCGGGCCGATTTATTTTAAACATTGCATGGTCTGTGATGGACTTACGAGTACCGTATTAACCTATCGAAATTCTCTGATTCTACATGGTACAACCCGGCTTTTGTATGTTTGTGTGTGTATGTATGAATGTTTCTTGGACGATAATTCGAAAACCGTTGATCGTAATTGAACCGTCGTGAAATTAGATTAGCGTACAGGTAAATTCTGTGCCTCTAGTGTAAAAGGGTCAAACTCAAAAAAGTTAATTTTACAGGACAGCCAATAACGTTTCAAAACGGTTTAACTTTGCACCTATAAACTAAAATTTATAATTTATTTCAGTTTTAGGTAACACAATTAAATGAACCATGAAATTTATCATTATGTAAAATATACTTTAACCCTTTTCCACAAAAAACAGTATGTGTAAAAAGGTTAAATTGCAGTTTATCTAGGTGCCATTAATACCTTTTTTGGTTTATGTATTGTGTAAAGTAACCATTTTTCGAACTAAAGATAATACGTTTATTTTATATTTACGATAAAAAACGTTGATAACTGACACGTTGATATTGTATCGAATTGAATGCAAAAAAACGAATATTCATATTTTTGAATTCCTGTTCTGTGCTCTTGTGTGCTATCCGTAATGAAATTAGAATAACTACGGTTTAATGAATTTCTTATTTAATACCTTACTTACTATGTATTTCAACTGTTTCATTTAAATACACCGATTATAGCGGTTTCGACTTTGTTATTTTTTACCCTAAACATTTCATAGTACCTATTTTTAGTTCGCAAAGTGGTGTCTTTAGACAAAAAAGGTTTTTGGACCACTGGATAAACTGCAGTTCGACCTTTATACACTTTCATTTTATCGCGAAATATATATTAGTCTAAAAATATAAAGTGAACAACGCTTAAAGTGAAATTATATCTCTTTACACAACACTATTATACTGAAAATTGTTCATGATTACTGATCAAACATAACTTTAACCGCTATTCACCGAATATAATTCCGTAATGTAAATGGAAATAAGTATACTTTAACCTTTTTACACCGATATTTATACGAAAAGTTTTTTTTATGAAGATTAAACTAGACTTCAACCATCTTTCATAACACAACTGACAAAAACCGTTGTGCTCAAGGAGGCAAAATTAAAATAAGCCGTTTTGAACATAATACTTCCAATTTTTGGTATACTTTAACTCTTTTACAGAATCTATTGCTCGTAGGGCTGTGAGTGTCAAAGCAAGCGATAGAGAATCACATAAGAAACGTAATGGTGGCAAAATCCACAATTGGGATAAACTCGACTTTAACCCTTTTACACTAAAGGCACAAAATTGCTTTCGAGACTTTTTTGCATTTGTAGTTGTGACCTCTGTATCCAGCCTCACACACACGTTGACGTGTGTCTGTATACGTCAACGTGTACGTGTGTCCCTGTAAATATACAATCACTACTACAGATGCAAAAACGTCTCCAAAGTAATTTACCTGTACTATCCTGAAGGATGCCTGGGGTCCGCTCCCTAATCCCAAGAATTGGTGTAGGCACTAGTTTTTTTTTTTACGGAAGCGACTGCTATCTGCCGTTTCCCCCTTGGGTTGGAAGTGTTTAATTGATGCCGTCAACATTTTATTAGTACTATAAGAAGCATTTTAAACAAAAAATATCTACGATAATTGATTAAATAATATTTTTTCTTATCATTATACAGGTACTTTCACAAAGTTATTTATTATGGCTTACTTACAAAATCAGAATGTGTAAAAAAAATCTTTTTTTGTTTTTTTTTAACATTTACGCGGAGCCTTAAAATGTTTTTTTTTTTATTTTAACTATAACTAACAATACTTTAAATCATAGACAAAGAAAATTACAGAAAGTTATCGAATTATGTCCAGGTTTTGATAATTTTATGCGCCTATACGCTTAGTATGCGGGTTGGCGATCGGAGTATCCGAGTATCTCCGCCGCACTCCAGGGATGCAGCTGCCCATCCCCCGGTGGCCTTGGTCGTAGTTTTAGGAAATACCCGGGTCCATAAAGTTATAACAATATTTTTTTTTATATAAAGATTAATGTAGTGAAATTGTTATGAGTATGTGATATAGAAGTATGTATTTAGAATTGTATAACGATAATTATTATATGTATTAATGTAGTCAAATTATGATGTATTATATAAATTAAAACGAAGAATAAGATAACATTAAATTAGTAAATGAAATAAAATAACATTGTACGCGATTTGGTGACTGCACTGTAAGCTGTTATGTAAATGAAATAAATAAATAAATAACATTTTTACCTATAGAAAGTGATAATACAACTTGAACCGGATAAAAATGTTAAGCCACTGAGACTTGACATGTCATAAGTCATAACTTTTCTCATGTTATCTTAACCCCTCAACTGGTAGGGGTACACTGCAAGTTGTCCTACGAATTAGCATATTATCTTTACCACGGTTGGACGCATTTGTCTCCACAATAACTTTTTGGTGTCCCCCCACCCCATTTAGTAACCAAAAGTTGATGCAAATGATTCATTTCACGAAATTATCTTGGGTTGAAAAACTGATCCACTGAAGTCCCTTTTTCATGATTATTGAAAATAGTATCGTATAGAAAGCTTTTTTAAAATTAAAAATGGGATTGCTCCTGGCCATCATCTAGCGAGTGGGCAAAGATGAGGCCTTCCAGTTACGTTACGTTTGTTTGACATATAGGTACCCAAATAGTTAATATGTGTTATATAAAAAGGCTATTAGATAATTTCATATATCACATATGAAGTTTAAGTTTGTCGTATCTCCACTATATTGCAAGCTGATCTGTACCAGAGTCAATAGCGTTTGTTCGCATAATAACTGCTTCAGTTGTTTTTAATAAGTCGTCTTACAAATTATTAAGAAGTTTAAAGCACCTATATCTCTGTACCCCAAACTGCAACTCCAACGAATTAGCGTATCTCCGCTACAGTCGGCTGCATTTGTCTCCAAATCGGCTTATCTGTGCGACGTTTGTAAATTGGTGGTGTTAAGCCACAGAGGCGGGGCTGTCTTATTAATACCCTGTCCCGAACATCTGCGGACTGACCCCTGAGGTGAGGGCGAGAAAGCCACCCTCCCAACTCTAAAAGGACTTATGTTACTTGAATTCGTGCTTCAGTTACGACGTTTTGTGGCAACGGGTAGTTCTTGCAGTGTTTGTCACTGTCCGTTGTTTGGTTTTGGGTGTAATGGACGCCTTTTGTTCATCACATGTGAAGCATTTGTTTTTGTAGTTAACGACAACAGTTGAGCGTCTCTTTCTTATCAGTGCAGAATTGCAGATATAAAAAGAGAAAAGAAGCAAGTACCTAAACTTTTTGGTTTTTTACTGTTAACACATAAAAAGTTAATATTACCTAGAAATTATCTAGACACGCGGCAGCGTGTCCAGCCAAGTTCACCCCAGGAACTGACGGACAGCAGCCGTGTGTTATTTTACACTAACCGTTTGGAGCCACTTTTGACCCCCCAATAACTCTAAATATATCTAACATAAAAAAATTTGGTACATGTATTAAGATCCTTTAGAACAACTAGAACCCCAGATTTCATCAATACAGGTTTATTAATTATTGAGATATTAAATTCCAATGGGATGAACCTGTATTAATATAGGAAGAAAGTTTTTTTATGAAAAAAATATATGTATCTGCAGGAAGGTTAAAAATAATAAATAAATAAAATAAAATATTAAATTCCAAAAAACGGCATTTTTACCACTGACTGACTAGTATCAAAAACCTAACCCACTTCCAGGTGACCTAGAAAGCTGGAATTTCGCATGCAGCTTGGTAATTGTGTGTGTACACCAGAAAAAAATCCGAAAACAGTGTTTTTTTTTATTAGTTTTATAATTATTATTTATGCTAGTTACCTCAGAACTCCGTCATTTATAACCGATTTGGAAAATTCTGTTTTTGTTTGAAACCGTGTACTTCGGGGGTGGTCCCATAGTTATCAGGTAAGAATCTGATATAGGGTTCTGGAGAAATCGAGGGAACTCTTCAAATATTTGAGGTCCACCTATGGCGATTTGGGTATTTTGTATAGTAACTCGTGCATTCGCTCTTAAAAACACCATTTGGCGAAGATTGACAAAAAGTAATGATATCCCATCAAAAACATAAATGTGAAAAAGGGGGCCAAGTTCAATATTAAGAATATGCGATGCTTGGTTGTCGTCTTCACCGACAAAAGAATTGAGATCTAAATGGGTGCCAAGTTCCGTAGATTCTTTGAAATGGTGCCAAATCCGGCACTACATTGTTTACAGTGAATCTAATTTACTGCGGCGTAATGCATTTTGAGCCTTAACTTGGCAGTTTTCTATGCAGTATGTTATAATACCATAAATGCTGTTGGATATTTAAGAAAACTGTAAAAGCTCAAAATGCATTAAGCCGCAGTAAATTAGTTTTACTGTAAATAATGCAGTCCGGATTTGGCACCATTTCAGAGAATCTACGGAACTTGGCACCCATTTAGATCTCAACTCTTTTGTCGTTTTTGATGGGATAATATGTTACCTTCTAGTAGATGTGCACATTTACTTATCTACTCAATAATCACAATACATATAATCACGCCTGTTTCCTAGAGCGATAGGCAGGGATCACGGATTTCCATCTGCTACGACCTTGACATACACTTTCGCTTTACCAACTCTCATAACATTCTTCCTGCATGCGCGCCGATTTAGGGTACTCTTGACCTGACCTTTCTGCAGAATGTGTCCGATTTACTTAAAAGTGTTATAAAACATGCCGAACCGAATTGGTTTTAAAGATATAATAGCGCTCAAAATAGTAAGCGCGATTGCTTACCGGCCAAATGATAGGTTGTAAAACGACGCATTCCTAAAGGCCGAGCCACACCGAATGCGTGCGCAGCACGTGCGCGTGTGCGTGGTGTGCGCGTTGTATCGTATGAAATGTCATAGTAGATGCCATACCGCTTACGTGGCGTGCACGCGTGCTGCGCACGCATTCGGTGTGGCTCGGCTTTAATAGAAACATAAATAGAAACCGCGTCGAATTGATGAACTGTTAGCAAGTCTTGCAACCTCTAAGATACAAATAAGGTTTTTTTGCACAGTGATTCGTTTTATTTTTCAATATTATAAGAAAACATAGGCCTCCCATAAAGAGTGCTTTAATGACCGGTCCTGCGCCACCCGCATCCAGCGGACTCCCGCAACCTTTACCAGGTCATCAGTCCACCTTGGGAGGGGCCTACCCACGCTGGCACTCTTTTGGGGAGGCCTATGTCCAGCAGTGGACGTCATTTGGCTGATATGATGATGATTGTAAACAGCCAATTCTCTTGTCGCAGTTCGTGGTCGTCGCGTTGATTTGGTGGCTTGATTTACAAGGCGATACCATTCTTCGCAAACTGTCTCCCTCCTGATATTTCTATTACGATTTTTCTATCTAAGTATCTATTTCTTTAAACAGCTTTACATAGAGCCCTCCGAAAGGTCATGTTTAGAACTACGCTGTTTACCGACTACAAATTACATACTATTACTTGATTGTGATAAATCATCGTTCATTATAATTACAGTTAGTTCAGTGCTATATAAATCACATCCAAGTTAACCTGCTTTAGTAAAATAGAGTATATTACTTAGAAGTTCACGTGACTTATGTCTTTTTTCAATAAGACAGGACAAACCTAAGGATAATCGCAGTAAATCACAAGAGCAATCAGACATTGAATATTCTAAGTGGGTGTTTGCTTGGATTAGTAAATTACAAATTGGTCCGGTAAATCTGCCAAGGTGTCAATTGCCAACAACGGGAAAGATTGCTTGGACAGATATGCATTTGAGATATAAAAGGATTAACAGTTTCTAGAGGGCTATTAGTTATTTTTGTATTAAAAAAGGTGTTAAGTGTATGAAGGAAGAGTGGATGGAGAAGTTGGAAGAGGAAGACCTCGGCGAACGTACTTCGACTAATCAGAGACATTCTACAGAAAGGCCAGTCAGGAGTACTCTAAATCGGCGCGAATCCACGAATAATGTTATGAGAGTTCATGAAGCGACAGTTGTATGTCAGGATCGTAGTATATAAAAATCCATTATATCTGCCTACCCCTCTGGGAAACAGGCGTGATTACATGTATGTTTGTAAAAAAGCTGTGGTAACGATATGAATAACATACAGATAAAAATTTATATAGAAATAATATTATAAATAAGGAAGGTCTCCGTTTCAAATTCGGCAAAAATGCTTTCGTATGTCCGGCCGGGGGATTTCCGGATTTCCCGCTGTTTTCCTCTACAGGTCGCTCTCATTTGTGAGTAGGTTTGATAATTTACATGTAGAATACAGAATTTTAATGTAGTCTGTTTTTGAAATTTTTACAATTTGAAAAAGCCATGATAGAGGGCGTAGGTATATACCGTTGAATCTCGTAACTTCGTCTATGATGCCTATATTTGCCTACAACTGCCACCGCGCCTACTTTCAATTCAATACGACATCAAACGATTATAGGCAGTAAAGTCGAAGTAAGAATTGTATGAAAATAAAATCAGGAAAAGATAAGCGCTATATATAGGTGAAGTTGAGAGTTACAACGGTAATAGTTATTTAAACAAAAACTACACAATTAAAGACTTAGATTCGTATAGATTCAGTTGGACCTATAGTACCTAGTGATGTGCCACTCCCGGGAATATTCCCAATTTGCACGGAGAATATTCCCAGCTCGGGAATATTGGGAATTATTCCCGAGGACGGCTCGTCTCTAGTCGGATATTTCATCTTAAGAAACTTTACAAGCCTCTACTTCCAAAAACGTGCCATTTAGTTCCCAAGCGAACACCGCGTTATCTATAACGACTTCTAAAATACACAAAGCATAATTTTCTAACAATTTGGAAATCCGTCATCTCATTATGCATTTCACAACAGTTAATCTGCACTCAAGATCGCTGTACTTGTATCCTACGCTTCAAAATGCTTCAAGTTTTCGTGATAGTTTAACCGCCTTTTGTTTGATCCGAACAGTTTTTCTATTGGGCATGACATCATCAGATTTTGTCGTGGCCATACATGGTGTCTACGTATGATCTATCGATAGCTGGTACTTGTAAACAGCTGACGATCGTGACGCGGTGTCGGGATCTATAAATGGGCACACGCAAGTGCTAGTTCTGTCATCTGTCTTGGGATCTAACCTAAAATTGTGTAGGCCTTTTTCGAGTATATAAAAAATATGAAAGATTGAAACTATATAAGGCATATCTGAAAATGACGCTTCCATTCTGTGATAGATAATTGATGTATAAAAAATTAATAAAAAGGGGTAAACTTTAGACGCACGAGCACTTGGCTGTTTGCAGTGACGTGTCTTTATCAAAACATGTAATGAAAAGCTAAAAAAAGAATACAATAATGGAATTTCGTACATTATCCCGGCCGCTGCGCTAGAAGGAGAATAATGATTTTTTTAAACTTTATAATTTGTAGTCAATAACGAGGAACTTCACGGACGATTTTTTGCCAGACTAAGCCGATCATTTCCGACCATACTGGAGAAAAATACAATGGTTTTTTTTGTTAGTTAATCCGACTCTCTTAGCGAACTCGAAAAAGATTTTCATCCCGCCTCTGCCTCGTTATTACCTTGTTCAACATTTACGTAATTGTAAATTCAGATTCAATTTTTATTTTCACCGATCGGATTATTAGCATAATACATATTTTGTACCTCCTACATTACTCCTACTCTTTAATCAATAGGGATATTTTGATCTATGAATATACACGAGCTGATTGGTAAACATGCTGAAGGTAGTCTAGCAGTTCAATTTAAGCATGCGGCTGCTAAGCGGCGGTCAGGGGTTCGAAGTGAGTTTCTCGAACTTATGTACGGAATAAGAATATTTTCTCAAACATGCAATGAAATATTGATGTTATGTTCCTTATAATAAATAGGCTGCGAAGTATGACGTTTCAGGTGCGGCTAGGACAAGAGGTCGTTAATGGAATTTCATGCAAATCTTGCAGGCCTAGGCCGGCAAAGTCCTCTTTTATAATTCCCATTCCACATAAATTTGTGGCACAGGCATCGTGACATTCTGCCACTATCCGTATTAAAAATAAATCTTTGATTTTTTTGTTGTTTATTTCATTACATGTTTGAGAAAAGCACTATACATACCTCGGCGGGAAATATGGGGTTGCCCGCCTCATACCTATCCTTTCGTCCCGGCCTCTGTAGTAATGTACTATTTCTCAAAAATGACCGTTAAAGTGGACAGTTTATGGTCAGTCATAAATTTAAAAAAAATCATACAATGCAGGGTCGCCCCGCACAACTACAATGTTACATATCAATTGCTTTGTCGAATTCCAAACTTTTTAAAAAGAACAAACGTCCATACAAAAGATGACACAGGTCGTATACAGCCAATTCAAGTCGTATTTTTCAGTTGGAATCGCGATGTTTTTCTACGTGTCTAAAATAGTATGTGGATTCCGGTGAAAAAATATAATACACTTCAGATAGTTATGAAAAATAAACGGCGGGAGAGCCTAAAGATTTTGACGTTTTAGGGTTATGTATATCAAAAATTAATTCCAATTTAGTCTTTTTTCCCCATTTTTGAGAAAAGCACTATATAAGCCTCGGTTGGAATGGAGTGGTTGGATGGAGTTAATTAAACTCCGTTTAAAACTAATACTCAGCCTGCAATTGCCCATGCCTCGACAATAATTACTATTACCCGTTATGTTTTATTACGAAGATATTAAGGTGTATGTGAAGTTCTCTAGTAGCAACCTCGTACCGCGGACAGTAACTCAGTTAGACACTTTTACCCAATTTTCACACGTTTGGAAAATTAAAATATTGTTCACAATACTTGGCAAAGATCGATTGATAATCTAGTAACTTGACTACATCATCAAACGAAAACGAAAACAGATATTTTATTTTAAACAAATATATTTTCATCGAAATCTGGTAAAATAAAAGTGTGGGTCGAAAAGTTGATTGACCCAGCAGTTACGTACACGGGAAAGACGCGAGCCTAAATCTCTGTATAGTCTGTATGATCCTACATGTGTATGTATATCATTATCAATACATCACATCAGCCGACAGACGTCCACTGTTCAACATAGGCCTCCCCCCAAGAGTGCCACAGTGTCTAGTCTTGCGCCACCCGCATCCAGCGGACTGCCGCTATTTACAGCGGACGCCGTTACCAGGCCATCAGTACAGATACTGATAGATACATGACAATACTTTAAGAGATGTTTTATTACATCAAAATAATTTACTTTAAATAGGAACTAATAAAACTTTATATATGAAATATTTGTTCCCATTTTCCGAACAAAATAATTAAATTATAAAAAAAAAACCCTAACATAATCATCATAGTGTGCATTTAACTGACTAGGTGGTTATCACTTTATGTCAGGTCAGCTGCACATTGGATGCTAGTCACATGCTAGTTGAAGTGAGCAGTTAAGTGAAAGTAAAGAGGTTTCATACGATAATCAAAGAAGTCTAAGGCTGGGTTGCACCGACTTACGATCACAGACTGATCAACGTTAAATATGGCGCCGGCAGCTGTCATCCCATAGACACTTGTCAATCTTTCCATACATTCAAATTTTAACGAACACAGCTTACGATTACAGACGGTTTGGTGCAACTCAACCTTAATCATTGAATACTGATTATCTCATTAACATCAGGGTGCTATTACGTTGCACAGTTGTCTTCCTTATTTTCTCCAGAAATCTCAAACATGCAATGAAATAAACAACAAAAAAAAACAAAGTTTTATTTTTAATACGCATAGTGGCAGAATGTCACAAATGTATGTGGAATGGAAATTAAAAAAGAGGACTTTGCCGGCCTAGGCCTGCAACATTTGTATGAAATTGCATTAACCACCTCTTGTCCTAGCCGCACCTGAAACGTCATAATTCGCAGCCTATTATAAGGAACATAACATCAATATTTCATTGCATGTTTGAGAAAACTTTATTTTAGTTTTATACTTAAAGTCTACTTCTAAGGATGAGTACTATGGCAATTTGAAGCACCTTATACATATAATATAGGGACACGTAAATTTGTTAGCGGGAATAGTAATTCTGATTACGGCAGTGGTTTACGACCCCTCTCACTAATATCGGGTCGCACACGCCGCATAAATCTTGATTTATTGCGTCCCACTCGCACCTCATCCCGTCACGGATGGCGGATAAAGGACGACAATACTGTGTCGTAAGTGTTAAAGTAATGACTTTTGGTAATGATAATTAGGTTGAGACGATAACTAAATTTAAGCGAGACCCCTTTTAAATAAATATTAGGTTTAAGTACCTATAAATTTACTCAGTATTGGACGATAACTAAATTTAGGCGTATAGCACCTTTTTTCTATTTGATTCCCTATTAATAGGTACATATTAAAGTTAGAAGAGCCCTTAAAAAGGTCGTGATTTCACTTATAAATCTCTTCGATATGCAGGCGCCTACACAAGACAACAAACTTGATAAATAAATAATTCTATAAGATAATGTATAATAATAACTCACCAAAAACATTTCTATATTAATAATTTCGTGCAGGGGTACGGTAGACCCGAACGAGACCTGTCTCAAATTGAAGAACGTATAAAAATAACGATTTCGAGTTGAACATATGTATCCGCAAAATTCGGATTGTCGCGTATTTTGCATTTAAAAGTGTTAATTTGATGACAAAACGTCGGCCATATTGCCCACAGACTATATTGCTAAATATATTAAATTTGTTGGTTGACAGTGTCGGCTACGTTCGAAAATCGTGAACTATTTTTGCGTCCGGTATGTTGGCCAGGATGCTGGGCTGCGTTCTGGGTGATGGGCCATCATCGCCCATTGTGTGGATTCGGCTAGCCGCGTCTGCAGCGTTTTGTTTTTGTAGTTTTCAAGTGTTCTATACACCTATCAGCCTAGCTAGCACGATAACTTATACCGTCACATTATATGGGCGAAATGTATTAAAACGTCACATAAAACGTAACGGTATAATCTATCGTGCTAGCTAGACTGATTGTCACAACAACCGCCTTCAAAGCGAATGTATGGGGCCTGTTACATGGATTCATATCACGATAAGTATCACGTGAATATTAAAGCAGAATCCATACAAATTTGAAAACTGCAATAATATTGACACCCCAGTATTGTGATAATATTAATCGTGTAAAGGACACCACTTGAATGTTTGCTGAGTCTGTCCGCCATCTTAAAGCTGCGTCTCTATTTTGTTTGTGACAAACTACTAGGTGACTTATGGCTTTTAAACGTCTAGCAAAATTATATCCCTATCTCGCTCTATCTTATAACTTAGTGGTACTGGGGGACTACTCCGAAATTCGTATGGTGCCGTCCCTTTCACTCATATAGTCTATGACAGGAGAGTGAAAGGGACGGCACCATACGTAGTTAGGATTTTGAATTTCGGAGTAGACCCTCAGCTCATGCCGTTCGCCGCGCTCGGACGTTAGAGGCGCTACTGCGAACCGAAAACGAAGTATCTGCCTCTCTCGCACATGTATATTCGAACGACAGAGAGGAAGATAGTTCGTTTTTGGTTCGCGGTAGGCCCTCAGGCGTCAACTTTAAAACGAATAGGGTATTTTACTATAAGAGAAATAAAATTCAAAATGTAATAAAAACCAGCCAAGTGCGTCGGAGTCGCACACTGAGGGTTCCATACAACTAAAAAACAAATGTGATTTATCAATATATTGATATTTTTGGTAAAATATACTTCATAATAAACATTATCACTTAATTTCAAGTTCATAGGTCGATGGGAAGCTAAAAAATTATTGTGTGTGACAGACAACACACGGAATGTTCTTTGACTTTCTTCGACCGTCCGCCACGCTCGGACTAAGGTGCTACCAACCGAAAACTAAATATATATGCCTCTCTGTCGCACTTGCATATTCGAGCGCGGAGAGGGAAATACTTAGTTTTCAGATCGTGGTAGGCCCTCTGGTCTGACGGCTCCTATTCCTGGATGGTGCGCGTATCGGAATGTGAAATACCTTTGGCAAAATGGAACAAGTTGTTAAATAGCTTCCATTAATTGGAGAAAATATTACCAACTGTTATTATTATCACGTGAAACACTGAATATTGAAGCAACATCCATAGGGGCCTGTTACATGGTTATTATTATCACGCGATATACTCATATCACGACCCGTATCACGTGCAATGAATATTGAAGAAAAATCCATACGATTTTGAAAACCACGATAATATTGACACACCAGTATTGTGATAGTATTAAGCGTTTAACAGACCCCATACAATTTTAAAAATCGCGATAATATTGAGTGTAAAGGGCCCCACTGAATAGAATTTGGCGGAGAATAGAGAGCTGCTATCGCGAAACGAAAACGAACGAACATCGTGTATTTCCCTCTGTGTCGCTCGAATTTGCAAGTGCGACAGAGAGGGAGATACACGAACTTCATTTGTTTTTCGCGTTAGCAGCTCTGACTTCGCACCAAAAATACTGACTGGCACATCAATATTTAACAATGCACATCTGAATTGAATTTTAATGAACGATTAGTATTTTAGCTATACAAATCAGTACTGATTACGGTGTCAAATTTTTTATGTGCCTTTAAATACTACCCTTATAAAATGCTTAGGATTAACTTGCAAAGATACTAGCCTTTGCCCGTAACGTCGTTTGCGTAATCTTTTACTCCCAATTCCATTCCATACTTTTATTCCCAATCCAGACTACAGACTATATTTCTATACGATTCGAAGTTTCATCATAATCCGTTGTTGTAATGTTTTTATTTTATACATTTTTGTACACTATTTCTTTCGTCGTTTGCATAACTGTCACGAATAAATGTTTTGTTTATTTATTTCACCCGAGCGAAGCCGGGCTTTCATCTAGTTCATTTATAATGTTGCAAACAGAAGACCATATGGTTCGCACTGTCAAAAACTTATCAGATCTCACATAGAGCCAAGCTTCTAACTCTACGTGCCGTAACTCTACAAGCCCTTAGTTCACATTCTCTACGCCTTTTACCTTAGTCAAAACATGTGGTTTGGCCTTAGTACAAAATTACCTATATATACTTAGTTTGGCATCACTAACAGCATTATCTAAGTCATCATCACCCTCCTAGCGTTATTCCCAGAACAGTTGCAGCCTGAAGGATGCCTGGGGTTCGCTACCTTATCCCAAGAGTTGGCGTAGGCACTAATTTTAAACAGCATTATCTAAGTAATCAATGGAAAAAAATTAAAAAGTTGAGCTTATCATATCCAGAAGTTGAGCTTATCATATCCAGAAGTGACCCGAGATCTCCCCAATGGCATGAACTTCTGTAAAATACTTTATAAGTAGGGAATGCAATCCCGCATGAAGAAATCAATCCCGGTATTCAACGGGATTGAGATTTCTAATCCCGCTGGATCCCGGTATTGGCGGGATCCCGCAAGTTAGTGAGCTATTTTTCACTACACAGCTCGGAAAGTACCCACTTTGTCCTTAAATCGCTCGTCACCCATTTCAAACGCCTCATGATGGCGTCATGTTTCAAAGTTTTGCTGGTTTTTGGTGCGTTTCCTTGCTTTAGTGTGGTGAAAAATATTCGGCCTTCAAAAAATACCGCCATACAACAGCAGTACTAGAAAACTCTTTATATATGGTTTCTGACATAATTAACACTACATTTGTTAACGTAAGCACTTGTTAATGTTTATTATTTGAAAATCTTATTGCAAGTTATTACAACAACACTAAATGAACTTAAAACGGCAAAATTCGATGCGTTATGACGTAATAACAATTTCAAACTAGCTAAAAAATAGACAAATTTGCACAAAATACTCTTCTACGGCTCCCCCTTCCCCCGCCGTTGCATCTAGGCTCCGCCGCGAATAAATTCCGGTTGTTTCGCCAGTACGCGCTACGAGTAGCACGTATAAACTATGTCGCTCTTCAATCCCGCAAATCCCGCGGGATCCCGCATAATTTACGTGCGGGATTAATACCGCATATAGCATGCGGGATCCCGGTATCCCGGTATTGCATTCCCTATTTATAAGAAATTCGCATAGTACACTTTGTAGGTACTGCATATATAAACTTAACAGCATGACGCCAAGTTTGATTAATCATAAATTTCAAATAAAAGGGAAAAATTGAAAAATTTAATGCTCCGAACAGGATTCGAACCTGCGACATCTGGCATACGCGGCCAATCGCTCTAGCCTCTGAGCTATCGGAACAACCAAGCTCGTCCACGAAATCCTTCACTAGTTCCCTCTTACAACGCCTTAGGGAGGCGTACAGCGACATCCACCATCTATCTATAATCTATTTTTCCCTTTAATTTGAAATCTTCGTTAGCAGCGTTACTGCTTTAGTACAAAATTAATCATAAATTCATAACGATTAACATGGATAACATTAGAATACATACAGTACAGTGCCAAAATATCGGGAACTCAAAAACAGATATATTTTATTAATCTTGTTACTTTCTTATTTTAGAAATCCCAAAACTTTTATATACTTTGCCACCGCCTTTAGTAAAAAAAATCTTAACCGCGTCCATGCCTTAACGGCCTATACCTTACCGGCATTAGAGTGTAGCATTTGGTCAGTCCCTATAATATTTCATGGCAGCTGTCTGACGAGTCAGACGCGTGTAATAAGCGGTTGGATGTCACTCGTTGATGGAGTGAAAAAATCAACATGTGTGCCTGATAGCGCGAGCACGTGGGTTACCCGCTAACATTAAGCGTGGGCTCCCATTGATAGCGTCGCGTTGTATTAAAATGATGTAGGTATATTTCGATAACTTAAGGCACCTTAAGGGTGGGTTGCACTAAACTGTCTGTAATCTATTGTATAGACTTTCATCTTCAATTTATCCGCTTTACATTCGTAGATATTGCTTTATGGCATCCATTCCTTCGGTACTTTGATTTTTTGTGCAGTAAAAATTGAATATGTAAAAAAGATAAATTATATTTATATTAAAAGTATTTCTTCGCCTATGACTTCGTCGGACTAAACTCCTGTGTCTTATTCCATCCATAATTCCATGGGTATAAATGTTTTATATATAATTTAATTTAAGAAGACTAGTGGTTTAAATATATACGAGTAGGTACTGGAGCTGACATCGTCATGTTGACGAAAGCTTCAAAATAAATATAAATTAAATAAAAAGCCTATTTTTTTATTACGGGGGATGATTAGCGGGTTAGGTTTATATACATATACATATGTACCAAAAACGTCGGTGGCAAATAAACGTACCCGGCGTAAGCGTAAACAAGTGGACCCGGGTATGTCGTAAAACTACGACCAAGACCACCGGGGGATGGGCAGCAGCATCCCTGGAGTGCGGTGGAGATACTGCGATCGCCAACCCGCATGCCAAGCGTGGCGATTATGGAATTTACCCCCCATGAAATTGGGGGAAGCCTATGTCTAGCAGTGGACGTCCTTCGGCAGGTGGAAACAAGCGTACGGCCCGCGGTCACCGTAGCCTATGAGCTGCACGGACCACCTGGATAGTAAGCGGTTACGTAGCCTATGGAGACCGATACTATATATTAATTCAGATTAAGGTAAAAGTACCAGTGCTTGTCGCTGACCCAATACTTGGCACCTTCAATCTAATATCATTACAACAGGGGTGACAGATCGGTGTCATTTATTGGGCATTGTGGTGTCGGCATTGGTACGTTTACCTCATAGACTTCTACGCCTGGCCAGGCTCTGTAAGCATAATGGGAGGCAGAATCTATAAATCTCTATTATATTGTTAAAGGTAATAAAAATATTTCGAGACTCCTACTATAACAAACAAAAACAACCGTTTACGTATGTATAATACCAATATTCTCCCCTACATCTTCAAAACATACAAGCGACAATTATTCCGGCACTGCTCATAAGCTTATCGACCATACATTTCGCAAATCATCAATGACTACACCCTATACTATATAGCAATTAATACGAAATCAATTTAGAGGCACGTATTGTGCGGATGCAATTTGGCGTACGAACAAAAACTCGTCTCTGAAGCTCGGCTCTAACAAACGACCAGTCGCTAATGATTCTATGTCCACAATATACCTATACCTAGGTATATACATAGTACCCCAAAACTAAAAAGACTTAAATATCTATAAGACTAGTGCATGTAAGTCATTTTGGTTTAGAATAGTTGCGATCCGTGATGAGCTACAATTCGTTTGTTCTTAATCTAAGATGGTTAACCCGTGGTGTCTTTTTAGCGTGTGAAATGGACGAGATGGGAGTATTAAGTTGCATAGATGTTAATTATGTAGTTAGCTAGCGCTCCCTTTCTGTATTTTATAGATATATAATGAAGAGTCGCTGCTTTATGTTCGGAATTAAATAATGTGCAACTATGATATGACCTTAGGTTAGTTTCTAGGAGACTCAATTCTATCACACATAAAGACATGTGCTCTAACTATTCCAATTAAGGTTTAACTACTGCTGGCTTTTAGACATTCATCATCATCATCATCTCTTCATATCAGCCGAAAGACGGCCACTGCTGGACATAGGCCTCCCTTAAAGAGTGTCACAATGACGGATCCTGTGCCACCCGCATTCCAAAGGACTCCCGCGTCCTTTACCATGTCATCAGTCCACCTTGTGGGGGCCTACTTACGCTGTGCCTTACACATTACATTAGAGATTTTCATTTGCGAAAGTGCCCCAATACTTGTCATCGTGTATCTACCTACACGCGTAGAATTCAGATATATTTACATAAGATAACCAAACATTCGGGCTTACTAAGATTGTCGGAAAACCCTTAGTTTAGTCTCAAAGTTATACGCCGAACATTGCAAAGTAAATTAAGGGTGGAGTTCAATTCATGATACCTATAGTGGATGTGATAATACAATAGTCTAAACCAGGGTGTAAATTTACTTAAGACTTCCTATTTTGTGTTTCAATTCCAAGAGATATTCATACAGAAAATTAAAATAATTAAGTATCTATAGCGTTCTGAAATGAATAGTCTGAACCAGGGTGTAAATTTACTTTTACTTCGTATTTTGTGTTCCAATTCCAAGAGATACATGGCACAGAACATTTATTTTAATTATTTGTAGTGTCCTGTATCAAAATTCGTCCAACGGATCACTCAGTGTGTCAATTTTCAATTTTCTTTTTAACCTTTCTTGGCTTAGCAAGTCACACGCATCGCAACGATCTGTGCGGCGTCCGGAGTGTTTTCCAAAGTATCCTGCAAAATCATCCACAGCACTTCAATTGTTTATTACCCGACCCGCGGGCAAGTTTGGGTATTAAAAGGCCCCAGTGCCACCGCAAAAAGCGGGCACGCGCCTTATATCCAATATAGCTTCCTCTTTTTGCGGCATACGTGTCACTTGACCCTATTTTTCCTAGTTTTAGAAGCCTTGCTAATGTGTTTAAAGCTGTATTCACAACAGTATCAAGCCTAACTTGACCTGGACTATAGTAACAACAGTATAGTTGGAAGTAGCACTAACACTGGTTGCCTTGTCGGGATATGGGTTCGGTAGCTAATAACTAAAGCCCTGCTCGGTCTTGTTTTTGTATGAGTCTGCGGTCCGCCCCCCGCTGATGACAAATGGTCTCGCCCGCTAATGCCCAGATAATTTTATGCTCCCGGTGCCAGTGGGATGACCGCGAGATGGCGATCGATGCGCGCCAATGGATGCATCTTCACGGACTTCGTAAATAGTTGAATGCCAGTAAATGCCTAACACTGTGCACTATAATGGTGCGGCCGGACGCGTCTGTATTTTTGCGATAAATTGGGAAATTTACGACTAGAATTTAGAACGGTTAACACTAGTGTTTTAGCTTTATCGTTTTAAATGATTTAGGTATAGTTTGTCTATATATTGTCAGTCTCACGCACGGTGTACGGGCCAGATATCTGGCATACAATACGAGTACATACGATTTTATTAGTTAGTATCTAGAAAATATTGAAATTTCAAAACTAGCTACAATTAACATCATACACCGTGCCGCTTAGATAGTGCAACATCTGTTACGTCGAAACTTATATTCCATCTGCGACTCCTGTCTCACTCGAACTCAGTAAATTAGAAAGAGATGGATGGAACTTATCGTGTCGCGTCGCGTCTTCAGTTGCGCTAGCCCCGCCGTTTAGGACGTGCCTAGAAACGATCAAAAATAGAAGGCGAAGGCGACGCAAGAATGCAAGCCGCAGCCGACCGCCGGTCACACTCCATTGCCTTTCCTGAATGGTGTCTTATCTCAGTCCCGATTCAATCGGGCAGTTCGGTCCGAGGATAATGAGAGTTGAAGGTTTATACCCGTTCAGCCCGGCTAGTATGATAGCAAAATGACAACTTTTACGGTCACGTTTTATAGTCAAATTCGGGTAACATGTATACGCGAATTGTCTAATACGATACACAGTCATATAAAGCGTTAAAACGTGACCATTTATACGTTAAGTCAAAATTTTGACGTCTTGTGCAAATATAGTAATCGTCATGGACATAAATATATAAGTAGGTCACTCGGGACACCACTTAAAATTTAATACTATGGAGAATTTTGACAAGTGATTCGGAATCTTCACATATATGATCTGAAACGAGTTTCATGACAATTTCCTTCGACATAACTAGAAAATGAACGAATGTATTTTTCTTTTTGACGTGATAACGTCTTTAAAATCGTTTTAGTCGGGTGACATGTTCAGAAACTTGTGTCACACCAAAACCTCACGAGCGCGATCGCAGGTATAAGTGAAGTGCAAGTGAAGTAAGACGTTATCACGTAAACATCTCGATCGTAAACCTACTTTACAAACAACCAATTTTTCAGTCAACTTCTATAACTTGGCAACATTTTACATAAATTTTGTGTATGGAGATAAATTTACGTTGCAACATTTGCATGTTAGCTATTGAGATAATATCTCCGCCGCACATATAATTATGACGTGTTATATGTCGGAGCATATAAGTAATTGGTCGGGATTACCGTGCTAGCCGGGCATGACTTACTACACTGTCACATATTATCGGAGCGACAAGGATGATTAAAAATATCTGAACACAGCCCTATTGTCAAGGCGTTAAGAGTTCATTTTCAGGTTTGTTAGAGTATCCTGAAATGTGCAGATGCATTTAATGGCGTTTGTACTTCAAAAAAATAATTGTATTTGCCACATGTTAAGAAAGTTTAGATGTTTGACGTCATAAAGAGATTGTGAAATCCTACTCTACTATGAAATAAATGATATGCAATAATTTTCGGACAGGGTATCACATGACCTTTTTGCTGCAAAATGAGCTGTTCTAGGTATAGGTATACCCCTTTAAAAGTATTTTTTCAATAAACAGTCACCCTGTATTATATTACCCTAAACGCCTCCGAGGTATTATCATAGTGAGCCTGCGCTTCCTACATAACACGTGGATTAACATGCAAATGTTAACGCCAACCGCAATTAACGCCATTTTAATTGCAAATCTGCGCAGTGTCAAAGATTCCAGCGATTTGCATACGCAATTGATATTTCATAATACGTGGCAAAGGCAGACCGTAGGGGGTTTTAAGTTGTATGGAAATAAAGCATTTCCATACAACGAACAGGCGTATTCATCAAGTAGCTAAAGTTTGCAGGGCCCTAAAGTAGTATGGAACAGTGCGAGAAAAAAATCAAGATGAAAATTGAGTTTTTTTTTAATTAATAATGGGATTACTCTTGGCCAGCATCTAGCCAGGGGGCAAAGATGAGGCCGACGATGAAGCGAGCTCACCCAGAAGATGCCTATTCACTCGTGCCTTAAAAAGGCCCAGGTTATATGAACTCGGAAATACAGACGCCGTTAGAGAATTCCAAAGGAGGTTTTTTTTTATACCACGTCGTTGGCAAGTTGACAGCCCACCTGATGGTAAGTGGTCACCGTCGCCTGTGGACGATTGCAACACCAGAGGCATCACTCGCGCGTTGCCGACCCGTAAGAAACCTTTTAACGCCTTTTTTGAAGAGTCCCATCTCCCATGCATGCATCATCATCATTTCAGCCGAATGACGTCCACTGCTGGACATAGGCCTCCCCCAAAGACTTCCACAATAGCCCTTCGAATCGCTAAACTTAATTGGCAGTGGGCTGGGCACATAGCACGTAGAACCGATGGCGACCACGTACCGGGAGGCGTAGCGTGGGCAGGCCCCCCACACGGTGGACTGATGACCTGGTAAGGGTCGCGGGTGTCCGCTGGATGCGGGTGGCGCAGGACCGGTCATGCATGCATGGAATACCTCGGTAGGGAGCTCATTCCACATTTCCTCAACCTAATTATTTTTGGAGGTGCGTTTTATTAAGTAAAGCGGAATTAATGAGTAAATAATCACTCTACCATCTTCAGGGGTTCGGGTCGGCGTTGGTAGTTTGTATGGGAATGTGATTCACAAGGCGTACGCCAACGGACTCGCGGGCACTGCTGGTGACATATTGCAAAATGTTTGTATTGATAGTGAATTTTGAAGTCTAGAGTGCCTATGCCACATAACTTAAATATTTTAATCTTATTCTTTTCTCAACAGCAACGGAAAACTCAAAATTACCTTCTAATCCTTCTATAGACTTAGTAAAGGCGAAAAAGTCATTCTTGGGAAATTGTATCAAGTTCTACAATAAAATACCTAAACACATACTGAACTTGGCAATTCAAAATTAAAATCTGTAGTAAAACGAACACTTATTTCAAAAGCATATTATAAGGTTAACAATTACATAATGGATTGGGATGTTTGGCAGTGATAGCGTCCTGCACAGATAATCTATCGCGAAAATAGGTTTTCTACTGTAGCATTGTAGTTTTGTGGTAGCTGACACTGTAATTTTATATTTAACTATACAATGTATATTGTTTCGAAAATATGACACCTCGCCGAGTTTCTTACGACGGTTCATCTCGTGGCAGAGGTTTGTTTTCCGAACCGGTGGTAGTTTATTGACGTTCATAGGTGCATGTAATTATGCCTAACTTGAAGAATAAATTACTTTTACTTTTTTAATAAAACTCATGTACGAAATATCATTTGATATTCAAGTGGCATTTCGGTGAATGAAAACATCGTGAGGAAACCAGTCTAATCACAATTACGTCTAGTTTTTCCTGTGGGTTGGAAGGTCAGAATGGTTAGATGCGAACACCTGGGATTAGGTGCCAAAGCGGACCCCGGGCTCCCCTTTGGCACCTAATCTCCTCCTTAGCACATTGCGCAAGTAAAAATGGATCTTAAGGGTGCCCCGCACGCTCGACTGAACTCGATTCTCCATACAAACATCCGCCATTTTGTTTGTTTTTTTTATATACCCAGTGTCACTCTCACAGTAAATACGAATCTAACGACATCTCTCAAGCTAAAATTCATCGAGCCGTTCAGGCTGTAGAGCGTGCCAAACAATTATACATACATACATACTCTCGAAAAACATAAACCTCCTTCTGGCGCAGTCGGGTAAAAAAAATACAGCAACATAAGTTCGATGACAATACAATATTATGCACCGAGCTGATCTGATGGTGGAGACTGAAGGTGGCCATAGCAACACTAAAACTATGTACACAAGATAAACCTATCGTGTTTGGGCTGATTTGAACCGTCTCAACGAGTAGTTGATGAATTTCATGTGGAAAAAATACAGTCGGCAATAAAAAAAGAACCAAAAATGAAATGTAGGTATGACGAAAATTTCTTACTAATTCTATACGCGACGTGTTTTTAGGTTTCCGTACCCAAAGGGTAAAAACGGGACCCTATTACTAAGGCTTCACTGTCCGTCCGTCCGTCCGTCTATCACCAGGCTGTATCTCAAGAACCGTAATTGAAATTTTCACAGATTGTGTATTTCTGTTGGCCCTATAACAACAAATACTAAAAACAAAATAATAGTAATAATTAAGGGGGGCTCCCATACAAAAAACGTGATATTTTAGCCCTTTTTCATAGCTACCACTCGCCGAGATAGATCTCAAGAACCGTAATAGACATCAAAATAATAATAATAAAAAAAATCTAGTACCTACGGAACCCTTCGTGCGGGACTCGCACTTGGCCGGTTTATTGGGGTCTTCGATCCCCCTGCCCCCCTATTGAGATTGCGGGACGCCGCGCAAATCTCGCGCTGCGCGCCGTAATGTATGAAAACGTCCCGCCAGCCTGTGTGGCCAAGCTAACCTGTTGCCGTGTACGTAACATCGTGCGCGACCGCTGCGCGAACGTCGCACACGCTGTTTGAATAAAGCTCACTTGAGGAGTGTCTTTTCAAAAGGGCTTATTTCCACTTTAAACTTTTTTAACTATGAATGTTGCTTTGTTAAAAGTAGAGAAATATATTATATGTTCAAAGTGGAAATAAGCCCTTTTGATAAGACACTCCTCACTTATCAAGAATAGATTCCATTGACAAAAATAATCAATATCACATTTCCATCTTTATATAATTGCTCAAACTGACATTGAAATTAAACTCCATGCGCTCTGCCTGCCTATCTTTTGGGATATAAGCGTAAGTTTATGTATGTATGATGTATAGTCTAAAATCTCAAAGTATACCCATTTAATGGCACTCATAATACTAGAAATTGCCCAATTGATTTTCACCACTGTTATCTTGAAATAAATTTGAACTTGACGATAGAGGCCTGCCTAAAAAAGGCAGGTTTACCCTATTGGGGATTCTATATAAATGTTAGACATTTATGAACAATATAAAGTTACAAATTACAATTATATATAGCCTTACCTTACAAATAACTGTTCTTGATTGTTGACTCTCCATGATACAACCGTAGCTCCTGCAAATAAAATATTTAATTTCAAATTCACACAATAATATTAACAAAGGTGAGGTTGTGGCATGTCTTAAGGTCCGATCACACCGGGACTCGAAATACGGTAACGGTACGGAATCACAGTGACGAGACGGAGAAACTTATAGTTGAAAACGTCATCACGCGAGGTACGTCACTGCGTTTACAGCGTAAACAGCGGTGTGGCCGCACCTTTATGACAAGGAAAGCTACATAAGTACCACTTAGACCCTTTAAATGATGTAATAAATTATTTAATACCCTCATAGTATTAATAAAATAAATAAAATTATTGATAATACACATCTTTAACTGCCCATCATTTAATTGCTTCCATTGTGTAACCCAATATGGGTAACATCTGTTATATTATTATTTAATTACATTGAAGATAAATTAAGTTCTTAACTTTTTTATTCCCACAAGGGGTTTATTAAAGGATATTTTAAACTTATTGTCATCACTAGCTTATATACAGTTGAGTGATTTGAATGTGTGTCACTTTTATTCCAATGAAATAGTACATCTCACTGCTGGGCATAGGCCTTCCCTAAAAATAATGTATGTTGTGGGATGTGAAAGAATTAAATTTAAACTTTATAAAAACTCTATAAAAATCTCACCACCCCAACCATTTTGCTCTACCGTTTCAGATATGTTCTTCGGCTGTTTGTCAAATCATTAAAGGTGATATAATGATATTATAATTACATTACATACAATGCCTTTACTTTTATGATATGTTCGTTACAATTAGATAAGGAACTAATTAACTGAACTTATTAATTTTTGTATTTGTATTTACTTGTTATTCTATGAATTATAGTTAAGTCAATATGAGACGACTTTTCAAGACGAGAGTGAATAGGTACTATCTAGGTACGCATGTAACACCCTCTACCTCATCATCACTTACCATCAGGTGAGATAGTGGTCAAATGCTTACGTATCTTATATAAAAAAAAAAAAACAACTCAATATCGAGACTGACAATAATTTGCCAAAGGTTGGAGGTTACTGCACTGATAAGAGCTTAATTGGTCAGATTGGTCTTTATCTTCTACATCACTATATTCAAAGTTGTTGCTAAGCTAACTTTATTTACATAGAATATAAACTTACTAAAGGCAAAAGCTGCCTCCAGTTGCTTATTCTATGTATGTTGAAATAACATTTCTTTAAAGAGGCCAAAACAGGGCTGTCAGTACATACAACCATATTATGTATGTGGCTATAATTAACTATTATTTAGAATAACATTGCATCATTAAGCTCTCAAGCAAAATTACTTCTCAATAAGTTTCTCATACATACTGACTATGAATATTACTTATGAATATTTTTTGTGAGTACATCAAATACCAAACTACAATTTAAAAGCAAGTACCTAACTAGAGTTTACTTCCTACAATCCAATAGCCAAGGTCAGGCGGCCGCAGACGGCTTATTCTATTCACTCAGAAAAAAACTCGTTGCCAACAAGCTGAAGCGGACCACGCTCCTTGCGCACTCGACAATTAAAAAACTTTACCGAATCACGAAATTACAACCTACAATTTGCAAACACAATTTTAAAACTTCCGCGCGTCACTTCCAAAATAAATAATAATAAAAGCAAAGGTTATGCGGCTCTTCTAAATATGACTAAAACATGGGAAAATAGTTGATTTAATGCAAAAATTAAACAGGCCGCAAGAAACGTAAACAGTGCACAAAACATAAAATATCACTTACCGAAAAGATTTACGGTACAAGTTGTATTATTTCCCCGGTCGAGAACGACAACACTCGTCGCTGCCATTTTCCGATTGACAGAAGCCAAAGCCGAGTTGCTTGCTAGGGTAGAACTAAGTGCAACTTAAATGTATCGATAGAATATGAACGCACCTTAATTTTATCGATTATGTGAATATTTATAAAATGTATTATATGAAGTATTAAAACTCTTTCCATTAATATTACTACTGTAATTTAGTTGTAAAACACTGTATAATAGTATAATGTTATAAGTAATTTATGAACGCATCTAAATTGGACCAATCAGAAACAGCCAACGCTGTGCCGGCTTGTGTCATTCTGCAGCATCATACGTGTATTTTTCCGGTCCTTGTCCTTTCTATTCCTCAGCTTCTGTTCGGCGGCGAGTATTTGCGCACGGTTCTTAGTAAAGCGCCGGCACGAAAATGATGGGATCACTTAAAATCGTGTTATTCTTAGGTGTAATCTATTTATGTAGGGCCGCCGAAGAGGACGTGTTAGATCTCACCGATTCAGATTTCTCGTCCGTGTTATCTCAACATGATACGGCGCTGGTCATGTTTTACGCTCCATGGTGAGTCAATGACACTTTGAATTGTGGTGATTGCTTAATTAGTTAGTATGAATGGTGTGTTGATTGATTTTTTACGGTTTCGAATAGGTGCGGGCATTGTAAAAGACTGAAGCCGGAGTACGCGCTGGCGGCCGGCGTGCTAAAGGGTGACGACCCGCCGGTGACGCTGGTGAAGGTGGACTGCACAGAAGGGGGCAAGAGCACCTGCGAGCAGTTCTCCGTGTCCGGATATCCCACCCTGAAAATCTTCCGTAAAGGAGAGATGTCACAGGACTACAATGGCCCAAGGGAATCCAGTAAGTTGCCAACACCTTACTTTTTTGGTTGCTACCCTTTGAGCTAGATCGGATAAGATAATCTCCTAATATCTAGAGTGCATTGATCTCTCATTTTTGATATTCCTTATCTATATCATCAAGCTAAATTTATCTTGTGTCAACAATAAGTTTACTGGCTAAAATTTTTGAAAGTCTACCCTCTAGAATGCTTAAGCAAAATTAAATATTAATTAGAAAATGTTTCTGTACCCTACAAAAATTTAAAATGTTATAGTTACAATTTTTTATACTGGAGATTAATTATATAATTTTTTTGAAAATAGTTGATAAACTTTATCTTCATTTCTGTAAACTGGAAGAGATGAAATGCTAACAAGCTTTGAAAGTACTCTGTCAAAAAAGCTGTATCTACTGAAACTCATGTTTTGTGTGTTTATACAGTACAGATACCACATGACTGAAGTGAATTTGCTTAAATTAATTCCTTGTTGTGTTAAACAGATATATGGAAATTTAAGTAATTCATTGTTTTATAAATAAAGCAGATAAGTTAGTTCAATTAATTAAATATCATTTCCTCAAAATATCCTTAAAAACTTAAACATATTTCCTTCCTTGTCAGATGGCATCGTCAAATACATGCGCGCCCAAGTGGGCCCCAGCTCCAAAGACCTCCTCACCGTTGCCGACTACGAGAACTTCCTCAAGAAAGATGAGGTCACCGTCATCGGCTTCTTTGAGAAGGAGAGCGACCTCAAGGGAGAGTTCCTGAAGACCGCTGACAAGATGAGAGAGGAGGTCACGTTTGCACACTCCAGCGCCAAGGATGTGTTGGCGAAGGCAGGTTACAAGTGAGTATTCATTTAATTTTGTTTCATGTTGTTGTTACATACCAAGAACATTAACTGTACAGACACATACTAGGGATGAAGAACAGTTGAAAAGTGAGTATAAATAGGGCAAATGAAATGCACTCAACAGGCCACAAGTGTCATTCATTGTAATGCTGCTACTGATGAAACTTGTCATAATGTACATCTATAGTTAGTGTTATCGGCGCTCTTGCCTGGGTCCCTTTTCCTACTTGCGTTTCACTTTGCACAATCCTAGCCTTCCTCTTTAGCGAGCCCATTGTTGTACTGTACAGGCAGCATGAGAGAGGTCAATAGCTCTTATTCCCTTATAATAAGGACTTTTGAACTTTTCAAATGTGTAGCTACTTTTGATGGTGACCATACTATTCCAGCTATAATTATCATAATCCTTAAAACTCTTTATCTTTGTATGTAGTCAAGTTTAGTTGTGTCAAATCATTAAACCATCCCATTTACATTTGACATAAGAAATCTACTGTCTTGGAGCGCTCGTGGCCCCGCGGCGCCTACGTACCGCGTGCGGTATGCGAGGTTAAGCAATGTTGGGCGCGGTCAGTCCTTGGATGGGTGACCGCTTTGAGTGGTTACTAACAGAGCACTCCCGTGCTTTGGAAGGCACGTTAAGTCGTTGATCCCGGCTGCTGTCTATGATAGCAGTATCGCCTCGCCTTCGCCTTACGCAGTCTCAGTGGAATTCACGCCTTAGGCCACAAATGTAAATTGCTTGTCGGTCTACTCCTCCGAAACGGCTTAACCGATCTGCTTCAAATTTGGCAAAATGACAAAGTGAATAAATAGCCTTGAGTGCATAACTCTGAAATTATAAAAATCAGACTGACCACGCCACGGAGGAATAGTTGGCGTAAACGTATCATTTTTGTCCCGTTTCCGAGTTTTACTCATATGATGTCAAATAACAGAATGTATTGCATACTTAGTATTTCATACCAACATTAACACCATAAAAAATTAACTTATGTTTTCCCGTTTGAACAATTGTGATTTCAGCCCACAATATCGTTATTACACTTATGAGTCTAGAGTGGTCGAAAACTAAGACAGACAGAGCGTTTTATACCAAATTAAAGTCAGTTACAGCAGTCAACATGAGAATAGATAACCTAGGTAATGCCTTGGTAAGTGTGTAGATAGATTCATACAGGATAGAAAGCATATGGGGTTCAGAATTAGAAATCAGAAACATTAGGCAGAAGCACAGATTTGTTCAGAGTATAATGTTAATGTGTCATTTTGGTGATTAGGTTTTTTACTTTTTTTTTCAGTAAAATTGTGATTTGTTGAATTGTTTTGTGACCAAAAATATAAAGTCAATTTAATTTTTTACAAACTGCATCATTAAGTTTATAATAAAAAAAACCGGCCATACGCCTGGTGACAGACGGACAGACAGACAGACAGACAGACAGACGGACGGACGGACGGACAGCGGAGTCTTAGTAATAGGGTCCTGTCCCTTTGGGTATGGAACCCTAAAAAATGATTTTTAATACTTAGAAATTGAAAAGAGTACAAGGTGTTTTTTGTTTCTCATTCCATTCTCTTCAGTTTTATCTCATCTGTAAAAACCAACAAAAATGTAAGTCATAAAGTTTCTAATTTCAATTACGAACCCCTGTGGATTGCTCAGTCTGTGTATTCAAATTCTACATATAAATAGTAGATAGTCGAATTAAATCTGTTATTGTATTCTAGGTCTGTCCCACACTTGCCAAGACATACATACCATATTGCCTAAAATTCGAAAATGGATCTTAGAAGAGAGAAATTCTTAAAAGTACCTAAATAATTTTAAAATCAAGCTTAAAGTCACGAAAAAGCACTGAATGTAAGTGAATCACTTCTATTAGTTATTAAAGCCTTTAAACTTCAAGAGTTTTCACTTATTGTGACGTGATGTTCGGCCTTTTCTCTTGCTTTTTTGTTGTTCCCTCATGACTGAGGATCACGACCAATAACGATGTCCTTCCATACCACACAGTCAAGGGCCATATATGAGCTGCTCGGTGTCAAACCATGTTAAGTGTGGGTGACACTTGTATGAAATATGTATGGATGTGGCCCAGTTTGATTCTTCTTTCGAGGCAGTACCGGTGTCACATAATGTGCCCAAATAATATACAAGTTATTTCTTGACATATCGAAAAGGTGATGATCATGATGGCAATGTGAAAGTTAGGTATTGTAATTTTTTGTAAAAAATTATGGTATTCATTGTAAGAATTTATTCATGTTGTCATTATTTCTCTTGGCAGCAATTCTGTATCAATGTCATTATGTCACAAAGTCCCAGTGATCTTGGCTCACGGCAGTCACGGCTCAAAGTTATAGATTACAGAGTATTCTTAATAATATTATTTTATTCCATATCATATTTACTTAGCTGTACATATATTTGCACAGGTGCCACGGTATTCCTTTTAAAAAGAGTTAAATTGAAAAACAAGTTTATTTAAATGCAAATAGTAGCATTGGAACAGTTATCTAATCAAATTCAATTCACTATTGTAGTTATGTCAATTTTTTTATGGCCAATTCATATTGTTTAAAATTAACTTGAATGCCTGATAAGTGATAAGCTACATTTTTGTTATATTATCGTGACTAACCACTCTAACCAGTTACAATAAATATTTTTGTATAACTGACGTGGATTACCTACGAATACAATATATTATTTTATGATAAAAAAAGTTAATGGTATATTATTTATTCATTAATGTTGTTTACACTTGCATGTTTCTTTTGTTTTTCTTGGGTTGTTTTTATCTGTTGTGAAGTAGGTATGTCTCCTTTCTGGAAAAACTCGCTATTCCGGAAAAACATGATAAATGCCGATATAGTTAATTAAACGTTGGCGTCGCGTTCACTTATAATAATGATTGATAATTGTTAAGGTCGAAAAGACCCTTCCTCGCCATTCGCCATGCCACACATAAAATCACACATATTTCCTTTTTAATTGCTTTCCGATAGCAAATGTGGTGATATGGGCCGACGATATTTGAGGAGTTCCTTTGATTCCTCAAGTATACCATTTCTACCTTCGTTATCTCATCATCAGTTCCATTTCAAAATGTGTATTTTGATTTTCATTAGTGGTTACGTCAACGAAATCATATCGGATTATGTGAAGCACCTACATGGTTAAAAAATTATTGCTGTAATTACTAACTTAAAAAAAAGGTTTTGTTAATATAATTGAATTAACTGGTTTAGTAAATATCGTGTTAAGTGAAACGCGTTCAAACCGCAATATTATGATTTGGAAATCAATTCCACCTTATTACACGGATATGCTTCATTATTAGTTCATTCAATCATTTTGTTCGACTATTCGACATTTCACACTTCCTTTGTCCATTGTAATATCCGTTATTTGTCTAAAGCACCGTTTAACCTTTTAAACGCCGATTACAAAATATCGACACCAATTGTTTAATGCCAACGAATGTCAACTTTGTCCAATCAAATTACAACTTTGAGGTGTCAAATGTTGGCATGGAACAATCACACGAGGGGTATCGTAAGAGCGACCGGGCTTTGAAAAAGAAACCTTATCACGCCTTTTTTGATGAGCCCCATGATCATTGGGAATGCCTCACCTGGAACCTCGTACCAGTATCACAACATCATTTTGTATGGGGGGGGGATATTGCCGCTCCTGCTTTCACACATTCAACATGCTCAAACCACCGATGCATGCATTATTCAAGCCTAGTAACTATCTCGTCATCTAAGCCGCATCTTTATAAATGCAATTAGTATAATTACATTAATAATATATGTCGGCCTGTTTAGCCTAGTTGGTAGTGTCTCTGCCTCCGAAGCTAGAGGTCCCGGGTTCGAATCCCGGCCAGGGCATTTATTTGTGCATTTATCACGGATATTTGTTCTTGGGTCTTGGATGTTTTCTATGTATTTAAGTATGTATTTATCTATATAAGTATGTATATCGTCGTCTAGTACCCATACTACAAGCTTTGCTTAGTTTGGGACTAGGTCGATTTGTGTAATATTGTCCCCCAATATTTATATATATTATATATGTTACAGCACCGCACATACTTGAACTTGACAAAAAGAGACGAGTTTTTATCTGTTGCGATAAACTTATCCATGGCCAACCAGTGCCGAGTCCACAATAACGGTGGGTTGCACCAATTAAAGATTATGGACGATTCACACCGAACGGCTGGAGTCGGCGCGCACCCTACTAGAGTCAAAGGAATCCGAACCCTCCATACAGAAGTTAGATTTCATATTTGAATAGTTTGCGGATAATCAATCAAATTTTAACTAACACCACTTACAATTACAGATGGTTTGGTTGGTGCAACCCACCCTAAGTCTGATACTGAAGAATATATTTTTGACAGTAATTATACAGTTGAAACCCTGATGAAAAAAAATACATTTTGTTTATGCATATCTCCTTGACCCACAGAGACAATGTAGTGCTGTACCGTCCCAAGCGTCTCCAGAACAAGTTCGAAGAGTCCTCTGTGGTGTACTCTGGAGATGATGCAGCACCCTCCTTGAAGGCCTTCGTCAAGGACAACTAGTGAGTATACCTACATATAGCATAGGATCATGTTATAGATAAATGTCTAAGTAAGTAACGCCCATTGTATAAGCGAAAACGGCACAGATCTATACAATCATCAATGAAATTTTGAATATGAATGACTGGAAAAAAATGGGGTAATTAATATTTATTGATGTCGTCAGCTACAGTTGGTTCCTGGACCTTTCAGTAGGTACTTTACAAATCTGTATGTGGTTACCTTAATTTAATAGATTGCTTCGACATTGTATTCACCAATACGTCTTATATCGTCATGACATCTAGAGAACACTAGAAATGTACTTTGGGTTCTAGAAATGCTTTCGGCTTTCAAAGGAGACTAAATTACATTAATTTAAACAATCTTCACAGCTGTATAGAATTTTTGGCTTTTGTGTAATTTTTGCCATAGTACAGTCAGCGTCATATAGTACGTAGCAGCTAAAGTGGCCAAATAGTTCGGTACACCATACAAAATATATGGTTTACCGAACTATTTGCCCACTACACCGACATTTATTTGCGCTCAACCATATGTAGTCCACATATGGCCACATATCATATGGTCTACACACGCGGCTCTTCCCACGCCCTACAAATAACACAAATGCGACCGCGGGATTAAATATAACCTATCTGTATACGGGTGAAAGATTTTTTTAAATTACGGACATTATCCCCCCTTACCTTAAGCCGCATCCACTTTACGTGCATCACGTTCGACCGCGGGCGCGGCAGCCGCGCGCAATGTTGACGTGTTTTGCGAGCGCGGCAGCTCGAACATTGCCGCGCTCGGACGTGCCGCGGGCCGTGCCGGTCTTTGTCGGTGGACGTATGCGAGATGTCTCGCGCGTCAATTATGGATGTCATCTTTTAATTAAATTGTATGGCTGTTGTAAAAGAATTAAGAAATACTGAACTAATTTTGTAGCAAGCAGAAACACTGCTAACAAATATTCCAAATTTCAAATTAATCTAAAAAAAATAAAAATACAGTGCTCCGTGCAGGATTTTTCTCTTTAAATTTAAATTTGAAAGAAATACTGGTCACGCATAAACATTGTTCGAGATGGTTCGCCTGCCGCACTAGTCAAAATCGTGCCTAAAATCGGCACGCGCGCTAATTCGCCGATTTGCCGCGGCTGAACGTGCCGCGCGCGCCGCCGCAATGTAAACCCACCATTACATTACACTACTTACAAATTTACAGAGCTACAAACTTTACATCTTTATAATACTAGTTGAAAAATAACAGCATAAATAGATAATTAATTGCATAAATAATGAGAATATGAGATCAAGGATGTCTATAGATAAATCGATTACAAGTCTAACAAATATATTAAAGCTATACTAACGAACTAACTCAACCAAATAAAATCCCACATGTAGTGCCGTATAGTGCGTAAGTGTGTGTAAAGTAAGGTATTATGTATATGTGCATGCTTTGTGCAATTTGCACGGCGAAGTCTATTTATGGAAACACGCTCACACCCGACAAGAATGAATTAAATTAGTTAAGGTGGCATTTCAAAAAAATAAAGCTAAAAATATATATTTCAGTGTTGTGGAACTAATCTGACACTCATCGGCATCGCGGTCCAAATATCAAAGACAGGCATGTAATCAACAATAAACCGATTCAATACCAATGACAATCCGTTGAAGCGGCCAGGCCGATACCTCACAATAATTAACACTCACTGCCAGGCTTAAATTTTAAATATACCCTAGAAACTAATGTAGTGACCTACACTACCGCTCATAATTATTTAGGCACACATTTTTTTTTTCATTCTTTTGTATACAAAAATGAATCAAATGCTGTCGAATGGATTCTTAACAGCGCCCGCTAGGCGGGTTTCTGGCATTTGAGAAAAGTTGCGCAGCGCCCGTTAGGGGGCTTTCTGGCATTTGAGAAAAGTTAGTCAACTCCCGCTAGGCGGGTTTCTGGCATTTGAGAAAAGTTGCGCAGCGCTTGTTAGGGGGGTTTCTGGCATTTGAGAAAAGTTAGTCAACTCCCGCTAGGCGGGTTTCTGGCATTTGAGAAAAGTTACGCAGCGCTCGCTAGACGGGATTCTGGCATTTGAGAAAAGTTACTTAACTCCCGCTAGGCGGGTTTCTGGCATTTGAGAAAAGATGCGCAACGCCCGCTAGGCGGGCTTCTGGCATTTGAGAAAAGTTGCGCAGCGCCCGCTAGGCGGGTTTCTGGCATTTGAGAAAAGTTACGCAGCGCTCTCTAGGCGGGCTTCTGGCATACGCTGGCTACGCAGGTTTCTAGCAGTGATTGTGTTACGTACATAAGGTTTTCTGTCGAACAAACCCGATGTTTCACAGCTAGAAATGGATACAGGAATGCAATGCAATGACAGCTAGGGATGACTCGCGCTTGCTGCATAGCACGCGATCTTTCCTCCTAGCGCGATTGTCTATTGGACGATTCACACTAAACGTGTCACGTTACGTCGCCTTCCAAATGAAATTGAAAGGCGAGGTAAGCAGACTTTTTTTTTTAAAGAAGTTGCAAGTAAAAGTAAAAATAAATAAAAGAAAATGCTCAAGGTCGGGGTAAGCTTTTATTTGGACAGTGTTTGTTATGAAGGCACTCACAGATTTTAGATAAATACCAAAAAAATAACTATGGAAGATTTGGAGCCTCGAGACAGAAGACTCGGCGCCTCGAGTAGTGGTACTCGAGTAGGTTGGCGCGTCGGCTTGAGTAGGTTGGCGCGTCGGCTTGAGTAGGTTGGCGCGTCGGCTTGAGTAAGTTGGCGCGTCGGCTTGAGTAAGTTGGCGCAACGGCTAAAGTTAGTTGGCACGACGGCTCAAGTTTCTTGGCACGACGACTCGAGTTAGTTGGCACGACGACTCGAGTTTGTTGGCACGACGGCCCCAGTAAGTAGGCACTGAGACTCGAGTAAGTAGGTACGGAGACTCGAGCACCGTGGCTCGGGAAGAATGGCTCGGCGTATCGAGAAAGAGAAGAGACGTCGAAGTAAGTACGTGAGCACGAGGTCTTCTTGAAGTGCAGGGCCTGGCTTGGCCCTGGACTGACCAATTGCGACTTGACTGATGAAAAGTCGGCGATAAACTGCCTTGTCCTAGGCAATGTTCGGCTTTTATACTATTTCTTGCCGTTGTTCGAGAATCCATAGTTCTAAATTTACAATTTCAAATTTACAGGATACCAGTATACAATTTAGACGTAAAATGATTACAACGTTAGCTAAAAATGAGTTTTGACAATGTCCGTTGCTATGACGGTCGATAAATAAACATGTCAAAAGTATTAAATTCTAGGATAATTATGTTTGTTTTCGTATGAAAACAACAAAATAATTGAAAATATAAAGCTATATCAGACAAGGTAAGTTTCTGGCGTGTTTAGTGTGTCCCATAACACAGGCAGTGCCGGAAACATTGAAATTTTCGAAAGTAATCAAAGAAACAATATTTTCCTATCGTTACAGTGATTCAAGTGAAATGTTTAGCGAAAGAAACAAGGTAACGAACTAGAAAAAGCGCATTGCCGCAGCCTGCATGCGAGGGCGAGCAGATGCTCTTAAGAACACAAGGTATGCTACAAACGACCGGAGTGGGCGCGCACGCCACCGGAGTCAAAGCAATTCGAACCCTCCATACAGAAGCTAGACTTCGTATACAAACGACAGCTGCAGAGCGGGCGGCAGCCGACCGGCTGCCCGCAATCCATAATATGAAATCTTAACTTCTGTATGGAGGGTTGGAATTACTTGACTCTAGTGGGGTACGCCCCGACTCCAGCCGTTCGGTGTGTATCGTCCATATATCGATACCTCGGACGTGTGCGAGAACCGAAATTATCCAATTTGACAAGAGGAACAGACCTGCCAATACCAACTCTCATGCTTTTATTTAAGGTTCAAATTCGAACGTGTAAAAAAACAGATTTAAAAGGAAAATAATCTGAAATACCTTACATCATCATCATATCAGCCAAAGGACGTCTACTGCTGGACATAGGCCTCCCGACTCCTCTAAAGAGTGCCACAATAACCGGTTCAGCTACTTACAAAAAAAAAATATTGGGGGACAATCTTACACAAATCGACCTAGTCCCAAACTAAGCAAAGCTTGTACTATGGGTACTAGACGACGATATACATACTATATAGATAAATACATAGAAAACATCCAAGACCCAAGAACAAATATCCGTGATAAATGCACAAATAAATGCCCTGGCCGGGATTCGAACCCGGGACCTCTAGCTTCGGAGGCAGAGTCACTACCAACTAGGCTAAACAGGTCGTTGGACAAGAATACTATTTATAAAATTACTGGAGTAGTCTCATATAATTACAAAAAAATCTTATATATTTTTATTAAGAGCTGACCGGATGAGAAACTCCATTACAAGACGGAAAACCAAAGCACAGGACCACTAAGATAAAGAGGTTGGAATGGAAGTGGTCGGGGCACATGATCAGAGGCGACGGAAAATGGAGCAAAAGAGTAACTCTGTGGCACCCTAGAGAAAACAAGAGAAGAGACAGACCCCTAAAAAGGTGGGATGATGACATCTGCCAAGTTGCTGGACCAAATGGAGCAGGGTGGCACAGGATAGAAAGGAGAAGAGAAGGCTGGAGGAGACGTTTGCCGATTGACAAACAGATTTGCAAAAAATAAAAAAAACGTGACATAATAGACAGTAACTAACGACTCTATTGCACTGCATTTCTGACAAAAAGGCTATATAAATATATAAATAAATAAAAAATTAGGGGTGCTTATAATTGTTAAACATTAATGTAATGATATAACCATGACCATACACTACATTAACAATTTTAAAATCGAAATC
This sequence comes from Notocelia uddmanniana, assembly GCA_905163555.1. Lineage (NCBI taxonomy): Eukaryota > Metazoa > Arthropoda > Insecta > Lepidoptera > Tortricidae > Notocelia > Notocelia uddmanniana. The sequence continues at coordinate 2,835,820 of LR991057.1, forward strand.
TACGTCACAATCTTGATAAGGCATAAAATATGTCCCAGGCTTATCAAAGCGTTTTACAACACGTTATGAACATTTATTCCCCTTGTTAGTTGTCATAGATTGAATATGCTTGGTATATATGTCATCGATATAAGATTTTCTTCTTTGACATATTATAAATTTCACATTATGTAACGATTTTGACGCTTGGAAACCGTATACATCTCAAAGGACATTAGCATAATTAGTATTAATCATAATTAGACGCTCAGAGACCATATACCTACATAATAGGGATAATAAAAAAATCATATATTCTTTGTGTTATCGGAGTTCGGACAGACACCAACATCTCTAACTTTCCTAAATTTGTAATGGACAATATTTTGTAATTTCGTTTTCATTTCATAAAAAATAATAATGGTGTAGCATTTATTTTTCGAACCAGCACATAATTTCGGCCGAGTTCAGGTACATAAAACGATAGAACAGATACATAAGTTGAACCGAATATGGGCAACAGCCCGGCTAGTATGATAGCTTATACAGTCACGTTTTATGTGACGTTTCTGTACATTTTGGCCATATAAAGTGACGGTATAAGCTATCATACTAGCCAGGCAGTAGTTCGCAAACTGAGCTGAATTTAGGCAAGAAGAGTAGGCTGAGACTCGATAATAATAGTGTTAATAGTACACAAACTTGGCGGAAACCATGTACAAAAGCTTACGGTATATATCAAATGGTATTTTTTTATCTGTGGTTTAGAAATTATTATTATCGTTGTATGTTTTTTTATTGTAAATATCCTGACTAGACTAGTAGACTAAGCCTTTTTGCAGAATTAATGTTTGATTATGTTTGTTCACAGCCACGGCCTTGTCGGCGTCCGTCAGAAGGACAACATCCCTGACTTCTCCAACCCGCTCGTGGTCGCGTACTATGACGTGGACTACGTCAAGAACCCCAAGGGCACTAACTACTGGAGGAACCGTGTTCTCAAGGTAAGATATGCCGCAACCTTTAGCTGTAATCTTGAAAGGCACGGTGACGTAATGTTAAATAAATAAATATAGGGGACCATTTTTACACAAATCGAACTAGTCCAATAGTAAGCTCAATAAGGATTGTCTTATGGGTACTAGACGACGATATATTTAATAGATATCGATAGATATATACTACTCACCACAGAAACAAATGTCCTTATCGGGATTCGAACACGGGACCTCTAGCTTTGGAGGCAGTGACACTACCGACTAGGCTAAACAGGCCGACAAAACACATAGGGTAGGCGATAGGCGCCATTGGCAATAAAGTCTCGCATTATTTTCCAGTCACTGCATAGGTTCTACTGTGCTTTCTCCTAAATATCGTGTCATACGAGGGGCGTTCAAGAAATTCTCGGTATTAGAATGAAAACAAAAGAATATTATAGGTGTTTTATTTTTATTTTTCAATATACTCCTCTCCTATGTTTATGCACTTATAAGACCGGTCAAATAGTTTTTTTAACCCCTCATAAAAATATTTTTTTGTCTTTGGTGTCAAAATGCTCCTACACTACTGTCTTCAATGCTTCATCGTTAGAAAATTAATTTCCACGTTGATTCTTTTTGAGATTGGGAAACAAATATAAGTCACTCGGGGTCAAGTCTCGAATATACGGTGGGTATGTAATAGTTTCCAGTCCAGATTCAAGAGCAGCAGCCTTGGCAATATAAGCACTATGCACAGAGGCGTTGTCGTGAAGAAGCAGAACACCTTTGGCGGTAATTTTCCCCTTCTGTTGTTTGATTGCTTCCCTTATTTGGCATATAATATTAGCGTAGTGCTCTCCTTTAATACTTACACCCTTTTCTGTATAATAGATCAGCAATATTCCTTCACAATCCCAGAATTTTGTGATCATGACCTTGCTAGCTGAAGGCACGACCTTGAACTTCTTGGGATGAGGAGTTCCTTTAATGTGCCACTGCATGGACTCTTGTTTGCTCTAAGGGTCATAATGATGAACCCACGTTTCACTTCTACTAACAAAATTTTACAGTATCTTATCAGGAATTTCACCGCACACCTCAAGAAATTCAGAACAACGAGCAACACGCGTATTCTTCTGAAGCGGTGTCAGGATTCGCGGTACCCATCTCGCACTGACTTTTGACATATTAAGATGGTCATGAACTATATCGTGTCTAGTACCAATAGAAAGGTTGGTTCTTTAAGCTATTGCTTTCACCTGGACTCAACCATCTTCAGATATAATTTTCTCCACTTTTTTAAATTTTCTTATGAAGAAGCTTCGACGGGCCGACCAGCTCTATGGTCGTATTCGATACTCTCTCCCCCATGCTTAAATTGACTTGACCACTTCTGAATTGTTGATAAAGAAGGAGCAGACTCACGGTAAACATAATCCATTTCTTTTTTATAGCTTATTGATTTTTTACCTGTTTGGTCAAGAATTTTATTAACGCTCGGTGCTCTAATTTAACCAACATTGAAAAAACGCTCATAGTGATCACGTTTGTTCGGTACTTGCAAAAAAACAAAAGAACATCGCCGTTTGAATTTTACTTTTTTTTTATATTAATGAATGACTTTTACCGGCCAGTATTAAAAACTTTACCAAAGAGGTTTAAAAGATGTCAATACCGAGAATTTATTGAACACCCCTCGTAATAAGATCTAAGGCGCCTCTAATATATCTAAAGCTGCAAAATATATGAGACTCGAGCAGAAAAACAACTAAATCTCTGAAAAACTTATCATTTGCTCATTTTATTCATTATAAAAACTAAATTATACGATCGTTCTAAAAAATGTCTCTTTTTCTCCCAGGTCGCTAAAGAGCTGACTGATGTGACCTTCGCCGTTAGCAGCAAGGACGAGTTCACGCACGAACTGAACGAGTACGGCATCGACTTCGCCAAGGGAGACAAACCAGTCGTGGCCGGCCGGGATGCGGACGGCAACAAGTACATCATGTCGGCCGAGTTCAGGTACGTAAACGACACAACACAACACATACTCAATACTAGGCTCGGCATATAATTAAACCCACATAAGTTAGCCAAATATGGTCAACAGTGTTTGACAAGCTTGGCTGCATTCGGGCAAGAATATTTCTCAAGCTTGGCAGAGAACCGAGAGTACACAAATTGAGTGCGGCATCGACTTCGCCAAGGGAGACAAGCCCGTCGTGGCCGGCCAATAAGTACATCATGTCGGCCGAGTTCAGATACGTAAAACGACACAACACATACATAAGTTGAGCCAAATATGCACGACAGCAGTTCGCAAACTGGGATGAATTCGAGCAAGAATAGTAGGCTTAGACTCGATAATAGCACACAAACTTGGCTGAAGTCATGTACAAAAAAGCTGACGGTAAATATCAAATGACAATTACTATTATCCGTTTATTAAGAGGGCGCAGTACGCTCGGTTCTCCATACAAACGTATTTATGCTACAATATAATAATACTAAAAAATACAGCGGTTTTTTGAGTTTTTTACGGCTTGTATGAAAACCTTAGTAATCGTATTTTTTCTCCATTATAATTTCAAGCAACAGAAACTAATTTCCGACCTAGATATGCCGGATCCCATTGTGTATACAAAGTTTCATGTTATTCTAGCATGGCGTTTTACAATGAGAGCGTAAATACGTTTGTATGGAGAACCCGAACGTACTGCGCACTCTTAACCAGAATACAAAGAACTTATTCTACAACAGTTCCCTGCATAATTGTTTTAACAGTTTGTCTTGCAACAATACGTTGGTTAATTTCTAGACGCCGATTTAGTATTGTCTTTTATGTAGCTATAAAGAAAGATACCAATGTTAAGTATTCGGACATAAAGTGAACAATGCGTTTGCTTATCGTTTATGAATCAGTTTTATTGTTCACACGCTATTCTATCGCTTATCAGTGCGTATACGGCATGCCCGAGTTGTTTTTAATTTTTGTTATGTTACTACGTACGAAATAATAAAGTAGGTAATAAAAAAGTACGAGGTAACATAAAATTAGTAAGTAGGTAGGTAGTAGTGGCAGTGTGGATTGATTTTTTGGAGATTGGATGGTAGAAATAAAATAAAAAACTGTCCAAGTGCGAGTCGGACTCGCGCACGAAGGGGTCACCAGGCTGTATCTCAAAATATTTTTTTTTATTGCTGGTTATATGTGAGTAAATACAGGTGTTAAAAATAATATAGTTCAGTATAACCTGCCTCTAAGGCGTACAATATTCCCAAAATATTTTGTATTTGAATAATTACATGCAAACCGAATAATTATTTAATTAATACTTAAAATTATACATATATTGAAATTCATAACAATTATATAGAGAGAATACTCATGAACATGAACTCATGAACGGTGATAGTTAGGCAGTTGAAATTTTCAAATTTTGTGACAGACAGACGGACAGCGGAGGCTTAGTAACAGGGTCCCGTCTTACCCTTTGGGTATGGAACCCTAAAAAGGTTATATAAAATGTAACAACTTTTGACATATAAAAAAAATGGCATGCAAACTGTCCAATATCTTAAATTTTCACACGGCTGACGGCAGAATATATTATGGATCGATGTTTACATTACCTATTTAAAACACCTCATGTACCATATATTCTGATGAATAAATTATGATTCATTGATTGATTGATAATAAATCTTCCTCTAATTTCTAGCATCGAGAACCTCCTCCAATTCACCAAAGACCTGCTCGCTGGCAAGTTGGAACCCTTCATCAAGTCCGAAGCCATCCCCGAGCCCAACGACGGCCCCGTCAAGGTCGCCGTCGGCAAGAACTTCAAGAGCCTCGTCACGGACAGCGGCCGCGACGCGCTGGTCGAGTTCTACGCGCCGTGGTGCGGACACTGTCAGAAGCTGACCCCGGTGTGGGACGAGCTGGGGGAGAAGGTATGTAGTCATCACTGTATGATAGACGACGGTTCGCGATAACTTCAAGAGCCTCGTCACGAATAGCGGACGATCTGTTTATCTGTAAATTGTTTACACTCGATGACGTGTAAAATTAACTTAAAAAATAATAATATTGATTCAGTTTCATACGTTTATTTGTGACAAACATAATTAATGCAAAAAGTCAACAAATAGCATAAGAGAAACCGGCCTTGTCACGAAATAGATCCAACTCACCATACTTTATAGCCAGGGTTGATTTTCCGTTGGGTCCATCCCATCCATGGGGTGATGGGGCACATTTCGTGGAGATTTGCAGTTTGACAATATAAAAATTGCAAAATTTCGTACTTTGACAATATATACGTAAAAGAATATTCAGTGCTGGATTCGATCAAACCATTCCAATAACTTACACATTGTTCTTGTGTGTCTTTACTTCGCTAACGTGAGTTCAATCTCAATCTACTTGAAGACTTAGTAGAGAAAAAAAATCTCCTCATTTTTTTTTATGAAATAGGAGGCAAACGAGAAGACCAATCGCCTGATGGTAAGCGATTAGCGCCACCCATGGACACCCGCAACACCAGAGGGGTTGTAATTGCCGGCTTAAAAAAAATTTCAAAATAGCGTCGAATTTACTTTATATACCAATGAGCTCCCTGCCGAGGTTTACCCTAGGAACTACAGTATGGGATTCTTCAAGAAAGGAATGTATACATTTTTAAAGGGTCGGCAACACGCATGTGACACCCCTGGAGTTGCAGGCGTCCATAGGCTGCGGTGACAGCTTACCATCAGGCTGGCCGTACGCTTGTTTGCCACCGACGTGGTATAAAAAAAAAGCAATCAGTCGGTCCCTCAATTCTGAGGATCGTGACCGCTGCCACTGGCGGAGAGTCGGCTCGTGGGTCGGTGGCGCGCTGCACTCTAGGGTTCGGGTTCTAGTCCGTCCAATTTGTCGACTAGATCACCTATATACATTACATACAACTAAATATATATATTTATATTACAGCTGAAGGACGAAGAAGTGGACATCGTGAAGATCGACGCGACGGCCAACGACTGGCCTAAGTCACTGTACGACGTGTCTGGCTTCCCTACTATCTACTGGAAGCCCAGCGACGCCAGCAAGAAACCCGTCAGATACAACGTGAGTACTCCCCACTTCACACACCCTCTGTTTGCAAACATTTCCATACAACTTAATATTGTTCTGCCCGATACATCTCATCCTACATCTCAAAATGACTTAGTGCCAGAATTTTATTACGACGATGCCGAACAAGCGCATGGCCTGCCTGATAATAAGCAAACATCGTCGTTATTTGATGTTTGAGAGTTACCATGAATTTATCAATTACAGGGCGGCCGGGCCCTCGACGACTTCATCAAGTACATCGCGGAGCAGGCCTCCAGCGAGCTCAAGGGCTACGACAGGAAGGGCAACGAGAAGAAGCGGGACGAACTGTAAACTAGTTGCTACAGATCTGACACACGGCCGGTCGCGAGCTGGCGTCAATACGCCCGCTATATGTCACACCATTGCGTAAAGGAAGAATTTCATAAGAGTATTCTATACGCGTGCGTATATGATGCAAGAACTTGCTATTATCATTACATTGCGGGGTACATTACATTACATTACATCGGGGTATCCCCCATACGGTGGTACGAAAGCGACTACCATCTGACCTAACTGAAGGAAAACTATAGCTTGACTTGGGACTTAGTTCAGACCGGCTCCCCAATCATGTTCGGACCAGTGTGACATGACAAAATGACGTGGGTACCTTTATACTTCCTACTTTTGTCTGTTTTGGTGTGAATCTCGCGACCCGTTGTGTTTGTAATGTGAGCGAGTGTGTGTCTCAATCTGGGTGAGAAAATATATATAATCAGCAGTGGAACTACACTTTGTAGAATGCGCTATTTAATTCAGGACAGTGGTCTGACGTTTTGAGTAATGCCAGTTTATGAAGATTACTTTAACTAATACCATTTATGCTGGCAATATTATACAACCTGTTAGATTCGTGGTCAAGAAATAAAAAAAGTTGTTAGATTACTGACTTGAATTAAAATTAACGTATTTCAGGAAACTTCATCGTAGAAGAGGGTCGTGTCAATCTAGTTTTAAATAGATCATATATTATTAATAGTAATGTATTGAAACTTCTGGCACAAGCCTCTCGACTGTCATATTTCTATTTAGAACCAAACTTAGTAGCATTTTTTATAAATATGTAACTTGTAAGAAAACACTTCAAAAGTACATAAGATAGACCTCACTTTACACTGCGCTATTCCTCCATATCTTGCCTTCAGTTAATATTACGACAAATGAAATTTATCAAAAAACACATTAGTTGCGTTAATAGCGTCGATAGACAATCGATCGGTTGGTGTAGTACCATCTTGGTACTTTTTATCATCTACCAACACCAACGTTCACGGTTCACGTTTGATCGATGTCGACGATACGATGATCGATCGATTGGTTTAGTAAAAACCTTATCAAATGCATTTACATTAGGTAAAGTTTTTATAGTCTGTCATGCTTTCCAAGTGTTATTTATAATTATTAATTTACTCTTTGGATTGTTTTAATACAAGACTATATGTGTGAAAGGAATCATTCCATGTTTGTGTGGCCGCTATTTTTAAGTACGTGGCAAGATTGTGGAGTTTATAAATATTTTCTAACTTTTAGGTTGCTCTAAGTCATAGACAAAGTTATTTTATTTTGTCTATGCTCTAAATACAGTAATTTGATGCATTTCGTAACTGTCAGTGGGATAATGAATAAATTAGGTTGTATTTATAATAATCTGTTGTTTTATTACTAACCCAGCAACCAGCTTATCTCGCAATTTTTTTCAAACACAATGAATATTGTTCTTGATTAAATGACTAATGGGAAAAATTAAATTATAATTTAAAAGAGGTTAATGCAAAAACGGAGTCCACTCATCATAATATCGATGCACAGAAGGTGAAACGATGCTTTAACGATTTAGTTTATATACTATTGTTCATTTGCATATGCCTAAGAGGCCTATTATTAATAGCTACACTAGGGATGTTGACTGATAGAAAAACCAGCAACTTATTATGATGAAATTGATGAAAAACTTTCTGTTAGCATGACTTTAGTAGGGAAATAGTAAAACGTGACGTCACGAATTTTCTACAAACAGCGTTCTTTTTTTTGATCTGCATGAATTTAAAAATCTATAGTATCAAAAATATGTTGAAGCTAGATATTTTCCGAATAATTTCGCGATTTGTAATTGTAATGTAAGACTTTTTGTCAACATAACAAAGAGGGCTACATTTTTGTGCCCTCCAGTTGGTGCCGCTGTCGACCAGTGTGTGTGTTTGTTATTAGTTATTAAGGGCGTGAAAACGAAAGTTTAAATAGTTCATTACTGCAGAGGCTGTGAAGTAAGGGATCTGGGCGAGTGGGGGGAAAAGACCGGATAAAACGAGCCCTGCAATCCCTCTTCCGGCCGAAGATTGTATAGTGCTTTTCTCAATAAATGTGAGGAAATATTAAAATTAAAGTAACTCTTACTAGGTAATCAAGTAAATAAATAAATAAGTAAATAAAACGGGAAAAAACAAACAAAACAAAAGGCAAAGAAATAAAACAAAAGAAAGTATATCAATACACTAATTAATGTTTTAAAGTGATATTGATGAATTCGAAACGTTGCTCGATGAATCCGAAACATGTCGCTCGATAAGCTGGAATTATGTCGCAAGTACGTTTACAGACTAGTAGGTGGTTGGCTGTATGTCATTTTTCCTTTGTCAGTTTAATGTAAGTAAGCTTTTAAAAGTTAGAGCAGCGGACAATGTTTGATGTTTGTTTCATACTTACTTGCTAACAGGGACCTTTCAGCTCGAAGTACGATTTTTTTCTATGAAAATGAGGGTTGCGTGGTCAAACCCGATAAATCGAAATAATTGCTTGTTGAAATAAAAACTCTATATCCATTACGCAGTTCTATATTCAAAAAATCTTTTACGCGACTTATCGGGTTTCACCACGCAACCCTCATTAGTTTAACCCTTAAATGCATGATTTTTTGTATAACTTTTTAATAAATTGAAATAGATGTGTCATGTTGTATAAAAGTAATAAATGTGGACCATCAAATATACGAAGCATATATACATCTTTATGCATTTAAGGGTTAACTTGTTTGTACCAGATGTCACTGGGTGCTATCTCTATCGCACTTGCACATTGGAGTGACAAAGATGCAGCGGCAACGGCGCTACGATCTATGTGAAGTATTTCACTGGTATCTCTATGTGAGTACCTAATATATATTGTACTTTGTGCTTCCTAAATCGGGAGCATATAGCGATTTTCATATTTTAACAAAACAAACCAAGCATTTAAGCCCGTCACAGACGGAGCTATAATATATATTAATATACCAAAATATATATTATAGCAAGGCATATTAATATTTATTTTGCGTACTAGTTGACAGAGTCCACACACGCAGCTATAATATATATTTCAGTATATTAATATATATTATAGCAAGGCATATTAAGATACCTTGCTATAAATATATATTATAGCTCGGCATATTACGATATATTTTGGCATATTATAGGGTGTTCCTTATCTGCATCTTCGTTTCACTCACAATGTAGGTACGCATGCTTGGTTTGCTTGCTTGTTGTGATGCTCGCGCTTGACTAGTCAAAACTTGTTCAGTACTGCGGTGCGGTGCGTGCATTTCAACATTTTATTTATTTATTTATCAGACACACCAACAAGATACAAGGCTTATACATTTATAATGATAAGATAACAGATGAAACAAGTCTTGCCTGTATCTCAATTATAGGCGTGCAACAGCGTTTAATTAAGATACCAGGACAGTATTATTTTGAATTTTATATAAGACAAGATGACAATAATAAGATATTATAATTTATATTGAGAGATGAGAAATACTTTTTTATGACTTCTTGAGAATTGTTCGCTTCCATTTAGTGGAACTGTCGAAATAAACATCCAGGTCGTATACCTTTTGGTAACAGTTGTACTGCGTCTGAAGTATATTCATAACTGAAAACTTGCCCAAGTTTGTCTTAGCCAATTTAGGTCGGAAAGTGGTGATGCGCGAGGATCGGACATGGGTGTTCGGGACAACAAAATTCAAACTCCTAAGGAGATGGCCTAAATGAACGCCTCCATTTATAAGTTTGTGTAACAGAGCTAGATCCAAATAGTCCCTTCTTGTTTGGAGGGTAGACATTTTGAAATGTTTCAGTCTACATTCGTAACCGCTACGTTTCCCGACCTCACCTGTGCGATCCTTAAAGGCCATGAATCGAGTGTATGAGCGCTGAACTCCTCCAAAGTATTGATATGTACTTGGTACGATGGGTTCCAGACCTGACTGCAGTACTCGAGGCGTGAGCGCACATAGGTATTATAAAGTGTTGCAAGAGTCTTAATGCACTTGAAGTTACGAGCTACTCTTTTCACGAACCCTAGTATCTTAAGGCTACCCTGTACAACATTCTCTATATGACAGATAAAGTTTAGTTTGCTATCTAACATTACACCCAGGTCCCTTTTGTTTAGTATTTAATTTTAATTATGGAGATCTTAATAGAAAGAACGTGTCCTTGCTGATAAGGCAACGTGATCAAATTCCGCATCGGATTCGTCCTCTGATGAGCTATCAATTAAATCGATAGTAATACACTCGTCAAATTCATATTTCATTTCGAAACATCCTGTACTTATGCTAATCGTGCGCTCCCTAGGAAAGCAACGTGTTTTATGATGACAAAAATATATATTTCGGTATCTTTGTCGTGTGTGGTGCTCAGCTATACTAAAATATACATTTCGGTATCTTACGGTATATTAATATACATTATAGCTCCGTCTGTGACGGGCTTTACCTTCAGAAAGTAGCATCTCGTGTACTGGAACTGATGTGATGAATAAGACCATGTATGTTCATCCAATACTATAATAATTTGAATTGTAACTGGAAAAAATTGACAATGCAAAAGGCTGATATCTCTCACAGTCTTAAGTTAAAAATGAACTATAGAGGGGTAATACAAACATACAGTTTTAGTTATCTTTGTAAGTAATTTAATAGTATGCACAATAGTTGGTAAGATTTGCCCTAATTTTACAGGAAACTTGAAATAGTAAGTACACAGAATTATATATTTTGTACCTAAGTTTAATCATTAAAATTGTATTGTATGTAAAAAATAAAAAAAATGTGGCAAATTCAAATGGGTACATGAAATCAACTTAAGGTTTTAAGTTAAGGTATTACACTGATCTATTCTTCTTCCTTAACATTAAGCTCCTGGCCTTTATTTTTTAACTGATAAAAATCATTGATAATTTTGTCAGGCATTTGATATAACAAAGCTTCGACCAGTTCAGGTATGTTGTGCTGACAAGCAAGTTTAACAAGATCAGATATCTTCTCCAGCGTGATGGAATGAGCCAGCTTTGTGACGCAATCCATCTTCAATTTACCCATTAAATAGCGGGCAGCAAAAATCAGTAGTGATTCTAGCCCGTCGTCAGGCAAGACACCCAAGTATATGTAGTCCTTCAGGTGCTTGAGGGTCTCAATAGTCACACCATCAATGCTGATTTCACTTACTGCCTTTTCCTTCCACTCCCCTCTCATCATAGCCTTAAACACATCACTGTGTGCCATCAGAAACATTCTGTGCACTGCTACATTACCATCTGTGGCCTGCAGTTGAAAATCAGTGTACTCTGTATCTTCATGAAGACAGACTGGATAAGAGGGCACGGGCGTTATTTCGCGCACAGTGATGTCCACTTTTATAAAATACGAGTATAACCGTATCTTCATATTATTAATGACACTATCTGAGCAGGATTGAAATGGCACTGATTGCATTTCAGTTTCCACCCATTGTTCAGAACAAAAGAATTGTTGTTGGTTGATCTGGATCTGAACGGTGGAGTCTTGAGAATTTGTTTTTTTTTTCATTCTAACGAAAAGGTTTATACTGTTGTTTGACACAGATTTACACTTAATTATAAAATTAAGATCAACCAAACCATTAACATCAATTGTTGTTGTTGGCACACTATTCTCGGTTCCATGAACTTTCAGAAATGAAATTATTGCCGTCACCGTTGGACCACGCTGTAATTTTTGCAACCATCTGTGAAGTAAACAAAGTATATGTAAATTCATCATCATTATATCAGCCGAAAGACCTTTTTGGTACGGAACCCTAAAAACGAGGAAATATCCTTTCAGTACATCAACTGTTCCAAAGTCGGCGCAAACTTGCTTGTACATCAAATTAGCTGGTCGCTAACCGACCTATCGACCCTTCGAGAGCGGCATGTGGCAGTTGTGGACACCGATCGACTTTTTATTATAATAATTATTAATAAGTACCTATTAAAATCATAAAATTATTTTTACTTACACGTGCGCCATTGTGAACACTCGTCTTAACCTTAACTTGTGATGCAAACTATGTTAACGTAAGGTTTGGTTTTTTATGCCACGTTTTTAAGCCGCTAGCTAATTCGAAGTCGGGAAGAAAGATGAATACGGTAGCTACTGTACTGTAAAAAAAAAACAAAAGACTGGCGTTTGCGGTCGCCGGTCTGTGGGTAAAGGGTGCGTACACCGTGCTGCCATATAAAAGGGACTATCCCGAATTAAAGGGGCCCTTTACGCGGTTAATTAATTAATTTATTTATTAAGGTTTACCAACAGTTGTGATACAATAAAAAATCTCATTTACAACAGATAATGAACTAATGCTAGAGTATTCACCCAATTACAGGCAAACACGGTTCATCATCATCATCATGTCAGCCGAAAGACGTCCACTGCTGGACATAGGCCTCCCCCAAAGACTTCCACAATGACCGGTCCTGCGCCACCCGCATCCAGCGGACACCCGCGACCTTCACCAGGTCATCAGTCCACCGTGTGGGGGGCCTGCCCACGCTACGCCTTCCGGTACGTGGTCGCCACTCGAGAACCTTTCCGCCCCAACGGCCATCGGTTCTACGTGCTATGTGCCCCGCCCACTGCCACTTAAGTTTAGCGATTCGGAGGGCTATATCGGTCACTTTGGTTCTGCTGCGGATGGCCTCATTCCTGATGCGATCACGCAGAGAAACTCCCAACATAGCTCTCTCCATTGCCCTTTGGGTGACTTTGAGCCTTCTTATGAGGCCCATAGTAAGCGACCACGTTTCAGTGCCATATGTCATCACTGGCAACACACACTGGTCAAAGACTTTTGTCTTGAGACACTGCGGAATATTGGACGAAAAGATGTGCCGTAGCTTCCCGAACGCTGCCCAGCCAAGTCGGATTCGACGATTAACCTCTTTCTCGAAGTTGGACCTACCTAACTGGACAGTCTGTCCTAGGTATACGTAATCGTCTACAACTTCGAGCGTAAAGTGTCCGATTGTTAAGGGAGTTGGTGCGACATGGACATTTGACATGATCTTCGTCTTGTCCATGTTCATCCTTAGACCAACTCGCTCGGAGGCTTTACTGAGGTCATTGAGCATTGTACTTAAATCCTCCATGGTCTCAGCCAAGACTACTATATCGTCAGCAAACCGAAGGTGAGTGAGGTAGTCGCCGTTTATGTTGATGCCTAGCCTTCTCCAGTCCAGAGTCTTGAAAACATCCTCCAGTGCAGCGGAGAACAGTTTAGGAGAAATAACATCTCCTTGCCTGACTCCCCGCTGCAACGGAATAGGCTTTGAGTTCTGGTCCTGGAGTCGGACTGACATAGTGGCGTTCTTATACAAACTTTTCAGCACTTCGATATACCGGTAGTCCACTTGGCACCGCTGGAGAGATTGTAGTACAGCCCAGGTTTCGATCGAATCGAAGGCTTTCTCGTAGTCCACGAACGCTAAACAGAGGGGCAGGTTATACTCCTCAGTCTTCTGTATAACCTGACGGAGCGTATGGATGTGGTCTACGGTGCTAAAGCCTCTTCGGAAACCGGCTTGTTCGGGAGGCTGGAAGTCATCTAGCCTGCGTGCGAGACGGTTCGTAATGACTCTTGAAAACAGCTTATAGACATGGCTCAGAAGTGAGATGGGTCGGTAGTTCTTCAGTAAGGAGTTGTCACCCTTTTTGAAGAACAGCACCACTACACCTCTGTTCCATGCCTTTGGAGTTTTTCCTTCCAGTAAGACGGAGTCGAACAACTTCTGAAGGGCCCTAAGGACCGGTTTTCCACCCGCCTTCAGGAGTTCAGCTGTAATTCCGTCTTCACCGGGTGCCCTGTTGTTCTTCAGCTGCTTAAGAGCCATTCTAATCTCGTACAGGCTGATGTCCGGGATATCTTCGGTATAGTGCCGGGTTAATCTAGCTCTAGGGTCTTCCGCCAGACCAACTTCGGGTCTGCTAGTTGACGTGTATAGCTGTCCATAAAAGCACTCTATCTCACTCAGAAGCTCAGGTTTGGACGAAACGATTCTACCATCCTCAGTTTTTAATCTGGCGAGCTGGCTCTGCCCAATAGACAGATCTCTTGAGAAAACTTTAGAGCCCTTATTCTGCTCGATGGCCTCTTCAATCCGATTTGTATTGAATTGGCGCAGATCGCGGGTAAGGGACTTAGAGATCTGTTTATTGAGCTGCCTGTATAATTTCGCATCGGCTGAAGACTGCAGAATCATCTCATTCCTTTCCTCGATGAGCCTCTGAGTGGAGATAGAGAGCCTTTTGGCTCTTTGAGTTCGTTGGGCCTTAAAGAACTTAGACCCAATGCTATGGACAGCTTCCACAAACCCGTCGTTGAATTCGTCCACATCGCCGCCTAGACAATCGAAACGGTTTTGGAGTTCCAGCTGAAAGCTCTCGGGGTTTTGGATTTGGACTGCTGCTGGACGGAGCGTGGACTTCATCAGTCGAGAACGCTCTAGCTTGACGCATATATTCAATGTGCCTCTTACCAAACGATGATCACTTCCGGTTTTAACCGCATTGATCACAGAGACATCATTGAATATATGCGTCTTCGTCGACATGATGAAGTCAATCTCGTTTTTTGTTGCACCGTCGGGACTCATCCAGGTCCACTTCCTGTGCTCGCGTTTCTTGAAGAAGGAGTTCATCATGTAGAGTCCCTCCTTCTCCAAGAAACCAGCCAGTAGTTGGCCCCGGTGGTTCCGACTTCCAACTCCAAATTGCCCCACTCTCGGCTCTTCGCCGTCTCTCTTGCCCAGTTTTGCGTTGAAATCCCCCATAACAACGGTGAAGTAGGTTTTGGAACTATGCATGACCTTTGATATATCCTCATACATAGCCTCCACCTCGTCGTCGGAGTGTGCCGAGGTCGGCGCGTACACCTGTATGACCGTCAACGAGTACCTCTCGGATACTCTGAGTATAAGGTACGCCACCCTAGCCGACACACTCTCGATCTTCACCACGTTGTTCACGAGGGATTTGTGGACGATAAACCCGACACCTCCCTGGGACTGTTGGTCGCCCTCCCGGAAATAGAGCAAGTTGCCGGACTTCAGGGTTATCGTGTCCTCCCCCTCTCTTCGGACTTCAGATAACCCTACGATATCCCAACGCAACTTGCTCAATCCTTCCTCCAGTTCCGCTATCTTTTCGTCGGTCCGCAGTGTTCGTGTGTTGTATGTTGCCAGGGCCAGAAGTCGTCGGTGGTGGTAGCCGGATCTTAACCGGAGATTCTTCGCACCCCTGACCCCGCTAGTACCCTGGCCGCTACCAGAACCAGGGTACCGGGGGTCGCCGGAACCTCGGGGCCGTGGCCTGTTTGTGTATGTCATGAGGGGTAATTGCCATAATCGCCACGCTTGGCATGCGGGTTGGCGATCGCAGTATCTCCACCGCACTCCAGGGATGCTGCTGCCCATCCTCCGGTGGTCTTGGTCGTAGTTTTAGGACATACCCGGGTCCAAACACGGTTAATATTATCATAATACTGGGATGTCAATATTATCACGGTATTCAAAATTGTACGGATTTTACTTCAATATTCGTCAATTTTACGTTACGGATACGATACGGATCGTGATATGAGTGTATCGCATGATAATAATTTCCGTGTAAGAGGCCCCAATGAGGGCTACGTTAAGCCACGTGAATTCACATTTGTATTTGTGCGGGTCTACTCCGAAATCCGAACTTCGTATGGTGCCGTCCCTTTCACTCATATAGTGTATGACAGGAGAGTAAAAGGGACGGCATCATACGAAGTTTGATTTTCGAAGTTCGCGGTAGCACCCCTGTCCTCCATGTTCTTGTGCGAATACACCCCGCAAATGTGTGAACGCGATGGCGCTCGTATTGGCTATGTGCACGTCTGAAACGTCAAAGGTCCCGAGACAATGTCAAAACTCAGAGATGTCAAATAATGACACATGAATATTTTATTTACTTTAGTAAACGAGAAAGACCCCGTATTGGAAATTTTACTGAAATAAATAAGAGAATAAATAAATACATACAAACGAAACGAATCGTAGGAAACCGTTAAGAAACCAATAGAAAACGTGAAAGTAAATTTGACAGTGGTCCCCGGTAAGTACACATTTCTGCCATGGTGTGCGCTACGATCGCCTAGCTTACCCCCACCACCTACTTCGCACATAGCCAATTCTCGTATGTTTCATCGTATGACGAGATGAATGGCGAACACGTTGTGTAAATGTAGTGTAAGCATGTTTTTCGAACACAAAATAGGCGTGGCCTCAATGTTAAGGCCGATCCACTGCATCAAAAATCCAACAAAACATGTTTGATGTTTCTAAACACGGAAAACATGGCGCTGGGGACCCGGGGTCTATTCCGAAGTTCGAAATCCGAACTTCGTATGGTGCCGTCCTTTTCACTCTCCTGTCATACATTGTGTATATGAGTGAAAGAGACGGCACCATTCGGATTTCGGAGTAGACACCCCCGGCTTAAGTGATAGTTGCGGGGCTACTTAAGGCCACATCACAGACCTATTATTTTTTTCCTCATTGGGCCACATTTACATTACACGTAAAATATCGGTGTCGGATCCGTTACAGATATTTTATCGGATGATGTGAACTTGGCCTTAGTCTATTTGTATTCTTCCATAATTCGGGGTAGCCCCATTAAAATGGCAACCCAGACAAAACTAAAATACGACTCGCTAAAATAAAATACCACAATCTCCCATGTCGTTCTTTTCTCTCATACGTACACACAAAAGAGAAGAGATGACGTGATCCGTCTCAATCACAAGTGTTGAACAGAGGGGTGGATTCGCCTTTTTGATTATTTCATTTTTTTTTTGGACTTTTTTTAAAAATTGTTAGGAATGCGTGCTACGTGAACTGCTTTTTTCTTTCCTCTCTTTAAATCTTTGTTTCCCTTTTTCTAAGCCTTGTTTAATTTCCGCATATTCCTTTCGTCTTGCTATGTTCATTTATTTCTTCTTCGCTTACGCTTTTTTCAAATCAGACAGCCAATGGTAGAGCCGGTAGAAACAATTACAAAAATTAATTAAAGAACTGCCCATTGCTATTCCAGTAGAGTAACGTACTTTTCGGATATCCCATTTTCTTTTAATTTCGTCTTTACATATCCGAACACTCCGCTAATGGAACATTGGTGATTAACGATTCCATATCGAAACTCACCACAATTTCGTCTGTTTCCACACGTATTTTTCGAACAATGTCAATGAAATGACGCGAGTCTTTCTCGTATGACGAAGTATTTCCCACCATTGTTTGCAACACACCTGCCACATGTTTTGCCAGATCACATGATGGCGAGCCAATCTGACTGTACTTTAGCCAGTCCATATAATTTAGGTGGTTGGACGGTTTTCGATCTGTATAGGCCATTGAAATCGTCTTCCATAAATAGACCCTCCTGGTCTTTGATGATGTTTCTTAGACGGCGGGTTACCCTGGCGGTAGGATTATAGTTAACAGGCTTATATATAGTGTTTTCCGCTAAATCTTCCTTGAATCGTCCGGTTTATCACCTTACCCCTGCGTTCGAGGATAGTGAGAAAGCCGGCTGCCTCGCAAGTAGCTTAAGAGTTCCAGTGTTCGCCTAGTCTCCTGCACATCGAAGAAGCTAATAACATAATAGATGGGTCGATTCCGAGGTGGACACGAGATCGTATCTCCCCGTAACTTCACCCGTTTTACCGCTATTGGTTAAGGAAGTCCTTGTCAGGCGTTTTCTTCGGCTTCGGGTGCAGGTGGTATATCTAATCGTATCCTGAGAATTTTCCCCGAAACTCACCTCATTTTGCTCGTATCTTAAATGCCGCGCTGACCAATACCAATGCTCATTTTCCAGCCGCGTTGAAAGGTAAATCGGTCATAGGGATAGCGAAGCTCGGTACACCCCGGACTTCGCCTTTATAAGCTGATCGGCTACAGGCCGATCAGCTTATAAAGCTCCATTGGAAAGCTATATGAGCGGATCCTTCTCACTAGAATTCTCAGATTTTCGGCTGATAACAACATAATCATCAACGAGCAGTTCAGTTTCGGATCCGGGCACTCGTACGTTCAACAGGTGCACCGTCTCACGGAGCACGTACTGGACGGTTTCTCTCGATTCCAGGGGTTCAAGAACAGTGCGATCTTTCTCAACGTGGCGAAAGCCTTTGACATGGTCTGGCATAACGAATTGATATACAAGTTATATCTGATCGGCCTGCCGGACAGACTCGTACTCAATATACCAGTTTTTTCAGGGACCGAAACTGTGTTTACAGATTAGAGGGAACGCACTCAGACCCAAACCACATCTGAGCCGTAGCGCAAGGCTCCGTGCTTGCTCCCACTCTATATTTGTTATTCACGAACGACATCACGGAGGCGGGACTGTAAATCAACACCCGGAAAACCGAGGAAATGAGGTCCGGGGCGACAAGCTCATTGCCGTTACTCATTGGCACAGAGGCTGTGAAAAGATTCCACAAATTCACTTACCTCGGTAGTGTAGTGTCGGAAACTGGAGGGACCGAAGGGGACATCGCTTCGAGAGTCACCAAAGTAAATGCAACCTTCGCACAGCTCCGTCCTGTATGGCAATCGCGGAAACTGACTAGGAGAGTTAAGCTCAAGATATTCCGGTCCAACGTAAAAACCGTGTTGCTGTACCGATGTGAGACGTGGAAGGTTACTAAGGACTCGTCATCAATTGTTGTCTTCGCCGTATTCTCGGAGTTCACTGGCCCAACATAGAACTGTGCGAACGTTGTGGTGAGACTCAACTAGCACATTAAACGCCACAAGTGGAACTGGATCGGTCACACGCTCCGAAGGGTCCCTGATCACATACCGAGGCAAGCCCTAGACTGGAATCCCCAAGGAAAGCGTAAACGTGGCCGCCCTTAGCAAACCTGGCGGCGGACGATCATCGCAGAGGCGAAGAACATAGGGAAGACTTGGAGCGAATTGAAGCGCGAAGCTCAAGACCGAACGGGATGGCGGCGCACTGCGGAAGCCCTTTGCCCCATCTAGGGGATACAGGAACATAAGTCAAGTAAGACTAACGACATTCCCAGGCACCCTAAAGTGCATCTAGGGTTGTTGGCGGACAATACCGCGCTCTTTACGCCTCATTGTCAGTACGCTTTAATCTGGCGATACCGAGTTTAGTAGTATAGTATTTTATAAGATGTTTATTTAAATTGAAATTTATCATAAAGCAAATTCGTAGAGGACCTTATCTTTGGTTTTATCTTAAAACTTCGAAAAGAAAATACCAGTTCGTCATTACTAGTCATACAAAAACATTACCATATACACAAAAAAAAATGGTAATAATGTCTACGGCGATGACGAAAACAGATAAATACCGACAAAACTCTAAATTATAGGTTAAAACCAAATAACTTGCCTGCCATTTTAATAACTTGCATAATGGACCTATCACGCATCGTAGTTCAATTAATGTAATATTTTTATCTTACCTAGTTTAGTGTGCTAATGGCGATGACCATATATCGTTATCGCGGGAGCAAATACGATTTGACAGTACTGAAAGATTATAAAAAACAGTCAAAAACAGAAATGACATTCGTATACAGAAATGTTTATACCTACGACCTTAAAATGTATAATTATTTCATTGAATATCAATGCTATTTTACCTCCGTACTTGACTTGATTAGTACTTAAAAAGGCTACCTATTAGATACGCAACCTCATCAGTCACTTCAGACATTTGTCATTCTTGATTGATCTGTTGTCGTTGTGTTGTTGAACAACATAATTAAATAGAAGTTGCATTTTAAAATGCCTAGAAGAAAAATAAAATGTGATGAATTTGTGGGGTTATCTCGATATACAGGATTATCCCGAGGTAGAGGCTCGCGATACAAAACTATTTTGCTCGAAGTGCAATGTTAGTTTTTGTAAAACAAAATCTTCTGTGAAACGTCATTTTAACTCTGAAAGACACACTTCTCTCAAAAAAGATTTTAAGTTGGAACTGAAAAAAATTCTAGTAAGATGTAACATACCATGGTCTCAGATAGAGAATCCTGTATTTAAATTTTTTATTGAAGATTGCGTATCTGGAAAATTTGAAAAAACTGTAAAGGTCCTTTCAGAATGTTTGCTGAGGCAGACTTACGTGAATGAATTATACAACGAAGAGATGGAAAAAATTAGAGACGAATTAAAAGACGCGTATATATATGTAAGTGTTGATGAAACCACAGATGCTAGAGGTCGCCAAATCGCTAACGTGATAGTAGGTGCTATGCTTGAAGATGATGTTGGACCTCCACACGTGCTGTCAAGCAAATGTTTGAAAGAAACAAACAATATCAGTATAACTAATACTGTAAAAAGTGCCCTGGATGATTTGTGGGGTCACAATAAGCATGATAGGGTGTTGTTGTTATTGACTGATGGTGTGGGGTATATGTTGAAAGCTGGCAGAAATTTGAAAACAATTTTTCCAAACATTGTCTATGTTACATGTTTAGCCCATGCTCTCAACAGAGTTGCTGATCGAGTTCGTGTTCTTTTTCCAGAAGTTGACCAATTAATTTCAAATGTAAAGAAAGTATTTCACAAATCTCCGAAAAGAGTAAGAGCATTAAGAGAAATGTTTAATGGAATTCCTTTGCCTCCAAACCCAACAATTATACGTTGGGGAACATGGATCGAGGCTGCCACTTACTATAACAAGTATTTTGATGAAATAAAAAGCGTCATAGGCACATTTCGTAATTCAGACGCAAAGTGCATCGCCAAAGCAAAAAAAACTTTACGCAGTGCAAAAGTTCGAAGAGACGTAAATTTTATAGCAAAGTATCTTCAAGTAATATCAGATGCTATAAATAAACTGCAGTGCCAAAATCTATCTCTTAGTGAAAGTTTGACCATAGTACAAAATACATACAAATATATATCTAAATTAATTTTGAATGAAGATGGAAAACAGATTTTTAAAAAGTTCAAAGTGGTTTTGCAAAGGATATTTACTGCACGACGCCGCAGATTAATAGTAGAAAACATAGAGATTTTTTTTACGTATATTACGAAAATCACTTAAGATAAAAGTAAATAAAGTTGTATTAAATTAAAACATGGATATTTATTTAAGTTGATATGTCGATTCCAGGTTATTATTTACTAACAGAGTGTAAAGCAAGAATAATTAACCTTATGCAGCAAAAACTTCGTGCTAGTTATGATGAACTTCTTGGAGGCTTATAATGTGCAGGCAGAAAAGTCTGTTTTTACTAAATGGACAGTCTGTTTTACTACTTCTTTAACAAATTTATATTTGCTCCCGCGATAACGATATATGGCGATGACGCTAAAATGTGACAAACAATTTTTTATATTAAACTTAAGCCAAAAAAATAGTCTTCCACATGCAGGAAATTTGCATGCGTGCTGGTCCTCTTCGTAAAGGCAATTGAGGAACAGGGAGGCGTTGGCGTCTCGGGTATCCAGCCATTTGTTATAATAATAAAAATACTTTGACGCGGCTGCAATGGCAATGATGAAATTCTATGACAACATTTTATCATTTTTTTTATTCTTAGAAATTATTCATGAAACGCTTTGAGATTTCTTTATAAATATTAACATGATATGCATTTACGACATACAATAAAAAACACGGATTCCGGGCGTTGGATTTTCAAGAAATATAGTAAAGTAAAGTAAAGTTAAGTTTATTTGCAAGAATATGTACATAAGATGTTAACATTATATTATGAGTCGCAGTATTCAGCCTTAAACGGCATGCAAATATTAGCATAATACTCTATTAATAATTATACATAAAAATATTGATGAACTCATGATATTAGGAAAACAATTTAAGGTTATAAATTAATTTAGTTGCGTGCAATGTCCAAAAATTCCTTTACGGAGTAAAAACAATGTTCATAGAGCCATTTCGTCAATTTTGTCCTAAATTCTATATTGCACAAAAGTTTAATTTCGTCTTGTAAGTTATTGTACACTAATATGCAAGAATAGTAGGCATTGCGTCTATATATAAGTATATCAGCACGAAATCGAGGTTGATACAAGAGATTTCTGTACTGTGCCCTTTGTGTTCCGGTAGACACATCGGAACGTAATCGAAAATAGTCCCTATGAGCTTTGACAAACATACAGGCCTTTCTAATATACATACATGCCAAAGTCAGTATATTGTATTTTTTAAATAAAGGTTTGCAACTATCCATTAAGCATGAGTTTGTAATAGCACGTATGCACTTTTTTTGTACTTTAAATGCCCTCTCAACCTAAACCGAATTGCCCCACAATAAGAGACCATAATCTAAAGTAGACGAAATGTATCCATAATATGCTGTTATTGCAGCTTCAGTAGATACTGTTCTACTGAGTTTTCTTAGTGCAAAAACAAGTCTATCCAATTTGGAGCAAACGAAATCAATATGATCTTTCCAATTTAGGTGACAGTCAACCGTTAAACCTAAAAATTCTATGCTACTGGTTTCCTCTATTCAATTATTAGTATACCTTATGTTCAGCTGTTTCGGGTTAGATTTGTAAGAACGAAATTGCATGTATTTAGTTTTAGATAAATTGATGTTAAGATTATTATTGCATGTCCATGTATAAATATCATCTAATGCTCTATTTATATTGGTCTCATATTCATTGATGATATCTCCTTTGACCATTTGCGTCGTATCATTAGCAAACAGAATGCACTTTTCAGTTGTTGCTTGTGGTAAATCGTTTATATAGAGTAGGAACAGCAATGGCCCCAAATTGCTCCCCTGAGGTACTCCAGAGTTATTTGAACGGAACTCAGATCTGTATGATTTTTTAACAAAACAATTTTTTTCGGGGACCACTCTGGTTATTTCAGTGCATTGCTTCCTATTTCCTAAATAACTTGTAAACCATTCCAAAGCTTTTCCTCGCATTCCATATGATTCAAGTTTCGAAAGGAGTATAGTGTGATCAACAAAATCGAAAGATTTACTCATATCTAGGAAGATGGACATAACAGGCAGTTTGTGATTAATTGCATCTGTGATGAATTTGATGAAGTTAAAGCAAGCCAGTTCCGTCGAAAGACCCTTTCGGAACCCATACTGTTCAGAATTTAACAAATCATTTTTTGTTAAGTGTTAATCGGACACACATTGCCTGTTCGATAACTTTTGACAGAGTAGGTACAATCGTTATTGGGCTATAGCAATTAGGATCATCACGATCACCTTTCTTGTGCAAGGGCTTTACGATTGAAAGTTTCAGTTGCTCCGGAAAAATACCTTGACTAAGTGACAGGTTAATCAAATGACTCAAAGGTCGACTTAAGTTCAAGGCATTTAGCTTCAAGATATCTGTCGATATATTATCATAAACACATGTTTTACTATTATTTAATGGCATAATCAATTTGTACACTTCAGTTTCAGATACTGGTTTTAAGAAAATCGAATTACGGTTGTTACATATTTTAATCATGGAATTAGTTTTAGGCGAAATATTGTAATTTATGGTGTCAATGAAAAAAATATTCAAAATATTAGAGATGTCTAGTGGATTTTCGTAAGTCATGTCATTAAATTTTATAGACCGGATGTGTTTTTTGTGTACTTCATTACAAGTAGACGATGATATAACATTCCATGTAGCCATACATTTGTTCTTATTCATGATTATGTATTTATTATTACTAATTTTCCTAGACATGCTTATACATTTCTTTAAGATTTTGTTGTAGTTCTTAAAATAGTTTTTGTTTGTATTTTTGTTTGTGGCAGAATTCCTATAATTGATGTATATCGCACGTTTTACACGACATGACTTTTTTATCCCTTTTGTTAACCATTTAATATTGTTCCGTTTGTTATTCACTTTTACCTTGACTAGAGGAAAACATAATTCGAAAAGCAAACATATCAGGTCATAAAAAGTTGAGAAGGCATAATTAAAGTCCTCCGATGATAAGACTTCCGAGAAAGAAAGGGCTGCTATACACTCACAAAATTTACCAATGTTGTAGCTATTATAGTCGCGTTTATATTCAAACCAGGTCACAATTGTTTTATTTCTGTTAATATTGATAGTCAACGTTTGGGCCATTTCATGATCTGATAAGCAAAGTTTATGGGTGTCAGGCTCAACATTATTAATATTGCGGGCAATTTGGTCCAGGCATGCATTTAATCTTGTAGGTGTTCGAATGTGCAAGGAAAAATTATGATTTTTTAAAGTACTTTCAAATTCTTTGGAATACTGACTATCCTTAAGAATATCTATATTCCAGTCTCCACATATAATGATTTTTTTATTTTTGTGTTTGCTAGTTAAACGATAGAGTAAGTTATCAATTTCGTCAATATTTTTTTTGACATGAGACTGAGTCTGTTATGGTATCCTGTAAATGACTGCTACGAAGTTGTAAACCTCCAATTTTTCATCTGATGGTAATGACGTTTAGTGCGTGTTAATTAGATTTTTAAATTACCTAAGACAAATGAACAAACTTGAATTGCGGCGACTTGTGGCTAAACATATCCTGTATTGTTCTACAAATGAATAAATAACGATAAAGTCACTATTTATTTTAAAAACACCGGAACACATTTTTGGTTGATTTACGCGAATTGACCCAGAGCAGAGCACATTGCCAGTCTTGTCTTTCTACAATAGACAGCCATTTTATTTCAATATTCCCCACTGTATCGTAATTACTTCACTTTTTTCTGATTGCAAATTAGCAACCGCTGTCATACATACGTGGCATCGGTGGCATCGAATTAATCGTCAGTGACATTGATTGGTGTTGCAAATAAAGTCCATAATATTAATAGGAGGATTTGTTCGCAGTAAAAAAATGTTATTAGCCTTATTGGCTATGTGCACGTCTGAAACGTCAAACGTCAAAGGTCCCGAGACAATGTCAAAATTTAGAGATGTCAAATAATGACACATGAATATTTTATTTACTTTAGTAAACGAGAAAGACCCCGTATTGGAAATGTTACTGAAATAAATAAGAGAATAAATAAATACATACAAACGAAACAAATCGTAGGAAACCGTTAAGAAACCAATAGAAAACGTGAAAGTAAATTTGACAGTGGTCCCCGGTAAGTACACATTTCTGCCATGGTGTGCGCTACGATCGCCTAGCTTACCCCCACCACCTACTTCGCACATAGCCAATAGTAAGTACCCGTGTGACGGAGCTCAGCCAGTGTTTTTCCGGAGAATACGAGTTTTCCCGAAGATGATTTTTGATTTTTCCTGAAATAAATAAATATATATGTATACAAAAATTGCCCGTTAAAAGATATTAGATAGATTAGGTATTACATATTACAAATATTAATTAATGTAGAGCTCTCTATATCACGACCTGCAGAAATCGTTAACGAAAGGAGTTGTAAACACTACTAACAATAAGAAGATCCTGTAACATGTTAACAACTGCTAAAAATCTTAGTAAAATATAATACGGGCGACATAGAGAGGGCAGGCCTAGATGGTGATTGCGGCATGACCATGATGCATTTCTCAGCAACTGGAAGGGACTCATGGGGAGAGGCCCTTGCGCAGCACGGCTAGCACAACTTGACGCACCAGATAGACAATCCGTCTCTTTCTGTGTGTACCAATTAGAAAGAGGCGGATAGTTTATCTCGCGCTTGAGATAGCTCGCGCGCCAAGTTATGCTAGCCGTCCAGCAATGGAATATTCAATAGGCTTAACTAAATATATAAAAGGAGAAACTGACTGACTGACTGACTGACTGACATATCAAAGCACAGCGCAAACCGCTGGTCCTAGAGATTCCAAGTTTGGCACGTAGGTTCCTTATAAGGTCTAGGGGTGCACTAAGAAAGGATTTTTTAAAATTCAACCCCTAAGGGGGTGAAATGGGGGTCCGAAGTTTGTATGGGGAAACAAGATTAGTTGGACTATTTTCTTCGAAACTTCACAGGAGTATTTCTAACGATAAATGAGTAAATACGTGTTTCAGGTTTTTTGAAAAATCAACCCCTAAAAGGGGGAAAGGTGGTGACAAATTCTGAAAATCGACTTGGGTATTGTTTTTATGATATACCGGGTCGCTGATAACGAAAACAGCAATGATTTTAAAATCTCACGTGGAGGACGTGAAATACCATCTCCCCTGTTGGGGTGCGAGGGGGATGAAATGTTTAAATATTAATATGGGTGTCGTTTTTATGTTTTTTTGGGACGTTAATTACGAAAAAGGCATCAGTATTGAAATTTAATATTGTGAAATAAAAACTTTTGAAAGTTTGTGCCAAATTTCAAGAAATAACTGACTGACTGAGTGACTGACATTTCAACGCACAGCGCAAACTGTTTTTTCTAGAGATTCCAAATTTAGTATGTAGGTTCCATATAACGTCTTGAGGTGCATTAAGAAAGGATTTTTCAAAATTCAACCCCTAAGGGGGTGAAATGGGTGTCCGAAATTTGTATGGGGAATCAAGATTAGTTGGATGTGTTTCAGGTTTTTTGAGAAATCAACCCTTAAAAGGGGGAAATCTGGTGACAAATTCTGAAAATCAATATGGGTGTTGTTTCTATGGTTTATCGGGTCGCTGATTACGAAAACAACAATGATTTTAAAATCCCACGTGGAGGACGTGAAATACCATCCCCTCTGTTGAGGGCCGAGGGGGTTGGAGTTGGAATGTCTAAATATTAATATAGGTGTGATTTTTATGATTTTTTGTATTGATCTTCTTCATTTCCGTCCCGATTTCGTTCAAAATCGGTATCTGAGCGTCCGAGATGTCCCCTAATACGACTCCAAAGTAAAATATGGAAAAAGTGGCGGCCATATTCATTTTTATCATTTCCATCCCGATTTCGTTGGGATTATTACAGATGTGCGACACCGAGTGTGCGACACATCGTTTGTGCGACGTATGAGTAAGCGATGCACGGTATTGCGACATGTCTTTTGTCATAAGTATGACTCGGCGACACTCAGATTAGCGACAGGGCATTTGTGCGGCACGTCGTTTGTGCGAAGTATGAATAAGCGATACTCAGATTAGCCGCAGGCCATTTGAGCGGCACGTCGTTTGTGCGAAGTATGAATAAGCGATACTCAGATTAGCGACAGGCCATTTGAGCGACAAATAATTTTTGCGAAGTATGATTAACCGTCACAAAAATTTGCGACTACTGATTTGTGCGAATACTGCGAACATTGTTCGTGCGGAGAATGGTTAATCGGTGAATAAATTTGCGACTTGTCGTATTTGCATTTACGATTTATTTTTGTAGAATTTCTCGTAAAAAATCATACTTCTAAAATATGTAGGAGTATGAACAATAATAGTGTAGTCATTATTTACAGCTTGCTGATTAATTTAGTCAGACAGACTGGTTGAAAACTTGCTGTAGCCAACACGAAATTCACATTTTTTTAAGGATTAAAGGTTAGGGATTAAAACATTTTTATTTTTGGCATCGTTTCATGAATATATGAGTAAGATAAAAATTTATCGCATTCTAAGGCTTCGCTCATAAGACCCTAAAAAACTTAATGATGGGCCTATCACATTTAAGCTTTCTAAGCAAGGAAGACATCTAGTCTAGTCATCTCAGTCTAGTGCGTAATAAGGGATAACAAGTTTTTTTTTATATGAAGACATCTAGTTAGTCCGTAGAAAGTTTGCTTAAAAGGTTTAATGTAATAGTAGGGGAAAGTAGTACGAGTTGATCCCTTGCGGTAAGATGATCCTTTGCGATTATAACCACTAACGACCTCTAGTTGTTTTCTATGGCAAGACATAGTTCCGTACGCCCTTCCCTCTCAGTCAAATTGTAATGGCGGCGCGAGCGACGCATCGATTTTTACGAGATAAAATATAAATTGTGTCCGGCTAATGTAAAGTAAGGTTGACTTTAAGCTTATATTACTTTTTTTTAAAGACTGTTAATTGCAACGACTGTTGTATTTGCGACTTTCCAATATGCTTAATTTTAGGTTTTGGGCAACGTAAACATAGCCACGAGTCTGTAGGTTACGTTGGCAATCATTGAATAAAAAACTTGCACTTGGGGCAAAATGATCCCATTCTATGTGTACAAGATGATTCCTGGGGATCATCTTGTACCTTGATATTGACGTGATAACGTCTTTAAAATCGTTTTAGTCGGGTGACATGTTCAGAAACTTGTGTCACACCAAAACCTCACGAGCGCGATCGCAGGTATAAGTGAAGTGCAAGTGAAGTAAGACGTTATCACGTAAACATCTCGATCGTAAACCTACTTTACAAACAACCAATTTTTTTATACAAACTTATCTTCATATTTTTATTAAATTTTATGTCTATTGTACTATTTGTCAGACTTCAGGGTGGTTATTGAATTATGAATTTTATATGGTAAATAATATTTTTTAAGTTAGTTAGGAACAGTTTGTTCCCTTGATTATTCATGAAGAATCACAGTATTTTTTATTGATCTCATTAAGATTGTTGTAAGTGGTACAATTTAATCACTAACTTAGATGGTCAGTTAATTTTGTTTTTTTTTTTGTGGCAATAAAACTCGTCTGACTGTTGATTTTGTTTAGTTTATAGACAAGGGTCTAAATTATAAGATTATTCTAGATAAGTTGTAAGATTTATGCATATTTTTATTAGGGTTCCGTATCCAAAGGGTAAAAACGAGACCCTTTTACTAAGACGCCGCTGTCCGTCCGTCTGTATCACCAGGCTCCATCGGTCACCAGGCTGTATCTCATGAACCGTGATAGTTACACTGTTCAAATTTTAACAGATGACTGTTGCCGGTTTATCAAAAAAATACTACAAATCAGAATAAAATTAATATTTAAGGAGGCTCCCATACAAGAAACGTGTTTTTTTGCCGTTTTTATAGATAATGGTACAGAACCTTTCGTGCGCGAGTCCGACTCGCACTTGGCTGCTTTTTTTTGTTATTTTTCTTTTTTTATATATTTGGTTACTCAGAATAGACTCAAAACAATCAATTAATTTAGGTTTCATTTTTATATTATTAATTTTTAAAAACCTTACGAAGTAATCATCTTGTACACCCCTATGTATAAGATGATCCCCATGGTAGGGGTAAGATGATTCCTATGATCGTCTTACCCCTATTCTGAGTAACCAAATATATAAAAAAAGAAAAATAACAAAAAAAAGCAGCCAAGTGCGAGTCGGACTCGCGCACGAAAGGTTCTGTACCATTATCTATAAAAACGGCAAAAAAACACGTTTCTTGTATGGGGCTCCCATATTTATATATTTGGTTACTCAGAATAGGGGTAAGACGATCATAGGAATCATCTTACCCCTACCATGGGGATCATCTTATACATAGGGGTGTACAAGATGATTACTTCGTAAGGTTTTTAAAAATTAATAATATAAAAATGAAAAATAAATTAATTGATTGTTTTGAGTCTGAGAATAGTTAGGCAGATAAATTTGCTAGTAGTTAATAGCGCCTACATTTTTGGTTTGCAAGGAAAACATACATTTTACGTGCATTCTTGCTTAAGGGGATCATCTCGTACTACTTTCCCCTGCGTACATTTGTATGGTAGAAGAAAATCGCATACTAGGACTTCGCTCATCCATATTGTCGTACATTTGTTAGTCGAATAAAAGTAAATCGCATACTAGCACTTCGCTTATCCATACTGTCGTACATTTGTGTAGTCGAATAGAAGTACATCGCATACTAGTACTTCGCTCACCCATACTGTCGTACATTTGTATAGTCGAATAGAAGTACATCGCATACCAGCACTTCGCTGATGCATACTGTCGGAAATTTGTATTGTCGGACACAAATACATCGCACAATTCAACATAGCAGAATTGCTTTGTCGATCAATAGAAATGTCGCACTAGCGTAGGTACATCGCACATTCGTTGTCGCACATCTGTAATAATCCCGATTTCGTTCAATATCGATATCTGAGCGTCCGAGAGAATTCCTAATACGAATCCGAGGTAAAATTTGGAAAAAGTGCTGGGTGCCGCTGGGCCACGAGCGCTCTAAATTCTTGATAGTTTGTGCCAAATTGCAATTAAATCGGTCCAGTAAAAGCAACTTGGTTGTAACAGACGGACTGACTGTGAGGCCAAATTTTCTTTTTGGATGCTCCAATGGAAACTGGCAAAACCTACCTAATAAATTTATTTTTGGAAAAATAAATGTTTCACGTGATATTGAATTAGCCGTATTTCTGTACTTCAAAGGACCAGCGTTTATGACCGCTGCGCGCGTCTTGGTCGTTTACAGACCTATTAGTGTTACTGTAGTACACAGATACTTTTACTAAGGGCCATTTAAGAATGCTTTTATTTCATCGGCCCTTTCCCCTTCGGCCTCTCGGAAATGTATGATAATAGTTTTCGATCCTTATTTTTGCCAAAATCAAATGAAATTCAACAGTTTGCCGGTTCTCAGAATGTATACTGACTTTTCATCTGTTCATCTATTAATGAATCACAATCACCAAACTTCGTACACAGAAACCCCCAGAACAACTACTTTTCTGGAGAGCGCATCTAAATCGGTTCAGCCAAACGCGAGATAATCGTGGACAAACATACAAACCTGTATTTTGTAGACGGTTAAAAATTTCGCTTAGTACGCGGGCGAAGTCGCGGGCAAATGCTAGTATATATATAAATGTATTAACAATACAAAATATTCTTTAGCGCTGACCCAAAATAGTATACCCAAAAGAAAACCAAATTAAATTAAACATGTACAATGGTAGACAACAGGCGGTCTAACTACCTACTATAAAACGCTCACTTGCAAACAATCCTTTGGGTTTACCCTAATTTTGAAGATTTTTCATTTAATTTCAGATGCTTGAAAAAACTACACCGTGGAG
This sequence comes from Notocelia uddmanniana, assembly GCA_905163555.1. Lineage (NCBI taxonomy): Eukaryota > Metazoa > Arthropoda > Insecta > Lepidoptera > Tortricidae > Notocelia > Notocelia uddmanniana. Next base: position 2,867,165 of record LR991057.1, read on the forward strand.
ATATGTTAAAAATAATGGTTTCCATTTTAAAAGTACAAGGAGATAATGCTGACATGCAAACAGAACAAATTATTGTTGATGACTTCGTTGCAGTTATTTTAAAATTCAAGTGTGGAAACAATCATGACATAATTACATCTATATAAAGGATGAAAAAATATACAGGTACACCATTTAACTGTATCACTCTAGTCTGTATTGGAGGCTATTTTAATGAAAAGTTTTCTTGTTCTGATAAATGGGTTGAAGCTGAAATGAAGTCAAAAGGGTATGATCAAAATTTAACAATAAACAGTCAGCACACCATGTCTTACTTTATAGAAGTAAACATTACGGTACATTTAATAGCTTCAGCCTGTCTAATGTTGCCCAATTACAATCTTTATAAGGACACAGAATTCACCGATTTCGAACTGCAGGCCACAGATGGCAATGTATCAGTGCACAAAACGACACTGCTGGCACACAGTGATGTATTTATGGCAATGATGAGGGGAGAATGGAAAGAAAAATCAGAAGGCCACATCACGATACATGGTGTGACTGTGCAGACACTTAAATACTTGAAGGACTACATGTACTTGGGCACCTTGCCTGATGAGGGGCTGGAGCCACTGCTAGTGTTTGCTGCCCGCTACTTGATGGATAAACTGGTATCCCGTTGCATCGGAAAGATAATAGTAAGAATGAAGCCTAAGGATTTTGATGGTCTGGTCAAACTGGCTTGTCAGCATAACATACCTAAACTAGTAAGAGCTCTAGTATTAGAAATACCAGACAGTACCATGAATGGCATACATCAGTTGAAGATCAGCGAGTCCAAGGATAATGATAAAAAATCCCAGGCTAATGCCTAGGATACTTACTTTTTTATTATTGATTATAATGTATGCTTTGTCTATTGTAATCAGACCATTATGCAATTGGTACGGCAATTAGCTCATTACATTTGGTAAAGATTGACCTTCAATGATACAAATTAAGTCTACCTTTCATATTGTATAAGATTTTATTTTCGTGAAATAAAGATAAGGACGCATATATCCGCACCATCGGTTCAACGCCAACGACACGGATATATCGGTCACGGCGTAGATGCGATATCAACCTATATGAAGGGTCCACGGAAAGAACATGTCTAGTCCTTTGAAATTTCAAAGGCAATTTGCACCTTATGTCTTTATTAGTTAGGTTGCTTTTTGTTATGACGACAGGTGCGACAATTGTCACAAAATATGACATATGTAGTATCTATGACAACTAGATCACTGCATTTGCAAGATTGCCTACTGTAGAATTTAGTCTACCTTTCATATTATATTAGATAACTATTTTTGTAAAATAAAAATCATTATGAACGGAATTTTATAATTTTTATTACCTGTCAACTGAATGCATATGTATATTAAAAGTTATTTAAGTACAGGTATACGTGTATAGTTATTTTTACTGAGTAGGCATCATACACGCGCCTGCCGGTAGACAGGGTACACAGAACTAGATAATATGTATAGCACGATAGCTTATACCGTCACGCTTTACGGCCGAAATGTACTAAACGTTACGGTATTAAGCTATCGTGCTGACTTGGTCGGTTGTTTTTTGGGTATGATACGGTCCCTGCTCGGCCCGAAAGGCTGCTCCGGGAGCGTACAGCTGAGAGAAGTCACTAGCCCGGTCCCTCTGGAAGCCAAAGGGTATAGCAGGATAACCCTTCAAAAATTGCCCTCAAAGCTTTGAGTTCGAAACTATTACCAGTTGATGCCCCGTCAAGAGAAAATACTTTACACCAATTTTTAACCCTCTACTGCCACCTGGAACCTCATGGCATTCATTTAACCCTAAAACTTTTTTTTTCTCAAAAAATATGAAACGGATATATATCAAATTTTGCAGAAATGTTGCTGTGACTAATATAAACTATCAAAAAAAATGTCTGCTTATTTTCCTAAAAAAAAATAAAAAAACCCTTAACTTGGCAACGTCCCCTGGGTTTCCCACACTCTTTGACCGTCTTTTTGTATTTTTATCTTGACCAGTATGAGTTTGACTATTCAGCGTCACCGAGGCTTGAATTAGGGACATTCTCTATTTCTTGCCAAGTTAAGGGGAAATGAAACATCCTGTATAACTATTCAGACTCTTCGTACTAACACCATTTTTATACTAAATATTAACCAACTACCTATCTACATAATATGTAAGTTTCATGTAATTAACAAAGGTGGAACACTGTGAAATAAAAGTTGATGTAGGTACTGTTCAGTACATACTATGTATGTAACACGCAGGCGACATTCGGTTCGAGTAACAGACATCGGCCGTCCGGGAAGCGATCCGTGTTCGAATACAAAAACCGGCCAAGTGCGAGTCGTACTCGCGCACGAAGGGTTCCGTTCCGTACTATCTGTACAACATTAGGCATTTATTAAAACCTTTTTTAATTTAATTTAATTATGTCTTAATCAGTAATAAGAATGTGAAACAATATCAAGTAGAATTTTGGTCAAGTGCAAGTCGGATTTTAGTTTTCCCATACATTTTGAGACCCAGCAGCGCCTGATGAACACAACGAGCAACCTTTTAAGTATTTTTGTATGGGAGCTCCCTTATATATTTATTTTATTTTGTTTCTGGTATTACTGCGATCGCCAACCCGCATGCCAAGCGTGGCGATTATGGCATATACCCCCCGTAAATTTGGGGGAGGCCTATGTCCAGAGTGGACGTCCTTTGGCTGATATGCTGGTGGTGGTGGTTTTTAGTATTTGTTGTTATAGCAGCAACAGAAATACATTATCTGCGAAAATTTTAACTGTCTAACTATCACGGTTCATGAGATACAGCCTGGTGACAGACGGACAACGGAGTCTTAGTAATAGGGTTCCGTTTTTACCCTTTGGGTACGGAACTCTAAAAAACATTGTGTTTGATATCAACCAACTAGAAAACAGCTACACTAAAATCGACTAATCAGAAAGCAGATCAGAGTTGTTTATGTGTCCGGTCTATATTTTGTACGTGTCATTACAGTTTTAGAAAAAAAGGTGCCCTTAATTTATACATATGTACGTTTTAGAATTAATTGTTATTTTTGGAAGAATAATCTTTTGATTATTTATTTTCTCGCAATCCAAATGAAAAGTGGAGTGTAACCCCCTTATTCATACAACTTAACAAACCTCTGTTAACTAAAAGTTGTTTCGTCCCTTTCTCACAAACATAAATGTCCGAGTGACAGATAAGGACAAACCAACTTTAGCGGCTTGTTAACTAATAGAGGCTTGATGGACGTTTATGAATAAGGGGGTAAAACTCTGGTCTAAAAGCCACACCACCACGTGATAGTTATTTGCTTGAACTAAGTGAGTTGTTGTTGTTTCTTCGATCGCAAGGAAATTGCACTGGTTCTGATTCTCAACGTCACCGACTCCGACCCGTCACGTGTATGAAATGTGGGAAAACGTATATATGTAATAAAAAGTCCTATGCTTACCCCCAGGCTCCGAAATCTGTCCTCCTGTTCTATTCGTATCTGCTTTTCTTTGGTTTTTCTTCTCTTGTTAAAAAGCCGCCGGCGGCCGCAATAAAATCCGAAGTATGTCAAACTCACAAAGTACAATATATATACTGGCCTGCTACCGCGAACATCGCAAATCGAACTTCGTAGCGTGCCGTCCCTTTCACTCTCGTGTTATACTCTATATGGCGGAAAGGGACGGTACGATACGAAGTTCGATTTTCGAAGTTCGCGGTAGCACAGCTGAGATAGAGATACCAGTGAAATACTCCACATAGATCGTAGCGCCGTTGTGTATTTAGTAAAAACTAACCGCACGACCGCTGCATCCCTGTCACTTCAATATGCAAGTGCGATAGAGACAGCACCCAGAGACATCTGGTGCAAACAAGTTAAACTAAAATTTCCATAGAAAATTTCGTACTTCGAGCTGAAAGGCCCCTGGTCAAACTGTTTGATTTTCTTTTTTATCTTCTTCTTGCTTTTAAGCAAGGAGTCCGCATTCCCCAAAGCGAAATAAGTAAATAGACATAATAAGGAGTATGTATAGTGTGAAATTGTAACAATACCTGTGTCATACAATCTACTATTATTATAATATTGTCACTAAAGACAGTATATTAAATTTTTATTTTCTATTTTGTCAACATTAGAAACACTTGCCCCACAACTTCATTCATTAATGTAAATAAATTCATTAATGTAAATAAATTCATTAATGTAAATAAATTCATTAATGTAAATAAATTCATTAATGTAAATAAATTCATTAATGTAAATAAATTCATTAATGTAATGAAGTTGCCTTGTAAACGGCGACCTACTTATATGTGTCATAAAATATTATATTTTTTTCCTATTTGTCGTTTTGCTTGGTTAATGATGCTCCAACTATTTACATATCCAGCAAATCATTTATATAGGTATTTAATTGTTACATATATAAGTTATACGTAAAAAACTTAGGAAAATGACTTGTTGTATGTAGTTGTAACGCGTTTGAATAGACCTTTGGTTTTGGTACTCATTTTAAATATGTAATGTCTATTCAAACACGTCACAACTACATACAACAGCCAGGCTAGTATGATAGCTTATACCGTCACGTGTTATGTGACGTTTCAGTACATTTTGGCCATATAACGTGACTGTATAAGCTATCATACTAGCCGGGCAGGTCATTTTCTTAAGTTTTTCACCTATACTTCTCATTTAACATCACCAATTCAATCACTTCAACTGACTAAAGCAGCTCTAGTAAATATAAAATGTCATAGAAATGTTTAGTTACTATAGACATAGACAAGACATCATTTATTGATAATGAAGTGTACATTACAAGTCAAAATTACTTATTTATTGATTAGTATTTATAGTTTACTTTATTTTATAACTTCTCCTCCTTCCACCGCTCTACCCATTCCACGATGGCATTCACATTCTGTTGGAGTTGTTGCTGCGTTTCATTCTGAAGCTGTATCACTATCTCCTGTTTGTATGAAGACTCCGCTTCTTCTAATAAAGTTTCAAATATCTCACACTGGATGTTGTCTTCTAACTTCTTTCCGGAGTATCCTCTGAAAAGATAATGTTTCTTTTTAACAACATTGGCAAACGAGATTCAGCTTTTTAATCTAACTGTAGGTTTAAACTCAAACTCGTTTATTGGTAATACATATTATTACACGTCATACAGTATCTAATTAATCTAAGCTAAACACACTCTACTTTCTTACATATGACACTATTTATGCTAAAGTACACTACTAAGAGAAATATGATTAAAATACATGAAAGAAATAAATAAATAAAATGAGAAAAAATTAAATGCATGATTAATTAATAAATTACAAATGGGTCGGTGTAAATAACGAAATAAAGATCAATATTAATTGTGTTATGTGATTAGACATCAAGGCATTCTATTTTTAACTTAACTATTCATTTGACAAACATTCATGAATTCACTAAAGCTATAATACTCGTACGCCTGCTCGACAAGCCACGTTTTAAATTTACGTTTAAAAGATAGGAGACTCGTTTAGCTACTGGTTAATAGCTCGTAACGCACAGAGCGGGCGCGGCGGGGTGCGGAGCGGACGCGGTTTTGCATTTTTGATCTTTCCGAAACTGTCGATAACTGCTTCATATGTCACACACGCCGCCTCTGCGGCGCTATCCCGCGCCGTTTTTTGGTGCGACGTCCACCCGCCTCCGCTCCGCCCCGCACCGCGCTCTGTATGTTCAAGCTTATGGGCCGGGGCCGGTAAAACAATAGCCGTGCGCGGTGGGAGAAGTAGCATGTGGGAAATCCAGGAAAACCTCCGAGCGGACCAAAAGGGCGGTCTTAACACTGAAATTCTGCAAGAATTTGCATTCAGTGAGATTTATTTATTTATTTAACCAACTTACATTAACAGTTTCACCATACATGTAAGTTATAGGTTAGGTACATGTCAAACTTATAACTAGATATTAAATATTGAGCTATACATTATCAAATTCAACTAATATATTTACCTACTCATATTCTTACATTATTAAGCTACGCTAACCTACACATTATTGATCTACACTAATCTATATTTTAATAGGTTACACTAAGTTATGGTTGAGCGTGTAGAGATCGACTCCAGATAACGAGCTGCTGTGGCCAGGAAACTCGGTTCCGTTTGTGAAAATATGTCCAGGGAGGAATTATGCAGAAGGATGTTATTAATGTGGTCTAGTGCTATATACAAAGGACTAGTGACTAAAGTGCTGGTGTTGGGAATTACAAAAAGGGGGGTGGCGCGAGGACGAAGGGTTGTCCTTGCAAAAAGCGTTGGTACTTTAAGATGGATGTATTGCAGTAGCCACGGGTTTAGTATTGAGCCGCGAATCAACCTAAAAACATATTTAACCGCTGCGAGTTGCCTACGCACTTCGAGGCTTTGGTAAGAGACCATTCCTAAGACAAACGGTGTGGGGTACATGTACGGATAATAACCATGTGCTTTTAAATACAAGTATCTTATGACTTTTGGATTTTTTCAAGTTGGAGAATGTATTTATTTTCGTGCGGATTCCAGACAGTGCAGTTAAATTCCAGCTGGCTCCGCACAAAAGCATTATATAGTAAGGTAATGACGCGGCGGCTATGAAAATGTTTTGACTGACGCATGACGAAACCAAGGGCCCCTCGGGACTTCTTGCAGATCTCGATAATATTTTGGTTAAACGTGATTGGTTGAGCGGCTTCAATCGAGCAGGGTGGGTAGACCCCCCACAAGATGGACTGCTGACATGGTAAAGGTCGCGGGAGTCCGCAGGACGCGGGTGGCGCAGGACCGCGCATTGTGCCACTCTTTGGGGGAGGCCTCTGTTTAGCAGTGGACGTCCTTCGTCTGATATACTACTACCGTGATTCTTTTCACATTCCCAGTAGCAGCCGTTTAGCTGGCAGTGTTTGACATTTCGATGTCATAACGTGTGAGTGCCAGCTTTTGTATTAGAGAGAGCGTTGAAAAGGTTAACTGAACTGTAGCTAGTATGTAAAATTTATATAATAAGTAGGCACAGTTCAGTAGGAGAGTAGTAGTATAGTAAGTTAATGATGCTCTTTGTGGTGTGTTCTCATTTACACTACATATCAGTGGCGGCCACTGAGATTTTTTTCTGGGCAACCCGGAGCAAAAATAAGTTAGTTTTTTGTACATGAGTTTATTACCGACTGTACATTTTACTTAAATAATGTACCTATTCCCAACATCAAATGATCTTGAAACACGCCTCCATCGCAACTAAACACGACACATAATTGACATAATCAATATAATCATACACAAAACACTGGTACCTATATCGTAAATCTCAATTTCACTAGTATATTAAGTTGGTTTCTTATTAAAGATTACAATAACAATAAGCATTTGTAAATATATATGTGTTGCTTTCATATTTTATACATTATTCACCAAATAACAAAGTACTGTGTGGCGCAATCCTCCGTGGATAATTAAAATAAGAGTAAACTACTAAAGTTGGAAACTACAGTAAACATCCATATTTTTAATACAACTTTTGTGTTTCAAATGTGTACACAATATTTGATAATGTTATAATCGATATTTGCCCATTCGCTCAAGACACGTTTTAGTATAATTTTAATATTTGGCGAAACAAGTCATTTTAATATGAACTTTTTTCTATATTTTATAAATTAAAGTGAGATAATACCGAAATAAGCCGCTGCAAAGCGGCTTGCAAAGGCGTGTAGAAGGCGGCAATTTCGATGCGAGTCTTGGAAGCGCGTTATCAAAGTGTGCGTGTAATTTCTATTTAGGCAAGCCGGTGGGAATCGTGTTGTATGAGAGCTCCACCACTGCTACATATAGTTTACTTGCTAGTTTTGTGTGTGTGCGTGCGTATGCGTGTGTTGTAAAATTATTAGAATCTAAGACGATAAAGCACAAAACGCAGAGAGCGGGCGCGGGGCGGTGTTGGTTTTGATCTTTCCGAAACTGTCGACTGTCGATTACTGCTTCATATGTCACACACGCCGCCTCCGCTCTACAGCGCTACCGAATACCGCGCGGTTTTTTGGCGCGACGTGCCCCGGCCCCGTTCGCTTTAGCGCAACACCGCCTCCGCCCCGCGACGACGCTGCGCCGCGCTCTGTGCGTTTCAAGCTTAAGTCCTTTTAATAGACCATTAAGAGCTTTGATTTAATTAGGGGATTCTAGTTTTTATACTTATACATAGATCAATAGGTACCAAAGCTATTACCGAGCTGTAAGTCGGTCATACAGCACTGTGTTGCCAGTCCTGACCACGAAGACTGCATCAAACCACCGCTCGGGGAAGAAGTCGCAGCCGTGGTAGTCCACGATGTTGCCGCCTTTCGCCATTAAACCCTCCATCACGTCTAATAACTGGAAAAGTAAAATGTCTGTGACAGTCCAGTGAATAAAGTGGGAAGTGGGGGTTACCACTGCGAGCGGAGCGGACTCTGTAATGACTCTGTTTAACCCGCAGCAATAAACTGCATATTAGCGAGAGAGGTGAAGCACAGCACAGGAAACGCCATGAGAGGTAGGGCACAGTGGAACGTCATATTTTGAGCAGCCCAACTGGGGAAGTAGCTCCATCTTACTGACCATTAGAGCTTTAGGAGACCGCAGCCATAATACCGTCATTACTCGTTAACGCCATTAAGATCGCTTGGTATGTGGTGTTGTGTCCTTGGTGGTGAGTCTGTTTAGCCTAGTTGGTAGTGTAGTGACACTGTCTCCGAAGCTAGAGGCCCCGGGTTCGAATCCCGGTAAGGGCATTTGTTACCGGGATTACCGGTAAGGGCATTTGTTGGGGTGCAGGGTGGGTGTGCTCGTCCAGGTGTGCGGCGTTGGACTACCGGCACAGCTACTCAAGTCTTTCTTGCACGTCCTCGTCGCCTCTGACTCTGCCGCCGCAGGTCAGGGGCGAGTCTGCTTCTCCAGGAAGTGGACCGTGCACCCTGGAAATACTGGTGGTCGCTAACGGGCGCCGCACCTTGACCATCTACCCCGGATCACCAGTAGCTAAACAAGAAAGGCCATACCCAGCTGGAAAATCCCACCAGCTGAGTATTCCTATACCTTTATCCTGTGCTCCAAACTTCTCCTTCCTCCTCCTTTCCCCCTCACTCAACACATCCCCTCCACAACTCCTGACACCCCCCTTTCCAATTTCCCCTCCTTGGGAATTAATTTCCACGGCTCTGCCGAGGGTCGTAGGTGACCTCGGCAGACTATCCTCACCTACCTGCGCTGGTCCAGCGCAGTTGAGCGCCGTGAGTTCGGATGAAGGAGTCCTGGAGAGTTGAGCTAATCGGAGTCGGGGTTAGTTACTACCGTGACGCAACACGCTCTCTTTGGTCCCGATTTCAGGCGAAACGGCAGCCCTGTGGCCAGCCATCACAGGGAATGGACACGCGTCCCGTACGGTCGAGGTGGTACGGTCCGCAGGCCAGATATGGGGGGGGTGTTCTCTGGGAGAACACAGGGACTCAGCCATGCTGACGGAGCAAGGTCTGGAGGAACAACTGGGGAAGATCGGATCGTCTTACCCAGCCGCCAGTCTGCAGCACCCGATGTCGCGCAGGAGTACCACCTCACCATGTCTATACCTCTTGGGTATTCCTGGTGTCCTAAGGGACATCCCCAAAGGTGCGGGCTCCACGGAGGGTGGGAAGCTCGAGAGGTGAAATAGTTTTTGGACAAAAAATGGAGAAACAAAGATCCCTAACCCAAAAAGAAATGGTAGACGGCGCAGCCCCCGCTGCACCCGACACCAAGACAGGTGCGGGCGCTGTGTCTAGCACAGTACCTTGCACCTCGACACGTGCCTTCAGAGATGCGCAGACAACTCCTGAAGGTAACGCCAACACATCTGGCGGCGGCGCTGTTTATACGGCACCGTCGCACAGACCAGTAGACCGTGGGGAGGTCAGGAAGGCCACTGGGGAACCAGTAACCAAGAGGCCTAGCATCCCCCCAAAACACGCTGACCCGGTACAGGTGGAAGGCCGTACCCCGTCAGCAATGCGGAAAGAAGCAGCGGCGGACGCTTCAGTGGGGGATAAATCCACCAAACCGAAGCAGACCGCCGCAGTGGAACCCGCATGGGACGAGGCGACATTGCGGCTGAATGCTGGGTGGACCTTGCCGAAAAAAAAGAAGGCGTCGAAGGCTAAACGCGCCAAGCGCGTGGTGCCAGCTCCAGATGCCAAGGCAGGGTACCACAAAAACAATAAAAAGCAACGCCGCAAGATGAGACAGTCGCGACTAGCCGGCCAAGACAGTACAGTCCCGGCGACCCCGCGTCAGCAGGACGACCTCCGAGGGGGATCGGCGCAGGCAGCTGCTGGACCCCCAGCGGCAAACCGTACCGGCCCCCAAAAGAGATCGGCGCTGGGAGCAGCTGGACCTTCAGCTGCAGACCGTACCGTTCCCCAAAAGGGATCGACGCAGGCAGCAGCTGGACGTCCGGCAGCAGGCCGTACTGTTCCCAAAAAAGGATCGGCGCAGGCAGCAGCTGGACCCCCAGCAGCAGACCGTACCGTTCCCCAAGGGAAAGGGGCCCACAAAACACCCAGAGGGGGGAGTACCCAAGCGACCCGACCTTCCACCAAAAGGGCACGTCTCGACGAGACAATCTCTCCAAGAGGCGAGCCAAAAAGGCAGAAGACCGGGTCTCCTGGGGAAACGCCCCGGATTGATTATGCGGAGGCTGTGAAGGCGGACCTGCTCGTGGCCATTACCACTGCCACAGCGGAACACCTGAGCCCGCAACAATCCGCTGAGGTACAAAACCAGGTGGGACGCCTTCTAGTCAAGGAGGCGATGCAACCTGGAAGTAGCGAGTCCGAGGGCCCAAGATTTCGGGGAAAACCGGTGCTCTCCAACGGTTCCCTGAGGCTGTGGTGCGAGGACAAGGCTACTTTGGAGTGGCTGAAGCGCAGTGTGGCCACCATCACCCTGTCCGACGGGCAAGGGCTGGTAGTGAAGCGCCCTAGCGAGCTGCCGAAGCGCGTGCGCATCGGCATCTTGCTGCCTGGGATCCACGACGATCCTAAGGAGGTAGCACACACGCTGCGCTATCAAAACAAGTGGGCAGACATTGACAAATGGCTGCTTCACAGATTCGACAAGCAGGCGACGGAGACGTTCGTCACCCTCAGCATCCCGGAGACGGTAGTGGGATCCCTGATGGAACGCGGGCGCCGGCTCAGCTTCATGCTGGGCTCGGTGTACGTTAAGTTCGAGGGATCCCGAGGCAAGTACGTGGAACACCCACCAGCCGAAACGACTACCACCACGGATGCAGGTACTACAACCCTCCCTCCCACTGAGAACGCCACGGTGACGGTTGCCAATGACCAGGCACCTGAACCCCTTGCTCCAGAGCAGACCAACCCTGCCTCCGAGACGGACGAAGAAGAACTCCTTCTTCGCGACCACTCGGAAAGCGGGGAGGAATGCGTGGAGGAGCTAGGTAAGCCAGCAATACACAGGGAGGAGGACAAGGAGGAGGAGGAGATGCTGACGGAGGAGATCGATGACGATGTCGCCGTCCCGTTCTTCTCCAATCAGTAGTTGCCTCCAAGCCAACCTCCACCACAGTCAAACCGCAACGGCTCAAATCCGGAAGTGGTTGGAGGTCAACACAACAGCCATTGTACTGATCCAGGAGCCGTGGGTCAGGAAGGGCTCTGTCTGCGGACTCCCCAATGCGGAAGGTAAGTTGACAGTACAAGTAGGTCCGGAAAACCCCCGAGCCTGCATTTACACTACAAATAACATACAAGCGCACCCTCTAATGAGTTTCTGTTCCAGAGACATAAGCGCCATAAAAGTGCGAGGAGCGCAGGACGACAAACAACAGGAGGTGGTTATAGCTTCCGTCTACATGCCGGAAGCGGATGACCCGCCACCACACGACCTGGCCAGGCTGGTCAGCTACTGCGAAGAAGCGGGGCTTGAACTCATCGTAGGCACCGACTCCAACGCACACCACACCCTCTGGGGAATGACTACAGGCAACGATAGAGGTAAGAAGCTCGTCGAATACCTATTCACTACAAACCTAAACATAATCAACACAGGTTCAACGCCTACGTTTGTGAACAGACGTAGCAAGACAATCATTGATCTGACCCTGGCAACTGAAGAAGTATCGAAGCACATCTCAAGCTGGCATGTATCAAGCGAATTGTCATGCTCAGACCACAGGTGGATTCGTTTCGACATTCAGGTAAATACACTAGCGACGGTGCCCCGAAGGAACCCCCGCAAAACGGACCGTGCCCAATACGCTTTGCGCATAGGCGAGGCCTTACAACGGGAAATGGGTCCCCCTAAAATAATGGGCACTGCGGAGATAGAAAAACAGGTAGGATTCCTCACGGATACCGTCATGGACTGCTACCACCAAACATGCCCTCTATCCATTCCACCAACAGGCGGCGGCAACAAAGCTAACTGGTGGGGACCTGAGCTGGAGAGACTCAGGAAGAAGATGAGGAAGCAGCTCAACAGAGCTATGAACATTGGGGCAGACCAGGATTGGGACAACTACAAGGACACCAAGTCCAGGTATAAAAAACGGCTCAGATACAGAAGCACTAGCTCATGGCGAAACTTCTGCACCAACATTGAGACAACCACACAGGCTAACAGGGTAAGGAAAGTCCTCTCCAACAATCCAACCATAACTTTGGGATCCCTGCGAAAGCCAGACAACACCCTCACCAACTCACCTGAGGAAACACAATGCGTACTCGTACAGACGCACTTCCCGGACTGCGAAATAACGAGTCCAATCGAGTGGTCGGATGAGGAAACCATCCCAACAGAGGAAGGATGGCGACTGGCCAACGAGGTAATTACACCCTGCAGAACACAATGGGCCATAGACAGCTTTGACTCGTTCAAGTCACCAGGACCAGACGGTATATTTCCTGCACTGATGAAGTGGGGTGGGGAGAGACTGACCCACAGGATCACCACCGTCCTGTGTGCCTGTTTGGCACACACGTACGTGCCGAGACAATGGAGAGAAGTCAAAGTCATCTTCATACCAAAACCAGGTAAGGGAGACTACACGGACCCCAAGTCGTTCAGACCAATAAGCCTGACCTCCTTTATGCTAAAGACCTTGGAAAGGCTATGTGACAGGCACCTGAGGGAGAAAGCACTAGTCCATCTGCCCCTACACCCGAACCAACACGCATACAGTTCAGGTAAGTCAACAGAGTCTGCTCTTCACGCGGTAGTTACCAAAATTGAAGTAGCGATCAAAAACAAGACCATGTGTCTAGGCACCTTTATTGACATTGAAGGTGCTTTCGACAAAACAAAATTTACCAGCATAACTGCGGCACTGGTGAGACATGGAGTGAGCGCAGTCATGATAGAATGGATAAATAACATGTTGAGCCAGAGAGTCATCAGACTCGGGGAGGACAAAACAAGACAAGCACGTGTGGCAAAAGGTTGCCCCCAAGGAGGTGTCCTTTCACCACTCCTCTGGAACATGGTGGTAAACGACCTGATCACCAAGCTAAACAACAGTCGTCACTACGCCATTGGATATGCCGATGACATAGCGATACTCACCAGCGGCATCCACGCAGGTACAGTTTGTGATGTCACCCGCTCTGCGCTCTCTATCGTGGAACGCTGGTGCAGCGACAACGAACTATCGGTCAACCCAAGGAAGACTGAGATGGTAATGTTCACTAACAAACGGAATCTGGGTAACTACCGACTACCCAGGCTGTTCAATACAGAGCTCCAATTGTCATCTGAGGTGAAGTATCTAGGTGTAATACTCGACAGCAGACTGAACTGGAGCAGCCACCTAAACAACAAAATTGAAAAAGCTACAGTCGCCTTCTGGCAGTGTCGCAGAATGGTAGGTAGAACATGGGGACTTAACCCCAGAATCACCCTATGGCTCTACCAGGCAGTAATTCGACCAATGGTAAGCTACGGCGCCATAGTATGGTGGCCTCGCACCACGCTAACCACAGTCGAAGCTAAACTACAACGCCTCCAAAGATTAGCATGCATGGCGACCACAGGCTGCATGAGAACCACGCCTACCGCGGCCTTGGAAGTCATCACGAACCTACCGCCGTTACACCTCTTTATCAGGCAAGAGGCCCTAGCCTCTGCTATACGGCTTAAGAAACAACAACTTTGGCGGTTGCCTAGGGTACCACATACCGAAATACTATACGAGGCAATAGGTAAGGAACCTCTCTTAGAGGCGACAAACGATATGATACCCAGACAATTCGTCTTTGACAAAAAGTACAAAATCCAACTGTACGAAACCCCCCACGAGGGTCTTAACCCTAGGGAATTAAGAATCTTCACGGACGGGTCTAAGACAAGGTCAGGCACAGGATCGGGTGTATTCTCCGAAGACCTGAACATACATATCTCGACACCATTAGGAGTCCACAACACAGTCTTCCAGGCAGAGTGTATGGGCATAATAATGGCCGCCCACGCAATCGTCTCCAGGGAGGTAAGGGGATATCCCATCCGTATACTCTCTGACAGTCGATCAGTGCTACAAGCTCTGCAAAAGCACACAACAACATCAGGGCTAATATACGAGTGCCACAAGATTCTAACAGAGGTATGTACCGACAACGGAATTACCCTGCAGTGGATCAAAGGTCACAGTAACTCACGTGGTAATGACGCAGCGGACGCACTAGCTAGAGAGGGTTCAGACTCCAGTATGGAGGGTCCAGAGCCTATAATACCTCTACCTCCTGCATGGCTGCGCAGCACACTACGACAGAACACTAAGGTAGAACACCAAAAATATTGGCATAACCTAGGTACCTGCAGGCAAACCAGGGAGGCCCTCCCGACAATCAACCCCGGATTGTCTAGGAAGCTGATGCAGCTGAAAAGGCCAGCACTCCGTCTCCTAACAGGGGCCATAACTGGACATGCCTTACTAAACAAGCACCTCTTCACTTTAGGTGTTACAGATAGCCCTCTCTGCAGAGCCTGCATGGAGGACGAAGAGACAGCCGCTCACGTCATCCTGACATGTCCTGAAGTGGCAGCATACCGGGCAAAATACCTCGGATCCCCGAGGTCGCTGCCAGAAGTCGTCGGCAACATCAAGGGTCTGCTAGGCTTTCTGGTAGAATTGGGTTGGCACGTGTAGCGTCAACAACCCATCACGCAAAATAGGCGCATATGACGTCGAGTTGCGGAAAACCAGCCCGCGTAAACCTATAACCTATAACCTATAAGGGCATTTGTTTCTGTGGTGAGCAGAAACATTTGTTCCTGAGACTTGGATGGTTTCTTATTATTTAAGTATATATCTATTAAATATATCGTCGTCTAGTACCCATAACACAAGCCTTATTAAGCTTTATATGGGACTAGTTCGATTTATGTAAAAAAAAATCCCCTAATCATTATTTATTTATTATTTGCTGTGTTGAGAGTGAGGTGCATATGTCTCTAGCTGTTAATAAAGGGTCAGCAACGAGCTTGTGATTTTCTGGAGTCGTAAGCATCCATAGCCGACGGTGTAAACAGTACCGCACCTGGACGCACGATTTACTAGGCGTCTGCACGGCTAGTATGATAGCTTATACCGTCACGTTTTATGTGACGTTTCAGTACATTTTGGCCATATAACGTGACGGTATAAGCTATCATACTAGCCGGGCTGGTCTCTCTAAATAGAGCGTCACTACGTATAATCATAGACACCATGGCACCTATGCAGGGGATGCCTGTCGGCCGATGAAACAGCTCCCCACGTCATCCTAGAATGCTAAGGTGTAGCTACACAACGGACTCAAATCCTCAACGCACCGAGGTCACTCCGCGAAGCCTGTGGTAACCAGGAGGATCTTGCGCTTCTGGTCGGAATTAGGCTGGCTAGATCCCTAGCTGGCGTTCACGTCACGAACAGTGGTCCAACTTTCACGGATTAAGTGCGGAAAAAGGAGTCTATAATGTTGTAATCATAACCATATATGTAAGTTGTCATCAGCAATACTTTTTTCAGCCACTTGCCAATATGTGATTGAGCTGAAATTTGGCATACTTATGTAACTTCGGTGACAGTATTATTATGGTACAACAGTAGGCGTATGATGGTTGCCATTTTATCACTTATCGTCGTGGATAAGACGCCCATCACTGTCGGCTCTCGCATACTTGTCAGGAATGTCTTATCCACGACGATAAGTGATAAAATGGCAACCATCATACGCCCGCTTAGCTCATCTGATGATACTGATGATGAAGACAGAAGGTGACAATAGCAACTCCTAAACTACATTTTATGCTGAGGCAGGACCATTTCATGGTAAACTTAAAAAAAAATGTGTTACAGTGCGACACAAAAGAGTAGAAATTAAAAAGTGGTAACACTGGAGTGTCATCCCTTTTTTCCTAGATTGATTTGAAAGGGATGACACGATAGTGTTGCCAATTTTTTATATTCTACTCTTTTGTGTCGCACTGTACATCTCAACATTGTAATTGTCTGTTTGCCTTGAATAAAGCTTTTCAATTTCTACACAAGACAAAACTCATCATGTTGGGGCTCATTCAAACCATCTGAACAAGTAATTGATGATTGTGGAAAAGTACAGTCGGCAATAAAAACTTGTAACTTATTGTTTAGACTCTTAATCGGCATCAAAGTCTCCACTTCTATAAATTGATGGTATAAAAACATAAGTCAAGCGAGACACAGCCCTTTACTATTGACTTGACCACAGGAGAGACCATTTCTGATTTTTCAACTGTAAACAAGGGTGACAACCCTTGTTACACTGCGCGCCGCGTAGACACCGTCAGATTTAACCTTCTAATACTAATATATCAATGAAAGAGATGCTTTTAGTAGTATCATGTGATTCAATACCTCAGCTTGACTATTCTCTTTTTCACAATTACATTCAAACCAGTTTTCTTCTTTTTGTTGTGCCATATCCATAATCCATCATAAATAATCCATAAATAAATATCCTCAACGGATGTCGGCAACTATCCTCCGGGTCTTGTTTGTCTTGTGCCAGTCTACAAAGACTGGTAGTGTCATTAATGTTGGACCAGCTTTTGATATTATCTATCCAAGTGAGTATCTGAACCTCTCTAAAACCAGTTTTAGAGAGGTTCATATACTTGTATGGAATAAAATGGAAGTGGACTGGACTTATGCTCAGAGACAAAAAGGAGAACTGGTCAAAAAAGATTACAACATGGTATCAAAGATATGGAAAGAGAAAAAAAGGACAGAAGATACCGATACCGATCTGTACCGATCTGGAGGAGAAAAGCCATGGATAGAACCAAATGGAGAACCTTGGGGGGGGGCCTATGCCAAAGGCAACCAGACAATGTCTGAGGAAAAAGGCAATCAGTAATCAGTAAAAATATAAGAACCCTGATTTAATGTACTTTTAGACAGAAGAAGAATAGTAATGTAATTTTTCAATAAATCTTTAAAACTCCCATGCTATTCCGCTAAACTCTATTTTTTGAAACTACACATGTAATAACATCATAAAGCTTTAAGAAAAGATCACATTATTTAATTCAGTTTTCGTTGTAATAATCGGATGGGTTTACTATCCTTAGTCACACAATGTCCTAATTGTATCACAATGAAACATCCCTATCCATAATTAAGTGAATGTAAAATGCTGATTAAAATAAATATTTGTTACCTTATCCTCATTGAGAACTGGACACTGGTACTCTGGATCATACTCGTCTAAACAGTGGTATTCCTCCGCCAATTTTGAGACTTCTCTCCAAGTAAACTTTGTCCTATCTGCCACCAGCTGTGACAGCGTGGACTTACCCACTCCGGGGGTGCCTGGGAAAATAAACAGTGTATTTAGAGTTCACGTGTAGCAACTTCGGAAGTTAATTTATTTGTTAGAATATTCAGTCACCTGTTATTAGAATATTTGGAACCAATCGTGGATGCGATGCCATAGTATTATTGTTATAATGACATTAGTGAGGGATTATTAAAGACCAAATTACTATTCTGTACTTTAAATCATCTAAATGTGAGTTAAGTAAATTTTATGTTATTATATTAACAAGGCAAACCCAAAACCCATCGAAAGAAAACCCAAATTGCACATTGTGATATTTACTGACAAATGACAATTTTATTGTCAATGTGACACTGACGGTTGCGTTAAGTTTATAAATATGTTCTTAAACCGTTTTGCAATGACGGAAAGGGACGGTAAGATACGAAGTTCGATTTTCGAAATTCACGGTAGCACCCCAGGCAAGCGGGGCACGTTATACGATTAATATTATCACAATACGTTGTAATCGCGGAATTTATTTTGATTTTGCTTCAATATTCATCAATATTTATGCGATATGAGTATATAGCGTGATAATATTCACCATGTAAAAGGCCCCAATAATTATGTTTTCATTATCAATTAAAGCCTGTCACAAACTGGTGCGGCCGCGGTCAATTGTAAATACGACAGCTAATGACAAGTTTACTATTGGCCGCATGGCCTAGGCCGCGCCAGTTTGTGTCAGGCTTAAGCGTGTCACAGACTGGAGTGGCCTGCGGAGGCGGCCGCGGTGGCGGCCAGTTGTAAGTATGAGAATTAAGGCCGCGTGTGTCTGAATGATTGTTAGGATTGTCATAGTGTACAACTGGCCGCCACCGCAGGCCGCGCCTGTGTGTGTAACGCTTTAAAGCCTGTCACAAACTGACGTGGCCTAGGCCGCGCGGTCAATAGTAAACTTGTCATTAGCTGTCAAATTTACTATTGACCGCTGCCGCAGGCCGCTCCAGTATGTGACACGCTTAAGCCTTTATCACAATTCACACTTCCTTAATACAAAGCCAATGGGGCCTGCTTACCTAGCACGGTAGGTTATACCGTCACGTTAACCTTTTGAACGCCACGGTCGGCCATAGACGTCAACGTAAAATCGTCACCCCGACGCCAACGACGGCACTGGCCGACAATTTTTTTTAATGAAATACTACTGAGAAGCTGCCCAATTTTATATTAGCATTATTTCTTTACACATCATTTTTTTACCGTTGTGGCGTCAGGGGCACGGCGAATTACTTTGACGTCTGGCGGCGAAAAGGTTAAATGGCCGAAATGTACTAAAACGTCACATAAAACGTGACTGTATAAGCTATCGTGCTAGGTAGGCTGTTACAGTGATTCAATTTTCATCAATCGAATATTGAAGCAAAACCCCTCGAATACAAACAATTTTGTAAAAAGGCCAGTTTTTTTTATGTCACAACAGTGTTTCCGGTTTAACAAAAACAACACCTCATGTTAATGTTGACGTTATTGGCTTAAAAGACTCGCATCCAGGTCATAAACATTGAAAAAAAAAAACTTTGAGGTTATATTGTGACATAACCTTACATTTATTTTTAAATGTTATTTTTAGCTTTAAAACACCATTATTACTAATAATATAACACAAAGAATGTAATTAAATAGTGCAAGGGTGTTAATATGCGAATCTATAGACCAAGAGGTATCACACGAAGTCAGATTATTCTAGTGTCAATTTTGGGTGTTTTCGGTGGAGTTTACATCTGGAGACCGCTATTTGAAGAGCATTTCCCTAGGAACAAGCGTATTACAGAGCCTGAACAAGTTGCCGAAACCAAATAACAATGGAGATTGTCAAACGTTGGTACAAGACTTCGAGCCCGCTGGTAAAGACTTTGATGGCAGTATCTATCACATCTGGCCTGGTCGTGACCCATAAACTATTTTACGCGCCCCATGTGCAGAAAAAAAGGTATCGCCAAGCAGAGGAATGGGCTAACATGATATTAGAGCAGGAGGAAGCAGCTGAGAGGGCACGATCTGGCGAACATTAGAAAATACCAAATTGTGCATAATTAGGCTTAACTTAGTACTAATATATTAAAATGTTGTAGTTTAATTTTGTTTTACTGTAATCACCTATTTACCAATGTTTCTTTTCCTGAGGTTGTGTCTAGCTAGGCCAGGTATTCCCTAACTTTTTTTTATAGACCACTCAAAAGTTAACTGGTTCTGGTAGACCCCCTACACCACAACCACATTTCTACCATATTCCCAAAACCTCAATTTTTTTGTCACGCCAACGTAGACCCCCGCCAAGTCTTTTGTGGATCACTTTGGGAACATGGAACCCCTGAGCTTGGCTAATAGCACCTAATTAATAGACTACACTGAGTACACTGTCCATCCATATCGCATCTCTTCCATCATCATCGATCGGCGAAACGAAAGGTCGATGATACCATTGATTCCGTACAGAGTAGACGTGTAGTGGTCGCTCACGATCATTTATTTAGGTTTTGGTAGATAGGGACAGTCAGCGTCATATAGTCCGTAGCAGTCAAGGTGGCCAAATAGTTCGGTACACCATATATTTTGTATGGTGTACAGTTGGCGTCTTATAGTACGTAGCAGCCAACGTGGCCAAATAGTTCCGTACATTACATCATACAAAATATGTGGTGTGCCAAACTATTTGGCCACTTTAAGCTAGAGGTCCCGGGTTCAAATCCCGGCCACGCGGCCAGGGCATTTTTTGTGCATTTTAACACGGATATTTGTCCTTGGGTCTTGGATGTTCTCTATGTATTTAAGTATATATTTATCTATAGAAGTATGTATAAATAAATATTGCGGGACAATCTTACACAAATCGACCTAGGCCCAAACTAAGCAAAGCTTGTACTATGGGTACTAGACGACGATATACATACTTATATAGATAAATACATACTTAAATACATATAAAACATCCAAGACCCAAGAACAAATATCCGTGATAAATACACAAATAAATGCCCTGGCCGGGATTCGAACCCGGGACCTCTAGCTTCGTTGTCGTTGTTCGTCGTATATCGTCGTCTATGTCTATCTACCCATAGTACAGTCATCATCAAAAGTAGCTATGCATATGAAGGTGTCGAAAGCTCTTTCCCTTATAATAAAGTAGCTATGCATATGAAGGTGTCGAAAGCTCTTATTCCCTTATAATAAAGTAGCTATGCATATGAAGGTGTCGAAAGCTCTTATTCCCTTATAATAAAGTAGCTATGCATATGAAGGTGTCGAAAGCTCTTATTCCCTTATAATAAAGTAGCTACGCATATGAAGGTGTCGAAAGCTCTTATTCCCTTATAATAAAGTAGCTATGCATATGAAGGTGTCGAAAGCTCTTATTCCCTTATAATAAAGTAGCTACGCATATGAAGGTGTCGAAAGCTCTTATTCCCTTATAATAAAGACTTGAACTTTTCAAATGCATAGCTACTTTTGATGCTGACTGTACAAGCTTTGCTTAGTTTGGGACTAGGTCGATTTGTGTAAGATTGTACCCCAATATTTATTTATTTTTATTTTGACTCCTACGTGCCAAATAACTATATACCCTAGTTAGTTCGCTTTTGTACTCTGATCTTGTGTTACATGTATATGTTTTAAACTGTTATTGTGTACAATAAAGTTCTTACATACATACATAACTCTGACTGTACCGAACTATTTGGCTGCTATGTACTTACAATACTACCTATATGACCACAGACCAAAGTGGTCTGTGTATATGAAGCTGACTTAAAGGCATTTTAAGTTGGGAGATAATTTTCTACATGACGTAATTTACGTAGGTATTGCACTTTACATTTTCACGTCATGCAGATATACTAAAGTCCGATTTATCAACGTGATACCAGGGTACACCGTAATACTCTTTTCTCAAACATGCAAGGAAATATTGATGTTATGTTCCTTATAATAGGCTGCGAAGTATGACGTTTCAGGTGCGGCTAGGACAAGAGGTCGTTAATGCAATTTCATACAAATGTTGCAGGCCTAGGCCGGCAAAGTCCTCTTTTTTAATTTCCATTTCACATAAATTTGTGGCACAGGCATCATGACATTCTGCCACTATGCGTATTAAAAATAAAACTTTGATTTTTTTGTTGTTTATTTCATTGCATGTTTGAGAAAAGCACTATACGTACCTCGGCGGGAAATATGGGGTTGCCCGCCTGAGACCTATCCGACCTCGCTTCGCTCGGCCGTCTATATGTCTCCGGCCGGCAACCCCTTTCGTCCCGGCCTCTGTAGTAATGTACTATAATAGTACCGGGCCAGGCGTAAAAATCGTTAGCCATTTCCTCTTGTACGAAAATATGTATAGGTAGTGGTTAAGAAAGAAGTTATATTAATATTATGAAGCCCTGTAAACGTCAGCTGCGATTCCGTTGGTGGGTTGAAGAGCAGCAACCTCCCTAAGACGTAAAAAACCGGCCAAGTGCGAGTCGGACTCGCGCACGAAGGGTTCCGTACTATTATCTATACAACAATAGAGACTTTACTATAACCCTTTTTATATTTTTTATCAGTAATAAGAACTTTAAATAACATCAAGTAGAATTTTGCTTAAGTGGTAGTCGGATTTTAGTTTTCCTATACATTTTGAGACCCAGCGCCTGATGAACACAACGAGCAACTTTTTTTGTTTTTTTTATTTGTATGTGAGCTCCCTTAAATATTTTTTTTTGTTTTAAGTATTTCCTGTTATAGCGGCAACAGAAATACATCATCTGTCTACCACAGTTCATGAGATACAGACGGACGGACAGCGGAGTATTGGAATAGGGTTCCCGTTTTAGCATATGGTCACGTATGAGTATGACTATTCAGCGTCACCGAGGCTAGAATTAGGGTCATTCTCTATTTCTTGCCCAGTTACCAAACCAGCAGGAACCAAACTGGTCCCGTATCCCCATCAAATAATAAAGCCCAAACGAGTTATTTGGGCTTTATTATTTTATGTATATGATTTATTAATTTTATTATAGGTATATAATTGGTTTTTTTATACGTATGTAGTGAATAATCATATGTAGGTACGTAAATAGGATTTGACCTACGTAGGTACTTCTAACAATGATATTTCAGTGAAAAACGGTTTTTTTTTTAATTTTCCCGGTATCAGTAAACATTGTTACACATATGTATATAAATTTCGGGCGAAAATAAAAAATCAGACACCTCCACCAAGGGCTAAGTTGTACCCTACCTGTGACCCCAGCGTTGCACGCAGCATTTCGCAGACTCCAAAAATAGACAACGCTACATGACATGCGCGTCGGGAATGAATCCGGGCTAGGCATCCAGACACCCCTCCGTATCAACGACTACCTATCTAGACAATCCAGACGTATTGATTTTGAATGTCTGCAATGATGGGGTACAGACAATTTTCAATAGTTTTATGTCTAGTATAGTGGCCATCGTGGTCGTAAATATCTCAACACGCTTAAAGCACTTTGTACGTTACAATGGCTTGCAGATGGGACTGTAGATAGGAAATATAGAGAATATATGTGACCAAAATTCATGATATATATACGTACCGATTTCATATACTACCTACATAACACAAAAGAAAATAGGGGCCGCTATGTATTTTGATCGTTACGAGAAATCATACTTCAATAACAATACAATTTTTAGGGTTCCGTATTAATTTAAGCTAATAATAATTTAATTAAGAGGGCGCAGTACGCTCGGTTCTCCATACAAACGTATTTAGGCTCTCATTTTAAAACGCCATGCTAGAATAACATGAAACTTTGTATACACAATGGGATCCGGCATATCTAGGTCGGAAATTAGTTTCTGTTGCTAAAAATTGTAAAAGAAAAACAATACAGCGGTTTTTTGAGTTTTTTACGGCTTGTATGAAAACCTTAATAATCGCTGTATTTTTTCTCCATTATAATTTCAAGCAATATAAACTAATTTCCGACCTAGATATGCCAGATCCCATTGTGTATACAAAGTTTCATGTTATTCTAGCATGGCATTTCAAAAAGAGAGCGTAAATACGTTTGTATGGAGAACCGAGCGTACTGCGCCCTCTTAAGTAACCAGTTCTTTAGTTTATTTTCAATTAGAATAGCATTACTCCCTTTTTTCTTCCCTTGGGTTTCGTAAGAGTTGACTATGGAAACCAGGTTGAAGTGTGTTGTGGGCGATGGGCTAGCAACCTGTCACTGCAATATCACATTTTCTCCATCTATCTAAACTACTATTACAATCCCTTAGTGGCACTGAAATTAATTTCGTGTGCTCTGCCTACCCCTTTTGTGGAATTAGGAGTGAGTTTGTTATATTATAGAGTTTAGAAGTGAATTTACAATTATTGAATATGTGGTGCATACCTTTCTCTTTGTATGATCAAAAAGCTAATGTTCATTTATAGGCAAATTACTGATGAGTGTGAAAGTTATGTAGTTTTTTTCTTCAAGTGCCTTTCACCTTGATTCAGAAATGAATTTAATTTATTTTTTTCAATTAGTCTTTTTATATACAGTTAAGCTAAACAGAACTCTTGCCACGATCAGAGAAAAGTTAAGTATCAAATGGGTATCTACTATGCAATGGTTAAATTCAAGCATAAAGTGATAAATTACAAGCCCTACAAGGTGATATTGTATCTTATTATCACTTGATACTTGAATGTTCTGGCTAGATGAAATAATGGAAAGATGTCTGGAAATTTAAATTTATTCGTGTACCATTTACTTAAAACAAAAATAAATTATTTACTGCATCTATTTCAAGGTCTTAAAGAAATGATACAATTATGTACTGGAGGCTACCTTTATTTCTATGAATTTACACTTTCAGTTGCAGTCATAACAAAATATTTCAGATATATGTATAACCACCCTTATATAAATTATAAAATAATGTTACAGTATAAGCCTTGTAAAAAATATAGAAAAGGAATGAGTTTGTAGCCATTCTTTCCTTCTGAACACCTTTCGGTGAATGAAGTATCGCAGTTGGATGAAAAATTGTGCTGTTAACAGTGCTAGCTACTTCTTGCCCTTGGTGGCCTTTTCGGCAGCTTTGGTGACCTTGCCGCCGCCAGCCTCTTTGAAGTTGACAGCCTTGATGACACCCACAGCGACCGTCTGCCTCATGTCACGCACGGCGAACCGACCGAGAGGAGGGAACTCCTGGAAGGACTCCACACACAGGGGCTTGGAGGGGACCAGGTTGACGATGGCAGCGTCTCCAGACTTAATGGATTTGGGATTCTCCTCAGTGGACTTGCCGGTACGACGGTCAACCTTCTCTTTGATCTCTGCGAATTTGCAGGCAATGTGGGCTGTGTGGCAATCGAGCACGGGCGTGTAGCCGTTTGAAATCTGTCCGGGGTGGTTAAGCACGATGACCTGTGCGGTGAAGTCTGCGGCGCCCTTGGGGGGGTTGTTCTTGGAGTCGCCAGCGACGTATCCACGGCGCAGCTCCTTGACCGACACGTTCTTGACGTTGAAGCCGACATTGTCGCCGGGCACTGCCTCCTGCAGCGCCTCGTGGTGCATCTCCACGGACTTGACTTCAGTGGTGATGTTGGCAGGCGCGAACACGACGATGGTGCCAGGCTTCAGGATACCAGTCTCCACACGGCCGACGGGCACCGTTCCGATACCGCCGATTTTGTATACGTCCTGCAGGGGCAGACGCAGGGCCTTGTCTGTGGGACGAGCGGGGGGAAGGATGGCGTCAAGAGCCTCAATGAGGCACTTGCCTTCAGCCTTACCCTCCTTGCGCTCAACGTTCCATCCCTTAAACCAGGGCATCTTGGTGGATGCCTCCAGCATGTTGTCTCCGTGCCAGCCAGAAATGGGTACGAAAGCGACGGCAGCTGGGTTGTAACCGATCTTCTTGATGTACGAGGAGACTTCCTTCTTGATTTCCTCGAAACGGGACTCGCTGTATGGGGGCTCAGTGGAGTCCATCTTGTTGACGCCCACGATCAGCTGCTTAACACCGAGGGTGAAGGCGAGAAGTGCGTGCTCGCGGGTCTGTCCGTTCTTGGAGATACCGGCCTCGAACTCACCAGTACCGGCGGCGACGATCAGCACGGCGCAGTCGGCTTGTGATGTACCAGTGATCATGTTCTTGATGAAATCCCTGTGTCCGGGAGCATCGATGATGGTCACGTAGTACTTGGCGGTCTCGAACTTCCACAGAGCGATATCGATGGTGATACCACGCTCGCGCTCAGCCTTCAGTTTGTCCAACACCCACGCGTACTTGAAGGAACCCTTACCCATTTCCTGGGCCTCCTTCTCGAACTTCTCGATGGTACGTTTGTCGATACCACCGCATTTGTAGATCAAGTGGCCGGTGGTTGTGGACTTGCCGGAGTCGACGTGTCCGATCACGACAATGTTAATGTGAATCTTTTCCTTGCCCATTTTTGGTTAGTCTAAAACAAAACGAAAAGTTTACGTTAAAATAGTCAAAACAACTCCAAGACGACGTTAGGATGCACACGCAAGGTCGGACAGTGCCTCATGTACAAGATATGCGACCGGCAATATGGCGGCCCGCATGGCCGCCTCGCCCTATCTTGACATCTCACAATGGATGTCAGCCATTACAGTTTGTGAAAAGTTATTGATTCAATTAAATTATTTGCACCAACTGTTTAATAAATGTTATTACATGGAAATAGACTATTGCAAAAGGAGACACAGAAAACAAATCTTTTTCACTACCACGTGGTTCATCGCATGCCGGTCCGCAAGTGTGACGCGTAAGCAGATTGAAAGTAACAAAAACTGGCGTTAATTAATACAATTCGTAGCTGGGAAACATATGAACGCTACAAGAGATCAATTAAAATCCGAACAAAAGAATTCCACGTTAACTTGACAAATCGACAAGTTTGAATTACACCACAGTGGCAAACTTTACGTAAAAATTATAACTCGTTTGCGGGAAAAATTAGAAGCTACCAAGTAAAAACTAAATACTAACACAATATTAAACGAAATAAGATTATTTCACTTTTCACTGCACTTAATTTTTTCTTCTGACACTCACCACGGATTACTACGTGTAATATCCGACAAAGACTCCAACAGAATGGCCGAGAAATGATTTTTCCTTCAGCTGGAAGGACGAGAGTCACTTCCGGTTCTATGCGGAGTGTAGCCACAACATAAAAAATAATTACCCCAATAAATCAACACGATATATTAAGCCGGGTCCACAACGCCATGTTCTTCATGATTGCAAACATCAAACATGTTTTGTTGGATTTTTGGTGCAGTGGACCGGCCTTAACATTGAGGCCACGCGTATTTTGTGTTCAAAAAACATGTTTGATGTTTGCAAACACGAAAAACGTGGCGCCGTGGACCCGGCTTTACTTATTCTGTGACGATATGTCAATTAATAGATTGAAGAGAGAATTTTGTCAAAACAAATGCCAGCCCGGCTAGTATGATAGCTTATACCGTCACGTTTTATGTGACGTTTCAGTACATTTTGGCCATATAACGTGACGGTATAAGCTATCATACTAGCCGGGCAGATGTCAATTTCCATGGGAGCTATGTTTTTAGGGTTCCGTACCAAAATAGCAAAAAAGAAACCTTTATGGTGCTGCTTTGTTTATTATATTATCACATTGTTAAATATCTCGAGAACTACTTATGCTATCTATTTCAAAAAAAATATAAAGTCAAAATTCAATGCCTAGTGACTTTGGCAAGTAGGGTCACAGAATATGGCTAATATGGCTCAAAGAGCAAA
Organism: Notocelia uddmanniana; assembly: GCA_905163555.1. Taxonomy (NCBI): domain Eukaryota; kingdom Metazoa; phylum Arthropoda; class Insecta; order Lepidoptera; family Tortricidae; genus Notocelia; species Notocelia uddmanniana. Next base: position 2,894,863 of record LR991057.1, read on the forward strand.
TGTTCTACTCATTAGACGACTTATTTGTAAAGTAATAAGTGTGATAACATAATACCTAAGTATAAACCGTAATAGTTTTAAGTGCACATTTGCATGCTAGTACCTAGCAAAATATGTGATAGTACAGGAAGAAATTAAGACATACCACCATATTTTACAGCAAATAAAGATTATTATTAATAAGTAATAGTACAAATACAGAAATTTCACTTCCTAACAAAAACGGCGTTTAGGAAGGTTAAGTGCCTATTCTCTGCATCTCTGCCTATCGCATAACTTGTATTCATTCACGCGTGGGACGTGTAGCGTTGGGGTTGTCACTCCAAGAATACATGAATAAGTACCTACATATTACTTCACATGTAGGTATGTCAGTGTCATTATGAATAAACCCATTAATAAAACTGATCTCTTGAACGGAAATTCCATTCAACTCTTGTAACTCTAATGTGTAAGTGAGTGACACAAAAAGTAAGTTAAAGTATACCTACGGTTTTATTAAAATACTCGTTTTTAGGGTTTCTTACCTCCTTTTATAGAAGATTATTTTGAACAGTATAGCCATTGAGTATAGCCCAAAAAGGTTGTTTTATCACCGGAAGACTTCTCCTTACACAAAACTACTATATACGTAAGTGCAGTAATTTTCTTATGAGGATACGTTCTTTGCATTTACTTACATAAGAAAATACAGGAAAGGCAACAAATAATTCATTTACAATTTAGTCGTGGGTAATATATACCACAAAATAAATAGGAATAAAGAATAAAAAAAAGGTAAACTGAACTGAATTGGAAATTTTGAAATTAATATGATTGCCTTTTACAATAACAAAGTTTTTCTACAATCAGTGACTTGTTTATATTTGGTTCTCTGTAAAGACATTCACATTATGAATAGGAGTTATTTACGCGTGGTTCGTCGTATTCAACGTTCACGGGGTTTGCAAGCGGTGGGTTTAAAACACGACGCGCTCCACCGATTGCAAGCCCCTTGGTAGGGTACAAATGGTGTAATATAAAAGGGCTTGAAATGCTCATTCTATTTTTTTTTTATGATAGATGAATTTAGAATTATGAAGTAAAATATAGAAAAAAATACTGGCCCACTCCTATATCTCCGATGTTTACCAAGAAACGCTATGAAATTATTACATAAAGATAATATCAATGTATATTTACAGGAAAAATATAACGACATCTCTATTTATATTTTTTCATCAAAAGCATTTCAAAACTAAGTTTTTAATTTAATCACCGTTGATTGAATTTTTGTTATTTAAACTCATATGAGACTATGTTAAAAATGCCTTCATGGGCAACTGAGCCCATATAAAATAGAAATTATTGAAATCGGTTCACGTGATAAAAATATATCTTTGAAAATCAATATTGTAATGGTTTTCAAAATTGTATGGATTTTGCTTAAATATTCACGTGATACGTATCTTGATATGATTTGTTACACCATAATTTAATTTGTTTTGCCTTCTGGCATAGGCCTATGCCAGGAAGGAAGAAAGGAAGACGACAGTGTCGATGTCTGTTAAGTGATAACTGATAAAATATTATGTATATTAAAACATTTATATGTAATTAGGATGGTCGTTAAATAAAGGCTTATATTATTAATTTAATTTGTTAAACAATGTCCCGGATGCTGACTTATTATTATGAGTGTATCGCGTGATAGTAATAACTGTGTGAAAGACCCCAGTGAACTTCGTTCTGCCAAGATATTATATAGCAACATGCACAACTTGAGAACAAACAAGAATCGAGAGATTCATAATACTATGTAATAGGTATACTAGCTAACTTTGAATAAATGTCTTATTATTATTATCTTATTAATAATAATTCTGTATTTCACTAAAGGATTACAGAAATATAGTGGCTTGCAGAAGGTAACTAATGAAATGAAACCCTGAAACAAATAACAAATGTGTGTGTGCGTGCGTGCGTGCGTGTGTGTGTGTGTGTGTGTGTGTGTGTGTGTGTGTGTGTGTGTGTGTGTGTGTGTGTGTGTGCGTGTGTGCGTGTGTGCGCGCGGGTGTGTGTGTGTGTGTGCGCGCGTGCGTGTGTTTGTGTGTGTGCGTGGGCGTGTGTGTGTGCGTGTGTGAGGGATTTCAGCTCAGAATGGCTTAGTATCAAAACGACTAGTTCGCATAATGGCCACCTCGTGGAACATGTTATACAAAAGGAGATCTCAAAGTCAAGTTTAGCTGTAAATACAAATATAGGATATGATCAGACCACATTTTAAACCACGTTTTTTTTAGAACAAACAAGTAACGTAAATACCGTAGCCCTTGCTACTGAACCAGTACTTATCTCGATAAATCTTATATCTTAACTTAATGACTATAAAAGTGGCAGCCAGGGTGTCAACTATTGTAATAACGGGTATCTTCTTAGTAGTTTGTGGTGTGCACAGACCTAGATAAACCTAGATGCCCCCAATGTATGTACTTCGCGTGTATCTAAATGGTGCGGTGCACCACTTGCCGCTCAGTCGCACTCCTGTCGTTCTAACTGTCAGACGTTTGTTGCTGCACTAGAAAATGCCACACTGCGCCGTAATTAACTGTTCAAATTCAACAAGAGTGGGTTAGTTGATTAAACGGTGACGTTTTTTTTCGTAAGTAAGTACTTTTTCTAATAAATTTCGCCTTATTTAATTATTTTAGTGACGTTTCTACCAAAATATATACACACATAGTATATTTTCTAAGTACGCCATCCATTGCGGCTTCTGCTTTAAACTATACTTAAGGACTGTTATTTGTGGGCCGCAATGGACAGTGAAGCTAACGATTATTACGTAAATCTTCACGTTGTATGGTAATAGGGATGTTCTCATTGTCTCTCGATTTAAAGTGACTAGTGCTGTACAATGATAATTAAGGTTAGTTACTATACAATAATGTTATTCTTTTACATTAAAAATATTTACTAATTTTAATTGAATAATATTTTTAGCAATAGATTCTTAAGCGTCTCAGAAGCAGGGATCTTCTTTCATAAAACACTAAGTAGAATATTTATTTGATTGTTGACTATACATACGTAGGTATCAGGGCATTATTAAGCGAAGAAGAATATGCAATCATTTAATTGCATTTATTGAATAACCACCAAGCACTTATTTATTATACAATTTCACGTATTGAATGCTATCCAAAAAATGCACTATAAAATATAAATTTTAATTATGTCTATTCCTCTCTGATCTAAATGAACTATAGTTTTGCATTTTCATCGAAGAAAGGTTGTTCTTATAAACACATTGCAATCCTTCTTTTGGGCAATAGTGTAGAAAAATCTCTAATTTGTAGTGTTGACCGAGCGAGCGAAGCGTCTCCGTTTCAGCTTTTGACAAAAATTCTGTCGTATGTCTGTCTGACTGTCCGGATGTTCTCCTCTACAGTTCGCATTTCTCAACCCATTTTCGTGATATTTTGTGAGCAGGTTCGATAATTTTATTATAGAATTTCTTTGTCGTGTTAGTTTTTGGAAATTATGAAATTAAAAAAATTGCGATGTCTACAACTCACAGAGCCACTAGTAATCTTTGAATCACTTTCTCATTGTCCGTCTATAAACTCGAAGTATGATCGATGAAATAATCGATATAAAATCAATCATAGAAATATCGATTTATTATTACGGGACATTTTGTATCCTTAAAACAGACGTATTAACGTAAATTCATAAAAAAAAGATGCAAAGCGCTTGGTTTGAATTAGAATTTCGACCAGATAAGGATGGAAGGACAATGACTCCTTTCTTGAATTATAATAATAATATTGGGGGACAATCTTACACAAATCGACCTAGTCCCAAAATAAGCAAAGCTTGTACTATAGGTACTAGACGACGATATACATACTTATATAGATAAATACATACTTAAATACATAGAAAACATCCAAGACCCAAGAACAAATATCCATGAATAATGCACAAATAAATGCCCTTGGCGGGGATTCGAACCCGGGACCTCTAGCTTCGGAGGCAGAGTCACTACCAACTAGGCTAAACAGGTGGTCAAATACTAAAAGTTAATTACTTGAATTTTGAAGTAAAATGAGAACGTAAACTAAAGCGGGCGGGCTGCGTACGTCCTCTCACTGCGAGGGCCTACTGAGTACCCGGCTTAAGGTACCGGTGCTGGTGTGGTACCGGCATTTGCGTTACTGTTAAAGGTAGGTTATTTATAAGTAAAATATCAAGTGTATTATTAAGTATTTTTTTGTGCCTGGCAGTAAAGGCTTGTTTATTTTAGCCCTAAAAAAGGTATTTTAAATTTACCAGTCATTACACTCTTATTTATGCTGTACTAAAGTGACGGCGCCACCTTTGAATCGGTTTAACGCGGCGGTAGTATTGGACATCACTACATTGCTTACGTGACGTCATAGTAGGCACGTAAAAATTGACACGCTTGGTTTCCATACTATTGAGCGCGTTTGCGGCGTCTATATGGTCTGGGGTGGTGTGAGAGACAATTTGATATTTGATAAGCACAGGAGGCATCTCCAGTGAATTTTTTTTCTGATAGCTGCTACTCCATAGGTACGAGGCTTGCACTGAAAGTGGCGGGAATCGAATACTTATTAATTTATTATTAACATGTATTATACCTTTTTATAATCTCTGAAGTTTCCTTATCTCAACACACTGGCCACTTAGAAAAAAAAAGTATGGTTCGGTTTCAATTGTTTATTGAAGTCGTCGAGTCACTGCTTAAAATGGAATTGTGCCGTGAAAATTTCAGAGCTATGATTTATTATGACTTTAAAAGTGGACTAACACAAAAACAATGTGAAGAGCGGATGGTTGCTGCTTTTAATATTGAAGCTCCTTCAAAGACTACAATATACAGGTGGTATTCAGAATTTCAACGTGGCCGTGTATCCCTCACCGACGAAGTGCGTGAAGGTCGACCAAAATCGGCAGTCACGCAAGAAAACGTCGATGTTGTGCGTCGTCTGATAAATGAAGACCGACATGTGACATATCGGGAAATTCAAGAGCACCTGGGTATTGGAATGAGTCAAATACAAATTATTTTAAAAGAAGAATTAGGCGTGAAAAAGTTATTTTCCCGTTGGATACCTCACCTATTGTCTGACGAGCAGAAAATAGTCCGTGTCAATTGGTGCCGCAAAACTTTGAAAAGATTTAACAAGGGACGCTCAAATGCTGTTTTTAGCATAGTATCAGGTGACGAGTCGTGGATATACGCTTATGAGCCTGAAACTAAAAACCAATCCCGAGTATGGGTCTTCGAAGACGAGCTCAAACCCACAAAAGTTGTTCGTTCTCGCAGTACGGCTAAGAAGATGGTGGCTACGTTTATCTCTAAATCTGGTCACGTAGCTACTGTGGCTCTTGAGGATCGTAGAACAGTCAATGCTGATTGGTACACCACTATTTGTTTGCCGAACGTCTTTGCTGAACTCCGAAAAACAAACCCTAGTCGTCGCATCATCCTTCACCACGACAACGCCAGCCCACACACCGCTCGGACAACAACTGAGTACCTGGACGGTGAAAAAGTCGAAATATTGGACCACCCTCCATATAGCCCTGACTTAAGTCCCAACGACTTTTTTACATTCCCCAGAATCAAGGACAAACTGCGTGGTCAGCGGTTTCAGACGCCAGAAGAAGCAGTGGAGGCCTATAAAATAGCCATTTTGTCGACCCCTACTTCAGAGTTCAAAAAGTGCTTTATGGACTGGTTTGAACGCATGCATAAGTGCATGAAATACAAAGGAGAATATTTTGAAAAACAATAAAAATAAATAAACTCACTTATACTGCATATTTTCTTCTATTCCCGAAACTTTCAGTTTTACCCTCGTAATATAAAGATGGTGTAAACACCTTTACATATATCTAACTAATTGTATAACCACTTATTAGCCGTGCCAATAAACGATATATTGTAAAATGGCGGCCACTCACTTAGTCTTTTATTTGTTATTGACATGGGTTATTTAATTTAATTCAACCATTGTAAGACCTCGGTAACACACTAATTCTGGCGTCAGTTCAGTCCATCATTCTGGTCAGAATGACGAGAGAATTATCGAGTAACCGTCGGACTGACGGACTGATGGACCTGACTTAAGTAAATGAAATATTTGTCAGTCAGTTGTGAATGGCAGAAAACTGATCGGAGATTGATCGTGTAACCTGATTGTGTCATTCTCGCGTCAGTCACCGTCCACGCCAAAATGGATTAAGACGAAGACGTGTTGCAAGTCGCAAGATCTGCCACCTGCACTACCTCCTCCGCCACCCCCGCCACGATCACCACCAATATAAATAGAAAATGAGTTCATTACAACTTTAGACATATTGCCGCTTTCCTTTTTTTAGGGTCCAGTAGTCAACTAGGAACCCTTTATAGTTTCGCCATGTCCATTTGTCTGTCCGAGGCTTTGCCCTGTGATTGTTAGTGCTAGAAAGCTGCAATTTGGCATGGATATATAAATCAATAAATCTAACAGTGGTAAAAAATATCTGAAAAGAACGTAAACGAACGAACGAAGAGTGTTAACGTAAAGGGGGGATGGAATTATTTTTGCTTCAACCCTATGATGTGGGGTGTTGTCACATTAACATTTTTTGATAAAGTGAATAGTTTCGGAAATAATCACTCCAAAAAAAAATAGTGTACTTCATCCCCCCTTCTCACTTTTGAACTATAGATCCAAAAATTATGATAAAAATCAGGAAAGTAAAACTTAATAAAGATTTTCAACGAAAACTATAACGAACATGATCGGTTAAGCTGTTTCTGAGTTATCGTAAAAAGTCTTCTCTTCTTAATAAAAGACGTATGAAACTCTATGAAGGTACTCCTTTTACTTTTTTTTAATTAAGCTCATTTGGCAACTATGGAACCCTACACTGAGCGTGGCCCGACATGCTCTAGGCCGAATTTTTACTTATAATATCTATTCTTGATTCTGGCTGCCTTCTGTGTCCAAAAGGTGACTATGTCGTACTTTTATCAGTTTTTTGTCAGTCTGGAATGATCGTGTAATCGTGTCCATTTTTCTTCATTCTGGCATCAGTCAGAACTCTACCGGAATGATGGACTGTACTGACGCCAGCCCGACTAGTATGATAGCTTATACCGTCACGTTTTATGTGACGTTTTAGTACATTTTGGCCATATAACGTGACGGTATAAGCCTCTTATTAGTCTGTGGTATAAGTTATGATACTAGCCGGGCAGAATGAGCGTGTAACAACCGAAGTCTAAGTCAGTGTAACTAAATATTTTCCCTGGTAGTGGGTAATATTTTTTTATAATGGTCACCTCATAAAATTCTATGACGTCACTACCTACAAAAGGCTGGATTAATTTTTCGTTCGGAAATATTGTACAAAAAATACAATCTATAAAGTCGTGTGCTAGCTTTCTAATAAGCTTTTGCTATTAAAATACTCTAAAAGCATTTTTGACATGGAACAATAAGTCTTAATAACACTTGATATGACGAAATTAGTAATTAAGGACGGAGTGATCTCTACGAGACTGCTAAGCTTTGGATGTTATTATAAAAATTATTTCTGTATAATAATAAAAGAGCATCAAAACAAAACAAAATAATTGGTTTTTTTTTTACTGACACTACAAAGAAATTTCTACTATACATTTTTTTGAGTATTTAATATAAATAAATAATATTGATTTGGAATTTTGAACGAAAGCCATCGCACAAATGTCATCATCGGTCCCCCCCTCCTTCCGCACTCCACAACTCTCATTCATACTAAAAAAAAATCTAATGCGAAAATAGTGAAACAAATGAAAATTATTACTAATTTATAAATGGAACCAAAACAAAGTAAACGCAGTGGATATAATAAAAAATGATAAATTAGTAAATATTAGATTGTGTTATTAAAACACTTCTAAAAAGCGTTAACCGACATGTTTAAAAGTCGGGGCGATATTGTTTATAAATGTACAGTGCGACTTTTAGAGGATACAGAAATATTAGAATGTGAATTTCACGTACGTAACGAGTAAATAATATGATGAGTTATTTAATAATGGTTAAAATGTTGATAATTAACGAATGGTTTTAATTTCAGCCGAGTTACAAGGGCAAGTATCTGCTAGAACATGTGTGCCAACAGCTTAATCTTACGGAGACTGATTATTTTGGTCTCCGGTACGTGGATGCCGGCGGACAGAGGGTGAGATAACGAAACAGACCCATTATGAACATTTGCAATTTTTTGATGGCTGGAATATTAACTGTTTTTTTTTTTCAGCACTGGCTGCATATGGCAAAGTTGATATTAAAACAAGTTAAAGGTTTGTTTATTTACCATCTAAAATCACCTATATGCAAGCTTTGTCGCTTGCATATAGGTGATTTTAGATCTGTTAGACCATTTTTTCTATCATTTCCTCAGTATTATGTCTGTTTAGTGGTGTTACCTTAAAAAAAAAAAGAAAAGTATTTGATCTAATTTGATTTCCATATTAGTCTGGAATCTACTTGGAAACCATCTTTAGCATGATATACCATAAATAAGTTTTATCTTCATACTATATAAAGCTGTATTGAATATATTGTATATAACATATAGGATTTTTATTACGGGGCGCTTGGGTGATGATTGCACCCGGTTGCCACATGGGCTAGAGACTTAAACTTTAAAATTCTGACAATATTAAAATAGTAAAAAGACTACATACTAGACTTATAAATAAACAAATTATATTTAGAACACCTCACCCAGCTCACCTGCTTGACGCATGGTCCCTAAGACACTGGTGGCATTTTGCCTCTTTGCACTGCCAGACTTAGCTGCTGGGCAAAGCAAGAGCCAGCCCTGTCACCTGAGAAGCCTATTAAGGCGAAGGGGTGGGCAAGCTCTTTCAATACAAAATTTGTGCAATTTTTGACCTGATAACGTCTTTAAAATCGTTTTAGTCGGGTGACATGTTCAGAAACTTGTGTCACACCAAAACCTCACGAGCGCGATCGCAGGTATAAGTGAAGTGCAAGTGAAGTAAGACGTTATCACGTAAACATCTCGATCGTAAACCTACTTTACAAACAACCATTTTTTTTTTTTGTTTGTGTTTGCACTCCAGTTACTATTTTTGGTACATATGCTTATTTTTTTGTTAGCTATGTCTTGATGTTTTTCTTTTTTAATTTTATTTATTTTTTGTATTTTTTTATTTTTATTATTTTTTGAATTAATGCAAAATCTCAACATTAAGTTCTGCGTATATCCAATATGTAGCAACAAAAAATTAAATTAAATGCTGTAGTGCCAAAACTAACGCAAAAAACTTGCACAACCTTTGTATGGAGAATGGCTTGCCCTACCCTGTGCCTTAATCATACTGACACCTCCTTTATGAACCTTTTGTCATATGACCAAGAGCCCAAAGTCTTGTCCGGAAGTGCCACAAATTCATACTCATTTGTTAGAAATGCATACTTGCAGCATTTAGGCATTAGAACTTGGTCAGCGGCAGTCCCGGGCTTCCAAGGCGACCCTTACTATAAATAAATGAACTAGTAAAATTCTCCTTTTGGAAATGGATTTTAAACATGTTCTTTTTGAGGATGCTATAGCGTTGTTGTTGTTTGAAGGTGGACTCCAGGCCGGTCAGGGGGCTGAAAATTGCTTGTGCCTAGTTAACTTGATAGCCTATACCATCACATTATATGGCTGAAATGTACTAAAAAGTTAGCTAGGCTGGAGTTCATTCATCTCCATTCCCCTTGCTAACTCCATTCCCCTTGCTAACGCCCCTTGCAATGCCATAGTGTTACATTATCTTTTGTTTTGATTGGTATATGATATTCTTGGTTACTAGCAGTTACACTATTTTATTTGTGAAAAGTATTCACTAGTTCATCGTAATTCGACCAATGAATGTCTGCATAGGTTATATACAGGGAGCGAAACTTTGGTGCCGATGACAGACGTATGACGTCAAGCTACATACGGAGTGCTTTTATTTGGATTTTTGAAGGAATCGATTTTGATAATGAAACGTTAACTTACAACAATGTTTGTTATAGTTGCGATTACAGGCATTATGCACAATTTGTATAAACGGCGGGAGATGCGAGATTTACTTTGTTCAGAATGTACAGTATATGTACCTGTGTAGGTATGTATTTAAATAAGATGTGATGTTGTGTTTGAATTCTAAGCGTTCTGATTATTTTTCGATAACCCACTTTTAATTAGCTGTTTTTCATTTATCCGAAATTATATATTTTCTATAATTACTTACTTAGTAAAATATATTAATGTGTACATTATTTTCAATATAAATAGTCATTAAACAAAAATTACATTACCATTATTGCATTGTTAATAATAATTGGAGTGTCGCAATGTTGTTTATATATAATCAACCTATATGTGAATTTGCGTTATAATGATGTCACCGGCACCAAAGTTTAGCTCCCTGGTTATATACTGTAAAGAGACTGCAGTTGTCATTCACTGAATGTGGTTGACTACCTTACACCATTTTTTTGGTTTTGTATGGGCCCATACCATCAAAATTTGACAATTCCCCATCATTCATCATCATAGAATCTAAGAGGTTGGCTCTTGTTGGTGGACTAATTTCCAGCTTATTCTGCATTCAGCTTTGTCCTTCAGTTCTCTGCATGATGAAGCATTTATTTTTTCTTTTATTTGCTCCGTATACGGTATTCTATGTGTTCCCCTTTTTCTTTTTCCCTCTATTACTCTTCTAATCCAGTCATCATCGTGCATGAGATGTCTTAACATTTTTCCTCTCGTATTTGCAATTGTTTCCCTCAAATTTCTCTTTCCCTATACAATGCTTAATTAATCAAAAAAAATTTGATAAAAAAAACATTGACATACCTATTTCTAGTCAGAATGCGATACCAATTAACGCGTTAAATGGATCCATGCCATTTTTGTTACACCTGTGTATGTTATGTGCCGTAACAATATTCGTGGGCCAGACCAAGGATGTTGCGAAACTCGGTGCAGGGGAGTTGAGTACTTGAAGAGGACCAATCTCAAGTCTCTGTTTTTTTTTCTCATCATACTCCTAGTATTATTCCCAGTACAGTTGCATCCTGAAGGATGCCTGGGGTCCGCTACCTAATCCCAAGAATTGGCGTAGGCACTAGTTTTTACGGAAGCGACGGCCATCTGACCTTCCAACCCGAGGGGGAAACTAGACCTTATTGGGATTAGGCTATTTACATTTAGGCTTGTCAAGTGAGCCTTGACCTTGAGACCTTGACTGTCAGAAGTGCTCAAACCGCCCGGAGGCCCCTAACTTGGCTTAACGACTGCTATCATAGACAACAACCGGGATCAACGGCTTAACGTGCCTTCCAAAGCACGGAAGCGCTCAGTTAGTAACCACTCAAAGCAGTCACCCATCCAAGGACTGACCTCGCCCGACATTGCTTAACCTCGCATACCGCACGCGGTACGGGGGCGCCGCTGGGCCACGAACGCTCCTATTTTTTTTCTACTTAACTGAAATTATATCCAGTGACTGAAATGCCATATCCACCATCGCCATATCAGCCCAAGGACGTCCACTGCTGAACGTAAGCCTCCCAATTTCATGGGGGTTAAATGCCATAATCGCCACACTTGGCATGCGTGTTGGTTATTATAATAATAATAATATAATAATAATAATAATAATTTATTTATTTCAAGTTACTAAAGACTCATATTGCAGTATCTCCACCGCACTTTACTGTCTGTGAACGTGTTAACACAAAAGACTGTCACCATTTTACCCGACTGCGCGACGCAAAGGAGGGTAATGTGTTTCAACAGTCTATGTGTGTATGTTTGTTCCTTTGTGGCACTCTAGAGACCAAACGCGTCGGCCGATTTTGATGATTCCTACGTCAATCGATTCATCTTAATTGTCCAAATCTCACTAAAGACATTTTTACACGCAGTCGGGTTTTTAAATTTTTATTTTTGCTTGTTTTCCTCTTCAGATGCCTCACCAATCCTGTTTAGTTTCCGAGTGAAGTTCTACCCGCCGAACCCGATGCTTCTAAAGGAGGACGTGACGCGGTTCCAGATTTACCTGCAGCTTAAGCGAGACCTGCTTCATGGACGGCTGTACTGCACATCCAACGAGGCTGCTATGCTGGGGGCCCTTATCATACAAAGTATGTATGAATTTGATGGATCATTCAACCTCTTGAGCACCTTATTATAGTTGAAATTATTTGAAATGTCCGACTTAAAAAAACCGCCATTAGAATTTTAACCTTGCTAGGACAATAAGGCCGCTTTTTGAACGGAATAAACTGATACAATTCGGACAGTTTCAATAATTTCAAGTATATCATACCAGTAGTGATACTAACTGAAATACTGCATTGTTCCATGGGTGATAACACTGATAAGTTTGAAGAGTTAAATAAAAAAAGGAGAAAGGAGTGTGTAATATTTTAAAGGGTCGGCAACGCGCATGTGACACCCCTGGAGTTGCAGGCGTCCATATCATATCATTTATTTGCATTGATCATACATCGTCATACACAATAAACATGTCAAATATATACACTACAGGCTACATAAATTGACAATTAAATTCCAATACTTAAGTCAAACACAGTAAATTACTTATATAAATAATGGCCCCTGTAAAAATTCGGTAACCGAGTAAATGCCTTTTGGACCAGGAAACACTTGAGCTTACGTGCGAAAATGACATCTGAGGAAGCATCTTTTATTTCGGCAGGTAACCTATTGAAAATACGAGGCCCCATAATTTGAAAAGAGTGTCTTTGTAAGTCTACATTAGGAATAATCAAAGCAGGCTTTCGCCTAGACGAGTCCCGCGTGGCGGCGGTGGTGAATTGGTCCTTACTGAGTCGCTGTAACTTGCTCACCTCAAATATAAAAAGTGAGGGAACCGTTAAGATTCGTAGTCTTATAAAGAATTCTAGTTCATAGGCTGCGGCGACCGCTTACCATCAGGCAGGCCTTACGCTTGTTTGCCGCCGATGTGGTATAAAAAAACCACCATGATGGGCATTCATATTTAGGGTGTACAATTTTTACTGAGTACTTGTAACAATTAGGCTGTGCTTGAGTAGAGTCTACTACTAAGACGTATATTCACTTTTCACTTATTGCTTTGTTAATAGGGTCCAAAAGTGTATACATCTCTCTGTATTCGACTGTAAAGCATACAATTATTATCTATACAAATTAGAGGTGTATTTTAATTGTTGGGTTGACTGATTATGTTTTTATCTTAAATTGATCATGATGAAAAATTGAATGTCCTCCATAGATTATAATTTGGCAGATATAGATATAATGTTTTTACTATCATGCATACCTAATTTGTACGTATCATCATGTCATTACTGACGAAAATTACATACATTAAACACTCCTATATTCCTACTATATGGGGTTGGCAGAGCACATCAAATTTAATTTTTAAAATTTTTTCCTTTAATAATGCAGAAAATGTAAATAGTTTGTCCTGTTGTCAGCCCATAACATAGGTTAGGTTAGTCTCCTATAATACAGATATGTAAAGTAAAAAAAAGGAAAAAATAAAAATGGAGGTGTAGAGTGTTCATAGTCAAAGACTTCAGTTTTAAAGTCTGTGTTGTGGAGATACTTCTCTAGCGGGGCTGCGCCCGAACTCTTTAAAAGTCTATATATAACTTTTGTTACAGTTGAGCTTGGGGACTACGATCCAAATATCCATGTGGGGAACTATGTGACCGAAATGAGGCTGCTGCTCAGACAAACAGACGCCATCGAAGCCAGGATACAAGTAAGTACAAATAAAGCTAACAGAGGAAACTTCGAAAAAAATTTTTTTTCGAATTTCAAATATTTCCAAAAACTGACACGACAAAAAAATTCTATATAATTATCGAACCTGCTAACAAAATTTCACGAGAATCGGTTGAGAAATGCGACCTGCAGACGAGAACATCCGGACAGATAGACAGACATATGAAAGATTTTTTGTCGAAAGCTGAAATGGAGACGCTTCGCTCGCTCGGTACCAGTAAAGTACCTGTAAAAAAACTTTAACCAGTTGATGTAACAGCCAGGTTATGTTTAAAGTCTCTCAGAGTGTTCCAAACTTACTATAGTAAATTGTGTAAGTTAAAGCGAAAAGTGGTCGATGTTACGTGGAAGAAGCAATGGTGACCTAATGGTTCAAGCATACAGCTATCAAGTGACCGTCGTGGGTTTGAATCCCGGCTCTTACTAATTAATGTACTATGTAATAAGTTTTTCGATGTTATATACTGAATATCATTTGATATCTAATAAAACATGTATTTATGTAACCAAAAAAATATATACAAGAATACTTTACCAAAATAAGTTGACTAATAAAAAAATAACTAACTTCAACCTAAATCAGGCCCTTGAGGCATTGCACCGTACCGAGCATGCTGGCGGCATTACCTCATTGTATCTCAATGCTCATACGTTGTGCGAGGAAGCCACCAGCTCTTCGGTCACCAGTTACGTCAACCAGACGCTTCGCAATTTCTTCATATAACTTGTGCGCGCTGGGACCCCATGGACCTAGAGTTTCGACGCCAAAATGTACAGAATTGTACTCTCTGTCGAGGCCGTTGTATTTAATACTCTTTACAATTTCGGTGTTTTCCGCCGCTGCACGCGCTTTTACTGTAGTCCGTTGGAGGAGGGAAGGTGTCTACACAGGTAGCACCCCACACCAACATCCGTCCTAAGCTACAAGGAACTAAGGACACTCCATCAGGTCTCTTATAATTAATTAGCTTTCCGGTGAAAGAAAACATCGTGAGAAAACCTGCATACATCTGCGAAAAATTTAAAGGTATATGAGAAGTCCCTCACCGGGCACTGGGCCAGCGTGGGGACTTCTGCTCAACCCCTCTCATTGATCGGGAGGCCTGTGCTGAGCAGTGAGAAAGCTGATGATGATGATGCTATCTTTCGTCACCTTTTCACACATTAACTCCTGAACCAAATGTTATGTTCGGATGGAGCTACTTGTTTATTGTAAATCCACCGGTGGAGCAGGGTATGTTTTATGCCGCTAACTTCAATTACTTCATAATGTTATTTTATGAGTAAACAAGAAGAACCGTGTGCCTACATTCAGAATATATATTAGAATCTTGAATAGAATTGTCGCTTGCAGGAGTTACATCGGGAACCGGTGGAGGGCACTCCGGGAGGCAGTGGGGGTGTTAAAGGCATGTCCACACAGGAGGCCGAACGCACTTTCCTGAAGATAGCCTGCCAGCTTGATACTTATGGCGTCGATCCGCATCCTGTCAAGGTAATAAATGCGTTTGAAGTTATTCTAAATAGAATAGATGATATAGAATAATCGTTTATTCAAGGCAAACAACATAACAGCTTACGAGAGTTTTATTTATTTAATACCTTACATTAAAAATATATAAAACCCTTGATAAGCAAACATAGCTAAGAACTCATCATCATCATCCACCTAGCGTTATTCCCAGTACAGTTGCATCCTGAAGGATGCCTGGGGTCCGCCACCTAATCCCAAGAGTTGGCGTAGGCACTAGTTTTAACGAAAGCGACTGCCATCTGACCTTCCAACCCGAGGGGGAAACTAGACCTTATTGGGATTAGGCTTGTCAAGTGAGTGGGCAACTTGACTGTTAGAAGTTCTCAAGCCGCCCGGAGGCCTCTAACTTGGCTTAACGACTGCTATCATAGACAGCAACCGGGATCAACGGCTTAACGTGCCTTCCAAAGCACGGGAGCGCTCAGTTAGTAACCACTCAAAGCGGTCACCCATCCAAGGGTGACCTCGCCCGGCATTGCTTAACCTCGCATACCGCACGCGGTACGCGGGCGCCGCTGGGCCGCGAACGCTCCATAGCTAAAAACTAACACAACAAACTTTTTTGTGGGGATAGCATTTACTATAAGGTCGCTAAGCTACATCTGTTTCTGGGGTATATTCAAGACTAACTGTTGTCCGCGACTACGTCCGCTTCTTCGCTCCTATTGGTCGCAGTGTGATGTTATATAGCCTAAAGCGATTATATATATTTATCGAGGAAGGCTATATAACATTACGCTGCGACCAATAGGAGCGAAGACGCGGACGAAGTCGCGGGCATCAGCTAGTGTGGGATATATTTCGGTAAACCTCGTTGTTATAAAAATAATAATATAATAAATATTGTGGGACAATCTTACACAAATCGACCTAGTCCCAAACTAAGCAAAGCTTGTACTATGGGTACTAGACGACGATATACATACTTATATACATAAATACATAGAAAACATCCAAGACCCAAGAACAAATATCCGTGATAAATGCACAAATAAATGCCCTGGCCGGGATTCGAACCCGGGACCTCTAGCTTCGGAGGCAGAGTCACAACCAACTAGGCTAAACAGGTCGTCCGTTATTAATATGATAAGGTCGTTACGCCATAAAATCACGTTAAAACGGAGATTTACAAATTGAAGGTCATTGGGAGCTAGGAGCCCCTTGAGTCTGGCAGTGAAAGTGTTAACATACGAGGGGCAAACCGAAATGCTCGGGAATTTAAAAAACTAAGTACACTAGATATATAAATTATATTTTATTGTTTTTCGAAGTACTCTCCGTTACAATCAATGCACTTTTGCATTCTTTTAAACCAGTCATTGAAACAGTAATTCCAGTTTGAACTCGACATTGCCAAAATGGCCGATTTATAGGCTTCGACGGCGGCTTCTGGGTTCTCAAACCGTTGACCACGCAATAAATCTTTAATTCTAGGGAATGTAAAAAAATCGTTTGGACTCAGGTCAGGGCTGTATGGAGGATGGGACATCAACTCAATGTTTTCCCCGTTCAAAAATTGATTTGTTTTACGGGCGGTGTGGGAGCTCGCATTATCGTGATGTAAGATGACACGTCGTGTGGGGTTCCCTCGGCGAAGTTTGGCCAGCATCTCAGGCAAACAAACTGTAATATACCAATCAGCGGTAACCGTTCTTTGTTCTTGTAAAGGAATTGTGGCAATATGTCCTTTTTTTGAGACGAACGAAGCCACCATTTTCTTCGACACGCTGCGGGAACGCACAACTTTCGTTGGTTTGACCTCGTCTTCGAAGACCCAAACTGCCGACTGGTGCTTTCTTTCAGGCTCATAGGAATAAATCCAGGATTCGTCACCCGAGACAATGTTATAAACGGCTTTTGACCTTCCTCCATTGTAGCGTTTTAGAGTAGATCGGCACCAATCGACACGAGCCGCCTTTTGCTCTTCTGACAAATTATGGGGTACCCACCGGGAAATCAATTTTCTGACACCCAACTCACCATGCAAAATCGTGTGGATTGCAGTCATTCCAATGCCTATGGATGCCCGAATCTGCTCGTATGTCACATGTCTATCTTCTTTCAGTATTTTTTCTACAGCCGCGACGTTTTCAGGCGACACCGCTGTTTTCGGCCGACCTGTTGAAGGCACGGTGCTGAGAGAGGCACGACCCCGTCGAAACTCTGCATACCAACGATATATAGTCGTTTGACTCGGTGCTTCCATTTCATATATAGAAACAAGCTCATTAAGACAGTTATCTGGAGATAACCCTCGGCGAAAGTTGTGATAAATAATGGCACGAAAATTTTCACGGGTGAGCTCCATTTCGTTCAGCGACTTGTCAATTTGAAAATGGAATTTAAAAAATATGACGCTATTTTTTTAAATTGTGAAAACGGCATCGTGACTGTCAGTTGCCAGTACGCGTGTGATAAAAAAAGATTTAATGTAGCTCAGTTTAAAGTACTCTATTCCCGATCATTTCGGTGTGCCCCTCGTAAGGTATACAATGTTTTCGACACGACACGCTAATTAGTATAAAACTAAGAATACTTTTGTTTCCATGACTAGGATCACAGAAGTAACCAGCTATACCTTGGCATCAACCACAGCGGCATCCTCACATTCCAGGGCAGTCGAAAAACACACCACTTCAAGTGGAACGAAGTCCACAAGATCAACTTCGAGGGCCGCATGTTCATCGTGCACCTGAACTACCCTGAGGTATTTTATTTATTTGCTTCAGGCAACGAAAGGCCCATATACATATACGAGGGCTATTCCGAAAGTTTTTAGCTGCTCTCACTCTATTCATACGATATATTTTTTATTTATACCATTATATGAATTTCAATAGTTATGAGCTGGGATAAAATCGTTAGTAAGCAGCAAGATTTTTTTTCACAACACCTTTTGTATGGGCTTTTAAAAATTTGCGAAAATAGTGCCATTTTTGATACCTAAAAATAGTTTTGACATCTAAATCCCTAACAATTGTGGTGAAAAATGCCCGGGATGACTTCCTAACTTAGTTTTGCTGATTTTAATGTAAAATCACTAAATGATTTTATTTAATTTAAGTTTTTTTGAGATGATGACCAGTCCCTAGTCTCGCGACCTAGACTAATATTCGACACACCTGCTCATTGTCGCTGATTTTCATGCAATCGAAACAGATTACGTGGGTAGAGACAGGGAAGATTCATAGTTTGTGGTGTATAAAATTTCGTTTAGTTGTGGTGACGTATTAATTAATATTGGCCCGCAACACAAAATTGGTATTGTGACCCGTTCATCGCATATTCGATAGGGCTGTTGACACGTCGTGCTTAAAACACAATAAAAAAAAACCCAAGCGACTTTCATCAACAGTTTCACCCCAACACATATGTATCGAAATTACCCGCATAATGGTATCATTAAAACATATATCGCATGAATAGAGTGAGAGCAGCTAAAAACTTTCGGAACAGCCCTCGTACCTTACAGACTAACATACCTACATCTGTACCTACCTACTAAACTAGAGTTTAGTACCTATAACTAGATTAAATAAAATAAAAAATTCAAAATTCAAAATTGTTTATTTATTGTTATAGATTTATTGCTTACTAGTAGTTTGCATTCCAAAACGTATGGACTTGTCTAGTAAATAGACTAGTATTCGTATATAAAAGTACCTACTAATTTTCGAATTGTAACTCTGTTATCATTTTAAGATAAGGTGAGGCACGGGAAATCCCTTGTTACATATTACTTATTATTGAGAAACGAGTATAATTTTAGCGAAATATTGTGCAATATTATTGTTGTGAAACAAACATCTTGAAGTAGTATCTGTGACTCAGACGACAGATCAGATTAGGATTGTGGTGAGCGGTGAATGAATCACAATAGGGTATTTCAGAACACTAAAATATTTTGTTGTTACTAATTATTAATTAATAACTTAATTAACTAGTATAAATAATAAAAAAGTGGCATTTATTTTTTTACCGACTTCAAAAAAGAAGGGTATCAATTCATTGTTTTTTTTTTTTAATAATTATTTATAATTATACTTAAGATGATTATCTCTGCATGTAACTAGTATGGTACATATAAAAGTGCCATGAAAATGAGTGCTATCGCGCCAATACGTTTATTGGCGAGATATAATGTTTGGCGATTGTAACATACAAAAAGAAAACAAGTTTGTATGCAAGAGTCAGGTTTCGTGGCAGCAGACTGTACCTAAGCCACAAGTACGCACTGACCAAAATGTATCTGTTCAAAGGTTTCGACCTTTAAGTAGCAACGCACCAAAGAGAAGTTTCCAAAGTTGTGAATTTTCTCTATGGAAAGTTTACAGAACTGAATTTTTACAAAAAAGTAAGAGTTTATTATTCTTCAATTCAGGCATATTATATGCATCTATGAATGTCAATAAACTACCACCAATTCGGAAAAATAATTCTTTGCCATGAGAACCAAATGAGAACCGGCTTAAGAAACTCGGCGAGGTGTCATTTTTTCAATATAATGTACAGTCAACCAATTTGATTTCTGGGCCACTTCATATCTTGTCACAGTGACAATAAAATGAGATCTCTAACAGCTTTCATGTTGATTTTTACTGTGACAAGGTACAAAGTGGTCCAAAAAATCTTTTTTTTGACCGTACATCGTATTAGGTACTACAAAATTACTATGCTGCAATAAAAAAATAATTAAACTGTTTATTTCAGAAAAAAATACAATATTTATTGTATTTTTTTCTGAAATAAACAGTTTAATTAGTTTAAGACAAAAATTTAACTTTTAATCTTAAATTATAAAATATTTTTCAAGTTAAGGAGTTTGCTATGAAACTATTCTAATCATACATTGTCATCTTAAATTATTTGTGTATTTTTATAGCGTTTCTAAAGCTTTTCTTATTATGCAGCTGCAGTAGTAACTGTTTGGGGAATTTATTACATGTGCGTGGAAGGATACATGACCAAGCTCTCTGGCCATAGTTATTTCTACATCTGGGTACTACAAATGAAGTAGAAAACCTATTTTCACGATACATTACCCGTGCAGGACGCAATCACTGCCAAAAATCCCAACACAATCCCACACAAACACTGAAAACATGTCAAAAACTTACTGCATACATTATCAGTTGTTTTAATTTCCTGCCTAAAGAATAAGTTAGAAACGTGATATTAATCATACATCCATGAAAAATTTCGAGAGAGACATCCACGAGAAAAGACGAAAGTCTTTGACCAGTGTGTGTTGCCAGTGATGACATATGGTACTGAAACGTGGTCGCTTACTATGGGCCTCATAAGAAGGCTCAAAGTCACCCAAAGAGCAATGGAGAGGGCTATGCTGGGAGTTTCTCTGCGTGATCGCATCAGAAATGAGGCCATCCGCAGCAGAACCAAAGTGACCGATATAGCCCTTCGAATAGCTAAACTTAAGTGGCAGTGGGCGGGGCACATAGCACGCAGAACCGATGGCCGTTGGGGCGGAAAGGTTCTCGAGTGGCGACCACGTACCGGAAGGCGTAGCGTGGGCAGGCCCCCCACACGGTGGACTGATGACCTGGTAAGGGTCGCGGGTGTCCGCTGGACGCGGGTGGCGCAGGACCGGTCATTGTGGAAGTCTTTGGGGAGGCCTATGTCCAGCAGTGGACGTCATTCGGCTGAATGATGATGATGATGAAAAATTTCTGTCTGAATCTTTCCAATGGTTTTTTTAAATTCTCGTGAAAGTTTCACATAATTTTCCTGCAACTTGTGTATTGCTAATGTAATGAGTACACCTAGATATTTTTCTAGCACGAACGACTTGATGTAAGTGATTGACAAAATAAAAACATCGACAGTCCTGTTATCGATAAGTACCACTTCAACGTCATAGATAAATGTTCGAAAATTACTGGGGTTGTGTAGTTGGTAGGTACCATGGCAGAATGCAGTTGATCATAAACTTTGTTAGGTAAATATGAAATCGATTGTTTTCTTCCCGAATATTCTTAAGCTTGTCTGTGTTAATGTGACATGTGATGTTATGTTTCTTTGGGACGATGCTTAATATGCAGTGTGAATAAATGTCACATTTTATGTCAATTATTTACTTTTTTAATGAATAACGTCTAAGAATATAAAAAGTTTGTTTACTTTTTGACGTTGGTAATAAGTAGAGAAAATAAATGATGTGTATTACGATTTTGCCTCTTTAGCATTACTTCGATGAGTTGATGACATGTGAATATTTTTAAATAGCTATACCGCATGTTTTCCTAACAGACTTATAATGAAGTACATGCCGCAAGTACAGTGATTTGTACGTCAGCAAACATGCCCAACTATAAAGAAATAAAACGTGACTTCAGTAGAATGTTTTTGAAGTAGACAGTGTAGACACAGAACATTGACTTGATAAACTTGCCCTGCCTTAAATATTTTTGTAACTCTTTTTTTATACTACAATCAACATAAACAAAAAAGACAATACACCCTGAAAATTTCGTGTAGGCTGCTCTATATAAAGAACTATTCATTGCAAATTATAAAAATAAATTGGATCGAAAGTGTACGGATTACGTTCAATTTGTACAAGATCGGTGCACGCGGCGTCTAGGTAGGTAGCCGATATAAGTCTGTGATTTTATGTACGTCTTGTCGATGAAGAAGTATGTATTTATCGATAACAGGATTGTCAATATTTTATTGTGGCTAGCACTAAACAAATGTTGTTCCTGCTAGAAAAATATCTAGGTATAGTAATGAGTTAGGCTGGGTTGCACCAAACCGTCTGTAGTCGTAAGCGGTATTTGTTAAAATCTGATTGTATAGAAAGTTTGTCAATTTTCTATGGGATGACAGCTGCTGGCGCCATATTTAACGTCGATCGGTTTGTAATCGCAAGTTGGTGCAACTCACTCTTAGCTCCTAACTGAAAGCATGTGGTTTCAGAAAAAGCACACGGTGGGTTTCAAGTGCCCGAACGGGCCCGCGTGCCGGCACGTCTGGTGTTGCGCCATCGAGCAGATGCTGTTCTTTACGTGAGTTACTTTACGTGTACAGGTTTTTTTAATTAATATGTACCGTTTCTGCATACAGTTCCATAAGTCTCGTAAAATAGGCAGTGACTGTGTAGACTGTGTCACTTATTATTATTGAAAAAAAAAACAAATGTAATTATTTTCAAAATTGCTTTTTTTGGGGTTAGATATGAGAATATTACGTATCATTTGTGGAATATTGTACACAAAAAAAACCAGCCACAACGTATCTGGAGGAGCCAAAATTTGGTATGTATTGAAAAATATTTTTGTTGTGATTAAAAAAAACATGCCCGAAATGAAATGACGTGGTATATCTTTAGAATCTCCTCAAAAAGCCCTTTCATACAATACCAAGCAGGTGCGGCGGCTAAAGCGGCTGAAAAGCTTAAAGTCCAGAAGTACAGGGGTCTCGGCCCCGAGTATATTTTTATGCCATTCGGGGTCGAGACCCTTGGCCCGTGGGGTCCGAATGCTCTTAAACTCTTAAAAGAACTTACTAAAAGACTAGTCGACTTCACTGGTGACCGAAGAGCTGGCAGCTTTCTCGCACAACGTATTAGCATCGCAATACAGAGGGGAAATGCTGCCAGCATCCTTGGCACCATGCCAAAGGGGCCAAATTTTTTAGATTTATTTTAATTTTATTTAGTATTAGTTTTTAGTTTTAATTTTGTTCTATTCTAGGTCTAGTTTAAGTTGTTTAATATTGTTCATATAATAAAGAGTTATACCAGACACAATAGGTTTATATTTATACCATTAAAAAAAAAAGACTGGGCACTAAGGTTTTTTTTTAGAACTGCCGGTGAATCATTGTGTTTTGTGATTTGCAGTTTCTTTAGAATTCGGCTCGTACACCGTCCACTACAGCCGTGACCATCAACCATCAAGAACGATATACTTTCAACTGGCCTCTTATAAGTTATAAGTGTCAAAATAAACTAGAAAACTACCCTACCTAACGGTCGCTAATGAACGCGTACCTTTTCACGTTCCGTTTTCGCTATTTTGGCTACCGAATCCTAAAAATGGCAATTGTATACCATTATTGTGTTCGCTAATGAGAATATAGTAGTTTATGCAACTGTCACGTAATAAGAGGAATTAAAACACGAGTGTGGTTGCGGCTCGTTTCAAAAATGCCTGATTAATTGACCATGTACAGTTGCATTGCATTACACTAGTTTATCTACATCCATATATTTAATTCTCTTTCATGTGTTTCATATGCGACCATTGAGCCGGCGGAAGAATGTTTACCGAGACAGCCCGGCGCCCCGGCGCTGGCCGCTTGTACTGTAAACTTGTACGTGATTTTATAACTACGTCATATGCGGTGTTGTTATGGCTCAGGGGGTGTGCAAGCGGTTGGCGGGGTATATTGAAAAGCTGCTCTTTGCGGATGGTTTTTGAACACATTAAAGGGGATTTATTAATGGGTGTAGCTAAATGAGTTTTGTGTTATTTAGGCTCGCTTCATCATCGGACGCGTGCGTGTATTCCGGCGGGGGGCTCTTCTCGTGGGGCACCAAGTTCAAGTACGTGGGCCGCACCGAGCGCGAGATACTGGAGCGGGACGGGCTGCTCGCTCCGAGAGACTCGCAGGTCAGTGCTGCTCCGACTGAATATCATCATCATCGGACGCGGGCGTGTACTCCGGCGGGGGCTGTTCTCGTGGGGCACCAAGTTCAAGTAGCGCGAGATACTGGAGCGGACCCCGAGAATACAGTACAGGGTGGCCGGTAGGCCTAGGCGAGATGGTCTGATGCTGTAAAGAAGGTGGTTGGCGGCAGTATGCAGAGTGCGACCCACATGGCTTATGACCGCACTCTGGAGACAGAGCATACGTGGTCGCGATCCTCAGTAATGAGGGAACGAGGAAGAAGAAGAAGTCGTTTTATTTTGAAGTACTTTTTTATTTTTTGTAATTGTCTTTTTATCATCCCTGAAAGTCTGCAACTAGCTACCAAAAACCCTTATTACTGGTAAGGCTGTGCGGTTTGCAGTGTGTTTGCGTTAATGTAAACATACCTTTTTAGTTCTATATATTGATATACCTATAGGTTCTTTTAGCAGCACACTATGTACTACGAACGAGCTAGGCTTATTGAATCCTGTGTAAATGTCATTACAACTTTACGTTATGCATTTCAAACAAATTCTTATGATGGAGGATCGCAATTTGATTGTATTTTTAGTACGATAGGCATTTTAACAGGATGAATACCTATTCAGCCATCCAGCCTTTTTTAACCTTAAAAACATAAGAAAAGACTTCCTTGCATGTAGTTGTGCACTGTTCGATGCATTTGCTTTCAAATTCAAATATTTTATTTCAGATCTTGTGATCCATATATTGTTAGTTACAATTTTACTTAAAATCTATGTTAGTACTTAAATTATTATAAGAACTACTTAACATATGTCATAGTAGTTCTGACCTCATGTACCCATTGCCACAATATGGGGCAGTCAAATCGCCCTGCAATCACCTTCAGAATTCTTTTCTGACTTTCCCTAAGGCGACCCGTCAGTGATGTGATTTTATTTCGCATTGTTGCTGGAAAGTCATTTGTGTGAGTTTTGGCGAACATTTCCGACGCACTGCACCATTTCGGGAGTCTTAACAGCATTCTGAAGGCGTTGTTGTATTGTACGCGAACGGCGCTGTAGGCTCGTTTGGTATACCGGATCCACAGACCGCTAGAGTAAAAAGTTTGACAATATGCCTTAAATAAGGTTATTTTTACATCCACGGAGCGGAATCTGCGGGCCAGCATATTACTCGTCACCGACAACGCCCTACGCTCTCTCTCAATGTCGCAGTCATCCACAAGTCGTCTGTTATAATGTGGCCTAGGTACCTGTAACGGTCAACCACTTTAAGTACAACCCCACCAAGAGACACTGGAGGGACAAAATACGGCCTAACTTTACCCGCTTTGAACACCATAACTTCACTCTTGGTGGCGTTGTACAGGAGCCCATGCGCGGTGGCGTATTCTTCGCACTTGGCCACTAACTGCCTAAGTGCATGTGTTACCATTTTTAAATATGTAAAATTGTAAATATGCATTATTCTAAAATTGTTAACCCTTTATTTGGCAATGTATATCAGGATATGCAAACTATTTGACTATATTTACGGTTTTTTTTCTGACTGAAATTGTTTGGACTATTTAGTGCGACCGAGGCTTGAATATGGGGCATTTGCATTTTTTTGTCAAATAAAGGGTTAAGAAATGAAAGAGTGAATGAATAGATGAATGGAATCTAAATTTAGTGAATGAAAGAGTAATATTCCAAACGACCAATAATTTGTCGGTTTTGTTCGTTTCTTTTTTCTAGTCTTGTCTCGCACCTACTGTATTAATTATCTGTTTGCCCTGAAGGTTGACTGGTAGAGAATGCCTTATGGAATTATGTTCGCCTTTTGTATCTGTAAATTGTTACTGTGCAAAAATGATGATGATGATGATACAATAGTACATTTCGATGCTAGTGCGGAAAGTATGTCATTCCTTCACGAGTACCGAGGGATGCCACGAGCCGCAGGCGAGTGGCAAGACTCGGGACGAGTGAAGAATGACATTTCCGCACGTGTATTGAACGACGTTTTTTAATACAGTTGCGAAAAAATAAGAAAAACAACAAGTAATATTTATAAAAACAATATCGAATGTTGCCTTTAGAAACTTAAAACATGCTTGCAGTAAGTAAAAACGCCTCTTCTTTGACAGGCGTTTCGGCAGCTATTCCGTTCCACTCAGACGAGCCTAGTTGTGACTGCGGTGCTGAGGAAGCCGATGTTAACCATATTACGAGTATACTATCTTGCCCGCTTTATGATCGTTCCGAGTTTTTTGATGCCCTTCGATCTGAAGATGTTCCATTTCCCACCGATGTTCCTTCTCTACTTGTTAACCCAGTTACTTACAATATATTAGCTAAATTTATCAACAACACTAATATCAAATTATAGATTTTATTTATGTTTAACTATTTATGTATTCTTTTATTCAGTTTTACCTGCATTGACAATTTTTTCCAAATTTTAAATCCCCGACCGTTATCCTTTTTCCTATTTTTCCTTCCTACCCTTTTTGTGCAGATTTTCTACTTGATAATGGCTATGGGCAAAAGCCCCAAGTCCATAAAAAAAAAAAAAAAAAACTTATTAAGAACGGTTTTTCAATATTCAATATTAAAAAATAAACGTGTTATAATGATGAAGAGGTAAGTAATAAAATATGAAATGTGTATATTTTTCGTATTCTGATATTAACAGTAGGTTTTTATGTTGATTACGACGTTTAAAGGAAACTAATATTTAACACCCAGCAATAAGGAGTCATGCATTGGAACAAGCATAAATTTAAAAAAATTGGAAAAGTGAAAAGCACTAGTGCGCGAAAACCAACTTTCCGCGCGCTAAACAGCTACGTAAAGTAGCACTTTTTGAGCAACTGTATTAAAAATAATATACTAATCGTTCCGTTAGTCGCACGTTTATAAATTAAACTATTCTTAGGAACACCTTGTATGTTTAATTGAATGGTCACCTGACTGTAGTTGTGTTCCCGGCAGGAGGAGGGCGGCAAGCGGAAGGCGTCGAGCGTGCCCGCGACGCCGTCCACGCCGATGACGGGCGACTTCGGTAAACACACGCTGCACGTTGTCGTGCACAAGTTCTATCTCGCCGACCTCGCGCCGCCTAACGGTGCCGCTTGATACGTACCAGCCCTGTTCTTCTCACGGGCGTTAATTCACTCGCGGCTGACACCCCTGGGCAAGAGCGTCGCCAGCCGATGGCCTAGGCCCAATTTGATACGAATAGGGTGAGGAAAGTATGAATTGTGGGTACAGTCTAGAGCATTTTGAGTCTCTAAGGGAGGGGGCTGCCCCCCTCTACCCCCATCTTGGCGATACCTATGGGCAGTGCCAGCGTCGTTCAACAAACTTGTAAACTTGTAAACGTTACTCGCATACGAGACAACCCTAACTAGACGACAGAACACGTGCTATACGGTAGAGCGGGACGACATGATTCAGCTGTCCAACATCGGTTTTGTTCAATAGTAAACCTTCTGGACGTGAGTACTAGTGGCTCCGTGAGCTGTACACCTTGCGAAATCGATAATTATATGTATTTTTTTGAGTCAGTTTTTGGATTTTTTTAAACTGGCGTATCCGGCTCATAAAGTTTAATAAAAAGTCATGCATTCAAGAAAAAAATCACGTAATGCTCATGATATCATTGTATTGCAGTTTTTTCGATGTTTTAGCGTTTATTTCTATTGTTATTTATAGCTTTCTTTAATGTTATCTATTGGGCCAATCAACTTATACCGACAATTATTTTACCGGATTTCAACAAACATACATTTTTTAAACATAATTTCAGTACTTATTTAAATTTTTGATGATGCAGTCAAGTTACTAGATATATTATCAATCGATCTTTGCTAAGTATTGTGAACAATATTTTACACCACACCTTGCCAAAAAGCGCGTTTTTCCGCACGCTGCGCGTCCGGAATAACCCACTTTTTGGCACAGTGGTGACGTAAAATTGTGTACGAAACACGGGTCGTAAAACAGAAAGCCCTCTCTCGCATATTTATGACCCTCGCCTGCGGCTCGGGCCTTAAACATCTGCGATATCGGCCTTTCTTTGTTTTACAACCCTTGTATCGTAATGTACTATTAATTTCCGAAACGTGTGGAAATTGGATAAATGTCCGTGGATTTATGTATATGGTAAATAGTGAATTGTCTACTGAGTTACCATAATTTTATAAGATTTAATTTTGAAAGTAATGATATTATTGGTGAAAATAATTTCACTGACAATAAGTCCTCAGATTTTTTTTTCTTTTATAATATATGAACAGTGGGAAACGGACAAAAATGTGTCAGTAATATGAATGAATGAATGTAGTTTATTCACTATAAACATTAAACATATGGTACATGAACAGGTGTTACAGACTGGTAGTGTTCTTAATATGTTTTGCCATAAAAAACGGGCATGTGGAAATTGTTACAATGTAAAGTCTAATAGAATTCAATACAATACAAATATATAGAATACAGTGTCCAAGTCAAATAAAGAATATAATATAAAATTTAAAGCATGCATTCGAATTCAATTAAAGACATAATCAAAATTTGAAATATTAAGACATTTAATCATTGCTAGGAATAATTATGATAAATTGAAAATATAAAAATTCAAAATAATATTAAAGTTGATTCGCCCCATTTCCTATAACAGTATCTATTTTAAATACATATGACTTTTATATTTAGACTAAGATTTATTTTATGGTGTAAATATACCATCCTTGCATTTATTTCTAGTCATAAAGTAGCGTTTTTTTATTGTTTTTTTTAAGAGTTCCTTTACTTATTGCTCAGGTAAATAATTTGTTATTTCTACTTTATTATAAACAATTAAAGTTTTATTTCTGTTATGTTTTGGTTTCTTTTAAATTATATAAATATATATACTTATGTCTATCCCTTTTTAATTATACTTCTTTATTTATTGTAAAGTCTTGAATGAGTTCTTAATATATTCTTCTGGTTCGAATGAAATTATTTTTGCACAAAAACATGTACGATGTAGTGAATAATGCGCAGGCGTGTTCAATAAGGTTTGTGTTACAAGAGTTACACGCCAAGCAAGACAAGGCAAGCGTTTTCGCAAGGCGTGTTCAATAAGGCTTATGTTACACGACTTACAGCCAAGCAAGACAAGGCAAGCGTTTTCGCAAGGCGTGTTAAATAGGGCTTGTGTTACACGACTTACACGCCAAGCAAGACAAGGCAAGCGTTTTCGCAAGGCGTGTTCGATAAGGCTTGTGTTACACGACTTACACGCCAAGCAAGACAAGGCAAGCGTTTTCGGAAGGCGTGTCCAATAAGGCTTGTGTAACACGACTTACACGCCAAGCAAGTCAAGGCAAGCGTTTTCGCAAGGCGTGTTCAAAAAGGCTTGTGTTACACGACTTACACGCCAAGCAAGACAAGACAAGCGTTTTCGCAAGGCGTGTTCAATAAGGCTTGTGTTACACGACTTACACGCCAAGCAAGACAAGGCAAGCGTTTTCGCAAGGCGTGTTCAATAAGGCCTGTGTAACACGACTTACACGCCAAGCAAGACAAGGCAAGCGTTTTCGCAAGGCTTGTGTTACACGACTTACACGCCAAGCAAGACAAGGCAAGCGTTTTCGCAAGGCGTGTTCAATAAGGCTTGTGTTACACGACTTACACGCCAAGCAAGACAAGGCAAGCGTTTTCGCAAGGCGTGTTCAATAAGGCTTGTGTTACACGACTTACACGCCAAGCAAGACAAGGCTAGCGTTTTCGCAAGGCGTGTTCAATAAAGCTTGTGTTACACGACTTACACGCAAAGCAAGACAAGGCAAGCGTTTTCGCAAGGCGTGTTCAATAAGGCTTATGTTACACGACTTACACGCCAAGCAAGACAAGGCAAACGTTTTCGCAAGGCGTGTTAAATAGGGCTTGTGTTACACGACTTACACGCCAAGCAAGACAAGGCAAGCGTTTTCGCAAGGTGTGTTCAATAAGGCTTGTGTAACACGACTTACACGCAAAGCAAGACAAGGCAAGCGTTTTCGCAAGGCGTGTTCAATAAGGCTTGTGTTACACGACTTACACGCCAAGCAAGACAAGGCAAGCGTTTTCGGAAGGCGTGTCCAATAAGGCTTGTGTAACACGACTTACACGCCAAGCAAGACAAGGCAAGCGTTTTCGCAAGGCGTGTTCAATAAGGCTTGTGTTACACGACTTACACGTCAAGCAAGACAAGGCAAGCGTTTTCGATAGGCGTGTTCAATAAGGCTTGTGTTACACGACTTACACGCCAAGCAAGACAAGGCAAGCATTTTCGCAAGGCTTGTGTTACACGACTTACACGCCAAGCATGGCAAGGCAAGCGTTTTCGCAAGGCGTGTTCAATAAGGCTTGTGTTACACGACTTACACGCCAAGCAAGACAAGGCAAGCGTTTTCGCAAGGCGTGTTCAATAAGGCTTGTGTTACACGACTTACACGCCAAGAAAGACAAGGCAAGTGTTTTCGCAAGGCGTGTTCAATAAGGCTTATGTTACACGACTTACACGCCAAGCAAGACAAGGCAAGCGTTTTCGCAAGGCGTGTTAAATAGGGCTTGTGTTACACGACTTACACGCCAAGCAAGACAAGGCAAGCGTTTTCGGAAGGCGTGTCCAATAAGGCTTGTGTAACACGACTTACACGCCAAGCAAGACAAGGCAAGCGTTTTCGCAAGGCGTGTTCAATAAGGCTTGTGTTACACGACTTACACGCCAAGCAAGACAAGGCAAGCGTTTTCGCAAGGCGTGTTCAATAAGGCCTGTGTAACACGAATTACACGCCAAGCAAGACAAGGCAAGCGTTTTCGCAAGGCTTGTGTTACACGACTTACACGTCAAGCAAGACAAGGCAAGCGTTTTCGCAAGGCGTGTTCAATAAGGCTTATGATACACGACTTACACGCCAAGCAAGACAAGGCAAGCGTTTTCGCAAGGCGTGTTCAATAAGGCTTGTGTTACACGACTTACACGCCAAGCAAGACAAGGCAAGCGTTTTCGCAAGGCGTGTTCAATAAGGCTTGTGTTAAACGACTTACACGCCAAGCAAGACAAGGTAAGCGTTTTCGCAAGGCGTGTTCAATAAGGCTTGTGTTACACGACTTACACGCCAAGCAAGACAAGGCAAGCGTTTTCGCAAGGCGTGTTCAATAAGGCTTGTGTTACACGACTTACACGCCAAGCAAGACAAGGCAAGCGTTTTCGCAAGGCGTGTTCAATAAGGCTTGTGTTACACGACTTACACGCCAAGCATGGCAAGGCAAGCGTTTTCGCAAGGCGTGTTCAATAAGGCTTGTGTTACACGATTTACACGCCAAGCAAGACAAGGCAAGCGTTTTCGCAAGGCGTGTTCAATAAGGCTTGTGTTACACGACTTACACGCCAAGCATGGCAAGGCAAGCGTTTTCGCAAGGCGTGTTCAATAAGGCTTGTGTTACATGACTTACACGCCAAGCATGGCAAGGCAAGGCAAGCGTTTTCGCAAGGCGTGTTCATTAAGGCTTGTTTTACACAACTTACACGCCAAGCATGGCAAGGCAAGCGTTTTCGCAAGGTGTGTTCAATCATCATGTCAGCCGGAAGACGTCCACTGCTGGACATAGGCCTCCCCTAAAGACTTCCACAATGACCGGTCCTGCGCCACCCGCATCCAGCGGACACCCGCGATCCTTACCAGGTCATCAGTCCACCGTGTGGGGGGCCTGTCCACGCTACGCCTTCCGGTACGTGGTCGCCACTCGAGAACCTTTCCGCCCCAACGGCCATCGGTTCTACGTGCTATGTGTCCCGCCCACTGCCACTTAAGTTTAGCGATTCGATTCAATAAGGTTTGTGTTACAAGAGTTACACGCCAAGCATGGCAAGGCAAGCGTTTTCGCAAGGCGTGTTCAATAAGGCTTGTGTTACACGACTTACACGCCAAGCATGGCAAGGCAAGCGTTTGCGCAAGACGTGTTATAATAATAATAAGATATATTTATATTTATATATTTTATGGAGTCGTTAGAGCTATATGCTCCAGGGGTGGAAGTGTTAAAGGGCATAACGCCGCGAGTAACTTCGGAGAAAGCGCAGCACACCTCTCGACATCCCTGAGCCGCTCACACGGTGTTGCTCCTGGTCGTCTTTACGATGGCACTTTCAGGAGCCCATCTAGCGGGTGGCTAGTCACCGCCTGCCTCGATAGCATTTAACTATGTTATGGCAGGTGTCCGGAACTCTAGCAATAGCCCCAATATTTTTTCCACCCAAAATTCATTCCTAGCCCGATTTATTTTTTCCATTTACTTACAATAGTCCCATCGCCTGCTGGAACCGGTTCACGGGTATCTATCGATGTACCCGTGAATGGGTTCTAGCAGGTGTACTACATCACATTAAACTTCTTCTCCAAAAGACCTCCACGTGTCGGATTTATATCCCCACGCACGCCTTCCAAATGACCGGGTTTCACCCCGTGAATTTAAAACGGAGATACATATGAATAATAATTCTTTATTGCAACCATGGTAAAATACAGTTCTTAGGAAGACAGTGGCATCTCATGGACCTTGGAAGGGTATAGCAAACATTATAGTAATTTATTTATTTATTTCATACTCACAACCAACTTTACAGGTAACCCCAATGCGACAGTGTGGGGAATCTTATTTCTATTTGTTCAATAAGGGTTGTGCGTGTATGTGTATGTTATTTGTAAAATAAACGTGTGCAGGATACAGCAGCCTGCCGCGGTCGGCGCACAGCGCGCCGCTGGAGGAGAGCGCGGCGCTGGCGGGCGGCGCGGAGATGTGCAACGGCGCGTGCCTGCTGGCCGGGCCCGCCGTCGACATAGCGCTCGCGCCGCAGGAGCTCCGGGCGCACGAGAAGCCGGGTGAGTGGCTTACAATACAATACACTTTTCTCAAACATGCAATGAAATATTGATATTATGTTCCTTATAATAGGCTGCGAAGTATGACGTTTCAGGTGCGGCCAGGACAAGAGGTCGTTAATGGAATTTCATACAATACTTGCAGGCCTAGGCCGGCAAAGTCCTCTTTTTTAATTACATTCCACATAAATTTGTGGCACAGGCATCATGACATTCTGCCACTATGCGTATTAAAAATAAAATTTTGTTTTTTTTTTGTTGTTTATTTCATTGCATGTTTGAGAAAAGCACTATACATACCTCGGCGGGAAATTTGGGGTTGCCTGCCTTAGATATACGTCTTCGGCCGGCAACCCCTTTCTTCCCGGCCTCTGTAGTAATGTACTATTATTGCACACTTCAAAAGAATTACATTACAGGCATAAGATAGAATCAGAGGTAAGGCGGTCTTATCGCTAAAGAGCGATCTCTTTCGGACAACCTTTGTCACATTTGGATTACATTACTTATACGTATATATATACAGGGTGACATCGGAGACGTGATCAGAAACAATTTGGCTCGATGAAGTATTAAAAGACAAACTCAATAAAGATGAAATCACAGTTCCTATTTGCATTATTGACTATTATTTCTCAAATTATTAACAGAAAAAAAATGTTTCATACAACTTGGTCACCCTACACCACACGACGTCTTGTCATCCCTCATACAACGTGTGTCAAAAGTGATAGGGTGACCATGATGTAAGTATGGCGTTATTATTTTTCTAGTAAAAGATTGAAAAAATAAACTTGTTGTATTCGATGTAACAACTATTGCATTTAAAACGCGATCATGTGTAGAGTCTGAAAAATTAGCTTCTGATTACGTCTCCGATGTCACCCTGTATATATATTTATATATAAATATATATAAGTCGTAGGAAAATAGGCTAGTTTCCAAAAAAATATTAACGATGCCATTTGAACCAGTTTTTAAAGGGGATTAAATGTTTGGACGGGACTATCTACGATTACATCACAACAAAAGCTGCATAAACAGCTCCGTACTAAGGTCGAGTTGCACCAACTTACGATCACAGACCGATCAACGTTAAATATGGCGACGACAGCTGTCATCCCATAGAAACTTGTCAAACTTTCCATACATTCAGGTTTTTACGAACACAGCTTACGATTACAGACGGTTTGGTGCAACTCAACCTTAATGACAGAAAATTATGACGTCACAACGCACGAGACCCGCATAAAGTCTGACAATAAAGAGTAGAAATAAAATAAAATGGAACTAACATAGAACGTTACATGGCAGCACCAGGTGTCATGTCAAAGTTGTCAAATATTGGTCCGTAAATAAACATTGACGTTGTACGGAAAAGGGTAAAGGGTTGTAACCGGTTAATCTCATAAACCCCGGAGTAGCCAAATAATTTGAATTAGTTTATGCTCTTTATGCAGGTCCGCGTAATGTGCCTATTCAGTTTATGACTTCGTATTAAACATGAAATAGTAAACGAAAGAACGAAATTTCTAACCGGTTCTTTGTATGGAGAAATTAACCGGTTACAAGCCCTGGGAAAAATTTGAAAATTGCTAGTTTAATCGTGAAGTCAGTTAACTGTGTTTGCGTTGGTACATCTCAATTTAGTCAGGTCACCATAAGGGTGGTATTCGACTCGTCCAATATCTTTGTCCCATTTCTTTGTCAAATCTTTGATCAAAGTTCTTTGACGTAGGCCCATTCCACTCATCCAATATCTTTGCCCAAGTTTTTTTTTTCATGCGTAGCCATATTGATTTAACTGTCATCGGAATCTTTGACCAAATGTCGGGGTCTCATCCAAGTTTGATGAAATCATCCAATTTATTTGATCAAAGATATTGGATGAGTTTAATATGGGGTGGTATTCTACTCATCCAATATCTTTGTCCAATTTCTTTGTCAAATCTTTGATCAAAGTTCTTTGACGGAGGCCCATTCCACTCATCCAATATCTTTGTCCAAGTTTTATTTTTTTCATGCGTAGCCATATTGATTTAACTGTCATCGGAATCTTTGACCAAATGTCGGGGTCCCATCCAAGTTTTATGAAATCATCCAATTTCTTTGATCAATTGTATATTGGACAAAGATATTGGATGAGTGGAATACCTCCCTTAGTCCGTCCCTTTTGGTGATACGCTAATCCTCCTTCTATATTACCCTCTTTCTACGGGTTATACTAATAGTGATCTCTCCTTGTAGTGCCGTGCGCGGCGGAGTACTCGGCGCGCGACTCGTGCTCGCCCTCCTCCTCGTCGTCGGGCGGCACGGCGCCGGCGCCCGACGACTGGCGCCCCCCTCCCCCCGCGCTCCAACCTCCCCCCCGACCCTTCTCCCTGCTCCGCGCCTTCGTGCCCTCCTTCCTCTTCGTCTGGCTGTCGCTGGCCCTGGCCGCTTTGCTAATCTTCGAAACCGACTGGGCGCCCCTGAGACCGCTGAAGAGGAAACCGGAGTTGGTGTCGCTCCGTCACCATTACTACGCGCCGCTGAAGGAGTACTTGAAGAGGAAGGTTGTTGAGCTGTTCTGATTCTGATCCGCGGTTAAGGTAAGAGTACGGGCATTCTTTGCCATATGTCTAATATTACGACTCGGTGATGTCGCCCAGTTTTTGACGTTCAATGAAGTCGCTATATGAATGACGCCCAATGAGAATTGTAAGGAAAAATGACTTTGTAAAGTATAACATAAGATAACGAAACCTACTCAAAGTACCTATGTATTGTTTCCAAGGAATAATTAATATGAACAATAAATAAACAAAAAGTTATCTACTCTCCTTTCGCTCTGGCTAAAAACAATCGTTACAAAAATAATAATATTATTAATATACAAAAAATAATTAGGTATATACGTAGCGGCAAAACATTGCGCCCTAAATCGTAACGGATTGTATGAAGCCATTTTTTGCCGCTAAGTATATTATTACAATATACCTACTATTATTAAAAACTAACGAAATCATTATGCTACTTACATTAAGCACACTGATGAGTGATGACTTTCCCATAGTCTCTCATAGCCAAAGAGTGAGTGACTTTAAATTGTTACGGAAATCAAAGTAATTAAAAAAATACTAATTTTTTAACCTACTATTCAAGCTTATGCCTATAGTATGACATGATATGACAATCTGATTAGAATATAACAGAATCATAGCTGACTGCAACATTAATATTAGTTCCTCTAAATGGACTCAGCATATTCTGTTCTGAAAGTAATCCCTATACTTTGATACTAAATTCGGATAGTTTAGAAATTTTTGTTTACAAAAAATCACACGCAGTTACAGTGACAGGAATTTCCGTATTGAGTTTTTATTTCAGATTTTTACACGGGGCAAGTGTAATTAGAATCTGTCGTTGATGAGGTACAAAAAAAATAGAATTTGTTAAGTTTGTATTAAATTAGTTTATGTCAATTTTAGACTTAGTGATAATTTAGGCATTTATCCGAATTTAGTACTTAATGCTGGGCCCAAACGGTACAGACTTGTGTCATCGATGACTTCGATTTTAATGCATATTGCACCGCAAAATGTATTATACAGGTGGGCCCTGTAACAGGAACAAAAAATTTAACGGTGGACTAATTAGCGGATCAGAAATTATTTCCAAGTAGTCATAGGTCAAAAAAAGTTTTTTTTCTTTAAAGATAGGTTACGTGTATTTTTATTACTTTTCTGAAGTAATATTAATGTCAATTTATTCTAAAATCTCAATAAAATTGAAAAAAATATTAAAAAATACCAAAAATATAATTTAAAACAAAAATGCAAAAACAATTATGACTCATAACTTGATACTAACTCAAACACTGCATTTACTGATGCGCTTTAATTTCGTGGAGTCAAGATCCATTACCATTACTCGGAGGTCATAACTTAAAAAAAATTCAAAACGTTATTAGACACCAGGAGTTACTCCAGATGCTCTAAGGAAGCGTCCTTTTAAATATTTGCTCTTTTTACGGGGCCCACTTTGTATATCATATGACATGACCAAAACAAGTCGGACCTATATTGTAGATCGCGCTGCGTACCATAAATCTAACCGTTTGGTCCCAGCATAAACATAGCGATGGAATGTTGCCAGATTTGGACGAAAGGGATGATTCCAAAGTGTCAAATTTTTCAGACACATTTTGATAGTTTTCCTAGTACTTATATAGATTTTTAAGACTTAATTTTGAAACTTGAAATAGAATTCGCAAATTATTTAGGCTAGGTCACCGCTATACGCTTTTTTACAGTACAACTAATTACACTTAAACATAGCACAAACGTTTAAATCTAAGCACAACCTTTTGTGATAGCTGCTTATTTTGTGTTTTAGGTCACAGATATGTGTAGATATTGTACGAATTTATGAGGTGTATTATTTGATTCGAATATTAATTTGAGAAACAAAGGTATTGTATTCTTTCTGACCAGCAGATTCATACGAAGCAGATGTATGATTTCAGTTTAAAAATTAACAAATATACACAAATAAAGATCTCCGAAACAACGGGATGGCTTGAATCTTATTTACAGTACATATGGTGCTTGATCAGCAGATTACGTGCATATGTCGAAACTTTAAAGAGCCATATGTACTGTAAAACGTTGTACGATACACGTGCGAACAGGTAATTCGCAACACGTGTCGATTTAAAACACTCCCTTCGGTCGTGTTTCAATTTATCACCACTCGTTGCGAATTTCCTGTTTACTGCACTTGTATCGTAATATACTATTGTTTTCGATTCGATTGCATTTACCAAAGTATGCAACGTCAGTCAGGGCGAAAATATCACCTTAGTTAATTCGTACTATAGAATTTTGGATCTTATTTAGTTTTAATAAGTAAATGTGTCCATTAATATATTTCAGCCCTTGCTTGATGTCAAGTATTAATGTAAATTTAAGTATTTAATTTTGTTGAAACCGAATCTCCTAAGCGTGTGTGATGAAATTGAATATTGGTTAAAGTTCTTAAATTAATTACAATATTTTATGAAAAAGCCATACTTACAAATGGAACTCAAGTATGAATGCATTTATGTTTATTTTTTTATCGTGTTTACCGCCTATTTATTTAACAAATATCCATTAAGAATATTATTTCGCACAAATCATGTGTTGTGAGCGACTCTTTATTTATTAGCTTTGTAAAATGAATCTCATGCTTGCTTTTATTTCACATTCCACTGTGTAATAGTCTTCCAAGTTTATTTATTGATTTTCTTATACATAATGAACATTTATTTTGTACTTACCGGTAACCAAGTCTCATTTATGCGCGCGTGGCGTTGCGCTCAACGCCACGCGTCCTCTTGCGAACGCGCGGTGTAATTACGTAACGTTTTCGAGCGTGCCTAAAGTAGATTTAGGCTGGGTTGCACCAAACGGCCTGTAATCGTAAGCGGTGTTCGTTAAAATCTGAATGTATGGAAAGTTTGACAAGTTTCTATGGGATGCCAGCTGCCGGCGCCATGTTTAACGTTGATCGGTCTGTGATCGTAAGTTGGTGCAACTCAGCCTTAAAGTCATTTTCCATTGTAAAATTGACAGTTGGATTTACCAATCGTACGTTCGAAAAGTTACGTGAATACCTTTCAGGTATATTATTGTGCCATAAGGAATTTCACGCTAGTCATATTGAAAATATATTTAACTTACAAACATAGGTTTAGATTTGATTAAGGTTCCTCATGTTTTATATTTTGTTTGAACATTTTGGGTGCCTATTAACGAACTATTTTTGATGACAGAATGATACATTCGTTTATGTATTCGTCACATAACATAACAATACCCTACTGTTCTCATTGTAAATCTTAAACTAACCAAACTCTACATATCCGTGCGTCAACGAGAGACGGAAAAGGGTAAATTGCAGGACTTAATTATGTCTACATTTTAATTTATCCCACTGTGTTACGAAAGTTACCCATGTAAATTGTATGACTAATTTTCGTAACACAAAGGAATCAAATAGAATGTAGAAATAACACCTTAAATTAAATCTTTTTTGTTAGTAATTCAAAAATTCAACCAAAAGCTCCTAAGCAATTAAATTGAGAACTTTTTTAAAATGGCTGAAAGATTACTATAAAGAACCTGCTTAACTTGGGCGGGTAATGGTTTGTTTGTGACATACAAAAAAATGGAACTATGTAAAGACTAATACCTCTCTCTGTCGCTCTTATTCAAATTTGTATACGATCATCTTGTTCGGTAGTGGTTATTATTTGATGTCGAGTCTGGTTAGTGTAAGTTGCCTACGTGAAACGCACAGAGCGCGGCGCAGCGTCGTTGCGGGGCGGTTTTGCGATAAAGCGTACGCGGCCCTGGGGACGTCGCACCAAAAAAAAACCGCGCGGTATTCGAAAGCACGGTAGAACGGAGGCGGCGTGTGTGACATATGAGCAGCAATCGACAGTTTCGTAAAGATCAATAATGTAAAACCGCCTCCTTTAAGCTCGAAACGCACAGAGCGCGCGCGCTCTGTGCGTTTCGAGCTTAAAAACTGTCAAAATACAGACATCCAAAATACTTAATTACAGGATAATATGGGCACCTATGATAGTATGTAAGCTTAATTATAGAGTAATATATGCACAATTAATTAAATAATTTAAATCGCATTTTTCCATTGAGGAATTGTAAAGAAATGTATTTATTATTTTCATTCGTTGTTACTGAGTTAGCAGTTGCTACGTTTATATTTTATTGATATTCGTATCTAAATGTTAATAATGCCTTATTAGAGTGAGTGTGTTAGAATAAAGTAGTGCCCTTATTCGTAGACTTTCATCAAACCATGGACTAATAATTAAAGAGGACCACCAATGTTTGTACTAATACTACATATATCGCGTTTATTTTAATTTTGTATAGTTTATAGAGAGGAAGGGATGAAAGAAGATTGACAAAACGAGAGTATGAAGGAAGAGTGGACGGAAAAGTTGGAGGGAGAAGATCTCGGCGAACGTACTCCGACGACCACATCAGAGACATTTCGCAGAACGGCCAGGTCAATAGTACCCTAAATCGGCACGCATGCATGAACAATGTTATGAGAGTTCATGAAGCGAAAGTTGTATGTCAGGATCGTAGCAAATGGAAATCCGTGATCTCTGATTACCCCTCTGGGAAACAGGCGTGATGAATGTCTTTTGTTGCCATCTGAATTAGGAAACTCCTAGAAATGAGGACAACGTGTTACGTAGAGGTTTATGTACCATATGAAATGGCACAGACACCAGTCTAAGTGAGTAGTCCATATATGTAGTGAGTAATGACATAAGCTACAATACAAGGGTTTATGTTACTAGTATTTTATGCATGTTACATAATAGGGGTTCTCGCTACGCTCGTTTTGTTACTGCGACTCTCGAATTTTAATACCTAATTATATCTATGTAATGTTGCACAATATTTTTTCTACGACAGTCCTAAAAGTACCGCCGCTGCGAAAGTATTCATGATTAAGGACCGCGAACCGGCCTGAAACATGTTGAGCGATATTCGACCTTAAAGACGTGAGTGGCGTTGCATTATATTTTAATATTATTTACAAAATCAATAAATTAGTCAATTATGCATACTAAGCTGTTTGTTTCCAAATACAATAAAATAAATTTACCTAAGTATACGAATATTGGCGGCCCTTTTGATTTATTTCTTTATGGTGATACCTATTTTAGTAAAAATGGCGATAAAGTTCATTTGTTTTTTTTCTGTCACTTTGAAGTTAGTGTTTGTAAGAAAGAGAACATTTTTGCTAAGAGTGGAGTAAAAGTTTATGAATAAGGGGGTAAGAATCGCATAGTCACTCGGTCGTTCCTTAATCTGTATTCGGGCTTTTATCATTAAAAAAAATATTCTAAACCATTTTTGACACACCTGTTTTAAAGTAAAGTAGTAACCCCCGAGTGCGTATGAGGCACAGGCTGCGTCAATTGACAACATTTCAAATTTTCAAGTAGTATGAAATCTTAACTCATTTCGTTAATTTGGGAACGAGAAACCCCAAAATATTTTTTTATATTTAGTTTACTCAATATTCACGAAAATGTGAAGAAAGCCCATATCGTAGTAATGACGTCATTACTATGAAATTGTGACAGTCACAGCGGACAGTAAGAACAGCAGCTCACTTTCTTTAGTAAATTGGTCTTAGTAAGAGTGCTTCTGTATGATTTGTTACGCTGTGACGCCTTACTTGTCACTTACTCTCTTTTAGAATGAGGAACTTTTGAAATTGATTTATTTATATGAAATAAGGATATTTTCGAGAATTGTGGTTTTACTTAACTTTTTATCCTCTATTGGATTTCATTGGAAAAAAACCTGCTTAAAAAAATGAAATGTTGTCAATCCTCATCGAACGATTGTCTAAGTGGAAGAAATCTTTTTGGTCCCACTACTTATACAGGACGTTTGGTAGCTAGGTGTTAACACTTTCAGGAATGTGGAAGGTCCATTTAGACATTTTAGACCAGACTTTCTATAATGAAAGTCTTGTTATTAAGATATGCGCCATTTTATTTTGAAAATTTGTTCTTTTACAACTTTTTTTAAGTCATGTTTTTATGTTCTGAATAGAACTGTTTTCTTCCATTCTTACCACTACATTAGGATAAAAGCCTCAATAGTTTTCTATTATATATAAGCCTCGTATTTAACCCTCTGAACGCTCTCATCATACATAACAACTGTTTTGGCGTCCAAAAGGTTACGTTGCTTAGCCCGATGTATGTACTGTCCTTTTTTCCTCACGCACACATCTCTCTCTCTAACTCTTCGAGCTTCGTAAGCAGAACTGGACATAGCATAGTATTTAGAGATTTTTGTTACACGTTATTGCCTCCATAATTGTAAGTTTTAACTGTAAAATGTAATAAAATTATATTTATAGATAGTTATGTTTGCTGGTTTGATTTTAAATAGAAAGGTCGCAGACCTTAGTTAGGCTTCATAGGCAATGTTGCTGCATTTTACGGTATCACGATGGTTGCAAACAACCATGCGGTCTGTCTAATGGTAAGCCGACAAGCTAACTTGCAAAAGCAAATTGTGCGTACAACCATTAATCATCAAGTAAAATTATTACGTTTTTCAATGTTTGAGCAACGTC
Source organism: Notocelia uddmanniana (assembly GCA_905163555.1). NCBI lineage: Eukaryota > Metazoa > Arthropoda > Insecta > Lepidoptera > Tortricidae > Notocelia > Notocelia uddmanniana. The sequence continues at coordinate 2,936,964 of LR991057.1, forward strand.
ATGGTTGTTTTTTTAATACCACGTCGGTGGCAAACAAGCGTACGGCTCGCCTGATGGTAAGCGGTCACCGCAGCCTATGAACGCCTGCAACTCCAGGGGTGTCACATACGTATTGCCGACCCTTTAAAAAGATTTTGTTTATTTGACATTTGTTAGATTTTCTGTTAGTTTTGCAGAGATTGTTCTATGCCTATTAAGTTATTGCCTATATGGAGTTGGCTTAAAAACTATTTTGGCGGCTTGCACACACGTGGGATAGTGTGCCGAGAATTTATTTTATAATTAAATCTGTCACTTCAGATATGAATTTTTCGAATTGCCGCTAAAGCGTGCTGTCAAGCTTTAAAAGCCATTGTAATTGTAATGCTGCATAAATAGAAAACAACAGTCTAGCTACTGGAAGTTGAACCAATATAATGATGTATTACGAACCATTATCAATGTATCCATACTATTCCGTTTAGGCGATTGAAGGTGACGGATTAAACCGGTGAGTTGATGGTACATTACTTAAAGGATTTTACAACAACTTGCTCATATTGCTTGATGTTCCTGAAAAAGCAAATAACATTTAAAAAGACAAATTCTACCGCCCATATTTTGAAAAGGAGGACAGACTTTGTGCATATCCACCACCACCACCATATCAGCCAAAGAACGTCCACTGCTGGACATAGGCCTCCCCCATATTCACGGGGGGTATATGCCATAATCGCCACGCTTGGCATGCGGGTTGGCGATCGCAGTATCTCCACCGCACTCCAGGGATGCTGCTGCCCATCCCCCGGTGGTCTTGGTCATAGTTTTAGGACATACCCGGGTCCATTTGTGCATATATATGTGATCAATTGTTCATCTTCACATAATCATCTCCGGGCATGTTCATATAAAATTACCTAACTTATATTTATATGTTTTTTCACTTTTAGAAAATTTTAGTTTTTCTGCTCATAATCGTCTGATATGAAAAATGTCCCCAAAACGTTCCATACATTTTTTAGGTTTCCTTCATGTAATATAATATGTAGTATAAAGGGGACGAAGATAGCGTTATTGATTCTGAACCGAATAAACCTAAAAAGTCCATGTACTAAGAAAATTAAATTGGTCCTTTTTTTGCTATTCCCAAAAATGTCAAATAGTGGAAAAAGAAATAGGGTCATTATTTTTTCTTTATTTAGTGCTGAGAAAAAAGTGCATGGTAATAATTTGAGTAATACCCCTCGCTTGCAGTCAGCTCCCAAACCTGCATATATCGGTTACGGCCCGGCCCCGACATCTAGCGGCGGCGGCAGCGGTTTTCAAATACATTGCGTGTGATCCCAACTAAGCGCAGTACGTTGCGCGTCTCCATCGTACAATGAACAGATAAAACGCTTGCTGCGCCGCAATTCAGGCAGTCCTGGCGGGGCTGTTATTCGCGTCTAGAAATTTTGGTTCAACTTCCCTACATTAAATGCTTCTGTTTATGTTACAACACAAAAAAAATTTTAAACGGTGTAGCCACCCTGTGTTATAGATTTCAGTAGGTTGTTTTCTCCAAGGACCAACGGCTAAAGAATTAAGTTGATATACAAAACTTATTTTTATATTCATTCCTTTACGCGGACTTCGCTATAAATATAGCGGCAACTGTACATTCTGAATAGCGACACACTGTCTATGATTACAGCTTGTTCTGAAACGTGGTTATCGTATTTAAAGCCTTAATAATGGGACTATAATGACCATTTTCTTTTACTAATAAGTGATAACAATAGCCCTGTAAAAAGCCATCACACGCGTCAGTAGAAGAGCCATGCTGAAAAATACACTCATCCCTTTCTCACGAGTAATCGATGTTAGATTAAGAGAGGGATGGGGTGTTTCCCAGCCGTGTTATTATATACAGTGTGTTCGCTATATACTTGTAGTTCAACTAAGACTAGGTAGTTACCGTAAGGTTTTGGAAAATCTTAGAGGTTTTGAATAAAATATCATGCCGAAAAGCTTATTCGTTTTATTATTAAAAATACCTCAAAATAAGCAACAAACAAATAACAATGTAAAACCGTGGTGTCTGCGAGACCCACGCACGAGAAGGAGAATGCTCCACTGCATTGTGATAACTATTACAAAAATATAAAGGCCAGTCATGATACTATACTGATATTAGTGATATTGTACTTTTTAATTTTGTGGCCTAAGTGTCCAGTTTCATGTGCTGGACAACGTTGCGTGCGCTTGCAACTATGGCCCCGTTTACACGATGAATATTTACACGCGATACACTAATATCACGATACGTATTACGTGAATATTGAAGCAAAATCCAAACAATTTTGAAAACCGCGATAATATTCACACGTGTGATAACATTAATCGTGTAAAGGGCCAAATTTGCATAATCAACTCTTTAAATTTATGAGGATCTTGACAGCGCACGTTCCTACTAATTTCCTACAAAGTTCCTTCCAAGGCCTTTGTAAATAATACTCTGAACTGTCATTCCAACATTTCAAGTGAAGCATACTCCCTCTCGCCGACTCCCAATGTGCATTTCATTCATAGTTCATATAATAGGAAACATCTATATCGTCACTAATACTAACACTACCAACCCCTAGCGTATTCATATACAATTCTTACATGACATTCTCAATAGGTAGCGGCAATATCAATAATAATAATTTTCAAAAAATAGTTAACATAAGAAAAATACCAATACATGTAAAATGGTAGACAACGGGTGGTCTTATCGTTAAAAAGCGATTTCTTTAGAGAAACGGTTTTGCAGTTGCATAGAGCTACACAAGGTAGTTAAAGAGAATTTTGGTCCATCTAGGACGGTCAAATTAGTTTTATTTATTTTTCTCCCTAAGCGTTTCATGTGACAATATTGACCATTGTTGTTGTGTGAAAATATCAACTTCTCCATTCCTAGCCAATATAATTGGTTTATAGTTGTTACAATTTTTGGTTGATTCATCATCATATCAGCCGAAGGACGTCCACTGTTGGACATAGGCCTCCGCCAAAGAATGCCACAATGACAGGTCCAGCGCCAGCCGCATCCAGCGGACTCCCGCGACCTTTACCAGGTCATCATTAGGTTTGGTTGATTACTCGTTTGAAAACATTATTTCCAAGAGGGACCCAGGAGACATGCTCAATTAATTGATCATGATTCAGCCAGACCCTATTGGAATTTTCAGAGGTACAGAACCCGGTGCGCTATCAAATTACATAGGCGCGTTAATAGTATTTTACAGTACATATGGTGCTAGATTACCGCACGAGGGCGGTAATCAGCAGATTACGTGCATATGTCGAAACTTTTAAGAGCCATATGTACTGTAAAACGTTGTACGATACACGTGCGAACATGTAATTCGCAACTCGTATCGATTTAAAACACTCCCTTCGGTCGTGTTTCAATTTATCATCACTCGTTGCGAATTTCCTGTTTTCTGCACTTGTATCGTAATGTACTATTACAGTACATATGGTGCTACTTTACCGCACTCGTGCGGTAATCAGCAGATTACGTGCATATGTCGAAACTTTAAAGAGCCATATATACTGTAAAACGTTGTACGATACACGTGCGAACAGGTAATTCGCAACTCGTGTCGATTTAAAACACTCCCTTCGGTCGTGTTTTAATTTATTACCACTCGTTGCAAATTTCCTGTTCTCTGCACTTGTATCGTAATGTACTATTATGCAACTGTTGAATAATGAGAGGCCGCAGTAAGCTCGGTTCTCCATACAAACGTAGTTTCGCTCTCATTTTAAAATGGCATGCTGGAATCACTTGAAACATTGTATACACAAGAGGATCCGGTATATCTATGTAGGTCGGAAATTAGTTTCTGTTGCTTGAAATTACAATGGAGTAAAAATACAGCGATTATTAGGAGTTAATACATGACCTAAAAAATTCAATATTTCGCCGTATTTTTTTCCATTCCAATTTCTAGCAACAGAACTAATTTCCGACCTAGATATAGTGAATCCTATTGTGCATACAAAATTTCACGTTATTTCAGCACGGCGTTTTAAAATGAGAACGTAACTACGTTTGTATGGAAAATCGAGTTCGGTCGAGCATACGAGGGACTCTTGAAACAGTAGTAAAAAAAAAAAGTAGTTTATTCTTCAAATTAGGCATATTACATGCACCTATGAACGTCAATAAACTACCACCGGTTCGGAAAAATATACCTCTGCCACGAGAAGAACCGGCGTAAGAAACTCGGCACTCGGAAATGTGGTAAAATCACTTAGATCACAATGTTATACTGGTATTTACGGATGGTATTTGAACACATAAAAGAGAATTTACTATATATATAAAAACTGTAAGGTCAGTTAGTGTTATTACTATTGATTATGCCTGCTCTATTATGGCACTTGTTAGTTATATCAAGAGCCTTCGTAATACAAAATGTATGACTATTTGATATGAAAAAAAAATCGCTTAAAATAATAACGACCTGAAAAAAATCTATCCAGTGAATTACATGTATAACTCACTTATTCACATAACTTAACAGCCCTGTTAGTTGAAATACTGCTTGCACTCGTCTTATAAACCAAAAAAGACAAAAAAAGAAAGCTTTTTAATTATTTTTTGTTTGTGTAGAGTAAAAGCAATCTTCCGGTACGTGGTCGCCACTCGAGAACCTTTCCGCCCCAACGGCCATCGGTCCTACGTGCTATATGCCCCGCCCACTGCCACTTAAGCGATTCGGATATGTCGGTTAGTTTGCTTCTGCTGCGGATGGCCTCTGGGAGAAACTCCCAGCATAGCCCTCTCCATTGCTCTTCGGGGCGGGTGTATGTCGAGAGATATTCGACCACTTGAGGCCCGTTTCATTATATTTCGATTAAATTATCGGACATATAGAAATTAAAAAAATAAAGAATTGCGACCTCTACAGCCCTCTTATTTACAAACCGACTCATCCTCACCTGTCACCTCACCCGTTTTTGTATAAAAACTGTCAAATGTCATTTATAAAATTTTGACAGTTTCCATATAAAAACGGGTGAGGTGTGAGGTGAGGAGGATTCGGATTGTAGCTATCATCCAAGTACAATTTACAACCGTTTTAACGAAAACAGGTTTGTCAGGCTATGAACAGGAGCCCACTTTCATCGTTTATCATGTATCAAGATTTTCTTTTTACATCATTTTTATAAGTAAATCATTTTTGCACCACATATCTTAATATTTGTCTTTATTCGTCATAATCGAAAGGAAGTGAAGGCATAGCTAAGGCAGTATATTTAAGCGAGTAGCATAGATCAAATATACTAAACAAAATCACCGAACTAAATAGTTTGGCTCGGACATAATAGTTCTTCACGTGATCACTCTTAAATTGACAACATTTCCCAGTACTATGAAATCTCAACCCATTTCGTTAATTAGTTAACAAGAAACAATTTTTTTTGGTTATTTTTATAGCTATTAGTTTTCAAGATATTCATGAAAATGTGAAGACAGCCTACCACCGACTATATGACGCCACAAGGCTGAATTGTGACAATCACAGCGCACACAACGAACAGTATGATTAGATTATTTACGCTGTGACGCGTTACTTGTCACTTACTCCCTTTTAGAAAGAGGAACTTTTCCTCTATTTGATTTCATCGGAAAAGGCCCGTCTAAACGAATAAAAATGTTGTCAATTGGTGACCCAATTCGCAATTTTTTTCTTACAGTTTGACAGCTGTCAGGGTTAAGGGGGTCTCTTAATGGCCTTGATTAATGTTCGTGACTAGTTAGTTATCTACAGGTAAATTACTTTCGAGACTTTTTTTGCACCTGTAGTAGTATTTGTATATTTACAGGGACACAAGTACACGTTGACGTATACATACACACGTCAATGTGTGCGTGAGGCTGGCTACAGAGGTCACAACTACAAATGCAAAAAAGTCTGGAAAGTGATTTACCTGTACCGTGATGCTCTCTGTCGCGTCACGTGACGTCACACCAGACGAAAATGATTCCAGCTCTTGTATCAGGAATAGTAACGAAATGCTTCAATATGCTACATCACATCAGAACTAAGGTTATACATAGCTATGAAAATGCGCTTAGATATTATTGGCCATTTCCACACGAGCTCATAGCAAATAGAGAAAAGTTGGTGCCAAAACAAAGCCAAAAAGACTGGATAAATTGCCATTCATACTGTTAAAATATTTGTATACGGGTCAAACGCGAAATTCACTCCCGTGTCGAAACGACGGTAATTAAGGTAAATAAATAATTTCGCATTCCACTCGTATACAAATATTTTAAGAACTTTATAATAGCGCGAGAGTTTTAAGTGTTATATCGCCATCCATACTCATCCACCTAGCGTTATTCCCAGTACAGTTGCATCTTGAAGGATGCCTGGGGTCCGCTACCTAATCCCAAGAATTGGCGTAGGCACTAGTTTTTACGAAAGCGACTGCCATCTGACCTTCCAACCCGGAGGGGAAACTAGACCTTATTGGGATTAGGCTTGTCAAGTGAGTGGGCAACTTGACTGTTAGAAGTTCTCAAGCCGCCCGGAGGCCTCTAACGCGGCTTAACGACTGCTACCATAGACAGCAACCGGGATCAACGGCTTAACGTGCCTTCCAAAGCACGGGAGCGCTCAGTTAGTAACCACTCAAAGCGGTCACCCATCCAAGGAATGACCTCCCGACATTGCTTAACCTCGCGTAGCGCACGCGGTACGCGGGCGCCGCTGAGCCACGAACGCTCCCATTATATTGCCATCCATACTAATACTATAAATGTGAAAGTGTCTATCTGTTACCTCCTTACGCTTAAGCCGCTGAACCGATTTAGATGAAATTTGGTATAGAGATAGGTTGAGTCCCGGGAAAGGACATGGGATAGTTTTAATCCCGGAAATCATCCCTTAAAGGGGCGGTGTAAGTTTGTATGGAGATAAGATATAAACGAATTCCAAGCAAGAAGTCGCGGGCAAAGGCTAGTACATAAGACATATGTAATTATGGCTCAAGAACACTGACTTGCGTCCTCGAATTAGTGCAGTCAGACACTGTCCCTGTCTGATACATAATTATTATTATCACACTATCTTTCTATCTTGTCTATCATTTCTTATTGGCTTTACGTCAGTTTAGAGTTGCGTATGATAAAGCGCGTTGGAAATGGCGCTTTAATAGTACATTACCATACAAGTGCAGATAACAGGAAATTCGCAACGAGTGGTGATAAATTAAAACACGACCGAAGGGAGTGTTTTAAAACGACACGAGTTGCGAATTACCTGTTTGCACGTGTATCGTACAACGTTTTACAGTACATATGGCTCTTTAAAGTTTCGACATATGCACGTAATCTGCTGATTACCGCACTCGTGCGGTAATGTAGCACCATATGTATTATAATAGTACATTACGATACAAGGGTTGTAAAACAAAGAAAGGCCGATATCGCACATGTTTGAGGCCCGAGCCGCAGGCAAGGGTCATTAATATGCGAGAGAGGGCTTTCTGTTTTACGACCCGTGTTTTGTACACAATTTTACGTCGCCACTTGGCCAAAAAGTGAGTTTTTCCGGACGCGCAGCGTGCGGAAAAACGCGCTTTTTGGCAAGGTGTGGTGTAAAAAACTTTTATGGCTTAACGTAGGAACTAACGGTGATACATAATCATATCGGGTCATACCCAGATTCAACTTTCATCTGCAGCTTAATGGCAAAACGATTTCAACCGACGCAGATCCGCGTTATGCGCTACATAGCGGAAGAACAATGCTATAACGGCTTACAAGTATTTAACCTTTTGACCGCCAAAGTCGGCCATAGACGACAACGGAACATTACGTCGCCAATGACGGCACACAAACATTTCATGATAAAAACTTGTTGAAAAAACATCCTATTTTCATGTTGGCATTATTTCTTTACCCATCTTTATTTGACCCCCGTGGCGTCAGTGGCCTTTTCACCGCCATACACCACGGAACATAATACTGCGCTCCTGACGCCACGGCAACAGATAGAAATTAAAATGAACCTCCAGGTCTTCGTTTCATATCTGCTTAGTACACTACATGTACACATATGTATAATTTGCCTATGCGACTTGTGTTCTGAATAAATATGTAAATAAAAATGCAGTGGCGTCGTAGTCACGACATTCAGATGTCGTGTATTGCCGACATTTCATTTCTATCTGTTTCTAGCCGCGGCGTCAGGAGCGCAGCATTATGCTTCGCGGTATGGCGTAGAATAATTTTATTCCACCGGATATGACCCTCACGGATAAAAAAATCCACATCGACATTTATTTTGATTTGAGCTAAAACAATAAATCTAGCATAAATCCATTATTAACCCATAAAATATGTACTCAGAGCGTAAATATAGCTTAACTAATTAAAAAAACTCGACGCGCCTGGCGTCTTTATACAATAATGACGACAATCGAACATACAGTTAACTTTCCAATATAACCCTTGTCGCATTCACTGCCACTCCATTTTCCTGAACATTCGCCAGGTGCCGCACTTTGCTGTGTGCCCCTATTATGAACGTCTCTGTGCGTTCAAGGCACTGGATCAAGGTAAAGTATGCGCTGCTGGCCGCAAATGCTGCGGTAACGTAATGACATAAGGTTTATTAAAGGTTACTTTACCCTTTCAGTGCGTATGTTGCAGACACTGCATCTTATGCCGGAACCACACTTCGCTATGCGCTATTCTTATTACAGGTAAATTACTTAGAAGTATGACACAGACATGCTCTCATTCCATTGTATATTCTACTTTAACACTAATGTAATAGAGTTTCTATTACATAGACACTGCTTAAAATCGTATGTTTGTAATACAAACTCTATTACATGAACAACAAACATTCCCATCCACAGTTCGTGCCCGTATGCCTATTCGACTAATTCGTGTCCTTTGATCTGTACCAAAAATTGATCAGTCACGTGAGAATAAAGCAAACAGATGAATGAATCCTCCACACTTCGTCGAATGCGGCATAAGATGAATAACGAATAGCGCATAGCGAAGCGTGGTAGCTGCATAAGATGGTACCGCTACTGATTATAAAATAGCGCAGTGCATGTAGTGTAGTTACGCAGTAAAAGAGTTAAGGCGAAGGGGTGGGCAAGCTCTTTCCATACAAACTTTGTGCAAGTTTTTCTTCGTTTGTGTTTGCACACCAGTTACTATTTTTGGTCCATATGCTTATTTTTTTGTTAGCTATGTCTTGATGTTTTTCTTTTTTAATTTTAATTATTTTTGTATTTTTTTATTTTTATTATTTTTTAAATAATGCAAAATTTCAACATCAAGTTCTGCGTATATCCAATATGTACCAATAAAAAATTAAATTAAATGCTGAAGTGCCAAAACTAACGCAATAAACTTGCACAACTTTTGTATGGAGAATGGCTTGCCCTACCCTGCGCCTTAAGTCTATATTTAATTCGGGTTGTGTTTTGATTATAGAGTGCTGTGGTCAATATACACAAATTTGTGTTCTGCGACCATACTTTACAGTTTACAAGTAGCGTGAAATAACTTTTTCTACACGTCAGACGAAATAGGTTTCATGACAAATACTCGTAAAACCTTTATTTGTACATCTGCATCATATGGTTAGTGACAGCAAAGACGGCCAAATATATCTTGACACATCCTAATTGCCAGCTTTCATTTATCTAGCCTTGTATGTCTGTGGGTCAAATCTTGTAACTAAATTTAAGACCAGCTAAAATTTGGCGTACTTATGCAAGTTCTATGACCATGCGATATTGACCTGATGATGGAGACGGATGGTGGCCATAGCTAGTCCGTTACTACGTCGTGTTTTGGCTCACTGAAACCGTCTCAACGGGTAGTCGATGACTGTGGAAAAATGGTACAGTCGAAAATAAACACAGAAACTTTATAAGGATGCCATCATCATATCAGCCGGAGGACGTCCACTGTTGGACACAGGCCTTCCCCAAAGAGTTCCACAGTGACCAGCCCTGCGCCACCCGCATCCAGCGGACTCGAAATCGAATAAGGATGTGTTACTACATATTTCTTTACTTTGATTGCTACTAGCAAATAAAACGGATACGCTTCGAATGGAATACATAGTGTATTCGTTTTATCAGTGTAGAAGAAGATAGTGTTGACTGCACAGCACTCTATCGCACCAAACCGTACATCCTCAATCCACGATAGAAAGCTGCGCATACCCGACCAGACCCTTCTCATCGGGCGGCGGCGCGTTCGGCATCGCGTCCAACTTGAACGTCGCCGTCCGGATCGGAACAGATCCGGCCGGACCGGGACTCAGCCAGTTATCGACCAACCTCTGCAGCTCCGCTGCAACCGCGCTCGCGTCGCGGGATTCAACCAAACCGGCCCCGACCAGTTCAGTTGCGATTCCGTCGGCGGAATCTTTCCCCGGGGCGAACTCGAAGCGGATGTCGTTCAGTTCGTTCCGCGAGTTCCTCATGCGGAGGACTAGGTTGATGAGGGGAGGTTCCGTGTTGGAGGAGAGGGAGCCGATGGTGAAGGCGGGCTCGGAGTCCGAGTCGGAGGAGTCTGCCCGGGCGAGGGTGTTCATGGGCCGGTCGCGGGCGCCCGCCTCGTCGTCTTCGTCCGCCTCGTCGTCGCTCTCCCACACCCATTCGCCTAAACGTGAACAACACTTCATAATAATAATTTCATTTAATCAGGCAACAAATGGTACACCCATACAAGTTCGTAAGAATAATACAAAAATAAGTACAATCTGAAGACATGACGACTTGAATTTCCTGTCCCATCTTTTGTATGGCTGTTTGTTATTTATCAAAAGTTTGAAAGTTCCGATTTTTTTCAATGAAATAATCAAATCTTTAAAAAAGAAACTTTAAACGGCTGAATTTTAGAGAAATAAGAAAAAAAAAACAGAAAAAGATTCCTATCAAATATGGTTGTACACACCTGTCTCCATACGATGCAATCGTCCCGAAGCCCCGGGCTGCCGCCTCGAGGCCTTGTGGGCGCGCGTCTCCATGCTGGGCCCCGTCGCCACCAGCGTCTGCACCAGGTACTTCCGGTCCTTGGCCTTCTTGAAGAACGCGTGCTTCAGCAGCTCCGTAGACGACGGCCTTTTCGTAGGATCCTTCTGCAGACACTCCGATATCATCTTTCGGAAAGTCTTCCCGTACGCTTTGTACTGGTCTTTTTCCTCGGCACCCGTGTCTAGCGTCGGAGGTTCGTTTTGAAGGGTAAGCATTAGCACCTTCATGGGAGGGTATTTGTGGTACGGGGCAGTGCCTGTAGCCATCTCGATGGCTGTTATTCCGAAGGACCAGATGTCCGCTTTGAAGTCGTACCCGTGGTTTTGCTCCATGACTTCTGGCGCCATCCAACAGGGTGTGCCTACGAAAGTGTGGCGCACTTTTTGACGCGATAAGTCTCGGCCTGTAGCGAGCCAGGCGGACACACCGAAGTCAGCTATTTGGACTGCACCGTCGTCTCCTAGAAGAATATTCCCCGCTTTGATGTCGCGGTGAATCTGTCCGTTTTGGTGGAAATATTCAAGACCGCGCAGAACTTCTTTGAGAACTGTAGCTATAGTAGCTTCATCGAAGACTCCATGCCGGCAGTTCGCTACACGGACCCTGTGCTTTATTATATCGAGCAGTGACCCTCCCTCTAGCAGACGAAGGACCAGCCAAAGCTCCTCCTTAACCACGAAAGACGTGTAATAAGTTACCACATTCTCATGGTTACAAGACGACATAGCTTGAATCTCCTTTAAAAGTTCGTCCATAGATGTATTCCATTTGTCTAAGTTGATTCGCTTGATGGCACATTTCTCGTTCCTGGGTTTACATAATGCCGCATGCACAACAGCTGTTGCACCGACACCGATCACTTCTAAGAGTTCATAGTCCTCTTGGCTGTTAGGCCAAGCTGTTCCACTCATGGTTGACACTTTACACTAACTTACAAAATGAGAATCTAAAGTAAAGCCACCGGGATGACCCGATCACCCATACCTATATGATTGTCTAGTTTGCAGTTCTTTATAACAAACTGTTTGGTCTTGCTGGTTCGCTCGAAACGGTGTAGTGTTTGGCAGCTTTCTCTGATCTCTAGCACTGTTTTGTCTTTTTGAATGATTTGAGTATCATTTGTGTAGTCTACATTCGATGGGTAGAGCTCATCACCTGCAATGACAATAGACAAATAAATTGTAACGAAACCATTTCATAAAAGTTACATAAAGAAAGGAGATATACTCAGCGGCATAAAAATTTGCCCATAATCATAGCACAATGTATGAAAAACGAACCAAATGGGACATTTTTCCTGCTGAATATATTTTCAAACCCGGTTTTTCATCTAAGTAGCCCTAAGTAGAAATAAAAATGTTAGGTCTTTTTGGAGGACACATAACTTTTTATATTGTTATAGTTCCTATCCATATAGAATTATAAAACAGTATGAATATAGTTGAAATTAAATATTTAAAATGTACGGCAATTTATAAAACTGTCATTAGATTTTGAATATTCTAGCTAGAATAGTAAAGAACGGACTTATTTGATATAACCCAGCCAAGTCAATTTCAAGTATACTGACTTCCCCTGGTCCATGACGTCAGGTGTAATTATTCAGTTTAGGTTGGACCACTGGAAATAAAGTTATAATTAAAATAACATGATTTCACCGAATTGTATCAAATTAGTCCATTCGTTTCAAAGCAACTTTACTGTCCAAGCAAGAAAGTTCAAAATCTAATGGCAGTTTCTTTTAAAGTCAGACTATAATTTCTACTATACCTGGTAACAAATGCAGCTCTCCATCCTTGGCCTGCACGATCACCGGGTACAGCAGCGCATTCCCGTCCGCGCTGCGGGCCGAAGCGAGACGCAGCAGCTCGTCGCAGTCCGGGACGAGTTTCAGCCGGTTCAGCTCGTAGCTTTGCGGAGGGAACAACACTAGCTGTTGCTTGTGGCACTTCTCTAGGGTTTCTTTGGGGCTTGACCACTGAAAATTTCAAGGGTTTCGTTTAGATAAGTATTAATAATCATGGCAATCTTGACCAAACAATGAATTTTGGATATATTCTTAGGAAACGGTCAATGTGTAGGTATAAAGAGTTTTTTAAGGTTAAGAAATTATTTATATTGTAATTTCATGTAATAAATGAATCTTAATCTTTCTCTGATGTAATGATTTCTGGGAATGACGTGAACTGGTGTTGTTTTTGGGGAGATGCCGCTGGAATCCGTCTAATGACGATTAATCAGAGAATTGTTTGACTGTGTGAGAGTCCACTCGCGTAAAATAGGAGACACCGAATTGGTGGAAGTAGTGCGTAAAAAGGTGAAAAGTGGGATACGTTTTGTGTTACACATTTTACAAGTTTATAAGACAGTCTCGGTGTAACGCGCGTGAAAACGGACTGTACGCGCTTGCGTTCGTATAAATTGTGTGAGTGACAATGTCGACTAATGTAGTAAAATGTTCGAACTGTAACATAGTTATCAATGAAGTACTCGCGTTCGTATGTAATAAAATTGACATTATAAATGAAGACAGTATTAGCCAGATTTGTTTAAGTGCATTCACGGAAGCAGATATAAGGGCGGCAAGGACTTATTATTCGATTCTATACCTACAGGAAGCCGAAATATCAAACGGAAAAAACAAGGAAAAAGACGTCGGGAGATAGATGACATTATATGTCTCCTAAAGGTTACAGAACCCGATGAAATCCCAGTCTTTGTCGCGCGGGAATTACACAAACTACCCCCGGTTTTGTTCGATCACGTAGACACTACAAAGCTGCTTCGTGATTTGTTACTTATTCAAGAAGACATTAAAAAAGTGAAAAATGAGTATGCTGCATTGCAACAATAATTTATAAGTTTTATTAGATTCAGATTTGTTTATTACATGATAAAATTTTCAAAATCAAATGCATACAATACATTAAGCATTGTTATATTATATTATACCTAAGTATATTTTATTTTATACAATCAGTTATGTTATAATTGCAAAATATACCAATTCATTAGTTTCGTTACTGTTAACATTAACCGGGTACTGCATACGTTTAGTTTGCCATTTTGTACCGAAACGAAAGGTGTCCACAAGTGTTACGGATTGCGAACATAGCGGAAGCAGTGGCGGATTTGCAGTATTGGTCCTGTCTTTTTTTCTCCATATCGAACTCTTAATCTCCTTATTATAACTATTATAAGTATTCATTGAATATTGTAAATTAAGGTTTACACGTTGTTCATTGTCCAGTCAGCTGCAGAGAAACCTGACCCCCCCTGCATACAAATTTGTACATAAACACATGCCATTGACACTTGCATGTAATATTTAGACTTAAGTAGATAGTAGATCATGAACTGGGAACAATTTGGAATCAATTTCCGTGCGAATGAAAGGAATTGTTTTGCACGATCTAATATGGTCTTTGGTCTTTTAGATCTCGCTCGGACATAAGTATGGCAAAATGTTGACAAATAACACTGAAGTGAAGGAGCTAAATCTGAACTATTTTCTTTGACTAATTGAATTAAAAATTAAAACAATTCTGATTTTTTGTATGCAAAAACAACAAGCTTATTATAATTTATAACATATGTTGAACTGAGGATCCTTGAGGGATCTCATAATTCTTGCTGACCTTAACATGTACCACTTCACTGCTAGACTCCAAGTTCTCAGGCCGATGTTCAAGAGCTGTGACGAAGAAGGCGGTGTCAAACCGCTTAGGCAGGTGCGTCGGGGTCAGCCAGTTGCTCCAATAGTGCAGCGACCAGATGTCCGGGTAGCAGCCAAACTCTTTGCACAGAGTCAGGAGCTCTTCGGGATTCTTGCTCACCTGAAATTTTTCAGAATAATGCATAAAGAATAAAACTAATGGAGTTAACCTATATATATATTTATTGTTCTATAACAATAGTGGTCAAAAAAATACTTATGTGATCATTTGATTTCTGTCCATCTTTCACATGCAGTTTTCTTGAGGCCGCACCTCCTGGGTGTCTTGTAACAGCAACAACACAAATAGCAATATAACAAGAGCAATGTATTTTAATTGACAGTTAATGTTTCACCACATTACTGACTACCTAAGAATAATTAACAATTGCATATTAAAGATATCTAAATTTTGATTAATACTGGTATTATTATAAGATTGCAATTACTTTGGGAATGGAATAGCTGTCAATTCAAATAATATACTGGGACATTATATGGAAATCTGTCAACTTCAATTCCATTCTAATTGTGGTCAAGTAATACAGATAGTGACAAAGTTGTTGCCTGATAGTACTATACTGATCCATTCCAACATTTTCATTCCATAATATGCAATATCTTTTCATTCATTTCAAATTAATGGGAAAAAATTGAGTAATTTTGAGCTCGGGCAGGAATCGAACCTGCAACACGAGACTAGACATATGGCTTAGGGAGGCGTTGTAAGAGGGAGCTAGTGAAAGTTTTTGAGCCTGAGCTTGGTTGGTTCCAATAGCTCAGTGGCTAGAACTATTTACAGCGTATGGCAGATGTCACAGGTTCGATTCCTGCTTGGAGCACAAAATGTTTCCCTTTTAATTTGAAATTTTGAATTTTTTTAGCAGCATTACTGCCTAATACAAAATTAGTTTTTTTTCACCATTTACCTATGTGATCTTTACCCTGACACCATTTCATCCATTCTGCGCTGATTCGGCTTTTAATGTCATGGTCAATATCTCCATTTTACACTGTTTGAGTGATCCAAACAACATACCTTGCTCTGCCAATGTTTGATATCAAGAACTGAAAGAGTGCTCGCTGCAAGTCCGCTTCTGTCTTTCTGATGTCCTGTACTGCACAGCAGAAGGCCAAGCTCCTCAAATGTCTCCCGGATTGCAGTTATTCTCAATGCAATGTGTCTAAAAATGATTAAAAATACAGAATAACAACAAGGAAAATCCAGGAAATATGGAATAGCAATATCTTGATTAATCATTGACACACAGTATTAAGTTTATGAATAATCTGAAACTAAACCACGGCTACCCCCCATGAAATTGGGGGAGGCCTATGTCCAGCAGTGGACGTCCTAGGGCTGATGTGGAAACCATGGCTATATTAGTTTCACAAAAAATTACCTTTTAAGTTCCTAACAATTGTACCACAATAATGTATGTATTGTTTGGTCAGCACTGTTTGATTACGCCTTGTGATGCAATGTAATTTAGCCAACATGATATCATATCTGCTATATTTACTTAGATACAGAATGCACATAACCAAACATGAAAGGAGTTTGTTATGAGGATTAAGCATTAGAACTTTTTAAGCTTCATTAACACTAGTCACTTGATCTGTATTGGTTTTAAACTCTACAGAACGTCCGTCACGCCTGAAAATACGGTTACAGTAATGTTTACATTACCTCTTGACAGGGTTATCGCCAAGTATCGGCGTGACGGGAGCCCCGGCGCGGTGGAAAGCGTCGAAGTGCCCCTGACCGTAGCCGAAGGTCCTAAACAGTTTCAGCCACTCGTCGCTCGCGTCCGAGGGCTCTGTCACACCGCCGGGGAACACAACGCTGTTCGCGAACGAGGCACTCGCGGTCCGAGTCTGAAACAAGATGTCGTAGTTCACGCCCTGACGCGCCGTTATCGCCGCCTTCTTACTGAGCACTATTAACGTTGCAGCGTCACGCCAACTGGTTCTAATGACATTTTTCATAATGAGCGAGCGGTATTGCGCCGAAAACTTGACAAACACGGCCTCAGTCTACAAGGCCTCATCTCATATCTGTTACGTAGCATGATTACGTTCGGTACTCACCTACAAATAATGCGTCGGCCTATCTATTATCTTAATCTTAAGTTTGTTTCTAAGATGGCATAGCGTAGAGACCATTACAAAAATAGCATAAAGTGACATTCACTCACATTTTTATAATTCCAGGAACTTTTTATTTGTTTTATTCTGCTTGCTAGAACTTTATACTAAACTCAGCAAAATAATTTAAATATCGCATTTAAAAGTAGGCTTTATTGTAAACCAATATAGTACAAACCTGATTAGCAAACCTTCAGATGATTGTTATGAAAAATAGTGCAAAAAGTATCATACGGTGTAGAACATTTTAGCAAACGAAGGCAAAGGAATGAACGGTCATACAGCCATCAAAATATTTATCAAATTTATGTCTATATATTTACTAAATAATATCTAAAACTCGATTCTTAAAAAAAAATATGTATACATTCAGAGCTTGTTAAACTCAATAAAATACATAAGGGAAATTGGCATTTAACCGACCGACACCTATTGTCTATATCGTATTCAAAAGATGGCGCTGAGGATGCCCAGACGCCTAGGCGCCGCCATCTATTTAAAAACTTAAGAAGCGTTTTTAATTATTAAATATATTTTTTTCGACATTGAGTGGAATTTACATTAAATATTAAAATACAAGAATATCAATTAATAATGGTATAATATTTAGACTGGAAAACTGGAATTCTGGATATTTTGTGCGTCGACCGTTATCGTAGTGGAAAAATCGGCCGCCAGTATTGCACATTGCATTAATTATCTATTTATCAGCATTCGGTCATCAGCATTAATAATAGCTATTTAAATTTTACGATAAGTTATGATGCTTATTGCTTATCTTTTTCCATCTTATATTTGTTGTAGGTAAGAGTAAAATCGCTAGTGTGTAGACTGGTCTCAGGGGTGGGTATTTATTTCCAAGCATACCTACTTCATTAATCATTATGTAGGTAATGTAGGTATAAAGGATTAGGCTTGGGACATTGATCAAGTGTGAGTTAAAGTGATATTAGAGTAGTCCCAAAAGGCAAGTATTTGGTTGGGGCAGTGCGAGTACTATAGTAATTATTATGTGGTTGGTGTAAATGACTCGTCCTTGTAATTCTATAGCTCTTTAGGCTGTTGAAGTGTTGACAGTTTAAGACTAGTTTGTGTCGTCGAGTTTTTTTTTATTAATACGATCGTAATTTATTATTGCTTGAATTTCTAAATGCGTTGTCAGAAGTGGCCAGGGTAGAGCGGAAGGAGCTGCCGCTTTAGGCTCCTCCAGGTAGTTACCTGGGGGAAACTTCGGGGCGCCAAAATGCTGAATGTGAATATTTGAATGTCAACATTGTCTACTAAAGGCCACCGATTGGGCCGGTGGGGCGGTGGCGTTGTGCGTAGTTGACGGCGTGTACCAGCGAGGCCAATGCATTTCTACCTTTCCACTTTTACCTCTCCCAGGGTCGACCTAGGGTAGAGCGGATTTGCACCCGGTCGAATGCTGATAGTGATCCCGCGGCGTCCCCCTCGACAAGGCGGAGCCGGCACTCGTTGGGGTTATTGACAGTAGTCCAAGGAGTTTGCTGCGGTTAGTCCGTCATACCTGTCCTGGTCCCCCAACCTGGATACATAAAAGCATTTCTTCAACGTAAAAAAAG
Source organism: Notocelia uddmanniana (assembly GCA_905163555.1). Classification (NCBI taxonomy): domain Eukaryota; kingdom Metazoa; phylum Arthropoda; class Insecta; order Lepidoptera; family Tortricidae; genus Notocelia; species Notocelia uddmanniana. Next base: position 2,955,453 of record LR991057.1, read on the forward strand.
GGTAGAGCGGATAGAGCGGCCGGTTTAGGCACCAGGCTAGGGTGCCCTAATACCGAATTCTTCTTGTAGGTGATTATCTGATTGTATACAGTGATAACACTTATAACTAACTTAACGGTTTTAGTCGGCATTGAAGCAAGCTAAATACTACCAGTATCTTTCCTGTGTTTAATTGTATACAGTGATAACACTTATAACTAACTTAACGGTTTTAGTCGGCATTGAAGCAAGCTAAATACTACCAGTATCTTTCCTGTGTTTAATTGTATACAGTGATAACACTTATAACTAACTTAACGGTTTTAGTCGGCATTGAAGCAAGCTAAATACTACCAGTATCTTTCCTGTGTTTAATTGTATACAGTGATAACACTTATAACTAACTTAACGGTTTTAGTCGGCATTGAAGCAAGCTAAATACTACCAGTATCTTTCCTGTGTTTAATTGTATACAGTGATAACACTTATAACTAACTTAACGGTTTTAGTCGGCATTGAAGCAAGCTAAATACTACCAGTATCTTTCCTGTGTTTAATTGTATACAGTGATAACACTTATAACTAACTTAACGGTTTTAGTCGGCATTGAAGCAAGCTAAATACTACCAGTATCTTTCCTGTGTTTAATTGTATACAGTGATAACACTTATAACTAACTTAACGGTTTTAGTCGGCATTGAAGCAAGCTAAATACTACCAGTATCTTTCCTGTGTTTAATTGTATACAGTGATAACACTTATAACTAACTTAACGGTTTTAGTCGGCATTGAAGCAAGCTAAATACTACCAGTATCTTTCCTGTGTTTAATTGTATACAGTGATAACACTTATAACTAACTTAACGGTTTTAGTCGGCATTGAAGCAAGCTAAATACTACCAGTATCTTTCCTGTGTTTAATTGAACTCTTTGTCCGTGGAACAAAGGGATGGGTTGCCAGATTGAGTAATACTCGTAAACTTGCGAGATTCACGTTTGGGGTCGTCCCTAAAACCGCTGCTCGTAGATTGAGACAGGTGAAACAAACGGTAGGTACATTAGAGGTGTCGCAAACTTGTCGCAAAGTCTAAATTCGTGTTTGTATTAAACCTTTTTAATTATTGTAACTGACATTTTATTTTATACAAATAAAATGTCATTTATGTTATCTTATCTGAACTGTACACAATCTGCCTCGCTCACAGACATCATATAAAAGCAGACTCGCAGTATTAAGCCAGACGATTTTTCATATAGTTGTCTCGTTAATCCTTATGCCACACCAAAATGAGTTAGAATGGGACAACTAGTACGATATTAACGAATTGTCCCGATTTAAAAAACACACCATGTCACACCAGAGTGAATTTAGTAAACATCACAACGATACGTCAAAAACAAAACGGTACCGAAAGTGCAATAGATATTGTGAAAATTACGAAATTATATGTATCAAAACTCAACAATCTTTATTTACAAGTAAGCAGAAATGTGGTACGTAGTGCAATGGTGCCGGAGCAGTTTAAAATCAGTGAAAATGTCCGGAGAAAATATCAGTTTTCATTGGTAAGAAACTTTTGCTATTATTTCAAAAATTGCACGAACATTATGCAACATAATAGTCTGAGATAGACAACAGATGCTGGATACTACAAAATGTACCTTTTGCGTAGTTCCAAATTCATTTCAGAAAGGTTTTTTGGTAAAAATTCATCTGTCGTGAACTGGGCTAGTGCTGTTACTTAATGAAAAAAAAAATATGTCGACAATTTATCGATATGAATTATTTACGTAAGCATTTAGACGAGATATTATTGCGTTAAATTATTAATTACATGGTTATTTATCAACTTTAGATTTCCGAATAATAATTTACTTCAAAAATGGATTGACGCAGTAGGACGCAATAATTGGACGCCGACCAAACATCACAGAATCTGCTCCAAACATTTTAAAAGTGACTTTTATGTTACTAAGAACAATAAAAGAATATTATTGCCAGATGCAATACCTACAATATTCCAGATGCTCCTTGAGGTAAGTTGGGAAAGATCAATATTTATTTACTGAATTTTCAGGGACCGCTTCAGATGAGTTGGTTTGGTTTAGGTTTAGGCATAATATGTTAAGACGTTGCATACATTAATATTTTTTTTATCTGAGAGAAATATTTTGATCTAAATGAGCTAAGATAATTTGTTTTATGACAAAACTGGATTATATATAATATATAAATAAATAAGTATATATTAGGGGACAATTTCTTATAAAAATCAAACTAGTCCCATAGCCACTCAAGTGCTCGCGTTAAAAAAAAAGGTGGTCTAAAGTGCTCAAGATTCACCGAGCATTAGCAGCGCATTGTCTTGTGTTGTTAATAAATCGGTTGCCTGGCTTCGTCTTAACTTTATGCTATGATTCTTTTTATGTTATAAAGCTAAAGGAACAGGCAATTTGTTTATATAATTAATTACATAGGTCACCATAGTAAAATATTTTTTTAAAAAGTCACAATCTTTACATACCGTTTCAAATGAGATCTTTTGCAATAAATATATTTTTATTTTATAATCTAAATCGATAACATATGTAAATCTTATTTTTATTTAAAACTGTAATAGTTTACGCTTCGATTGATACCAAATGAAGTATATAATCCCGGGGAAATATTTTGCATAAAACCTTTTTCATTTGCAATGTTTACATTGTCAGTTTTTCAATTCGCCGCAAAACAGTGTAGTTTGTTTATGATTTTTGTATGAATAATTTAGGCAAACGAGTACAAAAATATTGTCAGACGTAGATAGAGACACTATTAAACTTTAAATAACAAGTGCCAATTTTGTCAAAATCGCAACAATTTCTGTCACAAATTATCAATAACAAAAAATAGCCTTACATACCTAACGTAATGAGTGCCGCTTTTGACGCCCGATTAAAAATAATTCCATACACTTCAAACCACATAAAATTCTTAACACATACACTACACATGTTACACTTCACAACTTAATAGATATTCGACCGATTACAACTCGATTTATATTTTTGTTCTCATTTCAAAAGTATACAAAAACCCACGCAAAGGTCCCGACTCAAACTAACGGACATACTCCGGCGGACCTGCGCTGTCAAAATTTAATCATGGCGGCGATATAGGACGGGATACACTGGTGCGCAACGAAACCACAGTTCACGCAGTGATCGTCAATATTGAAATTACGAAATTTACATTTCTTATTAAATCAATTACGAATAGTTACAGATCCTTAACTTATGACTTATACAATGCTAATACGAAATTAACAGCCGTACACTCATGGTGACTTTAATTATATATTCTTGAAGTAATAATAACGTTTGGCATTTTATTTTAAATATCATTCGCTGTCGTGATATAGAATAACTGACAAAGTAGAAAAGTTGGAAAACCGCCGATATTTTCATTTCAAAGTTATATATCTCAACAATGGCTGAACCGATTTTGATAAAACATGTTTTACTGATATTATCGTTTCCCGAGAGAAAAGTTATGTTATTAACTTATTATAAATTCGAGGAGTTAAAAATGCAGTATTTTTTACATACACACCATAATAGTTGCAACTTTTTGGCTCGACATATCAGATCTCAATGACCTCGTGTTAACGTGTCTAGGCATTTATAGTTGCTTCAGTCATATTGATCCACGGCTATAAGATACTACTAAATTTCTCTTGGAAATCCTGGTCTGAAAAAAAGTCAACCAAATAGTTCAACAGTTTAAATAAAAGCTACGATGCCACAGACAGATATACACATTAAACTTATAACCCCCCTCTTTTGCGTTGCGTAGTATAGTAGTAGTAGGCACGGTACCAGAACTGACTATATTGTAATTTCATCATGTCAGACGAAGGACGTCCACTGCTGGACATAGGACATATATTTATTTGGCACCCAAACAAGTTTTTTTTAACTCTAACAGGTTCTCATTGCTGAGGTGATAAGTTTTATGTGATGTGGTATGTGTGTGGTACACGAGAGCAAAGTTAGCTATATGCATATCGTGTATTCGAATCTCTTGATACGCTATAAAATCTATCATAGAATCACTTGCCACGCTCCCTAGTGATTCGATTAAGGCATCCTTCGCTACCTCGGGATTAGAAATTATTACTCGTCGTAAAAAAACGACTGCTCTCTTATTGCACAAATAATTATTGAATCCTTGCCTGACACATCCCATAACCACTAACGAGTAAAATTACAATGAAAATTTAAGAAATTAAATTAAATTAATATTTGAAAAAAATACATCACAAGTAACAACAAAATTCATACACTTATTTTGTGAGGTAAGTATTTTTTATTGGTACGTGGTTTTCACTGCAAATTTTTGGGTGTTAAGTTAAAACGACTATACAATAGTTTATATGCGAGCTACAAATAACTGAGATAACGGTCAATACGAGTCAAAATCAGAACTGGTTTTTTGAAAAAAGAAAACCATACATTCTTATTTGAACCATTACATGGAATATGTGAATTTTATAAATTTATATGATCAGTTGAACAAGTAAAAGTGAACCCTACCTCTACTTCATACATTCATAAATAAAAGGTAAGCAGTTACATTGGTAATGGGCCGCCACTTAGTATGCGTAAAAGAACCTATCAAAAATGAATAAACTAAATTAAACCATTCTGCGACAATAGCCCAGTGTGCACCACGCCTTATGACATAATACGTGGATCCCACGCGAATCGGCGGAAGTGCCTTGTGCAACCACAGTTGCGTACAATAGTATTTATAGACGTCACAAGTTCATTCACCTAATCCTGCATAGAACATACCTAATTGTTCATTAAAAGTGGATTTATGTTGATTTTAATAGACGCATTTATTGATTTTAATAGCCTAGTACAGAAATATGGCATAATCACATAATAATGTACGATTTAAAATTAACCTCGCAAAATTTTCATCACTCAACGTACTTTGTTGGAAGAATTTATTACATTCCATTTTAATTAGTATCGAAATATATGCTTCGTCTTATGAAGCAGTAAACCAGGATTAATTTGGTATATAATACCAATTAAAAAATGCACAATTGATTGCTCACAGCATTTTTTAATCGCGAGCTCTCTCGCTGACGTACCGAACTTCGATGGTCATGAAAACAACTTTTATATTTTATAAAAATTGTTCCGTAGACTGCGGTTTTAATTTTTTTTAATGTTGCCACATTCATACTCTACCTATATAACTCAATTAAAAAGCGTTCTTCGCATGTTCCGCATAGCAACAATTTAAAAACCGTTGGAACTCCAACTCGCAACTAGTGTTGCGAGAGCACTGTACGTTTTCCCAAGTCGCAACCCTAGTTGCGGAGAGCACGTGAGTGGATAGTAAGCTCAATAAGGCTGGTGTTATGGTCTAGACGACGATGGGGCGCTAGTCGGGTAACCTCCACGAGTGTCTGGGCTCTTCCAGTTCCTCTGGACCCTCGCGGGTCTGGGGGAAGGGGAAGGGTTCTGGCCGGTGCGCCCTGGAGGCAACCATAATCTAAAGTTTCAAATAAACATTTGAGTATAAAATGCTTAAAATCATTAGTCATTACCTACTACATAACTACATAATTTTAATTTGTAGGATATATTAGAATCTTTTGACGTTTGACGACCACTTTGGCTTAGTTGGTAGTGACCCTGCATACGACAGGGTTCGAATCCCGGTCAGGACATTATTTGTGCATTTATCGCGATTTGGTCTTGGATGTTTTCTATGCATTTATCTATATAAGTATGTATATCGTCGTCTAGTACCCATGGTTAGTACAAGCTTTGCTTAGTTCGGGACGAGGTCGATTTGTATAAGATTGTCCTCTAATATTTATTTATATTTATTATTGATATTGAATGCAGTTTGTGTTTTTAATTTCATAAATATTTCAATAAAGTATAGGAGTAAGATATACGACTTAAGAATATCAATAGTAATTGAATATCGATGTCGATATTTCGTAGTAAATTATCTTTCACTGCACTAACTCTCGTCACGAAGCGATGAATAGTTGAGACAATGACAGTTGAAGACCTGTCAGACTACATGATATCTATTTCTTTCTTACTTACTGATAAGTACGTTAGTGGGAACAGATCGGAAGTATAGAAAACGTTCAACTTATTAGCGCTTATCTGCTTTTCTCTGATATCTGTGGCCTCGCTAAAATAAAATACAAAAAATCATACAAATGAAAATCGTTTATACCAACCAACTCTATCCATAGGTTGTAAGTGATAGGGTATCTTAACAGACTGCCAGCGTGATGGTCAGACGATACGACCGAGAGTAGTGGCATAATCAAGAAGCCTATATATATATATTCTAGTAGTGCAGTGGACAGGCCGTCAGTTTGATGGCCAAGCGATATCTGTTGGATATCGCAACCCCGTTCGTCCGTATCGTTGGTGTTAAAAAAAATAAATATTAAAATTAAAATTGTTTATTGACTTGATTGAAGTGTTGGATCGGCATATGACCGGGACAGTGGCGTAATAAAGAGTTTACTCATCAGTCGGTAGATATGGGCTCATTAGATAGATAAAATTCGTTATGCGAGAACTAATTTTAGAAGTTTAACCCAGTCTCTAGTGCCGGATACCGGGAGGTATGACTAGAGGTAGAGAGTTATATTGTAGCCTAAGAGTCCGCAGGAAGCTCGTTTCTTCATACAAACGTAGTTTCGTTCTCGCAGTGCAGTCGTCAACTCGTCATCCTTAAACAATCTTATCATCTGGGTACTTACCGTATCAGCCAAATTATATTAGGTATATTGTGATTTTTTTTATTAATAATGGTATTGCTCTTGGCCTGCAACTAGCCAGGGGGCAAAGATGAGGCCGACGATGAAGCGAGCTCACCCAGAAGATGCCTATTCACTCGTGGCTTAAAAATTCACTTCGCGTTCGCGTACACTCGACAGCAAGAATATGTGCACACGTAAGGACACGGTCTAATACGTCTGAACATGTATGTGCACTATGTAAACGCATTTGACTATAGGTAGAGTCGTGTTCAGATATTTGTAATAACCTTGTCCGTCCTGTGCTGATGTATGTATCAAACGATGATGGAAAAGATATCCAACAGACAGACAGACAGACAGACAGACGGACATGGCGAAACTATAAGGGTTCCTAGTAGACTACGGAACCCTAAAAATGGCTGATAAAACCCACATTAATTTTAAATGAGCTATCAAACGACACCCCACACAATGGGTTATGCAAAAATAAATTTGCATCTCTATTTTACGTGTATAAGGAGGAGGTACCAAAAAATGTTTTTCCCAAGATTTTATCGGCGTGATTGCCCATGCCAAATTAAATTACAGCTTTCAAGTAGTAACGGTTACAGAGCTAAGCCACGAACGGACAGACGGACATAGTAGACAAACTGGGTTCCCTGTTTACTACAAGAACCCTAAAATGAATGGACATGTTTTGACAAAGCTTTCTAGGAGGCATATGATGGTTGCCATTTTATCACTTATGGTCGTCACGTTCTAACAAGTATGCGAGTGCGAGAGTGACGGGCGTACATCCACGACGATAAGTGATAAAATGGAAACCATCTACGCCTGCAGCTTTGTAGCTTAGACATCGGAATCGGACATAGGATGTAATAATAATAATAATCGTACGGCATTTATTTACGAACCGTGAGATCTTCGAGAAGACAAGTACGATTGCCAGTTTAGTTGCACTTTTAGCACCACCCAGGGGTCACGCGTAGGGTAACGGTGGGTACTCCCTACGGACGTGGTGCAACTTCGACCCCCCTTGTCAAGTGAGTCGGCAACTTGACTGTTAGTAGTTCTCAAGCCGCCCGAAGGCCTCTAACTTGGCTTAACGACTGCTGTTGTAGACAGCAGTCGGGGTTAACGGCTTAACGTGCCTTCCAAAGCACGGGAGCGCTCAGTTAGTAACCACTCAAAGCGGTCACCCATCCAAGAACTGACCTGCGCCCACATTGCTTAACCTCGCATACCGCATACGGTTCGCGGGCGCCGCTGGGCCACGAGCGCTCCACACATAGGATGTAATTTAAAAGTATACGCGTACAGAAATGCACAGACTCCATACTTGTATATATGGGTGAGGACCAAATTTTTGGACCACAGTTAAGGCATTTAATTCGCCTACAATTTAATTGATTCCGTTGTGACACGGAAGTTTGTCATACAATTTATATGGGTAACTTTCGTGTCACAACGGAATCAATTAAATTGTAGGTGAATTAAATGTCCTCACCCGTATCCCTGGCTGGTAAGGATTGACAAACATAAGAGAGACCAATCAACTCCCAAAATTGTGGGTAACTAACACAATTTCGTCACGTTATAGGTATTTTACAGAATTATATATCTTGAATAATTTTTAAGAAAAAAAAACCGACTTCAATGGGGGAGGCCAGTGAACGATTATTATACTTAGATGGTGCACTCTTAGATTCCATACAATAAAATAAAAATGGCTATAAGTATGTTTATAATGGTAGAAGACTAAGTACCCTCAATTCCTCATGGAATCATGGAAAAACCTTGCTTGCTTGACAAACAAAACGAAGAGAACAAATCACCAAACGTGAACTACGCGTCGTTGAAGAGTTCCGTTCTGATCATCATCAGCAGTTCCACTTCATCAAATGTCACTTTTATGAATGAAAATGCTTGATTAGTTCATGAAAATACTAAAATCACTATTTGTGTGCCTTTCACATTTGAGGAGCTCCCTCGATTCCTAATGGATTCCATCATCAGAACTCGAGCATGACAAAAATCAATCGTGAAAATAGAACTTGCTTAACAAACACAGCTTGGAGGACAAATCACCAAACGTGAACTTTTCGTCGTTGAAGAGTTCTGTTCTGATCATCATCAGCAGTTCCACTTCATCCAATGTCACATTTTTGGATGCAAATGCTTGACTTGTTGATAAGAACACAAAAATCACTATATGTTTGCCTTAAAGATTTTAGGAGTTCCCTCAATTCCTCATGGATCCCATCATCAGAAATCAAGCATGACAAAAATTAATCGTGAAAATAGAACTTGCTTAAAAAACACAGCTAGGAGGACAAATCGCCAAACGTGAACTTTTCGTCGTTGAAGAGTTCTGTTCTGATCATCATCAGCAGTTCCACTTCATCCAATGTCACATTTTTGGATGCAAATGCTTGATTTGTTGATAAAAACACAAAAATCACAATATGCTTGCCTTAAAGATTTGAGGAGTTCCCTCAATTCCTCGTGGATCCCATCATCAGAACTGCGTTTTGACAAAAGCGGGACCAACTTGGATATATATACTTACAATTAAAAAAAGAATTTTCCAAATCGGTTAAGAAATGACGGAGTTATGGACTAACAAACATTAAAAAAAAAGAACAAAAAAATCAAATAAAAAAATAAAACCGAATTGATAACCTCCACTTTTAAAATTTTGAAGTCGGTTAAAAAAGGGCTTACAACTCCAAAACAAAATTATTTCGGGTATCAGGAGGCTAGAATAAGTAGGTATCGATGAAAGAATGAATTATGTATGGTGTATTAATGATTGATACTTGTTTTGTGTGCCTATTTAATAAAATAAATAAATAAATAAATAAAGAATTAGGACACAAACCTTGATAATTCTCCCCTTTCACTAAGTAAATTGGACAAAACGTTCAAAAGGATATTAAAATTCAAGTCCCCAGGCGAGAAATCTGAAAAGTTCCAACAGCCCTTTTCATAAATCAGTTTCTAATTATTTGAGAATTCGATCCCAGTATAACAAGACACATTTTTTGAACAGAATATACCTACTTATTGTTTGTTTTTAAAAGACTTGAATTTTAACGGTAATTTTTGCTCACGTTTTTCGTTGTTTCCCTAGTAAGTGTATCACAGAATGATATTGGGGGACAATCTTACACAAATCGACCTAGTCCCAAACTAAGCAAAGCTTGTACTATGGGTACTAGGCGACGATATACATACTACTAGATAAATACATACTTAAATACATAGAGAACATCCAAGACCCAAGAACAAAATCCGTGCTAAATGCACAAATAATGCCCTGGGCGGGATTCGAACCCGGGACCTCTAGCTTCGGAAGCAGTGTCACTACCAACTAGGCTAAACAAGCTGTCAAATATACTAATATTGTACTAATTTCACTTATTCAAGAAGATTATTTTATTACGTTTTAAAGATTCCGCATATTTTCCTGTTTCAAGATTGTTTTTCTTGAAAACGCATGACGATAATTGACAATGCACGATTTTTCTAATCTGAAAAAAAAAGATACCGAGGTATAGTCGGTCACGTAATCTGTCATTTTCCCATGCACTAAATGACAAATACATGGTCGGGCTCTTTGTGACCCATTTCGCAAACATGTTTTGAATTTCGATACAGTTTGACCTGACTGACAATTTTAAGTGGGTCACAAATTATGTAAATTCCTTGCCTACCCCTACGTTATAAACGGTACGTAGGTAATCGATACGCAGATCACTGTGGATTCCGTTTCACGAAGTTACACGAGTACTACGCCGGCTAAAAAGGATCTTGGACTCTGACTCATGTGAACGCCATTGCCAAGCTAGCACGATAGCTTATACCGTCACTTTATATGGCCGAAATCGTGATAGCTAGGCTGTTCTCTATTCTGCGCCACTCCACAGCACCACCACAGAATAAGTAATAGTTGGCACCACCGATTTGTAAAATTGCATTGAAGCTTCGTGATATACACTGGTATTCAGCGATCACAAGGCGATGACCGTCGCTTATGGACGCTTAGTACTCCGGGAGTGTCAAAATCAAATGTTTATTCTGTAAGTAGGCCTCAAGGGGTCTTAACAATGTGGATAAATTAAATGAATAATAAATATCGTTTATTGATCAGATACAATTTTAACACTAAACAGTACCTACCTTGCAGACCCCAAACTAGGCAAAGCCTGTATCTTGGGATCCAGGAGAGCAGTTGACCTGATTTATTTTACAATAATAATTCTCAACAAAAACAATCAAATCACTTAAAATAAATATAAAAAACAGATGATTTGAAACTAAAACTGTGATCTAATGGATGTACCTAATATAGTAGAGGAATGAAAAGGTTCTACACTTTTAATAGAGTCGAAAAGTGACGAAACCTTTTAATTCCGAGACTGTAGGTCCAATATTACAGAGTATGTCACATCGCATGCGCGTCGCCGATCCTAAGCCCTTTGTATATTCGTATAGCAAAGCAAATTATACTCGTATATGTGATATCGCAATTTTCATCTTTCAACCAACAATAATTATAATAGTACAAAACAGAACAGATTTCATGTGTTCTGCTTACCCTGTTATTTATTCGCACAGATTAACACATATGCGTAGCCCAGAGGTGATTACCTGATTACCTAATGTTTTCAAGCGTGCGTAATCTAAAATGACATATTCCGTACTAAAAATGACAGCTAGATTAACTAAATCTACCTAAAATAAGTTTAACATACATAACAACCAGCGGTCAGAATTATACTAGATGGAATACGGCTATACTAGTCGCTGAACTTTATGAATAGCAGCAAAGATCTTCGGGGACCTTTTTTTGAAAAGAATCGGACAGTCTTCAAACTCGTTATCTTGTCGGAAATATTCAATTAATTTCCGCCCGTCCAGGAACGTCGGTGGCAATTGTGGCAAACAAGCGTACGGCCCGCCTGATGGTAAGCGGTCACCGGAACACGTGCTGACGTATAAGGATTAGATTGGTGTAATATTGATTGGCGGGCTCTGGCGAAGTGCTAGTGTATTAGTCAAATGTATGACAGCATGAACGTTAAAAAAAGGTTGATACAATACACACAAGATCGCCTGTTTGCCAAAAACACTGTAGGTTTACGTGTCGTGCCTGCATTACACTGCCACGGCTGATGAAGTGCTGGAGAAAGTTCGTCAGAAGACTGGCTACGCTCCAACTGCGGTCGCGCCGCGCCACTGTTGTGTGTGCCGCGGTTGCTGCAAGGTGCCCATAGTACCCATACCAAATGAAGGGTACACAGAAAGGCTGCATGTTACACATAGCACATAGCACAAAGACGCAAAGTAGCATGTCTGTGCGTCTACTACAGATTGTACTTCGGTGAGTGTGCTCTGGAGCTCCATGAGCTCATACCGCCTTCCCTTTCCCGTACTTTTGTAGATATGTAAACACATATTACGTGAAAGAAATCCAGCCTTGTCGTCGTACTATGGCAATCTAATGGTAAATGTCGCTTAGAAGAATGTCTTGAAAATGTGAGTATATTGTCATTATTCCTCTCAGCTTTCGACAAAAATTCTTTCGTATGTCTGTCTCATGTCTGTCCGGATGTTTTCCTCTACAGGTCGCATTTCTCAACCGATTCTCGTCAAATTTCGTCAAATTGAGATGCACATAAATATTAACGTATTATGGTATTATCATATTTGTTCAGCGTCTTGTTAACAAATCTAGATATTTGTAGGTAGGTAAGTAACGTATCAGACACAGGTAAATTATATAGACTGCCAATGTCTTTACAATGTAGCGTATACCTTACACGTGATCCCCGGGTGGTGCTAAAAGTGAAACAAACTGGCAACGGTACCGTCTTCTTGAAGATCTCACGGTTCGAAATAAAATTGCCGTACGGTAAATATAATAATAACATTTTCTCAAACATGCAATGAAATATTGATGTTATGTTCCTTATAATAGGCTGCGAAGTATGACGTTTCAGGTGTGGCTAGGACAAGAGGTCGTTAATGGGATTTCATACAAATCATGCAGGCCTAGGCCGGCCAAGTCCTCTTTTTTAATTTCCATTCCACATAAATTTGTGGCACAGGCATCATGACATTCTGCCACTATGCGTATTAAAAATAAAACTTTGATTTTTTGTTGTTTATTTCATTGCATGTTTGAGAAAAGTACTATACATACCTCGGCGGGAAATATGGGGTTGCCCGCCTTAGACCTATCCGGCCTCGCTTCGCTCGGCCGTCTATGACTTCGGCCGGCAACCCCTTTCGTCCCGGCCTCTGTAGTAATGTACTATTAAAATAATGAGTATGCTGTAGCTAGCTATACTGCGGAGAGAGGTTATTACCCGTGGTACCACTGCTTTTGTACCACGGGGGACCACGGGTAATTTTTTTACCCGTAGTCCCACCGTTCTAAACAGTGTTCGCCAGTGGGTCTACGGGTAATTTATTTTTCCCCATGCCCCGGCCCCCGACCCGGCCATTTATTTGTGTGATGAATTCAATTGATGATGACATTCAATATAGCGCCATTTATGTACACAACAAAAAATAATATTTATATGACGCCGTTGCCATAATGAAAAACCGGCTGTTAATTACTGTTTAAATGAAATGATGACTTGCTTAGTAAATTAAGTATTTAATTCTTTAAAAGACAGATATACATAATAGGTGTACTAGTGATTGGTACGGTGTCTGTCGGCAAGTGAGTCACAGATCAGCTGTTAGCGCCGCGCGCTATCGGTTCCCCGCTCCGCTTTACCCGCAGTTGTCTATCACGCGAGGCAGGCGTGAACATCCTCCGGCACGTTGAAAGCATATAGGTTGCTTTCAAAAGCTTCATTGGCTATCTGCATCCTCGCTCTCCTGGTTCGCAGAGACCGGTAGCAAGCACAGCTTGTTGACGGCTCGTCTTATGACTCCCTTTGTAGTGGTTATATCGACGACCCTGGTGACGCCGTCAGTTCCTGGGTACAGTCTGCATACTCTTCCTAGACGCCCCTGCAGTGGCGCCAGATTATCTTCTTTCAGTATGACTAAGTCTCCGCAGGCGAGATCTCTCTGTGGTGTGCGCCACTTGGTGCGCTGCTGCAGTTCGGCTATGTACTCCCGACGCCATCTTTCCCAGAAGTGTTGGCGTATTTTCTCGATGAGCTCATATCTGTTGGGTCTGGTAGCGTTTATAGGCACCGTCGGAATGGACTTAAGCGGCCTCTCTATGAGAAAATGGCCTGGGGTCAGAGGAGAGGGATCAGTACAGTTAGACGAAAGAGGAGAAAGCGGGCGTGAATTTAAAATGGCTTCAATTTGTGTGAACAACGTCGCCAACTCCTCAAACGTTAAGACAGCATTTCCAGCTACACGCTTTAGGTGATGCTTGGCTGATTTAATACCCGCTTCGAAAATACCTCCAAAGTGGGGAGAATAAGCGGGGCTGAAGACAAATTTAATTCCTTCACTAGTTGAATATTCGAAGACTGACCGACGGCTGGATCTTAATACTCTACCTAATTCATTGCTAGCACCTACAAAATTCCTACCGTTGTCGCAATAGATCTCCTTGGGACAGCCCCGGCGCGCAAGGAATCTTCTAAGGCAAAGAATAAAGGCTTGAGTACTCAGATCACTTACCAACTCTAAGTGAACTGCCTTCGTGCTGAGGCAGACAAACAAGCACAAATAACATTTGCTGGTACGACTACCACGTCCTGTCACGGTCGCCATTATGTTAATTACTGTTTAAATGAAATGATGACTTGCTTAGTAAATTAAGTATTTAATTCTTTAAAAGACAGATATACATAATAGGTGTACTAGTGATTGGTACGGTGTCTGTCGGCAAGTGAGTCACAGATCAGCTGTTAGCGCCGCGCGCTATCGGTTCCCCGCTCCGCTTTACCCGCAGTTGTCTATCACGCGAGGCAGGCGTGAACACCGGCCAAGAGCGTGTCGGGCCACGCTCAGTGTAGGGTTCCGTACTTTTCCGTCCGTCACATTAAGTTGACATATTAAGTACAGAAACACAAAACCCTAAAAACGGGCCCACAGAGGACGGTGATAACTAAAGAAAGAGTTTGGATTATACGGTTAAATTACAAACTTAGTTCAGAAATTATTTTTGTAATTTTTTCAAAAACTATTCAACCTATCAAGTTCAAAATAATTTTCCTACAAAGTTTTTATAAAGTTCTACTTTTGAGATTTTTTTCATATTTTTAAAACTTATGGTCCAAAAGTTAGAGGGGGGGGGGGACACATATTTTTAACTTCTGGAGCGATTATTTCCGAAAATATTAACATTATCAAAAAATGATTATAGTAAACCCCTATTTATTTTTAAATACCTATCTAACAATATATCACACGTTAGGGTTAAAATGAAAAAAAAAACACTCCCCACTTTACGTATAGGGGAGGTACCCTAATAAAATATTTTTTTCCACTTTTTATTTTACCACTTTGTCGGCGTAATTGATATACATATTAGTACCAAATTTCTAGCTTTCTAGTGCTAACGGTCACTGAGATTATCCGCGGACGGACGGACAGACGGACGGACAGACATGGCGAAACTATAAGGGTTCCTAGTTGACTACGGAACCCTAAAAACCGGCCAAATGCGAGTAGGTTTCTTTGCCGTTTTTATTTTTTGTACGGAACCCTCGGTGGGCGAGTCCGACTCGCACAAATAAATGGCCGGGTTCCTAACTAGATCAAAATGGTTGTCCTTTTACCCAAGTGCGCTCTTATTCTCGGACGTCACGCTTCGCTTCGGATGCACTGTGGTGACCGAGGTATCTGCATTTGTCTCTAATAAGATGTCATATATATAGATATATAGCTATCCATACCGTGATCGGCAACGGCGACCCTAGCTAGTTACGAGCGTGAGCTCGAATGTGGCTTGCAAAGTAAGGTGATCTGAAAATCTGCAAGATGTCATATACCACATACCAACCTCATATGCCGTGCCTCGTGTGCCGTGTGGTGCCGGATTTGGATAGAATCAAAAACGGCATATTCGTATTCGTCTATAGCGGTAATAGTTTGAAATAAAAATTATGACATAGGACGCAAACGACCAGACGCATCGCCTGATGGCAAGCGATTAGCGCCGCCCATGGACACTCGCAACACCAGAGGGGTTGTAAATGCCTTAAGATCGGAGTACGCTATTTTCTTAAATACGGGTATTTTACAATCCCTGATAGAAACGAGAAATTTTGCCAGTATGGTGTCGTTTAAGCATAGAGACTGAGGTGCCATAGTTGTCTCACAGGCCGAGTGCTTATTTGCCCGTACCCTGGTGTATAAAAAGGAATTGCAGCGATAGCGGCGTGCCGAGCGGCGACATATGTGACAAGGTATTCCGGGTGTATTACTTTGCTCGGGCACTATATACATAATTTAAGCAGTAAGTCAACTAAACGTAATGCAAAAGTATGAGTATAAATGTGTCGCAACTGGCGATAGAGATGTAGCTAAAGTTAAAACAAGACAGCAATTTATATATGTTTCATTCTAATTTAACTATTGCTGCAGTGCCGGTGAACTGTATGGCGTTCGTTGGTGTTTGTAATGACACGACAAAACTTAGTTGAATACTGAACATTTATTGATGAAAATACAGGGGTTTCATAGTAGTTCTACTACTTCATAGAACCGTTTGGTCCGTTTTCGTAATTTCGATTTCACAATGTTTCGCAATCAATTAAGAAACAGGACCTTCGGTTTCTCGATGAGATTTAGCTTTACAATAATTTTAATGCGCTTATCGCAATGTTATTATAAACAACCCGATTAGGATTTACAAATCTGGGCATTGTATTGTAATCTGTTATTCTATGTTTTTTTAAACAGCCTATAATGTGTCCCACTGCTGGGCAAAGGCCTCCCTTCCTTTCTACTTTCTACCACTCGTCTCGGTCCTATGTTAGTTTCAGCCAATCCATACAAAATGCATTAAAGTCGTCCCGCTATTTACTTTTCGGTCTGCGTCTGCCTCGATAGCCATCCTGGGAGATCTCCCAGATCTATTATAGATCTGGGAGATCTATAATAGATCTCCCAGGATAGCGAGCAATGGACCGCAGCATACGTGGGAGTGCGTAGAATTTATCGGATCAGGAACACAGTACTGCGTTCCAAAACGAACGAATTTAAGATGTGGGTGCTAAGACCGCAAAGCTGCAATGAAACTGGGCTGGACATGTCTGCCGAATGCACCCGGAGCGACGACGGGCCAAATTAGCCACCGAATAGATGATCTAGAGTACTGTGTTCCTGATCCGACAAATTCTACGCACTCCCACGTATGCTGCGGTCCATTGCTCGCTGGCAAATCTTGAGTCGAAACTTTTGGGCTTCGGTCAATGACCAAGTTTGGGCACCATAGGTTAGGATACGTGGAATTCACACGTCGACGAGTTTGCGCTTCAGTGCCAAAGGAAGGTTACCTTCATTAGCGCCTTCATAGAGCAGAAGTAAGAGTATAATTTTAATGATCTTAATTACGTGATCGAACGTAGGTATTAAGTCATATACTACAGCGGCCCTAGCCCTTGATCAGAGTGGAGCGGCTTATTCTGCGCCACTGAAAAAGCGCCTCCAACATTTTATCTTTATTTTTATTTGTTTTTATTCGGCATTTAGTCGCCTAGAGCTGCCGCTGTATCCACTCTACGCTAGCGCTAGGGCCGGTTCTGAATGCTAATCTTATATTCCATTGTGACAACTTGTAAACAAAAACCTTTCAACTTGTTCAATAAATATTCGGCAGTTGAACCAAACATTTCGGCCGAATACCGAATATTCAAAAATACGCCGAGTATTCCGAATACCGAATAATAACCGAATATTCAGCGCATCTCCAATACAATGCATATTATCATCACCCGAGGTCTATCTACTGCTTTATTATTTATCGTATCGCATTTATTTTTCGAACCGTGACATCTTCGAGAAGACAGTACGGTTGCCAGTTTGTCTACCTACTGCTTCTATTCTGCTGTACACATCGCGGGCCCGGGGGGGCAGCAACAGGCGCCTGATCAATGAGCAGACCGCCCCCCGCCCCTCGCCCCCCGCTCCCCGCTGCGCCACACTTGTTGCGCAACACCCATTAGCAACCCAAACAAAATCTAACCTCACTTATTAGTGTCATATAACGAGAACTTTCACCCTGAGAGCGCTGTGAGCGCTTTAAGGCGTTCAAGACAAATTTTACGCTACATTTTTCCGGTTATGTTAGAATTATTATAGGAGTTTGGGGACAGGTTACAGCCACAGTTACAAAAGTTATAACAGGGTGTGCAAGTGAAGGGAATACAACTTTGTTTCGATACAATTAAGAAAGTGAGACAGGGTAACAGCAACAGAACCAGTAATGGACAAAGCCCAATAATGCACCTTAACTAAAAGAAATGAAGGGTTATTAATTTTTCATAGAAAAATTAGTTAAAAACTGTATGATCTTTTTTTTAATAAATAATAATAAATGTTAGGAAACAATTTTTTACACAAATCGAACTAGGCCTAGGAAGCTCAAAAAGGCTAGAAGTGTTATTGGTACTAGACGACGATATATGTATTTAATTGATATGTACTTAAATACATATAAAACATCCAAGCTTCAGGAACAAATGTTTCTGCTCACCGTAGAAACAAATGCCCTTACCGGATCCGAACCCTCTAGCTTCGGAGGCAGTGGCACTACCAACTAGGCTAAACAGGCCGACGAATCTTTGAAGTAATGAAGTTCAAACCAAGCCAGCCAGCCATTACTGGCGCTTGTCACTCTTGTTAGCTTAAAGTTTATATGATACTTCTCAAGACAAGTACATTTTTAACAAAAAAAAACACCGAATCCAAACTTTGCCAGACCCTATCCTCTTGGTTATTTGAGTTCCTTATTTTTTGCCATACCCCATCCACTTGGTTTATAATTTGAGGAGTTCCTTCGAATTTTCCAAGATCCCGTCATCAGATCCAAACTATGACAATGGGACCAACTAGAAAACACACCCTTTCAAACAAAAAAAGAATTTTTGAAATCGGTCCACTAGTATCCGAGTAATCGGTGAACATACATAAAAAAGAAATATTCCGACGAATTGAGAACCTCCTCCTTTTTTTGAAGTCGGTTAAAAATCATAGAGTAATTAACATCTGCCAAATATTCATCACGCTCTGTGGGAAAGTGCGATCCATATTCGACAGCGAGTTAAAATTTCTACATTTACCGTTTCAGGTCCACGCAATGTGCAAACAGTTTTACGGGACGTTGTATTTATTTTTAAGTTTTTGTTAATTGTTTTACAAATAAAAATAAGTAAAACTTGACTCGACTTGTGGAAGTCTTCGGGGGAGGCCTATGTCCAGCAGTGGACGTCTTTCGGCTGACATGAAGATGATGATGATGAAGTTAAACTCGCATACGAGTTTGTGTAAATAGGGCCTTATTTACTCAGACGCAGATGTTACGCAGAAGTGCCCAGACCCAATAAAATGCGATGAATAAAAATAGACGTTCAGTTTTGGTTTTTAAGTAACCAGGCCCATATCACCATAAGGCCTTCTTCAAAATGACAGTTATGTTGTATGATTGTTTTGAGATATTTCACGCCATATGTCACTGAAACAATACTAATTAATTAAAAAACTAAAAACCCGACAGCGTATCAGTGTAATTTGGAATTTGACGCCAAAAACCGCTATTTTGTTTTTTATTATTATTTTGATATACCCAGTGTCACTCTCACAGTAAACAAATCTAACGACACCTCTCAAGCTAAAATCCATCGAGCCGTTCAAGCTGCAGAGCGTGCCAAACAATTATCTATTCCAGCCAAGTTCACCCCAGGAACTGGCGGACAGCAGCCGTGTGTTATTTTACACGAACCGTTTGGAGCCACTTTTGACCCTCCAAAAACTCCAAATCTATTTGACATAAAAAAAAGAAATTTGGTACATGTATTAAGATCCTTTAGAACAACTAGAACCCCAAATTTCATAAATATAGGTTTAATAATTAATGAGATTTTAAATTCCAAAAACGGAATTTTTACCACTAACTGACTGACTGATTGACTAGTTATCAAAAACCCAACCCACTTCCAGGTGACCTAGAAAGCTGAAATTTGGCATGCAGCTTGGTAAATATGTGTGTACATCAGAGAAAAACAGGAAACAGTGTTTTTTTAATTAGTTTTTTCCTTATCTCGGGACCATGGGGTCCCGGACCTTTGGAAGGCGTGCGTGGGGCCGAAGCCAACAGCGCAGAGGCCCCTTTAGACAATTTAATATAAAAGCAAAGGGGCGGATACCATTCCCGAACGCACAATATGATACACCCAGAGATGGTCCCCGCCAGGTGCAAAGACTATTGCAGTGCATCACTGTGCTGCGATGGAAACTAAGGTCATGGGCTATTGTGTTGAATGTTGGATGGGCTGGATAATGGGCTATTGGAGGAGACTAGCGGACACCTGCCGTGACAATCAGTCTCAATATTGTAAAAGGCAGGCGGTGACTCGCCAGCTCGCTGAGTGGGCCCCACATAACAGTCGCACGCACAGTGCGACAGTGGGGCAACATCCCGTTGAGCGGCTGTAAGGTTGTCGAGAGGTGAGTCTGCGGTAGCCAGATCCCGGTAATCCGATCAGCAGGCCATTGCATTCATCAGCAGGCGTTATGACATTTTACACTTCCAACCTGGAGCATAGGTCTCGCTCTTGCGACTCCACTCTGGCCGGCCAATTAAGGCAAGCACAGAGGCGAGGGCCAGATGGAAAGGGCCCTCTGGAGATTAGGGGTCCGCGGTGTCGCCACTCACCGTCAGCTCGCCACAAGCTGCCCCCGTGGGCTAATTAGTTTTATTATTATTATTTATGCTAGTTACCTTAGAACTCCGTCATTTATTAACCGATTTGGAAAAATCTTTTTTTGTTTGAAACGCAGGGGCAGGGGCGCTTCAGGGGTGATACCATAGTTATCAGTTAAAAATCTGATAGTAGGGTCCTGGAGAAATCGAGGGAACTCTTCAAATATTTGAGGTGCACTGGTTATGTTTAGAGGAATGCCCCTTGTATTTTATTTTATTTTTTGATCCTTCAGGTTATCTGTATACGCACCATCTAATTGTACAATCTCTAACTGTTTTCTGTCGGCCCTCACGATACAGGCTCGACCTAGTGTAAGGGCCACTGATAATGTAACAACTGTATTGCTTTTTTGGTAAATAAATTATTTTGTATTTGTATTTGTATACCTATAGCGATTTGGGTATTTTGTGTAGTAACTCGTGCATTCGCTCTTAAAAAGCACCATTTGGCGAAGATTGACAAAAAGTAATGATATCCCATCAAAAACATAAATGTGAAAATGGGAGCCAAGTTCAATATTAAGAAAATGCGATGCTTGGTTGTCGTCTTCACCGACAAAAGAATTGAGATCTAAATGGGTGCCAAGTTCCGTAGATTCTCTGAAATGGTGCCAAGTCAAAGAAGATATTATATACTGAGCCAAGTCCGGCACTACATTGTTTACGGTAAAACTAATTTACTGCGGCTTAATGCATTTTGAGCCTTAACTTGGCAGTTTTCTATGCACTATGTTATAAGACCATAAAAGCTGTTGGATATTTAAGAAAACTGCCAAGTTGCAGAAAAATAAAGTCAGATGTAGATTACAGGTCCAAATAAAATAATTAGAACAATATAAGGTCATGTACATATTTTGTCAAAAAATCTCGTATAATATTCATTAATTGAATAGAATGGGTGGGTCAGAAAATATTCCTTCACTTTGCTATGATGTTACTTACATACGCTTTTTATTTACTAAGTGAGAATACAAGAGTGACGTACATCCACAACGATACACGATATAGCGGGCATAATAGGCTGTTACATCGAGATTCGGTAAGCGTAGTGTCAATTTAGATACGGTGATGACCTTCTCCATCCCCTTTGGGGGTGTAATATAGTTATAGCATCGGATAATGCCAGCAAGGGTGAATACTTTGTGAAATTTGGCACCGTGACAAGTTTGTAAATATCATGGAATTAGTAACGTAAAATTGAGTAACTTTTATATGCTTGAATATTCTTGGTGACGATTCAAGTTATAGGGAAGTTATGCGCTCCAAAATTTAAGCATAGTTTTGAGTGACGTAATAATTCCAAGTCTTAACCTACGCCTTAGCGATATCCCGGGTATATATAAAAAAATGATTTACTTATATTAAGTAGGTTAAGTATTCTCATTGTAATAAGAATATTTTTGGGAAAAAACCGGCCAAGAGCGTGTCGGGCCACGCTCAGTGTAGGGTTCCGTAGTTTTCCGTCCGTCACATTAAGTTGACATATTAAGTACAGAAACACAAAACCTTTGAAAGCACGTCATTTCATTGTGATTTTGTAGAAATGACAGGTACAATAAACACCTGTTTATACGGTTAAATTACAAACTTAGTTCAGAAATTATTTATGTAATTTTTTCAAAAACTATTCAACCTATCAAGTTCAAAATAATTTTCCTACAAAGTTTTTATAAAGTTCTACTTTTGAGATTTTTTTCATATTTTTAAAACTTATGGTTCAAAAGTTAGAGGGGGGGGGACACATTTTTTTTTACTTCTGGAGCGATTATTTCCGAAAATATTAACATTATCAAAAAATGATTTTAGTAAACCCCTATTTATTTTTAAATACCTATCTAACAATATATCACACGTTAGGGTTAAAATGAAAAAAAAAATCACTCCCCACTTTACGTATAGGGGAGGTACCCTAATAAAATATTTTTTTCCACTTTTTATTTTACCACTTTGTCGGCGTAATTGATATACATATTAGTACCAAATTTCAGCTTTCTAGTGCTAACGGTCACTGAGATTATCCGCGGACGGACGGACGGACAGACATGGCGAAACTATAAGGGTTCCTAGTTGACTACGGAACCCTAAAAATGGCTGACTGTCGAGTTTGTTTCGGTGTTTCTTCTCGGCAGTGGTCTTCTTTTGCAGAAACGCTAGTAGATTTTGACTTGTAAAAGTGCCATCGCGGCCTACTTGTAGAATAAGACCAGGGTATGTCCTTAAACTACGACCAAGACCACCGGGGAATGGGCAGCAGCATTCCTAGAGTGCGGTGGACATACTGCGATCGCCAACCCGCATGCCAAGCGTGGCGATTATGGCATTTACCCCCCATGAAATTGGGGGAGGCCTATGTCCAGCAGTGGACGTCCTAGGGCTGATATGGTGGTGGTGGTGTAGAATAAACTTCATTTATTTCATTTATTTATTTCTGTCCGTCTGTTATCCTACTTACAAAGTTTGGTTTTGCGAGCCACATTCTCTAATGTGGCCGTTTCATAATGAGAGTTTGAATCCACATGAAGTCACATGTTTCGGTTCATTTCAGAAAATATCCTCAAAGGGGTTGAACCGAGTAAAATTTTCTATAGACCTTTTGCTATTAGCATTCCCGGAGTACGATGGAGATACTGCAATCGTCAATCCGCATGCCAAGCGTGGCGATTATGGTATCTACCCCGCATAAATTGGGGGTGGCCTATGTCCAGCAATGGACGTCCTTCGGCTGATATGGTGGTGGGGGTGGATTTGTATATACTAAGTCGCGGGCAAATACTAGTCTCTAATAACTTCCAGGTACCTAAATACGTAATAAACCGTACTTACTGTATCGCGACGCTCCCCCACGGCCAATATGCAATAAATATCGTTGAACGCTATTAAGTTAAATCGCACCGATCGCGTACACTCCGCGCCATATTTACATGGTCGATTCGTCTGTTTGGCATTTCAATTACATTTCAATTTAATGTAAGCTAAGCAGCTTTAAACAAGCAATTGCATGTATATCTTTTTTTTTCGGGGATCTCGGAAACGGTTCTAATGATTTCGATATATTTTTCAGTATTGCGGTTTAGGGATTGCAATCTGGCATGATTTTCTATTCGGCCGGATTGGTGTTGTCCTGCGTATATCGAAGATTGTCAAGTTTGGAGGCATAAAGGGCTGTCTAGTGTAAAAAGTATTGTTTTGCATGAAGCATATTAATTTATTTTTTATTATTGTGTATATGACATATTTTTGCGGATCTGCTGAGAGGACCAGTGGGCTCGATAGTAGCGCGTTTCAACGTCGCATGTAGGCTTGAATCAGGGCATTATCTGCATGCATTGCCTTCCCCCTGCTGGATAACAATTGGTTTAGAATCGCAGTGGCATCGTGGTTCATCATGGTAGTGGAAGATGGACACCACGGTCTTAATTCTCAGAAATGCACATGGCGGTTTTCTAAGTCTAGTATAGTAGCTAGTTAGCTAACCCAGTTCAGAGGGTAAGTTATCCTCCTGACGACTGGGTATCAAAATTTGCAGGAATAAATTGTACTCTGTCAAATTGACAAATAGTCAAAACTTAATTGGGACCTATTTACTATGTGGGCAGGAGGTTAAGACTGGGTTGCACCGACTTACGATTACAGACTGATCAACGTTAAATATGGCGCCGGCAGCTGTCATCCCATAGAAACTTGTAAAATTTTCCATACATTCAAATTTTAACGAACACAGCTTACGATTACAGATGGTTTGGTGCAACCCAGCCTGAATTGCTTAGCTGAACTATGGAAAGTTCTCTGCCTTGAAACAAAAGTACGATTTTGTACCAGTTGCGGTAGAGAATGCGTGATCTAGGGTTTGTGAGCTAAGGAGTTCATTAAGGATTTAAGCTGATGACTGAGAGAAGAGCTTTCTTATCAAGATAAGCTAGCAAACTATCACTGCAATATCACATTTCTTCCATCTCAAAACCTACAATTACCCGGGATGAAGTGTGTTGTGGCGGTTGGGCTAGCAACCTATCACTGCAATATCACATGCTCTCTATATAAACCTATTACGTTTGTTAAAAGTGGATTATTTTGATTTCACGTGGATTACCTACCGCTTTTGGGAATATAGCGTGGATTTTTAGGATTAAGATTCTTTAATCCCATTAAGAATATGTATACAATTCTCTTTCATGGGACCTTAAGAGTAATAAACAGATAAAATCTTTTGATGTACAGTCAACAGCAAAAGTAGATGATCATATTAATACCTTGTCACTTTCACAACTTTGACGTACTCGTACGCCAACTGTCGCAGTATTGATACATTAGTGCAACAAAGTACTAAAATGATCATCTACTTTTGCTGTTGACCGTATCTAATGTGCCAGTAGGAGTAAGCAACCAATGTAAATTTGATATCAACCAAAACGTTGAGTCGAATGGACTCCACAAGGTATAAAATTCAATTACTCGAGTGCGCCGTAACTTTGTGAAACATTAAGTTTTCTGCAAGTAACTGTCTTTTCCAACTGTGGCTGGCATATCGCGTGGTTTTAAAACTTGTTATAAATAGGTACTTTTGTTAATATAGTTGAGTGTAAATACAATAATGTTTTGTATGCTGGATATTAGATAATTATGTGTCAGTTTTGGACTCTATTCTAATCTAAATATATAAAAGAAGAAACTGACTGACTGACTGACTGACTGACTGACTGACTGACTGACTGACTGACTGACTGACATATCAACGCACAGCCCAAACCGCTGGTCCTAGAGATTCCAAATTTGGCACGTAGGTTCCTTATAAGGTCTAGGGGTGCACTAAGAAAGGATTTTTCAAAATTCAACCCCTAAGGGGGTGAAATGGGGGTCCGAAGTTTGTATGGGGAAACAAGATTAGTTGGACTATTTTATTCGAAACTTCACAGGAGTATTTCTAACGATAAATGAGTAAATACGTGTTTCAGGTTTTTTGAGAAATCAACCCCTAAAAGGGGGAAAGGTGGGGACAAATTCTGAAAATCGACATGGTTATTGTTTTTATGATATACCGGGTCGCTGATAACGAAAACAACAATGATTTTAAAATCTCACGTGGAGGACGTGAAATACCATCCCCCATGTTGGGGTGCGAGGGGGATGAAATGTCTAAATATTAATATGGGTGTCGTTTTTATGGTTTTTTGGGACGTTAATTACGAAAATGGCATCGGTTTTGCAATTTAATACTGTGGACATGAAAACTTTTGAAAGTTTGTGCCAAATTTCAAGAAATAACTGACTGACTGAGTGAGAGACATATCAACGCACAGTCCAAACTGGTGGTTCGAGAGATACCAAATTTGGCATGTAAGTTCCTTATAAGGTCTAAAGGTGCATGAAGTGCCGTGAGTTTCCTATGAATATACGACCTTTTTTGATTCAATGTATTGTAAGTGGTTTTATTAATCAGTGCCGTCCGATACCATTTCGACATAAATCGATATTTTCCCGAGAGGACTCTTATTAGGAATCCGAGGTACCTAAACTTTGAATAAAGTAACAGCCATATTTATTTTCTACATTTCCGTCCCGATTTCGTTCAAAATCGATATTTGAGCGTCCGAGAGGTCCCCTAACACGAATCCGAGGTAAAATTTGGAAAAAGTGGCAGTCATATTGATTTTCTTCATTTTCAACCCGATTTCGTTCAAAATCGATATCTGAGCGTCCGAGAGGTCCCCTAACACGAATTTGAGGTAAAATTTGTAAAAAGTGCCGGCCATATTGATTTTCTTCATTTCCGTCCCGATTTCGTTCAAAATCGATATCTGAGCGTCCGAGAGGTCTCGTAATACGAATCCGAGGTAAAATTTAGAAAAAGTGGCGGCAGTATTCATTTTTACCATTTCTGTCCCGATTTCGTTCAAAATCGATATCTGAGCGTCCGAGAGGTCCCCTAACACGAATCCGAGGTAAAATTTGGAAAAAGTGGCAGCCATATTGATTTTCTTCATTTTCAACCCGATATCGTTCAAAATCGATATCTGAGCGTCCGAGAGGTCCCCTAATACGAATTTGAGGTAAAATTTGGAAAAAGTGGCGGCCATATTGATTTTCTACATTTTCAACCCGATTTCGTTTAAAATCGATATCTGAGCGTCCGAGAGGTCCCCTAACACGGATTTGAGGTAAAATTTGTAAAAAGTGCCGGCCATATTGATTTTCTTCATTTTCAACCCGATTTCGTCCAAAATCGATATCTGTGCGTCCGAGAGGTCTCCTAATACGAATTTGAGGTAACATTTGGAAAAAGTAGTGGCCATATTAATCTCGGCGTCGTGCTTGATAGCAAATGGAACTTCAGGGCTCACTTCGAGCGTCTGGCCCCGAAGTTGATGGGAGCGGCGGCTGCGCTGGGGCGCATACTACCCAACCTGGGAGGACCGAAGGCGTCGTGCCGCCGCCTTTACACAGGAGTGGTGCGGTCAATGGCCCTATACGGTGCCCCCGTATGGGCTGACGCTCTCAATGGCCGGAACATCGCCCTATTGCGGAGACCGCAGAGAGCGATGGCGCATAGGGCGATACGGGGGTATCGTACCGTGTCGGCAGAGGCTGCGTGCGCACTAGCGGGGACCCTACCTTGGGATATCGATGCCAGGGTGATGGCCGACCTGTACCGATGGCGAAGGGAGGAACGGGGAAACGGGAACTGGCCGGCCCCGTTAGAAATAGAGGCTCGCCGTAACGAGCTCACTCAGAGAGCGATGGAGGTCTGGGCACATCGGCTCGAGCAGCCGACAGCTGGCCTCCGCACTATAGAGGCAATCCGTCCAGTACTCAGGGAATGGGTGGAGAGGGAACACGGGGTTCTAACCTTCAGGCTGACCCAAATCCTGTCGGGCCATGGCTGCTTTGGCAGGTTCCTGTGGAAGGTTGCGGGGAGGGAGCCGACCCCCATGTGCCATGACTGCGGTGCGCCCGAAGACACCGCCCAACACACCTTGGCCGAGTGTCGAGCGTGGAGCGAGCAACGCCTTTTGCTCGTGGCTGAGGTGGGACCGGACCTCTCGTTGCCAGCGGTGGTGGCAGCAATGGTCCAGAGCCGAGAGACGTGGGACTCAGTTCTCTCCTTCTGCGAAGATGTGGTGGCGCAGAAGGAGCAGGCTGAGCGCGACCGGGAAATCGCAGCGGACGCGGATCCCGCTCGCCGCCGAAGACCGGGGCGAAGACGCGCTGCGCACGAGCGCCGTTTACCGCCCTGAGGGGGGCAGGCGGGCAGCGGACAAGAGGGCGTCCGCTGCACTACGCCAGAGCCCTCGAGATGGAAGGCGCACCGCAGCGCGCCTCACAAAAAGTCGGAAGGGGGGGAAGCATGATCTCTCCCCCTTAAAGTCTAGTCTTTGCCTACTTTTTGGGCAGCCGCTGGCGGGGACGCGGACGAGTGCGCGAGCGTCCCCGTGTCCCTGCCGTTTTTAGCGGCGAAGCGGCGCAAGTGGGGTTTTAGTGGGTATTCTGTATATTTCACACTCAGGGAGTCCCACATAACCCGGCCTCCCTCTACAAGGCCGGGTATGCGTAAATGCATTTCCCCACTATAAAAAAAAAAAAAAAAAAAGGGAAGGTTGAGTCTACCATCGGGTCGGGTTGTAGTTACCCGTGGAGACAACACGCCTTCTTCGGTCCGGCATTCCACCAAAACGGCAGCCTCGGGAAATAGCCAGCCTGGGGCAAGTGGCTAGGGCACCCCTTAAGGGTCGCTGGCGAGGGTTGCGGGGTCATGAGGTGCGCAGTCGGCGGAGCGCGGAGTCTACGACGAGTACGGGTCAAAACCTCGACCCGACAATTGTAGTCTTCCTCGCACCGTGCGGACTCGCTGCATCGCGGACCCCGGACCCTATGTTCTCTGTGGTAGGTCCTGGTGCTCGAATGAGCATCCCCATCTGCGGGCTCCCAGGAGGGTGGGACGCCTCGGAGAATGAAATTAAATAATAAACAAACCATGGCTAATAAGAGTTTGAAAAACAAAAAAACCCGGAAACAGGCCGCTGCTTCTAAGGAAGCGCCCTGTTCCAACAGTCAAATAAACAGGCAGGCCGCTGCTTCTCAGGAAGCGCCCAGTCACCCAACAACCTCCTCTCCTCCCAACCCGCCAAGGGTTGGTGAGCAAGACTGGCAGGTTTTCAAACACAAGCGCACTCCCTCGGACGTGCGTAAAAGGAACAAACGCACGGCTAAACGTGCAGCTGAACGTGTCCAGACAGGTGAGGGAAGGAGGCAACCACCCGCCGCAAGGCAGGAGGTCGCCGAAGGGTCGGCAACGATCCCCGATGTCCCAGTAGGTGCGAAGCAGACGAACCGCCCCGGCGAAAGCCAGGGCGGATCGAAGCAGCGCGCTGAAAAGACAGCTCACACCGGCCAGGAACATAAACGCCAACGCGGCGGTAGAAGCAGAAAGGGGAAACCGGCACCTGGTAGCCGACATAAACCCCCCAAACGCTCCCGCCCGGATGATACGCTGACGCCTCCCACCAAGGAGGCGAAACGCATCAAGGCCTCCACTTCGGCTTGTACGGTAAAGGATGCCGTCACTTACGCTGACTCAGTAGTCCTTAAAGACCTCTTTGTCGCAGTGATGGCGGAACCCTTTACCGACCTCACACCTGAACAAGTGGAAGGCATTAAAGGCAACCTGGAGAGTAGCATCGTGGACATCGCAGATGGTCCTTGTGCCTCCAACGCAGTCCCGTACTGGCCCTCCTTCCGTGGGAAACCTTTCCACAGTGAAGGAGTTCTAAAACTGCAGTGCGAGGACACAAAGGACGTTGAGTGGCTTAAAGACACAATAGCCACTTTTGTGTCACCAATTCCCAACACCAGACTGGTCGTGAAGCGGCAGAAAGACATCCCCAGAAGGGTGAAGTCCGCTGTCCTGCTACCAAACTGTTCGGACGACATCAAGACGATCCAGACCGTCTTGACAGGTCAGAACAAGTGGTATCAGGTCAGTCGATGGTCGCTTTACAATGTTGAGCGCCATGAAGGGGAAACGCCTGGAACCTTCTTGGTGCTTGGCATCCCAGTCGACCAAGTGCCCGGGATCCTAACGAGGGGGCGTAGGCTTTGCTATAAGCTTGGCAACGCCTATATCCGTTTCTTCGGCAGCACGGGTAAGCTGCAAGACTTGCCGCCAGACCCTGCTGAGACTGCGACAGCACCCCCGATCCCCGGCGCTTCCTCCGCTGAAAAGCAGAGTGAGAGCGCCGGACCGGATCGTGAAGCTGGCGTGTCTATGTCCGTGGCTGGCCGGCCAAGCTCCGCCGCAATGCAGAGCGTGACCGGCGAGCCAATGATCACCCAACACTCCTCCGCCGAAATGCAGAGGCAGGATGGGATGCCAGCTTGCCCGCTGACTACTCCTCTCATGGAAACCGGTGACGGAGACCTGGAGGAGGATGTCGCGCAGCTGTCGGATCAGGACATCCTGTTAGAGACGGATGAGGAAGTGAGCAGTCCTCTTCGCTCCTCCTCACCTCACTAACTTTACCCAAACCAACCTCCAGCATAAACAAGCCGCAACGGCTACCTTGCGCAGAATGCTGGAGGTAAACAACAAGACCGTCGCCCTTATCCAGGAGCCGTGGATAAGGAAGGGCAGGATCTGCGGTCTCAACAACATCGGAGGTAAGATATTCCTCGACACCACCGTTACTAATCCACGCACTTGCATCTACGTACCCAAACTAATCAATGCAGTTTTAATGAATGAGTTCTGTTCCAGAGACTTGACTACGGTCAGGCTTCAGACCAACTGCCCTAGCATCCCAGAGGTCATCATTGCGTCTGCCTATCTGCCGGGCGACGCGGAAGTGCCAACGGTTGAGCTGGCAAATCTCATCAGACACTGCGAAAACAAGAAGCTTGAGCTGATCGTCTCGGCGGATGTAAACGCGCACCACCCTCTGTGGGGCGGCGGATCTCCCAATAGACGAGGTGAGGACTTTGTTGATTTTCTATTCTCCACCAATCTCAGGCTTATAAACAGGGGGTCTGAACCAACTTTTGTCACCTCCAGATTCCAAACTATAATAGACATCACACTCGCTACGGAAAGAGTATCGGACAAAATCTCCGACTGGCATGTGTCAAGCGACCTGTCATGCTCCGACCATAGATGGGTAAGATATAAACTAAACGTTGACTCCCTAAAACCAGAACTATGGCGCAACCCCAGACGGACAGACCGCGCTAAATATAGCAATTTGATATCTGTTAGTCCGGCTCTCACCAATATGCCCATGAGCTATGAGGAGCCAGCCGACATAGAGAGGCACGTGAATAACCTGACGGAAACGTTAATAAAGGCATTTAATGAAAGCTGTCCACTAACATCGCCCTCGACAAAAGCCACCAACCGCAACGGCTGGTGGGGACATGAACTCGAGAAGCTGCGACGCAAACTACGCAAACTGTTTAACAGAGCGAAAAACACAAGGAGGGCAACAGACTGGGACATTTACAAAACAACCCAAGCTCTGTACAAAAAACGTATCCGTGAAAGGAAACGAGAATGCTGGAGAACCTTCTGTACCAACATCGAAACCAACAGTCAGGCAGCCAGGGTAAAAAGCATTCTGTCCAGCGAACCGAACAGAAATCTAGGCTCCTTAAAAAAACCAGATAACAGCTACACAACCTCCTCCAGCGAAATGTGCGAGCTGTTACTAAATACACATTTCCCAGAATGCTCCGTCACGGAAAGCACTACGTGGGATGAGGAAGATCAACAGGGTTTTAACAATCCAACCGTTGAAGCCACCAACACTGCCCATAGAATAGTAACTTTGGAAAAGGTGCTATGGGCAATCAACAGCTTCTCTTCATTTAAAGCGGCAGGCTTAGATGGCATCTTTCCAGGTATTCTACAATGGTGCAAATACACGATCGCTCCGCATCTAGTTAGAATCTACCGAGCATGCCTTGAGCACCGCTATGTTCCCTTAAAATGGAGAGAAGTCAAAGTGGTATTCATACCCAAACCAGGTAAGAGTGATTACACGCAGCCCAAAGCATACAGGCCAATAAGCCTTACTTCTTTCCTCCTGAAGACCCTAGAGAGACTGTGCGATCGGGATCTCAGAGACAGGGCACTGGCGCGAAACCCTCTACACCACCAACAACATGCCTATTGTGCAGGCAAATCAACGGAATCAGCGCTCCACAGTGTTATCTCGCCGATAGAAGACGCACTATCAACACAATCATCTGCTCTTGCAGCCTTCATAGATATCGGGGCTTTTGACAAGACGCAATTTAACAGCATTAGCCACGCGCTGCTCAACCACGGCGCGGATCGGACCACAGCTGGGTGGATCGACTGCATGCTGAGGAACAGGGCAGTGCAAGTGACAGTGAATGGGACCACACGAGCCATTGTCTCCAGAGGCTGCCCACAGGGAGGCGTCATTTCACCGCTCCTATGGAACCTCGTAGTGGATGACCTTATCAGATCCCTAAACGAGGCTGGTTTCTACACTGTTGGCTATGCAGACGATGTAACAATCCTCGTAAGAGGAAAGTTTGAGAAGGTCCTATGCGAGCTTATGCAAGGGGCACTCAAAATCGTCGAACGATGGTGTTCTGAACATGGATTGTCAGTGAACCCATCAAAAACCGAATTAGTACTGTTCACAAAGAAGCGCACTCCAGACAACCTTAGCTTACCAAAACTTCAAGGCACTACACTAGCTCTTACAAAAGAGGTAAAATACCTAGGTGTAACCTTGGACGACAAACTGCTATGGAACAAACATCTAAGCAACAAACTGGAAAAGGCCTGTGTCATATTTTGGCAGTGTAAAAGGCTACTTGGGAGAACCTGGGGCCTACACCCCAAAATCACCATGTGGCTTTACACCGCAGTGATACGACCCATAATCACCTACGGCGCAGTAGTCTGGTGGCAGAGAACTAGACTAACCACGGCCAAAAATAAACTGCAGCAGTTCCAAAGACTAGCTTGTACAGCGGTGACTGGCTGCATGAAAACTACACCCACAGCAGCACTGGTACTGCTGGGACTGCCGCCTCTTGATCTGTTTATCCAGCAGGAGGCAGCCTCGGCGGCCATCAGGCTAAAGTCACTTAACCTCTGGGGTGTAACAAACGGGACCCATACCGAAGTTCTTAAGGAAGCTGTCACCTACCAACCAATGATAGCCGCTCCTAATGACAAGGTGCCCAAACAACATATCTTCAACAAAAGCTATGCAATACAGCTAGTTGAAGAAAAATACGATCGGTCTGGAGCACAGGAACTGCGCATTTACACCGATGGCTCTAAAACAAAGACAGGATCGGGCGCAGGAGTGTACTCACCTGAGATAAACATTAACATATCAATAGCCTTAGGCGAATATAGTTCAATCTACCAATGTGAGTGCATCGCCATAACACAGGCTGCCAAGGCAGTAGCAAATCGGAGTATCAAAGATCAGAAGGTACGCATAGTGTCCGACAGCGCTGCAGTATTACAAGCCCTAGATAGCAACCTCATCCAGTCTGGGCTCATCCTAGAGTGCCACCAAGCCTTGGAGGTGATAGGGAAAACAAACACTGTCACCTTGCAATGGATAAAAGGGCACAGTGGCTCTCTAGGTAACGACGTAGCTGACGAGCTGGCCAGGAGAGGTTCTAGCCGGCCGGCGTTTGGCCCTAGCCCAATACTCCCGCTACCCTTTAACCAGCTAAGATCATGGCTACGTCGCAGAACATCTGAACAACACGCTGATCGATGGACAAATACCAGTACATGCAGACAATCCCGGGAGATAGTGCCACACCTGGAGGCACGATTTACCAGGCGTCTGCTCTCTCTTAACAGAGCGTCACTACGTATAATCGTAGGCACCATCACTGGACATTGCTCACTCAACAAACATTTATATGTTCTAGGTACGACCGACAGCCCCCTATGCAGGGGATGCCTGTCGGCCGATGAAACAGCTCCCCACGTCCATCCTGGAATGCGAAGGTGTAGCTACACAACGGACTCATACATATAAAAGAAAAACTATATCATAAAAACATAAAAAAATAACATATAAATCCTGCGCTTCTGGGCGGAGTTAGGCTGGCTAGATCCCTAGCCGGCGATCACGTCACGCACAATGGTCCGACTCTCACGGACTAAGTGCGGAAAAAGGAGTCCATAACCATAACCATAACCATATGCCGGATCCCATTGTGTAGGTATACAAAGTTTCATGTTATTCTAGCCTGGCGTTTTAAAATGAGAGCATAAATACGTTTGTATGGAGAACCGAACGTACTGCGCACTCTTAATGCTACTACGGACGCATACTTTTTTGCTAACTAAGGTAAGTACATGTCCCAATATTTAACACATTCAGCGCAGAGAACCCGATTGGCAGGTATTCTGTTTGTAGCTACTACGCGCTGCATATGGCGAATACGTGGCTACGGCCTACGAGCGTAGCCCGTAGTACTGAATGTGTTAACACATTAATTAATGAATGACATGCTATTAGACACCTTTTTTTTAACCCAGGGGAAATCCATTATGGATCCCACCTGGTCTGGGAAAAGCCGAGTGGGTATGTCCGACTCGCACAGACTAAAACCCCTGGGGTGTTCCCCAAATCGCAGTTGGACAAGATCCCGGGAACGCTGTAGCACACATCCGGAACCCTGTCAGCGCTGCCCTCGCGGACCCACGTAAGTGGTGGAAATGGAAAGCCAGCGTCCACCTACTCCACTGTTGGCACACCAGAACACAATGGGGGCCTTCCAGCTCGGGACCTCTTCTGAGCGGGCGATGGAGCTCCCGACCCATCACCCACAGATCCCCGATGGCGGCTGCATCTGGGCTGCGAAGGCTCTTCAGGAGGCCAGGCAGGCGACCCTGGCCTCCTGCGGCGCTGCGGAACCGAGTTGGTGTCGTCCTCACGCATTTTCTCCGCCGCCTCCTTCTGCGTCAGAACTGCTACGCTGAAGGTGGCCACTGCCGCCCATGCATCCTATTAGACACCTTGTGTCAACGTTCCAACTTATGGGTTAGTGACGAGCACTGGGACATATATCTCACTTCTGTGAAACAATTCTTAACTTATTTAAATAACGTATAAGAATACCTCTAAAACGCAACAACTCCTTCTCATTACGTTACACCTTTGTAGCCGCTTTTGTGGATGAGTTGGTTTATTTGACAATATTGTAAAATACCGGCTCTTAAACCGATAGAATTTCCCAGAAATTTCTATTCAAAACTAAACCTTGATTACTAACAAAGAGAGTTCAAATTGGAATGATAAAATAGGAGTATGGAAGGCGAAGTTGATTGCGACGGGAGTAATTGATTAGGTGTCAGTTGAGTAGACACGGCGAGATTAATCGTGGCACGATTAGAGTTGACTTGCCGTAGGCTCTTCCTGTTTATATCATCTGAAATATGGGTATTTGAATTTGAATCTTACGCCTTTGAGATAAGTTTCAAAACAATGATTATTATTTGTGATGGAGTAGGTTTTTATTCTGATGAAGTCCGGGACAAGAAATTGTTGTTATAAAGTAAAGAACTTTGTTGCCAGTCTTTATATTTCGCCATAATTAAATTTGAACAAGAAACAAGTATTTTTCACTGTTGCACTTAAGGTGTTGGGCTCCACCTTAGTATTTACAAACAGTTTTTAAAATGTAACTATTAGGATCATGGACCCTACTAAGGCGTGCTTTCATTTCGGACACTGGATTCATAATTTGTTAGTAACAATGTAGTTACTTTAAGCTAATTTTAGCAACATGAAACTTAATAGCTAATATCGGCGGGCGGGGGCAACCCACCGGAATATGAGCCTCATCCCAATGACGCATTATCGGGCAGTCAAACCATTCAACAAGTGAACACAGTATGCTGTTAGGGCTATCTCTCATCCTACGCATGAGCGAAGCCATTCTGCTGCGAGTCATTGCGTGGAATCCTGGCACGCCCGCCGACGCGACCTTGCCGGACGCTCTGCAATGGCGATGGCGGGGCAGACCCATCAGTACCCTCATATAGCGCACAAGAGCAGAAAGGATAAGCAAAATGCCTTAAATAAGGTATCCTTGATATCTCCACTACAAAGCTATTTTATTTATTTATCGTATGGCATTTTATTTTCGAACTGTAAGATCTTCGAGAAGACAGTACGGTTGCCGGTTTGTTGCACTTTTAGCACCACCAGGTCACGTATAGGGTAATGGTGGGTTCCTCCCTACGGACTTCGACTCCCCCTTGTCAAGTGAGTGGGCAACTTGACTGTAAGAAGTTCTGAAGCTGCCCGAATGCCTCTAGGCTTAACGACTACTGTCATAGACAGCATCCGGGATCAACGGCTTAAAGTGCCTTTCAAAGCACGGGAGCGCTCAGTTAGTAACCACTCACCGGTCACCCATTCAAGAACTGACCCGGGCCCACATTGCTTGAGCTCGCATACCGCATGCGGTTTACGCGGGCGTAGCTGCGCCACGAGCGCCCGTATAATATATAACTTGAAACGCAAAGATCGCGGTACAGTTTCGTTGCGTGGCGGAGGCAGTTTTGCGGTAAAGCGAACGTGGTCTGGGGCACGTCGTACCAAAAAAACCGCGCGGTATTCGGTAGCGCGATAGAGCGGAGGCGGCGTGTGTGACATGTGAAGCATAACCGTCAGTGGACATAATTTTCAGAAATATCTAAAATGCAAAACCGTTTTGAGCTTAAGATGTGAATCAATTGTGATGTGATCAAATTCCGATTAAAACTTTAGATTATATTTTTAAAAACTTGCATAGATATTTCATAGATAATCACTTTAACATTTAGTTTATTGGTATTGTAAAGGAATAAAACGTAAAATTATTTGTTTTATTAGTTTATCATACCTAAAGCCCCTGAGCCCCTGTTCAAGCGAATCAGCACGTACCATAGACAAGCGCTAAAATTACGTGAAATTTAATTTGAATTATACACTTCAGCTAGCTTTTATTAATTATTAAATCATTTATTTCGAGTATCTTTACAGAATCATATATTTGGTTAGTATTTACTTAAAGCTATGTTATAATATTAGTTTTGAGAAAATTTTAATAGTACATTACGATACAAGTGCAGACAACAGGAAAACTTTTATGCCACGTGGCTGGAGAATAGCAAATATTACGGATTCAAATCAATAAAAGGAGATAAATAAAAACCTATGACTTAACCCACTTACATAAGTACAAACTTTATTACGAATAATTGAAGGAAACAAAGTAAACGCTTAAATACTATAAAAAGAGATCCTTTGTTTGGATAGGGATGGCCGAAAGAGTATATTACATTACCTAAGTAATTTGATAAAGTCGGACTCAGGTCAAATGGCCGAATCGCTAAGGGTCGCTTCTGCAAATTCGAACACATTTTCAACCCAGCTCATAATAAGAAGTCACTCAATTCGATTTATGTTACGAGACTTCTTGGCAGACTTTGAACCATTTATCTAAATTATTTAAAAGGCATTACACATTTAAAAAATGTTTTGCATTCAAATTATGACAAATGTATTAATAATCCCATCAAACTGATTAAAGGCTATGATGATTTTGTTAAACCTTTAGATAGGATATTTTAGGAGTCATTGTTTTTAGGGTTCCGTAGTCAACTAGGAACCCTTATAGTTTCGCCATGTCTGTCCGTCCGTCTGTCCGTCCGTCCGTCCGCGGATAATCTCAGTGACCGTTAGCACTAGAAAGCTGAAATTTGGTACTAATATGTATATCAATTACGCCGACAAAGTGGTAAAATAAAAAGTGGAAAAAAATATTTTATTAGGGTACCTCCCCTATACGTAAAGTGGGGAGTGATTTTTTTTTTCATTTTAACCCTAACGTGTGATATATTGTTAGATAGGTATTTAAAAATAAATAGGGGTTTACTAAAATCATTTTTTGATAATGTTAATATTTTCGGAAATAATCGCTCCAGAAGTAAAAAAAAAATGTGTCCCCCCCCCTCTAACTTTTGAACCATAAGTTTTAAAAATATGAAAAAAATCTCAAAAGTAGAACTTTATAAAAACTTTGTAGGAAAATTATTTTCAACTTGATAGGTTGAATAGTTTTTGAAAAAATTACAAAAACTACGGAACCCTACACTGAGCGTGGCCCGACACGCTCTTGGCCGGTTTTTTTTTTATGTGTGCTGTAGAATTTTTGAGAGGAAAGTAGTTTTAGCTTGAAATTTGTCGATTTATGATGAGTGAAAATGCAAAAAATGTACCATTAAAATCAATAATATTAGGTCACAATAGTCATGTACTATACGATAGTAAAGAAGAGAAAATATTCAAATACGTGTCAACTTAACACAGAAAAAAGACTAAATTTTAAACTGCCCTCTCTGAAAACCAGGTGGTCTACTCCGAAATTCGAAAACCGAACTTCGTATGGTGCTGTCCCTTTCACTCATATAGTGTATGACAGGAGAGTGAAAGGGACGGCACCATACGAAGTTCGTATTTCGAATTTCGGAGTAGACCCCCAGCGTCACGGAGCGTATCGTACGACTCGTTCCGTAACTTCATGTTGAGTGAGGACCATTTAATATAAAATGTTTCCTATCATTATGTAAATTTTGCAATTACTAATAAACTATTTTCTTTCCTTCTTTCTTATCTTTATAAATAGTTTTTTACTAATTGGGACCCTATTTTTAACACAAATAATTACAGTGCCGTTCAACATCGAGAAACCGGCAACGGTCGGGAATGCTGCCGGAGACTTGGCCTATGTTTGAACCACACAGAGGAAAAAGTTTGCAATCGGTGTCGCGAAAGTAAAAACGTTATTACAATATTAAATACACATACATACATAAACTCTTACATAAACTTCTACATACATAAACTTACTGGGGGAACTCTACGAATAGGGAAGCGGTCTTTAAGGCGCAAAAAAAATGTATTAGAGCCATGTGTGCCTTGAAACAGACAGACAGTTGTGCTTCCTATTTCAAAAAACTAAAAATTCTGACAGTGCCGTGCTTATATATTTTCGAAGTAGCCATATTTGTTAGAACTAATTCTGCACTATTCGTAAAAGTATCCGATGTATTTAAGCGTAGCACCTATCGCAGTCATAACCTTTGTTCTGTATTTTCACGTACCGCACTGATGCGAAAGAGTGTTTTTTGCATGGCAAATAAAATTTTTAATAAAATTCCGTTAGCTATAAGAATGTTACCTTTACAGGAATTTAAAAATAAGTTATGCAAATTACTAATTAATAAGTCTTATTACTCAATATCGGATTTTATAATAGACGACATTTAACTTAATTTTAATTAGACATATAAATTGGTTTGTAATGTTAAATGGATTGAATTTATTAATGTCTTTCTGTATATATTGACAATTCATACTAATTGTTTAATTGACCATGTTTTCTTTTTTATCTCTCTTTTTGTTTTTTTTTTTTTGTAATATTGATATGTTTTAGCGCATTAAAAAAAAAGTATAGTATTAATCATGCTACTGATTTTGTACGCCTAAAGGCAAAGCATAGTGTTACACAACCCACTATTTAACCACCATGTACCGCACCTATGTTTACAAATAAATCACTATGACTATGACTATGACTATGACTAACTCATTTCCTTGCCCCGGCGGCGTCAAGGATTATATTTATTCCCGTGAATATTGCCAATAATGAAACCTCTACTTTGCTTTGTAGGTATGTAGTGTCGTGTTCCTGGTGGTGGGTAATAGCCCGAGAAAGATACGGTTTATTTGGAAATAATTCATTAACTGGCCAATTTTTGTTATACGGTCCTATTATGTGATTTTAAGAACCTATATTTTTAAAATTTCCGATTCTGAAGACCGGAAGTTGGAAAAAAAATGATGTGCCCGAAAACTGGTGAATTTTTGCAGCAAACAGGGTATCAGTATTTTTATGATGAGTACTTCTATGTTTATATCTATTTTAATACTTACGATCGAACAACATATGCAACGGGAAATGAGAAAAAAAAATCTAATAGGTAGTAGTAGTAGTCAATTTGACCTTCATGAATAGTCTACCACACACATAACGGTCTAACAGCCACATTAATTCCAAAAGTTATTACAGCTTTAGGTATTTTGAGTTGATTCAGTATAAAAAGTGTCAAGAAATATAATAAAGGCATATAAAAACCCTAACTGTAATGATACCTTATATTATATGCCATTAGCCTAATGCATTTTTATGTTTTACGATATTAATAATTGATTGTATTATTAAGTTACCGTAACAAAAATAATTTGATTTTCATATATTACAAAGAACATAAATAGAAGTAGTATATCATAAAGAAAATAATTCTTATAGTGTTTTCACTAGATTTTTACGGATTTTTTATAGATTTATTTTTAATATTTTCTACCGTCGCGTTAATAAATGTAGGTGTATTATTAAAGAATACTTAGTATAATTACTTTACCCTAATTTTTGATGCACAAAATTTGCTGATAAAAATGTATAAAAAAAGGTAATATATAGGGGCTATATCGTCTTTGTAAGCATTGACCTCACTAACTATTTCAACCCGCCACTCTCTACTCCTTACTAATTCAGACTAAACTTGTAACTCTCGAGAAATGTTTTCCTCGCAAGTGAATAAAGTCGTAGTCCGCGGTCTGACGAGCGTAATTTGTTACAACCTAAATTAACACGTTGTTTCTTTTGTTGCGTACGTACGTGAGAAGGGGCAGGGTGTGTTTGTGTTTCACACAAAACTTCGTTTTTGCTACCTTTCCATTTTTCTTGAAGCGTTTTATCTTTATGTCTTGCTTCCTTATAAATTGCATCAAGAAGTCGCGAATCATACGATGTTCCGTTTTTAACCGGAAAGGAGGAAGTTGTATGTTCCACTGTATTTTTTTTAGTGTTCACCGATTTTTCTGGGTCTGTTTTTGTTATTTATTTATTTATTTAAACTTTATTGCACAAAATATAATCGTACAAATGGCGGGCTTAATGCCAAATGGCATTCTCTACCAGCCAACCATTGGGCTAAACAGAGATTTATGATTTTTGATTTTTTTTTTTTTGTTCTTAGTTTCCGCTTTTCAATGTGGTTTGCATTTGAACACTGGTTCTTACACTTAACCAGCTCGGTGCTTGGGAGCAAACAGGACCTTTGCTAAATAATAGTAGTAGTACCATTCTCGATTGTTCCTGGAATTTGGAAAAAATCTCTTAGAATCATACGTACGACTAATTCTGATGTAGAAAATAATAACTTCAATTTTTTTGATATATAATTTGTCATTCCAACTTGCCACTATGTAACGGTGCATATTCCATAAAAAAGGAATGAAAATCATCACATAGTGGAATATGAAAATTAGGACTCTTTTTTCTTTATCAGAATGAATACGACCACTTTGGGCTAGTTGGTAGTGACCCTGCCTACGAAGACGGTGGTTCTGGGTTCGGATCCCGGTCAGGGCATTTATTTGTGTGATGAGTATGAATATTTGTTCCCAAGTCTTGGATGTTTTCTATGTAGCTATTTATAAACCATATGTATGTATGTGTATCGTCGTCTAGTCTAGTACCCATAGTACAAGCTTTGCTTAGTTTCAAACTAGATCGATTAGTTACAAGAGTGATAGATTGTTCCACCATATTTATTCATTTCTCAATAGTGCTTGATTTAAAATAAGAAACATCCAAAATTTTCAATTTGTGAGCACAAAAGTAATAAGTACATTTTTGATGGAAAGCGTCTGCTCACTCACGAAACGGGTTGAATTGCCATTAGGATAAGAAGCGACGGAAATAAAAACTACCTTATTGCAATAGGTAACAACAGGTAGTTAGGTGGTTGACTGGTAGAGGATACCTTAAGGCATAAAGCCCGACAATCGTAGGTACTTATTTTTTCCCATTTGTGCAATACCTAAAATATAGAGGTACAGAAAGTAAATATAAATAAAGAGATACAGAATCTTATCTTATCTTATTTAATTGAGGGCCCTTGCGGACGCACTTCGACCCAATGGGATCTTATGCATAATTTAACACAGAAAATAGAAGATGTGAGCATGAATAGCGAGTCGGACACTTCGAACTTGTTGGGCAATACGGCCCTGATGTGCACTACGCCTCATCATCAAATACAAAAATCATATGTTTCAGACATTCCAAATAACGAAAATATCTCCTTCGATAGGTTCAGTCATTTAATCAAAAAGGAATTTGAAACAATGAAGGAAAGCCTGACTGAGTCGATCACTAACAATATAAAACAAGCATTGTTAGGAGAATTTAATTCCCAAATAAACAAACTTAAAGAAGATGTTTCACGTAGCTCGGACATATTGACTAAAAATCAAGATAATTTACAGCAAGATATTATTACAGTCAGCGAAAATATTAAGTTATTAGAGTCTGAGAATATAAAGTTGCGTGCTAAACTAGCCGCTATTACGGAGCAGATGGAAAGCAAAACACACGAATTACCTGCAGAAATTCACCACAGCAAGAAAATCGTACTTTACGGACTAAACGAATACCCTAACGAAAATGAGTACGCACTTATAGAGCGCATTACTAACTTTTTCTACGAAATACTAGGAACAGACGTCAACGGATTCATCGAAGATGTACGTAGAATAGGTAAACATGGATACCGCAGACCTATAGAAATTGAGTTTATAAGTAAAAGGATGCGTAATTATATCTTAAACAACAAACATAACCTTAAAAATACAGGTCTCGCAGTTGCAGAATTTATGAACGCAAAAGCTTTAGAAAATAGACGAATACTCAGAGACACACTCAAAGATGCAAGAAAACACGGATTATACCCAATCGTAAG
Organism: Notocelia uddmanniana; assembly: GCA_905163555.1. NCBI lineage: Eukaryota > Metazoa > Arthropoda > Insecta > Lepidoptera > Tortricidae > Notocelia > Notocelia uddmanniana. The sequence continues at coordinate 2,997,997 of LR991057.1, forward strand.
ACGCGAAAAGGTTTTTGTAAATGGTTCCGAGTACAGGCTGCCGCAAGTGCCGCATCCTAGCTCACCCAAACAAATTCGACAGTCCAATGAGGGACAGCAAACCCCTTCAGCGAATATAAGTGGACCAAGTCTCAGTTCTCTATTGAGCCCAAACGCTACCAACCTCAATAAAAACAAAGAAACACACTATAAAAAAGACTCTAGTACATTTCGTGCCTAACATACATATTTTCTTCCAAAATATGCAAAGTTTATGGAATAAGGCCCACCTATTACAGGCATTTGCAGAAGAAAAAACACACATACAAGTATTATGCATCTCAGAAACTTGGTTAAATAAAGAAAAAGAAGAACTCTTGGAAATAGCGGGCTACAGCGTCAGTTCGTCCTTTTGCCGTACCCAACAAGTGGGGGGAGGAGTGCTTATAGCTACAAAAAATGGAACGGAATGTCGCGACCGGCCAGATATTACTTCAATTTCCTTAGAAAAAATCATAGAAATATGTGCTGTAGAGCTGCCACAAGCTAACCTTTTAGTTGTAAATATATATTTGCCAAATAGTAAGAGAGATATCGAAGTATTCTATACATGTCTAGCAAATCTCTTAAAATTAATTAGTCTCAAAGATAAGAATAAAAGTATTGTTTTGGGAGGTGACTTCAACATTAACTTTCTCACAGACAACAGCGAAAAAAGTAGGCTATCAAATTTAATGCTATCTTTTAACTTTCACCAAAGAGTAAGAGAACCAACTCGCGTCACACAAACCTGTTCTAAATGTATTGATTTAATATTCACTAACTTTAACTTCAAAGAGTCTATATTAAAAGTCCATGAATTTGGCTTCTCAGACCACAGAGCTATCTTGCTCACAATACCAATAACCACTCCAAATCTACAAAATTTAATTGCTTTTAAGAGACTGTACAATAAGGAAAATATTATAAAGTTCAGAAATGAAATCCAAGCAACTGATTGGGATATATTATTCTCATACAATAATCATATGAACGAAAACTATAATACGTTTAAAAGAACATTAGAATCCGCTCTTAATAAATGTATTCCTAAGAAGCTCGTAAAAATTAAACTAAAACCAAAAAATACATTTTTAACTCCAGGACTAAGAACTTCATGCCGTAATAAACGATTATTAAAACTCCTTGTATCTCAGACTAAAAGTGATGTACTGCGGTGTCACTATAGACAGTACTGTAAAGTACTTAGAAAAGCTATAAACAAGTCAAAGAAACTAAACAATAAACGTAAATTAGATAATTCAACTAACAAATCTCAAACAATGTGGAAAATAATTAACTGTGAAATCAATAAAAATCGTCCGAAACGAAAAAACAATTTTCAAATTATGAATTCAGAGAAAAAAGTTATAAGTGATCCGATACAAATAGCCAACTCTTTTAATAACTTTTTTTCTGACATTGGAAACTCTCACTTATCACCCAATAATAGGATGTCATTAATGAATTCCATTAACAAATCATTTTTCCTAAGTCCGGTAGAAACTAAGGAAATTAATTTAATATTAAAAAATCTTAAAAATAAAACCTCTTTTGGCATAGACGAAATTCCCCCTACTTTGATTAAATCATGTGCAGATATACTAACTTACCCCCTGACGTGGCTTATAAATCAATCATTCTCGGAAGGAATTTTTCCAGACGCACTCAAAATCTCTATTGTGAAACCTATTCATAAAAAAGGAGATACGCAGGATATAAATAATTATAGGCCAATTGCATTACTTCCAACGATAACAAAAATATTTGAAACAGCAATGATAAAACGACTCCACTGTTTTTACGAAAAATTTAAGATATTACACGAAAACCAGGATGGATTTAGGCAAAAGCGTTCTACTACCTTAGCTATATATAAATATGTGCAGGGCATCATAAACGAAATAAACAATAAAAAATACGCTGTTGGGCTCTTACTCGATATGAGTAAAGCGTATGATAGAGTAAGCTATGAGATTTTATTGGATAAATTGTATAGCACGGGAATCAGAGGTGTGGCTCATAAATGGTATAAGTCCTACCTCAGTAATCGCATTCAGTTCACTGAAATAGAACATACAGATTTTGCGACAGGTCAAACACGACATTTCAGATCAGATAAAGTCAATCTGAGTGGTTCTATCCCTCAAGGTAGCGTCTTGGGATGTATATTATTTCTCATTTATATTAACGATTTACCAAATGCAATAGAAGATCACAGCGCTCTCTTTGCAGATGACGTTTCGGTTCTTTTTTCGTGTTCTGACAAGAAAGAAGCTGAAAGCAAGTTAAGTTTAGCAATGAAAAAAATTGGAAAATGGTTAGACTCTCATAATCTTCAACTTAATTTAGGAAAAACCAAAATAATTCAATTTAAGCCCTATCAAAAATCGCCATTACCCATTATTTTTAATTATAATAATATAACCATAGAATCTGTAAATTCAGCTACTGTATTGGGTATCGACCTAGACACTAGTATGAACTGGAAACCACACATAGAAAGGTTATCAAAAAAGCTTTCCACATTTATATACGCCCTTCAACACCTCAAACGAGCAACTGACTTTCAAACAGCCCTGTCTGTCTACTACGCACACGCGTATTCAAGAATGACATACGGTCTCGTACTCTGGGGGAATAGCAGCGAGCTAGAGAAAATCTTCATCCTTCAAAAGAAATGTATTAGAATACTCAAAAATATAAACCAAATGGAATCTTGCAAACCTCACTTCAGGCAACTTCAAATACTCACTCTCCCATCGATGTATATCCTAGAATCATGTAAATTTGTAAGAAACCATCCAAACTTATTTACACCGACTACAGAAAAATTCAAAAGAAATAATCGCAACTTAAATAAGCTTAAATTACCGCTCTCGAAATTAAAACTAGTCACATCTAGTCCCCCTTACATGGTAATTAAAATATACAACCACCTACCGAATTCCATTAAAAATATAGAGACATTATCACTCTTCAAAAAACATCTAAAAACATTCTTAATTAACAAAAGTTTTTACAATTTAAACGAGTATTTTAACGACAAACACGAGTAATATTTCGATAACTCTCTCCCTTACTTCCAAAGACGTTAAATCTTAAGCATGTTTGTTAGTTTTAAGTATGTTGCTGTGCCCTTGCAGGGCGTCACATGTATACCTAGCTATTTATTGTTCCATCTAATTATTATATGTAATGTGATTTATGCAATAAACAATTTGAATTTGAATTTGAATTTGAATCTTTTGTGCAGTTGCCCCCTCCTTTATACCTACTCCAAGCTGCTCTCCAACATCTCCACAAACCGGATGATGGAGCTAAGCGGGAGTACTCTGAATTCATTTGGTTCTGGATAGGCATTACCAAAATCATTCATTCTTTGTCTGGCAAGGGCGTGACATTCACACAGCAGGTGTTTCATTGTCTCGTCATCCTCGCCACACATCCTACATTCTATGTTGTCTGATAGTTCCATCTTGGCCAAGAGACCATTGACCCCGAAGTGACCTGTAAACACTCCAGTTACAATTCTGAATTGCTTTCTGCTGAATTTCCAAAGCTTCTTGGTCCAGCTTGGGTCCTCTACTTCGATGAAGAGCTTTGAGTGCCTTAAGCCCGCCTCAATCCTCCACACAAGAGTTACAGAAAGAGTAAAAGATTATTTGTAACATAATTATTCCTAGAATCTTTTCGTAAACATCTGGCCGTGGTTATCGGCTATACCATCAAGTTATACTCATCATTCCTTGTTATAATATTGCGAACTATATCGCGGAAGTTGTAGAAGTTGCGAAACTTTGTTATCTTAGTTGTGAAGAGATAGATACCATAGGTAAAGTATCTACGGGTGCCGTAAGTTTCAACGTAATCCAATCTGATTTTCAATGCATCGTAATCGCGATCTCACCCGGCCGCCCGTTATCAGATGAAATACAAGTTACTGCTTGACCATGATGTAAGGAAACAAGGTGTGCTACTCCGGATCGTGACACAAGCCTACGTCAATGTACAGCCTGTACACACGAACTCACACGACGACCACCAACCACCGACAGGCCCGATAGCAGTGATGAAGGCTTGTGACACTCGCACAACGAATTTTCTCCGGAGTGTCATTCCTTGTATTATTGTATCATGCTGCTTTACAGGTGCTGATCGTGCCACATCATGGTATAACAGTATAACCCGTGCCAAGAAACGGGGCATGGAGGCGCGGTGATGTATCTGTTTCACTTTAGAGCTCTCAAAGGTCGGCGTGACGTCACGTAGACCTAGGGCACTGATGCGCCCGTGTTAAAACGCCCGTGGGACTTACTTGCGCGAAAGCGGCGCGGGCGGCGGACGGACGTCCGCGGGCGTCGACCAGAACCACAGAACAGTATTTAGATTAACCAAGTGTTGGCGCAACATAAATGCATACCGAGCGGCTAACGGTACTATATTGACGACACGGATGCGTCACGACCCCTCACTCAGGGCTCAGACGGAACCGTACAGCCATAGCGGCAATACACGTTTTATATAATACGTACCTATACGCATGTACTATAGTTACTAGTTAGTTCTACATTAAAAGAAGATTGTTTATTATCCTGGAGTTCTTCATTGACGATCCTATGGTTCCTGGTCAGAAGCACTTATAAAGAGGAGTAGGTACACCCAACAACACCAAGGATTGAAAGGTGATTTGTGGCTGAAAGCCTATCATCATGTCATATCACACGAGATATTTTGGCGTTCGAACGTAGCGTGAATAAATCGAGGCTGAAATGGGTGTTTTTACCCGAGTGTACCTATACTTACAGAGTTATTGCTCTCCACAGTTACTGACAATTTGTTTACAGGAAATACTTACCTTTTATACTGTTGGTGCACTACAATGTTCGTTTTATTTCGCCGTGCACTTATTACCTGCCCCATGGAACCAGACAAACAATGTAGGTGCAATATTATTTATTTATTTATTTATTTATTGATAAAGGGAAACAAACAGCGAAAAATAACACATACAATTAAATACATTTAAACATATACAAAAGCCAACACAGTTTCCACTAATGAGTAATATATCATTATAGTTGCTCAGACAAGACTGGTTTATGTATATATAATTCTGTTCAATTTTACTATAATTATTCTTTTACAATTATTTTCTAAGATAGATAATAATAAAAGAAAGGTTATAAAACATTTTGTATCTCCTTGTGTTATAAAATTAAATAAAACGAATTTAAGAAATATATAAGTACCATGCACAATTTACTTTACAGAAGTAAGCTCTAGCAATTAATGTAGTACCACTATTATAATAAATTGTTAATTGAATAACAAATACGTTATTTATTCGTAATTGCAGAAACAAATTTTTGTACCGACGGAATAAAAAACAAGTCAATATGACAATATTTACTATTGTAATTTTTACATGCTCTTACGATGAATCTATTCCTTGCGTAAGCGGTTCGATGGGAAGGGACAGCGAATAATTTGGAAGAGCGCGTGCGGTGGTCCGCGCATCGAAGGAAGGCGCGCGCGAGCAGCGCGGGCGAATCCATCAGCCCGTTTAGAATTTTATATAATATAATTTGATCTCTGATCTCGCGTCTAGCTTGAAGAGATATAATATCATTAGAGTTAAATTCTTTGAATCTATACTTCATCCGCTTGATAAATTTATTTTGAATTCTTTCTATTGCATTATTATGGATAGAAAAATGAGGATTCCATACTGTGGAGGCATATTCTAAGCGAGATCTTACGTAAGCATTATACAAAAGAATCATTGTGTTAGGATCTTTAAAATCTCTACTCTGTCGAAATATAAACCCGAGCATACTATAGGCCTTCCGAACAATTTTGTCAACATGGGCGGTTAACTGCAACTCATGGTCTATATTTACACCAAGATCCTTTATTTCTTTCACTTTCTTAAGGAGACTACCATTTATGGAGTAGTCATAAACTGTGGGATTATGTTTACGAGAGAATGTAATAGAGCAACATTTTTCAATATTAAGGCAAAGCTTATTGTTTTGGCAATAGTTATTTAGTCTGTCGAGGTCGTTCTGTAGATTGAGACAGTTATTATGTGACGCGATTACACTGAATATTTTCATATCGTCTGCATATAATAAGACTTGAGAATGCTGAAAACATTCAACGACGTCGTTAATAAATACGTTAAATAACAACGGTCCAAGATGGGAGCCTTGTGGGACACCCGACGAGACAGGCACAAAGCTGGAGGTATGACCTTTAATCGCCACAGCTTGGCTTCTGTCACGAAGATATGATGTAAGCCATCTCAAAAGGTTTCCGTGAATTCCAAATGTCTCTAATTTGCTTATAAGTATAGCGTGGGAGATCTTATCGAACGCTTTAGAAAAATCTGTATAAATAGCGTCCACCTGAAAGCCTTTGTCCATTGCAACAAGAGTATAGTCAAGCAATTCGCAAAGATTGGATTCTGTGGATCTTCGGCTAATAAATCCATGTTGTTGAGGAGCAAGCATTGGTCTAATTGCATGATATAGCGTATCGTATATAATTTTTTCAAAAAGCTTAGGTATTACTGATAGTTTTGAGATACCGCGATAATTTTTTATATTTCTTTTGTCTCCGCTTTTGAAAATCGGAACAACGATCGACTTTTTCCAAATTTCAGGCATTATACCGGTTTTCAAAGATAGATTGAATAAATAGCTAATTGGGGGGGCTAGCGTTGTTCGACATCTATGAAGAAAAACTGGATGGATTCCATCAGGTCCACTTCCTTTAGAAACTTTTAATGATTTTAAATAAGTTTCGACTATAGTTGACGTAATCTTAACATGGTTTATAATATTATTGGATGGATTGTTATTAGCTGTGTTGAGAGTTACATTTACATCATTTACAAAGGCAGACTGAAAAAAAATATTAAATAAATCCGCAATATGTTGACCATTAGAGCCTATTTCATTATCTAAAAAGAGAGAGTCTGGTATGCCGCTATGGTTAGTTTTTGATTTTATAAAGGACCAAAAAGATTTTGAATTAAAGCGAATATTTTTTTCTGTCCTAAAAATGTATAGAGTGTAACAGGAGTCTTCTAACTTTTTAATTGTAGTTCGTAACTTTGAAAAGGCAATGTAGTCCGATTGTCTCTCATAAATTTTCCACTTTTTATGTATCTTGTTTTTTTTATTTATTAACTTAATTAGCATACGTGAATACCAAATAGGATATTTTTTTTCGTTTGAATTAATAGTTTTGGTCGGTATAAGTTTATCTATTATCTCATTTAAAATTGTGTAAAAATTTTCAACAGCTTTTTCTACATTATCCAATGAAAGATAATGGTCCCAGTCAACCTTCTGCAATTCAGCATTAACCAAGTGATAGTCTGCTGCAAAAAAACGACGAACTGTGCGAGGAGCAGGTTTCAAAGAGTGGTCAATCATCCTTAAATCAATATTTACACAAAATACGGGGTGATGACCATCTATCGGCACTAAAGGTTCCACAGAGTATAACTTACAAAAAATATTTGATATCACCAAATCTAATTGTCTATCATTTTTGTTTGGAATATTATTAAATTGATGCCATCCAGTAAAACTAATGAATGCGGAGAGCTGTGATGTCAAAGAATTACAACTGGGATTCTCTATTATCAAACTGTTTTTATCATTATCCGTGGGTCTCCAGGCAGCGTCCGTGATATTAAAATCGCCTATAACCATAAAAACATCGTCCGGGGAATCGGTGTATAAGTCAGATACATATTCAAAGAACAAGAGTTGTGATTCCACCTGAAATTTGCTTTGAGGGAAATAACACGTAAATAGTCTAAACTTTTTAGAAATAGGACCTTGGGATAAAAGGATGTCAATCCAGGTAACATCGGCATCGGGTAAATCTATTACAGAGCGAAAGTCTCGTTGTTCCACCTTGAATCGGCGGCGCGCGGCTACGAGCGTGCCGCCGCCTCGCGTCACCCCGCGTCTGTCGTAGTCACGGTCCGTGCGATAAACGTTATAGCGAGAGTCGAACAGTTCCCCGTCAAAAATACCAGGTAAGAGCCAAGTTTCTGTAATGCAAATGATGTCATAATCGAATCGCATTACGTTACGCAAGAACCCCGTTGTTTTTGATCGCAATCCACGAGCGTTTTGATAATATATAGAAATATCTATTTTTTATTGAATATATAAAGACCAATAAATATTATGTGCAATCTTTTGAGACTCGTTTGAAAATATTTAATTTGTAAATATCTTATATCGGCTATTGATTTGTGTTCGGCGTTAAAAATAAAAAATCGTGCAATAATACTCAAAGGGAATAAATTTGTTACCGATATTCGAAGAGCATGATGATATTGTTGTAATAAATTATTATTAAGGTATGTTTTGTTTCTGCAATCATTCAAATTATTTCCATTAATTAGAGCGATAATGACAATCAGTACTATCATAAAGTATCCGAAGTGTACACTTAGTACTAGCAACACTAAACAGATAACACTTATACAATTTTGTTTAAAGAATCTTCAGATGCTATATAGAGAATCGGCGAGTTCTCGTTGCGGCGAACCATGACAGTACAATTACGAACCCAGCAGAATTTGTATTCTTTCTTAGCGGCACGTTGCTTTGCTTCCTTGAGAAGGAATTTGTTGTAACTGGACAGGTGATCGTTTATATAGACTCTATTCAGGCTGCCAATGTAACCCAGGTCAGCGGCTTTTAAGTTTTTCAGTTTACGCAGACACGCCATAAAGTCATCCTTTTTGTAGCGAGCCTGCATCTTCACTATAATAGGCTTGGGTTTGGAGTTGTCCGTATCGTTTCTCACGGCGACCCGGGTAACAAAGTCGATGTCAGTATTTGTGTTCAACGAGAAGCCGGACGCTTCTGCTAAGCATTTTAACACAGTGAACAGATTCTCTCCTTTCGTTTCGGGAACTCCATTAATCTGTATATTTGAGCGCCGGACCCATTGTTCATTTTTCCTGGAGTCCATCATAATATCGTTGATTGCTTTTTTAACATCATCAAGTTCCTTTTTACTGTCTTCCAGCGCGCTGACGCGGGACTCTATGGTGCACATCCTCCCAGCTAAATCATCTAATTTTGAATCGATGCAATTCTTCATTTCGGCTATATCTGTCCTGACCTGCGATAGATCCAATTGTATGGTCTGAATTGCAGAAAACTGAGCCTGCAATGCCGTTACTTTTGACAGGATGTCATTTAATAATTCTGCGGGACAAGATGTAGTAAAATTATTGGCATCTTGAATGCGAGGGGGAAGCAGGAACGAGTTTGGAGGTGTGGATGGGGGTGTGCTGTTTATTGATACCCTCGTGCAATTAACGTCTGTTGTGTCCTTGTTACTATCCTGCGCTTCATCACAAGACATTACTGAGTCGTTTTGAAGTGACTTTTCTTCGATCGTCCGGACCGGTGTATTGTCATTCCTGCGACGGCGTGTGTTGACTGATGTGCAAAATGAACACAGCCAATTTCGTTTGAAGTTTTCTTTAGTTTAGTAGTTTTAGTTAGAATATGATATATATATGTCTATCTTCCTTGTCGTATCCGACAACGGCGACCCTTACAACATTCTCTGATGAGCATGTACACAGTATTTAGAAGGGCTTCGGTCGAGTCTTCCGCAAATGGCCGTTTTTACTTTGGACACAAAGATCGATGAACCGAGCAATTTAAAAACTAATTTTATGTACTCAAAAGGTACTTAAGTATAAAATACTTTACTAAATCGTTAAATTTAAATAATCACAATTATTTACGAGTCGCGCTAGTGAGCTGAGCGCAATTAATTCATCCCAGTACAGTCGCATTCTGAAAGATGCCCGGGGTCCGTTACCTAATTCCGAGATTGGCGTCGGCACTAGTTTTTACGGAAGCGACTGCCATCTGGCCTTCCAACACAAGGGGGAAATTATGACTGACCATGAACAGCCCCTCACCCACACTCACAGTTACAAACACACACCGCGCCCACATACACTAGTATACACTACATAGTTTGCACATAACTTGCACATGTTGCGTAGCGTTGCACTTCTCACTAAAATTTTGTAAGGTTCTGACAGAATATCAGCGATGTGGCTTATTGCCGCATCATTGTGCTGAGTCAGCGCCTTTTCTCTACCACGACACATGGTTCTTATCTTATAAGAAAAAAAAAATTAGTACTTTATAGTCTTAAGTTGCATGCCTCATTTTGGTATAATCTTGTTTAATTTTTAGTGTTTCTTTTTGTCACCCATGTGTAACCATGTATGTTGTGGAAACGAATAGTCTTTATCTATCTATCTATCATCTACACTTCGCCTTCCAATATGTAGCAAGTAACTTCCACGTTTACGGGAATATTTGAGAAAAACCTATTTTCTTTCTTTCTGTTGTACTTCTTCCATTGGGCAGAGTATGCATCAGGTGAGTGTAGGCCTTGAGCGTTGCCAGGGAATTTCTGATTTGGAAAGTCATTTAATATATGATGAATAGACTGCACAGGCGCTTCTCAGTCGCATTATGGTGACCCGCGCCAGCCACATCTATACATATAATTATTATGATGATGATCATTGATCACATTGAGATAAGATTCAAATTCACTTGGCCGTGGAAAAGTTTTCACAGTAACTGTAATGGCTCTGTGCCTCGCTATGTTTGCTATCTATGTCAGCAGTTGCGGAAATCCCTTACTTTTCCCCTCGAAATAAAAGTCCAATCAAGACGATGAAGACCAACAAGTGGGGAGATTAGAGAGGGGCAAATACATCCGTGCTATTCGCAAGATGTCTCAATTTATCTCACTACTCGGCAGGCAAAGTGAAAACTTGTTTTTAATGGATGGTGGCTTACGATAAATAACCTACATAAAATTGGGGTTAGGTGGCAATTGTTTCTTTGTCGCAACCTCGTATCATATCGACTGTGACAGACGAAAAAAGTTAAACTATGCCAAAGACAAACAAAAATATATCTTTATCTGTCGCCCTTAAGGCCGAGCCACACCGAATGCGTGCGTGTCTCGGCTTTTATTCTAATTTGTATGCGACAATCACGTCGGGTCCGGTTGTGGTATTATTATTTGATGTCTGACTTTGACAATTAACTAGTGCACGAAAAGTCTTCATCTGTACTTATTGGCTATGTGCACGTCAGAAACGTCAAACGTCAAGCGTCCCGGGACAATGTCGAACTCAGATGTGTCAAATAATGACACATGAATATTTTATTTATTTTATTAAACGAGAAAGACCCCTTACTGGAGATTTTACTGAAATAAATAAGAAAATAAATAAATAAGTACAAACGAAACGAATTCTAGGAAACCGTTAAGAAACCAATAGAAAACGTGAAAGTAAATTTGACAGATGTCCCCGATAAGTACACATTTCTTCCGTGGTGTGCGCTGCGATCGCCTAGCTTACCCCCACCAACTACATCGCACATAGCCAATAGCTTGAAACGCACAGAGCGCGGCGGAGGCAGTTTTTCGGTAAAACGAACGTGGTCCGAGGGACGTCGCACCAAAACACCGCGCGGTGTGACATATGAAGCAGTAATCGACACTATCGACAGTCGACAGTTTCGGAAAGATCAAATATGAACCGCCTCCGCTCCGCACCGCGCCGCGCCCGCTCTGTGCGTTTCCAGTTTAAGAGACAATTTTTTATGCAAACTATGCCAATATTTGTACTTCAACACTTAAAGCAATAAAATAGTATCACATATCATCAATTCCGCGGCCATCTTAAGGCCGATGATTGTGTGGACAGCAAGCATTCAACGAGCCACAATCTCCACAATAATATAAGACACTCATATAAATCGCCCGTCATGACTCATTGTGCGGTTTTGACCTAAGATAGAAGAAATAGAATAGAAAAACATTTAACGTGACATAAAACAAACATAAAAGAAAAATAAAAATACAACAACAACAAAAAATGATACGAAATGGTCCCAACGCAGCATGAAGCTGGCATTGCAACCAGCGCTGGTCTTTCGTTGGGACCATCAGTGATAGCAATTATGCCTAAGCAGAGGTCAGAATTACACTGGTTTGGCTGAGAGACGGTAATCGTTGCGAAACAGTCATGGTTATTGGTGGTTCTCGGCTATCGATATTGGATCTTTGCCACAATATAACAGCTTACGTTGCAATTATTTCGAGTCCAAGTAGATAGGCTTTTGATCAATTTAATTTTCTTTTTTAGCGGGATGTTCATAATGCCATTATTAGGTACTTCCGAGTGTAATATTCAGAACGGTAAGTTTGTAATAAAAATGTTACTAACCTAATTTCATATAGAAAACTCCCGTGTCTTTGAGCCGTATTAAAATGTAATGAAATGAGTCACTCTTGTCCCTAAGGTCAGATATTGCTCGACATATTTCAAACTGGTACGCAGTCCTAAATCATGAGTACTCGTCCCGGTAGGGTCACGTTCAGTACTGCGTGCCCTGCCCTATTAGTTGCTCAGTGCGGGCGGAGGCGACCTATCTTTAATCCCTCGATTAAAATATTTTAGTTTATCATGCACTGTATAATATAAAAGAGCTTTTTGACATTTTATTCAAATTCGGCTAAGTTAATAATGTTTCCTATTTCTATAATTACAAATTTTGTATAATCCGAATTGTCATAATGTAAATCTATATTAACGATGTATTCTAGTGCATATTGTATGTCAATAGAATAAATGATGTTGACTATTTTCTTCACTATTATTCAATGTCGGGTCGGTTTACACACATCATATGCTAAAGTCTCGTCGACAATCGTCACAGACGTACCTATAAAAGTGTTCAACATTGTTTTCCAGCTGGGCGGTAGTGCCGGTACAGACCAGCCTCAATCACGATTAAAATTCGGATGTCGATTAACTTCGATAATAGCACTTTACGCGACACAAAGAAATTTTCCCTCACTAGCACGGTAATTTCTTGATTTATTTATATGTAAGAACCATCTCGACAGTCACGGTCAAGACTTTTGATTAAAAAACACACTCAACCCGGTTTGTATGTTATTGAGTTACGATGCCACATAGAAAGAAAGAAAATAAACTTTACAGTACATATGATTCTACTTTACCGCACGAGTGCGGTAATCAGCATATTACGTGCATATGTCGAAACTTTAAAGAGCCATATGTACTGTAAAACGTTGTACGATACACGTGCGAACAGGTAATTCGCAACTCGTGTCGATTTAAAACACTCCCTTCGGTCGTGTTTCAATTTATCACCACTCGTTGCGAATTTCCTGTTCTCTGCACTTGTATCGTAATGTACTATTATTGCCATATCCTCGAACAAAAATATAAAGAAAAATAAACATATACATTACAATTATACAGGCAACGAGTCCCAGTCACGGACATAGACACACACACGGGTATCCACACGGGTCGACATAGGTCTATTGTACCTACACAAACGATGTTCGTAATGTTATAAGTGTAGTGTTGATACAGTGCGCTGGAGGTTGAAAATGATTCCAATTCAATACGTTAGGTCGAATATTATTTGAGCATTGTCAAATATTGTCATTGTATATTTGAGCGTTGTTAGCGTTTGTTAGTCGGCTCAGTGGCTGATTTCCGTTGTGAAGCTGGGTAAATAAATACCAATACTGTTGACATATTTTCTAATACTCGTATCTTATACTGTAATTGAAATATCGACTGAAAAATTACAGATCACATTACAAAATCTTATTTTCAAATAATGGATATTTGTAAATTTGCCTCTACGTGTTGGCTATGTGTTACTCGGTTGGTACTTCGGTACCTCGGTACTTCGGCTCCGCGCACGCCTTCCAAAGGTCCGAGACACCATTGTCCCGTGAGTGGAAAAGACATTAAGAACTTAAGGCGAAGGGGTTGGCAAGCTCTTTCCATACAAACTTTGTGTACGATTTTCTTCGTTTATGTTTGCGCTACAGTTAATATTTTTTGTCAATGTGCTTGTATGCAAGCACATTGACAAAAAATATTAACTGTACTGACTGACTGTTGATTGATGCATTTCTTCTAGGTATTTTTTAAAATTTTAATAATTTTTTGTATTTTTTTTTAAATAAAGCAAAATTTCAACTTGAAGTTCTGCCTACATCCAATATATACAAGCAAAAATTAAAATTAAATGCTGTAGGGCCAAAACTAACGAATAAAACTTGCACAACCTTTGTACGGAGAATGAAGTAAGATAAATAAAGGGGATAATAATAATAATAATTTATTCATTCAAAAGCCCTAAGTATTACATTTATACTTCTGCCTAACTGCAGAACACACATACATTACATATATATATTTGGTACATTATTTATTTGGATTGTCTGTCTCTGCATGTATCTACTTATTAGATCCGTTCGACAATTAAAACATGACAATAGAATTTCGTTACATACATATGAAAATTGCAAATTGCTTTGGCAATGATTTTTACGAGTATTATTCCAAAATATGTTTTGACTGTTTTACATGTGACCCATTGCTAACATACTCGTACTCGTAGTACAGTCAATAGCAAAACTAGATGATCATTTAAGTACTTTGTCGCACTAACGTAACAATACTGTGACAGTTGGGATGCGTCAAAGTAGTAAAAGTGACAAGGTACTAAACTAAAATGGTCATCTACTTTTACTGTTGACTGTACCTATCAGAAATAGACGTCGCAAATAACTGAAACGGTTTCACATTTTTTTTAATTCTACATCGGTGGCAAACAATGTACGATTGTTTGCCACCTGATGGTAGCTCATGGAGGCTTACGGACTGCATAACAATCACGTGCACTTTCTATTGACGTGTAGGGACAAGTGCATGTCCCCCACTCACAACACAGCGCATCCTCGGGAGTTCTGGCGACCTTACTCACCACCAGAAACAACACCACATACTCACAGAGCGGAGCGTCCGTGGCTCAGCGGCGCCCGCGTACCACGTGCGGTATGCGAGGTTAAGCAACGTGGGCGCAGGTCGGTTCTCGGATGGGTGACCGCTTTGAGTGGTTACTAACTGAGCGCTCCCGTGCTTTGGAAGGCATATTAAGCCGTTGATCCCGGCTGCTGTCTACGACAGCAGTCGTTAAGCGAAGTTAGAGGCCTCCGGGCGGCTTGAGAACTTCTAACAGTCAAGTTGCCCAGTCACTTGACAAGGGGGGTCGAGGTTGCACCACGTCCGTAGGGAGTACCCACCGTTACCTGAAAATAAATGCCATACGATTATTATTATTATTATTACTCACAGAGCAAGTAATGTTATTATTACGGCTGCAGGTATAAATTATTGTTGTACAATCAGTACACAGACTAGTAAGGGTTCAGACCGATGTGTTTATATATATATATATATATATATATATATATATATATATATATATATATATATATATACAAACTTTGTGTAGAAGGTGTGGTATCATTTATCACCTTCCGTTAAACTTTGTGTATTTGCACCATAGCCAGTGGTTCAGCGATCTAATTAATACTAGCATAACTAATGTACACCAACATTGGGCCAAAAATATTTTTCTGTATGTTGGCACTTTTACAAGGTATAGGTATGTATACGAGAACCTCAACCCAACACGAAAACTAGCTTTTGTCTGTGCTCTGCTCTTGTTACTTTTGACACTAAATAAAAAATATATAAATATATGCACGAGGCACGAGAAGAAACTTTAAGATCTTATCCAACCTCGACATTGGCAGAATCATCAAGGCTTTGACTGAAGATAAAGTGCTTACCACTTTTTAGGGTTCCGTAGTCAACTAGGAACCCTTATAGTTTCGCCATGTCTGTCCGTCCGTCTGTCCGTCCGTCCGTCCGCGGATAATCTCAGTGACCGTTAGCACTAGAAAGCTGAAATTTGGTACTAATATGTATATCAATTACGCCGACAAAGTGGTAAAATAAAAAGTGGAAAAAAATATTTTATTAGGGTACCTCCCCTATACGTAAAGTGGGGAGTGTTTTTTTTTTTCATTTTAACCCTAACGTGTGATATATTGTTAGATAGGTATTTAAAAATAAATAGGGGTTTACTAAAATCATTTTTTGATAATGTTAATATTTTCGGAAATAATCGCTCCAGAAGTAAAAAAATATGTGTCCCCCCCCTCTAACTTTTGAAACATAAGTTTTAAAAATATGAAAAAAACTCAAAAGTAGAACTTTATAAAAACTTTGTAGGAAAATTATTTTGAACTTGATAGGTTGAATAGTTTTTGAAAAAAATACAAAAACTACGGAACCCTACACTGAGCGTGGCCCGACACGCTCTTGGCCGGTTTTATTTCTGAAAACGACAAAGACACCCTAGTAATTATACTTTTGGGTTGACCCAAAAATGAGTGAGATGAGGATGTAATTCCGCTGTGCCCTACCTTTGTATAGGACATACATAATTATACCACCATATACATTAAGAGTGCAGGACGCTCAGTTCTCCATACAAACGTAGTTTTGCTCTCATTTTAAAACGCCAAGCTGCAATGACATGAAACTTTGTATACACAATGGGATCCGGCATATTAAGGTCGGAAATTAGTTTCTGTTGCTTGAAATTATAATGTAGAAAAAATACAGCTATTATTAAGGTTTTCATACAAGACGTTAAAAACTCAAAAACTTGCTGTATTTTTTTCTATTACAATTTCTAGCAACAGAAACTAATTTCCGACCTAGATATGGTGGCTCCTATTTTGTATACAAAGTTTCATGTTATTTAGGCACGGTGTTTCTATGGAAAATTGACTTCAGCCAAGCGTGCGGGAGACCCTAAGACAACATATCAAATATGTATATATCTCTGTGGCATGAGCCATAACATCATACAGGATTGAAAGAAAAGACTTAACCGATTTAGAATTCCATATGAATTTAAATTAAAACTTTTTTATTGCAAACTCAGAGGCCTAAATCACGTCGCGTCATACGCAAATTCATTCGCAATGTCACGGCAGATTCACACGACTTTCACATAACTCTTATGCCCAAACTTTGCCCCGCTTCCTGCGATAAAAATGACATTGAATAACGTTGCGGCGAACTCTGGTCGTGGTATTTTTAGATACGTGTTTTCTCAACAAAGGGCACCTTTGTCGCGATGTCAAGAAGGTACCATTTCATTACTGACTATTAAGCTCGAAATGCACAGAGCGGGCGCGGTGCGGGGCGGAGGCGGTTTTGCATTTTTGATCTCCCCGAAACTGTCGACTGTCGATTACTGCTTCATATGCATAGATAACCCCCTCTAGATGGAGATTATAGGGCGACGTGCGGTCACCTCACCTATGTACCACTAGTACATGTAAGCAAAAACGCCTCGCGCTCTCAGTCAGACTCACAGATATCAGAGTAAAGCAGATCCGCTCATTTAAGTTGTACGATTTTTGTACGTCTGATCTATTCTCACTAATGTCCAAATCAGAAAGTTTGAGAGAGACAGACAAGTGACATCCGGTGATGATGCGGCAGTGATGTCTCCGTCTTCATAACTGAAAATTGTACTGAACTGACGTTATGGTGTGTTAAGTTTATATGGGATTTAACATCCTGGTGTGCTCACAAATCGAGACAACTTGTTAACAGCCGAAAATGATTGTATTATCTGTCGCATTCTAACTCATTTTGGTGCACCATAAGGATTAAAGAGACAACTATATGGAAAATCATCTGGCTTAATACTGCGAGTCTGCTTTTCTCTGATGTCTGTGGTCAGACTCGTCCAGGTTTGCGATCTATACGTACGTCAGATAAACGAGCATTGAAAATCGATTTTATCCATTAGAAATGGTCTTTTGCTGTGTAAAGTTATGTGGGAAAAGCTCTCGAACAGCAAAGTACAAGAATGACGGAATAACATTTCACAGATAAGTTAAATTAATTACAAAAGGCATATTTTATTCTGCCAGGCGGAGTTCATTTTACATTAGCCAGTAAGAAGTACAGAAGTATTCTTGTCCCTTTCCAACCAATTCAAATGTCAATATACTCTCCCTTCTGACGAAAGTACATGCTCAGGCTAGTGATGTGCCAGTGACGCTTTCGACATTACCGTATAAGTCTCGATTTCAATTAATTATGTATTCGTCCGCGTTTTGTTGCGCTGTTTTATTAATATTGAAATTCTATTGGAAAAGGTCATTAGTTATTTTACATTAAACTGTCAGTGTTGCCAGTGTTCTTTTAATTAAAGTAGTAATGTAGTAAATTAGTGTCTCGTTCTATTTTATTTCTACGCTATAGGTATGATACGGGTACATATCAATGTAGTAGAATGGAATATTTAGTTTGGAAGTAGTTAATGTGTAGTTTTATTTTATTATAAAGTTTATTAACCGGTTGTATCATATTTATTGCTATGTAATATCGAGTATGTATATCTAATGAAATAACAAATTAGTAACAGTATTACCACTAAGTAGGACATAGATTTCCCTAGCATTTAGGACTGGTATCACGAGGTGAACCCTATGCTGGACTTCGAAGAAGTATAAGGGATCTCGGAAGTGGTTAGAGGTGGAGCCATTGCAATTGGGTTTTTTCGAATCGTCTTGGTGAGCAGTTAGGACTAGTGTCACGAGGTGGACCCTATGCTGGACCTCGAAGAAGTATAAGGGATCTCGGAATCGGTTGGAGAAGGAGCCATTGCAATTTGGTTTTTCGTTTCGTCTTGGTGAGCAATTAGGACTAGTGTCACGAGGTGGACCCTATGCTGGACCTCGAAGAAGTATAAGGGATCTCGGAATCGGTTGGAGAAGGAGCCATTACAATTGGGTTTTTCGAATCGTCTTGGTGAGCAAACTTTTTGAAAACATTTTAGCCAATCACAAGGCAGTGCTTTGCGTGGGTAAATTCCTCAACAGCCATTGGCCAACAATTTACGCGCGACGCCGGCGATCGCCATTTTGTCTGGCTGCGCGAAGCACGAGAGCACTAGTTCAACTGTCATTGCATATTCTACCTTGACCTTACGTATAATGCAACAAGGTCTTTATTGAATTGGTCGTACATTCGGTTTCATTCGGTACTTGTCTGCACTCGTCGGCGTGAACGAAGATTGCCGATGTAACTGATATTTGTGGTTCTACTGTATTTATTTATATAGATAAACAATTTCTATAGAAAAACTTCCAAGACTCAGGATCAAATATTCGTGTTAGTTCATCTCACAAATAAATGCTCTAGCCGGGATTCGAGCCCGGGAACTTCGCCTTCGTAGGCAGGACCACTACCAACTAAGCCAAAGTGGTCGTCAAAATATTCCGCAATTTTTACATTCACCAGTGCTGTAACCGTGTAAGTCGATTCACAAGAGCTGGCGCGGAATGTCTATGAAATTAATGACAGTTTCATACATTTTCCGCGCCAGCTCTTGTGAATCGACCTACACTACATTACACTACGCGCTGCCTAAAAATATTATTCTAGATACTAAATTAATAGATGAGCATATACGCTATTTAAAATTGTTACCCTAAAATAAATGGCATTACCGGTAAAAGCCGGTAATAAACAACGCGTCCCATCCCTACGCCGCGCGCGCCATGTTGAACCCAAGCGCGCGCTCTATGAAACAGCCAATGGCAGCGACGTTACCGACCTCCCCGCGACCCGCACATACCGCTAACCTTGGTGACTTTTGATTCGAACTAAATCGTTCATAGGGGCCATCTAGAGGGGGTTATCTATGTTCATATGTCACACACGACGCCTCCGCTCTGCCGCGTGGTTTTTTGGTGCGACGTGCGCGCGGTCCTGGGCGTTCGCTTTACCGCAAAACCGCCTCCGCCCCGCAACGACGTTTCAAGCTCTCTCTCTCTGTCTATTAGTGGGTTTTCTGTCGACATTGCTATGCAGTTTGGCAAATATTGGAAATTTGCAATTGATAACGTATGTTAAATAAAAAAAAACTTCTTTTAGAAGTGCGATTGAAAAAAATAAACATTGAAACACGTTACGGCGAACTTTAGCCATGGATTTCTTAGATAGGTATAGTGATTGAGTTCTTTTGAACTGATACAGTCTGGTCGATAATTCTTAAGGGCTTCTCGACCATGGATTTATTGGATACGTGAATTGAGTACTTTTGGGGAAAGGGGGGACTGAAAAAAAAAACACATTGAAGTACATTACGGCGAATTTAGCTTTGATTTCGGTAATAAAGACGTATTACAAGGTATATTTAGGAAAATTAGAAAAGTTGAAATACCCCCGAAATTTTCATTTCAAAGCTCAATATCTCAAAAACGGCTGTACAGATTTTCATGAAACATTGCTAAGAACACTCTGGATAAAATTATCTATGACACAATAAAACTAAACGAAAATCGGTTCATCCGTTTGGGAGCTATGATACCACAGTCAGATACACAGATACACAGACAGACACGTTAAACTTATAACACCCCTTGTTTTCTTGCGGCGGGGGTAAAATTTTTAAGAACAGGACCTGTTTGCTTGTAGTTGTAGCGTGTTCAAATAGACATTAATTGATGTCTATTCAAACACGTCACAACTACATATGAGTACAAAAGTTCTTTTTCTTAAGTTTTTCACCTATATCAAGGTTTAATTTTCACCGACAAAAACTCATGCCTTTGGTTAGGTACGAGTATGTTTACGACTTTGCAGACGGGAAAAGTAATTAAACGCGGGAATGTCTATTGTCAGTGATTTCCCGAAAGAATTTTGATTAGTTCTTAACACCGCGACTTAAATACGTATACGTTTCGAACGTCATGTCCTTATGACTGGGAAGTTCAAAATTGTGGATTTTTTTTTATAACACGTCGGTGGCAATCAAGCGTACGGCCCGCCTGATGGTAAGCGGTCACCGCAGCCTATGGACGCCTGCAACTCCTAGGGGTGTCACATGCGCGTTGCCGACCCTTTAAGAATTTATACACTCCTTCCTTGAAGAACCCCATACTGTAGTCCGTCGGGAAAACCTCGGCAGGGAGCTCATTCCACAATCGGAGCGTCCGAGGGAGGAAATTCCTCTGAAACCGTACCGTACGCGACCATTTAGGTTTTAAGGTGTGAGGATGAATTACTGCCTTTTTAGAGGTCGCCCGTCGGCTATTAAAGGCTCGTTATGGACGATTGTCACCGAACGGCTGGAGTCGGCGCGCACCCCACTAGAGTCAAAGGAATTCGAACCCTCCATACAGAAGTTAGATTTCATATTTGAATGGGGTCTGGGCAGCCGGTCGCCTGCCGCCGGCTCTGCCGCTGCCGTTTGGATACGAAGTTTGAATCGTCCAGTATAGCGACAAAGTTGTTTTGCTAGATAAAAATGCCAGTATCATTCTTCAGAGCATATAGTGTTTGTGTCATTGACAAAAGAGATTAGCCTCGTGGGCCAGCGGCGCCCGCGTACCGCGTGCGGTATGCGAGGGTAAGCAATATCGGCGCAGGTCAGTTCTTGGATGGGTGACCGCTTTGAGTGGTTACTAACTGAGCGCTCTCGAGCTTTGGAAGGCACGCTAAGCCGTTGATCCCGGCTGCTGTCTATGACAGCAGTCGTTAAGCCAAGTTAGAGGCCTTCGGGCGGCTTGAGAACTTCTAACAGTCAAGTTGCCCACTCACTTGACAAAGGGGGGTCGAAGTTGCACCACGTCCGTAGGGAGTACCCACCGTTACCCTACACGTGACCCCTGGGTGGTGCTAAGAGTGCAACAAAAACTGGCAACCGTACTTGTCTTCTCGAAGATCTCACGGTTCGTAAATAAATGCCATACGATTAAATAAAAATTTACAAAACAATTAACTGTGACGCTACGTGTACTCTACTACTAAAGTGCTTACCACTTTTTAGGGTTCCGTAGTCAACTAGGAACCCTTATAGTTTCGCCATGTCTGTCCGTCCGTCTGTCCGTCCGTCCGTCCGCGGATAATCTCAGTGACCGTTAGCACTAGAAAGCTGAAATTTGGTACTAATATGTATATCAATTACGCCGACAAAGTGGTAAAATAAAAAGTGGAAAAAAATATTTTATTAGGGTACCTCCCCTATACGTAAAGTGGGGAGTGTTTTTTTTTTTCATTTTAACCCTAACGTGTGATATATTGTTAGATAGGTATTTAAAAATAAATAGGGGTTTACTAAAATCATTTTTTGATAATGTTAATATTTTCGGAAATAATCGCTCCAGAAGTAAAAAAAAATGTGTCCCCCCCCCTCTAACTTTTGAACCATAAGTTTTAAAAATATGAAAAAAACTCAAAAGTAGAACTTTATAAAAACTTTGTAGGAAAATTATTTTGAACTTGATAGGTTGAATAGTTTTTGAAAAAAATACAAAAACTACGGAACCCTACACTGAGCGTGGCCCGACACGCTCTTGGCCGGTTTTATTTCTGAAAACGACAAAGACACCCTAGTAATTATACTTTTGGGTTGACCCAAAAATGAGTGAGATGAGGATGTAATTCCGCTGTGCCCTACCTTTGTATAGGACATACATAATTATACCACCATATACATTAAGAGTGCAGGACGCTCAGTTCTCCATACAAACATAGTTTTGCTCTCATTTTAAAACGCCAAGCTGCAATGACATGAAACTTTGTATACACAATGGGATCCGGCATATTAAGGTCGGAAATTAGTTTCTGTTGCTTGAAATTATAATGTAGAAAAAATACAGCTATTATTAAGGTTTTCATACAAGACGTTAAAAACTCAAAAACTTGCTGTATTTTTTTCTATTACAATTTCTAGCAACAGAAACTAATTTCCGACCTAGATATGGTGGCTCCTATTTTGTATACAAAGTTTCATGTTATTTAGGCACGGTGTTTCTATGGAAAATTGACTTCAGCCAAGCGTGCGGGAGACCCTAAGACAACATATCAAATATGTATATATCTCTGTGGCATGAGCCATAACATCATACAGGATTGAAAGAAAAGACTTAACCGATTTAGAATTCCATATGAATTTAAATTAAAACTTTTTTATTGCAAACTCAGAGGCCTAAATCACGTCGCGTCATACGCAAATTCATTCGCAATGTCACGGCAGATTCACACGACTTTCACATAACTCTTATGCCCAAACTTTGCCCCGCTTCCTGCGATAAAAATGACATTGAATAACGTTGCGGCGAACTCTGGTCGTGGTATTTTTAGATACGTGTTTTCTCAACAAAGGGCACCTTTGTCGCGATGTCAAGAAGGTACCATTTCATTACTGACTATTAAGCTCGAAATGCACAGAGCGGGCGCGGTGCGGGGCGGAGGCGGTTTTGCATTTTTGATCTCCCCGAAACTGTCGACTGTCGATTACTGCTTCATATGCATAGATAACCCCCTCTAGATGGAGATTATAGGGCGACGTGCGGTCACCTCACCTATGTACCACTAGTACATGTAAGCAAAAACGCCTCGCGCTCTCAGTCAGACTCACAGATATCAGAGTAAAGCAGATCCGCTCATTTAAGTTGTACGATTTTTGTACGTCTGATCTATTCTCACTAATGTCCAAATCAGAAAGTTTGAGAGAGACAGACAAGTGACATCCGGTGATGATGCGGCAGTGATGTCTCCGTCTTCATAACTGAAAATTGTACTGAACTGACGTTATGGTGTGTTAAGTTTATATGGGATTTAACATCCTGGTGTGCTCACAAATCGAGACAACTTGTTAACAGCCGAAAATGATTGTATTATCTGTCGCATTCTAACTCATTTTGGTGCACCATAAGGATTAAAGAGACAACTATATGGAAAATCATCTGGCTTAATACTGCGAGTCTGCTTTTCTCTGATGTCTGTGGTCAGACTCGTCCAGGTTTGCGATCTATACGTACGTCAGATAAACGAGCATTGAAAATCGATTTTATCCATTAGAAATGGTCTTTTGCTGTGTAAAGTTATGTGGGAAAAGCTCTCGAACAGCAAAGTACAAGAATGACGGAATAACATTTCACAGATAAGTTAAATTAATTACAAAAGGCATATTTTATTCTGCCAGGCGGAGTTCATTTTACATTAGCCAGTAAGAAGTACAGAAGTATTCTTGTCCCTTTCCAACCAATTCAAATGTCAATATACTCTCCCTTCTGACGAAAGTACATGCTCAGGCTAGTGATGTGCCAGTGACGCTTTCGACATTACCGTATAAGTCTCGATTTCAATTAATTATGTATTCGTCCGCGTTTTGTTGCGCTGTTTTATTAATATTGAAATTCTATTGGAAAAGGTCATTAGTTATTTTACATTAAACTGTCAGTGTTGCCAGTGTTCTTTTAATTAAAGTAGTAATGTAGTAAATTAGTGTCTCGTTCTATTTTATTTCTACGCTATAGGTATGATACGGGTACATATCAATGTAGTAGAATGGAATATTTAGTTTGGAAGTAGTTAATGTGTAGTTTTATTTTATTATAAAGTTTATTAACCGGTTGTATCATATTTATTGCTATGTAATATCGAGTATGTATATCTAATGAAATAACAAATTAGTAACAGTATTACCACTAAGTAGGACATAGATTTCCCTAGCATTTAGGACTGGTATCACGAGGTGAACCCTATGCTGGACTTCGAAGAAGTATAAGGGATCTCGGAAGTGGTTAGAGGTGGAGCCATTGCAATTGGGTTTTTTCGAATCGTCTTGGTGAGCAGTTAGGACTAGTGTCACGAGGTGGACCCTATGCTGGACCTCGAAGAAGTATAAGGGATCTCGGAATCGGTTGGAGAAGGAGCCATTGCAATTTGGTTTTTCGTTTCGTCTTGGTGAGCAATTAGGACTAGTGTCACGAGGTGGACCCTATGCTGGACCTCGAAGAAGTATAAGGGATCTCGGAATCGGTTGGAGAAGGAGCCATTACAATTGGGTTTTTCGAATCGTCTTGGTGAGCAAACTTTTTGAAAACATTTTAGCCAATCACAAGGCAGTGCTTTGCGTGGGTAAATTCCTCAACAGCCATTGGCCAACAATTTACGCGCGACGCCGGCGATCGCCATTTTGTCTGGCTGCGCGAAGCACGAGAGCACTAGTTCAACTGTCATTGCATATTCTACCTTGACCTTACGTATAATGCAACAAGGTCTTTATTGAATTGGTCGTACATTCGGTTTCATTCGGTACTTGTCTGCACTCGTCGGCGTGAACGAAGATTGCCGATGTAACTGATATTTGTGGTTCTACTGTATTTATTTATATAGATAAACAATTTCTATAGAAAAACTTCCAAGACTCAGGATCAAATATTCGTGTTAGTTCATCTCACAAATAAATGCTCTAGCCGGGATTCGAGCCCGGGAACTTCGCCTTCGTAGGCAGGACCACTACCAACTAAGCCAAAGTGGTCGTCAAAATATTCCGCAATTTTTACATTCACCAGTGCTGTAACCGTGTAAGTCGATTCACAAGAGCTGGCGCGGAATGTCTATGAAATTAATGACAGTTTCATACATTTTCCGCGCCAGCTCTTGTGAATCGACCTACACTACATTACACTACGCGCTGCCTAAAAATATTATTCTAGATACTAAATTAATAGATGAGCATATACGCTATTTAAAATTGTTACCCTAAAATAAATGGCATTACCGGTAAAAGCCGGTAATAAACAACGCGTCCCATCCCTACGCCGCGCGCGCCATGTTGAACCCAAGCGCGCGCTCTATGAAACAGCCAATGGCAGCGACGTTACCGACCTCCCCGCGACCCGCACATACCGCTAACCTTGGTGATTTTTGATTCGAACTAAATCGTTCATAGGGGCCATCTAGAGGGGGTTATCTATGTTCATATGTCACACACGACGCCTCCGCTCTGCCGCGTGGTTTTTTGGTGCGACGTGCGCGCGGTCCAGGGCGTTCGCTTTACCGCAAAACCGCCTCCGCCCCGCAACGACGTTTCAAGCTCTCTCTCTCTGTCTATTAGTGGGTTTTCTGTCGACATTGCTATGCAGTTTGGCAAATATTGGAAATTTGCAATTGATAACGTATGTTAAATAAAAAAAAACTTCTTTTAGAAGTGCGATTGAAAAAAATAAACATTGAAACACGTTACGGCGAACTTTAGCCATGGATTTCTTAGATAGGTATAGTGATTGAGTTCTTTTGAACTGATACAGTCTGGTCGATAATTCTTAAGGGCTTCTCGACCATGGATTTATTGGATACGTGAATTGAGTACTTTTGGGGAAAGGGGGGACTGAAAAAATAACACATTGAAGTACATTACGGCGAATTTAGCTTTGATTTCGGTAATAAAGACGTATTACAAGGTATATTTAGGAAAATTAGAAAAGTTGAAATACCCCCGAAATTTTCATTTCAAAGCTCAATATCTCAAAAACGGCTGTACAGATTTTCATGAAACATTGCTAAGAACACTCTGGATAAAATTATCTATGACACAATAAAACTAAACGAAAATCGGTTCATCCGTTTGGGAGCTATGATACCACAGTCAGATACACAGATACACAGACAGACACGTTAAACTTATAACACCCCTTGTTTTCTTGCGGCGGGGGTAAAATTTTTAAGAACAGGACCTGTTTGCTTGTAGTTGTAGCGTGTTCAAATAGACATTAATTGATGTCTATTCAAACACGTCACAACTACATATGAGTACAAAAGTTCTTTTTCTTAAGTTTTTCACCTATATCAAGGTTTAATTTTCACCGACAAAAACTCATGCCTTTGGTTAGGTACGAGTATGTTTACGACTTTGCAGACGGGAAAAGTAATTAAACGCGGGAATGTCTATTGTCAGTGATTTCCCGAAAGAATTTTGATTAGTTCTTAACACCGCGACTTAAATACGTATACGTTTCGAACGTCATGTCCTTATGACTGGGAAGTTCAAAATTGTGGATTTTTTTTTATAACACGTCGGTGGCAATCAAGCGTACGGCCCGCCTGATGGTAAGCGGTCACCGCAGCCTATGGACGCCTGCAACTCCTAGGGGTGTCACATGCGCGTTGCCGACCCTTTAAGAATTTATACACTCCTTCCTTGAAGAACCCCATACTGTAGTCCGTCGGGAAAACCTCGGCAGGGAGCTCATTCCACAATCGGAGCGTCCGAGGGAGGAAATTCCTCTGAAACCGTACCGTACGCGACCATTTAGGTTTTAAGGTGTGAGGATGAATTACTGCCTTTTTAGAGGTCGCCCGTCGGCTATTAAAGGCTCGTTATGGACGATTGTCACCGAACGGCTGGAGTCGGCGCGCACCCCACTAGAGTCAAAGGAATTCGAACCCTCCATACAGAAGTTAGATTTCATATTTGAATGGGGTCTGGGCAGCCGGTCGCCTGCCGCCGGCTCTGCCGCTGCCGTTTGGATACGAAGTTTGAATCGTCCAGTATAGCGACAAAGTTGTTTTGCTAGATAAAAATGCCAGTATCATTCTTTAGAGCATATAGTGTTTGTGTCATTGACAAAAGAGATTAGCCTCGTGGGCCAGCGGCGCCCGCGTACCGCGTGCGGTATGCGAGGGTAAGCAATATCGGCGCAGGTCAGTTCTTGGATGGGTGACCGCTTTGAGTGGTTACTAACTGAGCGCTCTCGAGCTTTGGAAGGCACGCTAAGCCGTTGATCCCGGCTGCTGTCTATGACAGCAGTCGTTAAGCCAAGTTAGAGGCCTTCGGGCGGCTTGAGAACTTCTAACAGTCAAGTTGCCCACTCACTTGACAAAGGGGGGTCGAAGTTGCACCACGTCCGTAGGGAGTACCCACCGTTACCCTACACGTGACCCCTGGGTGGTGCTAAGAGTGCAACAAAAACTGGCAACCGTACTTGTCTTCTCGAAGATCTCACGGTTCGTAAATAAATGCCATACGATTAAATAAAAATTTACAAAACAATTAACTGTGACGCTACGTGTACCTGACTGCTACGAGAAAATGAAATATTGTATTATTTGCTGTATGACTTGTAAAAGAGCCTTTGAGGCTTTCTTACAAAATAAATATTTGTTTTTGATACGGGAGGCGGGCTGTAGCAATACTAAAGAGCAAGTTGGAGGAATTATGGTTGTCCAATGACTTGTGAGTCGGTTGGATACTATAATTATAGGTTTATTCATTTAAATATATATTATGTGTGTGTTTTTTGTGTTAATACACTGCTATTACATATTATTACAACATTAGACACTTTATTACAACCTTTTTTAATTTATTTTAAATAATAATTTTATTTTTTTAACAGTAAAGTAATGTTAAATAATGTCAAGTAGAATTTTGGTCAAGTTCGAGTCGGATTTTAGTTTTCCCATACATTTTGAGACCCAGCGCCTGATGAAGACAACGAGCAACATTTTAAAAGTTTTTTTTGTTTGGGAGCGCCCTTAGGTATTTATTTTATTTTGTTTTTAGTATTAATTGTTATAGAGGCAACAGAAATACATCATGTTCAACTGTCTAGCTATCACGGTACATGAGATACAGCCTGGTGACAAACGGACAGACATACAGACGGACAGAGAGCGGATTCTTAGTAATGGGGTCCCGTTTTACCCTTTGGGTACGGGACCCTAAAAATGATAAATGATTTATTTTGAGTAATTGACGTTTTAAATCTTGAAAACAGAGTATTTGAAAAATAAAAAGAAAATTCTTAAAAAAAAAACACGTAGCAGATGACCTCATCTATCCGCTATATTTCATCTGCCAAACACCCTGTATACAAAATTTTATGCCATAAGCTATGCGGCTGGCTCAGGACTGCCTATGTCCAGCAGTGGACGTCCTTCGGCTGATATGATCTTATGTTAAGTATGACGATGACCATAGTAATCTTATTGTTTTGGTTCAGCCACAGATTGATTTTATTTACGGTGATCGTAGACATCCACTCCCACCATATCGGCCCAAGGACGTCCACTGCTGGACATAGGCCTCCCCCAATTCCATGGGGGATAAATGCCATAATTGCCACGCTTGGCATGCGGGTTGACGATCGCAGTATCTCCACCGTATTCCAGGGATGCTGCTCCCCATTCCACGGTGGTCTTGTTCGTAGTTTTAGGACATACCTGGGACCAATAATATAAATCATAGACATAACCACATAAAAATACTTCAAACGTGATAATATTTTAAGGAGAATAGTTTTTATGGAACATTTTTATTAGGTAGCGGACCCCAGGCATCTTCAGGATGCAACTGTACTGGGAATAACGCTAGGAGGATGATGTTTTTTTTTTTTCGTTTCTCAGTTTAATCGGCGATCAGTCCAAGGACTATAAGTCGATGTGTTGATTAGTATATATAATCTGGCAAGTCGAGTGTGCTCTCCAGCGAGAGCATCCCCTCTTTTTTGGAGTCTGGTGCTATTGTCTGTTTTGTAGCTCCAAGATGTTATGTCTTTTAAGTCGTCTTAAGTGGTTCTGGACGGTAAGTTGGCGTGCTAATTTATTGGGATGGTTAATTAGTCGCTCCTTATATTTCCCCGATATGTCTCGGATTTCTTCCTTTACCGTCGCCATTGACAGGTGTTGATGCAGTTCATTGTTGGTTACATACCAAGGTACATTTGCTATTGATCTCAAGATCTTGTTCTGTATTCTTTGTATGATGTTAATGTTTGAGTCGCTAGCGCTACCCCACAATTGTACGCCATACATCCATATCGGTTTTAGTACCGCTTTATAGATAAGAATTTTGTTGTCCAATGACAATCTGGAGTTTCTCCCTAACATCCAATATAAGTTTTTGTGTTTGATCGCGATTTCGTCCCTTTTGGTTTTAATGTGGTTTTTCCAGGTCATGCGTCGGTCAATGTGCATTCCCAAGTATCTTACGCAGTCGCTGTGCGGTAGCGTATTGTCTCCGAGTTTAACGGAGGGGCAGTTTCCTTGGCGAAGAGTAAACGTTACATGGGTGGATTTGGCGGCACTAGCTTTTATTTTCCATTTCTCTAGCAAGTTATGAACCTCCTGTAGGCCAATCTGTAGAGCATCAGATGCTTTTTTGGGGTCACTATGTCTTGCCAGTATTGCAGTATCCTCGGCAAAAGTCGCTGTTGTGACACCTGGAGGGCTTGGTAAGTCTGCTGTGTAAATTGTGTATAGGGCAGGCCCTAGCACTGACCCCTGGGGTACACCTGCTTTTATGTCAAATAATTTTGAAGTTTCTCCGCCTTCTTTAACGTAGAATATTCTTTCTGGAGGTATGATTTAAGTATATGGAAGAGTTAGCTTTATCTTACACAAGAGACCCTCGTGCCATACCTTATCGAAGGCTTGTTGTATGTCTAGGAAAGCCGAGGAGCAGTATTGTTTGTTTTCCAAAGTTTCTCTTATGGTCGCGCAAACTCTGTGTACCTGTTCTACAGTTCCGTGTTGTTTTCTAAATCCAAACTGGTGGTCTGGTATTATTCTTCTTTCTTGCAGTACTGGCACCAGTCTATTTAGTAGTACCCTCTCAAACATTTTTGATAACACTGGCAGAAGGCTGATGGGCCGGTATGATGTTTTTTCCTGTGCGGGTTTTCCGTATTTGTAAATCATTATGATTTGGGAAACTTTCCATAGACTAGGGAAATACTGAACTCTAAGCATCGCGTTGAACAACAATGTTATAAATACTATTGCCTTTTTTGGCAGTTCTTGAAGAATTTCTTTGGTTATGAGGTCAAACCCAGGGGATTTTCTACAATCCAGGCTTTTTATTAGTTTATATACTTCTTGTGGAGAAGTAGCTTTGAGTGGTCGTTCGAGTTGGAGGTCAGTGTGTAGCACAGAGGCAACATATTCGTCTGAGTCTGCTTTCCCCATTTTGTTAGGCGTAAATACCGTCGATAAGTGATCGGCAAATAAATCTGCTTTTTGTTTATTGGTCTTTGCCCATCCGCGTGTGACGAATCTAATAGGAGGTTTAAATTCTTGTGGTCTATCATACGCTTTTGCAAATTTCCACAGTGAGTAGTTTGTCGAGTTTGTCGCAGTTAGTGATTCTAGTTTCGTTTGCAGTGTACGATCATTGTTTGCGGTTATCATAGACCGGAGCTCAACTATTGATCGATTTAGAGCAGATTTATCAGTTGGATGTCGGCTTTGGTGCCATTTACGACGTAGCCTGCGTTTTTCCAAAAATTTTTGTTTTATTTCTAGTGGTTGGTTTAGAACCAGTTCGTTATTCGGTATGACGGGAGTATTTTTCCAACAAGCCATTTGTATTATATCGGTGAATTTTGCCAGAGCAGTCTCGATGTCTTCAGACGACTTCAATTTTGTATTGAGCTGTACAGTTTCTTCGACGTACTCTCGAAAGCCGTTCCAGTCCGTGCGGTGGTTACATAGAGTTTGCGGTTTCTGGTATTCTATAATAGTATTGCTCACAGGTAACAAATATGGTCGGATGAGCTGTCGAGGCACGAATCTGCTTTAAAGTAGCTTTTGGAGAGCCCGTACTTTGTTGGAATCTGTTGGCCAGTAGGTTGGTTCTGAACTAGTAATAACTTTGAGATTGCTATCATTGATACATCGTTTAAGGTGTCTCCCTCGTGTCGTAGTCAATCTGGAAGCCCAGTACACATGTTTAGCGTTCCAGTCTCCCCCTGCTACGAACCTCCCACCAAGAGTGGATATAAATTCTGAAAACATGTCTGTGTTTATATTATGTCTTGGAGGACAGTATACCGCTGACACATTGAAGTACCCATGTTTATCTTCTATGGCGATAGTAGTTGCTTGTATATGATCAGTTTTATATTCAGGTAGCGCATGATGTTTAATATTTTTTCTTATTACTATTGCGGTTCCCGCATGCGCTGTGCCATCAGGGTGGGTTGTGATGTATGTGTCACTTCCTTGAAATTTTATATTACTCCTGCTAGTGCAGTGTGCCTCGGATACGAGTACAACATCTAGTTTATGCTCGTCCATAAGCGTTTGTAATTCGTTTTTATTAGGAGCAAGTCCATTTATGTTCCAGGTAGCCAAACGCATACCTATTTTGTTAGTTTGCTAACAAGCGTAGTAATGAGTTCCATTAAGGTACTCATTTGGTGTAAGAGGAGATCAAAATTTTTTGATTGATTTATTAGCATTTCTTTGATTAAGTCATTTTGGGGTATGATGTCAGGATGGATTTCATGTTTTAGTCTTTCTGCAAAGGTGTTTTTTGCTTGTTTAACGTCATTACATACATCATTAGCGTTTTTTTGTTCTCCGTTGACCATAAAAGAATATCCACCCAAACCACCAACTTGGCAAAGAGTCCCTGAGTCGAGTTCTAGAAAAAGAAAAAAAATGTCGAGCACTCCTTCTCCAGACAAACAACCAATAGAAACGTCTAACCAGTATAGCTGTCTCCCTATTGACCTAGCAGAAGAGGCAACGGTACCAACGCAAAAAAAGGCAAGTAAGCCTCCACCCATCATTCTATATGGAATAGAAAGCGTTGATAAGTTAACGGAGCTCTTACACACTTGTGGGTGGCTAGCCTAAGGAGATTACTTAAACTAGCTAGTTCCACATATAACTATTTTTTTATTATAATCATTCAACACAACACATTAGAGAAACATAGTTCACGCAACAGTCACAAGCACAAGAGAAGAAAGTCAGAAAAGGCACAGTGACGGAAAACACATAGAAACGTTAACAAACAAAGAAAACAATAACTATCGGTGCACTTCGCAAACCGAATAAGTATAGCGCATCGACGCGTAATAAGAAACCGTTAGCTCAAGGCAGCGCGGGTGCAGCGTCCGGCCTCGATAATGGATAAATGCCGACTGGCTGGAATTTCCGAGCGCGGGCGAACATCGCCGGCTGGTCCCCGATCTACGGCGGAACGAGCCGAGCGATTCGGACGGCGGACCTTGCACTTGCGCGCGCGTCGCTGTTACAGCTGAGTATACGGTAAGTATATAGTTTAATATATTATTTTAACAAAAATAAATAATAGAAAGCTGTCGCCACACACTGATGTAAATAGTGATGAATTTACCTACAAAATAATCAATAAGAACCAGCTTAGAATCAACTGCAGATCCATAGAAACGTACAAAAAACTAATCCAGATAGTTCGTGAGAATGGCTTAATAGGACATACGTTTAATAGAAAAGACGAAAGGTACTTTAGATTCGTCATTAAAAATTTACACCACTCTACACCACTTGATGTAATCAAGGAAGACATTGAAAAGACTGGGAATACTGTCTTTGGCGAAATTATCAACGCAAGATACGGCCCAGAAAGAAAACCTACCTCCACATTTTTTGTCAACCTACTACCAAGCGACAAAAACAAAGCCGTCAAGGAACTAAAATACATTTACCACCAGTCAGTGATAATAGAAGATCCAAAAAAGCGAAAAGAGATTGTTCAGTGTAACAGGTGCCAACAGTACGGTCACTCAAAAAACTACTGCATGCGACCATATAGATGCGTAAAATGTGCCCAATCACACAAAACATCCGATTGCCCGAAGAAAGACCGCAATACCCCAGCGGAATGTGCGCTTTGTCATGGAACCCACCCAGCTAACTACAAAGGCTGTGAAGTATACAAAGAAATCTTAGCAAGAAGAACGAAGAAGGGCTACGCGAATACGATGGGTAGAAACACTATCACAAACGACAACTTGTGTAATCATTCGAAAAAAAATACCAACATAAATTACCAACCAAGAATGGTCAAAGGAGGATGATGATGATGAGTTTTTTATGGAACATATAATTATTATAAAAATCTATTCGTAAATTAACTATTAATGTTGTGAAAAATTGTAGGAAAAACAAAGTGCAATATCTCCAAGGAAAATATTTTTCACACATGCTTGTCAAAAGACCTTTTTAATTGTACCAGCTTTCACGGGCTTCGCTGCAACATAAGTGCATTTCTCGTCCGTGCATTTTTTTTTGTAAAAATAGTATTTAACTTTTAAGGTACATATAGGTGTATTGGGCTGCTTAAATTATGAGCGACACATATAAAACAACATGTCTGCCTGCTATGACGGCCTGTTTAGCCTACTTGGCAGTGACACTGCCTCCGAAGCTAGAGATCCCGGGTTCGAATCCCGGCCAGGGCTTTATTTGTGCATTTAACACGGATAGTGTTCCTGGGTCTTGGATGTTTTCTATGTATTTATGTATGTATTTATCTATATAAGTATGTATATCGTCGTCTTGTACCCTTAGTACAAAATTTGCTTAGTTTGGGACTAGGTCGATTTGTGTAAGATTGTCCCCCAATATTTTTTTTTTGTAACATGCACAACATTCTGCTCCGCTTTAGGAAAAAGATCTTTGACATCTGCAAACAAATATGCAATGCTCGACATAATTTCCTTGGTATGGAATGGAAGTCTTCTGAAACACGGGGAGCGGTTTCCTGGCAGAGAAATAGCTGAGAGAAAGGAATGGGTTACATTCCTCAATTTATACCCTCTTCATACAGTACAGTGTCATGTAGATACTTGAGCTCTTCAAAGTATAATTAATAGATGTGTAAATAAATTAATGAATATTAGGGGACAATTTTTAAACAAAGCGAACTAGTCCAATAGTAAGCTCAATAAGGCTTGTGTTATGGGTACTAGACGGTGACATATTTAATATAGATATGTCTCTGCTCACCACAGAAACAAATGCCCTTCCTTAGCGGGATTTGAACCCGGGACCTCTAGCTTCGGAGGCAGTGACACTACTAACTAGGCTAAACCATGGCTAAACAGGGATACTATGTCAACGTAGGATAGCGAAACCCGCACTTTTGCTGAAAAACTAGGGTTTTAGCATTTCGGCTTATAGCGTAAAACAGCGCTTTTTGATCTGGATACTTCTTTGTTTGCAGCTTGAATGAGTTAGCTAATCTAAGCTCAACATTTTCAATTTTAGTTCCGTTATTAACGCTAGATAGCGCTAATATAAAACTGATGGTACAGTCAGCAATCAGCATCAAAAGTAGCTAGGCATGTGAAGGGGTCAAAAGTTCTAACAACAACAACATATGAACATTTAGAGCGATATTAGACCTTAAAGACGGGAGTGACCCGTTTCATTATATTTAATACTTATGGGTCAAAAGTTCTTATTTAAGGACTTTTTTATTAACCCTGAACAAGGCACCACTAATCTAGAAGGCTTTACTAAAAATAAAATATATGTACAGAATAGTTACGTTTTAGTGATCGATTTCAAGACAAGTCACTTTTCACGGAAATGTAATCTAATATGAACCTCAAGTCGCAGACACACTCGTGTGATCTTATTATGAAACTCACTTTCGGCCTATTTGAATAATAGTACATTACTACAGAGGCCGGGACGAAAGGAGTTGCCGGCCGAAGATATATATACCGGATAGGTCTAAGGCTGGCAACCCCAAATTTCCCGCCGAGGTATGTATAGTGCTTTTCTCAAACATGAAATGAAATAAACAACAAAAAAAATCAAAATTTTATTTTTAATACGCATAGTGGCAGAATGTCATGATGCATGTGCCACAAATTTATGTGGAATGGAATTAAAAAAGAGAACTTTGCCGGCCTAGGCCTGCAAGATTTGTATGAAATTCCATTAACGACCTCTTGTCCTAGCCGCGCCTGAAACGTCATACTTCGCAGCCTATTATAAGGAACATAACATCAATATTTCATTGCATGTTTGAGAAAAGAATATTTTGACTTTTAGTTCGTTTCATAAACCGAATTTTAATGCCTTTCATTATGAGCCATATAAACTAGCAACTAAATAGTAATCCCCGATACAAACCGCTGCTGTTACGGTATCCCACTGGATTGACCCGTGTTTTTGCGAAAAAACTGATTTCATACAAGATTTTGCTAGGTGCAAGGTTTGGCGAAACCCGTGGATTTAATCCATATTAATAAATTGAATCGCGCATTTTATAGATTAAAATTCATAATTTTATCTGAAGTAATTAGTAGTAGTTTCGTGAAAACCCCCAGTTTTTGCTTAAATAGCGATTGCATACGCTGACATCTACATTTTGTTCCTATTACAGGCCACACCCTGTATATAAGCGTAAAGAAGCCTCGTCTGTCAACAAACCACTCTGTGGTTTGGCAGAAAAATATATACAAGTAAGCAAGATATATGTGAATAAACATTTATTAAATATATATATATATATATATATAGGTAGTTATGTGTGCGCTTCACGACACAATAATAATTAACACGAGATTTATTCTTAAAACAAGAAATCAAATAGTTTTTATCCTACTCGTGCAAAGTTACACATATCAAAATTATTACGTACACCAAAATAACATTATGAATAAAAGCTTTATCTGTTGTCTTTCCTCCAAACTTTCTGACAGCAAAAGAATACCAATTGAACTTTTCTGTTCCAGCGCACTTTAGAGAAAGAACGGCGGATGTGATCCGGGCAATATTTCAGAGGATCTGGAATCTGACAATATACCTAATTGAGATGTTGCTTTGTTGTTTAGAATATGATTTTCGCTATATGTCTTTCTTATATAAGGATTATTCAATTGAAGAGTTTTTAAATGACCAATCTCTAGATAAAGCATTGTACTAACCAATCACAATTTTAATTCACAATTTGACACTATGTAATAAATGTTATAATATCGCTAATATTAATAATAATAATTATTATTAATTTATTATTATTAATTTATTGTAGTTCGCTTATAAACTGATATAAACAATCGATTTAATTTTAATTTAATTATATATTTTTAGAGCTTTTGTATAACTAAATTTTGTGTTGGTATGTTAGTATGTAAGACATTGCAAAGCCCCAGCAGGGTGACATGTACCTACTGTAAAACCTATTTTAAGACCTACTGTATCAACTGTATGGACAATGAACATGATCGCAATAATCGAATATGAATATGAATATCCTAAGTACCTAAGTACTTAATTTTCTGCGACTTGAACTATATCTGTATCAAATTTCATCACAATTGGATCAAAGGTTTAAGCGTGAAAAGACAACAAATAGACAAACACCATTTGTAATAAGGCTCACTATCCATGAAGTCGGTACCTACTAAAAAATCACACATTGCACATACATAAATCACAGAATTAAGCTGATTTAAAGGTTGAAGAAATGTGCAGTTCACACTTTTCATCCATATTTTATCCCCTTAGAAGCGCGGTTTCATTCGGGTCTCAAGAGATGTATCTAATTTAACATATATGTTTCATATTAAAATTACATTACTCATACGTACTCTTTTTAAGTCATAGGGTGCGAACCGAAAAAAAGACCATTCTTAGCAGAAAAGACAGGTTATCTTATCTCATCTAGTTGAAGGCCCTTGCTTGGACTTCGACCCAATGGGATCTTTTGTGCAATTTCTCTCTCCTTTATACTTACTCCAAGCTGCACTCCAACATTTACAAAAACCGGATGATGGAGTTCAGTACTCTGAATTCCTTTGGATCTGGGCATAGATAAACTAGTAATGCAATGTAGTTTGCTGGTTGCAAATGATGCGCTGAGGCGCTGAGCGCGTCTACTCGGTCTCAAACTCCCTGGCAGTTACTCGCTTAGCATTAATTCAGTTTTTCGGTGATTATTCCTCCGTGGTATGTCCGATTTAAATTTATTCAAAATTCAATCCATCTTCATGATGCCACCTATCGACATGCAAAATGTGAGCGTGATCGGTAGAAGCGTCTAGGAGGAGTACGAACTCAAACGAAATACATCATAAAGGTGGCTATTGCCAAAGTCAATTCTTTGTCAGGTACACAGCACAGCAAGTGTTCCATGGTCTCGTCATCCTCACCAAACACCTCACAACCTTTATTGTCTAATATCTTGGCCAAGAGTCCTTTGACCCCGAAGTCACCTGTAAACACCCCAGTTATAATTCTGAGCTGCTTTCTGCTGAATTTCCAGTTTCTTGGTCAAGCTTGGGTCTACTCCTTTCATGAAGAGTTTTGACATTTTTGAACTTTCGGATTGGATATTTCCGAAAATATTCACTTTACCAAAAATTTTTGCAAACCCCTATTATTCTTTAAAGCACTATCTAACAATACCCCACAACGTAGGGAGGAAGCGAAACAAAATTTCATCCCCACTGTACGTGTATGGGACGTACCCTAAAAACCTTTTCGGTCTCTGAGCTTAGCCGCGGACGGAAAGACAGACAGACATGGCGAAACTATAAGGGTTCCTAGTTAACTATGGAACCCTAAAAATGAATCCAGCTAATTGATTAATGATTACCTAACGTGTCAAACTTACGCTAATAGGTACATAGATCTGTCATTTTAGTATAGACACCGCGATATTTAATCTCGTGGTGCTCGACTTCGACGGTACGGATTTTACTTTGTGCATTAGAGGATTAAATTTCGTACACAAAACAACAAGTCAATTTCGTGCGGCATAAATATGAATTTTACGAGCACGTGAACTGAAAAGGTAATTTTGATATAATACCATAACGCCGAGTCAGATAGACCTCCTGAATAAATAATGTCTACATTGCACTGTCCGCGATTGTATTCTTTTGCTTGAATAAGTAAATAGACTCTTTTAAGTGCCGTTTTAACAGCCATCATTTCCTTTACGGTATAATTTTACGACGAAGATTAAAAGACTATGGAAAGCCACTCGGATTCCAATAATACTGGGTTATAAAAAAATTTAATAATGCAGGCTTCTAAAATGTAACTGCGTGTAAACTGTGTGTGTCTTGTTAGCGATAATACCGCCTATTGTCTACCATTATTAGTATCATTACAGTACCGGTACCGGCCATATAATATAAATCATCTAAGGTTTGCGAAATCGTGAGAATCTTCTGAAATAACGTTTTTGAAATTCGTTTATGAAAATCTAATATTAAAAATCTTTCAGGAAGCATTTAAAAATGTTCGTAAAAAACTTCATAAAGGTGTTATAGGAGTAATTTATTTTGTGTTTCTTTTTTTTTGTATTGTATTGTGTAACTATTATAGGACGAAATAAAACCAATCTTTTTCCTTTAATAACTTTTCTTTCTTTCTTTCAATAAACAAAGTCACATACTGGAAAAGGGCAGTTCAAGGGCGTTCACTTAAAACTGTTTTACTCTTTTTATTATGGTGGCCGGCTTTCATAAGGGGAAGTAATCCTCAGTTGATCTCCGAATCATCATAAATATCATTTGATATTTACCGTTACCTTTTCGGTGAAGGACACCATCGCGAGAAAACCTGCATTATTTACAAAGAAACTCTAAGATGTATGTCAAGTCTACAACCCGCACTGGGCCTGCGTGGGCACTACTGCCCGTTACCTCTCATCTTTGAGAGGAGACCTGTGTCCCGCAGGAGGGAGGTATAGGGTGATTGATGATGATGATGGTGGTCATGATGATGATTTTCGAATATTGACCGAGATGAGATGGCTTTCCGATGTTTTTTTTGTTATGACTGACCGACCAGCGGTTGGCCCTAGTCGCATCTGATGGAAAGCGACGACAAGGCCTAAGATGTTGCTCACTGGTTCAGTAATAGCCTATTCACTCTTGTCTTGAAGAGACTCAGATTGTATTTGAACTTGTCGCTTGAAGAGAGCCACCAGGTTGTCGACAAGGCGCGTAAAGACATGAAAAACAACACTGTCTCCAGACTCAATGTCGCAAAGCATACCGCTAGGCTATCGAGCTGTATTCCTTTATAATAAGCTACCAACTGCGTTTAAATCATTAACGAACAGCAAAATGACGAAAATCAATTCAAGACTCAAAGGAATTTCTTCTGAAACAGTCATATTATTCTGTAACCGAGTTTATAGATGATAATTGTTTATAGATAATATTTATATAAATTATTTATTAAAAAAAAAAAAAACTATTGGGGCCAATTTTTTACACAAATCGAACTAGTCCAATAAAATTTGTGTTATGGGTACTAGACGATGATATATTTAAAAGATATATACTTAGGAAACATCCAAGTCTCAGGAAAGAAATGTTACTGCTCACCACAGAAACAAATGCCCTTACCGGGATTCGAACCTGGGACCTCTGGCCTAGCTTCGGAGCTTATTATAAATTTAAATTGAATTGTTAATTTGAAATAAGTGGACATTGCTAATTTCATTATTTATTGACTTGACATTAGAATTAAGATTAATATTAAATTGCTGTAATTTATACTTCTAGTTACATATTGTGAATTCTTCACTTTATTTTTGTTATTAATAAAAAAGCGAAACAAACAAACATTTCACGGGCTGTTTAGCCTGGTTGGTAGTGACACTGCCTCCGAAGCTAGAGGTCCCGGGCACGAATCTCGGCCAGGGCGTTATTTGTGCATTAGCACGGATATTTTTTGTTCTCGGGTCTTGGATGTTTTTTGTATATTTAAGTATGTATTTACTTATCATCATCCTCCTAGCGTTATTCCCAGTACAGTTGCATCCTCAAGGATGCCTGGGGTCCGCTACCTAATCCCAAGAATTGGCGTAGGCACTAGTTTTTACAGAAGCGACTGCCATCTGACCTTCCAACCCGAGGGGGAAACCAGACCTTATTGGGATTAGGCTTGTCAAGTGAGTGGGCAACTTGACTGTTAGAAGTTCTCAAGCCGCCCGGAGGCCTCTAACTTGGCTTAACGACTGCTATCATAGACCACAACCGCGATCAACGGCTTAACGTGCCTTCCAAAGCACGGGAGCGCTCAGTTAGTAACCACTCAAAGCGGTCACCCATCCAAGGACTGACCTCGCCTGACATTGCTTAACCTCGCATACCGCACGCGGTACGCGGGCGCCGCTGGGCCACGAGCGTTCCTATATAAGTATGTATTTACCTATATAAGTATGTATATCGTCGCCCAGTATCCATAGTACAAGCTTTGCTTAGTTTGGGTCTAGGTCGATTTGTGTAAGATTGTCACTCTATATTTAAAAATAAATAAATAAAGTTTTATTATTATTATTATCTAGTATCCTTATTATTCATCGGGGACTATTTGATTACTACACGATTCACTATTGGAATCGGGACTAGAATTTGGAGTATTTGACCTAGGACGGACTTTATTGTGATCCTGATCGGAATTTAATCGCGCAGACTCACTCGCATATTTTAAAGCCTCATTTAAATAAAGTGAGATGTGATGACATTGTAAAATATATTTAAAAACCGGCCAAGAGCGTGTCGGGCCACGCTCAGTGTAGGGTTCCGTAGTTTTTGTAATTTTTTCAAAAACTATTCAACCTATCAAGTTCAAAATAATTTTCCTACAAAGTTTTTATAAAGTTCTACTTTTGAGATTTTTTTCATATTTTTAAAACTTATGGTTCAAAAGTTAGAGGGGGGGGCACATTTTTTTTACTTCTGGAGCGATTATTTCCGAAAATATTAACATTATCAAAAAATGATTTTAGTAAACCCCTATTTATTTTTAAATACCTATCTAACAATATATCACACGTTAGGGTTAAAATGAAAAAAAAAAATCACTCCCCACTTTACGTATAGCACGAGACTATAAGCACTACAACTATGAAATTTGGTAGAAAGGTATTTTCTATGAACCGCTACAGAAAAGTAATGTGAAATGGTAAAAAAAAATGAAATGGAGGGCTTC
Organism: Notocelia uddmanniana; assembly: GCA_905163555.1. Lineage (NCBI taxonomy): Eukaryota > Metazoa > Arthropoda > Insecta > Lepidoptera > Tortricidae > Notocelia > Notocelia uddmanniana. Next base: position 3,039,587 of record LR991057.1, read on the forward strand.
TCATACATGTATCCGAGGGCATGAAGAAAAAATGATTCGACACGCACTCGGCTGGTTTTCTTTATACCGCGCCGGTGGCAAACAAGCTGACAGCCCACCTAATAGTAAGTGGTCACCGTCGCCTAAGGACGCTTGAACACCAGAGGCGTCACTCGAAATCAGCCAGTTGAAATCTTTATTGTCATATTATGTGACTTATTCGAAATTCATACATTTTCTCAAACATGCAATGAAATATTGATGTTATGTTCCTTATAATAGGCTGCGAAGTATGACGTTTCAGGCGCGGCTAGTACAAGAGGTCGTTAATGGAATTTCATACAAATCTTGCAGGCCTAGGCCGGCAAAGTCCTCTTTTTTAATTCCATTCCACATAAATTTGTGGCACAGGCATCATGACATTCTGCCACTATGCGTATTAAAAATAAAATTTTGATTTTTTTTGTTGTTTATTTCATTTCATGTTTGAGAAAACCACTATACATACCTCGGCGGGAAATTTGGGGTTGCCAGCCTTAGACCTATCCGGCCTCGCTTCGCTCGGCCGTATATATGTCTTCGGCCGGCAACCCCTTTTGTCCCGGCCTCTGTAGTAATGTACTATTATTCGAACATTGACAATAATGGCCGTGTCACGAAATGGCGATGTGTATGTACACAGATCTTGCATAGGTAAGGCGACTTCCTGATTTGGCGGGGCAGGATCGATTTGTGGTATTTCTTTCTTTGTAGTGAGCTCACTGATGTCGCAGAGATCTTCTCACTTGACGAGATACTGTCAGTACCTATTACGTTTGCGCAGTAGTACTTCCACGCATCCCGTGCACTCATTTAAATGTAGGGGCGCAGATAAAAGCGGTACTGACTCGACTGACAGCTGACACTGACAGCTGAAAGTTTTCTCATATCGTACTGCCTCCGCACCGACAAATCAGGCAGTTATACCACGTCGGTGGCAAACAAGCGTTCGGCCCGCCTGATGGTAAGTGGTCACCGAAGCCTATGGACGCCCGCAACTCCAATTAGGCACTCTGATCCATGCATTCTCATAATTCGCGTGCCCTTTTCCCATTTACTTGGGCGCCTACCTCTATCCCCCGTCTCGGCACTCACATCACATCCTTCCTCTTCATATCGTCCCTCACGCAATTCTGTATTCTGTATTCATCCACCTTTTCCTAGACCTACCCCTCCTCTTACATCCCTTCACATTCATGCCTAATACCTTTCGTGTGACATGGTAACATGGGCATGTTATGCATACCATCGTAGACGATTAATAAAGACGATAAATAATAATCCATGCGTTATATCAATACAAAAAGTAATTTTGCTTATCCGTTTTAATTTGCCTATTTCCCACAAGCATACAAATCTTTTATTTTGCTTAAAATGTGATACAAAAGCTGTTGTATATCGTGATAGAAACACAGATTTCACCAGAAACTTGTATGCAAAAGTCAACACAGAGGACTACAACAATAAAATAAGAATAAGCATGGAATAAGCCCATAAAAATAAGAGCAAGACAATACAGACGGTGTAACCATACACCGTATCGCCTATGGACGCTTGCCACTTCAGTGGAGTCACATTGATTTAAGAATTCTTTGGATAGATTTAAGGTTTGAATTTAGGCGACTCAACATTAAATGATTTTGAGTCGAATACTACTTTTTTTTAGCGCTGGTATGGGGCGCCACTTGCGCCGACACGTTGGCTGCGTCCTACCTCTCTTTGACCAGCAAACGTGCCGGGGCGGCCGGCGGCGGACGCCAGAGATAATTCCAAGGTGGGAAAATAGAATTGTCTCGGCGCCCAATACGTCTTTGTCGAAACACTTGGGCCGTGGGGCAGGGGCGCAGAGAATTGCTATCGCAATTCTGCGCGGGAATGGTGCCTGCGTGATGGGCACCTTACTAAGGGACCTGGCCTTTGTGATAATTTCTAGTGTTTAGCTTTAGTTACTATAATTTTTTTATGTTTCCTTTCATAATGTTTATTATTATCTTTTAGTTTAAGAGTTATTGTCATCAATACATATTTTTATGATTTTACAATAGTTTTTGATGTTCCTCTTAGTAGTGGAAGAAGTTGCAGGTCGCTTAGTGGTAAAATAGAAGTTAGTTTATGTGAACAAAGTCACGGGTAGATGCTCTAGTTCCTTATTAAAGAAATCCTGCGGCGTAACCCCGACCAACAAAATGACAAATGACCTCCGTTACCTTCTTGTAAATCTAATTAATTCGGGATTTGTTTACGCCGAGGCCGCGCTTAAGGCATTATATCAGTATTAATGTAAACATTGTCATAGTAAACCCGGGTTTAGGTATTTAGCCTTAATTTTAATTACGCTTTTGTTATACAACGACGGGCTGGAAAATGTCAAACGTCCTTTTTTACGAAGCATGTCCGCCGCGGTCAATTCTTGGGTAGCTGTCCGCTTTGAGTGGTTACTAACTGAGCGCTCCTATGCTTTGGATGGCACGATAAGCCGTCTATGACAGCAGTCGTTAAGCCAAGTTAGAGACCTTCAGGCGGCTTGAGAACTTCTAACAGTCTCACTCACTTGACAAGCCTAATCCTAGTAAGGTCTAGTTACCCCATTGGTTGGAAGGTCAGATGGCAGTCGTTTCTGTAAAAACTTTATTAATTCCTGGGATAAGTGGCGGACACCGGCCATCCTTCAGGATGCCATTGTACTGGGATGATTTGTTAGATGCATTTTCCGATATTTTTAATTTCTTGTATAAAAAATTCCGACCGCCTTTCTTTCCAGTATTTGTATTTTCTTGTATAAAAATTTCCGACAGCCTTTTTTCCATATTAATTTTTTCTTGTATAAAAAATTCCGATCGCCTTTCTTTCCAGTATTTGTATTTTCTTGTATAAAAATTTCCGACAGCCTTTTTTCCATATTATTTTTTTCTTGTATAAAAAATTCCGATCGCCTTTCTTTCCAGTATTTGTATTTTCTTGTATAAAAATTTCCGACAGCCTTTTTTCCATATTTAATTTTTTCATGTATAAAAAATTCCGATGGCCTATTTTTCCAATCACTTGAGTTTCTACACGTTTAATTTCTTAGGCGTATATTTTACTTGTCGCAAAATATCATATTTGCCTTTTTATCTAAGCGAATATTTTCTAATAGATTATATTCTCAATAGAAAATTATTACTTACATTCGCAATTTCGCTCACTCGCGTTATAACACTGTTAATTGGAGTTTGACATTTGGCACTTTTTGATCTCAGATCTCATTTGATGAAGTGGAACTGCCGATGATGATCAGAACAGAACTCTTCAACGACAAAAAGTTCACGTTTGGCGATTTGTCCTTCTAGCTGTGTTTGTTAAGCAAGTTCTATTTTCACGATTATTTTTTGTCATGCTCGAGTTCTGATGATGGGATTCATTAGGAATCGAGGGAACTCCTCAAATGTGAATGGCAGGCAAATAGTGATTTTAGTATTTTCATGAACTACTCAAGCATTTTCATTCAAAAAAGTGACATTTGATGAAGTGGAACTGCTGATGATGATCAGAACGGAAGTCTTTAACGACACGTGGTTCACGTTTGGTGATTGGTTCTCTTCGTTTTGTTTGTCAAGCAAGCTAGGTTTTCAAGACAAATTTTTGACAACCTTGAGTTCTGATGGAGGATTCCATGAGGAATTGAGGGTACTTAGTCTTCTACCATTATAAACATACTTATAGCCATTTTTATTTCATTGTATGGAATCTAAGAGTGCACCATCTAAATATAATAATCTCTCACCGGCCTCCCCCATAGAAGTCGTTTTTTTTTTTCTTAAAAATTATTTATATACCACGTCGGTGGCAAATAAGCGTAGTTACGGCTCGCCTGATGGTAAGCGGCCACCGCAGCCTATGGCTGGCATATATATACAGTACGTTACTTCCCTAGGGCAGTAAAACAAAGAATGTCTCAGATCGCAGGAATCTGACGCCCGAGCCAAAAGCGATATCGAAGCGGTATTAAGCGATAAGCAAAGCAAGGGCGATAAATATCCTATGTGACGATTTCTTTAGTACCGTCCGTGGTAAGTACAAAATTTTACGTCTCCCCCTGGATAAAAAGTGGGGCTTTTACGCACGCGTAGTGGGCGGTAATTGCCACTTCATAGCCAGGAGTGACGTCATCATCATCAATATCATCATCATCATATAAGCCGAAGGACGTCCACTGCTGGACATAGGCCTCCCCTAAAGAGTGCCACAAGGGGTGACGTACTAAAAATATAATATATTCAAATTTTCCTCGGTGAAAAGTTACAACAAAGAAACTATGCGTATAAGAAAATTTTCAAAAGGTTAAATATACTCGTACGCACATGAAATTGTTCGAGTAGAAAATTAAATGGCTGGAAAAAATGCGATCGGAATTTTTATACAAGAAAAAATAATGCTGGAAAAAAAAGTAGTCGGAAATTTTTATACAAGAAATAAAAATACTGGAAATGAGGACGATCGGAAATTATTATACAAGGAAATGAAAATATCGGAGAATACATCTAAAAAATCCACCTTAGATACCTAAGCATAGATTAATTATTATTACTAACATACAAAAGATTTTTTATCTAGCAAATCCAATGTTTGACAGCAAATAATGGCATCCCGAGAAATTACATTAAAGTGCTTTACTTACATTAAACTGGTGTTCAATTTGGTCTTTTTTTAAAAGGCATAGGCTCTTAAATCAGCTGGCGAATAATTATTTCAAACGAGCTATCCAACAATGTCCTACACGATGGGTTTTGCCATAACAGAAATTGCGTCCCCACTTTACCCTAAAAAAGTGCGTTACGAAGCACGGGAGCGCCAGTTAGTAACCACTCAAAGCGGTCACCCATCCTAGAACTGACCTGGGCTCACGTTGCTTAAGCTCACTCACTATACGCGGGCGCCGCTGGGCCACGAGCGCTCTTTTTTCAACAGATGGTTTTTGTTTTAAAACCGACATTGATGCCAGAGAACCATTCAACACCTTACATTAAATTATATAATTATATATTGGCATTTCCCGTAAATAACTTACATTCATATCTACATTAAATAATGGAATCGTGATCACAAAGCAGACATAGAAATGAGCATCATTGGAACGGGGGAACAAAGCTCTTTATTTGCGTGAAAGTACGCATTGTCCAGAACTCTTCAATTTTACAGCGAAGCCCTTGATTCCCGCGCTGTTTCCGTTTCCAGCCACTCATAAACCATTAATTTGGAGAAATATTGTACGTCTGTTGGTGCTTTTAAATTAAAAGGCTATAAATGTATTCACAACGCTTAAGGGGATGCTTCCATCCGTGTATACCATGTTCCATGTAAGGCGACGAAGGCGGTACGATATGAGAGAACTGTCAGCTGTCAGTCGATTCAGTACCGTTTTTAGATTAAGGCTGGGTTGCACCAAACCGTCTGTAATCGTAAGCTGTGTTCGTTAAAATTTGAATGTATGGAAAATTTGACCAGTTTCTGTGGCATGACAGCTACCGGCGCCATATTTAACGTTGATCGGTCTGTGATCGTAAGTTGGTGCAACCCAGCCTAAGACTGCACCGAGCGTAATGTGTCAAAAAGGCAGTGGCCGTTAAGTAGATAACGTCAACAGTATTTGTTTAATCCATTTATATACTGTACATTTAGCAATTCAAAAATGTGTTAACAATTTCTCCGTGGAAAAAACTTAGATTATTAATAATTTACCCTACAAAACAATGTAAAGTTGGACGAAAACTGTAAACTCGTAAGCAGGCGTTAAGTGTTTTTTTTTTACTTTAACAGTGAAAATCTATCGTGATTTTCAGTTCAAACGAAACATGAATGTTTTTATTACAATTTGTCCGCGTCAAATATTTAAATTATTATCTTGTAATTAACGTCCAGATTTATCAAAAGGCGCTTCAAATTCGCCATACATTTTTATTATGGCGCCTAATACCAACGGACTCTTTGAATCCGCCCTTATTGTTAATTAAGATGAGTTAGAACGAGACAGATAGTACGATCGTTTCGGCCGTTAACGGAATGTCTCCATTTAAAAGCACACCAAAATGTCAAATCCCATACAAACCAAAACGTCACAAACGTCAGCTCAGTATAAGTACAATTTGCAGTTATGAAAACGGAGACACTGACAGGTGAAGATCACTTATCTGTCTCTCTCAAACTTACTGTTTTTTGCATTAATAGTGAGAATACTATATGTAGGTACAGAAATCGTTTAAATGAACCTAGGCTAAGTAAACCGGTCGTTAAGAAGAGATTAAAACATACCTTTTAGAAAATTAAATATGTTCTAATTACTTACTAGGGCCGTGTGCATGTTAGTTTTTAGTATATTATTGTATTAATAGTATTATTGTTTAAGATACTAATTGTTTTGTTTTGGTGCATGATTCGACTAAGGAAATGAGCGCTTCATTCGCCAACAAACTGGTTACAGTTTGGCGAAATTATAAATTGTGTCTGCAAGCATGTACCTACTTGAATAAAAAAAAATGAGTGCTTCCAGACTGGCGCGGGGTGCGCGAAGGCGGGGCGATACGAATGCAGTATACTTCCCCGGTTCTCCGCATGATATTGCATATAGATGAAAAGCCGCATCGATGCGTTTGAGATGTGGTGCTGGCGTCGTCTTCTGCGGATACCTTGGACTGCTAGGCGAACTAACCAGTCCATGCTAGAGGAGCTACGCGTAACTCGCCGACTGTCGTCAGTATGCCACGACCGCATGCTCTCATATTTTGGTCACCTCTCACGACGTTCTTCCGATAGCCTGGAGTCCATTATCATGACGGGAAAAGTTGAGGGCCGGATGTCACGGGGCAGACACCCGCTAGATGGAGCACCCAAATCACTGCACCCTTGCAACTACATCTGCACGAGGCCATGCATAAGGCGGGTCATAGGAGTAGGGTCTGGTCAGCAATAAAAGGACATGATGTCACGATCCTCAGCATTGAGGGAACGACTGATGATGATGATTGCTCCTGCGCAATCGTAATACCGACAGTATTTTGTCAAGGTAGGAAGTCTCTGCGACATCAGTAAGCTTACGTCTTTGAGGACTTTTCTTACTTACCTATCGATCTCGCCCCGCCAAGTCAGGAAGTCGCCTAAGACACACGCTTATTTCTTCAGCGCAGTATTTTGGCAGATCTCGGTCGCCACGGTCATTTTGAATACACAACCACACAATAACGTCATTTCTGAAAACGTGTCTCAACAATACAATAGTCGATTGTGTTCGAACAATGGCTGGTAACCAGGAACATTATTGTCCAATACATAATTTCGTTATTCCTAACAATTTAAACTACTTATTTAAAATGTATTTATAATGGGACATGTCACAGTTTTCAAATACATTTACAATAGCGTCTAAAAATAAGTGACATGAAAGTACATAGCAACTTTGACACTACAGCGTAACTACGTAGTTAATTATAGTTAGTATTGCAGAGAGAACGGGTATACAATATTTTATTTAGACCTTGCATCACTGTTAGATCACTTTCATTTTATCGCCAATAATCCGAAATCGGGGCGCAATTTCAGAGTTCGTAAGCTGGAGGTCATGGGTTCGAATCCTGGTTTACCATTTTATACCTAAAGGCAAAAAAAAGCCAAAGGGAAAAGGGTCATTCTATGTATTACAATACAGTCCATACGAATGTAATGTTACTACGTCAGCCCCTGACGGAAGCACTGTAGCTTCCGTAAGCCGCCCCCAACTCTAGATTGTGGTCCTAGCTGGCTGATTGCTTGTACCGAAGCACAACCTTGAGCTCAATTATACTAGTTTAATACTAGTCATTTCGAAAAAGCTTGCGTAGCAACTGATATACATCAATAATACAATGGGTTTTCGGGAATTATGCCCTAAATGATTTATTTGAGACAATCGGCCTTAATCTAGACTCCTAACCACTGACCCCTAACAGAATGGATTGAAGTCAATTAATGTAATAGACCGTTTGATTTATGCAATTTTCATGCGAGAATGCCTACCATTTTACTAGATATTAAGGTTTACCTATGTTAGGCATAACATTTTCTCGCAAATGCTTTTATTGATTGAGACTGTAAATCTTTCACGATTGTCATAAAATAAAGCGATTTTGACCTCGTGGACTCTAAACGTTTTTTTTTGATAAATCACAGAACTCACAGCGAGATGCATGGAATTGAGTCGTCGTAGGACTACATACTTGGGGCGCTAGGTCGGGTAACCTCCACGTATGTCTGGGCTCTTCCAGTTCCTGTGGACCCTCGCGGGTCTGTGGGAAGGGGAAGGGTCTCGGCTGGTGCGCCCTAGAGGCAACGGTAAGTTATTTCTCTAAGGGGAAATCGCTTACCGGTGCTACCAATAACCCGAAAGAGTCGCTCTTGGCCTCTCTGTGTAGCAGAGCATGCTTCAGAGGCGACTGAGGGGAGGGAAAGAGGTTGGAGCGGTAGGTGGTGGTGGTAGTTCTAATCAAACTACCGATTAGGGAGTCTACGCCGGCTCCTCTGCGTTCCGTAACCGCAGCACTCTCCCAACGATCCCCATTAGTGGCGGTATGGGGTATGGGAGGTGCCAGCAAGTCTGCGCGCGGAACGGAGGGCTTGCCTTAATTGGTCGGCCCGCGGGAAGGAAAACCCTTTAACACCCGACAGTGAAGTCGTTAAAACCTCTGGATACCGGGCGACCTCCAGAGTAACTAGTCACACCCGCGGAATGGGCGTCACCCGGGGGTGTAGCGATAGTCGGCCCTACTCGTGGGATCAACATATGGAAAATCATTTAAATAACAAAGAAAATATAACGGAAGAGACCTCAAACGACACTGGCGATGATTCGGCAACTTTTAATCAGGCGGCGGAAGTGGGCACCCCGACGGTACGCACTGAAGCCATTGACCCAAGCGTGATAAACCAGCCCTCGGTGATGCTGAACCGGTTGACTGGTAAGAAACCAGCTCGTGGGAAAAGAGGGCACGCGGACCAGCCCGATGACCCGAAGCCGGATAATGGGCCCAAAATTAATACGGCTAGCAGAGGGAGGCCTGGGGCTCGATCAGGCCCAGTTAAAGGAGGACGGTTGGCGAAAAATTGGAGCTCCCTGCCAACAATTCCGGAGGGTAGGGAAAGGAGCCCGATAGAAGACTCGTCCAGAGCCCAGGGGTCTTCTTCACCAACACTCACACCAATCGACTCCATCATTGTGAGCGTAAGTAAAGAAGCTCACGCAATCCTCGAAGAAGCTCGCAAATCGGGGAACCTCAATGGGAGGGCACACGGTCGTATCAATCGAGCCTGTCGGGAAATCCTGCTAGGTATGGAGAACCTGCAGGCACGCGACGAGGAGGATTCCGAAATGCGTATCCTCAAAGCTGACAACAGGCGGATGAGGGAACAGCTAGCCCAACTATCAGCGGATAGGAACGAGGGAGACGAGCTGCGCGCCCTTCGCGCTGACAACAAGAGGATGCGAGAACAGCTCACCCTACTTGAAAATGAGACGAAGGCGCTAAGGAAGGCCTTCTCCGAGAGAACGATACAACCCCAGCCCGTGAGAACAGCAGAACAGCTCCCAGAAACTCTTACGGAGTCGTTTGCTGAGTTAAAAGAGGAGCTCAAGAGAGACCTAATTATCACCCTCGGCGACATCATAAATGTCCGCTTGGAGGATATTAAGAGACGTCTACCACCTGAGCCGATTATCCGCCCTCCACTGGCGGCGGACTGCAGAGAGGCAGAGAAGATTGGGCACCCGCCGGCAACCAGCCAGCAGCCCAGGGTGGAAAAGAGGTCAACCATGGCTTCTACTGTTACTTTCGCTGCCCCCGCCGCCATTGCTGAGCCTAGTTCTAGCAAACGGAAAGGCAAGCGTAAGAACAAACAAGCCCCTGCGGAATCAAACAGAACACTGCCCACGATGCTTACTCCCGCCCCCCGGGCGGAGTTGTCTTCACAAACGGTGCCACTGTTACCCTCACCGCTATCGGCACAGCCACCGGCTGGGTCGGAGTGGAAGGATGCTCTGGGAAGAAAAGCCAAGAGGAAGGCCAATAAGGCAGCAGCTGCGGCGGCACAAACTAATGCCAAACCTCCTGCTCGAAAACCGCGGAAATTGTCAGTCCCAGCGACGGCTGCCATTGTTGTAGCCCTTAAGCCGGATTCGGAGGCCACCTATGCCTCCATAATGATGAAGGCAACAACGTCGTTCGGTCTAGCTGAGGTGGGGCTAGACCATGTTCGCGTGCGCAAGACAGCCGATGGGGCTCGTATAATTGAAGTTCCCGGAGCAGACAACGGTAGGGCGGCCGACTGCCTGCGGGAAAATTAGAAAGCATCATCGGTGATGATGCCAGGGTCTATCGGCCTGTAAAGATGGCTGGCCTGCGGGTGAGCGGCCTGATGGAGTCGGTTACCCTAGAGGCAGTAGCGGCTGCGGTAGCAGCTAAAGGAGGCTGCAAGAAAGAAGACGTAAAAGTCGGTGCCATTCGGGCGGCCTCCAATGGAACGGGGTCAACCCTAGTCAAATGCCCGATAGCTGCAGCTAATAAAGTACTAGAGGTCGGAAAGCTGGCAGTGGGATGGTCGAGTGCATCTGTGAAGGCACTCGACCCAGCACCGCTAAGGTGCTACAAATGTATGGGAACGGGGCAGACCAGAGCGACATGTCTCTCGCAGGTGGAGAGAAGTAATCTGTGCTTCCGCTGCAGCAAGCCGGGACACAAGGCGTCGGACTGCACGGGGGCGCCATTCTGCGCGGTGTGCCCCCACTCCAAGCGCCCAGCTAGTCATGTTATGGGTAGGTCGGCATGCAACCCCCCATCAACAAAAGGTCGTCAGGATCCCACCCGAATACCGGGGCTCAACCCGAGGAATACCAGCCAGGCTGAAGAGGGAACTCCTATGGAACCGTAATGCCATCACGCCCATACGAATTACTGCAAACCAACGCAAACCACTCCGCCCGCGCTCAAGACCTCTTGATGCAGGTCATGGCGGAGTGGAGCATAAGCGCTGTCGTGGTGGCTGAGCCATGGTGCATCCCTCCTCAGCCCAACTGGGTGGGAGCAACAGACGGCAGCGTGGCCTTGGTCACGCCGGCAATCGGCGACTTTCCTCCCCTAGTGGGAGTTGAGAAAGGGCCTGGTTATGCTGCGGCAAAATGGGATAATGTGATATTAATCGGAACATACTTCTCTCCAAACAAGCCGCTGAGGGCATTTGAAAGGTACCTGGACGACCTAGGGGGGGTACTAAGGAGGGTGGCACCGACACCGGTGCTTATCATGGGGGATTTTAATGCCAAGAGCGCGGCTTGGGGTTCAAGGATCACGGATGCAAGGGGGACGACTCTGCGAGATTGGGCAGTGGCGATGGGGCTAGTTGTCCTGAACCGGGGCACGGCTAACACGTGTGTGCGGCAGCAGGGGGGGTCCATTGTGGACATAACATTCGCGACTGTTGCAATCGCTGATCGTGTCGGAGATTGGCGCGTTCTCGAGAACACAGAGACTCTCTCCGATCACGTGTATATACGGATGAGATTCTCCTCATCTTCAGTGGTTCCGCAGCCAATTGCAACGGCCCGGCACACAAACGGCGGTTTTCCTAGGTGGTCCCTGGCCAGCCTAGACAAAGGGATCATAGAGGAGGCCGCTATGGTCGAGGCTTGGTGCATACCACCACCGACCTCTGTTGGAGTGGAAGAGCGAGCCCGCTGTTTTCGCACGTCGCTCACAAACGTGTGTGATGTGGGTATGCGAAGGGCGAAGCGGCTGACCAGCAAAAAGCAGGTTTACTGGTGGTCGCAAGAGATAGCTACCCTCCGTACCACTGCTAACGCGGCACGTCGTGAATTTACACGCTGCAGGCGCCGGCGACACACAGTGGAGGAGGAGGTGTCACTTCGGGAAGCTCTCCTGACGGCTAAAGAGGCGCTAACGCTGGCCATAGCAAAAAGGAAGGACGAGGCTCGTGAGGAGTTCCTGTGCACATTGGACCGGGATCCTTGGGGGCGCCCGTACAAAATCGTGAGGAATAAGATGAAGCACGTTCCTCCTATAGATTCCTTAGAACCGGAACTCCTCACAAGAATAGTCGAGGGTCTCTTCCCGTCGGCACCGGACTTTACGCCGCCGGTCATGTCTGTCCCAGCAGATGAACCAGAGCGCCCCTTCGACATTCCCCCGGTGACGGATATTGAGATTTTGGGGGCAGTCATTCGCCTGAGGTCTAGCAGAAAGGCGCCAGGGCCAGACGGTGTGCCAGGGAAAGTCCTCGTCCTGGCAATGAAGCACCTTGGCGTCCGGCTCCGGGACATCTTTAATGACTGTCTAAAAGAGGGCAAATTCCCTAAATGTTGGAAGGAGGGCAGATTGTGTCTGTTGCGGAAGGATGGTCGCCCAGCCGACTCTCCCTCGGGGTACCGCCCTATTGTGCTTCTCGATGAAGTAGGGAAGATGTTTGAACGCATCCTTGCGAAACGCATCGTGAGGCACCTGGAGGACACGGGCCCGAATATCAGCGGCAGACAGTTCGGGTTCCGAGAAGGGCGGTCGACAATCGACGCAGTAGGCAAATTAAAAGAGTTTTCCGACCTTGCAGCAGGGAAAGGTGAAGGAGCCATAGCAGTATCGCTGGACATCGCCAACGCTTTTGGCTCCCTCCCATACGAGGTTATAAAGGAGGCACTCCGCTACCACGGCGTGCCTGCCTACATAAGAAAAATCATAGAGCACTACCTAACCGGGAGGGTAGTGCTCTATGAAATGGGGGGCAGGCGTTTGGAGCACAGAATGGAGTGTGGAGTTCCACAAGGGTCCGTGTTGGGACCCCTGCTCTGGAATATCGGATTCGACTGGGCGATCAGAGGGGTCCAACTCCCCCGCATGGTCACCATATGCTATGCAGATGACACTATGGTGGCTGTGAGGGGAAAAGACTACAGGGAGACTCTGAGACGGGCAGCGGTGGCAACGGAGCTAACTGTAGATCGCATAAGTCTGCTAGGCCTTAAAGTTGCGATCGCAAAAACGGAGGCAGTGGTCTTCGGAGGAAGGAACTGGCGGCCCCAGGCCGACGAAGCCATTCTTGTAGGCAGTGAAGCGGTCCGGGTTAGGGTCCACATAAAGTATCTGGGCCTTATTCTAGACCGCCGGTGGGATTTCGTGGAGCATTTCACGAGATTAGCTCCACGACTCGTCGGTGCCGCTGCAGCGCTGAGCCGCCTGCTGCCAAATTTGGGAGGGCCTGGAGCCTCATGTCGGCGCCTCTTTGCGAATGTCATTCGCAGTATGGCAATGTACGGGGCGCCGATATGGGCGGAGAGGCTTACGCACAAAACGAAGGCCCTTCTCCGAAGACCGCAGCGGGTGATAGCCCAACGAGTTATAAGGGGTTACTCAACTGTGGCTTATGCGGCAGCATGCGCACTCGTCGGTTCCTTGCCTTGGGAGCTAGATGCCCAGGTACTGGCGGAACTGTACAAAGAACGAGGGGAAGCCAGGACAACCGAGGATTACCTGGCCCCACAAGAGGTAGAGGCATGGCGCCGCATGGCCACCAGGCGGCAGAGGGACAGGTGGAAAAGCCAACTGGAGGACTCCCCTTATGGGACCTACACGATAGGAGCGCTCCTCCCGTCCTTTGACAGCTGGATCGATCGTAAGTGTGGGAGCCTCACATATAGGCTTGTGCAGGTAATGACCGGACATGGGTGCTTCGGTCACTACCTGCACAAAATAGGAAGAGAGCCGACCCCGGCTTGTCATCATTGCGGGAGTGAAGATGATACGGCCTTGCACACTCTTGAAGAGTGCCCCTGCTGGGCCGAGGAGCGCCGAGAATTGAGCGGGCTCCTAGGGACGGCAGATCTCTCGCTGCACAGCGTAGTCATTGGCATGCTGAAGAGCGAGCGATCCTGGACTGCAGTCACTAACTTCTGCGAGAAAGTAATGAGGCAGAAGGAGGAAGCGGAGCGCGAGCGTGAAGAAAGAGGCGATGCGCATCCGCTCCGCCGTAGACGGAGGGGAAGAAGGCGACAGCAGTTCCTGAATCGCCTAATTCCCCAGTAGGGCTGTGGGTTGGGGACCCACACAATTAGGCCCTACACGCCTGGGGGAAGGGTTGGAGCGTTACCAACCCTTCCCCGCCATCAGCGCGAGAATGCTTCCGGCTCACAAGCCGGATAGCCGGGGGGGCATCGTGGTAGAATGCTAGCGATCCCATGGTGCTCCCCAACATGGCAGAGAGGATTAACGCCGCAGAGGTTTTAGTGGGTATTACCTCCTTCCACGGAGGGAGAGTCCCACATACCCCCCCCTCACTATGGGCCATCCCCGGGCTCAGGGGGGGATGCGTAATGCATTTCCTCTGCGTCAAAAAAAAAAAAAAAAAGGACTACATACTTGATACTTTACGTTACGTTAGTAAGTATATGTATACCTAATCTTCTTTGTCGATATGCTAAAAGACGTGAGGGCAGGAACGTGTACTTACACGTCTACTTCAAAATCTATTCGAAAAAAATCTGTTCCAGTAAATAGGTCTTATTCTGTAAGTACTTTTGTAGTTGCAAGGCATAATGCATGACAGAGCTGTTTCATAGATACAAAGAATAAAAACAACTTCCCGTTTCCTCGGACAGAAGGAAAAGCCTGATTATCCGACGCAGATTATGACGGCACACTGAATTGCGCTTTGTAAGAGCAACTGTGCTTCTTACAAAAGCATTTCAATGGAAAGCCTTCTCGGGAATCTGTTTAAAGATGGAATGGGTATCTATGAAACAGTATTCAGTGGCAAGACAGATTGAGAGTGTTTGTAGGGTAGGTGAGTTAGATAGCGTCGCGTATGGTGCATTAGTGCCACGACCAGGGCTGGTCCTAGGGTAGGGAGGATGAAACGGCCCGCTCTAGGCGCTAGGTACATAGGCATGCCTTAATGCCGAAAGAAAAAAAAAAAACAAATTTGGCAGGTGCCTTTTGAGTGGCGCGGAATTAATCGCTCTACCCTGATCAGCACGGCTAGCACAAGATAGACTATCAGTCTTTATCTAATGGGTAGACACGGAAAGAGACGGATAGTCTATCTCGCGCGCCGTCTGGTGCTAGAAGGTTGGCGCTGGGCGCTGTGCAAAAACTTGACATTGGGCTCAACCATGTATGTATTTGGCATTAGAACTTATACATACGTTTCGTATTCCAATGTGATAATAACGCCCCGCTGCGCAATATTTCACACTGCCCAAATATAATACGGACACAGTATACCGATAAGTAAGGAAATCAAGTCGACGTCAGTATGCTGTCGCGAAAGTAAAAAATAAATTTACACCCCACCAGCTAGTAGCAACGCCTCGCTTAATGTCAGATGAGCCAGTGTAAATCAGACCTCGTGTTACGTGTTGTTATTATGAATCTCGGTGTCAAGATACACTAGGAATAAGGGTGAGGTGGCGCGAAACAAGTACTGAATAGCATTAGCTGACGATGTGTTTCGCCCTTCCCACTAATGGTTGCTGTATTCGCCTCTAATTTGCTAATTAATCGTAATTGCACTGCGTTGTTTAAGTAATTGAGCACTTAAACCGTATAATAACTGTTATTAATCTGGTTTACATTGTCGACAAGATTGGACGAATATTGATTTTGCTGTTTTGTTAGCTGATTTAATCATCGGTCGTTTTGTACACATGAAATAGCACATATGTAGTGGAGATTATAAGAGAATCGTTAAGACTAGAAAAAGTTATAGGTACAACACAATCTAAAGTAAAAAGTTACAAGATATATCTTTATTCTTAATGAGACGTGGATCAACTGGGACACTATGGATTGTGTTATCAAAAAAGTGCAGGCCGTTTTTCAAGACATGCGACGCTTAATGATAGAGGTACAATCCGCCGGTCTCTTGCCACCATAAATGTGCCTGCTCTTCTTGAGCCAACTGGCATGGTCAGAGATGATGGTAAGATAACTCATGGGGTGTCCTTAGTTCCTTAGAGCTTGGGACGGATGTTGGTGTGGGATGCTTCCTGTGTGACACACTGGAACCGTCGCGCTTCCAACGGACGACAATAACTACGGAAAATGCCGAAATTGTAAAGCGTCATAAATATAAGGGCCTCTGCAGAGTATACAGTTTTTTACCTTTTGACGTCGAAACTCTAGGTCTATGGGTCCCAGTCCCAGCGCGCACAAGTTGTTTTCGAAATTGCGAAGCGTCTTCTGGTTGATGCACAGAGCTGTGGCGAGTTCCTCGCTCAACGTATCAGCACTGCGATACAGCGAGGAAATGCCGCCAGCATCCTCGGTACAATGCCTCAAGGGCCTGTTTTAGATTTAAGTTAGTTTTAAAATAATTTATTTATATTACCTAAGTTATTTTGGTTAAGTATTCTTGTATATATTCTACACATAAATTTCCTTTTTATTCTTAATGCAATATTTTATGCATTGATTAATTTAACATTTTACATTGGATTTCATATTCTTACAAAATACAGATCTGTTGAATGTCAGCTTATCACTTAAAAGGTAACACGTATTACCTACGTCTAAATGGCTACCTAATTTCATAATTTCAAACAGTAACTATTAAACCTACATTTGACACATATTCTATCACGGTACTGAAACAATTCAGGGATTTGATCTAATCACTAAGCTAATTTAGTGAAATGACAAATACTTGAGGTTTTTTTTGGCTGATCACTTTTTTCACTAAGCCAACCCATGGATTTGAAATTTTAAATGCATGAATGTTTAAGGATTTGACCAATTCTCCGTTTTGGTCATTCCTTGCGATATAATAATTATACAGTTTCATTGCTCCTTATCCGTTAGGTATTACTTAAATGTCTAAAATCCTACCACCTTTACCCACTTTCTTTTATGCATTGTTTTATTAACAATCTTCAAACGTTTATTCGTGACAACACACACAAAACAAAAACAAAACAATTTTATCACAGACAAAAGAAAAAAAACGGTATTATTCCCTCTCCCCATGTTTCCATATACACATTACAGCTCCTTCATCAAACCTACCATATAGACCTACCGCCAGGCATTAAAATAGCGCTATTTTCGCATATGGTTATGATTCATAACGCGACTTTGTCAATAAAACGCTTTACTAAAAACTATATTTGGCGCGCATTTATAGCGGTACCCATTTTATCGTTATAAATAAAAAACAATATATATATATATATATATAGCGATATTTTGTGAAGCGCTATAATAACGTTATAGGCTATTTATTTATTTATTTATTAATAGTAGATTATACACTAAGGGGATAAAGCACTGTTTTATGTCACGGGAGCGAATTGAATCCCGAACGTAACGAAGGACTCATAATTTAACTCCTGAGCGTAGCGAGGGAGTTATAAGTTAATTCCTGAGCGAAGCGAGGGAATTAAGACTGAGTCCTGAGTGCAGTGAGGGGTTCAACCGCCCAAGACTAAAACAGTCTTATCCCCGAGGTGTATACTCTACTTTTCACACCTTATGCGAGACAAAAAAACAGGCTCAGTAGATATACACCACAGGCTACTTGGCTTCTTTGTAGCTGACAAATATTCAAAATAGACCAGAAGCACTGATTCAGACACAGACTTTACGCCTTTTACAGCTTTCCATTTGTCAAAATCGTTGTAGGCTTTTAGGTATTTTTCCTTTGACTTCTCTGGCAGCAGATTGTTGACAATGCCTATGGCATCTAATTTGATAAACTCAGGAGTCAAAACACTTTCATCACTCGACATTTTCAATATTATTTTTGAAATTAAATCTTCTATAGGCACCTACAAGAACTCGATTTGTTCGTCACGCGTGAACAAATGAAGGCGCGCGACGTTCCAAATTCGAAAGCACAAGCCGTGGTCCTAGATTCGAAATTCGAATTTCGAACACCGCGCTCCTCCGGACCGGGGTTCACACGGAGGCAAACTTCATTTATTTTGTCAAATCAAGTAGGCCATGGCCTAGGACAAATTGTGTTTAGCAAAATTAAACTTTATGCATATAGTAATAAGAATTATGAAAAGTAAAATCATATTATTAACCAGCGGGTTATAATGAAATTCAGTACAACATTATAACCCGGCTAATACCAAGGGATTTAATGTCTTGCTTTCGGTAGGGTTTACATGACCTATAATTCGGCATTGTCGAGCATGTGGTTTGAAAAAATGTTTATATGACATTACAGTGTAACCAATGCGTCACGAAACTTAGACTAAACAATTTTGTTGACACAATAGCATGTAACAAATAAATTATATTGGAACAGTTGAGCTCCTAGCACCCATCGCCTCACAGAATCTCAAGCATTCGCTACACACTGCCGCCCATCGCCACGCAAACAAGTCGCACTCAGGTGTTGATGCCAGGAGCGCATTGAGCAGTTGCAGGGCGCGGGGCAGCGGAGAGTTCCTGCACGACACGGTGCGCGCCGGCGGCACGGCCAGCAGGTCGCGTCGTCGTCCTCGGAACATCTGGGATAAACAGTCGCACGAGACGCTCCACAAGTTCGGGACAGTCCGACTCACCACGTAAGGCTCGACATGCCGTGATCATAAGGTGATAACTCCTCCTGACCTCCAAAGAGTTGTACCCGAGAGAGCCGAGAAGGTACTATGTTCGGTACAGATACGGGTAGAAACCGTAGACTTTTTTATAAAGGTACCTTAAAAACGCTTTCTGAAGAAGTAAGGCATACGTCGATTCGTAGGGGTTCCATACGATCGACGAAGTCTCCAGCTTACTCCTTACTAGAGCATTGTAAACCATTTTTATAGCCACCGGGTCATGAAAATGGCGAAGGTTTCGGATTACGAAACCGAGTCTTCGAAAACAGCTTTTGGCAAGAGAAGTCTCTATCTCTATCTCGCACACAGTCTCGCTCTTACGTGCGCTGTGACTTGTACGTCAAACTCGAGCACGTCATTGTCGCCACTGCCAGGGGCCTTTCAGCTCGAAGTACGATTTTTTCTATGAAAATTTTAGTTTAACTTGTTTGCACCAGATGTCACTGGGTGCTATCCCTATCGCACTTGCATATTGAAGTGACAGAGATGCAGCATTCGTGCGGTTAGTTCTTACTAAATACACAACGGCGCTACGATCTATGTAGAGTATTTAACTGGTATCTCTATCTCAGTATATATATTGTACTTTGTGGCCACAGCCACCATTTTAAACGATATTATAACGTTATTATAACATTATCATATAATGTTATGATTTTCATTTTGTGTATGATATGAAATATCGTTATGAGAAATATCGATTATGATTAAAACGAAATTTTAATCGCTAATGAAAAATATCGTTATAATATAGCTTATTTTCATAACGTTTTAAAGGCCTGTAGGCTACCGCTTAGCTCGGACCTTACACATGTTTATTCTCGCACCGTGCGCTGCGCATGAACCGCCTGAATCAAAAGGTGCAACCTACATTGACAACAGACACATCTGACTGTTGATCGTATGCAAAAAAATAACTTCACCAGGAAACGGTTCACAAAGAAGAGTTCCGTACCAACACCTCTTAATCTACATTTAAAACCACTATACAATACATAGAATCAAAAACGATCGTATCTTCATAAGGAGCTCACGGCGTTTACGCCCTTTTGTTTGGGCAAGATAGTTTTTCAGCAATAACTCAAAAACCGTTAGATCTATCTTGTTCAAACCAAAAATTGTGAAAGTATTTTTTATGACATCATCTTGATTTTTTTCAGAATTTTAAACTGCATAGTTTGGAAATTAGAGGGCTGGGGGGGGGGACATACTTTTTACGATTTTGACCCAATATCTCACCAAAGGATGACGTAAATGGAATATTTTTTTAGAAACCTCTACGTCATTTTTGAAGGCCTATCTATAAATACCCCACATGCCTAGCCTATGTGCATTGAAAAAAAATTACCTCACTGTTATATGTATGGGGCGTTCGTGGTCCAGCGGCGCCCGTGTACCGCGTGCGGTATGCGACGTTAAGCAATGTCGGGCGAGGTCAGTCCTTGGATGGGTGACCGCTTTGAGTGGTTACTAACTGAGCGCTCCCGTGCTTTGGAAGGCACGTTAAGCCGTTGATCCCGGTTGCTGTCTACGATAGCAGTCGTTAAGCCAAGTTAGAGGCCTCCGGGCGGCTCGAGAACTTCTAACAGTCAAGTTGCCCACTCACTTGACAAGCCTAATCCCAATAAGGTCTAGTTTCCCCTCGGGTTGGAAGGTCAGATAAATAATAATAAATGTAAATAAATATATTGGGACAATTTTTACACAAATCGAACTAGTCCCACAGTAAGCTCAATAAGTCTTGATGTGTTATGGGTACCAGACGACGACATATTTAATAGATATATACATAAATACATAGAAAAACATCCAAGTCTCAGGAACAAATGTCTCTGCTCACCACAGAAACAAATGCCCTTACCGGGAATCGAACCCGGGACCTCTAGCTTCGGAGGCAGTGGCACTACCAACTAGGCTAAACAGGCCGACAAATCGTCACGTCAGATGGCAGTCGCTTCCGTAAAAACTAGTGCCTACGCCAATTCTTGGGATTAGGTAGCGGACCCCAGGCATCCTTCAGGGTGCAACTGTACTGGGAATAACGCTAGGAGGATGATGATGACATGTATGGGGTGCCCCCCCCACTCCCCCAGTTTAATAGTTTTTTCGTAATTTCACACCACATTAGTATAGCGGTTTATGGAATACACCCTCCTACCAAAACCTTTCATAATTGTAGTGCTCATAGTCTCCGAGTAAATCTGGTTGAGACATACGGACGGACAGACGGACGGACGGACAGACATGACGAATCTATAAGGGTTCCGTTTTCGCCATTTTGGCTACGGAACCCTAAAAAATGTAATAAGCTCAAAACACATTCAAAACAAAATTAGTATCGAATGCAAACATTTTACACATGTGTTCACAACGATAGCCTGTTTCCTGTGGCTGCCAATAGGAGCTTCATTCACTGTAAGAACACGATTTTATCAAAAACCAACCTCATGACCACAGGCGGTTACGCTGTTTTCATAATAAGTTGCATACAAATACGTTGCAAAATGACGTATGCGCCAAAAGTAACAAAATCGGTTTTAAGTGAATGGCGAATGGGGGGTAACACGAATGGAATAACGTCCATAGTGCTGTAATGAAAAGGCTTGGAATAACAAAGGAGGGTGTTGAACAGCTGTTTTTTTATCTCTAGAAAATTAAGTGGTGTTTTACGTTGTTGTTTTTAAACTTGCGTGATTACTGTGTTTGGCAATTTTGTAAGTTGCATTATACTTTAAGGTACAACCAACATTCTTGGTTGGGTTTAAAACATTCTGAGTCAACACAATAGAATAATGGGGAATAAATGTGGAAATGTTTATCATTTTAGCAAACGCATTTGTTCCTGAGACTTGGATATTTTCTATGTATTTAAGTATCAAAAAGGTATATCATCACGTCGACTAGTACCCATAACACAAGCCTTATTACTATGGGACTATTTCGATTTGTGTTTGTTTACTTATAATGGTTTATTTATAAGACATAAAGAGACGTATAAAATCACATAACTAGGTAGCAAGGAGAATTAACTAATAATTCTCAAAATCAACCACTCGAACAAAGATAAAATTCTAATACTTTTCTAAATTAAATTTCCATTTACTTATTCAAACAAAATGACAGGTTAATCGTCGTTCCTTAGACTGAAGAAAGACCTCAATACAAGCTGCGAGTTCGTAAGGAGGTTACCCGATCCGATCCGATAGCTCGATGACCACGGTAACAAAGTCGGACGTCGACTAATTCGATGGCGTTACAATGGAATTCAAATGAATTAATTTATCAACTGGAATAGTGTTGGGTGGAATTTTGAATACCTCATTTGTTTCCTCGGTGGCGTCATCTCATTCTAATAAAGTGAGCGACCGCGTAGTATTATAGTGATGTGACATTGTGAGGTAAGAGTCCCTCTTATTTAACAACTAGTTACACGTTGACAAAGAAGTTGCTGTAATAGCTATTAACAACACATTATACAGTGTGGAAAGATAAGACTTTTGAAACACACAGATTTTTGAAAAAATGTACAGGTAGCAAAAAATTGCATTTTTTTTACATTTTTGTCAAAAAAATTTTTCATGCCAATTGATCCTATTTCTATCAAGGAACAAAAACTTATTACAGACCGACCTAGTCTAGGATGCAAGACAGGCCAAAAATAAAAATAAAGTTATTTTGCACAATTAGTATTGAAAAAGGTATCTTTTCTAAAATCTGTGTGTGCAGTTTTATTAGGAGAAATAACATAATGTTTCCTTTCAGCAAATTGAATTATCTCAAAGTTTTAAGGTAGTTTCCCTCCAGGGCCCGTATTTTCTTTCCACCCTGTATAAAACAAAGACCTGTTCTAACTAACACCGCCATTACCACCATTTATAACTCAAGAACGGGTCAACCGATTTTATAATTTTTGGTTTATTGGATTTGTCTTCGCTCCGAATAGCAGAATAACTATTAAAATGTCGGTAAAATAAAAACAAATGTCATAGATTTTGTACGGAACGGGTCGAGAGCGCAACGAAGTTCGCTGGAACAGCTAGTTACTAATAAATTACGGGGCGCAATCAAACATAATGCGTCTTGGTTTCCAATAATAGAGTAGAATGGGAACGTTATTTTTATTACGGTCGTGTGAGATTTCAGTTTGAAACGCACAGAGCGCGGCGCTGCGGTGCGGGCTTGAGGCGGTTTTGCGGTAAAGCGAACGCAGTCCGGGGCACGTCGCACCAAAAAACCGCATGGTGTTCGGTATCGCGTTAGAGCGGAGGCGGCGTGTGTGACATATGAAGCAGTAATCGACAGTCGACAGTTTCGGAAATATCAAAAAACTGGCCAAGTGTGAGTCGGACTCGCGCAAGAAGGGCTCCGTACCATTACGGGTATCTATAAAAACGGCAGAGTCCGACTTGCATTTGGCTGGTTTTTAATATTTGTTGTTACTTATAGCGGCAATCATCTGTGAAAATTTCAACTGTCTAACAATCGCGGTTACAGACAGCGAAGTCTTAGTAATAGGGTCCCGTTTTTACCCTTTGGGTACGGAACCCTTAAAATGCAAAACCGCCCCCGCCCCGTACCGCACCGCGAGCGCTCTGGGTGCCTACCGCGAACTTCGAAAATTGAACTTCGTGTCGTGCCGTCCCTTTCACTCTCGTGTTATACTCTATATGATGGAAAGGGACGGTACGATACGAAGTTCGATTTTAGAAGTTCGCGGTAGGCACTCTGTGCGTTTCGAGATATTTCGCCATCGTGTCGCTCAGGTACTGAGGGCCTACTACGAAATCCGAAAATCGAACTTCGTGTCGTGCCGTCCCTTTCACTCTCGTGTTATACACTATATGACGGAAAGGGACGGCACGATACGAAGTTCGAATTTCGAAGTTCGGAGTAGGCCCTCTGCTCTGTGCGCCCTCACATCAGTCCTGTCAATAAACCCTGATAGGATCTTTTAACCGCATGATCATTGCATTCGCTGTTGATGGCCGAGCCATCGAAGTTTATGTGCGGTCATCACTGAAGCGATTTAGTTTAGCGATATAGCCATCAGTTTATTCAGTTGGGTCGAAAGAAAGATCCACTCCAAAATTTACGACCCAATCTCATAGATTCTACCTATAGCAACAGAAAAATCTGAAGAACAAACAAAATTGAGAACATATACCGGGTGTGGCCTGTAATAGGAGCTAAAAATTAAACGCTACACTATTGAGTTCCCCGAAAATTATTTCCAAAAGGTTTTAATTGAAAAAAAAATACATTTTTTTTACGCAAAAGTAGCCTATAGGTATGTACTTTTTTACTCTACTGGAGCTATATTAATAACTATTTATTTAAAAAACATTTTTTTTTAAATTCCAAAAATATCCTTTTAAACCAAAAATGCAACAACGATTATGAGTTATAACTAGATGCTACCTCAATATCAGCAGTGACTGCCGCGCTATAATCTCGTGGTGCCAAGATCCATTACTTGGAGGTCATAACTTTAGATCAACATTTCTCCCAAGTGAAAAAAGACATTTTTATTTTGGACACAAGAGGTAGGAGCAGATGCTCTAAGGAAGCAGCCTTTAAATTTTTTGCTCCTATTACAGGCCACACCCTGTATAACTCATTTTAGTACCTCATAACTATTTCTAACTATTAGTGTCCTTCGAGCACCAGGCACTAACATAGCAGCGGTAAGATTGATGTACTGGGTCGGCTGTAAATGTTTCAGTGATGAATCACATCAATTTTCCTTTAGAAATCCAATTGAATGGACTCAATACTGTAGGGAAAGGGAAGTTTGAAAATAGTCAACTCGCCCGTCAGCTTGGATGACCTTTAGTCCATACTGCTAACGACAACTGACCACTGTTGCCATCAAGCTATTTGATGGTAATAACAATATCTGGCAGCATAAAGCCACTTAGGAAGGTCTTTACTACGCCAAAAACGAGCAATTTAATTCAGGCCCGGCAATTAATTTACTGGACACAGCTATATGCGATAGTAATGGTGGAACCAGAAAAAATTTTATTTACAAAACTCGCAGACAATCAGTATAAACCTTTCTTCAGTATCTCGTCAAGTGATCGCGACAGTTGAGGTCTAATCATCACCGCTCATCACAATAATACCGACTGTTGTAAAACCTGAATTACCAGAAAACTCCTGACGTTTACAGGCGTGTCCCTCGTTACCGCTCAATTGAGGACTATAAACACAACTAAACTGTTTGTTCTGGGCCATTTGTGACCCCGAAGGGTAGCAACACAAACTCATTCGCTAACGAACATGATAATGAGAATTAATCGAGGATCAAGCGCTTAATATTGGGATATTTTAATGAAACACGTGCGCTGCGTGAATCAATCACTGTTTCTAAATTAGTAACATAATTTTATATTTTATGTTGGTTATATATGTGGTTAATTTTCGGGCGTAATATAATTTATCCTGGTTAATCTTTATTGGCATTTTCATTTTTCATCCAACACATCATATTTTTGTCTAATAGTCGATTATAAGTTAAAGAATTTTAAAGTAAACTGACGGTATTTGTTTTTTATATACCTCTATAATTGGATTCTCTTTGTGTATTCATAGCTAAGTTCTAGTTTTAGCTAGGCATATACCAAGAACCTAGGGTTTACTCACATTATTGTAAGGAAGCTTGTTTGTTACAATCGAGTTTCCGTTAATTCTCGTATTTCATTACTTTTTCGTCATCGAACTATTCCAACCTTATTTTTCTTAAAACTAAAACTCCAGCTGCATAAAAGCAAGGTTTTCAAGGCAGATACGAACAAAGGAGCACATTGTCTTGGTCGGTACAGTCGGCCCCGTAAACAAGTTAACGATCACGTCACTAGGGCTGTAAACCGTACATTAATCACGGTAATAACTCCTGATCTCCTGGCTTTAACAGCTTTGCGCTCATATCGTAACTTGTATTCAAAAGAGCATGCTTACATACACGCAATAGCAAAGAAAACGGATACACGTTGTATGGTAGCCTTTTAGAATCAGTACGTTTTCGTTACACTGGAGTGTACCTACATACTTTTGAAGACGCAGTAAGCTTAATTTGAGTGAATGTCTACGATTAATTTGCCTATGAAAGTTACATTCCTCTTATTTTAAACATGCTATTAAAATTCAAAAATCGTAAAAAAAGCACAAAAACACCGTTCTAAAACAAAAATGCTAAAACCACGACAACTGAATTTGATGCTACCTCTGAATCTGCATTGGCTGACGTGCTATGCCCTCGTACTGAAGATGCTAACTATAGATCTTCGAAAAAATTGAGAATAGAAAAAATAAATAAAATGTTTGGGTATAAGGGGTTACTGCAAATGCTCTAAGAAGGCGTCTTTTTAAATATTTGCTTGTGTTATAGGCCACATCTTGTATTTTAATATGAGTCCTCTCTTAGTGGACATAGTTTCTGTGTATTGATTGCGCTATTTGCGCTTATATGCTTAAGTCAGATGTGGGCGGAAACAGAAGGGGGAGTGTTCAATTTAAGTTTGGTTGTACTTATACAGTTTAATGTGGAACTCGGTCTATTGGTGTTTCGTAAGTTACTGTCCAAAATTTCATTTTTGTTACAAGCGTTTATTGCCGACTGATCTTTTACACAATCATCAACTACCCGTTGAGACGGTTCGAATGAGCCCAAACATGATGGGCTTATCTTGTGTAGTTTAGGAGTTGCTTGGCCACCTTCTGTCTCCATCATCAGATCAGCTCGGTGGTATTATAATATTGTATGTACCGAATTTACATAAGTATGCCAAAATTCAGCTCGGTCGGATAGAAGAAGAAGAAGAAGAAGAAAATTTATTTTGCTAGCCATTACACTGGTATACTTAAACTAAACTTAGAGACTAAAGTAAAAAGTAAAATGGTCGCAAAAATGGCATCCACTCAGCATATGTCACGCCGCCGATTGAGCGCCGCGACGCTGATCTTCCGTGGACCCAGAGTGGAAAGATACCGGCAAGTGGCTGAAAAAAGTATTGCAAATTTTGATGAAAACTTACATACGTCAGCAATCTGGGTTTTGGAACGCAGTATTGTATTTTTAATGGGACTGGGCCGGGCACGTCTGCCGCATGCCGGAAGACTTGTGGGCTAAAATCACCACCAAGTGGGTCCCACAAAATCGAACACGGCGTCGACGTCTTTCGTCGAATTAAATCGACGTCTTTGAGCAAGACTGGTGGGAGACGACCCAGGACAGGGACGCGTGGAAAAAAAGGAGGGAGGTCTTTGCCCAGCAGTGGGACACAAATGACTGTTAATAATAATAACTAGGGTCAACTGGGGCAAATAAACTACGTCAGCGCGTCTATCAGAAAATATCTCAAAATCTGCACGATATCTGACATCCGTGCAACAAGCTAATAATAACTTACATACGAACAGAGCAAGTTAAATAAAAGCTTGTTAAAACAGACACTGTAGCCACGACTAGGGAGCCTATCATTATAAACTAAACCTAAACTTTGGCTTTGTTGGATGACTGACGACCACTTCGTCTTAGTTGGTAGCGACCCCGCCTACGAAGCCGTAGATCCCGGGTTCGAAATCCGGTCGGCATTTATTTGTGTGATGTTACGTCCATCACACAAATAAGCATTTATTTATCTATATACCTATACCTAAGTATGTATACTCGTACCATCATCTACACTTATAGTACAAGCTTTGCTTAAATAGTTTGGGACTAGCTCGATTAGTGTACAATTGTATCTATGTATGTAAATACTTTGTTGTACACAAAACAAAAGTAAAAATACAGACAAATTCGGTTATATCGGTACAAAGGCGAACTTATCCCTTTAAGGGATCTCTTCCAGGGACAATTGCCCTAAATATTATGTTTTTTCACCGAGGCAATCATGCATAAGTAAGTGCACAAATGTTCATCTGGGATAGAACCCCTGTGGTGGTTTAATTAAGATGGAAGGTGAAGTCTCGGGAAGCGGGATGCACTTAGAAATAAAGCTAGAATGAATAGAATATGAATCGTTTCAGAATGGAGGTGATATTGCAATGACTTGTTGCTAGCTCCGGCCCGAATGCGTAATCGACATTTACAGCGCCCCCGGGATGAAATGGGGTGATGGAAAGGCCAAATAATGTAAATTCAAGTGAAGGTTCTATACATAAGGGATATTTATTTATACGGTTTTATACAGCTTTGTACTTATTCCGTTATTTATACGTCTGCATTGTGTGGTCCTATTGTCATTGGAATTTGGTGCATGCTTCAAAAGTATTTTACACCACACCTTGCCAAAAAGCGCGTTTTTCCGCACGCTGCGCGTCCGGAAAAACCCACTTTTTGGCCAAGTGGTGACGTAAAATTGTGTACAAAACACGGGTCGTAAAATAGAAAGCCCTGTGTCGCATATTTATGACCCTCGCCTGCGGCTCGGGCCTCAAACATCTGCGATATCGGCCTTTCTTTGTTTTACAACCCTTCTATCGAAATGTACTATTATGTGATTTTTATGTTATCTTGTCTCACCCGCAGAGAAATTTATCAATCGCGTTTGTTTTTGTGGAGTTACTTTATAGATAAAGACAATGTTCCGAATGGTTTGAGGCACACACAATAAAGCATGAGTCAGTGAGCCGTGAGATGTTTCCTTATAGATATGAGCCAAAAACATCATAGAAAAGTGAAGAAAGTTGTCGTATTTGTGAAACAAAGATACTCGTATCACTGTGTATCGGGAGCCACATTCCATGCTAGCTGAGTTAACGTCACGGAACGAGCGCAAAACACTTTAAATATACAAATTAGTATTTGTAAAGTATAAAAAACCGGACAAGTGCGAGTCGGACTGGCCCACCGAGGGTTCCGTATAAAGGAACTTGCGTCAAAATGGTCCTAAAACCGACAAAGCTGAGACTTAGGTCATTAAATAGATCTTTAAACCTAATTTTATCTCGTATTCACTCTGGCTAAAATATGAATATCTCAATTCTGCAATGGAATTCAACTTGATGTCCATAGAACAAAATAATAGCTATTTACGAAACAAGGGTTGTAAAACAAAGAAAGGTCGATATCGCAGATGTTCGAGGCCCGAGCCGCAGGCGAGGGTCACAAATATGCGAGAGAGGGCTTTCTGCTTTACGACCCGTGCTTTGTACATAATTTTACGTCACCAGTTGGCCAAAAAGTGGGTTTTTCCGGACGCACAGCGTGCGCAAAAACGAGCTTTTTGGCAAGGTGTGGTGTAAAGTAAATTTAAAGACCTATCTAATGGCCTAACTCTTAGCTTTGTTAGTTTTAGGACCAGACTCCATAAAAAGTTGCCCATGGTTCTTTGTCAGGATAACATACTTTAAATAAATATATTTTTTATGATTTTATAGTTTTCAGAATTTTACCTGTATTTGTAGTATAAGACGTTATTAATTGCGAAATTTCATAGTTCTAGGTCAATGGACACGGCCCCTATAAATTTTTATAATTCCCCTGAGAGTGTTGAAATATACGTTTTTTTGCGGCATAAAGGGCCATATCATTATTACGTTAACTTAGAAGTTTAATTTTTTCACACAAGGGACCGTAGACCTGAGTATATAGTTTTGTTTAATTTCAACAAGATACCTCCACGCGTTCCTAAGATAAAGGGCCTTGACAGGCCGACAGGTAGACATATGTTGAGGTACGGAACCCAAACAAAAAACCAAAAAAAGTACATCATCATCATCAATTTAGATACGCTCCACTGCTGGGCACAGCCCTGCCGGGCAGTAGTCCCTACGCTGTCCCAGTGCCGGTTGGTGACTTCACATACACCTTTGAATTTCGTCGCAAATTCTATGCAGGTTTCCTCACGATGTTTTCCTTCACCGAAAACGTAACGATAAAGCTCATTGGAAGCTCCTATATTCAGGAAATTGATAATCAAAATAAAAATAAAAAAAACGGCCAAGTGCGTGTCGCGCCACGCGCAATGTAAGGGTTCCGAAGATGCCCGCATGTGACATTATGCGGATTTAAAATTTCGATATCCATAGCAAATTACAGCTTTCTAGTAGTAACAATTACTGAGCTAAGCCGCGGACAGACGGACAGACTGATATGGCGATTCGATAAGGGTTCCTTTGTTTACTACGGAAACCTAAAAATACAAAAACTATGCTTTCGATCATAACAGAACCAAAGTTTACCAATCAAAGAAAATCTAGCTCAAAAATGTACATTTTAAATAAATAAATAATAATAAATATTGGGGGACAAACTTACACAAATCGACCTAGTCCCAAACTAAGCAAAGCTTGTACTATGGGTACTAGACGACGATATACATACTTACATATATAGATAAATACATACTTAAATACATAGAGAACATCCAAGACCCAAGAACAAAATCCGTGCTAAATGCACAAATAATGCCCTGGCCGGGATTGGAACCCGGGACCTCTAGCTTCGGAGGCAGTATCACTACCAACTACCTATAGGCTAAACAGGCCGTCAAACGTTTGCCTCTTCGGGGTTGTCTTTAACCCGCAAAGCTAACATAAAAAGTAAATAAGCACGTTTTTCCTCTCGTCAGAATGTTTACGGAGCTGATTATACAATCGGAATCCCAGTCGGACTGTACCAGCGCATAATCAAGTTTTCTTTGTTGATATTGAACGACTCTCCAAGTATTTTAATTTAGTATTCATCACTTTCGAAATATGGGGCATTGGAAATTCGGATCACTCCGACTCGGAATTTTTATTAGATTGGTTTTGAATTTCGCGCTTTTATTAGGGTGAAAGGAAAGTTGTTTACCCTGTTGTGTTGGTAGCATTGAATAACAAATTGTTAAATAATAACGAGTAGGTATCATATAACAAAAGGTCTAATGCTTCTTATTATATTTTAAAAGAGAAATGGCAACCTGGAGGGCCTTTGCCAAAGTAAATGAAGAAATAAGTTAACTTCGAAATAATGAATTATGTTTACTTATATGTTAAAGGGCACCATATTAATTTTAGTTTGGTTTTTTTATTAATTGAGTACTTGAGTTATGTTACTTAATATTGCTTTTATTTCTATCTTCTAGATTATTCTAATTATTACTTCCCAAATTACTACAAAAAATATAATTATTGCTTTTTAAGTGTTGTATTACTAAAGTATTTAACATACGAGTACCTACATATAAAGCCATATACAAAAGAAATTCGAAGATGGCAACGAGAATAAAATTGTGATTTGTTTGAAATTTTGATGAATGCTTCACTTAGAATTTAGTTTTCATTATGACGAAATATGTTTTTTGTCTGACAGAAACTTAACATTAAAAGCAGCGTAATTGCGTAACTTTTATAGCGTTGGACGTATCAGCAGTTATCTTAAACATTTTTATTATTATGTTTAAAAACACATTAGGCGGAGTAAAACCATCATCGTGATCACCCTAGCCAGCGATATCCCAGTACAGTTGCATCCTGAAGGATGCCTGGGGTCCGCTACCTAATCCCAAGAATTGGCGTAGGCATTCGTATTTACAGAAGCAACTGCCATCTGACCTCCCAACCCATGGGGGAAGCTAGACCTTATTGAGATTAGGCTTGTCAAGTGCGCGGGCAATTTGACTGTTAGAAGTTCTCAAAGCCGCCCGAGGGCCGCTAACTTGGCTTAACATGCCTCGTACTAAGCACGGGAGCGGTCAGTTAGTAACCACTCAAAGCGGTCACCCACCCAAGAGTTGACTTGGTTCGACGTGCGGGCGCCGCTGGGCCACGAGCGCTCCTCACAGAATAGTATACTCGATTATAACGGGTGGGCAACTACAGAACCCTACATAGCGCATGGCCCGACACGCACTTGGCCGGTTTAGATAAGTATCTCATAGCTGAACCAGATGTAAGCCGATAAATGTACTAATCGTCCTTTCTAGATTACAAGTAAGGCTTCGCGGGCAGAAAATTCCACTTCCTATCCAGTCCTCATGCCTACCGAATCTAGCTCTGTACGAGTATACGTATATATATTACTATTAGTGTACAGTTTATCTATTTTACCAATAGATTTCGGAAATCTTCGGTTTTGACGAGAAATATACTGTCAGCTGCAAGAGTGAGTGCCATAGCGATAGAAAGCCGAGGTCTATTGGTAAAATAGACAGACTGTACCTTTTTTCTTTTTCGTCGTATCGTCCTCCTCAACTCATTTCGGGCGGCTCTGGGATCTCCTTCGGAACGCACCAGTGCCGCCCTAGAGTCTGTGGGTCCCACCATCTGCTTTCATAGGCGATCACAACCCCTAACTGTGACCGTCTTCGACCCCAAGGACCCCCTTTTAGTCGCCTTCTACGACAGGCAGAGGATACCGTAGCCGTATTCTATACCCTACGTATCGGCCAGCGCTACTTTCGAATGCACTTCACAGCGTTCTCTGTGTAAAAATTATCAACCTACCAATAGAAACGGCCACCCAGCAGACGATTTTTTTGAAAAAGTGTGAACCCGTTGTGGTGGCCGATGTTACGTACCATTGGCGACAGAAGCCTAAAATTATATGCTTGCTATCTTCATTGGTCGTCATAATTTCCTTATTTTACCGCTCAAGGTGAGCAATGTACTATTGAACGCTCTGTGACGTCGTAATAGAGGCTTTTTAAAAGTCACTATCATCCCCCGCCCGTAGCGAGAAAACGAGAATTCAAAAACAAGGCACACTAACGATAACTACCGTTTGATACAG
Source organism: Notocelia uddmanniana (assembly GCA_905163555.1). Classification (NCBI taxonomy): domain Eukaryota; kingdom Metazoa; phylum Arthropoda; class Insecta; order Lepidoptera; family Tortricidae; genus Notocelia; species Notocelia uddmanniana. The sequence continues at coordinate 3,071,938 of LR991057.1, forward strand.
ATAGGATACTGCAGTACTTTTGAATCGCTTTGTATTGTACTGAACCATTTGATTGGAAAATACCCGTCTGTATGTATGTATTTATTTATTTCTTTATTTATTATTTATCAGATACACCAACAAGATACAAGGCTTATAGTACATTTATAATGATAAGATAACAGATGAAACAAGTCTTGCCTGTATCTCAATTATAGGCGTGCAACAGCGTTTATTTATTTATTTATTTATACATAAGGAGTACCAACAGCTGCAAAAACATGATAAAGTCTTGAATAGCAACACATAGCCAATTAAAGGAACTCACAGATAGAAATTAAATAAAAGTTAAAAGTATTTAACAAAAGTAGCGCACACTTTCGCACTATGTGACACTAGGTTCTACTTGATAAAAAGGAGTGCATAGGAAAAAGTAACACAACTTAATTACTAAGCATAACAAAAGATTACATTCAATGCAATTAATACAAGTTGCATTGCAACTATAACACACAAACAGCGCATGATCAAGTGTTGCATCCTGAAAAATCGCTAAGTACAATCCTGAAGATTCAGAAATTAGATAGGAGAATTGACACTGTTAAAAAATTGATATGCTAATTTTCGCCTCACCGAAGGAATTGAGCAATTGAATACGTCAATATCTAGCTCTTTGGACAACTTATTCAAGTTACGGCTGGCACGACTCAAGAAAGAATTTTGCCTGTATTTAGATGAGGTACATTTAAGTGCGATAGGGGGAAAGTATCTCTTAGAACGAATAGGCGTGTGAAATGAAATTTTACTAAGCAATTCCGGACAATCAATATTCCCACTAGTGATGTTGAGAATATAAGAAATATCAGCAATTTCTCGACGTTTATATAATGGGAGTAGATGATGTTTTTTACATATGCTTAAATAGTTGGAGGATATGTAGGAATATCTGAGTTTAAAACACAAGTGTTTGACAAACTTTTTCTGGATACGTTCAATCCTCTCTGTGTAAGTAGTGTAGCAAGGATTCCAAATTTGAGACGCATATTCGATTTTACTCCTAACTAGTGAGCAATATAATACTTTGAGCGTCTTTGCTTGAGTAAAGTTTGCGGCGTTACGCATTATAAAGCCTAAACTTCTCAGAGCACTTTTTACAATACCATCTATATGTAAGTCAAATAAAAGCTTTGAGTCATGCACCACGCCCAAATCTCTCATAAAACTGACTTTGTTAAGGGATTGATCTTTAAGTGAATATGTTGAAGATATCAAATTATGTTTACGTGAGAAAGTGACTGAGAAACATTTTGATGGATTCAAGTCCAGCTTATTGGTCTGACAATATTCATCTAGACGCGCAAGATCTGATTGGATCAGTGCAGAATCATGGCTAGACTTTATCTTCCTAAAGATTTTCATATCGTCTGCAAAACAGAGAAGCTCAGAGTGAGTGACGCATTTACTGATGTCGTTGACAAATATATTGAATAGCAATGGGCCTAGCAAAGATCCCTGAGGGACACCACTAGGAACCTTCACCCAGCCCGACATATAGTTGTTAACGACAACAGCTTGAGATCGTTTATCTATGTAGGATGAGAACCATCTAAGTAAGTCTCCACTGATCCCTATATCATACAGTTTCGACAATAGCATGACGTGATCAATTCGATCAAAAGCCTTACTGTAGTCAGTATATATTACATCCACCTGATACCCATTATCCATCGCCTCTGTTACATATTCATTCAGTAAAACGAGGTTAGAAACTGTAGATCGACACCGAAGAAAACCATGCTGATTGGGACTAAAAGAATTTTTCAAGGCTTCATAAACCTGATTATAAACAATTTTCTCCAAGACTTTAGATAAAATACATAACTTAGAAATGGGTCTATAATTCTCTAAATCAGTTTTAGGTCCCTTTTTATGAACCGGTGTAATATATGCGGACTTCCATACTGAAGGAACAGAACACTCTGCGAAGGAACGTTTAAAAAGCAACATCACTGGTACCACTAAACTATGAGCACAGTTTATTAGAAATTGAGCCGGTAGGTCATCAGGACCCGCAGACTTCGACGGGTCAAGCTTAAGCAAGATGTTTATGAGCTCTTCAGATTTTACTTCAATTTGAGATAGTGAAGCTGAGGAATCACATAGTGGCCCTAGAGGCAGTTTTGAGTCGTTGACACACGACGCTGAAAAACTGGTCATAAAATAATTGGAAAACGCATCACATATATCCGTGCCAGTATTTACTAGTCTATCACCATATGTTAAACTACAAGGTATAGCGTTGGAACCGGAGCGGGACTTGATAAATGACCAAAAATACTTCGGATTTTTAACAATGTTGTCTTCCGTTCGGCTTATGTACGCACTAAAACACTCATGCTCCAACCTGCGCACCCTGTCCCTCAACACATTGAAAGATAATAAATCAATTAAGTTTAATTAAGATACCAGGACAGTATTATTGCTTTATTGTACATTAAAATACTATTACAAAATGAGTAACAAACAAAAAACTGACGTATAAAGGCGAGCGTATCCCTTTAAGGGATCTCTTCCAGCTAACCTTTGAGCAAATGAGTTCATCAAATACAAATAGAAGATGACGATAAACACCCTGTAACCTGTGTGTGTGTAGTATCATCATCATATCAGCCGAAGGACGTCCACTGCTGGACAGAGCGCTTCTCCCAAAGAGTTCCGCAATGACCGGTGCGCCATCCGCACCCAGCGGACACCCGCGACCTTTACCAGGTCATCAGTCCACCTCGTGGGGGTTTGTCCTCGCTGCACGTTCCGGTACGGAATATAAAATTAATAAAAAAAAAACCATCGGTTTATTTACTCCGGCTATAATTAAATCACTTTATAAACCTATAAATCGACATTGCTATGAAATGTGCTCATAATATTTGAGATGTCTTTTTTCCAAGCGCTTTACCAGTACGTTGCAGACCATGTGTTGACTTGAGGATTCGTTTTGTTGACGGCTAGAGATATGCAGACCCCTTATTGTCAATACAGAGCATCCTCGGGACCTCTGGCGATATTACAGATCACTGCAATATCACATTTTCTCCATTTTTCCTCCCTTATAGTTTCGCCATGTCCGTCCATCTGTCCATCCGTCCGTTTGTCTGCGACTTAGCTCATTAACCGTTACTACTAAAAAGCTGTTACTTGGCATGGGTACGAGTACACATATCAATCGCGCCAACAAAAAATTTTTTAGGGTACGTCACCAACAGATGCATAAATAAATAAATAAAAATATTAAAGTACGGTTTTTTACACAAATCAAACTAGTCCCATAGTAAGCTCAATAAAACTTGTGTTATGGGTACTAGACGACGATGTATTTAATAGATATAGCGCACTTACATACATATGAACATCCAAGTCTCGGGAACAAATGTGGAAAAAAAATATGAGGAAGTGTGGAATAAAGTGGGGATGCATTGTTTTTTTTTAAAATCATCGTGTGGTAATACCCATTGTTAGAAAGCTCTTAAAAAAATGAGCTTTCTTTAACAATTTTAATCCACTTGACCGGTTTTTAAATCAACATTGTTAAAAGTGTGACTGAAATTTAATTTCATGTGCTCTACCTACCCCTTTTGGGAATACAGGCGTGAGTTTATGAATGTATGTTCAAGAATCTTCTGAGTAAGTATGGTATTTATATCAAATACGATACTCTGACATATACATCGCCAGACAAAAATGACACCTGGGTGGTGCTAAAAGTTCAATAAAACTGGCAACCGTACTGTCTTCTCGAAGATCTCACGGTTTGAAAAATAAATGCCTTAATCGTATGGATACGATTAATTAATTAATCGCCAGATAAAAATCTTAGCAGGACAGGACTTCTTAGCATGGACTCTTATCTTACCAGGGACAAGTTCTCCTTTGTACATGTACAGGGTGATTTTGAGGTCGTGATCCGGAATGATTGTACATGGTCGAGAATTCAAAGTAAACAGCATTACTTTTCTTTTTCTTCAAATTCTAATGGGAAATAATAATTTTTCATACAAATTGGTCACCCTACCCCACTGTCAACTCTCCACTATCCGTCAAAGAGAGAAGGGTAACCATGTTTTTTTGAGATTTTGTATTTTTGTAATCAAAATAAATTAAAAAAGAAATACGTTTGTTGTGTCACTACAATTTTTTTGAAATGGCCAACCGATACCAAGTCGTAAAACTTATTCTTGATCCACGACCCCGAAATCACCCTGTATAATATGTTCTGTCTATATTTTTACCTTTCATGTGTACAATAAAGTATTTACATACGTAAATTTTAGTGGGATTTAAAGAGGAACATTTTTAGAAGTCAACAGATGTTTGATAAGACAACTTAGACGAGACAACTACATAGTTCCTCTGGGCCACGATTCCATTAGTCTCCATTGAATGAACCCTAAGATGTCGTTTTTCTTTCATATCTGTGTCATTATAATTTGGAAAACAGAAATTAAAGTGGGGATATACCTTTGAAATGCCGGGAACATCACAATATAAACTTCAAATTGGACTACGAGTATACACTCTGTAGCCATAGACAATGTTTGAAACTTTTAAGTACTCTGTACTCGCCCGGTTGTTTATTAATTTACATTTGCACTCTACGCTGACCCTAAGTGTTAGTTATTCCAGCCACGCTTCAAAAACCTTATTAACAATGTAGTTTTTAAAGCCAACTTTTCCTGCAACTTTTCAACTCACTAGCGTCGGTTGAAAGCTTGAATAGGACAGTTCCAGGGCACCGGTGTGTGGTTCCGTTTTCCGTCCGGGGGGTCTTCCGAGTCATTATTCGGAAGGGTGTGAGTAGGGTGGCCAGAGGTTCGGTCTCCCCAAAATCAGAGAGGTTTTATGACAAGAAATGATTTCAAATTAGGAAGCTACTTACAAGACTTAGCTTAGGTTTAAATATGCTGTGAAAGTTGTACTTATTTCCAAATCTAAAAGGCGTCGTAAAAAAGTTGTTTGTGTGATAATTGCTTAGCGCCTTAACCTTTTAACTTAAACTAAATATGTATATAAATAGTTTGAAATGCATTGTGCAGGCTTATCAGGACAAAGCCTAGTTGGCTGTGTAGTTTGCGCATGTCAGTTGCGTCCATCGGGAGCGCAGGTCGTCCCGGCGTGACAGCGCGGCAGTCCGCGAACCGACGCGCGGCAGAGCCCACCTCGCGAGTCGCGCGGTCCACATCACACCAATTACTGGTACGTAAAAATAACACAACACAGAAAAAAACAATCTACACACACTATACTCTATGGTCTAAGCACCGGTTTGCGCGCAAACTTTTTTTTTCATTTAAAATGGCGGCAAAGGTTCCCGCGTTTTTGCCGAGGCCTGTTGCGCGACTGTTGCATTCGTGTTTATGTCGACTGCACTCGATTAACAATGGCACTTGAAACGACATGCGCTTTGTATAAGCTTTAACGAGGTTCTGTAAATGTTGAATCAACGGCGTTCGAATTTTGAAATGGGGTGGTGAAATGGTATCGTTTTATTTGAAAATGAGGATTTTTTTTTCTCATTTGTTGGGAATGATTCTACCGTATTTATGGTTTGATTTATAATTGTATTTTGGCTTTTATACAAATAATTGATTTAAAACGGTATTTTTTTAATAAAGATTGAATTAATCATGTAACGTTACAAAAGCATAAAATTACCCTGTTAAAACAACGAAAAGATATATGTATAAATGACAAAAGCTTCGCGCCCGAATAACCGAATGCGCTGCTCATTATGCGTGTCATTCAGCGTTACACGTTCATTAGACCGTGTGAACGTGTACCCTAAAGCGTACACGTAGTGTGCATATAGTATCGTGTATATGTACCTACCGTGTACCTACCGGGGATGTGAATGTGTAATGAGGCCATTTGGACCGCGATCACTAACGATCGACATTTGGCATTGCAATAACCAGCTTCCAGGTACGAATCATTGACGAGTGAAATGCTTAATGTCCTATGTATAGGATACAATGACGACTTGTTCTAATGTTGCAAATATTGCTGATTTCGTTGTGTTGTAATATTTCACCCGGAATTGTGATATCATGTTGTAAATGGCAGATAATATTATGAAAAAGATACCTGCAGTATACTTTTTTGTGCGAAATATAAATATATCGGTATGCTCTGTGTAAACAGGGAAATCTCACAATTAATGATAGCTCTTCATTCAAATATAAAAGCCATGGGTTACTGGCGATATTAAGCAGAAAACATTGATCAGGTTAGGGCAAATTTATTTAATTTATAGATCAGATTAAATTAAATAAATTACTTGATAAGGGTTGAATAGGTAATATCGCACTATAAAAAACTTGATAAAAGTAGAATAGGTAATAAATATCTCCTTAAACGGAACATTGTGTTACCTTCATTCAGGGCCGCCATAGAACAGTGAAATGTACTTAAATTCAATATAAGTACACGTAAAATTATCTTTCGTATATATTATCAAATCAAATATTATATGTTATCAAATAAAACATAAATTATGTTTTATCGACAACACGTGATAAAATAGTTTACATTTATTAATTTTCTTCATTTATTCATTGCAAGAATGTATTTTACAAAACAAGGTGTTACAAACATTAATGACCACATTCTGCTTTACTAAGCATGCAAGAAAATAGAGAGACATTTACATAACATAGTGTACTTCTGGCTGAATGAAGACATAAAAAATCATAGGTTAAGTTCAGCAGAAAACCATCATGCATGAAATAACGTCCGCTCGAAGGAGGGTTCCTTTCAGTCGTCGCCACTCCTGGGGTGTTACCGCGAACTTCGAAAATCGAACTTCGTATCGCACCGTCCCTTTCCGTCATATACTTAAGAGTATAACACGGAAGTGAAAGTGACGGCATGACACGAAGTTCGATTTTCGAAGTTCGCGGTAGCACAGCTGTGCTATAAATAGTACAATTTGTTAAGCGCATTCAGGCTAACTATTTTAATGACGATTTAAGCTAGATTAAGAATATGTGTATTAAAGTTAAAACTTAAAGCGACTGGTTAAAATTAAAGCTATAATGCCGTTAAAATTCGTTTGACTCTATCTATGACTTTGAGTTTTATGTTTGTGAGAAAAGGACAAAACGCATGTAGCTAAAAGAGGTTTGTTATGTTACATGAATAAGAATATGACTTTGTTTTGTAACTAAGTAATGTTTCCAAGAAACTTTTGTACAGAAAGCGACACTAAGAGTAAAAGTTCCTCCTTTAATAGCACGGCTGTTTATCTACGTAGAACGAAACGTGTATGATAGCCACCATATTGCTTCAAAAAGATTTTGATGACTTACCGAGCTCTGATTGGCTACTGCCGTGACTTCCACCTTTGTTTATGGGACGTAAAACAAAGTGACAAATCAAAATGGCGTCTCTTCGGAATTTAGTCTAGTCGTCACTGTACATTTTTTTTAAATTTTTGCAACTGTTGTTATTTAATTTGTAGTATTGATAGTTTACTCTGAAGTTAACAAACGAAAGAGTGTGGAGCTAATCGAAAATTCATTTGGAAACGCATAACAACCATTGTTTGGACAACAAATAGAAGATAGTGAAGTGCGTCGTATGTGGCATGGCATGCAAGTTCTCATTTTGCAAAATGTACGAGTGTTGTGGTTGTAAAACGTAGACTTCTGTGAAAGGACGAAGACATATCGTTTTCCTTGAAATAAAAAAAAATGCTGATAAACAAAGTGTTGTTTAATTTCATTTAACTAAGATACGGTACAACATAGTTCACGGTATTTCAATTGAACACAAGTTTCATTTTAAATCTGAAGTTGGTATTCAATTGAAAATGCCGTAAGCTTCCACACAAAGTTAAATGAGCTATATAATATTTATCGTTGGATGTACACAGTAAGTTCCATTGCCACAGTGCCATTAAATAATAAAAAAAAAACCCAAAAAATCTACCAGCGAGTACAGATTAAATATACTTGCTACGATCTATATTTTTGTTTGTGAGTTGGCGGTCTGAACCCTTACTAGTCAGTGTTTAATAGATTACTCGTACTTTAACTATTATGAACAAAGAAAATTTGTGATAATAATATTACTTTTTAACAGCAAGAAACAAATATAACCTCAATACCGTAAAAGTATAAAATGTTAAAAAACTTCCTGGGTTAAGATTATTCATCAAGAAAAGCTGTAAAACATCAGTACCATTACCTTCATACTAATTTACCAACGAGCACATTTCCTCATGAATTCTTCTTCTGACAAAATAGTCATTAAATGATTATGGGTTAGGCACAGCAGAAAATCATCATGCATGAAATGATGTCGGCTCAAAGGAGGTTTCCTTTTAGTCATCGCCACTCCTGTGCTATTAATAGTACAATTTTTCGGGCGCATTCAGGCTACATATTTTAATGGCAACTTGAGTTAGATTTTGAGTTATAGGTAGACAATGCAAGTGTGTGTGTGTGTGATTTTGAGTGAGTATGAGTATTAAAGTTAAACTTAATGCGACTGGTTATTTTGGTTCAAGATTAGCATGAAAGTGATGTCCGGATAAGTACAATATACTTATTTTATTTTAATTCAATTGTATGCGTTGCTGGAATTTAACCTTACATATCAATAACAAAAATAATTAATGATTACTGTTAGCATTGTCCCTGTATTCACCACAAAGGATAAAATGCGATGTAGTTCGAGTGGGTTATTATTCTTATTTTATTTAAAGTGTACAAACTAGACGTTCCAGTTACGAGTAGGTACGTTGGTAGAAAAATACTTAAAATAAATACACAATGCATATTGACAGATAAATACCACAGTTAAAAATACTAAAATATAAATCAAAAGCGTAACTAGCTGTCTTTCACTAATACATACAATAGCAATATCGCAATTAAATTAATGAGAATCCAGGAAAAGTTGTAAAATATAATGTCTCTTGTTATATTAATGTTCTTTTTTCAGGACTTTGTAATCAGTTGGCGTCTTGTAATCAAATCTCGAAACTTTTATCGCCGACTGTCGGCCATTTTAAGTACTTTGGATTGGCTGACATTATCTAGTAAGTTTTGTAAATTGTCTTTGACTTGACAATGGGACGCTGATAACCATTAAAATAAATTAGTCTTACATTGCCAATAAATAACACAGACGAAACTTCAACTTTTTTTGTGTTGTGTCTCAAGGGAGCAAAATATAAATAAGTCCTAAGTACTTCGGTATTATTGTTTCTTAAAATTCTGAAATTGTCTAAATGTATTGGTGTTGAAGCCTTGTATGTCGTAAATTTCGGTAACCTAGGAAAGAGGTCAGTTATACAGTCATAATAAGACAAGGTATAATGTAATCTATAGTTTCAGTTAGGTAATTTAATATAGATCTAGTAGGTTTCATCCAAATTCTGTAAAACGCTGAAGTATTTAGCAAATCACTTCACTTTATAATAATATTTCGTGGTTTCATTTTCGATACAAATTAACAGGTAGTCCTTTGACCTACAAGGCAACATTCGCACGCTTTAATAATTTTATATTTATCTATTTTGTATCGTTTCTTTAAACTTGATTCAAAAACCAGTATTTCTTCCTCCCCACCTAGGTACGTAGCCATGACATCTCATTCTTTTTCCGTGCGAGGCAACGAGCGCACGCGCTCCTCCCTTCGAGTTGTTTAAAAAAAGTAAAACTATTTAGAGTTTTCAACGTTCACGATGCCTAAAAGATCATGCATGTTATATTATATCCGGCCTTGTTTTTTTGCTACAGACGAGGGGTTAACTTCTCTTGTTAAACAAAATAAATTATGTATTCCACTAATACTATAGCAATGATGTAATATTCGAATAAAGTGTGGATATATTTATGGCATTACTCATGCTCAACTCAACTGGAAAACCAATGTATTAACAAAAATTACACCTTGGCAAATGACATACTCAAAGACATATTCGGGACATAAGTACGCTAGAAAACATTACGCAGATCTCCCAAAAAATTGTGATTTTCATAAATTCAATACTAGAAATAAAGAAAAACTCACAGTGCGTCGGTTAAGATTAGCAAAAGCCAGGAAATCATTTATTGGGCAGTCAATACATTTTTACAATAGAATTCCCAGACACGTAACTGACTTATCAGACTTTAAATTTAAAAAGATTGTTAAAGATAAACTAATTCAGAAATTCTACTACAAAGTCTCAGATTATTTAGCTGATAAGGATGTTTGGAAATTGTGTAACTGACTAGTATTAATTAATGGTAATGATTAGCGATAAGAAACATTGTAATTACTGACGGACATAAGTGTATCTCTGTATACCTATATGTGAAAATAAAAAAATAAAAATAAAATAAAAATCTATAGGGTCCCATGATGACAGATACGGAATAATATTACAATTTTCGTGTGGAAGCATAATAGTACAGTCAGCGTCATAGCAGTCAAAGTGGCCAAATAATTCGGTATACCATATATTTTTTATGGTGTGCCGAAGTATTTGGCCACTTTGGCTGCTATGTACTATATGACGGTGATAAGATAAGATAGGATAAGATATAATTTATTGTCAAAACACAACAATATACATACATTATGATTCAAGTGAGTTACGTTGGTCATCACACTAGAGGCGAAATTGTGAGCCATACGGCGCGGCGAGCGCAATAAGGGAGCCGAGAGTGTAATAATCAGCCTCCCGAGTTTCATACGACGTTTTTCAATATTGCTAGGATAATGTGAATTCTATAAGATAGACATATTATATTATATATTCAAAATATATTAAAAGTGCACACATTAAATAAAACCCCCGTCATCTAAATGTGGCCCTAGCCACTGCAACGCGTCATCGCTATGCGTCCCGCTAACACACCGAAACTACCCGCCTCATATTTTTAGTTTGGCACATTTACTTATACTGTTTTTCACGTAAGAAGAGTCCGGTGACAGCTGTCAACCCAGTACAAATTATGTCATTTTTGACGTATAATTCTTACGTGAGAAACAGTATAAACTAATTACCGAATTTTAATGTCTGTTTGGTAATAACAAGGTGGTTTGGCTGTTAATTTGTTTGTGAATTGTTTTTATTATTGCTATTGAATTAATTTTTTTACCTAACCTATTCGTTAACGCTCTGAATCAAAAACAAACTTTTAAAATATTTTACAGCACATATGGTGCTACTTTACCGCACGAGTGCGGTAATCAGCAGATTGCGTGCATATGTTGAAACTTTAAAGAGCCATATGTACTGTAAAACGTTGTACGATACACGTGCGAACAGGTAATTCGCAACTCGTGTCGATTTAAAACACTCCCTTCGGTCGTGTTTTAATTTATCACCACGCGTTGCGAATTTTCTGTTCTCTGCACTTGTATCGTAATATACTATTATCTTATTAAGTGAAATGTCTTTAACCCTATATGCCGTAAATTATTTACTGTAGTTGTTGATGGCAAGAAGTTCTTATGTAGTTACAATACGTATTTGTACCGTCGCTATTATCGTCGCGTATCACAATCTACTAACAAGTCATCAACAATTTTTCAAATATGTGTGTACCTTTATATTATCACCAAATGTAAAAAAATATCGTTGTAAGAATCTATTGACCTAAATAAATAAAAAAAATTATATAACTCTCGGTTAATTTAAGAATGCTTCTTGTTTATGAATATACTTTGATGCGAGGTACAAACGGATCTTAATCGGTTGTACTGTAAAACGTTGTACGATACACGTGCGAACAGGTAATTCGCAACTCGTGTCGATTGAAAACACTCCCTTCGGTCGTGTTTCAATTTATCACCACTCGTTGCGAATTTCTGCACTTGTATCGTATTGTACTATTACAGTACATATGGCTCTTTAAAGTTTCGACATATGCACGTAATCTGCTGAACACCGCACTCGTGCGGTAAAGTAGCACCATATGTACTGTAAAAACCTTAACAATAAGACGGAGATAACTGAGCACATAAGCTGAGCGTTTTTTAAAAAATTGAGTATTGTTTCCTTAAAATTAATTAAATTGGTATTTTGGGTCATACACATATTTAGATTCGCGTCTTTTCATCAAAACTTAAGTGCAGGAAAGCCAAGTTTTTGATTGGTCTCTTATTCCGCATAATGCGGCTTTCTTACTAAGTATTTTTTTTGGTATAGAGAATTAAATTGTATTGATTTTTTAAATTAGAAATTTCATTCATTTGTCAATTTGTTTAATAATGACTTCAAAATTAGAACATTATTGAAATTATGAGTTTTGAATATGGTGTAGTCTAGAGCGAACTTCGAGTTGATACCAGTATAGGCTAGCACAAGACGGCGCGCGAATACGAGCGATTTGTACCCATTAGATAGAGACGGATAGTCATCATAGACTGATCATTAAATTCACAAATCAGTCATCTTGTTTAGCAAAAACTGGGTTAGTCTAGCCTAACCAAGCTCTTCCAAAATAAACGGCTTTGGTGATGAAAATATTTTTTTATACAGGAAATATATTTTCATCTGCATTTTAAGCATTGAATTACAAAGAAAACAATTAGTAGTAAAATATTATACTTTAAAGCTGGCGGTTTAGAAATTATTTAAAAAATACTAACGGTTGTAACGCGTACGTGTACGCGTACGCGCGCGCGTGTGTCTAGTGGACGGCGTACGAGCCCAACTCAAAAAAAAACCGCAGATCGATGTACAGTTTAGCCGTTTGGCACACACATACTAGAGGTCGAAACAAAAGTTTTGACCAGCAGTCCTTAAAAAAAATCCCTTAGGAGGGGAATATTGAGTCATAATTTTTTTTTTATGACAATTTTTTTTTAGATACCTATCGTGTGTTGTATTATCTGAAAGGCCTTTCTGAGGCAATTCTAAAAATATACAACATTTTTACATTTCAGCCATTATATTTTTTAGAAACAAAAATAATTTTCTAAACATACCGAATTTGGGCTCCGCCAGATGCGATTTGGCTGAATTTTTTTTCCATTATATACCACAAATGATACGTGATATGCTCATGTCTAATCCCAAGAAAGCAATTTTGGAAATAATATAAATTAGTATTTTTTTTATATTTCAATATTACAAATTGACACAGTTGTACTTCTATAGAAATGGGTACTGAATAAAACTGTGTCAAATGTTATGATTTAGTATATTTTTAGAATCGCCTCATAATCCCTTCCAAAAATTTTTTTCCCATACTAAAGAAATAATGACTAAGGGATTTTTTTTTCTAAGAACTACGGGTTAAACATATTGCTTTGACCCCTAGTATGCGTGTGCCAAAAGGCTGACTGTACATCGATTTGCGGTTTTTTTTGCGTACACCTTTCACTATATCTACTCGTACCTACCTACGCGGTTGTATGAAGCCCGCCTATAGTGCGCATGTCCACGCGCTTGTATGAAGCCCGCACATAGTTCGGCATCTCTAATTGGTATTGAAACAGAATAATTTAACTATTAATGGATAAGAGGACTGCTTGCCCTGAAATTATAGTTTGCTTTGTAGTTTCAGATGCTCGGTAAATACTAACTAATATGGGTAAACTATGTCGTCCATCAATAGGCATTAGACACGAACTGTTGAAATACTTTAATTTATTTTCTTTTATGATAATAAATTGTGATGGTTCCTTTAACCGCTATCGTTCAATGTACCTACCGAAGTGTTTTTTTTTCATATATACTTATATATTTTGAGATTATTATTGCATAAACACTTGGGCATTTTAACCTTTTCAGCGCTCTGTTAAATACAAACGCTGTCACTCACACGCCATGACATGGGAATGTCAAGTAACCGTGAAGTTGAACCCTATAGAAATATATCTAGGTTGATATCGCATTGGACGCCATGACGGATATATGCGTCGTTGGCGCCGAACCGATGGTGCGCATATATACATCGTTAGCGTCGAAAAGGTTAACCAGGGCTCGTTACCGGTATTTCATCTATGCCCGCCGTTTCTTTGTAATTTCACATTTATTCCTTATCTTCAAAGCTAGAAAACTTTGTCTGCTAAAGCACATTTACCTATATAAACGCACAACAAATATCCAAAATACAAAGACTGAATACCGGTTAATTTGCATGGTATACGACCTTTGTTTTGAAGAGGATATTTCTTTGTTAGCAGCCTGTATGAATTAGCTGATTCGGTGATTATCAACTAAATACTAAAGCATACTATTTCATGTTTTGGTTTATTTCATTTAGTTATTTATTGTATTTAGTGACGATAATAAACAGCTAGACAACGTAAGAAGTATCCATTTAATATAATTTACGGTTTAACTGTAAATGATATACGTATGATATGCCTCCAATCACAAAAAAATGCCGAGAAATAAGACGGTTCACTGTACACAAGTAACGACAAAAAAATCACAACCGAATACCCCGCGGATAATATTACCTAATTCACATCCGGCTAAATTTTCACCAACATTAATGACCCAATTCGACTGGAAATTTTACGGAATTGTGCCGCGGATATTGTGGAGCGCTCCTGGGAGGGGATTAAGTATGTTTTACAACTCTTATTTTACTTTATGCTCAAACTTGCTTGATTATTATGTATACGGTCTGATATTGAACGATTTTGGATTTAAGCTTTCGTGGCACATGTTGTATATACATGCAGTAAAACTCGCGTTTCAATTAAAACTACGGACAACATCGACGCGACAACACTCGACCTGAAGAACAACTCCCGGAGAGTTCGGAACTTATGGGTTGACAGCTGTCACCGGACTCTTCTTACGTGAAAAACAGTATAGTGACAATTAATACGCGAGTTGTCATTACAGGTAATTTAAATTTAATAGAATAGTTATTTGTTATACAAGGGTGCAAAGTTGTATTTTACCCGCGAGTGTGGAATTGAAACACGAGCCAGCGAAAGGATTCTATAGTTGAACCACGAGCGAAGCGAGTGGTTCTAAAATAGAATCCTGAGTGTAGCGAGTGTTTCAACACACGAGTAGTAAAATACAACTTTGCACCCGTGTGTAACACAAAACTTTTCTTCTCACTATAGCGAGGAAAGTGCAACATGTAAAAAAACATGATTTTCATCACTGGAATCACTGATTTTTTTACGATATTATAACAGAAAAAGTTGTGTATTATATTTACGTGAGTCGAAGTCGGTGACAAGTTGTGTTTATTTTAGTTGACATTGACAATGATGACATTTCTGACGATGCGTTTTGAAATTGCATCGACTCAACTTGTGCGTTTACAATTATACTCAATATCATTATAAAAAAATGTACTTTTAGAATTTTAAGGTTTACGACTTAAATCATTAAATAAAGCTAAATTTGGTATTTTTTATTAAATTCTCAAACCATTTATTTAATGATAATTGATATCAAACGAACCATTATTATGAGCGTTTTACGTTATCTGTCAAAAGCTACTCAAACACACTCCAAGGTCAAATTACTTTCCCCACTTGTGGATAAAATGCGTTTTTACCCGCTTGTTTCAAAGGATAAAAGACGGCTTTCCGAGCTAGTGAGGGGAAAATATTTATATACTATACAACAGTTTTTCGGTTTACGGACACTGCTTGCTTTCGCTGGAAACCGTAAAGCTTGAAATGCACAGAGCGCGGCGCAGCGTCGTTGCGTGGCGGAGGTGGTTTTTTGGTCAAGCGAACGCGGTCCGGGGGAGGTCGTATCAACAAATCCGCTCAGTATTCGGTAGCAGGGTAGAGCGGAGGCAGCGTGTGTGACATATGAAGCCGTAATGACAGTCTATAGTTTCGGAAAGATCAAAAATGCGAAACCGCCTCGGCTCCGCACCGCGCCGCGCTCGCTCTGTGCGTTTCGACCTTTAGGGGCACGACCCTTAGGCAAAATATCTGACCCTACGTGACCCTACCAACAGCCGGACGAATTACGCGGCGGAATTTTTTCGCCTGTTTGTGCTAGCGCCATAGGTTTTGTGACTGAGTTCGGTTGCGGAATCCAGCAACTAAGAAATCGTTAGCCCTGATGTCTTATCCCAGAACCGGAAAGGACCGTTTGAAAATTACATTGAAACTTCAACAACGTAACAATTTTTTAAACATCGGTTTCCCAAGGTATCATACTAAACAATTAACGTATTACCTACTTAAATGCTTACTTAGATCAAATGCCGTTATAATAATAATACATATTGGCGGACAATCTTACACAAATCGACCTAGTCCCAAACTAAGCAAAGCTTGTACTATGGGTACTAGAAGACGATATACATACTTATATAGATAAATACATACTTAAATACACAGAGAACATCCAAGACCCAAGAACAAAATCCGTGCTAAATGCACAAATAATGCCCTGGCCGGGATTCGAACCCGGGACCTCTAGCTTTGGAGGCAGTGTCACTACCAACTAGGCTAAACAGGCCGTCGTTATAATTCGTTTGACTCTATCCATTACTTTGAGTTGTGTGTTGGTGATATAAGGCCAAAACGCATTTATCTAGCAGAGGTTTGTTTTGTTATATGAATAAGAATGGGACCTCCTTTTGTCATAAGCAATGTTGTCAGATGATGACCTGGTGATGGTCGCGGGTGTCCACTGGATGCGGGTGGCGCAGGACCGGTCATTGTGGAAGTCTTTGGGAGAGGCCTATGTCCAGCAGTGGACGTCTTTCGGCTGACATGATGATGATGATGTTGTCAGAAGACGACCCTACGAGTAAAACTTCTCCCTTAAATGTAACTAACTATTATCAATAATAATATAAAATATAATGAAACGGGTCACTCACGTCTTTAAGGTCGAATATCGCTCGACATGTTTCAGACCGGTCCCGCGACCGCCACCGCGATAGGTGCTCATGATTAAGGACCGCGAATCGGTCTGAAACATATCGAATGATATTCGACCTTAAAGACGTGAGTGACCCGTTTCATTATATTTAATATGTCTCAAACTCACGGGAGTTTTCTATATAAAATTGCGAATAATAATATAACTCCAACACCGTGAAAGTTAGAACATATGAAATAACTTCCTGGGTAACGATTCTTTATCAAGAAAAGCTGTAAAAAGTCAGTACAATTACCTTTATACTAATTTACTTAAGAGCGAATTTCCTCGTGATTCTATTTGCTTACCTTTCTATGCTAAAAACATGTAATTTCGAAAGGTAATAACAAAACGATTTGATTACTTCGCCTGTATGAGGTGTAACCAAGAAAATTTGTAATTTTGTTCCTTATGCGGACGATTCTAAATCACTGTTTTAATATTTCAACCTCATAATTGCTTCACAGACATGAATTAAGGTTACCCGCAATGTTTTGCTAATATAAGCCGTTCTTGTTCAAATAAACGTGGGACGTTTTGTATCAAAATGTCAGTATTCCCGCCCTTGGGAAGTAAACGGGGCGCGCAATCAACCATAAATCAACAACCTCAATTCAATAGTCCGGCCAAAGTTCAAGTCCGAAAATGTCGGATACAACAACTACGTAAAGTTTTTATCTGCGGTTTGCCCTCTGGAGCTCTTTTTTTGCGCCCTTAGCCTTCGTTGACCTTTTTTGCGGCCGCAAAGCAACTCGTACCTGTCAAAGTACAATCCGTTATTACGAACAATTTAATTACAAAATTCTCAAGTTTGCGTGTTCGAAAATACAAGGGCGGGCCTTTTGAGAACGTCTGTGAATAGCGTTATGGTTTTGTTCTTTACTAATTCAAGAGCCATTGATAGGCATCAAACTTTGCAAGAACAATACATTAGTTTGCCCGTTGGTTTAATTTTCTCTTCACTCTATCCTTTATTTTCCAACGTTTCAGAATCGCGAGTTCTCCTTTAAAATGTATGTGAAACAATAGACTCGTGTAGGAGCGCTAAGTAGTCGAGAATTCCCTCGGAGACTTGCGGAGTCGTGTTATGAGCGGGCGAGGTCAATATTTCCATACTCGGCATCAGAATGTATACATCTCGGGATTGCGCGAGGAATCCCGGAAAGTTCCCACTGATTAAATAGGCTTTGTTCTCGGCTGGATTTTTGTTCGTGTGAACTTTATGGTTCTATCATTTTCTGCGTGAATAAATAAAAATAAATAAATATTAGGGGACATTTTTCACACAAACCGAACTAGTCCCACGTACGTTAGTAGTGAATGTGGATTGAAAATGCTTTTATCGGTTACTAATTAAGTTAGTTAAGATAAAGTTATTATGAAAATGGGCTCGTACATCTGTTTTTCCACTTTAAAGCTTTTGTTAAGGTAAGCTTTTGATAAGACGGTTTAAACCGTATAATAGTAATAATATATACTTGAAGAAATATAGGATCAAATCTGAAAGGCTAACGTTTACACTTTACATATTCGGAAATCATAGAACTCCCTTTGTTCTTAGTTTTCGTTGGCAAATTCGGAATTGTTAATCAAGCACCTAGGAAGGACTTTCATCCAATCACCTTAAACAACTGAAGTCACGATTTTTATTCTGAGAATTTTGGTGGAAATTAAAAAAAAACATTTAAAAATGCCCATTAGAAAATGTTTACTATCCCTTTAAACTTTTAACATGCAAGTGTGTAACATGCATGCAAGTGCCAACAAATTCCATAAGTACTTAATAAAATTGAAATATGTATGTATCCATTACAAAAATGCAATATAATCCAATAGTATGCCAAAATTCTTCTGTTCACATCAAAATATACGGGTGTGGCCTGTAATAGGAGCAATAAAATGGACGCTTCCTTAAAGCAGTACCTAACCTCTTGTGTCCAAAAAAAATTTCTTTTTTCAATTGGGAGAAATTTTGGTCTAAAGTTATGACCTCCAAGTAATGGATATTGGCACTCAGAGATTATAGCGCGGCAGTCAATGCTGATTTTGAGGTTGCTTCAAGTTATGTTATGACTCATAATCGTTGTCGCATTTTTGGTTTAAAAGGATATTTTTGGGATTTTTTAATTTTTTTAATCATTTTTTCTGTGTTTTTTTAAATAAATAGTTATTAATATACCTCCAGTAGAGTAAAACAGTACATGTAAGCTACTTTTCCCAAAAAAAATCCAAAAAAACTTTTTGAAATTAAAACCATTTGCAAATAATTGCTGGAGAGCTCAATAGTGTACCGTTTAATTTTTTGCTCCTATTACAGGCCACACCCTGTATAAAAAGAAACACACTGTAAAATATTATTTAAGCTGCTCGCGTTTGACTAAGTCCTATTCGGTTGAACTTACATAAATAATGATATTCAAATGGCGAATATTTTCATATCCAATGAAATTCAAATAGGTTTTATATTTAACAGGTTCGTTTAGGAATTTTCATATATTTACATACAGTAACTGCTTAATACGAATTTAATCTACCTACACAGTTTCAGAATGAATAAATAATATTGCTAAATCTGAATAAAATAATTGGATGAATCAGACAACAATGTAGTTTTTTTTTATGATTGACCAGCGATTGGTCCTAGTCTCACCTGATGGAAATTGGAAAGCGATGACAAGGCCTAATAAACGATTATGCTAGTATTCGGGTCGGCTCTACCTTCCCTCTCTCCACAAAATCCCGACTGCAAACCTAACACAGCCCCATATCCTTATGTACATGGCTTCCCGGTTTCTTGGGCAAGAGGCTGCTGTCTGCGGCGGGGCGGCGGAAGTTGGGGCAAATGGTCAGGCAAGCTCGCTTGTCCGGTTTTTTTAGCGTTTGCGGCTAAGTCGGTGTGAGGTTCATATACCTCACTAACTTCCTGCCCCATACGCTACACTATGAGGGATACGCGAGCCATATCCGTCATTTTGCCCTAACACCTCCTCCCTAACGTAGCTAGCTCCTCCGAGTCCTTGCAGCAGAACTGCTGGCTGGAAAAGTCACCTGAACTAAACTGAACTGAACTCACCGAACGGCTGAGTCGGCGCGCACCCCACTAGAGTCAAAGGAATTCGAACCCTCCATACAGAACTTAGATTTCATATTTGAAGGGGTGGGTTCTGCCGCTGCCGTTTGGATATAAAGTCTAGCTTCTGTATGGAGGGTTTGAATTCCTTGACTCTGGTGGCGTGCGCGCTGACTCAGCCGTTCGGTGAGTTCAGTTCAGTTCAGGCCGTTTGATGTGAATCGTTCATTAGATGTTGCTCACTGTTTCAGTTGGTTCTATTTATTGAGCGGAGCTTAATCTTAGGCCATAAATGTAAATCACTTGTGGGTCTACACCTCCGAAACGGCTTAACCGATCTGCTTCAAATTTGGCACAATGATAAAATGGGTAGCCTTGAGTGCATAATTCTGAAATCATAAAAATTGGGCCGGTCACGGAGGAATAAACACCGAAAACAAATTCTTTTTCTCCCGTTTCCGAATTTTACTCATATGATGTCCACATGTCATACCTACAACCACGCTCCGCTCAACATTATAACCAGCAGAATGTAAAGCATAGCGAAACGTAATAAAAAAAAGAATACGTCACAATTTAAGACCACTCGTCGGGTATGGGAACCAGGTTGAATTGTGTTGTGGGTGATGGGCTAGCAACCTGTCACTGCAATATCACATTTTCTCCATCTATAAACCTGCAATAGCTAAAAGTGGCACTGAAAAGTAATTTTCATGTGCTGTGCCTACACCTTTTGGGAACATAGGCGTGAGTTTATGTATTTAAGAGAGGAAAAAAATATGCAAAATTTAAGAGAAAGGTCGTTGACATTAAACCAGAAGACAACATCTCTTGAACACGTTCGTTAAAATTTATTGTTATATTACCAAAAGTAATACCGAACACTGATACAGGGTTAATAAATCAATAGAATTTCCAAATATAAAAAAAAAAATGGAAGAGTCACGTTGGTAAAAGGAGACAAGATCTAGGGTTATCAGATAAAATGAAATGAATGAGTTATGAGATGATTAAAAAAATGCCTAAAATAAAAAAAACACTGAATCGGATAAGCCAAAATGATACGTCGGCGGTCAGTGCGCCTTTCAGAATACTGGGGAAATTAAAGTGCGACATGTGGTCCCCATGTTCGGAATGTTCAGTCAACGTGAGAATTGTACTCGTTGCATATCGAAAGCTGGGCGTACGAGTAGACATATCTCGACTGTGAGATTTCGAGAATACGAAATTTGGTTTTCGATCGACATCCACCATGAGGCCAATTCTCGGGTTCGATCGAGATGATCTCTATTCGAGATTCCATACAAGTGACTCTACCATTCTATACAATGTCACGATAGACATGCATCTCGATCGGACCGAGAATTGGCCCCCATTTCTGTACTGATATGTCTAATAGACATCATCTCGAACGGCCCAAGAATTGGCCTCCATGGCCCCACTGGCCATTTTCTTTAGTTTAGAACGATACTATACAATCTTTTATCGTTTTAACAGGTATGGAATAAGGGGCACATGGCTCATTCTTCACAAACGACATATTTATTGGCCAGCAAATACACTTGCGGACAAACAATACGGGTCGGTACCGTCATATATTCTTAAAAGAGTACAAGTTTGTACAGTTTTTAGAATCCTGTCATAATCTTTATTTAATTTTACATTTGGATTGCCAAAATAACAGTTAAAAAAATAACGTAAAAACCCATGAAAACAATAACGTTAACGGAGCGAGATACCGCAAAAAACTTAATTTCTGAATATTGATATTTTATGATAGGAAATCACTTATATATTTGGTTTTAGTTGGTTTGGGTGGTGATTGATAATAGATAGTATATTAAATACCTATAAAAATCTTATTGGCGTTATTAAATTCAGGAGAACCCGAAATTTTTGACCACGAGTGTAGAATCCTTAACCATAGCCCTCCTTCACCTCATTTAACAGTGTACCCTCTATTATTACTAGCTGTAAATAATTCTACCATTAAAAAGCTACCGTATTACTGTGAATTAAACTTCGAATTTCAAGTTCAAGTTTTATTGCTATCTGTTCTTAGGCCGCCCTGGGTATAATAACCTACGACCGTCATTTGACAGCTCATCGATGAAGGTTGGCAGCACTCAGCCCAATGACGTAACGCATTACATAAAGAGGAATCTGTTAAAAATTCATGCCACCCACTTTGGGAGGCGCATCAGTTATCAATTAGGCTGGTATCTGTTATTCCAATCAAAAAGGTACGTGAATGTATAATTAAATTAAAAAACAAATAAAAATCAATAATTTTTCTTCTTTTCAATGAAATTCGTGAGTTGGACGCATGGGACCGGGAAAAACGGATTTAATTTATTTTATTTTATTATTGCAATGGAAAATATCCCTATACCTAGTGAAGAATTAAATATTTATAAGAAGTAAACACACATGCCCATACCTACACACAATCTATCGAGTTAATTGAGGCCGTTTGATTGTCACTTGTTACATTAAACTGCTGCTATATCGTATTCTAACTGGATGGTCAGATATTTCTGTATTAATCGAAGTGTAATTCAATATAATCAAATTACTTTTTAATGGATTATTTGTACTATTGATCTGTTAATGAATAAATATATGGGAGTTAAGCTCGCATAGGTATAGGTCCAAAATATACCTCTTTTATTGGACTAGCTAGCTTTTATTAGACTATTGAAGCAAAATTCGGCGCTTAGCAGCATTTCATCAGTTCTTGATTAATTATTCGGAAATATTGCAAAGTTTCGATTAAAAAAAGGAAATGTTGTTTGAATTCCAAAATATTAGAAATAAATATTTATTAATAACACAGACGCAGTCCAAGTGAATTAAACTTTATTTTGGCACATATTGGTACCTGTATTACTTAGGGTGTTCAAAATATCTAACTCCTGTAATTATTAATTAATAAGTACTATGTAACAGACACATATAATAATTAATTTTGTATGATGTTTAATAATATTCACCTAGTTTTAAGTTACAATTGCTGTGCCCTAGCAGGGTTCATGTTGCGATCTGTTTTTCTCATTATGTTGTAAGACCTATGTACCACATGAAGCAATAAATGAATTATGAATTACAATATATATGTAAGTTTGTGTATAATATATGTAAATAAATAAATATGTCTCGTTTAAAGATATTAGATATTCATATGCTATTACACTAGTAACGTTTGTATATTTATTTGTTTGTTTGTGATTGAAATCTCGAAAACCACACTAATGATTTTAATGAAAATTACAATACAGGGGTTTTCTGGAACGAAAGTAGTACTAGATATTTAGCAGGCTCTAGAGCAGAAAAATATTTTTCATTTCTCTTACTCTGAAAGTGGGTCATTATTGATCAGATCGATGTGGTACATTCCTGCTCTAGAGCAGAGAAGTGTAAATAAAATCGAAATGAAAAAGTGTTTAACTCGGGTGAAACCATCCATTTCAAATGGGTGCCTAATTTCAGCCCTCGGTTAACAATATACTATAGTTTGCTACATAAATGTAAGATATCGTCAATTAGTTCTTCTTCGATTACCGATTTTGATATTAAATTAATGAATGGCGCCGGTCCGAAACCTGTCGATTCGACCTTAATCACGTCAGTGCACAGTGACGTCAGTGACCCATTTCATTATCTATATTAATAATTTCGTGCAGGGGTACGGTAGACCCGAACGAGACCTGTCTCAAATTGAAGAACGTATAAAAATAACGATTTCGAGTTGAACATATGTATCCGCAAAATTCGGATTGTCGCGTATTTTGCATTAAAAAGTGTTAATTTTATGACAAAAGTCGGCCATATTAAATTCGTTGGTTGACAGCGTCGGGTTGGGTACGTTCGGAAATTGTAAACTATGTTTGCGTCCGGTATGTTGGCCAGGTTGCTGGGCTGCGTTCTGTGTGATGGGCCATCATCGCCCATTGTGTGGATTCGGCTAGCCGCGTCTGCAGCGTTTTATTTTTGTAGTTTTCAAGAGTTATATACACCTATCAGCCTAGCTAGCACGATAACTTATACCGTCACGTTATATGGGCGAAATGTACTAAAACGTCACATAAAACGCAACGGTATAATCTATCGTGCTAGCTAGGCTGATTGTCACAACAACCGCCTTCAAAGCGAATGTATGGGGCCTGTTACATAGTTATTATAATCACGTGATATATTATATTGACACCCCAGTATTGTAATAAAATTAATCGTGTAAAGGACACCACTTGAATGTTTGCTGAGTCTGACCGCCATCTTAAAGCTGCGTCTCTATTTTGTTGTGACAAACTACTAGGTGACTTATGGCTTTTAAACGTCTAGCAAAATTCTTTCCCTATCTCGGTCTATCTTATAACTTAGTGGTACGGGGGGTCTACTCTGAAATTCGAAATCCGAACTTCGTATGGTGCCGTCCCTTTCACTCATATAGTCTATGACAGGAGAGTGAAAGGGACGGCACGATATGAAGTTAGGATTTTAAATATCGGAGTAGACCCCCAGCTCAGGCCGTTCGCCGCACTCGAAACAAAGTATCTGCCTCTCTCTCGCACATGTAAATTCGAACGACAGAGAGGAAGATAGTTCGTTTTTGGTTCGCGTTAGGCCCTCAGGCGTCAACTTTAAAACGAATAGGGTATTTTACTATATGAGAAATAAAATTCATAATGTAAGAAAAACTGGCCAAGTGCGTCGGACTCGCGCACTGAGGGTTCCGTAGAACTAAAAAACAAATGTGATTTATCAATATATTGATATTTTTGGTAAAATATACTTCATAATAAACATTATCACCTAATTTCAAGTTCATAGGTCGATGGGAAGTTAAAAAATTATATGTGTGACAGACAATACACGGAATGTTCTTTGACTTTCTTCGACCGTCCGCCGCGCTCGGACTAAAGTGCTACCAACCGAAAACTAAATATGTATGCCTCTCTGTCGCACTTGCATATTCGAGCGCGGAGAGGGAAATACTTCGTTTTCAGATCGCGGTAGGCCCTCTGGTCTGACAGCTCCTATTCTTGGATGGTGCGCGTATCGGAATGCGAAATACATGTGGCAAAATGGAACAAGTTGTTAAATAGCTTCCATTAATTGGAGAAAATATTACCAACTGTTATTATTATCACACGAAACACTGAATATTGAAGCAACATCCAATGGGGCCTGTTACATGGTTATTATTATGACGCGATATACTGATATCACGATCCGTATCACGTGCTGTTTAATGAATATTGAAGAACAATCCATACGATTTTGATAACCACGATAATATTAACACACCAGTATTGTGATAATATTAAGCGTGTAACAGACCCCATAAAATTTTGAAAATCGCGGTAATATTGACACATAATATTGAGTGTAAAGGGCCCCCACTGAATAGAATTTGGCGGAGAATAGAGAGCTGCTACCGCGAAACGAAAACGAACGAACATCGTGTATTTCCCTCTGTGTCGCTCGAATTTGCAACTGCGACAGAGAGGGAGATACACGTACTTCATTTGTTTTCGTTCGCGTTAGCAGCTCGCTTCGCACCAAAAATACTGACTGGCACATCAATATTTAACAATTGCACATCTGAACTGAATTTTAATGAACGATTAGTATTTTAGCTATACAAATCAGTACTGATTACGGCGTCAATTTTTTATGTGCCTTTAAATACTACCCTTATAAAAATGCTTAGGATTAACTTGCAAAGATACTAGCCTTTGCCCGTGACGTCGTCAGCGTAATATTTTACTCCCTATTCCATATGTTAATCCAGACTACAGACTATATTTCTATACGAAGTTTCATTATAATCCGTTGTTATAATGTTTTTATTTTATACATTTTTGTACACTATTTCTTTCGTCGTTAGCATAACTGTCACGAATAAATGTTTACTTTATTTCTTTCTTATTTAGTTCACCCGAGCGAAGCCGGGCTTTCATCTAGTATTTTAATAATAGACTTCTAACGCTGAAACGTATCACTCAGCTTATCTAATCTTTTTGTACGTACATTGATATTATCAACTAAAACCTGGAGGGTGAACTAAGGTGAAGCAAAAACATATTGATTTGTAAAGGAGTATTATTTCAGGATATTTTCTATGAATTTACTGTTTTTTAAATTACTGTTTATTAAATTACCCTTTATATATTTATTTTGAGTCGCTTATTTCATAAAATAAATAATGTTTTAATTAGTTTTATATTCTCATGTGAGTGAATGTAAATAATAAAAAATTTTTTATAGATAAATGCTTAAATACATAGAAATCATCCAAGATTCAGCAACAATTCATTCGTGCTCATTACATACATAAATTTCCTGAACGGGATTCGAACTTGGGCCCACCAACTTTGTAGGCAGGGCCACTACCAATTAGGTTGAAGTGGACGTAATCATACAGATAAAGAAAACAAGCAAAATTAAAAAAAACTCGTCTGCGTAAAGTCTTTAGTGACATTTACATAATTAAGAGGAATCGATTGAAGTAAGAATAATCAAAATCGGCCGACGCGTTCGGTCTCTAGAGTGCCACAAAGGAACAAACATACATACTTAGACTGTTAAACACATTACCTCCTTTGCGTCGCGCAGTCAGGTAATAGTGCGTAAAAGAATGAATAAGAACAAAAGATGGGCAATGTCACAGAACATATTCTTAGGCTTAAGTTTAGAAAACTAACTACTTAATTGTTTAAGTTTAGAAAACGAAAACATTTTCGACGAACACACAAACATACTTAACTCCTTACTTTACTTACTAAACTCCCCACAAGATA
Organism: Notocelia uddmanniana; assembly: GCA_905163555.1. NCBI lineage: Eukaryota > Metazoa > Arthropoda > Insecta > Lepidoptera > Tortricidae > Notocelia > Notocelia uddmanniana. The sequence continues at coordinate 3,098,654 of LR991057.1, forward strand.
CATGTAAAATACAGGCACAACCAAGTATCCGAGACATGGAACAAAGGAATTATGCAATGACGTCATTAGAAATTTCGCGCGTAATCTGCACGTGTGATGACTGGCTCTTATCGGTCATCCATCATCGTCCCGGCACATTATGGCCTTTGTACCCTTGTTGGTACCCGTACCCGGACATTAGTTAGAATACAATGTTGTTCAGATGTTTTTAAGGGGACGCCTCCCGTATTACGTATTCTGTGCTCCCGTATCTTCCGCGTACGTACAGGAAAACGTGATGTAGCACTTTACGGGTATGGACTTTAAGAGTGCGCAGTACGCTCGGTTCTCCATACAAACGTATTTATGCTCTCATTTTAAAACGCCATGCTAGAATAACATGAAACTTTGTATACACAATGGGATCCGGCATATCTAGGTCGGAACATAGTTTCTGTTGCTTGAAATTATAATGGAGAAAAAATACAGCGATTATTAAGGTGTTCATACAAGCCGTAAAAAAGTCAAAAAACCGCTGTATTTTTTTTCTTTTACAATTTCTAGCAACAAAAACTAATTTCCGACCTAGATATGCCGGATCCCATTGTGTATACCAATTTTCATGTTATTCTAGCATGGCGTTTTAAAATGAGAGGGTAAATACGTTTGTATGGAGAACCGAGCCAGACCGAGCGTACTGCGCCCTCTTAAGCCAAATTTCGACAATTATTATTTAAAAAATTGCAAATTAAAGGGAAAAATTTAATGCTCCGAGCAAAGAGACGAGAGAGGCGTTGTAAGAGGGAACTATTGAAGGATTTCGTGGACGAGCTTGGTTGTTCCGATAGCTCAGAGGCTGGAGCGATTGGCTGCGTATGCCAGATGTCGCAGGTTCGAATCCTGCTCGGAGCATTACATTTTTCAATATATCCCTTTAATTTGAAATTGTCGTTAGCAGCATTACTGCTTTAGTACAAAATTAATTATTATCTGAAAAATTTAGTGCTCTAAGCTGCGACATCGGGCTTGGCATAAGCGGCAAATCGCTGTACGCTTCTCTAAGGCGTTTTAAAAGAGAACTAATGAAGGATTTCGTGTCTGAGCTTGAGTGTTTAGATATCTCAGTGGCTAAAGCGATTGGTCGCGTATGCCAGATGTCGCAGGTTCGAATAATGGACTGAACACTAAATTTTTCCCCTTAATTTGTAATTTAAGTCAGATCTTTGATTGTTTCGGCAGCTCAGGTAGCTAGAGCAGGGTTTTGCTGCGTATCGTATGATAGATAGATGTCACAGATTCAATTCTGTTCGAAACACTAATTTTTTTCCTTTCATTTATAATTTAAAACCAAAGTATCTGCAATTCTGCACGGTCCTAAATGCCCTTCAGTTATGAATAGTAATTTAATTTTCATCATGATTTCATTGTCATGTAATTTTTTCTCAACTTTTTCTTTAGCTAAACCTGCCTGTACATTTAATACCGCTACTCCCATTGTTTCTAAATTAAATTGTTATAAATTCATAACTATGGGTTTTAATTGGTTTCTCGGATGCAGAATTGCTGAGTGTTTCATCAAATTTTCAGTGCGACTTTCATAATGCTATTCCCGGTTGCACAAAAGTAAACCGTAGAATGGTTTAATTTAAAATGTCTAATATATTCATATTGTAGAGATGAAATTCTTTAAGTCAAATATTGTTGAATTTTTAATCTTTTATTCATGTCGTTTTATCCGTTGGTATTATTCACGTTACGTACACAATTTTGTTCCTTTTATCAGAGTAAACTCTTATACGTATTAACTACATAGTTCCATTTAGGGATCGGTTTGTATTTATTCTGTGCACTCGTTTTAAATTAGTATAAAACCTTTGAAATAACAAAAAAATATTTAGGAAGATTATATTCTACACCCTGTAGTTATGTCAATAAAGAGTTGGCAACGCACTTGTGATTCGTCTGGAGTCACAAGTGTCCATAGGCTACGGTGTCTGCTTACCACCAGGCAGGTTTCTTTGCCACTGTTGTATAAAAAATATTACGATCGTAGTCATACCATTACATAATAGTACATTACGATACAAGGGTTGTAAAACAAAGAAAGGACGATATCGCAGATGTTTGAGGCCCGAGCCGCAGGCGAGGGTCATAAATATGCGAGAGAGGGCTTTCTGTTTTACGACACGTGTTTTGTACACAATTTTACGTCACCACGTGGCCAAAAAGTGGGTTTTTCCGGACGCGCAGCGTGCGGAAAAACGCGCTTTTTGCCAAGGTGTGGTGTAAAAATAATTAAATAATCGGATATTTTTAGTCTACTTTTATATCGACAGTTATAGGATACATGTATGTAGTACTTTATCATACAAAACGAGACGTTCCAAATAAATATGTGCAAAGAAAACTTCAGTCAGAGCCGCGAAACGTTACCTACTATTATTACAGTACGAGTAAAAATTGGTGACAAATTGGATAAAGGAGAGTACTGCGCCTTTTCCTTCCGGACTAGTTTTATTTGAGGAAAATCCCTGCTTATGTCGCGGAAAATATACTACTCTATTGTTTATTCAGCAGTAAACGAAAAGGAAATGAACGATGGAGTTTGTACAAAACATAACATGTAGGTTACAAATTACTGAAACGTTGATTAAACTTTGAATTATACACAATGTCTTACGGCATCAAATTCGCCTTTTGTACTTTTAAGTTTTTTGTGTATTGCACACAATACTGATCCATTTATTTATTACTGAGTCACAAATAAACATAAATCATCTAACTATTAACTACCTGTGTCGTGTGGCGAGGTGCCCAGAAAACATATTTTTTAATTAGATTAACTAAATAAATATAGTGAACGTAAGATTTTTGTTCTGAAATGTTTTAGAGCATTTCCCCAAAACATACTGCCATAATGTAGTTTTGAAGAGGCAACCCTGGGGGTAGTTTCCTCATGTTACAATGTATTATACAGTGTGACTATACTAGCTATGGATAGTAAACCATCAAATGTATACACCAAAAAGTAAATTAAAAATTATAATCAAATATTTAAAAAGTTATGAGACTTGAAATTCTCTAAATCCACACTAATATTATTATGAATGTGAAAGTAACTCTTTGTTACTTCATCACGCTTAAATCGCTGAACCGATTGAGATTAAATTTGGTATGAAGATAATTAGAGACTCTAGAAAGGATATTAGATAGTTTTTATTCCGAAAATAATCTCTTAAAGGGGTGAAAAGGAGAGTGGAAGTTTGTATGGCGGTACCAATATATAAACCAGTTCTACACTAACGAAGTTGCATTCCAAATTGCAAAATCTAGTATATTTTAAACGTGAAAGTTTATGCTGATGTTTGTTGCTCTCTCAATAACCACTAAAATAATAATACAATACAAATCTTCATTAGTTCTCACTAAAAAGAACCGTTAACCGTTTGTTAATGAAACTTTTCAGTAATGTAGCTTAGATATCGGAATAGAGGCTATATTTTATATACATACGAAGTCGCGGGCAGCAACTGGTGAGTATCATATTATGATTGTAGTAATTTGCTTAGTTTTCTATTTGCGTCAGCGGTGAATATTTAAATTGAACCACTAATACCTTTTCAGTGCCAACATTTGTCATATGACGAGGCGGCGAAACTTTTCTACAATAAGTAAAACTAAACTATTACAGTTTTAACTTTATTCCATAACCGATGTTAACACTGTAATGAAAAGGTCCTCAAACGGGTGTTGGCTGCTATGACAACTGCGTCATAACACTATAACTCGTTTTGCGTGTTAGGAAAACACTTCGGGTATTATAATTTCGTTATGATTTATCAAAACGTGCATTTTGTTATCGTAAGGCTTGTATAATTCAGTTAATGGCCTACGCGCGTTCGACAAAGGTTTATTATATGTATTTGGTTACGCATGATTTTAATTATAAACTACCGGCTTTTGCCCAAAACCTAGTCCGTAAAATTCCGTATCAACTTTTATTTTACAACTGGACCGCTTGGTGTATTAGTCGAGATATGTTGTAATTCGGTCATTCTCCAGAACGATGTTATAATTCTAATTAACGCGTCGCTTTTTTTCCTCTTACTTTTCAATGAGTTTTATCTCAAATATAGTATCTTTTTGATCATTAAAACTTAAATCCTTATTGGGCACATTAAATATATTGACGGTTAATTAGTTAAAAATAATTTAAAATTTCTGTGGCGCGTGAATTAGAAAAACGACGTGTTATTTAGAATATTACACTTTTCCATGACGTGTGAATTATAAAAAACGACGTTTTAATTAGAATATGTTATTTTTGCTGGATGCAAAACATACAAAACGGACCCGGAAAAATAATTAGGTATAAATAAAAATCTTTTTTAAATTTAAACAAAAACGTTAGTGAGCAGTCTTTTTATTACAAAAGGCAATATGGAAATAAAATAGAATTAAAACATTTTGAAAATTCTTAATAAAACATCCATTACGACAAACATAAGTAAAAATCTCTCCAAAATCGTTTTAAAATCAACACACTACAAGATAAAAGATAGTCTTCCAATTTGGCACTAAACATAAAAACAAATATTCTTTAAGGACGCAAGAAAAAATCTGTGGACGTGTTGAGGTCCTACTTGACCTACATCATGGTAGGAATACAATTACCATATAATTCACTTAAGAAAACAAATCGACTTTTTTTTTAAATACTTACACATGATAGAACTAAAACAATCCGACAGTAGAACTTTCTTATTATAATCATGAGCATTCCATGAAAACATCAAGTTTGTGTCCCTTACGAAACGCTATGGCAGCTACCCAAATAAAAAGTATTAGATCTAGATATCTAGGCTGCTTAGAAACAACATCAATCTTAAAGCCGTAATTTAATGTAATGTAACATTTAACGGCTTTAAGATTGATGTTAGATGTAAATGTAACATTACAATGCTGATAATTAGCTTTCTAAGTATACTTCTCGGATATATTATAATAGTGTCCCTTACGAAATAGTTTCATGAAATGCTCCATAAAAACAAAATCTCAAACCAAATCAAATTATATATTTGCTCTTAGTTGGTAACAATTACTAAATAACAGTCTTCTTGGCGACTAGAGATACTTATTTAATATTCTCATAGTTAACTTTGTTTTCAACTTAAATTATATCTCAGTACCGTTAAAACATCTTATATCGAAAAGAACTTGTACATATTCTAAATCATATTAAGCAAGTTCTATTTTCACGATTAATTTTTGTCATGCTCGATTTTTGATGATGGGATCCATTAGGAATCGAGAGAACTCCTCAAATGTGAAAGGCACAGAAATAGTGATTTTAGTATTTTCATGAACTAATCAAGCATTTTTATTCATAAAAGTGACATTTGATGAAGTGGAACTGCTGATGATGATCAGAACGGAACTCTTCAACGACGCGTAGTTCACGTTTGGCGATTGGTTCTCTTCGTTTTGTTTGTCAAGCAAGCAAGGTTTTTTCATGATTCCATGAGGAATTGAGGGTACTTAGTCTTCTACCATTATAAACATACATTATAGCCAATTTTATTTTATTGTATATCTATCTAAGAGTGCACCATCTAAGTAGAATAATCTTCAGCAGGCAAGGCTTATGTTCAGCAGTGGACGTCTTGTGGCTGAGGTGATGATGATGATGATGGTGATGATAATGTAACTATGCATGTAGGTCAATTCTTACGGTAAGTAATTATTATTCTGAATTTAAACTATAATATAACTATACATATGACGATATTTTTCCACAAATTCTAATTAACGCGTTGATTTTCGACGCGTTAATTAGACGCGTGAATTAGGAATTCTTGAAAAACACAAAATAACTTTTTAAAGGTACATGTAATAAATCACAGAATCTAGTATCAATTAAATATTGCGACCTTTAATGTATTCTGTAACTCTCATAGCAATAAAGTTGCTGGTTGATTTTTAAAATGTAAGCTTGTTAATTAGAAATTTCTTAAACCAAAACGCGTGAATTAGATACTTACGTGCGTAATCTGCGGCCTGGACACAACTGACATTACCATCCCGCACGGGGCTTTGGGCGCGACTGACTGCTTGACCGAAATGCGGTAGCGAGATCCGTGCCTACATTCAGACCACTGGTGTGGTCAAAAATGATCGCGACGCGTGATTTAGGATACGTTTCGAGACAAAGTAATTATAATTGAATTTTTTGTGGTTTATGACTGTATTGACTAGTTTTTTTTTGTACAGTGAAAATATATATTCTTTTGTGAAATAAACTTGTTTTCATCGGGTTTTCTTTATGTATATCATCAGGAAAAATTGGAACGTAAGTAGTTTTGGTAGTGGGACGCGACGTGTTTATTAGGAGAATGGGACTTTTAGATTTTTTTTCCACCCGAAGCCTTTTAACTATCTCTTTGAAAATTCATGTACAGCTCAATACAAATACCTTCTACGATAAAAAAATATAAACCATGATAAAATCTATGATTTTATATGGTTAAAGAGTGAAGACAAGCAAAAATGTACGTCTGGAGAATGACCGAATTAATATTGAGACTCTTTTAATTTAGAAAAGGACACGAGAGATGTAAAATTTGAATATATTCAGACAATTAAAACTAATATTTAAAATATTGGTCTCCTTGCCACGGTTCCCGAGATACGGGCTGTATTTCCTCGCTGAATATTAAGCTGTGTGAGTTTTGTGATTTGATAACTTCTAATGGCTGTCTTTTAGCAAAAACGAATGCCTGCGATATTTTTTTTGCTAAGCGGAATGCGTATTTAATTTGAATATTTTACGCAGTACGTTCGAGCAAAAGATAAACATATTAATAGAATTATCTGTTAACTTTCACAACTACTAACAACATCTAAAAGCCACGGTTCTATTTAGGACCTATGTTATTTTTAAAAGACAATGTTCTGATATTACCAAGACCTTCCCATCATCATCATTATCATATCACCCGAAGGACGTCCATTGCTGGAAATAGGCCTCCCCCATAGAGTGCCACAAGAACCGATTCTGCACCACCTGCATCCAGCGAACTCATGCGACCCCATCAGTCCACCTTATGGCCTACCCACGCTGCGCCTTCCGGTTCCAAAGCTTTCCATATCTAGAACATATTATTATAATTAGATCATCATCATATTTAAGAGTGTAGCTCTTGTCGGTGGAGTAATCGCCATTCTGTTCGGTTCTCTGCCAATGCTTTGAGCTCCTGATACGACATTACATTGACCTTCTCTTTGGCTTGATCCATAAACGCACGTCTCGGTCTTCCCCTGCCTCTTCTCCCCTCTATCTTCCCTTCAATTATAGTTTTTATGTAATTGTCATGTCGTATCAGGTGCCCCAACATATTTCCTCTTCTGTTCTCAATCATCTTCAAAAGCAGTCTCTTCTCTCCTACCAAATCCAAAACCTCTTTATTTGTTTTCCTTTCTGTCCAGCTTATGGCTTCCATTCGCCGCCAGCACCACATTTCGAAGGCACTTAATCTTTCTTTATCTCGCTGAGTCAATGTCCACGTCTCGCTTCCGTACAGCGCTATGCTCCAGATATAATTAGATAATAGTTTAATATTGTGTTTTATAAACTAATGAAAATAACTCCGTGGTTCCAACAAGAACACAACACGATAATCAATAAACATCAATTTATATGATGTAGGTGTGTCGGCGGTATATATCCTTACATAGTAAAAGATGATGCGGAGTCCACTGGGATTTGCCAGGCCAACAACTTTCGCAGTCAAACCGACCTGCGCAGTTTGTAGATAACACTATTATATTCACAGGTAATCTAGTTTACCGGAAACGAGGGAATAACTTAATATCTATGTACTTACACAACTTATAAGTATATATGTAATAGAATAGAAAAACACTAGTTACCCGCGCGGCTTCGCCGCGTCGACGTACTACGAAGAATGCAAGCGAAGCCACGGGATAGAATATGCGTATTCGGAAGGTCGATTACAAAGTCGATTTAAAAACATTCGTGCTTGATCATCACGGCTAGTCGTCAAATTTACAGTAAATGTCAGCCTTATTTCAAGAAATATGAGAATTTCTATGAAAAATATGCATCTTAGCAACTTCAGTCAATTTGGCCATCTGATAATAATCAGATAATTTTAGTGTTTTGAATGTGTGTGCGTTGATTGTTTCAGTGTAATGGTGCGTAGTAATAGGATAATATTTTGTATGTGTGGTTTTTTATGTGTGTGTTACCTCCCCCAATTTACAAAATATTTTGTTCGGTAATGTGCGCTGATGGCGTCTCTTGTCTAAATAAGGTACGCAAACTCAGAGTACCCCAGAGAAGACGTCTAATAATAATACCGTTAGCGAGCGATATGACCATATCATATACTTACTAAATTGAATAAGAGCGACTGTGAGGGATATATCATTTGTTGTCTTTGTCATAGTTCCGCAATTAAGAATGTTCTGTGATATGACTCCTATCCTACCCTCCCTTAGAGTACCCCTGAGAAATTTTCAAATAATAATACCACTACCGAGGTCATGTACTAAATGGAATAAGAGCGACAGAGAGAGATACATCATTTGTAGTCTTTGTCATAGTTCCACTTTTTTATTTGGCTCATTATCATGTCCACGTCATACCCGCCCAAATTAAAGAGGTTGTTTATGATAAGGCGCTAGCCGTTTAAGACAAATTCTCAATTTAGGTGGGTAAGAGCTTTTCCGTCCCCCTTGGTGGAACTCGTACTCGTATAGGATCTCTTTAGAAATACTCCAAGTATCCTCATAACCTATTCTATCTAATCTAGAAAAAAAAACAATGCATGCGACATTGGCAATATTTATATTAACATTTGATGCTGGAACCACGCAATGGGCCGTTATGGGCCAACGTATAGATCGCAGTTATGCATTAAAGGCCATCGCTTTCCATCAGGTGAAACTAAGGCCAATCGCCAGTCAGTCAATCATAAAAAAAACATATTTGCATCTCGTTCCACCGCATAACTGCGTCTTGTACGTGGCCCATCATGGCCCATCGTCTGGTTTTGGCATGACAGTTGTGAGGTCTATTTTGTCAAGTGAAGTAACTGGGTTAAAATCTTTCGTTATATCTATCTCTATAACACTTGCTTATTGGTGTGATAGAGAAGGAAATATAATGAACTTCGATCTTCGGGTGTTTCGGGTAGACCCCCTGAAAACCGGCACTGTCACTGTTGCAGGTGACACTGATACAGTATAATTTTAACTTTTAATTGAACATGTTACCAATAGTGGTAATCTTATTCATCATTTCAATGTACCTACGCCCTTTTAGAACGTGGCAGTTTAACGTGACCATTATCCCCCTTATTTTGGACATGTTTACTGAAACGTAACAAAGAGAAATATACATGTCCTCTAACTTTTCGAGTATTATTAACCTTTTCGACGCTAACAACGTACCTATATTGCGCACCAACGGTCCGAAGCCAACGACGTATATATCCGTCATGGCCTCTAATGAGATATTAACCTACATGCATTTCTATAGGGTTCAACTTTGCGTTTGACATCCTCAGACAAACATTGATGAATAGCAAATTAACCCCTTGAACGCTATACTTTATGAACGGCAGTGACACTTACACGTCAACTAAAGAACGAAGGTGATTTTGACAACTTACGTTATAACTCCCATGTTGTCGACAATTAAAGGGTTTAATTATTTTTCTGACGTCTTAATTTTGTTAAAGTATTTAACCTTAAGCGCTGTTAAGCGCACTATCAATAGAAATGCATCTAGGTTGATATCGCATTGGACGCCGCCACCATGACGGATATATTCGTCGTTTTGTCGAATCTGTTTTACACACCATGACATATTTTGAAATAATATACATTGCAATTCCAATTTTATTTAATGAATTTATGTATGATTTTGACAATTATATTTGTATGCCGACAGGCACCACATAGTGATACGAAAAATTGTTAACACCTTGTTATTACCTATGATGGACAAATAAAACTCTTTGAATCTTTGAATCTTTGAATCTTTGAATCTTCGAATCAATGGTGCGCATATATATACGTCGAATACGTTATTGGCTTCGTAAAGGTTAATTAGTGCAACATTGTTTTCTCGTCGGTTTGATCTGAATCCACCAATAAGTAACGTCTACTGATTGAACTTCTTTGCTTATGATCACCCTACTGGTATGGCAATAGGTGGAAGAGAGACACACTTAGACAAAGCTAGCCTCTTCTCTTTCAAAATGTTTTGCAGCTTATCTATGATTAACTCAGAAACAGTTCTGTAACTCACAACGTAAAGTTTAATTTGGTTTGTCATTGTTTTGGCAGATATCAATATCAGTCAAGATATACGGAACGTATATTTGAAACGTCATTGGTTTGTATATCAACTTCTTTGAAGTATAAACCATGACAATTGAATATTGACATAATTAGAGCACGATAAAAAAAAAGTTGACACAATACGTCTGTCATTTATGTAAACTGTAAATACTTAGATCGAATATTATGTATTGTCTTGTAAACAAATTAGTAATTTTTCAAACCACATGCTCGACAATGCCGAATTATAGGTCATGTAAACCCTACCGAAAGCAAGACATTAAATCCCTTGGTATTAGCCGGGTTATAATGTTGTACTGAATTTCATTATAACCCGCTGGTTAATAATATGATTTCACTTTTCATAATTCTTATTACTATATGCATAAAGTTTAATTTTGCTAAACACAATTTGTCCTAGGCCATGGCCTACTTGATTTGACAAAATAAATGAAGTTTGCCTCCGTGTGAACCCCGGTCCGGAGGAGCGCGGTGTTCGAAATTCGAATTTCGAATCTAGGACCACGGCTTGTGCTTTCGAATTTGGAACGTCGCGCGCCTTCATTTGTTCACGCGTGACGAACAAATCGAGTACCAAATAAAAACATTACCTTATCTTTCCATAATTGGACTAACGTGTCTAATGTTACTATGTACTTTTAATTTGCCAAATAAACATTATTTATCTACTGAGCCTGTTTTTTTGTCTCGCATAAGGTGTGAAAAGTAGAGTATACACCTCGGGGATAAGACTGTTTTAGTCTTGGGCGGTTGAACCCCTCACTGCACTCAGGACTCAGTCTTAATTCCCTCGCTTCGCTCAGGAATTAACTTATAACTCCCTCGCTACGCTCAGGAGTTAAATTATGAGTCCTTCGTTACGTTCGGGATTCAATTCGTTCCCGTGACATAAAACAGTGCTTTATCCCCTTAGTGTATAATCTACTATTACTTTCGTTTATTGTTAATAATATTGAGTATTTTTCGACTCGAAAGTTTTATATTGTAATGCTGTACCAGATATTTCTTACAGGAACATTTTAGTTCATATTTAATTTTATATCATCCGGAAACATACCATAGCCAGTTCCCAAGTCAAACCAAACTAAATTTTGACACCTCGTACAATTTAACCAAGGTAAGCTGACCCCTCGCATGTATGCGGCGTCATCGAACACTACTATTTTGAGGCTTATATTTGTCGGGGCATACAGGATTTTTCGTAAATATCATTTTATTAATTTTCCAGGACAAAAATAAAAAAACTAAGACCTTATTGCACATCTGCAGGATGGGACGAATCCTATGGTATATAATTTATCAAAATCGGTCCATAACTGTAGATCTGATGGGCATTATTAAGATCGGCTTCGCGTAATATATATGTAGATAGATAGATTTATTGAAAAACCAACATACAACAAAATAAGAAAAAAAACCAAGTAATTATAAAAAAAAAACACAGTTACAACCGAGTTAAAATTATCAATACTTGGTGCTGTTATGGTGACTAAAAAAGGACACCACTCAGCATATGCTGTAGCATAAGTATACCACAGCGCTGGTCTTCCGTGGGGCCCAGGGCCGGAAGATAGCACTGAACAGAAGCACTAGTGACGAGCATGGAATTGTAAAATGTATTGATTAGTCACTATAATATTCGTAGTTGTATAACTAATTATAATGTTAAAACCCTAGAACATGGGGGTGGGAAGGATATCAATTCAAGGGGGAGGGTAGGTTAGGGGAAGGTAGTTTTTTTGGGGTAGGTCGTTAATGTTTACATGTTTACGTCGTTGCGGGGCGGAGGCGGTTTTTGAGCGAACGCGGTTCGGGTCACATCGCACTAAAAAGCGCGCAGTATTCGGTAGCGCGGTAGAGCGGAGGCGGCGGCGTGTTCGGCGTGTGTGACATATGATGAAGCAGTAATCGACAGTCGACAGTTGCGGAAAGATCAGAAATGCAAAACCACCTCCGCCCCGCACCGCGCCGCGGTCGCTCTGCACGTTTCGAGCTTTAATATTGTGAATGAATTTGAACTGTTTTAGTACTAGTGGCTATGCAAGCAAGCTTGCAAAAATTTTTTTTTCAAATTTCGAAGTTTTGAAAAACTGACTCGACAAAAAAAATCTATATATATTATCGAACCTGCTCACAAATTTTGACGAGAATCGGTTGAGAAATGCGACCTGTAGAGGAGAATATCCGTACATGTACATACGAAAGAATATTTGTCGAAAGCTGAAACGGAGACGCTTCGCTCGCTCGGTCAATTACGTATATGTAGTTATTCGGTTAGAAATTCTGATTAGATTTTAATCAGCTCCCTGGGATTGGCTGTGTTGAGAGTGAGATTGCATTTGTCTCTTTCTGTCGCAATTACAACAGGCCAATGACTCCTCTGGAGTTGCAGGCTTCCATAGGCTACGGTGTCCGCTTTTCATATTGCCCGTCATATGCTTGTTTGCCGTCTACGCGGATAATAATATTGGTCATAAATTCTGTTTCAATTACAGTCAGCATTGCTGTTTGTGTTTAACCACAATTTTATTGTACGTATCACTTTTGTACTAATTAATATTGAAATATTTACCTTCCGCCCGCAAACATTGTTTTCAGGCAATGAAACAATGGTTGCAGAAACAATCGATTAATGAACAGTCCATTAACGAGCAGATAGCTTTACTCGTAACATTAATTAATGTAGTTAAAGTCGGACGACGATTTATTGATGGTTGAACTTTTGCTAGTCACGAGGTAACGATTGGTTGAACATTTTTGTTACGTTTGTTGAAACAAGTCTATTGAAAATATACCCAAAATCAGATCCTAACTGCTAGCAGTAGGGGAAAAACATGCTTGTGTGAACTACTTTTTGGTTTCTCCACTTTAGAACATTTTTATTTATCATTTGGAAATCATTTCGAACCGTGAGATCTTCGAGAAGACAATATGATTGCCAGTTTCAGTATTCATATTATATGTATGTTCTATAGTGGAAAATACGTAATGAATTAGACAAAGCATTGGTTTGTTTTTGATTATATAATAATCGAGAGAGAAACTTATCATTACATGATAAACAAGTCCATGACTTTTATCTTATTTTTAGTTTGTAATCCAAGAACTGTTCATATTTTCGCTTTTACCATCACAAAAAATGGGAAAGCAGTAATGTAAACTTACATATCGTCTATACACTATACATGTATCATCACTTGTTATCATGAAGTAAAAACCTTATTCCATAACGAGTAAACTAAAGTGTTCAACAAACAAAACTGTACTAGAAAGTTTTTAGCTTATGAAGGAACGTATTTCACGACAAAACTGGCAGCAGTTCCGTCGTTTTTTTCTCCCAGTGTAGTCGAGCGAACGACTTAAAAAGCCTCGGAGAATCGGCCGTAAAGTATTTCCGTAAATATTTTCCTGTATCACTCGAAAATCCCTTTAGCGTGAGCGCCTCTTACCTACTTGATAAATTGACGTCGGCTTCAGTACTATCACCGAAAACTTGACTGTTTTAGATACGTATAGATGTGTCAAATGGCTAGGGATTTCATGAATAGAGTCATGAATAAGTGGAATAGGGTTGTCAATGTAGGAATAGAATTTGTTGTCATTAATTGCTCTTTACGTAGATATGTGGTGTTGTATTCCTGTGGTGAGTACCCTACTACCCATTGGAGCGCTAGAGGATGCACTGTGTTGAGAGTGAAGGACCTCAAGGGCGGTAATGTGCTTATGATCCTTCTGGAATTTCAAGCATAGGCTACGATGTCTGCTTACCATCAGGCAGGCCGTAAGCTTATTAGCCATCGTTGTTATATAATAAATCGTTTTAGGTGAATTTATCAGTGGCGTAGATTTGAAGAGTGGCATCTAGAGCGGACTGCTCTGAAACTTATGCAAATGTTTACATTTTAATGCGCAATATAGCATTAGATATCATTAATAAAGAAGACACAATTGTATGTAAAATAATTCCACTCTATAGGTATATAATTCACCGAAAATAAAGATTTACTGTCGCAAAAAAGAAAAACAAATGCACAGAACACAAGGAGAGATAAATACAATATACAAACAAAATTGTTAAAAAATGATATTATGTGAGTTTTGGTAACGAACGATAAAGATCTTTTAAATAAATTGCAAACAAGATGTCTTCCTCTTGTGTATTTTTCTTAAGTTAAAGTTTTACAGAGATAGTTCCGGTTAAGTATACTAGATATGTCAGCCCAAGAGAGTTCTAGGCGCAATATACCCGTTTTAGCAATTCAGGATAAATTCTCTAAGTAACATAAAGCTTTAATAAAACCCAAGGAAAACAATTGCCACTCGCAACAATTTAAATGTGTCCGGTGTCTTCAAAACGGAATTTTTAATCAAGGCACTTTAGCTGTTACGCTGACAGCCCTGCGATGCAATTCTCAAGCTATCACGGCCAAACTCTCCGCTTCCAATTTATCCTGACCTTTAGATGCGTAACAAGTATGCATAATTGGAGGTTGAGCATAAACTGGAATGCTTTTGTGTAAGTGTTGTGAATAGCTTTAAGGCAGCTTGGGGACTGAGCACTGGAGCGTGCGAATGCCTGCATACAAAATGGACCTCGTGCAATTATATTATGGGCATTGACGACCCTAGTGAGGCTTGCGTGTAAATTCAGGCAAGAACTTGTCAAGCACTTCTCTACTCTATTATTTCTGCAATAAGGTTCAAACTAGGTAGACTCATATTTTGGCTTACTGTGGTGGTAAATCTAATAAATTTGTGGTGAAAATTTGTTTTCTGTAAGGTTTTCAGTGCCTGTTGGATTCGAGTATAGGATTAAAGCTAACCTAAGTGTGAATATTTGTGCTGTAAGGATTTCGTGCCATTTATTCTCAAGAGAGAAGGAAACGCCATGAAAATCCTACACTAACTGCAATTATATTTGTCGATATAAAATTATTGTGATGTGCTTACCTTTTTGTACAATCTCACTTTCTTCACCTATCTAATTTTGTGTTTTAAATGCATATTTTACTGTCATACTAAATCTTATGAAACAGATGCGCTTCAGAGCATACCTAAATATAAATAAATCAATATTATGAAACAAATTTTTTAAACAAATCGATCTACTTCCTTAGTAAGCTGAATGAGGATGTTATGTGTATTAGACGACGATATATTTAATAGGTGTATACTTAAATACATAAAAAACATCAATTCACAGGAACAAATGTTTCTGCTCACCACAGAAACAAATGCCCTTACCGAGATTCAAACCTGGGACCTTTAGCTTTGATGTCAGGATCACTACCAACTAGGCTAAACAGGCCGCTAAATAGATTAGATAGATATCTATCAATACTAATGTAATGCTATTATTGGTTTTGCGAGTCATGCTCGCGCTCATGCAAGAGCCCAGGCGAAGACGAGCTAAGGGTGTCGCCGTCGACGGATACGTCTGGGAGGACATCATCATCATCATCATCATCAATGCTATTATACTATTCTGTCAATACACGATGCAAATTTTGTGAAGTGTTATACGACGAGTGATGGTGCTTGGATTGCTGAATTACACTATGTTATTTATGTTCCTGGGACTAGTTTCTACGTATTATGAGGATCAGAACAATGTCAAATTTAAAACAAATATAAATTGTGACTCTAAATACATAAAAAAGTTTTAAATGGAAGCGTGGAAGCGAGCGCGCGAAACAGGTTGAAATGTGATTGCTTTTATTGCCGACTGTACTTTTTCCACAATCATCAACTACTAGTTGAGACGATTCGAATAAGCCTGACCACAATGGGTTTATCTGGTGTGGTTCAGGAGTTGCAATGGCCACCTCCTGTCTCCATCATCAGATCGGCTCGGTAGCATAAAATTGAAGGGATGTTTACAAAAACAACATATCTGCTTAGACCGGTTGACACTTCTGGAGGAACATTTATAATGGGCTCAGGAGTCGACCAGTGTAGTTAGTTATGTTGTTTTTGTAAACATCCCTTCAATTGTGCTGTCACCGAACTTACATACGCATGCCACACGTCATCTTAATCGGATACCGGCAAGTGGCTGAAAAAGGACCTACAAATTTTGATGACAAATTACATACTTACGAGAGACCTACATACGAACAGTACAAGTTAAATAAAAGCTTGTAAAATAGACATCCTGATCTTGATTTTGTCTATGTTCCCTAGTTAAACCGCAAAGCAAGCCAAACACTAAGATACAAAGCACGTACAGAACCTATCCTTTCAAAGAATCTTGTCCAATTAGTCTTAGTAAAGAAGTGTGAAAGAGTTATCGTGATTTGCGGTTTGCTTGGTGGGTCGAAAATATAATTAAATCTTGTTAATTCAACTTCATTATACCCTTGCCTGGGTTCTATTTGCCTTTATTAATATTGGGGGACAATCTTACATAAATCGACCTAGTTCCAAACTAAGCAAAGCTTGTAGTATGGGTACTAGACAACGATTTACATACTTACTTATCCCCGCTCCGGGTCATTCTTGTTGCAAAGGTTGTCTATTGCAGTGCAACGCGGTAACGCAGCATGCCTTTTGGGCACCTTTGCACCGGGAATGACGCGGGCTTGGTTTAAGTCAAATGTTGTTTTATATTTAATATTTTGTTTGTGTTAAATAAAAGTTTCCCTTATACAGGTGTGGCCTGTAATAGGAGCAATAAATTTAAAGGACGCTTCCTTAGAGCATATACAGTAACCTCTTGTGTCAAAAAAAATATTGTTTTTCAATTGCGATAAATTTTGATCTAAAGTTATGACCTCCAAGAAATGGATCTTGGCACCCAGAGATTATAGCGCGGCAGTCAATGCTGATTTTGAGGTTGCTACAAGTTATGACTCATAATGAGCGCCAATACCAGGAAGGCAATAAATACATCTACGAATAAGCTCCTGTCAGCGGTGAGAGAGTGGGACGTCAGCCCGCTACACGAACGATGGAGGAGCTACCACAAGCCGGTTAAACGGGATCGGGGTAACCCATGACGTGGCTTAATTTTAATTTAATTTTAGTGTTAGTGTAGCATTATTATTATTGTTATTATTTTATTTTATTGAATAAACATATGGACATGTTCTGGAATAAATTGATTTCATTTCATTTTTTCATTTCATTTCATAATCGTTGTCGCATTTTTGGTTTAAGAGGATATTTCTGGGATGTTATTTTTTATCATTCTTTTGTGTATTTTTAAATAAATAGTTATTAATATAGCTCCAGTAGAGTAAAAAAGTACATATAAACTCAATTGCGAAAAAAAAAAAATCAAAAAAAAATTTTTTTTTTTTATTAAAACCATTTGGAAATAATTGCTGGAGAGCTCAATAGTGCACCGTTTAATTTTTTGCTCCTATTACAGACCACACCCTGTATAGATAAATACATAGAAAACCACCAAGACCCAGGAACAAATATCCGTGCTAAATGCACAAATAATGCCCTGGCCGGGATTCGAACCAGGGACCTCTAGCTTCGGAGGCAGAGTCACTACCAGCTAGGCTAAACATGTGAGTTATAGACCTCTAATGGATTATTCAGGCAAAAGGACATGCTAAGCGGTGCAATAGGATGTCATGATTTATTAGAGGACATATGCTACGTGTGCTACGCCGTAGCACTTAGGTCGATTTTTACCACTAGCAACTAGGCTAAACAGGCTGTATTAATTCCAAATTCGGTTTTGTTTCATGTCTCTGTGCCGTTCTGATTTCGATACAGAGATATGACATGAAATGAAACCCATGCAGACCTGATTAGGTGATTAGTGCGAGGATCGAAGTCATTGTGGGCAGTCGTGACAATAATTTATAAGCTGAGCATGAAAATCAAGGATGTTCCGTCTTATGAGCTCTACATATGCATATTATTTTATTGAAAGTACATTCAACGGTGTTGACAATTTTTTGTTATTATAAGTAACTAGCTTTTGCCCGCGAAAACGTCCGCGTGCAACCCGTTATATTATAGAAATAATTGCTATTCAATTTTTGTAGGCGCAGGCTTAAATATCGCTCACCCATACAAATACCCCCTTTTCACCCCCTAAGGAATGATTTTCGGAATGAAAACTATCCTATGTCCTTTCCCGGGACTCAAACTATCTCTGTACCAAATTTCATCTACGCGTGAAGAGGTAACAGACAGACAGACAGATAGAGTTACTTTCGCATTTATAATATTGGTATGGATGAGTATAGATTTCTTTCTAGGCATAATTTTTTTGCTGGAGTTTTCATTATTCAATATTTAGAATTAATTTTTTTCCTTGTGCGTTTTTGATAGCATTTAATACTTAGAAGCGAGGTATCCTTTTTTCATGCCGATGACGTCACATTTTGAATCTCGAATCGAGGCCTTAAATAAAGCTAAAAATAACCCTCGATATCAGGGCAGAAATGTTAGCAGAATCATAACAGAGGCCCTTGAAACAATTGACCTTCATTTCATTGTGTACGCATCAAGTACGGTCGGACATTATGAAGATAAACAATATAATTGCCGTGTCGTGAATGGGTAGATAATGGAAATGTTTACAGCCGTAGATAATGTAATTTGTCGCATTTTTGGTTATATAATAAGTTACCTCACGAAATAAAAATAAAAAATAAATATGCATTTAAAAGGAAACTGACACATTGGCTTCAAGAAAAATGTTTTTATAATATAAAGGAATATTTGACATTACAGAATCAGTTATAATACTTAATCACAAATATATATTGTAATAGTTTGTATGTACCTAACTGTGGTGCTCCCAGAATCACATTGCATGTATAATTTGTACACCTGCATGCAGGTTGAATACGATGGACTCTTGTTTATTTTTAAGACCTGTCATTTTACCGTGTTCTTACAAATAAATAATTTTGAATTTTGAATTTTAATCCTTACGCACATCTAGGAACAGATCTAAGAGTTCTAGAAGATTGATGAACTCATGAAATAATGGAAAGCCTTAAACTAGTGGCTGTGTGAGCTGAAGACCTTTTGTTTCCAAAAACTGACCGAAAAAAAACTATAAAATAATCAAACTTGCTCACAAAATTTTACGAGTATCGGTTGAGAAATGCGACATGTAGGAAAACAGCGAGAAATCAGAAAATCCCCTGGACCGACATACGAAAGCATTTTTGCCGAAGCTGAAACGGAGACCTTCGCTACACTCGGTCTATAATTGATATCTAAACATAATCAGAGAATCAATCACATACTCAATAATTATATATAACCTATATGAAAATAAGTACCTACTTTAGTTTTCCTAATCTGGTCGTGATCAGTACGGAATTTCAAAGGGCACGTAATTTATCAAGGCACGCTATTTTAAATGATCGTTTCAGAGGCACGCCTGTAAATATAAAACTCGTTCAATAACGAAATGTTCTTTTTTAATATGAATCGAAATAAAATAAAAAAATAGGTCACTCACGCCCTTAAGGTCAAATATCACTCGAAATGTCTCAATTCTCTCGAACCGATACGCGGTTCTTTATCAT
Organism: Notocelia uddmanniana; assembly: GCA_905163555.1. Lineage (NCBI taxonomy): Eukaryota > Metazoa > Arthropoda > Insecta > Lepidoptera > Tortricidae > Notocelia > Notocelia uddmanniana. The sequence goes on from LR991057.1 coordinate 3,118,531, forward strand.
GAACGCTTGCGATGCAAACTTAAGCTTTACTAAAATACATATACAGGATGTGGCCTGTAATAGGAGCAATAAATTTAAAGGACGCTTCCTTAGAGTATCTGCAGCTTACCTCTTGTGTCGAAAAAAAATATCTTTTTTCAATTGGGAGAAATTTTGGTCTAAAGATATGACCTCCAAGTAATGGATCTGGGCACCCAGAGATTATAGCGCGGCAGTCAATGCTGATTTTGAGGTTGCTTCAAGTTATGACTCATAATCGTTGTCGCATTTTTGGTTTAAAATGATATTTTTGGGTTTTTTTATATATTTTTTGGTATTTATTGAATAAATGGTTATTAATATCACTCCAGTAGAGTAAAAAAGTACATACTATAAGCTACCTTTTCGAAAAAAAAAAAACAAAAAGAACTTTTTTGCCATTTAAAACCATTTGGAAATAATTGCTGGAGAGCTCAATAGTGTACCGTTTAATTTTTTGCACCTATTACATGCCACACCCTGTATATTTATCAGTGCACAGAAGACGAGTACTTTTCTATAAGATTCCGTAGTGGTTCTAGCCTGAAGCTGAAGTTCCGTCAAGAAACTTCACCTCTACAAAGTTACTGAAGAAACTTGCTTCACAAACTCTAGGTACAAACATCAAGTAAAATTAAATAATGTAATTCTTTCATACAACCGGGCTAGCTTATTGGGCAGTAACCCTCCCTACGAAGTTGACGGTCCTTAATTCAAATCCCGGTCAGAACTATTATATTGTTTGTTTTTTTTTTTTTATTGTGAGCGATGTTGTGGTCTAGGGTCGAGCGCGCTTACCCAGTAAAACATATACATGCAAACATATACATGACTTAATTCCGCGTAATTATGTGTTTCGCATAACTCTCTACTTGCCACAGATGAATTAAAACAGTATACAGGTTGTGGCCTGTAATAGGACCAATAAATTTAAAGGACGCTTCCTTAGAGCATATGCAGTAATCCCTTGTATCAAAAAAATATATATTTTTTTCAATTGGGAGAAATTTTGATCTAAAGTTATGACCTCCAAGTAAAGGATCTTGGCACCCAGAGTTTATAGCGCGGCAGTCAATGCTGATTTTGAGGTTGCTTCAAGTTATGACTCATAATCGTTGTCCTATTTTTGGTTTGAAAAGATATTTTTGGGAAATCTAAATATATAAAAGAAGAAACTGACTGACTGACTGACTGACTGACTGACTGACTGACTGACTGACTGACTGACTGACTGACTGACTGACATATCAACGCACAGCGCAAACCGCTGGTCCTAGAGATTCCAAATTTGGCACGTAGGTTCCTTATAAAGTGTAGGGGTGCACTAAGAAAGGATTTTTCAAAATTCAACCCCTAAGGGGGTGAAATGGGGGTCCGAATTTTGTATGGAGAAACATGATTAGTTAGACTATTTTATTCGAAACTTCACAGGAGTATTTCTGACCATAAATGAGTAAATACGTGTTTCAGGTTTTTTTGAGAAATCAACCCCTAAAAGGGGGAAATGTGCTGACAAATTCTGAAAATCGACATGGGTATTGTTTTTATGATATACCGGGTCGCTGATAACGGAAACAACAATGATTTTAAAATCTCACGTGAAGGACGTGAAATACCATCCCCCCTGTTGGGGTGCGAGGGGGATGAAATGTCTAAATATTAATATGGGTGTCGTTTTTATGGTTTTTTGGGACGTTAATTACGAAAATGGCATCGATTTTGAAATTTAATATTGTGGTCATGAAAACTTTTGAAACTTTGTGCCAAATTTCAAGAAATAACTGACTGACTGAGTGAGTGACATATCACCGCACAGCCCAAGCTGCTGGTTCTAGAGATTCCAAATGTAGTACGTAGGTTCCATATAAGGTCTTGAGGTGCATTAAGAAAGGATTTTCAAAATTCAACCCCTAAGGGGGTGAAATGAGGGTCCGAAGTTTGTATAGGGAATCAAGATTAGTTAAACTTCACAGGAGTATTTCTAACGATAAATGAGTAAACATGTGTTTCCGGTTTTTTGAGAAATGTCATCCCCTCTGTTGGGATCCGAGGGGATCGGAATGTCTAAATATTAATATGGGTGTCATTTTTATGGTTTTTTGGGTCGTTAATTTCGAAAATGGCATTGATTTTGAAATTTAATATTGCGGACATGAAAACTTTTAAAAGTGCCAAACTGCAAGAAGAAACTGACTGACTGAGTGAGTGACATATCAACGCACAGCCTAAACTGCCGGTTTGAGAGATACCAAATTTGGCATGTAGGTTCCTTATAAGGTCTAAAGGTGCATGAAGTGGCGTGAGTTCCCTATGAAGATACGACCTTTTTTGATTATATACGATTTCGACATTAATCGATATTTAAGCGTCCGAGAGGACTCTTAATAGGAATCAGAGGTACCTAAACTATGAATAAAATAACGGCCATATTGCTTTTCTTCATTTCCGTCCCGATTTCGTTCAAAATCGATATCTGAGCGTCTGAGAGGTCCCCTAATACGACTACAAGGTAAAATTTGGAAAAAGTGGCGGCCAATTTGATTTTCTTCTTTTCTTTCCCGATTTCGTTCAAAATCGATATCTGAGCGTCTGAGAGAATTCTTAATACGAATACGAGATAAAATTTGGAAAAAGTGGCAGCCATATTAATTTTCTTCATTTCCAACCCGATTTCGTTCAAAATCGATATCCGAGCGTACGAGAGATCCCCTAATTTGAATGCGAGGTAAAATTTGAAAAAGTGGCAGCCATATTGATTTTCTTCATTTCCAACCCGATTTCGTTCAAAATCGATATCTGAGCGTCCGAGAGGTCCCCTAACACGAATTTGAGGTATAATTTGGAAAAAGTGGCGGGCATGTTGATTTTCTTCATTTCCGTCTCGATTTCGTTCAAAATCGATATCTGAGTGTCCGAGAGGTCTCTTAATACGAATCCGAGGTAAAATTTGTAAAAGTGGCGGCCATATTGATTTTGTTTTTTTTCGTCCCGATTTCGTTCAAAATCGATATCTGAGCATCCGAGAGGTCTCTTAATACGATTCTGAGGTAAAATTTGGCACTCCTTACATGCCATAAAAAGTTTAATGTTACTATATAGGCGTGTGGGGTATCTTTGGATTGCTTTTAAAAACGACATAGAGGTTTCGGTTCTTTTTTTCCATTTAAATCAACCTTTAGATTTTTTTTAATCGTTTGGCATTTATTTACGAGACAAGTACGGTTGCCAGTTTTTGTTGCACTCTTAGCACCACCCAGGGGTCACGTGTAGGGTAACGGTGGATACTCCCTACGGACGTGGTGCAACTTCGACCCCCCTTTGTCAAGTGAGTGGGCAACTTGACTGTTAGAAGTTTTCAAGCCGCCCGAAGGCCTCTAACTTAGCTTAACGACTGCTGTCGTAGACAGCAGCCGGGATCAACGGCTTAACGTGCCTATCAAAGCACGGGAGCGCTCAGTTAGTAATCACTCAAAGCGGTCACCCATCCAAGAAATGGCCTGCGCCCACATTGCTTAACACCGCATACCGCACGCGGTAGGCGGGTGCCGCTGGGCCACGAGCGCTCTAAATTTTTGATAGTTTGTGCCAAATTGCAATTCAATCGGTCCAGTGAAAGCAACTCGGTTGTAACAGACGGACTGACAGTAAGGAGTGCGAATGGAAGTGAGGCCAAATTTTCTTTTTGGATGCTCCAATGGGAACTGGCAAAACCTACCTAATCAATTTAATCTTAGGAAAAATAAGGGTTAAGGATGATTCACAGTAGACCGTTCCGTGTCCGGGCCGGCCCGTTTTCTATGACAGCAAATGCAACGGCCGGCGTATTTCTTTAGAAGACAACGGGCCGGCCCGGACACGGAACGGCCTACTGTGAATCATCCATTACACGTGATATTGAATTAGCCGTATTTCTGTACTTCAAAGAAACAGAGTTTATGACCGCTGCGCGCTGCTTGGTCGTTATCAGACCTATTGGTGTTACTGTAGTACACAGATACTTTTACTAAGGGCCATTTAAGAATGCTTTTATTTCATCGGCTCTTTCCCCTTCGGCCTCTCGGAAATGTATGTTAACAGTTTTCGATCCCTATTTTTGCCAAAATCAAATGAAATTCAACATTTTGCCGGATCTCAGAATGTATACTGACTTGTCATCTGTTCATTTGTTAATGAATCACAATCACCAAACTTCATATACCGAAACCCTCAGAATGTAACAACTACTTTTCTGGAGATCGCATCAAAATCGGTTCAGCCAAACGCGAGATAATCGTGGACAAACATACATACATACCTACATACGTAAATACATACATACGGGTCAAACAGAGAAGCTCTTTTTTGTAGACGGTTAAAAATTACGCTTAGTACGCGGGCGAAGCCGCGGGCAAATGCTAGTATTAAATATTTTTATATTTTTTTTGGTTTTTTTGTATAAATAGTTGTTAATATCACTCCAGTAGAGTAAAGAAGTACATATAAGCCACTTTTGTGAAAATAAAATAAAAAAAACCTTTTTTTTTTCAATTAAACCACTTGGAAATAATTGCTGGAGAGCTCAATAGTGTACCGTAAATTTTTTGCTCCTATTATAGGCCACACCCTTTATTTTTTAAATCGAATCCCAACAGTAAAATTTTTTGATTATTTAGATTATGTTAATTTAGATATTTAGCTGGTGGTCTACTCCGAAATTCGAAATCCGAACTTCGTATGGTGCCGTCCCTTTCACTCATATAGTGTATGACAGGAGAGTGAAAGGGATGGCACCATACGAAGTTCGGATTTCGAATTTCGGAGTAGACCCCCTGTTATCATAATAAGTTTACAAAAACGTTTTCACAGAATCTTAATTCAACACAAATATCAATGTGATACCAATTTTAGTTAGAATAGCTCTAAAATTCATTTGTCATTCGTTCTTCGCTTAAAACTTTGTGTTTGTCAGAAATAGACAAAAAATATTTTAACAAACTTAAATACTTTGAATAAATTAAAATAGTGAGATGCGTATTAAGTTTCATGAGAGTAATTGTTAGAAAAAGGCTGCAACTGATTCAAGATTGCAATTTTCTATTAATAGAAAACTTTTATACAATGTCTTGAACAGTCTCTGTAGAGTATTTATTTATTTATTTAAACTTTATTGCACAAATAAATCGGTACAAATGGCGGACTTAATGCCTCAAGGCCAAAAAAAAATACAAAAACAAAAAAAAGATTCAAGAAAAAAAAACTCTCTTCTTTTTTTTTTCTCTTTTTTTTTCTTCTTTTATTTCTTTCTTTTTTTTTCTTTTTTCTTTTCTTTTTCTTTTTTTGAAAGAATCAAGGTCAAGAATAGTGCTGCCTCTATTTCCTACAGGCAACCGCGCAAAGGAAAATGCACACATATGGCTTTTATACATTCATATTGCCATTTACTTTCACAAAGTTGCAATTACCCGGCCTATGTCTCCGGGCTGTAATGAGCTCATTTGCTGGAGTAACCGAGTCACCAGTCACCGAGCGTGCGAAAAACGTCTTTTGCCGTGACATTTTGTAGGAAAACCTGGTAGGAAATTCTAGACAATGTATGAGTGTAATGTCTTTGGCTTCCGCGATTATTATTCATTAAATAAAGCGATTTAAACGGATCACGTAATAATAATATAGGGTATGGCCTGTAACAGGACCAAATATTTAAAAGAGCAACTGCAGCTATTAATTATTTCCATGCGGAGAAATTTTTATATAATAAAGATAGTAGTGGATCACGACACCACGAGATCATAGCAAGTCAGATGCAGCATCAAGTAATGGGGCATCACAGTTTTAGCATTTTTGTTTTAAAACAATAGTTTTTATGTGTTTTGATTATTTATAGTGTTTTAAAATAAATATTTATAAATATTACTCCAAACTGTAATAAAATACAAGAAAACCGTCTTTGCATAAGCATTTGCTTTACATCTAATTTTTTTGTTCAATTGTAACCACTTGAAAATAATTGATGTTACAGGAAACCCCCCCCCCCCTACCCTCCCTCTGTACATTACATACATCCCGAGGTTTCGGGTCCTTTACAGTACTCGTGGTCAAGCGGGTAAATTGGTCAGAATTTACAGTCTGGACTTATACGCGATTACGTGTACATTAGGTTAAACCGTTTTAAATAATGTAAAGGTTTCAGATCATTTTAGATTTTAATGTTTTTTTATAACTATTGTCATCTTTTTAATTAATTAATTAGTACTTTAAGTACTTTACCAACACAATACTCTCATAATCCGCATTTTCGCAAAATACAAATTTCCGGTCATTGGCCTACTCAGTCAGCCAACTTTATGAAAACAGTAATTAATTTTCTTTTTTTGTATTTTTTTTAATATAATAGGTGTATAGTTTTAATGCCAGATGTTGTGGTCAAAAATAAATAAACTGATTGAACATTAAAACTCTTTGGTTGCATATGGCTTCGACCAACAGTAAATAAATAAAAAACCAGTGGAAAAATAAATAAATAGCGCTAGCGCGAGACGGAAAACTTTCCGCACGATATACATGTGGTACAAAAAGTAACACTTTTTAAGCAACTGTATTAAAATTAACATTTATCTAACACTTTTCCAGTTAGATGTCCGAAGAAACTTTCTTTGAAAGCTGCACCGAAACGTTTTAAGAAGTTTTTTACTAAAGCAGACGTAATACCTTTTTAAGTAGGTTTGCGTTAAAAGCTTATGACGGGAAAATATGTCAATATTTAAAAAGGGAAGAAAATATTATGTTGCTAAAATTATCATGGAAAAAAATATCTTCGTTTAATAATCCTCTCTTAAAAGATCAATATCAGCTTATGTTCTTTCGTAACGCAAAAATGAAGCATCTGAACGATTTCTATAAGTACTTGTAGAACGAATGATGAATTATCTACAATCTTCTAAGAAGTATTCAAATATTGAAGGAGTAGGTATCTTTATCTATTATTTTGGAAGATATCAATATTTGATTCATGGACAATGCCGAATAATACCGATTGTTCTACAACAAATACCCTTAATACTCCATTGTGTGCGCGTAATATAATTCCATGTGGGACAATTGGATTTTCATGTTCGGTGGTGTAATTTCTAATGGGACGTTTGGCATTGAGCTTCGTCGCTATTAGGGCAAACTCGAAGAATGCTGAGAGCATTTACTTGGTAACATTCGGCGATGTGTGAGAGAACGGCATAATAATTAGCGATATTATACTATCCGATCCGTCTGTAGGTATGCGAGAATAGAAGGTCTGAATCCTTAGAACATTCTGAAGCGTTTTGAAGAGATTTAACCACCATTTACCACATTAGTTGCGACTTGTGTCTGGCTAACCCATTATTTGGTAGCTATATTATACTTCATTCTCAAACTATGTCGTAGCAAACCGTTCCAAAAACTACATTTTGCCGATATATAAGTATAATATTGATTAGCTCAGTATTTATCATTATCGACAGGAGGACTTCGAGAAGAGAAGGATTGTAATGAAATAAGAATTATTTGTTTACTGCGGGATCCTTAAAAAGGAAAAAAATATTTACAATGCGCAGTTCAACAACACATGTCGATACTGTATTACCAAATTCGAGATATAGAATACTGAAAATAGAGACACAATAACGAAAATTACTTCCACTAGACTATATACTCGTAAATTAAATCGTTTCATACGCTTTCTTGCAAGAACTGGACATACACATATATCTTTACGCTATTTATGCCACTGGTTTGGTTAGGCTATGTATTTGCCTGCCTTGCCTGTTAGATAGTTCTCCTAAATTTCCATCCGGCTAACTAGCTAAATAATGAAATAAATAGTAATAAAACTAGCGGACACCAGGCATCCTTCAGGATGCAACTGAACCGGGATAACGCTAGGATGATTATGATGAGTAATAAAACATTAGATGTATTGGGTTACTTCTTTATGTGTTTCTGTTTTGTAACTTCTTAGCGAGAAGAATTAAGCTGCTTAATTTTTTTTTGATAAGTATTTATCGCAGTGTCAAGATATTCTACAAATAATTTGTTCATCCTGACCACTCTCAACTCTCAAATGGCGACATCGCTTAAATGAAGGCCCTTATATGACGGTAATGGTCAGGTAATTATATTACGATTAACATTCGGTCGTTAAGGTAATCTTAGTTGCCGCGCGTCCTATCTCTGCTTTATTACGGAGTGTCCATTTACGTAATATACTAATGGTAACTTTGTTTAAACATACGTGTGTAAGTGATTCAGTAATCTTCATCTTTTTAAGAGTGCGCAGTACGTTCGGATCTCCATACAAACGTATTTATGCTCTCATTTTAAAACGCCATGCTAGAATAACATGAAATTTTGTATACACAATGGGATCCGGCATATCTAGGTCGGAAATTAGTTTCTGTTGCTTGAAATTATAATGGAGAAAAAGTACAACGATTATTAAGGTTTCCATACAAGCCGTAAAAAACTCAAAAAAGCGCTGTATTTTTTTTTACAATTTCTAGCAACAAAAACTAATTTCCGACCTAGATATGCCGGATCCCATTGTGTATACAAAGTTTCATGTTATTCGAGCATGGCGTTTTAAAATGAGAGCATAAATACGTTTGTATGGAGAACCGAGCGTACTGCGCCCTCTTAAGTTACTCGTATTAGTAATTGGTAGAAGTAATTGGATACTATGGATTGAAACTGTCGTGATACATAATGTATAAGTACAGTCAAGTGTAAAACTATGTATCGATTTAATCCTGTCATAATCATGTACCGAAACTTTGACCCGTCGACATCCAAGAACCATATGACGTAATTTTGAGTAAATTGTATGTACCCATATATTTGCATTTTACTATATAGTCGAAGAATTTGAATGTTTGTACTGTACCTAAGGCATGGTTATTCTTTAGATAGTTATTTTCTAATACCATAACTAACTAAGCGTAAGGTGGATGCAGCAACTATACTGAAAAGTAATTAATGTTTATAATTAAATAAATTACAAGATCGTGTGACCGCTGTTCAGCCACGCCGCTCTGTACCTATATTTATGTAATTTTACATTAAATAATTTCTAATCAAATATAACAAGTTTGTCGGCCTGTTTAGCCTAGTTGGTAGTGGCGCTGCCTTCGAAGCTAGAGGTCCCGGGTTCGATTCCCGGTAAGGGAATTTCTGCTGCTCACCACAGAAACATTTGTTCCTGAGACTTGGATGTTTTCTTATGTTTGTAAGTATTTATCTATTCAGTATATCGTCGTCTAGTACCCATAATACAAGCCTTATTGAGCTTACTTTGCGATAAGTTCGATTTGTGCAAAAAATTGTGTGCTAAAATTTATTTATTATTATAAAAAATAGTTCTTATGGAGATATATTTTAAATATGGCTTGTAACTTTCTTATTTGGTTCGATTCTATGTTAATCTGACAATTGTGCAACTAAAATAAATGAACTTTAGTCTGGAAGAAGGCAGCAATGGCCTGTTTTAAGTCTTCGTCAGCAATGGCCTGTTATAAGCCTTCGTCAACAATGGCCTGTTTGAATCCACCAATCATATTCATTGGCCACATAGCATACCACTGGTGGAAACGGGTTTTCGTAGCGTAGCTTACACATTCTCGCAGCATAGCTGCATACGAATATTTTTTAATAATAAATAAATATTAGGTGATTTTTTTTTGCACAAATCAAACTAATCCCATAGGAAGCTCAATAAGAAATAGAAATATTTATTTCACAAATAATATGTTACACGGAATACAAGTCTTGGAATATAAGGCTTGTATTATGGGTACTAGACGACGATATACTGAATAGATAAATACTTACATACATAAGAAAACATCCAAGTATCAGGAACAAATGTTTCTGCTCACTACAGAAACAAATGCCCTTACCGGGAATCGAATCCGGAACCTCTAGCTTCGGAGGCAGTGCCACTACCAACTAGGCTAAACAGGCCGACAAACTTGGTATATTTGATAGGAAATTATTGAATGTATAATTGACGACTGACCGATAAACTTGTTATATTTTATTGGAAATTATTTAATATCAAATTACATAAATACAGCTGCGTTGCTAAACGGCGGTCACACGATCTTGTAATTTATTTAATTATAAACATTACTTACTTTTCAGTGTAGTTGTTGAATCTACTTTACGCTTAGTTAGTTTTCTTTTTAGAAAATAATTTATCTAAAGAATATCCATGCCTTAGGTACACTTCAAACATTCAAATCAAAGGACAATCAGAGACATGTTAGGGTGCCTCTCCACCAGAGATGTGCTATGCTACGTTGCTATGGATGCGTTCAACCAATCATATTCATTGGTCCACATAGCATAGCACTGGTGGTAACGGGTTTTTGTAACGTAGCTTAAATATTCTCGCAGCATAGCTGCATAGCACATCTCTGGTGGAAAGGCACCCTTAGGCGCTTTCCTCTATCTAGGAGTTTCGCATGTTATCGGCTACGAGGATCTACGAAATGTTTGGTAGTAGTGTTCAATCGAGGCTGGACGCTACGTGCGCTACGCCGTAGCGCTTAGTACTTACTGTTTTTCAGCTTAGTTGTGGCATGGCTCATATGTGAGTCATTGGCCTCGAGTGAATAACCATTTAGGCATATAGCATCTGCTAATGCCGTCATGATTCATTCGAGGCCAGATGCTACGCCGTAGCGCTTAGAAACTATTTTCACAAGTTTTTATTTAAATTGCACTGTTTGTATGTGAGGATGTGACATAAGTATGCAAGTTTCCATGAAAATATGTTTTTTTTTTTTTTTTTTTTATTAAAAATGGGATTGCTCTTGGCCAGCATCTAGCCAGGGGGCAAAGATGAGGCCGACGATGAAGCGAGCTCACCCAGAAGATGCCTATTCACTCGTGCCTTAAAAAGGTCCAGGTTATATGAACTCGGAAATACAGACGCCGGCAGAGAATTCCAAACCTTAGAAGTGCGCATTATAAAAGAAGCGCTTGGTTCGAACTAGAGGAATTTCGACCAGGTAAGGATGGTAGCCAGCCGTACGTCTGGATGTCCGATGGAAGAAGGGGGAAGGCGGTATGAGCTCATGGAGCTCCTGAGCACACTTACCGAAGTACAGTTTGTAGAAGACGCACAGACATGCTACTTTGCGTCGATGTGCTAAGCTCTGCAGCTTATTTCCCACTACCGTACTGCCGCCAATGAGCCTCCTGGCTCTGCGGTCCACCGAGTCGAGTGCGGCAAGTTGGTACTTAGCCGAGCCATCCCAAAGGTGACTACAATACTCCATGCAAGACCGGACTTGGGCTTTATATAAAGATAGAAGCTGCCCAGGGGTGAAGTATTGCTTGACCTTATTTAGGATGCTCAGCTGTTTGGCCGCTGTTCCGGCTTTAGACTCGATGGTAGTGCCGAAGTTAAGGTTTGAGCTTAACGTCATGCCAAGCAGCTCGAGATCGTTGGCTACAGACACGGTTGTACCTCGGAAAGTAGGAGCCAGATTGAATGAACTCCTTTTTGCGGTAAACAGACACGCTTGCGTTTTGGTGGCGTTGAAACTAACCAGATTGTTAACACCCCATTGGGAGACAAGACTTAAGGTTGAGTTAATTCGCTCTACCATTGTCTCTCTCTCAGACTGAATTTCATCACGGCCAGCCCCCGTGCTGGACAAATATCTCTCCATGACCGTTCTGTCATCTGCGTATGCGACCACTCCTGGTAGAAGAAGGTCGTTAATATGAAGCAGGAAAAGGGTCGCGGAGAGAACAGATCCCTGAGGGACACCGGTATCAATGGCCATGAGGTCCGACGAGCAGCCATCAATGACAACTCGGATTGACCGCCCACTCAGGAAGTCAGATATCCAGCTACAGAGGCCAGAAGGAATACCATATGCAGGAAGCTTGCGAAGCAGACTAGCATGCCAAACCCTGTCAAAAGCCTTCGAGATGTCAAGAGACACGGCAAGAGCCTCACCGTGTTTCTCGATGGCCTCGCCCCAGTAGTGCGTAACATACACAAGAAGATCCCCAGTGGAACGGCCCCGGCGAAACCCATATTGCCGATCACTGAGAAGGTCGTTAGCTTCAAGGTAAGTCAGCAGCTTACTGTTCAGAACTCTCTCCATAACCTTACAGAGTATGGAGGTAATGGCGATAGGTCGATAATTGCAGGGATCGGCACGACTACCTTTCTTGGGCACTGGTTGCACATTGGCAAGCTTCCAGGATGCCGGTACGGTATTCGTCTTGAGAGAGAGACGATACAAACGTGTAAGAACAGGAGACAACTCGGGACCACAGTGCTTCAGAACCCTTGCAGGTATACCATCAGGCCCACTAGCTTTGTTTACGTCTAGACTCAGCAGTGCTCTACGGACCTCTTTGTTATGAATCGTGACCTCAGACATCGAGGAGCCACATTGAGGTATTGATGGTGGTAGATGAGAGCCAGTGTCCAGACGCGAGTTACTGCCAAACAGAGAGGCAAAGAGATTGGCCTTCTCTAATGCGGTGAAAGCCAGCGAGCCATCAGGCTTCTGCATGGGAGGAAGCAACGGACGACCGAAATTGGTTTCGATCGATTTAGATAAGGACCAGAACTGCTTACTACCTGGGGGGTAGGTTGCTAGTCTGGCCCCTATTCTACGGATGTGATCAAACCGAGCCTTACGGATCACCCTTTTGCAAGATTTGGCGGCTAAGTTGAATGCCCTCTTCTTAGAACGAACCCTTCGAGCTCGAATTTTGCGGTCACGAGCTTGAACCCAGGCCTGGTAGGCAGACTCTTTGCGGACCTCAGCACGCGCGCAGTCCGCATTGTACCATGGCCGGGCTTTGTGACCGAGCGGGATGTCTGAGAACGGAATAAAAAACTCCATTCCCTGCCGTATCACGTCAGCAATCGCGTCAGCGCAGAGCGAGGGGTCGTTCGAAGAAAAACACATTTGCCGCCAAGGATAAGACGCAAAGAAGTGCCGCATCTCATCCCAATCTGCTGACTCGTATCTCCAAACTCTCCTTGTGCCTCTGGGGCTGTCATCAGGAGGAGATCGGATCGATACGGACTTCACCAGACAATGGTCGGATGACCCTAGGGGGGCGGAAACCGACACGGAGTACTGGTCTGGATTAGTTGTCAGCAGAAGGTCAAGGCAATTGGGTGTATGTCCGTCAACATCAGGCACCCGCGTCGCAACGTTCACCAGCTGGGTGAGATCTAGCGTCAATGCAAGTTTGCGCGCCTCTCTCCCAGCGTGGTCGGTTTCCTGGTACGGGAACAGCCACTCACTATGGTGTGCGTTAAAGTCCCCCAGGAAGACTAGTTCCGCCGTGGGATACCGCTGTTGGGCAAGATCTGCCGTCTCTATAAGGTGGTCAAAAAGTCTGGTTGTCTCCTGGTTACCTTTGTGCGGTTACCTGTTTACGGTAGATACAAGCATAGACAGTTTTGTCTATTCCTGTATCCACCATAATCCAAATGGTAGAAAACCCAGTACCTTCAAAGCAACGGAGACGCAGACAGCAAATGTCATCACGCACGTACACACAGACCCCAGCGTGTTTCCTGAATCTGTGTTCAAGTGAGTACCCCGGGTAGTTGAGGTACGACGTGTCTGACGGTGTCGCTATCTGCGTCTCCGTGAGAAAGAATAGGTGCGGCTTCTCGGTCTCAAGGTGGTGATGGACCGGATCGATGTTGGAGTGCAATCCTCTGATGTTGGAGAGGTGCACTTTAAATGGGAGGAAGTGCAGCCGTTTTTTAACTACATTCTTTCTCTTTCTTTGCATATTTTTTTTAGTGATTATTTGTGGGGAAGTAAGGGAAAAGTCGAGGCGCAGCCCAGTTTGTCCAAAAGGAACCGAAGAACTACACCGAACGTTGGGGAACTCATTTGGAGCCTGCGGGGACGCCCTAACCCCCCCGAAATGGCCACCGGGTCCTCCCCTCCAGTCGCCAACTGGCACGGTGGAGCATTTCGGGATTTTTCGCGCGTTGTGTGGGGCAGCCTTTCACACGTGGCTAACGTGCTAATTGGGCCCCCTACTACCGGCGGTCGGCCTACGGCTTAAGACCGTGCTTAGGATCCCGCTAGCCTCCAGCATGAGTTACCCGATTCAGTGCAGCCCAACAATTTCCAGACCAGACTTGGGCTGCGCAACTGACATCTCCCTTTACTTCCCCAAAGGCACTGGTACTCCCACACACTCAGCGGAACGCGGTCGCTTGGCGCCGGACTTCGGTGGGAGGGTGGTCGCGAACCAGGCGGCCTTTTGCGACTGCTTCAGGCCTACCACACCGCTTTGTGGGATCTTCAGCCGCCGCCAATGAGGCGACGTTGCCCGGGGTGGACCGCTAGGAGGTAGATCCCAACCACCCCAAAAATGTACTCTTTTTTGAACCATTTGCCGGTATCCGTTTGGGAATTGAGAATATATGTATCAAATATATATGAGGCCATATTCTACGTGTGCGACGCCGTAGCACTAAGGTCGATTTTTCCGCTTAGTTGAGGCATGACTCATATGTTTGTGGGCCTTGAATGGGTTATTAAGGCACCTTCCTGATTTGTCGATGCGGGGGCGGTACGACATGAGAAAACTGTGAGCTGTCAGTGTCAAAGGATACGAATACGAATGCATTACTGCCCCGCTTCTGCACATGGTATTACTACGGCGCAATCTTAATACTGACAGTATTTCGTCAAGTAAGGAAATCCCACAAGTAAAGAAAGGAACGTAGTGATTGAAATTTTCTAACATTGGTGTTGTCTTTAAGTAAGTAGTATAGTATTAATTTTGTGGGGACATGTTCAAACTCCAGCTTCTACAGTCAGACACAAAAAATATGTATCACAATGATTCTCTCATAATTATGTACCGACATAAGTGCCTTGTGGCATACTTTTGAGTAAGTTATATGCCTTATTGAGCTTACTATGGGACTAGTTCGATTTGTGTAAAAAATTGTTCCCCAAATATTTATTTATTAATTTATATATTATTTTTATTTATATGTAAGTACCCATTTTTTTGCATTTCACTGTATTAGACATAAATGAGTACTTTAATAGACTAGGGACAGATTATCATCATCTGGCCGTTCAGAGAAATATAGAAAAGGTCTCAGCGTCCATTTAAAATAATCCTTTTAGTCGCGAGGCCCTCCTTTCCCTGAGAATATTAAAAGGGTTATCGCGATGAAAAACATCTGACGATCTATATTTAAATAATTTCAAGGACGATTTCGATGTTGAAACCCGGTGCCGAGCGGCCCGGAGCTATACTGTAAAAATGTACGTGATCTCATAACTACATGATAAATCATGTAGTTATGGCGTGCGCTCGCGCGGAGAACGAGCGGGAGGTGGGGTATATTGTTAAGCTGGTATTTACGGATGGTTTTGAGCACTAATGTGCACCCTCATTAATAAGAGTATTTACTATATTGGTTTAGATAAATACATTTTACTATTACGGTAAGAATTTTATACAAAATTAACTATCAATTATTTCTAGCAAGACATTACATATTTGGGATTTGTCTCAATTGACGCTTGTTTTACACGTCATAGTGCTGTCAGTCCCCATAAACCGAAACTTTAACGCTCACTGTTTAAAAATAGGCCTCCTGGCCCTTGTTCGAGAAACTTTGCAACGTGTTATGGCTTCTTGCTTGGTTTCCCAACTCAAAATTAAATTAAAACTTGTTGGGAAATATGAATGAAACATTTCATTTTCCCTTGACAGTCGTTTGACGACGTTTGTCCGCAAATAATATGGAAACCTTCTTTTTACGATTTGTTTACGGTCTTCCAAATTTGAGTAACAATCTAAATCACCTTGGAACCTAAATGGTCGCGTACGGTACGGTTTCAGAGGAATTTCCTCCCTCGGACACTCCGATTATGGAATGAGCTCCCTTCCGAGGTTTTCCCGACGGACTACAGTATGGGGTTCTTCAAGAAAGGAATGTATAAATTCTTAAACGGTCGGCAACGTCCATGTGACAACCCTAGGAGTTGCAGGCGTCCATAGGTTGCGGTGACCGCTTACCATCGGACGGGCCGTACGCTTGTTTGCCAGCGACGTGGTATAAAAAAAAACCCATCACGCATCGCCTATCGCAGTGCATGCGTTTTTAAGCATTGGCTATCAATCCTTGAGCTCATCGAGCTACATAATTTATTTCGTAACAAATAAAATATTCATTTCATACATTTCATTTCAAATTTATGTTGAAATGTAGTGAATAATGCTTTCGAATCGGCTAAACTCGGAATACGACTAGACCCGAAGAAGTATCAATAAATTACCGTACTATTTAAAATCTGTCATGTCCAGGGGTCTTTTCGTGCCGGTGACGTAAAATTGACGTCACACTGCATATGATTCCAATTGGTGTTATGGTAATTATTAATATTTAATCATCAATCATTTGATCATGCATTTATAATGGTATGTTTTTTTTATACGACCTATTGCATCCGAAGATTATTAAGGATTTCTTTTTATATTTAGAATTTTAATTTATAAGCAGGTGAGGATCTCGTAGTCTTTCAAGTGTAACAGGTTATAGAAATGTTGAATCTAAATTTGAACGTAAACTCTCTATGACGACGAGGTTTGTGTAACTATTGGTAATATCAAATCAAATCAAAAAAAAAATCAAAATTTTTATTCTGCAAATAGGCCACAAGGGCACTTTTACAAGTCAACACATGAATTATACGATTAATTAAATAGACACATAGATTTTATTTTCTTCTGCTAATAAAAAGTGGTTCACTGTCTCTTACTCTCCCGTATAATATGTATAGTTAATTTTTTTTACTTATATTTATTTAATTGTATAAGAAATAAAATTAAGTATACAGGTGTTTAATTACAATAGGTAATCCGCAACGCAGGCTTCGTCAAATATTATATATATATAGAAAAAAAAAATACACAACAGCAACTAGCTTCGTCACATACAGAAAATAACTTTACTTATAGACAAAAAACCCCTTCCAAATCGCTGCCTGTGGGCAGAGTGCCCAAAAGGCTGGCCGCATTGCCACGTTGTATGGCAAAGACAAAGACGACGATTAAATTGACAATGATAATTATAATGTTTTCAAAACAGAATTGCAGAACTAAAAAAAGTAGACAATAATAATAATGATTTTAAAACTATAGTGATTCACAAACTCACAATATTCAATTAAAATTAACTTATAATACATTATATAAAAAAAAATTTAGTGACCTATCTGTATATACGGTCTCTGTCCGAATACACAAAAGTATATACAATAAATTTAATATCTCAGAGATGTATATGGTCTCTGAGCGTCCATTATTCCTAAGTCCTTAGAGATGTACATGGTCTCTAAGCGTCTAAATTAAAATAAGTAGTAAATGAAAATAGCACTTAAGTAATTTAATATTCTCAGAGATGTATAAGGTCTCTAAGCGTCAATAACAATAAAATTAATCCAAAACAGGATGATGTCTCTCGTCAATCTCCAATAAAATAACACTAGTATTAAGGTATTAATCATGCCCTTGCAAGCATGAACAGACCGGACTCCACAAACAGCACCCGATCACGAGTATGACGCGTATCTCAGCCATCGCCTCCCTCGACCATTTGTTAGGGAAGGTGGCGACCCGATCAACGACGCCACCGTAAGCAAAGCCTTTTAAGCGAGCATGACATATTCAGGCTGCCGGACATTAATAAATAATATAAAAGATTAAAACAACTGTTCGGCAAGAAACAGCATCATGTTTCATAAAACGCAACTGAAGAGCTGTACAAGGAAATAGGCTAAGTGAAGCATAGGTATATATATATTTTAACTAACAAGATTATACTATCACTGGCTTAAAAGCATTTTTATCATTTAAGAAATCGTTGACAGCATAATAGGCCTGGCTTAGCAAATAACGTTTAATATGAGACTTAAATTTACTCAGTGGCAGATTAACTATTTCGGTGGGTATTTTATTATAAAATCGTATACAGTTCCCCACGAACGACGTGCTAACCTTCCGGAGACGACTGGCTTTCACTGCAATCTTGTGTTTACTTCTAGTGTTGTAGTCGTGGATATCACTGTTAAGTTTGAACTCATGAAGATTTTTCCGAACATACATAATATTTTCAAGAATATATTGAGATGCTACAGTAAGAATATTTGCCTCCTTAAATTTTTCTCTGAGGGATTCCCTGGCCTTTAGTTTGTAAATGGAGCGTACAGCTCGTTTCTGTAGCACGAAGATGGTCTGGATGTCTGCCGCTATAAATAATATTTTTTATTAAACATGAAACAGTCACAAAAACTCGCAGTATTACCTAATCGGTAAGGTCGCAGCATCAAAAGTAGCTACGCACATTAAGCTCCCTTTATAATAAAGACTTCTTAACTTTTCAAATGCCTAGCCAGTTTTGATGCTGACTGTACGCTTGAAAATGTTACGTAACAAACCTGATTCAGTTCTGTATTCCTGCGCTTGATATTACTCGTTCTTACGCCGAAATAAGCGATTTCAGCAGAACATGATTCCTTTTCTAAGAGCTCATAGGGAGACTGTAGGTTCGAAAGATGTGATAAATAGGAGTACTAATGTGCCCACTAGCCCCCAAGTTTATGAATTTGCGTCCACCGCTTACGAACTTTTTGTCAGGCTCGGCGACGGAAATATACAGTTTTCAATAAAATATGCGCGCAAAGCCCGCTTATAGATGCAATGTTGCCGTTGCAGGCTGCGGTCGGAGAATTTCCCTATGTCGTAGCAACGCACGTCACTACCTACGTTTCCTATTCAATTGCAAGACGTCATTAGCGTAGCGCTTCCAAGAATACCTGCCCATCTTTTGAGCTTTGATCAAAGTGATCCAGTACTCAACTCGTCTTTCAATTGTTATATTACTAAAAATATCGGGGATGTTTCCAAATATAACACCATACAAGTGTCAATGCGTGTCGCGTATCGGGTGGTGAATGAGGAGGTATTGAATAGGCCACCTATATCATTTGTGGTGAAAAAGATACATTGAAAGTGTTATTTATAGAACGCTTGTATGGCAACTCATTCGAGGAACAACTGGTAACTTGAACGGCCAAGGTCATAAATATTGTATAGATTTAATAAGCTTTTATTTTTATGTATTACTAAATACATAAAACTCATTTTCCACGTACCGGAAGGCGTAGCGTGGGCAGGCCCCCCACGTAAGGGTCGCGGGTGCCCGCTGGATGCGGGTGGCTCAGGACCGGTCATTGTGGAAGTCTTTGGGGGAGGCCTATGTCCATCAGTGGACGTCTTTCGGCTGACATGATGATGATGATTTCTAAATAATAATAATTTAATATTTAAGAACAAACTTACGAAAATCAACATGGTCCCAAACTAAGGTGACTTCCCGACTTGGCGGGATCGATATGTGGTAGGTATTTTGTTTAACGTGAGCTTACTGATGTGAGATTTCGTTACTTGACGAAATACTGTCGGTATTACGTTTCAGCAGTAGTGATACCATGGGGCAGTACTGCATTCGTATTGGTTGACACTGACAGCTGCCAGTCTTCTCAATCGTACCGCCTCCGCATCGACAAATCAGGAAATCGCTTAAGCAAATCTTGTATTATGCGTACAAGGCGACGAAATACATACTAATGTAGATAAATATATACTTAAATACATAGATATAATCAAAGAGTTTGAACAGTTTTTTGTGCTAATCACTCAAATTAATGCTTTGGCAGGTATTCAAAAGCAGGGACCAACTTAACCTAAGAGTTTGTATAATGTTTACTCATGTGGATGGATGGTTCGTGGATCCTTCCGGGTCAAGCTTGAGTATCGACGGGTGTCCCGGAGTCTTAAAGCCTGCTGATAAAGGGTTAAGCACCAACCCCGACATACTTTATTGTCAAAAATTCACAAATTTGGAGATGCGGCTCACGACAAATTTTACAGTGCTCGGCCCAGAGGAACAATACGCGCGCTATTTTACACAATTCATTATTCAAAACTAGACCAATTATTCTCGATTCATTAAGTATTCTGTATTCTGTAGTATCCGCCTTAGGTTGAGAGGTCAGATGGCAGTCGCTTCCGTATAGTAGTATTAGGTATTAGGTAAGTATTAGGTAGCGGGAAACCTTCAGGATACAACTGTACTGAGATAACGTTAGGAGGACGATATCCTATAATACAGATTTTTCTAATATAGACATTTTCAGATATTAGGAGCGTTCGTGGCCTAGCGGCGCCCGCGTACCGTGTGCAGTATTCGAGGTTAAGCAATGTCGGGCGAGGTCCGTCCTTGGATGGGTGACCGCTTTGAGTGGTTACTAACTGAGCGCTCCCGTGCTTTGGAAGGAACATTAAGCCGGTGATACCGGTTGCTGTCTATGATAGCAGTCGTTAAGCCAAGTTAGAAGCCTCCGGGCGGCTTGAGAACCTCTAACAGTCAAGTTGCCCACTCACTTGACAAGCCTAATCCCAATATGGCATAGTTTCCCCCTCGGGTTGGAAGGTCAGATGGCAGTCGCTTCCGTAAAAACTAGTGCCTACGCCAATTATTGGGATTAGGTAGCAGACCCCAGGCATCCTTCAGGATGCAACTGTACTGGGAATAACGCTAGGAGGATGATGATGAGACATTTTCAGGTATTCAAAAGCATCATCATTATTATGCTGGAAATTTTTGTAATGTTTCCGGCAATGCTACATCTTTCCCCCTATAATAACTTAAGGCTACCGTAATCACAGTAACTCCTCGGACAAGTTTATAATATGACACAAATTGTGTAGAATTGTAGATTGGAATCTATATAACATGTAAACTCTCGACAGCTATTGGGCCGGCAAATCCTCCAATTTGAGCCGGGACCTGTCGTGCACCTGACTCGTCACACGGTGGGGTATACAGGGTGGGTAATACAATAGTAACAAGTTATCATAAGTGCGGTCAGAGCAAATAAAATGGGTACAAGTTCTATCGAATTCCCTTACAGACTGACTCGTTTTAATTGCTCTGAAGTGTAGATAAATTCTAATAGTGTGACGATTTCGTAGCGCTACGTATGCTCGTAACCAATAATATGGGAACAACCGTACGTAGCGGAAAGCGTATATAGAAGAAGAAAGAAAGAAAGAAAATACATTTATTAACGTCTATACACAGCATAATAATTACATTTTATGAAAAAAAGAACAAACAAACGACGCTAAAAAGGGCCCCACTCAGCATAATGTCACGGCAAGCCATGACGCTGGTTTTCAGTGGGATCCTGTCTTAAATCTATCGAATGACGACACAGACGCAAACAATATAAAAAAAAGAAAAAAAAGAAGATCCACCTCTACTACATAAAGATAGTTTTGCGTTACACCTGTGAGTGTGATAATGGGGCTCCTATTGCTCAAATTAAAGTCTTTAAAATTACGTAAAAGGAACTTCCAAGTAAAAAGTGCCCGCCAGATAAGAAATTATATAAAATAATAATTGTGGATCGTATTCACGTTCAGCCGCAAACGTATTCGTATTCGTATCTTTGTATAGTAAAAAGGTTGCAAGATCTAAATCTCTATATGAGACAAGCGCCTGCCTAGCGGTTTCCTGACACTGAAACACTGGTGGAAAATGCCGTTTGGAATTAAGTCCACCATTTGTGAGTTTGATTTTAGTGCAATAAAGTAATTAAATAGAGCCACTATACTCGTGCGTCCAAGATGGACGGAAAAGATCTAATTAACAACTTAATTACTACTACTTAATGCTTCTAAATTGACATTTCATTTTTTTAAGTGGGATTTTTTCCGGTGAAATAAATTAAATGTAACCACATTTTTAAATTCTCAAAATATCTCAATTTCATACTCAAAAATCAATTTCAAAAGTAAGGCGTCACGGCGTCTAAAATCATACAGAAGCACTAATTACCAAGGCGGAGGTACTAAAGGAAGTGTACTGCTGTTCTTTTTGTGCGTTGTGACTGTCACATTTCAGCCTTGTGACGTCATATAGACGATGGTAGGCTATCTTCACAATTTTGGTGAATATCTTGAAAAGCTATAAAAATATAATTTTGGGTTTTTTGTTAACAAATGGACGAAATGAGTTAAGATTTCATATTACTTGGAAATTTGAAATGTTGACAATTGAGAACTTGTTTAAAATGGCTAACGGCTTATCATAAACAACCTCCTTAACGGGGGCGAAAACAATTAGGTACCCATCTTTGGTTTGCCTCAAAGACATATCAAACAAACAAAAAAGAAGTTAAACTATGACAAAGATAACAAATGATATATATATATATATATATATATATATATATACAGGGTGTGGCCTGTAATAGGAGCAAAAAAATAAACGGTACACTATTGAGCTCTCCAGCAATTATTACCAAATGATTTTAATTGAAAAAAAAAAGTTTTTTTTTTGGATTTTTTTTTCGCAAATGTAGCTTATCTGTACTTTTTTACTCTACTGGAGTGATATTAATAACAATTTATTCAAAAAAGACTAAAAATTTATTAAAAAAAATTAAAAAATCCCAAAAATATTCTTTCAAACCAAAAATGCGACAACGATTATGAGTCATAATTTGAAGCAACCTCAAAATCAGCATTGACTGCCGCGCTATAATCTCTGGGTGCCAAGATCCATTACTTGGAGGTCGTAACTTTAGATCAAAATTTCTCCCAATTGAAAAAAGATAAAAAAAATTTGGACACAAGAGGTTACTGCAGATGCTCTAAGGAAGCGTCCTTTAAGTTTATTGCTCCTATTACAGGCCACACCCTGTATAACTAAAACGGTTAAAAATCACGTATGAATTGTGACTTTGGGCGACATGTTTCGAATTCTAGTTATAATCCATAGTTTTAATCATAAATCCCGAAAGGTTAAATTATGATATATCTCTCTCTGTCGCTCTAATTCAAATTATTATACGACCATCTCGCTCGGTAGTGGTATTATTATTTGAAGTCGACTCTGGTTACTCTGAGTGTATTCCAACCGTGTTCTAACCTAGACTAGACGCCAGCAGCAAATGCGCTAGAATTTGAGCCGGGATACGTCGTGCACCTGACTCGTTACCCGATTCTGCGTATACAGGGTGGTGACTAACTGCGAGACACAAGCGTTTATAAAAAATCAGTGGAGGTAGTGCATCAGACATCGCGACGCGATGCAAGACGACAAAAATCAATCTTCATCTTTCTAATTACACAGGGCGAGTAAGGCAAGAGTTATTGATTCGCGCTCCGAGAGTTGTGTTAGCCGCTCACAAACTTGGCTTCTAGTGCACTTTCAAATTCAGTCTTTATCGTTGGTTATAAGTTATAAGTTATACATATGTTATAGGAATTATAGCTCATTATAACTGGTCTTTGAGGCGTACAATTTACATAAATAAACAAGTGACATGAAACTCGCCTGTTAAAGGATGATTCCCACTAGACTGTTTCGTTTCCGGACCGGGCCCACACCGGGGCTGCTTCCGATCCTCGGCCGCAGCTAGATCGAACGTCAAACGTTTGTGTTGACTGATAAGCGGCCGGGCCGGGCCGGTTCCGAGCGTCAACGTTCCCGGCCGCGTAACAGCCGGCGCCTTGCTGTCATAGACAACGGGCCGGCCCGGACACGGAACGGCCTACTGTGAATCATCCCTAATTGATGTATATAAAGATCATTGCACGTTTAGATACATTGATAAAATAAACAATAAAATTGAGTATTTCATTGCCACTTACAATTTTTACAAGTGGCACTGAGAAATAGTCATGTGCTCGGCTATTCCTTTATGAACACAAGCGTGTATGCAGTGCAACATTACAGTAGGTGCTATCGCCGTTTGTAATATTTAACTTGTGTTTCTGACTCAAGTAAATTCCACCTTGTATACGCCAAATAGTTGTTAAATATAAGATTAACATATTCGGTAACCCAATCTTAAGTCGTGGTAACTTTCCCGGGAGCAAGGAGGTTTAATCTCACCGAAATATTGGAAATCGCGATACTACACAACTTAGTTAATTTCTTACAAAGTTACAGAGTCATTTTGCGCAAAGTTAAATAGGTTAGCATTTTGCATAAAAGCATTTTACCGAATGTATAGTCGCCTGCAAAAGTATCTGATAGGACTATCCGCTCGACAGCATCTGTCACGCGCTAATGGCTGTATATATCTATGAATTAAGTGCTGTATGTTGGTTATAAATACCTATTTATTGCGTTTGTTTTTCCAGTTGACCTTATTTTGTTTCCACGTACATGTGGAAAAAGTCGTGTTAGGTTCCTTCGGGCGGCTCGTCTCGAGGTGAAGAGAGCATACTTGAGCCGATCATTTGGATGGCATCCTGTTGATGCTGTGGATCGCCCCAGGTGTCGCTGGAAGGATTTGATGAACGCGGACACTGCGTGAGCTCGGAGCCGGTGCAAGCTGGCGAGATATTGCACAGAACCGAGCAAAGTGGCTTTTGTGTCGGAGGCCAAGACTCATGTTGGGTCAACGTGCCAATCCAGTTAGTTTGTTGGGTGGTCTTGTCAGTTACTCTACATACCAACCTAAAGTAAGCACCAGTTGAAAACGAAAAAATTTGTAAACAAACTATGTATTGAGTTTGACATATTAAATACATAGTTTGTTTACATTTTTTTCGTTTTCTACTGGTGCTTACTTTACTTACAGTTCCTTGCCCTCTGCAAAATGAGAATATTTCCAAGTAGTTGATGGAATCTGACGTTACTTTGCAGAATTCCATGACAAATCTCCAGAAAATATTCTACTACTACTATTACTACTATATATTGCTATTCCTCTACAGAATGTAGGTCTATTAGTGATAATCTGATAATAGTGATAATGCAATTAATCCATTTGGGTATTTCCGCGTGCAGTAAATTTTGTTGTGTTTTGTTTTTAATGTTGTGTACGTTCTTTAGCGGAATAGCAAATGAATATTTTTTTTAGAGAATATTTCGTGGGGCATTTTAGAATTTGGGGATGTTTAATCAAAAGTTCTTCCTAAGTATGAATCGCGTTGAACTCTGAGACCCGGTTTGCAGCACGTAACGCGGGAATATTAAATACAAACCAATGGTTTACCCTAGTCTCACCTGAAGTGACGTAAGAACCTATAAGTGACGGTTTTATGTAGTAAATAGATATAGCGCACTGGCTCAGTAATAGCCTATTAAATCTTGCTTTGAAGACACCTGGATCGTAATCGTCAAGGAATACAGACGAAAAGAGCAAATTATTTTAAGAAAGGGGAGGAAAATCGCTTCGTTCGAATAAAATAATTTTGCCAGCGTAAGGATGTATTCGCTCCGCACGCCTGGATGTGCAGTGAAGGAACGGGGAAGGTGGAATTATTAAGAGTTAAAATTTGATAGTCAGTATCAGTATAGCGCAAGGTTTTAATTCTTTCTTTGCTTGAAAGTTGTTGGTTGTAGAATCAGGCCGGCACTATAAGGATTATCAATAACTAGAGCTTAGGTTTGAGTACGTCAGTAGGTACTAGTGTATCTACACATTGACTTACTGTTCTTAAACTAACTGGACCAGCCTCTGCAGCCAGTCATCCATGGGTGCACTGATTGCGCACCCGTCGAGGCAGCAAATTGAGAAATCAAGGCTTTGTGAATCAGAACTACTCATCTCGTATTGTTTATGCTACAATGCCTTTGCTTTCCGTTTTAGTATAAAGCAGTTGCCTGTGTAAAGCAGATTTTAGAGAGATGAAGCACAGCAGAAGGTTGTTTTTTATTTTTATTGACATAGATAATTAATACACAAATGACAGCCTAGCAGCGGACAAAACCCAGCAGGATTTAAGTGCCACTGCTTACACAGTGTTGGATCAGCCCAACTGGGGAAGTACCTCCACAATACCAATATACTTCCTCTTTAAGGTGTTGTGTCGCCAGAGCCCCTAAGGATGCGGTGTGTTGAGAGTGGGGGACTTGCATGTTTAGCTGTCAACACAATGAATCCTCAAACCAGTAAAGGGTCGGTAACACGTTTGTAATTATTCTGAAGTAGGCGGTTTAGGCTACGGTGTCTGCTTACCATCAGGCAGGCCGTACGATTATTTGTCACCGTCCTTATATAAAAAAAATTTGCGTGTGAATTTGATTTATGACAAGAATACATACATTTTCATTTCCTTAGCTAATTTGTGTGCATGAAAACGTGCACGCCACACACTCCTTGTGCAACGCCATTTATGTATATGTTTGCGCGTATTCTAACGCGTATTTTGCGCTACTTAACGCCCCGCATTTTCATAAACTAGCTCACTGCTTGCCCACGCGTCTAGTCTGTCTACAATGGGTTACATCCGTGTCTAGTTACCGCCATACTTTTTAACGCTTAAAATGACAAAAAAAAACAGCCATGTGTGAGTCGGACTCGCGTACGACGGGTTCCGTACCATATTAACTATAGAAACGGCAAAGGTTCCGACTCGCACTTGGCAGGTTTTTAATATTTGTTGTTATAGCGACAAGAGAAATACTTACATCCGCTGTGAACATTTCAACTGTCTACCTATCGCGGTTCTTGAGATACAGCCTGGTGACAGACAGACGGACGGACAGTAAGCGAAGTTTAAGTAATAGGGTCCCGTTTTTACCCTTTGGGTACGGAACCCTAAAAATCGTGTGCATTATTAAATACAATAACCTTTCTGCGCCAACGGCCATCAGTTCTATTTACCAGCAATGTGCCACGCACACTGCCACTTGAGACACGCTGAGTCAACGACTCTGGTTCTCCTACAAACCTCCTCATTTCCGATGATTCGATCTCGTAGGGAAACTCCGCGTATAGCTCGCTCTATAGCCTAAGTGACCTTGAGTTAAATAATTAAAGTGAATAAAAGAAGCCTTGACTTTTATCTCGGAAACATTTCAGCCCAGCGCTAGTAGATTAGTCACTCCGTCACGACGTGGACTCTCCGAGTGACACTATCTGCCTATTGCTACCCTCTAAAACAGTGCGAAAGGACTTTAATTGAACGTAATTAGAAGAAAGAAAGAAAATACATTTTTTATTGACGTCTTCACACAACATATTACAAAATATGTATTTATGAATAAACAACAGACTACGCTAAAAAGGGCCCGGGACTCGGCATAATGCCGTGACAAACCGCGACGCTAACTCGTAGTTGTCAGTGGGGTCCTGCCTTAAATCTATATATCTATTCAAATATGAAATCTAACTTCTGTATGGAGGGTTCGAATTCCTTTGACTCTAGTGGGGTGCGCGCCGACTACAGCCGTTTGGTCAGAATCGTTCATAAGACAAGTTCTTATGCTTTTTAATATTATCTGCTTAGGTATCTGTACCCAAAGATAAATAAATACCCTAGATGGTTTGTATTTCGCAGGATCTGAATAAGTAATGCCGTGCTTTACTATCTTAAGAAGTACATCAAAGAGAAAAAGAGACAAATGTTGCTACACTATTTGGTCTTAAATGGTGGAATGGCACCATTTACAATTTACATTCCCCGCTAAACATTTGATAGATGTCAATACTGCTAGTGTTGTGCAGTCTTTATCGCAAGCTTTTGTCGATAAAAATATTAAATAATTTAATGGTAAAATAAAATAAACTGCGGTGCTCAGTCCAGGTTTTTATTGATTATTTTTATACTGTAAAGGAACTATAATGCCCGTTATAATAATACCTCTCTATGTACAGAGTCTAGTGCGAGTCTAGATTTAATAAAAATGCAAGTTAAAATCAGAAATAATCTATGAAGCCAAAGCGCTAAAATATCTGTGCAAGAGAGATGGCAATGAGTTGAGAGTGGGGCAATTTCGAGTTGGGAGTCTGAACCATCGGGGCCAACTGCTGCTGATTTCTTGGAGATGGAGTGACTCTGCATGATGAACTCCTTTTTCAAGAAACGTGAGCACAGGAAGTGGACCTGAATGAGTCCCGACGGTGCAACTAAAAACGAGATTGTCTCCATCATGTCGAAGAAAAGGCATATATTCAATGATATCTCTGTGATCACCACGGTTAAAACCGGAAGTGATCACCGTCTGGTAAGAGGCACATTGAATATATGTGTAAAGCTAGAGTGCTCTTGACTGATGAAGTCTACACTCCGACCAGCAGCAGCCCAAATCCGAAACTCCCAGAGCTTTCAGTTGGAACTCCAAAACCGTTTCGCTTGCCTAGGCGGCAACATGGGACGAATTCAATGACGGGATTGTGGAAGCTGTCCATAGTACTGGGTCTAAGTTTGTCAAGGCTTAATGGACGAACAGGACCAAAAGGCTCTCTAGCTCCATTCAGAGGCTCAAATGATTCAAATGAAAGGAGTCAAATGATTCTACAGTCTTCAGCCGATGCGGACATTATACCGGCAGCTCAATAAACGAATCTCCAACTCCTTTACCCCTGACCTGCGCCAATTACCTATGTCCAGCAGTGGACGTCCTTCAGCTGATATGATGATGACGATGATGATGATGAATGTGCGAGTGCTGTCTGGTAATATATATACAAATGAGCAGGTTGAAAGATTATGATTTGCACATTTTGATACTTTTTGCCACTTGTTTGATTAAATCATCCCAAACTAGCTGATAGGTCTAAGAGATACTTACTACTACTTTTGAGCACAAGACTTGTTAATTATTGTTGTATATTCTGAACATATGGACTTACTGGTTGACATGCTAAGGGAAGATTAACAAATATTGTTGGCACTGAATGAGAATGGAGTTTTTCGAACGTATCCCTGACGGAAGCGGAGGGCCTACTCCGAACTTAGAAAATGTCGTGCCGTCCCGTTCACTCTCGTGTTATACACTTAATGACGGAAAGGGACGACACGATACAAAGTCGATTTTCAAAGTTCGGAGTAGGCCCTCAGGATTCTTCAAAATGTGCTGAGCATATTCTTGAGTATTGTGTGGGACTCCATTGCTCGCCTCTTTTTATATTTTTGATCTATTCCGTTCTAATTTCCAAATTAGCCGGAAACCTGTTTAGTATTTATAAACACAGTAAATACTATTGACTATTGTACATTATCGATATCACGATAAGGATCTCAAGTACAACACGACGTGGTAGGTGAAAAGTCAAAACATTGGGAAGCATTATTTATTATTAAAATAATGATGCAATTGCGCAGAATTGATGCACATAACTACACATGATTTTCCAGTTATAGATATTTAATAAGTTCTGCAGTTAGTTTTTACTTAATAAACTTTATAATCACAATATTCATGTCATACAGCTTGCCGGTGGATTGATACATTTGAATTATTTTCACTACGTACACCCATTCGGTGAAAACACCCTGGCACGAACTCACGCCATACTTAATGTTAAACACGTAATTCTACCAAAAGTTCACTATAATCATTAAAAATCACAAATTATTAGCAAAATACAACAACGCCTTTGATATCCAGCTGGCTATCAAGCTAATATGGTTGTCGAGGTGACGTGGCGCGCACGGCTTGAAAATAGGAATAGGAGCCATGATGCTATCTCGTTTTAACACACTTGGTTTGACGTCAGAGTAAAGAGCGTATTAGATCAGGCACTTTGTTCAACTTAATACAATCCATCTAGGGTATTTATTTATCTTTGATTAATACGGTAATTGATTGACACTACTTCGGATCTAGTCGTATTCCGAATTTTGCCGATGGGAAAGAACAAAGATAAATAAATACCCTAGATGGATTGTATTAAGTTGAACAAAGTGCCTGATCTAATACGCTCTTTACTCTGACGTCAAACCAAGTGTGTTAAAACGAGATAGCATCATGGCTCCTATTCCTATTTTCAAGCCGTGCGCGCCACGTCACCTCGACAACCATATTAGCTTGATAGCCAGCTGGATATCAAAGGCGTTGTTGTATTTTGCTAATAATTTGTGATTTTTAATGATTATAGTGAACTTTTGGTTGAATTATGTGTTTAACATTAAGTATGGCGTGAGTTCGTGCCAGGGTGTTTTCACCGAATGGGTGTACGTAGTGAAAATAATTCAAATGTATCAATCCACCGGCAAGCTGTATGACATGAATATTGTGATTATAAAGTTTATTAAGTAAAAACTAACTGCAGAACTTATTAAATATCTATAACTGGAAAATCATGTGTAGTTATGTGCATCAATTCTGCGCAATTGCATCATTATTTTAATAATAAATAATGCTTCCCAATGTTTTGACTTTTCACCTACCACGTCGTGTTGTACTTGAGATCCTTATCGTGATATCGATAATGTACAATAGTCAATAGTATTTACTGTGTTTATAAATACTAAACAGGTTTCCGGCTAATTTGGAAATTAGAACGGAATAGATCAAAAATATAAAAAGAGGCGAGCAATGGAGTCCCACACAATACTCAAGAATATGCTCAGCACATTTTGAAGAATCCTGAGGGCCTACTCCGAACTTTGAAAATCGACTTTGTATCGTGTCGTCCCTTTCCGTCATTAAGTGTATAACACGAGAGTGAACGGGACGGCACGACATTTTCTAAGTTCGGAGTAGGCCCTCCGCTTCCGTCAGGGATACGTTCGAAAAACTCCATTCTCATTCAGTGCCAACAATATTTGTTAATCTTCCCTTAGCATGTCAACCAGTAAGTCCATATGTTCAGAATATACAACAATAATTAACAAGTCTTGTGCTCAAAAGTAGTAGTAAGTATCTCTTAGACCTATCAGCTAGTTTGGGATGATTTAATCAAACAAGTGGCAAAAAGTATCAAAATGTGCAAATCATAATCTTTCAACCTGCTCATTTGTATATATATTACCAGACAGCACTCGCACATTCATCATCATCATCGTTATCATCATATCAGCTGAAGGACGTCCACTGCTGGACATAGGTAATTGGCGCAGGTCAGGGGTAAAGGAGTTGGAGATTCGTTTATTGAGCTGCCGGTATAATGTCCGCATCGGCTGAAGACTGTAGAATCATTTGACTCCTTTCATTTGAATCATTTGAGCCTCTGAATGGAGCTAGAGAGCCTTTTGGTCCTGTTCGTCCATTAAGCCTTGACAAACTTAGACCCAGTACTATGGACAGCTTCCACAATCCCGTCATTGAATTCGTCCCATGTTGCCGCCTAGGCAAGCGAAACGGTTTTGGAGTTCCAACTGAAAGCTCTGGGAGTTTCGGATTTGGGCTGCTGCTGGTCGGAGTGTAGACTTCATCAGTCAAGAGCACTCTAGCTTTACACATATATTCAATGTGCCTCTTACCAGACGGTGATCACTTCCGGTTTTAACCGTGGTGATCACAGAGATATCATTGAATATATGCCTTTTCTTCGACATGATGGAGACAATCTCGTTTTTAGTTGCACCGTCGGGACTCATTCAGGTCCACTTCCTGTGCTCACGTTTCTTGAAAAAGGAGTTCATCATGCAGAGTCCCTCCATCTCCAAGAAATCAGCAGCAGTTGGCCCCGATGTTTCAGACTCCCAACTCGAAATTGCCCCACTCTCAACTCATTGCCATCTCTCTTGCACAGATATTTTAGCGCTTTGGCTTCATAGATGATTTCTGATTTTAACTTACATTTTTATTAAATCTAGACTCGCACTAGACTCTGTACATAGAGAGGTATTATTATAACGGGCATTATAGTTCCTTTACAGTATAAAAATAATCAATAAAAACCTGGACTGAGCACCGCCGTTTATTTTATTTTACCATTAAATTATTTAATATTTTTATCGACAAAAGCTTGCGATAAAGACTGCACAACACTAGCAGTATTGACATCTATCAAATGTTTAGCGGGGAATGTAAATTGGAAATGGTGCCATTCCACCATTTAAGACCAAATAGTGTAGCAACATTTGTCTCTTTTTCTCTTTGATGTACTTCTTAAGATAGTAAAGCACGGCATTACTTATTCAGATCCTGCGAAATACAATCCATCTAGGGTATTTATTTATCTTTGGTATTAATTAACATCTGTCATGTCAAATGGCAAAATATTACCAGTTTTCATTCTGGCATTTGACATTGACTAATAAAGTTTCACATAAACGATAATCGTGGTCATACCAGAAAGTTCTAGCGATTTAGCAGACGAATCGCCTGGTGGTAAGCGATTATCGCCGCCCATTGACACCCGCGACACCCGACAGGTTGTAAGTGCGTTGCCGGCCTTTAAGATGAGAGTACGCTTTTTACGGTGCACCTTAGACCTAATAACCAATTACTTACTAAACTATAGTACGCTGGCATTGACAATAAGTTCAGGACTCAGCGTGAGCTAAGCTTTGGATAGCTACATAGCACTGTTTTCCAGCCTGCACCTAACTTCCCCGTAGCTTAGATACCTTTCCCACACCCCTTTTGACCTTAGTTAGTTTTCCTGCAAAGTCGTAGGTTGTTGTTAAGTCTCCTTAATATTAAACTACTTTAAACTTGAACAGAATAAATCGAGTAGTTATCTCAGTTTCGCACGCGTCACGACAACAGATTAGTCAGTAAAGTGTCACGTCGCCGTGACGCCCGTGACGGCCCGAACAATCCCCGAGCAACCATGGAGTTAACTAGCTATTAAATGGTGTGTAGGGTGTGGTGTAACTGGGTGGGTCAAATACTCTCGGTCGCCCTAACCACCACTAGCTTAGGCCCGCTTTGCTACCAGCGGCACCCTAGGTTAGATTTTTATAATAATTTTATGAGTATTTTTATAATTTACTTTTTATAATTTTGTTTATAAACCTGGTCTAAGAAGTGAATAATAATGTGCGTATAATATTTTACTCGACCGTGCATCCCTGTACAACAGGCAAGCGTGTTTAACGGCTTGCAGGATCACAGGTGACAGAGTAATTTAACTTGCTAATTGGCCCATTCTCATTAAAAATACGCAACATTTTCATGAATAAATGCATGGCACTTGTGCTCGGGTTATTTAAAAGAGGTCATATTACTAAACATATTTTTCTGTTGATTTGTTTGCGGAAGCTAAAGGCTATGTGGGCAACAACAACAACAACAACATTAATTATACAGCAAATAAGTAAGAAGGTTTTGAAACTTTTGAATGCGGGGTGGCATCAATGGCCTCTCTCTCCAAATGATTGCCGGATGTTTAGAGTGCCCGTTACTATTAAATTTGCTTAAAATTGTCTAATCTAACTTCGAATATAAGTTTTAAATATATTTTGAACAACCATTTACTGTTTTTTGTTCACAAATTGACGTTACTTACACAAACACAAAGCAGTCAGTAACATTTTCACCAGAGCCAGTCGTATCTAAAATGTCAGGATTTCGTTGTCAAGAACGTAAAAGTACTCGTACTCGTAATGTTGCGATATTATGATTAATCTTTTGATCGAATATAATCCTATCGTTTAAGGCTCGATAGTCGCTAAAATTGTGTCTCGCTTGCTCGCTAGGTTAGCTCGATAAGCTTGCTCATCATCACCACCCGCACGCGAAAATTTACTATAAAATAAGCATAAAACAAGTTTTTTGCCAAAAAAAGCAAGAAAACGAAGTTATTGTACATTTGTCTATGAAGGATGAAAATTACAAAATATCATATGTTTGTGACAAAAAATTCTACTAGTAAAATGGTTGGTTACAAGTAGACAAATAACGGTGAATTCGTGGTGACTTAATTTCTCTCTAGATTTTGAGGAAAACCACGCGCTAACTCTTTATGTCCTGCAGATTAAGATATATTGTTACTTGAATGTTAAAATTATAATATCTAGTAAATGCATAAAATGGTCACAAAACAACTAATATTTATTGTCGTTTACCAAGAATAAGCCTTTACTCAGACGGCGTTTGCTCGTCGGGCGGGGACTGGGGAGACGTGAAATGGTACGCGGATGAGCAAATGGGGCAGAGGGCGTACCGCGAACTTCGAAAATCGAACTTCGCATCTTACCGTCCCTTTCTGTCATATAGTGTATAACACGAGAGTGAAAGGGACGGCATGACACGAAGTTCGATTTTCGAAGTTCGCGGTAGGCCTTCAGGTTTTGTCTTGCTTCTTACGCCGGTATATAGATTTGCTTTGAAATGCCCTAATACGTCACATCCAAGTATCTTAGCCGATGAAGATAGATAAATATTGTTCCAATTATTTCTTCCATCGATCTCATGAGTAACAGACCTAAGCCGTACATATTCATGTCATCTGGGTGTTCTTAACGACATCAACTAGAGCACTCGCAGCTTCATCGAATTTGTTTTGGCTCAATTAAATCCGTACAGGTTTAACTGCAGCTGTATTCGCTCGTAAACTGAATAGAATACATTATATTATTAGACTAACTTAAGGCGCAGGGTAAGGCAAGCCATTCTCCATACAAAGGGTGTGCAAGTTTTTTGCGTTAGTTTTGGCACTACAGCATTCAATTTTATTTTTTGTTGGTACATATTGTATATACGCAGAACTTGATGTTGAAATGTTGCATTATTTAAAAAATAAATAAAAATAAAAAATACAAAAAATAATTAAAATTAAAAAAGAAAAACATCAAGACATAGCTAACAAAAAAATAAGCATATGGACCAAAACTAGTAACTGGAGTGTAAACACAAACGAAGAAAAACTTGCACAAAGTTTGTATGGAAAGAGCTTGCCCACCCCTTCGCCTTAACTATATTTAACAAGATACTAAAGTTTTAAACTACCACTCACAGTATGCTAATAATTTAGATAATTTTATAAATACATATAGAAAAGAAATGGGTATTTGCGATAAATTACGGTGATAGTGTACCATCGAGTTGTGGATAATATTTAACAGTGCTGGGCAAAGTATTTTTATTCGTTTTTTTTTACTGCAACGCAAGCGATTCGCTTGTCTAAGGATCACAATATATCTTTGTGAGCGTGTCGATTGCAGCCGTCACGGAGACAGTCAGAGAACGTTCATTTCCTTAAATGTCCCCGCTGGGGATAGAATCTCTTGCCCCTCGCCCTGTAAGCAGATTGTACGTATACATGGTAGCAATTCTGAAAATAATGCTCAATTTGTTTGTAATTTTAGCGTTATATAGTTTATCCTGTACTATTAATTAAACGAGCAACATTTATATATCTTTCCCTCACTAGCTCGGAAAGCCGTCTATCCTTTGAAACAAGCGGGTAAAAACGCATTTTATCCACAAGTGGGGAAAGTAATTCGACCTTGGAGCGTGTTTGAGTAGCTTTTGACAGATAACAAAACGTAAAACGCTCATAATAATGGTTAGTTTGATATCAATTATCATTAAATAAATGGTTTGAGAATGTAATACAAAATACCAAATTTAGCTTTATTTAATGATTAAGTCGTAAACCTTCAAATTCTATAAATAACATTTGTTTTATAATGATATTGAGTTTAATTGTAAACGCACAAGTTGAGTCGATGCAATTTCAAAACGCATCGTAAGAAAGAAATGTCATCATTGTCAATGTCAACTAAAATAATAATAATAAGACATTTATTCAATGTTAGCTAGTATACTTATTACATAGTATTTCCATGAACTTAAATATAATGATGGCACAACAAAAAGTATAGGTACAGAAACAACAATTGAAATGGTAGGTGGCTCAGCTTGTGTCTGTACCAAAAGACCACTAAGGACTCTTGGTCATCAGACGCTGTTATTCTGCCACCCCCGTAATGTACAGAATTTGTCACGGACTCCGACTCACGTAAATATTTATACACAACATCCAGAGTTTTCTGTTATAAAATCATGCCTGTGGAACTTTTTTGCAGGTTGCACTTTCCTCGCTATAGTGAGGAGAAAATATATTTATTTATTTGTTAGTAATTGAAATCTCGAAAACCGCTCTAACGATTTTAATGAAATTTTCAATGTAGGAGTTATATAGGACCGATATAGAATCGCTAAACTTAAATGGCAGTGGGCGGGGCACATAGCACGTAGAACCGATGGCCGTTGGGGCGGAAAGGTTCTCGAGTGGCGACCACGTACCGGAAGGCGTAGCGTGGGCAGGCCCCCCACACGGTGGACTAATGAGCTGGTAAGGGTCGCGGGTGTCCGCTGGATGCGGGTGGCGCAGGACCGGTCATTGTGGAAGTCTTTGGGGGAGGCCTATGTCCAGCAGTGGACGTCATTCGGCTGAATAATGATGATGATGATGTTCAATTGTTTTTTTTTCGTTTAAGCATCTATTTATTTATTTATTTAGACATACGTAAGCATAACTTTCTTTTGATCGAATACTAAAATTAAATGTATATTATTTTACTAGAAATGATCTAATGATATACGAAATGAACACAATGCTGCCAAAACGCCAGACTTAAATGATTAAATAAAAAAATAAATATTGGGGGACAATCTCACACAAATCGACCTAGTCCCAAACTAAGCACAGCTTGTACTATGGGTACTAGACGACGATATACATACTTATACTGATAAATAGATACTTAAATACATACAGAACATCCAAGACCCAAGAACATATCCGTGCTAAATGCACAAATAATGCCCTGGCCGGGATTCTAGTTTCGGAGGCAGTATCACTACCAACTAGGCTAAACAGGTCGATTTACCCAATATAATATATATGGGCGAGTCGTCTCCCATAATAAAAGGTGCAGGTTCCAATTTAATAGAAACAACTAGATTTAGTACCTACTTAGATCACTGTTTTAATATCAATCCACAATAATCGAACCAACTTGATAATAAATTAAAACACAGTTGCACAATAAACAATCAGACAACATTTTAGCAGCGCGACAAGCGCACTCGGCCAACTCTAATGCAAGAATGTCCCCACCAGGCACAGTCAGTCTATTTATAACCTTTGATTCAGGTAATGGCGCCAGGTGGTGGCGTGACGTCACAATGGCCTGACAAGTCAGGCCAGGTACAGGTGTTGTTTACATTGCTTGCAAAGTATTAGCTTGCAGCACGGCGACCCCGCCGTCATATATTTTTCAAAATACTTCCTCCGAAAGCCCGCTCTCCCATAATCGCGGCTAAGACACTAAATTGGCCTCTTATCCCCAGTTATTAAATAGCGTATACCGCGTAGATTAATCGACAATGTGGCTGCTAGTGTCCTTTATCACTTTAACCAGTCGAGATACGCCTAACTGAATTAATTAAAGTCTGATGAACCTTCAGTTACCAGTACGTGAGGACTTAACCGACAGTGATTTTGTACTAAGACTAGTCATTTTGCAGTTTTGGGCAGCAGGACTACGTAGGAAATTGTGCTCATAACTCGCTAAGATAGAAATTGTAACCACGATAAGAGATTTATAAGATGCAGTACGCAAAACTTACCTTTCCTTTTGTATTGTTTTAGGAATTATGCCTCTGGGAAAAAACCTGTTAAACATGTTGGGTAAGGCTATGATGCATGTGTTCAGATGGATTATACGAGGTTTATGCCATTATTGTTTCTTTCTATTCGCGATTCTGCACAAAATAAATTCCACACAACTGAATTTAATGACATGCTTAATGCTTGACAGTCATTATTTCTACGCAATCTTGTTTCTTCCTATTCGTGATTCTGCACAATATGAATTCCACACAACTGAATTTAATCACATGCCTAATGCTTCACAGTCATTATATCTATGCAATCTTGTTTCTTCCTATTCGTGATTCTGCACAATATGAATTCCACACAACTGAATTTAATCACATGCTTAATGCTTGACAGTCATTATTTCTACGCAATCTTGTTTCTTCTTATTCGTGATTCTGCACAATATGAATTCTTCGCAACTGAATTTAATTAATTAAGAAAGTCGCGAGCTTTAAGGCATGTGAACGGATATAGCATGTGACTAAATTCAGTTGTGTGGAATTTATTTCGTGCAGAATCGCGAATAGCAAGTAACAATAATGGCATAAACCTCGTATAATCCGTCCAGATATTGCTATTTCCTGCTCAAATTGATCGTGGTTGGCCGCGATTGATAAAATGTCATTAAGTTCTGGCAGATGACGATGACGTACACACGAGTGCTGACTGCGAGGTAATTGTTTTATCGTTATCGATGTGTCATCAATGAATCATTCGCAAGCTGTGTGATAGGAAAATTAGACTAATGCAAGAGGTACTGACGTTTTATCTGAGAATTTTTATTTATTTATTAGTATTCCGGATAACATAGCCGTAGATATAATTATATAAAAGAAGGCCAATAGCAGTCATCCGTTAATTATTTATCTAACTATCTTAATAAAGCATTATCTATTAACATAGTGAAAAAGTGCATACAAAACCAACGCTCAATGTAGTATTTAATATAACTTACCGGAACATATATTAAAAGTAATACATAATTTGATAAATACCAGCGTAGGAACTGTGTTATTTACTAAGCGAAACACCAACATATTCCTACTTAGTACAGTCGGCCTTACAAGTAGCCGGACACTAGTATAATCGTAATCACCATGTTCCTGATGATAATACACCATTTTATTGCACTACCATTGCATTAATAAAAATAAATAATAGTAATAAATATTGGGCAAATCCAATTAGCAAGGTTGATGATAAATAAAATAAAATAAATAAATAAATAAATATTAGGGGACATTTTTACACAAATCGAACTAGTCCCACAGTAAGCTCAATAAGGCTTGTGTTATGGGTACTAGAGGACGATATATTTAATAGATATATACTTAAATACATAGAAAACGTCTAAGTCTCAGGAACAAATGTCTCTGCTCACCACAGAAACAAATGCCCTTACCGGGAATCGAACCCGGGACCTCTAGCTTCGGAGGCAATGACACTACCAACTAGGCTAAACAGGCCGACATGATAATGTAATTATTTATTCGAATGCGTGTGATATCGCTGAAGTGTTCAACAATTATTACATAAATCAAAATACTAGTACTGCATTTAAGCTGGAGGAATATAAAACTTACTCACAAACTATTTGTAATAGTATTTTTCTGGCTCCAATTGATGTTCACGAAGTAAAAAAGATCGTGACTTCTTTAAAAAACCAGAAGTCCTCAGGTTATGATGGTATACCAATACAAGTAATAAAAGCATGTATAGATACTATTGCGTGCTATTGCTGAACACCTTATGTATGTCATTAACTTTATATTTCCCGAGGAATTAAAAAAGGCCTTGATAAAACCACTGCATAAAAAGGGGAGCAAAACTGACATGAGCAATTTTAGACCCATTGCTTTATTACCAAGTTTCTCAAGTCTTTGAGAAGGCTGTTTATAATAGGATTATGCGGTTCTTAAATAAGAATAACATTCTGAGCCCTTTTCAATTTGGCTTCCAAAAGGGAAAATCCACGTCGATAGCTATCTTTAATATGCTAAATATCATATGGGACAACCTAAATAACAGAATACCTTGTGCTTCTCTTTTGATTGATATGTCTAGTTTCTTCGATTGTGTGAGCCATGACATTATATTAAAGCAGTTAGAACATATTGGCAAGAGAGGAAATGCACTTGATTTATTTTGCAGTTACTTATGTAACAGAAAACAGGCTGTACAAATCGAGAGATATAATACTCAAAATAAGACTGTAGAGCAGTTAAAATCTCGCTTCGCAAACGTTCTATTAGGGGTCCCTCAAGGAAGTATCCTTGGCCGCTCTTGTTCTTAATCTACCTAATTGAACTTCCCAATATAGTTAATGTACCATGTGTATTATTTGCTGATGATGTCACTATGCTATTTTCAAGTGATAAGTTAAATGTAAATTTAGAGCGAAACATAAATAACGTACTTGTAAAAATTAAAAATTGGCATTGTACTCTAAATCTGCATGTTAACTTAAATAAAACTAAAATCATGCAATTTACGAACTACAAAACGATACAAATGCCTCTTGTTGTGTCAGACAAGGGAACTATAGTGGAAGAAGTTAGTAACACAAAGTTCCTTGGAGTCACAATAGACTCGCATCTGAATAGGAAGGTTCATATTGATCAAATAAATAAAAATATTTCCAGTAAATGCTACGCTTTGTCAATTCTTTCTGAAACATGTTCCGAAAAAATAACTGTAAAGGCATACTATGGGAATGTCTATCCCTTACTAACATACGGCGTCATCTACTGGGGAAACTTTGTTGACGTACAGAAGACATTTATACTGCAGAAAAGACGTTTAAGGACTATATATCGCATGCGCACTGACGAGTCTCTCCGAAACGTTTTTCGAGAATGACACTTGTTAACTCTGACATGCATATATATCCTAGAATTATGTCTATTTGTTAGAAATCAGCCAGAACACTTTCCAAAGAGAACCTATAAATTAAATGTTCGATCACAATATAAACCTGATCTCAAACTTCCTAAGGTCAATAACTCAATGTTTAAAAAAAGTGCTTTAATATCAGCCATTCGTATTTATAATAATCTTCCCACTCATATAAAAAGCATTGAAGATAGCACTTTTAAACGGACACTGAAAAAATGGGTAATAGGTAAAGCCTACTATAATTTAAAGGAATTTTATTCTAGTGAATTGTAAATAGATTTTAAGACATTTACATTTCCACCATCTTTGTACCTACACAGTTTTACATAATAAAGATTTTCTATTCTATCCTATTCTATTCTTGGGGGACAATCTTACACAAATCGATCTAGTCCCAAACTAAGCAAAGCTTGTACTATGGGTACTAGACGATGGTATACATACTTATATAGATAAATACATACTTAAATACATAGAAAACATCCAAGACCCAAGAATAAATATCCGTGCTAAATACACAAATAATGCCCTGGCCGGGATTCGAACCCGGGACCTACAGCTTCGGAGGCAGTGTCACTACCAACTAGGCTAAACAGGCCGTCAAATGATAAGTATTGATACTGTTTCTTTATTATCTACTAGTTTTGGTTTCACAACAAGGCATAAAAAATACAATCTTCCCACACTGTAACAGCAAGTTCCCTCTAAATATTGATTTTTTACTTTCATATCCTTTTAACATGCCTGTGGCACGGCAGGGCGAAATAACTTAAAAACTTTTTACGTATACTTGTTAGGGGCCATTGAAATTGAGAATATACTAAATGGATAGGCCAGTTGATGAAGCAATTGACCTTAATACTTCGTCCATTCAAAAATTTACGCCGTATGAATACGTAAGTAGGAAAGGTACATGAATTAGAAAAGTCATTTTGAAAGTTTCTAACAAAAACTTAAGTGGTTTATTTCAATTCTGGGCTAATTCGGTATATCTATTTCACCATCTACTCGTAGTAGGATTTAAGTCTGTTGCTCACGCTTGTTCTGACATCTTGAGGATGCTGTTGTAGCTACCGAAGCACTGCAGTTCATTTGACATGTTCGCGGAAGCGCGACTCGATTTTTGTTTTTGCCATTAGGCGAAAAGAGTCGCCTCCATGCTAAGACGTAATGCACCGCAGTAGTAACAATCTTCTCAGGGTGTTAGGTGGTCTTCATAGGTGGCTAGGTAGACTTTGCTACATACTCTCTTCGCTCTCTCAATGGCCAACTTTTGCAGGGCTTCCATGATTTTTCATTCGTTTCTTATTTTGAAAACCTAATTTTATTTTATCTTTTATCCGATGCCTACGTACATAGTTCATAAGATCTATCTAACAAAAATATGGATCAGGTACCTTACGGTTTTATATATACGAGTATATACATTTTTATTCTGACATGTTAAAGCTAGATTAGACGTGTCCAGTTGCTGGCGCCAGTCGCGTTGGATACCAGGGCTGTCAGGGTACTGGTGTGGTGTATGGTCGTATTGGTCGTACAATTCCAGCGTGTTTGGATCCGTATAAAGGTATACCCAGTGCTAGACCAACGCTGGTGCGCGCCGTCTATTGCTGGGCAAATGGATATGTCTAACTTATGTCTATTTTAGCCTTTAGCCAAACATAGGGGTGTTTACGTAACAAATTATATTTATATTCTGTAATTGTAGTAACATACTTGGCTTTTTTAAATAAGAAAGAATATATTAATCATCAGTTAAAACAAAAAATTGCTTACAAATTAGGAATATACTCAAATTAAAAGTTTACATTATTTTGTTTTTATTTCTATTTTTTAATTTTATTTTTATTCCTAGTCGTGTACACAAATTTAACATTTTAATTTATTTTTACATAATTATGACATATTTTTTTATAATTGTTTTTGTTTCTCTTTTAACGATCTTTTAGTGAATTTATTTTAATTCCTATATCTACTGTTTAATTTCCTAAAACAATACAAATATACATATATAAACTAATCTAACGTTTTGAACGTACGTAATAAGGTTCATATGACTATTTTTTTTGTAAATGGCAGTGGAAAATGATAAATATATCTAAAATACTTTTAAAATGTTAGATAATCTTATAAAAAAATGGATGAAATCGTTTTTTTTTTAATACAAATTGTAATGTGTAACGCATGTCTCATATCGACCTCCCCAACATAAAAGATAGAACGTTATACCGCTTTACAAATATTTGGATTTCCCAGTGAAATTTATAGCCTCTTTTATTTTCTATGGTTATAAATTACACTGGGGTGACAGCTATATGACAGATGTCACTGTACCCAAGCAAATTGAAAAGA
Organism: Notocelia uddmanniana; assembly: GCA_905163555.1. NCBI lineage: Eukaryota > Metazoa > Arthropoda > Insecta > Lepidoptera > Tortricidae > Notocelia > Notocelia uddmanniana. The sequence goes on from LR991057.1 coordinate 3,161,160, forward strand.
GCTGTAGATAGATATCTAAAAATAAATATATGTAACAGAAAAGCGGTGGAGGAACGGTGGTCATCTTGTGAAAATGCTCTTCAATGAATGGACTAAAAGGTTTTCTATTGAAATTGGATACGTACCGGTCTCCATTGGAGTCTGGGACAGATTCTAAAACGAAGGGGATTTGGAATGGGATTTGAGCTTGTTTGTACTTTTATTTAAGCACACACCGATTGCATGATCTGCTGTTTGTTTGTTGCGGAGATTGAAAAATATTTTTGTAGTAAAATGCGGAATTGAAACTGTATTTGCTGGTTTAACGTTTGTTCTTTGTGCTGTAACTGATTTTAGCGCATGTATAGTATATAGCCACAATTTTTGTGGCCTAGTACTTGAAACATATTCGTATATATATATATATATATATATATATATATATATATATATATATATATACAGGCCCTATTTAACTGGAGAGTTAGTAACTATTCAATTTCAATTTATTTGCAACCATATTTATTTGTAGGTACATACAATAAACACATGAAACTTAATCCTAGTTAAAGGTCCGTCCAGGGACCCTGTTAGGGTGCAGCACCACTAACTAACCTAACTAACTAACTAGGCTGGCACGACGACCCAAAATGAGTCTTAAGAGCATGTCACTTTTCTCGGTCCTGCGCTATTTCTTGCCAGCTTGCACCGGCTCCAAGCTCACGCAGGTCCGCGTCCACCATATCCTTCCAGCGATACTTGGGGCGACCCACAGGACGCCGTAGGGTCGGTCGGCCCAAGTATGCTCTCTTCACCTGTCGATCTTCTCCCATCCTCTCGAGGTGGTCAAACCAGCAAAGACCAGCAAGCAAGTAATTATAAATACCATAATTTTAATTCCATTTCAGTTAATTTATATAGTCCAGTCCAGTATTAAGTAATTGAATTTTAATTTATTTTAGTTGGCTAAGGTCTCTTTATGTAATTTTTTCCTTTAATATTGTTTGTCTGTTAAATACCTTAATTATTACTAATAAAAACACTAGAGAGTATGTTTCGATGTTAGTTACGTTACGAGTATTGTGCCATTTGAATTTTTGTAAAATTTTTGGTACCCGATTTAATTCCTCTTGAATCAAATTTACTAAATATTTTCAATAGTTTTAGCGGGATTGAGCAACAAACATCCACACCACATTTACAAAGTAGAAATAGACCGATAAGATAACCGGGAGAAAAATTGTATTTGCAGTTAGATTATTTGTTCTTTGAGCAGGAATTGAGTTTTAACAGAATTGCGATACGTGTACTTCGTGAACTTTCGCGCGGAAATGCTTTGGAGTACGACACTAAGTCAAGTAGGTAACTTCTGTGTGACTAACGGAAATGGCACAAAGTTAATCTTAGTTTACCCCCAAAGTAGACATAGCGTCCGTAAACCAACAAAATGTTGAGTTTTGTCCACGCGCAGCATACTTTTATAAAGTTTCTCATACTATTTTGAACCTTAATCACCGGATATAATAATAATAATAATAATAAATTTCTTTATTTCAGGTATGCACCCATATCACAATAATATCACAATAGAGATATAGGTTCCAGGTGTACATATTAGGTTTGGCTCAGACATGCCATAAAACGTCCGGTTGCGTTTTCCCAGAGTTGATTAAACATTTCGACCTGGCTCAATCATATAGATACATTTTGCATTCCAATTTGATTTCAATGGTTAAGTAGCTAATGTTTTTATTCTGTCAATATTTTTTTGAATTATAATAACAATAATATTTAATTAAGAAGATGAAAACACAACGAAAGCTTTTTTTTATCTATAACCGTGTTAAGTAGAAACTTAAAATATTTCTACGCCGATACTGGCAGAATATGTTGAAACTTAACCAAAATATTACCATATTCTTAGAAATCAATGATTAATTGATTGAATGAATTTCACACTCGTTTGCTGAGCGTACGCGGAGACAAGCGAATGGAACACACTGAAATCAAATAATTACATTTTTGTCTCGAGTAAACCTTTGGGATTTTAATACATGTATTCTACAGGTTCTAGCTGAATATGGTTAAACTAAATTAGAGTTTAGGTGAATTCCGTTTGGACTTCACAATGCATCGTCATTTTTCTGTTTTGTTATCATTTCTAAAAACGGGGTGATCGGTTCCTGCTTGATTTGATTTTGAGGAAAATAATCGATTTACAATAGTCATATACTTAATTTCAACTTTAATATACGTTGGTATTGAGAACCAAAAACGAACATTTGTCATAGCATTGTGGATGCTATTTGGACATAGACATTTTTTTTATTCAAGAAAATTACATTAAATTTTACACACAATAAAACTCGCCAAACTGTGAAGTTTGATGGCGAGGACCACTCATTTTTTTATGCTTAGCTTACAATTAAGTATAACTTAACCTATTTACGTCACTCTAACAACTGAGCATGCTGGTTAGTACGTTCTTATCATTAAGATTTTATTTTGACGGTGACGTGTTATTAAGAAGTAAGCCCTTTAACTTTGACTTTAATACAGTTTTACCTACTTTGGGACTTTGCCTTAGTATATTAATGCACGTTCTGTGCTGTTTTACTAATTATTTTCAAACAAATACAATACATCAAATACAATTGTATATTGTATTTGATGTATTGTTATTTTTTTAAAGGTGTGCAATAGCTATTCTCTATTGCACACCTTAAAAAAATAACTCATTGAGTAGAGGCGAACAACATCCGGTCGTATTGATAAAGAGCCTTAGGCGACTTCCTGACTTGGCGGAGCGGGATCATATGTCATAGGTACTTTGTTGTTTGCCGTAAGTTTACTGATATGAGATTTCCTTACTTGACGAATTACTGCATTGATATCGGTTGACACTGACAGCTGACAGTTTTCTCATATCGTACCGCCTTCGCATCGACAAATCAGGTCTGTATTTTGTCGGCCTGTTTAGCCTAGTTGGCAGTGTCACTGCCTCCGAAGCTAGGGCGATTTATATTTTTATTTATTTACATATGTATTTCTTTAATTGCATTTTGAAAGATTTTTTTGGGTATAGAAAAACTTTTTTTATATTATTTTGTACGCTCACGACTATACTTATATAAATTATAATTAAAAAAAATAACGCATTTTTTTTTGCATTTCTGTATTGCATTCATGTTCTAAAAATTAAGTTTTAAAGTTAGATTTAGCTCTAAATATGAGCTAGCGGTCGAGCATAATACGGACAGTGGAGCTAAAATTAAGTATCTCTTAAACTACGTTTCAATTAGTTAAAATACTGGCTTCGTTATTAAGTATTTAAACGCCGCATCCTATTCATTTCTTTCAAATCCCGACCGCATTTCAACATTTCCGTAAATGCAATAGGAATGCGAAGTGACTAACAAAAATGTACCCCGAGCTTGTAAAAATATGCTTCTGGACAAATAATTAAAGCAGGAAAAGCTGTTTTTACCGAGATGCTTGTGGAATATAGTAATTAAAAGGAAAATACGCCGATCCTCAGCTGGCCCACAAAAATATCAGCTTCCGTATCTAAACTTGTTAAACTTAATTATGCAAGGGTTCTGACGATAATGGTACATTTAACTGGCATTTTACGACGGTTTTACCCAAAGAGAAAAACGGGACCCTATTACTAAGACTCCGCTGTCCGTCCGTCCGTCTGTCACCAGGCTGTATCTCATTAACTAGATAGTTGAAATTTTCACAGATAATTATTTCTGTTGCCGCTATAGCACCAAATACTATAAACAAAGTAAAATAAGTATATAAGGGAGCTCCCATACAAAAATAAATTAAAAAGTTGCTCGTTGCCTTCATCAGGCGCTGGGTCTCAAAATGTATGGGAAAACTAAAATCCGACTCGCACTTGACCAAAATTCGACTTGATATTATTTAACGTTATTATAACTGTTAAAAATATTATTATATATATTAAAACTAAAAAAAGTTTACTAAAAAATATTATAATACAGTGTTTAATAAAGCGTTTAAAAGTGTGAACCCTTCGTGCGCGAGTTCGACTCGCACTTGGCCGGTTTTGAATGGATATTCACTTAAGTTCTCGTGAAAGGGATATCTTTTCAGAGATAAAATGTATTCAGGGGATGCAATGAGGGTCAGGCGCGGTTCATCTTTTTTCATGTCACAATTGCATTTTAATAGATTTCGCGTGCTCTTTCTGAGACGTTAGCCCGATGTGCATGGAAGCGAGTTCACGATATATATTAAAATGTGATTGAGATTGGAAGCGATGGTTAAAAACAGACCTCGAGGATGCTGTCTGGACAAGACACGAGTAAAATGAATACACTCTGTGAATCTAAAGCTCCTCTACTGTTTACTCTTTGCGCATGTATTATTAATCATATCATATTCATAATCATATCGTTTATTGCTTTATATGGTTATACAAGATGGTCTTACAATATTTTATGTCCCAATATAAACCCTGTAAGGGCACTGCAAAAAGTAATTATAACATTATATAGGCTAAGCATAACTAACACCGATTGGATCTAAGTTGTCCTTGTTAAATAAAAAAAATAAAATATATATAATAATAATAATAAGGTTAAGGTTAACATGCAGCTATGAATTACTACTAAAATATTCTTTCAATGTATAATAGCTTTTCGTGATCAAGAAATCTTTCAACTTCTTAAAGAATACCTTATTTTTTTCAACCTGCTTTTAAATCGACACGAGATGCGAATTACCTATTTGCACGTGTATCGTACAACGATTTACAGTACATATGGCTCTTTAAAGTTTCGACATATGCACGTAATCGACTGATTACCGCACTCGTGCGGTAAATTAGCACCATATGTACTTATACTATAAAGATACATTACTTGAAGGCCATATCATAATATAACTTTGGATCAAAATTTCTCCGAATAGTAAAAAAAATATGTTGGGACACAGGGAGTTGCTGCGGATGCTCTAAGGAAGCGTCCATTTCACTAACCTTATTAACATGTACTCATACACAATGAATAGAAGTAGATCTCGAGTTTGATATATTCCACTAATCGTTTGAGTTGGAGTATTTTTTTTATTAACTGCGTGTAAATAGGTCACAATTATTGACAAGGAAATAACCAAATAACGCAACTCACTGGTAACGTAGATAATAATCCTCGTGTAAACATTGAAATACGGACTCTTATTTATCTTTCAATTATTGGTAGTAAATACCTATCCAAACTTAGGTACTTACATTTCCTTTTACGACGTAGCAATACCCGACAACTTTTATTAGTTCTGACATTGTATCAGCCCATTCCCTAAACCGGAGAGAAAATGTGTCCGAAATAAGTAATTTTCCGGACCTAGAGCGCTTGACCAGATTGACAGAGGTATCCATCAAATATATAGAAACAGAAAACCTAGGCTAGAGCTGACTTTGATGTATGACGCATTCATGAGCTTGAAAGTACTATTGGTTGGTAATACTTGTTACTTAGTGTCGACGGTGGTCTATATTATCGTTGTATATATATATTGATGGCATTTATTTTCGAACCGTGAGTTCTTGGAGAAGACAAGTACGGTTGCCAGTTAGTTGCACTTTTAGCACCACCCAGGGTTATCGTAGTATCTTTGTGATTTATACACATTAAGAGACTAGTATCTACGTAATGATAATTTATTTTACTCTTAACTTGTAATAACGCGTTGGAATCCATTTATCGAAACTAACTGTTAATTGGTAAATTTCGAAAATTATTATTTATTTATTTATTTTTCAATTATTATTTATTACTATTACAAATGTTTGATTAAAAATTCAATTTTATATTATTATAAGATATAAGAAATATGAAACATACTATATAAATAGAAGTAATGGCTAAATATATCGCTCCGCATCGCACCTGGCTCAAAGGTCCCTATGGTGCCGGCAGCATTACCTTGCTGAACGGCGATGGAGACCTGTTGAACCAAGTACGACCCGAATTGAGCTATTGTATTGAGAGTTACTAAAGCAGACCGGTAGCGTAACGTGACAGTTAATCTGGAGGTCCTGACTCCTGAGCTGTATATAATATGATTTGAAAAACTAGCTTTTCGGGGCAGTGGGCGGGGCACATTGCACGTAGAACCGATGGCCGTCGGGGCAGAAAGGTTCTCAAGTGGCGACTGCGTACTGGAAGGCGCAGCGTGGGTCGGACGCCCACGAGGTGGATTGATGAGCTGGTTTACCACCTCACCTTTAGGTCGCGGAAGTCCGCTGGTTGCGGGTGGCGCAGGACCGGTTATTGTGGCATTTTTTAGGGGAGGCCTATGACCAGTTGCGGACGTCCATCCAAAAAAATAAATAAAACATCGCAGCGTTTACCCTGTGACGACGCAACGCAACGCAGCAGTGCGGTCTGCTTGCTTCTATTGCATTATATGTAGAATGACATCTATCTACATAGAACTACAATGGCTTTTTGTTCCTCTTTGTTTTGTCTACAATTCAGAGATAATACCTACTATACTAAAATAAATAATAATAAATATTAGGGGACATTTTTTACACAAATCGAACTAGTCCCACAGTAAGCTCAATCAGGCTTGTGTTATGGGTACTAGACGATGATATATTTAATAGATATATACTTAAATACGTAGAAAACATCCAAGTCTCAGGAACAAATGTCTCTGCTCACCACAGAAACAAATGCCCTTACCGGGAATCGAACCCGGGACCTCTAGCTTCGGAGGCAATGACACTACCAACTAGGCTAGAGGCCGACAAAACTATGAAGTAAGTAGTCCTAAAGATACAATCAAGTTAGCGCTTCCCTTTTGACTGTAATACTATTTCGAGTGACCTTTATTTCCGCACCGTCGCGGAATCCGAGATACGGGTAAAAACCCCACCATAATCTCCATAATATCTCAAATGTCCATGGAAATATTCATGAAAATCCGCTGCCTCAGGGTAAGTTATTAATATATCCAATCCCGCACGAGCCTCTAAAAACAAAGGGCTTTTTTTTAAAATGTCAATGGATGAAAAATTATAAATTGTTTTGTTGCCCGTAATCTTTTGCCGATAGACCGGGATATAGCGTTTTTTGCGTGCAAATTAATTTGGCCGGGAAATAATGAGCGGGAATTAATTTGCCGGCAGGAAATTAAATCGACAGGTAGCAGATTAGGGCCAGTGTCCATTAGGGCTGCCACAATATTGGAGGAAACTAAATTTATAGAAATAGAAATAGAAGAGCTTTATTCATGGCAAACAGATTAAATGTTAAAAAGTTTTACAATTTTTAAAGTTTACCATGAAATGGTCCCGCCTCAGCATGGTGCTGACTCAGGAGTCAGCGCTGGTCTTCCGGCAGGACCATTGATGGGTCACGATCTGTGCGGCACAGCCAAGTTCACACTTTAACGTTTAATTTAGTGAAATGGTTTTGTCTACTCGGTGAAGGAAAAAAATCATGAGCTACTTACTACGATCTAATACCGACAAACTATTTTCTCTGGGTTGGAAGGTCAGATGACAGCTTTCGTAAAAATCTTGTCAAAAATATTATACTTAATATCTATAATCCGAGCCACTAGTATGTGCATTCGTGGGACTTGGCACAGATTCAGATCTATAAATCATTTTTTCGGCTTCATTGATGGGGCAGCTCTACCCAACATCGCCCCCGATCATCTACATACAACTGCCTGTTCTTTTTATACTTGCTGTTAAATATTTATTTGCTTTAATAAAGACCGTGTTTATGCTTTTTTTATGGATAACATCAGTTCAATTAAAAAAAATGGTCCTATGCATGTTTGGAACACTTTGAAAAATTGAACAGTGATATAACCTTGTCGTGAAGTGGTTTTATTAACTGGTTAACGTTCCAAGCTTTTTGTATAAGAGCTTATGTAAACTTTTATTTCGTGAGATCAATAGACCACTCGCGACTGTATAGGGAGTTGTCATTTATTCATCAGCCATAATAGAAAATCAGGAGCAAGATTTGTAAAAGGGAATCTATATTGCTGTGGCGCATCTCCCACATAATGTTACGCTTCGTCACGCTCGAGTGTCGTGTAATTTCCTGCAGGTCAATGTAGCTCAAAATTCCGCACAGAATTATTAAGTGAACTTGTTGCGCTTCCGACTAGGAAAAACCAGAACTGGCTTAAGACCGGTTTCATCACGATGTTTTCCTACATTGAAAAGCCACTGCTAAATACCAAATGGGATTTCGTACATGAGTTTTGTGTAAAAACCCAGAGCTACGAGCCAGGAGTCGAGCCCACTACCAGATTAAAATAAATAAAAATAAATAATAGGGGACAATTTTCTTTACATAAATCGTACTAGTTCCATAGTAAGCTCAATAAGGATTGTGTTATGGATACTTAGACGACGATATATTGAATAGATATATATTTAAATACATAGAAAACATCAAGTCTTAGGAACAAAACAAATGTTTCTGCTCACCACAGACACAAATAAATACCCTTTCTAGGATCCGAACCCGGGACCTCTGGCTTCGGAGGCAGTGTCACTACCAACCAAGCTGAACAGGCCGACAAAACTGGGCTTCAGTGACTTCAATAGGGAACTGTGAGCGTCACAGGAAATGTACATTATGTGTCGCATCGCTCACGTAATTTTCCGCACTGTCACGCCGAGATCCATGCAATTTCCTGCAAGTCGACTTGATTCTATTTTCGCATACCAATCTTTGAGTAGATAAATACATGGAGAGGCCCTATTCTACTAAAGATACGAGTACAATGTGTTATGCAAATATATATAAAATCGACATAGAAATGCGAAAACATATGTTAATTCTTTCATTCCAATACTTAATTGCATATGGTGAAAGAGATAGCATGACGTTACGTTGCACTTACTTACGATCCTGTTTGACACAACGACTGACGCGTGCCGACTTTTGAGCGACGCCAGTATTAGCACCCATGCTTTGACAATCTTGGATAGTGCTGCGCTCAACTATTGTCGATACATGTTTAACTTCAAATAAAGATACTAGTATGAGTGATCTTATAATTTTTCAGATTTTTAAAACGAGTTGGGCCTGTTGTTGGGCCCTCTGACATGGTTATTATTATTACGCGATACACTCATGTCACGATACGTATCGCGTGAATATTGATGACCAATACAAAATTTAAGTAAAATGTTTCCAATTTATAAAATGTGACCGAAACAAATTATTTACATTAGTTAATTTTGTAGTTTTATAGAAGGAATTGTCATATTAGTGCTCAAACGCAAAGATATGATGACCCGAAATTCGTTTCAATCAATTATGTGGAGATCTACCACCGAACCACTTGTCAAAATTCTCCATAATATTATAAGTGGGGTCCCGAGTGACCTACATATATTTTATTTATTTATTTATTTAATCTTTATTGCACTAAAGAAACCTTATCGTACAAAAGGCGGACTTAATGCCATATGGCATTCTCTACCAGTCAACCTTAAGGCAAAGCAGAAAAATTTTATGTCCATGACGATTATTTTGTTAGCACATAACGTTAAAAATTTGACATAACGTATAAACACGAATTTGAATAATGTCGATATGGGTCTTTGATTATCCCAACCCTACCGCCTTCAGTTTGACGGGCCGCCATTATTAGCACCCGCTTTAGGTATACACGCTCATTTCGTAGGTATGCCCAGTCCATTGGTATATGTCAATGATACCAATTCACTGCCCTTTTCCCGTTTATTTGGTGGCGGCGCATGCATCTTTTTATTCCATACATCTCTGTCATGCGTGATCTCTTCATTCATTTTGTTGGCCTGTTTAGCTTAGTTGGTATTAGTAGTGACACTGCCTAGTCAGATGGCAATCGCTTCCGTAATAACTAGTGCCTACGCCAATTCTTGGGATTATGTAGTGGACCCCGGGCATCTTTCAGGATGCAACTGGGATAACGCTAGGATGATGATGATCAAAGTTAATATGGGTTGGTTTCAAAAGAAAAAAAACAGCTAAGAGCCGAACTTGCAATTTGTATGTGAAGTTTTATAATAAGCCTCCAAGAAACCTAACTGAATTATCTGTCAATAAATTCAAAAAATATGTAAAGCGTAAACTCATATCGAAAGCATAGGAGTATTATAGCACACACGGCTACATGAATGATAAAACACCGTGGGATTAATTGTGACTGAAATATTAATGAATTATTTATAATGTTTTAATAATAGAGCATTAGATATTAATGAGTCATAGACTTATTATTTTCTTTTTGACATTTTGATTTTATTCTAGAAATAATAAATGTTATTTAAATATTATAAAATATATTCTATAGGTTTCCTTTTTTGTTTGTTATTATTATTATTTAGCTGGTATATTAGATTAGATTAGATTATTTTATTTCATGATAAGGAATTACAATATAAATTTGCATACATGTCAAAATTATACGAATTGCTATCATGATCGTCATAACAAGGAAAATAATGATAATAATAGCACAATGTCAACATAGGTAAAATAATATAAACGATAAAAAGTAAAAAGAAAAACAAATGCGTCTTCCATTTGGAATCGTCAAGCATATTTAAGTTATTATTTATTTCGTTTGTTTTTGTTGTAACGTATCTTAGTTAAATTTATATGCTAGAGTTGACTTTAGAAAATCGGAATAAAACGGCGTTTTCTAGAAACTGTCTAGACTTCGGTTTTTTATACATTCATTTCTTTATGTTTTGAAGATCTTATCGTAAGTCTAACTACAAAATAATTTCTTAATTTTGAGATATCTACAGCAATTCAATATTTATTTTAAAGACTACTAATAGCATCAATAAATTGTCCTAAATAATTAACTCAATAAATTGTTATAACTGACGATTCGAAAGTGCTTGTTGCTAGGCCTATTTGATTAAAGAATATTTTGACTTTGACTTTGACTTTATGGTTGGGGCGATTATTTTACTATCCTCTTAAGATAATAATAATAATATTGGGGGACAATCTTACACAAATCGACCTAGTCCCAAACTAAGCAAAGCTTGTACTATGGGTACTAGACGACGATATACATACTTATATAGATAAATACATACTTAAATACATAGACAACATCCAAGACCCAAGAACAAATATCCGTGAAAAATGCACAAATAAATGCCCTGGCCGGGATTCGAACCCGGGACCTCTAGCTTCGGAGGCAGAGTCACTACCAACTAGGCTAAACAGGCCGTCAACAGCAGGAGGAGGGCAGGAGGTAAGATAAACGGATATTGGCCCAGGAAATGTGCATTATGCATCGCATCGCCCACATTATATTTCGCTTCATCACCCCGAGTGTCGTGCAATTTCCTGCACTGGCGCTGCGCGCTTTAGCGATTACCGCCATCGCTTGGCGTATTAGCGACAATTAGCCATTTAAAATAGCAGCCAGCGTGGTTCACATAATTTTCAGTTAGAACGAGTTATTCCTTTTAAATTATTAACTAGGTGGGCAATTTCGATCGACATAATAAGATCAATGTGTTTTGACGTGCGTGGACCGTATTATGAGTAAAGATATTTTCACATCAGCTATGCTGCAGCAGAAAAGAGCCATCGGTGCCCTCGAATGAAGGATCGATTTCTTACTTTGCTTCCGTCATTTGAGGGCAACAATGACTCTTTTCCTTATAATAATTGACAACATTTCAAATTTTTAAGTAGTTTGAAATCTTAACTCATTTCGTTAATTGCTTAACAAGAAACCTTTTTTTCATATTTTTATAGCTATTAGTGTTCTTAATATTCACCAAAATGAAAGAAAGCCTACAATCGTAGTAATGACGACACTACTACGAAATTGTGACAGTCACAGCGCACAGAAAGAACAGCAGTTCATTTTCTTTAGTAAATCTGTCTTAGTAACAGTGCTTCTGTATGATTTGTTACGTTGTGACGCCTTACTTGTCACTTACTCTCTTTTAGAATGAGGAACTTTTTGAATTGATTTATTTATATGAAATTGGGATATTTTCGAGAATTTAAAGTGTGATTTCACTTAACTTTATATCCTCTATATGATTTCACCGTAAAAAGCCTGCTTAAAAAAATGAAATGTTGTCAATTGTGAAAAGGAGTATGTGCCATTGGGTAGCAAAATTATTTGTAAGACATTTCATGTTTTTAGCAGCGGGCCCTATAGGTGATGAGAAAAGCAGTATGTGTCACACGGAAGCAAAATCATTTCTGTCTTCGGTGTAAACACCTGAATCCCTCGTTACGCTTAAGATTCAATATACCGCCCTCGCCATAAATAGATCATTTTATGAGGCACAATAAATCAATTTTGCAACCGACTATCCAATGTTTTAAAGTATTTTGAACTAGCACTGGCCTGTGACTTCGTCCGCGTGATAGAAAGTATCTCTGTTTAAATTCAATTTACAAACATACTCTATGTGCATTTTAGCTAAATAATTCTGACTTTATCGTATATAAAACGGAAATATATTCAAGATATTTTTCCTCAAACATTTCATTTCCCCCGCTAGGCATACCCAATAACTTACTTACGCTAGAACTTTGAAAGTTGCCTAACCGTTGAGAATCAATTAGAAAAATCGAACGTCAAAGCTTCGAAATTCTGTTTACGGCGTAGCGGTCTGTAGCTACGGCGTAGCGCATGTATAGAATTCGTAGCACGCGCGGCGTAGCACTGCACACGTACAGTTACGATTTAGGAAAAGCGATGACGTCAGTCGTTGGTTGAACCGAAGGATTTTCGACCAGCAGGGTATTTGTTTCTCTTTTGTATGTTGCCGCTTCAGACAAATTTACTATCTAAAATCTATTTGAATCCAATAAAAACAATTATATATTAATATTAATATTTATGTTATATTAATATTAATTTTAGCATAACGTCCTGATGGTAAAAATTGACGGAAACTAACAAAAAATAATAATTCAATCATTTAACAACAATCGCATCTTGGTGGATCGTAAACTTCGATTTGGCATAACCGAAATAGTAAACACTATTAACATATTCATCAATCACTTGCTCACGCTATACAGAGTGTCACCTTTAGATTGGTCAGTAGGGAAAAGTATTCCAAGTATAAATTATTCGAAGGTCTGTTCTTAGGATATCATCATCCTCCTAGCGTTATTCCCAGTACAGTTGCATCCTGAAGGATGCCTGGGGTCCGCTACCTAATCCCAAGAATTGGCGTAGGCACTAGTTTTTACGGAAGCGACTGCCATCTGACCTTCCAATCCGCGAGGGGGAAACTAGACCTTATTGGGATTAGGCGTGTCAAGTGAGTGGGCAACTTGACTGTTAGAAGTTCTCAAACCGCCCGGAGGCCTCTAACTTGGCTTAACGACTGCTATCACAGACAGAAACTGGGATCAACGGCTTAACGTGCCTTCCAAAGCACGGGAGCGCTCAGTTAGTAACCACTCAAAGCGGTCACGCATCCAAGGACTGACCTCGCCCGACTGTTCTTAGGATATATGTAATCGATTTTAGTAACAAGGAAAACTGCATTCATACATTTAAAAAGAACTTGTACTCATCTAAGACAATAACCATACAGACAATTTTACGCACCGAAACGAGTTGAAATGTTGTATTGATAAATATGGTAGTAATTTCGAACACCTACTAAAATACATTAAAATAATAAAACAATGCATTTTATTAATTTTCGACATCATGTTTCATAGTAACATTTACTGCTTAAGACCTACACAATCGATATCTAAATAGAAATAGTCTTACTTTTACTTTTCAAAAGGTCCGGGTTCAATTCCCGAGCTGAGTACAAGTTTTTTTAATTTATGCCAATTTTCCTTGTTACTAAAATCGATGGGGTCCTAAGAACAGATCTTCGTATGTGTTATACTCGTAGTTTCAGAATTTCTCATACTGACCGATCTAAATGTTACACCCTGTATACATTACCCTATATTTAACCAAACGTCACCAACACATTCCCGCGCCAATCACGCGAGTGACGAACGTATGCAATCACATAACCCAGTACGTAAATAAGGGCTCTTTACACAAAAAGGTAGTAACTCACAGAGAATCCGCGGACACATGTGCTGTTTTAAAGGGGCGTTGTGAACAAACACGGGTGCTAGCGTGTTGGTTCGTTAGCCATGACCACTAAGGCCTTATTCAACATTGGCTATTGACCTAATCCTATTGGATTACGTGTGATTTCATCGAAAAACTCCAAGGCTGTGTTTAAGCACAGACCGCGTGCTGGTCAATTATCGACCTTATCTAGACACGCGGCAGCGTGTCCAGCCAAGTTCACCCCAGGAACTGGCGGACAGCAGCCGTGTGTTATTTTACACGAACCGTTTGGAGCTACTTTTGACCCCCCAATAACTCCAAATCTATCAAACATAAAAATATGAAATTTGGTAGATGTATTAAGATCCTTTAGAACTCCAAATTTCATAAATATAGGTTTAATAATTATTGAGATATAAAATTCCAAAAAACGGCATTTTTACCACTGACTGACTGACTGACTGACTAGTAATCAAAAACCTAACCCACTTTCAGGTGACCTAGAAAACTGAAATTTGGCATGCAGTTTGGTAATTGTGTGTGTACACCAGAAATAATCATAAAACAGTGTTTTTTTATTAGTTTTATCTCTTTATTCATTTTTTTTCTTAGCTTAGGTTTTTACAATAATAAAAAGTAAAATATAAAACAATATTTACAAAACAAAAAATCATTATAAAAACCTAACCTAGGGTGCCGCCGGCAGCGAGGCAGGGCCTAAGCTACCGGTGGTTAGGGCGACAGAGAGAGGAACCTCCTGACTATTCGCGCCGTGTCCAGGAGTACCGCCTTCTGTATCTGACCCTTGACCCAGCCATCTAGCGAAAGTCTCTTAAGATGTTGGTCGAGACTCTTTGCAATTAGACCGTTCGCAGAGACGACTATCGGGACAATGATCGTCGAATCAACATCCCACATGGCGGTTATCTCGTGTGCCAGGTCTAGATACTTGCTAGCCTTGTCCTTCTCGGCCTTCACGAGGTTCTCATCATGGGGGATGGTGATGTCGACGAGCACTTATTAGTTTTATTATTATTATTTATGCTAGTTACCTCAGAACTCATTTACATTTACATTTACTAACCGATTTGGAAAATTCTTTTTTTGTTTGAAACGATATACTGCAGGGGTGGTCTCATAGTTATCAGGTAAGAATCTGATCATAGGGTCTTGGAGAAATCCAGGGAACTCTTCAAATATTTGACGTGAACCTATAGCGATTTGGGTATTTTGTATAGTAACTCGTGCATTCGCCCTTTAAAAGCACCATTTGGTGAAGTTTGACAAAAAGTAATGATATCCCATCAAAAACATAAATGTGAAAATGGCAGCCAAGTTCCATATGCGAGGCGTGGTTGTTGTCTTCACCGACAAAAGAATTGAGATCTAAATGGCTGCCAAGTTCCGTAGATTATCTGAAAATGTGCCAAGTTTAGCATTAGGTTGTTTGCAGTACAACTAATTTATTGCGGCTTAATGCATTTTGAGCCTTAACTTGGCAGTTTTCTATGCAGAATGTTATAATACCATGAAAGCTGTTGGATATTTAAGACAACTGCCAAGTTAAAGCTCAAAATGCATTAAGCCGCAATAAATTAGTTTTACTGCAAACAACCTAATACTAAACTTGGCACCTTTTCAGATAATCTACGGAACTTGGCACCCATTTAGATCAGGGCGCTCGGCAAGCAGCTTAAGGAGGTAACGACAGGCGACCCACGTGCGGGCAGCTTACCAAGGGGACCTCCCCTTGGTAAGGTGCCCAACACGCAGAAAGGCAGGTGGCATATTATTAGTTAGTATTACTTTTATATTTTTCCTTTCATAATGTTTATTATTATATTTTAGTTTAAGAGTTATTATCATAAATTCCTTCAGAGATTTTATATTAAAAAAAGCAATAACTTCCATAGGTACGTAATTATTATTTATTATTAAAACGCGCTTCGCGACTTTAGCCGTTGTGGCTGGAGGCACAGGCGTGACCGAGCATTCATACTTATTAAACAAACAACTGCAAACCTAACTCCGTCGTGTTGTATATCACATGAAGTGCCGTGTGTTAGATTAAATATACATTGTTATTCACACCGCGGCGATAAGACTGTCAATAAGTAGTCCGTGGGAACGAGGCTATTTGCACTCGTGCCTGCGAATACATTAATAGCTAAGGAATGCATTTCAATTATCGTTCGATCGAAACTGCAGCGCTGACGTGGCATAAATTATTTTATACGTATGTAGTTTCAGAAAAGGTAGGGCACAGCCAAACGTCATCTCGCTCAAATTTCGAGCAACCCAACTGAGGAAGTACCTCCGCCTTACAGAAGACCGCAGCCATTATAGCATCACTACTTGCCCCATAGGTAGGTATGTGGTGTTGTGTTCCCGGTGGTGAGTAAGGTCGCCAGAGCTCCCGAGGATGCGCTGTGTTGGGAGTGAGGGACCTGCATATGGCTCTAGTTCGACAGCTGGAGACATCTTCCCCTCACTCTCTACACAGCGCATCCCCATGCAATAAAGGGTCGGCAACGCACTTGTTATACAACGACGGTGGCAAACAAACATACGGCGTGCCTGATGGCAAGCAGACACCGTAGCCTAATCCTATGGACGCTTGCGTCTCCAAACCCCGGATCCGGACGGACCCGGGTATGTCCTAAAACTACGATCAAGACCACCGGGGGATGGACAGCAGCATCCCTGAAGTGCGGTGGAGATACTGCGATCGCCAACCCGCATGCCAAGCGTGGCGATTATGGCATATACCCCCCTTGAATTTGGGGGAGGCCTATATCCAGCAGTGGACGTCCTTTGGCTGATATGGTTGCGACTCCAAAAGAACCTCAAGTGCAAGGGATGAGGATTGAGGATTCGTTGTGACCAACAGCTCCAAAAATAGGCGTGACGGCATTTCGCTGTGCCCTACCTTCGTTTATTATTGAGTTAAGATTGACGGTGTCCATGATTGGTTCATTTACCTTGTAGGCCCGCTATAGTACTGTCTTATCCTCGTTAAAATTCTCGTCTGTAAAGGTTTTATAAATACGAACGTAAACAGTTGCAAACTTCAGGCGTGACTGGCGTGCCGGCAGCGTTGCGCGGGAGATTTGGGTATCAACTTTCTGTCTTGTTTTCTCTAAAACTTTACTGCATTCGTAATGATAAACTAAGGCGTCTCCTGCAGGGTAACCACGTAACTTTTTGGACGTACGATAGGTAGATCTGACTGTCATTTTTAATGTGGAAAATGACAGTCATGATCTACATGATCTACGCTACGCACGCTCGAAACTGTTGCGTGATTATTACGATAATGCCCTGATTTTTCAAGCATGCCAAGCGTGGCGATTATATCATTTACAAGAGACAAAAAATTTAAATGCATTTTATAGGCATGATTAATGTTCTCTTAGAGCCTATAAGCTATGTCATAAAATATACAAAAAAAACGGCCAAGTGCGAGTCGGACTCGCGCACAAAGGGTTCCGTACCATTATCTATATAAAACATGTATGTTGGGAGCCCCACTTAATTTTTTATTTTAATTTCATTATTAATTTTTAAAGTGAATAATATATCTTAATATTCTGTAAATATTTAAAGGGTCTACCTGTTACCGTTATCGATATCGAACAAAAACGAGCAAAAAATCACGTTTGTTGTACGGGACCCCCTAAATATTTATTTTATTCTGTTTTATTTTACCATTTATTTTTATAGCGGCAACAGAAATACGTCATCTGTGAAAATTTCAACTGTTTAACTATTAAGGTTCATGAGAGACAGCCTGGTGACAGACGGACAGCGGAGTCTTAGTAATAGGGTTCCGTTTTACCCTTTTGGTACGGAATCATAAAAATGACACTATATCAAACTACCGGATTTCTATTCTATCTCTCATAAAATAGCGAGTAAAGAAATGGCGCCAGTACAGTTAACAGCAAAAGTAGATGACCATTTTAGTACCTTGTCACTTTCACTACTTTGACGCATCCCAACTGTCCGAGTACTGTTACTTTAGTGCGGCAAAGTACTAAAATGATCATGTACATTTTTGCTGTTAACTGTACTTACATGTATATTTTTCCGTGAGTTCCCGATATTGCGGCACTGTTGCCAGCGCCATTTTGAAAAATTAATTGTCGTGCTGTTAGTAATATATATAATTGTTTAAAATATAAATGCCGGGTGCAATCAGACTTTTGCTTTTTTAAAGATAGAACCACTTATGAATGGATGCCATTTACATTATGAATTCTTTGGAGATGTTAGGTAATATTTTATTATCATTAACAACATGATGCTTTCGGCTGTGAGAGAGTGGGACGCCAGCACGCTACATGAGCGTTGATAGAAGTACCATAGGCCTATCAATACAGATTACCAATCCAGGGCTAAATCTTTTCGTAACATAATGTAATATAATTTTTAACTTGTATTTGTTTAATTATTATAATTTTCTAATGATGATTCAATGGCAAATTTGGACTTGTGCTGGAATAAATTATTTTCATTTCAGTTCATTAATTATTTCCAATGGAAATAAACTGTTCCAATAAAATTTTGATAATTAAAATCAAGATAAGAGTAAATTGGAAAACTTTGTTTATTAGCAAAACTTTATGATGGTTACTTTAAGTATTAATCAGTCTTACTTACTTACTTACTGCTGTGGCGCAACGACCCGAAGTGGATCTTGGCCTCCGACACCAAAGACCGCCAGGCTTCCCTGTCCATGGCTGTTTCCTTCCATTCGACGAAGGCTTGGAGCTCAGTCAGGTCCCTCTGCACTTCGTCGCCCCATCGGTACCTAGGACGCCCAACGGGTCTTCGACCAGCTGGACGGCCCGAGTACGCTCTCCGGACTGCATGATCGTCACCCATTCGGACTACATGCCCGAGCCATCGGAGTCTTGCGGATTTCGTTTCTCCTATGATGTTCGGCTCGGACACTAGATCTCCTGATTAATCAGTCTAGAGCCTATTTATTAATTTTCATTGAATAGATAATTGAAGTAGTTGTTATTTACGGTTGAAATTTAGGTACTGTTTTGAACAATTGGTAACGTTGTTTTTCTTGTAAATTGTGTGATGAAATATTGGAAAATGAAACATGCGCATGAATATGCGAAAATTAATTCCATCACATTAATTGACATCATACTAATACACTACTATACAGGGTGGGCCCTGTAATGTATATGTTACCCAATTATAAAGCTAAAACTCTACGCTACATTTCTATTTTTCCTCCACATCCAAAAAATATTAACATAACTGTCTAGACATCGCCACCAGAGACGAATTTTCACCCTGCTGCTACAGTTTTTTCGTGGAAACGGAATAAAATTTAATTTTGTTTTCCACTGCTTCCATTTCCATTAATCTCCCATTTCCCTGCACTAAGTTTACTTCCACTGTACGAAAGCAAAGGATTTGGTCGCAGATTTATGTACATAATAAAAACCTATTTACAGAACACCATGTATCACGAACTCACAGAACAGCATGTCTACAATGAATTTCACACAATGCTATCAACAGTTATGTCCATCGAAAATCAACTTTATGGTGACAAAGATAGAGTCTAACTTAATCTTTTTTTATATCATTTATCGAATTAGTGATCCGACAACACAACAGGGTGTGTTTTATTTGCTCTGCAGTACATCAATCGACCACCTACCGCGTTGGGCTGCGATCGAGTTCACCCAAAGCCTATAAATAAGACATATACAAACTTATTTGATAAATTGTATACGCGCCTTGAATCATTAATAGGAAAACATAAATCTTCAATATCGTATCTTGGTTTGTTGAGCTGAAGTAAAAACAATCTTGTCTCGTGAGTGATAAGGTGCAGATTTCAAAAACGGTGTAATATTCTATGTGAGATTTGAACAGTAAGCTCGGTATTGGTAGCAAGTCACGTCCAAGCTCCGTGGGTTAATAATATAGGTTTTGTCGGAACCCTTAATGCGTTGTCTTAATTGGTGGAGATGGGGGTAGCTGGCCGAGTGCTCGTAAATATAGTTACAGCCATTTTATAATGTTAGTAGTGTAATGAGTGGTGCGGTTATGGATGTATTTTTGGGTTTCTGTAACCTTTCTGTGGAAGTCTGTAAACGTGCCTACGGTAAACTACATAATTACCGTTTCTATAGTATTTTTGGGGTTCCTTAGTAGACAAGGAACGCTTATAAAAATAAATAAATATTAGGGGACAATTTTACACAAATCGAACTAGTCCTAATGTAAGCTCAATAACGGCTTGTGTTATGGGTGACGATATATTTAATAGATATACTGGTTGGAACAGAACTATGGACTTTCCTGTAAACAGGGAATAGGTTAGCCTTGGTACTATACTTTTGCCAAATAAACTATGTTAATATTCGTAACCGATTTCGAGTTACAGCATTTTAAACAGCAATTAAATAAACCGCATATTTCAACAATATTTTTATAAGAAAGAAATATAACTTCGAAAATGAATACTTAAATGGTAATGTTGAAACAATAGGGCTGTTACTAATATTAAAAGGTATTATTTTAATGTTTTTTTTTTCTTTCCAACAAAAGTTTCTAATGATTACAAGTCGATTGTATATTATTTAAATAACAACATACTTTCAGGAAAGTCCGTGGTATTGTTCCTCCCCGTATACTTAAGTACAGCATCCAAGTCTCAGGAACAAATGTTTCTGCTCACTACAGAAACTAATGCCCTTACCGGGATTCGAGCTTCGGAGGCAGTGTCACTAGCTAAACTAGTGTAACTAGACTAAACAGGCCGACAATAATTCACTGCTTTAGATGGTTTGTCAAGTCAATTTTTTTTAGTCTACAAATGGCGGTCTACTCGCTAAAAATAAATAATCTCACCAGACAACCTTTGGGTGTGTGGTAGTCTGGTAGTTAACCTGTGTTTGGCGTGGAATATATCGCAAGTAGGTACATTTATAAAATAATGACGAGTTATTTTGTCAAAGTAACTGACAAGACGTCTGGAATTTTCAGATTTCTGGCTGCTGGCTTGAAGGTATAATGAAGCATTCCTTTAGAAACATTTTCTGAGATGCAAAGAAAACAGTACAAAGAGAATATATCGCTAGTAATATACAAAGCCTTATGTGTTATTTTATGTAAATGAATATTTTATTTGACCTATCAGGAGGATTCCACGTACAGAAAGCCAGGAGGGCCTCGACTTAATGTAGGTATTGAATTTCTAGAACCATATCTTTAATTCTACCGTTAAAGACATCATACAGGTCCCTTAGTGATATTAAGATGTATTAATGCAATTTACCTTTATATTCAGTCCTTATTGTAATTATGAGGTAGTTTCATTCATTATTTCGGCATTAACTACTATGAATTGTACTCGTTTTATTTGTCCGCTACTAGGGCTTCCAATTCCGCAGCCTATATTCAATACCGGTATCGGTGGGGCTGCACATTTTCAATTCCGCAGGATATCGGTATTTGCGGGATCCCGCATCGAAATTATAATTGTTAAGTGTGTAAAGTTACCTACCTAACTGACGCCACTACCATGTGAGATTTAAAGCTAGGAAGAGAAATTACATGCCATTTTATTTACTACTAATTAGAGGGCAATCAAACTGATACCCTCTAATTAGTAGTAAATATGATGAATCAAAAAATAATAATAACAAAAACATAAAATATTATTAACAGTACATATGGTACTTTACCGCACGAATGCGGTAATCAGCAGATTACGTGCATATGTCGAAACTTTAAAGAGCCATGTGTACTGTAAAACGCTGTACGATACACGTGCGAACAGGTAATTCGCAACTCGTGTCGATTTAAAACAGTCCCTTCGGTCGTGTTTCAATTTATCACCACTCGTTGCGAATTTCCTGTTCTCTGCACTTGTATCGTAATGTACTATTATAACGTTTCATTTTATCGTTGTGTGTGGCAAAAACCATTTAGAGATAATTGTGCTCAACATAAAAGAAAATTCTCTAGTTCTCGGAAAAACTGCAAATTATTTGCAATAAGCCAATGGCTGAATCAGAATATTTTGTGAGATCTATCTTGTCCAGTGAAGTTACTTGGTTAAAATCTTTTTAATAATTATTAAACCCACGTGTATGTGTCTCCCCTAGAGTTGCAGGCGTCCATAGGCTGCGGTGACCGCGTGCCATCAGGCGCGTACGTTTGTTTGCCACCGACGTGGTATTAAAAAAACCCGCAGGAAGCGGGATCGAAAAACAGCGCGGGATAGTGTTCGTAAAGACTCAAGTTTTTGGAGTCTCGAATTCAAGAACTCGACTCATACTTACGGGACTCCACTTAAATTTTAGCTTTCTAGGTCACCTAGAAGTGGGTTAGGTTTTTGATTACTAGTCAGTCAGTCAGTCACTCAGTGGTAAAAATGCCGTTTTTTGGAATTTAATATCTCAATAACTATTAAAACTATATTTATGAAATTTGGATTTCTTGTTTTTCTAAAGGATCTTAATACGTGTACCAAATTTTTTTTATGTTTGATAGATTTGGAGTTATTGGGGGACAAAAGTGGCTCCAAACGGTTCGTGTAATATAACACATCACGACTGCTGTCTGGCAGTTCCTGGGGTGAACTTGGCTGGACATGCTGCCGCGTGTCTAGATCGTGACTAGAGCATTCGCTCGTGAAAAGTACCATTTGGTGAAGTTTGACAAAAAGGAATGATATCCCATCAAAAAGATAAATGTGAAAATGAGAGCCAAGTTCAATATTAAGAATATGCGACGCATGGTTGTCGTCTTCAACGACAAAAGAATTGAGATCTAAATGGGTGCCGAGTTTCATAGATTAACTAAAAAGGTTCCAAGTCTGGCACTAGATTCTTTACAGTAAAACTAATTTATTGCGGCTTAATGCATTTTGAGCTTAAACTTGGCAGTTTTCTTAAATACCCTACAGCTTTCATGGTATTATAACGTACTGTCACGCGTCGCATATTCTTAATATTGAAATTGGCTCTCATTTTCACGTTTATGTTTTTGATGGGTACTTATTTTCCCGTACAACTGTTGGTTTGATAAGTGGCACGTGACGTCATATTGTAAGAGCCTTTTCGGAGGCCACTAGCATCGAGCTAGGTTTGTCCTTTGTTTGTTGACCAACTACAATAATGACATTTGATTGTCATCATAAACTGGTTCAAATGGCACCATGAAAAAAAATAGTTAACGTATTTCAATAAAAAAAATCTCTATTCATTCTATGTTCTTGCTCCAATTTTCGTTTTGATAACTACACGCGCCGCACGAGCATGGCGAACGAGTGTATCTAGCGGGTGGCGGGTTGGCGCGGGTGATGGGCGGAGCAAGCGTGGGAATTATTTTAGGTTGCCTCGTCTTAAAAGACTTCCGAGTCTTTTGAGTCCTTTTTCGAGTCTTATCGAGTCCTGTAGTCACAACTCGAGCCTTAGAAAAGACTTGAACTGTCGTATCTTTATAGTATTTATTTTTATTTTTACTTTAGGCGTGCCTCAAAATACTTGAATCTAATAGCAAAGACTCACTTGTTAAGTTTCTATTCAAAGAACTGATTTCTACAGTACCTACTTCACTGAGTAGGCCGCGTAACCTTGTGTGTTTCTACAAGTACGGTTGAGTTCTATTTATAATGAGTAAAAAGCCTTTTGTTTACACTTAGTAAACAAAACTCTCAAGTCTCTATAGAAGACTCGAGTATTTTTAGTGGACTCGAGTCTCTACAAAACACTCAAGCTTCGATTAGTCTAAAAAACTAAATCGAGTCTTCGGAATGAAGACTCCAAAGACTCAAGTCTTTACTAACACTACCGCAGGATCTCGGAATACCAAGTACCAGTATACCGAGATTGGAAGCCCTATCCGCTAACGGTAACCATAAGACTAGAAGATATCGCTTTGATGAAAAAACCGCCTGTTGCTTGCCTCTACTTGATTGAGTATCTACTATACTGTATTATTTTTATTGATGTGTGTAATAAAGAGTATTTGTATTGTATTTTAAAAACCGGCCTTAAACTTACTATAGTTCACACTGGATTGTCAAATTTACTAGGACATTTGCACCGTAATCATACATTTCCCGCCCCTAGGCGTATAATCCCATAACAGATACATTAACAAACATCCCTCTTATTAATAGAAATGGTCTCATCGTGTTAGAAACAGATTCCATTTGAGTGCGTCCCATTAAGATTTAAAGGCGTCGTTAAAGTTAATCACATCATTATTACTAACACCATAAGGGCCACAGTCGTGCGTACGATGCTTATTCAAAACAACCTCGTAACTATTTTACATTTGCTACAAAAATAAACTTTATGTCCATGTGATTAAGTCCGCTTTTCTTCATGGGATTAAGATAGATAAGAGTTTTTGTCGGTTAGTGACAAGTTGTGGTAAGTATAGCATTAATTGATGTGCCTTGAAGCCATTATGATATTGGATGTTTGTGTATGTTTCATTTGATAATGGTCATTGAAAATAATAACCTAATGAATGTTGTAGAGGGATTTGAGATATGATACGAGTAACATAATTGGGTCACCACTCATGTTAACATGCCTACTTGAACGTACTGAACTGCTCGTTATATGGCATAGGTACACTCAAAGTCAGAAATATATTGTTAGATTCCAATATAATTTTTGTTAATAATTTCAAGTATTATTATTACAATTTTTCTATTCAATTATCAATTAAATTAATTCAGAATTCCTATTAGTTAATGCGAATTAATTATTTTACTTTATTCGGATTGGCAGTTCACCTGTGGCTAGCGCCTCAGTGGCGAAGTTTTAAAAAAATTACACGCGGAGCGGGATATCTAACGGACATTGTCGGCGACGATAGTTGAATGAGTATAGTGTATTTATTAAAGGAATACGTTTAGTTACTACAAGATTAGTAAAGATTCAATGACTTTTGTACAATTACTTCTTTTTTAGGTAGGTACGTGGTGTCGTGTTCCTCGTGGTGGAGAAAGTTACCAGAGCTCCCGATGA
Source organism: Notocelia uddmanniana (assembly GCA_905163555.1). Taxonomy (NCBI): domain Eukaryota; kingdom Metazoa; phylum Arthropoda; class Insecta; order Lepidoptera; family Tortricidae; genus Notocelia; species Notocelia uddmanniana. The sequence goes on from LR991057.1 coordinate 3,186,251, forward strand.
TGCGCTATGCTATGGAGTGAGGGACTTCCATATATCTCTAGCTGTCAACACAACGGATCCCCATGTCAATAATGGGTCAACAACGCGCTTGTAATTTATCTGGAGTCCCAGGTGTCCATAGGCTGCGGTGTCTGCTTACCATCAGGCAAGCTTGCCGTAAGCTTGTTTGCCACCATCTTAGTTTAATACCTACCAGAGCGCTCGTGGCCCAGCGGCACCCGCCTACCGCGTGCGGTATGCGAGGTTAAGCAATATGGGCGCAGGTCAGTTCTTGGATGGGTGACCGTTTTGAGTGGTTACTAACTGAGCGCTCTCGTGCTTTGGAAGGCACATTAAGCCGTTGATCCCGGCTGCTGTTTACGACAGCAGTCGTTAAGCGAAGTTAGAGGCCTTCGGGCGGCTTGAAAACTTCTAACAGTCAAGTTGCCCACTCACTTGACAAAGGGGGGTCGAAGTTGCACCACGTCCGTAGGGAGTACCCACCGTTACCCTACACGTGACCCCTGGGTGGTGCTAAAAGTGCAACAAAAACTGGCAACCGTACTTGTCTTCTCGAAGATCTCACGGTTCGTAAATAAATGCCATACAATTAAATAAATAAAAAGTTTAATACCCCCCGCCCCCTTCTAACATCGGACGACCAGGGATACGGCAAGGCGACATCGTTTTACGGTGGCAGTTCCAAAAACTCGCACGAAGCGTTTCACTTCCACTTTTATCGTGAAAACAGCCAAGCTGTGGAACTCCTTGCCGGAATCCTTGTTCCCTGTGAACTACAACCTTACGGTCAAGACGAGAGTGAACCGGTTTTTACTAGGTAAGCGCGCTCCATCCTAGACCACAACATCGCTTTCCATCAGGTGATTTGTAGTCAAGCGCAAACCTATCCAGATTGAAATAAAACGCAGTCAATGAGACAGCTACATCACTCATCTCATCACTGATCACTGCTTGATCTCTCAACGTGTTCCACCAAACTCCCGTGTGTACTCATCATACTCGTACATCGAATAAATAGAGCGCTCGTGGCCCAGCGGCGCCTCGCATACCGCATGGGGTCGGGTCAATTCTTGGATGGGTGACCGCTTTAAGTAGTTACTAACTGAGCGCTCCCGTGCTTTGGAAGGCACGTTAAGCCGTTGATCCCCTGTGCTGTCTACGACAGCAGTCGTTAAGCTAAGTTAGAGGCCTTCGGGTGGCTTGAGAACTTCTAACAGTCAAAGTTGCCCACACTTGACAAGGGGGAGTCCAAGTTACACCACGTCCGTAGAGAGTACCCACCGTTACCCTGCACGTGACCCCTGGGTGGTGGCAAAAATGCAACAAACTGGCAACCGTACTGTCTTCTCGAAGATTTCACGGTTCGAAAATAAATGTCATACGATAATTGTTATTATTGAGTAAGTTACAGAACAGTTTCCGATTAGGTGGTTACATTATAATGAATAGGCATACGAGTGAATAGGCGTCATCTGGGTGAGCTCGCTTCGTCCTCGGCCTCATTTTCGCCCCCTGGCTAGATGCTGGCCAGAAGCAATCCCATTTTTAATAAAAAAAAAAAATTGGTTAGTCAGTGATTCATAAACGTCAATAAGAGCGGGTAGCGTGACTTCAATCGTGCTGAATTGTCACGGTACGAGCTTTTCTGCCGATAAAACGTAGCTAGTCAACGAGGACGTTGATTTGAGTTTAAACCCGTTCGGTTAAATTGATTTAGTACCCTTTACTTAACCAGTTCAGACTAGAATCTATTTTAGTAACAATACGGATCAAGATCTGGTATTAATTTCAATCCGTCTAGTCTAATTTACCTCTTGAGATTGATGGTCAGATAGCAGTCGCTTCCGTAAAAACTAGAGGCTACGCCTGTTGTTGGGATTAGGTAGCGGATTCCGGGTATCCTCAGGATGCAACTGTACCTACTGGGATAGTGCTAAGGATGATGATGATGAGGGTCAATTGGGACAGTAAATCTTCAGATTCGGTGTACATTTTCAGATTTTTGACGACCTGTTTAGCCTAGTTGGTAGTGACACTGCCTCCGAAGCTAGAGGTCCCGGGTTCGAATCCCGGCCGGGGCGTTATTTGTGCGTTTAGCACGGATTTTGTTCTTGGGTCTTGGATGTTCTCTATGTATTCAAGTATGTATTTATCTATTTTATTTATTTTTTATTTATTATAAGTATGTATATTGTCGCCTAGTACCCATAGTACAAGCTTTGCTTAGGACTAAGGGATGATTCACAGTAGACCGTTCCGCGTCCGGGCCGGCCCGTTTTCTATGACAGCAAACGCAACGGCCGGCGTATTTCTCTAGAAGAAAACGGACCGGCCCGGACACGGAACGGCCTACTGTGAATCATCCTTAAGTCGATTTGTGTAGGATTGTCCCCCAATATTTATTTATTTTATTAATTTTTATTTATTTTATGCACAAGACGCTTTTACACCGATGGCGCATTTCCTACACCTTCATTTATTCGTAGTCGTAATATTATCAGATGTCACTTCCAAAACGTCCACATTTCTACTCTTAACGTTTTATTCGAGGTGTTTATTAAAAATAAAATTTATACCACTAAACATTAGTTCCAAAATGGAATGGCCTTAACATGTAATGTACCACTATTTGAAGCGCAATTTATTACATCTATCGAACTATGCTTTTGCTTTGTCATTTGTTAAAAGCGTCGAACCGGACTTATGGGTGAATTGAACGGCAAATTGGCGATTCGCTCTCTGTCTGGCTTGTAGTTTAGTCACGTGCCGCATCATTCTTGTTTATTGCAGTTTCTAGAAACATTTCTGTCAAGCGATCGCTTTTCCATTTAGAATTAAAGTTTTTAGATCATTCACTGATGCGCGAGATGCGGACAGATGTGCAAATTGTGCAAACAATTTTCTATCCTAAGTGTCTTGCCCTAGTTTACTATCTGTTTGGGACTTTTCCGTCTTTGAAAGAAAAGCTGAATTTCGCAATAGTCCATTTACAATTATCATATGAATACTTTTCTGCTTCGAGAACAATATTATATTGATTCTACCTTTCTGCTCTGAACCTCATTATTCTAAGAATAATATTACGTGATTGTTAGAACATCCATAATAGACTAAGCATTAAAATGGGATACTGAAGGGATGAAAAGGGGATTGAAAGCTTGTTTAGGGAGACAATATTCTTAAACTTGAAACTTCGTTAATAGACCTAGTGTTAACGTATGAGTAATATAATTAATTTCAACGCTTTTGAAAATTCACGCTATGAAGGGGCGAAAAGTAGGTTGAAAGTTTATTTGGTGAGCAAGTATTTTTTTAAAGGAAAAGCTTAAAACTGAGATTTTAGACATTTAGTAGACTAAATATTAAAATACAAGAATACTAATTTGTCTTACTATGCAGCCGACTGTACGTTCCACTTAATTTTAAAATCGACTGTTGTTTATCTAACTATCTGCCTTAACCAATATATGATATTGATAACGAGATAACGAGTTCTACGCAGACGAAGTCGTAGCTTTGCGCTAGCACTTGATAGTAATTTTCCTAAAACATACGTTATTACAGCAGAGATGTGCGAATATCTACCAATAATAAACTCGAGGTTGTCGACTTTAGCTGACGATATATTTCCACACATTTGAAGCCTAGCTGACACGCTTGCAAGTTGTGATATACACCAGCTTAGTATATTCACCTTAAACTTATTCACAACAATAAAACCATTAAAATTGTACGCGTATGTGACAGGCTCTTAACTGAAAACAGTTCACGATGTCCGCCGGCACGACAGGGATTACAACTTATCGCTCTCGGAGCCTATTCGGCTGAACATATTGAATTGGAACCTTTGAAATAACATGATAATGAATCTAGACGACGGATATTTGGCCTTTGTCTTCCGTGTTTTCGGAGAATGAAGCTCCAAAAATGACCTAGCTAGATCGATTCAACATCCCCGTCATTTTAGAGTCCTTTTCAAGAATACATTTACAATGCAATTGAAAATAAACGCAAATTTTGCTTGTTTGATAGTAAGTACCTGGATATTCTGTTCAGTGAAATCGCCATAATGATAGCCAAACTGCGTTAATTTGCGGATGGTATCCGCAAAAGAAAGAGATGATATTTATTTATGCGTGCCGCAAGCATCCTCGGTACAATGCTTCAAGGGTCTGTTTTTAATATTATTTAGCTTTGATTTTTTTAATATTATTTTGGTTAAGTATTATATATATTTTGCTTTATACATATGTATATATTTATGTGTACCTATTTGGATTCAATTGTCTTCCGAATAGAATCCCTGGTGTATCGTAGACAAACGTAGACATTTGTGACAATCAAATACGAAACTTTGTTAGATATTCAGTTTGAAATGTCAAAGCGAAAATTTGATGTGTCTGTGTGATGTAGTCAAACAATTTTAGTACCATGAAACTTCAAAACTACGACAGTTATATTAATTAAATAATAACTATTAGGATAATAGGCTTAACAAAGTGCTTTTCCACTACAATTACACAGTACGATTAAACATGGTACCTGTATAAGTTTCACAACAAACTTGGTGGTAAACTAACGTATGTTGGCAGTCGTTGTGTTGACAGCAGAACCAAAATGCACCGTCAACAGAACACATCTTTTTTAAAAGATAAGATAAGAAATCATTTATTCAAATAGGTTTCATTGAACCGCTTTAGCATCGTCAACAGCTCCAACAATCTTAAATAGTTACATTCAGGACTGTAAAATTTAAAACTATAATGAACGACATTATATGAAAGTACAAGGATTTTTACATGAGATTGTATTTTAAAACTAGTGGCTCTGTGAGCTGTTGACCTCGCAAACAAATTTTTTGTATTCAGATTTCAAAATTTTCAAAAAATCGACTCGACAAATAAATTTTATATAATTATCGAACCTGCTCACAAAATTTCACGAGAATCGGTTGAGAAATGCGACCTGTAGAGGAGAACATCCGGACAGACATACGAAAGAATTTTTGTCAAAACTGAAACGGAGACACTCCGCTCGCTTCGCTCGCTCGGGCAATAAAAGGTTCGTATAAAATAGTAAATTATTCAGTTACGATGAAGTGCATCGTCAAAAGAGCAGTAAATATTTATGATTGGTACAGTAATAGCACTCTTGTCTTGAAGAGACCCAGGAAAATCCATGTATCAGGAAATGCAGAGGACGACAGCAAATTCCAGTCCTTAGGTGTTCGCATTAGGAAAGAAGAAGCGACTCGCTTCGTGCGAACAAATGGTAGACTGATAATATTTACTCGGACGTGTGGTTTACGTTTGGAAGGAGTACGTTAGTAATAAATTCCCCAAATCACTGAGCTTCTTATAGAGAAATCCCGGAAAAAGGACGCGTAGCCCCGCGACACCCGCGGAGTTGCCGGCGTCCATAGACTGCGGTGAAGGCTTACCATCAGGCGGGCCGTACGCCTGTTTGCCACCGACGTGATATTAAAAAAATCTCTAAGAGGCCAATAGAAGCCACTGGTGAAATGCTGGAAGCGACCTCGCATAAACAATTAGTTTAATGAGGTAATGCTGCCAGACACAATGTCACAGCACTCCTTTAGAGATTTAGTTTTGTTTTAAGGGTCCTCCGGACGCTCGACTAAACTTTATTCTCTATACAAACGTAGTTTCGTTCTGATTTTAAAATGCGGCGCTGAAATAACATGAAACTTTGTATACACAATGGGGTTCCACCGAGTTTCTGTTGCTAGAAACTGTAATAGAAAAATTATACAAGTTTTTGACTTTTTTAAGTCTTGTATGAAAACCTTAATAATCGCTGTATTTTTATTCCATTATAATTTCAAGAAACAAACTTATTTTCGGCATAGATATTCCAGAACCCATTGTGTATACAAAGTTTCATCTTATTTCAGCATGCCGTTATGAAATGAAAGCGAAACTACTTTTGTATGGAGAACCAAGCTTTCTGCGGACGCTTAATTTAGTCCAATAGGTACTAAGATTAAATTTTTAGCCTTTGTTTAGCGTTATTTTTGCTGTTATACATATAATGTGTATATATGATGGAGATTTCTTATTTCCAATGCGACATGCCGAATAAAGGCCCACATGGATTGATGAGTACCTAATGATGGTAATGATATATTCTGTGACACGTTTCCAGGTAAATCTATGCACGCAACACTGACATTTATCATGTTCAGTCGATTTAAGTTGGATTGATGGAAAAGCAATTTTTATTATGAATACTATTTAGTGATGTCCGTAGGCGTTGGGAATCACGAGCGTCTGTGTAAATTACGTACCTACTTAGTAAACATTTATGTGTTTTGGTTCTCCTTTACAATTTTTAGGGTGCCGTAGTCAACTAGGAACCCTTATAGTTTCGCCATGTCTGTCCGTCCGTCTGTCCGTCCGTAAGCGGATAATCTCAGTGACCGTTAGCACTAGAAAGCTGAAATTTGGTACTAATATGTATATCAATTACGCCGACAAAGTGGTAAAATAAAAAGTGGAAAAAAATATTTTATTAGGGTACCTCCCCTATACGTAAAGTGGGGAGTGATTTTTTTTTTCATTTTAACCCTAACGTGTGATATATTGTTAGATAGGTATTTAAAAATAAATAGGGGTTTACTAAAATCATTTTTTGATAATGTTAATATTTTCGGAAATAATCGCTTCAGAAGTTAAAAAAATGTGTCACCCCCCCTCTAACTTTTGAACCATAAGTTTTAAAAATATGACAAAAATCTCAAAAGTAGAACTTTATAAAAACTTTGTAGGAAAATTATTTTGAACTTGATAGGTTGAATAGTTTTTGAAAAAATTACAAAAATAATTTCTGAACTAAGTTTGTAATTTAACCGTATAAACAGGTGTTTATTGTTGTATTGTATATGTACCTGTCATTTCTACAAAATCACAATGAAATGACGTGCTTTTTAGGGTTTTGTGTTTCTGTACTTAATATGTCAACTTAATGTGACGGACGGAAAACTACGGAACCCTACACTGAGCGTGGCCCGACACGCTCTTGGCCGGTTTTTTATTTTTAGAATCGCCTGTCCCGGCGCCTGTCTGTTAGTCTATTGACGATATTGGCCGAATTCGACTTGCTAGATAAATACAATCGAGTTGAAATTTTGTACAGTCAGGTGATCGGAATGTTGAGCCGCAAAGGTGACGGATGAAAAGAGATTGCATGTTACGGAGATGAGAATGTTGAGATGGACGAGTGGCGTAACAAGAATGGATCAGATAAGGAACGAGTATATAAGAGGAAGCCTGAAAGTAGCACCCATAGATGATTAGTTGAGAGCTAATCGTCTACGGTGGTATGGGCATGTTATGCGGAGGGATGAAAGACATGTGACAAGAAAGGTATTAGGCATGAATGTGGAGGGATGTAAGAGGAGGGGTAGACCAAGGAAAAGGTGGATGGATTGCGAGAGAGGCGGTATGAAGAGTAAGGATGTGAGTGACGGGATGACGGGCGATAGAGAGTTATGGAAGAAAAGAACATGCTGCGCCGACCCCAAGTCAAGGGAAAAAGGCACGCGAATGATAGAAGTCAGGTGGTATTACAGTATTATCTGATGATGAAGACTGGAGGTGGCCACAGAACTAGTGTTGGTAAAGACTCAAGTTTTTGGAGTCTCGAATTCAGGAACTCGACTCATACTTACGGGACTCCAAGCTTAAAAGACTTCCGAGTCTTTTGAGTCATGAGTCGACTCCGTTTTGGAGTCTTATCGAGTCCTGTAGTCACAACTCGAGCCTTAGAAAAGACTCGAACGATCGTATCTTTTATAGTATTTATTTTTTATTTTTACTTTAGGCGTGCCTCAAAATACTCTAATCTAATAGCAAAGACTCACTTTTGAAGTTTATATTCAAAGAACTGATTTCTACAGTACCTACTTCACTGAGTAGGCCGCGTAACCTAATGTGTTTCTACAAGTACAGTTGAGTTCTAATCGTAATGAGTTAAAAGCCTTTTGTTTACACTTAGTAAGCAAAACTCTCAAGTATCTATAGAAGACTCGAGTATTTTTAGAGGACTCAAATCTCTTCAAACACTCAAGCTTCGATTAGTCTAAAAAACTAAGTCGGGTCTTCGGAATGAAGACTCCAAAGACTCAAGTCTTTACCAACACTACACAGAACTCCTAAAGTAAAATGACAAAAAGGTCGCACTAGGGTTGTATACCATTTTCTTGACAAGGACTGCGCACAAAAGCTACAATTCTCATTAAAATTGAATTCTTTTTTTAATTTGATTTGACATTTAACGTTGCGGATAAAGATTTGTCACGTTTTAATAACTACACAATTCACATGTACGCATTTCTTATACCATGTATACCGCAGAATATCTTGCTAAATAAACAGACCCAATTTGAGATATACCCATAATAGCATAATGATACGAGTATCCCCAGTTCCATACCTCTGTGTATAGAATCACGGAGATATTCAACAATTTTAACATTCTAGGGTCACTCCTGTGTCTATAAAGACGAAAGCAATCGCTGCCTGGCGCTGTCAAATCAAAACATCCGTTGTGCACATTTAAAAAACCAAGAAAACAAACAAAAATTTTAACGTATTTACACAATTTTTCGAAGCATAGAAAATATTTTTCTGGCTTATACAATTAATATACAGAAGCTTCAATGTTTGAGGATGCCTCTGGTCAAACCACGCCGCATCAACTCTGTAAAATATTCTGCCGTATTTTCAGTATTTCATGTTTTAAGCCAAAAAACGCCTCAATTTGCACTGGGCTGATTGAGGCCCGGGTCGTGGTTCCGTAAATAGAATCCTGGTTTTAAAAAGGTAAATTTGCATTTTGTTACTATGGTGCTTCGGACCTTTTGGGTATTTGTGAACTCTCGCCCTTCCAACGATTGTACCGTAAAACGAAAATGAATGAAGGTGAGCTCAAGGCTGTTTCTGGGAAGGCTTTTTGGCGGAGTCCGTTTGACCAACAACATTTTGTTTGTGCCTTTTTACCCTCAATGGTATTTTTATTCAATTGAGGATACATTTGATGTTATCGCGGCCTGAATATTTGTAGGCAGATTGGTTGTTTGTGAATACGTTTTCGGGGATGAAATTGGTAATTTCAAATACGGCTGAAAGAAATTCTTAATATCATAATGTTCATGATAAAGTATGTGAGAGACAAAGCAAATTATTGTATTAATCTACTCAAAGACCAATGTGAATCAGTTTTTTTTTATAATTATATAAGTTATCTAAAATTCTTCAATGTTCTTACGTATATTCATATATCATATCAGTAATATCACTTAAATCTGAGTGGCGAATCCAACGACGTGGATAGATTTTCGCTACATGGCAAGAAAAGCCAGTAAAACAAATGCTTTTTCTGTAGTGTTCAGCTGTCATCCATAGTTTTCCTATATTTTCCATCTATAAGATCGGAATACAAAATAGCATATGCCATTGCTTATGTTTCGTGGAAAAAGTACAAACAATAGTTATTTGTTCAACAAGAGAGCAAAGTAGATTTTTGCTGCGAGTGTTTATGTTGAGTCCCGAGCTAGCGAAAGATTCTATAATTTCGCTTCAAAACAAGAATCTTGAGTGTAGATAGGGACTCAAAGACACGAGATGCAAATATCTTTTCCCCTCACTAGCTCGGAAAGCCGTCTTTTATCCTTTGAAACGAGCGGGTAAAAACGCATTTTATCCACAAGTGGGGAAAGTAATTTGACCTTGGAGCGTGTTTGAGTAGCTTTTGACAGATAACAAAACGTAAAACGCTCATAATAATGGTTCGTTTGATATCAATTATCATTAAATAAATGGTTTGAGAATATAATAAAAGATACCAAATTTAGCTTTATTTAATGATTTAAGTCGTAAACCTTAAAATTCTATAAGTATCATTTTTTTTTTATAATGATATTGAGTATAATTGTAAACGCACAAGTTAAGTCGATGCAATTTCAAAACGCATCGTCAGAAATGTCATCGTTGTCAATGTCAACTAAAATATACACAACTTGTCACCGACTCCGACTCACGTAAATATTATACACAACTTCCAGAGTTTTCTGTTATAATATCGTAAAAAAATCGGTGATTCCAGTGATGAAAATCATGCCTGTGGAACTGTTGTTTTTTTGCAGGTTGCACTTTCCTCGCTATAGTGAGGAGAAAAGTTTTGTGTTACACACGGGTGCAAAGCTGTATTTTACTTCTCGTGTGTTGAAACACTCGCTACGCTCAGGATTCTATTTTAGAACCACTCGCTTCAACTATAGAATCCTTTCGCTGGCTCGTGTTTTAATTCCACACTCGTGGGTAAAATACAACTTTGCACCCTTGTATAAAAAATAACTATTGCTCTCGTGTGATACATACAACTTTTCACATCAGCGGCGAGAACATAAAACGAAAACACGAAAAACGCAACAAAAATACAAAAAGGAATAATGATACAGAGAATGAAGTTACTTAAACTAACCTACGATATGAAAAATTAAAATGTTACTTAGTTTTTTTCACGCTCGCAGCAAAATTGCATTTTGCTCACTGGTTTCAAGCAGCAATACCGCCATTTTTGAGCCGCTGAGGTGAAAAACCAATTTTCGCATTTATAATATCACTAAGAATGTATGTTTTACAAAATATTCCATGCATTTTCAAAACTAGGGGTAATTGCGCTCATTTTAAAGGGTGGCCGGGAAATATTAAATTTCTGCGCGAGGGCGGAAAACCACAGCGCGGGCGCCGGCCGGGTGGAGCGTTAAATATAATTAATTATACGCGCGTTCAAGCGAAATGATATTCACGAGTTAGTGCAAACTTAGTTCTGAATAGGTACAATAAGTAATAATAAGATTCTGTGGGTTGCGGGCCCTTCGGCTGGCGACCCGTCACTGCAATATCACATTTTCGCCATCTATAAACCATTGCTTAAAGTGGCGCTGAAATTAGTTTTCGTGTGCTCTGCCTACCCCTTTTGGGAATGAAGGTGTGAGTTCATGTATGTATGTAAGATTCTGTAAAAAAAATCATTTTTGTTACAACCTTTTATTGCACAATCCATCCACAACCATCAACTACTCACTGAGACGGTTCGAATGAGCCCCAAACACGATGTTGCTATGGCCACCTTCTGTTTCCATCATCAGATCAGCTCGGTGGTGCTATAATATTGTATTGTCACTGAACTTATATAAGTATGCCAAATTTCAGCTCAATCGGATACCGGCAAGAAAAATGCATTGTAATTTTTATTACAACTTACATACAACCTACGAGGCATGAGGGGCACATAGGAATCGAGGCATGAGTTTATGTGTGTGTGTGTGTGTGTGTGTGATATGTAGCCTTGAATAATTAAAAAATGATGTAATGTTTGCCTCCTCATTGGTCTTCGGCCTTCTTAACAACCTGCCGCCGCGTATGGATGTGGTCTATGGTGCTGCAGGCTTTGCGGAAACAGGCTTTTTCGGGGGACTGGAAATCGTGAAACCTGCCCGCGAGGCGGTTGTAATGACCCTCGAAAGTTAGTAATATTGATCTAAATGTATTTTTATGGGAAAATTGTACTTGACGACTAGTCCTGAAAATCTACGCAACTATCCATTACCCCTCTGATTACAAGTCGGTAGGGGATTAAAGTCATATTTACTAACTCGTCAAAAACTAACAGCAACACAAGTAGGTACACACAATTATCAAATTGTTCCCAAAGCAAACAAAAACTTGAAGTAATTACTAACTCCATCCATCATCTGAAACTAATAAAAACGAAACTAAAACTAATTACATGTCTGCGGACAGGTATTCGTTACGCACACAGGCAAGATTACTTTCATTAATTATGAGTAGGGGTCGTACTTTTCGTGCCGGTGACGTAAAATTGACGTCACACTGCATATGATGATTCCAAATTATTGTAATTATTAATATTTAATCATCAATCATTTAATCATGAATTTATAATGGTATTTTTTCTTATACGACCTATATTGAATCCAAAGATTATTAACCCCATCCTACAAACGCTGGCCGAGAGATGGGACTCCCCGATACTGCGGCGATGGATACAGCTCCACACCACAGTGGTGCATTAATATTAATATTGACCATTAATTTTAATTTAAATTATTTCTGTCAAATTTTACTTCTTTACTAACATAGTGTTCGTAAGATTAATTGTTACTAACATCTTTATGTCATTTATATGGAACCATGTTTCTGAAATAAATTATTTGATTTGATTTGATTAAGGATTTCTTTTCATATTTAGAATTTTAATTTATAAGCAGGTATGGATTTCGCAGTCTTTCAAGTTTTATAACATGTTATAAAAATGTTGAATCTAAATATGAACTTTCTCTCTCTCTATGATGACGTGGTTTGTTTAATCATTGGTAATAACTGGTCTACACATGAACCAGCACAAAAACTTGCAGTATTACCTAATGTTGTAATTTATAAATTGTGATGTGACAGGCAAATGGCGTTTGTAATAGGGACATAATTGTAACAAGTGTATGTATACATGATCATTGATTAATGAATGATGATTGATTGATTTGACGACCTGTTTAGCCTAGTTGGTAGTGATACTGACTCCGAAGCTAGAGGTCCCGGGTTCGAATCCCAGCCAGGGCATTATTTGTGCATTTAGCATGCATAGTTGTCCTTGGGTCTTGGATGTTTTCTATGTATTTAAGTATGTATTTATCTATATATGTATGTATATCGTCGTCTAGTACCCATAGTGCAAGCTTTGCTTAGTTTGGGACTAGGTCGATTTGTGTAAGACTGTCCCCCAATATTTTATTATATTTATTTTTGAGCTCATACCGCCTTCCCCCTTCTTCCATCGGACATCCAGACGTACGGCTGGCTACCATCCTTACCTGGTCGAAATTCCTCTAGTTCGAACCAAGCGCTTCGAACCATCTTCTTTTATAATGCGCACTTCTAAGGTTTGGAATTCTCTGCCGGCGTTTGTATTTCCGAGTTCATATAACCTGGACCTTTTTAAGGCACGAGTGAATAGGCATCTTCTGGGTGAGCTCGCTTCATCGTCGGCCTCATCTTTGCCCCCTGGCTAGATGCTGGCCAAGAGCAATCCCATTTTTAAAAAAAAAAATAAATATATATTACAATAAGACTAATTAAAATCATTATATATGGAGCGTGACGTCACCGACACGAAAAGTACGACCCCTGATTGTGAGTAAGTTTCAGAATAGGTTGGGTATACATTTAAACGAAGACAACTAGTCACACAGCCTCATTAGTGATGGTGAAACTCAATCGCTTTTATCGGTAACAAACAGAGCGCGGCGCAGCGTCGTTGCGGTACGGACGAGATTTTTCGGTAAGGGCACCACCACCACCATATCAGCCCTAGGACGTCCACTGCTGGACATAGGCCTCCCCCAACTTCATGGGGGGTAAATGCCATAATCGCCACGCTTGGCATGCGGGTTGGCGATCGCAGTATCTCCACCGCATTCTAGGAATGCTGCTGCCCATTCCCCGGTGGTCTTGGTCGTAGTTTAAGGTCGGTCGGTAAGGGCACGTAGCACCAAAAAACCTCGCTGTATTCTGTAGCGCGGCAGAGTGGAGGCTGCGTGTGTGACACATGAATTTATTTATTAATGTAAAAATAAAAATTTAACAGCATTACAGCATACTGCCACGGCGCTGATAAACTTAAAACAAAAATCTAATCTAATATCTAAATCTAAGAATCTAAGGAAACAATACAAAACAGCAAAATAATAACTAAGAAATACTTTCACATAATTGCTTAAAGATAAGTAGAAGTTTGCTCCACTTGTAGTGTAGGCAAACAGATCTCAATCTGGTGCATATAAGGTTACTTTGTTAAGTAGCCCTTGCGCGTTGACAATTGGTGAGTGCTCAGAAGGAGTAATCGACAGTCGACAGGTTCGGTAAGATCAAAAAACCGGTCAAGTGTGAGTCGGACTCGCGCTCGAAGGGTTCCGTACCAACACCTCCTAATCTACCCTTTTGTTTGGGAAAGACAGTTTTTCAGCAATAACTCAAAAACCGTTAAACCTTTCTTGTTCAAACCAATTTTCGTTAAAAGAATTTATTAATTAACATCATCTTGAAATTCTTTCATAATTTTCAACTTCATGGCTTAGAAATTTGAGGCGGGGACACACATTTTTTACCACTTTGACAGCTAATATATTGCCAACGGTTGACTTAAATGGAAAAGTTTTTTAGGAACATCTATGTCATTTCTGAAGGCCTATCTATAGATACCCCACACGCCTATGTGCACTTAAAAACAATTTTGACCCCCCTGTTATATGTATGGGGTGGCCCCCAGATTAATATTTTTTTTTCAAAATATTACATTAAATTTCTATAGCGGTTCATAGCATAAACCTTCCGACCAAATTTCATAATTGTATTGCTCATAGTCTCCGAGTAAATCGGCTGTAACATACGGACGGACAGACAAACAGACATGATGAATCCATAAGGGTTTGCTCGTCTCTAAAAACTGGTTGGTGGCACCATAAAAAATTGACAAATAGCGTATTTGATAAAATCTAAGTTATGTATTCTTCAATTTAGGCATATTATATCACATACATATGAATATCAACATAGTTAAAATCATCACAAGAAAAGCATGCCGATTGTCGAATTTTGTAATACATTGTAAATAAGTTGTGGACGACAATAGAGAGATCTCTCTGGGACCGAAGTCCATTGAGAGTTGGTTGGAAGTTAATATTTATGCAAGTGATTTTAGAAACTTCGATAGCGCGTTGCAGAACATGACAGATTTGGCAGATGACAGTAGTGACGCCACATCAGCCCCCCTTTCAGACGGAGGAGTCAGCGACGACGTAGATAGAGAGTGCTCAGAGTCAACGTGGCGAGCGAGGCTCAGAGCCAGGGTGACGAGCGGATGAGGAGAGAAGTCGAGTCGCTGGGAGCGGAGTGTACCAGGCATGAATAGAAAGCAAGCTAGGTGGCACACTCAGAGGGAGAGAGAGAGGAAGAGAGTTTGTTGCGAGGCGGCGTCAGGGATCTTCAGAGTTGCGCTTTAGTCCATTGTCGGGGTCACCACTGTGGACGACAATAGAGAGATCTCTCTGGGACCGAAGTCCCTTAAGAGTTCGTTAGAAGTTATATTTATGCAAGTGATTTTAGAAACTTCGATAGCGCGTTGCAGAACATGACCGATTTGGCAGATGACAGTAGTGACGCCACAAAGTCATGGGAATAACCACCACTACGGCAAATGTGGTATAGATATCCGATTTTCTCCCCATTAAAATCGAAATCTTTATTTGATAATATCGTATCGGTAACATGCCTAATCCACTTGACCGTAGTAGGTACATTCAGCATCAAAACTACTGACAAAGTGTATTTGTATTGTAGTAAGTATTCAACAGATTAATTACCAAAAATAAAACTAATTACAATAACATTGAAACTAATTAGAAAACTGAAATAAAACTAAATTAAATGGCCCCCGCGGCATTGTGCCGAAGATACTGGCAGCATTTCCTCTCTGAATAGCCAAATTAATCCTTTGGCCGAGGTAGCACGTAAATTATATCTATAAAAACAGCAAGGTTGCATTATGACTTACTTATAACTAACACCTTACAGCCAACTCTTCGGTCACCTGTGGCATCGATAAGCCTCTTTGACAATTCTTTGAAGAGGCTTAGAGCCCTAGGACCCCACGGACCGAGAGTCTAAAACTACTTGCGCATGTGAAGGTGTTAAAGACTTATTCCCTTATAATAAAGACTTTTTAAGGTTTCAAATGCGTGCTACTTTTGATTCTGACTGTACGTACTGTTCTATCTCAGAATCTCACTCGAAAATCCGGCTAGTTGACTTACAGCTGTCCTTTACCAGATTCTTGTAAGTCGAAAAAAGGCATCATTCTTATTATCTTCTTAAACGTCACGCAATAATGTCCGCATTCCAGCAGCCTGATTGCGTAACTTATTGTTCTAACGTTAGGCATATTTTAATGTCACTTTTGAAGTAAAAATCTATTAGCTTATGTCATATTTTTTCTACCTAACGTTAGGTAATATTTGAGCCGAACTGAATGAACGACTGAATGGAAATCCCATACTAAAATCAGAAACTGATGAAATTATTGGAAACGCGTAACTTTTTGACGGTTAGATTGGACGGTACAAAATGTCAATTACTGTGTGACAAAGTCATAATGTCTGTCATGTCAAAACATGAATTGAACAAAGATTATAGTTGTTGTTTATTCATTAAAATGGGAAAATTTTCCAACTATTTCATTGCCAAGTCGCTATAACACACGATAGAGTACAAAATATCAATATCACTTTGTAAAAAATTGAAAAGTAAGTAGGTAACAATAAATGTTATGTTATGTCATAATCATAATATTCATTAAATTTTTACTATTGTGTGCTTCATTTCAGGATGTAAACCGGAATATCTATCTCTGTGATGATGATGCCATGCTCTATTAAGATGATGAGATTGAGTAATAGCAAAATGAAATGAAGGAATGTAAAAAACATGTACCCAGCAAAAGAGATCTCTTCTGTGGTATACGTGCCATATTATTAAACAATATATGATGAAATATAGAAGTGTTCTC
The DNA here is from genome assembly GCA_905163555.1 of Notocelia uddmanniana. Lineage (NCBI taxonomy): Eukaryota > Metazoa > Arthropoda > Insecta > Lepidoptera > Tortricidae > Notocelia > Notocelia uddmanniana. Next base: position 3,202,916 of record LR991057.1, read on the forward strand.
CTATAAGCATGTATTTTTTCATACACGCGCCCCACACGTTGATGCCAAGGGCGTTGTTCCTACATGCTTGTCGATTTATGGTAGGTACTAAGAATTGATGAAATGACGTGATGAATAAATATCATAATCACAGCATATCATTCTGAATGATTGACACTAGTGTCTACATTCATTTTCAGTAACCGTGAATTTATTGATTCTACTTACTGGTGGGTCTGAATCCTTTCTTTTTACTAGTCTCTTAAAAGAAACCTGTGGTATGGATAATGGACATGAGCTATATTTTATCTCGCGGTTTTACCTTTATTACTAAGTAATAATACTTGGGCAGAGTCGCGCAGACAGCTAGTAAATACATAAAACTGCATACAACAGTTATATACTAATGTAAAATGTTTTAGGTGATACAAAGGAGATTGCGGAGACGTGGGTGGTGCCGCATGGATTTTCTGGCAAGAAAGGAGTCATCTTTGTACGGCGCCGAGATCACACGGGCAATGGTTGCCTTGTTGATCTACATTATCTACAACAATCATTAAAGCTTGAAACGCACAGAGCGCGGCGCAGCGTCGTTGCGGGGCGGAGGCGGTTTTGCGGTAAAGCGAACGCATTCCGGGGTGTGTCGCACTACAAAAACCGCGCGGAGGCAGCGTGTGTGATAAATGAAGCAGTAATTGACACTACCAAGTCTACCAACAGCCGACAGTTTCGAAACGACAATGTAAAACTGCCTCCGCCCCGCACCGCGCCGTGCCCGCTCTGTGCGTGATGAGGCTCTTGTCAAGATTTTATGCAGTATCGACCGGTTTAAGACGTAAAATTACAAAAAAATCAAATTATCAATTATACTATACTTTTATTTTATGTCTTTGAATATAATAAAACAGTAGCAAAGTACGGACAGATCTATGAACCATGAAGATATAGATACGAAGACTGTCAATGCGCATATATATCGCGCCCAAAGTCGACTCTACGCTACAAGCATAACTTTACTATATTATACCTACGTTTAAGCTTTGAAAAATCTTAGTAAGAACAAAAAGGTGCAACCATGCTGCTCGTCAATAACGATCATATAGTTGAGTTTAATGAATCATACATGAATCAAGATTTTATACCTAGAATTATATTGGTGGGGTGTAGTAATGTAATCCATTTATGATGACAACCATAGTTAACTTTTCATAGGTACATTATATAGAATGTGTCGACCCAGGTTGGTCTAAATACAACAAATGGCAGCTGAGGGAATAAGGACAGCATTCTGGTCTTATGTTTTCAAGGGTACACATATGTACCGATTTTCTCATGTATAGTTTAGCGTATGGACCCGGGTATGTCCTAAAACTACGACCAAGACCACCGGGGGATGGGCAGCAGCATCCCTGGAGTGCGGTGGAGATACTGCGATCGCCAACCCGCATGCCAAGCGTGGCGATTATGGCATATACCCCCCGTGAATATGGGGGAGGCCTATGTCCAGCAGTGGACTTTCTTTGGCTGATATGGTGGTGGTGGTGGTGGTTTAGCGTGTTGTGATACGAAAATATTATTATTGAACGTTTTAAAGTAAATTATCCCACTGGGTTGATGCGAATCCAATAAGGGGTTTCTAACAAGAGAAATAATTCTCTTTACCTACATGTAAAGTAAGTACATTTTGATTTTACTTATTAACCATATTTCTTTGTCTCCTGCCAAAGGTGCCGATATAAAATAAAAGGACTAAAGTCAACAGCAAACGTAGATGATCATTTTAGTACTTTATCGCACTAACGTAACAATACTGCGACAGTTGGGATGCATCAATGTAGTGAAAGTGACAAGGTACTTGTAATAATACGTTAATTGTAATAACTTATTCTACTTGACACTAGATGTCTATTGCTGTAAACAACTGTGTAAATTATCACTCTTGATTCCAATTTATTAACAACAGTCAGCTAAAATCCGGCAGTCTCCCTCCAGCACAAAGAGGCTGATGACTTAAAACCTCCTTGAAACATAAAATTCTGACACGTCATAACAATCAAAATGTAGGCCACATGTAGGTGTCATTTTGAAATTAATGTCGTGTTGTCAAAGAATTAAAAGTAATTGTTATTGGGAAATTATAATCGCAAGAATATGAGACGAGTAAAACATTAACAAGGAAGGTATTTTGGTATGTTATAAAGGATTTATATACACAAATATGCAAACAAGGTGTGTAATGTTTTTATAATTTCAAGTTGTACTCATATTGGCTTTCATGTTGTGCTTCTGATCTTCCACGCCGTGATCGGCGACGGCCATCCTAGTTAGTTGCAGACGTGCGCAGCTGAACTTACTCGGAATACTCAGCTGTTAAATGTATCAGTTGTATGAAGGCTTAGGGCGATTTCGTATATACCTAACGTCGCAAATCAAACTTGATGAGATGAGCATCTTTGAAAGCTTGAAGCTCATTTCAATACCACAACGCCATTTTGAGCCCAATTAGGCCCTCCCACTTATGCGTTGGTACCATTTTGCAGGCAGTTGGGTGACGCACGCGGTAAAACTCACCCTTGTAACGAAAGAAGATAGTGCTCACCTCGAATCCGTTTGCTGGCTGATGAGCGGGTTTTGGTAGTCTACAGTCATCCCGACGGCCTTAGCTAATCTTCCAATATCAAACCTTCCATGTCTGATGATATTTTACACCAACGCAGGTCGCAGAGCTACCGTGTACGGGGCGCAATCATAATCATGCCACTATAGTGGTGAGCTATAAGGATTTCTACATAAAATTATTTTCTGCCCCACAGCTTTGGCTACATTGTTTAAGTGCTAATCACGTGCTACTACAATATTTTTTGACGGAGGCACGTTCTACGAGTACACTATCTTTTGACGGAGATTCAATTGAAAATGGCGCACTTAGTTAAGTACCCTTATATTTTTTGAATTGCTTAAGATTTTTATTTAAGTAGTTTCTTTTTTTCGTGCTGAAACGATAACTTAAACATTCCGTTTTTAGGGTTCCGTAGTCAACTAGGAACCCTTATAGTTTCGCCATGTCTGTCTGTCTGTCTGTCTGTCCCAGGCTTTGCTCTGGGACTGTTAGTGCTAGAAAGCTGCAACTTGGTATGGATATATAAATCAATATTTTTTTCTGTAACCCTTGTAAGTATTGTGTGGAGTGCTGTTGGTAAGGTTTTCAAAATGAATAGAAGTCTTTATCAAACAATTTTGATAAATCTAATATTTTCGGAAATATTCACTCAAAAATACAAAAAAAAAATGTGTCCCTCTAACTTTTGAACTATGGGTCCAAAAAATATTTAAAAAAAACACGAAAGTAAAGCCTAATAAAGAATTTCAACGAAAACTGTAGCGGCCATGATCAGTGAAGCTGTTTTTGAGTTATCGTAAAAAGTCTTCCCTTCGTAGTAAAAGACGTATGAAATGCTGCGAAAGTATTCTCTTTTGCTTATGGATTTTTTTAGAGTAAGTTCATTGAGCAACTACGGAACATTTACAGCCTACCCGATGGTAAGCAGACACCGTAGCTGGCAGGCGGACGGACAATACGTCCCACTGCTGGGCACGGGCTTTCTCACTAATGAGAGGGATAGAGCAATAATCCCCACGCTGGCCCATTGCGGGTTGGAGACTTCACATACTCCTTGGAATTTATTGGCAGATGTATGTAGTTTTCCCCAAGATGTTTTCCTTCACTAAAAAGCTAACGGTATCAAATGATATCCCGCTGGTACGAATCGGGATTGGAACCCACGACCTGGGTTATGTGTTTGGTCTGTATGTATGTATGTCTGTTCCTATGTCCACTCGTAACTACTTAACAGCTTAACCGATTTTGATGAATGATACGTCATTAGATTCCTCTCAATGGCGCGAAATGGTGGATTTGAGAATCCTCTTTTCACTAACACGCGGTTATCTTCGCCATTTAGCAGGAGGGTGGAGCGTTATATTAATAACGCTGACTGGACTAATAATAGTTATTAGTTTAATACTAACCACGTTAACTTTGCCATTGGTACCCGTAGGTGTCTCTCAACTCATCGCAGCGCGCATACTCGGGAGCTCTGGTGTCTTTATGCTTTGAGGGTATCTTCAGGAATATAACACCACGTACTTACAGAGTTGAATAAGTTCTGCTATCCTCAGTTGCGTTGCTCCAAATATGAGTAAGACTACCATTTGCTGTGTTCTACCTCTCCAAGAAGTATAATTATAAGAAGTATAATACGTGCTGAGTGAATGACGCGATGTAGTGAAAATAATTGGGCAGAATTACGATTGTTTAAAAAAATGTTCACAATGAGAGCATAAATAGAATAGAAAACATATAGGTATATTTCCTATTCGTGACAATACAACACAGCAAAAGAGAAACAGTAAAAATAGTAATAATGGTATTGCACGAAATGGTTCCATCTCAGCGTTGTGCTGGCGCGATTACCAGCGCTGATCTGAATAAATGAAGAATAGACAAGGAAATTGCAAACAGAACTTTCGAACTTTTTTAGTTTGATTTGATAATTTTCGTCAACTCGTAGTTTCTAGGGCTCCGTACCTCAAAAGGAAAAAAACGGCACTTCGGCATGCTTATAGGATCACTCGCGGGAAGCCGCTGGATGACACGAACTGTATTTAAAAATAATGTTTAAAATAAAATTGCGTACGTTAACCAATATTATTTATTATTTTTCTCAAACATGCAATGAAAATTAATGTATCATGTTGCAGGCGAAACAACTCGGGAGAACTGTAAAGGAATTTCATACAAAATTGAAGGCCTAGTACAGGAAGTATCTTTTTTTATTTTAATGTCAAAATGGCATTTGTAAAACTTGGTTTTTGAGTGGTGAATTTTTTTATTTCATGCATACATATGTTTGAGAAAAGCACTATACAAATCTCGGCGAGAAACGTTGGGCAGGCCGCGTATCCCTATCCTCGCTACTCTCGGCCGTCTGAAATCCAGCACTAGCTGAATAGTAGTCGTATGTTGTCGTGCCCACCACGCCAAAGCACTAAAGAGGTCGGAGTGAAGGTGTACTTTTATCATGAAAAAAATCAATTATGAATGTTTTGATTTGATTTTAACCGACTTCAAGATTTCAGAAGAGGAGGTTGTCAATTCGGTTGTATGTTTTTTTTTAATGTTTGTTACTCCATAAATCCGTCATTTCTTAACCGATTTTAAAAATTCTTTTTTTGATTGTAAGTATATATATCCAAGTTGGTCCAGTTTTTGTCAAAACAGTTCTGATGATGGGATCCATGAGGAATTGAGGGATCTCCTCATATGTTAAAGGTAAACATATTGTGACTTTTGTGTTTTTTATCAGCAAATCGAGAAATTTTCATACAAAAATGTGACATTTTATGAAGTGGAACTGCTAATGATGATCAGAACAGAACTCTTCAACGACGAAAAGTTCACGTTTGGCGATTTGTCCTCCTAGCTGTGTTTGTTAAGCAAGTTCTAGTTTCACGATTATTTTTGTCACGCTCGATTTCTGATGATGGGACCATGAGGAATTCAGGGAACTCCTCAAATCTTAAAGGCAAACATATATTGATTTCAGTGTTTTTATCCACAAATCGAGCATTATCAAACAAAAATGAGAAATTTGATGAAGTGGAACTGCTGATGATGATCAGAACAGAACTCTTCAACGATGAAAAGTTCACGTTTGGCGATTTGTTCGTCTAGCTGTGTTTGTTAAGCAAGTTCTATTTTCACGATTAATTTTTATCATAATCAAGCATTTTCATTCAAAAAAGTGATATTTGATGAAGTGGAACTGCTGATGATGATCAGAACGGAGCTCTCCAACGACGCGTAGTTCACGTTTGGCGATTTGTTCTCTTCATTTTGTTTGTCTAGCAAGCTAGGTTTTCAAGACACATTTTTGTCAAGCTTGAGTTCTGATGGAGGGTTCCATGAGGAATTGAGGGTACTCGTACTTAGTCTTCTACCATTATAAACATACTTATAGCCATTTTTATTTTATTATATGGAGTCTAAGAGTGCACCATCTAAGTATAATAATCTCTCACCGGTCTCCCCCCTTTAAGTCGGTTTTTTTTTCTTAAAAATTATATTGGTTTAAACATTACATCAATTTTTGATACCTTGGCGTCTGAGTGATCACTTCATTCAAATATGCAAGGGTTAACCACGTACGTGATAAGCAGCCAGTGGTCACCTACTCAGCCATCCTGCATTTGTAGTAAGTAGTGGAATTTTGAAAAGAATGAAAGATTGTCTATATGTCATCTCCATCTAGACACGCGGCAGCGTGTCCAGCCAAGTTCATCCCAGGAACTGGCGGACAGCAGCCGTGTATTCACCCCAGGAACTGGCGGATAGCAGCCGTGTGTTATTTTACACGAACCGTTTGGAGCCACTTTTGATCCCCCAATAACTCCAAATCTATCTAACATAAAAGAATGAAATTTGGTACATGTATTAAGATCTTTTAATACAACTAGAACCTCAAATTTCATAAATATAGGTCTAATGGTTATAGAGATATTAAATTCAAAAAACGGCATTTTTACCACTGACTGACTGACTAGTAATCAAAAACCTAACTCACTTCCAGGTAACCTAGGAAGCTGAAATTTGGCATAAAGCTTGGTAATTGTGTTTGCACACCAGAAAAAATCAGAAAACAGTGACTTTTTTATTAGTTTTAATATTATTATTATTATTTATGCTAGTTACCTCAGAACTCCGTCATTTATTAACCGATTTAGAAAATTATTTTTTTGTTTAAAACGGTATACTTTAGGGGTGGTCCCGTAGTTATCAAGTAAGAATCTGATCATAGGGTCCTGAAGAAATCGAGGGAACTCTTCAAATATTTGAGGTGCACCTATAGCGATTTGGGTATTTTGTATAGTAACTCGTGCATTTGCTCTTAAAAAGCACCATTTGGCGAAGATTGATAAAAAGTAACCATATCCCATCAAAAACATAAATGTGAAAATGGGAGCCAAATTCAATATTAAGAATATGCGATCTTAATATTGAACTTGGCTCCCATTCTTTGGTTGTCGTCTTCACCGACAAAATAATTGAGATCTAAATGGGTTTCAAGTTCCGTAGATTCTCTGAAATGGTGCCAAGTCCGGCACTACATTGTTTACAGTAAAACGAATTTACTGCGGCTTAATGCATTTTGAGCCTTAACTTAACAAGGGTAATAATCGTATGGCATTTATTTTTGAACCGTGAGATCTTCGAGAAGATAAGTACGGTTGCCAGTTTTTGTTGCACTTTTAGCACCACCCAGGGGTCACGTGTGGGTAACGGTGGGTACTCCCTACGGACGTGGTGCAACTTCGACTCCCCTATATCAAGTGAGTGGGAAAATTGAGTGTTAGAAGTTCTCAAGCCGCCCGAAGGCCTCTAACTTGGCTTAACGACTGCTGTCATAAATAACAGCCGGGATCAACGGCTTAACGTGCCTTCCAAAGCACGGGAACGCTCAGTTAGTAACCTCTCAAAGCGGTCACCCATCCAAGAACTGACCTGCGCCCACATTGCTTAACCTCGCATACCGCACGCGGTTCGCGGGCGCCGCTGGGCCACGAGCGCTCGAATGAATAAAAATGTCGAAATAGAATTTAGTCGAAGTATTGAAATGACTAACTTCACTCTGCCTTAAAATTGACGCAGCCCCGCGGAGCTCCTATTTCTGCGCAGTTTGCCCTTCGGGCATCTGATAATACCTAACGAACCTAACCTACCTATCTGATGGGACAACAATATGATAAAAATATTAGTTCCACTTGTCCCGTGGGACTGCTGGGATGTAATCGTCTCAGTTGTCCCATGATGGGACAACTTAATGGAACTAGTGGGATAAACGTAGTTTTACACACAAGGCTTATCATACAATTTCGTGTCCAGTATAATAACACTATGAGGATGCTTTTGAGGTTGCCGAAGCACTGTAGCGCGTCGGATATGGTCGCGGAGGCGCAAACAAAGGACTTCTACGCGATAGGGAGGAAGAGAATAGCCTCATTATTAAGGAGAGTACGATGTAGCAGCAAAAGCCTCATAAGGGAGTTGGCAGAGCGACTGTCCATTCGCTAAATACTGGATAGAGGTTACAATAGGGAGAGCAATATAATTATTAGTGTCGATAGACTTATGTTGCTGTCCATTATAATTAAATAAGATAATATTGTTAACTAACCCACTATGGATCGATTAGGTCTGAAATAAACGCTTTATCTTTTTATTTATTTTAAGGTAGCTTGTGGTTCTACTCCGAGCGTACGCGTGGCACACAACATATCTGTAGAGCGCTAACTACGCGTTTGCGACTACTACACGCGCTGAAGCGGCGGCAGTTTTCTATGCTGTATATTATAATACCATGAAAGCTGTTGGATATTTAAGAAAATTGGCAAGTTAAAGCTCAAAATGCATTACGCCGCAGTAAATTAGCTCTATGGTAAACAATTTAGTGCCAGACTTGGCACCTTTTCAGATAATCTACGGAACTTGGCACCCATTTATGTTTTGTATTGTTTTGTGTTTGTATTTTCGTGTACGTTAAAAATCAGTGTCGTAACACTTTGTGCTGCGTGTTATCCTATTCTGAAACACTTGCAGCATTGTAACCTTTGTTGCCATATTTTGTACTATATGTTAATGTTGTTGTGTCTGTGTTTCGAATAAATGCCTCATTCGTTTATTCTATCATTCATTTAGATATCAATGTTTTTACCAGTGAAGACGACAACCACGCATCGCATATTGAACTTGGCTGCCATTTTCACATTTATGTTTTTGATGGGATTTATTTTAAGGTAGCATGTTTTTCTACTCCGAGCTTACGCATGGCACGCAATATATCTGTATTTAGACTAACTTTGCTACAACTACATGCGTTTGAGCGGCGCCGATGGATACATTGCAATATGCATAGCAAATATTCGAAATCCATTTACGCCCAACGCCGCGGTGAGCAGCACCAAAATAGTTCATATCTACTGCGCTACAAAGCAGCAGCTGCTATCACTTCTACATCCATTTTCAGATGATGAACCATGATCGCGCCGAAAATGATTTTACAGACCAATGAAGAAGAGCCAGCAAACAATAACTAGGCACGGTTACACACAATTTGAACTTCGATTCTTCGGAAGTTTGTCAGATTCTTGCCAATAATATAGATACAGTTGTACGTATAATAATATCTGATCTGACTGAACTATAGAGAACATTCAAAACTGCGTTGATATTTTTGATTAAATTTTTTTAAAAATACGATGCTTGTTTTATTTTTTTTGGGGAAAGTTTAGGACATTTTTATATTATTTTCTCTTCCAAGCCGAGATAATAGTGGTAATTCCTATAAGCCGCTGTAAGAATAATAGTTCGGACAACTATCCACTTCACAGTGTCCATATACAAGGTGTGGCCTGTAATAGGAACAAAAAATTAAACGGTACACTATTGAGCTCCCCAGCAATTATTTCCACCATCATCACCCACCACCATATCAGCCGAAGGACGTCCACTGCTGGACATAGGCCTCCCCCAATTCCATGGGGGGTAAATGGCATAATCGCCACGCTTGGCATGCGGGTTGGCGATCGCAGTAGGACCCGGGTATGTCCTAAAACTACGACCAAGACCACCGGGGGATGGGCAGCAGCGTCCCTGGAGTGCGGTGGATATATAAGATACCTACTGCAATTATTTCCAAATGGTTTTAATTGAAAAAAAAAAGTTTTTTTTTTTCGCAAATGTATCCTATATGTACTTTGATTCTGATTCTGATTCTGAAAAAAATGCCAAAAATATCGTTTTAAACCAAAAATGCAACAACGAGTATGAGTTATAACTAGATGCTACCTCAATATCAACAGTGACTGCCGCGCTATAATCTCATGGTGCCAAGATCCATTACTTGGAGGTCATGACTTTAGCGCAACGTTTCTACCAAGTGAAAAAGATATATTTTTTTTGCACAAGAGGTTACTGCAGATGCTCTACATTTTTTGCTCCTATTAAAGGCCATACCCTTTATAGTTTGGCAAAAAAGTTTTGATATTAAAAAGTGGCAACACTGTAGTATCGTCCCTTTTTTCTTAGATTGATCTGAAAGGGAAGACACTACAGTGTTGCCACTTTTTAAATTCAAGACTTTTGCCAGACTGCCAAACTTATATCTAATCCTTTTATTTTGGCTTTGCCGTCATCAAAGATTTTCTCAGTTTGTAGTGCAGAGTGGTGAGCTATACTAACTCCCGTCGAAGAAGTTCCGTGGTGAGACTTATTTTCCCAATAGTTCCGTCAACGATACAAAGTAGTAGCTAGTACGACATCAAGCGAATCTAGGAGGAATGTTAGTAGAACTGCGACCATACAGCGTCAGAACCAAACATTCGGAACGGAACTGTTTGCAATAAGTCTCACTAGTTCCACCACGGTGCTTCTTCCACGAGACTTCTGGAATAAACGGAAACAAAAACGGTAAAACAAGGATTACCATACCTACAATTAATTAATTTCTCCTTTTTTTTGGGCTGACATGAAATACTTGCCAGGTTAATATACGCTGATATAAGAAAAGTTCAATCATAATATATTGATGAATGTACAATTTCAGCATAAATTTACAATATGCGATTATACGCTGTATTTTAAAATAACAGTTCTCAAATTGTAATTCTGCGAGGGTTTAGCCTTCAGTGTAGAGCCAACATTATTTTTTGTCAAAAAGTTTTCCTACTGTATACTAGATGTCGATATTATGAGATTCAAGCGCATTAATTTTCATAAAGTTCTGCTATTTCATACTAGATGGCATTTAATCATTAAATGATATATTATTATTGATGCAATATAACTGGTAAATTTATTTTTATATAACCTATATTTATATACTATCACTAAATGAATATAATTTAAAATTATAAGTACTATATAAATTACTTTCACCAAAATTTACAATTGTCTTTGATTCATATGCTTTTAATAGTGCGTTTTGTGATTTTTGGTTGCATGGTTAATTTATTTCTTTAAACATACTAGCGTGTGTTTATTTATCAACATTATTTTTCCCAGAAATGAAAACAAAATGCTTTGATTTGATGTATTACTATAGCAAATTTGTGCAACACATTGTAAGAGTAAACCATTCATTCATTTTATCACCTTTGCAATAACAAAACGGCGAGTCTCATTCACCTTGTGAACGGTACTCATCTCAAACCGTACGGACGGAGTTACGCGGTGCGAATTTTTGACAAGCTGCCGTCGGGTCAAAAAATGACATTAAAATATGCCTAACGTTAGAACAATAAGTTACGCAATCAGGCTGCTGATTGTCAACTTTTCCTGTATGTAACAAAGTCCTAACGCGCTGTGAGCGTCGTAGTCAGTTACAACTTTGTCCCAATAAATCGAGTTGTTGGAAACTTGCTGTCGTGATTGGTTAAAACGACGATTTTTATATAAGTTCTATTGCGACTTATGTCTTTCTGGTTGGGCGCCAGCTTGGAGGTGTTGCGTGCGGTTTTTCGGTTTTATCTTGGAACTTTTAAACTTCCCGGTTAAGTACTTATCTCGTCATTAAAGTTGGGAACAAACACAAGCGCTCATAAATGGGTTTTTGATTGCGATACCGTCTTGCGGAGGGCTGTTTGTTTAAAACTCGGGTTAACGTTTTCTTGGGGTGACATTGAGATTAGGTATTTGGTGTAATGTCACTATATATATAAGTATATGGCTATACTTTAAAAGCGGTCTGTGTGTTGCTTTTTAACTGAGCGAGCGAAGCATCTCCGTTTCAACTTCGACAAAAAAAAAACGTATTTATTTTTTTATTTAAACTTTATTGCACAAATAAATCGGTACAAATGGCTGACTTAATGCATCAAGGCATTCTCTACCAGTCAACCATGGGACCAAACAGAAAATAGAATCATATGTCTCATCGCATATATGTGGCATCACATTCATATGACATCGATTTAATTTGGGAAAGAAACGTATGTCTCCAATCGACCCCAAGTTTGTGTTAAAGTTTATAACATAGTGTTACTATATGGATAGTAAACAATCAAAATATTGCTATTAATTGCAATTATTAAAATAAAGCAATAAACTGTATTGTATTGTATAATTATTATTGCGCGTTCAGTACAATAATGCGTTCAGGATGCTGTTGGGACTGCCCAGGTGGTGTAGCGCTTCGTGCATGTTTGCGGAGGCCCGCACGGACAGTTTTCAGGCACTTATGCGCAAGAAGATCGCCTCGATGCTGAACAGGCTCAGAGGAAGTTCCAACGGCATCCTGGGTGTCATTGCTGACAAGTACGACTGCCCTATATTAATATACTGGGTCAGCCAAATTAAAGCGGTTGCACAATTTAGAGTTAAGTAGGTAAATAAATGTTATTAGCAGTTACTAACTTAGATTAAGTTTAACTAACATTATATGGATGTTTAACGTCTGAAATAAAGATATTATTATTATTATTATTAAAGTTCATCAAAATCATAAATAGATACCTATGTCTTCAAAAATGACGTTTTTTTAACTGTACAAGAGTAAATTAAAAGATACCAATAGAATCCAATACATAAAAAAAAAAAAAATTGTGCAGTATTTCGCGACCAAACCAGCGATTTACTTATTATACCATTATTATGTGACGTTGGTTCGAATATTAATAATAAAATATATATATATTATTATGTGATGTTACAGTGTACGAGGCTTGCACTGAAAGTGGCGGGAATCGAATACTTATTAATTTATTTTTAACATGTATTATACCTTTTTATAATCTCTGAAGTTTCCTTATCTCAACACACTGGCCACTTAGAAAAAAAAAGTATGGTTCGGTTTCAATTGTTTATTGAAGTCGTCGAGTCACTGCTTAAAATGGAATTGTGCCGTGAAAATTTCAGAGCTATGATTTATTATGACTTTAAAAGTGGACTAACACAAAAACAATGTGAAGAGCGGATGGTTGCTGCTTTTAATATTGAAGCTCCTTCAAAGACTACAATATACAGGTGGTATTCAGAATTTCAACGTGGCCGTGTATCCCTCACCGACGAAGTGCGTGAAGGTCGACCAAAATCGGCAGTCACGCAAGAAAACGTCGATGTTGTGCGTCGTCTGATAAATGAAGACCGACATGTGACATATCGGGAAATTCAAGAGCACCTGGGTATTGGAATGAGTCAAATACAAATTATTTTAAAAGAAGAATTAGGCGTGAAAAAGTTATTTTCCCGTTGGATACCTCACCTATTGTCTGACGAGCAGAAAATAGTCCGTGTCAATTGGTGCCGCAAAACTTTGAAAAGATTTAACAAGGGACGCTCAAATGCTGTTTTTAGCATAGTATCAGGTGACGAGTCGTGGATATACGCTTATGAGCCTGAAACTAAAAACCAATCCCAAGTATGGGTCTTCGAAGACGAGCTCAAACCCACAAAAGTTGTTCGTTCTCGCAGTACGGCTAAGAAGATGGTGGCTACGTTTATCTCTAAATCTGGTCACGTAGCTACTGTGGCTCTTGAGGATCGTAGAACAGTCAATGCTGATTGGTACACCACTATTTGTTTGCCGAACGTCTTTGCTGAACTCCGAAAAACAAACCTAGTCGTCGCATCATCCTTCACCACGACAACGCCAGCCCACACACCGCTCGGACAACAACTGAGTACCTGGACGGTGAAAAAGTCGAAATATTGGACCACCCTCCATATAGCCCTGACTTAAGTCCCAACGACTTTTTTACATTCCCCAGAATCAAGGACAAACTGCGTGGTCAGCGGTTTCAGACGCCAGAAGAAGCAGTGGAGGCCTATAAAATAGCCATTTTGTCGACCCCTACTTCAGAGTTCAAAAAGTGCTTTATGGACTGGTTTGAACGCATGCATAAGTGCATGAAATACAAAGGAGAATATTTTGAAAAACAATAAAAATAAATAAACTCACTTATACTGCATATTTTCTTCTATTCCCGAAACTTTCAGTTTTACCCTCGTATTATTAGTTTGCAGGAGTCTCGTTTCAAATGCCGCTAGAGGCGAGTTGCGGTTGTCCCTAATTTTTGGCCTTTCTTGTGCTGTTATTATAGTTTGTCTCGTATAGACTTTTTACCCTCTATTAAAACTGGTTAGATTGCCACCATATTTTCTTTGTCAACTAGCCCAACTGTGACCACTTAGAAATGATTACTAGGCACGTTAAGCCGTTGATCCCGGCTGCAGTCTAAGACAGCAGTCGTTAAGCCAAGTTAGAGACCTTCGGGCGGTATTACATGTCGAGCGATATTCGATCTTAAAGACATGAATGACCCGTTTCATTATATTTAATAGCCTCGAAGGCTTGAGAGCTTCTAACAGTCAAGTTGCCCACTCAGTTGACAAGGGGGGTCGAAGTTGCACCACGTCAGTAGGGAGTACCCACCGTTACCCTACACATGACCCCTGGGTGGTGCTGAAAGTGCAACAAACTGGCAACCGTACTGTCTTCTAGAAGATCTCACGGTTCGAAAATAAATGCCATACGATTATTAATGATTGCTAGCAAGCTTGACCTTTTAATTATTCGCTCGTATTACAGGCCACATTCTGTATGGGTGGCGGTCTAGTGGCATAACAACTATTGTCATAATATCGATTGTCATAACACTTTACGCATAAAGTTGATGCTCATAATTTTTTTTTGGCATAAATTGTACTATGGCATAATTGTTCCCTGTCATAATTATACGAAGTCATAATTGGTTTAACCGTAATGTCCAATGTCATACATTTATTTAGTCATAATGTTGATAATTATAAGTATTTTTAGTAATAATTGTAAATGTCATACATCTATCAAGCCATAATGTTGATGATTATAATTATTTTTAACCATTTCTCTGAGATCAACCAATGCCAAGATAGTGGAGTAAAAAGTTCAGGTTTTCACGTAGGCAGTAGGGAATAGTGACTTAGTGGCAAACCCGACTCGGATCGCGGATAGGTTAGAAGACGAAAGCGGGAGCTTTGGAGCTTGTCATCGAGGTTATTTTTTTTATAAAAGAGCGGATAAACTTGTTATTAAAACTTTTGTATTACTTTCATATTTCATATTACAGAGACTTTGTGGCAAAACCGATTCGGGTCGCGGATAGGTTAGAAGACGAAACCGGGAGCTTTGCTTTGCTCCCGCTTTCGTCTTCGAGGTTATTTTTTTTTTATATAAGAGCGGAAAAACTTTGTAACTTACTTGCTTCTGGAGAGCACTTTTGTAGTAAGTCGTCAAAGTGCAGCGGTATTTCGTTCGCTGGTAAAAATGCCAATGCATATAAGCACTTTATATAGGAAAAGTTTCACTTGTACCATATAATGTTTGATGACCGCATCTTTGGACTTTCCGATGTATAATTTGACCAAGGTGGAAATTGCACATACATAGGCTTATGCGTTTTGTAGTTTATGCGTTTATACAGTATTGTTAAAAACTTTTATGACCAACCATTTTATGTCCATTATAAAGTATGCTTAAATAATTTTATGCGCATTAACTTTATGCGCATTACAGAATATGTTCTTCAACATTATGATTAAAAACATTATGCGCATAAATGTATGACTATTTACAATTATGCGGAATGATGAGTATGACGAATCCACGTATGCCTATCAAAAATATGACTTTAAACTTTATGCAACCCGACCCCTACCCATTCTGTATACATAGTTTCGTTTCGTTACCGTAAAACAACAGTGCTACGAGAGTTACTGTACGTCTACGGCGTAGCAGTCTATTGTCTACGAGCGCTACGAAACACGCGAAGGAACATTTAGCCATTGTATTGTGTTCTTTCATTCATCTTTTATCTTTTGAAGATAAAACGTATTCATTTTATCAATTTACTAATGTATATCTCAGATAATATATAAAAGCGATTATGCAAGTCATAATGAGCGCGTGCGCTGTTATTTATTTATTTATATAAAATACTTCATCTCTATACGTTCTTGTTTAGTACCTAAGTGGATCCTAAGAAATAAGAAATATGACAGTAATAATACTTATAATTCACTCACTACTTACTTACTACTTATAATTCAGTCACTAGAAATTATTTACGTAAACATATACTTATACATAAACTAACGTCTATATTCCCAAAAGAGGTAAGTAGAGCACATGAAAATTAATTTTCAGTGCCGGTTTTAGATATTATGCCATGGATCTGGTTAAGGCGTTCATTGGTATCGCATTCTGACTAGACATAAGCAGGTAAAAAAAATAACTCAATTTTTGATCCACGGCATTTTTATTACACCGTATGTTGATGATGATGAATTATATCGCAAATTATACCTAAAGTAAGGATAACGAGACGAGGTAAACTATGACATGAGAGAGAAACGGTGCTTGATACTAAATGATGGCGTATCAGACATGGATGAAATATGTCTCGTCTTTTTGGCCAAGCTTTACATTCGCATTTATTACCATTATTCTTTTACTTTATCTCAGTCTTGATGCAGTCTCAAAGATTAAGTTTACTGGGTCGCCTGTCTGCTTTTCCCAAGAAAAGTAGAAGAGAAAATCCAAGCTAATGCCGTTTATACACTGATTTGAGTGCGCACTTATAAATAATAAGGCGCACCTTCGCGGTGGCAGCACAGTAAAATAAGAAAAGTAGCTCAATTTATGTAACGCTCTCTCATAACAGTCATAACTCATAAGTTTACGTTATGTTTATTTTGAGAAGATGTCACACAAATCATAGAAAATACGTATTAAAATAGAATAAAACTCACGTCTTTAAGGTGGGAATAACGTCTTGTCGTTTCATTATAATTTAATATGTCTCAAACTTACGGGTGTTTTCTATAGAAAATTTACGTGTTTATATTTATAGGTTAAGTTATAAGATACAAAAATCAAAACCAGGGGCCCGTCACAAAGCTACATGTTTCAATTTTACGTACAGTCTTAAAATTAAAAAAAGTAAATATAATAAATACGAATCCTTGTTATGTCAAAATTTTGCCTTTGGCACGACATAAGGAAAATAATTTAGCTGTTTTTGTCCGCTCTGAGAGACACAAGGTATCATCACCATCATCATCATGTCAGCCGAATGACGTCCACTGCTGGACATAGGCCTCCCCCAAAGACTTCCACAATGACCGGTCCTGCGCCACCCGCATCCAGTGGACACCCGCGACCTTTACCAGGTCATCAGTCCACCGTGTGGGGGGGGGGGGCTGCGAACGAACCTATCACAGGTCAAAAGATTTTTTCTATGTTCTGTATCATATTAAGCAAAGGTGACCCGCCAGCAAATGATTACTTACTGAAGTAATTAATTTATTTATTGATTTATTTCTTTATTGTAAAAATACATTTACACAGCATGACATTTTACTTTATTTATTTATTGTAAAAATACATCTACACAGTAATGACACGCAATCGAAATAATGACGTGATAATGTTTAGCCTAAAAAAGTTATTTGGCTATATGATGATTAGTTAAAATAAGAATCGACAAAATTATTTGTATACGAAATAATGTTCGACAAAAGAAGAAATTTGTGGGAACCAGGAATGCACGACCAAATAATGTCCGGCCCGAGAATGCGCAATCCACTTTTTTGGACGCGGATTTTCGGGCCGAGCATTGTCAACCCGAACAAAAGTGGCTTCTGATTGTTGCCCCGGACCAAGATTGTTGCCCGGACCTATAATGCACGGCACAGTAATGTCCAGCCCAGTAATCCGCGTCCACTGCTTTGGATTCCGATATTGCTCGGCCGAACAAAACTGGCTTCCGATTGCTGCCCCGGACCAAGATTGCTCAGACCTATAATGCACGGCCAGTAATATGCATGTAGATAACAAATGGTTACTAGGATGAATCTAACACCAAGTCAAAAAGTAGGTAGGTTAGGTTCGTTAGGTAGCTTTAGATGCCCGAAGTCAAATGTCGGTTTGCTTAGTTTCTATCTACCCCTTTAAGCTTATATTGTCTATGGATGGACGTGAATTACAGGGTCGGGCATTATCGACCCGAACAAAAGTGGCTTCCAAATATTGCCCCGGACCAAATTTGCTCAGAGCGATAATGCTCGGCCAAATAATAAACAGCCCAGTAATCCATGTACATTGAACGCGGATTACTGGGCCGGACATTCTTGTGGCCGGACATTATCATGGCCTTATAATATAGGGACTCAAAATTGTCATTTAGAATAAACGTATTTTGAAAAAAATATTACTATGAATAATTAAATTATACAAATTGATTTTAGACAAAAAATCCATTTTAGTACAAGTTGTTAGACAAACTGTACTTAGGCAAAAAGTTCTTAGGCCAGTGATGGGAATACCGTCAGTTACCATCACTTACTGCAGTGACAACATACCTACCTACTCCATACTTTTACTTGAGTTTAAACCATTTTGGTGGCACAGTTATGGATCGCATGTTTTCCACTATTATGACATCCACTGCTGGACATAGGCCTCCACCAAAGAGTGCCACTATAACCGGTCCTGCGCCGCCCGCATCCAGCTTACTCCCGCAACCTTTACGAGGTCGTCAGAGTTTTCTGCCACACTGCTATAAAAATATTCTATAAATATTACTACGATTTCAAGCTAACATGGTCACTAATAATAGAATTACTGTTCAAAACGGGATATTTACCATGTATATTAATATTCTTGAGTTTCCGATATTTCGGCGATGTTGCAAGCACCATTTTCAAGGCTTAACTGATGTGCTGCGAGTTTTATTTGTGGTCTACCCACACTCCATAGCGATCTACCCTCTTCCTGGTTCACTTTTTCTGCACAGTGCTACTACCACCGTACGCACTCTCGCTCAAAACTCGAACACGATCACGACTCACAACACTAACAGTATCAACTCGCGCGTTCATGCTGGTTACAGTCTTTTTCCGACTCATGAACTTTTAGATCACTGGACGCCAGATGCTCGACAGTTGAAACCCATCTTCCCGGTTGAAATTCTTGTGAACTCAAGAATATTAATATACATGGTAAATATCCCGTTTTGAACAGTAATTCTATTTTTAAATATTACTAATTTAAAAAAAAAAACATAGATACTTTTCTCTTCTCACTGTGAATATAACTATAACAGTCGGGTTTTACGGCGCCAATTATCGCCTGGGGTAGTTCGCGATTACTACTTCACTACCACTTACGCAGAAATGAACAGGCTTCTGCTAATGATTGCCAGCTTTATATACAGGGTATAAAAATAGTGGTGATCCGTCTTAGTCATTAATTGGTTTATCATTGTGACTAGAAATAGGTAGGGCTAAACTAAAACTTTATGACGCGAGCGAGCAAAACATTTGCACATAAACTGGCTGACTTTCAAGGAGTCTCGGGTTCAAACCACGGCTTGTACTACTTATCATCATCATCCCAGTACAGTTGCATCCTGAAGGATGCCTGGAGTCCACTACCTAATCCCAAGAATTGGCGTTGGCACTAGTTTTTACGGTAGCGACTGCCATCTAACCTTTCAATCCAAGACGGAAACTAGACTAGTGGGCAACTTCACTGTTAGAATTTCTCAAGCCACCCGAAGGCCTCTAACTTGGCCCTTACTTGGATCAACGGCTTAACATGCCTTCCATAGCACAGAAGCGTTCTGCTAGTACCCACTCAAAGCGGTCACCCATCCAAGAGTTCACTTCGGTGGACGTTGCTTAACCGCACCACACTTCGCATACCGCACGCCGTTCGCGGGCGCAACTGGGCCACGAGTGCCCCGGCTTGTGTAGTTTAAAAAAAAGTATGTCTATTGACAATGACATTAAACAGCAGGTTTTCGGTGAAAAAAAAAACATTGTGAAGAAATCGGTCTAATAAGAAACGTGTAGTCAGTCTATCCTCTAAAGTTGGAAGGTTAGATGGCAGCCGCTTTCGCAAAATAGCGCCTACGCCGAAGCTTGCCAGAGTGGATCCCGGCGGGGGCTCTTTAGGAGGCAACCGCGAAAACGCTAAAAAGTTGATGACCTCGGGCCTAATACGTCATTAGAAGCCCATTCCAAGCTTATTTCCTCGACCAAACTTCTGATCACCACATCCCATTACTTCCTCCTTGGAAAAAGTTTAACAGAGTTTCGTTGCTATAGAGATACGTCAGCAAGATATTCAAAATTCGCCGTGTTATTACAAATATTACGTGGTCCAGTGGTAAAGACGTCGTCTATGGGAGTCAATGCAACCTGGTTCGATCCCAGCAACCAACATGCTTTTTGTAAAATGTTTTTAAAATTCTTAACGTAAACATTTTCATTACGCTGAGTAGCATGGAAAGTTCTAGAAGAAGTAACTGAATGGAAAATTCGGTGCTTAAGAACATTTATAGGAAAATGTATGGCATTAGAATATTCGGGAATCGTTGTTACAGCGCAAGTTTCTGGAATAGCCAACGCTACTCGGAACAAATGAGTAATGAAATGAATAGCGAAATGGATATCGACATTATCGTCTAGAATATTCAGATAGGGGTATATAAGGGGGCCAACTCCCCGGTACTAGGCAGTTCACTGTGGGATAAGTTAAGTGAAGGATCGGAGAGGGAATCGAAGAGAATATGGAAGTGAGTTGTGAAAGTAGTGGTAAAGTGAAGTAACAGTGGAGTTAAGAGGAGTGATATAGTGCACAGTATCGGTGAAGTTATTAGCTGTGTCACGTGCTAATAGGCGCGGACTCGATCGACTTGTGAGTGTCAATTGAGTCTTTATTAGTACGCGGAAACTCAGTAAACTTTGTCAGTGTACCTTAATCGCTGAATAAACCTATCGTCGTGCTACAGAGGTATTTTAACTCTATCCCGTACCCCACGCTCGTAACAATACAATACATTGATATGTGAGAGGTCTCCTTGCTTACCTATATTATATTCTCGAATATATTAAGGTGATTTAAATGATCCCACATAGTGTTTCAACTGACACTCGTGTGAGATCAATTGAACCAATCTCCCACATTCACTTTAATTCCCTATAAATAATATTGGGGGACAATCTTACACAAATCGACCTAGTCCCAAACTAAGCAAAGCTTGTACTATGGGTACTAGACGACGATATACATACTTATTATAGATAAATACATACTTAAATACATAGAAAACATCCAAGACCCAAGAAAAAATATCCGTGAAAAATGCACAACATAAATGCCCTGGTCGGGATTCGAACCCGGGACCTCTAGCTTCGGAGGCAGAGTCACTACCAACTAGGCTAAACAGGCCGTCAAATAAACAACCACGAATGATAGACCTTAAACACGAATTTTATTCAAGAACTAAATAAATATAACTTTTAAACTGTAAGAATAAAAAGGTTAGAGGTGGTTAAGACAAATCGTTTCAATTGTCCCCGGTCTACCTTACAGATTCCCACCACAACCGGTACGTACTACATATTATGCGAGCGCAAGCCTTCTCAAACTTTCCCCATTTTAACCCCGCCTTATTTTTCCCAGTAGATTCTGTAATATCATTTCATTCGGGCTAACTTTCGCAAGCTCTTGTTACCGAACACCATTCTCAATTTAGACCACAAGGTTAGTAATATAGGGTTGCTTTTTCAGGAACTGGGATATTGCAAGTTAATTGTTTCGCTAAGCGTAATTGAAATGCTCTGGTTGGTGTAACTATGGAATAATTTAGGGATTTTAGGGAGTTAATTATAAAAACCGGCCAAGTGCGAGTCGGACTTGCGCACGAAGGGTTCCGTATCAGAAAAAAAACGCCAACAACTACTCTGTTGTATGGGAGCCCCCCTTAATTATTATTATCATTATTTTGTTTTTAGTATTTGTTGTTATAGCGGCAACAGAAATACACAATCTGTGAAAATTTCAACTGTCTAGACTGTATTACGGTTCTTGAGATACAGCCCGGTGATAGACGGATGGACGGACGGACAGCGAAGTCTTAGTAATAGGGTCCCGTTTTTACCCTTTGGGTACGGAACCCTAAGAAGCGGCTGGCCGTTAATAGAACTCGTTAAAATTCAGTACTTCTGGCAATCGCAGTTTTATTTTAGTTACCTGCCATATGAAATTGTAATTTTTAGAAAACAATATGAATAGTGGTTAGTGTTTGTCTACGACCATTTATATCTATCTACTTATGTAACATGTCGTCGTCTAGTAGGTACCCATTACAAAGTTAGTTTTGTGTAATATAGTCACCTCATATATATTTTACTATTTTACATGCTGTCAATGTATTGCGTTTCCGTAGATTTATTTAGTTTATTTATTTATAGACATGAAAAATATTCTGTAACGTGAAACCAATTTTAAAATACACCCCAATCTATTAGTAGATGTTGTTTCAATGTGAGTTTCTATGTATTGTGTCTACAAGATCGGCCCTGTAACAGGGGCAGATATTTAAAAGAAAAGGACGGTTGGTTAGAGCATCCGCAGTAACTCCGTGGATCCCAATTTTGTTAATTAAAATAAAATAAATAAATAAATATTCGGGGACAATCTTACACAAATCGACCTAGTCGCAAACTAAGCAAAGCTTGTACTATGGGTACTAGACGACGATATACATACTTATATAGATAAATACATACTTAAATACATAGAAAACATCCAAGACCCAAGAAAAAATATCCGTGATAAATGCACAAATAAATGCCCTGGCCGGGAATCGAACCCGGGACCTCTAGCTTCGGAGGCAGAGTCACTACCAACTAGGCTAAACAGGCCGTCAAATTATTTTTATATTCCGAGAAATTTTGATCTAAAGTTATGGCTTTTAAGTAATATACCATAAGATTATAGCGCGCCAGTCAATGCAGTTATTGAGGTATATCATGTTATAAGTCATAATAGTATTTGAATTTTCTTCTTTGAAGAAAAAAATCTTACTAAAACATTTTTATTTCAACTGGGACCATTTGGAAATAATTGCTGGCTTGCTCAATAGTGGATCGTTTCATTTTTTTCTCCTGGTACCACCCTGTAAATGCTTAATGGAGGGGCGTTAAGTTTAAGTTAAGTTTCACAATCATACACTACTTAAGTATATATAACTCTAACAGAGCAATTTCAAATGCGTCTTTTTACTATGTAGCCTGCGGTTTATTCTACTCACACGTGCTGCCGTCGACAGAGTCTTAAAGTATGTTTTATTCTCTAAAGTACGATGAAAGTAAAAATAAAATACAACATCAAGCGTACGTGAATAATGGAGTGTCCCGAAACGAGTGGTTTTTACAAAGGTGGTCTTGCCACGAAGCTGTCTTAAAACGAGTAAATATGTTACTTTTATATAGATTTACTGGGGTTTTCCTCTGGGCGGCAGTAAAATGATACATGCGAAAGACTTATTTATACACAGTACCTGATTTTCTTCAAAATGTCAAGGGCATCTCGTTATGAAGTGATATATCTAAAAATAAACAATAATTACAGACTTAGCCAAAATTATTGAGCACCCCTTTTTTACAATACAATACAAATGCACTTTATTGCACACCATGAAAAAGAACAATACAGAACATATCATATCATATCATATCATTTATTTGCATTGATTATACATCGTCATACACAATAAACATGTCAAATATATACACTACAGGCTACATAAACTGACAATTAAATTAATATAGGTACTAATGAAATACATAATATTTTATAAAAATTCCAATACGTAAGTCAAACAGTAAATTACTTATATAAAGATTAAGGCAGAGGTAAACACAAGGCGCACCTGCAAGTGCTAAAAGTTGCACTGAAAATTAATTTTTATGTGCTCTGCCTACCCTTATTGGGAATATAGGCGTGAGTATATGTATGTAAACAACAGGTGGTCACCCTATAAACCTTATAATATTATAAATAAACCATTATTTTTTAATTACAAAAATACATATTGACGTAAAATATAAACATCGAGAACTTTAGTAGATATCATTTAAAAGTAGCTTAGAAAACTGACGGCAACTATCCTACAAAATAAAAGGGTCTGCAATAAGACGACCAATTGACTTTTTTTCCATGCAATTATCTTTATATAAAAACGCGGGACTTCTTTTAGACAAGGCTGTATATCTTGTTTAATTACCGACTTCAATAGAAGGAAGGAGGTACTCAGTTCGTCTGCATGTTTGCTTGTCCTTTTTTATGTATGTATGTTCCCCGATAACTCTTGACCACGTTGGCCGATTTTGATAATTCTTTTTTGTTTTAAAGCAGATACCTCGACATTGGTCCCATATAAATTTGGTGAAGGTCTGATGATGGGATCTAGGAGGAATCGAGGGAACTCCTCGAATTTGATAGGCACGCATATGCCGATTTTGGTATTTTCTGTAGGTAACCAAGCATTAGCTCACGGAAACCACAAATTGTGGCATAGCAAGTACAAAATTGAAGTCGGTTTTTTTGGTATAAATTATTTAACGAGAAATTTTCTACCGAGTGTCCTGCAAGCAAAAAACAAAAAGTCACACAATGCAATGTGCACTTTTGTACTTGAAATACATATAATTCAAAACTCATTTAACAGCGCGCAGCAAACCAAAAACTTATTTCTCAAATTGCAGTATTCACGAGTATTACTTCCAATTACAATGCTAAGCAAACCTGTGGGAATGGCACAACTTAGTTTGTTTGAGATCCTTGCTGGCCTTTCGCTCAGCAAATAGCCCAAGTTTGCGAAACATGTTAATTTCTAGGCCGGAATTGACCTTTGGGGACTGCTGTTGTACCGTCAACGCCAAAGATATGTTTAAATTTTTGTACATTTATTTAACAGTACATTACTATAGATGCCGGGAAACGAAGACACCACTCAAAAAACAAATTTTACAGACGCCATGTTTGACATTAAAATAAAATAAAAAAATATTTCCCAGCCTAGGCCTTCAACGTATGAAATTCCTTTATAGTTCTCCAGAGTTGTTCCGCCTGCAACGTGATACTTTGAAGCCTGTAACGCACGTAATGACGAAATTTCATTGCATATTTCAGAAAAAAAATGTTGGTCTCAAATTTATAAGAAACTAAAAACTACTACAAAAATTTGTCTCAATGACTCTCTTTTATTATGCAACTATTAGTAGCTATATACGAAACGAAAAATATAATTTATTGAGAGATATAATAGAAGGAAAAATAGAGGGCAAACGGGGAAGGGGAAGAAGGAGGATGAACTGGCTCGACAATATAAAGAAATGGACAGGCATCAAGGACGCGGCCACGCTCGCAAGGCTGGCCAAGAATAGGAAGGAGTTTGCAAGGCTGGCCACCGACGCCCGCTAGGGCATGGCAGCTGAAGAAGAAGAAGAATTAGCTATATAAAAAATACTGAAGTAGGTAAGGTAAACCAAATGTTAGACGCTTTTTTTCCCAAAAGTTGAGTGACCTATTTGTCATCTCTATTAACACGTCATAAGATTGAAAGTGTCTTTTAATAGGTAAATGTCGAGCATTAGGACCTTTACCTTACTGAGCCAGTTAAGGAGGCCTCGCATATAGATATTATCACCTTACACCCTTACTTTTAGGTACCTAGTTGATGGTTTTTGGTTGTGTTCCATCCATTGTCCTATTGTGCGATTTTGCTACCCCCTTAACGGCAGTCATAAAAAATAAGCATACTTCGTAGACAAAGACTGAATGCATTCACATTTTATGGATTTTCAACTCTAGGGCCTTTGCCATAAGTAAAAATTGCTTTAATAGAAATGTGACGCTAGATGCATTCTGCATTACCTGAACGCCTGGGAATGGTACAAGTAGAATGGCATATGGATCTCCATTTTTCTATTAGTGCACTCGTAATCTGTTGTGATAATCAATTGAACTTATTATATCATTTATTTATGAACAACGAAAATATATACAAAAATACTTAACCAAAATAATATAAATAAAATTAAAACTAACGTAAATCTAAAACGGGCCCTTGAGGCATTGTACCGAGGATGCTGGCGGCATTTCCTCGCTGTACGAGTATCGCAATACTGATACGTTGAGCGAGGAAGCCGCCAGCTCTTCGGAACTTTGTAGGTGGCTGTAACGACTTTTTACAATATGGTCATTTCGGTGTTTTGCGGTTGTAGTACATAGTTCGTTTAAGTAAATTTGGACAAAACTAAAACCCAATGACCATACCTACATCCAGTTGTTTCACTTTCACGCTTTGGTTAGTTGATAACGTCTACATATAACTTATTATGAAGTTGTTCAAGAGCAGAGGTTATTTTCGTATTTTTTTTATACCAATAAAATATTAAGGTCTCGCGGGAAATACGGTAGCCGCCGGAAATGCCGCAAATAAAAATAATGCCGTCTATGATCGTCTCACTATGCCATAAAACGAGTTATCCCGGATTTGGACTTCGTATATAGTTATAGCTGCGGCATTTCTACTAGTCGTATTATAAGGAGTCAGAATGAGTTATCGATATCGATGGCAGCTACTCAATATCCCTCTTTATGGCACACCAGGCCATGACTGAAAGCTTGAACTATGGGTACTAGACGACGATACATACTTATATATATAAATACATAGAAAACATCCACTCAGGAACAAATTATTCGAGAAAGCCAACACGGAAAAAAAAGATTTACAACTATACTACAAGAATGTTTAGTAAACGAAATTTTGTTATCCTAACAAATTTTACTGTACAGCCAAATAACTCTACGTAATTATTACAATGTATTTAATAATTAATACATATTTTTTAGTTATTATTACAATTCATTTAGTAGTGTATAATATTTAATTCTAGTTGGTGGAAATTTTGTACGTGTTACTGTCTAAATGTTGTAGCAACAACAGTTAAGTAAGAGTTACAATAGTATCTTTGTGTTTACGAAATTGAATCCTAATAGGATATTATATGGATATTAGGATTGTTATTCTGACTATAATATAGTGAGCATAGCAATATGCATATTTGTCTTTACAATTTTTTTATCTATAAGTGAACCGTAGAGTTTACTATTTGTATAGTTGTCACATATGCAACTAAAAACATATAAGTAGTTACCGAAACCAAATTCTGGTTTCGGTTACCAGTTTTTTTTTCCGTGAAAGTGGTCGTGGTGGTGGTGGTGGTGGTGATGATGATGAATGGATATCCCAAGTTTTGAAAGTGGAATGTCCGATATAAGTACTTATTTTACGTTACACCTTGCTTAAAAAGTGGTAATTACCATCTGCTTCGTATGCGAAAAATCCCAGCTAGCCCTGGCGAGACCTAAAATGTTGTACTTACCACGGGCAGTAATATCGAAAGTCTCATATCGCATGTGCATCGTCAAATACTTGCGAACTGACACATTCTTTGTTTTGCCGCACTAGGTAAGTAATGTATTAACGGACCCTTGACGGCCGGTCAGAACGGTTTCACTAGAAATTGGATCAAAATGTCGGAGCTAATAAACGGATACTTTGATGGGTCGAAATTGAAGCCTAATCGCATTCAATAGGTATAAAAAGTACGGCAGGTCAGGTAAGGATACTCTTTTGTTTTTTTATAATAAAAACAATTAGTTTTAACTACATTCAAAGATTTTTAGCAGGAAAACCAAGTACTTACAAATTCTGAAATAAAGATATGGTACATGAGTGTTTGATACATTCACTCCAGTACCTAATTGACACGCTGTTGTTCACCTTTATTAACCGACTTCAAGATTTCAAAAGAGGAGGTTATCAATTCGGTAGTATGTTTTTTTTTAATGTTTGATACTCCATAACTCCGTCGTTTCTTAACCGATTTGGAAAATTCTTTTTTTGATTGTAAGTATATATATTCAAGTTGGTCCCGTTTTTGTCAAAAAGCAGTTTTGATGATGGGATCTATGAGAAATTGAGAGAACTCCTCAAATCTTAAAGGCAACCATATAGTAATTTTTGTGTTTTTATCAACAAATCGAGCATTTTCATCCCAAAATATGACATTTGATGAAGTGGAACTACTGGTGATGATTAGAACAGACCTCTTCAACGACGAAAAGTTCACGTTTGGCGATTTGTCCTTCTAGCTGTGTTTGTTAAGCAAGTTCTATTTTCACGATTGATTTTTGTCATGCTCGAGTTCTGATGATGGGATCCATTAGGAATCGAGGGAACTCCTCAAATGTGAAAGGCACACAAATAGTAATTTTAGTATTTTCATGAACTAATCATGCTTTTTCATTCATAAAAGTGACATTTGATGAAGTGGAACTGCTGATGATGATCACAACGGAACTCTTCAACGGCGCGTAGTTCAAGTTTGGCGATTAGTTCTCTTCGTTTTGTTTGTCAAGCAAGCAAGGTTTTTCCATGATTCCATGAGGGATTGACGGTTCTTAGTCTTCTACCATTATAAACATACTTATAGCCATTTTTATTTTATTGTATGGAATCTAAGAGTGTACCATCTAAGTATAATAATCTTTCACCGGCGTTCCCAATTGAAGTCGGTTTTTTTTTTCTTAAAAATTATTGCTTTGAATTTGAAATTGAAGGTGCGAAGTAATGAGTTAGTGAGTGTAGAGCACAGTTTGCCTACCTTACCTAAACTAACCTTCTAATACCATGGTAGCAATGAATAAACTATGAAACTTTTTCTATTGATAACGCTTACAAGTCATTTTAAAACTTTAACGCAAGAGTCTAACGTAATATGAACCCTTTTTTTTAACTGAGCGCTTAAATCGTGGGTGTTTTGAAGAACTTTGAGCATTTTTGTAACTTTTTTGTAAAATGCAAGTGGTGTTCACCTGTCAGTGCTTGTTACATCTAGCATAAAACTGTTATTGCAAGCTATACATGTAATTTACGGTGTAAAACTGTAAATAACTGTTGGTGAGCCAAATAAATAAATACACAAGCAGGGTGACAGTTTCATACATTTAACATTATTCTCGGGTAGGTAAAGAGGTGGACAGCTTGTGAAAAATGTTTATAAAAGTATAACAGATCGCTCCCAGCAAATTGCGCCCTACAATTTTATACCATTTATCAGTGACAAACTTCACTGCAGTGTCGTGTTTGAAATACAATATCGGGTTCCTGTCGCGCGGAATAAAATAAGAAAACTGGTGTACAGCCGGTTAAAATAAAATACCTAAGTAGAAACCCGGATAAGCGACACATGTATCCGATAGTACAGTCGACTACAAAAAGATGTATATATAGACTGACAATGTCTTTTTAACTTTATTGTCATATTTGTAATAAATAAGGTAAAAATGTACCGTAAAATTCTGCAACATTGCCTATCACGACTAACTTTGCCAACACAAAAAACTGGGGCCCAAAAAGCTCCATACTAAAAATAGGCCAAGAGCATGTCGGACCATGCTCAGCGCAGGGTTCCATAGTTGCCCAATGAACTTAATTAAAAAAAACCGGCCAAGAGCGTGTCGGGCCACGCTCAGTGTAGGGTTCCGTAGTTTTCCGTCCGTCACATTAAGTTGACATATTAAGTACAGAAACACAAAACCCTAAAAAGCACGTCATGTCATTGTGATTTTGTAGAAATGACAGGTACAATAAACACCTGTTTATACGGTTAAATTACAAACTTAGTTCAGAAATTATTTTTGTAATTTTTTCAAAAACTATTCAACCTATCAAGTTCAAAATAATTTTCCTACAAAGTTTTTATAAAGTTCTACTTTTGAGATTTTTTCATATTTTTAAAACTTATGGTTCAAAAGTTAGAGGGGGGGACACATTTTTTTTTACTTCTGGAGCGATTATTTCCGAAAATATTAACATTATCAAAAAATGATTTTAGTAAACCCTTATTTATTTTTAAATACCTATCTAACAATATATCACAAGTTAGGGTTAAAATGAAAAAAAAAAATCACTCCCCACTTTACGTATAGGGGAGGTACCCTAATAAAATATTTTTTTCCACTTTTTATTTTACCACTTTGTCGGTGTAATTGATATACATATTAGTACCAAATTTCAGCTTTCTAGTGCTAACGGTCACTGAGATTATCCGCGGACGGACGGACGGACAGACGGACGGACAGACATGGCGAAACTATAAGGGTTCCTAGTTGACTACGGAACCCTAAAAACAATAACAAGCAAAAGGGAATACCCTCGCAGCATTAAATAAGTAGTTAAAATACGTCTTTTACTAAGAAGGGAAGACTTTTTAAGATAACGCAGAAATAGCTTAACTGATCATGACCGCTATAGTTTTCGTTGAAAGTGTTTATTAAGCTTTACTTTCATGTTTTATTTCATAATTTTTGGACCCATAGTTCAAAAGTTAGAGGGCGGGAACCATTTATTTTTGAGTAACTATTTCCGATAATGTTAGCCCCCTCCCCACTCCGGTGACCAAGCGTAGTATATGCCAAGACCCCCACCCTCCCCCTCTAGTTTTCACGTAGTATAATTTATTTATCATTTTTTGCGGAAAGTTAAAAAAAATGGCTCTTGTTTGTATTTTCTCATATGGCCCCTAATGCATGACGTTGAAAGTGCATGCGTAGTTAAATTGTAATTGTATTTAAGTCGAAACTGGAGAAGTTTTAGTGGTGGGGTAAACCGTAGGGTTGGAGCAAAAATAATTCATCCCCACTTAGCGTGTAGGGGATTTTTTTATTTTATTTTATTTTACCACTTCGTTAGGTTTACTGATTTATATACCCATGCCAAATTGCAGCTTTCTAGCACTAACAATCACAGAGCAAGGCCTCAGACAGACAAACGAACAGACAGATAGACATGGCGAAATTATAAGGATTCCTAGTTGAGTACGGAACCCTAAAAATAACAGATCTACCTACCTAAAGTCACGTTTAAGTAATCAACTAGCAGCTTCTATAATACGCGCGGTGTTGACACGGAACGTATTGGCGTAATGACGCGCGTTAAGTATTAAGCTGACGCTCATTAGATCGCTGTTAATTGCTTATGACTCCGGCTTGATGTAATGACGTTAACATATTGGTTGGGTGCGAGCGATTAATCAAATAACGGACGAGTATATATTATTATATCGAAGCTATCTAGCAACCTATGTAGCAACACGTATGTTTATGCGGGTAGATTTCGGTTTGCTCTCCTCTACAGGTCGAATTTCTCAACAGATACTCGTGATATTTTGTGAGGCATTTGTTTTGTTTGTGTTGCACATTTTAAATATGTAATGTCTATTCAAACACGTCACAACTACATAGAACAGGTCATCTTCTGAAGTTTTTGACCTATACCTATGAAGGGGGGTCACGTTTCTCTGCAGCTGACTGTACAAACCGTTAGCTTTTCTGTGAAGGAAAGTTTTTTATTTTATTTTTTACGTAAATGTGTACTTTTTTACTACGCCGGAGTCATATTATTAACCTTTTATTTGAAAAACACTAATAAATTAATTAAAAAATAGGTCCCAAAAATATATTTTCAAGCCAAAAATGCAATAACGATTATGAGTCATAACTAGATGCTACCTCAAAATTAGCATTGAGTGCCGCGCTATAATCTCGTGGTGCCAAGATCCATTACTTGGAGGTCATAACTTTAGATCGAAATACTCCCAATTCAAAAAAGATATATAATTTTGGGCCACAAGAGGTTACTGTAGATGCTCTAAGGAACCGTCCTTTAAATTTTTTTGCTCCTACATACAGTATATATTAATGATGGTAATAGACAAAAATCCGCCAAACAGTGTATATCTTCCAAAGCATTATGTAGGTAAAATTATAAAGCACACTATTTTTGCATCACTCATTTAACTTAATCCTCCCACAACGACAATTAATAAGTATGATTAATCCAAACTAGCGATCCGTAATAACTTAATTAACAATTGCAAATGAACCAGTGCTGTTAACAGCAGTATTCATTGCATGGACGTGCAGAGCTATTTACATAAACATCGCTCTGCGTTACGATCGAACCAGTATAACTATGACCTTAGATTTCACATAGCGGCTAAAAATGTATAGGTCTATGCTACGCGGTGGTTTATGCACTTACAGGCGAACGTGTTTTTCTGAATAGTTCCTAACGCCTGGAACTATAAGGTCGTATGTCAGTATGAAAGGCGTAACGATACTATTTTTAGCGATGAATAGCAAGGTTTTACTAATGGATATAATTAAACGATGGGATTTATCTTCATTTCGCGTAGATTAGTCAACAAGCAGTTCAAGGCTTATTTTGCTAGACTGTATTCATTATTTTCGGTAGCAGACAGCCATACGACTTGTTGGCAAGCATTTACTGAACCTATCCTACAGACGCGGATCTAGACCCTTTAAAAATTATACACGACTTTTTAGATGAGTCTCATACTAAAACCTCGCCAAAGAGCTCATTCTATAGCTAGAGCGTTCGCGGCAGTAAGTTCCTGTGACACCGTACCGTACGCGGCCGTAGATTTAAGTTCTAGTGTGAGCTAATTAATGCCCTGCCGAGGTAGAAAGACGGGCATCATGGCAAATACGTAGTTGTTCAACATATAACCCCAGCTCGAGAGCGCGCGGTATGCGAGGTTAAGCAATGTGGGCGCAGGTCAGTTCTTGGATGGGTGACCGCTTTGAGTGGTTACTAACTGAGCGCTCTCGTGCTTTGGAAGGCACGTTAAGCCGTTGATCCCGGCTGCTGTCTACGACAGCAGTCGTTAAGCCAAGTTAGAGGCCTTCGGGCGGCTTGAGAACTTCTAACAGTCAAGTTGCCTACTCACTTGACAAAGGGGGGTCGAAGTTGCACCACGTCCGTAGGGAGTACCCACCGTTACCCTACACGTGACCCCTGGGTGGTGCTAAAAGTGCAACAAAAGCTGGCAACCGTACTTGTCTTCTCGAATATCTCACGGTTCGTAAATAAATGCCATACGATTAACTGAAACATATAGCCCATTATTACAAACGATAGTACACGCACAAGGAGGCGAAGGCATTGCCAGGAACGTGATATCGCTTCCGATAAGATCGTGATAACATCTTGGCGTTGTCCCGGTAACTTTCCTCAAATTATTAGCGCATGCACATATTTTGCTTAGGATCGTGACACCGTCACCTGTTTAGCGGCCTGTTTAGCCTAGTTGTTAGTGACACTGCCTCCGAAGCTAGAGGTCCCGGGTTCGAATCCCGGTCAGGGCATTACTTGTGCATTTAGCATGGATTTTGTTCCTGAGTCTTGGATGTTTTCTATGTATTTAAGTATGTATTTATCTATGTAAGTATGTATATCGTCGTCTAGTACCCATAGTACAAGCTTCGCTTAGTTTGGGACTAGGTCGATTTGTGTAAGTTTGTCCCCAAATATTTATTATTTATTTATTTACCGTGATATGCTTTATTGCGCGGATTCGTTTGAGGTGCTACATACACTTTAGTGTGTTACAGGTAATTTCCGATGTGTAGAAACTTGTGATTATTCTGGAGTCACAAGCGTTCATATGCTACGGTGTCTGCTCACCATCAGGCAGGCCGTAAACTAGTTATAATAATAATATTAATAAAAAAACAAAATTAGTAGCAGCACTAGCGGAAACAGTTTCATAGAAATAATATTTTAATAATTTTTAATAAAATATCTGGTTAGACATTGTACTGTAAGGAATGAAGCTCGGTGATGAAGGAAATGATACTTAATGATATACATTTAGAGCCTTTTGATTACATGCCATAACTTTTAAGCCCGCCGGGGGGGGGATTAGCTAGACTAATTCACCTATTACCGGAACCATATACATCTCGACGTCTTCAATCTATTTAAGCTTCAAGACAGCTGGTTTCAAAATAAGATTAATTCTGTATAGCCAGCATTGTTGAGGTTGAACATACTATACTATACCTAGTACTTATTACTTGTGTAGAGTTCGATTAATATTTAATAAAAAGGCTTCGCGTCTGTTAACTTGGACGCCTGCAACATCTGTACTTGAAAGGTTCAACATTACTACACCTTTAGCAATAAAGTAACACAAAACACAGCCTCAACACCCCAACCCTTCGCACTAACGTGTATACTTTAGAACCACGTCTAAACACGTCAATACATTTTCCCTCATCTTCGCTTGAGGCTAATATCAAAACCCTCCAGTTTATGAGTTGATTTAGTCGATGTTAAACGAATTAGAAGGCTATAAAATGCTCTTCGTATTGAACAAAAAAGACGTACGTTTTTGAGAAACCTGTGGATTATAAGTCTTTTTTCTAGTAGAGCAGCGAGGCTCGCTTGATAAGAATGGATGGAATTAATATTGAAGGCGTATCGGAGCGCCCCATTTTACACATTTTTAAGCCTGATGCATAAAGTGGGGTGTTATAAAGCATAGCTTTGAAGTCTATGTTTTCATGTGGCATTGTAGGCTACCTTTTATTGAATAAATATACTTACCTCTTTTCCGAAATTAATTTATCAAATGCACCCCAAAATAATGCTATATAATACACACTCCCTGGTGCATGACGTTAGGTGAATGATGGCCTCCGGCTTATTTTAAACTGCCGTGCACATAATAAAATAAGGAGCAATAATTGTACAGTCAGCGTCAAACAGTTCGGTACACTATACAAAATATATGGTGTACCGAACTGTATGGCCACGTTGGCTGCTACGTAGTATAATATATGACGCCGACTGTACATTCATATTGATATTGTATTTGACTTGTAACTATGGTGTTATCAATAAACTATTGTATTGTATTGAATGCACAACTGGCATAATGTGAATATCAAAATATACTCTATGGTCTCCTGTTGTGGGGTCAAAGCACTGACATCCACCAGATATTTGTCATGCAAAAGAAGTGCATCCGAATCCTAGCCAACATCCACCAACCTCATAGCTGCAGGCCCCATTTTAGAAACCTGAATCTCCTAACTCTCCCTTCACTATATACCCGTGACCGTTAATAACCCGAAAGATTTAAGCTAACGATACTAGAGCCTAATTAGAGTATATAAAGTTATGTAACATATAGTCCAAAAACTCATAATTAAGGAGATATTAATTATTAACAACAAATCAAAAGTTAAAAAATCTCCTGTGTAACTCACCTTAAGGGCGTGAGCATGACGTAGCCACCTATTTCTTTTACACGTAGATACACTAACTGTATGGTTGTTAGCCAGTTTCATAAAGAAGTTTGGTATCTATCTACAAAAAGTTTTTAGTACCGAAAATATTTTCATCACGAGATAAAAGGATATAGCATGCAACTAAAATACAGTGTAGTGTATTAAGCCGAATAATTATAATATCTTATCTTACACACTTCAATCTTAAGTAGCTTTTATGTTATCACTGAGAATAGAGATGTTTGTTCTGTTCTAAGTCGCGAGAGTGGTTCTTCTTATAACTGGCTAGTTTGAAATTGATTGTCACTAAAATGACACATTACAAATGAAGTGAAGTGTCATGCTCGCTCTCTGTTCTTCAACTTGAGGTTCCCACCTAAAGGCTTGTTCACAAAGAAGCGGGCAATTAATCAGATTTAATTCGTACTGAAATAGTAATTTAATTAAGACACATAATTAGACCCATGTTGATATAACATTATTTACTCGTACAGTCGTCAAAAATATGTGGTTTAAATCTTTCGGATTATTAACGGTCACGGTATATTAGAAACTGCAATTTTCGTCCGTAAAAACCTTCACCTATTTAAATTTAACCAAAACACTCGTCGCTGTCACAACCTGGAACTTCCAGAACCTAAATTAGAAATATATAAAAAAACCGGCCAAGAGCGTGTCGGGCCACGCTCAGTGTAGGGTTCCGTAGTTTTCCGTCCGTCACATTAAGTTGACATATTAAGTACAGAAACACAAAACCCTAAAAAGCACGTCATTTCATTGTGATTTTGTAGAAATGACAGGTACAATAAACACCTGTTTATACGGTTAAATTACAAACTTAGTTCAGAAATTATTTTTGTAATTTTTTCAAAAACTATTCAACCTATCAAGTCCAAAATAATTTTCCTACAAAGTTTTTATAAAGTTCTACTTTTGAGATTTTTTTCATATTTTTAAAACTTATGGTTCAAAAGTTAGAGGGGGGGGGGACACATTTTTTTTTTACTTCTGGAGCGATTATTTCCGAAAATATTAACATTATCAAAAAATGATTTTAGTAAACCCCTATTTATTTTTAAATACCTATCTAACAATATATCACACGTTAGGGTTAAAATGAAAAAAAAATCACTCCCCACTTTACGTATAGGGGAGGTACCCTAATAAAATATTTTTTTCCACTTTTTATTTTACCACTTTGTCGGCGTAATTGATATACATATTAGTACCAAATTTCAGCTTTCTAGTGCTAACGGTCACTGAGATTATCCGCGGACGGACGGACAGACGGACGGACAGACGGACGGACAGACGGACGGACAGACATGGCGAAACTATAAGGGTTCCTAGTTGACTACGGAACCCTAAAAATGGACCATATTATAGAGCAATAAAAATATATAATAAAATACCCACCCACATAAAAACTGTATCTACGGACTCTTCTTTCATGAATAGTCTAAAATCAAAATTGATTAAAAAGTGTTATTATTTCATAACTGAGTTCATGGAAGATAAGAATGTACTCGTATAATAATTTAAAAATATGTTAACAGTCATAATCATAAATGTTGTTGTTAGAACGAAATTAGGTAAGATATTGTACCTAGTTATATATTACATAATTGTTGCTACACCCTTCCTGGGTCCATTGTATCTTAGCTTAAGTACATGGTTGCAATAAATGTTTATTATTATTATTCTCCTTATTTATTTCTTTCTCTTAAGCTAGGCTTTTTACAATAACTTTATAAAAGTAAAATATATAAACATACATACAAAATATGAAAGCATTATAAGAAACCTAACCTAGGGTGCCGCCGGCAGCGAGGCGGGCCTAAGCTACCGGTGGTTAGGGCGACAGAGAGAGAAACCTCCGGACTATCCGCGCCGTGTCCAGGAGTACCGCCTTCTGTATCTGACCCTTGACCCAGCTATCTAACGAGAGTCTCTTGAGATGTTGGTCGAGACTCTTCGCTTATTATTATTATTATTATTATTACTTACCTATAAGCAAGACGTAAAACAGAACAAATGTACGTACGTACAGTCAACATCAAAATGTAGATGATCATTTTAATATTTTGTCGCACTAACGTAAGAATACTGCGACAGTTGTAATACGTCAAAGTAGTGAAAGTGACAAGGTACCAAAATGATCATCTACTTTTGCTGTCGACTGTACAATACCCAGAATGTTCAGCTTAGAAAACGGTCAATACTTGTTTTCTGCATTCGCCGTAAGTTTGTTTACTACTCTTCTGTCCTCTGCCGATATCTAAGATTCTAAGCTACATTGGATTGGGTACGAGTACCTACTGGAAAAAATCGTCAAATTCCTTGCATACATTTTTGAGATTAAGGCTGGGTTGCGCCAAACCATCTGTAATCGTAAGCGGTCTTCTTTTGCCTGGCTCTTTCCCATTTACTTGGAGTCGGCCCTTCCCATCATGCGTCGCCAGGCCGGTCGGTCCTGAGTCGTTTCTGGTCTTAAATTTCCCTCTTTCATGTCTCTTCTCACAACTGCCATCCAGGTTAACCTCGCGCTTGGGGTGCAACCGCTACGTCAAGGACCTTTCTGGTCATGTGCTCTGGTGTTCGTCGCATCACATGACCATACCACCTCAATCGGCTTTCTGCGAGTTTATCTTAGATAGGCTTTACTCTGAAACTGCCTCTTATATGGTTGTTACTCACATGGTCAAGCCTCTGCTCAGCTGATCTGTAATCGTAAGCGGTGTTCGTTAAAATTTGATTGTATGTAAAGTTTGGCAAGTTTCTATGGGATGACAACTGCCGGCTCCATATTTGACGTTGATCGGTCTGTGATCGTAAGTTGGTCCAACTCACACTTAAGAGGGACAAACATCGGCACTAACTTTCACGTTTGTAATGATACGTGACTATAAAATAGGAGTGTTCTGATGTATGTCTTGTTTCATTG
Organism: Notocelia uddmanniana; assembly: GCA_905163555.1. Taxonomy (NCBI): domain Eukaryota; kingdom Metazoa; phylum Arthropoda; class Insecta; order Lepidoptera; family Tortricidae; genus Notocelia; species Notocelia uddmanniana. The sequence continues at coordinate 3,240,959 of LR991057.1, forward strand.
ATGGTTATCTGAAATTGTATTTCAACTCCGTTTTCTCTATCACTTAATTAATATAACCATAATAAAATAACATATGCTTACCAATAACTTGAAAATAAATAATCTGAAACAAGGGAAATGGTTTGCGTACCTAAAATATGTACCTAGGAAAGTTTTTTTTTATTTTAACCGGAGGCGAATTTTGTTGGAAATACAAATATTAAGTAATTGAATATATTCTTAACTCGTCTGCTTCATCATTTGCAATATTACCTATACACGTATTCGCAGTCGTAACCCTGTGTGTATGTGTGTGTGTGTGTGTGTGTGTGTGTGTGTGTGTGTGTGTGTGTGTGTGTGTGTGTGTGTGTGGTTTAGGGGTGTGGTGGTGTGTGTGGCTGTTTTAATTGAGCCTCTGTAGGCTCAATTAAAACATCAAAATTATTTCTGAATAAACAGGCGCGCTTATGCCTCGTTCATCCCCTCGCAGTCGGCAACCGATACCGCCTCAATTAATCGACTCAACTCATTCGGAATCGTTCTGAATGCGATATTTATTCCCTGTTTGCCCAGCGCCTGTGGCACCCGCGCGGCAATATATCGAGTGGTTACAAACACATCATACTCCACCTGTGCATTCTAAAAGCGGCCTTGTCCCTTAAAAATAAAGTACGAAATTGCTGCGTGACTCTAAATAGGAGGGTACGAAAGTAATCGTTCTATATTGCGCTCGAAATTTTTGCACGCTCGTGTAAACCTCTGGCTCCGCATGGAATCGAATTTGTTTGTATTTCGGATTTTCTGGCACCCAATGGGCTGGCAGGTTGAATCCGAAGACCGCTCTAGTACATTCGAGAACGTTTCCATATCTACCTTGGTGTTGATAGAAGCGAGTGTATGAGAAAGTCGGAAATGTTTGGTACAAGGTATAAAGTATTTGGGAGATGAGTTTCGAGATGAGAGAATCGAGTTTCTCCTGACATTTTATCCAACATTTTAGCTACATTTGTATCTATTTTGCTAGATCGCGGTGATATAAAAAATTAATGCCTAAACAGCTGTAGTAGATTCTCATTAGGGTGTTGTTGTAGCAGTGAGGCTACTAAGTAACATTTTAACAATAATACAGTCTCTTAACGAGAGTGCCCGAAAAGTGGAGGTTTTCATCATCACCATTTTTACGAATTCCACTGGTGAGACATCAAACAAAAACCCGTGTCTACTGTTTCCAATGACATCATGTATCAGCATACGTAATTTGCTTGTTTACAACCTCCGTTTTACTGTTTAACTTTTTAATCGCCATAGTTAAATAGATTGACAGAACTTTATTCATTACCCACAATATACAATCGATCCATATATACCTATATCCATCATCACCTGATACAGCACAGTGAGAATATAAATGACATCTTCTTGATTTACGACAGACTTGGCAATTGGTGCCTTGGCTTCGGTGGTTAAAATGTTAATCCCTAGAGGTTGAACGACGCATTTGCCAAAGACATCAGTTTGATGCTAAATGCTAACTGGCTTTTGCTTATATACTGCATTCAAGTCTAATTAAATTGTCATATAGGTAGCTTAAACAGACACGCCACGTGTCCAATAGCGCCATAACATTTTTCCCACTTTCAATTTATGTCACGCCATAACCAGAGAAGAATTTCATGCTCTCATTTTTTCCTCATTTTACTGCTTTGGGGCTACCTGTAAAAAGGACGTATAAGTCATTCAAAATTAATCAAGTTCCGCCATTTTAGTATAGTACAAAGTATGGGGAACTCTACGGCTGACTGACATATGTAAAGTATGTTGGGCTACCAGAATTTCCACTCCAATCTTGTTAGGCGGAACTGCGGAACCGTACTTTAACCCAATCAATGGAGACGTTTTTATGGTTATATATCAGCGGGCTGTTTTTTTCTCGCACAACGCAAGGGACGTAAAAATATACACAAATTTAAAACTTTTAAAGTATACCACCACCATCAATTTATTTACACTTCAGATAAACCTGCATTGTTCATGATGTTTTGTAATTACCCAAGCCGATTTCCAAAATAAAATAATAATGAAACTTAGCATTTAAAAAAGACATAGGACTTTCAATTAGTGAAATTTAATTCGATCCCCTACGTCACGAAAATTAGCTATCTTCTAGATACATGGGTAACTTTCGTGACGTAGTGGAACGAATTAAATTAACTAAATGAAAGTCCTGAATTGTGTGTTTAATTTTATTGAAAAATGCTCATCTACTTTCTGGTTTCAAAGAATTGATCGGATTTGAAATGGAATAATTGGATCGGCTCTTTTGAGGGCAATCTAAGTATTGATAGCAATCCAAGTCAATCGAACAAGTGCTTGCAAAGTTTGAAACCTTCGAAAGTTGACGCCAGATGATATGATAGTTTAGAATAAAAAACATCATCTGGTGTTAACATTCGAATTAAATTAGTTTTGTCTCTGGATTACGATAGAATATAATTAATTCGAATAGATTTGATTTATTTGCTAGAATACTTAAAAATATGTAGTACAGGATGTTAAGAAAGTGTAATACAGCGTTCAGTCGTTGAACGACATGAAAAATGTACCAGGAGAGAGATTTATATTATCATAATTGTAGTGATGTCATTATGTTATTTATCCTGGTTGCAAGTATTTCAATTCAATTCTATTTATTTATTTTGTTAAACATAGGTGACAATTAATATTGGTAGTTAAGTACAATATATAAGACCTCTATGTTTTACACAGAGTAGGTGTATGTACAAAATATTTCTTCAATCTGCTACTGTACGATTGCATGTCTCGATTTTAATGCTTGTTATTCTACTGGGTCCTGTAACACAGGGAATCCTAGCTCAGGACCCAAAGACTTGTTTCTTTGTTGTAAATGTTTTTTCAATAAATATTTCTATTTCTATTTCTATTACTTATTCAAATTTAAAGCGACTTGATGATATCTAATACTAAAACTCTAATGATGTCAATACAATAATGAATATGGATATTAATTTTAATGTCAAAAAATATAAAATCAAATGTCTAAAATGGAACTAAGTCACGTGGTAGCGTCAGTTAAGTAAGCCTTAATCGTATAATAACATTTCTCTATTAAATATGATGTCAACTGCCGTTTAAATGCATTAATGTAAAATGTAAATAGTCGGCCTGGTTAGCCTAGTTGGTAGTGTCACTGCCTCCGAAGCTAGAGGTCCCGGGTTCGAATCCTGGTAAGGGCATTTGTTTCTTTGGTGAGCAGAGACATTTGTTCCTGAGACTTGGATGTTTTCTATTTATTTAAGTATATATACATATTTATCTATTAAATATATCGTCGTCTAGTACCCGTAACACAAGCCTTATTGAGCTTACTATGGGACTAGTTCGATTTGTGTAAAAAAAATGTCCCCTAATATTTATTATTTATTTATTTATTTAATATCCAGAATCTTAATACGATCTGGAATTTTATTGTAATGTTCGGTGCCATTTCCAAGACTCCACTTCTCATTAGTGCTGTGTTGCTACCCTGCAAAGTTTTTAATTTATGCTTATATTGTTTTCGTCTCAGGAATCTGCGACCTTGCGAAACGTCGCTGAAAATGTTTGGATTGGTCTTGACAAAAATACCTACTTCTAGGATATAGAAAGAAGGCAGAGTTAATATGGTGACGAGCGTGAGGTACGGGATAGAGTTAAAATACCTCTGTAGGTTTATTAAGCGATTTAGATACACTGATAAAGTTTACTGAGTTCCCGCGTACTAATAAAGACTCAATAGACACTCACAAGTCGACCGAGTCCGCGCCTATTAGTACGTGACACAGCTAATAACTTCACCGATATACTATATCATTACATTATCATTTCTCTTAACTCCACTGTTACTCCACTTTAACAAGTCACTTCCATATTCTCTCCGATACTCTCCGATACTCTTCGATCCTTCACGTAACTTATTGCATAGTGAACTGCCTTGTTCCGAGGACTTCGTCCCCTTATATACCCCTATTCGAATATTCTACACGATAATTTCGATATTAATTTCGCTATTTATTTCATAACTCACTTGTTCCGAGTAGCTTTGGCTATTCCAGAAACTTGCGCTGTAACGACGATTCTCGAATATTCTAATCCCGTACATTTTCCTATAAATGTTCTTAAGCACCGAATATTCCATTCAGTTACTTCTTCTAGAACTTTCCATGGTACTCAGCATAATGAAAATGTTAGCATTAAGACTTTAAAAACATCTTACAAAAAGCATGTTGGTTTCTGGGATGGAACCCGGGTGCATCGACTCCACAGTCCAATGTCTACACCACTGAACCACGAATGAATTGTAATGACACGGCGAATTTTCGAATATCTTGCTGACGTGTCTCTATAGCAACGAAACTGTTATATCCCCGTCGCAACAATATGATGAGAAATTCAAAAAATGGCATACAATTTTCTCTTATTTTTAGTTCACACATTGCTTTTATGTAACGTTTTTGCGATATAAATTTCCTTGTGAACTGAGTTTCCCCAAAATATTACACCATATCTAAGAACTGAGGCTACAAGTCCATGGTATGTCATTAATACCGCTTGACGGTTTACAATTTTTGACAACTTAAACAGCGCATAAGCAATGTACATAATCTTTTACAAACATGTTTTATGTCTGGTGTTTCCAGTGTAAACTCCCAAAGCAATTCATTATATTTACTGTACATCTATATAATTAGATATATAACAATCATGCGTACCTACCATAGAAAGATATGATCTGTTGTTATCAGTATATATAATTGTAGTCTTTGGTTGTTATATCTTTGTAAGCACAATCATGTTTGTCCAGTTTTTGTTTTAACCCGAATTAATAAGGCGCAATATCTGAGCAGGATTCGAATCTGCGACATCTTGGCATACGTGGCCAAAACTGTTGTGGCTATCCTTATCTTGTATAAATGCAAATAGTGAAATAGCAATATTTAAGTTTTAGTATATAAGTAGCCATTCTGTAAATACAAAACGTTCCATTATACGATCTTCAAGTCGAGACATCTTTTCTCAGGAGAAACCTCAGCTCAACCAACACCTCCTAAAACCAGCAGAACCCAAAATCCCCTAAAGCTCTATAGCCAACTGAGCTATCGGAACAATATTATCATGCTCAGTCACCAAATACCTTCAATTCAAACCAGCGAGGTAATTACGCAATGTTTTCGAGCGTGTCTGAGGTCTCTAAATGACATTATCCATTCTAAAAATGACGGTTAGATTTATCTATCGTATACGTTCGAAAAGTTACGTGATTGTCCCGCTGATCCCTCTTACAACGCCGGGAGGGGTACAGTACAGTGACATCTACCTAGAAGACTCAAGCTTCGTTTAACAATGTTTTGTTAGAAAAGACGAAAACTTAAATGGTTCCTTTGCTTTTTCATTTTATCTCACGTCTAAAACCCTGTCCATCTTATCCCACTTCACATAACCTTACACCTACTTTAAAATATAACATGGACAATATTGTCAGCGAACTCAACATTCTTGTCGATCGGACTATTTCCAGCAAATCGTAGGAAAAACGCCCCTTTTACGACCTGGGCACCCGTTAAATTCCACATTTGATGACGTATTCAGGTTATTAGCTTTGAACACGAAGGTTAGAGCATTATATGCGATAATAAAATGCCTTAAATAGCAATCGATCTCACTTTATGGCCAAGAAATCTCCGGGGATGATGGAAAAACGTTTCTACGTGAAGTCCACATTGATTATGGAACATCTTGTAATAAAAAGAAAACACATTTGGAGCTACCAACATATAGACAAGGATGTCGGCAGATTCTGAGAAGTTTGATTTCCCCGATTCTGACAAGATCAGAAAAAAATACGGTACTTGACATACTTATTGACGTAATATATCCTCTGCATTTTGTATGTATCCTTAAAATTAAACCTATAAACATATTTTAACATATTTATATTTATTAATAACGAAGCCAGTATTTTAACTAATTGAGACGTAGTTTAAGAGATACTTAATTTTAGCTCCACTGTCCGTATTATGCTCGACCGCTAGCTCATATTTAGAGCTAAATACGTAGTTTATATCGTCGTCTAGTACCCATAACACAAGCCTTATTGAGCTTACAATGGGACTAGTTCGATTTGTGAAAAAAAATGTCTCCTAATATATTAATTTATTTATAAGTACTTAGCGCAGTTAGCGCTATATAAATACTAATCATTCGATCTGTGGACAATGACAATTGTTTCACGCTCTGTAATTGTACATTTTCTACAATTTAAGCATGAAACCTTGTGTGTAGCTGTTCTTTGTCCCATATAAATTGAAAAAAATATATATTTAGGTATTTGTGAATTGAATTCAGCTTAGCTGCTGTCTCCTAAACTGTACAGTCTCTCTTGCGCTACCTGTTTATGGAGTTTACGTAGTTACGTGCGAGATAAAATGTTAGCACAGGCCAATTTCAAAAGATATAAGTTACAAAGCATTTGTTGAAAGTGACAAAGTAGTGATGGGATGCCATTTTACAAGCTTTTATTTAACTTGCTGTTAGTTTACTATGCATGTTGTGTGACAAATCTTACAACTCAATTTTCCTCAACCTATTCAGCTGAAATTTGACATTGGGTACCACCAAGGTGATCTGATGATGGAGACAGAAGGTGGCCATAGCAACTCCTAAACTACACAAGATAGACCCGTCGTGTTTGAGCTCATTGGAACCCTCGCAACGTAAAGACGGCAATAAAAGTATATACCAACAATGAAATTTTTGACAGAAACTTATTTATATTAAGAAAAAATAACTCACTCGTCAAGCGCAGCCTCTAGCAGCAACAAAAGTGACTACGCAGTCACCTTTAAGTTGCTATATCAATTAATGCGAGTACTGACTCCAGACATACTTAGATCGCATATAGCAGATCAATAATATCCTCAATGTTCGATGCAAAGGTAGAAGTTGTGTGTAGATATGACATACAAAAAACCGGCCAAGAGCGTGTCGGGCCACGCTCAGTGTAGGGTTCCGTAGTTTTCCGTCCGTCACATTAAGTTGACATATTAAGTACAGAAACACAAAACCCTAAAAAGCACGTCATTTCATTGTGATTTTGTAGAAATGACAGGTACAATAAACACCTGTTTATACGGTTAAATTACAAACTTAGTTCAGAAATTATTTTTGTAATTTTTTCAAAAACTATTCAACCTATCAAGTTCAAAATAATTTTCCTACAAAGTTTTTATAAAGTTCTACTTTTGAGATTTTTTTCATATTTTTAAAACTTATGGTTCAAAAGTTAGAGGGGGGGGGGACACATTTTTTTTTACTTCTGGAGCGATTATTTCCGAAAATATTAACATTATCAAAAAATGATTTTAGTAAACCCCTATTTATTTTTAAATACCTATCTAACAATATATCACACGTTAGGGTTAAAATGAAAAAAAAAAATCACTCCCCACTTTACGTATAGGAGAGGTACCCTAATAAAATATTTTTTTCCACTTTTTATTTTACCACTTTGTCGGCGTAATTGATATACATATTAGTACCAAATTTCAGCTTTCTAGTGCTAACGGTCACTGAGATTATCCGCGGACGGACGGACAGACGGACGGACAGACATGGCGAAACTATAAGGGTTCCTAGTTGACTACGGAACCCTAAAAAGTACTTTGTGAGTGTGACGACGTGTCAGGCTAGACAGAATCATAGACATTCTTAAAAGCATTCTTCGTCTAACGCGTTTTTTTTTTATTTACCTTAATTACCGACGTCAAATCAATCAACATTAAATCATAGACAATCCATAGACACCTAACTTCATTTCATTTGTTAATGATTTGTCTATATTCTGGTGGTTAGAAGCGAGTCGATGCGTGCATATGCAGCATTCTGACCTATCTTCAATGCTGTTGACGTATTAAGTATAACCAACACGGCGGATGAATATCACAGCACACTTGCTACTAAATCACGTTGCAAGTGGCCCAGCGACTCCACTCTGTCGCTCACAATTTGGAGAGTAAAAGAGAGGACAGTAAGACGAAGGTAGAGTTTCAAAATGAGCTACAGACATACTCCAATGTCAAGAGAATAAGGCTCTGTGTAGATAAATGGGAACGTGTTATACTGCTTAGGTACTTTTGCTGCTGACTTACATAACTAGAATGTATACATATATACTTTCTACGCCGCATTTCATTACAACTCCTGGTATTGGCAAGCTTGGCCGGGAGACAACTGGAGGGCAAGCCTCGTGTTGGGGCACACTTGGGCGCGCGGTATGCTGACGGTACTAAATATATCCTGTCCCAATAGTTAGTAGTTAGTACCACCTTTTAATGTGAACTATTACTTCCAGGCAGAGGCCGGCGCGCGTGAGCGGCGAGCGCGCCGGCCGCATGGCGCTGCTTTACCGCGCCACGCGCCTGCGCGACCGCGGCGACACACACGTATTTACGTTCGTGGTCACGCGCAGCGCAACACGCGAACCTGATCGTGACGTCACTTCGAAGGACTTCGGATGCGCGCATCAGCGCTGGGCGGTGGCCTTCAATCGCTCCGCTGATGCGTCACTAGGTATGTAAACTATGTCTGATGTTCTTGATGTCTCTTGTGTACTCTTGGCTGTCTGATGCAGAGTTGCACAATGCGCCTGCTCGACTGTGGTAACACTCACGTCACACTTGTGGTCACGCGTAGCGCCAAGCGTAAACCTGATCGTGACGTCACTTCAAAGGACTTCGGATGCGCGCATCAGCGCTGCGCTGGGCGGAGGCTTTTAATCGCTCTGCTGCCGATGCGTCTCTTGCTGACTGATGTTGCATTGCACCATGCGCCTGCGCTATCACGGCGAGACACACGTATTTACGTTCATGGTCACACGCAGCGCCACACGTGAACCTGATCGTGACGTCACTTGGAAGGCCTTCGGGTTTCGTGGCTTTCAATCGTTCAGCCGCTCTGCCGATGCGTCACGAGGTATATAAACTAAGACTGGTGCTCTTGCTGTCTCTTGTAAACTCTCTTGCTGTCTGATGCTGTGGTCACATCACGCAGGTGCTCAAGTTGGCAATCGCGCGCAGCGCCATGCGTGAACTTGATCGTGACGTCACTTCGAAGGAGTTCGAATGCGCGGTTACGTTTAACCGCTCAACTGATGCCAAGCCGGTATGCACCAAGACTATTTCAAACTCTCTTACAGTATGTCGCTGTACCGCTCTGGCCTGCTTGCATCCACCACCACCATATCAGCCGAAAGACGTCCACTGCTGGACATAAGCCTCCCCCAATTCCATGGGCCTGCTTGCATGCAGTAAACAATTTAATATAATAAATCATTTAAAATGAGTAATAAACTGTTGAATTACTAGCTGTCTCTAATAGACTTCAACTCATCAACTAAATAATAAACGTCACTTAGAGGTCAGCCACGGCAGATTAATTTGTCAGAAACCCGCCAAAAGCGAAGAGCAAAACAGTGAGTGAACTAGGAGAATATTGAGGTTCGATAATTGCGTTATGGCTCGAGTTAAGTCGATTCGACGTAGTGGTTCATACTCGGTTAGTCGGTTCAACAAAAAGTATTTGAAGCCACATTTAGTTTCGCGACAGAAGTTATGTGGTTTCAGCTAAAGAGTGTATGCACCTAAATATTTAAGAGAAACCTTCAACACATTATTATCAGTTAATTGCCTTTATACTTTCATATATACCTTTAGAAGTTTCGTAATCAGCATATAATAGGACCGCAATAAGTTTGGGAATGGAATACCTGTCAATTCATATGAATATGTACACTTTGACGCTGGTAGGTATATGGAAAAACCGTCATTCCAATGCTACTCTAATGCTACTCTAATTGCGGCTAGGTTATTTATTTAATCGTATGGCGATGGTCTACAATAGAGGAAATAAATCATTATTATTGTAAGATTTATAAGGCAACATGCAGGTTTTGCATCTATTGCATAGAGTTGGATGTTAGGTCATCAAGATCGTACGGGCTTCCTGCGTAAGCGCGAAATGGACGGACACCTAATGTTCCAGGGGTTGGTCTTCGGTGCCGCATTCGCAAAGCGCAGAATTACTCCATCCCCACTTATACCGAAAATAATTGCACCGCCCGTGCCCAGTTTTTAGGCGATTTAAGCGACACCAACGTCTCCCGGGGACATACGTCCCTTTGTATTTGACTGTTGGGTCAAGATTTGCGGCGGGGGTTCGGAGAGCTAACTTCTTGCAATCTTGTTTTCAGAGCTATACTGTATATCGGCCGGTATGTCACAGAATAAATAATATTACTTGCGTACAGGTCCTGTCAAGCAAAACTGATGTTAGACAGCTAGGAAACTCAAATCATGCAATCCCGCACTGCCGCGTACTCGTGCTCTTTAGTTTAGTTAAGGTTGTCGGATTTTATGTGACACCGACAGTGACATGTGCGAACGACAGGCCTGTCACAGCCCGGTGGTGTCAGCCGCGTTCGGGTAAATATATGTACAGCAAAGGAAACCGAAACATTTTCGCTCTTGTTACAATGGCAATACTTGTTAAAAAGGTAGGTGTTTACATTTCCTTTACTGTACATAATATATCTCGGAGGTGTGGGAAAGCCAAGTCAATTTTATCCGATCCGAACTGACAAGAGGCATAGACAGGGGACCCTGGTATTATCAAAGTTAGGTTTGATTGGCATAGACAGAAGTGCCGAATCTTACGTAGTGTAATTTTTAGAGTAACCCCATTTTTACCGTAATATTTAAGTTGCAGTCCCACTTGTTTAGAGGTATTTTTCATTCACTAATAGGTACTTAAGTTTCTATAAGACCCTCTCGTTTGACGGCACTAACTCGTATAAGCGGTATTAAAGTGAAATGCTTGTTTAACTGCACGGCGTTGGTAGACGTACTGGGTAGTAATCATTTAACGTAGTGCTAGGTCGTTTCCAGATGGATGATATGGCTCTTTATATATTAGGTACCTATTTAAAGAACTATCAACGGAACCTGTCCACGAACCTGTTGTAATTTGAACATTTTCATGCATTTTAAGGAGTTGAATACGGAATAACCATGGGAGCTGAATGTATATAAGTACGTGAAGGTGAATAACAGGGTATCAATTATTAGAATAAAGGTGACAAACGCAATTCCAAAAATGTTAATAATGATCCATTACTTTTTAGCCAGATAAATCCGCTGGCTGAAACTTCTGGACGTCCAGGACGAATTACGGATGATTAAAACAAAGCTCTTGAGAACCTAAAAGAAATCTAGTAACGTCGTCGAAGAATTAGAAATTGTAATGCCTTAGGTTCGCGGTCTGTTAACTTGGAAAACTGTATTCCCGCGAGGGACTAATATTTGTCTGAAAAGCCATTCAGCCCACCCGCCGAGGAGAGCGCGACGAGTATTGCCCCCGTAATATGAATTAACGACTTCATTATAAACTTGATCAAACTTTTCGAGAGAGGTTAACTGGTTACTGACTCCCATTTGCCTATAAGTAACGATGTGCTGAACTATACAGTCAGATATCGCATCATTACAGACTGCATTCGGACATTTTGAAGGTTATCGTGTTGTGTTGCGGTTCTATTATTTCGACAAACATAACTATTAGGTAGTTTGTAAGTACAATAAAACATCAAAATTGTCTTGTCTACTCTTCGTAATCGGGATCCATGATGGATATACTCGTACCTAGGCCCCTTTCGAGTTCCCTCTGCTTCCACTCCTGGTGATCAATCCATCTCGTATCAAGTTTTCTATCTATGGGTAGTACTGTTCGGGAAAGATTTAACTATTCTTGTTAGTTGTTGAGTACACAAGAGTACTACTGATTTGTCGACCGCTGATCTGCTGATCCTAGTGGTTTGTGGTCCTGCCTACAAAGCTGATGACTCTGGGTTCAAAACCCGGTAATATTTTTGTGCATTGAACATGAATTCTCAGTCTTGGATTTGTTCTTTGTATTGACTTATTTATCATCGTGTAACGCTCACAACATAATCCCGTTGAGATAACTATGGAGCTAGTTAAATTTGTTTAAAATACCCTAATATTTTTGATTTCTGCCATTTGCTAGTACTACTGGTCCTTTGGTAATGAAAGCTGGACATCTTTCTAACAAAAAAATTTTCTTTCTTCAACAGGAGTGTACCTGGTATGGCGCGGCGCATGCGAGGGCATGCGCGTTTACGTAGACTTCACCTTCACACTTCTCAGTCGCGACCACTTCACCGCGAATGAGGGCTTCTCGGGCAAGCAGGTCCGCTTCAGCTCCGGCTGCGCGGCGCAGGGGCGCGGCCGCTGCGTCACACTCGCCGAACTCAACTCCAAGTTTGCGGACGCTCGCGGCGAGTTCCAACTGGAACTCTGCATGTCGCGAGTCCGCACTTTCTACTCTTGCGAGCTGAGGGCTCCCCGTGTCGATACTCCACCTATCGCCTTCGCTGGCTTCGATTGGACGGTCGCCGTGAGCGGCTGGACTAAAGAACCGCTGTCGCTCAGACTAGTGCGTCTCTCAGGGGAAGGACAGCAGTGCCGTGTCCGTTACGCACTGGCGCTAGGCGAGGGCGACAGACGAGTGCAATCCGGCGTTCTGGAAACGCTCTGCGATGCAGACGGTCGGACTCCACCTTGGACACCACGTCCGCCGCCTCGGCCGATACACAAAGGTTTACGACTCACTGTCGAGCTGATCCATGCCCGCGCTTTAGCTGATCTTTCAGTAGCCGCGGCAGGCCGAGCAGTGACCTGCTACGATCGCGACAAGCAGGCGTGGGCGCTGCGATGCGACACACACTCTGATACTGTGCGGCTTCACATGCTTTACCGGGACGTGAACAACGTCCCGCGCAACCACTTGCGCTACGTCAGCTGGTCAGCGTGGCTGGTGCGTGCTAACCCGGCCGCCGGCGAGTCAGACGCGGAGGAGCTCCCTGGAGCTCCTTTCTCCCATTACTACGCCCAGGATAGCGCTGACGAAGGACTAATGATGGAGACGGCGTTACGTGTCGAGGAGATCTCACGTCCTGGCTGTCCTTTCCTGCACGCGGGCGGCGAGCTTCGAGTTCGCCTCGAATGGGGCGAAACCTATCTGCTGTTCCAGGCTACTTACCATATCTATGATGACCTTTGTCGTCTTCAAGCGCATCAGATGAGGTGAGATATTGTTCCTTACAATACTTATTGCTTTTTGTCTTTTTTCGCCTGCTTCTATAATCGCCAAAGAATTCTTTCAAACTTTAAATACCTCCTTTGGTTACATTTAATACTTATTTTCGTAGGGGCTTCAACATAACGTCCTACGGCAGTCCCTTTTCAATAATTTTAACCTACTTAATAAATTCAGTCTTTTTAAAAGGTTTTACTCATGAATTTAATCTTTCAATTTAAGACTTCGTACCAAACTATAAGCACATACTTTTTCTCTATGGAACTCATAAGACAAAACATTATGGAACTATAATAAAATTGAACAGACACGCGAAAAGATATCAACCCGGTGACCCGTTGAGCCTGCACTTCGTTTCCGCAGGATTAGTTTGTTTAATTAATTTCGTTTGACTCGTAAGAAAAATTATTGTGTAGAATAGTCATATAATTAGCTTTTTATGTCTCGTACCTTACTAAGACCTCTCGTCAAGCTTCTAAAGTTTAACCGTGGTACTGGACTAAAAAATCATACATTAGATCAATTACAAAATACGCTATTATACTAAGTATAATAAACTGCCATACTCAAACGCCGTTTTCTTTGCCAACAGACGCGAGATCACAGCTCTTCAGGCGGAGAACTACTCTCTAGAGCGACAGCTGTTCAGTTACCAGAAGAGTCTGGCGTATGCTCAGGCGCAGGCGGGAGCGGGCGAGGCCCCCCCGCCGGAGGAGGGGCGCCGCTCCCCCGCCGAGCGCTCCCTCTCTACCGACACCGAATACGCGTGAACCACTAGGTGTCGCTGTGTAGGGATCCGCAAAACATATCGATATCAATTCTGTATCTCGCCAAACAGTATAGGTACTGCCATAAGTGTCTCTCTCACCTTACTCTTAGTAGTAATTCTTATTTTCCTTATAACCTGAGGTCCACAAGACACTGTCAAAAATATTGGACCAAAAGTATCTACTCGGCTTGGAATATTTCTCTCAAACTGGCAATTCATATATTTTTAGGTCTAGGCGTTGACAGCTGCTGTACACTTATTCTCAAAATATGCATTAGATTGAGAAAAGATGTGAATATTGCCTGTTTGGGGTAGAGGGTTGCCAGACGAAGATTGCGATCTGTCTATCTTTGGTCTGGCGGGATAGAAAGTATCGAGTTCAGAAAAAAAATATCGCATCCAAACAAAATTAGAGACGAACTATCGATACTATTCATGTATCGATACTTTTTGCGGATCCTTTGTGTCGCTTTTCTCCGCCCGCTCCGCTCTATCCTTCTCGACTGACTCTGACGTTTTTGAGCGATTTATCTATTTTTCTAGACGTTTTAAGGCGGGGTGCGCCCTCGTCCGCACCGCTTCTCGCCGGTCGCCTGGGCTAACACCACGAACTTGAAAGACCGATATGTCCATCTCGACCGCACTTGTATTGCATTGCATTCGAGTAATAAAGAGGGAGATATCGAACTTGGAACTTCGCGGCGCCGCCCCTGCACTCTCGCCGCTCGTTCTATCGATAGCCAATTATTATACTCGACTACTTTTCTATTTATCTGTACATAAAATATATTTAGATATTATATATTATGTATATTTCTTAACTTGAAACTCGAATTCATATACTGCAACAGTCGATTAAGAGTAAAAGTCTATGAAAATGTTGTAATCGTTTTATTTCGACACCCAACCCTGTGCCTACCCAATTTGGTTTTATATAACATCATCAATGTCAAAAACTGTAAGTACGTAGTACGTACAGTCAGCGCCTTATAGTATGTAGCCTGTCAAGATCATCAAATGCTTAGAAACATTGCCTAAGCCAAAGCGATCAAATAGGGAATGTATGAAATATTTAAAAGTCCTCGATTATTTTTCTAATGATAGAAATAACCGTTGTCATTAACAGAAAAAAATATGCAGATTTTTCGGTTGCGCCATATATTTTATAAAAATGCCCCATAACGGGTTTCCATTACAGATTCGCCTTTCTTCAGATTCCCAATTCTATAGATTCCGAATTCTTCAGATTCCCAATTGTACAGATTATGAATTCTGCAGATTCCCAATTCTGTAGATTTCCAATTCTACAGATTCCGAATTCTTCAGATCCCCAATTCTACAGATTCTGGGCTCTGCAGATTTTTAAATGTACAGATTTCCAATTCAGCAGATTTCCAATTCTACATATTCCCAATTCTACAGATTTCCAATTTTGATTGACGGATGGACTGTTTCTGCGCAGTTTGCCTTTTGGGCAACTGAAGATACCTAAAGAACCTAGCCTACCTAAACCTGCCTGGCTAGTATGATAGCTTATACCGTCACGTAAAACGTGGCGGTATAAGTTATCATACTAGCCGGGGGGCCGTTGTAGATCACCTAAAGTAGGATTTTTTTTAATTACAAATCTGTCGAATTGGGAATCTGTAAAGTTGAAAATCTGTAAAATTGGGAATATGTAAACATATGAATCTGTACAATTGGGAATCTGTAAACTTGAGAATCTGTAAAATTGGGAATATGTAAAAATGAGAATCTGTAGAATTTGGAATCTGTAAAATTTGGAACATATATTCCAATTTTACAAATTTACATATGTAAATATGAGAATTTGTAGAATTGGACATCTATAGACGTGCGCCTTAACCCCATAACGGACTACTAAGACATTTCAAAGTACGTCAATAATTTTTAAAAAAAAGTCTGCTCGAAACTGTTGTACGCAATGACATTAACAGGGCCTTCACCGCGAACCGAAAGTGAAGTATCTCCCTCTCTGTCGGCCGAATACGCTAGTGCGACAGAGAGGAAGATATTTGTTTCGCCGTAGTCAAGGGGCTTGCAATGGGCGGCGCGCGTCGCGTTTTATACCCACCGCTTGCAAACCCAGGGGTGATCAGTCAGGCGAGGGCCGTCGCCGCGCGAATGCGTGTTGTGTCGCGATCCGCCTCCGCCGCCGACTTGAATTACGACGAACCGCGCGCAAATAACTCCTATTCATAATGTGGATGTCTTTACAGAGAATCAAATATAAACAAGTCACTAATTGCATATAAACTTTGTTATTGTAAAAGGCAATCATTAATTTCCAATTCAAGTCTTTTTTACATTTTTATAAATATTATTTTTTTACTCCTTTTTATTCTGTGGTTTATAGACCCGCAAATAAATTGTTCATGAATTATTTGTAGCCTCTTTTTTTGGGCTATGCTGTTCAAAATAATGATCTATAAAAGGGGGTACGAAACCCTAATAAAAGTATCTTAATAGAACCGTAGGTATACTTTATTAACTTACTTTTTGTGTTACTCACTTACAAATTAAAGTTACAAAATTAAAGTTAAATGGAATTTCCATTCATGAGATCAGTTTTATTACTTGTGTTATTCATAATGACACTGACATACCTACATGTGAAGTAATATGTACTTATTAATGAAATGAAATTCATGGAGTGACAACCCCAACGCTACACGTGCCGTGCGTGAATGAATACAAGTTATGCGATAGACAGAGATGCAGAGAGTAGGTACGTTTCTTATGCCTAAACGCCGTTTTTGTTAGGAAGAGAAATTTCTGTATGTACTATTACTTATTCTGTGCCGTATAGTACTCCAGTCATACGACCAACCTATGATGAACTGTCAATCACATTGCGTACCACAGATTCAAGCAGGCATTTTTTTTATATATATGACGGACTTAGTAAAGTCTTAGTAGTCCGTTATGGGGCAGACGCGCGGTGATATAAAATGTTTGTATTTTCACAAAATCTGAAACCTTTTCCTGTTATTGGCGATGGTTATTCCTCTCATTAGAAAAATAATCAAGGACTTATTGGCTATGTGCACGTCTGAAACGTCAAACGTCAAAGGTCCCGAGACAATGTCAAAACTCAGAGATGTCAAATAATGACACATGAATATTTTATTTACTTTAGTAAACGAGAAAGACCCCGTATTGGAAATTTTACTGAAATAAATAAGAGAATAAATAAATACATACAAACGAAACGAATCGTAGGAAACCGTTAAGAAACCAATAGAAAACGTGAAAGTAAATTTGACAGTTGTCCCCGGAAAGTGTACATTTCTGCCATGGTGTGCGCTACGATCGCCTAGCTTACCCCCACCACCTACTTCGCACATAGCCAATAAAATCAGACACTGCGTATTGTTTAGGACATCCACCGTGTAAAAATAATATACCAGAGTATGTAACATCCAAGGCAACATTATGTGCCGTAACAACCATACCGCCACTGGTAGCTTAGCACCCCAAGTAAGTATCCAAAACTATGAAACAACACAAAAGAGGGTGGTCTGATTTGCAATTCTTTAGAACTAGTAATACTTTTATTTGCTGTAGGTAAATGAAGTGCATAAAGGTGATACAAATTATCTTGTGGCCATAAATTTAAAAGGCTTAGAAAGCCATGCAAAATAAAGAAAATATAGAACTATATATGCAAATAGCAAACAGTACAAGCGGAAAAGCCGTTTTAAATTATATCTCAAACATCTTGTCCCCGCTACTCGTTTCCGAACGAAACCTAAGTGTCAAACGACAAACGTCATTAACGTCAACGTCAAACAAACGTCAAAGGCACATTTCTCAAAACACTATTTACTTCGCATTAGAATAGTTTTATACCGCAAATAAAGCAATTAAAATGGCCCAAGGCAAATTAAAAGTAAAAAGCAAGCTGCCAGCAGGTGCGAAAACCAAGAAAGCGAAAGGCAAAGCCGTGACCAAGCGGCCAAACGCCCCAGTTAAAAGCAAGGCGACTGCTTTGGAGAGGAATAAAATGAAGGCGAACGTAACGAAGATGGTAAACGCAGTGGCTGAAAAGCAGCTGCGGTCATTGGCTACGGATACTCCGCAGTTGTCGGCGGCGCAGCAGCGGGCCGCGGCAGCGCCCACGGCGCCGGTGCCTGCGAAGTAACAATGGTTTAGTGAATTAGTCTTTTGCACAGTTTTGTAGGTTATCCTTTAGATGCATGCATACCATATCAATAAAGAGAAAACTATACGAAAATAACCTTGAATACTCTTTAAAGAGTACGCAGGCACTATTACATGTTGAACAAGGTTTATTTCAAAAGTGAATTGGCATTTTTCTAATCCATTGGTATCATTATTGATACTGCATGCATGTAAGGGTTGCACAGTTACCGTGTGACATATTAAAGTATCTGTTCTAGTTGGTAAGAGTTGAAACAATCATAGTTGTTATAATAATATAAATAACATTTGAAGCTTGGTCATGTTTGAGCAGCGGACTTGACTCTACTTAAAATTAAAATTTGCTCTTGTCGAACCATTTTGTAATATGAATTATTCCAGAAAACTTCGCACTTTTCAATCTCTAAGTACTTGTACTAAAACAAAATGATGTGTCATAATTGTAAAAATAGTGAGAAGATAGCAAGAAAGATAGCAAGAATGAAAGTTTTAATTAAATTATAATTAATGTTAAAGCCTGTCTTTCATTTAAAGAAATTGAAATGAAAAGTATGTCCAGCGGGCATTGGTTTTTCATACACAGTCTAGGCGAGCGAGTATACCTACCTAATACTATGGTGGAGGCACATCTACTCTGAACGAGGAGCTCACTGGGGCTTGGTGTGTACTGTTTACCAATGTTGGACATAATATTTCTTTCATAAATAAGTATTTGTGCCTAAGCTTTAATTCTCTTTTTTTTTTAAACTGTTTGTCTTTCACGATTTGTATAAAACATACCTAACCTAACAGCCTTGATAATTTATGATGAGTCACAAGGGAAATCACTAATATGCAAAAAGAAAAATTTGGCCATATTAAGGCAAATAAGGTGCTTGACATAACAATGAAAATGAATACCTTAAAGGCTTTTCCATACAAACATTTTCCATACTTTTTGTTGTTGTGTTAATTATTATTGTATTTAATAAAAAAACAGACCACACCTTTTGAAACTGACATAACATCGAAAACATTACATAATTACATGGTTGATTTCATTCTAAAGGTGCGAGATGGATGCACAATATTATTGCATTTCTTTTTTAGGGTTCCCTAGTCAACTGGGAACCCTTATAGTTTCGCCATGTCCGTCTGTCGTCCGAGGCTTTGCTCTGTGATTGTTAGTGCTAGAAAGCTGCAGTTTGGTATGGATAAATCTGACAGTGGTAAAATAAAAAATATAAACCCTTATCTGTAAATTGGGGATGAATTTTGTTTTGCTTCAACCCTATGGTGTGGGGTGTTGTTGGATAGGTCTTTCAAAATGGATAGAGACATTCATCAAACACACTTTGATAAAGTGAATATTTTCGGAAATATTCACTCGGAAAGAATAAAAAATGTGTCCCCCCTCTAACTTGAAAAATATGAAAAAAATCATGAAAGTAAAGCTTAATAAAGACTTTCAATGAAAACTATACCGGACATGATAATTTGAGATATTTTTGAGTTATCGTAAAAAGTCTTCCCTTCTTAGTAAAAGACGTATTTTATTTATTTATTTTTATTTATCACAAAAATTTAACAATAACAAACATTTTTCACTGATCTGCCAAACGGTATGACAGTTTGTTGGCAGAAAACATGTATCTACCCTCTATTTATTACGTATTTCGTATTTTAAAAAATGTATTGCTTACTCGATTGGGACGGACAGCTGGCTGCGCCACACGATCAAGCTGGTAAAATGCGGGTATTTAGTTACTTGTGATAGGTAGGTACCAGCTCGGGTCGTATGACGAGACCGCTGTCCGCGCCCGACCCAGTGCTGCAACTAATTACATGTGTTTGTGTAATCTATCTATATATGAAACGCTGCGACGGTTCTTTTGCTTGTTATTGATTTTTTTTAATTAAGTTCATTGGGCAACTACGGAACCCTCCACTGAGCATGTCCCGACATGCTCTTGGTCGATTTTATTTGATTCATCGTTTTGTATGAATTGAGAAATTTACAAAGCAATAATAGAGTAAAATATAACCATTTTTATACAGGAAACTCCTGTGAGTTTCAAACATATTACAATATAATAAAATGGGCCACTCACGTCTTAAAGGTCGAATATCGCTCGACACGCTTGTTCGCCCAGCTGGAAAACTGTTGAATCCTACGTCTGTGACGAGTGTGGACGTGACTTAAACAAATGACGTTGTAAGTGTTGTGTGTATGCCCGCACTATGCGGCTAGCCGGATGCGATTTGCGGGCACCCGTAGGTATAGTGCGTCGTGGATCAAAACATGCGGTTTCATACAAGATTCGCTCCGCAACGGCACGCCGCATTACGGCCGCATACTGCATTGATGTGCTAACCCTACATACATTGAACAATAGCGAAGAAGACAAGGGTTTTCGCCACCGCGCATTGCTGAACGCGCCGCCGCTGTGACAAGTATTCATGGTTGACCGTACTTGTCTTCTCGAAGATCTCACGGTTCGTAAATAAATGCCATACGATTAAATAAATAAATGGTTAAGAACCGCGTGGTTTGCAACATGTGGAGCGATATTTGACCTTAAAGACGTCCCGTTCCATTATATTTTAATATATAGAGCACGGAATATATTTGTTCTGTGATGTAGAGTAATACCGACTTTAAAATGGATGCCCCTCTCCTAGAAGACATTATTATATATACGCGCGAAGCGTCTCTGTTTCAGCTTGGGCAAAAATGCTTTCATATGTCCGGAAGGACCGACTAGCTACTCATCCAAACCCTCTGTCACAGATTCTCCTGATACCAAATCCAGTGAAGAGACTCAAGAGAGCCAATGTGCTGCCTAACTAAGGGAAGCTAGGGCAGTGGCCCTATCTTGCCAAAACGCCAATCTTTTTCAACTCATCTGCTCATAGTTGTTAAGACTGATTGCAGAATAAAGTAGAAATAAAATAAATAAATAAATATGACCGGATTTCTGGCTGTCGCATTTGCATTTGCATCACACGTCGCATTTGTCAACCGATTATCGTGAAATTTTGTGAAGTGTCGATATAGCCTAACCAGTGCCTATTTGGACCTGAGATAATGTCGCTGCAAACAGCATGTTATATGGCAATAATATACATACGTCATGTATAGTCGGGACAGTGTGTATTGGCTTTTTTAGTCTTCTACCTTTTTTTAAATAATGTATTGGGTCTTTTTAGGGTTCCGTAGTCTACTAGGAACCCTTATAGTTTCGCCATGTCCGTCTGTCTGTCCGAGGCTTTGCTCTGTGAATGTTAACGCTAAACAGCTGTAATTTGGCATGGACATATAAAGCAATGAAAGTCGTAAAAAAATCCATTTTTTTTTAAAGTTACCTTCCCTAGACTTAAAGCGGGGATGACTTTTTTTTTGCTTTAACCCCATGGTGTGGGGTGTTGGATAGTGTAACGAATGAAAGGCCGGTTGGTAGCTGACTGACTTTATTCATTTGTCTTTCTACAAACGTGCCAGTATTGTCATTTTAGTAATGCAACCTATTTACATAATCCTTGCATCTCTCCCTCACCAACTAGGAACTATAAGAACAAAAACTAATTTACACTTATAATCAAGAATAGACTGCAATTTAAATCACTAATTCCAAATAGGTACAGTTATCACAAACTAAACTAAAATTATCCTTAAGCACATGAAGGCGAGAAATGCCTATAGATATAGTACAAAAGTAATAAGAAAGAATATACGAAAGTCACCGACATTACTAATGACTGTAGCTTATAATAATTACAATGTTAAGTATGTCTCGCCCAAACGTCATGGCGTGGCACATTATCAAGTGCCGCAGCGATGCCGCACTACGTCATCTGTTCAAATGCTGAGTCCGATTTAGAAGGACCCAGACCGATCTTGGACGTTAGTTTATGTTTCGAGCACTTCTCCCTCGCACTAAAATCATTGCCCAAAGATAAGTCTCCCATTTCCCCCACGCTAGACTGTTGTGGTACGCCACGGCACGTTCGCCGCCACCGCCGCCGTCGCTGCCGCCGCGCGCGTTTCAAGCCGTCTCGTCGCTGTTCGCCTGTCGGATTATATAGCACTTGCTCAACACGCTCGCGCTGGATTGCGATGGTCACGCGTTTTACAGAGGACTCGGAATTGGGTCCCGCGCGATCACCATCATGCTTAGTGTAACCTTCTGTCGATTGGCTATGTATCGGTATCACCAGACCATCCTTTACCACATCTAATGTCACTTGATATAATTTTAAGGCGCGCATCCATTCGCGTCCCAAAAGAGGCCGCGCTCCATCTTTTATCACGTACAATGGCAGAGTCACTTTTACCTCGTTTAACTCCACATCCACCGATATATAGCCAAGAGGATGGATTCGTGACATATCGTAACTGCGCAGCTGTACATCGTCCATCGTTATCAGTTTCTCTGCGAATTTTTGCTTGTACGTTGTCTCGTTAATGGCAGATATGCGACTACCAGTGTCGATCTCAAACACGATGACACGCCCGTCAACGTTAACTTCACACAAGAATGGTTTGTCTCCATCTGACTCCCGTATGTTCTTTCACATACGTCGTTCGTCGTCGTCGTCGTTCTTTCACTTTCATCTTCGTCGGAATCTGCTCTCACGAAATTCTGTCGCTCAAATAAACGGCTCTTACGGTGCACCTTGTCACACATCAACCTCAAATGACCTCGTTGGTGGCACTTATCACAGTTATATTGGGTGAATTTACACCTGTCGGGTCTGTGGTCCTTCCCACACCGCCAACACTCCGTCGCATCGTCACTCGACGAGTCCCGCCGGGCCGCAGCGTTCTCGCCGCCGGCTCCGTCTCGGTACGCCCTCCCGCACCGACAACACTGCACCGGGTCGCCACACGGCGGGTCGCGCCGGGCCGCGGCCTCTCCGCCGCCAGCTCCGGTCCCGCGCCCTCCGCCGCGCCGCCCGCGCCGCGCACTTGCGTGGTGCAGGACCTCGTTCTCACCTACACCGCCGCCACCGCAACCGCAGCCGCCCGAGGTGTTCGCCGGCGCCGCCGCCGTGCCGCTCACCTCCGCGTGCCTCTCCGCAGCCTCGAGTGCGAGAGCCAGCTCCACCGCCTCCTTCTATTGAATATTTTTCTCGGCAAATATACGCGAACGCATGGCTTCGTTTGCCAACCCCGACATGAATTGGTCCCGCAAGTTTTCTTCGAGCGTTGCTCCAAAGCTGCAAGTGCTCGCGAGATGTTTTAAATTCTGAAGATATTTGGCGAGCGGTTCGCCGACGCGCTGTCGACGCAACCTGAAAACGTGTCGCTCGGCGATCTCGGACCGTTGTGGCTCCAGGTGCCCGGTAACTAGTTTGACGAGCTTGTCGAAGGTTTTGCCTTCTGGAAGGTCCGGCGAACACAAGTCACACATCAGCGCATATGTGACATCTCCGACAACGGTTATAAGCAACGGCACCTCAAGATCCGCCTTCACTTCACTAAGCAAAATAAATTGCTTCACTCGTCGAATATAAGCTGGCCATTGTTTGGACGTTAAGTCAAACGGCTCTAATTTTCCAATTGGCATGATAAAACTCGCGACTGCACCGTTTAATCACCGAAATAATAAATAAAATTCATCAACTCGTCGCCAATGTAACGAATGAAAGGCCGGTTGGTAGCTGACTGACTTTATTCATTTGTCTTTTTACAAACGTGCCAGTATTGTCATTTTAGTAATGCAACCGATTTACATAATCCTTGCAGATAGGTCTGTAAAAATGAATAAAGGTCTTCATCAAACATTCTTTGATACGTGAATATTTTCGAAAATAATGACTTCAAAAGAATTAAATTATTATAAAGTCTTGTTTTCTTAGTAAAAGTCGTATGAAACTCTGCGAAAGTATTCCTTTTTGCTTGTTATTGATTTTTTTATTAAGGTCATTGGGCAGCTACGGAACCATACACTGAGCATGGCCCGAAATGCTCTTGACCATTTTTTTTTCATTGGCGGCAACAACGGTAACGTTATTTTCTTTTTATATGTATTTGTTATTGTAGACTTATCTACTTATATATATTGAATAAGAAAAAAAGCGTATTTGTTAATTCCAACCAATCTTCCCAATTCAATCACTCCTTACTATAATATAATATGAAATGTCAGTACTACCGGTTATGTAAACAAATAATTTCAAAACATTCTGTGTTGAAATATTAGTTAATCCTTCGTCCTTTTATTGTTTAAATTAACTAATAATAATCACAATAAGCTTTCTGAGAACGTTTTGGATGATTTTTGGCATATTTATTTTTATAATCACGAAATATTTCGTCTTATTGAAAGGTGGTTTACATCGAAGACATTCGGTGACTTCTAACGTCTGTTGTCAAAGAGTATGTCTTGCCATTAAAATAAATTATTACCACTAAATATCTGCGGATATTTAGTGGTACATGGCTAGGTCCAAATAGATACTGGTCAGGCTATAATTACTTATTATGTTTGGATTTTGTTCTTGGGTCTTGGATGTACTCTATGTATTTAAGTATGTATTTATCTATATAAGTATGTATATCGTCGTCTAGTGCCCATAGTACAAGCTTTGCTTAGTTTGGGATAGGTAGGTCGATTTGTGTAAGATTGTCCCACAATATTTTTTTTTGTCGTACCTACCATGTATTTTTTTCAAAATGGCTTCGCGATGACACACAGGGTTACTAGTATAATATGATAAATAATAAACCAGTACACAGAAAACAGAACGTGCTACTAAAATACTAACTCTTCGAATTATTAGCCCATGAGTATTCGCACAGATAGTATTTAAGTCAGTAGGTACGTTTTAGTTTTTTGTAGGTTAGGTTAGGTTAGTTTACGAGTGTGTTCGGAGCTTTTATTACTAACCGTATAATATAGTCAACTTCGCGGCAGTTCGATGATGTGATTTACTGAACAAATTATTAACCACATTACAGAGCAAGTAGTGGTGTTATTAGAGACTTCTGTAAGGTGGAAGTACTTCCCCAGTTGGGCTGTGCGAAACGTCTCTTAAAACATACTGCATGTTATATCTGTGAGCACCGAATATAGCAGAATGTGGCGGAATATTCTAATGCGACTCGTTTCCAATCGAAGTAGGTAAGTATTATAACTTGATACGAGTTTCGATAGGCTACTCTGCTCGCCGAAAGTGGGTTTTATCACTTTAACATAAGGATGAAAATGGCAGAGGCTTATGTTAACATTTAGCCAAGGTAATGTCACACGATGAGTGAACGTCCTGCCACAGGGCATGAGTTTAGACAGTATGCCAATCCATTTTAAATAATCCCTAATACAATGTCGCGTTTATGCACTATAGATAGAAAGATCTCTGTACCATTAATATCGTATGGCTCTAAGACATAACAAATCGACAATTACCAGAATTGTCCCCCAATTTGAATAAATTGGCTTCTGCTGAAGGCCAGCCCCAGGCATTCTGCTAAGGTTTCGTTCCTCTACCCAACATCGATAATACCTATATTAAAGGACAATTTTACACAAATAGTAAGCTCAGTATGGCTTGTATTATGGGTACTAGACAACGATATATTTAACAGATATATTAATAAATAGAAAACAAGGTGGATCGTTGACCTGGTAAAGGTCACGGGAGTCCGCTGGATGTGGTTGGAGCAGGACCGATCATTCTGGCACTGTATGAGGGAGGCTTATGTCCAACAGTGGACGATGATGATAACATAGAAAACTTTGTAACTTTAATCTACTAATTCATAATTTTTGATAACTAACCGTTATAAGAAGTTTTAGCACCTAATCATAAGCCAAATTGTCTGCAGTTTACCACAAACCAGTTAAGCATGTAGCACAGTAGCCATGCATACTGTTTTAAAACTGTATCCTACTCGGCAAAAGGAGCGGTTCGATGCGATTTCTCCGAATAAGATTAATAAATGCACGGCGGCTAATGACACGCAGTCGAGTTTTTATCGCGAATTTAAAATAAACTGGTCGGTGCGGTCATTCACAAACTTGAACCATCACTTGAGACAACCAGTGAACTTTGATCACATATGATTGTTAAGTATCTCGATGCCAGGTTAGGCTAGCCAGTGGTGAGGTGAACTGAACCTGCTTGTGATTCGGAATGCTCCTGCATAGTTCACCGCTCCTGGTACATGCAAGTTATTGAACATTTATTGTGGATTTTATATCTTCATTTCTAAAGGCCATAAAAATAAGCTAGCATAAAAATATGTGAGTCATGCATGCATTTAAACTGAAAAAGCGTTCATGCAATAGAACTGTAATTTTCTAAGGCCAAACCGGAATAAGGACTTAGGCTGGGTTGCACCAAGCCGTCTGTAATCGTAAGCTGTGTTCGTTAAAATTTCAATGTATGGAAAGTTTGACAAGTTTCTATGGGATGACAGTTGCCGGCGCCATATTTAACGTTAATCAGTCTGTGATCGTAAGTCGGTGCAACCAAGCCTTAATCTGAGGAAAAACATCAAAACGTTGGTCAGACTCGAATTCGTTTAGATCAAAAATTTACTGAAAAAAATGTGAGTAGAAATTTCCATGATTGCGCTTATTCGGAAGTCACGGAATGCTAGAATAAAGGGGAGGGGTCTGAAAAAGGCAATAGGTACATGGGTTTGAGTAGACGGCATTTATATGCACTAGCAGTAAGTACTCTGTCTCCCTGTATCTTTGTTTATTATTATTGTATATATCGGGTTCATTTACTTGAGGTCCGTGCATATTGGTAACCACGAAATAAGAAGCGGTAATTGTAGTTCAGGTGTGTATTTTCGATGGACAATATCAATCACTTCAAAAACTTAAACGATTACAAGGATGTAATTGGATTAGATTACTTTAGGTTAGAAACGTGGTGTGTTCGTCGCAGAACTAGCTTAACGTCTATCTCGATTCAACACTCCATTAAGACTGTGGTATGTACTATTACTTATTCTGTGACTGTGGGCATGGCCGCCATCGGCGCTATCCCTACTTCTCCCACACCCACTTTCCTCTCGTAAGGTGAACTGTCACTTTTGACAATCAAGTTAGCCAACTTCCGGTACTAGTTCTGCGCCGACCGCACCCAAGCCAATCGCTTGACGTTTCTAAGACTCACATCACAACATCAAAAATCACAACAATAATCAATCGCTACATAATCATTGAAAATACATGGTGCTGATGCAACTACAATTCCTAAATTTGCCACGAGCACCTTTGTTGACTCCCTGCGACATATACCATGTTTTTATTATGTGAATTGTTCAATAAAGATTATTTGTATAGTAGTGGTATCGTCCATCATCATTATCACCATACTAGCGCTATCCCAGGACAGTAACAACCTAAAGGATCCCCGGGGTCTGCTGCGTAATCCCAACAATTAGCGTAGGAACTCGTATCGTCTAATGTTTAAAAAAAAACACCACTTACTTTTCCATGGCTTGGCTAATAAACGGAAGCTTTTTACATGGTGACTTCTAATTGGTGATACATAATTTTTAAGAAAAAAAAACCTACTTCAATGGGGGAGGCCGGTAAAAGATTATTATACTTAGATGGTGCACTCTTAGATTCCATACAATAAAATAAAAATGGCTATAAGTATAGAAGGACAAATCGCCACGTTTGGCGATTTGTCCTTCTAGCTGTGTTTGTTAAGCAAGTTCTATTTTCACGATTGATTTTTGTCATGCTCGAGTTCTGATGATGGGATCCATTAGGAATCGAGGAAACTCCTCAAATGTGAAACGCACACAAATAGTGATTTTAGTATTTTCATGAACTAATCAAGCATTTTCATTCATAAAAGTGACATTTGATGAAGTGGAACTGCTGATGATGATCAGAATGGAACTCTTCAACGACGCGTAGTTCACGTTTGGCGAATTGTTCTCTTCGTTTTGTTTGTCAAGCAAGCAAGGTTTTTCCATGATTTCATGAGGAATTGAGGGTACTTAGTCTTCTACCATTATAAACATACTTATAGCCATTTTTGTATTTTATTGTATGGAATCTAAGAGTGCACCATCTAAGATTAATAATCTTTCACCGGACTCCCCCATTGAAGTCAGTTTTTTTTCTTAAAAATTATTATATTTTGTATTACCAATTACAATTCACGCTGTATACTAATCTGTACCTTTTATGTAAATAAACATCTACTCACTACATTCGGCTTTTTATTCGTAGTAGAGGCTCTTCAATAGCAGTAATTTCCGCAGTTGATGGCTTAATTATAATCGTATAGTCAGCAGTAAAAACCAACTTAGTAACTTAATCTGTTTACTTTGTAGGGAGGAGTACCAGGAAAGACTGGGACGACACTAGTAGGTTCTCATTTTCACTGTTGTTTAGAGCCTGCATAATCGTATAGTAGTTATAGTTAAGAGGTGAAGTAGTGCAAATGGGTATTTTATTACCCCCTTATTCATAAAACTTAACATACCTCTGTTAACTAAAAGTTTTATTGTCCCTTACTCACAAACATAAATGTCAAAGTGACAGATATGGACAAACCAACTTTAGGGAGCGTTCAAGTATTACGTAACGAATTTGGGGGGAGGGGGGAGTCTTGTAAAACGTTACGATGCGTTACAGAGGCGGGAGGGGGTATTTTGAACTAGGCGTTACGTAACATTGTTTTTTTTTAACCCTTCAGAACGGTTGCCTAGAGAGATTCTCTCATGCATTTTATTAAACATTTTTTTTTCAAAATTTCAAATGGAATGACTACTCTAGGTAAAAATGGTCACTTGGTGGTTACGTAACGTTTTACTAGGAGGGAGGGGGGTACAGAAAAACGTTACGGCACGTTACAAGGGAGGAGTGGGGGGTCAAAAATCTCGAAAAATTGCGTTACGTAATACTTGAACGCTCCCTTAGCGGCTTGTTAACTAATAGAGGCTTGATGGACGTTTATGAATAAGGGGGTTAGTGTTTAGTACTAAAATGGGTCCAACGGAACACTTATTCTGAAAAGCTTTTAAATGAGAGTTACCTATCATATTGAACGCTCACATTTCTTGTACCACCACCACCATATAAGCCGAAGGACATCCACTGCTGGACGTAGGCCACCCCCAATTTCATGGAAGTTTACATTTCTTGTACAATATCGCAAATATCTTGAAATAAGAACAGTACAGAAACAGAAAAAATGCTACTACATATAAACCACAAATGAAATATTCACGGTTAAAGAAAATATTGTAGAGCTAATATTGACAATAGGTATTTTTTTTTTAAGTAAGTTCTAAATTTCAAGTGTTGTTCCTTGCGCAGGCGGAAGCGCGGCTTATCGACCGAGCAAGACACTAAACAGATAAAGGAAGATTTTAAGAGCTACCGTCGCCTTAAAGGAAAAAAGAAGAAGAATAATAGGGATGAAGGGAAGGGGAGGGGGCGTATGCGGGGGGCTGTAACGACTGATGTAGCTGGGCCCTTTTAAAGCATCCTAGAAAAAGCATTACAACAGGGTAACCAGAAAACTATCATCACATAACTATATCGTAACTTGGTATGTGAGGTTAAGCAATGTCGGGCGAGGTTAGTCCTTGGATGGGTGACGGCTTTGAGTGGTTACTAATTGAGCGCGCCCGTGCTTTGGAAGGCACGCTAAGCCGTTGATCCCGGTTGCTGTCTATGATAGCAGTCGTTAAGCTAAGTTAGAGGCCTCCGGGCGGCTTGAGAACTTCTAACAGTGAAGTTGCCCACTCACTTGACAGGCCTAATCCCAATAAGGTCTAATTTCCCTCTCGGGTTGGAAGTTCAGATGGCAGTCGCTTCCGTAAAAACTAGTGCCTACGCCAATTCTTGGGATTAGGTAGCGGACCCCAGGCATCCTTCAGGATGCAACTGTACTGGGAATAGCCCTAGGAGGATGATGATGATATACATATTACTTAACTAAGTACTGTCAGATCCAAGAGCGAAAGTAGACGGGTCATTGAAAGCCCATTACGGCGCTCGTGGTCACGGGTCAAGATGTGGGTTGAAATAATTATAAATATAAATAAACATATGATAAAATGTACAAAAAATATATATGAAGAAATAGGTACTCTCAGAAGAGATAAAGTCT
Source organism: Notocelia uddmanniana (assembly GCA_905163555.1). Lineage (NCBI taxonomy): Eukaryota > Metazoa > Arthropoda > Insecta > Lepidoptera > Tortricidae > Notocelia > Notocelia uddmanniana. Next base: position 3,271,200 of record LR991057.1, read on the forward strand.
GTTTACAAACGTGTCCACGACCCATGACCCGAACTTTCACTTGTAATTATCCCATAAATCTGTCATCATTCCAGCCAGCTACGCTCGACGTCTTCGCAGAAGCGTGCATTGATTGTCAACTTAAACCGGCTACAATAATTAAAACATACGTACATAGTTTTAGCAGTGACTTTTTCTCAAAGCTAGAAGTTGCAATTGAACTACATACTGGTCAAACGGCGGGTCGTAATGCAAATGTAACGAAGACGAAAGTCTTTGACCAGTGTGTGTTGCCAGTGATGACATCTGGTGCTGAAACGTGGTCGCTTACTATGGGCCTCATAAGAAGGCTCAAAGTCACCCAAAGAGCAATGGAGAGAGCTATGTTAGGAGTTTCTCTGCGTGATCGCATCAGGAATGAGGCCATCCGCAGCAGAACCAAAGTGACCGATATAGCCCTCCGAATCGCTAAACTTAAGTGGCAGTGGGCGGGGCACATAGCACGTAGAACCGATGGCCGTTGGGGCGGAAAGGTTCTCGATGGCGACCACGTACCGGAAGGCGTAGCGTGGGCAGGCCCCCCACACGGTGGACCGATGACCTGGTGAGGGTCGCGGGTGTCCGCTGGATGCGGGTGGCGCAGGACCGGTCATTGTGGAAGTCTTTGGGGGAGGCCATTTCCAGCAGTGGACGTCTTTCGGCTGACATGATGATGACATGATGAATCGACCTAGTCCCAAACTAAGCAAAGCTTGTACTATGGGTACTAGACGACGATATACATACTTATATAGATAAATACATACTTAGATACATAGAAAACATCCAAGACCCAAGAATATCCGTGATAAATGCACAAATAAATGCCCTGGCCGGGATTCGAACCCGGGATCTCTAGCTTCGGAGGCAGTCACTACCAAATAGGCTAAACAGGCCGTCAAAAGCTATTGTTATTTTACCGTGAAACTTTCCACTAATCCATGTTTAAAATCTTAAAGACAGTCTTTAAAAAACTTTTCATTTGATATTACTTCCATACCGCAAGAGGTATATTCACGGTTCTTGCAAAAAAAGATTGGTAATTAATATATCTTTAGATGTACAGATTTTAATCTGTACATCTGATATACGAGTACCAAAATAGGTAATCATTTGAAGTGACAATATTATTTTTTTATTAAAATTTCGTCCGCGCCCGTCACAATAGTATAGCATACACTGAATGTAATCGTTCTTTAAGAGGATAAAAAGGGAGGTAGAAGATTGCATGGCAGAGCAATAATGATCTCAATTCAATTCAATAATTTATTTCAGGCATAAGTAAAGTAAAATTGTATTACCAGAAAGATATTATAGTACAAAAAATGCAAAGTCGATGTCTGTATCGTGGAAGTCAAACGTAAACCATACGCCATACGCGCATAATTTACCGAATAAAGTGCGGTCTGTAAGCACAAACATTGTAGTAAAAATGTATATATATTTATGCCCTTTGCCATACATAGGTAACAGTATTTACGTCAGTAAAACATATCTACACAGACATTTAGTAACACCGCGTAGAGAAGACATCAACGCGTTCTGACAGCAAACTACAATGAGGCAATTATTATTATCTTGTTAAAAAAAAATTGATACAATAATATGCCATATATACTGTGCATGCGGGGCGTAAGAGGGTAACAGGTCCCTGTCGCCCTACTAAAGTAACACCCCAAAAAAGAAACAACAGAACAACTAAGTGACATGCACGCATGTCATTTTATGGTTTAAAAAAACGTAAAAGGGACATATAAACAAGACTGCGATCACGATACTTTTTTTAATTCAATATTAAATATTTTGTTACTGAATTCATTCGTAGCCTCGTCCACAGTAGAAGGTCCGATTAACAAGTACACAGGTTTATAACAATTGATTCGTAATCTCAATTGCAAAACGTTTCTGAATGCATAAAGCTGCATCACCGATATCGGCGAGTATGGAGGGCAGCGTTCGCGCGACTTCGCGCAGCGGGCGTCAGGAGACAATCAATCCGGTTTGGCTGCAGCGCTGCAATTAAAGTAGTGTCGCGCGGTGCGAAAGTCAGGCAGCACAGAGGGAGCACTCGCGAAAACCGCCTGCGAAACGCGGCAACCGCCCACAAAACGCGGCAACCACAGACCATGGTAATCGCTTGCGAAACGCGAAGCTTTTTGTTTGGGAAATGCGACAATCGTCACGCTGCTATAAATCATTGAGCTCTCGTAACTACGAGACTGCTTAGCTACCAACCTATTTTATTAGGTATTTATTTATAATCTAATTCGTTTCATATTCCTCATCTTTGATAAGGCGAAGATAATTAATTTACAAATAAATAAATATTAAGGGACAATCTTACACAAATCGACCTAGTCCCAAACTAAGCAAAGCTTGTACTATGGGTATTAGACGACGATATACATACTTGTATAACATACTTAACTTAAATACATCAGGAACATCCAAGACCCAAGAAGAAAGTCCGTGCTAAATGCACAAATAATGCCCTGGCCGGGATTCAAACCCGGGACCTCTAGCTTAGGAGGCAGTGTCACTACCAACTAAGCCAAACAGATCTTCTATTGTACACGATGTTTAATTAACTAGGCTATTTCATATACCCACGGTAGATCATTGGAATACATTAGCAACTATAGAGGTCAGCGTTCGCGCGACTTCGCGCAGCGGGCATTAATCCGGTTTTTCTGCAGTGCTGCAATTAAAGTAGTGTCGCGCCGTGCGAAAGTGTGGCAGCGCAGAGAGACCACTCACGAAAACCGCCCGCAAAACACGGCAACCGCTAGCAGAACTCAGTGACCGCTAGCAAAACGTGGCAACACTGGCAACCACCAGTACTTTTACATTTTGTTATTTTGTTTCGATTGTAATTGTTTTTTTGTGCAACCAGCTTAACAATATACCCTGTCCCCGCCCGCCCTACGTGTGCGCTCGTATGATCATGTAGTTATGACGTCACGTACAATTTTACAGTACGGGTCCTGCGCAGGCGCCGCGTTGTCTCAGTAGGTAAACATGCGTCCTCCGGCTCAATGGTTGCATATGAAACACATGATAGGATTTAATATATCTATATTAATAATTTCGTGCAGGGGTACGGTAGACCCGAACGAGACCTGTCTCAAATTGAAGAACGTATAAAAATAACGATTTTTGAGTTGAACATATGTATCCGCAAAATTCGGATTGTCGCGTATTTTGCATTTAAAAGTGTTAATTTTATGACGAAAGGTCGGCCATATTAAATTCGTTGGTTGACAGCGTCGGGTTGGGTACGTTCGGAAATTGTTAACTATGTTTGCGGCCGGTGTGTTGGCCAGGTTGCTGGGCTGCGTTCTGGGTGATGGGCCATCATCGCCCATTGTGTGGATTCGGCTAGCGGCATCTGCAGCGTTTTGTTTTTGTAGTTTTCAAGCGTTCTATAAACCTATCACCCTAGCTAGCACGATAACTTATACCGTCACGGTATATGGGCGAAATGTATTAAAACGTCACATAAAACGTAACGGTATAATCTATCGTGCTAGCTAGGCTGATTGTCACAACAACCGCCTTCAAATCGAATGTATGGGAACTGTTACATGGTTATTATTATCACGTGATACATTCATATCACGATAAGTATCACGTAAATATTGAAGCAGAATCCATACAATATTGAAAACTGCGATAATATTGACACCCCAGTATTGTGATAATATTAGTCGTGTAAAGGACACCACTTGAATGTTTGCTGAGTCTGTCCGCCATCTTAAAGCTGCGTCTCTATTTTGTTGTGACAAACTACTAGGTGACTCATGGCTTTTAAACGTCTAGAAAAATTCTGTCCCTATCTCGCTCTATCTTATAACTTAGTGGTACTGGGGGTCTACTCCGAAATTCGAAATCCGAACTTCGTATGGTGCCGTCCCTTTCACTCATATAGTCTATGACAGGAGAGTGAAAGGGACGGCACCATACGAAGTTAGGATTTTGAATTTCGGAGTAGAGCCCCAGCTCATGCCGTTCGCCGCGCTCGGACGTTAGAGGCGCTACTGCGAACCGAAAACGAAGTATCTGCCTCTCTCTCGCACATGTATATTCGAACGACAGAGAGGAAGATAGTTCGTTTTTGGTTCGCGGTAGGCCCTCAGGCGTCAACTTTAAAACGAATAGGGTATTTTACTATAAGAGAAATAAAATTCAAAATGTAATAAAAACCAGCCAAGTGCGTCGGAGTCGCACACTGAGGGTTCCGTACAACTAAAAAACAAATGTGATTTATCAATATACTGATATTTTTGGTAAAATATACTTCATAATAAACATTATCACCTAATTTCAAGTTCATAGGTCGATGGGAAGTTAAAAAATTGTATGTGTGGCAGACAACACACGGAATGTTCTTTGACTTTCTTCGACCGTCCGCCGCGCTCGGACTAAAGTGCTACCAACCGAAAACTAAATATATATGCCTCGCTGTCGCACTTGCATATTCGAGCGCGGAGAGGGAAATACTTCGTTTTCAGATCGCGGTAGGCCCTCTGGTCTGACGGCTCCTATTCCTGGATGGTGCGCGTATCGGAATGTGAAATACCTTTGGCAAAACGGAACAAGTTGTTAAATAGATTCCATTAATTGGAGAAAATATTACCAACTGTTATTATTTTCACGCGAAACACCGAATATTGAAGCATAATCCATAGGGGCCTGTTACATGGTTATTATTATCACGTGATATACTCATATCACGATCCGTATCACGTGCAATGAATATTAAAGAAAAATCCATACGATTTTGAAAACCACGATACTTAATCTTAACACACCAGTATTGTTAAGCGTTTAATAGACAATTTTAAAAATTGCGATAATATTGACACATAATATTGAGTGTAAAGGGCCCCACTTAATAAAATTTGGCGGAGAATGAAAAAAAAGCTGTAGCAGTCAGAAAGCGTAGAGTCAGGCTGGGTTGCACCGACTTACGATCACAGACTGATCAACGTTAAATATGGCGCCGGCAGCTGCCATCCCATAGAAACTTGTCAAACTTTCCACACATTGAATTTTAACGAACACAGCTTACGATTACAGACGGTTTGGTGCAACCCAGCCTAAGTCGTTTCGCGGTAGCAGTCAGAGCTGCTACCGCGAAACGAAAACGAACGAACGTCGTGTATTTCCCTCTGTGTCGCTCGATTTTGCAAGTTCGACAGAGAGGGAGATACACGAACTTCATTTGTTTTCGTTCGCGTTAGCAGCTCTGACTTCGCACCAAAAATACTGAATGGCACATCAATATTTAACAATTGCACATCTGAACTGAATTTTAATGAACGATTAGTATTTTAGCTATACAAATCAGTACTGATTACGGTGTCAAATTTTTTATGTGCCTTTAAATACTACCCTTATAAAAATGCTTAGGATTAACTTGCAAAGATACTAGCCTTTGCCCGTGACGTCGTCAGCGTAATCTTTTACTCCCTATTCCATATGTTAATCCAGACTACAGACTATATTTGTATACGAAGTTTCATCATAATCCGTTGTTGTAAAGTTTTTAATTTATAAATTTTTGTTCACTATTTCTTTCGTCGTTTGCATAACTGTCACGAATAAATGTTTACTTTATTTCTTTCTTATTTATTTCACCCGAGCGAAGCCGGGCTTTCATCTAGTTGTATTCATAATGTCGCGTGTACTACTCTAATCATTACTAATCTTATTAATTTTAGTTTAAAAGTTATTGGCTTAAATAAATTATTTCTCCTTCACTTCCCATTTCTCGCGTCTGTTATTTTACAAATATAAAACGTAATATTCATGCACCACTACCATATCAGCCGATGGACGTCCACTGTTGGACATAGGCCTCCCCCAATTTTATGGGGGGTAAATGCCATAATCGCCACGCTTGGAATGCGGGTTGGCGATCGCAGTATCTCCACCGCACTCCAGGGATGCTGCTGCCCATCCCCCGGTGGTCTTGGTCGTAGGTTTAGCACATACCCTGACCTGACCTGACTTTTTTGCCATAAGGCGTAAAAGAGTCGCGTCCATGCTGAGGCAAGTGCGCGGCAGTAGCAACGGTCTTCTCAGGGTGGTGGCCGAGAGGTTGGACTACCCTATTACTAAGTCTTGGGTTGAGGTGGCTATTGGGAGAGCGAAATAGACAGTACTTACTTTCTTCGCTTTCTCAATAGCACACATTTTTCATTTTTTTTTCTTTCAATTCTTTTTCTTCTATTTATAACTAACATAGTTCGTAAGATGTAAACTAACAAAAATGTATGGATCATCTAAGGTCTGAAATAAATGATTTTTATTTTTTTAACTAACACTGAGGAATCCGAAAATAAATAATTTTCATTTAATTTTATTTTTTTATTTTTATCTCAATATACTTTTTATTAGATGTAGGTACCCATCGATATTCCGGTCTTCTATTACAGTTTAGAACAGACCATTATATTTGAGTAAAATTAACCTTTACATTATAGTACATTACTGCAGAGGCCGGGACAAAAGCCTTAGATCTATCCGGCCTCGCTTCGCTCAGCCGTCTATATGTCTTCGGCCGGCAACCCCATATTTCCCGCCGAGGTATGTATAGTGCTTTTCTCAAACACGCAATGAAAAACAACAAAAAAATCAAAGTTTTATTTCTGATACGCATAGTGGCAGAATGTCATGATGCCTGTGCCACAAATTTATGTGGAATGGAAATTAAAAAAGAAGACTTTGCAGGCCTAGGTTCGCAAGATTTGTATGAAATTCCATTAACTACCTCTTGTCCTAGCCGCACCTAAAACGTGATACTTCGCAGCCTATTATAAGGAACATAACATCAATATTTCATTGCATGTTTGAGAAAAAATCCATATATCCGTAACCATGTTTGTTTACAAACCAGTGACTTATTAAAAAAGGTTGTTAAAAAAATGGAAGTTAGCACCTACCGACCAGTCCTGTGTGTGCGTAGGACCGGCCAACGAGTGGCCCTCCAAGGTAAACATTAGCTGCCTGGCTAAAAACAGTTAAGACAGAGATTTCTTAATTTTTCATTTCATTTTTCAAATGGCAACTACTCAGAGTAAGGATTTCTATAGAGAACCTATACGAGTTTCACCAAGGGGTACAGAAAAGTTCTTATGCAGCTAAATTGAGAACGAGTCTTAAACGTCTGGCAGCTTACAATAAACCACGTTTTTAATTTGGCCGGGTAATCGTTTATTTGCCTCAAACTATTTGACTTGACGTTTAGATGACATTGAGGCAAATAAAGAAAAGCGGAACTATGGCAAGGACAACAAATGATATATCCCTCTCTGTCGCTCTTATTCAATTCAGTATATGATCTTCTCACTCTTAGCGGTATTATTAATTGACGTCTACTCTGGGTACTCTGAGGGCAACTATAATATCTATGTCAAATGTGTCATACGTCACTTAATTGTCGTCATAGTGAAGACAAATATTGTTTGATCCTTCACGGGTTCAATTATTCTGATTAAATTGCTATAAATTTACTATTCATACTTAAATCAGCTGAATGAAATATAGAATGTATTAAAGTACGAGTACATTTGGAGTACGAAAAAATTATATTTCTGCCCAAAGGTCAATATTGTTTTGTCACATTACACAGGGAAGGCCTATGTCCAGCAGTGGACGTCCTTCGGATGATATGATACTGATGATGCTGACATTACAGAGAGTCGTACCTAATTTCTTTTTAATTTGCCGTTATTTTTTAAGTCTCTACTTTCATTTCATTAGCCATACTGTAGGTGTACAGTCGGGGAGATAAGTACCTAAGGAAAAAGTTGGCAAAGTTCCTGGTGTGACGCTCAAGTGGTTATTCATGTACTTGTTTTGTGACTTAATGTGTTTACTACAAGTTAATACAATTTATAATCTATATTCCTGAAGGGCCCGAGTCGCAGGCGAGGGAGGGCTTTCTGTTTTACGACCCGTGTTTTGTACACAATTTTACGTCACCACTAGGCCAAAAAGTGGGTTTTTCCGGACGAGCAGCGTGCGGAAAAACGCGCTTTTTGGCAAGGTGTAGTGTAAAGACCATTTTATAACAATAGGATGTAATGTGTGGTAATGTTTCTTGTCTTTTTTTAGACTTCACCTATGTATGTCCAAATCTAACCCACTACGCTGTTATTCGGTATGACACTTCCAAACCGCAATTTATTTATATAGTTAAATCCAAATTGGAATTCAGTACGTACGTTTCAAATTAACCCTAAGAACCTACAGGACCTATTTTTTGTCGCAGAATTGCAGCGAAATCAACGTTTGCGCAGATCTGTCCCACCGGCCGCGCTGTTGTTGTCTGCGGCATGCGCCCGCGCCGCGCCAGTCCGCGCGCGCTCGCGGCCGGCGACACACGCCAGCATGCGCTAGCGATGGTGTACCCCGAGGCCCGCTGGGGAGCGCCCGATGCGTTAGCCCCCCTCTACGATGACGTCTACCGAGGTCAGCTGATCCTTTTGTCTACCTTTGTCTTTGTGTGTGCTTTAGTGCCTAGGAAGGGTATACTTCGTGATTGCGGTCACTTGCAAAAATTGCAATTTATGCACTAAGTTTTCTGTTCACAAGGCAGTGTTACCGATACCGCTGGTCTTGTCTACCGGTGTAAATCTTTACCTATGTATTATATGTAATCACTCAGAAAACGTCTAGCTAGTTTTGAGAGTATTAGTTGTGATTTGCAAGTGACTGTAGGATATATTTTTGTGGCTCGAAAGGGGTACAAGTCGTTTACAAATACACAGGACATGTAACCTTTTACTAACTCTCAGATTTGTATATTATACAGTTCGTATATGTTTTTACTCTATAAAGTAAAAAGTCTGCCTGAAACTCTACATAATTTACTAAGTTATTGTACCTAAACTAACTAAAAACTGTCTTTGTGAGCGCTAACCCAGTACGTACGTATAGTATGATTCAACGTTATATATTTGCAATAGCGCATCTCGTTGAGTTGAGTCACTCCAAGCTTTAAGCTCGACCTGTCTGGGTCTTGTTCGAGATTTCTTATTAGGTTTGTTTTGCTAAAGCGTTGGAGGTGAGTCAAGCTTTTGTGTCAGCTGATTTGTCGATAGAGCTTTACTATAGTCTAGTTTCTTAAAATGCAGGTCAGTTAATCCGTATTTAGTTGCTTTTGTACTCATTTAGTGAAGTTTACAAGCACAGGTTTTACGACCACAGATGATAAGGTAGATAATATTTAAATAAAACACATGATCTTAACTCCATACGAAAGGTATAAAAGACTTTAAAATGTAATAATTTAAGTGATTTAAAATAATAAATATTACACTGGCCTGCAAAAGTAGGTATAACAGTTTTTGTTCAAGGACCTAACAGTTAAAAATTACAGCATTTGAAAAGGGAGCGTTTTTCTTTTTTGTTCTATTTTTCAGCCATCTTTTAAAAGGAGGTTGTGAAAAAGGAGTTTATATAAAAAAACTCAATTTTCTACATAATGATTTTTATTTCAAGTTTCTAATTTAAATAGTACAGAAGTTATCGTTACGTTTATGAGTGTTATACCTTCTTTTGCAGGCCAGTGTAGATATTTTTCATTCTTTGTTTTACACTCGTAGATAGAGCCCATGGTAAGTCAGCTTCTATTATAATTCTCCGACTATTATGGATAAGTAACATGTAGAAAAAAAAACTGTAAAAATCACTAGTACACAATTGTCCTCGAGGTTGCGGGTTTGATTGAACGCGCTAATCTCAGGAACTACTGGTTCGAATTGAAAAATTATTTTTGTGTTGGATAGTCCATTTATCGAGGAAGGCTTTAGGCTATGTACGCTGCGACCAATAGGAGCGAAGATGGGGACGAAGTACCAAAAGAGTACATGTTAAAAGTTCTAATTTAAAAAAAAAATTGGGCGTACAAGTACATGTACCCCTGTTACAGGTGAACACCTCATTTGTAAATGAGCCAAAAGAGCGCGGGCTGCTTCTCTAGACACGCCGCACTCAACGACATTCTCCGCCGTTCTCTTGCCACCGTCAACGTGCCGGCGCTACTAGAGCCACCCGGCATTCTTAGAGACGATGGCAAGAGGCCGGATGGTACGTCTTTGATTCCGTGGAAGATGGGACGTGTGCTAGTGTGGGACGCCACGTGTGTGGACACGTTGGCTCCTTCCCATCTCCACGGAACTTCAGTCAGAGCGGGTGCGGCGGCAGAGGTGGCCGAAAAGGCTAAGCAAAGCAAATATAGGGGTCTCGGCGCCGAATATAACTTCGTTCCGTTCGGCGTTGAGACCCTCGGTCCGTGGGGTCCCAGGGCCCATGACCTCTTTAAAGAAGTGGCAAAGAGGCTAGTGGACACCACTGGTGACCAAAGGGCTGGCAGCTTCCTCGCACAACGCATCAGCATTGCTATACAGCGAGGAAATGCTGCCAGCATCTTTGGCACGATGCCGCGGGGTGACCCGACGCGGGGTATTTATTTTGTAAGTTTTTAATAAGTATAGGATATTAGTTGAAATTTGTGATGATGAAAAAACTGTAAATCATGCATGTGCTAATTCAAAAATCAGATTTTAATATATCATTTAATACTTACTACTTACTGGATTATCAGTGAAACAAAATATTGTGAGAAACCCCTGTCTAATCCCAATAAGGTCCAGTGCTCCCTCAGGTTTGAAAGATTTGCATTGGTCCGGTTTTTGTGAGATGGAGTCAATATGGTTATAACAAAAAAATAGGTTTTCTGCCTGAGAGAATTGAGTGGCACTTCAAACGCCACAACGTAGGTAACGCATTTTTTTGACAATGTGATTGCAAATCTTTTGTGCGCCTACGTACATAATAAACTTGTACGAGTACATTTCGCCGTTGCCTATATAATACTAGACTAGATTACGCCGTATATACCATAAGGTATTGTCTTTAAATGTTGTATATTCTCGGAAACTCCATGTCAAGCTTCTGTGTAGAGTTCTAGACACTTTTGACCTCGTGTATTTAAGCCTGGCTCTTTTAACACGCCGCCACCTAAACGGATCCCAAAATATGGTAATAGCTACGGAGTGCGGCAAAGTCAAACAATACCGGAATAACAAAAGTAAATTAACCTTCTGGTTACAGCTAGGGCAGTGCAGGCAGTTCTAAAAGGCGACATATGACGCAGGGCGATACCGATGTAGTTATGCTGCATCGGCCGGCCATGTCAGGAGGTACATTTTTTTGTTATCGATGTGGAAATACATTACGCATGCAAATGCAAATGTATTGCCCCCGGTCTGAGAAACCTGATCATACCTGATGGCCGTGCACGCTTACCGCCTTGCTCTTCGTGTAAAACCACCCGTTAGGTGAGGTAATTCTCTACGACCAACCTGAGATAAAGCGGCACCCCCTGGTATCTGAGTGCATCCTTTATGACCGCATAGGGGGGGTGCCAAATGCATTGGCAATGTCGAGTGATTAGATTAAGGAGGTACATAGTTGTGCTTATACTTTTACCTTACTAAAACTCTGGATATCAGCGCTGACTTGCATCTTAAAAGAGCCCGGGGTTCTTAGAGGGTTTTTCTACATAATCTCAATACCCAAGCGTAGACACAAGTTATTCGGAATCGAATGCCTTCCGACCATCCAATCCAAAAATAATGAGACCTATAATAGTCATCCTCCTAGCGATTAGTCCCGTCTTACGACGGGGTCCGCTTTCCTGATCTTTTTCTTCCACTTCGCTCTGTCTTGGACATCCTCAGCGTAAAACTCTCAGGCGTTCATGCCTTTGGTTACGGCATTGCCCCATCGCAACCTGGCTTGCCCTCTTTGCGACGCTCCAGGCAAAGCAAGACCAAGAGCTATGTTGCCGATGTATTCCGGTGGCCTTCTTTTGACATGCCCAACCATCGAAGCCGATTTTCTTGGAGCTTATCTTGGATATGAGAGCTATTAATTTTTGCTTCCACGGACAGAAGAACAAAAGACATTCCCTTTTTCGACATTTGAGGAACCTTATTTTGAATACTGCGTTTGCGGCAAACATGCTTCTGATCGTAGGATTCGTTATGGTGACAGGTAGAGACAAATGTAAGTCCCTCACTCTCACACAACGCATCGTCTGGAGCTCTGGCTAACTTTTCGAACAAACTATAGGTAAACCTGTCATTTTTACAATGGAAAATGATATTTGTATCAATCACATGCACGCTCGAAAACGAGTCGCATATTATTACCTTTGTTCAAGTCCCCACAAACTTGCTATGTCAAAAAAAAGGCCAGGCGTTATTGGTAGAAGATTATACAACAAACTACCGAACTCCACCAAACAGGAACAAAGACTCACAGTGTTCCGTGCCCAAGTGAAATCATTACTAATAAACAAGACCTTGTATAACATAAATGAATTTTTTGAGATGGACTTAACAAAATAGTTACTAAAAATTGAGCCACTGGCTGAATATGTATAAATTGTAATACACGTATTTGTAAATTTGATAATAGCATAATGTAATAGTATAAATGTTTTGTTTTGACTAGTCACACTTGTTGTAATATAATTGTTGTATGTTTCAACGTGCACAACAATGTATACCTTAATGTAGTGTAGTGATGAATAAATTATTATCTATCTATCTATTAGTACCTTGAAGTAATACAATACCATATACCAACAGAGCCACTTACGTAACCAGAATGCTGGCTTTTACCTCGCCCAGAGGATCACAATTGCCATACAACGTGGCATGGCAGCATTGCCACGTTGTATGGCAACTGTGATCCTCCTATGTACCACCTGGCAGCGATCTGGGACATTTTTTTTACCTCTAGTTTTAGTTTTATTTGTTCTTTCTTTATTGTAATTTAAAATTGATATATTTTGAGTCCAACAGAGCCAGTAGTGGTGTCATTATGGCTGCGGATTTTTTTGTTTTCGGTAACTTTTCTCAGTTGGCGGCGTGTCTCTAATGTCTCTATTAGTACATTACGATACAAGGGTTGTAAAACAAAGAAAGGCCGATATCGCAGATGTTTGAGGCCCGAGCCGCAGGCGAGGGTCATAAATATGCTAGTGTTTTGTACACAATTTTACGTCACCACTTGGCCAAAAAGTGGGTTTTGGAAAAAACGCGCTTTTGGCAAGGTGTGGTGTAAAATAAATATATTATACACTCTGTAGTGGTTTTGGCCAGTACCTACTAAAATTTGACGCTCCAACCAAAGTAACTATCAACTAAAAAAAAGACAATTTAGAACCCACTGCTTGTCATTCGTACGGTTTGTCATTTTGCAAGTAACTTTTCTTTCCAATAACCCTATCTCAGCTTAGCGTTTGTTGAAGCTTTAAGAGTTCTAAAGCTTTTAAAACTGGATTGATCGTGTCAACAATAGACCTGTTTACCCAACATGCTCGTAGTGAAACAACCTATATTAAACTTAACAACCACAATCCGGCTAGCACGGTAATCCCGACCACTTTAATAAGGAAAAATTTGTACACCTGCATGCAGGTACGGCATACGAGGTCGATCTTACAATGTACTCACCATCATCATTCTAGCGTTATCCTAGTACAGTTGCATCCTGAAGGATGCCTGGGCTCCTCTACCTAATCCCAAGTATTGGCGTAGGCACTACTTTTTACGAAAGCGACTGCCATCTGACCTTCCAACCCAATGGGAAACTAAACATTATTGGGATTAGGCTTGGCTAAGTGAGTGGGCAACTTGACTGTTAGAATTTCTCAAGCCGCCTGAAGGCCTCTAACTTGGCTTAACGACTGCTATCATAGACAGCAGCCGGGATCAACGGCTTAACGTGCCTTTCAAAGCACGGGGGCGCTCAATTAGTAAACTACTCGAAGCGGTCACCCATCACCATCATTTTGTGTTTGGCGAATAAATTATATTCATTCATACATTCGTTACGAGTAAGGAGGGTTAGGCTTACATGGTTCTGGGGTCGTAAGGACCGGGCGCGAAGGACCTATACAGGGTGATTCGGGAGACGTGAGCCAGATCAACACTACAGATTCAGTAGATCACAAGCTACTGCTTCGTGCCACTATTAGTGAAATTAACGTTCATTTATCTTTGGTGTTGAAAACAAAATGTTTTTCATTATTTACGAAATTCATGGTCACTCTACAATCAGAATACTTCAGTCAAGTGATACTTGTCAAATTGAATGTCATCTTAGTCCGATTACTTTTGAAATATCGTATCTCACTCAATGTGACAATTTACTTTCTTCGTAATCAAAGTGTTGTCATAACAGTTAGAGGTTTAATATTTATAAACCAGTTGTTGTAGGGTGACCATGATTGCAGAGAATTAAACTTTAACTTAAAATACAGAAAATAGGCCATACCTTTTTCCTGTATTTTAAGTTAAAGTTGTGGTGTTTCACTTAAATACAATGGTGAACGATTCATTGCCATTTACTATGTATGTAGTGTTGGTCCTGTATATATATGACCCATGACCAGAGGGTTGGCAGCCCTTTTTGCAAACAAGATTGGTTTACCAGTCCAAAGAAGTAACGCCATAGCCAGTGATGGGTACCTGGGAGTGTGTTTACTTTTTATAGGTTTAGTTTAGAATTAGCTACCTTGGTTTACTATATTTGCTTTTATACGTATCACATTTGGTTAATAAATAATTACATGGAGGTCAGATACTTAGTACAAGCTCACAGACGAATACTAAATGTTGTATGAATAGATCGCCAGCTAGTCTAGGCAATCAAGGTATAAATGTATTCAAGACTAACTGTTCAAACTCGTTTTGCAGACTAATTTATAGTCTTTTGGTTTTTTATCGAGAAACGGCAGTTGCTAGTCTATATTTAAGCTTCAGCCGTAAATGAGGTAATAATTATCTTAGTCTGACTGCAGTAACTGTTTCTATATTAGTCATCAACATCATCAGCCGAAAACTTCTATTGCTGGTCATAGGAGAAATAGAACACCATGGTTTTGGCCTGGCCAGCCACATCAGAGCTCATAGTAGTAGGGCAAATAGGGGGGTTTGGTTTGTTGGGGTCGCCGTCAATACTATACGATATTCTTATATAGAATAGGTAAGCAATTGACCAGTTTGACCAATGTCTCACCAGGTGGTAAGTAATGAGATCGAGGGCGCTACATGCGTGCCTAGATTTACTCATGTCTTGAAAAAATCAAATTTATAAGTATCTGAGAAAAGGTTTGCCGGGAGAGAATAGAAGAATAGAATTTATCATTTTATACCTAATATTGGGATGTATTATATGTAGTACAGATTAGGTACAATGATACCATCCAAAATTCTTCTAGTTATGATGTTAAAACTCTAATTAAACATAAGGTCTTATTCCAATTAGTGGAGATCAGCTTCAGATTTGCGTAGGTTTGTGGATTTTCCTCATTTCTTTCCCACGTGGGACTCAGATTGTTCGGAAAGGAAGCTAATTTATCTCTCTGTCAAATTACGCTCCTCGGAGATTGATTACCGACTCGAATATTATTTTCAGTCACTTATATTTTTAGAATATAATTTTCTAGCGGGATTATTAGAAACTTGTTGAATGTTAGCTTTAGATAAGAGTGTGGTACGCTTGAAGGAAAGCTTAGTAAGTTTCACGCCTATAATTGACATGGTAATTGTTCTGTTTTATTAATAAATCTTCTTCAAAGGTTATTAAATTAGGTGGAGTGCTCGTGGCCCAGCGGCGTTCGCGTACCGCGTGCGGTATGTGGGCCCGGCTCCCGTGCTATGGAAGGCACGTTAAGCCATTGATCCCGGCTGTTGTCTATGACAGCAGTCGTTAAGCCAAGTTAGAGGGCTTCAGGTGGCTTGAGAACTTCTAACAGTCAAGTTGCCCACTCCCTTGACAAAGGGGGGTCGAAGTTGCACCACGTCCGTAGGGAGTACCCACCGTTACCCTACACGTGACCCCTGGGTGGTGCTAAAAGTGCAACAAAAACTGGCAACCGTACTTGTCTTCTCGAAGATCTCACGGCTTGTAAATAAATATGGGGTCTTGACAAGGGGGTCGAAGTTGACCACGTCATGAACGACATCGGCCTTTGTATAGTGTATGTACCTAATACTATATGTAAGGTAATTGAGTGGATCACTTTCGATCTTGTCACAATGACAATAAGCTTCAAAAGGGTCAATGACCGTATGGCCTTGACCGGACATCGCGATTATCGCGAACTGTAGGAACGATTCTCCAGCCGATATAATATAGATAAATTATTTGAATTGGCCGAGTTGTAGCCAAGTCCGTTCAAAAAACGACTTTACTGTACCAGCAAGAAGACTCAATATCCAATAAAATATTTCATAAAAACTAGGCCATTTTAAA
This sequence comes from Notocelia uddmanniana, assembly GCA_905163555.1. Taxonomy (NCBI): domain Eukaryota; kingdom Metazoa; phylum Arthropoda; class Insecta; order Lepidoptera; family Tortricidae; genus Notocelia; species Notocelia uddmanniana. The sequence continues at coordinate 3,287,562 of LR991057.1, forward strand.
TAGTTTCAACATTAATACCTACTATCAAGAACCTTCTAGCGTTTCCCGGTTGTATCATAGAGGCGCCAGGGGTCCGTACTGGTACCTAATCTCAAGACTGTGCGTAAGCACCAGTTTTAAAAAAGCGTCTGCCATCTTACCTCCAACCCAGTTAAAACTAGAAATTGCTGGGATTAGATCGATATTGTAAAGGTGTTTTCCTTCACCGCAAACTTACTGTAGATTTGTACCTAATTAAATCATACCTATACTCGTACAATAAGGCGACGGTTGGGATGTGTCAAAGTAGTGGAAGTGACAAGGTAAAGTGACAAGGTACTAAAATGTACATTCTACTTTTGCTGTTGACTGTACTTATGTAAAGTCGTAATACAAATTTTAAATTATTCATTTCGTCTTTGTCTATAATCCAACCTTGACTACGATTGTAATTTCGTTTGTAACATAAATAAATATTTTGGTTTTTTTTTTAATCTAAGGCGATGGAAAACAAAAAAATGCAAAAAAAAAATTGTATTAAAAAAAATCAGTGTAAAATATATGTTGTATTATGCTTTTATGCTTAGCTATTATTTTAACTAATTAATAATCTAGTTTATACGTAAAATGTAAGTAATATATTTTCTTTCTAGATTTAAAATATCTCTAAAAAAAACTAGCCTATAGAGCTTCATAAAACATGCTGCGTCGCTGAAAGCTAATTTGCCCATAATTGAGCATGAGAGCACGTTTGAGCTTTAAGCTCAATTAAGCTTTGCAAATTGAACGTCTCTAGGAAGCAAGACTTTATAGAGCTTTTACGAGCCTGCATAAACTGGCACTAGACACAAACTGCCAACTTTACATGCTGTTCATAACTGCTTCACAATTTTATTCTCACTCTTATTCTTTGAGTTATAAGGAATAGTTTATTGAAATTGTGAATATTGTAACTGCATTATGAATTTGGTTGTTGGATGGATTTGACGGTTGTTCTGGTGAGAGAAATGTAAATCAGAAATTGGTGAATGTTAAATGACGGAGCTGTTTTGAATGCGCTCTGAACGTTCTGAGAAACGGATTATTGCAGTTTATTGTTAACGTTGTTTTGTGTTATGGTGGAACCACACATCGGCATTCGTTATGTAGCTGCGCCATATTTGCGAAAATATTTGTTAAGTGCGAGAATAACAAACATGCCCTACACTTCACTTATGCGTTTCCTTTGATGTGTGACAAAATCCGACAAGTCGACGAATACGCGTATTCTATTACTAACATACGATTTTAACCCTTGGCATGCCTGGTGGACGAAAGTCACACCGTATGCCTGGTGGGTCTTTTTTTTTTGCGTTGGGAAAATACGTTTACGTATCCCACCCGGTAAAGATCAGGGTGGTTATGACGGACTATCCGGTTGGACCGTACTACCGTCTAAAAACCCAACGATTACCGGCTACGCCTTTATGGGACGCCGCAGGATCGCAGATAGCACTCTACTGCGACGATGCCTGGTGGGTCTGACAAACCCGTGAATGTATAAAAATAATTTACGTGTGAAATATTTTTATAACACGTTGATTTGTGTGTTTTTGTTTTATTTGTACATTATATTTAATAGAAATAAATAAAAGACAGAACTCCCGAAACTACATTAAAACTTATTACATAAATAAAAACACTTCATATTTTCAACATCTTAAAACAGACTCTTGCTTGTATACACGTACATATATAGATATGTATGCCTGATCGGGACTCTGAGGCACTTTTCGCACGAAAAACTCGAGATGGTGCTTGCGGCCGACTGCGGGAGCAGCGTCAAAATGACCGCTAATTAATGACGCGAAGCTACTGAGAGATGCGAAACAGTAAATTAAAAAAATTAAGAAATATCAACAGATTGTTATCATCCTGGGTCTTTCAGACCCTACCAGGCTTGCGAAGAGTTAAGACAGTGTCTATGTAATAGAAACTCTATTACATTAGCGTTAAAGTAGAAAATCCAATGGAATAAGAGCATATGTCAGTGTCATACTATTGACCTGTATATTTCTTTTTGTGGTAAAAGTAATATACATGGTAAATACCTTCTTTTTAACAGTAATTCTAATATTAATGACCATGTTAGCTTGAAACCGTATATTGAATAAGGATGTGTCGCGACGTATTTGGCTACTTTGAGTGCTACTGACTTTTTTTTTTACTACAAATGGGATTGCTCTTGGCCAGCATCTAGGCAGGGGGCAAAGATGAGGCCGATGATGAAGCGAGCTCACCCAGAAGATGCCTATTCACTCGTGCCTTAAAAAGGTCTAGGTTATATGAACTCGGAAATACAGACGCCGGCAGAGAATTCCAAACCTTAGAAGTGCGCATTATAAAAGAAGATGCAAAGCGCTTGGCTCGAATTAGAGGAATTTCGACCAGGTAAGGATGGTAGCCAGCCGTACGTCTGGAAGTCCGATGGAAGAAGGGGGAAGGCGGTATGAGCTCATGGAGCTCCTGAGCACACTCACCGAAGTACAGTTTGTAGAAGACGCACAGACATGCTACTTTGCGTCTATGTGCTAAGCTCTGCAGCTTATTTCCCACTACCATACTGCCGCCAATGAGCCTCCTGGCTCTGCGGTCCACCGAGTCGAGTGCAGCAAGTTAATACTTAGCCGAGCCATCCCAAAGGTGACTGCAATACTCCATGCAAGACCGGACTTGGGCTTTGTATAAAGATAGAAGCTGCCCAGGGGTGAAGTGTCGCTTGACCTTATTTAGGATGCTCAGCTTTTTGGCCGCTGTTCCGGCTTTGGACTCGATGGTAGTGCCGAAGTTAAGGTTTGAGCTTAACGTCATGCCAAGCAGCTCGAGATCGTTGGCTACAGACATGGTTAACTACCTATATGATGCTGACTGTATGCCTACTTTTTGAATGGGTTCAGGATTAACGAAAACATCAGCAAAAAATAATAAAACGCAGATGAGTAGGTATAGAAGCTGTCTCTTGAAGTAATTTTAAAATAATACCGTTGTTGTATGAAGTGTCAAATGCCACATTGCATATGGTTCGTTGTCTTTTCTCGCTCGTCTCGCCACACAATAAGGGTCAGAGTACAGCTAGGAATATATAAATATTCAACAATTTACAGCCGTGGTAAGACTGTAAATGTAAAGTGGCAATGCCAGATGTGTTCGGGTGCATTATACCTCAAAGGTGCGTGCGTGAGAGGCAAATTTAGCTGAAGCAGCAAGGACACGATTGGCCCTAAGGTCAATACACAAACTAGGTGTGTACGTATGTGTAGACTCGGTCAAGAATAGGTCTCGCCCGCCTGTCGTAAAAGGCGATTAAAGGGGGCCACCGGGATTGCGAGTGCACCATGTGGCGAGCGACGCAGCACCTAACTTTCAAACCCAGGGAAGGTGATGTGGATGGCTTTACGATGAGCCAAGATGAGTAAAGCACCAGAGGGTTCCAGTGCGTTCAGTGTTGAGATCCTGGAGTCCTCCGCATTAGAACGCAGATGGCGGTCACAGTGGAGTTTTTAGTGGATAGAAATACAACATAACCCAGTCATTCCCCGATGACCTGCTTCGCAGGTTTACTCCACGAATAAAAGTGGTTAATTTTGTACTTATGTCACTTCTTAGGATTGGAATATATGTCGCAAGGAAATGATCAGAATCAGAATTTTATTTGTGAAACATAGGTAGGTACAATAAAGATGGTATGTGTAGCGAGTTAGTTCTCTTTGTTTTACCCACTAGCGTAGGAGTACAAATGTAGCGATGAGTGCTTGGCATGCAGCACGCATATTTGATAAATTCTGTATAAATAAGATAAAAATAATAATATAAAATCACAGTCAAAAGCGTTCTAGTCAAAAAAGTAAATTACATCAATAAAATTACAATAATAGTTATTCTCATCGATAAAATTTAAAATCATACGTCATATTAAAAGAATCAAAACTATGATTTGATTTTCTTAGGGATATGACCAATTCAGGCAGGATGTTATATGACTACTCAATTTCGTAATTTCCCTAGAAAGGTTCAGATGATGAAGTCCCTGGGTCAGTTTAGTGAAATAGCGATATCGGCTAAACAAATCAACTCATTTTGCTACAGACTTGTTTAGTGATTTGATACTCGTAAAATGCAGACGCCATTTTAACATCCTGCGTGAAATAATTAGAGATTTGACCAAATCTCAGTTTTGATCATTTCCCTTGCCTATGATCTTAAGTCGAACAACGGAAAAATATCACTTATTTAGCACTTACGGCATTATTATAACTTAAAATTAAATCAATCATATTTAAATTAATAACTCTATTAAAGTCGTATTAGGCACACAATCATAATCACCGGTTGTGCAATTGGTTCTTAGGGTCGTCATACATATGTTTACAGTTTTCCACCTTATTCCTTTGTAATAAGGCGAAAAACGTATACATATTTTTGACGTCGACGCGTGCTTGATACTTAATTTGCGGTTTAAGCCAAGCCTGATTGACCTTTAGTCCAATCAAAGACACCAAAAATGAAAACTTTCTGAATATAATAATGAGTAGTTACACTTAGTTACTCCTTTAACTTGTTATTTGTCAATTGGTTAAAGGTTATATCTCTAAGAATTCAGATAATCAGAAATGAGAAGTGTTCCGAAATAAACTTTTATGAGTAGAATTCTGTTGTTTCTGTTTCTCAATTTAAATGACCGTAGCGTAGAATATGGTTGCATACAATATAACTTACTCAAAAATATATCGGAAAACTGGACGTAGTTATGCAGAACGATCCAACTCACAAGAGATTACCATTGAAACACATGACTTTGTTTTTAACCAGAAGGTTCCAATTTCAAATTTTATAATGGGTAGGTTAGATCGTTTTCTCAGAACTACCTACATGCAATGTTTTCGATACATATTTATAAACGGATTCCATACATATTTTTGCTTTCGACTTTACTCTATGGGCGAACTATCTCTAGAGTCAACCGCTTTGGTGATTGGAGTAAAAGTTTAGTTACGTCAGTCAAGTATCTACTGTCATTTGATACGAGAGACTTTCGGTTCTGCTCGAATTCAATTTTAATTGTAGCATTGATCAATATGTATACATATTATTACCTAATGAGTGGGCAGTTTGAAGACTATTTATGTAAGCGCGTGAAATACATTTAAAGACGAATTGGAATTGAAACTGTCTAACAATAAGATAATATAATAATAATATTGGGGGACCATCTTACACAAATCGACCTAGTCCCAAACTAAGCAAAGCTTGAACTATGGGTACTAGACGACGATATACATACTTATATAGAAAAATACTTACTTAAATACATAGAAAACATCCAAGACCCAAGAAAAAATATCCGTAATAAATGCACAAATAAATGCCCTGGCCGGGATTCGAACCCGGGACCTCTAGCTTCGGAGGCAGAGTCACTACCAACTAGGCTAAACAGGCCGTCCGAATACTACCTGTTGTTTGCCTGTACAGTCGGCGTCATTTCGGTACACTATACAAAATACAGAATGTCATAATGAATTACATAATTGATACATTTGTCAACCCAATTAATAACATAGTGTTTAGTTTTAGTTTTATAAGTTTCTGTCTGCTGTGCCCTAACAGGGTATCATGTAAAATTTATATGTAACCTGACAGCATGAATAAATGAATACTGAAATTACTGAACACTTAAATATATGGTGTACTGAAGTATTTGGCCACTTTGGCTGCTACGTACTTCATGACGATGACTCTACTTTGTTATTTTCCTGAAGTGTGCAAAAAAGTCTATTTGTATTGTATTATAACAAACTTCAACCCCCCCTTCTCTCAAATAGACCTCGTATGTGCCTCGTATTTTGGCTTGCACCACCACCCATCCAATCAACAGGTTGACACAAGCTGTGAGCTACAATGTGTGCTCGCTCTGCAAACACTGATGAGATGAAATTAGTCTAGTCTCGTACATCATATTAACTTATAGTACATATTAGTGATGGAAATATGGTAATTATGTTTCCGTACGAGCACATTGAGAAGAGTACAAAGTAAATACATGCAAAAAAGATGTATGTATATACGTATTATATTATCTGAGAAATTATAGATAAGTAAATAGGTACCATTATTCAAACAAGCCAATAATGATTATTTATGTACCAAGAAAAATATACAGTAATAATGGTTTAGTACAAAGTTGTTTTTTATTCTTTTTTTAGAATAGAATAGAATAAGAATTATTTGTGACAATAAACATGGACATAAATCAGCATATAAAAAAAACCGGCCAAGAGCGTGTCGGGCCACGCTCAGTGTAGGGTTCCGTAGTTTTTGTAATTTTTTCAAAAACTATTCAACCTATCAAGTTCAAAATAATTTTCCTACAAAGTTTTTATAAAGTTCTACTTTTGAGATTTTTTTCATATTTTTAAAACTTATGGTTCAAAAGTTAGAGGGGGGGGGACACATTTTTTTTTACTTCTGGAGCGATTATTTCCGAAAATATTAACATTATCAAAAAATGATTTTAGTAAACCCCTATTTATTTTTAAATACCTACCTTACAATATATCACACGTTAGGGTTAAAATGAAAAAAAAAATCACTCCCCACTTTACGTGTAGGGGAGGTACCCTAATAAAATATTTTTTTCCACTTTTTATTTTACCACTTTGTCGGCGTAATTGATATACATATTAGTACCAAATTTCAGCTTTCTAGTGCTAACGGTCACTGAGATTATCCGCGGACGGACGGACGGACAGACGGACGGACAGACATGGCGAAACTATAAGGGTTCCTAGTTGACTACGGAACCCTAAAAACAAAAAAAAAAACATTTAAATAGAACTGATTTATTCATAAAATATATACTTAAGAAAAACAAACGAAATGGTTAAGTATTATTGTATATTTTTCTTGGTACATAAATGACTATAACTTAAATAATATTAAAAGTAACTCAAATCTAAAACATTTGTCGGCCTGTTGGTGGTGACATTGCCTCCGAAGCTAGATCCCGGGTTCGTATCCTGGTAAGGGCATTTGTTTCTGTGGTGAGCAGAAACATTTGTTCCTGAGACTTGGATGTTTTCTATGTATTAAAGTATATATCTATTAAATATATCGTCGTCTAATACCCATAACACAAGCCTTATTCGAGGTTAATATGGGACTAGTTCGATTTGTGTAAAAAATTGTCCCCTAATATAAAAAAAAAAACACAGGTCTTTTGAGGCATTCATTGTACCGAGGAGGCCGGAGGCATTAATTGCACCGAGGAGGCCGGTGGCATTTCCTTGCTGTATCGCAAAGCTGATACGTTGTACGAGGAAGTCGCCAGCTCTTCGATCACCAAGTTGCGTCTGTTAATAAATAGCATTTAAAAAAATGACCCTACATATATTACGTGCGTGACATATATTTGTATGTATAGTATAATTAACAAGAATACAATATACAGACAAGAAATGTTCCCTCCGTTCCCGGAAATCAAAAATATCTAGTTAATAGAATTCGAAATATAAAATTATGAATCTGTTCCCATTGTAAAAACCATAATAGCTTAAAATGTATTGATTTAAAATTAAAATAAGAGCTAAGACTTCGTACTTTTCTACTTTTACTTTGCCGTTCCTACTATATAATTTGAGGAATTTCCTCGATTTCTCCAAGATCCCGTCATCAGATCCAGACTTGATGACAATGGGATCAACTATAAAACATACCCTTTCAAACAAAAAAAGGAATATTTTAAAAATCGGTCCAATACATTAAAAAAAATCCGACGAATTGAGAACCTCCTCCTTTTTTTGAAGTCAGTTAAAAATTCACATCGCGTAATATTCTATCGATTGATAAATAATATTATCTCGAGTCAACGCGTGGGTAGTCCGTAGGTGGCTACCGTTAATTACATGTCTAAAATTGAAAATCCACAGACAGTATACAAATCGTCCAAACATAATATGAGCCATAGCTTGCTGTAACAATATCAACCTTATTCAAACTATAAAAAAGTTGATTTCATTGTTAAGGTGTGGAATAATTGTACCTGTTTGTATGTAAGTCAATAGGTTTTACGAAGAGTAATTACATTCCGTGTCCTTTTTCGTAATGGTAGCTAAAAATCTCGTATTTTCCAATTAACCGTATAAAGAACTAGGCGTGCCTGCCTCTGTGGCAGTTTGTATATGGCAATAACAACTTTATAATATAGTCATTAAGGTAGAGTCGAAAGCTTGTCAAACGATTTATTATAAAATTCATTAATTATGGTGTTATATACCTAATAGCCGCGGTAGCCGAGCGGTAACGCACGTGATTTTGATATTTAACTTTTTGCTAAAAGAAAACTTCTTGTGTATACCGGTTTAAGCCGAACAAGGTGAACTTGGTTTTTCCTTTGGATTGGAAGGTCAGATGGCAGTCGCTTTTGTAAAACTACTCATCACCATGATCATCAGCCGAAGGACGTCCACTGCTAGACATAGGCCGCCTCAAGGAGTTCCACAATGACAGGTCCTGCGCCACCCGCATCCAGCGGACACACGCGACCCTTACCAGGTCATCAGTCCACCTTGTGGGAGGCCTTCCCACGCTATACCTTCCAGTACGTGGTCGCCACTTAAGAACCTTTCCGCCCCAACGGGCCACTTAAGTTTACTTTGGTTCTGCTGCGGACGGCCTCATTCGTGATGCGATCACGCAGAGATACTCCCAGCATAGCCCTCTCCACTGCTCTTTGGGTGACTTTGAGCTTATGAGGCCCATAGTAAGCGACCACGATTTAGTGCCATATGTCATCACTGGCAACACACACTGGTCAAAGACTCTCGTCTTGAGACACTGCGGAATATTGGACTAAAAGATGAAAACTAGTGCTTACGCCAAATCTTGGAATTAGGTCTAAAAACTGACCACGGGCTCAGTATACTACCGGGTTATCGCTAGAAGGATGCATGAAATCTCATCTCTAGAAAAATATTCCTATGCTATTCCGCTTAAGTAAAGAACGTCTAGCTCAATAAGTCATAATGCAATGTAACCACTTGCGTATTTTGCAAATGAATACAAATACAAAAACATGACAAAACTGACATGTGCTTCGCCTCTCTATGAGGCATCATCGGGAGATTTTTTTATATACCACGTTATTGGCAAACAAGGGAATAACGAGGATGATGAGGATGATGTTATTGGCAAACAAGCTGACAGCTCACCTGATGGTAAGTGGTCACCGCCATCTATGGACGCTTACAACACCAGAGGTGTCACTCGCGAGTTGCCGACCCGTAAGGAACCTTTTCACGCCTTTCCAGTCCAGTGTTGTATGTATGTTGCTTGTGCCCGGTCCACTGAGCCGCTTGTTTTTTTTGAGCTTGAGTTTATGCTGTTATGCATTACCACCAGCTGAAGGACGTCCACTGCTGGAGATAGGCCTCCCCCAATTTCATGGGGGGTAAATGCCATAATTGCCATGCTTGGCATGCGGGTAAATGCCATAATTGCCACGCTTGGCATGGCATCTCCACCGCACCGTACCGCATGCAAAAATACGCGAGTGGATTATGCATTATCACTAATAGACCTACAATACATTGCTACATCACTAATAGACCTACGCGTTCTGTAGTTATTTAGCGGAATGGTAAAGAAATGTTGTTGATTTAACCTGGAATTCCGCAAAGTAATGCCTAATTCCATCAATTATATGATAACACATAGCTGTAGTTTTTATTGCCGCACATGAAAAAATATTGTAGGACATTCTTTTACACAAATCGAACTAGTCCCATATTTAGTTCAATAACTATTGTGTTATGGGTTTTAGACGACGATATATTTAATAGATATACTTACATACAGGAAACATCCAAGTCTCACGAACAAATGACTATGCCAAGCACATAAACAAATGCCCTTACCGGAATTAGTACCCGGGGCTCCCAGCTACGTAGACAGATAAATCATTATCTTTATGCCTTTGTACGTATAATTTTAAACGTTGAACTAATCTTCATTAGCTCGTCAATTTCCCAAGATTTCTATAGACTGATCACTGATCACTTTTCCCACAGCCGTTAGCTTTCTAGGCTCGCAAGACAAGCTCTCTCTTAGAACGATTGTGTGCTACCACGGAGCGACACGTTTAGTTTAGTTCTATCAATTAAGTGGCAGCGAATATAGTAATAAAATAAAACTCGAAACGCTCTGTGCGGCGCAGCGTTGTTGCGGGACGGAGGCGGTTTTGCGGTAAAGCGAACACGGTCCGGGCACTTCGCACCAGAAAACCGCGCGGTTTACGGTAGCACGGTAAAGCGGAGGCGGCGTGTGTGACATATGAACCAGTAATCGACAGTCGACAGTTTCAAAAATGCAAAACCGCCTACGCACCGCACCGCGCCCGCTCTGGTGCGTTTCGAGCTTAAGGCATATAACGCAACAACCGATAATTGAAAAGGACTTGTGATATTTACATTTGCAAACTTGCTGTCATGGGATTATGTAGTTTCATGCCCTTGTACGTTTACACAAACAGTGCCGTATGCTTAGGTGTTTTGGGATACTTTGGTAGTAAAGCTTCATATTATTATATCGAGAGTGCTGCAAATTCTGTATCTGCCAACGGGGTTATAATTTAAAACAGACATATTGAAAATTTCATTTCTTCGAGGAAATTCCAAAATATTACAAATAATAAAATATACTTTAGAGCCCCTGCCCGGCTAGTATGATAGGTTATACCGTCACGTTTTATGTGACGTTTCAGTACATTTTAGCCATATAACGTGACGGTATAAGCTATCATACTAGCCGGGCTGGTGGCAAACATGGTTATTTTGTACAATATTCTATAGGTACTTAAGCCACGGGTGTACTGTAAACTAAATGAGTGTTAATCACGAAAACCCGTTAAGTCTACTGTTACTAAGCGGAAAGCACACGCTTTTCCCACTAGGCCTGTAAAATTTATTATTGGACAGCTTCACGTTATTCCAAGTAATGAAATCCGTAAACGCCAAGTTTGCTGCTAGCCGTAAAGCAGGTAAATTCATTCGCTATAAAATTAATTTGCTATAAAATTGATGGAGCTAATAGTTGTTAAACTTCGACCTCATAGTTTGAATACATAGGGTAATGTTATATGGTCGAAGTTACAGTTTTAGAGAAAAATGAAAGCTAATAATTTACAGACTAGATATAGTGAAGAAAATTGAGAAAGGTATGTTAGGATGGTTTGGACATGTAGAGAGGATGGATGAAATAAGATTGCCAAAACGAGTGTATGAAGGAAGAGTGGATGGAAAAGTTGGAAGGAAAAGACCTTGGCGAACGTATTTCGACCAAATCGAAGACATTCTGCAGAAAGGCCAGGTCAAGAGTACCCTAAATCGGCGCGCATGCATGAAGAATGTTATCAGAGTTCATGAAGCGAAAGTTGTATCTCAGGATCGTACCAAATGGAAATCCGTGATCTCTGCCTATCCCTTTGGGAAACAGATGTGATTATTTATTTATGTAAAGATCCTAGGATTCCTTCATCCATTTTTATTACGCAACTTTCGGCTAGAATGAGAAAACATTAAATACAAAATTTTCGTAAATTTAAAACCAAAATAATACTTTTTATACGGCTGGTTTAAGTTAAGGATCAATGTGGGGTCAGGCGAGCGTGTCCGAGTTATAATGGCTGTTTGCCCGGACGCCGGGATTGCAGCGCTTAATCCCGGGAGCGATGCAAATCCGGGGAATCCCCGGCTCACTTGTACAATGTTTGGTTTTGCAATGTGTGTTGATTTGTTTTTGTTTCTGAATTAATGTGCTCTTACTGATATAACGGTTATTTAAAATGAATAAGGCACTTAAACGTCTTGTACACAAAGAAGCTGTTGTAATTTTAAACTGCATTATAACATTTTAGAAATTATCCTACGTTCCTCTCTGTTTTAACACAAGAAAACCATCTGAATCGATATAACCATATAGGTTAGAATGACAGCCGGAACATACAATCCGAATAGATAAAGTTTGTCACAGTCACATATTCTCTTTCCAACGGGATTTTAACGGGGCACCGCTGGCACGACAGATAATCCCACCCAATCCAGTACCAATATAAAATAACTCGCCGACGGGCTGTCTCGACGCGACGCGAAGAAACTTTGCCTCCTTGTGTTTTTTTCTATCGCTTGCATAATGGGTTATGCTCCGAAGACTGTTCGACATGATCAGATGCCCACGGCCGCTTTCTACCATCGCACCGCTCGCCATCTGCAGGGCATTCATCCTCACACGTTAGTACCCAAATGGTCGCGTAATGTACGGTTTCAGAGGAGTTTCCTCCCTCGGACACTCCGGTTGTGTAATGAATGAGCTCTCTGCAGAGGTTCTCCCGAGAAACTACAGTATGGCGTTATTCAAGAAAGGAGTGTGTAAATTTTTAAGAGTCCATAGGCTGTGGTGACCGTTTACCATCAGGCGTGCCCAATATTTATTTGCCACCGACGTGGTATTAAAAAAATGTACTGTAAATTATCCTTTAGCAGATAATTTAGACGTTGGCGATATTATGATATGACTGATTTTCATTTGTTTCCCGCAGCTGACGGCGTGCTGTCAACCGTGAACGTGGTGGAGGCGCTGCAGGAGTTCTGGCAGGTGAAGGCGGCGCGCGGGGGCGGCGCGGGCGCACTCGTCATATACGAGTCCGTGCCCGCCGCGCACCCGCCTTACGTGTGCTACGTCACGCTGCCGGGAGGCGCCTGCTTCGGGAGTTTCCAGGTGTGTAGCACTCGTTAGCTTGTTTTTTTTTCATCGTACTTACATCGATCTGCTTGTGCTACGTGTACGGGGGCGCCTGATTTGGGAATTTCCAGGTACGAAGCACTTCTAGCTTGTTTTTTCATCGACTTCATCATATTAATAGCGCACTGAGGTGCCGGCGTCATCTACGTGTGCTACGTATACGGGGTGCCGGCTTTAGAAGTTTCCAGGTGCGTAGCGTTGTTCATCAGGTGATGAGTCTATTCCCGCCGTGCATTCGATGTACGTGTGCTACGTCACGCTGCCGGGAGGCGCCTGCTTCGGGAGTTTTCAGGTGTGTAGCACTCGCTTGTTTTTTGCCATCATACTGGCATTGATCTGCGTGTGCTACGTGTACGGGGCGGCTGCATTGGGAGTTTCCAGGAGTGTAGCGTTGAAATTCATCAGGTTATGAGTCTGTTCCCGCCGCGCATACGCACTACGTGTACGGTGCATGCTTCGGGAGTTACCAGGTGCGCACAAGATACGAGCTACACACCATATAGCAAATATTGTGTAGCTTGTATATTCCTCGCACTGAGGTGGCAGAGTCATCTGCATGTGCTGTGTAAGGGGCGCGAGTTTTCGTTTGGTTCGGGAGTTTTCAGGTGCGTATGTTACAAACAGCTTTGAAGCTACGAAATTCTAGCGTAGTTTTGAAGTAACCAGTCTGTTCCCATCGTATAGGTTATAGCACTGCTTGTGCTCCGAAACGTCACGCTGCTAAATCGCATCTACTTTGGAGTTTTAAAAGCGCTTAGCACCTATGTAGCTTTCACCTTCGAGTGACGAGATACTTACCTGAGTCATACAGCTTGTCAATTTACGAATCTGCTAGCAGCACTCGCCTGCCTTCAGTGATACCCAGTAATAGGTATATCAGTTGAATTAACGGAGTTGTGTATTTGCTCCATAAAAGATTATTTTGAAAGATTAGATTGTCATGCTAAAACCTTTCTTCTGTTCAGAATTGTCCGACGAAGGCGGAAGCGCGACGCAGCGCGGCGAAGATCGCACTGATGAATAGCGTGTTCAACGAGCATGAGTCGCGGCGCATATCCGAGCACTTCATCGAGAAGGCCGTGGCGGAGGCACGCGCCAGCTTCGCGGGGGACGCGGCCGCCCATCAGGACCCGAGCGCTGGCATAGCTGCCTTCAGGTAATACAGTCAAGGGTATCTTTCACGTTACCCTGTAAGGTATTCCTCGTGTAAAGGTATTCCTCAAAGACAACGAACTTGTAATTGTCAAGCTCTCGGTACGATGGCAGGTGATCTTTTACCTTCCAGTCGCGTAACACTGATAGCATTGAGCATCATTGTTCAAAGTGCCTCACAGAAAACGTCGTATGTGTCGCAAAAAGTAGCTATTCGGAATACCTAAAACTAGAACATGTTATGCACGTAATAATTATGTTAGACGTGCTTGTAGGTTATTTAATAATAATTCAAAATCTTTCTGAAGTCGATGTATTTAATTGCTCAATATATGACGTAAAGAAAGCATTTAAATAAAAATAGGTTAAACCTATTTTTAAACTAAGTTATGTGTAATGTTACTAATGTTTAATTGTAGTAACTTTTGATAATAAGTTACGGTTCGTCTGATAATGCGTTTATTAGTAAACGCATTTATCAGACGTACCTTATTCCATAAAAACACTGTAAACTAAGTAAAATGAACAGCTCAGATATTTTTGGTTCAAACGCAAAAAAAAATTGCTACCTATATTATATTTAATTAAGGAAACTGTAGGTTTAAATTAATTATTACGAGTATATAGTTATGTTACTTTATATGTATATAACCGTTTTCTTAATAACCAATAAATAAAAATAAATAAATAAATAATTCATGAGCGAAGAGAATTATACTTTTTACAAAGGAGATATGACGGCAACTGCTTCAATAGTGCAGTTTTGGTATAGTAGTTCTCATCAAACCAACACCACCACCGCCATATCAGCCCAAGAACGTCCACTGCTGGACATAGGCCTCCCCCAATTTCATGGGGGGTAAATGCCATAACATTAAACACCACTCGTAATTTTGAGGTACTGGGTAGATACTGTCTGCTAACTTGTACAGCGAAATATCACGGCGTTTGCTTCAGAAGCGCAATTTTACTTTTGGTTTCCATCAAACACTATTCGTAGTTTCGTGTTACTACGTCAGTCTGTCAACTGCCACATTTTAGTTTCTAGACTTTCTAGTATTAACCTGGCGATCTTTTTGGCAGGTTCATGTTAGAGGCGAACAAGGGGCGCACGATGCTGGAGTTCCAGGAGCTAATGACGGTGTTCCAGCTGCTCCACTGGAACGGCTCGCTGCGTGCCATGCGCGAACGGCAGTGTTCGCGGCAGGAGGTAAGCCATAAAGCAAGACTGTCATTTTTTAGTAGTGGTCATCAGTCATTGTGATCTTTTCAGATATTTAGTTTAACATTCTTGTAATATTTCTGCTAATTTCTCTATTGTGTTTGTATCAGTTATTTAAAAAAATGCAATGATTTAGGATGTTACCTGTAATGTTACATGTTTTTTTTTTATTGTCATGCCCAGTCATGGCCCCCAGTTCTAAAGTTCACCAGCAGTATACATTAGCAGTTCTGACCAGCGCTAGTAATGCTTATCGTGTTTTATTTTTTCTAGTTTTTGCCACAAAAATCCATTCTGTCACAAATTTTGATTCCAAATTTATGGATCAGTTCTTACATATTTCTGCTTCAACATCAGTTCTGTGAGTTCTGTCAAATTTTCACTAGCTTACAACCTGCAACGATCCATGTAAACTACAACACTTCGAGTAATACTTATTTGATCAACACCTGCTCAGAGTGCTCAGTAAGACTGACCATCAAATACCTACTGAGAACTAGTCCGATAGAATAAGAGTACTTGAAAGAATTGAAGTATTTAGTTTTCAATAAGCCTGTGATCTAATAGTATGTATTCAATTGTTTGTTTTCTTCAAAGGTGGTGGCCCACTACTCCGCCCGAGCCCTCGACGATGCCATGCGCGAACAGATGGCCCGAGAGTGGGCAGCTCGCGAGCGGGAAGCGGGCGCCGGCGGCGTGCTTCGTGCTGAGCTGGCTCGAGCTGAGCGAGAGCTGCGCTCTGCTCGCCTGGCTGCCCGGGAGCTCCGCTTCCCGAAGGAGAAGAGGGATATCCTGACCCTCGCCGCCCGCCTCGCCCCGCCGCAGCAGCCTCAGTGATCTCACACGGACCGCTTGTAACTGTTGGCCAGTTGCTCACTGATGAACCAACATTGTCTATCAGTGCTAAAATCTCATTTGAACACTGTCGTCTTGGAGAATAAATTAAAATTTACAGCTTGTGAAATGATCTATATAAATATGTGGTTTGTGCAACTGGACAGCAGTTCCACGCAGCGGAAAGTACTCGCCGCCACGCCGCTATATTGTTGTTTAAGTATAGTATATGTAGTTTAAGAAAATCTGTGTTTAATTTCCTAAATCCACATCTCCATTATACACGTACATGCGACTAATATTTACAAAGAGCTACTCTTTATAAATATTGAAAAATGAAACTATCCGTCGTCGCCTGCACAAAGCACAATCAGGCTTTCTATAGATAGCTCACTCGTCAAAGTTTCCTAAAGATGGACAACTAACAAACTGGATTGCGAAGTGCACTTACACCTATTTTTGCTCATCCTCATTGCTCTTGAATGACATACAAAGAGTAAAATTTCAACTAGTAAAACATTCAATAAGTAAAAAATTCGTTCCACTACGACACGAAAACTAGCTGATTAAGTGATTATCCTCAATATTCATGGTAAATGTCGTGACGTAGTAACCAATTAAAATTCACTAGTATTGTGCATACTTTTGAAAAATTCTCAGAGTCAGGAATCTTGAACTAGTCAGTCGCAACTACATAAAAGCAAATTACTTAAAAAACCAGAGGAGACGATGTACCTAAAGATGAAAAAGTCCTAAAAAGTGAAACGACAATATGCAGTAAGTGCCACTTGGAACTAACTCTCATTTCTTTTGCGGTTAGATAAAGGAAAGTAAGTGGCGGTGCGTGACAATTTGGGGCCGTGATATATTAGGAACAGACGCGGTATTCTCTTAAGTTTCTTGGTTATTACTTTAAAGATTTATGAACAGAAGAATCCTATTGTTAGGTATATAGAACGGACAGGAGGGCCGGTATTCTGGATGCGTGTATCCGAACCTTTTATCATGGTTTTTGAATTCAAGGTCATGATTATGAAAATCGGTAATTTTATTTTTTGTATTTCTTTTAACAAATACATATGCCAATTATTGACGCAATTAGAAATTGTTAGTTTCGATATGACCCTTATAATTTAAGGACAATTAAAGGCAAATAATATAAAAACGCGCAGGATTCTCGAGAGTATTATGGTTGCCATCAATTACCGTTATACACTTGTTATATACTTGTCAGAACGAGACGAATGTGTTATCCACGAGTCCATGACGATAAATAATAAAATGGCAACCATCATACTACTCGTACACCCACGCATACATATGGCACTGAAACGTGGTCGCTTCTATGGGCCTCACAAGAAGGCTCAAAGTCACCCTAAGAGCAATAGAGTGTATATCTGCGTGATCGCATTAGAAATGAGGCCATCCGCAGTAGAACCAAAGTTACCGATATAGTCCTCCCAATCGTGAAATTTAAGTGGCGACCACGACCTGGAAGGTAGACAATGTGGATTAATGAACTAGTAAAGGTCGCAGGAGTCCGCTGGATGCGGGTGGCGCAGGGCTGGCAATGGTGGCACTCTTTAGGGTAGGGCTATGTCCAGCAGTGGATGTCCATCGGCTGATATGATGATGACTCATCGAACGCCTCCAATGGAAATTTGTCAGCCAGTTTTTGCCAACTAGTCTAAGAACTTTGAAGTA
Source organism: Notocelia uddmanniana (assembly GCA_905163555.1). Lineage (NCBI taxonomy): Eukaryota > Metazoa > Arthropoda > Insecta > Lepidoptera > Tortricidae > Notocelia > Notocelia uddmanniana. The sequence goes on from LR991057.1 coordinate 3,305,281, forward strand.
AGGACACTGTGCGGTGTCTTACCGCTAGTATGTCTAGGGTTATCAAAGCCATATCGGCCAGCTGCTCTCCTGTCGAGTGGAACTCTAATGGGACACATTCTTAAAAGACGATATAAGAAACTAACGAGCTAAGAGCTGTCGTCTTAGTGCTCACTTAAACGGCTCGGAAATGTGGAGATATTTGGTGAATTCAAGTGAGCTAAAATGTTGGCTACTTTAAAATAAGATATTTAATAAATAATAGGGGAAAATCTTACACAAATCGCACTAGAGCACGAGTAGATAGCGCAATTAATGTTTGTGTTAATATGTCTCTAAATATGATATCGTCGTCTAGTACATGGGTATGTATATAAATATAATGGAAAACATCCCATATGTCACAGCCGATTTTTACTCGGAGACTACGAGCACTACAATTATGAAATTTGGTAGAAGATGTACACAGACACGTACTTGGCCGGTTTTTTTTTAATTAAAACAAAAATAATTTTCAAAACATACCAAGTTTGGGCTGTATCAAGTACCTCCAGATACGATATAGCTGTTTTTTTTTGTACAATCACCGCAAATGTTCCGTGATATCCTTATATATAACTACAAGAAAGCAATTTTAAAAATAATTTAAAGGATGATTCACAGTAGGCCGTTCCGTGTCCGGGCCGGCCCGTTTTCTTCTAGAGAAATACGCCGCCCGTTGCGTTGGCTGTCATAGAAAACGGACCGGCCCGGACACGGAACGGTCTACTATGAATCATCCTTAATTTAGTATTGCGTTGATGGGTAGAGGAGCAGCAGCCTCCCAACAACGTAAAAAATTCAGTCATTTCCTCTCGGCTGAAAATTGTACCCAAATTAAGCATAAAAATTCGTCAGCTGGTTGTAGAGTAGAGCGGCGGAATACCCGTCAGGAAGGCGTATGGTGGTTGCCATTTTATCACTTATATCGACTATATCTTCATATCTTGCAGCGTTCGTGGCCCAGCGGCCCCCGCGTACCGCGTACGGTATGCGAGGTTAAGCAACGTGGGCGCAGGTCCGTTCTCGGATTGGTGACCGTTTTGAGTGGTTACTAACTGAGCGCTCCCGTGCTTTGGAAGGCACGTTAAGCCGTTGATCCCGGCTGCTGTCTACGACAGCAGTCGTTAAGCCAAGTTAGAGGCCTTCGGGCGGCTTGAGGACTTCTAACAGTCAAGTTGCTCACTCACTTGACAAGGGGGGTCGAAGTTGCACCACGTCCGTAGGGAGTACCCACCGTTACCCTACACGTGACCCCTGGGTGGTGCTAAAAGTGCAACAAACTGGCAACCGTACTTGTCTTCTCGAAGACCTCACGGTTTGAAAATAAATACCATACGATTATTATTATTACTTATATCGACGTGGATAAGACGCCCGTCACTCTCGCACTCGCATACTTATCAGAACGTGACGAATATCTTATGACGATAAGTTATAAGATGGCAAACATCATCCGCCCGCCCACTGGACACATGAACAAAAAAAATACTTTTTTTTTGTTATTTCCTCTCGCATGAAATTTTGCCAGATGACAGTTTATATGCTAATATGCTAATATCTCACAACGGTTGACTTAAATGGAAAAGTTTTTTATGGCCTCCTATATCATTTAAAGGCCATAGATACGCCGCACGCTTATGTGCATTGAATTATTATTTTTCATCCCCAGGTTACAAATATGGAATGACCGCTAATTAAATATTTTTTTCAAACCAAGCTAATTCAATATTTTTATCAAATATTTTTACCAAGGCGAGATTATCTAGATCAAATTTCGACGATACTGAAAAAGGGCCAAGGTCAAAAGTGCAACCGACGAGCATGCATGAGAAGATGTATGGATGTGATTAAAGCGAAAGAAGTATGTAAGGCCCGTATTATTTGGCTCTCTCTGCCTACCCCATGGGATAACGGCGTGAGTTTATGTGTATGTAATGTAGTTATGACATCACTTTTAAGTAGCGGTTTATAGGATATATCTTTTTATCCAAATGTCATAATCGCCTGGGCCGGGTACCATGCCAGGGTCAGGGCATAGCATGTCACATTTATTAGCATTGATTTGTTTTAAACAGACAATCACATATACAGGATGTGGCCTTTAATAGGAGCAAAAATTTTAACGGTACACTATTGAGCTCTCCAGCAATTATTTCCAAATGGTTTTAATTGAAAAAAAATTGGTTTTTTTTGGTTTTTTTTTTGGCAAAAGTAGCTTATATGTACTTTTTTTACTCTACTGGAGTGATATTGATAACTATTTATTCAAAAATCACAAAAAAAAAACCAAAAATATCCTTTGAAACCAAAAATACGACAACGATTATGAGTCATATCTTGATGCAACCTCAAAATCAGCATTGACTGCGGCGCTATAATCTCTGGGCGCCAAGATCTATTACTTGGAGGTCATAACTTTAGATCAAAATTTCTCCCAATTTAAAAAAGATATTTTTTTTGGACACAAGAGGTTACTGCAGATGCTCTAAGGAAGCGTCCTTTAAATTTATTGCTCCTATTACAGGCCACACTCTGTATATAATAATAATTATAATAAATAATAGGACACTTTTTTTTTACACAAATCGAACTAGTCCCACAGTAAGCTCAATAAGGCTTGTGTTATGGGTACTAGACGACGATATATTTAATAGATATATACTTAAATAAATAGAAAACGTCCAAGTCTCAGGAACAAATGTCTCTGCTCACCACAGAAACAAATGCCCTTACCGGGAATCGAACCCGGGACCTCTAGCTTTGAAGGCAATGACACTACCAACTAGGCTAAAGAGGCCGAAAAATACAAAAAAAATAATGTAATTATATATATATTAAACAAAATTACAAGTCAAAATAATCAAATTAAACTAGCCCTAAAAATAAAACTAAATTAAATCTAAAATATATATCTAGAAAATTGAGCCCCGGTGGCATGGTGCCGAGGATGCTGGCAGCATTTCCTCGCTGTAATTATTGCAATACGAAGAAGCTGCCTATTTAAACTAATTTCACATTACACATACACAAATTTCACATTACACATTACATTATTTAAAACGTAAAATGAAATTCAAGCAAGAACCACTTAAATCTAGGTACCTACTCAGGTACAGGACTTGAGTAGTTCTTGCGTTTTGCATGGGAACAAGGAACGTGTTAAAATACAATATGCCTTAGAAATTTGAACCAACGTGCTTAAAAGGCAAACGAGAGGCCATTATTTCTAGGAAAATGTGAACGCGTAACGAAATATGAACGTGAACTAGGTGCATATTGAAGCCGGTAGCAATGAACGCAGTCAAGGTTCACTGCAGTACTTTAACTTTATATATTTTTTATACCGTGCCAGTTACAAATAGCAGTACGGCCCGCCTGATGGTAAGTCACCGTAGCCTATGGACGCTGGCAACTTCAGGGGTGTCACATACTCCACCACCAATACCACATCAGCCGAAGGACGTCCACTGCGGAACAAAAGCCTCCCCCAATTTCATGGGGGGTAAATGCCATAATCGCCACGCTTGGCACGCGGTTGGTTGGTTGTAGTTTTAGGACATACCCGGGTCCCATGCTCACATATTTATGTGCTTAACCAATAACGATGTACTCGATTTACTAGTGTTGCGTTTTACCACGTCCGTAGAGGGAGTACCCATTACCCTACGCATGACCCCTGGGTGTTGCAAAAATTGCCACAAACTGGCAACCGTACTGTGTTCTCGAAGAGCTCTCAGTTAGAAATGATTGCCATACGATACACGATAAATAAATTTATAAAATTGTAACTTGCAGTCTCATGAAGCGAATCCGAAAAGAAAAACACATCATTATGCGAAACAGACCATTTTATTTTAAAATACTGCTAGCATCATAACAAGCTTTATGCAGCCGGTAAGCACAACGTACTCCATAAATGAAAAGCATTTATGTTCTAAAGTTAAACTTACTTATGACGTTTCGCTCCTGCGCAGCTTTGTGTCAATATTAGCGCGTGCGCTGCGCACCTGATCACACAAGTAACTGGAATTAGACACGAGGAAGTAACGTCAAAATTCTAACGTGACTAGTTGACTACGGCGTCAACGATTGTGGTAGCTAGTTGGGTGGTTCAAGACGTTCAGGGCATTTCTTTGAGCGTTCCACCGCTGTCATTTCGGTGGTCGTTTTATTGCGATGACTTTAGGTTTCTGTGGAAAAAGATGAATGTCCGACTGCGTGCAATATTGTGATTGACGGTGAGAAAGTGGACCAAGTGCATGAATTTGTGTACTTGGGTTCTTTATTTACAAGAGATGGAAAATGTGATGGTGACATTGAAAGGAGAGTGAAAGCGGGAAATCAGGTGAATGGAGCATTGCACTCCTTTGTCAGCAGCCAAAATATAACACATAAGGCTCGACTAGCGGGTCACAAATGAGTGCTTGTTCCTACACTCATGTATGGAAGCGAGACTTGGGTATGGCAGAAAAAGCATGAGAGTAGATTGAATGCGGTTGAAATGAGAGCGTTAAGAAGTATATGTGGGGTACATTTGTGTGATCGGATAAAAAATAGTGTGAGAAAGATGTGGAATAGAAGATGATGTAGTGACTAGGGTTGAGAAGGGTATGCTTCGGTGGTTTGGGCATGTAGAGAGAATAAGTGAAAGTAGAATGACTAAGAGAATTTACGTTCAGGAGATGAGTGATAGGATCGGAAGGGGGCGACCAAGGCGAGGTTATCTAGATCAAATTTCGGCGATACTGAAAAAGGGCCAGGTCAGAAGTACCCGCCACCGACGAGCATGTATGAGAAGATGTATGGATGTGATTTAAGCGAAAGAAGTATGTAAGGACCGTAGTATTTGGCGTCTCTGCTTACCCCATGGGATAACGGCGTGAGTTTATGTATGTATACAGGATGTGGCCTGTAATAGGAGTAAAAAATTTAACGGTACCCTATTAAGCTCTCGACCAATTATTTCCAAATGGTTTTAATTGAAAAAAAAAATTACTTTAAAAAAAAATTCGCAAATTTATCTTATATGTAGTTATGTACTTTTTTACTCTACCGGAGTGATATTAATAACTGTTTATCCAAAAAACACATTTTTTTTTTTAAATCCCAAAAATATTCTTTTAAACCAAAAATGCGACAACGATTATGAGTCGTAACTTGAAGCAACCTCAAAATCAGCACTGACTGCCGCGCTATAATCTATGGGTGCCAAGATTCATTACTTGGAGGTCATAATTTTAGATCTAAATTTCTCCCAATAGAAAAAAGAAAAATTTTTTTGGACACAAGAGGTTACTGCAGATCCTCTAAGGAAGCGTCCGTCAAATTTATTGCTTCTATTACAGGCCACACCCTGTATATATGTATGTATGTAGGTCTACGGTCCGTTGGAGCTGTGAAAACATCAAACTTCTAAGCCAACGCAATCAACGCGATCGCTTCTGTCGTCTGATCGTTTATGCGAAAATATCCGCAAATTTTCGACACTCGCAACTCTCGCAAGGGAGTCAAAACCTACAGGGTACTTCCCGTGAACTCAGAATTTTGAAATTTGGTACGAAGCAACGTCTTATAACACAAATAAAGGAAAAATTGCGAAAACCATACATTTTTAGTTACATCAGGGACCGTCCACATATTACGTCACGCAAAATTTCGCTGTGACGTAATATGTAGATGGCCTCTCATATAATAAAAATATTTTTGACGGAACCCTCGGTGGTGAGTCCGACTCAATGAGCCCAAATACTACGGGTCTGTTTAGGAGGTCTACGTGTCTGTTTAGGTTGTCTAGTTTAGGAGTTGCTATGGCCAACTTCCGTCTCCATCATCAGATCAGCTCGCTGGTACCATAATATTGCATTGTCACCGAACTTACGTAAGTACGGCGAATTTCAGCTCAATCGGATACCGGCAAGTGGCTGAAAAAAGGATTGCTCATTTTGATGACAAATTACATACTAGCAAATAATATACGAACAGTGCAAGTTATATAAAATCTTGTATTACGCTAAAAAATGGACAACTAAAATGCACTTATTTCCTAAATAGCTCACACCAAGACATATTTAGATGCATGCTTTGACCGCACTGAAACTTTGTTGGTTAGGTGCCTACTTTATTCAAACAAGTAAATTTTTAACAAAAAAACACCGACTCCAAACTTTGCCAGACCCCATCCTCCTGCTATATAATTTGAGTTCGTTCGATGTAGCCTTACTTACCCCATCCTCTTGGTATATAATTTGAGGAGTTCCCACGATTTTACCAAAATCCCGTCATCAGATCCAGACTTGGTGACAATGGAACCAACTAGAAAACACACCCTTTCAAACAAAAAAAGAATTTTTGAAATCGGTTCTCTAGTCTCCGAGTAATCGGTGAACATACAAAAAAAATATTCCGACGAATTGAGAACCTCCTCCTTTTTTGAAGTCGGTTAAAAACCGTTAACTACCCGTTGGATCAGGTAGAAGTCATAATCTGCAAAACGGCGTTCCCGTTTTATAAATTTATGTAACAGTCGAGTGCAAAAATTTGGGTACATGACAACTTGCTCAAAAATATGTCCCATAACTCTTGTGACGGCGGATTAAGGTTGCGGTACGTATTTATGACAAGATTAAATCGATACGTACGTACTTGACTGTACTAAAAACGTAGCCTACGCGCACATTAGCCGTTAAGCATTGTAAGGGCATGATGTGTGAACTGGCAACACACATGTGTCATGTTGGGTATCTTGGTGATTTTACTGGATATATATGTTTGTGAAGGATAATCGTAAGACAATAATAGTAATTGAATTGTGATTATTAAATCATCATCTTATTTACAAGTATTAAGGGTCCCCGCACGCTCGATTGAACTCGATTCTCCATAAGGAAATAGTTTCGGTCTCATTTTAAAACGCCGTGCTGAAACAACATAAAACTTTGTATACACAATAGGATCTGCCATATCTAGGCCGGAAATTAGTTTCTGTTGTTAAAATTATAATAGAAAAAAAAACACAGCCTGTTTTTGAGTTTTTAGGTCTTGTATCAACCTTATAACTTTACCTTGTAACCTTTTAATCGCTGTATGTTCCGGAGTTATGATTTTTAGTTTGTCCATGATAATTTGTTGCTTCATTGCATAGTTTCCACGAAAAATACATAATAGTAGGCAAACCCAGCTCACCCCGTAGTTCGGGTGTATAAGGGCTAGCAATGGGGTGAGATGGGAAAATTTATAGGGTTGGCACTTACGGATTAAGACAATAGCTTGAGTTGTCAAGAGATTTTTTTATGAATGTTGCAAAATTATGTTTTATTTATGCTCCTACTTATACCGGTTTAATGTTTTCTGTAAGTTGTGACCTTTATTTTCATGACGTAAGTATAAATATTTTTTAGATCAATAAAAAAAAATGATCTATATGGAATTAGTAAGGTGAATCCCATCAAAATCATTAATATGAAATTAATGACCTGCATGACACACGTCGACAGATAGAAACGTCTATCGACGTAGTATCACAATTTTGTGTGCAAACACATGACTAGCATGACACTGCGTCGTCAGAAGGGACGTCTTTCGACGTAGTATCGTATTTAGGTATGCAAATGCATGATCAGCACCGCACATTGCACATTGACATTTAAGCATGGTCAAATATGTTCAAATACGTCGATAAAATTCCACGTCTGTCGAAAAATAAATTCACGGGTTGAAAAAAAGTCGATTGAACACTCAGTAGGTAATAGCCTGTATTACTGTATGAAATAAATAAAATGCACATTTTACTATAACATTTTTATTTAATTTGCAATTTCTTTAATTCCTCCGCTACTTGAATATTTTTTTTAATTATATTTACCATTTTATCATAATGTAAGACACTTTTGACTACTTATGTAAATTGACAACCCTGAACTACGAACACCAACTCCCCCCTCTATCATCCCGGTACACCCCGTTCGTAACACCAAATAGTGCTATCGCGTTCTACCATGTATTTATCTACTTGGCAACAGTTTGTCTTTATTTCTGAGTTTTAGTTAAGTTGTACTTTGTATCAGTGCCTTGCGGTGCTTACCTATAATATTTTGTATTTTAAGTTAAGTTATCTTAAGTGAAATGTTAAGTTTCTTTGAGAAAATAAAGTTCTTTAAACATAACTCTCCCAATTCATGACCCAACTGTCCCCGTTGTCGACCCAACTCACCCCTCAGTACATCCCTGCTCTCCCCATAAAAATCCTCAAATGCGGTTGAATCGTTATCTATGCTAAAACCATTATAAATAAAGAAAATATAACTTATGTTTTTCTGTTTCCAATAAGCCATGTAAGTATATAAAAGATATCCGAAAGGTGGATGAACACTTACTTTGGCAAACATCACATAAAAACATAGTTAAATTCAACTAAAAATCCGCCGCTTTCGAGCATCAACTTTGACAGTGAATTTGTGTTTCAAAATTGTATGATTTGGCAGCTTAGTGTTGCGAAAAACAGATAAAATATGTCTAAAAATATAATCAAATTACTTTGAGAGCAACCTGAGCCCGAAAATAAAAGTAGCTACTGAAAATAGAAATTCTGGATTCGCAACCCAACTCCCCCCGCGAACCCTTCTCACCCCATTTTACGGTAACTAACTACTGACCTAGATATGGATCCCATTGTGTATACAAAGTTTCATATTATTCCAGCGTATCATTTTAAAATGAGAGCGAAACTACGTTTGTATTGAGAACCGAGCTTATTGCAGACTCTTAAGGCGGTATTGCATTTTTGATCTTTCCGAAACTATCGACTGGCATTACTCATTATTGCTCACACACGCCGCCTCCGCTCTACCGTGCTACCGAATACTGAGCGGATTTTTTGGTACGACGTCCCCCGGACTACGTTCGCTTTGCCAAAAAACCGCCTCCGCCACGCAACGACGCTGTACCGCGCTCTGTGTGTTTCAAGCTTTAACCGCAGCGCAGGTGAGGCTACTTTTGTTTTCTCAACTGTAATGTATAACCCACTTAGGCGACTTCCTGACTTGGCGCGGCGGAATCGATATGTCATAGGTATTTTGTTGTTTGACGTAAGCTTACTGATGTGAGATTTCCTCACTTGACGAAATACTGTCAGTATTACGTATTACGTTTGCGCAGTAGCAATACCATGCGCAGAAGTGCGGCAGTACTGCATTGATATCGGTTGAAACTGACAGCTGACAGTTTTCTCATATCGTACCGCTTCCGCATCGACAAATCAGGAAGGCGCCCAGGGGCCTTTCAGCTCGAAGTACGATTTTTCTATGAAATTTTTAGTTTAACTTGTTTGCACCAGATGTCACTGGGTGCTATCCCTATCGCACTTGCATATTGAAGTGACAGAGATGCAGCATTCGTGCGGTTAGTTCTTACTAAATACACAACGGCGCTACGATCTATGTAGAGTATTTAACTGGTATCTCTATCTCAGTATATATATTGTACTTTGTGAAGGCGCCTTAGTCGGCTGTAGACCTCGAGTGATATCTTTTACGTTTTCAACCCCCAATGCTCAGTCATTATGAAAAACTCCAAAAAGAGAATCGTCAAAAAATCCATATAATTATCGAACCTGCAAAATTTCACGAGGATCGTTTGAGAAATGCGACCTGTAGAGGGGAACAGCTGGACAATGAAATAACCTATGTGTGAAAACGTTATGTAGTACAGTCAGCTGCAGAGAGACCTGCATACAAACTTCTAAGTAGATGGGGTCACGTTTCACTGTAGTTGACTGTACCGAAATACAGTATTTACTCCGCTGCTCAGGCTATTAACCTATTTTTAATGCGACGTACGACGATTCTCGAAGAGAGCAGTCGTACGACGTACTTACTAATTCCATGGCTGTCCGGTCTCCAAAATGCAGCTCGCCTTAATTTGCAACAGCCATAAGTGACCATACTTTTTGTCGACGTAGGGTAGCTGCAAAAACGGCGGCGGTCCCACGCTCGAGTCCGTTGACCTGCATCGATAATTTGACGAGCCTATCTTCGGAAGCCGAATTCGGCTCCAAACATGTTCCTTAATATATACAAGAGTTTGCGGTTCCCAAAAAGCAGCCCTATATCTTTATGTTTAAGTTTTAATTTGAGTGAATATGGAAACGTCGCAGGAGTTTGGTTAGGGAGAAATTTTATTTGGACACTGCTTATATCATCGTGTATGCGATTATTTATTGGTGCTATAGCTTCTGTGTACCGTCAGTGCGTCTGTAAAGGTACCGACTGGTATTTCGACAAAGGGGTCGATTTGACATTTACATTTCGCATTCGACTTTCCATTGTGCACCGAGCCAACGAGTAAACGTGCGCGTGACATATTGATATTAATAAATAAATGTTAGGGGACAATTTTACACAATTCGAACTAGTCACATCCTCAATAAGGCTTGTGTGATGTTATGGGTACTAGACGACGTTAAACAAGGTGTGGCCAGTAATAGGAGCAAAAAATTTAAAGGACGCTTCCTTAGAACATCTGCAGTAACCTCTTGTATCCAAAAAGTTTATATCTTTTTTCAATTTGGAGAAATTTTGACCTAAATTTATGTTATGACCTCCAAGTACTGGATCTTGGCACCACTTGATTATAGCGCGGCAGTCACTGCTGATTTTGAGGTAGCATCTAGTTATGATTCATACTCGTTGTTGCATTTTGGTTAAAAAGGATATTTCTGGGTTTTGTTTATCAATTTTTGGTTTTTTTTTTTAACTAAATAGTTATCAATATCACTCCAGTAGAGTATAAAAGTACACGTAAGCTTTATTTGCATTAAAAAAACCAAAAAAATCTTTTTTTTTTCTTTTGAAACCATTTGAATATAATTGCTGGAGAGCTCAATAGTGTACCGTAAATTTTTTTGCATCTATATATATTGGGTGCGGCCCAATAGATATAGATACTAATAAATACATAGGAAACATCCAAGATTGAGAAATAAATATTCCTGTTCATCACATAAATATTTGTCCCAGGATCATCAGGTTCGTAGACTGGACCACTAACCATTATATAGGCTAGGTACACAAGTCGTTAATCGGTATAAAATTGGAATCCAATACTGGTTAAATTGACCTGCCTAGCATGATAGGTTATTGACCGACAGAGCGGAAGGGTCTCCGTTTCAGCTTTCAACAAAAATTCTTTCGTATGTCTGTCTGTCTGTCTGTTCGGATGTTCTACTCTACAGGTCGCATTTCTCAACCGATTCTCGTGAAATTTTCTGAGCAGGTTCGATAATTATATAGAATTTTTATGGCGATCAGTTTTTGGAAATTATGAAATAAGAAAAAAAAAATTGCGAGAACAGAGCGACTATTATATATAGTCGTGTTTTACGGCCTAAATCACCGGAAACGTCACACACGACCATAAAGCTATCGTGCTAGCTGCGCTGAAGAACTAACTAATAGATATTGCTTACTAAAAGAGGTTCTGTCAATTTACTCATCTTACGAAAATCTTCCAAAAAAAATCAAAATATTTATTTTGTAAATAGGCTTAAACTAGCTCATTTACAAGTCATTTAAATACATTATATACATTTATTTTACTTAACTATAGCTATTTTATGTTAAAGCGTTTTTATCCCATATACATTTATTTATCCACGTTCTTGAACTCTCAATTTTATATCCACGGAGTGAGGTACCTTTTTGAATAAATACATCTCTTAGATATGAGGTTGTGAAAGTTAAGTATATGCTTTCATTTTGTATAAAACGCTCTAAAGAGTTAACAAGCCGCCATCAAGACACAGGGTAATTCAAATTATTAACCAATTACAACGAAAGCAAATGGCGGCCAGTTTTGCGCAGGTGTCAATTGTTTTATAGGTACAGTCAACAGCAAAAGTAGATGATCATTTTAGTACCTTGTCCCTTTCACAACTTTGACGCATCCCTACTGTCGCAGAATTTTTACGTTGTTTCGATAAAGTACTAAAAAACCGGCCAAGTGCGAGTCGGACTCGCGCACGAAGGGTTCCGTACCAGAAAAAAAAACGCCAACAACTACTCTGTTGTATGGGAGCCCCCCTTAATTATTATTAATATTTAGATTTTAGTATATTTTGTTGTAGCCACAATAAAAATACATAATCTGTGCAAATTTCAATTGTCTAGCTATTACGATTCTTGAGATCTAGCTCGGCGAGTGGTAGCCATGAAAAAGGGCTAAAATATCACGTTTTTTGTATGGGAGCCCCTTAATTATTATTATTATTTTGTTTTTAGTATTTGTTGTTATAGCGGCAACAGAAATACACAATCTGTGAAAATTTTAACTGTCTAGCTATTACGGTTCTTGAGATACAGCCTGGTGACAGACGGACGGTCGGACGGATAGTGAAGTCTTAGTAATAGGGTCCCGTTTTTACCCTTTGGGTACGGAACCCTAAAAATGATTATCTACATTTGCTGTTGACTGTACTACGACGATGGAAAACCGGTCCGCCTGCTGGTAAGCATACACCGTAGTTTATGGACACTTTCGGCTCCAGTACTAATCCAAACACGCTGAGGCCCTTATTAACCAACTTAAAAAGGAGGACGTTCTTCAATTTGGTTGTATTTTTATGTTTGTTACCTCAGACAGAACTCCGTCATTTATAAACCAATTTGGTTTTTTTGAGAAGAGGTACCTCTAAATTAGTCCCATTTTTTTTTAAATTAAAAATGGGATTGCTCTTGGCCAGCATCTAGCCAGGGGGCATAGATGAGGCCGACGATGAAGCGAGCTCACCCAGAAGATGCCTATTCACTCGTGCCTTAAAAAGGTCCAGGTTATATGAACTCTGAAATACAGACGCCGGCAGAGAATTCCAAACCTTAGAAGTGCGCATTATAAAAGAAGATGCAAAGCGCTTGGTTCGAATTAGAGGAATTTCGACCAGGTAAGGATGGTAGCCAGCCGTACGTCTGGATGTCCGATGGAAGAAGGGGGAAGGCGGTATGAGCTCATGGAGCTCCTGAGCACACTCACCGAAGTACAGTTTGTAGAAGACGCACAGACATGCTACTTTGCGTCGATGTGCTAAGCTCTGCAGCTTATTTCCCACTACCGTACTGCCGCCAATGAGCCTCCTGGCTCTGCGGTCCACCGAGTCGAGTTAGCCGAGCCATCCCAAAAGTGACTACAATACTCCATGCAAGACCGGACTTGGGCTTTATATAAAGATAGAAGCTGCCCAGGGGTGAAGTATCGCTTGACCTTATTTAGGATGCTCAGCTTTTTGGCCGCTGTTCCGGCTTACTATACTGGTGAAGACCCGATGGCGAAACCCATGAGCATGCTTATCCCTCACTCGCGACAGGATCACAGGCGACCTTACCACCTGGAATACCACATACCTATACCTACAGAATAAATTATTTATTTATATATATTCCTCTAACAATATAACAGAAATCTAAAACTAAACGTTATCACTAAAATTAAATTAACACACAACTAAACCCAATTAATAAAAATAAACCTAATTAAAAATCTAAAAAGGGCCACTGCGGCATTGTGCCCAAAACGCTGGCAGCGTTTCCACGCTGGATGGCTAAGCCAATGCGTTGGGCGAGGAAGCTGCCAGCTCAGATACATATTATGTGTGCAGCATGTCTAATATCTTCAGGGAAAAGTACCTTACTCAAGTACAGACCATTCTCATATTCATACTCATTTATTTGCAATGATTTTACACATTACACGTCAAAATAATTTTAAAATAATACATTAAATCATACTATTTTCATAAATCTAATATTCTTAGGTACTCTATCAGGCATACGATCATAAAGCAGTTATTACAGTACAAGGTGTTTATGCCAATATGTTATCTATCATCGTCATCTGATCCATCATCATCATCATCGTATCGTATTAGCGTATCGATGGAAAGAAAAAATCCTTCTATCGTTACACGACCTGTTGCGTCGCTTATAAGTAAAAATGCACTTTGTCCAACAACAATGCTCGTACCCTTCTCGTACCGCACCGCGGCCGCGCGCCGTGCTTGCGAGTTGTTTGTCCTGTATGCGGCCCAATTAAGGCGACATATCAGCCCAGCGAGCCTGTTTCCACCCTGGCACACAGATAATGTACTACAGACAGTACACGAGAATGTATACCTAAGATAACTACCTAACTGTAAGCTTATGGTTTTACAAAAAAGGTTCCTGTGTGCTGCACGGTAAAGGTTGAAACGCACAGAGCTCAGCGCAGCGTCGTTGCGGGGCGGAGGCGGTTTTGCGGTAGAGCGAGCGCGGTCCGGGGGACGTCGCACCCACAAAACCGCGCGGGATAGCGGAGCGCAGGCAGCGTGTGTGACATATGAAGCAGTAATCGACACTATCGACAGTCGACGGAGTCGAAAAGATCAAAAATGCAAAACCGCTTCGGCCCCGCACCGCGCCGCGACCGCTCTGTGCGTCATCAAAGTGGACGAGGCCCAAGATGTTTTGCTCGCCCGTTGCCACTTGCCAGCGTGTGGTGATTCTGTTCTGTGCATGATAGAGTGATGAGTGAAATAAGTTATTCAATTTAATCCAAATAATTTATTTCAGACTTGCACATGTTTAAGGATAATTTCCACCAAACGGCTTACCCGCAGGCGTCTTTCGCGACACACGATCGTATCCGGAGGTATGCTGCTGCGCGCGGCTTGCTTGACATGATGAATATGATTTTGAATCATTTAAAGACTATAAAATCCGTTCAGATCCGATGCGATGCGAGCCTTTTAGTGGAAATATCCTTAGTATTAGTAATAGGCGTTCGCTTCATGATGGCAGCTCCCTTGGGGGTGCTACCTCCACCCTCATCTCGCCGGACATAAAGCTGCGTCCACCGACGCATAAGCGCGCGTCCGTATAGTGAAAGATGGATTGCGGATTTACTACGTTACAGGTGACGTTACTAGTTACTTTTATGTTAAAAGTAGGTGCTTAGAATGGTAACGGAGTGGACGGGTCTGCGGTTTTCTCCTCTATGACCGTCGCACGTCGGCGTTGTTCAAATAAAGGGCAAGCAAAAAGCCGAGCCGAGAAAAATGCGCCCGCTCCCGAATCGTACTCTTCTTGCCGCGTCCACCGGCGCGAATAAATACAACTGACCCCGCCAAAAACAACACAACCAACCTCATTTAAACCCCGAATATAGAGCTTGTAACTTAAAATAAAAAGTACATATTTAAATGAGAATTTCTTGCGGGTTGTGACGTTCCCGCCCAATCGTAGCCAATTGTGTTTTACTCGGTAATAACTCTCCGCGTTTCCGCGAAAGCACGGTTTATTCACTTATTTATTGTTATTATGGGGAGATTGTGAGCATATAATAGCGTCACAATAAATTTTAGCCACCCTAATTGCGGAACCGAACTGACACAGACGGACATAAGCGGACGGCGGTTGCAGTTGGAGTCTGCATGTGACTAACGATAGAGGAACTTATAGCAGGAGCGGAAATCTACTTTTTGTTGAGGACAGCTCCGGCCTGCCAAGACTGCAATAGTACATTACTACAGCGGCCGGGACGAAAGGGATTGCGCGAGGCCGGATAGGTCTAAGGCGGGCAACCCCATATTTCCCGCCGAGGTATGTATAGTGCTTTTCTCAAACATGCAATGAAATAAACAACAAAAATATCAGTTTTATTTTTAAAACGCATAGTGGCAGAATGTCATGATGCCTGTGCCACAAATTTATGTGGATTGGAAATTAAAAAAGAGGACTTTGCCGGCCTAAGCCTGTAAGATTTGTATGAAATTTCATTAACGACCTCTAGTCCTAGTCGCACCTGAAACGTCATACTTAGCAGCCAATTATAAGGAACATAACATCAATATTTCATTGCATGTTTGAGAAAAAGATTTTATTTTTCATTTTAACTGTAATCAGTTACTGAAGTCTGCATTGTAGCCATACAATGCCGACTTCAGTTACAGTTAAAATGGAAAATAAAGTCTTTTCTACCACGGTGCAACCTAATGTTATACTTCTTTGGCCTATCCAAACGGTTATTTACCACTGTGGATCGTAGAACATGCTGGTTCCCCACACATTGCATTGGAGGTGAAGTTTTGACAGCATCTATTGCAAGGATTTCTTCCATTTACGTCAACAGATCCATCCAAAGACGTTCATTGCTAGGCATAAGCTTCCCCCAAGAATCAACTAAATACTCAATTTTCCTTCCTCGAGATTGAGTGACAAGTACAAAGTATTTGCAATTCAATCAAAATAGAGTTTAGGTGACTTCCTGACTTGGCGGGGCGCGAGCGATATGTCATAGGTATTTTGCTCTTTGACGTGAATTTGCCGATGTGAGATTTCCTCACTTGACGAAATACTGTCAGTAATACGTTTGCGCAGTAGTAATACCATGCGCAGAAGTGGAGCAGTACTGCATTAGTATCGGTTGACACTGACAGCTGACAGTTTTCTCATATCGTACCGCCCCCGCATTGGCAAGTCAGGAAGGCGCCTTAGTCGAATAAAAGAGGTATTTTCCGATGCTAAGCTACCATGATATACACGCACTTGTAATTCCTCTGCAGTCGCAAGTGTCTATAGGCTACGGTGTCTGCTTACCATCAGGCAGGCCTTAAGCTTGTTTGCTACCGTCGTAGTATTAAAAAAAAACATGTAAAGCATATTTTTGTAGGCACTCTGTCACCTCAGAGTCTGTTAAAAATATAACTACCCAATGAAAGCGCAACCGATTTACAACTATACTTATAAACACAGGAAAGTGATTTTAAAAGTAAAACAAAACTCTGTCAACTCTTAAACGAATCAGGTACCAACAACACAAGGATCTTATGGAACCTTTTTATGTCATCCAATAAGCCCTTTCAAAACAGCGTAGGTACAAGGGTTCTATAATACATTGTTACCTTTCAGTTCTGGTCTGTGTAACGAAGCAAGAAAAAGCGTAGAGGCACTGCCGTTTCATAGTATCTTGTGACCCTTTGTTTCTGAGGTGTGTGGAGGACGTCGCGCACTTTCATGCTAAACCAGTTATTTGCGCGAACGGTGTTTCTAAATCAAACTGCGTTCGGGGCTGAGGGTATTCACAGGTTACCGACAACACGCCTCTGGTTTAAAAATAATACCACACTGATCCATACTAATACGTAATATATTATTTCTGTGTTTTTCTCTTACCTTTTTTAAACCGCTGAACCGTTTTTGACGATTTTTTTTATGGAAATCATGCATTTAGGGGGTGAAAAGGGGAGTGGGAATTAGTACAGGAGGGCGATAATTAACAACATTAAATATTTTTTATGCGGGCTTATTCCGATGTAATCAAACAGACGATATAAAATTAAAAATAGATTTAAAAAAAATAACGTTATGAGTTATTTTTGTGAAATGAATTCGGTTACCTGATTGGTCGATCGGTCGTCTTTTTGTTTCA
The DNA here is from genome assembly GCA_905163555.1 of Notocelia uddmanniana. Classification (NCBI taxonomy): domain Eukaryota; kingdom Metazoa; phylum Arthropoda; class Insecta; order Lepidoptera; family Tortricidae; genus Notocelia; species Notocelia uddmanniana. Next base: position 3,322,750 of record LR991057.1, read on the forward strand.
TTAACAACAATATTTCACGATATTTTGATCAACAATATTCAACTCAAGTTATCTTCCAACGAACATTCATTAAACATTTATACATACATACATAGAACTCCGGATTGTTCCTGGTAGGCCCCAAAAACTTCGCTCAAAAAAAGTACTTTTTTAGAAATAAATACGAATAAGTGATTGAAATATATTTAAAGATACACAGCACATTATAGTGTTATTTGTTGTACCCGTACGGGAATGCTGCAGGGTTCACGCTTGACCGATTTTATGTTGTTTGCGTACCGTCGCCATCTACACAGGTGCCGCGTTACCGGGAACTGCCGCTTACCTCAATGAACCCCGTGTCGACAAACTATGAGTTCCTTTACATTCAAGTCATAGGAATGAATTTGGGACCTCAGAATATATACCGATCTGAAGATTAGTTGTGTCAGCAGCTAGAAGCAAGATGAGCGCTCGTGGCCCAGCGGCACCCGCGTAATGAGAGCGAGCTGCGAGGCTAAGCAATGTCGGGTGAGGTCAACCCTTGGATGGGTGACCGCTTTGAGTGGTTACTGAGCGTTGACAGTTTCCATATTAAAACTGCTGATATGAGAGGTGGGATCGAGTCGGTTCGTAAATAACACCCTTAATCTTCTCTTTTATACTATAAGCGACGTCTGACTTCAGCGTCAACATTGCTATGGACGCAAGACGCCGACGTCGACGTTTGAAAGATACCACTACAATACATTTCTATAGTAAGCATTGTGACGCTGAAGTCAGACGTCGTTTATAGCATCAAATAGGAGACCAGTGTCTAAGACCTACGGGCGCATCAGCAGTCGTTAAGTCAATTTAAAATTTAAAAAAAAAAATAGTGGCCTTCGGGCGGCTTGAGAACTAACAGTCAAATGCCTCACTCACTTGACAAGCCTAATCCCAATAAAGTCTAGTTCCTCCTTCGGTTGCAAGGTTAGTTGGCAGTGGCTTCCATAAAAACTAGTGCCCACGCTAATTCTTGGGATTAGGTAGTGGACCTCGGGCATCCTTCAGGATGCTGCTGTACTGGGATAACGCTAGGATGATGATGATGATAATTGGATAAAAAAATAAAAAACCTAACAGATCTATCTATAGATGACGTGTGATACTTTTTCTCGGTAACAATACTTTTTTCAAGCCCTATTCAAATAAATATTCATTGTAAAAAAAATTAACTACATTAAAATGCCTATACATTGAAACTTTTGATATTAATTTTCGGCTTCGGTCTGTACCCACCTGTAGAGGCTCACCCGAACTGGTTTAAACTGGATTAATTAAAACTACCCACGTTTCTAACTTTCGGGAGCTGAAAGGTAATTGTTAAATGTTTGATAATTAATTTTGTAATCCAGTTATAGTTTTTATATTCTCCGTTATTTTTGGTAAATTATGTTTTTACCGTAAACGTTTGGATTTAGGAACTGTAAAATATTTCGCCCAAAAGCAATTGTGGGAAATAACAATATACTAGAAGTAAACAAATTATAGCTTCGTTAAATATTAGTTGTTTCAATGTTTAGTACTAAATAGTAACCATTAGTGAGAACCTAGGCGAGTTTTAACTATATATACATAAACTCACGCCTATATTCCCAAAAGGGGCAGGCAGAGCACACGAAAATTAATGTTCAGTGTCACTTTTAGCTATTGTAGCCATTGTAGGTTTATAGATGGAGAAAACTATAGTTAGTTCATTATAACTCAGTATCTGGGCGACTAAGACTCAGGGCCCCTTAGGGTATCGGGCAGTACTAGCTATGCTCATATTTCCCGGGGAATACGGGTTTCCCGAAGAGAAGACCTTTTTTTCATTCCCGGTAATCCAAATATTGTAAATTTCATTAAAAGCGGTTTTCGAGACTTAATTAAATAATTACAAACAAATAAATATACAAATGTTGCTCGTTTGATGGACGATTTACACGGATTAATGATGGATTGTACAGTTTTGCAGCGTTCTTCGGCTACACAGTAGTTTAGTAAGAATTTTCGATGTCTTTCCAGAATCCTTCAGGTGTGAATTTTCCAAGATTCAAAACCTACTCTTACCAAAATTTATTAACATCTATTTAAAAGTTTAAGAGGCCTTTAACGTGTCCACTAGCGCCACTCGTAAATAATTATGGTTATTTAAATTTAACTATAAATATATTAAAAAAGGTGGCTGCTATGTACTGTATTTTGTATTTAAGTAAGTTCACTTTGTATACATCGAACTAGCTATTACGTTGCTGGATTCGTCAATCTAGGCGTTCAAAGTTAAAAGCGGCCATTTTATTCACTCATTCACGTGGACACGTTAAATTTCTATTAACAACGAGAAAGAAACGGACAGACAATAGTAGTTAACCTATAGGTACAAAGCACTGTTTTATGTCACGGGCACGATATTGAATCCTGAGCAAATTAAGGACTCCAGATTTAACTCCCGAGCGTGGCCAGGGTGTTACGAGTTATTTCCTGAGCGAAGAGAGGGAATCAAAACGGAATCCTGAGTGCAGCGAGGGATTCAAGCTCGCCCAAGACGCAAACAGCTTTATCCCATAGGGAAATACTCTAGTTTTCTCATATTTTGCGAGACATCGTTTTATTAAACTTAAAGTGCCTTTTTTAAAAAAAAACTTACAAATTGTAATTTTTTATAGGAATTCAAATTTAATTATTAATTAGCGGGTTTTTAACGAGATTTATTACAACCCGGTGAAATTGTTACGGCTATAATAACTTACTTGAGGTTTAAGTACATTATTTGAATATTTATTCATAAAATTAAACACACACAAGCAAATACAAAGTGACAAACAAAATTTAAAATCCATTTAAACCTAATAAAAACAAAACCTAAACTAAACCTAATTCAAAAGAGCTGCGACAAATCGGGATCTCTTGGTAGGGTACCTATAACGCAGGCAGCATAAGGGGGCAATGTCGAGCATGCGGTTTGAAAATAGTTTTTACGCGCATATGGATATTGTATGTTTCAATTTTCTGCACGTTTGCCACATTTTGTCGAATACCGTTGATATTGAGCGAAAGTGGAACGATTTCACACAATAATTACATAATGGTCGCATCGCCCCTAAAACTTTCGGCTACGGTTTATAACGCTACGTACTCATACCTACCTATATAGTTAGTACGTAACGGTGTTTTCTTGCAAGTATTGTGTAAAATAGTAATCGACGACTTTGCTCATTTAAAAAAATATATATACCAAATGTTTCATTTTTCAAGCCGTGTATAGCCATAGAAAAACGTAGCATATTCAGTTTTCAAAATTCAAGTTTTTTTTTTATGTGTAAATGCAAAAGGGCCTTAATAGTTAACATGGAGTTAAGTAAAAGTTAATTTCAAATATGACAACATTCGAAATTGGAATGACAGACGCACGTCAATAAAACCACACACAAACACATCTTAGGCAAAGCTTGTAATGCGCAATCTATTTTTTCTTGGTCAGCAGCGGACGCGGCCATCCTTTGCCTCGTGATCCCTAAAAAGTCAGTAGTTGAACGGCGCTGTTTGTGCCCGGCGCTGCCTCGCAAACACCAAACACACGCCCGACGCGACAGGGTTGCCACTTGTACGAATATTAGTTTTCATTACTATTTCTGTTTTTTTTGTACAACGACGGAGGCAAACAAGCTTACGGCTCGCCTGATGGTAAGCAGACACCGTCGCCTATGGACGCTTGCTTCTCCAAAAGAAGCACAAATGCAGTGCCGATCCCTTATTGACTCGTGGACTCGGTGTGTTGACAGCTCGACACATACTCGTATACAGATCCCTCAACACAGCGTTTCCTTGGGAGCTCAGGCGACCGTACTCACCCTCACCATCAAGAACACAATACCACATACCCAACGAGCAAGTAGTAATGTTATTATGTCTGCATTCTTCTGTAAGGTGGAGGTACTTCCCCAGTTGAGCTGCTCGAAATATGGGTGAGATGAATAACGCGAACGCTTCGGCTGTGGCATGAGCTACCTACCGAGGTTTCCCCGAGGGACTACAGTATATGATTTTTCAGAAAATGAGTATATAAAGCTTAAAGAATCGGCAACACGCATGTGACATCCCGGGAGTTGCAAGCGTCTACAGGCTACGATAACCTTGTTTGCCATCGACGTGGTAAAGAAAAAAGGCCTTCTGGCTCCATCATCGGATCAGATTATTGGTACCTAAGTATTATACTGAATAAAATAGGTAATTACAACTTAGAAAAGTTAAAAAACTCCCGAGATTTCCATTTCAAAGCTCAATATCTCGAAAACGCCTGAACAGATTTTCATAAAACATAGTTAAGAACACTCGGGATAAAATTATCTACGACACAAAAAAAAACAAAACTAAAATAAGTTCATCCGTTTGGAAGCTACGAGTACGATACCACAGACAGAGACGTTAAACTTATAACACCCCTCTCTTTTCGAGTCAGGGGTTAGAAATGGTTCATTAGAAACGCTTTTATAAAATTACAGAATTATCCAATTATTGATAAGTAAATTAGAAATAAGTAACTTTTATTATTATTTTTGTATTAAACATATTGAATGTTGTAAACATGTTGTAAAATTGTGCACATCATTATGAACCTATTGTATCTTTGACGTGTTGTGCATTATAAATATATAGGTATGAGTACCTTAGACAATTTTCATCGTGTTGGTGGCAGCCCTGTATCGCTTCCATTGTTGTCTCAGGCCGCTTGTCTGGCCACACTCCGTCGATGCACCTGTGCACTCTGCCTTATGTTAACCTTGCCACCAAACGGACATGGTGCGGACGGGCATGGTGGTGGTGATATATTAATGATGTTTAGCCTAGAAAATAATAGTAAGGCAACCTGTGCGCTTATATGTATGTATGTATGGAAGCACTTAAATTATTTGTACACAATAACAGGCTAAAGCCTTAAACGCACAGAGCGGACGCGGCGCGGTGCGGGGCGGCGGCGTTTTAACATTTTTGGTCTTTTGGAAAATATGGAATGTCGATTACTGCTTCATATGCCACTCGCCGCCTCCGCTCTACCGCGCTACCGAATACCGCGCGGTTTTTTGGAGCAACATCCCCCGGACCACGTTCACTTTACTGCAAAACAACCTCCGCGCCCGCTGCATTTCAAGCTTACAGCATAATACATGTCACACAAGATCGAAGTAAAAAGGCGAGCTTAGCCCTATAATAGATCTCTTCCAGCTAACCTTGCTTGCTGGTTACACCGTTGCAAAATTTTCCCGCAGGGTAATCAAATGACGTAACTTTTCGAAAGTACGATAGGTAGAATTCCACTAACCAAAGATTGTCTGGTAGAGATCGCTCTTTAGCGATAAGACCGCCAATTTTCTACCGTTGTTTTGATAATTAATTACTGTTCGTTTATTTTGCTTTGGTGAACAATAAAGTATTTTTGTATTGTATTGTACTGTAGATAATCTAGACCGCCTGTTTATCTTGTTGTTTATGTTCTGTATTGTGTTCTTTTTTGGAGGTGTGCAATAATGGCCAAAAAATGGCTTTTACCGCACGCTACGCGTATGGAAGAAAGCCGCTTTCCGGCCAAGTGTAGTACCTAATAAAATAATGTACACAACACGGGAGGTACCCAATAAATAAAGCCCTCGATCGCATATATATACGTCCCTCGCCTGCAGCTCGGCCCGCAAAATCTGCGATCTCAGCCTTTCTTTCCTTTACCAACCTAGTTGTGTAATGTACTATTACAGTGCATATGGTGCTACTTTACCGCACGAGTGCGGTAATCAGCAGATTACGTGCATATGTCGAAACTTATAAAGAGCCATGTACTGTAAAACGTTGTACGATACACGTGCGAATAGGTAATTCGAAACTCGTGTCGATTTAAAACACTCCCTTCGGTCGTGTTTTAATTAATCACCACTCGTTGCGAATTTCCTATTGTCAGCACTTGTATCGTAATGTACTATTTGCAACAGTTACATAATAATTAATAAGGGTTCTTAAAATACGAGAGTCGCATTAACGCAATGCGACGTTTACCTTAAAACGTACTTATTATTATTTATGCAAACTTATGATCGAAAAAGGAAATATAAGACAATAATATCTTAGTAGGTATAGTATTCCCAGATAAAGTTATAAAAAACATAATTTATGACCCTTTTAATAACCTATTAGTAGTCTTTGACGAAAAAAGTAGTCAATGGAGATTGGTTGGATTGGTAATAAAGCCACATCGATCGTCAGCTCGTTTAGTTACCATAACCACTTGAGTAGCCGTTTCATTAAGTGCCATTATCGCCTGGTCTCCCTGGGTGGCGCAGACAGATAGTGAGGAAGGCTTTTCACTGTCAAAGACCTTAATTATATTGATATAAAATTGAATTCACTTATCTAGCTATAATATTCGCGTTTCTTCGGACATAATTCTATTCTATTCATCCCTCTCACGCTTACATTACTTGTTAGTGAGGGACGAAATGTACATATACGCTATTATATCAGCTAGGCTGGCCTGTGGAAAAGGGTTTATTCACTGTAGGTACTTTTACGCGAGCGTTACCCGATTCCCGAAATAGATTCTTTTCAAGCGCACTTGCGATTCTTTGGAGTATCAATTAACCATAGGCTACGGTGTCTGCTTACGATCAGATAGGCCGTAAGCTGGTTTACTACCGTCGCTGCAAGAAAAAAACAGAATGCAAGTCGAAAGGAAAGCGAAGCGGCTACATAGAAAACTTAAGATCTTGTCATTCAAGTAACTGAAATCCTAAGTCCTCGATCTAGTTCATATCTTTTGCATCTTAATTGCTTTAATTTATTTATTTAATCTTTATTGCACAAAAGTAAAAATTATAGTACAAAAGGCGGACTTAATGCCATAAGGCATTCTCTACCAGTCAACCTTAAGGCAAAGCAGAAAAATTGTGGGCGGTGCAACTAAGATAATAAAAAAACAGTAGGCACTTACAAAGACTGGAAGGATATATACAATACGATATGATATTATATAATATTATAAATAATAATATAATACAATATACAACCACTACTAAATAAATATACATACACACATACACATACATATACATATATATGGATGAAACTTACAAATCAGAAATATTATGATTTCTTGGTTCTGCCAGCAAAAAACTTGTACAAGTTTTTTTTTTAAAGCAAGCCTATTAGGAGATCGTCTAATATTAACGGGGAGACTGTTCCAGAAGCTTTAATATAGTTTTTTAATACAGTTGCTCAAAAAGTGCTACTTTACGTAGCTGTTTAGCGTGCGGAAAGTTGGTTTTCGCGCACTAGTGCTTTTCACTTTTCCATTTTTTTTAAATTTATGCTTGTTCCAATGCATGACTCCTTATTGCTGGGTGTTAAATATTAGTTTCCTTTAAACGTCGTAATCAACATAAAAACCTACTGTTAATATCAGAATACGAAAAATATACACATTTCATATTTTATTACTTACCTCTTCATCATTATAACACGTTTATTTTTTAATATTGAATATTGAAAAACCGTTCTTAATAAGTTGTCGGTCATTCTCCAGACGTACATTTTTGCTTGTCTTCACTCTTTAACCATATAAAATCACAGATTTTATCATGGTTTATATTTTTTTAACGTAGAAGGTATTTGTATTGAGCTGTACATGAATTTTCAAAGAGATAGTTAAAAGGCTTCGGGTGGAAAAAAAATCTAAAAGTCCCATTCTCCTAATAAACACGTCGCGTCCCACTACCAAAACTACTTACGTTCCAATTTTTCCTGATGATATACATAAAGAAAACCCGATGAAAACAAGTTTATTTCACAAAAGAATATATATTTTCACTATACAGAAAAAATCTAGTCAATACAGTCATAAACCACAAAAAATTCAATTATAATTACTTTGTCTCGAAACGTATCCTAAATCACGCGTCGCGATCGTTTTTGACCACACCAGTGATCTGAATGTAGGCACGGATCTCGCTACCGCATTTCGGTCAAGCAGTCAGTCGCGCCCAAAGCCCCGTGCGGGATGGTAATGTCAGTTGTGTCCAGGCCGCAGATTACGCACGTAAGTATCTAATTCACGCGTTTTGGTTTAAGAAATTTCTAATTAACATAACATAACAGCTTACATTTTAAAAATCAACCAGCAACTTTATTGCTATGAGAGTTACAGAATACATTAAAGGTCGCAATATTTAATTGATACTAGATTCTGTGATTTATTACATGTACCTTTAAAAAGTTATTTTGTGTTTTTCAAGAATCCCTAATTCACGCGTCTAATTAACGCGTCGAAAATCAACGCGTTAATTAGAATTTGTGGCAAAATATCGTCATATGTATAGTTATATTATAGTTTAAATTCAGAATAATAATTACTTACCGTAAGAATTGACCTACATGCATAGTTACATTATCATCACCATCATCATCATCATCACCTCAGCCACAAGACGTCCACTGCTGAACATAAGCCTTGCCTGCTGAAGATTATTATACTTAGATGGTGCACTCTTAGATAGATATACAATAAAATAAAATTGGCTATAATGTATGTTTATAATGGTAGAAGACTAAGTACCCTCAATTCCTCATGGAATCATGAAAAAACCTTGCTTGCTTGACAAACAAAACGAAGAGAACCAATCGCCAAACGTGAACTACGCGTCGTTGTAGAGTTCCGTTCTGATCATCATCAGCAGTTCCACTTCATCAAATGTCACTTTTATGAATAAAAATGCTTGATTAGTTCATGAAAATACTAAAATCACTATTTGTGTGCCTTTCACATTTGAGGAGTTCTCTCGATTCCTAATGGATCCCATCATCAAAAATCGAGCATGACAAAAATTAATCGTGAAAATAGAACTTGCTTAATATGATTTAGAATATGTACAAGTTCTTTTCGATATAAGATGTTTTAACGGTACTGAGATATAATTTAAGTTGAAAACAAAGTTAACTATGAGAATATTAAATAAGTATCTCTAGTCGCCAAGAAGACTGTTATTTAGTAATTGTTACCAACTAAGAGCAAATATATAATTTGATTTGGTTTGAGATTTTGTTTTTATGGAGCATTTCATGAAACTATTTCGTAAGGGACACTATTATAATATATCCGAGAAGTATACTTAGAAAGCTAATTATCAGCATTGTAATGTTACATTTACATCTAACATCAATCTTAAAGCCGTTAAATGTTACATTACATTAAATTACGGCTTTAAGATTGATGTTGTTTCTAAGCAGCCTAGATATCTAGATCTAATACTTTTTATTTGGGTAGCTGCCATAGCGTTTCGTAAGGGACACAAACTTGATGTTTTCATGGAATGCTCATGATTATAATAAGAAAGTTCTATTGTCGGATTGTTTTAGTTCTATCATGTGTAAGTATTTAAAAAAAAAGTCGATTTGTTTTCTTAAGTGAATTATATGGTAATTGTATTCCTACCATGATGTAGGTCAAGTAGGACCTCAACACGTCCACAGATTTTTTCTTGCGTCCTTAAAGAATATTTGTTTTTATGTTTAGTGCCAAATTGGAAGACTATCTTTTATCTTGTAGTGTGTTGATTTTAAAACGATTTTGGAGAGATTTTTACTTATGTTTGTCGTAATGGATGTTTTATTAAGAATTTTCAAAATGTTTTAATTCTATTTTATTTCCATATTGCCTTTTGTAATAAAAAGACTGCTCACTAACGTTTTTGTTTTAATTTAAAAAAGATTTTTATTTATACCTAATTATTTTTCCGGGTCCGTTTTGTATGTTTTGCATCCAGCAAAAATAACATATTCTAATTAAAACGTCGTTTTTATAATTCACACGTCATGGAAAAGTGTAATATTCTAAATAACACGTCGTTTTTCTAATTCACGCGCCACAGAAATTTTAATTTTTTTTTATCTAATTAACCGTCAATATATTTAATGTGCCCAATAAGGAATTAAGTTTTAATGATCAAAAAGATACTATATTTGAGATAAAACTCATTGAAAAGTAAGAGGAAAAAAAGCGACGCGTTAATTAGAATTATAACATCGTTCTGGAGAATGACCGTTGTCTGAGTGGAACGGAATAGCTGCCGAAACGCCTGTCAAAGAAGAGGCGTTTTTACTTACTGCAAGCATGTTTTAAATTTCTAAAGGCAACATTCGATATTGTTTTTATAAATATTAGTTGTTGTTTTTCTTATTTTTTCGCAACTGTATTAAAAAACGTCGTTCAATACACGTGCGGAAATGTCATTCTTCACTCGTCCCGAGTCTTGCCACTCGCCTGCGGCTCGTGGCATCCCTCGGTACTCGTGAAGAAATGACATACTTTCCGCACTAGCATCGAAATGTACTATTCTCTCTGTTCTATCTGTTTTAGGGTCCTTATTAGAAACTCGTCTTTATAGGCTATTTTCTGTGTAAATGGACACTAAAGCAAAACATCATTTATGTCTAAATTTTTAAATAAATTAGTTATTTTTCCTATTTATAAGTGATTTTTAGTGTGCATTATTATTCTAAATAAAATATTATACAATAAAAGAAACTTTCAAGTAATGTATGTATGTATGTAATAATGTAAGCACTTTATTGTACACAAACAGTTTAAAACATATACATGTCACACAAGATCAGAGTATAAAGGCGAACTTATCCCTTTGAGGGATCTCTTCCACCTAACCTTTAAGGAATTGAGAGGAGATTTAAAAAAAATGAGATAGACAAACTTACACCGTGTACAACAACATTTCAATGAGTGAATATAATAGAAACGTATCTTGACATTTTCTCTAAAATTAAAAATGATAAGTACTTTCAGTAAGTACTCGATTTGAAGGACACCCTTCGGCATATTGCCATAACAGAAAAGTCTTCAAAATACTGCACATTTACAACAATGTTTGGTGTATATAAATTTAACCGTTTGCCTTTCGGAGTTGTATTGGCTTCGGAAGTATTCCAAAAGCGTCTATCTGAGATTTTGTGCAGGACTATTTTTAACCGACTTCAAGATTTCAAAAGAGGAGGTTATCAATTCGGTTGTAGGTTTTTTTTTGTTCTTTTTTTTTTAATGTTTGTTACTCAATAACTCCGTCATTTCTTAACCGATTTGAAAAATTCTTTTTTTGATTGTATTTATATATATCCAAGTTGGTCCCGTTTTTGTCAAAAGGCAGTTCTGATGATGGGATCCATGAGGAATTGAAGGAACTCCTCAAATCTTTAAGGCAAACATATAGTGATTTTTGTGTTTTTATCAACAAATCAAGCATTTGCATCCAAAAATGTGACATTGGATGAAGTGGAACTGCTGATGATGATCAGAACAGAACTCTTCAACGACGAAAAGTTCACGTTTGGCGATTTGTCCTCCTAGCTGTGTTTGTTAAGCAAGTTCTATTTTCACGATTAATTTTTGTCATGCTCGAGTTCTGATGATGGGATCCATGAGGAATTGAGGGAACTCCTCAAATCTTAAAGGCAAACATATAGTGATTTTTGTGTTTTTATCAACAAATCGAGCATTATCATACAAAAATGTGACATTTGATGAAGTGGAACTGCTGATGATGATCAGAATAGAACTCTTCAACGACGAAAAGTTCACGTTTGGCGATTTGTCCTTCTAGCTGTGTTTGTTAAGCCAGTTCTATTTTCACGATTGATTTTTGTCATGCTCGAGTTCTGATGATGGGATCCATTAGGAATCGAGGAAACTCCTCAAATGTGAAAGGCACACAAATAGTGATTTTAGTATTTTCATGAACTAATCAAGCATTTTCATTCATAAAAGTGACATTTGATGAAGTGGAACTGCTGATGATGATCAGAACGGAACTCTTCAACGACGCGTAGTTCACGTTTGGCGATTTGTTCTCTTCGTTTTGTTTGTCAAGCAAGCAAGGTTTTTCCATGATTTCATGAGGAATTGAGGGTACTTAGTCTTCTACCATTATAAACATACTTATAGCCATTTTTGTATTTTATTGTATGGAATCTAAGAGTGCACCATCTAAGATTAATAATCTTTCACCGGACTCCCCCATTGAAGTAGGTTTTTTTTTTTCTTAAAAATTATGCAGCCTAATATCATATATTTTACACGTATTTTGGATTTTTTAACCGGAAATTTGAACAAACTGTTGAGTCTTAACATGTCTTAAAAAGTCTAAATATGACATGTCTTTTGTAACACCTTTATACACAATTCAACAATAAACATTCTATTCTTTGACATATTTTAAGCTAAATACGGTTTTTTTTCCCGCTTTAGTTCTACTATACTTAAGGTACCTAATGATTTTAATTTTAATTTTATTTATTCCATAAAATTAACACTTTACAGTCAAGCTACACGTGCTAACTAGAGAGGACAATATAAATGATGATGATAATGATGAGTATGATGACTAAATTAGAGAAGTTGAAAACCCCCCGACATTTACATTTAAAGTTCAATATCTCAAAAACTTCTAAACCAATTTTGATAAAACTGTCTAAATACCACATTTAGGTGGAAAACCTGCTTTCCGAAAAAACCGCATTTAAATAGGTTTACCCGTTTAAGAGCTACGATGCCACAGACAGACACACCCACTCAATAGCGCCCCTCTTTTGTCTTCCGCGTCGGGGGGTAAAAAAATATTTTACACCACACCTTGCCAAAAAGCACGTTTTTCCGCACGCTACGCGTCCGGAAAAACCCACTTTTTGGCCAGGTAGTGACTTAAAACTGTGTACAAAACACGGGTCGTAAAACAGAAAAACGGGGCCTCAAACATCTGCAATATCGGCCTTTCTTTGTTTTACAACCCTTGTATCGTACGTAAATAGCTATTACAGTACATATGGTGCTACATTACCGCACTCGTGCGGTAATCATCAGATTACGTGCATATGTTGAAACTTTAAAGACCCATATGTACTGTAAAACGTTGTACGATACACGTGCAAACAGGTAATTCGCATTTATCACCACTCGTTGCGAATTTCCTGTTTTCTGCACTTGTATCGTAATGTACTATTATCATCGTTTTGTAAATCTTTATCTCCACTCAATTCCTCAAACGTTACATGGAAAATATCGCTTATAGATATAAACTCGTCTTTGTAGATCGTCATCTTTCCCATCTTGTAATTAACTGTTCTAGATAAAAACCTTATAAATTTTATGGATAAGGGGATTGACTACCATCTCGTTACTTATCCTGAAGTATCATAAAGAAAAGTTTATATTACTTCCTTCGCACAAGAACATTTCTAATTGCGCATACCAGTTTAATGCTTGATATCCGGTTCGAAGGACCAATTATCCCAGTTTATCTTATCTTTATTTATGCCGAACGGATATTGGCATACTGTCTTCTAATTAAGGATCGTGAAGTAGTTATTGTAATATTTTTTGAGACCGAATTGGAAAATGATATTCAGGTCTGCCTTACAAACGTTGCGTTGCGTAATTACTCCGCTGAAATACATTTATATGCGTAAATTTTTTGTACATAATTATCTTGGAAACTATGGTATTAATAACAATACTAATTATGAAAAGTGGTACCCATATGAATATACTTACAGGGTGTTCGGCACATGAACCGTCAAAATTTTTTGGCGTGCTGGTAGGGTGATTTCCTACCTTTCCACCCTTGGACCCTGGGTCCTAAGAGTTACGATCAATAATGTGCGATTTTTTTAATTATTTACCTAAATAACCCAAAATCGGACTTTTGAAGCCCCATAACTTTTTTTGTGTATGCTTTTACATGCATATCTTGCTTAATTGGAGTATTTTTATAAGTATGATTGCTGTGTGTAATATACCGTTAGAAACGTCATAAACTATAGAACATTTTAAAATAAAATGATGCTCTCATTAGCTGTTAATTTTTTATTTATTTAAATTTCGAAGTGTAAATGTTTTCGTACATTCGTTTTGTTTGTCAACAAAAAGCTCCACGTTTTCATTTTGTGGTGTTATTTGTTACAAAAAAAATGTATTTTTAAACACACACTACATACACGTAAGACAATTAAGCAAGTTATGCATGTAAAAGCATACACAAAAAAAGCTATGGGGCTTCGAAGGTCAGATTTTGGGTAATTTAGGCAAAAATTTAGAAAAATCGTACCTCCTTGACCGTAACTCTTAGGACCCAGGGTCCAAGGGTGGAAAGGTAGGAAATCACCCTACCAGCACGCCAAAACACCCTGTATAGTACTGATCAAGTTGCTGTTGTCTATAACAGTACATAATATTAGTAAAGCCCTATTAGTAACTACTACCGAAAGACGCCAAAAGGGTGGCGATTATGGCATTCACCACCCATGAAATTTGGGGAGGCCTATGTCCAGCAGTGGACGTCCTTGGGCTGATAATAATATGGTGGTGGTGTTGGATGCTTATTAAATTTGAAATTAAAAGGAAACATTTAAAAACTTCGTGTTCCGAGCAGCATTCGAACCTGCGACATGTGGCATACGCGGCCAATCGCTCTAGCGACTGAGCTATCGGAACAATCAACCTCGGGCACGAAATCTTTCACTGGAAGACTCAGCCTACCTTTAAATTTGTAATTTGCAATTTTCGTTAGCAGCGTTGCTGCTTAATATATAATTAATATATGCATATGCCTTTCATACATCCTTTAAAGATAAACCTTTATCTCTAACTCAAGTAGCGGAACCAGATATGGAAAATATGGCTACCCCCACTGTCACCAAATCTGAGGGTAATGCCGACAAACCTGTCCACAGATATATGACTTCGTATCTACCTTTCACGATGTATTGCAAATCAAACTTTATGTCAATCGTATTAAGATTGATTTTATGTATATAAAATTCAATGTTAAAGTGATATCATCTAACAAACCGAGCTATCGCGAAACTGCGTAGATTATCTCAGTAACGGAGTATGGAAATCAGTGATGCATAAAACATTAAGTGTTATAACATAATTAGCAGCGGGCATTGACTTATTGTTGATAAGCCGACTCGAACACAGTTGGTAGCGAAATTATTGGTACAATCACTATAATTAATAAATTAATGCCCTTACCGGGATTCCAACCCGGGACCACTAGCTTCGTAGGCAGGGTCACTACCAAACCCTAATAAACTGGTCATCATTGGTGTAAGTTACGCCGTCAATGACATTATCGCCAGAAAGACAAGTAAAGAATAGTCAAATTAAGGCGACTTCCTGGCCTGGCGGGGCGTGATCGATATGTACGAGGGGAGGTACAAATAAATATTCGCGGAATGAAGTATTTGCAAATTAAATAAAACAATCGAAGTATTTTTCTTTTTCAATATATTTACCCTCGAGTTGAATGCATTTTTCAGATCGACTAATTAATTTATGTAAACCATCAAAAAAATATTTTTTTATCTTTGTTCTCAAAATGAGCCGATATAGCCTCCTTCACTTCTTAAAAGTCACAAAATTTATTACCTCGTAGTTCTTTTTTTAAATTTGGGAACAAATAATAATCGCTGGGGGCCAGATCCGGGCTGTAGGGTGGGTGAACCAGGGGTTGGAAGCCGCACCTGTTAAGAGCAGCAGTCGCAACGTGGCTCTTGTGCATTGTCGTGCAATAGCAACACACCCTTTGACAGTTTTCCCCGCCTTTTTTCTTTAATAGCTTCACGTAGTCTTTCCAATAGCATTGCATAATATGGCCCAGTTATGGCAACACCCTTGTCCATGTAGTCGATCATGAGAATACCTTTATAATCCCAAAAAATCGTAGCCATCACCTTTCCGGCCGATTCTGATACCTTGAACTTCTTTGGAGGTGGTGCACCCTTCTTATGCCACTGCATGGACTCTTGTTTCGACTCAGGTTCAAAATGATGAACGCAAGTCTCGTCTCCAGTCACAATTCGTTCCAATATGTGGGTAGGAATGTCACCGCACAGATTCAAAAATTGTCATGCCAAGATGGTCATGTAGGATCCAAAAAATTGTTGTATCTGATACACCAACTAATGCAGCTAATTGTTTCTTTTTAAGTCGAGCATCTTTTAGTACGAGTTTTTCAACTTTTTTAACGATATCCGACGATGTCACTTCAATCGGCCGTCCTGGGCGAGGGTCGTCTTCAATTGACTCTCTGCCATGTTTGAAGAGGCCATGCCACTTGTAAATCATGGTTTTAGTAGGGCACTGGTCCCCGTAGACGGCTCTCATTTCATTAATTATAAGTTGCGGAGGTTTTCCTTGCTGTGTTAGAAATTTTATCACGGCACGATATTTAATTTGCTCCATAGTCGCACATTTATACCGAAATATTTTGTTTGAAGGGCGATATTTTCAAAACAAAAGACGGTTTTGAATTGACATTTATATTTTATTATACTAAAGAGTTCTCATACCAGACAAGCAAAGAGGTTTTGTACAATTTTACCTCCTTCTACTTCATTCCGCGAATATTTGTACCTCCCCTCGTATTTTGTTCTTTAAAGAAATGTCAAAGAGGCCCAACGCATTGGCTTAGCCATCCAGCGTGGAAACAGTGCCAGCATTTTGGGCACAATGTCGCATGGGCTCTTCCTAGATGTTTAATTAGCTTTAATTTAATTTTAGTGGTAACGTTTAGTTTTACATTTGTGTTTTTTTTATTGTTAGATATGTATTTTTGCTCCGCTTCTGCACAAAAGTAATATTGACAGTATCTCGTGAAGTGAGGGAAGTTCTGCGACATCAATAAGCTACGTCAATGATCAGGATACCACGTGGATACCGCCCCACGTAGTCAGGAAATCTCTTTAGGTAGCGAGAATAAAATTCCCTCTACGGTCATGTCGGAACGCAGTGCACAATGTCCCTTACGAGTATAATATATATAACGCACATTATTACCGGTCTTTTTGGGTGTTTTTTGTCGTCCGCGTTAAAGTTAATCAACTCGATGCGATCCCAACACGGTATGTCAATTTTCAACTTTTTCTACCGGGGAAGCGCAGGATCAATCATAATTGGTTCTCTTTGAGGTTGTTCCTCGTTTGGATCTTAAATTTTAACTCTGTAAGGCCCATTTCACGAAACTACCAGTTAGAATTTTAAATACAAAATGAATTGGCAACACCGAGACTCGGCGAATAATAACTGGCAATGGCCAGTGGCATATTACGAGTGTTAGGTACTAGTTTAATTTTGCAGCATGAGCAAAATTTGGCTCTGCGGGCCTATTATGGTTGCCATTTCATCACTTATCGTCGTGGATAAGTCGCCCGTCACTCTCGCACTCGTATACTTGTCAGAACGTAACGAATGTCTTATCCACGACGATAAGTGATAAAATGGCAACCATCATACCTAGGCCCGCTCTGATCGTGTGTTACCCAATCAAGACCACATTTAGGCAATGGGTCTTGCAGACAGTCTAGTTGTCATGCCCCAGAAATTATCACCCTTGTATTTTTACACCACGACGGTGGAAATCAAGCATACCCTACCATCAGGAAAGCCGGCACTGGTGACGGTATTGATGCTTGTGACTCCAGAGACGTCTTGTCTTAAGTCATTTGGCCAATTGGCCAACCTTTTATTGATTCACCTCTCACCTCATTCTCAACACAGCGTATCCGCGATAGCCTTAATATTTAATTGCAACAATGAGCTTAGTTCTGGAAAGCCCATTTGACGCATAGCTAAAATTGCGCATGAACGCGGTCACTTAAATTCAAATAGAATTAGAATGTCATGTTAGCTACAATTATGAAATGTTAGATAGAATTAGAATAAAATGTTAGCTAAAAATGGCCCCTTGCCGTGCGGGTTCCGGAACAACCCTCGCGATTTCGAGAATCGTCGCTGGCTGCGTCGACGCACCGCGCGGGTGGGAGGGGGGTGTCACTGTGCAAATGCACTCGTAAACCCGCCCGAGGTCAACGCCCCCCACCACTGCAGGCGCGCCTGCTGCACCACTCAAAACCTACGTCCACTCGTCTCACCACCCGTCCCTTGTATATCTTGACCAGTGATAACTCCTAATCGGATGTGAGAGTTACGCTGGCTCACCTGAGGCGTGGAGTTTTGAGTTATGAATGCCAACCCTGGACGTGTACCGCTACGATATATTAATTTTACTATGGAACTGCCACTAGGAGATCAGCGCGTGATACTTTTTTGGTCGCTATAAGGTAATTGTACTAATACTTGACACCTTGATACCCAATAGTTTAATATGTGCTACCTAATAGTTGGCAACTAAATATTGTTTACCTCTATTAATGTGACATAAGATTGAAAGTATCTTGTATTGTCTTCTGCCGAGTACTGGGACATTTACCTTAGACGGTTAGGGGATAGAGGAATGTCTGATGACGAGAAGTCGAACGGGCTCTTCGATTCGCTTTTTTTTTAATGGGATTGCTCTTGACCAGCGTCTAGCCAGGGGGCAAAGATGAGGCCGACGATGAAGCGAGCTCACCCAGAAGATGCCTATTCACTCTTCAAAAAAATAACGCATCGCATAACGTTTTACCTAATGTTTCGTTTGCATAACCTCATTACATGAGGATCCATGTAATGAGCGCCAGAGGTCCATGGTCCACAGTTTAAGACACACCGTGTTAGGGAAAGGTGTAGTATGTTATTTATTAGTGAAAGCATTCGTACCGGTACATTTTAATATATGATCATTTGTTTTCAGTCTCTCAAACGCCAAACTGTCTGGGGCATTTAGACTTTAGAGTTACTGCTGACTACAATAGTATACAGTTAAGGCAGTTAAGGCGTACAGAACCAATACAGCGTTAAACTGTTCCTCTAGAAATGTAGAAATCGTAGGTCTAAAGGCGCTATCACACGGTTGTCACACTCACTAGGCCTTTCCATGAAGTTCAAAATTAAGATGTTAGAGGCTTATGTAAAATTAAAATATTATTATTATTAACTTGTTTGAGACGATTTAGTTTTTGTGAACCGCTAGATGGCGCTGTCCTAGCGTAAACTACATAACGGTTGTTCGTTTCAAATTCCTTAAGACTGCAGCTTTCTTGTTGTCATATCGGATTGGGTAACCACGTGAGTGAGTAGTAAGGATGTAAACAAAGGTTTTAAACATCTTATAATATCTCCACCCAATTGCTCAAAGGTTAGCTGTAGGAAAACCTTTATCGGGATAAGCTCGCCATTGTACATGTCAACTGTTCTTGCAATTCTTGATTCTTGATGTATTCTACTCATGTTCAATAAAAAAAAAACACACCTGCTATTCCGAAAAGAGTCTTCGTTGTCCTTTAATGAGGGATCAAAGTAGTACTTTTCTTCTTTCATATGAGGGCTCTAAATACTCTTTTCCTCATAGAAGGTGTGAAAAGCAGTATGTGCCACTCTGTAGCAAAATTATTTCCGTCTTGGGCGTAAACACTTGAATCCCTCGCTACGCTCAAGATTCTACTTTAGAATCCCTTGCTACGCTCAAGATTCTACTTTAGAATGACTATTGTAGAATCTTTCGTTACCCTCAGGATTCAATATACCGCCAGCACCGTACGTATATAATTTCGCTCCCTTAAGACACAATCTACCTAGTATTACTATGTAATACTATTATATTATACTATTCTATGCTATTACATACAATTACAGAATATCCACCACCACGCGGTTTGGCGATCGCAGTATCTCCACCGCACTCCAGGGACGCCTGCTGCCCATCCCCCGGTGGTCTTGGTCGTAGTACAGGGTCATCCCCTGGTCCCAGTCTATCTGTCAGCGAAGCAT
Organism: Notocelia uddmanniana; assembly: GCA_905163555.1. Lineage (NCBI taxonomy): Eukaryota > Metazoa > Arthropoda > Insecta > Lepidoptera > Tortricidae > Notocelia > Notocelia uddmanniana. The sequence continues at coordinate 3,342,506 of LR991057.1, forward strand.
GTTCTTGTACAAAGACGACCTGTTTAGCCTAGCTGGTAGTGACACTGCCTCCGAAGCTAGAGGTCCCGGGTTCGGATCCCGGCCAGGGAATTATTTGTGCATTTAGCACGGATTTTATTCTTGGGTCTTGGATGTTCTCTATGTATTTATCTATATAAGTATGTATATTGTCGCCTAGTACCCATAGTGTACTGTAGGTGCATGTAATATGCTAATTTGAAGAATAAACTACTTTTACTTTTACTTTACTATTTACTTTTTTTACTAGTACAAGCTTTGCTTAGTTTGAGACTAGGGGTCGATTAGTGTAAGATTGTCCCCCAATATTTACTATTTATTTATTATATTTATTATAAATGTTTTACCGCTCGAGGTGAGCACGCCTCGGCCAGAGCCACTAAAACGCAGCATTAACACAATATATTACGGTATGCCTCTACAGGACCGTCAATTTCGTAGGGTCACTAGTGTCACTACCAACTAAAGTGGTCGTGTATGGAAATCTAATGCGTTTGACAAGCGCGCACGGCGTGCCACGCAGCATATCGCCTGTGCCTAAACGTGGCCTTAGCTTCATCTCTTAGGACGTAGCACATAAGGCAGACGTTTCACGAATGTCTCAGATTTGATTCATATTCGTCACTATTTTCATGGAATTACTGTGACTATGGCCTTATTTTGGTACTAGGATGCACACTTTTGAACCTTAATATATGTAATAATCAAGTCGATAAATGGTAGAACACTTTTGACGATCTGTTTAGCCTAGTTGGTAGTGACTCTGCCTCCGAAGCTAGAGGTCCTGGGTTCGAATCCCGGCCAGGGCATTTATTTGTGCATTTTTCACGGATATTTGTTCTTGGGTCTTGGACGCTTTCTATGTATTTAAGTATGTATTTATCTATATAAGTATGTATATCGTCGTCTAGTACCCATAGTACAAGCTTTGCATAGTTTGGGACTAGGTCGATTTGTGTAAGATTGTCCCCCAATATTATTATTCACTTTATTTATCTTTGATCTTAAGTTAGGTTTTCTACAACACATTTACAAAACTAAAATATAAAAATATACATACAAAATATAAAAGCATTATAAAAAACCTAACCTAGAGTGCCACCGGCAGCGAGGCGGGGCCTAAGCTACCGGTGGTTAGGGCGACAGAGAGAGGAACCTCCTGACTATCCGCGCCTTCTGCATCTGACCCTTGACCCAGCCATCTAGCGAGAGTCTCTTAAGATGTTGGTCGAGACTCTTCGCAATTAGACCGTTCGCAGAGACGACTATCGGGACAATGATCGTCGAATCAACATCCCACATAGCGGTTACCTCGTGTGCCAGGTCTAGGTACTTACTAACCTTGTCCTTCTCGGCCTTCACGAGGTTCTCATCATGGGGGATGGTGATGTCGACGAGCACTGCCTGGCGCTTCAATCGATCTGTCAGAACGATATCAGGTTTGTTGGCTATAATAGTCCTGTCCGTGATGAAAGATCGATCCCAATAGAGCGTGGCACGACCATTTTCGAGAACTGGCGCAGGTGTGTACTCATAGTACGGCACTTCGAAGTCCACAAGACCGTACAGAAGAGCAAGCTGCTGGTGAATAATCTTGGCTACCAAGTTATGTCTGTGCTCGCCGTTAGCAAGATGACCACAACCGGAAATAATATGCCTGAGCGACTCTCCGGGACGGCGGCATGCCCGACAAATGTCGACCGTACCGTCCTTCAGGATATATTTCCGGTAGTTGTTCGTCATGATAACTTCGTCCGCAATTGCACAGACAAAACCTTCGGTTTCCGCAAAGAGATCCCCGAAACGTAACCAGTTCACCGATGCGAGCAGGTCTACGTCGGGCCCCGTAAGAGCCTTGTAGAACCGCCCATGTAGCTCCTTACTCTTCCATACCGCCCTGCGGTCCTCGGAGCTTAGTACTTTAAGTCTGCGCCATATTATTAATATTATTATTACTTTCTTCGTCTGACTGTATCGTATCAATGTACAAAGGAAATGTCATGGTGGTCATGGGCTGTACTGTAAGTGCGTGTCGAATTGAGTCCTAGCTTCGCAAACGCGTTCCGCAAACGAGGCATTGTTCGAAGCAGTTCTGCTAACTGGCCGAGATGATGGAAGTACCCGCCGCGACCTGTCGCGACATGTCCGCGTGAAAGCCAAGCATGACGAGTGCAAACGAGTTTTTTTTATTATTAAAAATGGGATTGCTCTTGGCCAGCATCTAGCCGGGGCAAAGAGAAGTTAAGCTCGAAACGCACACAGAGGGCGCGGTGAGGGACGCCGGCAGGTTGTCGTTTTTGATCTTTCCGAAATTGTCGACGTCCTCCGCTCTACCGAATACAGCGTGTTTGTTTTTGGTGCGGCTTGTCCCAGACCGCGTTCGCTTTACCGCAAAACCGTCTACGCTGCGCCACGTTCTGTGCATTTCAAGCTTTATTGTTTACAGCGCCAATGGCGGATTTGTTGTCTTGGCCGCCCAGGTTATGTAGTAAGTGCCAGCCGCCCCTTTCTCAGCATCGATTGGCTCTAGGCCGCCCTAGGCCCGATAGTTTTTCTTGGCCTTAGGGCAAATCCGCCACTGCTGAGCGCATTGGTAACTGGCTGAGATTATGGTAGTACCCGCCGCGACATGTCAGCGTGCAAGTCTAATAGAACAAATGCAAACAAGTTATTGTTCAAAGTGCATTACTGACTCGCTAAGATGATGGAACTTCGCTACCTACGTGAATTGTTGCGACTGACGTCTAGCACGATGACTGCGAACATCATTATATAAGCCGAAGGACGTCCAATGATGGACATAGGCCTCCCCAAAAGAGTGCCACAATGACCGATCCTGCGCCACCTGCATCCAGCGGACTCTGCGACCTTCACCAGGTCATTTACGAGTACATTGTGGGGCGCCTACGCACGCTGCGCCTTCCAGTACGTGGTCGCCACTCGAGAACATTTCCGCCCCAAAGACCATCGCTCCTGAACATGCTGTTGTTCAATGTTCACTGCCAACTGGCACAGATGATAGAAGTTCCCGCCGCGCCTTTTTGCCACAGGTCCGTCCTCCGAATCTAAGACGAGTGTAAAAGAACTACTTTTCAGAGGACTCTGCTAACTGGCAGAGATAATGGAAGTTTTTGCCGCGACCTGTTGCAACGTGTCCGCTTTATAGGACTAGCACGACGATCGGACAGAGACACTAGCAGAACCACCTAACTGGAGATCCACCACCACCACCACCACCACCATATCAGCCAAAGGACGTCCACTGCTGGATATAGGCCTCCCCCAAATTCACGTGGGGTATATGCCATAATCGCCACGCTTGGCAAGCGGGTTGGCGATCGCAGTATCCCTAACTACCCTCAGTAACTGGAGATCATTCGAACAAAACGTGAACCTTATTGCCACAGGCTTAAAAACATTCGGAATTCAATACAGAACACTTACATTACAACCAAGAATAGAACAATTTTTTATCAAACTTTCTTCTAATTCTGATGCTTATTCTTTCTACTTTTCAGACATCTAAAATTTAAATGTCCTTGATCGAAGAGCGCAAAATTCCAACATTTAATTTTTACTTTGAAATTTTACTTAAATACAGGAAAAAGATATAGATTATACACAAGGTGAAACACAATTATGTTAAATTATTTTACACTTTCATTGAAGCAATTTAGTTAAAATCTTCCCATAAAGATTTTAGTATTTACTTGAGTATTGTCACACTCGATGTAATTGATACCTTACATATCATTTTAATTGCATAGTTTTATCGATTTAGACATTTTAGACGAAACAACACTATGCGAAAAAGAAACTACAAATTGTTTACAGTACGTAATCATGCTAGGGGGCTCCGTTGAAGGATGCAAGACTGGTTCCGCAGGCTCCCGTGACGCATGCGCGGTGAACTAATGAATAAATATAATTAACTTTATATCCAAGAGGATAATCTCGCTCGATGAATCGCAAACCAATTTGATATCCTCATACGAGTATAATAATAATTATTATTTATTATTTTAAAAAGGATCAATTTTACATCTGGTGTTTCCCACAAAACGGTTTACACAGTTTGACTGAAGAATGTGTTTCGCCAGTTTAATACCTTGACCTAGCTAACGTGATGCGTTTCTGGCCTCAAGATTGACTGGTAGAGAATGCCTTGTAGCATTTAGTTCGTCTATTGTAACGGTTTATTTTTGTACAGTGAAGATTAAATAAAATAACGTGGGAGGAGGGTGCGCAAGACAATACAATCAAATTGCAAAGCTAAATTTAAGTCTCAGATTGAACCTCAGGAGGTCACTCAGGCTTGATATTTTGCATACTAATATGATATCAATGATTGACAATTAAGTATGTCCCCAGGCAGCATTATTACTGCATATTATATTTATCTAGCTTTATGACTCATAAAAGAGCCACTGAGGGCACTGAGGCCAACTTACAACTTAAATATTTGATTTGTTTATTTTAACTTTGTATCTGCTGCTCACGCCTTCTTCCTCGCGCTCGACTTAACTTTTCAGAAAGAGAGAACGCTTCAAGTTAATATCATATCGGAATGTGATATTTCGAAACGGATCTGTTATGCGATTCACAACCTGTTACGACCCGTCTCACAAACAACAGCCCTTAGTATAAACGTGATCCCGAGATCGCAGGTACTGCGTAATCAGCCTAGAGGACCGACAAATGCAGCATGGCAGTCATTTATGCACCGCATAACGCAAGCTATAAGATGGAGCGAGACAGGAAGATGAATAAACTTGGTTTTCTCGCTCTATAATAAAGCTTACATGACCGTCTAGATGTGACTATACAATTCGTATCTATTCTCTTGAAGCGAATTATTGTAGGTTGAGAATCAACCTAAGGCTCGTTATAACACTTTTGTTTCTAGTGCGTGGGTGTGCACTGTGCAGATATTTAAGAATGCATCCCAGTGTCATATTATTTCAGTGGTAAATGCGTAACTTTTCGAACGAGCGTCTGAATGTTTGGTCACACTGCAGGTCGATTACGTAACGTACGTTGGGTACATACTCGCACATGTGTCATCACCCCATTCAAAAATTACGTTTGAAATGTAATTTGAGAAAATCCATGACAAGTTTCTACAACAATATGTCTTTGCTATTCCGCTAAAGAACGTGTAGGTCTATTAGTGTTAGTGTAATGTATCCACTTTTTTTTATATACGAGGCAAACGAGCAGACGAATCACCTGATGGTAAGCGATTAGCGCCGCCCATGGACACTCGCAACACCAGAGGGATTGTAAGTGCGTTGCCGGCCTTTAAGATGGAAGTACGCTCTTTTGTACTTTTGCATGCGGTTTATGTTCTTCCCTCCCTCCGCACGCACAAATATGCAAACAAAATACCACCACCAATAAAGACAAAACCTCGACATTTGTTTCGCCTGTCTGCGAGGCATCATCACGAGAGGCTGGCAGAAGATGTTGCTTGCGCCACGCCCACCGAGCAAAAGGACAGGAATAGCAAAGAAATATTTTTCTAAAAACTACGTTTGAAAAGTTATATAGGTACACTCCTATGTGTGGTCTCATTTTGGTGTATCAAAACTATGGTTACTCGTTCACATCCAAATAGCATTGCGAAAAACTTTGTAACTGGGATTGGATGCGGCAAACATAAATAGAAATAGGTATTCACCTCGCCAATACCGGCAATAGTAGGTATATAATATTGCGAAGCATACAAAAATATGTGACACTTACGCTCTAACAGCTTTACAAATAGGATTGAGTCAGATATTTTAGAGCGCCTTGCCTAATCATATATTATTGCAGGTGACTGTACCAACGTGAGGTAACTTTCCGACAATTTGCTGGCACTCCTGAATAAAAGGTCTTCATTATAGAACCCTATAAATCCTTTACGAGTGAGCATTTCCTGGGGGTATCTGATAGAGATCTTACCTAAACTGGCAAGAGCCTGAAGTTTTCCTTATTGCGTTATTATTGAAGTAGACATTATATCAGAGGCTAGGGGACAATATAAAACTTGCATTTCGCATTAAGTAAAATTACGAATAGACATAAATTTGCTGAGGGCCAACCGTGAATCGATTCGTTCCTGCATCTCCCTCTCAAAAAAAACAAACTAATTAATTTATTTTACCTGAAATGTGGTACAGAAGATGTTACTTCTAAATAATGTTATCCTTTTTTAGAGTTCCGTAGACAAAATGGCGAAAACGGAACCCTTATAGACTCGTCATGTCTATCCATCCGTCCATATGTCACAGCCGATTTACTCGGAGATTATGAGCACTACAATTATGAAAGGTAGGAAGGTGTATGCTATGAACCGCTATAGGAATATGGTGTGAAATAGCGAAAAAAATATTAAAATAAGGGGGCACCCCATATACATGTAACGGGGGGGTCATTTTTTTTTCCTCACGGCCGTTTATCTACGTAGAACGAAACGTGTATGATAGCCGCCATATTGTGTCAAAAAGATTTCGACGACTTACCGAGCTATGACTGGCTACTGCCGTGACTGATGTTTTGCTTATTGGACGTCAAAACAAAGTGACAAATAAAAATGGCGTTTCATCTTCGGAATCTCGTCTGGTAGTGTTGGACCATTTTTTTTAATTTTTGCAACTGTTGTTATTCAATTTATAGTATTGACTTCTTTATTATGAAGTTAACAAACAAAACAGTGTGTAGCTAATCGAAAATTCATGTGGAAACGCGTAATAACCATTGTTTAGACAACAAATAGAAGATAGTGAAGTGCGTCGTATGTGGCATGGCATGCAAGTTCTCATTTTGCAAAATGTACGAGTGTTGTGGTTGTAAAACGTAGAAAGGGCGAAGATATATCGTTTTCCCGGATATGAGATGATATGAAGTACATTAAAAAATAAATCTGTTGATAAGTAAAATGTAGTTTAATTTAATTTAACTAAGATATGGCACAAAATAGTTCACGGTATTTCAATTGAACACCATTTTCATTTTACATCGGACGTTGGTGTTCAATTGAAAGTGCCGTGAGCTTCTACACAAAGTTAAATTTAAATGAGTTCTATATATTAATCGGTGGATGTTCACAGTAAGTTCCATTGCCACAATGCCATTAAATAATTAAAAAAAATAAACGTCATAAATCTACCAGCGGGTACAGATTAAATATAGTTGCTTACGGTCTATAATTTTGGTTCGTGAGTTGGCGGTCTGAACCCTTACTGTCTGTGGTAGGCCTTCAAAAATCACATACAGGTTTCAGAAAACTTTTCCACTTAAGTCAACCGTTGGTGAGATATTAGCTGTCAAAGTCGTAACAAGTGTGTCACCCCCCCCCCCCCCCCCCCCTCTCTAATTTCCAAACTATAAAGTTCAAAAATCTGAAAAAATCAAGATGATGTACATTCATAAACCCTTTCAAGGATTTTTAGTTTGAACAAGATAGGTCTAACGGTTTTTGAGTTATTGCTGAAAAACTGTCTTCCCCACACGAATGGGCGTAAGTGCCGTGAGTTTCCCATGAAATACGACCTTTTTTTATTATAATGGTTTTAAATGTAGAATGTAGATAAGGAGATGTCGGTACGGAACCCTTCTTTGGGCGTGGTCCGACACGCACTTGGACTTTTTGTGACATTACCAGTTTAAGTATCAGGAAATCTCATATTAAAATTAAAATTACATACCTCCTTAGGTTTTGAACATCTCAGCCCTGAACATTTCGTAAATGTATACAGGGTGTTTGGTAACAGGATGCAAAGACTTTCAGGGATGATAGAGGAGGTCATTTTAGATACAACTTGCTTTAGTACAAAGTCTCTTAGTTTCCAAGATATGCACCATTTTATTTTGAAAATTGTATGTTTTCCATACTACCATACATTTAGAAAATGTTTGGATTTTTTTTTATATTCCCTTTTTTCTGGCTTATCGTAATTTTTCAGTAGCTGTAGGAACTAAGGAAGTTTCTTGAAATCAATTGAATTGGGACTAACGACTTTTTACTGCCTGTATTCACATGGTATGTGTAAGAATAATAGCACGCGCTCCTCCTGGCTCACCAGCGCGACAGCTATTCACGTCACTAGGTATATTGACCACATCGTCACTATATATTTATAATATTGTAAAATTCGTAAAAAATAACATCAATTCCTTTCCCTTACGAGCTGACCATCTACGACTTTTACGAAATAGCCACAAGGGAAGCCTTGCAACTACGAGATGTAAACTAACTAAGTCTACCAAAACGGCCTATATCATTGGTCAAAAAATATACAATGCCATTCCAGATCGTGTTAAAACCGTAGAAAAAGATTGTACCTTTTATATTAAATTAAAAAAAATGGCTCATTATAAATGCTTTTTATGACATGAAGGAATTATGTATGTGACATTTAAATATTAGGTTTCTATATCGAATGAATTGTAATTAAAATTAAAAACTAACTAACTATCTTGGCTCAGTGACCCAAATCGGGTCTTGGCCGGCTTGAAACGAGAGCACGCCACTTATCCCGATCCTGCACCACGCTGACGCAGATCCGCCTCCACTGTGTCTTCCCAGCGATACCTGGGTCGCCCGACTGGGCGGCGACCAGTCGGTCGACTCAGGTAGGTATGCTCTCTTGACGGCGCGATTCTCTGCCATTCTCTGTAGGTGGCCGAACCAGCGAAGTCTGTGGGACTTTATTTCGCCTATGATGTTGGGTTCAGCCACCAACTCCTCAACCACGGCGTTCTTACGCATCCTCCATGTGCTATCATCTCTCCTGACAGGTCCCAGGATCTTTCGGTACACTTTCCTCTTCGTCACCCGGAGTTGTCTTTCCTAATTAAAATTAGAGGTATGACATTTTTATTATATTGAATAGTAGGTATTGAATTATGGAAACATCTTTATAAAATTTTATTATTAGAGAACCTAATTTTGTATAGGAAAATGTAAAACTTTGACGTGTAATGTATGTCCATTGCAAATAAATGAGTATGAGTATGAATAACTCATGCTATTAACAAAAGCTACGTGTGCCAACGACCTCACACCATACCAACCAACATCTTCTACGCTATTCACAATATGTCTCGCTCGCCTGTCCTAGCCTAGTATACGGCCGGTTCGATGATAAGACACCGTAGTCGCGAACAATTGCGAAATCAATGTCTTGTGGTTTTCGTCATTTTTGATATGACAGTGGTATCCACATGTCCCCCACTCTCAATCTCAACACAGCGCATGGATTTCTGGCGTCCTTACTCACCACCAGGAACATAACAACTCGTATCTGCTGAGCAAATAGTGGTGTTATTGTGGCTGCGGTGCGGTCTTCTGTGAAGTGGAGGTACTTCCACAGTTGCTCCAAATATGAGAGAGACGATAGATAGAGATATTTTATTAAACACTAGCTGTTGCCCGCGACTTCGTCCGCGTCTTCGCTCCTATTAGTCGCAGCGTGATGTTATATAGCCTAAAGACTTCCTCGATAAATTAACTATCCAACACAAAAAGAATTTTTCAATTTGAACCAGTAGTTCCTGAGATTATCGCGTTGAAAAAAAAAACAAACAAACTCTTCAGCTTTATAATATTATACAATATAGTAAAATATAGTACATGGTACAGATAGTAGTATAGATAAATACCTTAAATAATAATACAAAATATAAATATCCTGGACATGTCCGTCCCACAGCCATCTTCACATCCATATCGGCATATTCATTTTCTTAGTTACTCTAATTCTAATGGAGACCGCTATAATTATTTATATTTATATTTTTATTAAATTAAACCTTCCTACTTTTGTCCTTATTTTAGTTCAAACCACTTTAAATTCTCTTAAAATACCCTCTAATAAGGCGGCGATTTCTCTCAACTCGGCTACCTGAAGGCCTGTAAGCGGATGTTCTTTGTCCGCCCGCAAAGACATGATTACTTCCCGGCCGGCAAACCAGGATAAAGACTTCAAATGGAATGCCACGGATTATTCCATATAAAGCCATGAAAACAAATGCGCTTAGAGTGGAATAATGCTGTGTCGCAAATTAGAAGCTTCAGGAGAATACAGTGTGTTAATCAAATACGAGCAAATATTGAAAGAGTGGTCAGCATAATTCCTAATAAGCATTTTTATAGTACATTACGATAGAAGTGCAGAAATTAGGAAATACGCAACGAGTGGTGATAAATTAAAACACGACCGAAGGGAGTGTTTTAAATCGACACGCGTTGCGAATTACCTATTCGCACGTGTATCGTACAACGTTTCACAGTACATATGCACGTAATCTGCTGATTACCGCACTCGTGTGGTAAAGTAAAACCATATGCACTGTAAAATATTTTTTGCTGAAAATGACAAGGATAAAAATAACCATTACTACATAAATTCATTAATGCTCGTTGACATGAAAAATCTTACTCTGAATAAGTATGTATTTTTTTTTATGACATAGGTGGCAAACGAGCAGACGAATCGCCTGATGGTAAGCGATTAGCGCCGCCCATGGACACTCGCAACACCAGAGGGGTTGTAAGTGCGTTGCCGGCCTTTAAGATGGGAGTACGCTCTTTTCTTGAAGGTTTGAAGGTCGAATCGGTCCGGAAATACCAAATATCTTGTTATGACATTGAGTAGGTTAATTACTTAATTACAGGATCAAAAATAAGTGTAGCTTAAAAACATCTTAATGAATAACGACATAACTAAACCCTATGTGCGGTTTAATTTTTTTGCTTTGTGTTAAATGTGTAGTGTAAAGCTATTTATGTTACAATACAAGCTTTTTACGGTGACTTCTTCCGCGTAAAACTCGTTATCACCTTAGAGGAATAATTGATACTAGGTTATTAGGCGCAGACTTAATTATCGCTTTCCCATACAAACTTCCACCCCAATTTCACCCCCTTAAAGAATGATATCCGGGATAATAACTAACTTATATCCTCCCTAGGATCCCAAACTATTTCCATAGTTTGGACACCTTTTTTTAACATCTACATACTTAAATCCATTCAGCGGTTTAATCGTGAAAAAAGTCAGGCAAAAATAATCTATTAAATTATTTGATACAGAGAAGAAATACGACGGAAAATGAACCGACAGCACTCGACCCCGCACCGCTGCTTTGCCGGACCAGTCGTCAAAAATATATGGAACGTTTTTTTAAACCACTCTAAATCGATATCTCCATAGATGTGCCTATTATATTTGAGGAGTTCCTTCGACTCCTCATGGTCTTCGTTCAATTAAAGGTTCGGTTTATCTCGTCATAAGATCTACGCCAAAATTATATGTAAAAAAGTAATAGTTCTTGATTCTTCAATTTAGGCATATTATATGTATACACCTAATGAATGTCAATAAGCTACCACCGGTTCGGAAAAATTAACCTCTGCCACGAGAAGAACCGGCGTAAGAAACTCGGCAAGGTGTAATTTTTACAAAACAATATATGTATATACCTACAATCTACATAATATAGTTTAATATAAAGTTACAGTGTCAGGTACTACCAAATTACAATGCTACAGTAGAAAACCTACTTGTATTTTCGCGATTCATTACCCGTGCAGGACGCTACCACTGCCAAACACCCCTATCCATGATGTAATCGTTTACGTTATAATATGGAACCAACTTTTAGGTACAGTCGTGGACATAAATATGTAAAAACAAAATAATAATTTTCCTAATCAGTTTATATATGACGGATTTTTGAAGTAACAAATTTTTTTCGTTCCATTTACTTTATTATTAATAGAATAAAGTGATGAAATAATCATGTACTTCATAAAAGCTTTTTCCGTATAGGCATAATCACACCGCCACGTTTCGCAGTATATTAAAAGTATATTGTTTCATTTTCCTCTTAAAAGCGTGCGGTACATGTAAATGAGTTGTTATCAGCTATTATTTTGCCTCAAGGGCGGGAAGTATAAAAATATTACCCACTCCATTATATTTTTGCCTGTGTTTTAGGCTCTGCTTTCTTTCTTTATTTTTTATATTTATCTAATCGCACAAAACCAGTGAAGAGTTAGGTACAATAATATTGCTTGATAATAGGTAGGTACTATTAGCACATACCGTTTTCACGTTCTGTTTTTAAATGAACTCCGGATGAATTTTAAATTCAAATCTACTTTGACAAAAAGTCGAATCGCAAGATAGTCATCAACCGATTAAACTTAATGTATTTATGTACATAAGCAAGCATTAAACTTAATGTATTTATGTACATAAGCAAGCATTAAACTTAATGTATTTATGTACATAAGCAAGCATTAAACTTAATGTATTTATGTACATAAGCAAGCATTAAACTTAATGTATTTATGTACAAGCAAGCATTAAATTACGGCTTTTTTACATTGTAGGTCTCCGTAACTTTTTGCGGTACCTAAGTTTAAAAAGTTTTGTGAGATAGGCGACTTCCGGATTTGGCGGGGCGGGAGCGATATGTCATAGGTATTTTGCTCTTTGACGTGAATTTACCGATGTGAGATTTCCTCACTTGACGATATACTGTCAGTAATACGTTTGCGCAGTAGTAATACCATACGCAGAAGTGGGGCAGTACTGCATTAGTATCGGTTGACACTGACAGTTGACAGTTTTCGCATATCGTACCCACCACAGACATCAGAGAAAAGCAGACTCGCAGTATTAAGCCAGATGATTTTCCATATAGTTGTCTCTTTAATCCTTATGGCGCACCAAAATGAGTTATAATACGAGAGATAATACAATCATTTTCGGCTGTTAACAAGTTGTCTCGATTTGCGAGCACACCAGGATGTTAAATCCCATATAAACTTAACACACCATAACGTCAGTTTAGTACAATTTTCAGTTATGAAGACGGAGACACTGACAGGTGAAGACGTGTCAGATGTCACTTGTCTGTCTCACTTAAACTTTCTGATTTGTACATTAGTGAGAATAGATCAGATGTACAAAAATCGTTCAACTTAAATGAGCGGATCTGCTTTACTCTGATATCTGTGGTACCCACAAAGTACAATATATATACTGAGATAGAGATACCAGTGAAATACTCCACATAGATCGTAGCGCCGGTGTGTATTTAGTAAGAACTAACCGCACGACCGCTGCATCTCTGTCACTTCAATATGCAAGTGCGATAGAGATAACACCCAGTGACATCTGGTACAAACAAGTTAAACTAAAATTTCCATAGAAAAATTCGTACTTTGAGCTGAAAGGCCCCTGATCGTACCGCCCCCGCATAGACAAGTCAGGAAGGCGCCTTAATCGCGTATTACCGCCGATACCCGAAGTATCTTTCTAAAATCCTACTGTGAATCTGAGAGGACTGTACATCTATTCAACACACTTGTTGCTCAGATTTAGGTCGTCAATAGTCCAGTAATATCTGTCAGTTTCGACAGTTTCAAAGAAAGGCGTATATTATTAGTCGTAGTTGTATAGTCTGACTCCATAGTCTATATGCAGAGCGACTGGTTATTGAATACTTTCCTTTTAAGGTAGTATAGTACAACTCATTTGCAGCAACAACAGATCAAGTGATACCCTGTCCGAAAATTATTAGTTACCGAGATACTGACGATTTTAGATTTTTTCCAAAATTGCAGAACACTGTTGCAAAAAATATACATAGTAAAAAAACCAATGTTGAATGAAACTATAAAAACGGATTTCATCACGTGTCGAATAACTAATTTTAGTTACCTTTATCATTGTTTTTATTTTTTGATGCCTTAAATATCAACAACTAGCCGTTGCCCGCGACTTTGTTCGCGTCTTCGCTCCTATCGGTCGCAGTGTGATGTTATATAGCCTAAAGCCTTTCTCAATTAATGGACTATCCAACATATAAAGAATTCTTCAATTCGAACCAGTAGTTCCTGAGATTAGCGCGTTCAAACAAACAAACAAACTCTTCAGCTTTATAATATTATTAGTATTAGTATACTGTCAAGTAGAGTTAGTCGGGCGTGTTACACGTCTATGTCCTAAAACTACAACCAACACCACCGCGGGACAGGCAGCAGCATCTCTGGAGTGCGGTGGAGATACTGCGATCGTCGACCCGATTATGGCATTTCACCCCCCATGCAGGACACAAACAAGCCACGTCATTGTGGCACTTGGGGGAGCCTTATGTCCAGCAGTGGACGTCCTTCGGCTGATATGATGGTGGTGGTTATACGTGTAGGCACACGTAGGAAGGTTTAGGGCTATCTTTCTTTATTATACAGGGTGTCCCAAGAAGTAGTGATATACTGAAGCTGGGAGGTAGAGGACCTAGAGGGCTATCTGAATCACCCCCATGTATTTTCTGAGTTATGAAATTTTTTTTAATTTTTCACCTATCGCCGCGTACGATGAGATTTTTATTTATGGTGACGTGAATTATTGCGGTAGATGCTTGATTTTTTTTGTGTGCTAAGCTGATAGATAGGCCAATTCAGCATGGTAACATTTACTATCGTTAGATCTTTGAATGGCATAAAAAAAAACAGAATCAGAATCAGAATCACGTTTCTTGTTCAACTGTGTACAAAGGTGATGCCAAGAAAGATAAAATTACCCAGTATGTTCACAACTTCAAGGGCCCTTAAAAAAATAAAATCACATAATAAATAATTACCGATTGGCTTTTAAAAACTTGCTCTATCTATCAGGTAGCTACCCTGAAAATTTCATTTTATTATTAATAAGGCTTCAATCAAAAAATTGAAATCTAACTGCTACGCTCTGTAGTGTACGGTGTACCTGAGATTTAGAAAGTCCGGTACGACGTTCCATAACTCTCACACTAGTCGACGGGTCTCTTTCTACTTCTTCAACAACTGCATCTACTACATCAGGATCCGGCATAGTGGCCATACGGCCTGATTTCGTACCCGGTATGTGACCTTCCAAATACGCATTATGTACTCTTAAGATCATGCGATAGTCAGGAAACGTTTCAGGTTGAGGCCCGCCTCTTCGTTCCACATGTTCCCGGTACAGCCTTGAAGCTTCCGCCGCATTCCCCCTAGCATAACCGTAATACTTATAAATTTTTCTTCACTGTACTTTTTGTATTAGGTATTAACCTAGATCTAATTTCTTAATCTAAACTTGAACGTGATTTATTTAATATTGAATTTGGCCCAGTTTACAATTATGCTGATGCAGGTACTAGTAGCATGTCATATCTGATTAAAAATGCACAGCAAGCAATATTGAGTAATTACATTATAAAACATACGCGTTGGTCTTAAATACTTGTACTGATTTTTAAGAATAAAATGTTATTATATATATATTCTTTTTTAGTATATAAATAAGATATTTAACAGTTATGTCCTTTTTGCCTGAAACACAGGGTTTCCTAGTTCAGGCACGTATTATTTACTGTCCTCTAATTGTTAACTCCAGGCCTATAAGGTTATTATTGATGTACAACTGTTTTACCATTTTAGTATAATTTAGATAACTTAATATTTATCTGGTGCCTTTCATGTACACAAATTGCATTAATTAGTATATTTTCTCTTTGCCTGAGATACAGGATCAACCTAGTTCAGGCAATTGTAATAATTTGTGAACTATGTATTAATACGCAAGCACAATGTTAACGCTAGCAATAAGGTTTGAAAATGAATAAATTTATTATTTATTATTTATTATTATTAATAGTAATACATTTCTGCGTAATCACGTGAAATAAACATGATCACTTACACGCAAACTCAAGTCCAGTTAAATGATGCCAACTCGTCGATTCCAGGTAATAACACTAATCCAAATCGTAATGCAAGTCAAAGTCCATATGAATACGAGTAGCCAAAATGATTAGGGAAACGAACAATTAGCAGTATTAAAACACAATTCTTAAATTATTGAAAAATAACAACGATGACCAAACAACGTGAAAATTTTCTCATGCGTCAACCGTCTTTTGTTTTTTGTTCTTTTACTATTGATGGCCAGTGCGTGATTTAGAACGAAATTTATTTAGAAAGGTTTTGCTTTGCTTGCATTAATCATTATGTAAATTAAAATTGTGCACTTACCACATTTAGATTTCAATTTTTTGATTGAAGCCTTATTAATAATAAAATGAAATTTTCAGGGTTGCTACCTGATAGATAGAGCAAGTTTTTAAAAGCCAATCGGTAATTATTTTTTATGTGATTTTATTTTTTAAGGGCCCTTGAAGTTGTGTACATACTGGGTAATTTTATCTTTCTTGGCATTTAATTTTTTTTTATGCCATTCAAAGATCTAAGGATAGTAAATGTTACCATACTGAATTGGCCTATCTATCAGCACACAAAAAAAATCAAGCATCTACCGCAATCATTCACGTCACCATAAATAAAAATCTCATCGTACGCGGCGATAGGTGAAAAATTAAAAAAAAATTCATAACTCCGAAAATACTAAAAATCGCGGAACATACATGGGGGTGATTCAGATAGCCCTCTAGGTCCTCTACCTCCCAGCTTCAGTATATCACTACTTCTTTGGGACACCCTGTATAACTATATACTCTTTCATCATTACTGTCATCATTCGCGTAGCATGAGTACAAGCTTGTACAGTCAGCGTCAAATGTGGCTTCACACCCTTGTACCTTA
Organism: Notocelia uddmanniana; assembly: GCA_905163555.1. Lineage (NCBI taxonomy): Eukaryota > Metazoa > Arthropoda > Insecta > Lepidoptera > Tortricidae > Notocelia > Notocelia uddmanniana. The sequence continues at coordinate 3,359,148 of LR991057.1, forward strand.
TTCCATTGTAACTACGTGAAGAACTGCTAAACTAACTTGTTTCTGCCGATGATTACAGTTTGAAACTAAGTCACTGTGAACTACAAACTAGATTACAAATTCTAATAAAAAAACAGAAGACTTACTTGCATCCATCTCCTCACATAACCTTAAGCATTCACGACACACAATTCCCCAATCACTTGCAAATACATCCACATCCGGTGCTGATGCAAGAAGCGCATTAAGGCAGTGTAAAGCTCGAACGAGAGGAGAGTTTTTACGCGATATGGTGCGCGCCTCTGGAGCAGCCAGTAGCAGCGGGTTTCGCGTGCGAAAATAGAATCTTGATAGAGAGGGGACCAGCAGACGGACCGCCTGACCCACCAGCTCTGGGCAGTCTGAGCATCCTCGCAAGATTTTGCAAGCGCTCGTTAGTAGCACATAGTTACGCCTCGTCTCAAGTGAATTAAGACCCAATACGCCCAATAGAAATTTTGTGGGATACAAAAATGGATAATATCCATATAATAATAATAATAAATATATGTCGTAACCATATAAAAATATGTCGCGCTGTTAATTATAACTACCTACATTAGTAACTATAATAATCATTGTAAGTGGTGGAGGGTCAATGAGATTTCTGCCGACAAAATGCTGTGCAGTTTGGCAGATATTTTAAACTTTTAAAATGATAACGTTTTGTTAAATTATATATTAAAAAAATAAGCATAGGCATAATGAGATAATTATAACGGATTGATAAATACCTAGTAAAATTTTACCACAATTATCTACTACTATAGCTATTGGCTATGTGCACGTCTGAAACGTCAAACGTCAAAGGTCCCGAGACAATGTCAAAATTTAGAGATGTCAAATAATGACACATGAATATTTTATTTACTTTAGTAAACGAGAAAGACCCCGTATTGGAAATTTTACTGAAATAAATAAGAGAATAAATAAATACATACAAACGAAACGAATCGTAGGAAACCGTTAAGAAACCAATAGAAAACGTGAAAGTAAATTTGACAGTGGTCCCCGCTAAGTACACATTTCTGCCATGGTGTGCGCTACGATCGCCTAGCTTACCCCCACCACCTACTTCGCACATAGCCAATAGCCCTAAGGGAAAATATCTATAGGAAAATAGCTAATTCTTACCCCAAAATGCATAACTTCTGCTTAAATTACTCTCTCTACGAGATTAAACCACGAAAAATGATAAAATGCCTTTAAAATGGCAGCCATTAATAATATCTATGATCTATAAAGTCGCGTTAGTCGTTTTTATTATCCGTGAAAGCCTGGGAGTTTCGGGCGTGCGAAACCAGTTTACGACCTTTGATATTATTCATACGGTTATCTTACTAGAGACACAATACTCACTATATATCATCACTATACACCTTTCATCGCTATAAATCATTCGCACTAGCACTTGTACAGTCAGCAACAGAAGTAGATAAACAGAATAACACGTTTACAATTATCTATATACACAGAGCCTTACTCTCTTGGCATTAGAGCCCGTGTGTTGATTATTTTGAGCACTAGGCCCGCGTAGCTACTTTTGCTGTTGACTGTTCTTGCTAGTTAGATCTAAATGTCATTTTAGGTCTGGAAAATAGCATTTAGATAAACCTTACGCATGCTGGAAACCGTTATGCAATTACCGTTTTGCTTATTAAAAAAATTCTTACGCACAAGGTCAACATTCAAACTGATTCTAGATTCCATTTCCATTGCCAAATTGCCAATGCATGTAAAGGCTTAAGTCGCGTTCAAAAACACGCGGCAAAGCCATGCGACATCGCACGTGGATTCAATTTTTATGTTTGACAAGCAGCATGTTGCATGTGCCTAAGGCGACTTCCTGAGTTGGCAGGGCGGGATCAAAATGTCATAGGTATTTTGTTGTTTGACGTAAGCTTACTGATGTGAAATTTCCTCATTCGATGAACTACAGAACTGGGGCAGTACTGCATTAGTATCGGTTGACACTGACAGCTGACAGTTTTCTCATATCGTACCGCCTCCGCATCGACAAATCAGGAAGGCGCCTAAATGTGGCTTTACAATTTGATCATACTACGCATTATGTTGTATGTTCCAAATAAGGACAATTGAAAAAGTCGCTGCGCCGGATACGACGAGAAGGACTGTCAATAGGTGATAAGCTGGTTAACGGAGATTTTTTTATATATACTACGACGGCAGCAAACAAGCTTACGACCTGCCTGATGCCTGCCTCCCTGATGGTAAGCAGACATTGGACATTCTAAACCTATCGTCAATGGCTGGTTCCGAAGTAAAGTTCCGGCATCTCCTCGCTGTAGCGCAATGCTGATACGTTGTGAGAGGAAGTCGCCAGCTCTTCGGCGTTCCATTTGCGTTGGAAGGTCAGATGGCAATCACATTGGTAAAATTAGTGCTTACTGTATCTTGGAATTAGGTGCCAAAATAAACTCCATGCACCTTAAAAGCCGAGACACACCGAATGTCATACTAGATGACACACCGCTTGCGTGGCGTGCACGCGTGCTGCGCACGCAAGCGGTGTGTCATCTACTATGACATTTCATACGATACAACGCGCACGCCACGCACACGCGCACGCGCACATGCTGTGCACGCAGCCGGTGTATCTCGGCCTTTAGGATACAACCAAATTCTAGGCGGAAGTTGATGATTGGTGATATAGCTTTAGTGACGTCCGCTGATGGATGGGTCAGGACCTCAGAATGTTCTGAGGCCAGAATCAAATTTCTGGACCATTAAAAGAGTTTTAAATCGTCTATAATTTAATTTATTCCCTTGTGACACGAAAGTTGGACTGGAATTTGCTGCCGTCGTCTGTATTCCCCGATCTGAATCTGGGTGTGTTTAAGACAAGAGTGAATATGCTATTACTGAACCTGTGAGTAACATCTTAGGCCTTGTCATCGTTTTTCATCAGGTGAGACTACAGTCGATCATAAAAAAAGTTACCCAAATATATTGTATGAAAAAATTGGTCTTAACCCGAACATGTCACTAAACTGGCGATGTCAATGTCACGAGCTTTCAAATAACAATGTCGAATCATTCTCTCTCACAACGTGAAGTTACCCGCATAAACTATAAAATGCAACCATATTCGTACAGTCTATCAATAGGAAGTACTTCATATGTTTTATGTATTTTAATTTATTCGTACGACTTTGTGGTGAAGATTTAATAGAATTTTGTGGTGAACGCGCCGTGGGCAGCAAGGGTTTGTCTATAAGCAGTATGTTGACTCAAAACTGAATATAAGCCGGTTTCATACTCAGACATGACGATTTCTTTATGCGGTCTGACGCGACACAGTACGGGCGTCAAGTCAGAGATTAGATGGATGTGAACTAATCATACTAAGGCGACATTCTAACTTGGCAAGCGGGGATATATACAGGTTGTGGCCTGAAATAGGAGCAAAAAATTAAACGGTACACTAATTACACTATTGAGCTCATCAGCAATTATTTCCACATGGTTTTAATTGAAAAAAAAAAAGTTTTTTTTTACGTTCAAATATAACTTTCGTGTCCTTTTTAGGGTTCCGTAGTCAACTAGGAACCCTTATAGTTTCGCCATGTCTGTCCGTCCGTCTGTCCGTCCGTCCGCGGATAATCTCAGTGACCGTTAGCACTAGAAAGCTGAAATTTGGTACTAATATGTATATCAATTACGCCGACAAAGTGGTAAAATAAAAAGTGGAAAAAAATATTTTATTAGGGTACCTCCCCTATACGTAAAGTGGGGAGTGATTTTTTTTTTCATTTTAACCCTAACGTGTGATATATTGTTAGATAGGTATTTAAAAATAAATAGGGGTTTACTAAAATCATTTTTTGATAATGTTAATATTTTCGGAAATAATCGCTCCAGAAGTAAAAAAAATGTGTCCCCCCCCTCTAACTTTTGAACCATAAGTTTTAAAAATATGAAAAAAATCTCAAAAGTAGAACTTTATAAAAACTTTGTAGGAAAATTATTTTGAACTTGATAGGTTGAATAGTTTTTGAAAAAATTACAAAAACTACGGAACCCTACACTGAGCGTGGCCCGACACGCTCTTGGCCGGTTTTTTTAATCTACTGCAGCGATAGTGTTAACTCTTTATTTTTTCATTTATTAAATTTTATATAAATATTAAAGTTATGAAGGAGAGGGGAGGGTGGTGTTTTTTTTAATCTGTGACAGGAAGTCCCGCTATCCATTATACTTTTCATTTACAGAAATATATAAATCTTAGCTCCAGCGAAGGAAAACATCGTGAAGAAACCGGTGTAATGCCAACAAGGCGTAGTTTTTTCTGAGGGAAACGGTCAGATATCACTCGCTTTCGTGAAACTAGTGCCTACGCCAAATCTAGAGGATATTAATAATATATCGTTTATATTCAGACCAGATTGATCCAGAACCACGTATACAATGCGAACATGACAAAACAATAATAAAATAAAATAAAAATACATTTGACACGAATAAAATAAAAATACAATACACAAAATGAGATTGGATTGGATAGCCATTGACAGGGGCAAGCAAGGCAAACAATACGCCCTACTTGGCCCTGCCAATAGCTACTTCCACCCAATACTTAATGAGCGGACTATCGAGGCGCTCCGCCAACACCCTGAGAAGGTTGTTGCTGCTGCCTCGCACTTTATTCAGCAGTGATCCAACTCTTTTTCGTCTGACGGCAAAAAAGTCATCAGTTCTCGCTTCTGCGAACATTCCGGATGCACTGCAGTGCCTCGGCAGCCTCAACCACATTCTAAATATGATACTGTGTTAAGTTAATGTGCTGGCTAATGCCTATTGTGCTCCGGGATCGATAAAATGAGCGCCAACTATTTTATTGCCTTCACTCTCAGTTCAATAGTCCCGTGCCACCACGGAGCTGCCTTATATTAGAACTGTGCTTATTTGTGGCAGCCATACAAATGCAACACTTATATTCAACTAGCTTTTACATTCTTCGTCCGGAAATTCGTATATGTAAATTATAAAACCAACCCCTCTGGTGTTACGAGTGTCCATGGGCGGCGCTAATCGCTTAAGAGTCCGCAGTAAGCTCGGTTGTCCATACAAACGTAGTTACGCTCTCATTTTAAAACGCCATGCTAGAATATCATGAAACTTTGTATACACAATAGGATCCGGCATACATTATTAAGGTTTTTATCAAGACTTAAATAACTCAAAAACTCGCTTTTTTTCTATTACAATTTCTAGCAAAAGAAACTAATTTCCGACCTAGATATAGCGGCTCCCATTGTGTATAAAAAGTTTCATGTTATTTCAGCCCGGGACCCGGGTATGTCCTAAAACTACGGCCAAGACCACCGGAGGATGGGCAGCAGCATCCCTGAAGTGCGGTGGAGATACTGCGATCGCCAACCCGCATGCCAAGCGGGGCGATTATGACATTTACCCCCCATGAAATTGGGGGAGGCCTATGTCCAGCAGTGGACGTCTTTCGGCTGATATGGTGGTGGTGGTGGATGTTATTTCAGCAAGGCATTTTAAAATGAGAACGAAACTACGTTTGTATAGAGAATCGAGTTCAGCCGAGCGTACTGGGGACTCTTAACATCGGGAGATTCGTCTGCTCATTTGCCTCCTATGTCATAAAATAGTACATTACTACAGAGGCCGGGACGGAAGGGGTTGCCGGCCGAAGACATATATACGGCCGAGCGGAGCGAGGTCGGATAGGTCTGAGGCGGGCAACCCCAAATTTCCCGCCGAGGTATGTACAGTGCTTTTCTCAAACATGCAATGAAATAAACAACAAAAAAAAACAAAATTTTATTTTTAATGCGCATAGTGGCAGAATGTCATGATGCCTGTGCCTCAAATTTATGTGGAATAGAAATTAAAAAAGAGGACTTTGCCGGCCTAGTCCTGCAAGATTTGTATGAAATTCCATTAACGACCTCTTGTCCTAGCCGCACCTGAAACGTCATACTTCGCAGCCTATTATTAGGAACATATCATCAATATTTCATTGCATGTTTGAGAAAAAGTACTTTTATTATCAGACTACTTGGTGGTCCATAGTTTGTTAGTAAAGAAAGAGCCTTATCTATGTTAGTGAAAGTATTTTAGTTGTAACAAATCAAACAATCCATCCTCATCGGATTCAGCGAGGCGCACGTGTATTTGGGGCGTGCAAATAGTTGAACCTGCCGACCCGCCTGCGAGTAAGCGGTCACCGCAGCCTATGGTACCACCATACAAACTTCCGTGCCTTATACGAGGGTAAAACTGAAAGTTTCGGGAATAGAAGAAAATATGCAGTATAAGTGAGTTTATTTATTTTTATTGTTTTTCAAAATATTCTCCTTTGTATTTCATGCACTTATGCATGCGTTCAAACCAGTCCATAAAGCACTTTTTGAACTCTGAAGTAGGGGTCGACAAAATGGCTATTTTATAGGCCTCCACTGCTTCTTCTGGCGTCTGAAACCGCTGACCACGCAGTTTGTCCTTGATTCTGGGGAATGTAAAAAAGTCGTTGGGACTTAAGTCAGGGCTATATGGAGGGTGGTCCAATATTTCGACTTTTTCACCGTCCAGGTACTCAGTTGTTGTCCGAGCGGTGTGTGGGCTGGCGTTGTCGTGGTGAAGGATGATGCGACGACTAGGGTTTGTTTTTCGGAGTTCAGCAAAGACGTTCGGCAAACAAATAGTGGTGTACCAATCAGCATTGACTGTTCTACGATCCTCAAGAGCCACAGTAGCTACGTGACCAGATTTAGAGATAAACGTAGCCACCATCTTCTTAGCCGTACTGCGAGAACGAACAACTTTTGTGGGTTTGAGCTCGTCTTCGAAGACCCATACTCGGGATTGGTTTTTAGTTTCAGGCTCATAAGCGTATATCCACGACTCGTCACCTGATACTATGCTAAAAACAGCATTTGAGCGTCCCTTGTTAAATCTTTTCAAAGTTTTGCGGCACCAATTGACACGGACTATTTTCTGCTCGTCAGACAATAGGTGAGGTATCCAACGGGAAAATAACTTTTTCACGCCTAATTATTCTTTTAAAATAATTTGTATTTGACTCATTCCAATACCCAGGTGCTCTTGAATTTCCCGATATGTCACATGTCGGTCTTCATTTATCAGACGAGGCACAACATCGACGTTTTCTTGCGTGACTGCCGATTTTGGTCGACCTTCACGCACTTCGTCGGTGAGGGATACACGGCCACGTTGAAATTCTGAATACCACCTGTATATTGTAGTCTTTGAAGGAGCTTCAATATTAAAAGCAGCAACCATCCGCTCTTCACATTGTTTTTGTGTTAGTCCACTTTTAAAGTCATAATAAATCATAGCTCTGAAATTTTCACGGCACAATTCCATTTTAAGCAGTGACTCGACGACTTCAATAAACAATTGAAACCGAACCATACTTTTTTTTTCTAAGTGGCCAGTGTGTTGAGATAAGGAAACTTCAGAGATTATAAAAAGGTATAATACATGTTAAAAATAAATTAATAAGTATTCGATTCCCGCCACTTTCAGTGCAAGCCTCGTACAAGCTGCTCCCAAACTACAAGCTCTATATATAAGAATATTTTTTTACAGCAAAATGTGTGGTCATACTCTCATCAGCAGCAGCACCATTTTGTTTTCTGTTATTAGTTGCGCCGCCTACAGTCCTTCTGCATTGCCAAAGGTTGAATTGTTTTGAATGCCTTAAGTCCATCTTTGGTACGTAAAGATTACTTTTTGGGCAATATAGATTAAATAAAACAAGCACCCCTCATCGATACCACAGGAGACCAAAGAGCTGACAGCTTCCTCGCAGAGGTCTTAGCATAGCCATAGTAGCTATACAGCGAGGGAATGCTGCCGGCGTTTTTGGTAGGATTGCACGCGGGACGTTTTTAAACATCATCATCATAATCATCATTTCAGCCGAATGACGTCCACTGCTAGACATAGGCCTCCCCCAAAGACTTCTACAATGACCGGTCCTGCGCCACCCGCATCCAGCGGACACCCGCGACCCTTACCAGGTCATCAGTCCACCGTGTGGGGGGCCTGCCCACGCTACGCCTTCCGGTACGTGGTCGCCACTCGAGAACCTTCCCACCCCAACAAATTTATTTAAACTATGTTTTTAAACATAGTTTAAATAAATTTTAGGTTAGTTTTAGTTATTTCCGGATTTTTGTCATTTTTTCTTTTTTGTCAGTATTTTTTTTTAAATTGTTATTTCGGGATGTCACTTTAAATTTAAATCCAGTAATGTTTTCCAATTGTTTTATAAATATAGGCATCCGCGGCACCGAATACAATTTTGCTCCGTTCGGTGTGGAGATCTGTGGAGATCCTTGGCCCGTGGGGTCCCAGAGAACTTCGGCTCTACAAGTAGCTTTCCAAGGGGCTATTAGGCTCATAAGGGAAGAGCTGGCAGCTTCCTCGCTAAACTCATTAGCGTTGCGATTCAGTGACGAAATGCTCCTATAATTTTACCATGCGACGGAGGCCCAATTTTTTAAATATGTTTTATATCTTATTAGTAAATTAAGTAAATGATTTGTAGTTTTTTGTATATAAAAAAATATATAGAGGACAAATCTCGACGATATAAATAAATGACGACCTGTTTAGCTTAGTTGGTAGTGACACTGCCTCCGAACCTAGAGGTCCCTGGTTCGAATCCCGGCCAAATCGGTGGCCGAGCAAATTGGTGGACGTGGCGCAACCAACATCTCCTGCCAGCATCTCCTGGTGATGCCTCGTAGAGAGGCGAAACACGTGTCGAGGTTTTGTGTTTCTGTGTGGTGGTTTTTTGTATTTATGTGCATGTTTCTGCGAGCGGAGGGAGGGTGGGAACATTAGCCACGTGCAAAAATACGCAAGTGGATACATTAACACTATAGACCTACACGGTTTTTAGCGGAATAGCAAAGAAATATTGTTCAAGAAGCTTGTCATGGATTTCCGCAAAGTAACGCATTTGTGTTTGCGCAATTACTCTATTTGTGTAAGATTGTCCCCCAAAAAAATACATATATATATATCAGGGACAATTTTTTTTATAACGAACTATAGTTATTTACTATAGTCCCATAGTAATCCCATGATACATGTGACGAGATGCTATTGTTAATTATAATTAGTCAAGTGAAGTAAAATTCCATATCACGTATATTTGTACAACCGCCTGCGTCCGCGCATTAGGCGCGGGTCACATTGAGGCCGTTCGCCCCGACATGCGACGCCGCGCCGCGTGTGAACCACCTTTATTTAAATCATACGTAGGGTGCGTAACGAGCGTTATTACACAGTATGTTATTAGGAGACAAGAAGTCATGTCGCGGCGATATCGTTTCTAAGCTTTGTTGAATAATAGTTTAGGTACCAGGTATTCGACTTTGTAAAAAAATACATAGTAAACTTCCTAGTTCTGTCTGGACACTGACCCAGTCTTTGACACTTTCAATCTTAGATCATTTATTTATTTGATTCAGGCAACAAAGGCCTATATTAACATTACGAGTAGCGTCACTCGTAACTCATTTTCGACAAATTACTCATCCCACCCACGGTGCTCTTTAAATATAGTAATTTTTCTTGTATTTTTCCAAAATTTCCCCTGTTTGTTGTGTGTTGTTTGTTTGTTCGTATCTTTTTTTGAAAAGTGACAGCACAAAAGTGTTTGTATTTTTTATCTCTAATGTACCTATGTGTATTCTTTCAGAATTTTATTTTAATTCAAATAGTAAATTAAAAAGTAATAATGAACTGAGAAATGTAAAGAACAGAAAATAAAAATCATCATGTTTAACTTTATGGCACAATTTTAGTCGACACCCTGGGACATCACGGACTTTCTTGCCAAAAGAGCGCGGGCCGCCGCTCTAGACACGCCGCACTCAGCGACATTCTCCGCCGTTCTCTTGCCACCGTGAACGTGCTGGCGCTACTAGTATAGAGCCACTTGGCATTCTTAGAGACGATGGCAAGAGGCCGGATGGTATGTCTTTGATTCCGTAGAAGATGGGACGTGTGCTGGTGTGGGACGCCACGTGTGTGGACACGTTGGCTCCTTCCCATCTCCACGGAACTGCAGTCAGAGCGGGTGCGGTGGCAGAGCCGGCCGAAAAGGCTAAGCTAAACAAATATAGGGGTCTCGGCGCCGAATATAACTTCGTTCCGTTCGGCGTTGAGACCCTCGGTCCGTGGGGTACCAGGGCCCATGACCTCTTTAAAGAAGTGGCAAAGAGGCTAGTAGACACCACTGGTGACCAAAGGGCTGGCAGCTTCCTCGCGCAACGCATCAGCATTGCTATACAGCGAGGAAATGCTGCCAGCATCTTTGGCATGATGCCGCTGGGCGACCCCTTATTTTAAATGATTGATTTTGTAAGTTTTTGATAAGTATAGGTTATTTATTATCTTTAGTCAGTAAGGAATTATGTAATCAGTAAGTATATTAGTTATATCAATAAATTTATAAAATATTTAGCAATATGACTGACAGACAAAGCGGCACCATAAGGGTTCCTTTTTTTACCATTTTGGTGCGGAACCCTAAAAAGGAGAAGTTCCTCAGGTCTCCAATATCATTAAAAAAAACTTTTCCGCTTCTTGACCATTCTAACGGCATACTATACTACATGGCCAGAATCACTTTCAATTTTCCGGCAAAACATCGTTTATCTAAAATGGTGATTTAACATCACCTAGTACAACCTAGTACTTCTTTGATACTACCTACTTAAAAGTCAAATTTGGTCTGATAAGTGAATTAAGACTAAATGCACGAAACAAATCAAATGACTATTGATAAGGAAAGCATAAACGTTATCTAAACTCATAATTTAGTATAGTTAACTTGTGATGACATTTTATAAATATTTTAAAACTGACATATAAAATAATTGTATTTTCTCAAACATGCAATAGAATAGTAATAAAGAAGGCTATTTTGAGAGTATCTCTGCGCGTTCAATAACAATACAGTTTTTTTCTATTTAGTATGGTAAACTTATATAAGATTTATGAAGGAAAATGTAAAATATACCTTTCTCCCTTCCCCCATATCTCCGAAGATTAAGAAGAAAAAATATAAATAAATTAACGTTTAATCCATAACGTCAATATCAATAATAAATATATTACAGGAAAAATATGGGTCGTCGACGAGAGGCGCTTATTCAGGGTGTCGAATAACTGCCGCGAAATCGCCGGAATACGACACCTTTCGGCCAGAACTCCTCCTTCATGAAGGACGACAGCTTGTTGGTTGGCACTCTCACAACAAATGAATTGAAGTTCACATTGCGGCGGGACTCCAAACGCTTGACCCTTAGGGTAGTATTGGTCTTGACGCGCAAGTTCTGGACGAGCTGTTCAGCTTTCGTCGTGTAGTGCAGGCGGAACACGTACAACTGTGTCGTCGGTACCGCGATGAATGAATCTCAAAGTGACCCCGGACCTATTATAAACTGTCCATGGAATAATTACAAAGCCGGGCGGCTCTGACTACAGGCGCTATTTGACGAATCCTGTTGCTGGCGCCAGCCTGGCTCATTGCCAGCGCTAGCAAGGTAAGCAGACTAGGTGGGCAACGACTTTTTACAAAATGGTCATTTTTGTTTTTGTGGTTTTTGTAAATAGAGCTATTGTTCCTTTAAATGGATTGGACCAAACTAGAACCCAACGACTATACTGGCAAAATGTAAATACTAAATATATTTTCGTGCTAATCCGGCGTAACTGGATCCTGATAAACGGTCCAGGGTCCAGTGCCAATCCAGCGCTGGCACGCGCCGCCTTTTGGCACCAGCTTCTGGATTCGTTTCATCATCATCATATCAGGCGAAGGACGCCCACTGCTGGACATAGGCCTCCCCAGAGTGCCACAATGGCCGATCCTGCCCCAACCGCATCCAGCGGACTCCTGCGACCTTTACCAGGTCATCAGTCTACCTTACAATACACATTACAATACTCTTTATTGCACACCTCAATTAAAGGACACAGTACAGTACGTAATAACAATAAGTAGAGGCAAACAAAAGGCGGTCTTATCGCTAAAGAGCGATCTCTACCAGACAACCTTAGAAATAGAAATAGAAATAGAAATAGAAATAAACTTTATTGTATAGCTGTGTACATTATGATGGTGATGACAAAGGATATAGACACAACAGCTTGCCCATTCCGGACGTACAATCATCCTTTGGGTAGCGGAAATCAAAGCAAATAATTACAATTCACAGTAGGTGGCGCCGAAATAATTTATGAAACCTACTAATAATTACAACAATTTTATACTATATTTATAATACTATACATATATAAAAATAAATATTTAAACATACATACATACATACATATATATAGTTAGCCACAAAGTCTAAAGGAGCTGAGCCTGAAGTGTCATGGGTCATGGGAGTGACAAATAATAATCCTTAAGCTGTTTTTTAAAGACAGCAAGAGATTTAGCACGCCTTAAATCAGGAGACAAATAATTCCAAAGCCGAATAGCTTGGAAAGTGAAGGAAGAAGTATAAAATTTAGATGAGGAGGACGGAAAAGTAAGGAGCAAATTTCCTTGTGGGGGGCCTACCCACGCTGCGCTTCCGGTACGTGGTCGCCACACGAAAACCTTTCCGCCCCAACGGCCATCGGTTCTACGTGCAATATCCCCCGCCCACTGCCACTTAAGACTGGACTCGTTTAATAGCGCCTTAGTTAGGTACACTGGCAAATCTAAACAGCAATCGACTATTTATTATAATGTTACGTAGATACAAACCTATCTAGAAAAGTCTAAGAGAAATTGTGTCGCATGTTTACTTCGACTAGCGCAATCGCTTTTCAATACTGTGCTAAATTATGAAACCAATCCGTGTAACATTCACAAAAGACATACTCGTTAGCATACCGCAAAATGCGTACCACGGACCCTAACATTCATAGCAACTATGAGTAATAGAAGACCAGACTTAGACGGGTAGAGATATTGCTTCACGTATACCGCAGTGTTGGATGGTTCGTGAATGGCTCACTGGTCGTACCGGTAGCCTTTCACTGCAGGCTCCTAGATTTCCAAGACAGACTAACCTTCTGTTAGTGGCGAAAGTAACTGCCTACTTGTAGATCTAAGGATTTGTTTATATTTGTTTTGAATTCGATAGTCAACGTCGCTATGTAAAAAGCGTGTGATCAAACGAATCTACATGACGCAGTGAAAACCAGCCATAAGGCGCGTCACTGCGCCTCCCCAGGATTTTGGTTTGGGGCTATTAGTTTTATACTATGTTAGTAAAGCTACCAATTATACGCGTTAATTATATTTGATTCAATTTGACGAGGAGCAATAATAAAAGTATGTATAATTAATAACCTCCCCTCCTCCTCGGGGTCCTCGTGTGGTGCCGTGTTAGAATAACACCACCCCCTTTCTTCCCTTGGGTGTCGTAAGAGTCGACTATGGGAACCAGGTTGAAGTGTGTTGTGGGCGAGGGGCTAACAACCTGCCACTGCAATATCACATTTTCTCCATCTATAAGCCTAAAATGGCTAAACGTGGCACTGAAAACAATTTCGTGTGCTCTACCTATCCCTTTTGGGAATATAGGCGTGAGTTTATGTTATGCTATGTTACCTATGTTATAATTAATAAATTAGACATAGTGTAAAGTTGTACTTTAGCAGTGGACCTAACTCTGGACCTCGAGATTAATAGCAAGTGGAAATCCGTGATCTCTCTGGGAAACAGGCGTGATTATATGTATGTATGTCAATTGACTAGGTGGCATCTGATGACCTTCATTGACGGTTAAAAGGTTATAATGTACCTCACCACACTTCATTCTGCATTGTTTTCTGTGCAATTGCAATAACATTTGACACGCTCTAAAGGCTCGACTAAGGCTGGGTTGCACCGACTTACGATCACAGACTGATCAACGTTAAATATGGCGCCGGCAGCAGTCATCCCATAGAAACTTGTCAAACTTTTCATACATTGAAATTTTAATGAACACAGCTTACGATTACAGACGGTTTGGTGAAACCCAGCCTAAGAGAGCGCGGTCAGATATTTTTGAGTGGCTTTACTTGCGAGAGATTCTTGCAGGTCTACACACTACACTACACTGCTTTTTAAACAAATTATTTTTATGTTATTCCTATATTGTCAAAATCATAGTACTTTATTCTTCAATTTAGGCATATTATAAGCACCTATACCAAATAAACCTTTTCCACGAGAAGACTGACGTAAAAAACTCGACGAGGTATCATTTTTTCAGAACATAAGTAGATTGTATGACATGGGTCTAAAGTATGCCATAACTGTGTTCCGAGTACGCATTTTGTTTTTATTACTTTGTTTAAGTATATTACTCAAACGCTATATGTGAGATCCTGTAATTGGCTCTGTTGTAACTAATAATGTTGTTACTTAGTTTTATTGCTGTTGGTTCTCCTACGAATAAATAAATAAATACCACAAGATTTTCCCGAGCGCAATGAGGGAAAATAGTTCGAGGGGAGAAGAAAACAAATAAACAAAGTTTATCCTCCCAATAAGAACAATAAATTCCACAGGGAACATATGTATTATTTGCCGGCCATGGGTGCATTTTTTTTATAAACTGCTTTGAGACGAATAAACACGTCCGGTTTGAGTAGATTAAGAAGCCGCGAAATGCCTCTGACCTACCATTGAGCGCTGCAGAGCGTTGCTCGACGATTGAATCACTTTTTAAATATTGTGAATAATTAGGGGCTAAAAAAACTTTAAGTTTTGACAAATGTATCCTGTTTCCTGATTGGTTGATTTTATTGTAGCTGTTGATATCAAATATTTTTTTTTTCATAAAAACAAAATGGATTTAGTATGGTGGTTTCTAAATCATAAATATGTGTGTTGTAATATGTATGTTGTGGAAGGGTCAGGAACGCGCATGTGATACCGCTGGAGTTACATGAGAATTGAAAAGGACATTGTACCTACTATATAAAACTACAGTAGGTACCTATCACAGTACAGTATTACAAAATCTGTGACAGTATAACGAATACGAAATTATAATGCGACAGTAGCAACCCTATTTTTGCATAATTGTAGGTGCGTATTCTTTTCGCATTTGCTAAGATCATCCTTTAGTTCGGTTTTCTGTTGCATATGTATTTATTCGCTTAAAATCTATAAAAATGTACATTCATCATCTCATCGTTCACAACATGATCGCAATCGTTAAACGAGTCAAAGACCTCAGCTTTAGCATCGTATAAGGTAGGTAAATAATAATTTCAGAGACAGACGTTAAAAAGGTATGCAAAAAATCCTATATTTTTTATCGAAGTATAAGTGGATAATAATTTAATTGACGTCGGGGAGCTGTAGACCAATCAACGCAGCAGCTGACCTTAATAATTAATGGCCCCGTTATAGCGTGTTCATGTTTTATCGGTGTAAATAGTATCCGATACTGGTAAAAAATTATAGAAATCTGACAGATATAGGATCGAGCAATGTGAACTGAGAGCATATTTTTCATAAAATTGGTTGCTCCAGTATTTGTATCGGATCCTGCACCTTGATAATGTTGGTCTAAGGCTCAACGGTATTATAATATTGTTAGTATGTGACATTCGTTGCATTGAGCTGTCCATCTGTCCGCTTTTGTAGCAACACGATTCATATAAAACATATTTTTTACGAACACGTATTTTACTATATGAGAAATAAAATTCAAAATCGTAAGAAAAGGGTAGATTTTGTTCCAAGGAGTCGATATACATTGGTATTAATTCATAATCATGTAAAATTATATTTATAATAATGACTTTTATAATTTACTCGTTTTTTATCTGTGCTACAATTTCGCCAAACTCTGCCATAGCGAATGTTAATTGTGATGTCAACGATTACAAAACGGTCTGTTATACGTTTTATAATTATTAGGTATTGTTATTTTAAGTGCCAATAAATCACCCGCATAGTTTTGCAGGATTTGTTGACAAAGTTGTTTTAAACAATAATAAAGTCGTTTATAGTTAATTTATACAGATACGTATTTTTTAAAGTTACTTAATTGCTCATGTAAAATGAAGAAAAAAAACTTCATAAAATTGGGGATTAATTTAAGCTACTTTTCAAATAGGAATTAAGACCCTATTGGATATGCGACAACCTATATAAATAGGTACCGTACAAACACCATCGCTGAATATACAAAACCTATCATTACACTCTATGTGTACAATGCCGGTACAATATCTATGTACTTACCTCCCTACTGTCGACACCATACTTGCTCCGTAATGACGTCACATGGCTAGATGCACAGATATTGTGATCAAGAGTCGCTTAACTAACTGAATAGTTCCTAGTTCCCACGAACTTAAACACGCTTTCATATAATTAAAGTAATTACAATCATCAACAATTTTACAAATACATACAAATATATTTTTATAATCACCAATCTTTTTATCAACGTTTTAGTCCCGATCGAAAACAGTTGAGGTTCCCATGCAATTAGTACTACTCATCTATCGGGGTAGTTCGGCGATCGCAATGACTCACTTAGGGCCCAAATAATAAAGAACTTTATTAGAATATGACTTCATGTTACTCAGGTGCCTGAGTATATTGGTCAGAGAAACTAGACGTTTTTAAATCTGGTTTCAAACTGGCACACAAATCTAAGAGTAAGTTAAGAGGGTCGTAGGTAAGTAAAGACAAGTTATACCTATTTTTAACTAGCTATTGCCCGCGACGTCGTCCGCGTCTTCGCTCCTATTGGTCACAACGAGATGTTATATAACCTAAAGCCTTCCCCTATAAATGGACTATCCAACACAAAAAGAATTTTTCAATTGGAACCAGCAGTTCCTGAGATAAGCGCGTTCAAACAAACAAACTCTTCAGCTTTATAATAATTATAGTATAGAAGTATAGATTTAATCTACACATTCATAATCAAAACGAAAACTAGGTGAGATATATTAATAATATTTGTAAATGCGCCTTTAGATTAGTCAACATTGATCATAAAAAAAAAGGTAACAGTTATTTATTCTACAATTTAGGCATATTATATACACCTATGAATCTCAATAAGCTACCACCGGTTCGGAAAAATAAACCTCTGCCACGAGAAGAACCGGCGTAAGAAACTCGGCACAGTTAGAAACACATAAAGGACACAACAAGAAATAGTAAATGAGCATGTAGATATAGAAATTCTAAGGGGGGATAACAAAACCAGATGAAAACGCGAGAGTAGCAGGGTACACCGTAGTAGTGAGCGCGAGATTTTTCGTTAGCAAAAAACGCAATAACGCTTATTGAAAGATAAAGAGTCCCCTAGGTAAGTACATTTTTATGGAAGTGTGGAAAATATATCATTCATTAACTGTGCGTTTGTCGACAGCAACATGTAGTCCGTTCATTTAAGCTAATTCAATTTGCATCAAATTAAGCCCGCCTTAAGCTCTATAAGCCCATTAGGGACAAAGCTATGGTAAAATTAAACAAGAAACGAAATTCTTAAACATCTTTGGGACCAAGTCTATTTTTTGTGCTTGACCACGTAGTAGATGACATCGTCTATCCCCTTTATATACTCGTATGTCCATCCATCTGCCAAACACCTATGATGGTTGCTGTTATATAACTTACTAAAAAATTAAATTTAAAATTATTTATTTCGGACCGTGATCTATATCATATGTTAGTTACAATAATAATACTTAATTCCTATTGTTGATTTTTTTTAAATTACAATACACACAAACCGAAACAAAGTACATACACAAAACATATTCCTAAGTTAGACTGTCCTTTGTAGGTGGAGTTGCATCCAATGATTCTGAAAAGGATATCGTCGTGGATAAGACATTCGTCACGTTCTGACAAGTATGCGAGTGCGAGAGTGATGGGCGTCTTATCCACGTAGATAAGTGATAAAATGGCAACCATCATACGCCTGCTGAATAGTGAATGTAAATAATCATAAAATAATTACAAATTAAACGAAAGTTGCAGTACGCGCCATCTATGAATTGTTCTATGTAAATAATTTCCGTTTGTATTTCAGCGCTATCTATTAAAGGTAGGCGGCACTATTACGTTAAGTACGTCAACCACGGCGCTAATTAATTTACGTTCATTATAACCTGAATATGAAAATTTTAAAAGATGAATAATTACGACATACAAAACATAAAGACGCGTATGGCATGGCTAAATAACACGATGCAAGTAAAAAAAAGATCCTGAACGCGTCTCCCAAAAATGAAACAAAGATATCACATGGCAACATTGACTTTGACAGTTCACCGATTGCCGTCGGGTTTCGCTGTCAATGTCAGTTAGTCAATTCGAGCGAGCGACGGTGAATGGAGAGCGGCGATGCGCTTTCTAATCGTCGTCTAATTCGATTGTTATTACACGCGTCCAAAACAAAATAACGCACATCTCAATTAGCGCGTTTGTGTAAAATGAAAGTCTGTGTTAAACGGGAATAACTACTTGAACCCGAGGCGAGAGAGCGCCTGATACTTATTATTTCACATTGTATTCGGTTTATTTGATAAAATATGGACAATAATCACGATCATTGTCTTATTCTTGTGTCCTAACGCAGTGTGTATGTGAAATGTGATCTAGTGTGGCCAAATTAAGGATTATTTAGACATTTGTAAGTATTACCGCAAGGGTAGACATGATTAGAAGTAAATGCATCCAAACATCTGCAGCGACCCCTCGTATACGTACCTCAGCATTATGACATCAATTTCTCAATGGTGTCAATAGTTTATCAATTCTTTCTGCTTTCTTATGATATGTTTGATGTGGTTTTTGAACTTATGATACGAACTTTATCGTATCTATGAGGGAGTTATTGACTGGCGCTTCTAGTCCCAATGTTTTGTATTTGTTTCTACATTGTTGTGTGAGCTTATTATCTGATAAACTGATAATCTCTGATGACAGATCAATTGATAAAGATGTTCACCTTGCAAATACCATTTAATAATTAATTAAAAAAATCTTAAATAGGCGTGCTTTATTTAACTAACGTTTGTTAAAACATGGATCAAGATAATTATAAATATTAGATTGTCAATGGATTAAGAAATTAAGATCACTAAAAGTACTAATGAAATATGGCTACAAGGGTAAATGTTATGTGTTTTAGTTATCAATAATGTCTGATTGGTTGAATCTAAAAGCCCATTTTGTCTTGTTGATTATATTCCATTGAATTAGTAACAGTAACGGTTTTGAACAGGAAATTGTTAGGATCCTTGTAATTTTATCATTGTTACTGTTAATTTGTTAGGACAAATGTAATAAAATCACTAGATCTGTCCTTATAATGAAGGCTAATAATTTATTTTGATTTGATTCACTATAACTAACTTCCACTAATCTTATGAAGACTAAATTTACATAAAACCACCTTTACTCTTTACACATAATTTATATATATAAATTATTTTATATCACTAACTAACTACATACAAATATTTGTAAATACAATTATGAAAAAGAATTAAACAATTTTCAGGTTAAAGAGAAAAATAATGTAATTGTTTTTGTTATGGATTATTTAGCCATTTGAAATTTTTATTACATAAAAAAAAAATCATCTCAATTGTTTCTGTTAGCAATCCCGGCTCTTACCAATGATTATTTTGGAACTTATTTTTTTGGTGAAGGAAAATGTGAGGAAACCTGCGGAAACATGTGGAGGCTGTAATTTACTGGAGTTTATATTATTTATACTGGAGTTTACTTACAAACTTCCAAAATTAATTATTTACACAGAAAAAAAACATATTTTTTCCCATATCTTACGTAGAATGGCTGTACCTGTGTGAGTACAGCAGGCGCTAAAGGGGTTAATTGTTGTTGATATATTTCCCAGGTTGACCGATGCAGCCATGTCCAATGACGAGTCTAGCGTGCGTGTTGCAGTCAGGTAAGACTCATTTTGTGATACTAGCAATTATAACAGTGACTTGTAAAACAGTAAAAACAAAAAAAAAATTATCAAAAATATAATTTGTACAGTCAACAAGTAGATGACCATTTTAGTACCTTGTCACTTTCACTACTTCGACGCATCCCAACTGTCGCAGTATTGGTACGTTGCCACAAAGTACTAAAATGATCATCTACATTTGCTTTTGACTGTACCATTTCTATATTCTTCCATAGTCATCAGTTCTCGTTGAGAGGGCTCTAATGAGCTCAAATGGATTGTCTTGTGTAGTTTAGTAGTTGCTATGGCCAACTTTCACCATCATCAGATCAGCTTGTTGGTACCATAATATTCCATTGTCACCAATACATAACTATGCCAAATTTCAGCTCAATCGGTTGAGGATATTTAAAAACTCAGTAGCAAAATTTTACTCCCCGGACATACAAACATTGCAAATTAAACGAAAGCTTGTAAAAAACTGCCTTACTGCATGTGATAGGAAAACAGACACCAAGTGATCACTTAAAGTTCTGTTAACAACACACACACTAAAAAACAATGGATACAATGACAAGTTATAACATGCCAATTTTTTTTGCATCTTCTTATTTAAAGGCAAGCCTGTGCTAAACTAAATATGATATTGTCATCAAAAACACATGTTACAAAACACAAGTTTGTGAAGTATGAAAATAATATTGAGAATGTATTAAATAATGGACCTGTGCTTGATGACTGACTTATCATACTTGTATGATACTCACTATGCTAACTCGATGACCCAATGAGGATATTGGCCCCGACACGAGGGAACTCCACTCCTCTATTCTGCGCCACCTCACGCCAGTTGGGTACTCTGAGGTTGGCCATGTCTTTGAGGGCCTCATCAATCCAGCGATATCTGGGACGACCAACCGGACGTTTTCCACTGGGCCGACCCACATGTATACTACGTCGGTGGCAAATAAGCGTAGCCAGGGATGTCACATGCGCGTTACCGACCCTTTAAAAACTTAATAAACTCCTTTTTGAAGGTCGCCATACTGTAGTCCGTCATACGCTCTCTTCACTGAACGATCTTCTCCCATCCTGTCCAAATGGCCGAGCCAGCGGAGTCGCGTTGCGCATCACCCATTATGTACGGCATGGCCATCAGCTCTTCCAGCTCCCTATCCCTCCTACGTCCCTAGTTCCCGTCTTCACTTCTGGTTGGCCCCAGAATCTTCCGACAGATTTTCCGTTCTGCCACTAAAAGCAAGAGAGAGATATGACAACAACTAGTCAATTTCTATGTACATACAAATGGGTAGTTTCGTGCTTTCATTCTTGCATATTCACCTCTACACTTTATTTCGATACAAGTTTAGAACGCAGATAATTTCCCAAGTTTTTTTCTTCCATTTAACGTCAGCAACGAAAGGCATGCATTATATTATTACTATCATTCATTTTCTTACCAATTATCTAACGATTACGAGGGTAAAACTGAAAGTTTCGGGAATAGAAGAAAATATGCAGTATAAGTGAGTTTATTTATTTTTATTGTTTTTCAAAATATTCTCCTTTGTATTTCATGCACTTATGCATGCGTTCAAACCAGTCCATAAAGCACTTTTTGAACTCTGAAGTAGGGGTCGACAAAATGGCTATTTTATAGGCCTCCACTGCTTCTTCTGGCGTCTGAAACCGCTGACCACGCAGTTTGTCCTTGATTCTGGGGAATGTAAAAAAGTCGTTGGGACTTAAGTCAGGGCTATATGGAGGGTGGTCCAATATTTCGACTTTTTCACCGTCCAGGTACTCAGTTGTTGTCCGAGCGGTGTGTGGGCTGGCGTTGTCGTGGTGAAGGATGATGCGACGACTAGGGTTTGTTTTTCGGAGTTCAGCAAAGACGTTCGGCAAACAAATAGTGGTGTACCAATCAGCATTGACTGTTCTACGATCCTCAAG
This sequence comes from Notocelia uddmanniana, assembly GCA_905163555.1. NCBI lineage: Eukaryota > Metazoa > Arthropoda > Insecta > Lepidoptera > Tortricidae > Notocelia > Notocelia uddmanniana. The sequence goes on from LR991057.1 coordinate 3,381,107, forward strand.
AGCCACAGTAGCTACGTGACCAGATTTAGAGATAAACGTAGCCACCATCTTCTTAGCCGTACTGCGAGAACGAACAACTTTTGTGGGTTTGAGCTCGTCTTCGAAGACCCATACTCGGGATTGGTTTTTAGTTTCAGGCTCATAAACGTATATCCACGACTCGTCACCTGATACTATGCTAAAAACAGCATTTGAGCGTCCCTTGTTAAATCTTTTCAAAGTTTTGCGGCACCAATTGACACGGACTATTTTCTGCTCGTCAGACAATAGGTGAGGTATCCAACGGGAAAATAAGTTTTTCACGCCTAATTCTTCTTTTAAAATAATTTGTATTTGACTCATTCCAATACCCAGGTGCTCTTGAATTTCCCGATATGTCACATGTCGGTCTTCATTTATCAGACGACGCACAACATCGACGTTTTCTTGCGTGACTGCCGATTTTGGTCGACCTTCACGCACTTCGTCGGTGAGGGATACACGGCCACGTTGAAATTCTGAATACCACCTGTATATTGTAGTCTTTGAAGGAGCTTCAATATTAAAAGCAGCAACCATCCGCTCTTCACATTGTTTTTGTGTTAGTCCACTTTTAAAGTCATAATAAATCATAGCTCTGAAATTTTCACGGCACAATTCCATTTTAAGCAGTGACTCGACGACTTCAATAAACAATTGAAACCGAACCATACTTTTTTTTTTCTAAGTGGCCAGTGTGTTGAGATAAGGAAACTTCAGAGATTATAAAAAGGTATAATACATGTTAAAAATAAATTAATAAGTATTCGATTCCCGCTACTTTCAGTGCAAGCCTCGTACCTATAAATTATATGTAAAATAACTTAAGCGCAGGACAAAAGCCTTGACACAAAGACCTGACCCTAATGACAATAGTTGACAAGTCTTATTCAATGACAAATAGAATTTCCACCGCGTTACCACACCAATTTTCATCGCTAATGTAGTAATGTCACAATAGAAAGAACGGTTGTACAGTTGTCGCCGACATTGACTTATTGTAGTGTACTTTTAAGCATTATTCATTGCCTAAGTACACTTTTCTCATATCATTTTTGGTCGGCAATTGTGATTATTCTGGAGTTGTAAGCGTCCATAGGCGCTAGGTCTGCTTACATCCAGGCATGTCGTGTACCTGTTTGTCACCGTCATAGTAATAAAAGAACTTCAAGGTTACTTTATTAAAAGTAACCTTGAAGTTCTTCTCATATCTCATATCAAACCAGGGATATAAATTAATTTACAGTACATATGGTGCTACATTACCGCATGAGTGCGGTAATCAGCAGATTACGTGCATATGTCGAAACTTTAAAGAGCCATATGTACTGTAAAACGTTGTACGATACACGTGCAAATAGGTAATTCGAAACACGTGTCGATTTAAAACACTCCCTTCGGTCGTGTTTTAATTTATCACCACTCGTTGCTTATTTCCTATTCTCTGCACTTGTATTGTAATGTACTATTATATTACTAAAATTAAATAGTAACTAAAATAAATCCTGCTCGGAGCATTAAATTTTTTAATTTTTCCCGGTAGTTTGAAACTAAAATACGTTTAAAAATTGGGCCTCCTTGTCAGTCGGCATCGAGTCGCCAAGATGCTGGCCATTTTTCCTCGCTAAATCGCTATGCTATTTAATGCATCGAGCGAGGAAGCTTCTAGCCTAGCTCTATAATCCTGGTGAGGAATCTATTTGAAATTGTTTTACAACGGCTATTTTCTAATGCCGGTGTTTTGGACCTAACTTTGTTTCGCCTAATGTGTCGTTTGATATATATAACGCAATTTTTCGATAAATATTCCAACTGTATAATCAAGAGCAAATCACGGTTTCACACATTGTATTGAATTTTTATACCATTTTGTTTGCTTTGAGTTTATTTTTTTCGAGACGAAGTTTATACCTATTAAGCTTAATCTTTGACGTCCCTTATGAAGTATTACGTATTAACTAAGCCTGTTTTCAATGAGTAACTTACTTCGTCATCTCTTAACAAATGGACTACCACGCAGCATATTTATAAATTATTATGTAAATGACGAAACATGTATGTATGTATGTAAATGTGTCACGGGCTATATGTAAAGCTTTGTATTATTTATACGCTGACATGTAACTAAATTGTTCTAGTAAATAACAATAGATGTCCACGGACGTAATATTTCTTCTGTCCATGTCCACATTGAATATGATAATTTTCACTTTCAATATTGATGTCGTAATAAATGTTTATGACATCTCTTAGGTTAAGATGTACGCGTTTTAGTAGGCTACAAAAAAAGGCGTAAGAAAATAATCCTTGTATCTCATCCGAATAATTTTCCAATGTCGCAATTAAATTATGAAACGGATAAGGGATCTCTTCTAGCTAACCTTCGAGAAAATGAGAAAAACAAATGTACATACAAACACATTTTATTTGCCATGAACTTAACGTTTGTCATGATTATTATTTGCCTTAAGTCGTTAACTTAGAAACTGTTGACTTTTCAGGATTGTCATTAAACAATCCTTTTTTTACCTGGGTTAATGCATTTACGCATCCCGCCTAGCCGGGGAACTAGGACAGGTATGATGGACTCCCGGGAACCGCCCGGACTACCGTCTAGAACCACCAGGGTATGCCCATCACGCAGCATTTGTAGCGGTGGCACGGGATCGCCAAGGCACACAACCGGGAACACCACCTGCTGCGACTGCCGAAGCTGCCCCCTCTCGGAAAAGGCTTGCGCCCCCCACCCGACGGCAAGCGTGCAGGGCGACACCACACACTTGCCGACCAAAGGGCCTCCACGCCAGGAGAGAGTGAAAAACCCCGGATTCACTCCCTCAGGTCCCCTTGTAACTTTTTATAGAGGTTTTCTCCCTTGCAGCCACCACCCGGCCCCGGCCTGACGGTGACAGCCCCCGCTCCCGACTATAGCGGCCCTCTGCCGAAGTAAGGGTTACGGGTCCGTAATTCTTTAAACAGGCATACGGCATGGCCTGTCCCTCTCGCCGCACCTGGGGTGTCTTGCGACTCCCTGATGCGGAACCCCCCATCCCATTGGTCGCATCTGGAGTGTCCTCCGCTAAACAGAGGAACACCCACAGCGACCCCGTCTCCGGGTTATTGGTATCACCGGTAAGCGATCCCTCCGAAGATGAATCACTTACCGTTGCCTCCAGGGCGCACCGGCCAGAACCCTTCCCCTTCCCCCAGACCCGCGAGGGTCCAGAGGAACTGAAAGAGCCCGGACACTCGTGGAGGTTACCCGACTAGCGCCCCGTCATTAAACAAACCTAACCTAACCCTAGTGTTATGGAAATTAAATCATGCATATGGAGGGGCACAGTTATATAACACTTTTTTTCTACTTCAGCATTATAATCTGTCAGTTAAATAACTGACAGTAGTATTAAAACAATAAACTTTTTATACAGATGCAAGTCTATACCATTATATGACTGTTGGGAGAATCTTAATGGATTTCCATACATTATTATACAACAGGGTTTTTTTTAAAGACGCACACGTCAATGCCCGTATTCTATTTATTTTATTTATTTATTTATTCTGCCTCCATAACGGTTTTTAATTTAAATCAAATTATTTTGCCGTCTTATTAAAAGTAGTGTATGTTCCACATACCTTTAATTAGGTCTTAAAATTCTAGTCTTTAATAACAAAACTCACTACGTTCGTTTTGTTACAGCGACTCGAATTTTAAAAACCCTTATGTAACAGCTGCAAAAAATACTAAATCGTGATTAACGTTACTGCTGACGCTCCTGACCTTTATAGATCATAACCAAAACTACGGTAAATTATAAGACATAACTGGTCTTCATAGGGAAATAAACTTGGAAACGAGTCACAAGTCAACAATGTTATCCAAATCGGCAGCATCATTTCTGTGTATATTTTTTTATACAACAACGGTGTCAAACAAACTTACGGCGTGTCTGATGGTAAGCAGACACCGTAGCCTATGGACGCTTGCGACTCCAGAGGAATTGCAAGCGCGTTGCCGACCCATTATTCACTTGAGGGTACCTAGGTAACAGTGAGTATTATATTGTTTGGTAAATTTGTTTTCCGTACGGTAGTGCACGTTTGATAAACATACTACAATTTTCAAAAGTAACCGTGAATGGAATGCTTAAAATCCTTGATTATGCAATAAAACAAACTATACGGAAGCTGAATAAATATTTGCAATGAATGCACGTCTATGCTCACAATACACCCAAGACGAGGTTGCAAAGTTGCGAAGTTATTCTTTGAAATACTGTCGACTCAAAACTGTGTCCTTTTATCATGTTTATGTATTAAATAAACTTTAAAATTGCATAAATAGCTGTTGTTTGGTTTTTTACAAGCTTTTATTTACTTTCACCTGTCCCGTTGTCTGTCGGTCTGTAATCTTGCAAGTTAAATTTGATCCACATCCCGGTCTCCGTCCTCAATCGGAGCTGAAATTTTGCATGCATGTATAAATCGGATGACAATGCAATATGATTGTGGAAAAAGGTACAGTCGGCAATAAAAGCTTGTACCAAAAATGAAATTTTTGACCAAAAACTTGTTTCAGAGTGTTTTCGTATGATATTTATTGATAACGTAATTAAATGTTTCTTAAGTTGTGAAATACCATATTATTCAGTTGCGCTTTACATTTGGTAATTTAGGCAACATCTCTTCACACCAAAAATGTGTTATAAATTATAATATAAGTATAACTAAAACTAACTGGTCGTAACGCTGAAAGCAATATTTTTGTTTATATCCGTCACATGTAAATTACGTTCTATTAAGTCACGTCTTAGTTTTGTAGCTATTGGTCACACTCACACTGCAAATCTGTTCCTAATTTTGAATTAAGCAGTAACGCCAAAAAAATTAAAATTATTGCGCTCCGAGCAGGATTCGGACCCGCGACATCTGGCATACGCCGCCAATCGCTCTAGCCACTGAGCTATCGGAACTAATCCGGAATCTTGCTCGAAGTTTTTTCATATATTTTTTCGTTATTTAAAATTTGTTCCTATTCGTCACTCCGTCAAACAGTTCTAACTGGCCCCAGGTTAAACGTCCGTTCCACTATAAGTATAGATTTTCGAATAAAGTTATTTCTTTTGATGGCTCATTGAAAATTAACTCTGTCAGTGAGAACTTAAGGTCGCATATAGTAATTCAGTTATTGCAGAAGTAAGCTATTTAAAATCCATCGTCAAAGAACTTTACGACTTTTTGCACGAAGGGCCGAGTCTGAAATTGACGTCGCGTGCAGTTGGCACAGTGTGCACATTACGAACAGTATTATACGTTTGGAAAAACGCAGGATAGATATAGAGGTAGCATCAACAACAACAATATATACCCGCACTGGGCCAGCGTGGGGACCAATACCCGATCCCGCTCATCCATGACACCGGGTCGGTGCCCAAAAGCGGGATGTATATAGACCGATGATGATGAACCACTATAGGTTCCCCAAAAAAAAGTAAGCCTGATTTGACTCTATTATTTATTTGCTGAATTTCGTTTTACTGGATTGATTGAATACATTGGATACAAACTAGAATAATTTTAAACATGTTTTCATCCAGTACAGGGTATATTTGCAGCAATGAGTCCAACTGCAATCCAGCGTTCGGAGGTCTAGCGCTGGAAACCAGTGATGCTTGATTTAGCTACTGGACTAATGTAAATCAGCCGTAACTCGTACAAACCTCATGCCTATAAGGGTGGGTTGCAACGAACAGTATGTAATCGTAATGGGTATTCGGTAAAATATTGAAAAAATTGACATGTTCCTGTGGGATGAAGGCTGCTGTCGCTCTATTTAACGTTGATCGACATGGACGACATGTAATCTTAAGTTGGTGCAACCTGCCCTGCGAGAACACTATTATAACGGTTTTTTAACCATTTAATTTGAAGTGCAATTCGGCACAGACTTGAAAGGTAATTCGTTTCAAGTTAAAATACTGTCTCATAAGTATTTTACTGTACCTTTTAGTGAATGGAAGTAAGTAACGACAGGACGTGTATGATTTATGACTGGACACTTGTAATTCAGGAATTTCCTATTTTCAACCCTTTCGATGCAAGTCCCCTATGTGCATATTAATTATGCGGCTGGCCCATGTGTTGAATGAAACGTGATCAATAATTTGTTTCTCATTTTTTCCTACGGTTTAACTATTTACGTTATAACGTCCGGTTTTGCCTAGTGGTTATCCTGCCTACGATGCTGACGGTCCTACGATCCCTACGATGCCCCTGGCGTATGATGGTTGCCATTTTATCATTCATCGTCGTGGATAAGACATTCGTCACGTTCTGACAAGTATGCGAGTGCGACACGGACGGGCGTCTTATCAAAGACGATAAGTGATAAAATGGCAACCATCATACGCCCGCTGGGTAGGAATCCAAGACTCGGGAACAAGTATTCATGTTCATAACACAAATAAATGCTCCGGGATTGGAAGCCGGGTCCACCAGCTTCGTAGGCAGGCTAAGTCATTACCAACTAGGATAAAGTGGTCGTCAATACAATCATCATTATGTCAGCCGAAGGACGTCCACTGCTGGACATAGGCCTCCCCCAAAGACTTCTACAATTACCGGTTCTGCGCCACTCGCATCAAGCGTCCACCAGCGACCCTTACCAGGTCATCAGTCCGTCGATACAATACTACATTAGATTCTAGTACCTAGCTCGATTCGGAGGGCAAACTCTTAGAGTATTCCAGTATTAAAACCGCCTGCTAGAGGTCCCCAGGCTACTCTCCCATCCTCTCATTTATGAGGAGGTCTATGCCCAGCGGTGGGGCGTATATAGGCTGATGATGACTCTCCGACCACGAACTCGGGCGCGGGGCAGACGCGCTTTTGCATCGTTCCGAAACTGTCGACGGTCGATCATGCTTCATATTCATATGTCACCCACACCGCCTCCGCTCTAGTGTGCTACCGAATACCGCGCGGTTTGGTGCGACGTGCCCCGGACTGCGTTCGGTTTACCGCAAAACCGCCTCCGTCCCGCAACAATTAACCCTGCGCCGCGCTCTGTGCGTTTCAAGTTTTAAAGCCACAGTCAGTCAAAAGCTACATTAGATAAAACAACCTACACATGTTGTATAATAAAATATGAAACGATAATCACCTCTGAGATGTACCCTTGGCAGTAATACGAGTACCTACTAGTTAGTTAGCATGTCCAATTGCACGAACCTATCATTAGGTACCTACTAACGAAATGACGAAGAATCCACCGACGCTCTATCATCTTCGGATTGCCATGAACTCCATGTCATACATAGGTACGCATATATATGACTAATAGCCTGACACATTCAAATTGCAACTTATTGTTCGATATGTTAAAGACCATATTTGTCTAAGCAACTTTTAAAGGCTTGGCTCATAGTTTGGCTACTGGTTGATCATTGAAATAGAAAGTAAAGTAAATTTGTACAAGCAAGTTGATTTTTAGGTCAGACAATGATGTCATAGCGAGACGATTTTTCATTTGATTGATTTGTGTCTTTTGAATGTATGCCCAAAGGAATAATTTCATGTATAATCGCAGAATAAAAATAAAACAAACACTTATTTCTAAAGCATATTATAGGATAAACGATTACATCATGGATAGGGTTGTTTGGCATTGATAGTGTCCTGCACGGCTAATCTATCGCGAAAATAGGTTTTCTACTGTAGCATTGTTATTTTGCAGTAGCTGACACGGTATTTTTTTTCATATTTAACTTTACAATATATATATTGTTTTGAAAAAATGACACCTCGCCGAGTTTCTTACGCCGGTTCTTCTCGTGGCAGAAGTTTATTTTTCCGAACCGGTGGTAGTTTATTGACGTTCATAGGTGCATGTAATATGCCTAATTTGAAGAATAAACTACTTTTACTTCTTTTCCTTTAATATAAAAGGTACGTCACTTTTCGACCTTAACGGCATTAAAATAGAATTGAAAAGTGACGAACCTTTTCATTTCGCGACTTTAAGAACGTTAGTCAGTTTTGGGCTCTGTTCTTATACGTATAGAGTCTAAAAATTGTAAACATTCAAATTTCCATTCTGTAATGAGTTAAAGTCTACGTTAGATATTTTTGCGAAGAATGCATATTTTTACACTGTAAAAATGAATGAAATTGCACGGAAATTAGATATTTTTGTGAAGATACTGCAATATGTACAAGCATACTCGTATTTATACTCTGTAACATTGAATAAAATTTCACGAGGAGTTATATTTATGCCCGCATTTTTAGTAAGTGTCTACAACAGGCCGGCCGACATTTTTTTTTTATGAAAAACTACTGAGAAGCTGCCCAATTTTATATTGGCATTATTTCTTTACACATCATTTTTTTACCGTTGTGGCGTCAGGGGCACGGCGAATTACTTTGACGTCTGGCGGCGAAAAGGTTAAAACTACATAAAAAATTGTTCTGCTAATTGTTTTACAAATTGCTGTTACCTAAAAAAGAAACATTATCAATTTATCACTTCTTTAAGTTACTCTGAATTCATAATTAATACTGTGATCACACATAATTATTTATGTTCTCCGTCTTGTATTTCAAAGTTTCCGCATAATTTCAACAAGAGTTAATCTTTATGTAAAGAACCCACAGATGTGATGCAGTAGTTTAGGGCTCTGTACCTTGATTTTTTTTAAGATTATCAAATTCGTGCGTTATCCGACATGCTGTTTCAATGAAAACAATATTGAAACGGGAATATATGAGGTGTGTTATCTTTGAAACGTAATAAGCTACTGAAGTAAGTGAAATTAGTACAATCCTCTGATATCCTAAATAAACGAAGAAGCGTGGGCGAAGCTGGCCGATAATATTCTAATCTTAAAAAAACGGAGTATAAGTAATATAACAACGGGAGAGATTCCAAAAAAGTTCCCTATTCGAGTTGGGGTGTTTCCTGCATTCCTGCTCATTCAGAATTTGGTCTATAGAACTACTTCCTACCACCACTACATACATGCTAATACGGTTGCATGTATAGTCCGAGCATAACTTTAAATCGATTAATTCCTATAATAGCCTCCAATGGAGATTGTCAATAAGCAAATCTTGCTTATCTTATGCTTCTTAGCCCACTGTACGTAGTCTGTAACTGGGCAGTTCTCCGAGCGTTTCAACCGCTGTAATTTCGGTGGTCGTATTATTGACGATGCCTTTAGGTTAATGAGGTCCATTTTCAAAATAATGATAGCAGTGCGCCTGCTATACAACAGCCTGAAATCGTCTCCTACTCTGTACAAGTCTTCAATAATTCGACCACCGAAATCACAGCGGTTGAAACGCTCAGAGACCTGCCCAACTACTTATACATACAAATATTTCACACTATATAGATCCGTTAGTTCCTTTGAGATAATACAATTGACTCCATTGGCTGACTACATTGTGAAGGTATTATTAAATAGAAACAAACGAAGTCAACTCTAACGTAATTTAGTCCACTCGTCTAAGATTGCCTTTATTGCATCAGTTAGTTACCTTAATGGCTCTTATACGGCTATAAACGCTGGCAGTGCTAAATAGTGACGTGATCTAGCATTGAGAATGCAATTAGGCTATTTATACACCAGCTTTCAATCCAGGTATGTCCTTAAACTACGACCAAGACCACCAGGGAATGGGCAGCAGCATTCCTAGAATGCGGTGGAGATACTGCGATCGCCAACCCGCATGCCAAGCGTGGCGATTATGGCATTTACCGCCCATGAAATTGGGGGAGGCCTATGTCCAGCAGTGGACGTCCTAGGGCTGATATGGTGGTGGTGGTTTCAATCCAGAATATAAAATCTCCTGGGAGACATGTTTCGAATTCTTCAGGAGTTCTTCTTCATAATCGTCGCTCGCAGTTTAAAATTAATACATGAATGTAATGTAACCTTATAATTATTAGTTTAAGCTTTGAAACATACATACTCGTACTTTCGTAATAGGTTATCTGGCTTATAGAGTATATTCAACGACAAAAGATGATAATTTTAGTATCTTGTCACTTTCAGTACTTTGACGCATCCCAACTGTCGCAGTAGGTTACATTAGTGCGACAAGGTACTAAAATGATCATCTACATTTGTTGTTAACTGTACCTGTAGCGTGTCACCACCAACCAGCTTGCCTAATTGAAAGCAATAGAGGACCTTTTGCAGGTTTTGAAGAAATATTGAGCTATAATTAGCTCCGGCTTGCCCTAAAATACAATATATACACGCCTCGCAACTTTTAATTACTACAGTCAAGTGCAAAAATACAGGGGCTTACTCAAAAATAAGTCCCATGGCCACAGATTAATATAATAGAGGTTTCATGTGAGCGTCCGCGGGAGAGCGCCCAGCTAAAATCCGGATATCTCCAGCATATCTGCCACACTTCCTGATACGAGCAACAAACAATGAATTATAAAGAATTCTATCTTCTTCATACCACCTCAGGATTCAACATTGTTGTGGCTATTCAGAGTTGTCACCATTTCACAGCCAAGGGCAAAAAAATAGTGAAGGCCTCTCCTACTCTTTCCATTGCACCCTGATTGCACCCAATTTTGATTTGTTTTTGGCCATTCTTTAAATTATAATCATAAATATAGTTTTGCCCCTTCATCATCATCAGCCCACTGCAGTCCAATGCTGAACATAGGCCTTTGCCAAGGCGCGCCACAAAGTGCGGTCTTCTGCTTTACGCATCCAGCCGCGTCCCGCCCTCCGACATATGTAATTTAAAAAAAAAAGAACTCTCGCTACCTTGCCGGCGGGCGACCCACACTACGCTAGTTTTGCCCCACTTTCCACAAATTGTAATTTACAAAATGTTTATAAAAAAAAAGTAGGCGCAACTTCCGAAAGCTTAATTAATGATTTTTAAAAACCAGTTTTTTAATTTCTACTGAAGAATGCAATCGTTAAGCTCGGCATTCTAAATTAATTGTCCCAGTGTATCCGAGATATAACTCGTGTCTACTTCCGCATATAGTATTCTCGTCAACTATCGTGAGTAACTCTTGACTGTTATGTTGGCTAATTATAAAATACTTTTCATTCTTGCGATTTCTTAGCTAAGCGCGCCCGATGGTCACCCGAGCGAGAACAAATTAGCTCGCGGGTGGAAAAACATTTCATTTTTTCGCCAATATGCTCCTTAGGTACAGCAAATAATATCAATATTAGACGACAATCTTACACAAATCAAACTAGTCCCATAATATACTCAAAAGGCTTGTGTCATGCCATGGTTAATACACGATGATATTATATTTAAAGAAAACATACAAGACTGATGACACCGGGATATGAACCCAGGACCGTCAGCTTAGTAGGCAGGGTCACTTCCACCACTAGGTGCAACATTCTTAAAGCGTCCATTCAACTGACAAAGCAGCAACATTACAGCCCAGACTCCTTAAAGGCAATGGTTTAATAAGTTAGACATGGTGAATCATATTGGGTTACCCCAGTCGAAATTGGCAATTTGCAATGACCCATTATTGATTGGACAACTAAATCATGATTACTACTTACTTGTTCAACGTTGACCAATATTTACAAACACTTCCTTTCACAAATAACACTCACTCACTTAACTTTATTTCAATAAATATCCTTTTCTAAATTCGTACCTATACATCAAAAGCAGAAACATCGCAAGCATTCCAATGAATATCACATTATCCACTACGCTTCGCCTATTCCTTTTGATGTTTCCTTCTCACGCGAGAGCAAGATGAATGTCTTCAAAGCTCTCGAGTCCTGTCCATCCTGAACCAAAATGGCGGATGTTACTGAGACTCGCCTGGATTTGCTGCTTTTTGGAGTAACCCGGCAGTGCGGTAGACGTTTCGCAAATTTCCGCAATTAATGTATTTCTGTACGGCCTATTCCTCTTTGTTCATGAGTCCTAAACTAACACTTGTTGACGCGTGAATAAATAGCGGACTTTTAGCAAAGACTACCAAAACGCCGTGAGTTAACTCGTTCATATTAGTCAACATATTTAAATGTTTTTAATCATACATGTATCGGACTGCTTTGGGCCTAATGTCTTTTGCGTTCTACAAAGACAGAATCAGAATCAGTACTTTGTTTATTCAAAACATGGTACAAGATCTTAATGTATATAAGGTCCACATGTTTCATCATTGGTACAAACATGCAACAAATAATAACAAACATAATTTCAAAACAAGGTAGTTCAGAGAGGTTGGACAGGACAACGTACTCCTCCAGATAAGTTCTTGTCCATCGTAATCAATCCCTCCTGAATGAAGATCGCGACCCCACGGCTCTCCATGCAGTTCGGTTCCTCGTTAACCCTTTACATTGCACTTGTTTTTTAAATTTTGATTTGTAGAACAAACAAGATTTTTGTGTGCAAATAATATTAAAAAGAGCTTCATAGATTGTGTAAATAGTATTAAATTTACATTGCCATGCGAATTAAAGGGTTAAATGGACCGCACTGGAATTATAAATCCAGCGCCCGTCCAGAAATTCGAGAGTTATTATATCATTTATTAAGTTACTTATCCCCCTTTAAACTGTCTCGCCAACACAGTTTTCAATGCTACAGAATGACAGTTCGATTAGTTACCTGTCAAGAATAAAACACTTTTTCTGTGTTATTAAATATTTCTCAGCGAGATTATAGAGATTCTATAGAACACAGGTCTACTGTAACCGAGCGGTAAGGTACGCGACTCTCAATCGTCAGTTCGAACCCAAGCTCGTATCACTGGGTTTTTAAATAAAAAAAATTGGTGATGAAAAACATGTGTTTAATCCGGAGGTCTAGTTTTCCCACTGGGTTCAAGGGCAGATGGCAGTCGCATTCGTAAAACAATTGCCAAATCTTGAGATTAAGGGTTAGCGGACCCCGGGCTCCTCTAGGATTCAACCTGAAAAAACGAAAGGAGGATGAGAGATTACAAAACGTGCTCACACTGTCAGACGATAAGGCACCAAACAAGACGCGACCGGAATAATAAACGTTTCATAACAACGTATTTCCTTTCTCAGGTTCGATTTCATTTGCATAAGCATTGGAGCTGCTTGAGGTAATACCATAGCATAACACATCCATTACACTGCGAATTTGCGCGATATGTACAATCACTTGTAATAATATCTGACGGGAAAAGACACTCAAAAATATCTGGCACCCCCTTGCTAGCACGATAGCTTATAACGTCACGTTTTATGTGACGTTTCAGTAAATTTTGGCCATATAACATGACGGTATAAGCTATATCGTGCTAGCTATAGGCAGATGGATATTATGTAGCCTTACTGTGATTATACAGGATTTTTGGACGGCGAGTGCCAAGAATTTCAGAGATGATAGAAGTACCTTCTCCTTCAGGACCTTATTCATTGAACGCCACTTTATTTTGAATATTTGTATTTGTTACGTTACAATATTACAGGAAAACCAAATAATTAAAGTTATTTGGATGTATGTTTGGTCCGTTGGCAACCCTATCTCACTCTTGTCTTGTAATGTATATGGCTAGAATATAACAACAACAAGTCAACACTATGAGAGTGAACGTTCTGCACCAAACCATCTGTAATCGTAAGTGGTGTTTCGTTAAAATCTGATTGTATGGAAAGTTTGATAAGTTTCTGTGGGATGACATATTTTACGTTGACCGGTCTGTAATCGTAAGTTGCAGAGTTAGCACTTTTATTTTCATATCAATATGTTTTTGTTTATCTTAATAATTGCTAGAAGGAAAACATGTGACAACTACGAGGTTCACCGAACCATCCACAGTTCCACGCGCTTGTTCTGCGCTGTGTTCGTTAAAATTTTAATGTATGGAAAGTTTGACAAGTTTCTATGGGATGACAGCTGCCGGAGTTGATAAGGCTGAGTTGCACCAACTTACGATCACAGACCGATCAACGTTAAATATGGCGCCGACAGCTGTCATCCCATAGAAACTTGTCAAACTTTCCATACATTCAGATTTTAACGAACACCGCTTACGATTACAGGCGGTTTGGTGCAACCCAGGCTTAGTCTGTCATCGTAAGTCGGTGCGACCCACCCTTAGTCATTAATTAAAACAGCTAATGTGCTGGGTCAATAATGCGTTACACCTATTATTTTTTCGACTGCCTTGAAAGTGACTGAATTTAATGATTGTGATCTCTTTCTGCGTCTGATAAATTGATAGGTGTGTAACGAACGAGAAATTTCCATAAATCTTACATGAACGCGTACCTGATTATGGTTTTTTTTTATGATTAGATTAGAAAAAAGAACAAGACTAATTAATTAAAAAACTAAAATTCCGCCATTTTGTTTTTATTTTGATATACCCAGTGCTCAGAGTACCCCAGAGTAGACGTCAAATAATAATACCACTACGCAGCGAGATGGTCATATACGAAATTGAATAAGAGCGACAAAGAGGAGTACATTATTTGTTGTCCTCGTCATAGTTCCGCTTTTCTTTATTTGCCTCAATGTCATCTAAACGTCATGTCAAATAGTTTGAGGCAAATAAACGATTACCCGCCCAAATTAAAGAGGCTGCTTAAGGTAACCCGCCAGACGTTTAAGATACGTTCTCAATTTAGCTGCATAAGAGCTTTTCTGTCCCCCTTGGTGAAACTCGTATAGGATCTCTATAGAAATCCTTACTCTGAGACCCAGTGTCACTCTTACAGTAAATACGAATCTAAAGACACCTTTCAAGCTAAAATCCATCCAGCGGTTGAGGCTGCAGAGCGTGCCAAACAATTATACATACATACTCTCGAAAAACATAACCCTCCTTCTGGCGCAGTCGGGTAAAAAGCTTTATTGTTTTTCAACATGGCTTGAACCAACCGGCTTTGATACTGTTTGATGTAATCTTACCATGCCACTCGCCGACAGATCACCACCTTACTTGGCGTAATTGATAACAATACAGCCGTTTATATGCGGTTAACGTCATATGCCTATGCCGGTTTATGTGCGTTTGGTTGCCTTGCCATGTATAGGTGAAAAGGCGTCGGCGATAAGGTATTTATGGTAAATTATTGTTTACTGCGATTAATAGCCAGATGTCCAAAATAGGCAGTCAGCTACAGAGAAAGTAACCTCCTGCATACTCGTAGAAGTGTCTAAGTATGAGGTGCACACCGCACTCTAATTTGTTTTGTGTACCGACCTATGCTATGTAAGAAATAGACCAAAGATCACGCTATTCATTTTTTTTTGAATTTTATATTAAGTCAGAGTCCCGTTTATTTCGTGACAATACTGTTTATAAAACATTCGGCCTGCCTTTTATACTCGCTCTATGATAAACGTGGTCCATAATTCTTGTCGTCGCATAACTACTTAAATATTTAAAAAGGTTTAACATTAGCCGTTTGACACTTCAAAAGTTAAACCTATGATTAAGTAATGAATATCCTCGTATATTTTCCGAGAACTTCCATCATTAGTCATGTCGACAAATTAGGAGCAAGCCTCCCGTCCCACACACATTTTCTTTCACTCCGGTATTAACAACGTTTACCTCTGCCGAACCAGAGGGCCTACTCCGAACTTCGAAAATCGAAATTCGTGTCGTGTCGTCCCTTTCACTCTCGTGTTATACATAATATGATGGAAAGGGACGGCACGATACGAAGTTCGATTTTCGAAGTTTGGCGTAGGCCCTCAGTATAAGTCTGACCTCCGATTGGGCATATTTGTAATGGGCGTCTCGCGGCCAAATACAGGGCTAGTAGAGGGGTTATTATAGAGACTGTGAATCGCTAGCAGTTCTTAGAAGCCTTGAATTGTTGTCTACAGAATATCAAATTCTTTATTTTTCTGTATAATTACTGCCCACAGATAAAAGTCGTAAAAGTGTATGCAGCTCTATCGTACGTAAGTCGTTTTGTAACCGTATTAACCACCTGTTACTACCATGAAAAAACATTAAGTGTATGTAGATGGTTCCTTGCTTACTTATGACTTGTCTCTTTTGAATATCGTTTAACCCAATGTTTTAATATTACATTAGGTACGTGGGAAGATATCGATTATGTCTATCACTATCATCCTCGAACTGGCTGTCCTATTTCGTCAACACCTAGAATTATTAATCGATGTACCAGTTTCCAAATGACAACCTACATACTGGCGGTCTGCCCTTGGAATGAGCAGACCTTTTTTATATAGCCTAGAAACTTTGTTAGGTAAACGATTGTTTCGTTTTTCTTAGATTAGACATACATACTTTCGACTTGAAATTTACTACAGAGCGAATCCTGTTTGAACCCTGGGCTTTGTATAACATCTTGTTATATTATGTATCTAGTTCTTTATATTATTATGGAGTTTATAACAGAGCAGGCACACTTGCCACACGAATGCAAGTTGTTTGCCAATGCCAACTAAGAATTACAGGAAAAGTGTATGCTAATAATTTCAGAGATATAATCCGAACACAGTATGGATAGTTACGTAGGCACAGCTCCAAGCTGCCTAACAATCGACTAATCGATCATGCATCAAAGTAGGTACAGAGTGAGAGCTCTATGAGTAGCGATCCGGGTAATCTTCGAAGCTCTACCATACTACATTCAAAACTGTCCTCTATAGTCCTTAAAACTGTATAACCAGTGTGTTACAAGAATTCTTAGTCTGGGATGATGCATTACTTACTGATCAACACTTACATAACAGGGACATCCGGCACACCTTACGTGACTCGAATTGTCAAAATGTAACCTCTCATTTGCCATGTATTCTATGTCACCCATTATTCAACGCGTCGCGTCTTTGACAATAAACTTGACGTGTTTATCGTTTAGCCGCTGCATTGCCATGTCATTCAAGAGATTAATTTAAACTCTATGTATTATAAAATAGGCCTGATAGTTGTTTAATTAGTTGATTAGTAAAGATTCACGGCACTGCTGTTGGCGAACTAGTGCAACTCCGGCAATCGACTACGCACTACGCATAATTTATGTGTTTTGAAGTAAAATAAAAAGCTGGTTTTCTACGAATATCTTGTGAATGTAGCAGGAAGCTGTTAACATAGTCATTAAAATGGCATATCATCATATGTCATACTTACTGGTCATGTTATATGTCATGCTTATTATGAATGCAGCACTAAGAGGCCAAGAATTGATAATAGGTACGTTATTTCATTGATAGTGCCTTATGATGTCACAATTTTCTTTGGTAAAACTGTGTCCTTATTTTCATGTTTATGAATTTTAAAAACCTTTAAATTTGCAGCAAGCTGCAGTTTGATTTTTTCCAGTGTTTTCGTATGATCTGTTTATTGGTAACGTATTTTTACCCGACTGCGCCAGAAGGAGGGTTATGTTTTTCGATAGTATGTATAGGTCGATTTACAAGAGCTGGCGTGGAAAATGTATGTATAACTGTCATTAATTTCGTAGACATTCCGCGCCAGCTCTTGTGAATCTACCTATGTTGTATATGTATGTATAATTGTTTGGCATGCTGTGCAGACTGAACGGCTGGATGGATTTTAGCTTGAGAGCTTTAGCTTCGTATTCGTATCGTATCGTATTTACTGTGAGAGTGACATTGAATATATCAAAATAAAAAAAATAAAAAATTGGCGGATTTATGGCGCCTAATTCCAAATTACACAGAAACGCAGTCGGGTTTTATATTTTTTTAATGAATTATCGGTGTTGTGAAACGCCCTATTATGCAACACTGGACTTTACTTGCAAATTGTGCGTGATTGGTGGAAATTAACCAATAGGAGTGTTGCTCGATCCTTGTTGGTGCTGGGTTTTGACAGCTCGGTACGACCAATCAGCGATGGATATTTTCCCGCCTTTTGACATGGCGGCTAGCAGGGAGTTGTCTGTGGAACGGGCATTCTTTGGAGAACCATCGAGCTAAACGGGTTACTTAGGACAATCCGCAAAGCAAGCATATTGTGCGACAATCGAGAACACTATGGTGTCTGAGGTGTGGTGCCTCTGCCTCTATTTTTCGGGTTTTAAATGGAACTAATTACATAGGTATCTCTTTAATTTTCAAGATCAAGTACATACCTAGTATTTTATTTGTTGTTAAGTATACTTCTTTCGCCATATTAACTGGGATCTCATCAGTTAAAATAAGAACCCTGATATGAAGATCTATTAGTAAGTATCTGTGGCTATATTTTGCGCATTAGTGCCAATTTTGATTATAAATCTCTCTCTCAGTCCTTATATTAACATGCACAAGGAAAACGGTAAGATAATATTCAAATTAGCACAAAAGTCAGGGTTGGAGCGAAAGGGCGAACATTTTCATCCTGTACACATTTTGGAACACGACTATGCAATCATTCCTAACGTAATTTGACCTCTAAACACGTAACAACTGTATGTAATCAGAGTTCAAACTTACACTGGCCTTAGCCTGTTTGGTAAGTGTTGTGAATGCCAATTCAGCCCACGCTGCGCGGGCGATCGCCCACCCATGTTCCACATCGCCTTACCAGGCTGTTCACTTTGCCTGGTGACTATATAAGTCAGACCTCCGATCACGTATAGCTGTAACGAATTTCGGGGCCAAGTTATACTAGCTAATAGGCAAAGTTTTTTTGTGAATAGAATGTTGCGTTATGAGTGTTATACTGCTCAAAGCCGAATTTACAAAACGACGTATGTCACTGAAAGTATCGTATGGAGTCGCGATGTTTTGATTTAGTACGGTAGTGTTATGATTAAGGCCGTTTTTGCACGTTGCGATTGCATTAGACAATTTCGATTTGGGATATTTGCTTTGGTAATTTAGCGAGCGTGGGCAAGAATGCAGTCGAACGCACCTATTTGACAGAACAAAGATAATCCAGTCAGGTTACCTGATATAATGTGCCAGAGATATACATTAAAAATGTATACAGGGGATGGTTTAAATCTGCGTAAGTAAACTGTATATTCGTATGTATTAGGTACAATTGTAAAATGAAGATAGTATTTTAATAATGCTGCAGTTTTTTTTGGTTAAAACTCAGCGTAAGTAAACTAAACATATTAGGTACAAATCGGAAAATGAAGATAGATTCAGATTCATTTATTTGATGATAATAATTACAATATATGTTTGCATTCATGTCAAAAATATAAGAATTAGCATCATGATCGTCAAATAAGATATAAAAATATTAATAATAAATAACAATTTCTTCCAAAAGGGATCGTCATTACACATTAACATAAAATAGAGGTAATTTAACAAATTGAAAATAAAGGATAGTATTATATTATAGTAATGCTGCAGTTTTTTTTTTACTTACTTATACTACAACGGTGGCATACAAGCGCACAGCCTGCTTTGTGGTAAACAGACACCGTAGACTATGGACGCTTGCGACTTCAGAAGAATCTCAAGCCGACTTTATTGATTTGAGAATTCGTTTCTGTCCGTCCCTTTCACGGGTACGAGTTACGGGCGTATATCGTAAGTTTGAAGAAGAAAGGAGAAGAAAAACATTTATTCGAGAGATAATAAAAAAACAAACATGACAAGAAAAATAAAACAACACCAAAAAATTACACGTAATGTTCCCAACTCAGCATGTAGCTGGTGGCATTGCAACCAGCGCTGGTCTTCCGTTGGAACCAACAGTTTGATTTTTCAAATCTTTATTTCAATATTCGGGGAAAAATACAAGGAAACTATTACAAGGGGGTATTACAAGCATTTCTAAGTATAGCCTGGACATAATAGCTAGCAATTTTTCAACTTCCCGACCACAAAAGCCGCGCTTTCATAAACGATTGAGCCAATTGCCCGCAATATCCGACGATTACCCGCGATAGCCACGGTGACAAAACGCCACGTGCCATTGTGCCAATTTCCGTGCCAGGACAACTAAGCAAGGTGTTACGGTAATCAGTTTAATGACAACGAGTTCAATTATGTCATAAAAACATCAAAAACGTAATACACCCCACCCACCCATTCATGTATTTAGTTTGGTAATGGCAACAATGGCCTTCAGAGCGCCTTTTTATGGATGAATTTCTTTTATTATGCATGGGCAAAACAATATGATTGTTTTTAATTTCGGATTACAAGACCATTTAATTTCGTACTGTATATGTACAGTGAGTGAAGGGCACTAATTTTTATATTTTTTTTTTCACCATATTACCTACATTAGAAAAAGGTCTAACAATGTATACATACATATTTATGATCTCGACTGTACTGTGATGTACTCGCAGCTCAGATTTGGAGGATCCAATGACAAAGTCTAGTGAGGATATATATATATATATATATTTATGACATAGGAGGCAAACGAGCAGACGAATCGCCTGATGGTAAGCGACTAGCGCCGCCCATGGACACTCGCAACACCAGAGGGGTTGTAAGTGCGTTGCCGGCCTTTAAGATATACAGGGTGTTCGGCAGATGGATGGACATACGTATAAGTATATTGGGGATAGATGAGGTCATCTACTACGTGGTCAAGCACAAAAAAAATGAGTAGAGGCCAAAGTTTTTTTAAAGATTTTTTTTTTAAATTCTTGGTTTTTCAATAACTGAATTCGTAAGATTCTGGAATTAGTCTAGATTTAAATAATATGAAAATGTTGTCCGTTTTATAATTTTTTATAATCTGTTTTCAAGGTTTAAAACCTCAATTACTTAAAAGAAATTATAAAACGGACAAAAAATGTATTTTATTTAATTCTAGACTAATTCCAGAATCTTACAAAATCAGTTATTTGAAAACGGAGATATTAAAAAAAAAAAACTTTGGGCCCAAATTTTTTTTTGTGCTTTACCGCGTAGCATATGACCTCACCTATCCCCAATATACGTATGTCCATCCATCAGCCGAACACCCTGTATATTTTTTGTCGCGTTCGAAAATATGTGCACAAACACAATTTGCCAACATTATTGACTCGACTGTACATGAGTTTAGTGCCCCGAGGCCAAACCCTTGAGACTCAAGTCGAAAGTGGATGCTTGACGTCTTCATATGTTTCTTGATAATTCTCTAATTTATAATACAGGATAGCCTTTCCGAGTTCTATGGTTCTATTATGGTTTATGCTATGATATGAACATATTATCTTGTTGATCGAGCGAACGAAGCGTCTCCGTTTCAGTTTGGGCAATAATGCTTTCGTATGTCCGGATTCTAGATGCCCGGCTGTTTTCATCTACATTCTACAGGCATAGATTCTTGTGAAATTTTGTGAGTGAGTTCGCTAAATAAAATTTTTTGGTTATCCAGTTCTTGGATATTTTTCAAAATGGCGGTGCCATGGGGGTTAAAAACGTAAATATGACTCGCGAGGTCTACAGGAGTGTTATTCACGAAACTGAATTGCCCTCACCTGTAACCTCACCCCTTTTTATATGGATACCGCCAAACATTGACATATGACATTTGACAGTTTCTGTATAAAAACGGGTGTAACGCATATATCGCAATCCACTTTCAATCCTTTCACGATCAAGCTTTACTTCGCCTTGTAGTTATGCCGTATCCCAAAGACAATCGAAACAATGGAACTCTAAACAGAAGAATTCTTAAGAAAGCCCACTAACTCCCATGTTACGAGTACATATACGAGGCGGCTTGAAGTGCTACCGCGAACCGAAAACGAGATATCTGCCTCTCTGTCACTCAAATGTGCAAGTGAGAGAGAGAGGCAGATATATCGTTTTCAGTTCGCGGTAGCACTTCTGCATTGTTTGTCGCTCACAGCACTCGCAGCTAGGGTTACCAGATGTCCCGCATTTTTCAGGACGTCTTGATTTTCAGCATTGATATTGACTATGTGTTGATATTGACAGCCTGTTTAGCCTTGTTGGTAGTGACACTGCCTCCGAAGCTAGAGCTCCCGGGTTCGAATCCCGGCCAAGGCATTATTTGTGCATTTAGCACGGATATTTGTTCCTGGGTCTTAGATGTTTTTTCATATTTATGTATGTATTTATCTATACTTATATAAGTATGTATATCGTCGTCTAGTACCCATAGTACAAGCTTTGCTTAGTTTGGGACTAGGTCCATTGTCCCCCAATATTTATTTATTTCCCAAATCTGAATGGTAACCTGACGCCTTTTCAGGCACTGATATGTTTTCGAAAGCGCTATCTTAATTAAACAACTTGTTAACTCGATGTGATTATAGCTTATCAGAATACCGTGTAAGTGGCCATTGTACGGAACCCCATCTACACAAAACAATGGAGATAGTATTCGTTAAATAATATCTAAACAATTTTATATCTTATTTCCCAGACTTAAGAGCTAAAAGTCTCAGGTCGTTAATGAATCCTGACATCAGTGCTTATTAGTACGGTCCATAGTCTGGTGTGTAATGACTCATTAATGCTCGGGAGTTGCACAAAACCTCCATTATAGGTAATGCAGCTTTCTGTTACCAATTTTTTTTCCGAATTGCATTGGCAGTTGGTTTTCATACGAGTAGATCTGTGTTTAATTCAATTAACTCTCGTGATATTAATTTTTGTCGTGATAATATGTGTTTGAATACTGCTATTTACGTGGACGTAGAGGTATACCTAACATAATTTAGTCGGTTTGGGATATAGTGATCTTTTTATTCGGCATAATACGTGATTTTTTTCTTCAAACAATACATTCTGAGGATAGAAAAGATGTTGTTTTCTTGGTAGTTTAAAGCTACATTATTTAGCTATACCTACCGCATACCCATCACATGCACTCTACCCATTCATGTATGCAACACGTCTTGCACGCTTCAATTGTGGACCACACAAGCACTTACCCACACTGCCGTTCTAATTCCCGACGTAAGTACGTACAAAACCTAAACACACTTAATACAATACAATACAATACTCTTTATTGCACACCTCAATTAAAGGACACAGTACAGTACGTAATAACAATAAGTAGAGGCAAACAAAAGGCGGTCTTATCGCTAAAGAGCGATCTCTACCAGACAACCTTTGGGTAGCGGAAATCAAAGCAAATAATTACAATTCGCAGTAGGTAGTGCAGAAACAATTTATGAAACCTACTAATAATTACAACAGTTTTATACTATATTTATAATAATATACATATATAAATATATATATATATACATACATACATATATATATAGTTAGCCACAAAGTCTAAAGGAGCTGAGTCTGAAGTGTCATGGGTCATGAGAGTGACAAATAATAATCCTTAAGTTTTTTTTTGAAGACAGCAAGAGATTTAGCGCGCCTTAAATCAGGAGACAAATAATTCCAAAGCCGAATAGCTTGGAAAGTGAAGGAGGAAGTATAAAATTTAGATGAGGAGGACGGAAAAGTAAGGAGCAAATTTCGCGAGGACCTAGCAGAAAGAAGGTAACTAAAACGCTCTTTGAGATAGCATGGAGTTGTGGGGTTAAAGAGAGTAGAATACAAAAGAGAAAGGATGTGAGAGTTACGACGAAAACGGATAGGGAGCCACTTAAGCTGACAACGTAAATGGGAAACATGGTCATATTTGCGTAACCCAAATATGAACCGAATGCAGACATTTTGAAGGCGCTCAAGCTTATTAAGTTGCTCCTCGTTGAGGTCAATATACGAAACATCAGCATAATCTAAGATGGGGAGGAGGAGTGTTTGAGTAAGCGCAATTCTAGTGGCAATGGGCAGGAAATTACGTAGCCTTCTGAGAGAAGCTACAGCTGAAAACATCTTCCTGCTGACCTCGTTTACTTGGGGTACCCAAGATAAGGTCCTATCCATAATGATACCTAGATTTTTAACTTGCGTTGAATAAGGAATCAAGACGTTATCGAAGTAAATTGGTAAAATGTCATTAAAATCGATTCTAGAAATAAATTTTGAGCTCCCAATTATAATCGCCTGGGTTTTAGAGGGGTTAACCGTGAGTCCAAAACCACGACTCCAATTTAGGATACGCGCCAGGTCATTGTTTACAGCAGTGATGACAGATGGAAGATCATTAAGAGTACCCTGCGAATAAATTTGAAGATCATCGGCATAAAGGTGATAGTGAGAAGAGAGATTATTTGTAATTGAATTAATAAACATGGAAAATAATAAGGGAGACAGCACGCCGCCTTGCGGAACGCCGGCCTGCGTGTGACACCAAGAAGAATGGACATCATCCACCTTTATACGTTGCCGACGACCAGTTAAATAACTACGAAACCAGTCCATTACTGCAGGAGATACATTAAGAGAACGCATTATCCCAAGTAGGATGTCGAAATCGACAGCATTAAACGCGTTACTGAAATCCAACAGCGTCAATACTGTCAACTTCTGAACATTCATGCCCGCCCGGATGTCGTCAGTAATTTTCACGAGAGCAGTAGCCGTACTATGCCCAGGACGGAAACCGGACTGGAGTGGATTGAAGAGATTGCATTTATTCAGGTACGATGTGAGCTGCTGGTGGACTAGGCGCTCAAGGACTTTAGACAGGAAGGGAAGTATCGAAATGGGGCGATAGTCAGCGAACGAGGATGGATTAGGCTTTTTGGGTATTGGAATGATATGAGCATCTTTCCACTGCGAAGGAAAAGAACCAGATGTAATAGAGTTGTTGAGGATAATGGATATTATAGGAATAAGTATGTCGAGGAGAGGGATGATCATCTTACGGCTAACACAATCATTACCGACGGCATTAGACGTTATGGACAATACGTTCTTTTTGATGTCACTATCAGTAAACGGAACAATAGAAAAAGGAGTTAAGTCTGGAGTTGGAAGCGAAGCAAGATATTGAAGAGTCTTATCCTTTACAGGACCACTAAAAGTGGCAGAAGTCGAGAAATGCTGATTAAGCAGGTCGGAGTCAATGTCTTTTATAGATGAATCCTGTTGAGACTTTCCAACTCCAAGTGACTTGAGAAATTTCCATACTTTCGCAGGGTCACCACTTTCCACCGACTGATGTATATGACGTCTTTGGGCGTCTCGACAAATGGTATTGCACCGATTTCGCATACAATGATAACGAGATTTGTTGGCGTCAGAAGGATTGAGTTTATACTTCATCTTGGCACAAGTCTTTTTCTCCAACAAAGCCTTGATTTCGTTAGTCAGCCAAGGGGCAGGAAGATGTTTTACCTTGATGGCTTGGACTGGAGCGTGAATATCATAGAGCTGGGTGAGTAGAGAATTAAACATGGACACCTGCTCATCTACGGTAGCAGCCCCAGAAATAACAGCCCAGTCAATCTTCAAAGCATCATCAAGAAGTCTATCCACATCCATCCCGCTGAAATTGCGCTGAAGGAGAATTTTAGCTTTAGGCTTCGGAGTTCTAACCTTGTACGAGAGGTAAATAAGGTCATGATACGAGAATGCATCAGCAGAGAACTGGCCATGCTTAGCGACATGAGTGACCGAAGATGTAAGGGTGAGGTCTAAAAGAGAGGGACTGCAATTTGGAAAATGGTGGGTAGGGCCAGAAGGGAGAATACTCATTTTGCACGCATGGGCTAGGGATTTTAAAGAGCGAGAACGGTAATCATCTTTGAGTAGACATGTGTTAAAATCACCCATAATAATATGGTGATCGAAGCAGGGCCGGAGATCCTCAATAAGTTTTTCTAGGGAGGCAAAATAATTAACATAAAGAGATGGAGAATAAAAAACTCCAAGAAGTAACTTAGTATGAGAAAACGATATGTCCAGAAAAAGATATTCAGCCGTGTCAGAAATCGGAGAGTGCAGATATAGACACAATAGAGTATGGTAAATGTGAACGTAGGTATATAGCAACCCCACCGCCACCTCTTCCAGTGCGATCATTACGAATCAAGCGGAAGCCTGGTAGAGAGAAAGATGTAGAAGGCAGGCATGGTTTAAGCCAAGATTCCGACACAAGAACCGCGTGAACATTATTTAAATCAAAAGTTGCACTTAAATCGTTATAATGTGACGGAATGCTTTGAGCATTGATATGTACAATATTTAAGTTTCTGCTGACGTCGCTAAATTCCACGTCTAGAACGTCATGAAGTGAAGGTGGTAAACTCTTAAAACTGTCATCAGAAATACTACTTAATTCGGATGAGCAAGACACGAAAATATTATCATTATCCGATTGACTGCTGTGGCTAGACAGAGACATATATAAATATATAAAAATAAAATATTTGTACAATTATATACAGCAGAAATAACAATATTAATTACTATACCTAAAATCCTACGGTGCTAACACTACCCGCCAGCAATTTGGAGGAAACTTTTTAGAAGGTTACATTCTAAAAGATACTATAACTAAAACATTAAAATCATTTTTTAAAAAATAAACAAAACGCATCATAGTAATGGCAACACTGAAATTAAAGTCACACTATAGTTGACACTTGACACTGACAAGTAAACAAACATGATTGTACGTATTATCAAGATAGTAATCACATTACAAGATGTGGGTAGAACAAACTTGTGCAACGCGACCAAATACAGATGAAGACTAAACGCAGTTATTACACGAACAAGGGAAAATGCACATAGATCACATCACAAGTACTAAACCAGGCAACACGATTGTACTACCGGGCCTTCGGGATTACGCGCTTAGGCCTTGATGCCCTGGCGCTTGGACCTTGCTCGCCCTGGGAGGCCGGATTAGCAGCCGAAGCGGAGATTTCTGGCTCTGGCGCATCAGGCAAGGCTCTCACCTCAATGACGCTGTTAGCTCGACGGCGCACTCCATCCCTGCCGAGGACAAAGACATCACCGTTCCATGTCCAACAATTTCGGATGCCGAAGCGTTCACGCGCAGCCATAAAGGCATTATGACGCGGCCTCGTTAGGAATTCGCCAAGCGTCACGCCTGTGCCCTTTAGACCCACTTTGCTGAACCAAATGTCGTCCCGGGTAGCAATATCCTTAAACTCGACAAGGATGGCACGCGGCTTCTTGTTGCGGCCGCTGCGTCCACCCAATCGATGACTACGCCCAACATCCGCAGCAGTGAAGTTGTCCCGGACGCCCTGCAGTGTATTGGCCACAAGCTTTGCTGTGTCTTCTGAGTCTGTCTCGGTGACACCATGTACAAGCAGCATCTTGCGGCGGGAGCGCGTTTCAATGTTGTCCACCTGGCGTGTTACAAATTCCACTTGCTTCTGCAGTGTCGAAAGAGCGTTCATGACAAAATCCTTGAAGGTGTTGAAGTTGGCAGCCACGGAAGTAACCGTTGGGTTATCTGGACTTGCCATGTCCAGGCTCTTTTGGAAGTCTGACATCCTCAGTTGGAACATCTCAGCCAACTCTGTGATTGAGCTCTTTATTGAATCAACTTGAGACATTTTGTGTGACAAGTGTTCAGTGAAATCAGAAGTTTAAAATATAAGTGCAACTTTTAGAATAATAGCAAGGAGACTGCTGGTAGGTGAAATATGTTAACTATACATTGATTTATGCTAGATTAAGTGGCCAAAAGGTATTAAATCTATTTTTAAAACATTAAATGTTGTGCAGAAGATGTTACTCTTATTTATTCACCTACCCGAAAAAAAAAAAAAATTAATACGTTTAGGTTCTGCGTACGAATCAGTCATAGCAACGCTTCCTTCACTTTCCATATATAGAACTTCCTCTTTTGTTTGGCAGGCCACAGTAAAAAGAGTAGTTTCCTCTCTGAATGACCTACAGCACGGAATAACGTCGCTTTACAAGGATCGATATTGGCGAAATGTGCATAGACTAACCATCAGCGGCCCACGCCGTACGCTTGTTTACCACCGACGTGTTATAAAAAAACCTAAATGGAAAACTTTTTTTAATAGAATGGAGTAGTTTCTCACTAAATTCTTATGGCGCGATTCATGCGGTCTGTCTGTACTAGTATGTGGGCCTTAAAATTATCAGCTACTATAATATCTGTACCTTTTATTTATATGAAATACCCAATTTCTGTGAGAGGAGGCCTGCATGATGTCAATTTCGTACCGTACTACCTCCCACAAAATTATACTTTGACGAATTAAGGTTTCGGTACCTACATAAATGATATGTATAGATTTTATCTTCTCATAGAAGATAAAATCTATACATATTTGTTGGACTTGACTGTACATTTGAAGATATCATCAGAATGTTCGAGCGATGAAATTGTGGACACTATTTTAGAAACCGCTGCAACTGATACTTACCTGCGGTAAAGGGGACACACACAAGTGTATGAATCGGAGGTACACTACTTATTTTCTTTACACTGTGGCTAGACAGTTCCATGTAACCGAAGATAATTGTGATTAATGACGGATTTGTTGTTTGACATGTGCGTATGGGACTTTGATGGGGGATCCCGGACTTTGCTGTATACAAATACATAGGGTAAACAAATACATAGTAGAACCTAATATATGTTCAAGGTTTTGTTTGATGACCCCTTTCTAAGCGCCTTGCGCTACGGAATTATATTTTGGGTCAATTCACCTAATCGAGAATTATTATTCAAAGGCCAAAAAGGTGTATAAGAGCAATTTGTGGCCTTAAGCCAACAGATAATTGCACCCCATATTTTTGAAAGTGCTCACTCTACCATCACTCTTTATTGGCTATGTGCAAAGTAGGTGGTGGGGGTAAGGTAGGCGATCGTAGCGCACACCATGGCAGAAGTGTGTACTTACCGGGGACCACTGTCAAATTTACTTTCACGTTTTCTATTGGTTTCTTAACGGTTTCCTATGATTCGTTTCGTTTGTATGTATTTATTTATTCTTTTATTTATTTCAGTAAAATTTCCAATACGGGGTCTTTCTCGTTTACTAAAGTAAATAAAATATTCATGTGTCATTATTTGACATCTCTGAGTTTTGACATTGTCTCGGGACCTTTGACGTTTGACGTTTCAGACGTGCACATAGCCAATATACGAAAGCGCTGTTTTCGTCCGAACGAAGCCCACTCTATTTAAAAGAATAAAAAACTCTCGTAGTAGAAGACTGCACAATAACTTAAACTTTCACATCTAGAAATAGCTAACACCACATTAAGGCTAAAAAGTGTGATTTGTTTGGCTTGCAAAATATTTAATAAACTACCTGGCTCAATAAAAAAAAATTAAATAAATGAACTTTATTCTGCAAGTAGGCCGCAATGGCACTTTTACAAGTCAAAATCTACTGGCGTTTCTGAAAAAGAAGACCACTGCTGTGAAGAAATGCCGAAACAAACTCGACAGTAAGTCATTTTCTCCCAAAAATATGCTAATTACAATGATAATACTAACCTACTTAATATTAGTATGGATGCAAAAAGGAGGATGGAGTGGTTACTAACTGAGCGCTCCCGTGCTTTGGAAGGCACGTTAAGCCGTTGATCCCGGTTGCTGTCTTTGATAGCAGTCGTTAAGCCAAGTTAGAGGCCTCCGGGCGGCTTGAGAACTTCTAACAGTCAAGTTGCCCACTCACTTGACAAGCCTATTCCCAATAAGGTCGGTTTCCCCCTCGGGTTGGAAGGTCAGATGGCAGTCGCTTCCGTAAAAACTAGTGCCTACGCCAATTCTTGGGATTAGGTAGCGGACCCCAGGCATTCTTCAGGATGCAACTGTACTGGGAATAACGCTAGGAGGATGATGAAAGTATGGATGCAAAAAGAGGAAAATATTTACAATGCGTAGTTCAACAAGACAACATGTGTTAACTCTGGCGCGCCGTCTTGTACTAACAGCCGTGCAGTGCAGAAACCAGAAACACAATAGGTACTGGATGAGCTGTAGAGACTAGACAGGGAGGGCACTGTGGAATGTCATCTCGCTCATATTTGGAGCAGTCCAGCTGGGCAAGTATGTACCTCCGTCTTACAGATGACCGCACAGCCATAATAACATCCCTACTTACTTCCTATGTATGTATGTGGTGTTGTGTTCCTGATGGTGAGTAAGATCGCCAGCTGTTTCTAGCTGGCGACACGCTTTTGATTCCTCTGGAGTCGCAAGCCTCCATAGGCTACGGTGTCTGCTTACCGTCAGGCAGGCCGTAAGCTCGTTTGCCATCGTTATTGTATAAAAATACACGTAGAGAATGCTACTGACTTTCACGATTCCTCAGTTAGCTTCAAAGAGCGTAAAAGAATTCCTTCCCATCAACGTAATATCAACAAAACAGCTGTTCTACAGTCAACAAACTAACGGAATTATACTGCGGTCGGAAACGTCCTTTTAATGGCCCGTCCACATGTCTCCGGGGTCATGGGTAGCAGCGGGACGTATAATTGGTCCTTCCTGTAGTCATTGGATTGAATCGTGCGCGCTTTACATTAGTGCTTAGTTCCTGAGGGGAATCCATGTTTATGAGTTTAGTGTCAAGGGCTAGTGTAATCATGGGTTTAGAATAAATATAATTTATCTTACACTAATATAAAATAAGCCTTTCAGAACCTTTTTTACTTGAATTTTACCTTAAACCGAGAAAACAAAAAACTAAACAGACATTGCACTATTTGCACTAAACGTAGCGTACTCGTATGTGAAAGAAGTTTCATGAAGTTCAAAATCGGAATCTTCATCCGTTTATTAATCCAAAATTTATAAATCTGTGTATTTAAGTATGCATGGATTATTCTTGAAAAAGGTATGAAAAGGATGTTCTTGACCACTTTTACTGGAAACTAAGTGAGTGAAAAACTGTCATACTTAACAAAAATTACAGCTCACGTTTAAACATATTACGTCTACGTACGGCGAGGTTCCATGGTGTCTCAACTCAACAGAAGTTGTTGACCGTACAATTAGTACAACGAACTACAATTTTGCACACGAATAAAGCGAAGAATGCAGTTTACTCGAATTGGCTACGTCACGCCGACGTCGCGTGAGTGTTCAGTGTTGCACATTGCAGCCATTACCGCGGCTAACAATGGCTGCCGAGAAAGGGAACTGTGTCGAATTAGAACAGTTGCGTGCCTCTACATGCTGTAGGCACACAATGTATACTAAAATCAACTATCAACGTAATACTAAAAGCTGTAGCAATATTGGTCGTGTTCTGCAGCCACACGGTATCTGGAGACATCAAGCTATTTTTTTATCAAACGTCTACTATTCTAAATTAAAACTTATTTAGTCTTTGTTTTGGAAGGAGATCATATAGGTATCTTACAGCCTTTACAGTACCGTCCTTGGTACAGACCTGCAAATGTATAAATGTATACAGAATTACAGATACTTAGACATACACGGAATCACAGATATAATAGTATGCACGGATCAGTAAACCTGTGGTTTTCGAAATACTTGACGATGATTCTTTATAAAAAATCATGCTTTATTTCTATCGATAATACCTATCAATAACCATTTTCGTTTATACTTTTTCCATATTTATTTATGTACATACAAGAATATTTAACCAAATTTATATACTTTATTTGAGTAAAATGTAAACGTTAAAGGAAGAATATGTACTTATTGACCTGATCTAAATCTGTTTGTGTCCTCTTCATGTATGTTTCTGTGTTATCTCATGAACAAATAAATAAAATGTAAACGTAGTATCCCAGCATCTCCACCATCTTTGGATGGAATTGGTTTTTTGGCGGCTATCTATATTAATAATTTCGTGCGGTAGACCCGAACGAGACCTGTCTCAAATTGAAGAACGTATAAAAATAACGATTTCGAGTTGAACATATGTATCCGCAAAATTCGGATTGTCGCGTATTTTGCATTAAAAAGTGTTAATTTTATGACAAAAAGTCGGCCATATTAAATTCGTTGGTTGACAGCGTCGGGTTGGGTACGTTAGGAAATTGTAAACTATGTTTGCATCCAGTGTGTTCGCCAGGTTGCTGGGCTGCGTTCTGGGTGATGGGCCATCATCGCCCATTGTGTGGATTCGGCTAGCCGCGTCTGCAGCGTTTTATTTTTGTAGGTTTCAAGCGTTCTATACACCTAATCAAAATCAAAATCAAAATAGTTTATTTGCTAGAATACAGCCAAATAGGTGTTAATATGTGATAAAATTAGTACAGTGTATTCTGCCTGATACTGGGCATGCAAATTAAGTTAACTTAAATTACTAGGGAACAATTAATAAATATTAGGGTTATAATCTAAATATTCTTCAA
Organism: Notocelia uddmanniana; assembly: GCA_905163555.1. Classification (NCBI taxonomy): domain Eukaryota; kingdom Metazoa; phylum Arthropoda; class Insecta; order Lepidoptera; family Tortricidae; genus Notocelia; species Notocelia uddmanniana. Next base: position 3,413,219 of record LR991057.1, read on the forward strand.
CAGAGTAAAATGCATTTTGAGTTAAAAAATCTAGTATTTTTTTCTTAAATTCTTGTATGTCAGATCTTATTATAATGTCTGGTAACTTATTATATAATTTAGGTGCCATGCCAAATACGCTTTTTGCACGTAAGGCGGTTTTTGATTGTTCATTTGAGATCTTATATCGCTGCCGTACACTATTAAAAACAGAGAATTGTTTTATATTGGACTTAACATACATAGCTATTTCAAATATGTATAGACAGGGGAAAGTTAATATTTTGAATTCAATAAAGTAAGGTTTGCATGATTCAGTTGGTTTTAGTCCACAAACAGAACGTAGACATTTTTTTTGGGCCTTAAATACCAACTGTCGATCTGTTGAATTGCCCCAGAACATGATACCATAACGTAATGTAGCTGTTACGTATGCGTGATAGGCAGTGAGTACTGCAGACTGACTAACTTTTTTATTTAAATTATACAGTGCATACGAGAATCTATTTAATTTGCTACATATAGTGTCAACTTGGTTTTTCCATGACAATTTATTATCTAAATTTAATCCTAAAAATTTTGTATTGTCTGTTTCCTCAATTATACGATTATTATATATCACAGTTACATTACCCATGCTATTGTTCCTTTGATAAAAATTCATTATTTTTGTTTTTTCTAAATTAATACTAAGATTATTAAGATATAGCCAATTGATTATTAAATCTAGTGCATTATTTATGTTAACTTCACATGTCTGTGGATCTTCTCCTGTCAGTATTACGGTGCTATCGTCGGCAAACAGAACCATTGGGTGGTCAATGGCCTGTGGTAGATCATTGATATAAATGAGAAATAACAATGGGCCCAGTACGCTTCCTTGCGGTACGCCATGAGTAATTTCTCCAGAATCTGATGAATGAGTTACTTCACATCTCGTTTTTAAACTTATATGATCTATTTGAACCACCTGTTTCCTACCAACTAAGTATGACCTTAAAAGATCGTAAATGTTGCCGCGTATTCCATACTTATACAATTTCTTCATCAAAATATTATGGTCTACTAGGTCGAAGGCCTTAGTTAAATCCATGTACAGGGCACATACTGGTCTTTTTTTATCCATATTAGTCATAACTACTTGTAATAAATCAAAAATAGCCATATTTATTGACGTATTCTTACGAAATCCCTTTTGTTCTCGCGCAAATAGGTTATTGGACTCAAAATATTTACTAATACGGATACAAATTACCTTTTCCAAAATTTTTGAAAAAATAGGAAGGAGAGCAATTGGCCTGTAGTGATCCATATTTTGCTTGTCCCCTTTTTTAAAGAGAGGTCGCACTATTGCTACTTTTAACTTTTCAGGAAAGATACCCTGTAATATACACAAATTTATAATATAATTAATGGGTGATGCTATTATATGTGCAACTATTTTAATTATTTTAGTGCATATTCCATCATAACCAGTACTGTTACTATTTTTAAGTGAATAAATTATATTCAGTATGTCATCCGGGCTTGTTGGTTGCATAAATAAAGAGCGAGATGAATCATATGTCAATGTGCTATATAGATGTAAATTATCATGATTATTAGTATTCGTTATTAATTTGGCTTGGTCTATAAAATGATTATTAAATTCTTGTGCGATTAATTGAGGGTCAGTTATCAATTTACCATTATGATTAATTTGAGTGATATTTTCCTTAGGATAGACAGTTTTAGCATCATTGACAATTTTCCAAGTCGCTTTAGATTTATTTGCTGAATGTTTAATGTAATAGTCGTTTTGACTCTTTTGTGTTCCTATCAGCCTAGCTAGCACGATAACTTATACCGTCACGTTATATGGGCGAAATGTATTAATACGTCACATAAAACGTAGCGGTATAATCTATCGTGCTAGCTAGGCTGATTGTCACAACAACCGCCTTCAAAGCGAATGTATGGGGCCTGTTACATGGTTATTATTATCACGTGATACATGTTACCAAAGTATATGCGTTGTCAGCTTTCCGCGCGCCTCAGGAAGGTCCGACGCGTGGCCGCTCCTTTAGTTGTCTCCCGGTCGTGTGCATAGTAATACACGTCTTAATTAAGCTACTCCGCCTTCTCATTGATACTCCCAGATAGCAATACCCTATATCACGTTAAGTATCACGTGAATATTGAAGCAGAATCCATACAAATTAGAAAACTGCGATAATATTGACACCCCAGTATTGTGATAATATTAATCGTGTAAAGGACACCACTTGAATGTTTGCTGAGTCTGTCCGCCATCTTAAAGCTGCGTCTCTATTTTGTTGTGACAAACTACTAGGTGACTTATGGCTTTTAAACGTCTTGCAAATTTCTATCCCTATCTCGCTCTATCTTATAACTTAGTGGTACTGGGGGTCTACTCCGAAATTCAAAATCCTAACTTCGTATGGTGCCGTCCCTTTCACTCTCCTGTCATAGACTATATGGCACCATACGAAGTTCGGATTTTGAATTTCGGAGTAGACCCCCAGCTCATGCCGTTCGCCGCGCTCGGACGTTAGAGGCGCTACCGCGAACCGAAAACGAAGTATCTGCCTGTCTCTCGCACATGTATATTCGAACGACAGAGAGGAAGATAGTTCGTTTTTGGTTCGCGGTAGGCCCTCAGGCGTCAACTTTAAAACGAATAGTGTATTTTACTATAAGAGAAATAAAATTCTAAATGTAATAAAAACCAGCCCTGTGCGTCGGAGTCGCACACTGAGGGTTCCGTACAACTAAAAAACAAATGTGATTTATCAATATATTGATATTTTTGGTAAAATATACTTCATAATAAACATTATCACCTAATTTCAAGTTCATAGGTCGATGGGAAGATAAAAAATTATATGTGTGACAGATAACACACGGAATGTTCTTTGATTTTCTTCGACCGTCCGCCGCGCTCGGACTAAAGTGCTACCAACCGAAAACTAAATATCTCTCTGTCCTCTCTGTCGCACTTGCATATTCGAGCGCGGAGAGGGAAATACTTCGTTTTCAGATCGCGGTAGGCCCTCTGGTACTCTCATAATTACGCGTCTAACTCGATAATTATTTACTTACCTTTATCACCGACGTTTTGACACTTTCAGCAGGGGTTGCACCGGTCATATTCGCGGCAGAAAAGTCGGTAATAAAGGTAAACTAATAAATATCGCGTTAGACCTGTAAAAAAATCTTTAAAGTATGTGTATAAAGCGCGGGAGTTTAAAGCTTAAAGTGTGATACTTTCATAAATGTCTATAACTGTAAAGCTATTCACTCATATGCAACCGATACCGGTTAAAAACTAATGATTTTACTCATTAGAAGGCCTGATGTTAATACCTTACGACGAAACTAGTGCTACGTACATAGAGTTACCTTTAATATCTGCCAAAACGAAGGCAGCACTAGCACACTGGCGAGACTAATTGAATGAATGATCTATAACATATCCTCCTTTCCAGGATACGGCCGCAAACACCAGCAGAAGTGGTAGAAGGATGCGCTATATGCGCGCGAGCGGGCGGCGCGGCCGGCGACGGCGGCGTCGCGCTCGGCGTTGAGCGGGCCTTCACCTTCGACTTCGCTTTCGAGCCCAACATCGACCAGCAGGCCGTGTACGAGACCTGTGTGAGGAAGCTGGTGGAGGCGGCGCTCGATGGCTACAACGCGACTGTGCTGGCTTATGGACAGGTTAGTTCACGTTCCTGTCATCACCAACTGCCTACACTCTTTAGTCGCGCTCGGAGCTGAGCGGGTTTCACCTTCGACTTCGCTTTCGAGGCGAACATTGACCAGCAGACCGTGCTGGCTTATGGACAGGTTAGTTCACGTTCCTGTCATCATCACCTGCGGCATTTCAGAACCGATACGACCTTCAAGAAAAGAGCGTACTCCCATCTTAAAGGTCGGCAACGCACTTACAACCCCTCTGGTTTTGTGGGTGTCCATGGGTGGCCCTAATTGCTTACTATCAGGCGATTCGTCTGCCCGTTTGCCTCCTGTTTCATAAAAAAAAAACTACCTAGAGTCGTTAGACGCGCTCGGCGCTGACCGGGCCGTCATCTGGCTTATGTGCAGGTAAGTTTCCATTTCAAATTACGATGAACTGCCCATGAGCTATGGTAGATTCACACTCGGCTCCACTTCAAGAGGATCTTGTCTTTCTCAGTGAGTATATGAAATCAACTCGGTGACGTCACTTTCTGTGTTTGAAAGACTCCAAGTTTCACTTGTCCTTTAGTAACGTAACTATCCAGGGTGTTACAACACGAGAGAAAAATAAATCTACTAAAAGTCCTTCAGAATTTTATGAACTTGCACATGCTTGGATACTACTTATTTATACCCTTAAATTATTTATAGAGGTAAGGTGGATTGGAGAGATACCAACATGATACCCTTAGTCATAGGTTAACCTCATCACAAAAACCTTTTATGCGCTATTATTTCCAAATGTGGGTATCAAGGGTACTCGTGGGTTTATAAGCGTAAGAATTCTCACAGTACCAGAGTAGACGTCAAATAATAATACCGCTACCCAGCGAGATGGTCATATACAAAATTGTATAAGACCGACAGAGAGACATGTATCATTTGTTATTTGCCTTAATGTCATCTAAACGTCATATCAAATAGTTTGAGGCAAATAAACGATTACCCGCCCAAATTAAAGAGGCTGCTTATGGTAACCCGCCAGACGTTTCAGATACGTTCTCAATTTAGCTGCATAAGAGCTTTTCTGTCCCCCTTGGTGAAACTAGTATAGGATCTCTATAGAAATCCTTACTCTGAGGTAAGAATTATATACAGGGTGTCCCAAGAAGTAGTGATATACTCATATACTGAAGCTGGGAGGTAGAGGACCTAGAGGGCTATCTGAATCACCCCCATGTATGTTCCGCGATTTTTAGTATTTTCGGAGTTATGAATGTTTTTTTAATTTTTCACCTATCGCCGCGTACGATGAGATTTTTATTTATGGTGACGTGAATTATTGCGGTAGATGCTTGATTTTTTTTGTGTGCTAAGCTGATAGATAGGCCAATTTAGTATGGTAACATTTACTATCGTTAGATCTTTGAATGGCATAAAAAAAAATGCCAAGAAAGATAAAATTACCCAGTATGTTCACAACTTCAAGGGCCCTTAAAAAAATAAAATCACATAAAAAATAATTACCGATTGGCTTTTAAAAACTTGCTCTATCTATCAGGTAGCTACCCTGAAAATTTCATTTTATTATTAATAAGGCTTCAATCAAAAAATTGAAATCTAAATGTGGTAAGTGCACAATTTTAATTTACATAATGATTAATGCAAGCAAAGCAAAACCTTTCTAAATAAATTTCGTTCTAAATCACGCACTGGCCATCAATAGAAAAAGAACAAAAAACAAAAGACGGTTGACGCATGAGAAAATTTTCACGTTGTTTGGTCATCGTTGTTATTTTTCAATAATTTAAAAATTGTGTTTTAATACTGCTAATTGTTCGTTTCCCTAATGATTTTGGCTATTCATATGGACTTTGACTTGCATTACGATTTGGATTAGTGTTATTACCTGGAATCGACGAGTTGGCATCATTTAACTGGACTTGAGTTTGCGTGTGCATGTTTACTTCACGTGATTACGCAGAAATGCATTACTATTACGGTTATGCTAGGGGGAATGCGGCGGAAGCTTCAAGGCTGTACCGGGAACATGTGGAACGAAGAGGCGGGCCTCAACCTGAAACGTTTCCTGACTATCGCATGATCTTAAGAGTACATAATGCGTATTTGGAAGGTCACATACCGGGTACGAAATCAGGCCGTATGGCCACTATGCCGGATCCTGATGTAGTAGATGCAGTTGTTGAAGAAGTAGAAAGAGACCCGTCGACCAGTGTGAGAGTTACGGAACGTCGTACCGGACTTTCTAAATCTCAGGTACACCGTACACTACAGACCGTAGGATATCATCCGTTTCACATTAGAAAAGTGCAACAGTTGAAACCGGAAGATTACAATCGGCGAATTGAATTCTGTCAGGAAATGCTGAGGAGACAAGCTGAAAACGAAATTTTTTTAACCAATTTTTGTTGACGGATGAATCCCACTTTAGACGCAATGGGATTTTTAATATGCACAATTCTCACTCATGGGCAATTAAAAATCCGAATTTAAAAAGGGAATCGGCATTCCAAGAACACTTTAGTGTTAACCTTTGGTCTGGCATACTTAACGGTAAGTTAATCGGGCCCTTTCAGCTGCCAGACCGCTTAGGCGGCAATCACTTTTTAAATTTTCTACGCGTCGATCTGCCCCTGCTGTTAGAAGATGTGGATTTGCAGACACGCAGAAACATAGTACTGCAGTGTGATGGTGCACCATGCCATTTTGCCTTGCACGTGAGAAACTATTTAAATCAAAGATACCCTGAAAGATGGATTGGTCGTTGCGGCCGGGGTGACGCCTGCCTTATAGCCTGGCCTCCACGTTCCCCCGACCTAAACCCCATAGATTTTTTCTATGGGGATATTACAAAGACCTCGTCTACTCGAGAGAATGCCGCAATTTGGACGAGTTAACCCGGAAATTGAGAGTAGCAGAAGAAACCATTAAAAATAATAGAAGTGCATTCAGACGTTTAAAAGACAACTTTTTCCGGCGATGTCGCACTTGCATTGAGCAAAGGGGGGCCATTTTGAAAATTTATTGTAATTAAACACCTTGTAATTGGTTTTACTTTGCTCGCATTAATCATTATGTAAATAAAAATTTTGCACTTACCACAGTTAGATTTCAATTTTTTGATTTTTTATTTAATCGTATGGCATTTATTTACGAACCGATTTCAATTTTTTGATTGAAGCCTTATTAATAATAAAATGAAATTTTCAGGTTAGCTACCTGATAGATAGAGCAAGTTTTTAAAAGCCAATCGGTAATTTTTTTTTATGTGATTTTATTTTTTTAAGGGCCCTTGAAGTTGTGAACATACTGGGTAATTTTATCTTTCTTGGCATTTAATTTTTTTTATGCCATTCAAAGATCTAACGATAGTAAATGTTACCATACTGAATTGGCCTATCTATCAGCTTAGCACACAAAAAAATCAAGCATCTACCGCAATAATTCACGTCACCATAAATAAAAATCTCATCGTAGGCGGCGATAGGTGAAAAATTAAAAAGAAAATCATAACTCCGAAAATACTAAAAATCGCGGAACATACATGGGGGTGATTCAGATAGCCCTCTAGGTCCTCTACCTCCCAGCTTCAGTATATCACTACTTCTTGGGACACCCTGTATATAGATCTTAATTCTGAAGAGACAGGTGTAGGCAGATTGAAATTTACTAATAAGAATGGTTTCGATCAACGCAGTCGTCGTTGCTGTCTATCAGTAATTCTTCTTTATACGTGGAACCACCAATTTACTTGTCATTATGATAAGTAGTTGCATCACTGCACCCTAATTAATTGTATAGCATCTGTCAAAACAGCTTGAGCGGGCGAGTACGATAAAACAATTCGGAATTATACAATTAAGCGTTGTCGTGATGGCTTGAGGCAAAAAATACTCATTGTGAAGTAATACCGTATTATAACAGATTCTGCAATACCCCACAGCACTGCCCGTAACAATTTTCTACATCAATACAGTCAAACCTTACTCAAAGCATGAGTAGTAGTTATTTGTATTAAAGCGATAATAAAGAATATTACAAGCGCCTTCAAACAATCATAATCAGATTCTATCACATTAAGTTCTCCCTTCAGGGAAAACCTTGGAAAAATGACAAATTAACGAATGCCCTATAATTTCTTGTTTGAGTCACTGAATTTTTCATTACCGATTTTCAGACCCGATATAAATTGAAGAGTGAAGATGACACGAAAGAAATGGTGTAAGGCACAATATTTTCCGAGCAGATAATAATAATAATAATCGTATAGCATTTATTTTTGAACCGTGAAATTTTCGAGAAGACAAGTACGGTTGCCTGTTTGTTGCACTTTTTCGAGCAGATTATGCAAGTATTTTCCACAATCTTTTCAATTCCGTTCTATGCGACATTATATCTGTTCTATTTAAATAATCACCCCAGCACCCCACAAAAATGTCATGGTAAAGATACATCGTGAAAGACCTAATGACCACGTTAGTTGCAAAAAACCATGACTTTTAACCCTTTCCTAGTCTTGGATGTGAATTTTGTTGAATTACGAATACGCTGATATTATGTACTTAAAAGGCATTGATATCTCAAAAGGTCACTTAAGGATTTGTGACCTTTAAAACCAGTGTAATACGTTAATTTGGGTCACAAGATCGCAGATAGTCAGCTGCCAGGCGGTCTCGCCTGGTATCGGACTTCCACTAAGCTCCAAACTAAAATAGCCTTAAGTATGAGTGTAGTTCATACACTGTTAATCCAATTTTCCTTTGAGAGTTAAGCTGGCGATCAACGCATGCCTCATAAGAAAAATGATCGTAAGTGTCTCGGAAATCGTATGCAGTTTATGCGCTTTTGTCTTGGATGGTAGCTGGCCAGTGACCTTACGTTTAATTTGGCAAATGAGTCGGGTGTGGCTGTCTTCGCTTATGCTCTCCTAGATGTATAAAGACGTATGTGTTCAGAAAATATATCGCAGTGACGTCATTTTGTACAATAGGTGCTACGTCTAACATATATTTATTGCTTTTTTAACCGTTACGACGTGTACTAGACGAAAGTAATTGCTTTAATGTGATGCTATTGACCTGTCATGACGTGCAATTGATCAAAATAAATCCATAAAGTTCTGTAAACTGTTCCATGACTTCTGCTTGGATTTAAACCGAGGTAGGCCAAGCAAATTTGTTGAATTTCGATTCCATTTTCCATCTAGCGACCTACGGTGAAAATCTAAAAAGGCGTACATAATAATATTTATTTTTCAGAATATTTATTTTTGGGTTTATTTTACTCAGAATCGGTAATAAATTCGAACCTCATACTAAAATTATTATTTGTGAGTTTCGTAACGATAAACTTTAACGTAACGAAACTCACGAAGAGTGAAAACGAATAAAAAAAAAGTTAAAGTTTAGGGTAGTAAACCTAAACCGAGCACTCTCGATTTGATTACATAGGCTAAGATGTCTGCTTACCATCAGGTAGGCCCTAAGCTTGTTTGCCACCGTCGTATAAAAATAAATAAAAATAAAAATAATAATAATACAACTATTGTTCCTATAAATACTTAAATAGCTCAAGCCCTTTATCCGAATTTGTCCTTTTCAACACGATTCGCGTCTATTGTTCTTAGAGCCAAACATAAAGCCATTTTTACAACATTGTATTACTCTCCAAATTGTCTCCGGAACTGACCCGAATGTTGAAATTGCACCTGAACTGCAGTTCGTGTCGGGTTCGTTATGCAACGGGTCAAGAACCCTTGGTAAATAAAGGTGCAAGCGCAAACTACTTGTATCCTTTGTTGTTAGACCGTGTTGGCACGGCGGAGTAGAGGCGTTGGCTTAAAGTTAGAATTACAACAAATATGCATGCAATTTAATGAAATGTTTGCTGAAACTGACTGAACAAAACTGCTATTTTAGTACCTAAATGTGATGATAGTTTATAGGGTTCCGTTTTAAGTGGATCAAAAGAAAATCATTGATAGAGGGTGTTTGATACTTCGAGGTATCACCGATTTTGAGTTTTGCAAACAAACTCCAGTTCTGATCAGATCATTTTTTGGGACGGGTGTGACCAAACTGTCTGTAATCGTCAGAAGTGGTCGTTTAAATCTGATTGAATGGAAAGATTGACAAGTTTCTATGGGATGACAGCTGCCGGCGTCATAATTAACGTTGATCTGGACCGATCAACGGGCATCGGAACTGGTTAATCTCAAAATCCCGAAATAGCAAAATATTTTGTATTAATGCTGTTTATGTAAGGTTGATGCTGTTTATGAACATGGACATGGGTATGTCCTAAAACTACGACGACCAAGGCCACCGTGGGAGCATTCCTGAAGAGCGGTGGAGATTCTGCGAATGCAAACCCGCATGCTTAGCATGGTGATTATGGTATTTACCTCCCATAAAATGGCGTATGTCCAGCAGTGGACGTCCTTGGGCTGATATGGTGGACGGTGGATGTAGGAATCAATAATTGACCGAGCGAACGAAACGTGTCCGTTTCAGCTTTCGACAAAAATTCTTTCATATGTCTTGTCTGTCCGGATGTTCTCCTCCACAGGTCTCATTTCTCCACCGATTCTCGTGAAATTTTGTCAGCAGGTTCGATAATTATAGAAATTTTTCCGGTCGAGTCAGTTTTTGGAAATTTGAAAAAAAAAATTGCCGTGTCTACAGCTCACAGAGCCACTAGTGTATTTAGGTGATTACATCGTACGTATAATATTAGATTGACTGATTAAACATGAAATAGTAATCGAAAGAACGAAAAATATACCGGTATTTTTGGATGGAGAGAATACCGGTGTCCGATTCCTGGATTGGTAATGCTTATGATGATGATGATGATGATGATGATGACGTTCTCCCAGACGTATCCGTCGACGGCGACACCCTTAGCTCGTCTTCGCCTGGGCTCTTGCTTGAGCGCGAGCATGACTCGCAAAACCAAATTTTGTTTTGAAGGTCCTATTGCAAGAAGCGCAGTAAAGAGACCCACTTGAATTGCGAGTATAGTTGTAGGAGGGCTTGGGTTTGGCGTCAAGGTCTTCAAGACGGGAACGCTCAAAGTTTTCTATACCCGTGTTGACAGCAGTTCGCCACTCCGACCTCTGCGTTGCAAGCTCCTCCCATGACTCACTAGACATGCCAATTGCAGTCAAGTGGCGTTACTGTCCCCCAGGCTTTCGTTTACCTGAGCTAAGCTAATAAGGTAATGCTTATAATCGTAAGTGCAACCCACTCTTAACTCTAATAAAACCGTTCGCAATAGGGATATGATTTTAGTTGAAATGAACAGAAATTGAAGATAGCATACCGTATCTCAACCTAAGGGCCCGTGCTCTATGAGCGTTTCAATGTCATGTGCTGTGTCATATAAAGTTACGACAACAATCCCGCCCGCACCGTGAAGGCCGGGGCCAACCGGCATTATGTTGAATGCTAATTACTGCATCTGTTGAGATAATACCTTATAAGGGACTTGGCATGTTGTAGCTAAGCTCATCGACCTTACTTTAGATCATAAAAGTATCTTATATTAGTTAACAACAGAAATGGAGCGTCTGAAATACCACCACCTGTGCTACCGTCCAAAACAGGATTGCTAATAATTTGTTGGGATGCTAAAACGGCCCGTTTAATAACTGACATAGAGAGTCTCCAAGCGTCTGAGATATAAATATAAAAGCATTTACGACATCGAGAGTCAAAATGGACTATAGCATTTTCCATTAGGAAGCCTATATGATGATCGTTATGGCTACTTTATACATGTTTAAAACAGATTTGAAAATGCACTCAAGCGACTAGCAAATCTATATCTAAGTATGCTCAAATTTATTGCAATGTGCTTTACTTAGTCCTATTATAGACGATACTACTAAGTCGAAGTGCTCATAGCCTGTGCTCATCTAAGGTAAAGCAAAGACGGTTCGCGTCGGTCCTCGGATTGTTCGCAGGTGGTAGGGAGAGTGGCGCACCGAAATACCAACACGCCTCTCCCCCTGCGATCCCGCCTCGGCAAAAGAAGATAGGGCAATACCGGTACTCCTCTCCTTCTGCGGCCCCTCCTCAACGCATCCTCAGCGGGCTACCCAAGACCGCTGGTAGCGCCCTCCTTGGGCCAGTCGGCAGCCCAAACAGGCCGGCCCTGGGTGTCTCTTAGCTTCACCGTGGATGACCAGTCCACGGTTACTAAGGCCCCCCGCCCCGACAAGGCGGGCACCCTCGGGGGGGTTAAATTCGGCCTTCAATAATGTAAATCAACCAAACTTATTTCGAACAATACGGTAATGTCGAAGTTAGAAAGTATCGCGTGTCGAACGCCATTTAGCCATACAAATTACGTAATTGCACACTTCTAAGTTTCAATAAAAAATGTTAGACTGCGACTGATTATAATCGGAGATCTAACTTCTAAAGTTCCAATTTCTAAATAATAGTCCGTGAGCTCTCAAAACAAGCATCGGATTTCGGTGAAAACGTTTATTATGGCCAGAGATCGGATTCATGGCGTCATTGCTCGCAATAATGTGGTCATAACTCTAAATATTATAATGAATTACCTACTTTAAATTGGTTGCACCAATTTACGATTACACACCGATCAACGTTAAATATGGGGCCAGCAGCTGTCATCCCAGTGAAACTTGTCAAACCTTCCATACAAACAGATTTTAATGAACACCTTACCTGTCTTACTTGAAATTTAATCATGATTCATATGAAGACAATAATAAATAAATAAGTAATACAAAGGTTTGTAATTGTGAACATTTAATAAACTTTTCATTTATACAAATGTACCTATGACAATAAAAAAAAAACATTTAATTATTTTGAAAGCATTTGCTCGACCGACAAGAATTAGCTCTTAAATAAATGATGATTATGATGATAATATTGATAATCCATAAACATGATTTTTTTGTTACAATTATCTTAGTAGGAATCGAAATTTCTGGTAAGAAATCAATTTATTAAATCTTTGAAGTCACGTTCACGATATTGTGAGTAATGACGCCAAAAATCGTATAAGAGCAAGTGAGAGAGAAGTACAGACACGAAGATTGTTTTAAGTTCTCACTAACTGTAGAAACCGCTGTTTAATGCAATGGTTTAGAATTCTATTCAATTGAGTATTGGCAAGATGAAAGTTGATAGGAATAAATGACGATTCCGTTGGGCATTCTAAGCGGCGCCGGATCTAGTAACTATTTGTGAACGTTTGTCATAGCTCGTTTAATGAACTTGCAAACAAGATACAATTTTGCGTAGGTAACTATTAGGTACTCATGAAAAACAGCGATTTAGATAAAGGCGATTTCAGTTGAGTCATTATGGCAATTGCTCCTTATTGACACCGCCAAATTGACAACAAGTATAGGTTCAATTTCAATTTATTCAACATTTTAAGTCAAGTGCATTACAGAAGATGTTAAGTATTAGGTAGGTGGTAGGTACATGACACCCTGATAGGGCACACAATGTTTACTATGTGCATGTGCATGCTTACATAGTTCAGTTTTACAAAGACTTTACATACTTCATCATCATCATCATCATGTCAGCCAAAGGACGTCCACTGCTGGACATAGGCCTCCCCCAAAGTCTTCCACAACGACTGGCCCTGCACCACCCGCATCAAGCCGACACATGCTTGTGCATTTGAAATTAGTTACTTAATTAGTTTTGTTTCTAACCTGTCCATCCATTAAAAATTAACTTTAATAGCCATCAATAGAGTTGTAAATGTATAACTAACATGTGCGGTAAAGATTTAAGTAGATTTAAGTTTAAGATAAGTATAAGTTACGTTTCAACTACCTGCCTAGCTTACATAAGCGTAAAGGAGCCTCGTCTGTCAACAAACCACTCTGTGGTTTGGCAGAAGAATATATGTACAAATAAGCGAGGTATATGTGAATAAACGTTTACTTATTTATTATTATTATATTTATTAACAAACACAACCTGTTCTATGGGTTAAAAAAATATATAACTAAACTAAGGTTTACATAAAAACTAATCTAAAAGTAAATGCCCCTCACAGACTATGGTACCCAGAAAGCTGGCAGCGTTGGCTCTCTGAATTGATAAGCTAATTCGCTGCCAAACTAGCTTCCAGCAGTGCCAGCCCTCTGGTCACCCGACGTCTGAATGAGGCGCTCTGCTAACTCTTTATGGAGAGCCTTCATGCTTCTAGGGTTTCCACACCAAACATATTTGAAATTATGTTTGTCTCTTGTATTTACGAGTTTTTTTCTTATACTACGACGGTGGCAAACAAGCTTACGGCCTGCCTGATGGTAAGGTAAGCAGACACCGTAGCCTATGTACACTTGCGACTCCAGAGGAATCACAAGTGCGTTGCCGACCCTTTATTGACTTGGAGATGCGCTGTGTTGAGAGGGAGGAACCCGCAGATGTCTCCAGCTGTCAAGCTAGAGACATATGCAGGCCCCTCACTCCCAACACAGCGCATCCTCGGGAGCTCTGGCCTTACTCACCACCAGGAACACAACACCTCATACCTACCTAAGGGGCAAGTAGTAATGGTATTATGGCTGTGGTCTTCTGTAAGGCCTTCCACCATCGCCCCACGCGACAAAATTTCCACCCCCACCACTTAGATGGTTGGTAGTCCTCAACTGTGCGTTTCTCCAGAAATTTCTTGCCTCGCACAGCTAAACTGTGGAATGAACTGTCGCCTGCGGTATTTCCGGACCGATTCGACCATCAAACCTTCAAGAAAAGAGCGTACTCCCATCTTAAAGGCCGGCAACGCACTTACAACCCCTCTGGTGTTGTGAGTGTCAATGGGCGGCGCTAATCGCTTACCATCAGGCGATTCGTCTGCTCGTTTGCCTACTATGTCATAAAAAAAAGGTACTTCCCCAGTTGGGCTGCTCCAAATTTGAGCGAGATGACGTTTCGCTGTGCCCTGCCTCTTCAGATTATTACAGAGCTGAAAATTTACCAATAGAAATAGTATAATGTGCCTGTAGAACACCGACCACTTATCCCTAGGGTTAAGTGGTATGTGCTGTAGAACTTTATATCCTTCAAAATTACATTGAATGGGAATTTTGTTAATGGATCTATTTCTATGGATGATGACAGCTGTCCATTAATTGTTGTTGCATTTAATATTCAGGTGCTATTTTACATTACAGAACTAATAGAAAGCAACTTGTTCTTTTTATTATACTTATTTACATGCAGACAAATTGTTGTCAATACATCACCAAGCCCCTTTAGCCCTTTTTACAAGCTTTTTTTTATCTTCAGCTTCGTCATCAGGCTTGCGTTTCTAAGATAATTCCACTCACGGCGCTCTCTAAGTACGACGTTTTTATTGACACATCAGGGTATAAACGTGGTAGATTATAATATAAATAAAATAGCCAACAGAACTCGTTATTTATCCAAGACTATTTAATATCTGACGACAGATCTTACATTGTACAAAAGATCCCAATACGATATTATTTATGTTGCGAAAACGTAAATCTTATTGACTAACCCAAGGCAGTAATAAATTATTCAAGTCTTATAAATCTTATAATAATACTTGAATTGGACAATATCCGGTAAGGAATGACGGTTACGGGGATTAGATTTTTTTAGATCATTAGTCATCTTAGCAGGCTGTCAAGGCCGTTGCAAATTGCAATACCAATGAAAAACGTTGCTAATTGTTTTCTTAAATACTTAGAATGTAGAATTTATTTGAATTTCTGACACAATCACCAAGTAAGTTTTTTAACCAATAGGTATTAAGGGGGTCCAACATTTTGGACCATAAGTTAACACTTTTAATTCGACTCCAATTTAATTGATTTTGTTGTGCTTTGTTACACAATTTATATGGGTAAAAAAATGAATTCCACTAAATTGAAACCATCAGATACATGAGATACAGCTTAAGAATCACATTAATGGGCAATATGTAATGGGTATCAGCTAAACTAGAAATCCAAATACTTACGGAAGTACCAATTTGGGACACATTCGCTGTAAATTGTGTAAGCACCGCATCTCTCCTCAATTTGTAGCATTTGTTTCGCCAATTTTCGCCATTTGACTCGCATAAAGGCGTAATTACATTAGTGGTCACAGCACTCACGGCCAATTTGTTTGTTCAATGAGTCCACTCATGTAAATGAGCCTTTATTGATGTTCACTTGAATGCACGAATGGTGGAATTATACGATAGATTTATTATGTTAATGTTTCAACATGTGGTTGGCTGCTAGTTTTCGATCCGTTCGTTGAGCTGTGCGTCCTTCGTACGAGTACATAGGTATGTTATAAGTATGTATCCAGAAGATTATTTATTAATGCGAGTATTTATTAGTTTATATTTCATCTAGCTAGTCTCCCTTCTAGTTAGATTTTAACCTATTATTAATACTTAAGAAGCACATAGGCGACTTGATGCAAGTGGACTCGGGTACCCAACCTGAGATCTAAGATAGAGCTTTCAAAGTTAAGCAATTGACCACAAAACTGCAAACACTGCTGTTTGGCGGCTACTGGTTAGTATTTATTTGATCCCATGAAAGTCAATATACATTCCAGAAGCTTTTCTAGATTAGCTAGATTTATCTAGTTCAAACCGGTTAAGAGTTACGTTCCTGAATAAGATTGATTCTAGAACGTCTAGGCACCGATAGCTTTTGTTCGAGCATGGCATTATAGCCCTTTGTTCCCGTATTGGCTTTGTTACCATAGACGTCGTAAATAATACGACTGACGTGGTATTGAACGTTCCACGTTCCTTTAAAATTCCGCCATATGCCTACCTCCTCGTACTTATAGACTAGCTGCAAACCTACTCGTCTTCATCTCATCTCACCCGTTTTTATACGGAAACTGTCAAATGTCATTTGTCAAAATTTGACAGTTTCCATATAAAAACCGGCCAAGTACGAGTCGGACTTGCGCACCGAGGGTTCCGTCAAAAATATTTTTATTATGTGATGTAAAAAAAATACGGTGTTCGCAATTTTTCCTATATCTGTGCTATGAGTCGTTGCTTTACCGACGTTGTAGGTTTTGATTCCCTTGAAAATGTCGAAAATTTACGGCATAATCGGCGGTATCTTTTGATTGCGTTGGCTTGGAAGTTCGATTTTTTCACAGCTCCAAGGGACAGTAGAGCTGAGTATTTGATATAAATTCCAGCTTGATACCTCCACGCGTTCCAGAGAAGCTTCCTTGTACGCTAATATTACATTTAAAATTGTTACTTTGGCTTAGAAATCCATTGTACTCGAAAGTATAACAAGTGGTATGTACAGTCAGCAACAGAGGTAGCTGAGCAGTATAACACGTTCACAATTATCTACACAGAGCCTTATTCTCTTGACATTGTATAGCTCATTTTGAGCACTAGGCCCGTGTTTGTACTTCTTCTGCAATGAATATAAAGTTGATTTGATGTAATTGAATTAAAGGCAATCATTAAATCTAACAATTGTATTTCTACTATTCTACATGTGTTGACAACGTTTAATTTTTTAAACGGGCTTTTTCCTGAATGATGAAATCTAATAGAGTATTAAAAATTAAGTAAAACCACATTTTTAAATCTCGAAACTATCCCAATTTCATATCAATAAATAAATTTCAAAAGTTCCTCATTCTAAAAGAGAGGAGATGGCTATAAAAATATAAAAAATATATATATTTTGGGGTTTCTTGTTAACAAATTAAAGAAATGGGTTAAGATTCCATACTAATTAAAAATTTGAAATACTGCAACATACCTCTATGTTTTGTGTTACAGTTTTACAAATGCGAGTCATTTGTAAACTATGGATGGGTAACCATGACATATTTGTAATATTTGTGGAATGTGTAATTAAACAAATTTGTTGACTTGTGCACCTGTAAAGTTTTGTGGGATAGGCCATACACCACGAACTTCTGACTCGTTATCGGGTTCCGTTAATAGTCCTTAATAGTTATCGACGTGAGGTTTGGGTGAATAGGTTTTCATAAATTGGACACCTATAGGTATCTGTCACGCAAGCCTCGAGTCAAATATAAGAAAACGCAGCTTCGCACATGTCTAGTGGATTTCCACCCTTAGTGGGTAGTGTAGTGACCCTACCTGCGCAGCCGACAGTCCCCGGTTCAAATCACGGCAAATAAAAATATTTGTGTGATAAATGTTGCTGAGTCTTGGATGTTTTCTATGTATTTTTAATTTAGTCTCACACAACGACTGCAACCCAATAAACGTAATATTCACAAGTATTTATCTATGATCTTATCGCATGTAATCAAGACAAGCCAATTAGGATATCCTTATGAGGCACATGCCGAAAAACTCCGATACTTATATAATGTGTCAAAAAAATGCAGTACACAAATTCCAACGCCCACAACTCCCATTTACTAAAGACTTCAATGAAGCCTTACTAATACAGCTACAGACTATTACTACAAGGTTCTATGTCATATGCTAATCAAAACAACTTAGAACCACTGCAAATTTTATTTATATGAATGAAATCGCCACTAATATAATCGCATTCGTTACTACAAGGTTCTATCTTGTATGTTAATCCCAATTGAGCTAGAACCTTGTCTCAAGCGTCGATTTGCATGTTATAATAAAAGTTGATACGCGAGGGCGGCGGTCCTTGCGCCTACAACCAATTCAGAAGCAAAATGGCGCATGAGCTACAGAAAATGTATGACTTTTAAGACTTTTCGAATAAGGTCAATGCGCCTACGCTGCTCCTTGACTAAAGATTATGGATTAGTCTTTAATTACTAGTTAAGGTAGCCTTAATGTTGTCACGGTTTTTGACTTACCGGTTCCGATGTCTTAAAGACAGCTTTATTGTCCTGCATTTGAAAGAAATTTATGAGCAACAGGATTTATGTTCATTTTGATTTATAGCCGGTAAGGTCGGTACGTTTCAACTGTTCTTTTTTGGTGCCAATTGATGATACATTATGACAAATGGAACGAGATATTCGTTATAAGTGGTATCTAACTATGAAGAACTCTTTTTAACAAGCTTTTATTTAACTTGCTCTGTTCGTATGTAAGTTATCATTAAGATTAGCAATCCTTTTTGTAGCCACTTGCCGGTATCCGATTGAGCTGAAATTCGGCATACCATGTAAGTCCGGTGATAATGACAGATGACAATGCAATAAAAACAGTAAAAAGTAAAAAAAAAGTAAAGGTAGTTTATTCTTCTAATTAGGCATATTACATGCACCTATGAACGTCAATAAACTACCAGTTCGGAAAAATAAACCTCTGCCACGAGAAGAACCGGCGTAAGAAACTCGGCGAGGTGTCATTTTTTCAAAACAATATAATTGTATAGTTAAATATAAAATTACAGTCTCAGTTACTACAATATTATGGTACCTGTGGTGGTGATGATGGAGACAGGTAGCCATAACTCCTAGACTACACAAGATGAACCATGTAATTGATGCATCTGGAAAAAAGGTACGATCGGCAATAAATCTTAATATAAGATTTTTTTTTTTAGAAACTATTTATTTTATTTGATTATGATTACATATTTCCAATTTGATTAATAGAACTGGATCAATCTGCTCTGTTGTCAAACAAAACAAGTCATAATATCCAACAAACACATATATAAGTACAGTGGAAGTTTGGTACTTTTTCGCATTCACCCGTTGGGAATTAAATATGACAGTGTGAACATGAGGGGTGATAATGAATAAGAGGGCAGGTATTTAGGTAACAAGGTGTTAGTTAAGCCCCTTGTGAGTTCGACTGTACTTGTCATAGTATATGTAATTATTTTTTGTACGATACTGTGGATACCTATATTTCCCATATTGTCAAATATCGCGGACGGCAGAGAGGCTCAGTACTGCCATCCGCGATATTTGACAATATGGGAAATATAGGTATCCCCAGGGTCTCCTGCGCTTAAAAGTGAGAATAAATAAATATTAAGGGACAATTATTTTTTTACACTAATCGAACTAGTCCCATAGTAAGCTCAATAAGGCTTGTGTTATGGGTGCTAGACGACGATATATTTAATAGATATATACTTAAATAAATAGAAAACATCCAAGTCTCAGGAACAAATGTTTCTGCTCACCACAGAAACAAATGCCCTTACCGGGAATCGAACACGTGACCTCTAGCTTCGAAGGCAGTGACACTACCAACTTGGCTAAACAGGCCAACAAATGACAATGACAGGGACAACAAAATAGGTGGAATACTGGCCCTAGGGTGTATGGACGATGTTATCTGAATTAAAGACTACTTATACTTAAAGTACTTAATAAGGAAACAAAGGACAATATGCTATTGTATTAGCCCTAAGTTAGAACCGTGGTTATCTGTCAAGCTATCAGCGGATATCCGCTACTTAGCCACTTAACATAGCCCTTTGTGGGAACCTAACTGCTGATAACTCGTAGACGCGTCAGCGTTGCGGAAAATTCCTCTTTTTGTAATCAATGACATATAAAGGCGTGTCAAACTTAGGTAGATCTAACTGTCATTTTTAGAAGCCTTTATTGACAGGTTATTTGCACCGTTCGAGTTTCCGTATGTATGTAAACACCTGAGTTGTCCTCAAAATTTGCAATCCTTTTTTCAGCCACTTGAGAGTACCCGATTGAGCTGAAATTTGGCATACTTATGTAAGTTCGGTCACAATGCCATATGATGGTACCAGCGGAGTTGATCTGATGATGGAGACCGAAGGTGGTCGTAGCAACTCCTAAACTACACAAGATAAACCCGTCGTGTTTGGGCTCACTGGAGTCGTCTCAACGAGTATTTGTTGACTGTGGAAAAATAATTTTAATTAAAAATGTCATTGCTCCTGGCCGGCATCTAGCCAAGGGGCAAAGACGAGGCCGACGATGAAGCGAGCTCACCCAGAAGATGCCTTTTCACTCGTGCCTTAAAAAGGTCACAGATCAAAAATACACCAGCGAGTACTGAGTTGTCGTCCCGTTTGTGTGTTGGTGTCTAGTGTTTAATTAAAAAGATGTAATTCAAAGTTTTCCAACAGCAGACCAGATGCGATATTAAGTGTCGTTACCACACATGAGATGGAATGGAGGGAAATCATGCTAATAGTTCCGTTTATAAGCGTATATAAACATGTTAACTCGTTTGGTTATGTCAGCCTTGGCCTTGCCGCGGCTTTAAGGTGTGGGCACACCATTTGCTAACGATTGCAAATTTATTTTAAAAAAATACAAGCTTGCCAGCCATTGTTTTCTGTTTTTAGGGTCCTGTACCTCGAAAGGAAAAAACGGAACCCTCATAGGATCACTTTGTTGTCCGTCCGTTCTCTCTGTCTGTCAAGACCCTTTTTCTCAGGAACGCGTGGAGGAGCCAAGCTAGAATTTATATCAAATACTCAGGTCTACTGTCCGTTAGAGCTGTAAGAAAATCAATCTTCTAAGGCAACGCAATCAAAAGATACAGCCGTTTTGCCGCAAATTTCCGCGAATTTTTGCCACTCGCTATGCCCTGCAGTGGACGTCCTTTGGCTGATATGATGATGATGATGTTATTTTAGTACCAAGTTATAGTAGGCACGTTTTCAAATAACAAAACTGGTATGGTGAACACCATATTCGTAAGGAAAACTGGATCTAATCAGACTTTTTTTCAGCAGCAGAAACATAACGGCTCAGTTATATAATTGGCAATGGCAAGCCGGTATAGGAATCGAGTTTTTATCTCTAGCTACTCATTACAGTGCATCATCATCATCATATCTGCTGACACGTCCACTGCTGAACTTAGGTCTCCTCCAAAGAGTGCTACAATGACCGATCATGTTGGACATGTTGTGTTTATGTGTTATCAGTTATCAGTCCACCATGTGCGGGGTCTAGTATTATAAAATCTGTGGCGGGGTCTACCCACGCTGCGCCTTCCGGTACGTGATCGCCACTCGAGAACCCTTCCGCCCCAACAGCCATCGGTTCTACATAATATGCAATGTGCATCGCCCACTGCCACTTAAGATTCGGATTTTCTACAAAGCCTTATAATTAATACTCGCCATCGCTTGGTATCGTGCATCTTCTCATACATCACAACCTGTATATAACCTTACGTAAATACCCCATTGACCATCAGAAATCGCTAATAACATACCTATCCTTAATCTATTTATCATACTGATTGCTCATTCACCATATTTAATATGCCAACGGTTATTTTTAATGCTAACTCTTATCATTTATTTCTATCATAACAAACATTGATGTACTATTATAGAACTAGATTCACAATCAGCCCACAAAAATGTCCCCCGTGAAAGTACCGCCCGCACGACTCGGGCGGTACTTTCCTGTTTAGTCGTGTTTGGACCGCAGACAGTGACAGGTGTCCAACAATGACGAAATCTGCTGTGAAAAACTGCTTTATAAGGTACAAAAAAACAAGGAAAAAGACGGAATATACTTCTTTAGGTTAATTATTTTGATAACGTTACAAAATGTATGTAAAGTCCTGGTAATTTCATGGTTTTGAGTAAATAATTTTGTTAGTTCAAATGAAAGGTTATCAAGAAACAAAATGTAAGGAGTCGCTATTAGGTCAATATTTTTTTAAATTAAATTTATAAGGAATATAAATTTGTGTTTTTTATGTTTTAATTCAAGATTTCCACAACATCCTCAGCGACGTTCAGAATGGACCGCTATTTTAGCGCAAAATAAACGTGACGCACTCTATAAACCAAGCCACACGAGTGTTGTGTGTTCGGCCTATTTCCGTATTACCGACATATACAGGATCAGTAAAGGCTTAAATCGACTAACTGCAACTGCTAAACCGGTCTTGAACGTAAGTCCGTTCGTTCCCGACTCAAACTACATTATTCAAATTCTGTTTTAACATATAATTTTAGCATGAATAATCAGGCAGAGGAAAACATTTTCATATACGAGTAGTTATATGAATTGATGTCATAAAAATCAATTTAACGTTAATATATTTAAATAATTGATCTTTCAAGTTCATAGTCGGTATCTTTGTTTTATAGATGTCAGAGATAGATGACGATGACTTGCAAACTATAAATGCTGCTCCAATGGCAGAAGTCAGTACTTTTGAAATAACTACCTATAGTCCTGCTCAAGAGTTTCATGAAGGTAAACATCTTAATCTCTAACACAGAAAAAGAACAAACACAGAATGTGTGTGAATGTTGTAATGGAATGTTTTATTCATATTTTTTTTTGTTCAAAAATATTATTAATATAAAAATAATTTAAATAACCAAAGCGACTCCATTAGGTACTTTCACTGTTCACTTTTGACATTTATAAAGTAAACATTGGTAGCCAGTATACGACAGTGGCACTTTACTAAAAAGTTTTTATCATGTTGGTTCTTATGTTTGCAAATTTGACACTTGATACTAATGTCTGTAAATTCTTTTTTGCATGAAGTTTTTATCTTGACTCGGACTATAAAGAAGCGTTATTATCAGCTATTGGAATGTAACTGTCAGTGTCATCTTGCGCCACATTTTTAGTTATTTATGTTCGGCATTGTGTGTCTATTTCTATATCTTATGTCAATGATAACAAACAACGTTTCCTATAGTTATTAAAATCGGACTTTATAAGGCAAACTGATCAGAGCTGATGGTAATGTATGGAAACATTAGTTTAAACCAACCAACCATATTGTATGGGAAGTACAGTTGTGTTTATTTTATGCACAGAGCAGGCGCGGTGCGGGGCGGAGGGGGTTTTGCATTTGTGATCTTTCTGAAATTCCGATACTATCGACTGTCAATTAGTGCTTTGTATGTCACACACGCTGCCTCTGCTCTACCGCGCTACCGAATACCGCGCGGTTTTTTGGCGCGACGTGCCCGGACAGCATTCGCTGAACCGCAAAACCGCTACCGCCCCGCAAAGACGCTGTTCCGCGCTCTATGATAATATCCAAATGAACTGCTTCAAAAATGAGCGAGATGGATGACATTCTTTTGTGCTCTAGTTCATCATCCTAGCGTTATTCCCAGTGCAGTTGCAAGGATGCCTTGGGGTCCGCTACCTAATCCAAGAATTGGCGTAGGCACTAGTTATATGTGCTCTAGTTATCTGTCTTCTACTTTATCTTCAGTTTAGGTGCGTTATGTTGATTTGATAACAAGAATGTTCGTTACTTGATTCATGGCGTAGTCGAGCCATGATCACGTCATCAATCGAAGTTTAAAGACGAAAATATCACATTACAAACTACGAGTTTCAACGGCCTTGTCAAGGTGACGAATTAGCGTAACTCAAGATTCAATGATCATTCATCAGTAAGTACTAAGTTGTCATTTAATTATGCATATAATTAACACACTACACGCTTCCTTAAATAAATTATTAGCCAATTTAGTGCCACGGACGTACTATCACGAGGTTTTTTTGGATAACCAAAAGCAGAGATAAAGGATAATAAAATTCTGTAAAAAAAACTTTTTGGTTAATCAACAGTCATCAACTACTCGTTGAGAGGGTTCCGATGACCTCAAAAACAAAATCTTGTGTAGTTTAGGAGCTGCTTTGGCCACCTCCTGTCTCCATCATCAGATCAGCTCGGTGGTACCACAATATTGCATTGTCACCGAACTTAAACAAGTATGCCAAATTTAAGCTTAATCGGATGAGGATTGGTCTGTAATTCAGTTGCAAGATCTGACCCGAACATACAGATTGAGGCCTACATAAGTAAGTAACGCAGAAGTCAGTATCATCAGCTCACAGATATCAGAGTAGCAGATCCGCTCATAACGATTTCTGTACATCTGATTTATTCTCACTAATACACAGATCAGTAAGTTTGAAAGAGACCTATAAGGTCACAGGCCTTCACCTGTCAGTATCTTCGCTTGCAGAACTGCAAATTGTACTGAACTGACGTTTTAGTTTATATAGGATTTCACATTTTCGTGTGCTCTTGGAGACAATTCATTAACAGCCGAAAATGATCGTACTATGTGTCCCATTCTAACTCATATTGGTTAACCATAAGGATTCAAATAGACAACTATATGAAAAATCATCCTGCTTAACACTACGGATCTGTTGGCATTATTAATATAAGATCCGGCTGAACGCAAATTCCTGATAACAGGACCACCGAAGCGCCAACACTGTTAGTCTGTTTTTTCTATTTTGACGTGTTGAGAGCCCATAACTACTTGAGTGTAAGTATTGCGACATACAAACCGATTTGCATTTAAACAGTTCCGCAATTATGCATGAATGCAGTTTGGTACACCCACGTATGTCGTATTTGGGACGCACCGTATTTATCTTAGTGTTAAATATTAGCAAGATATCAGTATGATTATGTTAGCGGAGTAACTGTAGGTCTGTATCCTACACATGCTTACCTAAGCTTACGTCCGCGTCTTCTTCCCCAGCGAAGTTCACTTTCTAACCATTTACCATTATTTTTTATTTAAGAGGGCGCAGTACGCTCGGTTCTCCATACAAACGTATTTATGCTCTCATTTTAAAACGCCATGCTAGAATAACATGAAACTTTGTATACACAATGGAATCCGGCATACCTAGGTCGGAAATTAGTTTCTGTTGTTAGAAGCGGTTTTTTGAGTTTTTTACGGCTTGTATGAAAACCTTAATAATCGTTGTATTTTTTTCTCCATTATAATTTCAAGCAACAGAAACTAATTTCTGACCTAGATATGCCGAATCTCATTGTGTATACAAAGTTTCATGTTATTCTAGCATGGCGTTTTAAAATGAGAGCATAAATACGTTTGTATGGAGAACCGAACGTACGGCGCAGTCTTAAGGCTCATACTTGGTAAATTACGGTAGAAATTAGTAGTTTTATCTAATAATGCGATTAGATACAATTTCGGTCACCTTTATCCATTTCTAAGGAACAGTGGAAGCCATTTGTCAAACGCAGCACGTTAGCGACTAAAGGTTATATATAACTGTGACGTTACACGAACTTGATTGATTGCCATCATTCACGAATGCGTTTCGCAATTTTGTATTATGGGGTCGCGAGACATTGTAACGATATTCTGAAACTCGTTACTATTGTTTTGTACAATGACGGTGACGAAGAAGACTACAGCCCACCTGATGATAAGCAGACACCTTAGCCTATGGACGCTTGCGGCTTAGGAAAAATGACAAGCGCTTTTCGCGATGAAAAAAAAAAGAAAAAAGTAAAAATTATTTATTCTTAAATTTAGGCATATTATATGCACTTATGAATGTCAATAAACTACCACCGGTTCAAAAAATAAACCGGCGTAAGAAATTCGGCGAGTATTCGTTGTATTGATGACACCTGGAGACAATATAATGTCACTCTCAGCACAGCGTATCCTCGGAAGCTCTGGCGACCTTACTCATCACCAGGAACAACACTATGTACCTAAACAGCAAGTGGTGTTATTATATGGCTGCGATCTTCTGTACGGCAGAGGTACTTCTCACAGTTGGGCTGAGTATGAGCGCAGTTCCGCTGTGCCCTACTTCTTTTGGCGGATTTGCCGGATCAAAACTCCATCATATTAAGCGCATGATATTATTTATTTAAGAACGGCGCGATCTTCACATAATTTTATTGTTTTTCATCTAAGCCCATATTCATTTACCCAAACAATACTTAAGTCTCAATTTAACGTAACATTTCTTGATATGACGAAAGAAGACTTTCTAATAACCACATATCCTATTTCCAACTAAGAGTATAGAATTTCTTTACAGAATAGAAATACTACTACTCAAAATAAGAGTAAAATTTACTTCTATTAAAGAAACATTACCTTAGGTGAATGAAAACTAAAAAATCTTTGCTTAAGAACATTATTCGATTGAATATATTTAATTTTTTATTTGCTTGAATGGAAGAAATTTCCTTTGTTTTAAGAAGTCTTTTTTTTCCGTGTGCGGGTTAAATGCTCGAAATTACCTAAGTACATAAGTTCTTAATAGGTTTTATTTTTTTAACTGTTGGACCGCATAGCAATACAAGATAATAGAACTTGAGATAATAGAACTTGTGGCTGTATCCTTAACAGTCGTAGCTAGGAATCCGGCTGCGCGCTCCGATATAGATCAGATGCGCCGACGCTGACGCCCTTTTACGGGTGCGCGGCGCTACGCATGACCTTACTGTGTACCTAACTCATTCGCTGACATAATTGGTGTTGTCGTTGACAGGGGCTAGTTTGTATGTGAATAGACGTAACTAACACACTTGTGACTCTAATTTACACTGTAAACTTTTCTAAGACTGTAATTTACCAGTACTCGGTAACACTTTTTACCTATACTACTCATTTTCTATTCGACTATGTGAACAGATTTTGATGATGTGATGACAGTTGTTGAGTATGGCAGACATGTCGTGAGAAGAACTTTAATTACCCCACAAAACAAAGCCATACTTAGATGGCGCGAAGATATACGCGTAATAGCTTTAGTACGGATAGATAGCGTCTGGGGAATGATATTCAAAGGGCGATGTCATTAAAGGCTATAATTATGATGGCAAATTTTGCAATACACTGAATAATAAAAGCGCGGTATAAAAGATAATCATGCAAATAACAGTATAGTCGTAGACTAGTAGTATTGCGTATCATGTTATTGTGGAGCCGATGTTCTCATTTACCTACGCGATAGTTTGATAAGAGTTATCGATCGATATTGCCCGCTACTGTTCTGAGTGCAGATTATTTCTATTGAGAACAACTAGTATGCAATTGAGAACTAAGTTACGGTACCTAAAGTACATGTGAATATAAAGCTCAGACTAATTTAATGTGTATTTAGACATTATTGTTCACAACTTTTAAAATGGGATGGGACCAACTATGTCCGTGTAGCAAAAGAGTTGAAGGGATTGCGAAAAATGAAAAAGGTTTTTATTTCGTTAAATTATGCGGATTAAGCGCCCAAGCAAAATTTTGACTTAAACATTAACGATTTTCACGACAAAGATGTGAATCTACATCTGTATAAACTTCCACCAATTAGAAGTACAATGGCGTGTATATTAGACTTTTTTTACAAGCGTAATCCTTTTCTTTTCGTTGCATTCTTGAGTTACCTACACAAATATTTGGAGTACAGGTATTTCAAGGACACTTTATCTTGCCTTGAACGGCCCCAAAACAGGCTAATGTCGAACAGTGTATACATACAACACGCGGTCACTTATCTCATAATCTGTTATCGTATGGTACAGACTTGTTATCTATAGCTTATCTAGAACAAATTCGTTGTGGCGCTAGAGAAGTCACTAATATGATCCGCACGTATGTCCTATGCATTAATAAACTGATTTTGTTTATGTCAGATACTGCTCTCAACTTCTCGTGGGATTTTTTTAAGTCAGCTCTGCTAGTTTTGACAAGCAAACACCATGGATGGTTTGGACTTCAGAACAACACAGTCCCGCTTCCGATGCTATAATATGAAGAGAGAAGACAATTTGGTTTATTGAGAGGTACAGACAAATGCAATTCCCTCAATCTCAACAT
This sequence comes from Notocelia uddmanniana, assembly GCA_905163555.1. NCBI lineage: Eukaryota > Metazoa > Arthropoda > Insecta > Lepidoptera > Tortricidae > Notocelia > Notocelia uddmanniana. The sequence continues at coordinate 3,441,447 of LR991057.1, forward strand.
ATATAGATAGTGTTGTTAATAAATATATTGATTGATTGATTGATTGATTGATTGATTGATTGATTGATTGATTGATTGATTGAGTGCGTACTCGAGAGCACTGGCGACCTTACCCAGCACCAGGAACACCACATCACATACAGAACAAGTGTCATGCCTGAGCAATTTCTAACATCTAAATTTAGCCCAAAATCGGCCGAAGTGTTAGGTTAATGTGCTAGTCTTCAAAGAGCGGTGATGAAATCGTGGATGAAAGATCTGATTCCTCCCGGCGTCCACTACAATTTGGGTGGAATGCTAACCAACAGGAAATATCCCAATTTCTTCAAAAATTCGCTACGATAGCCACCCCCGAGGTTACAATTGATGCTCCTACTTGGCAGGTTCTTTATTCTGTCTCCGTGGTCGAAATCGGTCAAGATCGATACACATCCGTGTTACTAAGCAAAGCAAAGAACTAAGACGTCCGAATACTTGAACAAAAACCGTCCCGTTCCACAACTGCTGATGCTCATTACCGTTAATTCTACATGCAGTCCAAGTGCACCATGTGTAGTTGTAAAAAGACTTAACTCACACGCTTTCCATACTAAAAACCGTCGTTTAGGAACTGTTTACATAAAATTAGTGCAGAACCAAAAGAGCGTAAGAGACGTGGTTTTCCTACACAAGCTCGTCTTTTTTGTACACAAGCTCGTCTTTTTTGTACAACGAGCGTATCTAATTGACTGACATGTTTGTTAAAACAGCTAGACTCCAGGTTACCTTATTTGCGGAGATGGGCTTGAGAAGTGACTGGTCTGAATATCATTACAAAAGGTCTTATAAACCAAAAGCGTTCATACATTCATGTGCTGTTTCCGTTTAGGCAGTGCTGCGTGATTGCTTTATAAAACAAAGTATTGTAAGCTAGAAAGCATATAAGTTACTTGCATATTGCAACACAACCAATTACCTCTATGCCGTGCTAAGTGTAAATTTTGCATGCAATTGCATTCAACATTTCCAACAAAAAACCTGTGCACATAACCTTTTAATTAGTTATTATGTAGTTCAAATTCCACCAAACGGGAATAGAGGGTATTCTGAGATAGGTAAGTTCTACAATTTTTACAACAAGTGCTCCTCTTGCAGCTAGTTATTATTATAAATTATTTTTTACCGACTTCAATAGAAAGAAGGAGGTACTCAGTTCGTCAGCATGTTTGCTTGTTTTTTTTTTATGTATGTGTATTCCCCGATAACTCTTGACCACGTTGGCCGATTTTGATAATTCTTTTTTTTTTCAAAGCAGGTACCCCGACATTGGTCCCATATAAATTTGATGAAGGTCTGATGATGGGAACTTGGAGGAATCGAGGGAACTCCTCGAATTTGACAGGCACGCATATGCCGATTTCGATATTTTCTATAGGTAACCAAGCATTGGCTCACGGAAACCACAAATTGTGGCATAGCAAGTACAAAATTGGAGTCGGTTTTTTTTTTGTATAAATTATTGTGCTGTGAAATCCCTAGGGTGCGGGCTGAAAGACAGTGCTGTAGGTACCAACTACAGCCGACCAGGCTCGCAGCAAACGCTGAGCCCAAACCTAATGTCAGACCAATTTCGCTTATGTTTTAGTTTTTTCTGCATTTATTTGAAAAACGTCAAAAAGGCTCTGCTAGGGTGAATTTTGAAGCAAAGTGTAACAAGACAAGTGACGTCAAGACTTCTTTTTAAACTACCAGCCTTCATGTTTTGATATTTATGTACTTATTTAAAAACCTTTAGTATACCAAAAATAAGTATATCAGATATATTTTCCGAGCTTTATTTGTTGGTAATGTAAGGATATTTTTTTTTACTACTGTCAACTACCGTATTAAACTCCGTAAACTGTACCTATTACCTATTCATAGAATTAAGTATAATGTATTTTTTAGTATCTTAGTTTATAGAATGTTTATAGGTAACGTCTCAGACTATAGAATTTTTATAACGTGTCATACAAATCGCAAGGCGCTGCATTTTTCTATGTTTAGCACGTTTTTATCGGTCTAGACAAGTATAGTTTATAGCTGGAAATGCGCCCGGCATACGAAATGCACTCGCTCACTTTCAATTTCGCGATATAGGTACTCTATACTTCGCATTCTTCTCATAACGTTCAGGATATACTCGATAATTCGCTAAAATCACCACGTAAATAAACGACCCCCCTTATCACCATTATCAGGCAAATCTCCCAAATTACGAAGCGCTCAGAAAGTCATTGTCGGCGCAAGATTATCTACTTACACAAAGGTAAAGCATACCGAGAAATGTTTATTACATACGAGTAAGCTTCGGAACCGATAATGGTTTATGTTTTTTCTAATAGTTGACTCTGGGTATCATCTCTTTTAACTTTGTTCTCAAACATGTAATAAAATATTAACGTTATATTCGTTATAAACTTATAATAGGCTGCGAGTGCGAAGGGAGCCTTCGTGGCCCAGCGGCGCCCGCGTACCGCGTGCGGTATGCGATGTTAATCAATTAAATTTTCAATTCATATAACCTGGACCTTTTTAAGGCACGAGTGAATAGGCATCTTCTGGGTGAGCTCGTTTCATCGTCGGCCTCATCTTTGCCCCCCGGCTAGATGCTGGCCAAGAGCAATCCCATTTTTAATAAATAAAAAAATGTCGGGTCGGGCGGGGTCAGTCCTTGGATGGATGACCGCTTTGAGTAGTTACTAACTAAGTGATCCCGTGCTTTGGAAGGCACGTTAAGCCGTTGATCCCGGCTGCTATAAATGATAGCAGTCGTTAAGCCAAGTTAGAGGCCTTCGGGCGGCTTGAGAACTTCTGACAGTCAAGTTGCCCACTTACTTGACAAGCCTAATCCCAATAAGGTATAGTTTCCCCCTTGGGTTGGAAGGTCAGATGGCAGTCGCTTCCGTAAAAACTAGTGCCTACGCCAATTCTTGGGATTAGGTAGCGGGCTCCAGGCATCCTTCAGGATGCAACTGTACTGGGAATATCGCTAGGATGAGGCTGCGAATTATTACGTTTCATACAGGTGCGGAGAAACGAGCGGCCCATAATGAAATTTTATACTAGATTGGAAACCTAGGAGGAGGGTTTCCAGGGCGCACCAAGCGCATGTTTTTTATTACTGAATCCTTAGAATTTGATTTGGATTTTACTTATAATTTTCAAACTTTTTTCTTTTTTTCCTGAAGGGGATTCGCAACTCGTGGAAGCGTATCTATCTATTGACGGACTCCACTTCATGTCGTCGTCCGTGAAAATCATCTTTTCCACGCATTGCTTTTGTTGATGATGATGTTGATGAATGATGCACTAACAAACGCAACAATGCATTATTAATGAGACGGCAATGATGAAAATAAAACGCCGTATAACCGCTGATAATTCGCCTATATGCGACCCACTAGTAATGTGAACAAGCCTTCTCTCTTGGATGACGATCTGATCTGTAACAGACAAAATATTATATAACTCTTCATACTTTGGTTATTATTTCCTTATTATCTCACAGTCATCTTCATAACTATTCGCAACAGTAGAGTTTACGTAACACAGTTTGCTCGGACCGTTAAGTTTCGCAGATGACATCAGAACAAACACTCCGTGCGCATACGATGATCCCTTGTCCACCGTCAGGCGCAAGTGATAAGCGGAACACATATTCTACACTCCATCTCACAAGTTTTGTTACCATGTGGTGACTATAATATTTATTTATTTATAGGAGAACCAAAAGCAATAAAACTAAGTAACATCATTAATACATAGTTACAGCAGAGCCTATTACAGGATCAGACGGACGCATTTTTCCATATCGTATAGAATACAACGTAGATAAAAGACAACGTATAAACAGCAATGTAGTTCTGAACTTTTAGGACGAGCGATAGAACATAAAAACTATCTATTTTCACCTATAATGACAGTTGATATGTACTAAAGTGCGTTCGAAAAGTTACGTGATTACTCTGCCAGTATAATAAATAAATATTATAAAAAAATTAACTAGTTCCAAAGTAAGCTCAATAAGGCTTGTGTTATGTTATGGGCACTAGACGACGATATATTTCATAGATATATACTTTAAACACATAGAAAACATCCAAGCCCGGCAACAAATGTTTCTGCTTACCACAGAAACAAATGCCCTTACCAGGATTCGAAACCGGGACCTCCGGCGGCTTCGGAGGCAGTGTCACTACCAAGTATCCTAAACAGGCCGAAGAGATCCCTCATAGGGATAAGTTCGCCTTTGCACTCTGATCCTGTGTGACATGTATATGTTTTAAACTGTTATTGTGTACAATAAAGTGCTTACATACATACATACTTTCCATATGCCGACCTTTGTAACGTCAGTTTAAGTAATCGCTTCAACCTATGACTTGAACCAGTAGTAAGATGATATAACTACGCCATACCGTATAAAGGTATCTAAGTTGCGAGTAAACACATTAAAAATGTATTGATTTTGTAGCCTTGGCACTTTAATTAATAATTAAAATCAGAACATCCGTTTCGTTTATAACTCTGACAATGTTCTATATGACTAACTTTTTAATACTTTCTGTAGGATTTTCATATTTAAATACTACTTGGTGTGACTGCTTCTAAGGTTGGGTTGCACCAAACTGTCTGTAATCGTAAGCTGTGTTCGTTAAAATCTGAATGTATGGAAAGTCTGACAAGTTTCTCTTTGGGATGACAGCTGTCGGCACCATATTTAACGTTGATCGGTCTGTGATCGTAAGTTGGTGCAACTCAGCCTTAGACTGTCAAGAGGATCTGGCCAGTATTCTTTGACGTATTAAGGATTAATATAAAATATAATAAGTTCAGTTAGTATTGTTAATACCTATTACCAAACTAAATTAGGAAAAGAAGAAAAGTATCGGTGAAAAAGAAGTATTCGGAATGATTTTTTGAAGATTTTCCTACAAAAATAATAACCAATATTATGAAATTGCCCTCGGAAGGTGGCCTGAAACTTTGGCATGAAGTTTTCACTTCGGCCGCCGGTTCTGATACGAATAAAATATGCAGAAATGTCACGGCCCCCTATTTACTTGGTTGATTGCTTGGTGCCAGACGCCAACAGTAGCTAAACGTATTGATTCGTCAACACAGAACTGGCCCTTCGTGGACTTTATTCCCGTTATAATAAGGATCACGTATGGTCAGTTGACTGTGTTGGCGTTTGTACGTATATCCTTCGTCGCTGAAGGACTAGCATAACTGCACAATGTAGCCAACATGCAAATTCGTATCTTTTTAGAGTTCCGTACCCAAAGGGTAAAAACGGGACCCTACTACTAAGACTTCGCTGTCTGTCTGTGTCTGTCACCAGGCTGTATCTCAAGAACCGCGATAGTTAGACAGTTGACATTTTTACGGATGATGTATTGCTATTGCCGCTATAACAGCAAATATTAAAAACCGGCCAAGCGCGAGTCGGACTCTTTGCCGTTTTTATGGATAACTAGCTTTTGCCCGCGACTTCGTCTGCGTAGAACTCATTCTCGCTTTAAAATTATTTGTTTTGCCATAAATCTTTCACCCTTCTTTACACCCCCTTAAGAAATGATTACATTCAATATGGCATGCTCTTTACCGCGCACGGCAATTTTTTTATATGAAATCCTTTTTTCAAAAAGAATCATCATCATCATATCAGCCGAAAGACGTCCACTGCTGGACATAAGCCTCCTCCAAAGAGTGACACAATGACCGTTCCTTTGCCATTCAGCGGACACCTGCGACCTTTACATTCATCATTGTCATCAGTCCACCTTGTGGGGCCTACCCACGCCGCACCTTCCGGTACGTAGTCGCCACTCGAGAACCTTTACTCCCCAACGGCCAACGGTTCTACGTGCAATATGCCCCACCCACTGCCACTTAAGTTTAGCGGTTCGGAGGGCTATGTCGGTTACTTTGGTTCTACTGCGGAAGGCCTCATTTCTGATGCGATCACGCAGAGATACTCCTAGCATAGCCCTCTCTATTGCTCTTTGGGTGGCTTTGAGCCTTCTTATGAGGCCTATAGTAAGCGACCACGTTTCCGTGCCATATGTCATCACTGGCAACACAAACTGGTCAAAGAGCCTCGTCTTGAGACATTGCGGGATATTGGACGAAAAGATGTGCCGTAGCTTCCCGAACGCAGCCCAGCCGAGTTGGATTCGACGATGAACCCCTTTCTCGAAGTTGGACCTAACTAACTGGACAGTCTGTCCTAGGTATATATAATCGTCTACAACTTCGAGTAAAAGTGTCCGATTGTAACGGGAGTTGGTGCTACGTGCTCGTACTTTCAAAACGAATGATTAAGCTTATTTCAGAATATCAAATGTACAGATTCTAGACGAATGAAGCCCGTAAAAATATTACGTGTACAATGATAAAAGTTTCGCTACGCAGTTCTTCCGTAAAACTTCCCAACAGAGAGGGTTCTTCATGTAAGTATGATTGCCGAAGGCCGAGTATTCACACAGAGCGGGCTTCTTATGTAAGGTTGAGGGCCGAAGGCTTGAAGCAGGGAGGCGAGACACGCGAAGCCGAAGGCCGAGCTTCCCAACAGAGTGGCTTTTTTATGTAAAGTTGATGACTGACGGGCAGAAACGGAGTGGCAAGGCATGTGATGCCGAAGGCCAAGCATTCACAGCGGGATCCTTATAATTATAAGGTTGAGGGCTGAAGGCTCGGAGCCGTGTGGCACGCACGCGAGGCCGAAGGCCGAGCGACCCAACAGAGCGGGCTCCTTATGTGGGGCCGAAGGCTTGATGCAGAGGGGGAAGGCATGCGAGTCCAAAGGCAGACACAGAGCGGGCTCCTCATGCCGATCATTCACACAGAGGGGCAAGGTAGCTAACAGAGAGCGATCCGCTCATGTAAGGCTGAGGGCCGAAGGCCCGAAGCAGAGCGGCAATGCACGGAAGGCCGACAGTCACAATGCTTAGACATATAAACAGATAGACAAACAGACACGAATTCTTAAAACTGTTGAAATGTGTTCTGTTTCGATGCCAAGGGCTCTCCAATCGCTCAATCGCAATCAATGGATTTATCCAATATCTTTAATGTACAGATTTTCAACCCTCTACAGCTTTATTATATGTACGGATGAGCATAGATCCAGGGGCCTTTTAGCTCGAAGTACGAATTTTTCTATGGCAATGTTACTTTAACTTGTTTGTACCAGATGTCACAGGGTGCTATCTCTGTCGCACTTGCATATTGAAGCGACAGAGATGCAGCGGTCGTGCGGTGTGTTATTACTAAATACACAACGGCGCTAAGATCTATGTGGAATAGTTCACTGGTCTTTAACTCTATCTCAGTGTTAGTCATAAATATTGTACTTTGTGCATAGATCTAAGGTGCTTTATCTCTCAATGTTGACGATTGGGCTGCCCAGCCCAAGTGATCTCTTATATCAAACGGTTATTATGGTGTGAAGGGTCAGCATTACGTAAAAAATAACACACGACAAAATTAAATTGTACACCGACGATACAAAGACTGCATTGAAGCAGCTGTTTTTGTATTTAAGCATATGTAGGCCACCAATTCCAAAGTATCGCAAATTTATTTTGATTTAAACGCAATAATATACCTAATTGCTAAGAGGTTATGCTCAAAAATAGCGTCATCAATCAGAAGGAATTATGATACTTCGTCTTTGACATATCGAAACGTCAGCTTGTTTACAATACGTCAAAGTCTGCTATGGTTAAGTTAAATTTATTGACACGCCGTTATATTCCCAATTGGCTGAAACTTAAAGCTTAGAATGGCGTATGAGGATTTAAATCACCCCGTTTCATAGACCATATTTGCACCCCCGATTTCATCCCTTTGAGGGTTATTATCGGGGACAAAAAGTATACTATAAGTGAATCCAGATTATATACTGTTAGTATACAAAAAATCATCTTGATCTGTTCAGCCGTTTTTGCGTGATTGAGCAACAAACATCCAAACATCCAAACATCTAAACTTTCGCATTTATAATATTAGTGGGATGGTACGGAACCCTTCGTGCGCGAGTCCGACTCGCACTTGGCCAGTTTTTAATTTTATTTTATGTATATACGTGATTCTAGAACGTACATACGAATACAATTGAAATAAAACACACGTCTTACTCAAAAGGGATTTTATTAAACAAATAAATGGGAAACTCAAGCAAACTCACATGAAGCCAAACAACCCCCGACATTTTCATTTCAAAGTGAAATATCTCAAAAACATGCTAAGAGCCATCACTAGAAAACCTGCTTTCAAATAAAAGAAACCGCACTCACATCGGTTCATCTGTTAAAGAGCTACGGTGGCACAGACAGACACACATACACAGATACATATGTTAAACTTATAACACCCCTCTTTTGTCTTGTGCGTCGGGGGTTAAAATCTAATAATAAGTCATATCATAATATAACCGATTATACAAGTGACCTTTTTAAGGCACGAGTGAATAGGCATCTTCTGGGTGAGCTCGCTTCATCGTCGGCCTCATCTTTACCCCCTGGCTAGATGCTGGCCAAGAGCAATCACATTTTTAATAAAATAAAAAAAGTGACTTTTAGATGTTGTCCGATTTTTTGTCTTGTCCGATTGCAATAAGATTCACTAATAACCTCTTACTCGTAAGGATGATTTACAGTAGGCCTTTCCGTGTCCGGGCCGGCCCGTTCTCTAGACACCAAGACGCCGGCCGTTGCGCGGCCGCGCCTTGTCCGGGTCCGGTGACGCTCGGAAGCGGCCCAGCACGGCCACTTTTTTTTTAACACAAACCTTTGACGGCCGCTTTAGCTACGGCCGAGTCTTGGAAGCTGCAGCCCGGTCTTGGCTCGGCCCGGAAACGGAGCGGTCTAGTGGGATGTATCGTTCATTCTTTAAGTGTATGTATCGTTCAAACTTCATCAAAGATTCACTGCACTGGAGTGAAGTGACTATTCAATTTCGCTGTCGACCTTGCGCAATGTTAGCATATCCATGTTTGTAGTTCTGAAGACGACGATAATTTGTTCATCAAACTGTGCGGCCTTCCGCAATAATTATGTGGATAGACATACCTAATTGGAGGTCATGCGTGTGCACACTCTCATGGCAAATATTAAATATTTATCATTGTTTTTGATGCTTTTAAAATTGGTGTCTAATTACTAAAAAAAATTAACCATTTGACCGCCGCACACAAAAAAATACTCGCTATTTTCAACTCTATGACAAATGAAGTAAGTGTTATTTACGCTGCCACCTTTACTGATATATCAGACGATGGCGATTAAATGGATAAGCGTAGTGAACGGGAAACGGGCTGAAGGGACTTTTTTTTATCTGGACTCCCGGGAACCGCCCGGACTATGCAGCAGGCGGTGTTCCCTCGCTTACTGAGCACCCTCACCCATTAGCAAGCGTGCAGGGCGACACCACATACTTGCCTTCACGTCGGGAGAGAGTGAAAAACCCTGGATTAACCCCGTCAGGTCCCCTTGTAACTTTTTATAGAGGTTTTCTTCCTTGCAAGCACCACCCGGCCCCGGCCTGACGGTGACAGGCCCCGCTCGCGACTGTAGCACCCCTGTGCCGCAGTCAGGGTTACCGCGGTCTGTAGTTGTTTGAACATGGCCTGTCCCCACGCCGCACCTGCGGTGTGTTGCCTTTATGAACATGGTTTTTTACATGCGTCTAATATCAAAAATGAAACCCTATGTAAATTTCGTAACTGCCCCGCTACTAAAGCTAGTTGCTAATATGTTGCTAACCGAAATTCTACAGTATCTACGGAATAACGGTATTAAGATTTCATCTTTTAGGAATCCTGCTATTAAATGCGAGCGTCAAAAGACATCGTCGATTATATGACCGGACATTGTTAATGTTGTGTCGGCCGAGTGACAACCCTAGTGTATAAGTGATAAGTCCGAGTGCGGGTAGTTCGAAAAACCCTTGCGGCTAGATGTTGATATAATACCCGCTCACATCATAGCCCGTGACTAATACCCCTGCCACACTCGCGCCGAGTGGCATGGGAAGTAGCGAGGAAAGGAGGCAGAGACGTAGTATGGCCACATTACTCGTCATGTTTCCCGCCATGCCCACCGCTCCGTTTTCTTGGTTTTCGGACGCGAGTCAAAGGACCCAGTGCGGAGCGACGCAAATAATTTAGCGAGTAGAGCAGTGTGTGGCCAGTACGGATGTTGCAACGCATCTAAAACATCGTCCTCAAAGATATAAATAATAAATTTCTGAAAATCGCGCATAAATATGTTGCGAAATCCTCTTTAACCTTTACAGACTCTTTAATCTGTAGTAGCCGATGCGCAACAGTATAAACAAAGCCAATCCAGTGACATTTAGCCGCGTGACGTAATGCGCGACTTTCCCCGCACGATCCCGAGTAGTCACGAGGTGTCGTATATACAGTAATGAGACTGATGTAGTGAAATAAAGCTTTCCCGACGGCTAAACTCGTAATACGGCTAGACCCGAAAAACTGTTAATCAAATAACGTATTATTTACCCACTAACATATTGACATATGTTAGTGGTTAACCTGGTGCATAGAGAAAATTAGTAAGAATAGAGAGCTAACTCCATACATCATTTTTTCCTTATTATTTCGTAGTTGACATCTAGCGTCAAATAGCGGAATTATCAGTGCTGCTATAAAGATACTAGATGTCACGTATGTCGCTAGTGACGAAAAGTGTATTTCTCAACGATTTACTACTAATATTTAAAGCAGAATGAATTCAAAACAGAGTTCCGGCTAATCCGGTTATAATATTAGCTAAAAATGGTTGAGCATTCGATTGAACAATGAAACGTCACGGCGTCTATTGTCGAGTAGCAGTACTGATAATTCCGCTATTTGACGCTAGATGTCGACTACGAAATAATAAGTAAAAAATGATATATGAAGTCATATGGAGTTAGCTCTCTATTCTTACTTATTTTCTCTATGCCTGGTGTCACCTGGCAACTACTACCAGTTATCATTCTGAACTTTGACAGTGACTAATAAAATTTTACAGACATGAACTTGTCAATCACTTAATATGATACACGTAGCTTTAAAAGAAAGTTCGCTCGTATGTATTAAAATTTTAAAACACTTCAAATTCCTTATCAAAAGTAAATACTCCGGGCAAATGCTTGTCAGAAATTGAACCTTTCGCTTCTGCCAGTATCGGCAACATGGCGTAGATACATTACGTAGTTGAGTCTGTTCCAAAGAACACCGAATTGCATTGGAGTCGGTGCAGTCAGTTGCAAAGAAAATAGGGCATAGGTACAACTTTCATGTAGGGGTGATTTCTGAATAACTCGAATGACGGTACAGTTAACCAAGAAAGTACATTTTTCGATTGTATTATTTGTGTATTAAGGTTCAGAACACCACTTTAGAACCTTAAAACATCCAACCAACCATAATACGTCCGCTTTTTTGGCTGAGTACGTATACTTCAAGATGACTAGTTCACAACACTTAAAAAAAAAACATTTACGTCTGTACTAACCTGGGATCAAAAAAATTTACGATTTTGTGTCTTTGACTATACCTATAAAGTCGTATCTGACATCTGTTTTTTTTTACACAACGACGGTGGTAAACCAGTTTACTGGCGACTTCAGAAGAACCACGAACATGTTGCCGGCCTGACTAAAAAAAAATTATTAAACTGTTTATTTCCTTAAATGTTACATTATTGAGCAAACATAGTTTGAGGAATCTTTTATAGAAGATCAAACGAGCTTCGCAAGCGAAGTTCGATCGATATTATATGAGTACGCTTCATTCGAAGATATAAATATACAACAATGTAGTACTTTTATTCTACTGGCAACCTCGCACACAATTTAAAAGACACTGTTTTGACCGGTTCTTGACAAACCCTGTCGGTGGCGCCCTCCTGCTAACTCCGGAGCGCACCTCAGTTGATATCGTCATTCTTTTAGAGATACAAAACTTTCGCACTGGGTCAGGGTGGGTGGGAACTTATATCTTCGAATGAAGCGTACTCATATAATATCGATCGAACTTCGCTTGCGAAGCTCGTTTGATCTTCTATTATATTTCGTCGCTTCATTCTTCGATATAAATATACAACAATGTAGATGTTTAGAGTTGAAAGTTTTGTAAAATGTCCATATGTATTTTAGCAAATAAACGACATATGTTAGAAATAAGATGTGTTTATTATTCTTCTCCGTAACAATTAAATTGTACAAACAAATATAGAAAATCATTTTTTAATCATCTTTGGGAAAACAGACCGATCTTGCAAAGGCCCCATCGTCCGTTAGTGGACGACGGTAAAACTTTGCAAAGGTCTGTGACATGCTAGTCCACCCGGCTGTCTTCCTGATGGAGTCGATTGAGACGCCGTAGGCATGTGCAGCGGACGTGGAAGCGTGACGCGTGCTATGAGCGCCGTACACTGACACGTCCACCCCCGCCTCACCTAAGACTTGTTTGATCCATCGACTGATGGATTGTGAAGTAGCAGGTTTGTGTGGTCGTTTAAAAGTTAGAAAAAGATTTTGTGAACTATTTCTGATTTCTCTAGTCTTTTCGATGTAATCTTGGATGACTGTAGCCGGGCAGATGTTGCGATTTTCATTAAAATAAGGTAAAACTAGAACAGGCTGTTCTTTACCTGCCGCAGATGTTTTGATGATATCTGAGATAGCAATCTTAACTCCACTGGTACCGATTTTTATATTATTGAGCTTGATCAGCGAGAAGGTCTGCACTCTGTGAGCTGTGCATAACGCTAATAGAACCGCCGTCTTCTTGGTAATTTTTTCTAATGAGAGATTAATGTTAGGGTACCACTTAGATATGTAATTTAGTACAATCTGAGGGTCCCAAGTTTCACAATATTTAGGTGCGGTGGGTCTAGATTTAAATACGCCTCTGAGAAGTCTCTTGGTTTGGTCGTTAACGCAAATACCACTTCCTAGAAGCAAGGAGAGTGCAGACCTATGGGAGTTTAATGAACCGTATGATTCTCCAATATTAAATCTCTCTGATAGAAATGATAAAACATCGGAGACTGAACCTTCGAGGGGGTTAAGAGTGCTATCTGAGCAAAACTTCCACCATAATTTATATGTCACGTTATATTGTGACAGAGTGTTCTTCGCTAGGGATGCTACCATAAGATTTAAAGCTGCTGGTGGAGACCCGCGTCTGGTGAACGCGAGCCGGAGAGCGTCGCCGCAGCCAGGGTAAACGTCTGTTGACCCCTATAAGAACGATATTGAACATCATTATCGGAATCGAGAAAAATAATCTCAGAATTAAGTAAACGGGTTATCAACGGAAACCATGGCTGCGACGGCCAGTAAGGAAATACAAATATTCCCTCCGCTTTATCGGTGATTATTTTACGTAAACTCCTCAGAATAAGAGGAAAGGGTGGAAACGCGTAAAAAAACCAGGAAGACCAACAAAGCGTAAAGGCATCTACCGTTAACGCGTCGGGATCTTGTTTCCATGAAACATAATTTTCACATTTAGCGTTGGTGCGGGAAGCGAAGAGATCGATATCTGGTTTACCCAATTGCTGAGTGATTTTTTGGAAACCTCTATTCGTTATTTCCCATTTGATATCAGGATTTATTCTTCTGGACTCTTCATCTGCTTCTTTGTTCTCTTTTGTACTAATGTATGAAGCAAAAAGCCAGATGTTTCGCTTCTCGCACCATTGCCATATGTTTCTAGTGACATCGTTTAAATGGGGGAATTGTATTCCACCCATTCTATTAACGTAGCTTACAGCCGTGGTATTATCTATACGCAACAATATAGCACACTCACGTTTGTCTCGAGCAAAACATTTTAAGCCTAAAAACACTGCGAGCAATTCTAAATAGTTAATATGAAACATTGTTTCCTCCGTTTTCCATCCCCCGTGTATACGTTGATTTTCGCAGAATGCGCCCCATCCAGTACGGCTGGCGTCAGTAAATATCTCAAGATCGAAACTTAATTCACCGATTGGCTTAAATGTAGTTTCGATAATATTAATCCACCAATCCAAGTCCGATAAAGTTTCGGGTGGCAATATCATCTTAGCGTTATAAGATGAATGTTCTTGTAATGCCAAGAACTTTAATCGTTCTAAACGTTTGGTGTACATCCAGCCGTACTGTATGGCGGGACATGCGGCAGTCAATGTGCCCAGAAATTGGGCTAAATCACGTATTTTACAAACCTTTAATGATTTAAATTTTTTTGTTAAGCTTGCTATAATGTTGCGTTTTTCCGTTGGAATAGATAGTGTCATTTCCAAGGAGTTAAAAATAAACCCTAAGTACCTACAACATTGTTGTGGTTGAATCGAACTTTTGTCAAAGTTGATAATGAAGCCTAGGCATTCAAGTAGGCGTATGGTTTCAGTGACATTGCGAACACATTCATTGTAATCATGTCCTATACACAAAATATCGTCTAAATAAACGACATTCATAAACCCTTGGTGGCGTAGATAGGATACTACTTCCTTCATGATCTTAGTGAAGCTTCTAGGCGCGATAGATAAACCATATGGCATAGCGTTAAATTCATATAAAATGTCTTCAGCTGAATTATCATCATTAAAAATAAACCTTAGGTATTTCCGGTCTGAAGGCTTAATAGGCACAAGTAAGTAGGACTCTTTTAGGTCGATTGTAGCCATGAACCCATTTTTTGGAATTAACTTTAAAGCTGTACGATAATCCTCCATTTTAAAATGTGTTTTTGTAACAAATTTATTTAGTGGTTTAAGATTTAAAATAAATCTCTTACCACCATTTGATTTCGGGGTCAGAAATATTTTCGAGATAAATTGTTCAGGTAAAGGTTCACATTTAGCTATCGCGCCCAAAACTAATAAATTTTTTATAGCTAGTTTCATATCTTCCAATTCATTTTGAGAAAAAGAATTTGTCGGTACAGTATATTGTTTTACATTATTATGTAAAGGAATCGGAAGCCCTTCTCGAATCCATTTTAATACTATGGCATTTTTTGTGATTAATGTCCAACATTTATAAAATGCCTGCAACCTGCCGGCGTGTACGTGTACCTCATTTACTGGTGGGGAGCAGCACGTGGTCTGCCGCCGGCCGCCGGTGGAGGTTTGTTGGTGGTCATCGTGGTTGACCACGCTGGCCTGCGGGGTGTTGTCCCGTACTTGTATGCCGTCCCGCGCCCCCCCCTTCTCGAAAACTGATAGCGAGAGGCGCTCGACCAGTTTCCCTGGCCGCGCGGACGAGAGGTCGACGGCTGGGATTGCGCAGTTCCTGTTGCAGTGATCTTTTGAGGAGCTGGAGTTTTCTTGATCTGGAGACCTTGTTTCTCGATGGTCTTGGATGCTTTTATTTTTTCGGAAAGCTTTTCACCGAAAAGAGTCTCGTCCCTCTTTACATCCTGTATGACATGCAGAAAGGCTTTGTCTAAGCCGGGAGTTATGAGTTTCACTCTCGCCTGTGTCTCATTATAATGCAGGTCAGATAAAATTCTGCAGCCATCTGCAATGAATTTTATAGCCTGGATCTTTTTATGCTTGTCATCATTGGTGAGGAGTAAAGATAATCCTTTACCCACTGCTGAAATTCCTAGTCCAAGTTGGTTCTGATTCGACTCAAGCTTCTTGTCTCGAGCCCTAGCTGTGTCGGAAATTGCTGCTGAAATTTCAGCATTCAAAGTGGGGGCTCGTAGGAACTTACAGTTCTCTGGGATGGTGTGTTCTTTTACAAGGGTTTCCTTTTTATCTTTTGGCATACCTTTGCCTAGCAGGGGCAACCAACGCTGGGCCAGGTCCTGCTGAATTTTTTCTCCATATGTGGGTATGTCATTCGCCGGATCACCTAACGCCGCTAAAAACTCCGCATCTAGTTCAGCGAGAGGTTCCTCGAGCGAGGTCTCGGTCTGTTGAGGCGTAGAATCCATTGGTTGTCCCTCTGTTCCGGGTGAATCATCCGGGCCATTGCTCGTCGGCGGTGGTTGGCTATTGCCATCCACGTTGTCTTCGTTAATTTGTTGTTGTTCATTATCTACAACAATATTTAAGTATTACTTATTTTTGAGGGTATATAGACAAAAAGAAAAGAAAATTTTTATCAGTTTGTGCTCACGGCCGAAACTGATGAAACTAATTATTATAACCAAACTCGAATATTACATGTGTCACCTTGCCTCCAAGTTAAGTCTCGGTTAACCTTGCGGTCAAGGAACAAAGCACCATCGTGTTGTCTCACGGACAACCCCCAGGTTAGATAATACCATCGTGTTGTCTCACGGACAACCCCCCGGTAAATAAGAGCTCTCGTGTTGACTCACGGTCAACCCCCAAGCATAAAACAATTATATAAATGGCCACTGAGTGATATCTTGAATAGTAAGAAAATGTACATACCTGATTGTTCGGAATCCTCAGAATCAGAATAAATAATTACACGTCGCCTTTTCTTTGGTGGTCCCTGTTCATCGGAACCTCTTCGCGACATTTTAACTTTTTTAACAATTTAGTAAAATTCTGTTCAAAGAGCCTGTGCGTTTGTTGCCGCGCACAATAAAAGAATGACGATATCAACTGAGGTGCGCTCCGGAGTTAGCAGGAGGGCGCCACCGACAGGGTTTGTCAAGAACCGGTCAAAACAGTGTCTTTTAAATTGTGTGCGAGGTTGCCAGTAGAATAAAAGTACTACATTGTTGTATATTTATATCGAAGAATGAAGCGACGAAATATAATTAAGATTGTATAAAAACGATGGTGTTGGGAGAAGCCCCATGTTTACAATTTATATATATATATATATATATATATATATATACTAGTATGTTTAAAAGAAAGAGTCGTATTAAAAAAACTAGTCTTGTACTGGAGTTGTCAGGTCGCATAGAAAGTGAGTGCGGTGCCACGCTCCATGACCGTGGAACCCCCCTGACGTCACCCTTCCGTAATGTGACGAGGTCTAATTGTTTTATAGTTTATGGGCGCGGACGTTAACCTGTGCATTTCAAAACATACAACAGATCTTCCAAGTCTATAGAGGTTACGTTATTAATGAAAAATAACTAGGTTACGAAATTAATGAGGTATTGTCTTTTAACTTTAGACCAAATTAGGTTTTTAAAACCCCTCTGTATCCACAAAATTGTTGAAGCGTTTGTGACTTTCTTGTCATACGATCTATATTTCAGCCCCATCTATATTTCACCTCTTTTCAGCTCACAATTTTAATGCAGCAAAAACTTTTTTACCCCAATTTCCTTTACGAATAAAAACTGTTAAGCTCAAGTAATTGATAATTTGTCACTACGGGCGACATGTTTCATACCCTCGGAGAGTTCTTCTTCAGGCTGAGTGTTTTCGCGGCGGTATCGCTCTGCGCACTTTCCCGTTCTGATCTATTCAATCTCCTGAATGGTAATGTCCTAGTACTGTGATACTGTAACATTACAAATTTGATATACTATACATATAACTTTTGAAAAAATATTCCTTGCAGAGTCGCTTACGCCGGTTCTCCTCGTGACAGAACAGTACTTTTCTGAACCGGTGGTAGTTTATTGACATTCATAGGTGCATGTAATATGCCTAAATTTAAGAATAAATAATTTAAACCTGATTATAAATTGCATCCACAAAAACCCAGACGACGCACTCACGAACGAGTCTTGAACTTTCTTTTGATCACATGTTTTTCTCTTTGCCACAGACTGGATCTGGCAAGACCTACACAATGGGCAGCGGCTGGGAAGGCGAGGACTGCGACGACGACCGCAAGGGCATCATACCACGAGCAATACGGTAGGAACTCAGATTTACTCAGATTACTAAGATTTAAAAGCAGTTTTAATGCTTCGAGATAGCATTCGTTCGCTCGCTCACTAGCTGCTGAAC
The DNA here is from genome assembly GCA_905163555.1 of Notocelia uddmanniana. NCBI lineage: Eukaryota > Metazoa > Arthropoda > Insecta > Lepidoptera > Tortricidae > Notocelia > Notocelia uddmanniana. Next base: position 3,459,377 of record LR991057.1, read on the forward strand.
TTCAATTGTAATTGCCATGGTTTATTACAAAGAAAATAAGGCGTAATAAAACGCAAAAAGAGAGGAGTGTTATAAGTTTAACGTGTCTGTCTGTGTAACTGTGTATCTGTCTGTAACGTAGCTCGCAAACGGATAAACCGATTTTCGTTTAGTTTTTTTTTGGGCCATAGATAATTTTATCCGAGATGTTCTTAGCTAATGTTTCCATGAATATCTGTTCAGGCGTTTTTTGAGATATTGAGCTTTGAAATGAAAATGTCGGGAGTTTTTCAATTTTCCTAATGTCGGCTCTTGAGAGGAGAGTTTGCTCCGACTTGGTCTCTAGAACATGTTGTCTGTTTGTTCCTGACAAGTACCTTCGCGGCCGCAGCCATCACCTCTTGGCGAAGGAGGCGGCTCGCACGGTGGCACATGAGCACTCACCAATTGTCAACGCGCAAGGGCTACTTAAGAAAGTAACCTTATATGCACCAGATTGAGATCTGTTTGCCTACAAGTGGAGCAAACTTCTACTTATCTTTAAGCAATTTTGTGAAAGTATTTCTTAGTTATTATTTTGCTGTTTTGTATTGTATCCTTAGATTCTTAGATTTAGATATTAGATTAGATTTTTGTTTTAAGTTTATCAGCGCCTTGGCAGTATGTTGTAATGCTGTTAAATTTTATTTTTGAATAAATAAATAAATAAAAATTAAAAAAATATTACATGACATTCTAGGTACTTTAATGTCAATCCTTTTTCGACACCATTCATCATCATTCGCTGCCCCTTATTAGGGGTCAGCGCGCCATGACTTTTTCTTCCGTACGTCGACTTACGACAACATTACAGTGCTTTTAATATACCTAGCATCGGTACGGTGACATCTGTCATTTAATCGTCATCCCAGTACTATGAGGCCATTTCAGTTGGTAGTGACCCTGCCAACGAACACCTTGGTTCCGGGTTCGAATCCTGGTCAGGGCATTTATTTGTGTGATTAGTGCGAATAATTAATAAATAAATACTAGGGGACATTTTTCACACAAATCGAACTAGTCCCATAGTAAGCTCAATAGGGCTTGAATTATGGGTACTAGACGACGATATATTTAATAGACGATTTATATATGTATTACTTAAATACATAAAAAACATCCAAGTCCCAGGAACAAATTGTTCCTGAGTCATGGATGTTTTTTATGTATTTATCTATCTATAATCTAGAAAGAAAGAAGAAGAAGAAAAATGTGTATCCTCCTATGTATACATAGGAGGATACACACTTTTTTCACGATATACATATCGTCGCCTAGTTCCCATTGAACAGTCGCGGAATGAAAAGTTTCGTCCTTATCAACTTTATTTTAATGCCGTTAAGTTCGAAAAGTGACGAACCTTTTCATTCCGCGACCATATAAGTTTCGTTCGTAAGGACTAGGTCGATTTGTGTAAAATGGACATTATTATATATCTATTTATTAATGTAGTAGCATTTGCCCGCGACTTCGTCCCCGTGAACTCCCGTATCAACTTTCATCCCCTATGTCTTTCTTTTGGAGAATGATTTTCGAAATAAAATGTATCCTACATTTTAATCTAGGTTATAAACTATCTATGTGCCTTTTATCTTAATCCGTTGTGTCGTTCTTGCGTGATTGAGTAACAAACATCCATAATTTCACATTTATAACATTAGTAGGATAAACTTAAAACATCAAAAATGACGTAATTTGTCCTGGGATGACAGCTGTGACGTGACCGTGCCCAAGCTATATTAGAAGCAGCACTTTTATTCAGAAACCGACTCGGTCTCACCTGTTTTCATATGGAACTACTTTCATATGGAACCCGTTTTCATATGGAAATTGTCAAATTTTGGCAGTTTCCAGATAAAAACGGGAGAGGTGTGGGGTGAGGGTTAAGGTCGATTCGGTTTGTAAATAACACTTCAGAATAATGACGAATCCTTATGTCATTTGATGTCACCATTCCTCAGGGATCTGTTCTCGGGCGCGGAGGCTCGCGCGGAGACGGCGCGCGCGCAGGGCCAGCTGCCGCCGGAGTTCTCCGTGCAGGCGCAGTTCATAGAGCTGTACAACGAGGATATTGTCGATCTACTGGACCCCGCCAAGGATCCCTATGCTAAGGTATGTGATGCGGTTACAAGCCTTTACAGCTCGGCCACGACTATGCGCGAATTTTATACCACGTCGGTACCAAACAAGCATACGGCCCGCCTGGAAGTAAGCGGTCACCGCAGCCTATGGACGCCTGCAACTCTAGGGGTGTCACATACGCGTTGCCGACCCTTTATATGAAATGAATGAACTTTATTCTGCAAGTAGGCGGCAATGGCACTTTTTAAGAATTTATACACTCCTTTCTTGAAGAACCCCATACTGTAGTCCCTGGGGAAAACCTCGGCAAGGAGCTCATTCCACAATCGGAGCGTTCGAGGGAGGAAATTCCTTTGAAACCGTACCGTACGCGACCATTTAGGTTCTAAGGTGTGAGGATGAATGCCCTGCCGACGGCGTGCAAGCGTTTCATCTGTTCGTTTCACGTTCGAGACGCGCAACGCACTGCGGTTAGTTCGGATCACACGCAATGTATGAGGACAACCGCTGCCGCTACCGCCACCGCTCGAAGTCGTGGCCGGCAGGTAACAGGAGAATTACTAATGCTAAATTGCATGATGTCCAATCGACTCAGACATCGATAGAACTGACGTAAGATACAAATTCGCCTGGCAAGAAACCATGCATTCCATGGATCGTTTATGACTTTTGTTCGCAACGATGACCATAAGGATATCAGAAACTTGAAGGCACACGTGCTACGCTTTTGGTTGTCCATCTCATGGTCTAAGGAAGAAAGGCCTGCTACTCCGGATCGTGACACAAGCCTACTTCACTGTACAGCCTGTACACACACGAACTCACACTACGTCCCCCAACCTCGGATAGACTCGATAGCAGTGATGACGTAGGCTTGTGTCACTCGCACAACGTATTTTCCCAGGAGTATCGTACTTTGTATTATTGTTTTCGCTTTGTTCGCTTCGTGATGGCAGCTCCCGCGGTGACATGTTTACCTCCGCTCGGAGCTGAGCGGGGTGCGGTATGGGTACCGGGACGGGAAGGAACTGCCAATTCGAAGCGAGCAGGTAGTAGTACAATATAGAACTGTAATTAATGAAAAAAAAATTGGCCAAGTGCGTGTCTGACCACGCACAAAGAAGGGTTCCGTACCAACACCTCCTAACCTACATTTAAAACCACTATACAATACATTGAATCAAAATAGGGAACTCTCGGCACTTACGCCCTTTTGTTTGGGCAAGACAGTTTTTCAGCAATAATTCAATAACCTTTTGATTTTTTTCAGAATTTTAAACTTCATAGGTTGGAAATTAGAGGGTGGGGGGACACTTTTTAAGACTATGACAGCTAATATCTCACCAACGGTTGACTTAAATGGAAAAGTTTTTTAGAAACCTTGATGTCATTTTGAAGGCCTATCCATTGATACCCACACGCCTATGTGCATTAAAAAAAATTGACCCCCCTGTTACATGTATGGGGTGCCCCCCCCCCCCCAGATTAATATTTTTTTCGTATTTCACATAATATTTCTATAGCGGTTCATATTAGCACCTTCCTGCCAAATTTCATAATTGTGGTGCTCATAGTCTCCGAGTAAATCGGCTGTGACATACGGATGGACGGACAGACATGACGAATCTATAAGGGTTCCGTTTTCGCCATTTTGGCTACGGAACCCTAAAAAGTGATATTTGATTCAATGGTCGAACACAATCGATCAAGGTATCGATTGATGTGCATCTTGCATCGATTTCTTCTTAATTAGCTCATCAGAACATTCAGAACAGAATTACGATCAGATACTGATCTCCTGATAAGTGCGATTGACCAACGCCCCGCGCGTCGAATCTCCTTTTACGATTGCAATACAATTTGCATACGATTACGAGAAGTGAATGAATTCGCTTGGGATTGAATAACGCCATTTAATCGCATGGTTATTGAGTCGTGAGCATTTTTATAGGCATTGAGGTGAATAAATACGTTTACGAATGTTGTTTTACTCTGTTTGGACATTATCTTATGTTCGTATTCAAAGTTTTGTAGTGAACTTAACCGGAACAGATGTGGGCTGACATCAGTTATAATAGAAAGCTAATTTACGAAAGTACAATTTTACCCAGTACGAGTAAATCTAGTCCGAGTAGAAATATACTCTGGATGTTGAGAGGCCCTTAAATTTAATAATTTATACAAAAAAAACCTACTCCAATTTTGTACTTGCTATGCCACAATTTGTGGTTTCCGTGAGCCAATGCTTGGTTACCTACAGAAAATACCGAAATCGGCATATGCGTGCCTATCAAATTCGAGGAGTTCCCTCGATTCCTCCTAGATTCCATCATCAGACCTTCACCAAATTTATATGGGACCATGTCGAGGTACCTGCTTTGTAACAAAAAAAGAATTATCAAAATCGGCCAACGTGGTCTAGAGTTATCGGGGAACATACATACATAAAAAATAAAAAAACAAAACAAAACAACAAGCAAATATGCAGACGAACTGAGTACCTCCTTCCTTCTATTGAAGTCGGTAAAGTAATGTCTTGAGTACTTATTCCAATAAACTGATTAAAGAATACGATGCTGCGATGTTTCAGATAGTAACGGAGCCAATTTTTGCTTATACTCATATAGTGTGGAGTCTACATTTTCAGTATTTAAGCGAAATAAAAACTTGTTTTTCAACAATCAATCAATTCAATCAAATCAATCAATCAATCGATCAATTATCAATTTGGAGTGATGTTTGAAAGGATATTTCTTAACGGAAAATTAAAAAAAAAGTACGGTCAACCAATTCAATTTCTGGGCCACTTAGTACCTTGTCACAGTGAAAATCAATTTGAAAGCTGCTAGAGATCTCATATAATTGTCACTGTGATAAGGTACAAAATGGCCCAGAAATGGACTGATTTTAGGCCCCAATAGTCCCGAGCTAGAGGGTAACGAAGAGAAAATGACAATTCACACAAAAAAGGCCTAACTAGATGAGGGTTTGTCACTGATAAGAAACCTTCATTTTACATCAATCTATTAGCTCTCTAAATATTTTTCTTTCTCTAATTCTAGTAGTGACTTGTATGGCGTGATAAGACTAATAAATAAGTAATTTCTTTCAGCTGGAGTACTGAATACAAATGGTACAATGCCTCAAGGGCCCGTTTTAGATTTAAGTTAGTTTTAATTTTCTTTATATTATTTTGGTTAAGTATTCTTGTATATATTTTCGTGTATGATTAATACCAAATAAATGAATATGAATACGAATAATATATTATATACGTGACTTTTCTTCTATATGTGTAGTTTCTGAATTGAGCTCAGAATTGACAACATTTCATTTTTTAAAGGGCCTTTTATCCGATTAAATCAAATAGAGGATTTTTTTTAAAACATAACCACATTTTTAATATCTCGAAAATATCGCCAATTCATATTAAAAAATCAATTTCAAAAGTTTATCATTCTAAAAGAGAGTAAGTGACAAGTAAGGCGTTACAGCATAAGAAATCGTACAGAAGCACTATTAATAAAGCGGATTTACTAAAGAAAATGTCCTGCTGTTGTCTTGGTGCGTTGTGACTGTTGCAATTCAGGCTTATGACGTCGTATAGTCGATGGTAGGCTTTCGTCACATTTTCGTGAATATCTTGTTGTGTTTTGTTGTTTGTGTTGATCTTGTTGTTGTGTGTTGTTGTATCTTGTTGTATCAGTACGTACTGTACTGTGTCCTTTAATTGAGGTGTGCAATAAAGAGTATTGTATTGTATCTTTAAAACGAATAGCTATAAAAATATAAAAAATATATTTTTGGGTTTCTTGTTGACAAGTTAACGAAATAATTTTACTAAATTTTAAATGATGTTAATTAGGTTTCAGTATTGTATAGCCCTAAGATTATTTTAATATTTTTTTCTTTCAGGGCGGCCTAAGAATAACAGAAGACGGTTGCGGCGGAGTCAAAGTAGTCGGTGCCTCCATGCGCGCAGTCAGAGGAGTCAAAGAGGCGCTAGGCGCTCTACGCGCCGGCGCTCTCGCTCGCACGACCGCCGCGACCAACATGAACTCATCCTCATCTCGCTCACACGCGGTATTCACGCTGCTCATGAGACAGAGACGACTAGCGCCTGATCAGGATATGGGGGATAAAGAGGCGGAAGCGGAGGCGCCTGAACAATATGAGACGCTGACGGCCAAGTTTCATTTCGTGGATTTGGCTGGATCTGAAAGATTGAAAAGAACAGGTAAGTGATTTTTAAGATGCTCACATACTGATTAATACACTATAGATAGACTTTGAATATTGATGAAACCCGTCGGCCATCTTTTGTTCGCACTGTGTGCCGCCCATCTCCATTTCAGACGGCATATTTTTTTTTTTTTTACAAAGGGAAACAAACAGCTTAAAAATTATACATAATATAAACTCAATGAACTAATACACGAGCCAAAACAGTTTCCACTAATGGGATTACAACAAAAAATGCTCAAAGGGAACTATGAATAAAAATGCAAATGAGGAAAAACAAACATAAAAGTAAAATGAAGAAAAATAAAATAAAAATACTGAAGTTAAACAACAAAAAAACGACAAAAGAAAGTTGTACATACAATGTCAGTTCAGACTACCGCTAAACACCATAAATGAACCTAAAAACTATTAACATATTAGTTCGGCGGCATCAATAAAATTGGTCTTTTTAGGGATGTCGACGCTCTTTATTTCTAACCCCCCACACAAAAAGAGAGGGGTGTATCTGTTTGTGGTATCGTAGCTCCCAAACGGATGTACCGATTTCGTTTCGTTTTTTTCGTGTCATAGATAATTTTATCCCGGGTGTTTTTAGCCATGTTTCATAAAAATCTGTTCAGCCGTTTTTGAGATATTGAGCTTTTAAATGAAAATGTCTGGGGTTTTTGAACTTTTCTAAGTTGTAGTTATATCTAATAATTTGATGTTAAGCATGCTGCGTTGTGTGGTTCTTTGTAATACCTGTACTTGACTTATTAGCTCTTTAAACCAGGGCCTTATACATATAATTAATTTCCCAAGTGTAATTAATATTAAAAAAATATAATAATAAATATAAATATATTGGGAGACAACCTTACACAAATCGACCTAGTCCCAAACTAAGCAAAGCTTGTACTATGGGTACTAGACGACGATATACATACTCATATAGATAAATACATACTGAAATACATAGAAAACATCCAAGACCCAAGAACAAGTATCCGTGTTAAATGCACAAATAATTGCCCTGGCCGGGATTCGAACCCGGGACCTTTAGCTTCGGAGGTAATGTCACTACCAGGTAGGCTAAACAGATCGTCCATACCTATATACATATGTATATTATTCATTGATATATGTGTTGTTTAAACCTATTATTGTGTACAAAAAAGTACTTACATTCATATGCACAGACCTAAGAAATAAGGGCTTTTATGGATAATCCCTTGGTTAACTGTGCCGATATAGTTTGTTAGTTAACTACAGATCTGGGTGACCTATGTTGGTAGAGCCACTTCTAAACATGTCTCTTCTTCAATTCTTCTAAACGCAGTCAATACTCGTCTTCAGTTATTCTAGTGAAGTACACTTTTTAACATTGTTTTCTTTTATAGGAGCAACAGGCGAACGAGCCAAAGAAGGCATCTCCATCAACTGCGGACTTCTAGCGCTTGGGAATGTCATCTCCGCTCTGGGTGACAGATCTCGCAAGGTCATGCATGTGCCCTACCGAGACTCGAAACTCACGAGGCTTCTGCAAGACTCTTTAGGAGGTAAATACGAACTTGTAACAGATGTAACTCTTGACCTTGTAGAGATGTTATGTAAATATGTATTCCTTAAAGAATTTCCTCCAGGATTATGGCGTGATCGGTTAAATGTTTTACGAATTATTTACTGTAAGTGAGAGAAGACTCGTGAGATCCTTCGTTTGGTCTAAAGTTTTAAACTCACCATAACACTGGAACTATTGAAGGACCCTATAGCTATAAATAACCAATTATCATCATCAGCGGCCTATATACGTCCCATTGCTGTGCTTCTTCCACTCATAAATGAGAGACTCTTTATGGGCATCGTATCAGTGATTGACCCTATTCTCGTCAGATGGAACCAAAGATGTATTGTAGCTCAAAATTATCAATGAAAAAAGTCACTGTTGAAATTAAGACTATCTAAAAACCCATCACCACCTCCACCATATCAGCTCACTGCTGAACATGGGCCTCCCCCAATTTCATGGGGGGTAAACGCCATAATAGCCACGCTTGGCATGCGGGCTTGGTGATCGCAGTATCTCCACCGAACTCCAGGGATGCTGCTGCCCATCCCCCCGTGGTCTTGATCGTAGTTTTAGGACACACCCGGGCCCATCTAAATATCAGGTTTTAATTCCAAAATAAAACTTAACTTTATTATTTCTCAGGTAACAGCAACACCGTAATGATCGCCTGCATCTCCCCTTCCGACCGAGACTTCATGGAGACCCTCAACACGCTCAAATACGCGAACCGGGCGCGCAACATCAAGAACAGATGCGTCGTCAACCAGGACCTAACCTCGCGCACCATCAACCAGCTGCGACACGAGGTTGCCAGGCTACAGCTGGAGCTGGCCGAGTATAAACAGGTACGGAAATATCGCAACACGTCAACTAGAACCTAACCTGGCGCACCATCAACCAGCTGCGACACGAGGTTGCCAGGCTGCAGCTGGAACTGGCCAAGTATAAACAGGTACGGAAATATCGCAACACGTCAACTAGAACCTAACCTGACGCACTATCAACCAGCTGCGACACGAGGTTGCCAAGCTACAGCTGGAGCTGGCCGAGTATAAACAGGTACGAAAATATCGCAACACGTCAACTAGAACCTAACCTGACGCACTATCAACCAGCTGCGACACGAGGTTGCCAAGCTACAGCTGGAGCTGGCCGAGTATAAACAGGTACGGAAATATCGCAACACGTCAACTAGAACCTAACCTGACGCACTATCAACCAGCTGCGACACGAGGTTGCCAAGCTACAGCTGGAGCTGGCCGAGTATAAACAGGTACGGAAATATCGCAACACGTCAACTAGAACCTAACCTGGCGCACCATCAACCAGCTGCGACACGAGGTTGCCAGGCTGCAGCTGGAACTGGCCAAGTATAAACAGGTACGGAAATATCGCAACACGTCAACTAGAACCTAACCTGACGCACTATCAACCAGCTGCGACACGAGGTTGCCAAGCTACAGCTGGAGCTGGCCGAGTATAAACAGGTACGAAAATATCGCAACACGCCAACTAGAATCTAACCTGGCACACTATCAACCAGCTGCGACACGAGGTTTCCAAACTACAGCTGGAGCTGGCCGAGTATAAACAGGTAAGGAAATATCGCAACACGTCAACTAGGACCTAACCTGACGTACTATCAACCAGCTGCGATACGAGGTTGCCAGGCTACAGCAGGAGTTGCTCGAGTATAAACAGGTACGGAAATATAGGCAAACCCGTCAACCAGGACCTAACCTCGCGCACCATTAACCAGCTGCGACACGAGGTTGCCAGGCTACAGCTGGAGCTGGCCGAGTATAAACAGATAAGGAAATATCGCAAAACGTCAACCAGAATCTAACCTTTTGCCACCGACGTGATGTATAAAAAAAGTTCTAATTTGTCCATGTCATTTTCAAATTTAACCACGAACTAACTTCTTATCACGCGTTGGTCAAATACGGCATATGTCTTTCCGCCTAAGTCAAAATTGACCAACAATTCCTTACTTTCTGTTAACCTTACAAAAACCCGTTCTAGGGCAATACGCACCTCTTCGTAGTAACCAGTAACTCTTTTTTTTCCAGGGCAAACGAATAATATCTGAAAACGGTGAAGAAGGATGGAGTGACGTGGCGCAAGAGAACGCCATTCTCACTGGCGAGGTGGAATCATTACGGCGAAGAGTGAAGGCAATGCAGGGGACTATAGACCAGCTGTCTGTTAGGAACAGTGAATTAGTAGCAGAGAAGGCTCTTGGGAATTGGGGACCGAAGGATGGAAGTCCTGAGGCGGCTGATTGCTCTTTGACTGCTTTAGTACAGGTTCGTGATCGCTAATATATATATATATTTTATGACATAGGAGGCAAACGAGCAGACGAATCGCCTGATGGTAAGCGATTAGCGATATCTGGATAGTATAAGATGACAACCACTTTGGCTTAGTTGGTAGCCTGCCTGCGCAGTTGGAGGTCCCGGGTTCGAATCCCGGTCATTATTTCTGTGGTGAGCACGGATATTTGTTCCTGAGTCTTGGATGTTTTCTATGTTTTTAATTAAGTATTTATTTATCTGTATAAATGAGGAGTGTCTTTTCAAAAGAGTTTATTTTTTCTGTAACTCTACTCCTAAATTGGACCTTAAGTTTTCATAAACAAGGTACACTTTAGAAGTACCGCTGAGACAAAAATAAGCCCTTTTGAAAAGACTCCACAACTATGTATATCGTCGTCTAGTACCCATAGGTACAAGATTTGCTTAGTTTGGGACTAGGTCGATTTGTGTAAGATTGTTCTCCAATATTTATTTATTTATTATTTATAGTATCAAGGATACATTGAGCACCTTGTCATCTGCTAGGAATAAATTTAATCATAGTGGGGTTAATGAGTAAAAACTTGACTCCAAAACATGGCAGTCTTCCAGTGACTTAAATAAACTATTTGGATTTTTACATATTTTACTAGTAAAATTTTAAAATTATTTCTGAATAATTCTTTCGATCTTTGAGCATTTGGTCTTGCTCGGCGTCACTTGTGATTGTGATCCAATTTTGTATCCTATTTTTTAATTCGACAATTTCAGCGTAACGGAATCAAACTAGTGTATATTCTTCATGAAACATCCTAAGTTCTTAATTTACCATTTCTTTGACAGGGATATGTAGGTGAGATAGAAGAACTAAGAGCCCAATTGATGGAAGCTAACGCTCTATACGAGGCCAGTCGTCGGCGGGAAGCGATGGCGGCACGGACACGACACGAGTCCGTTCACGACACGGCGTCCGTCATAGATGACGCCAAGAGAGAGCTTTATAAAGTGAGTAGTGTATATTACTAGTAGTAGTAATAACTAAAAACCTATGATAATGGGGTAGTGACTTGGATAAGACCCCTCCAATTACGCTCTGCCAGTCGCAACTTAAAAGGGTGGCGAAATTTAAGTACCTGGGGCACTGGCTCAACGAGGCTCTCACAGATGACACAGACATGGAGAGGGAGCGCAGGGCGTTTGCTGTGAGGTGTAATATGCTGGTCCGTAGGTTTGCGACATGTGAAAAACCCGAGAAGATCACGCTCTTTAAAACTTTCTGCCAAACTCTATACCTGCAGCCTATGGACCAAGTATACCCGAAAAACGTACGACTCCCTGCGTGTCCAATATAACAATGGCTTCAGGATCTGTTGGGGCTCTCACGCTATTGTAGCGCGTCAGGTATGTTCTGTGAGGAGCGCACGGACGGTTTCTGTGCGATAATACGCAAGCGCGTGGCCTCCCTGATCCGCCGCATACGTGACAGTCCCAACAGCCTCCTTATAGCCATTGCGGAAAATGTCTACAGCCCACTATGGAGACACTGGAACTCCATTCATATGGAGTCCAGAGAGAATATTTTCCGGCTTATTAAATAAATATAATTAAATATAAATATAAAATTGCAGGTAGTGACTTGGATAAGAAAAATATTATAGTATTATAATACTTAAGAGATACACAACCGAATTAAATCTGTAACAACTAAATTTTTAACAAAGAGACACCGACTCTTAACTTTTCCGGATCCCATCCTCCTGCTATATAATTTGAGGAGTTCCCTCGATTTTTCCAAGATCCCGTCATCACATCCAGACTTGGTGACAATGACCAACTAGAAAACATACCCTTTCAAACAAAAAAAGAATCGTTGAAATCGGTCCGCAAGTCTCCGAGTAATCGGTGAACATACATTAAAAAATATTCCGACGAATTGAGAACCTCCTCCTTTTTTTGAAGTCGGTTAAAAATAGTTTATCACAATCGAGTAGAAGCAAAGCCACTAAAAACTGAAACATGCAAAACGTGGCTAAGATATTAGCCACGTTTACGCATGTTTAAGTTTTTATCGTGGTAAGATATTAGCCACGATAAGACTCAAATTAGTAAATTGTGAAAAATTATCTTTATTAGCTTCAACTTTACTGGATGTCATCTGTAAAATGATACGCCAATGCCAATTAGTCAAATACTTCTATATTTACAACTATCTAGATTCGCCTCACCAAACGTCTTTATTATATTTTGACTTCGTGATTCGTGACAACTATGTGCGCAATCGGAGGTCAGGCTTATACTGGTTCTTCTGAGACGTATTTTCCGTACGTCAGTAGGCATTGGGAATATCAGCCACGTGCTCGGACGTATTTGGTTCCGCTCGACAATCCCCGGGAACTTTGTACCCGGTTTTACAGAGCGATTTTTACGCTTTAATTGTGGTTTTATGGTGTTTGTAGGTTATTCGCTATTAATCCGTAGAGTTTTTTTTTTTCATTTGGCAAACGAGTCTGAGGTGTGCCTGATGGTAAGCAGATACTCTCGGTTATGTACGCTTGCGATTCCAGACGAATCACAAGTACGTTGCCAACCCTGTATTAATTTGAAAACTCGGTGGTGTGTTGCCAGAGATATATGCAGGTCCCTCACTCTCTATATATATATATATATATATATATATTTTTTTTATTAAAAATGGGATTGCTCTTGGCCAGCATCTAGCCAAGGGGCAAAAATGAGGCCGAGTATAACGAGTTCTGGGAAGCTCTAGCGACCTTACTCACCACCAGGAACACAACTTCACATATCTAGGGGTGGTATTCCACTCGTCCAATATCTTTGTCCAATCCAATATACATTTGATCAAAAATATTGGAATTTCATCAAACTTGGAAGAGACCTTGGATTAGATCAAAGATTCTGATGACATTTAAATCAATATGGCTACGCATGAAAAATAATAAAACTTGGACAAAGATATGGATAAGTGGAATGAGTCTACGTCAAAAAAATTTGATCAAAGATTGGACAAAGATATCCGATGAGTGGAATACCACCCTAAGGAGCAAGTAGTGGTGTTATTGTGGCTGCGGCTGCTCGTGGCCCAGCGGCGCCCGCGTACCGCGTGCGGTATGCGAGGTTAAGCAATGTCGGGCGAGGTCAGTCCTTGGATGGGTGACTATTTTGAGTGGTTACTAACTGAGCGCTCCCGTGCTTTGGAAGGCACGTTAAGCCGTTGATCCCGGTTGCTGTCTATAATAGCAGTCGTTAAGCCAAGTTAGAGGCCTCCGGGCGGTTTGAGAACTTCTAACAGTCAAGTTGCCCACTCACTTGACAAGCCCAATAAGGTCTAGTTTCCCCTCGGGTTGGAACGTCAGATGGCAGTTGCTTCCGTAAAAACTAGTGCCTACACCAATTCTTGGGGTTAGGTAGCGGACCCCAGGCATCCTTCAGGATGCAACTGTACTGGGAATAACGCTAGGAGGATGATTTATGTGAATGTGAAATGTCTGTTCACAGGAGAAAGAGCTGCTAGCCCGCAGTATGGGCGAGCTGGAGTTCCAACGCAAGCTGAACATGAGCGACAGCATAATGAGCGCCGATGCCGACGCCGACGCGGAGGCGATGAGCGTCGGCGCCGGCGTCGGCGTGCGCGAGCGCGCCGAGGGCGAGAGCGCCGACGACGAGACGCCGTCCGAGGAGGAGGATGACGACGAGGAGAGGGAGGAGCGGGAGCAGGAGGAGGTTAAAGGTGAGTTTCATATTTTAACCGGGATTATATTAAGCAAGTCAATAAAAAGTCGCCAACGCACTTGTGATTCCTCTGGAGTCGCAAGTATCCATAGGCTACGGTGTCGGCTTACCATCAGGCAGGCCGTATGCTTGTTTGCCACCGTCGTAGTATAAAATTATTTTAACGCCACCGTTTTTAATTAATAATAATAATATAAATAAATAGGTTGAAACATGTCCACGTGTCCATAATAGGTTGAAACATGCATTTTTGAACCCCACTGTACGTTACGAGCTCTGTGTCCTTTGGCCGAACTTATTTTACGCCTAGCTCGCCTTTACTCCTTATTCATCGTCCTATGATATATTCGCTGAGTACGCATCGTCAGCTTGCCTTCTGCTGAAGATTCTGCTGAATACTATGAAAGCCGAGTAGCAAATAGCAAAAACCCGACGAAAGAAATGTGGCGCATTGTCAACGACGTAACGTCTACGAAACCCCTACGCCATACTATTACGCTTAAAGATGAAAGTGGAAATGATGTCCCACCTACAAAAGTACCAGAACACCTAAACCAACACTTCCTCACGATAGCTACTAAATGCAGGATAAATAATGTCAACAAATCGGACTCTGTACACTATCTCGATTATTATTTACAAAACGTAAACATACCTGACCTTGTCCTGCCCAAGGTCACACTCACAGACCTCAACCGCACGTTGAGGGCTATGATCAAAACACGCGGGACCTTAGATATATACGACATATCTCTGAACATACTCGAGTGCATCTGGCCGGTCATTGCGGGATTATTAGTAGAACTAATAAACACCATGTTCGCATGTGGTGAGTATCCCGATGTACTGAAAAGTACACGAGTATGTCCAGTCTACAAGGGGAAGGGCGAAAAAACGGCTGTAGACAATTACCGACCAATCACCATTGTACCTAATATTTCAAAAATTATTGAATCCATCCTATCAAACCGCTTAATGACTCATCTCGAGACAAATAACTTACTGACAGACAGACAATTTGCTTATAGAAAAAACAGATCCACTACAACAGCCGCATTTAAGACCTATGATTGTGTAACAACAGCTTTGGATGCAAAAGAGAAGGTAGCAGGGATATTCTGCGACCTATCTAAAGCGTTTGATGTGATTAGTCATGAATTATTATTAGAAAAGATAGGGCACTACGGAATCAAAAACAACGTTCATAGACTGTTCACATCATTCCTTGAAGATAGACGCCAGACGGTCGGGGTCCAAATTGAAGGCAAAACCATCAAATCAACAGAAGGCAGCCTAGAACTCGGGATTCCACAGGGATCAGCGCTTGGGAATACCCTGTTTTTGATGTACATAAACGACCTCCCCTCCTCTGTTACTGAAGGCATGATGGTTTTGTTTGCTGATGACACCACTGTGATAGTAAAGGCACCCACGTACTTTCAGCTCGAACAGATTATATCACAGACGTGTAGCCAACTTCATAAGTGGTTCTCAGTGAACGGCCTAATCCTCAATGTCACGAAGTCTAATGTGATGTTGTTCTCAGCCGGAAGCACTACCAGCATCCCACTGATACAAAGTCCGATGCCGCGCTGTGACTCATGCAAGTTCCTCGGATTTACAATCGACGCCAGGTTGAAATGGAAAGAACACGTTGACAACTTGTGTGGAAGGCTGAGCAGTGCTGTATTTGCGCTGCGCAAACTGAAACCAATTGTCTCCAGTGACGCATTGCTTCAAATTTACTATGCCCATTTCTTTTCACTTATGTCATACGGTATAGTTTTGTATGGAAACTCGACCGACTCTGACAAAGTGTTTAAATTACAAAAACAAGCTGTACGAATATTGGCGGGAGTAAATCGGAGGCACTCGTGTAGAGAAATATTTAAAACGTACAAGTTGATGACCCACTACTCACTTTACGTATATGAGGTGGTTATGTTCACACGCGGTAATATTAATTCATTTAAACGGGCAAATATCCCTGGCAGAATCACCCGCCAAACGGGGCGACTACTGCTCGTGCGGCGTCGACTCGCGCTGCTCGACCAAAACCCACGAGTAGTGGGCCCGGCGTTTTATGAGCGCCTACCCACCAGTCTCAGAAATGAAACCTCTGACGATAAATTTGGGCACCGACTTAAGAAATTTTTATCCTCTAAACCGTTATATTCCGTAAAGGAATATAACAAAGAACTATTTAATGAATTTAATGATTGATTATTATTTAACTATTATTACTGTGTTTTTATATTATTTTGACATTTACCATTTTTATTATTCTGTTGATATTCTGACATTGTACCTTTTTGACATTATTTAGTTTTATTATCCTTTTATTATTTTGATTTGACATTACCTAGGATATCCTAGTCATGTATACCTACTTTTAAGACATTTTTTATTTTATTTCATTCACATGTGACATTTCTTATTTTTCTATTATATTGTTTTTAAATTCTCAAATTATTATACCTATAGACGATCTTTTAGTGAATCCATTTTATTTTTGATGTAAAATAATAATGTTATTTTCTAAGAGAAATAAATGAATCTATCTATCTATCTATCTAAGCATGTTTACGGGCGCCAAAGTCACAATCGCATATGTACTGTATTTAAAATTCAACCTTACTCCACTAATGATAACATTCAATTTCAGCCCAACGCGCCCTCTCTGCGCAGCTAACAGCCCTGAGCGACGACATCGACACCAAGGCGCGTCTCATCGAACAGCTGGAGCTATCACAGCGGCGGCTGACCGCTTTGAGGCAGCACTACGAACAGAGACTCGACACTCTTCACACGCAGATCAAAGCCACGCACGCGGAAAGAGACAAAGTGCTGTCTACACTCAGTGAGTATGGTTTCTACTAACTTTGGTATAGTCACTAAGCGTGTATGTCGCAGCGAAGACTGAAGGCACTATAGCAGCACTGTGAACAGGCACTCGACGCTCTTCTAACTCACATCTAAACAACGCATGCGGAAAAAGACAAAACGTTGTCTATACTCAGTAAGTATGATTTTTTTCTGTACTAGCATATTTAGCTTCACGGCAACTAATTTAAGTATATTACCTGCCTCTTGCTGGTGTTTCTAAAATCATTGATAAGCTTGGTCTGGGCAACACAAATGAGTTTTGTTTGGAAGCCAAACAATGAATGATCTGAGCTACTCCACGATGGATAAAAAAAAGTTTCATGAAGACACGTGTTTTACTTGCTTATTGGTTTTTTGGCGAAGAAAAGAATTGTATCATCATCATCATCATCATCATTTCAGCCGAATGACGTCCACTGCTGGACATAGGCCTCCTCCAAAGACTTCCACATAGCACGCAGAACCGACGGCCGTTGGGGCGGGAAGGTTCTCGAGTGGCGACCACGTACCGGAAGGCGTCGCGTGGGCAGGCCCCCCACACGGTGGACTGATGACCTGGTAAGGGTCGCGGGTGTCCGCTGGATGCGGGTGGCGCAGGACCGGTCATTGTGGAAGAATTGTATGCTTTGAAGAAATTCGAAGTCCCAAACACGCACTACGTTAGCGCGTGACTACAATCTTTTAGGAGGCTTGTAACAAATGATGATGATGACGTTTTCTAAAGTTATCTAATTTGTGCCTTTCGCAGCATCCCAAGCCTCGCCACCCAGTGAGAAGCTCAAACGAGTAAAGGATGAGTATGAGCGTCGTTTAAGCGGCATGTCCCGCGAACTGAAGCGGCTCCAAACAGCGGCCAGGGAACACACGCGGCTGCAGAGGTCGCAGCGGCAGACCGCGCAGCAGATACTTACGCTGAAGAACGAACTTCACTCTATGAAGCGAGACAAGGTCAGTTCCCACGGCATGCGCCTTTTAAGTGTTAAGTCTCTTAGTGAGCTACGGGTGCCTGGTACTTTTAGGAGCATATCATAGGACTCTATGAAGAGTTATAAGGTCAGTGAAATACAACAACAGTCAACACAGAAACAACAGAGAGGTAGAGCCCAGCGTATCGTCTCGCTCATATTTAGCGCAGCTTCTATAGTCCTATTCATCCATAGGCTACGGCCCCTGCTTGCTTTCAGGCAGGCCGCATGTTTGTTTACCAGTTTCGTAGTATAAAAAAAGAATGACTTACAATTACTAACTGCACTCTATGGAGCGTGATAATGATAAGGTCAATTGTATGCAACAGTTACACAATAAGGGTTATCTCTCGCTACGCTCGTTTTGTTACAGCGACTCTAGAATTGTAAGACCTAAATATGTAACGTTGCATACAATATTTTTTCTACGACAGCAAATTAATTTGATTTAAATAAAATATCGATATGGTGGCAGAATACGGGCATAGACGTGTACCTCTTTTAAAAATAAAAAATAAAACAGTTGTATAATAATGTATGGAAGTCCATTTTGGTTCTCCCACCAATCATATAATGACTTGTCTATGGTATAGACATGCATTTGTATAAAAACTTTATTGTTTGAATACTGCTGTCAGTCATTTAATTGACAGAATGTTAGAGTAGAAAAATTAGATTATATCACGGACGAATGATCTGAACTCTGCACGGCACAAGACTGCGTGCGAAGTGTTTCGCATGCGAGATACACACTTTTTCTAATCAGTACACTTGAAAAGACACAGGTAGTTTATCTCACGCGCTGTCTTGTGCTGGTCGTACTATCCTCCTGGTACCTGGACGTAGGCTACGTACAAATAAAAATAAAATAATTTAAACCTAGCGTTTCTAATTTATAATTTTATTTATTCTGAAATCAATAAAACGAAACAAACGCAACTCTGTCACTTCAAGACTTCACTTATTTTCCATTGACCATTTTGAGTCCTTTATATAGTACGCAAGGACTCAGGAGGCTATGTAGAGGGCGAGCTCTTAGAACATTTAGCTCAATTATGGCCCGAGTTTTCTGTAGTTTCATAAGTCCAAAATAGAATTACAGAGCTCAGATCATTACGTCAATCACACCACCAACAATTGCCACAGCAAACACCAGTATAGACTATCAGAGGCAACTTTATCTTACGTCAAATACCTTTGACATTTCCTAACTTCTCTTGCTTAAGGCACTGCACCAGCGAGCAAGCGATAAGCTCAGAGAAAAACACTCGCTTCTCGACGCTCGCCCACTCGTTTCTAGTGTTTAATTGTACTCGCTTATCGCTCAGCGGTGGAACCAGCGCCTAAGGTGTCCTTAAAACCAGCGCCAAGCCAAGGCTCATATGGCTGATAGAGCAGCGCATAAGCTACCGGCATACGCTGAAAAAATCATAGTTTTCGAGATATTAGCACCATTTTGTACCTTGAGTCTATCATTGGCCTATCACGGCTATATAGCATCCATCCTAAGATATGGGGTTATTATGTGGGGAAATTCTGTAAACGCTGATCAAGCATTCGTGGCGCAAAAGAAATGTGTGCGTGCTATGTGTGGTGTAGGATACAGAGAATTGTGTAAGCCTTTATACCTTCTTCTCCCTCACTGTCATTGTCACAAGAGGGAAAAAGTTACTAATATGCATACAATTTTAGACCTTATTTCAATGGAATTAGGTGAAAAGATGTATACATATTGGTGCCCTTGACTGTACATGATGAGGTGTGTAATAAATAATAAATAAATATTATAGCGTCATTTTTTACACAAATCGAACTAGTCCCATAGTAAGCTCAATAAGGCTTGTGTTATGGATACTAGACGACGATATATTTAATAGATAGAAAACATCCAAGTTTCAGGAACAAATGCTTATGCCACCCACATAAACAAATGCCCTTACCGGGATTCAAACTCGGGACCTCCAGCTTTGTAGGCAGTGTCACTACCAACTAGGCTAAACAGGCCTACAATAATATTATGTTTCTTTGTGGTAGGTGAAATTAATTCAGCGCATGCGTGAGGAGGCTAAACGTCATCAACAAGCTGAAGCAGCGAGAGCCAAGGAGGTAACATTTTAGAAGCTTTTATTGACTCGTTATTCCATATTTTACTTAGACCTTATTACATTTTGTCAGTGTCCAAATTTAAACAAATAAGTTTATACGTCATGCGGTAAAGGTTTTGTATGCCTCTAGATGTCGTCGGGGCCAATCTTGCAACTGAACTTTAAAGCAGTTATCTTGTCAGTCCCCCGCTCGTCTCCTCCCGTGCGTCGACGCGGCTTGCGCTGTCGCAATCTTCAACCGATTGAGCTGAAATTTGGCATACTTATGTGAGTTTGGTGACAATGCAATATTATGGTATCACCGAGCCTATCTGATGATGGAGACAAGGTAGATAAACTAAGATAAACCTGTCGTGTTTGAGCTCATTGGAACCCTCTCAATGACTACTGGATGATTGCGGGAAAAAGGTACAATAGCAAGAAATGCTTGTACCAAAAATGATTTTTTTGACAGAAACTAATATTATTTAAAACATATAAAGAAAAGAAAATTAAGTAATACCTCGATTTACTACACTTTTTTTTTATTCTCAGGTGGCTCAGCTAAGGAAAGAATCTCGCAAGAATGCAAATATTATCAGGTCTCTCGAAGCTGAAACGAAATTGAAGGAACAGGTCAGTAAAAAAATTGTCTGGAAGGGATCTCTATTTACCTATAATACCGATGTCTACGTTAGTTGAATGACCTCTATTGTTTTCTTTTATTGAGGTAAATAAAGACTTCGTAATATTTTGTACGCTATGATTCTACTTGGTTTTTGTATTATTTATGATAGAATATTTTCATAATTTCCTTATTATGTTAAAGGTATTAAAACGAAAGCAGGAAGAGGTGTCTCTGCTCCGTCGAGGGCACAGAGATAAACTGAGCAGTCGAGCGGCGGGCAGAGTTCGAGGTAATTGTGCTTTATTTTGTGTTGTATTTTAAATTACAAATACACAAAGGTAAATGGGTCAGACCACCCGTAGAAAAAGGGACGAATTCGAAATATGAGGTCCGACTCCAGATGTTTCCTTATTTTCTTCGATTTTTTCATATAATTACAGAATTATTAATTTTGTGCCGACTAGAAACATAGCGTTAATTCGATTAGATAAAGTACTCAATCTGCTGGCTACTAGTATATAACAAAATAGAGCTGATGAATAAAGGGTCAGTTCTCAGTTGACTGTGGTCAGTCAGTGTTCTGCCTCTCACTGAGGTGTAGTTCACACTCAATCTACCTGCTCCGATATCAACATCCAATATTGCCAGTCAAGTGGACACGATCATCAACCACCAACCACTGCCTGGCAAAGCATTTATTACTATTTAGTTACGAGTATGATGTATGATACTGTAGCGACAGACGGCCTACAAGGCTCTTCGCAAGGTATAAAAAACTGTCCCCATTCTGGGCGATGCGACACATCCCGCACACTATTCTGGGAGCAGACAGTTACTACCGGGGTGTCGTTCATATCGCATCATATCACGTCGGGGTCGCCACTTTGGAGTTTACTATAAGTCGATTCACAAGATTTGGCGCGGAAAATGTATGAAACTGTCAATAATTTCATAGACATTCCGCGCCAGCTCTTGTGAATCGACGTATACTAGGGTGTAAATAAAAGATTGTTGCTGACGGTTTAGTTAGGGAATACATATAAAGAAACGTAATGCGGGCGATATGAACGACGCCCCGGTATTAACTGTCTGCTCCCAGAATAGTGTGCGGGATGTGTCGCATCGCCCCGAATGGGGACAGTTTTTTTATACCTTACGATAAGAGCCTTGTAGGCCATCTGTCGCTACAATACTTATTCTTATTCTCACATCAGCAGAGTATATTTTCCTCTAATAAATTTTCAAACCTGTTACCAATATTGCCAGGTGTATAACAATTTGTTACGATCTGACTAACAAGGTTAATATTTCCCCAGGCAACCGTGCCCAAACGTCCTTCCGCGAGACCTGGGCCCGGCTCGAGTCCTGGCTGTCCCGCGCCTGCGCCGCGCGGTCCACGCTCGGTGACCTTGAGAGCGTGCTCGAGAGGCATCTCAAGCAACGGGAGAGGGCACACGCGGAGGGCGATGCCCCCTTGCTGGAGTATCTGAGAGGGGCTATAGCTGATACGCATCATCAGATCATGCAGATTGAGGTAAGTGTATTTATAGTAGAACCGTATTGTAAAGAGATAAAGTATATAATAGAATCTCATCTACGCTTGGGGACCTTGAGAGCGCGCTTGTGAGACATCTCTTGCAACAGGAGGGAACGTGGAGGGCGACGCCCCTTTGCAGGAGTATCTGAGAGGGGCTATAGCTGATACGAATGATCAGGTCATGCAGATTGAGGTAAGTGTATTTATAGTAGAACCGTATTGTAAAGAGATAAAGTAAATAATAGAATCTCATCTACGCTTGGGGACCTTGAGAGCGCGCTTGTGAGACATCTCTTGCAACAGGAGGGAACGTGGAGGGCGACGCCCCTTTGTAGGACTGTCTGAGAGGGGCTATAGCTGATACGCATCATCAGATCATGCAGATTGAGGTAAGTGTGGGAAATTCAACTGTTTGGTAAAAGGATAAGCTTGTACCTACCAGTATTTGAATCTTTTCTACGCTCGATGACCTCGAGAGCTCTTGACAGAGTTCTAAAGCAACGGGAGAGGGCACATGTGGAGGGCGACGCCCTTTTGTTGGAGTATCTGAGAGGGGCTATAGCTAATTCGCATCATTGAATTATGGGGATAAGGATTTATTCTATGCTCGTTGACCTTGAGAAGCTTCTGAAGCGACGGGAGAAAGTTACTCCTAATAAGACGCTCACTTTTGGATAATTTGGAGGGAGATTTTCCTGATACACATCATCGATCAAATATCAATCACACTTACGATCTAACTAAAACGTGCCTTTCGTTTTGACAGCCTCCTGTGCCACTAGACATCTAAATATGTTCAAACACACAGCGTATCCTAAAGTACAGGTCTTACCTATTCAGGAAGCAGTCTTTAGTTGTAAGGAAACATGTATCTTGATGTGAAATAAATCATTATTATTATTATTGTGACAACCCTATATCTGTCACAGGAAGAAAACGACGAGAACGAGCTCCCCCGGCTGCTAGAGCAAGTGGACTGCGCGGAGGCGGGCCGCTACGCGCTGTCGCGGCTGGCAGCCCTGGCGCTGCAGTACGCGCACGACTCCGCGCGACACCAACAGGCGCTATCCGATGCGAGGGCGCAAGTGGCGCAGGTATGTCAATCTGTGACGGACTTTATTATCAAGCTTGTACAGTCTAATTTCCCCAGGTGTGTAAATATACGCTCTCTCTCTCTTGCGTATACAGTGCCGGATTAGGAAATGGTGTCCCAAGCAGATCTAGATGATGCGGCAATGCCCCCAACACAAACTTTTTCTCATCAAGTCGAATTGCTTTCGAGATTTTGGTGACCCTAGACGTGGTGCCCTAAGCAACTGCGTACATTCCTTTTTGGTTTCCAGCTCTGTGTATATGCTTGTGATGTTTAGTCTTGGGATTTATCCTTGTAATTATAAGGGATGGACATGTTTTTAGATGGAAGAGAGCGCGGAACGAGCCGCGGCGGCCATGCGAGCAGTGGGCGACCAGAACCTGAACCCGTGGGGCATGGGCGCGGGCGCGCTGGCCGCCATGCTGGCGCGCGTGTCGTCCGGCACCAGCACGCGCTCCGTGTCGCCCGTGGACGGGTGAGTGTAGTGTTGTCTGTAGTTCGTGTTTACATGGAGGAGAGCTGAACGAGCCGCGGCGGCTCTGGCCAAGACATTCGGGACTCGTACAGAATGACAAACTTTCCGCACTTGTATCGAAATGTACTATTTCTTTCATACCCTGAAAGTGGGTCATTGTTCATCTAAGGGTGGTATTCCACTCGTCCAATATCTTTGTCCAATCTTTGATCAAATTTCTTTGACAGAGGCCCATTCCACTTATCCAATATCTTTGTCCAAGTATTTTTTTTTCATGCGTAGCCATATTGATTTAAATGTCATCAGAACATTTGATCAAATGTCGAGGTCCCATCCAAGCCGGATGAAGTCATCCAATTTCTTTGATTAAATGTATATTGGACAAATATATTGGATGAGTGGAATACCATAACTCACATAATAATGGTCGCTACGGGTGTTGTACGGCTTACGGCTCCAGGGTGAGTGTACTCGCGGCGGCATCGTTTCGTACACTAGGCCCTGCTCCGCCGCCTATTAGTCGACACAGTTGTTGATTTCTCCTTGATAATGTTCTTAGTTTCTCCTTTATGTATGTATAGATTTAGAGACTTTCATTTTTCACACCCTGTAACTGGGTCATTGTTCATCTAAGTGGCGTGTTGAAATTGGTACATTTTTGCTCTAGTGCGAAAAAGTATAATAATAATTAATTTGCAGATTTGGCATTGCTTTTTGTTCCCCCGTATTTTAAATAAACAGCAGATGGTGTAACTCGGGTGAAATCACCACTTTCAGCCTCGAACTATTGGCGCTCTCACTTGGTTCAAGCGTCAAAATATCTACAGGGATGGGTGCCTTTCACTCCTAGGTTAACAATTTACTAAATAATACACAAGACAAATAAGGCTTGTGTTATGGGTACTAGACGACGATATATTTAATAGATATATACTTAAATACATAGAAAACATCCAAGTCTCGGGAACAAATGTCTCTGGTCACCACAGAAACAAATGCCCTTACCGGGATTCGAACCCGGGACCTCTAGCTTCGGAGGCAGTGACACTACCAACTAGGCTAAATAGGCCGACAAATGAAGAAGAAGAGGCTTGACTTAGTTAATTATTTTATTTGTTCCACTTTACACACACATGATATTCTCACAACTCTCAGCCATGTTGCTTTTTATCAGTACACCAACCTTACAGATATAGCAGCACAAGGCTGCCAACATATTATAAAATATAATTGTTGCCAGACTCAAAAAATACAGACAGAAAAAGCGCACAGGTACAAAATTCCTTGTTTCTTGCGGGCTTTCGTTAGTTTACCTTGATTGTTATACTGTTGCAGTACTTTCCTGGAGCGGCCGGTGGTGCCGACAAACGGCGTGAGAGAGACCCACACTGCGCCCGCTTCGCCGCCGGATGATAACAGAAACTCGCCATTCCAGCGGAACACGTATGTACCAACGAAATAAATCTTACCGAATCGATATAAGTTTTACCTTGGCGTAGGAACTGGATAGTGTCGTGTGTAATAATAAAAAGGTATATTACTCCGTAATTTAGATTATCAAGAAATATTGGACTCGTATTTTTTTGTCAATCAAAGAAAACTGACTAAGATAAAGCCCACCAAAGTTTGGGAGTGACGTCAAGCGGAACTTTAACAAGGTATATATGTTTATTTTTTGTTTAATAGAAAAAAACTAACGGATGGACTAATGTTTTTTAGAACACAAACCTAAAAAAAATGTCCATTAATCACTATTGTAAGTTTTTTTTTTTTTCCATACATATCAGGTTACATTCATGTTTTAAAATGTGTTATTCACATCAACTGCGATTTTGACAGATTAGTGGACATTTATAGGCAAAAGAAGCATCGGTTGCCAACTAGTTCAATCGATCGACAACATTAAACCGATCATGAGTCATTCCTCGATAAAAAAAAAAAAAGTAATGTAATTATGGACACATATTTTGTTAGTTTGAGTTCATGCGTAAAATTAGAATTATTAAAAGGTTGGTACTAATTATTATTATTAATCATTGGCGCACTACCACAGTATCACACTAGTAGGGGAATTGCAGTCCCCCACAGCGTGACATGTAGACGCGGTCTAGCCTGTCCGCTATCACGGTGTCGGGGCTGCCTCGCTCCCGGCGCAGCAGGGACGCAGTGCGCCCGCGCATGCGCGTATAGCAACAGTCGACGCACCTCCGCAAACATCCCTGACGCGCTACAGTAGCGAGGCAGCCCCATCAGCGCCCCGAACAGTGGCGGTTGTACCTTGAGTGCGCTCGTGCGTTGCACTGCCAAAAATTTAACACCATCAATACCATCGTCATCAATAAAACAATCGCAATTATCTACTATACATACTATACTATAGAACTATACATACATAAATTACATTTAAAAAAATGCAAAGTATCCACTACGCTATTTCGTAGCTATGAAAACTCTTTTTCGCTCAGTCTCAAAAAACCTCTCCGTGCGCTTCGTGGAGCGCACGCACTAGCCAGTACAATTTCTATGAGAATCGCGTTAGAACGCCGGGCGCGTGAGACGGAAGATACTCCGTACCACGGATCTATACCTAAACCGGATTGAGTACTGTGACGAAAAAGTGTGACCGACAGAGAAGCCATACTCGAGGATTGCATCTCGTTTTAATTAGGGTGACCAAGTACGTCTGTGGATATGAGGATTATTTCTAATATAGGTTCTATGTACAGTGAAATTTAAACTAAATTAGGTAGTAAATAAAATAAGAATATTTTTCAAAGTAATATTTATTTTTGCTATAATCACAAGTTTGTGTATCCATACATTGTAATTAATAATATTACATTGTTACCGAACTTGCCGGTATCCAATTGAGTTGAAATTTAGCATACTGTACATAAGTATGCTAAATTTCAGCTCAATTGGATACCGAAAAGTAGCTGTAAAATTGTAAAAAAAAATTAACGACAACTTAAGTACTTGCACAGTTTAATCACATACAGTTCAAGTAAACAAAAGCTCGTAATGATAACAAAATTGTTAAAAGATTGAACTGACCTTTAGAAAAGGTTTTCTCACTAAACACTTTCACAAAGGTTTTCTCACTAAACTCACTAACGAATATTTCTGCAAAACCAGCCCAAGTCATAGTCACCCTAATCAGTTTGACATTTGTCTTGTCGTTTTATCGTAAAATATAACAAATTGTTCCTTACCTGTGAAATGATATTCCACAATTAATAAAACTTTAACTTTTACAACCCTTTACATAACATGTTTTCACTATTTTCAACTAATTTCATCAACCGCTTATTTTCATAATTTCTAATTTGACACCATTAACGTTGGGGATACCAATTAATATTTGAAGAATATTACTATATTTATTGCAATACTAGGTTTTAGTCAGTTAATAATGTTGATATTTTATACAATTAGAAATGACGTCAAATGTAAATTATCCCTGATAAACATGCAGTACTACTTAGTACAAGCAAGTTATTATTTTCAGTATTCTAAAATACCACAACATATTTATTTTTTACATTGGCAACTTGTGCGAGTGGGACACCGTCCTCCGGTTGGTTGCTCTCGCTCGGACCGCTTTCTCTAGTCTGTCTGTCATAACAGGATACTATCTGTATTACACGGGAATATGGTTCAATTTTGACTGGCTCATAAAAGTTTGTACTCAATCCGGTTTAGGTATAGATCCGTGCTCCGTACAAACTGAACGAAGAAAAAGGTAAATCTGGTGCGGTGCACGGAGGTATTACCCGACCAAGCGAAGGAAACGCTCAAAATATAAAGATTTTCTTGCGCGCCAATTGTCAAGTTGGCTTAGTTGGTTAATAATAATAACATGGCCTGCACTTTTCTCGTATCGCGCCATCATTCGTATTTCGTGTTTATTGTTTGTTTTTGTAAAGTGAGTGACTATCTTTTATGAAGTTGACGAACGATGTGTTTAATGGATAAATAAGTGTGAACTTGAATATCGAGAATATTAAAAGCAATAATAAAACTTCTAGTGATTGATAAATTAGAAATAAAATCGACAGGGCCGCCAAGGTCATGTCTTAATACGAGATTAGCCATTGACCAAAATCGACGAATTGTGGTAATACATATTTTTTTTTATTGTTAGTAGGAAAATGTGGGTGTTCGCAATATTATAGTATTTCATACATCCATGAATTAGCGCACCACCGGTTCTCGTAGTCAGCAGCCGCCACTGGCCCCGAACGCATTATTATATTGAACGCGAAGAGCCCCATAGGCCCGTTTCGCTTAAGAGGGCGCAGTACGCTCGGTTCTCCATACAAACGTATTTATGCTCTCATTTTAAAACGCCATGCTAGAATAACATGAAACTTTGTTTACACAATGGGATCCGGCATACCTAGGCCGGAAAACAGTTTCTGTTGTTAGAAATTGTAAAAGAAAAAAAAATACAGCGGTTTGTTGAGTTTTTTACGGTTTGTATGAAAACCTTAATAATCGTTGTATTTTTTCTCCATTATGATTTCAAGCAACAGAAACTAATTTCCGACCAAGATATGCCGGATCTCATTGTGTACAAAGTTTCATGTTATTCTAACATGGCGTTTTAAAATGAGAGCATAAATACGTTTGTATGGAGAACCGAACGTACTGCGCAGTCTTAATAAAGATAAAACTAACGCATAACCAGGACGAGTGGCTCAAAGAGAGACCAATGCTCGGCAGCAGGCGACAGACTGAGAATAATAATGATGCGTGGACTTGTAATAATTTCTCTTTGCCAGTGTTCGTCGCGGCTCAGTAAGGCTTCGAGACCTTGGAGTGTACGGCAGCGAAAACACAGAAGCTGACGTCATGACGCAATCTCTGATCGAGCCGACCTCGCCCCGGCCCGTGCCGCTGAGCCGCGTCCCCAGCGCTCCGGGCAGCTTAAGGTAATATACACTTTAAGTGTTACGCTATAACGTCCAATATTCCTCAGTGACGGGTTTCATATATCCTTAAAGAGGGCGCAGTACGATCGGTGTGGATCGGTTCTCCATAAAAACTTATTTAGGCTCTCATTTTAAAACGCCATGCTAGAATAACATGAAACTTTGTATAGACAATGGGACAGGCATACCTAGGTCGGAAATTAGTTTCTGTTGCTAGAAATTGAAAAAGAAAAAAATACAGCGGTTTGTTGAGTTTTTACGGCTTGTATGAAAACCTTAATAATCGCTGTACTTTTTCGCCATTATAATTTCAAGCAACAGAAACTAATTTCCGCCCTAGACAAGCTGGATCCCATTGTGTATACAAAGTTTCATGTTATTCTAGAATGGCGTTTTAAAATGAGAGCATAAATACGTTTGTATGGAGAACCAAACGTACTGCGCCCTCTTAAACCGATTTAAATTAACAAGAACTTACATGCAATTTTCAAAACATTGCGGGGCTTTAAAACATTTTCAAAACAGTACGATCAAACCCAGCTATGTAATGCAAACTGCATGAAAGTTCATGCAATTGTGAATCGGCCTTTACGTATATATCTTAACGGGGATCTTCCAAAACCTTGATAAATAAAATTGAACTTTATGTTGTAAGCCATAAGACTATTTTCAAGTTGCTGAATTTGTCTTATCGTGCCCTCCGTTTTAAAATTGGATCGCATCTCAGTAGTTTTTGTATGTCACACTTCTGCACAAATAAATATTTAGTATGTCTTCACTCACACTACTAAACACTGTGACGTCATCGCCTCAACGCACGCACATTTTCAGAGGGCTACAGCCAATCGCGTCCCCGCTGACGTCACGCCGGGGCCCGCCCCCCGACAGCCCTCGGCCAATCAGGAGACAGCACAGCTTAGCCAAGCCAGCCTCATTGTATGTATCGTATTTTTTATTTTAACTGTCGTAGCTCAATTCTGCCATGGTACTGCAATAGCTGTTATGTTTCGCTGCGTATTTCTTATTTGGTACTTTAAATTCTTATAAAGAATCAATATTATCAACAGGGTGAGGGCTGAATATTGAATCCTGAGAGCAGTAAAGGTTCTAGTTTATTAATTTTACTAAATATTTTGTTTTAGAATTTCTTTGTTATTGCAGCTCCTTGGCAATGTTGTGCTACGGAATAAACAATAAATGGAACTAGTTTAAGAAGTGTCCAACAATATTTCAATACATTACACAAAGCGATGTTGGGCACTGTAAAGTTTGCCATAATATGTGTCGTTCTCAGAGGAAATGGTTTAGTTCAAGGTGCACGAACGTCCCATTTTCTAGAGACGGACACATAGTAATGGTTAGAGCTCAATGATATATTTCTTGAGCATTCATTATCTTTACAGAAAAAAGATGGCTGGTAATTTTCGCAAGCTTCATTATATTTCTTTATTTAAATGCAAAAATGCTGTTTCGCACGTAAAGTGTGGCTACAACGAGCTATAACAACAATTGACCACTAAAGTTTTTACATTTTTGTATACCACGTCGGTGGCAAACAAGCGTACTTGTGCTAGCGCCTGATGGTAAGCGGCTGTGCTACCGCGAACTTCGAAAATCGAACTTCGTATCGTA
Source organism: Notocelia uddmanniana (assembly GCA_905163555.1). Taxonomy (NCBI): domain Eukaryota; kingdom Metazoa; phylum Arthropoda; class Insecta; order Lepidoptera; family Tortricidae; genus Notocelia; species Notocelia uddmanniana. The sequence continues at coordinate 3,489,555 of LR991057.1, forward strand.
CCGTCCCTTTCCGTCATAAAGTGTATAACGCGAGAGTGAAAGGGACGGCACGAGACGAAGTTCGATTTTCGAAGTTCGCGGTAGGCACTCTGTCCTCGCAGTTTAAGGACGCCTGCAGCTCCAGGGGTGTCACATGCTCGTTACCGACACTCCTTTCTTGGAGAACCCCATGCGGTAGTCCCTCGGGAACACATCGGCAGGGAGCTCCTAATCTTATAAATTACCTTTTCGCCGCCAGACGTCAAAGTAATTCGCCGTGCCCCTGACGCCACAACGGTAAAAAAATGATGTGTAAAGAAATAATGCCAATATAAAATTGGGCAGCTTCTCAGTAGTTTTTCATTAAAAAAATTGTCGGCCAGTGCTGTCGTTGGCGTCGGGGTGACGATTTTACGTTGACGTCTATGGCCGACCGTGGCGTTCAAAAGGTAAATATAAGTAGATTATCAAAATCTCGGAGTCTTCTCTACCTTCATTTTTACTTGCGAAAGTTTCCAACTTTGTGTAATCTACATGTATATATGGTAGTGTGCATGGTAGTCTGTCTCTACTTTGTATCATAAACTTATTTGCATGGTACACTGCTTGGGTACATGTGCTATGTAGTGTAGAATGGGATGTAGACATTTTTCTGTCTTACTCTGTTTTTATGTCAAAAACTTTTTGCAATAGACCTTTCTGCCCATCATTCTGTTCTCTGACCTTTTTTCACTTTTGTAATAACTAAATTGAGTGTATGGAAGATTTAACTTATATATATATAAATCACTGAATGGTATAATTGGCCATAAATATAGTATAGAAAGGTTTATGTTCATGATATCCTTAGAAATTGCAAAACGTATCGACATAAAATCATTGTACGATTTAGAGAAAGATAGAGAGAAATAATTACCCTAGGACATTGATTTTCGTCGAAAAAGCTAGCAACAAGAACTTTTCTAAATGATGGGACAAAGTGACGAGGTATATTTCACAGTAACGAAAACAGTAATTAACGTGCAGTCAAGGAAGTCATACCATTTTCGCTCGTATCACAATGATAATAAGGCATGTCCGTTTCGTGTACTGTACGATTATTATCATAGATTTTAAAGGAGTATCAGATATCGTGTCGATCGAGGGGAACAACCATTAAACTGAATTACACAACGCATACATTTTGCATTGCCACAATCGTTCGTGAATTAGAAGCAGTCGGGGCAGTTCCGCCACCGGGATAAGTTGGTATGTCTTTCTATCTCACATGGATGAAACAAACTAAAACAGTGTCTTGCGTACGTGTAAGATGTTGTAATATTTTAGACTTCGATACAATTTCCGGGCTCACTAATGAAATTTAGTATTTTATTTGCCATAAATGTTACATTTTCAACAATCACCATTTGCCCTAAAGGAAGTATTCCACTCATCCAATATGTTTGTCCAATATACATTTGATCAAAGAAAATGGATGATTCATCCAACTTGGATGGGATCCCGACATTTGATCAAAGATTCTGATGACAGTTAAATCAATATGGCTACGCATGAAAAATAATAAAACTTGGACAAAGATATTGGATGAGTGGAATGCGCCTCCGTCAAAGAACTTTGATCAAAGATTTGACAAAGATATTGGATTAGTAGAATACCACCCCGTGTTAAACTCATCCAATATCTTTGATCAAAGAAATTGGATGATTTCATCAAACTTGGATGGGACCCCGACATTTGATCAAAGATTCTGATGACAGTTAAATCAATATGGCTACGCATGAAAAAAAAAACTTGGACAAAGATATTGGATGAGTGGAATGGGCCTCCGTCAAAGAACTTTGATCAAAGATTTGATAAAGAAATTGGACAAAGATATTGGACGAGTGCAATACCACCCTAAGTCGAATTTTCTCAAAATCTTTCAGGATTGTTATAACTTATAAAGCAAACCTAACCTAACCTACAGGGCTATTTACAAAGTTTATTCATATTATCCTGAAAGTGTCACGGTTGCAGAGGAAATCGCTTTTAAGGTAAATAACGATTTTGGTATGTATGCTGCAAATGAAATTATGGATATCGAGAGGCTCCGATATTTTACGAACGGTGCCCTTATCCCGATGGCGCAATTGTCCCGGTCGACTATATTGACCTGACCTGATGAAATAAACCTCGTTGCTGCAACTAGGGATCTAAATAAGGGATTCTCTTACACTTTGAAATTACACGATCGTGCGTTCTAGTAAGTAGTTGTGAGCAAATATGCCATTCATTCGCTTGGTCTAAGCTCCAGCCGCATACAAATAACAAATATGTATCTTTTTTTTCTTTCTTTCAAAAACCTATTGAAATGTACAGTCAAGGAATATAGTTCTCTACCCATTTCGCAAACTTATTCTTTGAATTTCTATACAGTTTGACAGGGCTGATAACTTTAAGTGGGTTACAGTAATACATTGTTTAACGGGGGGCCTAAGTGGAAAATTGCGAACGAGAGTCTATCAGAAATCCAACGCTGAAGGCGGAGGGCTTTTGATGACTTGAGTTTGCAATATTCTTACGCCCTAGTTAAACACAATGTTTTTCATCACATTTGCGAGGAAATAAATAACGACAATCCAAATTGAAGAAATCAACAACTCCACTTTCAGTATCAGTGCATGATCGCTGGGGCGTCCTTGCGAGAGGAGCGCGAAGCTTCAATACTTCAACCAATTACAAAGCAGTATTTTTGCGGCGCGCAGCTAACTAGATTTTTTAAACCAATCAGGCCACACTCAAACTCATAACTCTCTCGGGAGTTATGAAAATCCAAAACTCCCGTGGGAGGTAAATCGGCTATAGCTGCTCACGCCTACGTACAATAAGGCCCTTTACGAGCAAGTATGTGATGAAAATTAAATTCCTTGACTGTACCCTCCTCAACTGAATTTATATATTTCAGAATTGGAACAGAGTTGCATTTGTTTTGTTTCGTTAGATTTCAACACAAAGCATACTCAATTTCTTATACAGAAGATTAAAATTTCATTACCAAATTTTCTTGTATGGTGTGTAGCTGGAGTAACTTCACTATGTTGGACGCACGATCGTATATTACCGTGGTGTGGGGTAACGGGTGAAGTTGGTTGCGGGTGGCTCAAGCGTGTGCTTGCTTGCAGCCTGCTGACCGACCTGAACATAGTCGAGGACTGAGGACGCCGGCGCCGCACCTAGCCAAATGTACATAATGTGTTAACCACTGCATGTTGCGTTGCTTGCACAGAGTACACACATAGAATTATAAAATACCTCTTTTCTAAATATGTTACAAATGTTTGCTGTGGCTATCTTGGGTCTATGAGGAAGCTTTACATTGTTGTGTTAAGAGTCCGCAGGAAACTCGGTTCTCCATACAAACGTAGTTTCGCTCTCATTTTAAAACAGCATGCTGGAATAACTTGATACTTTGTATAAATAATGGGATCCGTCATGTCTAGGCCGGAAATTAGTTTCTGTTGCTTGAAATTATAATGGAGAAAAAATACAGCGATTATAAAGGTTATAGATTATAAATGTAGACCTATAAAACTCAAAAACTCGCTGTAGTTTTTTTCTTTTACAATTTCTAGCAACAGAAACTGATTTCCGGCCTAGATATGGCGGATCCCATTGTGTATACAAGGTTACGTGTTGTTTCGGCACCGCGTTTTAAAATGAGAACGAAACTACGTTTGTATGGAGGATCGAGTTCAGTCGAGCGTGCGGGGACGGACCCTTAACCCCTTACACTCGTATGACCAGGTATCAGGTACCGACTTTGGAGATTTTTTTGGGGGAAGAGTAAATGTCTAATACCAAAACTGAGGGTAGTTTTCAACGAAAACTCTTATATTTAGAAGGAAATGATATAGCCTAATATTCCTAATAATAAACCCTAGTTCGTATAAGGCCCCCCACACGGTGGACTGATGACCTGGTAAGGGTCGCGGGTGTCCGCTGGATGCGGGTGGCGCAGGACCGGTCATTGTGGAAGTCTTTAGGGGAGGACTATGTCCAGCAGTGGATGTCTTTCGGCTGACATGATGATATAGCCTATAATGACCCTAAAAGTCGGTTTTAATTTTTGAAATAGGTTATTGAGATTATTTTTATAGTATTACTAAACATATCATATTTAAAGACATGTGCGGGTTTAAAAGTGAAGTGACGGATTCATCACTACGGTTATGGTCAAATAAAAAAACATTAATTTAACACAATTATGAATTACTCGTACTTAGTGGATGTGCAGGCAACGCAGCATCCATGTTAATATTAGTCTTACTAATCAACCCAAAGGAGAATTGTATAGCTTGAAGCGTAAATATTGCATTTTCTTTGTTGTAATATAGTTTAGCACACGACCAGTATTATCTACGCCTGCTAGAGATAAGTATTTTAGTAATGTTTATTAGGTACACGGTTTTGTATTAATGTAAATCTATTTTGACTGTACTTAATAACGAAGTATATTTCAAAAGCGTATGTCATCTGTAAATAACAAGATGCTTTATTTTCTTATAATATCAAAACACACTAGGTGCTTGACTGTATTAATTCACAATTTTTTTAAATTTTTAATTCATAACATTACTTACCAAAAATGAATTAGTAAATATTTCATAAAGGACTAGTTTCTTTAGTACAAATTTCTCGAATAATTTAAATTTTACCTGATTATAGAAGTTGCTAACTTTACTAATAATTACATATTAGTTATTGAGACAGATTTGGCTTCTCAATGTATCATTTAACGAGGGAGAAGATACTTAAGTTCATTCCAAATTCCTTAACCAATAATAGTTACTTTTTGTGTGGTAATGTTTGTGTAGTAGTTAAATTTTAAACTGAGCTTATTCATTCAACGTAACACAATAGCTTTGTACTTACACAATAGTGTTCTCTTTGTCTGGCACTGGTTCAAAGGTACCTACGTGTTTGAATAAAGAGTCAAACACGTACCTTTAACATTCTTATCACTATGACAAATGAATGTTACAGTTTCCCTTAGTATATCTACTTCTTTAAAACCGCGACCTTAATGACTACTAAAGACTACTTATAAAAAAGGATAGGACCTTGATGATTGTTTCTGGCGTGGTGTTATTTAATCTATTTACATATACACCTACATTACATTATGAATTAAATATTTAAGAAATGAATTAGATTTCCAGTGCGTACTACTCACATCTATCGCAAACTAGTATAACTGCTGATAGTAAATATACCTCCCTCTTTATTAGTTATTTTGTATCTTTAGACTAGGATGACTGACTTCATAGTTGAATTAACGTTGAATGTATTTCTCTCAATTGACAAGAAGTTGTAAATAACAAAGCGATTGTATTAGTAAAAAGCCTCTGTACGATAAGAAGAAAAAGCTCAGTTTGAACCTAGACACTTCATGTATATTTTTACACCATTGGAAGTAGCCATATAGTCAAACGTCTGTCTCGCACATATTTGCTGGATAAGAACAGATGGATTCATAAATAGGAAAAGATACAGGCGTAGATAACTCACTAGCATCGTTTTAGTTGTATGTAACGTCACAATGTAACATTAGCTTTAACAAGGCAGCTATATACCATGAACAAAGTTAATTAACCATCTGTGGACCATATTACAACTAAATAAGGTCTACTATTGACTAGCTAGTTATGTTGCTGTTTGTACTAGGTATGTGTATATAGGCATTAATAAACAGTTGAAGTAAGCTTGTCTTTGTTTGCATTTTGCATGCCGCACCCTTGCATGATGAAATTGTACCTTAATGTAACAGACTGAGACGTTAAATTCGGATACTTGTAGTTCGTATATATATTTGTTATGTATGTCTTAGTCCGCAATTGGGTTCTCTATGTTCCCTTTTATTAAGTTTGTGTCATGTATAGTAGTTGGCGGTTAAGAAGTCAATCCTGACACCTGTAATTCCCATACAGTTTATAACCTATAAGTCACTTTGAGGTTATAAACTGTATGGAAATGACAGGTGTCAGGATTGACTTTTTAACCGCCGACCACTATAGTTAACTCTTTTTTAATATTCCTTGTCGATATATCCACATTTCGATGCACTTAGATACTGATATTTGTTATTATTTTAAACTAGATTTAGATGTATTATTTTATGCCTATCAGTACGATTCTGACTAGCGAAATCATAAATGCCATTGTAACTATGCCACTGAACTAAATTATATTAGAGCTGAGAAAGTCACCTTAATGTTGTGCTAAAAACAAATCAGATAGCTTTAACACTTTGGACTCCGTTCTTAATGTACAGCAGCTATACGCCAACTCACTATCCAAAGAGATTGAATATAAACCTTACAGTAAATCACGAAAGCGACTGACAACGTACGACAATAGAGGTTATTGGCGCCGTAGGCACTTGTTCTTGGAGCCCAAACGGTTAACGTCCAAATGGTTTGAAGAATGGGTGTGGATAGGTAGGGCGATAGTTTTTAGTTCAGGGGTAAGTAATTTATATGTGTGTTATTAATATTCATATGCCGGGCTATGTGTGGCTTGTGAGTGGCATAGCCGGCTAATTTTGGTGTTTATTCCCATGTTTTTGCGCCCATTTCATCCATTTATTTAAGATAATTATCATAAAGTATTCTATGGGATCAAAATTACACGTTTAAATCGTTCTTAATGAAATCAATAGTTTTCAATTTGATGGAAAAGCGATTGGTATATTCCACAGATATCAAAGTACAGCAGATCCGCTCGTTTAAGTTGAACGATTTCTGTATATCTGATCTATTCTCACTAAGGCACAAATCAGTAAGTTTGAGAGGGACATACAAGTGAAATCTGACGCGTCTTCACCTGTCAGTGTCTCCGTCTTCATAACTGAAAATTGTACTGAACTGACGTTGTGGTGTGTTAAGTTTATATAGGATTTAACATTCTGGTGTGCTTTCAAATAAAGACAATTCCTTAACAGCCAAAAATTATCGTATGTAATATCTTTCTCATGCGTCATGCTCATTTGTGTGCATCATAAGTATTTAACGAGGTTTTTCTCAGATGCCTGTGGCATATTTATATTACCTTATTTGTAAAATTTGACATTATATAAAAGTGTCACTGTATCTGCATTCAACAAGTTTCAAAGGTAGTAAAATAATATTATCATCAGTCACTCATTGCTTTCATCACGAAATCAAATGAATGTATTTGAATTTAACACAAAAAAACTGATTCGACTTTTAAAAAATATTTAACAAATCACAAACCTTATCTATAATAAATTCATGTTATCAACCCATTGACGCTTGCTTCCCTAACGCTTACTAACAGAGAGGCGAGCGTGGACACGCCGCCCGCGTCGCCGGGCGCGGCGCGTCGGGCGCGGGACGACGACGTGTTCCTGAGACTCGCGCCCGCCGCCAACGAGGCCCCGATGGGGACTGTCAAGGAGATCGCGCCTAAGGTGAGCCTATCTATCCCAATATTACCGACTTCAATGGAAGGAAGGAGGTACTCAGTTCGTCTGCATGTTTGATTGTTTTTTTTTATGTATGTATGTTCCCCAATAACTCTAAATCACGTTGGCCAATTTTGATAATTCTTTTTTTTTTGTTTCGAAGCAGGTCAGACATTTGTCCCATATAAATTTGGTGAAGGTCTGATGATGGGATCTAGGAGGAATCGAGAGAGCTCCTCGAATTTGACACGCACGCATATGCCGATTTCGATATTTTCTGTAGGTAACCAAGCACTGGCTCACGGAAACCACAAATTGTGGCGTCGCAAGTACAAAATTGAAGTCGGTTTTTTTGGTATAAATTATATTCAACTCACGTCCACGGCAGAGAGCAGGGAAGTAGGCAAGGAAGTGGGCAAGACGACTATGTAAACACCATATTTCACGTTGACCGACGGTGACGACGGGACCATGTTCTAAGGAAACAAGGTCTGCTACTCCGGATTGTGACACAAGCCTACGTCACTGTCGAATTGCCACTTTTATAGTAACAAAACGACTAAGGAAGGATTTTTTTTTCTGCCATAATCATGCAGAATATATTTTTAGGGTTCCGTACCCAAAGGGTAAAAACGGGACCCTATTACTAAGACTTCGCTGTCCGTCCGTCCGTCCGTCTGTCACCAGGCTGTATCTCAAGAACCGTAATAGCTACACAATTGACATTTTCACAGATTGTGTATTTCTGTTGCCGCTATAACAACAAATACTAAAACAAAATAATAATAATAATTAAGGGGGGCTCCTATACGAAAAACGTGATATTTTAGCCTTTTTTCATGGCTACCGCTCGCCGAGCTAGATCTCAAAAACCGTAATAGCTAGACAGTTAAAATTGGCACAGATTATGTATTTTTATTGTGGCTACAACAACAAATACTAAAATCAAAATAATAATTATAATTAAGGAGGGCTCCCATACAACAGAGTAGTTGTTGGCATTTTTTTTTCTGGTACGGAACCCTTCGTGTGCGACTCCGACTCGCACTTGGCCGGTTTTTTGTCTAAGCAAACAAAATAGGTCAAGTTAAACATGAATTCACTTAATGATTTAATAGAACAGTCACAGGTATACATGGGAGTCGGGGAGTATCACAATACCACACTGGCAATACAGCAACTCACACTAACGCCCGCAGAACCATCGATACAAGTGATGACGTAGGCTTGTGTCACCCACACTACTGAATTTCCCCGGTGCTACTCCGGCTACCTTGTATTATTGTATCATGGACGGGACTGAATGTAAACACGCATTTGTATGCCGCTCGCGCTGGCCGGCTTTTAACTCCACATAATACCGCTGATTTTGGGAGCGCCGGGCAGTACAACTGGCAATAGCAACAGAATGTAAAGTATCGTGTTTGCATACTTGTCGTGCCCACTTCCCGGCTCCCTGTCGGGGAAGTACCGAATATAAACGGGGTATAAACGATCTAAACAAGCTCTTAATACCTTGTAAGACAGTCGTGTGTGTACATATTTAATTATTACCTCTTCGCACGCTGCTAGCAGTAGTTACTAGAACAAGCGGCGACACACTGCTTTAACAGCGAACCCTAAGGGGGTAAAGAGGAGGAGTAAGGAGTTCGACTTAGTTGGTAGTGACCGGAGGGCCCGGGTTCGAATCCCGGTCAGGGCATTATTTGTGCGTTTACTACGAATATTGTCCCTGAGTTTTTGATTTGTCCTATGTGTTTAAGTATGTATTTATCTATATAAGTATGTATATCGTCGTCTAGTACCCATAGTACAAGCTTTGCTTAGGGAGGTATTCCACTCATCCAATATCTTTGTTCAATATACATTTGATCAAAGAAATTGGATAATTTCATCCAACTTGGATGAGACCCCGACATTTGATCAAAGATTCTGATGACAGTTAAATCAATATGGCTACGCATGAAAAAAAACTTGGATGATTGATGACCAGATGTATATTGGACAAAGATATTGGATGAGTGGAATACCTCCCTTAGTTTGGGACTAGGTCTATTTGTGTAAGATTGGCCCACAATATAATAAAAAGAAACACAGGCGCCCAAAAAAGCTTCGATATTGACCTAGTTTAATCGACATGAACATTTATAATTTTTAAATTTTAATCGTATGAGATAAAGGACAAATTTACAGAAATCAAACCAGACCCATAGTAAGCTAAATAAGGCTTGTGTTATGGGTCGTACGAAAATATATTGAATTAAATGTATAATTAAATACATAGAAAAAACATTCCAGTCTCAGGAACAAATGTTTTTGCTCATCACAATAAAAATGTGAAGGAACGCAAACACAGAACATCTCTTTAATAACTTCATAAAGTGAGCAGGCCAGCGAACCCAAAAAAACTGCTCCTTTCACCCGCCGTAGTGGGCCCACATGCAATGACATTTTACAAACTGTTTCTGTTCAAAAAACATTATGTTCGAGACTTTTTATCTCTGTGGTGTCAGATTTACTTACTCCGGGTTTGACTTGTTTATTTCCAAATTCTCCAGCTAGTCATTTCACTGTACCGTCTAGTTTATAAACTCAATCAATCCTGTAGTGCTTGTGGCCGAATATTAACCCACGGTTTCTCTGCAGCGGGTTAGTGGAGGCACTGGGGCGTGGCTCCAGTGCACACACGTGGCGGAGGGACATGCGGGCGCGGCACTGTCGTTAGCAGTGGCGCCCGACATCCTGTATAGCGGGGGAGTTGGTAAGTACTATGTAGCCAGCGGTGAATAAGTTTCCATCATCATTTCCTTTTTGGTTACTTCTGTAACACTTGAAAGCCGATTGTGCAACCCTTTTTTTAGGAGGGGAAATTGCGTTATGTGGGACTCATGTCGGCTAATGAAGCCTATGATATACCCACTAAAACCCTTCTCTATGCCGCCTCTGTGCTATAAGGCGAGGCCACGGGAACGCCCTAGGCACACTTCCGCAACAGATTGTGGTAGCCTAGCATAGCCTAACCTTATCTGTTCTCTGCTATTTCATCGCCGATGTAACTGTGAGGCCTGTTAGAATAATAAGCTGATTAATCTATCTGCTAGGCCGGATATGCGATCGCCTTCCCTCATCCAGCTTCCCTACAACTTACTAACTTATTCAAGCTATCTGGTTTTCTGCTGCTAAGTGGCTTTCGTGGCACAAGTAAGAGACAAGGTTCTTGGCATAATGAACTTGGTACTTATCTTAATTGTTTATGTAATATGTTTACTAGACCGAACAGTTCGCGGCTGGGACCTCCGCTGCGGCGTGGAAGCCTGGCGCGGCTGGTGCGGCGGCGGCGTCACCGCGCTCGCCGCCGGGGCAGAGAGCGGCGGCGACTCCCGCCTCGTGCTCGGGGCCGCCGGCGCCGCCGTCAGACTGTTCGACACCAGGACCCGGACGCCTGTGGGCGCGCTGTGGTGAGTGTGACGTCACCGGCGGGGCAGAGAGCGGCGGCGACTCCCGCCTCGTGCTCGGGGCCGCCGGCGCCGCCGTCAGACTGTTCGACACCAGGACCCGGACGCCTGTGGGCGCGCTGTGGTGAGTGTGACGTCACCGGCGGGGCAGAGAGCGGCGGCGACTCCCGCCTCGTGCTCGGGGCCGCCGGCGCCGCCGTCAGACTGTTCGACACCAGGACCCGGACGCCTGTGGGCGCGCTGTGGTGAGTGTGACGTCACCGGCGGGGCAGAGAGCGGCGGCGACTCCCGCCTCGTGCTCGGGGCCGCCGGCGCCGCCGTCAGACTGTTCGACACCAGGACCCGGACGCCTGTGGGCGCGCTGTGGTGAGTGTGACGTCACCGGCGGGGCAGAGAGCGGCGGCGACTCCCGCCTCGTGCTCGGGGCCGCCGGCGCCGCCGTCAGACTGTTCGACACCAGGACCCGGACGCCTGTGGGCGCGCTGTGGTGAGTGTGACGTCACCGCCGGGGCAGAGAGCGGCGGCGACTCCCGCCTCGTGCTCGGGGCCGCCGGCGCCGCCGTCAGACTGTTCGACACCAGGACCCGGACGCCTGTGGGCGCGCTGTGGTGAGTGTGACGTCACCGGCGGGGCAGAGAGCGGCGGCGACTCCCGCCTCGTGCTCGGGGCCGCCGGCGCCGCCGTCAGACTGTTCGACACCAGGACCCGGACGCTTGTGGGCGCGCTATGCTCAGAATTTCAGAGGCGTCTTTACCTATGGTGCAGGGTGTGCGTTACCCGCTGTTCCAGCGGGCGCCGAGTGCCGGGAGCCCCACTCACTAGGAGGCGCTAGGGGTTTGCACACGGGCGCTACATGGGCTAGAGACGCCTCTGGACTGAGAATAGCGGCAAGGTTTTTTTTTTCATGGCATGTTTGAGAAAAGCACTATACATACGTCGGCGGGAAATATGGGGTTGCCGGCTTAGACCTATCCGGCCGAGCGAAGTCCTCGGCCGGCAACTCCTTTGTCCCGGCCTCTGTAGTAATGTGCTATTATTTTTTAATGGAGACTAGTCGACCGATTTCAAAAAATCTTTTTTTGTTTGAAATGGTATGTTTTCTAGTTGGTCCCATTGTCGCCAAGTCTGGATCTGACGACGGGATCTGGAAAAAATCAAGGGAACTCCTCAAATTGTATAGCAGGACGATGGAATCAGGCAAAGTTTGGAGTCGGTGTTTTTGTGTTAAAAATTGACTTGTATGTAGTATACAAGCACGGCTTACCTGAACCATAAAGTGTACCGTTCCGGGCGACAGGTCGTCGGGCGCGGTCGGCGCGGCGCCGGCGGCGCGCGGCGCGGCGGGCGAGGTGGCCGTCACTGCGCTCGCGCTGGCCTCTCCGCGCCGGCTCTACACTGCTGCCGGGGACAAGCTGCGCCTCTGGGATCTCAGGATGTGAGTTACCCCTTGACATTTGATACTCTCATCGTTTTACCTCAAACCATTAATTTCTGAAACCTATATCTATTCTTTAATGACTAAGTTTAAACACGATAAGCGATAAATAATGAAGGATTGTGCAATATGTATTATTTCGAAGGTCGTTGATGTCTCTATACGACTTAAGTTGCTGCAAATGAATCACTGCGCATGCAAGCCAGTTGAATCAACAATTTGTGTGCCGCGCTAACCGCTAATTTTTAGCTACATTTAATTGAATTTACACCGAACCATACAGCTTCTTCAGGGTTCTGGTCTTATGCCATTGCCATGAACATCCATACATAAAATTAGTTAATTTGTTCCACTCAACAGATTGAAGCGAATGACATGAATTATTCTGTGATGTCACTTTTCACACTGACAAATGAAACTGCACTTGACCCTCACTTTCTCAATTCACATATCATCTTCAATTTTAATTCGTCGTATAGGATGGAGTGCGTGTGCAAGCTGTGGAGCGGGCACGCCGCCGCCGTGATGTGCTTGGCGCTGGGCCGCGCGCCCTCCGGGGATCTGGTAGCTACCGGCTCGAAAGACCACTACGTGCGGACACTGGACATGTGTCCCCAGGATACAGGTAGGCACCGGTATATCAAGATGATTTGAAATATTATATCCCAGTCGAAGAACTATTTTATTTACGGACATACAGGATGATTTTGGAGTCGTGATCCGAAATGATTGTACATGGTCAAGAATTCAAAGTAGACAACATCACAGTTGGTATGACGGTTTATAACTCAAACAATTCTCTCTTTCTTCAAATTCTAATGGGAAATAATACTTTTTCATACAACTTGGTCACCCTACCCACTATCAACTCTCCATACTAACCTCAGATCATAAAAAGAAGGAGATATGGCACGGGGGCGTGGCGCGTGTCGCCTCGATAAGGTCAGTAAACCATATCCACCATATATATAGTAAAGGTTAGCTGGAAGAAATCCCTTATAGGGATAAGCTCGCCTTTGTACATATGTCAACTGTTCTTGTAATTACTGTTTTATTGTTATGTTTTACTCATGTACAATAAAGAATTTTACATACATACATACATACATACATATCGGCGCGCACCGCTCTAAGCGCTCATTTGAGCGTCGATCGTTGTTCACGCTATGGCTCCCGATTTTTTTTTTCGAAATAACGGTATGTAGCGTGTTTTTTTCTTAAAAACCGGTAAACTAAACAAAAATACAAAATACGTGGAATAACATACCACTGGTAAGTGCTATTTTAGATTAGTATTTCTATTATTAATGTATTTTTAAAGTTCTTTAATTCACTTTGTAAAATTCACCCTAAAAGCTTCGACCTGCCAGCGCAAACACCTTACGCAGCTTCGAGTGCGCGGGATAAGGCAGTGGCAGTATCTGTATGCATGCAATATTATCGATAATTGAACGACATTATTACGAATGGTTTTCATTACATTTTCTTTTTAAATATAGTTATTTGCATAACTGAATATCACATTAAAATATAAAAAAGTCTACAGATCGACTATGAATGATGTTGCCATGAAATATTTAAAATAAATTGATTAACGGTCACTGAACTATTATTTAGGATGTTTCTATGTTACACATAGGTACATTACATATCATAAGTTTGTATAATATCAAAATAGACGAACCCCCAATACAATAAATAGGAACCATAGGTTCGTTGGACTCGTAATTTTTACTAAAATATTTATATTATATTTCTGTAATAAACAGTATTTTGATTCACCCTTAAACGAAGTTTATCGTTTTAAAGGTATAATTCTCATCTCATGATTTTATCGATAAATGCAAAAATGGATGCATGTCCCCATCCCTAACAAGTTCACCGACGCTTTTGTTTACGTGTACGAGTGTATTCCTACAGTTGTTTTTCGTAGTGAGAGAACCAATTAGAGGATTAGAATGCTAGTAGACAACTGGACGGATGTGTGCGGGAAGCCAATATTTACAATATTGTGCAAGTAGTGGAAACGCACACATCTTTGAAAGTGGCGACAACAGTACCGGACTAATTTCGCGGTTAGGGCATATCTCTTTCTTTCTATGATCTGAGATACTAACCGTCAAAGGGAGTAGGGTAAACATGTTTTTTGAGATTTTGTAAAAAAATAAATTAAAAAAGAATAACTACATTTTTTTTGAAATTTCTAACAGATTCAAAGTTGGAGTACTGGTTCTTGAGCCACGACCCCGGAATCAACCTGTATAAAATTCTATTACTAAGTTACTAATTTACTATCCCAATTAATCAAAATCATATTTTTTTCGTACTAATTACATTACTTATATGAGTATCTACCCTGTTTCATTGGGTCATTGCTTGCCACGTGTAAGCGGCTGGGCTTTTAGTAGAAATATTGTTATTGATTTTGTACAGTACTACAATTCACACATACATAAACTCACGCCTATATTCTCAAAAGAGGTAGGCAGAGCACATGATCATCACGACAGAGTGACGTTCTCATATGACAATGTTATTTTCTCAAACATGCAATGAAATATTGATGTTATGTTCCTTATAATAGGCTGCGAAGTATGACGTTTCAGGTGCGGCTAGGACAAGAGGTAGTTAATGGAATTTCATACAAATCTTGCAGGCCTAGGCCTGCAAAGTCTTCTTTTTTAATTTCCATTCCACATAAATTTGTGGCACAGGCATCATGACATTCTGCCACTATGCGTATTAAAAATAAAACATTGATTTATTTTTTGTTTATTTCATTGCATGTTTGAGAAAAGCACTATACATACCTCGGCGGGAAATATGGGGTTGCCGGCCTTAGACCTATCCGGCCTCGCTTCGCTCAGCCGTCTATATGTCTTCGGCCGGCAACCCCTTTTGTCCCGGCCTCTGTAGTAATGTACTATTGTTCAGGAGGCTGGGAGGCCTGCAACCGGCGGTTACTGGAGCCCCCGCACTACGACGGCGTGCAGGCGTTAGCGCTTTCGGGGTCTACTCTGTTCAGTGCCTCGCGGGACTCCAGTCTGAAGCGCTGGAGCCTCACTGACAACACGCTGACACACGTAAGTGTAACTATTAATACTAACCCTTTCAGACTGCAAAACAGCTTTGTACTGGCGTAACATGAAGTATATCTACATATCTTGACATTTCTTTAAAAAAATTTTTATAAATATGGGGGACAATCTTACACAAATCGACCTAGTCCCAAACTAAGCAAAGCTTGTACTATGGGTACTAGGCGACGATACACATACTTATATAGATAAATACATACTTAAATACATAGAGAACATCCAAGACCCAAGAGCAAAATCCGTGCTAAATGCTCAAATAATGCCCTTGCCGGGATTCGAACCCGGGACCTCTAGCTTCGGAGGCAGTGTCACTACCAACTAGGCTAAACAGGCTAAACAAATCTTGATATTTTGACATGTATTATCCCTCAACTTATTACTCAAAGAGTGCATCTGATCGTCTGTCAAATTAAACCGGCGTAACAGAACTGGTATATGTTTATGATTTGACAATTTAAGTTGAAATGAACCCTCACGATTGGCCGGTTACGAAAGGGCTAAGTTAGGAAGTTATTTTGTCATTGGCCCTACAGTCAAATTGTACTTCTGCATAATGAATTCCATCCATAGTGCTTCCCTTCGGAATCCTGTCACTTGAACTACTAACTTTTGCCCTGTTTCACTAGACCTAGGGCATGTTACTTCAAAACAGTGAACTCTCCGGGTTTTTTATTTATTTATTAGAAACAATCAGTCGTAAATACATATCGGTTCATAGCTAATAGCTTTATAATAACAATATAACTAGACCTACAGTTTCCTATATTTTAAAATTAATTACATATAACAAAATCACTGGAACCGTTCACAGATACTTTGTCAGATTTTAAGTTTACGTTTTACTTTCATTTTATTTTTTTTACTTTCATTTATGTATTCTTAATATGGTATCATAACAACCTTTAACAAATAATTTAATGAAACCTTAAAAACGGCATTAAATCTTGAAATATATCAAGTATCTATTTATGAATTTCACACTATTTTAACAATGAATAAATTTGATTCTTAAATTTTTCTTTTGAATATCATCAAATAGAAGACATTAGGTTAAGTTAGATTTGCTTTGCAATAATCGTAAGTTTGCTGTTTAACGGTCATATTCCACTCGTCCAATATCTTTGTCCAATTTCTTAGTCCAATCTTTGATCAAATTTCTTTGACAGAGGCCCATTCCACTCATCCCATATATTTGTCCAAGTTTTTTTTTCATGCGTAGCCATATTGATTTAATTGTCATCAGAATCTTTGATCAAATGTCGGGGTCCCATCCAAGTTGGATGAAATCATCCAATTTCTTTGATCAAATGTATATTGGACAAAGATATTGGATGAGTGGAATACCTCCCTAAGAAAAAAATGGATTAGGTCTAATGAAACATGACGTCAAATCAAGCATTTATAGATAACGAAGATAGGTCTACCAAGGGAGAACCCTCTACTTCATTTGCTGCTACTAACTACGGAGCATTATGCATACGTTTGAAAAAATGAAAATTGTGTTGTAAGCCTTCAGTCATTCATATTTTCGATTTTGTGACTTTATTCGTGTTGGTTGCTTGTAAGGGGAAGCTTCTCCACAATCTGGCATTATTATTGAACTTTTCCTGTTGTTTTTGATACATATCGTAGATACGTTTGTTTCGGTGGCGGTGTTATGACGCATATAGCACAGGTATCCCTGTGTACTTCAAGGTCGTAAGTTGAGGATAGGTTAGGGACTTAGGGATTTAGGGCGTTAGGCTCCCTTGCTGAAACCCACCCCTCAATTCTACGCAGTCTGTGCAGCCGCACGCTGGATAAGTTAAATCCCGAACCTAGGGATACTTCTAATTACTTCCATTCTCCCCATCCTGGGGTAATTTACCAACCCGTCCTGGGTACCTTATACCACTTACTTGCCACCCCGCCCAGGGGTGCGTTATCCAGCTTGTGACTGTACAGGCCTCATGATGCATTCAAAATTTATTGGCAGTTTATCATAGAACTGTGAATAGTCGTTTGTTTTATGTAATTTCAGTTTAATTTTCGCCACGTTCTCGTCTGTCATTGTTGGAGAAAAGCAGTATACTCGTATATCCCTCGGCGGGAATGAAAATTCGTGGATGCGTTACCTGTCTATCTAAAATCAACTTATCCACGGATTGCTTTGCGGCCTCTGCAACAATGATACTGTTTCTCAAAGATGCTCGGGAAAGTCGGAGTTACGTCCTCGACAATAGATTGCGAATCCCATCGTTGCAGGTATCTCGAATGTCCTTACCATTTAATGGGATGTGTGTAGGAACTTGCCGCATTGAATCCTTAAAATTTAATTTGAATGTTTCATATGATTTTTTAATTTTCTCGTATTTTTTGAGAAAAGCACTATACGTGCCTCGGCCGGAACAGGGGTTGCCTACCTCGTAATACATACTCAGACTAGTCAGGCTATCCCTTTCTTTCCTGCCTTTGTAGTAATGTACTATTTCTCAGACATTCAATGAAATTTCGTCATTACGTGCGTTATAACAGGCTTCAAAGCATCACGTTTCAGGCGGAACAATTCGGGAGAACTGTAAAGGAATTTCATACAAAATTGAAGGCCTAGGCCGGGAAGTTTTTTTTTTTTATGTCAAATATGGCGTCTGTTAAATTTGTTTTTTGAGTGGTGTATTTTTTTATTTCATTGCATATGTTTGAGAAAAGCACTATACAAATCTCGGCGAGAAGGGTTGCAGGCCTCTATAGTAATGTACTATTTCTCAAACATCTGAGGCTGCGAAGTATGACGTTTCAGGTGCGGTTATGACAAGAGGTCGTTAATGGAATTTCATACAAATCTTGCACGCCTAGGCCGGCAGTCTAAATTCCAAATAATGTATGCATGTTTGAGAAAAGCACTATACATATCTCGGCGGGAAATATGGGGTTTCCCCCCTCTGAGACCTATCCGTCTTATGTCTTCGGCCGGCAACCCCTTTCGTCCCGGCCTTTGCAGGAATGTAGTATTGTCGACGGTTTGTCACCCCCGCCCGTGTTGCAGACGGTGATGAACGCGCACAAGGGGTGGGTGACGGGCGTGGCGGTGGTGGGGTCGGACGCGGAGCCGGCGGCGATGGTGGCGTCGTGCGGGCGCGACGCCACGCTGCGGCTGTGGAGCGGCGCGCTGCGCCCCGCCGCGCCGCCGGCCGCGCTGCACGACGCCCCGCACGCGCTCAAGGCGGGGCATCGCGGCGACACGCTCTACACTGCCGGGAAGTGAGTGTTCATAATGCATACCAAAAAAAACTACTCCAAATTTGCACTTGCTGTACCACGATTTATGGTTTCCATGAGCCAATGCTTGGTTACCTACAGAAAATAACCTATAAAAAAGTAAAGTAAAAGTAGTTTATTCTTCAAATTAGGCATATTACATGCACCTATGAACTTCAATAAACTACCACCGGTTCGGAAAAATATACCTCTGCCACGAGAAGAACCGGCGTAAGAAACTCGGCGAGGTGTCATTTTTTCAAAACAATATACATTGTATAGTTAAATATAAAATTACAGTGTCAGCTACTACAAAATTACTTAAATAACAATGCTACAGTAGAAAATATATTTTCGCGATAGATTACCCGTGCAGGACGCTATCACTGCCACACATACATGATGACATCCATGATGTAATCGTTTATCTTATAATATGCTCTTGAAATAAGTGTTTGTTTTACTACAGATTTGAATTTAGAATTGCTAAGTTCAGTAATGTGTTTAGGAATTTTATTGTAAAATTTGATACAATTTCCCAAGAACGACTTTTTCGCCTTTACTAGTCTATAGAAGGTTATTTTGAGTTTCCCAGTATTTCTCGTGGCTATTGGTTTATCAGCGTTCGTTGGAAAATTGCCCAAATTCTTCCTAACATACATTATTATTTCAAACTCGAGGAGTTCCCTCGATTCCTCCTAGATAAGGGATCTACATCAGCCCTTCACCAAATTTATATGGGACCAATGTCGGGGTACCTGCTTTGAAACAAAAAAAAGAATTATCAAAATCAGCCAACGTGGTCAAGAGTTATTGGGGAACATACATACATAAAAAAAAACAAGGAAACATGCAGACGAACTGAGTACCTCCTTCCTTCTATTGATGTCGGTAAAAAATAAATAAATGTTGGGGGACATTCTTACACAAATCGACCTAGTCCCAAACTAAGCAAAGCTTGTACTATGGGTACTAGACGACGATATACATACTTATATAGATAAATACGTAGTTAAACACATAGAAAACATCCAAGACCCAGGAACAAATATTGGCACAATAAGTAATATATAGTACGAGTTTACGTACGGAACGCTCACCGTTAACAAATCCCCCGTTTAGGTATGCCAGACGTGCCTAAGCGTGACCATCTCTTTCTATCGCACGCAACGCGCTCTTTCCGGGGCGAAGCCTTAGCACTAGTCCAGACTACAAGCCCGCAATGCGGGCGGCCGACATGTACTTACAAGCCCGCTTTGCGGGCGGCCGACATGTACTTACAGTGCGACACAAAAGAGCAGCAATTAAAAAGTGGCAACACTGTCGTATCATCCCTTTCAAATCAATGTAGGAAAAAGGGCCGACACTACAGTGTTCTGTTCTCAGCTCTTTTGTGTCGCACTGTACAGCGGCGCGATGAAGTCACGGAGTGGGCCGCGCCTGGTATTGGTTGTCTGTGAAGACTTAGTAAACCTGTAGACCCGCAGTTTTTCTGCGTAACGCTTTAGACGTTCGTATCATTTTTGTTAAGAAACATTACAGTTGTATTGTCCTAACGTTCGTTTGAAAAGTTACGCAATTACCCATCAAGTCGCCTTGCCTCGTGTGAGACGCGCTGGCAGACGCACCTCATGTACCGAAGGCTCTACTCTACATCATATAATCAAAAGACAAGTGAAATTACTATTAGTTTAGTGGGTAGTCTCGTGCTACGAAACTGACGGTGCAAAGTTCAAACCCGTAAAACAGGAGTATTTTAGTTCTAACCCAAGAACAAACGTAATATTTAAGCCAAGTTTGACCCCAGGACTGTGAGTTTCGCAAACAGAATCACTGCTGACTTGATAAACTGATTATCAAAACTGGTCATGATAAATTTTAAGATCTGCAAATTAATTTACTAAGTCTATTCTTCTTTCACATACCTTACTAATTGTGAAAATGAGTTACTCATATTCTGTCTAAGTGTCTATTCTAATACTCATATTTCTAGTTCTTTAACATTACTACACATATTCCATGTATAGTCACGGAATGACTAGGTTCGTCACTTTTCGACCTTAACCGCATTAAAATAGAGTTGAAAAGTGACGAACCTTTTCATTCCGCGTACGTGATAATGTTATTATAGTATTTTATGCATTACATAATAAGGGTTCTTAAAATTATTCTTCTTATTTTCTTGAGTCGCTGTAACAAAACGAACGTAATGGGTTTTGTCAAGGGGCTTGCAATGGGTGGAGCGCGCCGCGTTAATAGCCTAACGCTCGAAATCCCCGAAACTAGCTGTCAGTCGCGGGCCGTCGCCGCCCGGTCCGAACGTATACGTGCCCGTGCTCCGCTGCCGCGCGCCGCCGACTTGATCGCGACGAACCGCGCTAACGTATTTTTTTGTGTGATTTAAAAAAAAAACACGATGAAACCTATAACCGGCACCACATGTTCTGTATATGGTTGTTTAAATACCCGAAGGAACGTTGGTGTGTCTTTTTTAACCGACTTCAAAATTTCAAAAGAGGAGGTTATCAATTCGGTTGTATGATTTTTTTTTTGTATTTTTTTTTTAATGTTTGTTAGTCCATAACTCCGTCATTTCTTAACTGATTTAGAAAATTCTTTTTTGATTGTAAGTATATATATCCAAGTTGGTCCCGTTTTTGTCAAATCGCAGTTCTGATGATGGGATCTATGAGAAATTGAGGGAACTCCTCAAATCTTCAAGGCAAACATATAGTAATTTTTGTGTTTTTATCAACAAGTCAAGCATTTTCATCCAAAAATGTGACATTGGATGAAGTGGAACTGCTGATGATGATCAGAACAGAACTCTTCAACGACAAAAAGGTCACGTTTGGCGATTTGTCCTCCTAGCTGTGTTTGTTAAGCAAGTTCTATTTTCACGATTAATTTTTGTCATGCTTGATTTCTGATGATGGGATCCATGAGGAATTGAGGGAAATCCTCAAATCTTAAAGGCAAACATATAGTGATTTTTGTGTTTTTATCAACAAATCGAGCATTTTCATCCAAAAATGTGACATTGGATGAAGTGGAACTGCTGATGATGATCAGAACAGAACTCTTCAACGACAAAAAGTTCACGTTTGGCGATTTGTCCTCCTAGCTGTGGTTGGTAAAGCAAGTTCAATTTTCACGATTATTTTTTGTCATGCTTGATTTCTGATGATAGGATCCATGAGGAATTGAGGGAAATCCTCAAATCTTAAAGGCAAACATATAGTGATTTTTGTGTTTTTATCAACAAATCGAGCATTTTCATACAAAAATGTGACATTTGATGAAGTGGAACTGCTGATGATGATCAGAACATAACTCTTCAACGACGAAAAATTCACGTTTGGCGATTTGTCCTCCTAGCTGCGTTTGTTAAGCAAGTTCTATTTTCACGATTAATTTTTGTCATGCTCGATTTTTGATGATGGGATCCATGAGGAATTGAGGGAACTCCTCAAATCTTAAAGGCAAACATATAGTGATTTTTGTGTTTTTATCAACAAATCGAGCATTTTCATACAAAAATGTGACATTTGATGAAGTGGAACTGCTGATGATGATCAGAACAGAACTCTTCAATGACGAAAGTTCACGTTTGGCGATTTGTCCTTCTAGCTGTGTTTGTTAAGCAAGTTCTATTTTCACGATTGATTTTTGTCATGCTCGAGTTCTGATAATGGGATCCATTAGGAATCGAGGGAACTCCTCAAATGTGAAAGGCACACAAATAGTGATTTTAGTATTTTCATGAACTAATCAAGTATTTTCATTCATAAAAGTGACATTTGATGAAGTGGACGAAGTGGTGAGTGGACTGCTGATGATGATCAGAACGGAACTCTTCAACGACGCGTAGTTCACGTTTGGCGATTTGTTCTCTTCGTTTTGTTTGTCAAGCAAGCAAGGTTTTTTCATGATTCCATGAGGAATTGAGGGTACTTAGTCTTCTACCATTATAAACATACATTATAGCCATTTTTATTTTATTGTATATCTATGTAAGAGTGCACCATCTAAGTATAATAATCATATAATCTTATATTCTTTCACCCACCTCCCCCATTGAAGTCGGTTTTTTTTCTTAAAAATTATTTCAATTACCTACAAATTGTGAACGGTAAGTTTTTCTTTTAGTTTGGTATATGTAATAATAAGTACTTATTTAGTATAACCTTGGTGTTTAAAATTATCAAGTTGTAAGTTACAATGTACAACAACAATACAAATGAATACGATACGAACCACCTGGTTACTTTGTTAGGTACATTTCCGCCGATTTACTTATTAAGTACCTAACTGTAATTTTATTCAAAAAACACGCGTTATTCAATTTATTTTACTTGATTAGCTACATAATAGTTGTCCTATTTGGATAGTTGTCCATTTATGTGTTGTGGCCATAGCATTTGAAACACGGACAAAGTGTAGGAAGAGTTTGTTGGTTCGAATTGAAAAATTGTTTTTGTGTTGGATAGCCCATTTTACGAGGAAGGCTTTAGGCTATATAACATCACGCTGCGACCAATAGGAGACGCGGACGAAGTCGCGTGCAACAGCTAGTAATTTATAAAAAGTTAGCAACCCCCGTCAACCAAACCCCCGCCCCCCACCCTCCATATCTTCTCCACAAGCAAGAGAATATGTGGAAAAAACATGGTAGTAGTATAGGTATACAATGAAAACTAAAAACTATCACTGGGCCATGAACGCTCTATTCATGTGAAGTAACATGTACTTAATTAATTTCGGTTCACTGTACTTAAGCGACATCTGGTGAGGTAGAACATGTTTTGTCTCATTGAAGTATTTTTGGCGTGACAACCCTAGGGCTACACGTGCCGCGCGTGAATGAATACAAGTTATGGGATAGACAGAGATGCAGAGAGTAGGCACGTTTCTTATTCCTAAACGCCGATTTTGTTAGGAAGTGAAATTTCTGTACTTGTACTATTCCTTATTCTGTGGTTTTGTTATCAAAGACTCAAGAATTTTAAGACCTAATTATGTAACGTCGCATACAATATTTTTCCTACGACGGCAAAATAATATGATTTGATTTAATAATTGATATGGTGGCAGAATTGACGGATATGTGCCTCATTAAAAAAATTTAAAAAAAATCAGTTGTATAATAATGTATGGGAATCCATTTTGCTTCTCCCACCAGTCATATAATGACTTGTCTATGGTATATACTTGCATTTGTATAAAAAGTTTATTGTTTTAATACTGCTGTCAGACATCTAATTGCCAGATTATAATGCTGGAGTAGAAAAACTATTATTAATACGCATCTCTGGGTACATTTAATACATCACTTCTCCACAATAGACTATCGTAGGGTACAAAATGTATGTATGTCTATAAGTACATTTCTTATAAATAAGATAATATTACTTGATATTGGCATAGTATTCACTTACTTTGGTGCCATCAAACTTCAAAGTGAAAAGATTTTTTCCATCGCAATTTAGTCGCTATTTACATGAAGCCAAGATACATTTTTAGGTTTGTGTTAAGTGTGAGTGTGTTGCAGCGGCGGTGACGTGCGGGTGTGGCGTGTGCTGCAGGACTCCTGAGACGCGGCACAAGGTTCGACGCCGTACCTACACCTAGCCGCATCACGCTACCGCACCCGATAGACTACCACGTTGCACATATAGGCGCATAAAATTAGCAAAACCTGGACATAATTCGATAACTGTAATTTTCTTTTTCTATGATTTAAAGTATTGTTAGTTATACTTAAAATATAAAGAATTATACATTTTAAGGCTCCGCGTCAATGTTAAAAAACAAAAAAAACCTAAATTTTTAACACATTTTGATTTCTTAAGTAAGCCATAATAAATAACTTTGTAAAAGTCCCTGTATTATGATATGAAAAAAATCATTTAATCAATTATCGTGAATATTTTTTGTTTAAAATAAATAAATAATAAATAAATATTGGGGGACAATCTTACACAAATCGCCCTAGTCCCAAACTAAGCAAAGCTTGTACTATACTTATTTAGATAAATACATACTTAAATACATAGAAAACATCCAAGACCCAGGAACAAAATCCATGCTAAATGCACAAATAATGCCCTGACTGGGATTCGAACCTAACTCTAGCTTCGGAGGCAGTGTCACTCACTACCAACTAGGCTAAACAGGCCGTCAACATTTTATTAGTACTATAAGAAACATATTAAACAAAAAATATCTACGTTAATTGATTAAATGATATATTTTCTTATCATAATACAGGTACTTTTATAAAGTTATTTATTATGGCTTACATAAGAAATAAAAATTTGTTAAGAATTTAGTATTTTGTTTTTTTTTTTTAACTGACGCGGAGCCTTAAAATGTTTAATTCTTTTTATTTTAACTATAACTAACAATACTTTAAATCATGGAAAAAGAAAATTACAGTTATCGAATTATGTCCAGGTTACGCTAATTTTATGCGCCTAATACCGTCGTCTACTTACGTACTTGGAGCTTGCTGTCACAGTTTAGAGGATAATAAAAAATATTGATATGGTTATTTTTGACTATGTTTTTAATAATTGTAAATTGATTGGTGAATACCTAATAGAGGACAGTTTAATTTTATGAATTTTTATAGTCAGAAATGGAATAATAATTACGAATCATTAACTGTATCTAGGTATCAATGACTTTTACGAAACGTAAAAATTGCTCGGTTACAATTTGAACAAGTGACGTCACGACTTGTCTATGGTCAAACAGCATCCATCTTTTGATGTTTATGTGTTTAAAGATCTTTAAAAAAATTAGTTAATAGTGATATTTTCCCAGTATTTTCGTGAGCTTTGTTTATTGGTAATTAAGACTATCAGAAGCAACATCACAATTCTGCAGCCGCATACAATAGTACATTACTACAGAGGCCGGGACGGAAGGGGTTGCCGGCCGAAGACATATATAGACGGCCGAGCGAAGCGAGGTCGGATAGGTCTGAGGCGGGCAACCCCATATTTCCCGCCGAGGTATGTGTAGTGCTTTTCTCAAACATGCAATGAAATAAACAACAAAAAAATCAAAGTATTATTTTTAATACGCATAGTGGCAGAATGCCATGGTGGCTGTGCCACAATTTATGTGGAATGAAAATTAAAAAAGAGGACTTTGCCGGCCTAGGCCTGCAAGATTTGTATGAAATTCCATTAACGACCTCTTATCCTAGCCGCACCTGAAACGTCATACTTCGCAGCCTATTTAAGGAACATAACATCAATATTTCATTGCATGTTTGAGAAAAAACTCTTAAAACATTATTTTTACTCATTCGGCAGTCGGATAAAATGTGACAGCACTCCATTTCTGTTGACATTATATTTTATACGCGTTTGTGCAACTGGTAATGAAAGTTTTTCATCTATAGCATCTAGCTGTCAGTCAATTAATATTTTATTTTTTAATTAATCTCATCGCTTCAAACAATCGAATTAAAAATGCATTAACAGCAATCTAATTCAAACTGCATTACTTAATGTAAGAAATGATGATGTTGTCTATGAGAAAAAACAAAAAAATATATAATAATAGGACTAGCTCAAACCGTGCTACTTCAGCCTTTTAAAATAAGTAGCTTCTTTTTCAGACTTCCCAAGACAGAACTTGGTCATTATTTTAAATGATTTTATTCCAGCTTAGTACCACGCATCGCCGCCGCTTCCTCGCATATCACAGCAGACAAACCTGCGCTTTTGTCTTTCTTCTATAGTCTACCTTCTTTAACCGTTGTAGTCACTAATATTAGCTTTCGATGTATTCAAACTCACACATTCCACTAACCATTTTGTATCGTAGAATTGTTGATTTCAGAAAGAGACTAAGGCTCGGTTTTGCAAATATTTGTTAGATCTTATGTCAAAAAATGTACTGAATTACGAAAATTTTATGTGACATTTGGTCTAACGGAGCTTTATAAAACTCGGCCTATTTAAATTTCTGGCGGTTGAAGTTTGCCTTTTTCTTTTGATATGCAAGAGAGAAAGAAAAGCTATTTTACGGTTAGAAAAAATCTATTTGGTTTATAAAAAAAGATTTTATGTTCTATTGTGAAATAAATCATCCAACTTTAACAGTAGATGTTTTTGGTAGTATTGTTCCGTTCGTGTCTTTGTTGATGTTGAAACAGATATATTTTACCTACACTTACACCGACTTTCGATTTTGAGAGCGATTGCGAAGAAACACATTTGTTAATATTGTCACAGATTTTAAAACATCACCTTTTTCTATGTTGTCTACTTGTCCGTTAAGTGTCTTTTTTTCGATACGCTGTTTATGCATATCGTGAGTCCAACCAAAACACAGGCGGGTATACGTCCTCAACTTTGGCTGTGCCCACAGGATAGATGCGAACCTAAATTTCTGTATTACCTACTACCTAACGTGTAATACTTGTGTTCCAGTGACGGTCGAGTGCGGTGCTGGCGCATCCGAATGAGATGACCGTCCCCCGCGCCGTACCGCCTCCCCGCGTCCCCGCCCCCGCGCCGCCCGCGCGTGTGGCGGTGACCGCGCCGCGCCGCACTGATGTCGTCTTCAAGCTGCTGCTCGGGTTCCTAGTAGCTGTAGCATGGACGTATGTGTGTTACCTACGATAGACACGTAATGTCAACGAGTATTGGTAACGACTTTCATCTTTGTAGTATGGGCGTATTTATGCCGATGTATTATGTAACTGTTACAAGCGTGGGTAGCACTAAATCGTCTTAGTAGCTGTAGTGTAGACATATGTATAACCACCTTCGACAGTAAGTAATGATATTTGACATCAAGAGATAGGTAGCCGGACTATTGCACAGAAATCATGCAGTAATGTTTTTTTTATATTTTAATAAGCTAAAACAGCAGAGTATTTCCAAAACCTTAGAGTGAATGTCATAACTAACGTCAAGGTAGTGTTAGTACATTTAAATCAGATTTTGATGACTTGACGATCCGTACATCGTTGTCAGAGATCTCAGTAAAGAATTCGTATTCTAAAGTACAGATAACACCAGCGTCGGATATAGCAGTAAGTTTATTGACTTTATTGTGGAATCGGGCTTGTTGCCTTCAACGAACTGAGCTTGCTTGTAAGGTGACTTGTCTTGAGTAACTCGAAGACTTTGTTTTTTAGTAGTTAGTAAATTTTATTTAGCAATGCTACCTGTCTGTACCGTTACAATAAATTGGCCTGAAGTTATTGGAGTAAAAACTGTTTTATAGCCCTGCATAATATTAGAATACCTGCATACCAGAATTATTCAATAGTTCCTTTTACATGATATTTTACTCGTTGGATTTTATAATGTTTTTACCCATTCCACTAACATGATATAACTGATCAACTGATTTATAGTAGAATAGGAATTTAAATATCCAAACAAATGAAGGATAGTTGTTATACGTTTAATGTGATTTTGAAAATAGCAATACATTCAAATGGAATTTTATCAATTTTAATGATTTTTTAGAAATATAATTAGGTTGGTATAAGTGTATTTGGCGAACCCGAAGACGTGTGATTAATACGAAATTTAATATTTTAACATTCGAGTGTAAATTTAACTGAGAAAAAAAGCGATGAAACTCGAGTATATTTGAAACTAATTACAAGTAACAAGCTGCAGAACTGCAGATGTATTCGTTCGTGTCCCACTGATCACGGTGTTTTAATGTTTGTTTATTAAAAGAGGGTTTTACAAATGCCACCCTCATAGTGGCTCTCTTCATACAAATCACTCCTTTAATTAATTAATTGTTATCTGGAAGAGATCCTTTAAAGGGATAAGCTCGCTTTTGTTTTTCTACTTTTTGTTTGTTTTTAATTTTGTCGTGTGTTATGTACAATAAAGCAATACATACATAGTTTAAGATACCGAGATTTTATTTCCACGATTTAAATGATGACTTTATAAGCAAACAACGCTTTAGATCGATTACTCAATAAACACGAGATGAATATAAACATGTAATTTCTTTGATATGGCCAATTTGTAGTGGATTACGCTAGATTAACTTAGATGAAAAATAAATTAGACTGTACGTTATCATACACGGCCGGAGATCGGAATAAGTAGAACCTACTAATATATTTGAACTTTGGGTGAGAACATTAACATAGAGTGGTCAAAACCGCAAACTCTAGGCATATTAAAAACTACTTATTCCTATCACTGTAGATGACGGTATTATATGGCATTATTATGTAGAAGTTGTATTTTAACTGTCTGTTATCGATACGAGCATAAGTATGTATACATTGTTTAGTGAGTAATTTCATACACAATTATCAGCTGTAGCAACAATGGCCTTCATGAAGATAATAAGTATTACTAAATCATTTTAACGGCCTTACTTAGGAATTAGGAAATCTTATTTTTATCAATATATTTTACAATTACCATTTTTTATCAGTATTCCAATCTTCATAATATTTTATCCTTCTGTAGAAAGTTATTGTTTTATCATAGTGTTTTATTGAATACTATGCGGTTATATATTGTTTGAACGCCAACGCCTTTTTGCCAAAATCGACGCACAATCAAATCATGTAAACTGTAGAGTATAATATCATCACATGTAAGCTTTATGGTTAGTTATAAGAAGAGCTATCTTCAAGTGCAGTCAAGATATTTGAGATTATTATAAGTTTAAACAACATTTATATTCTTCCAAACTTGTCGGGTTTATATTTTATTTATAGTCGTAGTTAAATCTGCATCGTCAACCAGCAAAATGAGGAGGAATGAAGTGTCAAAATCCACCAATCTTTTGATATAACTACTAACGCAACTGCGTTGGAAATGTCTCTCGAAATAGGGTCACGAAAGAATCATTTAAAAATACAATCTACATTTTTTTATACCACGTCGGTGGCAAACAAGCGTACGGCCCTGATGGTAAGCGGTCACCGCAGCCTATGGACGCCTGCAACTCCAGAGGTATCACATGCGCGTTGTCGACCCTTTAAAAATGTATACACTCATTTCTTGAAGAATCCCATACTGTAGTTCCTTGTAATTGCAAAAAAACCGACCAAATGCGAGTCGGACTGGCGCACCGAGGGTCCCGTACAACTAAAAAACAAATGTGATTTATCAATATATTGGCATTTGCTGGTAAAATACTCGTAATAATAAAAATGATCACCAAATTTAAAGTTCAATCAATGGGAAGTTGGAAAATTCTGTGTGACAGACGACAAACGGACACGCGAGTGGTAGCAATAGGGTTCCGGTAAGAAAATGGCAATATAATTGTGATTGTGTCAAGCCTTTTTTTACCTTTTTAAATACATATTTGTGATCTATGACTGTACTTGGAGCGTCGCTAGTTAGGCTCACTAATCGACTCACTTCAATTAAGGTAACCTGTGATTAACGAACAAATATTTTTGTACATTCCTGTGTTACGGGTAGGCGTAGTCGCGTAATCACATTAGCGTTTGTAAGTGTAGCGAACACTGGCAACCAATTGTATGGTTTAGGTATTAAAGAGAATTAATACTAGTGCACTAGAAATATTTCCAAAACCACAGTAAATACAGACGTTGTAAATGTTATTTGAGATCGAAACGTGCGTTTTTGATCTTTCCGAAACTGCCGACTGTCGATTTCTGCTTCATATGACACACGCGGTCTCCCACCGCGCGGTTTTGGTGCGACGTGTACCGGATCGCGTTCGCTGCACCGCAAAACCCCCTCCGGCACGCAACGATGCTGCGCTGCGCTCTGTGCGTTTTAAGTTTTAATCACTGAACGCCTGAATATGATACTAGATGTTTTTACAAACACAGTGTTACGTTGAAATTGTCTCCTTTGTAAGGGTGGTATCCACTCGTCCAATATCTTTGTCCAATCTTTGATCAAAGTTCTTTGACGGAGTCCCATTCCACTCATCCAATATCTTTGTCCAAGTTTTTTTTTTCATGCGTAGCCATATTGATCATCAGAATCTTTGATCAAATGTCGGGGTCCCATCCAAGTTTGATGAAATTATCCAATTTCTTTGATCAAAGATATTGGATGAGTTTAATACGGGGTGGTATTCTACTCATCCAATATCTTTGTCAAATCTTTGATCAAAGTTCTTTGACGGAGGCCCATTCCACTCATCCAATATCTTTGTCCAAGTTTTTTTTTTTCATGCGTAGCCATATTGATTTAACTGTCATCAGAATCTTTGAATCATCCAATATCTTTGATCAAATGTATACTGGACAAAGATATTGGATGAGTGGAATACCTCCCTAATCATCCATTGGACAATGTTTATACAAGAGTTTCACTTGTTGTCTAGTAATGAAATCGCAATGAATCAAAACCTTTTATTTAAAAAAAAGTGTACAGTGTGTTGTTTCTATGCACTAGTGTTATTATTGTTACTACTAATGTGAAGTTAGGGTTCTAGCATGCTATGTTAGTTAGCCAGTGCTGCTATACAAAACATATAAACCGAAAAAACCATAACAGTTGCATGCTAGCACTACTAACTATACTAGAGTCCCTAACACATTTAGGTACTATGTCCAAATATTAACGTAGAAAAGACTATGAAAGATATAATTTTATTGAAAATCAATTTAAGGGTAATATATTGTGTTTGTGGTAATTTATTTGAAATCAATTATATAGTTTGTTTAAAACTGAATATACGTTTTTGTGTGTTTTGCTGTGTTGTTGTGTATTTTCAGTATTATTAAGATAAAAATTAATTTATATTGAGTTATATCTATATAAATAATTGCGCTTATGTGTGTAACCATAACAAAGTGAGAGGCAAAGAACGATAAAAAACTTCTTTTCTGTGATCGTTTCTAAATTAATTCTATAGTACAGTCAGCAAGCGAAAGTTAGTCCGTTCAAAAATACCTTTGATAGACGGGGAATATTTTTGAGTCGACTAATCGTGTTTAAGTTTTGCAACTGACTGTACACATGTGAGAAAGTTTGTGTATCGCATTTTGAAGTCGAGAATGAATTTATAAGAAGAAAAAATATAATGGTCACAAATAATCAACTAATATAGTTTTGAATACAATAGGTTTGAATATTTAAGTATCTTTTGCCAACGTTCACATAAGTATAGTTGAATTTACTGAAATTGGCATGAATAATTGGAATGGGCGATTAAAAAAAACGTACGTGTGTGTCTGTGTATGGTATAGAACAAGACGATACTCACACACACATATATGTCACTCGCATATTTTTCAATCGCACCAGGTTTGGTTAATTCGAATATACTTCTGAAGAATATATGTATAAGCAGCTACATTTATAAGTATACGAGTACGCCTTGGGTCGACCATTAAAAGACTAAGAAAATGAGATAAAACAAAATTATAACCAATTTTTGGTAACGAACAGCCTCTTACTCTACTTAGTTCTTAGTAAAATGTTTTTTCCCTAAAACTGTTTTGCTTCCTGACTGATGGGGGATGTAGTGAAAAAGTTGTTTCACTTCGCTGAGATGGATATCGTTTGGCACCCAAAATAATAGTACCCTGTTCTTGCGGGATTTTTAAGGGATGCCAACAAAAATATAGGTCTTATAATGTCGACCCATAGTGATTAAATGTTTGAGGCTATGATTAATGCTAGGAGCTTTACTGAAACAAAGATATACCTATGAATGTTATAATCATTAAGACGGCGCAATACGATCGCTGTGGATCGGTTCTCCATACAAACGTATTTAGGCTCTCATTTTAAAACGCCATTCTAGAATAACATGAAACTTTGTATACACAATGGGATCCGGCATATCTAGGTCGAAAATTACTTTCTGTTGCAAGAAATTGAAAAAGAAAAAAAATACAGCGGTTTTGTGAATTTTTTACGGCTTGTATGAAAACCTTAATAATCGCTGTATTTTTTCGTCATTATAATTTCAAGCAACAGAAACTAATTTCCGCCCTAGACAAGCTGGATCCCATTGTGTATACAAAGTTTCATGTTATTCTAGCATGGCGTTTTAAAATGAGAGCATAAATACGTTTGTATGGAGAACCAAACGTACTGCGCCCTCTTAAATATATATCGCTTAGTAACTAGTCAAGTACGCCTAGCGACGGTACTAGTGTGATCTGGATACGAACCACAATGAGCTGTATGAAATAAGTTTCTGTCAAATATTTTATTTTTGGTACAGTCAGCGTCATGTAGTACGTAGCAGCCAAAGTGGCCAAATAGTTCGATACGTGTAACGAACTATTTGGCCACTTTGGCTGCTACGTACTACATGAAGCTGACTGTACAAGCTTTTATTGCCGACTGAACTTTTTTCTTTTAGTCGTCAACTATTCTGAGAAATTTCCAATGAGCACGAACACGACGGGTTTGTCTTGTGTAGTTTAGAAATTGCTATGGTCACCTTCTGTCTCAATCATCATTCATCAGTTGAGCGCGGTCTGTAGTGTGTGACGTTGTACGTGAGCAGGCATTGTTAAGACAGTTAAAATTATATTTATATTATTAAATAAAATAAAATAAATTATATTTCAAATAAAATAAACATAAAATATCAAATAATCAGGCATGCATCATACCATAATATTGCATTGTCATCGAAGTTACATAAGTATGCCAAATTACATCTGGATCTGTTGAAGATAACTGCTTTAAAATTCTGTTGCAAGATTTGACCCGCACAAACGTACACACATACAAACATTACATGTGAAATAAAAGCTTGTAAAAAATGAACAAATACATAGACATTCGTGAAACCTATTTTATCTAAAATGACGGTCAAGTTTGTTTGTCTTTATGCGTCACTTTGATATGTGTAACGTAGGAAAACATAACTATATAGCTCACTAAGAGCCCTCTAGAGAGAAGAGGGCTTAGAGCGAGCTCTAAGACCTTCAAGGCACTTAAGACTGCGTAGTACATTCGGTTCTCCATACAAACGTATTTATGCTCTCATTTTAAAACGCCAGGCTAGAATAACATGAAACTTTGTATACACAATGGGATCCGGCATATCTAGGTCGGACCATAGTTTCTGTTGCTTGAAATTATAATGGAGAAAAAATTTTCATCAAAAGGTTTTCATACAAGCCGTAAAAAACTCAAAAAGCCGCTGTATTTTTTTTCTTTTACAATTTCTAGCAACAGAAACTATGGTCCGACCTAGATATGCCGGATCCCATTGTGTATACAAATTTTCATGTTATTCTAGCATGGCGTTTTAAAATGAGAGGGTAAATACGTTTGTATGGAGAACCGAGCCAGACCGAGCGTACTGCGCCCTCTTAAAATAGGAAAGGTAATATTTAGTATGCTGGTACCTCGACCTATTTTAGCATTCAGATATTTATGCATATTTTGAAGGAATGAAAAATGTTTGCTCAGTTATGGATCTTTTATTTCATGAAGCTCTCTATATGATAACGAATTTGTATGAGTGAATATTTAATTATCCCGAAATATTTCGTGTTTGAGTATTTGTATAAAACAGTAGTTTTATCATTTTGATATGATTTTGTGGATGTTTTCGAATTATGATTGTTTTTAGGTAAAATGAATAAAACTGCAATGAAATTAAATTACATTAAGGAATTAAATGTTTATTTAAATAAAAATATACAATCATCATTTTGTAATTTTATTTATCCTCTAGTTGAAATTATTTGAAACGAAACTTTGCCGTTACAATTTGATCAATATTATTGAGTACGTAACGTCGATACTAGAATGCAATGCCTGATAATATTCGTTTCAAATAATTAAAACAATCAAATATATTCGTATACGATACGAAACTAAAGTAGTTTATATCGTTCAAAAACTAACCCACAGCATACACTCCAACACATATAATTGCAGTCAAGTTCTTAAAACTAATCAAAACATAAATCACCTTACACGATTTTAAACTTAAATTCATCCAAATATCTATTTACAGCTGTTTTTATTCAGAAAACTTCACATAAAATCCAAAAGCAAACAGCTTCATAGCTATTTACTATATGAATACAACTTGCAAAAATACGTTCCTTATTTCACTTTCACTACACCTCTATAGGGTGCACGAGCCACAGGCGACGGCAATAATAACTATTCCAGATTGATTCGTGTTTTGCGCGCTCATTGTGACAATAACTAGGAACGCACAAGAAAGCCCGCGGGCATAAGCGCTCATCAATGAGAGAATAACGCATTATAATACAAACTTACTACCTGTTCGCTTCGAGCTGCCATTTATTCCCTACCCGGTAATCATATCGCGTCTCGCTCACGCCCCGCTTAGCGCAGAGGTAAATACGTCACAAGGTAGCGGCCAAACTCGAAGCGAACTCAGATTTGACACAACCCGCTAAACGGGGCGTGAGCAAGACGCGATATGATTACCGGGTAGTGAATAAATAGCAGCTCGAAGCGAACAGGTAGTAAGTTTGTATTATAATGTGTTATTCTCTCATTGATGAGCGCTTATGCCCGCGGGCTTTCTTGTGCGTTCCTAGTAATAGTAGTGTCTGAGACCAATCGGTCTCCAAATGTTTCACATTCGAAGTACACGCGTTAAGAAGCCGTTCAGCCTGGTCTCTTGTAGCCTGAACGTTACTAGCTAGGCTAGGGTAGTACTTGGTTCTTCCTTGTTAGATCTAACTACTCTAGTTCTAACGCTTCAATTGACTTAATGTTTCATTAGACGTAATGGTTTTTTTCTTAATTAGTAAATCTTATAGGATTATTGCAAAACAAACCAAACTTCATCATGTCAGCCGAATGACGTCCACTGCTGGACATAGGCCTCCCCCAAAGACTTCCACAATGACAGGTCCTGCGCCAGCCGCATCCAGAGGACAACCGCGACCCTTACCAGATCATCAGTCCACCGTGTGGGAGGCCTGCCCACGCTACGCCTTCCGGTACGTGGTCGCCACTCGAGAACCTTTTCGCCCCAACGGCCACCGGTTCTACATGTTATGTGCCCCGCCCACTGCCACTTAAGTTTAGCGTTTAGAAGGGCTATATCGGTCACTTTGGTTCTGCTGCGGATGGCCTCATTCCTGATGCGATCACGCAAAGCCCAACATAGCCCTCTCCATTGCTCTTTGGGTGACTTTGAGCCTAACCTAATGGCATCTATTTGATGATTTTCAAAGGAATCCCGAAAACTTCACCATTTGGAAGAAAAATGCATTAGGTCTAGTGAAACATTAAATCTAATGAAACATTAGGTCAAAAGTGAGTAGGTGAAGTGACAGGATCCCCTAGTACTTGTACTTGGAGTGCTTGCTGTGCTTCCTGTGGTGGTGCGCGGGCGGCGTGGCGGGCGAGCGCCGCCGCCGGTGCTCCCGCTCCCGCTCCCGCTCCCGCTCGCGTGACCGTGAACGTGACTTGCGATCACTACAAATACAACATTACAATCAATCAAGGGTGTTAAGAAATAATTTATACCAAAAAAACTGACTCCAATTTTGATTTTGCCTTGCCACAATTTGTGGTTTTCGTGAGCCAATGCTTGGTTACCTACAGAAAATACCGAAATCGGCATTTACGTGCCTATCAAATTCGAGGAGTTCCCTCGATTCCTCCTAGATCCCATCATCAGAACTTCACCAAATTTATATGGGATCAATGTCGGGGTACCTACTTTGAAACAAAAAAATAACTATCAAAATCGTCCAACGTGGTCAAGAGTTATCGGGGAACATACATACATTAAAAAAAAGAACAAGCAAACGTGGAGACGAACTGAGTACCTCCTTCCTTCTATTGAAGTTGGTAAATAAAGCTACTGGACCCCTCAGGGGTGAGGGGACGCGCTGCATCAATGTCACTCTTCGCCGTTCGCTGTTCCCGGCCGCACATAAACTTACGCTCTTTTCGAGTTACAAAATCAGTGCTCAAGTGGTGTAGTCATAGCCTAGTTATCTAATTTTAACTTTTTATGCATTAAAAAACATTCAAAGTTAACAGACTAAAGTCGCAATAATTTTTTTCAAGTATTCCAATGATTTTCAATTACCCACTGGCATACGTTAATTTTTTTATGGTGGCAACTCACTAGTTTACATTTTTGATCTCTAAATCTATCACCGATCTTACTGTTATTCTTCAACATCCGAGCATCATCACCATCATAAATACAAAATTCAAGCATTTTGACGCCAAAATCTACAAAGGGGATGGCGACGACCGATGTTGGTCTCCGTGAAATGAGTGCCATCTTGAAAGAACGAATTTTATCCTACTGTGCTTAGAACACAAGGCTGGCATTATTATTATTATTATCTGCAGGCGTATGATGGTTGCCATTTTATCACTTGTCGTCGTGGATAAGACATTGATCACGTTCTGACAACTATGTGAGTGCGAGAGTGACGGCCGTCTTATCCACGACGATAAAATGGCAACCATTATACGACCGCTCAGCTTTCTAACAACTTCAAAAAGTTGAAAAACCCCCGTCATTTTCATTTCAATATTCGATATATCTAAACCGGCTGATCCGATTTTGATAAAACATGTCTAAGAACCATCGCTTGAAAAACCTGCTTTCAAATAATGAGAAAAAAAACCGTTCAAATTGTTTCAACCGTTTAAGAGCTCCGATGCCACAGACAGACACACTCATACACAGATACACATGTTAAACTTATAACACCCCTATTTTACGTGTCGTGTCGGGGGTTATAAATGTTATATAATGTTTTACTCAAAGAATAGAAAAGTAAAAACCTAAAAAATAATTAAAAACTGTTAGAAGTGAATACGGAACTTTACCGGCGCGCCAGTCAGTTTATTTATTTATTTTATTTATTTATTATTAAAGTAGTTAAAAAACACATTTACAATTAGTTAAAACCAGGGCTCGGAAACCGGTAATCTGTCCATATAAAAATACCGGTATTTTTTTAGTTCTTATCGTTCTTTCGTCTACTATTTCATGTTTAATCAGGCAATCTAACAATATGAAGTAATAACCCAAATACATTATTGAGTCCTACATAAAGAGCATAAACTAATTAAAAATATTTGGCTATTTGGCGATTTTGACATAAACCGGTTCCGAGCCCTGGTTAAAACTGCACCGTTAAACCAAAATTTGTCTCGATGCACTATTCCACAACAGCTTAAAAAACTAGTACAATAACAGTGTTATACTTAACTATAGGTATTAATATTGTGAATTGTTTACTCTCGACAGCATTTGTAGCACTTATTATAGGCTGCGTTGTGTTCTATTGCTGTCACTGCCAACTAAAAACATCGTGACTATCGCTTATCATATTGATCCTACGAACGAAAATAATCAACATACCTATGTCTCGATCTCTTCACAGGCGGTGACAAAGATGCTTCGCGTGATTTCTTGGACTTTTTCGATGAAGTCCTGGAAATAATAAAACACATTATTAACGTCCAATCCACGAGCACACGCACTTACCCTTCTCGATAAGTCAGCTAAGTAAAAACTGCAAAATGCACAAGAAACTGTCAACTGTCAAGTGACACCAACTTGGCAGTTTAATTCTGAAACTATTTTTTGCATACAATTGTGTTCATGCTTAGTGTACATGCGTCAGCGATGGTATAACGGGCCCATCACGACTTACAAACCAGCTTACCCGGCCTTGTTTGCTTTAATTCAATAAATGAAATAAATGAACTTTATTCTGCAAGTAGACCGCAAAGGAAGACCACTGCCGAGAAGAAATGCCGAAAGACACTCGACAGTCAAGTATTTTTTTCCCAAAAATATGCTTATTACAATGATAATACTATGGTGGCTATTATTAGGTGAGTAAAGGCTATTTAACGTTGAAATATAATTTACACCACACATTGCCAAAAAGAGCGTTTTTCCGCACGCTGCGCGTCCGGAAAAACCCACTTTTTGGCCAAGTGGTGACGTAAAATTGTGTACAAAACACGGGTCTTAAAACAGAAAGCCCTCTCTCGCATATTTATGACCATCGCCTGCGGCTCGGGCCTCAAACATCTGCGATGTCGGCCTTTCTTTGTTTTACAACCCTTGTATCGTAAATAGCTATTAAAGGGTCATGGTACAGTGGCACGTGATTCTGTCTACGCATCGATAAATAATAACATATGACATTAATGACTTACGAATATGTGTCATCTTCAGGAGAAAGTCGCCGCCGCGGAGGAGATTCCAATGCTTCTTCCACTGCCTCTTTTGCCTCACGGGACGCCTAAAATTCAATAGTAAATGATTTAAAAAAATCTTTTTCTAATGTCTTTCTTCTTCTTTGTTATCTACTAAATTAAGAGCCGCAACATTCTGGTAATTCCAAAGATCTAGATCTCCACGAGACAGGCTATGCCTAGTGTGGGGATCACTGCTTTGTGTTTCTTGCTTGTGTACTTTTATGGTAAATAAATATATTTTGTTTTTTTTTGATGTAATTGAACATTTTAAGGTTTGCTGCATCACAGGCTTTTATCGTTTTTTTTGAAGGTTTAAATATTCTTGTGATATTTTAGTTGAAGATTGATACAAAAAAGACATGATCTTCCACGTTGCTGCCACTAGATTCCTGACATTAATATTACAAAGCTTAATATTTAGTCTCAATACGATGTACCACATATTTTTCAAACCGCTCACCCACCTTTAAATTGAATATAGATATATTATAAATAAATAAATTTAAAAAATCAATTAATCGAATAAGGATTTTTACCATCATCGATTAGTCGGCTGTTTAAGCAATCCCCTTCATCGTATGCACTGTCATGTTTTAAAAAAAAGTCACAGGGCTGCCACTATCCAAAAGTGTCTTCGCCTTTTTTTGGTTGTAATACTCATTGTGTCGTTATTTAAATTTGATATTACATCGTTTCCGGAAGGCGCTTATAGTACATTACGATACAAGTGCAGAAAAGAGGAAATTCACAACGAGTGGTGATAAATTAAAACACGACCGAAGGGAGTGTTTTAAATCAACACGAGTTGCGAATTACCTATTCGCACGTGTATCGTAATGTACTATTATTTTTGTTCCTTAGCAGTTATTAACAGTGGGTTCGTGTTGGTCGAATTAAGCGTTACGTAAACTTTCATCTGGCAAGATTTTGCTCCTGTCAACGCTGACAATAGAACTGTCACTTTTGAGAATTTTCTTGCGAGGGACGCATGTCCAATTTTTTAACTTGGTTCCATTACAGGAATCCGTGTTCTGAGGGGTTACCGGGACTGGCCACCCCGGTTACCGCTTTTAAGACCCTCTCGGTTTGAAGGCTCTACCACGCGCTGTAAGCCCGAATTACTGTCTCCAGAGGGTCTTTTAGTACCCCGCTAAACGTAGTTGACTGTTGGCGGTTCGCTGCGCTGTTGGTTCTACGGTGTCGGGCGGACTAGGTTTTCCTCGTAATGCATGGGAGACCGCCTCAGGGATTCCCTACTTAACCAGGCATTGACCGGTAACACGCTGGCGTTGGAGGTCGGTAGAGGGTATTTCTTTCTTTTACGGCGCCCAAGCTTAGTGTTGATCGAAAACGTTAAATACAGAAAGCGACGGTAACAGACCGGTTTACCAGAACCCTAAATATCCCTAGTAGTTCTACCGCCTTATCCGAGGAATAGATTTTGTTACTAAGTGTGGTTGTAAGATTGAACTGGTGTGAACAGCGGTGAGGACGGTCGCAGTGCGAATAAACCATTGTTTCTATTTCTACTAAACTGTTTTAAATTTACCACCCTAATTCCCACCAAGTAACCGCAGCAGTGTCACAACGATAAAACCAAATCGTCAGGGCGTCTAGCCTCTTCGTCGGCCGATCGACACGACTATGACTGGCCGACTTACTGACAGCCTATTTCGAACGACGGATTCTAAATTCAAAGACCTGACATGACGTGAAAAAACAGAAGGCTTTGGCAGTACGACTCAGACAGCGGACGAGACCAGTCCACCGACCAGTTTACGACAGCGGACGAGACCAGTCCACCTTCCAGTTTACGACAGCAGCAGACAGCGGTAAAGACTCAAAAACAATCGTACGAAACAAGACCGTACACAAATGCTTACTGTACGGTGTTATTCATTAGCATTCGTTTGGCCACCAATCGTAATGACGTTGTTATGTTAATTTTCGCTTCTCATGCTCTCAAAGTTCGTCTTTATGCTTTGCATAGGCGACATAATAGTACATTACTACAGAGGCCGGGACGAAAGGGATTGCCGGCCGAAGACTTATAGACGGCCGAGAGAAGCGAGGCCGGATAGGGTTGAGGCGGGCAACCCCATATTTCCCGCCGAGGTATGTATAGTGTTTTTCTCAAACATGCAATGAAATAAACAACAACAAAATCAAAGTTTTATTTTTAATACGCATAGTGGCAGAATGTCCTGATGCCTGTGCCACGAATTTATGTGGAATGGAAATTAAAAAAGAGGACTTTGCCGGCCTAGGCCTGCAACATTTGTATGAAATTGCATTAACGACCTCTTGTCCTAGCTGCACCTGAAACGTCATACTTCGCAGCCTATTATAAGGAACATAACATCAATATTTCATTGCATGTTTGAGAAAAAGTAGTTTTTATGCTCTACAGCATCAAGTTAAACCCACCGCCCGCGGCCGCCGAGCACAGAAGTATCAATTTGATAACATAATTTGTGTTATATTAATTATTTATTTAATTTTCTCACATCGAGTTGAAAAGCAGAGTGTATAACTCGTGTATAAAACCCGTTTTATCCTCTACTCTGTATCGACCCTCGCCTGCGGCTCGGATTGTAAATTGTCTCCGCTAAAATGGCTGTGCCTCACGTAGTCTACGTCGGTGGGTTACCTTCTTGATGAGTTTCCGGCGGTAGTGCTGCAGCTGCTGCTGCGGCGTGAGGCCGGCGCGGCGCGTCACTTGTATATGTTACACAGTCTGTCGGTGGGTTACCTTCTTGATGAGTTTCCGGCGGTAGTGCTGCAGCTGCTGCTGCGGCGTGAGGCCGGCGCGGCGCGTCACTTGTATATGTTACACAGTCTGTCGGTGGGTTACCTTCTTGATGAGTTTCCGGCGGTAGTGCTGCAGCTGCTGCTGCGGCGTGAGGCCGGCGCGGCGCGTCACTTGTATATGTTACACAGTCTGTCGGTGGGTTACCTTCTTGATGAGTTTCCGGCGGTAGTGCTGCAGCTGCTGCTGCGGCGTGAGGCCGGCGCGGCGCGTCACTTGTATATGTTACACAGTCTGTCGGTGGGTTACCTTCTTGATGAGTTTCCGGCGGTAGTGCTGCAGCTGCTGCTGCGGCGTGAGGCCGGCGCGGCGCGTCACTTGTATATGTTACACAGTCTGTCGGTGGGTTACCTTCTTGATGAGTTTCCGGCGGTAGTGCTGCAGCTGCTGCTGCGGCGTGAGGCCGGCGCGGCGCGTCACTTGTATATGTTACACAGTCTGTCGGTGGGTTACCTTCTTGATGAGTTTCCGGCGGTAGTGCTGCAGCTGCTGCTGCGGCGTGAGGCCGGCGCGGCGCGCGCGCAGGCCGGCCTCCAGCTCGTCGGCGTACTTCAGCACCTTCACCTCGATGTCGCGCAGCGTCTCGCGCTTCAGCGACAGCTCGTCGCTCGTTGATGATGACGTGGAGCTGAAATTATATAATAGCTTTGTTGGGACACAGATTGCTTAGTAGCCATTCGCAGTAGAGCGTACACAACCTACATTAGTCACCCCGATGTCGGTCAGTCACGCAACGAGCAGTGAAGATTTTTTTTTTATTTATTTATCACAATTAGAAAGTTATTAATAAATGCACTTTAAATTATAATCGACGCTCCCCAGCGAGGCTGGATGGACCCACCCGCGGTGCGCGGCTTTTATGTGTCACATTTCACACAGACACTCACACACGCTCACACTCACAGACATTACTTACATTTCGGGCGGGAGCGGCGGCTGTGGCGCGGCGAGCGGCGCAGGCGCGGGCGCGGGCTCGGGCTCCGGCTCGGGGTCGACGCTCTCCCAGCGCGACGGGATGAACCCACCCGCTATGCGTGGCTTCTCCACCTCCAGCGGGATGCCGTCGATGTCCTCCTCTTCGTCGTCCACTGTTACAAAAGTGAGAGTTGAGTGAGCTACAGGCCTAACGCGTAACTGAGTCCGTTCCTGAGGTGTGGGAGCGGTACGGGAGGGGCGAGTTTACGAAACACAAACGAAACGTAACTTCAGTCGGACGTTAGTCTTGTATCCCCTCCCGCACCGCTCCCATACCTCAGGGATAGACTCATTTAAGCATTACACCTGTAGTTCCAGGGTTGGAAAGCATAACCTAGAAGGATAAGGAGGATCAACGATAGTTATCGTGATTTTTATAATCTGATAGTTATCAATTTGGTAATAACCTAAAATTGTATGTATTTTCGAACGCGCACGCTAAATGTCAATGTCAATTTCTAGAAGAGCCCACGAGCCGGTGGACGCGGGCGAGGGCCCGCCCCACACGTGGACACTTACTGGGCACGCCGTCTATGTCCGGCTGGCGGCCGGCGGCGAGGCGGCGCAGCGCGGCGCCGTCCAGCGGCGCGCCGCCCGCCCACGAGCCGGTGGACGCGGGCGAGGGCCCGCCCCACACGTGGACACTTACTGGGCACGCCGTCTATGTCCGGCTGGCGGCCGGCGGCGAGGCGGCGCAGCGCGGCGCCGTCCAGCGGCGCGCCGCCCGCCCACGAGCCGGTGGACGCGGGCGAGGGCCCGCCCCACACGTGGACACTTACTGGGCACGCCGTCTATGTCCGGCTGGCGGCCGGCGGCGAGGCGGCGCAGCGCGGCGCCGTCCAGCGGCGCGCCGCCCGCCCACGAGCCGGTGGACGCGGGCGAGGGCCCGCCCCACACGTGGACACTTACTGGGCACGCCGTCTATGTCCGGCTGGCGGCCGGCGGCGAGGCGGCGCAGCGCGGCGCCGTCCAGCGGCGCGCCGCCCGCCCACGAGCCGGTGGACGCGGGCGAGGGCCCGCCCCACACGTGGACACTTACTGGGCACGCCGTCTATGTCCGGCTGGCGGCCGGCGGCGAGGCGGCGCAGCGCGGCGCCGTCCAGCGGCGCGCCGCCTGCCCACGAGCCGGTGGACGCGGGCGAGGGCCCGCCCCACACGTGGACACTTACTGGGCACGCCGTCTATGTCCGGCTGGCGGCCGGCGGCGAGGCGGCGCAGCGCGGCGCCGTCCAGCGGCGCGCCGCCCGCCCACGAGCCGGTGGACGCGGGCGAGGGCCCGCCCCACACGTGGACACTTACTGGGCACGCCGTCTATGTCCGGCTGGCGGCCGGCGGCGAGGCGGCGCAGCGCGGCGCCGTCCAGCGGCGCGCCGCCCGCCCACGAGCCGGTGGACGCGGGCGAGGGCCCGCCCCACACGTGGACACTTACTGGGCACGCCGTCTATGTCCGGCTGGCGGCCGGCGGCGAGGCGGCGCAGCGCGGCGCCGTCCAGCGGCGCGCCGCCCGCCCACGAGCCGGTGGACGCGGGCGAGGACCCGCCCGAAGCTTCCGACACGCCGTCGATGTCCTCCAGCTCCGTCTGTGGACACATTTCGCATTCAAATAACCTCCTGACGACTTCAGTAATTAAAACACGTGCTGCGACGCCGCCGC
The DNA here is from genome assembly GCA_905163555.1 of Notocelia uddmanniana. NCBI lineage: Eukaryota > Metazoa > Arthropoda > Insecta > Lepidoptera > Tortricidae > Notocelia > Notocelia uddmanniana. The sequence goes on from LR991057.1 coordinate 3,533,815, forward strand.
GGTTCCTGTCGGTCGTGGCGGCACGGTAATGTTTAACCACGCCGGCAATTTTCTATACAAATCCCATCACGTTACGCAGTTAATTATCAAGAAAGTAAGTTCTACTTTCCCGATAATGTTTAAGAAAAAAATCTAATCATATCGTAAAGCGGACTCTTATTGGACCATTACCAGATCATTTTATATGATCTAAAGTTGGTAACTTAGCAAAGTTTGGAAAAACACTTGTCCGATTTTCACTTGTACGAAAACGGTTAACCGAACTCTCATAATCCATATTACTTTGTTTACCATACTTTTGAAATGTCGCTGATTTGTTTTCCCGCATTAACGTTTTCCTGAATTCTATAACCAGAAGAACCATTGCCAAGTTTATTATTTGACAACCGATTTGTTAACCATCTGTTCATAATTCCGATGCTACATAAAATCTAAATCTCATTTTCCCTAATTTCATTTTACTGCCACGAATTTCACGATTAAGCAACTACTTGCTGGATTTAAGCAACTAGAGTGCTGCAAGAGTTCTTAAAAAGCCCAAAACAGGGGGCATGGGGGGCGACGCCCCCACATAAAAAAACTAACACTATAGTTATTTGTTCAACAAGAGAGCAAAGTAGATTTTTGCTGCGAGTGTTGATGTTGTGTCTCGAGCAAGCGAAAGATTCTATAATTCAAAATTAGAATCTTGAGCGTAGCGAGGGACTCAAACACACGAGATGCAAGTATCTTTATTCTCGTGTGATACATACAACTTTTCACCTCAGCCCACATATAACGCAAAGGAATAGTTACAGAGAGAATGAAGTGTAAATGTACCAAGTTTGTATTACACCCCGCAGTATGAAAAGATGCCCTGCGACTAACCTACGATATGTAAAATTAAAAAGTAAGTTTTCTTCACGCTCGCAGCACAATTGCGATTTGCTCACTGGTTTCAAGCAGGAAAAGTCGTTTTCACGCTCGCAGCAAAATTGCATTTTCAAGCAGCAAAACCACCATTTTCGAGCCGCTGAGGTGAAAAAACTTTTTTTACTTGGATAGGTTCGTTGGTAACCTTGTGGCCCCTTAGAGCGGAAATAGAAGCACGCACGAACGGAAGCACTTTGTCGACTTTATGGCAGAACCTATTCTACAATTACGATCTTTTGATATAGCGGGATAGTAATGTTTAGAACTTAATACTTTTCGGCACAAAAACTAGTTGACAAATGACACTTCGGAATTTTAATTCGTGTAAATTCGAATCATGAGCGAAATAAAATTGCAATGAACTGAGGGTTGGGAAAAACTTTAGGCCAACTAAAAAAAGGGAACGTTTTCGGGATTTTAATGTTCGGAATTACATTTTTCGAGTTTATGATAGGTAATTAAATCATTATTAACATATAAAAAAAAACCAGAACTACCTCATTTGAACATTTCGCCATCGCTAGCGAGCTCATCCTCACACCTTGGAGCCATTATGTTCTCGTACACTACGTTTCAATAAGTACTTTATACCGCGAACACTTAGGTTGTAGAATGAGCTCCCTGCCGAAGTATTCCCAATGGGCTACAGCATGGGCCTCTTCAAAAAGGCGTGAAAAGGTTTCTTACGGGTCGGCAACGCGCGAGTGTCGCCTCTGATGTTGCAAGAGTCCATAGGCGGCGGTGACCGCTTACCATCAGGTGGTCGGACAGCTTGTTTGCCACCGACGAAACCATTGATACAAGGTAACATGATAACATCACCTTTTTTTACCGATTTCAATGGACTATTGTGCGTCGGTAGGATACACTGCTCAGTCGGCACAGGTATGTGACACGCGCCCGGAAACTCCTTCTGTAGCCGCGAGCAAGTACGCGACCACATGCTAGCTGGTAGTTTAGCCAGTGTAGGACCGTAGTAAAATAAACCAAGTCCACGAACAGTGAAGGCGGTTTTGTCAGCAGACCTTGTCAGAGATCGTAGTAGCGAGCGGACATTTACTGGAAACTAGTGAAATATCCCACCCTCTGGAACTAAAAAAACGTATGCGATACAAAACTTGTCTGTCTGTCCAAATGCATCACTAGCGCCCAACTGCAGGTCGTGAAATGATTCCAGGCACCATGAAGTTCAACAGACTGACCTTGTCTGCATTCGTCCGTCCACGGAAGGTATTCATATTCATATTCATATATTTATTGCATAATCATGTCGTATACAAGGTGTTACAATATAAGTATAAATTTATGTAGATCCAGAGACATGAACCCTGCAAGGGCACAGCAATTTTAAAACTAACAAAATAAATTTTTCTTATAGAGAATTAGAGTTATCAAGGTAATTATATTATAAAATTTACTTAGGCAATATGATAAATAATAAAAACATTCATGCATTATAAAATAAAATTGATTTTAGTTACATGTATCTTATGAGCTCATTATGTCGAAACTATTATAAAAAAAAATGTCAAGTGTGATTATAGGAAGGCTCGCATAAGAACTCCTGTATCGAGTAGTAGCACTTATTCACCAAAATTGCCCGTAACTGGTTTTTGAATTTGTGCAGTTCGAGTTCATTTTTAATATTGTCCGGTAGTTTATTGAAAATTTTCACGCACATGGCAAAAGGTCCGTTATGTACTATTTGTAATTTAGAGGCCGGTCTTTCTAGTTTATTACGTGGTCGTAAGTTTTGCGGTCGTGTATATTGGGGAAATAGGTTCATGTTTAATTTAACAAAAATGGATACTTCCATTATATAAATCGATGGTAATGTCAAAATCCTTTGCTCGGTAAAATGTCGTTTACAGCTTTCTGTCCTTCGTATATTGACAAGGATTCTCAGGCAACGCTTTTGGAGTCTGAATAAATATACTAAGTCCGAACTGTTGCCCCATAGTACTATGCAGTACTTCAGCCAAGCATGCGCATAGGCGTAGTAGGCGCAGGTAGCCGTTTTAAGGTCTGTGGACGTCTTGAGTTTGTAGAGTGCGTAGGAGAATCGGTTTAACTTGGATATGACTTTATTAATGTGTTCTTTCCAGTTTAGTGTTGCGTCGACGGGAATTCCAAGTAATGGAAAGGAATCAACGCACTCTAGAAGGGTGCCCTGGAAAGAATACTGTATATCTAAGGCACGTCGTTGGTATGGTCTAAATTGAATTAATTTTGTTTTTGTGTAGTTTACTTGCAAGTTATGATCGGTAAGCCAGGCGGAAATATCTGTTAGTATTGAGTCCAAACGATATTTCAGGTCGGTGTCGTCTTTACACGGTATGGCGAGGGATATGTCATCCGCGAAAAGTATGGAAGGGACGTCTATAGAAGCTGGTAGATCATTGATGTATATCAAAAAGAGGACGCAACCAAGGACGCTACCTTGGGGAATTGATTGGGTTACGTTTGATTCTCGAGATCTTATTCTGCTTATGGTTCCTGTCGTAAAATTGTGATGTTCTAATTCTACCAATTGCACACGATTAGCAAGATATGAAGAAAACCATTTATGAGCGATTCCTCTTACACCAATATCGAAGAGCTTTTTAAGTAGGATTTCGTGAAGTACTCTGTCATTGGCCCTACTCATGTCCAATAGGACGCCAAAAGCACACTGTTTGTTATTAATAATGTTTAGGATGTCATTGATATATTTAAAAACTGCCAATGATGTCGATCGGTGTTTTCTAAAACCGTTTTGGCAGTCACTAAATATTGTATATTTCTCACAGAATACATATAACCGAGAGGTCATAGCCGACTCGAAAATTTTGGAAAAGGTTGTTAACAATGCTATTGGGCGATAGTTGCTACATTCGGTTTGGCAACCTTTCTTAAAAATCGGTTTGATTACTGTTTATTTAAGGGCAGCTGGAAAAATACCTTCGATGAAAGACTGGTTTATCAAATACGTTAATGGAGCGGCAAGTTCGTGGGCGCACTTTTTTATTAATATTGGAGGTAGTTCGTCTATTCCGAAACTACGCTTATTTTTTAGGTTCCGTATAATTTTATAGATTTCCTGCACAGTGACGGGCGAAACATACATTGAGTTTTCGGAAGCGGTTTTAGCAGGCCGGCCGTGGGGGTCCGTCTTATCTTTTTGTCCTACCGAATTGAAAAACCGATTAAATTCATTAGCTATTTTTTCGGAATCTTCTGTTAGAGTATTTCCAATAGTTAGTTTAATATTTTTCTTGCTTTTCTCCTGTACTTTATTTGTTTGTTCTTTTATTAGGTTCCACATTGATTTGGTGACGTTGTTTGAGTTTTTCATCCGTTTAATATTTTGTAGTCGTTTAGAGGTAGATACAACCCGTTTCAGAACTTTTTCATATCGCTTGTAGTAGTTTTGTATCGCATCATTTCGGCATGTTGATGCGAATATTTTTAGGAGTCTTTTATGTTTGCAAGATAATTTGATGCCATTTGTGAGCCACGAGTTTTTAAGTTTATTTTTAAAGATAATTTTGGTTTTTGGTATACATACGTCTAACAAATGTTGCATTGTAGTGATAAATATGTTATATATTGCATTTATACATCCCTTTTCTTGAAATGGTTGGTCAAAATCGTTTTTTTTTAATGCGGACATAAAGTTGTTCATATTGCATTCATTAAATTTCCTTTTCTGTAACGTCCAACTATTGCGTATTAACACCTTTTTTGATGGTATAGTAATGCGAATGCCGTAGTGATCGGATAGACCGTAATCGTTCACTTGAACAATTAAGTGTTGTCTTCTAAAATTAGTAAATATAAGATCTAAACAGGTTGCAGTAGTATGAGTTACTCTAGTAGGTTCCGTGACATGCTGGTAAAAATTAAAGCTATTCATTAGATTTAACAGAGTTAAAGCTAAAGCAGATTTTTCCAGGACATTTACATTGAAATCTCCACCTATAACAATATCTCGGTTGGGATATTTCTTTTGCAAGTGTCGTAAAAGGTTTGATAAACTACTATAAAACGTATCAGGCATTCTTTTGCTATCTGGCCAATACAGGTTAATTATAAGTAGGTTGAGTTTACAAAAGTCTATGGCACACAGTTCAAATATATACTCTACCGACATCTTATTTATATCACAGCACTCAATATAGTCATTTTCAGATCGTTTCTTAGTAAGAATACACACTCCTCCTCCCTCGCGGTTTACGCGGCAGTATGAGGACGGTAGGATATAGTCGTCTACTTGAAGAAGGTCCAGTTTAGGTTGAGTGATCCATGTTTCGCACAGGCAAAGTAAGTGAAAGTTTGGATCTTCTTTTGTTAAAGACGATAGGAGGTGGCATTTATTTTTAACGCTGCGCATGTTTTGGTAAGGGATATTGATCGGGCCGGATTTCCCTAAGTGGATGACACTATTAGTAGACTGTGGGGTATAATGGTCTTCAGGCACGAAAAAACAATGTTGGGTTGTTCGTCGAATCTGGTGTTTCTTCAGTCTGTGTAGCTATTTCCGTGTGACTTTTCTTTAGTGTACCTGTGCCTCCAGTGTGCGTACCCGTTTCTCTTCGCATTTGAATATCCTTGTTGTTCAGGCTATGGTTATAAGCTGTATTAGTTTGTACAGTCTGAGCGAAGGTCGGGGCGGAGTTGGTTTGAGTAGATGGAAGCTTTTGCGTTTCTATGGGTATGTTGTGTTCCTTCCCATTTATATACAGCCGATTGTTTCTGATTATTGCGTAATTTCCATTTTTGCGTGCATTTGTTAGTGTTTCTTTGGGCCTTTTTCTTTTATTCAAATCTTGATCATTGAGAAAATCTGATATAGCCGGTTCTTCTGAAGCAGTGCGCATTTTCCATAACTTTTACTAATGATTTTTTTCATTCTTTTACTAATGAGCTCGATGATTAAAGGACGACGATTTCTCTTCTTCCCTATTCGTTGGATAGATTCAATAAAGCCGTTGATTTCAATGTGTAATATATCGCTAAACATACTGTTAATACGGGGATATAAAGAAGCCTCTGTTTCCCCGTAATACTCGTCCAACCCGTAAAGGACGAATCTCTTATCCAGGCAATCATTTTTTGGCGTTTCCAGTTTGGGGTGGTTCGAAAGTAGTTCATGTAGCTGAGTTTTAATTTTTTTGTTTTCAGCCTCCAATTCTTTAACTCTGTTATTGGTTATTTCTAATTGTTCGGTCAAACTTTGCTGGTGTTGTAATAATATGGTGTTATTCCTATTTATAACTTCCCTTTTGAACGTGTGTAGGGCTGTATCAATTTCTGATTGGATTAGTATTTTAAGATCGCCTATGATATTTTTGTTGTTTTTTTCCAGCTTGGTTTCCATCAACTGTCCGATTTGGTCGATGGTAATTTTTGCTGTTATGTGCTGATGGTCTTGAATGCGGTGTGTATCAATTTGGGTGTCTCGTTTTGGGCTAACAGCGATGTTTAATGCTGTACTTTCTGATTGCATCGTAACAAGTTTTTCATCAGTTGTTCGACATGTACTAACGTTCGCGTTCAGCAGCGGAGGCGGCGTAGCTCGACTCTCAGAATCAGTATCGCCTAAAGAAGATATGTTTATATCATCGCACGACATATCTGTGACCTCGATTTTTTGTGTTTGTTGCCTCAAAACCATTGGAGAAGCAAACGTATTGTCATCTCGGAGCTTCCGCGTTTTAATTTCACAAGAAGGACATTTCCAGGTTTTTATTAATTCTATATTATGCTCTCTAACAAACGCTGAGGTCATATTGAGGCATGCAAAATGGTATGATCCTCTGCACTGAGTGCAGTTTAATAGTTCGCCTCTTTCGATCTTCTTACAACAAGCTGAGCAAATCTTTTTAACTATTTTTCGCCTTTACTTATCTTAGTCACTATACTCACGGGCTTCGCTTAGTTGCCACCTTATTCTATTAGCGATACGGTCCAAAGCAGCGATGCAACACAACTGTATAACATCAAGTTTCTCAACACCGCTGTTATCTTCGCTCTCTTAGTTCGCGAGAAAAAGAGCGTAAACGCCGTGCAAATGCTGGCGCTTACCCGTTTGAGTGATACACTGTATGTTCTTAATAATGTCGGTGGTTTAATGATTGGTTTCACTTTATACTGGTTTATAATATTATGTTAAAGCACTTATTCGACACTTAAACTGCACTGGCCACTAATATTTAATGTAGCCATTTTACTTGGATACGAGGCGAAGTTCTGAACTGTGATTTTAGCATGATAATCAATTAATATTTGCGGAGCTCAGTGTTAGCGATGTTTACTGCAGTAGGCGCGGTGTGTCGCGGTGTATCCATGTCGGCTGTCAGTAGGTCAGTCGGGTACACTGCCCTGTCCGCCCAGGTCTGCATCATACCAGTGACCGGCGCTCGAAAAGCCTCCTGCTGTGGTCACAAGCTCATATGACTAGGCAGTGCAGTTGAATGTAGTGTCGTAGTGAAATATACCTCGTCCAGGGATGGTGAAGGCGGTTTTGTGAGAAGACCGTAGGTAGCAGCGAGCAGAAAGTGCCTGGCATGCAGTCTGCATTGAAATAACCCTTCTTATAAAAGATGTGCAATACATACCTTGTCTGCATCAGTCAGTCCACGGAAGGCATCGCTGGCGGCTATCAGTAGGTCAGCCGGGTACACTGCCCAGTCGGACCAGGCCTGCAGTATGCGAGTGACCCGCGCTCGGAAACCTTCCTGTTGTAGTCGCGAACTCATACGCGACCAGGCCAGGTGACAGTCACGCATTATGTCGAGGAGACGGGCCTGGATGCTGTCAACCAAATTATGGTCATAAAAAACGCATTAAGGTGAAATGAATAATGATTGGTCATTAGCTGCACAGGCAGAAGATCGTGATCCATATCCAGCGGACTCTCACGATCTTAACCCGTTCATTTTCGCCGTGTAATATATAATATAAGAAAGCCCATATCGTAGTAATGACGTCCTTACTGCGAAATTGTGACAGTCACAGCGCACAAAAAGAACAGTAGTTCACTTTATTTAGTAAATTTGTCTTAGTAACAGTGCTTCTGTATGATTTGTTACGCTGTGACGCCTTACTTGTCACTTACTCTCTTTTAGAATGAGAAACTTTTGAAATTGATTTATTATATGAAATTGGGATATAATCGAGAATTTAAAAATGTGGTTTTACTTAACTTTTTATACTCTATTTGATTTCATCGGAAAAGAGCCTGCTTAAAAAAATGAAATGTTGTCAATTATTCGGGCTATGTTGGTTACTTTGCTTCTACGGATCTTCGCTGGATGCCGGCAGCCCATGACCGATCGTTATGGCCTATGTCCAGCAGTAGACATCTTTCGGCTGATGATGATGAATGATTTACATCCTTATCCTTATTTTTCAGTAAACCAAAAAGGAAGCGGAATAGTAGAAAAGTGCATCGCTTCATAAGGCAGGGCAAACACTAGGAGTAGGAGATAAATAATGATGATGAAACCAATGGAAGGCGTGTCTGAATAAATGTGTGAAGTACTCTCACTTCCCCAATCACAGGCACACTCTGATATATCGATATGCAATGCAGTTTGCTGGTTGCCAATGTTGAGCTGAGCGCGTCTACCCGGTCTCAAACTCCCTCTATTCGTAAATATTTTTACAAGCGGAAACGTCTACTTAGCGGAATTATAATAATTTCTAACCGAAAATAAAAAATCGATCACTCGGCGGGATTCCTCTATTTCCCATTGTTTACATCAATTTTGCCCGTGCACGACTTTTTACATTGAAATATACGGAATATATACTTATTTTTGTCCGATTTTCATTTTTTTTTATCTTAGCCATCGTCATGATGTCACCTATCGACATTCAAAATGGTGGAACCGTCTAGGAGGAGTACGTACTCAATCAGAAGGATTTGTGTTGTGATCAATTAAGATCAGCAAAATTTGTCGATAGTCAATAAAGGTAATTTCTTAATTGCATTCTTAAACCAGTAATGCCTCATTCACAAGCGATAAAGAGGGTCCTTTTCCGCCAAAAACACATCATTCATACATGTATCGCTTTTCAATAATAGTAAAGTATCACTCACGCGCTCCTAAACGCGCTGGCATTAGTCAGCTTCGCCCCCGCGTTGTGCAGGATATCGGACAGCAGATACAGCCTCGCGATCCGCTTGTGCGGCGCCGTGTGCTCGCCCGCGAGCGCCTCGGCGAGGCACTGCGCCACCTCGCCCGCCGCCTCGGCGTGCTCGAGGCACCACGCCATCGCCTCGCCCACGGCCGTGCGGGTGGGCGTCAGGCCGCGGATCAGCTCCTCGAGCCGATCCCGCTGGCTGCAGGGAAAGGTTGCTTATATACTCGTTTTTCAACACACACACTCCCACAAATACAAATATAACAAATATCTTTATTCTGCATAAAATGTGGTACATAAGATGGCAACATTATTTAAATATAAAACCGCACATTTTACCAGCAACTGGCATGCCACACACACATTCGCTCATTAACATAAACACACTATTATAATAACCAAGGAGAATAATTTTAAGAATAGTATAATGCTACGTATATAAATTGTAAAACAAAAATAAAATAAATAAATAATAAATTGTAGATGTGGAAGAGCGGTGCCTCCTGGCACAGGTTAGTTTGCAAATACCCTACAAGGAGACACCGGCCATTTTAAGATTTGTACTGGTTGTTAAAGAAATAAAAAAACTTTTTTACGTACCTTTGTGTAGTTTAGTTTTAAAAAAACCGGCCAAGTGTGAGTCGGACTCGCGCACGAAGGGTTCCGTACCAGAAAAAAAAACGCCAACAACTACTCTGTTGTATGGGAGCGGCCATTATTATTAATTTGATTTTAGTATTTGCTGTTGTAGCCACAATTAAAATACATAATCTGTGCAAATTTCAACTGTCTATTTCGGTTCTTGAGATCTAGCTCGGCGAGTGGTAGCCATGAAACAGGGCTAAAATATCACGTTTTTTGTATGAGAGCCCCCCTTAATTATTATTATTATTATTTTGTTTTTAGTATTTGTTGTTATAGCGGCAACAGAAATACACAATCTGTGAAAATTTCAACTGTCTAGCTATTACGGTTCTTGAGATACAGCCTGGTGACAGACGGACGGACGGACAGCGAAGTCTTAGTAAAGGGTCCCGTTTTTACTCTTTGGGTACGGAACCTTAAAAAAATTGTTGCCGTGTAAATAGAGGAAATTTTATATTTTACATTGATAACAAATTAAAGAGGAAAACACAAAGGCTTTCTGCGAGGGAACTGGTTGAAGGATTTGGTGATTGAGCATGAATGGTCCGATAGCTCAGTTGGCTAGTGATTGGCAGCGTATGGATGACGCAGATTCAAATCCTATTTGGAGCACTTTTTTTTACATTTCCCTTTAATTTGAAAGTTATAATTTTCGTTAACAGACTTTACTGCTTATTATAAAATTATTATATATTTTTTTATTTATTAGAAACAAACAGTTTTTTATAGTTATAGTTATTACATTAAGTGCTAAATCTTGACTTACAGTTTCCTTAATTAAATATTAAACCTATCATATATATATTTTACCAGTACCTATTTCTTTCTTATTTAGAAAAACAACATTTATGAACAAGAACCAAACATGTAGCATAATGCATACACAACATAATCACATATTAGCCTACTGAGATATCAATAACTATTAGCCGTATTCGGACACATATGTTAACTTGAGGCTATTTAGAGGTGTTGGTGGGTATTCCCTTCCGCCACGGACCGGAGGGTCCCGCATACGAAAAAGCGTGATACTGCATATCAGCAATACCACATATGTTAGAGAGATCACTCACTTGTTGGAGAGCGTGCCGCGGATATTGTCCTTAGCTTCATCCTCGTCGACCAGCTCGTCAGGCATGCCCGCGGTGTACAGGTTCATTACTGGCGGTCGCCACACCGATCCACCTGCACAAAAAATATGAGATTCACTGTTATATAGAAAACATATAAAATTATGCACTTTTTTTTATTAAAAATGGGATTGCTCTAGGCCACCGTCTAGCCAGGGAGCAAAGATGAGGCTGACGATGAAGCGAGCTCACCCAGAAGATGCCTATTCCCGGAAAAAAAAGTCTAGGTTATATGAACTCGGAAATGCAAACCCCGCCAGAGAATTCCAAGAAAATTATGCACTTGGATACTAATAATAATAACGCATTAGATATTACTAATAATTATGCAGTATGCACTTAGAATACCATTGTCGACCAGATAACCATCACCACACATGACCACATTCCCAGGTGTGACACAGACCACACTTGTGGAAAGTGTAGCCTTTCGGAGCTCCACCACCACCACCACCACAATATCAGCCAAAGGACGCCCACTAAGCGCTAAGGCCTCCCCCAAATTCACAGGGGGTATATGCTATAATCGCCACGCTAGGCATGCGGGTTGGCGATCGCAGTATCTCCACCGCACTTCAGGGATGCTGCTGCCCATCCCCCGGTGGTCTTGGTCGTAGTTTTAGGACATACCCGGGTCCAGTACACATACATACTCACGCCTATATCCCCAAAAAGGCGGAACATAAGAAAATTAATTTCAGTGCCGCTTTTAGCTATTGCAGGTCTATAGATGGAGAAAATGTGATATTGCAGTGACAGGTTGCTAGCCCATCGCCCACAACACCCTTCAACCTGGTTCCCATAGTCAACTCTTACGACACCCACGGGAAGAAAGGGGCTGGTGCTATTCTAACCCGATACTACAAGGAGATAGGCCTATTATTCTAAAAGGTGAACACGGTCACAGGCAAAAAAAAAACGACACACAGATAATTAAATACAAGACTCCTTAGTTTTCACATTTTGGCAGTCGTTAATCGACATTAAAATGAGTCCGAGAACTGCTGTGGCCGACTTCATATCGGTATGGGTAACAGTGTCTTTCTATCGATCTTGTGAGGGCGTATAGTTCAACTGGGGAAATACCTCCGCCTTACAGAAGACCGCAGTAACTGTACTAGTTACTCTGTACGCATGCGGTTTTATGTTCCTGGTAGGTCGCCAGACTTTTCGAGGACGCGAGTGTTTGTCGCTTGTTATCAGCACAGCTAATCCTCAGATCGATAAAGAGCCGATAACGCGCCTCTGGATACACAAGCGCCCGGAGGCTACAATGTCTGTTTATCATCAGTAAGGCTTTTACTCCTTTGCCGCCAACGAGACCACGGGCTCGGCATTGTATCAGCGGGAATACGCCCACTGCTGTACATAGGAAAGGTGTGACATAATGACCGGTCCTTCGCCACCCGCGTCCAGCGGACTCCCGCGACCTTCACTGTTATTTAATCGTATGGCATTTATTTACGAACCGTGAGATCTTGCAGAAGACAAGTATGGTTGCCAGTTTTTGTTGCACTTTTAGCACCACCCAGGGGTCACGTGTAGGGTAACGGTGGGTACTCCCGACGGACGTGGTGCAACTTCGACCCCCCTTTGTCAAGTGAGTGGGCAACTTGACTGTTAGAAAGAAGTTCTCAAGCCGCCCGAAGGCCTCTAACTTGGCTTAACGACTGCTGTCGTAGACAGCAGCCGGGATCAACGGCTTAACGTGCCTTCCAAAGCACGAGAGCGCTCAGTTAGTAACCACTCAAAGCGGTCACCCATCCAAGAACTGACCTGCGCCCACATTGCTTAACCTCGCATAGCGCACGCGGTACGCGGGCGCCGCTGGGCCACGAGCGCTCTAAACCTTTACTGTGATAGGCAAACACTCATATCTGCACGTATGAATATAATAAGCAATTATTAGATTAACGACAGATAGAGTGTATGCTAACTGGATAACGGATTTCCTCTCAGAGCACGTAATTTAATAATATAAATTGTAATGTTAAGAATGGAATGAAACTCAATTGTACAAAGGTGTTACACACGAGTATACTATGTACCCCGAATAGTGTGTTTCCTTGCGAACTCCCCCTCGCCTCGCTCCCATACGTAGCCAACATATCACATTACCACCGCCAAAGGTAACGACCTCGACAGGCCTCCAATTGTCAGTGAAGATCAAGAAACACCACAAAAAACCTCGAATAGCCTAAAAATGTCTGACCTTTGAACATCCTGAAGTCCATCTTGTTCATTATGATTCTGTCTCTAGAAGCGTCCTCATTCTTCAGCCGAGGACGCGTAAGTGCTTATCGTCTTACGTCAGTGAAGGCTGCCAAAGGCCCGAAAGAACTCGAAGTCTCCGAAAGCCCTCAAAAAGCCTCAAAATGTTAGTTAAGGCCTCACAGGGCCCCGGAAAACCTCAAATGACCTGACCTTTGAACATCCTGAAGTCGTTGACCGCCCACTGCTTGGGCGAGTCGCCCTGCAGCATCGAGAACAGCTTCCAGCGGTAGTACACGTGCGCCGGCGACTGGTTCTCGAACAGGAACCGGAAGAACGGGTTGTTCATCTCCTTGTTCATTATAATGGCTTCGAACATCGGGCCCTCGCGGATCACGAACTCCACCATGCGGTGGATGAGCATTAGGATGTTTCTGCGGAAAGTATATTCGTATTATTATTAGCAGGGGTCGTACTTTTCGTGCCGGTGATGTAATATTCCGTCACACTGCATAAATGGATGATTCAAATTGGTGTTATGGTAATTATCAATCTTTAATCATCAATCATTTAATCGTGCATTTATAATGGTATTTTTTTCAAATACGGGCTATTGCATCCGAAGATTATAAAGGATTTCTTTACTAATTAGAATTTTAATTTATAAGCAGGCGAGGAACTCATAGTCTTTCAAGTTTTATAACAAGTTATAGGAATGTTGAATTTCAATATGAGCGTAAACTCTCTATGACGACGAGGTTTGTTTAATTTCATAACAATAACTTTACAAATTACGGTTGTAACAGGGGCATAATTGTAAAAAGTGTATGTATACAAGATTTTATTGATTACTGAATGACACAGACCACTTAACCTATAGACCCCGCTTACAAGGGCGCCCGCGTAAGCCAAGCCTAAGCTCAAAACACGTCAAGTGGTCACCACGCCCCCAAATATGCTCTTAGTATGCGGCCGATCGTTGACGAAGTAACGTGCAATATTCGACGCATTACTTGGCTTATAAAGTGCTCTAAATATGCCTTTTTGTATGGTTAAATTGTGTGGAAAGTGTAGCAAGACATCTAGTCTTCAAAAAGATGGGATTTCATTCCACAGGTAAGCTATTTTTTACTTTTTTACCACGATAAAACAATAATAATTAAAAGTCAAGGTTATCAAGTGAGTGGTTGTAAACCTGGCGACGCGTTGATGTCTTTCAATGTCTGTCTCTTTCTTTCGCTTACTATTTTTTGTAATTCTGTCTTTGTCTAAACATTGCAGTCTCAAGTAGTGATGTGACTGATTGATTATTTAACCTTACGTACTTAACTGTTACTCGTGAAACAATATTAAATTATGGTGGAATATACGTAGGATACAGAACAAAACTTATATTTTTGAATTAAATAATGGAAATTTATGTTACATGCATATGTACAATTATAAAAACTTAAAAGTGTGTTCAAATCAAATTTATATCCTAACTATAATACTACAAATATGAAAGTCACTCTGTCTGTATATCTGTCTCTGCGCGTCTAAACTGCTAAACCGCAGATGAAGTGTCTTTGCCTCCGAAGCTAATGTCCCGGGTTCGATTCCCGGTAAGGGCATTTGTTTCTATGGTGAGCAGAGACATTTGTTTCTGAGACTTGGACGATTTGTGTAAAAATAATCCCCTAATATTTATTTATTTATTTGTATTTGCATTCATTTTATGTGTTAATGATTATGATCACGATGTGTTAATAGACCCGGGTATGTCCTTAAACTACGACCAAGGCCACCGGGGAATGGGCAGCAGCATTCCTAGAGTGGCGGTGGAGATACTGCGATCGACAACCCGCATGCCAAGCGTGGCGATTATGGCATTTACCCCCCATGAAATTGGGGGAGGCCTATGTCCAGCAGTGGACGTCCTAGGGCTGATATGGATGGATTATGATTATTGTTCTTATACATTTATTCCTATTACCATACCATAGGATACATAGGAATAACATATGAACTGTCTCAAGTCACCTTACTGTATACTCTACAGACTGTACAGGCGAGAAATTTGATTTCTGGGCCACTTCGTACTTTGTCACAGTGAAAATCAATGTGAAAGCTGCTAGAAATCTCATATGACTTGACACTGTGACAAGGTACGAAGTGGCACAGAAATCAAATTCCTCCACTGTACATTAAAAAATAAGCATTTATATTTAGTTAGTATCTTTGAATTAAAAACAATTTAAATTGCTTTTCGTATTTTTATTGATTCCAATTTAAAACTTAAATTTACACTTATATTCTGTAGTATCTTTTTCGAGTGTGTCCCATCACTACACAAAATGGCGCGCATCACGCACCGTACACGTGATTGCTCGTTGACCTTGTACTAGCCAATCACAGTGCACTTGTCGCCCCCCGCGCCCCGCCAATTTGGCAGTTTGAGATTCAAGACAAAGTTCTATGAAGCGGTGTCTATAGGGTTAAGTGGTCAGTGCTGAATGATGATTAATTGATTACAATAAGACCGATTAAAATCATCTTATATGGACCGTGACGTCACACGGCACGAAAAGTACAAGCCCTGTTTTTTTTTATACCACGTCGGTGGCAAACAAGCGTACGGCCCGCCTGATGGTAAGCGGTCACCGCAGCCTACGGACGCCTGCAACTCCAAGGGGTGTCACATGCGCGTTGCCGACTTTTTAAAAAATTATACACTCTTTTCTTGAAGAATCCCATACTGTAGTTCCTCGGGATAACCTCGGCAGGGAGCTCATTCCACAACCGGAGCGTCCGAGGGAGGAAGTTCCTCTGAAACCGTACCGTACGTGACCATTTAGGTTCTAAGGTGTGAGGATGAATGCCCTGCCGACGGCGAGCAGTGCGATGATAGAAAGCGGCTGTGGGCAATCATATCGAACAGTTCTTCGGAGCATAACCCATTATACAAGCGATAGAACACGCACGAGGCAAAGTTTCTCCTTAAACTTAACAGTTCAATATCGCTCGTGAGTTGTTGATTATTAGGAAACGGGACTTAATGGCGTACAATAAAATCTATTTACCCTTTTGAGGTTTCCCTGAGTTTCGGATGTGTTACAAGTCACAACATCCTTTGGGCGCTAGCCGACTCCGGCGCTCTCGCGATTAAAGGCACACACACGAGACTCTTATGAGTTTCATTAAATTGCGGGTTACCGTGGTATAATGAGTTCAATCGATCTGTCAAGCTGCGCAATGTAATGCAAATAAGGCTTAAGGATGAGTTACAGCAGCTTAAGATTACAGGCCGGTCAACATTACAGTCAGGTGCGCGCGCGCTCTGCGTACGGACACGAGTTATACAGGAGCGAGTTACTGTGACGATCCACCTGTTAAATTTATCTTACGTATCAAATACAAGGCCGAAATAAAAAATGACACAGTGCAATAAGTGTAAACTGTTTGTGTCCATGAACAAGGATGAAGTAGTGAAGTGTAAAGGTGTGTGTGGGACTGTGTACCACAAGAAATGTGTACAGAAAAATAAGCAGTTCTTACAAACGGCAATTTGCTGTGACTGCCAAAAACATACAAGCAGCCCGGTGCAGCCAGGACAGTCTCATATGCTGTCGCTAAATCTAAGTGAGGATACAGGCGAGAAGGTGTTAGCTGAAGTTAACAAAAAATTGGAGGTAATCTACAATGTCCAAAAAAAAATTGATGATCTTACAAACAGTGTTGAATTCTATGCTGAGATGTACCAAACACTGATGGAGTATAAAGTAGAATCGGAGAAGAAAATTAAAACGCTAGAAAACAAGAATGTGTACTTGGAGAAATGCAATAAAGCCCTCGAGGAAAGAGTACAGGAGCTGGAGATTCGTGAGAAAGAAAAAAATTTGGAGATCCACGGACTGGACACACAAAGCAACGAAAATACAAAATCAGTTGTACAGGGGCTCGCGCAAAAATTAAATTTAAACCCGAATGATATTGAAGACGCACAGAGGGTTGGACAAGAAAAACCGGCCGACCGGCAGGATAAGCCAAAAATTGTATGGGTTAAACTCCGATCCAAAACAGCTCGCGATAGCTGGCTGCAAGCGAGGAAACAAAACAAAATTACCAACAATAAAATATACAGCAACGGCAGCGATAATCAAATATTTATTAATGAAGACTTGCCGCGGTACAAGCGACAATTACTGTGGACAGTGAGAACCTCTTTAAAGTCAAAAGGTTTCCAATATATTTGGGTGCAAAACGGCAGTATTCTGGTAAAGAAAAACAGCGAAGAGAAAAAAATCTATAACATAAGATCGGAAGATGATTTAAAGAAGTTTGACGAATGTAAATAATCTAAATCGGGTGCATTTAGCGCGTCGGGACACACTAGGTTGTTTCATATTTAATATTGTCAATGTTCGATCGAGCTGAAGATTTATCTCCTGATTTTGAATACAAACGGTACTATGATATAAACTCGTTAAGTAAGGATCTATGCCAAAAAGAGTGCATTCATATTATTCACTTGAATATGAGGTCTCTCCGGAAACACTACAATGAACTCTTAGTCTTATTAGAAGAAAACCAGTATAAGATTAACATAATAATATTAAGCGAAATAAATATTAAAATGGAGGAGCTATCTTTCTACAATATATCTGGATATAATTCATATATACGCACAAGAGAGACTGAAAGGGGCGGAGGTATATTAATATATGCAAAAGAGGGACTTCACTTCAATGCTCAAAAAGTAAACACGGATGCGGTAGAAATACTTCACGGCCAGCTAAAAACGGGAAAAAATACATTGCATATATTCGCCATATACAGACCCCCAAGTAAAAATAAAATATTATTCACGGAACAACTAGACACCGCATTAAGACTTATACCAGCGGCGGACAGCATTGTTGTGATCGGAGACATGAATATCGATATATTAAATGATGTAATTAATTCATCTACCACGAAGTATAAAAACACCCTATGTGGTGGCGGCCTGCAGTGTGCAATACCGAGCACGGAGGTAACACGTGAAGCGATAGTGGACGGGCGGCTGGACGCGTCATGCCTGGACCACGTGTGGGTGCGAGCGGGACGCAACATCGGCAGCCTGCGCTCCTACGTGCTGGAGGCGCACGTCTCCGACCACCATGCTGTCGGTATAGTACTGGACTTGTGCGTAAGTGATAACACAAAACTGGACCTTAGTGACGGTGTGCGCGAAGTTATTAGCGAAAAACTCGTAAAACAACAGTTTGACGCGTATGATTGGACATCATTACTTAAGATAGCGTGCCCGCTTGAGTTATATCGAAAGTTATGTACAGTATTTAACAAAATATATAGAGAAAGTACCATTATTATAAAAAATAATACTAATAATGATAATAGTAAGCGAGAAAAACAGCCTTGGATAGACAAAAAGTTGTATTTAATGTTATTACGTAGGGACTATCTATTTAGAGTTTGGAAATTACAGCCCAAGAATATGAATAAAAGACTAGAATATACAAAGTTTAGAAATAAGGTCAACAAATTAGTTAACGAAGCAAGAAATAAATATAGACAGACGGAAATATTAAAATGTAATGGAAATTTTAGAAAAATATGGGCAAATATTAATTCATGGCTGGGCAGAGGGAAATCTAGTTTAGATGATATTATATTAAGATATTTGGGAAAAACAGAAAGTATAAGTCAGATTTGTACCAACTTTTCGAACACATTCACACAAGAAATAAGGGAAATAAAACATGTTTGTAGTACACAATTTTTAGATAGAAAGCAATATGTGAAGCCGTGTGAGGTAAGCTTTAGATACAGATCGGTGAGTGCAGCAGATGTAGAAAAAGTCATAAATATGTTGTCAAGTGAAAAAGCGCCGGGTATAGATGGTATACGGGTAAAAGACCTTAAATATCTGTGCAAGTGGGTATGCCCCATTATAGCTAAATTAATTAACGCCTGTCTCACTCGTGGTGTTTATCCTGACCTCCTAAAAAGTGCAATTATACGGCCAATATATAAGTCTGGGAACCATCTCGAATACGCAAACTATAGACCTATCGCTATTCTGTCTGTTGTTGATAAAATTATCGAGAAAGTTATCGTCGGTCAAATCAGTCAATTCCTAGAGCGTCATAATATACTTTCGGACTCGCAACACGGTTTTCGTAAAGGACGCAGCACTGTCTCAGCTCTAACGGGGTTTGCGGACTATGTAAACGACTGCTTGGACTCGGGTCAGCAGCTAATAGCTCTGTTCATAGACTATAAAAAAGCCTTCGATACTTTAGATCACAATATTTTATTGCAGGCGATGGATGAATGTGGAATCCGTGGACCCACGAATAAGTGGTTTAAGAGTTTCTTGACGGACAGGAAAATACGCACGAGCATCGCGGGGGAGACGGGGCAAGATGCAGCGGTGGAGCTCGGAGTTCCGACCGGATCCGTGTATGGACCCGTGGGATATGTGATACATGTCAACAGCGTCACAAATGTTGTGAAATGGTGCCGGGTGTTTATGTACGCAGATGACATGTGTCTACTTTATGCTGCGAAAGACATAACAGAGGTGCAAAAGTGCATACAAGAGGATTTCGAAAGTATCACTAAGTGGGCACATGATAACGGAATCATCTTAAACTTCGAGAAAACCAAATGCATGCACATTCACTCGCCATATAACCAGGTCGCCAAAAAAGTGAATAAAGAAAATCTGCATATAAAGGGACATACATACGATTGCCTGCATAAAAATAAAAATAATTGTAGTTGTACTAAATTGAGCTATGTGGAAACATTCAAATACTTAGGCCTAACTATTGACAGAAACTTTAATTGGAAACCGCATATTAACGATGTTTGTAATAGGCTAAGATCTGTGCTAGGCAAATTCTACCAATTAAGCAGAATATTGAATAAAAAAACACTAATGGTTGTATATTACGCCCTCGCCGACTCACTTATTAGCTATGGTCTAGTCGTATACGGTCGAACGTTCATAACATATATTAGAGATATAAGAAATTTACAAACAAGGCTGATTAAATTCTTATTTAGTAAAAAGGTTAAGAAAGATTGTGAAAAAGATTATGATAAACTATTTCCCTTATGTAAGATTTTACCCGTAGATAAGAAAGTCTCATACCTCTTAGGTTTAGAGCATTATTATAGTGAAAAGTACAAAATATTAACTAACAATAAATATAGTACTCGGAGTGTAAGAGACAAAAAGATAGTACAGCCGAAAATGAAAAATTATTATGGGAAAAGGAGTTCAAAATACCTAGTACCAAAAATATTTAATAAAATTTGCTTATTAAGACAAAGTCCTAAATTAAGTAAATCTATCATAAAAACAAAACTTAAGGAATTTCTTCTAGACTTGTCATGATTGTGTATGATAAGTCGAGAAGACATTCTCGACTTATCATATACGCGTATGTGTAGTTTAGATATATATGTTTTCTTTTCTCTGAAATGGCCCACGGAACTGTTATTTTTATTTTATAGGATGAGTGTAATAGGTTAAATGTTAAAAATGTAGCGCGTCTCGCCATCAAACATAGCAGTTTGGCGAGAAATCAAATGCATAGTAAGTAAGTTGTAATTTTGATTATATAAATAAAAAAAAAAAAAAAAAAATATGGCGCCGGCAGCAAAACCTCTAGTATATATTTTTTCGAAACATAAACACAAACGAAGGCGTTTGCGTTAAAGGTGGTATTCCACTCATCCAATATCTTTGTCCAAGTTTTTTTTTCATGCGTAGCCATATTGATTTAGTCATCAGAATCTTTGATCAAATGTCGGGGTCCCATCCAAGTTGGATGAAATCATCCAATTTCTTTGATCAAATGTATATTGGACAAAGATATTGGATGTGTGGAATATCCCCCTAAGAGGCTGACAAGCGCCAATGACCTTGGCTATGTCTGTCTGCGTCTAGTTGCGCCGGAGTGAAAGAGAAACTACTTATATAACTCCTATACAAGCAGATAATCAGAAATTTAATCATAAAATTAAATATATTCACCACATGTGTAATCGTCTATGCTTTAGATTTGAATATGTTGGAATTGTGTTTTTAATTATACAAGTTTCAGTTGAAATAAAAGACATTACGATTATTTTAAGAAGACTTTAAGACGTAGCTTTGCGATTTTTTTCGATCTAGCCGATTTTCTTAAATCGTGTTTTGGTATCGTCCACGCCCTTTGAACTATAGTGAATATTAACGTGTATTTTAGTTATTTAAACAAAACAAATGTTTTTTTTTATCACCATTTCAAAATGGCAATTTAGCTCTACTCAGCGTCTTAAGTCTGAATCTGTTCTTGTTTGCACAAACAACTATTCGTCAAGACAATCCTTATCAACACTAAAACCAGAGTTATCAAGTTTAGGCCTAATAGAAAAAGAAATAGAAAAATATTTATAGCCACTCAACGGATACATAAATAGGTAGTAGTAATGAAGGACTGTTTGATTAGGCATGTCTGTTTGTTTTGGTTTATTGAGTTCATTCAGTGATAACCTAATATCTCATTGGTTTTTCAAGACAAGAATAATTGGAATTTTATTGTTTATTTTCGAAACAGGGACTATTTCCTGCCAGACACGGTGACACGTCGTTAGTTAAAGGTAGAATTAGTTTCAATTTGTGTATGGTTATTTATTACGTCTCTGTAGAAATTACTTATTAATTATATTATTGCGTTGGCACGTTTATTTATATTTATTTTATTATAAGTGATTGGCCAATACATTCTGTGACGTTACCGCCAGTTTTAAGTTAACTTTTGTAGTATTTGTAGGTAACTTATGTAGGTAACGTTACAAAAATAATTAATTTGACTGTTATAGTTTCTTAGGTTAGGTGTATTTTTTAGCGCTTAAGAGCGCTTTACTTAAATGATTAGATTAGATTTTTTTATTTCATAATATATGTTTACAATATAAATTAACGCTAGCTTAATCTATACGAATATATATTATGATCGTCAATACAATTTAATTACTTAATAGAATATTACATCATTAAATTTAATCAAAATGTCAAAACTAATCATTAGGTATCATCATCATCATGTCAGCCGAAAGACGTCCACTGCTGGACATAGGACTCCCCCAAAGACCTCCACAATGACCGGTCCTGCGCCACCCGCATCCAGCGGACACCCGCGATAGGTATAATTATGTAATAATATAAAGTCACAATTAATTATAAGTAATTTAAAATTATTTTACATAAAACAGAGATATCTCAAAAGATTGTCAATTTAAAAACTAATAAACTAAATCGAAATATGAAAAAACACAAATAACAATTATGTAGAACTTTATAAATGTCTAGCAAAAAAAAACAAACTAGATATATACTAATGTAACGGGTCCACTAGCGCCACTCGCAAATAATTGTGATTATTTAAATTTAACGATAGATATTGAAAAAGAGAGGCCACTATGTAAAATATTTCGTATTCAAGTAACTTTTGAATACATGACAATTCAATTCAATTCAATTCAAAATATTCTTTATTCAAATAGGCCTAGCAACAAGCACTTTCGAATCGTCAGTTATAACATGTATTAACATATATATTAATTAATTATTTAGAGCAATTTATTGATGCTATTATTATTCTTTCCAATAAATATTGTATTGTTGTAGACATGTCAAAATAAGAAATAATATTCACAATAGGATCGTCAGAACATAAATAATAATAATAATAAAAAATGTATAAAAAATAGAAATCTAGACAGTTTCTAGAATAAAATCTATATGTCAAAAGAAAATAATAAGATAATATTAATATCTAATGCCATAATGATTAATTCATTAATATTTCAGTCACAATTAATTAATCCCACGGTGTTTTATCATTCATGTAGTCGTGTGCACACATATATATAATATGCTTTCGATATAAGTTTAGGCTTTACATAATTTTTGAATTTATTTATAGATAATCCAGTCAGGTTTCTTGGAAGCTTATTATAAAACTTCACACCATTACCATGAATGATTTTCTAATTTTTTGGAGGCGAGTGGTGGGCACCGCGATCTTGTGTTTATTTCGAGTATTAATATTATGTATTTCACAGTTCTTCCTGAAATTTACAATGTTTTTATGTACATACACAATATTATCATAGATGTATTGACAATGCAATGTCATTACATTAATGTTCTTGAACTTATCTCTAAGTGAGTCTCTATGGTTCATTTTATATATTGCTCGAATAGCCCTCTTCTGCAGAACAAAAATGGTATTAATCTCTGAAGCACTGCCCCATAGTAAATTACCATACGACATAATACTGTGGAAGTAACTAAAATATACTAATCGAGCTGTCTTCACGTCTGTCAGTTGGCGGATCTTGCTCACTGCAAAAGCTGCAGAACTCAGTCTATTCGAGAGATTAGCAATATGGGGACCCCATTGGAGTTTGGAATCTAATGTTAAACCAAGAAAAACTGTACTATCCACTAGTTCCAATTCCTCATCTTTCACAATGACACTTGTTAGATTGTGCTTAACGTTAGTCGTGACAAACTTAATACATTTGGTCCTTTTCTCATTTAACAATAAATTGTTGACATTGAACCAATTAACTACTTTAGAAATGGCATTGTTTATATCATTGCTAGCTTGTTGCTGTCGTTTGACTTTGAATATAAGAGAGGTATCGTCTGCAAACAATACTATATCATGGTGGGTCTTTGCGAGGTATGGCAAGTCATTTATGTAGATAAGGAACAGGAAAGGTCCCAATATTGATCCCTGCGGTACACCCATCGAGACCACTGATCCCGGTGATCGCTGTCCATTCCCGTCGACCCTTTGTATTCTACCATATAGATAAGACTTTAGCAAATTCAGTGCCGATCCTCTAACTCCATAGTAGTGCAGTTTCCTGATTAATGTTTCATGACACACGCAGTCGAAGGCCTTGGACAAATCACAAAAAATACCTAATGCATTATGTGACTCTTCCCAGGCATCGAATATGTTTAGTTAGCTCAACAGCCGCGTCGGTTGTCGAGCGACCCCGCGTGACGACCTGTTTAGCCTAGTTGGTAGTAACTCTGCCTCCGAAGCTAGAGGTCCCGGGTTCGAATCCCGGCCAGGGCATTTATTTGTGCATTTATCACCGATATTTGTTCTTGGACCTTGGATATTTTCTATGTATTTAAGTATGTATTTATCTATATAAGTATGTATATCGTCGTCTAGTACCCATAGTACAAGCTTTGTTTAGTTTGGGACTAGGTCGATTTGTGTAAGATTGTCCCCCAATATCTATATCTCTATATCTACATCAAACTAGTTTTTGCGTTGCTGGATTTGTCGATCTATGTCCAAAGTAAAAACGGCCGTTTTATTTTTGAACTCACAGATCGACGAATCCAGCAATGTAAAAACTAATTTAAAGTATTCAAAAGGTACTTAAATACGAAATATTTTGCATAGCTGCCTCCTTATTTCAATATATATCGTTAAATTTAAATAATCACTAATATTTAGGAGTGGCGCTAGTGGACCCGATAAATTTTAGTAAAGCGCTCTTAAGATGTAGTTAGTTATTTCTCTATTTCTGTATTCTTTGAGTGCTTATTAAATAACTTCTTCTTCTTTTAATATATTTGATTTCAATTGGAATGAGTCGTTATGAAGACATTTATTACCACCTAACAGGTATTGTAGGTAGGCGTATCTTGTATCAAAATAAACCACAAAAGAAAGTACTTCCCTTCCTTATTTATTGGTGATTCGTCAGTCGCCTAGCGTGTGCAACCGGTTTTAAACATTCTAGAACGTCCGTTTTACTAAGCTACTTGCCAGGACGTGTAGATGTAGATCGAGCATAGAATACGGCTACGGTATCCCCTGCCTTCGTCTTCGTACAAGGCGACTAAAAGGCGGTCCTTGGTATCAAAGACGGTCGCATTCAAGGGCAGCGATCGTCCATGAAAACAGATGGTGGGACCCACAGAGGTTTGACTCTATGGCGGCACTGGTGCGCTCTGAAGGAGGTCCCAAAGCTACCCGAAATGAGTTGAGGATCATCGGGGGCTTTTTAGGCGGTGCAAGTCCAACATAACCTTCGCAATTTCCCCGCAGTGCCATGGCCTTCATAACCGATTTAATCCCGGAAAAAAGGTAACTCGCTAGGCTCTAGACACTAAGCAGCCTTTCAGTGCGTTTGGGGCCTATAATGTTTGTTAACAGTTATGTCTTACCTTTCAGAGGGAACCACTACTTTGACTATTGACTGCGACAGGATCTGAAAGAGAAATTACACTATTAAATACATGTAAATGAAGTCTGTTTGACTTCATTCATAATGGCAGTATTGCTGCGCATAAACCTCTATGTCGGTTTGGAAATATCTGTGGTCTGTTGGCAGTCTATGACAAGTGAGAGTTGACAGGTCAAAGGTTTTACCGGCATGTAAAAGTGCAAGTAATGAAAGGAGAAATATTTTAAATGTTAATAGTGACTTAAGATTGAATAAGAAGAATAAGTGGAATAATAGCTTTAATGTTGTTTCTCTTTTCAGGTAAGATAGTTTTGTAATTTAATTCCATAAGAAATATTGTGTGCTACCTACACCTAAGTATTCATAAATAATAAAAAACCGTTCTCTTTTCAGAGCAACTCAATATAGTTTTATTTCACCACTTCAACATCCTACCACAAGTGTATAAAGTACACATTATATACATACGACCGGAAAACCACCACCACCACCACCATATCAGCCAAAGGACGTCCACTGCTGCTATGTTATTCACAAAACAAGCCAGAGGTGGGGTGCACGTCCAAGACCGATGACGGCACAGCCCACCCCTAATATATATTGACGCCGGGGCTCATAATAACAATACGTAATCGGGGGTTTAACGCATTGGTCCGCTCGAGTCATCACCAGACGTCCGTCTATTTGACATTGCACCTAATTCACATGCTTCGACATGGGCCTCCCCCAAATTCACAGGGGGTATATGCCATAATCGCCACACTTGGCATGCGGGTTGGCGATCGCAGTATCTCCACCGCACTCCAGGGATGCTGCTGCCCATCCCCCGGTGGTCTTGGTCGTAGTTTTAGGACATACCCGGATCCGGACCGGACCGACCGGAAAACATCACAAACCAATGATATTGACTGACTACAGTCTTGTAGGGAAGTGTGTATGGAGATTATTTTTGTCATCTGGTACATTTTCCAACTATGACGTAATACAAATATATGTTAGAATTGGATATCTCCAACACTACTAATGCTAATAATTAGAAAAAAAAATACACAAAAGTTCTATACCTATACAGGATAACCTATAAAAAGTCTGTAAGTCCAACGGTTTTTTAATTATCGCTGAAAAACTGCCTTGCCCCAACTTAAGGACGTAAGTGCCGCAAGTTTCTTATGTAGATACGACCTTATTTAATTCAAAGAACAGGATAGTGGTTTTAAATGTAGAGTCGTTGTAGGTACAGAACCCTCCATAGCGCGTCGCCTGACGTGCACTTGGCCGGTTTTACTATACTCAAATCAAATCAAAATATCAAATATATTTTATTTCATTACAACACAAGTTATTGGTACATCGAAGTATTGGCTATGTGCACGTCTGAAACGTCAAACGTCAAAGGTCCCGAGACAATGTCAAAATTTAGAGATGTCAAATAATGACACATGAATATTTTATTTACTTTAGTAAACGAGAAAGACCCCGTATTGGAAATTTTACTAAAATAAATAAGAGAATAAATAAATACATACAAACGAAACGAATCGTAGGAAACCGTTAAGAAACCAATAGAAAACGTGAAAGTAAATTTGACAGTGGTCCCCGGTAAGTACACATTTCTGCCATGGTGTGCGCTACGATCGCCTAGCTTACCCCCACCACCTACTTCGCACATAGCCAATAGTAGGTATAGTCACATAGCTATGTTAGTTGTAATTTACATCCTTTAGCTGAATGATATCCATTACTTCCCGTACTAGTTAAAAACTGTATCACTGTGAAGTAAGTTACGTCATCCGTCATTAAGAGATATAAATATAATGCTATATCGAAGTATGAATACGCCAAGTTAATATTCCTTATTATATTGCATTTAACAGCTAGAAGACAACAGTTTCGAAAAAATTGAGGGTGATTTAATACGTACAGCCCGCAATATGCGGGTGCATCAAAAACCCAAGTAATAACAATAATGCAGGCGGATTAAGCAATAATAGCCTCTCAGTCGCTTACTTAAGCGCTATGGTGCATGTCATATTCTTTGTGTACACTGGTAGTAAACTGCTTCACTAGTAACTCAGTATTCTAAACGTAAACAAGTAGTATATGCAAAGAGTACAGATGCAATTTATTTAATGCAATGAACTTAAAACTTTCAATATCTTAATGATTTCTTAACTAATATGTGTTTATGTGTACGCATGTGAGTGTGTGTGTGTGTGTTTGTGTGTGTGTGTGTGTATGTGTGTGTGTGTGTGTGTGTGTGTGTGTGTGTGTGTGTGTGTGTGTGTGTGTGTGTGTGTGTGTGTGTGTGCGTGTGTGAGTGTGTGAGAGAGTGTTTGGGTGTGCGCGCGTACGTGTGAGTGTGTATGTGTGTGTACGTGCGTGTATGTGTGCGTGAGTGTGCATGTTGTGTTTGTGTGTGTGTGAGTGAGGGTGTGATGTTTTTGCCATTTACTTTATAAGTTTTTCTGTCTCCTCGTAGCTCAGTGAATTCAGAAAAGTATCCAATACACGTCTACATTCATAGAAGCTTAAATCACGCAATTCAATGTATTTACTTATACTAGATTTTTTTTGAATCTACGTGAGAACACCGACATGGAAGTAGGGTTGGAATAAACAAAGTCAAGTCTGCGGCGTAATGGAGAATAGTCAGGCTGCTTTTGATGCTGTGATAATATAAGACCTTACTTAATATGTATACAACGCCATAAAGTCACGACTGAGTAACAATGTAAACTCTTTTAACGCTCAGTGAAATCGTCGGCGCGGCGTTTGATTTTCTTATATTAAGAATAAGAAGGTAAAATACCTCTTCGTAATCCTGCCTGTCTTCGGGATCGCTAGGGTAATATTCACCAGGACGCACTCGTGGGATCTGCAACAAGTTCAAACTTTAAATATATAATCATATTATGCAAAGTAACAAAATTATTTCGTGACTTAGGCCGTCGGCTACAGCAAAAGGTAGTAAAGTTTATATTTATCGAATAAATCGCAACACTTATATCAAACGTAACATCATGCAAAACGTAAAATTACGACAAGACGTATTTTTGTTTTTATTTATTTCTGCTATCCTTCAATTAACTCTGTGCACGCCGTGCATTTATTTGCCAAATGCATTTAAATAGTATCAAAATTGGTACATCACTACATGATCACTACGTGTAGGAAAAACTTTGTACAATAATTGGCAAAGGCAAAAGTACAATTATTGGCATGGCCAATGACGTAAAAAGTATAATTATTAACCCTGCCAAAATCTAGTTCCGGTGATGTTATGAAATTTTGATTAATATTATTCAAAAAAGAGTTGGCAATATCATTGATTAAAAGTCTAAAATAGACTGATTAATTAAAAGTACTAATTACTGTTAATTAATCCTTCATATACACCATAGGTACTAACTTTGGCCTACGCGTTTCTACGTTATCTTGGGACTTTTCCCACCAATCATAGTAGGTATATAAACAAAAATGGAATGTTCATTAACATATACGAATACTTATATCGCCGCCCCAACGAAAATCAAGTAGGGAATAAAATGAAAACACTTGATCCTTAAGATTTTCATAGCAAACCACACTCGAAGTTTTTGTCACTGCTAAAAAAATTTTCAAGTGTTCTACCTGTCAAATTTGGAAACTACCTACTACATTTTAGAGTGTAGTAAACAAAGAAAAATATGAAATTTATTTTCGACCTTGTACTCAAGGATTGCGCTTATTACATTGAATTTACATTCAAGAGGCCAATGATTGGAGGGGGGGCAACATTACTACAGCTTACCCTACATTTTGACGTGAGTATATGGAAAAACTGTCACCTCTAATCGTATTCTAATCGCGGCTAAGTAATATACGGGTAAGGACAAAAATTTTGGACCATGTCGGTCTGGTTATCCTAGTTGGTAGTGACACTGCCTCCGAAGCTAGAGGTCTCGGATTCGAATCCCGGTCAGGGCATTATTTGTGCATTTAGCACGGATATTTGTTCTTGGGTCTTTTTTTTTATGTATTTAAGTATGTATTTATCTATATAAGTATGTACATCGTCGTCTAGTACCCATAGTACAAGCTTTGCTTAGTTTGGGACTAGGTCGATTTGTGTAAGATTGTCCCCTAATATTATATTATTATAATATCATTTCGTTGTTACCGTTATGACACGAAAAAAAAATGCAATTTATATGGGTACGTTTCGTGTCACGGCGGAATGAATGCCTTAGCGATGGTCCAAAACTTGGGTTCAAAATCTAGTTCAACTATATGGTTAATCGCTATCCAAAAGCCAACACGGGGCACTTTCGCACCGGAGATGACCAGAACGGACTTGTTATATTTAATGTCTTTAGGGATCATAATCTCTTCTGGCGCTGATGGTCAAGAGTTAGCTTGTATGCATGTAAGTTATGTTTTTATTGTCACTAAACAGCAGTGATCTGTGTCACATCGGTTTATTGTTTTATTCTATTTTTTTGTCTTTTATGTAAGTAAGAGTCATTAACATATATACAAGTTTTGTATTACTAACCCGATATGGATATTTATCCGATATAAAGTATTTTTGATTTGATTTTGTTGCGGTTGTCTAAAACGTATCGGTCGACTCGACAGATCTCTTTCGACCAATTTGTTCGATTCGTCCAGTTGCAATATAGCATTCACCGTCGCGTCCCCGAGATACGTCACCGAATTTATACGTAAAAAGTGCGTATTTTTGAGTAGCGACCACTTCAATCTAGCGGATTCTTGAGCCCATGTTATGAACGTAGATTTAGTCCTAGGAAACGACGTAAGGTGGAGTTTTGTAATTGCAACTAACTTAAATATCTCTTCTAAGATCATTGCATTAGACAATGTGATGATTTTTCCTGATACTTTTAGCCGAAGAACGCGTGTCACGCGTGTTCGTTGTTCAACATCTGAGAGGGAGATATTTAAGTTATAATTAGTCGCAATAACCAGACAGTTGTAATTACAAGACTCCACCTTAGTTTTTTGTTTACGAATATATCAAAACTATACAATTTTACAGGAATAGAAAAGTTTGCGTTGATGATTGAGGTGTCCATATGGATATTAGTTAGATTTGTCGAATAGCTAGGAACATTTTTTAAAGCATCGGAGCTATTATCTATTTCTAAATTAGGTACGTAGTTGTTTTGTTAATCACTGCGGCGTTAATATTTTTTTTTAATAATTCCCCGAAGACCTATGGTATCATACTCAAGAGTATAAGGTCATCAATAAGACGATACGGACGGGGTTATCTTTAAATTTGCTGAAACGTAACACCAGTGGCATATCTACAAAGCGGACATCACACAACTGTTAGATTGTAAACGTAAAAATAATGCAAATTAAAACTTACGCACCTTATTTTTGTGATAAGTGATCCCACTAAAACATCTCATGAAAGTAATAAAATAACCTCAGACGGCTAGGGGGGCGGGCGGCTACCATACCATACCATATCAGCCCAAGGACGTCCACTGCTGGACATAGGCCTCCCCCAAATTCACGGGGGGTATATGCCATAATCGCCACGCTTGGCATGCGGGTTGGCGATCGCAGTATCTCCACCGCACTCTAGGGATGCTGCTGCCCATCCCCCGGTGTCTGGATCGTAGTTTTAGGACATACCCAGGTCCCGGCCGAGCGGGCGGCTAGGGGTAGATCAAATTGCTTTCATTACAAATATCTTAACGCATTCCCTGTCAGTCCTTTTTCTTGGACCTTCGCCAGATGCCGCACTATATGCCCGAAACGTTCATGTGGATAAATTGCAAAAAAAAATTAATTACTTAATTATGTCTACATTTTAATTGATTCCACTGTGTTACAAAAGTTACAAAGAAATCAATTAAAATGTAGACATAATTAAGTCCTTAACTATGTACATTTTTTTTGCAATTCATCCATCAGAGTTTAACCAAATGTACCCAGTGCCTCAAACGTACAAATGAGTTCGTATTAAAAGTTATAAGATCGCAAGCGCCAAGCCACTCATCACGGTCTAACTCTACCTGCCCCATTATACGAATTCTATATCTTAGCTAAAAAATTGATTTACATTTTGGATTTGTTTATTTCATGATATAAATTACAATATACATTTGCGTACATGTCAAAATTACATATTTTTTATCATGATTGTTGTTCGAAATGTCAAGAATAAAATAGGCATGTAATGTATCCTACGATCGTCAGTACAATTTTACAAAAAGTAAGTATCAATTTTTAAACGGGCATTTTTCTATTGAAATCATAGATAATAAATTAAATATAACCACGTTTTTAAATTCTCAAAAATACCATAATTTTATATATAAAAAAAAAACAAAAGTTCCTGATTCTAAAAGAGAGTAAGAGACAAGTAAAAAGTCACAGCGTAAACAATTATACAGAAGTACTATTAATAAGGCGGATTTACTAAATAAAGTGTACAGCTGTTCTTTTTGTGCGCTGTGACTGTTACAATTCAACCTTGTGACGTCATATAGACGACGATGGGCTTTCTTCACTTTTTCATGAATATCTTGAAAACTAATAGCTATAAAAATATAAAAAATATAATTTTGGGTCTCTTGTTAACAAATTAACGAAATGAGTTAAGATTTCGTACTACTTGGAAATTTGAAATGTTGTCAATTACTTTACATTAAATGTTTTCAGTGGGATCATCTTTGACAGGCTATGTGGTCGATTCGATACATCTATGTCAGGCCTGTTCCTCTGTAAACTAAACTATCTACAAAAATGTATGTATGTATGTATGTAAATACTTTATTGTACACAAAACACCGGTAAAAATACAGACAAATTCAGTTATATCGGTACAAAGGCGAACATGTTTTTATTTTATTAAAAATGGGATTGCTCTTGGCCAGCATCTAGCCAGGGGGCAAAGATGAGGCCGACGATGAAGCGAGCTCACCCAGAAGATGCCTATTCACTCGTGCATTAAAAATGTCCAGGTTATATGAACTCGGAAATACAGACGCCGGCAGAGAATTCCAAACCTTAGAAGTGCGCATTATAAAAGAAGATGCAAAGCGCTTGGTTCGAATTAGAGGAATTTCGACCAGGTTACGTCTAGATGTCCGATGGAAGAAGGGGGAAGTCGGTATGAGCTCTTTCTGTTTATTCACTCGAACGCGGCTGGCACCGCCAGACAGTGACTGCATCGTTCAACTTGGTCGTGTAAACACTTTATTAGATGACAGCGTTGACGCGATCAGTTGGACGTATAAAGTGACGAATGTGGAATTTTTCCGCCAAATGGGAAAATACCCGGTACTTATAAAAAAGGGTAAAGGTTTCTAACGGGTCGGCAACGCGCGAGTGACGCCTCTGGTGTTTCAAGTGTCCATAGGCAACGTTGACCACTTACCATCTAGTGGGATGTAGACATGTTTGCCACCAACGTGGTGTAAAAAAAAATATCCGTACCATCAAACAGAGAAAGATAGCCTACCTCGATCATGCTTTCCGGCATGGTAGGTATTCTATCCTACAAACAATCATGATGGGAAAAGCACCTATCCGGAAAACGTAAATCTAGAGGACGTATTAAGACCGTTGTGAATAGGGATTAAGACCGTTGAGCAACTATTCAAAATGGCACGTGATAAGGATTATTTTAAAAAGCTGACTGCCAACCTTCAGTACTGGAGAGGCACGTAAAGAAAAATAAGATGTGGTGGAGCGGGATAAAATGATTTGGAACTTTTAAGCAGTCAAAAATCGACATTGTTCAATAGAAAACCTTCTGAATTCTTTAGAAACCAAGAACTAAAGACTAAAAAAAAAAAGTAAAAGTAAAAGTAGTTTATTCTTCAAATTAGGCATATTACATGCACCTATGAACGTCAATAAACTACCACCGGTTCGGAAAAATATACCTCTGCCACGAGAAGAACCGGCGTAAGAAACTCGGCGAGGTGTCATTTTTTCAAAACAATATACATTGTATAGTTAAATATAAAATTACAGTGTCAACTACTACAAAATTACTTAAATAACAATGCTACAGTAGAAAATATATTTTCGCGATAGATATAGGAATTTTAGAAAAGAAATTATTAAATTCATCAGCTACTTTTACTGCATCAGTTATTAAATTATCCTTTACTTTCAAAGAAATTGTGGACTCTTTATTATTTCCCTTCCCAGTCTCTGTGTTAATTATTTTCCAGACTGTCTTGGCTTTATTATCTGAGGACTTAATTTTATTATTCAAGTGCATTGCTTTTGCTTTTGTGCACACTGTTTTAAACAATTTGGAATAATCCCTAACATACTGATGGAAACATTCGTCAGTGGTGCAAGATCTCCTTTCATAAAGTTGATATAAGTTATCTCTACTTTTCCGAATTCCGGTAGTTGCCCACTCATTAAATCTCATTTTATTGTTTATCTTAATACGCTTTTTACTACAAGTCTTATTAAATTCGTTACACACTGTATACTGGCGTGATTAGTGGGAATGCAGGGGTAAATTTTGCACGGTATTCCCGTGGCAGTGACCTGTGAACAGATACTGATGATAAAAATTCAAGCTCAACAAAACACCGAGGAGGACTGACGTCAGAAGACTGATAAGGGGACTCAATAAAAACGAATATTCATGTCTCCCAAAAGTCAGTTAGATCACAGCATGCTTCTGCACTTCTAATCCCAGTCGCGAATTAATTGTGAGTATTTACGTGCATTTCCTTACTTTGAATTTATAAAATAGTTTTTACTAATAAAATGCATTGGAAATACCACTATTTGATATACATTTTTTCCATCCAAGAAGCATACCACAGCAATTCAATATTTTGAAAGAATAATGAGTGCATGAATAAATTGCTTTGAATAAAGTTGCTTACGATGATGTTTTAACAGACGACTCGGAAGTGCTTGTTGCTGTTTTGAACTGATATTAACTTTGAAGAGATCATTATCCCAAGATTGTTATAATTAATTAATTCAATTAAATTACTAACAGCAGTATAAAAACAATAAACTTCATATACCAATGCAAGCATATACCATGGACAATTCACTAAATGACTGGTGGGAAAATCATAATGGATTTTCATACCACCACCACCACCATATCAGCCCTAGGACGTCCACTGCTGGACATAGGCCTCCCCCAATTTCATGGGGGGTAAATGCCATAATCGCCACGCTTGGCATGCGGGTAGGACATACCCGGGTCCAGATCGGATTTTCATACATTTTTAAGAAACTATTTTTTATTTAAATTTTAAAAGAGAATTTTTAAGAAACTATTTTTTATTTAAATTCCTCGATGCTCGTATTCTGCCACCATTTTGGTTATTAATTTAATTAAAATTATTTTGCAGTCGTAGAAAAAATATTGTATGCAATGTTACATCATTATTAGGTCTTAAATTTCTCGAGTCTTTAACAACGAAACTATAAATATCGAACTCTCCGGAGGGTGAAATCATCAGACGCGTTTCAACGCCTTCGTTGTTCCAGAAGACAATGCTGCGAGTGGCTACATTATTGCTCGCGCTAGCGAGCGCACGCGCCTGCTCCGTCTGTGTGGATGGCGTGTGCCAGGACACACACACCCTCATCGAGGGCTTCCGCGTCACGGACCAGATGGCCATCGACCGCGACAACCGCGTACTGTACGTGCAGCTCGACACTGACTCCAACACGGCGCTGCACTTCGACCCTTTCAGGATAGGTACTCCATGTTTTTTTTTTATACGACGGTGACGTACGGTGACTAGTAAACGACCTGCTTGATGGTAAGTAGACTCCGTAGCCTATGGACAATTATAATCTGCCAGTGCCAACACTTTTTTGATGTAAAAATTCGTTGAAATGAAATGGTTTGTTGGTTAATAAAAGAAAATGAAACATATGTATGAGTTATGTTTCATTTTGTTCGACGACGACCACTTTGGCTAGTTAGTTGGTAGTGACTATGCCTTCGAAGCCGGAGGTCCCGGGTTCGAATCCCGGTCAGGGCATTATTTGTGCATTTAGCACGGATATTTGTTCCTGGGTCTGGGATGTTTTCTAGGTATTTAACAGTGTGAAATTTTAACAATGTACCGATTGAATCAGTTGATAAATGTATATTTCTAGGAATAGCTCTGGACCAAAATTGTAATTGGAAATATAACATAGAAAGAATATGCTCGAAAATAAATAGCTTTATCTATCCTCTCAGGCAATTACGCAATTTAGTTAATCAGGAAACTGCTATCACTGCCTACTATGGGCATGTTCATTCAATCTTAATCTATGGCATATTGTTTTGGGGTAACTCAACAAATTGGCATAATGTATTTGTAATGCAAAAAAGATGTGTGCGTGCTATAGCTGGAATAAGCATTAGGGTAAGCTGTAAGCCATATTTTAAGGAAATGGGAATATTAACTGTCCCCTGCTTATATATAATGGAATGCCTAACTTTCATAAGGAAATATGACGACCGTTTTCAGAAATATCAAAACAACCCTGAACGTAATATTCGACAAAGAGATAAGTACACACTTCCACGAGCACACTGCACTATTCAGAAAAAATATTTTCTACATGGCAGTCAAACTGTACAATAAGTTGCCGGTATCTCTGAAAACGCTACCAACTAACAAATTTAGAAATAGTATAGGTAAAATATTTAAAGATAAATGTTATTATGACGTACAAGAATATTTACGTGACTCTGTCTTATGATTGATATTTATTTATCCCTTTACACCCGGACTGAAACGATTGTGAGCCTTAATTACATTGAATTATCATTTTTTTAACAGTGTCATTAAAGTTCATTTTAATTTATCTCAATCGCGATTTCTCGGGTGTAAAGGGTTATAAGTATTCAATGGCGAAATTGTAATAATGTTTATTAAATAATTTGTAACTAGGTTGGTATGTAAGGTGATGAAATCGCCTGATTTAAAATTTGTATGCCGTTTTATCGGCAAAAAGTGGAGATCCTTTGAATTGTCACATAACACCTGTTGCTAACATTACCTACTTTTTGCACAAATAAACTTTTGACTTTGACTTTTGACTTTGTGGCGGAGCTCCCATACAACACGATTCCCACCGGCTTACCTAAATTTCTTGCTGCGTGTACCATACTTATAATGTCATAATAAATCAACAATATAAATACAAACTACCCTGAATTTGACAATAAGATTTACTAAATCGCGTCACGTCAAAATATTTCAACAAATCACTATCAGTATGAATTCACACGCCGAGCGCCCAAAGCAGGTGGAGACCGACTTGCCTTCGCGCGTGTACTACAGCGCGCACACATCGCAATTACACCCACACATTGATACCGCGCTTCCAAGACTCGCAGCGAAAATACCGCCCTCTACGCGTCTTTGCAAGCCGCTTTGTAGCGGCTTATTTCGGTATTATCTCACTGAAATTGAAACCTTAAATGTATTTAAATAAAGTTTATATTCATTTGACTTGTTTCGCCAAATATTAAAATTATACTAAAACGTGTCTTGAACGAATGGGCAAAAATTGTATATATATGGATGTTTAGTGTAGTTTCCAACTTTAGTAGTTTACTCTTATTTTAATTATCCATGAAGGATTGCGCAACACGGTACCTTCTTATTTGGTGAATAATGTATAAAATATGAAAGCAACACATATATTTACAAATGCTTATTGTTATTGTAATCTTTAATGAGAAACCAACTATACTAGTGAAATTTAGATTTACGATATAGGTACCAGTGTTTTGAGTATGATTATGTCAATTATGTGTCCTGTCTAGTTGCGATCGAGGCATATTTCAAGGTCATTTGATGTTGAGAATAAGTAGTTACATTCTTTAAGTAAAAAGTACAGTCGGTAATAAACTCATGTACTTACAAGAAAACGACCTTATTGATAGGTAGGTCCTTACTTTTGCTCCGGGTTGCCCAGAATAAAATCTCAGTGGCCGCCACTGGTATTAAAGTATGTATGTCGTTGTCTAGTACCCATAGTACAAGCTTTGTTTAGTTTGGGACTAGGTCGATTTGTGTAACATTGTACCGCAATATTTATTTATTATTTATTCATTATATCATTTGATGATAAACAGTAGCTTCTCGGTGAAGAAAAACAACGTAAGAAAATCGATCTAATCCTAACAAGGTCTAGTTTTCCCTCTGTATTGTGAAGTCAGAAGGCAGTCGTTTTCATAAAACTAGTGACTACTTCTAATCTTGGGATAAGGAGCCATCGCGGACCCCAAGCTCCTGATACAACCGGGCCAATGCTACAGGATTATGTTTCCACTACCCAACGGTTGTTTGGAAGAGATTGTTACTTAGCGATAACATCGCTTGTCTACGTTTTTTAGTCAGAAATAACGAATATTTTTATTGCATTGCAGTGCGCCTGCAGCACCGGAACACCTCCGGGCTGGCCGTCGACCAGCGCACGCACTCGCTATACACGGCCGATTATACGCTCGCGATCTACGAGCACCGGTGGGGGCAGCCCCAACCAATAACGATTATCGGTGGCGTCCACGCGGAGGCCGACCTTCTATTCTACAAGGATGTACTCTACTACACTTCCAAAACCAGCCCCGGACTCTACTTCATCGAGAACGGTGAAATCAATCGGATTGAACACCTACAAATCTACCTCATAACAGATTTCGTCGTAAACAAAAATAACACAATATACTTCGTTTCCGGCGACCAGATCTACGCTTATCACAAACAATGGACCCACGCTCCTAAACTCGTCGCCAAGAAGAAATACGCACTCTCTACGGACAAATTCTGCGACGTGTATCTCGGGGACGCGACTGTGAACGCTATATTTAAACTGGACGAAACCAACAAATTGGTCGAATACGCCGCTTACAGGGACGGGTCGGTCGACCGGTTCGTCTTCGACAATAACAACGGCATCGTGTTCCATGACACGGCGAGCGACAGCGTGTCCTATTGGCAGTCAACGGGCACAAAGTGCGCCATCTACCCGCCGCATGAGAAATATCTCATCAAAAACGTTCTCACCCAAGACTACTCGTGCAACACAACTACAGAACTTTCCGAGATAATGGGAGTAGAGTATACTAACTACTCTATGCAATACGAGTAAATAATAAATAAAACAAAATCTTAAATCAATTAGCATTTTGAATAAACAATTTAGTATTATTTCGGGTTTGCTTCATTGGAATTCCTTTTTTTTGTTAACTTGGTTGTATATTATATTAATTTTCTCGATTTTATCTTCACGTAATACCTATTTATGGGGGGAAGAGGTTAAAATACTTACAAATCTAACAATGTAAAGGAAAAAAAAGTTAATTTATAAAGTTAGAAAAGGAAGGATTGACTTTATTAAATCTTACTCTTCTCTTTATTTACTTACTAAAATCAATCAAGGGCCGATAACGATCCATAGATTACGGTGTCTGAGTATAAACCAGACATGCTGTTTTTTGCCATTGTGGTACGGTCGGATTGCCTGCCGAGTATCCGTGCTGGTCTACTAATACAAAGCACGCAATCTCTGTTCCGGTCGAAGTATGTATAACGCTTATTAGCAAAAATGCGAGATAATTTGAAACATAAGTAAAATGCTAAGGATTCAGAATACTGACATGATTCAGGATACAGAATAGGTAAAGGTTGTCTGGTAGAGATCGCTTAAAGCGATAAGACCGCCTGTTGTTACCATTTTTTTTTAGTAAGTCAGCTACGAATTAGTAAGAATTTAGTAAGAATATTTATTATTATTATTATTAATACGCGCTGCAGCAGCCAGCGCGCCGCCGGCGCCTCTATATTCCGAACTCGCTGTTAGTGTCCTATACAAATCCCAGTATCTTCCTGTCAATTCGCGAGGCCCGCAACGATTGTTTCGAAGTCTATTATCGCGAACAAAAAGGTCGACCTTTCCAAGCATGTTTTCAGGAGTAATTTATACCAGAAAAAAAACTTCTATTTGTACTTTACCATACCACACGCATGAGATTTTTACATATCCTTCCCACTTCACCACGTGTACAGTCGAGGCGACTACAGATAGGTCGATCCACCCAAAGTTACTAAATATGTATCCACGACCTTAATGTTAAGTCAATAAAGACACGGATTCATGTTTTTGCAACTTTGGGTGGATCGATCTCTTCGTATTGGACTGTACTGCTCACTAAAGCCATATCTGACTTAAGTGAGTTTGTGTTTAGAAGCCATGTCTGTCATTTTTGAGCTTGAATTCGGAAGCGATATATCATATGACCTTGTTGAGCTTGTATTTGGGCGCGATATCTGACCTAGTTGAGCTTGTGTTTGGGCGCGAGATCTGACCTTGTTGAGCTTGTGTTTGGGCGCGACATCTGACCTTGTTGAGCTTGTTTGGGCGCGATATCTGACCTTGTTGAGCTTGTGTTTGGGCGCGATATCGGATCTTGTTCAGCTTGTGTTTGGGCGCGATAACTGACCTTGTTGAGCTTGTGTTTGGGCGCGATATCTGACCTTGTTCAGCTTGTGTTTGGGCGCGATAACTGACCTTGTTGAGCTTGTGTTTGGGCGCGATATCTGACCTAGTTGAGCTTGTGTTTGGGCGCGAGATCTGACCTTGTTGAGCTTGTGTTTGGGCGCGACATCTGACCTTGTTGAGCTTGTTTGGGCGCGATATCTGACCTTGTTCAGCTTGTGTTTGGGCGCGATAACTGACCTTGTTCAGCTTGTGTTTGGGCGCGAGATCTGACCTTGTTGAGCTTGTGTTTGGGCGCGACATCTGACCTTGTTGAGCTTGTTTGGGCGCGATATCTGACCTTGTTGAGCTTGTGTTTGGGCGCGATATCGGACCTTGTTCAGCTTGTGTTTGGGCGCGATAACTGACCTTGTTGAGCTTGTGTTTGGGCGCGATATCTGACCTTGTTGAGCTTGTGTTTGGGCGCGATATCGGACCTTGTTCAGCTTGTGTTTGGGCGCGATATCTGACCTTGTTGAGCTTGTGTTTGGGCGCGATATCTGACCTTGTTGAGCTTGTGTTTGGGCGCGATATCTGACCTTGTTGAGCTTGTGTTTGGGCGCGATATCTGACCTTCTTGAGCTTGTGTTTAGGCGCGATATCTGACCTAGTTGAGCTTGTGTTTGGGGGCGAGATCTGACCTTGTTGAGCTTGTGTTTGGGCGCGACATCTGACCTTGTTGAGCTTGTGTTTGGGCGCGATATCGGACCTTGTTCAGCTTGTGTTTGGGCGCGATAACTGACCTTGTTGAGCTTGTGTTTGGGCGCGATATCGGACCTTGTTCAGCTTGTGTTTGGGCGCGATAACTGACCTTGTTGAGCTTGTGTTTGGGCGCGATATCTGACCTTGTTGAGCTTGTGTTTGGGCGCGATATCTGACCTTGTTGAGCTTGTGTTTGGGCGCGATATCTGACCTTGTTGAGCTTGTGTTTGGGCGCGATATCTGACCTTCTTGAGCTTGTGTTTAGGCGCGATATCTGACCTAGTTGAGCTTGTGTTTGGGGGCGAGATCTGACCTTGTTGAGCTTGTGTTTGGGCGCGACATCTGACCTTGTTGAGCTTGTTTGGGCGCGATATCTGACCTTGTTGAGCTTGTGTTTGGGCGCGATATCTGACCTTGTTGAGCTTGTGTTTGGGCGCGATATCTGACCTTCTTGAGCTTGTGTTTGGGCGCGATATCTGACCTTCTTGAGCTTGTGTTTAGGCGCGATATCTGACCTAGTTGAGCTTGTGTTTGGGGGCGAGATCTGACCTTGTTGAGCTTGTGTTTGGGCGCGACATCTGACCTTGTTGAGCTTGTTTGGGCGCGATATCTGACCTTGTTGAGCTTGTGTTTGGGCGCGATATCGGACCTTGTTCAGCTTGTGTTTGGGCGCGATAACTGACCTTGTTGAGCTTGTGTTTGGGCGCGATATCTGACCTTGTTGAGCTTGTGTTTGGGCGCGATATCGGACCTTGTTCAGCTTGTGTTTGGGCGCGATAACTGACCTTGTTGAGCTTGTGTTTGGGCGCGATATCTGACCTTGTTGAGCTTGTGTTTGGGCGCGATATCGGACCTTGTTCAGCTTGTGTTTGGGCGCGATAACTGACCTTGTTGAGCTTGTGTTTGGGCGCGATAACTGACCTTGTTGAGCTTGTGTTTGGGCGCGATATCTGACCTTGTAGAGCTTGTGTTTGGGCGCGATATCTGACCTTGTTGAGCTTGTGTTTGGGCGGCTGCGCGTTGAAGGGCAGGCCGGAGGGCGGCGGCGGCGCGCTGGGGGTCTGCAGCGCGGGCGGGATGTAGATGGGCACGGGCGGGATCACCACGGCCTTGCCCCAGCCCAGCTTCATCTCGTAGCTCATTATCTCCTTGCCTGCGACATCATACACAAGATACATTCACGCTTATGTTCACAAGAGTTTGTCAATAGTTAATAATAGAAAATATTGGTATAAATAAGGCATGTCGCAACCTGCACACAAAATTTGACGAGAATCGGTTGAAAAATGCGACCTACAGAGGAGAGCAGCCGGACATCCCGAATCCTGACTTACGAAAGCATTATTGCTCAAGCTGAAACGAAGACGCTTTACTCGCTCGGTCAATAGATTCTCTGAGATCTGATAAAGGAAATATGGGATTTACTGCCTAATTAAATAATTCGTCAAGAACTGATTTAAACACTCACACACTAATTGCGTGGAAAGGGCCACGAGGTGGGCTGATGACCTGGTTGGGTTAAGGTCTCGGGAGTACGCGCATTTTCAACGGTTGTGTCAGTCACGGGATGAGACCTATGTCCATCAGTGGACGTACTTCGGCTGATGATTATGATTATAATGAGACACTAATTCAAATAGGTATACCGTTGATGCATCGCAACGCTCGCTCGCCGTCCCGACGGCTCATGAACGCGACGAAACCGCAGTTGCGGCCGCGGGCCTTCTCCTCGTCCGAACGAGGCCACATTATCTTGATGCTGGCCAGCGGTCCGTAGCGGCCGAAGATCTCCATCAGTTGCTGCTCTGTTATCTGGAAACAGATATAGGAGTCAGTCTAAGGTAAATAAACAAATAAATTATACCAAATAAAAAACCGACTCCAATTTTTTACTTGCCATGACACATGTGTGGTTTCCGTGAGCCAATGCTTGGTACCTACAGAAAATACCGAAATCGGCATATGCGTGCCTATCAAATTCGAGGAGTTCCCTCGATTCCTCCTAGATCCCACCATCAGACCTTCACCAAATTTATATGGGCCAATGTCGGGGTACCTGTTTTAAAACAAAAAAATAAGTATCAAAATCGGCCAACGTGATCATGAAGTTATGGGGGAACATCTTCGATCAATAATAAACCTAGATACACTATCACCTGCAAATTCAAGTCGAAAAAGTGTCCGAATTTCATTGCGACTGTGTGCGTGTATAGGAGACACGCAAAAAAAAGTAATGCGTTTTGTACCATTTCCTTTTATTCGATATTAAGCCTTAAGTCACAAACATAACGTTTTATTTTGAATGATAGTGTTTGGCGGTTATAACATTACAACATGCACGTATCGATTGTGGAAAACTTCCACAAAAGTCCGCATTATGTTAACAGATTGTACACCGTAAATCAAGAGCAATTAGGTTCAGTTTCGTTTCTGTTGATTTTCCACTGATTAGATGTCAACATTGGAACAGAGGCCGTATCGTGTGCCGTGGAGTCGAAATTGTTTT
This sequence comes from Notocelia uddmanniana, assembly GCA_905163555.1. Taxonomy (NCBI): domain Eukaryota; kingdom Metazoa; phylum Arthropoda; class Insecta; order Lepidoptera; family Tortricidae; genus Notocelia; species Notocelia uddmanniana. The sequence continues at coordinate 3,576,820 of LR991057.1, forward strand.
TTTTTTTAATAGGCATCGGTGGAATACAAGCATACGACTTCTCAGGTGGTAACGTCGATTTATACCAACACGACCACTTTGGCTTAGTTGATAGCGACCTTGTCTGTCTATTAAGCAGGAGGTCTCGGATTTGATTCCCGGTCAGGGCATTTATTTGTGTGGTAAGCAATTGAGCATAAATATTTGTTCCTGAGTCTTGGATGTTTTTTATGTATTTAAGTATGTATTTATTTATATTTAAATATAAGTAGTATATATTATGTAGTAGCCATATTACAAGCTTTATTAAGTTTGGGACTATGTCGATTTGTGTAAGATTGTACCCTCATATTTTTTTTTATTTTCATACCATATAAATCATCACGAACAATTTGCTTTAACTAAATGTTACAAGGGCATTTTCAGAAATAAGTGTACCCAATTAGCGTGAGTTGTTAAAAAAGTTAATCAATTTCAGTTTAGTGGCAATAATTAAGAAATAAATTTAAATGAAAACTGAATACATAGTTTATTTTTATCAGTTATATGCGTTGTCATAAAACAAAATTATGAAAAGTGACAGGAACAAACCACGCTAGAATCATTTGGTTTAAAATATTCTTCACCTCTTTCTTTAGCTATAATTTGCCTTCATTTATCTCTCTCAATTTCATTTTTTGGATAACTGTAACAAGGTTAATAGTAAGTTAGGTTAGTAAGCTACATGTAAGTGAAAACCGTATCAAAATGAGTAAAAAAGTTTTTGATTGAAACAACGTATACTGAGCAGAGCGACATGTCAGACAAACAAACTGTTACCACCCGATTTTGATATATGAATAAAGTAAAATACAAATACACTCCATACATAATTATGTGTGTACAATAAAAACAATACATGTAAACTTTCGTAAAAAAGGTTTCAGTCTGCGACTCCTTTCATTCGAAATATTACTATAGTCCAATTCGTCCGTTCTCCGTTTCGTTTCAATATACGACTAACTCAACGTGAGGGAAAGAGACAGCAGCGTAGCTGGTTGGCTGTTTGAGTATTTCAAATATTTACATAAAATATTTTTTATAAGCCTGTTATAGCCTGATATAACTACAAATTCAATAAATTATGAAACTTTAAATAAATACTCATCGAAAATACGAAATTCCATCCTTTTTTAACATCGTTAACGTGTTGTTTTTGCACTTTTTCACGGAGCACTTAGGCATGTTGACTCGCCGATGGCTAGCGCGCGACTGTGAACGCAAGAGTGCTTAAACGGAATTTAAGCACTCTTGAGCGTGGACGCCGTTGACATGCAAATAGTGTATCTAGGTTTATGACTGATCGAAGGGGAACATACATACATAAAACAAAAACCAAGGAAACATGCAGACGAACTGAGTACCTCCTACTTTCTATTGAAGTCGGTAAATAAATGAACTTTATTCTGCAACTAGCATGTCGGTTAAAATGGAGATGGGCCGGTCATGTCACACGAACAACCGATGATAGGTGGAGGTGGAGCGAGAGGATCCTACATTGGCACTAGGGATGTCACGAATATTCGTATTTGCATTCGCATATGCGAATGATTCGCATCAACATTCGCATTCGCATCAAACGATGCGAATATTTCGCGAGTGCGAATGTGTGCAAGTCGTGGCGTGTTTCGAAGAAGAAGCCGACTCACGCATGCCTAGAGTGTGCCTACCAGTGTCACGTGATTTATTTTGGCCAATAGAAAGTACTTTTAACAGACTTCAAAAAGGAGGAGAGTCTCAATTCGGTTTTATGTTCTTTTTTGATTTTTAATGTGTGTTACCGCAGAACTCTATCATTTGGGAACCACCTTGGAAAAATATTTCTTTTTTTAAAGCATCTGAAATTGATGGAAACGGTTAAAAACTTCAAGCAAAACATATAGCGATTTTAGTATTTTCCGTAACAAACCAAGCATTTTCATTCAAGAAGTGAACTGGAAACGGTATTTTTTGAAAATCCGTTTTTATACTCATTACGTAGGTTGCCTTAACATTCGTATTCGCACATTCGCATTCGTATTCGCGAATGTGATGGAAACGACATTCGTGACATCCCTAATTGGCACCCACGAGATGCTAAGCGCCCGCGCGGGCGCCCGAGGCGGAGGTGGGCTGATGATATTGCTCAAATATCCGGACCGTCATGGACCCGCACAGCCAAGGACAGGGTACACTGGAAGGAGCTAGAGGAGGCCTTTGCCCATAAATGGGTACCTCACATAATGCAATAATAATAGTGAAACATTATTAAACTAAAATGTGAGAATGAGAAATAAAGGCTTATTGTTATTATTATTCTGCAAGTAGGCCGCAATGGCACTTTTACAGGTCAAGATCTACTGACGTTTCTGAAGAAAAAGACTACTTCCGAGAAGAAACGCCGAAACAAACTCGCCAGTCGTCATTTTTTTCCAAAAATACGCTCATTACAATGATAATACTTAACCTACTTAATATAAGTAAATCTGAATATGGATACAAAAAGAGGAAAAATATTTCCAATGCGTAGTTGCAACAAGTCAACACGTCAAAACCGTATTACCAAATTGGAGATAGGCAATAATGGAAATAAGAGATACAATCATGGAAATTACTTCCACTAGACAATAAATTAAATTGTTTGATACTCGTACTCGTTTATTTGCAATAATTTTATACATTACACGTCAAAATGATTTCAAACGAATACATTACATCATATAAATATACTTAAAAGTCTAAAAAACAATTACCGATAAAGATATACCGATTAGATATGCTTTCTAGTAAGAACTGTGTTAACACTGTTAACTAATTTCGAGAGACTACAGGACTCCAAAACTCAGGAACAATTCGTGCTCATTACACAAATAAATAACCTGAAATTAATTTTCGTGTGCTCTGAATACCGCTTTTGGGAACATAGGCGTGAGCGTATGTGTGTATGTAATACCTTGGGGTTGAGATTGCCGAGGTACAGATTGGTAGTGTTTGGGTCGCCCGTGTCGTAGGAACCAACGTCCGGTAATAACTCCAGTGAGACAGGCTCGGCGCCCAGCGGGGCTCCTCGTTCCCGGAGGACATTCTTGTATTTGTGTCTCTCGGAGCGTTCTTCTTGGATCCTGGAAGAAAACTTAAAGTTATTTTTGTTGAATATTTGGTCCCAGCGCGCACAAGTTATTTGCAGAAATTGCGAAGCGCCTGGTTGACATAACTGGTGGCCGAAGAGCTGGCGACTTCCTCGCTCAACGTATCAGCATTGCGATGCAGCGAGGAAATGCCGCCAGCATCCTCTGTACAATGCCTCAAGGGCCTGTTTCAGATTTAAGTTATTTTGGTTAAGTATTCCTGAACATATTTTTATGGTACGTAAATAAATGTATATTATACTAATGTTGTATGTTACAGTCGAAATCAAATAACTCACTCATTTGACAAACTCAGCCCCATTAAGATTGTTTCTGCTTTGTATTGGAATGTATGAACCATCTTCAAATTACAAAACCATCCTCTACAGGTATGTAAGTCTGTAACTCTAGCAACATTGCCATTCGATGTGGCAATGCCGCGAGCATTGTGGAGTTTTTTTTTAAAAGGTTAATTGTTTTTTTTACCCACGACGGAACGGAGAAGGTATATGCGTTTAGGGTGAGAGGTTGTTTGTTTGTTTGTTAATTTTTTTTCAATGTTATTCAAATTTATTCAATGTTATCGTAGTCTAGTACCCATAACACAAGCCTTATTGAGCTTACTATGGGACTAGTTCGATTTGTGTAAAAAAATGTCCCTTTATATATTTATTTATTTATTATTGGGATTTCCTAATGTTGTTTTTTTAATTTATTAATGTTTTTTGAAGTGGCAGTTTTTAATCATTTGCTGATACAAAGAATCCGCTAGTATAAAAACTTATTTCATCCATCCTCTCTACGTGTCCAAACAATTTTAACCTACCTTTCTTTGTTTTTATCAGTTTTTTTTTACAGAATCGCAGTAAGTTAAGCCTGAGGCAACTTGACAAACTAACAAGTTGACTACTCGAAAAGCCCAACCCAAGGTTTCTCAAACTTATAATGCCACATGCTCCTATTAAATTACTCATATAATTAAACCTCAATTGAACCTGCTGTTGATCATGTCACCAGTTGTATTATCATCTTGATGCGTACCCTTAACGGTCACTGGCAAACCCCTGAGGGCATATGTACCCCTCTTTAACCCTTTAACCGTCCCAAAATACCATAGTTTTTCGGGTCTGCTTACAGGAGCACTGCGGCAGTCTGCGGAGCAGATCTGGGGAGTGCTGGGGCACTGGGCTACTGGCTCGTAGAGCTTACCACGCTGAAAGGTGTCTTCTAACATAACCCACAGACAAGACAAGGTTCTTACTGTCTCAATTCCTCTTTAAACAGTTCAAGGTTGCTCTTCTTCTTGTCCTTGCCCAACTTGGCGCGCAGCCGGCTCTGCTCGCTGGAGCGCTGCGCGAGGCTGCGGACCAGATCCTCAGCGCTAGGCCTCTTGTCGTCGAACCTCGATACTGGCTTGTAGAGCTTACCACGCTCCGAAGTGTCTTCCTCTGTGGAAATATGGATGGCGTATTATGATCACCGCTGCGGTGGTGTTGGTTGCTTGAGTGGAAGTGGAAATAGAATAAAGATTGGCTTATTCACAGAAGAGTTTGTATTATACATATAATTTATCTTTTACATTTAGGTTATAGTAACATCTTGCACTGGCATGCTGAGCAAGAGACAGAACAAAGAAATGAGATGAGATGAATGAATGTACAAATTGAATGATTGATTCATTCTTGTTCTTCTTTGCACAACAAATTAGTACAATGAGTTTTCAGAAGTGAGAGATAGAATAAAGAGTTTGGTGGTAGAATAAAGACCGGCTCGTTTACAGAAGAGTTTGTATTATATTTATAATTTCTCTTTTACAACGTCGGTTACAGTAACATCTTGCACTGGCATGCTGAGCAAGAGACAGAACAAACAAATGAGATGAGATGAATGAATGTACAAATTGAATGATTGATTCATTCTTGTTTTTCTTTGCACAACAAATTAGTACAATGAGTTTTCTGAACTTGAGTATCGAATATTGTTTGATGTTGAATGTTGATGTTTGAGGTTTTTGGGGAAGGAAAACATTGTAAGGAAACCTGCATTAATCTGCAATGAAATTCAAAGGTGTATGTGATTGTGAAGTCCCCACGACGCACCTGAACAGCGCGAGTCTCCTGCCCAGTCCATCTCATTAATGAGAAGAGACTTGTGGCCAGCAGTGGGGCATATATAAGCTGTTGTTTACCCTGGTGATCATTCTCTTCAACAATATTTAATGAGACAACACTGTCCAAAAGAACGCTGTATAAACTCTGCCAACCTGCAGCAGGTCTTATCAGCGGGCCAATCGCTGGTCAGTCTATCATAAAAAAAAAGATACAGATACAAAAATTGTATTTCAAAAAATACTCGTGTTTTGTGGTCTTAGGGATGGAGCCACCCTGTAAGCAAAAATTTGCATGTGTTGGGAGGCACCACTCTTGAGATAATGGCTGTAGCTTGCATAAAAATAGTGCCTAAACCAAATCTTGGGATTAGAAGCTAAAGTGGACCCCGACTCCTTTAGGATACAGCCGGGAAAATGTTAAGATGATGATGACATTGATGACGACAACAAGTACTCACTTCTGGCTCCAGCATCATAAGTTCCCGCTTTCACCCAAACTTTAGAGGTAGTGCTAGGTGCCTCTTGAAATGTTTCCACAAACTCTTTGAACACCTGCAAACATACAATTGAATTGACGACATTTCATTTTTTTCTGATTAAATCAAATACAGGAGAAAAAATTAAACAACCACATTTTTAATATCTCGAAAATATCACCAATTCATATAAAAATATCAAGTTCAAAATTTTGTCATGCTAAAAGTCAGTAAGTGACAAGTCAGGCGTCACAGCGTTAAAAATCGTAGAGAAACACTATTAATAAAGAAGTGTCCTGCTGTTCTCTTTCTGCGTTGTGACTGTCACAATTCAGCCTTGTGACGTCATATAGTCGATGGTAGGCTTTCTTCACATTTTCGTGAATATCTTGAAACTAGCTAAAAAAATATATTTTTGGGTTTCTTATAAATAATAAATAATAATAAATTATATTTCGTCAGTTCACAACCAAAACTCACTAAGTAACAAATACCTACTTAAAGTAAAGAAGAAGAAGAAAAACATTATTCCTGACAATTGTGCAAACAACCAAAACACAAATTAAAGGGAAAACTTGAAAAATTTAATGCTCCAAGCAGGATTCGAACCTGCGACATCTGGCATACGCGGCCAGTCGCTTTAGCCTCTGAGCTATCGGAACAACGAAGCTCGTCCACGAAATCCTTCAATAGTTCCCTCTTAGAACGCCTTAGGGAGGCGTACAGCGACATCTACCGTAGAAGACTTAGGCTTCTATCAACGGCACCAACGTCTCAAATTACATTGAGAAAATCGTCAGTAACAATGCGCCATCCCATACTAAATCGTTAGCAGCGTTACTGCTTTAGTACAAAATTAGATAGATAGATAAAGACTTTATTCGTTTCCACAACGTACATGGTTACACATGGGTGACAAAAAGGAACACTAAAGATTAAACAAGATTATACCAAAATGAGGCATGCAACTTGAGACTAAAGTTCGAATTTTTTTTTATTAACCAAAAAACAGTGTATAATAAAGGTAGAATGAATATATCGCCACAAAAAGGTCTCGCCTCAGCGTAACGCCGACTCAGGAAGCCGGCGCTGATCTTTAAGGGTCCTAAATATATATATGCTCGTATCTTAGCATCATTCTAGTACCGATATAAGAGGTTTCTAAGAGTAGTGATAGTGACAGATTTCATAGTGACATTTGGTTGTCAGCTGGCGATATGTGATAGTGTTTGTTGCTTCCCCTAAAATTTAATGCGGCCAAAACAGCAGTGAGCAACGGATAGCGCTCTCATGTCACTTGTGTGACAGCAAGCCATACTAACAAAATTTCAATTGTCAAAGTGTGTCAATATTTGGTTCGGCAAAGTTGAATCTAATATTCGCCTTATGTTCATATTCGGTGAAACTCGTTTTCAGGCATCACTATTTGAAACATCTAAAATCAATCACACATTTTACTAAAGCAAATTACTATTATGACACTAATTAAAACAAGAGAATATACTACTATTGTAACACTAGTTACAACTGTCAACGACAACCTGTTTAGCCTAGTTGGTAGTGACACTGCCTCCGAAGCTAGAGGTCCCGGGTTCGAATCCCTGCCAGGGCATTATTTGCGCATTTAGTACGAATTTTGTTCCCGGGTCTTGGATATTCTGTATGTATTTATGTATGTATTTATCTATATTAGTATGTATATCGTCATCTATTATTTTGCTCAAAAATGGGTACCTCACTAGTCACTTGTGACCATAACATAATGCAATAATAATAGTGAAACATTGTTAACCTAAAATGTGAGAAATAAAGGGTTATTATTATTATTATCGTCATCTAGTACCCACAATACAAGCTTTGCTTAGTTTGGGACTAGGTCGATTTGTGTAAGATAGTCTCCCAATATATATTATCCTCGTAAGTCCCCGCGTACTTGTACAAGTACAAAATAATGATAGTACTTCAGACCTGACATTTTAACTGCCTAGTATAAATAACTGCCTAATGTACTTTACCAAGTACAAATTAAGGATGCGCTAAAAACCATACACATACTGAATAAAACAAAGGGCAAGAATTTAGACAAATTCGAAAAAGTCGCGTCTGGGACCGAAGCACTACACTTAGTTTGTACTTGTGGTAGTACACTGGGTAGTTACGACTACTACATTTGAAAAAACAAAGGACTTACGAGGTTATCTAGAACTTTATGCTGGATTCACTTGTTTATCACTAGTCAACTCCTACTAGACACAATAAAAGCAAAAAATGGCTCCATGACATCTAATACTTTAATAAAAGGATCGTACATACCCTTTAATCAGTTCAATGGATTTATTAATATTTTAGCCATACTTTGGATAAATAACATTTAAAAATTTGTTAAGTCTCTTAAGTATAATTCTAATAATCATATCATCCATATACTTACTGAACCGAAATCACAATATGTACATACCATTGTCACCTACCCAGTTTTTTAACTGTACTGATGATATGGAAATTAATTGTTGCTCTTTTTCTATCGCAGAAACCAGAAGCATGATTAAGATATGTATAAGAAGGCACCTATGCATAGTAAGTTGGCAGGACTTATCACTGTTTTTCACTCAAAACATAAACTATGAGATTAAATCTTGAGGCAACTTGTTTTATTTATTTAAAATCTCATCTCAATTTATCGATCCAACTTTCTTGAAAGTAAAGAGGCTTGGAAAGATATAATAAACCAGTATAAATTGGATAAATATATGCTTAGATGATTGATCACACTTACATGAGCAGCAGCTTCCTCTTCTTCTTTCTTTCGCAGTTCTTCTAATTCCTTCTTTGATAGATTCCTGGCTCCCATCGAACCAGCGGAAAACGCTTGCAACTTTTGCTCGGGAATTTTCTATAAATTGTTGAAAGCAGTGTAAATTTGTAAATAAATTTGTTAACCGAAAAGTTTGCAGTCGCATTACCATGTTATTTTATAATTATCTATACCTAGCAACCCACCTTCATTGCCGCATCAGCCACAGCAGATTAAGATTATTACAAAATACATCTACTTATTCTTTTATTTAAATGAAAATTATTAGTGTTTTATAACCTCAATATCTAAAATTGTATTGTCTGTTCTTCTGTCAATCAAAGCAGTCGACGCAACTTACGTTCCTTTCTACGCATTTAAGTAATAAGTATTAAAAAAACTAATAAAATAAAAAGACCATCTTCCGCCAGTGTAAATGAACAAGAATAATATAAAATCATAGAAATACTATAATGTATAGAACTACAGTTACATCAAAAAAATGGCTCTTTAATTTTATACCCAAAAAAACCGACTCCAATATTGTACTTCGCCATGCCACACACGAGATTTTCACATATTAATTACTAGCTTTTGCCCGCGACTTCGTCCGCGTATAATTCGTTCTCGCCTTAGAATGATTTGTTTCCCATACAATCTTTCTCAAGCTCAGGTGGACACCAGGAACTTAGGGGTGACATGTTGGAGAAGGAAAGCCACGAATAGATCGGACTGGAGATATTTGCTTAACCAGGCCAGCCTAGGGCCCACCCGTGGCTATAACGCCTCAGATGATGATGATGATACAATCTATCACCCTTCTTTACATCCCCTTAAGAAATAATTTCAGTCAATATGACATTCCCTAGAAATTCTATTGTCAAAACGAATCATTAAGTGCTTATTTCGGAATATCAAATGTACCGATTCTAGACGAATGAATCCCGTCAAAAACATTACATGTACATTGTACAATGATAAAGGTCTCGCTACGCAGTTCTGCCGTAAAACGTTATCCCAACAGAGCGAGTTCTTCATGTAAGTATGTTGACCGAAGGCCCGAAGCAGAGCGGCAAGGCATGCGAGAATAATCACACAGAGCGGACTTCTCATGTAAGGATGAGGGCCGAAGGCATGAAGCGGAGAGGAGAGACGCGCGAGGCTGAAGGCCGAGCCTCCCAACAGAGTAGATTCTTCATGTAAGGTTGATGACTGGAAAGCCGAAGGAGAGTGGCAAGGCATGCGAGGCCGAAGGCCGAACTATGTCGTCGCCGAAGATCGTTGCCATATTAATGAGGGTAAATTGTACTCCATTCGTTCGTTTTCACGTGATGCCTAGACATATAAACAGACAGACAAACAGACACAAATTCTTAAAACTGTTGAAACGATTTCTGTTATCGATTCTAAGTATCCCCAGCCAACTTTTTTCGAATATCTTCCATGTACAGACAGACTTTCGACCCTCTTCTAAGTGTACATCTAAGATGCTCCAACTGTCTATGCTGACGATTGGGCTGACCAGCTCAAGTGATCTCTTATATCAAACAGTTTTTATTGTGTGAAGGGTTAACAATTACGTAAAAAATAACGCACGATAAAACTTAATGGTACACCGACGATACAAAGTGTGCATTGAAACAGCTGTTTTGTATTTAAGCATATGAATAAAAACAATGCCAAAGTATCGCAAATGCATTTTGATGTACACGCAAAGTAGAACTTATTGCGAAAAGGTTGTGCTCAAAAATAGCGTCAACAATCAGAAGGAATTATGATACTTCGGTTTTACAATAATGAATCGTCAACTTGTTTACAATTCTGCTATGCTTTAAGTTCAATTTCTTGACACGCGGTGCTATCTCTATCGCACTTGCATAGGTATTGAAGTGTGAGGGATGCAGCGGTCGTGCAGTTAGTTCTTACTAAATACACAGCGGCGCTACGATCTATGTGGAGTATTTCACTGGTATCTCCATCTCTGTATATATATTGTACTTTGTGCATAGATCTAAGGTGCTTCAACCGTCAATGTTGACGATTGGGCTGCCCAGCCCAACTGATCTCTTATATCAAACAGTTATTATAGTCTGAAGGGTCAACAATTACGTAAAAAATAATACACGACAAAATTAAATTGTACACCGACGATACAAAGACTGCATTGAAGCAGCTGTTTTTGTATTTAAGCATATGAAGACAAACAATTCCAAAGTATCGCAAATTTATTTTGATTTACACGCAATAATAGACCTAATTGCTAAAAGGTTATGCTCAAAAATAGCGTCATCAATCAAAAGTAATTATGATATTTCGGTTTTGACATATCGAAACGTCAGCTTGTTTACAATACGTCAAATTCTGCTATGGCTTAAGTTAAATTTATTGACACGCCGTTATACTTCCAATGGGCTGAAACTTAAAGCTTAGAATGGCGTGTGAGGATTTAAATCACCATATTTGCACCCCCGATTTCATCCCTTTGAGGGTGACTATCGGAACAAAAAGTATACTATAAGTGAATCCAGATTATAATATACTGTTTAGTATACAAAAAATCATCTTGATCTGTTCAGCCGTTTTTGCGTGATTGAGTCAATGATATTGAGTAACAAACATCTAAACTTTCGCATTTATTATATTAGTGGGATTACAAAGTTATATATGTAGTTTTTGAATCTAGAAAACGGTACTGAAATTGGGGTTTAGAGTCACAGTTAATTAATGGAATAAATCATTATAGTGTTCAAAATTTGAAGAGACCGTGGTGGCTGGCGCGCACACTGGGCAGCGCCGCGGCGCAGCGCTTGCGTTTACTTTTTTTTCAGTTTCTATCTTAGGATTTCACAAATTTTGAATGAGGATGTTTTTCCTTTGTCGTCAAGTATATGCTTACCAATTTTCATTCCTGTAACTCATGGATTATAGGAGTTCCCATACAAAATTCAACCCCTCTTTTTACCCCCTTTAAACCCAAATTTGCACAATTTTTATAGCCTAAAACCTGACCGGGTATTTACTCGACAGATTAGTAAAGTTTTCATCAAAATCCGTTTTCACGTGATGCGCGTTCATATAAACAGACAAACAGATAAACAGACAAACAGACAAAAAATCTAAAAACTGTTGGAACGTGTTCTGTTATCAATTCTAAGTATCCCCAGCCAACTTTTTTTCGAATATCTTCCATGTACAGACTTTCGACCCTCTTCTTATTATATGTATAGATAGAAGATCCTTCCTACTCACATGTAGGGTAGCCTCGCCGGTTCTCGTCCGATTAGTGGAGTTGCCAACTTTGTGACGGAAAAATAATATGTTGAACTATAGCAATTTATACGAGTAATATTTCTTTTTAATGGCAGTATACTTTATTTTTCGCCAAGTTTAAGTTTTAACTAATAACATACACCATTATTTTTGTAAAAGATGATAAATGAAAAAGTATGGTTTTTGCCGGTTCTCGTCCGTTTGTCCCGGTTCTCGTCCACGCGGTGCCAGTTCTCGTCTATAGGAAAAGAGGAGTGATTCATACAGTCAAAAACCAATTTCTGAGTATAAAACCTTTAATGCGTAGGTACTTAGCTATTTATCTTACAATGTTTTAGTAGTTTGCTTTTGTTATTAAGAAATAAAGAAATGATCAACTTATTTTTTATAGATATAAAAGGTAATCATTGAGTGAGCCACTGTAGCATGCAACTTTCAATCTAGAGGTCGCGGGTGTAAACCCCGGCTCGCACCACTGGCTTATTTAAAAAAACCTGTGTACGAAATATATTTTTAAATTTAATAGCAGGTTTTCTGTGAAGGAAACCATCGTGAGGAAAGCGGTCTCATCCCAACTAGGGCTAGTTTTCCCTCTAAGTTGGAAGGTCAGATGGCAGTTGCTTTCGTAAAACTAGTGCCTACGCCAAATCTTACGATTAATTGTGAAAGCGGAACCCGGAGTCCTTAGAGCATAACCAGGAAAAACGTTATGAGGATGATCATGCATAAGCATTTGACCCCTATCTCAGCTGATGGTAAGTGATGATGAGGTCAAGGGTGTAAAACGCGTACCTAGATAATACTGCCCATTCACTCATCTTGAAAAGATCTAAGTAAGTTGTAAATAATGAAATGGGAATAGATTTTCCCGAAAATTAATCCACTCTTTAGCTGTCTTCGTAAGATAACTAGAATCAAAACGCTTCGTGCACATCAGAGGCATGTCAACATTGTTGGTAACAACATAAGGGTCAAACCCATGTCGTCCACGCTTTGTCCTAAGATGCCAAAATGGTCAGGGAGGGATTAATTCGTGTAATCCTAGCACACCGATATGCAGGCGAATTTCCTACGATGATTTAGACATTGCATCTTAGCTTCAACCAAGTCCAAGTTAGGTACTAATGAGCTTCCTGGCACGCTTATCAATCAAAGCCAAGCCAGCTGATATTAAGCAAATCCATGTCCGAGCTGGCAGCAGTACTGCATATACCCGACCTGTACTGAATAGTTCTATAATTTGCTCAGGTGTGAAGTACCAAGCGGTACTTTGTAGATGGTCAGAAATTGGGAGTGGCGGCCTCAGACATTTCGAGGCGAGGCCTTCACCTGGGTTGCGCGGGGCCCCTGTAAGAGCGAGGCCCCGAGCGGTTGCCCTGCTTGCCACCCCCTAAGGCCGCCATTGGAAATTTGTATGAATACACTCCGGAAAGTTGGTAGTCGAGATTTCTATCACTCCGTTTAATAGTGATGAGACTGAGACACGTCTGTGCCTTGGATGTATTGAATTTGACTTTATTAGCATCGCCCCAATCTGAAACTGCTCTAAAAGTCAATTCCGATTCATAATATCCTGTCGACGAGATTGGACTACATCTTTATTGGCCTGTGCTTTGGAAAGATATTTGACTACAACCGTGCTATTATCGGCATACCCACAGGTACCAGTCGTAAGTCGTTTATATGCAATACAAATAAGGTAGCAGGCAGAATAGGTCCCTGAGGGGCACTGACATCTAACTAAAGCCATTTGACTCGATGTGTATCCTTCTACTTGTAAGACCACACGGGTCTATTGCCCGTTCAGGAAATCAGCTATCCAGTTGCTAAGGCCAAATTATATCCTGAAGTATATTCATAATAAATAATAGACTGATAACCTGGTGAACAAGCTTCCTGCTTGTGAAGCTTGTTCACTAGGCTAGCATGCCTGAACCTTAAAGCCTACCGTGAACTGAAAACAAAGTATCTCGCTCTCTGTCAGACGAATATGCAAGTGCGACAGAGAGTCAGCTACCTCGTTTTCGGTTCGCGGTGGCGCCCCTGTCTTAAGTTTTAGAGATACCTCCTGTTGCATGTGTTGCTATAACGCCTAGAACCAGGCCTATTCCACCAAAAGTTATCGTATAACAATACTTGCCTTTGGTAAACTCCCCGTGTAAGTTGTCAGAGTCATTGCCACAACGAATATTGAAAGAAAGAAAACACCGCCATATATAATATTTACATAAAATAATTGTAGAACAACTTTTATGTCAGGGGTAGGTCAACTACTGATGCAGGTGCAAGTTTATTAAAATTTATTTTGCAGTCTTGGGAAGAGTCGCACGACGCCATCGGAGTGTTCTGTGACCTTTCCAAGGCTTTTGATTGTGTAGATCATGGTACTTTAATTTGTAAACTTAAGTTTTATGGCATCAGAGGGCACGCATTAGATCTCATGAAGTCATACTTAACACAGAGAAATCAAAAGGTAGCGATAAATAAAGCCATTTCGTCAGAGACAGTGGTAGAGATGGGAGTACCTCAGGGGTCTATTCTAGGTCCGTTCCTGTTCCTTGTTTATGTAAATGATCTGCCATATATGGTAAGCCGAAGATCAGGCATTGTAATGTTCGCAGACGACACCTCATTACTGTTCAAGGTAAATAGGAGAGATACTGAACTCATTGAACCAAATAATACCCTCTCCATGATATCTGACTGGTTTGCTGCCAATAACTTAGTATTGAACCCGAAAAAAACGAAATGTATTAAATTCTCTCTTGCGAACTCATCAAACAGAAACTTATATACAAATATTAGACTTAATGGTCAAACATTAGAATTTGTTACTTCTACTGTATTCTTAGGTATTACATTGGACTCAAAATTGCAGTGGGGTTCCCATATAACAGCGATAGGAAGTAGGTTGAGCTCTGCTGCATTTGCAGTCAGGAGAATAAGGCAGCTTACCAATGTGGCAACGGCACGGTTAGTTTACTTTGCTTATTTTAATAGTATAATTACTTATGGTCTTATCTTATGGGGATCAGCTGCAGATATTGAAACTGTTTTTATTTTGCAAAAAAGGGCTATCCGAGCAATTTATAACTTGGGGTCACGTGAGTCATTAAGAGAATTTTTCAAAGAAATAGATATTCTAACCCTGCCGTCCCTATATATATTTGAAATAATAATGTATGTTAGGAAGAATTTGGGCAATTTTCCAACGAACGCTGATAAACCAATAGCCACGAGAAATACTGGGAAACTGAAAGTAACCTTCTATAGACTAGTAAAGGCGAAAAAGTCGTTCTTGGGAAATTGTATCAAATTCTACAATAAAATTCCTAAACACATTACTGAACTTAGCAATTCTAAATTCAAATCTGTAGTAAAACAAACACTTATTTCAAGAGCATATTATAAGATAAACGATTACATCGTGGATAGGGATGTTTGGCAGTGATAGCGTCCTGCACGGGTAATCTATCGCGAAAATATGTTTTCTACTGTAGCATTGTTATTTCAGTTATTTTGTAGTAGCTGACACTGTAATTTATATTTAACTATACAATGTATATTGTTTTGAAAAAATGACACCTCGCCGAGTTTCTTACGCCGGTTCTTCTCGTGGCAGAGGTTTATTTTTCCGAACCGGTGGTAGTTTATTGACGTTCATAGGTGCATGTAATATGCCTAATTTGAAGAATAAACTACTTTTACTTTACTTTTACTTTTTACTTTTACTTTTATGCCCGACTACACAATGGGCCATGATGATCCGATGTAAAGGAAGCAGTTGTGCGTTAAAGGGAGAAGACATATTTTCATCTCGTTCCACCGTATGACTGCATCCTGTACGTTGGCCATCATGGTCCATTGTGTGGATCCGGCATTAAATAGGTTCTAGATTTGTGAAGATAACGTAAGAACGAAAATATTTTAATTGAATGTTGATTTTCCTTTATAACCCCTGCTTACGTCATCGTACTCTAGTCTTGTTTATGGCTAAAATTTGACAGCTAACGTAATTAGTAAAGCAGTGGACCTTATGTACCTAATACCTATCAACTGTATTCATTTCAATAATTATTCTGTACCTTGATTACCTTGCTGCAGCTTGATCTGATTTCCATAGACGAGAACCGGACCAACGCGAAAATCCAGAAAAATGACCCCAAGCCGGTTATCCGTCCACGTAGACGAAAACTGGCAAATATGCAAAATTGATGGTCCGGGAACCCCGTCCACTAAATTTATGCAGGTTTTAGGTAAAATAAGTATAATTAACACTCAGTATGGTCTTTGTTATGTATATTACTAGTAATATGTGCCAAAAATATCACTGCAATTAGTTAATAACAATAACAAAACTCTTCAAAGTTTTCCTTACACACTATTTTTTTTGTAGTTTGGCGTGGTTTTCGAGGCTCTAAAATGTGGTGTAAACTTTCGTTAATTATATCTTAGTCACACGTTCTTTAATAATGTTTGTTTATAGTTAGCATTGTAGGTTCGGTATTAAGGAACGCAAAGAGCCAAAACTTGCGCGGGTAATTGTTTATATACTCCTATTCTATGCATTTGTAAGGAAGAAGTCACTCAAAAGGACGAGAACCGGCGCTGGACGGAGAACCGGCGAAGTTACCCTACTTATAGTGGACTACTATAAATAGATCGATACATGTTAACTACAGATTTTATAGAAACAATTATTAAAATCGGCCAATAATCAGGCATTAAAACACTTGTGTGATCTTATCATCTCGTCTTTTAATGACCATCATTATGTAACGTAACGTTGCATAAACTACTATATTAATTCTTATGTATTTGTTTAGAAATAATAAGAACAGCGTGAGTGCATTTTATCAAATCAGTGGATAGGTTAACTCACATCTCATATTCTAGTTACCGTACCAATACAGCGATTTCTTCTTAGTTTTATCATCTTAATCATCTCATCAAGGGTGACTCGAAGTCAACACCAAGACTTCTGCACCACGAACGTAAAAAATGCGTTAATTCCACGTGGAATCCCTTTTGAATTTAATAGATTTTTATTAATCGTTGTTATAACGGCTGTTTTTAACACATTCTGTGAAATTTCTAATGTTTACCTATATTATGTTGTGATTCAAATAATAATTTATTTATTCACAAAACAGATTACACAGTATTACAGTGAGATACCAAGGCACTGTGAAATGCATCCAACATTTTTAAAGTTCTTGTGTTATACACGACTGAACGATTAAAAGTAATTACAATAATCTTAATAACTAACTGAGGACGGACGGTCATCCATCTCCTCACATAACCTCTTACATTCATCAGATATGATCTTCCAACTACTTGCAAAAACATCGCAGTCGGGTGCTGACTTGAGAATCGCGTTTAGCATTTGCAAAGCGCGAACCAGTGGTGATTTCGTATACGCCACAGTGCCCGCCTTAGGAACTGCCAGTAAGTCGCGTTGACGTGGTCTAAAATTAAACTTTGACTGAGTTAGAGACGGCACGAAAAGGCGAACCAGTTGCGAGACCAGCTGAGGACAGTTCGAGTCCCCACGCAATATTCGGCACGCTCCAGTCACGAGCGCATAATTACGCCTCACTTCCAGAGAGTTAAAACCCAGTGTGCCGAGCAAAAACTTCGTCGGGTAAAGGAAGGGATAGTACCCATAGGTTTTTTTATATAAAAATCGCAGAAACGCCTTTTGGATTTTCTCCAGAAGCAAGGCGTAAGTGAGCTCGTGGGGGTTCCACACTACAGATGCTGCCTCCATTTTGCTCCTAACTAGAGCGGTGTAAACAACCTTAATGACAAAGGGGTTGTCAAATTCGCGAGCATTGCGGATAACAAATCCCAATCTCCGAAAGCATTCGGTAGCTAAGGTTCTCATATGGCCATGAAAATTAAGGTGCGAGTCAAATATGACGCCCAGATCTTTGACAGTGTCAACGCGTTTTATTGATTCCGCTCCTAGCAGGTAATTGATATATAAGGGAGTACGAGCGCGGCCGAAAGACACTACGGAACACTTCTCAGGATGGAAAAGCAGTTTATTTGCAATACTCCATTGATAGATCCGGTTAATATCTTCTTGGAGCGATTCACAGTCAGATAGTTGCTGCACGCCGTAAACGAGCTTTAGGTCATCAGCATAAAGAAGACATCTGGCATATCTAGGGAGTGAAGCCAAGTCATTAATCATGACGCCGAATAAAAAAGGGCCTAAAATTGAACCCTGGCTTACTCCGGAGCGAGTGTGGTATCGATTGGAAACAAAGCATCCGTGCTGCACGTACTGCTGCCTGTCGCGAAGATAGCTAGCAAAAAATCGAAGCAGTATTGGCGAGAAGCCGATGTTACATAACTTCCTTAATAGTATGTCGTTATCCACGCGATCAAAGGCTTTTATAAAGTCAAAGTACAACACATCCACCTGTATTCCTTTATCCAAATGCTCAGAAATAGAGTCTACCAGGGTTAAGAGGTTCGTTTCGACTGATCGCCCTGGCCTAAAACCATGTTGTGAGTCACAGAGATATGGTTGTATTTGAGAGGCTACATGGTTGTATATGATCGATTCAAATAACTTTGCAATCGAGGAGAGAATCGCAATGGGTCGATAATTTTCAACATTGGTTGCATCACCCGACTTAGGAATCGGCCGCACCCGTGATACCTTCCACTGATTCGGGTACTCCCCAGTGCGTAGAGCTAGGTTGAAGATGTGAGATAAAGGCAGCACTAGCCAGTCTCTGCAGCCCTTTAGTATATACGCCGGAAAGGCATCGGGGCCCAAAGAGCTTTGGGGCTTTAGACGAGCTATGCCGGATTCCACGTCCTGAGGAGATATTGTGCCAATATGAATTAAATTAGCAGTATGTGTCGCATCCTGCTCAATAGTCTTGGTGTGGTCAAGTAAAGGTGCACAAGGAAGGAAAACACTTGAGAAAAAGTTCGCGAAAGCCTGAGCAGCCTCTGCACCCTCATGAGGCTTTCCATCGTGTAACACCCGATTTTCAAACCCCCCCTTGCATTTTAGGTTGTTTATATGTTGCCAAAAAGCACGAGGATTACCTGTTATGTTAGTCTGAACTCGGCTAACATAATCATCGTAAGCTCTTGACGTTCTCGATTTTATATCGGCCCTGAGTTTAGAAAAGTTGGCATATACTTCTCCGTCTCCAGTCAGTTTCCACTTACGGTGAAGAGAAGCTTTCCGTTTAATGTCTGAAATAATATCCGCTGTAAACCAAATCGGATACAGTCTGCTGGGCTTGCTAGACCTATTTTTCCTGGGTATGCACATATCGAAAATGCCGTACATCAATTTATAAAAGTGATCTACGGCGACATTGACATTTCGGGCTCCAAAGACGCCCGTCCAAGACACGTCGGCGATCAGTTGGCAAAGAAGCTCGTAGTTGCCCCTCGGAAAATTCCAATCACGACTCGCATCAAGATTACTAGGGTTAATCTTCGCAGGGCTACTTACGGTTTTCTTAAGCGGGATAGAAATTTCAAGAGGAGGATGATAAGAGTCGGCATATGGAACCAGGCTACCTTCCGGGACCTCACCAACCAAGACACCATGAGCGCGCTCTCGCACCAGCACCACATCTAGCACTCCTCCATGCGAATTCAACACTTCATTCATCTCAATAAAATCACAGAATGTCGTAAAATAACAATAGTAACTCAAGACACTAGTGGAAGCATACTTAGGGTTAAGGTTTAAGTCACCAACAATTATTACCACACCGATAGAGTCAATAAATGATTCTATTTTTTGGAAAAACTGCATATATACATTTTCGGAAGAGTTAGGTGGAATGTATACTGCACACAAATGAAAAAGTGTTTCACCCACAACGAAAGAAGTCCACAGATCCTCCCCGTCGGCGGTTTCGAACTCTCGTCGCCGTCGCAGACTAATACTGGTCTCGCGGCAATCAGTACTCCTCCTCCCTGTCGACCGGTGACGCGATCCCGGCGTATGATACTCCAGGCTTCTCCCACCAGTTCAGCGTCCTCTACAGATGCCGACAACCACGATTCCGTGGCGACGACAATATCACTTTCGTGAGCAAGAACACTTTGTCTAAAAAACTTCAACTTGGTGTTGAGACCTCTTACATTTTGATAAGTAATGGTGATTGTGGGGCCGTTAGTAGGAGATTGAGGTTCTTTTAGTTTGCTTGGTTTGCCCTCGAAAAAACCACGTCTTCAGTCTTGCATTGTCAGGCCATACGTCCGCCGACAAACATTTATCATAATAAGCAACAGGAACACCCAGTTTGTACGACTTGTATTCCCCTTTCGACTGCAACTCCTCCACGGTACACGTGCCCTGCTCACAAAGCTGCTGCAGATATTCCCGGACTTCGTCCGCACCGGACAGCATATTCAACAGATGTATGTGTTTTCGGACCTCGACCGCTCTGAGAGTAGTAACATTTGGGCCTCCGGTGCAGCGTATGGATGTTGGTCGTCTCTGCTTCTTTTTTGCTGGGACCTCTCTTCGTGCCATAGATATAGTAGCGTCATTATCGTCCGTAGACGAATTGGCTGCTATGGGATCACTCTGCTGGGAGCCTGCAGGGCTGTTAAGGTTGACAGGTGGATCTGCTGGTGGAATTTCAGTCGGTGTCGTCAATGTCGACTTGCTGGGCAATGTAACTAACTGAGTCCTTATCCTTTCGGCTCTTTTTTGCACGTTTACGTTTTGATTCATGCGTTTTCTCTAACTTACTATTTATATCAATCTCGTCACAACTCACAATAGGGTTTGGTAATACCGTTGAAGAGGCCGCAACATAGCGAGACTCAAGGGCACGTTCCAATGCCTCGAGTCTGCCGCTCATAGTCTCAACCTTATTCGTATATGTAGTAAGAGCGGGTTGCAGCCTCCCGATGACAGAGACTGCATCCGTCAGCTGTTCGGTTAAATAAGTTATTTGCTCCCGAAGTAACATGATTTCCAAGGTCGTTGGCATAGACGTGGGCCCAACAGGTTCTGGCGACACCTGGAGGGATCGTCCAGGGGCAGGGTGTGGTGAGATGGAAGGCCCACCAGAGGACGGCTTCCTGAACGCTACATTTTTTATATTCACGGGAGTACCAACCGGCGTATCACAATTCCGGCCCCCTTTTCTGGCTGCACAGGCACATTCGGGACAAACCCATATTGATTTTTCGGCCTCTGAGAGGGATTTGTTGTTGCATGCGTAATGATATAATTTCCCGCATGTCTTCACCCTGCATTGCAAATACTCTGCACCAACAGATAAGTCTAACTGGCATGCATTGCATATCATACTGTCGTCCAGTGCCGATGCCATCCTAGTCGCTCGTTCGAATGCGATCGCAGTCAGAAGTACCAGGGCTCTAGAAAATGAACGGAGCCCTCACCGCTGTGCCGCGTAGCAGATGGCGCGTAGATGATGACGTCTCACAATCGCCAGCGCAGTACCAGGAACGCATAAGCGCACAACAGGCGGGAGCGTTAGGCGCAGCGTAGCAGATGTGACGTCGTAGCGGCGTAGCACTCACCCGGTCCGTAGCGCAGGCGTGACGTACCACAGCGGTATGGTAACTGTTGCACCTTCGAACTTATGCGCTCCTAATTTCTCACGTGAATTAAATGATGTATAATTTTCATTTATTCAATTAGTAACAATTTGCGCGGGGACTTAGACACGTCTACACCTTGCGGGGGTCCGGGGGAAGAATAATAATACTAAACGTATGGCATTTAATTTCTAACCGTGAGGTCTTCGAGAAGACAAGTACCTACGGTTGCCAGTTTTTTGTTGTTGCACTTTTAGCACCACCCAGGGGTCACGTGTAGGGTGACGGTGGGTACTCCCTACGGACGTAGTGCAACTTCGACCCCCCTTGTCAAATGAATGGCCAACTTGACTGTTAGAAGTTCTCAAGCCGCCCGAAGGCCTCTAACCTGACTTAACGACTGCTGTCGTAGACAGCAACCGGGATCAACGGCTTAACGTGCCTTCCAAAGCACGGGAGCGCTCAGATAGTAACCACTATAAACCGGTCACCCATCCAAGAACTGACCTGCCCCCATATTGCTTAACCTCGCATACCGCACCCGGTACACGGGCACCGCTGGGCTGTGATTTAAATTGAGCAGTGACAGGCAGACGTACCTGCATGCCGACTAGCAGACAGCGA
Source organism: Notocelia uddmanniana (assembly GCA_905163555.1). Lineage (NCBI taxonomy): Eukaryota > Metazoa > Arthropoda > Insecta > Lepidoptera > Tortricidae > Notocelia > Notocelia uddmanniana. Next base: position 3,598,786 of record LR991057.1, read on the forward strand.
AGCGAAGCCCATGGCCATGGTACAAGGAAGGCGCAGTATATAATTGTATAATGTCAATCATGGCCATGGTAGGTATTACTATTGTGCTGTGTCAACGAGGCCGCGGACTGGATCACTGGACGCCAGTGGGTAGCGGGGCGATCACAATATTGACTTGAATGAACCTGTCCTGGACGCCGCTGTGCCACAAACCAAAGTATATAATTCGACAAAACTGTACAATTTTCCATAAAACTGGTCATATTGATCGAGTTTTGTGGTATCTATAGACTCGTGGACAGGTTAATTCAAGTCGATACATTGTGATCTGATCGCGCTGCTTGCGCCGCCCCGCTGCCCGCTGGTGGCCAGTGATCCAGTCCGCGGCCTCATTGGGGCCCTTTACACGGTTAGTATTCTCACAATATTATTTATATTACTGATTTATTCTCATTAAGAATTTACAATTCACTTATTATGAGAAATTAAAATTAGTCACAAGTACATGTTTGTAATGAGCGAGAACATAAAAAAAGAGGGTAAAATAAAATCACATAAAAAATTATTACCGATAGGCTTTTAAAAACTTGCTCTATCTATCAGGTAGCTACCCTGAAAATTTCATTTTATTATTAATAAGGCTTCAATCAAAAAATTGAAATCTAACTGTGGTAAGTGCAAAATTTTTATTTACATAATGATTAATGCGAGCAAAGTAAAACCAATTACAAGTTGTTTAATTACAATACATTTTCAAAATGGCCCCCCTGTTGCTCAATGCAAGTGCGACATCGCCGGAAAAAGTTGTCTTTTAAACGTCTGAATGCACTTCTATTATTTGTAATGGTTTCTTCTGCTACTCTCAATTTCCGGGTTAATTCGTCCAAATTGCGGCATTCTCTCGAGTAGACGAGGTCTTTGTAATATCCCCATAGAAAAAAATCTATGGGGTTTAGGTCGGGGGAACGTGGAGACCAGGCTATAAGGCAGGCGTCACCCCAGCCGCAACGACCAATCCATCTTTCAGGGTATCTTTTTTAAATAGTTTCTCACGTCCAAGGCAAAATGGCATGGTGCACCATCACACTGCAGTACTATGTTTCTGCGTGTTTCCAAATCCACATCTTCTAACAGCAGGGACAGATCGATGCGTAGAAAATTTAAAAAGTGATTGCCGCCCAAGCGGTCTGGCAGCTGAAAGCGCCCGATTAACTTACCGTTAAGTATGCCAGACCAAAGGTTAACACTAAAGTGTTCTTGGAATGTCGATTCCCTTTTTAAATTCGGATTTTCAATTGCCCATGAGTGAGAATTGTGCATATTAAAAATCCCATTGCGTCTAAAGTGGGATTCATCCGTCCACAAAATTTGGTAAAAAAAATTTTCGTTTTCAGCTTGTCTCCTCAGCATTTCCTGACAGAATTCAATTCGCCAATTGTAATCTTCCGGTTTCAACTGTTGCACTTTTCTAATGTGAAACGGATGATATCCTACGGTCTGTAGTGTACGGTGTACCTGAGATTTAGAAAGTCCGGTACGACGTTCCGTAACTCTCACACTGGTCGACGGGTCTCTTTCTACTTCTTCAACAACTGCAACAACAATCTAATACATCAGGATCCGGCATAGTGGCCATACGGCCTGATTTCGTACCCGGTATGTGACCTTCCAAATACGCATTATGTACTCTTAAGATCATGCGATAGTCAGGAAACGTTTCAGGTTGAGGCTCGCCTCTTCGTTCCACATGTTCCCGGTACAGCCTTGAAGCTTCCGCCGCATTCCCCCTAGCATAACCGTAATAGTAATGCATTTCTGCGTAATCACGTGAAGTAAACATGATCACTTACACGCAAACTCAAGTCCAGTTAAATGATGCTAACTCGTCGATTCCAGGTAATAACACTAATCCAAATCGTAATGCAAGTCAAAGTCCATATGAATAGCCAAAATGATTAGGGAAACTAACAATTAGCAGTATTAAAACACAATTTTTAAATTATTGAAAAATAACAACGATGACCAAACAACGTGAAAATTTTCTCATGCGTCAACCGTCTTTTTTTTTTTGATCTTTTTCTATTGATGGCCAGTGCGTGATTTATAACGAAATTTATTTAGAAAGGTTTTGCTTTGCTTGCATTAATCATTATGTAAATTAAAATTGTGCACTTACCACATTTAGATTTCAATTTTTTGATTGAAGCCTTATTAATAATAAAATGAAATTTTCAGGGTAGCTAGAGGACCTTAGACCTTGTACTTACTTTCCATCAGGTTGGACTAGGGTCAAAAGTAATCCCGTTCATAATAATATATATAGGAGTATATAGTAGCATAGTAAACATAATTTCAAGACAATATTGTTATACTGGTCACAGTACTGCAAAAACCGAGATTTGACCCTTTGAACGCCATCATATTTGAATGAAGTGATCACTCAGACGCCAAGGTATCAAAAATGTAACGTTTGAACCAATAAAAACAATTCATTTTTTTTTTCAAAATCAAAGTACATAATTACTCCGACATTTTTAGTGGTTGTTGTCGTGGTGGGCACGACGACACACGACCACTTTATAGGCTCTTGGCGTTCAAAGGGTTAAAGTGTCAATCAAGTAGGTAGTACTAATTACTATTGTGCCTTATGTGTCAATGGGGTCTTTTACGTGGTAATTATTACCATCATCACGCGATACACTCATATCACGATACGTATCATGTGTATATTCATTAATATTGAGGCAAAATTCATATATTAAATATCTATTAACACAGAATATATATGTATACAGGGTGTCCCAAGAAGTAGTGATATACTGAAGCTGGCAGGTAGAGGACCTAGAGGGCTATCTGAATCACCCCCATGTATGTTCCGCGATTTTTAGTATTTTCGGAGTTATGTTTTTTTTTCTTCACCTATCGCCGCGTACGATGAGATTTTTATTTATGGTGACGTGAATTATTGCGGTAGATGCTTGATTTTTTTTGTGTGCTAAGCTGATAGATAGGCCAATTCAGTATGGTAACATTTACTATCGTTAGATCTTTGAATGGCATAAAAAAAATGCCAAGAAAGATAAAATTACCCAGTATGTTCACAACTTCAAGGGCCCTTAAAAAAATAAAATCACATAAAAAATAATTACCGATTGTCTTTTAAAAACTTGCTCTATCTATCAGGTAGCTACCCAGAAAATTTCATTTTATTATTAATAAGGCTTCAATCAAAAAATTGAAATCTAAATGTGGTAAGTGCACAATTTTAATTTACATAATGATTAATGCAAGCAAAGCAAAACCTTTCTAAATAAATTTCGTTCTAAATCACGCACTGGCCATCAATAGAAAAAGAACAAAAAACAAAAGACGGTTGACGCATGAGAAAATTTTCACGTTGTTTGGTCATCTTTGTTATTTTTCAATAATTTAAAAATTGTGTTTTAATACTGCTAATTGTTCGTTTCCCTAATCATTTTGGCTATTCATATGGACTTTGACTTGCATTACGATTTGGATTAGTGTTATTACCTGGAATCGACGAGTTGGCATCATTTAACTGGACTTGAGTTTGCGTGTAAGTGATCATGTTTACTTCACGTGATTACGCAGAAATGCATTACTATTACGGTTATGCTAGGGGGAATGCGGCGGAAGCTTCAAGGCTGTACCGGAAACATGTGGAACGAAGAGGCGGGCCTCAACCTGAAACGTTTCCTGACTATCGCATGATCTTAAGAGTACATAATGCGTGTTTGGAAGGTCACATACCGGGTACGAAATCAGGCCGTATGGCCACTATGCCGGATCCTGATGTATTAGATGCAGTTGTTGAAGAAGTAGAAAGATACCCGTCGACCAGTGTGAGAGTTACGGAACGTCGTACCGGACTTTCTAAATCTCAGGTACACCGTACACTACAGACCGTAGGATATCATCCGTTTCACATTAGAAAAGTGCAACAGTTGAAACCGGAAGATTACAATCGGCGAATTGAATTCTGTCAGGAAATGCTGAGGAGACAAGCTGAAAACGAAATTTTTTTTACCAAATTTTGTGGACTGATGAATCCCACTTTAGACGCAATGGGATTTTTAATATGCACAATTCTCACTCATGGGCAATTGAAAATCCGAATTTAAAAAGGGAATCGACATTCCAAGAACACCTTTGGTCTGGCATACTTAACGGTAAGTTAATCGGGCCCTTTCAGCTGCCAGACCGCTTGGGCGGCAATCACTTTTTAAATTTTCTGCGCGTCGATCTGCCCTTGCTGTTAGAAGATGTGGATTTGGAGACACGCAGAAACATAGTACTGCAGTGTGATGGTGCACCATGCCATTTTGCCTTGGACGTGAGAAACTATTTAAATCAAAGATACCCTAAAAGATGGATTGGTCGTTGCGGCCGGGGTGACGCCTGCCTTATAGCCTGGCCTCCACGTTCCCCCGACCCCATAGATTAGATAGATTTTTTTCTATGGGGATATTACAAAGACCTCGTCTACTCGAGAGAATGCCGCAATTTGGACGAATTAACCCGGAAATTGAGAGTAGCAGAAGAAACCATTAAGAAGTGCATTCAGACATTTAAAAGACAACTTTTTCCGGCGATGTCACACTTGCATTGAGCAACAGGGGGGCCATTTTGAAAATTTATTGTAATTAAACACCTTGTAATTGCTTTTACTTTGCTCGCATTAATCATTATGTAAATAAAAATTTTGCACTTACCACAGTTAGATTTCAATTTTTTGATTGAAGCCTTATTAATAATAAAATGAAATTTTCAGGGTAGCTACCTGATAGATAGAGCAAGTTTTTAAAAGCCAATCGGTAATTATTTTTTATGTGATTTCATTTTTTTAAGGGCCCTTGAAGTTGTGAACATACTGGGTAATTTTATCTTTCTTGGCATTTAATTTTTTTTTATGCCATTCAAAGATCTAACGATAGTAAATGTTACCATACTGAATTGGCCTATCTATCAGCTTACCACACAAAAAAAATCAAGCATCTACCGCAATAATTCACGTCACCATAAATAAAAATCTCATCGTACGCGGCGATAGGTGAAAAATTAAAAAAAAAATCATAACTCCGAAAATACTAAAAATCGCGGAACATACATGGGGGTGATTCAGATAGCCCTCTAGGTCCTCTACCTCCCAGCTTCAGTATATCACTACTTCTTGAGACACCCTGTATACATATACTAGCATTTGCCCGCGGCTTCGCCCGCGTACTAAGCGAAATTTTTAACCGTCTACAAAAAACAGGTTCGTATGTTTGTCCACGATTATCTCGCGTTTGGCTGAACCGATTTAGATGCGGTCTCCAGAAAAGTAGTTTTTACATTCTGGGGGTTTCAGTATACGAAGTTTGGTGATTGTGATTCATTAACAGATGAACAGATGAAAAGTCAGTATACATTCTAAGAACCGGCAAATTGTTGAATTTCATTTGAATTTGGCAAAAATAAGGATCGAAAACTATTATCATACATTCCCGAGAGGCCGAAGGGGAAAGGGCCGATGAAATAAAAGCATGTCTTAAATGGCCCTTAGTAAAAGTATCTGTGTACTACAGTAACACCAATAGGTCTGTAAATGACCAAGTAGTGCGCAGCGGTCATAAGCTCTGGTCCTTTGAAGTACATAAATACGGCTAATTCAATATCACGTGTAACATTTATTTTTCCTAAAATTAAATTTATTTGGTAGGTTTTGCCAGTTCCCATTGAAGCATCCAAAAAGAAAATTTGGTCTCACTTCTATTCGCACTCCTTACTTGTTGTCCGTCTGTTACAACCAAGTTGCTTTTACTGGACCGATTGAATTGCAATTTGGCACAAACTATCAAGAATTTAGAGCGCTCGTGGCCCAGCGGCACCCACCTACCGCGTGCTGTGTGCGAGGTTAAGCAATGTGGGCGCAGGTCAGTTCTTGGATGGGTGACCGCTTTGAGTGGTTACTAACTGACTCTCGTGCTTTGGAAGGCACGCTAAGCCGTTGATCCCGGCTGCAATCATTAAGCCAAGTTAGAGGCCTTCGAGCGGCTTGCGAACTTCTAACTGTCAAGTTGCCCACTCACTTGACAAAGGGGAAGCGAAGTTGCACCACGTCCGTAGGGAGGTACCCACCGTTACCCTACACGTGACCCCGGGGTGGTGCTAAAAGTGCAACAAAAACTGGCAACCGTACTTCTTGATTTAAATGGAAAAAATATCGAAACCTCTATGTCTTTTTAAAAGCAAATCCATAGATACCCCACACGCCTATATAGTAAATTTTTAACTTTTTTGCATACAGGCATGTATGGAGTGCCAAATTTTACCTCAGATTCGTATGAAGAGACCTCTCGGACGCTCAGATATCGATTTTGAACGAAATCGGGTTGAAATGAAGAAAATCAATATGTCTGCCACTTTTTCCAAATTTTACCTCGGATTCGTATTAGGGGACCTCTGGGACGCTCGGATATCGATTTTGAACGAAATCGGGTTGAAATGAAGAAAATCAATATGTCTGCCACTTTTTTCAAATTTTACCTCGGATTCGTATTAGGGGACCTCTCGGACGCTCGGATATCGATTTTGAACGAAATCGGGTTGAAATTAAGAAAATCAATATGGCTGCCACTTTTTCCAAATTTTACCTCGGATTCGTATTAAAAATTCTCTCGGACGCTCAGATATCGATTTTGAACGAAATAGGGACGGAAATGATAAAAATGAATATGGCCGCCACTTTTTCTAAATTTTACCTCGGATTCGTATTACGAGACCTCTCGTACGCTCAGATATCAATAATGAACTAAATCGGGACGAAAAAAAAGAAAATCAATATGACTGCGACTTTTTCCAAATTTTACCTCGGAGTCGTATTAGGGGAGCTCTCGGACGCTCAGATATCGATTTTGAACGAAATCGGGTTGGAAATGAAGAAAATCAATATGGCTGCCACTTTTTCCAAATTTTACCTCGGAGTCGTATTAGGGGACCTCTCGGACGCTCGGATATAGATTTTGAACGAAATCGGGTTGAAATGTAGAAAATCAATATGGCTTCCACTTTTTCCAAATTTTACCTCGGATTCGTGTTAAGAATTCTCTCGGACGCTCAGATATCGATTTTGAACGGAATAGGGACGGAAATGATAAAAATGAATATGGCCGCCACTTTTTCTAAATTTTACCTCGGATTCGTATTACGACGTATTACGAAAATGAAGAAAATCAATATGACCGTTACTTTATAATTTAAAGTTTAGGTACCTCGGATTCATATTAAGAGTCTTCTTGGACGCTCAAATATAGATTTATGTCGAAATCGTATCGGCACTGATTAATAAAACCACTTACAATACATTGAATTTGAAAAAAGGTCGTATCTTCATAGGGAACTCACGGCACGTTGTTCGTATGTCATTCACTCAGTCAGTCAGTTTCTTCTTGCAATGTGGCACCTACTTTTAAGTTTTTATGCCCGCAATATTAAATTTCAAAATCAATGCCATTTTTAACCGACTTCAAAATTTCAAAAGAGGAGGTTATCAATTCGGTTGTATGTTTTTTTTTTTTTTTTTTTTTTTAATGTTTGTTATTCCATAACTCCGTCATTTCTTAACCGATTTGGAAAATTCTTTTTTTGATTGTAAGTATATATATCCAAGTTGGTCCCGTTTCTGTCAAAACGCAGTTCTGATGATGGGATCCATGAGGATTTGAGGGAACTCCTCAAATCTTTAAGGCAAACATATAGTGATTTTTGTGTTTTTATCAACAAGTCAAGCATTTTCATCCAAAAATGTGACATTGGATGAAGTGGAACTGCTCATGATGATCAGAACAGAACTCTTCAACGACGAAAAGTTCACGTTTGGCGATTTGTCCTCCTAGCTGTGTTTGTTAAGCAATTTCTATTTTCACGATAAATTTTTGTCATGCTTGATTTCTGATGATGGGATCCATGAGGAATTGAGGGAACTCCTCAAATCTTAAAGGCAAACATATAGTGATTTTTGTGTTTTTATCAAAAAATCGAGCATTATCATACAAAAATTTGACATTTGATGAAGTGGAACTGCTGATGATGATCAGAACAGAACTCTTCAACGACGAAAAGTTCACGTTTGGCGATTTGTTCTTCTAGCTGTGTTTGTTAAGCAAGTTCTATTTTCACGATTGATTTTTGTCATGCTCGAGTTCTGATGACGGGATCCATTAGGAATCGAGGGAACTCCTCAAATATGAAAGGCACACAAATAGTGATTTTAGTATTTTCATGAACTAATCAAGCATTTTCATTCATAAAAGTGACATTTGATGAAGTGGAACTGCTGATGATGATCAGAACGGAACTCTTCAACGACGCGTAGTTCACGATGGGCGATTTGTTCTCTTCGTTTTGTTTGTCAAGCAAGCAAGGTTTTTCCATGATTCCATGAGGAATTGAGAGTACTTAGTCTTCTACCATTATAAACATATATTATAGCCATTTTTATTTTATTGTATGGAATCTAAGAGTGCACCATCTAAGATTAATAATCTTTCACCGGACTCCCCCATTGAAGCCGGTTTTATTTTCTTAAAAATTATCGTTATCAGCGACCCGGTATATCATAAAAACAATACCCATGTCGATTTTCAGAATTTGTAACCACCTTTCCCCCTTTTAGGGGTTGATTTCTCAAAAAACGTGAATGAAACACGTATTTACTCATTTATCGTTAGAAATACTTCTTTGAAGTTTCGAATAAAATAGTCCAACTAATCTTGATTGATACAAACTTCGGACCCCCATTTCACCCCCTTAGGGGTTGAATTTTGAAAAATCCTTTCTTAGTGCACCCCTAGACCTTATAAGGAACCTAAGTGCCAAATTTGGAATCTCTAGGACCAGCGGTTTGGGCTGTGCGTTGATATGTCAGTCAGTCAGTCAGTCAGTTTCTTCTTTTATATATTTAGATATTCTGTGTTAATAGGTATTTAATATATGAATTTTGTCTCAATATTAATGAATATACACGTGATACGTATCGTGATATAAGTGTATCGCGTGATGATGGTAATAATTACCACGTAAAAGACCCCATTGACACATAAGGCACAATAGTAAGTAGTACTACCTACTTGATTGACACTTTAACCCTTTGAACGCCAAGAGCCTATAAAGTGGTCGTGTGTCGTCGTGCCCACCACGACAACAACCACTAAAAATGTCGGAGTAGTTATGTAGGTACTTTGATTTTGAAAAAAAAAAAAAGAATTGTTTTTATTGGTTCAAACGTTACATTTTTGATACCTTGGCGTCTGAGTGATCACTTCATTCAAATATGATGGCGTTCAAAGGGTCAAATCTCGGTTTTTGCAGTACTGTGACCAGTATAACAATATTGTCTTGAAATTATGTTTACTATGCTACTATATACTCCTATATATATTATTATGAACGGGATTACGTTTGACCCTAGTCCAACCTGATGGAAAGTTAGTACAAGGTCTAAGGTGCTCCCACACTGCAATTATAAAGTGTTGTCACGTGTTGTATAATGGTGCTCCTACACCGACTGTTATGTTATATAATGTAACAATAAGGATAAGGCAATGTAACACTCTGATGTTGAAGAGATAGTTGCTGTTATATAACATCTATAACAGCCAGTGTGGGAGCACCATAACGTTATAAAACATTTGCTATATAACATTTTTATGCAAGGAAAGTTATACATTGTTATGTATATATTATGTGTGAAGTATAAATATAACATTATTTAATACTGTTTAACAGTGGCGGCGCGTAAAAAATTTCGCTGGGCAACCCTTAGCAAAAAAGCACCTACCTTAGCATTTATAATTTTTCTTTAAAAGCAGAGGTATACTGAAGCGTGCGCTATTTGTGTTCTTGAGCGCAACCCCTTGCAGTAAGTGTATACCCCATTTGCCATACTTGTCATTTCATCACAGACGTCACGTAATAATGTATGTCCAGTCGAGTATAACAAAAGCGGCTTTGAAAAAAGCCTTTTGAGCAGCATTCACATCTAAATTTAATTAAATTATTTACACTTAAACAGCTGACGTAAACAAAAAAAAAATACCTGCGAATACGCCTTCCTCGCAACGGAACAACAATTACTAATGCAAGCTACCTTGTAGATCTAAATCCCACTGGTTAAAAGATTAATTAATTGTTTATGCACTAATCTTATCAAAACAACAAATCACAACACCAAACATTCATACTATTCGTAGAGTAACCGGGCAAATGTAAACTTTACTCTGTATTGCCACCCCATTCCGTTATTATAGTAGGGAGGCCAAGAGGCTAAAATCTAACTTTTGCTTGACTGAACAGGTGCATACCAACAAGTGGTATCGTTGGATTCAGTAATATCTCCCGAGTATGAAAAGTGCGGTTGTCGCTCTTTAAAGTGGTGGAGGGGATAACTATGACGTCACAAAGATGGCGGCATATGGTATGTTTTTTTTTTTCGATTAACTCAATAATTACTCATTCGATTTTAACAAATGAGGTGTCATATGAAAGCTGATTAAATTGCAAACAAAATGTATGTACAAATTATATGGCAAATCATATACAGAATTTCTTTTTTGAAAATTAAACAAAAAAATAAAATTGTCTTTTTTTGAAGTTTAAAATAAGCAGTGAAATAATCGATTTACTCCAAAAATACTTGAAATAAAAGAGATAGCTACACTTCTTATCTACACATTACTTTTTGAATTTTAGAAATCGGATCATAAATAACGAAGCGACGTTGATTTTTATCCGTCGAGGGCGCGCCGCGCGGGGCGCTCTTGCGCGCTAGTAGGCGCACACTTTGTCACGTTTGTAGTGATTCCTCAATAACTACTTATCCGATTTTAACATACCAGGTATCATTTTAAAGGTATTTTGATGCCCAACAAATCATATTAATAATACGAAGTGTAGATCATATATCAATACGTTATTTACAAAACATTTAAAAGAACAAGTATGTACAATGTTTTAAGGGAGAAAATAAATAAATAAATACTTTTACATCAAATAGACTATTATTAATCAATTGACGCATTACCGTTATATTAATATACATCTAGAATTTTTGAAAATGATACACAAATTACATAAGTTATGATCATTTTTACGCTCGTACTTGTGTTCATACATTACGTACCTAAATATGTTCATATACATTTATTCCGAATTAAGTACCGTGCGGTTAAAACAACTATACTGTTTTATTAATGTAATAAATAATAAATCTGACTAGAATTAGATCAACACGGCATAATTATTGTACACAGTGTTTTAAGTAGGCATTAAAAAGGCCTGTACATAACAGGCGCACCGTAAAATTTACGCACCTCTAGTCTAGCAACCTCCATAGAAACAATTGACTTGAACTTAGTTCAAGCATATATTTCACAATCGAGTCTACAAGTACGTACAATGATGAGAGTCCGACTTTAAATAAAATAAATTAACCCCCAAGTTTGAGCCACACATTATTGGAATATGATTCCATCATGCATGATTCCATAATGGTAGTCCTCAAATTGTTATGGCAGTAGTTATATCATAAAAGTCCTAACTTTCGTCCTTTTAATTAATACTTGTAGATGCAGGCTCACAGACTATAGTCTCTCAAGTACGCCATAATAGTAAAAAGATTGTATAAGCATAACATACCATGTCTATGTTTAGAAAGGAGAACGGAAAACTTCGACTATTAGCACGTTGTCTGCACACACGAGAGGGAAGTTAGGAGCATTATAAAGATGTGCAGCTGATGAATCTCCTACTCTTCAGCTGCAGAATAATCCTAAAGCTGGTAGAGAGGCCTCAAATAAGGACTTCACGGCGATAAGCCCTCGTAGTAGACTTTATAAAACCTGTAACTCGTAAATTGGTTATCCTGCACCGGCAATAGGTAATAAAAATTGTGTAATGATATTTGCGGTCTGTTTAGAGAAGTGTGGTAAACAATGTCATGTCCAACACCATGCGACTCTTCAAGAAGATAGGAGACTTACGAATCCGACGAGTACCACCACCCTGGTCGAAAGATTTTCACGGAGAAATACATACAAATATGTATTTTTCTTCCTGGATGTGACGATCTAGTGTTCACTGAGGTCCAAGAGGGTACCAGGAAACTATATCAATATTATCCGCGAGGTGCCATAATTCCGAGTGAAGACTCCATGAACATGTAAATGCCATCTATCTAGTTATGCGGACGGGAGAAGTCAGGTGCAACGTATGCGTGGAAAGAGACGCTTAAGAGCGGAAGACCGGATGACTAAGACCGAATTCATAGCAGCTAACACTACAGGCCACAAGTCCACAAGCATAAGAGAAGGTGTGATATCTTCTTCGGTTATACCAAAACTTAGTGATCTTTTCTGTCGCTGATCTTATTGCTGCTTTCCTATTAGTCTCGGTTGTTATGAATGTTGAAACCGAGATAAATATAGCTCCGGACTAAATGGCGACTTGCAATGACTTTCGTTTCTTGATGGTCGTATGTCTGTATCATTTTCATATCCGTCATGAGGCCGATCCTGCAGCTTCATGTCTCAGAGATGAACATACTTCGGTGGTGATGTGGAAGTAATGCGAAAGGATCGCATTAAAATTTCTGTATTTGCGGCAGCCTTCATATCCGTAAATTTAGTAGGTACCCGTTACTACAGGAGAGCTGTTTACGTTTTTTGAAAAATAAGTAAATCACTTTAAACAAGCTTATCATTTCAGCCGAAAGGCGTTCACTGCTGGACAGAAGTCTCCATCAAGGATCTCCAAAATCACCTGTCGTGCGCCACCCTCATCCAACGGCTTCTTCACACTGCTTAGACTAGGTCTGAGGGGTACAAACTATGTCACAGTGTCAGTAGTAATTGCGTAACATACTCGTAGAACAATTATTATTTGTCATATTTAACACAGATCCACCCACCCACTAGTCATCACCCTGATACACAGACCCACTAGTTATGTTTGATCATTTCTTTGCCAGTACCAAAAGGTGATCTGAGAGATATCGCTTTTTAGGGATAAAAACACCTGTTGTTAACCTTTGCTTGTATTTCACTACGCTGTTTCGGATCTATTTATAATTTTGAGGTGTGTAACAAAAAGTATTTGTATAGTATAACATATATAGATCTACCTAACATACATGCAAATCGTTACGCAATCGACCCGCAGGTCCCGGTAGAAGAACCCGGAGATGGTAGCTTGACGTCGCCATAGATGACATGTGACCCAATGGACTCAGTTTATGAAGATGATGTTGAAGATTGCATAAAGTGCAACCGGGATTACTGCTAGGATCAAAGATTATTAATTAAACCTTAAGACTTGTAAATTGTAAAATAAATATGTAGGTAAATAAATAAATAAATATTGGGGGACAATCTTACATAAATCGACCTAGTCCCAAACTAAGCAAAGCTTGTAATATGGGTACTAGACGACGATATAAATATTTATATAGATAAATAAATACTTAAATACATAGAAAATATCCAAGACCCAAGAACAAATACCCGTGAAAAATGCACAAATAAATGCCCTGGCCGGGATTCGAACCCGGGACCTCTAGCTTCGGAGGCAGAGTCACTACCAACTAGGCTAAACAGGTACGTTTAAAATGAACACACTAGCCAAATCGAAGAGATAATTATGAATTTAGAATACCTACGATCTTAGTAAATATTATTATGGAGGCATTTTCAATAAATTGCTGTACCTGTCCGGAAGACTAAATGCCTACTCAAAACACTGTACAATAATAATTATGTTGTGGTGATCTTATTCTAATTGGGTTTATTATTAATCACGTTATTAAAATTAGTAGTGGTGTTGGTGTGTTGTATGTGCATGGGTCCGGAAGAAATATATAGGTACGTAATATACCTATATGTATGAAGATGAAGAAGAGTGCGAACGCGAGCGTAGAAATAATCGTCACTTATGTATTATTGTATCATTTCTAATTCTATATTTATAGAACGGTAAGGCGTCAATTGATTAATAATACTATATTTGATGTAAAAGTTTTTTTTTTCCGTCATAACATTGTACATACTTGTTCTAATGAATGTTTTGTATATAGGCTATTGATAAAGGATATATACTTCATATTTTAATTATTTGTTGGGCATCAAAATACCTTTAATATGATACCTCGTATGTTAAAATCGGATAAGTAGTTATTGAGGAATCACTACAAACGTGACAAAGTGTGCGCCTACTAGCGCGCAAAAGCGCCCCGCGCGGCGCGCCCTCGACGGATAAAAATCAACGTCGCTTCGTTATTTATGATCTGATTTCTAAAATTCAAAAAGTAATGTGTAGATAAGAAGTGTAGCTATCTCTTTTATTTCAAGTATTTTTGGAGTAAATCGATTATTTCACTGCTTATTTTAAACTTCAAAAGAAGACAATTTTATTTTTTTGTTTAATTTTCAAAAAGGAAATTCTGTATATGATTTGCCATATAATTTGTACATACATTTTGTTTGCAATTTAATCAGCTTTCATATGACACCTCATTTGTTAAAATCGAATGAGTAATTATTGAGTTAATCGAAAAAAAAACATACCATATGCCGCCAGCTTTGTGACGTCATAGTTATCCCCTCCACCACTTTAAAGAGCGACAACCGCACTTTTCATACTCGGGAGATATTACTGAATCCAACGATACCAATTGTTGGTATGCACCTGTTCAGTCAAACGAACTTCGTTATTTGACGACTTTTTTCATATTGGCCTCTCTACTATTACCCAAGAACCCAAAAACGGGCACTTTCGTTGCAAAATTCTTGGTACCTAAGTAATTAAATTATTGAGCTTCAAACTACGTTAGACCATGTGTTTTATGGTACAATTTATTTTTATTTTAAATTCTAATTATAAATAATTGAATTTTGTATTTTGCGCAATCCATTCCACACAGTTTTCGATGAGAGTAAAGTTGGGCAATGATTTTATTAGTGCGCCAAATTCGGTCAGTTTCTAAATTGCTAAGTCATTTATTCTAACCTTATCATTTTAAAGTCAAGGTCTAAATTCGAATGAGACACCTTACCGTAACACGATAATAATCGGCTTTCTTTCGGCGGCCATTTTGCGATGTGTGTCCTTAACAATTTACGAAGGTAGTGCGTGCAATTTCAATGACACGGGGCATTTTATGAATGAGATGGCTAGGTAAGGCAAGACAAAATACGCGGGCTTGTCTTAGCGTTAGCGCGTTCGGGTGAGACCAAGCTAAGTTTGCACCTGGTGCGTATGGCGCCGCATACAAATGAGGTGCAAACTCAGCTTGGTCGAGAAGTACGTGCGTAGTAAATAGTGAATGTAGTGATTGTTGAAATTTATTGTGAAGCTAAGATACTTATAGTCAATTTGTCCATGGTACTACGTGTTTATGTAATAAATTTTTTTTTATTTTATTGATGGATGATTTATGATGAGTTTGACATATTGTACCAAAAAATTTAGGTAAGCCGGTGGGAATCGTGTTGTAGGGGCGCTCCGCCACTGCTGTTTAATGTTAACAACATGTTATGAAGTGTTAGAAAATGTTATCGTGTTATATAACGTTATAAAACATTTCATAACTTCAGTGTGCAAAACTCGTGCATAGACCAAATAGCCAGCAACATCAACATCAAGGAAATTGATTCAGAGATAGTTCATTTAGGACTATCAGATCATGAAACAGCTCAGATTATAAACGTGAAAGCAAGTAAACACAGGACCATTTCCAATTGGTTCGAATATAAAAGAGACTACAGCAAGGATAACGTACAAAAATTTTGCGATTATATCTCTATGTTATCTTTTTACGACGTTTTTGCCTCACGCACGGCTTCAGAGGCGTTCAAACATTTCTATGACATTTTCATTTTATTTTATAAATTATGCTTTCCCATTATTAAAGTTAAAAGGAACACTCGTCCTAGGAACATCAAGTGGATATCGTATGGAATTAAAAAGTCTAGTAAAACAAAACGCAAACTGTATTACAAATTTAGGTCATCCGGTTTTAATAATACAAGAAATAAAATTAAATATAGGCAGTATAACCGGATATTTAAATCGTGCCTTCTTAAAGCACAACAAATATGCAACAATAAGTTCATAAAACTTAGTAAAAATGTATGTAGAGCCACCTGGAAAACCATTTCAACAACTTTATCAAACGATTTTCACAAACATGATATGGACAAATTAATTTTTGAAAATAAATCCTACACAGATCCTAACGAAATATGTCACTTATTCAACAATTACCTGATAAATCTAACAGATAATAATAATCCGACCAACCCACCAGTTACAAAACTGGAGAACACATTACACAACACCCGTTCGATCTTTTTGAAACCTACAGACGAACATGAAATCCTCAAAATACTCATGTCCTTAAATAATACTAGAACAACTGGATACGACGACATTTCAACAATGGTTCTTAAGTCATGTGCTCATATCATCTGTCGCCCCTTATCATACATAATCAACTTATCCTTTATGGACGGAGTCTTTCCAACTCAATTAAAGCTCTCTATAGTAAAACCACTCTTCAAGAAGGGGGACAAAACAGATCCAGGTAATTATAGACCGATAACAATAATTCCAATTTTGTCGAAAGTATTTGAGAAGTCAGTATTATGTAGAATTAACGAGTTCCTGGATAAATATGACATCTTAACTTCAAAACAGTTTGGGTTTCGCAAAGGGAAGTCCACTACTCTAGCCGGGTTGAGCTTAGTAAAAACTGTCACAGAGTGTTTAAATAGAAAAAACCCAATCACAGCTATTTATTTAGACTTGAGTAAAGCGTTTGATTTTATCGACCATTCAATTCTTTTGAAAAAATAGAGGTATATGGAATAAGAGGTAAAGCCTACGATTGGGTACAAAGTTATCTAAAGGAAAGAACACAATATACAGAAATCGAAAAAATTGTTCGCAAAAATAATAACACCGCCATCAAAGAAAAGTATAGGTCCGATCCATTAGTTAAAAAAACCGGCGTTCCGCAAGGAAGCATACTTGGACCATTATTATTTTTAATAGCAATTAATGATTTTCCAAATTGTCTAAAACAAAGACAGGATTGCATTATCTTCGCAGATGACACAACACTTTTAATACATGGTGACGGCAATTGTCATACTAGATATGAATCAAAAGTTAACATTACATTAGCAGAAGCAATAAAATGGTTCGAAAGTAACAAATTGAAAATTAACATAACAAAAACTAAAGCAATGCAATTCTGTTCATATAATTCAAACGTGCGACCTGTTCAAATTAATTATGACAATTTAAGTGTAGAATTAGTTGAGAATGTAAAATTTTTGGGTTTTGATATTGACATAAATTTAAATTGGAAACTTCATGTTGACAATGTTTGCAAAAAACTAGAACGGTTTGTTTTTGCACTCAGAAGATTGAGACAAACGGTGTCACTAGATGCAGCACTAACAGCGTACCATGGCTACGTCTCCTCCGTTTTAAACTATGGAATATTACTATGGGGAAATTCCGTAGATTCGGATAGAGCATTTAGACTCCAAAAACGGTGCGTTAGGGCCTTGGACAATGCGTGGTTTCTGCAAAGCTGTAAACCCCTATTTAAAAAGTTTAACTTACTCCCGCTTCCATGCGTCTATATAAGAGACGCGTGTCTCTTTATTAAGGAAAACCCTAGTCACTTTACCAATCGATATGATACCAGTGCTAGACATACAAGGGCTCAATACCGAAATCTGTTATACCAGCCTCGCTGCCAAACCTTTATTTATAAAAAGAATTACTACAACATGTGTATAGTCCTTTATAACACTTTACCTGATGATATTAAGCTAGAAAATAAGAAATCGTTTAAAAGTAAGTTGACAAAATGGCTACAGGATAAATGTTTTTATAGTGTCAACGAATATTTGGCAATATGACATAGGTAATTTTAACTAAGAATGATATAATTATATGATAATGTGATGACAAAACTTTATACTTGACATTTAAATTTTAGACTTGACATTGTCATAATTTGCACACCTGCATGCAGGTTGAATATGCATGAACGAATCCAGTTTTAAGATCTTACTCTGTTACCATATTCTGGCAAATAAAGAAATTTGGAATTTGTGATGTTATGAAATGTTTTGTAAGATGGAACACGCTCACCTACAAGATGCCTGTTCACTCTTACCTTGTATAGGGTAGGACAATATGTGGGTAGGATAATCTCAAAAAAGGCAACCTTATTGGTTAAATATTTATTGAAAAAAAGTATACATCAAAAAGTTTTCGATGTAAAATTAAAAAATAAAGTGTAGGTAGTGCATTCTGCTATTCATGTTCTGCAAAGGATTTCGTGTTTTGTTTTCTTTAAAATATTAATAGAAATCAAACTATCACATTAGGAAAGGATTTCCAGTAACTCCAAAAAAATATACGTCACATTTTCAAGGAGAAATAATACTATTTTTTATGGTATTGAGTATATTTTTACAGCCAAGTGGTAAATTGAACTAGACATCATAAAGTAAAATATTTATTCGTCATTCTGGTATAAAATGTCTTCATAGAAATCGATAATACCAACGGCTTCACTTGTTTGGTTAATGTGTGGGTACTTACAGTATATATAATGTACTCTTTGGGTACTTAAT
Organism: Notocelia uddmanniana; assembly: GCA_905163555.1. Taxonomy (NCBI): domain Eukaryota; kingdom Metazoa; phylum Arthropoda; class Insecta; order Lepidoptera; family Tortricidae; genus Notocelia; species Notocelia uddmanniana. Next base: position 3,617,475 of record LR991057.1, read on the forward strand.
TATTCTGTTACAAAAAGATTTATTCAATCGTTCTTCGAAACTGACATAAATTTCTATATTCTCTATTAAATAATTTCTTATAGCCATATAAATAAATAATTTCAAATCCTTTTAAAAACACATCGAATCGGCTACTTGTACGTACTTAACTCCACCATATATATATATATATATATATATATATATATATATATGCCCCAATTACCTGTTGGCTGTAAACTTTTACGTTACGTATACAAAACCGTTTTAATACTTACTTAAAAATACATAAATAATACAACATTATAGCAACAGAAACATTAGCTATTCAGAATAATAATGCATTGATATCCATAACATAAGTTCATCACATCATCTTTGTCCTGCCCGGCTAGCACAACTTGGCGCGCGAGATAGACAATCCGTCTCTTTCTGTTGTACCAATTAGAAAGAGGCGGATAGTCTATCTCGCGCGTGAGATAGCTCGCGCGCCAAGTTATGCTAGCTGTCCTGGAGGGTTACTGTTAAAATTCGATTCTACATTTAGTTACAAGGGCATTTCTTAGTACAAGTGCCCTCTATAAGGGCCTGCGCTAACTCGCGCGGGTACACGAAGAGGGTGCATGCCGATCCAAAATTGTATGAGCACGCGTCCGCGCCAGTTAGCGCTGCTCATAATATTTTAGCGATAGGCGTGCACCCGCGCAAGTTAGCGGAGGCCCCAACGGAGATACATATAGGTAATACATAGAGGCCTTTTACACGGTGAGTATTATCACGCGATACGGTCATATCACAATACGTATCACGTGAATACGGTAGCAAAATTACAAACATTTTGTGAATCGCGATAATATTGACATCCCAGTATTGCGATAATATCGTGTAAAGGGCCCCATTCGCGTCTTTCCTCTGAACAATTGCCAACGTTAAGGGCTATACGTATACATGTAGCCTACTATTTGATTGGGCACAATCCGCGTAAACAAGTCTCCTTTTAATACAGAAATGACCCGTTTCATAATATTTTAATTTTTAAATTTATGCGATAGTCTGTTTGACCGGCGAGTCGTGTCGTGTCACAAGAAAAAAGCGGCAAATTTGAAAAATCACATGCTGGTAACACGAAATACATAGGGATAGGTACTAATATTATAAAGTAACAGTTTATTTGTTGGGAAAATTTGTTGCGATATAAATTTAAAAAAATGCTTATGGAAAAGACTCACTGCACAGACTCAAAAAAACATTTTATACATAACACACACATTTTTTTATACGAGTATATAAGAAAGCTTTCTATTGGCCACAGGAAAAACTTTTTTTTGCGTATGACCCATATGTTTTAGCAAGCCCTCGGTTAGAAAGTAAGATAGCCACAGTACTTATAAAATTTTAGTTCAAGTTTTAAGCTCCTTTGTGCTCGGCAATTTGGTCCAGAGAGTAGTTAAAAAGTATACTAATGTGAAAGAAAATAAAGTGCCATAAAATAGCAATTTCACTAGCTGTCACGCTCATTAATTGATGATATGATCGTCAAAGTGCCATCTGTTATAATGCTTTTAATATAGGTCAGGTACGTTGACATCTATCAATTCCCAGCATTAATTGTTTCATGTTTGACCTTTTTATTTTATACATATTTTGGACAGGGATGATGTACGACGATATATTGTACGTTCGTGGCCCAGCGGCTCCCGAGGTCAATTCTTGGATGAGTGAACGCTATGAGTGGTTATTTTATCCCGGCTGCTGTCTGTGACAGCAGTCGTTAAGTCAAGTAAGAGGCCTTCGGGCGGCTTGAGAGTTTCTAACAGTCTAGTTGGCTCACTTGAGAAGCCTAATCCCAAAAGGTCTAGTTTTAATCCTTGGGTTGGAAGGTCATATGGAAGTGGCTCCCGTAACAACTAGTGCCAATTCTTGGGATTAGGTCCGACCGCGGGCATCCAGTACTATGTAACTCATCATCATCCTAGCGTTATTCCCAGTACAGTTGCATCCTGAAGAATGCCTGGGGTCCGCTACTTAATCCCAAGAATTGGCGTAGGCACTAGTTTTTACGGAAGCGACTGCCATCTGACCTTCCAACCCGAGGGGGAAACCGACCTTATTGGGAATAGGCTTGTCAAGTGAGTGGGCAACTTGACTGTTAGAAGTTCTCAAGCCGCCCGGAGGCCTCTAACTTGGCTTAACGACTGCTATCAAAGACAGCAACCGGGATCAACGGCTTAACGTGCCTTCCAAAGCACGGGAGCGCTCAGTTAGTAACCACTCAAAGCGGTCACCCATCCAAGGACTGACCTCGCCCGACATTGCTTAACCTCGCATACCGCACGCAGTACGCGGGTGCCACTGGGCCACGAGCGCTATCCAGTACTATGTAACTGTGCTGGAATAACGCTAGGATGATTGTACTGGGATGACAGTTAAACAGGTGCCACCGTATCCGATATATGTTAAAAGCAATAACAACAACGACTTTTTTTATTACACGCTAACAATCATAACATACTACTCTCTAGCTGGTTAACATTAGTTTACCATACTGTATCTTTCCCTCAATTTAAACCACATCAAGTACACTCACGGACTAATTGTTGAGCCATTTAGAGCTTACTTTATACTGGGCACAATAGTTAGCTGTAATGTGTCCAGTATAAAGTGAGCTCTCAACGGCTCAACAATTAAAGTCCGTCACCGTACGTACCGTCACCAACACAGTCAACTGACCATTCGTGCACTTTATGATGATTGTAATAAGCGTTACGAATGGTCAGCCGAGACACACCGAATGCGTGCGCGGGTGCGTGGCGGTGTGTCATCTACTATGACATTTTATACGATACAACGCGCACGCCACGCTCCCGCGCACGCATTCGGTGTGTCTCGGTTTTAACTATGTTGGCGCTTGTACAGTCGAATACGAAGAGATCTAACCCCAAGTTACAAAAAATTGTATCCACGACCTTAATGTTAAGGTCATGGCTAAGTACATATTTTTGTACAAACCATCAAAGAATACTCCAACTTTCATTGAGAACCCAAAAAGATACAGCATTTTAGAAAATTGTGCATTATAAAGCCTAATACACAAGTAAACATGCCACTTAATTTACATAACTATTTGTACATGTACAGCGAAACAAATGTACACCACACAGATATTTATCATAACATAATAATATTGTGTACTGGCCTTTCGTCATATAAGTATAATACCGGCACTTCACTTGATGTTGCGTGTTCGCGTTGCGTATTCGCATCACGCTTTTAGCGATGTTAAAGAAACAGATGCAACACGAATATTTGAACAAAAACGGACAAGTGAAATGCTAGCCTAACATATCGGCCAAGATTACACTGACGGAGTCGATGTGATACAAAAGTATTTTTAAACTTATGATATTTTCTGAATATTTCAATTGACGTTTCCCTTCAATATATGCAGGGTAGAAAGTCGAAACGGGTCTGTAGCCGTAACTACTGTATCAGCAGTCGCCATGAAAACTTCAGTGTTCAAAATAAATATGCCAGTTTTCATTCTGACATATAACATTGACTAATAAATACTAGAGCTATAGAAACCGAGATAATCGCGAAAACACATTTTCTGACCTTCGACCTTGAATAATTCGCGACCCAGTCACGAGATTTTATGAGACTTGACTGAGGTATATATAAGTTTCCAGTTTATTATCTCTCGTTCCGAGGTTGATCCTTTTAATTGCTTAGGTGACCGGAAAAAAAATCAGGATTTAGTGAAGCTTCTTGGATTATATTCCTGTGGCTGTAACATATTCAGAAACTGCCGATATTGACCCTTTTCAACTTTGCACCCTCTAGAAACACATATAATGCAGACAGCGGTCTTATGGACGATTCACATCAAACGGCCGGAGTCGGCGCGCACGCAACCAGAGTCAAAGGAATTCGAACCCTCCATACAGAAGCTAGACTTCGTATCCAAACGGCAGCGGTAGAGCTGGCGGCAGCTGACCGGCTGCCCGCAACCCATTAAAATACGAAATGTAACTTCTGTATGGAGAGTTTAAATTCCTTTGACTCTAGTCGGGTGCGCGCCGTCTCCGGCCGTTTGATGTGTCGTCCATTAATAAATAAAAATCTATCATATTGTGTTTGCAAATTGAACTCAAGTAATACAACGTTAGAAGACATCACGCTTAAAATGAAGATATGTTAGGTAATAGTACAACTGGAATCATAGTCAACAAATATAATGATATCTAATGATTCATTAATTCACCTAGAGAATTTGTCGTGTCTTAGGAAAAGGGACCTTAGTGCTATTAAAGAGGATTCCTCGATACAAATGCGATGCTTCGTAACTCTGCACTAACGCGTCGGCCATGACTATGAGCGGCAGCGGTAGCGGATCGCTATACGAAAGAACGAAATTACGCTTCAGTCTCTCGCTCCCACTTATAGCGCAACGCTGCCGCTCAAAGCAGTTTCAAGTCAAAAACGGTCCACGGTTCCAATGTAGCGAGCATTCGACGAATCTGGGTTCGATCCCCAACCGTACATTCGAAGTCGTGTTGCCTCATGGCAGGCTTGTTTCTCTCGTATCTCGCACACTCCCTCGCAGTATTAAAAAATTTGTGCACTTCGGGTGTCAACATAGACAATCGTACTAGGACCGAAAGAGCCCCTGCTATGCGGCGAGGGAGCGAGATGCGATGTTTTGAAATTTCTAGCTGTCAAATATATATTTTTTTACACAGAACCTTCATCATATTTAACCTGTGCACCGCCATACGACGAAACATAAAACAACAGAAAAATGAAATGTGTGTCGGCAGTTGCCGACGTGGCGTCACAGTCACAACATTCCGATGTCGTGTATGGCCGACTGTGGCGGTGGAAAGGTTAAGAGGTTGCTTCTTGTCGGTGGAGTAACGAACTTACAGCTAATTCTACATTCAGCTTTATCCTTCACTTCTCTATATGACGAAGCATATACTTTTTATTTGTTTCATATACGTATTATAGGTCTTCCCCTATTTCTTTTTCCCCTCTCTCTTTTAATCCAGTCGTCTTCTGTACCTAAATACTGTTAATGTTCCTACGGTCCCTTTTCCCTGTGCGACACATTTAAATTCCGTCTCGAAGGCCACATACAGATTGTCTAGACCGTTGCGTCACGGACCCTCGCGACTACAGTAACACCGACTAACTACGTAAGGCGTGTGCGGACGCGGGCGACGCCGGCGGAACGAGTAGCGGAACATATTAACAAATTATGTAAAAGAGTGTAAAAGCAAAATGGTCAAACAATTTAGTCCTATAAGATAATGGGAGTTGACCAATTCGATGGACAGTTGAACTATTATTTTTTATAGAAAAATAGGATTGCGTTTGACACTAAGTTCTAACCTGTTGAAAAGCTAAGACAGGGTCTAAGATGGAACACACTCACCCAGAAGACGCCTGTAGATGGCGCTTTATAAAGTTCCACAACGATCACACAGTGGGATGTTGTATTAGAAGCAAATATGGCCCTGTATCATTTACATTGACTATGGAGATGACACAGGGCCATATAAAAGAACAGAAAGTGCCACTGTTAGTAAGACAGGTTATTGTTATTACACATGGTATAAGAGGCACATACCCCCCATTTAGTTACCATACCCTTCAACCGCTATCGTCTGATATATCAGACAAAGTGACAATGTAAATGAAATTTTCTTGCTTGATTTGAAAATTGGGGAATATTTTTTTGATGTTCGGCGGTTAAAGGGTTAACATTTGTGCCATTATTCGTACCATTGTTTTTGTTCTAGAGCCTCCAGCAGGTATCACAAGACCAGCGTCGCCTGCGTTCGCCCCCGCAATATAATCCCAGTACATTTTCGTAGTATTTAATAACTCCAACAATAATAGTGAAATATATACTTACAGCGCTATCAGAAATTAAATTACATTACAGAGGTAAAAGCTATTTTAATCTATTAAATGCATATTACCAACATATTGTACTATTTTAACAAACCGATGGCGATTTAAAATAATAAAACTTGTACTCGCATAATTTGATCAATAAAAAAAACTATTAAAATAAAATTTCCACATACAATATACATCGAATACAATATAAAATTCTCCATTACATTAATTGAATTGTGAATAGTCAAATCCTCTCGAAACATTATACACTGTACACTGATAGAGAATTATTTTGGACAGATCGCTCGAGTGTCTCATCCGGTCGGTAGCATTCGATTAGATGTAGGGTGGGTTACACCATCTTACGATTACAGACCCATGGTCTAAGGAAGCAAGGCCTGCTACTCCGGACCGTGGTTGGCGGTGGTAGTGTGAACGAACTCACACTACCACCGCCAACCACGGATAGGCTCGATAGCAGTAATGACGTAGGCTTGTCACTCGCATAAGGAATTCTCCCCGGAGTGTATACAGTATTATGTACAGACCTATCAGCGTAAAATGAGAAATTCCTCAAAATATTGACTTTTTCGGCTATTCAGCTCAGAATCGTAAACGCTATCGATCCTAGAAAAAGAAATAAAGTGTCCCCAAATATACTTACACAATTTCGATGTCGGTTTTGTCACCGCTATACATAAATGTATAGAAAAGTAACAGTGAGCCCAAAAAGTCCATATTCTGAGAAAAAAGTTAATTAGCCCCTTTTTTAAATTCCCCAAATATGGCGCCAGCAGCTGTCATCTCATAGAAACTTTTCAAACTTTCCATACAGATACAGTCAGATTTAAACGAACATGATTACAGACGGTTTGGTGAAACCCACCCTGACGGTCCCTTTCACAATGACTTGAAACTTGTAATGCAGTCGCCATCGGATATATCGGAGCGGACAAGGTGCCACAAATATCTGAACATGACTCCTCTAGCCGTCCGCCATACAAGAAAAATTTGGCAATTGGCAATGAAATTGTTCTAATTTCCAAAGATGTATATTCCATTGAAAAGGAGGATGCCTTTTAATAGGCCTTTGTGCGGAAAGAGGCTATTGTCAAGGCGTTAAGGCTAAGGCCATGACTTCGAGCGGCGGCGGCAGCGGGAGCGGTTTACATAATACATTGCGTGTGATGCTAACTAACCGCAGTGCGTTGCGCGTCTCGAACGTGCAATGAACAGGTAACACGCTCTCCGCGCCGCAATTGGCGCAAAGTCTCACTGTTAGAGCGCATGTTCAGATAGGTATTACAAATACAAAAAAAAAAAACCATAACAATTGTTATAGGTCATAACATTATTGAGTACCCTAAAAAGTATAGATATATATGATAGTGACTGTACAAGCGAAACTAGCGAACGTCTCTTTTCAATGCCTTATATTAGAAAGAGACTACCGCTATTATTGTAAACCTTTGTGAAATGGGAGCTAAGTCGCATCAGAAAGTAGAGTTACTAGTGTTAAAATCATAATAAAATTCGCTCTCTGGAAATATTTAACAGTTTCCCACATTACTTCACAATTTCGCCTTTACCTTACGTCTATGTGGATTGTCCGATCAGTATATCATACCGCACCATCCCCAAGTAAATGGAACAAGCGAATGATGTCATCTGAATGAGAACTGTGTTGAAGTTGTATTGATATTGTTCTTTGGCTAACACTATTTTGGACAAATCTATACTTTCTGATACTCCTCAAGTTTCGTATCCGACCACAGTCGTAAGTAACAACATCGATACACCATTAATAGACCAAACGAGGACACATATAAATATTTAAAATTTGAAATTCGTTCGCGCTCACACTGCGCTATCTGGTCGAATAACTACCCGCTGGAAAATATAGTACAATAATTAAGTAGTATAAATAATAGAAATAGCCAAAGACATCTATAACATATATTCAGTAGAATGTAAACATCGTCATAATAGATTACCGCCCAACAATTTATATAGTTCAAGTTTTATACAGTTCTTTCTTCAGAAATTGTCATCACCAAGTTTCTAGAAAAGAGTTCATGGACAGCAAGTTCATGTGCGTATACATACAAATTAGCACTATAATGTAACAATAATAATTTTGTCTCCCTTGGCCATTTCTATTTACTTAGTTTATACTTTTTAGATCCCAAATTCCATCTAAGTTTTATATGTCCGTTGTTTTATTGTACAAGATCTCCTAAAAGCAAGTTGGGTGAGTCTGTGTGCGCGCTGTATTATGATAGCATGTGTGTGTGTGTGTGTGTGTGTGTGTGAGCGCTCAGTTGTCCGCATCGGCTCCCTTCAGTCGGAGACGAGCGAAGTCCTCGAAAATTATATCGTCGTCTTGCTCTTGGCCGTTCTCGTCGCTGAAACAGAATGATAATGGCATTAGGATCATATGTTGTTGCTAGGCCTATTTGAACAAAGAATATTTTGACTTTTTATGTTCAGCACAATCGTCAATTCATTGATATGTATGTATGTATGTATGTATTACTTTATTGTACATAAAACACGACAAAATGTAAACAAAAAGTAGACGTACAAAGGCGAGCTTATCCCTACAAGGGATCTCTTCCAGCTAACATTTGAGCAAATGAGTTCATTAAAGACAAATGGAGGATGACTATAAACAACCTGTGAATTATGCACCGAACCAAATTTAAAACAAAACAAATTAATTTTGAATACACATAATTTATAATTGAATATCCTGTTATTACTTACAGCTCAAGATATAAATGTGTGTGTGAGAGAAAATAAATAATGTTTATATACTACGGCAAATAGGTCAATATACGCGTGTTTAAAAAAAAACCGGCCAAGTGCGAGTCGGACTCGCGCACGAAGGGTTCCGTACCAGAAAAAAAAACGCTAACAACTGCTCGTTGTATGGGAGCCCCCTTGATTATTATTATTATTTTTATTTTAGTATTTGTTGTTATAGCCACAATATAAATACATAATCTGTGCAATCTGTGCAAATTTCAACTGTCTAGCTATTACGGTTCTTGAGATCTAGCTCGGCGAGTGGTAGCCATGAAAAAGGGCTACAATATCACGTTTTTTGTATGGGAGCCCCCCTTAATTATTATTATTATTTTGTTTTTAGTATTTGTTGTTATAGCTGCAACAGAAATACACAATCTGTGAAAATTTCAACTGTCTAGCTATTACGGTTCTTGAGATACAGCCTGGTGACAGACGGGCGGACGGACAGCGAAGTCTTAGTAAAGGGTCCTTTTTACCCTATGGGTACGGAACCCTAAAAACAAGGAAAAAAAACATCAATATAGTCAGGAGTCGGACAGCCATAATCTTTTCAATGTAGCCTTGAAGGACGGGACGCTTCGATCAATAATAAACCTAGATACACTATCACCTGCAAATTCAAGTCGAAAAAGTGTTCGAATTTCATTGCGACTGTGTGCGTGTATAGGAGACACACAAAAAAAGTAATGCTTTTTGTACCATTTCCTTTTATTCGATATTAAGCCTTACGTCACAAACATAACGTTTTATTTTGGATGATAGTGTTTGGCGGTTATAACATTACAAAATGCACGTATCGATTGTGGAAAATTTCCACAAAAGTCCGCATTATGTTAACAGATTGTACACCGTAATTCAAGAGCAATTAGGTTCAGTTTCGTTTCTATTGATTTTCCACTGATTAGATGTCAACATTGGAACAGAGGCCGTATCGTGCGCCGTGGAGTCGAAATTGTTTTTTTTTTAATAGGCATCGGTGGAATACAAGCATACGACTTGTCAGGTGGTAACGTCGATTTATACCAACACGACCACTTTGGCTTAGTTGATAGCGACCCTGTATGTCTATTAAGCAGGAGGTCTCGGATTTGATTCCCGGTCAGGGCATTTATTTGTGTGGTAAGCAACTAAGCATAAATATTTGTTCCTGAGTCTTGGATGTTTTTTATGTATTTAAGTATCTATTTATTTATATTTAAATATAAGTAGTATATATTATGTAGTAGCCATATTACAAGCTTTATTAAGTTTGGGACTATGTCGATTTGTGTAAGATTGTACCCTCATATTTTTTTTATTTTTCATACTTTATCATTCAATGTCATCATGTTAATCAATGTCAGTTTAGTGGCAATAATTAAGAAATAAATTTAAATGAAAACTGAATACATAGTTTATTTTTATCAGTTATATGCGTTGTCATAAAACAAAATTCTGAAAAGTGACAGGAACAAACCACGCTAGAATCATTTGGTTTAAAATATTCTTCACCTCTTTCTTTAGCAATAATTTGCCTCCATTTATCTCTCTCAATTTCATTTTTTGGATAACTGTAACAAGGTTAATAGTAACTTAGGTTAGTCAGCTACATGTAAGTGAAAACCGTATCAAAATGAGTAAAAAAGTTTTTGATTTAAACAACGTATACTGAGCAGAGCGACATGTCAGACAAACAAACTGTTACCGCCCGATTTTGATATATGAATAAAGTAAAATACAAATACACTCATACATAATTATGTGTGTACAATAAAAACAATACATGTAAACTTTCGTAAAAAAGTTTTCAGTCTGCGACTCCTTTCATTCGAAATTTTACTATAGTCCAATTCGTCCGTTCTCCGTTTTGTTTCAATATACGACTAACTCAACGTGAGGGAAAGAGACAGCAGCGTAGCTGGTTGGCTGTTTGAGTATTTCAAATATTTACATAAAATATTTTTTATAAGCGTGTTATAGCCTGATATAACTACAAATTCAATAAATTATGAAACTTTAAATAAATACTCATCGAAAATACGAAAGTCCATCCTTTTTTAACGTCGTTAACGTGTTGTTTTTGCACTTTTTCACGGAGCACTTAGGCATGTTGACTCGCCGATGGCTAGCACGCGACTGTGAACGCAAGAGTGCTTAAACGGAATTTAAGCACTCTTGAGCGTGGACGCCGTTGACAGGCAAATAGTGTATCTAGGTTTATTACTGATCGAAGACAGGACGCTACAGATTGGGATTGCCTCACGGACACCGGTAACTCGTTCCACAACTTGACGGCCCGAACAGTGAACGATCTCTTATTGGCTATGTGCGAAGTAGGTGGTGGGGGTAAACTAAGCGATCGCAGCGTACACCATGGCAGAAATGTGCAACTTCCGGGGACATATATGTCAAATTTACTTCGACTATTGGTTTTTTTCCTATTGGTTTCCTACGATTCGTTTCGTTTGTATTTATTTAAGTCAAATTTCCAGTAAGGGGTCTTTTTCGCTTACTAAAATAAATAAAATATTCATGTGTTATTGTTTGACATCTCTGAGTTTGACATTGCTCCGGGACCCATGACGTTTGACGTTTTTGACGTGCACATAGCCAATAGGCACGTGACCTATTGAACGGAATGAAAATGTCAGTCAGACGTTTACTGCTCATTTCAAGTGGCGATATCGTTTAACTAAAGAGGTTGATAAGTGTTACTTAACCGTTTACGAAAATACTATCTGAAATCATGGTATGTATAGTTTGACGTCATCGGCACCAAAAGTAGGAGTCTCGTACCTCTAGTATATTACAAGCTTTTATTTAGTTTCACCTGTCCCATTGTCTGTCTGTAATCAAATCTTGCAAGTTAAATTTGATCCACTTCCCGGTTTCCAATTGAGCTGAAATTGTGCATGCATGTATAAATAAATCGGATGAAAATGCTATATTATTATGACATAGAGCTGATCTGATGATGGAGACAGAAGGTGGTCATAGCAATTCCTAAACTACAAAAGATAAACCCATCGTGCCTGGGCTCATTCAGACCGACTCAACAAGTAGTTTATGATTGTGGAAAAAAGTACATTCGGCAATAAAAGCTTGTACCAAAAATGAAATTTTTGACCAAAAATTATTTTTTTAGAAATTGAGACTTAACGTTTGCGTTTATGTTTCGAAAGAAATATACTAGAGGTACTGATCAACTAATTAACTAGGCTGGCACGACGACCCAAAATGAGTCTTGGCCTCCGAGACTAGAGCACGCCACTTTTCTCGGTCCTGCGCTGTTTCTCGCCAGCTTGCACCGGCTCCGAGCTCACGCAGGTCCGCGTCCACCAAACCCTTCCAGCGATGCTCGGGGCGACCCACAGGACACCGTCCTGTCGATCTTCTCCCATCCTCTCGAGGTGGCCAAGCAGCGAAGCGAAGACGATGTGCTTTGGTTTCACCTATAATATTTGGTTCGGCCACCAGCTCTTCTTCCGCATTTTCACGGATCCTCCAACTCCGTCTGTTTTCACTGGTCCCAGGATTTTTCGGAACACCTTACGTTCTGCTGAGAGCGTTACGTGATAGTAAGGTACTGATAGTGATAATAATTATTAATCGTATGGCAATCATTTCGAACCGTGAGATCTTCGAGAAGACAGTACAGTTGCCAGTTTTGGTTGCACTTTTAGCACCACCCAGGGGTCACGTGTAGGGTAAGGGTGGGTACTCCCTACGGACGTGGTGCAACTTCGACCCCCCCCCCCTCCCTTTGTCAAGTTAGTGGGCAACTTGACTGTTAGAAGTTCTCAAGCCGCCCGAAGGCCTCTAACTTGCTTTAACGACTGCTTTTAGAGCCAACAGCCGGGATCAACGGCTTAGCGTGCCTTCCAGTGCACGGGAGCACTCAGTTAGTAACCACTCAAAGCGGTCACCCATCCAAGAACTCACCTGCCCCCACGTTGCTTAACCTCGCATACCGCACGTGGTACGCGGGCGCCGCTGGGCCACGAGCGCTCCATAGATACTGAGGTACTGATAGTGATAATGATATATTTATACTGACGGTTGCGGGTCGAGCTGTATGAGGTCGTGGTCGGGGTGGGGCGCGGGCTCGGCCAGCAGGCGCGGCGGCTCCTCCTCGGGCTTGGGGTGCATCAGGATGAACGGCAGCTCCGCGCTCAGATCGCTGCACAAAAAAAGGGTCCTTAACACTATACATATAATAGTACATTACGATACAAGTGCAGAGAACAGGAAATTCGCAACGAGTGGTGATAAATTAAAACACTCCCTTCGACACGAGTTGCGAATTGCCTGTTCGCACGTGTATCGTACAAAGTTTTACAGTACATATGGCTCTTTAAAGTTTCGACATATGCACGTAATCTGCTGATTACCGCACTCGTGCGGTAAAGTAGCACCATATGTACTGTAATAGTACATTGTTTAACGAGGGGCGTAAGCGGAAAATTGCGAACGTGAGTCTATCAGAATGTTGATGACTCGAGTTTGCAATATTCTTACGCCCGAGTTAGTCACAATGGTTTCATCACATTTGCAAGGAAAAAAAAAACTCCAGCACCAATCTAAATTGACGCAATCCACAACTTCACCTCCACTGAATTATACTCCTCTCTATGAGTGAATGATCGCCAGGGCGTCCTTGCGAGTGGAGCGCGGAGCTTCAATATTTTAATCAATCACAGAGCAATATTCTTGTGGATCGCGGATAACTAGGTTACTTAAAACCAATCAGATCACACACAAACTCATAACTCCGGAGGGAGGTAAATAAGCAGTAACTGTTCTATACGCCTGGGTACAATAAGACCCTTTACGAGCACGTGTGATGAAAATATTCTAGTGGCTTAGCGAAAATTTCCACAAACTGACTCGGCAAATAATAATCAATAATCAAATCAAACTTGCTCACAACATTTCACAAGAATCGGTTAAAATGCGAGCTATAGAAGGAGAACAGCGTAATCCGGAAATCCGCCCGACAATTCTGTGTGAATTGAAATGTATCTCAACATTTTCTCCTTCTTACTAGGTGTTGCGTCCTACTATTATATATGTACGTTTTGGTTTCAATATCATCTACAACCCCGATTCACGCATTTCGTTGAAGTTCCACACCTCCTGAACCATCCATCATGGAAAAACCAAGTTTACCACCGTGATAGACACTAATGCTGTAAAGGAAAAACAAAATAAAATAATTTACAATAGTTATTTGTTCAACAAGAGAGCAAAGTAGATTTTTGCTGCGAGTGTTGATGTTGAGTCTCGAGCAAGGGAAAGAGTCTATAATTTTTATATTTTTAAATTAGAATCTTGAGCTTAGCGAGGAACTCAAAGACACTAGATGTAAATATCTTTGCTCTCGTGTGATACATACAACTTTTCACATCAGCGGCGAGAACATATAACGCAAAGAAATAGAAATAGTGGTACAGAGAATAACGTTACTTAAACTAACCTACGATATCGATATGAAAAATTAAAAAGTTAGTTTTTTTCACACTCGCAGTAAAATTGTATTTTGCTCACTGGTTTCAAGCAGGAAAAGTCGTTTTCACGCTCGCAGCAATATTGCATTTTGCTCACTGGCTTCAAGCAGCAAAACCACCATTTTCGAGCCGCTGAGGTGAAAAAATATTTTTAAGTCGCTTTAGCGATGCATACCGTGGCGGTCTAGACTGAACGTACAGACATTAGCTTATAATATCGTTCCAAACATCACTCCAAATCCAAATTTTGAGCTAAAAGTGTTTTTGTTTGTACCTTCACTTTACTAAAATATAGGCAAAAAATGGCTCCGTTACATCTAAAACTCTAATAATAGTACCGTATACCAATAGGTATATTGGAATTCTTCACTTTTGACATAATTTGAGGTAGAAAAAATATATGAGGCGTCTTAATAGTTAAATCGTAAAATCTTACCCGCCTAGTGGTCCCAGACACAATTTCACTTTGACCTTGTACTGTACTATGATGCCCAGGTTCTCTCTTTGCGCCGGATCCGCGATTCTGTAAACACAACACAAACCAATTATTTGTATTGTAGTCAACAGTTGTAACACCAGCAGTTGGCACACCCATACCATTTATTTTACACTAGCTGTTGCCCGCGACTTCGTCCGCGTCTTTACTCCTATTGGTCGCAGCGTGATGTTAGCCTAAAGCCTTCCTCGATAAATGGACTATCCAACACAAAAGTAATTTATCAATTCGAACCAGTAGTTTCTGAGATAATCGTGTTCAAACAAACAAACAAACAAACTCTTCAGCTTTATAATATTAGTATAGACGATTTCAACCTTCCAGCTTAAACCATAATATTGTTTGAAAGGAATTGTTTGTATCGCAATCTATCGAAATGTCTTTTTTGAGACTAAATTTGGGACCTAAAAATTTACCCCATACAAACATAATCAGCGCGAACACCTTGCTCAGCGCTAGTCGTCAGACACACACAGACCATACTAACAGCGTCCTAAAAGCCGGGTTGGTATCCACGAGCCTCTACTTGTCCTTGTTTTTGGCCAGCAGCGGCGTCAGCGTGAACACCTCGCTCAGCGCTAGTCGTCTGACACAGACACACACACACAATACTAACAGCGTGCTAGAAGCCAGATTGGTGTCCTCGTGCTTGAGCTGTCCGTCCAGCGCGAGCCCCCACTTGTCCTTGTTGTTGGCCAGCAGCGGCGTCAGCGTGAACACCTGGCTCAGCGCTAGTCGTCAGACACAGACACACACACACAATACTAACAGCGTGCTAGAAGCCAGATTGGTGTCCTCGTGCTTGAGCTGTCCGTCCAGCGCGAGCCCCCACTTGTCCTTGTTGTTGGCCAGCAGCGGCGTCAGCGTGAACACCTTGCTCAGCGTGAACCCGGGACCCACGGGACAGCCCTCCCTGTGAACATGAACACTTATAACCATCTCCACGTTGGGCAAAATAAATCAAGTGTTTACCGCCGAGATTTGTGTACTCACATTATTCAAGACAACCTTAAAGGTATGACACGAATGTACACATTCTTCAACTCGTACAAAATAGGAAAAAAAAATTACTTGGTACAAAAAGCTCCAATAATGAATTGACCGAAATCATGGCGTATGAAACACCGAGATTTCATACTTAATACGCTACTTATAATATATCTTCAGTTGGGACAAAAAAAGTATGTTAACCGCCGACAAATCTAAAGTAACATTACTGAAGAAGTCTTAAAAAAGATAGTGGTAAATTTTGGCAAGAATATGAACACTACTCGGCTTAGAAATATTCAATAATGCCTTCACCCAAATCATTGCGTATGCAACACTTAAAAATATCATATTTAATACGGTAATATCATTCATGTTCTTTCATTCCCTTCCACTATTGTCAAGATGATAGCATAAAGTGTTGCGAGCGAAATGCATTGCCAAACCATCCGATCCAAATCCCAGATGGCCAGTGTCCCCATGATATCTAGATGGAAGATCCATTCCCGTGATATATAAAACTCAGAAGACGATTTCCCGTTACCCACAAGATCAAAATGCACGAAGTACAATAATTACTACATCCTAATATTTATTCATTTGAATCAGGCGACAAAGGCCCAATTTAATAGGTATACCTAATGCACATAAAAAAATGGGAGAAATTACATCCAATTTTATCGACGAAAATAAATATATTTATTTATTATGTTTTTTTTCTTGCAACTGTGTACTACCTACCTACTAAATGTTAAGAAAACCTGGCTTCTTTTATTATTATTTTTTAAATTAAACTGTCTACTAGCACGATAAAACAAAAATAATAACGATTCTTAATTACAGGCTGTGTTATTTGCCGTGTGCCGTGTGTTTTGACGGCCTGTTTAGCCTAGTTGGTAGTGACACTGCCTCCGAAGCCACTGGTCCCGGGTTCGAATCCCGGCCAGGGCATTATTTGTGCATTTAGCACGGATTTTGTTATTGGGTCTTGGATGTTCTCTATGTATTTAAGTATGTATTTATCTATTTAAGTATGCATATCGTCGTCTAGTACCCATAGTACAAGCTTTGCTTAGTTTGGGACTAGGTCGATTTGTGTAAGATTGTCCCCCAATATATATATATATATATTTATTTATTTATTTATTACTACGAGATTATATATGGAGTTCTGTTTCTTTTTCATAATTATTTTTTACGTACTCGTATGTAACCTTTCTTAAATTCTCAATAAAACCTCCAATTTATCCAACATTTATATCATTCTATGTTATTTTAGATCCTTTCAAATAATAAATTACCACACGTGAGAATAGGATACAATGTAAATAATAACAATTCGTTTGCATTGGCCGTTGGTAAAAAAAGTCCATATAACATTTTTTTTTCGATTTTTAAAATAATCTTTCCGTCGGTAAAATTGGGTATATTATCACCCTTTTTAATATGTGTGCTTCGTAAAGCCTCACACTGTATATTTACCCCTTGTTCCCCATAGATACCAAATTAGATAACTGGTTTAGTACAAAGAAAAATATTTCTCTGTAGCTAACTCAACTTTTAATTGGAAAATAATTATCTTCATAAAAAACTGCGATATTATTCGGTTTTCTACGATGAAGAATCAATTCTTCGTAGCTAACCCGGATATCAAATGGGATTTGTTTTACATCGTAGAAAACCATTACTTAATTTAGTTTTGTACGCGAAAGAATTTATTATTCGTTGCTAACTCGCTTATCAAACGGAACTTTGTTTTCCTCGTAGATACGAGTAGTTGACCATTTCAGTATTCATAAAACAACACTGGTTGTTAACCCTTTAACTGCCGATTATTGTTCATCGAACATGCCCGGGTTGCGGCCGGTACGAAGTTACACAATTTTTTATGTATAAATTAATCAAATTGGAATCCGTGAGAGATGAATATCCTGTAAAAACATACCGGACATTTGACTTATTTATCAGACTGCGGCGAATTGAGCTAGTAATTATATGTCTTATATTATATATCAGACTACGGGGGTTAGAAACCTACGCTGACATCGGTCGTTGCGGGACTTTTCTACCTCATACGCAACCGACGGTACGCTCGACCGATGTCAGCCTAGGAGGGGAAATCAAGCCTAACAGGGGAGACAGGCGGAGAACGGGCGGCAGAGAGCTGCCCTGCTCCCCCGTCCGCGTGACGTCTACCCTCTTATAGTTGAGATATTTTCTTCAGGCCGATATTTTATAAAACTATTGTTGGATTTTAAATCGTCTAGCATGCAAAATTAAGCCGCTTTTTGTATAGATTAACATCTCGGTCAACTTGAATAATCTTAAGTACACCTTGCGCGTCGTATAAGAGCCGTCTCAGTTGAACGGTATAGTCCCATAGAATTTAAATCATAGAATACCTCTTTCCCATATCTTAGAGTAAAAAGTTTAAGGGGCTCCACGCGTTAATCTTCGATTTTTAACGAGATTTAAGTTAATATTCCTCCGTCAAAACTATAGATATATTTGTAGCGCAGAATGGTTATCGGTTCTTCAATCCTTTATATAATTGACATTTCAAATATTGAAGTAGTATGAAGTCTTAACTCATTTCGTTAATTTGTTAACAAGAAACCCAATAAAAATTATAGCTATTAGTTTTCAAGATACTCATGAAAATTTTAAGAAAGCCTACCATCGTCTGTATGGCGTCACAAGACTGAATTGTGACAGTTGACAGTTCACTTTTTTTAGGATATCTGCCTCATTATTAGTGCTTCTGTATGATATTATACGCTGTGAGGCCTTACTTGTCATTTTATTCTCTTTTAGAATGTAAAACTTATAAAATTGATTTTTTATGTGAAATTGGGATACTTTCTAGAATTAAAAAGTGCTGTTATCTTTAATTTTTTATCCTTAATTTAATTTCAACGTAAAAAAACACGCTTGAAAAAATCGAAAGTTGTCAATTGTTAAAAAAAATATTTATTCAAACATAGTCAAACAATACTCTATTTTAGATATTAGTATGTTGTTTATGCGCTTATATACATATATAAAATTTACATTGTATAACTGTTCCTTATTGACGTTTGTAACAACGTAAGAGTAATTTTTATATTTAACTAATATTCACTAAAGTGATATCCAATAAACTGGTTTAAAATAAAATTAAACTTAAATTGCCAATGTTAGATGTCATATACCTCGAGTGACAGTGAGTTTTGAAGTAAATATGGGATACCATTTCGGTAAACCGTTGTTTTCAATACTATAAAAACAAGAGAGAACGAAGAACGAAGGTCATTGGAAGCTAGGAGCCCCTTAAATTACAAAACTGTCAACCTGCTTAATTATAATATAAATACATGTACGTTACATTAGGATTTCTTGGTGATTTCTAAAACACATATGGCAGTTTTCAGCCATAGAGTAACTACGTGCCTAGGTCCCTGTTTCATAAGGCTATTGTGTGTAAGCGACCAAATATTTATAATCATATGTTTCAAAAGTATATAGGAGGGGCACAACACTCCAAAACAAGGAAAAAAACTTATCTTATGCTACCACTAAAGCCCTATATTTTGTCTGGGCATTAATAAGATAACAAAAAAGGGACAGAAAAGCTCACAAACTCATAAAATCACTAAGTTCGAATGTTAGTTGAAACACTATAAAAAATAAGTACCAAAATCGTGATTCATGTATGTACAGCTTCAGAACCTCTGCGCATGCAATGTAAAACGCAAACAGACTTACAGAGACTGAACTTTTATCTTATCAGAGATCCCAATGAATGGGAATTTAAACTTTTTCTTCACCTTCGGTTTTGGTTGCCTGGATAAGAAAGATAAAAGTCAGAAAGTGTTATCTTAATAATGTTTCGCATTTAGAGCAAGTTATTCGTGAATTATGTGGGAATTTTGAGTTCTAAATTATACCCCGTTAGTGACAAAACACTGAGTTTATGCTACATTTAATTTTAACAAAAAAACAAAATCATAAAATATGCTTAATCACAAAGCTCTCTGCGGCAATATTCACGACGGTTTATTTACTAACGTAATATGTAACAAGTAAACCACATTATTATGTAATTCTGCAAGTTATTATTGAAATGTATCATGCGCAATAGCAAAATGTGAGTGGTTTGAGAACTTAAGCAATTTTTAAATAGTTCGACACGAATACCTATAAATAATATGACAATGAACTTAGGCAGTTGACGCATAATGTCGTTTACAGCAGTCCCCGAAGTAAAGGAAACTGAAATAAGTACCTATGTACCTATACCTTATTACCATTGTAATAAGAGCGTAAATGCGCTGTCGTTCAATTTCCTTCACAGTACAGTTACTATATATTGTCTATAACTATAATAGCAACTCAGAATATAGACTTTTTCGGCTTATTCGACTCAGAATCGCAAACGCTATCGTTCTTAGAGGAAAAAAAAGTATCCCCAAATTGACATACAAAATTTCGATGTCGGTTTTGTTACCGCTGTCCATAAATGTATGGAAATTGGAAAGTAACAAAACTGACCTCGGGACACTTTTTTTCTTTTTCTAGAATCGTTTGCGTTATTGATTCTGAGTCAAATGAGCCCAAAAAGTCAATATTCTGAGAAAAAAAGTTAAATTAGCCCTTTTTTTATTCCCCTTAATATAATGCTGAATGTATAGTTATACATATAATATACACAAGCACTCACTCGCTCTCCGCCTCCGCGACGGTGCACTTATACTGCGCGGTGGAGAAGAGACAGATGTCCGCAAACTGGCGCACGGACACTTTGATCCTCTTCACCGACCGGTTGGAATTGTTCGCTATGTGCACGTTCACCGCTATATTCTCGCCGTGGTGATACAGCTCCTGGTATTGTCAATGGATTTTTAGATATTTAGTTTAGATACATTCTGCAGAAATGCAAGGTCTAGAGTAGGTACCATAAATCGCAGCGCATGCATGAATAATGTTATGAGAGTTCATGAAGCGAAAGTTGTATGTCAGGATCGTACCAAATGGAAATCCGAGATCTCTGCCTACCCCTCTGGGAAACAGGCGTTGATTATATGTATGTAATTTAGATACAGATCGGCAAATAATATATCAGGTATAGCTTTTTTTACACTACGTTGGTTGAAAAGGGTATGTAATAAAACTACGACGAAGGCCACCGTGGGATGGGCAGTATCATCCCTGGAGTGCGGTGGAGATACTGCTATCGCCAACCCGCATGCCAAGAGTGGCGATTGTGGCATTAACCCCAAATTGGGGGAGGCCATGTCCAGCAGTGGACGTCCATGGGATTCCAATGGAATCCAAAATGTTAGCCTAATACTGTGGAAACAAACGAGAATATCACGAAAAGAATCCTTCACGCCTGTATACACCGCGGCAGAAACAACAATACAATAAAATGCTTCTGATTAATAAATAAACTTGCGTATGATAGCGAGGGCTATACCCGTATAATTTTCAAGAATATGACATTAGAAGGAGAGTATTAGCAGAGCTATATACTATATAAATCACGAGCATGAAGTTAACGATTACCTTATCGAGTGACGCTTCTAAGTATAGTTTGTTCGGGCTCATCATGAATTCTTTAGAGACTTCGACCGAAGGCTGCTCGCCTTGCTTGCTCGGCGCGTACATTATCTTCCTTATGGCTAGTCGGACTGAGTTCCTGAAATCGTCATAATTGTGAATTAAAAATCGCACGAAATAGTATTTGAGCGCAACGGAGGGTAAGAACGAATTAAGGAATATAAGGAATGAGCGAAAGACTAATGGGAAAGAGAATGAATGATGAATAGTCTGCGTGTGTAGGAAGGAGATATTGACACAATGACTGGGGATTTTAAATATATATAATAATAATAATATAATAATATTGGGGGACAATCTTACACAAATCGACCTAGTCCCAAACTAAGCAAAGCTTGTACTATGGGTACTGGACGACGATATACATACTTATATAGATAAATACATACTTAAATACATAGAAAACATCCAAGACCCAAGAACAAATATCCGTGAAAAATGCACAAATAAATGCCCTGGCCGGGATTCGAACCCGGGACCTCTAGCTTCGGAGGGAGAGTCACAACCAACTAGGCTAAACAGGTCGTCGAAAATGAGAAACTGACGCGGTTGGCTCGGAAAGAAAACTAAGATTGTATTGGCCGGTGATGTAATTTCGTTTTGTTTTAGCCCTTTGAACGCCAAGAACCTATAAAGTGGTCGTGTGACGTCGTGCCCACCACGCCAACCACTAATAAGGTCGGAGTGAAGGTGTACTTTGATCATGAAAAAAAAAGCTATTATGATTTTTTTGATTTGTTTTTATTGGTTTAAACGTTACAGCAATTTTTGACAACTTGGCGTCTGAGTGATCTTTTCGTTTAGATATGAAAGTGTAAAGTTTCGTTTAGATGTGTAAAGAAGGTGGACATAGCAACTCCTCAAGCACACAAGATAAACCCGTCGTGTTTGACCTCATTAGAAGCCTCTCAACGAGAAGTTGACGACTGTGCAAAAAGGTACAGTCGGGAATGAATGCTTGTACGAAAAATGAGATGTTTGACAGAAACTTATTAAAAAAAAACATATTTAACCAACCAACCCAATACAATAAAACCATCCATGTAAAAAAGCTACATATTAGTGATAACTGCCTTCATAATTGGTTTAGTACCTGATTCCAGAGTTTATCGCGAATGCGAATACAGACGGTGCATGTTTATAAGTTTTATTTAGGCCTCAACTGAATTCTACATGCCAATTCTAGACACAAAATATGTCTAGTATTATAAAATCAAAACAATAGAAGCCTAGGAAACTTGCGCAGACTCAAAACCAATAATGAAGTAAAAGCCTTCTCAGCAATTTTCAAGTTAATTAAAATTGTAATTAATTGATTTTGTACGTTCGTCCGGGGTAATATAAAGTCGCAGAGAAGCGAGCAGGGAAGTGTATAGTCCAATTAACATGCATGGTAAATACCCCGTTTTGAACAGTAATTCTAGTGTTAGTGACCATGTTAACTTGAAATCGTATATTAAGTATATCTGTACTTAGTAGTTTCTTGGCGGTTTATAAGAATTATTAGCAATTTTTTCTATTGAAATCCGTCTCAATATTATTGGCCATTCCAAACTTATTTTCCCAAACTGTCCCAGCAAACCATCCCTACAACATCTAAAGGATAATAAACAAAAGCTGAACAACAGATTACAAAAATAATATTACCCGAAATGTCTTTCATATATGACCCTTTTGTTTTTCTTATACGCTACGCTTGTAAAATGAGTAACGTATTTCCAAGGTTACAAACAGAGGTCGGGGATCCCATACGTAAAGATAGGCGCGCCTTAGGGGAAACGTCTGCATACAAATATTGTCTTAGTACGTAATTTTACCGGCACGAGCTCAGTTTTTCCCATATTCAATCTATCGTTTTGATGTCGTCTAATGTTCAATCAATCATGCATGATAATGGAGCTCATATGAGGAACTAAATTTAGATGAGTCGACATAGGGAATATATGATTTGGCGATCAGATTTTTTTTAATTTTTTTTTTAAAGAAGAGATACGTAGATCAGTTTCTTAAACTTTGTCACGGACACCTTTTGAAATTTCAAAGAGCCGAAGTACCCTTTCTAGAATTTTGTACAGGTATATACCAATATTTATATGAATGTGTTTTGACAGGCACATAGGCTTCCCCATGGACCTCTAGAGTTCATTTCATGTCCATTGGAGCACAGTTTAAGGAACCCTTAGGTAGATATCAGCTTGAATGTGGAGTGTCCTGAGGAAACTGGACACGTCACAAGTAATTTCCAATCGGAATGAATAATTGATCACCCCGGGCGCGATTTGTACCGACGACCTCTGGAACCCGTCCAACGCTCTTTCCAACTGAGCTACCGCGAGTATTGCTCGAGGCGACGAAGCCTAAGGGAGGCTTGTAGCATACCACGTACCTTTTATGTGGCTTGTCATCCTGCGAATCCGCGACGAATGCCTTCAGCTCATAGTCGACCCCGCACGGTTTCCCCGTGTCTCCCGGCGCCGGTTGCAACGTCACCGACGCCGGACAGTGCGGCGGTAGTTCGAAGTAGAACGGGTGTGCCGCGGGACCGAGCTTGCGGACAAGTCGCTCCTGCAGTCGCGTCAGCGGCCGCTTCAGGGCGGTTGTTGCTGGGTATATCTGGGGGCAATGGTCAGATGTATAGTGAATCGGAATAGGAAGATTTAGTGTCCAATAGTGTTAGCCTGGGAGAAGATATGTGTGATGTATTCTTAGACGCGAAAACTCATTGGACCAGAGTGTCTACTTTTGGTAAAAGCAAAGTATGGCCAAAAAGTTCTTATTAAGCAATGAAAGCCTAGAAGGCTAGCCCCATTTAATTGAACTTCTCTTATATGAGGAAAGAAGCAAAAGATGGCGAACTGTGCATGAACTATGCATTCTACTTTCACACTTTCATTGCCGCCTAGTGCTACGCGCTACGCCCGTAGGCCATAGCCATGTATTCGCAATTTGTAGCCTGTAGCAGCTACGAACAGAGTACCCGACAATCCGATTCTCGGCGCTGAATGTTTTCAGTAGTTAAACTGAAAGGGGTACAAACGTTCTTATCTAAGAGTATCATGCTGTTTCGGTTCAGTATATACGAAACACAGTAGGGAGGGAGGAGAGAACACTAGACAGGGAGAACATATACAGTTTTAAGTGTGTCACTATCAATCAGGGTTTGAATCAATTTCGTCGACCTGTTTAGCCTAGTTGGTAGTGACACTGCCTCCGAAGCTAGAGGTCCCGGGTTCAAATCCCGGCCAGGGCATTATTTGTGCATTTAGCACGGATATTTGTTACTGGGTCTTGGATGTTTTCTATGTATTTAAGTACGTATTTATCTATGTAAGTATGTATATCGTCGTCTAGTACCCACAGTACAAGCTTTGCTTAGTTTGGGACTAAATCGATTTGTCTAAGATTGTCCCCCAATAATTATGGAGGTTTCCCCACCTGTTCCGCGGCGAGGTACAGATCCTTCCTGAAGGTGAGCCCGAGGACGTCGAGGTCCTCGCGACCGTACCTGAAGGCGGCCAGCACATGGCCGAAAACCTTTCTGTCCTTAACGTACTCTGGGTCGATTAGCACCACGCCGTCTGAAATGGGAATAAGTCGTGGTGAAAAGCTCTATTAAGATGGACAACGTATTTATGTGAATAGTTTAAACATGTCTCATATATATTGTTTTCTTATTTACATAAACAAACAATAATTACATAAATTGAGAATTAGAGAAATTGAGTGAGTAAATTGAGTTTCAAGCGCATGTTACGCAAGTATCTCTCTGATAAGCTCGCAGAATAATTGTTGTCATGGTAGTTTTCATTAGGTACATATAGTAGGTTATGTATATGTAAATATGTAGTAGTATATATATATATATTATATATATATTTGTGTATGTATATATATGTCTATATGTATTTTATAAATGTATTTTTAATAAGTTCTCTTGTAAAGTTAAATGCCTGCACCTGATGTTTCTGTTTAGCCCAATGGTTGACTGGTAGAGAATGCCTTATGGCATTAAGTCCGCCATTTGTACATATTTCTTGTATTGTGCAATAAAGTTTAAATAAATAAATAAATAAATTCAATGACATGCATATTGAGAGTATTTTAATATTGTACGCCTAATTCTGGCCACATTCAAACAATAAATAATTTGTATTTGTATAGGGGGTAGTTATGCAGGATAGATTGCTCAAAATAATCTGCACAGGATCTCTGCCCCTCTCTTGTAAATAGTATGTCAATCTTGGCCTCTCCGCGTAGTATTTTAATGCCTACATGATTCATATGCATTAAACTAAATATTAATATTATTTCTTATAGTTTATAGTTGTGTCACATGTTAGGACTAAATAGGTATAACAAGTAATACTTTTTCGTATTTTCATACTCTGAAACCAAACGCCAAACAAACGTAAAAACATATAATTTTATTTTAGAGTAAAAATATTGATTCCATTGGCGATTAAATCTATTGTACAGATCAGCTATTGTAACACAAAACTTTTGAAACGATAAATCAACCTCGAGACACGGTGAATTTCAATCTTTACTCATCTAAGCTATCCTATACTTTCACATGAGTTACGGACAAATTCCACCTGGCAAATCGTAAATCGGCTCCTAACAAAGTTAAACTGAGCATAATTATTCGGAATAGGGAACTAGAAGGTTCTGGTTCTACAGAGTTTCGGAGTGGGCTGGGTGAACATTGTTACAAAGTTAAATCAATTAAATTTATGAAAGCGATCATCTCGCTTACCGGGTCAACCCAGATTTCAACATTCAATGAAATTTCTATAGTACGAGTAAGCCTAACTGGCTTCATTTGTACGAAAATGTGCCAGTTCCATAATTTAGGGCACGTGTTTCAAACAGTGTCTAAACGTAAGTTTCGTGCGTTGAAATTGGAGCAACGAAATTCGGGCGCCATTAATAGTGTTAAGTTTACACATGATTATTTTAATATTTAATTTTAAATCAGATTTATTTATTTCAAATACATGCAAGTTTACAGTTCATAACCAAAGCACTTACCTACACTTTACAATAAATTATACTTGTATTTAAAATCAGATATTGCTGATATTACTGCTCTCTCAAGAAGACATCTGCCCATACACATAATGTCTCAACTTAGGCGCAGATTATTATTACGTTTCATATCTTGATTCAATATTCATATTTACGTGATTTTAAATCTCAGATTAAGCGTACATACATACCAGTTGGTCAAACAGAATACTTTGGTCTAAATATGGCCGCAAAAGTGTGAAAACCAGGTAAATAGTTAAAAGTGGGACATACCAATCGGGTCTACATGTGAGATGTGGTCTACGAAGTCTCTCTTTCCTAAGTATACTGTTATCTGAAAAAGGAAACAAAAACGTTGATTTATCTACGAGTATCATGCTGTTTCGGTTCTATATATACGGATCACAGTTAGCGGAGAGGGAGGAGAATATGTATAGGCTTAAGCAGGTAATTTTCAGAAGGTTTGAATGAATTAAAGGCACCAATTTGATAAGTCTCAGCGTCGACACTCAATGTGCATGCTCCGTGATTACGATCACAATCGCCGTCATCAATAATGCGATATTAAATATTAACAAGAGATACTGACACTTTCATTATGAGCAGACATAGAAGTTTTTGTGGCACGAATGAAATTGTCCTAGGGACTTCCCAATATTATTAATTTATCGATAAATTGTACTACCTATATATATTTTTTTTATTAGTGACTTTTCCATATAATTTCCGAAAACTGAGTACTTAGGTATTTCATTAGAGTATACTATTATGCTACTCAATGTCATACCTAATTGTCCTTTGTCGCAAGACACTCTAGGTTTCAAGAGTTTTTGTGTAAGAAACACGTTAAAATAATAAAATTTTAGTTTTTGAAATTCTTGTTTATGGAATTTTGAATTTGAATATGAATTATTTAAATGACAGTTACATATATTGTTGTTATAAAACATCGATGGGTAGTGATCAGCATTTTAGTTTATTTATATTTCAATCCGGTGACCTTAATCTATACTATGAAATGTCACTTAGAAGTAAGTATTTGAAACAGTTATCGACAAATTAAATATTATCTGAAGGAAATCCCTAGTTAATTGGCGTTTTTGTCACAAAAACTTCTATGTCTGATTATGAGATAACTACTGCAGTACAACTGTGCTGTGCTGTGTATACATACAGTCTCAAAAATTATAGGAACTATAGTAGTTCTGAATAGCCTAAGCGAATAGCAGGTGTGAAAATGTTATTTTCCTTATGCCAGGCCTACCAGCTGTAAGTTGGACACGTTCCTAATCATCAAACTGGTCAGTAAGAGCGTCTAACAACAAAAACAGTGCCGTCAGCTATGCATGATAGGATTAAATGGTAATGTTGGTTACCTTGCCATTTGGGGAGCTCTTCTTGAAGACCCTCGTCGCCTGCCGCTGTTTGTTGCTGCTGGCGTCGTCCATTCTGCCACCGCGCCCTCCGCAACACTGGTATCAAAGTCAAAGTTCTTATCTTCAATTTACGCATATTGCATGCACTTATAAATGTCAATAATAATACTTGTAAATGATTACTTGATGGGGAATTAAAAAAAATACATTTTCAATTTTTTTCTCAGAATATGGACTTTTTAGGCTCATTCGCACTCAGAATCAATAACGCTATCGATTCTAGAAGAAGAAAAAAATTATCCCCAGAACAGTTTTGTTACTTTGCATACGTTTATGAATAGCCTGTCTGTCTGTATGTCTGCCTGTCTGTCCGTCCGCGGCTAAACTCAAGGACCGATGGTACTAGAAAGCTGTAATTTGGCATGAATATACATATCAATAAGTAAGCTTATTAACAATATTGTTCACGATTTCGGTGTCGATACAAACCCGATAGGGTTTAACGACACTTTTCCGTTATAACAATGTATTCTATTGTAAATAAATAAATAAAAAAAAATAAAAAAAAAATCACGCCGAAAAAGTGGTTAAATACATTTTTAGGGTACCTCCCATACACATAAAAAGGCTATTCATTAGAGAATGGCCCACGCATCTAGAAAAATTACAAAAAAAATTATACTACTAGGAGGCGAAGCCGCGTGAAATAATGGACCACAACATTTTTCTTACCCTATTTGGCATGGTTACGTCTCCTGAATCACTTTTTGAAAATGTGATTTTATGGGTTTAAGTAGAGTAATAGTAGAGATAACATACGTGGACCCTCGCGTGGCTCCAGGTTTCGCGCCACCGCTACAAAATAAACCTGCGCAGCCTCGCCGCCCTGCAACAATTAAACGAATACTAATTGTAAAAAGGCACACTAAATTCCAAGAAAAAAATATTAATCTATTATTGATATCTCTTTAATTTGTTAAAAGGAACACAGTTCAAGGCAATAAAAACGGCAATCTAAGAACTAAGACGATTATGTTTCTATTCTTACAATCTGACGGATTTCAGCTACTTGTACTTAATCTCAAATATCTCAATTTTCAAAGCTATAAAGAAAACGTGAAGAAAGAAAGGAATATCAACTTTATAGAAACTAGCGTACGAATGAATTTTTATGTACGCAATAATGTGCTTTTAAATTTGAACCTTTACATATTTCCAGGAGACGAATAAGGCGGAATAAAAGTCGGTTATTAATTAGGTACGCTAAAATGAGAGCGAATTCACGTAATTTTTAATCTATGTAGCTTTGACATGATAGCTATAATATGATATGATTAGTTTCCATGTAGTACTACTTGGAACTTAAGAAAAAGAACGTAATATTATTGAGATACGTATCTGTCACAAAATCAGGCCTCTGTCCCTTCGGCCTTAAATAAAATGTTCAACCTAATATATAAGTACTGTGGTTCAACCAACTGCCGCTACGAGGGTAAAACTGAAAGTTTCGGGAATAGAAGAAAATATGCAGTATAAGTGAGTTTATTTATTTTTATTGTTTTTCAAAATATTCTCCTTTGTATTTCATGCACTTATGCATGCGTTCAAACCAGTCCATAAAGCACTTTTTGAACTCTGAAGTAGGGGTCGACAAAATGGCTATTTTATAGGCCTCCACTGCTTCTTCTGGCGTCTGAAACCGCTGACCACGCAGTTTGTCCTTGATTCTGGGGAATGTAAAAAAGTCGTTGGGACTTAAGTCAGGGCTATATGGAGGGTGGTCCAATATTTCGACTTTTTCACCGTCCAGGTACTCAGTTGTTGTCCGAGCGGTGTGTGGGCTGGCGTTGTCGTGGTGAAGGATGATGCGACGACTAGGGTTTGTTTTTCGGAGTTCAGCAAAGACGTTCGGCAAACAAATAGTGGTGTACCAATCAGCATTGACTGTTCTACGATCCTCAAGAGCCACAGTAGCTACGTGACCAGATTTAGAGATAAACGTAGCCACCATCTTCTTAGCCGTACTGCGAGAACGAACAACTTTTGTGGGTTTGAGCTCGTCTTCGAAGACCCATACTCGGGATTGGTTTTTAGTTTCAGGCTCATAAGCGTATATCCACGACTCGTCACCTGATACTATGCTAAAAACAGCATTTGAGCGTCCCTTGTTAAATCTTTTCAAAGTTTTGCGGCACCAATTGACACGGACTATTTTCTGCTCGTCAGACAATAGGTGAGGTATCCAACGGGAAAATAACTTTTTCACGCCTAATTCTTCTTTTAAAATAATTTGTATTTGACTCATTCCAATACCCAGGTGCTCTTGAATTTCCCGATATGTCACATGTCGGTCTTCATTTATCAGACGACGCACAACATCGACGTTTTCTTGCGTGACTGCCGATTTTGGTCGACCTTCACGCACTTCGTCGGTGAGGGATACACGGCCACGTTGAAATTCTGAATACCACCTGTATATTGTAGTCTTTGAAGGAGCTTCAATATTAAAAGCAGCAACCATCCGCTCTTCACATTGTTTTTGTGTTAGTCCACTTTTAAAGTCATAATAAATCATAGCTCTGAAATTTTCACGGCACAATTCCATTTTAAGCAGTGACTCGACGACTTCAATAAACAATTGAAACCGAACCATACTTTTTTTTTCTAAGTGGCCAGTGTGTTGAGATAAGGAAACTTCAGAGATTATAAAAAGGTATAATACATGTTAAAAATAAATTAATAAGTATTCGATTCCCGCCACTTTCAGTGCAAGCCTCGTACCCGGTTGACTTTGAGTACTTCTGTTTTTGGTTCTATATCATTATCAAAGGTTTGCTGTGGTCGCGGTATAGTTACGTAAAGCTGCGGCGGAGCTTCGAAGGCTGTGGTAACCTGCATTTACCTAGACATAAAATAAGACCATCGACGCGCACTATACGGTTTTTTTTCTTAGCGGTCACCGGCGCTATAAATGGCCATAACTAAACAAAATCAAGTAGTTACAATGTCTGAATGTTGTTTCACAAGTGCAACTTGCTTCAAGGCTGGCTCCGGCATAAACATAAAACCGACAAGAAACTTTTTCACGTATGTATGTTGCTTAACATTCGTTACAATACAAACGTTGCTGTCTAGATTATCGGTGTTATTGTAAACTTTATTTTAGTTTAGAATCTTTTTTTTTACTGGTGGGTTTGATTTTCTCTAACGCTTTCATAGACGCATGTAATATGCCTAAATTGAAGAATAAAGAACATTGACAAGATAACTAAACGTTTCAACTTGCAACCTTTGCGACAAGCGTCGTTTCAAAATCAAATAAAGTGTGTGTCACATCGCCATCAATCCCACGTACCGGGCCCAAATCGTGTTCGGGGCGGGCCTGAGGGCCTACTCCGAATTGCGAAAATCGAACTTCGTGTCGTGCCGTCCCTTTTACTCTCGTGTTATACTCTATATGACGGAAAGGGACGGCACGATACGAAGTTCGATTTTAGAAGTTCGGAGTAGGCCCTCTGGCCGCGACATGACTACTAACATGAGGAGGGCGGCCCGTATTAATTCTATGTGAATACCTTCCCGGACTGGAATAATTTTACATCGGTTTGGAGTAATAAAATTGTCCTTTAAAGAGCCTCTAAGCCTACGTATTTAAGCCGTAGCCTTTAAGCTTACGTATTTAGGTATTCAGCAAACAGGTGTTTTTTTCGACTCGCAATTCGGAATATTAATGCATGGGTGGAATTAGGACCCGATTCCATAGCATGTGTTTGGCAAATGGCATGACTTAGGGACAGGACATCACCATTGTCTATGTTTTTTCAAGTTAAAATCGCGGAGACATAAAACAAAAGCGATACAATACAATACAAATACCCTTTAATGCACATCTCAATTAAAGATCACAGTAGGTACACTACTATACGCGCGATAGTTATCATAGCGATGTCCCCTTTTGTCAATTAAAACATGTGTGAGTATGAAATATATGTTTTTAACTTGACTATAAGTTCACCCTTCGACGTCAACGACGGTAAAACCCGTCACGGCGTACTGCGCGATATCAACCTATATACATTTCTATAGGGTTCAACATCCCGTTTGACATTTGGCGTGTGAGCGATAGCTTTTATATTTGACAGAGCGTTGGAAAAGTTAAGAATAACACAACATACACATCCTTTATGGCAGTAATATTGAAGTGATTGGTTTCAGGCATTTATTTTGTGTTCCGTTGAAATCGTTTGTTGGACACGTTGAATGATATATTTTTTTGTTGATGTTATATTTCTTTTATACAGTGTACGGACGAACTCACAAGGGGGCTTAACGCCATTCTATCTTGTCGCTTTACCGTCTTGTATAAACTATCATACTAAATTCCGAACGTGTGAAAGCGACAAGGTACCAAACACCAGTGTGTACTTGTAAGTTCGACTGCGCAAGGTGTTACTATGGGCCCACATCTTAATCTGTGACATTAGCCACTATGCTACGTCATATCTCATAAAGTCATAATATCCTAGAATCGTATTCTAATAGCTTGCAGACATTGTCACAAAACTTACTGTAACTGCACAATGTATTTGCAAATGTATTTAGAGCGAAACGTGTTCCGAAACGAAGATCCCAACACCTATGCCGGCATAATCTCGTAGCCCAATCGGATGTCGCGCTACGCCGAGCGTCACTGATTGCGTTAAAGGCACGGAGGTTGCATGGCATATTATTCGCGTGCCCGGATAATCATTTTATGCAGATGCGAGTGAATGTCTAGTTGAAATGGAAATTCGAGCAGTTGTGCCAGTGAGAACGTTTATCATGACATAAGACACTTGTATTGAGTGCTGTCACTAGAAGTGGAACGAAAATTGGTCAAACCAAAGTTTCTCCATGGATGAACGGCGTTCTAAAAGACCTCAAAACGATCGGAGTTAGTAGCTGGAGAGAAGTGGCCAAGAACAGACCAGCCTGGAAGAAGTTACTCGACCAGGCCAAGGCCCACCCAGGGCTGTAGAGGCTCGGATGATGATAATGATTAACATACATATCTCGGGTGTTTTTTTTTTACCACTAAACAGGCCGCAAGCTTGTTTTTGTTGCAAACGGTCTTCAGAAGAATCACAAGCGCATTGCCGACCCTTCATTGACTTGAGGATTGTGTTGAAAACTAGAGACGTTATACACTACCTATACAGATCCCTCAGTTGCTCAACACAGCGCATTCTATAGGGAGCTCTGCCGACCTTACTACCAGAAAAGGAACACAACACCATACGAGTATAAGTACCTAAAGAGCAAGTAGTGGAGTTATAACGGCTGCGATATTCTGTAAGGTGGAGGTACTTCCCCAGTTGGGCTACTCCAAATATGAGCGAGATGGACGTTCCACTGTGCCATACCTCTCTTCACATGGATAAGTCTCTTCATGTGGATAAGGAGACTAAGCTTTTTGGCGCTATTAGACATATATTAACTCAAATAATCATCCCCTCCAGCATTTTCCCTGTTGTATTGTTGTAACATATGTAATTTATTTATGAATTGAATATGCCATAAATAATAGATTATTGCCGAATGTTTGAGATCTCGATAAACAGTTTTATTGAATTACATTATACTAAAGACATCTTGACTTGGTGGTTCACGTTCACGAATTAACGGGAAACTTTGTTATTATAATCAAACCATTTTTATCATGAGATTAATGAGAGATATAAACCCATGTATTTAGTTATACGTTATCAGATTATCTGCCTTGGCTCTCGCAAATAACTACGTAATAGCATCCGGGTGACCTAAGTAATTCAAGAAGTCGTAAACGATATTGACCTAGATTAGCTTCTCTCTCTCTCTCTCTCTCTCTACTACTCTACTCTGAAGTAGCTTTATCCTGCTATTTTATAGATATATAAATATGAATACCTCTTTCTTCTTCTTCTAAGGTAAGTTTCATCTACCACACTTTACTGTTAAATTTGGCGAGGCAAACTCTCATCATTCATCACATACAAAACTGCCAAACTTCTCATACAATAATTTTTAAGAAAAAAAAACTGACTTGAATGGGGGAGTCCGGTGAAAGATTATTAATCTTAGATGGTGCACTCTTAGATTCCATACAATAAAATACAAAAATGGCTATAAGTATGTTTATAATGGTAGAAGACTAAGTACCCTCAATTCCTCATGAAATCATGGAAAAACCTTGCTTGCTTGACAAACAAAACGAAGAGAACAAATCGCCAAACGTGAATTACGCGTCGTTGAAGAGTTCCGTTCTGATCATCATCAGCAGCGTTATAGAAATAAGACCCCTGAGTAAAAGTAGACTAGAACTACTAAAGTCAAATCTACTAGTCGCCATGCCGAACACCCAGGTAGAATCAAATGATCCGAATGATCAATTCAAAATGCTTCTGAATACAGTGTGTAACGAATTTAATAGGACTTGTAGTAAAAAGCGTATTAAAATAAACAATAAAATGAGATTTAATGATTGGGCAACTACCGGAATTCGAAAGAGTAGAGATAACTTATACCAACTTTATGAAAGGAGATCTTGCACCACTGACGAACGCTTCCATCAGTATGTTAGGGATTATTCCAAATTATTCAAAACAGTGTGCACAAAGGCAAAAGCAATGCACTTGAATAATAAAATAAAGTCCTCAGATAACAAAGCCAAGACTGTCTGGAAAATAATAAACACAGAGACTGGGCAGAGAAGTAATAAAGAGTTCACGATTTCTTTGAAAATAGAGGATAATTTAATTACTAATGCACTAAAAGTAGCCGATGAATTTAATAATTTCTTTTCCAAAATTCCTATAGTCACGACTCAAAGTTTGGCATCATCTACCACAATAGCAGAATCCCTTCTGAATGAGAACGTAAAATTAGAGTCACTAAATATTTTCAAATTTCATCATGTTTCTCCTCTAGATGTACTGAAGTCTTTTAAAATGTTAAAAATAAAGAGGACTGAGGACTTATGGGGCGTGTCAGTCATGGTACTGGAATCTATTCTCGAGGTCGTTGCACCCACTCTAGCTCTCATTTTTAATAGTTGTGTAGACAATGGCATTTTTCCAGACTTAATGAAGTGTAGTAAAGTAGTTCCTATTTTCAAATCAGGTCATAGAGATAATCCTTCTGATTATCGTCCAGTTTCTATCCTACCTGCGTTTAGCAAAATATTCGAAAAAATAATGCTTACGCAATTGGTTTCTCATTTTAATTCACACAATATTTTGCACGCACAGCAGTTCGGTTTCACGAAAGGTAGATCAACTACTGATGCAGGTGCAAGTTTAATAAAATTTATTTTGCAGTCTTGGGAAGAGTCATATGACGCCATTGGAGTGTTCTGTGACCTTTCCAAGGCTTTTGATTGTGTAGATCATGGAACTTTAATTTGTAAGCTTAATTTCTATGGTATCAGAGGACATGCATTGGATCTTATGAAATCATATTTAACACAGAGAAATCAAAAGGTAGCGATAAATAAAGCCCTTTCGTCAGAGACAGTGGTAGAGATGGGAGTACCTCAGGGGTCTATTCTAGGCCCTTTCCTGTTCCTTGTTTATGTAAATGATCTACCATATATGGTAAGCCGAAGATCAGGCATTGTAATGTTCGCAGACGACACCTCATTACTGTTCAAGGTAAATAGGAAAGATACTGAACTCATTGAACCAAATAATACCCTGTCCATGATATCTGACTGGTTTGCTGCCAATAACTTAGTGTTGAATCCGAAAAAAACTAAATGTATGAAATTCTCTCTAGCGAACTCGTCAAATAGAAACTTAGATACAAATATTAAACTTAATGGCCAAACATTAGAATTTGTTACGTCAACTGTATTCTTAGGTATTACATTGGACTCAAAATTGCAGTGGGGTTCCCATATAACAGCGATAGGAAGTAGGTTGAGCTCTGCTGCATTTGCAGTCAGGAGAATAAGGCAGCTTACCAATGTGGCAACGGCACGGTTAGTTTACTTTGCTTATTTTAATAGTATAATTACTTATGGTCTAATCTTGTGGGGATCAGCTGCAGATATTGAAACTGTTTTTATTTTGCAAAAAAGGGCTATCCGGGCAATTTATAACTTGGGGTCGCGTGACTCATTAAGAGAATTTTTCAAAGAAATAGATATTCTAACCCTGCCGTCCCTATACGTATTTGAAATAATAATGTATGTTAGGAAGAATTTGTGCAATTTCCCAACGAACGCTGATAAACCAATAGCCACCAGAAACACTGGGAAACTGAAAATAACCTTCTATAGACTAGTAAAGGCGAAAAAGTCGTTCTTGGGAAATTGTATTAAATTCTACAATAAAATTCCAAAACACATTACTGAACTTAGCAATTCTAAATTCAAATCTGTAGTATAACAAACACTTATTTCAAAAGCATATTATAAGGTAAACGATTACATCATGGACAGGGATGTTTGGCAGTGATAGTGTCCTGCACGGCTAATCTATCGCGAAAATAGGTTTTCTACTGTAGCTTGTTATTTTTGTAGTAACTGAGACTGTAATTTTATATTTAACTATACAATGTATATTGTTTTGAAAAAATGACACCTCGCCGAGTTTCTTACGCCGGTTCTTCTCGTGGCAGAGGTTTATTTTTCCGAACCGGTGGTAGTTTATTGACGTTCATAGGTGCATGTAATATGCCTAATTTGAAGAATAAACTACTTTTACTTTTTACTTTTTTTTTAGCAGTTCCACTTCATCAAATGTCACCTTTATGAATGAAAATGCTTGATTAGTTCATGAAAATACTAAATTCACTATTTGTGTGCCTTTCACATTTGAGGAGTTTCCTCGATTCCTAATGGATCCCATCATCAGAACTCGAGCATGACAAAAATCAATCGTGAAAATAGAACTTGCTTAACAAACACAGCTAGAAGGACAAATCGCCAAACGTGAACTTTTCGTCGTTGAAGAGTTCTGTTCTGATCATCATCAGCAGTTCCACTTCATCCAATGTCACATTTTTAGATGCAAATGCTTGACTTGTTGATAAAAACACAAAAATCACTATATGTTTGCCTTAAAGATTTGAGGAGTTCCTTCAATTCCTCATGGATCCCATCATCAGAACTGCCTTTTGACAAAAACGGGACCAACTTGGATATATATACATACAATAAAAAAAAATATTTTTCAAATCGGTTAAGAAATGACGGAGTTATGGAGTAACAAACATTAAAAAAAAAAACGAATTGATAACCTCCTCTTTTGAAATCTTGAAGTCGGTTAAAAATATATTAACAAACACAACTTGCTTTACCAACGGATTTTAGGTAGGTACTATTTTGTTTTTAATACAAAATAATAATTTTCTCCTACTTCACGTATACAAATGATATTAAATGTAAATCGCTTTTCAACTAATTATAATTGTCATCCACAACTGAATTCTCGAATATCTCACAAACATGAAATATGCCACAGCTTTTATTTTGCCTACTTAATTGCCTATCCGTAGCCTAACTCAAATAATTGAAAGCAAATTAGGCAAACAGGTCAACTGAACTTCGCTCATGCATATTTTAATCTCGTCGGTTTAATTAAAACACCAAGTTTTAAAAATCAGAAAGCAAATTCCGACGGACTTATATTAATATCCTTGAATAAGTTACAGGTTTGGAAGTAAAAGAGGTACAAGCGATGTCAGGGGACGTGGATCTTTTATAAATTGGGGAGTTACGAAAGAAATTACAGGACAGTGAGCTATATCATAGGCCTTATCCATCCTTTCTGACCTTTCACCCACCATTTTTTTTTATACCACGTTGGCGGCAAACAAGAGTACGGCCCGCCCGATGGTAAGCGGCCACCGCAGCCTATGGACGCCTGCAACTCCAAGGGCGTCACATGCGCGTTGCCGACCCTTTAAAAATTTATACACACTTTTCTTGAAGAATCCCATACTGTAGTTCCTCGGGAAAACCTCGGCAGGGAGCTCATTCCACAACCGGAGCGTCCGAGGGAGGAAGTTCCTCTGAAACCGTACCGTACGCAACAATTTGGGTTCTAAGGTGTGAGGATGAATGCCCCGCCGACGGCGAGCAGTGCGATGAAAACCATCAAATGAAAGTAAGTTTTGTATACAAAATAATAAATAAAGAATCCGACTCTAAATAAGATACTTAATAATTGAGAAATAATAAGGTAAATAATAAGTTCAAAGTGGTTTAGACTGCAGAGCGTGCCAGAAAATAGACAAGGGCACAGTCCGAAAATCACCCCCCCTTTAAGGTACGGTATTATGGCAGAAATAAACTAAGTATTACGAGTATATCGATCAAATGTTAATGCGTGGGTGCTCTAAACAGCCTGAAAGATCAAATATTCATTATATATTTACTGTTTAGAGGCAATCGTAAACTCCGTAGCTCATAGCTCTAAAAAGTACTGACATGTAATCCGGTCGGGAGGAATATTTTACGCCACAAATCTCCAAAACAGTATACCTGTTTCGTTAGATAACAGCCAGGATATTAAATTAAAACATTAGCCTGTGGCTGAAGCCTCGAATTGTCTCTGCGCCAACACCAAATTGAATTATCTTGTCCTTGTTTTGGGTCTTATATAACCCGTAGCACAGGTACCTATATATTACGTTTTCTACTTTTACCCTTCGCAGATTTATTTACTTGCAAGTTTCTTCGATAAAAAGGTTGTGTGGAAGTTTTGATTCTTATTTGAACCCGTACAAGTTTGAAAACGGGCTTGTACCTTACAACCTCCACTATTTCCATCCCTAAAGATTAACATAGTTTTAACAGTAGCAGATTAACATAGTATTAACATAGTTATCAGCGTATAGAATAAACATGCAACAATATTGGAAAACAGTATTTTTTTATTGGAGGTAGGCCAACGCTTGACTGTCATCTCGCCTGATGATACGCGACGATGTGATCTATACCTTGTTTTTTTTTTCAGATTAGTAAAATCGTGCGTCATCCGTCATGTGAATTCAAGGAAAAAAAACTTTAAACGCGAACATATGCGGTGTGTTATCTTTGAAACGTAAAAAGTTACTGAAATAAGTAAAATTAGTACAATATTATCGTCTGATATCTTAGGGAAACGAAGAAACATGGGCGAAATTCGCCGTTA
Source organism: Notocelia uddmanniana (assembly GCA_905163555.1). NCBI lineage: Eukaryota > Metazoa > Arthropoda > Insecta > Lepidoptera > Tortricidae > Notocelia > Notocelia uddmanniana. The sequence continues at coordinate 3,656,299 of LR991057.1, forward strand.
AAATTCGAATCTAAGAAAACGGGGTATAGGGTGCATCACGCATAACTAGATGATACCCTGTTTATTTAGTTTGCGACTTTAAGACCCCCATATTGTACCTATCCAGGAACACAGACCCAGAATACAGAATTGAAAAATAGGACAAATTTGTACGTTAAAACTTTTTCCACCTTCGTAACGAAACAATGTTTTATTTCATCCAGCATTGACCCATCAATGAAACACAATGAATGCGGATCGCACAAACTTTGATGCATAACAATAAGAAGAATCACGATGTTATTTTTATTTAAAAGTCGAATCATTGTTTACCTTGGCGTAGAACTTTCTTTCTTCAATGAAGAAAAATGACGTAATAGGCATAAATCATCTGCTCAGACGGTGCCCTGTGTTTACTCTGTAAACTCAGTTAATATCAAAGTTTTCCGACATGAAAATGCTCCTGAATTCGGAATGCGAGTCGTATTTGGAAACAAGGTTCCGAGGCAACCTTTTCGCGAGGGAAATTATGACGGATCAGCAAATAGTACACGGTTAGTTTTCACACGGCTTTTCCATTAGCAAATAAGTTTTGCTAACCGCCCGATTAATAACTTTGCTACAACTCCGAATTGGAATTGAATATTTTAATAAAAGAGCACTTCAAAGCCTCGAGTGCCATTAAAACATTTTTCCGTATAAATTAAACTTGATACTTCGGCGCCAGCGGAGCTTCCCTAATGTATTTTCGTAAGAATCAATCTCTAATGTAATGGTTTCGTTACAGTATTTAGGTAAAGAGAGTGTAATGAAAATTTGATAGCCTATATTAAAACACTTAAGAGCATCCATCATGGAATCCATCTCGATGTGGCGTTGACCTCGGTCGTTCCTTCTCGGGCATTTGAAGAGTGTCTCCATCCATCACGGGGGGCGGGCAGGTGTTCCGCGGGAGGGACCGGGGCCGGGGTGTTTAGAATAAACAACGCTTCCTCGCAAGACAAAGCCCCGTCGCCCGGCGCGTAATTACTCCAATACCCGATACAAATACCGCGGGACGTTCAAGTTTACGTCAATATTTATTCCGAGAAGGAAACGTGCAATAACTCCTAATAAATAAGCTTCGTAATAACCTGGATGATCTTCCACTCATTGTTTTTGCTTGATTGGATTACATTGAGACTCGAAGCGATATTAGTGGCACCTTTTTGTTGAACCGGTCTACTCGAAAGTATGAAAACGGAAGCGGCATCTTTCGCGAGCAATAATTAAGTCCCGGAAGTACACAAAGGCTATAGTCGGGTTTCCATAGTAAGTCAGCCCTTGAATCAATTTGACTCGGGGTTTTTTTTGTGAGTACCTCTTACGGTGATAAATATTTATGCTGAGTATCAACATCCTACTAGTGACAGTTTTTGACTTATGATTTTTTTAAGTTTTTTCTTTAATGCATCGTTTTTCGAGATCTATTAAAGCAATTCGTTTCAAATTTTAAAATAATGTTCTTTATTTAGATATGCATCGAGACACAAAAAGCGAATACTAGTTGTTATTTAAAAAAAAGGAAAAAAAAGATTCAAGGGCTGACTTACTATGGAAATCCGACTATAGCCTTTGTATTTTACAGGCCGCGTATTTAATGGGAACGTGTTACAATACCAGCTAATAATATATCACATTTATGTCTGAAAAATCTTGCTAATTCTCCAATACAGCCGTTTGGTGTGACTAGTAATTCTTGAAGGTCGGTCTTACAAAGAGTCTTAATTCTTCGCACCTATTAATGTAATGATATGATAATCTTTCAAGATCAGAAAATAAGGCCATTATAAAATTCAGGAAACCTGAATGTGATATTATAGTTACGAAAGATCACGCTCACCTAACGTTCTGCATCTTATGCGTGGCTGCGAAGCAGAGAGAATGCGCACACTTTAGCCGTGTTCTGAATGACTGTAAACGCAGCGAACGAATCCTACCGAGGATTTAATTGAATATGGTCGCGACCTATCGATTCTGCCCCACAAAAAAATACCTATGCCAGCACTATTCAGAATTCGTATAGCTTTCGTCATATCCTCCGTGGCTTATATACACACACAGATTATCCAGCAAATTTGAACTTCTATAAACTATAGTTAGATTTTCTTAATCATCACATTTATATTCCACGCGTTGGGTGGAAATCACTTTATAGGTCCGGTCTCGATAAACTTTCATGGTGTGGAGATAAAAACGTGCCCCACAACACAATTGATTGATTTCGGCAATAAATAAACATGCCGAGCCTAACGAAATTTCCAAGCTTCGTGTCGGGCATACAAGAGTTATTATTTCCCGTACGCTTTTAAACTTTACGAATCACAAAATCTAACGTTGCCTTCGTTGAGCACGAAACGTATTATTTTACTTCAAAACGTTTAAAAGTTTAGAAGTCTGCGAGTGACAAGGATGTCGTCTATAAGTATAACTGAAAAGACTGCAGGACAGTCTATGTCACGCTTAGGTACGTAGAGGGCTTTTACAGCTTTGTAGATGTTTTTTCCGACTTTTAATGACTGTGATACAGAGCGGAGACGTCATTTACGTTGGAAAAGGCTTACGTGTATGAAAGCAAAGCACGTGTTGTGTCGGGTAGCGGGGCTATTAAGGCTGTGAAGTGGGCCTGGAGTAACGAGCACGTTGGCGAGATCAATTTGGGCACTTCTAGGGATATAAAGCTATGCTACTTTTCAATGAACAAGGGTCGACCTTTTTGGTCCAGGTGTTTAAATATTCATATTCCAATACAAGTAAAAGCGGAATAGTAAAATTGTGATTTCAATAACGATGTAACCGGTCTAGATCATAATAATAGTGAATTATTTCAGAGGCCGGGAAACAGCAATTCGTGGTTGAGTTGATACGAATTGCCATTACCGCCGTGGCATTACTATTATTAATATTTTATACCACGTCGGTGACAAACAAGGGTACGGCCCGCCTGAGGGCCTACTTCGAACTTCGTGTCGTGCCGTTCCTTTCACTCTCGTGTTATACACGATATGACGGAAAGGGACGGAACGATAAGAAGTTCGGAGAAGGCCCTCTGATAGTGCTTTTATCCAAGAATGCGAGGAAATCAAATTACTATGTAGAATATTTAAGCATCATATGGAAACGCAATATCTAACATTACAAACAACTACTAGATTAGGTGAAAATACGTATTTCACTTCGTTTCACTACTTCTATTCCTCATATTTATGGTTACACAAGTCTACCTTCGTCAATTGATTGAAGAAACACAACTCATCTGAAGTTGTTTTACGTCACAGAACCAGCGTATTTTCAGAATAAACAATTACTCCGTTTTAACCCGCCACGGCCAGTTCTGAGAAGCAGATATTTTAGAATAACATTTCCACAGTTCTGTCATTGTTTGAAATAAGAAAAACACCAGGCTAAAGAAAATGACAGTAGATATTTACACCACTGAAATTAAACGGGAATCAGTAAGTACCCCAGCAAACTTTTTATTAAAAAAATTATAAAGATGACTAGATGAAAGCCCGGTTTCGCTCGGGTGAAATAAATAAAGTAAACATTTATTCGTGACAGTTATGCAAACGACAAAAGAAATTGTGTACAAAAATGTATAAAATAAAAACATTACAACAACGGATTATGATGAAACTTCGTATAGAAATATAGTCTGTAGTCTGGATTAAAATATGGAATAGGGACTAAAAGATTACGCTGACGACGTCACGGGCAAAGGCTAGTATCTTTGCAAGTTAATCCTAAGCATTTTTATAAGGGTAGTATTTAAAGGCACATAAAAAATTTGACACCGTAATCAGTACTGATTTGTATAGCTAAAATACTAATTGTTCATTAAAATTCAGTTCAGATGTGCAATTGTTAATATTGATGTGCCAGTCAGTATTTTTGGTGCGAAGTTAGAGCTGCTAAGGCGAACGAAAACAAATGAAGTTCGTGTATCTCCCTCTCTGTCGAACTTGCAAAATCGAGCGACACAGAGGGAAATACACGATGTTCGTTCGTTTCGCGGTAGCAGCTCTCTATTCTCCGCCAAATTCTATTAAGTGGGGCCCTTTACACTCAATATTATGTGTCAATATTATCGCGATTTTTAAAATTGTATGGGGTCTGTTAAACGCTTCATATTATCACAATACTGGTGTGTCAATATTATCGTGGTTTTCAAAATCGTATGGATTTTTCTTCAATATTCATTGCACGTGATACGGATCGTGATATGAGTATATCGCGTGATAATAATAACCATGTAACAGGCCCCTATGGATGTTGCTTCAATATGCAGTGTTTCGCGTGATAATAATAACAGTTGGTAATATTTTCTCCAATTAATGGAAGCTATTTAACAACTTGTTCCGTTTTGTCAAAGGTATTTCACATACCGATACGCGCACCATCCAGGAATAGGAGCCGTCAGACCAGAGAGCCTACCGCGATCTGAAAACGAAGTATTTCCCTCTCCGCGCTCGAATATGCAAGTGCGACAGAGGGGCATATATATTTAGTTTTCGGTTCGTAGCACTTTAGTCCGAGCGCGGCGGACGGTCGAAGAAAGTCAAAGAACATTCCGTGTGTTGTCTGTCACACATATAATTTTTTAACTTCCCATCGACCATAACTTGAAATTAGGTGATAATGTTTATTATGAAGTATATTTTACCAAAAATATCAATATATTGATAAATCACATTTGTTTTTTAGTTGTACGGAACCCTCAGTGTGCGACTCCGACGCACTTGGCTGGTTTTTATTACATTTTGAATTTTATTTCTCTTATAGTAAAATACCCTATTCGTTTTAAAGTTGATGCCTGAGGGCCTACCGCGAACCAAAAACGAACTATCTTCCTCTCTATCGTTCGAATATACATGTGCAAGAGAGAGGCAGATACCTACTTCGTTTTCGGTTCGCGGTAGCGCCTCTAACGTCCGAGCGCGGCGAACGGCATGAGCTGGGGGTCTACTCCGAAATTCAAAATCTGAACTTCGTATGGTGCCGTCCCTTTCACTCTCCTGTCATAGACTATATGAGTGAAAGGAATGGCACCATACGAAGTTCGGATTTCGAATTTCGGAGTAGACCCCCAGTACCACTAAGTTATAAGATAGAGCGAGATAGGGATAGAATTTTGCTAGACGTTTAAAAGCCATAAGTCATCTAGTAGTTTGTCACAACAAAATAGAGACGCAGCTTTAAGATGGCGGACAGACTCAGCAAACATTCAAGTGGTGTCCTTTACACGATTAATATTAACACAATACTGGTGTGTCAATATTATCGCAGTTTTTAAATTTGTATGGATTCTGCATCAATATTCAAGTGATACTGATCGTGATATGAATGTATCACGTGATAATAATAACCATGTAACAGGCCCCATACATTCGCTTGAAGGCGGTTGTTGTGACAATCAGCCTAGCTAGCACGATAGATGATACCGTTACGTTTTATGTGACGTTTTAATACATTTCGCCCATATAACGTGACGGTATAAGTTATCGTGCTAGCTAGGCTGATAGGTGTATAGAACGCTTGAAAACTACAAAAACAAAACGCTGCAGACGCGGCTAGCCGATTCCACGCCCAGCAACCTGGCCAACACACCGGACGCAAACATAGTTTACAATTTCCGAACGTACCCAACCCGACGCTGTCAACAGTATCTTCTTAGTAGTCTGTGCTGTCAACCAACAAATTTAATATGGCGGACCTTTTGTCGTAAAATTAACACTTTTTAATGCAAAATACGCGACAATCCGAATTTTGCGGATACATATGTTCAACTCAAAAATCGTTATTTTTATACGTTCTTCAATTTGAGACAGGTCTCGTTCGGGTCTACCGTACCCCTGCACGAAATTATTAATATAGATAATATACCTACTTCTGTGTTAAATTTCTTTGATGCAGCAACGGAACAACATAATAAATTAACATATTAAATTTAATGCAACAAGATATGTAGTTTTATCTCGGAGCCATGAATGTTTTTGATTCAGCGATTTTGATGGCAATAAAATAGATTTTAGCAATATATAATCTTATCTTGTCTCTCGTCAAGTTGCCCACTCACTTAACAAGCCTAATCCCAATAAGGTCTAGTTTCCCCCATGGGTTGGAAGGTCAGACGGCAGTCGCTTTCGTAAAGATTAGTGCCTACGCCAATTCTTGGGATTAGGTAGCAGACCCCGGCCATCCTTCAGGATCCAACTATACTGGGAATAACGCTAGAATATATAATGATGATGATAATCTTATGGAAAACAGAATGTAGGTACTCGGTCATTTTTTCTCTCGACTGGTGTTCATGGGATGGAGAGTGACAGATTATTATTTATCACAGAAAAGCGCTGCTCCTTATGGATAAGAATTACGATTGCCATCCTTTCTAATAATACTAATGCGAACGTCGGTTTCTGTTTGTCCTTTCCTTACACTTTTACCTCGTATATTTCAGGCTAAATGGAATGCAGAGTACGTTTTCAGAAAAACAGTTAATAGCATTTCGGTGTTAGTCCCTTGAAGCCGATTTGCATGTTGAAAGTGAACATGTATTGTTTGTTGCCTTGTGTCATATTTCTACGATACTGAAAAAAGGCCAGGTCATAAGTACCTGCAATCGACGAGCATGTATGGACGTGATTGAAGCAAAGGAAGTATGTAAATACCCATAGTATTTGACAATCTTTGGCATCTGTCTACCGGGTCTACCCCAATGGGATACGGGCGTGAGTATATGTATGCAAATGAACTTACATACGACATACGATTTGCATTACATTGTGGGGTTTCGGGCTACAGCCTAAGTAAGAAGAGTACAATAAACACGATTTGGGCCCTTTGAAACCGTCAAAGCGATTTGATGATTGTCGAAAAAAGTACAGTCGTACGTACAGCTTGTACCAAAAAGGATTTTTTTGACAGAAAACTTATTACTTCGGCTCGTTTGCATTTTTTTTGTTTTGTGTAGTTTAGGAGTTGCTATGGCCACCTTCTGTCTCCATCATCAGATCAGCTCAGTAGTAACATAATATTGTATTGTCACCGAACTTACAAGTACCTATGCCAATTTTCAGCTCAATCAGAAACCGGCAAGTGGGCTGAAGAAAGGAGTGCAGATTTTTATGACAAATTACATATTTATTTACATACGAACAGTGCAAGTTAAATAAAACCCTGTAAAATAGACAGACAAAACAGGTAGTAAATGTATAAACGCGAAACCTGTAAAAGATCCGTTCCACGTGAGTGAAACTAACACGTGTACTAAGGACGCGATTAAACATATTCAAAGTTATAGATAACTTGAGAACGAAAGTTAACTTGAATAACAATATCTTCCCCTTATAGCTTCGTATAAGCTTACACGTGGAGACGTGTTACCTGGGTATATCGAGCCATCTCCGATACGTGCGGCACTTAATGGGAGCACTTTATCAGACTAGATCACGACGCCTAAGTCATTAGGCAACTTCGACGTCAAGACCCCTGGGTCGACGTCGACTGCAGAGCTGCAGCTCATACAACGTGTTGTAAAATATCAGTTTGTTTTGGATTATAGACTACCTTTTACAACACTACATAAGAAGAGAAATTTGTACACAAAACCTTGCTCTCATAGTAGATAATTATTTTAGTGGACGGCATTAACCTGTAGCACCTATCAGCTGATTGCTTTGTCCGTAGAACAAAGAAAACACTCCGGTTAATTCGTACAGTTTACTTCTGATTAAACACAATACACATTACAGTCATTCACGGAAGACAGTATATTATAAGCAGGAACGAGAAGTACGGATAGGAAAGATAGCACGGAAAGCGAAAGCGATAAGCAAATAAAATACTAAATTTACACGTAACGAAACTGTGTACCGGTGAATATGTTAACAAGGCGAGCGTGCGTGCAGCGTCAGCGTAGTGGACAATGGCGAGCAGGGGAGACGGCCGATGGGAACCGAACCATCTGCGCCCGCGCGGATCCTGAACTTAGCCGACAGGTGATGGAGACTGTATTGCTAAGCGTTCGGCCAATACAGGTGCGACCTTCGTTCGCTCAAATAGTGTGCGCCTTTTTGTCGCCACAAACCCTTAGCATGCCTGGTGGACGAAAGTCACATCGTATGCCTGGTGGGTCCTACAAACCCATAAATGTATAAAAGTAATTTACAAAGGAAATATTTTTTAACACGTTTGTTTGTGTTTTTGTTTTATTTGTACATTAAATTTACTAGAAATAAATAAAAGACAGAATTCTATCTAAATAAATAAAAACACTTTATATTTTCAACTTCTTAAAACGGACTTATATACACGTATATATACATATATGTATGCCTGATCGGGTCAATGAGGCACTTATCGCACGAAAAACTGGAGATCGTGCTTGCGGCCGATTGCAGGAGCAGCGTCAAAATGACGACTAATTAAAGAAGCCAAGCTATTATACTGAGAGACGCAACGCAGTAAATTAATAAAAAAAAGAAATATCAACAGATTGTTAACATCCTGGGTCTGTCAGACCCTACCAGGCATGCACTTAGCACTTTTGTCGCTGGGATATCTGCTGACGCGAGGGACCCACCTACAGGGTATATTTCTAGCGCAGGCAATTCCAACACTCTGTATATTCGGTCTAATGTAAAACTTAATAATTCTGCATTCGGGAAATGCCACGAAAATGAGAAAATACTTGTTAAAACAGGCTTCAGTTACACTAGCGCTGGCTATTTGATACTGATATCCCGCCAAGTTCTCGTATCCGTCTTGACGCATCAATCCGCATCTCTCGCGATACTAAAACGAGCTGTTGCGTCTCCCTCGCAGTACACCTTCGAGGATTGTTTGAATTTTAGAAACGGAAATGTGTATTTAAAAATCTTTAAAATTGTATAAATAGGCGGAGATTTTTTCCGATTATTTTCGTATGATTTGTTTATTGGCAATGTAACAGAAATATTATTTACGCTATTAACCTATGGCCGCCGGTATGTATAGTTTCTCGGGAAGCACCCGAAGTGCTAACAGCAGCCCGCTTATTCACAAACTCGTCCTCATCTGTCACCTCACCCTTCAACCATTTCCATATAAAAACTGATGATGTGTGAGGTGACGGGTGAGGTCGAGTCGATCGGTTTGTGAATAAGAGGGCAGGTCACGAGGTGCAAGACGGTTCTGTCTGACATTGCACTGACACCGCGCGTCGACTATAGGAACTGAAACTCCATTCGCCCTGTAGCCGGGGTATAGAATACGGCTACGGTATCCTCTGCCTGTCGTAGAAGGCGACTAAAAGGGGGTCCTTGGCGTCGAAGACGGTCACAGTTGGGGGCTGTGATCGCCTATGAAAGCAGATGGTGGGACCCACAGACTCTAGGGCGGCACTGGTGCGTTCCGAAGGAGATCCTAGAGCCGCCCGAAATGAGTTGAGGAGGACGATCGGGGGGATTTTAGTTGGTGCAAGTCTGACATAACCACCGCACTGTCCCCGCGGTGCGGTGGTATCCATAAAGGATTTTCCCCCCGGAAAAAAAATGGGGCCGAAACTTCATTATTGTAAATGCCCGTCGCAGAATTTTCTGTTAATGTTCACTGCTCACTCGGGTTCACACTAAGGCTATTCGAGCAAACAGGAATAAGGATTTAATGTGAGTTTAAACGTAAAAGAATGATGTAATGTAATCTTGGAATAAGTCTTGTTTGGTAGAATCCGGCCTGAGAGGAAAATCTCGGTATCACAATAATCTGTCAAATGATCTTCGAACTAAAGCCTAAAATGTTAGTCACGTCTGATTTAACTTTTTTAAATACAACGTCAAGGTCATAATCGAAGTTATTTATTCTTCAATTTAGGCATGCAGCTATGAATGTCAATAAACTACCACCGCTTCAGAAAAATAAAGGTCTAGTACGAGAAGAGCCGGTGTAAAAAAACTCGGCGAGGTACAGCATCTGTATAAGGTACAACAAAAATGACAACGCTACAGTAGAAAACCTATTCTTGAGCCTTTCCTTTGACAACCTAAAACAACACGACGTTTACTGTTTCCTTAATTTGGCCCATATATGTCACTAACAAATATGGCTTCTTTGAGTCTGAATTAAATGGTTTTTATTATTATTATTTTTTGTTCTTCTCGGTCTCCATCTCTTCGCTACTTTTTTGTATTCAGTAAAAAATAAATATAACTTATAAGGCAGTAGTCTCGAGTTACTACTGAAGTGCCGACAGCAGCTATGTTATTCACAAAACAAGCCAGAGGTGGGGTGCACGTCCAAGACCGATGACGGCACAGCCCACCCCTAATATATATTGACGCCGGGGCTTATAATAACAATACGTAATCGGGGGTTTAACGCATTGGTCCGCTCGAGTCATCACCAGACGTCCGTCTATTTGACATTGCACCTAATTCACATGCTTCTGACATTGACAGTCTGCGACGGGTGCAAGAAGAGACGAACGACCGAGACATTGGCGTGGTAGGGATTGACTCATCCGCATTGGTATTATTTTATCGATAATATTGTCTAGGTATATCATATCATGTTTTAGGTAGTACATACGTAAGGTCTGCGGCATACTTTAGCTTCACGGTTTGTCGGAGTCAATTTTTACCCGACTTTGACGATAAAGCGTGACCATAAAATCTGCCATTGTGCTATCATGCTAGCTGGATAGGCGGTCTCACGTAGTTCTGAAGTCATCCTATAAGATAGACTAAGATCTATAGCAGTAAAGTAAAAAGTATTGTCTCGGTCTATTTTAAAGCTTGAAGAATGTTGCGCATATTGCTATGTAATTCGGGGTTAACAGCTTGAGATTTTTCAAATTAGTCGCATTTTGCAGCTGGATACTTCTTTGATTGTAAACTTGTATGAAAAAGCAGTTCAAAAATATGTGCGCTTCATGGTTCTTTTATGGCTTCATAGTTTAATATGTATTCCAATCGTTCTGAAGATATGACTTATTCATGGTCGTTTATGATCGTCATTATAAGGCCATTACATATTACACATCTTGCAGTTTGTCACAAAAACCGATAGAGTTGTAGGTTTAGTTAAAATGAGACAGCAATTCATTTCAGCCATTTCAGGCTGTCATGACAAATTGCATCGTTTGTATTGTGCTATGAGTAAGTATACTCAAATGACGCCCATGATTTCCTATGTAATTTATTTATAAACAATTCCCCAAACTTAAAGGATTGAAAATGACCACAGTCAATTCCGACTATACGAAGAAAAAACCGGACAAGTGCGTGTCGGATCACGCACAAAGAAGGGTTCCGTACCGACACCTAATCTACATTTAAAAGCACAATACAATATATTGAATCAAAAAAGGTTGTATTTTCATAGGAAATTCTCGGCACTTAAGCCCTTTTGTTTGAGTAAGACATTTTTTCAGCAAAAATTCAAAACAGTTAGATCTATCTTGTTTAAACCAAAAATTGTTGAAAGTAGTTATTAATGTACATCATCTTGATTTTTTTCTGAATTTTAAACTTCATTGCTTGGAAATTATCCAGCCAGCTAATATCTCACCAACAACGGTAGAAATGGATTTTTTTAGCATCCTCTGGAATTTTTGAAGACCTGTCTATACTTAATGCTTGGCAAGCACATAATAATAATAATATAATAATATAAGCCTTTTATTCAATCAATTGTTTACAAATTTTTTTTTCTTATGATTTATATTCTATTGACAGCATCGGCTCTGTCTGTTTGCCGTTTGGCAAAGGCCTCCTCCATCCCTTTCCATCTATCTTTGTGTCTCGCTAGCCTTGTCTATTGTCTACCCGCCACTTTTATTATTTCGTCGTCCCATCTTATTTTTTGTCTACCTCTTTTCCTTGTTTTGTCTCTGGGGTACCACCATATTATTCTTTTGCTCCACTTCTCTTTATTCCTTATTATGTGTCCTGTTCATCGCCATTTGAGTGTTTTCACCTTAACAGCTACATCTTCCACTCCAGTTTTACGTCTTATTGTTTCGATTCGGATTTTGTCTTTCCGTTTCACACCTATCATACTTCTTTCCATTGACCTTTGGCATACTTGTAATTTGTTCAGGTTGCTATTTGTTAATGCCCAAGTTTTGCTGCCATAGGTTAACACGGGCAACACACATGCATTAAATAGCTTTTTCTTTGTGGAAAGCCTTGTTTCCTTGTTTTTCATGACTTCCTTCAGTGACCAGTACCTTTTCCAAGCATTGGTTGTTCGCCTGTCGATCTCTTTTCCATTTGATTGTTCATGGATATTGTTTGTCCTAAGTATATGTACTCATCTACATACTCAACAATTCCCTGATTGACTTCTATTGGTATCTTCTTGGAATTAGTCATTGTTTTCGTTTTTTCCATATTTATTCGCAAACCCATTACTTCACTCTCGTTAACTAGTTTGTAGAGCATCGGCTGTGTTCGAGATTAAGACTAGGTCATCTGCGAAACGTAGATGAGTAAGTATGGTACCATCTATTTTAAATCCGTAATTAGGGTTCCTTTCCCAGTTAATGTTTCTAAATATTGCCTCAAGTACTGCAGAGAAGATCTTTGGGGAAAGTAGGTCTCCTTGTCTTACTCCTTTGTTTATTTTGATTGTTTCTCCCTTACTTTCTAGCATGCACAAGTGCATTGAAAAAAAAATTATGACCCTACTGTTAAATACATGGCGTGCCCCCCAGTTTAAATATTTTTTTCGTAATTTCACATCACATTTCTATATCGGTTCATAGAATACACCTTCCTACCAAATTTCGTAATTGTAGTGCTCATATAATAATAATAAATTGTGTTGCTGTCTCTGCGTGCGTCCCATGATACGGGCAGGGACAGCATCCGCTCGGTGTACCCCTTGCATTTCATTAAATTGTCAAAAGGGCCTCTTCGTGTTGGCTATGTGGTACTCGGTTGTTACTTGGTACCTCGGTACTTCGGTTCCGCGCACGCCTTCCAAAGGTCCAGGACACCATTTTTTATTTCAGGCATTGCCCATAAAGTGTTAATAATTATTACAAAAGTCTTACAAAACTACTGTTAGTTAGTACAGAACACAAACACAATAATCTAAAAACCGGATGAGCATTCAAGTTAAATCAAAATATATAACATATGTATAGTCCCTGACTAAATCGGCTGTGACATATTCGGACGGACGGACAGACATGACGAATCTATAAGGGTTCCGATTTTGCCATTTTGGCTACGGAACCCTAAAAATCAGACGTGTATTACCGCTCTTTGTAAATTGAGTATAGATTTGTTATTACATTTTCTCTAATTCATACGGAATGATGAGAAGTGATAATTAAGACTTAAGTAATATTTACTCATACATAAATCATGGTTGGATCTCCGTTACAACCCGCTACCTTTTCTGACTCGGCTTGCTACTTACTAAACGTCTTTACAAGAAAATCAATTCATCGATTGTCAATTTTGACAGCAAATGCCTAAACCGGTATCATAGATGTACAAAATACTAAATAAAAGGAGAGACTACTGTAGTAGCGGGCCGAAGGAAATTTATTTGCTATTTTGATCAAAATTTACGTATATAACTTGAGAGATATATTACAAATAAAATTGGACTATGTATTAAATAAACCACAAGATTGTTGATAGTACCTACTCATTGGAATAAAACTTATGTTATGGAGGTCTTCAATCAACAGAGTGAAAGAACAATTTTTTAACATGATGCCGACGGCCGCTTTCTATCATCGCACTGCTCGCCGTCGGCAGGGCATTCATCCTCACACCTTAGAACCTAAACGGTCGCGTATGGTACGGTCTCAGAGGAACTCCCTCCCTCGGACGCTCTGGTTGTGGAATGAGCTCCCTGCCGAGGTTCTCCCGAGTAACCACAGTATGGGATTCTTCAAGAAAGGAGTTTATACATTTTTAAAGGGTCGGCAACGCGCATGTGACACCCCTGGAGTTGCAGGTGTCCATAGGCTGCGGTGACTGCTTACCATCAGGCCGTACGCTTGTTTGCCACCGACGTGGTATAAAAAGAAATAAAACAGTCTTTAACTTAAAAGTTGTTAATCACAAGTTAAGGAATTATATAGGTCGATTCACAAGAGCTGGCGCGAAAAATGTATGTAACTGTCATTAATTTCATAGACATTCCGCGCCAGCTCTTGTGAATCGACCTATATATACATCTTGAATGAAACCAAATTTTTAAATACTCAGAAGTATAAATAGGTAAAGGTCCAATTTGTTAGAGAAAAAATATACGAGCGCTGGAAAGGGCCCTGAAATCCTGTCGGTCGGGGCGTATAAGATTATACTGTATTTTACTGATAGTCAAATCAGCAACTTTTTACGAAGCGTCAAAAACGCTCGCTTAGTATTGTTTGTAAGCAAATTTACCTAATGACGTCACAATTTTCTATGGTCAAACTGCGCCCTTATTTGAAATATTATTAAAATTGTATACAGAAAGCTCCCGTGAGTTTCAAACATATTAAAATATGATGAAACGGGTCATTCACGTTGTTAAGGTCAACTATCGCTCGACATGTTTCAGACCGGTTCTCAGACCTTAATCGTGAGATTCATGAGTACTTATCGCAGCGGCAGTCATTTTTCCCCTCCTTTACCCTTTTAATGCTAAAAGAAACGCCGCCGCTATAAGTACTCATGATTAGGGACCGTTGACCTCGATGACAGAATTAGTGATCAAAAATGTAAACAAGCAACTTTCAAAACAGAAATAGCTTTCAAGATCTATGCAGGTTTCCTCTCGATGTTTTCCTTCACCCGATGGTAAATATCAAATTAAACTCCGTATTACTTAAGTTCCAAAAAACTCATTAATACGAGGCAGATTTCGAACCCACGACCGCCACTTGAGAGCAGCATTGATAACTTCAAGCACTAGCACTACATCTGTGAATAATTTAAAAACAGTCTTGTGACTTTAGACATAAAGTTTAATTTTAACTGTCAAGGTTTTAAAAGATAGCAGTCTCGTATAGTTCTATACAATGTCTTTGATGAGAATATTTTCCCGGCTTACACAGCGCTCGGTCGCATCCAAAGAGTACATTATATATACTGAGAAGTCACATCGCATAGCAACGATAGGCAAATTATAATGAATAAATGATTTTTATTTTTATTTTATTTGATTTTATATAATTTTAATTCTATGCTCTTAATTTTCTGTAATTTTGTACATGATATAATGGTAATCATATACGGCCACAAGCGCGCAGCATATGCACTAACAAACACGACCTGTAAAGGAAGATACGAAGCATGCAGCAAGCCGGGTCTAATGCTGCAGCTGTCATGATGGAGTAACGGCTTCCGATCACCAAGAAACCGAGAACTGAATGAAAAATTAAAACAACTGGCAGCAGTGATAAGATGTCGTATATGACTGATCGAGAACATACAACGCAAAAGAACAAACATAAAAACCGGCCAAGAGCGTGTCGGGCCACGCTCAGTGTAGGGTTCCGTAGTTTTTGTAATTTTTTCAAAAACTATTCAACCTATCAAGTTCAAAATAATTTTCCTACAATTTTTTTATAAAGTTCTACTTATGAGATTTTTTTCATATTTTTAAAACTTATGGTTCAAAAGTTAGAGGGGGGGGGGAGGACACATTTTTTTTTACTTCTGGAGCGATTATTTCCGAAAATATTAACATTATAAAAAAATGATTTTAGTAAACCCCTATTTATTTTTAAATACCTATCTAACAATATATCACACGTTAGGGTTAAAATGAAAAAAAAAAATCACTCCCCACTTTACGTATAGGGGAGGTACCCTAATAAAATATTTTTTTCCACTTTTTATTTTACCACTTTGTCGGCGTAATTGTTATACATATTAGTACCAAATTTCAGCTTTCTAGTGCTAACGGTCACTGAGATTATCCGCGGACGGACGGACGGACAGACGGACGGACAGACATGGCGAAACTATAAGGGTTTCTAGTTGACTACGGAACCCTAAAAATTATCGATATCCTGCATTGTCATACTTGTTGATTATATTTTAGAGAAATGGGCGACCTGTACTATAATTCAAGAGTACCTGTACTATACATAATTACTTATAATAACTTGCATTTTATTTATTTATTTATTTATTAAAGGAGTTTCAACAGCTTTTTAAACATGTTGACATTTTAAATAGAAATATGGAGCCAATAACAGAAACTCACCAATAGAAACAAGATATGAACTAAGGTTACACACTATGTTACAGTATCTTAAAATTAAAAATCAAAGGCTATAAGAGAACACAACAAGAGATGTCCATCGCTCACCGGACGCTCAGAAGATACACAGATACCACTTGTATTACATACATACATTCTCTTACTTACTCATAAGCTACAGGAAATCTAGTACCCAGGGCCCACATAAGGGCCACAGGTGATGTTGGAGCCATCACGGTCAGGGAATGATATAATAATATGTGTATATAAGTGCGTATGTCTAAAATTGTTTATATAACAATTATACATATAACGGGAACAATAGTTACTAACATACAAGCCTGTTTTTATTCAAAAATTTAAAAGCGACACAAATATATAGGGTGCTGGGAGCCTGACGCTTTAGCCTTCATAAATGAAGGAAGGCGACGAAACTAGGAGAGGGTTTGATGCTCTGATTCTTGTCTGGTGCAAAGGTTGTCCATCGCCATCCAACTGATCCAAAGTGGTAACGCAGCAAGTGTGATGGGTACCTTTTCGCCCAGTACAACACAGGGGTTTTCTTGTTTGACTAGGCTCTCTTTTTGTGTTGGTGTTTTTATAATGTATTAATAAAAAATAAAATAGAATATTCTTTATTTTATTCTAAAATATAATATCTACAACAAATGCTATCCTATGAAGAAAGAGTAAATAATGAATAAGCATTGAAAGGGTCCTTATACTGTCATTAACTTCTGGTTCTTCATTTTACTAATTTACTAAGCCGGAATATATTTATCATTATGAATGGTTGAAATATTTTTCCTTGTACTGCTTACAGCTGTATTTGTTTCATTTTGCAGCTTACATTGCATGATCACCAAGTAGAATTTCTCCGTAATCCTGCAATAAAAAAACACTTAACATGCTTTCGGCAACTAGTACTTGGTACTTAAATCATCGGCAAACCTCTCCCAGCTAACATGAAATAAATATTTAGGTAGGTGGACATTAGATTCATCAAAGTGTTAGGCACATTTTCTTTCCAATTTACATGTTAATTTTCATAAACACTCGGCAAAACAAATTTACATAATAGGTTACCTGTCCGTCACATCACTGGAATTTACAATAGAAGACATCTATTCTATGTGGAGAACCAAAGGCATGGTTAAATAATGATCCCCAACAAAAGGAAATTAATTTTTCAGACTGAAATACTGATTTCTTGTTACATTATAGATGTCTATTTTAAACATCTTAGCACATGAAATATATTACTGACACCAAATGTCAATTGCCTTAGCAACGACCATAGCAACTACGCCCGCGACGGCCACCCACCATAGCAACTACACCTACATTGCTAGAGGTGTAAGGTGGGGACAACGTTTTTGACATTAACGTGTCGTGGCGTGCGTCCCCACCTTTTCAAAAATACTTTGCGAATACGTGTAACTGTCAAACCATCTCACCTCTAGTGATGTTCTAGTTATCGACGTACTAATCGATGGATTTATGTATTAAAACTATCCTGATTCAAGTAATATAAACCGCTTATTGATTAAAAAAACACTACGAATGAAAGAGAAAATGATTTTTACAAAATTTGTGTATGAAATATCAAGTGCAAAGCCTACATTTTATCAAATTAAAACCATGTTACGTATATAGGAGTTAGACTGTACTGGCTGACATATGACAGATGGAGCGAGCGTTTAAGGTGGGGCGAGCGTTGAGGTGATAACTAGAGGTGGAGACGTACGTCTTTACGCCACAAGCCAATACTTTTACAAGAATACCACTTCAGGTCACGAGGTGAGACGCCTCCGACACTGCAACGGACGCAGCACGTGCACTGAACTAGGACATTACATAAATGTCCGTTGCACAGGTAACCGCTTATACTCGGTCTAACTTTAATTGGAACAGACTGTATAACTAAATACACAATTCCAATGTAGCAATCGTAAACTTTTAGCGTTTGTTCAGTTTGCGGAATTATTTGCAGTTTTAATCAACAAGTGGTACAATGTGTAGTATATAATGCATGTAGGTCACAATTGTGAATTACAGAGCTTGATACTGGACTACTTTTAGTCCAGAGACACATGCAATCACGTTAAAATGATAATGATAAATTCTTCAGAAATAGTGTTTAGACAGCAGGAAAGCACAAAGGTGCTCAGACTTTTCATCATCCTCCTAGCGTTATTCCCAGTACAGTTGCATCCTGAAGGATGCCTGGGGTCCGCTACCTAATCCCAAGAATTGGCGTAGGCACTAGTTTTTTACGGAAGCGACTGCCATCTGACCTTCCAACCCGAGGGGGAAACTAGACCACATTGGGATTAGTCTTGTCAAGTGAGTGGGCAACTTGACTGTTAGAGGTTCTCAAGCCGCCCGGAGGTCTCAAGCTTGGCTTAACGACTGCTATCATAGACAGCAACCGAGATCAACGGCTTAACGTGCCTTCCAAATCACGGGAGCGCTCAGTTAGTAATCACTCAAAACGGTCACCCATCCAAGGACTGAACTCGCCCGACATTGCTTAACCTCACATACCGCACGCGGTACGCGGGCGCCGCTGGCCCACGAACGCTCAGACTTTTCAAAGGAGCCAATTAATGAAGCTTTATAATACGCAGAGTTCGAACGAAAATCGTAAAAGAATTTTCTGAAGAAATCACGGAGCAAATAAAAAGCAACTTATAAATAACACGATGTTCTTTCAGATATTTTATACAATTAGAATTCTATAACGTCTCTCAAATATTATTGACTATACGTAATCTTTTACGATATCAAATATATTAAATATTATTTTGTAGAAGCTGAAAGAACTCTACTCGTATACGTAAATTGAGGCAAAGCGGATTCCACTGAATTATTATGTATGTACAGGTAAATAACTTTCGAGACGTTTTTGCATTTGTAGTTGTGACCTCTGTAGCCAGCTTGTATCCAGCCTCACACACACGTTGATGTGTGTCTGTATACGTCAACGTGTACGTGTGTCCCTGTAAATATACAAATACTACTACAGGTGCAAAAACGTCTCGAAACTAATTTACCTGTACAATACATACATTTCGTAGAATGTTCATGTGATGTGACATTCGTGATATAAATTTTATACTAGGAATAAATTCTAATTAATAGCAGTTCTAACTAGCTATAGATTAAGTTGAGTCCATAAGTTATTTGTGGGTTCCTGTACACGCTACTACAATAAAATATGTATTCCTAAAAATGTTAGAATGAATAACCAATATTTTTTATATGCCAATTTTATACTTTAACGCTACGTCAAAGTGCATATACTCGTATATATATATATGTCAATTTCCAGGCGCTATTTCATCCCAAAAATTATAGCGGTCGAATTGTACCTATAAGTTATCGAATGCATTTATATTGCACAAATACGAAGCTTTACTAGTCTGTGAGTACGTATAATGCCATAATGGCACAATGAAATATACTGAACGAAATGCAAGGTAATCAAACTAAGCGGTCAAAACTTTTCTGATAATGACCACTCGTTAACTTACCCATCGCATACATGCATCGATTGAATCCTCTTATAATATTTATATGCACCAAAATTCTAATTCGCCGATATAGAGTCATGATGGGACATACGAGGGCTGTTCCGAAAGTTGCTCTCACTCTATTCATGCGATATATTTACTATTTACACCATTATGTGGGTAATTTCAATAGTTATAAGCTGAGATAAAATCGTTAGTGAGCAGCAAGTATTTGTTTCACAACATTTCTTTTACCAAAACGCCTTTTGTATGGGCTTTTAAAATTTTGCGAAAATAGTACTATTTTTGATACCTAAAAATAGTTTAGGCAACGAAATCCCTAACTGCTGTAGTGGAAACTGCCCGAGATGACTTAGTTTTGCTGATTTTAATGTAAAATCACTAAATGATTTTATTTAATTTAAGTTTTTTTTGTAATGATGACCTGTCCCTAGTCTCGCGACCTAGACTAATATTCGACACACTTGCTCATTGTCGCTAATTTTCATGCAATCAAAACAGATAACGTGGGTAGAGACAGGGAAGATTCATAGTTTGCGGTGTATAAAATTACGTTTAGTTTTGGTGACGTATTAATCAAAATTGGCCCGCAACACAAAATTGGTATTGTGACCCGTTCATCGCATATTAGATAGGGCTGTTGACACGTCGTACTTAAAACACAATGAAAAAAAAACCCCAAGCTACTTTCATCAACAGTTTCACCCCAATACATATGTATCGAAATTACCCGCATAATGGTATCATTAAAACATATATGGCATGAATAGAGTGAGAGCAGCTAAAAACTTTCGGAACAGCCCTCGTATATAATTTGTGTAAGTTATTTGCAACAAAATTTCTACACTTGACTGTACTATGCTGCTTCTGACTGTACAAAATCAACAAAAAAAGTACGCGACAAAATACGCTGCTCCTTAAATATTTAGATTTATATACACCGCATACTCGTATATATATAGGGTAAAATATTTGCCCTAAACCTTTCAACTGCCAAGAAGCGGAGGCAAGCGTCCCTTGTGAAATGCAAATGAACCTTCCACACTCACGCGTCACTTCAAATCTTGATTACAGAGCAGGATTCTTGATCAGACATCGGAGCCAATATTTTTCGAGTGCTGTAATGTTTATGGGTGCGCATTTATTCGTATTTTGTTAGGTATCCCAAAAAAAGTTAAATGTTTAATAACATATAAATTTAATTTGACCAATAAATACTCCATTAAACCTAAATCTCAAAACGACGACGACGATAACGATACGATTAAATTAAAGTGTTAAAATACTGAAATAATATATACGAGGGTAAAACTGAAAGTTTCGGGAATAGAAGAAAATATGCAGTATAAGTGAGTTTATTTATTTTTATTATTTTTCTAAATATTCTCCTTTGTATTTCATGCACTTATGCATGCGTTCAAACCAGTCCATAAAGCACTTTTTGAACTCTGAAGTAGGGGTCGACAAAATGGCTATTTTATAGGCCTCCACTGCTTCTTCTGGCGTCTGAAACCGCTGACCACGCAGTTTGTCCTTGATTCTGGGGAATGTAAAAAAGTCGTTGGGACTTAAGTCAGGGCTATATGGAGGGTGGTCCAATATTTCGACTTTTTCACCGTCCAGGTACTCAGTTGTTGTCCGAGCGGTGTGTGGGCTGGCGTTGTCGTGGTGAAGGATGATGCGACGACTAGGGTTTGTTTTTCGGAGTTCAGCAAAGACGTTCGGCAAACAAATAGTGGTGTACCAATCAGCATTGACTGTTCTACGATCCTCAAGAGCCACAGTAGCTACGTGACCAGATTTAGAGATAAACGTAGCCACCATCTTCTTAGCCGTACTGCGAGAACGAACAACTTTTGTGGGTTTGAGCTCGTCTTCGAAGACCCATACTCGGGATTGGTTTTTAGTTTCAGGCTCATAAGCGTATATCCACGACTCGTCACCTGATACTATGCTAAAAACAGCATTTGAGCGTCCCTAGTTAAATCTTTTCAAAGTTTTGCGGCACCAATTGACACGGACTATTTTCTGCTCGTCAGACAATAGGTGAGGTATCCAACGGGAAAATAACTTTTTCACGCCTAATTCTTCTTTTAAAATAATTTGTATTTGACTCATTCCAATACCCAGGTGCTCTTGAATTTCCCGATATGTCACATGTCGGTCTTCATTTATCAGACGACGCACAACATCGACGTTTTCTTGCGTGACTGCCGATTTTGGTCGACCTTCACGCACTTCGTCGGTGAGGGATACACGGCCACGTTGAAATTCTGAATACCACCTGTATATTGTAGTCTTTGAAGGAGCTTCAATATTAAAAGCAGCAACCATCCGCTCTTCACATTGTTTTTGTGTTAGTCCACTTTTAAAGTCATAATAAATCATAGCTCTGAAATTTTCACGGCACAATTCCATTTTAAGCAGTGACTCGACGACTTCAATAAACAATTGAAACCGAACCATACTTTTTTTTTCTAAGTGGCCAGTGTGTTGAGATAAGGAAACTTCAGAGATTATAAAAAGGTATAATACATGTTAAAAATAAATTAATAAGTATTCGATTCCCGCCACTTTCAGTGCAAGCCTCGTATGTTATGTATATGTAGTGTTATTAATATGGCTGCGGTCTTCTATCAGGTGGAGGTGCTATCCCCAGCTGGGCTGTTCCAAATATGAGCAGCGTTAAAAAAAATGGAACAAGCGGCCAAACATATCGCTGTACCAGGTTTTAATACAAGTCTTTTGTGTCATATTATGGGTACATTGTCGTAAAAACTGTAATATTGTCCCGTGGCTATAAAAACAGGACATTATTTGTTATAACTTTGGTTAGAACGGATATTAACTATGATAGTAAAAATGTATATTGCGACGGAAATTTGGTAAAGAACATTCTTAAGATAATAGTGAACCACATAGAATCAGACCTAAATAATATCATTTTTATTTTTACAAGACATAACATCAAACCTTCTAAATTTCAAATTAAAGGGAAAAAATTTAGTGCCCCGAGGATTCGAACCCGTGACATTGGTATACGCGGCTTTTACCCCCTGAGCTATCGGAACCAATCAAGCTCAGGCACGAAAACTTTTACTAGTTATTTTACTTATTCTACTTTCACTTAAGAAGGCACGTGATCCCTGGTTGGTGCCAAAAGTGCAACAAACTGGCAACCGCACTGTCTTCTCGAAGATCTCACGGTTCGAAATGATTGCCATAAGATGAAAAAAAAGTAATTATAATTCAAATAACCCAACAATGGTAAGAATAAACTATATTTTCTCAAAAATGGGCCTAAATGTATGCATTAATGTCACGAAAAGAGGACATGAAGTTACCTGTTTATGGCTCCCTACATTACTTCTTGGCCGGCGGCCAAGAAGTAATGTATGGAGAATGTATGAAACTAACATTATTGTCCGCTGCTCTAACTTTTTAAATTTGCTTACTAAAATCACTCATCATTTTCATGGCACAATTCCATTTTAAGCAGTGACTCGACGACTTCAATAAACAATTGAAACCGAACCTTACTTTTTTTTTCTAAGTGGCCAGTGTGTTGAGATAGGGAAACTTCAGAGATTATAAAAAGGTATAATACATGTTAAAAATAAATTAATAAGTATTCGATTCCCGCCACTTTCAGTGCAAGCCTCGTATGTTATGTATATGTAGTGTTATTAATATGGCTGCGGTCTTCTATCAGGTGGAGGTGCTATCCCCAGCTGGGCTGTTCCAAATATGAGCAGCGTTAAAAAAAATGGAACAAGCGGCCAAACATATCGCTGTACCAGGTTTTAATACAAGTCTTTTGTGTCATATTATGGGTACATTGTCGTAAAAACTGTAATATTGTCCCGTGGCTATAAAAACAGGACATTATTTGTTATAACTTTGGTTAGAACGGATATTAACTATGATAGTAAAAATGTATATTGCGACGGAAATTTGGTAAAGAACATTCTTAAGATAATAGTGAACCACATAGAATCAGACCTAAATAATATCATTTTTATTTTTACAAGACATAACATCAAACCTTCTAAATTTCAAATTAAAGGGAAAAAATTTAGTGCCCCGAGGATTCGAACCCGTGACATTGGTATACGCGGCTTTTACCCCCTGAGCTATCGGAACCAATCAAGCTCAGGCACGAAAACTTTTACTAGTTATTTTACTTATTCTACTTTCACTTAAGAAGGCACGTGATCCCTGGTTGGTGCCAAAAGTGCAACAAACTGGCAACCGCACTGTCTTCTCGAAGATCTCACGGTTCGAAATGATTGCCATAAGATGAAAAAAAAGTAATTATAATTCAAATAACCCAACAATGGTAAGAATAAACTATATTTTCTCAAAAATGGGCCTAAATGTATGCATTAATGTCACGAAAAGAGGACATGAAGTTACCTGTTTATGGCTCCCTACATTACTTCTTGGCCGGCGGCCAAGAAGTAATGTATGGAGAATGTATGAAACTAACATTATTGTCCGCTGCTCTAACTTTTTAAATTTGCTTACTAAAATCAACTGATAAAGGAAATATTACATAGAGCCAACCGCCACGATTTTGTATATATTCTTGAAATTTGTTATGTAAATTGGTATTTTTTTAGGTTTTTCCGGTTTTTTGATCGTTCTTGTATTTTTGTATTTTGTTGTTTTTTTTTCGAATTTTTCGAGTATCTATATATTTTTTTGTTTTTTCGTGTTTTTTTGTAGCGTTTTTTGATATTTTTGGACATTTTTAAAGTTTTTTCGTATTTTTTATTTAATTTCCGTTATTTGTCGTGATGCTTTGCTATTTTTGGACGTTTTGTATTTTTTAAGTTTTTTTACATTGTAGTTTTTTTATTGTTTTTTTTCTAACATGTTTGAGAAAAGTACTATACAATCCTCGGCCGGAACAGGGATTGCAGGACTCGGCCGTTTATCCCAAACTCGTCCAGCAATCCCTTACTTCACGGCCTCTGCAGTAATGTACTATTATTGTTAGTGTGACGGTTACGGATAAACATTACGAGTAGTAGTAGTAACAACATGTCAGTGTATTCGGCCTCGCGACTTATCGCTCACGGAAGCAGGGGTTGTGGGTTTGATTCCCGGTTTCCAGCCAGACATGACACGTTACCTATAGATTAAACGCTAATTAATAACGCTACGTATCCACTTACTACGTTATAACTGTCTATATTATTATATGTGCCACAAATATACATTTGTGGATCCACGTCCGGAGGGGGCAAGTTGATATAAATGGATGGGGAGGAAAATATGAATTTTGGGTAGTGTAGACCATTTTCAATATCTATGGAAACTCATTCTATCTCGGCCCCTTGGTGACACCATTACGCCGACATTCCCAAAGGTGGTATAGGCAGAACATCAACTGGTGCCACTTTATCACTAAGTAGATACTATAGGATAGCAGTAGTAAGGTAGCGTTGGGCTGGCCACCTACCACTGCAATATCACAATGTCTCCATTGTTACACCTACTGAATATTAAAGTGAATATTATATAACTGAAGTCGCTAATACAATCAGTAAAAATACAGCGATAACCTTTATTAAGAGTCCCCAGTACGCTCGACCGAACTTGATTTTCCGTACAAATGTAGTTTCGTTCTCATTTTAAAACGCCATGCTGATATAACATGAAACTTTGTATACACAATGGGATACGCCATATATAGGTCGGAAATTATTTTCTGTTGCTAGAAATTGGCATGAAAAACAATACAGCGAGGTTTTGAATTTTTTTAGGTCTTGTATGAAAACCTAATAATCGTATGTATTTTTTCTCCATTACAATTTCAAGCAACAGAAACTAATTTTCGACCTAGATATACCGGATCCCCTTGTGTGTACAAAGTTTCAAATGATTCCAGCATGCCATTTTAAAATGAGAGCGAAACTACATTTGTATGGAGAACCGAGCTTACTGCGGACTCTTAAGTGGACACTTCTTATGTTATCTACCTGTTTATTCTATTCAGTAAATACAATGACCACCAATATAAAATAAACCCAAACCCAAACAATAATACTCGTAATATTAAGCTTTAGTATTTGATTGATAATCAGTGAAAATCATCACATTTATTTTAGCGCCACCTAGCGTTAGTATAACGGAACTAAGAAGAAGTTGAGGGTAGGGCAGCTAACAACAAGCTACCAACAACTTCTCTTCACTCACTTCAAAAGTAATAAGTACATAATATCCTAACTTAAGGCAATATACATGCAGGCAATTATATTTTGTTTTGTAGTAATAGTTTGTTTCTTTGAACGCGCTAATCTCAGGAACTACTGGTTCAAATTGAAAAATTATTTTT
Source organism: Notocelia uddmanniana (assembly GCA_905163555.1). Lineage (NCBI taxonomy): Eukaryota > Metazoa > Arthropoda > Insecta > Lepidoptera > Tortricidae > Notocelia > Notocelia uddmanniana. The sequence continues at coordinate 3,682,393 of LR991057.1, forward strand.
GTGTTGCATGGTCCATTTATCGAGGAAGGCTTTAGGCTATTGGCTATGTGCGAAGTAGATGGTGGGGGGAAACTAGGCGATCGCAGCGCACACCATAGCAGAAATGCGTACTTAACGGGGATATCTGTCAAATTTACTTTCACGTTTCTTATTGGTTTCTTAACGGTTTCCTACGATTCGTTTCGTTTGTATTTATTTATTTATTTTCTTGTTTATTTCAGTAAACTTTCCAGTAAGGGGTCTTTCTCGTTTACTGAAATAAATAAAATGTTCATGTGGCATTATTTGACATCTCTGAGTTTGACATTGTCCCGGTACTGTTGACGGTTGACGTTTCATACGTGCACATAGCCAATATAACATCACGCTGCGACCATGAGGAGCGAAGACGCGGACGAACTCGCGGGCAACAGCCAGTAACTAATAAAAGCTCATGTTATTTTAAATCTAAAAAACCCTAAAGACGATTCAATCCACCCACACACAGTCTATAGATATCGAAACACAAAAACGTTACAAATAAACTCCCAAAGAAATGTTACCATCTCCGCAAGCGGTAAGATGGCCGTAGGCGTGGGCCCTTGATACCCTGTATATTTTTATCCAGTACTGTCTAAAATATATCATATAATAGAAATAATGTGCCGACGAATTGAGAATCTCTTTTTTTTGAAATCGTTTAAAATGACTATAAGGTGTACAACATTTATAAACCAGGTACGACGGGTATTTCTTTAATAATCATCCGCATATTTGCGTTTTCCTGGTTGCATTCTATCCTAACCTAATGCCAACATTTGGCGTAAGCACTAGTTACGTAAGCGACTGCCATGTGACCATCCACAACTCGTCTTTAAACTTTGTGAATAACAACACTGCAACATTATCTCGACGAATAGGTACAAAAAATAATCATACAATGATTAGTCCCTCATACTAAAAAGGGGCTAGAATCAACGTAATGTTGTAATGTTTTAGCTTTCATTCATTTCATTCATTCATTATGTAGAAGCGTTTTATTTCGTTGTTTGAACCCTTTCACTGAACGTTGATTTTGCTTAAAAATAATCATTGCATGATTATTTTTTGTACCTATTCGTCGAGATAATGTTGTGTTGTTATTCACAAAGTTTAAAGACGGGTTTAACGGTTTTTGAGGTTTGACGGTTCACTCCATTGTTATGCCTCTTACTATACTTTAGATGAGGTGTTAAATAAAATGTTTACGTCTACGTCTAAAGTTATGAAAAACCGAGTATAAAAAACCGGCCAAGTGCGAGTCGGACTCGCGCACGAAGGGTTCCGTACCAATACCTCCTAATCGAAAAAGGTCGTATCTTCATAGGAAACTTACGGCACTTAGGCCCTTTTGTTTGGGAATGTTAGTTTTTCAGCAATAATTCAAAAACCGTTAAACCTATCTTGTTTAAAACCAATTTTCGTAAAAAGTATTTATTAATTTACATCATCTTGTTTTTTTTTCAGAATTTTAAACTTCATAGTTGGGAAAATAGAGGGGCGGGGGGGGGGACACTTTTTACCACTTTGACAGGTAATATCTAGCCAACAGTTGACTTAAATGGAAAAAAATTCTAGGAACCTCTATGTCATTTTTGAAGGCCTATTCATAGATACCCCACACCCCACACGCCTATGTGCATTAAAAAAAATTGACCTCCCGGTTACATGTATGTATGGGGTGCCCTCCCAGTTTAATATATTTTCAAAATTTCACATCATATTTCTACAGCGGTTCATAGCATACACCTTCCTACCAAATTTCATAATTGTAGTGCTCATTGTCTCCGAGTAAATAGGCTGTCACAAACGGACGGACGGACAGACAGACAGACATGACGAATTTATAAGGGTTCCGTTTTTTGCCATCTGGCTACGGAACCCTAAAAATGACCAGTCTAATTAAGCAAAGACAGAAATAGCAGTCTGTCAAATATACTTGTAACAATAGAGTTTCCACTCCACATATATTGTAGGTAGTGCTTTCAACAGTGATTGCATTTCAGTTGTACGTAGCGGGCTACAAATGTAATAATAACAGCGATGCGCCTTAGGGTTGCCACAAGAAATTATACTTCAAAATGTAGGTAGAGTAAACCCACTTTTAAAATAAACTCCCCTCTCGCAGTGGGCATTGTTTTAATGTGAGTTTCTTTGTTTTGCTCATATATGATGAGTCGAAACACACTGGAGAGGCGTTCAATTTAAGAATGCTTTTATTTATTGACTTATCTATAATCTCAACGTTTGGTATTTCGAAATAATTACTCGATGTGACATATTTTGTTAAAATTTCGCAAGCTGGTCCGTACTAGCGAACGAGCAAGATAAACGATTGTGAACCTCGGACAACATCATACTTTTTATACTGATACTATCTTTTTTTTTCTTTGCATTTTTTATAAATATCTGTTAATGGTTGGCTGGTAGAAAATGCTATTTGTCCAATAAAGTTTAAATAAATAAACATCATAGATGTTTCTGGAACCTTGCACGTTTTCGCCCGCCAGCTCCAATTCCGGGGAAGGAAAATTATTTAATCCGAATGGCCGTTAAATTAGTTTAATACGGCTAAAATACATGCCGACGTCTTCACTTGCTAGTCTCTCTCACTCTTCGTCGTATCATGCAATGAATTGATCTTTGCGGTGCTCTTGAGGTAACCGGTTGGATCCCAACAGTGGGTTCAGTGTGTGTGGGTTGGACGATCGGATGACAGTCGCTTTCGTAAAACTAGTGCTTACGCTGAACCAAGGGTCCCTTTTGACACCTTTACGATAAAACAGGTAAAAATGCTAGGAGAATGATAATTTGGACCGATGGAATATTACCTTTATCTCAATAATATTACCACTATATGTAGGTACATGCAAATACGGGAGCTAAACTACTTACTAGCGAAAAATACCTGTGATGTGGCAACCCTAAAATGCCGGGGATTATTTACCCCAAGCTGACGGTTATATATTCTATTCCTATATTACATCTGACGTTTATTACTTTCTTTTACGCCCCCGTGTACCGTTTACTCTGAACGATTAAATTTAATATATTTCATAATATTTGATTTTATATTAGGTAGCTTCGAGGGAGATAGATTTAGATTTAGATTTAGATTTAGATTTATTTATTTCATGATAAAATTACAGTATAATTTTGCTTAGTGTCAAAGTTATAGGAATTTACATCATGATCGTCAATTAAATAATAGTAATAATAAGAAAACATGTCAACAAGGAATATCGTATTGTATCTCCCAATAAGGATCGTCAGTAAATCAAATATCAGTATATTGCAAATCATTTTTCCAATTTTATGTTCAACGTTACTCGTATCGTCGAATCGTGTGATCAATTTTGAGGGATTCATAATAATGCAATAATGGTGGATGTATGTAAAAAAAACCTTAATCTTTATACCTCTTTTGGAAAACTAACTTATACCTACTTAATAATTTAGTAGAAAATTAAAGCAGATATTCGCAAATTCAGTTAAAACGTGGTCTAGAATACGAAATTCTGCTTATTATGTTTAAAATTAATCCTAGACTAGACTTTGAAGGTTATGTAGCAGACGAATCGATTATTATACTTACGAATTCAACCTGTAGTATGCGTGATAAAACGTACTTTGCGATATTTTCTCCGTACCTACTCTGTAACGTTTAGACACTGAAATAGTTACGTAATTTTCCCTTGCGCTCCAAGATGGATATTGGACCTTGTACACCATGTGTGTTGGTATCTTTTGGTTGTTTGTCTCATAGCGTATAGGACCGACGATTTTCTCTATCTTCGTAAGAACCTATGGCCTAATTTTGGGACTGAAAATTTCAGCCTTATCCCCCGGTGGTCTTGGTCGTAGTTTTAGAACATACCCGGGTCCAATCTATGGACAATTCGAGACCATGTTAAAATCCATCAATGTGACCAAGAAATTGAACATAAATTCTCCCATCCCAGGCCATCAAATAGCCCGCACATAAAAGGACGACCTAGAGAAACATACACTGTAAAACTTAACCTTAATTTTGCCTCTGTCGCGTAATAATATTTTCTCAAACATGCAATGAAATATTGATGTTATGTTCCTTATAATAGGCTGCGAAGTATGACGTTTCAGGTGCGGCTAGGACAAGAGGTAGTTAATGGAATTTCATACAAATCTTGCAGGCCTAGGCCTGCAAAGTCCTCTTTTTTAATTTCCATTCCACATAAATTTGTGGCACAGGCATCATGACATTCTGCCACTATGCGTATTAAAAATAAAACTTTGATTTTTTTGTTGTTTATTTCATTGCATGTTTGAGAAAAGCACTATACATACCTCGGCGGGAAATATGCGGTTGCCGGCCTCAGACCTATCCGGCCTCGCTTCGCTCAGCCGTCTATATGTCTTTGGCCGGCAACCCCTTTTGTCCCGGCCTCTGTAGTAATGTACTATTTTAATACAGTTGCTCAAAAAGTGCTACTTTACGTAGCTGTTTAGCGTGCGGAAAGTTGGTTTTCGCGCACTAGTGCTTTTCACTTTTCCAATTTTTTTTAATTTATGCTTGTTCCAATGCATGACTCCTTATTGCTGGGTGTTAAATATTAGTTTCCTTTAAACGTCGTAATCAACATAAAAACCTACTGTTAATATCAGAATACGAAAAATATACACATTTCATATTTTATTGCTTACCTCTTCATCATTATAACACGTTTATTTTTTAATATTGAATATTGAAAAACCGTTCTTAATAAGTTGTCTGAGTGGAACGGAATAGCTGCCGAAACGCCTGTCAAAGAAGAGGCGTTTTTACTTACTGCAAGCATGTTTTAAGTTTCTAAAGGCAACATTCGATATTGTTTTTATAAATATTACTTGTTGTTTTTCTTATTTTTTCGCAACTGTATTAAAAAACGTCGTTCAATACACGTGCGGAAATGTCATACAAATGACATACTTTCCGCACTAGCATCGAAATGTACTATTCAACAACACAAATAAGGTTTATCTAAAACAACATCTTTTTTGCTTCAATGGTGACTTTATCCATAGTCCATTATCCTCTAATACCTATTCACTAAGATCTTCTAGCATCTTATATCACATTATACCTTTGAAAATATAACAATAGCATAAGGCTTGAACATAAAGGTTTTTCCTGTTTGAAAGGAGTACCTATTTACAGACACGGTGACATTAGGCGGGGCGGGGCTGGTAATCAAATACCTACTTTAACACGTTATTATCCCCGTGGCATTTGTGATTTAAGGGTAGCGCGGGGCACTTAAGGTGAAGGGTACTGTAGGGCATTCTCCATGCAAAGGTTGTGCAAGTTTTATTCGTTAGTTTTGGCACTACAGCATTTAATTCTAATTTTTGCTAAAAAAAAATACATAAAAAAAAAAATTAAAAAAAAAACAACTAGAAGAAATAGCTAACAGAAAAATAAGCACATTGACAAAAAATAATAACTGTAGCGCAAACACAAACGAAGAAAAACGTACACAAAGTTTGTATGAAAAGAGCTTGCCTACCCCTTCGTCTTAAGCTTAAAACGTACAGAGCGCAGCGCAGCGTCGTTGCGGGGCAGCAGCGGTTTTGGGGAAAATCCGAACGCGGTTCGGAGCACGTCGCACCAAAAAAACGCACGGTATTCGGTAGCGCAGTAGAGCGGAGGCGGTGTGTGTGACATGTGAAGCAGTAATCGACCGACAGTTTCGGAAAGATCAAAAATGCAAAACCGCCTACGCCTACGCGCCGCGCCCGCTCTGTGCGCTTCGAGCTTTCATCTGAGTAATTGACCGAATGAAACGAAGGTCTCCGTTTCAGCTTCAACAAATATGATTTCGTATGAACGGATGTCCAGATGTCCCGATTTCCGGTTGTTCTTCTCTACAGGTCACATATCTCAACCGATTCCCGTAAAATTTTGTGAGCAGGTTTGATATGATAATTTAATAGATATTTTCTATAGACAGTTAGGGTGACATCACAAGTAATGGACAAGGACCAATGATGCACCTTGACTCTTATTTAAAAGAAAATAAGAGTTATACATTTTTTATACAACAATCAATTTAAAACCGTATGATCGTTGAATTAGGAATGAAGTGTTCATTACTGGTGCTTGTCAGCTTACGTTACGTCACCCTATTGGAAATTTGGAAAAAAAAACATTTAATTTTTCGTCAGGTCAACAGCTCAAAGTCACTAGTTATTGCTTGAATAAAACTCACTACACCCGGACTGATTCTAGTCCAAACAGTTAAGACGAAATATACGACAAATTACTGAACTATTTTATTCCGTGTTCATAGTAACCAGACACCACAGCCTATGGGTCCACTCCAAGAGAATCACAAGCGCGTGCTCTACCCTTTACTTACTTGAGGATTCCCTATGTTGACAGATAGAGATAAGTATAGCCTAGATATGCCATTGTGTATACAAAGTTTCATGTTTTTTCCAGCATGACGTTGTAAAATGCGAGCGAAACTACGTTTGTATGGAGAATCGAGTTCGGTCGAGCGTACTGAGGACTCTTAAGATACATATTTCATTGTTCTAGTGTGTTTGTTAAGTTTAAAGTAAACTGAACTGACCGGGTTAAAACATGCAGTCCTATAGTGAAACACCAATGCTAGCTGCATTCGAATAGTCATATTAGATGTTTCCGCGATCGTCCTTTCCTTCTATGACGTCATCAAATAGGGTAATGGAGGATATATATAAGTCTAACTAGAATCAGTTCTATGGATACGAAGAACATGAACCTTAAGAACATTGTAGCGGCATGGATATACATTGCACGATTTGAATGTTGGTTCTAATACTCGTGGAATATGTGTATTGATTTTTGACCGAGCGAGCGAAGCGTCTCCGTTTCAGATTTGGACAAAAATTCTTTTGTATATCTGTCCGGATGTTCTCCTCTACAGGTCGCATATCTCAACCGATTCTCGTGAAACTTTGTAAGCAGGTTCGATGTAGGTATGTATACAGATTTTTTTGTCACGTCAGTTTTTAGTAATTTTAAAATAAATAGGTAAAAAAAAATGCGAGGCCTACAGCTCACGGAGCCACTAGTTGATTAGATTTTTTTTTCATAAAGTCGATAAAATGTGATGTGTAAAAGTGACCCCCTTCAGCCCGGCTAGTATGATAGCTTATACCGTCACGTTATATGGCCAAAATGTACTGAAACGTCACATAAAACGTGACGGTATAAGCTATTTTATTAGCCGGGCAGAATTGATGACAATACAGGCTCGTTTAATGGCATTTTCCATCACTTGTGTCAGGAGGTCATAGGTTCTCGCATTCGTATCGGAGAGCTTGTTTACATAAACATGGGACTCCAAGTAACCCCACAAAAAAATCGGTTGATTTCTCAGTTGGTACCGGACGGCCGGGAAATCTGCTAAGAAATTCACGCAGCGCCAACACCAAGACGACAAAAAAATTACGCAAACAACAGACAGATTACGCAAAAAATGGAAACATATACTAACGATATAACTTTTACAGTACGTCACCAAATATATTCGGTTAAGCCTATTTATGGAAATAAGGGTCAAAACAGTTTTATTTCATATTATTATTAAGTTTACATTTCTACATAAACTAATTAGCTACATTATCAAAAGATGTTTATTTACATTTCGATGTGACAGCGACGCCGTTACAAGGTTATATTAAATGAATTGTCACTGTCAGTGTCATAGGACTCATGTCTGGCCGCGGCGGGTACAGCATCCCATCAATTCCATGGCTTATTGACGTGTATTCTGCATCTGTTTGCTTTACAAATGTCAAAACAGAATCGACATTTGCCGCCATTTGTAAAAGTTACAGCGTCTTCCAATAGGGTGAATACTTTAGCCTCACCTTGTAGGTAGAAAGGGGCACTTGTAATATTGTAGGTAGTTGTATTGCCTTGCAAAGTGTTACTATGTTGCTATAAGCGCCATAACCTCGATGCCTTTAAGGTATAAGAATGAACATGCATCTTCTGGCTGAGCGTGTCCCATCACTTTGTTTTAACTTTCCATCATAGAATAGCGTCAAACGCACAAACCCTTTTTCCACTCTGGGTCCACGGAAGATCAGCGTCGTGGTGCTCAATCGGTTGCGTGACATTTGCCACATGCTGAGTGGATGCCATTTTTGTTACCATTTTTACTTTAGCCTCTAAGTTTAGTTTAAGTTTACCGTCAGGGTAATGGTGGCGCAGTGCTAAAAGAACCGCCGCCGCGATAGGTACTCATGATTAAGGACTGCGAACCGGTCTGAAACATGTCGAGCGATATTCGACCTTAAAGACATGAGTGACCCGTTTCATTATATTCTAAGTGTAATGGTTTGCAAAATGAATTTGCTTCTTCTTCTTCATTGTTAGTAAAAAAGCAGGTGAGAAAAATATCTCCGTTAGTGACAATATCTCAATGTGACTTTAGCTGATTCTAACAACCATTTACGACCTTCGTTTGTTTTTATCGATCTGTTTTTGCAGTACTCTATTCATTGCGACTCGAAGGTTCGTACAGCCAACATTTCCACGCCCGTTGTACGAAAGTGGAATTTTTAAACAAACTGTATTTTATTTTTAGCCGTTTGTTTGGTTTGCAATCGGGTTTCCTCGCTTCCAGAGTTCTGGACCGATGGCGCTACGGAAACCATTCAACGTTAGTACAGTCGCCAGGATTTAAAGCGCGCGTAAATATCTGACAATTCAAATTATTTATTTCCAAGAACATACACAGTTATATACGTACACGACTGTTTTTCTAGATCCGTAGAAGCGTGTCACGTATTTTTTCACTTCATTAGCTTGGAAAGGCCTTTTTTATTCTTTAAAAATAGATAGCAAAGCTGTATTTCATCCACAAGAGTGCACTAGTTACGTTAGTTACTTTTTTTAAACACGTAAAGGCCAATCTAGACAGGACAGTTTTTGCCCATCTGATTAAATTGTCTGATCAAATCAGGTGGTGGGGACGCAAATATAATTTTATGTCGGCGAGAGAAATGATTAAGCGAGTGTTTATTCTTCGAACGATGTCGTACCCTTGATATATGTATTTTGTGATTCTGTAATTCATTAGTCAAAGCCTACGAGCTCGTCTCTGTTCAAATTTAAATTAAGATAGTAAGATGGTTATTTGAGTTGATGACAGAATCTCGTAGTCTCTATCTCTAGCAGCTTCATATTGATTTACACTGTGACAAGGTACGAAGTGGCCCAGATATCAATTCCTCGACTATACTTAGACTTTCAACATGATTCTGACACTCGGGTATTACACGTCACCGTCAGGTTCAGCCTATACATGACCCACTGTTGGGCATAGGCTTCTCATGGTTTTTATAACACATCGGTGGCACACAAGCATACGGCCCGCGGCCCGCCTGATGGTAAGCGGTTACTGTAGCCTATATTAGACGCTTCCAAGTCCAGGGGTGTCACAAAGTTGCGATGACGATCCCTTAAAATTGTAACACTCCTTTTTTCAAGAGCCCGTACGAGGGTAAAACTGAAAGTTTCGGGAATAGAAGAAAATATGCAGTATAAGTGAGTTTATTTTTTTTTATTGTTTTTCAAAATATTCTCCTTTGTATTTCATGCACTTATGCATGCGTTCAAACCAGTCCATAAAGCACTTTTTGAACTCTGAAGTAGGGGTCGACAAAATGGTTATTTTATAGGCCTCCACTGCTTCTTCTGGCGTCTGAAACCGCTGACCACGCAGTTTGTCCTTGATTCTGGGGAATGTAAAAAAGTCGTTGGGACTTAAGTCAGGGCTATATGGAGGGTGGTCCAATATTTCGACTTTTTCACCGTCCAGGTACTCAGTTGTTGTCCGAGCGGTGTGTGGGCTGGCGTTGTCGTAGTGAAGGATGATGCGACGACTAGGGTTTGTTTTTCGGAGTTCAGCAAAGACGTTCGGCAAACAAATAGTGGTGTACCAATCAGCATTGACTGTTCTACGATCCTCAAGAGCCACAGTAGCTACGTGACCAGATTTAGAGATAAACGTAGCCACCATCTTCTTAGCCGTACTGCGAGAACGAACAACTTTTGTGGGTTTGAGCTCGTCTTCGAAGACCCATACTCGGGATTGGTTTTTAGTTTCAGGCTCATAAGCGTATATCCACGACTCGTCACCTGATACTATGCTAAAAACAGCATTTGAGCGTCCCTTGTTAAATCTTTTCAAAGTTTTGCGGCACCAATTGACACGGACTATTTTCTGCTCGTCAGACAATAGGTGAGGTATCCAACGGGAAAATAACTTTTTCACGCCTAATTCTTCTTTTAAAATAATTTGTATTTGACTCATTCCAATACCCAGGTGCTCTTGAATTTCCCGATATGTCACATGTCGGTCTTCATTTATCAGACGACGCACAACATCGACGTTTTCTTGCGTGACTGCCGATTTTGGTCGACCTTCACGCACTTCGTCGGTGAGGGATACACGGCCACGTTGAAATTCTGAATACCACCTGTATATTGTAGTCTTTGAAGGAGCTTCAATATTAAAAGCAGCAACCATCCGCTCTTCACATTGTTTTTGTGTTAGTCCACTTTTAAAGTCATAATAAATCATAGCTCTGAAATTTTCACGGCACAATTCCATTTTAAGCAGTGACTCGACGACTTCAATAAACAATTGAAACCGAACCATACTTTTTTTTTTCTAAGTGGCCAGTGTGTTGAGATAAGGAAACTTCAGAGATTATAAAAAGGTATAATACATGTTAAAAATAAATTAATAAGTATTCGATTCCCGCCACTTTCAGTGCAAGCCTCGTATCGTATTCCATAGCATGTAAGATTTGGAATCAGGAATAAAAACTACACTCAAGAGCAAAAAAATGCGTACACTTTGTATGGAAAATAAATATAAAAGCGCTATAACATCGCTTTGATGAACATTAATGCATATGGGCAATAATGGTTAAAAATCGCCTTCAAATTGCTGCCGACGGAAGCCCACAACATTTGTACTAAACCAAAGAAAGTAGGACGCGTGAAAATGCCCTCGTGGCCAATTTGCAGAAAAGTTCGCTTGAAAAACCTATAAAGCCAACGGAACTCTGTGATAAGCCGGAAAACTAACGTTCAGAAATCAGAAAATACGACCATATCCCATGGTGATAAGGTATAAATTAAAACAAATAGTAAGTACATAGTTGTCTAGGAGAGGGGAGTGCGTATGAGGTCTTCTGAAGAACTACTAAGAGAAAACTTTAACAACAAATATGTTGAGCAAGGGAAATGAAGATTCTTGCTTTGAAGTAGTTGCCTTTCCGATTAGTTTCTTAGCTTGTTAAGTATGTAAGTATATTTTTGTAATGTTTGAGATTTATTAAGTACTAGTGTAGTGTTTTCAAGAAATAAAAATCAACGAATGACACTTTGAGTAGCATTGGTGAATGAAATAAGACTTAAGAGTAATAATACAAACGCTTGATTATATTAAACAATTGTAATACACGTTTGAATAAGAAAAGCCGTGGGCTGAGTGAACAATGTAGAGTACATACTAACCGAATTACGCAATATCTAATAATGTTAATCCTTGATAAATATTTAATGAAGTTCAAAATATCAAACAACAATATTAATCGCCTCGTGCCTTTCCTCCAACGCAAGGAGGAAAATTATTAAGGTACTTCCACCAACGAACTTAGTTCATGTAATGTAATTATTAGAGCGCGTACCTTAGACTGTTTCATGCGACCACGCATGCGCAACCGATGTACATACTTACTATCGGCCAACGCTAATACGGGTTCACACTTTTTTAACAAAACCGTCTGCATGCTGGCCGTTTATATTGGTAGATAATTTAGAGACCGCTGTGAAGTGCATTCGAAAATAATCCTAGAGGTCTGAACCAAAGACTACTATGAATAGGTATATGTGTGAACCAGTAGCGTTGGCCGATAAAAAAAAATAGTAGCCGAAAAATAGTACATCCCCGGATTCCCCGGTGCGCCGGGTGCGGGCCAGCCCCAACCTCATCCTGAAACTGATAGCGGACAGGCTGCACCGTCCATATATGATGCACTACTGTGAAATACATGTGTCCAGCAGTGCATACCATGTATAAAAAAACTAGATAAGATAAGGCATAAAATTTAATGTTCATTAAAAAGGTAATATCACTAGCAATAAAATTTATTAAACTTACTAACAATTCTTTATGTATGAGTCTTATGTTACTCGAAATAAATGTTTTCATTCATTCATTAACTTAACATGAATACTTGAATGAATGCAACCAACCATTAACCAACACATAGGTAATCGAGTAACAATACTTAGTTCAATTTTCTTTTCCACATATTTGCGGCTTTCCTTAATATTAGTTCATGTTAAAAACATTTATAAAAAAAAGTAGAATATTGATCACTCAGCAAAAGAGTATGTACAGGGCATTCGGCACATGGATCGACAATATTTTTTTTGTGGTGCTGGGGTAGGGTCATTTGCTATCGGAAAGGTAAGTACCTTTGTCATAAATGTTGTGCAAATTCTACAATTTTATACACCTAGGAATCATTGTAGCCTTCGAATTAGGGATCAAGGACTTGTCTTCCCTCATTCCGTCCTCAGGTGTGAAAACCAGTATGTGCCACTCGGTAGCAAATTTATTTGTAAGACGTTTGATGTTTTTTAGCAGCGGGCCTCATAGGCGGTATGAAAAGCAACACGTTAGTAAAGTTATTTTCGTTTTGGGCGTAAGCACTTGAATCCCTCGCTACCAAGCGCTTTGCATCATCCTTCATAATGCGCACTTCTAAGGTTTGGAATTCTCTGCCGGCGTCTGTATATCCAAGGTCATATAACCTGGACCTAAACCTTTTTAAGGCACGAGTGAATAGGCATCTTCTGGGTGAGCTCGCTTCATCGTCGGCCTCATCTTTGCCCCCTGGCTAGATGCTGGCAAACAGCAATCCCATTTTTATTTAAAAAAAAACTCTCAGTATTCAATAGGTACCAATACCTCCCTCGCCTCAAATATATAAGTTTGCTCTCTTGATACACAATCTACTATAGCTGGATTGGAGCACTGTTACAAACACGCTTGTCATAACAAAAACATGAACTTTTCCAGTGACAAAAACTATATATGTGTATGTGTATCGCTCTGTACGCTCTTACGTCCTTGTCATTAAAGCCATGTTCGCTATTTTGTCACTAACTGCATATAAGATATTTACGAGTTACGACGTTAACTGAACCCAGTCCAACTTTGTTTCACGTAAGGATTAGCACGTAAGCCGGGTTCATACCGTCGACTGTTTGTTTTACTTGGCTCACAATGCGTGGGAAACGCGGTGGGATAATGTAATCAAACTCGATCATCGGGTTAATCTGGTTACGCAGTTGGAAAAACAGGATCGGGAACGTTTGGAGTGATAACAACCGTCCACAGGCCGGTTATTTAAATTGAGGATACTAGCTTCGGCCCGCGACATAATCCGCGTGAATTCGCGGATCCTCTTTCATCGTCAATTACATTCCTTTAGTGGGTCAAAATCGGAACATTAAATATTTAAAAAAAAGTAAAAGTTCTTTACTCTTCAATTTACGAATATTATACGCAGTATGCACCTATGAATGTCAATAAGTTACCACCGGTTCGGAAAAATAAACCTCTGCCACGAGAAGAACCGGCGTAAGAAACTCTGCGAGGTGTCATTGTTACAAAACAATATACGGTTTAATCGTATTTGGACAGATTATGAACTAACCCGATTCGCATATGGCCAGAAAATCATTTCACCTGATACACAGTTGGTAAGAACGCTACTGGACAGTTACTCAAAAGGCCAGATACGCAGTTGACCATGAACTTTGTTAGCCATAGTCTCAATTGATCATATACGTATTTTGCCAGAACGCTACAGGCCAGGCACTCAAAAGGCCAGATCAGAGATGACAATATCACTAAAACTTAGTTTTCGAGGTATTGCCTTTTTAATGAACATATTATTCTGAGGTATTTAGCTATCAGCTGTCCGCGGATTAAATTCGTCTATGGGAGACCCTCACAGGTGATTTTTTTTAAACCCGATAAGTAGTGTCGCGTAGCTAATAGCTATCTCCTCTCCTACATACAAACTTACAAACCTACACACTCACAAACTTTACTTCGTTTCTAATATTAGTATAGATAAACAAAAAATGTTTTCTTCTACCTGGATATTATTTTCGTTGTAGACATGTTACATCTGGGTCCTTGCGGGAAAAATCTTACATTAACTAAAATCTCACATCAAAGGGTCAAGCCCTCTCCCCCTTCAACCAAATACCAAATACCTGGATCTAACCATTGAAATCAACCTTACACGCGCTCAAGAACGTAACAAAACCCACCTTTAACCCCGTGTTCAATATTCGAGCCACTTTGTGTTTATGACCAACTGCGTTAGATCTTACTGCGTTTATGTCAAGATATATGCTAATCAATCGCGACAACGGTCAAATGGCAGTCCTTTTACTTATCTGTACAGGTGCGTTAAATGGTGGTATTCCACTCGTCCAATATCTTTGTCAAATCTTTGATGTAGGCTCATTCCACTCATCCAATATCTTTGTCCAAGTTTTTTTTTCATGCGTAGCCATATTGATTTAACTGTCATCGGAATCTTTGATCAAATGTCGGGGTCCCATCCAAGTTTGATGAAATCATCCAATTTCTTTGATCAAAGATATTGGACAAAGATATTGGATGAATTTAATACGGCGTGGTATTCTACTCATCCAATATCTTTGTCAAATTTCTTTGTCAAATCTTTGATCAAAGTTCTTTGACGGAGCCCCATTCCATCACTCATCCAATATCTTTGTCCAAGCTTTTTTTTTTCATGCGTAGCCATATTGATTTAACTGTCATCAGAATCTTTGATCAAATGTCGGAGTCCCATCCAAGTTGGATGAAATCATCCAATTTGTTTGATCAAATGTATATTGGACAAAGATATTGGATGAGTGGAATACCTCCCTTAGGTGCAGTGTGTTTCTGGCGATATGAGAGGTGAGAAATCGCGATTATGGCCAAATATGAATTTGGATAATTACGTGTCTGTACAGGTGCGTTTCTGTCGACATGAGAGTTGTCCTATCACGGTTAGGGCCAAAAGCGAATATGGATAATTACGTTTCTGTACAGATGCGTTTCGGGTAAAGTGCATTTCTGTCCATACGAGACCTGTCAAATCGCGATAATGGCCAGATGCGAATCGGGTTAATTCAGAATCTGTCCAAATACGATTAAACCCAATATATATCGTATAGTTCCTATTTACTCGATTCATTATCCGTGCACGACGCTATCACTGCCAAACACCCCTACCCATGAGGTAATCGTTTACCTTATAATATGCTTTTGAAATAAGTGTTTGTTTCACTACATTTTGAATTTAGAATTGCTAAGTTCATCTGTTTAGGAATTTTATTGTAGAATTTGATATAATTTCCCAAGAACGACTTTTTCGCCTTTTACTAGACTATAAAACGTTATTCTATGTTTTAAGGCAAATTACATCGTTTTTAGCCGGTTTTGCGTGATTAAGTCACAAACATCTAAACTTTTCCACATTAAGATTTAAGACTAGTCAACTCAGTGACGTTAAACTCGAATACCGATCGTGTGATCGCTAGCCCCACTATTCGAACGAAAGGCTCCTCCAAACTGTTCTCTTAATTTTTGCACATTCGGCAATATGGTGCCAGCCTTTGATCTTGTACTCTTGTCCCCAAATTACTCAACACGAACTGGGGGAGGTTTCAGCCCGTAGGCGACTGGAATTACCTAGCAGTAAGTGAGGTACCGATACTGTCAGGTCAGGTACGGGCCTGGCATACACGATTTGTATTATCTACCTCTAAAAAAACTCGCAGCTATCTTGACAAATGTTTTCTCGCTGCTCATTCGATAATACAAGCCTTTTAAGTAAAATTCCGTTTCTTAAATGAGATACCGTAGAATTCTGTTTCTTAAGTAAGATACCGTAAAAAGTAATTATTAAACTTCCGGCAAGGAAGCGGCACAATATCAAAAGAAAAATAAAATTCCTGACGAGAGCGCAAACGACTGAAAATTCAATTCGTCCCAGGATAGCTCTTCACCGGCACGTCATAAAAAGAGAATTCGCATTTTGTCTCATCTGGCGGAGCTTAAGACCTCTAAACTGCAGCTAGACGGTGCACGACCTGCTTCGAACTTTTGACTCGCATCTCTATTTTAAAATAAAAATTATTAAAATTTTATCGGCAACTCCGCACAAAGCATTGCCTGTATCGTGGGTGTTAGAGACAAGCGCTATTACCTTAATACTAGCGGCTTAAAAGATAAGAGAATAAAAAAAATGCTATGCATGCATACAATTAATGAATCTTACCTACTGACTGTGTAGAATACGAGAGATCCCAAGATTCTTAACAACTCTTCGTAATCTGATGTGTTTATTTCAGCTTCCAATTTGATTGAAATGTGTTTATAGTGCTTCCATCCACGCGCGTAGTCCGAATGTGTCAGACCGTGCGCGCGGCACCACCTTGAAATCAAATTAGAATGCAAAGCGTACGTCTCAAACTGTCCCCTGTAGTCTGTTACAATGTGTCACTCACAATGACTCCCGTGTCACACCCAATACCAAATAAACTGACACAAGACAAATTATTACGTACTATGGGTAATCACAGTCGCCGTGATAACGATTCAACGCTTCACTCCAACACA
Source organism: Notocelia uddmanniana (assembly GCA_905163555.1). Classification (NCBI taxonomy): domain Eukaryota; kingdom Metazoa; phylum Arthropoda; class Insecta; order Lepidoptera; family Tortricidae; genus Notocelia; species Notocelia uddmanniana. Next base: position 3,699,162 of record LR991057.1, read on the forward strand.
ATAAAGACCATTATCCTTTGTACGGTACATTTGGAACCCGACTCTGATCAAATTACAGTAGAGCTCTCGCGTGAAAGGAGAATTTATTTTGGAGTGATGCAATATCAAAGCTTTAGTCCACTTGGTCAATACGAGCTGATTGTTTAGTTTTCGTGTAAGGAAATAAATGAGCGGGATTTTTAGGGGAATTTCCGTGGAGGAAGGAATGCGCAAAATGCGGACGTGACCATGTCACACACGAAAACGCTGATAAGCTTGCCAATTATCATATTATCGAGTAAATTTAAACACAATGACTAATTTTTATCAAAATTTATTTATATTCCTAATGTTGTTAGGAAGGTGTAGTATCGAATATAACAAAGTAGTCACAGTAATAGTCGTCTTTTGCACAAGCGGCCTTTCAAGTTGACTGTCAACTCTCCGACTGCCGCTTGCACGGAATCCAACTTCTAAACAGTATATTCCATTTCTTCGAGCATCCCCATCACGACCTTAATTAAGGCGACAGTCAAACACTTACCAGCCTAATACACTGTTTAAATAATTAAAAACCTTTTTAACGAAGCCGGCAAAACATTTCGCAGGCGAACGTCGGGTGAGAAGTGCTTTAATATTTAAATCAAGTCTATTTGACACACCCCCGGGCATGAAGATTGATGGGCTGATGGTTGTTTGATCCGTCCCTTTTCGAAATGCCTAATGGTTTTCGTCTGTTCCTGGGTTACGATTTAGTACTTCTGTCCGAGAAAGTTTGAAAAGGTAGAATCACGAAGAACCGTCTTTGTATCTTGTGAATCGTTTAGCTGGGCTGTCATTTACGACGCTTCACATCGACTCGGCAAATCCTTGTGACTTGTGAAGTTAGACCTCTGATTACCGAATGAAACGATATCTATCTATCCAGGTTTCAGAGGGCCTACTCCGTGCCGTCCCTTTCACTCTCGTGTTATGCAATATATGACGGAAAGGGACGGTACGATACGAAGTTCGATTTTCGAAGTTCGGAGTAGGCCCTCAGCTTCGCCAAAAATGCTTTCGTATGCCCGGCCGGCGTATTTCTCGCTTATCTCCAGGTCGGACTTCTCATTCGATACTCGTGAAATTTTGTGAGGAGGTATGATTATTTTACAGATTTTTTTGTCGAGACAGTTTTAGAAAATTATGGAATTTAAAATAAATCGTGAGATCTACATCTACAGCTCACAGAGCCACCAGTTATAATAATATACATATATTGTAATATAATGCTTATACACATTGTTATACCTATTGTTATTACGACTCCCGGCTGCAAGATATGTATGCTAGGGGTGAATGGTGAGATGAGTGAAGTTAACATATAACTTGTTTCAACTCACACATAGAAAAAACAAAAGTAGTCTATGATAAATAGTTAACGGCTTGTGTATTTAAGTTATTTTTTTAATACTAGATTGTTAACCAAGGGTTGAAAGCCACCCATTTCCGAGCACCAATAGTTCGAGGCTGAAATGTGTGGTTTCAGCCGACAGAATTAAACACTAAACACACACTATCATTTCGAATACCGGGAAATTAAAAAAAAGGCCAAGTGCGAGTGGGACTCGCGCACGAAGGGTTCCGTACCAACACCTCCAACTCTACATTTAAAAACACTATACAATACATTTAATAAAAAAGGTCGGATCTTCATAGGAAACCTACGGCACTTGGGCCCTTTTGTTTGGGAAAGGCAGTTTTATGAGCAATAACTCAAAAACCGTTAAACCTATCTTGTTCAAACCAATTATCGTTAAAAGTATTTATTAATTTCCATCATCTTGATTTTTTCAGAATTTTAAACATCATAGTTTAGAAATTACAGGGGTGGGGACACACTTTTTACCACTTTGACAGCTAATGTCTCGCCAACGGTTGACTTAAATGGAAAAGTTTTCTAGGAACCTGTCATTTTTGAAGGCTCATCCATAGCCACACGCCTATTTGCATTTAAAAAAAATTGACCCCCTGTTACATGTATGAGGTGCCCCCCAGTTTAATATATTATTTTTTCAAAATTTCACATCATATATAGCGGTTCATAGCATACACCTTCCTACCAAATATCATAATTGTAGTGCTGATTTTGATCCGAGTAAATTGGCTGTGACATACGGACGGATAGACAGACAGACATGACGAATCCATAAGGGTTTTTTTTTGCCATTTGGCTACGGATCCCTAAAAATACCAATGTGAAAAAACATTTTCTGAATCAGTTATACCCGCCGCGGCCAGACATGAACCCTATGACACTGACAGTGAGAGTTCCTTCATATAACCTTGGAACGGCGTCGCTGTCACATCGAAATGTTAATAAGCATCTTTTGGTAATGTAGCTAATTAGTTTATGTGGAATTGTAACATTTACTTAATAATAATATGAAAGAAAATTGTTTTGTCCCTTATTTCCATAAATATGCTTAACCGAATATATTTGGTGACGTACTGCAAAAGTTATATCGTTAGTCTGTATCGACTAAGGAATGGTTGTTTCGATAAACAGAGGTCGATAATTGAAGTGACTGTACTAAAATGCGTTTTTTATACAATTTTATTTACAAGGTTGTGTAAAAAGAAGACAACGTTGAATCCTATGGTCGTCACCATCAGCCGTTTAAGACAAATACGGACGCGTATAGGAATCTCTATAGAAATCCTTACTCTGAGTTGAGATATTATAATAAAACCTATAGACTACCTTATTTATATGTGTATTAGATACAATAAAATGAATAAACATGTCAACCGACATGGGTGTATATGAAATGAAAAAAAAAATAGAAGTATCGAAACTTGCACAACACTGTCAGAAATATCACTGTCAGTGTTATAGGTTTCATGTCTGGCCGAACCGGGTATAAATCTTATCGAATCCATTTTAAAATCGTCTGTGTATGGACCATTTTAGCGGGAACTGCTGGCTGAAGCAGCTTTTTTTGTGTATGGACCATTTTTGTAAGCGGATCTGAAGGGTTTATGTGATCCATATTAAACGAAAGAATGCTTGTAATTTACCATTGAAAAGTATCGATAACATAATATATGTCTATTTCCATAATTTTAAAATTGAATCCACTATAATTTAATTATTATAAGTAAGCTTCAAATATTACTAAAATTAATGGCAATGTGGCTGATAAATTTCTGCCAAATTGATATTTTTTAATGAATGTAGGACGCGATTATATTTAAAACCAATTGCTTAAAATGTATTCAAATAACAATATTTATTAGTGATTATTAATATAATTTAGTTTTTTATTACCATAATTTTAAATATTTACTCATAATAATATCGAAGTTTATAATACTAATATTATTTTACGGAGGTGGCTGTACACGGGTTTCTGCCATTGCTCAATTTTTTAATAGTACATTACGATACAAGTGCAGAGAACAGGAAATTCGCAACGAGTGGTGATATAAATTGAAACACAACCGAAAGGGAGTGTTTTAAATCGACACGAGTTGCGAATTACCTGTTCGCACGTGTATCGTACAACGTTTTACAGTACATATGGCTCTTTAAAGTTTCGACTTTCGACATATGCACGTAATCTGCTGATTACCGCACTCGTGCGGTAAAGTAGCACCATATGTACTGTAATAGTACATTACGATACAAGGGTTGTAAAACAAAGAAAGGCCGATATCGCAGAAGTTTGAAACCCGAGGGTCATAAATATGCGAGAGAGGGCTTTCTGTTTTACGACCCGTGTTTTGTATACAATTTTACGTCACCACTTGGCCAAAAAGTGGATTTTTCCGAACGCGCAGCGTGCGGAAAAACGCGCTTAGTAGGCCAATTTATTGTGTACAGTCAGCATCAAAAGTAGCCACGCATTTGAAAAGTTCGAAAGTCTTTATCACGAGGGAATAAGACTTTTGACACCTTCATATGCGTAGCTTATTTTTTTATAAAAAATGGGATTGCTCTTGGCCAGCATCTGGCCGGGGGGCAAAGATGAGGCCGACGATGAAGCGAGCTAACCCAGCTACTTTTGATACTGAATACTTTTGGTACTTGTTTATTGTGGGAGTGAATGGTGGGTGTGGACACTTAACACGTTTTAAATAGGCTTTCGACATAAAGCGAGACATCATCTGGGTGTTAATATGGTAAAGAGCAAATAAAATGGGTACACTTTATAGCTAACTAGCTGTTGCCCGCGACTTCGTCCGCGTCTTCGCTCCTATTGGTCGCAGCGTGATGTTCAGGGGTCGGGATTCTCGTAGCACTTTTGGGCTGTCATAGGGACTTCTCATTTATCGACTTACGATCTACATATTATATCGATACATTATAGAACACAACATGTTGATGAAGATTAACAGTAGAGCTAAACAACAGGCGGTCTTATCGCCTAAGAACGATCTCTTTCACATAACTTGAGTAGTTGAAAATTTGAAATAGAGATATGCAATGAAAACAACGAAAAGTTAATAGTTAACAATTTCACATTTAATTTGTTCAGTTCAGTGTTTGTGTTTGTTTGTTTGCATATGTCTATAAAACTACTAATCAAAGGTCATCAGATTGATGGCCAGTACCCACCCACATAACGATATCATTAGGTACGATGGCAATTCTTGTTTTGAAAAAAGTCTAGAATTAATGCCTCGTAATAAGAAATCCACAATTTTTTTTATAAGGAACACTAAAATATTATTATAATAATTCCTATTTAAAATTTCCAAAAAGTTGGCATCCAAAGGTTATCTCGAAGAGATCGCTCATTCGCGATAAGACTGCGTGTTGTTTACTTTACACTTTTAATACTCTGTATTTATCGACATATATTTGTATATCGGAAGTCGATAAATGAGAAGTCCCTATGACAGTTCAAGTGCTACGAGAATTCCGACCCCTGGCTGATGTTACGAGTATACAGGGTGGCCCATTCAAATCGGTCAGTATGGGAAAGTCTAAAACTATAAGACATACGAAGATTTGTTCTTAGGAACCATGTCACCGATTTTACAAGTAGAGAGGTACAAACAACCATAGAGACAATTTTACATGCCTGAACTTGTTGAATATTGTAACGGTGGTCACTTTGAACACCTACTATGATAAATTAAAGTATGTGAAAAAAATGCATTTTATTCATTTTAGACATTATGTTTCTTAGAGACATTTACTGCTTAAGACCTACACAAACGATATCTGAATAGAAATAGTGTAAGTTTATTTTTTCAAAACAACCGGGTTCGATTCCCTAGCTGGGTACAGTGTTTTTTTTCAAATGTATGAATGCAGTTTTTCTTTTTATCAAAATGGGTGACATGGTTCCTAAGAACAAATCTTCGTATGTCTTATAGTTTCAGACTTTCCCATACTGACCGATTTGAATGGGCCACCTTGTATAGCCTAAAGCCTTCCTCGATAAATAGACTATCCAACACAAAAAGATTTTTCAATTCGAACCAGTAGTTCCTGAGATTAGCGCGTTCAAACAAACAAACTCTTTAGCTTTATAATATTGATATAAGTATAGATTTCCTTACCTACTGACCCGTTGCAATTGCTCTTGAGTGTATATTTACTATGCGTTGGTAGAATAGAAATGGCGCTATAATATAATATGCTGGGGAAACAGTTACAGCTAAACATCAATGCGGCATTTATTGCGCAGAAAAGGGCAATAAGAATAATGGCAAAAGTACCGCATTAGACGTTTTTTTTTGAAATTGTAATTTGTTCTGTCATTGTAAATTATGTGTTCTTAATTTATTATTTAAAAGGTTTGTAATTGATTATTATTATTTTTGAGTTTTTTTTTTTAATTTACATGTATTTTCAAACACAATTTATATTCATTCACCATTCGGCGGGATATCAGAGTATAGTTCTGTTTAACAAACTACCTCTTGAGCTGAAATCAATCACAAGTAGTAACATATTCAAAAACAAACTAAAGTCTTTCTTGTTGAGGAAGTGTTACTATAATTTATTGTTTTTTTTTAAGTTTTAGTTTTAGTGTTTTTTTTTGACATTGTAATTTGTTCTGTCATTGTAAATTATGTGTTCTTAATTTATTATTTAAAAGGTTTGTAATTGATTATTATTATTTTTAAGTTTTTTTTTAAATTTACATGTATTTTCAAACACAATTTATATTCATTCAGCATTCGGCGGGATATCAGAGTATAGTTCTGTTTAACAAACTACCTCTTGAGCTGAAATCAATCACAAGTAGTAACATATTCAAAAACAAATTAAAGTCTTTCTTGTTGAGGAAGTGTTACTATAATTTATTGTTTTTTTTTTAAGTTTTAGTTTTAGTGTTTTTTTTTTGACATTGAAATTTGTTCTGTCATTGTAAATTATGTGTTCTTAATTTATTATTTAAAAGGTTTGTCACGGCTATTTTTATTTTTAAGTTTTTTTATTATTATTTTATGTAAAACACAATTGAAATCATAACTATCATAAGTATCTGGAACTTAGCACTTTCTCGCATTTACTCGTTGGAAATTTAGTTTAAGAAATTTATAAAGAAGGCATTTTTTCACTGCACGAAAAACACAAATATAAAAGGAATAAACACGGCATAGTATACGAGTGTGGCCTGTAATAGGAGCAAAAAATTAAACGGTACACTATTGACCTCTCCAGCAATTATTTTCAAATGGTTTTAATAGTAAAAAAAAAATGTTTTTTTTTTCTAAAAGTAGCTTTTAAGTACTTTTTTAGTCTACTGGAGTGATATTAATAACTATTTATACAAAAAACACTAAAAATTTATAAAAAAAATAAAAAAATCCTCTTAAACCTAAAATGCGACAACGATTATGAGTCATAACTTGAAGCAACCTCAAAATCAGCATTGACTGTCACGCTATAATCTCTGGGTGCCAAGATCAATTACTTGGAGGTCATAAATTTAAACCAAAAATTTTCCCAATTGAAAAAAGATAAATTTTTTTGGACACAAGAGGATACTGCAGATGCTCTAAGGAAGCGTCCTTTAAATTTATTGCTCCTATTACAGGCCACAGCCGTGTACTGGTAACACAGATAGTTTAAACATGGCGCGATAAGGTACTGTACAGTCGTAAAATGAATTGTTCGTCACTTTTTGGACCTTAATATTATTATAATAAAGTAGAAAATTGGCGAACCGGTTTATTCCTAAACTATAATATATAACGGTAAAAGTAAAAGTAAAAAGTAAAAAGTAAAAGTAGTTTATTCTTCAAATTAGGCATATTACATGCACCTATGAACGTCAATAAACTACCACCGGTTCGGAAAAATAAACCTCTGCCACGAGAAGAACCGGCGTAAGAAACTCGGCGAGGTGTCATTTTTTCAAAACAATATACATTGTATAGTTAAATATAAATTACAGTGTCAGCTACTACAAAATAACTGAAATAACAATGCTACAGTAGAAAACATATTTTCGCGATAGATTACCCGTGCAGGACGCTATCACTGCCAAACATCCCTATCCATGATGTAATCGTTTATCTTATAATATGCTTTTGAAATAAGTGTTTGTTTTACTACAGATTTGAATTTAGAATTACTAAGTTCAGTAATGTGTTTAGGAATTTTATTGTAGAATTTGATACAATTTCCCAAGAACGACTTTTTCGCCTTTACTAGTCTATAGAAGGTTACTTTCAGTTTCCCAGTATTTCTCGTGGCTATTGGTTTATCAGCGTTCGTTGGAAAATTGCCCAAATTCTTCCTAACATACATTATTATTTCAAATATATATAGGGACGGCAGGGTTAGAATATCTATTTCTTTGAAAAATTCTCTTAATGACTCACGTGACCCCAAGTTATAAATTGCTCGGATAGCCCTTTTTTGCAAAATAAAAACAGTTTCAATATCTGCAGCTGATCCCCATAAGATAAGACCATAAGTAATTATACTATTAAAATAAGCAAAGTAAACTAACCGCGCCGTTGCTACATTGGTAAGCTGCCTTATTCTCCTGACTGCAAATGCAGCAGAGCTCAACCTACTTCCTATCGCTGTTATATGGGAACCCCACTGCAATTTTGAGTCCAATGTAATACCTAAGAATACAGTAGAAGTAACAAATTCTAATGTTTGACCATTAAGTCTAATATTTGTATATAAGTTTCTGTTTGATGAGTTCGCAAGAGAGAATTTAATACATTTCGTTTTTTTCGGGTTCAATACTAAGTTATTGGCAGCAAACCAGTCAGATATCATGGAGAGGGTATTATTTGGTTCAATGAGTTCAGTATCTCTCCTATTTACCTTGAACAGTAATGAGGTGTCGTCTGCGAACATTACAATGCCTGATCTTCGGCTTACCATATATGGCAGATCATTTACATAAACAAGGAACAGGAACGGACCTAGAATAGACCCCTGAGGTACTCCCATCTCTACCACTGTCTCTGACGAAATGGCTTTATTTATCGCTACCTTTTGATTTCTCTGTGTTAAGTATGACTTCATGAGATCTAATGCGTGCCCTCTGATGCCATAAAACTTAAGTTTACAAATTAAAGTACCATGATCTACACAATCAAAAGCCTTGGAAAGGTCACAGAACACTCCGATGGCGTCGTGCGACTCTTCCCAAGACTGCAAAATAAATTTTAATAAACTTGCACCTGCATCAGTAGTTGACCTACCCTTCGTGAAGCCGAACTGCTGTGCGTGCAAAATATTGTGAGAATTAAAGTGAGAAACCAATTGCGTAAGCATTATTTTTTCGAATATTTTGCTAAACGCAGGTAGGATAGAAACTGGACGATAATCAGAAGGATTATCTCTATGACCTGATTTGAAAATTGGAACTACTTTACTACATTTCATTAAGTCTGGAAAAACGGTGTTATGTTAAGCCCCTTGTGAGTCCGACCGTACAGTCGAGGGCATAATGGCAACCCGCGCCAAGTAAACACTAGTCTGCAAGAGCTCTATCACTTTATATTGAAAATGTATATAAGAAATTAATGTTTAGTTGAAGTTTACGTGGAACAAGTGCCTGGAAGTACTTACGTGCCATTATCCTTATCAAAACACTATATCTGGCACTCACTGGACACAATATTAAACGGTGAGAAAACTGTATAGTACGTTAAATCCTTGTATTTGAACTTCAACATCACCGTAAAACAATATTCTTTAATAAATAACGGGATAACCTAACAGCGTGCTAACAGCTGATTGGAGACACAGCTGACAGTTGACAGCAACGCAGTGCGCCAACCTAACAGAAAACTTTGATAGTGTTGCCAGACTGAAATTACCAAAAAGCTGCGTTCATTGAACACAGCGTTGTTTAAGAAGACTGCTACTGTGAAATAATAATATATATATACCAAAATGAACTGCTCAGCGTGTAGAAGGAAGATCGAAAGGGGGGAACTAATCATTTGTTCACACTGTAAGGGAACATATCACTACGCATGCCTCAATATGACCTCAGCGTTTATTAGGGAACACGGCAACGAGTTAAAAAACACCTGGAAATGCCCCGCCTGTGATAACATCACTCGTCGGCGCCGCAATGACGACACACTGGCGTCCCCAGCGGGCCAGCATCAGCAAGCGACACTCTCAGAAGACGCAAATATGTCATTGGATGACAGCAACGTCTCTTGCCTTCATGAAACGCACTCAGGATCCCTGTCGATTCAGTTGCCCCAGAGCCCCCTTAGAGATATTCAAAGAGAAAACAATACTCCTCAAAGTTCCCAATTGTCAAATGCAGAAGGGCAAACTAGGATACTAGTGAATCCGCCTAGTAGCCCAGCTGAGCAAAATCATGCAATATCCGAGACTATACTTATCGAACTGAGAAGTTTCCGTTCCGAAATCACCAAACGATTCGAACACCAAGAACAAAAATTCACCAGTCTTATCGACAATATAAAATCGAATGTTTGCGATTTGTTTAAAAAATATACGGAGCTTAGTACCGACATGGACACCATCAGAGCAGCTGCTGACAAAGCAAACACACAAGCATGCAACATTTCGCGAATAGCCAGCTCCCATGCTCAAAGTATTAATGATGCAAATATGAAAATCACATTCCTGGAAAGCGAAGTAGCGGCATTAAAAGAATTATCCAGCGCACTAGAAAACAACATAAGCGGTTGCATGTCCTACTCAACTGCTGTGAAATCGCAGACTAGAAATGAGTCAAATGCGTCAAACATTCTGGCAAAACTCCCCACTAGCCCTACTGTCGCGGTACCACAGAGACATGAGGCCTATGAACCCCGTCTTAAATCTCCTGGCAAAACAAATAACAAACCAAATCCTAGCCGCCCTCGTCAGTCTGTTGTCCGAGCCACCGGTGATGTAGATTCTGACCTGAAAATTATGGAGCCCTTGAAGCACATACACGTCTGGAATTTCCATGCCGACACGATTGAACAGAACCTGCTATCATACTTGGACAAAAAGCGCCCATACAAGTCATACAACGTAAAAAAACCCGATCCATCTCACACGCGTCACAATTGTTTCATAGTATCCGTGCCCCCGGCTGACTTCGATTTTTTCATGTCTCCGGATAATTGGCCCAAAGGTACCATGTTACAAGAATGGTACGCCTATAAGCCTAAGCGAAAATCCAATAGCCGTGATGGCAACAGAACGTTTTTTCGTTCCGAAAACCACTAAAGCACGGAAAGTTAACTTGTTCTATCAAAACGTGAGAGGCCTGAAAGGGAAACTAGGTCTAATAAAAAATACACTCAATACTTTCCATGCAAATATAATTGCAGTGACAGAATCAAGACTAGATGACACAATTCACGACTCCGAGTTATTCCCTCCAGACTTCGTGGTGCTGCGTGCCGACCGGCGCGGGCGCGGGGGCGGCGGCGTTCTGCTGGCCGCCCGTTCGCCCTTCCGGCTCCAGCTGCTGGACTGTGGCGCGACACCAGAAGATGAAATTATATGCGCCATAGTGTCAAAAGGTCATCTCCGATTCATCATTTGTGTAGTATATCTCGCACCAAACATTCCACAGGCTAGGTACTACTCCGTTTTTAATTGTATAGAACGTATTACCTGTGAACATTCCGCGCCTACAGTTGTATTAGGTGATTTCAATCTATACTCTACCTCCAATGTTGTCCGTAAAGATTTTGAATTGCTGCTTTCTTATTGTCATCTTAGCCAAAAAAATAGCATTGTAAATAGTCTGGATCGATTGTTGGATCTAGTGTTAGTAAATCAAGCTGTTACAGAGGTATCAATTACAGAAGCTGTCGCTGGTCTTGTTTCCTCAGAGAAGCACCACCTACCTCTGGACATATTCTTATCATGCAACACACTGTTCACCAAAACTACAACTTCCACTTATAATAATATTAATAACGTTGATGAATCTAGTATACCGCGAAATTACAGAAAAGCTAATTTCCCGTTGCTTTATCATAAATTGTCTAATATTGCGTGGTCTCCATTATACGCTTGTAATACCGTTGATGACAGCATCAGCTGTTTCTACTCCATATTGAATGGAATAATCTCAAATTGTGTTCCACCAAAAGTAGCGACTAATAATCGTAAAAACTACCCTATTTGGTTTACATCAGAGCTTATCTATCTTAATGAGTTGAAAAACCGGCACCACAAAGCATATAAACAAACCGGAAATCAACTTCACTATGCATTTTTTTCCTACTATAGAAAACTTGTACTTGCACAGTCCCAAGAATGCCTAGATTTTTATATTAAAAAGCTACAATTAAATATAGTAAAAGACCCATCTTCCTTCTGGTTTTTTGTAAACCAAAATAGAAAATCTCAACAACCTTCCGCTTTTGGTAATTTGTCATCACAAGAAGTTGCTGATTTATTTGCCAATTTCTTCAAAAATGCCTATTTGCCGACACCACCCACCCTAGATGTAACAGCCGCTTGTAGCTCTGCTACATCCAACGGTATTCTAGAAACCCACCGTAATGTCACTATTGACTACATTAGTGCAGAGGATGTCCGCAGAGCTATAAGTCGCCTGTCTCCGAAGCATACCCAAGGCCCTGACGGTATCCCCCAGTTTATAATTAAGGACTGTCGGGAAGTGTTTGTGCAACCCCTACATTTCATTCTAAATCTCTCGCTAAAAACAAATTTATTTCCCTCTTTCTGGAAAACGGCAAAGGTACTGCCGATACACAAATCCGGTTCAAAATCTGTCATTCAAAACTATAGGCCAATCGCAATACTATCTATTTTTGGAAAAATTTTTGAAAGCATTCTCTACTCCAGTATGTACCAGCAACTCGATGGTTGGTTTTGTGATGAGCAGCATGGCTTCTTACCAAAACGATCGACTTCGTCCAACCTTTTAAATGTATCAACTCTAATCGCTAACAATCTGGATAATAGAACACAAGTCGATGTGGCCTATTTTGATTACAGGAAAGCTTTCGATAGAGTTCATAATGACATCCTACTAGAAAAATTGGCTATAGCCGGATTGTCTCCTCCACTGTTAAGGTTATTGGCAAACTACTTATCAGGAAGGCAACAGTACGTCCAGTACGGACAATGTAGGTCTATTATATATCCGGTTTTTTCAGGAATAGGACAAGGCAGCAACCTCGGTCCTCTCCTATTTCTCATTTTAATTAATGACTTGCCAGCGTCCGTAAAACACTCGACCTGCTTAATGTTTGCTGATGACCTAAAATTAGCTAAACCAATTAACAACCATCTCGACTGTGCTAAGTTGCAAGAGGATATCAATAGTGTCTGTGAATGGAGTGAGCGAAATAAATTGTCTCTCAACGAAGATAAGTGTTCAGTGATGTCGTATACCCGTGCACACCATCGCTTACACTGTGTTTACAAAATAAAGAACAATCCACTCACGCAAGTCTCATCTACCAAAGATCTAGGTACTTGGTTTGATCCACATCTCACTTTTAATGACCATATTATGAGCACTTGCTCTGCTGCTAGAAAATGCTTGGGCTTTGTAATCCGCCAATCCAGATACTTCAATTCGCAAACTACCCTTAGTGTTTTATATAATGCGTATGTTCGAAGTCGACTGGAAACAAATTCGATCATATGGAGCCCACATGAACGGCTGTACACTCTCATATTAGAGAGAGTTCAGAAATCTTTCGTTCGCTTCCTCTTCCTTAAGCTGTACGGGTATTACCCTCGCCTATACCCAACATTATATATTTTGGGAATGGTAAATTATAACTCCCTTGAGACCCGAAGGAATGTATCGTTAGTCAAATATTTCTTTCGCTTATTACGAGCCAAAGTTAGTAACCCTTCACTACTAGCGCTTATCCCTCTACGCGTGCCCTCCGTCACCGGTGTTCAGCTCCGGCGCCGGCCCGCGCTGTTCGCTGTCCCGCCGGCGCGAACCCGTGCCCTATCTCACTCTCCGCTACACCGTGCCCTGACTCTTCTGAATGGTATACTAGACAGCGACAGTGAACTTGACTTATTCCACAGCTCTGAATCGTGTTTTTTGGCAATAACTAACCGTTACTTGGAATCTATATCTACTCCAAGTTCCATCATTATAGCTTAAAATTAAGTTACTTACTAAAACAATTTATTTGAATGATGTATAATGTTAACAATTATTGACTAGTGTTTTTAATATGTTTTTAATATGTTTATGTTAAGTATAATCTCCAGTTAACACTGTATAGCTTGACTGTGAAGTGTTAATTTATGGAACATAATAAATAAAAAAAAAAAAAAAATATGTATAAATGTATGGAACTTATTTCTAGATAATTAAAAAAAAAGTGCAAATGTAACTTTTTTCTCAGAATACGGACTTTTTGGGCTCATTCGACTTAGAATCAATAACGCTATCGATCTAGAAGAAAAAACGTGTTCTTAGAACAGTTTTTTTACTTTCCATACATGTATGTATAGCGATATAAACAAAAAAGACATCGAAATCTTGAATGCGCCCAAAAAGTCCATATTTTGAGGAAATATTAAAATGCCCCATTGTGAGGTGAAAAAATGTATACATATTAGTGCCTTTGACTGTACCTACCTTTTGAGAAAGGTGTTTTTAACGCCACACGTCCGAATCCAAATCCTTGACCAGTCGATAAACGTAATCCCCGCTAGGATCAAATCAACGTCGCCCCCCGTCGCAGGATATTAGATAATGTTGCCATCGAACTCGCTTTCCTCCCAATCTGTTCTGAAGTTCCGGAAGCAGCGTACATGTTGCCTGGAGCGATGGTTGTGTTTAGTTATACGGGGACTTTGATACGTGTACAAGAAGAGCCGTTATAAAGAAACAGTATTATACAGGATGAGAGTTGGCTGCCCTACACTCAATATTTTCATTTTTTTTCATCACACTTACTCGTAAAGAGTCTTATTGTACGCAGGCGTATAGAGCAGTTATAGCCGATTTACCTCCCCCGGGAGTTATGGATTTTCATGACTCCCTAGGGACTTATGAGTTTCTGTGATCTGATTGGTTTAAACCATACTGACCGCGCTCGACAATAATACTGCTCTGTGATTGGTTAAAATATCAATGCTAAAAAATCTAGCTAGCCGCGCGCCGCTAAAATACTGGTTTATGATTGATTGAAATATTGAAGCTGCGTGCTCCTCTCGCGGGGACGCCTCGGCGATCATGCACTGACTGATACTGGAGGTAAAGTTGTAGATTACGTCAATTTGGATTGGTGCTGGAGTTATTTATTTCCTCGCAAATGTGGTGAAAAACATTGTGATTTACTCGGGCGTAAGATATTGCAGCTTACGCTACTCGTTGAATAATGTACTATTCCGGTTGTATGCCCAAAACAACCCGCTACTTTTTTATATCTGTATATTAAATGCTTAATCAGTCACCCAGCAGTTCTACTTCATATTTCTTCTACGGACTGTGAAGTTATTACTAAACATAAATGAATACACGTATCAGGAATTCAGGATGTACATTAGGTTCGTGAACATAGAGTACTTTTGGTAGTAAACTAAAAGCCAAGACGATAACCGCAACTAGGACGGCAATTTGATGAAAGTAATTAAAAATAACAGCTAAACGGCAGTTTCGTTGGCAATTTTTCTCATTTAACTGAGTACAAGTTAATAGGCGAGCGGAGGGATTTATTTCTTGATGGAAAGAGTCATTTCAGTAATGGCTTCGGCTCTTAACAATAGGGTTGGCAGTTCAGTGAAGCTGACCGCTGAATAACTATAGCAGAGATAATACGATTGAAAAAAATATGAAAAATATTAATATTTTTTGTTGTCCTCCTTTGTACACTAAAATATTACAAAACACATTATAAAATCTATATTAATACAATTGCGAATAAGCGGTTGATTCTGTTGCTAGGAAATGTAATAGAAAAAAAAATACAGGAGTTTTTGACATTTTAACGTCTTGTATGAAAACCTTAATAATCGCTGTATTTTTTCTCCATCATGCAACAGAAACTAATTTCCGACCTAGAATCCCATTGTGTATACAAAGTGTCATGTTATTCCAGTATGGCGTTTTAAAACGAGAGCGACACTACGTTTGTATGGAGAACTGAGCGTCCTGCGGACTCCGCTTCCCGATGTCTCCATTCCAATCGATGCTCGTGTTCGGGTCACAGATTCGGCCAGCCGCGACGATAATTGGTTGCGACATCAAGGAAAGAACCAACGAAGCGGGAGAAAGGGATCAACATTGAACAAATTGACGTTTGGCGAATGCATTTCTCTAAAAACATCGGTTCTAATAAATATCGATGATCGCGGTATGTATTAAATATATTGTACACATAACTAGGTAAACAGACCAACGGACATAAAAAAATAATACTTCATACAACTTGGTGACCCTACTTCACTCTACAGCCCCCACCACCACGTTTTGTCATCCCTCATACAAAGTGTCACAAGCGATAGGGTTGACCATAATTTAAGTATTCAGTTATTATTTTTCTAGTATTTTTTTTTTAATTAACTTGCCTTATTCTATGTAACAACTATTGCATTGAAAAGGCGATCAAGTGTCCGAAAAATATACTTATTACGTCTCCAGTTTCACCCTAAAAGCCGAGACACACCGAATGCGTGCGCAGCACGTGCGCGTGCGCGTGTGCGTGGCGTGCGCGTTGTACCGTATGAAACGCACACGCACACGCGCAGGTGCTGCGCACGCATTCGGTGTGGCTCGGCCTTTATTATAACCATCGTCATAACGTAGCTCTACTAAAAATAATGTTCAGAATATGATTTCAAATATAGACTGATTGAATAGTGTTATTCCAATCAAATTTATCGCAACTTTATTACATAAAATAAATATTTGTCGGTCTACTATTATCATATTCGCTCCGTAAGGGAATAGGCTAAGTTGGGCGAGAACGTGACACGAATGAGACATTACTAAAGTTGGAAGAAAACTTATGCCGAAGGAAAGACATGGTTATTTTCACCATATATTTCGAATCGGGTGTGATCAACTATTTGTGTTATCATCATGATCATCATAATGATTTAATCGTTGCATTGCAAACATGGTGCTGTCAAGATGTTTTATAAAATCTAACCAGTACAAACATGGACCTTCATACTAGGGTGAAACCTGTTTAAACTAACCTAAGCTTAAAAGCGGCCAAGTTCAGCTATTACTTGTTAACTAGTAGTCTACTTAGCTGTGATACTTTTCTTTATTACTTCATTATATGCCCTACTACCCTGATTTTTTTTCAAATACCCAGTATTAACCGTTTAGCTGGCAGAGGAGAGGGGACTCTTGAGTCTTGACTCTA
Organism: Notocelia uddmanniana; assembly: GCA_905163555.1. Taxonomy (NCBI): domain Eukaryota; kingdom Metazoa; phylum Arthropoda; class Insecta; order Lepidoptera; family Tortricidae; genus Notocelia; species Notocelia uddmanniana. The sequence continues at coordinate 3,715,929 of LR991057.1, forward strand.
ACAAAAATTTGCACTTTAAAGTATAATATCACGCAAAAGCATTCCTTAATCAAAAAATGGTTAAAGAAAACCTACATTGTTTTTAAACGAGCTATCTAACGATACCCCACACGGTGGGTTTTGCAATAAAAAAAAATCCATCCCCATTTTACACGTAGGGAAAGTACCGTTAAAACATTTTTTTTATCGGAACCCTAAAAAGTAAAATAGTAATATCTGCGTTATCAACACATAAGATTTTATTTATCTCTTTCACAAAACCTACATTACCTATCCACTGTCAGAAACCCCAGATATTTTTCTCGAAAAGATGTTAATAATATTCTAGCAGTTTCTACACGTGCAAATATATACGAGCAAGGTTGTATTTATGATACCAATTGCTTTCGCATTGGCCGGCTAGACGGCGGACGTCATAAAATATGTATTTATGTACCCCACTAGTATGAATTCAACATATTCGCAGACTTTGCATGTGTCAGTCTTACTTTGGTTAACCGATTAGACTTGTAGTTACAAGACATCTACTACATTACATATGTCACAGTAAATGTATTCTCAACAACAGTATCCGAACTAGTACTGCGCTCCATTTCAATTGAAACCTGTTCTACGCACACATGTGCAAGTGCATCAGATTTATGTTAATCTCACCAGTCGTATGACTTGGCAATCATACTAAATGTATGGAAATATCGTTCTTCTATCGCGTCACGACTGCCGTCAGTTAAATATGAAACGTCTGTATGCATAATGATAGGTTTTTGTGTGCCCGATGACAATGCAACAGAGGGAAGGCCGGATATAAACATCCTACAGAAAAGGAAGGCTAGCAAGATTTCCTTAGTTACGTTTACAATGCACACACAATATGCAGTGATCCATCAAGTGTGACATGGCGACGGTAGCTAAGAAGCCGTGACCACCTTTCACATTCTCTCGAATTGCCTACCGTTGTTCACTTTACTGCATGACGGGTAAAATTATTTGTTTAGATTCGATCCTCGACACGATGTCAATAAGGTCATAACCATAATAATAAACTATGGAAGTCTTTGGAGGAGGCCTATGTCCAGCAGTGGACGTCTTTCGGCTGACATGATGATGATGATGATGATGCAATAACGGTTTAGGGACTTTAGGGCATTTTTATTTAAATATGTCACATAACTGGACATTCATTCAAACGCATACGTTTCGTCACACAACTGACAGGTTACCCGTGACTTAAAATATCACTTGAGTAAACCGTGGCAAAACAACTTATGAAAATACTCTATAATGCAAATCCTCCGCGCGAGCTAGTAAAAAGGTGATTCGTGAGGGCTCTGAAAGTTAGCGATCAAAAACTCTGAAAAAAATATATCGGTAATTTTGGTATCTTATTAAAAAATCCATTGTTTAATTTTTTATCATTACTTAAACCTCGCTACTACTAAAGTATATAAGTGTAGTAATTAAGTAATGTCAAACTTTTAAAGCTATGATCCGTTTTGGCAAGAAACTTATTTTCATGCCGAGTGTCGCATGTTTCCGCGTGCGGGCGACGAGCGAGACATTTAAACGGCTACATTATAGGTACATTCGCCGTTGTTTCAAACCGTCGTTAATCGAGTTACGCTTGACAGGCAAGTTTGCCAGTTCTCTATGATATGACAGCTACCGGCGCCATATTAAAAGTCTACGGTCAGTAATGTGTGGTCGATGCAACTCGTCCTAAGAATGCACCAATTTTTTTTTAACAAGTTTTGCCGTCGTCGTTTGTGTATTTTACTTGAAAACTGGCCGAAACCGAATCCGAAACTTCGATCGGAAACTTCATAGCTTAAATACAAAAATAGGTTTACGTATTTTACGCTATTGATAATGATTAGTAGGTATAAATTATGCGATAAAGTGTAATAAGTGAATAATTATGCTTAAACCTCCATCTTCGCTGAATGTAGGTATAATACGTAAAACAACCCGTCACGTATGAGCCTCGGAGGCCTAGCAATTACCGTATAACTAGTTGGTAACGAACGCACGTAGATATTTACATGTGTTTCATTAAAAGCAAGTTTGCGCCAAGGACGTTCGGACCGCGAAATGAATCCGTAACGTACTATTGATTATAAGTACCTGGTCATGTCACAGTCAAAGTATTGATACCAAGACAAGATGACTAGGTTGCAAATTGCAACATAGGCGCATGAAAATATCTACTGCAAACATTTTAGTGACGGCTGCCGGTGGAGCAAGTGGCACTTAAATAACACACTTATAATATGTAACATAAGCTTAAGAATATGTCTTCTTAAAGAAGCGATAAACAATTAGATTAAGAGACTTCTAAACCAAAATATTTCAATGATATGCTGCCGCATTTTTTCCTCTTTATTGTTTTAGGGACATTAAATCACTTAAAATTACGTCAGTTCCATTGTACCTTGACCTAAATAATGAACAAACTATCTACTACGTACAGTACTATATTAAGTAAGATATTCTAGTACAAATAAAGTTAGCATACGAGTATTCTGAAATCGGTGCAGGTAGCATATATTAAAACTTTTATTCCGTACACATTTCGTCAAAATGTGCTGGACATCTTTTGTTGTGTTGCAAACTTCACAATTCGGTGATGGTTCTTTCATTAAATAAGCAATGTTTTTTAGCGGAATGAACATCCAAAGGGGCGTATCAGCCTGTGGTGCGGTGTGCGTCCAATTACGTAGTCTTAAATCAAGTTAATATCCTGCCTTCTGAGTGTTTTGTGCATTGTTTCGTTCCACGCTTGCCTTCAAACACGAATCTGTGTTTCTCACACACCGGTAACAAATTTAATAATACTGTTCTGCTCAGTGTCCCGATAAAATTAATCCCACGAGTTCCCAAGTCCCAACTTTGTCCCTGTTTTGCGCGGGGCTTAGATTCGCCGGTAAAACTTGAGTTTGACGAAGTTTTCGTTTTACGCTGCTTATTTTCATCCCGTAATGGTTTCTCTATCAGACGGGCCGATCTTAATTCTTTTTACCGAGTAATTTAGGAGGTAGAATCTGGTGTAATTATAATTGATATGGGCGGGCCACGTGGCTCCTTGTATTTGTATGCATGTACTCACTCTACTGCATACAATAAGTTACTTAAATTTCTTTTTAATTTTAACCACAGGCATATGATTTGATGATGTGATGTTAACTGTAAATATTTTTACAAGCGGAAATATCCGCTTATTGGGTTTTTCACTCCGGTTGGAAATATTATGATGATGTTATATACTTATATATTTGATGACCTATATTTAATCGTATTAATTATTAGGCATGCATATAACTAAGATATTGACTATTAAATTCCAACTTACTGTAAACGCCCAGTCACTGTCGGCAGAATAACGGTAATTTTTGTAATATTCGAACTTACTACGACAGTGGCCCCACAAAGCACCGCCCCTTTACTGTGTCTATGAGGCTAGTTGCAGCTTTATTGTGAACAAAATGTTTTACGATTATGTACGATCATTGATATTGCTATTGACGTTCCATCGCTATCTGCGTGTAACCGACACGACACGCAGATTACCTAAGTAATCTAACGCCATACGATTGACGCCCGGCAAATAGAGGCATTGGCGTTGTGACGTTGATGTAATGGGAGTGCTAGATGAGGTTTCAACTTACGTTTCTGATGGCGGCTAGGCGGCTTGGAGTGTCGTGAACATTGGGTTATACCTGTAAAGAGAAGGTAGTTAAATAACAACTTTAAAACTTTCATGACTTCCTGCCTCGCGCAGCAAAACTATGGAATGAACTGTCGCCTGCGGTATTTTCGGACCGATAGGACTTTCAAGAAAAGGGCGTACTCCCATCTTAAAGGCCGGCAACACACTTACAACCCCTCTGGTGTTGCGGTTGTCCATGGGCGGAGCTACTCGCTCACCATCAGGCGATTCGTCTGCTCGTTTGCCTCCTATTTCATTAAAAAAAAGACATAATTAACACTATGCGTAACGTTAAATAACTTAAATAACATACTAAGTACGCTTTAATTGTTTAATTATAACACACAAGCTGCCAGTGCGGCTCCGCCTGCACCTTACACACCTTACACCTGTAGCCGCGGCCCATCCCCCGAAGATCGATTCACTAATATACAGGTGAAAGTTTTTTTTATAATCGGATGAGTAGCTTAATAGATTATCCGTAAGTAATAAACATACTTTACCTATCTATAGTGTTTTCATAGATTACCTGAGTGAAATAAACCTGTGTTTATGTATTTGTGGAGTCGAAGCCAACAATTAAAGGTTCCGGGTCCCACAGTCCCACACAAATGTAAGAACAATAACGCCCTTAAAACCTTCCATAATTATGAGCTAATAGGGTCTAAACTGCTATTGGGTTGTTATAATGGACTGTCTACAGGGCTATTGAATAAGTCAACCAGATGTGTGCCTAAAAACAAAACTACATTAATTTTATATTTCGCGGGCCAATGTGCTACATTACATTGTATTACGCAGCTGATTGATTTAAGTTGAGTTAAGAGAAAATTAAGTTTAAGTGGTATGTTACTGAACCCCATTCCTCAAAGCGTATAATTCTAATAATAGGTACTATACTAGTGTTTTGTCTCATTTTGTCAAATTTATTTTCATAGGCAATCGGCCAATAACAGGTGGAAAGCGATTGTCCAGAAAGTAATTGGTAGAGTTCACGACCTCACAACCCTCAGCACGAGTTCTTCCGTTGTCTAATCTGTTGTCAGCGGTACTTTTGGCCACTGATATTTACACTTTTAATTACCAATCACAAAACTAACTCCTATTACAGACAACTGCAAATGTAGATGATCATTTTAGTACTTTGTCGCTCTAACGTAACGTACTGCGACAGTTGGGATGCGTCAAAGTAGTGAAAGTGACAAGGTAATAAAATGATCATCTACTTTTGCTGTTGGCTGTACTATACTATCGGCCACCGCTGCGGGTTCACACTTTTTCAACAAAATCGTCTGCAGGCTGGCCGTTTATATTAGTAGATAATTTAAATAGAGACTTCTGGAGAGAATAAAAGTAGAAATTTTTTTTTTTTTTGCAAGAGGAAAGTGTGGCTGATGAGTATATTCATAAACTAAAGGAAAATCTTAGAGAGATAGATGATATATGCGAGATTGATCAACTATGGAATGGTTTTAAAGATAAGCTTGTAAGTACAGCCAGGGATGTATGTGGTGTGAAAGAAAGGAGCAAAGGGAAGAAGAAGAAGAATGTATGGTGGGATAAAGAGGTACAAAAGGCAGTAAGTGAGAAGAAGAAAGCGTGGCTAGATTGGTTGGCGATAAGAGCTGACCAAAGAAGTCAAAAAGCCACGCTTGAAGACGTGAGTGAAAGGAAAAGTAACTATAAAAGGTTGAATGTTCTGGTAAAGGAGGTAGTTAAAAGAAAGAAAGATGAACAGAATGATGAGATGGATCAGAGGTTGTCTCAGGATTTCCGGGCAAACATAAAGTTTTTCTGGAAAGCCATTCGACTAGCCAGAGGTAAAACTCAGACCTCAGAGCTAACCTCGATTAGAGACCAGCATGGAAGTTTATTGAATGATGAGGAATGCATATTAGGGAGATGGAAGGAATATTTTGAAGGTTTGTTTGAGAGAGAAGAGGAAAATACGTCAGGAGTGAATGATAATGCACTGCCACATGAGGAGTGTAGTATTAGTATGGATGAAATTGTAAAAGCTTTGAAAGGAATGAAACCAGGAAAGGCAGCGGGGTATGATAGAATTTCAGTCGAGATGCTGAAGGCTGGGCAAGGCGTCGTAGCAAGTCAGTTGTATCGCCTTTTCAACTTATGTTTTAATACCGGCATAGTTCCAAAAGATTGGTGCAAGGCGGTCATCGTGCCACTGTACAAGGGAAAGGGCTCACAACTTGACTGCAAGAACTACAGGGGCATTAGCTTACTCAGCATCGTTGGCAAATTATATGCGAAAGTGTTGATTGAAAGGGTAATGCAAGAAACCGATGAGAAAATATGGGATGTACAAGCGGGATTTAGGAAAGGTATGGGATGTACGGATCAGGTCTTCTCTTTACGATGCATAGCCGAAAAATATTTGGCCCAAGGTCAAAAGGTCTATTGCGCGTTCGTGGATTTGGAGAAGGCCTATGACAGAGTGGTGAGGAATGAACTTTGGTCGGTACTGTCCGGATATGGAGTGAGCGACCATCTCATTCAAGCTCTGAAATCTCTCTACGAGGATTCCTCTGCTTGCGTGAGAGTAAACGGGTCCTACACTGAATGGTTTAGCATCGAAAAGGGTGTTAGACAGGGATGTGTAGCGTCACCGTGGCTGTTTAATCTATTTCTGGACAGTTGTTTGCAAGATTTGAAAGACGATGAATGTGGGTTGGAAATGAATGGGTTGCTTATCAAATGTCTACTCTACGCCGATGACCAGGTTTTATTAGCGTCATCGGCTGAGAAGCTACAGAAGATGGTAACTAGCATGCACAGATTATTTTCGAGAAAAGGAATGAAAATGAATGTAAGCAAGACGAAAGTGATGGTATTTGAAAGAGATGAGTGTATGACAGTTTGTGAAATTGCTGTAGATGGAGAGAGGTTGGAGCAAGTGGATGGGTTTGTGTATTTGGGGACTTTGTTCACGAGAGACGGTAAGCATGAAGGAGATATTGAAAGGAGAGTGATAGCTGGGAATCGAGTGAATGGGGCACTTCACGCCTTTATGAGTAGCCAGAAAGTGTCAGAAAAGGCGCGGCTGGCCGTGCATAGAGGAGTGTTGGTGCCGACACTAATGTATGGTAGTGAAAGTTGGGTGTGGCAGAAGAAACATCAGAGTCGAGTGAATGCAGTGGAAATGAGAGCGCTGAGAAGTATGTGTAGCGTTACTTTGAGAGATAGAGTGAGAAACACCGTTATAAGACGGAGGTGTGGAGTGAATGAAGATATAGTGACGAAAATTGAGAAAGGTATGCTAAGATGGTTTGGACATGTAGAGAGGATGGATGAAAGAAGATTGACAAAACGAGTGTATGAAGGAAGAGTGGATGGAAAAGTTGGAAGGGGAAGACCTCGGCGAACGTACTCCGACCAAATCGGAGACATTCTGCAGAAAGGCCAGGTCAGGAGTACCCTAAATCGGCGCGCATGCATGAAGAATGTTATGAAAGTTCATGAAGCGAAAGTTGTATGTCAGGATCGTAGCAAGTGGAAATCCGTGATCTCTGCCTACCCCTATGGGAAACAGGCGTGATTATATGTATGTATGTATGTATTAAATAGAGAACGCTGTGAAATAAATACATCGACGGCCTGTTTAGCCTAGTTGGTAGTGACTCTGCCTCCGAAGCTAGAGGTCCCGGGTTCAAATCCCGGCCAGGGCATTTATTTGTGCATTTTTCACGGATATTTGTTCTTGGGTCTTGGATGTTTTCTATGTATTTATCTATATAAGTATGAATGTCGTCGTCTAGTACCCATAGTACAAGCTTTGCTTAGTTTGGGACTAGGTCGATTTGTGTAAGATTGTCCCCCAATATTTATTTATTTTATTTACATTCGAAAATAATCCTAGATGTGTGAACCCGTAGCGTTGACCGATAGTACCGTACGTACTAAAGTTTCTTTTAACAGCTGCCGCCCCCAGTTCACAAAACATAAACTCCTGACACTACCATCTATATATATATATATATATATATATATATATATATATATACTGGAAGCTGCACTCTTTGTTCGCAAACACACAGAACTATTTCCAGTAAAACCTGACACTTTCAAAACTAGAAAGCAATATAGAAATAAATTAGCATTGCCAAAATCCAATTTAGCCATGTACAATAAAAGACCGCAGTATAAATGCATTCTAATCTTTAATCATGTCCCGAATGAGATCAGATTTCAACCTAATGATGAGATATTTAAAACTAAATTAAAAAACCTATTATTTTTTTTATGACATAGGTGGCAAACGAGCAGACGAATCGCCTGATGGTAAGCGATTAGCGCCGCCCATGGACACTCGCAACACCAGAGGGGTTGTAAGTGCGTTGCCGGCCTTAAGATGGGAGTACGCTCTTTTCTTGAAGGTCGTATCGGTCCGAAAATTAATAGAGAATTGGTATTACTCGGTGGACGAATTCCTCGATGACGATAGTTTAGCAATGTAGGTAGCCTCAGATTTCATAATAATAACATAGTGAAGTGACCTATTTCGACTTGAATGGTAATAACTTGTTGTGTGCCCTAACAGGGTGTCATGGAATGACTTATAATTAAAATGTAACATCTTATTATGTATGCATGACATTACAATGAATAAATAAATAAATAAATAGTAGATATCTATTTGTCGATTCTCTGACGCCATTACAATCGGTGATCCATAAAAATACAGAAAAAGTAAAACAGACTGAAATTATTACACTGTCAAGGAGATAATTCAGATTGACACATGATAGATAGGAGCAATACATTTTCCCGTTTCTATCCGAATATAATATTAAACAGACATTAAATTTATTTAGGTAGCTCGGTCACGCCTTTAGCTGTAAAATATTTTCTCGTTTCAGTAAAAGCCTAGAGATATAGCAGTGTGTTGTGAAATATAGTATTTTATTTTCTAGTCACCTTTTTCTAAGAAAGTTGATGCATAGCTCGTGGAACAATAAAATATATACATACATACCTATCTACTTTTGACGACCTATAGACGCTCCACGCACCGGTGTAGATGTACACATCATTATATCCTTTTTATCATTCTACCATCCAATCTTCATAACCAGTAAGGTCCCAACGACGCTCGAGTAAATCCAAATTCAGCTGTGTGGGCTACCCTACCATTTGGAGGTTTTACGGTACTGAACTTCCCATTACATTTTTCAAGATAAACATACTCGTAACATGGACAAATGTGGAGCACTAGGTCAGAGATTTTGGCTGCTTGAGTTACACTGACATATAGACAAATTTCTGGTCTAGGGGTAGCGTAGAATAATCTTGTTTAATCTCCATTCATTTGTAGCTTACCAAATAAAATCATGCGGACAGCAACTATAAAAAGTGGGTTAAATATAATATTAACAATTTTACCTTATACCAGTCAACTTTCCGTACACTAAAATCCTTTTACCTATCATCATCTACTGATCCCGAAGATTAAAGTTCACTTTTATATGCAAAGAATGTTATCCTATCCCGGTAGATGACGGGAATGCTAATTTTGAAAGATGACGGGAATGCTAATTTAGACAAAACAACTTATTTTTAAAGTAGATTAAACAACTTATTTTTAACGTTGATAAAACAACTCATTTTTAACGTTATAAAACAACTTATTGTTAAAATAGATAAAACAACTTATTTTTAAAGTAGACAAAACCACTTATTTTTAAAGTAGATAAATGTACTTATTTTAAATGTTGATAAAACAACTTGTTCTTAAAGTAGATAAATAACTTATTTTTAAAGTAGATAATACAACTTATTTATAAAGTAGATAAAACAACTTATTTTTAAAGTAGATTAAACAACTCATTTAACTTATTTTTAAAGTAGATCCAACAATAAAAGATGATTCATCCTTTACGTGTGATACATGTAAAAAAAACTACTTTATATTTCTGACTAAGCAAATAAATATATTGATTGATTATTATTAAATGTATACTACGGTTAAAAAAAATAAGTATTATTTATAAGATTCCTAAGTTTTTACTCAACTCACTATAATGAATGGCACAGCAATGACAAGATCGATGTAACGCCTCTATACAAGCTAATTTTAGATCACTTATCTATATTAATAATTTCGTGCAGGGGTACGGTAGACCCGAACGAGACCTGTCTCAAATTGAAGAACGTATAAAAATAACCATTTTTGAGTTGAACATATGTATCCGCAAAATTCGGATTGTCGCGTATTCTGCATTTAAAAGTGTTAATTTGATGACAAAACGTCGGCCATATTGCACACAGACTATATTGCTATATTAAATTTGTTGGTTGACAGTGTCGGCTACGTTCGAAAATCGTGAACTATTTTTTGCCCATTGTGTGGATTCGGCTAGCCGCGTCTGCAGCGTTTTGTTTTTGTAGTTTTCAAGCGTTCTATACACCTATCAGCCTAGCTAGCACGATAACTTATACCGTCACGTTATATGGGCGAAATGTATTAAAACGTCACATAAAACGTAACGGTATAATCTATCGTGCTAGCTAGACTGATTGTCACAACAACCGCCTTCAAAGCGAATGTATGGGGCCTGTTACATGGGTTCATATCACGATAAGTATCACGTGAATATTAAAGCAGAATCCATACAAATTTGAAAAATGCGATAATATTGACACCCCAGTATTGTGATAATATTAATCGTGTAAAGGACACCACTTGAATGTTTGCTGAGTCTGTCCGCCATCTTAAAGCTGCGTCTCTATTTTGTTTGTGACAAACTACTAGGTGACTTATGGCTTTTAAACGTCTAGCAAAATTCTATCCCTATCTCGCTCTATCTTATAACTTAGTGGTACTGGGGGACTACTCCGAAATTCGAAATCCGAACTTCGTATGGTGCCGTCCCTTTCACTCATATACTCTATGACAGGAGAGTGAAAGGGACGGCACCATACGAAGTTAGGATTTTGAATTTCGGAGTAGACCCTCAGCTTATGCGGTTCGCCGCGCTCGGACGTTAGAGGCGCTACTGCGAACCGGAAACGAAGTATCTGCCTCTCTCGCACATGTATATTCGAACGACAGAGAGGAAGATAGTTCGTTTTTGGTTCGCGGTAGGCCCTCAGGCGTCAACTTTTAAACGAATAGGGTATTTTACTATAAGAGAAATAAAATTCAAAATGTAATAAAAACCAGCCAAGTGCGTCGGAGTCGCACACTGAGGGTTCCGTACAACTAAAAAACAAATGTGATTTATCAATATATTGATATTTTTGGTAAAATATACTTCATAATAAACATTATCACTTAATTTCAAGTTCATAGGTCGATGGGAAGCTAAAAAATTATATGTGTGACAGACAACACACGGAATGTTCTTTGACTGTCTTCAACCGTCCGCCACGCTCGGACTAAGGTGCTACCAACCGAAAACTAAATATAATATGCCTCTCTGTCGCACTTGCATATTCGAGCGCGGACAGGGAAATACTTCGTTTTCAGATCGTGGTAGGCCCTCTGGTCTGACGACTCGTATTCCTGGATGGTGCGCGTATCGGAATGTGAAATACCTTTGGCAAAACGGAACAAGTTGTTAAATAGCTTCCATTAATTGGAGAAAATATTACCAACTGTTATTATTATCACGTGAAACACTGAATATTGAAGCAACATCCATAGGGGCCTGTTACATGGTTATTATTATCACGCGATATACTCATATCACGATCCGTATCACGTGCAATGAATATTGAAGAAAAATCCATACGATTTTGAAAACCACGATAATATTGACACACCAGTATTGTGATAGTATTAAGCGTTTAACAGACCCCATACAATTTTAAAAATCGCGATAATATTGAGTGTAAAGGGCCCCACTAAATAGAATTTGGCGGAGAATAGAGAGCTGCTATCGCGAAACGAAAACGAACGAACATCGTGTATTTCCCTCTGTGTCGCTCGAATTTGCAAGTGCGACACGAACTTCATTTGTTTTTCGCGTTAGCAGCTTTGACTTCGCACCAAAAATACTGACTGGCACATCAATATTTAACAATGCACATCTGAATTGAATTTTAATGAACGATTAGTATTTTAGCTATACAAATCAGTACTGATTACGGTGTCAAATTTTTTATGTGCCTTTAAATTCTACCCTTATAAAAATGCTTAGGATTAACTTGCAAAGATACTAGCCTTTGCCCGTGACGTCGTTTGCGTAATCTTTTACTCCCAATTCCATATAATTCCATTCCATACTTTTATTCCCAATCCAGACTACAGACTATATTTCTATACGATTCGAAGTTTCATCATAATCCGTTGTTGTAATGTTTTTATTTTATACATTTTTGTACACTATTTCTTTCGTCGTTTGCATAACTGTCACGAATAAATGTTTTGTTTATTTCTTTCTTATTTATTTCACCCGAGCGAAGCCGGGCTTTCATCTAGTTATTTATGTTCTCCTGCATAATGTAATGAATAATGATGACGTACAAACTAGCTACTTAGATGATTCTCAATGACGCGAACTGTACTAGTTTTGTGACGCACATAGCATATGAATACTGAACAAGGCCGTATCGTATGCGCTTCATGCATTATTCTTGAATCACGTGGCATGGGTAGGGTATAATGTGTTAAATAACATAAAGGGATGACAGGCATATGTAAATACCGTACACAACATATAAGGTGACTATTTTAAGCCTTATTGCAATCAGATAAGGTAAGGTATACAAATGGTCACATACCTACTCGTAACCTGTTTGTATATTACATTGGAATATTGGAATAGTGTTTAAAATGCACACGTGAAACACAATAGTATACTGATACAACATATTGTAACACAAATTATCGTCTAATTATGTTAACTGCTATTAAAGCTTATAAAATAAATAAACTATATACATCTACAAAATCAAGACATCCATACCACCATATCAGCCCTAGGACGTCCACTGCTGGACATAGGCCTCCCCCAATTTCATGGGGGGGTAAATGCCATAATCGCCACGCTTGGCATGCGGGTTGGCGATCGCAGTATCTCCACCGCACTCAAGGAATGCTGCTGCCCATTCCCCGGTGGTCTTGGTCGTAGTTTTAAGACATACCCGGGTCCAGACATACATACAGGTAAATTACTTTCGAGACGTTTTTGCATTTGTAGTTGTGACCTGTGTGCCTCTGTAGCCAGCCTCACGCACACATTGACGTGTGTCTGTATACGTCAACGTGTACGTGTGTCCCTGTAAATATACAAATACTACTGCAGATGCAAAAAAAAGTCTCGAAAGTAATTTATCTGTATATAATGATTAATGATATTTGATCCAAGCAGTGCAATTTAAATTAAATAGTAAGAGCTAAATATGGGTCGAGAAGATCTGAAATTTATTTATTTATTAGGGTACTAATAAATAAATTTATTCGCAGCAAAAGCTATTCAGGCTTTTACGCAAGAACTCGTAGCGTTATTTTAGCTGGGTCATACGCAGATTTTGGTTCGCCCTTTCCCTGTGGACAATGGGCATATCGTAATGTAACTGAAGTATTTTATACCCTTTATGCAGGATGATGATTATGGCATTCTACCCCCCATGCAGAACGTCATCCGGGCTCTTTGGGAGAGGAGAGCCTTATGTCCAGCAGTGGACGTCCTTCGGCTGACATGCATGCAGGGTGACACAAAATACAAATATATGATTATATCCATGATTCTGAACCACTATACGTATGGAGCCAACCTTGTCTGCACAGGAAAGAAATGTGTTGTTTTGTCAGGAAAAGGTCAATCGATTTACCGAAATATATGAAGAAGCTCATTGTTTGGCACGTACAAACTTTCTATTACTACCATAATAAAAGTAGGTCGTTCCGCTAGAGACATATGCAGGTCCCTCACTCCCAACACAGCGCATCCTCGGGAGCTCTGGCGACTTTACTCACCACCACCACCAAGAACACAACAACACATACTTAACGAATAAGAGTGACGTTATTATGGCTGCGATCTTCTGTAGGCTGGACTTCCCCAGTTAAGCTGCTCCAAATATGACTTCTCTCTACAAACATAACTTACAAAAACCATTGACAACTAACTGGGAAGAGTAATTTTGTTTTTACAAATGTGTATGAGCATTACCTACTCGTATTACCCAGTTCCACGTTGGGTCAAGGACTATATCTTACTAAGGCCGGGTTGCACCGACTTACAATCACAGACTGATCAACGTTAAATATGGCGCCGGCAGCTGTCCATCCATAGAAACTTGTCAAACTTTCCATACATTCAAATTTTAATGAACACAGCTTACGATTACAGATAGTTTGGTGCAACCATGGCCACCCATCTCATACAATGTATAATTAATACTTTAAAAAATCTCATAGATGGCGCTACGTGCAACCCAGCCTAAGTATCGCTTGGGCCGTGGGCGCCCGGAGCACATACTTTTTTAAGGGAGCTCGCTAAGCGGCTCGTGGAGGCAACTGGTGACCAGAGAGCTGGCGCCAATATCGGCCAACGGATCTCTATTGCCATCCAGCGTGGCAATGTCGCCATGAACCTTCTGGGCATCTTGCCATACGGCACAGACGTGGGGCCGGTTTTATTTGTAATTATTTAGTTCTGTTTTATTTTAGTTTAGGTATAGTTAGGTTAGTAATATTTTACTTTATTCCTAAATTCCTATTGTTTCCCTAAGTACCTGGTTATTTAAGTGATTGACAACCCAATCCGAAATATAACGTTCGCTAAAGAAATCTTCAGTATTTTCTCCAACGGGCTTTATAGAATTCCAATAAAGAAATGTAAGCGTGGTTGGCCAATTTGTAATCTCAAGAATTTCTCAGCGCTGGCAAATTTGGCATCAAACGTGAATCCCTTCAGATTAATTAACTTGGGTATAATGCTTCGCAATATTTATAGCAGCCCTTAAATTGCAAATTCGAGTTTTGAAAATACAATTTGTGCCGTTTACGCCTTGATCACAGCGTTATATTGTAATGACGATAGTGATGATAATAAATAAATATTAGGGGCCAATATTACACAAATCAAACTAGTCCAGTAGTAAGCTCAATAAGGCTTGTGTAATGGGTACTAGAGGACGATATATTTAATAGATATATACTTAAATAGATAGAAAACATCGAAATCTCAGGAACAAATATTAATGCTCATCACACAGAAAAAACAAAACTACTCACGCCAATATTCCCACTTTTGGGAATATTGGCGTGAGTAGTAGTAATAATAACACGGGGCTTCATACTCGTATTTCCGCTCCGAGGGACACAAGGTAACGAACAAACCTACCTAGATTCCAATAATCCTTACATACTCGTACTTATTACGGTTCTCAATCTTTCGACAGGTTTATAATCTCGTGACTTATAATCTAACGTGCAATTTCACGGTGACATACGAGTATACATAAAAACTACCAGTTTGGATCTCCATGTCCTTACGGGGCGATCGTGATGTATTGTATTTTAAATCGGTACGCCTCAAAGCGATTATTTACCGTCAATGTACTTATGGCGCATCGCAGCCTTTGTTTTATTCAAAAGTTACCTCTGCGATGCCGATTTGAATATAATTGACCTTTCTGTGACCGTGAGGGGAATTTAATCATCATATTGGCAAGACCGCCTTCATCAGACCTCATGAAAATGTTATTGTTATAAGGTCACTTTTTGTGTGAAGTGGCGATTTAACAAGCCAGCAAGCATTTTGGAGCGCTCGTGGCCCAGTGGCACCCGCGTACTGCGTGCGGTATGCGAGGTTAAGCAATGTCGGGCGAGGTCAGTCCTTGGATGGGTGACCGCTTTGAGTGGTTACTAACTGAGCGCTCCCGTGCTTTGGAAGGCACGCTAAGCCGTTGATCCCGGTTGCTGTCTATGATAGCAATCGTTAAGCCAAGTTAGAGGCCTCAGGGCAGCTTGAGAACTTTAACAGTCAAGTTGCCCACTCACTTGACAAGCCTATTCCCAATAAGGTTGGTTTCCCCCTCGGGTTGGAAGGTCAGATGGCAGTCGCTTCTTTGGATTAGGTAGCGGACCCCAGGCATTCTTCAGGATGCAACTGTACTGGGAATAACGCTAGGAGGATGATGGCGATTTAACAAGCCAGTAGGGCACAGCCGAACGTCATCTCGCTCATAATACTTGGAGCAGCCCGACTGGGGACGTACGTACTACCCTACAGAAGACCGCAGCCATAATGATAACACCATTACTTGCTATGTTGGTATTTTTTTTAATCGTATGGCATTTATTTACCTACCGTGAGATCTTCGAGAAGACAAGTACGGTTGCCAGTTTTTGTTGCACTTTTAGCACCACCCAGGGGTCACGTGAAGGGTAACGGTGGGTACTCCCTACGGACGTGGTGCAACTTCGACCCCCAAGTTGGTATGTGGTGTTGTGTTTATGGTGGTGAGTAAGGTCGCCAGAGCTCCCGATTATGCAGTGTTGAGAGTGGGGGACAGCATTTGTCTCTAGATATTGATACAACGGATCTTCATATCAAAAGAGTGGCCAGCGCGCATGTAATTGTTCTGCAAGCGTCCTTAGGCTACGATGTCTGTTTACCATCAGGTATGCCTGCTTACCACCGTTGTAGTATATCGAGAAATTAAGAGCTACCGAGAGTTTAAAATCCATCGTAATCCTAAGTTACATTCAATCCGTTAAAAATGTTCAAATCTCCTTGTGTCAAGTTTGATAGTTTTCTATAAGATGACCAGGGGTCGTACTTATCGTGCCGGTGACGTAAAATTGACGTCACACTGCATATAAGATGATTCCAGTTGTTGTTATGGTAATTATTAATATTTAATCATCAATCATTTAATCATGCATTTATAATGGTATTTTTTTCTTATACGACCTATTGCATCCGAAGATTATTAAGGATTTCTTTTCATATTTGGAATTTAAATTTGTAAGCAGGTGAGGATCTCATAGTCTCTCAAAGTTCTATAACAGGTTATAGATATGTTGAATCTTAGGTAATATGAACGTGAACTCTATATGATGACGAGGTTTGTTTAATTATTGTTAATAACTGGTATTACACATGAACCAGTCACAAAAACTTGCAGTATTACCTAATGTTGTACTTTATAACTTGTGATGTGACAGGCAAATTGCGTTTGTAATAGGGACATAATCTTAAAAAGTGTATGTATACATGATTATTGAAGACTCATAGTTAGCGTTTTCCGGTCAGTAAAGTGAGGGCTACGCAACCCGCACTAACTTATAGAAAGTTGAAGCGGGCCTTGAATGAGGTGTTACAAAATTGCGCTTTACGCATGCACCCAAGAGGGACAGAAAAGCAGTTGAGAAGTTCTCGCCTTACCATCAACAGCCTCCTTAACTTGGGCGGGTAATCGTTTGTTTGACTCAAAATTATATCAAATAGTTTGAGGCAAACAAAAATGTAACTAGTACAAAAACCACAAATGGTAAATATCTCTCTGTTGCTCTCGTTCAAATTTATATATAGTACGACCATTTCATTCGATAGTGATGTTATTATTTAAAGTCTAAATCTGAAGTGGGCATCTTTAAAATATTGTGAATTGCGATTCACGAACTGTCCTTCAAGACTACAAGCATGGGTACACAGTATGTTGAGTTTTACAATCAAATTGTATACACGTGGACGTAGTCTGACTGGGCTTGTGTAGGTAACCTTGTAAAAAATAGTTTTAACCTTGTAAATATGTTTTAAGAGAGAACCTGCATGTGTCTAGCTGTTAACACAACGAATCCTGAAGTCAATAGACGATCGGCAACGCACTTGTGACAATTGTTACTTCCAGAAGAATCCATAGGCCACGGTGTCTGCTAACGATCAGACAGGCTGGAAGTTTGTTTGCCAGCGTTGTTGTTTAAAAAAAGCAAAGCAATAGTGTTGGAAGTTCCAAATTTTTGTCATGACATGAAAAAGCTAGCAGAAACTGTAAAAAGCAGCTAGAGAACTATAGGTAATTATTGCAAGTTCCACCAGAATTGGTTGAGTAGATACGCAAACACTGAATTTTCTTGCTACAGTGTTTAGAAAGGTTATCAGTGTACTCTTTTCATGTGTGTTTACAGTACTTATCGTTTGGAGGCGTGTAGCGCAATATTTGCTACCGACTCATGTGATGTGGAACAAATATGGTTTACTTATATAATCTGATGGTGGATGGATGGATGGTAGGCATGCCAAGCGTGGCGATTATGGCATTTACCCCCCATGAAATTGGGGGAGGCCTATGTCCAGCAGTGGACGTCCTAGGGCTGATATGGTGGTGGTGGTGGTGGTGGTGGTAGGTATGAACTACATATAAGTTGGTATGAACTTATCCAATTTTAGGTCTTGTAACTTATAAGGTTCAAAAATACCTAAAAAACAAGTCATCTTTCTTGTGGTGGAGAGAGGCTTATGTGCAATATGTGCATGTAAGTTATGTTTTTATTAACATACGATTTGTAGAAACTGAGACGCCATTTACACGGATTATTGAGGCAAACCAAAAGTTAGGCTGTGTACTATAGTGTGTATTCATCATCCCCCTAGGCTAGGATTTTCGCAGTTGTATCAGGAACCCGGGGTCCCCTTTAGCGTAGAACCAGTTTTACGAAAGCGAGTTACTTGTCACATATACCGATAATTTCGGTGTTAGTCACAAGTATGGTGACGACCGAAATTACGCCACTCACAACTCACAAAATTACGCTCGTGTGGCCTCACCCTGCAACTACATATGAAAACCTCTAACATAAAATGCCAATTTAAATAACCAAGTTCTCTGATACAAAGTAAGCCGTAAAGTAATAGGTTCGGGGCTAGTCACACTCGTATCATTTTTGTATGCTAACATAGAAAGATCGAACCGAATGAATCAGTAAAGATTCGCATCGGCTAAACTTTAAACTCAATGCAGCCTTGTTTTGACTAATGACACTGTTTGACTAAACATGCCTCGTCACCTTTCAAGTCCAACATTAAATTATCCCTTCGCACATGTGTTTTCAAACTTAGGAAATGTGAATAATGAACTGAACTTGCAACTTTCCCGTGAATAACCCTTGGAATATCCAAAATCCTTCGAGGTTACTCCAAACATGCCATCTAATATTTACCCAACTAAAGTTAAAGTTTCGCTGTGGATGGACTTGGTGATAGATTAGCGACTGACGAAATAGTAAGAGAGGACGATAGAACTTCCTAAAACTGAAGATGAAATATAATTTAAGCGCTAACTTCATTATTAGTGGTACATACATACCAAAATTTGTCTAATGGAACACTTAGGCGACTTCCCGACTTGGCGGGGCGGGAGCGATATGCGACAGGTATTTTGTTCTTTGACGTGAGTTTACTGATTGGGAATATAAGCGTGAGTTTGTGTATGTAATAAGGATCACGAATGGTCAGTTAACTCTGTTGGCGTTTGCATCAGTATAATTTAAAGTACAAATTGTCGGGCCTTTCTAGGGAATCGTGGGCGATATACCCATCCCAAAGCCTAAGGGTTAAAAAATTGTGTATATCTCTAATCAAGGGTGGAAAAAACGCCCGTCATTAGTAGCACATCCGATTGCCTATATTACAGTTAACCTTGGCATTGAAAACTGTTGGTACTGGCAGTTAGACATTTTGTCGTCATACATGCGCGAGTAGGTACTATCAACGAAGCGATATATTATAGCTCTCTACTGATACTCTTATCGCGTATAATCCAATAGCGTCACTTGTCCGAGTTAAACGTTGTATTAGCATTGTTGTGGATGTAGGGTCACCAAGCATTATCTTTATTTGCACTTTTATATATCAGAATATGTCGCGGAACCGATGGTCGTTGGGGCAGATTGGTTCTTGAGTCGAGACCGCATGTCGGCAAACGTAGTATAGGATGCCTTGTAACTAGGTGGGGTGACGACATTCGTAAGGCAGGTAGGCATGGATTAGAGGAGAACAGTTGAAGACCGAGCTCACAATTATTTATATTATTATCTCTATATTTTATCATAAGGTGTACTAATATTTTGAGTCAATATGGAGCATGCGTAAACAGTGGGTTATTCGCGGATGGTCTAGAACGCAAAATGACTAGTGTACAACAACAATTGTAGAATAGTAGAATTTCTTAACTAGGAATCCAAACACGTTTTTGTCGAACTCTACCAATACTTCTAAACTATCCCCTTCTTCGTATTTATTGTTCTAAACAAAATTTCAATCAATGAAATTGTTAATTAGCTACCAATGATCTAGTTAAATATAAAATTACACTACGTACATAAGTTTTTTTTAAACCCAGTGGGAGTTGCCGGAGTTAGAATTTCGAACACATCCCAGATTGAGAATCAGTAACACAACTGTTTTTTTTTAGCCAGGACGGTGGATTTTTAAGTCTGGTAGCCCTGTGCGAATGGCGTGCGATTTGTCATGACGCCACTGATAAAACTAATAGAGCCACTTAACAGCAATGTTGGGTTGGAGTTTTAATAATACCTAAACAGAATAGGATGGTATTATTATTTGAAACAATATTATGCCTCTACTTAACTATACAAGTTTGACCGCGAATATGGGTATACCATTAGTGGATCGTTTCTCTAGAGAAAATTATCATAATCAGTTATTAATTGTCTATCTAATTTCACATCGACAAGCCCGCTCACTACTTTATCACTAAATATTTCTTCTAGTTCACATTAGGTCGTATAAAACAAAATAGCACATCGACAATCGTACTAATTGCTCAGACGGACAGATTTTTTTTCCAAACATGAGACCTAATAGCTAGATCGAGAATTCGACCCAGTTATAGTAAATGTAATCATAATCGTTGTTTCGAGGAAGGGATTGAAAACCAACAAGAAAGTTGCTTGTTTTAATACAATACAATATATCTTCCATCCGTAATTCAATGGTATTGTAGAGCGATGCAATAATTTTAGCCCGGAGTATTGCGTATGCGTACACATACTGGTATAAAAACAACTCAATAAAAGTACCTTATCAAGTACCAAACGCTGACAAGTGTAAAGGAGAGGAAAACATCGATTCCGAACCATTCATCAGGTTTGAATACATGCTGTCAATTTGTGAATAATGAAGATAGATCGGATAAACATTACGGGGTGTTTCACAAAAAAATGTAAATGCGTTCCGACCACTGTTCCAAATATTACTCGTTTAAACTAATTATCAGGGCCCTTTTTGGATTTAAGAATTCTAAATCAATATTTGTGTATGCGGGGCCGAAATCATGGAGATAAAGCCTACTGAAGACTGAAAATAAGTAAAACCTCGACCAATCGTAACAAACTTTTGGACTCTGAATAGGAAGTAAATATTTACTTAATAAATATGTGGAATGTTTTAAATGAAATACCGATAACAAGAAATTATAGAGGCTCTTACTGCGTATTTTTTAAATTGAGGTGTCCGTATTTTTGTAGTATAGCGAAACTAAAAAAAGAAATGTATACATATTATCTATATTAATAATTTCGTGCAGGGGTACGGTAGACCCGAACGAGACCTGTCTCAAATTGAAGAACGTATAAAAATAACGATTTTTGAGTTGAACATATGTATCCGCAAAATTCGGATTGTCGCGTATTTTGCATTTAAAAGTGTTAATTTTACGACAAAAGGTCGGCCATATTAAATTCGTTGGTTGACAGCTTCGGGTAGGGTACGTTCGGAAATTGTAAACTGTGTTTGCGTCCGGTGTGTTGGCCAGATTGGATTCGGCAAGCCGCGTCTGCAGCGTTTTGTTTTTGTAGTTTTTAAGCGTTCTATACACCTATCAGCCTAGCTAGCACGATAACTTATACCGTCACGCTATATGGCCGAAATGTATTAAAACGTCACATAAAACGTAACGGTATAAGATATCGTGCTGGCTAGGCTGATTGTCACAACAACCGCCTTCAAAGCGAATGTATGGGGCCTGTTACATGGTTATTATTATCACGTGATACATTCATATCACGATAAGTTTCACGTGAATATTGAAGCAGAATCCATACAAATTTGAAAACTGCGATAATATTGACACCCCAGTATTGTGATAATATTAATCGTGTAAAGGACACCACTGTTTGCTGAGTCTGTCCGCCATCTTAAAGCTGTCTATTTTGTTGCGACAAACTACTAGGTGACTTATGGCTTTTAAACGTCTAGCAAAATTCTATCCCTATATCGCTCTATCTCATAACTTAGTGGCACTGGGGGTCTACTCCGAAATCCGAATTTCGTATGGTGCCGTCCCTTTCACTCATATAGTGTATGACAGGAGAGTGAAAGGGACGGCACCATACGAAGTTAGGAATTTGAATTTCTCATGCCGTTCGCCGCGCTCGGACGTTAGAGGCGCTACCGCGAACCAAAAACGAAGTATCTGCCTCTCTCTCGCACAAGTAGATTCGAACGACAGAGAGGAAGATAGTTCCTCAGGCGTCAACTTTAAAACGAATAGGGTATTTTACTATATGAGAAATAAAATTCAAAATGTAAGAAAAACCGGCCAAGTGCGTCGGACTCGCGCACTGAGGGTTCCGTACAACTAAAAAATAAATGTGATTTATCAATATATTGATATTTTTGGTAAAATATACTTCATAATAAACATTATCACCTAATTTCAAGTTCATAGGTCGAAGGGAAGTTAAAAAATTATTGTGTGACAGACAACACACGGAATGTTCTTTGACTTTCTTCGACCATCCGCCGCGCTCGGACTAAAGTGCTACCAACCGAAAACTAAATATATATGCCTCTCTGTCGCACTTGCATATTCGAGCGTGGAGAGGGAAATACTTCGTTTTCAGATCGCGGTAGGCCCTTTGATCTGACGGCTCCTATTCCTGGATAGTGCGCGTATCGGAATGTGAAATACCTTTGGCAAAACGGAACAAGTTGTTAAATAGCTTTTATTAATTGGAGAAAATATTACCAACTGTTATTATTATCACGCGAAACACTGAATATTGAAGCAACATCCATAGGGGCCTGTTAGATGGTTATTATTATCACGTGATATACTCATATCACGATCCGTATCACGTGTTGTTTAATGAATATTGAAGAAAAATCCATACGATTTTGAAAACCACGATAATCAATATTATCGTGTTTTTCAAAACCAGTATTTTGACAATATTAAGCGTGTAACAGACCCCATACAATTTTGAAAATCGCGATAATATTGACACATAATATTGAGTGTAAAGGGCCCCACTGAATAGAATTTGGCGGAGAATAGAGAGCTGCTACCGCGAAACGAAAACGAACGAATATCGTGTATTTCCCTCTGTGTCGCTCGAATTTTCATGTGGGACAGAGAGGGAGATACACGAACTTCATTGGTTTTCGATCACGTTAGCAGCTCTGACTTCGCACCAAAATACTGACTGGCACATCAATATTTAACAATTGCACATCTGAACTGAATTTTAATGAACGATTAGTATTTTAGCTATACAAATCAGTACTGATTACGGTGTCAAATTTATTATGTGCCTTTAAATACTACCCTTATGAAAATGCTTAGGATTAACTTGCAAAGATACTATAGCCTTTGCCCGTGACGTCGGCAGCGTAATCATTTACTCCCAATTCCATATGTTAATCCAGACTACAGACTATATTTCTATACGAAGTTTCATCATAATCCGTTGTTGTAATGTTTTTATTTTATACATTTTTGTACACTATTTCTTTCGTCGTTTGCATAAGATAACTGTCACGAATTACTTCATTTCTTTCTTATTTATTTCACCCGAGCGAAGCCGGGCTTTCATCTAGTCATTTTATAATTATGTGTAGGTGGAGGTACACAAGCCATGCAACAAGAAGAATATATTAGATATAAATGTAGATGTATAAAAGAGGCGAGGTAGGCCGAAGAAGAGGTGGATGGATTGTGTAAGTGACGATATGAATAGGAAAGAAGTGAATAACGAGATGACGATTGACATGTATGGAAAAAAACATGCTGCGCCGACCCCAAACAAATATGAAAATGGCAAGCGAATGATGATGAAGTTTGTATACATTAAGATAACATAAATCGACTAGGTTCATCTTCAGTAGCTTGCCTATTCAACATTCACACAACATGTATTATATGTGTAACATGTATTCAACATGTATTGTTTATTATATATCGGTTCAATGACGTCTAAGCGGTACTTAAAATGAGCATAATATATTAGGTAGGTTAGGTACCTATACTTGTATGTAGGTACCCTTTTAGGTAAACACATATCCTTAACGTCATTCTGCTCCTAAGATTACTCTGAAGTGCGTCATCAGTAAACGATTAGTAACCAATCTGTTCTTATGAATAATTATCGCTGTAGTAGATGCCATAGAAGTACATAAGTACAATTGAGAACCACATATCAATTAAATGTCTCGTATCCATCTTATCCGTATTAGACACACCGTCCATTCGTCAGGCACAGGTAGTTTTCACGTCGACGGAATTTTTAAACAATTAGGTGATAATTTAAATCCATAATATCGATATTTATTGATTTATTTATTCAATAACAATTTTACAATGGTGTCTGAAATAAATTCCCTACGTCTAACATTTCAAACAATATCATGTCAAGTTCAAGTAAGTAAGTTAAACAAACAAAATTAAGGAATCAAGTGTTGGCTATCTACGGGTGTTGCCTGTAATAGGAGCAATAAATTTAAAGGACGCTTCCTTAGAGCATCTGCAGTAACCTCTTGTGTCCAATAAAAATATCTTTTCTCAAACATGCAATGAAATATTGATGTTATGTTCCTTATAATAGGCTGCGAATTATGACGTTTCAGGTGCGGCTAGGACAAGAGGTCGTTAATGGAATTTCATACAAATCTTGCAGGCCTAGGCCGGCAAAAGTCCTCTTTTTTAATTCCATTCCACATAAATTTGTGGCACAGGCATCATGAAAATCTGCCACTATTCGTATTAAAATTAAATTTTGTTTTTTTTTTTTTTTTTGTTGTTTATTTCATTGCATGTTTGAGAAAAGCACTATACATACCTCGGCGGGAAGTTTGGGGTTGCCCGCCTTAGACCTATCCGGCCGAGCTTAATTTTTTTTGAATAAATAGTTATTAATATCACTCCAGTAGTGTAAAAAAGTACATATAAGCTACATTTGCGAAAAAAAATAAGTTTTTTTTCTATTATGGGATACGAGACGGGCTGCCCATGCCCGTTACACATACAAGAGAGAGAGAGTAAAATTCCCTTACCGGGATTGCCCTTAGTTTTTATGGAATGGACGTCCCTTACGATGTAAACGAGTTCCTTGCAGGCGAAGTCGCGTGCAAAAGCTAGTAGTTCATAACTACGAAATTGATATTCCACGAAATTTTACACCTAAAGTTAGGTACTTAGAATAATAGAAGACAATCTCATAATTAATTATTTCTTAAGATTATTAAAACTTCAAGGTTTGGGATCGAATTTTCTACAACTTTTAAGGTCATTTAATTATATTGTCCAAGGTTTGACACGGGTAAGTCGGGTCGGCTTTCGTTAGTATATTAAAAGTTAAAATTAAAACTTATTATCAAATTCCATAATGGTTATCTTTTTATCTTTACGATAAGAAATTGACTGAAGAATAACAAGTCTTGTGTGCATTTTCATAAAACCATACTGCCAAATAGAGTACAACCCGGTCAGAATATCTGTGCACCTCGCTGGAATGCCGCCGCCCGCGGTCGCCGCTATGACGTCACGAGGTCAGGTGCACAGATATTGTGACCGGGTTGTAGTAGTCTATTGTCAACACTAGTATATCACCTATATTGTATTACATACATTACATAAAATTAAGGTGGAGTATTGTATTGCAACTATCTGGTTATTGCAACTAACTTAAATAACTCCCTCTACAATGGTCGAACAATATGATAATTTTTCTAGCAATTATTTATTTATATCACGCGTGTTCGTTGTCCATACAATGATTTTAGAGGGAGCTATATACATATGCTATTAGAGATAGAGCAAAAAATAAATATTACTGGTCTTGTTTTTACACTAATCGATCTAGTCCCATAGCAAGCTTAATAAGGCTTGTGCCTAAATTCTATGTAAATGTACTGGCTTTACCAATTAACTATTCATGTTCAATTAGGATTCTTGTCCACTATTAATATTCCAAGGGTCACTTACGCCCTTGGGATGATTCGGACCCTTATCAGTTATCGGTGGTATTCACAACGCAACACTTCATCTCAGCAGAACCAGTGTAAGCACAAGCGATTTATAAAAAATCCATAAATGCGGAATTTATTGTTTATAAATAAAGAAAGTCTCCTTATACAGAATGTGCTATTTCCAATATTTAAGGTAAGGCTTGTTCACGAAATAAAGTAGCCACCTAAAATTGAGCTTTCACAGGTATATAAAAGCTTTTTACAATGCTAATATCTGTCATTCTAACATAGGTATGATCAAGTTTAAGAAAAATCAATATTAGATGTCATTGACTACATAAAACCAACATGACGAGAATAAACGATAATATTCTTAAGGGCAGGTCGTCAAGCGAGTTAGAGTTTTCGAGTATTCTAAAAACAATCTGAAACGTAGAAAAAGGGTTTTAAAAATTTGAAAAAATTATATGTTTTACTTAAGGATATAGTCTAGTCAAAGTTGCACTCAGATACACGATCTAATGAACTTCGCTCGATAGAAAGAGACCCCAAAGTTACTCCTTTTTGTAAAGCATTTACAATCTGACGACTAAAGTATTGATTTTTTAAATAAAGTTTTTGAACTAAACTAAAGCCATTAAGTATTTCTAGACATTTTTGCAGAATTTAAAAAGATAAAATGATTGTATTAATTAATATGTTTAAATACCTACAAAATGCGCGAGCGCGGAGGCTCGGCAGGCCCGATCAGTCGCGCGCTGGCGCTTACAGACAACGGACCTGTGTCAGTTTTATCCGCGACAGTTTCGTTGACCAAACAAGCAGTTTTTGACGAATTTATATAATTGTTGCAATTATTTAAGAAGGGCAATAAAAACCCGAATGAAAAAAGTCGTAATTATTAACAAATAAATTATGGTCATAGTGCCACAGTATAAAAATTACAGTATAACAGTTGTTGAACCCCTCCAGAAATGGAACCAAAGTTGGTAAAATTATAAATGAAATGTTTATTACCAGAAATTGTAGATGTAGTAAGAGATCTACTGCTTTGCACTTGAATATTTTTTAAGCTATGAGCTTCAACACATTAATTCCGGAAGTCTTTTTTTTAATACCACGTCATTGGCAAACAAGCGTACGGCCCGCCTGAGGTAAGCGGTCACCGCAGCCTATGGACTCCTGCAACTCCAGAGGTGTCACATGCGCGTTGCCGACCCTTTTAAAATTTATACACTATCTATCTTTCTAGCTATCTTCTTTTAAAAGATCTACCCATTTCCAGGTAGCTACCGTGGTAAGTTTGGTATCATTTCATATATCATCTTTATGTAAAAATCATTTCTGGTATTTATTTTTAAAAAATACGGTAACCTTTCGCATAAATAGTAAAAAAGTAACTTCGCAACGTTTTTAATGCTTTGAGAGCTAATCAATCAATCAATTTATTCATAAAATTCAATAATTTTACATGTCAGTTTTGCACAATACAACACATACACACACCACACAACTTTGCACATAACTTTTGACGAATATATGTATTAAACCACCATAAAATATTATGTCTGTATTTTATGTGGCACTCTTTAGGGGAGGCCTATGTCCTGCAGTGGACGTCCATCAGCTGATATGACGATGACACGCACACGACAAATAAATAAAACACCCTGTATAAATATAACACAAATAGATAAAAAATTGCATGACCTATTAAACAAATCGAGTAGAGAGGTATAAGACATATTTCTTAGGTTCATAGGTTTCATAGATTAAATAACGAATTTCAGGGTTGTACTATGGATGTGATTGAAGCGAAAGAAGTATGTAAGGACCGTAGTATATGGCGTTCTTTGGTCTCTGCCTTACCCCATGGGATAACGGCGTGAGTTTATGTATGTATGTATGTATGTACTATGAATTCTGTATTTTTGCATTATAATGGATCCTACCGTAAGTTCGACTTTCAATTATTTAGTTACTACCTATTTATTAAAAAATGATATCAATTACATACTAAAGTTTAATCATAATTAATGCATTTCTTAAGTCAAAATACTTATTTATATACTGTGACCAGTATGAAGCTAGCGGGGTCATCCGAGTTCACAGTCGTTTCGTCCGCGCGGGCTTGCTCACGCACCGCCAGGACAGCGCTAAATACCTACTCTCGCAGGACTAGAGGGCCTTAAATTAATTATAGTCTCTTATTGTACAGAGAAGGGCATTTCGATGAGAAAACTTGAAAAACGATATAAAATATCAAAAGAAGGTGTGCGAAAAGTTATAAAAAAGTTTGGGGAGTTAAATATTCTAGGTGATCTGCCAGGACAAGGTCGCAAAAAAGGCTGCGTGAAGCCGAAATTGGACTCGGCAATAGTTGCCTCGTTCTGCCACAATCCATAGGCCTCTACCCGAGATATAGCCAAAAAATTAAAGACTTTGGTTTGGGAACGTGCAAAACGCTAAAAGAATTTACAGACCAGGAAGAAACAGAAAATCCCGAAAAAGACTGCTGTCCAGCTTGAAATAGCGAGATCTCGAGCTAAAACTTTGAACAAGTTTTTAATTAAAAATCGCGACCGATGCATTTTATCATCATTTTAAGGCCCTCTAGTTCTGCGAGAGTAGGTATTTAGCGCTGTCCTGGCGGTGCGTGAAAAAGCCCGCGCGGACGAAGCGACTGTGAACTCGGATGACCCCGCTAGCTTCATACTGGTCACAGTATAGAAATATAACTGTATTTTGACTTAAGAAATGCATTGATTATGATTAAACTTTAGTATGTAATTGATATATATTTTTAATAAGGTAGTAAATAAATAATTGAAAGTCGAACTTACGGTAAGATCCATTATAATGAAAAAAAAACAGAATTCGTAGTACATACCTACAACCCTGAAATTCGTTATTTTAATCTATGAAACCTAAGAACCTAAGAAATATGTCTTATACCCTTCTACTCGATTTGTTTAATAGGTCATGCAATTGTTTATCTAATTGTGTTATATTATACAGGGTGTTATATTTATTTGTCGTGTGCGTGTTATCATCATCATGTATATGTATGTATGTATAACACTTTATTGCACAAAAAATAATAACAATCGAAACAAAATAACAAAATGTAAAAGTACAAAGGCGAACTTATCCCTATAAGGGATCTCTTCCAGCTAACCTTCGAGAAAATGAGAAAAATAAATATAGTACACAAGGCAACAAACTAATTTTGCACAAACACGGATATTTAAGAAAGCAATGACAGATTATGAATACACGTAAAACTAATAAGCTTTTATACACTATAACAACTATTCATGTAAATATATCATCATCATCATCATATCAGCTGATGGACGTCCACTGCTGGACATAAGCCGCCCCTAAAGAGTGCCACAATGACCGGTCCTGCGCCACCCCCATCCAGCGGACTCTCGCGACCTTTACCCGGTCATCAGTTCACTTTGTGGGGGCCTATCTACGCTGCACCTTCCTGTACGTGGTCACCACTCGAGAACCTTCGTCTTCGCCCCAATGGCCATCGGTTTTACGTGCAATGTGCCCCGCCCAGTGCCATTTAAGCGATTCGGAGGGCTATATCGGTTACTTTGGTTTTTCTGCGGATGGCCTCATTTCTGATACGATCGCGCAGATATACTTCCAGCGTAGCCCTCTCCATTGCTCTTTCTTCTTGGTCACAGGTGCATAGTAGAGAAACACAGATAATTTAATAGGTTTCTATTGTGATGTCGTAAATAAACATATTTTATTGCGCTTACAATGCAAACGCTGGCTGAACCCTATGAGATAAATAATTTACTACAGTATTGTACAACTTAAAAAGGTCTACAAAAAAGTCGATTATGGTATATGTCTATCTCTTAGGGATAACCCACAATAACCATTTTTTATCCTTTACTTTTTACGAAAAATAATGGCTTATTTACGAAGCGATTTTAAGCAATACAGCATTAATCCTTCTCCAATAAAATACCTTAAATACATTTTGCATTTTATATAGATCAATATGGCACTTGAGACCATGTAATTTAAATAAATATTTTTGAAGATATTACTCATTTAAAATGAAGGAACATAGCGGTTGCGGCGGTATCGGCCGGGTTGTATATAAATACATTCTGTAGTATATAATTATAATTAGTATCAGCATTGCACCCGTAAGAAGCCGGGGCGGGTCGCTAGTATACCATAATCAAATTCAAGTTCAAGTATAAAGTGTCCGATAGTAACGACAGTTGGTGCTACATGGGCATTTGACATGACCTTCATCTTGTACATATTCAGCTTAAAACCAACTCTCACGGAGGTTTTACCAAGGTCATTAAGCATGGTACTTAAATCCTGTATGGTCTCAGCCAAGACTACTGTATCGTCAGCAAACCAAAGGTGAGTGATGTACTCGCCGTTTATGTTGATGCCTATTGCCTAAGCTTCTCCAGTCCAAAGTCTTGAACACATCCTCCAGTGCAGCGGAGAACAGTTTGGGAGAAATAGCATCTCCCTGGCTGACTCGCGGCTACAACGGAATAGGTATCGAGTTCTGGTCCTGGAGTCGGACTCACATAGTGGCGTTTTCGTACAAACACTTCAGTACTTCGATAATAGCGGTAGTCTACTTGGCACCGCTGGAGAGATTGTAGTACAGCCTAGGTTTCAACCGAATCGAAGGCCTTCTCGTAGTCCACAAACGGCAAACAGAGGGCACAGGCAACAGGGTATACTCCTCAGTCTACTGTAAAACCGGACGAAGCGTATGGATATAAGTTGATAATGTTCGACTCTTCATATACACAGGCCCAGTAGTAGTGAACCACGACTGTCATAAAATTATACTAACATAGTTTTTTGACCGAGAGAGCGAAGCGTCTCTTTTTCAGCTCTCGACAAAAATTCTTTCGTATGTCTGTCTGTTCGAATGTTCTCCTCTACAGGTCGCATTTCTCAACCGATTCTCGTGACATTTTGTGAGCAGGTTCGATAATTATATAGGTTGAATTATATTTTTGTCGAGACGGATTTTGTAAATTTTTAAATTTGAATTTTTTTTTTTGCGTGGTCTACAGCTCACAGAGCCACTAGTTTTAAGCTTTATTGTAACAGCTAACACTTTAGGAGCCACGAGCTTGGAAAAAACGTTAATTTAATTTAATAAAATACAGATATTTTTTGGTGGTTTAATTTATTCGTCTAAAGTTATTAGCTCTCAAAGCATAAAAAACATTGCGAAGTTTATACTGTTTTACTATTTCCGCGAAAGATTACTGTATTCTTTTAAAATAAATACCAGAAATGATTTTTACATAAAGATGATAAAAGAATCAATATGGTATATGAAATGATACCAAACTTGCCACGGTAGCTACCTGGAAATGGGTAGATTTATTAAATGAAGATTAGCTAGAAAGATTTTAAAAGGATCGGCAACGCGAATTTGACACCTCTGGAGTTGCAGGCGTCCATAGGCTGCGGTGACCGCTTACCATCAGGCGGGCCGTTAGTTTGCCACTGACATGGTATTAAAAAAATACGGTCGGAATTAATGTGGTGAAGCTCATAGCTTAATAAAAATATTCATGTGCAAAGCAGTAGATCTCTTACTATATCTATAATTTCTGATAATAAAAAAATCATTTATAATTTTACCATCTTTGGTTCCATTTCTGCAGGGGTTCAGTTTAGTTGTTATACTGTCATTTCTATACTGTGGCACTATGACCATAATTTATTTGTTAATAAATACGACGTTTTTCGTTTGGGTTTTTATTGCCTTTCTTAAATAACTTGCAACAATTATATAAATTCGTCAAAAACTGCTTGTTTGGTGCACGAAACTGTCGCGGATAAAACTGACACAGGTCCGTTGTCCGTAAGCGCCGCGCTCGGCATTTTGTAGGTATTTATACATATTAATTAATACAATCATTTTATCTTTTTAAATTCTGCAAAAATGTCTAGAAATACTGAATGGCTTTAGTTTAGTTCAAAAACTTTATTTAAAACATCAATAGTTTAGTCGTCAGATTGTAAATGCTTTACAAAAAGGAGTAACTTTGGGGTCTCTTTCTATCGAGCGAAGTTCATTAGATCGTGTAACTGAGTGCAACTTTGACTAGACTAGATCCTTAAGTAAAACATATAATTTTTTCAAATTTTTAAAACCCTTATTCTACGTTTCAGATTGTTTTTAGAAAACTCGAAAACGCTAACTCGCTTGACGACCTAGCCTTAATGGATGACGAGACATATGTAAAAAAGGACATAAGTACCTTACCAGGGCCTCAGTTTTATACGTGTGCGGCTGGCGAGCATGTGTCAGAAGAGCATAAATGCGTGGCTTTTGAAAAATTTGCTCAAAAGATCCTGGTATATAAAGCTATTTGCTCATGCGGGCTGAAGAGTTCGAGCTTTTTCCCTACCGGCACAATCAACGGAGATGTCTACCGACAGAAATGTGTTAGAAGCGAATATTGCCCTTATATAGGAAACATGCACGCCCTCCAATTTTTTGGCCTGATTTAGGTTCTGCTCATTATGCTCAAGTCACCTTAAATTTGCTTGATAACGAGAATATTAGTCATGTAGCGAAAACATGAACCCGCCAAATTGTCCAGAACTTCGCCCGATTGAGAGGTACTGGGCAAATATCAAGCGATACCTGCTCAAGAAAGGTGCAGTGGCCGACAGTGAAGCTGACTTCAAAAAAATATGGAACACAGCCGCTCGTCAGTTTACTAATATATCAATACGTACACTGATGGCAGGCGTTCGAAAGAAAGTCAAACAATTCGCAAACTCTTAGCGTTTCTACTAAAAAATGCATTGTATTTATTTTTCTAAATGTTTATACATAGAATTATCTTTTTTGGTTGTCAGTACCGTTAGAAGTAAACGATTTATTTACATTTTATTATGGCTACTTTATTTCGTGAACAAGCCTTAGTTGCCACCCATGAGGCATTCAATCTTTCTACCCTGTATAATATATACGAATTAATGAAGCAGTCATTGCCTGTTATTATGTGATTTGACTTCATTGTTATAGAGTAACCAATAAATTAACCAAAATAAAGAATTAAATATTTATTAATAATTTCTCTGGTATTCCAAGGCATTGCTGTAGTTAGTTTAGTCCGTCATAGTGCCCGTCCCGGTCCCCCAAGCCAACGTTAAGTATATTACTTCTAAAATTACAATATATCCGTAATACACGAAAAAAACCTGCTATTATAAATTATTATCCCGTATTTTTTCATACTAGCGAAATAAAACTGGACTACAAACGTATAAAGGTTAGTAGTTCGATATGATGTTATACATGCAGACAGCTGGCGCCAGGTGGGTCGTGTCAAGGCGTTGTCAAGGTTAATGCAGCTAGCTAAATGCATCGCCTTAGCGAGTACAATTACTTACACATGCCGCATGCACGCCCGGTTTTGGACATTGGACCAGTTTTAGACGTCCAAGACGATTATTGTTGTTTAAATCGATCCTATTATACCACCTTAACGTCCATAGGCAATATTAGCAGGCCCCTGCATAGCTTTCGCGAGTAATAACTTACATATAGCGCATGCAGGTCCGGTTTTGGACATTGGACAAGTTTTAAAGTACAAAAAGATCATTGTTGTTTTAATCGATCCTTTTATATCTGGCCTTTATTATACCAACTTAGTGTCCATAGGCTATATTAGCAGGCTCCTGAATCGCCTCACCGAGTACAATAAATTTCACAAGCCCCATGCAGGCCCGGTTTTGGACATTGGACCAGTTTAAGACGTCCAAGACGATCATTTTATTGGTTGCAATCAACCCTATTAGGCATATCTGGCCCCTACTGTACCACCTTAGCGTCCATAAGCTATATTAGCATGGTAACTGCATCACAATAGAGAATACAAGTAGTTACACATGCAACATGTGGCAGGCCCCGTCTTGGATTTTGGACCAGTTTTAGAGGTTTGAGGTTTCAATCGAACATCCGGCCCCTATTACACCATCTTGCTAGGGTGTCTGATTATAGTGATTATTCTCAGAGAATTCGCTTATTACCACACTGTCGCAGTATTATAAAAAAAAACTACCAACGTCTATTCGTCGGCTGTCAAACTTACATAACATCTCAACAACTCCTCCCTCCAATAGCACTACAAGGAATTACCTCGGGCTCGTTGTTAAAAATACTTAGGTAAGTAAATTAAAAGTAGCCGAAAAGGCCACATAACTTTCCATTTAGTAATTATATTTCCTAGTTGTTCTATATTTAAAAAAAAAAAACCTTTTTTTTAGTATTTTACCTGACGTAACTTTAGTCGTTTTTAATTCCGTGGAGTGACGTAATGTTACAAAGAACACTTTCCGAGGATTGGGCATCGACTTCACGGATTCAAATTATTGGGATGGTTGTCAAGTCGAAACAAACATGCATTATGTTTTGAGTTTAGTTATTTATTTTTAATTATATTTTTCTATTGTATTTACAACCTCGCACCAAAAACAATTGAAAATTTTGCGAGGGAATGTTAATCAACATTTTTTTAAATTGTGATTAATGAATGAATGAATGTGTTTTTTAATTGTTATTTTTTAGTAACAAATGAATATGAATATTCCCATGTATTCTATAGAACAACGTGATACACTGCCATATCATTTTGTTCCATGGCATAACAGTTCTATAGAACAAATGATAATCCGGAATCCTAAATGTTCTATGGAATAATAGGAAGTTAAAATATCATTCTGTCCTATGACGTCATTGTTCTATGGAACAAATGGGAATCACTCAGGTGGTACAGTCGGCCTCATAAGTAGCTGGACACTTTGGGACTTTGCCGCTTTCACCCTTTGAACATTTAGTATGACCGTTTAAAAATGACATTAAGCGACCAGGTACAAAGGTGTTCAGCCCGTTGTAAGGCCGAACGTACCTTTAGGCAACATAACTATTGAAAAATGCGATAATAACTCCAGACTGTACATATTTGCTTTCTGGTTCGCTAAGTCGGCGCGTGGCCACAAACAAAACAAGTAACTTTCAAAAGAGCTTAGTTCCATGACGCGCGACACTGAATGTGGACCTTATCGACGTTTACTTAAGGTCGTATTTAGAAGCGTTTTCCTGAGTGTTATTCACCCATTATGTAACGTCACTTTTCGAATATTTACGTGCTTATTTGCTTTTCACGACTAGCGGATTAGCTCAAAGGTGAAAATGTCAGTATAGGTTATGTCTACCTACGATTTACAATACAACCTGTCTTCAAATGTCTTGACCTATTTATGTTTTGGAACTTCTGGGGTCTTGACTTTTCACATCACTCGCTTTAGGCTGGGTCGATTTAAGCAAGATTGGAGACAATAATTTTCTCTAAATATAATATATATTTATTTATTGATGTGTGTGTTTCTGGTTGTAACCTAAAGGCCTAAAGCCAGGGATCCGCTTTGGCACCTAACCCCTAGATTTGGCGTAGGCACTAATTTTACGAAAACGACTGCCGTCTGTTCTTCCAACTACACTAAACTACTACTAACTAGGGAAAACTAGGTCTTAATGTGGTGTTTTTTTTTGTGACTAGGTTTTGCCTTGTTTTTTTTTATTAGATCCGTTTTCTACATTATTTATTTAAAAGATACCTTATCATACAAAAGGCGGACTTAAAGCCATATCGATTTGTCTACAAATTTATCATTTATATGTGTGTTGGATGGTTTAAATTACTTCCTATTAATATACTGTTAATATTCAGGATTCGCCCTGATAGGCTGTTAATATTAAGCGTTATTCCACTTGGCCCGAATTAAGTGACGTATGACCTTCACTACAACCGCTAAATCCCTCAATTCGGTTGATTTCTCCACATCCCAATCTCACTACTTGCGCTGGTCACTTGGTCTTAATTATTCATATTTGCACTAAGGTTGACACTCGCCCGACACACAACACTTAACAATGACGTCGGCGACGTAGGCGTTCAGCGTAACGTCGGGCAACCCACAAAAAAAAAGCTGAATAAATTTCAGTTGTACGCGGTTAAGTCTCGTTTACCAATAATAATGAGTAAATATCGTGCATGTTTAAATCAAGTGGTGTTCTGTTCCCGGTAGTAAGGTCGACAGAGCCTGGATTTGAAATATGAAATCATAAAAGTGTCGGCAGGGTCCATTTGCTTGTTCTGACATCGCAAGCGTAAATAGGCTTTATGTGTCTGCTTACCATAAGGCACGCCGTCAGCATATTTGCCACCGTTGTATTATTAAATTTATTAAACAAATCGATTCTTCTCGCGCTTTTCCATCACGCTATCTTTCCGCACGTGGAAGCGAGAAAGAAAAATATTGAAAACATGATTAGAATTGAAAGCAACGATTAAAAATATACCAGATTCCAGGCTTCGCAATATGCAGTTTATACTGAAGACAGTAAACATTTGATAGCTTCGTGCATTAAACAGAAGCGTCTGCGGTTGACGATCTATCTATCTACAGTTCAAAGTGTATAGACGCCTTATTGTGTAAGCATAAATATATGATAGGAACGTTTTTTCAAAGGCAGATTGCTTATTAATTCCTGGGGTTACAAGATGTGGGGTGAGAAGGATGGGGTTAGAAGAAACCGAATACCGTCGTCGTTAGTACTTATACCGACGCCGAATTGCAAGTGTCAGATGCTAAGTCAACTTTATGCAAAGAGGACAAGTTCACTGACTCGAAAATTATACCCCAACAATTACGATTCGCCGTATATTTTTGGGTCTACGGTCGACTCTACAGGTAACAATAGGTTCTTATCCTAACAGAATAACATAGTCACCTATATAAAACTTCAAGTAGTTTAACAATGACAAAAGCGTCTAACGGCAAATTAATTAATTTATTTAATCGTATGGCATTTATTTACGAACCGTGAGATCTTCGAGAAGACAAGTACGGTTGCCAGTTTTTGTTGCACTTTTAGCACCACCCAGGGGTCACGTGTAGGGTAACGGTGGGTACTCCCTACGGACGTGGTGCAACTTCGACCCCCCCTTTGTCAAGTGAGTGGGCAACTTGACTGTTAGAAGTTCTCAAGCCGCCCGAAGGCCTCTAACTTGGCTTAACGACTGCTGTCGTAGACAGCAGCCGGGATAAAAAAAAAGTGCCTTCCAAAGCACGAGAGCGCTCAGTTAGTAACCACTCAAAGCGGTCACCCATCCAAGAACTGACCTGCGCCCACATTGCTAACCTCGCATATCGCACGCGGTACGCGGGTGCCGCTGGGCCACGAGCGCTCTTTAATTGAAATCGTCAGGTGAAAATTGACAATTTGGCAGAGGGCGTTTGGTATCGCTATCGCTTCACGTGTCTAGTAATAATGATAATCCGAATAGGGCTTCTGAGAACGTTGGAACATCACGTCCAAACAAATTATACGGGACTATAAAGCAGCGAATAAGCGGCACAGTAAAAGCGTTTACGATCTGCCACGTAAAACCGTTTGATGTACACGGGTATTGTGTTCCCTTAGTGAGCGAAACATTATGTGCGTGTACTGATACATCGATAGCGGTGCTGATGATCACATCACAACGTTAACGATAACTCGCCCCAGGAGATTGAGTGCAAGACTAATCTCCGATTACGCATAGTTATTAGGCATTAATTGCTGACCAAGTTATCCAGATATGCTGGAAGCGAGTGGTGAGGTGAATCGATGACAGGTTGTAAATCGCAAACAAGAATAATTGAGTATCCCACCTCATTCTGATTTATTTGCCAAACTTAAAATTCATTGAGTTTATGCATTGCATATTCCATTTCCAAAAAGTTAAGTATTTCCGTAAAGACCAGTGATAGGTACTATATTCATTGGGCATGGACGGGCTATTTCAGAAACAATTTTCATAAGTATCTACGGTATCTACTATGTTGCAGAAAAACGATACAGATATAAAATGAGAAATATTTAGTCATGAGAAATATTCCTAGTCGATTCTATGGTTATAATGGGAAAATATGAAATAAAACGTGGAGATATAATGGGAAGAATAGAACGAACTACATAAATATTGCGCAAATATCTTTCTTGAAAGGAAAATAAAATGTCAACGTCGTCGCTGAGCGAAGTTCGGCTTATCGTTTGATGATTTTCCGCGTGATCCTTCCTTATTTCTTGTTATTGCAGACATCAAAAACAATTTGGTTCTCCCAGTTTTTCTATGAATACTATCGAGTCGCATTATCAACGTCGGGGTGTAATTAATTATTTACCGTGATTTGGGATGGTGGAAGATGAGATGTTGCAATTGCAATCTTGCGCTAATAATCAGTCCAGAAGTTCTGATGTCTGCAATTTAAACCAATGCATATAACTGATTATTAGCGTAAGAGTATAGATAATTATTTTTTAACTAACCAGCGACGCTGCTAACGAGAATTCTTAATTAAATAAAAACAAAATTGTAAAATGTTGGTGCTCCGTGCAGCACTCTTACTGCGACATCTGGCATACGCGGCTGATCGGTCTAGCCACTGAGCTATCGGAACAATCAAACTCAGGCGCGACATCCTTCACTAAAAGCCTAAGTCTTCTAAGGTAGATGTCGCTGTACGCCTCCGTGTACTGGCACTGGCACGCCCGGGCACATAGATTTTTAAACCAATCAGATCATAAACAAACCCATAACTCCTTCGGGAGTAACAAAAATTCAAAACTCCCGAGGAAGGTAAATCGTCTATAACTGCTCTATATAAGCCTGCGTACAATAAGACCCTTTTACGAGCAAGTGTGATGAAAAGTATGTTTTCCTTTTATTTCGACTTTAATAATTACGAAGACTCCCTTGATTTACAGTAAATCATTAGAATGCTAAAGGCATGTATAAAATAAATTGCATTTCTCGAGGGTTCCTAGAAATAAATTGACAGCGTGACGACGTGCACTCCTAATTCGCGGCACGGTAAACTTCCATTAAAATTCATGAAGCGATCCTGTTGATTCAATCACCGCTGTAATCCGTTTTTAACTTTAACTATGGCTATTGTTCTTTGGATTGGATGCTGTGAAACAGTGCAATTGATTGGGTCTTTTGAGGGATAAAAACGTTTTGAAAGTGGAATTTACAAAGCGCGCGATTGTCATAGGCGACAAAAGCTATGCGTGTATTTATCGCGAGCATTTTTGTATATAGGATAATCGCTACGTTGATTTGATTCTCGTGTGGAACACAGAGTAGATGGATTAGAGATTGCTAGTAACGCCATCTTGAACCTAATAAGCTAGGGAATACGACCTATCAAATCAATTATCAATATTAGTTTTGACGACCACGTTGGCTTAGTTGGTAGTGACCCTGCCTATGAAGCCAGAGGTCCCCGGTTCGAAACCAAGTCAGGGCATTTATTTGTGTGGTGAGCATGAATATTTTTCCCAGGGTCTTGGATGTTTTCAATGTATTTAGGTATTTATTTATCTATATAAGTATGTATATCGTCGTCTAGTACCCATAGTACAAGCTTTGCTTAGTTTGGGACTAGGTCGATTTGTGTAAGATTGTCCCCCAATATATATATATATATATATATATATATATATATATATATATATATATATATATATATATATATATATATATATAGTCCCATATCCTTAGGAGGTTTTCATCATCATCATCGTCAGCCGATCGACGTCCACAGTTGGGCATAACCCAGAGACCGCCACAACGACTGGTCACGAGCCGCCCGCATCCAGCCATCCATAAGAAGAAAATAAAACAATCCTATTAAGGTTATAATAGACTGGATTCCTACAACTTGCACGATTTTCTGAACATTTCGTTAACTCTGCCTCATTGCGAAACTAAAGGAAAACGTTTGACGTAAAGAAACCCAAGAAAGGTAAAAACTCGTAAAGAATACCTCAATTTGGTTGATTTACGATACTTGGGAGTACAAGCGTTGCTGTCTAGCCTTTGTGCGATATGAACGGAGAGGCGAGAGCCTTTGTGCGATATGAATGAAAAGGCCCCCGCTGGCCTGTACAGTCAAAATAAAACTCAACATTCAAAAAAACAGTTACCGTAAAACGGGGTGAGTAGGTTTCGCGGGGAGAGGTGGGTTATGAATGGGGAGTGAAGGTCTGAGAGGGGGGTGAGAAGGGATTTTAAGGCTACTGCTACAAAAATAATGTATTCCAATTTAAAATGGAGCTATAGCACGCATAATGAAAAAAATAGATCCAACAATGTTCCAAAATCACCTTTGTATGAAAACCCCTCTCACCCCAAATACGAGGCACTACGGGGTGAGGTGGGTTTTCCTCTTTATTGTCAAAGTTATGAAATGGCACTACCCAAAATAAACTAAAAACTAAAATACAAACGTCCGGAACCCTTATTATACACCATTTAGTTTTCATATGTAAACATAAAATGTTATTGAGGTTTGGATTTCAGTTTTGACCCTACTCACCCCATTTTACGGTATACCGCGCGATTTTTTTCATACTACGATGGTGGCAAATAACGTCCGCCTAATGATAAGCGGACATCGTATGGAAGCTTGCTACTTCAGTTATACCTCTAGTATACATTTTTTCGAAACAAACACCAACGAACGAGCGTTTAGTCTCATTTGTATGGCAACGCGAAAAGAAACCTTTGGTGGTAACTGTTTGTTGTTTAGTTTGTGTTTATATCCCATTTTTTTTTTTACTAGAGTACATAAGGATCATATAAGCGCGCTACCGACAATTTTTACAAGCTTTTTTATATTTAACTTGCGCTGTTCGTATGTAAGTACGAGTAAGTATACTTGTAGTATAAATAAAATATGTAAGTACCTAGTTGGTTACTTAGTTCTGTTACTCGATTTGCAAACTCTTTTCTTGCGTTAAAACAAATGCTACCGAAAAAATAAAAAATGACATATAATGGCGGGTTGTCAGTTATAATTTTATAGCACACACAACACTTATCTCGTCATATTTATAATGGATTGGGGTCTAAAAGAAAATCGTGTCGCTGTAATTGCGTTGCACAAATGCGGGCATCCGCCAAACGTGATTTTGAAGTTGCTTCAAAATCTGAAAATCAACAAACAATTCGTTTATCGTACCATTAATAGGTACAATAGTACCCTGAGCTTTGATGACCGCAAGAGGTCTGGAAGACCACGCACCGTTCGGACCCCAGCTCTAATAAAGGCAGTGAAGGCGAGAATCGCAAGAAACCCCGTTCGGAAGCAAAAGTTGTTGGCAATTCAGATGTCTGTGAAGAGAAGCTCCCTTAAAAAAGTTATCAATCAAGACCTTAGACTACACGCTTATCGTAGACGGAAAGGTCATTTGCTTAATGGACGATTGAAGACTATGAGGCTGAATAGAAGTCGCGTGCTACTGAAGCGGTACGCACAAAATGGCCACCGAAATATATTATTTACAGACGAAAAAATTTTTACCATTGAAGAATGTTGTAACCGCCAGAATGACAGAGATGTATGCAAAAAACAGTCAAGAAACGAGTGTAGCTGTTCCGAGAGTGCAACGAGGCCATCATCCCTCTTATGTCATGATTTGGTTAGGTGTGTCATACTCAGGGTTAACACAGGTCCATTTCTGTAAAAAAGGTGTCAAAACTGGGGCTAAAGTTTACCAGGAAACCGTTCTGGAACCAATAGTGAAGCCTTTAGCTGATCTGATGATGGAGACACCAGGTGGCCATAACAACTCCTAAACTACACAAGATAACACGTCGTGTTTGGGCTCATTGGGCTCAACAAGTACTTGATGATTGTGAAAAAAAGTAGAGTAGGCAATAAAACCAATAATTTATACCAAAAAAAAACGACTCCAAGTTTGTACTTGCTATGCCACAATTTGTGGTTTCCGTGAGCCAATGCTTGGTTACCTACAGAAAATACCGAAATCGGCATTAGTAATAAATTATCAAAATCGGCCAACGTGGTCAAGAGTTATCGCGGAACATATACTCGTACATACATAAAAAAAGAACAAGCAAACATGCAGACGAACTGAGTACCTCCTTCCTTCTATTAAAGTCGGTAAAAATGATTTTTTTGACAGAGTCTTATTTTGATATGAGGACCTATATTGTAGAGACAAATGTGCCCCACTCACTCAACACAGCACGTCCTCGGCTCTAGCGACCTTACTCGCCATCGCCACCAATATCTCAATTTGGACGAATTACGATATTTGGGGGTTATGTAAGCGTTACTGTCTACCCTTTGTGCCACGGAACAGTAAAAACAGTTTTTATTGTTCTTGTGCTTTGTGCGATATGACGCGAGGTGGATGGATAAAAGCTAAGGCACCGCTGGCCTGCGCATAATCATAATAAACACTTATTAACCTTTTCAACGCTCAAAAAAATGTCACTCACACGCTATGACATCGGAATGTCAAACGCCAAGTTGAACTCTATAGAAATGCATGTAGCTTGATGTCGCACGCGTACAACCGTGACAAGCCGGGGCGGGCAGTTAGTTATCAATAAAGACGATATAGAATTGCAACTGCATCGCTTGCATGAGTGTTTGACGTAACTACGAGTAATCCAAACAAACAAAGGTAGAAACTCGCTAAGACTAGGTACCATTTACTATGATATCAATATCGCAAATTAGGCACTTGTTTTGCTCTTAAGGTTATGAATGTTATTATTTGAAAGCTAAAGCTCATAACTTTTTAATGTGATTCGAATAGCACTATGCACTTTAGCACTACACATATTCAGTTGTAAAACGAGTTCGTACAATTTTAGTACCGAGTGCGTTAGGTCGTTGATCGCTTTTGCATTTCAATTACATGAACGTAACCATCGCAAACTTACAGCAAATTCTAACAACAAACTTGTTTAGTTCTTTCCTGACTATAAAATGACAAAATTTCTGGTCAGGCAAGCCGTGTAAACTCCGCGGGCGGTAATAAAAAAAGCTTATCGTACACTATTAGCTGTTGCCCGCGACTTCGTCCGCGTCTTCGCTCCGATTGGTCGCAGCATGATGTTATATAGCCTTAAGCCTTCCTCGATAAATGGACTA
Source organism: Notocelia uddmanniana (assembly GCA_905163555.1). Classification (NCBI taxonomy): domain Eukaryota; kingdom Metazoa; phylum Arthropoda; class Insecta; order Lepidoptera; family Tortricidae; genus Notocelia; species Notocelia uddmanniana. Next base: position 3,758,877 of record LR991057.1, read on the forward strand.
TCCCACACAATAATATTTTTTCAATTCGAACCAGTAGTTCCTGAGATTAGCGCGTTCAAACAAACAAACTCTTCAGCTTTATAATATTAGTATAGATTTACAAATGCGTATTCACCAATCATAGACAGGCTTGATTTTACCGCATTAGCAGGTCTGCGAATTGTGGCGTAATTCCTATTCTATTTTTGGCGTTTTACCGACTTCCATTTGGAGCAAAAAGACTTTTTTAATACGACAGGGTTAATCACGCTAATGTCATAGACCAATTACATAGAGATCGGATTCTTGGCGTCATTACTCGCAACACCGTGGACTGGACACGACTGCAAATATTTAATATTAATTTCTTACCTGAAATAAGATTTCGATTCCAAAAAAGAAAATTGTACTTACCTAACTTTAATTGATGTTTTATGGTTATAGTTTATTAAAAATATTTAATTTAATTCGTATATATTTTTTTTCGAGTATGTTGTTAAAAGTAATAACAGACCTTTGTAATATTTGTTACCCCTTGAATCATTCATCTGTATGCCTTTGCAAACTAAATCGTAGTTTTACTAAAAATCGACGCTCTCAAAATTGCCGCATGCGTTGGAGTTCGCACCATTTCCGACGGGCAACCTGCTCCGCAAATTTGATTTGCAAACCCAAGTGGACAGTAAAATAGAGTGGTCTCTCGCGTCATGTTTGAGATATTTTTATGGCACAGGTACAGTTAGCATCAGAAGAAGAAAAGAAGTCAGAAGTCAAAAGGTGTTATTGCCTCTTAATAAAGACTATTGATTGACGAGAAAAACTTCTACGAGGAATGCCTTTTAAGTTCTGTCGTTTGCAAACCTACCGTGATTGCATAAAAAAGAACTAGTGTCATCTTAAAATATTTGAATTTAGAATTCGAAAACAAAAGAATGAATCGAAATCGGCCCAACCGTTTTAGTACAGCGTTCGTTCAAAGTTGAGAAGTCAGTTGTGAAAATGGAAATTTCGAAGAAAATTTACTTAACGCGACTTCAGTGTTTGGAAGAGTTGACTACGGTTTTCAATGATAAAGCACAAAGTTCAAAGTTCTTTATTTGTAAACATAGGTACACAAGGTGGTACAAAAAATGTGTGAACGCTATGTTTCGCCGTTAGGCACACAAATTTGTAGTAAAAATTATATAAAATTAAATAAAGGCATGTCAATTACAAAATTCAATGTTCATAAATAAGATAAAATTCAAAATTATAATTGCTTTAAGGTTAATAAACGAGAAAAAAAAACAATAATAATCCACATTACAATTAATTTAAAATGTCAGAAAAATAATCCGCTAATAAATAATAACATTTACTAATCAACAATTTGGTGAGATTCGTTTTAAAAACATGCACTGGCGTCCTCCTTAAATCAATTGGTAATTTATTATAAATTTTGCTGGCAGAACAGAACATGCTTTTTCTCATAAGGGCAGTGCGAGAAAACACTGAGCAAAGGTTATGGGCCCGGTAGGTATCACGATGGAATACTTCAGACACTGTTTTAAATAATGTTGGATTGTTTTTTACAAAAATGGCCACTTCGAGGATAAAAAGGCAAGGCAATGTTAACAAATTCAGTTTTTTGAAATACGGGACACAGGTATCAGTTTGCTTCAGGCCACACATTGCTCTGATGCATCTCTTTTGTGCCTTAAAGATGAGTTCTCTATTGGTACTATTCCCCCAATAGGTAACACCATAGCGAAGGGTTGATCCAACATAGCCATGATATGCTGATATGACCGCGTCAATACTGGCTTGTTTGGATAGCTTGTACAGTGCATATGCATATTTGTTGAGCCTTTTACAAACTTCATCCGTATGAGGCTTCCACGACAGCTTGTGATCTATAGTGAGTCCTAAAAATTTTGTTACATTAACTGGTTCGATAAGTTGTCCTTGATAATTACAAACAATAGGTAACATTGGTGTGTTTTGTCTAAAGTGCATAATTTTCGTTTTGCCTAGATTTATTCATGCCATGCCATGGACTGTGGAACGCTGGTATTTAGAATTTCAACGTGGTTGCTCTAGTCTTGGTGATAGACATCGTGAAGGTCGACCAAAAACAGCCGTAACCCAGGAGAACATTGATGCTGTACGGCAACTGATCCTCGAAGATCGCCATGCGACATACCGTGAGATAGAAGATTCCTTAAGTATTTCAGGGACCAGTGTTCACAGTATTTTGCATCATCACTTAGGCGTAAAAAAGTTGATCTCACGCTGGATACCACATTTACTCAGTGAAGACCAAAAAACGGCTCGCGTTCGATGGTGTCGCAAAACTCTGCGGCAATTCAACCGAGGAAACTCGAAACATGTTTTCGACATTATCAGTGGTGACGAATCTTGGACTCGGCAGTCGACTGTTTGGGTGTTCCAAGATGAGCCAAAACCGACCAAAGTAATACGCTCACGGAGCACTTCGAAAAAAATGGTCGCCACGTGACACAAAGTGGCCACGTTGCCACCATCGTGCTCGAGGATCGTAAAACGGTTAATGCTGCGACTGGTATACCACTGTCGGTTTACCAGAAAGTCATCGGCGAGTTTCGAAAAAATAAGCCAAGACGTCGTATAAGACTGCACCACGATAATGCGAGCTCGCACACCGCCCCGCAAACAAATGCGTTTTTAAAAGAGCAAAACGTCGAAATTCTGGAACACCCGCCGTACAGTCCAGACTTAAGCCCAAAGGATTTTTATACTTTTCCAAAAATCAAGCAACGTCTTCGTGGTCAACGGTACCTGACGCCTGAACAAGCGGTTGAGGCATACAAAACGGCCATTTTGGAGACCCCGACTTCGGACTGGAATAAGTGTTTCGAAAATTGGTTCGATCGAATGAAAAAGTGTATTACATATCACGTTGATTACTTTGAAAAACAATAAATACCATTTAACACTTAAATTGTCTTTAGTTTTTCCAAACGACGGACTGTACAACCAAGCGCCAATAAACATTTTGAAACTTTATTGACCGAGCGAGCGAAGTCTCAGTTTCAGCTATCGACAAAAATTCTTTCGTATGTCCGGATGTTCTCCTCTACAGGTCGCATTTCTCAACCGATTCTCGTGTGTGAGCAGGTTCGATAATTATATTTAAAAAAATTGTCGAGTCAGTTTTTGGAAATTTTTAAAACTAGTATTATTTTTTTTTGCTAGGTCTGCAGCTCACAGAGCAACTAGTATAAAATGATTCCATCAATAGGCTAGAGAGACCTGAGGGTAAATAGAGTTTTAAGATCTAGGAGAAGAAGAGATGTAAGTTCGGTGACAATTAATGTAATATTATGGTAGTACCGAGTTGACCTGATGATGGACACAGAAGGTGGCCATAGCAACTCCTAAACTACACAAGATAAACCCGTCGTATTGGGGCTCTTCGGAACCCCCTTAACGAGTAGTTAAAAAGTATGGAAATAAAATAGTATGCAATAAAATCTACCAAAAATTAAATTACGAAAATAAACTTATTTCGACTGTGTGACCTGTCTCAGTGTTCACATTCGAATAATTTAAATCCGAAACACGATACGGTCAACTTACGCAAGCGGGCAATGGTTGCACCCCTCAGTATCATTCACGATAGGTACCCTTAAAACTAAAAAGCTGTTAACAGTGTAAACACGCCCTGTATCGCATCCTTTTATCCCAGCTTTAATGTCCGCTGCAGCGGGGGTGTGAAGTGCTCTAAGCCACGGTAATCCCTGCTTGACCGAGATCTGGCACGGTCAAGCTTCAGGAGAACTATCCGAGCTTAAGACGTAGTTTTGATTGTTCACCTTTTACTTCAATTAATAAATAAAAAATAGGGGATATTTTTTCACAAATCGCACTTGTGCCATAGTAAGCTCAATAAGGCTTGTGTTATGGGTACTAGACGACGATACATTTAATAGATATAGACTTAAATACAGAGAAAACATGCAATCCTCAGAAACAAATGTTTCTGTTCACCACAGAAACAAATGCCCTTACCGGGATTCGAACCAATTCAATTTATTTAATTGTATAATTCATGTGTTGACTTGTAAAAGTGCCCTTGTGGCCTATTTGCAGAAAAAAAAAAAAAAAAAAAAAAAAAACCCGGGACCTCTTAGCTTCGGAGGCAGCAACATACCAACTAGGCTAAACAGGCCGACATACAATACGACCGGCGTAGCACGTCCGCTTGTATCTCGATAATACTCTTTTATCTTGTGTCATTCTAGTATAACTGCGCAATGAGCAACTACGTGAAAAATATTTGCTCAAGACGTGTTACCTAGCCTAGGCAAGTCATACCTACACGGATTTAGGTTCGTGTCTGTAATCTGGACGTTAAGAGATTTACAACTTGAGGTACCATCACCAACACATTTAACTATATGTGTATTGTAATAAGGGTCACGAATGGTCAGTTAAATGTGTTGGCGTTTGTACAAAGCCTAATTTATAACCGACTTCAAAAAAGGAGGAGGTTCTCAATTCGTCGGAATGTTTTATTTTTATTTTTTATGTATGCTCACCGATTACTGGGAGACTAGTGAACCGATTTTAAAAATTCTTTTTTTGTTTGAAAGGGTGTGTTTTCTAGTTGGTCCCATTGTCACCAAGTCTGGATCTGATGACGGGATCTTGGAAAAATCGAAGGAACTCCTCAAATTATGAACCAAGAGGATGGGGTCTGGCAAAGTTTGGAGTCGGTGTTTTTTGTTAAAAATTTACTTGTTAGTTGGACTCATTATCTCAGGTCACAGGGGTATACTATCCAGGCATAGGGCGCTACTTCGTCTTCGTGATTAAGACGATCGGAAGGGATTTAAAATTCTAGACACATCCCAACAAACAAAAATTCCTCTTGTAGTGGCTTATATTACCAATAATAATATTCTTATAAGAGCCGCATTATCGCTAATAAGGGTGCGTTTAACCTTATACCCCCCTTAGTTGCTTTATAGTCAGCTGTTTTTTTCTTATACGTTCATCGTTTCATCATCATCATCGTTCGAATCATTTTTATAGTAAACTTTAAAAACTCTGTAATTGATTCACGTGCTGCTGCACTTTCAAAATGGCGAATTTAGTTATTTTAACAGCTAAATTCGCCATTTTGAAAGTGCAGCAGTAAATTAATTAAAAGCTTTTAATGTAACCATATAGAGAAGAATGCCTTTGTAATTACTATATACGTGAATATGGATTGCTTTTAGTCGTATCAAGGCCATATAACATGCTTTAATTCGTTTGCTGGATAGAAATCTTATAAAATGCTCCTATGAGCTAAAAAGCGTCTCTTAGTTACCTTGTGCATTAATTACTTTTATAAGAACAAATAGCCATATTAAAAGCCTCTATATGGCTGTGAATATTATACGGCTAAAAAGCAATGTAACTAGCCTTTATAAGAATCGCACATTATGAAGCATTATTTTAGCCATATTAATTGGATTTATTAACGTTTACCCAGCCAAATTATTAGAATAAAAGCAATATTAGCCAAATCTTCTTATAATGTACCATTTTAAGTACATTGACATAATAAATGCTTTTTTAAAACAACTATGAGAGTTTAATTTTATAAGGTTACCTTGTTTGTTGGGATGTGTCTTATGTTACAGCGTACTACCCTATTGGTAACCTTCGCCCTGGAACATTAATGTTGTCATTCGCAACCGACATGAAACTCTCACATTTGCCAAATACATGTTAAAAGCCTCCACAGTCCCTCGAGCGTTCTCGATCAACGTATTAATTAAGTCGGGACAGAGTTTCCTCCATGAGCAAAGGTTCTAACTGCCATGATGTTTGTGCTGAGATAGCACCTTTTCATGGAAAATGGGCGGAATTAATCAGCGAGTTATCGACGCGTCCTCATTCGCACAAACTGAGGAACTAATCACCCCGGGGACCTTTTGTAGCCTTAACCTGGATCCAGCAAAAACATTTCGTACAAGAAAATATCAAGATACTTAAGATTACGCAATGTCCGAACTGAGAAAATCCTGCCATCATTTCTGAGCGCGTATGTTTTTAATTCATTTATTTCCAGAAAAGCGTTAGGCGTTAGGTTGGGGTTCTTCAATAGAACTCAGCCATGTCAGCTCATGAAAATCGTCGAACCTAAGCTACAAAGCGATGCATGTCTCACTTGCATCAAAACATAGAGGAGCTTAGTGTAGAAAATCATCCAATACTAATCAACTCAATCGATCGTACCATATAATTGATTAAGGCCGTTCTATAAAGAACCGTTAGACCAAGAACAAATTTTCATAGCTCAGTACATTTTATGACTTAACTTACCGACATAGGGTCTCGAACGATTCTTAATAAAACCGTAAAGAGGGATCGCTGACCATTGGTGTGGTAAATCTTTAGTTGTAGTATAAACCAGACACACGTTCACAGAACAACTATGGACATAAAAACGGACTTCAATAAATCATTTATTTAATTAATAGACCTTCTAATCAATTGTGTTCGCAAAAAAATCATAAACCTGCATTGAAATGCACTTAATACCTACACCCTTTACACCACCAAGTAGTACAGTCAGCATCATAAAAATGTATACACTTTTCGACCTTATATATCTCCAAGCAATAAGGTCCCAGAACGTATACATGTTTATGATGCTTACTGTACATATTAGCGAATTAACACAGCTTCTAGCAAACCGCAATAGCGTTGTCTTCGCCTTCGAATCGAATGTAAAGGTACCCTAATTACCTATCATTTTTTTGACGGTGGAAAACAAACAAACGACTCGCCTGATTGTAGGCAGACACCGCAGCTTATGGACACATGCGAATACAGGAGAACCACAAGCCCGTGACTGACCTATTATTGATTTGAGGGTTCCTTGTGATAACAGCTAGAGATAATTGCCGATCACAGCTCATCCGCGGGTACGACCTCCGATACGACCCTCAAACCTTCAGGAAAGAGTGTACTCCATCTTAAAGGCCGACTTACAACCCCTCTGGTGTTGCGGGTGTCCAGGGGCGGCGCTAATCGCTTAACATCAGGCGAGTGGTTTGCCTCCTATTTCATAAAAAAATCCTTCAAATCTCGGCGCCAGAAACTGTTTTTTAACCGACTTCAAGATTTCAAAAGAGGAGGTTATCAATTCGGTTGTATGTTTTTTTTTTTTTTTTTTTTTTAATGTTTGTTACTCCATAACTCCGTCATTTCTTAACCGATTTGAAAAATTCTTTTTTTGATTGTATGTATATATATCCAAGTTGGTCCCGTTTTTGTCAAAAGGCAGTTCTGATGATGGGATCCATGACGAATTGAAGGAACTCCTCAAATCTTTAAGGCAAACATATAGTGATTTTTGTGTTTTTATCAACAAGTCAAGCATTTGCATCCAAAAATGTGACATTGGATGAAGTGGAACTGCTGATGATGATCAGAACAGAACTCTTCAACGACGAAAAGTTCACGTTTGGCGATTTGTCCTCCTAGCTGTGTTTGTTAAGCAAGTTCTATTTTCACGATTAATTTTTGTCATGCTCGAGTTCTGATGATGGGATCCATGAGGAATTGAGGGAACTCCTCAAATCTTAAAGGCAAACATATAGTGATTTTTGTGTTTTTATCAACAAATCGAGCATTATCATACAAAAATGTGACATTTGATGAAGTGGAACTGCTGATGATGATCAGAACAGAACTCTTCAACGACGAAAAGTTCACGTTTGGCGATTTGTCCTTCTAGCTGTGTTTGTTAAGCAAGTTCTATTTTCACGATTGATTTTTGTCATGCTCGAGTTCTGATGATGGGATCCATTAGGAATCGAGGAAACTCCTCAAATGTGAAAGGCACACAAATAGTGATTTTAGTATTTTCATGAACTAATCAAGCATTTTCATTCATAAAAGTGACATTTGATGAAGTGGAACTGCTGATGATGATCAGAACGGAACTCTTCAACGACGCGTAGTTCACGTTTGGCGATTTGTTCTCTTCGTTTTGTTTGTCAAGCAAGCAAGGTTTTTCCAGGATTTCATGAGGAATTGAGGGTACTTAGTCTTCTACCATTATAAACATACTTATAGCCATTTTTGTATTTTATTGTATGGAATCTAAGAGTGCACCATCTAAGATTAATAATCTTTCACCGGACTCCCCCATTAAAGTCGGTTTTTTTTTCTTAAAAATTATTTACGTTATACGTTAAACGAAACCCAAATGAAACACTCAACTAACATATTATTTCAACTCGATATCTTACACGAATGCCTAAACACGTTACATGAAAGCATTCACGTTGTCGCTTAGCCATGTTTGTTCCAAACAACGATAAGGTGCTCTAAATATAAAATAGACTGAAGAATGTGCTGCCAGCCGAAAACAGATAAGCCGTTGAATGGACTCGTGACGTCATTGCTGTATCAGACAGTATTTGTAATGGAGTTAGACGTCATTGGTTTCATTTCACTTGAATACTCCTCAAACGAATTTTAAGAGACGTTTTTCATTGCAAAATGGGTCCCATCTTAAAGAGTGCGCGGTACTAGGTACTCCTGGGATATATGTAAGCCACGGTACGAGTGGTGAGACACGCGACTTCAACCAGGGTGTCGTGGGTTCGAAGCCTGGGTCGCCATTTGATTTTCACAGTAGGAAACCGGTCTAATCCCAACAAGGTCTAGTGTTCCTTATGGATTGGAAGGTCAGATGGCAATCGCTTTTGTAAAACTAGTGCCTACGCTAAATCATCGGATTAGGTGCAGCTTGTGGCGAACTGTTAGGGAGTAGCGACCCTACGTACTCGAGTGGTCCTGGGGATGTTCTGTGGGTTGGTGGTAAAAAGAGGCCCCCGCCTCTGGCTTGCATTAATCGGAGTGTCCAGAGTGGAGTCACTGGAGCTTTTGCTTAGGGGTGGATGTGGTCACCTAAGTGGCGAGTTGGCTATATGTTTAAAGTCCAGTGCCACCTCTTTACCACCAGCCCTCTGCACCGGTAAAAATAGCCTAAGGGCAACCTTAGGCTATTTTTTAATGTCGCTATTTATAGGGTCCGGGCCCCGGTTTCTTTTATACCGCATCGGTGGCAAACAAGCGTACTGCCCATCTGATGGTAAGCGGTCATCCAGGGGTGTCACATGCCGCCCCTTTAAAAAATTATACACTCCTTCCTTGAAGAACCCCTTATTGTAGTCCCTCGGGAAAACCTCGGCATCCGGAGCTCATTCCACAACCGGAGCGTCCGAGGGAGGAAATTCCTCTGAAACCGTACCGTACGCGACCATTAATAGGTTCTGTTAGGATCCAACCGGGAAAAACGCTAGGAGGATTAAAACAACTCCTGGGATTAAATTAAATAAAAAATTGTTTCCTTCTTGTGTCGCGAAGAATGCAGGGGGTCTATTCCGAAATTCTAAATCCGAACTTCGTATAGTGCCGTCTCTTTCACGCATATAGTATATGACTGGAGAGTGAAAGGGACGGCACCATACGAAGTTCGGTTTTTGAATTTCGGAGTAGACCCCCAGACATGAAAACGTATTGTAGACAGTAAAACGGAATGCCTCACTAAATGATACGGCGCACCTCTCAGTTGACGTCTGTGCTGAACTCTGTATTGTGAAGTCACCTTTGACTTAACAAACTACGTACTGCACCAAGGCTATGACGATTGTGCGAACGAGAAAATATCATGTGCTAGCTATTTATTTAAACTTAATTGCACAAAAACAAATCAATACAAATGGCAAACTTATGCCTCAAGGCATCCTCTGCCAGTCAACCATATGGCCAAACAGAAACTTGCTGCTGCTTTTGTCCGGGATTTGGTGCGCGAGGGACTCGTTTATATCGTAAAGGGCATTATTTCCGCAATAAAGCTATCCTATGTGCCTCCCCGGGCCTCAAACTATCTCCATACCAACTTTCACCCAAATCGGTTCAGCGGTTTAAGGCGAAGGGGTGGGTAAGCTCTTTCCATACAAACTTTGTGCAAGTTTTTCTTTGTTTGTGTTTGCACTCCAGTTACTATTTTTGGTCCATGTGCTTATTTTTTAGTTAGCTATGTTTTGGTGTTTTTCTTTTTTAACTTTAATTATTTTTTGTATTTTTTATTCTTATTTTTTTATATATAATGCAAAATTTCAACATCAAGTTCTGCTTATATCCAATATGTATCAACAAAAAATAAAATTAAATGCTGTAGTGCCAAAAATAACGCAAAAGACTTGCACAACCTTTGTATGGAGAATGGCTTGCCCTATACCCTGCGCCTTAAGCGTGAAGATGTAAGAGACAGACAGAGTCCTTTCGCATTATAATATTATATAGTAACCTGGGCGACCGAGCTTTGCTCGTGTCTTCCCAGAGAGGAGAATACTTTTTTCGTTCCCGGAAAGGAAACCCTTATATTTTAAATATCATTAAAATCGTCACAGCAGTTTTGGAGATTTAATTTACAAACAAACAAACAACATATGTTGCTCGTTTAATATTAAGGATTGAGGGGCAAAGCCTAGTAATCCTACAGTCCTTGTTTATGTCGCATGTTATCAATATTATCATATACATTATCTGCTACCACCACCATATCATCCGTAGGACGTCCACTGCTGGACATAGGCCTCCCCCAATTTCATGGGGGGTAAATGCCATAATCGCCACGCTTGGCATGCGGGTTGGCGATCGCAGGATCTGCTACAGTTAACGATATTTATCAGTGTTCTTTTATTATATTTAAGTATGTTGTGTTTAAGTATGTTTGTATCTGGTCGAAGACCCGTTGGGCGTCCTATGTAGGTACCGATGGGGCGACGAAGTGCAGAGGGACCTGACTGAGCTCCAAGCCGTCGTCGAATGGAAGGAAACAGCCATGGACAGGGAAGCCTGGCGGTTTTTGGTGTCGGAGGCCAAGATCCACTTCGGGTCGTTGCGCCACAGCAGTAAGTAAGTATTTATCTATTTAAGTATGTATATCGTCGTCTATTACCCGTCATACAGGCCGAATACTGTGCGATGACAAACAACCAAACAACACAACACAAATCAAACCAAAAACCAAACTTGGTTTGGGGCTGGGTCGATTTGTGTAAGATTTTACCCCAATGTTTATTATTTTTTTGTGAAAAGGATCTCGAAATATTTCGTTTGGTCATAACGACTTTATGCGGGGGCGAAATATGGATATAAATAGCTATAGGTTTCGTTTCCCGAAAACCCCTTTTTCCGTGTTTTGCTTCTCCAGCAGCTCTATATACACAGAACACACAGATACAGTGCTTGAAAGACATATTAACTATAATAATGAGCATTGAGCACAGTCTACTATGGTCATGTCACGTATCGCTTACCCCGCTTCGTATCAGCGTATCCAACGTCAAACTATAGCTTGTTATCCTTTTATAACGAGGGTACAGGCCGAGCAATTTAACTGATCTTTTAATTTCACGTCTTTGCTTACACGAGTCTGGAAACTTTCGATACTTCAGCAGAAATCTGAATGAAAATTGAATCCGCTTTTGTGCCAATTATAAACGTATTAAGTTAAGAATATAATACGTTTCATTATGTAAAATAGTCTTAGACGTGCTCTGGGGAAAAGGTTTCGATTTGAAGGCTTGTTATTATTAATAATATTGTGGCTACGTATTTGATTTGCACACGCTGAATAATAAAGACGAGACGGTCTATGATGGTCGCGTTTTAGTCACTTATCGCAGTATATATTTATCTCTCAGCCTTTTTTGGTAGCGTTTCTAGCCAGCAGCCTTTTGGCTTTTGCTGGGCGTCCAGAATGTCGGTGCGTGGGCCTAACCAACCGAACGAAAATACTGTCCTGTGACATATGGCTGTCCATATACTTAATTTTTTTATAGTACGACGGTAACAAACAAGCATACGGCCTGCTTAATGGCAGATACCAATAGCCGTATGAATGTCTATAAACGCTGCCACCCTTTTGAGTGAGTTGAGGATTCGTTGCATTGACAGCTAGAGACAAATGCAGATCTCTCACGCGATTCTCAATACTTGATAGATCGTGACGTACTTATGTTATAATCAAACAACGACAAACGATACATCATACTTACTGACGCAGCCTTTACCCGTACAATACTTGCCCTAAAATTACGTTCATATTAATAACTCCTCACATGCCTCATACCGAGACGGAACTATAGTTTGATTGATTAGAAGTACAGTTGTATCATTCGCAACGGATACTATGATTAGGCCCCCAGTTGCCGGGACCGCGCGGCAAATAAAGCGGAACAAATGGCCGCTGTGACGGGCCAATCTAGACTTTAATCCTTTGGGTGTGGCGCTAAATTAGCCTGTAAGGGCGAGGAATGTTGCCCGTGGGAAAAGACCAGTAGATGACGCAGCAGACACTCCCTCGGGTTAAAATGGCTATCTAGCTTATTTTACAGCGTTGCGTAATTAGTAAACAAACCACAATAGGAACCTTTAAAGGTTAGAAGGTTAGTTCAGCTTTGGTACCTATCTTGTACATGATGACTATCGTTAAAGCGTTTCGTTCACGAATGTATAAATATAACAAGTATTGTATGATATTCTGTCTGAGCATAGCTATTTATAACGCCTTAGGTATTTGTAAAAATGTAATAGTGAGGTAAGATGCTGCCATAATTAGTATTACGGCAGGTAATAGAAAACCAAACAGAAATAAAAAAACGCTTAACGCGCTAAACCTATATTTCATTGAGGTCATTGTCCATTTAACGCTTTAAAGTGCCATTAAGTAAGACAGATGTCGTGGTGTACCCTATTTAGAGCGCGTGACAAATTACTTAACCGTAAAAGTGGTAATTCACCGTAATCTAGTGCTAATCTCAAATGGCGCCATTTGTCGAGATCTAGTATCATATGACTGGCCGATTAGGTTAATCTGAGTGATTCACGGTCCGACCGGCATTTAAAATTCGAACTCTCAGATTTCTCCGTTAGGGCTTGTTACATTCGTTCGACGGTCGAACACCATCACTGCCAAATAAGCCATAAGGATATAAATATAATCGTTTAACTAAAAATACTTCTACAACCACGCCGACTCTTAAAGCACATATTTTGGTACAATCTGTTCCGTGGACAGTTATTGATAATATTAATGTGTGTCCCAAATATTTGGGGCATGAATCACAGCGCCCTATTGCTACCCTGAGAAAAAAACGTCATATCTCCATTCGTTTCACATAATAACTTACGACTTTTTGGTCTGGCACGGTTACCGTGGCTTCTCGCATGGCGAATAATGTATGTTCATCTCACAACATTGGAACGTGTATTGACAAATTACCCTCATAAACACGTGTAGAAACCTTTACAACACGGGACTATATATCAACAAGTGAATTACCCGAGCTTACGATCTCTCCGAGTGATACAAATCGCAGTGGAATCTCCAGACGCAAATAGAATGGCTGGATTAACACTGCCAGCCAACTATTTTATTGGTTTAGGTAGAAAAAGTTTCTAGGATTTTTTATTCGGCCGAGCGAGTACCCAATTTGGTGAACGGGAACTGTCGTTAGGGATCGGAATCTTTTCAGAACATAAATCCAGGGCTCGTTCTTAACGCTAGCCTAACCAGTCCAAGGTATAACTGTATCACGTGTAGTTGTTACGTGTAGGCTTAGATTAAGATTATGTAATTTATATATGATTAAACAAGTTCATGGATGAGTGCAAATCGTTTTGTAAGTAGATAAACTAAGGTCCTCATAGAATACTGAATCATGCGGTCCGCTGACGTAGCGATTCACAAGGCTTGACTCATACGTAGATGGAAATCACGATGATGAACGGGCCACGTACGGTATTCTTGACTAGTCATTGATTTGTTACCAAGAATTGAACGGAAAATATGGTCATAAGCTTCGCATATGATGGTTCTTTATTGAGAACTAAAAATCTTTTGGTTCACAGTTAAAGCTTTTATTTAGTATATAAGTAATTAATTGAATCCGCTGTGCCATGAATATTTTTCATACTATTTATATGATGCGTAACTTTCATGTCACAACGGAATTATTTAAATTGTCTAAGTTAACCCCCCCCCCCCCCCCCCCCCCAGCATTTTAAGAAGAAATAAGAAACAGCCAAATTCTCTTAATCACGTCATTGCTATGCTGACTGAGGTCGTAGCTGGTCGGCCTGTCTGTCATTTATGTCAATCAATAAAATTTAATTATGTCAATAAAAAAATAATTTAGTGGATTTAAAAGTAGAATACATGGGACAAAAAATTACTGAAGTCAACAATACAAAATTTTTAGGTTTACTTTTGGACAGTAGCATGAATTGGAAATGTCAAATTGATAGTGTTTGCAAAAAACTAAACCGCTACTTATATGCTATATATATGTTGAGGAAAATTGCAAGCCAGTCTGTAGTACTTACGGCCTATCATGCTTACGTGTCGTCAACACTTCGTTACGGTATAATTTTTTGGGGGAATTCAACAGACTGGCACTTGGATTTCAAAGCTCAGAAAAAATGCATTAGAGCCGCATGTCATCTCCCACCGACAGTATCGTGTAGGCCATATTTTGTAGATTTAAAAATATTAACTTTGCCTTGTCTGTATATCCACGAATTGGTAGTTTTTGTCAAAAGACACAGTCATTTATTTCGTAGTTTCAACAGTGAACGCTTGCAACACCAGATATGTGCTCATCCGTCAAAAACTGCTCTTTTATCTAAAAGTATTTTAGGTATGGCCCCTAAAATCTACAATAAGCTACCAGAACATCTAAGAATAGTACGTGAAATTTGTAAATTCAAGACCTATGTGAAAGAATATTTGATCAAAAAGGCTTACTATTCCTATAATGAATTTCTGAGAGACAACTTGGAATAATTCTATAACATTTCATTATAATATACATAATTTTTGACTGAGCATTTTATCAACCTAATGTAATGGACTAATGGCATTTTTTTTAATTAGTCCGTATTTCATTATCATAACCGTTTGACTGCATGTATTGGCAATTCCCAAGTCAAAGTGTCACAGCATAGACTGCTTAGTATAGACGTACACTTGAAAATTCAGTTACAGAGGAAGAAAGAACGACCCCCTGGTAAAATAAAATGGTATGAGTTACAGAAGGATGAGTGCGCTAGTAAGTTTAAAGAGAGAGTGGTAGATAAAATGATAGAAATGAAAGATATGGAAGGACTAAGTGCGAATGAATGTTGGAAAATGATGGCGAACTATATAAGGAGAGAAGCGAAAGATATCTTAGGTGAATCGAAAGGGAAGTGTGTGATAGACAAGGAAACGTGGTGGTGGAATGACGAAGTGCAAGAAAAGTTGAAAAAGAAGAAGCAATCATTTAAGGATTGGCAGAGTGTTGAAAGTGGAAACGAAAGTGAGAAAGAAACTAAGAGGATTGAGTATAAAGAGTGTAAGAAGATAGCTAAGCGAGCAGTTGCTATTGCCAGATCAGCAGCTCAGGACCAATTATATGAGGCTTTGGAAAGTCCTAAAGGTGAGAAACAATTGTATCGCTTAGCAAAAGCAAGAGAAAGGTGTGCTAGAGATGTATGCCATGTAAAATGTGTGAAAGATGATACTGGTTGACCGAAGACGAATGTATAAAAGATAGGTGGAAAGACTACTTTAAAAAGCTCATGAATGAGGAGAATGCATGGAATAGAGTGTTAGAAACGCCAACCAGTGAATGTGGGTGTTGTGAAAGAAATAGACATTGATGAAATAAGGAAGGCTGTGAAAAGTATGAAGGATGGAAAAGCGGTTGGACCAGATGGAATACCAGGAGAGGTGTGGAAGCTGTTAAGTGAGGATGGATGTAGGTGGCTAACTTTGTTCTTCAATAAGTTGTTGCAGGAAGAGAGTATCCCCGACGAATGGTGCGACAGTGTACTTGTGCCCATTTTTAAAAATAAGGGGGATGTACAAGAATGCAACAATTATAGAGGAATAAAGCTCATGTCACACAGTATGAAAGTGTGGGAGAAAGTAATAGAAAGACGAATGAGAGATGAGAGTGACATAACACAAAACCAATTTGGATTTATGCCGGGCAGGGGTACAACAGACGCCATATTTGCGCTTCGCCAGCTGTGCGAAAAATATAGACATGCGCAAAAAAACCTGCATATGGTGTTTGTTGACCTCGAGAAAGCTTACGACAGAGTTCCACGCGAGGTTTTGTGGTGGGCCTTGAAAGAGAAAAGTATACCAGGGAAGTATGTAGGGCTGATTCGGTCTATGTATGAAAGATGTTGTACACGTGTCCGGTCGGCGGCTGGCACCACCGACAGGTTCAGTGTTGCGGTGGGCTTACACCAGGGTTCGGCGTTAAGCCCCTACCTCTTCCTGATTATAATGGACGCACTGTCGTCAGACATCCAGGAGGAGGCACCATGGTGTATGCTCTTTGCCGACGATATTGTCCTTGTCGGTGAAGAGGAGCTCGAGGTTCAGAGCAGATTAGAGAAGTGGCGGCAAAAATTGGAGAACGTGGGCTTGAAAATTAGTCGTTCTAAAACTGAACACCTGTTCTGCGATTTCGGCGGTCTCTCCAATTTTATGCCCATAGAGCTCGATGGCGTAACGCTACCGGTCTGCTCTGATTTCCGATACCTCGGGTCCCTCATACAGTGTAATGGTGATATTGACCGTGACATCAAAAACCGAATCAGCGCAGGATGGATGAAATGGCGACAGGTCTCAGGAACCATATGCGACGCCAGAATGCCCTTCCGATTGAAGGGCAAAATCTACAAGACCATTGTAAGACCTGTCGTCATGTATGGATCGGAATGTTGGGCCGCAAAGGTGACGGATGAAAAGAGATTGCATGTTACGGAGATGAGAATGTTGAGATGGATGAGTGGCGTAACAAGAATGGATCACATAAGAAATGAGTGTATAAGAGGAAGCCTGAAAGTGGCACCCATAGATGATAAGTTGAGAGCTAATCGTCTACGGTGGTATGGGCATGTTATGCGGAGGGATGAAAGTCATGTGACAAGAAAGGTATTAGGCATGAATGTGGAGGGATGTAAGAGGAGGGGTAGACCAAGGAAAAGGTGGATGGATTGCGTGAGAGACGATATGAAAAGGAAGGATGTGAGTGACGAGATGACGGGCGATAGAGAGTTATGGAAGAAAAAAACATGCTGCGCCGACCCCAAGTAAATGGGAAAAGGGCACGCGAATGATGAACCGTTTGACTGCATGTATATTATTATCTTCGTATGCCTAAGGGTACGACATAGTGAAACAATACTATTTATTTACCACCATCTGCAATATTATGTTGTGTATAACCTATGATCGACGAATAAAGTATTTGTATTTGTATTTTATAAATTTTGCACATATTTTCCAACTTTACGGAGTTTTACTAATATTTAGATGTACAGCGTCAACAAAGTGGTCTTCGAACCGTTTCTAGTGTGAATTCGAACCACACGTGTGTACACCGCAAATTATGTTATGTTATGTGTTTCGCACGCCGAGTGGAATAAAAACCCGTAGTGTCAAGGCAGATGCAAAAGTGTCGACGCCTGCGAAGGCACCAGGCTCTTCACCAGTATCGCTGACATGTCATGCCGCAGGCACGACGTTCGTGGCAGGCAGTAGCCGTAGGCCGTATGTCAAATAAGGCGCCGTCGTTGAGGGACGACGGTGTGCCGCACCCGCTGTCACCGCATAATAAGGTACCGTCCGCATCCACTTCCATGTCAGCACGAAAGAAGGGGCTGGAACTATAGGGCAAAATAACGAAAGGCGTTGATTGAACTTCAGTGCGATAGAGAGTGACATCTGGTATACGACTAAACAAGTGAACTAACATCTCCATAGAAAAATTCGTACTTCGAGCTGAAAGGCCCCTGGTATCAGTGGCTCTTATGTTGTTCATATATGTTTTTATAGCTGTCACAGATTTTTCTCTGTCATTTATCATCAATAAAATTGCGCATATTATCCAACTTTAAGGAGTTTTACTAATATTTAGGTTTACAGACAGCGTCAACAGATATTTTTTTTGATTATAAATTTATTGTTATAAATATATGTGTACCTAATCGATTTCTATCAATTTACGAAAATATCTTCTGAATCGCGACAGACTTGGTCACAACACTAGTTTTAAAAGGAAAACGACATAACACGTAACTGTTTGGGTGGTGAATGATTATCGTAAAATACTCAACAATAATGAACTAAAAAAAAATTATACAACTTAAATTATGTTTCAGAAAAGCAAAATATTATTTTTATTTACTTTGAAAGTCCTAATACTGTTACGTGATTTTATTTATAATTACGATAAGTCTTGCGTGTTTACGTTCTATGGGTGTTGTGATGTGTCAAATGGTTGAAGTAACAGATTGCAAGGTATATAAAACCTTTTCAAACCAAGTGAAACTATTTGAATCGGCCTGAATGAAAAACACACATTATGTTTCAGTAAAATAAAAAAAATTGGAAATATTTTTCAAGAAATCAGGCTGTATCAGCGCCAAATAAGGTTTCCATGCTCATACGGCATTATAAAAATAAGTACATACCTGCACATTGTAGGAACACACGCCACCAGTTAATAAAATAACGGACATACAATATTCAGTGCATATCTATCTGTCACGCGTCAGTTCAGCCGTAAGCAAAAGAGCAGTATATCGCTAAGTAGCACATGGTAAAAAGATATTTCTAGATTAGGTAATAATTCTAAATAAAAACATCCTGGGATGCCATTTACAAAGCAATCTACTGCTGTACGCTCACTAATATATTAGATTAGATTATTTATTTAATGATAAAATATAGCTCTGATCTTTAATTCATTACCAACATACTAATATTATAAATGCGAGAGTAACTATGTCTGCCTAATGCCTTTTCATGATTAAACCGCTGAACTGATTTAGGTGAAATTGGCATGGAGATACGAGTAGTTTGGGATCCCGGGAAGGAAATAGGATGGTTTCTATCCCGAAAATAATTCCTTAAAGGGGTTGAAAGGGGGCTGAATTTTGCATAGGAGAGCGATAATTAGGCCTGCGCCTCGAATAATTTCATAGCAATTATTCAAGTCGATAACGAGTTTTACTTGGAGGAAGTCGCGAGAAAAAATCATAAATAACTTTTACGAATCCAGCGGTCAAAGGAACCACGGATGAGGTCTGAAACCGGCTCTGAATGTGCAACGAACGCACTTGGCATTGGCCTTCACATGTGCATTATGGCCGCGATAAAAACAGAAGACGTTCAGATAAAAACGCCAATCCGAATTTATTAAATCGTGTTTTGTGTGTTGCTGTCTCTACAGCAAACTTTTTTGTTATACGTTATATAATGAATTGAATTTGAATATTAACATACTACTTTTTTCGCTTAGCGGAATCAAATAGTTTTTGTTAAAATACTGTTAAAACAAAGCCAATTTAGGTCTTGTCTTTCCTGAAGAGTATTGGCTAATTTATTCAAACGCCATAACAATCTATTGCTACTAATATTTTTTAAGAAAAATATAGTATACTATCTTAGGTTGGTATTGAGAAGATGGTGGGAAGACGTTTATTCAAGAGAAAAATTAGAAAACATTACTCATTTGATACTCCATCGTTATAGCCCTTTACTTTCTAGGTACAGCTGAAGATAAAACGATGATTAAGAGGCTGAAACATGATAGCGCTATCGAAGTAATAGGTCTCTATCTTGTAGATACTCATCAGCTGGTTGTTAAGTAATAAAATATTTATAAATATTTAAATCTGGCTGTCATTAACATTTTTAACTTTGAGGGAAATTTGAAGAAACATTCATCATCATACCTTTATATATATGTCCCACTGCTCGGCAACGGCCTCCTTTCATGAGAGGGCATTTTTAACAGATATTTTACGTCAGTTCAGCGTATTATTTTAAAGTAGATTGTGTCATGTGAATGATTGATGATGGCGTCATATTTAAACTGTCAGCAAGCTTATGATATCTACCTCAAAGTATATGATAACTACCTAAATTTGTTAACAGTATGAGCCAAACGCTACAAGAGCCAGATTCAGTTTGAGACATGATGGTAACGATGACATTATGTTTCGCGACGAAAATTGTTGAAGCCTTATCCTCACCGAAATAGCAAGTGCTTCTACACCCAATAAAGCACAAGAATAATAAATTCCCTTTTCTGAGAAAGTGTCTAAATAAAGTCCCGACAGCGGCTATATCTGTCCCGACTCGAATTAAAGATAAGATCAGCTCTCCAACGGGTCAAGTATTCTAAAGGCGAGTGTGGGTAAGTCTGTTTCGGTCTTCATCACCGTGAAATTGTACAAATAAAGAGTTTTTATGGCCACGGTCGGATGGTGCGAATTTCAAAAAATGCCTTTTGGAATGAAGAATATATTCGTCCCAACATGCTCCAACTCTAATAGGATAGAGGGACAATCAGAGGGCCTATATTTTCAACGTGTTTTAAATGAAGCTTTACGGGATATGGATACCAATAACATAATGCAAATGCTATGGTTATAGAAATTCAGCAAAAGGTAACGTAAAGCACAAATCTGTTATTTTATTTACTAAATTAAAATAAAATAAACAAGAAGAAAAACTATACTCTACACCAGACTCTAGTATAGATTATATAGACTGCCAATGTCTACAGACATTGGCAGTCTATCGTGGTGTGGGTGTGCCTCTACAATAATAGCGTCATCTATGAACAGAACAAAAACTCGGAATAGATGGCGCCAATGTGTTTAGCAAAGGTTTAAGTGTCATACGAACTGAATAATACAGAGGTCTCTCCATAGTGAAACTCTACATCAGTCTCATTACTTAGGTACGCTACAATGTATACTCGTAGATAGACCATTGACCGTCTATATCATTTACTAGTCTCCAAACTCTTCTTAAAGGTTTGCTACGTAACAACATCTAATATTAGTTCTCTTTGAATTTGGCAATGAACTGCTAATGGCAAACGTATATTTACATTCAATAGTAAGGTATTTATTATGTGGAGATCAGGTACGAAGCTTCATAGAATAGAAACGACACAAGCTGCTTGACGCTTCAAAATATTTAAGTCATTGCGGCTCTAGGAATTTAAGGAGCAGGGTAGAAGAAAAAGGTCATATATGACGACAGTTTACTAAAGACATGTGCCGTTTTCGTTCTATAGAACAGGAATCAGGATTCGAAGCACGAGCGGTCCCTTGGTGCGTGAAGCCGTGCCGTACGGCGGTAGCATTAATACATGTTAATAACCTGTTCCATGTTACATGCTGCCCTGTTGGAAAACGCTTTGGTCGCGACTTTGCCGCGCTTTTGTGTCAATTTCCAAAATACGGGGTGTTTCTCATTGGCTAAGCGCGAGCGACGCGTCTGCGGTTCAGCTTGAACAAAAATGCTTTCGTATGTCTGTCCGACGGATGTCCGGATATCCGGCTGTTCTCTTTTACAGTCTACAGGTGGCATTTCTAAACTAATTCACGTGAAAATTTGTGAGGAGTTTCGATAATTCGGTATATGGAATTATTTTCGTGTATTAAGTTTATGATTTTTTTTCCAAAGTTTGCAAATAGATAGATAACAAAACTTTATTCACTTATATAACTGATTGTTTACTCGTATGTTAGGTATGCTGGGTCATAAAAGCATAATTCGCTGCATTCGGAAAATGTTGACGGGTCAGGCTGGTTAAAAATGCAAACTATCTGTTCAAAAGCACGTCGAATGTATGTTTCAGGATAAAAAATCTATAGTATAGTGTAGAATACGCACAAATACCGATTTTTACAGACCTCTGGCCATTTATTTTAAAATGTACTACAATATCGTAGCCGGATTATACTAATTAAGAATACCTATTTACATGTACCTATTGAATTTATTAACTAATATAATTAATTATTGTATTTTTGAACCCATGTAAAATTAGTTTAAAATAATTATAAATTAGTACGTATGTCGATGTCGTATGGTTTATCCATTAGTGCTAATTATTACATGAAAGGCCGTAGCAGGATAAGGGAAGAAAAAATGCCCTTTTGTGATTAAGAGCTGTTTTTTTTTTCTACAGTTACTTACATTTGGTAGTACTATTGTGCTAAGTTTTGTTGAAAAATTCCCAGTGGTTCAGCCGGGAAAAAATAAAATCCGAATTCATGAAATATGACTTTTCTCTAAAACAATTAAACTTTATCATACTATCTTTTTTTCATTTTGGTTAGTTAAATAGTATATATGTCCTGTAAGAAAATTAAGTATCTATGTTTAACATTTCTGTAAAAAAAAACTGCAATGAAAATTTTTAAAAATTTTTTTTTACTTTTCTGAAGGAGTGACCACTCTAAATGTCATGTCTAAAAAAGCTTTATTTAACGTTCTATCAGTCATATTAGTTTGATATTTAAAAACGAAAAGCAACAGTGTCAAATTTAAAAAATATTTTGGTTGTGTCTTGTTACTTTTATTTCAACACCGCCAAGGAACTTATTCATAAATCCTCTTTGTAAAAAGAAAAAATAAAACAAATTTTCACATTTACATTAATATTAGCCTGAAAATATATTTATGTCAGTTGTCGCCATTCCAACTTGTAAACCAAAAACTATCTTCTTCTAATCATCATCACCATTTCTAAATATAGGTAAACCTTAATAATAATAATGCCATTTATTCCCATCTCAGCGGTACTTTTTTTTCGCATTTATTAAAATAAAAACATAGCAAGTGCCGATTAACAAAGTTTTGCCACGTTGCGCTCCCTAAAAGATTACTATAAAATTTATAATTATATTTCTTTCTAGATTCTAAAAAGAACTTTCTCAATAAAGCTTAAGTCCAATTTAGAAGTAGAGTAACAGAAAAATAAACCCTTTTGAAAAGACACTCCTTGAGTATAAACAAATTATTCACAGTCGGCGCCAAGGCGGGCATGCCTTGAGCAAAACAAAGCATCAGTCGCCCTTTGTACACGCTCTAGCAACGCACAGTGGGACAAAACGGTCATTTCCATCTCAAAAATCTGTAACTGTTTTGTTTATTGAGATTTATTGCTGAAATTTGGCTTAGGTAATCTTGAATAGTTATGCCTTTATATAATCAAAACGCCTTTATTATAAAACTTATATTTATTGAGTAATATAGAGTTGAAAATAAAAGTTCACAATTTTTCATACAAAAATTTAAAATAATATTTTTATTATTTTTTTTGTTCATATAACTAAGTATTAAAGGATAAGTATTAACTAATAATTATAATAAACTTGATTTAAGTAGGTAGATATAGGTATATTTTAATAGTACATTACTACAGAGGCCGGGACGAAAGGGGTTGCCGGCCGAAGACATATATAGACGGCCGAGCGAAGCGAGGTCGGATAGGTCTGAGGCGGGCAACCCCATATTTCCCGCCGAGGTATGTATAGTGCTTTTCTCAAAAATGCAATGAAATAAACAACAAAAAAATCAAAGTTTTATTTTTTTGTGGCAGAATGTCATGGTGCCTGTGCCACAATTCATGTGGAATGGAAATTAAAAAAAAAGGACTTTGCCGGCCTAGGCCTGCAAGATTTGTATGAAATTCCATTAACGACCTCTTGTCCTAGCCGCACCTAGTCATACTTCGCAGCCTATTATAAGGAACATAACATCAATATTTCATCGCATGTTTAAGAAAATTTCTTTTTTTTCAAATTTTATTTTTAATAACTGGGGAATAATATTTTTATTACACATAATAATAATATATGACAAATAAAAGTAATAATAATTCACGTCTCTGCAATGCACAGTCTGGTGAAGTTTAGTTAGGTAGTGATTGGAATGGCTGCTCCATCGTATAATAACTTAAATATAAATATATATATAACAAACCTATTTTATCAAATATGAATAAAAACAACGGACAATCTCACTAATATAACTACAATAACGTATATTATGTAAAAAAGTTCCATAAATAGGTATAAGTAAAAATAATGAGTTTGGTCCTCTGCTGACATTTTAGGTTCTAGCTCAAAAAGGCGCTATAATGACGCAGGTTTTTTTTGTTTCTTTGGATTAATTACTAATTAAGGATTCTATAAATGATAATAACTCGACATCGGCAGCTTTCGATAACAAGGAAACCTCCAATTGAAATTGAAACATTCGGAAATTTTCATGGGGCATTTTTAAAAATTTTATTATAAATCCATATTTTATTTTTCAATGTAATAGTACCGCATTTGAAAACAAGAGATCCTAGTAAATCTAAACATGTGTAATACTTATATATTTCTTTGAGAAACTTAAAAAATATCTAAAGTCAAACTTCACGAAGGTCTAGTCTGTTAAATACGAAATTATCGAAGTTCAATGTTTCAGTGCAATTTTAGGTAGGTAAAACTTAACAATTATTATTTTACACACTAATATCAGGTAGGCCTTTTATCATAGAACGTAGAACTATCAAAATTATATCAGAACTACGACTTTCGCTAAAACCATTTTTGAGATGGTTAAGAACGTTTTGTCCCAGTGTGCAACACATTGCAGTGTGTAATTTTACTTTTGATTGAGTCTGTCTATCTCGTCAAAACTATACAGTTTATTTCAAATAAGTATGGCTATCGACATCAAAGAGCATGCCAATTATCGGGAAAATTCGCGGGAATTCCCGGAAGTTCTCGCGTAGTATCTTTCGTTTTTCCCGGAAGATACGAGTTTTCCCGAAGGTTAAAATTATATTCGATACCTAAAAGTGGAAGTATGAGTTTTCGAGGATGCCACAATCTGGTATTGTAAGCTCTTCTATTGGCACTGGCCACGTCGCACTCGCTTGGAAGCGACTGCCATCTGACCTTCCATCACGTCTTATTGGAGACTTTGTCAAGTAAATCTGTCAGAAGTTTTCCAGCAACCCGGTGCGTCCATGAACTCAAGTAAGATAAAATCAATACTACTTTATAAAATACAGCAGATACATAAAAAATATTAGGACTTTTTTGCAACTCCTGGCAACTCTCGCGTTGCCAATCCTTTAAAAAACTGTACTTTTTTGAAGAGTCGGCATAATAGTTCGAAATTCGAATATCACAAATGTGCTACCACCATACAAAACTAATTTGCTATTTCAAACAACTTCTGAGCTCATCCGTATAGGTTCCAAACACATATGTAGTTATTATGCTAACATAGGCAATTTAACTTTTGAATATATTCACTATGTTCTACCTGCCTGGGCGGCTATGATACTTGCGTAAGTATATCAATAGAATAATAGGAACTGCATAAAATATTCATAGGCATAACTTTCTGGTTTAGAATCAAAATATTTCTCACTAGCTGTTGCCCGCGACTTCGTCCGCGTCTTCGCTCCTATTGGTCGCAGCGTGATGTTACATAGCCTAAAGCCTTCCTCGATAAATGGACTATCCAACACAAAAAGAATTTTTCAATTCGAGCTTGTAGTTCCTGAGATTAGCGCGTTCAAACAAACAAACACTCTTCAGCTTTATAATATTAGTATAGATAAATATTATATTATAATTTTATAATACATACCATGGCTATAAGTTCTGATCAACACGTTATTGTGATTCAGCAATTACATTGAGCAATGATTAAATTAATTCAATTTAGTGCTGTTAAATGGATTTAAACTTCTGCTGATTCAGCAGAACATGTTTTGTTGTAAAGCTTTCGTATTGATATTACTACTAGGAAATTTCGTACACAATGTAATTATGCCATTTCTAAGCATGCCTAGGAAAATTACGCGTTCTTTGACGCTGTACTGAATACCCTCGTGAAGACAACCACCCCATATCGTTTGCCCGCAAATCGCATATCGGAATCGTTTGTTCATCGTTAGTTCACGTTTGTTCAGTAGTAAAATCGTTAGGACCCGATTATAACATCGGTTTTTTTAAAAAACAAAATGGGGTGGTCAACTTCACGTTAACCACCCCAAACCAAAATTCTTGTTTCTATGGCAAGACAATCGTTAGTTCATGATTGTTCACACGATTAAAACGTTAGGACCCGACTCTATCATTCTTTTTTTTAAACTTAAAGTGGGGTGGCTGTGTCTTCACCACTTCTAACCATCTTGTCTTCTAACCACCCCACCCCAAAATCACCGAAACCAAATATGTGGAATCATCGGGCCACGTTGGTTCACGTTTGTTCAGGCATTAAAATCGCAAGGACCTCAATAGTATCGTCACAAAAAATAAAAACGAAAAAGAATAGTGTAGGTCATGTTGATCGGAGTATCGAAGCCCGAAGGGAAAAAAACTCAGTTGCAACTGAATCCAAACAGTTCAGATGCCTGAACAAACGGCTACAGGCACTAAGTTATCGATCTAGACTGATAACTCATGGACACTCACACTTTGGCTAAAATATCAAATAAGTCAACTGGAGTATCTAAGTCGAAGAGGTCAAAACTCGAGATAGAATCGGACCCTTACGATTTCACTGCCTGAACAAACTTAGATAGACACTTTCCAATCGAATAAAATATAAAACTTGCGGAGTGGTCGGTAGGTTTATTCAGAAAAAAAATCTGAAACATATCTAATTAGTCAACTGGAGTATCTAAGTCGACGACGTCAAAACTCAAGATGGAATCAGGTCCTAACGATTTCACTGCCTGAACAAGCTTAAATAGACACTTCCTAATCGATTAAGATATAAAACTTGCGGGGTGGTCGGTAGGTTTAACCAGAAAAAACCGGCCAAGAGCGTGTCGGGCCACGCTCAGTGTAGGGTTCCGTAGTTTTTGTAATTTTTTCAAAAACTATTCAACCTATCAAGTTCAAAATAATTTTCCTACAAAGTTTTTATAAAGTTCTACTTTTGAGATTTTTTTCATATTTTTAAAACTTATGGTTCAAAAGTTAGAGGGGGGGGGACACATTTTTTTTTACTTCTGGAGCGATTATTTCCGAAAATATTAACATTATCAAAAAATGATTTTAGTAAACCCCTATTTATTTTTAAATACCTATCTAACAATATATCACACGTTAGGGTTAAAATGAAAAAAAAAATCACTCCCCACTTTACGTATAGGGGAGGTACCCTAATAAAATATTTTTTTCCACTTTTTATTTTACCACTTTGTCGGCGTAATTGATATACAAATTAGTACCAAATTTCAGCTTTCTAGTGCTAACGGTCACTGAGATTATCCGCGGACGGACGGACGGACAGACGGACGGACAGACATGGCGAAACTATAAGGGTTCCTAGTTGACTACGGAACCCTAAAAACAAAACTGAAATATATCTAACTACTCAACTGGAGTATATAAGTCGAAGATTAGGATTTTGCTGCCAGCCCAGTGAGGACCAAATTTGTGGACCATCATTAAGGCATTAAAATCTCTATCTCATCTAAAATTCAATTGATTCCGTTGTGACACGAAAGTTACCCCTTGTTCCTCACCATATATACATCAATTTGCCCCATATGCATACTGATATACTCAAAAACTCAATGACTATCACGTGCAGGAATGGATGATGAAAATTAATTTACAATGATTTAAATTTGGTTTAATAGCAATATTTTTGAGCATATTAATTGTGAAACTCCATTTTCTAGATGTCCGTACAGTCAACTACATAAAGATTGATCCACCCAAAGTTACAAAAATATGTATCTGCCTTTATTGACTTAACGTTAAGGTTGTGGATACATAATTATTTTTGTTACTTTGGATGGTTAGATATTTCATGACAATACAATATATGCAACTTCCGACACTCATTAATTTTACATATCGCTATTATAACTATGCTATTATGTTGTTGTTTTGTCACAAATAAACATTTCTTATTCTTAAAAATCTATTAATTTGTAGTCAACTGTAATACACCTTGACATTAAGGTGTATACAATAGTACATTACGATACAATTGCAGAGAACAGGAAATTCGCAACGAGTGGTGATAAATTAAAACACAACCTAAGGGAGTGTTTTAAATCGACACGAGTTGCGAATTACCCTTCGCACGTGTATCGTACAACGTTTTACAGTACATATGGCTCTTTAAAGATTCGGCATATGCACGTAATCTGCTGATTACCACACTCATGCAGTAAAGTTGCACCATATGTATGTACTGTAAATATATTTAGCACCCTGTTTGCTATATTTCCGACATGGTATTGGACAGTAATCATCAAATATCTGTATTATTCAGGGCACTCGGAAATTAATCAGGTCGAGGACTATCTAACTGACAGTAATGCATGGACAAACCAGAAACCTAAATAGCATTAATATTTATATATGTATATTTTCATTGTATCACGTCTAGAAAATTAGTAAACACATGTTGTCTTCTTGAACTTATACATTGTAAATAAACAAATAAATATTAGGGGACATTTTTATACACAAATTGAACTAGTTCCATAGTAAGCTAAATAAGGCTTGTGTTATGGGTACTAGGTAAATATTCTTCCTCTTTTGTTTCCATACTCAGATTTATAGTAGGTTAAGTATTATCAACTACTGCAAAACTAAAACTGGAAAATATAAGTGAAGAGTTTCAAATCAAGAAAGGGACACCCCCTGTCACCAAAACTTTTTTCAGCCGCTCTAGAATACATTTTCAGAAACTTGAATTGGGAAAATCAAGAGGTAAATATAAATGGAACCTCATTATTATTAGTGACAGCCCATTAAAACTTCAACAGATGTTGCAACAGCTCACCATTGTAAGTGGAAAACTAGGACTGTCAATGAATACACAAAAAACGAAAGTGATGACAAATCACCTGAAGCAGGAAATTGCAATCAATAGTAACATTATTGAATATGTACAGGAATATATATATCTTGGCCAAATTATTTCACCTCAGCAACAAACCCGGAAAGAAATAAAACGAAGAATATCAGTCTCATGGAAAAAATATTGGTCAATGAAGGAATTTATGAAAAACCCAGGATTTAGAATAAAGGAAAAAAAGAAAGTTTATGATACATATATACTTACCTGTATGATATATAGTTGCCAAACATGGTCCTTAACTAATAAGGATACCAAAGACTTAGAAACTTGTGAACACAATATGGAATGTAGTATCCTATATATAAAAAAGTTGGATAAAATAAGATTAAACGATATAAGAGAAAGAACACAGATAAAAGATATAACAAATACAATAAAAAAGACTTAAGTGGAGATGGGAGGGACACATATTTAGAGACAAAAAGAAAAATGGACAAAATAAGTTTCAGAATGGTACCCAAGAGATGGGAAAAGGAAAAGAGATAGACAGATTCACATGTGGGAGGATGACCTTAAATTAGTAGGAGGAAATATTTGGAGAAGAAAAGCTATGGATAGAAGAGAGTGGAAATCTTTAGAGGAGGCCTATGCCAGAAAGAAGGCAAGACGACAGTGTCGATGTCTGTTATGTGATAAAATATTATGTACATTAAAACATTTAGGGGCCGTCCACATATTACGTCACGCAAAATTTCGACTACTTGAACCCCCCCCCCCTCCCCCTAGTCACGCATTTTTCCTATCCCTTTAACATGTAATGTCACGTTCAGTAAGCCCCCCCCCCCCCCCCTCCATTGCTGTGACGTAATATGTGGATGGCCCCTATGTGTAATTGAGATGGGCGTTAAATAAAGGCTTATATTATTATTCTCTTTATTTATTTCTCGTCTTAGGTTGGTTTTTACAATATTTCTATAAAAGTAAAATATATAACTATAAATACTAAACATAAAATCATTATAAAAACCTAACTATTATTATTATTAAGTATTATTATCAATGTAATAAGCATATTTTTGGGAAAAACTGACTGACTGTCGAGTTTCTTTCAGCGTTTCTTCTTGGCAGTGGTCATCTTTTACAGAAACGCTAGTAGATTTTGACTTGTAAAAGTGCCATTGTAGCCTACTTGCAGAATAAAGTTCATTTATTTAATAAACATGCACATTAGGGGTGATTCCATGGCAACTTGTGTTACATTGTTACATACCAACTATTTTAATTAACATAAAATCACAACCAAATGTATGTAACACACAATAAATAAGCTATTATCTGTTAACACATATGACAGAAACAGACATACCGCAAAACTACTTTAAATTACATTCAAATAACCCAAAATAATTTAATCAAAGTACTTTTACTTTTTTCCACCTACAGAAATAAGTAAAATAACTTATTTCTGAATGATCTTTAACATCTATTCAGGGCCAACTTAACAATTTAGCTCTACTTTTCTATTACCACATGTAAAAATGTAATATGATGACATATCACCCCCATGTAATCACCCTTAGAATTGTTCTGATATTTTTGAGAACTTATTCTCTGTGATATATATTTGTGTATTTATGGAAAAAAGGGCAATTAAATTAACATAAATGCTCTATATCATTATCTCTGATAATAAAACTGCTTAAACATAAACATGGCAGCAACTGATAATCATAGAAATATGTGAGAGCCAACTGATAACCAGTGTTAATTGTCCCACATATCCACTGACTTCTTTAAACTGGTTCAAGTATACTAGAGAATTTAGTCAACTATAGACTTAATACCATTACAGTAAGATCTAAATTTAAATAATCCTGAACTCGATACTCCAAAAAAATTGTATGGATATACAAATATGTGTTATAAGGCTTGATTGTTTAAATTACTTATATGGTTTGTGGTGTCACAGTTTTCCTTAGGGATAATGTTGATTATCACACCGACCTATATTGTGTACATGTCTTTAGCAATTTAGATTAAAGTGTTAAAAAAAATACAGTAAGTAATACAATACTATAATGTTACATGACATAACATAATTTACATAAAGGCCTTATCAATGAGATAAACAACAAATTTATACGGTATACCGTGCCGTAGATTAATTATAATTACTTACCTACAAACAATAATACTTAATTTAACTGGCATAAAATCAGATACCATTGGATATACTTCAGTTCCAAAAGCAAGAAATATAGCGAGTACTGTATGTTACTAAAACATACACGGATCAAGAAAATGTTTACAAAAAACAAAGTAAAATTAGACACACGGCGAATTCCGGTACGAACGCATTCGATAACTTCTATTTTTTTACTCTACAAAGATTAAATTAAAAGTACTTACGATGAACAGAATACGCGTGCTTCCTTTATTTATTAAAAGTCCACCATTAAACGCTATGCATTGACCACTGAGCAAAAAACTCGGCAATTGATCAAGTCACAGCTGTCAAGCACAGTTTAGAGGCAAAAGACAAAGATACACTGCACTAGTTTATGACCCCGACACGCTCTAATAAAAGAAAAAGAAGATAATTAATCACGATATAGGATAATTCATTGCGACAGCACAAATCACTTGAATTCCACCCAAGTCTACACTACACTACACCTCACCACCATTACTGCGCATCCGCCATCCGGCAATTCGTGGTTTTTGTTAAAGTGACATTAGCAGTGTTGCTATAGAATGGAATTCTGTTTCCTTGAAAACAATATATTCCTTTTTTTACAAGAAATACTATACTAATATATAATTATTCCGTCGAAAGCATGAATGAGAAAAAATATCAAATTCGTAAACAGTTTCGCTTATAGAAGAGGTGAGATCTAACTGGAACCCAAGTTCTTTCAAAGCTCCTTAGGTCACAGCTCTTGTTATGCATAATCATTGTTCAATTGCTTAAAATAATACTAATTATATATTTTTATTGACACAAACTTAACCTAAACATTACAAAGATGAGATGTTTGAACTTAGAAACTAAATTTAAAAAATACATATAATCATAAAGAAAAAAAAAGAACATGAATTCAATTTTAAGTTGAGGCAATGGGTCCCGATCTCAGTATAATTATGTCGGGCAGCGCTGGTTTTCAGATTGGTCCCTGGGAAGTGGGCCGGTCGCAGTTGTTCACACATTTTATTTATAATCAAAGGTAGGCTGACAGTAACAAATAAAAAGTAGTAGGATGTTTTGTGCGTGTGTGTGATGTGACTACCTACATGTCACCTACATGTCTATGTAACATGTATGTATGTCAACGTGTATTATGCTTGTGCATGACAACATTGTAATGTGGTTGTAATGAGTTATCCTGTTATAGTGTTACGGGGTTAAAGTTCGGTTTGTTTGTTTAGTAGGTGTATCTTCAGTAAGTTTTTGAATTTTGTTAACGACAATCTGTTATGTTATTTGCTACTTCATAGTGTGACTAGGCAAATTTCTTTTTAGGATTCCGTACCCAAAGGGTAGAAACGGGACCCTATTACTAAGACTTCGCTGTCTGTCCGTCTGTCTGTCCGTCCATCAGTCTGTCACCAGGCTGTATCTCAAGAACCGCGATAGTTAGACAGTTGAAATTTTCACAGATGATGTATTTCTGTTGCCGCTATAACAACAAATATTAAAAATCGGCCAAGTGCGAGTCGGACTCTTTGCCGTTTTTATAGATAATGGTACCCTTCGTGCGCGACTTCGACTCGCACTTGGCCAGTTTTTTTTATTATTTAATAAACAAATATTTACTAACTTATATTCTATGTAAAGTGAGTATGAAAGAATAGCAAAAAATCAACGGTGTGGGTGAGGACTAAGTTGTAGGACCATCGTTAAGGCATTTAATTCGCCAACAATTTAATTATTTCCGCCAGGAAACGAAATATTGTCATACAATTTATATAGTAAATGCCTTAACGATGGTCCAATAATTTGACCCTTGCCCGTATAGTTTACTTACCGCAAATTAGGGTACTTTTAGAAACTTGCCACATATTATATACTTTTTTAAATAGAGTATGCTATGGAATTAAAGTTAGTAATATTAACCTATTGAGAAGCCTAAAAATAGTCTCTCACGATAATAATTTTTATTTAACTTAGTGTGACAGTAGAAGTCTGTGCATATAAACGCGATTAGAAATTATTTCTCGTTTTCTATTTCTGAACGAAATATTCATGTCATTTTGCTGAAAAGAAGTATTTTCCTGTCTTGAAACATCTTGTCATTTGACTGTTCCAAATTATACTAATATACTTTCATATTTATTTTCATTGCTTTGTTATTTTATTATAATTTAGAGTATTCAAATAATTTCAAAATACGCGTGATTATGATACGATTTATTTTTTTAGTTATTTTGTTTGTACCTATCACACAGTGCAATATAGTTTTTATTATGGCTGGAAGAGATCCCTCGTAGGGATAAGTTCGCCTTTGTACTCTGATTTTGGGTGACATGTATATCTTTTAAACTGTTATTGTGTACAATGAAGTGCTTACATACATACATACTGATTAATTATAATAATATATTCCATTACGGACAAAAAACCGTTTCTGACAAATAAAAGACTCTTTCAATCAATTGTCATTGTCACTGCCATTGCCATCAATAAACAAAACTGACGTGTACCTTCAAAACAATATAATACTAAAATCACAAGTTTTCATGTTACTTCATAAATTAACGTGAATATGTCGGAGAATCCAAGACTGCCTGTCAACGGCGCGCCCATGGGTGACGCAGCCAACCAGATAGGGGATGGAGATGCGCCTCCCCCGCTCTCTGAAAGGGAGGCTTACTTTGTTGCCCTAAGAGTGTGGATTCAGCAGGCCAGAATGTACCAGAACCTGTCATCATGTTTCCCGTACTACATGATGGCTTTTCGAGGCTTGAACCCTACGCAGACAAATGTGCCGCTGCTGAATAATAACTATCAGTTTCAAGGGCAACAGTTTCCTTTTCAAGTGCCAAACCCGCCGCGCAATGGCAATAATCCTACCACCCCGCCGCAGCAGGAGACGCTGACTCCAGCAGAAGGTATGTAAATAGACTACATGGCGTTCTTAGAATTACTGTTCAAAACGGGATATTTACAAATTTTACAATGTATGTTAATATTGTTGAGTTTCCGATATTTCGGCCAAAAGCACAAGAATTTCAACCGAGAAGATGGGTTTCAACTGTCGAGCGTCTGGCGTCCTGTGATCCAAAAGTTCACGAATCGGAAAAAGACTGTAACCGGCATGAACGCGCGAGTTGATACTGTAAGTGTTGTGTGTCGTGATCGTGTTCGAGTTTTGAGCGAGAGTGCAGACGGTGGTAGTAGCACTATGTGGAAAACGCGAACCAAGAAGAGGGTAGATCGCTATGGAGTGTGGGTAGACAACAAATAAAACTCGCAGCACGTCAGTTAATCCTTGAAAATGGTGCTTGCAACAGCGCCGAAATATCGGAAACTCAACAATATTAACCATCATATCAGCTCTAGGACGTCCATTGCTGGACATAGGCCTCCCCCAATTTCATGGGGGGTAAATGCCATAATCACCACGCTTGGCATGCGGGTTGGCGATCGCAGTATCTCCACCGCACTCTAGAAATGCTGCTGCCCATTCCCTGGTGGTCTTGGTCGTAGTTTAAGGACATACCCGGGTCCTGTCAACAATATTAACATACATGGTAAATGTCCCGTTTTGAACAGTAATTCTAGTGTTAGTGACCGTGTTAGCTCGAAATCGTATACATGGCATTCTTATTCACTGCCAAAGAAACCCCTGCCTTTTACAGGAACCTTGACATCAATGTTCATACTTGAAATAAATACTTAACATTTGTGATATACAGTAGTGCTGTTACTGCAATGGTGAATGTGTCAGTAACATTTATGATAAGTATCATGTGGTGATGTGCTTTTTATGTCTCCGTAGTGTCCAAAGCAGCTCATTAATTCAGGAATATAACACTCTGATTATACAAAGAATAACAATCCCTGTAAACAAACAAAAGTTCAAGGGTGATCTCCTAACAGATGGACAGATCAAATTAAGCGCATCTTTCTTCAAGATCTACTCAATTGCGAAGGGTGAGTAGATGGAAGGAAATCATATACTCCAAGTGTAAATTGCCCAGTCATGACCACAATTCTCAGCCATGAGGGAACAGCCAGAAATAGAGATAATGGTCCGTTCCACAGATGAGCATCAGTTTAACAATTTTTAATTTCATTGCAGTGATTTCCCGACATGGTGGCTATGAGTATGTCATCCCGCCACTGTACAAACGCCTGGCAGCTGAGTTCATAGACTTCCTGCTGCTCTTCATACTCAAACTCATTGTCACCTTCATTGCCGTAGATATGTTCGAGCTGATGTAAGTCCTAAAAAATGCTGTATGAGTAATTCACCTGGTCAGGGGCGGCCCTAGCAACTGTGACCTTGACCTAGTTGGTGGTGTCCTGGGTTTGAATCCCAGTCTGGGAATAAACCTTTTGTGATGAGCGTGAATATTTGTTCCTGAGTGACTTGAGTATGATGATGTCACTTAGTAATGCTGAGTCAGCACGCCCGTAGCGAAGTTCCATGCCCTTGTAGGAATATGACGCAGCACTCTCACATTCTGGTTAAGAGTGTTTCTTTTTTTTATTATTCATAACCATAACAAAACATATTGTGTTGAATATATGTAACTACTAGCTTTTGCCCGCGACTTCGTCTGCGTAGAAGTCATCCTCACTTTAGAATTATTTGTTTTCCCATACATCTTTCACACTTCTTTACACACCCTTAATAAATGATTACATTCAATATGACATGCTCTTTACCGCGCACGGCAAATTTTAATAGGAATCTTTTTTTCAAAACGAATCATCATCATATCAGCCGAAAGACGTCCACTGCTGGACATAAGCCTCCCCGAAAGAGTGACACAATGATCGTTCCTTTGCCATCCGCATTTTGGGCCATCGTGGGAGGCCTACCCACGCTGCGCCTTCCGGTACGTAGTCGCCACTCGAGAACCTTTCCTCCCCAACGGCCAACGGTTCTACGTGCAATATACCCCGCCCACTGCCACTTAAGTTTAGCGGTTCGGAGGGCTATGTCGGTTACTTTGGTTCTACTGCGGATGGCCTCATTTCTGATACGATCACGCAAAGATACCCACTCTTTGGGTGACTTTGAGCCTTCTAATGAGGCCCATAGTAAGCGACCACGTTTCAGTGCCATATGTCATCACTGGCAACACACACTGGTCAAAGATTCTCGTCTTGAGACACCGCGGAATATTGGACGAAAAGATGTGCCGTAGCTTCCCGAACGCTGCCCAGCCGAGTTGGATTCGACGATTAACCCCTTTCTCGAAGTTGGACCTACCTAACTGGACAGTCTGTCCTAGGTATAATATATAATCATCTACAACTTCAAGTAAAAGTGTCCGATTGTAACGGGAGTTGGTGCTACGTGCTCGTGCTTTCAAAACGAATGATTAAGCTTATTTCAGAATATCAAATGTACCGATTCTAGACGAATAAAGCCCGTAAAAATGTAACATACAATGATAAAAGTCTCGCTACGCAGTTCTTCCGTAAAACGTCCCAACAGAGCGGGTTCTTCATGTAAGTATGATGGCAGAAAGCCGGAAGCAGAGTGGCAAAACATGCAAGGCGGAAGGCCGAGTATTCACACAGAGCGGGCTTCTTATGTAAGGTTGAGGGCCGAAGACTTGAAACAGGGAGGCGAGACACGCAAGGCCGAAGGCCGAGCTTCCCAACAGAGTAGATTCTTCATGTAAAGTTGATGACTAACGGGCCGAAATGGAGTGGCAAGGCATGCGAGGCCGAAGGCCGAGCATTCAAATGGAGCGAGGTCCTTATATAAGACTGAAGGCCCGGAGCCGTGTGAGCGTGTGACACGCACGCGAGGCCGAAGACCGAGCGTCCCAACAGAGCGGGCTCCTTATGTAGGGCCGAAGGCCTGAAGCAGAGTGGCAATGCACGCGAGGGCGAAGGCCGAGAGTCCCAACAGAGCGGGCTCCTTATGTAGGGCCGAAGGCCTGATGCAGAGGGGCAAGGCATGCGAGTCTAAAGGCAGATCATTCACACAGAGGGGGCTCCTCATGCCGATCATTCACACAGAGTGGCAAGATAGCCAAGATAGGCAATGCACGTGAGGCTGAAGGCCGAGAGTCACAATGCCTAGACATATAAACCGATAGACAAACAGACACGAATTCTTAAAACTGTTGAAATGTGTTTCGATGCCAAGGGCCCTCCAATTGATTTATCTAATATCTTCAATATACAGATTTTCGACCCTTTACAGCTGTATTATATGTATACGGATAAGCATAGACCCAGGGGCCGTTCAGCTCGAAGTGCGAATTTTTCTATGGAAATGTTATTTTAACTTGTTTGTACCAGATGTCACTTGGTGCTATCTCTATCGCACTTGCATATCGAAGTGACAGGGATGCAGCGGCCGTGCGGTTAGTTCTTACTAAATACACAACGGCGCTACGATCTGTGTGGAGTATTTCACTGGTATCTCTATCTCAGTATATATATTGTACTTTGTGCATAGATCTAATATGCTTCAACCGCCAATGTTGACGATTGGGCTGCACAGCTCAAGTGATCTCTTATATCAAACAGTTATTATAGTGTGAAGGGTCACCAATTACGTAAAAAATAATACACGACAAAATTAAATTGTACACCGACGATACAAAGACTGCATTGAAGCAGTTGTTTTTGTATTTAAGCATATAAAGACAAACAATTCCAAAGTATCGCAAATTTATTTTGATTTACACGCAATAATAGACCTAATTGCTAAAACGTTATGCTCAAAACTAGCGTCATCAATCAGAAGGAATTGTGATATTTCGGCTTCGACATATCGAAACGTCAGCTCGTTTACAATACGTCAAATTCGGCTATGGCTTAAGTTAAATTTATCGACACGCCGTTATACTTCCAATGGGCTGAAACTTAAAGCTTAGAATGGCGTATTAGGATTTGAATCACCAGTTTCATAGACCGTATTTGCACCCCCGATTTCATCCCTTTGAGGGTGATTATCGGGACAAAAAGTATACTATAAGTGAATCCAGATTATATACTGTTTAATATACAAAAAATCACCTTGATCTGGTCAGCCGTTTTTGCTTGATTGAGTAACAAACATCCAAACATCTAAACTTTCGCGTTTATAATATTAGTGGGATTACAAAGTTATATATGTAGTTTTAGAATCTAGAAAACGGTACTGAAATTTTGGTTTAGAGACTTTAGAGTCACAGTTAATTAATGGAATAAATCATAATAGTGTTCAAAATTTGAAGAGACCGTGGTGGCTGGCGCGCACTCTAAGCAGCGCCGCGACGCAGCGCTTGCGTTTACTTTTTTTTCAGTTTCTATCTTAAGATTTCACAAATTTTGAATGAGGATATTTTTCCTTTGTCGTCAAGTATATGCTTACCAATTTTCATACCTGTAACTCATGGATTATAGGAGTTCCCATAGAAAATTCAACCCCTCTTTTTACCCTCTTTTAACCCAAATTTGCACAATTTTTATAGCCTAAAACCTGACCGGGTATTTACTCGACAGATTAGTAAAGTTTTCATCAAAATCCCTTTAGCTTTTTTCACGTGATGCGCGTTCATATAAACAGACAAACAGATAAACAGATAAACAGACAAACAGACAAACAGACAAGAATTCTAAAAACTGTTGGAACGTTTTCTGTTATCAATTCTAAGTATCCCCAGCCAACTTTTTTTCGAATATCTTCCATGTACAGACTTTCGACCCTCTTCAGCTTTATTATATTTATGTAACTATAACCTAATAAGTCAATAACTATAATGCCAATAAGTCAATAAATAATCAAATTATCATGTCAACTGAATTGAAATTAACAATCAAATTTATAATATATAACTTATATAAATAACGACAAGATTAGACCTAATACAAATCAATGACCAATTATCGTATATAAATTCAGTTACATAATAATAAATAGGGCTTTTTCAAAGGAAATTCCTTGAGTACTGCATTAAAAAATTTACCGTTCGTTAATGATTTAAACGCGGTTGGTACCTTATTAATTTATTATAAAGGAACACAAATTGATGGTTTCCAAATGTATGAACCAATTTTTAAATTATAAGTCATCTGTCAATATGGTTACAGAATAATTATTAATTTATTATAGGTAGTTACATTTAGTAGTAGATATGTTTGTTGTCGGGGGTTTTTAACATTTAATATTATTTAACATATTAGTGGTTAAACATAATACAGTTTCATTTGTTTTAGACTACTGTCTATTTATTTGTACTAAATTATATTTCAGAGATTTGGAAAAGTTCGACTTCTACAAATTCAGCGAACATTACGACGACTACAAATACGCGATGGAGCTTACGTCGGAGATATTGTTCCTAGAAGTAATTTACCGAATCCTTGTCTGCATATTTGAGGTAAGTACACCACTACAAAAATCAATTATGAAATGGTAGTAGCATGTGACGACCAAGGTTCAAGGTTTTCTTTTATCATCATTTCTCCCACTGCTGAGCACAGGCCTCCAAGATAAAGGTGTCGCCTGCCGAATACATTATGTATTCATTAAAAATTACCGCGGTAGAAGACGAAAACAAAACACAAACAAAAATTAAATACAGTCTTGTCCATGAATGATCACAATTTTTCTTCATTGCCTTAAGGTTGAGAATGCTTTACGGCATTGAGCCCGCCTTTTGTACTATAAGTTTTCCTTTTGTGCAATAAAGATTAAACAAATAAATAAATGAGTTTACAAGCTTATTAATTTATCTAAACAAATGTTAATATTTCAGGCATTCTGCTTGTGCGGCAGCGTTGGCCGCACTGGCGGTGCGACGCCCGGGAAGGCTCTACTCGGGCTCCGCGTGGTGACGGCCTCCGCGGTCGTCCCCGTCGAGGGCCGCCCGCGCGAGACCGTCCTCCTTTACCCCGGCCGACCCCTCTCCTTCCTCCTAGCCCTCGTAAGATCACTAATGAAAAACTTTCTGATTTCCCTACTGTTCCCGCTCTGTGTAGTGCTCTTCGTGTTTAGACATAATCGCACGGGCTACGATCTTCTGTGTGGCGTGATTGTGGTTGAGGAAAACATGTTTCCGAGGAGGCGGCACGCTCCGTAAAATCAGAAATCAGATATTCGCTTGGAAACATTTTGTTTCTGAAACTATTTCTCCCTGTTCAATGTGCGGTATTTACATTTAAAAAAAAACTTGGTTTATATAGGTACTGTTTCAGAAACTTGATGTTTTTGAGTGAATACATAGCAGTCGTGCATAGATAGAGGGAGACTTTGGCCATGTCGATCTTGTGGAACGTATAAAAAAGTTGAATAAAAAGGTTTTTTGAAAAGTAAAAGGCAACAGTGCATTTACCGACGAGTGACTTTTTATTATGTAGTTATGTATTGGTATAAAAATATATGATATTTCCATGTCAAAGCTTGCTGTATGAAAAAATATTTTCTAAATTTACCAAAGACATTCTGTTGTATGAATTGGAATAAAGAAATATTAAAAGTTATTATATTGATTGAAAATTTCACGAACCTGAATTCAGTCATAAGCCCTCGGTTGAAAAGAATGTTCATGTTTGACATTGAACACGCAATCTTCTTGTCACCCGAATAAGAATGAGCTGGTCAAATATAATGTTTATCTATCTATCTGGTCGTCGAGTGATGGTCAAAAGGTTAAGGATAATTTTGTATACGTTTCTTAGTTAGCCGATTTCAAAGCTCACGGATTGTACCGGGCACATTTGAGTGACATTTAAAGATTTTAGCATCATACCAGGTTGTGTGTTTTGGACTTTGCTAGAAACAATTGCGTGTGTTACTTCTGACGCACTGTAAAGTACCGGTATTCATTGTTACGAGATCAATTGTAAATATACTAGTTTTGTACTACAGTGATGTTTACAGTATAAATATAACAGTATCGATATTTCAAGAATAAAAGACGAATAGTTTATTTTTTTTAAACCTAAGGAAAGTTGTATTTTATCAGTGAATCCCTTTCGTTATAAACTTGATCGAGGGTATAGATAATTTAGTCACGACCAACTTGTGCTTAGTGGTTTGATTTCATATTAGTTCTTATCAAATTTTATGGTTCAAATAGTTCAAATTATTTAGTAAGGTAAAACAGGTACTTTGATATTTTTAATCGCTTATAATTTTTCGTGAAATTTACATAACAACTTCTGTAGTTACCGATTTAGGCTAAGATATTTCCCATTGTACAGTTCGCTTAGTGCTGTAGAATTTGATTTTTATGATCATATTTGGTGAAATGGTTAAAAAAAAATCTTTTTACTCTGTTGG
Source organism: Notocelia uddmanniana (assembly GCA_905163555.1). Lineage (NCBI taxonomy): Eukaryota > Metazoa > Arthropoda > Insecta > Lepidoptera > Tortricidae > Notocelia > Notocelia uddmanniana. The sequence goes on from LR991057.1 coordinate 3,800,070, forward strand.
AAATTATCCAAGCAATTTTCGTTCCACTTTTCAAGGTTTGGATATATTCTTAGGTTAAGTACGCTGAAACTATTTCTGCCAAAATAATTTAGGTTCTTTCGTTTAGTGACTGCAATGCCGCCACATCTCAAAAGTAAATTACATTTTAAATGTGACTTCTACACGGTCACATTTGAAATACCTACTGTCAAAGAGGAATTTTCAGAGTTATTTTTCAATACATTTTTTTCTTGCTGTAATTGGTTGATTTCAATAATTTCAAATTAGTTCCAGTATCAGTATCATAAATCATATCATAAACAAACATTATTGTAATAGGTGCCATGCTTCTACTTGAGGTAATGGAGAGTATGTATCTTGAAGTGTGGCTATGTTTTAATATCTAATTTTCGGCTCATGTAATTATTTTACAATCAATAATACAGACATATGCTGTTTTTCTAGTACTGTAAGAAGATGTTAAATTAAATAAGCAAATCAAAATAATTCATTCAGTATGTCCACAAAAAACTAGTGCAGCAATGTATGACATGACATACAAGCATAGAAATACTATTATAAGAGCTCAATGCATACAAGCGTTATACTTGTATTTTTGATACAACCGCATACTCTAAGGGTAGTTAATACAGGCTCTTGTAAACATAAGTTCATGTTTTATTAAAAATCACGACTAGCTTTCTTAATAAAATAATTCAGCATGCTATGTATCAATGATCGCTACATACTTAAACATGACCAGATCCGCTTCTGTTGTGTCAGATTAGTGTAAGCAAAACATTGCTGCTCGAAAAAAAACGCTCTTGTAGTAAACAATAAACTTAAAGCTTTAGTTACAATGTGAGGCTATATCAAAAATACACGCTATACACGTTTCAATTTGTCAAGCCAACCGGAATTGCCGGTATCATTGTTCCCCTTGAACTACAACCTTACGCTCTTCAAGACCAGAGTGAACCGGTTTTTCCTAGGCAAGCGCGCTCAGCACTCAGCACAATATTGTTTACAATCATGATTTGTGGTCAAGCGCAAACCGGTCAGGTTTGCGCTTGACCACAAACGTTAGTTACCAGTGAACGAAAAAAACATTAGGGGTGCTGAACAAATTGATAGGTGTGCTAAACGCTTTCGTAATAATTATAGTAGTGTGATATCTTATATATTGAAAGAATCGAAATTAAAATATGTAAAAGACGCCCTCGAATGGCCTCTCAAATTTTATATTTTTACGTAAGTAGTGGTTAAAAGGTTAAAACCGCAATAAAAACACTACATAATTACATGAATTGCTAGCAAAATTAACGTGGTGTTTCTCGAAAGTTGCGAACGAATACCAAGTAGTTGTAAATAAAATAAAGTAAGGTTACCTATTTCAATGTGTTTTGTGATATTTTGGCTATAGTTTATACATATTTATTGTACAGTGTTTAGTAAAATCGTTCTAAATACATTTTTCTGTTTTATTAAGCATAACGAAAACCTTACAACTTAAAACACAACCTGAAATACATGAGTGGAAAGTTGAGTTGGGCACATTATTTAATTATTTATACAAATTTGTGGCCATTTGGCTATGCATCACGTGCGATTTTCGCTTCAAGGCGGAAAAATGCGGCTACGCGCTACGGCGTAGCACGCGTAGCGTTTGGGTCCTTGCTAAAGTTCGTTTGTCCTTATCTGTCACATTGACATTTATGTTTGTTAGAAAGGGATGTTCAAATTTTAGTTTACAGAGGTTTGTTAAATTTTATGAATTGTATAGTTTACGGAGATTTTTTAAGTTTTAAGGGGGTAAAGCTCTGGCTACACCATAGATATAAGAATATCTTTGGGCTACACAGTTGGCAACACGTTTTTTTCCACAAAGATGACATTGCTGTTTACATTTACAGCTCCTTGCCGGAGTTTTCCCAGGGGACTACAGTACTTCAGTAGGGGAAAGGAGTGTCTACATTTTAAAGGGTCAGCAACGCGCAAGTGTCTTCCCTGCAGGCGTCCATAGGCTGCGGTGACAGCTTACCATCAGGCGGGCCGTACGCTTGTTTGCCACCGACGTGGCATTAAAAATAAACAACCGTATAGCGGTTGCCCCACACTTCGCACATTTTCGGCGCCAACAGCCTACTATTTATTTACATTTTACACGGTTGTAAACAGCAAGGTCACCTTTGTGGAAAGGGCGTGTTAACCGTGTAGCCAGACCAGAGCTAAGCATCAAACGTTTGCGCCCGTGTGCAAACATTACCCCTAGCGCCCCCTAGTAAGAGGGGCTCCGTAGCGAGCGGCGCTCGGCGCCCCCTAGGACCACTGCGCCCGTGTGCAAACATTAACCCTAGCGCCCCCTAGTAAGAGGGACTCCGTAGCGAGCGGCGCTCGGCGCTCTCTAGGACCACTGCGCCCGTGTGCAAACATTACCCCTAGCGCCCCCTAGTAAGAGGGGCTCCGTAGCGAGCGGCGCTCGGCGCTCTCTAGGACCACTGCGCCCGTGTGCAAACATTACCCCTAGCGCCCCCTAGTAAGAGGGGCTCCGTAGCGAGCGGCGCTTGGCGCCCCCTAGGACCACTGCGCCCGTGTGCAAACATTAACCCTAGCGCCCCCTAGTAAGAGGGGCTCCGTAGCGAGCGGCGCTCGGCGCTCTCTAGGACCACTGCGCCCGTGTGCAAACATTACCCCTAGCGCCCCCTAGTAAGAGGGGCTCCGTAGCGAGCGGCGCTCGGCGCTCTCTAGGACCACTGCGCCCGTGTGCAAACATTACCCCTAGCGCCCCCTAGTAAGAGGGGCTCCGTAGCGAGCGGCGCTTGGCGCCCCCTAGGACCACTGCGCCCGTGTGCAAACATTAACCCTAGCGCCCCCTAGTAAGACGGGCTCCGTAGCGAGCGGCGCTCGGCGCCCCCTAGGACCACTGCGCCCGTGTGCAAACATTAACCCTAGCGCCCCCTAGTAAGAGGGGCTCCGTAGCGAGCGGCGCTCGGCGCCCCCCAGGACCACTGCGCCCGTGTGAAAACATTACCCCTAGCGCCCCCTAGTAAGAGGGGCTCCGTAGCGAGCGGCGCTCGGCGCCCCCTAGGACCACTGCGCCCGTGTGCAAACATTAACCCTAGCGCCCCCTAGTAAGAGGGGCTCCGTAGCGAGCGGCGCTCGGCGCCCCCCAGGACCACTGCGCCCGTGTGCAAACATTACCCCTAGCGCCCCCTAGTAAGAGGGGCTCCGTAGCGAGCGGCGCTCGGCGCCCCCCAGGACCACTGAGCCCGTGTGCAAACATTACCCCTAGCGCCCCCTAGTAAGAGGGGCTCCGTAGCGAGCGGCGCTCGGCGCCCCCCAGGACCACTGCGCCCGTGTGCAAACATTACCCCTAGCGCCCCCTAGTAAGAGGGGCTCCGTAGCGAGCGGCGCTCGGCGCCCCCCAGGACCACTGAGCCCGTGTGCAAACATTACCCCTAGCGCCCCCTAGTAAGAGGGGCTCCGTAGCGAGCGGCGCTCGGCGCCCCCTAGGACCACTGCGCCCGTGTGCAAACATTACCCCTAGCGCCCCCTAGTAAGAGGGGCTCCGTAGCGAGCGGCGCTCGGCGCCCCCTAGGACCACTGAGCCCGTGTGCAAACATTACCCCTAGCGCCCCCTAGTAAGAGGGGCTCCGTAGCGAGCGGCGCTCGGCGCCCCCTAGGACCACTGCGCCCGTGTGCAAACATTACCCCTAGCGCCCCCTAGTAAGAGGGGCTCCGTAGCGAGCGGCGCTCGGCGCCCCCTAGGACCACTGCGCCCGTGTGCAAACATTAACCCAAACTTTAAGTACTCTGTTAATTTAATTTCATTGTCAGCCAGCGGCGCCCGCGTACCGCGTGCGGTATGCGAGGTTAAGCAATGTGGGCGCAGGTCAGTTCTTGGATGGGTGACCGCTTTGAGTGGTTACTAACTGAGCACTCTCGTGCTTTGGAAGGCACGTTAAGCCGTTGATCCCGGCTGCTGTCTACGACAGCAGTCGTTAAGCCAAGTTAGAGGCCTTCGGGCGGCTTGAGAACTTATAATAGTCAAGTTGCCCACTCACTTGACAAAGGGGGGTCGAAGTTGCACCACGTCCGTAGGGAGTACCCACCGTCACCCTACACGTGACCCCTGGGTGGTGCTAAAAGTGCACAAAAACTGGCAATCGTACTTGTCTTCTCGAAGATCTTACGGTTCGTAAATAAATGCCATACGATTAAATAAAATTGTTATTATTAACACTTCCAGTGCCGGGAACCCGTTGGGCGGGCGCTCATCTACATACGGTTTTTCGCATGCTTTCGGCTACGAGCGTATCGCTACAAAATCATTTCGTGTCGTACCGTCCCTTTCACTCTCGTGTTATACACTATATGACGGAAAGGGACGGCACGATACGAAGTTCGAAGTTCGGAGTAGGCCCTTTGCATATGCATCTAGCTGTCAACACAACTAATCCTCAAGTCAATAAAGGGTCGGAAACGCACTTGTGATTCTTCTGGAGGCGCAAATGTCCATAGGCGATGGTGTCTGCTTACTATCAGGTAGACCGTAAGCTTGTTTGCCACCGTCGTTTTATAAGAAAACCTGCATTTGTCTTTAGCTTTCAATACAACGAATACTCAAATTTAAAAAAAAGTTGCTTTCGCGCTTGTTTTGAAAAGTTCCGGAAACGCAATCGTCCATGGGCTATGGTGTCTATTTACCATCGGGGTGAAACGAATTTATAAGACCGCTTATGATCGCAATTTCACGTTAGTTACGGACTTTGAATAACAAATAAGTAACAACCCCGATGACGACATTAGACAATTTAATTTACATAATTTCCTTCCATTAATGCACACCATTTACTTAATACTTTTACTACTTTCGCTTCGTAAAGAAAATTACGACTGTCTTCAAGCAGTGAACACGAACAGTACATCGCTAAATCTTGTAATATAGAAAAGGTCAAATCTCAGATTACCACACTGTATAAAATTAATTATTGAGATTGCCCAACCGTCACATCCGCCTGTGTACCACATAAGGAAGAGTGGTCGCGATAGTGAGTCATCAGTGGTCATTCTTTGCTCCGTAATCATTATAATGATGATTACATCACCGTGTAAGCTAACTGTAGCTTGAAATCTGACCCCAAAAATTGTACTACTTGCGAGCATGAGTGTACTCGTAGTTTTCAAATCTATATCAAAAAGTTTAAACAATTATCTCGTTATATCATTTTATTAAAATGTGTCCTACTACATTTAAATACAGTGCTATTTTGCTTAATCTACTTACAATCAACCATTAATTGTGCCATTGACTCAATTCGCATCTATGCGAACGGGCGCTCAAATGTCCAAAGCGTCCGTTCAGAAACTAGATTTCGCTTAATATTTTGTGTTAATTTAATATGAATAAGAGCCAAAATATCAAAACCGAATGATGATTCAGATTTATTTATTGAATAATAATTACAACGTAGTTTGAATTTGCAAAATCAATTGTAATTTAATTAGTTGTATTTTTGCTGAGTTGGCTTATGCGTCGCGCCGTCAGTCCGCCGGCTAACGTGGCGGCGCTGCGCTCGTGTGAGTTGAGTGCGAGGCGAGGAGTGGCTCGAGCTGTCACTGTTCATGTAGTTTTCTGTGATAAGAAATACTGTGAAATTAATAGTTTAGCGAACTAATTTACACAATCACGATGTCCGCGTCGGGTGAATTTGGTAATCCTTTACGCAAGTTCAAGCTCGTTTTTCTAGGGGAACAGAGCGGTAAGTCGGGATCGAAATGGATCTATCGTACATTTTTAATACCTAGTTTTTGAATTTACGACACGTATATAGATTTGTCTAGACTTTATTGAATTACTGACCTAGATTCGGTTGGGGTTTCACGGGTTGTCTAGGAATCATCACCGAGTGTGTAACCTACGTCGACGGCGATGTAGGTTACGCTCTATATTGTTGAGGACAGCCCCGGCCCGCTCACGTTCTCACGAGAGTGCCGTTACGACCGCCCGTGAGCTGGGCCCTGGCGCGCTGCTCACTAGTGAACTTATGTGTTTCAGTTGGCAAGACGTCTCTCATCACTAGGTTCATGTACGACAGCTTTGACAACACGTATCAGGTGAGTCACCCACATTTGTTGTTATTAGAATGCTGTTCTCATTAGAATCGAGTAATCTCTGAATTGCGTGTAATTAACTATAGCGATATGTGTGATCTCGATGATAATTAATCATTTTGTCTTAATGTAGTTTGTGCAAAGTAAAAAGTATTCAAAGTATTAATCATTCACATTTTTTTGGTTCCATCATACAAACAATTTAGTATCATGATGTAGGAAATTGGTCATGTTGTACAACATGCATTATGATACAAAAGTACTTTATCAGAACATTAATTATGCTGACTACAATATTAATATATTAACACTTTCAGTCTGCATCATTAGGCTTACTTAAAATGTCATAGCATTTATTACTCCAACTTATCTTATGTGCTTTTTCCAATTTTCCATGTGTTATTTCATGAAAGTATTAAAATATTCTTTTTGTAAGTCAGGTGAGAGGTACTTACTCATTTTCTTATTTAAGGTGGTTATCATTAGACAGCATATATCAAAATTGCAAAGTTGATACATGAGAAGTCTAATGACAGCTCAAAATGCCACCCATTATTCCTGAATTCTGCTTATGAAAATACGCAAATCACATGCTCCAGCTGGCTCTTTGAGCCGTCATAATTGACAGACATTTGAACCAATATTGGATTACATCCCTAAGCCATTATTTAATTATTATTAGAGAATATGTTCATCTGTATCTATATACAATGGGTTTACAACTTTTCTGAAATAGATGTCAAAGCTTTTTTCACATGGGCCAAATTACTTGGCTATTCATTCTAGATAAAAACTCCGGGAATTGAAATGGCTGCACTCTTGAGAAGTTCTGTGTTGATTCCCTTTTAAATGTTGTGTACAGTGATACATGGTCCAACATGGTTCATAATTTGCAATGTGTTATAAAATAACAGAACATACTAATGTGTTAAAATATGTACACATACAGACATGTTTCTTGGACAATAATTTTTTTTTCTGTTTTGTAACGTTTCATTTGTGTGAGGTGTGCAATAAAGAGTATTCATATTGTATAAGCTGAAGTATTTTTGTATGAATTTTTTATTGATAATAAAAAAAAATCTTATTAAAATATAATGAAATAGGTCACTCACTTCTTTAAGGTTGAATATAGCTCACTATTATATTTCAATCCCCCCTCCCATTCCCCCGTCCCGCTTCATTATATTTTGACATCATATCAAGCTCACGGGAGTTTTCTATATAAAATAATAGAATAGAAACCAATTTATTGCAAACCACAAAAGAACAGCACATTACAATTAGGAACGACAGCAAAATAACTAGCTTAACTTAAAATATTTAACCTACTTAAAATAAGTGAACCATATATATATTTTTTTAGTATTGTGAAAGACCCTATTTAAGGATTCTTTGTGTTTAAGGCTACAGAAAAATGCAATCACTTTAACTCTCAACACAGCACATCCGCGGGAGCTCTATCATACTCACAACCAGGAGCAGAATACATACTGAAGACATTTCAAACTACATTTTTTTTTTGCGCAGGCAACAATTGGCATCGACTTCCTCTCGAAGACTATGTATCTGGAGGACCGCACGGTGCGGCTACAGCTGTGGGACACGGCGGGCCAGGAGCGGTTCCGCTCGCTCATCCCCTCCTACATCCGGGACTCCACCGTCGCCGTCGTCGTCTACGATATAACTAGTGAGTACCCACAAAAAATAACCGGCCAAGTGCGTGTCGGGACACGCGGAGCGAAGGGTTTCGTAGTTGCCGTCCGTCACAAAAATTGAGAAACGTTACGTTAAATACCATAGAAATTTCTAGGTAAATAACTATTTTCTGTACTGTTTAAAAATTTTTGGTCTGTAGATTCAGAGTGGGGGTTTATCGTGAAATTATTTGAAAAAAGAAAGAAACAGTGAAAAATTAAATTAAATAGAGTGGTTTTTTTTTCAGTTACGCCTGCTGTCGCCATTTTAGTAAAATGTTAATACTTATGGCGGTGTGGGATATTCTGTGTAGCAATAACCCTGACGACTTTTGGTCTAAGAAATGCAGTTATATAGTCAACAGGTTTTCTAGTTGTAAAAAGTAAGCTTAGAGCATTTAACACAGCCAAAGGTATAGGTATAAAATCTGATGTGAGTGACGAGATGACGGGCGATAGAGAAGTATTGAAGAAAAAAAAACAAGCTGCGTCGCGCCTACCCCAAATAAATGAAATAATTGAAAATTAAAAAAAAGAAAAAACTGACTTCAACCGAGTTATTCGTCCATTTGTCGTATACATAGGTACTTAATGCAAATTTAAGTCTTATATGGTTTTCTCATGGATACCATTGTCAGAACTGGACCAAATTAAAATGGGACCACACGGGAAGCACCAGCTTGCAAATAAAAAAAGAATCATCAAAATCGGTTCACCCAATCGAAAGTTCTGACGTAATAAACATAAAAAAACAGTCGAATTGAAAACCTCCTCCTTTTTTGAAGGCGTGTAAAAAGGGCACGCGAATGATGCGAATGATGTTAGGTACATCTTGTATGTAGACCGTTACCTTACAAGATCCGTTACCTTAGCTTGCTTTCTATACATTATCGTCACGAGTGCGTTTAGTCTGTTTACGTCTTAACTTAATATCGCAATCATTGTGTCGTAAAATTTCGCACTTTGCAGTTTGCTCGCTTAAAAACGTCGGGTCGTATGATTGATTTGCCATAAAAAGTACATTCCCACGTCGCTCAGGTGTAATAATAAATGTAATGATAAAGTATCGGCAGCAAAAAGGTTTTAATTAGAAAAGAAATGCAATTTGTACATGATGATTTATATATGCATTTTACTTTTCCTATTTACTTTCACTGTTTAGGCATCCTTTGTAGTTATTCAATTAGATTTCAATGATCCTAAGGGTTGGTGCGCACTGGCAGCCGCATGACTGCAGCGGCGGCTGGTAGCTCATTGCGCACTTACCATTAGACTACTTACAGTGGAAATCAGAAGTAGCAGGACCGTTTGGTATTGTCGCTTTCCACCACCACCATATCAGCCAAAAGACGTCCACTGCTGGACATGGGCCTCCCCCAAATTCACGGAGGGTATATGCCCTAATCGCCACGCTTGGCATGCGGGTTGGCGATCGTAGTATCTCCACCGCACTCCAGGGATGCTGCTGCCCACCCCCCGGTGGTCTTGGTCGTAGTTTTAGGACATACCCGGGTCGCTTTCCACCATACCATATCAGCCAAAGGACGTCCACTGCTGGACATAGGCCTCCCCCAAATTCACGGGGGGTATATATGCCATAATCGCCACGCTTGGCATGCGGGTTGGCGATCGCAGTATCTCCACCGCACTCCAGGGATGCTGCTGCCCATCCCCCGGTGGTCTTGGCCGTAGTTTTAGGACATACCCGGGTCGCTTTCACCCGTTGGTAATTTAGTATGAAAGTTTAAACATAATGTTAAAGCGACCAAATACAAAGGTGTTATACTTAAGCCCTTTGTGAATCCTACCGTGCCTATAGCAGCCCGGCCATGACGTTGCGCGAATTGCGGCGCGGCAAGCGATTCATTTGTCCATTGCGCGGTCTCGACGCGCGACGCACTGCGGTTAGTTGGGATCGCACGCAATGTATTAGGAAAACCGCTGCCGGCGCCGCTCGAAGTCATGGCCGGACTGTAATGGTCACCCCACTAGAGTCAAAGGAATTCGAACCCTTCATACAGAAGTTAGATATTATATTTGAATGGGTTGCGGGCAGCCGGTAGGAGCCGGTCGGCCGCCGCCGGCGTTGCCGCTGCCGTTTGGATACGAAGTCTAGCTTCTGTATGGAGAGTTCGAATTCCTTTGACTCTGGTGGCGTGCGCGCCGACTCGGGCTGTTTGGTGTGAATCGTCCATAATAGCGAGGCCACAACACTGCGTTGCGGCGTCGCACCGCAAAAACGATGATATCATTTTCTACAGTGATTTTTGCGGTGCAACGCCGCAACCCAGTACTGTGGCCACGCTGTAAGTATCGTTCGTTTGCGATCTGAATAAAAAAAAAACAGATATCCAAATGAAAGAAGTGTATATTCACAAAATATCTCGCGAAACCATTTATCTCATAGAAATAAGTGCAAATATTTTATAACGAATGCACAATGTTCTGAGCGACAATTTATTGCAGCGACTTCCTTCGTCTAAAAGGTCGTAAGCGCCATGGTTTTACTACAAAGATAGGACTTTTTGCTCTAGCACAGTAAAGGTCGGATAGTGACCCCGTATTCTGAATATTTGATAGATAGCTCGAAACGTTCTGAGACCCTGGGAGATACATAGAACGCTGGAATTATGTAGGACGTCTGACGTGCCACTCAAACTTAGAAAATATATTAGTTTTCTGTACGGTCGACGTCGATAAACGTACAGTCGGCGGCACAAGTAACGATGGCGATGTTTAACAAAATTAATATGATTTGTTTGTCACAATGGGCTATGTGCTGATCGTTTTTAAGGTTCCGTACCCAAAGGGGAAAAACGGGACCCAATCACTAAGACTTCGCTGTCTGTCCGTCACCAGGCTGTATCTCACGAACCGCCATAGTTAGACAGTTGAAATTTTCACAGATGATGTATTTCTGTTGCCGCTATAACGACAAATATTAAAAACCGGCCAAGTGCGAGTCGGAAGCTGCCGTTTTTATAGATATGGTACGGAACCCTTCGTGCGCGAGTCTGACTCGCACTTGTCCAGTTTTATTTGTCTGCCACTGATGTATATTTTTAACGAGTATTAACTAACCGGCATGGCAAATGACTTGACAACTTAGCAAACAAAGATCGGTTTCGATATTGGTTTTACAGTACATATGGGGCTACATTACCGCACGAGTGCGGTAATAAGCGGATTACGTGCATATGTCGAAACTTTAAAGAGCCATATGTACTGTAAAACGTTGTACAATACACGTGCGAATAGGTAATTCGCAACACGTGTCGATTTAAAACACTCCCTTCGGTCGTGTTTTAATTTATCACCACTCGTTGCGAATTTCCTGTTCTCTGCACTTGTATCGTAATGTACTATTTTGGAATATAAGTTGTAATGTAAGTTCCAAAAAAGCATACATTATATAACGATTGCATGAAATACTAATGTTAGGTATGACGTTATAGATTACTCATATATATTCGTTACGTTTTGTAATATTTTTTGCTTCTCTACGATTTATTTTGTTCATCTTTACTCAAGTATAAGCATAGAGGAAGAATAAAATCCTGGTGAAGTACCGTGTTGATGATTTTAACGTAAAAAGTTTTTAGTATTTTCGTTTACATGGCTACTTGCTTTGCTGAGGGTACATCGTAAAAATACGAAGCCATTTATATATTAGGTTTTATGAACTCTGTAATACAGTCGAGTGAATTTATAAATATGTGTATGTTGTCAAATTATCAAAAATATTTGGGAAACCTTATCCACTTTGTCGGTGTACAGTCAACCAATTTAATTTCTGGGCCACTACGTACCTTGTCACAGTGACAATAGTATAAATAAAAATAAATAAATAAATATTGGGGGACAATCTTACACAAATCGACTTAGTCCCAAACTAAGCAAAGCTTGTACTATGGGTACTAGACGACGATATACATACTTGTAGATAAATACGTACTTAAATACATAGAGAACATCCAAGACCCAAGAACAAAATCCGTGCTAAATGCACAAATAATGCCCTGGCCGGGATTCGAACCAGGGACCTCTAGCTTCGGAGGCAGTGTCACTACCAAACCAATTAAGCTAAACAGGTCTTAAATGATATGAGATCTAGCAGCTTTTATATCGATTTTCACTGTGACAAGGTACGCCCAGAAATCAAGTTGGTTGACCGTACATATTTTCAAACTCGTCTGTACAGTGGGCAAATACGCTCGTGTAGAATTTTTGGTCAAAGATTTTTTAATTAAAAGTGCGTTCATAAAATCCTTTAATAAAAGTGGGGACTTTTACAAAGGAAAGTTTTTGGAGTCGGTCGTCCGGCTTTGGAACTTTACCTACGACCTTAATGCTTACGTAACTTTGTTATGAAGAGAAAGTTAGGACTTAAGAACAATTTTAGTACAGAAAATATTGTAATGCTTTTATTTGAACGCGCTTTAGTATCGGCATCGGCATGGCTCGAATGGTCTGGATATTAAACGCGTTATGGCGGGAATAAAATGTCTGTTCAGACTGTTTTCAGAGAATTAAGGCCTACTTTTTTTTTATAAAAGGTTGGGGTATTATATTAAATTAAACCGGACAGTTTTTTAGTCTTAATAACGTACAGACCGAGGTTTGTTCGTGTTTTCACGGGAAACCTAGTTTTTTCTAGAATGAGGCCAAGGTAAATCGACTTTATGCCTCCCTAATTTTCGAGAATCCATTTACAAAGAAATGAATATACAAATGTTGCTAGTTTCATTGTATAGGATAACGTTAATGATCCCTGCTAACCTTTGAGGGATTGATTAGAAAGTGGGAAACAAAATAGGTTTACAAACTTACACCGCGTACATCGTTTCAATAAGTGAAGAAAACTTGTAGCTATGACTAGAAATAAACGAATACCCATTAGAACCAGGTTGATGTGTGTTGTGGGTGATGGTATAGCAACCTGTCACTGCAATATCACATTTTCTCCATCTATAGGCCAACAATAGCTAAAATTGACACTGAAATTAATTTTCGTGAACTCTGCCTACCCGTTTTGGGAATATTTATGTTTGTGATATAATAATATATATGTGTAGTTATATTATATATAAATAAATTTATTGCTCAAATGAGGCCAAGCTAAATCGACTTTTTGCCTCCGAACATGACTATTATCCAAGTATTATTTTACATTGTACAGTCAGCATCATAAACATGTATACATTTCGGAACTAATGTCTGGGGAACAAGGTTCAAAATTGTATACATATTTATGATGCTGACTGTATATGGATTTGGATAGGATAGTGTCAGTGCCTGGCATAATTTAGTTAGCTGACCTACTTGCAACACTGAAATATTTGTAACCACCACCATATCAGCCCATAGGCGTCCACTTCTGGACACAGGCCTCCCCCAATTTCATGGAGGGTAAATGCCATAATCGCCACGCTTGGCATGCGGGTTGGCGATCGCATTATCTCCCACCGCACTCCAGAGATGCTGCTGCCCATCCCACAGTGATCGTGGTCGTAGTTTTAGGACGTTCCCGGGTCGAAAAATATATGTCCGGAAATATTTGTAACACGCAACAGCAAATTAAACTATTAGAATACAAGCAAATTTTTAACTAAAAAACACCGACTCCAAACTTTGCCAGACGCCATCCTCTTGGTAATTTAAGTACCTTATTTTTTGCCTTACCCCATCCTCTTGGTTCATAATTTGAGGAGTTCTATCGATTTTTCCAAGATCCCGTCATCAGATCCAGACATGGTGACAATGGGACCAACTGGAAAACACACCCATTCAAACAACAAAAGAATTTTTGAAATCTGACCACTAGTCTCCGAGAAATCGGTGAACATACATAAAAAAAATATTCCGACGAATTGAGAACCTCCTCATTTTTTGAAGTCGGTTAAAAACAACTTTTCGTCGCCTCTATTACGTGTTAAGCATTATTTACACGCGCACGAGACTCGTATGTGAGTTTCACTACATTGCGCGGTTTGACAGATCGATAGAACTCATTACAATTATACCACGGTAACCCGCAATGTAATGAAACTCACATGCGAGTCTCGTACGTGTGTACCGAGGCCTTTATTTTGATTCTCACAATGGAACTACTAGGAAGCAATTTCAGTTGTCGGTTGCATGATGTCTGAAGCTGAAAGTGTGTCAGCGGCCTCGGCTGCCGAAGGTTATGCAACGCTGAGCACTCAATTTGGCTGAGATTATCATTATAGGGTTGTAATGTAACAACGGTTTGAAGCAGATTCTGATAATTGTGACTTTTAAGAGTCCGCAGTAAGCTCCGTTCTCCATACAAACATAGTTTCGCTCTCATTTTAAAATGGCATGCTGGAATAATTTGAAACTTTGTATACTCAATGGGATCCGGTATATCTAGGTCGGAAATTAGTTTCTGTTGCTTGACATTATAATGGCGAAAAAATAAGGTTTTCATACAAGACTTAAAAAATTTAATCTCGCTGTATTTTTTTTCTATTCCAGTTTCTAGCAACAGAAACTAATTTCCGACCTAGATATGGCGGATCCCATTGTGTATACAATATTTCATGTTATTTCAGCATGGCGTTTTAAAATGAGAGCGAAACTACGTTTGTATGGAGAATCGAGTTCGGTCGAGCGTACGGGGGACTCTTAAGCGTTCTACACACTTTTCAATTTGTCACAACAACTTTGACGCAGCTCTAATCACTCACTTAAACAACTACAGCCATGACTTACTATAGCTTACACAAAATATTTCTCAAAATCGAATTGTACCAGTGCTAAATGCACTTTACTCCTTTTTTTATATATACAAATATTGTGTGTGTATTATGTACAAATATTGTGTGTTTTATATATACAAATATTGTGTGTGTATCAATCCTGTCATAGGGACCAAGCTGAAAATCAGCGCTGGGTAGCACGCCTAGCATACGCTGAGACTGGTACCCAACCCATTACCTTGCACTTAAATATGTACCTATCTAGAAATAAGTTACTGTATACCTTTTTTCTTGTATGTTTTGTGTTTGCGGTAATAAATGTATTTTGATTTGATTTGATTTAATATAGAGAGAAAGAAACAGTAATCGCTGAATTCATTCACTTTCAAGGCGCTTGCTCCGATAAATCGATAGTTATGTAGAACGGTTTAGGAGTCCGCAGTATATGAATTCATGAGCCAGTGTGACGGATATATAGGTATATTATATCGCGCACATACTTTACTCGTACTTCATACGTTAGACCTGGTCATAAAACGCATTAGCCCTTTATTTGGAAAAGTATATCAGGATATACAAACTTGTTGACTATCTTTTTGTTTTATTTTTCTGACTGAAATTGTTTGGACTGTTTAGTGCAGTGCAACCGAGGCTTCAAGCAGGGGCATTTTTTTGTCGGATAAATGGTTAAAGTTAACAGTTGAAATATTTTTTTCACACCTGCTATCCAGAAAAGTTTAATTGTTGCCCTCGAATGAGGGATCAAAGTCGTACTTTTCTTCTCTCATTTGAGGGCAACAATGACTCTTTTCCTCATAGAAGGTATGAAAAACGGTATGTGTCACTAAGTAGCAAAAATATTTGTAAGACAAGTTTTTTGCAGCGAGCCTCATTGGCGGTGTGAAAAGCAGTATGTGTCACACGGTAGCAAAATGATTGCTGTCTTGGACGTAAACACCTAAATCCCTCTCGACGCTCAGGATTCTATTGTAGAATCTTTCTATCACTCAGGATTCAATATACCGCCCTCTTCGTAACTGTAACATTTTGCTCCATTGAGACACAATCTACTATTACTCCTCTCATAAGTCACTCCAAAACGATTATTTAACCGCTATTGTGTTCCATATTGATGCTGGAGGTTACCATAACATGTGCATTAAAATTTTTAACAAACTGCCGGCAACATTGAAATCTTTATCAGACCATGAATTTAAAACAAAATTGCTTTTAATTATTATGTACCCACGGTTTTTATAGTGTCAAAGAATTTTTTGACCAGAAATTTTGATGAATATATCTCAACTTTAGTAGGTAATCTAAGTTCGAAATTAATTTGCTATTGTAATGTAGATCTTAATATGTAGATAATTTTATTTTGAATTTTTATAGTTTCTATTTATTCCTAGCAATGATGAAATGTCTTAATATTTAAAATTTTGATTATGTCTTTAATTGAATTCGAATGCATGCTTTAATTTTTATATTTTATTCTTTACTTGACTTGGACACTGTATTGTATATATTTGTATTGTATTAAATTCTATTAGACTTTACATTGTAACAATTTTCACATGCCCGTTATTTATGGCAAAACATATTAGGAACACTATCACTTTGTAATATCTGTACATGTACCATATGTTTATAGTGAATAAACTACATTCATTCATTCATTCATTCACCAAGTTCAATAAATGTTCTTAATATGTATTCATCGAATGCTTATCGGTAACAGGGATTGCGATATATTATTATTGTATCAAGATGTTGTTAATGACATGATGTTTTTGCCAGGACAATTCCTAGATATAGTTGTGACACAAGTTTCTGGTCGAAAGTAGAGAAGTAGGTGAAAACAGATTAATTATGCCGTGTAAAAGTTTAGTTTCTTTATAAAGAACCTGGCACATTCGAATTCATAGATTCATGTACGTTTACTAATTTTCAAAAATATTTAGACAACACAATTACCTTAACAATACAATCTCTTCACATATTTTTGATCACTTGGTTCGTGCACTCGAATTCAACTGAACAAGAAACACGTACATTTTTTATCCGCAGAACTTAAGCTTTAAGATTCTGTTCACATATTTTTGATCACTTGGTTCGTGCACTCGAATTCAACTGAACAAGAAACACGTACATATTTTATCCGCAGAACTTTAGCTTCAAGATTCACCTGAACCCGAAAACAAATGCAATCTAGATTCTAGACGTTCTATCCGTCGACCTTAGACTGACGTAGGTAATCTATAACCGTAATTGGGACGTTGGTGCCCAATATTGGTTGAGTTACGGCCTTGGGCGTCCGTGCCAATATTTGTGGCAAACCTGTTTTAGGGGTGAGTTAGACCAATGTCCTAATAAAGTGTATTGATCTAGTGCGAGTTGCTGTGTGTGTGCCGGTGTATTTAATATTTTGCCTATTTAGAACGTGCCCATGTAATCACCTATCCAAAAAGGGATTAAAATTAAAAACATGTAATTCTTAACAAACGACCAATGTAGCCAAACTAAAACGCTCTTAATGAAACATAACGCATTAACTTAGGTTGGTTTAGGTTTTCTACTAAATAAATAAATATTAGGGGACATATTTCACACAAATCGAAGTAGTCCCACGGTAAGCTCAATAAATCTTGTGTTATGGGTACTAGGCGACGATATATTTAATAGTATATACTTAAATACATTAACTTTTACAAAATAATTAACACATCTTTCTCAAAATGAGCTTTTCGGTTGCGAATGCTGACCCAAATTCACTTTTTACAAGCTTTTATTCAACTTGCCGAATGTCAGTATATAAGGAAGTAAGTTGCCATCGAAATTTTGAATCCCTTTTTCATTCACTCACCGGTATCCGATTGAGATAAAATATGGCATACTTGTGTAAGTTCGGCGACATTACAATATAATGGTAACACCGAACTGATCTGATGATGGAGACAGAAGGTGGCCACAGCAACTCCTAAACTACACAAGATAAACCTGTCGTGTTTGAGCTTATTCGAACCGTCACAACGAGTAGTTGATGATTGTCGAAAAAAAGTACTGTCGTCAATAAAAACTTGTACCAGAATTAAATTTTTGAGAGATACTCATCAAAGTTACAAGCACATACTCGTAAATTTAAGCCGTTACCTATTGATCAAAGGAGAGGCGAATTTGTTTTTTTCAACTGTGTACCCAGCTGCGGGAAATACACCCGCCATTTGCCGACATATTTGATTATTGTTACTACGTATATTACGCGAATGTGTATTGCGTTTGTTTACGGTCTAGAACAAGGTAATACTTTTATAGCGCGCAGATAAGCCGATAAACTGATTGGGTGTAAGCCTAACGCCGATACAATTTATAACTTGCCAATTATATTATTAAAAATACTTTCGCCTATCGTTATTTATAAAGCGCGCAATCTATTTATCTACATATTTTTTTACGGGGATTTGGGTAAACCGCTCTAATGATTTCGATGAAATTTACTATTCAAATGTTTACAAGGGAATAAAGTCGATCTAGCTACGTCTCATCTTCGCGAAAACTCGGTATTATCCGGGAAATCACGAAAGATGCCGAGCAAATCTCGATCGCCCAGGTATTATTATGTAATAATATAATGATAAATGCAGGAATCTGTTAAGGTCTGATAGACGCCTACTGCCTGCAGATGGAGATGATAGCTACTGCTGATGAGATGCGAGATACGTGCCTGAGAAAATAAATTTCCTTATTCAGAGTTCACCTTGATATCATACATTAACAATTAAATAGCAGCAGCCTTGCATAACTGCAAGGGCATAATACATTTTAATAACTATATCGGTGGCAAACAAGCGTAGGGCTTATACTACATGTATTCTTGTATTCTTAACACCGGTTTTTTTTTTCAGATGCAAACTCATTCCATCAAACATCCAAATGGATCGATGACGTCCGCACGGAGCGCGGTTCTGACGTCATCATAATGCTGGTCGGCAACAAGACAGACCTGTCGGATAAGAGACAGGTCTCCACTGAAGATGGAGACAGGAAGGCGAAGGAGCTCAATGTGATGTTCATAGAGACCAGCGCTAAGGCTGGGTACAACGTGAAACAGGTGAGCTCGCTACAGTTTAGACCTGTCACAGGACAGACTCGTCGGACAAGATATACATACAGGTCTCCACTGAAGAGGGAGACAAGAAGGCGAAGCCAGCTTGTGACGTTCGTCTACGAGGCTCTAGACTAGCCTCACATCGCAGCTGGGTACAACGTGAAACAGGTGAGCTCGCTACGGACTAGACCTTTCACAAGACAGACCTGCTGCACATGAGACAGGTCTCCACTGACGATGGATACCGGAAGGCCAAGCTGAATGTGATGTTTATAGAGATCAGCGCTAAGGCTGGGTACAACGTGAAATAGGTGAGCTCGTTACAGACTATAGACCTGTCACAAGACAGACCTGTTGCACAAGAGACAGAAATGGAGACAGGAAGGCGAAGCGGAATGTGATGTTCATAGAGACCAACGCTAAGGCCGGTTACAATGTGAAACAGGTGACTTCGCTACTGACTAGACCTGTCACAAGACAGACCCGTCAGACAAGAGACACGTCGTCTCCACTGAAGATGGAGACAGCAAGGCGAAGCTGAATGTCATGTTCGTGGAGACCAGCGCTAAAGTTGTTTACATGTGAAACAGGTGAGCTCGTTAAAAAATGTGCTCTGAATTGGATTAGAATTGCGACATCCTAACGCACGCGCCCAATGGCTCTAGCTTTGGCCAATTGAGCTATCAGAACAATCAAGCTTAGGCAGGAAATCCTTTACTTAATTGAAATTTAGATTAAGCATACGTTATTGCTTAATGCACAAATAAATATCTTAATTGTCTGAGATTAGTATTAACCTTTTCAACACTCTGTCAAATATAAAAGCTGTCACTCACACGCCATGCCATGGGAAATCCCAACACGAATTTGAACCCTATAGAAATGCACTGCACGCCGTGACCGATATATCCGTCGTTGGCGTTGAACCAATGCTATGGATATATGCATCGTTGGCGTCCAGAAGGTTAAACCACAACAATATATTCATCCTGTTTTGAAATAATTTGTAATGTTTTGTTTAATAATTCCAGTTATTCCGACGAGTTGCCGCGGCCCTGCCCGGCATGGACTCTGCAGAAAGCAAGCCTCCCGAAGACAGTATCCTTTTCTCATACAAATATTCACTACATCCATACATATCACAAACATGGACGATTTCCATTGGGAGTGGTGACACCAGCGAGTAACGTAATAGATTGTTAAAGTCGAAGAAAAAACGTGTGGTTAAAATAGTAATCAAGTAAAATGAAAACTGGTACTCTTTGCTAGTATTGAAACAAGTGGACTCGCTTTCATTGGTCTTGGGTGTATCTCATATCTTATTTTGACTGCGTTATACAGTCAAAATAAGTTATGGAACGACTATTTTAGCACATCGATAATTGTAGAATTTAGCAAGCTATTATAGTTTCTATTATTATTTTGTTCCGGTGATACCATCATTGCATCGCTATCATGACATCGCGTTGGAGTATTTCTATGCAATCTCACAATAGAGATGATGTTCTCTATAAAATTATTGCTCTTCACCTTAAGGCGAAGGGGTGGGCAAGCTCTTTCCATACAAACTGCAAGTTTTTCTTCATTTGTGTTTGCACACCAGTTACTTTTTTATGGTCCATATGCTTATTTTTTGTTAGCTATGTCTTGATGTTTTTCTTTTATAATTTTAATTATTTTTCGTATTTTTCTATTTTTATTTTAAATTAAATAATGCAAAATTTCAACATCAAGTTGTGCGTATATCCAATATGTACCAATAAAAAATTAAATTAAATGCTGAAGTGCCAAAACTAACGCAAAAAACTTGCACAACCTTTGTATGGAGAATAGCTTGCCCTACCCTGTGCCTTAAAAGAATGCGATTTTGACAGTCTAAAACGAAACTGATAAATTACAATTAGGTATAAATAATCATATTACAAGTTTTTATTTAACTTGCAATGTTTTTATGTTTGTGCCGAATATTGCAACTGAATTTCATCAGTTATCCTCAACCGATTGAGCTGAAATTTGGCATACTTATGTAAGTTCGGTGAAAATGCAATATTATGTTACCACCGAGCTGATCTGATGATGGAGGCGGATGGGTGACCATAGCATTCCTAACCTACACAAAATAAACCCGCCGTGTTTGGGCTCATTGGAACCGACAAATAAAAACTTGTACCAAACATATATTTTTTGACAGAAAACATATTTCTATGATAACAGACTATGTCTTACAGCTACAGGTAAGTTTTAAATAAGAGGTTACTATTATAAAAAAAAAGATATATTTTTTACATTACTCCTTTTTTCACAATAACCACTAAGCCACTGTAAAAAAAAACTGTCAAAATCGCCGTCTTATTGCTAAGTGTTACCCCAAGATCCTAACTAATATGAATGTCGTTCCACGCTCGTTTTGCACAGAGTTCCAACACCTTTATGTACGGTCTACGTATGTATACATATTAATGAGTGTCCGCTAGAACACTTGTGAATTGTTTAACACGCTCGGAGATTGGCGGAGTGACAAGAACAATTGTGACGTCATTTTGTAACCGCGTACGTTTTTGGCGTGAAATTAGCTACAGGTGTTTTAGTTAACAATAAAATAAGATATTACATGAATGACACATTACACACTTATGGCGGAAAACTAAAGACTGTCTAATAAACACGTATTTGCAAGAGCCTAAGGCGAGTATAGTCTTAAGTTCGGTTTATTAAGCGTGGAATGCACATTTTACACTTGTCTAGCTGGAAAGGATGAGTGTACTTTCAACCTATTTGTCAAAAGGAAAGTAGCGTTTTTCTTGTGATCAATGGTTTGCTGTACGGTTTGTAACCAAGATCAGGTAAACAAATGACATGATAATGAAAAATGACATTATAATGATAAATGAAATGAATAAGAATTGTGAAGTGCAGGCACTTTAAGTTAATAAATTAGTATTATTGTTCAAAACCGCTAAATTAAGAACCAAATTGTTTCACATCACAATTAAGGAAGCTGGTATATTTTTATGCAATGACAGCTGTCAACATGACAGCTCAAACTAGTTTAAATTGGTCCTGTAGCTAATTTCACACGGCCCGGTCGGAAGTGTAGTGCCTGTGTTGGTGATGGTTACCGTCTAACACCAGTGTTGTAAGTAACGTTACTAATACTAATCTCTATGTCGCTTGGTTCCTTCGGCCTTCTATATAGTCGAGCCATGCAATCGTAGCATAAAGTGGCTGAGGGCACCTATCTCTTTCTCACTGCTAACCTTTTTGCTAGCTGATACCATTTCCCCTTTGTAGCGGGAAGTGGCTACGGATAGAGAATTCACTTGGACTGTTCTTAGTAGGGAAAGAGCGCTTGTTAAAGAAAGATGGTTATATATTCTCAGCCACTATTTACTGTCGATTGATTGGTCAGATTTTAAGTAATAAGTAATACTAGTGCATGGAAAACACGTAGTGTTGGCGATATCCTGAGTCAGACACAGCGATATGTTTTAGCGACAGTTTAAGACTTTATTTAACTCTACAAGTGCATTTTTAACAAAATTAATACCGACTTCATATATTTCCACTCTTACTCGGCCTCTCCAACTGTATAATTTAAGGATGGGACCGACTAGAAAACATACCCTTTCAAACAAAAAAAGATTTTGTGCAATCGGTCCAATAGTCTCTGAGTAGTCGGTGAACATTCAATTCAATTAGCCTTTATTTGACAATCATATCATTTAACGTTTAACATTGTTCAACTTTTAGACATCGGAATTCGGATTGTCTTGCTTTCCAGCATAGGCCTCCCCCAGGGTTCTCCATAGTTCACGATCATGGACTTTGCTCCTCCATGTGGCACCAGCTATCGCCTTGAGGTCGTCTTCCCATCTTCGTGGTGGTCTTCCTCGTTTCCTCTCTCCTTCTCGAGGGTACCAATGAGTCACTTCTTTCGTCGGTGAACATACATAAAAAAAACCAACGAATTGAGAACCGCCTCCTTTTTTTGAAGTCTGTTAAAAAGAAGCGTCCTTATTGTCTCTGTGAGTGCACTGAGCACTCCCGAGCTTACGCTAACAGACATAAAGTTTACATGCAGTTCCACGCACTTATCCTTTTGATCGTCACGACTATTTGTCCAAACCTCTTGGGCGATGCATGAAGGTTGATTTTAAGCTGTACCTCTTTTCATGTAGCGGCCAAAAGTACAATCCACTTTCGTCACATGATCACCTCACTCTCATCATCATATTGATGACGGTATTATGGCAAATTCCATAGGCTACATAATTCTGCACAAAATATGTCGAGGCCTATAATAAATTCTCTTTGCTCATCAATCCTCCCGCCAGGTACAAGTAGTTATTTTCACAGTCTAAATCAACATAGATTCTAAACGATATTAATGTTCCATTGTAATGTAATGTTCAATTATCGGCTTTTTGTTGTCTGAAGCAAATAAATAAATTAATAACAAGAAAGAGACTCCCTAGATGGCTGTGTCGAGGGTCAGATACAGAAGGCGGTACTTCTGGACACAGCACGGATAGTTAGGAGGTTCCTCTCTCTGTCGCCCTAACCACCGGTAGCTTAGGCCCCGCCTCGCTGCTGACGGCACTCTAGGTTAGCTTTCTTATCATGCTTTTATATTTTGTATGTGTTTTTTATATTTTAATTTTTATAAATTTATTGTAAAAAACCTAACTTAAGTAAAAAAAAAGTGAATAATAATAATAAAATACTTTATTGTGTACTACACGGAAATATTTACAATGGTAAAACATGAACGGAACTTACGAAGGGGGATGATATTACTCCATTTAGGTTAATTCGTATAGTTAAATATTTTCTTAAGCTGCCGCTCAATTAATATACTTAGTCGGCTCATAAGTTCTGTCACTGGCCTTTAAAATTTAAATTTGGAACTCCTAAAACAAAAACCGTTGTGCATTTGAATTTCGAATCTTTTTTAAATATTTGAGTAGTATAATTTTGCAATTTTCTGTTTTTTTTTAACATGGAGTGGACGCTTAAAGATAGCCGTACCGCAATAATTGCACTATATCGTTGTGGACACTCGCCGACTAAAATTTTTAAACTATTTGAAAATTTAAAATTCTCTCTAAGATTTGTGTATCATACCATAGAAAGATACAGTGAGGTCTCTAGTTTAAATGACAAGAAAAGAAGCGGTCGTCCGCGTACAGCTAGGACTCCAGCGGTTGTACAAGCAATTAGGGCACGCATTGCCAGAAATCCCGCTAGGAAACAAAAAGTTATGGCCCTCCAGATGGGTTTGAGCAGAAACATGGTGAAAAGAGTGCTTAATCAAGACCTGAGACTTCGTGCTTATAAACGAAAAACTGGCCATCTTCTCAATGGTCGGCTTAAAGCTTTAAGGCTTAAAAGATCTAAAGCTTTATTGAAGAAGTACGCTAAAAATAAGCATCGTTGTATACTGTTTTCGGACGAGAAAATTTTTGACATAGAAGAAAACTGTAATAAACAAAATGATAGAGTGTACGCTCGCAATAGTAAAGAAGCGTCTAATAGCATTCTCCGTATTCAAAGAGGTCATCACCCTTCATCTGTGATGGTTTGGCTGGGAGTTTCTTATGCGGGCGTCACTAGTATGCATTTTTGTGAGAAAGGAGTAAAAACTAGTGCCAAAGTGTACCAAGACACGGTGTTGACTAATATTGTGAAACCACTATCCCATACGATGTTTCTAAACCAGCATTGGGTTTTCCAGCAGGACTCTGCTCCAGCCCATAAGGCAAAGTCTACACAAGCCTGGCTCGCCTCCAATAAAATCGACTTTATACGGCATGAAGATTGGCCCTCCTCTAGCCCAGATGTTAATCCGTTAGACTATAAAATATGGCAGTATTTAGAGGAAAAGGTGTGCTCAAAACCTCATGCAAATCTAGACTCGCTGAAAAAATCCCTTGCTACGGCAGTGGCCAATATCGACATGTAAGTGGTGCGTGAATCCATTGACGACTGGCCACGCAGACTTCAAGCCTGCGTAGATAATTATGGCGGTCATTTTGAATAAATGTTATACATTTAGATTCTCTAGTTTAGTTAGCTTTCAAACGCTGTACAAATTATACGGAATAAATTTAAACTTTTGTTTTTATTTGATACTATGTATATGACAGAACATATGAGCCGACTAAGTACATCATAATATTATGTTGATATTGCGCTGGTATTATTTATTCTTACTGTAGGGGTGACAGTTGAATCAGTAAGATATACAAGTGATTAATTATTGAATCTATAGAATGCTCAATATTCGTCGATTGCTGATACAATTGTTCTTGTTGCAGTTAGAATTATTTGTGTATTGCTTTCAATGTATGTGCAGAATAAAAATTAAGACTGCGCTGTACGTTCGGTTCTCCATACAAACGTATTTATACTCTCATTTTAAAACGCCAGGCTAGAATAACATGAAACTTTGTATACACAATGGCATCCGGCATATCTAGGTCGGACCATAGTTTCTGTTGCTTGAAATAATAATGGAGAAAAAA
Organism: Notocelia uddmanniana; assembly: GCA_905163555.1. Lineage (NCBI taxonomy): Eukaryota > Metazoa > Arthropoda > Insecta > Lepidoptera > Tortricidae > Notocelia > Notocelia uddmanniana. The sequence continues at coordinate 3,825,211 of LR991057.1, forward strand.
TATAGCGATTATTAAGGTTTTCATACAAGCCGTAAAAATTTTTTTTTTTCTTTTACAATTTCTAGCAACAGAAACTATGGTCCGACCTAGATATGCCGGATCCCATTGTGTATACAAATGTTCATGTTATTCTAGCATGGCGTTTTAAAATTAGAGCATAAATACGTTTGTATGGAGAACCGATCCACACCGATCGTACTGCGCCCTCTTAAGCAAATTATAATAGTCTTATGTAGATAAATACTTAATTCATAAATAAATATTAGTGATACACTACACAAATCGATCTAGCCCCATAGTATGTAAGCTCAATGAGGCTTGTGTTATGAATACAGTCAGTATCAAAAGTGGGTTCGCACATGAAGGAGTCCAAAGCTCTTATTCCCTTGTAATAAAGACTTTTGAACTTTTCAAATGCGTAGCAACTTTTGATGCTGACTGTACTAGACTACGATATATTTAATAGATATCAATACTTAAATACATAGATAACATCCAAGACTTGGAAACAACTATTCCTGTTCATCACACAATTATATGCCCTGACCGGGATTCAAGTCCAGGACTGTCAGCTTCGTAGACAGACTCACTAACCACTAGGCTAACCCGGTCGTTTATATACTATAACAATAAAAAAAACGGTAATTTATAATAATAAATACCACAAAAAAAAAAAAAAAACTATATAACTATTAACTACAGTTGGTAAGCAAGCGCAATTGCATATAAAATTTGCAGTGGAACATAAATAAATAATCATTCTGTACTCGCATGCGCCCCACTCGGGACGCAACCAGTTCTGTCTGGCAATGAAATTCCTACGCGATGATAAGGTCTTAGGCGACTGCGCATTGCCTGTCATCTATGACCTTCTTATTCTGCGCAACATTCCAGCAGGTTACTAGCTAGTGGTTCAAAACGCCTATTGTCAACTCACCTGAGTTAACCGGTGTAAAGTGACCTCCGACTAAGTACAGCTGTTATGGGACTCGAGGGAATTTGCACTGGTGCCAGAAGAGAGTTGAGCCGTAATGGGTAAAACATTAAAATCACTCGCACTGTAACAGTATAATATTTGTTCCAATGGATTTCCTTACATATATAACTGTTAATTTTTTATATTTTAATAGAGGCACACGTCATTCTGCCATCGAATCGATTTTTTATTTAAATCAAATTATTTTGCTGTCGTTGAAAAAATATCGTATCCAACGTTACATAATTAGGTCTTAAAATTCTCGCTACGGTCGTTTTGTTACAGCGACTCTCGAATTTTAAGAACCCTCATTATGTCAGATAAGATTGTTTCTAAATTGGATCCAGAAAGGGTTTTTGGTCCCGTCAACTACATGGCGTTGAATTTATTTAGACTAACTAAAACAATACATCCACGGTGACCACCACGTTAGCTTAGTTGGCAGTGAACTTGCCTACGAAACTGGTAGTCCCGGGTTTGGATCCCCGTCAAGGCATTATTTGTGTGAGGATGAGCACGAATATTTGATTAGGAGTCTTTATGTTTTCTACGTATTTAAGTATTTATCCATACAAGTACTCGTATGTATATCGTCGTCTAGTACCCATAGCTTAGTTTGGGACTTGGTCGATTTGTGTAAGATTGCCCAAAAATATTCATTATTTATCAATACACAAATAATGTTCCTCCACTCTTATAATACAGTATATTATGTATTTGATATGTTTTTTTGTTTGTAAGCATAAACGTGGACATGCTTTTTACATTTTCATTTAATATGTAAGCATATTTGGGCTTAATAATATTTACAGAACTTCTTATTTCATCCTATTTAATCAAAGGTGCGTGACAACGACGACAATATGTGTGTTCGTCCTTCTCACTCAACTGCATACATTTGTCTGTCTAATGTGAGTTGTGCACTAAATGATGATACAGACTTCCTCAATAGTTCATATTCTTATGTAGATGTTCGATATTTCTTTCAGTTTCATTTAGTTTTAAATGGCACTATCTCAAAATGTCTACTGTATTGTCAACTCAAATTCCTTATTTTTTATTATTACATAATCTTAAAATCTCTCTCTTCCTAACTATGAATCCCGCATGGTGGTGGCTGGTTGGGTCAGCTTTCTGAGCTAATATTCTGCAGTTCTCTCTGTCCTCCCCATCGTCTTCAGATGCCTGACACTATCATTCATATCTTCGACTTAGCGCCTTTTGAAACTGCTGATCCTGATATTTTATAAGACAAACATCAAATTTACAAAGCTTTCCGTCTTATTTATTTATTCGTTTTTCAAACATCGTACAATGAAGTAACCTTACGACGCGTCAAGAGTACACTGCGTAGTACGAACCGGATCGCTCTGTATCAAATGGTGTTTGTCTTTGGCTGTATTTGTATTTCTTCGTCGCTATTTTTTCCTTAATTTGATGTGATGTACAGTGCAAGAGGTGATCTTAAGACAGGCGCCGGGAGACCACAAGGAGCCCGACGGCGGCTGCGCCTGTTAATGCCAACGACTCCACACTGGCCGGTAGCAGTTATAAAGAAAAACAAGTTCGCAAGGATAGCTTTATCGGTTTGTTGGAATAGCGACCGTAATGCGTCGATCTAAGGGAGAAATTGAATCGAGGAAGCTTGAAGCGATTGCGAGTTATTTGTTTACATTGAAATAATTACAAACGATTTTGAACTTTATAACCTCTGAAAATTGCAAAGCTACGTGTAGAAAAGAACAGCGGCGTTCTTATTTTGAATTTATTCGGTATTTTTTTTCACAATCATTTGGAGCTTCATCTATTCAATGTAAAAGCAACCTTACTACATCGACATTTAGCTTGAATTGGTGTGATAAGCGTATGGAAGATATTGAAGCGTTATTTTTCGAATTAGCGCGTATCCAGCCAGTGTTTAAAGACTTTCACAAGTTTCGGCCACCTCGATTTGGACCGGAACGAATGAAATGTTCTAAGGGGAGTTCGGTGCAGGTCTAAGGCTTAAGGTCCGGCTTGTGCTTTTGTGTGTCTCCACAGTGATACTAGGTTTTAATGTAATTTCAGTAGTGCCGCTGTAGCTGTCACTTATGTGAGCCTAATTGTTTTGCTGTACGTTGGATGCGTCCGAATACACAAAAGCACGCTCTATTATTTTACGTTTGAGGACAAATTAATGATACATGAAATATATATTTTTTAAATTATAAATGCAACTAACAATGAACTCTGGCTGAATGAATTTATCTATGTATTTCTATTAATATGTTCTCAAGTGTTAGTGTTAGACCGGTCAGGGAGCCATACATTTTGTATGAGATGAATGTTGAACGGGTGATTCTATGTAGATATATTAAACAAGGACTAAAAAGTGATGTCTTAGCGCTACTGTATGAAACAATTATTTACATATTGTATTAAGAGCTTCTCTATCTTTATTGCTCACTGAAAGTTAAAAAGGGCTTTAATATATGACTCATTTCATGAGGCGATCGGGGTAAAATAGGCCATAAGTCTCGTCGACTAAGGTCGCTTTTGCTATGAGAATTATATTTACGCTAGTTTATTGTAGATAACAGTTACAGAGGATGGTCTGGAACCATCACATTTAGTAAGTTGATCTCATATCTTTTGAAGTGGCGCTAAGATTTTACATAGTTATATAATAGGGAACAGATTTTTCAATTTTTTCCTTTTGTAGTACTAGTAAAACTGATCCCCTGGCAATGGCATTCTCTTTCTATATAATACAAAGCGAAAGAGACTGATGTGTCGAATAAGCGAAGTCTTCTCTGGTTATACATCAGAAACTAAGTTTAAAAAAACAGTAATGTTATTCCGATGAGTACGCAGCATAATGGCGGGTTTAGAACAACGTAACGAACAAACATTCATGCAAGTTTTTTAGCGAAAAATAAACCTTATTGTAAATTCTTTTACCAAACGTTTTCCCTTGTGAAACCTTCGCCATTAGAAAATGTTCTGGGTTAAAATTAGCAAGAAGTGAAAGCCATAAAAGTTAAATAAAAATGTCGTTTAGTCTAAACCCACCATAAAATGTCTTGAATTAGTGCGTGGCATACGACGAAATGAAGTCAATTTTATAATTATATATAATGCAATCTGTTCCCTAAGAGACTGTTAGGGTACTTGGTCGTGGTAAGTGCAAGTATGCTACAGCTGTCATCCGGGATATTAGTTACATCTACATCGTACCTTTAACTCGAAATAGTATTTCGTATGCTACGTAGTGGGCATGTAAAAATGATTGTTTTAATAACATCTGATTGAGCGCTTCAGAAGTTTATGAATTGATGTACGAGTCGCTAAAACAATAAACTAGCTCGTCAAATTTAACAGAATTATTTTTTAGCTCAGTTATATTTTAAAATTTATACGACCAAACTCATTCTTCAACTGTCCTGTGAACTGTCATGAATGAAAGGATACAAATGCCAGCTTATTGTATGATAAAATTTTACGTAAAACGGGCTAATATGTATCTTTTATCTTTTTGTAGTCGATTGTACGTGTTTTGTTTTAAAGGTGCGATGTATATGTCGGAGGGCGACTAGAGTTCTGTGTTGTATATAGCACGTGGCCGCGGGACGCAACTAATTTCATACTATATTTACTTCTTTCATGAAAATACTTCTGCCTTTGATTGTATAAAATACAAATACTGTTCATTGCACACCAGAATAAAATAACATAGTACTGATAGCAGCAGAAGTGGCTACGCGGGCCTAGTGCTCAAAATTAGCTACACACAGTCTAATGTCAAGATAATAAGGCTCTGTGTAGATAATTGTGAACGTGTTATAGTGCATAACTATTTCTGGTGTCGACTGTACAGTACACAACCAATAGTAGAAACAAACATCAGGTCTAAGGGGGTGGTAGGCGGTAATTTATTTTTTAGACTCACCACCATATCAGCCGAAGGACGTCCACCGCTGGACAAAGGCTTCCCCCAATTTCATGAGGGGTAAATGCCATAATCGCCACGCTTGACATGCGGGTTGGCGATCGCAGTATCTCCACCGCACTCCAAGGATGCTGCTGCCCATCCCCCGGTGGTCTTGGTCGTAGTTTTAGGACATACCCGGTTCCAATTTTTAGACAACTGTAGCAAAATCTTGTACATTTATTAACGTTTTCAAGACCAATAAATTACCAGGTTAATTGGTTTTGATTATACAGAATACATTTCAAATTGACTCGTTATAGTTAGGTTACAGGCAGCTAATATCAGTTCAGTTATAATCTTATAATCAATAATAAAAATAAATAAATATATAGAACATATTCTAAATCACAATCTAATAAGACTTTATGGTTGTTATTTATGACACTAAAGAATAAGGTGTTTGCGTCCCGCGGCCCTTGTAATTAGTATTATTTATTTAATTAGTGCTTAAGAATAAAATCTTATGATTCTAATAAATTATATCTAAAGTTTTTTAATTAGTGAGATTATCACCGCTCTTGGGCTTTTATTAATGTTTTATAACGATTTTTTTTAATAATTGTAATACTGTAAAAACTGTCATTCCAAGCTTGATGTCAAACAATAATGTTTAATCGTTACAATTTGAGAGCAATACTTATTATATGTTTAGTGGTAGTTTTGACATTGTTATATCAGGAATATTAATAAGATTTTTTTTGTAATATAATTTATTTAAAATTTATTCTTTATTTTTGAAAATGTTCTATGCATTATTGAATTAGGGGCTAAATTATTTACTGTATCTGCCGCTGAGCGCGACAGTCAGACACCGATAGAAATATGTTTTAATTCTTATTCAAATTTTGTTTTCAAGCGAGCTCCACCTAACTGCTAAAATTAATAAATTGAGAGAGTATTCTAAATGACATTAAAGAGATTTATTTAATGCGAATGATAGTAATAGACATTTCCCAATAAATTATTTGCATATGTATGAAGCAGGCATTACCCACATAATGAAAAATGAAATGATATTATATGGCTAACTTATTTTTAAAAAATCATAGAAAAAATGCTCTCAGCTAAATCAAAGTAAAATATCACCGCATTATTTGTCGTTTTCGTTTACCATAGACATTTCCTCGCATAGATCCGCAGTTATATTTTCAATGAACCCTGTCTTATCTAGTTTTATTCCTGAGAAAACAATTACGGCCGAATTTGTATACCGATTCACGTCATTTGTGACCTTATGGACATTATGATTATGTCAATAACATCAACCGTGTATTTAAGAAAGGTTAACTAAACACAATACAAACATGTCAAAGCAGGATTCGAAGTTGAGCCAAAAAACGCCAATAATTAAATGATTTACTCGTAAAGTATCACGAGTACGGAATTTCAACGTACATAAGGTCGCAACTGCAAAGACCGAAAAAAGAAACGTTTTAAGCTTTTTTTATTCTATGTGACTGCGGTTTCGGTTGCGAATATGATGTAAATACCGCAAACACACGCTGATTATACATATTTTAAATAAAACATTAAACCCAATTTCGTGTTTTTATTTTACACAAGAAAACGTTCATTTTACATATTGATAATGTAATTTAATTCAGGCTTAATTGCTACTCTGTAGATAGTATCTACTCTATATCAGATATGCTGTTCTTAACTACTAGATTGATACTTACACCATTTTTCTGATACTCATGAGTCTCATAACACTATCGAGTGTGTAGAAGATACACCAACATATTAAAAAAAAAACCTTCGTCATATCAGAGGCAGTTGCGGCGCAGAGCGGATTACGCGCGTGTTCGGCGAAATCGAATTATACTAAAGTAATTTTATTAGTAATTATTATTTTTATTAGATCCATGTGGGCCTCAAGTCATGTCAGTCCTGTAATATGTCATTTTTAACTCGGTGTATTAGTAACTTCTATTTCATCTGTGATATTACTGCTATATAGTAGTCCAATAGTAATACCGCGTCCACGACGGACATACAAACTTCAAGGAAGTGATTAAAGCACTAATTACAGAAGTGCATGTCGCATGCAAGTTTCATTACATTGCGGGTTACAAAGATATAAAGAGTTCGATTAATCTATCGATCGCAATGTACTCGTAATTGACCTTTTCTATTATCTGTCAAATAAAAAAGCCACACGCCATGACACGCGATGTTGAACCATATAGGAGAGCATGTAGGTTGATATCGCTCTGCACGCCGTGAAGGATATATCCGTCGTTGGCGTCCAAAAGGTTAAACTAGCATAGTATTCTTGTACAATTGTGTAAATGTGGGTTAAACATGATATTTGATTTAACACTCCATCATTTTGTTTGGATCTTCAAAACATTTATTTGCCTATTTGAAAATGGAAAGGGAGATTGAAGAGGAAGGGGGTGAAGGGATCGATCATACCGGATTGTAAATTAGACTGACGTAGGCAAATTTCATGTCAAAAATGCTACATTCCGCACACGCCAAACTGGGCAAAAAAAAAAACTATCTGACACTGAGTACAGTGTGTGTGTTCTAGCATATCTATACTTTGGATACTGTAGGTATAGGTAATGTGTGTAAGCTGAGGTCTGGGCAACAACCAGTTTGCCCACATGATCAACCCGCTTCGCGAAGGCACAAGATACAATCTCACAAGTCTAAACTGACAACACTGAGGCGTTTGACTACGCTTCAGTTGCTTGACCGATAACGACTGTCCATTTGTACAATGTTGCCGATTTAGTTAGACTATTGTAAGGTCTCCCCGGTCTATTACGAAGTAAATTAAAACGTCATTAAACTGAACAGAAAATTCAACAAACACGGGGTCATGGTAATGAGGTCCCTTAAAACGCTCGTAGAATTATCAAAAAACGACCGGCAACTTCCCTACATTAATGTACGAAATGTATGCCGTTGAATAACTTTAACCCACTTTTAAGTTTAGTTTGGCCCTATGGTGACTGGTAGAGAATGCCTCACGGCATTAAGGCCGCCTTTTGTATTAATATGTGCAATAAAGTTTAAATAAATATAAATAACAATGCCATCCTTAACCCGGAACCCGCACAGCCGTGGACCTGCAGACGCAGGCGCTGGGATCGGAGCAGGAGGGCAGCGAGAGCGGCTGCGTTTGCTGAACACCCCGCCACGCACCCCGCACCGCTTCACTGGAGCATCCAAGTATGTGCCTTGTTTATATGTTCATTCGCATATTTTAGTATTAACCTGACCCGTTCACGCGAACGTCTATAGACGTCGCCTCATAACTAAGGCCTACGGAGTTATAGTTGAAGCTATTCAAATTGTCTGATTTTTTAAAAATCCTTCATTAGAAAGTTGTACCTAGTTGAGGCTATTTAAACTGTCCGATTTTTAAAAAATCTGCCATTAGATTTTGAACCATCTTGCTTGCTCGGTAAAGTCGCTTTTTGGACGGGTTGTTATGATACGATTCAGTCAGTAATTTTTTTTTTAAATATACCTTGCGCAGTGATAATGTATATTTCTTAGAACAGGCCGGAGCGGATTATACTACTTACCTCTAGAATACTAGATAGAAAGGAATTTGAACCGTCTGTGTATGTAATCGCGTATCTACATCGACGAATGGAGAATGCGTTCCGACTTTAGACTCGGTGGTTGAGAATCGTACTTAGATGTCTTGACTTCACACCTACATATGTCAATCCAGAGTCTTCACTAAGTTTTCACTCCGGTTGGAAATTATAATTCCGCTTGTAAAAATGTTTACTGCACTAAGTGTTCAAAAGCATTTGTTGATAGCGGTTAAAAAAAAGTCACAAACGGAATTCCTATTAACTAATTGTTTTTTTTTTTCAGGTTTTGTTAGGTTTAAGAGGTCTACGCTCGCCAAATAGACAAGAATACCATAAGAGTGAGAAGGAATGTAAGGGGATGTTGACGTCGGATAAGGCAGGGTTCGGATAGACGCAGTTCACTACCTAATTAAGCTGACTGTGGACCTTCTCAAAACTATGTACAGATAGTTCAAGCTGTGCTAATGGCGCTATGTGTGCGTGTGCTTCTAATTGCCGTTGCGTGCGTGTCTGCGCTTGTAATTCCGACCAAGGAGTATATTGAATTGAATACGATTGCCGTGTCGTATCGCTCTGCTACACAAATAAAACATGCGTAGTTACAAGCGCACGCACACATAGCGCTGCGCGCACAGCTGAGTTGAACTATCTATACGAGTACTAAGTTAGTGGGCCTATGATGCTCGTGTTACTCACATTAAAGTAAGTGATTAGTATTTTATTTTGTGTCGGTCACCAGGCAAAGAGGAAACTCGCTTACTTGTCAGAAGGTCTGTGCAGAAGGTGAATAACTAACTAATCACTGTGATAAGTGATATAGTGTCAACCATTATTCCATCATACGCACTTGCCTGCATATTTGCTTGAACGAAGCTTTACGTCGGCTATAAGAGATGGTGAAGGGTTATCAAGACTAATATCGAATATATTAAAATATCCAGTGCACGCCATGGATCTGTCCTTCTTATGGTGCGGTAGAAGGTACACAGTCAACTTACCTGGTATTGTAATTGACGCGTTCAAGGGAAATCTTTGTGTAGGTATTTAATTTTATAACTTTTGTTCACATGTCGTTAAATTTAATCGAAGCTACATTCTCCCTTGGACTATTCAAATTTTTTAAACATGAAAGCTGGAGTATTATAGGTAGAACTCAAGAATGATACAGCTTTTTTACTAGAATTTTGTTCGCAGGGACGTAATAGTACATTACGACCCGTGTTATGTACACAATTTTACGTCACCACTTGGCCAAAAAGTGGGTTTTTCCGGACGCGCAGCGTGCGGAAAAACGCGCTTTTTGGCAAGGTGTGGTGTAAATGTAATTTTTAGAATCCATACGGTGCACATGCCTGTATTTGATTATAAACAAGTGGTAATAATTTATTATTGTGACTTGATGATTCTGATTTTAATACCACTTGTTTTAAGGGTCAAATACAGAGACAAATATTTTCTTGACCATGTCCTACGCATCTCTTTTGTATCTCGACAGTTAACAACTCTTTAATTTTGGTCAAAAAGAAGATTGACGAAACAGCATTGTTAAGAAAATATTTAATTAGTGTAATTTATAAATCCGCTTTACTTTTAATATTACGAATTAGATACTTAAAACGCGTGTTGCAGGTCTACATGCGTGCACCTCAAGGTTTGGAATAAAAATATAATGTAATTTTATAATTTCAGTATTCAAACATTGACTTTATTGAATTGTTTATCATAATAAAAATTGCAAGTTAAATTGCGGAAGAGTTTTACCATTTTCGAAACCCAAAATTTATATTTCTTAGGAAGGAAAATAGTCGGTGTATTTTTTTCTCTTTGATATATAGTTTTTCTGATACTTATTCCTCCTAGTGAAAACTAATTCATAGGCTAATACTTAGGCGTTAAATTATAATACGTAGAAAATCTGGATTATGAATTGATCTCCTATATAAGAGTCTCAGTTTTTTTGTATCACCTAGTTTATTGCCTATCGTAGCATTTACCTATTCATAATTCAACAGCAATGCTTTCAGTGGATTCCAGTATTACTGACTTGCACTTGCTAGACACATTTTTGTTACAATAGGAACTTTTAACAGCTTTCTTTGTGGATATATTTGGAAATTACTGACACGAATTAGCTCCATCCAACTGAAGTTCTTATAAAATTCTAATAAAAGCATACGCATCCTGCTTTAGCAATGTGACTAGTTTTGAGGACTCATTATATATGAACATGCCAAATATTTCAAAAAATTTGACTCTTGACAATGTTTGCACGATCGTTTGATCAATCTCAGTTGTGTTGTTGCCGGTCAAAAAGATAAAGAACGTCTTAAGAAAAACATGAAAAACGGTGCGGAAAGGGGCGGGTTGTACGCGTGAAAAACTACATTTAGTTTTAGCAGGCCCGCTTACAAACCGCACCGCGCTCTAACTGCTTTAGGTATACTAAAGGCTTTATCAATAATAGTAGGTATGGTTAAGCAAACTAAAAGGTTTTATAATATTCGTATGCAATAAAAGTCTGTTTACAGTTTTATTTCAAAGACCAAATTGCAAGATGTGTTTCTGGACTCATTCTTTTTATACAGTTTGTAAAAAATATAATAAATAAAAATAATTAACCGATACTATTAGAGGCTAAGCGTTCCCAGCTTTGCTGATTTCTAAATAAACATATTTTATAATAGATTATTGTATTCTTAGAGTATATGGAACTGAAACTTTTGGCGTAATTAATGTGACGCACAAAAATACAACTCCTGTTCTGGCTAGCTGGCGGTCAACTGGTTGTCCTGTACGATCAACCAATTGATTTCTGGGCTACTTCGTACCTTGTCGCAGTAAAATTCAGTATGAAAGCTGCTAGAGATCGCATATTATTGTAACTGTCAAAATTGGTTGACCGTACGGACCCTATATGAGATTGCCGAAAAAGCCTCTACGTGCTGGCTCCGGCCCTGTATGTACAGTCGAGGGCATAATGTATACATTTTGTACCTAAATTCAATAGAATAAGGTTAAAATGTGTACACATTGGACGTATATGTTTTATTTTCCGAAAGAGGCTTGAACTATAACTATTCTGCACTTGCGCTTACACAAATTTAAGTTTAGGTTTCCTTAACATATATAAAGTTAGGGGCCAAGCCGAAAACCGGTGTCTCTGTTGTGGGTAATTGGTGTGTGTTTAAATATACATATATATATATACATATATATGTATATGTTGATTAATTATAATTGCTGCTTGGGGTAAAATAGCAATTCTTTGGGGTACCTAGCAGAGAGTATGTATCGAAAGTGGATTGGTGGAGATTGGGCAATTAGCGGTTATTTAAATGGGGGTAAAGTAAAATCAGTTCCGCAGGAACCACTGATGTATGTAATGTAATAAAATCGTAAGGTATTATCAGCACAGTTAACTGAGCATTGGTAGACCTTATATCGTTGCTATAAGGTACACGATTAGTCAACTGTGATGCTGATAGTATATGTACAGTCTACTACAAAGATAAATATCCAGTTTTGAATCTTAGGTCTATGTTTACGCGGGCTGGGTTTCCGCAACTCGACGTCATAGGCGCATATGACGTCGAGGTAAAATAGTTTGCGTGTAACTTTTGACCTTACTACAACGCCAAGGTGAAAAAGTGAATAATCTCTTTGTAGTCGACTGTACACAAGCCGCTTATAGAACATAGGAGAGACGACTTTATTCACTTACAAATTATTTCAGTGCGCAAGCTCGGAAGCGTTCACTGTCCCAACAGAGACTACTTAGCCACTTTCATGAATAACAATTGTATACACAATTTCATGGGCTTGTTAATACTGGCTGTAAAAAATAACTCCACACGAAGAGGAGTTAAACGAATCTTTAGTAATACCTATATTGGAATGTAGAAAAATAGTTCATTTTATTATTAACTTATGACTACAGCTGCGATGATTCTTATAAGCTCAAAACCATAGGAAGATAAACATAGGTAATGTTATTTATCTCAGCTTGCAGTCTAACCCCCTTATTCATAAACGCCCATCAAGCCTCTATTAGTTAACAAGCCGCTAAAGTTGGTTTGTCCTTATCTGTCACTTTGACATTTATGTTTGTGAGAAAGGGACAAAACAACTTAAAATAAAAAAAATAAAATAAATAAAAAATGATTTATTGCCACATCAAAAAATACACAGCAGTACCACACATCTAGACATATTTAAAGATTATTGATTCTGCGACAACGGGCTCAGGTCTCAGCATATGCTGCGAGCTGGGTCAGCTGCGCAGCGCTGGTTTTCAGCCTGCACCCATCTCTCAGTTACATTTTTGCGAGTTACAAGGAAAACATTTCACGCTGCTGTGCCTATCTTTATAGCTAATAAAAACAGAACCAAGTTTTACTTTCAATAGACACATGCTTATTAAATAGACAAAATATATGTATTTAAATATTAACATGACACTTCACTAAATCTAAATGTCAATGTACGGAAAAGGAACAAAACCAAGTTTATTTTTGCAGTTTAGTAAAAGTATCTACTTTGAATTAATATTGAATAAAATTTATATAAAACTAACAAAACAAAAGGGTAGCCGTTTTATTGTGACGTCATTACGGTATTTTCCATACAACTTCATACTAGCAGATCGCTTTTGACGTTTCAATAAGTTTCTGGTTTGACATGAGGAACTTAGTTAACAGAGGTTTGTAAAATTTTATGAATAAGGGGGTAACAATGTTAGATTCAGCGCTAATCACGACATACTATGTACAGGCGTCACAACGCTACAGGCAATAGTCGCTACATATTGAGGATAAGCTCCTACGGATTATGACTAAGCGCTATGCCTTAGCTGTGAATGAGTTAAGATTGTTAAACCTGTGAAATAAGGAATTGTAAAAGATTAACAATACTTTTTCACCAGTTTTATGTAAAATTCCCGTGAGTTTCAGGAATATTAAAATATAATGAAACGTGCCGCCGCCGCGACAAGTGATGATTAAGGACCGCGAACCGGTCTGAAAGATGTCGAGCGATAATCGACCTTGCAGGTCCTGAGTGATCCGTTTCATTATAATTAAGTTAAGCTAAGCAGCATTTCCGGGTAGAGCAAAGAGCATCCGCTCTTGGCGCCAGGTGCCTAAGCGCCTAAGCCAATTTGCCCAGCAGTGGGACACAATATAGACTATTGAAAGGCTTCGTAGCTTAGTTTGACGGATAAGTCATGGAAAGTGAATAACCAATTCTGGTGAAAAATATTCTTAAGCTTCGTTGACTTTTACTAATTTACCTATTTATTTATACGATTGATTCTGCTAAGTTTTTGTTAAAGCTCGCCACTGCCCACGCATGTTATAGGCCAGGCACAATTGCCACGTTTTCGAGCTAATTTCAATATAGTTTAATTAATTAATTAGACAATTTAAAGCCTTCGCATATTGGGCTGTTGGGCCACTATAAGTTATCAGTACGTCCCGCTCCTTTATTCCCAGTAGTTCCGTGGAAGAAGTTCCGGGGCGGAACTAGTGAGACTTTATTTCCCAATAGTTCTGTCAACGGTACAGAGTAGTAGTTAGGTACGACGATGAGCGAAGCGAGGACGAGTGTTAGTAGAACTGTGAACCTTCAACGCGCGAGCCGAGCGAGCGAAGCGAGCGTGCCGCGGCTGCGGCCGGCAAAGCGCCACAACTAAAAACTGGGAACGGAACTATCGGGGAAAAAAAGTCCACGGGACTGCTGAGAATAAACGATCCCGCTGCATAGCTAGAATGATCGCGTTTGTCGGACAAAAACATTCGTCCTTTACTAACGAGTAACAGATAAGTTAATGTGAGAGGGACGAATTATTCAGGATGCTAAACAGGATGTACGGTCACGGACTTTATTGTTGAGCCATTTACGAGCTCACTTTATACTGGACACTTTATAGCTAACTATGATGCCCAGTATGAAGGGAGCTCTAAATGGCTCAACAAATAAAGTCTGTGAGTGTACAGTCTAGACGTACGAGTACATACGCTTTGGGTCCTTATTCGCTTATTCTTTTTATTCCTTATTTATTTAGTCGGCCTAGAGGTCTCGGGTTCGAATTCTTGGTGTTCAAAGAGTTAATGTCCCTGTCCTTTGTTTAGTTTACCACCACTTTAGTGGCCCATTGTGTGCAGGGTGTCTTCATACAATTTACTTGTATACTTTTAACCGGTATCCTTGTTTGTATAGATATTTATGGAGTTTATGGAAAGGGCCGGTGGCGGCGCTTGAGACTGAGGCACGTATCGATTTAATGAGGTAGTCAACATTATGCTTCATAATAAATCATGTGTGCTGCTGTATCTGGTGTTTTACTTTATCTACAATATCTACATACCTACATTATTTTATACCATTCCCATGAGATGGTAAAAATAGAATACTTTCTGCTAACTACCAAAGTCCCGTTTAATGTACTATGAGACGTGCATATTTTATTTTAATCAAGGTTAGGTACATGTGACAGCAGTCAGTACACTTTTAACATTAACCTTTTCAACACTCTGTCAAATATAAAAGTTGTCTCTCACATACCATAAAATCTGAAAGCCCAACGCGAAATTGAACCCTATAGAAATGCATGTAGGTTGATGTCACGCTGGGTCACGGCTGACCATTGATGATATCAGTCATTGGCGTCCAAAAGGTTAAAGTGTAAAATGATTGAGCCTCGATGAAAATAAGTAAATAAACTTTAAATGGTGCACCTTTTTGATCAATGGCACGAATCGAACTATTTTCAATTCATTAATTTTGTACTAAAGCAGTAACGCTACCAACGAAAATTTCAAATAAAAGGGAAAAATTGAAAAATTTTATGCTCCGAGCAGGATTAAAAATGTTAGTACAAAATAAATTTAGTATGGGATGGCGCATCGTTACTGACGATTTCTCAATGTAATTTGAGACCTTGGTGCCGTTAATAGAAGCCTAAGTCTTCTACGGTAGATGTCGCTGTACGCCTCCCTAACACAGAATAAGGAATAGTACAAGTAAGTGTCCCTAAGGCGTTGTAAGAGGGAACTATTGAAGGATTTCGTGGACGAGCTTGGTTGTTCCGATAGCTCAGAGGCTAGAGCGATTGGCCGCGTATGCCAGATGTCGCAGGTTCGAATCCTGCTCGGAGCATTAAATTTTTCAATTTTTCCTTTTAATTTGATATTTTCAATTCATCCACTATTTTCGACTGTGTTCCATTCCGAAGTCTAGAATATGGATGATTTAAGAATTAGAACGAGCATAGCATAAACGGTTCTGATATTTTATTCTATCGAAGTGATATCTACAAAACGAGGTCAATAAAATAATCCAATATGAGTTTTGAGTAAAATTTATTTACATTACCAAATATTTTAATCTTAGGTAAATAGCGATTTGGTTTACAATCTTAACGATTCCTCTTGCTTGGGGGTCCATTTCGAAACAATAAACAATATTTCGGCAATTGCGTATCACTTGACAGCTAGTGGATTAAGCCCACTGCGGCAGATGCAACGCTATGTGTGAGGCCGCGGTCTTGACACTAGCGGACGGCGGAGCGGTAAGCAAATGTAGATATGATCCCCCGCTCTCCGTTGCCTGATGGCGATCAGACCACGGCCTGAAAGGAACCCTGAATGATGTGACGCATGAGTAGCGTGCTTCGTCGGGTCACTCAACTTTTCCTTGTTGCTCGTTACCATGGTTTCGTCTCCTGGGTCACCCTTTAAACCGAAATTTTGTAGGGTTTAAATCTACTAAACATGAGTTTTAGCGATGGTTATGACCCCATTCTGACGTGGGTCATCTCGAGAGCATGCTAGAAGTCCATGGTATAACATATTTTTAAGTAACTCGGTTACTGTTGTCTCCTCGCTGACGGGACAGAATAACAACAAGGAAAAGTTGATTGACCGAAATAAGTGTCTAACGACACTTAGGCAGGTTTTAATAGTACATTACGATACAAGTGCAGAGAACAGGAAAAACGCCACACGTTGCGATTTTCGTGTTGTCTGCACTTGTATCGTAATGTACTATAACTTAAGAGGGCGCAGTACGTTCGGTTCTCCATACAAATGCTCTCATTTTAAAACGCCATGCTAGAATAACATGGAACTTTGTATACACAATGAGACCCGGCATATCTAGGTCGGAAATTAGTTTCTGTTGCTTGAAATTATACCTAATGGAGAAAAAATACAACGATTATTAAGGTTTTCATACAAGCCGTAAAAAACTCAAAAAACCGTTGTATTGTTTTCTTTTAAAATTTCTAGCAACAGGAACTAATTTATGACCTAGATATGCTGGATCCCATTGTGTATACAAAGTTTCATGTTATTCTAGTATGGCGTTTTAAAATGGGAGCATTTGTATGGAGAACCGAGCGTACTGCGTCCTCTTAACTAGGTATTTCTAACTTGGTATTTTCTGTACAAATTTATTTCATGAAAAAAAAAATTAGGTTAATTTTACAGGTTTCACTTGTTTTATTAAAATTATTATAGAATACGTCATAGTAGTAGTGTATTCAAATCGCTACAAGAACTTTAAAGAATCTCATTGTGTGGTCAACGTTAGTATGACCAACGTAATTTGATATTTTTTTATAATTCACAATATGTAACCAAAAGTAAAATCGTAGTATACATTTAGTTAGGGTTTGAGCAATGCTTTTTGTGCATTTAGAGAAGGAAGTTTCAATAAAAATTCATCATCATCATCATCATCATGTCAGCCGAAAGACCTCCACTGCTGGACATAGGCCTCCCCCAAATAATCCGGCCCCAATCCGGCCGAGGTTCCGGCAATAAAAATTAACGTGTCTTTATTAGTTAAATAATTCGTCCTTTTGGCTTAAGATTTGACATTGAATTATAAATATTCAATATTTTAATGTTAACCATTTACAAATACCGTTATATACAATTTAGGTAACTAACTCTCTTAACCTAGTAAGTCTTTAACTTCAAAAATGAGTTCGCACAATGTTAGGTATAGGTTTAAAAAGTGGAAGTATTATTATGGCACTATCAACATTATGGCAAATTCACTGTTCTACACTAGAGAAAATTTATTCACTTTATAACAGTTTATCAACAATTACATATACATTTCAGGATTACATTTGGTCCTCATAGCCAAATTTTAAACTCTTAAATCTAGTCTTACGTCTCCTTATGCCTATTTACATGCAAGTATAAAAAACAAATTTACCTACTTAGGTAGGTGGACATTAGAACTTAAAATACTTAATAGGTGTAATTTGGATACCTATAATACGGAGTAGAAGCAACAACGCGGGCAAAGGCGGCAAAGGAGCTAGCTCTTAAAGAAAAAAAAATGGAATCGCCCACGCAGACTGAGATCGGTCACCAAGGTTCTACGTTCGTGTTGTAAATTGTTCCGTTTGTTTTTTAGAACAAATGAAAGCCACTATAATATCCTTGGTCCAAATGTTGCCACTTTGACCGCGTAACTTCTTTTTCTGACTGTATTTACTCAACTCCTAACTCATGAAGCATTTGATCCTTTGAACCGGATAAATTTATTCATACTGCGTCAAGGCAATAGAATAAACGTGTTTTCGTTTGACGTGAATACAGAAAACATATTTTTAATTTCCTTAAAAAAATAAATTTTCGTTAGTAGGATCAAGATAACACGAACGCCGATCATAATCACTCAAAGGTAATTAAGTGATAACGTGAAGTCGGCCGGTTTAGCCTAGCTGGTAGTGATAGTGACACTTTCTCCGAAGCTAGAGGTCCCGGGTTCGAATTCCGGTAAGGGAATTTGTTTCTGGGGTGAGCAGAAACGTTTGTTCCTGAGACTTGGATGTTTTCTATGTATTTAAGTATATATCTATTAAATATATCGTCCTCTAGTACCCATTTATAACACAAGCCCTATTGAGTTTAATATGGGACTAGTTCGAATAACGGGAAAAAAGCCATAAACGTACTTACTAGTATATCGACGGTGGCTATTATGGTAATTACAATCACTTTCTCCACGAACAATTAAAACATTCGTCGTAGGTACTTTAAATAATACAGTTAGGTACTTACTAATATTTCTAGGATCCTAATTCGTTGTTATTATACGATAACAAGTTTTACAGTACATATGGTGCTATATTACCGCACTTAATCAGCAGATTACGTGCATATGTCGAAACTTTAAAGAGCCATATGTACAGGTGCGAACAGGTAATACGCAACTCGTGTCGATTTAAAACACTCCCTTCGGTCGTGTTTTAATTTATCACCACTCGTTGCGAATTTCCTGTTCTCTGCACTTGTATCGTAATGTACTATTAATGCATGTGTTATGTTACATTACACTTAGTGCTGTTAATCCATCTTGGAATAGGGATGCTTGTAAATAACTATCTACGAGTATATAGGTACTTAACAGTCCGAGAAATAGTTACTAGACACAATAAAGGTGGAATGACCCATATCAGTTCAACTTATGAACAAACGTAGATTACCACGTACAGTTAACAGCAAATGGAGATAATCATTTTTGTACTTTGTCGCACTAACATAACAATACTGCGACAGTTGGGATGCATCAAATTAGTGAAAGTGACAAGGTACTAAAATGATCATCTTTTGCTGTTGACTATACCTAGTCGTGATATTGTCACTGATTAGGGTCTTAACTGTGTTACATTTAATCCCCATACCAACCTCACACTAACCTCACTGTTTATGCTTTTTAGTGATGCTGTGTTGTACTGTCGACGTTAGGTATTTTGTTAAAAAGCGTACGGCTCGCTTGATGATCAAGGGTTGCCGTAGCTTACGGACGCTTGCAACTATAGGCAACTCGCGTGAGTGTGTCCGACCCTAACCAATGTTGCGTGTCGCATATAGATGACACTCGTCTAAAATTATTCAAACCTGTGTCCCGTTTTCAAGCAATGCATAACAGGAACTTCACTTGTCATGTCACTTCAAGTTTTTGTCTGTCGCACAAGTAACGCTTGTCGCGCAGGCGTGACAGGCAAGCAGTCTGTGTCACGATTAGACGTCGAAGAGCAGCGCGATATTGTGCTGCGAAGCGCGTCGCTAGTAATGTTCAGGGCGGTAGTTGGAACGTGAGTAGGTGGAGTAAGCACTGTCCTCGGACGACAGCGGGCCGCGGCGCCCGCTGTAGAGAGAATCACGGCGCTCGGCCACCGCTGCCCCTGGGAAATAAAGTTATTATAAGTTGATATTGAGGAGAATCCATTGAGATTAACAAAGTCTAGGACTTATCGGGCTAGGCATGGGTTCTGACGAAAATTACCAGTGACCAAAAATGTCGGCTGACGGAATCACGTCGTGTTGTGTCGTGTGAAGAGCGGCATTTTAGGCTCAAGAGTTGACTACGTTCTTTAATTATCTATATTATTTATGGTTGGCTTTAATGTTAATCGTAAGATTGCATTTATCCATTACATAGGAGTCTACATAGCACGAGAGGAAAGAGCGCCCATACACATTGAAAATAGCTCCATACGAATTGTGAGTTAGCGTATGTCTTATAGACACTGAGTCTACATTATCATCATTATGAGTTAATGCCCGTACTGTCTATGTTTTAGTTTGTGTCTAAATAAGTAGTCTTTCTCGTCGTTTCAGGCGACAGCGACTCCATCAACTGTCTTTATTTGGGAATATGGAAGGCTCCAATGTGGCTCGCAAATTCAAACTTTGTTTTGAGGATTACACGGCACAATGTACACTCGCGGAGTCGCGAACAAAGAATACGGGTCGGTAAAATACCGTCATAATTCCTAAAATAGTGCAAGGTTGTACAGTTTTTTAATCCTGTCATAATCTTCATTTAATTTTACATTTAAATGCAAAAAAACGTAACCAGGTTTAAATCAGGCTCGTAAAAACCCATGAGAAAAACAGAATGTTAACAGAGCGAGATATCGCAAATACGTCATTTCTGGTTGTTGATATTTTTATGATAGGATCCCGGAAATTACTTATATAGTTGGGTTGGGTGGTGGTTGGTAATAGTAGGTATATTATGGAACTATAAACAAACCTTATTGCGGTTATTAAATTCAGGATGACCCGAAATTTTTGACCGCGAGTGTAAATGGCCAAATAAGTGTAAAATAAGTATGATTATACTCACCAGCAGGCCCCGGTCTCACTCCGTTCGCCGTCCCATAGGCGGGCTCCCTCTGCGCATTGTGCGCGTTCTGATTATGCGTGAGCGCGTGCTGCGCGTGCGGCGCGTGCGCGAGCGCGGCGTGCGGCCGCAGCAGCAGCGACTGCGCCGACACCAGCGGCGCGCCGCTCGCCCCGGTGGCCGCCGTCGTCGCGCTGCTGCCTTTGCTGTACACTGACTGCGACCTGCGAATGACAAGGAGACTATGAACTCCGTAACGTAAGTATACGTAAGGTCACAGTGCCCGACACTGAGCACTTTCCAATTTCAATCTTATAGCTCGAAACGCAAAGAGCAGGCGCGGTGCGTGCGGGATGGAGGCGGTTTTGCGTTTTTGATCTTTCCGAAACTGTCTACGCCTCCGCTCTACTGCACTAACGAATACCACGTGGTTTTTGTTGCGACGTGCCCCGGACCGCGTTTGCTCTACCAAAAAACGCGCCGCGCTCTGTGCGTTTAAGCTTATGTCATTATAATAGGGGCCAACGAATTAGGGGGTGCAAAAATTGGTATGTTTACCTTGGTTCGTATTTACGATAAGAAAAAAACTACATATATAGTAAAACATCCGTAGGAACATGGCGTATTCAGAGGGAAGAAACAAAGACATGACATGACAGACATATCATAGGGGGAAAGGTAGTTTTACAGGACTGGACTTGAATTCTAAGAGAGATCCTGCGGCACCACAATACAAGCCGGAGCTGGAACTTTGTTGGGGGTTTTAGACGATAGTCCAAGGCCGCAGTTAGTCCTTAAAAAAAGGGAGGACGTTCGTTTTTGTAGGAAGTTCTCTACTCACCAGGTACCTTACTCTTGAACGCTCTAAAGACTCAATAATTGAGCTATCATTTAACTAATACGCTTTTCCCTTTGAATATGCCACCATTGGTCTTTTATAGCAAAACTATAGATGCAGCACAAATTAAAATCATGACTCGCTGAATCAATGATAGTGAGCGCGCGTCAAAGTGTGCCGCTTTTTTAACGTCAAATCCATAGTTTAGTTATAAGAAACCGTCACGATCACAACAATAATTACATCTGCGCTTGCTGTCCAGCTGACCTGTGAAGCGTGTGCCGCGCCGGCGGCGGCGATCTGCAGTACAGACTCTTCGTGCCCGAGTACAGCGGCTCAGAGTTATCCGGCCTCGGCGCCGACGCCGCACAGTACGTGGGCGCGTGCCTGTAGTGGGTGAACGCGGGCTTGTCGTCATCGAGGTCGCGGGGGGAGGAGGCGCGGGAGG
Organism: Notocelia uddmanniana; assembly: GCA_905163555.1. Classification (NCBI taxonomy): domain Eukaryota; kingdom Metazoa; phylum Arthropoda; class Insecta; order Lepidoptera; family Tortricidae; genus Notocelia; species Notocelia uddmanniana. The sequence continues at coordinate 3,847,153 of LR991057.1, forward strand.
AGGTGCGCGGGCGCCGGGAGCCCCACTCGTGGAGGAGCGCGCAGGCTGCGCCGCCGCCGAGACCGCCCACCCAGCTGACCCAGTGGCTCTCCCAGCGAGAGAGGACGAAGGCCGGGCCGAGGGAGCGCGCTGGGTTCAGTGATGGCATCTGGAATTTACGAAAATATTTTTTATTCAGCAAAATCTCTATTGGCCTTTTTATTAATAGGTAATAATGTAGTACTTACATAAGTACCCGTAAATTTACCAAAGTTTCTAAAGAAGTTCAATATTCAGTCAGCAACTGGAAAAAGCGCCTATTTAGATTACTAATTGTCCTGGTTTCGAGTAAATTCTTCGTAACCAGAAACCAGTCTTTCTTGGGTATAATACGATTAAGTTCGTGACATACAGAGCGGGCACGGCGCGGTGCGAGGGCGGAGGCGGTTTTGCATATTCGATCTTTCCGAAACTGTCGACTGTCGATTACTGCTTCATAATATGTTTGTCATACACGCCGCCTCCGCTCTACCGCGCTAGCGAATACTGCGCGGTTTTTTGGTGCAACATGCCCCGGACAGCGTTCGCTTTACCGCAAAACTACATCCGCCCCGCAACGGTGCTGCGCCGCGCTCTGTGCATTTCAAGCTGTAGAGTACCTATACAAGTGAACTCAGTCCTAAGTCAATGTTATTAATACATAACCAGGGATTGCTCTCCTCATTTTATCTGTATCTTCGTCCTAAAATTGAATGATATCACCTATGTATCTAAATAATTTATTACATCATGCTGACCCTTTGTAGCGTAAGATTCTTTAATGTCCTTAGTAAAGACACGTAAAGATTTATCAAACAAAAAGTCCTCAGAATTGGCGAAGCTACACAATCTATACAGGACAGTATCTTTGCACAGAAATGACTCAACTGACGTGTTTTTCCTTTAAGATACACCCTTTTACATAACCAGAGCAGAATAGACAAGATGTCGATAGTTTTTGTGGCATTGTTGAGAGACAGATGCACGAAACTCGCCTAAATTAAGAAGACAGCAAGGACATGTGAAGCTCTTACGTGTGTACTACCATTTTCTACTGGAGGGTTATCGTAAAGCGACCAGCTGCCCGCGTCCTTAGATTCACAAAAGCAGGTAGCGGGCGGAAGCAGAGAACATCCTGTGTGAAGGAGCGTATTTGAGGCTGACATTCCTGGTGGATACGACCTTTTATACGCGGTGTAGCACAAAAGGAGCTATTCAGGCACACGTGAGATTTATCTCGGTGTGCTGTCTGTCATTTTGTACAATTCAACGTGTATCGATGTATGTGGGATGTACAGGCATTTTGCGCCGTGAAATACGGTATACAAGTCCGCCTGGCCTATAGAGAATTCTAGAATTCACTTCGGCAATTTACGGCGTTTCACTAGTCCATTTAAATATGAATTAAGTCCGCAGTAAGCTCGGTTCTCCATACAAACGTAGTTACACTCTCATTTTGAAATGGCATGCTGGAATCATTTGAAACTTTGTATACACAAGGGTATCATATATCTAGGTCGGAAATTAGTTTCTGTTGCTTGAAATTATAATGGAGAAAAAATACAGCGATTATTAAGGTTTTAATTAATAATTAAACTTACGGGGGCTCTTAAAGATACCTTAGAATTTTCGCCTTCGCTAGGAACATGACTACATTTGTGTTAGTATACATTATTGAATGTCTGTCTATTTAATATGTAACAGACTTGTCATATCTTCTTAGTTGAAACGATGATCCAAGGCTCACTGAAATACTGAGACAAAGCGATCGCCATCAATCTATCTTAACCCCAACCAAGCCACAGCACTCGCTTTGTGCCAGTATTGAACAATGACGGTCTCAAGTGGAAACACGTTAGCGATGTATCGGGACGGCACAAGTATCGTATTGCAAGGGATTAAGTTATTTCGTAAGACTTGTAGGTATTTTGAATGCATTTTTCAAGTTGAATATGGGAGTTACCGACTGCGAATTGCTAAACTTAAGTGGCAGTGGGCGGGGCACGTAGCACGTAGAACCGATGGCCGTTGGGGCGGAAAGGTTCTCGAGTGGCGACCACGTACCGGAAGGCGTAGCGTGGGCAGGCCCCCCACACTGTGGACCGATGACCTGGTGAAGGTCGCGGGTGTCCGCTGGATGCGGGTGGCGCAGGACCGGTCATTGTGGAAGTCTTTGGGGGAGGCCTATGTCCAGCAGTGGACGTCATTCGGCTGACATGATGATGGGAGTTAGCTATGGGCCGATGACGGTAGACACTCGTGGTACAAAACATGAAAACTTTGAGACGAAGGTAGCGAAATCCTGTCACTTGACTTACTAACTTTTATTTTATTGGACCTCAGACCAAGTAAAAAAATATATTTTTTACTTGGTCTGAGCTAGAGATTGCAAATCCGTTAACTTTTTAGAAATCCGGATTTTTGGATTATTTTTCAGAAAAAATCCGGATTTCGGATAAAATCCGGATTTTGACAAATGACCTTGAAAATCAGTAAAAGCGCCATAAAATCGCTTTTTTTTAGTAAGTTAAGTACAGAAGAGTGGCACGTCTCCTGAATGGTCATTTAAGGCTCATACCACTCTTACGATGCTAAACAATAGGTGTCAAAAATACAATAGAAGTATTTCAACTCTTTATTGCTTCCATAAAATTTAGTATGAACTAACCGCACGAATACTGTATCTCTGTCACTTCAATATGCAAGAGCAATAGAGATAGCACCCAGTGACATCTGGTGCAAACAAGTTAAACTAAGATTTCCATACAAAAATTTGTACTTCGAGCTGAAAGGCCCCTGGCTGGTCCTATGCGAATACTAACTGATAGCACTGCTCTGGCGAGCTGCCGAACCGCGGCAGGCTTTGACCAGATTAGGTGACAGGCACCATTTTAACGAAGCCCCGCTTAGCGGGACCCCTACGTCTTATCACGCAAGTATGAATAGGTGCTTCACAAAGCATGCCAATCTAAAACGAGCTTTTTTTTAATTAAAAATGGGACTTTTCTTGGCCAGCATCTAGCCAGGGGGCAAAGATGAGGCCGATGATGAAGCGAGCTCACCCAGAAGATGCCTATTCACTCGTGCTTAAAAAAGGTCCAGGCGCTCCAATAGCAGCGAAGTACAACGCTGCGATCAGCCTAGACAGCATCAGTTCGGCGTTGAGCTGCTCCCATGCGAATACCAACTGCTGACATACCCAGTTCTAGCGAGCTACCAAACAGTTACTAGGCCCCGCTTAGCGCGGGGCTCCTACGACTCACCGCGCAAGAAAGCTTCACAAAGCGAGCCAATCAGAAACGAATCTGTTCAGTATAAAAATAAAGCTCAATCTGCACTTACAGAGACGAAGGTCGCAGCGCAGTAAGCCGCTCCGAGCAGCGCTGGGGCCGCACCAGTCCACCGGCGTTCCATAGCAGCGAAGTAGACTGCCGCCACCAGCCCAGACAGCACCAGTTCAGCGCCTAACCGCTCCCAAGCGCCGCCGGCGCCCGGCAGCGCGGATGCCAGGCTACCGGCGTACCCAGGCACGCTCACACTGTAACAAACAAACATGATATTTAGATTAAACTACCTTATACGGAAAATGGAAAGACAAAATTATTCGGCTACCATTTCTAATTTATAAATAAATAAATAAATATTGAAGGACAATCTTACACAAATCGACCTAGTCCCAAACTAAGCAAAGCTTGTACTATGGGTACCAGACGACGATATACATACTTATATAGATAAATACATTACTTAAATACATAGAAAACATCCAAGACCCAAGAACAAATATCCGTGAAAAATGCACAAATAAATGCCCTGGCCGGGACTCGAACCCGGGACCTCTAGCTTCGGAGGCAGAGTCACTATATAACAACTAGGCTAAACAGGTCGTCAAAATTTGGACTCTATTTGACTAAAGTTCGTTAATCTACGAATATTTTCTGTATTTGTCGAGCGTGGTTGTTACAACTCGTAGGCTTGGCGTACTTACCTAAGTAGAAGCGAGCATGCGGGGCAAACACAAAAGCGATTCCAATCCCCAACAAACCTTCAGTCAAAATATATTCGGGTTTTTGAAAAAACAATTGTACTAAAGATTGAAGATTTTTGAAATCATTGAAAGTCACGTTAAAGAAACTGCATTTTTTACATCCCACCCATATCGGAATAGGTTGAATAGATATAACTATAATAAATATGATCCATGTAAACTAGAAAAATATTGTGGATAAAAAGCCTGCACTTATCCATCCATTCAGTCAACACGATGGACGAAGTTTTCGAAAGAAGGAATATATAGGCAAAAAATGGCTCAAATTTGGTTTTTCTATATTTTGCTACAATTTTGGGCTAAATTTTGATTCATTGGTCAACTTAGCCCACACCTTACTCAGCCCGCGGGCCGAAATGCCCATTATGAAATTTATTTATATTTTTTAGTGGTCATCTTAGCCCACGGGCTGAAACGACTACTATTATGCTGCTGAGTAATTAATACCTGTAATAAAATGTAAACTACATTTCGAGCGCAACAACGTTCAAAATTTAAAGCTACTTTAGTTAGTTGGTGTTTTAACTGCTGACAAATAACGATTAGTGGTCGGCACGGCCGATTCTACTAAATGTAATTGAAACGAAAGGGTGGATAAATACAATACCGATTCCAATGTATTACATTTAAAGACATTAATTATGGAATAGACCCCATAGTATTGCGAGAACGTGGAAAATTCTAAAAGCCCTGTACGTTTGTAAGGTTTTTTTTTTTTATAAAAATGGGATTGCTCTTGGCCAGCATCTAGCCAGGAGGCAAAGATGAGGCCGACGATGAAGCGAGCTCACCCAGAAGATGCCTATTCACTCGTGCCTTAAAAAGGTCCAGGTTATATGAACTCGGAAATACAGACGCCGGCAGAGAATTCCAAACTTTAGAAGTGCGCATTATAAAAGAAGATGCAAAGCGCTTGGTTCGAATTAGAGGAATTTCGACCAGGTAAGGATGGTAGCCAGCCGTACGTCTGGATGTCCGATGAAAGAAGGGGGAAGGCGGTATGAGCTCATGGAGCTCCTGAGCACACTCACCGAAGTACAGTTTGTAGAAGACGCACAGACATGCTACTCTGCGTCGATGTGCTAAGCTCTGCAGCTTATTTCCCACTACCGTACTGCCGCCAATGAGCCTCCTGGCTCTGCGGTCCACCGAGTCGAGTGCGGCAAGTTGGTACCGAGCCATCCCAAAGGTGACTACAATACTCCATGCAAGACCGGACTTGGGCTTTATATAAAGATAGAAGCTGCCCAGGGGTGAAGTATCGCTTGACCTTACTTAGGGTACATTGAATCTCCTCGATATATTAAAAACAGTGCCATAACACACGTCTCTACGTTTAAGTTACCTGTAGTGTAGACGTAGGTGTCAAGTATACTCTTATCTAGTTCTCTCCAGCCCTAACAATAGCATTGCAGGCTCTCGACCTGAAATATCTCTGTTTAGCCATCGCCAATTTATTGCTTGCACAAGGTACGCCATTTTGTACTTGCCTGCCTCTCTCTGCCTTTATTTTTATCGCAGAATGGGCGGTGAAAGTAAGTAAAGTCATATTAGAACACCGCTATAAAGATATTGGTCGAATCAAATCGCTCAACGATTGCTAGAAAGAGGAAAATTATTATTCCATATAAAGACGTTAATTGAAGAGATATCAATCACCGTGTAGTTGTAGTTGTTGGTTTTATAATTTTTCCGTCACCATGCGAAAGTCATCCCTACATATAATATACTTAAGAGTCCGCAGTAAGCTCGGTTCTCCATACAAACGTAGTTTCGCTCTCATTTTAAAAGGCCATGCTAGAATGACATGAAACTTTGTATACATAATGGGATCCGGCATATCTAGGTCGGAAATTAGTTTCTGTTACTTGAAATTGTAATGGAGATAAAATACAGCGATTATTATATTAAGGTTTTCATACAAGGCGTAAAAAACTCAGAATTTTTTTTTTCTATTACAATTTCTAGCAACAGAAATTAATTTCCGACCTAGATATGGCGGCTCCCATTGTGTATACAAAGTTTCATGTTATTTCAGCAAGGCGTTTTAAAATGAGAACGAAACTACGTTTGTATGGAGAATCTAGTTCAGCCGAGCGTACTGGCGACTCTTAAAGTGTATTATTAGTGACTAACGAAGAATTATCATTCTTTAACTTTAGCGAGTAATTCGATTTATTGTATCTCAACTCAACTAACCCTGTATGGCACACGTTCACAGACCCCATATTAAATGTTTAATTCAAGTACACTGCTGAGTTGTCGCGCTTTGAGTACATTTTCCATTGCATATACAAATAAATTTGTACATACGAATTTCGTATGTATGTACAAATTTGTACATTTGTACATACATACGAAAAATAATATGAAATGTAGCCGGGCAATAAAAAGCATTTTATTTTATTGTGTTAAAGTAGAAAAGCTAGCCAGCTCCAGGCCAGCGGACTCATCTCATTGCTACGCGCGGCACGCGGGCTGTAAGATTTACGTATTTTCGCCATTTTATTTACTGTCCGTTTTAGTTCGGGCCCGAAACTACCCCATTGGATTGTTTTGTTTGGCTGGGAAATCAATAGTTCTGCTCTTAGACTACATTTGACTACGGGGGACTTTTTAAGAACATGTAGATCCTGCTTCAGGGCCCAATGTTCAACAATGAGGAAACCAACCATTGATTGATGATCTATTGATCACGATAGAAATGGAAGGACATTACTACATTTTCCATCTTAAGTAATGCTTGTATGACCATTCCGCCCAGAGGCAATCTGCATTTAAAGCGCTGGTTTTAATTTGCGTAAGTTCCAACTTACACGGTAAGTGGCGCAGTTCCGTTTGTTGAAGCGAAACAATAAGAACAAGCGGTTTAACTGTTAATGGAGTTTCATGGACGTTCCTATTCCTTAACGCTGGAAATAACATGGTAGTAAAAAATACAATGTTTTTCATTTGTAACTTACGATTTTTTACAACTTTTTGTAGTGTAAAAGTGTGTATCCGCCTAACGGACTTAGATATGAGTATGTAGATGGAATACACAGAAACGCACACATTGAAACAATCACACTCAACTAAAACTTCAAAAAATACAAAAGAAGGAGGCAAGCATTTAAAAAATTGGTTTTACTCAAGCGCAGAGCGGTGCTGCACGATGTAAGTACAATGTCTTTCGGTTCACTATTACTTTTATTAAGGTTCCCTTCCTCAAAGGAAAAAGGAAAACGTTAAAGATTTTTTTTTTTACTTTTTAGTACATGATCGAGTTCACTTATATTTGTCTCGATTTTGTAAGAGCGTTTTCCAGTTGTACAGTCAAGTGCAAAAATATATATCGATTTAATAAATTCACCTAAACCTTATTTCACTGACATAAAAAATATGAGGTGCTGCACTTGATTCACGTAGCCCTTACCAACTTCATTAGTTATTATTCTGCATTGATCTACAAACCGGTCCTTTTCTCCACACATACAACAGCAAATCAGTATAGGAGCTCATGTAACTTGCTTATCGAAAGCTCAATGTTGTGGAAGGTGACAATTCGTCGGATGCACAAGTTTACACCAAGGCAAAACCAGCCAAGTGAACTGTACGTACAAAAGGACGTAAGCTTCATATAATGTTAGTTCTAAAGTAAGCATTACATTGCGTTTCATAAAGTTTAATTCCAAAGAACCATGAGATTGTCCTTGCGCTGGTCATGTGTGTTGTGGTTTAGTGAAGCACTTAGTGCAGAAAGCATGTGCAGAGATAGTGAAAAAGGGTTAAGTGCTTTGTAGTTTCTAGTTTAATACGTCACTACGTTTTATTACGTGTTGAACTTTAGGTAGTAAAATTCGCTGTTTCTCGATCGTAAGAATATTATTATAAGTACATTTTCCTAAAGTAGTAAAAAAACTTATCTTAATTTTATTTTGTCATTGTTATTGCGGGGCACATTGCTCGTAGAACCGATAGCCGTTGGGGCGGAAAGGTTCTCGAGTGGTGACCTCGTACCGGAATGCTCAGCGTGGGTAGGCCCCCCACAAGGAGGACTGATAACCTGGGTAAAGGTGGCGGGAGTCCGCTGGATGCGAATGGCGCAGGATCGGTCATTGTGGCACTTTTTAGGGGAGGCCTATGTCCAGCAGTGGACGTCTTTTGGCTGATATGATGATGATGATCGTTATCACTTACCTATCATGCAATATTATATTATATTAGATTGGTTTAGATTACAACTAAACAAAATAAACGTTCATGTTTTGCTTAATATTTGACTGGAAAACCACGGTTTGTAGACACTGTTGTATTATGATCTAACTATTTACTTTGTGACGGAACTGACAAAAATAAGGCTTTTTCATTCCTAACACTGAAAGTATGCATGTCGCCCCTAGGGTTGTAAAGTAATAAAAAAAAATTAGCAATGGCTGAAGCTTGTACCTACAGCCACCGGCACTTCCGTAAAATTGTATTAATTTTAGGCGTTGATTAATTATTATGGTAACAAAAAACTTAGTTAAAACGTTCTGTTAAATATTGCTATTTTAAGCAGTTGTTTTTCAATACAAGCGCGCCCTAAACTTCTGGCAGACGAACGTTAATTTGTAGTAATTTTTGAAGTTTACTGATAGTATAATAATTGACAATTTAAAATTATAAAAAAAAATTAAGGAAGTAACCTAAAATGTTTTCGATACTCTCCAGTAATCCGTTTCCTGAAAATGGTCCATACACTAACGATTTTAAAATGGATTCGATAGTATTTGACTGATTCAGAAAATATTTATGCATATTTGTATTTTTTTGTTTTCTCGTATTCGAAATGAAAAGCAGAGTTAACTCGGGTGAAACCACCCATTTCAGCCTCAAATTAAAATGCATATCTCGCCTGAAATGGGTGGCTTCAGTTAACAATCTACTATTTAATCTTAATGTTATGTGTTGTTTATTTTAATCTTAGTGTTATGAGCAACGTACGTATGTGCTCGTATGGCAATATTGAAACTGTTTGAATACATTCCTACACGGCGATTGAACAGGGCTCTAATTAATCGTTTGTTTATAGATATGTGAGCTCGCAATGTCAATGACATCCGGGCAGATGTTGATTTCACTTAACATCACAATGATGCCAATGTCACGCATCCTCACTGGTACAAAGTGTGCATGAATCATGCTAGTTATATATACATTTATTCTTCGCCGAGTTTCTTACGCTGGTTCTTCTTGTGGCAGTGGTTTATTTTTCCGAACCGGTGGTAGTTTATTGACGTTCATAGGTGCATGTAATATGCCTCATTTGAAGAATAAACTACTTTTACTTTTTTTATAACTGTACTTAAGATAGATCCCGTATTCCAACTTTAGTTATACATTTATAACTCGACTTAAGCTTACTATAAGCCCGTATTCCAACTATTTTTGTTTGAAATCTAAATGACAGACGTAAAAGTAAAATATCATGGACCGTTTCAGGCAGACAACCTCGGCATGTCAAAGAGATTTGGAAGAAAAACTAACCTAGAGACATCCCCTTCTGTAAATAAGATGATTTTAGTTTACATATTTAGCCTAGTTGACGACCTGTTTAGCCTAGTTGGTAATGACTCTGCCTCCGAAGCTAGAGGTCCCGGGTTCGAATCCCGGCCAGGGCATTTATTTGTGCATTTTTCACGGATATTTGTTCTTGGGTCTTGGATGTTTTCTATGTATTTAAGTATGTATTTATCTATATAAGTATTTATATCGTCGTCTAGTACCCATAGTACAAGCTTTGCTTAGTTTGGGACTAGGTCGATTTGTGTAAGATTGTCCCCCAATATATATATATATATATATATATATTATTTGGCCGTATGTAATCTTCACCGAGATCTCACGATGATGACAATGATGTCAGTATCAAACAAAAGATAGTTGTGAAATCAGAACCGTTCTTAGTCATTATCGCGAGATTAGTATTAGCCTCTGGTATTAGGTAAACATTTGTGTTGTTATATTGTTATATATGAGGCTGTTCGGCTATCCATTGACCAGAAATTGTAAACGCAAAACAAGAGATCGTATATATAAACAACCGGCCAAATAGGGTAAACTGCTTGCCACTCCCCAATAACTGGTCACTTCACAAAAATACGTACAAAGCAGAGTAATTGTTGCTATAACTAAATAAATAAATATATGTTAGGGGTCAATTTTTTCCACAAATCGAACTAGTCCCATAACAAGTTCAATAATACTTGTATTATGGGTACTAGACGACGATATATTTAATAGATGTATACTTAAATACATAGAATAGAATATAATAGAATAGAATAGAATAGAAATACATTTATTCGTAGCACATCACACAAATATATACAAACGGAGTAATACAATACACATAAAAACATAGACAATAAAAAAATAAAAATAAAACAATAAAAATAAGAAAGCGCCACGAATTGATCCCGACTCAGCAAGATAGAAAACATCCAAGTCTCCGGAACAAATGTTTCTGCTCACCGCAGAAACAAACGCCCTTACCGGGATTCGAACCCGGGACCTAGCTTCGGAGGCAGTGTCACAACCAACTAGGCTAAACAGGCCGACTGAAATTAAATCATAATAACTAGATGCAGAGCGACTTCATGTGGCATTATTTTAAAGGCATCTGCACACAACATTGATGGCTAGTAACTGAATAACATTTTCTTAAGTGGCCAGTTATTAGCGATTTACCCGTACCTAGTTACCACATATTATGTCATAAACTATAATTATCATGATCATAATCATAACGCTGTACATCTAATACAGTGAAATATCATTGTTGACAGAAATAAAGGAGTGTGTAAAGTGAGCCACGTTAAAACAAAAGCAATCGAGGCACGAGACACGAGTTGCGTTGGCGACGTAGTATACAAAGACGACTTGACAACCTCGATGCTTATTACAAAGTTGCCGCGCGAATGTGAAACGTCAACTATAGTATAAGTGGCAATATGATATACGGCCTTTTGATTTTGGCCGGGGATGTTATTGAAATGGCAGTGATAGTGTTTTGTTAAACAAATGAACATCGAGACAAGTTTTACGACAAGTGTAACTTGCTTGCGATTTGAACAGACCACTCGAGAAAACACATTGAAATATAATTTAAACATTAAAACTAGGCATGCGTAGTCAAATTAGCCGAGTCTAGGCGCTACTTAGCGCCTCACATCAACTTTGATGTGAGTTTTGTTTCAATACTTAATTATTAACGGTTTTAATTGTTAAAACAGCAGGCCTCTATTTGTTTAGGGGACAGTGCCTATTTATGTGCTTTTTATAATAATAAATAAAAATGTTTTTATTCATGCCGAAAAAAAAAAATCTCATTAAATTACACACTTCTGCCAGTTCTGCCTAAGCACAGTGCGGTTTGTTGACAGTATACATCACAATAGCTCAGGTACTTTACATATAAGAAAATAAGATAGAAGTTTTTGGGTAGGCACAAGAATAGAGTTTATTTAAGAATGTGTTATAATTATTGTAATGCATTTTTTATTTTGCTTAAGACATTACTAACTTTGTTTTTAAATTGTTGTTACTGTATTACGTCTAATAAAATAAGACGACAATTATATTGTAAGGCACAGATTCGTAATATATCCTTTCAGTAACTTAAGTAGGTGGTGTCCTGGCACCAGACAGCTGCCCGTGACACGAATATTTAAGAGGCTGGGAACTCCGTGGGCATATTACTTCAAAGGGAATATCAAGTATAAGTATGTACTAACTTTTGCCTACGATTTCGTCCGCGCGTAATTTTTAATCGCCTTAAGGGATTAATTCTACGCCTGTAAAAATCGAATAGCAAATATCCTGTGTTTTCCTACACACAGTTTAGAAACTTTCACCCTCTTGAGGGATGATTCGCGAAGTACAAACTGTCGTATATCCATTGGATCTTAACTCAAACTACCAAATTTCATTTAAATCGGTTCAGGGTGGTTTCAGCGTGAAAGAGTAACAGAGAGTGTTTTATAATATTTGTTCACCTATAGAGATAGCGAGTAGAGACATGGCACAGCGAAATGTCATGTCGCTTATATTTGGAGCAGACCAACTAGGGATGTACTTCCACCTTACAGATTGACCGCATCCATAATAACACCACTACCTATTCGTTAAGTATGTGGTGTTGTGTTCCTGGTGGTGAGTAAGGTCGCCAGAGCTCCCGAGGTTGCGCTGTGTTGGGAGTGAGGGATCTGTTAACACAACGAATCCTCAAGTTAATAGAGGGTCGCTTGTGATTCTTCTGGACTCGCAAGCGTCCATAGGAGACGGTGTCTGCTTACCATCAGGCAGGATTTAAAATTCTTTGCCACCGTCGTTGTTTAAAAAAAAACAGCTTTGCTCAACAAAACGGATAAATAAAGTATTAAGGATTGGGACGTAATCTATTTATTTAAACTTATCAATAAACGGAGTCTTTGAATTTTCAGGTGTTCATCAATTCCTGTTCAGCATCGGGCAGTCCGTGTGTTTGTATACAACCAATCTGATTAAAAATAACTTTTTGCTTTCTGGTCGGCGCTCGTTAATTAAAGTCGCTAAATTGGAGTCGCGGTTTTTTCCAGCGCTGTTGAAATATGTATCGTTGTTAGGGAAAAGCAACCTTGTGCAAAGTGTAGCAAAGTTGCTTTTCCTGAACGACATTGTAATTATTTTGGTTTATTACGCTGCTATATTTAAGACAAGCATTAACGCAAAAAGCGTTATATCGTATATCGTAGGCTATACATATCACAATCATGAAAGACTAGTGTCTGATGGCAGGTGGACCTCGGGATACTCTAGGCTGTAATCAGGATAATGGAAACTACAGCAACAAGTTATGGGGTTCTTCAAGAAAGGAGTTTATACTTTTTTAAAGGGTCGGCAAAGGCTTGTGACACCCCTGGATTTGCAGCGTCCATAGGCTGCGGTGACCGTTTAGGTATCATCAGGCGGGCCGTGCGCTAGTTTGCCACTGACGTGATTTAAAAAAAACATGAAACAATATTTAATGTTCGTTTGATTTCATAGCATAATTGACTATTTCTATTCAATTAAAAAAAAATGCTTTTTGCACCTATCTAATAGAGGCACATTTCCAAAAAGAATTTCTATGTCATTGTTTTTAACATTGAAATCAAATCGTAATTCAAAACGCATGTCACTCAACGACCCCAAGATGTATTGGCCGCGTGAATTGCCTCCGGCTAAAATGACCTATAAAGCTAATCTATGGCTACGCGCTACACTCGTAGCTCGTAGCGGTCGAGGTTCTACGACACAATTCGTAGAACCGAAGAAAACAGTCCGAGAATAGAACAGGGTTTCTCAAACATATAACTCGTGCCCCTATACTCGTACATTTGCCATACGACTGCTGAACTCTTAATAAAAAAATCGGCCAAAAACATTTCGGGCCATGATCAGTGTAGGGTTCCATAGTTGCCCAATGAACTTAATTTAGAAAAAAACAATAACAAGCAAAAGGGAATACCTTCGCAGCGTTTCATATATCTTTTACTAAGAAGGAAACACTTTACGATAACTCAAAAACAGCTGAACTGATCATGTCTGCTAGTTTTCGTTGAAATTCTTTATTCAGTTTTTTTTTTTTTTTTTCTATTTTTTGGACCCATAGTTCAAAGGTTTAGACTTTTTTTCTTCTTTTGGAGTGATATTCCGAAAATATTCACTTTATCAAAAATGTTTGATGAAGACCTCTATTCATTTTGAAACACCTATCCAACAACACCCCACACGATAGGGTTGAAGAAAAAAAAAACAACCCCACTTTACATGTAGGGGAGGTAATATTAAAAAAACTTTATTTTATTTTATTTTACTACTACTACTACTAGTCATCTTCTGTCCCCATGAAGGGTCATCGTATGGTAAATCTTGCTAAACTGTAACAGCTCTCCGTCCTCTGTGATGCAGGTGCTTCATTAACTGAGCTGCTCTAAGCATGAGCGTAATGCATGAAGCCTTTGCTCGCGTCATAGACTTAAAATCGTTAGCTCGCATCGTGTTTGCGTATAAATGTATAAATAAGCATTAGGGGGACGATCTTACACAAATCGAACTAGCCCCATAGTAAACTCAATAAGGCTTGTTATGGGTTCTAGGCGACGATATATTTAATAGATATAAATACTTTAAGACTGCGCAGTACGTTCGGTTCTCCATACAAACGTATTTATGCTCTCATTTTAAAACGCCAGGCTTGAATAACATGAAACTTTGTATACACAATGGGATCCGGCATATCTAGGTCGGACCATAGTTTCTGTTGCTTGAAATTATATTGGAGAAAAAATACAGCGATTATTAAGGTTTTCATACAAGCCGTAAAAAACTCAAAAAGCCGCTGTGTTTTTTTTCTTTTACAATTTCTAGCAACAGAAACTATGGTCCGACCTAGATATGCCGGATCCCATTGTGTATACAAATTTTCATGTTAGTCTAGCATGGCGTTTTAAAATGAGAGGGTAAATACGTTTGTATGGAGAACCGAGCCAGACCGAGCGTACTGCGCCCTCTTAATACATAGAAAACATCCATGACTCAGAAACAAATATTCATGCTCATCACATTTTTTTTGCCCTGATCGGGATTCAAAGTCAGGACCATCAGCTTAGTAAGCAGGGTCAATAACCACTAGACTAAACCGGTCGTCAGGCGTATGAAGTTCAAAATGAAGATGTAAATTCAATTTTCAGTTTATCACAGCGCACTAGTTCCATTTAAATAACAAAGGCGAGCGTTCAGTGAACCAGACACCGCGCGCAATCATGCAAAATCGACTCGAACTAAAATGACCTAATTACCGCTTCGACTCATTGCCGAATCGACCGTTTTAGATTTTTTTTTAGGATTCCATATAAAAAGGGTATTGGGGCGAGGAGAATTTGATTGTGAGCAGGAGCAGCTGGACTGAGCTTCAGCGAGGCCAGAAAAGTTATGTCATTGAGCTCAGGAAGGCGTAGCTCAATCTTATGAAAGTTATGTAAGCCCTCTGAACGGCTAGTACAAGACGGCGTGCCAGCTACATCACGCACGAGATAGACTATCTATCTGTTTCTAATTGGTACACACAGAAAGAGACGGATAGTCTATGTCGCGCGCCATCTTGTGCTAGCCGTGCAGTGGTGCTTTAGTACATCATCAATAAAAAAAATTTAAAGAAAAAAAAACCGACTTCAATGGGGGAGGCCGGAAAAAGATTATTATACTTAGATGGTGCACTCTTAGATAGATATACAATAAAATAAAAATGGCTATAATGTATGTTTATAATGGTAGAAGACTAAGTACCCTCAATTCCTCATGGAATCATGAAAAAACCTTGCTTGCTTGACAAACAAAACGAAGAGAACAAATCGCCAAACGTGAACTACGCGTCGTTGAAGAGTTCCGTTCTGATCATCATCAGCAGTTCCACTTCATCAAATGTCACTTTTATGAATGAAAATGCTTGATTAGTTCATGAAAATACTAAAATCACTATTTGTGTGCCTTTCACATTTGAGGAGTTCTCTCGATTCCTAATGGATCCCATCATCAGAACTCGAGCATGACAAAAATCAATCGTGAAAATAGAACTTGCTTAACAAACACAGCTAGAAGGACAAATCGCCAAACGTGAACTTTTCGTCGTTGAAGAGTTCTGTTCTGATCGTCATCAGCAGTTCCAGTTCATCAAATGTCACATTTTTGTATGATAATGCTCGATTTGTTGATAAAAACACAAAAATCACTATATGTGCCTTTAAGATTTGAGGAGTTCCCTCAATTCCTCATGGATCCCATCATCAAAAATCAAGCATGACAAAATTAATCGTGAAAATAGAACTTGCTTAACAAACGCAGCTAGGAGGACAAATCACCAAACGTGAACTTTTCGTCGTTGAAGAGTTCTGTTCTGATCATCATCAGCAGTTCCACTTCATCAAATGTCACATTTTTGTATGAAAATGCTCGATTTGTTGATAAAAACACAAAAATCACTATATGTTTGCCTTTAAGATTTGAGGATTTCCCTCAATTCCTCATGGATCCCATCATCAGAAATTAAGCATGACAAAAATTTATCGTGAAAATAGAACTTGCTTAACAAACACAGCTAGGAGGACAAATCGCCAAACGTGAACTTTTTGTCGTTGAAGAGTTCTGTTCTGATCATCATCAGCAGTTCCACTTCATCCAATGTCACATTTTTGGATGAAAATGCTTAATTTGTTGATACAAACACAAAAATTACTATATGTTTGCCTTGAAGATTTGAGGAGTTCCCTCAATTTCTCATGGATCCCATCATCAGAACTGCGTTTTGACAAAAACGGGACCAACTTGGATATATATACTTACAATCAAAAAAAGAATTTTCTAAATCGGTTAAGAAATGACGGAGTTATGGACTAACAAACATTAAATAAAAAACATACAACCGAATTGATAACCTCCTCTTTTGAAATTTTGAAGTCGGTTAATAACACAAAAGGTGCCAGGATATTTTTGAACGAGCGAGCTCGAAGCGCGAGCGTATGTATCGTCTCTGTTTCAGCTTAGGCAAAAATGCTTTTATGTAAGCTGAGGATGTCCGGCTATTCCCCTGTACAGGTCACAGTCAACCGATATTCGTGAAATTTTGTGAGCAAGTTCTACATATATATGGATTTTTTTCAAATTGGTGGAGTCATGTGGGTTGAAACATAAATACGTGTAAACTCTATATATCGAACTTCTATTTAACGAAAAACTCCTTATAATGTAGAAATTGACAAGGTTTGTTTGGTTTATATTGTTACCCTTGTATTGAAACACTCTTTACAGCGTTACAACCATTCTCAATAGCGAAACAAAACATCGTTATTTAGACCCCAAAAAACATTAGTTTCACTGACCTTCAAACACATTACTGACACAGAGTCGTAAATATTTCGTACGCACCATGTAATTCTTAGAAATGTGTTGATTTGTTTGTTGCAATTGCTTAGCACGTGTCTACTTACTGTACTTCCTACTGTCGTCTTATTGGGTTATCTTTATTATTCTTAGTTGCTTTCAAATTTTCGAATTGTAAACATGGCGAGTAAAAGAAAGACTTTGTGTATGGACGAAAAAGTGTTATTAATTCGCGCAATAGAAACGGGAGAAACAAAAGTGATGTTGCAAAACCCTACTGTGTCATTTAGAAGAACAAGGAAAAAATCTACAGGCAGAGATAGTTGGAAAGTCTTCAAAGAAATTAAAAAAGCCTAAATTTGTAGGTAAAAGAAAGGTATGCTCCAAATGGCATTGTTAATGCTCACGAAGCCGGGATTTTCTACAGATTAACGCCGGATAAAACTTTAAAATTGAGAGAAGTGTGTAGGATGAAAACTCTCCAAAGAGCGTATCACAGTGCTTGTCGCTGCCAGTATGAGTGGCACAGAAAAAAGGAAACTAATTATAACTGTTTTTTTTTACTTTCCGTTTAACGAAAACTCTTTATAATGCACTAAAATACCCGGTTCCCTTTAATTTCGCTATATATAGAGTTTTCACAATTGTGATTATTTAAATTTAACGATAAATACTGAAATTACAAAACCTGACTGCGTGATTAAGACGAATCGATTGACGTCATCATCATCAAAATCGGCCGATGCGTTTGGTCTCTAGAGTGCCACAAAGGAACAGACATACATACATATACTGTTAAACACATTACCCTTCTTTGCGTCGCGCAGTCGAGTAAAAAATAACACTCGCGAGCACTACAGCTAACAGAGCTATTAGTTAATAAGGCTCAGCTGTCAGTTTGTCTGCTGGTCTGTCGCAGAGCAGCATCTCTTTAATCGCGATCGGTATAGATAGAGACTTGAAAATTTCACTGTGAATTACTATGGCTTCAAGAACAACAAATAATAAGAGTTAACCTAGAGCGTTTCTTGAATTTTTTTAGTACGGAACCCTCAGTGTGTGAGGCCAATTCGCACTTATAATAATAATATAACAATAAATATTAGGGAACAATTTTTTAAGCTCCATAAGGCTTGTGTTATGGGTAATAGAAGACGATATATTTAATAGATATATACATAAATACATAGAAAACATCCAAGTCTCAGGAACAAATGTCTCTGCTCACCACAGAAACAAAATGCCCTAACCGGGATTAGGACCCGGGACCTAGCTTCGGAGGCAGTGTCACAACCAACTAGGCTAAACAGGCCGACTGAAATTAAATCATAATAACTAGATGCAGAGCGACTTCATGTGGCATTCTTTTAAAGGCATCTGCACACAACATTGATGGCTAGTAACTGAATAACATTGTTATTACAACTAGAGGCAGCTTCGGATGCAGTGACACTACCAACTAGGCTAAACAAGCCGACACAATTTTAACAATTACGAGTATGAGCACAACTAAGGCCACGAAAATCGAAGTTCAAATGTCTCCGCCTGTAAAGTGTATGCGTTATTTGAGTAATGCAATTATGGAAGTGGAAACAGGAATGATTTTTCTTGATTCTCGTGATAGCCACCCTTAAGACGCTGAATAGAGCTAAATTGCCGTTTTTAATAATAATATTGGGGGACAATCCTACACAAATCGACCTAGTCCCAAACTAAGCATAGCTTGTACTGGACTTACTTGGGTACTAGACGACGATATACATACTTATATAGATAAATACATACTTAAATACATAGAAAACATTAGGGAACAATTTTTTTAAGCTCCATAAGGCTTGTGTTATGGGTAATAGATGACGATATATTTAATAGATATATACTTAAATACATAGAAAACATCCAAGTCTCAGGAACAAATGTCTCTGCTCACCACAGAAACAAAATGCCCTTACTGGGATTTAAAACCTGGGACCTCTAGCTTCGGAGGCAGAGTCACTACCAACTAGGCTAAACAGGTCGTTTTAAATGGTGATTCAACAAAAACCATTTGTTTCGGTAAAATAATAAATACACGTTAATATTCATTATATGTATTTCAAAGGGTGTGGACGATTCCAAAACCGATTTAAGAAAATCGGCCCGACCGAAAAAAATCGCAAAGTTACGTCTTAAAATCATCTTAAAACAATCATAATGTCTTTTTTTTTCAACTGAAACATGTATAATTAAAAACAGAGTTCCAACATACTCAAACCTAAAGCATAGATGATTTCTCACATGTGGTGAATATATTTAATTTTATGATTAAATTTCTGATTATCTGCTTGTATAGCAGGCAGTTTCTCTTTCACTCCGGCGAAATTAGACGCAAACAGACATAACCAAGGTCATTGGCGCTTGTCAGCCATGGTAATATTCTATGTCATTTAGAATTTTGCGCGATACAAGCGTATTTCGTTACGGCCAAAGAGGCAAAGAGAAACAAATCGAATCGCAAATTAACTTGCGCTCCGCTTTTGAGTGGCGTGTTTTTAATTGAGTTAGACAAAAAACGCCCCCGGAGCACGACCCACTCGTATTTTAAACTGATTATTTCCTGAAGATCGTACGTAATCTTCTGTTTCATCAAAATTAAACCTTATCATTAATGAAACACGTTTAACTTTTATATTGCACTCGATTGTGGTACGAGATTAGAAAAAATATGCATTGAAAGCTTGTCTTTTTTTAAATAGTGAGAAAATTAATTACGTTTTATGTTCTTTCAACTGGAAACAAAACTCGGCTCTCAATTTCAATTTCTGAAGTACTCTCATAGGAGAAGTAAGCAATAAATTTGGAAGTGTTTCTGTAATTTGAGAACATATTAAATTTAGATATTGAGTTGTTTTTGTATATTGGCCGTTATGCCGTAATTATTATATAATAATTACATTTACACACAATATTTTGAGCTATCATGAATATGGAGCGTTCGTGGCTTAGCGGTGCCCGCGTACAGCGTACTGTCGGACGGGGTCAGTCCTTGGATGGGTGAACGCTTTGAGAGGTTACTAACTGAGCGCTCCCGTGCTTTGGAAGGCACGTTAAGCCGTTGATCCCGGCCTTCGGGCGACTTGATAACTTCTAACAGTCAAGTTGACCACTCACTTAACAAGCCTAATCCCAATAAGGTCTAGTTTCCCCCTTGGGTTGGAAGGTCAGATGGCACTCGCTTCCGTAAAAACTAGTGCCTACGCCAATTCTTGGGATTAGGTAGCGGACCCCGGGCATCCTTCAGGATGCAACTGTACTGGGAATAACGCTGGGATGATGATGATTTTGAGCTATCATGCATGCTTAGCATAATATTGACACTAGTCTTGTCAAAGCTCTATATTATGAAAATATTTTTAATCATCTTTTGCATTTATTAAGATTAGGAAAGATGTCTGTGCTCAAAATATACTTATGCAATCAAGGTAGAACATATAATTATTTTTTTCGGGTTGAAAACGAGTCACTTTAATCATCAATGCCTGTTTCACTAAGAAATTTATGATTAATTCAGCATCAGCCTAGCGCTTTCCCCGTCCAGCTGCATCCTGAAGGATGCCTGGGGTATGCTACCTAATCCCAAGAATTGGCGTATTCCAACCCAAGGGGGACACTAGACCTTATTGGGCTTCAAGTGAGTTGGCAACTTGACTGTTAGAAGTTCTCAAGCCGGACGAAGGCCTCTAACTGGGCTTAACTGTCATAGATTAAATTTATGATTTATTCTTAAGAGGGCGCAGTACGTTCGGTTCTCTCGCTCGTATTTATGCTCTCATTTTAAAACGCCATGCTAGAATAACATGAAACTTTGTATACACAATGGGATCCGGCATATCTAGGTAGGAAATTAGTTTTTGTTGCTAGAAATTGTAAAAGAAAAAAAATACAGCGGTCTTTTGAGTTTTTTACGGCTTGTATGAAAACCTTAATAATCATTGTATTTTTTCTCCATTATAATTTCAAGCAACAGAAACTAATTTCCGACCTACAATAGATACGCCCGATCCCATTGTGTATACAAAGTTTCATGTTATTATAGCATGGCGTTTTGAAATGAGAGCGTAAATACGCTTGTATGGAGAACCGAACGCACTGCGCCCTCTTAAGAAATCCAGTCATTTAACATTACGATTATATAATTAAATATAAACTTTTTCATAGGACATTTATTGGATTTACAGTTAAAGGGAAAGACAAGTTTATGAACAAGTCTTCAAGTAAATTAAAATATACGGATTTTCAAATAGGAAACTAGTTTTAAAAGGTGTATATTAACTTATCATTACAATTTCATCTGCACATTATACTAAAATGACAGTTTAATTCTTATCATGAGCATAAAAAACCGCAAAATAAGCACAAAGCTGGCGGCCACCGAAATTTGGTCCTCTGCCAAGCATTATTACCTTTTTAACCAAACTGCCCACATGCAAATGTTGCACCTGGGTTAGATGCAAAACATACTTATAAGTCACATTAAGCAAGCTAAAATAAGCTTTTTGTGAATGTAATAAGGACTCTATAGAGTTACTAATAAGTTGGTCGGGTAATTTTGCGTGAATGTGCAAAACAAACTTATATGCGTCATGTTAAACAATCTAAAATAAACCTTCCGTGTATGTAATAAGGAAGATGTCATGTTACAGATAAATTGGTTGAATAATCTGCTTTGAAAACACAAACACGTTAGATCTAACGCCCTTAAAATCCCGACCGCAATAGTATAGGTTGTGTCAAGCGATAATAGACTTTATGCCATTAAAATATGGATTTATCTAATGCATATTTTTGTTTTCTGTACGCACGTGTGTCAAATGCTGTTTTATTATGCAATCTTTTTAGGGATTATTCCTAATTTTGGGGTAAATTAGATCTAAGTGGCGATAAGTGGGTTTTTTGGAATAAATCTGCTCGTGCTTTGTTCAGCGATTAGTTTTCTCATGTGTAATCTAATTTATAATAGTTGTTTTAGATTTTGTTTTTTGATTTGTAAATCCGAATGTTGTGCCAATTCGATTAGAAGTAACAGGAACCAATATAATAATAAAAAACTAAACAATTTGAAATATGTAGGTATTCCTTTTTATTCAGTTCCGAAGATACAGGTTCGGCCTAGTTTGGGATACAATGACTATCCTTGGAAATGTATTTAAGTCCTAAAGATTTTTTTTCAGAAGACCAATATTTATATATTATACATTTCTTTATTTTTATATTATCAATTTTCTAATGTAAACAGCAAAAGTAATAATACTTATAGAAACATAACAAATAAGTTTTTTCGGTTAAATTACAATTATTTCCGTTATTTTTTTAAATTTGTTACTTCAACCATTCCGGGGCATGTTCTCGCGTTTACTCGGATGGTGGGAGTTAAGAATATTGATACCTTCTGTTCACGACGAAATAATTAAGTAGATTAGGTGAATATTGGTATTAAAGTTATGTTAGATTAGGTTACCTAGTTAAGTTAACTTTTAGACCATTTGTCATAAATACTTAACAACTAAATGGTCTAAAAGTTAACTTAACTAGGTAACCTAATCTAACATAACTTTAATATCAATATTCACTTAATCTACTTAATTATTTTGTCGTGAACACCTTCTTATAATAATTGTAAGATTGCTACATATACTTAGTAAAGATGAGTTTTAACCAAGTAAAGAAAATTTCCATTCAGTTAATCTTCAGTTCAACCTCGCATGAATTATTCTTTCATTCTATTCACGATCATTTTACGCAATTTATATCTCGGATAATATGCTATTCCAAGTTCATACGAAAAAGCTCCCCATTCATAATCGATATTCAAACTCCGTTCAGATTATCTGCATAATTTATGCGCGAGAGGGGTCAAGTGGGCACGAATGGTGCACTGGAAACTGGGGACATATTACACCTCCAAAACTCTAACGTCACATGTGTGTAGGGGACACAGCGGTAATATAACGTTGTGTTACTAAAGTTGCGAAGCGTGTCATTCAATGGCCAGCAAATTGGTGCACATTCGCACCTTATGTCATCGTGACCGGCTAGTTTTTTGGCCATTGTCACTTTTGCTGCGTTTACTTTATCACGGACATGACAATGACCGCATTAGGCGTTTTTTGTGCGATTGGCGATTGTTTTATTAATCTGACCAAAAATGCCCTTTAGCAGTATTTTTGGGACTTATTTACTTTTTTATGACATAGTGTCATGACGAGGCGAGTTGACACTTTCATAAAGGTTATTCAAAATCAAAATCAAAATCAAATATTTATTCTGCAAATAGGCCACAAGGGCACTTTTACAAGTCAAAGCGTGAATTTATACAATTTTAAAAAAAACTGACAATCTTACTTAATAATAATGATTAAAAAAATATACTGATTAACAATTATATAAAAATAAATTTACAAATATTAAGGACGTATTGAATACGATCTGTCCGAATAAACAAAAAGTACATAAAATTAATTTAATATCTCAGAGATGTATATGGTCTCTGAGCGTCCAAATACGATTAATAACAATTATTTAAAAGTCCTTAGAGATGTAAATGATCTCTAAGCGCTAAAATTAAAATAAGTAAACTTAATATTGTTAGAGATGTATAAGGTCTCTAAGCGTCAATAACAATAAAACTAATCCAGAACAGGATTATGTCTCTCCTTATTGCTAGATAGAGTAAGTATTATTATAATTATTAAACTTGTATATCGGTCGGACGGACTTGTATGTATTCTCTCGAAGTCTTTATTTTGTCTTTGTTATTGAAATCCTTTGTCGATTGAATGACAATTCAAAAATTAATTTATAAATAATAATACTTGTTTCGCACTATCTTTTACTTTCTGTTATACTTATATTATTTTGAAAACAATGTAAAAAACGTTAATATAAATAAATAGTTAATCCCAGTTTATTGTAATTTCATTCAAATATGTGATGCTAAGTTAATTTTACCCAAAGAATATTATTGATTAAACATCAAATTTATAATTAGTACTTTTTTACTAATGTCAAAGAGTAAATCGACTGGGTGGTGGATCTTATTGTTTCAAAAATGTTTGTTACACATGTTATATAAACCTAACCTGAACCATCATAAAATTAAATTTAGTACCTCTAAATATTATATTTTTATTTCCCAACAATCAAAGCAGGAAGACATATAAAACCAAAAGTAATTCCAACCATATGCAGCTTTCTAATAGCATCAGTCATAAACGGGACATAAAAAAACCCACATCCGTCCCCTCAGTAACGAGAGAACAATTACATTTAATTTACCGCTGCATTTTTAAAGTGGTCCGTTGTTCCCGCGCCTCCCCGCACCATTAAACATCCTTTAGCTCATTTTATTGCACTCATCGATGACCTTAATTCTTTTACATTAAAGTCTAAATTTGAATAATACAATTGTATTGGGAGATAAAAACCCATATCTCTTTGTGCGCCGTAATCTGCCGCGACATTTGTTAAAAATATATTCGAGAGGGTATCACGAACTGTTTCAAAACCCTAAAAATTCAATTGTCCCGAAGTGCCACTTGTAATCTGGCCATTTAAAAGTGATTAGGGATTATGGAAATTGGACTTTATGCGGTTGCGATAAGGATTAGGTCTAGGGGTATATCAATGAGCGGCTAATGAATGGAGGAACAAGTGCGGGCGTTATAATTTATTTTTTATTTCACTTTTTATTTACTGTTGAATAGCTAGTAATGACAGCGCATTCAGTCGATTTTTTTATTCGGTTTTATAGTATTTTTATTTGACTTGGCCGCGTACTGAGCGAAAGTGTTTATTTCCTTCACAAAAGAATATAAAAATAATTAAAAAACAGCATTCTTTTTCCCTAACACTAAATTTGGCGTAAAAAAGTAAAGTGAGTCGTTGTATAATATTTCCACATAAAAATAATACTCCAGCCATTTGCGCAAAAGCAACAATGGACCGCAAAATATAGACGTCAAATATTTCGCGACAATAATCCTTTTTACCGCAAAAAGCCGCACAGCGGGCGACCTTTGCCCTTTGCACTGCATCATAAAGAAAACAACGGTGTTTTAACCCATCGTTAACCCTTCCAACACATGCCAGTGAGAAACTGCTAATCAAAACTAACTAAAACAATTCGGTTATGAGCCTTCGGTAAACGACATAGGGTTCATTATTGTTAAAAATAGCGTAGTTATTTGTTTGTTTAGGCGTGAATGCTGTTGTATCTGTTGCAGCTATTGCAAGGGATGGTGAGTGTCGCGGTTACTCGAATTGTCGCGATATATCGCCATATGGTGTTATTTGCGTGTTATTTTGTGGGCACTTGTTATAATGCGATATGTTCTATAGATCAGATGAAAATTAATCGTATAAAGAAATATTCAATGCGTGCTATAGATAATGATAAAGCTGTCGTTTGATAAATGTACAGCCAAATGTAGGTAGTAAAGTTAAATAAATAAATATCTTACACAAATCGACCTAGTCCCAAACTAAGCAAAGCTTGTACTATGGGTACTAGACGACGATATACATATTTGTATAGATAAATACATACTTAAATACATAGAAAACATCCAAGACCCAAGAACAAATATCCGTGATAAATGCACAAATAAATGCCCTGGCCGGGATTCGAACCCGGTACCTCTAGTTAGGAAGAACAATACGAGCAGTCAAGACTGCAGGCCTATGATGGTCGCCATGTTATCACTTATCGTCGTGGATAAGACATCCGTCACGTTCTGACAAGTATGCGAGTGCGAGAGTGACGGGCGTCTTATCCACGACGATTACTGATAAAATGGCAACCATCATACGCCCGCTGAGCTGTCCAAAACAAAACACGTCACATCCCTTACGACACGTTTGAAATCGAAGTGGAGTGTACGTAGTAGGTGTACAAACATCAACTCGTTTAATGTTTGCTTATGAATACTTAATTCTCCGTAAGGCTGGGCCGTGTTCATCCTCACCTCTCACCTCACCCGTTTTTATACAGGGTGTTTGGTAACAGGATGCATCTGAATACCATGTGAATACAGGCAGTAAAAAGTCGTTAGTCTTAATTCAATTGATTTCAAAAACTTCCTTAGTTCCTACAGCTACTGAAGAGAAGGGAATATTAAAAAAAATCTAAACATATTCCAAATGTATGGTACGAGTAGTATGGAAAACATACAATTTTCAAAATAAAATGGTGCATATCTTGGAAACTTAGAGACTTTGTACTGAAGCAAGTTGCGTCTAAAATATCTAAAATGACTTCTTCTATCATCCCTCAAAGTCTTTGCATCCTGTTAGCAAACACCCTGTATGGAAACTATCAAAACTTGACAAATGGCATTTGACAGTTTCCATATAAAAACGGGTGAGGTGTGAGGTGACAGGTGAGGACGGGTCGGTTTGTGAATAAGAAGGCAAGAACTCTAATACAGGAATTCAGGACGTAACAATAATGGCGGTCACAACACGATTCACTTACGTCGCTTACAGATGAACGGCTCCTCGTCAACTTAATTTTCCCCATATTTTCGACTCCCAAAATTCCCGCCATCAAACTTTAAGGAGTCAATTTCACGAACACCGTCGTAACTCGTAATGACTCTATAAATCAATCCTTTATCCCCAAAATCACATTAAACACCAGAACGCACTAACTTCTTTAAATTATCTGCCAAAGGGAAGTTTCCAAGTCGTTACAAACAATAGAGGTCTATAGCTTAATGCCATTGTACTGCACAAACGTCAAATCGACCAGATATAGCCAAGGAATTATATACTTTAAAGTATCGTTGCAAGGTACAAATCTCTTTGATAGTTGACGCGAGATGTGCCATTTACTCGGCTTCATGTACTGATGACTTGAGGTTTGGAAGCTGAACGTCGCGTTAGAGCGATTAGTGGTCGAGGGAGTCTCAATTGAATGTCTGCGTGGTGTTCCTGTTTCAATTTTAAATGCTTTATAGTCCAAACCAAAGCGAGGGAAACCCTCAACCTGCCGAAAGTAAATTAAATTCACGTTTACAATGATTACAAAACACATGACTACGTATTCATGAATTATATTAAAATTGTTTTGAATTTTTCTATTAGTCATAAGACTCATAAGTTTTATTCCAGTTTTCCAGTAAGTATGCATATTTCGAGGGTTGCGTGGTCAAACCCGATAAATCGAAATAAGTGCTTTATGAAATAAGAACTCTACATCCCTTACGCATAGTTCTATTTTCAAAAAATATTTTACGCGACTTATCGGGTTACACCACGCAACCCTCGATTTAGGATGGTTAACTGAGGACCACGAATTCCTGCAAAATACACTGTTTCATGGAGAAAAAGCCTATCTATATACGTGGTGCTATAAGCATCACATTTAATTGACCATTGGTAGACCTTATAATAAGCAATAAGGTTCACGAATGGTTAATAGCACTGTTCGGCAAAAGTGTAGAAACGCAATAATTTTTTATCGACTCTTGCAACATCGTTTAATTTGTTATGTAAAAATAATCGTACTGTCAATGTTGTTGTGATTTATTCTTATTTTAGTTAATTTCGCGGATTGATTCGAGTTTAAATAGATAAAAATCAGCAGACAATGAAGAAAGCAATACGCAGTTTATAATGTTTACAAGCATCTTGCGGAAAGTGAAGCGGTTTACATGATCTGCAAGCTTACAGTTTTCACAGAATTTGAACGATTTCTTTGCAGTTTTGCACCCGAGTATATTATTAAAAAAAACTTGCGTCTAAGTTCTTTGGTTACCCCAAAGTATGACGGTGCTTAAGATTTTGATCACGAAAGCACCTACGAACCACGCCTTCCTTACCCAACCAGATCTGTTGAAATCTGAAAATGTAATTGTAATGATGAAGTATCACTGAAGAAACGTAAAAAAATATGAAGGAATTGCCCTTCCATTTTTTGAGAAGGTTGTATAATTGCATGTTCATAGCTACTCGTAAATCTACTAACATCCACCACCATATCAGCCCTAGGACGTCCACTGCTGGACATAGGCCACCCCCAATTTCATGGGGGGTAAATACCATAATCGCCACGATTGGCATGCGGGTTGGCGATCGCAGTATCTCCACCGCACTCTAGGAATGCTGCTGCTCATTCCCCGGTGGTCTTGGTCGTAGTTTAAGGACATACCCGGGTAAATCTACTAACATACTTACACATAAACAAGTATAAAGTGATTAAATATGTGTATTAACTACCCACGTTTGACTTACAACAAAATGTTTGTACTCGTAATACGTAAGATGTTTGTTCGGGTTATAATAACATGTGAAGCAAACAAATATATTTGCTGGGCACATAACAGTCCACAGCAGCCGGGCAACAGGGTCGTAAAATACAAACAGCGATCGTACTGGCTGAAAAACCACAGTGATGTAAGGAAAGTAGATAATACATTTTTTTAAATAGGTACATTCAAGTAGGTGTAGCGAAAAGGTAAAATTTTATTTTTTATTTTTACAATTTAAAATGAACAATTTTTTACCCCCCTTCTTTCCTGCATGTAAGCACAGACGTACCAAAACTGAATTACTTATAATATTAGTTGCGACCCTTGACGACGACTAATGAATGACTAATAAATAAACATTTATTAGTTATTTATTAGTTAGTTATTTAGTATCTATATTGGGACCAGACTGAGAACCAGCGCCGGGCATTCCTGCCCAGCACATGCTGAGCCGGGACCATTTGCCTCAGCTTTTCCAAATTACTTTTATATTAGGCTATTCTATTTGTCTCCCGTACTATTGTTTTTTGATTTTAATTCTGTTTATGTATGGTTAAGGTTTTTTTTTCTGGGCAATAAACGTTATCTTATTCTTATTCTTAAAATATTTTTTACATCTCATGTTCTAAAAGTTCGTCTTTATGCTGTGCATAGGCAACATATATAGTCGCTTTTTAAGCTCTATAATGGCTCTAGACTAGATCATAAAGTAAAGTGCGTCCCAGCGCCAACAGGCCGCCAACTTAGGTCAACGAGAACAAAGTATAAATAAACTTGATAACATGCTTAACTTTAATTACATTCATTATTTGTTTAATTTTCTCGCAATGTAAGTGAAATCAGATTGTATAACTCGTGCATAAAGCCCACTTTATCCTCTACTTTATATCGACCCTCGCCGGCAGCCCGGATCGATAAGTTGTCTCGGATACAATGTCTTCTTTTATGCACTTGTTGTACAATCTACTATTTAAGCTTTTTTACCTTATATTGTTATGTAATGTTCTGCTAAAACGATAAGAATTCTAGTTCTTCTTCTCGTTCTTCGTCCATTTATTTTGAAAGGTACAGGTTTTTGTAATTCATGATTTGTTACATTACTTGTAGCTACTTAATGTTATCAATAAATAAATAATTGAATATGATTTCAATGCCGTCGAAATAATTACTATGTACATTATATATCGGTCTACATAAATAAATGAAATTCTCAAGTAGACATTTCGTCGAAATACTTTTTTCACAAGTGGATTACTCGTTTGTTAGTCCAATTTGACAAGTGGCAGAATTAGGCATATCCGCCATTCGTAACATATTTCTAGGGTTTTGGTGCCGTATTTAGTTTTCATACTTTACTTATTTCACTGCGTCAATGTGATCACAATATGGAGCGGGACCAGTAATGGCGGATCTTATCGCTTCGCTTCTTCGCGAAGAAAAGCCTAAGTGAATTTTAACTTAATACCTCTTCGACATTTTACAGTCGCACAGCACAAGTACATATCCTTCGATATAACGATGGTTTACACGGTTTCATTATTTTTAAGTACATTTTATTTTTATCATGAGATTATATTACCGCAGTCGTCAAAATATAAAAATACTAACGTTTGTCCGTGACTCCGTCCGCATACAACGCGTTATGTTATTGAAATAATTGCTATTAAATTGTTGTAGCCAGAGGCTTAAATATCGCTCGCCCAAATAAACTTCTACCCCCCTTTTCACACCCTAAGGAATGATTTCCGAAATAAAAACTATCCAATGTCCTTTCCCGGGACTCCAACTATCTCTATACCGAATTTCATCTAAATCGGTTTAGCGGTTAAAGCGTGAAGAAGTAACAGACAGACAGACAGAGTAACTTTCACATTTATAATATTACTTATAGTATAGTATGGATCGGCATTTTGTTATAAACGAATACCAAGTGAAAGAAAAAGTGAACGCAGTGTCGTATTTATGTAGAAGGTAGAAGTATACCTTTTATGTTATACTCGAGTATTTAAGATAGAACATTCTTATCTTATCAACATTATTGTCAGAAGCGATCTCAGGGGCACTGTAGTCGCGCGGTAAGGCACGCGACTTTCACCCGGAAGCTCGTGAGTTCGAACTCTGCTGGGTATTTCAAAAAACTTATTTTACGAATTATCATTTGATATGTAACAGTAGCTTTTCGGTAAAGGAAAACATCGTGAGGAACCCCCCCCCCCCCCTCTGGGTTGGAAATTCAGAAGTCATTTTCGTGCCCTAAATCTTGAGTTTAGATGTCGAAGCGGACCCCCGGGCTCTAGGATACAACCGGGAACAGCGCTAAGAGGATGATCATGGTCAGAGAGAGATCTTGTATTTCAAGTTATAAACGTGACCATCAACCCGCAAGCTGTCGAACACCGTTAGGTTTTAAAAGTAGACTAGTACTTAGGTAACCTACCTAATATAATATAACTACCTAATATAATAAGTAAATTTCCAAATCTACAACAAGTGAAAATAAAATATTTTATTAAAATCCGGCCAAGTGCGAGTCGGACTCGCGCACGAAGGGTTCCGTACCTATATAACATTAGACACTTTATTATAACCTTTTTAATTGAATTTGAATCATAATATTTTATTTTTACGATAACAGTACCTAGTAATAACGTTAAATTATATCAAGTAGAATTTTGGTGAAATGCGAGTTGAATTTTGGTTTTCTCATAAGTACATTTTGAATCCCAGCTCCGGATGAAGGCAACGAGCCACTTTTTAAAAGTTTTTTTTTTGTATGCGAGCTCGCTTAAAAATTTATGATATTTTGTTTTTAGTATTTGTTGTTATAGCGGCAACAGAAATACGTCATCTGTGAAAATTTCAAATGACAGACGAACAGACAGACAGACGGACGGACGGACAGCGGAGCCTTAGTAATAGGATACCATAGGATATCAGGGATACAGATGATACAACCATATAGATTATATATACTTTCATACTCGCCTCACTCGCTCACTCGCCGCACTCAGTGGCCTCGAATTTTTTTTTACCAACCCGCACATTAAGGCGCATAAAACCAGCCATTTTCATTGCTTTATGCACCTACCCCGTGACACTTGCACCATCAAGACGAGTCTAATAACACACGTATCATTTATCAGTTATCATTTTTCTTCAAAATAAGTTTAGTAGTCACGAACACAGGAACAGACATACATACATTCGCCGTAGTCAGCTCAAAATATATGAACGCTCTTCCCAGTCCATTAAAGTCATACTCGCATATTTTTGGCACTCAGAGCGTATGATAACTATAGGTACTTACTTTACATATTCGATATAGGTACATATGTATAGGTGAAATACTTAAGAAAATGACCTGTTGTATGTAGTTGTGACGTGTTCGAATAGGCATTTGTTTTGTTTGCGTTGCACATTTTAAATAT
This sequence comes from Notocelia uddmanniana, assembly GCA_905163555.1. Taxonomy (NCBI): domain Eukaryota; kingdom Metazoa; phylum Arthropoda; class Insecta; order Lepidoptera; family Tortricidae; genus Notocelia; species Notocelia uddmanniana. The sequence continues at coordinate 3,878,856 of LR991057.1, forward strand.
GTAATGTCTAGTCGAACACGCTACAACTACATACAACAGGTTATCTTTTTTTCACCATCACCTATGCTCGTATGTATACAAGTCAGTCAGTACTACTGATCTCAATCAATACTACTCACATGCCAGCTAGTCATCATTAGTATTACCACACAACAGGTGCTTCTATTATTTGTTTGACCAGTCAACAATGTACAATAATAACAGTAGCTACCCTTTCTAGGTTAAATTTCCTGAGCTGCAGTGTAGCGGAGATGACGGACTGCCGACTTATCGCGTGTGTCGACCTGATAACGCCGGCCAATATTTACTGGCAGACGTAAAGCGGACAAGGTGCTCAAATACTGGGAATAGTGAGAATTGACGATAATAAATATTACGAATGATTACAATGCAATGTGGATGGAGAAATTTCAGCGAGTTAACAGTAACTGATATAAATGTTGTCGGATTAGAGACATACAGACTAGCTGAAATCAAAACATGAATAAATATTTACTAAACATCAGAGAGATTTTGATATCAAGACTATTGAGCTCATTGAAGTTAGTAAAAGTAATAATATTTCCAGTATGGTATCTATTTTTTCTTGATCCTCGCTATTGCCCTAATTCAATATTAGGTCTGATGTTTCGCCGCGCATGCTTGCAACAGTTTGCAATACATTTTTGTATAAATAACCTTCTTGTATAAATTGGTTGGTATAGAGGATTGTGTATCAGAATTCTTTGGTAAAAAAAATCCGTCTGTTTTTTTTTCATAAACAAGAAATAATTACCATAAAACAAACGTAGAAACATAATTAAGGATGAAAGGAATCGATCAAAGCTAAGACTGTCTCATTTGAAAACGTTGCCGCCTGAAGCACTAATATTCCCAAATACCTATTCTCGCCGCGTACGATAGGTCACAACAAAATAGTCTTAAAAAGCGCTATACTTAAAGACGGATGGTTACAAATGGTAACAAAACTGAACGATGTCAAGAGCATAATGTTTTGTAACAAAACAAACAGGTTAGATATGACATCACTACAGTTAACCATGCCTTAACTTAAATACCATAACTGGGGTATTATATTTAAAAAAAGGCCGGTATTTGGTAGACAAATTAAACATGAAGGGTATGAGTACCTTGCTGAAGCTATATCTTTGCCGGTAGTAAAGTGACCCGGGAAATGATTGTCATTGAACCAAGACAGCCAATTTATTACGCATTACTCAATCATGTTACAAATTAATATTAATTCGGGGAGCTCAGGCTCAGGATATTTCAATTAGACTCGTTTCTCCCATGCGGGTCGTCCTTGTTGAAGCGCCAATGAATTCGCCATTTAGTTCCTCACTGATTTCTTTTTGATGAGTACTTATAAATTTAATTTAAAGGACTTCGCGTCCCATCTTCGTCTAAAGCGACATTGCCTCTTGTAAAAGATTACTTATTTCAAATATGTTTACTTCCTATAAATAAAACTATCTTGTAAAAATAACCATACCTTAAATATCAAAACGACTAGACTGATAAAAAGTCAGAATGATAAGAAAACGCAATATTAAACATAGAATTGCCCCTTCGTTGAACTCAAGACCTCTCTCTTCGGACGGTCGATTAAATATGTTATTAAAGACCGAGTCACGGGACAACTTATTTAGCCAACTTATTAACCATCAGGCTTACTTATCTTTACTTATCTTATTTTGGTATCGTCGTCTAGTATCCATAGTACAAGCTTTGCTTAGTTTGGGACTAGGTCGATTTGTGTAAGATTGTCCCTCAATATATTATTGTCTCTCAATATATTATTACTTACATTATAAATAGAAAAGTTATTTTTATTTTTTCCCTTTTTTTTAATGTGTTGCCCGCCGTTTCATCACGTTATGGGGCCCTTTACACTGTGGTTATACAATACTCGGATGTCAATATTATCGCGGATTTTAAAATAGTGTGGATATTGCTTCAATGTTCATAAATATTGACGTGATACGTGTTGTATTGTAGTATGAGTGTATCGCGTGATGGTAATCACCGTGTAACGGGCCCCTAAGGGACCTACGGAAGATCAGCGCCGGCTGTAAAGCCTGCATATGCTGAGTAGGTTCCTTTTAGCAACTTAGCCTTTGTTGTGTGTGTTTTTGTTTAATTTTGATATAGTGCTTGTTGTGAATAAATATTTGAATCTTGAATCTTGAAAAGTAACTTCCCCTGTTACCATTTCATACCTAAATAACTGAACTATGATGAATTTTGTTATACATTAAAACATTAATACCTACGAGCAAATAAAGAAGGACATATTATCTTGCGGCTAAAATAAAAACTCCAAAAATAAGACCTGAATGGACGCGGGCGTACTCACGCACACCTAGTGCTTACAGAAGAGTAAGAAAGATTGTGTGTCTAATGCACTATCCAAGTGATAAAGTTAAATTCAAAAATATATTAACAACAACAGATTAACAAAGACGTGTGTCTAATGATGATGGATTAAGGGAATACTCGTCCGCCTACTAATACCGGTCATTCGTTACGCAGCGGATCTCGCTAGAAGGGTTGATCCCGGAGTGCTAATCGATGTGCACCACTTGGCCTTTATGTGAAAAACTTACTGATTTATAGATTACAGCAGACATTAGCGAAGGCGTTACTCAAGGTTTGGTATTTGACCCACGACTTTTTTGCTATATACATACGTGATTTGATGTTCAAATTGTATTTCTCAGTACATACTCGCACGAATCTTCTGTAACATATTGAGTAAATATAAGTTGATCAGTAAAATATTTTCGTGTTATATTGACGAGACAAACTTGACGTCTTTGAGCTAGACTGGTAGGAAGCCACCCAAGACAGGGATACGTGGGAGAAAAAGAGAAAGGCCTTTGGCCAGCAGTGGGATATCTGAGGATCTTAATTCAAGAAAAAACTATCAATGTGTGACCCACATTATGTAAACAATGTTTCAGTTTTTATTATGAAAGAAAGAAATAACTACACGTGGTAAGATAAAATTGGGGGAAATTGGGGGAGGCCTATGTCCAGCAGTGGACGTCCTAGGGCTGATATGGTGGTAAGATAAAAATTGCTTTCAGAAATAACGAGATGAATTTAGTGTTTTTATAGACTTGGGTGATGATTGGGCGAACATTAATTGGACATGCGTCGTTTTACCTCATTAATCCAGACCCATACAACCTCCCCGGGGATTTGGTGAGACAAACGCAGCGTCAAGTGGTATACTGAGTTTTACCGGTACTTATATTTGAATACAAATATACCACGTACAAGGAAAAATATTATTATTTTTCTTGTTAATTTCATGTTTTTTTCATGTAGCAAATAAAGTGACAATGACAATCCACTGTGATAACTTGATAAGAAAAAATCTTATCTAATTGAAGCTGGATTCATATGAATTAAACCTCACAACATCACACAAAGAAGTATTTATAAAAATATTGTAATAAATTATCATGTCAAAGAAACATCAAGACAAAGCCTTAAAATAAACAGAGATAACAGATAAGGCGGCCGTTGTCGTCCCAGTCGCACATGAGCCATGGACAATTTCGGTTACCGCGAGATGGTTTGGTCGTCCCCGTCCACCGCTTCGTCCCGGCTGTCAACCCGCTCGCGTCTCACCAGCAGCTTCAACTCTCGGTACCGCGACGAAGAGTTCCCCCTCAACACTACCTACAGATACAATGTACGAAATCCTGACTTGGTCGAGGGAGCTCGAGAACAAAGAGCCAAAGATTACTTGTTTGTTGGGCCATCTCCGCAGGCTGAAGATGTGTCGCACATGCATCAACATCTTATTGTTTCACCAACGGACCCAGAAGCCAAGCTCACTGAGGAAAGTATCAGAAGGAGTTTGTGCGGACGCGCCTTTACGTTGGGCGCTGGGAGATTCTTTGACGACGTCGAATGTGGCTTGGTCACGGTAGAAAACATAGAGGAACATATTTCTTCTGCCCCAGAAGGAATAGTGAATTTAACACTGTTGTGGGCAGCATTTTTGACTCGTGATGAATTGCTGCCCTTCCTTTTGAGTGCAGGGGCAGATATAAACACAGCAGAACCGTTAGGGCTTACCGCTCTGCACTTGGCTGCGTTCAGCGGAGCAGCAAGATCAGCAGTCTACTTACTCTCCCAAGGTGCGGATCCAGACTTTACTCCGAAACACTTTGCTCCCCTTCATTGTGCTGCGTTTGGAAATTCTCTGGAGGTAGCCGAAGTTTTAATTGCGAACGGTGCTTCCTTACATGCGGTTGTGCAAAGAGCTGGCTGTGAAGACAATCTCGTTCATTGCGCAGTGAGGTGCGACGCAATAGATTGTATGGAACTGTTCATAGATAAAGGTGTTGACCCAAGTTACGTGACTTCAGGAGGATTTAATGCTTTACATTTGGCTGCCGACCTTGGAGCGCAACGATGCCTTTCTTTCTTATTGAAAGCAACAAAGATTCCTGTAAATGGAATAACGAAGATGCGAGACAAAGAGTGCACCGCATTACACTTGGCCGCTGCGAGAGGCTTCCCCGAATGTGTCGAAATACTATTGGCAGAGGGTGCAAAGGCTTACACAAAAAACTACAAAGGATTCACAGCATTACATCTTGCTGCCATGTGTGGTAGCCTAGAGTGCGTCGAAGTGTTACTCAGAGATGGCAACGCTGATGCCAATGCAGAGGACTACGAGAAAAAGACCCCACTTCACGCCGCAGTCAATAATTCAGAGCGCGCGTGTGATATCATAGAAATGCTTTCAAGCTGGGGGGCACAGGTCAATAAAAAAGATGAGTACGGAAAATCTCCATTACACTATGCAGCAGACGATGGTTTAACACCGTGTGTCGAAACACTGATCGTTCTTGGTGCAGACGTTACTTCAAAATCGAAAAAAGGGCAAACTGCATTGAGTATAATCGCTAGAAAAACTCCAAAGTCCTTAGCCATTCTAAGGCATAATTTGGATAACGGGATATCGCTTAGTATTCCTAAAGCGATTAACGAAGAGATTGAAGTGGAATTCGATTTCGGGCGATTACTGAAGTTCTCATATCCTCGGGAAATCACATACTTAAACAGTTTGATTGACGAAGGTCAGAAAGACATTTTACTGCATCCACTCTGCTCTGCCTTTTTGTTTATGAAGTGGGGGAAGATAAGAAAGTTTTATTTGGCAAGACTCATTTTCTGTTTCCTGTTTGTATCATTTTTATCAAGTTATGCTCTAACTGCCGTCGTCAAAACCTGCAAAGGTAATTATACAACCAAATATGGTGTTAAAAACGAACTTTGTCAAAAACAATCAATATTGGGAGATATCTTAGAAGACAATCCGATAGAATTTGAAAGATGGGTTTTGATGGCAATCACAGTTTTTGAGATTTTCCGAAAGCTTACTGGTATAACCGGTTACTCCAGTATTGTTCAATACTTCACCACTTTTGAAAACATGATGGAATGGTTCGTCTTACTATCCGTATTTTCATTGTATAACATCCCCCAAAACTACAGTTGGCAGAACCATGTGGGTGGTTACGCTGTTTTAGGAGCATGGACCAATTTGATGCTAATGATGGGTCAACTCCCTATGTTCGGTGACTACGTGGCTATGTATCAGAAGGTTTTGAAGGAATTCCTAAAGCTGCTGTTAGCGTACATTTGTCTACTGCTTGGGTTTACTATTTGCTTCTGTGTCGTGTTCCCTAATGAGGAGATGTTTGCAAATCCTTTGATGGGTTTCATTAGTACACTGACGATGATGGTGGGAGAGTTGAATTTGAACGTCCTTGTCAACGATCCGGAAAAAGAAGATCCTCCATTAGTTTTCGAGCTGTCATCTCAAATAATTTTCATCTTGTTTCTTATGTTCGTGACTATTATACTCATGAACTTGCTTGTGGGTATTGCAGTCCACGACATTCAGGGTTTGCGGAAAACCGCCGGTTTGTCCAAACTTGTCCGGCAGACCAAGCTGATTCTCTTCGTCGAAATGGGCATGTTTAGTCGCTGGCTGCCTAAATGGCTTCACAAATGGGTCTACAGAACTGCTCTGGTCTCTCCCGAAGCAGGTAAAGTCATAATGAGCGTCAAGGCGCTGAATCCTAGAGAGAAACGTCTGCCGACCGACATAATGATGGCTGCTTACGAACTAGCGCAGTTAAATAAAATGAAATGTGGTAGTACTGTGCAAGAGGTGTTATACAAAAATAAGTATTCATCGAAGTTGAAGAAAACGGAAACGACGGATCCAAATGTCAGTATAGAAATAAAAGGTATGCAAGAGAAGCTTGATCAGACTACGTTTAACCTGAAGAAGATAGACCAAGAGATGAAGCACCTGAATACGTTATTGATGGAGCAGCATTCGATCTTGCAGAGTATGGTGAGGAACTCTGAGAGAACAGTATCGTGCTACACAGCTTCTACGGCATACCCTGAATCTCCGGTGTTCTTTAATTACGATGTTCACAAACAATAAAAAGTGGATAACGAATCCTATTTTAATAACGTATTTTAATCAGGGTAAGATACTTATAACTTATTATTGTACGCGATAAATAAAGTATTTCTTAAGCCTATTATTTGTTTTGATTTTATTATCTTCAAAGTTACATTCTAGACTAATTTGGGTATTACGTTGTGTAATCACGACTGCCGCATGAGTTCACGAGAAAGGCTCATGTGCTTACGGTAAAGGAAACTCAAACACCATTTTATCTTATTGTCATAGTGAAAAAGTGAATAAAGTACGTGTTTTAATTTCATTGCGTAATGTAAATTACATTATTATAGCTCTACTAGTTATGTACATAGTTAACTGAGACGGCGCCTGTGGCAGGACAGGGGCAAGAGGACAGACACGTCAAAGGATATAGTGCATTCAGTATTATCAGCGTGTTTCCACTTGGAACCGTCATTGGCAATAACAATAGGTTTAAGTCGTGGCGGGTGAATTTTCTTTAAACACTTCATAAACACGTACTGCAGGCGGTGTTTTAAACGATCTTGATACATTTCCTATGTAATTTTTCTTTACTTAAAAAATTACAAAGTTGTTTTCTGAACATGAAGAAGGATTTTTAAAAACACTATGTGCTTTGTAATTAATGTTGGAAGCGACTCGGACACTGAAAGTACCGAATATAATTCGGACACAGAAGAAATTATTGACTCATAACTTAAAAAATATACATTTTGATTTCTTACTTTATAAATAATTAAAAAAGGAAGAGATATGTTGAAGAAAGCATTTTATTCAACATACCTGCATGGTCTGAGTAAATCGGCTGTGACATACGGACGGACGGACGGACAGACACGAAGAATCTATAAGGGTTCCGTATTAGACACTTTGGCTACGGAACCCTAAAAACGTCTTACAGTAATAATAATAATTTTAAAATGGCATAATATAAATGACAAAATTACAATATTTTGTTGCTTTCTACGACTTGCATATTGAATAGAACATAGGGCAGTGATTGTTCTGCAGTCCCGTATCAATAACAATTTTACAGATTATCAGTGATATCGCCATCTCACAAAACAGGCAATATTAAATATTACGTATGGATCCTCTGGAATACGGCGCCAGAACGACAACATTTTGCTATAGGCGTTATTTTAAAGCCCTCTTCAATTCTCTGCTTACATCACTGACTTCGACAGTAAGTGAGACCTAGAAAACCGAGAGCATAGACTTAATATAAATGTTAATACTAGTTGTTACCACCGAGCAATTTGTTTCCCCTGGGGAAATTAAATTTTCCCAGAATTCAACGTACCGTTAGAGATTCGGGAAAGCTTGTTCTTCATTCATTGTTCCCTGTTTATCATGTAAACAACAGATTTGGGGTACGGATTTGCATTTCTTTTCGTCCTTATTTTAAGAACAATGGCTTTGAGAAGTTGCCTTCATCACGATGGGAAATTATGTAAGTATAACTACGATATAAATTCGTTATGATACTGGGTGAATAATAATAAAAGATTTTCTATTCATGCGGAGCACAATTTGTTTAGAACCAGTGAAGTCGGGTCAGAATAAAATCGTCTTTCTTCCCATGGATACAGTGTGTTGTAGACTATAGGGAACTAGAAGTGGCTATGTAAATTAAATTTCTTTTGGAAACAGAGATCTGAGTTAAAAATACATACTTACTTACATATTTTATTCCGAGTGGTAAATACAAATTTGTAAACGAGAGTCTAAAGTTTAGTGCCAGCGAACTGATTATTTAGTTCCGCTACTTTAAATAAATATATATTAAAATGTATTCTCTTGACTACAATGAACTGGTTTAGGTACTAAAAAAATATGTACCTACTACATATAAAAAAACATATACTATGTATATATAAATATATACCTACTTAAAAGTAATAATTCCGATAGCTATGGTCACTACCTGCCACTTCACGACTCGTGACTCAATTGTTTATGTCGACAAAGATGGCCGACTACGTCCGCTAGGTGAGACGCAATTACAAGTTATATTAGTTGCCGCTGTTGGACTTTGGAACTACGTTGGAAATTACGGGAACATTTTCTTAGTCAGCGACTTTACTAACTCTTACAAAAGCTTGGAATATACATACAGGTTTCCCAAATTATTGATCGAGCAAGCGAAGCGTCTCCGTTTCAGCTTTCGACAAAAATTCTTCCGTAATATGTATGTCTGTCAGTCTGCCCGGATGTCCTCCTCTACAGGTCGCATTTCTCAACCGATTCTCGTGAAATTTTGTGAGCAGGTTAGATAATTATATAGATTTTTTTGTCGAGTCAGTTTTTGGAAATTTATTGACGAGGTGTCTACAGCTCACAGACCCACTCATTAGTAAGTATAATACTTTTAGTTTATGGTGTTTTATTTCTCTCGAATTAACATATTGGCTGGTAAAGGACACATGCTTTATGTCAAACATACTAGCTGATATGGTAAAGCGTTCTTAAAAACGCAAATCTTTTGGGCTGGCCACAGAAAAAAAAAATACCTTACACTCGACAGGACGCCCGAAAGCTCGGCCGAAATGGTGTAACCCATAATCGGGATTAAATCAATGTGTCGCTGTCGCCGTTGAAACCAATGGTTCTACTAATTTGATAATAACGCGAAATATATAGTTAGCACGTCATTCAGCATCCAATCCAAGAAGCTAAACTGCCATGATTGCCCTGGCTATATTAAAGAAAAATAAACAGAGGACCCGAGCAAGGAACAAAGGTTCTGTAAGGGATCGTCACAATGGCGCGATGGGGTGTATTGACTTAGACAGATTGGCTGCCCCATGATTCGGCTAATCAATAATACTGGATGACTTTGAAGTTTGTTCTTTGTAATTAAGTACGAAATAGATCGTTGTGAATAGATTCTAAGCCTGAGTTACCGCTGATTTGGTATCGTTGCATCCGCGAGAAGTACGCCTGCAGTCCAGAAGGATATTGCATGACTTTAAGAGTAAACTTTAGGACTAATCAATTGTCATTCCCCTACTAAATTGTAATTTAGATCTTATCTAACATACCATGAAACGTTATGCTATCGATCTGCAGTTTTGTATTTTTACTCGGATTAATTTATGTTGAAGAGTATTTTTTCTAGTTGAATTTATCCTACATGCGCCAGTGTTTTAAGGCAATCTAATTATTAACATTTATAATTATTGTAGGTAAGTATAGTTTATACTGGTGTGTAGGCGACAGTCTTACGGTTAGTCATTACATGGTCAGTTTATCTTGTGGACACCTTGTATTTATGGGACTAATCGTATCATAATACTGAAGAAAAAAAGAATAGAATAAATAAACTAATCTAATCTAATACAGCGATTATTAAAGTTTTCATACAAGACGTAAAAAACTATTACAATTTCTAGCAACAGAAACTAATTTCTGACCTAGGTATGGCGGCTCCCATTATGTATACAAAGTTTCATATTATTTCAGCGCGGCGTTTTAAAATGAGAACGAAACTACGTTTGTATGGAGAATCGAGTTTAGCCGAGCGTGCTAAGCGACTACACACATGGCCAATTTTCTACTACGATAACCTTGTAGTTACCAAACAAAGGTAAGCTTGGCTCGATACAGTAGATTGTATAGATATCAGCATTCGCAGGTTCTTCGGTGTTACTCTTATATGTGCCCAGAAAAAAGCAAAACAGTTCCGTAAAAAAAAGCGTCGCGCGTCGTTGTTTACAAATCCCCACGCTCACCTGCTCGATAATGCAAATCAGCCGGTAAATTGGGAAAGCTTCCGGGTAATTTCCGGAAAAATATATCTAGACACTTGCACATTATATGTATGTATACCCAAATAAATAAGTGCGCAGAAAAATCCCGGACAGAATGGAGCTTCAAATCCGTGCGCGGGTGTCGTAAAAGAAAGGAATAAAATGAATTTACTTTTTCAGAGTTATCGAGATGAGCCGGAAGCATGATAGTATCTTGTAGGGAGATAGATGAGTAAATAGCAGTATAGAGGTGTAATGAAAAAACCGTTGATACAGGGATTACAGGTTATGAGGCTGTGCTGTCTGACTGACTGAATGTATTGGATTTAAATCGAATTTACATTTGCGCGCTCGATTCCACAGTCAACACGCGCTTTCTGGTAAGTGCTATCAATAAGTATTAAAAAGTCTTTGGCATGAAATAGCGTTCTCACATAATCTGTCACATTTGTCAACTTTGTTGCCTCGATCTAGAGATGTGCTTTTTCGGAGAATTCTTGTCACGCTCTAATTTTTGTCATTTATAATTTATATACTACGATACGACGGTGGTAAACAGGCATACTACCCGATGGTAAGCAGATACCGTAGCTTATGGACGCGTGCGATCCCAGAATAATCAAAAGCTTGCTTGCTGATGCTTTTTAGGGTTCCGTATCAAAAAGGTACAACTGAACCCTTATAATGCAACTCTTTCTGTCTGTCTGTCTGTCATAACGTTAAATATCAGGAACTACTTATTCTACCAATTTGACATAAACATTTATTTGACATGAAATATCAAAGTCTAGTTCAAGTGGAGTATCATATGAAAGGACTTGAGTTCCCTCCACCCCCTATCTACGAAGTTTACCATGCATACATTTTGAAATTATTACATATGATTAAGATTACCGTAAATTTTACAGGAACAATGTCATTATAAACCTATGTTGGTTAGTTTATTTTAATCACCATCATCCTCCTAGCGCTATTCCCAGTACAGTTGCATTATGAAGGATGCCTGGGGTCCGCTACCTAATCCCAAGAGTTGGCGTAGGCACAATTTTTTACGGAAGCGACTGCCATCTGACCTTCCAACCCGAGGGGAAAACTAGACCTTATTGGGATTAGGCTTGTCAAGTGAGTGGGCAACTTGACTGTTAAAAGTTCTCAAGCCGCCCGGAGGCCTCTAACTTGGCTTAACGACTGCTATTATAGACAACAACCGGGATCAACGGCTTAACGTGCCTTCCAAAGCACGGGAGCGCTCAGTTAGTAACTACTCAAAGCGGTCACCCATCCAAGGACTGACCTCACCCGACATTGCTTAACCTCGCATACCGCACGCGGTACGCGGGCACCGCTGGGCCGCGAACGCTCCTTTTAATCACCAAAGTTTCTTTTAATCACCAAAAAACCTCTATGAACGTAATTTTGTACGGAACCCTCGGTGCGCGAGTCAGACTTGCACTTGCCCGGTTTTTAGGGTTCCGTAGCCAAAATGGCAGATTCGTCCGTTCGTCGTGTCTGTCCGTCCGTCCATACGCCCGTCACAGCCGACTTACTCGGAGACTATGAGCACTACAATTACGAAAGGTGGGAAGGTGAACCACTACAGAAATATGATGTGAAATTACGAAAAATATATTAAACAGGGGGGGGGGGGGCACCCCATACATGTAACAGGGGGTAAAATTTCAATGCAAATAGGCGTGTGGGATATCAATGGATAGACCTTCAAAAATGACATAGAGGTTTTTAAAAAACTTTTCCAATTAAGTCAACCGTTGGTGAGATATTAGGTGTCAAAGTCGTAAAAAGTGTGTGCAGCCCCCTCTAATTTCCAAACTATGAAGTTTAAAATTCTGAATAAATCAAGATGATATACAATTATAAATACTTTCAACGATTTTTGGTTTGAATAAGATAGGTTTAACGGTTTTTGACGTATTGCTGAAAAACTGTCTTGCTCAAACAAAAGGCCGTAAGTGCCGTAACTTCCCTACGAGGATACGATCTTTTTTGATTTTCTGTATTGTATAGTGGTTTTAAATGTAGATTACGAGGTGTCGGTATGGGACCCTTCTCTGTGCGTGACCCGACACGCACTGGCCGGTTTTTTAAATATGAGATTTGGTTTTGTTGACTGCAAGGGACAAATGCAGTTTCTTGCATCGCTTCTTCGGGAGCTCTGGCCTTACTCACTACCAGGAACACAACATCTAACTCTGTAGGGCAAGTAGTGGTCTCAATTTGCGACCATTTTTTTTTAATAATTTATGTGGCTCGGATTATTCTCATAGTAATCCCAGATATGCCACAAAGTCTAAACAACTAAGTATAACTCGGCACTGTTACACAGTTACTGTTTAGTTTCTGTTGTCTTGCCACTACATAAATTTATAGCTTTGCAACAAATACAGAACTATTTTCAGGAGGTCATATATCAAATCAGTTTGCACTGGAAATCGCACCTTGCTCGTTGAAATTAAGGTTCGTTTTGCCAGTGAGGAGATTTAACCAGTACAAGTGAGCAAAAGTTGGTGCACTAGGTATGCAAAGTTTGCAGATGCGCCAGGGTTCTCCAGTACATGAGCATGTTTCTACCAAAATAAACTATGGAACATCAGTAAACCAGAGTATTTAAAAAAGGCTAAAATATAGTTAACGTTGAAATAAATCTCAGAGCTAGCAAATGCAAATGCAACTATAAATTTTAGGTTTGAAAAGGACGGTCGAAAATATTTCTACTCGTATTTCCACGCTTCAAAATGAATACGTATTTTTTTAGGGTTCCGTAGTCAACTAGGAACCCTTATAGTTTCGCCATGTCTGTCCGTCCGTCTGTCCGTCCGTCCGCGGATAATCTCAGTGACCGTTAGCACTAGAAAGCTGAAATTTGGTACTAATATGTATATCAATTACGCCGACAAAGTGGAAAAATAAAAAGTGGAAAAAAATATTTTATTAGGGTACCTCCCCTATACGTAAAGTGGGGAGTGATTTTTTTTTTCATTTTAACCCTAACGTGTGATATATTGTTAGATAGGTATTTAAAAATAAATAGGGGTTTACTAAAATCATTTTTTGATAATGTTAATATTTTCGGAAATAATCGCTCCAGAAGTAAAAAAAAATGTGTCCCCCCCCTCTAACTTTTGAACCATAAGTTTTAAAAATATGAAAAAAATCTCAAAAGTAGAACTTTATAAAAACTTTGTAGGAAAATTATTTTGAACTTGATAGGTTGAATAGTTTTTGAAAAAAATACAAAAATAATTTCTGAACTAAGTTTGTAATTTAACCGTATAAACAGGTGTTTATTGTACCTTTCATTTCTACAAAATCACAATGAAATGACGTGCTTTCAAATAAAGTAAAACCGGTGAAAATCGGTTCACGCAATAAAGAATTATTCCATAAAAATCATCTTTCATACTTTAAGCTCGCGCGCAATAGTTTACTTAATTTGCCGATAGATGTCGCTGTACGTGGAACGCTCATTTCTACATGGCGGTGTTAAGATTTTTCCTGATTTAATGTGCGCCCATACATTAGGTTGTGTTTCTGTACTTAATATGTCAATTTAATGTGACGGACGGAAAACTACGGAACCCTACACTGAGCGTGGCCCGACACGCTCTTGGCCGGTTTTTGTTTCCTTATCTTCCGCATAAAAATTGATGAAAGAGAACCTCGGTGTGGCCCATCCATCGACGAGTAGTTACTAGTTAAAGTTTCATTTAATAAATATCCATCTTTAAAATTATCACTCAATTATTAACTCCTCTCTGCTAACAGAGACGGGCCTTGTCTACACACGAATAGCCATAATCAAATTTCAGCCCCAGATTTCCCTAATTGGCACCAAATGAATTCACGATTCAATCAGCCAAACAAAATTGTGCCAGAACAAAAGCTGAGCCGTTTCAGGTCAAATTTAACTCGAGTTAGTTAACTTTTGTTAACTATGTTGATGCGACAGGTAACGCAGTTTGGATGTGAAGCGAGCCTAAATCACTTATCTACTTATGAAGTTCTGTTTGTTGGGAACAATACTGTGTTGAATGTTTATTGTGTATGTCATGTGTGCTGATTTATTTGGTACTAGAGTAAACATGATTTACAAACAATTTCAACACAACTGATAGACAAATCAGCAACTGTTTATGAAATGTCAAAAATACTCTGTTAGTACGAAGTTTGTATGAAAATTACTACAAGTGATTTTACGATTTGTCTTAATCATATAGTGTCCACTTTTAGATCGGTTTTTTTTGAGTCTTAAAATACCTAAGCTGAAGTGTGATATATTCCGAGTATTTCCATGACTTTTGGTTTTCTGTATAGGCAATTTAAGAATTAATTTTTATTGTTATCAACATTACAATTCCATCCCCGTTTCTTTTACGCTAGAAAAAAACATTAAAAAATTAAGTTTTTTTTTCAACTTCATTCAGTGATATTTAAAAATATGAGAAGGTAACAAATAGACAGATGGACAGCTTTTCTGTTGCAATTATAACCTAAGCACATGGCTCTTTATAAAATTAAAAGAAGTAACTACTAAAAAATTACTAGAAGTAAATCCTAGAGAGCTCCTTTCTTTACCCTACGTAGTCTTGTTTGGCGGGGTCGCAATTAACTCACCGATCCACTTAACCCAATTCCACCCTCATTACGCTTTTATCAAAAATGACATCTTGATTAAATTACCAAGAACTAAGCAAAGAGCACCTTGTGGCCAGCACTATTCCCATCCCACTACGATTCCAAGGAAAAAACAGTAAAATCTATCTCATTTGATTAATCTTCAGCCTTAACATCATAACTACAAGGTGAGTTTTTGATCGTAAGTAAAATCACCTGTAATTTTCTGACCTGGAGCTGCATTCGCTAATGAGTTTTAAAGGTTCGTTTTTATTTCAATTCTTTTCAGATACCTCCATTGTTATATTCACAGCGTTAACCTGAAGGAAATAATTACGCTTTTCTTTTGGTATCGTATTATCAAGGGTCTTTGCGGCCAAAAAACTTAATTTACATTAAGTGCAAATTATGTTTTGAATCGGTGTGGTTGTAAAGTACGACTATATATACATATGTATAAATAAATTACAAAAACGTCATCCCAGTTGGCACGATAGGTATTTTACCCATGTTTTACAGCCCATATCGTCGAAAATGTCACGTAAAATAAGGAGATGACTATAAAACGAATAATGCTAGTAGCCCAATGTTCGTTTCCTTATCCGAAACATTAATCGTTTGCCTAGTATTTGTGGGTGGGATCTAGTAAAATAAATGAATATTAAATTCAACGGCTTGAGTGTTATTTTGAAATGATTTATTCGTGCTTATTTACCCAAGCCGAAACAATGTTGACACACGTTATATTTGGTTCGCTCCCGCAATTTTAATAGTCCACCAGTTATTGGTTTTATTCAGTTCACTAGTTCCTGTTCCCATTGACTGGATAAAACCGTTTGAATTAAACAGGGTGTATAATCCAAATAGAGTACTGAGGGAAAATCTAAAACAGTAAGAGATGAGAAAACTTGTTCTTAGGAGTCCCGATGATAATTTTAGAAAAAGTAGGTACATTGTCCTAATTCTTGAAATTATATCTCGTTCATATCTATTTCAGTTAGCATTCCAGTCCCTTACAGTAGAATGTCATTCCAGTCATGAACGTATGGGACTGGAATACTAACTGGGATAGATGTGAAAGGAGTAAATGGTAGTTAGTAAACTCCGCGCTCTTTCAGGAATTCAAAACGCAACTGGTAGGTAGGTATGGCCGTTATGTGGAGATGGAGATGAGATGTCGTTACTATCTTCCGGCATTGCTTTCAATCTTTATATACATACATTAGTCAGAAAAATAATTAATAGGCAGTTCTTATTTGACTTTGAACTACCTACTCAAAGAACGCGAGATAGACTGGAACACCGGAAGAATTCGAAATATGGTGCTGGAGACGAATTGAAGGCATCAGCTGGACCGACAGAATATCAAATTTATTATGTAGAGTGAAAGAGACGAGTATGATCGTAAACACTATAGAAGAAGGGAAATGATTGGAGATTTGATATGGCACGACAACTTCTTCAAGACTGACATTAAAGGAAATGTAGAAAGAAGGCGAGGCAGAGGAAGACCAAGGCGCAGTTCTATGGACCAAATAAAATAAACAGTTGGCGTCGTGCCAGATAGTCAAAAGGCTATCGTACGAGAGAGAGCAATGGAAAATACATCACCGACAAGATAAACCCTATTTGATAATGATAATGATAAAATACAAACTTACCCCCTTATTCATAAAACTTAACAAACCTCTGTTAACTGAAAGTTGTTTCGTCCCTTTCTCACAAACAAATGTCAAAGTGACAGATAAGGACAAATCAACTTTAGCGGCTTGTTAACTAATAGAGGCTTGATGGACGTTTATGAATAAGGCGGTTACTGTACACTGTCAGTCGTGTGCTTTCGCGTGATTGAACTTCCATTGTTAAAATAATCTAGTGCAAACACAATAAGTACTCGTTCACAAACATTACGAGTCTTCTCCAGCTTGAAGGAGTTATAAACAAGTTTGTTTACCGCACTTGTGCACTAAGTTAGCTTCCAAAGTACCCAGTGTCGTCGGGTTGGCAGCCTAGAGCGCAGTCAGTACTTGAACAGAGCCAGTGTCGCTTGAGGTCTTTATTGAATTAATTGTTGAGATCTTATTAAATTTAGCTGTTCACCTGCAGTATAGCAATTTACTTTGTGAAGTATCTTAAAGTTTTCCATTTTATTGTTTCTGCAAAGCGAGGTGTAGGCATGGAGTTAATAAACACAAACTTAATGTTAGTTTTAAGGTGATTTTCGTGAAATGCTTTACTTACATTTGTTATACAAAGTTGTCATATATTTCACCGTGAGAAGCTATAAACTCACTCTATTCCGAGATGCTAGGAACAAATGACATTGTGAATACTTACTCAAATATTAATAATCTAAAATGTTAGTTCTGGAGTTTGTCTATCATTACAACTCAAAGACCTCGGTATGTAATGTAATAGGGATTTCCCTCCCTGTATTTTAAAGTCAGGATTTTAGAGACAGGAAGCAAAAGCCATAGGGATGTCCCCTCTGCCAATTAAGAAAATGGAATCGCGGCCCTTAAGGACAGGGCGAATATCCAGAGATGGATGTGTTTCTAATTTTCATGCATTTAGGTACATATAAAAAAGCTAAACGCTATCGCCTCTCACTTGCTCCATACGTTGTCGTCTAATGCTCAACTTTGGAGTAGAACCTTAAGTATTTCCTGCGCTTTTCTTGTTGTTCGTCTTCAGGAACGAATTAAGCGGTAATGCTTTATACAACTTACAAAAGAAAAAGAAAATCGGGGTGGTTTGTCATTCAAACTACAAAATTCTTAACGGCTTTAAATTGAATAATTTTGTTTAATTTATAGTTGACAATGAATTTTCATCGGTCAATCAAAGTTAAGGTTTACTTATACAAAAGTAACTTACTTAATCACTCCGTTGGCTCAGCGATCCAAAATGAATCTTAGCCTCCGAAAAAAATTTAGCCTTAACTGAGTTATATACAAAAATAACAAAAAAGAGTAAAGTTCATATATATAAAGTGTAAATATTGGTGAAAAATTATTAAGGTCTGGCCACACCGCTGCTAAAAGCGCACTAAAGCACCGTACACGCAGTCACGTGCCTCATGAGTGAAGTTTTTAACTAATTAGTTTCTCCCTCTTGTTCACTGTGACTCCGTACTTATTTTTATGAGTAAAATAAGGAAAGCTTGCCGAAATATCACACAAATTAAATAATCGATGCGCAGCGAAAACTACATTTGTAAAAAAGAGCTGATAATGGAGTGAGAGGTACGTAAAAAGGTCGTATAATGGGGAGGGCCTACAATAGGTGAGTTTACCCTATAGACGTCAGTTTGGCTCTATATCCGACTGTCACTTGCCACTTCACCCTCGTGAGCGTGTCTTTGTTACATTTCGGCGCTAAGTTATGCTCTAATATGTTCTCTTCATATGTTTCATTCGGTGAGGAATGTCTTTTAGAAAACTAGGGTCTGCCCTTTAGACGAGTTGAATTTTTGACGAAAACCGGCCAAGAGCGTGTCGGGCCACGCTCAGTGTAGGGTTCCGTAGTTTTCCGTCCGTCACATTAAGTTGACATATTAAGTACAGAAACACAAAACCTTACCTAATGTATGGGCGCACCTGCTCAGACCCCATTAAATCAGGAAAAATCTTAACACCGCCATGTAGAAATGAGCGTTCCACGTACAGCGACATCTATCGGCAAATTAAGTAAACTATTGCGCGCGAGCTTAAAGTATGGAAGATGATTTTTATGGAATAATTCTTTATTGCGTGAACCGATTTTCACCGGTTTTACTTTATTTGAAAGCACGTCATTTCATTGTGATTTTGTAGAAATGACAGGTACAATAAACACCTGTTTATACGGTTAAATTACAAACTTAGTTCAGAAATTATTTTTGTAATTTTTTCAAAAACTATTCAACCTATCAAGTTCAAAATAATTTTCCTACAAAGTTTTTATAAAGTTCTACTTTTGAGATTTTTTTCATATTTTTAAAACTTATGGTTCAAAAGTTAGAGGGGGGGGGGACACATTTTTTTTTACTTCTGGAGCGATTATTTCCGAAAATATTAACATTATCAAAAATGATTTTAGTAAACCCCTATTTATTTTTAAATACCTATCTAACAATATATCACACGTTAGGGTTAAAATGAAAAAAAAATCACTCCCCACTTTACGTATAGGGGAGGTACCCTAATAAAATATTTTTTTCCACTTTTTATTTTTCCACTTTGTCGGCGTAATTGATATACATATTAGTACCAAATTTCAGCTTTCTAGTGCTAACGGTCACTGAGATTATCCGCGGACGGACGGACAGACGGACGGACAGACGGACGGACAGACATGGCGAAACTATAAGGGTTCCTAGTTGACTACGGAACCCTAAAAAACGCAATAGTACACAAAAAAAAGTTATTTTTATGAGTAAAATAAGGAAAGCTTGCCGAAATATCACACAAATTAAATAATCGATGCGCAGCGAAAACTACATTTGTAAAAAAGAGCTGATAATGGAGTGAGAGGTACGTAAAAAGGTCGTATAATGGGGAGGGCCTACAATAGGTGAGTTTACCCTATAGACGTCAGTTTGGCTCTATATCCGACTGTCACTTGCCACTTCACCCTCGTGAGCGTGTCTTTGTTACATTTCGGCGCTAAGTTATGCTCTAATATGTTCTCTTCATATGTTTCATTCGGTGAGGAATGTCTTTTAGAAAACTAGAGCTTTTCCGAGCTTTAAATATTTGTGAGAATAGCTGTGTTTTATATAATGTTCGCCTTAATCTTCGTTTTACCTGCAATATTCTCCTCCTGTAAAAAAAAAACGGTAAAAAATTGTGATTGTTAACTACTTAATACTTAATTAAAAGTGTAGTGCAGTTAATGACGATGAGAGACACATGCTGTTTTTTTTGCATTTACACCCGTTTTAAAGTTATTCGACTTTGATTTCAGTTAGTCCTGGTTCTGGACCTTTGAATCAATTCTTAATCCCGTGTTTTAAATACTCTGGTAATATTGGGCCTCAAAAAAGGTTTACCAATTATATTTTTGAAAAATATCGAACGTAATCCGTTCAACAATCCAAGGAGTTTGCTGGGATTAGTCCGTCATACCCGTCCTGGTACCCCAACCGGGTGGGATGCATAAAAGCATTTCCCCAACATAAAAAAAAAGATTGAATGTGAAAATAATTGATAAAACCTGCTTTCATCGCAAAAGACTTATTTAGGCTGAAAAAGACATGAAATAAGCTAATTATGCTTCTAAGTCGAGCACAGTTTCCAACTGACGTTGTCCCATAATTAGCTCCCCTGACGTCTCTTATCTTTTTTGGTTGACACCTTTCAGAGCCTGACCTTTTTTCCGTTAGGACATCTAAATTTAGAGTTTACTTGGGCGTTTTAAAAGTCACTTGACGCTTTTGGTCCTTCAAATCGATTAGATTTATTTTTGAAATTGATGTCCAATTTGATAGTAGATTTTTTTATATGTGAGACGAGGGTCGGTCGTTTTTCCAAACTAATCTTAGTTGTAATTATGACACATTATGTGTGTAATAAAAATGTCTTTGACTTTATCTTAACCATGATCGGAACAAATGCGCTACGTTAATATAAAGATACGTATATACAAGTACCTCCGTAAACTTTTACAAATAATCTTACATTCATGCAACACACATGTTTCAGTATGGTTCATGGATGTTTGATGGCGCGGTAATTGTGGAATATTTTGTCGATTTTGATATTTTTAATGAAAGACGGACTACCGGGGATTCCAGTTGCGCCATTGACCCTAATGTACTTGTTTTTCGACGATTTATTTTTAAGCGGCCTTCAATTACGTTTAACTAATAAGATACTGTTTATAGATCAGAATTTTATGTTTCTGTGTTAACATTTTTTAAATATGAAATAACGGGGAAATGTGTGTACAATTTTGCATATACTCGTAGACAGCGGAATTAGAAATTGCTAATAATATATCTATCATACTATGAGAATATAATAAACTTAATTAGGCAAGTATATGTATATGTAGTATACATGAAAAGTATGAATGTACTAAACATGAATGAACTCATTAGTTTTTATTTTAAAAGATGATCATGTATCAATAAGGTTCACAACAACGTCAGATCCCACTGCAGCTGGGGCCACAAAAAATGTCGCCATTATTGGACAAGATGGCGGAAGCGGCTGAAGGCAAGAGAAGAGAGAAGAAATGCAACCCCTCACTCTAACCACTAAACAAACATTTCGAAGTTGGAGGGAAAACCAAGCCTATTCTTAATTGGAAAGTTTTGGTAACATAAATTATAAAAGTGCTACTGATACATGTACATCAAAAGTAGCTACGCATTTGAAAAGTTCTGAAGTCTTTATTATACGGGAATAAGAGCTTTTTACCCCTTCAAATGCGTAGCTACTTTTGATGCTGACTGTACACCCGTGCCGTTAGTCAATAATTAAAAAAAAAAACCGACTTCAATGGGGAGGCCAGTGAAAGATTATTATACATAGATGGTGCACTCTTAGATTCCATACAATAAAATAAAAATGGCTATTATATGTTTACTAGAAGAAAGCCCGGCTTCGCTCGGGTTATATAAATAAGAAAGAAATAAAGAAAACATGTTTTCGTGACAGTTATAGGACTACCAAAGAAGTAGTGTACAAAAATGTATAAAATAAAAACATTACAACAACGGATTATGCTGAAACTTCGTATACAAATATAGTCTGTAGTCTGGATTAACATGGAATAGGGAGTAAAAGATTACGCTGACGAAGTCACGGGCAATCTTTATAAGTTAATCCTATGTATTTTTATGAGGCTAGTATTTAAAGGCGCATAAAAAAATGGACACCGTAATCACTAATCAGTACTGATTTGTATAGCTAAAATACTAATCATTCATTAAAATTCGGTTCAGATGTGCAATTAGTAAATATTGATGTGCCAGCCAGTATTTTTGGTGCGAAGTCAGAGGGCCGTCCCTTTCACTCTCGTGTTATACACTATATGACGGAAAGAGACAGCACGATACGAAGTTGGATTTTAGAAGTTTGGAGTAGGCCCTCAGAGCTGCTACCGCGAACGAAAACAAATGAAGTTCGTATCTCTCCCTCTCTGTCGCACTTGCACATTCGTGCGACAGAGAGGCATATATTTCGTTTTCGGTTCCCGGTAGCACTTCAGTCCGAGCACGGCGGAGACGGCCGAAGAAAGTCAAAGAAGATTCCGTGTGTCGTCCGTCACATATATATTTTTTTAACTTTCCTTGGACCTATGAACTTGAAATTAGGTGATAATGTTTATTATGACGTATGTTTTACCAAAAATACCAATATATTGATAAATCTCCCTCAATGCGCGAGTCCGACACACATGACCGGTTTTTCTTACATTTTGAGTTTTATTTCTCATGTAGTAAAATACCGTATTCGTTTTAAAGTTGACGCCTGAGAGTCTACCCCGAATATAAAACGAACTATCTCCCTCTATGTCGTTCGAATATGCATGTGCGACAGAGAGGCAGATACTTCGTTTTCGGTTCAAGGTAGCGCCTCTAACGTCCGAGCGCGGCGAACGGCATGAGCAGTACCACTAAGATATGGGAGAGCGAGATAGGGATAGAATTTTGCTAGACGTTTAAAATAGAGACGCAGCTTTAAGGTGGCGGACAGACCCAGCAAACATTCTAGTGGTGTCCTTTGCACGATTAATATTATCACAATACTGCGGTCGTGAATATTATCGCAGTGTTCAAATTTGTATGGATTCTGTTTCGGTATTCACGTGGTACGTAACGCGATATGAACGTATCACGGGAGAATAATAAACATGTAACAGGCCCCATACATTCGCTTTGAAAGCGGTTGTTGTGACAATGTGATAGGCGTTTATATATTGAACGCTTGAAAACGACAAAAATAAAACGCTGCAGACGCGGCTTGCCGGACCACACAATGGGCGTTGATGGCCCATCACCCAGAACGCAGCCCATCAACCTGCTGTGCTACCGCGAAATTCGAAAATCGAACTTCGTGTCGCGTTATACTCTATATGACGGAAAGGGATGGTACGATACGAAGTTCGATTTTAGAAGTTCGCGGTAACACCCCTGGCCAACACACTGGACGCAAACATAGTTTACAATTTCCGAACGTACCCGACCCGACGCTGTCAACCAACAAATTTAATATGGCCGACCTTTCGTCATAAAATTAACACTTTTTAATGCAAAATACGCGACAATCCGAATTTTGCGGATACATATGTTCAACTCAAAAATCGTTATTTTTATACGTTCTTCAATTTGAGACAGTTCTCGTTCGGGTCTACCGTACCCCTGCACGAAATTATTAATATAGATAATGGTAGAAGACTAAGTACCCTCAATTCCTCATGGAATCATGGAAAAACCTTGCTTGCTTGACAAACAAAACGAAGAGAACAAATCGCCAAACGTGAACTACGCGTCGTTGAAGAGTTCCGTTCTGATCATCATCAGCAGTTCCACTTCATCAAATGTCACTTTTATGAATGAAAATGCTTGATTAGTTCATGAAGATACTAAAATCACTATTTGTGTGCCTTTCACATTTGAGGAGTTCCCTCGATTGCTAATGGATCCCATCATCAGAATTCGAGCATGACAAAAATCAATCGTGAAAATAGAACTTGCTTAACAAACACAGCTACAAGGACAAATTGCCAAACGTGAACTTTTCGTCGTTGAAGAGTTCTGTTCTGATCATCATCAGCAGTTCCACTTCATCAAATATCACATTTTTGTGTGATAATGCTCGATTTGTTGATAAAAACACAAACATCACTATATGTTTGCCTTTACGATTTGAGGAGTTCCCTCATCTCCTCATGGATCCCATCATCAGAACTCGAGCATGACAAAAATTAATCGTGAAAATAGAACTTGCTTAACAAACACAGCTAGGAGGACAAATCGCCAAACGTGAACTTTTCGTCGTTGAAGAGTTCTGTTCTGATCATCATCAGCAGTTCCACTTCATCCAATGTCACATTTTTGGATGCAAATGCTTGACTTGTTGATAAAAACACAAAAATCACTATATGTTTGCCTTAAAGATTTGAGGAGTTCCCTCAATTCCTCGTGGATCCCATCATCAGAACTGCGTTTTGACAAAGACGGGACCAACTTGGATATATATACTTACAATCAAAAAAAGAATTTTCCAAATCGGTTAAGAAATGACGGAGTTATGGAGTAACAAACATTAAATATTACCCTAAGTTCGTCTGAGAGTCTCTTCATCATACGAGTATTTTGCCTAATTAATCTCACTTTTTGAAATGGTACTACACGTTGTGAGCGATGGCTATGTTGCTCTGTACGTGTCTACGAGTATTTGTGTATAATCCCCCAATATTATTTTTTTTCGCGACGTAACAAATTTGTCCCCCAAAATAACATCATTTGAGAAGAAAAAATTCTGTAAGATCTCAAGCTTCGCACGTAACGACCTCCTCTGATCTTCACGTCACACGTTTATATAATATGCTTCTATTTTAACATTTATGCCTACGCTAGAGAACCTTGGAATTAAATATTAAAGTAAATGCAGAGTCGATTTATTTACTAAATGCAAAGTAATCCCTTTGGGGATTCATTATTCAGAGAGCTAGCTGGAATCTATTTACCGAAAGTATCTAATTTATCTAAAGTTTTTTTAACTGGGTTGGAATATATCGGGTGATACATGGAATAACTAAGATTTGAAGAAACCTGATTGAAGTAAAGACTTCAATTTCAATGTGCGTATTTGCGCGTCTATTTGTGCTGCATTGCACCTTTTTACAATTATTCTTCAACATGGAAAAACTAAATAATGGACCGACGGTAGCTCTCGACTTAGTACGCGTACGCATTCCAATTATTTTAACGCATTATATAACCTATTATTATGCTAGTATCGACCAGTAAAGTATGATCGATACAAATCGCCCCAAGTGAATCCAGAGTAGTATACCTGGAAGACCGACCTTGCTTCCATCTTTTTCCAGAGAATACAAGTTTTCCCACGAGACCTAGCCAGATCGATTTTTCATCCCCGTAAACCTCCATTCCATAAATTTCATCATTCATCGTTCGAGCCGTTTTCAACAACTCAATTACAAATAAATTTACAAATAAAAGTGTTTACCTACTTTTACATCCATACATATCTACAAACTTTCATAAGTAGAGAACTATGTAAATCTATTACATCAGGATTGGTATCATAATACGCGTATAACACAGTTTATCAAATTATCGCCATCATGGAAAGTGATAGTCGCTTTATCTAAGCGAAAGAGCATTGTCTTTTACGAGTACTTGTGCTGTCTCATTCACCTTCCATTTTTTCGACACATCTAATTTGCCGAGCACGTGTCATGTTCCAAATTGCCGTCTGTGTACGATGTTCAACGTGAATAGTGAAATACGGACCTTTTCCCACTGTACAATAATCTACGCTTTTTCAGCCGAGGGCTAGCCTACAATGGTGATGCCTAAAGGCAGTTTTTGTGCAAAACATTATTTATGAAATCATCTTGGTAGATGGCAGTGGCGAGGCAACATATCCGTATAGGCAAACTGGTATCGTCTGGCTTACGTTTTCATAAATAAAAGGAAAGTATGATATCAATTTCATAAAATGGAAAGCGGATAAAAATAGAGTTCCATGAACACCCATTGCAAAACACCAATTACTTCTCTTGAGAAAACTTTAGAGCCCTTATTCTGCTCGATGGCCTCTTCAATACGATTTGTATTGAATTGGCGCAGATCGGGTAAGAGACTTAGAGATCTGTTTATTGAGCTGCCTGTATAATTTCGCATCGGCTGAAGACTGCAGAATCATCTCATTCCTTTCCTCGTTGAGCCTCTGAGTGGAGATAGAGAGCCTTTTGGCTCTTTGAGTTCGTTGGGCCTTAAAGAACTTAGACCCAATGCTATGGACAGCTTCCAGAAACCCGTCGTTGAATTCGTCCACATCGCCGCCTAGACAATCGAAACGGTTTTGGAGTTCCAGCTGAAAGTTCTCGGGGTTTTGGATTTGGACTGCTGCTGGACGGAGCGTGGACTTCATCAGTCGAGAGCGCTCTAGCTTGACGCATATATTCAATGTGCCTCTTACCAGACGATGATCACTTCCGGTTTTAACCGTATTGATCACAGAGACATCATTAAATATATGCCTCTTCGTCGACATGATGAAGTCCATCTCGTTTTTTGTTGCACCGTCGGGACTCATCCAGGTCCACTTCCTGTGCTCGCGTTTCTTGAAGAAGGAGTTCATCATGTAGAGTCCCAATTCTCCAAGAAACCAGCCAGTAGTTGGCCCCGGTGGTTCCGACTTCCAACTCCAAATTGCCCCACTCTCGGCTCTTCGCCGTCTCTCTTGCCCAGTTTCGCGTTGAAATCCCCCATAACAACGGTGAAGTAGGTTTTGGAACTATGCATGACCTTTGATATATCCTCATACATAGCCTCCACCTCGTCGTCGGAGTGTGCCGAGGTCGGCGCGTACACCTGTATGACCGTCAACGAGTACCTCTCGGATACTCTGAGTATAAGGTACGCCACCCTAGCCGACACACTCTCGATCTTCACCACGTTGTTCACGAGGGATTTGTGGACAATAAACCCGACACCTCCCTGGGAATGTTGGTCGCCCTCCCAGAAATAGAGCAAGTTGCCGAACTTCAGGGTTATCGTGTCCTCCCCCTCTCTTCGGACTTCAGATAATCCTACGATATCCCAACGCAACTTGCTCAATCCTTCCTCCAGTTCCGCTATCTTTTCGTCGGTCCGCAGTGTTCGTGTGTTGTATGTTGCCAGGGCCAGAAGTCGTCGGTGGTGGTAGCCGGATCTTAACCGGAGATTCTTCGCACCCCTGACCCCGCTAGTACCTTGGCCGCTACCAGAACCAGGGTACCGGGGGTCGCCGGAACCTCGGGGCCGTGGCCTGTTTGTGTATGTCTATTGGGCAGAGCCAGCTCGCCAGATTAAAAACTAAAGATGGTAGAATCGTTTCGTCCAAACCTGAGCTTCTGAGTGAGATAGAGTGCTTTTATGGACAGCTATACACGTCAACTAGCAGACCCGAAGTTGGTCTGGCGGAAGACCCTAGAGCTAGATTAACCCGGCACTATACCGAATATATCCCGGACATCAGCCTGTACGAGATTAGAATGGCTCTTAAGCAGCTGAGGAACAACAGGGCACCCGGTGAAGACGGAATTACAGCTGAACTCCTGAAGGCGGGTGGAAAACCGGTCCTTAGGGCCCTTCAGAAGTAGCTCGACTCCGTCTTACTGGAAGGGAAAAACTCCAAAGGCATGGAACACAGGTGTGGTGGTGCTGTTCTTCAAAAAGGGTGACAACTCCTTACTGAAGAACTACCGACCCATCTCACTTCTGAGCCATGTCTATAAGCTGTTTTCAAGAGTGATTACGAACCGTCTCGCACGCAGGCTAGATGACTTCCAGCCTCCCGAACAAGCCGGTTTCCGAAGAGGTTTTAGTACCGTAGACCACATCCATACGCTCCGTCAGGTTATACAGAAGACTCAGGAGTATAACCTGCCCCTCTGTTTAGCGTTCGTGGACTACGAGAAAGCCTTCGATTCGATTGAAACGTGGGCTGTACTACAATCTCTCCAACGGTGACAAGTGGACTACCGCTATATCGAAGTGCTGAAGTGTTTGTACGAGAACGCCACTATGTCAGTCCGACTCCAGGACCAGAACTCAAAGCCTATTCCGTTGCAGCCGGGAGTCAGGCAAGGAGATGTTATTTCTCCTAAACTGTTCTCCGCTGCACTGGAGGATGTTTTCAAGACTCTGGACTGGAGAAGGCTAGGCATCAACATAAACGGCGACTACCTCACTCACCTTCGGCTTGCTGACGATATAGTAGTCTTGGCTGAGACCATGGAGGACTTAAGTACAATGCTCAATGACCTCAGTAAAGCCTCCGAGCGAGTTGGTCTAAAGATAAACATGGACAAGACGAAGATCATGTCAAATGTCCATGTCGCACCAACTCCCTTAACAATCGGACACTTTACGCTCGAAGTTGTAGACGATTACATATACCAAGGACAGACTGTCCAGTTAGGTAGATCCAACTTCGAGAAAGAGGTTAATCGTCGAATCCGACTCGGCTGGGCAGCGTTCGGGAAGCTACGGCACATCTTTTCGTCGAATATTCCGCAGTGTCTCAAGACGAAAGTCTTTGACCAGTGTGTGTTGTCAGTGATGACATATGGTACTGAAACGTGGTCGCTTACTATGGGCCTCATAAGAAGGCTCAAAGTCACCCAAAGGGCAATGGAGAGAGCTATGTTGGGGGTTTCACTGCGTGATCGCATCAGGAATGAGGCCATCCGCAGCAGAACCAAAGTGACCGATATAGCCCTCCGAATCGCTAAACTTAAGTGGCAGTGGGCGGGGCCCATAGCACGTAGAACCGATGGCCGTTGGGGCGGAAAGGTTCTCGAGTGGCGACCGCGCACTGGAAGGCGTAGCGTGGGCAGGCCCCCCACACGGTGGACTGATGACCTGGTGAAGGTCGCGGGTGTCCGCTGGATGCGGGTGGCGCAGGACCGGTCATTGTGGAAGTCTTTGGGGGAGGCCTATGTCCAGCAGTGGACGTCTTTCGGCTGATATGATGATGATGATGATGATGATGACCAATTACTTACCTATTATGTAAGTAGCAATTTTTCCGACACTTGCTCACGATACATCCTAACATGTCATGGTGCTCCCACACTGACTGTTATAAATGTTTTATAACATAGTGTAATAAGGATAAGGCTATGTAACACTCTGATTTTGAAGAGAGATAGTTGCTGGCATCTCGTCGTTTAGTCGTTATTAAAATTCGCCAAGGATAATTTGAATCATTTCAAACTACCTTTTCACTGTACATTTGAGGTAACCGAAAATTTTAATCCATATTCCTTGTGCATAGTTGTTGTAATACAATAATACAAATTCCTGCAACCTCTAGTTGCGTGTATATACATCAGTCTTAAGAGTGCGCAGTACGCGTTCGGTTCTCCATACAAACGTATTTACGCTCTCATTTTAAAACGCCATGCTAGAATAACGTGAAACTTTGTATACACAATGGGATTCGGCATATCTAGGTTGGAAATTAGTTTCTGTTGCTTGAAATAATAATGGAGAAAAAATACAGCGATTATTAAAGTTTTCATACAAGCCGTAAAAAACTCAAAAAGCCGCTGTATTTTTTTTCTTTTGCAATTTCTAGCAACAGAAACTTATTTTCGACCTAGATATGCCGGATTCCATTCTGTATACAAAATTTCATGTTATTCTAGCATTGCGTTTTAAAATGAGAGCGTAAATACGTTTGCATGGAGAACCGAGCGTACTGCGCCCTATTAAGCGAGACAGCGATCTGCCTGCCGCCTGTCACGTCGGTATCTAACGCGAGATAGATAGATTTAACCCGTCGCCTGCCAAACTGGTGAGAAAAACCTCCGATGCTCCTAATTCCTCTATGAAACATACATTTTCTAAAATATATTCATGAATATATCACTATGTTCTTTTTGGTAACTATACAAGACTATTCTTTTGATGCGAACTTCTCTGTTCTTGTCAAAAGCTGATGTCAGCTCGTCAGCAGCCGCCCTTTTTGCCTATTCGTGTATCCTCACATATATTTTATCATTATCGCCATAGATTTTTTGATATGACTCAGTATAGTCATCACGATTGTCCTTGGATTAGGTATAGCCGGCTTTAACGTCCTCGAACTATAAAACTTATTATTAAGTTCATTGGCGTCAGTAACCTACAAAACAAGTTGAGGTAATAGGACCTATATAATTCTATTCTAAAGACAGAAATATATTAATACTTTTGACGACAATTGTACCTGAACATTTTTCGTATATTAACTTATATATCAGGTAAGTATACCAAATACATCTAGTTTATTCTCTCTAGCTTTTCCACTGTTTCTAAATGTGTATTGTATTATTTCCAACATAGGGTTGACTTTAGATTAACACACTGTAAAAAGTTACGACTCGTGGCGAATATTAGGGATTCGGTTGAGGAGGATGATAAACCCCGGCTCCTTTATAACGTTTTTATTAATATTGTTTAGGTTCGTAATTTATTGTTCATCGTAATACCTTATTTTGTAAAACATATAAGGTAATGCGGTGAACTGTCTATCAAAGTTATTTATTAGACACGTACCGTATACATAATAAATTGTGCGGCATAGCATGGGTGAGAAAGTACTACCTAGTCATAAAACATGACTTCAAGTTTTTTTTTTCAGAGTGAATATGTAGCAGAATTAAGCACTATGTACCTAGTACCATTATGAGCGTTTGTTTTAGCTCAGCTGTAAGTTTATTTAGCAAATTTGAATGTAGTGTCGATGTCTGTTGTTGTTATTGTATTTACGGAAACATCTATTTATTGCATTTATTTATTACGAAGGTATATTTTACAGAAATACAATAAACGATACAGTTCATTCGCATGTATTCAGCAGCAGACTAAAAAGCATGATATTCTAAGTTAAGTGCACACCTATTTGATATGAAAGTTAGAGCATAATTTAAACGATAGCGTGCTAGAATATAAACATGTGTACGATGCCCACTACGAAACAGAAAAAATGTTGTTTTTTTGTTGTTCTCTGAGTTACACAATACACATATTACCGGCATGGACCGAGGACGCGTCAGTTTGTGAATAACACTGCCGCGTATTATAAATATAAATTTTCACAGATTGTGTATTTCTGTTGCCGCTATAACAACAAATACTAAAAACAAAATAATAATAATAATTAAGGGGGGCTCCCATACAAAAAACGTGATATTTCAGCCCTTTTTCATGGCTACCACTCGCCGAGCTAGATCTCAAGAACCGTAATAGCTAGACAGTTGAAATTTGCACAGATTATGTATTTTTATTGTGGCTACAACACCAAATACTAAAATTAAAATAATAATAATAATTAAGGGGGGCTCCCATACAACAGAGTAGTTGTTGGCGTTTTTTTCTGGTACGGAACCCTTTGTGCGCGAGTCCGGTTCGCACTTGGCCGGTTTTTATATACAAACTGTCAAAATTTGACAAATGACATTTGACAGTTTCCATATAAAAACGGGTGAAGACGAGTCGGTTTCGGAATAAAAGGGCAGTAACCCTATATTACGGTTCCCTGAAGAAACCAGATAGATTAGTTCGTTGGGGTAGAAAATTGAACCTCTAATTAGGTTTCGGGCTTTGTGGAATCATTTGTTTGGTATCTCCTCAGACGGGCCATAAACTTGTATATACGTGAAATTAATTAATTAAATTTAACACCAATATATAGCAGACAAATAAAAATCCGGCTTTATTTAAAAAATCATTAACAATTCGGCGTGTCTCTGGGATAGGTAGGTAAGTACCTTGCGAGATTATGAATGAATGAATGTTAAATCTCCCAGTGTTCTTAATCCACGACCCATAATAAATTGTTTTTAACCCTTTCAAGGTAGGTAGAGCTGTTATATAGAGCCAATACTGTCAAACATGTATCTTAATTTGAATCAGTAAGACTGTCATTTTTAACTGCCGGCCTGAAAAGGAATTAAACGAAGCCATGTTGCAAGCGGATTAAGCCAATATTCAAAGTAAGCGATTGATATTATATGCTTCATTAAACATATGCGAAAATTGGCTTACAGTCAGTTGCATTTAATTATTCGTCCAAATTCACCACAATAGCACGGTTTCGGAACTAAATATAAAACATGCACATTGTTTAATCGCGGCTTGGGCGGTTTACTATATCAGAGTGGTGGCGCTATTGTTTTTGTGCTATTCCCTGGTCCAGTATAATGTGACCCCGGGTTGATATTCTTTATACGTGATCAGAGGTCAGACTCACTGGTTTTTGGAGTTTTTGATAATAGTACAACATTGTTGCAGCTGCCCTAATTTCCTTAATTAAAAACAACTCAAACATGAACATTAAAATTAGTATACTAATAATAATATAAGCTTCCGATTTCGGATGATGTGCTCGCAAGTGGCAAGCGTAGCCATTCTTGTCGATAAACATGCGTTTGCATTGCATGAACATTGCGGGCATACGAGCCCGCCATTGACATAAGGGCTTTAATCTCATCACGCTTGGCATCCAATTATTTGTTGCACAAAACTTAAAAAAAATACTGCGTCTCGCTTTCAATTGTGTTAATGACCGAAAAGGACCGTAAGAATCGCTTTTCTTTTATGTCTACCATTCCAATTATTAAAAAGCAGAGATTTGATTATGAAAAATAAGGATATCCTGTAGATATCCCTGCTATGTGTATAACGTCTCATTTTAAATTTAGAATCGGGCTGGTTAAATTTTAAGAGTGAGATTCATTACATCTCTCTAAATTAAAATTACGGAGACCGTCATACCATTTGAAATATGATAGAGAGATTTCCATACAAATTGGTGACCCGGGATGCCGCATCAGAGGCGTACGTTTTATGGTAACAGCTACAATAGATGTATGAGAAGAAAAACGTATTTCCTACAGTGTTTTTTGACTTTTATGTCTTTTTCTAACATAAATGTACAAGAACGTAAAGAAAGTAGGCCTACAGGTGTTATGCCCATTCACTAAAAAACGTGGTAATAAAAATTCTGTCTACAATGATTGCTCATCCAATTTGCATCTCAACAGACAATTCAAATACTCTTTTTAACAGTTATATACAAATG
Organism: Notocelia uddmanniana; assembly: GCA_905163555.1. NCBI lineage: Eukaryota > Metazoa > Arthropoda > Insecta > Lepidoptera > Tortricidae > Notocelia > Notocelia uddmanniana. The sequence goes on from LR991057.1 coordinate 3,911,528, forward strand.
GCTTTTTGGCTGGCTCCCAACCCCGCTAACACTGCAAAAACAACCCTAGTTTTTAATACAAAGGGTTCTATATTGTTCGTAAAATGCTGGCAGTTATTCCCCTTTGCCATGGTTCGTAGCCTAGTGTTTCGTTTGAGACTTAGGCACCAATTTTCAGCCGCTTTCGTGAGGAGCATCATTAAATAATCATAACCTTTTGAAAGGACTCTCGTCAGACTAAATTACGTTCCGTGGAATAATATGAAATGTTATTTCAATAGAAACTTCTGAAGTGGAATTTGATCGATTATTTTTATTGTTAGGGTGATTTTGCGAAGTTACTGGTTTCATGCACAACGAGTGGTAACACATTGTAGGGGACACTTTAAGAATGGATTCACTCTACTTACAGTTTTAAAATTATTAAATCGTAAACAAGGAAAACACAAGTGTACGGCTGGGTTGCACCGACTTACGATCACAGACTGATCAACTTTAAATATGGCGCCGGCAGCTGTCCACCACCATATCAGCTCTAGGACGTCCACTGCTGGACATAGGCCTCCCCCAATTTCATGGGGGGTAAATGCCATAATCGCCACGCTTGGCATGCGGGTTGGCGATCGCAGTATCTCCACCGCACTCTAGGAATGCTGCTGCCCATTCCCCGGTGGTCTTGGTCGTAGTTTTAGGACATACCCCCGGGTCCGGCCGGCAGCTGTCATCCCATAGAAACTTGTCAAAACTTTCCATAGCTTACGATTATAGACGGTTTGGTGCAACCCAGCCTAAATATCATAGCTTAAGGATGCTTACAAGTCTAGGGGTGCCATATTCCCGTTCCTAATTCAACAGCGCCAATACGTGCAAAACGAACCAAACAACGATCCTCAAATCAATTAAGGTCGGCAAGATGCTGTAGACTCCTTTCATAGGCTATGATGTCTGCTTACCATCCGGTAGAACTACACTTACTACCGGCGTGGTAGGTAAATAAATAAAATAATCGTGCCACCGGAATATTATAAAAAAAATAGGAACTAATAATGTAAAGCGCTCCACACACCTATCAATTTGTCAATGACAATCTAAAGACGTACCTATAAGATGGAAAGCGAAAGCGACAGCAATAATTTAGGTTCACTTTCCAAGGGGTTGTCTCGACAAATTGATAACGTGTAGTTTTTGTTGCGCTACGCTCATAACCGATCCGATAACATGCGAAAAACCGTATGTAGAGGAAAGCGCCTTTGAGACGAGCACTCTCCGAGCGGGTTCCTGGCACTGAAAGTGTTAAGTATAAGTTGGTATAAGTGTCGAAATATACGTTTTTTGCGGCATAAACGGCCGTATCTTTTTTTTACGTTAACTTAGAAGTATGATTTTTTCACAGCTTCTCCACCGTAAACCGGGGACCGACCGTGGACTTGAGAATATGGTTTTAATTTCAACTCGATACGCGTTCCCATGATAAAGGGTTTTGACAGTCAGACAAACATACAGACAGACAACAAAGTGATCCAAAGGAAAAAACGGAACACTTATCCGTTTTTTCCTTTTGAGGTACGGAACCCTAAAAATAAATAATTTTCGGAATCGCAATGCGATTCCGATGCTCATGGTTACCTTACTCGGTTCCCATAGTATTTTCGTTACATCCTGTAGTATATCTCGACTTACGGGTCACTGGACTGTACCAAATTTCCACCTAACTATACAAGTTATATAGGTATTGAAAACTGTCAACTCTGCAAACTGAGCCGTCAATGAGATAACCGAGTTTGATTTATTCAACTCGTATCCTCCTCCATTACACATAGAAACAACCTTACTACGAACACAATAAAGTTCGCAATCAAATACAAGACAAAGTGGCGATAAAACTTGTGCTCGTGTGACAAGATATGCTCGGAATCCAAAAGGCGTATGTGATTTAAAGTGTCAAGAGACATACGCTTTTTTTGTTGGGATTGTAGTTGCGGTCGGGTCTGGAACTGGGCCACCTGTGCGGCAGATGGTACAACACATGCCTATTTGGTTCACAATACGCTTTGCATCCAGGGTGGGTGATCATTACCTACTATACTATGACCCTTGGTTCCGTAACAAATATGCGTTATTGTAGGTCAGAGAACTGGTACATCCGTGCAGTGGCGACGAGGTTGGTAAGCTTTATGAATAGCTCTCGAATGATCACGTTCGAATACTTTTGGGTTTACCGTGGTTGTCCTTTTCAGACACTTAAAGAAGATAAGGATGGAATTGGGATGACGAGGGTTAGATTTTAACGGGATGTAGGTTCCATGTACCATGTCTTTACAAATGTGGAATTGGGTGGAAAGTGGTAAACTTTAATGAAGTCCGGTCAGCGTAATATAGAATCTGTATATATCTATAAGATATAGCCCAATAGCAAAGCTGCCTAATATAATTTATCTTAACTTAACAAATTCTTACTCCTAATACAGCATAAAATATCTGTTAGTTGCGATGTGCATACATAGTTGGCTAATTCGGCTACTATTTAGGTAATAGTACTGTATGTAATACTGATGAACGCATCTTTTGCGTCACAATTCCGACATCTAGGTGTCACCTATTGCTGCTAAACGCATTTTATGTTTGAATGACATTGAACATTAAAAATAATAAGTAACGATTTGTGAGCTCATCTTTTATGGGAAATTGTGTGCACTTCTACATTTCTACAATAAAATTCCTAAGGATGTTTTGACTTTGTCGCTAACAAAATTTAAGAAAATTGTAAAAGACCGCTTGGTATGTAAGGCCTATTATAGCGTTAAGGAATTTGTAGAAGACAATAATTTCTTTTAAGCCAATCAGTCATTGTTCAGTGTGAGTTTACTATATTATTTATTCTACTATATTATTTTAAATATTTTATGTGACATCTATCTATCTATCTATCTATCTATCTATCTATATATATATTACGCGAAGCCGATCTTTATAATGCTCATCAGATCTACAGTTATGGACCGATTTTGATAAATTATATACCATAGGATTCGTCCCATCCTGCAGATGTGCAATAAGGTCTTAGTTTTTTTTTATTTTTGTCCTGGAAAATTAATAAAATGATATTTCCGAAAAATCCTGGATGCCCCGACAAATATAAGCCTCAAAATAGTGTTCGATGACGCCGCATACAAGCGAGGGGTCAGCTTACCTTGGTAGAATTGTACGAGGTGTCAAAATTTAGCTTGGTTAACACGTGCCCTCCACGTGACTTGGGAACTGGCTATGGTATGATTCCGGATGACATAAAATTAAATATGAACTAAAATGTTCCAGTAAGAAATATCTGGTACAGCATTACAATATAAAACTTTTGAGTCGAGAAATACTCAATATTATTAACTATAAACGAAAGTAAAATTACTAATTTCTTTACAAGACAATACATAATATTCGGTCTAAGTATTTACAGTTTACATAAATGACAGACGTATTGTGTCAACTTTTTTTTTATTGTGCTCTTATTATGTCAATATTAAATTGTCATGGTTTATACTTCAAAGAAGTTGGTATATAAACCAATGACGTTTCAAATATACGTTCCGTATATCTTGACTAATATTGATATCTGCCAAAACAATGACAAACCAAATTAAACTTTACGTTGTGAGTTACAGAACTGTTTCTGAGTTAATCATAGATAAGCTGCAAAACATTTTGAAAGAGAAGAGGCTAGCTTTGTCTAAGTGTGTCTCTCTTCCACCTATTGCCATACCAGTAGGGTGATCATAAGCAAAGAAGTTCAATCAGTAACGTTACTTATCGGTGGATTCAGATCAAACCGACGAGAAAACAATGTTGCACTAATTAACCTTTACGACGCCAATAACTTATTCGACGTATATGCGCACCATTGATTCGACAAATCGACGAATATATCCGTCATGGTGACGGCGTCCAATGCGATATCAACCTAGATGCATTTCTATTGATAGTGCGCTTAAAAGGTTAAATACTTTAACAAAATTAAGAAGTCAGCAAAATAATTAAACCCTTTAATTGTCGACATCATGGGAGTTATGACGTACGTTGTCAAAATCACCGTCGTTCTTTAGTTGACGTGTAAGTGTCACTGCCGTTCATAAAGTATGGCGTTCAAGGGGTTAATTTGCTATTCATCAATGTTTGTCTGAGGATGTCAAACGCAAAGTTGAACCCTATAGAAATGCAAGTAGGTTGATGGCTTCACTTGACAAAATAGGCCTCACAACTGTCATGCCAAAACCACACGATGGGCCATGATGGGCCACGTACAAGACGCAGTTATGCGGTGGAACGAGATGTAAATATGTTTTTTTATGATTGACTAGGGCATGCAATTTCCCGGGAAATCCCGGGAATTCCCGGGATTTTGAATAGAAATCGGTACCGGGACTGCAAACCCTATGATTGACTGACTGGCGATTGGCCTTAGTCTCATCTGATGGAAAGTGATGGCCTTTAATGCATAACTGCGACCTATACGTTGGCCCATTGCGTGGTTCCGGCATCAAATGTTAATACCAATATTTCCAATGTCGCATGCATTGTTTTTTTTTCTAGATTAGATAGAATAGGTTATGAGGATACTTAGAGTATTTCTAAAGAGATCCTATACGAGTACGAGTTCCACCAAGGGGGACGGAAAGCTCTTACCCACCTAAATTGAGAATTTGTCTTAAACGGCTGGCGCCTTATCATAAACAACTCTTTAATTTGGGCGGGTATGACGTGGACATGATAGTGAGCCAAATAAAAAAGTGGAACTATGACAAAGACTTCAAATGATGTATCTCTGTCGCTCTTATTCCATTTAGTACATGACCTCGGTAGTGGTATTATTATTTGAAAATTTCTCATGGGTACTCTAAGGGAGTCATATCACAGAACATTCTTAATTGCGGAACTATGACAAAGACAACAAATGATATATCCCTCACAGTCGCTCTTATTCAATTTAGTAAGTATATGGTATGATCATATCGCTCGCTAACAGTATTATTATTAGTAGGTAGTCTTCTCTGGGGTACTCTGAGTTTGCGTACCTTATTAGAGCCTTATTTAGACAAGAGACGCCATCAGCGCACATTACCGAACAAAATATTTTATAAATTGGGGGAGGTAACACACACATAAAAAACCACACATACAAAATATTTTCCTATTACTACGCACCATTACACTGAAACAATCAACGCACACACATTCAAAACACTAAAATTATCTGATTATTATCAGATGGCCAAATTGACTGAAGTTGATAAGATGCATATTTTTCATAGAAATTCTCATAGTTAGTAGGTAGATCTTATTTCTTGAAATAAAGCTGACATTTACTGTCAATTTGACGACTAGCCGTGATGATCAAGCACGAATGTTTTTAAATCGACTTTGTAATCGACCTTCCGAATACGCATATTCTATCCCGTGGCTTCGCTTGCATTCTTCGTAGTACGTCGACGCGGCGAAGCCGCGCGGGTAACTAGTGTTATTTTATTGAGCATAATTCATTTTGATGTCTGTTGTTTGTGTTTTTATATTGTTCTATGGTTTATAATTTTGTGTGAACTTTCAGCTGTTGACGTGTTGACAATCAATGTTACTATTTCAATATGATACTAGATGAAAGCCCGGCTTCGCTCGGGTGAAATAAATAAGTAAGGAATAAAGTAAACATTTATTCGTGACAGTTATGCAAACGAAGAAAGAAATAGTGTACAAAAATGTATAAAATAAAAACATTACAACAACGAATTATGATAAAACTTCGTATAGAAATATAGTCTGTAGTCTGGATTAACATATGGAATAGGGAGTAAAAGATTACGCTGACGACGTCACGGGCAAAGGCTATAGTATCTTATATATAGTATCTTTGCAAGTTAATCCTAAGCATTTTTATAAGGGTAGTATTTAAAGGCACATAAAAAAATTACACCGTAATCAGTACTGATTTGTATAGCTAAAATACTAATCGTTCATTAAAATTCAGTACAGATGTGCAATTGTTAAATATTGATGTGCCAGTCAGTATTTTTGGTGAGATGTCAGAGCTGCTAACGCGAACGAAAACAAATGAAGTTCGTGTATCTCCCTCTCTGTCGAACTTGCAAAATCGAGCGACACAGAGGGATACACGATGTTCGTTCGTTTTCGTTTCGCGGTAGCAGCTCTCAGTTCTCCGCCAAATTCTATTAAGTAAGGTCCTTTACACTCAATATTATGTGTCAATATAATCGCGATTTTTAAAATTGTATGGGGTCTGTTAAACTCTTAATATTATCACAATACTGGTGTGTCAATATTATCGTGGTTTTCAAAATCGTATGGATTTTTCTTCAATATTTATTGCAGGTGATACGGATCGTGACATGAGTATATCGCGTGATAATAATAACCATGTAACAGGCCCCTATAATAATAATAATAATAATAATAATAAGATTTTATTTCAGACATGAGTCCATACATATTGTTAGTTAACATTACTGCGCCTATAATCTAATGTTAGTGCCTAAGCTAAACGAAATAGAATTTAATTGAAATTGAAATTATTTATAACATTACAAATTTATATAATTTTATTTTTAACTACGTGCATTGCCGTCCACCGGGCTAGCATAGGGCTGTCCCAGCGGTTCATAAACACGCTTAGGATACGGTTGGGACTGCCGCGAAGCCGAGACATGATCCCAGCACTTCTCTTTCTCATGACTGAAGGAAAGTCATCAGTCCGGGCCTCGGCAAACATGCCGGACGCGCTGCAAAATCGCGGCAGTCCCATCAGCACCCGGAACGCGTTATTATATTGAACGCGAAGGTCGTTGTACGCTCTCTGCGTATAGTTGACCCACAGGCTGCATGTGTAGAAAGATACACAAAAGGCTTTAAAGAGAGTGATTTTTACTCCTTCAGTGCATCGCGCAAACCTGCGGGCCAACATATTGCATCGAACGGCCAACGATCTTCGCTCCCGTTCAATGTCAACGTTGTCTTTTAAGTCATCGGTGACCCAGTGACCCAAATATTTAAATTGGCTTACTTGTTTTAAGGGGACACCTGACAACGTAATAGTTGGTAGTGTGTAGGTTTTGGTGCCTGCCTTAAAAACCATAAGCTCACTTTTGTTAGCATTATATTTGAGTCCATGGGCCACCGCGTAACTTTCACAAATTGCTAAAAGTCGCTTGAGGGCTCCAATCGAAGGGCTCAGCAGCACCATGTCGTCCGCGTAACTGATGTTATTTACGCACATGCCGTCAACATGGCATCCAACTCTGGTACTGCTGAGCTCCTCGATCAACCCATTCACATACAGGTTAAAGAGCCGAGGTGAGGTTAACCCCCCTTGCCTCACCCCGCACTCCAACCCGTACTCCTCGGACAAGTACCCTGCCCACCTGACATAATTTTTTTGGTGGTTATACCAATACCTCATCAGAGATGTAAATTCACAGGGCAAAGTCGTCTGAGTACTTATCTTGTCCCAAAGGACATCATAGGATACCAGGTCGAAAGCTTTTGACAAATCAAGGTAACAGGCAAAAACTGGTGTTTTTCCTTGTGTATAGTATTGGACAGTCTGTTTGAGGCACAGAATCGCACTTTCCGTTGACAGACCCGGCCTGAAGCCAAACTGCGCATCGTTAAGACGGAGGTGCTGATCCAGGTGACCATCTAACAGACTGTCCAACACTTTAGCTACAATAGTTGCCAGAGATATTGGCCTGTAATTTGAAATGTCAGTAGCGTCACCAGTTTTATTTTTCACTACTGGAACAACAATAGTGCGCATGAGGTCCTCAGGCAAATACGAATGTTTTATACATAGGGTATAAAACGCTGCAAGGATCCTAGGTAAATGTGCACCAGCATGCTGCAAATGTTCAACGCTGAGGCCATCATGCCCCGGTGACTTACCTCTAACCATATTTTTGATGACGGCAGCAACTTGCCTTGCGGTAATGATAACGGTTTCGACCGGTGCACTGGTATCAGCATTGAACATCTGAGATGAAGGCCCCAACGGCGACTCCACCCTGAAATGACGCTGAAAAAGATTTGCAATGTCTTTAGGGTCATGCGCACCGGCGACGCTCACAGGAAGGCCAGTCCTGTGGTTTTGTTTGTTCACAGCTTTCCAAAACTGTCCAAAGCTTTTATTGGAGTGGTGTTCAGCTATCATGTCACATTTTATTTGCTGTTCATTGTTTTGACACCACTTCAATTTGGCCTTGAACACCTTTCGCGACTTCCTCATGTCCTCATAAATATGCCCAGATGACGGTTTCCCGTGCATAACCCAGTTTTTAAAAAACAGTCTAGCCTTACTATGAGCCTCACTTACATGACGGTTCCAGCCTGTTACCTGTTTCTTCCGACTGGCATTATTAATTTTAGATGAGCATTTTGCAGCATTTGACAATGTACAAATAATGTCAGTGGATGTTGCTTCAATATTCAGTGTTTCGCGTGATAATAATAACAGTTGGTAATATTTTCTCCAATTAATGGAAGCTATTTAACAACTTGTTCCGTTTTGCCAAAGGTATTTCACATTCCGATACGCGTACCATCCAGGAATAGGAGCCGTCAGACCAGAGGGCCTACCGCGATCTGAAAACGAAGTATTTCCCTCTCCGCGCTCGAATATGCAAGTGCGACAGAGAGGCATATATATTTAGTTTTCGGTTGGTAGCACTTTAGTCCGAGCGCGGCGGACGGTGGAAGAAAGTCAAAGAACATTCCGTGTGTTGTCTGTCACACATATAATTTTTTAACTTCCCATCGACCTATGAACTTGAAATTAGGTGATAAGATAATGTTTATTATGAAGTATATTTTACCAAAAATATCAATATATTGATAAATCACATTTGTTTTTTAGTTGTAAGGAACCCTCAGTGTGCGACTCCGACGCACTTGGCTGGTTTTTATTACATTTTGAATTTTATTTCTCTTATAGTAAAATACCCTATTCGTTTTAAAGTTGACGCCTGAGGGCCTACCGCGAACCAAAACCGAACTATCTTCCTCTCTGTCGTTCGAATATACATGTGCGAGAGAGAGGCAGGTACTTCGTTTTCGGTTCGCGGTGGCGCCTCTAACGTCCGAGCGCGGCGAACGGCATGAGCTGGGGGTCTACTCCGAAATTCAAAATCCTAACTTCGTATGGTGCCGTCCTTTTCACTCTCCTGTCATAGACTATATGAGTGAAAGGGACGGCACCATACGAAGTTCGGATTTCGAATTTCGGAGTAGACCCCCAGTACCACTAAGTTATAAGATAGAGCGAGATATGGATAGAATTTTGCTAGACGTTTAAAAGCCATAAGTCACCTAGTAGTTTATCACAACAAAATAGAGGCGCAGCTTTAAGATGGCGGACAAACTCAGCAAACATTCAAGTGGTGTCCTTTACACGATTAATATTATCACAATACTGGGGTGTCAATATTATAGCAGTTTTCAAATTTGTATGGATTCTACTTCAATATTCACGTGATACTTATCGTGATATGAATGTATCACGTGATACTAATAACCATGTAACAGGCCCAATACATTCGCTTTGAAGGCGGTTGTTGTGACAATCAGCCTAGCTAGCACGATAGATTATACCGTTACGTTTTAGGTGACGTTTTAATACATTTCACCCATATAACGTGACGGTATAAGTTATGGTGCTAGCTAGGCTGATAGGTGTATAGAACGCTTGAAAACTATAAAAACAAAACGCTGCAAACGCGGCTAGCCGAATCCACACAATGGGCGATGATGGCCCATCACCCAGAACGCAGCCCAGCAACCTGGCCAACACACCGGTCGCAAACATAGTTAACAATTTCCGAACGTACCCAACCCGACGCTGTCAACCAACGAATTTAATATGGCCGATCTTTCGTCATAAAATTAACACTTTTAAATGCAAAATACGCGACAATCCGAATTTTGCGGATACATATGTTCAACTCAAAAATCGTTATTTTTATACGTTCTTCAATTTGAGACAGGTCTCGTTCGGGTCTACCGTACCCCTGCACGAAATTATTAATATAGATTTATATATTTTATTTTTATTTTATATTATTGACATTTCTGTATAATTATTGATCATCGTGAATTTTTCTGTGACGTTTCTCAAGCACTCTTTTGAGTTTAAAATGATTTTGAGTTTGAGTTTGTATGCAATGCCACGTATTATTTCATTGCGAGTTGTAGGTTGACATTGAGATTAAAAATATTAAAATCGTATTTAAATAATTTTTAAGAAAAAAAAACCGACTTCAATGGGGGAGTCCGGTGAAAGATTATTAATCTTAGACGGTGCACTCTTAGATTCCATACAATAAAATACAAAAATGGCTATAAGTATGTTTATAATGGTAGAAGACTAAGTACCCTCAATTCCTCATGAAATCATGGAAAAACCTTGCTTGCTTGACAAACAAAACGAAGAGAACAAATCGCCAAACGTGAACTACGCGTCGTTGAAGAGTTCCGTTCTGATCATCATCAGGAGTTCCACTTCATCAAATGTCACTTTTATGAATGAAAATGCTTGATAAGTTCATGAAAATACTAAAATCACTATTTGTGTGCCTTACATTTGAGGAGTTTCCTCGATTCCTAATGGATCCCATCATCAGAACTCGAGCATGACAAAAATCAATCGTGAAACTAGAACTTGCTTAACAAACATAGCTAGAAGGACAAATCGCCAAACGTGAACTTTTCGTCGTTGAAGAGTTCTGTTCTGATCATCATCAGCAGTTCCACTTCATCAAATGTCACATTTTTGTATGATAATGCTCGATTTGTTGATAAAAACACAAAAATCACTATATGTTTGCCTTTAAGATTTGAGGAGTTCCCTCAATTCCTCATGGATTCCATCATCAGAACTCGAGCATGACAAAAATTAATCGTGAAAATAGAACTTGCTTAACAAACACAGCTAGGAGGACAAATCGCCAAACGTGAACTTTTCGTCGTTGAAGAGTTCTGTTCTGATCATCATCAGCAGTTCCACTTCATCCAATGTCACATTTTTGGATGCAAATGCTTGATTTGTTGATAAAAACACAAAAATCACTATATGTTTGCCTTAAAGATTTGAGGAGTTCCTTCAATTCCTCATGGATCCCATCATCAGAACTGCCTTTTGACAAAAACGGGACCAACTTGGATATATATACATACAATCAAAAAAAGAATTTTTCAAATCGGTTAAGAAATGACGGAGTTATGGAGTAACAAACATTAAAAAAAAAAAACATACAACCGAATTGATAACCTCCTCTTTTGAAATCTTGAAGTCGGTTAAAAAAGATACCTAGACATGTCCTTTCTGTGTGCTCTTAATTTGTAAAACCGAGCATGAACAGCTAAAGAAGGCTAATAATGCCTTGAACACAGATGAAATAATATCTCAAAGAAGTAATCTTCAAAATTGAACGTTATACTGTATTGTAATAAAGTTGAAATTCATTTTGTTTATTGAGAAATATACGAGGTTCAGGAAAAATCGGGCGATATGTATAATGTAGACCACGGTTAAATAGGTCGATTTAACGGTATGATAGTAATTATGATTATATTGGCTTCGAGCTTCAACAATTCAATTCAGGAGAGTAAGTAATATGTATACCTACACTTTGTTGCCTGTTGATGAATTAGCCGTATTTCTGTACTTCCAAGGACCAGAGTTTATGACCGCTGCTTGGTCGTTATCAGACCTTCTATTGGTGTTACTGTAGTACACAGATACTTTTAGTAAGGGCCATTTAAGACATGCTTTTATTTCATCGGCCCTTTCCCCTTCGGCCTCTCGGAAATGTATGATAATAGTTTTCGATACTTATTTTTGCCAAAATCAAATGAAATTCAACAGTTTGCCGGTTCTCAGAATGTATACTGACTTTTCATCTGTTCGTCTGTTAATGAATCACAATCACCAAACTTCGTGTACCGAAACGCCCAGAAGGTAACAACTACTTTTCTGGAAACTGCATCTAAATCGGTTCAGCCAAACGCGAGATAATCGTGGACAAACATACATACATACGTCTACTTACGTGCATACATACATACGGGTCAAACAGAGAACCTCTTTTTTGCAGACGGTTAAAAATTACGCTTAGTACGCGGGCGAAGCCGACGCTGGTAAAATAATAAAATGACGGTAGACAATTGGCTTTTAAAATTGGATTCTTAAGTATACACCTGGACAGTCGAGTTGAAAAATGATTATTTTTGTGTTAAGGGCATAAGGATGTTCGGATATTTTTGAACCTGTACGAATTTACATAAATTTATTTGAGACTGTACGTGGAATTATTTAATCAAATAAACCACGTGCATACGTGACAGAACCATCGCGTAAATGAAACGTGAAAGCAAGCCTTAATTAAATCTGCATATCTGATAGATAAAGGACCTCAGGGCCCGGCGCTTTCAGAGAGGGCATAAACAGTGATACTACATAATGCTCCACGTCTTTGTTCCTGGCGCTTCGCTAAGGTAGTAATCACACTGGTGTGGTTTCCACAGTACGAGCGGAACACCGCTATGCAAGTGTGCAGAGCGCTAACTCACTCGTACACCGGCGGGCCGTCGGGAAACAGCATCGGCGTGATAATACTCGTAGTAGAAGGTGTACACAAAAAAACCGCTAATCGATGTACAGTTTAGCCGTTTGGCACACGCATACTAGCATATTACATAATAATTTTTTTGACCCGCAGTTCTTAAATATTTTATTTAATTTAATTTAAAAAAATGGCTGAATTGTAATGAAGTGGTATATTTCTAGAATCGCCTCAAAAAGCCCTTTCGCACACACAATAGGCTTCTGAACAAGAAATTCCCATAAAAAAATGACTCGGCACGCCCTAAGCGATTTTTTAGTAAGGCACATTATCAAAAAACCAAATTCATGAAAATAGTCGTAAAACGACAATCCAACTTATTTCATATTAACTACACAGGTAAAGATCCTCCCCCCACAAAGTGGACTGATGACCTGGTAAAGGTCGCAGGAGTCCGCTGGATGCGGGTGGCGCAGAGTCGGTCATTGTGACACTCTTTGGGCGAGGCCTATGTCCAGCAGTTGACGTCCTGCGTCTTCTACAAACTGTACTTCGGGGAGTGTGCTCAGGAGCTCCATGAGCTCATACCGCCTTCCCCCTCCTTCCATCGGACATCCAGATTTACGGCTGGCTACCATCCTTACCTGGTCGAAATTCCTCTAGTTCGAACCAAGCGCTTTGCTTCATCTTTCATAATGCGCACTTCTAAGGTTTGGAATACTCTGCCGGCGTTTGTATTGTCGAGTTCATATAACCTAGACCTTTTTAAGGCACGAGTGAATAGGCATCTTCTGGGTGAGCTCGCTTCATCGTCCGCCTCATCTTTGCCTCCTGGCTAGATGCTGGCCAAGAGCAATCCCATTTTGAATAAAAAAAAGGTATGATTATGACATAAAGATAAATAAAGGACGCTGGTTACTTGTTGAAATTCCCCTACAAAAATCCTTCAAACAGAACGTTTAGCCGTTTGATAAAATGTTACTGATTGGACTATCAGCAAACATTGCAATTATGCAAGCTATAAGCGTCGTGAAAGCTCAGTTGCAACCTCAACGTTTTCCAAACGTGCACTATTCCCGCATAAAAGTTAAGTGAAACGTCAGACCCCGGACGTTAGGAAGGATAAGGATCCAATCTAGATCGACATGATAATCGGCTGTGGGTCAGCAGGGTACGATATCCTAGACGTGTCCTACATAAAGTCATATAGGTACTGGAGGGTAATCATGTAACTTTTCGAACGTACGAGGTTTTCCTAGGTACGAGTAGATGTAATTGATATTTTTACAATGCAAAATTACATTTAGATCTACCTTACGCACGCTCCCAAACGTTACGTAATTGCTCTGCTGCCCGGCTAGTATGATAGCTTATGCCGTCACGTTATATGGCCAAAATATATTGAAACGTCACATAAAACGTGACGGTATAAGCTATCATACTAGCCAGGCTGGTATCGCTGCCCACAAATGGCGTTGGCCACACACAGGAAGGATTAATAAATATGTAACATAGTGGCTCTGTGAGCTGTAGACATCGCATTTTTTTTTAACTACAAAATATCCAAAAACTGTTTAGACAAAAAATTCTATATAATTATCGAACCTGCTCACAAAATTTCACGAGAATCGGTTGAGAAATGCGACCTGTAGAGAACATCCAGCCAGACATATAGACAGATTAGACAGACATACGAAATAATTTTTGTCGAAGCTGAAACGGAGACGCTTCGCTCGGTCGGTCAAATATGTAACATAGCAATTTAATCGAATGTAGTCAGTGTGATTTTTACACACACACGTATTGACGGTGTGTACTTTGAATTCTTGACCATGTAAAATCATCCCGGAACACGACCCCCAAAATCATCCTGTATAATTAATGCGAAAGTTATGTGTCTATATGTTTATTACCTTTTCATCAGATTTCGATGAAATTTGGCATAGAGATAGTTTTAAGCCCCGGAAAGGATATAAGATAGTTTTCAATCCGGAAATAATAGGTGGTAATGAGTTATATGTAGACGAATTCGCGGACAATAGCTAGTTTTCCATAAATTGACCCACAACTTCTCTGCTTCCAATAAATGCGTTATATTTATTAAGTATTAAGTAAATTACCTACAAAAAATACCTAGGTACGGTACCTTATTTCTAGTATTTTATAACTTGTGACATATTATTCTCTCTCGCTTTGTATATTTTTGGTAATAAAATTACAGGTAAAACAAGCTGATATTACCAACCACAATATGTAATTAAATGGTTTTAAACTCAAAGGATTAAATAATTAACATTTCAGCCGCCTTCACGCCATTATTCGCGTGGACGTTCGAATAGCGCAATCAATGATCAATAAAATGATCCCAATCTACTTATTCACTCGTACTATGATAATTTGTCTTCATTTGAAGTGCATTGTAAATATTATGTTGTAACCATGATATATAAAAAAATTATATCACGTAAGATATATAATTGGGGTTTTAATACAGCAGTATAAGTACTTTGTTTTCGGGTAAAATATGCCCTTGTTTTTTTTCTACTCCAGCATTATAATCTGTCAATTACATGACTGACAGCAGTATTAAAACAATAAACTTTTATACAAATGCAAGTCTGTACCATAGGGCATAGACAAGTTTTTATATGACTGGTGGGAGAATCAAAATGGATTTACAACTGTTTTTTTTTTAATAGAGCTCTGCCGACATTTCGATTTTAAGTTTGATCAAATGATTTTGCCGTCGTAGAAAAAATATTGTATGCAATGTTACATACAATATTTACTCACTACGTTCGTTTTGTTACAGCGACTCTCGAATTTTAAGAACCCTTATTATGTAACTGTTGCATAAATATAGTTATAGCACTTACAGCTTTAGGTATTAGGGTTGTTTTCGTTTATTGTTAAATTGATAAACAAAATGTCGCCGGCGATATTTAAAATTTCAATATATTTACAAATTTTATTTTTTATTCATTTATACCAGGTTAATGGCGAACAAGCCTACGCCCCGCAAGATGGTAAGCGTTCACTGCAGCCTATGGATGCCTCCAACTCCGTAATAGAAAGATATACCCAACAAGGGCTTTAAAACGTTATGAAAATAAGCGATATTATAACGATATATTTCGTTTGTGAGTAAAATTTCGTTATAATCATAATCGATATTCCTCATAACGATATTTCATATCATAACGAAATGAAAATCATAACATTATATTATAATGTTATAATATCGTTTAAGATGGTGGCGGTGGCGACAATGACGTGCTCGAGTTTGACGTACTTACTGTGACAGACATGTCACAGCGCACGTAAGAGCGAGACTGTGTGCGAGATAAAGATAGCCTATAACGTTATTATAGCGCTTCACAAAATATCGCTATATATACAGGTTGATTCGGGAGACGTGAGCAAGATCAACACTACAGATTCAGTAGATCATAAGCTACTGCTTCGTGCCACTATTAGTGAAATTAACGTTAATTTATCTTTGGTGTTGAAAACAAAATGTTTTAAATTATTTACGAAATTCATGGTGACTCTACAATCAGAATACTTCAGTCAAGTGATACGTGTCAAATTGAATGTCATCCTAGTCCGATTATTTTCGAAATATCGTATCTCGCTCAATGTGACAATTTACTTTCTTCGTAATCAAAGTGCTGTCATAACAGTTAGAAGTTTAATCTTTATAAACCAGTTGTTGTAGGGTGACCATGATTGTAGAGAATTAAACTTTAACTTAACAAAAATTAAAATACAGGAAAAAGGTATGGGTGTTTCACTTAAATGAAATGGTGAACGATTCATTGCCATTTACTATGTATGTAGTGTTGGTCCTGCTCACGTCTCCTGAATCATCCTGTATAATGCTTTTATTTATAACGATATAATGGATACCGCTATGAATGCGCGACAAATATCGTTTTTAGTAAAGCGTTTTATTAACAAAGTAGCGTTATGAATCATAACGATACGCGAAAATAGCGCTATTTCAAGGCCTAGCCAACCTCCGGTAGGAGATGTCACTGAAGGGCTCAAATTGACAATTTCATGATCCAAATCGGCTTTTCCAATACAGGCACAACATCTCATATAGTTCCAATAAACAACTACCGAAGCCTCGAGTCCCGGAGACGAGGCAACGAATAAACATTAGAACAAAGCCGAAAGTATAATGTTCAACATACGATGCGTTTTAGTGGAGAAAATCCGGCGAATCCGCAGCCAGAAACATTTTTAAGCCACCGCAAAATGTAGCGGGATACTGTGGGCTTAGATTAGATCCTTTGTACACGTATACGAGGTACATTGTTTGTTTTTGACGAGTCCGTAGTTTGCGCTATTAGTACGATTTTTGGATACAGTTTCGACTGCGTTTGTGTGTATACACACAAACGCAGTCGAACACAGCAGGATGATTCTTGAGACGTGATCAGGACCCACCCCTACACACATTGGAAATGTAATGGATCGTTCACCGTTGTATTTAATTCAAACACTAACACCTTTTACCTTTTGTTAAGTAAAGTCACTCTACAACAACTAGTTAATAAAGATATAACTACAACTAAGAGAAGTTGAAAAAACCCCGAAATTTCAAAACTCAATATCTCAAAAACGGCTGAACAGATTTTCATGAAACATGGCTACGAACGCTCAGGATAAAATTATCTACGACACAAAAAAATTAAACGAAAATCGGTTCATCCGTTTAGGAGCTACGATATTATTAGATACACAGATACACAGACACAAAGATACACATACAGACACGTTAAACTTATAACACCCCTCTTTTTGCGTCGGGGGTTAAAAAGCTCTTTATCTGTGTTGACAGCAATTTGATTACGAAGAAAGTAAATTAAAAGTCAGATTGCAACATACGACGTTTCAAAAATACCTAGAGTCAGATGACATTCAATTTGACACAGTATCACAGATAAAGCGACGAGTATCGGTACTCGATGTTCTAATTGTAGAGTGACCATGCGTGTCGTAAATAATTTAAGCCTTTTTCTCTTTAATCACTAAAAAAAGAATGTTAATCTCACTAATAATGGTAATAAATAGTAGCTTATGATCGTACCTAATGGCTCGAATAGGCTCGTTCTTATAATGATCCTCTAGAACTTATATTAGATCGCGCAACTAAGCAAACGTCTTGAAATGCAAACCGACGAACAAATAGACCCGAAGTCGTCGAATAGTATTCATATGTTTTCTGAATAATACAGAAGATTTATCACTGTTCTTTGACAGTTTACAATCATTCCAGTAGGTTTATGACGTAGGTATTATGTCATATTTGACATTTCTCGTACCAGGATAGCAGCCGTCAAAAGAACAGTGAGAAATCTCGTTAACTTTAAGTACACTATACTAGTGGGTAATTTTAGCTTGCCGAGTTAATAATTTAAAACTGCATGAAAAGGCCAACTTGTATATATTATGCATCTCCGTCCCTGACTTTAGACTAAACACTACTATACTACTACCTCTATAGTTACGACTAATAAGTTATATAAGAGAACTTCAGGTCTGACTTTCCTTTGTTTCCAAGCCCGAAACTAGGCTTATCTTTAATTGAACATACGGGTATAAAGAATTTACATCGGCCTATAGGATCTAGCTGTCACAAAACTATTTAAGTAATTTGAGAGCTAAGTAAGCTTCTCTAGAAATTTTGATTGAAATAATCTTCGTTAACGATCAGAAAGGGTCAGGCTTTACTAAACTAGAAATTATGTTACTGCCTTTACATCCTTTAATATATTCAATCTCACCCTTGCCATGTGATATTAGGATGCAATGGAACAGTGCAATCCAAATGTAGGCTTAATAATGGACCCGGGTATGTCCTAAAACTACGACCAAGACCACTGGGGAATGGGCAGCAGTATTCCTAGAGTGCGGTGGAGATACTGCAATCGCCAACCCGCATGCCAAGCGTGGCGATTATGGCATTTACCCCCCATGAAATTGGGGGAGGCCTATGTCCAGCAGTGGACGTCCTAGGGCTGATATGGTTGTAGGCTTAATAATCTTAATATAACTTAACTTACACATGACAGCTTTGTTACACCATAACATACCTGTAAAAGAGAAAAAAAACAATCTCATTACAGTTATAACTATATCTAGAATAAGTATAAAATATTTGCCACACAATTCAATAAATAAAATTAATAAAAACTTGTCAAATGAAGACACCAGTAAATTTAACCTTAGTAAATTACGTGCGCGTTCGTCTACACTGTCTGTCTGCTAATAACTCAAAATAACTAAACTTATCTTCATACGATTTTCACCGGAGTGATGAGGAAGGATTTTTTAACAACGGCGATGGCAAACTAGGCTACGGCCCGCCTGACGGGACACCGGTAGGCTCCGGTGTCCCGTCAGGCGGGCCGTAGCCTATCCGACTCCAGAAGAAGAATCACAAGCTTAATGCTGACCCTTTATTTTTTTATATTTTTTATTAAAAATGGGATTGCTCTTGGCCAGCATCTAGCCGGGGGGCAAAGATGAGGCCGACGATGAAGCGAGCTCACCCAGAAGATGCCTATTCACTCGTGCATTAAAAATGTCCAGGTTATACTTTATATTGGTTATATGGACTTTAAGATTTGCTTTGTTGTTGACAGCCAGATACAGACAAGCGGGTCTCTGACTATCAACATAACGCAGCCACGGCGCCTTACTCATGGTGATCGCGTACCTAAAGTGCAAGTACTTATGGTGTTCCAAATTTCAAATTAAAGGGAAATACATGAAAATTTTTATTTTGATGCTCCGAGCAGGATTCGAACCTGTCACATCTGGCATACGCGGCCAATCGCTCTAGCCTCTGCGCTATCGGAACAACCAAGCTCGTGCACGAAATCCTTCACTAGTTCCCTCTTACAACGCCTTAGGGAGGCGTACAGCGACATCTATCGACGCATTAATTTTTTTACATTTATTTAACATTAAATTTTTCCGTTTAATTTGAAATTAGCAATTTTTGTTAGCAGCGTTACTGCTTAGTACAAAATTAATTTGCTTATGGTGTTATCAAGTGTACGGTCTCGGGTAAGATAGAAGTACTTCCCCAGTTGGGCTGAAGTCCCACTGTGCCCTACCTTCGCATAAGAAAATGTAATGATAATGTCGTTTACCGTTACATTTTTATCGTTATTCTCGGTCAAATGCTAGTCCCCTAATAAAATAACGCCATAAGCGCTTTAAATTATGAGGGCCTAAACTAAACCTCGAGGTCCCAGAGAACCCGCAGGGACCCGACAACTTACACGGCAACGGCAGTACACGTGCCCTCGCCCTAGACAATAAGTAAGAAAAGTTCTTGACATAAATCGGACCGGCCGGGAATTGAATTTGGAACTTCGCAGTAATTTAGGCCAGTGTTAATAGATGGTCAAACTTGGTTCGCTTTTTATGTAACTGATGAGTTTTCCATCACTAAATTTAAATATGTGGGCGTCGAAATGAAGTCTTTCGACGGATAACCACAAATATTAAAAAAAGTTTTCGCTTCCGCTGCGCAGAATAAAATAACGATTAAAACGGGACCTACTTAATATTTAACAGGGTACGAGTTTTTATATAGAATCACTGTAGATTTTAATCTGGATATCGTCGGTTTGAACCCCGGCTCGAACCACAGGGTTCTTAAAAAAACTTATTTACGAATAGCCGTTTGGTATTAAGGGTGAGGCCACAAGAGCGTAATTTGTTTGGTGATGGTCACAAATATGGCGACGACCGAAATTACGCCGCTCACAACTTACAAAATTACGCCCGTGTGGCCTCACCCTTAACAGTTGCTTTTCGGTAAAGGAAAGCATCGTGATAAACCAGTTTAATCCCAACAAGGTTTAGCTATATTAATGGGGTAGAAGGTCAAATGGCAGTCATTTTCATAAAAACAAGTGCCAACGTCAATGTAAAAGACGATGATAGACTCAACCAGTTTACATATATTTAACTACCACGCACTCAAATGCGATCGTTTCACCGGACTCATACAGCAACAGTCAGATAAAAAAAATAAAAACATTTTGTGTACCGGAATAATTTTTAAATCGAGTTAATTGACTGATTGAGTTCGACTTGTTTGAATGGGCGACACGTTAAAGCCAGTAGGTACAACTCAATTAGGTACTTCATCTCATGTGTGGGTGGGTTCGTTAGTGCAATTCGTCCCGTCAGCTGACGCAGTTATGGCGGAGTTTTCCCTGTTTACGACTTATTGGCTACTTGGTCAGTAGTTGTAGTATGTAGGTTTTATATAGCACCTCACCTATTCTGACATATATTTCTCCACATAAGTATTTTAACGTATAATAGATCACATTTTGCGATTAAAAGTGCCTTGTGTCAGTATAGGTAAATAATCTAACTACCTGTTTGTAAATTCCAACCCCCCCCCCCCCCCCCCACAACTGCACGAGGCCATGCATAAGGCGAGTGATAGGAGCCTATGGAGAAGTCTGGTCAGCAATAAAAGGACATGATGATCCTCAGCATTGAGGGAACGACTGATGATGATGACCGAAAAAATACTCCCCAGCTGTGACTTACAACAACGAGCCACGCTCGGTTTCCCAGGTATGAACGAATATGTCCGAGGCAGTAAATTTAACTACAAATTGCCCGCTCAGGGCTAGAACAAACTAAAAATGTCAGAAAACAGAGCGTGTTAAAAATTGGGCAGGGAAGTCCGCTGGAAAAGCAAATATGTTTTAAGTAGGAAAATGGACCTTGGAGAGCCTAGCATTAAGGTCTTGTTTCCTATAGAGTATCATGTATAGGAATTAAACGAAGGCTAGGTCACATGAGGGGTATTATTCACTGACGTAACAGCTGCTCTGATCGCTATAGTGAAAGACCATTACAGGATAAGTAATATTGCATCGTCATCTGTGCTTACTCTTGCGTAAAACAGGCATAATTATATGCAAGCGAGGTTGAGAGGACCGGTCATTATGGCACTCTTATGGGGAGGCCTAAGTCCAGCAGTGGACGTCCATCGGCTGATATGATGATGATGATGAGGTTGAGAGTGGACCTTTGTGGTACATATACATATGTATATCAGAAACGTTTAGATTTTCTGTGTTGACAGAATCAATCCTCAAAGGTTTCAAAGGTTACCTGGAAGAGATGACGGGATGAATTCGGGTTTTTACTTTAATCTTGTGTGTGTGACATATATATTGTTATTTTTTACATACTTACATTATACAGAATGCAGGTGCAAACCCTGCAAGGTGTATCTGAAAATACAAAGTTACTAAATCTCTGACTGATAGTCAGAAGAACTAAGAACTTAAAAGCTAAGATAATAATTTTTACTTTACGAGTATGTAAAACTGCCCTTGATGCATGTCAATTACCATTAGCAATTATTTTTTCTCATTAGGTGAAATGTTCATTTCCTCCGAGAACAAAGTTCTATAAACATAAAAGTCCTAACCACCAGTCACAGAAAAAACCTACCTGAGCCTACGGCTACGCTATGTACTAAATCAATGTAGGTATGACCTAAATCTGTGGATCGTTGTGACCTAAACCTAACGGAGGCAAGTAAAACAAAGGGAACTTGTTACTGGACCAACGCATATCACTGTACCTAGTTTTAATATTTTGGAACATGTAAACTCTAATATTTCTATAGTTTAACTTATACAGATGATGAAGCAAAATATTTATCCAATAAAGCTATCCTTTTCAATTGGATTTTGATTCATTACCCCAAGCGACATGTGCAAAGCGTAGCGTTCAACACATACCTACAGTTTTTAATGTCACCATCAAATATGTGTAACTACATTCTTCAAATTCCAAATTCCAAATAATTTATTTCACGTAGTTTCAGGTACAATAAGATCGTACAAGTAACATTCGTATCACTAAAACCTACCATACATGGCATGTGAAATTGAAATGTACACTAACTTACTTATAATCTAAAAACTCCTGTACACTATAAAAGCACTTTTCGGCCAGCCACCTTTTTAGAGCTTGCTTAAATTTTACGAAGGATAGATCTTTTATTGTGTCAGGCAGCTTGTTTAATACAAAGCAAAAAGGTGTAAAATCGTAAACATATTTTTAACTTAGACCGTACAGAACCCGTCTACGGTTTTATTTCTCCACGTGAATGTAATAACAGCCAATTTATAAAAGGAACAGTGAAATAGGTATCACGTCTTAATTAAATAAAATGAGCCTTGTAGCAAAGCTAACTAAGGTCCTCTTTCTTGTGACAGAACGAAAGTTATTGTTCCTCATACGACAATATAAACATGGAAATATTGATATTACTCATTATTTGGGCAAAAGCTATGCGACAAAAGAAAATTTAATGTAAAGAAATATTTTACATAAAAATTACTTTTCGTATACATTTACTTGTACTTAATGGTCTTGGAATCCTTTGTGTATGAATTTAATTATGTATTTCGTATAGATAAGGACAGACAAATTATAGCGGTATTTTAACTAGAATCCGTTTGATGGACGTTTATGAATAAAGGTCTTAAAAGACTCTAGTTTAACTACTTCTTTACGTAGCTGATATACATATTTTTTGTATAGGTACTTTCTTTAGGTACACTTTATTCGTGAATTATTTTTGCAGCTAGTTTAAATTCTGATAAGAATTTGGAAGTGTCGACCATATTGCGGAATCAAATTGAATGTAACTAGAAAACCAAAAATCTCACAGAACTGCGCGCCAAGACCAAGCATTAGAGCTCATCATCTGAATACTTTTTGAGGATGAAAATGACAGCTGAATCACTCGTGCGAAACGCCTCCTAATTAAACTGCTAGTCCGGTTGGTGGGGTCAAAAAATCCTCGTTATAGACCAAAACATTTTCAGTAATAATGGAAAAAACACGTCTTCAAAACTGCATAGTCAAGTGTAAGAGTTAAAATACCATAAATGTAAATTATCTAGCTCGACCTCAATACTGGAGGAACGTAGTGAAACGTTCTACATTTCACTATCAGCCTCCTTTACACCCGCCATCACAGCCAGAGATAATGAGTTTCAACGACTGTTTAAATACAGAGCAGAAATAATTTTCCTTCCTCGCTTTATGATGTTATTAGGTGCCCGGCTCCGTCCGCGTTTTAGAAAGAACCTATGCGGAGACGCGGGATATCTACTAGACTAATTCCATCCCGAAGATTCATTTTATATATGTACTAGTCAAAAAATATTGAAATAGGGTGAGTAGTTTCGGAGATTTGAAATTAAAGGAAAAAATTGAAAAAATTTATGCTCTGAGCAGGATTCGAACCTGCGACATCTGGCTCCTAGGAGCAATAAATTTTTCAATTTTTCCCTTTAATTTCAATTTTGGCATTTTCGTTAGCAGCGTTACTGCTTAATACAAAATTTATTTAGTTTCGGAGATTACCTCCTACACTCAAACTTATAATATTGCTCATACAGGGTGATTCCGGAGTCGTGGATCAAGAACAAGAACAAGAAAGTCCAGCATTTCAACTTTCTATCGGTTAGCCATTTCAAAAAAAGTAGTGACACGAAACAAACGTATTTCTTTTTTAATTTATTTTGATGACAAAAATACAAAATCTTAAAGAAACATGGTTACCCTACTCTCTTTGACGGATGGAGAGTTGACAGTGGGTAAGGGTGACCAAATTGTATGAAAAAGTATTATTTCCCACTATAATTTGAAGAAAATCAGTATTATTTGAGTTATAAACCGCCATACCAACTGTGATGCTGTCTATTTTGAATTATTGACCATGTACCAATCCGAATGACGACCCAAAAATCACCCTGTATAGATAAATTTGTATTGCTATTTCTCACAACCCTAGAAGTTTTATCAGTACAAAAGATCAAACATCCGTAAAAGTTTTTTTCAACAATACCCTCCGGTAAGTAATCTAATTTACAAGCGTGTTCACTCACAGTAGGTGAGGTGGTAGATAGGTTACCTTTTACTTTTTCTATGTATGTATTTGGGAACGTGTACTTACAATTGATTCTGATAGAAAGAAGTCTCAAATTTTCCATAATTTTAGGATTCCATTGTGTAACAGTCCAAACCAAATTTATGAAAAACACGTCACATGTCACATAACAAAATAAAATAAAATTTCTTGCACTAGTAATATTCTTAGATGTAATCATTTCGACATTACGTTTGACTAGTACATCAGTAGTTATATGTATACAAAAAAAAATGGCCTCATGAAATAGGTTAGGTTAAATGTGTGTAAGTACCTTAATTTTAAGAAAAAAATAAGTAGGATAGTATAATTAATAATTATGTCACTTAGCGGAATAAACAAAATTTTAAATCACTTTATTCCTTTATCAAAATCAAGCGAGCTCATGATTCGCCGTTAAAAAACAGTTTCAAAACTGTGAGAAAAAGTAAAAGTAACTAACAGTACACTTTTGATTTAAACTGATTTATCTACGGGGTAGTACGTATAGATTTAAAACTGTAGTGCTAAAAGTTCTTCGGCGATGACGACGAGGATCTAACCGGAGACCGTCAGCTTCAAAAGTCAATGATTAATCTAGGTTCTACTAAGCTAAGCTGGCTCGTCGACCCAAAGAGGATCTGACGCGAGAGAACGCCACTATTCTGCGCCACCTCACGCCTGTTGGGTACTTCGAGGTTGGCTAGATCTTGGTCGGCTTCGTCATTCCATCAGTATCTGGGACGACCAACTGGATGTTTTCCATGGGGCCGACCCACATTGGCCACATTACGCTCTCTTCACTGCAATATCGTCTCCCATCGTACCCAAGTGGATGAGCCAGCCGTGTCGCGTTCCCTTGACTTCGCCAATTCCCTCCCTACTCGTATTCTTCCTAATCTAATAATCTAATAACTAGATTAATTAAAGTCGGCATCCTGTCCAACCATATGTATGTGTTACTTGTGAATTGTATTAGAAAATCCATGTAAGGTAAATGTCCCTAAGTTTGATACCTAGCTTAATAAGCACTACTAATTAGCATAGTTATTTATTTATTCCAAAAGCACCTATTGTTACAGGTTACAACCCAATGCAATAGAGCCTAAACTAAAAATTTACAACTAATCAACTTTATTTGACACCTATTATTATCGTTTATTAATACAGAGAGGAACAATACCACGGACATTCCTGAAAGTAGATAGGTTGTCATTTAAATGATGTACAATCGAATTGAATACATTTGAAACTTTTGTTAGAAAAAAAAACATTAAAATAGTGACTTTTAATATGAGTAACAACCCTATTATTTTAACATTACCATTTAAGTATTGTTATTTTGAAGTGTCACATGTCACTACCTTTCTTATAAGATACGGTTGAAACAGGCTTTTTTTATGTTAAACCAGCTATAACTCGAAGAGGGTTACGAATATTAATATAGTTTATTTGGCAAAAGTATAGTACCAAGGCTAACCTATTACACAGAAAACACACAGTTTCAGTTTACAGGAAAGTCCATCGTTCTGTCCCATCCGGTATATTAGATTGAAAGTGCCAAGTACTGGGTAAGTGTCGACCCCTAGAGCGTTTACCTTGATGTATACACAATTTCAAGTATACACATAACTAAAAAAAACAACGATATGTAAACTTGCCCCAAACACAAACATAAACAGCAAGAATGCCCGTGGCTGAGATCCATCTATATGTACATTCTCAATTAACCTTATTTACATACACAAGTTGGCTCGGATCTTTGGATTAGCCTGATCGCTGGCATGTCGGGTTCGGGTAGACATACTAAAACGCACGCTTTAGTTAATAATCCTCGGAGGTAAAGTTTAACAGACTGTAAATTAGCTACGCTAATGCTTGTACTTTCTTGAACGTCAAAATGGAGAATTAGTAAATATTAGAGTAAGATACTAAGCTAAACGCCTCCGCTCTCTTCCGACGTAACCTTATAGGCACAATACACAGAAACTTACAAACTGAAACAATGTCACAAGTAGAGAGTCGTTTATTTTAAGGTGGATTTAACTCACTTCTCTATTGTGCTAAAAAGCTTTACAGAATTAACCACAGGCTTTGTAATTTAACCATAAGTATTCCTCTTTGATACAGATACCTAATAAGTAAATAATTGGCTGGTCGGGCACAAGTGCCTTTACTACTTCTAGACTATCTAGACCACTACGTCTTCACAGCGAATCTTTGCCTTGCATTCTCAGCTGCATTGCTCTCACGCTTGCGATTAAGTTAACCTTCTCAACACTCTGTCAGATACAAACGCTGTCACTCACACGCCATGACATCGAAATGTTTGTGCGAAATTGAATTCTATAGAAAAACTATCGTATTATATACTTCAAATACGTTCCGAATTCTGCATAACGAAGACAGCGAACTAAAACACAAACTGCAACTAAATAATAAGCACCCAAACATCCCACTTAGGCGACACATCTGACGGAGTTACTTCACCCAGTTCCCAGTTCCCAGCAAGAGTCCACATTCAGAGCAAACCTCATCAAGGGACGACATATATCTTGCCTCTTTACCTTAGGATCTTACAATATTTACTCACCATTTCATCTGTATCTTTTTAAAGGTGTTTATACCTATTTCAGCTTCCCAGTATTCCATGTTCATAAAATATATATACCTTTTAATTTTTTTTACATAATGTACTCACGACTCACAATTTTTACGGAAGGGAGCATTTACAGTGGATCGGGAGGTACCAGCAGATTGGGCAATCGAGCGATGAAACAGTCAGGAAAAAGACAGCTGAAGCTGAAATGGCGCTGTTTTCGCATCGAATTCGTATAACGACTTAATGTAAATAACCGTAGAACATATTGCGTTATTTCTATATTCAAATGTAAGGACATGTAGGAGTTTTATAGTAAGTATAATATGCAAAGTCATCTGGAAGAGTTGCATCAAATTTGTCCCTTCAAATAGCAACCTTACTGTCCAAGTAACAAGATTCAAAATGTAATGACAGTTTTATGACATACCTGACTTCTATACATATAATAAAGCTGAAGAGGGTCGAAAGTCTGTACATGGAAGATATTCGAAAAAAGTTGGCTGGGGATACTTAGAATTGATAACAGAACACGTTCCAACAGTTTTTAGAATTTTTGTCTGTTTGTCTGTTTGTCTGTTTATATGAACGCGCATCACGTGAAAACGGCTAAACGGATTTTGATGAAAACTTTACTAATCTGTCGAGTAAATACCCGGTCAGGTTTTAGGCTATAAAAATTGTGCAAATTTGGGTTTAAAGGGGGTAAAAAGAGGGGTTGAATTTTGTATGGGAACTCCTATAATCCATGAGTTACAAGAATGAAAATTGGTAAGCATATACTTGACGACAAACGAAAAACATCCTCATTCAAAATTTGTGAAATCTTAAGATAGAAACTGAAAAAAAAGTAAAAGCAAGCGCTGTGCCGCGGCGCTGCCCAGTGTGCGCGCCAGCCACCACGGTCCCTTCAAATTTTAAACACTATTATGATTTATTCCATTAATTAACTGTGACTCTAAACCCCAATTTCAGTACCGTTTTCTAGATTCAAAAACTACATATATAACTTTGTAATCCCACTAATATTATAAATGCGAAAGTTTAGATGTTTGGATGTTTGTTACTCATCACGCAAAAACGACTGAACAGATCAAGGTGATTTTTTGTATACTAAACAGTATATAATGTGGATTCACTTATAGTATACTTTTTGTCCCGATAATCACCCTCAAAGGGATGAAATCGGGGGTGCAAATATGGTGTCTGAAACTGGTGATTTAAATCCTCATACGCCATTCTAAGCTTTAAGTTTCAGCCCATTGGTAGTATAACGGCGTGTCAATAAATTTAACTTAAGCCATAGCAGAATTTGACGTATTGTAAACAAGCTGACGTGTCGATATGTCAAAGCCGAAATATCATAATTCCTTCTGATTGATGACGCTATTTTTGAGCATAACCTTTTAGTTAGGTCTATTATTGCGTGTAAATCAAAATAAATTTGCGATACTTTGGAATTGTTTGTCTTTATATGCTTAAATACAAAAACAGCTGCTTCAATGCAGTCTTTGTATCGTCGGTGTACAATTTAATTTTGTCGTGTATTATTTTTTACGTAATTGGTGACCCTTCAGACTATAATAACTGTTTGATATAAGAGATCACTTGGGCTGGGCAGCCCAATCGTCAACATTGACGGTTGAAGCACCTTAGATCTATGCACAAAGTACAATATATATACTGAGATGGAGATACCAGTGAAATACTCCACATAGATCGTAGCGCCGTTGTGTATTTAGTAAGAACTAACCGCACGACCGCTGCATCCCTGTCACTTCAATATACAAGTGCAATAGAGATAGCACCAAGTGACATCTGGTACAAACAAGTTAAAATAACATTTCCATAGAAAAAATCGTACTTCGAGTTGAAAGGCCCCTGGATCTATGCTTATCCGTATACATATAATACAGCTGTAGAGGGTCGAAAATCTGTACATTGAAGATATTGGATAAATCAATGGAGCGATTGGAGGGCCTTTGGCATCGAAACAGAACACATTCAACAGTTTTAAGAATTCGTGTCTGTTTGTCTATCGGTTTATATGTCTAGGCAGTGTGACTCTCGGCCTTCAGCCTCACGTGCATTGCCGCTTCGGGTCTTTGGTCCTCAGCCTTACATGA
This sequence comes from Notocelia uddmanniana, assembly GCA_905163555.1. Lineage (NCBI taxonomy): Eukaryota > Metazoa > Arthropoda > Insecta > Lepidoptera > Tortricidae > Notocelia > Notocelia uddmanniana. Next base: position 3,940,826 of record LR991057.1, read on the forward strand.
GGGGCCCGCTCTGTTGGCTATCTTGCCACTATGTGTGAATGATCGGCATGAGGAGCCCACTCTGTGTGAATGATCTGCCTTTAGACTCGCATGCCTTGCCCCTCTGCATCAGGCCTTCGGCCCTACATAAGGAGCCCGCTCCGTTGGGACTCTCGGCCTTAGGCCTCGCTTGCATTGCCACTCTGCTTCAGGCCTTCGGCCCTACATAAGAAGCCCGCTCTGTTGGGACGCTCGGCCTTGGGCCTCGCGTGCGTGTCACACGGTTCTGGGCCTTCAGCCTTATATAAGGATCCCGCTCTATTTGAATGCTCGGCCTTCGGCCTCGCATGCCTTGCCACTCCATTTCGGCCCGTTAGTCATCAACTTGCCATGAATAATCTACTCTGTTGGGAAGCTCGGCCTTCGGCCTCGCGTTTCTCGCCTCCCTGTTTCAAGTCTTCGGCCCTCAACCTTACATAAGAAGCCCGCTCTGTATGAATTCTTGGCCTTCCGCCTTGCATGTTTTGCCACTCTGCTTCCTTCTTTCGGCCCTCATACTTACATGAAGAACCCGCTCTGTTAGGACGTTTTACGGAAGAACTGCGTAGCGAGACTTTTATCATTGTACATGTAATATTTTACGGGCTTTATTCGTCTAGAATCAGTACATTTGATATTCTGAAATAAGCTTAATCATTCGTTTTGAAAGCACGAGCACGTAGCACCAACTCCCGTTACAATCGGACACTTTTAATTGAAGTTGTAGATGATTAAATATTAATTATACCTAGGACAGACTGTCCAGTTAGGTAGGTCCAACTTCGAGGAGGGGGTTAATCGTCGAATCCAACTCAGCTGGGCTGAGTTCGGGAAGCTACGGCACATCTTTTCGTCCAATATTCCGTGGTGTCTCAACGAGGGTCTTTGACCAGTGTGTGTTGCCAGTGATGACATATGGCACTGAAACGTGGTCGCTTACTATGGGCCTCATAAGAAGGCTCAAAGTCACCCAAAGAGCAATGGAGATGGCTATGCTGGGAGTATCTTTGCGTGATCGTATCAGAAATGAGGCCATCCGCAGTAGAACCAAAGTAACCGACATAGCCCTCCGAACCGCTAAACTTAAGTGGCAGTGGGCGGGGCATATTGCACGTAGAATCGTTGGCCGTTGGGGAGGAAAGGTTCTCGAGTGGGATCGAGGATGCAAGTAAGGTCTATGAAACGGGGTGGTTTAATCCTCATACGCCATTCTACGACTTAAGTTTCAGCCAATTGGGAGTATAACAGCGTGTGAAGAAATTTAACTTAAAGCATAGCAGAATTGTAAACAAGTTAACGATTCATTATGTAAAAACCGAAGTATCATAATTCCTTCTGATTGTTAACGCTATTTTTGAGCACAACCTTTTCGCAATAAGTTCTACTTTGCGTGTACATCAAAATGCATTTGCGATACTTTGGCATTGTTTTTATTCATATGCTTAAATACAAAACAGCTGTTTTAATGCACACTTTGTATCGTCGGTGTACCATTTAGTTTTATCGTGCGTTATTTTTTACGTAATTGTTGACCCTTCACACAATAAAAACTGTTTGATATAAGAGATCACTTGAGCTGGGCAGCCCAATCGTCAGCATAGACAGTTGGAGCATCTTAGAAGAGGGTCGAAAGTCTGTACATGGAAGATATTCGAAAAAAGTTGGCTGCGGATACTTAGAATCGATAACAGAAATCGTTTCAACAGTTTTAAGAATGTGTTTGTCTGTCTGTTTATATGTCTAGGCATCACGTGAAAACGAACGAATGGAGTACAATTTACCCTAATTAATATGGCAACTGGATCTTCGGCGACGACATAGCGCGGCCTTCGGCCTCGCATGCCTTGCCACTCTCCGTCGGCTTTCCAGTCATCAACCTTACATGAAGAATCTACTCCGTTGGGAAGCTCGGCCATCAGCCTCGCGAGTCTCTCCTCTCCGCTTCATGCCTTCGGCTCTCATCCTTACATGAGCAGCCCGCTCTGTGTGATTATTCTCGCATGCCTTGCCACTCTGCTTCCGGCCTTCGGTCATCATACTTACATGAAGAACTCGCTCTGTTGGGATAACGTTTTACGACAGAACTGCGTAGCGAGACTTTTATTATTGTACAATGTACATGTAATGTTTTTGACGAGATTCATTCGTCTAGAATCGGTACATTTGATATTCCGAAACAAGCACTTAATGATTCGTTTTGACAATAGGCTTTCTAGGGAATGTCATATTGACTGAAATCATTTCTTAAAGGGGTGTAAAGAAGGGTGATAGATTGTATCATCATTATCATCTGAGGCGTTATAGCCACGGGTGGGCCCTAGGCTAGCCTGGTCAAGCAAATATCTCCAGTCCGATCTATTCGTGACTTTCCTTCTCCAACATGTCACCCCTAAGTTCCTGGTGTCCACCTGAGCTTGAGAAAGATTGTATGGGAAAACAAATCATTCTAAGGCGAGAACGAATTATACGCGGACGAAGTCGCGGGCAAAAGCTAGTTAAGAATAAATGAACTAAGGAGTAATAAATCCCTCTAAATTGGAATCCAACTGATTTACCCTGGAGATATTTTACCTGGGGCTATATATTTGACAAGGGACTGCGAAACTGGCGTGGCAACATGAGAATATATTATACTTAATATGATTATGTAGGCTGTACAATTGAGGGCTTCAATATAATTACCCATGAGAAATACACCCGAAATAGTAAATTCAAATGTAAACGTGTTTGAGAGTGATATACAGGATGTTCGGCAGATGGATGGCCATACGTATATTGTGGGAATAGATGAGGTCGTCTGCTACGTGGGCTAGCACAAAAATATGAAAGGGCCCAAAGATTTTTTTTCAGGATTTAGTTATTCTTAAAAATAATTGAGGTTTTAAATCTTGAATTACTAAAAATGATAAAACGGACAACATATTTGTTTTATTTAAAAGCTAGACTTATTCCAGAAACTTACGAATTCAGTTATTTGAAGACAGAGTATTTCTAAAACAATAATAAAAAATTGTTTTAATAATGCGCCATTTTTTTTGTGCTTGACCACCATTTGACCACGTATAGGTCGATTCACAAGAGCTGGCGCGGAAAACGTATGAAACTGTCAATAATTTCATAGACATTCCGCGCCAGCTCTTGTGAATCGACCTATAGCACATGACCTCATATAATCCCCTACATACGTATGTCCATCCATCTGCCGAACATCCCGTATACAGTTATTTTGTAACACGTATACCTCTGAATAGACTATAGGCACATTAGGCACCTTCTTATTTAGTAGATATAAAGATAGAAATAACGGTTTGGTAACAGAATCGTATGTAATTCATTGGTTAATTAAAGGTTTTTGTGTTGGAGTGAGTCATTGTTATTAACGTAACATTAACTGTACTTTGACTTAACTTAACACTCTATATTTACTCTGAAGTATTTTGTATAAATACGAGTACTATGTGCTCTGAGTACAACCATAATATCATGATACCACCAAAACCTTTACGATCCGGTCTTCGCATTAATTGCGTTCTTACAACGCAGGAAAACCACTAACAATAAAAGACGCCTATTAAGTTTGTTTTATTATGGTGCTGCCAGAGATTCGCTAGTAAGATAGGTCATTGCAACGCACACTACCTAACAAACATGCCAAATATTTGACGGAGTGTAAGTTTGAAACAAAACTGAATACTATTTGATGGCGATGCCAGCAAAACAGAAAATTTAATCCGCCCCAGTTTTTAAATTTACGCTGTCTATAAAATGTAACACATAATTATCTCATACAAAAGGTTCTGCATAAAAGGACAATAAGTAAATGACGATCATGACACTAACAGAAGTACAAACTACCTGTATAAATATTACCACAGAATCTCAATGTATTTTCCCCACCAGATCCCAAAATACTCGCTAATTTCGTGGAGCCAATAAATTATGTTGGCAATACTGCCACCAAGCGACACAAAACGGTAAACTTTTCACTTATTAGTATTATTAAAGCCACATAAATCTAACCTAATTTCAAAGCATAATAAAACGTTGAAAAGCTCCGTAAAAAAATAAAAGAAGAAGTATTACGAAACTAATTTTACCCAATAATCGAGTATAAAACGTCTAAATGAATTAAAAAAGTTAAGCAACCGCAAAGTTAAGCGCTTATTTTTAATCTAGCTGTCTGGAGGTTTTGGAGGTCAACGTTAACTTTTTGATTAAGTATACGTATATTTGATTAGAGATTTCAATGTAGGTAATTATAAAGTTTGTTTTCAGATGGTACGTTATTAAAAATATAAAAGTAATTTATTAAAACGTAAAATAGTATTTCAATTTCAATTTGAATTTTAATTTATTTCAATTTTATTTATTTCCCATGTAGGTATACATTGATACACTTACGTCCGTCAAATGTTACACATTTTGCTTAAAACTACTAATAATTGCTAATTACTTTATAAATAACTTATCATAATAATTACAATTATTCCACACATCTTTTTCTATTAAGTAATCCGACACTTTATAATAAGATTTCTCAACTAAAAATTTAAATTTTACAACTTTTTTAAACTTATGATCTGGTAAGTCTAATATATGCTTAGGGATTTTGTTGTAGAAATGTACCGCCTGTCCAATAAATGATTTCCGAGCTTTGGCAATTCGTAAGCGACGCACAGCAAGTTTATCCTTGTTTCTTGTATTAAAGGTGTGTATGTCACTGTTTTTCGGAAGATGTTCGTAGTATCGTCTGGCATACATGATAACTTCATAAATATAGAGTGACGGTAATGTTATGATGTTGACTTTTCCAAATATACCTCTCAAGGACGTTCTCGGTTTCAAATTATAAATCGCACGCACAGCCCGCTTTTGTAGAACGAATATGCTGTCTACATTGGCAGATTTTCCCCAAACTAGGATTCCGTAAGACATGAGACTATGAAAGTAGCTGTAGTACACTAATTTAGCTGTGTCTATGTCTGTTAGCTGCCTAATCTTTCTGACAGCATAAACAGCAGAACATAATTTACTACTCAAAGTGGCTAGGTGCGAACCCCACTGCAATTTGGAATCAACTGTCAAGCCTAGAAACACTGTGTTATCCGAGAAGTCCAGTGTATGACTGTCCAGAATCAAGTTTGGTGTGTGATATTGTTGAGTCTGGCGGCAAGTTGAGAATCTAATGCATTTTGTTTTTTTAGGATTCAGTACTAAATTATTGACTGTAAACCAATGCAATACCCCCTGCAAAATCGGATTAATAATAGATCCAACTCCATCGCTATTTCTGGGCACTTTAAACAAAAGCGACGTATCATCCGCAAATAGTACTACACTGGTTGAGTCGTCTAGTATGTACGGTAAATCGTTAATGTATAATAAAAATAAGAAAGGGCCCAGTACAGATCCCTGGGGAACACCCATTTCAACCGACATTTCTACTGATTTAGATCCATCAACATCAACACACTGGGTTCTGTTTGTTAAATATGATTTCAGAACACCTAAGGACCTACCCTTGACACCATAATGATTCAGTTTAGCCAACAACGTCGGGTGATCAACACAATCGAATGCCTTGGATAAATCGCAAAAAATACCAATGGCATCATGCGAATCATTCAAGGCATCGAATATGTATCTTATAAGACTCGCTGTAGCATCAGTTGTTGAACGACCTTTAATAAAGCCAAACTGTTGAGTATGCAAGATGTTATGGGCATTAAAATGGAATAACAGCTGATTCAAAATAATTTTCTCAAATAATTTACTTAACGCTGGCAAAATCGATATGGGTCTGAAATTATTACAATTCTTAGGGTCTCCAGATTTAAACAACGGAATAATCCTGCTACACTTCATAAGATCCGGAAATGTACCACTGTCAATACACAAATTGAAAATTGTACATAAGTGAGGAGCCAGAATGTCTATAACGGTATCCAGTAATTTTACAGAGAGTTCAAAAATATCCTTAGTACTTTTAAGTTTTAGGGATCTATATGATTTAATTAAATATGCTACGCTAATATAATGGAACTTAAAAATAGGACCTCCAGAGACATTTAATCTTAAAAGATGTTCCGCCACTGTGCAATTTGAGTTAAGGCATTTAGTTGTTTCAACAGGAACATTTGAAAAGAATTTGGCAAATGAGTTTGCGATATTCACATTATTGTTAAGCGTCGCATTTTTATTCACTAACTGGATTTTAGCTCTACTTGCCTTTGATTTTCCCAATTCCTCGTTGATAACAGCCCAGGTGGTTTTAATAATATTTATTGAAGAACACTTAATACATTTCTGGCTTCGACGTAAGAGTGGTAAGTCAGAAAATAGTCATTGTATGGTTTGTATACTGTAGGCACTGTTTATATATTATGTTTTAATAGTTAATGACATTCTAAACCATGTATTTAAAACCCGTAAAGGTGAAAAGTCATGTATGCAATTTTACTTATATTGCCCAATTGATACGGGCGTTATGTATACCTACACAGGTTGATTTCCGGGTGAGGATCATAAATCTGTTTTTCCGACTTGGTATAATATGTAAGCCATTTCAAAAAAATATTAGTGATGTCCAAACAAACTCATTTCATTTTTAATTTATTTTAACGACAAAAAACAGAATCCCAAAACACATGGTTATCCTACTCTCTTTGTTTGTCAGTGATAGTGTCCTGCACGGCTAATCTATCGCGAAAATAGGTTTTCTACTATAGCATTGTTATTTTTGTAGTAACTGAGACTGTAATTTTATATTTAACTATACAATTATATTGTTTTGAAAAAATGACACCTCGCCGAGTTTCTTACGCCAGTTCTTCTCGTGGCAGAAGTTTATTTTTCCGAACCGGTGGTAGTTTATTGACGTTTATAGGTGCATGTAATATGCCTAATTTGAAGAATAAACTACTTTTTCCTTCCCTTTTTTTTCTTTTTTGAGGGACAGTATGGAGGGTTGACAGTGGGATAGGGTGACCAAGTTGTATTAAAAAGTTTTAATTCGCATTGAAATTTAGACAAAGAGAGAAGTATTTGAGTTGTAAGGCCTGAATCACACTGGCGCGGCCAGGCCACGCCAGTCTGTGAGAGGCTTAAACCTTGATAACAACTGTGACGACCTATATTTAGAATTTTTGACCATGTAAAATCGGAATGATTGATTGGCTTACGATCCCAAAATCACCCTGTAGAGATCGATCATTGTTCACGGTGACCGCACTCGTATGCTTAAATACTACATGAAAAGATTATCCTATGAAAAAATGGGGATTAAAAACGATTATTACTGAGACAAATGAATCTCCATCTGCAGAACAAATGACAAATAACCACATACAAGTACCTATCCGAACTTCGTGCAACATCCCCATTTCTAAACAGGTAAGACAAATTATCAACAATCAAACAAACTGATCTGTTTTCCTTGTGATTTATTGTGTTCTTTTTTCCGAAAGAGACAACCGCTTTGGCTGCCAGCACTTTAAAATATGTATTCGTATTTGTATTGTCAAATGTTTCGGGATTCCTTGTCAAAATTATGCTAAAAGATTTCTTAAAATTCTACGGGTTGTCCATCTTAATATTAAATACTAGCGGTTTCCGGCGACTTCGTCCGCGTCTCCGCTCCTGTTGGTCGCAGCGTGATGTTATATAGCCTAAAGCCTTCCTCGATAAATGGAATATCCAACACAAGAATACTTTTTCAATTCGAACCAGTAGTTCCTGAGATTAGCGCGTTCAAACAAACAAACTCTTCAGCTTTATAATATTAGTATAGATAAGCCATACGGCACAAAATCAAAGGTACACCATCAGATACCTACCAACTAAACACGATGCCGAGGGAAAGTTTTATCGTATAAATAACCATAAGTTACCCAAAAACTTAAATCGGTATTTCCCTAGGATCGTGCGAGTAAGTATGAAAGTTTATTATTTACTTAGTTACAATTGACCTCTAAAGTCCGTCGCACGACTTATTGACTTATAAGGTTATAAGTTTGAATTCCTATTTACTGAAATGTCTTATTATGTCCGCAACTTGCCAAATAGCAAAGTGAACGAAACGCAAACTTGCTCAAACGAAAGCTCGCTTCACAGACCCGATAGAAAGCGAAATAAAAATGCAAATGATACCTCGAACAAAGTTTAACCCCTTTAAAACGATTAAGGAAATCCGAAGACCTGCTTCCAATTTAAGGGCTTACGTGAAACTTAGATGTCGTTTTAATTTTCCGAAGACTTCGGAGTTTCGCTGTAAAAGCAAAGTTGTGTACCTGGGAGTCAAATTGACCTAAGTTCATTTTGTTTACACGTCATTAAGCTACTAATCTCTAGAAGCTTATTTCCCGAAAACCCGTAAACACTTAAGCAAGCTTAGAGCACTCTAAATTTCAGTGCCAAGTTTTACGAGAATTTTTTATGACTTTAGATTCTGTTGTGTTAATGTTTGAAGACCTTTATTTCACCTTGTCACAGTAAGAAGTATCTGGGAGGGATTCGTGCACCACTAAAAACGAATTTAAATTGAGTCGACAACGTGTTCCTACACACATACACAACCAAATTTTAAGAACAGGATGCATTTTTAGACGACATTCAATGTGTAGTGTATATTTGAGATACAAGAAATAATTTTTAAGAAAAAAAAACCGACTTCAATGGGGGAGGCCGGTGAAAGATTATTATACTTAGATGGTGTGTCTTAGATTCCGTACAATAAAATAAAAATGGCTATAAGTATGTTTATAATGGTAGAAGACTAAGTACCCTCAATTCCTCATGGAATCATGGAAAAACCTTGCTTGCTTGACAAACGAAACGAAGAGAACAAATCACCAAACGTGAACTACGCGTCGTTGAAGAGTTCCGTTCTGATCATCATCAGCAGTTCCACTTCATCAAATGTCACTTTTATGAATGAAAATGCTTGATTAGGTAATGAAAATACTCAAATCACTATTTGTGTGCCTTTCACATCTGAGGAGTTCCCTCGATTCCTAATGGATCCCATCATCAGAACTCGAGCATGACAAAAATCAATCGTGAAAATATAACTTGCTTAACAAACACAGCTAGAAGGACAAATCGCCAAACGTGAGATTTTCGTCGTTGAAGAGTTCTGTTCTGATCATCATCAGCAGTTCCGCTTCATCAAATATCACATTTTTGTATGATAATGCTCGATTTGTTAATAAATACACAAAAACCACTATATGTTTGCCTTTAAGATTTGAGGAGTTCCCTCAATTCCTTCATCAAAAATCGAGAGACTCAAATCACTATTAGTGTGCCTTTCACATCTGAGGAGTTCCCTCGATTCCTAATGGATCCCATCATCAGAACTCGAGCATGACAAAAATCAATCGTGAAAATATAACTTGCTTAACAAACACAGCTAGAAGGACAAATCGCCAAACGTGAGATTTTCGTCGTTGAAGAGTTCTGTTCTGATCATCATCAGCAGTTCCACTTCATCAAATGTCACATTTTTGTATGATAATGCTCGATTTGTTGATAAAAACACAAAAATCATTATATGTTTTCCTTTAAGATTTGAGGAGTTCCCTCAATTCCTCATGGATCCCATCATCAGAAATCAAGCATGACAAAAATTACTCGTGAAAATAGAACTTGCTTAACAAACACAGCTAGGAGGACAAATCGTCAAACGATAACTTTTCGTTGTTGAAGACTTCTGTTCTGATCATCATCAGCATTCTTGTTGATAAAAACACAAAAATCACTATACGTTTGCCTTAAAGATTTGAGGAGTTCCCTCAATTCCTCATGGACCCCATCATCAGAACTGCGTTTTGTCAAAAACGGGACCAACTTGGATATATATATACTTACAATCAAAAAAAGAATTTTCCTAGTCGGTTAATTTACAAGTATATTCGCTCTTGTCACAATGGTACGAAAAGATACGTAGGTATTTCTCTTTCCTTAACCGTACAATACATTTACGAAAAAAATACTTATTCCATATTTGTGTTAATTGGAAAGCTCCACAATTATTTGTGGAGCTTTCCACAAATAATTGTGCTTTTTTGTACTTATGTACAAGTTAATCAATTTTATTATTTCACACAGACTTGAATTTTACTTTTATTAACATAACAATTTAATAGTAATGAAATTTAAATTCATAAAACTAAATATTTCTGTATTCCTCTGCATTGGGGCTGGAACAGTCATCTCATTTATGTTCTTAAGGCAATGACGTAAGATTTACAATTGCCTGACTAAAGCTTTATTAATCTTTTCTTAGTTATTTCAAGATAATGGAAAACGGCTCCTGCAACGAACATGTAGCCGCGAGCTGTCAAGTCGCCATCTTATTTCATAGATTTTAATTGAAAGGCTCTCGTCTTTTAATTACTCGTACCTACCCTACCCTTCAAATTAACCCAAAGACAGTAAATTAACATTATTGATTTTTTCCATTAAAACTTAAAACTTGTTATGGTTTCCTTTCACAAGGCTCCTAGAGTTGAGAAATTTTAGCGAGTTTTCAAGAGGCGCAGAACGCGTGGGTTGTTCGTAATAGCACGGACCTAAACTTTAGCAGTATTTTATAGAAACTTTTGTTTTAAAGCGTGTTTTCAGCTGGCAATGGCAGCGGCCCATGGCCCACACACTTTAGCAAATTGGAAAAGAGTTAGAAAAGCGATACTACACTCACGTTACATTTTAATGTGTTATCGTCGGTTTGGAGCGTGCTCCGACCGTAAAGCAATTTGCCCCTATTTGCGACGTCGCGAACCATTAGCGTCCTATGCCGTTGTGTTGACTAGGCTAAAAGGAAGGACTATATCATGCCTCCGACAAGAACACCCAGAATCTTGTCAAATTTTCGCTATTTTAAATGTCTATCATCATCCTCCTAGCGTTATTCCCAGTACAGTTGCATCCTGAAGGATGCCTGGGGTCCGCTACCTAATCCCAAGAGTTGGCGTAGGCACTAATTTTTACGGAAGCGACTGCCATCTGACCTTCGAACCCGAGGGGGAAACCAGACCTTATTGGGGTTAGGCTTGTCAAGTGAGTGGGCAACTTGACTGTTAGAAGTTCTCAAGCCGCCCGGAGGCCTCTAACTTGGCTTAACGACTGCTATGATAGACAGCAACCGGGATCAACGGCTTAACGTGCCTTCCAAAGCACGGGAGCGCTCAGTTAGTAACCACTCAAAGCGGTCACCCATCCAAGGACTGACCTCGCCCGACATTGCTTAACCTCGCATACCGCACGCGGTACTCGGGCGCCGCTGGGCCACGAACGCTATTTTAAATGTCTATATCGTAAATAATTCCTACACAATCTAGAGTTCGCAGGCGCTTTCTCTACCAGATTTTCTCCATTCACGGTCGTTTAATCGGCTAAAATAGGGGCCAAAAATTGTCCAATAGGACATTATGTATTCAGATATAGTTCGTAGGTATACTTAAAACGTTACTACACAATTCATTATCATCGTCACTTCGTCGGCCTCTATACGTCCCACTCCGTGGCACAGGCCTCTTTTCTTGATGAAAAAGGAATACAAACAACGAACTCCTTTGCTAATACAATTAGTTATCGTACTAGTAACTAGGCACAAAATTCCGCAATACCTATGTATCTCTGATTCTACCAGTTACGAGTTAACTTCGCGTGTTGCAACTTATCGATATTCATGCCATACCACACTATCGCTTGTCTCACGCGAGCCTGACCAATTTATTTACTCTAACGGTCTGGCACTCATTAGATACCATTAGTAGCAGTTTGTTTATAGTTAACAACCCCGTTGTTTGCTCCTCGAAGCCGTGGGAAAGGAGCTCCGCCTACACTAGTTGAGCTATTCACAACTTATTCTCCTCACCTCTCTGCGCCTACCATAATATATCTCGGGAGGGCATTTTACTATAATAGTATAAGGGTTCCTTCTCATTTATGAGAGGAGGCTGATATGTTGATGATGATGAGTACAAGGCTCGGTTTTATAAAGATCTGTTAGAACTTTTTTGGTACTGAGTTACCAGAAAAGAACCAGGAGGCGTACGAGTATGACGGTTATCGCCGTGGATAAGATATTCGTCACTTTCTGACAAGTATGCGAGTGTGAAAGTGACGGGTGGACGGATAAAATGGCAACCATCATAGGCCCGCAGATATATCTGGACATACGGATCTTTATATAACCCGGTCATCGTGCAGGTTGTGGGATCCCCGACTCGTACCACTGGGTTTTCCAAAAAAAATAATTTAAACGTATAATGATAACAAACAGCAGTTTTTCGGTGAAGCCAGTCTCCCAGCGGCCTAGTTTCCCTATGGCTTGGCAAGTCAGATGGCAGTCAGTTTCGAAAAACTAATGCTTACGACTTAAATACCACATAGCAACTACTTGTCGAAAAAACCGGCCTAGCGCGAGTGGGACTCGCGCACCAAGGTTTCCATACAATCAGGGAAACAAATTTGATTAATCAATATATTGGACATATTTTGGTAAAATATGCCATCCTACTTCAAAGATGACATAATCTGTACTGGGTTGACAGCTGTCACCAGACTCTTTATAGCTGAAATAGATAGTAATAATAAACGTTATCGCTATATTTCAAGTTCAGTCAATGGAAAGTTAATAAATTATATGTGTGACAGACAACAGACGGACACGCGAGTGACAGCAATAGAGCTCCGTCTGGACCCTACGGGTACGGAACCCTAAAAAGCACCACTAAGACCTGCTTGGCGGCGGAGGGCGGCCATTTACAAGACGACTACGACTGCACTGCCTGTGAAGGCGTTGTGAATAACAGCTCAGCCCACATGTTGGTAGGTAAGCACGTTGTCTAAATAACCAATCTACGTACTAAAGGATGATTCACAGTAGGCCGTTCGGTGCCCGGGCCGGCCCGTTTTCTTCTAGAGAAATACGACGGCCGTTGCGTTTGCTGTCATAGAAAACGGGCCGGCCCGGAGACGGAACGGTCTACTGTCAATCATCCTTAAGTCGGTGAGAATGGACTTGTAGAGCGTTCGAACCGTGCAGCAGTAGTTAATTTTGATTTGAATTTCTGTTACACCCAGAGTTGGGCGTCAATTTAAAATTTGTATTTTGCATTCAAATTTTATTTCAATGTGTAACTATAACTCGTAGACTTAATAAGTTTCTGTCCAAAATTTTGTTCGGTACAAGCTTTTATTGCAGACTGTACTTTTGTTTCCAAAGTGACTCGTTGAGACGGTTCGAATGAGACCAAACACGACTGTTTTGTCTTGTGTACTTGAACTGATACTGGGAAGTGGCTGAAAAAAGGATTGCATATTTTGATGACCAAAAAATCAAAATCAAAATCAAATATTTATTCTGCAAATAGGCCACAAGGGCACTTTTACAAGTCAAAGCGTGAATTTATACAATTAAAAAAAACTGACAATCTTACTTAATAATAATGATTTAAAAAATATACTGATTCACAATTAAATAAAAATAAATTTACAAATATTAAGGACGTATTGAATACGATCTGTCCGAATAAACAACATAAAATTAATTTAATATCTCAGAGATGTATATGGTCTCTGAGCGTCCAAATACGATTAAATACAATTATTTCAAAGTCCTTAGAGATGTAAATGATCTCTAAGCGGTAAAATTAAAATAAGTAAACTTAATATTGTTAGAGATGTATAAGGTCTCTAAGCGTCAATAACAATAAAACTAATCCAGAACAGGATTATGTCTCTCGTCAATCTACATACAATAAAATAACACTAGTATTAAGGTATTTACTTTGCCCTTGCAAGCATGAACAGACCGGACTCCACAAACAGCACCCGATCACGAGTATGACGCGTATCTCAGCCATCGCCTCCCTCGACCATCTGTTAGGGAAGGTGGCGACCCGATCAACGACGCCGCCGTAAGCAAAGCCCTTTAAGCGAGCATGACATATTCAGGCTGCCGGACATTAATAATGTGAAAGATTAAAATGACTCTTCGGCGAGAAACAGCATCATGTTTCATAAAATAAAACGACAGAGCTATTTATACAAGGAAATATGCTAAGTGAAGCATATGTATATTAAAACTAACAGGATTTAACTATCACTGGCTTAAAAGCATTTTTGTCATTTAAGAAATCGTTGACAGTATAATAGGCCTGGCTTAACAAATAACGTTTAATATGAGACTTAAATTTACTGAATGGAAAATTAACTATATCGATGGGTATTTTATTATAAAATCGTATACAGTTCCCCACAAACGACGTGCTAATCTTCCGGAGACGACTGGCCTTCACTGCAATCTTGTGTTTACTTCTAGTGTTGTAGTCGTGGATATCACTGTTGAGTTTGAATTCTTGAATATTTTTTCGAACATACATAATATTTTCAAGAATGTATTGACATGCCACAGTAAGAATATTTGCCTCCTTAAATTTTTCCCTGAGAGATTCTCTGGCCTTAAGTTTATAGATGGAGCGTACAGCTCGTTTCTGTAGCACGAAGACGGTCTGGATGTCAGCCGCTTTTCCCCTTTTTGACAACTTACATACTGTCATACGGACTGTGCAAGTTAAATAAAAGTTGCGAGCAATAGGCGATAGCGATAGCCAAGCCATCCAACAGGGTTTCTCAAAAAAACAATGTATACGAAATATCATTCATTTTTAACGAAAGAAAACGTCATGAGGACACCGGTCTAATCCCTACCAGATCTAGTTTTCCCTCGGGGTTGGAAGCTTAGATGGCAGTTGCTTTCTCAAAACTAGTGCCTACGCCAAATCTAGGGATTAGGTGTCAAAGCGGAGCTGTCCTTTAGGACAACCGCGAAAACGCTAGGAGTATGATGTGTGTCACACTGAAATCAATTTAAAATGTGAAACTTATGACACATCGACCCCGGCCTCTTGAATTTCGCTTATCCAAGTTCCAGACTTCACAAGCTGAAAAATTCGTGATATTACAAGATTTTTCAAGGAAAATGCTATAGTAAATTGCACGGCGCTGTTTCGCGCACTTTTAAACTGCAATTCTTCTGCTTAGAATGGACTTAAATAGTTGTAAATAACAACGAAATAGTTGCATCAAACTTAAATTTTTGCCTCGTTCTTAACTGCAATAACTCATGAAAACTGTTAAAACGTATTAGCCTTAATGAAGTCTAATACATGTAACATTATCCAAACACAAAAATAGTGTTTTAGTTACGATATGTATAAAAAGTTGACGTTTACATATAAAGTAAACATAGTCACGCACAAACTCACATAGTCAAACAATGTCCTTTAGAAGATATAGGTAAGTGATTTTAAGATTACTTTTAGGTACTCCGCTGTAACTTAAGTGGATACCAAATAAATTCAGAACTATATTAGCGTTATATGTATTATTGTATTGCCGCATGCGGCGGTTCAATAAGCCAGTATCATACATACTACGAGGGGCGTTCAATAAATTCTCGGTATTAGAATGAAAACAAAAGAATATTATAGGTGTTTTATTTTTATTTTTCAATATACTCCTCTCCTATGTTTATGCACTTATAAGACCGGTCAAATAGTTTTTTTATACTACTACTGTGTTCAATGCTTCATCGTTAGAAAATTAATTTCCACGTAGATTCTTTTTGACATTGGGAAACAAATATAAGTCACTCGGGGTCAAGTCTCGACTATACGGTGGGTATGTAATAGTTTCGAGTCCAGATTCAAGAGCAGAGCAAGAGCAGCCTTGGCAATATGAGCACTATGCAGAGGGGCGTTGTCGTGTAGAAGCAGAACACCTTTGGCTGATTTTCCCCGTCTGTTATGTTTTGATTGCTTCCCTTATTTGGCATATAATATTAGCGTGGTGCTCTCCTTTAATACTTACACCCTTTTCTTTATAATCGATCAGCAACATTCCATCACAATCCCAGAATATTGTGACCATGACCTTGCTAGCTGAAGGCACGACCTTGAACTTCTTGGGGTGAGGAGTTCCTTTAATGTGCCACTGCATGGACTCTTGTTTGCTCTCAGGGTCATAATGATGAACCCACGTTTCATCTCTACTAACAAAATTTTGCAGTATCTTATCAGGAATTTCACCGCACACCTCAAGAAATTCGGAACAACGAGCAACACGCGTATTCTTCTGAAGCGGTATCAGGATTCGCGGTACCCATCTCGCACTGACTTTTGACATATTAAGATGGTCATGAATTATATCGTGTCTAGTACCAATAGAAAGGTTAGTTCTTTGAGCTATTGCTTTCACCTTTACTCAACCATCTTCAGATATAATTTTCTCCACTTTTTTAAATTTTCTTATAAAGAAGCTTCGACGGGCCGACCAGCTCTATGGTCGTCTTCGATACTCTCTGCCCCATGCTTAAATTGACTTGACTACTTCTGAATTGTTGATAAAGAAGGAGCAGACTCACGGTAAATATAATCGATTTCTTTTTTATAGCTTATTGATTTTTTACCTGATTGGTCAAGAATTTTATTACCGCTCGGTGCTCTAATTTAACCAACATTGAAAAAACGCTCATAGTGATCACGTTTGTTCGGTACTTGCAAAAAAACAAAGGAACATCGCCGTTTTAATTTTACTTTTTTTAAATATTAATGAATGACTTTTACCGGCCAGTATTAAAAAGTAAACCAAAGAGGTTTAAAAGATGTCAATACCGAGAATTTATTGAACACCCCTCGTAGACACTAGTAACGATATTAATATTACATATAATGAAACGGGTCACTCATGTATTTAAGATCGAATATCGCTCGACATGTTTCAGACCGGATCGCGGTCCTTAATCATGAGTACCTATCACGGCGGCGGTTTTTCACGATTAAGGACCGGTCTGAAACGCGTCGAACTATATTTGACCTTAAAGACGTGAGTGGCTCGATTCATTATCTATACTAATATTATAAAACTGAAGAGTTTGTTTGTTTGAACGCGCTAATCTCAGGAACTACTGGTTCGAATTGAAAAAGTATCTTTGTGTTGGATAGTCCATTTATCGAGGTAGGCTTTAGGCTATATAGTAACATCACGCTACGACCAATAGGAGCGAAGAAGCGGACGAGGTCGCGGGCAACAGCTAGTATTTAATATGTCTCAAACTCACGGGAGTTTTCTATATAAAATTACGATATAAATAACTTAACAATATAATTTCAATGCACAAACGAAGACTCAACCATACTTTTAATTATCTTTGCAAGTATAATATCGTATATCCACCGGAATATCGTATGAGAAAAGTTTAAAGTTTCCGAAACTTTGAGCTAATAAAATATGCATAAACATTTTCCCGCACGAGGAGTTTAACTAATGAAATAATAATCTCTTTATAATAACAAACTTGTATCAAGTGTACCTACCTAAGTACTTACTCGTAGTTACTTAACGGTTATTTATCTAATTTTGGTACCTAAGTAATTGATGCTTTATGGAAAATGCGATTGTCGCCACGAAGTTGGTTAAGAAAACCACGGAACGGAAAACAGGTTCAAAAGAAAACTCAGTTCTCGGCGAATTTATTTTTATTAAAAATTACATAATGCGTAAGTATGCCTACCTATGTATTTGTAAAATAAAATAAAAATACCGACTATTAAGCTACAGTGGCATGGTAATTCGAAATAGTAGGTAATTATATCATCATATCTAAGTATTATACCAGACGTCGTACATTTTAATTTTGTACCAAAGCAGTAACGCTGCTAACGTCGTACATTTTGTTAAAATTTTAGGTGTTTATTTTCAAAAATTGTATGACACGATACACTTTCTGTCACCTCAGTCTCGCCAGTCTGGTCTGTGGTGATCTCCTTTGGCATCCATAGAAAAAATTCTGTCATTCAGATAATATTTGTGGGAAAGAGACAGACTATCTATACTGCCCTAAGAACAGTACCTAATACCTTACCTACTTTAAATTCGAATGCGTAACAGATAATAAAACAATTCAGACGAAAAGGCCGGAAACCCGCTCTGAAAATAAAGCCCAGCCGTTTCTGCATTCAACTCACTCAGAATAACAATTCGCTACTTCAACAATGTTTCAACATAGCTCAGTGAAAAGTGTGGGTGGAGTTTCGTAGGCCAATAAACTTCTCGATAGGTATACAGCCTTGGACAAAAGGATTGAGCATCCCTTATATATTTATAAAACGACGTAATAAAATATAAAATGGTAAGGTAATAAAATATAAATATACCTATATCAATATAAAATGTACGAGTCTTGGCTGGTAGAGAATGCTATCATTTGTACAATTACATTTTGTTCAATAAACTTTAAATAAATAATTAATTAATTACATTCTATAGTAATAATATATACCGGGTGGAACAGAACGATGGACTTTCTTGTAATCAGGGAATAGGTACTATACTTTTGCCAAATAAACTATATTAATATTCGTAACCGTTTACGAGTTATAGCTTGTCATCAATTAAAAAAACAGCATGTTTCAACTCTTATCTTATAATAAAGCTAGTCACATGGTGGCACTTCGAAATACAAATACTTAAATGGTAATGTTCAACCAATAGGGTTGTAACTCATAAAAGTAAAAAAGTAATTATTTAAATGATATTTTTTTTCTTTCTAACACAAGTTTCTAACGATTACAAGTCGATTGTACAACATGTAAATGACAACATACTTTCAGGAAAGTCCGTGGTATTGTGCCTCCCTGTATAAAGTATACTCGTACATACGTATACATCTAGAAAACTTTAGTAGATAATCATTTATTTATGTACAACGAAAATATATACAAGAATACTTAACCAAAATAATATAAAGAAAATTAAAACTAACTTAAATCTAAAACGGGCCCTTGAGGCATTGTACCGAGGATGCTGGCGGCATTTCCTCGCTGTATCGCAATGCTGATACGTTGAGCGAGGAAACCGCCAGCTCTTCGGTCACCAGTTACGTCAACCAGACGCTTCGCAATTTCTGCAAATAACTTATGCGCGCTGGGACCCCATGGACCTAGAGTTTCGACGCCAAAAGGTACAAACATGTACTCTCTGCCGAGGCCCTTGTATTTATTACGCTTTAGAATTTCGGCGTTTTCCGCCGCTGCACCCGCTTTTACTGTAGTCCGTTGGAGGTGAGACGGTGCCAGTGTGTCTACACAGGTAGCATCCCACACCAACATCCGTCCCACGCTCCAAGGAACTAAAGACACCCCATCAGGTCTCTTACCATCGTCCCTGAAAACTTTAGTTGATATATTGTTCCGAAATTCGAAGTAGGTATGCTTATATTAGGAAAGTGCTAGAAATAATGAATGTTTAACGTCAGTAAAATTAAGTGGTGTTTTAATAGATATTGACTTTTCTATAATAGAATAGGTAAAGATATAAATTCTAAATTCAAAGTTTGGGCCAAGGCTATACAGTACAGTCAAGTGAAAAAATATGCGTACAAAACAACTTAACCAAAATAATGCACCAGCAAGGCTATTTTGTCGGCAAATTACATATGTAAGAAAGTGCAGCAAAACATAAGTAGATATGAGAGGATTGATTCGATACATATTTTGCACTGACTGTACCTGCAGAAAAATCTTAGGTTAACGGTCAATAAAGCCCGTAGTTATTTTACGACATTTATACGTGAATTCCCAACGTTTACAAGACGTAATAAGCCCACGGCGGGTTCTGAATGTTTAATACACGGGTTCAGCATATTAGTCACCGAGTGATGTGTAGTTGCTAGTATTTAATAATGTAATCCCACCAAAATAGAAATGTTTAAAAATAAGCGAAGATGTTCCACGAAAAGAGTGGTATCTGAAAAGGTGCCAAGTTAAAGCTGAAAATGCACCAAGCCGGTAATTGGTTTTACTGTAAACAATCGAGTGCCAGTCTTGAAATCTTTTTAACTGACTTCTCAATTCGATTATATGTCCTTTTTAGGGTTCCGTACTTAAAGGGTAAAAACGGGACCCTATTACTACGACTTCGCTGTCCGTCCGTCCGTCTGTCTGTCAGCGCCGGTTGTGAAGCCTGCATATGCTGAGTGGGTTCCTTTTCGCACCTTAGCCTTTGTTGTTTATGTTTTTATTTACTTTTGTTACAGTGCTTGTTGTGAATAAATATTTGAATCTTGAATCTTGTCACCAGGCAGTATTTCAAGAACCTCGATAGTTAGACAGTTGAAATTTTCACAGATGATGCATTTCTGTTCCCGCTATAACAACAAATATTAAAAACCGGCCAAGTGCGAGTCGGGCTCTTTGCCGTTTTTATAGATAATGGTACGGAACCCTTGGTGCGCGAGTCCGACTCGCACTTGGCCAGTTCTTTTTTTTTTCATAGGAATTGAGAGAACTCCTCTAAAATTCAAGGGAAACATATACGGGTTTTAGTATTTTCGGTAACAAACCAAGCATTTACATTCAGAAAGTAGCATTTGGTGAACTGGAACTGATGAATAAGACCACGGAGCCACGGATGGTCAATGGTCATCCAGTACTCCAAGGGTTTCATGCAGGACGCTAAGATACTTCGATTGAGATAGTTCTTCACCATGACGAAGTCAATTTAAATGGTCCTGATATAATGTCACCATCAAAAGACCTCATGGTTGAAGCTGGAAGATAGGCAATGGAACTCCGCAATAAAACAGCGTAGCTTAGCCATATTTGGGGTTATTGGAATTGCCATGATCTCATGATATCCACCTTAGTGATTCACTAAAAAGTGTGAAATAAAAATAATATTGCTACTAAACATACTCCAATCCGTAGCCCTATAATTTAATAGACTAAATACGCATTTAAGAATTAGTTAGGTACCTAACAAATATACAATTTCTTATACCTTTATCACCTTTTGAAGGCGGTGCCAAATGTTTTTCGCATTTTTTTACGACAGAAATGAAAACACCGACCGACCATCCAATACCGTCAAATAGGATGTTCATCCTGCCGAACATTGGCCAATTAAGGGGCTAAGTTTGACACGTTACATGGTTCATAAACCATTTGCAGCAAAATAAATTACTTATGATATGAAAATGTTACATCACTAGTCACTCAGTTACATACTCGAGTATGAACATACAGCGGCTCGTTTGTTAAATTATTCGCTAAACAGCCTCTGTCGACGCACGTTGTATTTGAACACTTAAAGTCTCATTTACACCGGGACATCAAGTAAATTTTAGACATACATTTCAATGCTCAGAGTAACTAGAGTAGACGTCAAATAATAATACCACTACCGAGCGAGATGGTCCTATACGAAATTGAATAATAGTGACAGGTAAACAATTGGGAGCGGGAATTTGTTATCCATGTCATAGTTCCACTTTTTTTTTTTTGCCTCAAAATATTTGATATGGCTTTGAGGAAAACAAACGATTACCCGCCCAAGTTAAGGAGGTTGTTTATGGTAAGCCGTCAGCCGTTTAAGACAAGTTCTCAATTTAGCTGCATAAGAGCTTCCTCCCTTTAATTTAGAATATTCGTTAGCAGTGTTACTGCTTACTACAAAATTAGAAGAGCTTTAACGTTCGTCTTTAGTTCCCTTGTTCTCTTCTATATTTACCGTTAGCTTTTCCTAGAAGGAAAACATCGTGAAAAAAACTTGCTTATATCTGCGAAGAATTTCATAGGTTTATATGAAGTTCCCAATCTGCACTGGGTCAGCGTGAGGGACTCATCCTAGCGTTATCCCAGTACAGTTGCATCCAGAAGGATACCCAAGGTCCACTACCAATCCCAAGAATTGGCGAAGGCACAGTTTTTACGGAAGCGACTGCCATCTATCCATCCAACCCCTTGGGTTGTTGGGTTGGAAAGGGAAACTAGACCTTATCAACAGAGTGGGCAACTTGACTATTAGAAGTTCTCAAACCGCCCAAAGGCTTACCTTCTTGGGATTAAGTTTGTCAAAAGAGTGGGCAACTTGACTATTAGAAGTTCTCAAGCCGCCCAAAAGCTTCTAACTTGTCTTGAGACTGCTGCCATAGACAGCAGCCGGGATCAATGTCTTAACGTGCCTTCCAAAGGACGGGAACGCTCAGTTAGTAACCACTCAAAACGGTCACACATCCAAGAGTTACCGTTACACTCGCATACCGCACGCGGTACAGTAATGATGATGATGATATAGGGCAACTGTTTGACTCAGATGATTCCATCGCAGCGCGCAGCATAACAGGGGTAACGTCAAAGGTTAGCGGGCCCTACCCTGGCCCACTCCACAGTCCAATATCCTGGCGAATTAGTTGTAATACACTTAGATATCTGTATCTGGACATAGGCCTCCCCCAAAGAGTGCCACAATGGTGGATCCTGTGCCTCCCGCGACCTTTACTAGGTAGTCAACGTTGTCTACCATCGCTATAGGTATCAAATGTCTGACTTTAAAAATAATGCCATCAGATTTTGAGCCTACTTGCTTGATTGGTAAAGTCGCTTTTGGAACGGAAGAATTTGATACAATTCAAAACAGACACCCATGGAAAAAGAATTGGACCCTTCGGAAACTGGACTCCCACTTACCGAAGAAGGCAGATACACGGAAAGCGGTAAAAGGTCGTATCAGAACAACTTTGCGGCGTTCCGTGGAACAAGAGGGATGAAATGCGAAGAAGTCACCCATACTGCCTATGTCTAAAGCAAAAAGGAAGGAACTTCATTCGAGCCCTACCTACACCCGAAGTTCGGGTGTAGGTAGGGTAGGGCTCGAATGAAGTTCCTTCCTTTCCTCGGGTCCCGAACAGAGGACATAATGACTAATTGAACAAAGAACAAAAAGAAGAATTTGGTACAATTCGGTCCATTCAAGATATCACAAAATTCGCTTGTTTGTCTACCAATTACCCTACAGAATTCAGCTGGTGTCTGTTCTAATCCGGAATCCGCTGTAAGCCGTGGACAGATCAAATTAACTAAACCCCGCTTAGTTTTTAGGAGTTTGTTCACCGTTTCAGCCCCAGGCGGTTGTCAAAAGTTGCTGTAAGTTGATAATGTTCTAGCTGACAGTAAGTTTGACCTAAGTCGTTAATGCTTACGCAAGTGTAGATCGTGTCGTTTTTGGAATAAGTTGGATAACGGCGTGTGAAGTTAAAAGGAAATTGAGTACTGTCTCTCTATATAAATTTACAACGCTTATCGAACGCGATGATACGAGTACAATCAAACCAGTACAATAATGTCCTCCTATTAAAATAAATATTATATTTAATTTGAATCGAAGATTATCAAAGACGTTAATTATAACGTCTGTGAGTAATCAGAGTTTATCGTAATTGCCATGATTACGAGATCCGCGAGCTGAGGTATTCTGCCGATAAGTTACTTACTGGCGCTAATGAAAATCTGTCGAAAAACTTGTTCGTGCTTCTCGTGAAAATAAAAGTCTGATAAAAACCTATAGATCGCTTAATCTACAAATAACAAAAACATTATTATTTTTCACCAAAATATACACAAAAAACGAAGCAAGTTTGCTTTCAACCGAATGCTGCGTAAGCATATGCTTAAACAAGAATTCGACTAGAATCCATCCCTATAATGTATGTATAACACTTTATTGCACAAAACAAACAATAACAATCGAAACAAAATAACAAAATGTAAAAGCAAATGCAAAATGTATTATAGTATGTATTGAATACGAAGTAGTATATTTATTCTTCTATGTATGTAAGTTATATAACTACCTTGTATTTACGTATGTTTATTTATAGTGTTTATATTGATTTTATCTTCGCATTTTCTTAGTAGATATTATCAAACTTTTTTCTTTCACCTTTCATAAATTTCTGTTAAGCCCAATGGTTGGCTGGTAGAGAATGCCATTTGGCATTAAGCCCGCCATTTGTACAATTACATTTTGTATAATATAGTTTAAATAAAATAAAAAAAATTTTTTTTTTTCTTTGTAGTATATTTACTATTATTGCGTACTCTCTTGAGCACAAAATTAAATCAAATTAAATTTATACAAAGATAGACAACAAACGTTATTATCGCTAAAAAGCGATCTCTTCTAGACAGCATTTGGGTAGTGGAAAGGACGCAAAATAATTTAACATGTATAACTGAAGAAGCTCCCCATTCTCCCGTACGTTTGTACACAAATCACAAAGTAGATAGTGACAATAATAAGAAAAGAACGCTCCTTCCTGGACTGAACGATCTATAGTCATCAATTAGGGATGATAAGATCAATATCATGGAAAACCGCTTATAAGAGAGAATATTTTAGCCCGAGAGCTATACGGTTTCAATGTATGAAAAAACAACAATATATCGGTATCAGCAAATTTTGTGCATCAAAAATTAAGTTAAGTAATTATACTAAGTATTCTATAATAATACACCTACACTTATTAACGCGACGGTAGAAAATATTAAAAACAAATCTATAAAAAATCCGTAAAAATCTAGCGAAAACACTATAAGAATTATTTTCTTTATGATATACTACTTCTATTTATGTTCTTTGTAATATATGAAAATCAACTTATTTTAGTTACGGTAACTTAATAATACAATCAATTATTAATATCGTAAAACATAAAAATGCATTACGCTAATGGCATATAAGGTATCATTACAGTTAGGGTTTTTATATGCCTTAATTATATTTCTTGACACTTTTTATACTGAATCAACCCAAAATACCTAAAGCTGTAATAACTTTTGGAATTAATGTGGCAGCCAAATGCTTTCTGTAGACTATTCATGAAGGTCAAATTGACTACTACTACTACCTATTAGATATTTTTTTTCTCATTTCCCGTTGCATATATTGTTCGATTCTGGTCGTAAGTATTAAAATAGACTTAAACATAGAAGTACTCATCATAAAAATACTGATACCCTGTTTGCTGCAAAAATTCACCAGTTTTCGGGCACATCATTTTTTTCCCAACTTCCGGTCTTCAGAATCGGAAATTTTAAAAATATAGGTTCTTTAAATCACATAATAGGACCGTATAACAAAAATTGGCCAGTTATTGAATTATTTCCAAAAAAAACGTATCGTTCTCGGGCTATTTTAGCGCGGTATAAGCTTTCTACGTGTTTAGAATTTTGTGAACAACAGTCTGTGGTGTGAACAACAGTTATGGGCAGCTCTTCTTTTTAAACTGTTATAATAAAGAATCGACACTCAAAATATGGGATAAGAAGCCGACGATGCATCTCCAGATTATAAAAACCAAACAACAAACAATTTTAACTCTTTAATTTTTTCCCCACCTAGTTCTTCCGGGAATTTAATATAAAAGATCCGCTGAAAGCGTTACGTTAAGGATAAGCACGTTATTATTTTTTCCGAGCACATGCGTTACATGTAGCCCTGGCGGCCGCTAATCCGCCGCGCAACTTGAAAAGGTCTTAAAATCGACTCCCTCTAAGTACAAACTCAGTTAAAACGAGCTATTAAGTTGATATAACTTTATATGTGTACGATACAAGATCTATCTTGAGTTTAAATTGGAATTATTTGAGAATAAATGAAATCGAGTCATCAATGATCGTCCTTCTAGCGTTTTTTCAAATTGCGCGTATATCCAAAATGGGGCCCAGAAGTCCGTTATGTCACCTAATCTGAAGATTTCGCGTAGGTACCAGGCTTACATAGGTGAAAACATTCATTAATGTTTGAATACTAGAAATTAAGAAAGATACTTTATTTCGCAAAATCGTCAAATAAAATAAAAATATTAGTGAAATGCGAAAAAGGAGTCTTGACTGACCTGACTCAGTAAATGCTTGGATTGCAAATTCAAGCTGTAAAGATGCACGATTACTCTCAAAATACAATTTCACCGACTTTAGGAGCAACTGTGTACGCTGTTCCTTTACATATCTAATAGATATAGATGTCAGCTCGCCTCTTACTGCTTTTAGCGTTTAGGGAGCAGTAAGCCTCGTAGGAGCCGCAGACAGGATGATGTATCATTCAATGTAACAGCCGACTTTAAAAGGTTAAATGATTTACGTTTTACGATATGTAAATGTATTTGACGACTGGTTTAGCGTAATGGTTAATCACTTTGTCTACAGAGGCTGACGGTCCTGGATTCGAAACCCGGTAAGGGCGTATACCTACTTATTTATTTATTTTTTAAATATTAGGGCACAATTTTTTTCACGCAAATCGAACTAGTCCCTTAGTAAGCTCAATAAGGCTTGTGTTATGGGTACTAGACGACGATATATTTAATAGATATATACTTTAATACATTAGAAAACATCAGAGTTTCAAGAACAAATGCTCACCACAGAAACAAATGCCCTTAACGAGAATCGAACCCGGATAAACCTAGGATAAACAGGCCGCCAAATGTGATGTCTGTATTTGTGTGATTAGCGTGAATATTTATTTCAGAATCTTTGATGATTTGATGTGTTTACGACCCATTTATATCTTTTAAATATATCGTCGATCGTCGTCTATTAAGTAAGCTTACTGAGGGCCTACTTCGAACTTCGAAAATCGAACTTCGTATCATGCCGTCCCTTTCCGTCATATAGTGTATAACACGAAAGTGAAAGGGACGGCGCGACACGAAATTCGATTTTCGAAGTTCGGAGTAGGCCCTCTGTGGGGGTGATTCGATTGTGTAAGATTGTCCTCCAACATCTATTTATTTATGTGTATGATATGATATTCAAGATGGGCCTGCGTGGCGAATTGGCGATGAAAATGAGATACGACATTTCGAAGTTCAACATTGATGTAGTGGGACAGTATGGCCCTAAAGAGTAGGTTACCAATATTTAGAGTGAAAGAAAGCATCTATTCGAAAAAAGTAATAAATTGGAAGCGGTTTTCTTTTTTAAATACGAATGAAAATCATATATATTACACTGCAATTTATGGACTGTTTGCTGAAAACCGAGGAACAAGCCAAATTGACGCTAATCAGTAATCACCAAAAACTCGCTCAGCAAAGGCCACGTTTTATGAAAACGTAGCGAAATGCTAAATACAAACGTGTTAATTATACTTTCGATTGCTTTCCTAATTGGGGGCGAAATGTTTCGCTAATTATTAAAGACATTCCGAGTGTAGCTGAAGGTACAGTCGGCATCAATAATGTGGTTCATATTATTGGGGTCTATTGCATATCAGTATTTTGAATTGATTCAATTTTGTATTCGTCTCGCGAGCGAAGCAATGTCAGAACTTTTAATTTCATTGACACATACCATATTGAATTATATTCAACGGGTACATTAAGTCGAATATGTAGTTATACATAGTATTTTAAGTTTTAACCATTAAGTACAATAGCAAGTGTTTTTTTAGCCCTGTATGGGTTCATACATGCACATGATGCACACTTAACGCTTTCAATGCGCATAACGCAGACACAGCAAGAGATGCCTTTTCCCGTAATATTCCCGAAAGTTCACAATTTTAAGAGGAAACATTGGGAAATACTCAAGAGCTTGGAACATTCCCCATATAAAGCGGGAATGGAACATCACTATAGTGCTGGTAATCATATGTAGTCCTTTTTCCCTTCGACAATATCACTAAAAAACATTACTCTCTTCTCTGCCCAGAGCCTTTGCGAGTCCTACTGAAACTCGTGAAGTGATTTCTAATATACTGAAATGGTTATTGTTGTCGACTATACCTTTTAAGAAACGAGGAAAATTGTTTCATGTAACGGTCTAACACGCTCTCGTAATATTAAAATGAAAAAGTTAAAAAAAAATGTCTAGAAGCTCCATTTAGTATAAAATTTTCATTTTTATTGAATACGACAAGTAACAACAGTGTAGGTGACCGATGCACCGACGTTGCGATGGAATCGTTAAAAAATTAAATTATTAATTGCATAATTAATCAACGGAATTTTTAAAATACTTAATGAATAAATTGAATTGTTTACATACATATTTTAAGTTTTTATAATAATTTCATTTGGATGATATTTCGGCGTCCAAAGCAGAGATGAAATATGAAGCAACATGGCTATGAAAATCCAAAAAATCTCGTCGAAGGAAGCGCACCAGCGTTCCACATTTCAAATCACATTCGAAACCAATGAGGCAAAAGCTAGGCAACTAAGTAAAATAGGATTTTCGCTAGCCCGATCTTAGGAATATGTATAATATTTTTAAGCTCGCTTCTTATGGACCATTGCACTAATGATTTATTGCCGTTGCATCCTTTCTTTTTAATCGAAGTCAGGTGTACAAAATTTTATCGACGAATGAGATTTTGTGGTTTAGTGACAGTAATTAAAAGTACCTATGTACCTAATCATATTTAAGGAGCATATACCTTGTTACGCCAGACAACGTAATAATAGCTTCTAGTTCGCATATGAACATTTTTGGTTTTAAAGACTATTTTTGCCGCAACCCGTAACATTCTGCAATCTAAGTCCGGTATTAGGATAACAGAGATTTTGCGTGACACGGCAGATTTCCAGTGACTGATTTTCTTTTGAATTAGCTTAGATTCGGAGGGAACGAGTAAAAAATATTTTTGCTTTCTTAAGAGGACCGTTTTGTATTTCCAAGAAATTCGTAGTACTTAAGTTAAGTATAGATAAGTTGGTGGTCATAAATATAGTCATAATCATTATTGTAGTCAGTATTCTTATTTTCTAAAGGTAATGTAATATTTAGTCCAAAATTCTGCACATCGGTCAACCGTCCAAACAATGACCATAGATTCCTGCATTATTAAATTGGGTTGAAATATATTGCATCGCATATTCGTCCAAAAATGCAACTTTAATCGGATATTTCAACAATTAATTATCGCAATTAAATATCGCTTCAAATAATATAAAATTACATAAAAATTAACTACACTCAAGAGCAAATAAAAAGTTGCATTGAATTTTCTCTTTTGTGTAGATATCCTTACAATTTATTCTAGTCTGTTATAAATACCAAATATGTTCATCCTGACACAGAACTCACGTATCAAACATAACCTAGCGTCTTACAAGTCTTTATTGCTACAAGTTTTTTAATGTGTCCTCCTTGTGTCTTCCTCGTCCTCAGGGACATCCTTTGACGCCATATTCAGGTCATGCGGCCCTGCGCGCTTGTTGCCGCCATTCATTTATGTTGGCAACACTGAAATAATTTTAAAATACGTTGCGTTCAACTAGACGGAACGCGAAGTTCTGAGGAACTTAAATAATTCGGGGCAATGCGAACGCATCCAAAGTTTATAACGTTATAAACCGAGAACTACTGCAATGTTGTAGCAAAATAAAACGCTTTGAGGAAGAGTTTAAGCGAATTTTTATACGATTGGGGGACACAGAATTAACAAGAGATTTACTTATTCGTTCGTGCAAACTGCTGCTAGCACAATTGTTGAAATATACAAAAAAAACACTCTCACGATATTTTCCTAATTCAATGTACACTTACAGTCACCTGAAATGATAACTGGGACACAAAAATATGAGGCCAAGTCTCATTTTGGTACGTTTTGCCTTCCCACATAACTTGTATAGTCATTAGAGCGTGTCAAAATCGTCAAAATGATAGGATCTGGTTCTGTCAGCTATTACTGCAGTTGACAATGACAGTTATTACAAATCAAAGTATGAAAGAATTCTCGTGATCGCAGTCTCTTTCACGCGCGTGAGCATGTTGCACCGCAAAATCCGAAGTTGGACGTTCGAATATATCCATAAAGATTTTTTCATAAAATTTGCCGACTCAATCTGCGGGCATTAACCGCACGAATATTGATTTTGCAAAGCAAATATTAAGTTCCAATAAACTATACGGGTGAGCAAGTAGCAATAAATTAATAACGGTAGCAGGATTTGAATCTACGTACCAAATCATAGGATAGGAATATCGTAAAAAAAAATATTATATTATACAAGGTAAAGTTCGTATGTTTGTGCGGATAAATCTCTTTTTTTCAATGATTTGACCCTTTGGTACCGTTTGGTAACTAAAAGTTCATAACCTACTTCGAAACGGGAAAAAAATCCCATTCGGTAACAGGCTTCAAAACGGGACTTTTCCATTACCGATTCGTAACCGTGGTTACGAACCAGCTTCGAAAGAGGAAAAAAAACGTATTGTAACTGGTTACAATACAGGAATTTTAAATTACCGATCCGTAACCGCAGTTACAAACCAGTCCAAGGTTTTATACACGTTTTGCTACCAAACGGCACTAGACAGGCCCATTACGCAACCGGCTACAAACAGGGAATTTTAAAATTCCCTTTCTGTTGCCAGTTACAAAACTTGGCTACGAAACGGAATTACGCAGGTCCATCCGGTAGCCAGCTACAAAATGGGAATGCGAAAATTCCTGTTCGTAGCCAGTTATATAACTTGGCTACTAAACGGTACCAAAGGGATTTGACGGCCTGTTTACTTGTTTAGCCTAGTTGGTAGCGGCACTGCCTCCGAAACTAGAGGGTTCGAATCCCGGCCTGGGCATTATTTGTGCATTTAGCACGGATATTTGTTCCTGGGTCTTGGATATTTTCTATGTATTTAAGTATGTATTTATCTATACAAGTATGTATATCGTCGTCTTGTCCCCATAGTACAAGCTTTGCTTAGTTTGGGACTAGATCGATTTGTGTAAGATTGTCCCCTAATATTTCTTTATATTTAGACCAGATCTTCAGGTTTTTTTGTGAAACCGCGAGAGTGCTGTATAGGTAATAAGTATGACAGAGAAATATGAGGAGTCACCGCTTACACCAAATAGGTTACGAAAATTAAAACTTAACTTTCGTAACACAAAGGAATCAGTTAAAATGTAGACATAATTAAGTACTTAAATAAGTAGTTTTTTTGCAATTCAGGGTGAATTAATATATGTATAATAAACTATAAATAAATAAATATTATTTAGAGGGATAATTTTATACCAATCAAACTAGTCCCATAGTAAGGATAAGGATCAATAAGGATTGTGTTATAAATATATATTTAATAAATATAAATACTTAAATATATAGGAAACATCCAAGACTCAGAAACAAAAGGTATAATGCTATAAACAGTACCTACCCGGCAAAAAGATCTAAACGGCCACACACAAAGTGCATTTCATGTCCGATTCTGTAGTATTCGCCGCGAAACGGAATTCATAACGAACAAAATTCAAACGCCTGGATATATAACTTTCTAAATTAAAAGTTTAGGTATAGGTTGTAAAAGAAAAGGTTTATGTAAAATTAATCGAACATTTTATCAAAAAAAAAACCGACTTCAACCGAGTTATTCATCCATTTGTCGCGCACATACTTAATGCAAATTTAAGACTTATATGGTTTTCTCATGTATGCCATTGTCAGAACTAGACCAAGGGACTACACGGGAAGCATCGGCTTTTCTATATAAAACAAGACTTTGTCGGCCTGTTTAGCCTAGTTGGTAGTGTCATTGCCTCCGAAGCTAGAGGTCCCGGGTTCGATTCCCGGTAAGGGCATTTGTTTCTGTGGTGAGCAGAGACATTTGTTCCTGAGACTTGGACGTTTTCTATGTATTTAAGTATAATAATATATCTATTAAATATATCGTCGTCTAGTACCCATAACACAAGCCTTATTGAGCTTACTGTGGGACTAGTTCGATTTGTGTAAAAATTGTCCCCATAATATTTATTTATTTATTTATTTAAGACTCATCAAAATCGGTTCACCCAGTCGAAAGTTCTGAGGTAACAAACATTAAAAAAATAACAGTCGAGTGAGAACCTCCTTTTTTTAAGGCGGTTAAAAATATTTAATACAAGCTTTTATTGCTGACTGTACTTTTTTGGCATAGGTTTTAACTATTCGTAAAGAGGGTTCCGATGAGCCCAAACACGAGTTACTATGGCCACTGTCTGCCTCTCATCTTTTCTATGCATTTAATTATATATCTATCCATAAACCTATGCATTTTACGAGTTTATCGTCAAATAAAGCTTGTAAGCTTTGCTTGCAAGAGCTGGTGGCCGAACCAAATATTATGGGTGAAACCAAAGCGCATCGTCTTCGCTGGCTTGGCCACCTCGAGAGGATGGGAGAAGATCGACAGGTGAAGAGAGCATACTTGGGCCGACCGACCCGACGGCGTCCTGTGGGTCGCCCCAAGTATCGCTGGAAGGATATAGGGGACGTGGACCTGCGTGAGCTTGGAGCCGGTGCAAGCTGGCGAGAAATAGCGCAGGACCGAGAAAAGTGGCGTGCTCTTGTCTCGGAGGCAGAGACTCATTTTGGGTCGTCGTGCCAGCCTAGTTAGTTTTTGGTTAGTTACTTAGCTTTGCTTAGTTTTGTCTATTTGTGTTAGGTAGATTTCTTTTAAATTGACCACAATTCATTATTAATTTTGTGATAACTAATACAAAACGTATGTTTGGTGAGTCACCACAATTGATTGACCCAACTAAAGTAGACTGTACTTAAGCAATCGAAGGCGTGGTGGTACAAACTACCAGTTGACTGCGTGCTCGGACTAACTTGGCTCTGCGGTAACCCATTAGTTCGCAACTCCATACATGTGCCCTACACATTCCGTAAGGACGTAAGCGCGTTATACAGGGTGTACCACGGCTATGCCACATGGAGGGGCATGGATGGAGGGGAAGTACAGTCGAGGATGATTTATAAGCCACTTCGTACCTTGTCACAGTGAAAATCACTGTGAAATCTGGTAGAGATCTCATATTATTGTCACTGTGACAAGGTGCGAAGTGGCCCAGAAATCAAATTCCTCGATTGCACCTTAAATATTGACGATGGGAAATTTTACGGAAAAAGATTTGATTTTATTTTGAAAAATAATTGGTATTCAGTCTATTGCGACGACTCACCACCACCATATCAGCTGAAGGACATCCACTGCTGGACATAGGCCTCCCCCAATTTCATAGGAGGTAAATACCATAATCGCCACGCTTGGCACGCGGGTTGGCGATCTTAGTATCTCCACCGCACTCCAGGGATGCTGCTGCCGATCCCCCGGTGGTCTAGGTCGTAGTTTTAGGACATACCCCGGGTCCTATCGCGTAAATTATTTAACAAATCTTATGGGAGGTGCGAATGAATTCATAATCTTTGTCTGCAGGTAAAACATAATGGCTAAAACTAAAAAGTTACTTACTCATTTAAAATAAGAGACCCAGCAGAGAGTTTCACCAATAAGGAAATGTCAATATATGGGTATTATTATTTATTACGTTCAAAACGTCACCCTACAGAACATACATACGCCCGTTTGGACTGTCAAGATTGCTTGAGCCGGAATTAGAGCGACGCGCGTTAATGGTGTTAGTGAATTATTGAGGAACTTGATAATGATAAGTAATGGCTTGGACATGCTTACAAAGATATAAATAAACTCATACCTGTACACCCTAAAAGGGGTATGCAGATGAGGAATCCTTAAGTCAATAAAGGTTCGGCAACGCGCTTATTATTCTTCTTGAGTCGCAAGTATCCATAGGCTACGGTAGCTGCTGACCATCAGGTAGGCCGTTAGCTTGTTTGCCACCGCCTTTTAGGGTTCCGTAGCCAAAATGGCAAAAACGGTACCCTTATAAATTCGTCATGTCTGTCCGTCCATCCGTCCGTCCGTCCGTATGTCACAGCCGATTTACTCGGAGACTATGACCACTACAATTATCAAATTTGGTGTGAAGGTGTATGTTATGAACCGCTATAGAAATATGATGTGAAATTATGAAAAAATAACTAAACTGGGGGGCACCCTATACATGTAACAGGGGGTAAATTTTTTTTTAATGCGGATAGGCGTGTGGGTTATCTATGGATAGGCCTTTAAAAATGACATTGAGGTTTCTAAATAACTTTTCCATTTAAGTCAAACGTTGGTGAGATATTAGCTGTCAAAGTGGTAAAAAGTGTGTCCCCCTCCCCTCTAATTTTCAAACTATGAAGTTTAAACTACTAAAAAAAATCAAGATGACGTACATTAATAAATCCTTTCAACGATTTTTAGTTTGAACAAGATAGGTATAACGGTTTTTGAGTTATTACTGAAAAACTGTCTCGCCAAAACTAATGAGCGTAAGTGCCGTAAGTTTCCTATGAAGATAAGACCTTTTTTGATTAAATGTATTGCATAGTGGCTTTAAATGTAGATTAGGAGGTGTCGGTAAGGAACCCTTCTTTGTGCGTGATCTGACATGCACTTAATCGGATAAATATTTATTTTCCAGGGCGTCCCACGGCCATGCCACATGGAGGGAAAGTACCTTTAATATTGTAGATAGAACATTTTACTGAAAGAAGACATTATCTAATTTTTAAAAGTTAGTAATTCTGCATTCAAAGATTTTCTAAAAATTACTTGCTTCGTCCGGGAATCGAACCAACTCACATGTGAAAAAGAAACATCCTGTATTTTTATGATCCGTATCGCAAGAATGTACAAAACTAAATCATTTTTCTAAAGTAACATGGTATCCCAAAAGAAAGGCAAATAGTAAAATCTATGATTGAAGTTTCAAGATTCAGTTCGATTCCTGACAAAGTATGAAAAAATCGATTTTTTCAAAAAAATATATGAATACCAAATTACTCACTTCTAAAAATTAGATAATGTCTTCTTTCAGTAAACTTTCTTATCTGCAGTATTTAAGGTACTTCCCCTTCATGTGGCATGGCCGTGGGACGCCCTGTATATGTGTGTGTAAACAAACATGGAAGTTAATTTCTGTTCCACTTAACAACTGTAGGTTTAAAGAAAGAGGAAATATGATATAGCAGTGGTTAGTTTGCTAGCCGATCATCCACAACACACTTCAACCTGGTTCCTATAATCGACTCTTACGACAGCGACAGGAAGTGATCACTTGTAGGTAACAGTAGGTTTGTCAACTCGTCAGTTGGCTGACACACAGCACTAACAATGTGAATCTGATGGAATTCTAGATACATTCGACCAATTTTATTTCTAGGCCCCTTCGTACCTTGTCACAGTGACAATAATATGAAGTATCGAGCGGCTTTCATATTGATTTTCACCGCGACAAGGTACGACGTGGCCCAGAAATCAAATTGGTTGACCGTACATAAATGAACGAATTTATTCGCTCCTTTATTTTACTTTTGTTTTTTAACGAAACCTCAGCGTCCATCGGTTATTCTGACGAAGCGGCATTGAAAGCAAACAGTTCCTACATGGACAGCATGCAGAAACCCTCCCAACCTCATATATTACCTCTGAATCATCAGTCAAAAACCAACCTTGTATCATTGAAATAAAGTATAAATTATATTGTAATGCTCTATTGCGGAAGGAGCTTGGGAGAGTTGCTCTGTATTGATCGCCGCTCGGCTCTATGCATCGTATTTAATAACAGATTGCCTCTATTGCCACGATTGTGGCTTGCTTGATAGCTGTTGCATGTGACGTCACAGCCGTGTCTACAATGTACATACGTTCAGGTTTGGTTTCTTAATTATCTGGCGAGCATTTTCATAACAAAGTTGCATAGCATTTCATTGTAAAACAAGAAGCCTCTTTTTTAAGGGTTTCGTACCATTATCTAAAAAAAACCGGCCAAGTGCGAGTCGGACTCGCGCACGAAGTCTTGTCTTTGCCGTTTTTATAGATGATGGTACGGAACCCTTCGTGCGCGAGTCCGACTCGCACTTGGCCGTTTTTAATATTTGTTGATATAGCGGCAACAGAAATACATCATCTGTGAAAATTTCAATTGTCTAACTATCGCGGTTCTTGAGATATAGCCTGGTGACAGACGGACGGACAGACGGACGGACAACGGAGTCTTAGTAATGGGGTCCCATTTTACCCTTTGGGTACGGAACCCTAAAAACCAATAATAATAATAATAATATTTTGTTTATAACATTGATCAGATGGTGATGAAACTGATAGTGTTCTGGGGACGCCCTCAACGATTCCTTGCCCAAAAAATGTATATAATAGATAATGACTGTTATTGGCCTTCTTTTATGTAATTATCAATATGTCATAGTTACATCTACGGCTGTTGTTATCATTAATACTTATAAATAAATACATGTTTTTTTTTCGCAAAAACAACTATTATAGTAAGTAATAGTTGCATAATTTCAATAGCATGCATATTGAGGGTCCTTTTTAACTCGAGGAACGATATGTCAATCAAAAATGTATTGTAATTTCAACTATTCCTATAACAAATCTAGGTTCCAAATTCAAAATTCGGGCGCACACGTGTGTGCCTAAGTCGCTCAAGGGGTTAACCGACTTCAAGATTTCAAAAGAGGAGATTATCAATTCGGTTGTATGTTTTTTTTTTGGTTTGTTACTCCAGAACTCCGTCATTTCTGAACCGATTTTGAAAATTCTTCTTTTGATTGTAAGTATATATATCCAAGTTGGTCCGTTTTTGTCAAAACGCAGTTCTGATGATGAGATCCATGAGGAATCGAGGGAACTCCTGAAATCTTAAAGGCAAACATATAGTGATGTTTTTGTTTTTATCAACAAATCGAGCATCTTCATACAAAAATGTGACATTTGATAAAGTGGACCTGCTGATGATAATCAGTACAGAACTCTTTAACGACTAAAAGTTTACGTTTGGCGATTTGTCCTCCTAGCTGTGTTTGTTACGCAAGTTCTATTTTCACCATTAATTTTTGTCATGCTTGAGTTCTGATGATGGGATCCATGAGGAATCGAGGGAACTCCTCAAATGTAAAAGGCATACATATATGATTTTAGTATTTTCATAAAATAATCAAGCATTTACATTTCAATAAGTGACATTTGATGAAATGGAACTGCTGATGATGATCAGAATGGAACTCTTCAGCGACAAATAGTTCACGTTTGGCGATTTGTTCTCTTCGTTATTTTTGTCAAGCAAGCTAGGTTTTCAAGACACATTTTTGTCAAGCTTGAGTTCTGTTCTGATGGAGGATTCCATGAGGAATCGAGGGTATTTAGTCTTCTACCATTATAAACATACTTATAGCCATTTTTATTTCATTGTATGGAATCTAAGAGTGCACCATCTAAGTATAATAATCTTTCACCGGCCTCCCCCATCGAAGTCGGTTTTTTTTATCTTAAAAATTATTGTTTCAATGTTTGTACAGTGGTTTTAAATGTGGACTAGTAGGTGTCGGTACGGAACCCTTCATTGTGCGTGATACGATTCATACGATACGCACTTGGCCGGTTTTTAAGCTAACATGCGACATTCAACAGTGTTACAGATATACATTTTACGAACGTTGTCAATCCAGTTCGTGAAGTTTGACAAACTTTCCTAACTGGATTGACAACTTGGTAATATAAACCAAAGTTTCTCTGCATGACGCACGTTTAATATTATTAAGTCTACACTCAAGAGCAAATAATACTTGTACACTTTGTATGCAGATACGAAGTCTATGTATATCGGTTTAATTAGCTCCTAAGTGTATCGTGAAAAGGAAATTATACAAATCCGCTATAGCATAAATTTTAGCTTCACACCATATGAACACAGGTAACAATCTCTAACACATTTAGTGCCGAGAACCCGATTAGCTGCTACAGGCTACATACGAGGAATACGTGGTTACGGCCTACGAGCGTAGCGCGTAGCACTAGCCGGCAATGAAAGTGCTAACCCATAATAAGGCAGAGGCGAGTTAGCGACCACATACGTGTCAATGGAATTTAAATCTTAGTTCTTCGATTTAAGTTTCAAATTAGATTGCATTTTCGTAAAAAATGACTTTTCTCGAAATGAATCACCAAAACGCAACTATTTTATTTATATATCTCGTGTTTTGTAAAGCAATCTGGCATCTAGATTGTTGGTGCCTTATTAAGTGCTAATAGAATCAATAATAATATAATATTGGGGGGACAATCTTACACAAATCGACCTAGTCCCAAACTAAGCAAAGCTTGTACTATGGGTACTAGACGACGATATACATACTTATATAAATAAATACATAGAAAATATCCAAGACCCAAGAACAAATATCCGTGAAAAATGCACAAATAAATGCCCTGGCCGGGATTCGAACCCGGGACCTAGAGGTCTAGAGCTAGAGCGGGAGCTAGAGCTTCGGAGGCAGAGTCACTACCAGCTAGGCTAAACAGGTCGTCAATGGCTCGCTACGTCTTCAAATAAAGGGTATGTGCCAAGTTGTTATAGACGACGCTGGTTGAAGCCCTGTCTATACTTTTTCATAGTCTTTGACAGGTATTTTAAGCGAATTAAAAAAAATGATTCGGCTGTAATTTTTTTTTATGTTTGTGACCTCAGAACTTTCGATTCGGTGAACCGATTTTTCTGATTCTTTTTTAGGGTTCCGTACCCAAAGGGTAAAAACGGGACCCTATTACTAAGACTTCGCTGTCCGTCCGTCTGTCACCAGGCTGTATCTCAAGAACCGCAATAGCTACACAGTTGAAATTTTCACAGATTGTGTATTTCTGTTGCCGCTATAACAACAAATACTAAAAACAAAATAATAATAATAATTAAGGGGGCTCCCATACAAAAAACGTGATATTTTAGCCTTTTTTATGGCTACCACTCGCCGAGCTAGATCTCAAGAACCGTAATAGCTAGACAGTTGAAATTTGCACAGTTTATGTATTTTTATTGCCGCTATAACAACAAATATTAAAAACCTACCAAGTGCGAATAGGACTCTTTTCATCATGCTGTACGGAACCCTTCGTGCGCGAGTCCGACTCGCACTTGGCCGGTTTTTTAGCTTTTTTTTATTTGAAAGCTGATGCTTCCCGTGTGGTCCCATTTCAATTTGGTCCAGTTCTGACAATGGCATCCATGAGAAAACCATATATGTAAGTCTTAAATTTGCAGTAATTATGTGCACGATAAATGGACTAATAACTCGGTTAAAGTCGGTTTTTTTTGTTAAAATTATAGTTTATTATTACACGAGGTCCTTTCGATCCTACCTATTGAAATTATATTGATATTATTAATTGAGAACTTATGTTGCGCGTGTACGTGAGTGCAGAGTGCAGGCAATGTATGATATCGAACCAGATATACCTAGTGTTGAAAACTAGATTAAGGAAAACTCATTATAAAGCTTTTTTGAAATTTAATGCAATTAGCCTCACTTTAGATTGTGTGTTTGTTTATTAAAGCCAATGAGCTCAGTGGCGAGCAAAGCCACTTACACAGCGTGCAAGCTTAGCGATCAAACATTCAGGCCATTTGCAAATGGCGGTCAGTAAAGCTGCATCCACCCAGATTCAAACAACGAGAACTTACAATCATCTACTCCAACGGCACATGCAATTACAACTTACAAGAATACTATAGGTACAGGATGAAATTTTTGAAAGCCCTAGAGGGGAACTATCTTAAATTTGCTGAAAGGAATTATTACTTTATTTATTTCTCCTAAGCAATAAAACTGAATTAACAGATTTTTGAAAACATGTACAGACAGGAGAATAAAACTATTTTTTTTTTTCATTTTTGACAGTAAAATGTTTGATGCTAATTGATGCCAATCGACCCTATTTCTATCAAGGAACAATAACTTCTAAGAGACTGACCTAGTATTGGAATAAGAAGAGGCCAGAACAAAAAAAAATTGTACAATTAGTATAAAAAAATCTGTGAATTCAGTTTTATTGCTTAGGAGAAATAAAACAATGTTGCAAAATAAAACCTTTCAGCAAATTAAGTTATCTCAAGGTTTTAAGGTAGTTTCCCCTCCACCACAACGATTACCATATCAGCCGAAGGACGTCCACTGCTGGACATAGGTGTCCCTCAATCCTCTTCGCCGTATCCGACGACAGCGACTCCTTCAAGTGTCCCTACTTGGGAATATGGAACACCCTGATGTGGCTCGCAAATCCAAACTTCGTTTTGAAGATGCGGTCACGCGGTGCACAATGCAGCTGGCCAGCTAAGCTGTAGGTATAGGTAAACGAGGGCTTTGGCCGAGTCTTACGGACACGGCACTTAGCATCTAGCTCTTCTAAGTGAATAACAAGAATACTAATGCGGTATCAACCTTAGAAACCAAGATGGATGCCTCTATTATGTCAAGATTGGATCTACAGCCACCCAAAAGTGGTAAAAGCGTTACGTCATCGCTTGACACCGTACTTTCATGATTTATGTCCCAGCTCGCATATTCCTAATATATTACCCGGCCTTGACCCGAAGGGATTTAACCCTCATGCCTAAGTGAAGGGATAAAAATATTCCCTAGAGTTAGGAAGATCCTAAACCGGACAAAATGGAACTGGTTATAACGTCAGTAAATGCTGTTTTATATGGAAGAGAAATAAGACCTTTGTCAAGCTAAAAAAGCCAACCCGAAAATATTTGAGTGATTCCTTTTTACTGGTTTTTAATATTTATTTGTTTACTAAAATTTGTTTTGTCCTTTTCCCACAAACGTAAATGTCAAAGTGTAAGATAAGGACAAACGAATTTAAGCGGTATTATAACTAAAATATGTTTAGATGGATGTTTATAAATAAGAGGGTAAGTATATAAGTAGCTGTATTTTTTCCGACTATGACTGTAATATAAATTCCGAGTGACAATAGTTCTCCCGCTTTCATACAATTTTCCCTGTAGAGTAAACGCTCAAACGACATATTTCTACCCAAAGATACTTTTTTTAGATTTTTAAACCACACATACTCGTATACTTATGTACACGGCAGACAACGATATAAAAAAATACATATTTTTTAGCATCTAATGTCGCTCCCACCAAATAAAACTAAAGTATACAAACCACATTTTATTCTGCAAGGCAAAATAATAATAATAATAAAAACCTAGCTTAAGTACGAAAATAAATACAGAGATAATAATATTTCATTATTTCAACAGACATCAACAAAATCTTCTTAAAACTAGTCTTGTTTCCTAAATAGGTAAGACCTGTGGTATAGGATAAACAATGCTCCTCCCCTAATTACTTGTTACAATATGATGTGTTAATTTTAAATGTAAAATGTGCCTCGTGTGTCCGCTAAGAGACCAATTAGACTATGCTAAATCTGGCATCTTAATAATAGCGTACCAATCGATACGCGGCTGTAACCCGAACCGTCACCTACAGTGACCCGACTAACTTGGTCGCTAAGTTTCATGAATGTTGTAAAGGATGAACGGGAAAGCCTCAAAATAGATGCACTATTTTGAATCTTATTTTTCAGACATCACCATCATCAGCTTATATGCTTTCCAGTGCTGTTCACAGGCCTCCACTGATTGATTGATTTTTATTTTATTCAGTCGTATGGCATTTGTTTACGAACCGTGAAATCTTCGAGAAGACAAGTACGGTTGCCAGTTTTTGTTGCACTTTTAGCACCACCCAGGGGTCACGTGTAGGGTAACGGTGGGTATTCCCTACGGACGTGGTGCAACTTCGACCCCCCTTTGTCAAGTGATGAGTGGGCAACTTGACTGTTAGAAGTTCTCCAGCCGCCCGAAGGCCTCTAACTTGGCTTAACGACTGCTATCGTAGACAGCAGCCGGGATCAACGGCTTAACGTGCCTTCCAAAGCACGAGAGCGCTCCGTTAGTAACCACTCAAAGCGGTCACCCATCCAAGAACTGTCCTGCGGCCACATTGCTTAACCTCGCATACCGCACGCGGTAGGCGGGTGCCGCTGGGCCACGAGCGCTCTATTGATTGATTGATTGATTGATTGATGGGCAGTAGTCCCAAGTGCGGATTGGGGACTACGTATATTACACCTTTGAATTTCTTCGCAAATACGCAGGTTACCTTCTTCAATCATAATATAAGTACAGAAATATACATATGTCGGAGTAGGATAGTGAAATCCGTATTTAGCGAAAACGCGGATCGAATCAGTTGGATCGCGTCAAACGACTCACGGAGTCACGGCTGCTACTTTACCAGCTAAACGGTGGCTACGGTACTAACTTAAGAAATGTACCCGTAAAAGAAAACTTTCGTACAATCTCCATTGATTCTTGAGATAACGTTGTTAGATATGTCAAATATATAGTAAATGTAAGTTTCTGAGCTTTAAGTCCTCTTATAATAATGCAACGTGTGGGCAACTACGGAATTCTACATTGCGCATGGCCCGACACGCACTTCGCCGGGTTTTATTTTGCACTTT
Organism: Notocelia uddmanniana; assembly: GCA_905163555.1. Taxonomy (NCBI): domain Eukaryota; kingdom Metazoa; phylum Arthropoda; class Insecta; order Lepidoptera; family Tortricidae; genus Notocelia; species Notocelia uddmanniana. The sequence goes on from LR991057.1 coordinate 3,982,939, forward strand.
GTGCTCTTAATTTACTAGGTGCATACGTGTAAAGTAAGTGGGATAGAATCTCAGAAGGTTACCAAAATCTCCCTAAACCCATAATCAAACAAAATACATATAGTGATGATCTGACGGTTATATTACATGAGAATAATTCACAACACAAGCTTTAATCTCCCTAAACCCATAATCAAACAAAATACATATAGTGATGATCTGACGGTTATATTACATGTAAATAATTCACAACACAAGCTCTAATAAACCTTGCCTTGAACTTAATACCGCATATGTACCTTCTAAAACAAAAGAGCTTATCCGAATTGTAAAATCATGCCTCTTACGACGTTTTGTCTAAGAAGCTGTGCATACCGCACCTAAGGGTAATCCCAGTACATTCCGCAGCAACGCCGTACGATGAATATAGCGAGTATTGTTGAAATTAAAACCAATATATCCTGATCTGGCTGGCTGCCACGGCTGCACCAAGTAGCACAATAATCGAGGATCAATGTAGTCTGAATGGAATAGAACAATAAAAATATTCTAAAACAGATTCATATACCTGCATGTATGCGTCTTGTATATGTATACTTCATTCATTCAACAACAATACATTAAAAGTGTATGAATATAAATGTCCCAAATGAATAATTTAATTTAAAAAAATACATTAATATATCACTATTACGTATGTAAGTACATCACCAAACCAAGACCACCGGGAAATGGGTAGCAGCATCCCTGGAGCGAGGTGGTGATACTGCGATCGCCAATCTATCCGCATGCCAAGCGTGGCGATTATGGCATTTACCCCCCATGAAATTGAAGAAGGCCTATGTCCAGCAGTGGCCGTCCTTCGGCTGATAAAGTGGTGGCGGTGAATGTATGTAAGTATAATATAATAAGTACCTGGAATGCTCGTACATTACAGACTTCTTGGAAATTCCATTCCGATCTTCCACGTGAATAATCAGAAGAATTAATTTTGCTTTTTGAACGAAATTACAATATTTAATTCCAGTGTCCTCAATTTGTAATGTAAATTGCTCTCATTAAGTCACGTAAGTAGGTAACTAGGTAAGTAATAAATAAACAATGTAGGTATGGGTATTTTCTTTTAGAAATAAAGATGTTTGCTTAATGCTTGGATGCTTAATGCTGGCCAAGAGCAATCCCATTTTTAATTATTATTAGACGACCTGTTTAGCCTAGTTGGTAGTGACACTGCCTCCGAAGCTAGAGGTCCCGGGTTCGAATCCCGGCCAGGGCATTATTTGTGCATTTAGCACGGATTTTGTTCTTGGGTCTTGGATGTTCTCTATGTATTTTAAGTATATATTTATCTATATAAGTATGTATATCGTCGCCTAGTACCCATAGTACAAGCTTTGCTTAGTTTGGGACTAGGTCGATTTGTGTAAGATTGTCCCCCAATAAAAAAAAAAAAAAAAAAAAAAAAAAATTAAAAAAAAATTAAAAAAAAATGCTTAACGTAGACATAATCGTAGTGACGTAAATATATTTTTCTACTCATTAGATGTATAAGCTGCCAATTAAATAACTGACAGCAGTCATTATCATCATCAGCCCGAAGTTGTCCACTCGTAGTTCCCCTCGCGTTATTGTTTCCCCAGTATAGGTCACGTACGGTAATGGTCGCGTACGGTACGGTTTCAGAGGAACTTCCTCCCTCGGACGCTCCGGTTATGGAATGAGCTCCCTGCCGAGGTTTTCCCGAGGAACTACAGTATGGGATACTTCAAGAAAGGAGTGCTGCCGTCCTATGCAAAAAGGACGCATCTGTCTATGAATCTCATAGTCAGATGCGTCCTTTTCAGTCAGATGTGTATACATTTCTAAAGGGTCGGCAAATAACGCGCATGTAACACCCCTGGAGTTGCAGGCGTCCATAGGCTGCGGTGACCGCTTACCATCAGGCGGTCCTTACGCTTGTTTGCCACATAGAACACGAAATAAGCAGGCAACGTCAGGTACCCGTCGCCTCGCAGTCGACAGAGCATGAGTTCAATCTGCCTCGACAAATCGCATAATACTATATGATATCAATGAGTTGACTGCGCCCGCTTCCACATGCGCCCAGCCCTCGTGTCAGAACGAATAATGTGAGACATTGATATCAATTTGGTAAACGATTTGTCGAGTCAAATTGACTTCCACAGCAGGCACTTTAAAGAAGTATTATATAAATAACAGAAATATAAAACTAAACGTTATCACTAAAATTAAATTAACACAGAACTAAATCAAATTAATAAAAATAAACCTAATTAAAAATCTAGAAAGGGCTCCTGCGGCATTGTGCCCAAAATGCTGAGAAGAAGAAAGAAGTATTATTGTAACGAACAAACAGACATGGAAATACGTTAATACATTTACAAGAGTATCGATAAAGACTAACGTCTCTGCGTCTGTCGGTTGCAGTATATTTCTTCATTTGTACAGGCCATAATTAATCACAATAAATGCGCTTATTGATATCAATTTTGTATACGATTTGTCAAGTCAAATTGACTTCCAGGGCAGGTTATTCAGAGCAGCAATTACCGTGGGAACGCGCACCAGTATTTGTATAACGAACAAACGTGCAACATGAAAAAACGTTTATTTACAAGAGATCTTATTTGTAAGAGAATAAATGAAGACATGTTTACAAATTTAAAGTAAACTGGTAGACACTTAATGCAGGTACGTTCCGTACGTTTTGTAAATGTTGTCTTCATTACGCGTATTACACATAAAGGCTTGTTTACATTGAGTCGCCAGGTGAATTCACCAATTGCCATGTTTTTTGCACGGAATTGATGTTTTTATTTGTTACCCGCTACGTGCGCATAAATTTCTCTTTAAGTGAATTACTTCACATCTGTTTCGGCACTGTCTGGTCTATTAAATAGTATAAGTAAGAATTATTGTAACACTCATGTAATGACTGTTTTGTTGCCAAAATAAATAAAATAAAAAAAAGAACGCACAAAAAACATTAAATTCTTACGCAAAAATATTCATTAGAAATCCATTTTTCGAATAGGGATATAGTTGTAAAAAAAAAACTCAATCTTTGCTTTGGCTTCCAATGGAAGACGAGGAAAATATTGAATATGTATAAACAAAACTACTCAAAATATGATGGTAGGTAGAGATACAGGTAATTTACTTTCGAGACGTTTTTGCATTTGTAGTTGTGAGCTCTGTAGCCAGCCTCACACACACACACACACACACACATACGTGTGTCTGTGTACGTCGTCAACGTGTACGTGTGTCCCTGTAAATATACAAATACTACTACAAATTCAAAAACCGTCTCGAAAGTAATTTACTTGTATCTCACTATTTTTAACCGACTTCAAAAAAGGATGAGGTTCTCAATTCGTAGATTTTTTTTTATGTATGTTCACCGATTACTCGGAGACTAGTGGACTGATTTCAAAAATTCTTTTTTTGTTTGAAAGGGTGTGTTTTCTAGTTGGTCCCATTTTCACCAAGTCTGGATCTGATGTCGGGATCTCGGAACAATCTAAGGAACTCCTCAAATTATGAACCAAGAGAATGGGGTAAAGCAAAAAATAAGGTACTCAAATTACCAAGAGGATGGGGTCTGGCAAAGTTTGGAGTCGGTATTTTTTTGTTAAAAATTTACTTGTTTCTATACCCTTTTGGTGGCAAACAAGATGGTCCGGCCTCCAATATCCCTCCCGGGATCTCAAACTGGCTCCACGTCAAATTTCATTCATATCCGTTCATCGATTTCAGCGCGAAGAGATAACAGACAGGGAAGTAGGGAACAGGGGGAGAGAAAGTTATTTTGCATTTATAATATAAAACATTACTAGAACCATTGCTGAAACCCTGCTTTCAAATAAGAAAAAAACCCATTCAAATCGGTTCCGGGTTAAAGGGTTTAAGAGTTACGATGCCACAGACACACGCACAGATACACATGTTACATGTTACATAACACCCCTCTTGCGCTCCGTGTCGGGGGTTAACGAAGGGAAGGGATTAATTTCCATTAATGAAATCCAATCACTTTGATGGTTTTGGTGCAGAGCTATTATACAGTGTGCATTTTTTATAATAACCGCATGCTCTAAGCGTAGTTAGTATGGCCAATAAACATACTCGTACTTTCATATATCATCATCATCATTCTCCTAGCGTTATTCCCAGTGCAGTTGCATCCTGAAGGATGCCTGGGGTCCGCTACCTAATCCCAAGAATTGGCATAGGCACTAGTTTTTACGGAACCGACTGCCATCTGACCTTCCAACCCGAGGGGGAAACCAGACCTTATTGGGATTAGGCTTGTCAAGTGAGTGGGCAACTTGACTGTCAGAAGTTCTCAAGCCGCCCGGAGGCCTCTAACTTGGCTTAAGGACTGCTATCATAGACAGCAACCGGGATCAACGGCTTAGCGTGCCTACCAAAGCACGGGAGCACTCAGTTAGTAACCACTAAAAGCTGTCACCCATCCAACTGACCTCGCCCGACATTGCTTATCCTCGCATACCGCACGCGGTACGCGGGCGCCGCTGGGCCACGAGCGCTCCTTCGTACTTTCATATATGTTGTTTAAAAAAATACAACTTTTTTCCTTACTTAATAAATTACACGCAATTTATCCTTACGCCAAGCGTGGTGATTATGGCATTTACCCCCCATAAAATTGAGGGAGGCCTATGTCCAGCAGTGGACGTCCTTCGGCAGATATGGTGTTGGGGTGGTATCCTTACGTGATCACTACTTAACCCAGTGACTGTTTCAACCACAACCAGGTACCTACGTAATATTGCATAGTTGGCAGTCAATGGGATAACAAGACAAGATCCGTCCCGTTATGTGTCAAACTACTGTAAGTAGACCTACAAAATACATTGCTAATTAAAAAAAAAAAAAAAAAAAAACAAAAATTTATTAAGTTCTGGTAGTTAGCACCAAACTTATAATTTATTGCAATTTCGTTTCAAAGCACCAAAAGTAACGTCTATTGACAATTTGACGCTATATCAAAAATACAGGTTTTATGGTATGCACGTATTTATCACACAAATAGTAATATCCCTCCCAATTTTTATGAAAAGCTTATTGTAAGCGGCAAACAAGCATTCAGCCGACCGGTAAGCAGACACCGTATCCTACGCTTGCGACTACTTACAGAAGAATCACAAGGAAGGAATGGTTCCGATAAACTTTTGAACCATGTGAACCGTAACGTTTATCAGTAAAATATAGGGAACTCGGAACTGGAATGAATAAATACTTTGCACCCGTATAACCTATTACGTCTGTGCCCGGTGTTAATACTTACATTACTTACATACGTAATACAGTAAATCTTATGTCGGCTAATTGAGGTTTCGGTACATATTTATGAGAGAATTAATTCAATTATTTCTTCGTATATATAATAATTATTTGTTTGATGGAAAAGCTACACATTGCCGTATTTGTGGTGTTATCGCAACATTTAATAACGTGTAGGTATGAATAACATTATCCATTTGAAATGAACGAAAACATCCAGCGACTATCAACCTTCCCGCTTTATATCATAAGGACGATATTTTAACGGATAATTGTGTTACTATTTTCATCTCAAACTTTCACCTAGTATGATGGATAACAATCATATTTATAGAACACATTCATAAATTTCCAATTAACCTATTTATTAAGCTTGGTAACAACAAGCAAATGAGTTAGGTATATAAATAGTCGTATATTTTGCTATAATCGACCGAGTTAAACGAAAACCTCTGTTTCAGCTTCGACAAAAATGATTTCGTATGTCCGGATGTCCAGACGTCCAGACGTCCGAATGTCCGGTAGTTGTCCTCTACAGGTTGCATTTCTCAACCGATTCTCGTGGAATTTTGTGAGCAGGGATGCTACCGCGAATTTCGAAAATCGAACTTCGTATCGTACCGTCCCTTTCCGTCATATAGAGTATAACACGAGAGTGAAAGGGACGGCACGAGACGAAGTTCGATTTTCGAAGTTCGCGGTAGCACAGCAGGTTCGATAATTATACAGTTTTTTTTTGTCAGTTTTTGGAAATGATGTTGAAATCTCAAATTGATGTCTATGATAGCAGTCGTTAGAAAGAGGCCTTCGGGCGGCTTGAGAAGTTGCCCAGTCACTTGACAAGCCTAATACCAATAAGGTGGAGATGCAACTGTACTGTGATAAGGCTAGGATGATGATGATGATAATGTATGGATATACAATAGATGTTATGTAATATGTAGGTATGTCTATAAAGGCTGTAACAAAAATGGCGTGGATTCGTTTAAGGAGTTAAATGGTATCGCATTGTGACTAGAAATGAGTAGGTCAATAGTTTTGTATGGGGAGCTTAGTCAAAATTTTCCAATTATCTATACAAAAACCAAAAAAAAAACTGAGTAAAAAAATGTTTGTCTTAATTAGTTCTAGTCAGAATGCGATACCAATTAACGCCTTAAACGGATCCACGCCATTTTGTTGTTACACCCTGTATATTAGAAGTCTTCTTCCTACCTGACACTGCTTGTACCTATCAATGGTCTGTAATCTGTAATACTAAAGTCAAAGGCAATTGATAAATAGATCGACGTCTAAAAGAGTGAAACTGGTGTAAGGATGAAATCGACATAAGAATTAAGATATCAGACAGCCGTTATTACAATAAAACCTTGAAAAAATATGTAACACTGTCAAAACCTGTCTTATGAATGGTAATTGCATATTATGACCATGTATTTATTTTAATTTACACTGGTGTTTATCCTTTCCGTGGGAAACCTCCAAGCTTTATAAAATGAACAGAAGACAACACAGCACGATTGTATAATCTCGCCCTGTTACACAAAAATTATGAAGTAGCTACACGAAAAAGTCTCCATTTATACCAGAATTATTCGTAGAATTTTGAGACAGCTCAATGTTGTACTCGTATAACAAACACAGACCTAGATAATGACAAATGACAATCAGATGAATAAAACAAAAGAAACCGTGTTTTAAGACGCTGACAAGACCTAAATTGGCTCTTTTTGACAGAAACCACTTAATCCGGCGAAGTTTTTTTTAACATAAAATAGGTAAGCATTTGACCACTATCTCATCTGATGGTAAGTGATGATGATGTAAGTGACACGTGATTAATCAATTTTTATTGTAGTTGAGTAGTGTTGTCTTATGAGTTCCATAGAGAAAAAGCACGTGATTGTAGTTACTTAGTTAGTGTACGAAGTCTTAATTCAAACATTAAAATCAACGAGTAAAAAAAATGTAATATTCATTACCTACCGTAAAATGGGGTGAGTAGGGTGAAAACTGAAATTCAAACCTCGACAACATTTTATTTTTACATATGAAAACTGAATGGTATATATAATAAGTGTTCCGAACGTTTGTAGTTTAGTTTTTATTTTATTTTGGGTAGTTCCATTTCATAACTTTGACGATAAAGAGCCACCCACCTCACCCCGTAGTGCCTCGTATTTGGGGTGAGAGGGATTTTCATACAAAAGTGATTTTGGTAGATTATTGGATCGTTTTTTTATTATGCGTATTACTATAGCTCCATTTTAAATTGGAATACATTATTTTTGTAGCAGTAGCCTTAAAATCGCTTCTCGCCGTCCTCTCAAACCTTCTCTCCCCATTCATAACCCACCTCTCCCCGCGTAACCTACTCACCCCGTTTTACGGTATAAGTATAATGAAATGTGCTAGTTTGCTATCTCTAAAGCACGATTTGATGAAATCGGCTCGATGGACAAAAAACACGAAATTAGGACTTGGGAATATGGTCTTAGTCCTATCTATTTTATTTTTAACCGACTTCAATAGAAGGAAGGAGGTTCTCAGTTCGTCTGAATTTAATTGACCGGCAGATTATTATATATGTGTTCAATATCATAAACATGCATAAGTACACTTTCCGGCCTTATTTCTAAGCAATAAATTCCTAGAATGTATACATTATGAATGAACCGCTAACTTTTACAGTTCAGTTTTCGTTAAGAAAACTCATCAGATCGTGTCAGAATGGATTTCCGTTCGCTTTGGATTAAACCAAAGAATAAGGGCCAAGTGATAAGATTGAAGTACGTCATAACTTCAATTAACTTTTACAATAAAAGTCAAGATGAATAACGCAGCGCAACCGCTCTAAAGAACAATGCGAGCATTTTCCTAGCAAATACACTCTCGATGAAAACGCTGAACAATTCCAAAAGAGCTTATATCAATACTTATCACAGAACACATATGTCCGTTGGCAGCAGCAAGTATTGATTTATAAGGACGTATAAAAATTGTATTTAAAGGGCGCTTAAGACGTTTTAGCAATATGATAAAGTCCACCAAACTCGATCCATCACCGTCGTATCTTATCGAGTGATTTGAATGAAGCTTCCAGATTGTAACAAGCTAAGTTGGAGGGAATTTGTCTTTAGAGAGAGATGAAAACAACTAGACAACTTAAGAGGAAACAATACAACTAAGGAGCGGATAATTTAACTGATATGGTACGCGATTATATTTTTACGAGTTTTTTTTTTCTGGTGGACAGCTGTCAGAACCCATTCTCAAAGTTAATTGGTTAGGTCAATTTATTTGATACCACTTTTTTTTTTGTTTTTGAAGGCAGACTATAGCTTTTATAGCTTTTCTAACATAGTTAATTGCCATCTGGCTACCTTACACCTGCGTTAGGGGTAGGGTAGATGATTAGTTGATTACTTTAGTGACCACTCGCAACTTAATGGCCTCGTCGTAATAATACTTATAAAATATAGTTTTCTTAATATAGGTATAACTATAGTAATAAGATCCGTGATACAAATGAGCAGTTTATAAAAATATCCTATTTAAACAACAATTCCACAGAAACTTATATACATTTACATATTTTTATAGTAACAAGTAATTAGTGAAAGTGTATCGCTTTAATGACTGCATGCTCAATCAATGTCATTAAAATTGATTATGTCACCAGCCTGACAGAATTATTAAACCATAAGAATCGAAACCTTAAAATATACCGCCATTTTAAGATAAAGTGTGTCGATAACCGCTTCCTCCCATCGTTGCAATCAACTGAACGTCCTTAATGAATACTTTCAACGTTACACTCTGCCAAGCCTTATTCCGAAGGCCTAAAGTCGTTTTTAAACGAGTTAGTGATCACTTTTGTTTTTTTTTAATATGTCTACACGTGCTGCATGCACGTGCATGCCGCTCACCATCTGCCAAAGTTCAGTGCACCGACACACAACCAGGGGTTTTTAAAAAAATATACTTTTTAATCTTTGTCCCGCCGTAGACAACCATACGCCCGTTTCTTTTTCTTCATCTATTATTTTAGGGCGAAACCATATATGCTTCCATTTTCAAATCATTCCTTTTAGACGTCTCTAATTTATGAAACCGAATACGAAATACGAGCGCCTTTTTAGAAGTCATTCAATTAAGTCGAGATGTAGAAAATGTTACCTGAAAAACGAAGATAAATTATTTGGTGAAATGAAAACAAGGTCTAGAATTTAAATGACATATTCCAACATTAAGATTTCTCAACTCGTGACGCCTCGCCTACGGCTTTCGAGCAAATAATTGCCAAAAATTCTTTACAAATAAAATCAGTGGAGTGTAACAAAATCGACTCAAGTCAGGTATAATTTTGCCTTTTATTGTACGCCTCACAATGTAGATCGTGAGGAGGGTGGTACAATCAAGCCTTCGTATTGTGTACGATGTGGAGTTCTTTGTTGGTACTATGTATGTATTTTTAAAAATATATCGCCGATTTATAATGTTGGTACTTCATTGAAGACTATTTGGCGCATAAGACTTCCTTTCAATAAAAAGGTCTTTATAATGGCCATTGACGTATAAGGTCGGTGTAACTTTAACAATAATATTCTGCTTTTCAAACCTGGTGGAGGTGCTGGGTCCTATTGATTGCTATCCCACACACATACCTACCTATAAGGCAAAAAACTTTTAGGTGTATTAAAATGTAATGAATCGGGTCACTCACTTCCTTAAGGTCGAATATAACTCACGGGAGTTTTGTATATAAACAATTTTAGGTGTCTTATTATAAGCCATCATGGAATAAGAATAGCCTTTAAGTTAATTGCCACAAAAAAAAAAGTGTTGACATTTCTTTTTGTTTTAACAACATGACTAAATTGAAATATATTGGGTAAACGTCAAAACTGACAGTACAAAAATAATCCGTTGATTGCAGCAAAAGTTCAGTACTGTAGAATGGTTAATCCAAATTTAATGTCGTTATGGCAATAAACATGACAATCGCGTGACAAATGACCGTGGCGCCCCAATTTATAGAGCAATATTGTGGAACACATCCGATATATCGGATGTGTTAGTATCAGGTTCGACATACGCCAGTCGACAATATGTCTTACTATAATTACTTTATATGAAGACGACAACCTAAGCATTAAAAAATGTGAACTAAGTTTGTGTAATTAAATTTACAATATTTGACACAGTATATATAACCGCAACACCAACTGGACTTTCATCACCATCCTAGCGTTATCCCAGATTCCAGTACAGTTGCATCCTAAAAGATGTCCGGTGTGCCCATCCCAAGAATTGGCTTAGGGATTAGTTTTCACGGAAGCGACTGCCATCTGACCTTCCAACCCAATGATGAAACTAGACCTTATTGGGTTTAGGCTTGTCAAGTGAGTGGGCAACTTGACTGTTAGAAGCTCTCAACCCGCCCGAATGTCTGTAACTTGGCTTTACGACTGCTTTCATAAACAGCAGCCGGGATCAACAGCTTAATTTGCCTGCCAAAGCACGGGAGCGCTCAAGTTACTAACCACTCGAAGCAGTCACACATATAAGAGTTGACTTCGGCCAACGTTGCTTAACATCGCATACCGCACTGGGCCACGAACGTTCCACTTGAACAGTGCACTTTATTAGTAGGTTATAACGTATACTTATGGAAAACTACATATACATACATAAACTCACGCCTATATACCCAAAAGGGGAAGGCAGAGCACACGAACATTAATTTCAGTGCCACTTTTAGCAATTGTAGGTTTATAGATGGAGAAAATGTGATATTGTAGTGACAGGTTGCTAGCCCATCGCCCATAACACACTTCAACCGGAATATGGAAAATTATTTGAATTTAATTAACATGAACGCAATAATCGAGTGAATTAATCGTTTCATTATATTTTAATAAGTATGTCTCACTCAAACTCACGGGAGTTTTCTAGGTATATAGAATTAATATTTAATAGGAGCTCATAATTTACGGAGTAAGGCCGGTAAATTGGTTTACGTAGTAAAAATTATAGCTCACGTGTTTCCAAAGATATTGTAAAATTACTGTCCTCCATTCGAGATGATTTTACTGCTTCTATATTTAAATGATTATTGTTTATTTCATTAAATTAAGTAAGACGTATATCTCCGCATATTTGATGGCTGACCATACTTTGTCGGCCTGTTTAGCCTAGTTGGTAGTGCCACTGCCTCCGAAGCTAGAGGTCCCGGGTTCGATTCCCGGTAAGGGCATTTGTTTCTGTGGTGAGCAGAGACATTTGTTCCTGAGACTTGGATGTTTTTCTATGTATTTATGTATATATCTATTAAATATGTCGTCGTCTGGTACCTATAACACAAGCCTTATTGAGCTTACTGTGGGACTAGTTCGATTTGTGTAAAAAATTGTCCCAATATATTTATTATTTATTTATTTATTATACTCTTCCGTGCAGCAAAGTTGGGACACAACACATCTGTTTTGCCCGCAGTCTAATTAATTATACGCCTCCACCAAGTTTCGACACAGTACAGATATATAGCAGTATCTTAAACCGATAGATATAGCATTTTAATAGCGACGCCAGTACTACAACGCCAGCACAGCCATCTGACTATTGAGTCACAAGCATTTTTTACAAATTATGTATACAAGGCAACAATGTTTTTCCTATGATAAGCTGTCAATTTAAGAGCTTAAGATTGTTTAATTAAATACTGTAAACTCCTAAGAGTCTTAAATCCTTATGAAAAAAAGGAAGGGTAAAGAAGGAACACATACAAGAAAAAGAAGAAAGGAGTGTGTAGGTACACACAATATAAGACGATCGTCAAAAATAGTTACGAAGATTTATTCAGTATTTTTTTCTGAAATCAATATTGAACAAATGAAGTCAAAGTACTGCTAAATAGACAGAGTTGTGATGAGGTCGGCCATCGACAAGCCATCTAATTCGTACTAATCATCCCCCAGACAATGGGATTACTAGTAGCTTCCTGTGGATGTTCGGTAATGGTGATACTTTGTGATACCTACCTGGCTATATGTTCGGAAAATAATTAAACACGGTTACATAAGATAAAAAAAATAGGGGATTTTTTGTCCACAAATTGAACTAGTCCCATAGTAAGTTCAATAAGGCTTGTGTTATGGGGACTAGACGACGATATATTTACCATATCAGCCCTAGGACATCCACTGCTGGACATAGGCCTCCCCCAATTTCATGGGGGGTAAATGCCATAATCGCCACGCTTGGCATGCGGGTTGGCGATCGCAGTATCTCCACCGCATTTAAGGAATGCTGCTGCCCATTCCCCGGTGGTCTTGGTCGTAGTTTTAGGACATACCCGGGTCCCACGATATATTTAATAATAGATATATACGTATACATACTTAAATACATAGAAAACATCCAAGTCCCAGGAACAAATGTTTCTGCTCACCACAGAAACAAATGCCCTTACAGGGATTCGAACCCGGGACCTCTAGCTTCGGAGGCAGTGTCACTACCAACTAAGCTAAACAGGCCGACAAATAGCCTCCCACAACGTGGACCGATGACCTGGTAAGGGTTGCGGGTGGCGTAGAACCGATCATTGTGGAACTCGTCCAGCATTGGACATCCTTCTGTTGACATGATGATAATGATGATGGGATAGCAGTACTTTAATTCGATATATCGCACTAAATTTTTTGAGTATAAGCCGAATTAAAAACCTTCGGTCAGCTTGAGAACTAATATTTTTTTCCATATAGCTAAGGAGTAGAATACCAAAGTCACAGTGTGGACAAAGCCAGTTGTTTACACGTGCCTTGGACTGATATCCAAAACATTTATTCGTAGATCGTAGAGAAATCAATATCAAACTGAAATGCCTATTAAACGAACGAAATGTTGGAACTGCCACGTATTTCGATTCCATCTAGCGCTGAGGACTATTTTATTTCTAAAAACAACAATAGTATTCCGGATTTAATACATGAACGACTGACAAATGGAATGAATAGTATTTTATAGTCTTTTATTTTTGCTATCCGACGAAGCTGTATTTTTAATATCAGTATTCCGTAGTCATCATCAGCCTATTATTATACGTCCCACAACTGGGCACAGGCCTTCTCTCATTAATGAGAGGGATGGGGCAGTAGTCTGTGGACCAGTGCAAGTTGAGGACTTCACATACACCTTTGAATTTCTTCGCAGATGTATGCAGGCTTCTTCAACGATGTTTTACTTTGCCGAAAACCTAAGTAAATATAATAACAATAAAATAATAAAAAAGTAAAATAATAGTAAATATAATAAAATAAAAAAAAAAAAAAAAAAATAACAATAATATTGGGGGACAATCTTACACAAATCGACCTAGTCCCAAACTAAGCAAAGCTTGTACTATGGGTACTAGACGACGATATACATACTTATATAGATAAATACATACTTAAATACATAGAAAACATCCAAGACCCAAGAACAAATATCCGTTAAAACGGCACAAATAAATGCCCTGGCCGGGATTCGAACCCGGGACCTCTAGCTTCGGAGGCAGAGTCACTACCAACTAGGCTAAACAGGACACTTACAAATGATATTCCGCATATAAAGTTCCGAAAAACTCATTGAAACGAACCGGGACACGAACCCACGACCGCCGCTTAACAGCCCATGCTTGAACCACTTGACCACCGTAGCTACGATCCATAGTATTCCGTAGTAAAAATAAAAATAGCCAAAACAGAATAGTGTTGTGTTCCTGCCTACCTAGCATAATCACCTTTATGTCAGACGTATAGCATTCGTCCCTTTCACACTTACATACTTGCTAGTGAAGGACAAATGATATACGTACCCGACAGTCCCGACACAGGGTGGTGTTGAGTAAGATTGCCAGGACATCCGAAGATGCCTTGTGTTGTGTTGAGTTGATTATTACATTACCAACCATTCGAAATACAATCGCCATTACTTTGGCTCGTGTCGAATTGCCATATTACGGTACACATCCGCGAGGCATTCGAGATATTTTTATTTCATTTCTCAACTTCAGCTTTAAAACTTTTAACTGGTGGAGCGAGCGCCCGAGCTTACTGAGGTTTTCATTACTTTTCTGACATAGTGATTTTTACAGTTCCGATGTTGTTAGAAATTTATCGCGGTAAAGCCAATTAGAAGTGTAAATTTAATGGAGCCCGTCTAGCCGGTAGGTAAGAAAAAACCGGCCAAGTGCGAGTCGGACTCGCGCACGAACAATTTACATAACAACTACTCTGTTGTATGGGAGCCCCCCTTAATTATTATTTTGATTTTTAGTATTTGTTGTTGTAGCCACAATAAAAATACATAATCTGTGCAAATTTCAACTGTCTAGCTATTACGGTTCTTGAGATCTAGCTCGGCGAGTGGTAGCCATGAAAAAGGGCTAAAATATCACGTTTTTTGTATGGGAGCCCCCCTTATTTATTATTTTTATTTTGTTTTTAGTATTTGTTGTTATAGCGGCAACAGAAATACATAATCTGTGAAAATTTCAATTGTTTAGTTATTACGGTAACAGACGGACGGACGGACGGACAGCGAACTCTTAGTAATAGGGTCCCGTTTTTGCCCTTTGGGTACGGAACCCTAAAAAAAAACTATCCGTTAGTGTTAAATATAATATACGTATAAATAAAAATCAAATGTTTAATGTGTATGTACAGATATGTAAGCGTCAAGAGCTTCAGTCTTAGGCTAATTATTTTACTGGACATTTTTTCTATGAAAGACGACAAAATGCATCTAAGGTCGGAAAGTGAACATCTCATAAAGAGATCCATCAATACAAAACAGCCTGTAAAACCTCTTTCCCTGTAATACTCCCGTACTTAGCTCTTCAACAAGCTATTTGAATAATTGGAGCGAAGCTCCACAACCCGCAATTCGGGTATTTCGTTGAAGTTCCACAACTCCTGAACACAGAATAACCAAATTTATCACCGTGATAGACACTAACGCCGTGGAGGTTTTTAAACATAAAAAAACTAAAATTAATTAAAAAATATATTTAAGCTGCTTTAGCGATGCATACCGTGGCGGTCTAGACTAAAGGTATAGACAATAGCTTAGCTCCATTACATCAGGCGCACCCTGCTTACGACTGCCTAGTTTAAATGAACCCAAGTCGCACATATTTAACCCTTTTACAAAATCAATTATATCACATAAGCTAAACCTCATTCTGAAGTGAATCACGTATTAGATGCAAATGCATCCCGTGGTTATAACCCCCGCCATCTTGAATACATTAAGGCCCTATTACGTTTCAGTGAATCTTGCCATAGTTAGCACGTTGACTCATATTCAATTTCAAAGTATCATTTAAAGCGAATATGATACAGGTCAGTTTGACTTCACGTATCGCATAATAATATGATGCTCTCTTCCACGCGCATCAAGCTATGATGATTTCTTCTACTCGTCGAATTTAATGTTTCAGTTAACAATTCGTAGACCAAACTATAAGTATAATAGTTATTTTTAACCGACTTCAAAATTTCAAAAGAGGAGGTTATCAATTCGGTTGTATGTTTTTTTTTGTTTTTTTTTTTAATGTTTGTTATTCCATAACTCCGTCATTTCTTAACCGATTTGGAAAATTCTTTTTTTGATTGTAAGTATATATATCCAAGTTGGTCCCGTTTTCTGATGCTGGGCTGAAACAAAACGCAGTTCTGATGATGGGATCTATGAGGAATTGAGGGAACTCCTCAAATCTTTAAGGCAAACATATAGTGATTTTTGTGTTTTTATCAACAAGTCAAGCATTTTCATCCAAAAATGTGACATTGGATGAAGTGGAACTGCTCATGATGATCAGAACGGAACTCTTCAACGACGCGTAGTTCACGATTGGCGATTTGTTCTCTTCGTTTTGTTTGTCAAGCAAGCAAGGTTTTTTCATGATTCCATGAGGAATTGAGGGTACTTAGTCTTCTATCATTATAAACATATATTATAGCCATTTTTATTTTATTGTATATCTATCTAAGAGTGCACCTCCCCCATTGAAGTCGGTTTTTTTTTCTTAACAATTATTTCTCTATGGAATTCACAAGGCAACGTTTTAGAGTATCAAATTGACCTATCACGTCTCGCCTTTACTGAACTATAATGAATTTGACAACTCACGTCTCGTCTTTTTTTAAACGGTAATGAATTTGACTAATAGGACTTCGCTACGGACGCAGAACAAAAGACATTGACTTTGTATAATTAATTTCGGTTGGTTCGTAGAAAAGTAATTAGTAACATAACCAGCTCTTAAAATCATCTCTCTCATTAAGTCATTATGTAACGATTTTATGAAATACTATTAACATAGTTTGTATACGGTGTATGACCACGTCTAACATGGTAACACCAACACTAATTTGTCACCACTACTCACTTTTATTTGTCACTGGCAGCTGTCACGTGTGAGAACGTTTACTCGCGCACCACATTGATATCATATCTGTATGCGATAGTCAAGCCGGATTGACCTCGTGTGAGTCAATACGACAGTTAAATTTCACATTCATAACAAATTGGATTGCGAAACCTAAGTATATGATTGACTCTGAATTTCAACGTATGATTTATAGTGAAGCACGAGTTCAGGATGCTTTCTAACTTTTCAGAAGCAATTGTAACAGCGGATAGGGTTTCATAAATGTTTCATGTTTTTCTTCGGGAAGTTTCGCTTCGTCGAATCGAGTATGAGCGAAGGTACCGGAATATAAAACAATGAAGAGTTGAATGATTTCGTCGATAGTTGAGAGGTTGCTCTTGAAAATTAGGCAAATTGATTTTGAAATTAGAATTGTATCTAACTCTTAACTAAAATCTGTTTGTCCCTTTCTCACAAACACAAAAGTCAAAGTTAACGATACAGATAAACTTATTTTGCAGTATTTTAACTAATATGGATTCTACGAACGTTCATGAATAAGTGTATGCCTAAATAGTAGTAATAGAGGTAAATAGCTGCATATTTAAATCATAGCGTCCTAGGTATTCACAAACCTCTCAAGCGTTCAATCAATCGTCTTCTATCCAAGTTAAGTCGTTGGTACATAATGGCAACTATGACTTTCAGAAAGGTAATAAATAAGGATTTATCACGATCACCATTTCATAACCATATTATCATCCCATCACCATTATAATTTGGAGTCGGCTCTTCGTAATATTTTGCGTCATGACAGGGCGTGCCTATCGTCTTTTATGTCTTTAGGTTCTTCGTGAATGTACTAAACCAAGTAGTTAATAAACATAAATATGTGAAATGCTAAAATAGCATTTAATTAGCACGAGCAAGCTGGCGTAGACGCCGTAATTACCAGCGTTGTTGGCTGCATAATGCAACGTAATACGTGCGGCGCTGCATATGCAAAACTTGCTGGGACATCAAATATAATTTACGCTTAACGCTTAAAACTGAACCCTCTATAGGTATATTTAAGTTCGTTCCTAAAGGTATATAATTCTCAAATTCACAGTTTATTAGTAGATAAAAATTTGTATATCCTCTGATCATACTTATGTCACTTGTATTAAATCGAAACGTAGATTGTAGATGCATCATTGGGTCGACTTGGCCAAAATAGATTAGGACAAATCTGTAATAGAATGTTGAACATGTATGATCTTAATCTAAAACCCTGATCTGTGTTGGTCGACTTGACACTAGTGTTGTACACATGAGCAAATACGAGTATGCGCTAATTTACTGATCAAGCTGTGTGCACTTAGTTTTGGATATCATGCTAGTTTATAAGCTACTGAACACGCGCGAGCTAACTGAACCATGTGTTGCATGATGTCTGTAAAGTGTACCTTCCTAATAAATATAATTTTTAAGAAAAAAAAACCGACTTCAATGGGGGAGTCCGGTGAAAGATTATTAATCTTAGATGGTGCACTCTTAGATTCCATACAATAAAATACAAAAATGGCTATAAGTATGTTTATAATGGTAGAAGACTAAGTACCCTCAATTCCTCATGAAATCATGGAAAAACCTTGCTTGCTTGACAAACAAAACGAAGAGAACAAATCGCCAAACGTGAACTACGCGTCGTTGAAGAGTTCCGTTCTGATCATCATCAGCAGTTCCACTTCATCAAATGTCACTTTTATGAATGAAAATGCTTGATTAGTTCATGAAAATATTAAAATCACTATTTGTGTGCCTTTCACATTTGAGGAGTTTCCTCGATTCCTAATGGATCCCATCATCAGAACTCGAGCATGACAAAAATCAATCGTGAAAATAGAACTTGCTTAACAAACACAGCTAGAAGGACAAATCGCCAAACGTGAACTTTTCGTCGTTGAAGAGTTCTGTTCTGATCATCATCAGCAGTTCCACTTCATCAAATGTCACATTTTTGTATGATAATGCTCGATTTGTTGATAAAAACACAAAAATCACTATATGTTTGCCTTTAAGATTTGAGGAGTTCCCTCAATTCCTCATGGATCCCATCATCAGAACTCGAGCATGACAAAAATTAATCGTGAAAATAGAACTTGCTTAACAAACACAGCTAGGAGGACAAATCGCCAAACGTGAACTTTTCGTCGTTGAAGAGTTCTGTTCTGATCATCATCAGCAGTTCCACTTCATCCAATGTCACATTTTAGGATGCAAATGCTTGACTTGTTGAAAAAAACACAAAAATCACTATATGTTTGCCTTAAAGATTTGAGGAGTTCCTTCAATTCCTCATGGATCCCATCATCAGAACTGCCTTTTGACAAAAACGAGACCAACTTGGATATATATACATACAATCAAAAAAAGAATTTTTCAAATCGGTTAATAAATGACGGAGTTATGGAGTAACAAAAAAAAAACATACAACCGAATTGATAACCTCCTCTTTTGAAATCTTGAAGTCGGTTAAAAAAAATGAAAAAAATAATGATAGCGAAATTAGGCAAATCAAAACCGGTGGTTTCCAGTTTAGGTGAACTAGTCATCTGTTACTTTAGATATAGTGATATACAGTTTTCTAGCCTCGAGATTAGCAGCAGTTTTTTTTAATCACCAATCTCGGCATCCACATGCTAGCGCTGGCAGGGTGCCATATTTTTGTGCCAGTCTAGCCTAACATGGACCCATATAAAAGTACTGTGCTGCCAGTCTAAAGCTGGCGCCTTTAAGACGTTGCTTCGCACAAAGGCTAGGTAATACGCTTACTAGTAATTGTAGCACGCTGTAAACACATTATTTAATGAGCTCGTAAATGAGCAGCTCAAGCAGTAAACCGCTCAAGAAAACAGCTGCAGCCAGCCATATTGTGAGCGGAAACTACTAAGCCGGCAATTGAAGTTCTTATTGTGTTGCAATATATGCCGAGAGCCCCGAGATTGCTAGTGCTGATGTGAGGCGTATTGTGGATTGACTTCTTATATTTCTATTGTATTCTGGTGCAAAATAAGTGGTGTGGTTTGAGTTTAGGGTCAATAATGTTGGAGAGCGAATATGCAGTATGTTTCCATCATTATCGTCTCATTAATTACTCTTAAAAGAGATAATAACCAGAGTTAATTTTAGTTAAAAACGTACACCAATGTCGGGTCTGAGTTTTGTTTGATCAAAGTTCACGCGGTTTTACCTACCTACCTTTGTGTTTCAAAATTTCTTACATTCTCTCTAGATTTCTATTTCAAGGAAGACCTGCGTCGTTTGTTCACTATAATTAATTTGCCTTAGAGATATTCATGCGCAAGCGACGACACCTCCTGAGTAACAATCACGAAAATCTAAAATCTTAATTCGGATATCTCCGTATCGAGCTACAGAATGGAAATACATGAACACAATGATATTTTAAGTATAGATACGTTACCCGCGTACCTAAAGTGTGCCGCTATAAAGACGCTAAACATCGCCTATTGGCTTCAGTCGCTCCCGGGCAAGCGAGAGAGGCGAATGTTGACACGAGTTCCCGCCAACGACGTAAGTGTCCTTAAAAATGCCATCATGCGTCTTGCGAAAGTGCACTAATTGTACATTCAAACGTACTAAGGCAACAGGCATCACATACCACAAGAAAGTAAGCTGACATTATGTTATTTTTTTCATTTTATCCTTCAATTTACCAAATATGACGCCATGAAGACGCTGTCTCAGAGAAAGAGACTACCTAGTGTCGTTTGCAATGAGAGTGATAAAGACAAATAGACTGCGAACATAGATTAATGTAACAAATGCGTCATACTAAATCACATTCAATTCTAGATTATATGGGTTACATAGTCAACTTCAACTTACTGCCCTATTTATTTCTTCGGGTTTATTTAGAAGAAAATAATGCTGTAACTATTAAATGTTAATTTTAAAGTATATCTCTGAGTACCAGTGACGAAAAGTGAAGAAGTGTCCTTTCTTGTATCCTACACGAGGTCGGTCTGTAAGAAGTTTTTGTTGCTTGATAGAAATATAATCGATTGACATCAACAGGCATGAAACATTTTTTGACAAGATTAGTTTCGCTGTCTGTAGGTACATTTATTCAAAAATCCGTGTCCGAGTCAATTATTTTGTAATTCTTTGACGTGCCTGCTACGCAAACGACAACCCGATAGCGGTATTACCATTACTTACACTCGCTATCATCCGTCGATTAATAGGTAGAAACAGTTTGCACCTTCTGCCTAGTGTTAGTTTCTTTAATCTGTGTCAAACGTGCGGTGATTGGTGTTCCGGGTGAAGGCTGTCTCTTTCTTATGTATTATTTTGATAAAGCTATCTCTTTTACGCTTTCGATGAAGTGTGCGTATTGTAAACAATAAAACAAAATGCGAATGTGTGATGCCGCGATGTTGGAAGCACTTTTTGCGCTTGTAATATTCGAGCATAACCTATCTATACTTAAAATATCATTGCATGAACATCGACATTCCATTTTCAATGGCACAACTGCTGATCGCGTAACCTCTTGCTTATCTATACAAATATTAACCTCTCACTTTCTTTTCCTATAGCTACTTAGCGCGAGAGAGAGAGTTAGCCAAAGAAGTACCCTTAAAACGACAGATAGTGCTATCTTGTTGCGCTTCCTGTTGAATGCGGTTACAGGTAGTATTACTAATAACGCTTTATACAGAACCTGTTTTGACGTAGCTTGGAACAATCTATGTATTTACATAATTATTAATTAAGGCTAGGTCGTCAAGCGAGTTAGCGTTTTCGAGTTTTCTAAAAACAAACTGAAACGCAGAATAAGGGTTTTAAAAATTTGAAAAAATTATATGTTTTACTTAAGGATCTAGTCTAGTCAAAGTTGCACTCAGTTACACGATCTAATGAACTTCGCTCGATAGAAAGAGACCCCAAAGTTACTCCTTTTTGTAAAGCATTTACAATCTGACGACTAAACTATTGATGTTTTAAATAAAGTTTTTGAACTAAACTAAAGCCATTCAGTATTTCTAGAC
Source organism: Notocelia uddmanniana (assembly GCA_905163555.1). Classification (NCBI taxonomy): domain Eukaryota; kingdom Metazoa; phylum Arthropoda; class Insecta; order Lepidoptera; family Tortricidae; genus Notocelia; species Notocelia uddmanniana. Next base: position 4,004,728 of record LR991057.1, read on the forward strand.
ATTTTTGCAGAATTTAAAAAGATAAAATGATTGTATTAATTAATATGTTTAAATACCTACAAAATGCCGAGCGCGGAGGCTCGGCAGGCCCGATCAGTCGCGCGCTGGCGCTTACGGACAACGGACCTGTGTCAGTTTTATCCGCGACAGTTTCGTGCACCAAACAAGCAGTTTTTGACGAATTTATATAATTGTTGCAAGTTATTTAATAAGGGCAATAAAAACCCAAACGAAAAACGTCGTATTTATTAACAAATAAATTATGGTCATAGTGCCACAGTATAGAAATGACAGTATAAGAACTAAACTGAACCCCTGCAGAAATGGAACCAAACATGGTAAAATTATAAATGAAATGTTTATTACCAGAAATTATAGATATACTCGTAGTAAGAGAGCTACTGCTTTGCACATGAATATTTTTATCAAGCTATGAGCTTCACCACATTTATTCCGACCGTCTTTTTTTTTAATACCACGTCAGTGGCAAACTAACAGCCCGCCTGATGGTAAGCGGTCACCGCAGCCTATGGACGCCTGCAACTCCAGAGGTGTCAAATTCGCGTTGCCGATCCTTTTAAAATTTATACATTATCTATCTTTCTAGCTAATCTTCTTTTAATAAATCTACCCATTCCCAGGTAGCTACCGTGGCAAGTTTGGTATCATTTCATATACCAATTGATTCTTTTATCATCTTTATGTAAAAATCATTTCTGTTATTTATTTTAAAAGAATACAGTTTATTATGCGTTGAGAGCTAATAACTTTAGACGAATAAATTTAACCACCAAAAAATATCTATATTTTATTAAATTAAATTAACGTTTTTTCCAAGCTCGTGGCTCCTAAAGCGTTAGCTGTTACAATAAAGCTTAAAACTAGTGGCTCTGTGAGCTGTAGACCACGCAATTTTTTTTTTTTTCAAAATTTACAAAAACCGTCTCGACAAAAATATAATTAAACCTATATAATTATCGAACCTGCTCACAAAATGTCACGAGAATCGGTTGAGAAATGCGACCTGTAGAGGAGAACATTTGAACAGACAGACATACGAAAGATTTTTTGTCGAGAGCTGAAACGGAGACGCTTCGCTCTCTCGGTCAAAAAACCATGTTAGTATAATTTTATGACAGTCGTGGTTCACTACTACTGGGCCTGTGTATATGAAGAGTCGAACATTATCAACTTATATCCATATGCTTCGTCCGGTTTTACAGTAGACTGAGGAGTATACCCTGTTGCCTGTGCCCTCTGTTTGCCGTTTGTGGACTACGAGAAGGCCTTCGATTCGGTTGAAACCTGGGCTGTACTACAATCTCTCCAGCGGTGCCAAGTAGACTACCGCTATTATCGAAGTACTGAAGTGTTTGTACGACAACGCCACTATGTGAGTCCGACTCCAGGACCAGAACTCGATACCTATTCCGTTGTAGCCGCGAGTCAGGCAGGGAGATGCTATTTCTCCCAAACTGTTCTCCGCTGCACTGGAGGATGTTTTCAAGACTTTGGACTGGAGAAGCCTAGGCAATAGGCATCAACATAAACGGCGAGTACATCACTCACCTTTGGTTTGCTGACGATACAGTAGTCTTGGCTGAGACCATACAGGATTTAAGTACCATGCTCAATGACCTTGGTAAAACCTCCGTGAGAGTTGGTCTTAAGCTGAATATGTACAAGATGAAGGTCATGTCAAATGCCCATGTAGCACCAACTGTCGTTACTATTGGACACTTTATACTCGAACTTGAAGTTGATTATGGTATACTAGCGACCCGCCCCGGCTTCGTACGGGTGCAATGCTGATACTAATTATATTTATATACTACAGAATGTATTTATATACAACCCGGCCGATACCGCCGCAACCGCTATGTTCCTGCATTTTAAATCAGTAATATCTTCAAAAATATTCATTTAAATTACATGCTGTCAAGTGCCATATTGATCTATATAAAATGCAAAATGTATTTAAGGTATTTTATTGGAGAAGGATTAATGCTGTATTGCTTAAAATCGCTTCGTAAATAAGCCATTATTTTTCGTAAAAAGTAAAGGATAAAAAATGGTTATTGTGGGTTATCCCTAAGAGATAGACATATACCATAATCGACTTTTTTGTAGACCTTTTGAAGTTGTACAATACTTTAGTACATTATTATGATTTATCTCGTAGGGTTCAGCCAGCGTTTGCAATGTAACCGCAATAAAATATATTTATTGACGACATCACAATAGAAACCTATTAAATTATCTGTGTTTCTCTACTATACACCTGTAACCAAGAGGAAAGAGCAATGGAGAGGGCTACGCTGGAAGTATATCTGCGCGATCGTATCAGAAATGAGGCCATCCGCAGAAAAACCAAAGTAACCGATATAGCCCTCCGGATCGCTTAAATGGCAGTGGGCCCGGCACATTGCACGTAAAACCGATGGCCATTGGGGCGAAGACGAAGGTTCTCGAGTGGTGACCACGTACAGGAAGGTGCAGCGTAGATAGGCCCCCACAAAGTGAACTGATAACCGGGTAAAGGTCGCGAGAGTCCGCTGGATGCGGGTGGCGCAGGACCGGTCATTGTGGCACTCTTTAGGGGAGGCTTATTTCCAGCAGTGGACGTCCATCAGCTGATATGATGATGATGATGATATATTTACATGAATAGTTGTTATATTGTATACAAGCTTATTAGTTTTATGTGTATTCATAATCTGTCATTGCTTTCTTAAATATCCGTGTTTGTGCAAAATTAGTTTGTTGCCTTGTGTACTATATTTATTTTTCTCATTTTCTCGAAGGTTAGCTGGAAGAGATCCCTTATAGGGATAAGTTCGCCTCTGTACTTTTACATTTTGTTATTCTGTTTCGATTGTTATTGTTTTTTGTGCAATAAAGTGTTATACATACATACATATATATGATGATGATAACACGCACACGACAAATAAATATAACACCCTGTTTAATATAACACAATTAGATAAAAAATTGCATGACCTATTAAACAAATCGAGTAGAAGGGTATAAGACATATTTCTTAGGTTCTTAGGTTTCATAGACTAAAATAACGAATTTCAGGGTTGTAGGTATGTACTACGAATTCTGTTTTTTTTTTCATTATAATGGATCTTACCGTAAGTTCGACTTTCAATTATTTATTTACTACCTTATTAAAAAAATATATCAATTACATACTAAAGTTTAATCATAATTAATGCATTTCTTAAGTCAAAATACAGTTATATTTCTATACTGTGACCAGTATGAAGCTAGCGGGGTCATCCGAGTTCACAGTCGCTTCGTCCGCGCGGGCTTGTTCACGCACCGCCAGGACAGCGCTAAATACCTACTCTCGCAGAACTAGAGGGCCTTAAGGGTACAGTTAGAATAATTGTGGTAATAGATAATTCTATGAATTTTACCTCTGATACTACCGTTTGGTAAAAAAACGGCCCAACGGAACCAGTTTAATGCCTGATGTAATCGCAACTCATGCCACACCTCGTCAACCCTCCCCTGTTTCAGACACTGTAGGTGTCAATTAAAAAGAGGATACAATGCACTGCGCTGACCAGGCGTTATAGCAATATAGCACTAGGTTACGAGCACTTCTAGCTACACCTCCATACACGTGCGAAATCTGTTGGCTACTAGCTTGCCGGTTATGTGCATAGATATTACTACACACCTGCAACATGTGCTGCGAGCTGTCACTACCATACACCTGCGAAATCTGTTGGGTACTCACCCGAAAATAGCAGCTGCACCAGCGATGGCCCCGCCGCACTGCGCAGCGACGTACAGTAGCGCGCGCAGAGGCGAGACACGCCGGCGCACGCACAGCGCCGCCGACACCGCTGGATTTATGTGAGCACCTGTCAAATAAAAAGCCAAATAAATTACATATTCAAATTATATCTATTTAAATTTATAATTAAAAGAATGCAAGTGCTCCGAGCAGAATGCCGCATGGATGCATGCATGGATTGGTGTAGCGTATACCAGGATGTTGCAGGTTCCTGCTCAGAGCATTTTTTTTTAATTTCTCTTTAATTAGAAATTTGTATTTTTGTTAGCAGACGTTACTGCCATCCAAACGTAGTCTATTTCTATTTGTTTTATGAAGGCATAACTGCTATTTGAAATCACGCTACATATTCATATAAGGTAAACGTACCAATGCCCGACACCTTAATGGCCAATAGATGACACCAATCTGTCACCTTTATTGTAATGACATTAGATTGAAGGTGCCAAATATTGGGTCACCGACGGGCACTGGTACTTTTACCTTATATATTGTGACTGGAACGCAGCTTAAAATCGAATTAAGTATTAATCTTCACTGTTGCCCTAAAAGACGTGGTGATAAGTGACGTCTTAAGTCATGAAAAACATGTCTTCAACTTATACGTTTCGCTAATTCTAAATCAACCAATAACTAAAAGCATAGTCATAATCGCGACAGTAGAAATTACGCGAGCATGTGGTTCAGACATTGTGAAAATTGTGAATTAAGTATGCTCGTAACATAAATTAAATCAATTTAATTTTAATCCAAACGCTTGATCTTTATACGAATTGGTGTAGATTTATAATTTCCAAGAAAAACCTGCATAACGCTAAAATATCCGGCATGTTTAAATAAGAAGACATATTATGCACTCAGTTATATGATTCTGTCGCGAATACAGAAGGTGCTCTAATGGGTGGGGTGCCCGGAAATAATATACATGTAATCTCTTCCACATTTGGACATGTACTTTCTGAAAATAGAATGCAGGGTTTGAAATATGCACAGCGCTGGAAAGATTGCAGCCATTTCTCTTGTGACTTTACAAAGTAGGTATGTATTTTTGACAGAACCGCAGAAAGAGCGGCGACGGGCGTTCGCTCACCTAGGATCCGTCGATGAGGGAGCCTCCACCATCATCGACCACCGATGCGGAGCACCGTCGACGTGGGACGCCCCCCGGCCAGTGTATCACACGCACACTACAGATTTGTGCTTGCATTTTCAGCCAGCGTCAGGTCTGAATGGTCTACGCGATCGCTTAAATCTTGCTATAAATGGTCGATTTACAATAGAGGACGTGAGTTTCGAACGCTTTTGAGATATAAGAGTAATATAACCTTGTCATAACATGTATGACGACTGGTCGGCATGAAAAAGTTGGGTAATTTTAATTCTTAGAAACATTAGAGATTTTCCGGCAACGGCGGGTAACGGTGATGCAGATAAATTTTGCATATGTTGCCGGCAACTTTGAATATGACAGTGGGCTGTCGCCTCATTTTTTAAACTGTTGATAACATTTTCGTCCGCTCCGTGCCGTTAAAAAGTTTGCAATAGATGGATTGAAACGTGAATTCTCAAACGTTTTTCGTACGTAATAGTAATAGGACATTATTGCAGAGGCCGAGAAAAATCAATTCGTGGACAAGTTGAATTTGGCGGACGCGTAGCAGAGTCCGTCCATATATACATCGTCCATGAATTGCCATTCCCGCCGAGAACTAGATAGCGATTTTCTCAAAAAATACAATGAAATTCGAAAATTACATATAAGAAAATTCCACGTGAAATTCTTACAATTCAGTAATAAAAAAAACACGCTCTGCAGTAGCCGGCACAGCCGCGCGTTTTTAGTTTTGATCTTGTACTCGGAAACAAAGAGACTGTCACTTTGCCGGCCTAAGCCTCCAATTTTGCATGAAATTCCATTATGGGCTGCTCGTTTCGCCGTACCCGAAACGTGATCGGTACTTCGCAACTTTATTATATCGAACATAACATGAATATTTCATTGCATGTTTGAGAAAAATCATGAAAATACCACATTTACTTTTTTTGTACCGGCAACACGGTCATTATTGCCAGTGGCAATATAGCTGGGAATACGAATATTGGCATTGGCAAAGGCATATTAGTACTAGTTCAATGATTCATCATAAATTCCCAAAGTTCCTTACTATAGGTAACAGCCAAATCATAAGCACTTTTTTTTATTTATTAAACCGTAGTTTATACCTGCTTAAGCTAAATGTGTGGAGCTAGGTTGAGTTTAATAGCGTAGTGTGTACCTGCTTAATAGTTATGTCTCAGTGGGAACTCTCAAGGGAGTAAATGCATGTGTAGCAATAAAGTACTTGCACTAGTTATGTTTTCTTTTTGTACATTTACTTCTGTTTGTTTCTCCTTAATAAATAAATAAATAAAAATAACCCAAAATATAAAATTACAGTAAGCTTACACCTTTTGTTCGCCAAACTGTAGTATCGCGCTCTCTCACGCATTGGTGACATTCGTTTGACTACAGATTCGTGAAATTTATGTCCTTCTTCTGTGTAGATATAACTGCTGCTGAGCTGACAGCACAAAGACAAGAAACGCAATAGCGATCCGAAACTTGCGTCAGCATAATGCGCGTATTCTGTGTCGCCGCGCCGCTGTTTTTATAATGTACTCAGGTAAAGGTAACTATAATAGGGCCGGCGGCGATCTGAATCACAAATGGACTGGACTTTTATCGGTAATACACAAAGGACTTACTATAGTGGAAATAACGTGGCGGTTACATCATTAAAATGCTGATTTCATGTGTTGTCCTAATGGGGGCGTTGTGTGACGGGTCGGGATGGTAGAAGGAATTATTTTATACGTTGAATAGGAAACCTGCGCTATTTTTTCATTCACTATTTACGACTGAATAGATGGGATTTTTAATGTGTCCCACATGGTGATACCGAAAGTGATGACTAAAGTATAGCTATTTACGATACAAGGGTTGTAAAACAAAGAAAGGCCGATATCGCAGATGTTTGAGGCTCGAGCCGCAGGCGAGGGTCATAAATATGCGAGAGAGGGCTTTCTGTTTTACGACCCGTGTTTTGTACACAATTTTATGTCACCACTTGGCCAAAAAGTGGGTTTTTCCGGACGCCCAGTGTGCGGAAAAACGCGCTTTTTGGCAAGGTGTGGTGTAACGTTATGTTATTAATTCGAACCATACAACGGTACCGGTTCATACCATAGGTATTAGGTATTTGTCTGCCTTTAAACCTGTCTTTCTATTTGTTTTTGTGTTACATTTTCATGCTTTATCTACTGGACCAACTCTGATAAAGTAGATAGGTATGGAGAAAGTTTAAATCCCGGAGAAAGACGTATCATAGTTTGATACCGAACATTATCCTCTAAGGTGGTGAAATAAAATTTGTACCTATACAGAAGCACAATTAACGAGTTCCACAGGGACAATCAATAATTCCGCTGTGAAATAAATGAATTAGGTATGTATCATCATCATCATTCATCATATCAGCCGAAGGACGTCCACTGCTGGACATAGGCCTCTCCCAAAGAGAGCCACGAGGGTAGGTTTAGATACCTATTTATAAAAAATCTTAATGTTTTTATTTGTACCTAGTGAATAATTTGCTCCATATATTTTTTATTATTACTTACTTAAATAATTAAACTGTTACTTACTTAGTTACCTATTTCCAAAGAAAAGGGTTGCAAACCAAAATGAGGAAATAATTTTATAACATTGGCATTATTTAGTTTCGATCTATTTACTGCGGATAGTAGGTTACTTACGTTGAAGTAACAGCCACTAGGCGGCGCACATCATATGAAAAAACTTTAATGAACACTTCCCTTTCAGTATTGCAAAAGGAGGAGATCATGACAAACAATCGCACACAAAGAACAGCATCTTGAATCCGCAGGCAGGTACCACAACCACTTCCTGCCATTAAAAGAAACCATACAAATAACGGACAAAAACTAAAACTATAAGCGCTTCATGAAAGGGGTTGATTAAAATGCGCCATAAAGGTGAATTAAACTCGCCCGACGATCAGATGAAAGCGATTGAAACAGCGAATATCGCATATGATATGTGGATTCATAACTGTCACAGATACGAGTAAACCACATTATTCGTAAATGCAACTTTAAATCGAGCCCTAAAATAGGGATGTCCAGTCCCATTAGTGAAAATTAGGGCGGCTATAAATTCATCACAGCGTCGCGAACATTTTCAAGAGGCGAGAATTAGCCTATATTGTCCGTCTCCACGGTGATATGATATAATTTAAAATGTCATTGTCCACGGCATTTAAACTTAGAGGGGAAGGGTGCACGTGTCGCGCCCAGAAATAATAACTCACTTTTATAAAGAGTTATTTTATGGTGTGCCGCGAACATAGAAAACAAACTTGTGGGGATTGCCAATGTGATAGTTCGTTGAGTTTCATTGTTATTCGCCCCATCAATAAAGGGATGCCTCCTACGCGGAAAGAAAGCTCAGAATAGTGAAATATGGTAAGTTGACCTACCGATTTCATTAAAGTAAATGCCCTTATTTACTGCTTTCCCATTTCCTTCTTTCTCTTTGCTAATTGGAACCCAATTTGCATAAAATCTTAAGACAATCGCGTCTAATAATATTGCATGCGGACTTTTATATCTTCAGGATAAGGTTAGAAATTGTATATTTTTATAGACTTGAACGTAGGTAAATTCGTTGGTCGTGAAAATGATTTCCTGTTGAGCTTAATAGCGCAGATTTAAGCACTTAAAGTCTGGAAGCGATATTTGGGTCAACAGACATAGAAAGACTTCTCAATGGAGTTTTATCCTGCGACAGAGTACAGAAAAAAATGAGGGCTTAGGCACAATTAAACAACTGAATTATTCCAAAAAATCCGTATCTAAGATGAAACGTAGGTACGAATTGTTCATTTTGATAATTTTTAGGTAACTAGTTGTTCGATTTGATAAGAATTCAAAAGTTCACTTAAGGCAGGTTCTTTAACTTTGAGTCCGTAGTTAGGCGTCACTTTTCTTTCACGAATCGGTTGAATTCAGATTATGTGTGGGTATAGTGTACCAGTTAACTGACCACGTATCTAGACACGCAGCAGCGTGTCCAGCCAAGTTCATCCTTGGAACTGGCGGATAGCAGCCGTGTGTTATATTACACGAACCGTTTGGAGCCACTCTTGACCCCCCAATAACTCCAAATCTATCTAACATAAATACATGAAATTTGGTACACATATTAAGATCCTTTAGAACAACTAGAACCCCAAATTTCATAAACCCCAAATTTCATAGTTATTGAGATATTAAATTCCAAAAACTTTAACTTGGCAGTTTTCTTAAATATCCAACAGCTTTTATGGTATTATAACATACTGCATAGAAAACTGCCAAGTTAAAGCTCAAAATGCATTAAGCCGCAGTAAATTAGTTTCACTGTAAACAATCTAGTGCCAAACTTGGCAACTTTTCAGATAATCTACGGAACTGGCGCCCTTTTAGATCTCAATTCTTTTGTCGGTGAACTTGGCTGCCATTTTCACATTTATGTTTTTGATGGGATATATTTTTCTCAAACATGCAATGAAATATTGATGTTATGTTCCTTATAATAGGCTGCGAAGTATGACGTTTCAGGTGCGGCTAGGACAAGAGGTCGTTAATGGAATTTCATACAAATCTTGCAGGCCTAGGCCGGCAAAGTCCTCTTTTTTAATTTCTATTCCACATAAATTTGTGTATTAAAAATAAAACTTTGATTTTTTTTGTTGTTTATTTCATTGCATGTTTGAGTAAATGCACTATACATACATATCTCGGCGGGAAATATGGGGTTGCCCGCCTCAGACCTATCCTTGTCTATATGTCTTCGGCCGCAACGCCTTTCGTCCCGGCCTCTGTAGTAATGTACTATTTTTGTATTTGAACCTAAGATTTTTAATTGAATTTGATGACATGCTTATTTATATATCTTATTTTTAATTTTCAAACACAAATCTATTTTTGTTATTGAAATAAGATGATGATGATGATTCGTGCACTTCATTCTCATTGTAATAAGGGTCACGAATATGGTCAGTTAAATCATCATCCTCCTAGCGCTATTCTTTTTTTTTTTTATTAAAAATGGGATTGCTCTTGGCCAGCATCTAGCCAGGAGGCAAAGATGAGGCCGACGATGAAGCGAGCTCACCCAGAAGATACCTATTCACTCGTGCCTTAAAAAGGTCCAGGTTATATGAACTCGGAAATACAGACGCCGGCAGAGAATTCCAAACCTTAGAAGTGCGCATTATAAAAGAAGATGCAAAGCGCTTGGTTCGAATTAGAGGAATTTCGACCAGGTAAGGATGGTAGCCAGCCCATCCTGATTCCCAGTACAGTTGCATCCTGAAGGATGTCTGGGGTCCGCTAATACCTAATCCCATATGGTCAGTTAAATGTGTTGGCGTTCGTACTCAAATGCAAATGTCTATCTACGTTACAAACACACTTAAAAATTGAAACAGAATCTAATTAAAATAAATTAAATAAAAAATATTGGGGGACAATCTTACACAAATCGACCTAGTCCCAAACTAAGCAAAGCTTGTACTATGGGTACTAGGCGACGATATACATACTTACATAGATAAATGCATACTTAAATACATAGAGAACATCCAAGACCCAAGAACAAAATCCGTGCTAAATGCACAAATAATGCCCTGGCCGGGATTCGAACCCGGGACCTCTAGCTTCGGAGGCAGTGTCACTACCAACTAAGCTAAACAGGTCGTCATTAATTGTCTTTGGCCCCCGTCAATTCACCGTATTAATTGTCCTTGGCCCCCGTGTGGTGCCGGATTAGAATAGTACCACCCCGTTTCTTCCGATGCCATGGGTGTAGTAAGAGTCGACTAAGGGAAGCGGGTTCAAGTGTGTTGTGGACGATGGGCTAGCAACCTATCACTGCAATATCACATTTTCTCCATCTTTGAACCTACAATTGCTAAATGTGGCACTGAAATTATATTTCATGTGCTCTGCCTACCCCTTTCGGGAAAACAGGCGTGAGTTTATGTATGTATGTATGTGTATGTAATTTGTCTTTGATACTGTCAAAATTGACACCCATAGGTAAAGCTCGTTATTTATCGTGCTCGTAGATGTTTAGGTACTGCTGGTTGTACAAAAAATCTTTTTAGTTCCGAAGATAGGGCGTAACTATCTAGTTACACGCTAAATATCTCAGGATACATTATTACTAAGCCATTCACCTGGCTGCCATGCTTATTTATTGGAAGTTTGGATCATAATATTATGCCGACCTATTTGTACAGTCAACAGCAAAAGAAGATGATCATTTTCGTACTGTCGCAGTATTGTTACGTTATTGCGAGAAAGTACAAAAATGATTATCTACATTTGCTGTTGACTGTACAAACCCTATTAAGAATATGTCTCATTTATGTTACACACCGTTTTAATCTATACTAATATTATAAAGAGAAATGATTTGATTGTTTGTTTGCATTGAATAGGCTCCGAAACCACTGAACCGATTTGAAAAATTCTTTCACTGTTGGGAAGCTACACTATCCCCGGGGACCCCGGGTGACATAGGCTATATTATATTTGCAAAAAAATAAATCTCGTTAATGTAACCCAAAAGGTGTAAAAAATACCTAAAATATTCTTTTCATCGCGTGCGCTGCGAAAACTATAGAATAAAATTATCTATACTAATAATATTATTTGTGTGTATTTTAATTTTTTGTTAAATACATAGAGGATGCGCCGTGCGATGCTGGGCCGGGCCGATTTGTAAAGGAGATATATGAAAATACATTGACTACTTACTTATTTAGTTTAACTGATCGAAGTTATTGTCATTGAGCAAACAAAACATGTTCTTTCAGTAACAAATAAATACAGACAAAAACTCGATGAAATTTCCTCTCCCTTGTATTTGTATATTCGTTATATTGTTTGCATTACCTGTTTAATATTAAACAAACGAAATCCGAATTCATTTAAAGCGACCGGAACTCATCTTTCCTTATTTCTTTACACAAGTATAGGTAGCGTTCGTTCTGAGTGGAATTTTAATTTGCCAAACCAACTCTCAAGTCTGTACTGCGTTAAATTATAAAGTTTCGTCTCTAGCGGGTTTGGCCTTAAAACATAGGAAAGTAACGCACTGCTCACTTGGGATGAGGTATGAAAAAACACATATGCACATGGCGTTCAATAATTATAGAACTTATTGCCTACAGTATAAGATTAAAAATTGTGTGCTAGTTTTAAAACTTGATGGTACTTTCGCCAGCAGCGACCCTTATAAAAAAGCGGGATAATTGTGAACATCTGCACGATACGAGCGGTAACTCATCCGATACCGCTCGAGTGGGAATAAATTACATGATGGCGGCTTTAATTGGCCTCTAGACAACCCTATTGGTGTCCCAGAGAATAACGGTTGAATAATAATTGAACTTACACACACTTGTTACATTTTTCCTTGGAATGGCAGCCTAGAACGGCCGAATGCGTCGCACCTTGCACCAATTTAAAAAAGAAGCAGGTATGTGCACGTGGTCAGGTTTTTTTTGCGCGCCTTTCTCAGTGCAGGCTCGGAAAGGCAAAGGCGAGTCTATTTTTAATACCTTTATGCCAGACTAGATAGCGTTAAGTATTAAAATCATTACTGCTTGAATGTCATATGCATTTTTCTTACCTGTAGGAATGGCTCATACTTTAAAGTGTCATAATTTATATTTAACCGTTTTATTTCAAGAAAGATAACGTTGTCCGTGTTCCATAAAATACCTACATGTTGTTAGTTTTATAAATAGAGGTTGATAAAGGCACCGCGGGAATAAATTGCGTGGGATTTGCACCAGTGCACGTTCCTATGACCTTTCAGGTGCAGTTGCGTGGGATGTGAATGGTAACGTACCAACGAAGGTACACGTCTGCTATTTGTAAGCTTTATTGCAATGAGACAATGTCTATTTTCCGTCACTGTATGTGTGCCCAAGCTACTAAAGACGGGGTCCAGGTAAGCAGGTGACAGCTGCTTTGATTTCGGGATGGATGTTTATTGGTACTCGGAAATTTGTAAGAATAGTGGAATTAGGCATGATGGGACTTGGATTCTTGTTTTTGTGCTAAAAAGTTTCACACGAGTTTTTATATTGATTTTGAGGACATTGGTAGAGGATTCTACGGCTGCGGAGCATACAATAGCTATAGTGTACCTATATCAACAAATCAACTACATATTAGTTCATATAAATACATATATTAAGTTCATATAAATAGATATATTAAGTTCATATAAATACATATATTAAGTTAATATAAATATATTGCCTCCTCGACTTTTCCATTTTCGTAAATACCTTTCCATCTTTTTAACGTAAAATAAAGCGATATATATATAATATAAAATCTCTTGACCTGTATCAGATTAGAAATTGCTTTCTTTGTCGACGTTTAGAATGGAACACGATAGGTAAGTACATTCAGCAGCAAAAGTAGCTAAGCATTATAACAAGTTCAGAATGATCTACACACAGCCTTATTCTCTTGACATTAGTGTGTGGCCTATTTTGAACAATTAGCCCGCGTAGCTACTTCTGTAGCTGACTGCACGTCTCTGAAATAAGTATATCTTGTGTGGTTTAAAGTCGGTTCAGATCAGTCTATGTCTTACCAGAGATATTGACGAAGCACAGCGTCAGAGTGGCAATCGCACATCCTGAGGCCAGAGCCGTGGACAGTAGGATTGCAGAGGCCGAGGCACCGACTCCGGCGCCCCCGGCCGCCCCACACACTATAAACACATACAGGAACGAGGCAGCACACTCCGCGACCACGGCCTTCCACAGCGAGAGAGTCCGCACTTCCAACCGAGCCGGGACCCTGCCAGCCAGTCCCTCGTTCCCATCTTTCCTCAAACCTTCCAACTTCTCAAACAACGTGACGATGTGCTGTTCTATACTCTCGTCCGGCATATTTAACGATTGCTCACCCATTTTTGTCATTAATATGTCCACTTTTAAATTAAAGTCACTACACCCACAAACTTACTAAAATATTGAATTACAATCTATCGCGCTACGCAAACAAGAATCTGAATCAAAAACGCAATTAAAAAAACACTGCAAAAAAATATACATAAATAATTTTGTTTATGGTTATTTAAATTTCGCGCGAACGCAACGCGTGTAGGCGGGCAACGGACGCCCTCACGCCGCGGCGACCGGTTTCGGAGTGAGGCAAGTGAATGAATGAGTCAAGCGGGGACTCCACTTGTTACACCCGGACCTGCTAGGGTGTAATCAAATCACCAGCTCGTATCACAATAGCCAGTTAATTGGATAAACATTATTACTTTATGCGTTTTGGGTTAGCGAAACTTGCGGGTTGTTTTTAATTTGCATATGACATGTGACGTTGGCTGTATATGAACTGCGCGACAAACAAACATTTTTTTTTCATTTCTCATACTCTGAAAGTGGGTCAAAGAGACACGCTTACACTACCGTCAGAAAGTTTAAGACCAAACACAATATTAAGTTTAATTTTCATAAATTATTACGCAAACCAAACAAGGCAAAAAGATTGCAATGGGCTATTTCTCACAAGGATTGGGCTTTTGCAAACTGGTTGAGAGTACTACGGACAGATAAATCAATCAATGTTGATTATTTGCATATTTTGTGTTTGGTCTTAAACTTTCTGACGGTAGTGTAAGCGTGACTATTAGTTATCTTACATGGGGGGCGTGACACAGAATCGAGGGGATGCCATTAAGCAGTAGGCCTATACTTAGTACCAGAATTGCCAAGAGATAATTCACTCTGTTCTCATTTGAATGTAGGTATTCTTTTGACTTTTACGCCCAGGGACCTTTATACCTCTCTGAGGACATCTTTATTATTCGATTCGATTTTATTATTTTAAGGTTGATGCTTGAAGACCCTATACATCTCACAGGATATTAGTGTACCATATTACTTTGATTTTTACCTCGTCGCTTAGAGACCATAAATATCTCTATAAAATCCAGATTGTAATATTCTCTCTTATTGTTAGTTTTCTTATTTTTGACATGTAAGACTATAATAATGTGATTAATTTCCTCTTTAGGTTTCCGTAGTCAACTAGGAACCCTTATAGTTTCGCCATGTCCGTCTGTCTGTCTGTCTGTCCGAGGCTTTGCTCTGTGACTGTTAGTGCTAGAAAGCTGCAATTTGCTATGGATATAGAAACAAAAACCGGCCAAGAGCGTGTCGGGCCACGCTCAGTGTAGGGTTCCGTAGTTTTCCGTCCGTCACATTAAGTTGACATATTAAGTACAGAAACACAAAACCCTAAAAACGGGCCCACAGAGGACGGTGATAACTAAAGAAAGAGTTATAGATTCGCACCTGCTCAGACCCCATTAAATCAGGAAAAATCTTAAGACCGCCATGTAGAAATGAGCGTTCCACGTACAGCGACATCTATCGGCAAATTAAGTAAACTATTGCGCGCGAGCTTAAAGTATGGAAGATGATTTTTATGGAATAATTCTTTATTGCGTGAACCGATTTTCACCGGTTTTACTTTATTTGAAAGCACGTCATTTCATTGTGATTTTGTAGAAATGATAGGTACAATAAACACCTGTTCATACGGTTAAATTGCAAACTTAGTTCAGAAATTATTTTTGTAATTTTTTCAAAAACTATTCAACCTATCAAGTTCAAAATAATTTTCCTACAAAGTTTTTATAAAGTTCTACTTTTGAGATTTTTTTCATATTTTTAAAACTTATGGTTCAAAAGTTAGAGGGGGGGGCACATTTTTTTTTACTTCTGGAGCGATTATTTCCGAAAATATTAACATTATCAAAAAATGATTTTAGTAAACCCCTATTTATTTTTAAATACCTATCTAACAATATATCACACGTTAGGGTTAAAATGAAAAAAAAAACACTCCCCACTTTACGTATAGGGGAGGTACCCTAATAAAATATTTTTTTCCACTTTTTATTTTACCACTTTGTCGGCGTAATTGATATACATATTAGTACCAAATTTCAGCTTTCTAGTGCTAACGGTCACTGAGATTATCCGCGGACGGACGGACAGACGGACGGACAGACATGGCGAAACTATAAGGGTTCCTAGTTGACTACGGAACCCTAAAAACTGACAGTCGTAAAATAAAATCTTAAAAAAAAATTTTTTAGGCGTACCTCCCCTTCACTTAAAGTGGGGATGCATTTTTTTTGCTTCAACCCTATGGTGTGTGGTGTTGTTGGATAGGTAGTTCTTTCAAAATGAATAGAGGTCTTCATCAAACACTTTTTGTTAAAGTGAATATTTTCGGAAATATTCCCTCCAAAAGAAAAAAAATGTGTCCCCCCCCCCTCTAACTATGGGTCCAAAAATATGAAAAAAATCATGAAAGTAAAGCTTATAAGACTTTCAATGAAAACTATAGTGGACATGATCAGTTGAGCTGTTTTTGAGTTATCGTAAAAAGTCTTCCCTTCTTAGTAAAAGACGTATGAAACGCTGCGAAGGTATTTCCTTTTGCTTGTTATTGTTTTATTTTAATAAGTTGATTAGGCAACTACGGAACCCTACACTGAGCATGACCCGACATGCTCTTGGCCGATTTTTATTAATTGATACGGATGGATTTTTACTTGTAATAATGTCCTAGTGGCCTATTTGCAGAATAAATGTTTTGATTTAGATTTATAGTTTTAATAAGGGTTCTAATGAAAGGACTAAAATCTGTACGAGAGGGCTATACCTAATAGTGGGTGCTATTAACGGAATGGGCCATTTACGCCGGTGGCCGGCTGATTTCCCGAAGGATAATTGCGTGAGGCGTCCCGGCATCAAATTCGATAACCATTTGCGAAGGAACTTGATCTTGATAGATACGGGCATGTAAATGGCCGATCAGATACTAGAAGCCAGCGAGTGGTGTCACAAGCATTTTTTTTTCAAACTGGAAATGGAATAGTAAGTACATTTTGATACAACTGCGCAAAATGCCTTTGCACGATTCCCGAGAAGTCAGTCAAGATTCGGGACGAGTGAAATTAACATTTTTTTATACATTTGCGAAAAGACATTCGTACGGGTAAAAGTTTTTGGTATGTTGTTTAATTTGTCTAATATGCGATTTTAAATATATTAGATAAGATAAGTTAAAAGTTTTCATTTCTCGTGCTAATAAAAAATCAAATACTTATCCGTACGTAAAGTGATTGAACAAAGTTTCATAAGGAAAAGTAAAAAAAACACTAGTGCTACACAATGTAAAGTAGCAATTTATGAGCAAGTGTTAATAATAATGTTACTATTGGTTTACAGTGCAATCAACCAACGTAGGGCAGCTTGTGGCAAGCTGTTAGGGAGTAGTGACCTTACGTACCTTGAGTGCTCCTGGAGGTGTTCTGTGGGTTGGTGGTATGGAGAAGAGTGCGACTATGTGTTGGTACTCGTTTGGTACTTCGGTACCTCGGTACTTCGGCTCCACGAACGCCTGCCATAGGTCCGGGACACCGTTGTCCCGTGAGCGGAAAAAACTTTTGAATGCAGAACCCGGGCCGACCATTTAGGTGCCCCTAGGTACCAGAGGGCCTACCGCGGACCAAAAACAGTATCTCCCTCTCTGTCGCACTTACAAATTCGAGCGACCGAGAAGACGACTCTTCGTTTTCAATTCGCGGTAGGCCCTCAGGGAACCTAGGGGCGCTTAAATGGTGACTGAGAATACAACAACGGAAAGATAAAATTTTGGAAGAGTTTTGAGTGGCGCGGAATGAATCGCTTCACCATGATCAGTCAATTTTAAGTTTCTAATCGACACCAAGGTCTGTTTCGACTCTCACCTGGACTCTCATTCGTCCTCATCTGGTTCGGTGGGTTACCCGGCGACACGGAACGCTGTCCTACAGAGTGACACAGGTGCTCTCCGGACACCTGTGTTTCGGAGAATACCTGCATCGGGTGGCAGGTCGAGAGGAATTACCCGTCTGTCACGAGTGTGGCGCGCCTCAGGATACGGCGCTCCACACATTGATGGACTGTGCGGCTTGGGGCCCTCAGCGGCATACCTTAAGGGCTATTGTGGGGAGCGACCTTTCGCTGTCGAGCATCGTAAGCGCGATGCTCGACAGCGAGAGGTGCTGGGAGGCAATGTCCACCTTCTGCAAGGAGGTTATCATGCAGAAGGAGGCAGCGGAGCGGGCGCGTGAAGACGATCCTCTCGCAAACCCACTCCGAAGACGACGAGGTGGAGGTAGGAGGCGACTATACGCTCATCTTCTCCCTCCATCGTAGTGAGCCACTGGTAGGGACTGGGGGCCCCTACCATTGTACACCTATGTGGCTCAACGGTGGGAAGGTGCTGCCTCTAACATAGCGCACTCAATGGCAGCAACCTTCTAAGGCCTGAGCTCGCGTCGATGCGGGCATATGCCGAGACATCAGCGGTGGCATGCGCAAGCGAATCCCGCGGTGTCTCCCGCCCTAAGGCGATGATGGCAAGCCGCTGGTTTTTAGTGGGTAACCTGATGAACAGGAGTCCCACATCACCGTGCCTACCCCCCATGAAGGCCGGTATGCATAAAGCATTTTCAAGCGCAAAAAAAAAAAAAAAGGAGCTAAGCTCAGGCCATGTTAATCACTGATTGTAGACTAGTAAGTAAATCATGTTGATTTTTTTTCCCTAAAGATATGTGGCAATAAATAAGTTTTATTTCATTTTTGTTTCATTAAAAGTAAAAAAGTAAAAGCATTTCATTTCATGTTAAGGCTTCAATTATATTACCTAAATATGCCTAATTGACTGAAACTCTAACAATGACGGCTGATGAAATACGTTTCATTAATTTGAATGAATTATAAAAGTTTTCAGCTACGAATTTCGGGGTTAAGGGATATCATTCGGACTCGACCTACATAAACATTGTTACTTTTTTCGAACCGGAAGAAACATTGTTACTTTTTTCTTTTTTGAACATCCGTGCTGCCTCATACTTTATGCTACTTTTACCATAGCCAGTTCTATTTTTGCGCAGTTTTAGTTTGTTTGTGTTTCTTAGAGAGTATTTAAATGTACGTTGTAATTTTTCAATTCGAACCAGTAGTTCCTGAGATTAGCGCGTTCAAACAAACAAACAAACTCTTCTCTTTATTGTTTGCCACCCCACCATCGACGTGCTGCGATTTCGCCAGGAATAAATCATCATACCAACTTACATTCTATCCCCATTTATGTATATGGATAAATAATATGATATGTGTGGTACTATTATCGACATTACTCTACGAAGATGCCAACTCTCTTGGCGGGTGGGAAACCATCAGTCTAGCTAATTTATTTTCAGAGCAAATAACAAAATTTTCAAAAGGTCGCCACGTGGTCGCCACTATATTTTAAGCAAGCCCACCACTTTATGATCTGATTATCTCTATTTATAAATATCTGTTATTTTATTTATTTATTTTGTTAAAAGATTTTATTACCTACTACTACTCTTATTCTCCATCGTCAACACCTCAGTTTGTCCCTTGACAAAGGCCTCTCCCAGAGCTTACCATTTGTCACGATCCCTTGATTTTTGCAGCAAGATACCTCCTCCAATCTTTTTACGGTCATCTGACCATCTAAGTTTGCTTCTTGTATTTCCTCTTGAATACCTACCATTCTACAATTTATTTTGTCCATTTGTCCTAGTTTTGTCTAATCATTCAATAACCAACTAACTTGCTTTTTGATTTGGCTTTAATAATGGACAACTTGGCTCTATCTTTAAGTTTTATGTTTAGCACGCTTGTTATATGATTACTTGATTGATTAAAGTTTGTCGGAAGAACCCAAACTTCTTGGGGGTGGGGGCCAAATGGAGCCAAATCTTACTTATTCTGTGGCCAAATTATAACAGGGGCGTGTAATTCAATATTTTTCATGGTGTACTTTGGTAGTATATTTATGTATATGTAAAGACTTAGGTACTTACTCCATAGACTTTCTGGAATAGGGCTCGATTTCTTAAAAAAATAAAATTGCCATAAGACCATTGTATAATTGTATTTTAAACAAAACTGCAAATTACCAGCATTTGCAGTGCAAAAATAATGTAATTGAACATGAATGCAATAAAGTTATTATTCTCCTTATTTATTCTTTTTCACATGTTAGGTTTTTTACAATAAATTTATCAAATGTAAAATATAAAAATATACATACAAAATATAAAAGCATTATAAAAAACCTAACCTAGAGTATTATTATTAAAGTTATTATTATTATTAATTAACTACTTAATGACATTGAATATGTCCAAAAAATATATTACTCACAATATGTCGAGCAGAGGCCTTTCAGCTCAAAGTACTATGGAAATGTTATTTTAACTTCTTTATACCAGTGTGCTATCTCTATCGCACTTGCGTATTGAAGTGACAGAGATGCAGCGTTCGTGCGTTTCCTTAGTTCTTACTAAATACAGAACGGCTCTACGATCTATGTGGAGTATTTCACTGGTATCTCTATCTCAGTATATATATTGTACTCAATCAATTATCAAGAGTCATCGCATATTGAAGTATGTCATTATTTAATTATAAATATGAATATGATCCAAATAGTAAAGTAAGTATCAAAATGTCCTTACATAAAAAAAAAAAAACATATTTATATTTATTTGCGGCTGAAAACCCAAGTATTTAGATACCCATATATCTTGACGCTTGCGTTTAATACGTTTTGAAAAAATAGCATTACATCTTGTTACTCCGTAGAAAAAGGATAATACTCCTGAGCGTATCACCGAAAGGGCGACAAAATAATAATACATACACATATACATAATCACTACGTTTCATTAGTGTCTGAATTTTTCCTATGCTAGGAAAAAAGCAAAGCAACGTACAGTACAACGGAACGCGCATGAAGCGTAGGAATATCTTTTCTGGATAAGTCGCGACCTCTCTCGATTACAAAGAAAACTTATCGTAATAATGGTGGTGATGTGATTGTATTATAGTAAACGATTGACTGAATGCTTCTATTTTTATTTGTATTTTGTAGATAATTATCATTAAGCGTACTAAAATAGTGTTGTGGCTTCGGCCGTATCATGCTTTATGTCGCAATCAGCTAAAATAACAATTTTGGCAGAAGAAGGTGGAAATCGGGGTAGAAAACGTACACATAACAGCGAGCTGTGTGGTGATAAATCTAAAACAGACGATATGAGTGCTAGTGAAAAGAAATCGAACTTTTCCATGTTAGCTCCTAACTCCAATGGAGCTGTTAAGACTACATTGCCGTCTATGCAATCGAAACCGGGTGCGACGACGAAGAAACTAATAATCAAGAATTTCAAAAGTATGTTTACTACAATCTTTTTTAATTATAACCTATGAGATCTGGGTAAAAGTAGTGCGTTGTTGCAGGCAAGCCAAAGTTGCCGGATAATTACCAGGAGACGACATGGAGCAAGCTGCGGGAGGCCGTGGTGGCCATACAGACGTCGACAGCCATCGCATACTCCTTGGAGGAGCTGTACCAGGCCGTCGAGAATATGTGCAGCCACAAGGTAACCCTGTCAAATAAAAAAAAAAACGCATTGCTAAAATTAGCAATAGGTTAGAGGTTATACTACTGCTAATAGTGGTGCTGACTTTGAACAAATAAAATAATTCAGGGTCAAAGGGAATAGCAAACTGTAAACAAACAATAAACCATTATCAAGTACTCCACCATAGTCATACTTTTGAAGATTTAATGTCATATATAGATGACAAGAAAACTATTTTGTAAAATCACACTTACTCATTTAAGCATTTAAAGTTATCAATTTAGTAATTAAAAACACTTAAATGTAAATTTGAGGTTATGTTACTATTGTTACAAATTTGTTTACATTCATAATGGCCAGTTTTATTCACCTCTGATGGCCTTACATGTTTAACACATTTGGTGCCGGTGACATGAAACCGTGTCATTTTTGTATGTATAACTGCCCTGTTGGCGCCGAATGTGTTAACACTTTCATAGCAAAGATTTTCGTAGCGCTACGCTTGTAGCTAATATCATGTAAAAAAACTATGTAGAGGAAAGTGCCTACATGGCGAATGCTTGGGTTCCCGGCACTGAATGTGTTAACAACACCAACAATAATGGTTCCAAAAACCAATGATATTTGCATGTATCAAGTTTTTCTACTATTTGCAAGCCTTAACTTCAGACGACTATAACATATGCTTCTAGAAAAAACAGTATTCCAAAAATTATGGTGCAATATAGTTAAATAAACCCCTATCTTCTTGAATGACAATTGATATCTTTCTAGTGGTTAATTGAATGTATATTCCTAATAATTATATAATGTATAATTGTATATGTACTTAATGTTATAATGTAGTAAGTAATAAAGTGATTTGTATTTCCTTTTACAACTCGGTATTTATGATCCTACACCACCTCTCTTCGGGCCAGTGGTTGACTAGTAGAGGATTCCTTAAAGCATAAAGTTCACCTATTGTATTTTTATTTTTATTATTTCTTTATACACTAGCAGCTACAAGCTGATGTGTCTATCACACACTAGTTATTTTAAAATAGTGATTTTTAGTTTATTTATGTAGTCTATTTCTGAAACTGTTCACTGAAGGGACACTTATCACGGTGTCTGGTAAATTATTCCACTTGTTTACTTACACATTTTGGTAAAAAATGCTTCCTAGATTTAGAGTAATCTCTAAGCTGTGTCTTCTTTATGTATAATGCATTTAATAAATTTATGCTTTTTTACAGATGGCGTCCCAACTATATGTAAACCTAACAAACCTAGTAGAAGCTCATGTAAAAGCTAACATAGAACAATTTCTCTCGGAGAGTATGGACCGACAAGTGTTCTTGAAACGGATGGATGATTGCTGGCGGGCGCACTGTCGACAGATGATCATGATTCGGAGCATCTTCCTTTATCTAGATAGAACTTATGTTTTGCAGAATCCTAGTATACATTCAATTTGGTAAGTGTTTTCACTCTCGCCAACACATACATGTGGCCTGTTAACTATAACACAATTTGTTTCTTATGTAAGTTAGGTGACAATGCAATATTATGGTACCACTAAAGGAAGGAAGCAGAAGGTGGCCATAGCAACACCTCAACTTCACAAGACAAACCTGTTGTTTTTGAACTCATGGAACACTCTCAACAAGTAGTTTATGACTGTGAAAAAAAAGGTTTAGTGTACAATTAAAGCTTGTATCAAACATTGAACAAAAGGATTTTATCCCTCAAAACTTAACTGAGATACCCTTTGATAAACAATAATGCTTATGATTACACTACCATCAGAAAGTTTAAGACCAAACACAATTTTTAGTTTAATTTTCATAAATTAAATTATTACGCAAACCAAACAAGGCAAAAATATTGCAATGGGCTATTTCTCACAAGGATTGGACTTTTGCAAACTGGTTGAGAGAACTACGGACAGATGAACGAAAATTGAGTGGATAATCAATCAATGTTGATTATTTGCATATTTTGCGTTTGGTCTTAAACTTTCTGCCGGTAATGTATGTTATATGAGAAATCACACGTCACACTACTGAAGTACAGAGCCCTAAAGGTCACTATTTGTGTGTCTACGTAATTTTAAAAGATAATAAAATCCCGTTGTGGTGCCTGGTTAGAATAGCACCACACCCTTTATTCCCATATGAGGACCGAGTTGAAGTGTGTTGCAGGCAATGGGCTAGTAACCCACAACGGCAATATCACATTTTCTACATCTTCAAACCTACAGTTGTACATTTCATGGTTGCCTACCCCATTTGCTAAGTTTTATGTAGTACTAGTTGCCCCGGCGAACTTCGTTCCGCCCCCGACCCTTTCTGTACATAATTTTTAAGAAAAAAAAACCGACTTCAATGGGGGTGTCCGGTGAAATATTATTAATCTTAGATGGTGCACTCTTAGATTCCATACAATAAAATACAAAAATGGCTATAAGTATGTTTATAATGGTAGAACACTAAGTACCCTCAATTCCTCATGAAATCATGGAAAAACCTTGCTTGCTTGACAAACAAAACGAAGAGAACAAATCGCCAAACGTGAACTAAGCTTCGTTGAAGAGTTCCGTTCTGATCATCATCAGCAGTTCCACTTCATCAAATGTCACTTTTATGAATGAAAATGCTTGATTAGTTCATGAAAATACTAAAATCACTATTTGTGTGCCTTTCACATTTGAGGAGTTTCCTCGATTCCTAATGGATCCCATCATCAGAACTCGAGCATGACAAAAATCAATCGTGGAAATAGAACTTGCTTAACAAACACCGCTAGAAGGACAAATCGCCAAACGTGAACTTTTCGTCGTTGAAGAGTTCTGTTCTGATCATCATCAGCAGTTCCACTTCATCAAATGTCACATTTTTGTAAGATAATGCTCGATTTGTTGATAAAAACACAAAAATCACTATATGTTTGCCTTTAAGATTTGAGGAGTTCCCTCAACTCCTCATGGATCCCATCATCAGAACTCGAGCATGACAAAAATTAATCGTGAAAATAGAACTTGCTTAACAAACACAGCTAGGAGGACAAATCGCCAAACGTGAACTTTTCGTCGTTGAAGAGTTCTGTTCGGATCATCATCAGCAGTTCCACTTCATCCAATGTCACATTTTTGGATGCAAATGCTTGACTTGTTGATAAAAACACAAAAATCACTATATGTTTGCCTTAAAGATTTGAGGAGTTCCCTCAATTCCTCATGGATCCCATCATCAGAACTGCCTTTTGACAAAAACGGGACCAACTTTGATATATATAAATACAATAAAAATAAAAATTCAAATCGGTTAAGAAATGACGGAGTTATGGAGTAAAAAACATTAAAAAAAAAACATACAACCGAATTGATAACCTCCTCTTTTGAAAGTTTGAAGTCGGTTAAAAATGTATCAGTTTTTATTATATTTTACCGATTTGTAATAGTTATTTTGCTCTTAAAAGCGAAAACGAATCAAAAATCAAAGATCATAAAAATCGCCCCAGTCATTCTCGAGTTATAAATGGTGTAACTAACACGACTTAGATGTATGGTTGGATGTAGATTCGACAATGAAGACTATGTCCGCTACTCCGAAATATCGCGGATGGAATCTTACCTGTCAATTGTAAAAAAATAACCTCGCATCTCTGAAGACAAGTTCACGTTCTCAATAATCATCCTCCTAGCGTTATTCCCAGTACAGTTGCATCCTGAAGGATGCTTGAGGTCCGCTACCTAATCCCAAGAATTGGCGTAGGCACTAGTTTTTAAGGAAGCTACTGCCATCTGACCTTCCAACCCGAGGAGGAAACTAGACCTTATTGGGATTAGGCTTGTCAAGTGAGTGGGCAACTTGACTGTTAGAAGTTCTCAAGCTGCCCGGAGGCCTCTAACTTGGCTTAACGACTGCTATCATAGACAGCAACCGGGATAAACGGCCTAACGTGCCTTCCAAAGCACGGGAGCGCTCACTTAGTAACCGCTCGAAGCGGTCACCCATCCAAGCTCGCCCGACATTGCTTAACCTCGCATACCGCACGCGTTACGCGGGCGCCGCTGGGCCACGTATGCTCCTTCTTCCACAAACGTTCTCAATAATCATTATGAATATTTCCAGGGACATGGGTCTAGACCTGTTCCGGCACCACATCGCCATGAACACACTGGTGCAGACACGGACTGTGGATGGGCTACTGTTGCTCATCGAGCGCGAGCGAGGCGGCGACGCGGTCGACATCTCGCTGCTCAAGAGTCTGCTGCGGATGTTGAGCGATTTGCAGATATACCAGGACGCGTTTGAACACAAGTGAGTAGCGGATTATATTTAAACAAATTATTCATGGTCTAATCTAAGGGTGTCCGCTGAATGCGGGTGGCGCAGGACCGGTCATTGTGGAAGTCTTTGGGGGAGGCCTATGTCCAGCAGTGGACGTCTTTCGGCTGACATGATGAATCTAAGGAAACAAGGTCTGCTACTCTGGATCGTGGCACAAGCCTACGTCACTGTACAGCCTGTACACACACGAACTCACACTACGACCGCCAACCACCGATAGGCTCGATAGCATTGATGACGTAGGTTTGTGCCACTCGCACGACGAATTTGACCCGGAGTGTCATACCTTGCATTCTTGTAACATGATTTATATTATGAATGTCCCAATACATTTCTTTCCATGCAAGATCAATCATACCCGTATTTATATATTTTTATGCTGCTAAATAGCGTGTATGTCTTTAAATGAAGATGCGTTCACAGTTGTATTTTCCATTGCATAGGTAACCCAGGCACGATTCCTAATGATAAAGAAATAGAGAAAGAAAAATATTTATATACACACAAGTGATACAAAAAAAGGTACCTAGAAAAGTAGTTTTTAAGATTCGCTTTTCTTAAATATTTCAGCATTGTATGTATTTTTAAAGAGTGCATTGAGCATTGTATGTTTCATGGTTTTTAATTTATATTGCTTTGTCTAGGCCAAAGCAATACAAAACTGATTTGGTTTCCGTTAGATCCCTGAAAAGTCCAGCACACTAGAAACCGAAATCAACCAATAAAGGTGATCTGGGGTGTTATTCACAAACCGACTAGTCCTCACCTCTCCTTCCCTCTGTGATATGTGAGATACCTCACACCTCACCCGTTTTTATATGGGAACTGTCAACAAATTTTGTCAGTTTCCATATAAAAACGGTTGAGGTGACAGGTGTGAACGAGTTGGTTTGTGAATAAGAGGGCAGATGCCTATCAGACGAGACCTGACGTGAATTTACGCACGTCACACAATAACACGTCGAAAACAGTGTTTAGTATTAAGTTTGTAGGCTAATCCATAAAAATGCCTTCACTTTATTTATGGTTAACAGGGTTCTTTTCATAATGCATTTATAAAAAATAGCACAATTGAGCTGAAGCGATATTTTCCAAATAATTTCGCGAGCAAGAATAATTTATTTTTAAACGGCTTCAAAAAAAGGAGGAGGTTCTCAATTCGTCGATTACTCGGAGACTAGTGGACCGATATCAAAAAATATTTTTTGTTTGAAAGGGTATGTTTTCTAGTTGGTCCCATTGTCACCAAGTCTGGATCTGATGACGGGACCTTGGAAAAATCGAGGGAACTCCTCAAATTATATAGCAAGAGGATGGGGTAAGGCTAAATCGAAGGAACTCCTCAAATTATATAGCAGGAGGATGGGGTCTGGCAAAGTTTGGAGTCAGTGTTTTTTCGTTAAAAGTTTACATGTCACACACATACTGAGCAATCTTTCATAAACATCATATTTCAGGTTCCTTCAAGCAACGGAGCGCCTTTACGCCGCGGAGGGACAGCGTCTAGTGCGGGAACTGGCCGTACCCTCGTACTTGGCTCACGTGGAGAAGCGGCTGCGGGAGGAAAACGAACGAATGCTGCACTATCTGGATCCCTCCACCAAGTCAGTACTCACCACTTATAGGGTTTGCAGTCGCGATCCCGATTTGTATGAAATTTTCCGGGAATTACAGGTAATTTGCCTACCCTAACCACTTAAATAAATATAGGGGGACAATCTTACACAAATCGACCTAGTTACAAACTAAGTAAAGCTTGTAGTATGGGTACTAGGCGACGATATACATACTTATATAGATAAATACATCATGCTAAATGCACAAATAATTCCCTGGCCGGGATTCGAACACGGGACCTCTAGCTTCGGAGGCAGTGTCACTACCAACTAGGCTAAACAGGTCGTCGACTTACTCGTATTGCCAGCAAAGTCTACGTAGACAATCCTGACAATCTTTGTCCAGGTTCAATTGTGACTGATAAACTTTGTATGTCAGCTCAACTGCTAAAGATGAATTGCCTTATTCATAAACGTTCATCATCAAATAACTCGGGAGCGCTCGTGGCCCAGCGGCACCCGCGTACCGCGTGCGGTATGCGGGGTTAAGCAATGTAGGCCCGGGTCCGTTCTTGGATGGGTGACCGCTTTGAGTACTGAGCGCCCAAGTAATTTTTTTGTGCTTGTCCATGTAGCAGATGACCTCATCTATCCGCTACATATGTATGTCCATCCATCTGCCAAACAACCTGTACATACATCTATCTGTCAATACGACGAATCCTCATTATATCTAAAGGTCGGCAGCGTGCTTGTGATTGTTCTGTGTTCTGCAGTCACAAGCGTCCAGAGGCTACGATGTCTGCTTACCATCAGGCAGGTCGTATGTTCGCTTGCCACTATTGAAGTATAAAAATGTGATGTTTTTTCTTTTATTGAATTCAAGATATATATATTTTTTACATTATTTTATTTATTTATGTTTCCAGATGGCAACTCATCCACACGATAGAGCGAATGCTCCTGAGCGAACACCTGTCCAGCATCCTGAGCAAAGGTCTGGAGACGCTCATGGACGGGCCGCGACACTCTGACCTCACCACTTTGTACAACCTGTTCAGCCGGGTCAAGGACGGGCTCCAAGAGCTGTGCAGCCACTTTAACGCTTACATCAAGGTCAGTAACCTCTTTAACGTTTATCAAGGTCAGTAACCTCTTTATCGTTTATCAGGGCCAGTAACCACTTTAACGCTTACATCAAGGTCAGTAACCTCATTAACACTTACATCAAGGTCAGTAACCATTTCAACGCTTACTTACATTTAGGTCGGTAACCACTTAAACGCTTACATTTAGGTCGGTAACCACTTCAACACTTACATCAAGGTCGGTAACCACTTGAACAGTTACGTAAAGGTCTAAGTCTAGGGGTAAGGGGCTTTTTTATAACCACTTGAAGGCTTACATCAAGGTCGGCAACATGCTTAAACTCACGCCTTTATTACATTTATAGCATTTTGAGTATCATTGCAGATAGGTACGACTCCCCAATTTTTTGTCACTGGGTCGGATAAATAAAGGCAGTCGCTAAATTTAGATTTAAATAAATTAAGAATGTTTTATACTAATATACCTAGATTAAGTCTTACTAACAATATATGGATGTACAAAAAAAACAGTGACCGAAATAAAAGTATTATTATTATTATTACCAAAAGGGGTAAGTAGAGAACATAATGTTATTTTAAGTGTCATCGGGTGGAGAAAATAATATTAATAGCAGTTTAAAATAATCATATTCATTGGCATCAAGGGATTTTGCCAAGTATAAACTAAGGTTGGTAAGCACTTCACAGTTAAAAATGCGCTCTTGAATTTGGGACCCGTTTTACAAACTTTTTCTTTAAATTTCTACACAGTTTAACAGGACTGTCAACATTTATTTATATATTTATTTATTGCAATACCATGGTTTACAAGGTGTTATAACAACATATTAGATTAAAGTACAATACATGGTTACCCTGTCAGGGCGTAGCAGTTTTTACTCTTAAGATTTACATCTACATATATATACAATGCCAAATTGAACAATTTAGGTACACACACACACATTAATTACATTAATGAGGTCTCAAGTTAAAATTCGTGACTCTTTATTAGCTGTTACTGATTTTTTTGTAATTCACCGAATTATTAACAAAAAATTGCGTTGGCGCTGGATGAAGCTATTTGTGCAAAACTCATAATTAATGTGGTGCCTATATTCGTACACATCTCTAGCACAAACAAGTTTAATCGTGTCGTTCTGTATAGTTGAAATTGTTTAAAATGACCGAATTCCTAAGAAAACTGTCACTAGACATTGGACCTGCTTGCTTGGACAGTAAGGTTGCTTTTTGAACAGACAAATTTAATACCATTCAGTCATTTTAAATAATTCCAACTATACCTCTTGTATATTTTTTAAACACGAACAAACGCTTTTTCGTTCAGTCTTAATTTGTACCGCAACGCGAACAGGGCCTCTGGCGGCCTTTGGCGGTAACTACTTGTTGCCATTCAAAATGAGACTAAACGAGTTCGTTTGCGTTTATGTTTCGAAAAAGATATACAACAGACGCTGCTGCTGCCCATCCCCCGGTGATCTTGGTCGTAGCAAGGGCCTTGCAATGGGCGGAGCGCGTCGCGTTTTATACCCACCGCTTGCAAACCCCGGGGTGATCAGTCAGGCGAGGGCCGTCGCCGCGCGAGCACGTGTGTCGTGTCGCGATTAGTGATGGGTAGCTACCGGTAATATTCCCAAGGCGGGTATTTTCCCAGTAATGCTACTGGTAACATTACCGAGGATCGGAAATTTACGGTAAGATAGAAAAATTAAATAGTAAGTAAAGGATTACTTAAAATAGTCACCATTGGTTTCCTTTATTATAATTAAAAATATGTAATTCTCGTCAGAAAGTAAATGCCCAATCTTACCAGTAACTTACCCAATATTACCAGGTATCTTACCAATGCTACTGGAAATATTACCGTCCCGTAAATTTACAAAAGCCATTTTTTCTCGTCACAAATTAATTTTTTTCCGTCCAAATTAAAAGAACATATAAGTATATAAATAGATTGTTTTTTGTTGTATTGCAGTAATGCCCATGATAGATCAAAGTATTTTACCATTACCAATAACGACATCATTACTTAAAGAGTTACTAATCAAAATATGTTCCTATTGATTTTTATTTGATTGGAAACCTTCCAGATCAACGTCGATGTCTGAAAAATTATCTTCAGAATCGGAGGAATTTGAATTTTAGGAGATTTCACTACTGTTCTGGTTTATGGGCACTTTCGGTGATGTAGGTGTTAGTTGTTAATTTTCCAACCCTATTTGTCTTGATATGCTTTCTTTTTTTAAATGGATGTTTGAAAACGTAGGGTAAGACCTCTACTACTGCAGAAGTTGTAAGGATATTTAGGATTATAAAAGCTATTTGTCTTAAAGCTGTGTAAGCAAACAATGGGTCCATGTGACTGATTCTGCAGTTGCTGCCAATTTCCACACCAAGTCTTTTTGTCAAAGATTGTGACCCTTATTGGTCATCATGACAATTTAATTGGACATTGGGATTCACCTCCACAATTAAATGACACCTTGCACCCGTCCACGTTTTTTTGATGTGTCAATTGCACACCTTGGCGTTTAAAATGGATAGGTTTCAGGGCATTCGTTTTCCTTTGTTCAATTTATCTTTTGAAGCAGGCCAACTATCTTTATTTAAACGCTTTATACACTCAATGGACTGCATAGTAATTGCCTTCTGGAGTAAAAAAACAATTGGACTCTTGCTTTTAAAATCCACTACAAAGAACACAGTTCTGACCATGTGTCTTCGTTTAAATGATTACATCTGTAACTTCGTTGAATGTTTATTAACTCAATGAACTTGCAAAGAATTGTAATAACGAATGAACCATTTTATTACAATGTTTTGCTAGATAATCTAAAAATGTATGTAGCTTTGGATACCCATGAAGTAACTTTCCCATTTTTATTTTAACGTGTAAGTGCTTTATGAACTGAATTTTATCGAGCGAGTTATCGGAACTCTGTTCCTAGAATATGAGACTGAGCAATCGTTATATAATAACTCTTACTGAACTTGCCTATCTTCTTCGCTTCTTTTATTTAAGAGTTCCTGATAAGACACGACCTTAACCTTCTCTTTTATTTGTTTCTTCTTTGCCTTTCTCTTTCCTTCAATCTTCCCTCTATAATGGTCTTAAGGTAAAGACCATGCCTTAGCAAATGTCCTATCATAATTCCTCTCCTATTCTCTATGACCGTCAGTATTTGTCTCTTTTCCTTTATTCTTTGCATTACTTCTTCATTTGAGACTTCTGTCAACTTGTTGGCAATATCTGGCGTAATGTTTCGATGTTTATTATATATCCCACAAATAAGTGAAGCGTACGTGCCAAGACCCTTTTCATGTTTTTCGTGTAAAGGGCGACCTATATTGACCATATTTGCACCATTATTCTTCACCACTCAACAAACTTTGAAACGTGAAATTCTTTCATTATATTTGTGACTTCTTAATCGGCTATTGTGTCTGTTGTATTTCTTGTTATAACGTTTGAGGCTATCCTTCACATCGTCGGAACTTTTTTTTTGCATTTAATAATATGATAGGTATGCGAAGTTTGTAAAATTTTCAAAGTTGTACACAACACTGCATAAGTTCCATTATTAGTTATTTTCCATAAAATGACAAAACCCTTTACTTTTCGGTTTCATTGGGATGTTTTAAATTCACCAGTCACCACACAAAAACATGCACTACGAGTATCAGTCATGACAAGACCCGAAATCAGCCCTATGCACCATCTAAGATAAAGAATTGGAACGATACAGAAGAGAAACAAAAGATACTATGCGTCAAAGAGAAACATATATCTATGCCTATACCATGTTGAAACAAATAAAGTAACCATTGCCTTAAAGAATATTTCATCAGTTTCGTATAATTTCGTAAATTACCGCCTTTTGGGAATATTACTGGTAACATTGGAAAGTTACTGGTAATATTCCCAAATAGAAAATTACTGGTAACGGGAATATTACCGCGGCACATCACTAGTCGCGATCCGCCTCCGCCGCCGACTTGAATTACGACGAACCGCGCGTAAATAACTCCTATTCACCATGTTCAGAGAATCAAATATAAACGAGTCACTAATTGTATATAAACTTTGTTATTGTAAAAGGCAATCATATTAATTTTCAATTATGTCTTTTTTAAATATTATTTTCGTACTCCTATTTATTCTGTGGTTTATAAACCCACGACTAAATTGTTAATGAATTATTTGTAGCCTCTCTTGTACCTTCTTATGTAAGTAAATGCAGGACATTACCAAATAATTTGTACCTTTCTAATATAAAAGAGCGTATCCTCATAAGAAAACTACGGCACTTACGTCGTTTTGTGTAAGGAGGAGTCTTCTGGTGATAACGTATCCTTTTTGGGCTATACTGTTTAAAATAATGTTCTATAAAAGGGGGTACGAAACTCTAAAAAGAGTATCTTAATAGAACCGTAGGTATACTTTATTAACTTACTTTTTGTGTTACTCACTTACAAATTAAAGTTACAAGAATTAAATGGAATTTTCACTCACGAGATCAGTTTTATTATTGGTGTTATTCATAATGACACTGACATACCTAAATGTGAAGTAATATGAATACAAGTTATGCGATAGACAGATACAGAGAGTAGGTACGTTTCTTATGCCTAAACGCCGTTTTTGTTAGGAAGTGAAATTTCTTTATTATGGTCGTAGTTTTAGGACATACCCGGGTCCGTACGTTAACATATAGGTTTGTCCATTCTGCGTCAATTATCGGACATTATTTAATGCCTACACATCAACGGTTAATTCAAGAAATTATTGTTACAGAAAAAAGGTCGCACGATAGTAATCGAGCCGGAGCGAGACAAGACGATGGTGGCCGAACTGCTCGATTTCAAAGAGCAATTAGACCATGTCGTGGCCTCGTGCTTCCAGAAAAACGACCGGTTCCTGTACTCCATGCGAGAGGCTTTCGAGTTCTTCATCAACCAGCGGCAGAACAAGCCGGCGGAGCTTATCGGTGAGTCAAGGGCAGTTAGACCATGTAGTGGAGAGATGCTTCCAGAAAAACGACCAGTTCCTGTACTCCATGCGAGAGGCTTTCTAGTTCTTCATCAACCAGCGGCAGAACAAGCCGGCGGAGCTTATTGGTGAGTCAAGGGCAGTTAGACCATGCAGTGGAGAGTTGCTTCCAGAAGAACGACCGGTTCCTGTACTCCATGCGAGAGGCTTTCGAGTTCTTCATCAACCAGCGGCAGTACAAGCCGGCGGAGCTTATCGGTGAGTCAAAGGCAGTTAGACCATGTAGTGGAGAGATGCTTCCAGAAGAATAACCGGTACCTATATTCCATGCGAGAGGCTTTTGAGTACCGCGATATTTATTAACTTATTACTGAACACAAAAACATATAACATGTCTTATCAAATTATCATTTGAGTGAATGTGGAGCATCGTCATATTACTGAAACGAAACTGTAATTCTTATTATTAGCTAATGACGAAAGTACTTAACGCGTGCGGCAAATTGCACTACATCCGCATCAATTCTTGCAGATGTAGATGTTCAAATTGATGCGACGTTGCGAATATCTGAAATATTCGAAAGGATAATGATCAATGATAGTTATCTTGATAATTTTCGTGATTTTTATAGTCTATTTATTAATCATCGATTTGATAATTACTTGAAAAAAATTACGAACGTGCCCGTTAAACGTCAATGTCAATTTCTGGAGGAAGATCCAGGGAAAATTATCGTGAATAATTATTAAATACCATAATTATGTTGATAATTTCGAACTCTGCTTGGTTCATAGCATATGTGTCATTTCAGCCAAATTCGTGGACGTGAAGTTGCGCGCGGGCAACAAGGAGGCCACGGAAGAAGAAATGGAAAGATTGCTTGACAAGATCATGGTGCTGTTCCGGTTCATACACGGCAAGGATGTGTTCGAGGCGTTCTACAAGAAGGACTTGGCTAAGAGGTTTGTTCGCTGCATCAATTGATTTAGCAGTAGGTGGAGTATTTACTGGAGTCCACTTGATGCGGGTGGCGCGGAACCGGTCATTGTGGCACTCTTTGGAGGAGGCCTATGCCCAGCCGTGGATGTCCTTTGGCTGTTATGATGACGATAACGACGATGATGATAGTAAGCGTTTGAAGCTAGATTTTTCATTAGATCAATTGATTCTACATATTGGGTAAGATGACCATCTAACATGATGATAACCTATTTTTGCGAAATAAATCCACGCGCCGGCTGGAGCTCGGCGGATAGGAAGACCCAAGTTACGGCGGCTCAATATCGTAGGCAAGGATATGAACGCCTGTGAGTTGTGAGCAGGATGTCCAGGACAAAGTGAAATGGAAGCAAAAGCGGACCCCGTCATAAGACGGGACGGGACAAACGCTAGGAGGATGGTGATGAACGCCGACCATTGTTTGAATGCAAAATCATTCTTTTGAAGATGGTTGGAAAGGTTTATGTGAAATTGTAACTATAAACTCAATACTCATTTATTCACATTTTTCAAGACAGCTTATACAATGAAAACAATACTCATCTCGATACAGGTTGTCTATATCAGCGGCAAATCTTTTATCAGTTTCATCACTTTACAAATATAAGTTCTGAAAATATCATCGTAAAGAAGTCAATAGGTTAAGTTTATTTTACAAAATTTCAAAAAAATAGTTTTCGCATATTATTGGCGTAGCGCTACAAAATTATTAGCAATAAAAGTGTTAAAACATTCATGTTTCATGACAAATCAGAATCCTTTTAAAACATGTTCTCTAAACAGGTTGCTGGTCGGCAAGTCGGCTTCAGTGGACGCGGAGAAGTCGATGCTCAGCAAACTGAAGCAGGAGTGTGGAGGAGGCTTCACGTGCAAGCTCGAGGGCATGTTCAAGGATATGGAGCTCTCTAAGGACATTAATATTACGTACAAACAGGTCAGTAGTGAACAGCTTTCTATAGTTTGCTTCAGTGTGAAGGAGATACTCAGTTGTAGAGGAGTTAGTTGTAACAGGAGTGTGGAAGCGGTTTCTTCTTTGACTCGATAGACCTTGCACGGACAATGCAGAAGCAGTCTTTTTTTATTATTAAAAATGGCATTGCTCTTGCTAGCCAAGGGGCAAAGATGAGGCCGACGATGAAGCGAGCTCACCCAGAAGATGCCCTTTCACTCGTGCCTTAAAAAGGTCTAGGTTATATTTTTATCCCACCACACCAGTGTGTCAAATATATTTAACTTAAAACCTTTTTTTTCCCAAGACCACTGGGTGATGGGCAGCAGCATCCCTAGAGTTCGGTGGAGATACTGCAATCGCCAACTCGCATGCCAAGCGTGGCGATTATGGCATTTACCCCCCATGAAATTGGTGGAGGGGAGGCCTATGTCTAGCAGTGGACGTCCTTGGGCTGATAAGATGATGATGATTTTGTTTTTCAGCACCTAGCAGGCACTCCAGACAACAGCGGCCTAGAGTTATCAGTCTACATCCTAACGATGGGGTTCTGGCCCACATATGGAACAGCCGAGGCTCGTCTACCCGCCGCCCTCACCAAGCAGCAGGAGCACTTCACCAAGTTCTACCTCGGCAAGCACTCGGGCCGCAAGCTCACGTGGCAACCCATGCTGGGCCATTGTGTGCTCAGGGCGCACTTCGCGCAGGTATGTCCACACTGGTCAATCTAGACAACTGCGGCCTAGAGCCATCCGTCTACATCCTAACGATGGGTTTCTGGCCCACATATGGAACAGCCGAGATAATGTACGGACAGTAAAACATTAAAATATTAAAGTTTAACAAAATATAAAACTTCAATTTTTTTTTAATTATGTGTTTTTTTCACCGACTTTAAAAAAGGAGGATGTTCTCAATTTGACTGAATTTTGTTTTATGTTTGTTACCTCAGAACTTTCGATTGGGTGAACCGATTTTGATGATTATTTTTGATTTAATCCAGTTCTGACAATGGCATCCATATGAAAACCATATAAGCTTTAAATTTGCACTAAGTATGTGCACGACAAATGGATGAATATTTCGGTTGAAGTTGGTTTTTTTTTGGTAATATGTTCGAGTATTATATCTATATTAATAATTCCGTGCAGGGGTACGGTAGACCCGAACGAGACCTGTCTCAAATTGAAGAACGTATAAAAATAACGATTTTTGAGTTGAACATATGTATCCGCAAAATTCGGATTGTCGCGTATTTTGCATTTAAAAGTGTTAATTTTATGACGAAAGATCGGCCATATTAAATTCGTTGGTTGACAGCGTCGGGTTGGGTACGTTCGGAAATTGTTAACTATGTTTGCGTCCGGTGTGTTGGCCAGGTTGCTGGGCTGCGTTCTGGGTGATGGGCCATCATCGCCCATTGTGTGGATTCGGCTAGCCGCGTTTGCAGCGTTTTGTTTTTGTCGTTTTCAAGCGTTCTATACACCTATCAGCCTAGCTAGCACGATAATTTATACCGTCACGTTATATGGGTGAAATGTATTAAAACGTCACCTAAAACGTAACGGTATAATCTATCGTGCTAGCTAGGCTGATTGTCACAACAACCGCCTTCAAAGCGAATGCATTGGGCCTGTTACATGGTTATTAGTATCACGTGATACATTCATATCACGATAAGTATCACGTGAATATTGAAGTAGAATCCATACAAATTTGAAAACTGCTATAATATTGACACCCCAGTATTGTGATAATATTAATCGTGTAAAGGACACCACTTGAATGTTTGCTGAGTTTGTCCGCCATCTTAAAGCTGCGCCTCTATTTTGTTGTGACAAACTAGGTGACTTATGGCTTTTAAACGTCTAGCAAAATTCTATCCATATCTCGCTCTATCTTATAACTTAGTGGTCTTATAACTCATGCCGTTCGCCGCGCTCGGACGTTAGAGGCGCCACCGCGAACCGAAAACGAAGTATCTGCCTCTCTCTCGCACATGTATATTTGAACGACAGAGAGGAAGATAGTTCGTTTTTGGTTCGCGGTAGGCCCTCAGGCGTCAACTTTAAAACGAATAGGGTATTTTACTATAAGAGAAATAAAATTCAAAATGTAATAAAAACCAGCCAAGTGCGTCGGAGTCGCACACTGAGGGTTCCTTACAACTAAAAAACAAATGTGATTTATCAATATATTGATATTTTTGGTAAAATATACTTCATAATAAACATTATCTTATCACCTAATTTCAAGTTCATAGGTCGATGGGAAGTTAAAAAATTATATGTGTGACAGACAACACACGGAATGTTCTTTCACTTTCTTCCACCGTCCGCCGCGCTCGGACTAAAGTGCTACTAACCGAAAACTAAATATATATGCCTCTCTGTCGCACTTGCATATTCGAGCGCGGAGAGGGAAATACTTGGTTTTTAGATCGCGGTAGGCCCTCTGGTCTGACGGCTCCTATTCCTGGATGGTGCGCGTATCGGAATGTGAAATACCTTTGGCAAAACGGAACAAGTTGTTAAATAGCTTCCATTAATTGGAGAAAATATTACCAACTGTTATTATTATCACGCGAAACACTGAATATTGAAGCAACATCCATAGGGGCCTGTTACATGGTTATTATTATCACGCGATATACTCATATCACGATCCGTATCACGTGCAATGAATATTGAAGAAAAATCCATACGATTTTGAAAACCACGATAATATTGACACACCAGTATTGTGATAATATTAAGCGTGTAACAGACCCCATACAATTTTAAAAATCGTGATAATATGGACACATTATATTGAGTGTAAAGGGCCCCACTTAATAGAAATTTTGCAAGTTCGACAGAGAGGGAGATAGATACACGAACTTCATTTGTTTTCGTTCGCGTTAGCAGCTCTGACTTCGCATCAAAAATACTGACTGGCACATCAATATTTAAAATGCTTAGGATTAACTTGCTAAGATACTAGCCTTTGCCCGTGACGTTGTCAGCGTAATCTTTTACTCCCTATTCCATATGTTAATCCAAACTACAGACTATATTTTTATACGAAGTTTCATCATAATCCGTTGTTGTAATGTTTTTAATTTATACACTATTTCTTTCGTCGTTTGCGTAACTGTCACGAATAAATGTTTACTTTATTTCTTTCTTATTTATTTCACCCGAGCGAAGCCGGGCTTTCATCTAGTATAATGTTAATTTGAGGGATGCGTGTCGAGGGCCGCTAGCAGCGAGCTAAGTTTATCTCAATTTATTGGATTATGTTGTGCTCTAATTGTAATTGATCCCAGATTTTTATCCTCTCTAAAAACTGGTTTAAAGCACCAGTAAAAATGACAGCTTCCCCCTTTATTTCAACCGTTATCATTGCCGCAAAAGACCGATTCATAGAGAGACAAAATAAACACAATAATCGCTTGCTTTGCACCCAACGGATTCCCACAACCTTCGCCAGATTTGTAGTCTGACAGCCATTTTTAACCGACTTCAATAGAAGGAAGCAGGTTATCAGTTCGACTGCATGTTTGTTATTTTGTTATGTACTCTTACGTCGGCGGATTTTGATAATTCTTTTTTGTTTCAAAGCAGGTAGCCCCCTAGTTGGTCCCATATAAATTTGGTGAAGGTCTGATGATGGGATCTAGGAGGAATCGAGGGAACTCCTCGAATTTGACAGGCACGCATATGCCGATTTCGGTATTATCTATAGGTAACCAAAAACCAAACATTGGCTCACGGAATCACAAATTGTGGCATAGCGAAGTACACAATTGGAGTCGGTTTTTTGGTATAAAGTATTTACAACTCTTAATAAGATAAGCCATTAACTAGGCTTCAGGTTGTTGATAAAGTTTTTATTTTTTCAGGGCAACAAGGAACTCCAAGTGTCGCTATTTCAAGCGCTAGTGTTGCTTCTCTTCAATGAAGGTGACAATTTGTCCTTTGAGGAGATCAAGGCGGCTACAAATATCGAGGTTAATATTAGATTAATTTCATATAACTTATGAATTTTCTTATTGGTGTATTTTTCATTTCTCATACTCTGAAAATAGGTCATTGTTTATTGAAGTGGTGTGCTAAAAGTGGTAAATTCCTGCTCTAGAGCAGACAAGTATTGAAAAGAAAATGTTTTTGCATATCTGCCTTGTTTTTATTTTTCTCGTATTCGAAATGTAAAGCAGTGTTTAATTTGGGTGAAACCAACCATTTTAGCCTCGAACTATTTTGGTTAGAAATGGTTGCTTGTCAGCCCTCGGTTATAATGTTATGTGGCCAATCTAATATTGCTGCCCAAGTATCATTAAATTCATTAACATTATTGTTTTGACACATTATACCATAGAGATAGGATAACTACAACTACGTATAAGTAGAGTGACATTTGTGGCCGAAAGAGATTCAATTTGTCATAGTATGCTCCTTTCCAATATAGGTAATAACTATATCTATATGACTGTACATGTGTATATATTTTTTTTGTGGCAATTAATGCGAGAGGGACACGCTAAGACAATCTGATTCTTTTTCGGGCTAGTTTTTTAGCGTATCTATGGTTAATTTAAAAACGGTCTTGTGTCTCATGTTATAAAGTTCATTTTTATTTGTAAAGGTTTTCAGGTCTTTGCTTTATACACACTTGTAGCAACACGTAGATTATTGCGCATGGGGGGGCATATGTATCCGCCACTAGTACTTTAGCGAAGTGCTGAATTGCCGTCGGTTTTTTTTTTGTATAAATTATATTGTTAAGAGTGCGCAGTACGTTTGGTTCTCCATACAAACGTATTTACGCTCTCATTATAAAACGCCATGTTAGAATAACGTGAAACTTTGTATACACAATGGGATTCGGCATATCTAGGTCGGAAATTAGTTTCTGTTGCTTGAAATTATAATGGAGAAAAAATACAGCGATTATTAAGGTTTTCATACAAGCCGTAAAAAACTCAAAAAACCGCTGTATATTTTTTCTTTTACAATTTCTAGCAACAATAACTCATTTTCGACCTAGATATGCCGGATCCCATTGTCTATACAAAGTTTCATGTTATTCTAGCATGGCGTTTTAAAATGAGAGCGTTAATACGTTTGTATGGAGAACCGAGCGTACTGCGCCCTCTTAGAATGTAGTGTGTGGGCAGGAAGGCGAGCTGCGGCGCACGCTGCAGTCGCTGGCGTGCGGCAAGGCGCGCGTGCTGGCCAAGGCGCCGCGCGGCCGCGACGTGCAGGACAAGGACCACTTCTGCTTCAACGCCGACTTCACCAACAAGCTCTTCCGCATCAAGATCAACCAGATCCAGATGAAGGAGACCGTCAGTACACCTTTTGTATCTTATACCCCGCCCCGGCCCGCGCCCTGCCGCACGCTCGGCGAGTGCCACGGGAAGTGGCGAGGAAAGGAGGCGGAGACGTAATGTGGCCGCTAACCACGTTGCTCGTCATGCCCCCAGCTCCCTGTTTTGTCGGATTTTTGGGCGCGTTCTTCTGATAAGCCCACACCTTGCCAAAAAGTGCGTTTTTCCGCAAACTGGGCGTGCGGAAAAACCTACTTTTTGGCCAAGTGGTGTCGTAAAATTGTGTACAAAACACGGGTCGTAAAACAGAAAGCCCTCTCTCGCATATTTTTGACCCTCGCCTGCGGCTTGGGCCTCAAACACCTGCGATATCAGCCTTCCTTTGTTTTACAACCCTTGTATCGTAAATAGCTATTTTTGTTTCAAAGCAGGTACCCCGAAGTTGGTCCCATATAAATTTGGTAATGTAAAAAAAAGGTCTGATGATGGGATCTAGGAGGAATCGAGGGAACTCCTCGAATTTGATAGGCGCGCATATGCCGATTTCGGTATTTTCTGTAGGTAACCAAGCATTGGCTCACGGAAACCACAAATTGTGACATAGCGAAATACAAAATTGGAGTCGATTTTTTTGGTATAAATATTAGTTTATATAATTATAATCCCTGTAAAACCTCGGTTTTAAAGGGTGACTCAGGAGACGTAACCATTGAAACGAGCAACAAAGAATAGTTGATCGACCCCATTACAAAAATAAGCTCGTTAATAATGCAACAAAATAATACTTTTGTCCACAGAGCGAAGAACAGAAGGCGACGGAGGAGCGCGTGTTCCAGGACCGGCAGTACCAGATCGACGCGGCCATCGTGCGCGTCATGAAGATGCGCAAAGCGCTCTCACACAACCTGCTCATCTCCGAGCTTTACAACCAGCTCAAGTTCCCCGTCAAGGTATGCACATACACTGTAAGACGGTTCGGAATAATTGTCATACGACAAACAAACGAAACAGTACGCTTGGGCTGAAATTTGAGATACTTGTGTAACTTCAGTGACAATACAATTATAATATTATGGTACTACCGAGCTGACCTGATGACGGAGACAGACGGCGGCCATAACAACTCCTAAACTACACAAGATAAACCCATCCTGTTTGGGCTCATTCGAACTGTCTCAACGGGTAGTTGATGAATGATGATAGCGGAAAAAGTACAGTCGACAATTATTTCGAACCGTGAGATCTGCGAGAAGACAGTACGGTTGTCGGTTTTTTGCACTTTTAGCACCCCTGGGTCACGTGTAGAATAACGGTGGGTACTTCCTACCACCTACCACGTCCGTGGTGCAACTTTGACTATGTCAAGTGAGCGGGCAACTACTGTTAGAAGTTCTCAAGCCGCCCAAAGGCTGTAACTTGGCTTTATAGACAGCATAGACAGCAGCCGGGATCGACGGCTTAACTTGCCTTCTAAAGCTTGGGAGCGCTCATATAGTAACCACTCAAAGCTGACCGCTTTGAGTGGTTACTGCTCCATTTCCACCCATTCACGAACTCGCCACCACGTTGCTTAACCTCGCTACCGCATCCGGTACGCGGGAGCCGCTGGGCCACGAACGCTCCAGATAGGGGTTTATTTAACTGTGTTGTACCATAATTTTTGGAATACGAGGGTAAAACTGAAAGTTTCGGGAATAGAAGAAAATATGCAGTATAAGTGAGTTTATTTATTTTTATTGTTTTTCAAAATATTCTCCTTTGTATTTCATGCACTTATGCATGCGTTCAAACCAGTCCATAAAGCACTTTTTGAACTCTGAAGTAGGGGTCGACAAAATGGCTATTTTATAGGCCTCCACTGCTTCTTCTGGCGTCTGAAACCGCTGACCACGCAGTTTGTCCTTGATTCTGGGGAATGTAAAAAAGTCGTTGGGACTTAAGTCAGGGCTATATGGAGGGTGGTCCAATATTTCGACTTTTTCACCGTCCAGGTACTCAGTTGTTGTCCGAGCGGTGTGTGGGCTGGCGTTGTCGTGGTGAAGGATGATGCGACGACTAGGGTTTGTTTTTCGGAGTTCAGCAAAGACGTTCGGCAAACAAATAGTGGTGTACCAATCAGCATTGACTGTTCTACGATCCTCAAGAGCCACAGTAGCTACGTGACCAGATTTAGAGATAAACGTAGCCACCATCTTCTTAGCCGTACTGCGAGAACGAACAACTTTTGTGGGTTTGAGCTCGTCTTCGAAGACCCATACTCGGGATTGGTTTTTAGTTTCAGGCTCATAAGCGTATATCCACGACTCGTCACCTGATACTATGCTAAAAACAGCATTTGAGCGTCCCTTGTTAAATCTTTTCAAAGTTTTGCGGCACCAATTGACACGGACTATTTTCTGCTCGTCAGACAATAGGTGAGGTATCCAACGGGAAAATAACTTTTTCACGCCTAATTCTTCTTTTAAAATAATTTGTATTTGACTCATTCCAATACCCAGGTGCTCTTGAATTTCCCGATATGTCACATGTCGGTCTTCATTTATCAGACGACGCACAACATCGACGTTTTCTTGCGTGACTGCCGATTTTGGTCGACCTTCACGCACTTCGTCGGTGAGGGATACACGGCCACGTTGAAATTCTGAATACCACCTGTATATTGTAGTCTTTGAAGGAGCTTCAATATTAAAAGCAGCAACCATCCGCTCTTCACATTGTTTTTGTGTTAGTCCACTTTTAAAGTCATAATAAATCATAGCTCTGAAATTTTCACGGCACAATTCCATTTTAAGCAGTGACTCGACGACTTCAATAAACAATTGAAACCGAACCATACTTTTTTTTTTCTAAGTGGCCAGTGTGTTGAGATAAGGAAACTTCAGAGATTATAAAAAGGTATAATACATTTTAAAAATAAATTAATAAGTATTCGATTCCCGCCACTTTCAGTGCAAGCCTCGTAATGCTTTTTCTAGAAACATATGTTTTTAATAGTTTGCAGTTAAGGCTTGCGAATAGTAAAAAAACTTGATACATGCAAATATCATTGGTTCTTAGATACATTATTGTTGGTGCACATTCAAAACAAATTCACAAAACACATTCAGCGCCAGGAACCCGTCCAAGAGTTGAGTAGTAGTTGCTGGACCACGAGCGCTCCTATAATATGCAATAAAAGCTTATACTAGAAATAAAATTACTGTCAGAAACTTGTACCTTTACTAACTTTCTCCGTTATTTTCCAGCCCGCGGACCTCAAGAAGCGCATAGAGTCGCTTATCGACCGCGACTACATGGAGCGCGACAAGGACAACCCGAACCAGTACAACTACGTCGCGTAAGGGGCCTCGCGCGGGCTCGTCCTCGCAAACACGCTCCCGGATACTTATTTATTATACACGAGACAAGCGGACGGGCTTGGGTA
Organism: Notocelia uddmanniana; assembly: GCA_905163555.1. Taxonomy (NCBI): domain Eukaryota; kingdom Metazoa; phylum Arthropoda; class Insecta; order Lepidoptera; family Tortricidae; genus Notocelia; species Notocelia uddmanniana. The sequence goes on from LR991057.1 coordinate 4,048,832, forward strand.
AATGAATTGTATTCGTTCGGGACTGTACAGCGTACAGTCTAGGTCAATTTTATTTAGAAGGTACAAAAATATGTTCGCTCATTACGCTTGATATTCAAACTCTTTTAACTTTAAATTCTCATTTTGGGTTATTCTCACTCGTAAGTATTTTTTAAATACTGGTAACAGCTGGGATTTCTTTTCGCCGTCTGTTCTCAGTGGTAACTACTGGGGAGAAACTTCTATATCATACTGCTATACGAACAGCCATGAAAATAAGCTAATTAGTTGATCCCTTGCAAAACGAGCTAACGTAATAGTTTGCACTGATGTTCAATGTTAAATTGCGCCAATAAAAATTGCATATGCAACAAAAAATATCATTTCATTTCATTCATTCATTTTGTTGGGAAATATCTTTTATTTTAACTAGGTGTTAATTATGGGTTACAGTTGATAAACGATGTGTCGTGCGCCATTGATTCAGCCAACATATGCGACTTCTGCTTTACCGTCTGGAGTGCCCAGACTCAGTCGGTAAAGCAGAACTCGTGTGCACCTACCGGCAACTTGTCCAACCATTTACTTTATTATATTGTTAGTGGTTAGGAACTCGTGCCGGCAGGTGTCGCTTGTGCGGCAGATAGTTTTTAAGATACTTTTGTTTACGAAACACAAGTTATTTAAAGCTACATACAGAAGCTAATGTTGTAATTCTCTCGTTCGTATTATGTCTTGTGACTATTCGAAATAAATAGTAGTATTATACCACATTTTATTTGATTGCTTTAATTTTTATGGTTGTTCACTCTTAGACCACCGAATAGACTATACCACTACGGTTAATAATAGGTAGTTACCCCCAATTTACTTTAGTAACAGCTGGTTTTTCCAGTTATCACTGAAAACAAATAGGGGCAATCCCAGTAGTTACGAGTGGTAATAAATTGGTCGTAACTGTTGGGAATAACCCCTTATTTCCACTGTTCGTTACAGCCCGTTGCCCGCATTCGGGGAACTCGTGTTATCTCAATCCCCCTAAAAAACACGGATAGCGTGAGTTTTCCGCATGCGCCTAGACCATTTTTTATGTGTAATTTAATTTAGTTGACATTTGTGTACTTTTTCGTTGAACTATAAAAATATGTATTGTATTTATTATTTATAACAATAATAATAAATAATTGTATTGTAGTTGGGCTGTAACGACCAATGAGTGTGAGTGTGTGAGTCCTGACAGAGTATAGTGTTTGCGTTAAGAAAATAGTGAGTCATCAATGCAACCGCAGGGTAAGGCGGTTGTCACACTGATGCGGTTTCCGGACGGTTTCCGCAGTGAGAGCGGGATATTGCTATAGACATGTCTAGCGCTGTCCCGCTCGCACGCGGCACCGTCCGGAAACCGCGTCAGTGTTACAACCGCCATTAGGGCACATTCACAGTGGAACGAGAAAATTGAATGGCGTTTTTATCACTTTTACGTATAGGAGATTTTTTTTTTTTTACTTGACGGGCCACGAACACGACCGTTGCATACGAGAACTAACTGAAGTGGCCTATGTGATTTTGACTTTGTAATTTACTGCAACCTAATTGGCCAGTGGGCGTGGCTAAACGGAAGGACAGTGTTGACTCACTATTTTCTTATCGCGAACGAACTCTAGCAAATTTGATTAGGGTCCGAACAGTGAGATGATTGGCTCCCAACTAAATTTATGATCATAAAATACTTGACAATAATCATTTCTATTTGTGTTCGCCCTTTTGTTTGGTAGTAGTGGATCTGAAGCAAATAAAATTAAACCCAAAGCGTGTCAAAAATAAACTATTACGCAATTAAATAATTTTATTCGCATAAATAATTTTGACCTTGACTGTCCCAGACCCTCTAATATCGTACCATTTGTCGACGCATAAACTAGAGAGACGTGTCGAAGGCAAACTGTACTGTGCTAGGGAATCGAACCGTTACTTGACCTCCGGCGGCGCAGCAACCGTTCGTCATCGGGGGTCAAGTCGGTTTGTAATTATAATAATTAACAGAGGAAATGTGTTTTTCTCAGTCGTGATGTAGAATTTAATAATATACGGAGTATGATTCGCTTTCTTTTGTTTTATTGACCACTATTGCAAGGACCATTAAGCGAACGCGGTCGGGGGCACGTTGCACCATAAACCGCGCGGTAGAGCGGAGGCGACGTGTGGGACATATGAAGCAGTAATCGACAATCGACAGTTTCGGAAAGATCAAAAATGCAGAACCGCCTCCGCCCCGCACCGCGCCCGCTCTGTGCGTTTCGAGCTTAAGGCGCAGGGTAGGGCAGGCCATTCTCCATACAAAGGTTGTGCAAGTTTTTTGCATTAGTTTTGGCACTACAGCATTTAATTTTATTTTTTGTTGGTACATATTGGATATACGCAGAACTAGATGTTGAAATTTTACATTATTTCAAAAAAAAAAAAGATTAAAAAGAAAAACATCAAGACATAGCCAACAAAAAAATAAGCATATGAACCAAAAATAGTAACTGGAGTGCAAACACAAACGAAGAAAAACTTGCACAAAGTTTGTATGGAAAAAGCTTGCCCACCCCTTCGCCTTAAGAAAAAAAACACGACTCTTAACACTATATGATTTTATTACTGTGTTATACAATATACTATAGTTATATATAACTGATGAGCAGTCCGATATTTGGCACAAAAATTGCCATACAAATAAAGAAGGATATTACAGAATATATACTAAAAATTAAATATAAATTAAAACATTAATAAATAATAACCTAGGTAATTAATTCTAAGCTCAATTAGAGGTCCGTTATTTTAACAAGTGAGTGTGTTTAATGTAATAAGTGACTGTCTATATAACAATTATGGTTCGTTTCCAATGAGACGAAGTGGAGTGGAGACGATGTGGGGGAACCTCAGCTTACCCCAAAGTAGACGTCAAATAACAATATAGGTAAAAAACTTAAGAAAAGGACCTGTTTTATGTAGTTGTGACGTGTTCGAATAGACATTACATATTTAAAAATAGTAACACAAACAAAACAAATGTCTATTCAAAAAGTCACAGCTATAGGTCGATTCACGAGAGCTGGCGTGGAATGTCTATGAAATTAATGACAGTTTCATACATTTTCCGCGCCAGCTCTTGTGAATCGACCTATACATACATCGGGTCCTTTTCTTAAGTTTTTTATCTATACCACTATCGAGCGAAGATATACAGGGTCTTTGATAACTACATAGGTGCAAAGATTTTCAGGGATGATACAGGTAATTTGAAATGTTTTAGACACAACATGCGTTAGTAGTCTTTTAGTTTCCAAGATATGCATCATTTTATTTTGAAAATTGTATGTTTTCCATACTACCATACATTTGGAAAATGTTAAGATTTTTTTAATAGCACCAGCAGAAATAGGTGCCGCGGGCCTAGTGCTCAAATCTACACACGGACTTTAATGTCAAGAGAATAAGGACCTGTATGGATCTTTCTGACCGGATTATTGTGCTTAGCTACTTCTGCTAGTGGCTGTAGATTTCTAGTGATGTCAGCTGCCAAGCTGCCTGCCTGTTTGTGGAGGCTACCAGCGCTGCTGACATAATGCATTCTGAAGAACCCTCGATATTATTTTATGCAACAGTTATATAATAAGGGTTCTTAGAATTCGAGAGTAGCTGTAATAATTTTTAAGAAAAAAAAACCGACTTCAATGGGGGAGGCCGGTAAAAGATTATTATACTTAGATGGTGCACTCTTAGATAGATATACAATAAAATAAAAATGGCTACAATATATGTTTATAATGGTAGAAGACTAAGTACCCTCAATTCCTCATGGAATCATGAAAAAACCTTGCTTGCTTGACAAACAAAACGAAGAGAACAAATCGCCAATCGTGAACTACGCGTCGTTGAAGAGTTCCGTTCTGATCTCAGCAGTTCCACTTCATCAAATGTCACTTTTATGAATGAAAATGCTTGATTAGTGCATGAAAATACTAAAATCACTATTTGTGTGCCTTTCACATTTGAGGAGTTCCCTCGATTCCTAATGGATCCCGTCATCAGAACTCGAGCATGACAAAAATCAATCGTGAAAATAGAACTTGCTTAACAAACACAGCTAGAAGGACAAATCGCCAAACGTGAACTTTTCGTCGTTGAAGAGTTCTGTTCTGATCATCATCAGCAGTTCCACTTCATCAAATGTCACATTTTTGTATGATAATGCTCGATTTGTTGATAAAAACACAAAAATCACTATATGTTTGCCTTTAAGATTTGAGGAGTTCCCTCAATTCCTCATGGATCCCATGAAATCAAGCATGACAAAAATTAATCGTGAAAATAGAACTTGCTTAACAAACACAGCTAGGAGGACAAATCGCCAAACGTGAACTTTTCGTCGTTGAAGAGTTCTGTTCTGATCATCATGAGCAGTTCCACTTCATCCAATGTCACATTTTTGGATGAAAATGCTTGACTTGTTGATAAAAACACAAAAATCACTATATGTTTGCCTTAAAGATTTGAGGAGTTCCCTCAATTCCTCATGGATCCCATCATCAGAACTGCGTTTTGACAAAAACGGGACCAACTTGGATATATATACTTACAATCAAAGAAAGAATTTTCCAAATCGGTTAAGAAATGACGGAGTTATGGACTAACAAACACTAAAAAAAAAAAAAACGAAAAAAAAAAACACAACCGAATTGATAACCTCCTCTTTTGAAATTTTGAAGTCGGTTAACAAAATGAGCGTAACGAGTTTCGTTATTAAAGACTCGAGAATTTTAAGTCCTAGTTATGTAACGTTGCATACAATATTTTTTCTACGACAGCAAAATAATTTGATTTAAATAAAAAATCGGTGTAATCGGTATAATTATGGTGTGCCTCATTTAATAATTTAAAAAATAACAGTTATATAATAATGTATAGAAATCCATTTTGATTCTCCTACCAGTCATATAATGACTTGTCTATGCCTCTAAAGTATAGACTTGCATTTGTATAAAAAGTGTATTGTTTTAATACTGCTGTCCGTCATTGACCGAGCGAGCGAGCGAAGCGTCTCCGTTTCAGGTATCGACGAAAATTCTTTCGTATGTATGTCTGTCTGTCCGGATGTTCTCCTCTACAGGTCGCATTTCACTGATTCTCGTGAAATTTTGTGAACAAGTTCGATAATTATATAGATATTTTTTTTGTTGGAGTCAGTTTTTTGAAATTAAAAAAAAATCGTATGTCTGTCCGGAGGTTCTCCTCTACATGTCGCATTTCTCAACCGAATCTCGTGAAATTTTGTGAACAAGTTCGATAATAATATAGTTTATTTTTGTCAAGTCAGGTTTTGGAAATTTTGAAATTTGAAAAAAAATTGCGAGGACTACATACAGCTCACAGACCCACTAGTTTAATTGACAGATTATAATGCTGGAGTAGAAAAAGATATAATTATACGACTTCCAAAAAAAAGTGTTATGTTTTATATTCAACTAGTAGTCCAAGGAAGGAATTCCTTCATCGACTTATATAATGTGTAAAATGTCCAGGTAACATGCATGCCTATGAACTTTTTTTCGCCGCAGTCGTGTTTTTTTAAATGAAGGAAGATATTCAATATTTGGACTGAAATGTCCATTAGATTAATATTTAACATTAGAAGTTTTGCAGTGATGCAATGACTCGTACATTTTTATGCATTCTTTTAGCAAACGAACGAAGACAAGTCAGTAAATGTGCGTGAATTTAACTAAGATATTAGGTACTATACATGTAATACCTTCACGAGTTAGTCAGTAAGTAAACACTTATTCATGGTTAAGATATTAATGTTCGCTACAATATTGCAAAAATAACATTTGCACAATACGTAAAACTAGATATAAAAATATGTTTTATAGTAAAGCTAACTATATTTGCATATTTTGCATTATTATTTTAGGGTTGGCTGCACCAAAAAGATTGTAGTCGTCAATGGTGTTCGTTATAATCTGTTTGCATGGAAATTTTGACAAGTTTCTATGGGATGACAGCTGACGGCGCCATATTTAACATTGAACAGTCTGTAATCGTAATACCTCTGCCACACTTTATATGGCGCCGGCAGCTGTCATGCCGTAGAAACTTATCAAATTATACATACAAATTTTCAGTCAATTTCCAAACAGATCGAACGCCGCTTACGATTATTGACGGTTTGGTGCAACCCACCTTTAGTGGTTAAACTGGTTAATTGATGCATGAAACAAAGGCAACGCAAAATAGTTCTAAGTCGAATATGTGTCACGTGAGAGTCGATGCTCTCCGCTTATTTAATGTCTCGCCCGTTTCCATATCATAAGGAAAACTACAGGGTGTTTGGAATAACGATCTAGGAACTTTAGGAGGTAATACACTGGACTATATAGGAAGAGTTTGAATCTGTAATAGTTTTTTCAAAATCGAGATTTTTATTTCGCCCAAATTTTGCATGATAAATTTAATTAAAAACGAACTATGCAATAAATCATTTTTTACGTTTAAAATTTCTTATATTTATGAATTGTAATGTAAATTAATAGTAAATAAGTTTGATTGAATAGTTTATTTTAAATTTAATTTAATCCGAATCATCTTAGAAAAACTCGATTTATAAGAAATCTATTACAGATTCTACTAAGACATAAAGGGATCAAACTCTTCCTAATAGTCCAGTGTATAACCTCCTAAAGTTCCTACATCGCTATTCCGAACATCCTGCATATTTTATTTACCATTATTTTTGTTACATACTGTATTCCGACCCTTTTTCAGGCATCGACCACATATGTACTGCCTGAGCTCGCATATCAACCATAATATAGCGCAGTGACAGTTTATACGTGAGTTTTAACCTTTTTAGTGATATAGTTTTACCCTGCAAGTATAGTAAACAGCACAAGTAAATGAACATTTAAGTACCTTGTCACTTTCAACAATTTGACGTATTCCAACTGACGCAGTACTGTTACGTTAGTGCGACAAAGTACAGTAGAAATCCAAATATAAGTTACATCGGTAATCTTCGTTCACGCCGACGAGCGCAGACATGTACCGAATGAAATCGAATGTATGACCAATTTAATAAAGACCTTGGGTGCTACCGCGAACTTCGAAAATCGAACTTCGTAGCGTGTCGTCCCTTTCACTCTCGTGTTATACACTATATGATGGAAAGGGACGGTACGATACGAAGTTCGATTTTCGAAGTTCGCGGTAGCAGGCCAGGTTGCATTATACGTAAGGTAGAATATGCAATGACAGGTGAACTCGTGCTACGCTACGCGCAGCCAGACAAAATGGCGGTCGCCGGAGTTGTAGGCGTCGCGCGCAAAATGTTGGCCAATGGCCGTTGAGGATTTTACCCGCGCAAACGCACTGCCTTATGATTGGCTAAAATGTATTCAAAAAATGCTTTTTGCGCAGGTACGTCGTTGTAACTTATATTCGTGGTACTAATCACAAAGTACAATATACACTACCGTCAGAAAGTTTAGGACTAAACACAAAATTCAAAAAAAATCGAAATTTTTGTCGGCCTGTTTAGCCTAGTTGGTAGTGTCACTGCCTCCGAAACTAGAGGTCCCGGGTTCAGATCCTGGTAATAGCATTTGTTTCTGTGGTGAGCAGAGACATTTGTTCCTGAGACTTGGATGTTTTCTATGTATTTAAGTATATATTTATTAAATATATCTTCGTCTAGTACCCATAACACAAGCCTTATTGAGCTTACTATGGGACTAGTTCGATAAAAATTGTCCCCCAAATATTTATTTATTTATAGATTATTCATTCAACCTTGATTCATCTGTCCGTAGTACTCTCGACCAGTTTGCAAAAGTCCAATCCTTGTGAGAAACAGCCCATTGCAATCTTTTTCCCTTGTTTGGTTTGCGTAATAATTTATGAAAATGTAACTAAAAATTGTGTTCGGTCCTAAACTTTTTGACGGTAGTGTATATACTGAGATAGAGATATCAGTGAGAGACTCCACATAGATCGTAGAATCCATTGTGGTATTTAGTAAGAACTAACCGCACGACCGCTGCATCTCTATCACTCCAATATACAAGTGGGATAGAGATAGCACCCAGTGACATCTGGTACAAACAAGTTAAAATAACATCTCCATACAAAAATTCGTACTTCGAGCTGAAAGGCCAGGGGCTAATGTACTTAAATGGTCATCTACATTTGCTGTTGACTGAACCAGAGGGCCCTACTCCGAACTTCGAAAATCGAACTTCGTGTCGTGCCGTCCCGTTCACTCTCGTATTATACACTATATGAAGGAAAGGGACGGCACGATACGAAGTTCGATTTTCGAAGTTCGGAGTAGGCCCTCAGAAACGTCTCACTCCATATGTATCGTATCGTTTCTATAGCAATAAGGCATGTGTTCGTTGAACTTGTGGAAGTGAGCGTTGTCCTTGGCGGGAAAGAGACGGGGGTTGTCGACGTACGCGTCGCACTCGTAGCACCAGACGGAGAGGTCAGTCAGGGACAGCACTAGCGGGTGTAAGGAGGACGCGTAGTGGGCCTCCATGTGGGCGTGGACGCTGCGACCGCACGCTATCTGCGGAGATTAGTTTGATTAAACCATATTTAAGAAATATAAATAATAAATATTAGGCGGACAAACAAACAAATTTCATCGTCATCAGACCACTGTAGCCTAGTTGGTAGTGACCCTGTATACAAAGCTGGTGGTTCCGGGTTCGAATCCCGGTCAGGGCATTTATTTGTCTGATTAGCACAAATGTATGTTTACCACCACCACCATCATATCAGCCGACGGACGTCCACTGCTGGACATAGGCATCCCCCAATTTCATGGAGAGTAAATGCCATGATCGCCACGCTTGGCATGCGGGTTGGCGATCGCAGTATCTCCACCGCACTCCAGGGATGCTGCTGCCCATCCCCCGGTGGTCTTGGTCGTAGTTTTAGGACATACCCGGGTCCCAAATGTATGTTAATATTTAAGTTTTTATTTAGTAGGTCGATTTGTGTAAGATTTATATTTAATAATCATACAAAAATCGTAACAGGTCCATAGTAACCTTAATGAAGGTTGTATTATGGTTACTACACGACCATCGGTACAAATACTATACTTAAATACATAGAAAACATGCAAGAGCTCCTCATCACAAATACATGCCCTGACCGGGATTCGAACCCAGGACAGTCAGCTTCCTAGGCAGTGTCATTACCCACTAGGCTAAACTGGCCGTCAAAATACACAGGTGAACAATCCAAATAAGCAATGTTAGCCAATCTCGACACTAGAAGCACGAAGTCCCTATTCCTCTTATCTATTTCTCGAGTATTGCAAGTAGGATAGAGATTGAGATTTTCGAAAATCAGTCTTAGATTTTAGTGGACGCTCCGACACGATATTAAGTGTAAACATATTGCATACATTTTAAGGATTTTACTTGCCCTAATATCTGTCTCTACCAACAATTTTTAAATCGAATGAAAGAAAACCCAGGTTCTGAATAGCAATGCCTTGGTCAGAATAAGAAAAGTGGCCGCCATTTTGATCGTTTTATTCAATGGATGGATTGCATTACAATATGCTTCATAGATATTTGTAAACAGAAGCTAGAGGTCCCGGGTTCCAATCCAGGCCCGGGCATTATTTGTGCATTTAGCATGGATATTTGTTCTTGGTTCTTGGATGTTTTCTATGTATTTATCTATGTAAGTATGTATATCGTCGTCTACTACCCGTTGTACTATGCTTAGCTTTGCTTAGTTTGGGACTAGGTCGATTTGTGTAAGATTGTCCCCCAATATTTATTTTATTTTATTGCGGGCACATTTTACAATGCTGACCAATATTCTGGATTTAAAGATTACTCGGACCCTTGGATATCAATCTTGAAAGCAATCAGCCCATTAACACAAAAGTGGAGAATGGCGGCCAACTCCAATATGCAGGGGTTTCATTTGAATAGAGTTTCAGTATTTTCTCACAGAACAGGTTAACTTTTAATTAATATCATTGGATTTCCACCATTACGACCTAGATGTCTTCAAAGCAAGAGTCAATAGGCTGTTACTGAACCAATGAGCTTCAACTTAGGCCCTTTTGTTGTTTACCATCAGCCGTCATAGGGCTAAATACGTAGAAGCTAAACTTTAATATTTAACAAATATATAATGAAATAAAACAAACTCCATTTTATAAATAACTTGTTTTAATTCTATATTCAATGTTATATTTATTAAATGGGACTCAGGAGTTAGCTAAGCCAAAAGTAAAAGCGACATAAAACAATACAAAATAAAATATATGCTAATGTACATAAGAAACTTTATAAAAGAGGCATAAGCAAATAAATGTGATACAAAAAAAATACATGGAAGTATTTAATTCTAGGGGCTGTTTGGAATAAGTCACTAAGTCTGGTTTGATAACCTCAGCGGCAAAAAATGGCCCATAAATGGTTCAGTTTTCATATATTATGGTAGGATTTTGAACAGGGGCGAGAAGGGCAGCCGCCCTTGCAAGGGCCTCGGGTTCACGCGCAACTACCCACGGAAAGTATTAGGTACAAGGGTCACGCAAAAATCTACCCGCCCGGTTCTTCGCAAGCCTCTAATTTTGGGCAATTTTTTTGCCACGGAGTATAATAATGATGACCTATTTGACTTGGTATCAGCTTCGAATGTTGTCTCTACCTTTGCATACTTATCATGGGTCGAGTGTCTGATATAGGTACGAGGGGCGATTGATAAGTTCTGAGCCTGAGATATAAAGTGAAAGAAGAGTTGTCATTACAAGTACCACATTTAGAAACTCTTTGAGAATTGAATTGTGACTTACCACCGTTTTAATATGATTGAGGCACGCAGAAAAAGGGGACCATGTCTGCCATACGAGTGCTCGACTTCGAGAATTTTCAAAACGAAATATCCCTTGAAGAAAATTTTTAGGTATATCATTTCAATATTCTGTATTATTTAGTGTGCTATTTTAAAAATATAAATCCGGTTTATTTAAAAAGAACGTAAGCGCCATATTGTTTATTCCGAGAGTTGCCAGGCCGGTTACTATATAGAGTCGATGTGATAAAATAAATCGCCTATCTAAAAATTATTTTAAAATTTAATAAAGCCGTTCCAAAGTTTTGGTGAAACTAGGCTGCCATGGTTGTTTTGTAGGGCCATTTTTAGGGCTAAAGGCTAAATATATTATTTTTCGGCAACGGGGTTTTTTGGCATATGTGTAAAGTGTCTTTCTTACTCGAGGATGAATACCTTAGATTAATAATACCAACAGATCCGTAGTGTTAAGCAAGGTGATTTGTCATATAGTTGTCTCATTGAATCCTTATGGTTAACCTAAATGAGTTAGAACAAGACAAATAGTACGATCATTGTCGGCTGTTCACGAATTTTCTCCTTAAAAGCACACCAAAATGTTAAATCCCATATAAACTAACACACCACAAATGTCAGTTCGGTACAATTTGCAGTTATAAAAACGGAGACACAGACAGGTGAAGACCTGTCAGATATCACTTATATGTCTCTCTCAAACTTACTGGTTTGTGCATTAGTGAGAATAGATCAGTTGTACAGAAATCATTCAACTTAAATGGGCGGATCTGCTTTACTCTGATATCTGTAATAAATACATATTTTCTTTCACTTTACTTCTCAGGCTCAGAACTTATCAATCGCCGCTCGTATATATCATACACGTAATCGTGCTACAAGTAGTTAGGTATCCCTAGACTTTGATTAATAATGTATTTTTTTATATTGCATTGCACAAGCACCAGTTAAGCATGCATGCATTGTTAAGTAAACTAGAAGTTTTGTAGAAAATACCAGGCATATGATTATTGGCTGTTGAGAAAATATGAAAACAATAATTCTTAGCATGGACAAATAAATCATCCGAACCGATTGATCTTAAACTGAACGCGCCCCCAGCGTGTTTGAACTCACATGTGACGTAAGCACACACACACAGATTCAAACAATGTCTACTAAGTGAGTGGCATTCATTTTAAAACTGTTTTTACTCTACAGCAAGTCATTACTTAGAAGTTTCTGTCAGAAAATTAATTTTAGGTAGAAGTTTTATTACCGACTGTACCTTCTTTTCTACAGTCATCGGCTACTCGTTAAGACGGTTCCAATGAGCCCAAACACGCAGGGTTAATCTTGTGTAGTTTAGGAATTGCTATGGCCACCTTCTGTCTCCATCATCAGATCAGCTCGGTGGTACCATAATATTGCCCAAATAAACATTAAACATTACATTGTATTGTCACTGAACTTACACAACTATGCAAAATTTCAGCTCAATCTGATACCGACAAGTGGCTGAAAAAAAGATTGGAAATTTTGACAACTTACATACATAAAAACTTCATACCAACAGTTCAAGTCCCAGAGTACCCAGAGTAGATGTCAAATAATAATACCGCTAAGAGCGAGAAAATCACATCTTAAATGGTATAAGAGCGACAGAGTGGAATATATAATTTGTTGTCCTTGTCATAGTTCCGCTTTTCTTTATTTGCCTCAATGTCATCTAAGCGTCAAGTCAAATAGTTTGAGGAAAATAAACGAATACCCGGCCAAATTTGTTCGACACGTGTGGATACAAAAGTGAACACACAAAACATAACAATACACAACATTGCAAGTTTAACCTTTTAACTGCCATAGTCTTATATACAAGACAAAATATCCAGCCTATTTCGCCACAGTCTGATAAATAAGTCAAATGTCTGGTTTGTTTATTAACAGGATATTCATCTCTCTCACTGGTTTTAATTTGATTAATTTATACATATAAGATTATGTTACTTACTACTGGCGGCTGAATAATTCTAGGCGGTTAAAGGGTTGATAAAACCTAAGATCGCGTCATATATATTGATTTATTCGTCCATGATCTTAAGATCTATTGGATTATGAATTTCCTTTAATTAATTATAATTAGAATAATAATAATGAACTGCAGATTAGTATTAAAGCCAATCACAATCGCCACTGATGTAAGCGTGCATAACGATCATAAGAATACTCACAATATAACAATGCAGGCACACCCAAACTTCATTAGTCTCGTCGCAGTCACTGCACTTCTGTCCCTGCTCAAACTTCACATCGGCGGGCAACTCCCTCAAACCGTCTATATGCGGGCACCACGGCAAAGGTATCACTGCGAACATCTCACCGTCCACTATCGCTTGCATGTTCTCCGACAAATAGTCCACTAAAGTCTGTTTCGGCACAACACTATCACTCTTAGACGACCCCGGTTTGGGGGAATTCGAACGTTCAATGCTGGACTTGGAAGCTTTCTTGGAATGTTCCGGATCCTCATCATCCGTACCGCAGTGGATGCCATCGGAGCATTTCGGAGCGATACTTAAAGAAGCGAGACTCGTTTCGATGGAGTCGTCCCGCGTTACAGAGTCAAACGATGATTCTGATTTTTCTTCATCTGTGACGGTTAATCCTCGACTGGGGAGGGGATCTTCTAAAACGTTCTCCATAGGTAACGCCAGTTGGAACTTCAAGCTCTTCCAATACTTCTTGTGTGTGGTGATGACGTCATTGATGGTTTCTAGCGCAGAGGGATTGGGGGGTTGTCGGTCGTAGTGGTGGGTGATGGGGTCGCCGAGCAGGGCCTTGGTGCACTGCGCCATGGCGTGGGAGATGCTGGTGATGTTGTAGCCGCCCTCGAGGCACAGCGCCACGCGGCCGCCCGCGAGTCCGCGCAGCAGCTGCGTCATGCGCCCGTAGCATTCCGGCGACACTTTGCAACCTGGGGACGTAGATATCGTTTTATACAGTGTCATAAAAACAAACACACACATACTCGTTCACATTCCATATATGTACATAAGTGCAGACTCACACGGGCGTTCTGGACCCATAAAGTTCCAATAATGTTAGGTAAGTATTTATTATACCAAGTTTCTGGTAAAATTATATGGAAACAAGTGTACTTAACTAAACATAGAACTTAAAGATAGTGTCAAGTTATCCATAATTAAATCCAAATCAAAAAGCAAAAGAGTTGGTGAAATAATAAAATAGGAAAAGTGGCGCTGGACAGGCCACATGATTTGACAAAACTTGGACAAAAGGAGAAAAGAAATTTTGGATTGGTATTCAAGAGGAAATACAAAAAAGAAGGAGACCTAATCTTAGATGGTCAGATGACCTTATGGGATCGTGACAAATGGAAACCTCTGGATGAGGCCTTTGTCAAGGGGACAGGTTGAGGTTGTCGATGGAGAATTAGAGTAGTAACAAAATCTTTTACACCACACCTTGCCAAAAAGCGCGTTTTTCCGCACGCTGCGCGTCCGGGAAAACCCACTTTTTGGCCAAGTGGTGACGTAAAATTGTGTACAAAACACGGGTCGTAAAACAGAAAGCCCTCTCTCGCATATTTATGACCCTCTTAAATAGCTATTAACAAAATAGATATACTCGTATATAAGCATAAGCATAAATAGTAAGAAAAATGAAACTTCAGCAATAAAGGCTATTTTTATTTTATTATGTATTTATTACTACGTTACATTTTAAAACTTCTTTGGTCTGCTTGTTAAATCGTATTCACGGCTCCGAAATACAGGCTATGCCTAGTTTAAGGCTGACATACATGCTTATCTGATTTAAAATATCGGTTCTGTGTTTCTGCTGGTAAGTATAGATTATATTCATGAAAGGGACGAGGGGGGAGGGGCAATATAATAGAATAAATAAATAAATAAATAATGGGGGTAAGTAATTTAACGCATTCCCGTCGGCTATACTCTGAATACGAAGACGAATTATTAGTCAAGTCAAATGTCAGACTGAAAACTATTAGTATTTTGCCATTCGACATAGTAGATAAAAAAAATAAAAAATAGCACGGTAATTGATTGACACTTCTTCGGGTCTAGTCGTATTCCGAGATTAGCCGATGGGAAAGCATTATCCCTTGGGAAGCCGATGTCTAAAGTTTGCTACTTAAATCATGACCTTGAAGTTTAAAACGTAAGCTTCAAACTATTCTGCAGGGTAATTCACTACATCTGCTGGGGGAACGGACGGTGCTAGTTAGTGACGTCACTCACCTCCGAGCGGGTCCCCCACGCACGCGTCGAAGCCCGCCGACACGAGCACGAGCGAGGGGTTGTATTCGTACGCGATGGGAAGCACCACTTGTGTGAACGCTGCCATGTATTCCACGTCACCCATGCCGCGCTGTGCACAAAATATAAATATTAGTTTGACCACTTTGGCTTAGTTAGTAGTGACCCTGCCTACGAAGCCGGAGGTCCCGGGTTCGAATTTTTGACGAGTACTGGGTTAATATTCCTCCGTATATAATACTCATATAAATATATTTACAGTACATATGGTGCTACTTTACCGCACGAGTGCGGTAATCAGCAGATTAGAATAGAATAGAAAGATATTTATTCGGATAACACACTATGACATTACAAGTAATACAGCAAAACTTAAGAACTAAAAATAACAGAGATGTGCTACCGAAAAGGCCTCCACTCAGCAATGCAGTTGACACAGTACTGCCAACGGCGCTGGTTTTCAGTGGATCCAGTAAGGTATGCGGGATAGCATACTTACCGCAGACTGCGCGACTCGTGTTAGGATATATAAATGCATAAATGAACAAATAAAATTAGCATAGTTCATTTATAAGATCAATATGAGTTAAATAATTTATAAATACGGTACTGAAGATAATGTTTGATAAATAGACTACTTATTTTCAAAAGGTTATATGTGTAGGGTGAAAGAGAAAATGATGTTTTTTTATTTATTTTCTAGGGCCTTAGGCACCAGCACTTTGTGCGTCCATGAGATGTTTTTTCAATTTAGCTTTAAAACCACCGACAGTGCTACTTTCTAATATCGGCGGTGGAATATTATTCCAGCACTTCTTGGCAGCATACCGAAAGCTGCCACGAAATGCAGCAGTACTGTGCCTCGGGCATAATAATCGTGGGACACGTCTTATGTGACGACGTGAGAATATCAATTTCTCAAATAGGTATGAGGGTTTTTTATTTTGACAAACACCGAAGAGAGAGAGATTACGTGCATATGTCGAAACTTTAAAGAGCCATATAGTACATATGGCTCTTTAAAGTTTCGACATATGTGTTTCGTACGTTTACAGTACGTAAAACGTTGTACGATACGCGCGCGAACAGGTAATTCGTAACTCGTGTCGATTTAAAACACTCCCTTCGGTCGTGTTTCAATTTATCACCACTCGTTGCGAATTTCCTGTTCTCTGCACTTGTATCGTAATGTACTATTATGGCACATTTTTTTAAGATTTATTCAAACATGGTCCAAATAAGCTCTACTTTCGATATTAATATGTTGTTCATTTGCATCTCTAAGATTTTTATTTTAACTTTTTTCACATAAGATACGTCCAAAAGCCGTTTTTTTGGCTTAAAATTAGCAAAGTTTGATGCCACATATCTCGAAGACATCGAAGTAAATATGGGATACTATTTCGGCAAACCTCGTTGTTGTTAATATAAATCATTAAAAAAACGGAAAACGGAGAGTAACAGATCAAAGATTATTGGAAGCTAGGAGCCCCAGCCACTGGACTATTATACATAGTGGATTACATATAATGTAGATATATTGTATTGTACAGTTGTACCTTATTCCAAAAAGCAACAAGACTAATTAATTAAAAAACTAAAAAACCCAACTGTGTTTCTGTGTAATCTGGAATTTGGCGCCAAAAATCCGCCATTTTTTTTTTACTTTGATATACCCAGTGTCACTCTCACAGTAAATAGGAATCTAACGACACGGCTGCAGAGCGTGCCAAACAATTATACATACGGTCACAAGTTTAAGTTCACCCTGTTATTTTAGTTCATTTACGCCCTTTACTCAGCACGAGATCACCAATTTTATCACCTGTAAATCGTTCCCAGGTTATAGGTGACAGATCCTCAACCCTTTAGTGTAGGCATCATTCATAGTTTTATCATTTATCAAGAAAAAAAAACAGACGCCGGTGCACTTTCGGAACTGCTACACGCTGATCTTTGCGTTGATCTCTTCAGAAATTTCTGGAGCAGTTCGAGTAAACGTGTTGACGTTAGATTTGACCGTAAAATACATGTCTTCACTTTATATTGTAACTTTTGGCCTACCTGAACGGAATCGACTGGAATAAGGCTTTTTACTTGTTTTTCGTTATAAAGCGTTTACGACTGCAGTTTGGGAAATCCCAGTCTTTTTGTAATTGGTCGTGTAACCTTCGTTGGACAAAACCCAAGGTTATAGCAAGAGCTCCAACGGTTAATTTGCTGGCTTTTTGACACATTTTTAATGGTTAACTTAAACGGGTCTTTACCCAGGAACAAGGTTTACACAAGAAATGCAAGTACAGTCTCATGTGTATCTGATGAATTACGCATATAACAACTTTAAATTTCCACCAACGGATATTTATTTAACTATTTTCTAATCATTTAAACAGCTAAACGTCTAAAAGTCTAAATATATATTTGAATATAATTTAAGAGGGCGCAGTACGTTTGGTTCTCCATACAAACGTATTTATGCTCTCATTTTAAAACGCCATGCTAGAATAACATGAAACTTTGTATACACAATGGGATCTAGCTTGTCTAGGGCGGAAAATAGTTTCTGTTGCTAGAAAATTATAATGGCGAAAAAATACAGCGATTATTAAGGTTTTCATACAAGCCGTAAAAAAACTCAAAAAACCGCTGTATTTTTTTTCTTTTTCAATTTCTAGCAACAGAAACTAATTTCCGACCTAGATATGCCGGATCCCATTGTGTATACAAAGTTTCATGTTATTCTAGCATGGCGTTTTAAAATGAGAGCCTAAATACGTTTGTATGGAGAACCGCTCCACACCGATCGTACTGCGCCGTCTTAATAGAAAATCAAAGTTTCATAAGGTGAATTTAAACTTTTGCATACATACATAATCTCGAAAAACATGACCCTCCTTCTGGCGCAGTCGGGTAATAAAAAGCAAGGGATCGTGATAAATGGAAAGCTCTAGAAGAGGCCTTTATCAAGGGACAAGTTGAGGTTGTCGATGGAGAATTATAGTAGTAATATATTTTTTTAACAAAATAAATAAAATATTAGATCACAAGAAAAATGTAACTTCAGCAATAAAGGCTATTTTTATTTTTATTTCATTATATTACCTTATTCCAAGGCACGTTGACGTTGAATCCCTCTCCCCGTCCCTCCCCCACCGCGGTGTGGTCAGCGTCCTTCGAGTGCGGGAAGAACGAACCGTGGTCGTAGCGGTGGATAGACATGTACAGGATCTGTAAACAACGTTGTGTTTCATTACAATACAATACAGATATTCGTTTCTTTATTGTTGACTAAAAATAATACACAAAAGAAAAAAAAAGTAAACACAAATAATCGGGGTCGGAATACTCGTAGCACTTTTGAGCTGTCATAGGGACTTCTCATTTATCGACTTCCGATATACAAATATATGTCGATAAATACAGAATATTAAAAGTGTAAAGTAAACAACAGGCAGTCTTATCGCGAATGAGCGATCTCTTCGAGACAACCTTTGGATGCCAACTTTATGGAAATTTTAAATAGGAATTATTATAATCATATTTTATTGTTCCTTATAAATAATTTATGGATTTCTTATTACGAGGCTTTAATTTTAGACATTTTTTCAAAACAAGAATTGCCATCGTACCTAATGATATCATGTTATGTAGGTACGGCCAGTCTGATGACCTTTGTTTAGTAGTTTTATAGACATATGCAAACAAACACAAACACTGAACTGAACTAATTAAATGTGAAATTGTTAACTATTAACTTTTCATTATTTTCATTGCATATCTCTATTTCATATTTTCAACTACTCAAGTTATCTGAAAGACGTCGCTCTTTAGCGATAAGACCGCCTGTTGTTTACCTCTACTGTTAATCTTCATCAACATGTTGTGTTCTATAATGTATCGATATAAAATGTAGATCGTAAGTCGATAAATGAGAAGTCCCTATGACAGCTCAAAAGTGCTACGAGAATTCCGACCCCTGCCAATGATGGTAGACAACAGGCGGTCTCATCGTTAAAAAGAAATTTATTCTAGACAATCTTTGGGTAGTGGAGACAATGCAAAACAATAATGAATAGTGGCTCTGTGAGCTGCAGACCTCGCAATTTTTTTTGTTTCCAAATACTGACTCGACAAAAATATTCTATGTAATTATTGAACCTGCTCAAAGATTTATTGTCGAAAGCTGAAAGGGACACGCTTCGCTCGCGCGGTCAATTAATTTTTTTTGGTGGCAAATAACCAATTGAGCTTTGTAACGCAGACACAGGGCAGTAGTATTATTTCTGTGTCTTTCTGTATGACCTACATATAAACTAGTGGCCCTGTGAGCTGTAGACCGGGCAATTTTCTTTTCAAGTTTCAAAATTTGCAATAGCTGTATACAAAAAAAATCTACATAATTATCGAACCTGCTCAAAAAATTTCACGAGGATAGGTTGAGAATGCGACCTGTAGAGAACATCCGGACAGACAGACATACGAAATATTTTTTTGTCGAAAGCTGAAACGGAGACGCTTCGCTTGTTCGGTCTACAACATTTCTTCATTCATTTCATTCATTCTTCCTTTGACTTAGGTACATGATCTTCCTTGCTGTCTCCATACGTGATTCTACCTAGTATCTACTCGTACATATTTGATTTTACGTATTTTACTGTCTGCATAAGTAATCTCATGTAAGTGATCCTATGTACGTTCGGCTCTTAATCTGGAACACGTTTATTACCGACTTCAATAGAAGGAAGGAGGTACTCAGTTCGTCTGCATGTTGGCTTGTTCTTTTTTTTAAATATATGTATGTTCCCGGATAACCACGTTGGCCGATTTTGATAATTCTTTTTTTGTTTCAAAGCAGGTACCCCGACGTTGGTCCCATATAAATTTGGCGAAGGTCTGATGATGGAATCTAGGAGGAATCGAAGGAACTCCTCGAATTTGATAGGCACGCATATGCCGTTTTCAGTATTTTCTGTAGGTAACCAAGCATTGGCTCACGGAAACCACAAATTGTGGCATAGCAAGTACAAAATTGAAGTCGATTTTTATTGGGTATAAATTATTTTTTATTGAATTTCTATTCAGCATGACAGGACTGTCAACCTTAAAAGCCGAGACACACCGAACCACACCACACACCGCTTGCGTGGCGTGCACGTGCGCGTGACTTGCAAGCGGTGTGTCATCTACTATGACATTTCATACGATACAACGCGCACGCGCACGTGTTTCGCACGCATTCGGTGTGGCTCAGCCTTAAGTGGGTCACAAATAATATAGGGTTAAGTGGGTCATAGACCGTAGAATACTAATAAAATAGTTATAATTTTCGTACGTGATTTTAAGTAACATACCTTGTTGTCTCCGTAAGTGATCCTCTGCGTCCCGTTTCCATGATGCACGTCCCAGTCTAGAATGAGCACTCGGTTCAGTCCGTGATTGTCAACAGCGTACCTGCCGGTTGGAATGTGCGATGTGAGTATCTCGTAATTTTATTATAAATCCATATTTAATATTAGAAATGCGAAAGAAACTCTGTGTGTCTGTTACCTCTTCACGCTTAAACCGCTAAACTGATTTAGATGCAATTTGGTATATAGATAGTTTGAGTCCCGGGAAAGCACATAGGATAGTTTTTATTCCGAAAATCATACCCTAGGGGTGCAAAGGGGGATAGAAGTTTGTATGGGCGAGCGATATATAACGAGTTGCACGCGGACGGAGTAGTAGGTAGGTAGTAGGACAAAAGCTAGTAAATAATAAATAAACGATGAATATTAGGAGACAATCTTTTACACAAATCAAACTGGGCCCCTAGTAAGATCAATCAGGCTTGTGTTATGGGTACTAGACGACAATATATTTAATAGGTATATACTTTAATACATAGAAAACACGCAAGGCCCAGGAACAACCCAGGAACTTTATATTGCACCCGGGATTAAATGTGTGATGCTGATGAGCATCAATATTTGTTTCTGAATTGTCAATCAATGTTTTCTGTTTAAGTTTTTAAATCTATTGAATATATCGTCGTCTATTTCCCATGACAAGCCGCAAGGCTAGAGAAAAATCAGAGCGCGATCTTTTACTCCAACCTATAGCACGCACGGACCCGGGTATGTCCTAAAACTACGACCAAGACCACCGGGGGATGGGCAGCAGCATCCCTGGAGTGCGGTGGAGATACTGCGATCGCCAACCCGCATGCCAAGCGTGGCGATTATGGCATATACCCCCCGTGAATATGGGGGAGGCCTATGTCCAGCAGTGGACGTTCTTTGGCTGATATGGTAGTAGTGGTGGTTATAGCACGCAGCTTTCGCTGCCGCAGGAAGTCACGACCGGGCATTCATTGAGCTTACTGCGAGCGGACTGTTTGGGTAAATGTACTTTTTTTACCCGACTGCGCCAGAAGGAGGGTTATGTTTTTCGAGAGTATGAATGTATGTAGGTATGTATGTATAATTGTTTGGCACGCTCTGCAGCCTAAACGGCTCGATGGCTTTTAGATTGAGAGGTGTCCTTAGCTTCGTATTTACTGTAAGTGACACTGGGTATATCAATACAGGGTGAAATTTTATTGACTGTTTAAATTTTTCCCAGGCATTAGGTATCAATAAGAGATGCAATTTCTGAAAAAAAAAACATAGGTAATATTTTCACAATAAAATGTGCTGTCCGAATAAATAATTAGTAACGTGTGGATAATTGGGAGCTGAATGACGCTCGGGGTTAGCGGTGCGGGGGGAGGGGCGCGCTCACCTATCTTACCTCGACCAAAATTGCAAATTAGTCTCACGCGCATCTCCGGATGCCCGGTCGTGCACTTCCGTGTTGTATCTCTCGTAAAGACGCGCGATCGCGAACGTGACGGGAGTATCCCGTGAATGAAGGAAAATGTGCAGCTTATGTTTATTTTTACTAGTTTCCAATGATATTTTAATATCATTGTAGCTTTCATTGAAATAAAACAGTTTTTCGACGCGTATGTCTCGGCGTCTCAACGTGGGGGCGGGGCGAGCGTTATTACCACCTCGCACTACCGCGGTATCCATGAACACATGTTTTTTAGGATATCTTTCAGCTGCTCTATCTCAATATTTTAGTACTGAAAGGTACTGAAAGAAAAAACACGTACTTTTTATTTTTCGCTAAGGAATCTACTGGGAAAATTTGAACAGTGAATATTATTTCACCCTGTATAAAAAAAAAACAAAATGGCGGTTTTTCGGTGCCATATTCCAAATTATACAGAAAGGCAGTCGGGGTTTTTAGGGTTCCGTACCCAAAGGGTAAAAACGGGACCCTATTACTAAGACTCCGCTGTCCGTCCGTACGTCCGTCTGTCACCAGGCTGTATCTCAAGAACCGTAATAGCTAGACATTTGAAATTTTCACAGATTGTGTATTTCTGTTGCCGCTATAACAACAAATACTAAAAACAAAATAATAATAATAATTAAGAGGGGCCCCCATACAAAAAACGTGATACGCATTTTAGCCCTTTTCATGGCTACCACTCGCCGAGCTAGATCTCAAGGACCGTAATAGCTAGACAGTTGAAATTTGCACAGATTATGTATTTCTGTTGCCGCTATAACAACAAATATTAAAAACCTGCCAAGTGCGAGTCGGTCTCTTTTTATAGATCATGCGGTACGGAACCATTCGAGTGCGAGTCCGACTCGCATTTGGCCGGTTTTTCTAATTAATTGGTCTTGTTCTTGTTGTTACTCTGTCCCGTCAGGGAGGAGACAACAGTAACCAAGTTTTTTAGAAAAAAAAATATGACATGGACTTCTAGAATGCTCTTGAATGATCCACATCAGAATGGGTTTATAATCATCGCTAAATCTCATGTTTGGTAAAACAAAAAAAAAAGTCGGTTTTAAGGAGTGACTCAGGAGAAGTAACCATGGTAACGAGCAACAAGAAAAAGTTGATTGACCCGTTTTTTTTAAATTTGAAATGGAATTGCTCTTGGATAGCATCTAGCCTTTACTACCTTGCAGCTGCACGAGCATGGCTATTGGTAGGGTAGGGATGGAGTGATTGCCTTTAAATATCGATACTCCCACTCCCCGCCTCTGGCTTTAAATACTCGAATACCTGAGAACACCAGACTTATATAAAGTTGTTACGTGATAGTGTTACCTCCTTTGTCTTATTGACATAGATATAGACATATTTTATTGGTAATAAGTTATTACAAGTCAGTGGTTACAATTGTCAATTCATATGTAGATTAATTAATAGGATAATTACATTATACAGGCTGTTTTTATTGATTTCCTTTCCTTCTAGCATATAGCCGTGTATAGCCATAGAAACAACGTAGGATATTCAATTTTTTTAAGCAAAAGTTAGTGTCAAGTATGACAATTCGAAATTCGAATGACACGCACGTTAACATTGTTTAATTGTTAAGGGTCTTTAATACTATACTAGAGAGGATTAACGAAAATGAATTCTTGAATATCTTCGAAATAGTACGAATTGGGATTTCTAGTGTCTTAGAGAAGATTACATTATTTCATCTCAGGATTGTGCCCTCGCAATTAACGGAATTCAATAAAAACACCCTGTATATTATTATTAGCATTACACTTTTTTATATTCTAAACATTCTTTGATACTGTATTCATCATCATCATCCAGCCGAATGACGTCCATTGCTGGACATAGGCCTCCCCCAAAGACTTCCACAATGACCGGTCCTGCGCCACCCGCATCCAGCGGACACCCGCGACCCTTACTAGGTCATCAGTCCACCGTGTGGGGGGCCTGCCCACGCTACGCCTTCCGGTACGTGGTCGCCACTCGAGAACCTTTCCGCCCCAACGGCCATCGGTTCTGCGTGCACTGAATACTGTATTAACATTTATTAATAAGCCTTTTTTTTATTTAGTTTTAAAGGACGGAAGACTGTTAGCTTCTGTGATGCTGTCTAGTAAGTTATTATAAAAGATAGGACCTGCGACATGAATTGTCTTTGCTGTCTTGGTGAGCTTATGGAGCCCACCCCATAGCCAATGGAGAAAATTGTGACGAGGCACCTGGATTGCCAGTCCTTAACAGTGCTGCGACATATTGACGACCTGTTTAGCCTAGTTGGTAGTGACTCTGCCTCCGAAGCTAGAGGTCCCGTGTTCGAATCCCGGCCAGGGCATTTATTTGTGCATTTTTCACGGATATTTGTTCTTGGGTCTTGGATGTTTTCTATGTATATAAGTATGTATTTATCTATATAAGTATGTACATCGTTGTCTAGTACCCATAGTACAAGCTTTGCTTAGTTTGGGACTAGGTCGATTTGTGTAAGATTGTCCCCCAATATTATATTATATATTGTATTATTTATAATACCTGGCAGCGGCTGCCACGTTGTTGAGCAGACAGAAGCCACTCGGGACCTCCTCATCAGCGTGGTGGCCTGGTGGTCGGACGACGCAGACTCCAGCGCCGCCGGCAGACAGAACTGTATCTACCATCTGCGGGAATAAAGTGCATTATTCAATGCGCTGTTGAGTGCCTTAACACTTTTCGGTATTAAGCAAAGCAAATGATTGGAATGTTCTCGATATTTTCAGTTCAAAAGCTAGCACGATTGGCGCTTACAATATTGTAGCGCTAACACAAATGCGAAAATACACGGCTTAATAAGGCGTAGGGTAAATAAGCTTACGAACTTCTTGATGGTAAGCATCTGCTTACCATCCATTATCTGTTTACCGCATCCTATGGACGCCTGGGACTCCAGAAGAATCACAACGTTGCCTACCCTTTATTGACTTGAGGATACCCTGTGTTGAGGGTTAGCGATATATGCAGGTCCCACACTCCCAACAAAGCGCATCCTCGGGAGCTCTGGGGACCTAATTCACCACCAGGAAAAAGAGCGGCTATAGCTGCGGTCTTCTGTAAGGTGGAAGTACTTCCCCAGTGGGCTGCTCCGAATATAAGCGAGATGACGTTCCGCTGTGCCATACCTCCCAATACTGTTTTCATCACACTAACTCGTAAAGGGTTTTACTGTACACAGGTGTATAGATCAGTTATAGTCGAATTACCTCCCGAGGGAGTTATGAGTTTGTGTGTGATCTGATTGGTTTTAATGAATCTAGCTGGCCGTACTCCACAAGAATACTGCTCTTTGATTGGTTAAAATATTGATGCTGTGAAATCTAGTTGGCCGCGCGACGAAAGAATACTGCTTTGTGATTGGTTGAAATATTGAAGCTGCGCACTCCTCTCGCAAGGACGCCCCAATGATCATGGACAGGTACTGGAGGTGAAGTTGTTTATTTTTTCAATTAGAATCGGTGCTGCAGTTATTTATTTCCTCTCAAATGTGATGAAAAACATTGTGATTAACTCGGGCGTAAGAAAATTGCGCACCCGAGTCATCAATAGATAGCCCTCCGCCTGCTGATAGACTCTCGTCTACAATTTTAGAGCGAATAGCGCTAAGGTCCCTTTTTCCTAAGACACATATACAGTATATACAGTAGGTATACCTGTAAAACACAGCCAGTCGCCACGGCAGCGCTCTCCAAAGAATCGGGATGGAAGTAGACTGAGTCGAATTGTTCCTTCTGACTGTTCAAGTCTCTTAGTTTCGTTGTTGCCAGCTCTTTTAATCTGTAAATTTCAACCTCTAATCAGCCTTATTTCATATGAAGGGTACACAGAAAGGACATATCTACTGTCTAGTTGTTTAAAAATTCAAAGCCAAATTGCACCTTATGTCATTTTAAGTTAGGTTGCTTTCCGTTTTGAAATTTAAATGGACTAGACATGTTGGTCCTTCATCTCTACTCTTTTTAACTAACTAAACCTACTTATTTCAAAAAATATTAAAAAAAATACAAATCTCATTTAATTCAGAGTTTATTAAAAAAGTATTTTAATATCATTATATTTTCGTTAAGTTCATTATTTATTTATATTAAAATTAGAACTTTCCTGTTCAGTTCTTTGGCAAATGGGTATTCTAGACTGGATGAACTCTAAAATTTACCTAAAACTAAGCAACTTTAAGTCAAAATTACATACCTATTCAGATGTTTGTCAGTTTCTTCACCCGTCGCCGTTAAATCTAAAGTGACACTTGATCCAAGCAAAATAGAGTTTAAATTACCTGTCTAAATGTTTGGCAGTATGAACAGCTAGTATTTCTTCATCGGTGGCCGTTCTAGCAGTGAGTTGATGCACTCGCTCTAGTAAACCGAAGTCTCTATGCCTCTCATGTATCCTCAGTATGCGCTCTGGACATTCCACGTGCCCACTGTAAAATGACACTTATTTTATATGGAATACAGATAACATTTGATCAAAACATCGAAATGATATAAACTTAGTCCTGCCACATCATCAGCTTCTCTTTTATCTTGTGCTTTGTCTTGTTCATATAGACATTTTGTCAACGCAATAAGGCTTATAAGCAATCGCTGATGACTTTGGTATTAATAATGTGTCTTATAGTTCATGTATTAAGGTTGATTTTGGCACTTACGGTTCGCAGACATTCTTGTGCTTCAACATGGCCTGATCGAATATGTAGTGCACCGCATGTTTGGGTATTGTTAGGTCCGTAACTGAAAAGAATAAATATTTAATACAATTTCGTGCTTGACGAATCCTATACAGCTCATTTTGAGACACTTCGTGGTCTTCGTGTGAAACTCACAGAATTTTAATTAATAATGATCAATATCATTACTATCGGGAGGTTTTGATTTAAACCTCCTGATAGGTACCTATATTAATAAAAGTTTTTCTATTTGAGTGTTCTTATGTTTCGCTTTACCACACACGTGGGGTACGCCGTTGGTGGTTAAGAATTTCAACCACTTCAATCAAAAATGCGAACGAGACCTTTCCTACCGAAAATGACACTCACCCAATATCAAATAACCCTCACCCAACATCAAATAACACTCACCCAACTTCAAACAACACTTACACAATCGCAAACCCTGGTCTCACTATCCTGTACGGGACACAAATCCCTCGTCATTTATTTTATTTATTTATTACAAACGTTCACATGACATTACAGTATACCCAATGCGCCATGAAACTTAAGCTTATAAATATTTATTAAGGCGACGAAACGGCGTGGCCCCGTTGTATCGTCGTCTCTGGTGTAGGATTCGGTAGGTTGCCCCGGAACCGTCGAAACACGACACCCTTCGGCCAGAAGTCAGCACACGCGATGGTCTCCTGCAGCGACCGCGGCACGCGCACCACAAATGAGCTGAAGTGCACGTAGTGACGCGAACGCAGCTGGAACACCCTCAGCGGGAAGTCGGTCTTCTGGCGAACGTACTATAATACTACATCATCAGCCGTGGCGGTGTAGTGCAGGCGCGATACATAAAGCGCCATGCTCGGTGTGGCAAATCGCAAACCAAAACCAACCGGTTCTGCAGTACCACCCTGACTCTTGCGCGGCTTGCGCTTCCTCGACTCCGTTGTAAAACCCTCCTTATCCACATCGGTGCGAGGGGGCTTCTCCTTTGGAGGAACCCGAACTTCACGCGCTCTTGAGGGCGCATCCTTCCGGTTGGCTGCGACAGACCGACCAGCTACGGCATCAGCATAGCGATGACGCGATTTGGAGGACGCGACGTGGGGAGGCCCGGCGCGGAGGGGGGCACGAGAACGGCATGCGCAGTGTCAGCAACATGCAAACTGACCGAGTAGACATTTGACGCCCGGTCATTACTCTTGAAATTTGACGCCGCTGATGACCGAGTTCCCGGGGCACTAACCAACCAACCAACTCCAATCCAACTGATAATTTCTTTGCGTAACACGGCAATAGTAGCCTGTCAGTCGTCAAACTTTTTCAAAATTTCAGCCATGCCTGCCTTAAGAGCCACGATTTCATTTAACGGGCTGCTCACGTCGACATGTTCTCGAATGCAGGATGGGGATCCGGAGACCTCCGTCGCCACGTACTCAGGCAAGTCGCTTTCACGCTCCCTCAGAACATCAATGATGTCCTTAAGGGACTTTTTCCCGGTTTCATCCCCCCTCCGGTGAGGTATAAATGTGCCGGTGCTCCCGAGGGACTGGAACAGCACCTTCTTCGCTGCGCAGATTTCGGTGGCACTGAAGCTCGCCAAACAAACCTGCTCCGCGTCCAACTCATCCTCCCGCAGCAGAAAGGCAAGGAGCTTATTCACCACGGGTTCACTCATCGTTTCAACACTATTAGCAGCGGCCGAGCCGCGCTAATTCCGCAATTAATTAATAAATTAGCCATCAATGCATCTACGTCGCTGCGCGCATTGGACACGACTCATGATCCTGTCTGGCCTCGCCTCGTCTCCCTCACCCGACGGAGACAGTGTGCTTCTATTTAGCTCTATCACACACGTTGGGTACGCCGTCGGCAGTTAAATAATCTCCGCCACATCAAAAATGAAAAAGTTACTTCTTACCCTACCAAAAATTACACTCATCCAACATTAAATTACACTCACCTAACTTAAAATGAGACTCACGCAATCTCAAATGACACTGACCCAACTTCAAATGACTCTCATCTTGCCAAAAATGCCACAAATGGCAATCCCACCATCAAATAACACTCACCCAATCTCAAATGGTTCAACCGCTCCATAATCCCCCTCTTGGTCTCATTATCCTGCACGGGATAGCAGTCTCTCGTCAGAAACCTCTCCAGCCTCGTCTCGTCTCCTTCCCACCTGACGGAGACTGTGTGCTTCTGTTTCGCTCTATCACAAACGTTGGGTACGCCATCGGTGCTGTATGCGAGTTGGTAGTTGTAGCAACGCCAGTGTTGTTTGTGTGCGTATATGCAGTTTAGGATTGTGTCGCGTATTCTGGAACAATAACATGTGCCTTAACCTTTTCGCCGCCAGACGTCAAAGTAATTCGCCGTGCCCCTGACGCCACAACGGTAAAAAAATGATGTGTAAAGAAATAATGCCAATATAAAATTGGTCAACTTCTCAGTAGTTTTTCATTAAAAAAAAATTGTCGGCCAGTGCCGTCGTTGGCTTCGGGGTGACGATTTTACGTTGACGTCTATGGCCGACCGTGGCGTTCAAAAGGTTAAATATGTGTTTCGTTCCTTTTTACGATCACTATTAAAATTAAAATGCAAGTGTATCTTAACTTTTAACTATCGTTTTTTTTTACCACACAAGTGAACGTAAGAGACAAAGACAATTATAATGAAATTAGAGTAGTTTGAAGAAGCTCCTATGTCAGGACATCACGGCACCTACTCGGTTGTTGTCAATGACTGCTGTCGTTAAGCCCACTTAGAGCGCCTTGGATGAATTGAAACTTTGTACACCCGCCCTCCAACACAACGCACACAGAGGAACACTGAGATCAGCATGCTGAGGTGTCCGTAGCATGCTGGTTGTACTAGCGGCTTCATCAACTTACTCATCGGAAGGCTCCCCAGTCATCTTTAACTTGGGCGGCGAGGGTCCCAGTAGAGTACGGAGAATGAGGGCGGCGCCCTCCGCCAGCGAAAAGCAGGCAGTACCCGCCCTACAGCAGAACGCACACAGAGGGACACACTGAAATTACTATGCTGAGGTGTCCGTAGCATGCTGGGATCAAAAAGGCTGCTGGTTGTACTAGCGGCTTCATCAACTTACTCATCGGAAGGCTCCCCAGTCCTCTCTAACTTGGGCGGCGAGTGCCCCAGTAGAGTGCGCAGTGTGAGGGCGGCGCCCTCCGCTAGCGAGGGCAGGCAGTACCCGCCCTCCAGCACAACGCACACCGAGGGACACACCGACAGCAGCATGCTGAGAAGGTGCCCGTAGCATGCTGGGGTAACTTCCATCTCGCCCTGTTAAAATAAATAAATGTAGGTTTTATTACTGTTGAAAACATGTTGTTTTAGTATGTACATGCTGCTTTCGATTTTTGAATGTCGATATCAAAAAAAAGATTTCGACTAATTGAAAATCTCCTCCTTTTTTGAATTCTGTTAAATGAACAAGCATTTTTTTATAATAAGAGTGAAGTGGTTAAGATAAAGGCCTACAAAGCAAGTGAAACATTCTTTTTCCTAAAATAGAGTTTTACCACGACTCAATTCTTATTTTGTTCAGTTAGTTATTGTGACCACTTTGTCACTTCCGTTAAAATTAAATTTTCAGGAAAAAAAAACTGCACATCCGTGAGAATTTAGTGAAATACTCGCAACGGCTTACTTGTCGCTCCAAAATGTATGATGCATTTCTACAACTATGATGGAATTGATGAACATACCAGACATTCATTTTATCATCTACAACATACTGACATACAAAACCTAATCAAAGCACACAGTAATAAGGTCTAGTTTATATACAATCATTAGCAGACGTAACGTACACAAAACGCAAAATTCTGAATCATGGGGAGAATAAAGTATAATTAATAAGAATAAAGTATAATACGCATGTACACTTTACACTTACCATCAGGTGATATAGTGGTGAAATGCTTACCTATTTTATTTTATATATATAAAAATATATCCAAACATTGGCCGATATCCCAATAAAATTCTTTCATGAAAATCGGACCTTATTAAAATAGTGCAGACAAATCTACAACGCAGTACACTGCCTTAGAAAACCAACCCAACCATACAGTATTAAGGTCTAATTTCACTCGTCTTGAACAGAACGGAAGCAGATATCCATCCATCCACAACACACAGTGCAGACAGTCAAGCAAAATTCAACCGAGCCCCATAGCAATAAAGTACAATATAATTTCCCCAATCCGACCTTTTCATCCCCCAACGCGGCGTCGAAACCCGCCGACACCAGCACGAGCTGTGGCGAGAACTGAAAGAGACAGAGATATACGTGTATTATGAGAAGGAAAGAGATACCTCGGGGCAGCCGACAGCAGCGTCGTAGCCGGCGGATATTATGATCAGCTCGGGTTGGTACTGGTGGAGAGAAAATTACGATATCAATATACAAATAAAACTGAGAGTTCATGGCAAAAAATGTCGTGTTTAAGTGAGTGTCTAAAAAAGTCAGGTGTCTAAAAAAATAACAAGGTGGTTAAATTAAATGGAATGTAAGTCAAACTTTAAAAGAAAGACAGTTGCTTACGTTTTTGTTCCTTATGATTTTTGAACTAGGCTAAATAAGTATTATCTTAAATGTATTCCAAGTTTGATAAACTTAGCACCGTTACATATTAACGAAGGAAAATGTAGGCATTTTTGCACTTTAATTGTATCTTGTATATGACATTTTGTTTAAAATAAAATAAAAAAATGAAAATGAAATAGGAGGAACTTTATTAAATATAATGAAACGGGTCACTCAGGTCATTATCTATACTAACATTATAAAACAAAATAAAAAAAAGCTGGTTAGACCATTGCGTCGTAACTGAATCGGCATGGAAACTAGTGTTAGACGCTAAGGTACATTATGACGTGTATTGGTCCGACCATCATCCATTAGAAATTAAGTGTAATTTAGATCTAATCGTTACTAAAAATAAGGTCACATCTGAAAATTACAATTCAATTATTTGGGGCGAAAGAACACCTGAGCAAGTAGGATTATTTAATCAGTATTGTAATGAAAAGCTTAGTCTGATTGACTTTCCGGATGGTCTCAGAAATTGTTGTGGTATGTTATGTAAGAGTGCAAATCATAGGTTAATTATTGACAAATTGTATGATGATATTATTAAAATACTCAGGGACGCTGCTTTGCTAAGTTGTCAAAAAATAGGCCATAATAGGAAGAGACCTGTGATTGGATGGAATAAGCATGTTCGACGGGCTCACACGGAGGCTAGGCTTGCGTTCCAACAGTGGTGCATGTGTGGCAAGCCTTTGGGCGGCGATGTGCACAAGCAAATGGAGGAAACTAGGAAGGTCTTTAAGCGAAAGCTCAAGTGGTGCCAAGACAATGCTGACCAAATCAAGATGGATATTATTGCAGCGCACCACTCAAATAAGGATTTTCGTAGTTTCTGGAAACAGACTAGTAAGTTAAACCACAAGTCGGGTCTCCCTGTGAGCGTGGAGGGTGTGAGCGATCCTTTGCATATTGCTGAGCTCTTCAAAAGGCATTTTAAGGTACAACCAGAGTTACCTCTTGGTGACGATGCAGCTCGCGTGGAGCAGTCTTTAGTGGGTCAGTGTATGAGCTTCACAGCGAGGGACGTGGCGGCGGTGGTGAAGGGCATGAGGCGCGGTAAATCACCCGGACATGATTCACTTAGTATAGAGCACCTTCAGAACGCGGGAGTGCATTTGCCAAGAGTTCTCGCCATGCTCTTCACCTTCTGTGTTGGCCATACGTACCTACCTGATGAGATGATGAAAACCGTGGTAGTGCCTATAGTTAAGAACCGAACAGGAGACGCCGCTGACATAAACAACTATAGACCCATTTCGTTAGCGACGGTTGTGGCCAAGGTGCTGGACAGTGCGCTGGACAAGGAATTGGAAAAACATTTAACATTACATGGTGCGCAGTTCGGTTTCAGGCCGGGACTTTCCACAGAAACAGCAATTCTTTGTCTGAAGCACACTGTTCGGTACTACACAGACAGGGAAACACCTGTATATGCGTGTTTCCTTGATTTATCGAAAGCTTTCGATTTGGTGTGCTATAGTAAACTTTGGCAGAAACTAAAAGAGGACACTAGCCTACCCGGTGAGTTAATTGCCTTATTTAAATACTGGTATGATCATCAGAAGAATGTCGTGAGATGGGCTACCTCGCTGTCTAGCTCATACATGCTGGAGTGCGGTGTCAGGCAGGGTGGCTTATCGTCGCCTAGGCTCTTCAGCTTATATGTGGATGGGTTGATTGGCGAGATCAGCAATACCATGGTCGGATGCTCAGTGGATGGCACGTTTGTGAACAACATCAGTTACGCGGACGACATGGTGTTGCTGGCCCCGTCTGTCAACGCTCTCAACAAGATGCTCAGTGTCTGTGAAAAATACGCAAAAGCTCACGGGCTGAGGTACAACACTTCCAAGAGCGTGATGTTAGTCTTTAAGGCGGGAAGCAAATACTATCCATGTGTACCGCCAGTAAAACTGTATGACACACCTCTGAATGTCGTAAGGGAGTTTAAGTACCTTGGACACTGGGTAACAGAGAGCCTGAGTGACAGCAAGGATGTGGAGAGGGAGCGCAGGGCGCTGGCAGTCAGGAGCAATATGTTGATCCGTAGGTTTGCAAGGTGTACTGAGGACGTCAAGATTACCCTTTTTAAGGCATTTTGTCAATCGTTTTATACCTGCAGCCTATGGATTAGCTACACTCAAAAAGCTTTTAGCGCCCTGCGCGTCCAATATAATAACGCTTTTAGGATGCTGTTGGGGCTGCCGCGCCATTGCAGTGCATCAGGGATGTTTTGCGAGAGGCGCACCGATGGCTTCCATGCCATAATGCGCAAGCGCGTGGCGTCCCTGGTGAGGCGCCTGCGCGGCAGCCCGAACAGCCTCCTACAAACGGTGGCTGCGCGCCTAGATGGACCATTCCAGCTGCATTGGGACAAAATGCATAGGGCCTCTAACTGTTTTTAATTGTTAGTTGTGTAAGTATATGTGTTATTATTGTATAGTGTGTGTCTTTGTAATAGTGTTATATGTAATCTGATTTTTATTTTTATTTGTATGGGTCTATGACCTGAAATAAAGTATTATTATTATTATTATTATTATTATTATTATTATTATAAAGCTGAAGAGTTTGTTTGTTTGAACGCGCTAATCTCAGGAACTACTGGTTCGAATTGAAAAAATATTTTTGTGTTGGATAGACCATTTATCGAGCAAGGCTTTTAGGCTATATAACATCACGCTGCGACCAATAGGAGCGAAGACGCGGACGAAGTCGCGGGAAACAGCTATTATTTAATATGTCTCAAGCTAACGGGAGTTTTCTATAAAAAATTGCGAATCGATAGGAGGAACTTTGTCCATACTGTGATGTACTCTGCCTCAGTGCTACATAATGTATCTAAATATCGGTAAGAGTGTCTGTCAGGGAATACGTCAAATTACCGATATATATAGCTTCAGTGCTAGAAATACCTCAAACGCCATCGGCAGCAGCAACTGCGTCCATATAGCGATGTAATCGGCGTCGCCCATCCCCGTCTTGTTGAGGGGCACGTTGAAGTTATAGCCCGCGCCGCGCCCACAGCCCGTGTAGTGGAAGTCCGACTGGCGGAGGTTCGGCCAGAAGGAACCGTGCTCGTACCGGTGGATCGAGAAGTATACCACCCTGTGGGTTAACAATTAAATTATCCTCCATCCCCAAGCCGTCGGCAACGCACTTGTGATTCCTCTGGAGTCGCAAGTGTCCATACGCTACGGTGTCTGCTTACCATCAGGCAGGCCGTAATCTTGCTTGCCACCGTTGTTGTATAAAAAAAAAGATGTCGAGTATTTCGACCAAAGCGACTGTGTATTCCAGTTTATGTAAAAACTTCAGAAAACACATCAAATAATAATACCACGACCGAGCGAGATGGTCATATACTAAATTGAATAAGAACGATAGCGACATATCATTATACAATTAACCCTTCAATGCATGATTTTTATTTTTGCCTGAAATTGATATATGTGATACATTATTGTTTACAGATACCGGGAAAAATTATTTAAAAAATAAAAGTCTGATTTTCACTGAACTATCGGTGTCAAAAGTTACATAGGGCCAACACCATTTATGTAAATATATAATTGTACACTACTGCTATGTATGAAAGATTTTATTATTATCAGTGAGGTACTATATTTGTAATATAAAATAATAAATAAACCCCTTAAAACTCTTTTAAATCACGCACAGAAAATCGACAACTAACTATTATTTGCAAAATTGCCATCCTTATGCTTAAAAACAAGTGTAATTATTTTTTTATATAAAACCGTACAAATCTGAATGATAAATATGAAAATCAATTAGTTTTCCTGACGAAATAATATCTAGGAACAGTTCATAATGTTTTCACATTGAAACAAATTTGATGATTTTGTTATGTAGGCTGCATCCTACACTATGCATTTAAGGGTTAAATGACTTAATACCATTACTGTAACACACTTCCCTCTTGGTGGACCGCGTATAGGATCTCCATAGGAATCCTTACTCTGACGAAACCAAAACGATTACCGTGTGAAACGAAAGTCTCTGCTTCAGCTTCAATAAAAAAATCTATAGTATGTTCGGATTTCTGTTTGTCCTCCTATACAGGTCGAATTTCTCAACCGATTCTCGTGAAGTTTTGTGTAGTTTTGTGTGCAGGTTCTATAATTATTATATAGTTTTTGGTATTAAAAAACATTTTTTTTTCGCGAGGTCTATAGCACATAGAGCCTCCAGTAATAAAAGCCTCGTTAAATCGCTTCACTAACCTTGGATCGTCATAGAACATTTGCTGCGTGGCTTGCCCGTGATGGACGTCCCAATCGACGATCAATATCCTGAAACAAGCATTAAATAGTAAATTCAAAGAGATGTAAGCACAGCGCAACATCCACCACCACCACCACCATATCAGCCCAAGGACGTCCACATGAGGGGAAAATGCCAACACAACATCATCCTACTCATATTTGGAGCAGCTTAACTGGGGAAGTGCCTCCACCTTATGGAAGACGCAGCCATAATAACACCACTTATTGCTCAAGGTATGTGGTATTGTTCCTAGTAGTGAGTAAGGTCGCTGTAACAGCTGGGAGTTACGACACACCAGTGAAAGTTCGAGAATTGTACAATACTTGTTTTTACTGATTTAAAAACGAAAATAGGTACACATAGAAAAACATGAGCGCAATAGACGTGCAGCGGTTGCGAAATCTAGCTCGACACCGACCGGGCCCGTTCGGAAGCGCATCGCTGCACCCCCGGTTCCCCTCACCTCCCTTGCCTCTTACACACACACACGCATACATAACAGACAAGATTGGATAACGAGTTTTGCGTCGCGAACAGTCGCCAGAGCACCCGAGGATATCTCTGTTCTGTATTGAGTTGAGAGTGAGGGGGGCAATATGTCTCTGGATGTCAACACAACGAATCCTCAAGTCAACAAGGATCGGTAACGCGCTTGTGATTCTTCTGGCATCGCTTCTCAACAGCATGCTTCTCCGCGAGAGCCACGTTATTGTAGAATCAGTACTCGCAAGGCTCAGCACGCATGGCATGATGGCCCTGATACACGGCTGTTTATCTACGTAGAACGAAACGTGTATGATAACCGCCATATTGTGTCAAAAAGATTTTGACGACTTTGCCGTGACTGATGTTTTGCTTATTGGACGTCAAAACAAAGTGACAAATCAAAATGGCGTCTCCTCGGAATTTCGTCTGGTAGTCTTAGACCATTTTTTTAATTTTTGCAGCTGTTGTTATTCAATTTGTAGGATTGACTTATTTATTATGAAGTTAAGAAACGAAACAGTGTGTACCTAATCGAATATTCATCTGGAAACGCGTAATAACCATTGTTTGGACAAGAAATAGAAGATAGTGAAGTGCGTCGTATGTGGCATGGCATGCAAGTTCTCATTTTGCAAAATGTACGAGTGTTGTGGTTGTAAAACGTAGAACTCTGTGAAAGGACGTAGATATATCGTTTTCCCGGATATGAGATGAGGTACATTAAAAAATAAATCTGTTGATAAGTAAAATGTTGTTTAATTTCATTTAACTAAGATATACATGAAATACCGCGAACAAGGTGTTCAATTGAAATACCGTGAACAAAATAGTTCACGGTATTTCAATTGAACACCATTTTCATTTTACATCGGACGTTGGTGTTCAATTGAAAATGCCGTGAGCTTCTACACAAAGTTAAATTTAAATGAGCTATATATATTAATCGTTGGATGTTTACAGTAAGTTCCATTGCCAGTGCCATTAAATAATAAAAAAATAAACGTCAAAAATCTACCAGCGGGTACAGATTAAATATAGTTGCTTACGGTCTATATTTTTGGTTCGTGAGTTGGCGGTCTGAACCCTTACTAGTCTGTGCCCAGATACCACTCTTTCTACTATTAGTAAGTACTACTCACTTATTCAACGCCCGATTCTCACCAGCATGCTTCGCCGCGAGAGCCACATTGTTGTAGAAGCAGTACCCGCAAGGCTCAGCACGTATGGCATGATAGCCCTGATACCATACTTTCTACTATTAAAAAGTACTCCTCACCTATTTAATACCCGCTTCTCACCAGCATGCTTCGCCGCGAGAGCCACATTGTTGTAGAAGCAGTACCCGCAAGGCTCAGCACGCATGGCATGATGGCCCTGATACCATACTTTCTACTATTAGAAAGTACGACTCACCTATTCAACCCTCGCTTCTCAATAGCGTGCTTTGCCGCCAGAGCCACATTGTTGTAGAAACAGTACCCGCAAGGCTCAGCACGTATGGCATGATAGCCCTGATACCATACTTTCTACTATTAAAAAGTACTCCTCACCTATTCAACCCTCACTTCTCACGAGCATGCTTCGCCGCGAGAGCCACATTGTTGTAGAAGCAGTACCCGCAAGGCTCAGCACGCATGGCATGATGGCCCTGATACCATACTTTCTACTATTAGAAAGTACGACTCACCTATTCAACCCTCGCTTCTCAATAGCGTGCTTTGCCGCCAGAGCCACATTGTTGTAGAAACAGTACCCGCAAGGCTCAGCACGTATGGCATGATAGCCCTGATACCATACTTTCTACTATTAAAAAGTACTCCTCACCTATTCAACCCTCACTTCTCACGAGCATGCTTCGCCGCGAGAGCCACATTGTTGTAGAAGCAGTACCCGCAAGGCTCAGCACGCATGGCATGATGGCCCTGATACCATACTTTCTACTATTAGAAAGTACTACTCACCTATTCAACCCTCGCTTCTCAATAGCGTGCTTTGCCGCCAGAGCCACATTGTTGTAGAAGCAGTACCCGCAAGGCTCAGCACGCATGGCATGATGGCCCTGATACCATACTTTCTACTATTAGAAAGTACTACTCACCTATTCAACCCTCGCTTCTCAATAGCGTGCTTTGCCGCCAGAGCCACATTGTTGTAGAAGCAGTACCCGCAAGGCTCAGCACGCATGGCATGATGGCCCTGATACCATACTTTCTACTATTAGAAAGTACGACTCACCTATTCAACCCTCGCTTCTCAATAGCGTGCTTTGCCGCCAGAGCCACATTGTTGTAGAAACAGTACCCGCAAGGCTCAGCACGTATGGCATGATAGCCCTGATACCATACTTTCTACTATTAAAAAGTACTCCTCACCTATTCAACCCTCACTTCTCACGAGCATGCTTCGCCGCGAGAGCCACATTGTTGTAGAAGCAGTACCCGCAAGGCTCAGCACGCATGGCATGATGGCCCTGATACCATACTTTCTACTATTAGAAAGTACGACTCACCTATTCAACCCTCGCTTCTCAATAGCGTGCTTTGCCGCCAGAGCCACATTGTTGTAGAAGCAGTACCCGCAAGGCTCAGCGCGCATGGCATGATGGCCCTGATACCATACTTTCTACTATTAGAAAGTACGACTCACCTATTCAACCCTCGCTTCTCAATAGCGTGCTTTGCCGCCAGAGCCACATTGTTGTAGAAACAGTACCCGCAAGGCTCAGCACGTATGGCATGATAGCCCTGATACCATACTTTCTACTATTAAAAAGTACTCCTCACCTATTCAACCCTCACTTCTCACGAGCATGCTTCGCCGCGAGAGCCACATTGTTGTAGAAGCAGTACCCGCAAGGCTCAGCACGCATGGCATGATGGCCCTGATACCATACTTTCTACTATTAGAAAGTACGACTCACCTATTCAACCCTCGCTTCTCAATAGCGTGCTTTGCCGCCAGAGCCACATTGTTGTAGAAGCAGTACCCGCAAGGCTCAGCGCGCATGGCATGATGGCCCGGTGGCCGTACGAACGCGGCTCCGTTCTGGACCTCGCCGGTCACTATACGGTCCACCATGTCGATGGTTGAACCGGCTGATAGAAGTGCCAATTCGTGGGTGCTCTGGAATAAAAAAAAAAACAAAATTCAAGTATGGCAGCCGAGTTCGCAAAGGAGTTATGTCATCCCGGCACATTTCAAACATTAGGAGAAGCGGTTCCGACAGAAAACAATGTTTTTGGCCATTTTGTAGCCACGGCAAACATTCCGGACGTACTGCAATAAGCGTTGTTGTTGTTGTTGTATTGCACGCGCAGTGCGTTGTATGCCCGCTGGAGTAGCTGGCCTCGTATCTAGAAGTCACCTCCTCCAAGTATTCCTAGTCGTTGTTCTGGTGGGTAGTCTCAAGTAGCTAGAACACGGATGGCATGTGAAGGGTATTCAGTTCAACTTCGGCCGCTGCAGGGCACTAAGCATGACTACGAGACATTTTTCGGTAAAAATTGTCTTTGTTCTTACTCACCGGGTGTAAATAAACGGCATCGTATCTATCTGGAAGACACCTCCTTCAAGTATTCCAAGTCATTGTTCTGGCTCGTAGTCTCAAGTAGCTCGTACAAGGATGGCTAGTGTTGGTTGTTCAGTTCATTTACGGCTACAAGGCACTTAATTTACTTACCGGTCTGACCCGGTTGTCTCTGTATTTACTTACCGGATGTATATAAACGGCGTCGTATCTGGAAGACACCTCCTCCAAGTATTCCAAGTCATTGTTCTGGTGGGTAGTC
Organism: Notocelia uddmanniana; assembly: GCA_905163555.1. Taxonomy (NCBI): domain Eukaryota; kingdom Metazoa; phylum Arthropoda; class Insecta; order Lepidoptera; family Tortricidae; genus Notocelia; species Notocelia uddmanniana. The sequence goes on from LR991057.1 coordinate 4,088,702, forward strand.
TTAAGTAGCTCGAACACGTCAGTGCACGTACCTCGTCATAAGGCGAATGAAGGTTGTTCAGTTTAACTTCGGCAGCTGCAGGGCACAAAGCATGACTAAGAGACCTGTTTCGGTAAAAATCGTCTCTGTATTTACTTACCGGATGTATATAAATGGCGTCGTATCTGGAAGACACCTCCTCCAAGTATTCCAAGTCGTTGTTCTGGTGGGTAGTCTCAAGTAGCTCGAACACTGACGGCGAGTGAAGAGTGTTGAGCTCGTCTATTGTCGCCGCTCGGGGCTCGTACTGTTTGCACTGCTCTATTAGGTTTAGTTCATGGCACCTGTGGATTTAAGACAGTGTTAGACCGTTGTTTGATAATCTGAAAAGGTCTCCACCTCCACCACCAGCACCATATCAGCCGAAGGACGTCCACTGCTGGACATAGGCCTCCCTCAATTTCATGGGATGTAAATGCCATAATCGCCACGCTTGGCATGCTGATTGGCGATGGCAGTATCTCCACCGCACTCCAAGGATTTACTGCCCATCCCCCGGTTGTCTTGGTCAAAGTTTTAGGTCATACCAGGGTTCTCTGAACAGACGCCTATTGTTAAGCAACTAGCGAAAGTGGAGGATATACATCTTTTTTACTTTGCACGCGCTATAGGATGACAAATTAAGTATGTTTGTAGGTATTTGGTGTGAACCAATTTAATAGTCCAACTCTTGATAGACCTGATCTGATGTTGAGTATTGATAAGATTAGGATCCCAGCGTCGCCAAGTAGGCCGATTCCATGATACTCATTTCATGGCACTACAGGAGATTGTTAAGAACCATTATAAAATGCATATAGGTCGAGAAAATACTGTCAATTTTAGCCTTTTAGGTTAAGTCATGAGTCAGTCCGAAAATCGGCTTACTACAAATGTCAGAAAAATTTAAAGAAATATGCGGGTTGTGTCATTATCCTAATCAATAAGACTGATACTTGCCTGTTGATGACACTAGTTAGTCTTTCAGGACACTCCGGGTAGTTGTCATCCCAGAGACAACGGTGCTCCGCCATGCGGGGCTCCGTCACGAACCCCGTTGGACCCTTCACCTTCGTCTTTGAATCCATTGCCTGTTAACAACATTGACGAAAATTAACAACATTGGGTATTTGCCACATGTTAAAATTTATTACATGGTTGACACCATGTATAGTAAACAATCAAACCACTCTATGGATAGTAAACAATCAAACCACTCTATGGATAGTAAACAATCAAAATATCACAATTAGGAGCCGTTCCGGGGGATGATTCACAGTATTCCGTTCCGTGTCCGGGCCGGCCCGTTTTCTATGACAGCAAGACGCCAGCCGTTGCGCGGCCGGGCCCGGTGATGTACAGAAGCGTCCCAGCCCAGCCCCTTTAGTCAACACAAACGTAAGACGCCCGATCTAGCCACGGCCGAGGCTTGGAAGCAGCCGGTCTTGGCCCGGCTCGGAAACGGAACGGTCTGGTGGGAATCATCCTTTACGTCTGTCCCTAATTTTTGCCTTTATTGTGCTTTGATTGTAGTTCGTCCCATATACGTATACATTTGATCGTCTCTAAAAACTGGTTCGAATGGCACCATAAAAAAATTAAAAAGTGCATTGGATATTATTTGGCAATAGGTATAATAATACTCCACTGCCGGAATGTTTTTTTTGTACGCTGTTGGTCTGTAAATGACACTCCTCTATTATCAAGCATAATAAGCAGTGTGTAAATCTTCCTTTGCTCTTAAGCCGTGAATAAAGCATAATATCGTCGGCCGACAACCAAAACTCACTGTAACAAACACCTACTTAAAGTAAAATTCGTATCTCAGCATCGTTTTAGTACTAAGATGAGAGGTTTCTAAGAGGATTGGCAGATTTTATAGTGACTTTTGATTGTCAGCCGGCGATATCATCAAATCTTTCAATCTACAAAGTCTACCTACTTTGTGGACTATTTAGTATGGAAAAAATACGAAGTACTATGCACTGATTGTTCTTGTAATATAATTTGTAACGCTAGCTTATTATTAAATTTTATTGCAAGCATTGTATAGAGTGATTGTGAACACTGTGACATCTTTAAGCAATGATGTCAACTCATCAAACACAATACTTTAAAAAGAAGTTAACTAAGCAACATCGAATCAGCAAACGTAACAAATAAATTCGCACATTTGATACACCTGAAATATGTAGTACATACTTACCTACTTAGTGCGGTAAAACAAAGAATGCCTCAGATCGCAGAGCAAGGCAAGAGCGATAATTATGAGATGTGCCCGGCTAGTCTGATAGCAAAATGACAACTTTTACGGTCACGTTTTATCGTCAAATTCGGGTAACAATTTTACGCGAATCGTCTAATATGATAAAGTCATATAAACCGTCGTACACAAAACGTGACGATTTGTACGTCATGCCAAAATTTTAACGTCACGTGCTAACATAGTAATCGCATAGTAATCGGAGAATATTGACAAGTGGTTCGGAATCTTCACATAAATGATCTGACACGAATTTCGGGTTATAATATATTTGCGTTAGAGCACTAATATGACAAATTTCCTTCGATAAAACTACTAAATGAACGAATTTAAATAATTTGTATCAGTCAACTTTGATAAATTGTTGCCAATTTACATAAATTTTGTATATTTAGATAACTTTACGTTGCAACATTTGCATGTTAGCTAATTGAGATAAAATCTCCGTCGCACATATAATGATGAAGTGTTATATGTTGGAGAATAAAATTGGTCGGGATTACCATGCTGAGGTTATCTTTATTACCGGCCCCGATGAGTACAGTCAGCGTCATATAGTACGTAGCAGCCAACGTAGCCAAAATGTTGTGTACCGAACTATTTGGCCACTTTGGCTGCTACGTACTTCATGACGCTGACTACACAACTGTACGTTATCCCTTGCCAGGAAGTGGGCTTTTCGACACCCGTATCGAGCGGTAATTGTTACTTTACGGACATGTGTGACGTAAATATTTTACAGTACGCATTACTTTCAATCTTTCCACTACATTAACATACATTTAATAGACAAGAGTAGATGAATGTGCTACGCCATGCGAAACACATAAAGTATTATCTTTTTAATTGATATTCACAACACGTATTTAACATACGAACCTGAGAGCTAGAATGACGCAAGTCTACTTGGTTTATGAGCGATTTTGTTCCTAATTGCTAGAAGATTAAGACAAAGAATAGCTTTTACTCTCTGCTATGGGTAGCCTTCAAAATGTTTAAGTAGACATTTTGAGAAGAATCTACAAGAGGAAATTTTATCTCTGCACTTGATCTTCTTATTGTTATTTAATAAAAGTAATTGCTTACAAACAGAAATAATGGGTTATTATCATTTATAGCCTCTTTAATGTTTTTGTGTACTGTTTTGCATTGGAATTCTACCATGACCACGGTGGTAACTACTTAACAAGCTAACTGCTCGCTTGAAGATAAGCGGATACCATAGCCTAAGGACGCTTGCTACTCCAGACGAGTCCTATGCTAAGACGCAGGAACAAATATATTCGTGCCCATCACACAAATAAATGCCCTGACCGGAATTCGAACCCGGCACCTCCGGCTTCGTAGGCAGGGCCACTACCAACTAATTGTAAGCCAAAGTTGTCGTCATAATAAGAAACAAGTCTCGGCGCAGCTCAAACAGCCTCTTTTATTCATATAAATTTAACTTCCCGTTATGTATATTTTACCAACAAATAGCAATATATTGGAAAATCACATTTATTTTTTAGTTGTACGGAACCCTCTCGGTGTAGAGGAGAATAAACCGAAATCCGAAAGCTGAAACATACAAAATCATTGAAAAAAGAATGTTTTTGAATATTCCCAAAAACTAACTCGAGAAAAAAAATGTATTTATATCGAACCTGCTCACAAAATTTCTCGAGAATCGGTTGCGAAATGCGGCATGTACTTAGAGAACAACCGGAAATCCGGACATACAAAACCATTTTTGTCGAAGTTGAAGTGGAGACCATCGTTCCACTCGGTCAAAATGAAATTGCCTACTTGATAATTTTTTTGCGATGTCATACAAACCACTATTTAGAGAGGATAAAAAGTCTATACATATAGGACCAACCACAACTAGTGGCTCTGTGAGCTGAAGACCACGCGAAAAAAAATTTTTTTTTTCAAATTTCCAAAATCTGATTTGACAAAAAATCTATACTTATAATTATCGAACCTGATCACAAAATTTCACGAGAATCGGTTGAGAAATAAGACCTGTAGACAAGAACATCGGGACAGACAGACATACGAAAGAATTTATGTCGAAGGCTGAAACGGAGACGCTTCGCTCGCTCGGTCAATTAGAGCACAACACAAGCTAAAAATCTGGACAATAACGGCCTACGAAATGTCACCTAAAAATTAACATTACGTATACTAATGATTTCACATTATAATATTTGATTTGAACCCACTGTTGCATGGGAAAATAACGAAATAGCTGTTTACCTCGTGAAATACCATAAGTTTAGTCATATTTTTTTACATAAGGATTCTATTGGTATCATATAATTTACCCCATGACGATAAGAAAACGTACTTATCTCTTTATGATATTGATAAACTGACTAGTAGTGTAATATTTTGTATTTATACAATTTCATTTAATATCTTTGCAGTTTGTTTATTTAGTTAGATGACGCGCAAAAATAAACACCTAAATTTATCCTAGTATCTGCAATTTATGAATAATAAAAATCTGCCACTTATGGCAATATTTTGATGGTTCATTATGCGTATAGTAATATCATGTTATAAAATTTTAACATGTGGCAAGTACAGTCAACAGCAAAAGTAGATGATCATTTTAGTACTTTGTCACTTTCACTACTCTGACGTCTGTCGCAGTATTGTTACGTTAGTGCGACAAAGTACTAAAATGATCATCTACATTTTCTCTTCACTGTACCCCATTCCATCGTAGTGTATGAACATTATGGACAAAGTGGGTAGATTTGTGTCAAGTCTGAAAATATGGAAGGTAGATTAAAAAAGCAGTCTTTCATCGCGTTTCCCGACCAGCGCACGTGCAGGATTCTTACACCGTGAATTATAATGAAGAAATGTGTACGAGTGAAAAATACATACGTATAGATATATATATTATGTAGTGCAAAGTTGGTATTAAGTTTAGGCAGTTCGATATGGCAAGTGGCTATTGGAAGAACTACATACAAAGGTTTACTATTGCAATAAAAAACTTCGTTTTACTAATTATACACTTCCTCCATAGGATATAACCTCTTGTTTCGTGTTGAGGTTCCTCAAATAAAAGAGATGCCCAATGAGCAGCGATGTAGACAGCTTTGGCCGTCGCGTTTGAGGTCACGTCAGGTCACGTCGCGATACGATCGTGTCTATAAAGTATATAATCCATAAAGTATATAATTAACTTACAATTTGGTAATGGTCCCGGAGTACTGTATCAACGCACTGCTTCTTCTTCTGGTGGGCGCGCCGTTTCAACGAGGCCACGGACGCCGAGGGCTGCAAACATATATGACGTTTAATCTATACTACAATATTATAAAGCTGAGTAGTTTGTTTGTTTGTTTGAACGCGCTAATCTCAGGAACTACTGGTTCGAATTGAAAAAATCTTTTTGTGTTCGATAGTCCATTTATCGAGGAAGGCTTTAGGCTATATAACATCACGCTGCGACCAATAGGAGCGAAGACGCGGACGAAGTCGCGAGCAACAGCTAGTAAGTAATATAGCAACACTGCAGTAATGCACGGTGTGCACCATGGCTGGCTTCAAATCTCTGTAGTCTGAGATCCCGCACAATTTTCCAGTCCCCGTTTGCAGCGTTATTATACACGCCCGATTGCACCGAGAATTTCGGGATTGCGGAGAAGCACGTATGCACATAGGCGTTGGCAAAACTGCCTTTACCGTGAGCAAGACTTTTTGATGCAAGGAAGGAACTCAGTCCGCATTCTGTCCATACTTGGCTAATAAAGCCTGGGTCCGCTTTAGCACGTAAAACCAGGATTCAGTGTGGGCACTAGTTTTACAACAGCAACTATTCTGACTGTCCAATCTAGAGGGACACCTACACCTTTTTGGTATTAGAACAGTTTCTTCAAGTTTTCCTTAGCAAAAAGTGATGTGACACACTATGTAAATAATAAGTTATTCATAGTGAAAGGTATATGATATGCCAATTCTTGGGATAAGTACAGGACCCCGGGCATCCGTCAGGATGCAACTGTACTGGGGTAATGCTGGATGATGATGATGATCTGTGACACCATATACTTAACACATTCGGTGCCGGTGACACGAAACCGTGTCATTCTTGTATGTATAATTGCCTTGTCGGCGCCGAATGTGTTAATCTTAGTTGATCTTTGTGACCATCCATGCACCATTTTGAACCACAACATGCCTATATTCAGTCTATCTATATGATTACTTAATATTTGCTTTACTTGATATATTATTATCCAATTGTTCACATGTGTCGGGAGTTTGATGATTTGGTTCGCGTCTGTAAGGATCTTGATGTTTATGTTTTCCAAAATATCTCAATAAATCTGTATATTTAGCAACAAACAATTAATTTAGATTATTTCAATAACTGTTAAGTGTGCTGGTATTTGTTTGCCTTCTTTTATCACTCTCTTTGTAATTCAAATTGATTTGAAATTTAATAACTATGTAAAGAACTGCTTTTTCTCATAAATACATACATATATCTTTATCTCTAAATTGTAACTCAAAGCCATGATGTGTACATATGTTTTGGACTGTAATCTAGTTATATAAGTGTGTTCATTTTGATTACTGTTAGTTTAATGTACCTATTGTAATAAAATAAAATAACTGTTCGTAGGATTATAATAGCAAATTGCCAGAAAAGATAAAACTATTTGTACAATCTTACTATTGGCAGCTGCAGAGAAACCTGACCCCCCTTGATATAGAAAACATTGTGCAAATTCTTTCATACCTGCATGAAAAACATAGACTGCAAAAATGAGTCATCTCATACATAATAGCTCTATGCCATGTCTGTGTTGTTACAGTTGATATAATACAGTAGAATCCTCTTATTCCGACTTCACATATAACATTATACCACTTTTAACTCAGGACCGGACCCGCTTACCCTAACCCGTTCAAAAACCTGGGTTTTTATACGGCTGGCTTTCGAAAAGCCTTTCATAAAGATAAGCTTTGAATCGGCTTACCGGTTAACGAACTAATCCTTAGTTTTTAATTAATTCGGGTTAGCGCTTACCTTTATCAAAAACCCACAAAAAGGTTACCGTTTGAAACGCTGATTAATACGAGCAAGCTATTTTAGCTTTTACGTAAAGTAGGTATAATCCATTATCGTAGCGGTGGCAAAGGCGGCGCCGACGTATCGTTGGTAATTCAAGCCTAATTAGACGTTAAGTCAATAGCAAAGGGTTCAATACAGATTTGTAAAATTAATATTAGAGTGATTTCGGCAAATTATTGTTTACATGTTTAGTTGTATTTATTCGTCACCGTCTTTGTCGTTTACTGTCCGTATGTTGTACTTTTTGTATTATTTTTTTAATTTTTCGTGTTATCTTTAGTCCTCGTATTTTTATAGCATTTTTCGTTTTTATTTTTTTTGTTTTACCGCGTTTTTGAACATCGCTCGACATGTTTCAGACCGGATCGCGGTCCTTAGTCATGAGTAATTGTCGCAGCGGTGGCTCAATTAGCACAAGCCAGTCCCGAAACGGAACCGGTCTGTCAAATATGTCGAACGATATTCGACCTTAAAAACGTAGGAGATGCACTGTACATTATTTATAACAACCGGGATCATATTCACGAAAGAAACTGTCATAGAAAACATCCGGGATCCGCTTCACAATACTTAAATAATTACCTAACGCGGCCGGCATAACTTTGAAATAATTTATTCCCAAAAAAACAGACTCCTATTTTGTACTTCGCTATACCACACCTTCCCACTTCACCACCTTACTACAGATACCAACCAAGTCACTTTATATGGGACGATGATATTTAAGGAGTTCCATCGATTACTCAGGGAACCCATACTGACCTTCAGTCAACAAAATTTCATCGGAATCGGTAAAGTGTCTACATCATTGAGGAATTCCATATGACAACTGTGGTCATCATCACCAGTTCCGCTTTACTAAATTTGTGGTTTCCGAGAGCCATCATTACATTATCAGGGAACATACATACATAAAAAAAAAACAAACATGCAGACAAAGTAAGGAGGTTTCTTCTATTGAAGTCGGTTAGAAAGCATTACCTTCAGGCGCGCATACGAGACGAGTCACGACCGCTCGATGGCCTTGGGCAGTAGGCACGAGAATAAAGGTTTCCGTAACCCGAACGGTAAGCGGTTAGTACGTGAAAAACCCAAACCAAATAAGTCGGTGTAAGCGCTTACCTCTTGTTACGATTGGGTTAACCCGAATAATACGGGTTATCATTATTATTGGGTAAGCCGATGAACGGGTAACCCGAACAATTGGGTTATTGTATGAAAGGGTTATCCTTTCGAACGGGTAAAGCGAATGAACGGGTTTTCCGGTCCCTGTTTAACTACATCAAAATCAATTATATTATAAGTGTTTTCATACAAAACACTTTCTATATATATCAGCCTGTTTTGTGTGACATTCTGTTTGTGTGACGTACAGGGCTCGAACTTTCATGCCGATGACGTAAAATTGATGTCACACTGCATATAGTATGATTCCAATTGGTGTTAGAGTAATTATCAATCTTTAATCATCAATCATTTAATCATGCATTTATGATAGTGTATTTTCAAATAGGCCATATTTGAAAAAATACCATCATAAATGCAGATAGTTCATGTTCATATTTAGATTCAACATTCCTATAACCTGTTATAAAACTTGAAAGAATATGAGTTCCTCACCTGCTTATCAATTAAAATTCTAAATAGAAAAATAAATAATCTTAGGATGCAATAGGCCATATTTGAAAAAAGACCATAATAAATTGAATGATTGATGATTAAAGATTGAATATTACTATAACACCAATTGAAATCACCTATATGCAATTTTACGTCATCGGCACGATAAGTTCGAGCCCTGGTGATGTAATATTTATTTATTTATTTAATCTTTATTGCACAAAAGTAAAACTTATAGTACAAAAGGCGGACTTAATGCCATAAGGCATTCTCTACCAGTCAACCTTAAGGCAAAGCAGAAAAAACGCCTGGTTCATTGACTGTTGCTGTACCCGGATTCTAATGTATATAGATTGGTTGATGATATGAAAATTATAAAACTAAATATTAACCATATCCTTAGGCAGCCTGTTTATTTTTGTATGTTGTCTACCTTTCTAGCAGTATTCACAACTCAATTATTTATATCCATTTACAGACTGTGCATAGCAAAAAGGTAGAGCCTAGCTCTTAAATAAATGATGATCATGATGATAACTTATTAATAATTGGGATTAGGTAGAGGACCCTGGAATCCTTTGGGTTGCAACTAAGCTGGGTTAAAGCTAGGATGATGAATGACCACTATAACAAAAGTGAATAATGCTGTCAGTTTAATTAGTTCAATAATAAGTAGCAGTCAATGAGTTTGGCAAAATTCTATGTTAAAGTAAATACATAACACAACTTACATGTTTCATAGACAATCACCAACTACACTGAATATAAACAAATGATAAGGACTCTTATCTGTAAGACAAGAATGTTGCCCTATTCTAGTCTAAATAAATACAATATGTATTCATTTGTCATTTACATATTCTTGATTCCCAAACACTTCATTAACATGCTAGGGGTTAATACTTCTGCTAATTGATTTGTTTTATTTAAGACTTCTAATAAATATGTATTTCATTGTGACTTTGGTGATCCGTAGTTTTTATTAATGCACTTGGACAGTACATTTTTTTTCACTGAATGTAACACTAAACACTGAGCGGAAGATTATTCTAAACCAGTAGTTTCATGCCAAATTAAATTACCAAGGCGACAATAGTGTAAGTCAGTAGGCAATTTATTTTAATGGACTTACTTTAGCCCCTGACGACATCGCTCGCGTCTGAATCTTTGCTTTGCGAGCACCATTTCTGGTCACAATGTTCGAAGCCGGTGGCGTCGTCTTTTTAACGTCGCCAGCGGAGCGCCGTGCTTGAGGCTGCTGGGGCGGCGGAGTAGACTACAAGAGGATTAAAACAATAACAAATTATCTACCCACGTTGCGCGAGTAACAGCGCGCCAACTATAAATAAAAGCACATTTTATCACTACACAAATACTCACCATTTTACCTAAATTACTGTTAACATTAGTCTTCAAGACGCTGGAAATTTAATACTGTGTTATTACAGCCTCAACCTACATATCAATTATTTTCAAAGAATACACAAACGACCAATTTTCGCAATGGCATTTGTTGACAATTATGTTTATGAAGTTGTCATTTTGACTATTCTGCGACGAAATTAAGAAGTCCTTTATCTCGTTTATCTCCAATTTCGAACGTTCCGCATTGCACAGAGCAAATAGCACAGGGTATCAACGTGATACAAGAATATATGTTATACTGGTTAAACCTACTGTAAAAATAATAATTAAAAATTGGATGCATTTTCTTATGTATTGTTTATTGTTATTTTTTGCACTCCGTAGATAAAAGAAGTACTTAGAGTTAATAATGGCACATTCAACAACAAAACGGACTCCGAATTTTACTGGCAAACAGGGTTCGTTCCAATACTGATCCATCTAGTAACCTGTACACCAGTATGCAAAATAAATAATTTTTAACTAAACAATAAATTGGAGATAAAACCACTTTGATGGAATATTATTCATCGAGGTATAAAGATATGTGTAGTTTTACTTTATTTCTGTACTTTTTCTTTAAAAAATAGTGTGTGCCTTAAAAAATAAGGCCAGTGTTTTAGTGTTGTTTGATACAAATTTGATAGTTTTCAAACGGATACGCGTGTGAGCAGGGCTGTCAATCTGTCATTGTCACCTGCAAAAAAAACTTTATTTGTTCGGTTTATACGACATATTTGTCAAGTAGTGAAATATCTTATAGTTTATTCTATTTCATTGAATATCTTAACAATTTATTTATTTCGACGACGCACAACAATATAAACCAAACTTTATCCCAATATCTATAATATTGATAACGTTCTGGTAAGCTTTTGTACCATTTGGTAAGTCACCTTTTTCGTCCTACGTAAGTTCATTGAGTTATTGCTAAACCTCTCCCTTGCCATATAAAGACTGTATCAACAAGACTTCCCCGGTCTTGACCTCGATCGAGTTCATATTATTTCATATGGGTGATCTCATTAAACAAATAATATAGTTACCTAAGAAGTAACCTACATTTTTGCATGTAAACTAATGTAAACATCTATTTTGAGATTGATTGTGAATGAGTCTTATCATAAGATAAGACTATAATATGTAATAAAATTACACACATAAAGCATGCAACTGTACTGGGAATAACGCTAGGAGGATGATGACACACATGTAAGCATACCAGCAACATCAATGGAGATGAGAGCAGTAACCATCTTTATTAAGCATTGATATTTAAATTAAAACATTCTCCAGTGGTAATGTAATGGCCATGGCTGTAGTTGCCACTCAAGTTCAAACTTGTTGCAGTACGGCAGCTGCAAATACCGCAAGGGAAAGTGTAAAACTTTCCTGCAGCATATGTAAATAAATGAAGTATAGGAGAGATAAATCTCTATCCTACTTTATATTAGGAATGTGCATGGTCACAGGCAGAAATCTTGTCTTCTTCTTTATTAGAAAAAAAAAATTGATGGTCCTTACTTTTGTTTAATTTTTAGTGTTGGGAAACAGCAGTAATTATTGGAATAAATTTTAACTACTGCTACTTAACTATCAGGGCTCAGATACTGGTATTCTCTCCATACAAAAAAACCATATATTTTTCGTTCTTCTGTTTACTATTTCATCTTTAATTAGGCAATCTAATAATACAAAGTAGTAACCTAAATACATTATTGAGTCCTACATAAAGAGCATAAACTAATTCAAAATATTAGGCTATTTCAGGATTTAGATGTTACCTACTACTACTACTACTACATATACTAAGTGCTACTACTACTTATACTAAGTGTTGAGTGTCCCAAACTAAAGATTTGGGTAATGAAAGTGTGTATGTATATGTAATATGTATGTATAATTTGTTGGGATGTGACACAGTGTCATTTAGACTTAGGGTGGTATTCCACTCGTCCAATATCTTTGTCCAATCTTTGATCAAATTTCTTTGACAGAGGCCTATTCCACTTATCAAATATCTTTGTACAAGTTTTTTTTTTTTTTTCATGCATAGCCATATTGATTTAATTGTCATCAGTCTTTGATCAAATGTCGGGGTACCTTCCAAGTTTGATGAAATCATCCAATTTCTTTGGTCAAATGTACATTGGACAAAGATATTGGATGAGTGGAATACCACCCTTATAACAGGTGTTTGGCAAATTCCCACCCTTGGACCCTGGGTCCCAAGAGTCAAGAAGGTATGATTTTGACCTGAAGCAGCTTGAGTGATGTGTGGCCAATGCCTATTGGTTTGTGACTGGCTATGAAGCTGACACCCAGGAGTTCGAATCGCGGTCATCATCCTCCTAGCGTTACTTATTCCCAGTATAGTTGCATCCTGAAGGATGCCTGGGGTCCCCTACCTAATACCAAGGGGTTCGAATCCCGGTAAGGGCGAAAATATTTTTTTCTGAGTCTTGGATGTTAAGTATATATATTTATATCTTAATAGAGAGTTAATAATGTAATGTGTCTAGTTACCACTAGCCATATTGAGTTAACTATGGAGCTACTTCGATTTCTGTAAGATTTGGCTTACTATTTAAATTTATTTATTTCCAGATGCATTTACAATGAAGGCTCTTAAACCAATATGGGCGCTCCGGGGCCCGCGGCGCCGCGTGTCCACGTGGTCTCCGCTGGCCACCGCCTTCAATACCAGACCCAACTCCAGACCTATCTTCGACTCTTTGAGGGACCGAACTGTGAGTATTTATCTTGTTGTATTACGAAGGAACAGCACTGCTGCCTAATGATCAATTTTAGTATGTTTAATATGCTTTCATAAGATACCTCACACCAACAAAGATCGATGAAGGTCGGCCGCCAAGTTTATGAAGGCAGCTAGGTCGGTCCACACTTTAATTAATTAAACCAGTAGATTCATGTACTGAAGACAAGACACTGATTTGCCTATAGACTAAGTAAGTCGACGTCAAAGATAAGCTTACTCATCCAATGGGCTAGCACAACGCATCACGACTGATATAAAAAAAAAAATATTTAAACTGTTTATTTCATAAGTATTTCATAAATTACACAATGATCTTAACTACTAATCTTAACATTAAAGATTATTTGAGTTAAGGAGCCGCTACATTAATTATACATTATATTACTTAACTACATTTAGGTTTAATTACACACTAAGTTACTTAGGTAATTACATTTAGGTTTAGGTATTGCGCAACTTAGTTTTTAACATTTCTCTCTTAAGGATATTGCGAATTTGTTTACTAGTTTTATTACTAATATCTCCTAGGAGTTCTGTTGGAAACCTATATATCTCACTCCCACTGTGCTAACTACAAAGAGATCTTGCTTGCTAGCTCTGTTGCGCCCTATATTAAGACTAGGTATGCAATGCATTCTGCTGGTTGAAAATGTTGAGTGGTCAGTCCGATTTTAATGATTTCAGATTTATGCACTCAAGCCAAAGTTAAGGTTATCCACTTCGTCATTTTGCCGAATTTGAAGAAGATCGGTTAAGCCGTTTCGGAGGAGTAGACGCATAAACGATTTACAATTGTTGATAAAGATTATATGTGTATAAGTATTTATTGTCGTACCAGAAAGTTCATATGATACTCCTTTGACCTAATAATTCATTAGTTACTTAGCACTGTTTTTCAGCCTGCACCTATTTCTATGTGGATATCCCTTTTCTCACTAGATACCCGTTGTTTCCAGCATGAATATATTTTTCACTTCTCCTATTCGAAAAAAAGTCTTTTCTACCCTGTTTAGAAGACGCAAAACTAAATTTTGCTCCGCTGCTTAATTTTTCATTTCTGCTCTGCCGACAGAGAGCATAATACTATTTTGCTCCCTGGCAAATTACAGGGAGTAAGCAAGAGTTTTGCTCCCTTTAAACGGGCTAGAAAGGACATTTTCTTCGGGTGGTATTCCACTCGTCCAATTTCTTTGTCAAATCTTTGATCAAAGTTCTTTGACGTAGGACCATTCCATTGATCCAATATCTTTGGCAAAGTTTTATTTTTTTTCATGCGTAGCCATATTGATTTAACTGTCATCGGAATGTTTGATCAAATGTCGGGGTCCCATCCAAGTTTGAAGAAATCATCCAATTTCTTTGATCAAAGATATTGGACAAAGATATTGGATGAGTTTAATACGGGGTGGTATTCTACTCATCCAATATCTTTGTCCAATTTCTTTGTCAAATCTTTGATCAAAGTTCTTTGACGAAGGCCCATTCCACTCATCCAATTGTACTTGTACAAAGATAAGTTTTATTCTGTTTCATTCGTAGCCATATTGATTTAACTGTCATCAGAATCTTTGATCAAATGTCGGGGTCCCATCCAAGTTGGATGAAATCATCCAATTTCTTTGATCAAATGTATATTGGACAAAGATATTGTATGAGTGGAATACCTCCCTTAGATTTATTTATACCTCGTCGGTGGCAAATACGCGTACGGTCCGCCTGATAGTAAGCGGTCGCCACAGGCTATGTCTATAGCGTCTGGCTGCAACTCCAGAGTCCAGGGGTGTCACTTATGCGTTACCGACCCTTTACAAAATACACTCCTTTCTTGAAGAACCCCATACTGTAGTCCTTCGGGAAAACCTCAGCAGGGAGATCATTCCTTAAAAAATATGCCATAAGCGTTCTACACATCTATCAATTTGTCACAACAACCGCCTTGAAAGTGAACAAATGGTAGAGATAAGAAATACTACGTATTCGTCTGTCTCCGAGAACGCGAGCCGAATGAGAATCACTTTGTCTTAGTGTAGTCCTTTCTAGTATGTGTATCTTTATACCATGTGTGTGGTCTTTTACTTACCTAGGCTAGGAGAAGTGAAAACAAGAGTATATACCTGCTACTACCTACTCTCCCCTACCCTCCCTACTAGTCTTTCTAAGCACTTCACTCTTTTTAATTAAGAAAAGAGAACTGATTGAAAGATTCGTCGCCTCAGGCAAATCCGCGGTAGCTCAGTTGGAAAGAGCGATGGACGGATTCCAGAGGTCGCTGGTTCAAATCCCGCCCGGGGTGATCAATTTTTCATTCAGGCGTGGCGTTTTGAATCCCTCACTACGCTCAGGATTCCATGTTATAGAATCCTACGTTTCGTTTGCGATTCAACGCGCTTACCCTCGCTAAAAAAAACATTTTGCTCCCTTGTGATAAAATCTACTATTGTCCACTACGATTAGCCCCTTATTCTCAGGGCCTCTTCAACAAACCGGAGTTAACTACTTTCGAGGGCTTCACGATCCTGAAGGAGCAGGCGATCTCGGCCACCGACCGGCTGATCGAGGAGGCCACGTCGGGCCCTTCCCGCCCAATGGTCGAGGTCTTTGATGAGCTCTCCGATACGCTATGCAAGGTGAGACCATGGACTAGAGTTTCTAGAGTCATAGAGTCAGACTGGTGAGTTCTGTACGTATTATGCTTTTCCGCCACTTGCTGGTCAGATTCTAGTTTATGGTCGGCAAAGAACCTGATGTTTGCGACAACTTTAGAATTGATAATGCTTCGATAACTAAGGAAACGATTTATTTTGTTGGTTAACCTCTATACTAAACATGAAAGCGGAGTGGACCAGTTTCGAGGGCTTCACGATCCTGAAGGAACAGACAATCAAGGCCACCGACCGGCTAATCGAGCAGGCCACGTCGGGCCCTTCCCGCCTCATGGTCGACGTCTTTGATAAGCTCCCCGATACGTTCTGCAAGGCTATTAGAACTGTTCATAAACGGGATTATTTGCTGTCAAATAGCGTCGCGCGTGATTGGGAATTTCATCTCTCGCTCGCCCTGTTCAAATTAAAATAAGGGGTTAGATTCTTTCGATTCGTGTTGCATTGCAGCATAGGTTTGCTAGCCCCGTACATGGATCCTTAATCCTATCCTAGTTTTTGTTGACGAAACTGCACCTGGCCTCCTAACTGAGAGTGAAACTAGACCTAATGGGAATTATGATATGGACAACCTGAGTGTTACAAAGTTCTTTAGCCGCCCTATGGCTTTTTACCTGGCGTTGTGGCCAGCAGGGCAGCCAACGGGGGGGCCTTGTTCTTGCAGGGGCCTCGCGTATCTACCCGCGAAAAAAATTGGTACAAAGACAAGGGCCTCTCAAAAATCTACCCGGCCGGAGCCTCGCAATGACTAAGGCTGCTCCTGCGGCTGGCTCAACAACTGCTGTCGTAAGCAACAACCCGGGTAGCGTCTTCTCAAGCACGGATGCGGTCAGTAAACGGTGGCCACGAATAACCCAGCCAAGAACACATCGGCCAACGTTACATAAACTTGCTTGCCGTTACCGGTTTGAGCTGGCCACGAATAACGATAATTTTGTTTGTTAATTTTGCTTTCTAACAGGTGTTTCCTTGTAAAATTTAACAGGAGTAAAATAATTGGTGTCTACAGGTGGCAGATTTGGCGGAGTTCGTTCGCATCGCGCACCCGCAGCCTCACTTCGCGTCCGCCGCCGAGGACGCCTGCATCAGCGTCAGCGGCGTCGTCGAGAAGTGAGTAGACTTTAAATTGTAACCTTACACCCTTATTCATAAAACCCGCTAACTCCCTGTGTGGTATGTGGATCCCCTACTCACAAACACAAATGTCGAAGTGACAGACGGAGACAAACGAATTTTAACCTGTCGGTTACCAGCTCTCTGGAGAGTCGGCAGATTTTGAAACTTATGGCTGTCAAAATTCAGCTTAATTTTAGTATTTATTAGTGGCTCCCCGGGAGCCGGCGGGTACCGATAGATTAACGGCATTTTAGCTAAAATAGGTGATGAACGTTTATGAATAAGGCCATGACTGTCTATGCGGGTTGGTTTAGTTCTCAGGTATTAGCGTTGGCTCTAGTTTTTGAAAAAGCGACTGCTATCTGACCTACAAACCCAAAGGGGAAAAGATTGCCTGGATTCGTGAAGTGAGTAGGTAGCTTGTTAAAGTTATATGCCGCGTGAAGGCCCCTAACTCGGCTATCATAGGCAGCGACTGTGATTAATGGCAAGTGCGTCTCAAAGCACGGAACCGCTCAGTTAACACTCGCAAGGGCGAATGAATTGGCGCTACTAATCCGAAATCATAGATATCCGTGAGTGGCCATTAAAGTGAAACACTAGCGAGTAAAGGCCACTGTATCAAAATATCAAAAAAAATATCAAAATATTTATTTAGGTAACAATCCTTGTCAAGGTTGGAATTTCCTAGTAAGTGAAAAGACACCTGTGGCAGGAAATTCCGCTCCTCCATAACAGTTTAGGTACAATTATATTAACCCAAATAACTATCTATTCTTACATAACTTTTTTTTTATACACTGTGTGTGTGTGTGTGTGTGTGTGTGTGTGTGTGTGTGTGTGTGTGTGTGTGTGTGTGTGTTACTGTATGGCATTGTTTTATAGCGAATTATGTATATATTTTTGCTCGTATATGGTATTTTCTTCTAGACTAAACACCCACAAAGGACTGTACGAAGCGCTACGCGACTCAGTCAAACGCGGCACATCCGGCGACAAGCATCTCGCTGAGCTGTTTCTGTTCGACTTCGAGCAGAGCGGCATACAACTCGAAAATAACAAACGCAAAAAGGTATTGAACTTGTAGCTTTCCATAATAAAGTTCATGGAATCCGTTTTCAATACGGCACTATAATAGATTTTTTGGCGATTTTTGTCTTCCGAGTATTTTTGTAATTTTATTGTCATTGGTAATGAAAAAATAATTTACACCGCACCTCGCCAAAAAGCGCGTTTTTCCGCCCACAAAACACTTTTTGGCCAAGTAGTGGCGTAAAATTGTGTACAAAACGCGGGTCGTAAAACAGAAACCCCTTTAGCATATTTATGACCCTCGCCTGCGGCTCGGGCCTTAAACATCTGCGATATCGGCCTTTCATTGTTTTACAACCCTTATATAGTAAATAGCTATTATATTTAGTTGTTTGTTTGAACGCGCTAATCTTAGGAACTACTGGTTCGAATTGAAAAGTTCTTTTTGTGTTAGATAGTCCGTTTATCGAGGTAGGCTTTAGGCTATATAATATCACGCTGCGACCAATAGGAGCTAAGACGCGGACGAAGTCGCGGGCAACAGCTAGTAAGTAATATACCGCATTTTCAATAATTATATTTGGAGCGCTTTTACCAAAATGGATTTTATGAAAGGGTGTGCAACTTTATGTAAAATTATTTCAAGAGCATATTTTAAGCCTTTCGACGCAAAGTACCAGAAACGCGAATGACGAGATACGCTAATTACCTGACTCGGTTTCGTAAATGACCAGATACTCATATGACCAGATGCGCGAATTACCAGATTCGGTTTTGTATATGACCTGATACGCATATGCTCCGATTTTTTATGGCAAATCACGTGATATGCAAATTACCTGATTTGGTTTCGCAAATGACCAGATTATTTACACTAAGATATTACATCCGCTGATAGTTTACTCGCACGAGGACCAACAAAAAGGTACTGAAATAAAGAGTTATCAATTCAGATCACCAGTAAGTATCACTATCTACAAGTCGTATTTTAAAGAGTATCTATTTACCTATCATGTCTTTCAAATGTTTATGAAGTGTTTCAGATTAGACATCGATAAATTGTACAGTCCCCATTGATAGTTAAATGTTTTGTTGTTGTATTGGTAGATACCTATGCTGAGGATGAATGCGATGATCTCATAATGTCCGCTAATTTGCGGAATGGAATTCTGGTCATATGCGTTTCTCGTACTATGCGTAAATTGATTTGTCTGGTAATTTGAGTATCGGGTCATTCGCGAAATGAATCTCTGGTCATATGCGTATCTGGTCATTTTCTGGTACTTTGCGTCGAAAGGATTTTAAGATAAACGATTACATCATGGACAGGGATGTTTGGCAGTGATAGTGTCGTGCACGGCTAATCTATCGCAAAAATAGGTTTTCTACTGTAGCACTGTTATTTTGTAGTACCTGACACTGTAATTTTATATTTAACTATAAAATGTATATTGTTTTGAAAACATGACACTTCGCCGAGTTTCTTACGCTCGTTCTTCTCGTGGCAGAGGTTTATTTTTCCCAACCGGTGGTATTTAATTGCAGTTCATAAGTGCATGTAATATGCCTCATTTGAAGAATAAACTACTTTAACTTTTTTTACTTTAGTCGTTATACTCGTACTATTGTTTGCTTTTTTCCCATTCAGAGCTTCAAAAGATAAATAATAACTATATAGGATTAAAAGGGAGTGGCGAAAATCAAACATTTCTTAAATGCATGCAAAAAGGCTATATCACTTGTTTTAGGTGGTGGGGCTGAACAACCTGATCCTGCAGACGGGGCAGCGTTTCATGGCGGGCGCGTCGCGGCCGCGGCGCGTGCCGCGAGGGGTCGTGCCGCAGAACGTGCGCCAGTTGTGAGTAAATACAACATACTTTTAGGGGTAGTCCCTTTCGAAATTAGTAATAGCTAAGTAACCTTTCGTATGCCTTGTCCCGGATCCTTCCAGAACGTTATGAAATTAAACTTATTAACTTAAACGGTATTATTTTAAATTTCATAATTCAACTAACAAATTTTTGACATCAGTTTTCCAAGGGTTAAGAAGGTAATTAAGATTTGTACTTTTATTATATTGTGTAAAAAGGTGTGTATGCTTAAAAAGGTAGAATTTAGAGACTAGACTTATTATAATAATAATTCTTTATTTCAGACTATGTCCATGTACAATAATAATTTTTAAAATGACAATTTCATTAACTCTACTATTATTATGTGTCTCTGTACATCTCTGTAAACTTGAATCCCTCACACAATAAATAAATAAAGGTTCTCGAATTGTAACCTAGCACCAGAAGACGCACCCAACGTGTTAGACTGACAATCTGGTCAAAATTGCCAGAAAGTGTTGGATGCAGGCAGCTAAAAGCTGCTCGTTGTGGAAAAAGTCTTGGTGAAGGCCTTTGTCGAGCTGCGGACGGCCTCCAGCTGAAATTATGATTATGATGAACTAAAAAGTTAAAAAACTAAAAACGTTAGAACAAAAAAAAACGGCAGCCACATTATGCGACTATTGCCTACATTGGATTCATAATCATTAATAATGGACTGTTAGTGCAAATCGTTCAGACATTCTTCCTCTCATCTCCATCTAAATTAACTGCACACAGGAGGATCATACGCCTCACTGACCAAAATATAGTCAAATGCTTAAGTATGTCTTAATTTTGTTCCAGTTTCACGACAGAAGGCGACGACATAATAGTGAGTGGAGTGTACGCCGAGTGCGGCGAAGCGGCGGCGAGGGAGGCCGCGTACCGACTGTACCTCGCGCCGGACGAGGAACAAGATGCGCTTCTCACTACCACGTTGGATGCGAGGCATGAGCTGGCGTCGGTTTGCGGGTTCGACTGTTATGCTGACAGGTATCTAACCTTTATCTTTGAAACGTAATAAAACTAATAAAGTTACTGAAATAAGTGAAATTAGTAATTAATAAAATTCGAATCTTTAATAAAAAGAGTAGACTAAACTAAACTCGTTCTGTTTATTTTTTCGTTTAGATCATTTTTATTACAGATAATAATAATATATGACAAACAATAATAATAATAAATCACGTCTCTGCAATGAACAGTCTGGTGAAGTTTAGTTAGGTAGTGCTTGGAATGGTTGCTCCGTCGTCAAACCCCAACAGTTTCGCTGCAGGTTTGAATTTGTGGCGTGTGCCTCGTATGCACATACTGGTGGCTCGAATTATGGCAGTGCATATCCTTGTTCTAAGCCAACCCAGTATCGTACTCTGTGATTTATTCCAACGGTCAGCGAGGGCTTCGCCTATGTGTTTGACAAAGGAGGTCATCTGTGGTGCGAATACGCCATCGACGGAGGTCACGAAAGGGGTGAGAGTAGCATGTTTCGCTTCGCAAGCAGCGGAGTATTTTCTTTGTTTTTCAGCCTCAGCAGATCTTAGGACAGAAGTGACGTGGCGTGCGATGTAAGAGGGAGCGTCAGTGTCTACAACACGGATATCGAAATGAGCCTCTCTCTGAGCATTCCATACGCCACGGCAAGATAAGTCGCCGCGTAATCCAAGGTCACCTTCTGTGATTATGGGTTCTTTTGTGACGTTGCTCCATGCTTGGTGACATAATTCAGCAAATAGATCACGAATTTCGTTGTGCCGTCTTGAAATTAGCCCCCCAGTCTTGCAACAGAGAGCATGGTCGATATTAAATTGACTATTGCCACATCCATCACATGAGGGTGGCATTGAGTTTGGGGTTCTATGATAGCGTATTGCCAGGGCGTCTCTGAATTCATGAGGAGACAAGTCGAGGTTATCTTTCTTCGTTGGTATAGCGGAAAGCCAGGTGGAAGACTTTGTTTTAATTTTCAATGCGATTGATCTTTCTATAGCTCTTCTTTTGTTAGGGGGTAGGTTGGCTAATATAGTGCCTAAAAGTTCGTTAACTCGTTGTGTTTGGACTTACTGGAACCCTCACAACGACCTGCTGCAAAAAAGCAGCTGACTATGCAAAAAAGTCAAGTCGGTAATAAAAGCTTGTAACAATCTCGACATTTTTATAAACTTGTTTAGGGTATAAAAATAAATTAAATAAGCTTAAATCATAAATTTCATTCTGATACAAACTTTTATGTTGTGTGTACCTTTTTGTCCACATGCATCAATTGATCATTGATTGATTGAGTAATTATTCGTTGAGACGTTTCCAATGAGCCGAAACACGCCGGGCATAATATTATTAATATTGCATTGTCATCATCAAACTTACATAAATGTGCCAAATTTCATCTCAATCGGATACTGCCGATACCGGCGAGTGGTTGAAAAAAGGATTGCAATTTTTAAAGACAACTTAGGTGCATACATACGAACAGTGCAAGTTATATAAAAGCTCGTTGGGTTCGTAATAAATCAAATCTAAATATGACTATGTCACACCATATTTATGCCTCCTTATTGTCCTAATTGTTTCAGAGCAATAAAAGCCAGCACAATGGAAACCGCCGCCAACGTCCGACAGTTCCTAGACATTTTATCAGACAACCTATACGACCGCGCCAAAATGGACTTTGACGCCATGCTCAAAATGAAGAAGAAAGAAACCCCGTACATAGACACGCTGTCTTGTTGGGACACTCCGTACTTCACACACAAGGCGAAGACGCAGTTGTTGAATGTCGCGAATTCGGACTTCAGCCCGTATTTCTCTCTGGGCGGGTGCATGGAGGGACTCAATATGTTGTGCCAGGAGCTGTATGGGATCAGTTTGCAGTCTGAAGAGATGCTCCCAGGTGAGTTTAGTGAAATATTTCCTTGTATTCCGGTTTAAATTAGTAGTTTTTGTACTTCGACGACATGCTCAAAATGAAAAAGAAGGAAGTCCTGTACATAGACACGCTGTCTTGTTGGGACACTCCGTACTTCACACACAACGCGAAGACGCAGTTGTTGAATGTGGTGAATTTGGACTTCAGCCCGTATTTCTCTCTGGGCGGGTGCATGGAGGGACTCAATATGTTGTGTCAGGAGCTGTATGGGGTCAGTTTGCAGTCTGAAGAGATGCTACCAGGTGAGTTTAATGAAATATATCCTTGTATTCCAGGTTAAATTTAATTAGTAGTTGTTGTACTTCGACGATATGCTCAAAATGAAGAAGAAAGACACCCCATACTTAGACACGCTGTCTTGTTGGGACATTCCATATTATATTTTACACACAAGGCGAAGACGCAGTTGTTTAATGTGGCGAATTCGGATTCATCCCATACATATATCTCTGTGGGCGGATGCATGAAGGCACTGAATATGTTGTGTGAGGAATCAGTTCAGTCTGAAGAGATGCTGCCACGTGACTTTATTTCTTTAATTTCATGTTTCTTTACTATATGCTATGCTAGCAAAATTGCGCGTGCAAATCCGCGACTCCTTGCTTCCCCACACTGCAAATTAGAAAGAGGAAAGCAGATTTTCCTCGTCGCGCTTTACGTTGCGAGACTAGTAGAATCTAATCTGGTGGCATCTATTGTGCTAGCTCCACAGTAGAAGTGAGGGGAAAGAGCCACACTAGAAGTGAGGGAATCTGTGACGTGAGTGGTCCAACAAGTTGTTCTAGCAATTCGGCGATGGCATGCTGTCGGTGTAATGGGGAGTTTTAGATCTTGCAGGTTGCGCGGTCAGATGGGTTGCAGTATTTGGATGAAGTGTGTCTGCCAGTTGAGTATTGTAGTGAATTTTACTCTTATTACCTTTTTTCTTAACAAGCCCTGTAATTACGTCTGTGCGGGTCAAATCTTGAAGTTGAATTTTAGACCAGTTATCATAAACCGATTGACCTGAAATTTTACATATTTACGATGACAATGCAGTACCGCCGAGCGGGTATATTGGACACAGAAGGTGGCCACAGCAACTCCTAAACTACCCAAGATAAACCTGTCGTGGTCGGGCTCATTGGAATTTTCTCAACATGAGTGTGGAATAAGGTAAAGTTGGCAATAAAAGCTCTGTGATTGAAATGAAATTTATGAGAAATTTATTTATGTATGTTGTTGTTGTTGCACCTCGGAGGTGCAAAGGGCCTTCGTTAAATCGCGCCACGCCTTCCTGTCTTCAGCCACGCTTCGGGCCTCGCTCCAGCTCAGTCCGACGGCTCGCAGCTCACTCTCGACGGTCCGCCGCCATGTATGGACCGAGCGTCCGCGGTTACGCCTACCGCCCGGCGGCTGCCATTCGAAAGCAACGCTCGCGTTATTAGTTCCCCCTCTTCGAATAGTGTGGCCGATCCACTTCCACTTTCGCATCGCGATCTCTACGGATGATGGCATATGTTCCAAAGATCTTGTAGGCTAATGTAGCTGGCAAGTGGGTGCCACATGACGGGCGACGCAGACTGGGCGGGCCTAAAAGGTGATCGCGATGACCTTGATGCATGCAGCAACTGGGATAATAATAATAATAATAGATTAGTAGTTGTAATTTAATTATACACATTTTGGAATATGTACTTTTTTATAAACATTGAAAGCTATTAAAAATTAGGCAGCGAACCCCAGGCATCAGGCATCCTTCAGGATGCAACTGTACTCGGATAGATGCAATAGGAATCGAATATGTATTTTTTTCAATAGTTCAAAGATTGTATTTTAACTGTCGCTCATCCTAAAAAAGCGTACATACGTCTGTTGCACGGCCTTTATAAAGTCTAGCTTTAGCAAGAACAAATAACAATCATTATAGGCTATTTTTTTTACACAAATCGAACTAGTCCCATAATAAGCTCAATAAGGCTTGTGTTGTAGGTACTAGGCGACGATATATTTAATAGATATATACTTAAATACATAGAAAACATCCAAGTCTCATCAGGAACAAATGTTTCTGTCCACCACAGAAACAAATGCCCTTACCGGGATTCGAACACGGGACCTCTAGCTTCGGAGGCAGTGTCACTACCAAATGGGCTAAACAGGCCGACTATTCCAACCGATCACTTAAGTCTGAAACTCGTGTATGTGTTAACAGGCGAATCCTGGGCCCCGGACGTTTACAAGTTAGCCGTGGTCCACGAGAGCGAGGGTCTCCTCGGTCACATCTACTGCGACCTGTACGAGCGGCGCGGCAAGCCGCACCAGGACTGCCACTTCACCATCCAGGGCGGGAAGCTCCTGCCGGACGGTAGCTACCAGGTCAGTCACTGTCACAACATCTACAGGCGATCCCGGCCCCGTGTACGAGCTAGCAGTCACGAGAGCGAGTCCTCGGTCACATCTACTGCGACTTGTACGAGCGGCGCGGCAAGCCGCACCAGGACTGCCACTTCACCAACCAGGGCGGGAAGCTCCTGCCGGACGGTAGCTACCAGGTCAGTCACTGTCACAACATCTACAGGCAATCCCGGCCCCGTGTACGAGCTAGCAGTCACGAGAGCGAGTCCTCGGTCACATCTACTGCGACTTGTACGAGCGGCGCGGTAAGCCGCACCAGGACTGCCACTTCACCAACCAGGGCGGGAAGCTCCTGCCGAACGGTAGCTACCAGGTCAGTCACTGTCACAACATCTACAGGCGATCCCGGCCCCGTGTACGAGCTAGCAGTCACGAGAGCGAGTCCTCGGTCACATCTACTGCGACTTGTACGAGCGGCGCGGCAAGCCGCACCAGGACTGCCACTTCACCATCCAGGGCGGGAAGCTCCTGCCGGACGGTAGCTACCAGGTCAGTCACTGTCACAACATCTACAGGCGATCCTGGCCCCGTGTACGAGCTAGCAGTCACGAGAGCGAGTCGTCGGTCACATCTACTGCGACTTGTACGAGCGGCGCGGCAAGCCGCACCAGGACTGCCACTTCATCCAGGGCGGGAAGCTCCTGCCGGACGGTAGCTACCAGGTCAGTCACTGTCACAACATCTACAGGCAATCCCGGCCCCGTGTACGAGCTAGCAGTCACGAGAGCGAGTCCTCGGTCACATCTACTGCGACTTGTACGAGCGGCGCGGTAAGCCGCACCAGGACTGCCACTTCACCAACCAGGGCGGGAAGCTCCTGCCGAACGGTAGCTACCAGGTCAGTCTCTGTCACAACATCTACAGGCGATCCCGGCCCCGTGTACGAGCTAGCAGTCACGAGAGCGAGTCCTCGGTCACATCTACTGCGACTTGTACGAGCGGCGCGGCAAGCCGCACCAGGACTGCCACTTCACCATCCAGGGCGGGAAGCTCCTGCCGGACGGTAGCTACCAGGTCAGTCACTGTCACAACATCTACAGGCGATCCTGGCCCCGTGTACGAGCTAGCAGTCACGAGAGCGAGTCGTCGGTCACATCTACTGCGACCTGTACAAGCGACGCGGCAAGCCGCACCAAGACTGCCACTTTACCATCCAGGGCGGGAAGCTCCTGCCGGCCGGTAGCTACCAGGTCAGTCACTGTCACAGCATCTACAGCCGATCCCGGCCCCGTGTACGAGATAGCCGTTGTCTATCAGAGCGAGGGTATCCTCGCTTACGTCTCCACACAGCACCAGGTTGGAGCCTCTACCATACCATCTCCATTGTTAAGTTTAGTGAAGTCCGTTCTTACCGATCACTTGTTAAGTTGAGTGGTCGTGTTGCGTGGCACCTTGTTTCGCAGACAAAAGTTTCATGGATGTATTGATTCGCAGAATTATTTATTTCATAGAATGTTTTAATTCCGAAACCGTTAAGTTTCTAGGTAGTCTTTTTAGGTCATTGTACTGCTGCATTGCACTGCTTTCGACGGCGAGAGAGTGGGACTCTAGCCCAGTGCATGAGAGTTGGAGGCACTATCACAGGCCTGTCATCGGGGGATCGGGGTAACCCGCAACTTTCGACGTAGCCTGTTTTTGTCAAAAGTCAAAAAGTCAAAAATACCTATTAATGATTTTTATTTATTTTTAATTGATTTTATTTTTGAATTTTAATTAATCTTATTTGTAATTGTATGTAATATTAATTTATGGACATTGTCTGAAATAAAAACATTTCATTTCGTTTTTCATTTCATTTCGTTTCATTGTGTAGAACTCATTTAGGTCTACCAGAAAAGTAGGTTAGATTAGAACTGCGACCCTTTTGAAAAAAAAGTTTTCTATGAACTCAATAATTCTGCGAATAAATACATTTATGAAACTTTTGTCTGCGAAACAAGGTACAACAGGCCGTTGTTGTACATTGAGTTATCGTTCTCTCGAATTATCCTTCACAAAACCTGCGTACTTATTTTAAAAATGGTAGAGCCATTGGTACAGTTGCTTCCTTTTCATTTTAGTAAAGGAGCCTTAGTTTTGATTCGTTTTTTTTTTCGATTATATTTAACTTTTGACTGTTTTGCCCTCAGAACCCCGTAGTAGTGGTAATGCTGTCCCTCAGCGGCGGCCACCGGTCGGGTCCCGCCCTGCTGTCCCCCGGGGCGGTGGACAACCTGTTCCACGAGTTCGGGCACGCGCTCCACTCCATGCTGGCGCGAGCGCGCCACCAGCACGTGTCGGGCACGCGCTGCCCCACCGACCTGGCCGAGCTGCCCAGCGTGCTGTGCGAGTACTTCGCGAGCAGCCCAGAGGTACCACCACCACTATATCAGCCAAAGGACGTCCACTGCTGGACATAGTCCCCAAATTCACGGGGGGTATATGCCATAATCGCCACGTTTGGTATGCCGGTTGGCGATCGCTGTATCTCCACCGCACCCTAGGGATGCTGCTGCTCATCCCCCGGTGGTCTTGGTCGTAGTTTTAGGACATACCCGGGTCCAAGTACAGTACAGTAAGATGTACAGTCAACAGCAAATGTAGATGATCATTTTTGTACTTTGTCGCACTAACGTAACAATACTGCGACAGTTGGGATGTGCAAAGTAGTGAAAGTGACAAGGTATTAAAATGATCATCTACTTCTACTACACACGATGTTCCACAGCTCGGGCACGTGCACTCAATGTTAACATCGGTGACAAAACTAAGTGTAAAACTAACATTACGTAAAAATCACTACATTCCTATCACTGCCGTAAGCTTAATTGTTGAATTAATTATGTCAATTGTAGTCATATTAAGTAGCATTTCATACTTGAAGGCTCGATTCACAATACTCGTAAAAATGTATAGGTACTATTTTAACCTGACGACTGGCGTCCTACACATAGTACATAGGTCCCAATTAAGGTTTGACTCTGTGTCAATTTGACAGAGTATAATTTATTCAGACTTCATAAAAGAAGGAGGTTTACAACTCGGTTGTATTTTATGTTTGTTACCTCAGGACTGTCTTTTATAAACTGATTGGTTTTTTTTGTTTGAGAGGAGGCACCTTCAAATTGGTCTCATATAATTTTGGTGCACGTCTAATGACGAGATCCATGAGTAATCGAAGGCACTCCTCAAATATTATAGGCACGTCTATGGCGACTCCGGTGTTTTTATTGTAGGAGATTGGAGTCTGTTTTTTAATATTTAAAAAAATCTTGTGTGTTGAATTAACTAGCGGTCACCATCATGCACACTTACCCCGAATCTTTCACAGGTGGTGCGGCGATTCGCGCGCCACTTCCAGACACGAGAGGCGATGCCGGAACACATGCTACAACGGCTCTGCGCGTCTAAATACCTGTTCGGTGCACAGGAAATGCAATTGCAGGTATAAAAAAAGGCGAAGGGTGGTATTCCACTCGTCCAATATCTTTGTCCAATCATTAATCATTTTTTTTTGACAGAGGCCCATTCCACTCATCCAATTTCTTTGATCAAAGATATTGGACAAAGATATTGGATTAGTTTAATACGGGGTGGTATTCTACTCATCCAATTTCTTTGTCAAATCTTTGATCAAAGTTTTTTGACGTAGGCCCATTTCACTCATCCAATATCTTTCTCCAAGTTTTTTTTTCATGCGTAGCCATATTGATTTAACTGTCATCAGAATCTTTGATCAAATGTCGGGGTCCCATCCAAGTTGGATGAAATCATCCAATTTCATATACCTCCCTAATACTCGATTGCTTTGCATAGTAGGTATGTTTTATAGTTTTTGTATAACTCTTGTTACTTTGACACTTGCGATGTTGACAGCAATACAATTTAAGTCCTACATTTAGGTACAAATAAACAGAACTCCGGTTGTTGCCTGTCATGGCGTACGGTATTCTCAACAGTACCCCAGAGAATACGTCAAATAATCATACCGCTACCAAGCGAGATGGTTTAAACCTGACTGACTATATTAATTAATAATAAATCAAACCTGACTGACTAGATTCAATAAGAACGACAGAGATAAATCGTTTCACTTCATAGTTTTCTTTCTTTGCCTATATGTCATGTGAAATAGTTTGAGGCAAATAAACGACTACCCGCCCAAATTATGCTAAACCGCCAGCCGTTTTAGACAAGTCCTCAGTTTAGCGGCGAGCTTTTCCGTCTCTCTTGGTGGAACGCGTATAGGGCCCGGTCTCTATAGAGGTAAATAAATCCTTACTCAGACACGATAAATGATAGCCACTTCGGGTCTAGTCGTATTCCGAGCTTGCCCGATGGAAAAACATCATTCAATACATACATACATATGTAAACTCACGAGCACCAATATCTGCCATAACAAAGCGTGCATAACTGACACGGCTCTATTTCTAGGGCCGTTAGGACGTGTCAGATATTTTCGCCGCCTTTGTTTAGGCAGACATTAATGCTGGTGACTGTACCATCCCATTATTATTGGTAAACGGGACTTAACGCGTACAATTTAACTGAAATGTTTTTTTTTTTGAGGTTTGTCCGACATTTATTTTAGTTGTGCGCGATTAAGTCCCGTTAATCAATAATAATGTGTAAAAATCGTACAAGTTTAAATCAATATATGTACCATACGTTAAAGGGAGATATTTAAATGTAATTGCCCTAATAATAATGTGGTTGTTGTGCAGGTGTTCTACTCTGCCCTGGATCAGCGCTACCACGGGCCAGGAGCGTCACACGGCGGACAAACCAGCGCCGTCCTGCAAGAAGTACAACGGCAATACTACGGGCTGCCCTACGTGCAGGACACGGTACGTTCATTATCCAAGTCTAGGTCGTTACAGGTGTTCGACTTGGCGCTAGACCAGCGCTACCACCGCCGTCCTGCAGTAAGTACAGCGGAAATAATATGGGCAGCCCTACGTGCAGGACACGGTACGTTCATTATCCAAGCCTAGCTCTTTATAGGTGTTCTACTCGGCGCTAGAACAGCGCTACCACCGCCGTCCTGCAGTAAGTACAGCGGAAATAATATGGGCAGCCCTACGTGCAGGACACGGTACGTTCATTATCCAAGCCTAGCTCTTTATAGGTGTTCTACTCGGCGCTAGAACAGCGCTACCACCGCCGTCCTGCAGTAAGTACAGCGGAAATAATATGGGCAGCCCTACGTGCAGGACACGGTACGTTCATTATCCAAGCCTAGCTCTTTATAGGTGTTCTACTCGGCGCTAGAACAGCGCTACCACCGCCGTCCTGCAGTAAGTACAGCGGAAATAATATGGGCAGCCCTACGTGCAGGACACGGTACGTTCATTATCCAAGCCTAGCTCTTTATAGGTGTTCTACTCGGCGCTAGAACAGCGCTACCACCGCCGTCCTGCAGGAAATACAGCGTCAGTACTTCGGGATGCCCTTCGTGCAGTACACGGTGCGGTCATTATCCAAGGCTAGGTCTTTACAGTTGTTCTACTGGACGCTACAACAGCGCTCCCACTGCCATCCTGCAGGAAGTACAGCGTCAGTACTAGGGGTTGCCCTATGCTCATGGAAATTTTCGATTTTTAAATCTACACGTAGAAATTCAGTTTTGGGGCCAGATAATACCCCGTAGAAATGGTATAATGGCGATAAGGAGATGGTGGGACACCTTGTGAAACCAGAGAGACCTTATCTCACAGGTGCAGGGCCCAACATACGCCAGGGAAAAACAATAGATTTTATGCACATCATATGCGGTCATGTTTGGAATATTTGTAAGTTGGAAGACTAAGGCTGCGTTTCCACCAGACATGTGCGAGGATGCGTAGCGAAGGATGTGTTTGTTAAGAACCAATAGGAACACATCGTTGACCTTTCCTCGCTTAGCGCAGGGCGCATGAAGTGATTCTATTGGTTCTTAAAAACACATCCCTCGCTACGCATCCTCGCACATGTCTGGTAGAAACGCAGCCTTAGTAGGAGGTAGAGCCAAATTTATCCGTTTTGAGTGGAAGAACATTACATGTATATGACTATGATCGTCACTTGCAGGCGTGGCAGCACCGCTTCAGCCACCTAATCGGCTACGGGGCCAAGTACTACTCGTACCTGATTTCGCGCGCGCTGGCCTGGAGCGTGTGGCAGCGCAAGTTCTCGCGCGAGCCGCTGTCGCGCGCGGCCGGCGACGCGCTGCGGCACGGCGTGCTGCGCCACGGCGGCGCCCGACCGCCACAGGTACGCCGTCATTCTCAACATTGCCTTCGTCATCGTTGTCACCGTTATTTTTTTTGTAAAATAAGCGATGTTTAGGATTTAAGGTGGTTTCCCTCCAGGTCCTAATTTATTTTTCACCCTATAGCATTTTATGAAAAGGGCAAGCGAATGACGATATATATTGTCAGCCCACTGCAATCTATATTAATATTATAAAGCTGAAGAATGCTCGCTGCTACATATCTCTGGTAATGCTTCGCTTTCCTTACATTGCTCTAAATCTCGGATCAACCCCATCAACAAAGATGCATTAACGACGCCGAGGTTAGAGTTGAACGCCATGCTATTGTTAGCCAAACTGACGACCTGTTTAGCCTACTTGTTAGTGACTCTGCCTCCGAAGCTAGAGGTCCCGGGTTCGAATCCCGACCAGGGCATTTATTTGTGCATTTTTACGGATATTTGTTCTTGGGTCTTGGATGTTTTCTATGTATTTATGTATGTATTTATCTATATAAGTATGTATATCGTCGTCTAGTACAAGCTTTGCTTAGTTTGGGACTAGGTCGATTTGTGTAAGATTGTCCCCCAATGTTATTATTATCTCTTTATTCATTTTTTCTTCTCTTAGATTAGGTTTTTAAAATATTTTTATAAAAAGTAAAATATAAAACAATATTTACATAACATAAAATCATTATAAAAACCTAACACTACCTACCTAACATTAAAAAAAGGGTGTCGCCGGCAGCGAGGCAGGGCCTAAGCTACCGGTGGTTAGGGCGACAGAGAGAGGAACCTCCTGACTATTCGTGCCGTGTCCAGGAGTACCGCCTTCTGTATCTGACCCTTGACCCAGCCATCTAACGAGAGTCTCTTGAGATGTTGGTCGAGACTCTTCGCTATTAGACCGTTCACAGAGACGACTATCGGGACAATAATCGTTGAATCAACATCCCACATGGCGGTTACCTCATGTGCCAAGTCTAGGTACTTGCTGACTTTGTCCTTCTCAGCTTTCACGAGGTTCTCGTCATGGGGGATGGTGATATCAACGAGTATTGCCTGGCGCTTCAATCGATCTGTCAGCACGATATCAGGCTTGTTGGCTACAATAGTCCTGTCCGTGATGACAGATCGATCCCAATAGAGCGTTGCACGACCATTTTCGAGATATTTAATAATAATAATATTATTATTATTAAACTAACAAGCAGAGTCTAGCATACCTTAAAGCTAAAACTTAACATACAAGATGTAACAAGATATGCTGAATACAGCTGAGCTTGTTTGTTTGAACGCGCTAATCTCAGGAATGTAAAGGAAGGTCGATTTGAAAAAATATTTTTGTGTTGTATAGTCCATATATTGAGGAAGGCTTTAGGCTATATAACATCACGCTACGACCAATAGGAGCGCAGACGCGGACGAAGTCGCGGGAAACAGCTAGTCTACTATAAAACCCTACAGCGTATGGCAGAGCAAGTTCACGCCATTCGTCATTGTATAGTGTTGTTATATCTATTACATTTATATAGTTGTCTAGTACCCATGTACCCATAACACAAGCCTCATTGAGCTTACTATGGGACTAGTTGGATTTGTGTAAAAACATGTCCTCTAATATCTTTTTTTATTATTTTTTTCGTCGTGTGCTACAAACCCCGTTCCTCTGCTTCACAACTTACATAATAAGCTATTAAAATTGCGCCTTCTATGTAAAAAATGATTATTATATTTTCACAGGAAATTCTCGGGGAATACCTCGGCACGGAGATGACCCCGAACACCCTCGCGATGGCCCTGATCGAGGAACTAGACTATCACAAGGATCACCTGGACACGGTTTTCAAGATCGCAGACAAATGAACAACTACCAGTTTGTCGTGTGTCTATGGCGTATGTAGAATGTTTTAATAAGGCCAACGATCTCTATATAGTCTGTAGAGGCTCGAACATCGTCAACATTTTGTCTTGCTCGCTCCCTAGTATTAGCTCGATATGCTGTCCTCGTCGCTCTCGCGCGGAAACTTGAAAGAGAATCAGCATGAAACAAGTTTTTTGTCAAAACGGATCATTATTTTAAAAAAGTAAGAAAATGACTTTATTGTACATTATTACAAAGAGTGTGTATGTGACTTAATTTCTCTAATTTATTTTTGGTTTTGGTTTTCGAGGGTGGTCTTCAAACCCCATATTACTAAAAATAAATTTACGCTACTCTTATGTTCTTTAGAGTACGATATAATTGTTTTCTAGTACTAAACTTGCAATTGTTAGTTCATAAAATGGATAAGGTAGCGAACCCCAGGCCCTGGGCATCCCTCAGAGTTCATAAAATCGTTACAAAACGACCATTTTTTTTACCAAGCACGAGCCTAAAGCATTTTGAAGTATGTAAACAACCGAAACCACGTGACCAATCAGCCAACCGAAGTAGCCTCTCATATCAAGCAGACGATCGCCAATTACCACAGTATTATGCTCAGACTCAGACTTCAAATCATAATACCACTACCGAGCGAGATGGTCGTAATCAAATTTGAATAAGAGCAACAGAGGAAGACATATCATTTATTGCCCGTCAGTTTTACTTTTTTTTATTGCGTCATACTATTTGATGTCAACACCATATCAGCCCAAGGACGTCCACTGCTGGACATAGGCCTCCCCCAATTGAATGGGGGTAAATCACAGATATCAGAGAAAAGCAGATAAGCGCTAATAAGTTGAACGTTTTCTATACTTCCGATCTATTCCCACTAACGTACTTATCAGTAAGTAAGAAAGAAATAGATATCATGTAGTCTAACAGGTCTTCAACTGTCATTGTCTCAACTATTCATCGCTTCGTGACGAGAGTTAGTGCAGTGAAAGATAATTTACTACGAAATATCGACATCGATATTCAATTACTATTGATATTCTTAAGTCGTATATCTTACTCCTATACTTTGTTGAAATATTTATGAAATTAAAAACACAAACTGCATTCAATATCAATAATAAATATAAATAAATATTAGGGGACAATCTTATACAAATCGACCTCGTCCCAAACTAAGCAAAGCTTGTACTAACCATGGGTACTAGACGACGATATACATACTTGTATAGATAAATGCATAGAAAACATCCAAGACCCAGGATAAATGCACAAATCGCGATAAATGCACAAATAATGTCCTGACCGGGATTCGAACCCTGTCGTATGCAGGGTCACTACCAACTAAGCCAAAGTGGTCGTCAAACGTCAAAAGATTCTAATATATCCTACAAATTAAAATTATGTAGTTATGTAGGTAATGACTAATGATTTTAAGCATTTTATACTCAAATGTTTATTTGAAACTTTAGGTTATGGTTGCCTCCAGGGCGCACCGGCCAGAACCCTTCCCCTTCCCCCAGACCCGCGAGGGTCCAGAGGAACTGGAAGAGCCCAGACACTCGTGGAGGTTACCCGACTAGCGCCCCATCGTCGTCTAGACCATAACACAAGCCTTATTGAGCTTACTATGGGACTAGTTTGATTTTTATAAGAAATTGTCCCCTAATATATACTTATTTATTTATATATGCGTTTATAATCCAGTTTTGTCATAAAACAAATTAACTTAGCTCATTTAGATCAAAATATTTCTCTCAGATAAAAAAAATATTAATGTATGCAACGTCTTAACATATTATGCCTAAACCTAACAAAACCAACTCATCTGAAGCGGTCCCTGAAAATTCAGTAAATAAATATTGATATTTCCCAACTTGCCTCAAGGGGCATCTGGAATATTGTAGGTATTGCATCTGGCAATAATAATCTTTTATTGTTCTTAGTAACATAAAAGTCACTTTTAAAATGTTTGGAGCAGATTCTGTAATGTTTGGTCGGCGTTGATGCGTCCTACTGCGTCAATTCATTTTTGAAGTAAATTAT
The DNA here is from genome assembly GCA_905163555.1 of Notocelia uddmanniana. NCBI lineage: Eukaryota > Metazoa > Arthropoda > Insecta > Lepidoptera > Tortricidae > Notocelia > Notocelia uddmanniana. Next base: position 4,124,015 of record LR991057.1, read on the forward strand.
TATTCGGAAATCTAAAGTTGACAAATAACCATGTAATTAATAATTTAACGCAATAATATCTCGTCTAAATGCTTACGTAAATAATTCATATCGATAAATTGTCGATATATATTTTTTTCATTCAGTAACAGCACTAGCCCAGTTCACGACAGATGAATTTTTACCAAAAAACCTTTCTGAAATGAATTTGGAACTACGCAAAAGGTACATTTTGTAGTATCCAGCATCTGTAGTCTATCTCAGACTATTATGTTGCATAATGTTCGTGCAATTTTTGAAATAATAGCAAAAGTTTCTTACCAATGAAAACTGATATTTTCTCCGGACTTTTTCACTGATTTTAAACTGCTCCGGCACCATTGCACTACGCACCACATTTCTGCTTACGTGTAAATAAAGATTGTTGAGTTTTGATACATATAATTTCGTAATTTTCACAATATCTATTGCACTTTCGGTACCGTTTTGTTTTTGACGTATCGTTGTGATGTTTACTAAATTCACTGTGGTGTGACATGGTGTGTTTTTTAAATCGGGACAATTCGTTAATATCGTACTAGTTGTCCCATTCTAACTCATTTTGGTGTGCCATAAGGATTAACGAGACAACTATATGAAAAATCGTCTGGCTTAATACTGCGAGTCTGCTTTTATATGATGTCTGTGGGGTAAATGCCATAATCGCCACGCTTGGCATGCGGGTTGGCGATCGCAGTATCTCCACCGCACTCCAGGGTCCAGGGATGCTGCTGCCCATCCCCCGGTGGTCTTGGTCGTAGTTTTAGGACATACCCGGGTCCAAGGACCACTAAATATACGAGGTTCTTTAAAGTTGTTTACCTATAAGGGGCCCTTTACATGGTTAATATTATCACAACACTGGGATGGCAATATTATCGCGATATTCAAAATAGTATGGATTTTTCTTCAATGTTCACGTGATGCGGATCGTGATATGACTGTATCGCGTGATAATGTTCACCGTGTAAAAGGTCCCTAAGCCAGCAGCGATTCGTCCCTCTCGGGCACCCACGTATAGCGAATTGTCACGTGGCTACATTTGTTGACAGATGGTTTACAGTAAAACCAAAGTATTCAGAGTGCTTGTCAATCTTGGTTTTTGATGATAAATATATATACTTTCAGCTGCAAGTGTGAGTGTAAGAGTGATAGAAAGCCGATTACTGTTAATAAGATGGGTTTACTGTACGTTTATGTAAATACTCAAATTATGGACGTGCGAAGAAGTGCCTTAAGGGACCGGTAGATAATGGCGTACAATGATGCAAACCCACCAGAATACAGACCGCTCAACACCAACAGTTCCGTAGTGTCAAGCAAGATTATTTTTCATATAGTCTTTTTCAATCCTTATTTTTAACCAAGATGAATTAGAACTATAATTTTCGGCTGTTAACGAATGTCACCTTTTAAAAGCGCACCAAAATGTTAAAACCCATATAAACTAACACACCACAAATGTCAGTTCAGTACAATTTTCAGTTATGAAGACGGAGACACTGACAGGTGAAGACCTGTCATATATCACTTATCTGTCCCTCTCTAACTTACTGATTTGTGTATTAGTGAGAATAGATCAGATGTACAGAATTTTTTCCTTAAATGAGCGGATCTTGATATCTGTGCCTCAACGTTAAATATGGCGCCGGTTGCTGTCTTCCCATAGAAACTTGTCAAACTTTAGATACAATCAGATTTTAAGGAACACCGCTTACGATTACAGACGGTTTGGTGCAACCTGAATAACTGAGGGGAAGCATAAGAGGGTTATATTTAGGTGTTGAGTTGAGATTAATGTTTGTATTTAACTGTAACATTCGGCCGATAGTCACCAATGTTGTTTCGATTTCGTGAATGTTATCAAACATAATTTATGTGCTTGTAAATACAATCCTGATTTAAAAATTTAGTTGTTTTATTTACATGGGATTTCAACTTAGCATTTTTTGTTGTTATTTTCACCTTCATCAGCCATTATTTTTCACTAATTTACTGCGACTTAATGCATTTTTAGCTTTAACTTGGCAGTTTTCTTAAATATTTGCTTTCATAGTATTATAATATAACATACTGCATAGAAAACTGCCAAGTTAAGGCTCAAAATGCATTAAGCCGCTATAAATTAGGCTTACTGTAAACAATGTAGTGCCAGACTAGGCACCTTTTCATATAATCTACGGAACTTGGCACCCATTTAGATCTCAATTATTTTGTCGGTAAAAACGACAACGCACTTACAACCCCTCTGGTGTTACGAGTGTCCATGGGCGGCGCTAATCGCTTACCATCAGGCGATTCGTCTGCTCGTTTGCCTCCTATGTCATAAAAAAAAACTGCCATTTCCACATGTATGTTTCTCATGGCAAATTTTTACTTTTTGTCAAACTACACCAAATGGCGCTTTTCAAGAGCGAATGCACGAGTTACTTATACAAAATACCCAAATCGTTATAGGTGCACCTCAAACATTTGAAGAGTTAGGATTTCTCCAGGGAACTATAATCAGATTGTTATCTGAAAACTATGGGACCACCCCTGAAGTATACCGTTTCAAACAAAAGAATAATTTTCCACATACATATCTTATTTCGGGGATATCGGAAACGGCTCTTCGATGAAATTTACAATCCCGGGGTTTACGGGGCGAAAAATCGACTAAACTTTCGAATTTAGATGAACCCCTTTCTTCCCTTGGGTGTATTATATTCTTTGCTTGGGTGTCGTAAGAATTGACCATGGGAATCAGGTTGAAGTGTGTTGTGGGCGATGGGCTAGCTACCTGTCACTGCAATATCACATTTTCTCCATAAACCTACAATTGCTAAAAGTGGCACTGATATTAATTGTCGTGTGCTCTGCTTACCCCTTTTGGGAGTATGGGCATGAGTTTATACTGTATGTATGGCAACGACGCATATATCCGTCCAATGCGATATCAACCTACGTGCATTTCTTTAGGGTTTAACTTGGCATTTGACATTCCCATGTCATCAAAGTCAAAGTCAAAGTCAAAATATTCTTTATTCAAATAGGCCTAGCAACAAGCACTTTCGAATCGTCAGTTATAACATGTATTAACATATATATTAATTAATTATTTAGAGCAATTTATTGATGCTATTATTATTCTTTAAAATTATTTTGTAGTAAAATTCACAATAGGATCGTCAAAACATAAATAATAATAATAATAAAAAAATATATAAAAAATAGAAATCTAGACAGTTTCTAGAATAAAATCAAAAAAAAAAGATCATATTAATATTTAATGCCATAATGATTAATTCATTAATATTTCAGTCACAATTAATCCCACGGTGTTTTATCATTCATGTAGTCATGTGTGCTATAATATGCTTTCGATATGAGTTGACGCTTTACATAATTTTTAAATTTATTAATAGATAATTCAGTTACGTTTCTTGGAAGCTTATTATAAAACTTCACACCATTACCCATGAATGATTTTCTAATTTTCTGGAGGCGAGTGGTGGGCACCGCGAGTTTGTGTTTATTTCGAGTATTAATATTATGTATGTCACAGTTCTTCCTGAAATTTACAATGTTTTTATGTACATACACAATATTATCATAGATGTATTGACAATGCAATGTCATTACATTAATGTTCTTGAACTTATCTCTAAGTGAGTCTCTATGGTTCATTTTATATATTGCTCGAATAGCCCTCTTCTGCAGAACAAAAATGGTATTAATATCTGAAGCACTGCCCCATAGTAAAATACCATACGACATAATACTGTGGAAGTAACTAAAATATACTAATCGAGCTGTCTTCACGTCTGTCAGTTGGCGGATCTTGCTCACGGCAAAAGCTGCTGAACTCAGTCTATTCGAGATTAGCAATATGGGGACCCCATTGGAGTTTGGAATCTAATGTTAATCCAAGAAAAACTGTACTATCCACTAGTCCCAATTCCTCATCTTTCACAATGACACTTGTTTGATTGTGCTTAACGTTAGTCGTGACAAACTTGATACATTTGGTCTTTTTCTCATTTAACAATAAATTGTTGACATTGAACCAATTAACTACTTTAGCAATAGCATTGTTTATATCATTATTAGATTGTTGCTGTCGTTTGACTTTGAATATAAGAGAGGTATCGTCTGCAAACAATACTATATCATGGTGGGTCTTTACGAGGTATGGCAAGTCATTTATGTAGATAAGGAATAGGAAAGGTCCCAATATTGATCCCTGCGGTACACCCATCGAGACCACTGATCCCGGTGATCGCTGTCCATTCACATCGACCCTTTGTATTCTACCATATAGATAAGATTTTAGCAAATTCAGTGCCGATCCTCTAACTCCATAGTAGTGCAGTTTCCTGATTAATGTTTCATGACATACGCAGTCGAAGGCCTTGGACAAATCGCAAAAAATACCTAAGGCATCCTGTGACTCTTCCCAGGCATCGAATATATGTTTAGTTAGCTCAACAGCCGCGTCGGTTGTCGAGCGACCCCGCGTAAAACCAAATTGCTTATTATGCATTAAATTGTTTGTATTAAAATGTTTTATTAATTGGGACAAAACTAATTTTTCAAAAATTTTACTAAATGTTGGTAGCACAGATATTGGTCTAAAATTAGTAGGGTCAGAAGTGCTACCTGATTTAAATAAAGGAGTTATTTTACTATGTTTCATTAGATCAGGAAACTCACCGCAGTCAATACTGTTATTAAATACAACTACCAAGTCAGGCGCTATGACTTCTATTAGAGATTTGACAGCATGGACAGAGACTCCCCAGAGATCACCAGTTTTTTTGACATTAATTGATTTAAACGCCTTTATTACATCTGGGGTACTAACATATTCAAAATGAAGATTTCCACTACATTCTGAGGCGTTATCTTTTAACAATGTAACGGCAGACGAAGGTGAAGAATTTAATGTCTTTGTTGTGGATACTGGTATCTCAGTGAAAAATTTTTCAAATTCTGTTGCTACTTCTAAACTTGAATCTATAATTTTGCCATCAATTTTTAGTTTAAGATCATTCATTTTGTGCTTTGATCTACCAGTTTCCACATTAATTAATTTCCATGTTATTTTGATAATGTCCGAACTATTTGTAATTTTCTGGCTTATAAAATTACGTTTAGCTATATGACAATCTATTTTAAATTTCTTAGAATATCGTTTGACATGTTCCTTAAATTCATCACTCATATTAAACCGGCGTTCCTCATATAAAGCATACAGTGCTTGTCTACGTTTATGTAAGTCCTCAGTAGCCCACTCACTAAAAACTGATGTCCCACCAACCACGACCGATTTGGATGTAAAAATCGCATTATAATGTTTCATAAAAGTGTGAAAAAATGAATTGTACATTTCGTTTGGACTCATATCGGAAGACAGAAAGGGTAGCGCCTGGACTAGACTTTGCTTCATTCGTTCCATACGGCCCGTGGTTACTGGTACAATAGTTATTTGTTTCCTCAGGGTATTTCTTCTTAATGTCTCAAATACCATTAATTGACCTAAGTGATCTGATTCTAATTTACTGATTACACTTTTAGTGATTGGAATAATATTAGTGAAAGGTGGCGCTTGTAGCAGTGACTCTAGTAGGCTCCGTAAATATATGACTCAAATTACAAGATTTGAAAAGATTCAACAAATTGATACTTGTTGTTGAATTTTCTAAAATGTTTACATTGAAGTCTCCGCATATAAGTAATTTCTTACTAGAGAGTGATATTTTAAGTAGCACGGATTCCATTATGATTTCAAAAAGGTCAAAATTACTTAATGGCGGCCTATACACACAGACAACAATAAATTGCTCTAATTCTACTGCACTTATTTCTATGGTCCGTTCAACAGACAAGGATACAATGTCCTTACGTTCCTTAAATTTTAATTTATTATGTAATATTATTAATGACCCACCATGTATGGAACTGAGTCTGGTGAACGAACTTCCCACCTGGTGGTTATTAAATTGAGGCATTAATTCATTATTTTTTAACCAATGTTCAGTTACACACAATATTTCAATATTATAATCATTCAAAAAGAGTTCAATCTGTAAGTCTTTTCCTCTAATAGACTGAATATTTTGGTGAACCAGGTGCATATATTTTCCATGATGGCAGTATCTTTCATTAAATTTATTAATAACTAAATTGCCAGAGTTTGAGTACTCCTTTGTCTTAAAATCTAATTTAAATGATTGGTTAAAACTGGAACCAATTCCAACTGTATATTGAACTGCTCAATAGGAGCAGAGTTATGTGCCAAATTCTTGGCAGAAATGTCAAATAAATAGGATAGTGACAAAGCTATTTGTCTTTTATAATAATTACAAAGGTAAAACTTACCTTTAGTCAATAAATTAAACTTACCTTTAGTTAATATTTGTTAGTGTCAATTATGCTAAACTTACTACTATATGTACAGAAATTATGCAGAGCTATATTCAAATTATATCTAGTGTCATTTTCTGCCTTTGAAATCTGATGACAATAGGGGAACATAATAATTTCTTTTACAGTTAATGTGTCCAATTTTTCAGAAAAATTAATTAAATTATGTTTGTTCACATTTCCTCTGTTACCCATAAGAATAAGCAGTGTTGTTTTAGAATGAATACTATTATCACTCATAATTTGATTTGACATATTATCAAGGCTACTATAAGGCAGACAATTGCTTATTGCGCTAAGCCCTGTTAAGTGATCGCTTAGATATGTGCCCATATTACTTCCAAACTCATCACAGTACATAATTACATTAGGTGTGTTCGTTTCTGAAGTGTGGAAGGAGCTATTATTATTTTGTTCTTGTGGAGGTACACTGGCACAAAGGTTTGGGTTCGATGGACCATCTGATAAATGACCACTCATTTGTTTACATAAACATGACTGGCCATTGGTCAGTGACTCAAACCGTTCTGAGTTATAATTAATTTGTGTTATTAAATCATCCATGGCTAATGGCGGGTCATAGGGCCAACATATTACGAGCGCTTACCGACTGAAATAAAAAAAATGAATCATGCGAAATAACGTTTAGGCGCAAACTGAAGAACCTTTTATTGGAAAAGTCATTCTATTCAGTCAAGGAATACATCGACATTGTACGATAATACATTTACGAAACTATTTTGTTACATTTAGTTACTTCTTATTTATTTGTCATCAAATCATTAGTTTTGTTATTTGACATTATTTTTAATTTATTTTCTTATTTGACAAGTACCTATTTCTTAGGTACCTTCATTTTATTCTACTTTTATAAGTGTAAATTCTGACATACGTTCCCTTTTTGACATTGTTTTTATATTTTTTGATTTTATACCTATGATATGCATAAAACATAAAATTAGCATTGAATCATCCAATATAACAATGCGTTCAGGGCGTTGTTGCGGCTGCCCCGCTGGTGTAGTGCGTCAGGGATGTTCGCGCACGCGCGTGTGGATGGCTTCCCGGCCATCATGCGCGCGCGGTGCGCAGCCGCACTACGGCGCCTGCGAGACAGCCGCAACAGCCTCCTGGCCGTTATAGCGGACAGGCTAGACAGTCAGCTCCTCACTCACTGGAATAGAGTACACTCAATAATGACTTCATACACGTACTAAGCGAGTGTGTCTGGCTTCTCTTCTGACCCCTACTTACCTTAAGACTGCTTTAACATTAAATTTAAGTTTTATAAAATGTAACTAACAAATTTTATGGACTGCTGTTGTCTGAAATAAACGAATTTTATTTTATTTTATTTTATTTTTATTTTATTTTATTATGAATATTTTCTATATTGATTTATAATTTTGTTTTGACATTTTTTATTGCATACACGACCTTTTATTGCTTATTAATTTTACCATATTTTTAATTTGTAGGTTTATGCATGATATATGCACTACATATATCATGCACATCGTTATTTTTTAAGTTATTTTCATTTTCATTAAATATTGTATTTGAACGATCACTATACGATAAGTAATATAAGCCGAATGTAATTGTATTATATGAACATGGTATAATGAGATATAATAAACTAAACTAAACTAAACTAATGAATATTCATTAATATTCTAACCCTGCCGTCCCTATATATATTTGAAATAATAATGTATGTTAGGAAGAATTTGGGCAATTTTCCAACGAACGCTGATAAACCAATAGCCACGAGAAATACTGGGAAACTGAAAGTAACCTTCTATAGACTAGTAAAGGCGAAAAAGTCGTTCTTGGGAAATTGTATCAAATTCTACAATAAAATTCCTAAACACATTACTGAACTTAGTAATTCTAAATTCAAATCTGTAGTAAAACAAACACTTATTTCAAAAGCATATTATAAGATAAACGATTACATCATGGATAGGGATGTTTGGCAGTGATAGCGTCCTGCACGAGTAATCTATCGCGAAAATATGTTTTCTACTGTAGCATTGTTATTTCAGTTATTTTGTAGTAGCTGACACTGTAATTTATATTTAACTATACAATGTATATTGTTTTGAAAAAATGACACCTCGCCGAGTTTCTTACGCCGGTTCTTCTCGTGGCAGAGGTTTATTTTTCCGAACCGGTGGTAGTTTATTGACGTTCATAGGTGCATGTAATATGCCTAATTTGAAGAATAAACTACTTTTACTTTTTTTTTTTTACTTTTTAATAACTTTTTTTGAATTTTCATTCATCCTATCTAAAGATTTTATTGAGTCCTCCAACTTATGAATTTTTAATTTCAATATCTGTGTGTCAGTTTCATATTTTGATTTACTATTTTTCAACTGAGCAGAATATATATCCAACTTATCCACTAAATTTATATTAATTTTGCTAAATCTCAAGTTCTTGAAAAACAATTTATTCCTTTTTGACAACTTTTGTGTTTTTTTTATAAATCTGTTCAGTCTAAGATATTTCTTTAGTTTATTACCGCTGCAATGTTCTAGCCCTGATGTGTTAGAATCATTGGTTAAATCTATAGTAACCACAGGATTATCAATTGCAGAGGTAGCCAACTTTGAGTCGGGCCCGACCAGTTCCTCGAATAAACTCTGAGTGTGAGCCTCTGCAGCTTTAGTTTGGGCTTCCTGTAGGTCGTAGATTTTTTCGTGGGCATCATGTAGCGCTCTCTCCAGTGAGTTAATGTCCTTCAAAGCCTCTTCATATGCAGCACCACACTCAGTAAACCGGTCATGGCGGTGATTGATAGCGTTTGTATTTGACAGAGCGCTGAAAAGGTTAATTTTATAATCCACAGTAAAAACCAACGTTATACTTAACGTTGGCCACCCATTTCTAACGAGATATTTCATCAATCGAGACTGAAATGGGTGGTTTTACCAAAGTTAAACACTGTCTTCATTTCGAATATGAGTAAACTAAAAAACAGAATAGGGATGTTGACTGAAACGTCAAAAACGCTCTGTTAGGGTGGTGTCGTCGTTATTGATACGAGTATTAGATCGTGTGAGATTACTTAGCTGGCAAGTCCGGCAAAGTATTTGACAGAAGCTCGTATCACTATTGTCTGTAGTATGCTTGTGATTGGCGTCTGGCGTCGTTGACTGGCACAGTGTTACGTTGCCTAGCAGCGCTTGCGACGCTCGCTAACTTTGCCTTGTAAATAAATGATACAAAGTTGAGTGCTGAAGTGTTTTCGTGTAACTGGAAATTTCTGGAGTTACGCTGCTCGTCTATATGAAAGCTAAGTATAATGATCCTTAGCATATATAAGACCGATATAGGTTATGTCAGATTTGTATGCATGTTAAGATGTTTCATATCAGTAATCAAAACCCTATGTAATAGGGAATTTATATTTATTATTTGCCAGTATTTGATATGACACAAGATGTCCCACAAGTCGCTAAGTTTATGTTAACTAATTACACAGTCTCATTATTCTATCCTTACCAGAGAAGTTAATGAACAACAGTTAGATATTGTCGTGAGAAATGTCTAGAAGAGTCGCTACTTATGAAGTATAAGTAATCTGTTCTCCTCCCTATATGATACGAGCTGATAGTTCCTTAATCCGCTTGCCGTGTGTCGGATTATGGAGAGAGTAAGGGTGTGTAACTAGACGGGGTACCCTAGAGAACTTGGCGCCAAGTAGTTGAAGCACATGGCAGGCGAGGGTCGGATGCTGAAGGCATAGTTGACTCTTGTCGTTGAGTTAAAGTAGCCGTGGATCGGCTTTTGGTCGTGATCGACCTGAAATGTTTTGTAGCAGTGATCTGCTCTGTTTATGATGTAGCCGTGGAACGGCCTTTGGTCGTTGATCGACCCGAGATGTTGTGTAGCAGTGATCTGCTCTGTCGTTGATCGACTTGAAGAGTTGCGTATTGTTTATTCAAACAGATTGAATAGACAGTAATCACCCTTAGGAAACTTTGTACAGATTGATTAGAGTAATGCTCGTAGACCATGACATACAAACATGACTCATACATGACCACAGTTAAAGTATACATGTAACAAGCCTTGGTGGCATTCAGTACAGAGGAAAGATAACACTTGCCAATGAGGCAGTTTATTAGTATAACTATATATATGTTACATTGACCGAGGTACGGTCAAGTTGTTAACCGATTGGTTAATATGAGAAGTTGTGTTGCCCACCATAGTGGGAATAAAAGAAGATATATAAGAGCTAGAGAAAACCATTATAGCTATTTGAAATATACATGATAGTGTTTGTTTACCTCTTAGAGATCTTGGGCTTGATAAGTAGAATATATAGTTTAGATAGTTTGATCTCATGTTTGCTAAGGTAGTTGTATTTAGTGTTTGAGGTTATCACATAATCCTCCCCCCACAGATGGTGCAGGCAAATGGAGTATATAAGAGCGAAGCAGATTTCATGGACTGCATAGAGAATCTGGTATGTCACTATTATCTCCTTTCTCGCTACGTCCTCAAAGCTTATCGCAGTCTATATAGATTCATGTGAAAATATAACATACATATGGTATGATCAGCAATGACTTACATTCCCGAATAATGAGGCGTAGCGATAGGTGGTATTCCACTCAAAATACAAAAATTTATTCATAACAATTGTTACAGGTCGTAAGGCATATCGATAATAATTACAATGTCTGCATAAATAATTACGATTTTACAATTTTAATTTTTCAGTAAATTCATTTCAATTTTAAAGTATAATTTGACTTCCCATTTTGATTGAATGTACGAGTACTATTAAGGGATTATACGAGGTTTATGCCATTATTGTTTCTTCCTATTCGCGATTCTGCACAAAATAAATTTCACACAGCTGAGTTTGATCACGTGCATAATGCTTCACAGTCATTATTTCTACGCAATTTTGTTTCTTCCTATTCGTGATTCTGCACAATATGAATTCCACACAACTGAATTTAATCACATGCGTAATGCTTCACAGTCTATCATCACGCCTCAATACTTGGGAATGTAACTCTTTACTGATCATACAATATAATTGTATGTTATAATTTCATATGAATCTATATAGACTGTTCTAAGTTTGAGGTCGTAGTGAGAAAGTAGACAATACCGAAATACCTGGTTCTCTATGCAGTCTACGGAATCTGCTTCGCTCTTATATGCTCCATTTGCCTGCACCATCTGTGGGGGGAGGATTATGTGATAACCTCAAACACTAAATACAACTACCTTAGCAAACATGAGATCAAACTATATACCTATATCCTTATCGAGTCCAAGATCTCTAAGAGGTAAACAAACACTATCATGTATATTTCAAATAGCTGTAATGGTTTTCTCTAGCTCTTATATACGAGGGTGGTTAGATAAGTAACTTGTTTCGGATACCGATAGATGGCGTTAGTGTAATCTATGTAACTATTCACAAAGATTATTTAATCAAGATAATTTATCTGTGGCCAAATGTCATTTTTGGCGGGAATTTTAGATTTGACAGTAGTTTAAACAAAAGTGATCGGAGTAGCGCGGCAAAATGGAGAAAATAGGAATTCGTGGTGTAATTCAGTTCTTTTTTTAAGGTAAAACTGCAAAAGAAATCCATGAAAGGATTTTACCTACATTGGGTAGCTCGTGTCCTTCCTATGAGACAGTTCGACTTTGGGTGAATGAGTTCAAGCGAGGCAGGACGCATTGATGATGCACCTCGTCCTGGAGCCCCAAAAACGGCGGTTGTACCCGAAATAGTCGATAAAATCCATGATTTGGTTTTAACCGACAGAAGATTGAAGGTACGCGAATTAGCTGAAGCCACAAACATCTCTTCTGAGCGGGTGCATTTTATTTTGCACAACGAACTGCACATGAAAAAGCTGTGTGCAAGGTGGGTGCCGCGGCTGCTCACTCCAGAACAAATGCGTGTTCGTATGCGAACATCTGCGGATAATCTCCAGGTCTTTGAAAGAAATCCAACAGACTTTATTCGCCGTTTTGTGACAATGGATGAAACCTGGATTCATCACTATATTCCGGAGACGAAACAACAGTCCAGACAATGGGTTGGTCGTGGTGAGCCAACTCCAAAGAAAGCCAAGGTCATTCCATCAGCTGGAAAAGTGATGGCATCCGTTTTTTGGGATGCAAAGGGGATTCTCTTAATTGATTACCTTGCGAAGGGAAAAACCATTACTGGGGCATACTATGCATCACTGTTGGACCAATTGCATGCGGCGATAGCCGAGAAACGGCCAGGTTTGGCAAGAAAGAAAGTAATGTTTCACCATGACAACGCACCGGTGCATTCAAGTCGTGTCGCTGCACAAAAATTGTCGGAATTACGGTTTGAACTCCTTCCTCACCCCGCTTATTCCCCGGATTTGGCCCCGTCGGACTATCACCTATTCCCCAAACTCAAAATCTTTTTATCGGGGAAAAAGTTTAACTCCAACGAAGATGTGATACAGGAGGTAAACGCGTATTTCGAGGACCTCGAAGAAACGCATTTTCGTGAAGGCATCGAGAAGTTGCAGAAACGTTGGGGCAAGTGCGTCGAGCTTCGAGGGGACTATGTCGAAAAATAAAATATATACAATCGCTCAAAATTTTTTTTTTCATATCAAACCAAGTTACTTCTCAAACCACCCTCGTATCTTCTCTTATTCCCACTATGGTGGTCAACATAACTTCTCATATTAACCAATCGGTTAACAACTTGACCGTACCTCGGTCAATGTAACATATATATACTTATAGTTATACTAATACACTGCCTGCTTGGCAAGTGTTATCCTTCCTCTGTACTGAATGCCACCAAGGCTATAGTTACATGTATCTATAGATACTTTAACTGTGGTCATGTATGAGTCATATTTGTATGTCATGGTCTACGATCATTACTCTAATCAATATCTACAAAGTTCCTTAAGGGGTTTGCTCTCCATTCTGTTTGAATGGACAGCGTGTGACTCTTTTACTCTGGGGTCGTACCACGACCTAGTCCAAATCCAGGACTAAGCAAACTCTGGGGTCGTACCACGACCTAGTCCAAATCCAGGACTAAACAAACTCTGGGGCCGTTGCACGGCCTAGCCCAAAATCTAGGGCTAAATAAACTCTGGGGTCGTAGCACGACCTAGCCCAAAATCCAGGGCTAAATAAACTCTGGGGCCGCAGTACGACCTAGCCCAAAATCCAGGGCTAAATAAACTATGTGCTTTAAGTCCTTCACACCATTACTCTTTCCATAATACAACACACGGTAGCGGATCAGGGAACCATCAGCCCGTATCAGACAGGAGAGGAGAACAAATTACTTACGTCATTAGTATTAAGAGATAACATCTATAATATTACTAGGTAAAGGTAGAAAGCTGTACTATGAGGGGGAATGATTCAATGTCATCTGAGCAACTCAAAACACATCTCTTTTAGTATAAGTTCTGTACTGGCAAATATTACATAGGGTCTTTATTATTAATATAAAACATCTTAATATGCACACCAATCTGACAGAACCTATATATCAATCTTATATATGCCAACACAATAATACTTAGCTTTTATCAAGATAAGCAGCGTAACTCCAGAAATTTCCAGTTACACGAAAACACTTCAGCACTCAACTTTCTATCATTTCCTAACAAGGAAAAGTCAGCGAGCGTCCGCGCACGCTGCGAGGTAACGAAACACTGTTTGAAGCCAGACCACGGCTGTTTATCTACGTACGAAACGTGTATGATAGCGTCCATATTGTGTCAAAAGATTTTGACGACATACTGAGCTTTGATTGGCTACTGCCTACGTCAAACGTCAAAATAAAGTGACAAATAAAAATAAAATGGCGTCTTCTCGGAATTTCGTCTAGTCGTCTCTGAACATTTTTTTATTTTTTTTCTAATGTTGTTATTTAAATTGTAGTATTGATAGTTTACTATACAGTAAACAAACGAAACAGTGTGTAGCTAATCGAAAATTCATCTGGAAGCGCGTATTAACCATTGTTTGGACAACAAATGGAAGATAGTGAAGTGCATCGTATGTGGCAAGGCATGCAAGTTCTCATTTTGCAAAATGTACGAGTGTTGTGGTTGTAAAACGTAGAACTCTGTGAAAGGACGAAGATATATCGTTTTCCCGGATATGAGATGAGATACATTAAAGAATAAATCTGCTGATAAGTAAAATGTTTGTTTAATTTCATTTAACTAAGATATGGCTCAACATAGTTCACGGTATTTCAATTGAACACCAGTGGTGTTCAATTGGAAATGCCGTGAGCTTCTACACAAAGTTAAATTTAAATGAGCTATATATTATATTTATTATTGGATGTTCACAGTGAGTTCCATTGTCACAGTGCCATTAAATAATTAAAAAAAAGAAACGTCAAAAATCTACCAGCGGGTACAGATTAAATATAGTTGCTTACGGTCTATATATTTTCTTCGTGAGTTGGCGGTCTGAACCCTTACTAGTCTGTGAGCCAGACACATAACATACCACAGACAATAGCGATTCGAGTTTATGTCAAATACCTTGCCCGACTTGCCAGACTTAATAATCTCACACGATCTGATACTCGTATCAATAACATCGCGATATTGTCATTTCGCGACACAGTCATTATTTCTACGCAATCTTGTTTCTTCCTATTCGCGATTCTACACAATATGAATTCCACACAACTGAATTTAATCACATGCGTAATGATTCACAGTCATTATTTCTACGCAATCTTGTTTCTTCGTATTCGTGAATCTGCACAATATGAATTCCACAGAAGTGAATTTAATCACGTAACTATCTTAATCTCTATCTTTATCTTTTATTCTATCTATCTTCTGTACTATCTTGTTTCTTCCTAGTCGTGTTTAGAAAAAAAAAAAAAAAAAACAGAATGCGTGAGTCGCTTTTCCCGCGGTAAAAATTATCATGGACGCGAGCTTTAAGCCATGTGAACGGAACTCCTTGAGACGAACCTTCCCGAAGGCAGCAGCAGCCGCTCCGATTCTGCTATTAATTTCATACGCCTGAAGTGGTCTACACGCTTGTGAGTCGTCTCCGAGTTTGATGTCAACGGGCATTAGTGGATCAGACTCAGACCCCCATTATTTCCGTCTTCTTCAGCAAACGTTGACAGGACTCGTTAAGACGCGACATTTATTTATTTATTTATTTTATAAGACACACCAACAGTACATAAACAAAGCAAATAAAGTTACATAAGTATAGTAGACACGTGTAATATTTATGCACCAATAACAGGGGTGCAACAACATTCAAACAGTTCGAGGATTTTACACTACTTTATTAACTATAATTATATATTAATAGATTTGTTTGTGTCGATTGACCAATTAAAACTTGCAATAAAAACTGTAAGCACTACTTATGAAGGTTGTTTGAACATTCTGCGCTTTAAATTTTGTACAGAATCACTAAAAATATTCAAATATTCTAAATATGTCTATTTAGAAGTTTTGTTCAAGTGACAAATTGTTCCACGTTACTTGCAATCTATGGACTGGAAGTGCCTTGCCCAGTTTAGTCCTGGTAGAACTCGGGCGAAAGATAGTGCGACGACAAGATCGTGTGTTAGCTTTTGGTACTGTAAAGTTTAAACCACCCAGCAGGTAAGGTTCCGCGATTTTACCGTTTACCAACTTGTGTAGCAAAGCCATGTCAAGGAAAGATCGCCTGAGCTGTAAAGGACACATTTCAAACCGTTGGAGTCTCTCTTCGTATGTTACTTTTTTACGAACTCCCTCGGTTGTCGTCTTATACACTAAAAATCGAGTAAAAGAACGTTGGACATTTTCCAACCGATTGATATGAATTGCGTAGCTGGGATTCCATACTTGACAACAGTATTCAAGACGAGAACGTACTAGAGCATTGAAAAGAGTTTGAAATGTGTCAACGCGTTTGAAATTTTTGCCTATACGTTTTATAAACCCAAGCATTTTATTGCTTTCACTAATAACTGAATCAATATGATTTATAAAGTTTAATTTAGAGTCCAGGCATACTCCAAGATCCTTAACATTGGAAACTTCTCGAAGCACAACGTCATTGAGACAATATTTTGAGTCAGTAGGTAGTTTTTTTCGCGTGAATTTAATAAAGAGACACTTGTCAGCGTTAAGAGTCATATTATTCTCCAGACACCAGGTCTTTACGCTATTCAAATCATCTTGTAATAGCAACAAAATCAGGTATTGATGTGACAACTTTATAAAGCTTCATATCATCAGCATATAACAGACATTTGCTATGCTTGATAGTGGAAACTAAGTCGTTAATAAAGCAAATAAATAGAACAGGGCCAAGATGTGAGCCCTGAGGAACACCCGAAGTTGCCAAGTACCTGTTTGAAAAATATCCATCCTTCACCACTCTTAGCTGTCTCCCAGTCAGATACGAGCCAAACTATTTCCACATCTCGCCTGTGACGTTAAACTGGTCGAGGAGCTTATGCATGAGAATACTGTGGTCCACCTTATCAAAAGCGCTACTAAAGTCGGTGTAGATGGCATCTACTTGGTGACCCGAGTCAATAGCTGTACCAACGTCGTTCACGTAGCAAAGCAAATTTGTAGAAATGGACTTAGTGCTCATAAAACCGTGCTGCAAAGGGGAAATCCTTTCCCTAACATGCCAAGCCAGTTTTTTACAGATTATGCTCTCAAAGACCTTGGGAAAATTAGACGAAAGAGATATCGGCCTATAGTTGGATACCTTTGTCTTATCACCTTTCTTAAAAATCGGAACCACGTTAGCCTCCTTCCAGATAGTAGGGAATATGGAATGTCGTAGTGACTCGTTAAATATTTTCACCAATGGGGCAGTCAAAGATTTGCCACATTTTTTTATAAAGTACGGTGGAATGCCATCGGGACCGGGGCCTTTACTGAAGTCGAGGGCTTTAAGTTCCTTCATGACACATGACTCGTTCACACGAACTGAAGAAAAGGTGCTGTTCAGTGCAGCAGTGGAGATTTGTTTGGGCACCGCATCGCCTAATGGAGGCTGGGGATGTCCAGAAAATGCAGAGGAGAAGTGACTTGTAAACATATTGCATATGTCAGTATCATCACTGACTATTACGTTTCCAATGGACATACTAGACGCAATAGAAGAACTGTTCCTAGGCTGTTTTCCTGAGTTTTTGACAAAAGACCAAAATTTCTTGGGGTTAGAGTGCACATCATTTTCTACAGATGACGTATAACGCGAGTAGTCGTTTTTAGGGTTCCGTAGTCAACTAGGAACCCTTATAGTTTCGCCATGTCTGTCAGTCCGTCTGTCCGTCCGTCTGTCCGTCCGTCCGCGGATAATCTCAGTGACCGTTAGCACTAGAAAGCTGAAATTTGGTACTAATATGTATATCAATTACGCCGACAAAGTTGTAAAATAAAAAGTGGAAAAAAATATTTTATTAGGGTACCTCCCCTATACGTAAAGTGGGGAGTGATTTTTTTTTTCATTTTAACCCTAACGTGTGATATATTGTTAGATAGGTATTTAAAAATAAATAGGGGTTTACTAAAATCATTTTTTGATAATGTTAATATTTTCGGAAATAATCGCTCCAGAAGTAAAAAAAAATGTGTCCCCCCCCCCCTCTAACTTTTGAACCATAAGTTTTAAAAATATGAAAAAAATCTCAAAAGTAGAACTTTATAAAAACTTTGTAGGAAAATTATTTTGAACTTGATAGGTTGAATAGTTTTTGAAAAAATTACAAAAATAATTTCTGAACTAAGTTTGTAATTTAACCGTATAAACAGGTGTTTATTGTACCTGTAATTTCTACAAAATCACAATGAAATGACGTGCTTTTTAGGGTTTTGTGTTTCTGTACTTAATATGTCAACTTAATGTGACGAACGGAAAACTACGGAACCCTACACTGAGCGTGGCCCGACACGCTCTTGGCCGGTTTTTATTTATTTTAGTTTTAACCCGAGTGCGAAGCAACTGAAATTCTAAAAATCAACGAGGATTGTTTGTTTTTTTGTATCTCAGTCGACATTTCTCCTTTTCTTTTATCATACAGATAAGGGCAGCACTAAACCAGGATGGGTACAGATAGTTACGAGGTTTTGATTTAGGGATTCTAATTTCTATAACGTTGTTTAAGATTTTATGGAATGCTCAAAACCATGTCGTCCACAGTATTACACGAGGCAAACTCCAGATTCCAGTCAACAGAACGCAACTTCTCATTAACAATATAATAGTCAGCTTTTTTAAAATTATACATACCAAATTGCTTAGGATTCTCTTTAAGCTATTACTATTATATATTACAATATCAAGCGCCGTATGATGCCCGTCAAGTTTACATAGGACGTCTGCAGACTTACTGACCATAGGGCCTACAAAATTACTTAAAACTAGGTCTAAAATTCTAGAGTTATCGTTTAAAACAGGATTTAATTGAAACATGCTATTCAGTGACATAAAATCAAACAAAGAATTTGACGCCCCATTATTACATACTGAGGGATTTAAAAAACAACCATTTGAATCGGGAGACCATTGGATAGCCCCAAGTTAAAGTCACCAATAATTAAAATCGTTTCATCACACGAATCCATTCTATCACTTAACTTTTCGAAGTATTTTTCGTACTTTGAGGTACTTGAATTAGGTGGCATATAAATAGTACCTATAATAAAGGTCAAATTTGTATATTTATCGCGAACTTCAACCCAGATGTCTTCATCTTCTTCTTCCCAATGGAACAGTCTTGTAGAAAATAATTTATTTGAAACCGCTATGAGGCAGCCGCCGCCATCTTTTTTACCAGATCTTTCGTACTGTCTGTCACGGCGATAAATAGAGTATCTTGGGTCTAAAAGCTCTGCATTGCCAATCCTACTATTTAACCACGTTTCAGTCATTAAAATAACCCTTAGGTCGCATGGTCCGATTGACTAGTCCGACCAATCGGAATACGAATATTTTTTTTTATATCGAAGTTGGATGTCAACGATGCTAGTTTCAGTTCTTGCAGTTTAGTGCGTACTCCTCTCATGTTCTGATAGTAGACTGTGAATTTTGAATAATATTAACGCGGACTAGTGCATTAAAAATCCGGCTACGCTTACAGACGCGCTGCGTCAGCATATGTTTTGATGTGAAGTTTAGGAGATTCAACAGTTTTACGGACGAATATCTTGCATTGCGAGTCCATACATTCTTATACGATTTTTCCCGAGCTGTAGCACGAACTGCCGCGTGAAGTTTTTTTGCAGTCGGTGCCAGGTGTTCAGAGATGTAGACCGGCGTTTTTGCACCCCTGATGCCGAGATGACTCGTGTTAAGCTTATCTTTGTCATTGTTCTTGTTGAACTTAATAACAGCTGCAAGTAGTTGATCTCTTTGGAGCGCAGATCGTAGTTTGACAATGACTGCCCTGGGTCTCGTACTAGATGTATCAACTTTTGCCACTCTTTTACACAAATTAACATCGGATTCCTGCAATGGAAGTGCAACAACCCTGCCAATTTGAACGACGGTGTTAACTAAGTTCTCCTTGTCGTGCTCCGGGAGGCATGAAATCTCTACGTTACATTGTCGTGAGTGTTGTTCCGCTAAATTGAGCCTTGCGGACAAATCACTGACAGTTGCCCTCAGCTCGGAGTTCTCTTTCTTAAGAAGGGTTAATTCGTCTGCAAAGAATTGTACCTTATCATTTATGTCATCATACTTAGCACTTAAAAAGTTAATACTATCACTCACTTCATCCATCTTCGTCGATAAGGGTTCAATTTTTGAAGACAAGAGTGCACGCATTTGGGCTAATAAGTTCTTTTCTAGCAAGTAGTACCATCCGGGAAGCTGGTCCGATGAACTCGCGCCGGTCTCGCTGGTGTCGACGGCCCCACTGTTGTCATTATTTGTTCTGACTTTATTCTTGTTTCTATGAGTGACATTAGTATCGTCAGGCTTACGGCGGGGTGTGTTCGAGTTATCGCCTTTCGGTCTCGAGCATTTACAAGCCGGACAGAGCCAGGTTTTTTTAACCGTCGCGGTCATGTTTTTATACTGTTCTAGTGAAAGTCCAACGCAGTCATACTTGTATTCACGGGCACAACTTACAATCGAACATCTCAGAGAATTGTTGGCATACAAATCCTCACCACAACATTCGCAGCGCCTAGCCATGGTTATTTTTTACACTGTTTACAACGCCTCGGTACCACGATAACGAACTTTGCAGGCGGACCGGTCGGCGATAACGCACGCAGGCCCGGGCACGCGATACACAATACACAAGCGACATAAACGTTTGTGGGCCGACTACCACAAATAAAGAATCATTTGATACCTCATATATCTATATAAGCCCGGCTAGTATGATAGCTTATACCGTCACGTTTTATGTGACGTTTCAGTACATTTTGGCCATATAACGTGACGGTATAAGCTATCATACTAGCAGGGCAGACGAGTAGTTTAGCTATTCGGTGTAAAATTAAGTAAATCGTATAGTCCACTATAAATTGACACGAATCTACTTACTAAATACGCACTTAGGGAAGGCCAGTTTATATTGGACGCGAAAGGAACCAAAACCAGGCATACTATAAACTTCATTTAGGTTTTCCTGTAATCTACAAGTTAAGAGCTAAATTCCATTTTTTTTTCAAATGTTTTGACCAGTAGTAGTAGTAGTTTCGGATAGGTGATTATACAGGGTGACCAATCTAAATAGTATGGAGAAATAAGAAACTATATGAGATAGTAAAAATAGGATTGATTGAAATCTTCAAAAAAAATATATTTTCCGCTCCAATTTCGACCGAGTTCGATTCCCGGTTATGTATGAGATTAAAAAAAAATTACAGAATCGTGAAGCGCATGTGCCCGCACCCGTGCACCGCAAGCGTGTGTGCACTGGACCCGGGTATGTCCTTAAATTACGACCAAGACCACCGGGGAATGGGCAGCAGCATTCCTAGAATGCGGTGGAGATACTGCGATCGCCAACCCGCATGCCAAGCGTGGCGATTATGGCATTTACCCCCATGAAATTGGGGGAGGCCTATGTCCAGCAGTGGACGTCCTAGGGCTCATATGGTGGTGGTGGTGAAGCGCATGTGATTAAATTCAGTTGTGTGGAATTCATATTGTGCAGAATCACGAATAGGAAGACACAAGATTGCGTAGAAATAATGTCTGTGAATCATTACGCATGTGATTAAATTCAGTTGTGTGGAATTCATAATGTGCAGAATCGCGAATAGGAAGAAACAAGATTGCCTAGAAATAATGACTGTGATTAAATTCAGTTGTGTGGAATTCATATTGTGCAGAATCACGAATAAGAAGAAACAAGATTGCGTAGAAATAATGACTGTGAAGCATTACGCATGTGATCAACTCAGCTGTGTAGAATTTATTTTGTGCAGAATCGCGAATAGGAAGAAGCAATAATGGCCTAAACGTCGTATAATCCCTATTAAATAAATCCAATATCTCATCTATATATAATATCTTTGTCCAATATACATTTGATCAAAGAAATTGGATGATTTCATCAAACTTGGATGGGACCCCGACATTTAATCAAAAATTGTGATGTGATGACATTTAAATCATTATGGCTACGCATGAAAAACTTTGATGAAAAAATTAAAACTTGCACGAAGATATTGGATAAGCGGAATGGGCCTCCGTCAAAGAAATTTGATTAAAGATTGGACAAAGACATTGGACGAGTGGAATACCACCCTGAATATGAAGTTTATAGGGAAATAGCAACAAGTGACGTCACGCCTTTTCTACGATCAAATAGCGTCCATTTTATTGTTCTTCATGTATTTAAAAATCTTTAAAATAGCAAAAATAAATAAAAGCGTGATTTTTCCGAGAATTTTCGTAAGATTTCTTCTTCTTCTTCACGTGCCATTTCCGTTCAGGAGGTCGGCGTCGGCGACCATATATCTATATCATGAGATTTATTTATTGGCAATGTAAAAGTAATTTTTTTTTGTTGTCAACATCCCAATTACCATTATTGGCGATCACACGTAGTAATCGTAGTATTATAACGTAGTGTTTATATTCTCTTTGCGTAGTATCTTAGTAGTCTGTGGCGACCACGTACCGGAAGGCGTAGCATGCCCTGTGGTAGCGTGGACAGACATGGACGATGACGGTAATGGCGCAATTTCATTGGTCGATATACGGCATACGGAGACTCCCCGCAGGCGGTATAACGACCAGTGAAAGTGGTGCAATTTAATTGGTCGTTAACTCGTTCGGTATGCAGCATACTGGGAGTCCCCGCAGGCGAGATAACAACCAATGAAAGTCTAGCAGATACCCTGTGGCACGCGTTCCAGAAATCTTTCGTACCCCGCATGCGGGCCCCGGGCCCCTGTCGACTAATGAAAACGTTACCCCGAATGCGGGCCCTGTGGCACGCGTTCCAGGCGTCGCGGGTGTCCGCTGGATGCGGGTGGCGCAAGAACGGTCATTGTGGAAGTCTTTAGGGGAGGCCTATGTCCAGCAGTGGACGTCTTTCGGCTGACATGATGATGATGATAAAAAATAGACTTTATCAAAATGAAAATCCTTTTCTGCTCTAGAGCAGAAATGTACCACTTTCAGAGTATAAAAGGAATGTATTTAATATTAACAGATTTACAGAGCGAAACATAAATTTTCTAAAAATATATAAAGCGTAAACTCATATCAAAATTATGTTATATATAGCACACACGACTAATAAATGATAAAATACCGTGGGATTAATTTGTGAATGAAATATCAATGAATTATTTATACTTAATGTTTTAATTGAAAAAATATATTTATTGATAAAATTAAATATACCTACACAAACAAATATTCAAATACAAGAACAAAAAAAAAACAAAATCTATTTAAACCTAATAAAAACAAAAACCTATACTAAAACCTAATTTAAAAAAAGCTGCGTAAATTCGGGACCCCTTGGTACCCATGTTTTGATAATTATGGCATTAGATATTAATGACTTATTATTATCTTCCTGACATTTTGATTTTATTCTAGAAACGTCTAGACTTCTGTTTTTTATATATTTTTTTATGTTTTGACGATACTATTGTGAATTTAATTAGATAATATTTTCTTAATTTTGACATTAACGGCAATTTCATATTTATTTTATTGGCTATGTACGAAGTAGGTGGTGGGGGTAAGCTAGGCGATCGTAGCGCACACCATGGCAGAAATGTGTACTTACCGGGGACCACTGTAAAATTTACTTTCACGTTTTCTATTGGTTTCGTAACGGTTTCCTACGATTCGTTTCGTTTGTATGTATTTATTTATTCTCTTATTTATTTCAGTAAAATTTCCAATACGGGGTCTTTCTCGTTTACTAAAGTAAATAAAATATTCATGTGTCATTATTTGACATCTCTAAATTTTGACATTGTCTCGGGACCTTTGACGTTTCAGACGTGCACATAGCCAATAGAATAATAATAAATTGCCCTAGTAATTAACTTAATAAAATGTTATAAATTATAATATACGTATAACGGACAATTCGAAAGCGCTTGTGGCTAGGCCTGTTTGAATAAAGAATATTTTGAGTCTGACTTTATTATTGGAAAAATGTTACTATAATTTTAATGACTTTTTAAATGATAGTAGTTTTTAAGTGTTTAGTTGTTGCTGGCACTCACAGGCCATGACATCTAATTGTCAAACATGAGGTTTAACTGTATAGAAATGCCTGTAGGTTGATACCGCACTGTACGTTGTGATCGATATATCCCTCGTTAAGCGTTGAACCGATGGCGTTCAAAAGGTTAATAAGCAAATCATAATAGTGGCACCTCCAAGAATGTTCATGAAATCGAAATTTATAATATAAGACCATGTTACTGAAATAACAATGATAGGTAGGATAAATCGAATAATTCTTAAATATGAATAGCATAATACAAGAAGATAGCAAGAATAATTATTTCTTATCATTAGATTATTCCTTATTGATTTTCAACTTGTGGAGACCATTCACAATTTTATCTGGAATTCTCAACACAAGAGCTCTCATCAATTGAGGCGTGTTGTTTTGACAAGCAAATTCAATTAGGCCATCAAATTTATCTAGTGTGAGTGTGTTGATCAGTTTCGTGATGCAATCTGCTTCAAGCTTTTCCATCAAGTAGCGTGAAGCTATGATCAGAAGTGGCTCCAGCCCCTCATCAGGCAGAAAGCCCAGATACATGTATTTCTTCAGGTGTTGTAGAGTCTGAACATTCGCCCCGTCTATGTTAATGTGGCTTTCTTTGTTCTCCTTCCAGTCCCCTCTTAGCATTGTTCTGAACATGTCTCCGTGAATGAACAGTACAGTTTTGTGCACCGCAACAGTGCCATCAGTTGCATCTAGTTGAAAATCTGTAAACTGGGTATCTTCATAAAGTTGATTACTAACAACTGAAGCTGCTGGCATTGCAGCACAGGCAGTAATATTGACTTCTGCTGAGTATACATTAACTTGATTTTTTTCGGATAACCAAATTTGATTTATTGGTTGTAATGTTTTAAATAGAACTACTACCCATTCCTGAGAACAAACGAATTGTCCTGCAAATCCCTCAGATGTTATGTTAATTAAGACAGTGAAGTTCTTTGCAGCTTCTTTCTTTTTCACTTTCAAATTCAGATTAAGGCTGTCAGTATCGGCAGGTGTAAGTTTTAGGCAAACCAGAGCCAAGTCATCTATATCAAGATTCCGAGTGGATAATTCTGAGATATTTTCAGAGTCCCTTGTAACTGTCAACAAAACCTTTAAACTTGGGCCGCGCCATAAGGTCTTCAAGTTACTGTAAAATAAATTTATAAATCATGAGTAAAGCAGGAATAGCTGCCTGCTGCACGTATAGGTAGAAACATCTTTCAAAGCTTTCTGAACAAGACAGTGATAAGGAATGTTGTTAACAGATCACCTACCTTCAATTAAAAATAATTAGTTTAACAAACATTCATTATTAGTTCAGAAAAACGATCATAAAGTTAATTCTAAATTAACAATAATAACTGAATATTGAGCATCTAGTAATAGTAACTTTACTTACAAAAACGCCATGTTTACTTTTGGAAGTTATTTAGTTTTTGATTTGATGTGGATTTGATCACTTTCCGATCGTGGTGTAGCGGAAACAGTGTTGCCGAAAGAAATACTGTATTTCACTGATAGTCAAATCAGCAACTAATTACGAATCCTTTTTTGTGTTTATGTATTTAAAAATCTTTAAAATTGCATAAATTGATTTATTCCGGGTATTTTCGTATGATTTGTCTATTGGTAACGTAAAAAAATACTTTAGTGTTGCAAAATACCCTATTTTTTAAAAACTATGGAGAGACCAAAGATAATATAATACTCCAACAGAGGATTCTTGCTTACGGTCTATATTTTTGGCACAGATACAGCCCGGCTAGTATGATAACTTATACCGTCACGTTATATGGCCAAAATGTACAAAAACGTCACATAAAACGTGACACAGCGTCTGTGGTCTAAAATGGTATAAAATGTGGTGCTACCGCGAACTTCGTATCGTACCGTCCCGTCATACGAGAGTGAAAGGGACGGCACGACACGAAGTTCGATTTTTGAAGTTCGCGGTAGCACAGCAGATGTCAATTAAGTGATTTAGATATAGACTTTGACTAAGGAAACGGCTGTGTTCCGAATCACGCTTATAACGCTCACAACGCTTACAGTGCTAACGGCCGGTCCGAATCAGTTAGCGCGCTCAAGGCCGCGTAAGTGGTGTTTTGTTTCGGACCAGTCGTGAGCGTGTTTACTGTCATGTTCATGTCAACGTCGACTGAATTTGAATTTTGAGTTCGTCAATTAATCGTAGTAGAGAAATTCTGGGCTGGGTTTTTGATTTGCAGAAAATTGAAATTGCAACTAACTAATATAAAACTACTATTACTATACTAACGAGGCTGACACGACGACCAAAAATTTGTATTTGTTTCCGAGAAAAGAGCACGCCACTTTTCTGTCCTGCGCTAGTTTTCGCCAGCTTGCACCGGCTCCAAGCTCACGCAGTTCCTCGTCCACCAAATTCTTGCAGCGATACTTGGGGCGATCCACAGGACGCCGTCCGATCGGTCGGCTCAAGTATGCTCTCACCTGGCGATCTTCTCGAGGTGACCAAGCCAGCGAAGACGATGCGCTTTGGTTTCACCCATAACATTTGGTTCGGTCACCATCTTATATTTCGGCATTTTTACGTATCATCTAACTCCCATCGTCTCTTTTCACTGGTCCCAGGATTTTTCGGAACACCTTACGTTCTGCTTCTAACAGACAGGCTAACTGTTAAATAGCGTCCAGGCCTCACACCTATATACATTAAGATGGGGCGGATTGCGGTCTTATATATCCGAAGTTTAGATCGTTTACTGAGGAGCTTGGACGCCAACACTGTGTGCAGAGCAACACAGCAGCGTAAGGTGTTCTGGATACGGGTGTTATTTTTTTTCTCTCTAGCATGCGTATCAGTGACAATGCATCCGAGATATTAATTTGGACACTCCCTTGTAAGAGGTTTCTTTCTCCTACAAGTAGGACTTCTAGTTTGACACGACTGTTTCTGAAACGCATGTGGAGATATTCCGTCTTCCATGATTAATCCTGAGCCCCACTTTTGCTGCTTCTTGATCCAACATTCTCGCTGACATTTCCACCCTTTCTCGGTTTTCGCCTAGCAAACCAAAGTCTGCGTAGACGCGTAGAAATCACAGGCTGATAGGGTCAACACTATCAGCCTATGTTTTCCGTTTAGTTCTATTCCGGAATCCTGTGAAAGCAGTTTCCGAACGACATGTTCCAGGACCAAATTGAAGAGCATAGGAGATTATTATATAGTGATTATTATATTATAGTAATAAATAAACTAATATAACCTGTGAAGTTTTGTTTTTTCGCGCCTATAATGAGATGTCATAACGTGTCAAACGTCAACTTGACGTTTGCGCTCAAGGTGCTTACGGCTAGGAGTGTGAGCACCGTGAGCGCCGACCATGACGTCATCAATGACGTCACGACATCTCGTGTAAGCGCTGTGAGCGTGAATCGGTCCGACCGTGAGCGCGCTCGTGGCGCGCTCTGAGCGCTGTGAGCGTGATTCGGAACACAGCCTCACTGTCAACATTACGAGCGTGTCCATTTTGCGGCCATATTGAAACTAAACATGGCGGATATAGCGCTGTCCCGATACTCAACATTTTTATCGATATTATAGACAGATCTTAGAACTTATTGGTTTCCTAGGATATTATAAGATATATATGAATAATAGTGACCTCTTCTCTATGCAGTTTTCTTGAATGATTCTATGAAACAGGGATTTACTTTACGGTATTTCATGATTAAAGTTACTAGTAAAGAGTTTCTTTACTATTTCGCGAAATATCGTGTATTAATTACATGCAGTCAATAACGGCATGTAGCATAAATAGATCTGCCCGTCACCAATAATAAAAACCTATGAGACACCCTCAAGTATGCTGGATGTATCCCATTAGTTTAGTTTTGGAATATGCTAATAATACTATAAACTTTGTATAGATGTTCTTTCGTCTTATCATTTCACCACCACCACAGATTAGGGGAAAACTAACCAAGAGATAACCACCAATTAGATATATTAAAAGGTTACTATTGAAACAACGTGAGATCAGGATATTTTTATATTAATAATTTACACAGGTCTTTATTTTTCAATTGAAACAACTACCACTAGTTTCATTCTCAGTTCCAATAGCGTACCAGTACGTACATAGTTCTAACCATATTTTCTTCTGAAATTCACTCATTGGCAACCTTTAAAAATATAAATCACCGAATCAATGACTAGGTATAGTCACAGAATAAGTAATAGTACAAGTACAGAAGTTTTTCTGTTAACAAATCCCCCGTTTAGGTATGCCGAACGTGCCTAAACGTGGCCATCTCTTTCTATCGGACGCAACGCGCTCTTTCGAGGCCCCGCCCTTAGCGCTAGGGTTACCACCAGCGAGAGCCTATTTTAATATATGTACTTTATTATTAGTACTGTTGTTTACAATACAATTACGAATAGTACTTTTAAGGTTCCGTAGCCAAAATGGTGAAAACGGAACCCATCCGTCCGTCTTTTCGTCTGTATCTGACAGCCGAAGTAACTCGGAGACTATAAGTACTACAAATACAATTTAAACATTTATCAGGAAGGTGTGTTTACTCGTATGAACCGCTACGTAAAAGTGATGTGAAATGACAAAAAAGTATTAAAGTACCCCTACTTTGAGGGGGGCACTCCATACATATAACCAGGGGATACAAAGTTTAACATATTTTTTAAAGGCATTTACTTTAAAAAATAAAAAGGGAATTCTTAGAACCAACGTTTTCATTTTCGTTTTCTTTTATGTCAACCGTTGGGGAATACCAAACTCAACGACTGTCAGTTTTTTGAGTGATAACTGTCAGTTTTTCCAACATTTTAAGATAAAGACACAGAATTTTGGTAACTATATAAAGATATTATTTACAACCTGCTGAAATACAATAATGCTGTGGTTTTGACATTATTATTTAACACGAAACGGATAATTTTACGATCGTACAGCAGTACAGCAGCGCGTGCGCGTGCGATCCGTAACGCTGCGCCGCAACCATTGAATAGTCACACGACGTGTGAGCCGGCGGCCGCATGTACTTTGCGCGGCGCGATGACGTCGCGGTAGTAAACTACCCCTGCCCGGCTAGTATGATACCTTATACCGTCACGTTATATGGCCAAAATGTACTGAAACGTCACATAAAACGTGACGGTATAAGCTATCATACTAGCCGGGCTGGTATAGTAAGTCATCACAATTCATTATCGATATATCCAGTAACAACCCTAGCTACTGCTTCAGGGTCACTTTTAGTACGAAAATATTGAAAATAAAGCTAAATCCCACTACAAAATATAAATTATCTTAATCTGTACACTAATTATGCTATGATACATGTGCCTTGTTCTCGACAATGTTCAAATTATCTAATATTTCAATAGAAAAACATAACAAAGCTATGCAACGACAAACTTTTCTGTTTCTGGCTTTGTCTTAAGCGTGCTTAAGCCACATCCTGTTATGCTACACTAAGGCATGTTCGCAGCATTTAATTTCACATTCCTTTAAAGTCTTGTGCGGTTTTTATTTTAATAACACTGTTTATTTTATAACTTCTCAATTTTTATTCCACTCACTGACAGGTCGTGTACTGCTCAATTGACGTATGATTGACGTACTGGGGAACATAACATGGCGATTTTGAGCCTCAGGGGGTCTACTACGAAATTCGAATTCCGAACTTCGTATGGTGCCGTCCCTTTCACACTTCTGTCATACACCATATGAGCGAAATGGACGGCACCATACGAAGTTCGGATTTCGAATTTTAGAGTAGACCCCCAGTAGCTTTGGTACAAACTGAAAATACGCCCGGTCCATTGAACTCCATAGTCAAAGGATTTAGAGATGTCAATTCAATTGTCATGTCATGTCGTCACGTCAATTTGTAATTGTGTCAACAAGGGTTCATCTTGTTCGCGGTCGTAAATTTCGATTTTAAATTACAAACGAACAGTATACTATTGTAATAGTAAGCTCTATGCTCACAGGCCCAAGAAAATGTTTCTTAAAACAAAAATCTTAAAAGCCCTCCCATTTAAAAAACCAGTGAGGTTGCCGCTAACTTATTGGTGCCTAGTGTTTATTCGTTTTGCCCTCACACTTGTTCCTCAATTAGGATATTTACACCCCGACGAGTTCTTTCAAAATGTGGAGGTTATGGCAGGTAAGAAAACGAAGACATGGTTGACTGAAATGTATTATTTTTAAGTTCTATCTATACCTTGTTTATTAATAATATAATTAGATATAAGTTAGTATTGCTGTGCCCTTACGGGTCCATTTTATTACTTCTTTGTAATATTATGTCACATTAAGTGTGCAATAAAATTTTGAATTTGATTTTGACTTCATATAATAAATTTCTATTTCTAATGAAAAGTTTCAAAGCACTTTTCATTCAATCGTTTCTTGGTCTAATTTGCGTAATTTCAGGATATGAATTTCATAAAGCTTATTATTCTTTTCTTAGTATCGCTTTATTTCCAAAAAATATGTGTTTTTTGTATTTTCATTTGCACAGTCAGTCACTTCATCAATTATGTGATTTTATGGATATGTGTATAGAAGTCACTAAAAAGAATAAATAGAACAATATTAATATCAAATTGATTTGTGCTGAAACAAGTTTGCGTGGAATGCATCCAGGAATATTTAAGTATGTGCTTCCAAAACTAACATCTAAACTTAAATTACGTTACTTATGGCATATTTCATTTGTTCCAGGAGATATATTCACCATCGATGTGGCAAAAACCTGGGAGTTCAATCCAAAATTCCCTATAAGAAACATTTTTGTACCAAAAATGATTTTAGGTCCACCTTTGCATTTCATTCGTGTAGTCAACCCTTACACCAAGCATTATTTAGGCACTGATTTACGAACTCCTTACTATTTGCTTGTGATCCCACGTCTCTTCGTCTGCTTACTCTCATTTGTTAATGATTACTGTCTGTATAGAATATGTGTATTATATGGTCAAAATTTTAGAAACAGACTGGTTATATTTGCCAGCTCGTACATAGTGTTAGTTTATTGTTGTAGAAGCTTCTCAAACACATTTGAAATGGCTTTCTTTTCTGTTCTACTCTTGTTGGTAGCCGAAAGTATGTTGAGATCTGATAAAATAATATATCATGATGAGTTCCTAAGAGAAAAATATGATAAGGCATCTACTCCAGTGGAGAAAGTTAAACTTTTTAAGTTAAAAATGCATTTACCGGAGCATTCCCTGAATCATGTTGCTATTCTAGCCACACTTGTTGTCATAGGTATATTTAACCGTCCAACATTCGTAGGGTTTGCTTTTCCCCCAATATTCTTCTGGCTGCATCGTGGGCTAGGGTCTAAAGTGGTTGGTTTTAAAGACTTCCATGTTCGTATATTTGCGTTTATATTATGTGGGATACCAATTGCTCTGCTACTTATACTGGTGGACTCTGGTTATTATGGGTATTTGACGATGGCTGATGTGGAGTCAATGAGCTGGTCGTGGGAGAACTGGGTGGTGACACCGCTAAACTTCCTGCGGTACAACCTGGACATGAAGAACCTGACGCAGCATGGGCTGCACCCGCGCTGGCTGCACCTGGCTGTTAACGTGCCACTGTTGTTCAGTGTGCTGGCGGGCATGGCATTCATCACACTGTCTACAAACACATATAGGTGAGATATCTGTTGAAGTAGTTACCATTTTTTATTAGAAATACCATAGATTAACTTTTCATTTAATACTAAAGATTTCACAATGGGTTTAGCCTAATGCCTAGTGAGTGGGCTTAGCGTTGTGGTAGTAGGGTACTGGCTGTTCTGGGCATAATTGCAAATCCCATAGGGCAAATATTTGTCTGTTGACAAAGAGCATAAATATTTGTCTTAGGTGATTTCTATGTATTCAAATATTTTTATTCTATTTAATATATCTTCGTCTAGTACCCATAATGTCAACCTTATTGAGCTTACTATGGGGCCAGATCTATTTTTGTTAGATGATCCCATAATAATTATTTTATTTATTTTAAATGGTTGGCAACTTGATTTTTTGGAATCATCATCATCCGAGCATGCATACATACATACACAAACTCACGCCTATATTCTGAAAAGAGGTATGCAGAGCACATGGTAATTAATTTCAGTGCCACATTTAGCAATCATCCCAGCGCAGGCTAATTAAAATAATTTTTGTTTAAAAAAAATGTTTTCAAAATATTAGTCTAATTTTGAATCACTAACGTTGTTTTTACTCAACCATAGTGAGTCATATTCAACCCATTAAAGACTGAATTATTTTAGGTTTCGAAATTGAAAAGAAGTTCTATTATATTATTGTAGATTTTTAGAGGCCATTTTAGATTGCATATGGCTCTGTATTTTTTTACCTTTCCATATATAAATAGGGTGAGGGTACCATATGACACCGCTAGGACCGCCTAAGAATGTAACGACATTCTTTTTTGTTCAATTATAAAGTACAGTCACGCTCGTTAATTTGTGACCCATTTCCCAAAAAAGTTCTATAACTTTCTATACGGTTTGACAGGGCTGTCAACCTTAAGGGGGTCCCAAATTAAAGTTCGTGACTGTACCTGCTTAACGTTACTAACATCCAATAACAATGAACCTATTAAATTCAGAATTCAAAACAATGAGGTAGGTAGTTTCCATACTTAGTTCACACAATTCAAATTGTTCTTATACAACCAACTACATTACAATGGTTGACCAAATGGAAAGGCAACATGTAAGATTCACTATTAGCGTTCATAAATTCAGCAGCTGAAGTATCTACGCGGACGAAGAACTCAAAATTATCTAAACAAGCTCTATTGCATGTAGGTAATATAGACGTGTTCAGATCATTTTGATCTCTTCACTCTAGTCTGCTGACTGAACGTTCCATCAATAAAGAGGCTGCAAAAAGCTTAATAATAAGACATTTATTCAACAATTTGTAGGAACATGTATCAGTTTTGCAAAACAATGGCTAGCTTAACTTAGCTTGTGGGTCTTCTGGAACCGGCGTACATAGGCTACGGTGTCTGCTTACCATTAGGCAGGTCATAGGCTTGTTTGCTACATTCGTAATATTGAAAATAAATAACTTAGACTGAGTGTACCTTCTTACGATCACAGAGTTCAAAAATAAAAAGGCCGTTTTTACTTTGGACGCGTAGTTCGACGAATCCAGCAACGTAAAAATACAAAATACTTTACATAGTGGCCTCCTTTTTTCAATATCTATCGTTAAATTTAAATAATCACAATTATTTACGAGTGGCGCTAGTGGACCTGTTACATGTTAGTAAAGCGCTCTTAAATATGGCGCCGGCAGCTGTCATTAGAGATGCGCAAAACGTGTCACTAAAGTGAAAGGAGCGATTCATATCTTCATGTCACAATGATATATATCACTCTTTTCGCTCATTTCGCTCAGTGAATCTGTAACTCATAACAACTCTTTAAATCGCGACATACGAAAGATATAATGTAATTGAAGGTTACCTCTAACTGCTTTATGAATTATAAAACATCACACATTTTCCTTCATACTTGTTCAGGCTTAGGACTGTCAATCTAGTTCTCGTTTTCGTGAATAAAAAAAGAATTAATATACGTTCATTTGATGGTTTACCATCAAATGTTTCTAGATTGGCGTATTTAAAAATCTGTGATTGTATGTACAATGATTGAAATTTTATACACTATACAGGTGGTTTTTTTTTTACTTTTTTTTTATTTGTTTTTTTTTCTTTTTTTTTACTTTTTTTTTATATTTTTTGTAGAAATAAAATAACGCTTACTGCATATTGCAGCTAATAAAAAGTAACTCGTTCAGTTTTTTTGATGAAAGCCTCGTCCTTCTTTCGCGCAACATATTGCCGGCTTTTGAAAAAAGTCGTTCACATGGCACGGAGGTTGCAACTATATTTAGGCGTCTCTGGATATAGTCATAAAACATCGGATATATAAACCGCCGTTCATGCCACCACTTCAACGGGTCTGATGTTCTAGGGAGGATAGGTTCTTGGATGTATTTATCGAATTCGACGATTCCAGCTGCAAGCGGATCAGCAGGTGTTAGTTTAGCTACTTCGCGGTCGAAATGTTCCCATAGCGAGGAAGTAGGCTTGCTCGTGGAGCTGATAGGTGGAGGTGGCGGTTCTCGGCTTTCTCGTGGTTGAGGCTGACAAGGATGCCCTTTACTGACTTTATTTTTTAATTCGGCCATGGCTTTGTCTGCTAATGATGTGTCGCGAAACCCTTTGTCCTTGAATCTTGGGTCTAACAGGGTGGCCTCCGCGTTCAGCATAGTGTACTGCGTATAATTAAAACGAGTATCCAGCTCATCCTTTAATGTTTGTAACATCAGCTGTATTTCGGCAATGCTGCTTCCTTCGCTCATAAAACGTCTCATATTTAAATTTAGCATATGAGAAATTGGTATAACTTTTGATAAAGTAACATTTTTTTCTCCGCTAATTTCCTCCGTTACATCGTAAAAGATCTTCAAAATAGGTAGAGCCGCTTGTACCACCCTCCAATTATCATTGCTTGGCAACAGATCAGGACGTAGCATGGACAAGGCAGCCGTCACGGCATCTTTTATTTGTATCAAACGGTTTAACATGTCATATACAGAGTTCCATCTAGTAGGAACATCTAGCTTAAGTTTTAGTTCAGGCAAGTTTAACTGCCGCTGAAGCTCTCGTAACTTTTCACTCGCATGGGTACTTCTTTTAAAATATACCACTATGCATTTGAATTTCTCTAAAGTGTCTACTATTGCGCCTAGAGCTGTTTGCACACACAGATTTAGTGAGTGCGCAAAACAATTAATTTGGCGCCATTTGCCACGCGCAATGGCCGCGCTTATATTTGCTGCATTATCACTCGCGATGGCCGTGATTTTGTGAGAGATATTCCATTCCTCCATAATATTTTTTAAAAACAGGCTTAAATTTTCTGCCGTGTGGCGCTCACTATATTTAATGCACCCTAACATTGATGAGTCTAATTTTGTTTTTCCTTCGTCTTTGGTTATATAGTGGGCGGTTACACCAATAAAACTCTCACTATTGGTGGATGTCCATCCGTCCGTTGTGAGACATATTGCCGCGGCAGCATCAACTTTTTGTTTTTGTTTTTCTAGTTCCTGCTGGTACATTTTTGGCAAAAGACTTTCTGCGACTGTTTTGCGCGTCGGTAATGAATAATTTGGACATAACATCCCTAAAAAATTTTTGAATTCAGGCTCCTCCACTATACTGAACGGGTGATAGC
Organism: Notocelia uddmanniana; assembly: GCA_905163555.1. NCBI lineage: Eukaryota > Metazoa > Arthropoda > Insecta > Lepidoptera > Tortricidae > Notocelia > Notocelia uddmanniana. Next base: position 4,159,452 of record LR991057.1, read on the forward strand.
CACAAGCAATCATCTTTATCAACTGTTGGTCAATCACCTCAGCGCGACGAGGTGGCATGGGTCTGGTGTTTTGTACAAACTGTGTCATTGAAGTTTGAGACTGACCTGTAACACCAGGCCCACCGCGGAAAGTGAATACTGTGCTTCCAGAGCTGGTTGAAGGCTGAGCTGCCTGAGCTGCAGAAAAATCTGAACACTCTTGACTGCTGCTCGTAGTCGCACTGGCGTGGTCAGCGACAGGAGCCAGTTCTTGTCGAACAGGATTTATCACTACGGTAGGGTGTTTGCTTCTCATATGCCTACTTAAATTGCCAGTATTCCCTGCCACTATGCATAATGTATTAGAGCAATAACAACATTTTGCCTTTTTTGGCTCGGGTTCCGTAAAATGGTTCCACACCGCACTTCTTTTTCTAGACGACATATTTATTATTTATATACACTTATACTACGAATTTAGTTTATATTATATGCACACAGTTTTATTTTTACACAGTTTGTATATACACAATTTACATTTATTACAATAGTACCTATACTAAATACTATGTCCAAAGCGTTCACAATTACCAACTATAATCGCGTTAATTCTCACAAAATTCACACGCATAAATAATATTTAAACACTTAATCCTCTTGAGCCGTTAAATTAATTCTTTAGTTTTAAACTTTACCTACCGCTTTCTCAGTGTTCATGTTCATGCAACATTTTAGTACTTTCAATTTGGGTTCTAACAGACAGGTATTGTTATATAAACAAAAAAATATTCATTCATTGAATAGCTTTTTCAAGTTAAATATTATATTTAAATTACCTGATACTACCAAAATATCATGAATAAATAATTTTCTGACCGGATGGTGAGCGACGTACAGCGCCGTGTAAAACAAAAGTGAACTATGAAACATCTACAAAACAAATATATTTGGTAGCGTTCTATTATTTTTGTTTATTAGAATTTACTTCAATATTGATATTTTGTTAAATTCAGAGCCGTTTAATTGTGCAAAATCATGCCGATACTTTTTATTATGCTAAATTTTGTGAAATGGAACGTAGCATTGAATCACTCACACAAGTTTAACTGAGCGAAAGGAGCGACTCACACATTGATTACTTTTTCTATCGTACGTAAACGTGGATGCGTGAGATGGGCTTAATACGTTCGATTCGTGAGTGCGAAGAGCGCAACCTGCTTACACCAGCCCGCACACCAGTTAGTTCGGCTCGGGAATTGGTGATTGTTACTGATATAGTGAGTTGTTTCATTCTTCAGTGAGCGAGTGAGCGAGTGATATATACGAAAAGATGCAGTTCATTTGAATCACTCCTTCATGAGTTACACATCTCTAGCTGTCATCCCATAGAAACTTGTAAAACTTTCCATACTCATACTCATTTATTTGCAATGATTTTACACATTACAGCAGGGACCGATTTCGGTTTCGGTATACCTGTATTATACCGGTATGAAATTACGATATCGTTTACGTGATACAGGTATCGTATAAAGGTAACCGAAAAATTTCGGTTCATGGTTATACCGGTATGACGTCATACCTTTAAATATCGGTAACCTTTATTTAAGGGTATGACGTCATACCGGTATTTCCTGGTCATTTCGATACCGTAACCGAAAAAATTACGGTACCTTTATTTAGCGGTATGACGTCATACCTTTAAATATCGGTTACCTTTATATAACGGTATGACGTCAAACCGTTAAATATCGGTACCGTTATTTTTTCGGTTAGGGTATCGAAATGACTTAGGAATACCGGTATGACGTCATACCCATGGACTCAAAACTATAATATATAATATAATATAGCTATTATCCTCTAAGCCGATTAATGAGTTCTACGCAGACGAAGTCGCTGGCAACAGCTAGTTTTACAACTGCGCTCTAAACTAAAACTTCCTCAATCTAATAAGAGTTACACCGTAACGTAATACAGAATGCTCCGCCATATTTGATTACTCACTATCGTCGGGCTTCATAAGATTACGTGGAGCATGGAACTCGTGCGCAGGGACCGATTTCGGTTTCGGTATACCTGTATTATACCGGTATGAAATTACGATATCGTTTACGTGATACAGGGATCGTATAAAGGTAACCGAAAAATTTCGGTTCATGGTTATACCGGTATGACGTCATACCTTTAAATATCGGTAACCTTTATTTAAGGGTATGACGTCATACCGGTATTTCCTGGTCATTTCGATACCGTAACCGAAAAAATTACGGTACCTTTATTTAGCGGTATGACGTCATACCTTTAAATATCGGTTACCTTTATTTAACGGTATGACGTCAAACCGCTAAATAAAGGTACCGTAATTTTTTCGGTTACGCTATCGAAATGACCCAGACATACCGGTATGACGTCATACCGTTAAATAAAGGTACCGATATTTAACGGTTATGCAGTCCCTGCATTACAGACATCATTACATTCATCATCATCATTTTACATTCAGATTTTAACGAACACCGCTTACGATTACAGACGGTTTGGTGCAATCCAGCCTTAGTCCGGTACGGTAATGGTTCAGTTAGGGAACTTTGCCGTTGGCGCTTTTAGTGGTAGAGGATTTTGAATTTTGAAATTCAAATGGTATGTGCATATGTAGTGAATACTGCCCGGCTAGTATGATAGCTTATACCGTCACGTTTTATGTGACGTTTCAGTACATTTTGGCCATATAACGTAACGGTATAAGCTAAGTATCATACTAGCCGTGCTGGTTTCGTATCGGGTATACTCGGAATACGAATAGCCCCGGAGTGGTATTAAACGATTGGCAAGTTCATCTGTTAATGTGAAAGTTTTTTTTTTTCTTTTTTAATAAGTTCAATTTTTTTTCCATTTATACAAGCTACACATAACTTTTTGTCAGTTATTACTTTATTTAATAACTAATTATTACAAAATCCGCAACAGGCTTCGTCAACACCGTCAACCTAACCTAACCTAATCTAAAGGACCGCCCCGGATCGTAGATGGCTCAAAAGTTCCCATGATGCTGGCGGCGTTGCCACGCTGAATGGCCAATTAATTATTAGTCAAGTGTCAACAAAGGTCAGAATGAAAACTGCCACAATTTGCCATTTGACATGACTGGTGTTAAATAATACGGTAATTGATTTACACTTCTTCGGGTCTAATTTTATTCCAAATTTAGCCGATGGGAGGGTGAATTCTTAAGGGCTTTAGTTAAGAAAACTTAATTGATTCCTTTGTGTTACGGAAGTTAGTCATACAAACTATATGGGTCTCTTTAACTTAAGCCCTTAACTATGTTCAAGAAAGGAGTGTATACATTTTTAAAGGGTCGGTAACGCGCATGTGACACCCCTGTAGTTGCAGGCGTCCATAGGCTGCGGTGACCGCTTACTATCAGGCGGGCCGTACGCTTGTTTGTCACCGACGTGGTATTAAAAAAATATATGCAATTCACCCGGGAAAGCATTATTTACTACATCTTTCTGTACTCGTATAGAAATAAATAAATAATAATAAATAAATAAATATTAGGGGACAATCTTACACAAATCGACCTAGTCCCAAACTAAGCAAAGCTTGTACTATGGGGACAAGACGACGATATACATACTTATATAGATAAATACATAGAAAACATCCAAGACCCAAAAACAAATATCCTTTGATGAAATGCACAAATAAATGCCCTGGCCGGGATTCCAACCCGGGACCTCTAGCTTCGGAGGCAGAGTCACTACCAACTAGGCTAAACAGGCTGTCAAAAAATAAGGTTTAAACTTTAATATTAGCACTGTTAGCAACCTAGCTAGAGTGATCGCTTCGCTTTTATGGCAGACATATGGCATTCGTCTCTCTCGCACTTACAAACTTGCTAGTACCTAAAGGACGAATGCTTTGTGTCTGACGTACAAGCGATTGTCCTTACTATTAGGCAGGATCGTGTGTATGTCCGACATATTTAAGGAATTCGTTCTTTTTGCACTATTATACTTACCTTCTAACAAGAAACAAAAGCTCGGATATACACGAATCGTGCTAGTAGCAGCAGATCATAGCGGTGTTATTATTATTATATTTTTTTTTAGGTAAACAAACAGTCACTACAAAAAGGCTTAGGTACATTCCTTATAATATAGGTTTACAATAAGTATGACCAACACCGTTCACCACTTATTACATGTTATCATGCGATAATTATGCTTTCAGGTTCATCCGTGGCCACTACAGGAAACTGCCCCGGATTCAGAGTATCACCGGCCTCATGCTGTTCTCCCTGGTGACTCCCGTGGCACTCCTGTCGCTCTTTCCCCACCAGGAGGCCCGCTTCATCATCCCAGCCCTCGTACCCCTTGTGTATCTCTATGGTAACCGTTTACATCCCAACGACTCCGACCAACCCAGCCACAGGAAACTAAAAAAAATCCTTCTGTACATTTGGTTAACACTAAATTGCAGCCTCACTGTTTTCTACGGCTTTGTGCACCAAGGCGGGATCTATTCCTTCGCTAACACGCTGCACAGGGAAATCAAAGGCACATACGGCGTACATACATACGTTATAAGCACTCACAGCTACAGCATACCCTCATATTTACTCCAATTAGAAAGCACGACGAAAGTATACAAAGACAGGCGTACAGGCCACAAATATAGACTGACTCCTACGACTTTTCTATACAAATACGGCTCCATGCCTATGGACGAATTGTTCACGAAAGTCGACGATGTTTTAACCAACGCCGAAATGCTATTACACGAATTCAAGAAGCAATATAGATTTTACGTTGCTACGCCATGCTCTCTAGAGTTGGAGTTGGAAGAGGCGGCTAAGAAATATTACTATTTCAAGCTGGTTGATGACTTCAGATACTATCCTCACTTTTGCACTGAAGCGGTACCTAAATTCCCGAGTCGACACGACCAATTTTGCGCTGACAGAACTCTCACGACGAACGAATCTCGAGCTGTAGATCTGAATATGTTACAAAGAATCTCTTGTTACTTTAAAAAGTTTTGCCTTAAGGTTTATAGAGTTAAATCTGTTACAAAACATGATAAGATAGATAAGTAATGTTTACTGTTGTTAATTATATTAAATATGTAAATTTTGAGATTTATATTAGGTATTTAGCAATACATATTGGCAGCAGCGTACAATTGGCAGATATAAATAAGTAGTTACCCAATAGGGGTAAGAACCGCATTCATTAATTTACTTAGCGCATAAAACTACTTAATTACAAACACTGTTAATTTATGACAAAGTACATTAAACGAGTACATTGGTCCACCCAATGGAAGTGCAAATCTGAATCTCATCTGTGAATCGAGTTAAGTTATAGCTTATTTCATACTCAATTATTGGGGCGCGTTGCACCAACATACAATAATAGATCGATGCCAACGTTAATTATTACGTCGGCAGCTTCTATCCCATAGAAACTTGTCAAACTTTTGACGAATATCAATATCACTTACGATTACGGTTTGGTGCAACCGCCCTTAAGCTTGAAATGCACAGAGCGCGGCGCAGGCGCAGCGTGGTCGCGGGGCGGAGGCGGTTTGGGGCGCGTCGCACCAAAAAACCGCGCGCGGAGGCGAAGTGTGTGACATAAAAAGCAGTAATCGACACTATCGACAGTTACAGAGTCAGAAAAAAAACCTTTAATTCAAGAGCCTTCTCACTTCTCATTGTGCACTAGTTTTTCTTTCGTCCATAGTCTAAGTAAGAGTGGAGTTCTGTGATTTGAATGGTCTATACATTGTTTTGTACAAAATGAAACCAGTGTTAATTGTAACATGGCAACTAGGGATTGCAGCTAGCTGATATAAATGATTATACTGTACCACTCATATTGGCTATGTGCGAAGTAGGTGGTGGGGGTAAGCTAGGCGATCGTAGCGCACACCATGGCAGAAATGTGTACTTACCGGGGACCACTGTCAAATTTACTTTCACGTTTTCTATTGGTTTCTTAACGGTTTCCTACGATTCGTTTCGTTTGTATGTATTTATTTATTCTCTTATTTATTTCAGTAAAATTTCCAATACTGGGTCTTTCTCGTTTACTAAAGTAAATAAAATATTCATGTGTCATTATTTGACATCTCTAAATTTTGACATTGTCTCGGGACCTTTGACGTTTGACGTTTCAGACGTGCACATAGCCAATACTTACTTATAATTTCTATCCACAAGGACGCTTATATCCCGCGTAATTATCACAGCATGACACTTTGTTTTTATTCCAAAGCGTAGGTAAGAGTGGATCGTCGTGGATTTAACGATATGATTATATTCCTTGATATTTATGTCGTTCTGAGGAAAAGGATCTTAATGCTTATTCCTGAACATTTAATCGCCTACTGTACTCGTAGTTGTTTAAGTAGATCCACATTATTGTGCACCTTCATATTGTGTCTACCTTACCTTCATATGCAGGCATGGTACGACAAATATGTTGAGCATTTTAGTACCAGGGGGTCTACTCCGAAATCCTAACTTCGTATGGTGCCGTCCCTTTCACTCATGTAGTGTATGACAGGAGAGTGAAAGGGACGGCACCATACGTCATCTTCTTAAGTTTTTTACTTATAAAGTAATTTATACGCTTTAAGTCTTTCTTTTGAAACGACATCATGGACAAATCGTAAATCACTACTTTCTCACTGACCAAGGAAAAAGCTTAAAAAAAACTGTTTTTCTTGGTCTGAGTTTCTCACAAACAAATATCACACATTAACAATTAATATAACGAATTTCAACGGCAATTTATTGATCCATTAACAACAAATGCGTACAACATGGTTGTACCTATGATGGATTAACATTTTCATAACTCATTACTTATTAACAGGGAGCGAAACTTTGGTGCCGATGACAGACGTATGACGTCAAGCGAGAGATTATTGAAGGAATCAATTTTGATGATGAAAGGTTAACTTACAACAATAATTTTGTTCTAGTTGCGGTTACAGGCATTATGTACAGTATATGTATGTAGGTATGTATTTAAATTAGAAGATGCGATGTTGTGTTTGAATTCTAAGCGTTCTGCTTATTTTTCGACAACCTACAAAATTTAATTTGTTGTTTTTCATTAATATATTAATATATTTTTTACAATTACTTAGTAAAATACTTTTTCTTATTGTCTTCGTAATTATTTTAATATTTACATTATTTTCAATATAAATAGTCATTTTTGAGTAATAAAAAATAAAATGTACATTACCATTATTGCATTATTAATAATCATTGGAGTGTGGCAATGTTGTTTATATAAAATCACCCTATACGAGTATGTGAATTTGCGTCATAATGATGTCACCGGCACCAAAGTTTCGCTCCCTGCTTATTAAGTATGAGGCATGCAAGCATGCTGAAAAAAAACATCTACATCTCATCACACATAAATGACTTGATCTTATGTCGAAACATTATTTTGATTTACTTTATTATCTAAGTACATATTGTACGTAATGTTCTTGAAAAAGCTTTAATGATTTCATTCCAAATGCTCAATGTGTTCACTAATTTAGAAGTAAGTTGTTATATATTATAGTTGGAATTGGACATATTGCCATAAACAATCATAAAATGAGATTTAATTGTATTTGCGTACGTAAACTGTCTAACATTATTAGGCCATTTATCTTTATGTTTATAGTTACAAATGTTTTTCGTATATTATTGTATTTTTCACGAATGTACCTTATGAATTCTCGCTGTTACAACCCGTCGGAAACATCTGCGAACCTTAAGATACGAGTACGCAGATATTTCTGACGGCTTGTAAGTATTTGTGATAGTTGAAACTACAGGTACAGTCAACAATGTCAATATATGTACGCAACTTACGACCAGAATATCAGCCCAGCTAGCGTGATGTGGACGATTTGGTCTGTTAATCGTAAATCATGACATTCATGACCATATACCTTATCGACAGAAATCAATTATGACTAAAATAGGATAGACGCATACAGATATTTTGATACTGCTGATATTGATGTTGTCGACGGTACACTAATTATTGATTTGACACCTGCCCGGCTAGTATGATAGCTTATACCGTCACGTTATATGGCCAAAATGTACTGAAACGTCACATAAAACGTGACGGTATAAGCTATCATACTAGCCGGGCTGAGAGATAGATAGATCCATTGAGATTTTCTACTAAAGCGTTCACTGTACAGCCTCACTATGATACAGGAATACAGGGTATGGCACTCCCGGGGGAAAAATCTTTGTGCGAGTGACAAGCCTACGTCATCACTGCTATCGAGCCTATCGGTGGTTGGCGGTCGTAGTGTGAGTTCGTGTGTGTACAGGCTGTACAGTGACGTAGGCTTGTGTCACGAACCGGAGTAGCACACCTTGTTTCCGTAGACCATGAGCCTTACTATCGTATTGTATTTTTCATTTGTATTCTTATTTTATTTGGTTAGGATGTAGCATAAGGGGACCCAGGACTGTCATTATGTTATGTTGTTTACACATGTTTGTTTATGATATTATCGTACAGAATATGCTAAAATAAACATGTTACATTTGAAAAGCTTTACTCTTAAATCTAAAATGGCCAAGATATTGGACCTCATAATTTTAAGTAACATTGGGACTTAATATAATTTCGACGGATGTCATTATCCCGCATGTCTCAAGACAAAGAACCAAGGTAACCGACATAACCCGAAGAAATGCCAAACTTAAGTGGCAGTGGGTGGGTCACATTGCCCGGCGAACCGATGGGACCAGCGAGTTCTCTAGTGGCGACCACGTAACGGACGACGCAGGGTTGGAAGGCCTCCCAGGCTAATGACCAGGTCGCGGAAGACCGCTGGATGCGGGCGGCCCGTGACCGGTCGTTGTGGCGGTCTCTGGGGGTAGCAGTGGACTTCGATCGGTTGACGATAATGATGTCATTATGACTCATATCGTTATGATTTATCGTATTAGAATAAGCTAAAATAAACGTGTTTTTAATCGACATTATTTAGATTAACTAGGTATCGGTCAACCAATTTTATTCCTGGGCCACTTCGTACCTTGTCACAGTGAAAATCAATATAAAAGCTGCTAGAGATCTCATACTGTTGTCACTGTGACAAGGTACGAAGTGGCCCAGAAATCAAAAAGGTTGACTGTACCTACTTTGGCTCCATATTATTGTTACCAAAATCCGAATCCGAGTACTCCACTATCCACGTGGTCTTGTCTGCCCTACCCCTAGAGTGTACATGAAAAGTCGGAGGCGCGGAGGGAGAGCAGCCCTCGCCTGCCGTGACAAAGCGCGGGAGCCGCGCGAAACGGAGAAGCTGCGGAGCGGAGCACAGTCGACCGTGCTTACCACTACGCAGTACGCATGCAAGGACGGAAGTCCGCCGAAATCGGTCGAAATTTTTGAATAGTTAATTCGGTCGTAATCATATAGTTGTATAAAGTCATTTGGGTCCCCGTTGGTACACACCGACCTTTTTATAGTATTTTTATTTTAATATTTGTTTTTAATAGGTACATATATTTTATCTTCTACTGTAATGTTTAGATTTCACTGTGTGAGAGTAATGGACTGCTTTGCTATGAAAATAAACGCTATTTGCAAGCAATGGTTTTTAATTTTTATTATATTATTAATGTAGGCACGACATAAACGTGCCGACGGGAATGTTCACTCTAGTACATCATAGCTTTTAATGAAGCGAAAATGATGCAGCGCTCACTCGCTGAGATCCCTCGTTGTGCGGGTTAAGCAACGTTGTCTGCTTTTCTGTTTATTTATTTAATCGTATGGCATTTATTTACGAACCGTGAGATCTTCGAGAAGTCAAGTACGGTTGCCAGTTTTTGTTGCACTTTTAGCACCACCCAGGGGTCACGTGTAGGGTAACGGTGGGTATTCCCTACGGTCGTGGTGCAACGTCGACCCCCTTTGTCAACTGAGTGGGTAACTTGACTGTTAGAAGTTCTCAAGCCGCCTTAAGGCGTCTAACTTGGCTTAACGACTGCTGTCGAGACAGCAGCCGGGATCAACGGCTTAACGTGCCTTCCAAAGCACGAGAGCGCTCAGTTAGTAACTACTCAAAGCGGTCACCTATCCAAGAACTGACCTGCGCCCACATTGCTTAACCTCGCATACCGCCACGGCTGTTTATCTACGTAGAACGAAACGTGTATGATAGCCTTACTAGTCTGTGCATACCGCACGCGGTAGGCGGGTGCCGCTGGGCCACGAGCGCTGCTTTTCTGTGGTTACTGCGGACTTAATACAGTAGCGGAATGAAACGTTTCGTCTCCTTTCAACTCTTATTTTAATGCCTTTAAGGTCGATAAGTGACTAAAGTTTTCATTCCGCGACTAATGTACTTTGGAAAACACGCTAAGCCTCTGGGAGTCTACTCCCAAATTCGAACTTCGTATGCTGCCGTCCCTTTCACTCTCCTGTAATAAACTATATGAGTGAAAGGGACGGCACCATAAGAATTTCGGAGTAGACTCCCTGATCGTGGTCTTCGAACGGTTTGAAAACTTCTCGTAAGGGTCTAGATAGGAAGATGAACGACTTCAGTATTCTTGCTCTATCATACAGTTTGCAGGGCTACAATGCAGGACCGTGTGGTTGCGGGTTAATTTATGCTGCAAACTTGAGAGTACAATTTGAAAAACCTCTTAAATCAGCTGTTTGACAATGACAGCTGTCATTTGACGAGTAAAATTGCAATAATTTGAAAGTATTGTAACTTCTTTAGAACTTGAACTTTTAAGCTCTGGTTCTAAATTAAAAGATTACTTAATAATATAAGCTATAATCATAAGCAGTAAAAATGTGTTCGCAAAAAGATACAATTAAAGACGTGATCTTTAAATCTTTGAAAGTAATACGTCTGTATGACTGGCTTTTAGATCTGTATGTATTGGTAAGTAAATGTTCTTTCATATTAGGGCAAGCTATTTAGAACGGAGTGAAGTTTGATAAACTATTCCAATATACACTTACAGGACTTCTTCGTCGACGATCACTGGGCAAAGTTACCTCCGTCATGGCAGGAATCCTTCCAAAAATTGACTCCTCAAGAACTAGGGAATATACTGTCTGGGATCCCTATCAATCATGTTCTCCCCCTTTCTTTCTTATCTTTAGTGAAAACTGTGGAAGTTCTAAGTCTGCCGCGAAAAAGTAAATTGCAAAATAATAAAAAAAATATTGATGAAAATCTGGATTCATGTGGTGGTCACCCTAGATTGAAGAATCTATTCTTAAAGCATGTGAAGTTAAAAAAGAGACATGAAATCAGTTTAATGGCTGAAGTAGTGAGTTCTGTTGCCAAGGAGAGTAATTGTCATGCTGTGATAGACTTTGGCTCAGGTTTAGGACACTTGGTGCGAGTGCTGGCATACAAAAATAAACTTTATGTGGCTGGTATAGAGTGTCAATCGCAGTTGACAGAGGAAGCCAGGTCGGTACTATTACTCTGGGTATGTATTGTGATTTTGAAACACTTCAACTATTTTTAAAGCCCTTAACACTTTCATTGCTGCTTAGTGCTCCGGGCTACACTCCTAAGCCATAGCCACGTATTTTCTGTATGGGGTGTATGGTCGCTACAATCAGAGTACCCAACAATTGGGTTCCTAGTGATAACTGCATACTTTTTTGTGATTGCTTAGGATATTCATTTAATTAGCTTTCACTCTTGCAAAAATCAATATGTTAACCAAAAAATTGCAGTGCACAGGCCTTGAAATAGCGCTATTTTCGCATATCGTAATGATTCATAACGCTATATACTTTGTCAATAAAACGCTTTACTAAAAACGATATTTGACGCGCATTTATAGTGGTATCCATTATATTGTTATAAATAAAAAGCAATATATATATATATATATATATATATATAGCGATATTTTGTGAAGTGCTATAATAACGTTATAGGCTATCTCTGTCTCTCAAACAGTCTCGCTCTTACGTGCGCTGTGACATGTACGTCAAACTCGAGCATGTCATTGTGGCCACCACCACCATCTTAAACAATATTATAACATTATCATATTATAAGGTTATGATTTTCATTTTGTTACAATATGATGTATCGTTAAGAGGAATATTGATTATGATTATAACAAAAATTTTAACACTAACGAAATATATTGTTATAATATCCCTCATTTTCATAACGTTTTAAAGGCCTGGCAGTGCATACTGCATTATTTTTATTTCATACTTTTTCTGTCTTCATTGCTTTTATTCTTGTTTTATCTTTCAGAAAACTTGACTTTCAATTAGAATACACAGCCAGCAAGCACTTATCCGAACACACCATGGCAACACTTCATCGTCCAGTCCATTTGAACATGACTTTAGCATGCAATGACCAACTACTTCACCTAAACCTTCCAGACACCATGAAAACCTATGGTTTAATTGGGCTCCATCCATGCGGAGACTTAGGCCCATTGCTTATAAAGCATTTCATAAACTGTGAACAAGTAAAATATATCAGTGTTGTTGGATGTTGCTATATGAAGCTGACTTGTGAGGGAAAAGAGAGGGGATATCCGCTTAGTGAATATGTGAGAGAGCTGGATAGTAAATTGTCTTATGTCAGCAGAGAGATTGCTTGTCATGCTATTGACATATATTTGGAAAGGCTGAGGAAGGACAATTATGATGATTTAAAGGTAAACTCATATTTCGTTTTAACCTTTTGACCACAAATGTATGTTATGATTTGTTGGTAGTGTGGGTGGGTACTCTCATCATCTCATCTCTCATGCCTCAAAAAGTCATGGTTTCAAACATTATAACCAAGTTTTATTTAGTTTAAAAGTGCATTTTTTGATAATGTACTTTGTGTAAGTAAAGTCTGACATTGCAGTTAGTTAAGTTAAATATTAGTTTACGTTTTTATTTTAATCTTTAAGAAGGCATCACCCATCTAGAAGGTTTTACATAAAACAAAATATATTTAATATTTACAATATACTTAGTTTCATGTTGGTGATTAATTTCAAGACAAGTCACCTTTTACGAAAATGCAATCTATTCTGAACCTTAAATCGCAGAACTAATATTGAAATTTGATTGACAAGTATGTGGTCGCTAACTTGCCTCGGCCTTCATAAGGATAAATAAGCAATGTGTATATTATTTATAGATATAAAATAGTTACTACTACTACCAGCCTCCCCCGATTTCATGGGGGGTAAAAGCCATAATCGCTCTGCTTGGCATGCGGGTTGGCGATCGCAGTATGTCCACTGGACTCCAGGGATGCTGCTGCCCATCCCCCAGTGCAGTGGTCTAAAAAAAGTTGCTTGTAGGTCCACGCTTACCGAGCGGCTTTGGAGAGGATTCTAGTGGAGCACGATCCGAAGCTAAAACACGCGCAAGTCAGGAACATCAAGCATTCTAGCAACATGACTTTTGAACAGTATGTATTCTTAACTTTTTAACCACTGATTCGGTAGTACGTGTATTGACCCTTTTAACCAGCAATGCAGTCTCCACGAAAGGCTTTTCACCTTTCCCCAGCCCCGTGCTGTGCATTAAATTGTACCTAATTTAACATAAGTAATAACTTTTAAACATCATTTTTTGTTATAAATAACTTATATAGAACTAAATGTCCTGGCGAACTTCGTTCCGCTCCCGACTCGTGCCGTACAAAATGTATGAGATAATGTTTTATTTCGTATATTTTACCGATCTTTTAGTAGATTCTGTTATTCGGAGCTAAGACAAATTCGAAAAATTAAATCAGCGTTTGGCTTAAGGCTAAGATTATTTAACCTTATGCATCCATCACGTCTTCGAGGGACAGCGATTGTGGTAGCGGTGCGATACGTGAAAATGAGAGACTAGTTAAGCATTGGCAATAGAGTTTATAATGAACCAAAGAGGTTTACTATTGCGTGGTGTATAAAATAGTCGTTGCGGTCAATAGGTTAAAAACTTGAGCCTTCAAGGCTCAGTTGAGCTCTTATCCAGTATTTAGGGATAATACTTATGAAGGCCCAAGTTTTTAACCTTTTAACCTCAACGACTATTTAAGGTTGTCTGGGAGAGATCGCTCTGTAACGATAAGATCGCCGGTTGTTTCTCTGTCTCCCTGTATAGTCTCGGAATGAAAAGGTTCCTAACTTTTCGACCTTAACTTAACTGCATTAAAATAGAGTTGAAATCTGACGACCCTTTTCATTCCGCGACTGTTACATGCTGTTTTATTATGTGAGGTGTGCAATAAAGTGTATCTGTATTGTATTGATAATCAATATTTCACATCAAGGTACAGTACGCTGGCGCTCGAGCGTCTCAACATCCCAGTGGTGGGCGTCGCTCGCGGCGAGGCGGACTTGCTGCAATGGCGGAGAGTGGTGACGCTGTATACGCTGCGGCTCGCGTTAGCACCGCTCGTGGAGTGTGTGGTGTTGTTGGACCGAGCGCTGTGCGTGCTCGAGCATGGTAAAATATTTTTTAATCGACTTCAATAGATGAAAGGAGGTTCGCAGTTCGTCTGCGTTTTTTTTTCATGTGTTCCCTATATATAACTCTTGTCTACGTTGGCCAATTTTGATAATTATTTTTTTGTTCCAAAGCAGGGACCGCCAAGTTTGACCCATATAAATTTGGTGAAGATCTGATGATGGAATCCAGGAGGAATCGAGGGAACTCCTCAAATTTGCTAGGCACGCGTATGGCGATTTCGCTATTTACTGTAGTTAATTGGAGTCTGTTTTATTTGGGTATACTCGTAAATTATCTATATTAATAATTTCGTGCAAGGGTACGGTAGACCCGAACGAGACCTGTCTCAAATTGAAGAACGTATAAAAATGACGATTTTTGAGTTGAACATATGTATCCGCAAAATTCGGATTGTCGCGTATTTTGCATTTAAAAGTGTTAATTTGATGACAAAACGTCGGCCATATTGCCCACAGACTATATTGCTATATTAAATTTGTTGGTTGACAGTGTCGGCTACGTTCGAAAATTGTGAACTATTTTTGCGTCCGGTATGTTGGCCAGGTTGCTGGGCTGCGTTCTGGGTGATGGGCCATCATCGCCCATTGTGTGGATTCGGCTAGCCGCGTCTGCAGCGTTTTGTTTTTGTAGTTTTCAAGCGTTCTATACACCTATCAGCCTAGCTAGCACGATAACTTATACCGTCACGTTATATGGGCGAAATGTATTAAAACGTCACATAAAACGTAACGGTATAATCTATCGTGCTAGCTAGACTGATTGTCACAACAACCGCCTTTAAAGCGAATGTATGGGGCCATGGATTCATATCACGATAAGTATCACGTGAATATTAAAGCAGAATCCATACAAATTTGAAAACTGCGATAATATTGACACCCCAGTATTGTGATAATATTAATCGTGTAAAGGACACCACTTGAATGTTTGCTGAGTCTGTCCGCCATCTTAAAGCTGCGTCTCTATTTTGTTTGTGACAAACTACTAGGTGACTTATGGCTTTTAAACGTCTAGCAAAATTCTATCCCTATCTCGCTCTATCTTATAACTTAGTGGTACTGGGGGACTACTCCGAAATTCGAAATCCGAACTTCGTATGGTGCCGTCCCTTTCACTCATATAGTCTATGACAGGAGAGTGAAAGGGACGGCACCATACGAAGTTAGGATTTTGAATTTCGGAGTAGACCCTCAGCTCATGCCGTTCGCCGCGCTCGGACGTTAGAGGCGCTACTGCGAACCGAAAACGAAGTATCTGCCTCTCTCGCACATGTATATTCGAACGACAGAGAGGAAGATAGTTCGTTTTTGGTTCGCCGTAGGCCCTCAGGCGTCAACTTTAAAACGAATAGGGTATTTTACTATAAGAGAAATAAAATTCAAAATGTAATAAAAACCAGCCAAGTGCGTCGGAGTCGCACACTGAGGGTTCCGTACAACTAAAAAACAAATGTGATTTATCAATATATTGATATTTTTGGTAAAATATACTTCATAATAAACATTATCACTTAATTTCAAGTTCATAGGTCGATGGGAAGCTAAAAAATTATTATTATGTGTGACAGAGAACAATGGAATGTTCTTTGACTTTCTTCGACCGTCCGCCACGCTCGGACTAAGGTGCTACCAACCGAAAACTAAATATATATGCCTCTCTGTCGCACTTGCATATTCGAACGCGGAGAGGGAAATACTTCGTTTTCAGATCGTGGTAGGCCCTCTGGTCTGACGGCTCCTATTCCTGGATGGTGCGCGTATCGGAATGTGAAATACCTTTGGCAAAACGGAACAAGTTGCTAAATAGCTTCCATTAATTGGAGAAAATATTACCAACTGTTATTATTATCACGTGAAACACTGAATATTGAAGCAACATCCATAGGGGCCTGTTACATGGTTATTATTATCACGCGATATACTCATATCACGATCCGTATCACGTGCAATAAATATTGAAGAAAAATCCATACGATTTTGAAAACCACGATAATATTGACACACCAGTATTGTGATAGTATTAAGCGTTTAACAGACCCCATACACTTTTAAAAATCGCGATAATATTGAGTGTAAAGGGCCCCACTAAATAGAATTTGGCGGAGAATAGAGAGCTGCTATCGCGAAACGAAAACGAACGAACATCGTGTATTTCCCTCTGTGTCGCTCGAATTTGCAAGTGCGACAGAGAGGGAGATACACGAACTTCATTTGTTTTTCTCGTTAGCAGCTCTGACTTCGCACCAAAAATACTGACTGGCACATCAATATTTAACAATGCACATCTGAATTGAATTTTAATGAACGATTAGTATTTTAGCTACACAAATCAGTACTGATTACGGTGTCAAATTTTTTATGTGCCTTTAAATACTACCCTTATAAAAATGCTTAGGATTAACTTGCTAAGGTACTAGCCTTTGCCCGTGACGTCGTTTGCGTAATCTTTTACTCCCAATTCCATATAATTCTATTCCATACTTTTATTCCCAATCCAGACTACAGACTATATTTCTATACGATTCGAAGTTTCATCATAATCCGTTGTTGTAATGTTTTTATTTTATACATTTTTGTACACTATTTCTTTCGTCGTTTGCATAACTGTGACGAATAAATGTTTTGTTTATTTCTTTCTTATTTATTTCACCCGAGCGAAGCCGGGCTTTCATCTAGTTATTTATTATTTGCTAGTAATTATACTACGTCACACGCTTAGGAACGGCAATAAAATAATCTGTTTAATGCAGTTAGGGTTGCCAGGCCCTAAACTTCAAAAGCCGGACATGGCGTAGAATGTAGAAAAATAACAGAAATCGTAGAATGTAGTAAAATATTTCATTCGTACCTTACCGCAAACTTTCGGGACTTCGCACAATTAAATTAAACCAAATATTCTTCTTCAATATTTAATACTAAAAGAAAAAATAAAGACATCTATTATCTTAAGTACATTTTTACATTTACACGATCAATATGTACATACATAGCACGACAGACACGACGTAAGAAATACCTATACCTGTTTACATTTTGATTAGTCACACATTTCTGCAAATGCGAATTGAATTATGTGGACTTGCACTTACCACTAGTCGATAAGGAACAGGCCATTACGAAGTTTACGCAGGAAAAGCGAATGTAACGTGTATGAGTGACCCTTATACTGGGGTAGTCTAGTTGTTGTTCTCACTAAGCACGTCTATTACCAGTTCCATTGATAGAACTATTTGTTTATCCCAGTAAAAAAACCAATATTAAATCCACTTTTTTCTCGTAATTTTATATAAAAATATTATTTTAATTAAATAAACCTAATTTCTTGATAAAAGATTTTAAAGATCATATTATGTGTATCGAGTTAAATCATTATAGCCATTGGAACTACCTACTGGAAAAAAATCCAACAAGTTCTATCAATGGACATAATAATAGTACAGTGGGAATAGTCCAAGACGTTTACCTTTATGTGGGATGTGTTGTCCATTTCATTACCCAACCATAAAAATAGTTTTAAGAAACATTCAGTCATAAATTAACCAATAAAATTAGGCTTATTTTTAAAGTTATTAGGCCTTGGTAAATAATTTGATTTAAATAAATAATAATTAACTATTGGTGGACAATCTAACATAAATCATCCTAGTCCCAAACTAAGCAAAGCTTGCTGCAATGCTGTACTATACTGGGTACTAGACGACCACGACGATTTTGGTATGGGACTTTGACGAGAAACATTTGATACCTTTTTTTCATTAACATAAGGTAAACATACATTAATTTAGTATTTATTTGGCACGTCTGACAAGATTTATGACTAGACAAATACATTGGCTTTAGGCATCTAAAGTAGGCCAGAAAAATTGAAGCATACTTAAAAAGTTAAAATATAGATACGAATGAATTTTCGCGAGGAATTCGTATTGGCTATGTGCACGTCTGAAACGTCAAACGTCAAAGGTCCCGAGACAATGTCAAAATTTAGAGATGGCAAATAATGACACATGAATATTTTATTTACTTTAGTAAACAAGAAAGACCCCGTATTGGAAATTTTACTGAAATAAATAAGAGAATAAATAAATACATACAAACGAAACGAATCGTAGGAAACCGTTAAGAAACCAATAGAAAACGTGAAAGTAAATTTGACAGTGGTCCCCGGTAAGTACACATTTCTGCCATGGTGTGCGCTACGATCGCCTAGCTTACCCCCACCACCTACTTCGCACATACGAGGGTAAAACTGAAAGTTTCGGGAATAGAAGAAAATATGCAGTATAAGTGAGTTTATTTATTTTTATTGTTTTTCAAAATATTCTCCTTTGTATTTCATGCACTTATGCATGCGTTCAAACCAGTCCATAAAGCACTTTTTGAACTCTGAAGTAGGGGTCGACAAAATGGCTATTTTATAGGCCTCCACTGCTTCTTCTGGCGTCTGAAACCGCTGACCACGCAGTTTGTCCTTGATTCTGGGGAATGTAAAAAAGTCGTTGGGACTTAAGTCAGGGCTATATGGAGGGTGGTCCAATATTTCGACTTTTTCACCGTCCAGGTACTCAGTTGTTGTCCGAGCGGTGTGTGGGCTGGCGTTGTCGTGGTGAAGGATGATGCGACGACTAGGGTTTGTTTTTCGGAGTTCAGCAAAGACGTTCGGCAAACAAATAGTGGTGTACCAATCAGCATTGACTGTTCTACGATCCTCAAGAGCCACAGTAGCTACGTGACCAGATTTAGAGATAAACGTAGCCACCATCTTCTTAGCCGTACTGCGAGAACGAACAACTTTTGTGGGTTTGAGCTCGTCTTCGAAGACCCATACTCGGGATTGGTTTTTAGTTTCAGGCTCATAAGCGTATATCCACGACTCGTCACCTGATACTATGCTAAAAACAGCATTTGAGCGTCCCTTGTTAAATCTTTTCAAAGTTTTGCGGCACCAATTGACACGGACTATTTTCTGCTCGTCAGACAATAGGTGAGGTATCCAACGGGAAAATAACTTTTTCACGCCTAATTCTTCTTTTAAAATAATTTGTATTTGACCCAAGTGCTCTTGAATTTCCCGATATGTCACATGTCGGTCTTCATTTATCAGACGACGCACAACATCGACGTTTTCTTGCGTGACTGCCGATTTTGGTCGACCTTCACGCACTTCGTCGGTGAGGGATACACGGCCACGTTGAAATTCTGAATACCACCTGTATATTGTAGTCTTTGAAGGAGCTTCAATATTAAAAGCAGCAACCATCCGCTCTTCACATTGTTTTTGTGTTAGTCCACTTTTAAAGTCATAATAAA
The DNA here is from genome assembly GCA_905163555.1 of Notocelia uddmanniana. Classification (NCBI taxonomy): domain Eukaryota; kingdom Metazoa; phylum Arthropoda; class Insecta; order Lepidoptera; family Tortricidae; genus Notocelia; species Notocelia uddmanniana. Next base: position 4,179,265 of record LR991057.1, read on the forward strand.
TCATAGCTCTGAAATTTTCACGGCACAATTCCATTTTAAGCAGTGACTCGACGACTTCAATAAACAATTGAAACCGAACCATACTTTTTTTTTTCTAAGTGGCCAGTGTGTTGAGATAAGGAAACTTCAGAGATTATAAAAAGGTATAATACATGTTAAAAATAAATTAATAAGTATTCGATTCCCGCCACTTTCAGTGCAAGCCTCGTAGCCAATAGTTTTTATGTTAATCAATGGTAAATTTGCAATTTGTTTTTTTACAGGTTTGACCTGTGAGATTCATCCAGTATTCGATCCGAAGTTGTCACCGCGAAATCACATCATCGTAGGGAAAAGATCTTGACGACTTTAGTCAGAGAAATGTGTGTAGGATGCGTGTTTTAACCTTTTAACCAGTGTTACCACTTGCAGTTCCAACCAATGCGTAACGGCAGATTTAAAATTGCGAGTTACTTTATACTTACATGCATGGTTGGTTAAAAGGTTAAAGTGTGCTGACACAATTACAGGTATAATGTATGTAATTTTTTATATAAGCACGAACTAAGTTAAATGAAAAAATAAATACCCATTTGTTATATTTAGTTTTCGTTTCATTTCTATTGGTTACATAAATGTATCGTTGAAGTAAATCTTTACATTAATTAGAAATACTAGGATCTATAATTGCATTTTGCATTGATATGGTTAGTGATTATTTTACAATCACTTAAAGCTAATAACAGGATTTACGCTGCACACACAGAAGTACTTATGAGACAAAAAATATTTGTTAGGGGGCTGATACACGGTTATTATTGTAACGCGATACACTCATACCACAAAACGTATCACATGAAACTTGTAAAGGGCCCCATTGGATCATTCCAATGGGGCCCTTTACACGATTAATATAATCACAATACTGGAATGTCAATATTACCGCGGTTATCTAAAATGTTTGGATCGTGCTTCAATATTCACGTGATACGTATCATGGTATGAAGGTATCGCGTGATAATAATAACCGTATAAAAGGCAGCTTGTTGGCTTAGTGTATACAGAGATTATTATAAAAAATATATACTTGCAACTTGTATTTTATTTACATGATTAATAAAGTCCATTTTTTTTCACATTTAGAAGTACTTTTTTAATAAAAGTAACATATATATTTCAGTTTCCTAGATAATTCGTTATGGTTCGTTTTCATATAATAGTTTCCATTAATACATTTATAATACTGAATTTAGATGTGTACCTACAACTACTATCTCTTCTTGATTTTAGACACTTGTGATACCAATAAGGTTATTTCTCTTGCACACATTTACTCTTGTCCTTTTATCGGTTACGTTTCATTAAGCCATTTATCTCAAACAATTAAATATAATACGCGTAGATACAAATTATCTCTCGTAGGCCACTACAAAAAAACGTAGGCTTTATAGCAAGGGGTAAGTTCCCATATTATTAAAATCCATAGGAAGTTAGGATATTGCAACGGTACAGGATGAATTGGTTAGTGTTCTGGGTAAAAAAAATGACCGTAATTTAGATTAGGTAGCAAATATATTGGACAAGTAATTTATCTTTTGTCAATTAAACAAAAAACTGGCCAAGTGCGAGTCGGACTGGCGCACGAAGGGTTCCGTACACAACAAGGGTATGTATACAACATTAGACACTTTATATTATAACCTTTATTAATTTAATTTAAATAATGATATATTTTTAATTTTTTTATCAGTTATAAGAACGTTAAATATTATATCAAGTAGAATTTTGGTCAAGTGCGAGTCGGATTTCGGATTTCTCATAATTTTGAAGCTCAGCGCCTAGATGAACACAACGAGCAACTTATTAAAAGATTTTTTGTATGGGAGCTCCCTTAAATATTTATTTTATTTTGTTTTTAGTATTTGTTGTTATAGCGGCAACAGAAACTCATCATCTGTGAAAATTTCAACTGTCTATCACAGTTCATGAAATACAGCCCGGTGACAGACGGACAGCGGAGTCAGACAGACAGTAATAGGGTCCTGTTTTACCCTTTGGGTACGCAACCCTAAAATGAAAAAGATAAAGCGGGTCAAAGTTTGGGAGTGTCACGCTGTGCTAAAAAGTATGACACGGCATGAGGTCACGTGGAACTTAAACGGGCTAACTATATCCTCCTAATTTTTTGTTTAATTGAAAAAAAGCTATATCCCTTTTATTATCTTACCGACGGACTAATACTATTTTTTTAGGACATAAGCCTATTGGTTTTACATAAATTATCGTCGTCAATTACAAATTTGAGGTTAAACTAAAAAAAAAAATATTAAAAAACCAACCGATTCACGTGAAATTCAATATGAAGAAAAACCAGATTATTTTAAGACTTGTTTGGAACTCACTGTCACGAGTTCGCCGAGCGCATACCTATCTAGTTATATACCTTATACATTTTGGCCTCCATTCTCGTTATTTTAGCAACCTATACACCTACATAACACTAGTTTTGTACGTGAGACACATTCAATTTCAATATACGAAATAGAAATGAAAGATAGTCAGTTCAAAAAAAGGAAACTCTCGGATTAGTTTTTCATGGACCGCAGACAGTCAGAACATCGTGTTTGTCGGATAGAAGACTGAATGCTTATTAGCATTGGCGCCCGATCTATGAAAATTGAAAGCATAATTATTCCTACTAGATGTAGGTAGGGAATCAAGAGACTAATGTTCAGTGTCCTCAATAAATGCCAACGCCATGAAATACCACCGCTGATGCCAGAGCTTTCTTTAGCTAACCAACTTTCTGCTTAGCTTCCATTCCAAATTCCCTTCACGAAATCTACATAACCTTTACCGTTCAAACAATTCGTAACAGAAATCCAAAGCCGAGTTGCAGTGATCACGCGTTAGCGGGGGGCTGGGGTAACATCGGGGCAGGCTCCTCGTCGGAATCGTCCGAGTGGACCCTCGTGAACCGCCGACGTTCCAGCAGTCGCCGCAGTTTGAACTCGCCGTGACCGTACTCCCACCGTCGCCGCGTTACGCCTTTACGACCTATCAAAGCAGTTGTGAACTACGTAATTGTTTCAAGGCTTGATGTCCGGCAGTTCATTAAAAGTACGACTCCCATAAGCCCATGCCATAAGCGATCTCGGAGGAAGCGACGACAAAAAGCGGCCAAGTGCTTGTCGGATCACGCACAATAGGGAATGTCTGAAAATTTTGAAAGTCCTTGATTATTTTTCTAAAGGTAGGAATAACCGTCGCCATTAACGGAAAAAAGTTTCAGATTTTTCGGTTGCGCCATATATTTTATAAAAATACAAACACTTTATATCACCTCGCGTCTGCCCCGTATCAGACTACTAAGATATTTCTAAGTCCGTCAAATATTAAAAAAAAAACACTGGCTTGAATCTGTGGTACGCAATGACATTGACAGTTCAAGTCATACGAACAACCTATGATAAACTGTCAATGACATTGCGTACCACAGATTCAAGCCAGTGTTTTTTTTGTAATATTTGACGGACTTAGAAATACCTTAGTAGTCCGATACGGGGCAAACGCGAGGTGATATAAAATGTTTGTATTTTTATAAAATATATGGCGCAACCGAAAAATATGAAACTTTTTTCTGTTAATGGCAACGGTTATTCCTACCATTACAAAAATAATCACGGACTTTTAAAATTTTCAGACAGTCCCCATTATGGGTGCCGTACCTATACTACTACTAGTCCTAATTTAAAGCCACTATCCTATACTGTGAATTAAAAAAGGTATCTCCATCGGAAACTCACGGCACTTACGTCTTTTCAGCGATAACTTAAAAACTGTTCGACTTATCTTGTTCAAACCACATATCGCACATACACCGCCTCATACTTTTGTTTGGACATCCATAATTTGTAGTGCTTAGTCTCCGAGTAAATCAGCTGTGGCATACGGACGTATCGACAGACATGACGAAACTATAATAGTACCGTTTTCGCCTTTTGGCTACGGAACTCTAATAAAATAATAAAAACTGGCATATGTTCCGTTCCCTGTAAAATCTCGTTTAAATTCAATAATAAACACAAAGTTAGTTACCATTGAGAATTACCTGAAATAGCAGTTGAAAAATAGCTGTAAATTATTTATTAATCTTTTACCCTTTACGCCCTAAACTTTAAGCAGGTCGGTGATATGTTTTACATTGCTAATAGCCAGTGCCAGATTATAATTTAGGGCGGATTTAATAAATGTGCAATAACTGCGGACTGAAAAAAAAAACATGCGAGGATGCGGTGCTTCAAAATAAAAATACAAAAAGCTGCTTCCAATAAATATATTTCGGTTAAATATTTTACATCACATCACTAAGTACTAAAGCGTAAGCAAAACTAAAAGTATAGGTAGATTAAGTACCTACTTTGAGCACCTCAAAATAAATACTAGCATTACAAATAAATAAAATCTGCACGAAACACAGTGTACTGGAATGTAAAACAAGCGTAATATTAAAGGTGTATAAAGTTAAAAATATTAAAATATAATAATTATTATTAACCTTTTAACCCCGTACAATGTACTCGTATATTACACGTTCATAAATTACGATACAAAGAACATGATAAGTAGGTTATTTTTCATTGTGCGGTTAAATGGTTAAAATGAATATCAGATCACAAAGTATTTGTGGTCGTTGATTCAACGAACGAAACGTTTGTTTAACAGACTCAACTAGTTGACGACTTTAACGTACAAACGTAATCGAAATGGAACGCTAAGCTAATGCCCTTAACATTTTCCCCCTTACTCAAAATAAACGTATCAATGTCAAAAGCGAAAGTCTCGAGTTGAAAATCAACTAGTTTTTCAACTAGTTGACCTTTTTTAAGTTAACGTTTCGTTTCGTTGAAGCGAAAACTTAAATGGTTAAAATGAATATCAGATCACAAAGTATTTGTGGTCGTTGATTCAACAAACTAGTTGATAAAACGTTTTTCGTCCGTCAACGAACGAAACGTTTGTTTAACAGACTCAACTAGTTGACGACTTTAACGTACAAACGTAATCGAAATGGAACGCTAAGCCCTTAACATTTTCCTCCTTACTCAAAATAAACGTATCAACTCAATGCCAAAAGCGAAAGTCTCGAGTTGAAAATCAACTAGTTTTTCAACTAGTTGACCTTTTTTAAGTTAACGTTTCGTTTCGTTGAAGCGAAAACCGTCAACGGCCCACCGCTATCATAAAGTAGATCAGAAATCAAGAAATATTTTCCCTCGTAAATAAATACTTTATGAACTTAAACATTCTTACTCACTAACACTACATAATTGTAAACGCATACAAATGTATTACTGATTTGTTACAATTCTGCCTGATATAATGCACGACAGCTATTATAGTGATCTAAGCCTTTCATTTGAATAAAGTTTGCATATGGTTTAATCGTGTCTTCTTCATGCGTGAAATTTATATAAATGTTCACACCGGTAATATGCAAAATGGTAATAGAAATCGTGACGCAAGATCTTTTTGTGATAGGTATACTAGAATACAGGATTGTAAAAAATGTAAAATTGCACATAAATATAATCTCAATTGGCCATTGCCACGAAAGACTGAACCTACTCGTTCGTATAAGTACATCATTTTAGCGTGAAATATACTCGTAGTTACACGCGCGCCGTTTTAATTAAATGATATGTTCAATCTCGCATGCCGAAAGGACTAAAAAAGTTAAAAGCATATCCTAAGAGTTTAGAAAACATGCAAAATATACAATTTCAAATCGTTTCATTATTTTTTTATGCCAATTTCTACTAATTTCGTTGTACTAAGCTAGAAAGGTGTTTTAAGGTGGTTTTTACCATATAATAATATGTAATAATAATAAGTAATCTAATAATGTTGATATACTAAAAATAAGTACTAATTATTTAATCTTATTGATTAACTCAGATCAGTTTCTTAAAAAATTATTAATTGTAGTTTTAAATTCTACTCTGTGTGGATTTTCAATACATACAAACTTATGTAGTGCAATTTCGAATCTGTATCTTTTATCTGTTTTATTTTTGGCAAACCTAACAAACGAAAAAAATATATATGACAATCTCGATTCACTTTAAGTAAACAGAGCGCTTATCGAGGTGCCATACAAAAAAAATCTAACAGAGCTAAATATGATCTAGGATCAAAAAATTACCACTTTCTCAAAATTTATATTCACTAAATACAATGTTAGGTTTGTTCAATTCACATATTATACTGGACTGGACGGGCAAGATGATAACGGGAAAGTGGTTATTCTTAACCTAAAACCTCTAAAATCTACAAGTCTATAGGATTCGGTACAAAGGTTAAGGTACAGTCGAGGACTTTAATTTGGGATCCACTTAAGGTTGACAGTCCTGTCAAACGGTATAGACATTCAAAGCAAAATTTTACGAAATGGGTCACAAATTAAAAAACTCGACTGTACAGTGCTGCCGTTTTATAAGGTACAACGACTTAATTGCACATTTAAAAATGAAATGCATCGTATTTAAGCCATTCCAAATCAAGATATATTGCCGATGTAACTTATATTGAGCGTAGTTTAGCGAAAATTAACCAGTACATAAAAAATATTATATTCGTACTCGCATTCAGAAATACCGCATAGCAAAGCAAGTAGATATCGATCAACTTTGTCTTAGAACTCTCTGTGTTCAAATTATTGATACGTGCAGAAATCTACTTTCTTTAGTAGACTGTTTGGTTTATGTAAAGTGTGATTTAACCTTTTAACCGCTACGGCCTGTTATAAATGATTTATTTAATCATATGCCATTCATATACAATAGGCAACAAGTCAACTACAAAACATACAATAAATATATAATGATAACGCGCTTTAATTTATAATGCATATAAACACATGTATGTATTGTACACGATAAAATATGAGATTGGGAATTATTTTACACAACTTAAAAACGGTCTATTGAGACGAGGATTATAAGATAAATTTAGTAGTTATGTCTATAAATTATAATGTTTAGCCATATACCATTAATCATTACCTAGTTGTACATACGATTTTTAGTAGTGATTATTTTTGTTTTAACGCAAGTACACCCTACGTCAGGACTATGCGGTACACCAGAATGCCAGTGCCTATGTAAGTAGTAGTTTACAGAGGCAGATTTGCAGACTAGGCCCCAGGCCTTGTAGTAAGTACAGTCAGCAGCAGAAGTAAGTTAACACTTTTTCACCTTAGTGGATTATGATTAAGTGAAAAACTGATCCCAACCCGCATGCTAAGCGTGGCGATTATGGCATATACCCCTCGTGAATATGTGCAGGCCTATGTCCAGCAGTGGACGTCCTTTGGCTGATATGGTGGTGGAAAAACTGATAACTTCTGCTGTTGACTCAGCCGCCCCTTTCTCAGCACCCGATCGGCCGCTTGGCAGCCCCTAATACCTCGCCGCCCCAGGCCCGGGTCTACTTGGCCTTAGGGTAAGTCTGGTGGTTGGTTTTCGCTAAACTACGTGAACAGTTAATGTGGTGGTCAGGTTCAGGCGACGAGCGGCTCGGCCTCCCTCTCCTTACCTTTGTTCCTTGCGCGCAGGAGCGCGAGCGCGGCCAGCGCCAGCAGCGCGGCGCCCGCGGCGCCCGCCGCGCCGCCCAGCGCGCCGCGCCACGTGTCCCACGTCTCCAGCGGCACTATTGCCGTTTGATCTGGAAATTATTTATGGATTTATACAACGCTGCTTCAACGAAAGGACCATGGACAACTTTTTATGGAATCTGGTTCAATAAAACCAATAAAGCTGAGAGTTAGGTTATTAGATAACTTCATTTCTTTCTATAGCCACCAAGTTGAGTTCCATTGCAGAACTGAGATATTCATATTTTCGGCAGAGTAAATACAAAATAAGGAAATGAAAAAAATATATATTGTGTGAAATATTTAGGTTAATTAGTACATTTAAAAATATCTCCCGCTCAGCACAATGCCACGGCTTACACCTAACGAGTGGTAACAAACGCATGCAGAAAACATAAAAAAAATATTCCGACGGATTGAGAGCCTCCTAATTTTTTTGAAGTCGGTTAAAAAGTAAACATATACAGAACATACATAATAACAAAAAAATGTGAGCACATAATAACAAAAGTAAAGTAAGCAGTTGGTAACCAAGTTTAAGATTCTTGGTTCAGTAGTGCAATTTACCAAACATATTACAAAAACTATTAAAAAAACTAGAATAAATTAAATAAGTACCTAAACCATTAACTTGCATGTTCAAAAAGTGAGTTCGACATTTGAGTTTGAACATACATAACGCTTTCAGAGACCTTATAGGAGGCGGCAGATTATTCCAGCATTTCATGGCGGCGTAACGATAGCGGGTATTTAACGGTCCTTTAGGAAGTTGTTTGCGAAATGGTTATGCAAATTTTCGACTTATGTGAGCGCACGTCGCAGAACAACCGTGGATGGTATTTGCTCAATGTGCTACTCCGTCCTACATAATCCTATCCTACATGGTGTACTTTATGATTTTAAAACAAAAGAAAGTTTATTTACAATTCAAAACTTGTAAGAATTAGGGGATACCCAGAAATCCAGAAATTTCCCATTTTCTCTCTTTGCCACAACTTATGCAAGTATTGGGACTGTTAAAGCATACAAAATTGATTCCTGGAAGATAAATTACCTTTTAACACCTAAAAGGGTGTGTTAAACAAAATTCTGAAAACGAAAAAGAAAACATACACAAAATAATACTAATAAAATGGCACTAGGTACACTTGTCACAATTAGGTATAATTTCACTAAATAAAGCAACAGGGAGTATACATTTAAAGCATTGAATAGGGTCTTTAAAATAATTTAACGGGTATAACATAATGAGAACATGGGTTGAAATAGCATTATTTTTCTTATATAATCAAAAGGTTAAAAAGGTAATATTAAAATGCATTTTTGGATATATCACACGAGAATCAGTCCGTATACCTTTACTATATAAAAACCTTTAGTAACGTACTTACCTATAGTAGTAGTAGGTTTGACCGGCAAGCTCATATTCTTTTCAACTTTGGTTTCGTTCCGCAAAACGTCATCTTCGAATTTGTATACCCTTGAAATAATGTACAGTTATTAGTATAAATAACGTAATTATTGAACTGTAAAAAAAAGGCATTTTCACAAGAAATAAATTGTAAGTATTCGTCTCGGTGTCAGAAAGAGGCAATTTTTAATTTTGACTTATGCTGCCAAAATAAGATTTCTTGTTATATCGGGAAGATGACTTGTATTGGTGGTTGATACGCAACTAAATAAAACGTTAAAAACGCTCTGTCAGAAGCGATATACATGCAAGTGACGTCTCTATTTTTGATGGTTTACCAGCATCCGAAACGGGGATTTGTATCTTTCTTTGATGGGCATATGGCGTATAAACTTGGTCATTAACCGAAGCCCAAAAGTCTCGACTCAAGATTTGTCAGCAAGTAACGCCACGCAGCATATTGGGTAGAATCGATCGGATCAGGAACACGGAGTTGTATTCCAAATCTGGTATTGAAGATGTGGGTGCTAAGGCAGCAAAGTTGAAGTGGAACTGGGCTGAACATGTCTGGCGAATGCACCCGGAGCGATAGGTCAAATTGGCCACCGAATGGATCCCCAGGGTGGCTACCCAGAGGCAGACCAAAAAGGAGATGGCGATTTTGATGCATTTTATACGGATTCGCGGAAACTAACACAGGACCGAAACGAGTGGGAGAAAAGAAGAGAGAGCTTTGCCCAGCAGTGGGATACACTGAAAAAAAAAACCGTGTGCATTGTTTTGTCTTTATGTATTTATAAATCTGTAAAATAGCGAAAATAAGATGATACCCGTCGTTTTACGAATATTTTCACGAGTCTTTAATTGGTATAAAAATAAATTAGGAGCGAGTGAAACAATCCTTTTGAATGTCCGGCTTTCCGGCTGTTCTCATTTACAGGTCGCATTTTTCAGCCTATTCTCGTGAAATATTGTGAGAAGGTCCAGTCAGTTTTAGTAATTTTGAAATTAGAAAAAGAAAATCGTGAGGTCTACAACTCACAAAGCCACTAGTTTATATTTACTGGTGTCATCTTAGTATAATCAAACATCCCATCTCGGCTTCCCATTCAACAAGTCTTATGTGAGCAGACGATCAAATAGTTACCTGTATGGTTTAAGCTCAGCGACATACACCTTCGACCCATCAGCGCTAGTAACTACATCGTGCGGATTACTGAACTCGGTGTCAGGAGCGAATGTGCCGATAAGCCGGGCTGTGGTGAAATCAATGACGTAGCCGCGAACCGGCACGTTGCCCATCGGCCCGTTGACCACGTACAGACGACCGCCTGGGGAAGTTTAACCTTTTAACCGGAGTCACACCAATATAACGGATATTATTTTTATCCCTGTTTTTTTTTCAATAAATCATAACATAGATTTAATAAAACCAGTGAGCACTTGACATTTTTTTTAAATATCTTTAGTGATGAAAGAAATAATATGAGACAAGCACTTTCAAACAGGCTTTCTGAATCAATAAAAAAACATACAAATATGTAGTCCCCAATACGCATACGGACTATATACCCATTATTTTCGTTTTGTGCATGCTCGTTTCCAGCTGTGGGATGTACCTAGGGGGTATATTGGACTAACCTCTAGCGGGAGTGTAGGCGACACTGAACAACCTCGGCCCAATAAGCCAGTTCTTAAAGCCGGCCGCATACGTCCCGTTATCGGAGCGGAAGCACGCAACTCGCCCTCTCTCGCGATCGGCCACGCACACTAGGCCTCTGTCTTCGGCAAGTGTTAGAGCATGCGGCACGTTGAAGGCGAAGGGTGAGTTTCCGAATGTGGAATCTAGGGGAAAAAAAAATATTTTTTCGATTTTAATGTAAGCATATTTTGAACCTTTTACCCTTTGTGTATATTTGAATGTGAGATGTAGTTATAAACTTTATTTTTAATCCAAGCTATCGTGTTTGTCGTCTTCAAGTTGTTAGACAAAAAGGTTAAAAGGTTAAACATGTACTCACGTCCCCCCCACTGCAATAGTAATTCGCCGTCTGGGCCGAACTTCATGATGCGTGTGTTGCAATAGCCGTCCGCTACGAAGAACTCCCCGGATTCGAGCACGGCTACAGCGCTCGGTTTACAAAAATGGCCATCGTCGTTGCCTGGCACGAATCTGGCAATAATATTCATTAATATTAGTCATATACCGATTACGTGAATTATTTCAATGTTCGTTTTTATCATTTTGTTATACACACTTTCGCCATTACCAGTCTTGTCATGTCATCCCATAGAGAACTGTCTGGTATAATTAAATTTTTACGTAGGTTTATTTTTAATTTCTCTATGTTAGTTTGGAATGCTATTATATATTATTTACATAGGAAGCTATTCATTCACAATTTAGTAACAAACTGTCACTCCGCTTCAAATGCCACTCCAAAGTACTAAATAAAGTTTATAAAATAAAAAACTCACTTTTCTCCCAGCACGAGAGCGGGCCGCTCCCTCTGTTGCGGCGTGAACTTGAAGACCTGATGCAGCGCCACATCTGTCACCCACACGTTGTTCTGCTTGTCCACCGTGATGCCGTGCGGCATGTAAAAACTGAGAACCAGACAGTTTAACCTTTTGACCAGCCTTTTGACAGTGCCTCCAACAGTTCGAGACAGAGGTGTAGACAACTAAATAACAAACATCTCCCATTTGTCTAACGAATAGACATTTTGTGAAGTTGCTAATATACAACAGAGTAGTTGTTGGCGTTTTTTGCTGTATCTCATGAACCGTAATAGCAAGGAGGTTAAAATTTTCACAGATGTTGTATTTTTATTGCCACAATAATAACAAATATTAAAAAAAATATATATATTTAAGGGGGCTTCCATACAACAAAAGTATTTTTTACCGTTTTTTTTCTGGTACGGAACCCTTCGTGCGCGAGTCCGACTCGCACTTGGCCGGTTTTTCTCATATTTTGTAATGCCAATGATTGTATATAAAGTTAAGTGTGTTAAGAGTTCCTGCTTTTATTTGTATATACAATGGTGGTTTTAAAAAAGTAATGTCTTCGTTGATAAATGTAAAATTGAATACAATTTTTTGCAGCTATGTAAATTAATTTTGTACTAAAGCAGTAACGCTGCTAACGAATCAGCAGCAGCAGGTTCGAATCCTGCTCGGGGCATTAAATTTTTCAATTTTTCCCTTTAATTTGGAAAGCTATGTAAATATTATAATTACCCTTAAACCAAAATTATTGGATGTAGGTTGTATATGATTTCTAAATTGTGAAATATTATTCTCCTAGGTAGATTATTGGTGTGTTCCGTGGCGCGAAAAATGTTCTTCCGGTTTTTGTTGCATTATTTATTCTGTGGCTTCACTGTTTAATAGGGGAAATCGAAATTATCTTTAATACTAGGTACTCAACATCTCTTTATCTGAAACTTTTTATGCTGTGTATAATTATGTAAAAGTATCAGGCATTAACATGAAGATACTTACAGATTCTTTCCCCACATGTCGACCAACTCTCCAGTATCGTTGAAAACCAACACGGTGTTGTGCGGTATAGGCGGTTCGCCTAAAAATTAAAAATCCACATGTCAGTCTACAAATACATTTACAACCGAAAATTGCCTGGGCTCTATTTGCTCAAGTTTTGTTTTGACTTCGACGTCTATTTTAGCCTAGTTAGTAGTAAAGGCCTACGAAGCTGGGTTCGAATCCGATATTTGGCGACTTCTAATGGTAAAAGTCGGAAATTCAATTAATACTTTTACCACTGTCCACATGGTAAGTCTTAGGTTTTAGCACCGCGATGCGGTAAAAGTCCAAAAATTACCACGTTATACTATTTCAAGCCATGGTCATTTACATTAGAATTACTACAAAAACGGTTTTTTTTTCACGTATATTCGTTTTGGTAAATACTCGTTTTTAACAGTAATTCTACTAACCATGTTAAAGTTTAAAGCACACTTATCGCCCCGTTACCCGATTCGTTCTTTAGACGATATATATATATATATTCCACAATAAACGTAAACTAGGTTAAGTTAGGGTTTTCTTGTGTCCTTCATCCTGAAACGTCGATATCCTGGTTAAAGTTTTATTAAGATAATGCGTCACCTTCACCAGCCTGCCATGATGCCATTCACCCGTCGTCAACCGAACGCAAACACGTAACGGCGCTAGCTCAGCACTGGCGAAAACCTAACATTTTCCAACCGTCATCGTTACCAAAAGTTCATGGCATAATCAGAAAAATCACGTTTTAAAAAAAATCTTTACAACTAGCAACCCACGTTGGTAAACCTTGGGCTTTACCGGTCAATGTTATTTAGGTACCGTTGTACGAGCTTTTACAGTAACATATATAAGTATTTATTTATCTCTGCAAGTATGTGTATCGTCGTCTAGTAACATTGTACAGTCACCAGCATTAATATCTGCCTAAACAAAGACGGCGAAAATATCTGACATGTCCTAACGGCCGTAGAAATAGAGCCGTGTCAGATATTTATGCGCGCTTTGTTATAGCAGATATTGGTGCTGACGACGATACAAGTTTTGTTTAATTAGGGATAAGGTCGATTTTAAGACTGTCCCCTAACATATTTCTTGTTCTGTTGTGTTCCTGGTGATGAGTAAAGTCGCCAGAGCTTCCGAGAATGCATTGCATTTACAATGTGGTTGTGACTTGCCTGTGGCGAGCGGAGGTGCTCCCGTCCAGATGCTGTTTGACCGGTGAAACACCAGCAGCTGCCCGGCTGCGTTCAGCACCACCTAGTAACCATACGAACACTTGCCCAAGCTTGATGTCCAGGTTGCACCAGTTGCTGTATTGAAGGGCTGGGTCTGGCCATGCCAGCAGCCATGGTTGTGTTGTGACTTGCCTATGTTCTGGTAAACGTGGCGTGCGGTGAAGGCGCTCTCGTCCTAAATGTTGTTTGCCCGGTAAAACACCAGCAGCTCCCCGGCTGCGTTCAGCGCCACCTAGTAACCATACGGACACTTGCCCAAGCTTGATGTCGAGGTTGCACTAGTTGCTGTATCGAAGGGCTGGGTCTGGCCATGCCAGGGGCCACGGTTGTGTTGTGACTTGCCTATGTTCTGGTAGACGTGGCGTGCGGTGAAGGTGCTCTCGTCCCAGACGTTGTTTGCCCGGTGGAACACCAGCAGCTGTCCGGCTGCGTCCAGCGCCACCCCGGACACTTGCCCGAGCTTGATGTCCGGGTTGGGCCAGTTGTTGACGTATTGCGGGGCTGGTGGGTGAATGTAAGATATGTTTCGCGTAAAGTTCATTTTATCTAAGGATAACTATCTATCAGAGTAGCATATCTGAACTTGTAGAGAACCAGACATGTCATAAGCATTTAAAACATTGGAAAATCTTAATTGGGAAAATAGTTGTTATTCATTTGAACAATGGAATAGCCTGATTCCTCTTGCGGTAAATATTATGAAAATAAGTAAGATATACTTGTTAAACAAAACTGCGTAACACATTATTTGGATATATCACAATTGTTGAATAGAACTATAATGTAAGCAATGTTCAACCTCATGTAAAAAGCTATAGAATTGAATGACTGGGAAGTACCCTAATATTTATAAATATGACACATACACTCAATGTAAAGTCCATCAATGTTTTTCAATCTTCAAATTACATGTTTATACTCAGATTTCCTTCTGTTAAAAATCTCAAATCATAATGGAAGTAGCTATCTACATTTTGTTAACAAATCATTATAACAGTGCTTACCATGTTCCAATTTTCCTAGAGCTGTTTTTATTTTGGCGTATTGTTCTAACTGGTCATTGTAGTAGCCTCCGGACGAATAGCCTTCATCAGGAAACTGTGACATGAAATATAATAATAACAGTGAATGGCAGTTGACTGATGAATACCAAACGAAGAAATACAGCAAATACTTCTGGCCTCTATTTCAACTACTTGACAAGTGGATTAGATGTAGTTTAGCATGAGCCTAGCATATCTATTAACGGTCAGTGACAGTTATACATCCATAAATAAATAAATAAATATTGGGGGACAATCTTACACAAATCGACGTAGTCCCAAACTAAGCAAAGCTTGTACTATGGGTACTAGACGACGATATACATCATAAATATATATAATGTTGACATGTTCACTAATGGGGTCGAACAACCCTTTAACATATCACACATACATATATGTAGACCGCGGGCCATCAACAGATTTCCATGACCAAGTTCCTCTCGCAAGATAACTTGTATAATGCTTCAGAAAGTTATGCCATGAACGTCAACTGCGATTCCATTGGTGGGTTGAAAACCGGTAGACGGACGCTCCCAAGCGTAAAAAATAAAATAATTTTAGTAATTTCCTCTCGATTGAAACTTTTAATTAACAATAGTTAACCTAAAATCTTAAAAAATCATCAGCTGACTATGGAGCGGCGGATTATCAGTCAATCAGCTAAGTACCTAACAAAATATACAATTTCTTAAACTTTTATCACCTTCTGAAGTCGGTGCCAAACAACTCAAATAGTATTAAGATGACAATTCTAATAAGCTCAAACATGGCTTTTGTAGTGTGTCGCCAAGTTTTGAATGACCATCCGTGGTCTTATTAATCAGTTGAAATCAGTTCCCGCTCACCAAATGCTACTTTTTGAAATTTACGTTCAGCTTAGTGTGTTACCGACAATGCTAAAATCGCTATATCTTTCTATTGATTTTTTGAGTTCCCTCAATTCCTCATGGATCCCATCATCAAAACTAGATTCTGATAGCAATGGGGACGACCGCAAAGCAGACGGTTTCTTAAAAAAAATCCCAAATCGGTTTATAGAGTTCCGAGGTAACAAACATTAAAAATAAAAATCGGCTAAGAGCATGTCGGGCCATGCTCAGTGTAGGGTTCCGTAGTTGCCCAATGAACTCACTTTAAGAAAATCAATAACAAGCAAAAGGGAAAACTTTCGCAGCGTTTCATACGTCTTTTACTAAGAAGGGAACGACAACGACAACACATTTTTTTTACCAACAACTCAAAAACAGGTTAACTGAACATGTCCGCTATAGCTTTCATTGAAACTCTTTATTAAGCTTTACATTCATGATTTTTTTCATATTTTTGGACCCATAGTTCAAAAGTTAGAGGGGAGGGGGCACATTTTTTTTCTTTTGGATTGAATATTTCCGAAAATATTCACTTTACCAAAAAATAAAAACTGTAAAAAGTTGGTCACGTTAGTTTGGGTATGCTCCCTATAATCTTGGTGGTAAAACAGTCAGATGAGGCCCTAAAGACTGTAACGCAGGAGCATTTATCGCCTATTGAAATACACCAGCTGATGAGTTTTCTCTGGGTGTACAAGCATTACCAGCTGATTGTTAAAATTTAGTTACAGGAATATATTTACTATCAGCTTACGATTTTTTTTCTGGGAGGAACTGACGTATCAAAAGCTATTCGACATTATTATCTATTAGACCACTTTGTGGCACCTCCATACATTGCTTTGCAAGAGGTGGAGAAGAAAATATTTTGTTTTATATTGGTTGGGTATGTGGACACCAAAAATAATCCAAGTTTCCGACCTAGGGCCATGTGGCCGCTAACCACCATCAGCTGGTAATATGCTTAGGAAAAACTTGTCAGTTAGTGCATTTAAATAGGCGACAAATGTTCCTGCTTAGCTACTACTACTGCGTTACGAACGGCATCAGCTTATAGTTTTTCTCTATACTCAGCTGTCTGTATGACTAAACATGTAGATCCTATATATTATCAACCCACCTATTTGTACCATGTTTCGAGCGAATAAAGTACTGATTATCTGACGTGTTTATTTATTCACAATAGCACAAACTATTTCATTTGAGAGTAAATGGCCGAAGATATACATTTTTTTAAGTGTTCATGTGACTAGCTGACGGATAATCCACCACTGTTGAGTCAGCGGACGTTTTTTTCCCTTAAGATCTATTATTCAATAAAATGTTCAGTCAAGAGGAAATGATTAAAATGATATATTTTTATGCACTAGGCCAGTTCACGGGACTTCATAATACAACTCACTTAAGCATCTAACAAGTTATCTGCCAAGAGGAAATGACTGACAATATTAGCTCCTGGCCTAGGAACTACATATGTAGGGTGACTCAATTTCTAATGTCCAAAGCCACTAAAGTGGGTCAATTTTAGGAAATATCTTTTATTTAATTTTATTTGCCTCGGAAATTTGACTGAAATTTCTGTAGAATGTAAGGTAATTTTTATTGCTTTTCTTATGATTAGCTTTGTAAAGCCCAATGCACTATTCGCAGTTACAGCCCAAAAACAATTTAAATTATAGCCCCAAATAGCAACAAAAAAAAAACTCGAGATGAATCTGGAGGCAGAAGATGAGGTCATATTTCAAAATAATTTAAATCACTATTTCATATTATAATTAGGTATCTTTTAGTTACTGTTCCCAATTGAAAATTCAACTTATTTATTACCTTCTCCATAAACAAACCCTACCCACCCTAGTACCCTAGTGCCCCAGCCTACTATATGAATATGGTCAATAGCAAGTTAACTATTTTCCAGTATTAAGCCACAAAATTTTGCTATTCAATTTAACAATTTTGCTATTCAATTTAACAATTTTGCTATTCAATTTAACAATTTTGCTATTGAATTTAACAATTTTGGTATTGAATTTAACAATTTTTGTTTCAGTTACAATTGCAAAATTTTTATTGCATGGGTTTCCTAAACCAGCTCTAATTTTAACCAGGCACTGAGAATTTTGCGGGGCAGTAGTATAGTCTAGTGATTGTTATCTGTTTAAAAAAGAAATCAAATTATTCATGATTTTTGTATAACCGAGCTTTTAAGTGTATAAGGTTAGATAATTTTAAATTTAAAGTGAATTGGTTGGAAATTTTGCTTCAAAACTGTATACTGGCCACTGTGCAAATCAAAAGTTACTTATTTAATATGTATGTACATTTGTTTAATTCATCCGTAAAGTAATTATGTTTGCTAGAATGCCAATAGCAGAATATGGTCAATTTTTTTAAATATATGTGTTCAATAACAAATTGTACACTTATAATACAAGAAAAATTACATTAAGGCACATATCCTGTCAATTTAATAAATGTAAAATTAGTTACATCTTATTTTACATTTATTTAATTTTCATTAAAATTAATATATATAAAACAAATTGCTAATGATCCTTACCCTTCGTCCTAAAATGCAATGAACGGTACAGCATAACACGACAACATAGTACGTTACAAATTTATCCGTAACTTGCATAATAACAGTATCGAAAAAACCCCCGTTCCCAACTCGTTTCCGTTTGTTTTGCTATTGATTCAATTTTTAATCAACAAGTCAGTCAAGTACTGAGTGCTTATCAATTTTATCACCAACCACAGATAGTGACAGCACTCGAAGAGATGACGTCTTCTTGTTAGTGATGCGCGACTCGGTGGTACCGAAGGAGACTATATTACCGGTTTTCCTAAAAAAAAACGGGATAGATCAAATTGTAACCCACAAATAGGTACAAATTGAAATATAACGCTTTAAAAAATCATTGGGGCCTTTTACACAGTGAATATTATCACGCGATACACTCATATCACGATCCGTATCACATGAATATTGAAGCTAATTCTAAATAAATTTTGAAAACTGCGATAATATTGGCACCCCCTCAAGGATTTCTAGGCACCCCAGTATACGGAGTGTGTACCGCGATGCCCACCGGCACCATATTCATGACTAAACACACGAAGCAAATAGTGAAACGACTAAAATCTGAAAATTTCTATACCAAATAATTTAGACACCAACCTCTATAATCAGTAATGGGTTTTCCCTACTCCTGGACAGTAGCTGCAATTTCCTGGACACTTCAAATAATTGACCAGGATCCTTTCACTTTCGCATGTAGATGTAATGGAGACATTTCATACCATTTATGAATTATAATTTTAGGGATGGGGTTTATATGATATTCATTGACACAAGCTCTATTCATAACACCACATCTTGTTTTATTTATGATAACACACAGAGAATAGGGATATGTAGGGTCAAACAAGAGATACTGAACATGCAGCTGATGACTTTTTAGGTCTTATTGCCAGTTGTTTTATGCGTGCATCTTATGGATCAACCTAAAAGGGTTGACGCGCTTTTGCAGCAAATCCGGCATGTATGCGGGGGCTCGCATGGATGATTTTTATGATATAATGCGCTAACGAGTAACCTCCCAAAGGTGTAGTGCGAGGCAGCGCCAATAGCTTCCTAGCGGCTATAGGGGAGCGGCAGGATAAAACATTCTACCGCCATTGGATGTTCCTAAGGTTTTTGAAATCATTGTGAATGTGCAGCACCTAGTTTACCAACTAGGCTAATGTCACAGTTTAACAACATAATTGTAATACTGTGCTAATGTGGTCGTCACTACCGTGAGTGGCCGTTTATAACGCTGGTGGTTCCGGGTTCGAATCCCAGTCAGGGTATTAATTTATGTGATGAACACGAATATTTAATATTGACTCTTGTTTGTTTTTTTAATGTATTTATCTACATAAGAATTATCGTCACCTAGTACAGCAAATTTAGATGGATCATTTTAGTACTTTAACGCACTAACGTAACAATTCTGCGACAGTTCGGATGCGCCAAAGTAGTGAAAGTGACAAGGTACTAAAATGATCATTTACTTTTGCTGTTGCCTATATAAGCATAGTACAGTCAACAGCAAATGTAGATGATCATTTTAGCACTTTGTCGCACTAACGTAACAATACTGCGACAGTTGGATGCGTCAAAGTAGTGAAAAGTGACAAGGTACTAAAATGATCATCTACTTTTGCTGTTGAGCATACAAGCTCAGCTTAGATTGGAAGTTTTGGAACTAA
Source organism: Notocelia uddmanniana (assembly GCA_905163555.1). Classification (NCBI taxonomy): domain Eukaryota; kingdom Metazoa; phylum Arthropoda; class Insecta; order Lepidoptera; family Tortricidae; genus Notocelia; species Notocelia uddmanniana. The sequence continues at coordinate 4,199,250 of LR991057.1, forward strand.
GTCAATTTGTGTAATATTGTCCATAAATATCATAGGGCTGTCAGATTTCTTTGTGAGATAGCAGTCAAGGGTGAAACAAATAGACATATAATGCTTTACACTAAGTTTGTTTATTAATTCACATACACGATAAAAGTGGCGTAACACATGACCGACGCATTGTTAAAGCGGTTAACGACGACGCACCCTTTCACATATCAACCTTCCGCTTCAACACACGTCGGATCTATGTGTTACATATTCCTCATACTTTATTCACGTAAAAGTTTCTTCTTTTTATTTTTTTGCGGCTTCCCGTTCAAGAAAGCCCTCGCTTGTCTCTGAACTTTCCAAGCCAATTTCATCTTTTCCATTTGCTGTTTTCTTGTTTGCCCCTGGCTTTCGCACAGGCTGTTTTTCGTCTCTAAGATGCTGTAAGCGATTTTCAGTCGCTTCATATCTCGCTCTTGGTTCTGTGACGGCTGGCTTGCCTTCAGTAGCATCGTGTAAACACACGACAGTTTCTTGGTCATATCTTTCACCAGTCTTGATGACTTTTTAGGTTGTGGTTCAGCAATGGTCGCCGGTTGCTCTTTGATTGCAATGTTTGGAGTCAAAATCGGCTCCTGTTGATTGATTTTCAACTTCTTCTTTTTCTTTTTCTTAGGAGCTGGTGAGTTACTCATCACAACATTATTTTTCACCGTGCACGGGCGTGTGGAATAAAACTTATTGACCAAATCCGCGTAATCGTTGCGCGGTAGAGCCGTGAATATAGATTGGTAATGCTGGCTTATCTCCCAACGAAGCGGATAGGAGATTTTCTGGTTTCGTGTATTGATGACTTTTTCTTGAAGGTACTGAAGCGCGTTTAAACGTTCGGCCCCTCCGCCGAGACCTGCTTGCCCGAGGAGGACCATGTTCAACTTCTTCAGCATCTCATTTATATTATCTCTATTATTATTCAACTGCTTAGGACTTATGACTTTCCGAGTCATTATAGTTTCATGATGGTTCTGCAAGTAGGTTAGCTCTTTAAGTATAGCTTTAGGGTCACCAATGTTGCCTTTAAGCGAGTCGAAAGCGTTGGTAAGTTTGCGCAGAACTTCGGTTTTCTTTCTAGGCATTAGATTCTCTTGTTGTGGGTCCTCGTTTTGACCTTCAGGCTTCTTTGCTGGTTCATTTTTGCCGCTCCACGCTCGCAGTTCCGAATGGAAGGCTCCCTGGTCACCCACAGTGCCAACTACAGTTAGGAACGAGCTGGCATTACTGTACTGTACGTCGACGTTGAAATGCTCGATGCTTCTCTTCAGCCACTCCTGTCCCTCCGGCGTCGACAACCTCCTCATCAAATTAAAATCCATGTAGATGCGAGCGGAAGTTTTAACCTCGCTCGTATCTGATACCTCATTGTCCTGAATAACTTGTCCCTTGCTGTCCCGATTCGGTCCTATCGGGATGAAATCAGCCGTTTCACTATCAGCCTTAGGCTCAGTACTTTGAGAATTTTTCCTCGTCCGATTTTCGCCTTCAGAATTATTCCGATTCTCAGTCTCGGCCTGGGAATTTTTTCCAGTCCGAATTTCACTGTCGGAGATGTTCCTCTTTTTGTTGACATGTGTCTCGTGTGCGGTGGGTGACTTGGAGTGTCGCTTGTTGGTGGTGGGCGGGTAGAGGCGCAGGTAGCGCGTCACGCGGGACGGGTGTAGTGGGAGCGCGCAGAGTGAGCGGTAGCTGCGGCAGGTGTGAGCGAGATGGCCGCGGCGAGCGCAGCCGCTGCACTGCAATTGGAAATGCGGTTTTTCACCGCACTGCTCCAGTGGCATGTTCTCGTCGATCTGAAAATGGAAATTTCGTTTAAAAACTGATAAAATTGTAAATCGTTGTCATCCAGCAACCTCTACCTAGCTGAGTTTCTTACGCCGGTTATTCTGGTAGCAGAGGTTTATTTTTCCGAACGGGTGGTAGTTGACCGAGCGAGCGAAGCTTTCGATAAAAATTCTTTCGTATGTCTGTCTGTCTGTCCGGATGTTCTCCTCTACAGGTCGCATTTCTCAACCGATTCTCGTGAAATTTTGTGAGCAGGTTCGATAATTATATAGATTTTTTTTGTCGAGTTAGTTTATGGAAATTTTGAAATTTGAAAAAAAAAAAATGGGATGTCTACATTTCACAGAGCCACTAGTTTATTGTCATTGATAGGTGCATATAATATGCCTAAATTGAAGAAAAAAAACTTTTTATACTCCAGCATTATAATATGTCAATGAAATGCCTGACAGCAGTGTTAAAATAATAAAGTCTTTAGACATAGACATAGTTTATAGACAAGTCATTAAATGACTGGTGGGAGAATCAAAATGGATTTCCATACATTATTAAACAGCTGTTATTTTTTTAAAGAGGTACACGCCAATGCCCGTATTCTACCACTATATCGTTTTTTAATTTAAATCAAATTAATTTGCTGTCTGCAATGCTACATATTATTTTGCTACTGAATATTGTATGCAACGTTACATAATTATGTTTTTAAATTCTCGAGTCTTTAATGACAAGCTACAGCAACTCGAATTTCAGGAAACCTCATAATTATATAACTGTTGCATAAAATACTATTAGTTTAAGTTTAGAAGTTCGTTTTTGGGCACACGTCGATTACATGACGACGAGGTGGACGTACCGTGTTGTGGTAGCGGCGCCACACGTCTGGACAGTGCGAGGCGGGATGGCCGGGCTGGCGGCACTCCGCGCACTGCAGCCCGCGCCACACAGCACAGTTGCGACACGACGTTGAGTACATGAAGTTGGGGGAGCCGCACTGCAAATTTAAATTAACTTATTTTTTCTTTATTACTTCCCCGCGGTGCCGGGTTAGAATAGCACCACCCCCTTTCTTCCCTTGGGTGTCGTAAGAGTCGACTATGGGAACCAAGTTGATGTGTGTTGTGGGCGGAGGGCTAGCAACCTGTCACCGCAATATCACATTTTCTCCCTATATAAACCTACAATAATGCTAAAAGTGGCACTGAAATTAATATTCGTGTGCTTTGCCTACCCCTTTTGGGAATATGGGCGTGAGTTTATGTATGTATAACTTATTAACCACACTCAACACTAGGTTATGCTAACTACGCGTTAACAGCGTCTTCATACGGCACCTAGTAGAGTGTAAGATGACCACTCTCTGCTGGAAACGATGTACTAACGTGACCCATACGCGTCCATCAGAATCCGTGGCAGCTTAGAGGCAAGCGGTGTAGCGCAAGAATATGCGAGGGACAGACAAACGCGTCAGTAACGTACTAGGGTCCATTTCACTTTGTAGATGTCGACAGACTAACTCTCCTACGAAATGAAATGACTCACGTTGACATACACTACCGCTCATAAGTACACATTATTTATGCACATTATATTTGATTTGTTTATAATTTTTGTATTATGCGCACATTTTTTTTCCATACAATGGTATACATAAAATACTTTCAGATCCAGGTTATCCTTGTAAATATCCTACTTACCAGCAGACAAGCGTTTAAAAAACCATAAAACCATTTCTAGTACAAAATTGTACCATTATGAAAAATTAAAACTTAAAATTTAAAAAGTATGTCTCAGATGCCAATTTGGGGCTAAGTATATTACATAAATAAAAAATGCACCATGTATATAAAAGAGTCTACTCTGGAAAGAGTCAAGGACTCTGATTTGACAGTATTAATTTGAGTCTTTTTTGTATACAATTGTACAGAAAAAATTATGAGTGCCGAATTATACTTATTAGTGAGAGTGTAGATCTTGCGCGGGCAGCGGGGCTCGCAGTGGCCGGTGTGTCACATGTGGCACACGGGCTTGGCACGTGCCACGGTGCAGTGGTTGCAGGAGACATGATACTCACGTTGACGCAGATCTTGCGCGGGCAGCAGGGCTCGTAGTGCCCGGTGTGTCCGCACATGTGGCACACGGGCTTGGCACGTGCCACGGTGCAGTGGTTGCAGGAGACATGATACTCACGTTGACGCAGATCTTGCGCGGGCAGCAGGGCTCGTAGTGCCCGGTGTGTCCGCACATGTGGCACACGGGCTTGGCACGTGCCACGGTGCAGTGGTTGCAGGAGACATGATACTCACGTTGACGCAGATCTTGCGCGGGCAGCAGGGCTCGTAGTGCCCGGTGTGTCCGCACATGTGGCACACGGGCGGCTTCAGGCGACACGTGTCGTCGCGATGACCCACTCGGTTGCAGTAGTTGCAACTGAAAACCAAACTAGATAGATAAATAGGGGATAATAGGATAAATAAGGGTAGACCACCCGGATGCGGGTGGTGCAGGACCGGTCATTGAGCTAATCTTTGGGAGAGGCCTACGTCCAGCGTCCAGTCCAGCAGTGGACGTCCTACCGATTATATGTGGAATAGGGTAAATAAGAAATTATGAAATTAGAGTATGCACAGAATAACTCTATTACAGACAAATTTCGATCGACCTCTGTCTCAAACATAAAAATTGCAAATGCATGAAAAAAACTATTTTTACAATTAATAGTTTCATTAGTTTATAAAATAGTTATGTATAACAAACATTATGAGCTCTTAATCTGTTTACATTCTTCTGGTATCCATGTGGCCAGTATGAGAATTGAAGGAGTTTTTTTTATTCATAAATGGTTTAAGCTTACGGATACCAAATCCGTAAGCTTAAACCATTGGAGCCAGTCAACTTATTTACCGAGACATTTTTGTGTTGCCCTCTGTTCGGATTTTATAAAACAAAAAAACACTGGGGACTTGTAGTTAGTTAAATTATTTTTACATTGTACTAATATCATTTTCTTATTTTATAATTCACATTAATATCTATTGTGCAACATTGAATCGAATAAAAATATGGTAACTCAGTAAAAAAAAACACTATTTATCATACAACTCCGCGAACAGTAACTTTTTAACCCATTTCCACACGTTTCGGAAATTAAAATATTGTTCACAATACTTGGCAAAGATCGATTGATAATCTAGTAACTTAACTACATCATCAAAAATAAAAATAAGCACTGGTATTATTTAAAAATGCTTGTTTAAATCCGGTACAGGTAAAAAATTTGACTGGCCCCGTTGAATGAAAAACTTTCTATTTATATATTTTTAGATATAATACTTACGTGACTCGCCTTTTTGGCGGATTTGGCATTCTGTCCTTTGGGTCGATCACCCACAAACTCTTGTCTCCTGAAATAGAAATTACCACGTTATTTATAAGCTTGAATGGAATGGTATTTTGTAAACAAGGCAATTCAATGTTCAACTAGTGATTGTTGTTTATTTTTTGACAACAATATTTCTTATATCTTATGCATGCATCATTGTGTGGTAGTGGAACAATAATATATTGTGTTTTTTTTTAATTGTTGAAGATTTGATGGCGAGAGATCCATGATGAATCAAGGCTTATTTTATTAGTTTTTTTTTTTAATTTTATATTAGTAAATATTAAGTTAAGACAAACAACCACTGAAGACCGAACAGACTGTTAACCAAATTGTTAATACTTGGAACAAATTACCCTCCCAATTACAGTGTCAATCAGTTTAAAAATAGACTTATTTTTAGAGTAGAGAAGAAGTGTGTCAGAGCCATTTGCAATGCAAGGATCGATCAGAGTTGTATTCCACTGTTTAAAAAACTTCACATTCTCCCATTGCCATGTTTATACATCAGAGAAGTGTATTTTCGTGAATACTCATATGTTCCAAATACGTGGAGAAACTGTGCAAAGACAAACAAGTGTCAAAGGAAAAAACCTTTTGTGTAAGCGGCAAAGTAGTAAGGCCATGTATAAACGCAATGTCTTCAATCTGTGTCTTGAGGTGTATAACCGCTTGCCTGAAGGCTTGAGAAAGCTCCAATGGAGAATCCTCATGGAGAAGTGCTTCTATCGGGTTAGTTATTTTCTCGAACAATAGAGATTTAAATAATAGTATTGGATTATATTTTTGTAATCAATTATGTGACATTCTTATTCAATTCTAGTATTATATTTTAAAATTCTTATGTTTCATTCTAACATTAATTTATATAATTTGATCTTTCAATTATATGCTTTCAATGATATATTTTATAAGACTGTATTCTCGGCAAATAAAATTGATTGATTGACTTGAAAAACTATCTGAAGCAGTGAACTATGATTTAATTAGACTTATCAGCGCGAGCTGCCTGTCTAAAATAATAATAATAATAATAACTAACATCCACTTTACAAGAAATAACATTCCGAAACGATTACTACTATCACTATGACAATTAAGTAATGGAAAACTAATGGAAATTTCAATTAGTAAATGGAGCACATTAGGAATCACCTGTTTGTTGTTTTGCTAGACCAAACAAACAATTTTATGTTTACATGAAGCTTCCCATGTAAACATAAAATTTATTGTTTCTTCTCTTTGTATTGTTAAAGTACTACAAATGTTTGCTATATTTCGTAACAATAACAGAAAAGAATATGAATAATTTTCAACATTGGCATACTAAAAAAATATTGTGTTATAATAACAAGATATAAGAATATCTCTAAATGTAAATAGATCTCTAGAGATTTAGGATGATATATATACTATTTAAAATTATGCTTTTTTCAGTTTGTACCTGGGATTTTCAGCCCACAAAAATACATTAACTTTTATAAGTGCATAATTAATAATAAGCCTTCCCTTTTTTAATATAAAACATGTACTTTTGGAGTATTTCCAATGACAAATAGAAAAGGGTCATCACCTAAAGTTGCTCGCTCCCAGGTGATGACAATAACCCCCACAGACACTTTTTGAGCAACAGAGTGATAAAAGCTTGGGACAAACTTCCAGAGGCTGTCATTTCGGTGCTCAATGTCAAGTCAACCAGTTCTAAGCAAACTAGACCAGCACATTTCAATTTCAACTCAACTATGATACCAAATAACAAATCACTGGATACAGGCATTATCAGTTGTTCAACTGCCTGCCTCATTAATAAATAATAATAAAATAAATGTGCTAAAAGGTTTAAAATGATAAATACTCACGTGACATGTTCTTTTGGATCTCTTGATGGTTGAAATTCTCTCCGCCCCAGCTCTCGTTGTAAAACTTCTCCATCTCTGCCCGCAGTGTGGTCAGTGAGTACCGTCTGCGTCTACAGACTTTATCCTTCCCCTTCAGATTGTCGAAATCTAAATCTTCATACAATATCTGCGGCACTTTTGTTGAACAAAACCTACCAAGTTCTTCAGGATTTGATGATGTGTTTATGACACTGTCTCCAAATTCATTTACTTCGGAATAGCCCGATAGATTGCCAATGACTATGTTTTCCTCAATCTGTGTACTATCCAGTGTGGTATAGTCATTAGTCAGGTCGACAACAAGAGTCTTGTCTGTTACATTCTTTGGTGTAGTGTTGGATGACAATTCCATGGACACATTGCTGCCAGAACTGTCATTTTTATTTGTATTTCTCTGCGGTGAAGGCCGCTTGCCTGTATCTGTGATGGTTTCGGCAACACTTGAGTCTGATTCATAAACATCTGCACTTGGAAAGCTTTTATCGGTCACAGTATAAGCATCATGATTTTTAGTGACATCAATAACAGACTGATTGCTGTCAGAATCATACACATTTGGGTTTGGAATGGTTTTTTCAGACACCGTATAGGACTTTGCCTTGGGTTTTTTATTTTTGGTTTTACTTTTCGGTGTGGCAAAAACATTGTCTGTATTTATATCCTGTACAGCATTTTCATTAATTGGGGTTGATGTTAACCGATCTTTGTTTTTCTTTTTCTTCTTTTTCCTAGAGGGAGTGTCACCTCCGATAAGGTCGGAGCCATGTAGGCTGAAATCAAAGCTTTGGCTGTCAGGTTGGGCAGAGGATATGTTGAGAGCTATGCAGTCTCCACGGATGAACTCGTCAGACATGGATGAGACAACTGATGGAACCGGACTTGCAGAGACATCTCTATTATTTTTGTTTGGCGACTTGTTTTCTTTAGAACTGTTCTTAACTTTATCCTTTGTTTTTCCACTTTGGATAATCAATTCATCTTCATCGGAGCTCTCAATAGTGATGGTAGGTTTTGGTGGCAAGGCAATTTCAATGATTTCATCCTCATCACTTGATTCCAATTCTACAACTTTATTTGGTTCCTCAATTTCTAATATTTCAACTGTCTTTGTGTAATTCTGAGGTACCGTGTTCTGTAATATAGACAGGGCAGTAGGGGGTGATTCGGGTGCGTCGGTTTTCTCTTCTTTCGGCTTCGGTTCGGCGGCAGCGGCTGCATGGCCTCTGTTGACGGGCGCAGGCGTGTTTTTGTTTACATTTGCGGGTGTTTTGTTTACGGGCGCATTTTTCGTCGGAGCGTTAGGCGTGTTCACTTTTTGATAGACGCTGTTGTTACTGGTGCGCCAGTAGCGCTTCACATTGCTTCGCGGCGCCTCCTCTACACGAGGGCTCACATCGTGGCTCTGGTCGTTCTCGTCTATCTGCGTCCCGTCTACATGATGTATCATAGCATACAGCCGCTCCTCCAAATCATTTTCGTTAAGTTCCTGCAACAACACGATTGCAAAATTACCATGCAACACCAACGTCCACCTTGTTAATAAGGTACAATGAAAATATGGTAACCTACGAACTCACCTCTTCCATATTTCCGCAGCAAATTTGGGTCGAACAAAACTTTGCACGAAATGAACATAATCGAAAGCAGTGTTTGGTATAACTATTGAAGTGCTAAGAGCATTACAAGTAAATAAAAAGGATGTATAATTATTTATTACGGACACATCCTAATCGCAATCCATTTCGTGACAACTAAATGACATTTGGGGATCGGTGTTGTTGTATATAGCGTGCTTATAGCATGGTATTTTTTTGTGTTGATTACTTATGTAGCTCAAACATAACTGAATTAGTTAAGTAATCAAAAAGGGGTTAATGAGTCAAAATCGGTATTTAAAACATTAATTAAGTAAATTAATTTTTATACTAGCTTAAAAATGCCTTTTTGCTTTCAAATGCTAAATAAATCATAATGATTTTTGAGCGTTTTATACTACTTCTCAAACAAGCGGATATTGTCACAGTGGGCAACATTGACGAAATCCGCCAAGTGAATTTTGAACTCATAGAATTAGGATGTAAGGCGCGATCCGAAGTCTTTGTTTGAACTTATGAAGGGAAAATATGATTTTCGTGCTTCGCTTCATATTGGCAGGTATTAGGGTCCTATCTTTGGTTTTACTTGTGCTTTTCTAATGTGTAACTAATTAATGTCATAGTGTGAAGATAAATATTAAAACAAAACAATATTTATTAAAAATGAATCATTATTTATGATTACATTTTAATATAAATATTTACAAAAAAAGACCGATTTTTCACATTTTTTCTGTTAATGACAGAAACACGACGGAAATTATACGGCCACTTATATATTGTATTGTAAGTAGGTACTAAATTTAAACTACATCAAATAACTAACATCACATAAATTAACTTCAAAATTATTTCTGGTTCTCGTTCTGGTGCACGGACAGCCAATGTACGTAATAATTCCTATGTCTGTATCGAACTTATTTATTGTCTCACTTATTTTAATTATTACTATTATTATTATTTTTCACTTTAATTTATCTCATTGTAAATTGCGGACTAAATCCTATTACAATAAGATTACTTAATTTCATCACAATATTGTGCCCTCGCAATTAACGGAATTCAATAAACCAGCCTGTATAATAGTTTTCCAAATGACAAATCTGCAGAAGAGAGGTACACGACTATCATAGGTGCATGTAATATGCCTAATTTGAAGAATAAACTACTTTTACTTTTATTGTTAGTAAATTAAAGAAACATTTATAGGCAAAAACTTTTTACTTTCTTCAAAAATATTTAAACATGTAAAAATGACTGTTTATTTACGTAACGTGTTTCTTTAGTAATTGATAATCCAATCTGTTAGATATTGATCATCGGTTAAGTTATGTTATTGCTACACCCTAGCAGGGACCATTTTGTACTTTATAACTGTGTACCACCTTGTAATACCATGGTTGGCATTGAATAAATGAATATGAATATGACATACTCTTTCCGAGCTTTGCAACATGGTCATGACGCGCCATGTCCAACTCCTTAATTCAACACAATAGTGACGTGATCGGTGAAATGACAACTTAGAGGAATAGAGGTACCTTTTTTGGGTGCCAAGTAATGGATGTTTTAGCATCGTTCTACCATACTAACTAGTAGTGGCTCCGTGAGCTCGCAATTTTTTTTTCAAATTTCGAAATTTCCAAAAACTGACGCGACGAAAAATCTATGTAATTATCGAACCTGCTCACAAAATTTCACCAGAATTGGTTGATAAATGCGACCTGTAGAGGAGAACATCCGGACATACATACGATAAAATTTTGTATATTTTTTCATTTTTCAAAATTTACAAAAACTGACTTGACAACAAAATTCTATATAATATTTCTGATGAGAAATGCGACCTATTGGCTATGTGCGAAGTAGGTGGTGGGGGTAAGCTAGGCGATCGTAGCGCACACCATGGCAAAAATGTGTACTTACCGGGGACCACTGTCAAATTTACTTTCACGTTTTCTATTGGTTTCTTAACGGTTTCCTACGATTCGTTTCGCTTGTATGTATTTATTTATTCTCTTATTTATTTCAGTAAAATTTCCAATACGGGGTCTTTCTCGTTTACTAAAGTAAATAAAATATTCATGTGTCATTATTTGACATCTCTAAGTTTTGACATTGTCTCGGGACCTTTGACGTTTGACGTTTCAGTTTTATTTACTATATTTTATTTTATTTACTTTAGTAAACGAGAAAGACCCCGTATTGGAAATTTTACTGAAATAAATAAGAGAATATAAAATACATACAAACGAAACGAATCGTAGGAAACCGTTAAGAAACCAATAGAAAACGTGAAAGTAAATTTGACAGTGGTCCCCGGTAAGTGCACATTTCTGCCATGGTGTGCGCTACGATCGCCTAGCTTACCCCCACCACCTACTTCGCACATAGCCAATAGAGGAAAACATCCGGACGCCGCCATACGATTTTTTTTTGTAAATTTCAAAATTTCCAAAAACAGGGTCGACGAAAAAAAATATATAATATCGATCCTGCTCACAAAATTTCACGAAAATCGGTTGAGAAATGCGGACCTGTAGAGGAGAACATCCGGACATACATACGATAAAATTTTGTATATTTTTTCAAATTTCAAAATTACCAAATACTGGCTCCAAAAAAAATTATATATTATTATAGAACCTGCTTACAAATTTTCACGAGGATCGGTTGAGAAATGCGACCTGTAGAGGAGAACATCCGGACAAAGACAAAGGATTTTTTTTTTCAAATTTCAAAATTTTCAAAAACTGACTTGGGAAAAAAAATCTATATAATTATTGAACCTGCTCACAAAATTTCACGAGAAGAATTTTATTTATTGCAAGAGTTCTCTGAAAGCTAATTAAATAGTTACATAAATAAAATAAGTATATTATTATTATTATATATTTATTTATTTATTTATTTAAACTTTATTGCACAATACAAGAAATATGTACAAATGGCGGACTTAATGCCATAAGGCATTCTCTACCAGTCAACCATTGGGCTAAACAGAAACATCAGGTGCAGGCATTTAACTTTACAAGAGAACTTATTACAAATACATTTATAAAATACATATAGACATATACATACACAAATATATATATATAATATACTATATCATTATCATTATATATAATAAAACTAAGTTGATAAAATGTGCGTGCCGATAAAACTTAGAAACAAGTCCCAGTACGATAAAGGGACTTATATAGTGTAAAAGCCCTTTATCTGCCCTCAAACAAGAAAGTTCCCGTTTTAACCTAAAGGGCGTGTTTTTAAAGATATAAGGGTTTTTTCAACCCTTCAACTCAGAAATTAAGTGTAGTGGCGCCATCTGTTGTCGAGTATTTGAACTTCATTGTTCAAAGGTGCTGCAAACAGCATGTGTTCAGATGGATGTTCTAGAAATGGTGTTCATATGTAGAATGTTCTAGAAATTTCTGAAATGATCTAGAAAGCTCAAGAGTGTGAGGAAATGTTTTAATGGATCTAGAATGTTCTAGAAATTTCCAAAATGATCTAGAATGTTCTACAAATTTCCAAAATGATCTAGAATGTTCTAGAAATTTCCAAAATGATCTAGAATGTTCTAGAAATTTCTAAAATGATCTGCTCAAAAGTGTAAGGAAATGTTCAGATGGACCTAGAATGTTCTAGAAATTTCTAAAGTAATCTAGAAAACTCAAGAGTATAAGGAAATGTTTTAATGGATCTAGAATGTTCTAGAAGTTTCCAATAAAATTAAAGCAAATAAAATTTATTGAAGTTATCACAAAATACCACATCTTTGGAACCGTTAGATGCTGGATGTATACAATCGAGTGGCAAAAACGAGGATTACCTCACTCACACAATCTCATATGGCTACACGATAAGATTTATCTCACGGATATCGATAAAATCATCCAAGCAGAATTTCCCAATCCACAAAAAGATCCGGAACTATACAACATAGTAGTGAAAAATATGATTCACGGACCATGTGGGCCATTAAACTTAAATGCGCCATGTATGAGTGATGGAAAATGCTCAAAAAAATATCCAAAACCATATTTGGACGATACAAAAACTGAAGATGATGGCTATCCCAAATATAGAAGACGATCGCCGAAAAACGGTGGCTTCACAGCAAAAATACGAATACAAGGCAGAAATGAACTGGAAATAGATAATCAATGGATAGTACCATATAACCCACTACTTTCCAAAATGTTCCAAGCACACATAAACGTTGAATACTGCAATTCAGTAAAATCTATCAAATATATATGTAAATACGTAAACAAAGGTAGTGATATGGCAGTATTTCAAATAGTCCAAAATAGTGAGCAAAATAACAAAAATGATGAGATCCTCATGTACCAAATGGGAAGATACATTAACAGCAACGAAGCAGCGTGGAGGATTTTTAGTTTTCCCATACACGAACGTGAACCAGCTGTACAACATCTAGCAGTACATTTGGAGAATGGACAGAGAGTTTTCTTCACAAAAGACTCGGCTAGAAAAATTGCAAGCGAACCACCTCAGAACACAACATTAACAGCTTTTTTTCAACTATGCCAAACGGATCCATTCGCAAAGACATTACTATATGTCGACGTCCCTATTTATTATACATGGGACAAAACAAAAAAAAAAATTCAACGACGAAAAACCCGTGCGAAGCCGGGGCGGGCCGCTAGTATTTACATATACATAACCTACTATATGTACCTAATGAAAACTACCATGACAACAATTATTCTGCGAGCTTATCAGAGAGATATTTGCGTAACATGCGCTTGAAACTCAATTTACTTTGAGCTTGTCTGATTGTTAGCGGAAGAGCATTCCAGAGTCTGATCGCCTGAACAGTAAAAGAACCAGACATAAAACTAGACCGATGAGGAAGAACAGCTAGCTTGAGGTTCCGGGAATTGCGTAGAATGCCACCGGGTCGTGCAGCAACAAACTTAAATTTAGACCTGAGATATTCCGGCGCAGCAGGGACGAATAAAAGTGAATACAATGTGCATAGAACTCGTAATGACCTACGTTCACGAATAGGGAGCCAGTTTAATCGACGGCGAAAAGCGGATATATGGTCATATTTACGAAGTCCAAAAATAAATCGGATACAATTATTAACGAGACGATCGAGCTTACTTAGAGCAACTTAACGATCGGCGCGAACCATCTGGCGACGATCATGAAGGTAGGAAGTAAACCACTTAGCCGCTGAAGGCGAAATATTTAAGTGATTGAGTGTAGCTAGTAAGAGGTCATGATTCACCGCGTTAAATGCGTTTGAAAAGTCTATCAAAACTAACACTGTTAGCTGAGAGGACTCCATGCCATGCCTCACATCTTCAACGATCTTAAGCAATGCTGTGGTTGTGCTATGACCGCGGCGAAAACCTGATTGATAGGGAGAGAGAGCATGATTAGAATGAATGTGGACTGACAGCTGTTTGTGAACAATTGCTTCTAAGACCTTAGAGAGAAAAGGGAGTATAGAAATGGGACGGAAATCTTTTAGTAAACTGGGGTTAGATACTTTAGGCAGAGGGATGACATGGGCATTACGCCACAAAGAAGGAAAAACCCCAGTAGACAACGAAAAGTTAATAACATGAGTTATAACTGGGATAATACATTCTAAGATGTTTACAACCATCAGCCTACTTACTTCATCGGGGCCAACAGCATTAGACCTGACAGACCTAATCACTTTACTAACTTCGTCCTCAGCGGCAAGGGTGAAAGTGAAGATTGTTTTAGAAGGGCAGGGCAAGGCATTGATGAGCGAGGTAGTTTGGTATATAAGTAAAAGAAATGGGAAATTTAAACATAAACTGTTACTTATTGCTATTTTTTGATAGATATTAACTCTCTGTTATTATGTTAACGAAATATATATAAATAAATATATACTTAAGGTAAATTGAATGTAAATAGTTAAAAAAATATGTTATAAGTTAAATAGAAAGTGTAATTTATTATAACTTCAAAGATTATTTATTTAATTACTCGTAAGCTAATTTATGTACGTATTTTATCAAACGCATGTTGCAGTGCCCTGCTGGGTTTCATGGCAGATCATTTATATTTTTTACAAACTATGAAAAGCAATAAAGATTACTGAATACTAATGCGACCTGTAGAGGAGAACATCCGGACAGACAGACATACGAAATAATTTTCGTCCAAACCTGAAACGGAGACGACGACAATGAATGTGTTACATTTACATGTTACGAAAGTGCAGGGTAATAAAACTAAAACACATTCTCGCCTATTTTATAATTTAATTAAAACATAAAAAATACTGTAAGTATAAAAAAAAAACACGATTAGTTAAAAACAGTTATTTACAAAGACAACAATATTAGAGTCACATTAAATTTCTTTGCGAGCTCTGTTATTTTAAAATTGGGGACTACCTTTACCCTAATACGACATTTACACAACCGCGTACGCCATTCGCCTTGTCATTCGACGAAATATTCGTATGGGGTCTGTTACACGCTTAATATTATTACAATACTACCCGGCTAGTTTGGTATTTGCGTCAATAATATTGACTCAATATTAATTAAACAGCACGTGATACGGATCGTGATATGAGTGTATCACGTAATAATAATAACCGTGTAACAGGGGCCTGTTACACGGTTATTATTATAACTATAAATTATTTAGGTTAGCAGTGACTGACGTGATGTGAATGAACTTTAGTCTAACGTCAAAAACGCTCGGTTATGGTTAGTGTCATGACACTCAAATTATGTAATTGTGTTATTAAAGAGATTTAAATTGTTTGACCATGTAGGTAATTTTTTTTAATCCGTGCTGTTTAATTAATATTGACGCAAAATCCAAACAATTTTGAAAACCACGATAATTTTGGCACACCAGTATTGTGATAATATTAAGCATGTAATAGACCCCAAAGCGTAAATATCTCGATATGCGGACAAAAATCGTCGTATTGCAGGATGCTTGTGTAGGTAATAATTAACATTCAAAGCTCAAAACGGAAATCGAACATAATCAGGTGAGATAGTGATGAAATGTTACCTATTTCATATATAAAAAAAAACCATGCAGATGTGAAATTTCAATCGCGAATCGTAATAAAAAATGTAAATCTCTTAATGATTCCGAACAACTTTTACTAAAGTTTGAAACGCACATAGCGCGGCGCAGAGTCGTTGCGGGGCGGAGGCGGTTTCGAAGCGAACGCGATCCGGGCCACGTCGCACAAAAAAACCGCGCGGTATTCGGTAGCGCGGTAGAGTGGAGGCGGCGTGTGTAGACATATGACGCATTATCGACAGTCCAAAGTTTCGTAAAGATCAAAAATTGAAAACCGCCTCCGCCCCGCGCCCGCTCTGTGCGTCTCGAGATTGACCACGTGTTTGAACCCTGTCCACGTGGAATAAAATTTGCTCTTTCATAGGTCTGTGTTTTAATCGTCTAACCAAAATGTATTGAAATACATAGCTGTTTTGGACAGGTGGGCACATAGTAAAAGTTTTTCAGAATCATGGACTCACATTTTATTATTTTGAAATGTATTACAAATTCTGTATGTATTTTATTTAAGCCAAATTCTTGAGCCACCTGCCGAGGTATACGCCGACTTTGTGCGCAGCGTTTCTGAAACAAAACAAGTTTGTTTTATATTTAATATAATAAATCATTAATTCTTAATAATAAATTAATCATTAATTCTTAATGTTTAATGGTATAGAACAGGTTGCTTGCTGAAAGCTACCTGACGGAGAAAGCGGAGTGGTGTGTGGTAGGCACGAGCGCGGCCACTACGCGTTCTGTGCCACACTTCGTTTGGAGCCCCATCCACTCCATACTACACTGTCTATAAACAGTATCATTCTACTATACCTGCCGCAAATCTAACTGGCATTTGGAGCAATAAAATGTTTGCCTGTCACCCCATTGTTCAGTCATTGTGTCCATTGTGTAGCCGGGACTTTTATTGACGTCAGTTGCCAGCTATTAGGCTTTCCGTCATATAGTGTATTACACGAGAGTGAAAGGGACGGCACGACACGAAGTTCGACTTTCGAAGTTCACGGTAGGCCCTCAGGTTGCTTGCTACCTGACAGAGAAAGCGGAGTGGTGTGTGGTGCAAGGCACGAGCGTGGCCACCAAGCGCTCTGCCGTGCGCGCCGTCGGATGCCGCCCCACCCACACTGCACTGCAGTCATGCCTGAAATGTATGCGTGTCTCTCAAAGATCATGCTGCAATTCAATATCAGAGCGTTTTGTTTAAATAGTCAGAATGTATGAAATATCAGAAACAAGGGAAAATAAGTATCGCTTTAGACCCGTATTGTTGACTATGTAATAGTCAATTCTGCAACTTTTCATAAAACGTGAATCTCTGTTTGTAGGGATTTTGCAATAAGTGAAATCACAACTTTTGCATAGTTAAAGAGCGTCCATTTTAGGATTCCGTAGCCAAAATGGCAAAAGCGGAACGGCAATTTCGTCATATTCGTCTGTCTGTCTGTCATTCCGTATGTCACAGACACATCCTCATAAACTATTGAGTGCATTGAAATAAGTTTAATTTGAAATGTAGGTGTATTATACAGGGTGGGCCCTGTAACAAGAGCAAAAATTAAACGGTCCACTATATAGACTGCTACATATAAGTTATGTTAACAAATTAAAAAAACAAAAACTTTTGGGGGGCACTATACTGCGTCCCCCAATTGAGAGTCAAAGATTTTTTTAAGGTAATTCAACATGTGGTACAACAATCAATAGATACGAATGTAAAGGTTTGTAAAAAAAGGATTAAATAAGTGGATATATTCGGATATAATATAATTGCCCCGAAATTCACATCCCCTCTAATTTTCAAACCGTGCAACCAAAAAATATGAAACAAATCATGGTTATAGTGCTTATTAAATATTTTTACTGAAAAATGGTTTGTCAAAGATAGGTTTTAAAATTATCGCTGAAAGACTGCCTCACCTAAACAAAAGGTCGTAAGTGCCATGAGTTTCCTTTGAAGATACACCATACCTTTTTGAATTCATAGTATAGGATAGTGATTTTAAATTAGGACTAGCAGTAGTAGGTACGGAACCCTTCATTGTGCGTGGTCCAACACGCACTTAGCCGCTTTTTTGATCTCTTTTTTCATCCTAGCGTTATTACCAGTACAGTCGCATCTTCAAGGATCGTTCATCTTTATTTATTTAAACTCGTTAAAATAGTAAATAAAGGTAAGTTGAAAAATATGATATTTTCAGAGTATATTCGTTAGCTTTGTTTAGAGGTAGTGTAAGAAATAGTACATTACGATACAAGTGCGGAGAATAGGAAATTCGCAACGAGTGGTGTTAAATTAAAACACGACCGAAGGGAGTGTTTTAAATCGACACGAGTTGCGAATTAACTTTACAGTACATATGGTGCTACTTTACCACACGAGTGCGGTAATCAGCCGATTACGGGCATATGACGAAACTTCAAAGAGCCATATGTACCGTAAAACGTACGATACACGTGCGAACAGGTAATTTGCAACTCGTGTCGATTTAAAACACTCCATTCGGCCGTGTTTTAATTTATCACCACTCGTTGCGAATTTCCTGTTCTCTGCACTTGTATCGTAATGTACTATTTTATTTTACTGCTGTTTTAACAACAACCCTGCAATAACAACATCAATGACGTAAGGCTGTTTAAGGAAGAAAAGATTAATCATCTTGAGGTCAAGGTCAGCTGTTTGCCTGTTCTGCGTAAGTTCTACGTCGCTACTAGTAGTCCGGTGATCGCACTTCGCAGATAAGGGACAAAGTTATCGTGCTGCATTCAGAACACGATTATCACATTTATCACACTCGATTCACTTAGATGATTAGAGCCAGAGACAGCGAATGCTACCCTGCGATATTTAAAAAGGCGTTTTTGCAATTTTGGTAATAAATTCATTGGTTCAAAGTAAGTTCAAATTAGGTACTGAAAGTTACTCGGGGTATTAACTTGCTACACAACTCCACCAAAACTGAACAGCCTAGGGTGGGAAGATGTTATATAACTTTACAATACCTACAAGTTGTATTTCTCCGAACTTAGAGCTGTGGATAAAGCGAATTCAACAATAAATACAAAATGTTTTGCTATCTGTGACTGGTACCCAGTGGCGCCAGGTTATTAAGCATCATGGTCCTCTACAGTACATAGGTACACATACCTGTCAGCGACGTGTTGCAAGCTGGCGCGCAGAACGGTGTCGAAGGCGTCGCCCGCGCCGCGGTGCGCGCCGCTTGCGCCGCCGCCGGCGCCCGCGCACGCCCACGCCACGCAGCCGCCGCGGTGCACGCGCTGAGACAAGGTTTCTAACACCTGCAACAGCAATGCTACTGAGTTGAGTGAGGTACCTTTTTAAATTAGAGGCCCATTCTCATGATAATCTGACATTAGAAACATTAACAAGTTGACATATGGCATTAGGTTACATCGTACGTAACCTGATGCCATACGTCTACACCGTTGTCTTACATGTATTATTATTGTTAGTCTTAATAAAACTTCAACTTTGTTCGGAAACATTAATAACTACTTATGTAAGTTACAGTGCCATGTTGCCAACAGTCAAACAACTCCTTGAAAAAGCCGGTGCTGTCACTGCACAAGTGCACACACACCCACACACACTGCTACACTGAAGCCAAAGCGAAACACACCACAGATCTTCTAAATCGATTACATTTTTAAATGCATATTATATTACATACCGACAAGACCAGCCTACGATTTTAATTAGTCAAGAAACCTAATTCATTAATAACAATTTTATGGTACTCAACTCACATAAAGATTAAATATGAAATTAAGTGGGACAACCTAAAGATATTATTTTTAATAAATATTAGAGACTAGTAAGTTCAAAATTACTAGATGGCGTTATATATACGAGGTTGCAGCGACGTACAGAATGGAATTACTTGAATTAGACTTCAACGTAGCTAGAAATAATATTTGTTCCGTCCGATCCACTTGGAACAATGAGTTCTTTGCAGACGTATAATTACGCACAATTACAAGTAATTATGGTTGAAAAAATTACATGTAATAAGATTGAGGAAAACTACAACATCATTTTATCTAAATACCTATTCCGTCACTTCCTTATGCTGCCTTATACATTTTCATGTGATCATTTCATTAGACCTCAGTTCTGACAAGAAGCCTAAAACCATTAAATAAAAAAAGTTCATACCGGTTCCTAAATGACGTAGTTTTAAGGTAATTTAATGACTGTTCTTTACGTCATAAGGTTCATTTTCTATTGCAGGTGAATTTCAAAGCAAACTTGTGTGGTTCCTATAGGTACTTGATTTTATTTACTATAACTAACTTGTGGATAAAAATGCATATTGCAGCTATGTAGGTATAGCATAGGGGCCTAGGGGCAAAATTAGACAAAGCAGCAACCAAAAAATTACAGGTGAATTAAGAACATCCTCCATTTTTGGAACTCTCTTGATTAGGTAAAGAATAATTACAAGTAATTCCTGTCCAAGTGTCCTCCCCTCTACAGCGTCCCAGGAAAAACTTGAGATGACGCTTGAAGGATAGGTCGTGACCCACGTTCCGGCTCTTACCTGGTCCAACAAATATCTGTCGCCATACAGCTTGGCAACGCTGCCAGCATTTTTGGCACTTAGGACCATGTCAGAGCCGGACATAATTCACGTACGTAAAAAGAAATTTAAAACACGAATATATTATTGTATCTTAGTTTACTCTGTTAATTAAAGTTCATTCCTCCTTACCTTTAAATTATCATAAACATCTCTCGTCACTAGCTCCGCTAAGCCATCCAAGCTATCAACATTTTCGTCCTGGCCGATCACTACTAAAGCGTCCACCTTGCTCGCTTCCGCCTCCGCTTCCGCTCCGCTCGTATCACTTGGCACGCTCACAACGCACCCACGCGTTTCTAACCGCGTTTTTATTTCTTTTCCTAACTGGCTCGTTGTATTTGATACCTGAAATGAAATAAGCCTGTTATGAATAGGGCTGAATGGGATAGGTCTATGTATTTAAGTATATATATCTATTAAATAAATATATCGTCGTCTAGTACCCATAACACAACCCTTATAGAGCTTACTATGGGACTAGTTCAATTTGGGTTTAAAAATAATGAGAAAAATAAAAAAATAGGCGCTATTGTTACCACACCACATCAGCCCTAGGACGTCCACTGCTGGACATAGGCCTCCCCCAATTTCATGGGGGGTAAATGCCATAATCGCCACGCTTGGCATGCGGGTTGGCGATCGCAGTATCTCCACCGCACTCTAGGAATGCTGCTGCCCATTCCCCGGTGGTCTTGGTCGTAGTTTAAGGACATACCCGGGTCCAATCCCAATTAAAATCACTCAAATCGCAATCGAGCAATCGCTATTGTTAAATAGTTAAATATTCAAGAGTTGAGTGAAGTTACTCAAGTACGTGGAGATACACTACGATAACATGGCCCGCCCCTCCAACATTCAAAGCGTTTCAATGTATTTGTTACCACTCCCAACGTATGTGTGCATATTAAATATAATGAAACGGGTCGCACTCACGTCTTTAAGGTCGAATATTGCTCGACATGTTTCAGACCGGTTCGCAGTCCTTAATCATGAGTACCTATCGCAGCGGCGATTTTTTTAGCACTGCGTGCCCGTGCCTTGTCCGCTCGGCTGCTCGGCGCAGGCGCAGGCGGCAGCGGCGAGAATCTATCCTCGTTTTCCTCACAATTGTTGTTGTTGTGTTTGTTGTAGCTATGTGTGCGGGCTTGAGACAGCCGTCAAACAAACAAACACACTCTTTCGATCGTAAGGATGTGACTTAACACATTGAAATAGTAATTTGGAGGGGCGGGCCATGTTATCGTAGTTTATCTGTACATACAGGTACATATTAGGGACGAGTCCTACTATTCGTACACTAGAGAGTCGCCTTCTAGCATAGTGAATATTAACTGTATTATATTTATACTTAAAATCATTTGAATTAAGCGAACTGTACCAAATTATTCCGTTAAAAAGTGACTTTACTGTTCAAGGTAGAAGGTTCAAAACCTGGTGAATTTGTTTTTCAAATTTCGGACATTTTAATCTATATAGTATTCAGTGGAAAAAATGGCCCAAAATCGTAGCAAAATGCAAACCGAATCCAATTTGGACCATTTTTCCGCTGAGTATAATATAATATAGTCACTATTAGGACTGTAAGATCTATATATATCGCTTCGCTTCGGGCCCTCTGTCTCGCGCTGTACGCTAGCAGCGCTGAAGTGACTACTTATAGCTAGCACAAGTGAACCAGCTCTTAGCGCAGCGAGTAGTAAACAATATGCTCACTAGGACTGTGTGGGTCAGCCATCGCTCTCGCACCCTCTGTCTCGCGCTGTACGTTATCAGCGGTGAATCGACTAGCATAAGCGAACCACCTCTTAGCGAAGTGAGTAGCAGCTGTATACTCACTAGAACTGTGTGAATCGGGCGTCGCTCACGCGCCCTCTGTCTCGCGCTGTACGCTAGCAGCGCTGATGCGACTAGCACAAGCGAGCCCCCTTCTAGCGTAGCGAGTAACCGCCAAGCCAGCGACGTGCCGCCTTCTATTGATTCTGTCATGATTCTGAAAATAAAGAGAAGATTTATAAGTTATATAGAGGGTAGTGTAGGAGCGAAACAGTAAGGCCGCGTTTACGCACAGGCTATATGCTGCGCGATTTTGGATTTCCATACATTCTGACAGACGTGCGCAAAGTTTATTTCAAGGTATACTTATCTATGTTACGACGCACGATTTTAACACTTTCAGTGCCGGGAACCCGAGAGACGGGCGCTCGGTGCGTAGGCGCTTTTCTCTACATACGGTATTTCACATGTTATCGGCTACGATCGTAGCGCTACGAAGTCGTTGGCAATAAAAGTGCATGATCACTTTCAGTGCCGGGAACCCGAGCGGCGAACGCTCGTCGCGTAGGGGATTTCCTCTACATACGGTATTTTTCATGTTATAGGCTACGAGCGTAGCACTATTACGAAGTCGTTGGCAATAAAAGTGCATAATCACTTTCGGTGCCGGGAACCCGAGCGGCGGGCGCTCGGTGCGTAAGCGCTTTCCTCTACATACGGTATTTCTCATGTTATCGGCTACGAGCGTAGCTCTACGAAGTCGTTGGCAATAAAAGTGCATGATCACTTTCAGTGCTGGGAATTCCATACATTCTGACAGACGTGCGCAAAGTTTATTTCAAGGTATATGCTTACCTATGTTACGACGTACGATTTTAACACTTTCAGTGCCGGGAACCCGAGAGACGGGCGCTCGGTGCGTAGGCGCTTTTCTCTACGTACGGTATTTCGCATGGTATCGGCTACGACTGTAGCGCTACGAAGTCGTTGGCAATAAAAGTGCATGATCACTTTCAGTGCCGGGAACCCGAGCGGCGGGCTCTCGTCGCGCAGGCGCTGTCTAGGGGGCTACTTTAGTCGCCTTTTACGACAGTCGGGGGAGGCCAAAGAAGAAATCCAAAATGCACACAATTCACGTGGAACAGCACGGAAATCATATACTTCCGTGCCGTTTCAGCGCGATCCGCCGAGTTGTCGCTTGATCGCTTGAATTCTGCTTATTGCCAAGATGCACGAGGATTAAGAATTCATGTTCACAGCAAAGTAAGCGACAACATTGCAGGTCTCCCGACGGTGATACATTCTAGAATGGAATACACAATTTTTTTTTGTTTTGTGCTTTCCAGCAGCCTTTCGGCTTTTGCTGGCAGTCTTGGCTGGCTGTGGGTAGACGTCTGGACGCCACTATGGGGCATTTATTTATATATTGCATGCATATACATACATGTGAGATACATGATTACTTTTACGCTCGATAGAAAATTCATCGAAAATATCATAATTCGGCATAGGCATATCTCGCCTAAACGCATTCAGGAGAGCTAAGCACAAGCAATAGAACAATTTATTTTATCAGAACAATCAGTATTGCTTCACAGTAAACGTGCGGCCAACCCAGCAGCTAAAAACTTATCAAGATAATAATAGTTCTAGAGCCCACGACCAAAACCATGTCTCATAGCAATACGGCAAAAACCCTATAAAATCGTTAGATTGTATGATTCTGAACCCGACTAGGTGTGTAGTAACGGTCGAAAGTGTAGTAACTGCGTGGGAGGCCATTTCTGCTGTGTCAAAAAAAGACAGTCGGTATTATAGCAATACGTCTGATAGTGAAAATGTAAATAGATTTTATAATTGTATAACGAAAAAGTTTGTTTTCAGACATTTTGCGCGTAGCATATAGCCTGAGCGCATTTTTGAAAATGTCAACAAATTTAGCCGACCTGTATCAGCAATACGGATAATTTTTTTTTCAACTTTTCGTATTGCTGCCATGATTACCAAAAACCTGTTTTCAGACACTTTAAGTGTAGCATATACTCCCAAAAACGAAAATAACGTTTCGGAGTCGCCTGGCCGACGCCTCTGTTAAATGTTTTTAGGTTTCCGTAGTCAACTAGGAACCCTTATAGTTTCGCCATGTCTGTCCGTCCGTCTGTCCGTCCGTCCGCGGATAATCTCAGTGACCGTTAGCACTAGAAAGCTGAAATTTGGTACTAATATGTATATCAATTACGCCGACAAAGTGGTAAAATAAAAAGTGGAAAAAAATATTTTATTAGGGTACCTCCCCTATACGTAAAGTGGGGAGTGATTTTTTTTTTCATTTTAACCCTAACGTGTGATATATTGTTAGATAGGTATTTAAAAATAAATAGGGGTTTACTAAAATCATTTTTTGATAATATTAATATTTTTGGAATTAATCGCTTCAGAAGTAAAAAAAAATGTGTCCCCCCCTCTAACTTTTGAACCATAAGTTTTAAAAATGTGAAAAAAATCTCAAAAGTAGAACTTTATAAAAAAAATTGTAGGAAAATTATTTTGAACTTGATAGGTTGAATAGTTTTTGAAAAAATTACAAAAATAATTTCTGAAGTAAGTTTGTAATTTAACCGTATAAACAGGTGTTTATTGTACCTGTCATTTCTACAAAATCACAATGAAATGACGTGCTTTCAATTGTGTTTCTGTACTTAATATGTCAACTTAATGTGACGGACGGAAAACTACGGAACCCTACACTGAGCGTGGCCCGACACGCTCTTGGCCGGTTTTTTTAAATTTACAGCCTTCATAGATATTCAAGAATCTCCCTTGTCTATTATATGTACTTTGACAGATGACAGATGTCATTACTTATTTCTTTTGTAAAAGTTACTCAAGTGTGCTTTAAATAAAACCAAAACTATCAAATCAATCAGTATTTAATTTCAACAGCCTCAGCGCTTGTTACGCTCCTGCCCCTTTCTTACTATTATACAGCTCACTCGCCAGCTGCTCCAAACGTTGGAACGACGCTCACTTAGTTGTCATACGTTGTGCGGTTGTGGTGGTGTAAAATGTCGGACCTGAGTTGTGTGTTTTGTAAAGAAACAACGATTGAGAAAGTGAAAAAATTTACCGAAGAGACGCTGAAAAAGTGCAAAGAAGTGGCCGAATATCGGAGTAAAAAACAGACAATAAGCAGGAAATCGATTTATTCCGAAATCGAGTTGCCACGTGGTATCGACACGGACATAGGATACCATTCGGCGTGCTACAAAAATTTCACGGCTGTGAGGATTCCGAAGGATTCAAATATTTCTCACGACAATGTCGTCAGTAATGTTTTTGATGACGGTGCATCGACATCCAGAGCGAGGTAAGAATCCAATTACGACGCCTGCAATCTGCCACCATGCAAAACGGAATTGAAGAAACATTTATTATGAACAAAATATATTGCACAAGTCTGGAGCAACGCTCATACCAAAACGCCAACCGAACTGAACCCTGCAGATTGCGGATGGTATGAAGACGAGGGACGATTTCAGTTTTCGTGGTTCTCTGGCAACCAACTACCTGAGTTGAGCAACGTTATTTTGGACGACAAATCATCATCCACAACAGGTACAGTTTACATGGCTTTTGCTGTTAATTTCATAAATAAGTTCGTGATTTTCACTAACGATGTTTATTTTACAGAAGAGGACGTTGAAGATCTCCCGAGCGACGTCGAGAGTGATTTCGAAGACGACGATTCCGAATCCGACAGCGATTGAATACGTGAATATTTTGTAACTTTGAATAAACCTTTTTTTTTTAACTTCATCCCAGTTTCCTTTTGTGCGATTTATTTCAGTCCTTCAACTTTAATGTTACGGTTTCGGGTAAATTCTTTGTTAATTATCATCTAATAAATTCAGGGTCGCAACGTATTCATTGGTTTGTAACAGAAAATTCAAGATGCCTCAATACGATTTTTAAATGATATCTGAGTATCGAAAAGTTGTCTGATAGAGAAGGTGCTACACTTAATTTGTCTGATATAAATTTTTTGCACATGTGGACAACTTATTTTATCATGTCCAACAATTTTCAGACATATTGCTATGATACCGATCGGTAAAATTTGTTAACATTTTCAAAACGGTCTCAAAATTTAATGCGTTCACATTTCCGTCTGAAAATTGTTTTGTTCGCATCAAATAACCAAAATTTACTAATAAAAAAGATTTTCAGACGTATTGCTTTGAGACATTTTTTTTGTCTCATTTTTAATTTTTTTAAGTGACGTCTAAAAAATATGTTTCCGGTACCTCAGAACTATCATTCAACTACAGTCTGCAAATCAGACATATTGCTATGATGCAGTTCGGTAAAATTCTTTGACAATTTTGAAAATTCGGTCAGATCAAACGCTACGCGGAAAATGTCTGATATTGGTATTTTCGAGTTCAGGATAATCGTATCTATCGATTTGATGCGGTTTTGGCCGTATTGCTATGAACAAAAAATTTTGGTCGTGGGCTCTCGTACTATAAGGCTTGTGAAATCGTTTCATACAAAATATCACCTCTTTATACCTACTTAATATAAGTTCAGCGATTCATAATGTTTCGTCTCATCACCTCACTATTCGACCATAGGTAGTATGTATACATATATGATTAAGTGTAAAACAGAACCACATACCTAACCACTCACACAAACATCATCATCATAATGGTCAAATTTTAAAATTCACCTGGAAGTAAGTAGTGTGAAACATTATGATCAGTGAGTGAGTTAGTCGAGATCGCGTCGGATGTCAAAATCTCGTGAACGGTGAGAGCTTTTTTATTGAAATTCCGGATTCGGTAATTAAAAGCGATGGTCTTACAAGATTCCCGAAATCGCAGGTGAGTAAGGTCAAATAATTTTTAAATTATTAGGAGGTCTAAAGTGGACCGCAATGGTTCGTGTTACGCCGTACTGTCTATATTTGTGATCCTGGGGCGCCTTACAGAAGGCGTAACCGGTATCCGTTCAGGTTTTAGACGGTAGTACGGGTCAACCAGTTAGTCCGTCATACCCGCCCAGCTGCTACCGCGAAACGAAAACTCGAATATGCAAGATGCACAGACAGACATGCAGAGGTGCGACAAAGAGGGAGATATTCGAACGTCGTTCGTTTTCGTTTTGCGGTTGCAACTGCCCGGCTAGTATGATAGCTTATACCGTCACGTTTTATGTGACGTTTCAGTACATTTTGGCCATATAACGTGACGGTATAAGCTATCATACTAGCCGGGCTGGTCTTTCCACAGGGTGGGATGCGTAAGTGTATTTTTCCAACGTAAAAAGAAGGGGTCAGAAATTATACTGGTTCTGGTTCGCGTCAGGCGAGTGCTCGGTAAGCGTTGTAAATTAATACTAACCAAGGCGTCGGGTTGGAAGTAATGGAAATGTCATTTGACTCAGCTGACATTAAAGTAAATGCTCAAAGACTTTGATATAAGTACATAATGTTTGCTAGTAATTTTTGCAATTACGTATATTGTAAATAACGTGTTGCAGCTTTATAATAGCTACCTATCGATGTCACAATCGCTCTTGCAATTAGCAGTTTCTTGTCTTTCGTGTTTCCTAATGTAACGATGATTATCATCATCATCAGCCTATTTACGGGGACCGCTGGGCAAACGGCTCCACTCAGTTGGCCCAGTGCGGGCTAGTGAGGACTATACACGTAACTTCACCTTTGAGTTTCTTCGCAGATGCATTAGAGGAGTCCGCAAAGGAAATATTTATTTATTACATACATTACATACTGCAAGTAAAATAGAGAAAGTATCCTTACAGCTCACCAACTTGTCTTAGTGGACAAATCAGCACACTATT
The DNA here is from genome assembly GCA_905163555.1 of Notocelia uddmanniana. Classification (NCBI taxonomy): domain Eukaryota; kingdom Metazoa; phylum Arthropoda; class Insecta; order Lepidoptera; family Tortricidae; genus Notocelia; species Notocelia uddmanniana. Next base: position 4,227,244 of record LR991057.1, read on the forward strand.
TTATACAGTGGTTACTAACCGGCGCAAAAACATACGTCCTTTCAATAATTTAATTTTAAGGACATAAATTTATTATTCGTCCAGTCCATTATTGGCGCCGTCACCGCGATGTATTCCGAGGGCCTAGCAGTGAGCTACCCATTTTTTTGGCTTTTGTTGAGCTCTAATTGTAGTTGGGCTCGGTATACAATTGTATATCCTCTTTTAGAACCAACTATAGTGGTCGGCGGTTACGAATTCAATCCTGACACCTGTCATATCTATACAGTTTATAACCTAAAAGTAACTTTGAGGTTATAAACTGTATGGAAATGACAGGTGTCAGGATTGACTTCTTAACCGCCGACTACAATAGTTCTGATGTCACCATATAAAAATAGACAAGTAGCCAATAGTCAAGTTGGTCTAGTCTGGTCTGCACGGCTAGCACAAGACGGCGCGCAAGCTATGTCGCGCGCGAGATAGACTGTCCGTCTCTTTCCGTATATACCCATTAGGTAGAGACGGGTAGGTAGTCTATCTCGCGCGCGATATAGCTCGCCGTCTTGTGCTAGCCGTGCTGGTTGAAACGAAGTGCATGTCGTTTCTTGCTTGTGCTTGTGTTGTTTTATTTAGTCGTTGAAATGATTGAGTGCATTCAAGTTTTATATCCCATTGTTGCGAGTATTGCATGCGGTTGTACATAGACAGCTGTGTTGCGTATTTGTAATAACATACTCGTATGCAATCTTTTAGATATGAGTAATCGTCAATACATAGAGGTTTTTGCTCACGCGATGAAGCGCATTGCATGATAATGATACTTCGGTATCGGTATGTATATTTTATCTCGAAGTTAGGTATTACAGCTCCCGAGCAATAAACAAAATTACTTATGCGTTCAAGAATCGAAGGTGTATTTAATTTATAATTTATAACAAATTAATATCCCACGATATTGACTTGACAGGCCCGGGCGGGCGGGCTGTCGATCGCTCCTGGCGTTCATTCAGCCCAATTCCCCTTCACTAGAGCTAAGGTTTACTGTTCTGGCAGCATTCTTCGTCATATCTTCCTAGAAAACAGAAGGATATCTTTTAGGAAATTTAGGTTGACATCCCTCAGTTTCCTCTCCTCTAATCTAACTCATCTCTGTCGAATGTGTTATTGAAAGAAAGAAAAAACATTTTTATATGACAAACACAGATAATAGGTACATAGAAGTATAGAAGTTTACTAAAATGGGACGAACACTGTTTGTCAGAAAAGGGCCACGGCTCAACATGAAGCGGACAAATTATATCACGCTGCCGCGCACATTACGAGTACCTACACATTCCGCTAGTATAGTGTTTGCTCGTCTCTTCTTTCCCGCAATGTGGGCAGGAGGAGTCACCGGCATTATATTGTCCTGAATTTAACATCCTGAATAGGGGAGGGGAGTTGAAGCCTCTCGCTCTAACATTATATGTACGTGCCACTCTAAAGGTTCGGAATTCAGGAGAGGTGTAAATAACTCATATACACCTTGGATCACTATAATAATAATACGTACAGGAAAGAAAGTGTTCAATTTGACTTCTCTGGGTTAGATCACAGGCACAGACCTAATAATATCTGTCTGTGGGTTAGATAGTAGATTGCATTGGACCTTGAAAAAGCTCTATTTCTATGCTCGCCTTCCTGCCTAATTTTTTATTTGCGGACGGAATTGCCGTCTGCAATTCCAATAGAAACTGCTGATGCAATAGATAATAGCGGCCTTTACACGTAGAGTTCGGACCGCGGGAAACGCCTCGCGCCAAAGAGAATATAATACTCCTTACGGAGCGCCATTCCAACCCTCGTTCCGAACCGTACGTGTATATGACTAAAGTTTTGCGCTTTCGTATAAACTCAAAAAGCAATGGCGGTTTGGAGCGTGGAAAACCTTTGTAAACATGGCCTTTACGCAAGTTCGGACTGCGCATCTGGGACTGCGTTCCGAACCGAGGATAGTACCGTCGGTCCATCCGTGCCAAATTAGCGCATGACAGTTTGATCCGTGATACTGATAAGAACCGACGGATGGACCGACGGTTCGGAACGCAGTCCGAACTTTACGTGTCATCATCATCATCATCATCAGCCCACTGCAGTCCACTACTGAACATAGGCCTCTCCCAAGGCGCGCCACAAAGTGCGGTCCTCTGCTTTACGCATCCAGTCGCTTCCCGCCCTCCGACATACGTCGTCTCGCCATCTGGCCGGCGGGCGACCCACACTACGCTTGCCTAGGCGCGGCCTCCACTCTAGGACACGCTTACACCAGCGGTTGTTAGATCTACGACAAGTGTGGCCAGCCCACTGCCACTTCAGCTTGCTAATTTTAAAAGCTATGTCGGTTACTTTAGTTCTCTGACGGATTACTTCGTTCCGTATTTTATCCCCGAGAGAGACCCCAAGCATAGCTCTCTCCATAGCGCGCTGAGCTACTTTCAGTTTGTGGACTAGCCCCACAGTCAGTGACCAGGTCTCGGCTCCATAGGTCATAACGGGAAGTACGCACTGGTTGAAGACTTTCGTATTTAAGCTTTGAGGTATCACCGACGAAAATATGTGGCGCAACTTCCCAAACGCTGCCCAACCTAACTGGATCCTCCTATCGGCTTCCTTCTCGAAGTTGTTCCTGCCTAATTGCAAGAGCTGCCCCAGGTAAAGATACTCCGACCGCTTCGAGAAGTGTGCCACCCACGTTAACCGGCATCGGTACGACTAGATCATTGAACATGACCTTAGTCTTCTCGAGGTTCATCCGAAGACCGACTCGTTGGGAGGATTCATTTAAGCTGTACAGCATCTCCTGTAATCCCTGCGGCGTTTCCGCCATGACAACGATATCATCGGCAAAGCGTAGGTGCGAGATGTACACTCCGTTTATGTTGATGCCGTGTCCATTCCAGTTTATAGTCTTGAACAGATCTTCCAAAGCATTTGTAAACAGTTTCGGAGATATAACGTCCCCTTGTCTTAAACCTCGATGCAATTGGATAGGTCGTGTTACGTGTAAAGGCCGCTAATAGATATTACTCGGTCGTGACATTTTTTTTTTCTTGATGTTTTTTCTGTTACTTACCTAATTGTGTGTGTCACAAATAAATGTTAATTATAAGTTTTAGTTATGTTAGCACATACATTTTACAGTTCCGTACAATTTAGTCCACCAGCCTGGCTAGTGTGATAACTTATACCGTCACGTTATATGGCCAAAATGTACTGAAACGTCACATAAAACGTGACGGTATAAGCTATCATACTAGCCGGGCAGTACGAGGTAAGTAAGGTACTTACATAAATTCACAGATATTCTGTTGATTCGGTGAAAAGTCAAGAAATGTTTGAAGGTTAAAGCAACGTTCGGTGTGGTAAAATAATTGTTTGCAATTCCTCTTTTTAAAACCGAAAACTGTCATTCGCAGTTGTCGCAACATCAAACCTTGGAACAACGACATTGCGGAATAAAAAAACGTGTCGCAATTGCTGAGTCGCCGAGTCGCAGATTGGTATGATTAATGACAGTAAGTCCAGTAATGTGGGCATCAACTCTGTTTGAGGGCGAGCAAACTGACCAGTGTAATATGTGTACCAAATGTTATATGTACAATATTATATATATTGTACATATAAGGTCAAGATTTATTACTTATTTCTTGGCCAAGTCAATAAAGTTTTATTACTAAATTTATCGTGATTGGCTACGCATCTCTGTAGGTATCGATTAGATAATTATTATCTGTTCACTACCTATTCATAGTATAATTAGCCCGTGTACAGAACTACTAAATTCTACTAATTACTTTTGCATAGGTAATATGTCTTACATTCGCATTAAGCTTACGAGAGACTTTCTGCTACTTATATGGCACAAGCACCTACCTTGCTGTGCACTACGGCAAAGTGATTCGTCTAATTTATATGAGATTGAGTTATCAATTAGTGACCGTGCCTATAAAAGTCTTATTAGGAAATTGTTTAAAGGTGTCTCTGGGCGTTCACACTTTATAATTACTTAGGTGCATGATTTTTCATCGCAAAACGGCTTCGTTGCGATGGTTTTGCAGTAAACGCGAAGCCATCCTGTAATTATCATAGTTAAAGTAGTAGTTATATAACTAGTAATTGAGGAGGACGGGGTCGAGGATCGGGGGGTTTTAGTCGGTGCAAGACAGACATAACCTCCGCACTGTCCCCGCGGTGCGGTAGTATCCATAATGGATTTCCCCCCCGGAAAAATGGGGGTCAATTTGAGACAATATTTTCGCCACCAATTTGATTTCAGGGCGCGCTCTAGACCGATTCGTTAGCTCTCGGCACAAAATAGTCTATGGATGGGTTGCATCAAACCGTTCTGTGATGTGCGGAAAGTTTGATAAGTTTCTATGGGACGATAAATAATAATAATAGCATCAATAAATTGCTCTAAATAGTTAACTTAATATAATGTTTTAATTGACGATTCGAGAGTGCTTGTTTGCTATTTGATTAGAGAATACTCTGACTTTGATACGGCGCCATATGGCATCAAACTTTGGCAATTTTAGGCCAAAAAACAGTTTATTCGACGTAACTTTTGCCAAAAAAGAATTTAAAAATAAAAATCTCTCTTACGTTGTTGGAGACGTAGAGGAACATTGATTAGTAGATTTCATACAATATAAGTTCATAAACAACATACTAATATCGAAAATAGAGTTTATTGGACCATATTTGAATAAATCTTAAAAAATAATTATGGTTTTTTTTTAATCATCTTTTGAAAATGTAAATAAACGATTGCAGAACCGAATTTAACCGTTCCAGCCATAAATATATCTATTGTTTTGACGGAGAAATATCAACTCAAAACTCGTCTAAAATCTATGAATAGCGCGTCGAGCCTAAGGGGCTGGAAAATAGAGGTTCACATTTTCAATTTTACATCGACTACGCATTCTTTGGCGGTAATCATAATCAACCATTGGCTAGAGACAAAAAACATAGACAATATACTTAATGAATGATTGCCGGTGATTTCCCATTTATTGTCAGACAAGCCCTTGTACTGTTTCCCATGAATTTGCATTATTACTGCATTCCAATGTGTAGAACATATAATGTAATGCGGAAGGAATTTTGTGTAATACTATGGGAAAGGAAACACTTAAGGGGTTCCAAGCCCCCAATGAACTTCAACCTGTAACTGTCAGATATCTCGTACTTTAAATTTTGTGGGTTATCGTATTAAAAACAACGAAGTTTACCGAAATAGCAACCCATAAAGTCAAAGTCAAAGTCAAAATATTCTTTATTCAAATAGGCCCAGCAACAAGCACTTTCGAATCGTCAGTTATAACATATTAATTATTTATTTAGAGCAATTTATTGATGCTATTATTATTCTTTAAAATAAATATTGAATTTCTGTAGACATGTCAAAATTAATAAATGATTATGTAGTAAAATTCACAATAGGATCGTCAAAATATAAATAAGTATAAATAATAATAAAATGTATAAAGTCAAATGTAGGTAAAGGATTGAATAACCGATAACTGTATGTATCATAATATATATATAATTTTCACGAAGGTATATCAACCCAAAACTCGTCAAAAATCGATGAAAAACGTTTGTAGCTCCTTAAGCTGGGTTGCACCAAACCGTCTGTATTCGTAAGCGGTTTTCGTTAAAATCTGTTTGTATGGAAAATTTGACAAATTTCCATGTGTTGACAGCTGCCGGCGCCATATTTAACGTTCATCGGTCTATAATCGTAAGTTGGTGCAACCCGCTTGTGGGCCGCGTTTATCGTTACATGCTGCGCTACACGACTCGCGGACTGTCAGCTGACAATGACGTTTCTCTATTATTTTTTTTTCATGTAATATGAATTATTATTTATCGCTCTAACGATACAGAGAGGTAACGCTGCCAGCGTAATGGAGACCATGCCGCAAGGAGACCTGAGGCCCTACCTACCGAGAACCGAAAACTTTCGGATGTATCATTCTTGACTATATGATTGTTTTTATGATTATATTCGAAACAGGATTGCTTAAATTTCGCCGACAGAAGTAAAATCTGAAGTTGTGTCCTTATTTTAGCACACTTATTTTGTACTTGGCCTAAGCTCAGTTATGAGGTTGAGGACTTCGATCATCAGCCGCGGTCTTACTCATTGCGAGGCACCGGGCGGCAGGTCTTTGCGAGGCTCTTTGTCCTACGGAAAAGTACCTATGTGATGCGAAAGAAGGTCTGGTTGTTTGGTAGGTATTTGTTATGTTTGACGCGAAATGCTAAAGTTATACAAATAAATAAAATTTGAGTTTTAAAATATTTTACTTACATTGAAAGATTTATAAAATTAACAAATACAGAGATGTTAAATTTTAAAATTGAAGTTTGCGGCTTTTACTAAGACTAAAGTCTTTAATTAAAGCACAATAATCTAACGAATGAGCTACGTCATTTTCGAAAACTACTCTATACGTCATTTTCGGTAACTCATACTGCAAGCAAAATAATTCCAAGGTGGTAGGTATTGGTTATGTTATGTTTGACGAGAAATGCTAAAGTTATACAAATAAATAAAATTTGAGGTTTAAAAAATATTACCTATACTTACATTGAAAGATTTATAAAAGTCAAGTGTTTCGGGGCGCGAAATTCAAGTACCTATTACAAAATGAATTTATCAATTATAATTTGAATGAATGAATTAGTTTACTAACTTTATTTTAATTTACCGTTATGTTATAATTATAACCTTAATAAATAATTAAGAATCAAAATCAAAAGTTTTAAATACAAAAAATATAGTTAAAAATAATAATAATAATAAGCTTAGGCCCCGCCTCGCTGCCGGCGGCACTCTAGGTTAGGTTTTTTATAATGCTTTTATATTTTGTATGTATATTTTTATATTTTACATTTGATAAATTTATTGTAAAAAACCTAACATGTGAAAAAGAATAAATAAGGAGAATAATGGGGGACAATCTTACACAAATCGACCTAGTCCCAAACTAAGCAAAGCTTGTACTATGGGTACTAGGCGACGATATACATACTTATATATATAAATATATACTTAAAATACATAGAGAAAACTGTTACTTTATTAAATTTGCTTGACGCGAGGTCCCTGCAAGAGCAAGGCCCCGCGCGGGCGATTGCCCCGTTCGCCACCCTCTAAGGCCGCCGCTGTAGGTCATATTGCACTAACGACGACTGTTTTCAAACTACGACCAACTCAACGGTAGAGATGTTGCCAATGTTGTAATATTAGCATGCAATATTTATCAGCCGTCAATTTTGCCGAGACGCGAACATGTAAGGTCATTGACGCAACGTTTGTGGCCAACGGCCATGTGCTCGCGCTGGGTCAGATTCGAGACGGTCGACCTCATTGAAAGTCTTAAACTGCGCTTTCGATAAAACTAAAAGTGCAGTTATTAATCAAGCTATAAAGGTTTTGTGAACTTTGGTTTGGAGTAAGTAAACTTCGTATAGTCACTTGTAAATATTTGATAGAAGCGTCAAAAGCAATCTGACACCATTGATTTATAATTACTACTAACGACAGGCCCTACGGGTAAAGTAATGGGGGCAAGAAATTTGTTACTATATTTGAACCTACAGAAGAGGAGACCGAACTGACTTCTTACTGTTTAGAAGGTTCCAATTCCTCTGACTCTATCTAGAAAGGGTCTCCTCAAAGCTATCGCCTATCGACGAGGAATCGGCAAAGCCTTTATCTATCGGCTTATGCCGATTCCGCGTCGATAGATGTGGGCAGACCCTTTTATAGATGCGCGCCGTCCCCGGCCGTCAGTGCAAAATGTTAGACGGCCTGTCCTTTCTTTTAAATAAAATGCCACCAAAAACATTTCATGTAAAATGTTGCCAAGACGACCACATAAGGTTTGCCCTGTCAAAAAGATATCATCTCATGTAGAGCCAAGCTTCTGAATTTACACGGCCTAACTCTACGGACCCTAACTTCAAGAAATTCTACATATCAGTAAACATGTATGGCTTCGCCGTTTCGCTACATACTACATATATTGTAAGGCGGAAGTTCTTGTAAGTACTTATTAATAGGTTTTTTAGTTACTGTGTAGTTAGTGTAAACTTTCATGTCCTAATTCATGAAATTGGTCAGTCTCATATAAACTTCCACCCCCCCATTTTAGGGGATGGGGGACGAAAGTTATAACTTTATGTTTTTTTGTTGGCTGTATACTAAACTTAGATTACATACCAAATTTCAGCTTTCTAGCGCTTCAGGTAGTAGCCAAACATTTTGATGATCATCAGTGTGTCAGTGACGAAATCGGTGTATTTTAGATACCAATAAAATCAAAAGTATTAGAGCTATTCAATTGAGACTTTGTATGTTTAATTAGTCTATTATTGACATCATATCCTGAGAATATGAACTATCTGGTACATCGGAAACCAACTTTATGAGGGTTTAAAAAAACGACGTAAGACTTCGAGAAAAGGTAGGTAGTGCCCTTGCGCTTCGCTTGGCTCGTCTTGGCGGGGGCACTACATGTGCTCCCAAATAAAATAATATAATTGCGCAACCATGGTCGTTTATTGAGATCCAGAAGTCCATATAGAAGATTTGGTAACGCGTTATGGACCGTTACATTTTTGGTGCTAAACGGACAGATCGGGTCCGGAACACTAAGATACGCATGGCTGACGTAGGCACAAAACTGCCAGGCTCAAGTGTGACTGGGCCAGCCTCGTTTGTCGCATGCATCCGGATAGGGCGGTCCAAGGTCCACTTTTGGTTCGCGTTTGCAAGTAGTTCGATTCTGACATTAGTTTTCTTATCATAATTATTTCCAATACCCCAATAACCCACCAAAAAGAGAAATTAGAACCTAAATACCATGGTCCATTTACACCTTTACCACTGTACTGATGCAACCAGATGGAGCAACTCTGGGCAGCTCACCTCAAGGCACTCCGGTCAAGTAAAAGCAACCGCCGCGAAGGCTACGGTACGGTCTTAAACGCTATTGTGGAGGTGTAAATACTCATGCTCAAAATTATACTTGAATTGTAAATGAGTTAATATTGTATGCCCGAGTGAGTATATATTACCTACACAAGTTTTTTGAGACGGAAAAGAGGGCTGGAACTCAACAACGAAATTTTTGTACGGACGGAAGTGACGAAACACTATCTACTTAGCGTTCTCTCCTAACGGATATATAGAGTACAGACTTTAGGACGCCTAGAATCTAGACGAGTAGGTAGTGTACCTATACTTTTTTGCAGGTTCTTTTTTTTCAAGAAAAAGAAAATTACATTTTATACTATTATACTATTCTGTGCTTTCAATAAAACTCGCCAAACTGTGACGTTTGATGGCGAGAAACGCTATAGTACATTACGATACAAGTGCAGAGAACAGGAAATTCGCAACGAGCGGTGATACCTAAAAATTAAAACACGACCGAAGGGAGTGTTTTAAATCGACACGAGTTGCGAATTATCTGTTCGCACGTGTATCGTACAGCGTTTTACAGTACATGGCTCTTTAAAGTTTCGACATACGCACGTAATCTGCTGATTACCGCACTCGTGCGGTAATATAGCACCATATGTACTGTAAATTTTTATTAATGCTTAAATCTAACAACTGAGCATGCTGGTTGGTAAGTACTTATCACAAAGGTTTTATTTTCCCCCTTTATTTGCTTACTTTGGGACGTTCGTAATTTTATTCTGTGCTTTCGTTTGATTTCCTTTGTTTCAGATCAGAGTGCACGAGGACGACTGAGGACTACGAGGATGGACTTTTGAGAATAAGACTGAAATCTTTGCAACTGATGGGTGGGTATAATAGAACAGCATAAATACTCAGAAATCATTATACCTATGTAACTTAAACTTTTATGTTAATGTGTTACATATGCCCTTATTCATAAATGTTCATAAACTTTAACTACGACTAGGTACTCTACTAAGTGGGATGCTTCTTTGTGGATTGTACAGCCTATTTTAAGGCCGTTATTTGTACTACTAATTAGTTAACGTTGGTCAGTCCTCTTGGCCGCCACAAAATTCACAAAACTAACGATCACTGTTAGATGCATGGATACTCTTACAAGCAACGTTTCGTCGCCAAACTGGAAGTTTAGACGTGATTTCAGTACTGCTGAGTGGTCTGACTTGAGTGCATGTTAAATAACACCCTTCTGAATACTACCTACCCTTTTATGATACTACTGCGTTGAAGATTATGTCACCTACTTAGTTACAGGCCACCAAATTTATCACCAAATTCCATCAAACCACCGAATTGGAAGCTTAGAGATTACCAAGTTGGATTTGACTGTTCCAGGTTAAAAGAAAATGCCTCAACAAGACCCTTCTGAATCCCGTTGAGCATATAATGCTACTGCGTTTAAGATTACGTTACGTAGGTTTAAGCACATTGCGATAATTACCAAAGAAACAATGAAGGTCTGAGTCACGTTACGCATGCAATCTGGAGGCCTTCGCGGATGGTTACACGAACAAAACGTTAACGTTGCCATTTGCCATCAAAAGGGCTAGCATAACAGCACAGCTAGCATAATCGCGTTTGTGTCGGACATATGACATTCGTCTCTCTCGCACTAATTAATGAATACACTAGCTAGTGAAGGATGAAAAGAATGCAATTTTTAGGATATCATCCTGTTTCTGTTATTCTGTTTTTGAAGATGAACAGGAAGAAAGCTTCTTCAAATCAATATAAAATGTTATAAATTTATGGTTTGTTTCTGTAAGTTGCCCTCAAGGGATTGAGCACACAGTGTGTGACTGGAGTCTTTAATGTGATCCCTAAAATCTAAGTTTACGAAGCTGGAATTTTCTAGGTAGTTGTTGCTACATGCGTCCTAGATAATAAGAAGAGACTGGTTGATTGATGACCCACATACCCGGGGTGTGTCCTAAAACTACGACTAAGACCAACGGGGGATGGGCAGCAGCATCCCTGCCCGGCTAGTATGATAGCTTATACCGTCACGTTATATGGCCAAAATGTACTGAAACGTCACATAAAACGTGACGATATAAGCTATCATACTAGCCGGGCTGGAGTGAGGTGGAGATACTGCGATCGCCAATCAATCCGCATGCCAAGCGTGGTGATTATGGCATTTACGGGGGGTAAAAAGAGGCCTGTGTCCAGCAGTGGACGTCCTGCGGCTGATATGGTGGTGGTGGTGGGTTGAAAGATTGAACCGCGCATCGGTTTCCATACTTCAATTGGATGAGTACGGCTGGCCCGTTATGCCAAAAGATCGCCAGTTTGAATTTAGCCGCGTAATGAAATTTCCCTTTATTTTGAAATTAGAAAAAAATTCCAGTCCCTTACCTAAGGTATAACTATAAGTAATCTAATTTACTTACTAGTAGGTATCATCAGTTCATCAGGTAGGGTGACTGCTGCTATACAGGGTGATTCAGGAGACGTGAGCAGGACCATACATAGTAAATGGCAATGAATCGTTCACCATTGTATTTAAGTGAAACACCCATACGTTTTTCCTGTATTTAAATTTTTGTTAAGTTAAAGTTTAATTCTCTACAACTGGTTTATAAAGATTAAACCTCTAAATGTTATGATAGCACTTTAACTATGAAGTAAATTGTCACATTGAGTGAGATACGATTTTTCAAAAGTAATCGGACTCGGATGACATTTAATTTGAAACGTATCACATGACTTAAGTATTCTGATTGTAGAGTGACCATGAATTTCGTAAATAATTTAGAACATTTTGTTTTCAACACCAAAGATAAATGAACGTTAATTTCACTAATAGCGGTACGAAGCAGTAGCTTATGATCTACTGAATCCGTAGTGTTGAGCTTGCTCACGTCTCCCGAATCAATATTAGCATAGCAGTTTGGGTATTTCAGATAAAATAGTTGATCTATGTGACAAGTACCCTATTGACTATAATTATCTCCCAGACTGCTTTATTATGCAACTACTTAATAATGTATAACAGCTGACTTTTAAAAAATCTGCATTTCGTTGCTATATTTTATGCAGTCTATTTCTATTAAGTATCTAGTACTAATGTTGGTGTCTCAAGGCCAGGACAACGACGAAAATGTTAAATCACCGAAAGTAGGTACTTAATATTTGACCTAAGAAGCGGGTTCAAAGTGAGGGATGTGGCTCCATGGGTTGAAAAGTAATAAAAATGAAATTGAACTATGGCCAAAGCCTGGACGTACAACGTACAACCCGCTTACTAAAATTATATTGATTTTAAATATTTATTATTATTTTAAATTACGGTAATAAAAAACTAAATCACGACTGGAATATAATAGGTATTAGAATACATTTTAAATTTATATAAGCGCGGCCGAAACTCGTTACATTACAAATAAACAAAGCTAAATAGTTAAACGGTTTTATTTCAGTCAGATGTTGTACCAAAAACTAGAAAATAAAATTAATGCGAATCTGCGTCCCACATACAATACATACATAGCTTTCTGGAGAGTAATCTGGCGAGACGGGTATCAATTGTAGTCTTCTCGCGTCGGATGATAAATGGTGATAAAGGTCCTATTTTGTCACTAGTTTGCTATGTCAGTGGATTAAGTAAGTAATACCTAATCGGAAGCTTTTATCAGACTTTATAAAGGTTGTTCAATTATAAAGATATTCATACAATACCTAAAAAACTCAAAAACGCGCTGTATTTTTTCTCCATTATAATTTCAAGCAACAGAAACTAATTTCCGACCTAGATATGCCGATCCCATTGTAAGACGATTGATGTTTCATGTTATTTCAGCATGGCGTTTTAATATGAAACTGCGTTTGTATGAAGCATCGACAGTGCTCGCGACTCTTAAATGTACATAAAATACAAGGTTCTTAACTTCTTAGCCTTATACGTCTACCAATTAAGGTCTACCACACCTTATCTCCAAACAAGTCAACGTTTTTGGGCACAGCCTAAAACTAATCAGTACCTAAATAAGTAAATATCTAAACCTAAATACCTCCAACTGCCCTTTAGATACCTATACAAACATCAAATATACGCTAATGGCTAATACAAACGGTTAAGTGGGTCGAAATTAGTTTACGGAGGTCACATGTAACTATTAAATTTAAAAGGGCGTAAGTAAGTATGTTAATCAGGTGGAGATATGTTGTTTGGGAGTTGTATGGTGACGTATCACCTGGACCTTGGAAAGTAACTGTGAGGGAAGGTCTCAGGTAAGGTTATCGACTTTATGTTATTGTTTATTCTTTGAATGAATTTTTGGTAATTATTTTAAACCAGACACAAGGACCATCAAGAGGCATTGTACCGAGGATGCTGGCGGCATTTCCTTGCTGTATCGCAATGCTGATGCTGATACGTTGAGCCAAGTAGAGCAAAGAAGCCGCCAGCTCGTCGTTCACCAGTTTAGTCAACCAGACGCTTCGCAATTTCACTAAAATAATAAATAACTTTACTCTAACCTCAAGGGCCTGTTTTAGATTTAAGTAAGTTAGTTTCAATTTTATTTATTTGATCTTGGTTAGGTAAGTATTCTTGTAAGTACATAAGTAGTTGTTGTACAATTTCTTTTCTATGGAATCACGTAAATTGTATTGCTGATCTTAATTTAACTTTTAGATACTTATTAACAAAAAATATTTAAATAAGTTCGTTATCGATATTACATTTTTTTTGTTTTGTGTTCGACATTACGCTCCTGAGGATATACCTAGTCCTAAATATGATCATGGACACGTGTCCAGAATTTTCTGTTGAAGCGGGTGGGCAAAGAGGAAATATATAGGAATCTTGGGTACGACCGGGTGAATGCCCATCAAAAAAGCATTCTACAAGTTTTTTTTTTAATACCACGTCGATGGCACACAAGCGTACGGCCCGCATGATGGTAAGCGGTCACCGCAGCCTATGGACGCCTGCAACTCCTAGGGGTGTCACATGCGCGTTGCCGACCCTTTAAGAATTCATACACTCCTTTCTTGAAGAACCCCATACTGTAGTCCGTCGGGAAAACCTCGGCAGGGAGCTCATTCCACAATCGGAGCGTCCGAGGGAGGAAATTCCTCTGAAACCGTACCGTACGCGACCATTTAGTTAGGGGTAGCTCTAGCTCTAGTCTAGTGTATTCGGTGGCCCATCGGTTATGCTACGGTCTGCTTTATCGCGGATTTCCAAACAACTATTCCAAATTTCAAATGGATATCATAGTAGTTCTTCAGATATATAGTTGTGACAGATGGACCGTCGGACCTGCACCACAAGGGATCCTCTTTTTCCTTTTTTAGGACGGAACTTTAAAAAAGGAGAGCTAGCTCCGCTCTTCCCGCTTAAGCTCTTTATAGATAAGTAGGTAAGTACACGCCAGAAAACGTAATATTTATTATTTATTTTATTTTTCGTAGTGTACGCCAGAAAACGTAATATTTTAATATATTTTATTTATTTCAGTCGGTCATATCCCAATTATGACTGAACATTAGAGTACCGTTCCCTAATTGTGTTGTGACAGAGCAAGTCACTCTGATATGGGACTAAATCTGTGTTGTTTATACAAAGTTTGGAACTTATCTCTTGATAGTGAAGACCAAAAATAAGTATCGCCACTAAGATTGTGCTTGCCAAAACATTACTTCTTCCTCTTCTTGATTATGCCCATATCTCCTACGTTGACCTTTCAGAGAAGCAACTTAATAAGCTTGAGCGTCTCCAAAATTTCTGCATACGGTTCATATTTGGGTTACGCAAATATGACTATGTTTCTAGTTTCCGTTCTAAACTCAAGTGGCTCCCTATCCGTTATCGTTATTGCCGTAACTCCATCGTAACTCTCACATTCTCACTCTTATGTATGGTGTCCTTTTCAACCCTGCGACTCCCCGCTATCTGAAGAGTGTTTCAGCTATTTTAATTCTCTCAGATCTTCTAATAATTTGCTTTTCCAAATTTTACAACTGTTCGTTCACTTTTAAAGCTGTTCGACTGTGGAACTCTCTCCCTCTTGACATAAGACGGGCAAAAACGATTGATATTTTCAAATCCCTACTTTAAAAACATTATTTGTCTCTTCCTTAATATCGACTACCTATAGATTTTTTTTTGTTGACCATATATTTATTTTACTATTTCTTATTTGTTTTGTGATATTGTTATATATGTATGATTTTGTATGTATGTTATATAAAAGTATCTAAGTAGGTATGTTATAAAAAATATTATAAATTATGTTTAACTTGCTTCATATTAACTCTACACGACCTACTGCATATATTTTTTTTCCGCTATCCAAAGGTTGTCTGGAAGAAATTGCTCTTTAGCGATAAGAACGCCTGTTGTCTACCTCTACCTACATATTACCTACTGTTTTCATTTTCTGTTTGTAACGTTTCATTTGTGTGAGGTGTGCAATAAAGAGTATTCGTATCGCATCTTTACTACGCGAGTAATGGTAAATATGTACGTAACGACCCTGTAACGGGGCCAAAAAATTAAATGGTGGACTATTCAGCGGGCCAGCAATTACTCGTATTTCCAAGGGGTCTCAGTTGAAAAAAAAAACCATTTTTTTTTCTTCAAAGATGGCTTAGGTACCTGTATTTTTATTACTTTTCTGAAGTGACATTAATGTCAATTTATTTTAAAAAGTCAATTGTATAGTATTTACTTTTGCTAAATTACGTGTGAAAAATGTTAATAAAATTTCCCCCTGTATTTATCATTAGGTAAGTGAGTAAGTCCTTTAATTACCGGTTGTAAAAGTTCATTTTTATAATTAACAAAAATAATCTAGATAAATTATGTAACAAATGTTTGTAATTACAAGTAGACTGTCAATGATAACTACCTACGTCCGCTGAGATGCAACAATTGCACTTCACAATCAGAGTGGAACTTCTGTTGCAAGTGATTAATTAACCAGTTGACGACCACGTAATCTTGTGCCTATAAATATAATTAAGTTAATTGGTCTATCTATAAGATGATTTGCCTGAAATAGTGTACGTGAAGTATTAACTACGTACGTTCTATACCTAAGGAAGTTGAGCTTGTACACGCTAAGGCGACTTCCTGATTTGTTTGTTGCTGACGCGGTAGAATATGAGAAAACTGTCAGCTGTCAGTGTCAACTGTCAGTCGAGTACGTTCCGTTTTTTACTGCGCCCCTACATTTAAATAAGTGCTACCTGACTGGCGCGGGATGTGCAGGAGCGGGGCGATATGAATGCAGTACTGGTCTGCATTCGTACTGGTACCGCCACATGACATTAATTACTACTGCGCAAACGTAATACCACGTAACACTAACAGTATCTTGCTAAGTGAGGAAACTTCTGCGATATCAGTAAGCTCACGTCAAATAACAAAATACCAGATACCTATCGATGGTCCCTCTAAGTCAGCAGTCACCTAAATGGACTATTCACAAATGTATGGATACAATGAGCGATGACGTGAGGTTGCCAAGTTATAGGTATTCACACCGAACGGCTGGAGTCGGCGCGCACGCCACCCGAGTCAAAGGAATTCGAACCCTCCATACTCCATACTGAAGTTAGACTTCGTATCCAAACGGCAGCGGCAGAGCCGGCGGCAGCCAACCGGCTACCCGCACCCCATTCAAATATGAAATCTAACTTCTGTATGGAGGGTTTGAATTCCTTTGACTCTAGTACATAAAGTCCGGCACTACATTGTTTAAAGTAAAACTAACTTGCTTCGACTAATGCACTTTGAGCCTTAACTTGGCAGTTTTCTAAGCAGTATGTTATAATACCATAAAAGCTGTTGGATATTTAAGAAAACTGCCAAGTTAAAGCTCAAAATGCATTAAGCCACAGTAAATTAGTTTTACTTACAGTAAACAATGTAGTGCCGGACTTAGCACCATTTCAGAGAATCTACGGAACTTGGCACCCGTTTAGATCTCAATTCTTTTGTCGGTGAAGACGACAACCAAGTATCGCATATTCTTAATATTGAACTTTGCTCCCATTTTCACATTTATGTTTTTGATGGGATATTTGGTTACAACCTAAACTATCTAAGTACATGTAATATGATACTGACTGTATCTACACATAATCGGTTAGTATTCTAAGCAGATGAGATTGGTCCTTGCCAATGATTAATGTAGTCTCTAGACAACTCGTTAGTTGCGGACTAATGATGGGCATCTTCGAGTCATTAACATTAACAGTCATTATAGCAGCGAACATTAATGGTAATTCTGCTTGAGGGGGTCAACTTATAATTATGTAGAAATTGTAGAGAATACCTAACTGATGAATTGATGATTGATAAATACAAGTAGGTAGGTTTAATATGTAAAAGTAATACAAATAAAAGACGACTTTTAATACAGCGACGGTATCAAACAAGCGTACGGCCTAATGGTAAGCGGTTATCGTAGCTTGACTTAATATTAAAGTCCTATAGCTAGCAGACTATCCATAGGCTCATTGTGGACCCTATACCCACCTGCCTAGCCACCTGGCTAGTATGATAGCTTATACCGTCACGTTATATGTGACGTTTCAGTACATTTTGGCATATAACGTGACGGTATAAGCTATCATACTAGCCGGGCTGGTGGAAAAATCGACCGCCATATGAAGGGAAACTACCTTAAGAGTTCTCCAACAACCGAGCGACGTGGAGTTTTTAGTGATAGTAGGTCAATTACCACGTAAACTAGACTTCTTCACAAAGTTAGGTAGAAGACGCCATGGCCAGGCCATGCAGGTGTGGCAAAACTAAAACTTGACTAAAAATGTTCAAAATCACTTACGTATAGATTATTTTAATACTTATTTGTGTTTGGTTTGACAAAAATATGAATATTGATGAGTTAAAAGATTATTATTTTTCCATTGTTATTGCTAGCGTGACGGATTACTAGTAGCATGAAAAAAATATGTTAGAGTTCACGGAGTTTAGTTTAGTACATAATAGGTATAGCTAATTACGTATGGGTACACATTACACATGACGTTATGTATAGGAATTAGGAGTACGTGGTCACAACAGAAAAATGGTCTTTAAAAAAACCACACTACACCACGACATTTTACAATTAAAGTATTGGGGTAGGTATATGAAGATAGGTTTAGGTTCTAATTTTAATTGTCTATAGTCAGTCTTCGGCATATTGAGTACTTGGAATTTATTACGCATAGCCGATTACGTATACTCGTAACATGTAACCCAGGGTAGCTATATGGTTTATTATTATTTTACCTTTATCGGAAGAGTTTGAACCCTATATAGACATATAGGGAGTTGCGGGAGACGTGAGCAAGATCAACACTACGGATTCAGTGGATCATAAGCTACTGCTTCGTGCCACTATTAGTGAAATTAACGTTCATTTATCTTTGGTGTTGAAAACAAAATGTTTTAAATTATTTACGAGATTCATGGTCACTCTACAATCAGAATACTCCAGTCAAGTGATACTGTCAAATTGAATGTCATCTGAGTCCGTTTACTTTTGAAATATCGTATCTCACTAAATGTGACAATTTACTTTCTTCGTAGTCAAAGTGCTGTCATAACAGTTAGAGGTTTAATCTTTATAAACCAGCTTTAACTTAACAAAAAATAAAATACAGGAAATAGGTATGGGTGTTTCACTTAAATACAATGGTGAACGATTCATTGCCATTTACTATGTATGTAGTATTGGTCCTGCTCACGTCTCCTGAATCACCCTGTATAGGGTTCAAACTCTTCCTTATAGTCACGTGTATCACCTCCTAAAGTTCCTACATCGTTATTCCAAACACCCTGTATATTCTTGTATGTATGTATGTATTTTGTATTGAAGTATGGGTTGTATATGTAGGTATAAACATACTTCAATATACTAATGTACAATACATTTGTTGATGTCTTCGCATTTTCTTATATTATCACACCATTTCATTACCATACTTTTTTTTTTACATCTTTTATAATTTCTGGTTTGTGTTTAAATAAATATATGTAAATAAACAACAATTTCTTATTTCACATTGATTAATGTTGTAAAATATTTAAATTGGATTTATTACCTGATTTTTTATCTCCTGTACAGAATCCAATTCACACACAGATCAAAATAATTTGGACAATCTTGCTATAGATGGTCATTTTCGTAATCGAAAACAATATATCACAACACTAACCAATCAGAACGCGACAAAACTTTTTTAATTTAGCGCGACGCTAAATTCGAATTTCTAAATAGTTTTCCCGCGTCAGTGCGTTCAGATACGCGGCCGCTGATCGAATGCACGCGGCAGTTTGTTATGGCGAACCGTTTACGTAAAAACCTTGATTTTTATTTTGAAATTCTACTGCATTCTTGAAATTAAGGACGTATTTTGATGCGCGTTTTGACTGGTATCAATTCCCATGGCTTGTTGGATGATATTTTTGCCGAATCTTTTTATATCTAAAGGAGGTCTTTTTTATGTTTTTATACAGAGTTATTTATTCCAAAACTCGTCTTGTCGACTGATTATATTCTTCTCATCCAATGTTAAGTAAATGTATTCATTAGTCGTTTAAACGCTTTTGTGATCTTTAGGTAATGTGTGCAAAAAGTGTCATTACTTAGTTTTTTTTCATCAATTAACACAGTTTTGACACTTTAAAAGGAGTACTGGTTAAAGTCAACGACCAAAATATAAAATAGTAAGTTAAGTATGTCACGAATATTGCATTGTATAGTGAGTACGAGTATTATATTCTTTGCATCTAGACACGCGGCAGCGTGTCCAGCCAAGTTCACCGCAGGAACTGGCGGACAGCAGCTGAGTGTTATTTTACACGAACCGTTTGGCCCCTCAATAACTTCAAATCTATTTAACATAAAAAAATTAAATTTGGTACATGTATATGTATTAAGATCCTTTAGAACAGCTAGAACTCCAAAATACGGCATTTTTACCACTGACTGACTGACTAGTAATCAAAAACCTAACCCACTTCCAGGTGACCTAGAAAGCTGAAATTTGGCAGGCAGCTTGGTAATTGTGTGTGTACACCAGAAAAAAACAGAAAACAGTGATTGTTTTATTAATTTTATTATTATTATTATTTATGCTAGTTACCTCAGAACTCCGTCATTTTTTAACCAATTTGGACAATTCTTTTTTTGTTTGAAACGGTATACTTCAGGGGTAGTCTCAATAGTTATCAGGTAAGAATCTGATCATAGGGTCCTGGAGAAATCGAGGGAACTCTTCAAATATTTGAGGTGCACCTATAGCGATTTAGGTATTTTGTATAGTAACTCGTGCATTCGCTCTTAAAAAGCACCATATGGCGAAGATTGTCAAAAAGTAGTGATTTCCCATCAAAAACATAAATGTGAAACTGGGAGCCAAGTTCAATATTAAGAATATGCGTTGCTTGGTTGTCGTCTTCACCGAAAAAAGAATTGAGATCTAAATGGTTGCCAAGTTCCGTAGATTCTCTGAAATGGTGCCAAGTCCGGCACTACATTGTTGACAGTAAAACCAATTTACTGCGGCTTAATGCATTTTGAGCCTTAACTTGGCAGTTTTCTATTCAGTAGGTATGTTATAATACCATAAAAGCTGTTGGATATTTAAGAAAACAGCCAATTTAAAGCTCAAATGCATTAAGCTGCAGTAAATTAGTTTTACTGTAAACAATGTAGTGCCGGACTTGGCACTATTTCAAAGAATCTACGGAACTTGGCACCCATTTAGATTTCAATTCTTTTGTCGGTGAAGACGACAACCAAGCATCGCATATTCTTAATATTGAACTTGGCTCCCAGTTTCACATTTATGTTTTTGATGGGATAGAATATTCTTCAGTCCCAGCAAGTGATATACGAGTATATCACGGAGTGATATAGGCACATGAGTAAAACAAAGACTAAGGTTCTAAAGAGCACGCAAAAATATACCTAATTTGATAGGGTTGGTGCAGGCGGATAAAACGAAACAAACACGACATTGATTCGTTTACAAACAGGAATACGCCAAAAACCTATAAAGTGGTCGTATGTCGTCGTGCCCACCACGCCAACAACCACTAAAAAGGTCGGAGTGAAGGTTTACTTTGAACATGAAAAAAATTATGAATTGTTTCTATTGGATTAAACGTTACAACAATTTTTGATACCTTGGCGTTTGAGTGATCACTTTATTCAAATATGAAAGCGTTCAAAATGTTCTTTAACTTAATTGCAAAACTTAATTGCAGAAATATTCTCCCATAATAATCGTTAGATATTTGTTTTTGCTGTCACCATAATAATATTAATAATACCTACAGCATTTACGAAATAGGCACATCATAGGTAGGTCGGGCTCTAAATATATGTAGGGCACTCGGGAAATTTAACACTATGGAGAATAATGGCAAGTGGTACGGAATCTCTACAAAAATGATCTGAAACGAATTTCGGGTTCCACAGATGAAATACAAGTTACTTCGTAACCATATCTTTGCGTTTGAGCACTAATATGTATTTCAATTTCCTTCGTTAAAACCACAATATGAACGAATGTAAATTTGTATCAGTCTCTTTTTATAAATTGGCAACATTTTACATAAATTTTGTGTATTTAGATAAATTTACGTTGTAACAATTGCATGTTAGCTAATTGAGATAACATCTCCGCCGCATATATAATTATGACGTGTTATGTGTCGGAGAATATAATTAGTCTGGATGATCGTGTTAGCCGGGCTGGCCCTTAAAGCAAGGATTGCTCTATTACGCAGCTATATTAAATATCTGTAATATTCTGTAATAAATACCTGTAAGACAGGTTATGACGTCCTGGGCAGTTCGCAATACCGGCCCCGACAAACTAACCAGTTTAAACCTAACCTCCAACGTGCCTCCAACGCATGCGGATCTGTGTTCAAATAATATTGGGGAGAAGATAGACGATAGTCGAGTAGAAAAGGTTTCGTGAATACTGTGAATAGTTAGCTATTACGCGCTTTACGTAATGCTTGGGAAAGCCATCTAGCCACCTGCTCCCTGATCTAGGTTTCGCTTGTCGGAAACTGGTCTAAGCCAACGACCGATAGGCGATTTAGCAACGAAGAACTGACTAGTGCTTTTACTGCTGTAGGTACTTGCTTTTATTGACTCTTTTGTCCTTCTAATCAGACTCAATCTCATACTTATACTTACGCACATATTAGGGTTCCGTATACCTCAATAGGAAAAAAACGGAACAAGGGTAGGATAGGATAGGAGCGTAGTTTGTTACGCGGACGATACTCTTGTCACGGCACGGGGACGGACCTATGAGGAAGCTGCACGTCTAGGGCAAGTGATGGCCACACTGGTTGTCTCAAAATATTCTTGGGTAAAACGGAGGTGGTCCTTCCACGGCCCACGCAAGGGTCCCCCACGAGGAGCGCGGTTAACCCTGATGGGGGCAACAATTGAGGTTGGGACGGACATGAAGTACCTCAGCCTCACCCTCGACTCAAGGTGGAACTTCGGGGCACACTTCACTCGGTCGTCAGTCTGCTTCCGAACAAAGGGGGTCCTCAGTCGCTCTGCAGGCGCCTCTACTCTGGTGTCATTCGGAGCATGGCACTTTATGGGGCACCTGTGTGTATAGACGCCCTCATGCCTAAAAACAAGACCCTACTACGGTGACCGCAGAGGGTAATCAGCGTGAGGGCTTGCAGAGGGTACCGCACGGTATCCTGGGAGGCAGCCACACTACTGGCCGGTGACCCACCCTGGGAACTGCAGGCGGAGGTTTTGGCCGAAGTATATCGATACCGTGCGGAGCTGAGGGCCAGAGGAGAGCCCTAATCAACGGGAGGTAGAAGGGCTTCGAGACGCAGCTATGACCGCTCTTATTGCTGCGGCCGGCAGACTAACTATAGGGGCAATTTTGCCCCACTTGGAGAGGTGGGTCGACCGCAAACACGGCGAACTTGACTTCCACCTGGTGCAGGTCCTCACAGGGCACGGTTGCTTTGGCGAGTACCTGCACCGAGCGGCTGGTCGAGAAGAAAGCCCCCGCTGCCATGGGTGTGGCGCAGCAGTGGATGACGCGCGCCACACACTGGAGGTGTGCACGGCATGGGGACAAGCGTAGCCGTAGCCGTAGCGTAGACCGTAGCGGACTGGGTGGTGGGGTCGGGGGACAAGGAGTCCACGGGATGGAAGTGCCCCGAAATTGTCCCGGGGCGCTCTTTTTAGCCAGGCCCGCATAAAACGGGTGAGTCGCGAGGGTCAAAGCAGAATGCGTCAAGCGAACCTTTGGCCCTCCTTATAAGCGACATCGTTGGACAATCGTTGGGGGTTTAGTGGGTAGTCTGGACCTTCTGCCCAGGAGTCCCACACACTCGTCCGGTCCCCCTTCGTACGGGCGAACGGTGCGTCAATGCATTCCCCCAACGGAAAAAAAAGGATCCCTTGTGTGTCTGTCTGTCAACCTGAAGTCTGAAACCAATGTACCAGTTGAGTTGAAATTTTGGTACACATATGTAAGTCGGTGACCTAAAGACGGAAGTGTAACGATCTCGTAACGATATAAATGTATTTTAAACATGGGGGCCACTTTCGAGGAGTAAATTAGAAAAAAAATGTATGAAATTATATCGTGTGATATATCAAATTAAAGGTCTTGTTGAAAGAATCCCGAATTAAGAGTTAAATAGTTACTTCCTCGGAAGCTCTGGTACCTTACTCACCACCACCCACCACCTTCGGAGCTAGTATTAAATAACTTTAACTAACAATCAGTTGATATGATGACGAAATTGGCGCGAAACCACAAGCTAAATAGCGAAGCAATGGCGGACGCCAGGGGTTGCTCAAACGGAAACAATGAATTGTGAACTTTGTTGCACCTGCAATTTCAATGCAATAAGTATATATACGGCGGACGGCATTATTATGTACGGGTATATAGCATAGGGCGAGATACCCATGATCTTGGTTTCATGTCACCATCTCACTCCTTTTTATGAGGTCAGGCTTAAAATGGTTAGATATATCGTACTGATGCGTTGTGAATAACATAGCTGTCTTGACTCGTAGTAGACTTCGTTCCCATTGCAATCACCGGTTTCTCGTGTTTATTATGGCTTATCGTATTAACAACGAGGTTTGCCGAAATAGTATCCCCTATTATACTCACTGTCTTTGAGATGTATGGCATCAAACTTTGACATATTTAGGCCAAAATACCGAACTTGTAAATATGAGCTAAAACAAAAATCTCTATTACCTACGTTGCTGGAGACGTCAATAAGGAACAGTTAGGTGTATATATATATATACATATATATACCCCTACCCCCCCCCCTATAACCTGGCCCTAATTAACTTTGTAGTTAACATTTTGAGGTGTAGGGTGGATAGTGTCGGCCTTCTGGAAAGATTTGTTAGGCTCTCGGTACCTGACGCGTACTGCAGCAGGCGGAGGCGGCCGCCCCTGCTGGCTGCTAGGCACGCGCGGACGCGCCTTCGCTTGCACTCCCCCGTCCTGCGCGCGACTGCGCTCATCAACTCCTTGCTTGCAGCAGCTTCTGAATGCGATTTGTTTGCGACAGGTATAGCGAGATTGATGACAGTATGGAAGAGAGTGCTTGAGATGAAGCAAGATAGGTATTCCGTAGTTTTAAGTTAGTTTTATAGGTGGTGTTTTTGTTTTTAGTTTGGAATCTTTGTAACGCTTTGGGTTAAACTGTAATGTTACATTACTTTAGATTCAATAAATAAATAAATAAATAAATATATGTGTGTATGTATATATATATAAGCACAAACAACATATTAATGTCGAGAATGGAGCTTTTCTGGACCAAGTTTGAAGAAATTACAAAACAATTATTTCTTTTCAAAATTCGGCCCTTGCAGATGTAGAAGAATTGGAAAACCGATAACCGTGCCTTATGCTATAAATATACATATCCCTACAGAGTGTTGACGGACTTGACCGAGCAATATCAACTGAAAACTCTTCAAAAATAGATGATTAGCGCGTGGAGCCCCTTAATTTATTACGCTTGGTGTTGGCGACCAAGCGGTCCAGAAAACGTGACCCCGCTTTAGAATAATTACTGTGAGTGTAGGGGTCAGAAAGCTCAGAAATATAAAAAAAGCCACCAACAGTGAAGTCTAGACAGATTCAAATGTGTGTCTCACTCGCTTCGATGTGCGCGGGTCTATCGTGTCAGAGGGAATGCCAAACGTGTGTCTCAAATTGTCCCCCTGATAAACAGGGAAACGGGACTTAAAAACAGCTAGCACTGCACTCTGTGAGGCATGACTTATGCAATGGATAGGAACAGCCGTGCGTTCGTCACAACGCATGAGTGCGGTTCGTTTTCTAATCGTATTTTGCTTTGCTTATTTGTAGTACTAGTATTTCCTACCACCGCTTATAATTACAACCGACGTGTATTATTGAAGATTTCCTAGCCATCGCTCTGATGTAGGACAGTCGAATATAAGGAATCAGTTGACCAATCGCCAACCTTCTTACCAACCACAGAACAGTTAGAACAAGCAATCTCGTTTCTTCATCCGATCGGTCCGGCCACGACACCGAGCGGCAGCGGCAGCGATTTTCCTAATAGAGGTACGTCGTGTGTGGTCCCAACTAACCGTAGTGCGTTGTGCTTCTCGACCGTGCAATTAATAGATAAAACGCTTGCCGCGTCGCAATTCGCACAAATTCGTGGCCGGGCTGCTCTCTCTGTCTATACGTTTGGCAAGTCTGGCAACAAGACCTTTCCACAAAGGTGACCTTGCTGTTTACAACCTAGTAGCCGCCGGTTGGCGCCGAAATTCGCCCGAAAAAAAACCCGCGCCGCCGCCGGTCCCCTCGTTTATCCATGAAGCTTGAAACGCAGAGCGCGGCGCAGCGACGTAGCGGGGCGGAGCCGGTTTTGCGGTTAAGCGAACGCGGTCCGGGGGAAGTCTCACCCCGGGGATAGCGGAGCGGAGGCGCCGTGTGTGACATATGAAGCAGTAATCGACACTATCGACGTTCGATAGTTTCGGATAGATCTAAAATTCAAAATCGCCTCCGCCCCGCACCGCGCCCGCTCTGTGCGTTTCGAGCTTAAACGCAGCTTAACCTGTGGCCCAACGGTCCTGAGAATATTGAAACCAGATCTTGAACTTTAGGCATTAGATCATTATGGCTAGGATATTCGGATTAAGTTACCAAACGAGAGGTATCTCAGTTACCTACAAGGCAAATAAAACTTGTGGAATCGAAGCCAAGGGTACTATGCGCGCGGTATTACTTTACACTTTTACGTTTTACACTTTTCGAAGTTGTTTACCCACTGTAGCAATTCTTATAAACGTTTAATTTCACAAAACAGTGTTAAGGAATTAGCATCGTAGTGTGAGGGCGACGTGACGTAGGCATTATTATTTGCTTAGGATCATTGTTTATCATTTCTGTGATGATAAATACCCTACATAAATATCTTCTTCACTTTCTAAATGTGTTAGAAATCCACAGAGTCGTATTTAAAGATTTGGTGCGCTGGGCCAGTTAGCTTTGCCGCTCCATATTAAAGTGACGATAAAGCATTTTATTTAAGAAAAAGAACCAGCAACGGGTATCTATGTACGGCTTCGCCGCCCCTCGCAGCCTGCCGCCCCGGGCCATGGCCCTCTCGGCCCCAGTGTTAACACGCCTCTGGAAATCCATGGTCCATGCTGCTGGTGGTGCGTGTTCTACTTGGCTTACGGTAGGTACAGATTAACAATAAAATATAGGTAGTTGATTGATCTTAATTAGCGAGAGCAGAGAGGTAAATCAAGACCATATTATATTCTAAGGGACTATCACAGATTATCAAATAAGTTAGGAAATTATAAACAAGTGATTTTCTTAGAAAACGGTTGTGTAAATCGTTCTTAATTATATGAGGACACTATGAGGATAAAGTAAAGCAACCTCTTTGGAAAAATCACAGTGTAGGTACCTATCTGCAAGCATGTTGGGTCAACAAGAACATCCGAACAAACAGAAATATTCCTGTAAATCGGATATTTACGTAAGAAGGTTGACTTTAGATAGACTTATTAGTGTCAAGTACAAAGCTCTACAGATTTTAAGAGTCTCCACAGGAAGCTCTGTTATCCATATAAACGTAGTCTCGCTCTAATTTTAAAACGGCATGCTGGAATAACATCCCCTGCAAACGTAGTTACGTTCTCATTTTAAAACGCCCTGCAGAAATAACATGAAACTGTGTATACACAATGGGATCCGACATATCTAGGCCGGAAATTAGTTTGGTGGTATTATAATTGAGAAAAATACAGCGATTATTAAGGTTTTCATACAAGACCTAAAAACTCAAAAACTTGCTGTAAGTATTTTTTTTCTCTTACAATTTCTAGTAACAGAAACTAATTTCCGGCCTAGATATGGCGGATCCCATTGTGTATACACAGTTTCATGTTATTTCTGCAGGGCGTTTTAAAATGAGAACGTAACTACGTTTGCAGGAGAAACGAGTTTAGTCGAGCGTACAGGCGTGCAATCAAATACATATCTCGTTCGTTGAAACTCCGTTCTTACAAGAAGAGGAGACAATAAGGATTGATTTTCAGATATACTCCTGCGGCCTATGGGCCTATTGATAGAGTTGCATACTTCCTTTGATTCGGGTGTTTTTTGAAGCAAAGGAAATTCGACTTTATTCCTTATCCCTAAGGTTAAAATTTCAATGTCTTATTGTACTGAAGAAAAGAAAGAAAGATAATACATTTATTAAACGTCGCACAAGAAATAAAAAATACAAACACATAAAATAACATAACAAGACGTTAAAAAGGATCCCCACTCAGCACGAAGCCACGGCAAGACTCAGCAAGCAGGGGCGCTGATTTTCGGTGGAGATACCTTACTCAAATCTAAGACAAGACGCGACACAGACGCCAACGGCAGGATTACTATATAATAAAGTAATAACCATAATAATAAACATAAAGAACAAGCTACATCGGATGACATTCATTTTTAAGAAATCAAAAATAAACCTGAAACTAAAATAACATACATAAGAACAGACAAAATAGAAATAAAAATAAAAAATAAAAAGAAAATTTTAGGAAGGCGCACATAAAAAACATAGAACCTATGTGTACAAAACGCACCATGACGTACCGCTATTAATTATCTACCTACGGACGCGTAAAGGAGTTTACTTATAGTTATAACTGCGCTCGTAGTGGCTACTACGCTAACAAAACCCATAGTATGAATTGCACCAGATTAGATTACATATGAGAAGGTAAGAAAGTAATAAAATACATAAATAAAAACTATTAACAGCAAAATAACTTAACTTATGCAACGTAACTTACCTATTATTGCATTTGAAATAAATACGCACGGCATTTTATTTGTTTTTAGGGCACGGATCGGAGGAGGTAGATTATTCCAACACTTCGTGGCAGCGTACCGAAAGCTACCACGAAATGCCGCTGACTGGTGCCACCTAGTGCCGAGGAAAAACAAGTTGCAGATACCTAGAGGATCTGACCTCCATAATATACTGGACGGTGGACCTTAGGAGGATATAATGAATGATTCTTGACTATATGATTGTTTCTCTGATTAGAGCCGTAACAGATTGCTTAAAATGTTCTCGGTAGAATAAAAGGTGACTCTAAATTTATATTTTTTTAATCAAATCAAATAAACAAATATTAAACAACACAATGATTTTAAAATGATAGTATTTTACCTCACCTATACAGGGTGATTCGGGAGACGTGAGCAAGATCAACATTTCGGATTCAGTAGATCATAAGCTACTGCTTCGTGCCACTATTAGTGAAATTAACGTTCATTTATCTTTGATGTTGAAAACAAAATGTTTTAAATTATTTACGAAATTTATGGTCACTGTAGAGAGATGATCAGAATACTTCAGTCAAGTGATACGTGTCTAATTGAATGTCACCTGAGTCCGATTACTTTTGATATATCGTATCTCACTCAATGTGACAATTTACTTTCTTCGTAATCAAAGTGCTGCCATAACAGTTAGAGCTTAAGGCTGGGTTGCACCAAAACGTCTGTAATCGTAAGCTGTGTTCGTTAAAATTGGAATGTATGGAAAGTTTGACAAGTTTCTATGGGATGACAGCTGCCGGCGCCATATTTAACGTTGATCAATCTGTGATCGTAAGTCGGTGCAACCCAGCCTTAATCTTTATAAGCCAGTTGTTGTAGGGTGACCATGATTGTAGAGAATTAAACTTTTAACTTTAAACTTAAAACTTTGTTTAGGTTTTTTATGTTAAATTGAAACTGAATGATAAATTAAATGTAAGACAATTTAAATGTAAAATAGTTTTAAGTAGTACTTAATATCTTATTTGCTATACCCTATTCAGGGTCCATACTGTTCTAATCTTAATGTAACACCTGTATGCCATGCTACATACCATTAAATAAATAAATAAAATAAATAAACATAACAAAAATTAAAATACAGGAAAAAGGTATGGCTCTTTCACTTAAATACAATGGTAAACGATTTATTGCCATTTACTATGTATGTTGTAGTATTGGTCCTGCTCACGTCTCCTGAATCACACTGTATAAACTCACATAAGTGGAAATATGACTTAAGGGTCCCCCACACGCTCGACTGAACTAAATTTTCCATACAAACGTAGTTACGCTTGTACGAAAACCTTAAAAATCGCTGTATTTTTTCTCTTTTATAATTTCCAGCAACAGAAACTAATTTCCGACCTAGATATGCCGGATCCCATTGTGTATAGTTATATTTATGTTTACCCGTGTGGTGACGGGTTAAAATAGCACCACCCCCTTTCTTCGCTTGGGTGGCGTAAGAGTCGACTATGGGAACAAGGTTGAAGTGCGTTGTGGGCGATGGGCTAGCAACCTGTCACTGCAATATCACATTTTTTCCATCTACAAACGGCTAGTTCTACAGACAAGGGAATAAATTTGAATTATTTTTGGCCCATCGTTTTATTAATCGTAAATAATTCTTAATTTAACTATTATAATAGAACATGATGGAGTATTCTAAATGTGAAAAGGCCAGTCAAATTATTTATTAATTTAGAAGTTATAGGCATTTCTCAATTTGCAGTAGACAGGGAAATGAGAGTAGACACAGGGAAGTGACTATAGATGATTTTTTGGTTTTATAATCAACTTGATTTATTTAATAAATAGAACAATTTATTACATCTAAATGTGTATTGTCCCCCAATATAAAAAATAAAATAAAAAAATGAATATTAACTTTTCTTTATTCAACGAAATTTTAAACAAAATAAATTTTCTAAAGGCAAG
This sequence comes from Notocelia uddmanniana, assembly GCA_905163555.1. NCBI lineage: Eukaryota > Metazoa > Arthropoda > Insecta > Lepidoptera > Tortricidae > Notocelia > Notocelia uddmanniana. Next base: position 4,257,608 of record LR991057.1, read on the forward strand.
GTTGAGTAATTATCATTTCATAATTACAGCTGAACTCTTATCAATCTAGGTGACTGTGTTACAGATGGTGGCGTTGATGAGGCACGAATCGCCACCTCATCGCACATGCTTGATGGTGTATTAGCTATCATAAAATCTACAGTAGCTTTATTTGCGGCACATTTATTTATATAGTGTTTACTGGATCTCTCCCGCCATGCTTTTCTACATTTTCGTTTTCTCGATCTGACATTTCTGAGATGGTCTTTCTTATACCTGTAGCTCTCTCCTTTAAATATTTTAGTTTGTCCTTTTCTTTATACGAGGCCATGTATTCCGGTTTTTTTTAAAAATTTAGACGTTAATTTTAAACGTTAGTTTTCTCTCACTTTTTCGTTTTTTCTTAATATTTCTTCTGTAGTCTGTAATTTCTCTTTTGGTTTACCCATGTCGGCTCTATAAAGAACTTCAAGATTATTTTGGATTTTAAATGATTGCCAAATATAAGTAATATTTGATAACTTACATTAGAATTTGACGACCACTTTGTCTTAGTTGGTAGTGTAGTGTAGTAGTACCCTCCCTACGAAGCCGGAGGTCCCGGGTTCAAATCACGAATATTGTTCCTGAGTCTTGGATGTCATTTATGTGTTTATCTATATAAGTATGTATATCGTCATCTAGTACTCATAGTGCAGGCTTTGCTTAGTTTGAGACGGTCGATTTGTGTAAGATTGTGCCCCAATATTTATTTATTTAATTATATTTAAATCATGAGAAAAGGAATATGGGGGGGGGGGGGAACAAAATCATTATTTTAAAATAACTTCGGGTCCGTCTCCATCATTAGACATTGCATCGTCACTTGACTTAAACAAGTGTGCAAAATTTCAACTCTATTGGAACCTGGATAATTGATCAAATTTGACTTCCAATATTTGTCCCATACATACTAACTAACAAACTAGCACATAAGGCAAGTTAAATAAAAGCTTGCAATGACGCAGTGCACAGGTCATTTAGGGCTAACAGCGACAAAACATGCCTTTTCTGACTTCCCTGTAGTGATCTCACTTCCCTTAGTATTTCCAGGGAAGTGGTAGACAGGAAAGTGATATTTTGAATGTTATTTAACTAAATCTATAAGATTTTATTTCAAAAACAATTTCCTTAAATCTTTCCTGCTACTTAAAGAAATACTTGCATTACATTAAAATGAAATAATATTTAATAATTGAAATGTAAATATGTACCATGTGAGTGAGAATTTGTCTGACCCGAACGCGACTGTCTCCACTAAACACACGGGCACGACCGATCGCCGTGCGAGTGAAATAAAACACAGCCGTTACTATGTTGTCGTCAGCTCTTTCTTTCTATTGGTTGAGTGGCAACGTTACTTGTTATTCGTTTTCAAGGTTATTTTAACTAACTTTTAGGTGACAGAGAAGTGACACTCAATACACGTCCTTTGTTAAGTCGACAAAATCTCGGAGAAAATATGAGATCGTTAAAAAAAAAAATATTGTATAATAAAATGATTCTATAAAGCTGCATTTTAAACTTAATTATATGGTTTTTTTATTTTGGATTTTGGAATGTCGCCCCACAGGGACGTGACAAATTTGATCATTAGTAGGTAAATTTGTCGCATAAATATTCGCTTTAGAGATGATTTTTAGCGTCCAATTAGAAACCAATATAAACTTTGATTTCGTAGCGTTACTTAACACAAACTATTAATATATATTTTTCTACGGCCTGAGCCAACCAGAATTCTCCAATTTGTAGAACTACCCAAACATACAATAGCTAAAAGTGGCACTGAAAATGAATTTTCGTGTGCTCTTTCTACCCCTTTTGGCAATATAGGCCTATTTACAGCACGATTGAATAGGCATCTTCTGGGTGAGCTTGCTTCATCGTCGGCCTCATCTTTGCCCCCTGGCTAGATGCTGGCCAAGAGCAACCCCATTTCTAATAAAATAATTTTTAAGAAAAAAAAACCGACTCAATGGGGGAGGCCGGTAAAAGATTATTATACTTAGATGGTACACTCTTAGATAGATATACAATAAAATAAAAATGGCTATAATGTATGTTTATAATGGTAGAAGACTAAGTACCCTCATTTCCTCATGGAATCATGAAAAAACCTTGCTTGCTTGACAAACAAAACGAAGAGAACAAATCGCCAAACGTGAACTACGCGTCGTTGAAGAGTTCCGTTCTGATCATCATCAGCAGTTCCACTTCATCAAATGTCACTTTTATGAATGAAAATGCTTGATTAGTTCATGAAAATACTAAAATCACTATTTGTGTGCCTTTCACATTTGAGGATTTCCCTCAATTCCTCATGGATCCCATCATCAGAAATCAAGCATGACAAAAATTAATCGTGAAAATAGAACTTGCTTAACAAACACAGCTAGGAGGACAAATCGCCAAACGTGAACTTTTTGTCGTTGAAGAGTTCTGTTCTGATCATCATCAGCAGTTCCACTTGCTTGATTAGTTCATGAAAATACTAAATTCACTATTTGTGTGCCTTTCACATTTGAGGAGTTCCCTCGATTTCTAATGGATCCCATCATCAGAACTCGAGCATGACAAAAAATAACCGTGAAAATAAAACTTGCATAACAAACACAGCTAGAAGGACAAATCGCCATACGTGAACTTTTCGTCGTTGAAGTTCTGTTCTGATCATCATCAGCAGTTCCACTTCATCAAATGTCACATTTTTGGATGAAAATGCTTGACTTGTTGATAAAAACACAAAAAATACTATATCTTTGCCTTGAAGATTTGAGGAGTTCCTTCATTTGCTCATGGATCCCATCATCAGAACTGCGTTTTGACAAAAACGGGACCAACTTGGATATATATACTTACAATCAAAAAAAGAATTTTCCAAATCGGTTAAGAAATGACGGAGTTATGGACTAACAAACATTAAAAAAAAAAAAAATTGGATGTTTGTAAAGTAGGTTTACGATCGAGATGTTTACGTGATAACGTCTTACTTCACTGGCACTTCACTTATACCTGCGATCGCGCTCGTGAGGTTTTGGTGTGACACAAGTTTCTGAACATGTCACCCGACTAAAACGATTTTAAAGACGTTATCACGTCAAAAACAAAAAAAAGACATACAACCGAATTGATAACCTCCTCTTTTGAAATTTCGAAGTCGGTTAAAAAGAAAGAGATTATGTATGTATCCATATTATTTCTTTAGATAGTTTTTATTTTAAGTTTATCAGCGCCTTGGCAGTATGCTGTGATGCTGTTAAGTAATATTTTTAAATAAATAAATAAATTTCTTGGGGTTTATTTTTATTTAAAACTGAGTCTTGAGAGCCTCATAACATGAATTATCTCCATGGAGCCCCTTAGTATGAGGTGGTATGAGCATGTCGGTAGGTAATCCGAAGTGCATTCATTACAAATACTTAATAAATAATACACATAGGTACTTGCAAATACGAAACTACTTAATTCTTGTCTGTTATCTTTCACACTTATACTGCTGACGGGATTTAGCTTAGATGATATTTTGGTTAAAGGTAGAAACAGAACCTGGGAATGGCTTAGGGTAGTTTATATACCAGAATTCATTCCTTCCCAGGGTGAAACAGGGTGCTGGAATTTGTGAAGAGCGGTAATTGGGTGAGGACCAAAATGTTGGACCATCGTTAAGGAATTTAATTCGCCTAGAATTTAATTGTTTCCGTTGTAACACGAAAATTTGTCATACAATTTATATGGGTAACTTTCGTGTCACAACGGAATCAATAAAATTGTAGGCGAATTAAATGCCTTAACGATGGTCCAAAAATTTGATCCTCACCCAATTAAGCATGCACCTTAATTAATTAATAGCAATTATTTATCTAAGTCTATGAACGAGTTCGCGGACAAAGTCGCGGGCAATATATATATAGTTACATTATGTCAGTCCTAAGTTATTGTATAATTATGTGGGGCAATTCTGTCGACGCTGACCGTGCCTTTGTTGCCCAAAAAAAATGCATTAGAACTCTCTGTGGAGTAAATAGACGAGAATCCTGTAAGCCTTTATTCATAAAACATAATCTTCTATCCTTGCCTTGTCTATACATATACGAAATAGTCATATTTGTAAAACTCCATTCGGAATTGTTTACCTTTATCGAAGAAAAGGCAACAACTAGATCACATAGACGGCACATGCTCGCATTACCAACTAGTAACAAGCTGGTACTCAGGAAAAAAAGCGCTCATAATATGTGTGTAAATATATTTAATAAACTACCTGCCGCAATTAGAATACTGCCTGTTCATGAAATTAAAACAAAGTTGCACAAAATGTTAGCAGAAATTTTTTTCTATGTATTCAAGAATTTTTAAGTTATAAATTTGACGAAGTATGTGACTGAAAAATATAATCGTTTGTTATTATTATTAATTGATTTCTTTTATTATTTTTTCAATGCTATGTTATTATATAAACCAATCTAATTTATTGTAGCTGATGAAGCATGCGATGAAAACAATTATCAATATTAACGACTCGATCAGTATTATGCTATATTTATTTGATGTACTTAATGTTTTAATTAAAATGTAATTTTATCTCTATCCATAGACTGAGTGATTATGTAAATCACTGACCTAAGTTTTCATATGCCTAACCTGGCTGAATATATCATGGGAAGAAATATGTAAGTATCTAAGAATATTTAAGATCTGATGTAACCATATATTCATTATGAATATACCATTCATTCATTCATTCACTCATTCAAAAGCTAGTATAAGTTATAAACACGAAAGTGAGTCTTTGTTACCTTTTCACGCTTAAAACTGATTTGCAAACTTACTTTGATTGACTTCTTTCGGCAAGTTGCTGTTGATATAATTATCAGCAGCAGGGGATGAATGTTATATCCTGATCATGCCAGCAAAGCTGGTAGTCGTTGTCCAGCAGTGGGCCGTAGACGCGTTCCTGTTCAAGTAATGCTATGTATGAAGAGTAGGTGAAATGCCTGCATAACTGCTCGACCTTCACCTCCATAGCAGGGTCGTGGTCTCGTGGTAAACCGCTTGCGCACGCGCACGACATACTTACACACATTGGTTGATTAACCTTAACAAATCTAGCTGAGATTATTTAGTTTAGGTTGCACCAGTCGATTTACACGAGGAACATAGGCTCAGATTTTTTTTTTATACATGTACAACATTTGAAAAATTATAGAAAACCACTCATCTCATCACTAGTAATCAGTACTTCAAAACTTTTCAAACATTATTCGAAGTGGATCGCGAAAGTGAACTATATACACATAATAATATACGACCATGCAGATCATAAATCATAATATATTGTATAGAATAATTTCCTCTATGAGCAGAACTTTCACTAATTCCAATTTCCAATGATAAATTTAGTTTCAAACTACAACGCCATCTATCGAGAACCTGTTGTTACACTACCACTCGTTATTCGATCAATTTCATTGAGTTCTTTACTTGTCGTATAGATGGCGTGATATACAAAATGTTAAAACCATAAAACTACTAGTTGTTTAACTGTTTAGCAAGCAGTTACAGGTGATAATTTAAATATTTGGATGTTTATATATCAACTATCATTTGAAATACTGTTCTACATTACCCAAGTACCCAAAGAAGAATTATTTAAAAAGTTGTAGAATAAAACATAATTCAAATTTCATGCTTATCAAAATATTGAAAAAAAAAATTTACATTTCTTATGACAAGTTCCTTGTTTACACAATCTCATTCAATAGTAAATTTTACACGTAAACTACATTTCTCATATAAAGAAAAGTCTGATCTAACTACTTCATAGACTATTCAATACAAATTACTTCATAAACAATAAAATACTACTTTGGTGAGTAAATCTGTTACTTTTACTTCAGATAATAGTGGTGATCCAGTTAAACTATGATTTCGCAGATAACAACTAGAAGTGGCTACTTTTGCTTACAGAAGATACAAATACAGATTTAGCATTGTGAATTTATGATATGTGGAGTGAGCGATAACTATTGTATTTGAAAAAAAAGCATAACATTCAGAAAGACAATTTTGGTCATAAATTATTAGAATTGGATGGAACATTCAGTCCTTTGTGTTACAGTTTTATTCTTGCGGTGAACTATAAACAATATTAGTATATAAAAAAAAATTAGTATACTACAGTGGATTTTGGGTATAACGACGATGACGGGATTACTCTAATTTTGTCGTTTTACCCGGAAGTCGTTACAGGTAAAGGTAAAGAGCCTTTTTTTAACAGTGAATGTGCGTCTAGCAGCCATATTTATTCCAAAGTTTACTAAACACAGTTGCTAGTCAGAATATCACTTTGTAATGTAACTGAACCATTTTAATTCCGAAACGTACACGCTTACCTACCTAATTAGCTAATACAATGTATGTATCTATAAACAAATGGCAAAGTTGCTGACCATCTGTGTGGATGTAAACATAAAATAAGAAAGCCCTTTGTGTCTCTTGGCGGCCGAGTCTGGTCGCAATATCTGCATGGGATGTCTAGGAATTTGTTACAAATGATTCATTAAAAACAGTCACTACACCAGAACTCGGCGTTAGATCCAAAGTCACTATAGCCACATGAATTTTGTACTAAAGTATGCTGTAAAATCAAGGGACTTAGATTTAAGGTCGCTATAGCTAAATGGTCGCTACAACAAAGGTCATCATAAATGAAATCCACTGTATTTTACTATAATTATTGTCAAAGTGGACATGGTTATTTGTCAAAGCATCAAAATCATGTGAATAACATGGTTTAATTGATTATAATATTTATTAACATAGTCTCATTCAAACTTTAGGTAATATGAATATCTGGGAATGTTTCTGGCAGTACCGATATAACCCAGCATGACATAAAGCCCTTATATTCTATCCTTAGACATGTATTTGTGCCAAACCTTTGAACCTATTGTTTTACATCCCAAGGTTATTACTTGATTGGACAATTTTGACATCTGCATACAGGAGGTTAACTTAAACCCTATCTGGTTATGTGGTACATGCATGTAAATTAGACAAACAAATTACAGAAAAATACAATTTACTACTAAAGATATTACGTAAAATAAATCACCCAAGCAACAATTTTCGTAACAGCTGACAATACATAACACAACTCATACAGACATAGTACAATGTAAGGTTTTGGAGGTAAACAATAACTTTTCCATGATTTTTAGGAGGTTATTTGTAACTAAATTATTCTATGTTAGAAGTTAAAGTATACAACTAATGAAAATATGATACTCATTGTCCAGTTAACAATATCATAAATTTGAGATTTAATGTTTTAAAAGCTATTCTAAGCTTCCTGTACTGTTTGTCAAAAGTCCCAAGTGTCACTAACCTAGAATTGACCTAGTGCCTACCGTTTCTTTGGTCAGTCTAGATTATCACTAGAAGTCTCCTCACTCCCTTCGTCACTAGACTCTTCACTCGAGTCATCATCCGACCGATCCCCTCGATCCGCCTTCTTGGCCATCAGCTCCTTAAACTGCCGTACTGTTATCTTTCTTGGCATTATTTCTCTAAGGAACTCTAGCGTGTCATCCTCTTGAACTACATCGGCAATGTGTTTGTATTCCAAGAACTTGCTGTCACTGTTTTTGTACGCTCTTTTTGCTAAGTCTGTGACGAAGAGCTCCTGAAAATAACAAGCAGAAGTCAATTAGAGGTTGCTTGATCGCAAATCTATACTGTAATTTATATCGATGTAATAAACGTAGTAAGAATAACAGTCATTTTGAGTTAGGTTAGCTATAAGACGCCGGCCAAAACAAAGCGTCCTTACCGTAACTTTAGTAACTAAATATAACGGCTCCGGACCAACCGCTTCAACATCTGGCGAGCTTTTCATAATGGTTTTTACTCTAGACAGGGGTAAATGTAAATCTTTCTCGGGTTTCGGCGTAGCCATTTTTGTAGAATTCGATTGATTGTAACACAATTATAAATTAAAATATCATGCACTATTGATATTGACTGCGCGCGTTAAGAAAGAACTGTCAATGTCAACTGTCAAGTTGTCATTTCTTGCGTAGAAAGAGGATAATATAGAAGGAGCCTTAGCGTATCACGGAAAGGGCTGGAAGATAATTTGACAGTTCCTCTGGGGATACCACACGAAGAATATTCACCCCATTATTATTGACAGAATTAGGTTGTTATTGAGTTCGAAATCTTCAAAATAAACCTTTAATAAATATTAGGGAACAGTAGAAAATCCTCAGACCAAGAAGAACAGATAGACGGATCATTACAATCCAGTGACGCCAGTTTAATAAACAAAACCAGCGTTGGTGTGCAGTTCATGACTTTGTGTTTTTTATTGGTAATTGTTAAAAATCGGATTGACTAGGTTTGTCGTAATGCTCCTTCTTTCTTTTTTCTTTCCTGAGGGACAATCATACACAAATCGACCGAGACCTATATTAAGCTTAATTTGTCAATTACAACTTACAACCTGAGACGCACCTATATGACGAGGAAAGAATAGTAATTCAATTTATTCAATATACTTATACACAGTCTTAACAAACGTGTTAGTAATTTAGTAATTAAAAATGTATTCACCTTAATTAGTGCAATATATTTTTAAAAACTTAACCAGCATCAATCATTAACCTTTTCAACACTCTGTCAAATACAAAAGCTGACACTCACGCGAAATGTCAAACACGAAGTCGAGCCCTGTTGAAATGCATTTAGGTTGATATCGCACTGCACGCCGTGACCGATATATTTGTCGTCGGCGTTGAACTGATGGTACGGATATATGCGTAGTTGGCGTACAAAAGTTTAATATGATCGCGAAAAAAAAATTACTTTGTAATTTATAACCTTCGGGCTGGATAACCTAACATTATGGGTAAAATATATTTCTATTCGCTTGGCACCCTGAAGTTATGGTAACCTGACTAAATTGAGAAGGGTGAGTGATACATCCTTTAACACGTTTATGATATCTCATCTTTAGTCGTGTTATATTATGGTGATGGTTCATCGATGACAGTCCGGTTACAAATAAGCTGGTGACAAGCAATAAAAGCCTGTACGCGATACTACGTGTGTACTTGTCACTGACCACTTAAGTAAGCTCTGGTTATTATTCTCACGGAAAAAATGTAAACAAAGTTATGTCATTGTCAAAGTGACATATCAGGGTTTCTTAAAGCACGGGTCGGTAATGCAATAATATATTTAAAGTTCACTTCAACAGCAAAATTCTATATAAATCTGAGAACATATTTAGTACCACTAAAGCATTTTATTGTATAGATAGTGAACAAAGGAGAGCTTATCCGTTTAAGACCTTCACTGCCAGCAACGCACATAATGTGCTCACATTTAGGTTTACATAAGTTTGCTCCTAAGGCCGTGAACGTGTTAAGGGATAAATAAATAAATAAGGGATCCTTTGGCCACGTATGATAAACGTGTTTGTATACGTTTAATATCATATTTTTTTCCATCTCCGTTAAAGGGCCAAGACGTGGTCTTTTTTTTACTGGAGACAAAGTATCCTTTGACCGAGAAGTACTCGGTCCAGGGTCCATCTTGCCACAACACAAGGAACCACAAAGGACAAATAACGTAACAACAATGAAAACTTAACGAATAATAACACTGGAAAACAATTACAGGAAGAGCACTCAAACGTTCGTAACTGAAGTTAGAAGCCGAGTGAGGTGACATGCGTGAAAGGAGTGACAGACGGCGCAGTCAGTTTGGGGCCCTTCACATGATTGATATCATCACAATACTGGGGTGTCAATATTATCCGGTTTTCAAAATTGTATGGCTTTTTCATCAATATTCATATAATAAGTATCGTGATATTGGTGAACGCCGTGATAATAATAACCGTGAAAAAGATCCCTTTGTCAAACAAAACAAAGCGTATGTTCCAGTCCAGAGAAAACGTCAAATAATAATACTGCTACCGAGCGAGATGGTCATATACTAAATTGAATATTCAATGCCAGTGGTGCCGGTTACACGATAATTATTATCACGCGATTCAGTCATATCATTAGTCGTATCATGTGAATATTGACGAATATTGCAGTATACTCTAATTTTAACTCTAATTTCTTATTAACTCTAATGATATTATATCTCTTCAAGCTAGACGCGAGATCAGAGATCAAATTATATTATATAAAATTCTAAACGGGCTGATGGATTCGCCCGCGCTGCTCGCGCGCGCCTTCCTTCGATGCGCGGACCACCGCACGCGCTCTTCCAAATTATTCGCTGTCCCTTCCCATCGAACCGCTTACGCAAGGAATAGATTCATCGTAAGAGCATGTAAAAATTACAATAGTAAATATTGTCATATTGACTTGTTTTTTATTCCGTCGGTACAAAAATTTGTTTCTGCAATTACGAATAAATAACGTATTTGTTATTCAATTAACAATTTATTATAATAGTGGTACTACATTAATTGCTAGAGCTTACTTCTGTAAAGTAAATTGTGCATGGTACTTATATATTTCTTAAATTCGTTTTATTTAATTTTATAACACAAGGAGATACAAAATGTTTTATAACCTTTTTTTTATTATTATCTATCTTAGAAAATAATTGTAAAAGAATAATTATAGTAAAATTGAACAGAATTATATATACATAAACCAGTCTTGTCTGAGCAACTATAATGATATATTACTCATTAGTGGAAACTGTGTTGGCTTTTGTATATGTTTAAATGTATTTAATTGTATGTGTTATTTTTCGCTGTTTGTTTCCCTTTATCAATAAAAAAAAAAAAAAAAAAAAAAAAAAAAAAAAAAAAAAAAAAAAGTATTGTGATGTAATTGGAGGAAATCCGGTTATTTAGAAATTTTCGACACCTAAGGGGAGTCGCGGCAATAGTACTGTCCTTCTAATCGCGTTCCGATTATATTTATATCACCTTATAATTATTTGCAATTTTGATTTTTATTCTTTTAATATTTATGACACAATTATTTCAAATGCAATGTATATTGTTTATTGAATAAATAACTAAGAACTAAGAACCATCGCGTGATAATAATAACCGTTTAAGAGACCCATAGGGGCCTTTTACACGGCTATTATTATCACTTAATACACTCATATCACGATCCATATCTAGTAAATATTGATAAACAATAAAGCAAAATCCATACAATTATGAAAACCACGATAATATTCACACACCTATTCGATAATACTAAGCGTATAAAGGGCCCCATGGGGACATAGTTACAAGGTATTCTTGACTATTACTTAACAGAGTATATCAACTTAATACCAACGCGTGATAATTATTGCTGTGTAAATGCTCCAATCAATACTGATTATTTCTGACAATACTGACACACCAGTATCATAAGTAAAAATAACTGTATAAAAGACCCCTTCGAATTATGAAAAAAATATAGCAAGCGACCCACAGATAAACAACCCCAGTGTTTCACAGCAGTGATACCAGTGCTAAAAAAATAATCTGCACACAAAAACAGACTTATATTTTTTTATAAACCTAACGGAGGATTTTTGTAATAATGAATATTTGCATCATCAAAATTAATTCGTCTTTCATAATTAAAGTGTACTTTATTGTAATAAGACGTATTCTTCTATTAACTCTGAACATTATAAATCTCCTCATTGCTGGAAATGTTTTTTGTTAACAGCAACACCATTGTTTACATTTTTTCCGTGAGAATAATAACCAGAGTTTACTTGTTGTTGTGTTGCTTTCATTTCTCTCGTCAACGTTTGTATGTGTGCAATGCAATGTGGACTCCAGCCCGGCTAGTATGATAGCTTATATGTCGGACATATAGCATTCGTCCCTCTCGCACTTACATACTTGACAGTACGGGACGAATGCTATATGTCCGACATATAAGCGATCAAACTAGCCCCACAGATTTATCCTTACTTTTATCATAAAAGTAAGGATAAATCTGTGGGGCTAGTTTGAAATAATACCCTGAAATTTGAAATAATAAAAAATACCCTGAAGGACCATTCCAATTCTGTTAACCTATTGACCTCAATATTGACCTGACATAAAACTTTTATGTTAACCTATTGACCTCAATATTGACCTGACATAAAACTTTTATGTCAGGTCAATATTGAGGTCAATAGGTTAACAGAATTGGAATGGTCCTTCAGGGTATTTTTCTAGGTATATTTTTACAAATCTCGGAAGAAAAATACGACTTATTGTTAATGTCACTACGTAAAAATATTACTATTATAAATTAGGTATAAACATATTTAAATAAAATAAAAATACTTATTAATGCTTTTGTATTCATATGAACTTGCTAATTACTCGCCTTGACAAAAATACAAAAAAATAGAATTATATGTTCACAAAAAGCTATGGATGCATTGAAATACACAATAAACACAACAGCACGGTAAACATGCAATATATTCTCTAATCTCTCTCTCTCTCTTGTATAATTAACGTCACATTTAATAGAAGTCAGCCGGTTTTTTTTCACTTATAGCTTATAAAACGTAGTGATTATATTCTCTTTGGCTGACGATATGAAAATGTCCCTCTCCATCCTCAAGGAAGTCATCTTTCACTATACTCACTGCACGTATACGTCACAGCTGTTTATCTACGTAGAACGAAACGTGTATGATAGCGGCCATATTGTGTCAAAAAGATTTTGACGACATACCGAGCTCTCATTAGCTAGTGCTTTGTCTGCCAATGGACGTCAAACGTCAAAATAAAGTGACAAATAAAAATAAAATGGCGTCTCCTCGGAATTTAGTCTAGTCGTCTCTGATTTTTTTTTTCATTTTTGCAAATGTTATTATTTAATTTGTAGTATTGATAGATTCACCGTAATTTAACTTTGTGTAGAAGCTCACGGCATTTTCAATTGAACAACAACGTCCGATGTAAAATGAAACTGGTGTTCAATTGAAATACCGTGAACTATGTTGTGCCGTGTTATATGAAATTAAACAAACAATTTACTTGTCAACAGATTTATTTTTTAATTTATCTCATTTCATATCCGGGAAAACGATATATCTTCGTCCTTTCACAGAGTTCTACGTTTTACAACCACAACACTCGAACATTTTGCAAAATGAGAACTTGCATGGCATGCCACATATGACGCACTTCACTATCTTCCATTTATTGCCCAAACAATGGTTATTACGCGTTTCCAGATGAATTTTCGATTAGCTACACACTGTTCCTTTTGTTTATTGCATAGTAATCTATCAATACTACAAATTAAATAACAACATATGCAAAAATTAAAAAAATGTTCAGAGACGACTAGATGAAATTCCGAGGAGACGCCATTTTATTTTTATTTATCACTTTATTTTGACGTTTGACGTCCATTGGCAGACAAGGCAGTAGACAATAAGGGCTTGGTATGTCGTCAAAATCTTTTTGACACAATATGGCCGCTATCATACACGTTACGTTCTACGTAGATAAACAGCCATGATTTAAATGAGCCATATATATTTACCGTTGGATGTTCACAGTAAGTTCCATGAGGAAGTAAATAAAGTATTTAACAAAGTTAATGAATGGTTGAAGAAAAACCAACTTCAGTTTAATCTTAATAAGACAAAGTGTATGGAGTTTTAATTCAAGGCAAACCAGTTCAAATGGAAGTAATGTATAAAGGTTTTAAATTAGAAAATGTCAATTCCATCAAATTTCTAGGTATAACGATTGATTCACACTCCAACTGGCTTATCCACTCTGAATGTATAGTAGCAAAATTAAGTAAATTCGCATATGCTCTAAGACGTCTTAAAGACATATCATCAGAAAAGACAGCTCTGCTAGCTTTTCATGCCTACGTCATGTCAAATCTACGATATGGCATTATTTTATGGGGTAATGTTGCCACTAAAGACCAAGTCTTCAGATTACAAAAGAGATGTCTTCGCTCTATTTTCAGTCTGAAGCAAACCGAGACGTGCCGTCCATTGTTTCAAGTTATACAAGATAATAAAATACTTACTTTCCCAGCCCTATATATATACGAACTATGTCTATTTGTAAAACATAATTTGAACATGATTGAGGGTAGAAATCCAAGACCACGACTGCAATCTAAATACGGCTATGATGTGGGATGTCCAAGATCAACATCAGCATTTTTTTCTAATAGTGATATGTATGGGACTGAAAATATATAACAAGTTACCAGTTGATCTGAAGAAACTTGTGCCTCTAGAGTTTAAAAGAAAATTATTTAACTGGCTTTTCGATCAATGTTTTTATAACATCTCTTAATTCTTAAATACCTAATGTTGTGTATAATAATGTGATTTATTGTTAGTGTATCTAGGATTAAGCAAATATTGTACGCCTCTCTGAGGCAGGACATGAAGGCCTGTAAATTTGTTGAACATCATTGTATAACTCATGACCATGCAATAAATATTTTGATTGATTTGCCACAGTGTCATTAAATAATTAAAAAATAAAAACGTCAAAAATCTATTAGCGGGTACAGATTAAATATGGTTGCTTACGGTCTATATTTTTGGTTCGTGAGTTGGCGGTCTGAACCCTTACTAGTCTGTGGTATACGTACTGTAGATGTCGATATTTTAACGGGTACCCAAAAACATAAATAAGAGTGTAATATACTGCAACCCAAAAATATCATTACTGCAACTGCACATAGATTACTAACTTTACTACACAAGTAGAATATTTAATTTAACTACCGCATAAGACTTTGGTGTTAATACTGTAAACTTATGTGTGCGAAATAAAACAAATTGAATTGAATGGTAGACATGTGTAGTTCACGATAATATATATAACTTAATCTGTGACTACTATGAATAATGCATGCCATCACACAACCTCCTCCGAGGACTCCGAGTAATTATTACACTTATGATTTATGAATATGATACGAGTTAGATGTAACGGTTAACGTTGTGAATCATCATAGTCACGTCTATTAATAGTTTAAATATAGCGAGTCCTTTGTATCAATACGAATTACCGTCTATGGACTGCATTGTTTATTGATGCACTGAATCTGAAAATTTAACCTCTAATTTGGCTTGGAATTCTAATGTGCTAAAAACAAAATATTTTATTCTAAATAGAATCTTCCACAAAACTTTTTGAATGTCAAAAATTGCATGCTGTGATCAACGGATCATTTTAAATTATACCCATGCTTGCGTCCAGTTACCTATGTGGGAATAGATTCTTTCACAGCAGCACAAGTTTGCGCCGCTGAAGGTTTCGTAGTACCTACTGCAATAAAAGCAAAAAACATATTTCTATCAGAAAGTTAATTTTATACATAAAACCTCCTGGCCCTCCTGCCATTCCATAAGTTTGACTTTTACTAGAGTAGAGCAGTAGTCCATTTAGGTGAAATAAATACACAGTTTGGCCTTAACACTAGCTGTCTTTATTTTCCATTTCCTTACAGAAAATACTTTTACAAACAGTATACGGGTCCAGCCGCGCCCCGGAGCCCCGCAGGGCTCCGCTGACTAGTCTCGTGGCCGCCACCCCTTCAATGAAAACGATAAAATAATACAAAAAATACTGATAGCGAGATCGGTTTACAGGCTCTTCTCAATGTTGATGAGCTCGGCGATGCCGTCATACATCTCCTTGACGGCTTCGTACTCGGTCAGACCCATGCGGCGCTTGTTGGAAATGTCGTAGACGCCACCCTCGGCCTCGGTGTGCTCGCCACGGGTGCCTCGCACCTGCAGGTGGTACTTGGAGGCGACCTCCTCCAGCTTAGCCTTGTCGGCCGCCAGCTTAGGCAGCTTGATGTGCACGGAGGCCCTCACGGTTGTTCCCAAGTTGGTCGGGCAGAAGGTCAGGAAACCAAGACGGTCATTGTGCGAGAATGGGACCCTCTTCTCAATGTCGTTGACGGCATTCACCAGCCTCTTGTACACCTGCTTCAGGTCACCACCCATCTGCATAGAGATCAGGCGGAGATGGTCCTCCTCATTGCACCAGACAAGGAAGGTCTTGTTCTCATTGTGGTAGATACCACGGCCGGTGGGCCAGAACCGGCAGGCATTGGCAGCCTGGAGGAAGCGGTCACCCTCCTTGAAGAGGAAGTGGTCATCTATGAGCTGCTGCTGAGTCTCCTTGGACATGCCGGTCAAGGGGTAGAAGGTGCCCTTGAGCTCACCCTCAAGGCCAGAGAGGGTGGAGGAGACTTTCTCTTCCATCTCCTTGTACTGGGCCTCAGTTAGGCAGGGGTTGAAGGGGTAGCCCTCCATGGAGCGGCCGCAGCGGACGCGGGTGGACACAACAAACTCGCCAGCGGGGTCCAGGTTGCCGAGGGTCTCCACATCACCCCAGTTCTTGGGGGGGTGCTTGTCAGTTTTCTTGAAGCCATTGTGGTAGTCCTCGATGATGGGGTCGAACAGATCAGCAAAGACTGTGTATGCCTCAGCATCTGGGGCATAGATTCCAACACCAGAGTCCAAGTTCTCAACACCTGAAATAAATATTTCCAATGTTAAAAATTTTACATAGAAATTAATCACTGATACCCATGTAGGTATTTGATTATTTTGGGTATTTATGAAAATTGAACTAACTAGACTATATAATAATATTGTTGTAGTTGGCAAATTGCTCTAGGGTTTTTAGTATTAATTAAAAGTATAGCATAATGATAAAATCTATAATTATAATTCCAGCTAATAAGTTTAACTGATTCTGATTTGAACCTAATAAGTCCATCCAACATGTAAACACCTATATATTAGTAGGTAGTTGCATATCTTGTTATCTGCTATTACTAAGTGATAGGAAAGTCAAGTTGGACTATCTTATCTGATTAATTTTAATTCTATAAAAACTAGTTACTATTTTTTTTGCATGTTGCATTGCTTGATATTAGGTACTATTTCATATTGACATAAATAAATCATGAAAACCAACTGTTATTAAGTTTTTAACTAACAATAATTATTAGTGTAATTTGAATATGATGCTACTTACCAGACTGGATAACATCCAAAAGAGTGGAGCCGAAAGAGGTCTTCTTGTTCTTCAGAGCTTCGAAGACCTCCTTGGTGAGGTACTTCTTCAGCAGCGACTTGGAGTCAGAGGCCTGGAGCTTGCTGAAGCCAGCCTCCAACTTCTCGATGGTTGCGGTGTCCACCATTGCTGCGGCTTTTCTGTAAAATAGACGACAATTATAAATGCATTGTTCAAAAACAAACTATTTGCTATTACAAAACAATTAGGATTCTAACGCTTTTAAAGCGGCGCATGTTCCTCGTGTGCACATTTTATAGGAATAAACTTAAAATCTATTTCAAAAGTATTTAAATCGGACGAGTCACAATGCCGGTTTATCTCTTCGCTCCAACGACTTTTCAGTTTGACAAATAAATGCAGCAACGCCTAGATTTTTTTTAATTTAAAAAAATAGTGATGTTCTTCTACTACTCGTCATGTTTCTACATAATCGAAATTTAAATGAAGAAAAGTTTTATATTCTAAAATTAAGTAGGTACCTATGCTATGCTATCGACTCACTAAAATGAAGGTAGGCTGATGCAATTATCGATGTACAAAGGTAAGTTACAGGAGAGGTGAATTAAAGCCGGAAATGCAAGTGTATTTGGAAAAAGGGTTCAAAGTACAAACCGCCTTATGAGGTAATACGCAAGAACAGCGCCACCACAAACCACTATTGGAATCGTGACTTTAAATTTATAATTCATGTCGGAGAATTGTAATCAAGCCACTTTATAAATGCAGAAAGGTTCTAAGGACTACAGGTAATGGAGTTGTTACGCGGACTGTCGGATTTTGTTTGAGTTGTTGAACACACCCTAGACCACGCGATTTTCTTGGAATTACGTAATTTAGCCAGAGGTCGCCTTGACCGGCACGCGCAAGTCGAACGGATGTGTCAGCTCACTGCGCACCGGCGCTGCTTCGCCGTCGCGCGCAGCCGCGCCTCCCACTCGTAGCCAGCCAACCCAACGAGCGTGTTATCGCGGTTTCTTGTTACCTACTTGCATTCATTCCTGAAGGTACACCAATAAATGAACGTCTTTGCATTACGGTATCAACTTATCGGCGATTCTACGTAACTCTTCAGGTTACAGACACTGTCAATTGATAATGAACGAACACCGGCAAATGCATAGTGCAAGTTTACTGTTACATGCTTAAGAATGCAGTGCACATGACCCGTAAAAAAAGGAAATCTGGTTATGCATGTCATGTGGACGCAGCAAAAAGTCATTTACCCACCAAATTAATTACTTTAGCAAGATTTAAGTTTATTGCGAAGTAGGTACTTTAAACTTTAAACACCAGTAACGCTTTCATTTCAATGTTTAAGACAAGTGGGGAAATTAGTTAAGCCACGTGTCAAGTTATACTATCATCGAAATTCTTTAGTAGCAAACCAATGAAGTACCGTAATTTACATTGTAATCCGGAAATGACAGCATCCCAAATTGGTTCAATGGCCGACGTGAGTGATTCAGAACTCACTCTCGTGACTAAACCGATGTGGTTTTTTGATGTATTGCTTACTGGGATTTTAACTTAAATTGAGAAAAAATTGGCAAATACTAGTAAAAAATTAGCGCCGATGACCAGAGATGAACGCCGGCAGGAACATACGCACCCGTCGGCTTCATCCGCCGGTTTGTTTTCCTTGTTTTCTTTTGTTGCACAACCACCCATTTTCACTAATGCCAATTATAAAACTAGCCAATAAAACATCCACTAAATCACTACTAACTACTCTAATAAATAAAAGGAATGGAGAAATTTAAATGCTATGATGGGATGATGTTTTGTCCAAATGAATGTATCGGAGCCGGGAGCCGGGAGTGGCGAGGGCGAACCGAGGGGGAGTCCGGATCGATGCGCGACGCACGGCACGCAGCCGGGTGCTTCCCGCCCTTTGGGAACCGCTTCAAAACTTTTCGGAGGGAATTCGTCCGGGATCGTGAGACCTCACAATTGCTTTCGCGGGCAGAATTTAAATGTAACTCCGGAAAACTGGTTGCGCGCTGTCGTTTTATCGAGAAAATTGCACACTTGAACGTTATCTTTGCACATCTTGATATGTAGATTAAATTGTCACTTCGAATAAACTTGCATTAACCGTTTGAGAGATGCCGGCGGCGGACGGAGCGGTTGGGTTCGACGAGAAATTCAAAGTTAAAGTGGCCACCGCTTACCTTACAATTGTACAACCGTCAGAGTCGACTGCGAGGTGCAGAATGGCTGGTACGGGAGCGCGCGGAGCGTTAAGCCCGCGACGCCCCGCGCCCGCACCGCAGCCCTTCCTCAATCAACCTTGGCCTTGCCGTGCTGCCCTGGCTTGGCCGCCCGCAGCCATGTAGCTAGGCGCTAATTCAACATCAGTTCGAGTCCAAATCGTCGTCTTGACCATCAATAATCAATGGCCGAGAACAAAATAAATAATAATGAATCATTAGCTAAATAAACCAATGTAGATGTAGAATTCAATTATAGTACGTACCATTAGGCATGTGTTTAATTTACCGAGTGAAACGAAGGTCTCCGTTTGAGCTTCGCTTGAAAAATATTGACATGTCTTTACGAATTTTAGGCTGCTTTCGTCTGCAGTTCGCATTTCTCAACCGATTCCCGTGAAATTTTGTTACCAGGTTTGAAAAAATTTTTTGTCGAGTCAGTTTTTTGGATATATGGAAATATATGAAAAAAAAAATGAGGTCTAGAGCTCACAGAGTCACTAGTTTTACTATCTGAATATTTTATTTAATTATATAGTGATAGTTATGGACTATGGTATGGTAAGTGTACCTAATGGTACACATTTCAAAATATATCCATCCTACAAGTACATTCAATTCATCGTTATAAAATCGATCGATTAAAAATGATCATAACGGCAAGCACTATTTAGTCCGATGGTTACATCAAAGTCGAGAGGGAAATTTAAAATTAGAATGGTGCCGGTACTTTTTTTGTTGCTGGATCGTGTCCAACGTTCTATCGCGACGATGCCAATGTCAAGTTTGTTATTTTTCACTTTCATTGCATAACTAACGCCGATCGTGCTTTGGTTTAATACGCGTTATGATTTCAATTATATTATTTTCTAAAGGATAAAAAGCGCTTTCTGTGTAGGTATGTTAAGAAATGACCTGTTGTCTACTTTTAAAATTATTCTAGTGAAAAGCTTAATTTCATCAAGGATTCACGGCATTCACATGGGGTGGTTTACGAAAGGGTATAACAAAGTTTCTACCTATTAAACATTCACGCATCTAGAGATACAACAGTGTCTGTCGGAGGTGGTCGGAGGCACGCGAGGTAGGACATTAAATATTACTAGGGGCATCATAATTATTACTAGACAATATTAAACATTAGGGGACATTAAATAAATATTAAGGTAATTTTTTTTACGTACTGACACTGGTCGCGTAACCGGCCTAGCGACCCAGGCCGGTTACGCGACAAGTGTCAGTTTTGCGACCACCTGAAGGAAGAGGTTTTTTTCAATTAAGGATATTAATATGTTTACAGACCCTAAAGAAACAGTGAGTAGTGTATATTGTTATGTAATGGGAATCCATAATGTATTTCATTACACAAGCTCAGATTGGCTGAAAAATGTAATTTTCAGAATTACCAACACCCGGAATGACCTGAAGATACCTTACAAGATGGTATCTATTTTTTTGGAATAGGTACCGACCGACTAAGGTCAATCTCTACGGACATTACTTACGAGTAGGTACATGAAATGAAAAATCAAATAAGTGTCTCAGGAACGAGAGGGCCAATTTGCTTTTAACCGACTTCAAGATTTCAAAGGAGGAGGTTATCAATTCGGTTGGATGTTTTTTTTTCATGTTTGTTGCTCCATAACTCCGTCATTTCTTAACCGATTTGAAAAATTCTTTTTTTGGTCAAACCAAAAAATAATTTATTTAATATTCAGTACAAAATTTTAACATGCAATTTTAATCCGCAATGCAGGCTTCGTCAGGTGGGTACAACTATACATCAGCAACAGGCGTCGTCACACACAACAATAAAGCAATCCGCAACAGGCTTCGTCAACTAACCTGAACTTACCAACTAAATAGGACCACCCCGAACCGTAGCCGGCTCAAAAGTACCCATTATGCTAGCAGCATTACCCCGCTGTATAGCCAACGAAATCTGTTGATCCAGATACGATCCGGAGCGCGGATCACAGCCCCTCTCCCTAAGCCGGCGACCCAAATCCTTGATAAAGGTTTTGGCCTCCATCCCCCAAGGACCCGCAGTCTCCACCGCAATCGGCACGAAATCGTACAATGGTTCCAGAGCACTGTACTTCGAATGCTTAAGCCTAGCCGCATGCTCAGCGGCCGACCCAGCAGCCCTGACCGTATTGTTCAGGTGGGACGGTGCAAACGTACTGACGCACGTAGCGTCCCACAAGAGACACCGACCCTTCTGCCACGGAACCAGTGTTAGGCCATCTGGCCTCTTGCCATCAGTGCGGCACAACCCCGGAGGCGGATTTTTTTGATTGTAAGTATATATATTCAAGTTGGTCCCGTTTTTGTCAAAACGCAGTTCTGATGATGGGATTCATGAGGAATTGAGGGAGAGCTCCTCAAATCTTAAAGGCAAACATATAGTGATTTTTATGTTTTTATCAACAAGTCGAGCATTTTCATCCAAAAATGTGACATTTGATGAAGTGGAACTGCTGATGATGATCAGAACAGAACTTCAACGAAGAAAAGTTCACGTATGGCGATTTGTCCTTCTAGCTGTGTTTGTTATGCAAGTTTTATTTTCACGGTTATTTTTTGTCATGCTCGAGTTCTGATGATGGGATCCATTAGAAATCGAGGGAACTCCTCAAATGTGAAAGGCACACAAATAGTGAATTTAGTATTTTCATGAACTAATCAAGCACTTTCATTCAAAAAAGTGAGATTTGATGAAGTGGAACTGCTGATGATGATCAGTACGGAACTCTTCAACGACGCGTAGTTCATGTTTGGCGATTTGTTCTCTTCGTTTTGTTTGTCAAGCTATCAAGCCAGGTTTTCAGGACACATTTTCGTCAAGCTTGAGTTCTGATGGAGGATTCCATAAGGAATTGAGGGTAGTTAGTCTTCTACCATTATAAACATACTTATAGCCATTTATATTTTATTGTATGGAATCTAAGAGTGCACCATCTAAATATAATAATCTTTCACCGGTCTCCCCCACTGAAGTCGGTTTTTTTTTCTTAAAAATTATGCAGTCTATGTTTGACACATCAGAAACCAAAATATGCCTAGCTAGCATGATAGTTTATACCATTACCTACGTTTTATGTGACGTTTCAGTACATTTTGGCCATATAACGTGACGCCATGATCGTACGTGCTATGTTCTTGACGTGACTGTTACAATGTTTATAAGTTTGTATTTATAGGCAAGAATAGAATAGAATATAACGTCTATTTCCTAATGGGCAAGGACTATTATATACATCGGCTATTATCGTTAGTTTCTGAATAGAGTTTAATAGATAGGGCAGAACAATCATCAACTCGCTAATAAGTAATATGCACATACTGTACCAACCTCAGTCTCCCCTACATATGATATCTATCTTGTGACAGACGGACAGCCTAATCGACCTCGTATTAAGCATTCGTTTCGACTAATTTTGGTTGGGACCACTAAAAACATTCCTAATATGACTTGTAAAATTTTTACTAAAGTATGTAGGTATTTGCATATAATACAGTGCCGACATAAGTACATGGGTTAGTTTGTAATTTTTTGTACATAGTTAAGGACTTAATTATGTCTACATTTTAATTGAATCAAGTGTGTACCTAACAAAAATTTTGTACACTTTATATGGGTAACTTTCATCACAAATTTGATTCATGACTTTAGCAAAATATCTACATTTGCCTACAGGCCAAACAATGTAATATGCGCGGCCTACTTAAAAAAACATTGGTGGCAAAAAAGCGTACGGCCCGCTTGATGGTGAGCGGTCACCGCCGCTTATGGACGCCTGCAACTACAGGGTGTCACAGGCGCGTTGCCGACCCTTTAAAAATGTATACACTCCTTTCTTGAAGAACCCCATAGGTATTGCTATGTAGTCCCTCGGCAGGGAGCTCATTCCACATTCGGAGCGTTCGAGGGTGGAAATTCCTTTGAAACCCCGTACGTGACCTTTAGGTTCTGGTGTGAGGATGAATGCCCTGCCGATGGCTAGCGGCGGGATGCTAGAAAGCGGCCGTGGGCATCATGTGGAACAGTTCTTTGGAGCACAAACCATTATACAAGCGAGATATGTACTAGAATTAGGACAATTAAATGTAGTAATTTAAGTTTGCTTACTTAATTATTCAAGTTTGGTGAACTGAGAGGTAGGGCACAGCGGAAAGCTATCTCGCTCATATTTGGAGCAGCCCAAGTGGGGAAGTACCTCCACCGTTCACAGGAAACCGCAGCCATAAACACCACTACTTGCCCTGTAAGTACATATGTATGTGGTGTTGTGTTCCTGGTGGTGAGTAAGGTCGCCAGAGCTCCCGAGGATTCACTGTCTTGAGTGTTGGAGCTGCATTCGTAGGTCTGTCGATACAAAGATTCCTCAAATAAAAAAAGGTCGGAAACGCGCTTCTGATTGTTCAGCAGTCGCAAGCGTACATAGACTACGGTGTCTGCTTCCCATCAGGCAAGCCGTACGCTTCCCTGCCATCATCGTAGTAGGTATTATTTATTTAAAAAAAAGTTTGGTTCGTCAGCACGCAACAATCACGTCGCGTGTTAAAAAATCGACCGGAGCCCCCACCCTCTTGTTAACCCCTAAGGGTTCCCACGCTCAGGGCTCACTCAAGAAATCCTTGAGCCGCGACCTTGGCCGTCAACAGCTGACCTATTTAGCAGGGAAACCCTAAAAGCATGCCGTAACCGACTCTGCGTTTTCCCTTACATATAGTCAGCCATCTGGGTCCCGGGTACGACCTAAAACTACGGCAAGACCTCCGGGGGATGGGCAGCAGCATCCCTGGAGTGCAGTGGAGATACTGCGATCGCCAATCCGCATGCCAAGCGTGGCGATTATGGCGTTTACCCCCCAATGAAATTGGGGGCGGCCTTTGTCCAGCAATGGACGTCCTTCGGCTGATATGGTGGATAGTCAACCAAGCCAAGAAACAGGTGCCGCTGGAGTCAAGAAGTGGTATACCTCTTTCTTGCCTGACTGTCCTACGCTACTACTGGATTTACCGGCAATTCATTTTGTAGACATAGTATCAAATCAGCAACTTTTTACGAAACCTTAAAAACGCTCGGTTAGTATAAAACTTGTAGGAAAATATGAAATATGACGTCACGATTTTCTGTGGTCAAACTGAAGCCTTTTTTCATCATTACTGTATTCAAAAATCATTTTCACACCTGCTCTTTAGAGAAAAGTCGTTGTTGCCCTCAAAATGAGGGATCAAAGTCGTACTTTTCTTCCCTCATTTGAGGGCAACAATGACTCATTCCCTCATAGGTGTGAAATCATCGGTAGCAAAATTATTTGTAAGACATTTCATACTTTTAGCAGCGGACCTCATAGTGCGAAAAGCAGTTTGTGTCACACAGTAGCAAAATTATTTCTGTCTTGGGCGTAAACTTTACACTTGAATCCCTCGCTACGCTCAGCTCAAAATTCTACTTTAGAATCCCTCGCTACGCTCGGAATTATATTATAGATTCTTTCGCTTCACTCAGGATTCAATATACCGCCATCGCTGTAAGTATATCATTTTGCTCTCTTGAGACATACCTAATTTAGGTCCTATAAAAATGAATTAGCAGAAATAAGTTGTAGTTTGATGTTTTCCAAGTATTTTCGTAACTTTTGTTTACTGGTACCTAACGTATTTTTTTTACGGTTGTCATCACAGAGTTTCTTTACTCTGAAGCTCACTGTACATAAGTGCTGACACTGCTGACAGTAACAAACAGCTCCACGCTTTACGCTTTTCTATTCTACTTATTCAACATCTGCCAGGAAAGGATGCTCGGATTCTTCGGACATATCATGCGTTCACCTAGACATGATCTAGAGAAACGAATTATTTTGGGATCCGTGGAATGCAAACGCCCAAGAGGAAGGATTCCGGTACGCTGGACCGATGCTGTCAAGAGAGCTGCCAAATGCAGCCTTTCCCGTGCGGTCCATTTGACGGACAGCAGAACTGCATGGAGGGCAATTGCATGCGGTCACGATCCTCAGCCATCAGGGATCGACTAAGAAGAAGAAGAATTATACTTATTTAATAAACTTACATAGTCTAGAAACGCAACAAGAAGGGTGACGGAGCAGTTCTCACGAGTCCCACTCACGACACGACCATAACCTTGCCCCTGGCCTCAGGCACTGACCTATATTATACACAGAACTGAAGCCTCATTCTACCCCCGCAATGTCAAAAAGTCCCAAGTCTAGAGTAACATAGTGCCATACTTTCCTTTTGGTTCGTATAGTCGCAATCGAATAAGTATACTTTTCAAGGTAATCAAAAGCATCTGATCATGCACTCTAGCGTCTTGAAAATAAGAGACATGTTCAGATATTTATGAACAACTATATTGCGACTGTATGGCGGGACAGATAATCCTAGTTATAAGTACCTATTTATTTGCTTGTTGTTCGATAATGTTAATGACCTTGAAGCTTCATCCAGGACCAATTTCTTACCGATGTAGTTTGGATTGGATTCAATGGGGCCTTTTACACGGATATTATTATCACGCGATACACTCTTATTACGATACGTATCACGCGAATATCGATGAATATTGAAGCAAAATCCAAACAATTTTGGATATTGATATCCCAGTATTGTGATAATATTAACTGTGTAACCCCACTCCATTAAAAATAATAAATAAATAATAAATATTATGGGACAATTTTTACACAAATCGAACTAGTCCCCTAGTAAGCTCAATAAGACTTGTGTTATGGGTACTAGACGACGATATATTTAATAGATATATACTTAAATACATAGAAAACATCCAAGTCTCAGGAACAAATGTCTCTGCTCACCACAGAAACAAATGCCCTTACCGGGATTCGCACCCGGGACCTCTAGCTTCGGAGGCAGTGACACTACCAACTAGGCTAAATAGGCCGACAAACATCCATCGAGAATTAGGTATACTATATTTTTAATTAGTACATTGTAGCTACGTACCTAACTTAACTATTAAAAGTGTCTTCTGTTATCAATTTAGCTTTTTTTATAAGACTTAGGTGGCTGACAAGCGTACAGCCCACCTAACGGTAAGCGGTCACCGCCGCTTATGGTATGGACACCTGCAACTCCATAGGTGTCACATGCTCTTACCGACCCATTAAAAATGTATACACTCCTTTCTTCAAGAACCTCAACCTCCTTCCTTCGGGAAAACCTTGGCATGCAGCTCATTCCATAAACGGAGCGTCCAAGGGAGGAAATTCCTCTGAAACCGTACCGTACGCGACCATTTAGGTTACAGCTAGGCTATAAATGTTAGCCTCTAAGGAATAAATAACCTAAGTTTACGTAGTCTACAATAAATTGTAGGTGCGACACACTAAGCGGCAAAAGATAACATACAAACTTGCTGCTTTGTATATATAAGTTACAATATCAGAGCAGTGCGGTAAGCCGTGTTTGTAGGGCTTTTACTTAGTGAAGTGCCGTGCCGTAACGGCTTAGTAACTTATCTGGATTGCCGTGGAGAGTTCAGTGAAGTAATAAGTGTAGTTATACTTCAGTACTTATTGGCACTAGACGAGGAAAGCTTTTGATAAAGGAATTAACTTTATACGTACGCGCTATAAATTGCAACAACAACAGTTCACAAGATTACCTTAACTTTTAGAGCCACAGATCAAAGAACAAGATTTCCTTTGACTACATTCCCTTGTTGTTCTTTGGTCAATTCTCGTCTATTTTCTTAAGGCGAAGGGGTAGGCAAGCTCTTTCCATACACAATTTGTGCACGTTTTTCTTCGTTTGTGTTGGCGCTTATTTTTTTTTCAATATGCTTATTTTTCTGTTAGCTATGACTTGATGTTAATTTTTTGTTTTTCTTTTTCTATTACTATTTTTATTTATTTTATTTTTTAAACAAAGCCAAATTTCAACATCAGGTTCTGCGTATATCCAATATGAACAAGCAAAAAATAAAATTAAATGATGTAGTGTCAAAACTAACGAATAAAATTTGCACAACGTTTGTATGGAGAATGCCTCGCCCTACCCTTCGCCTTAAAAAAACTTCAATCCTATTTATCTCATACTTATAAAAAATATATATTTGAGATGCTGGCAACAAGCCCTTTTATTTGATATACAAGGCGATAAATAGGTTGGAATATTATTTATTTTATTTTCTTATTTATCCCCCAAAAGTTGTCCACATGTTTAAATTCAATTATATCTAAACATTACACGTCTTTGGGTTACCGACTTACATATGTGTACCAAATAATTTCAACCCAATCGGTGTAGTAGTTTCGGACCAAATTGGCTGTGGGCTGTAACAGACGGGCGGACGGACGAACGCACGGACAGACACACGAGTGTAAGGGTTCAGCTTTTTCCTTTTGAGGTACGGAACCCTAATAAGGGTCGGCAGCGTATTTGTGAATATTCTTGATTTGCAACTGTTGTAAGCGTTCATGCTATGCCTATGTACGGTGTCTGCTTACCATAAGGCAGGCCGTATGCTTGTTTGCCACCGTCGTAGTATTAAAAAAGTTATAGATGTGGTAAAACAATCAAGCCTTGATTTACCATGCATGATTAGTAGTGGGACACTTCTTAGCGGATGTATCATCATCATCATATCAGCCGAAAGACGTCCACTGCTGGACATAGGCCTCCCCCAAAGAGTGCCCCAATGAACGGTCCTGCGCCACTCGCATCCAGCGGCCTCCCGCGACCATTACCAGGTCATCAGTCCACCTAGTCGCCACTCAAGAACCTTTTCGCCCCAATGGCCATCGGTTCTACTTAAGTTTAGCGATTCGGAGGACTACGTCGGTTACTTTGGTTCTACTGCGGATAACCTCATTTCTGAAGCGATCGCGCAGAGAAACTCCCAGCATAGCTCTCTCCAATGCTCTTTGGGTCACTTTGAGCCTTCTTATGAACGCCAACACGTTAACTGAGCATTCGTGACCCTTATTACAATACGAGGGCTGTTCCGAAAGTTTTTAGCTGCTCTCACTCTATTCATGCGATATATGTTTTAATGATACCATTATGCGGGTAATTTCGATACGTATGTGTTGGGGTGAAACTGTTGATGAAAGTCGCTTGGGTTTTTTTTATTGTGTTTTAAGTACGACGTGTCAACAGCCCTATCGAATATGCGATGAACGGGTTACAATACCAATTTTGTGTTGCGGGCCAATATTAATTAATACGTCACCACAACTAAACGGAATTTTATACACCACAAACTATGAATCTTCCCTGTCTCTACCCACGTAATCTGATTCGATTGCATGAAAATCAGCGACAATGAGCAGGTGTGTCGAATATTAGTCTAGGTTGCGAGTCTAGGGACTGGTCATCATCACAAAAAAACTTAAATATAATAAAATAATTTTGTGATTTTACATTAAAATCAGCAAAACTAAGTTAGGAAGTCATCCCGGGCATTTTCCACCACAGTTGTTAGGGATTCTGATGTCAAAACTATTTTTAGGTATCAAAAATAGTAATCTATCGCGAAAATATATTTTCTACTGTAGCATTGTTATTTAAGTTATTTTGTAGTAATGTAATTTTATATTTAACTATATAATGTATATTGTTTTGAAAAAATGACACCTCGCCGAGTTTCTTACGCCGGTTCTTCTCGTGGCAGAGGTATATTTTTCCGAACCGGTGGTAGTTTATTGACGTTCATAGGTGCATGTAATATGCCTAATTTGAAGAAAAACTACTTTTACTTTTTACTTTTTTAGTACTATGTTCGCAAATTTTTAAAAGCCCATACAAAAGGCAATTTGGTAAAAAAAATGTTGTGAAAAAAATACTTGCTGCTTACTAACGATTTTATCCCAGCTCATAACTATTGAAATTACCCACATAATGGTATAAATAAAAAATATATCGCATGAATAGAGTGAGAGCAGCTAAAAACTTTCGGAACAGCCCTCTTACCTACGCATTTTCTTTCTTTCTTTCTTTCTCTCATAAATAAAATATGTACCGCAACCTTAATCCGCCGACATAAGAGCTATAGGACATATTTTTGCAGGTGACTGTACATTAGTCATTAACAATTAACAAGGAACCGTATGTAGATCATTATATTCATTATGTTGTGACTGTATACTTTTGAAATGAGTGTCCACATACATTACGCCTAACTTTATTTTTTAATTGGTAATTAATGTTCCTACTTAGTTGTAAACAGGATAAATGTTCTCACTCCGGACATTCACCTATGTATTTATTATTATAAAGTACTTACTTACGTATGAAGTACTTATAACGTATTAAGTATGTACCTAATTTATGTCCAGGATCGACTTCAATGATAGCACATAAGTACTTAATTAGATAATTATTGATATTTAAACGGAAAACAATGTTAACTTTATTTATATCTATAAAATACTTGTCATACAGATGTTTAATTGGCCGTAAAAGTGCTTCATCCAGTAGAACAATCCTATTTTAAGATTGTTAAGTTTCATAATCTATAAATAGAAATAAGGGGGACAATGTTATACACAAATCGGAATAGCATCTAGTAAGCTTAATAAGGCTTGTGTTATGGGAACTTTAAACGAAGTTATATTTAATAAATATAATATAAGTACTTTAATGCATAGGGAGCATCCAAGATTCAGAAACAAATATTCATGCTCTTCATTATCGGGATATATAGGTCTAGTAGCTACTCCTTAATCTGTGTTTAAAGTAATGTTATAAAGAAGTAAAATTTGTGTTTTGTGACGTTGTAGTTTGTATGTAGGGGGGGTTTGTATGTATGTAGGGGGAATCTCTGGAACTAATCATCCGATTTGTAAAATTATATCATCAGTGTAAAGTGTCAATTATATTATTATATATTTTATCCCGAGACTTCGCTTGCGTTATTTTTAATACGCAGGCGGAGACATGAAGGCTGAAGGCAGCTAGTTGATATTAGCGATATTAGCCGACCAAGCTGCGAAAGAAAATATGTAATTAAATGTATTTTATTACAAGCTTTTATTTAGTTTCACCTGTCTCGTTGTCTGTCTGTAATAAAATCTTGCAAGTAAAATTTGATCCACTTCCCGGTTTTCGAATGAGCTGAAATTTTGCATGCATGTATAAATCGGATGACAATGCAATATTATTATGACATGGAGCTGATCTGATGATGGAGACTGAAGGTGGTCATAGCAATTCCTAAACTACACAAGATAAACCCATCGTGTTTGGGCTCATTCCAACCGACTCAAGAAGTAGTTTATGATTGTGGAAAAAAGTACAGTCGGCAATAAAAGCATGTACCAAAAATGAAATTTTTGACCAAAAACTTATCTGATTGTCTTGGTCCGAATGTCCGAATTTTTATAAATTTTATGCAACGACGGTGGCAAACAAGCTTACGGTGTGCCTGATGGTAAGCAGACACCGTAGCCTATGGACACGTGCCACTCCAGAGGAATCACAAGTGCGTTATATAACTTACAAGCGAAAAACTGTCTGTAGCTTGGCTAATTATGTGAATGTGACTTCAAGTATTATTTTTATAAGCCTTCAAAAATGGTAAAGCATATTATTCCACGTTTACCGTCTTTGCGTGCTTGCCTTGTATAGGATCGACTTCCCGATGAATCACATTCCCTTTTCGTACTTCCCATGGCTCTTATACCAAAGCATTGTATTGTAATAGCCTACTTTTATTGGTTTATTGATTTTCATGGCCCTAAATTTGAAGGTCTTGACATTATTTTACTGTAGACAATTCGGGAGGTGGCACGTACATTCCGAATTCAATGTGACGTTGTTATATCACGCTATCTTGTTTATAAATAAAATCGGTGAGCTGTGAGTAACATGTTGTTTCTTCTTGTTTTGCGAAAAAGTTTTGACATCTGCTATCGTAGCAATCTGTAATCAAGGATTCGTGTAGGTACCTACTGCTAAGTATTTCGTTATAACATATAGTTACCTACATCTCTATCAAGATTTAAGTAGAAATAGCTAGAATCAGGACACAAACAGATATAGTTGAAATTAATTAAAATGTCCAAAAATACTCGTATAATTGCAATTAAATTAAATTTATTTAAAATATTTATTAATAAAATATAAATTTTACACGTCATACATCCAATTAATATAAGAGTTAATATTAATATAGAAGTATAGATTATTATTTATTAATACATAAAATAAAACAATAAATGATAACAAAATCTAGCTTAAATGACTAAAAGTGAAACGAAATCTAATAAAAAACTAATAAGGCCCCAACGGCATGGTGCCATTATCATACATTATTATTATTATTATATTGTGTTATCATTTTACGAATAGTGACTGTGACTACCCACTGCACTCGGAAAAATACAGTGGAAGCTAGGTGTGTTTTGAGTTTGAATAGAAATGATCTGTTACTGTCAGCTGTTTTTATGGCGCTTGGTATTTTGTTATAGACCCTTGGGCCGATCGAGTGCAGACGTTTCCTCGATTTGGCTAGCCGTATGCGTGGAGGTCGCAGCTCGTCGCGCTGTCTGTAGTTATACCTTGGTGTTTCAGATATCGTATGGAACTGACTTAGGTTGTATCTTACTAGTTTGGCCACTTCCAGGCAGGGAAGCGTTAGAATTCTGTTTTTTTTTTATAAACAGTTCCTTGGCAGGATTGTCCCATGGCTCCCCGGAGACCACACGAAATGCGCGCTTTTGCAATTTAAAGACCATTTCCTGATCCGCAGTATCACCTCAAAGATCTATTCCGTACGTTAATACTGAGTGGAAGTAGCCGAAGAATGCCTTTCTAACGTAGCTGGGATCTAGACTTGCGCTCAGTCTCGAGAGCGCAAAGCAGGTGGCAGTTGAGGTACCGGCAGGTCGTTGCAGATGACAGTGAAGTTATTTATTTATTTATTTATTTATTATTACATTTAATTACACAGCATTACAGAAAAACTAAAGCACTGTGAAATTACAATATTTAAAGATGAAAAAACAATAAGCAAAAAAGAACAATAAAAACTCCTATCTTATAAATCAGACTGACGAGACACGCACATCCATCCTCTCACAGAACCTCTGACATTCATCACGCACTACTACTGCCCATCTGCTAGCAAACACATCACACTCAGGTGCTGATGCAAGGAGAAGGTTCAGGAGGTGCAAAGCGCGGACCAACGGGGATTGTTTGCGTGACACAGTTCGTGACGTCGGTGCCGCAAGCAGATATCGATCACTGATGATGTTATGATCTCTTGACTTCATTAGAATTTGAACCTTCTTGCTTGGATATCAAGGTAGACTTAAACCTTTTAAACCGACTATTGAGCACAGTGAGTGCATAATGGGACTTAAGAACTGTACTTACTTATTTAAGATCTCTGTTGTACCTATGTTTTACAAATAAATCAAAATTGAAATTGAAATTGACAGTAAATACTGTGCCTAAATAGGCACGTATAATTTATACTTACTGTAAAAGCAAAAGTCATGTAAATTTAATATGGTAAAACATGAATCATTTCTATGTTTTACCTAACAAAATGAATGAAGTGATTCAACATCTGTGTTGTTCTCAAGGAAATTTTAAAGGAAGGAAAACTTGACTTTCATGTCATTCATTTGAAATACATTATTTAATAGTAGTCAAGCATTTCATTTCGTTCGAAAATAATAAATAGGGTTTTTTTTTTCATAAATATATTGTTGATAATTTTAGGTTTTAATTAAACTTTTAACAAACAAAACCACATGCGACTAGGTACGTAGTACCTCTTCGTCGTCTCGAGAGAAGTTCTTATCGATAACTACTACTACTAATCACAACACTGTCATTTGGTTTGGCATAAAATATTCCGAAATCTGATATTTTATTGCCTGACGCAACACTGCCATTTACCCAAACGACAAGACAAATAAATTGATAATAAAATTCGTCATCCACTAACAGGGACATACAAAGTTAAAAAAAAAAACAAAAGTTTTCTGTCCCGGTCTTCTCCTTCCGGTAACTAAAACGGTATCTAAATGTCTATAAAATACTTAGTTGCGAAACAATGAATACAGCTAGCTAGGTACATAGTTATTATTCAATTTGTTATTTATTGGCATCAGAGTATACTGGTTCACCCGTGGAGGTGATCTTGTTATGTATGACAAGAACTCTCTTACGCTGGGCATTATGCAAACAGTTGCCTAGCGCTTGGCCGATCGACGATCCCGGTTAATTAGCTACTCCAGTGTTTAGCGTCACTCATTCACAAGACACATTTTATTTAAACGTTGGCGAGGGGAACAATTGAAAAAACGCCGTGGGAAGGCTTCTGCCACAGTAATGTTATAAACAGAATTTTAACTGAAACGTATGGCTGCATACAGGACTATACGAACAGGGCGCGGGATCAGAGAAACAAGTGGAAGGTTAACCTTTGGCGTCACCACTCTTACTTTGAAGTCACCCCTCGTGTCTCCGGAGGATACCTTTTGACGTTACCCCTCTTATCCCCCGGAAGGTGCCTTTTGACGTCACCCCTCTTACCCCCAGAGGGTACCCTTTGATGTCACCACTTTTGCCCCCCGGAGGGTACCCTTTGATTGATGCCACCTCTCTTACCCCCAGGGAGAGTACCCTTTGACTTCACATCTCTTAAGCCCGTCTAAAACTGCTTGCGTACTCGTAAACTCTTTGCGTACTAGATGAGTTTTTAATATACATATATTATAGTTCCGTCTGTGACGGGCTTTACCACCAAGAGGGTACCCGTTGACGTCATCTCTCTTGCCCTCTGGGAGGGTAACCTTTGATGACACTCTAAATATTCGGAGCAGCCCATTTGGGGACGTACCTCCACTTCTTCCAAAACACCACTAACACCACTAAGCTCTATATGTAAGTAATTATTAGTCGTGTCCGTAAGGGGCAAAGTGGGGCTGAGTAACGTCGCCAAAGCTCCCGACGATGCGTTGCAATGTGTTGAGAGCAGCCGGACCTTCCCGACTCTTAACTACTTAATTTTAGGATTCATTGTACCTATTGACAGCTTACAAATGTAAGTAGGTCCCTCACTCTCAACAACGCGGCCTCTGCCATGTTAAGTCGCAAGTTATTAATTGTGAATGGGAACCGGTATCCTACACTGAAAAATTAAAGTATAAACAAGCAATCATGCAAGTTTACTAAGGAACTGGTTGTACTATATTGAACGTGCGCTGGCCTTGGCAGTGACAGTGAGATGTGAGCCAGCCTTGAGTAACGGTTTCAACGCACTTGCTCTGCAAGCACCCGCACTTTTTGCCCTGTTTGGCTTCGATTCCTGTGAGTTACTCTACACGATGGGAACGAGTAGCCGGACCAACTTTAATAGTGTATTCCTGAACATTTTAGGAGACTAAAATGTCATAAGTACTAAGTTTGCACTTGCATTCGATATATTTTCTTAGATATCTGGGATTTTATGTATGTAAAGTTATAAACTATTTAGTTTATGTCGTCATTATTATCATGTATTTAAGAGCTAGGTATTTGTCGGTGGAGCAATCTCCATGTGTTTCTTTCCTCAGCCGACACAACGTTCACTTTTTCTTTAATTTGGCCAATAGATATATGTTCTTCTTGATCTTCTTTCCCTTCCACAATAATTTTGATATATTCATCGTGTCGTGAAAGGTGTCCAAGCATCTTTCCTCTTCTATTTTCAATGGTTTCTAACAAGGACCTCCTTACCTCGACAATGTTGACTTCTTCGTTAGATTTTTTCTCGGTCCAGCTAATCTTCTCCATCCGCCGCCAGCACCACATTTCGAAGGCTTCAAGCCGTTCCTTGTCCTGTGTCATTGTCCACGTTTCGCCAGCGAGCGAGCGCCATACTCCAGATGTAAACTTTTAGAAGCCTTTTTTAATCGACTTCAATAGAAGGAAGGAGGTTATCAGTTCGTCTGCATGTTTGCTTGTTTTTTATGTATGTATGTTCCCCGATAACTCTTGACCACGTTGGCCGATTTTGATAATTATTTTTTTGTTTCATAGCAGGGACCCCCAAGTTGGTTGGTGAAGGTCTGATGATGAGGTCTAGGAGGAATCAAGGGAACTCCTCGAATTTGGTAGGCATGCATATGCCGATTTCGGTCTTTCCTGTAGGTAACCAAGCATTGGCTCATGGAAACCACAAATTATGGCATAATATAAATAAATATACATATATAAAAAACATTTCTCGAACAAAGAAACGTTTATTAGTTCCTTTCAGGTGATGTATACCTATAAAATGACAAAACTTCATGTTTTAAAAACAACAATGGCATAATTTTACCAAGGTCTTACATACATCTTTTTTACTGCTTATTACCTCAGAATTACATGGTTGAAATCTGTCGGCGGGTACATGTTCCCACCCTGTATATGTAAAAAAAACAAGTATCATACGCGCCGCGACTGACGAACGTTTAACCAATGTTGATACTTTATCGATTAATTAGGTATTTCAGTTTCAGTTATACTACGATATAACTAGGATCGAGGATCTTCGGACAAGCACAAGTAAATTCGGAAATACATTGCATAATTGATGTGAATGAGTGGAAATAACGTGATAAGCATAATAAGATAAGAACTCGGTAACGTAGATACATGCGTAGGTACTGCTGTGCGCTGTATCTGTATGATTCGTTTTTATGTAAGAATAAAGTGAAATAAAATTCATACGCTGTCCGTTACCTTTTCACGACTAAACTACTAAGACAATGGTGATAAAACATTGCATGTTTAACGCTTAACCCCTCTAGGGATGGACATACATATAATTTCTACTATATTTTTAAATCCAAAGGAAGGAGGAATTGAAATAGAATCTCATGCGGGTGGAGTTACGGGCACGCATGCTGTACTCTGTGTCTCTATTTGTTTTTATTCCGATATTACAATGAAATAGAATAATTCATAATATTAACGACCACATTGTCATTTCATAGGAGTATGTAGTCCTAACCGATTTCTTCTGAGGGATGTGTCCGCTATTTATTACTTATAATTATTAATTAGGTCGTTAATTGCTGGTATTGCAATTAAAAAAAAAACCGGCTAAGTGCGTGTCGGGCACAGAGAAGGGTTCCGTGCCGACACCTCCTTATTTACATTTAAAACCTCTATACAATACGGTAAATAGAAAAAGGTCGTATCTTCATAGGGAAGTCACGGCACTTACGCCCTTTTGTTTGGGCAAGGCGGTTTTTCAGCAATAACTCAAAAACCATTCAACCTATCTTGTTCAAATCAAAAATCGTTGAAAGTATTTATGATTGTACATCATCTTGATTTTTTTCAGAATTTAAAACTTCATAGTTTAGAAATTATAGGGTGGGGGGGGGACGACGACACTTTTTTACGACTTTTGATTCGTAATTTCACATCATATTTCTAAAGCGGTTCATAGCATACACCTTCCTACCAAATTTCATAACTGTAGTGCTCATAGTGTCCGAGTAAATCGGCTGTGACATACGGACGGACTTTATTTTGGCTACGGAACCCTAATAAGTACTCACTTGAATCATTTATTATAATAATAGCTCCGAAGATGCCCTGTTGAGAATGACGGCCCTGTATTTGTCTCTCTCTAACTGTCAAGAAAAATCGTCAAAGAAAGAAAAAGACAATGAAATGACTATCTTATTTTTTAGAATATATCATTTATGGTTTAGAAGTAGTTAGCAAGTTTCAAGTTGAAAAGTGCCTTTAAATATCAAGTTCTTTTTGACATTTTAAAAGAAAATCAATCGTTCAGATTCAGATTTGTGCGACGTTCGTTATGTTCGTGCTTTTTTCAGAATTACTAACGAGTAAGCCTTAAGGCTCTTTAATCTAGCGAGCTCATTAAGGAGCCTTAGGGCTTCGAAAAAGGTCTTCGGGCGTTAGGTACTTATTCTCAAACGGTAGGTGACGGTAGGTACTCCTCTTGATCAGTAGGCCTATATTTTTAGGTAATCAGTCGTCGGCATTTATTTGCATACGTTATCTAATCTTTCGCGAGGCTTCAGCCTCGCTGTAAATCAATGGCGTCCGGCCAATGTCAATGTCACAGCCTCGGGGATTTATTTACGGAACCGATATTTCTGTGGAATTCGCAGATTGCACTGATTTATAACAGGGAGATAGCTGCTTACAAAGCCACAGAATAAGTAATAGTACAAAGCTCGAATATCTCGACAAAAGATTCGGGGCGAACGTAAACATTGCTTCTTGAAGTTCATAACATAACCAAAATTTAATATTTATTCAAAACGTAGATTTGGGTTTTACTGGATTTTCAGACTGTTTGGCTTTGGATGGATACAGAGACGCCTGTCAAAGGGAATAAATACATGGCCATTTAATTAGTGTTTAATATACACATCCCTAAGATTGCTTTGAAGCTTTTGTTTCAAATCTCTGTTATTTTGATTTAGACTGACATATAAGTCGCCCCAGCGTCAAAAAAGATATACACCGTGTCCAATATATTCGAATACACTTTTTTTTGCACTGATAAAAAAAAAAAATTGACCGCTTCTAGATATTTTTGTCGTTATACAATAAACTTTATATTGTCATGAACAAATAACTATATTTAAAAAATATTTAGCTCGTTCCGCTTTTAATCCATGATGAAGCAGTTTCGGTAACCTTTTTTGCGGCATTGAAACTTTTTGGAATTAAGCCTAACCTAGTTTATACTATAATAAGAAGATACAAGGAGACCTCCTCGTTAAAAGGCCGCAAGAGATCTGGTCGCCCGCGTTCAGCAACAATGGATAGGGTCATGAAAATCGTGAGAGAGCTTGTCAGCCGGAAAAAGCACCGTTCGGTCCGAAAATTAGCTGCAGACTTTAAGATTCCAAGAGGATCAATCAATACACAATATCATGAGAGCAGACCGCGGGTGTCACGCTTACTAGAAAAGAAAAGTACACGGCATTTCCGAAACTACAAAATGAAAAGATCGATCAAACACTTACTTTTCTGGCACGCAGAGGATAAATTCGTTTTTGCGGACGAAAATCTCTTCGTATTGAGCAATCTCACAATGCTCAAAATGGTCGTTTGTGGGCAGCAAACATTTGTATGTTCCAGATGATCAGTGAAATGTGCCAAGATTCCAAAGTGCACCATCAGTGATGGTTTGGGGAGCAAGCGGGGTAAACTTCTTTTGGTATTTATCGACAAAGGGATCAAACGACATCGACAAAAAATCAATGCCAATAGTATAAAACAGAAGTCTTGGACTGGTGGTCTTGTCTTTGGAGCATTTAAATAAATGTTGCTCCAAATTTAAGAATAATGTTTGGGAACGGCTAAGTACTACTGTTTCCAAAAAGACTGAGCTCCATCCCACACAAATGAAAATGAAAAAGAATCACCCTGTATATGAAGTTTGGCTCATGGTACCCACACGATTTTTTTTCCAAAAATTAACCAATTTATATTCTACATTATACAAAAGTTTCATGGACCTACTCCAAAAGAAACATTGCGAAATTAATATGTATTGGCTCTCAGGTGCGTACTATTTATTGAACTTCGGGTACGAGCAACGGTCCGATCGCAAGCCATTGTTTATTACTAATGCAAGGCTCTTAGTAGATGTTCAATAAATAGTACGCACCTGAGAGCCAATACATATTAATTTCGCAATGTTCCTTCTGGAGTAGATCCATGAAACTTTTGTATAATGTAGAATATAAATTGGTTCATTTTTGGAAAAAATATGGTGTGGGTACCATGAGCCAAACTTCATATACAGGGTGATTCTTTTTCATTTTTGTTTTTTTTTACAAGAATTTAAATGGTTACGGGGTTCATATTTCTTTTTTAAATAGCTTTTAGTATTATTAATATTTGTACAAAATTTGAAATTCGTCACTTTCATAGTTTAGGAACAAATAATTAAAACAGTTTTGGGGTTAATCGGGTGTTTTTCACCCCCAGGGCGTAACTGAGGGATGAAACTTTGTGCAGAATATAGCCTCCCCAAAAGGCATCGTTTGATTACAGTTTCGGCCCAAAATCGCTGGGGGCAGTTTTTCCTAGGCTATCCTGCTACAGCTTTTGAGACAAAATGCCGATGGAGGCAGTGCGTGCCGCGCGTGACGGATTCGAAAAACGTTTGAAGCTGGTGGTGAATGTTAAAGGTGGAGTCATCCCAAAACATTTATTATGAATATTGTATACTAGCTGTTGCCCGCGACTTCGTCCAAGTATCGCGCGCGACATTTTTACACCCGCCGAATGAAAGTGAAGGTCAAGTTAGCTCAGTACCTACGGGTTGCACAGAGCGTTTCCACAAACACCATGAGCCATCCGATTGCCTCATGGATACTGCAACTACGCGTCATTGCTTTAAATCCATACTTCCATACTATTTTCTAAATCCATACTAAGTAATATACTAATTACTAATCCATACTAATATTATAAATGTGAAAGTAACTGTGTCTGTCTGTTACATCTTCACGATCAAACCGCTAAACCGATTTAGATGAAATTTGGTACCTAATAGAGATAGTTTGAGTCCCGGAAAAGAACATAGGATAGTTTTTATTCTGAAAATCATTTCTTAGGGGCTGAAAAGGGGGTAAAAGTTTGTATGGGCGAATAATATTTAAGCCTGCGCCCACAACAAATTAATGGCTATTATTTCTATAATATAACAAGTTGCACGCAGACGAAGTCGCGGGCAAAAGTTAGTTAAATATATGTCAATGACAGCTCGTGAGATTTGCTATCGATTGATCTTTTTCGATTCGAAGTACACTCAGTATACATATGTATAGGTCATAATAATAACTTCACAGCTATATTATTTAGTCTAAAGTAGGAACTGAATGTATATTTGTGTGTAATAATAATAAATAAATAAATATCACAAGTTAATATTAATATCACAATTG
The DNA here is from genome assembly GCA_905163555.1 of Notocelia uddmanniana. Taxonomy (NCBI): domain Eukaryota; kingdom Metazoa; phylum Arthropoda; class Insecta; order Lepidoptera; family Tortricidae; genus Notocelia; species Notocelia uddmanniana. The sequence goes on from LR991057.1 coordinate 4,297,837, forward strand.
CGCTCAGAGTAAGGCAACTTAAAATTAAAACGCACTACGTAGGTACTAGTAGGTATTACGTAGTAAGTGGGCAAGACCGCAAATCAGAATTTCGTGCGAAGTAAAGGATACTTACATATTTGTACTTTAAAACGTCTATCAACCTGTCACTAAGAGATAAAGCACGTTAGGTACTGACGACTGATACCACGCTTTCATATCGCCGTATGATTCGTGGTGGCGTGGATGAGTCGGACCAGTGACCGTAAATATCTACGTAATGTAAGTAAACCTATTCCTATCGTATCATCAATTCGCCCAAGTGGCTCGAGCTGTGGAAGAATGACCGTGCGTGGGGAGAATGTGACATTTCAGGGAGAATAATTAGACAATTCATAGACAAATACCTAGTTTGTTTATGGTTCTGTCGGCCCACCGGCCATTTTGCAAAGAACCAGCACTTGAACTTCGACAGAGGGAAGGATATGTTATGAATTTTGCTAGATGTCATAGCACTGTAGCAAACTGGCGGTAGATACAGATAGCAAGGGCAGAGATATAACGCTCGAAGAATTACTTTGCGAGTCTTATTCATCTGTTTAGTATGATTTTTCATTTGTTTTCTTACCTCAAGTCACCTACTCTCACAAGCAAGCACGTTACCAAGAACAGCAAAAGAACAAGATACAGACGTAACCACTTACGCACAAGCACTTTGAAAAGATACCGTATCATCGTGGAACATTCGCGAAGTGCCAACTGTCCGATAGGGTATCAGTCGATGTGATGCGATAAGGGGGCGCGGGTGGACATGGCTTTCTTTTATGTCTGTAATGTTTTATACAACATAGGTAAGCGAGCAAAGCTAAACATTAATGAATGTCTTCATAGTGAGAAAAAAATTAGTCGTATGCACTTGTCGCATGGTGGGGTAACTGGGAAAAACTTTTTTGTAAACTACCCGCATTGACTGCCAGTTGATGTTTACTTAAAAGTAACGCTGGATTTAATGGTTGCAGACAGAAAATGGCAGTTATAGACACAAACTAAGGAAAAAAGATAGACGGAGCATTACGAACAACCGCGTTTGATGGCTAGGTTTGACTGCCTATATTTGATGACATGCATATTTCTAAAAGTAAATAATTATGATAAGGTGGCAGTGCTTCTTGGCGATAATACAGCATTCTTAAGGAAATCGTTAATAGAGTGAGCGTAAACGTTTGAAGATTACTTTATTACTATGAATATATTAGAATTATAGTTTATTTTATGGATTGCTATAAATATTCTTCAAATATTGTTGGAATTGAACGAATGGAGGTTATCTTATTTTTGTTGAATTGGAGAGTGTCGATCACTATTCCCGCTAAATTACTGTTCTCCAATTATCTACAGATGTTCGTAATAATAATAATGTTTTTGAATGTACCCCGAAAAAAGTAATTCGTGAAAAAATAGCATTTGTCGGACGTAGCGCAATTAAATTGAGATATAGATAGGAATCCAGGGATTGACCGCCGATGCATATACAGGATGTCCTCGACTATGTTACATGAAGAGAAAGTGTCTTATATATTGAAGCTAGGAGGTTTTGATGTATGGAGTTTGTTTATAAATTAAATAATGCTGCATTCATAGCCTTTTTAGGGTTCCGAACCCAAACGGTGAAACGGGATCTAATTGGGTACTAAGACTCCGCTGTCCGTAGGTCTGTCTGTCCGTCTGTCACCAGGCTATATTTCATGAACGGTGATAGATAGTTGACATTTTCACAGATGATGAATTTCTGTTGCCGCTATAACAACTAATAAGTACTAAAAAACAGAATAAAATAAATATTTAAGAGGGCTCCCATACAGCAAACGTGATTGTATTGCCTTTTTTGTAGATAATGGTAAGGAACCGTTCGTGTGCGAGCCCGACTCGACTTGGCCGGTTTTTTAATCCTTTTCTCACTAAAGAATTAAATCAATTATGCGATATAAACACGTTGTTGTTTTTTACGGCGTTCCTTTACCTATTTTAAGATACCAAGTTATTAAAGAGAAATTATTTATTTACATTTACGCTTCCGATTGGTATTATTATTATTAAAACCATCCTATTTGGTTGGTTGAATTCCCTAGTCGGGCAAGCCATGTTTTTAATGCAGTATTGCTTAACCACCCAAATATAAAGTACATACCTTACCCAAATCCTTGCACTAACCTAGTGTCGATAATTGGGTGTCGATTATTGGGGATGTCGATTACTGGGTTATTTTTATTTTTTTAGTTTGCCAGTACGTTAAGTGCTTCTAGAAGCATGCCCCTTAAACTAGTCTTTTGAAAGAATAGTTTTAGGTAGTATAAGTAATATAGATATTAACATAGCTATAAGTAAAATCGTCATGCTCCGTATATCTTTTTTTCTTGGACTGAGTTATAGACTAGGTAACGACCATGGTGTTTAAACATAAATTCGCTACAATGACCACAAGGATAAAAAATCTCGACTATATTTTAGTTTTTATAGTAAAGAATTGTTTGGATTATTCAGTCCTATAATATATAAACCTTCATTTATTTAAATCAATGATTAAACAAATACCTATACTGATTTTAAGTTCATCGTTGATGCAAACTTGTTTATCGTTATTTTTATGATCTACCTTCAACATAAAAACATTTCCGGCGTCAAGGGCACTCGAGGCGTGAAGTTGTCGGCCCCACGCCGCTGTGTGAAGCCCCAATTGGGCTTAAGGGTTATTCCGACCCAGTTAGTGACCTAAGGTCACATGAAAATTCAGAGAAAAGTATATTAGGGAGCCGATTTGAGACATACGTTACGCATTCAAGTTTTATTTGAATGGCGAACTCTGGTTCCGACGCTCGCTAAAATCGACCCCTAGGAAACTTTGCTAAGCGGTCTTGTAGTGGGCGAATAATATGGCATTTCACCAGAAAGCATAGCTATCTTTTAGATAACAGTGGCTTGATTATCACCCTAAAAATCAAATCTCCGAATAATTATTTCGTATCGCCGGTAGCAAAACAAATGACAAATTTATACCCAATAAGTAGTACGAGTATGCACTATTTTCTGCGATTATACCTGAAGTAAATTGAGTATTATCTTCTACAGTAGATATTTTTAAAGAATGTTCAACATTTATCCGTAAGCATGTCTTTAGTAAAAAAAAATATGTCCCAAAAAAATGGAAAATATTATGTGTTAATCAGAAGTCAGGATACTATTGTCACTTGTTGACTGTATTAGCGTGTTAGTGAATTGTGTGAAATTGCCTTGATTTCAGGTACACCAGACCGCAGCAAAAAAAACAATAAGAATGTGGGTAGTTTGCATACTCTGACGATTAAGCCCGCATATGTACGATCTACGGCAATAATTCACACTCATTCTTTACAATAGCAATTACATGATGCGAGGTAGATATAGTTAAGTATAGTGAGAATAGTTTTCCGCTGTCAAAGTCCATGGATCATTGCATAATATTGTATTTTATCTGGCCCGTGGGATTTTTGTGCCTACATGCAGAGTTGCGTACTTATTGTTTAACATACAGCTTTCTAAATTTTTTGTATAATAAAATGCAAGATTTTTGTAGCTATTATAGACCTCAAAAGTGCTCTTTACATAATCTATCAACAAATTTTGGAGTACCTAGTACCTATCATCCTTCTATATACTTAGACATTTTCAAATAATATCTACCTACGCCTGACCGTCCCGCAAAACTTATAAATATAATGTATACTTTACTAAAAAATTTAGTAAATCGTGTCTCTGTCCAGACGTGCCATGTGATAAGCCACGCTTGCCTTAACTACTAAATCGAGAAATAGACAACATCTTAATTTACTTGTCAAGTTGGCCGCAAAATTTTTACTTGTTCCTAACTTACAACCAGTTACTAACGCTGTAAGTCGCTTAAACTCGACTTAATATGTGCAAAACCTTTAATTTTTGTTGTAAATTACACAACTAAAACACGTAAATAGGCAACAGCAATGGCCTACGGGTACCTTGTATGTTTATAATAACGACCGACTTCAAAGACGCATTGTATCTACCCCCATTAAAATCAGTCTTCAAGGATTAAAGTCGACTGAAGTGCATATTTCATCGTAAATATGCAATAATGTCCTAAGACTTGTACAATCGCATCGTACGACTTAATAACATTTTGGCCTCATTAAAATATCGACCTAACCTTTTTTTCATTAAGGTCTGAATTCAACGTAGCCCCAAGGAGCACATGAGCTGTTTTGCCGAAGTATTTCCCGAATGCATTTGCCGCTCCTCTCCATCCATTCACAATAACATTATCCACTCATACGTGATCTGGAATCCAGTATGGTTGACCCCGAGATTCATATCAACTGAATATAATCGTGCGTCAGACTATACTATAATGATGTGATGGGTAAGTTCCGTTAACAGCTTTTTGAATGGACTGACCGGATATGGCTCACGGAGATGATTGCTAGGCCCGCCTATAGCAGGCTATACATATGGACGTACATTGTAGTTACGATTTCTGCTACTAAACTGGATTATAATTATAACGGTTTATGGTTCCCATGTAATTTTCCACTAACACTTCATTTTTAACCATTTTTCAAGAGACTCAAGAAAAGAGACGAGTGTCTCAATTCGGTTGTATTTTTAAATGTTTATTACCTCAGAACTCCATCCAACCAATTTCGATGTTTTTTGTTTGAGAGTATGTCCAAGTTCATCCGTATAATTTTGCTGAAGATCTGATGATGAAATCTACGAGGAATTGAAGGGACTCCTCAAAGATTATATGCACGTCTATTAGACTAGGACCATTTTTTTGAATTAAATTTTAATGATTTTTTTTCCGTTTTTTGGCTGTACTGTCTTCAAAGTTCCTTCTAGTGCTTATCATAATTGTACAATATTGTAGATCACAAAATTTGCTGTATCTTTTGGGTTTGAATATGTTTTCCATGGCCTCTAGGAACCAAGATATGGAATACCTACTCATCTATAGAGAGTTACCGTTGAAAATTGCTTCCTTTGTCCAGTTTTCCTCCCATGTTTACGTTTAAATGCACTTAAGCGCAAACTCTAGTTTGGCAATATTTTTTCCACTACCTCTAGGAAAGAAAATATGGAATCATCTATGGAGTTCTACCGTAGAAAATTGCTACCTGTTCCAGTTTTCATCCTATATTTACGTTTAAATGCATTTTAGCGCAAACTGTAGGTCTGAAATCTTTCAGAAGACAATAGTTATTTGTTATACAAGGGTGCAAAGTTGTATTTTACCCGTGAGTGTGGAATTGAAGCACGAGCCAGCGAAAGGAATCTATAGCTCAACCACGAGCGAAGCGAGTGGTTCTAAAATAGAATCCTGAGCGTAGCGAGTGTTTCAACACACGAGAAGTAAAATACAACTTTGCACCCGTGTGTAACACAAAACTTTTCTCCTCAATATAGCGAGGAAAGTGCAACCTGCAAAAAAACACAGTTCCACAGGCATGATTTTCATCACTGGAATCACCGATTTTTTTACGATATTATAACAGAAAACTCTGGAAGTTGTGTATAATATTTACGTGAGTCGGAGTCCGTGACAAGTTGTGTATATTTTAGTTGACATTGACAATGATGACATTTCTGACGATGCGTTTTGAAATTGCATCGACTCAACTTATGCGTTTACAATTATACTCAATATCATTATAAAAATAATGTTATTTATAGAATTTGAAGCTAAATTTGGTATTTTTTATTAAATTCTCAAACCATTTATTTAATCATAATTGATATGAAACTAACCATTATTATGAGCGTTTTACGTTTTGTTATCTGTCAAAAGCCACTCAAACACGCTCCAAGGTCAAATTACTTTCCCCTCTTGTGGATAAAATGCGTTTTTACCCACTTGTTTCAAAGGATAAAAGACGGCTTTCCGAGCTAGTGAGGGGAAAAATTATTTGCTAATTGAAAGTTCATACGAACACTAACTTTTAACCGTATACGGAACACTCACGAAAAACGATGGCAAACTGTGAGTTAAATCAATTACTTTTGCGATACTGAATACTTCTTTAAAAACCTTTCAGGTGACAACCCCAGTGTATAAGTGGTTGATAAAGAAAAGTGCGGGTAGTTCGTAAAACCCATGCGGCTAGAAGATGGTGATACCCGTTCACGCCGGTCAGCTCGAGACCAAGGATATTGTGACACATTCGAAACGTCGGATAAACCTAAAAAACGTGAATCAATTTCATTGTACGCGATTAAATCAATATCTTGTAATATTATGATATTTATGATATCATGTTCATTGATATATTTGAAATATGAAGGTAGTACCTTCATATTCCAAAATGAACTAAGCAAGTAATCAATAAAAGAAAAAACTAGTTTACTCTGTATAAGCGTCTTTTCATCATTTATTGTTTCAATGCAGGATCCGCACAATGGACCATGATGGCTTAAAGTACAGGACGAAGTTATGCTTTAAAGGGAGAAATACATATTTTCATCTCATTGCACCGCATAACTGCGTCCTGTACGTTGGGTCATCATAGCCCATTCATGAGACAGACGTGCACGAATATATTTTATTTCGCGGCAAATACGACATTCGTATTTATCAACAAAATATTTTTAAAAAGTTTAACATGTTAAGAGCAGTACAGTCAGTATCAGTTAGAAGTAGCAAAACATACGAAGAGATCAGAAGCTCTTATTCCCATATTTTATCCGTAGGTACAACTTCTGATGCTGACTGTACCTAATGAATACTTTTTTATCCACAGTGACATATTTATCCATGGAAGTCCCCAATTGTGTGGAAGTGAAAACCACGATGCGACGACGCCGTCTGCGATGAACGGGTAAAACAATAAAGTCGTTCCCACTGAATTATTAAAGCTATAAAAGCATAGTTTATCTCTTGTGGAGCAGGTTAACGACACACCGGCTGGAACTTGCATCCTTCGGGTCAAACGTAAGACGCCCCGAGTCATCGGCTTATAACCTCCAAATAAAATGTGGTATTGTGTCAAAGGTTATTTAGGGGGTGGCGGGGGCGGCGGGGGCTGCGCGGGCGCTGCCGGCGCCGGCGGCTGAGCGGCTGCCGCTGCCGCCTGTCTCATCTCTTCTGAAGGAAGCGTGCCTCTGTAACAAGGACAAAACATATTTTTTAATATCATGGTGGTGTCAATCAAATACGGCCTGTTTCGCTTGGCAACTTCAAGTTGGCAATTTGCTCCCGTCCCGTCCCGGTACCCATACTAGACCCCGCTTACGCACGCGCGAGCTTATTATGAGCGGGGGCTCAGCTCCGAGCGGGGTGAAGGCAAGGTAAATACGACGAACCGACCCGGTGACCCGAGGAAGCTGTCATCACGAAGCGAACGCCTAGTAAATATATCGTAACGTAAGAAAGAATGCATGCAAATAGAAACTGCCCGCTCAGCAAATACGGCGAAAACCCAGCAGAATTGTTCAAATTTGAAAGTGACACGATCCAGTGGATGCAGGATTTGAAAATATTAGTTTAGTATCTATACGACTGTTGTAAATTGAATTTCGCACGAATACATAACTGTATAATACAACTGTACAAGAAATAATGCTTTTGAAAGTCGTTACGGCGGTCTTCCAAAAGCATTATCCTCATTTACCTGTCAACCCAGTAAAAATTGTAACCTTTAAACGTCAAAGAGATAAAGTATAATCTCCAAGAGATAATGTATTAGTCTATTTTATTTACTGGGTGGTACTGGGATGTCTGGGATAACCACTGGCGGATTTGTAGTTTTAGGCCGCGTAAAAGCCGTCCTTGTCAGCTCCCATGATTCAGGTACTTAGGTATTTTTACAATAATTGGTCGCCCTATGCCCAGCCTTAGCCGTTTCGGTTTAGGTTCCGTCAGTACCGCGAAAAACTCACAAACGTGGTTTCGTGACACTAGTTTTGCGTTTTTACGTTGTTAAACTAGTTGCAGGACTCGCATGACATTAGTCGTACCGAAAAATTTCGCATGGCGCCAAATGTGTTTAGTGTTGTCATAAAGTCATAATTAATGCAGGAATTAGAAAAAAACACACATGATACCAATAATTCCGTTACTAGGCTTTAACTCAAGCGTGCGCGAAACAGACTAAAACGCGATTAGGATGCGAAACAACGGATAAAAATATACCTCTTGGTGTAATGTAGGCAGCGGCACCCGTAGGCCCCAAACCGCATTCAGCGAACGTGAGTCAGCGGTCGGCGAACGCGCAGACCGTGCGCAGACGCAGTATGCAAGCCACGGCTGCATTCACCAGTTACGTAATGTCAACCAGTGTTACATTCCGCGCAAGGGCATAAGTGCAAAACTGCTTATTTGAGCAGAGTCCTTTGCGCGGTCTAGTGAAAAATTGTTGGGGGCCTAATATACCCCACTCACATCTATTTTTGAGAAAATTAATGGTTATGAGAACATCCCTAGGCTAGGTCACGTTTGTAGTGTTAAATCACTACACACCTTTCTAGTGTACTGGGGCCACTATTATTTTTGCTCTATATCAACGATTTGCCTAAGGTCACCGAACATGAATGTATATTGTTTGCCGATGACATATCTGTAATTATTCCCTGTAATGTAAATAATATTGAATTATATAATATGGACATAAATAACACAATTAATGGCATGATAATGTGGATGAAAATGAACAATTTACAGCCTAATTTAGAAAAATAAAATATGTGCAATTTTATAATCGTAAGGGTAGTGTTGACATTAATTTAAAATACAACGACGAAAAAATAGCAGAAACCGACAAAATTTCATTCTTAGGCATACTGTTAGATAAAAACTGTAGTTGGAAACCACAAATAGACAGAATATGTACAAAAATTAATCGTTTTGTCTATGTTCTCAGAAGACTGGCTACATTGGTAAATAAAAGTACAGCTCTTACAGCCTATCACGGTTATGTAGCCTCGGTCTTAAGGTATGGTCTGTTACTTTGGGGTAACTCATGTGACATAAATAGAGTGTTTGTCAGTCAAAAAAAATGCGTTCGAGCTATTTGCAGGTTACCACCACGAACCTCATGTAGACTTCTATTCAAAGATCTCGGGATACTGACCCTACATTCGCTTTATATTTTTGAGGCTTGCAGATTTACCAGATTACATCCTGACCTATTTATAAAATTAAGCAGTGTTTGTAAATTTGATGTCAGAGACCCTGGAAAACTGGTATTGCCAGTCACTTATAAAACTAAGCTCTGTAGCAAAAACAGTTATGCCATGGCAATTAAACTATACAATCATTTACCAATTGATATAAGACGTCTTGCCCTAAAACCGTTCACATCTGCTTTACACAATTGGCTAGTTGACAAATGTTTTTACTCTATACAAGAATTTTTGATGTATAAGTAATAATAAAATGAAATAATGGAAATTAACATAATAAGGAATTATAATCAAATATTTAATTGTATTAAGTAGTCATAAGTTTGTAAAGTTTTGCATGTCCAAATGTTGACGAGATGTGCTGATCCTAACAAAGTTGTTCCACCTAATTGTTAACCATGTCTCAAGCAAATAAACATTTCATTTCATTTCATTTCATTTCTCAGGAAATAGGTTAAGCCCCACTTAACCGTAACAGCCGTGGTAACCGGATAAAATTTTGACTAGGTCTCGTATTAAAGGCTAGTCCTTAAAAATATTACATCTAGAATGCTGTAGTGGTTCAGCTTATGATGCTTAAATATGCATGCAGTATATATCACACACCCAAATTAATTTACATAACAATGGCGCCCGAATCTCTTAATGTCGTGGTGTATTTTAAAATTAATTTGGGTGTATCACCTACCATATTGTCACGGTGTTTTAAAAGGTATAAACTAAATACGTTGATGCCGACATTTTTGGGGCTAATTTACCGAGTGAAACGAAGGCCTCCGTTTCGGCTTCAGCACAAATGCTTTCGTATGTCCGGCGGATTTCCGGCTGTTCTCCTCTACTTACAGGTCGCATTTCTCAATCGATTCTCGTGAAATTTGGTGAGCAGGTTTCATAATTGTATAGATTTTTTGATAGTCAGTTTCCACACACTTTTGTAATTTGAAAATAAAAATCGCACGGTCTGCAAAAAACAGAGCCACTGGTAGGTATTCTTTATTGAACCACTTTAACTAATGCAAATCGCGAAATAAGAACTGTTCACGAAAAAACAAAACAATCGCAATGTACCTACACTTTATCTCAGCTGAAAAGTAATAAATATACCAAATTAAATAATTGTCAAAAGTTTTAACCAAATTCTGCTTCATAGACAAGCTGCATAATATCTGTATCAAATTTCCTATTAATCATATCTAGGTTTGTGCCTGAATAGAGGCACGTTCTCTTTGCAGTGAAAGCGTCCACTGGTCCACTCCATTTAAAGGCACGGCGACTGCTTTTTCTTGGAATTTCTAGCCATTATGCGCTTGGTTGCTGTGAAACATTGATATTAAAGGTTGCTGAAATAACTAAGCTTTATTATCAAAATTGTTTGTCATAGTCGTCGTATAAAAAAATGTGCGCCAGTCACACTGAAAAGGCAAGTTACTATTACAAAATATTCGTCTTTAGCATTTTTTAATAAAAAGAAAGAAAAGAAAAAATAAAATAATTAAATAAATAAATATTGGGAGACAATCTTACTCAAATCGACCTAGTCCCAAACTAAGCAAAGCTTGTACTATGGGTACTAGGCGACGATATACATACTTATATAGATAAATACATACTTAAAATACATAGAGAACATCCAAGACCCAAGAACAAAATCCGTGCTAAATGCACAAATAAAGCCCTGGCCGGGATTCGAACCCGGGACCTCTAGCTTCGGAGGCAGTGTCACTACCAACTAGGCTAAACAGGTCGTCAAATGATTTATAAGTAGTCCTTTAGACTATTTTATCAAAACTATAACGGACTTTTATCGTAGAAAATTGAAGTTAAAAATTAGTGAATGTATTCGAATGGAGAAAATAAAAGTATTAGAATTCCAGATTTCGATACGCAACTGTAACATTATCACAAGAACCGTAGCTTTCAATAAATTGCAGCTCGGGCTTTCTTCGCTGATAGTTTATTTGTGTAAAGAGATACAGGGTAGCAACAGACGTATATTATAGCTATACTATACTGAGGCGCAATTCGACTTCCTTTTGAGACAGCTTGTGATATAATAATAACAGATTGATACGCAAGGGAAGTCTCTAATCGACTCGCGCAATGTACGAGTATATCCTATTCACCGCTACATCGTAGGTTGGCTCATCTGAATGATATCTTCAACAGCGATAGCAAACGATATATTCTGCAGTACTGAATCCAGTTTCATCACTCTCAGCAGCCGGTACCTGGAGTCTATTTCGACTCACGCATGGATTTAGCTTGGAATTGCTCCAATCTTCTAGTTATGTGTTATTTATTTAAAATGTATTGCACAAAACATAAATATACAAATAACGGGCTTAATTCCTAATAGAATCTCTGCCATCCAACCATTGGGCTTAAAACAAATTTATATTTAAAAGGTGCAGTGAAAAAAAATGATAATATTGTTAATATATAAGACAACAACAATTAAGAAAATGCGAAGACAACAACAAATGTATCTAACTTACTTTTGAAACCAGGGGGTCATTGGTGATCTGTCAACTATCGCAATTAGGAAGTGTCAATGCAAACAAACAAGAATAGAGTTTATTCTAGACTTAGGCCATATAACTTTGACCTTAAATCTCGGGTTATTTCTGTTTAGTCGAATCACGCCTAAGTCATAGAAAATATAAAGGCAAATTTTGTGTTATCAAGTAGGTATTTTTTTATACCACGTCGGTGGCAAACATGCGTACCTGCGGCCCGCCTGATGGTACGCCTGCAACTCCTAGGGGTCTCACATGCGCGTTGCCGACCCTTTTTTTTGTACGAGTATGAGTTACTATATTGATGAATAGTCGTCATGTTACAAGATCTCACAAAAATATCACGAACTGAAACCACCACTCGCTTTTCTCTAAGAAGGAATTGAATTTCAAACAATCGAATATTGATCAAACGGAATTTTAAATTGGCCTACTGACTTGGAATTGAAGATTTTTTGGTAGATTTTTCGTTTTGTCGCACAATCGATTGAAATGTATTTTATAAAGTGAAAGTAAAACTTTCAAAGCGACAAACAGCGCTTTGTGACAATGTTTCAAATCTAGGACGTTAATTATATTAAGTACTAGCTTTTGCCCGCGACTTCGTCTGCGTAGAACTCATTCTCGCTTTAGAATTATTTGTTTTCTCATACATCTTTCACCCTTCTTTACACCCCCTTAAGAAATGATTACATTTAATATGAAATGCTCTTTACCGCGCACGGCAAATTTTAATAGGAATCCTTTTTTCAAAACAAATCATCATCATCATCATATCAGCCGAAAGACGTCCACTGCTGGACATAAGCGTCCCCCAAAGAGTGACACAATGACCGTTCCTTTGCTATCCGCATCCAGCGGACACCTACGACCTTTACCAGGTCATCAGTCCACCTTGGGGGGGGGGGGGGGGGCCTACCCACGCTGCGCCTTCTGGTACGTATTCGCCACTCGAAAACCTTTCCTCCCCAACGGCCAACGGTTCTACATCAATATACCCCGCCCACTGCCACTTAAGTTTAGCGGTTCAGAGGGCTATGTCGGTTACTTTGGGTCTACTGCGGATGGCCTCACTTCTGATGCGATCACGCAGAGAAACTCCCAGCATAGCCCTCTCCATTGCTCTTTGGATGACTTTGAGCCTTCTTAGGAGGCCCATAGTGAGCGACCACGTTTCAGTGCCATATGTCATCACTGGTAACGCACACTGGTCAAAGAGCCTCGTCTTGAGACACTGCGGAATATTAGACGAAAAGATGTGCCGTAGCTTCCTGAACGCTGCCCTGCCGAGTCGGATTCGACGATTAACCCCTTTCTCGAAGTTGGACCTACCTAACTGGACAGTCTGTCCTAGGTATATATAATCGTCTACAACTTCAAGTAAAAGTGTCCGATAGTAACGGGAGTTGGTGCTACGTGTTCGTGCTTTTAAAACGAATTATTAAGCTTATTTCAGAATATCAAATGTACCGATTCTAGACGAATGAAGCCCGTAAAATATTGCATGTACAATGATAAAAGTCTCGCTACGCAGTTCTTCCGTAAAAGTCCCAACAGAGCGGGTTCTTCATATAAGTATGATGGCCGAAGGCCGTAAGCAGAGTGGCAAAACATGCAAGGCGGGAGGCCGAATATTCATTCACACAGAGCGGGCTTCTTATGTTAGGTTGAGGGCCGAAGGCCTGAAGCAGGGTGGCGAGACGCACGAGGCCGAAGGCCGAGCTTCCCAACAGAGTGTATTCTACATGTAAAGTTGATGACTAACGGGCCGAAACGGAGTGGCAAGGCATGCGAGGCCGAAGGCCGAGAATTCAAATAGAGCGGGACCCTTATATAAGGCTGAGGGCTGAAGGCCCGGAGGCGTGTGGCACGCACGCGCGGCCGAAGGCCGAGCGTCCCAACAGAGCGAGCTCCTTATGTAGGGCCGAAGGGCTGAAGCAGAGCGGCAATTCACGCGAGGCCGAAGGCTGAGAGTCCCAACAGAGCGGGCTCCTTATGTAGGGCCGAAGGCTTGATGCAGACGGGCAAGGCATGTGAGTCCAAAGGCAGATCATTCACACAGAGCGGGCTCCTCCCTCATATCCGATCATTCACACAGAGTGAAGTGTAAGGCTGAGGGCCTAAGGCCCGAAGCAGAGCGGCAATGCACGTGAGGCTGAAGGCACAATGCCTAGACATATAAACCGATAGACAAATAGACACGAATTCTTAAAACTGTTGAAATATGTTCTGTTTCGATGCCAAGGGCCCTCCAATCGCTCCATTGATTTATCCAATATCTCAATGTACAGATTTTCGACCCTCTACAGCTGTATTATATGTATACGGATAAGTATAGATCCAGGGATCTTATATCAAACAGTTATTATAGTGTGAAGGGTCACCAATTACGTAAACAATAATACACGACAAAATTAAATTGTATACCGACGATACAAAGACTACATTGAAGCAGCTGTTTTTGTATTTAAGCATATGAAGACAAACAATTCCAAAGTATCGCAAATATATTTTGATTTACACGCAATAACAGACCTAATTGCTAAAAGGTTATGCTCAAAAATAGCGTCATCAATCAGAAGGAATTAAGATATTTCGGCTTTGACATATCGAAACGTCAGCTTGTTTACAATACGTCAAATTCTGCTATGGCTTAGGTACGTTAAATTTATTGACACGCCGTTATACTCCCAATTGGCTGAAACTTAAAGCTTAGAATGGCGTATGAGGATTTAAATCACCCAGTTTCATAGACCATATTTGCACCCCCGATTTCATCCCTTTGAGGGTGATTATCGGGACAAAAAGTATACTATAAGTGAATCCAGATTACATACTGATAGTGTACAAAAAATCATCTTGATCTGTTCAGCCGTTTTTGCGTTATTGAGTAACAAACATCCAAACATCCAAACATCTAAACTTTCGCATTTATAATATTAGTGGGATTGACTGTATATTATTGGGAAGACCCCCAACAAGGTGGACCGACCGACAATCTGGTAAAGACACAGACTCGACGCAGGACCGGTCATTGTGGAGATCCTTGGGGGAGGGCTTTGTCCAGTAGTGGACTTCTTTCGGTTGATATGATGATGATGAAAACCCTGAATTGTAAATTATATCGAAATCGTTAGTCGTTTCCGAGATCCACGAAATAATGAAATAAATACACAAGAATTGCATTCAATGGTACCTAATGTGGTTAATGGTAATGGTAATGGAATATGTAGGTATATGTAACGACGAAAAATAGTCTCACTCTCATCAGTGACCAAACACGATAAGAGTGGAACGCATAGAAAGAACGAGTACCTTATGGGCACAATGCATCGGTTAGCATTAGAAGGTACAAGTAAATACTCGTACCTTATGCAAAAAGCGAAGTTGCGTGGTTGTTTCTACATATATTTTGTACGCGTGTGTGGTACTCCGCCGTTCGCGAAGGAGCTCCTTCCAGCTCTCCAACTACTCGCATTCGTATTTCGACTAAGTAGCGGTTCCGCGTAACCAAGAGCAAGAGTGACGTGGAGCTATAAGATAGAGTGAGACAGGAAGTGGCCGCACTGGGGCAGCGTGAGGACTACTTCCCGCTCCCTCTCATCTATGAAGCTTGAAACGCACAGAGCGCGGTACAGCATCGTTGCGGGGTGGTGGCGGTTATGCGGCAAAACGAACGGGGCACGACGCACCAAAAAACCGCGCGGCATTCGGTAGCGCGGTAGAGCGGAGGTGGCGTGTGTGACATATGAAGCAGTAATCGACAGTCGACAGTTTCGGAAAGATCAAAAATGCAAAACCGCCTCCGTCCCGCACCGCGCCGCGCCCGCTCTGTGCGTTTCGAGCTTGAGAGGAGGCCTGTTCCCAGCAGTGGGACCTTATATATGATGATTATGTGATGAGATAATTATTTATTTATATTTATATGCGTTGGGTTTTTTTAGACGCCATATAGAGCCCGCAACTAAGGCTGGCGCGGCGTAGTGCCATGCAGGACTGTGTGCAGTTTTACAAGGTACCTCAAGAAAGCCAAGTTGCGTGGTTCTTTCTATATTTCATAAGCACGCGTAGTCCTCCGGCGTTCGCGAAGGAGGTCCTTCCAGGTCTCCGAACATTCGCACTCGTATTTCGCCTTTGGCTGTTGGGCGACAGCGGCCGGGAATACACCTCTGCGGCAGAAAGAAACACGCAACTTGAGTTTGTTTACAAGGCAGTAGTTCTAACTTACGAGCGTTCATGGGTTAATTGTGGTGTTAAGTTGATCGCGGCAGCACCGGTCCTATTCCCTTATTACGGTGGAGCTATTTATTCCATGACGCTCAACACGCCTCCAAATGTATGTTTCCCTTAGTTTTTTTTCTATAGTAATTTAGGTGTCCCTGGGCGGTACGGTTGCCAGTTTTGTTGCAGTTTTAGCACCACCCAGGGGTCACGTGTAGGGTAACGGCGGGAACTCCCTATACGGACGTGGTGCCACTTCGACCCCCCTTGTCAAGTGAGTGGGCAACTTGACTGTTAGAAGTTCTCAAGCCGCTCGAAGGCCTCTAACTTGGCTTAACGACTGCTGTCATTGACAACAACCGGGATTAATGGATTAACGTGCCTTCCATAAATTAACCGTGTGGGACGCTATCGCTGCCGAAAATCCATATCCATGATTTTAATCGTTTACCTTATAATATGCTTTTGAAATAAATGTATGATTTACTACAGATTTGTATTTAAAATCGATAAGGTCAGTAATGTGGTAAGGAACTTATTGTAGAATTTAATACGATTTCTCAAGTACAATTATTTCGCCTTTACCAGTCTGTAAAAATTGATTGATTCCGATTGTTGTATACGACAGCAGTTTTTAAGCTGAGATTAGACGTCTTTGGCGTTACTGAGTTAGGTCATCTGTCACTTATACTCCGTATTCTTTATTAAATGTGTAAAAATCTAAAACAGTTATTTCCTTTTACAATGCAATCTCATAACATCCATTAGGTAATAAAACAAAGCATGGCCAGTGAAACACGTAACAATACTATTTTAACTGCTAAACCAGACACACAAACACCTCAAGCTCTTAAAAGAAACCAATAACGCTGAACATTCCTATCTTCTAACGTATTAAAAGATCGTATGTGTCATGGAAAATTAGAAGTAGATACGGCCTTTCCATCTATCACTAAAATATTACCTAATCATTATCTCACAAGCTTGCGATGCGAAAATATTTGGGTTATTTTTGGAGCAATATTCAGTACATCATAGCAATCGTAACCTATTTTTCGCAATCTCGTATCTGGCTGTGGAGTTTAGTTGCAAAATCAATCTTGCATATTGGATATAAGGTTTAATTTGGGATAATAAGAGGCACAAAAGACGAGGTTGCGATAATGTTCTCGTGCTGTTTACGCCCTGGAGTGACGCGCCTCTTGGTAGCGATCCAGGCGTTTTGCGTCAATGAGGAGTACTCACGAACTATTGTTTCCAACATCAGCGGTAAAGCTCTATACACAGGCATCCATCATATATGGACATTATTGGCCTACCGACCAGGGCCAGGCGGTTCCTTGGCGGTGAGCTGTGCAAGAAACGTCTCTAGAGGGGATCCCCTCTTGCACAGCGCACCGAGCAGGTACGGTCTGAATTATACGGTATCAGAACTATTATATTAAATTGTGACAGTACGCTGAACACATTCCTTAGTAGCACCTACCTATGCCAGACCCCAAAAACGCTTTGTAAAGATCGCCTAAGATCCAGTATATATGAAAATATACTGTCGTCTGTTTTTCGATAATGATTAATGAGTAATGACAATGATAAAGATTACGTGATAGATAACATAATATATATTGGTAAATGCATAGGGGTTGCCTAGCCAAAACATGGATTGAACTTGTAAAAAAGGGCATTTTTAATTTAACACTTTCATTTGGAGGTTAACTGACACTAGGTATGTTTGAAATTATTTTACTATTATTTATCTGAAATCGGTTTATATGTATTTTAAACTGAAATTCAGTGAGTTCAAGTTTGTTTTTGAAACGCAATGCTTCTCTGTTTAATTTATTTGTATTCTGGAAACTACTCATTCTGAAATGAGGAAAACATAACATCTTGTCAGTTATGGGCCTTAAGTGTAAAATGAATGGAGTTTTATCTTTTAACCGACTCCAAAAAAGGGGGAGCTTCTCAATTCGCCGGATTTTTTAATGTATGTTCACCGATTACTCGGAGACGACTAGTGGACTGATTTCAAAAAATATTTTTTGTTTGTAAGGGTATGTTTTCTAGTTGGTCCCTTTGTCACCAAGTCGGGGATTTGATGACGGGATCTTGGGAAAATCGAGGGAACTCCTCAAATTATATTATACTTCCAATGAGAAAGGTTGTTGTTATTTGACGCCACATCACATGTGTAGTTTTGAGTTGCGGTCCTTACGCGTTGTTATACATATCATACACATGTAGGTATCGCGACGAGACCCTGTAGCTTGTTACATTTATGTCACTCAAACGAGTATGTCTAATAAATATGCCAGTATAAAGTTAATTTTAAAATACCTAACATAACGGGGGTGGATGACTCCTTTTAACGAGTCATTATTGTCATCAAAGTTAAAGTCAAATAGTTTTCAAAGCACGTCTTCATAAGTAAATCGGTAAATCCATTAGCTTTAATTACATTGGTAGGTATTCTATAAATAGAGTGAGATAATCCTGAGAATTCTCAGGCTTGCATTCGTTTCTATGTAAGGTGGGAACGTTAAGTTAAATTAAAACAGTCATTGATTGTACAAAAAATTGGTATAAAATTGGAATGGGCGTACGTGACCCCCCAACATGGCAGACGATGGTAAAGATGATTCACGATCATTGGAAATTGCCGTAAGCCGATACCGCCGTTGGCCAAAGGAAAAACGGAATAAAATTAATAAACTCACTCATACATACTTAGGACATTCTTCTTTTAAACTACACGACCTTGTACGGTGACGATCCGTCTGCTTTGCTTAGCTAGTGGGGAAGACTTATAAACACTAGATTTCCGACTAAATTGAATAAAACGTGTTTTTCAGTTTCGTGTTTCGTGGTAATAAAACGAAATACCTATTTACGAGCTTAATTAACTTTACTGCTAGGGAAGTTGCATTGTAATGCGAAAGATGTTTTAAAGGCACTTTTCCCAACACTAAACAAACACTAATATCAATTTTGTTCTATGTTCAGATACAATAGCTACTGAAGGAAGAGTGGGGAAGTACCTACCTGTAACTTGCAAAATATTGCAGCCCTAATAACACTACAGAATAGTACATTGCTATGTAGTCCGTAGGTATGTGGCGTGTTCCATGTGTGAAGCAATGTCGCTATAGCTTCAGAAGAAGAGACACTAAAGTAAGCGCCAGTTGAAAACGAAAAAATGTAACATTAACAAATAAATGTGTACATTTTTTTCGTTTTCAACTGGCGCTTACTTTACAGTACATTTATATGCAGTAAGCATTGTGAATTTGTGACACTGAAGTCAGACATCGCGTATAGTATAAAATAGGAGACCAGGGCCTTAGGGACCTACATTTTATCTCTATCAATGCGCCTGTGTCCTCTGGAATCTCGGGCTTCCATAGGCTACGGCAGAAACCGTACTGCAAGCACCGAGAGCAGATACTTACCATCATACTACGTTTTTGAATTTTTTAGGTATTGTGTGAAAACCTTTATAATTGCTGTATTTTTTCTTCATGATAATTTCAAGCAACAGAAACAGAATTCCAAACTAGATATGCCGTTTATAATGTTTAATTGTTATTTCAGCATGGCGTTTCGTATGAAGCATCGAACGTGCTGGGGAGTCTTAACTTTGCAATGTACGACTCGAAAATCAGCGGTCATTGAAGCCTGCGAAATTGTCATGAATGTCATGATACTCATTACCGTTCCATGTCCGGCCGTTTTTGTGGATTCACCGTACCGTCGAAATGCGACATTGAACTTGGCTTCCCACAATGTCAGTGGCAAATTACCGCGGCGTGGAGGTCGCCCGCGTAACAGATGTAAGTGAATTATCACCTCCATCGAACCTTGACAGACGTGCAAAACAACTGCTTTTCGCAACCTCGTATCCAACATGTTTACCACTTTACAATTGCTTTGCAATACAAATTTCAATCGCACGTGGTAACCGAGTGGCATATACTAACCGAGAGGCGAAAACACATGTCCTTAATGCACAATCGTATTGACTCATATTTGAAAATCGAATGCAATGCGATTTCAATCTTATTGTATTCATTTAAAGTCTTATTTCAGTTTTCACGCGAATCTGCATTTGTTTCAGACGTTTTGACTAAATTACATACTGTGTCGATCTAATGATTAATCGATTGCAACTTTAAAGATAGACGCATAGGATTGATTTTCAATTGGAACATTGATAGACTTATATTTTTTTTTAGAGGCTTAGTAACATTGTGACTGTCTTTTCAGTTATTTATAGTCGAACCGCATTTGTTCAATACCTACTTGAAGATAATGGGATTTGGCAAGAGCAAAAAAAACGGTCAAGTGAGAGTTTGACTCACACACCCAGGATCCCTTTCAAACTTTATTTATAAAGATTTTTAATTAAGTATAATATACAGCATTTATTACAGGTAATAAATACTACATTGATCTTAATCATTCGAAATTCAAAATTCTCGAGACCCAGACATAGGGGAATGATATACTTTTTTTTTACTTTTTATTTTATTACTTTTTTTTTTTACTTTTTTTTTTTTTGTTTTTTTTGATATATATGATATACTTACTTTTTTTACTTTTACTTTTAAATTTATTTCTCTCGAAGTACCACACAACCTACAAATTAACCTAGAGTAATAAAGTGTTTTTGATTACGCAACTGAAAAAGTTTTATACGATACTCATATAACTCTCATTAAAAATATATTATTGTTTTAAGGTATTCTATCTGAGATCTAATACGATCCACCTGACGATACTCCTTTTACCTAGTTATAAGTTCAGTTTTTAGTTCTACCTACTGTCGATACATACTTATACTGTTGAGCTTACTGTTCTAATTGTATAAAAAATTGTCGCCTAATATTTGTTATTTAAGACATTGAATTTTTACTCCTTCTCATATTGGTAATTTTTCAAAGAAAATAAGAACATGCTTATAATTTTCATTTTCTACATACATGGATTAGCTTTGTTTACAACTATTCCAATTTCCAAATCTATAGCATAAGTAGTGAGTGCTGAAATATTTAGCAATGTGACGGACGGACAGACGTACAGACACCAGACGGGTTCCTTTTGTTTTTTGGTACGGAACCCTAAGAGAGATAAGAACAACACTTCACGAGTACCTATACACTATTCTGTTGTTGTTATGCGGTGGACATATGTTATATGTATGACTAAGCGTAAGTCAGAAAAACATGTCAACAAAGACACAGTGTTTGCTAACCCGTCACTGCTAAACTATTGGTGCGATTTACCTGGGTAACATTTTGCATACACAGTTTAGTTAAAGAAAATAAATGTTAAATTTTACGCAGACAAATGTCTGTTTTTTTTTCTTGTTAGGTTTAATTAATTGATTTCATCAACAGCCAAATAAATGTCAAGTGCCAGTTAAAACCAACATTTATTGTAGAATAAACACAAACCATTCCAAAAATACACAAATCTATTTAAAAAACGTATTCAACTACTGCGTCTCCATGCAGTAGTGCAATATATTTATTCGTCCTGAACTTCAGTTTCCGGGTCATTCTCATAATCAACCAGATCATTCACGTCATCCTCCATGTCCCTCTGAACATCTTTGCCAACGTGGTCTGCTGCCGAGGAAACCTTCGATATAATATTCGTATCACTCGACAATATATGTGCCTCAGCCGAGTCAGGCGGCAACTCTTCGCTCTCGTGATAACATTCGCTGAAATAAAAACAAACTCGCTATAACCATTACAATAAATTTACTCTTGAGCTACTCAGCTGTCTTGTAAGCGGTAACAAAAATACGAAAAGCGAAAAAAACAAATAAACATACCATTGCAATTGATGATCATGCGGTTAGCAATGTAAACTCATTGCAGATAATCACGTCACTAATCAGCACAGTTTACTGGACCACAGAAAAGAAGATAAAAACAAAAATAAACATACCAATGCAGTTGTGAATGATGGAAAAGATAATAATGTATTTTTAGATGACTTCATTGCTGAAATACATGTTCAATGTAAAACACCGGGCAAGTGCGAGTCTGACTCGTGCACCGATATTTTTCCTGTAAAATTTACGTTAAGGAGGAGGTAAGGGAAAGGGTATTTTTTTCGAAATTTTCCTTCTTAAATTAAATTACTGTGGAAAAAAAGGGAAAATGTTTTAGAATGTTCAACCCAAGAACTTTCATATGATACCCCACTTGACTTAATACTAGACTTTAATGTTTCGCGCCCCCTCAAATCCGTTATTTTTCATAAAAAATAAAAATAAATGTTAATTTTTAATTTTCCATATACGTGGATTAGTTTTGGTTACAACTGTTGCAAATTTCAAATTGGTATAATGAGTAGTTCCTGAGATATTTAACATTGTGACAGACAGACAGACAGACAGAGTCGCACCATAAGGGTTATTTTTGTACCTTTTAGGTACGGAACCCTAAAAATGATTGAATGTCATGATTTTGAACAACTTTTATTATGGAGCAGACGTCCGTGCCACTTCGTGCAAAAAGAAATCAGCTACTATAACGTTTTGGTTAGTCGATTGAAAACCATTTCCCATGTA
Source organism: Notocelia uddmanniana (assembly GCA_905163555.1). Taxonomy (NCBI): domain Eukaryota; kingdom Metazoa; phylum Arthropoda; class Insecta; order Lepidoptera; family Tortricidae; genus Notocelia; species Notocelia uddmanniana. The sequence goes on from LR991057.1 coordinate 4,320,319, forward strand.
AGAGCAGATAGATTTTTTTCGCTTCGACAAGGCTGGTTGTAAAATTGGTTGAAATCAAGGATAAAATCATATATCATTTTATGTAATTGTCACTATAACACCAATATATTATTATTATAAACCATATACACAGATTTATAAATTATGAAAAATTATGAGGAAAAAGACCTCACAATAGTTATTTGTTATACAAGGGTGCAAAGTTGTATTTTACCCGCGAGTGTGGAATTGAAACACGAGCCAGCGAAAGGATTCTATAGTTGAACCACGAGCGAAGCGAGTGGTTTTAAAATAGAATCCGGAGCGTAGCGAGTGTTTCAACACACGAGAAGTAAAATACAACTTTGCTCCCGTGTGTAACACAAAACTTTTCTCCTCACTATAGCGAGGAAAGTGCAACATGCAAAAAACACAGTTCCACAGGCATGATTTTCATCACTGGAATCACTGATTTTTTTACGATATTATAACAGAAAACTCTGAAAGTTGTGTATAATATTCACGTGAGTCGGAGTCGGTGACAAGTCGTGTATATTTTAGTTGACATTGACAATCATGACATTTCTGACGATGCGTTTTGAAAAGGCATCGACTCAACTTGTGCGTTTACAATTATTCTCAAAATCATTATAAAAAAAAATGTTACTTATAGAATTTTAAGGTTTACGACTTAAATCATTAAATAAAGCTAAATTTGGTATTTTTTATTACATTCTCAAACCATTTATTGAATGATAATTGATATCAAACGAACCGTTAATATGAGCGTTTTACGTTTTGTTATCTGTCAAAAGCTACTCAAATACGCTCCAAGGTCTAATTACTTTCCCCACTTGTGGATAAAATGCGTTTTTACCCGCTTGTTTCAAAGGATAAAAGATGGCTTTCCGAGCTAGTGAGGGGAAAATGTAATTATTGCATGAAATAAAAATGTATGTATCAACTCGTTGTTATGACATCTTTATCTTATTATCTCCACAGATTTAAAAATGTAGTAAAAACTATGGCAAAATGTCTATATTTAGACTACGGAAAAATAAGGTACAGTCAGCATCAAAAGTAGCTTCGTATTAAAAAGTCAAATATCCTTATTATAAAGGAATAAGAGCTTTTGACCCCTTCATATCATCATCAATATCATCATTATGTCAGCCGAAAAACGTCCACTGCTGGACATAGGCCTCCCCTAAAGACTTCCACAATGACCGGTCCTGCGCCACCCGCATCCAGCGGACACCCGCGACCCTTACCAGGTCATCAGTCCACCGTGTGGGGGGCCTGCCTACGCTTCGCCTTCCGGTACGTGGTCGCCACTCGAGAACCTTTCCGCCCCAACGGCCATCGGTTCTACGTGCTAAGTGTCCCGCCCACTGCCACTTAAGTTTAGTGATTCGAAGGGCTATATCGGTCACCTTGGTTCTGCTGCGGATAACTTCATTCTTGATGCGATCACGCAGAGATATCCCAGCATAGCCCTCTCCATTGCTCTTTGGGTGACTTTGAGCCTTCTTATGACGCCCATAGTAAGCGACCACGTTTCAGTACCATATGTCATCACTGGCAACACACCCCTTCATATGCGTAGCTATTTTTGATGCTGACTGAACAAGGTAATGTTATATTACCTATTCCTTATTTTTCTAGAATGTTGAACGAATTCATCGAAAATTAAAGATAAATAAACTAACTCATCAAGGATGTATCCACATATCCACGGCTTAAAATAGATATTGTTTGTTACGTGAAAATGGGCGTTTTGGATGCCAAGTGTCGGCATTGGCAGTACACTACAGTAATCCTCGTAGACTGGGTTAGCAACTAGATATTTACTATCAGCTGATTTCGTTCGAATAATTGGAGAGGGTCCAAATGGTTTACGATTGTGTTTCAAATCTTGAATACGAGTGGGGCAACAGTGCTTTGTTTGGATCATTTGTATGTTATTATTTTAGTCCAGAGATTTCTACACATTATGATTATGACATTAGATATATAATCGTTTCCCAGATGTCAATGCATAGGCCACGACCTATAATCTCTCTTGCCTTAATTAACGTACCTAATTCAATAAGCATCAAAAGTAACTACGCGTTTAAAAAGTTCTAAAGACTTTTGATGCCGACTGTGCAATACATAATATAAAAAACAATGTCTTGGGAGCGTGGTTATGTCTTTGAGCATAACTTCTATTTCATATACGATTCGAATATTGTAGCCATCAAAGTTGATGAGTTTTGTCCTACAACATGGAATGGGAATAGACAATGCAAAGGCTGTTCCGACAAATGTATTGAACATGACTTTAAAACACTATCTTTCAGAAGAGAATAGTGGAACCAAATGTGTAGACGTTGTAAAATTATGGAAGAAATAATTAGATTGCTTTTACTCTGAAGCAGCAATTTGAAGTGTGCACAATAACAAAAATGCTACGCTACCCCTAGCATATCTTGACGCCGGGTCTCGTAATAACAGCACGTAATTCGGAGGTCTGCATTGGTATGCTAGGATGAGGTGTAGCGTTGTGAGAATGGATCAACTTCAGTCGCGTGACTTGAAACTCGGTCTAATTATAAGTCTGTCACGATCTCTGAGAAAAAGTGTCATCTACTGACAATGATGACGTACCTGAACCAAAACTCAGACAACTAAGACTGTGTAACTTTAACTATTTGTGAAGGTGACTTGGCTGTGAAGGTGAACTGAACATTGTGCACTCTAATTGGAGTTCACTATACCTATCATGAGTCAAGTTTTTTTTATGACATATAAGGCAAACCGGCAGATCATCGACCACCCATACACTAAATATGTACTGGCATTATGATATAGAAGCTACTGTAAAAGGACTGTAGATGATAACTCGCCCAACGCGATATTTCCATCCTCTCCACTTAGATGGTTGGCAGTCCTTAACTGTGCGTTTCTCCAGAAATTTCGTGCCTCGCACAGTTAAAATGTGGAATGAACTGTCGCCTGCGGTATTTTCGGACCGGTACGACCTTCAAACCTTCAAGAAAGAAGCGTTCTCCCATCTTAAAGGCTGGCAACGCACTTACAACCCCTCTGGTGTTGCGAGTTTCCAGTGCGGCGCTAATCGCTTACCATCAGGCGATGCGTCTGCTCTTTTGCCTCCTATGTCATAAAAAAATGTACAAACAAATAAATCCCGTATGTATATCATCGCATAGTAACTACATAAAATCGAATAGAGACGTTGATAAGCATCGATCGTGGAATGTTTGGATACTTTGGATATATCGGGCTGGGTTCGCGATGCCAAAATCGATTGCTATAGAGCGTTGTGTTTATGAGTATGACTAGCATACTCGCTGCCATTTGTGTACCGGTGTACGCACGGGGAAAATGTATTGCAGTGCCCTAATTCATTAATAATTGCGTATGGTGACATTGGTGCCGAGGATAGGTGATAGCTATGGTAAATGGATATAAAGAAAATTAAAAAAAAACTCAAAGGGAACATATTCAGAAAAGTCATTGTCTCTAATGAGGGCTCGATGCTGTTCTTTTCTCTCCTCATTCGAGGGCAACAATGACTGATCTGAATAGCAAGCAGGTGTGAAAACCAGTATGTGCCACTTGATAGCCAAATTATTTCCGTTTTGGGCGTTAACACTTGAAACCGTCGCTACGCTCGGGATTGTAGACTTTCGCGTTATTTAAGATTTAAAATACCGCCCTCACTATCTTCTCCTTATAAATATAACATTTTGCTCTCTTATGAGGGTAATCGTAATTAGAATCCTAATTGACCGACTTGATCGAGCAAGCGTGTAAGCTTTAAAGGCCGCCATTCTCAACCGATTCTCGTGTAATTTGGATAATACAATAGTTATTTGTTATACAAGGGTGCAAAGTTGTATTTTACCCACGAGTGTGGAATTGAAGCACGAGCCAGCGAAAGGATTCTATAGTTGAAGTTCTAAAATAGAATCCTGAGCGTAGCGAGTGTTTCAACACACGAGAAGTAAAATACGACTTTGCATCCGTGTGTAACACAAAACTTTTCTCCTCACTATAGCGAGGAAAGTGCAACCTGCAAAAAACACAGTTCCACAGGCATGGTTTGCATCACTGGAACCACCGATTTTTTTACGCTATTATAACAGAAAACTCTGGATGTTGTGTATAATATTTACGTGAGTCGGAGTCCGTGACAAGTTGTGTATATTTTAGTTGACATTGACAACGAAGACATTTTTTTCTGACGATGCGTTTTGAAATTGCAACGTGTGCGTTTACAATTAAACTCAATATCATTATAAAACAAATGTTATTTGTAGAATATGAAGGTTTACGACTTAAATCATTAAATAAAGCTAAATTTGGTATTTTTTATTAAATTCTCAAACCATTTATTTAATGATAATTGACATCAAACTAACCATTATTATGAGCGTTTTACGTTTTGTTATCTGTCAAAAGCTACTCAAACACGCTCCAAGGTCAAATTACTTTCCCCACTTGTGGATAAAATGCGTTTTTACCCGCTTGTTTCAAAGGATAAAAGACGGCTTTCTGGGCTAGTGAGGGGAAAAGATATTTTTGTAAATTCATGTTTTGGATTTTTTTTTCAGAATGTTGGTGGTGGTTGTAAACGTAAAAAAATATCACTCGCGAGTATAAAGCTCATAGAGCCACTACTTAGATTTAATATAATCAACTTTTGGATACCAAAAGATGATTGGAATTTTAGAAAGAAACTTATTTCTGTCGACTGTTAAATTTAAAGCCCTAATTACCTATACACGTTGAAGAATTGCATTTTGCAAAGTCTAACTTTTGCGCGGGGTATAACAGTATTTTCCCCTCACTAGCTCGGAAAGCCGTCTTTTATCCTTTGAAACAAGCGGGTAAAAACGCATTTTATCCACAAGTGGGGAAAGTAATTTGACCTTGGAGCATGTTTGAGTCGCTTTTGACAGATAACAAGACGTAAAACGCTCATATTAATGGTTCGTTTGATATCAATTATCATTAAATAAATGGTTTGAGAATTTAATAAAAAATACCAAATTTAGCTTTATTTAATGATTTAAGTCGTAAACCTTTAAATTCTATAAGTAACATTTTTTCATAATGACTTTGAGTATAATTGTAAACGCACAAGTTGAGTGGATGCAATTTCAAAACGCATCGTCAGAAATGTCATCATTGTCAATGTCAACTAAAATATATACAACTTGTCACCGACTCCAACTCGCGTAAATATTGTACACAACTTTCAGAGTTTTCTGTTATAATATCGTAAAAACATCAGTGATTCCAGTGATGAAATTCATGCCTGTGGAACTGTGTTTTTTTGCATGTTGCACTTTCCTCGCTATAGTGAGGAGAATAGTTTTGTGTTACACACGGGTGCAAAGTTGCATTTTACTTCTCGTGTGTTGAAACACTCGCTACGCTCAGGATTCTACTTTAGAACCACTCGCTTCGCTCGTGGTTCAACTATAGAATCCTTTCGCTGGCTCGTGTTTTAATTCCACACTCGCGGGTAAAATACAACTTTGCACCCTTGTATAACAAATAACTATTAGACCTCGGTAGCTCGTGAAGGGAAACTTGCTCGCGAATCTCGCAGCAGTTAACACTTTGCACCGTTATGCTTAGAACTACGAGCCTGGAATGTCATTGTAGACGACAGAGGCGTAACTCTGGACTAGTATTGCCTGTTTCCGTCAAACGGCGTGGGCATGCCAGTTCATTTGGACGTTGCACTTCCATGCACTTATCTTTCTCACAGATACGTTCCAAAAGTGACCCTGCGAGGTTAAAAATAAAGTTCAACATTCCAAGTGCTGGAACAAGCACTTACGATTTTGTGAAAACTACTAAAACAGGTTCCTAGCAATAATTTTACATTTTTCAATTGTTTCATAAGCTTGTCACGTACGCCCCTCAATATTAATATTATATTAACTCCCTCTGCTAAAAGCCCCAACTAAGCTACCGCACCCCGTGAAAACTTACAAAACTTTACTGAAGTCGCTTTGAGAAAAACGAGCTTTATGAAAATGATTTGGCCTTGTGATCGTCTATGGTAGAACCCTATTAGTGTTGTGAACCGTAAGCAACCCCTGAACTTTAATGTGAAGCTGGTAGGATCGTTGGACTCTTCATCTCTACTAATATTCGCGACCTAATCTATACTTACACACATCACTTCTCAGTTGACTTAAACGCTACGTAACTAAGATTGGGCTGCGCTAGCAGCTTGTATCATTAAACTACACGCTTGAAACTAATTCTAATAGGGTTTTACTTAGGACTAGCCTATTTGAGAGGAGCCTAGAGATTACTCTGCCTGTCCTAGTCGTTGTAATGGTCATAATAGTACGAAACTTAGAGCGTTACGTAGCTCACCTAACCGACTTCTCTCCTAGCTGTTCCTATAGGCCCTAGCACTTGGAAATAAGGTTTTATATTTGTATAGATAATTTATCCCCAACCACACCTGTAAGCGTCTCTCTCTGCCTCTTGCTGACGGGGGCGTGTCGTCGAAGGAGGGCAAGTCTCCCACCACAGCACTTTGAAATTCCTAAACCAAGGATACCTGCTAGTCTAAGCGCTACACTTTGACTACCCTAATCTTGCGAAAGTTATCCTTGGTTGTATATGTTGCGACGTGCTATTTTTAGCTACTGACGCTGCCAGCAAGAGTAGTAGGATGGGGCAGGACGCGCTATCCTTACAGCTTTCTACATATTCTAGCTTCGCAAAACAGGGTAAGCTGTTTTGCTAGGCCACTCAGATGCTCGCGGGCATCTCTAATCTACACTACCACTGAAGGCGCTGATGCCTTATTAACCCTATCACTCCTAGCGGCTCTAAGCCCTATCACTAGCATGCCTAGCTTCCGTTGAAGCCAACAATGCCGAACCGTAACACGTAGCCCACCGAATTCCCCTTATTTGAAAACGAGTTAACCACGTCATGAGCGTTCAGCTACCCATTGTGGAAAACGTCTGATGTACGGCTCTGCTAGACATCAGTCCCTAGTAGACATGTCCCAATACTCTGGGTAAATGCCCACCTCCTATTCACAACGTACACTGATCACTTTAAATATACCACACTAGGATCGGCATTCTCAGCCTCACCGTAACTAGGTCCCTATCAGGCCTATGCTAAATACCGGAAGACTAGCAGCTTAAGAATTCACTTGTCTCACTATTCACTCAACACTTTTACGCACGTATACTGAAGACACTTCGTTCTCTGCCATCGGAGCTATAACTATTCCGCGACTGAAACACTTCAAGCACTAAAAGAATCCCTACTGTGATCCTGGAAATAAAACACTTTACTTACATAAATATTACCCATCCTAGATGCCTAATATTATCCCTGTGTATGAATTTAACCTAACACTACCCCTTCCCATCCCTACTCTGCATTATTCGCAACTAATTCCAGGAATCTGGAATTAGTTCCGAATAAGGCCGTGAAGTCCCTACTTTAAGCTGTAAAGTCTAGCCGGCGAAGCTAGGATTTAGAAACCTGACACGCCTGTGTGTTGTGCGTTCCCCCCAACACGCTCGAGAGCTCGGCGGTGTTAGTAGAACACCCTATTGTGTATATAAATTGGATATATAAATATATTTAACAAGACTGCACCTCGGATACTGACGTCTTCCGCAAGCGGAGTAACCTCCTATGCTGAGCCTTCAATCGTGCCAGCCATGCTTCCGATCGTCAGCTGGACACCGAGAATACAGGGGGGCCTAGACGCATCACCTATGTTGGTAAAGAGGTGATGCCAGACGGACACCCCAATCTGGTAAGTTACGGAGCTCCGGGGTAAACACGCTTGACAGCCGTTAGGTTGTATGTACCCCGTCAGATTAACTGTAATCTGGTTAACGTTCTGGCTTTTACAACGAAATAAACAATGTATCATTATTAACACAAATAAACTTAAGTAAGAACAACAAACACATCCTTTCGTTACTCCAAAGTCCTTGGTATAACGATAGGATTTCAACTAAAAACACTACAACACTAAACCCCACAAAATTAAACAAACTTTAATATTAAGATAGAAAATCCCCGTATCATGCAGCGCGCCGCCACATAACAGAGAATTCCCTACCCTAATTACTCGAAACCCACCGATAGATTTGTGCTACAAGCCAGAGGTATGTTAACAGCCCACCGCCGAATCACAAAAAGCCCCAACTGCAGTCCGCCGCTTGCTTTTATAGCCATTGACAAGTCATTCGCGTCAAAACGAACATCCGATACAGCCTACTCTTTCCCACCAGTGCCCGCACTCCTACCAATCGACCGTAAGCAACCACGCTATACCTTCCGTCGTTTCGTCCGACGTGACGTCACCGCTGTTCCACACTTTTTCCCATCCCATCTGAGCCGAACGTTTTGCCGTCCAGAATAGAGAGAGCCCTCAACCTTAGCGATATCGATGCGTGCCAGGGTTCAAGTAACAGTGGCGCTGCCTCAACTAAAAATTCATGTTCTCGTGTTGTGAGGAAGGAAGTACCCTACATATTTGCTAATAAAATTGAAACTCGTCAACCGCCCGACAGATTGTTATGATTTTAGACTCATTATATAGGTCTGCTTATTTTCTATGCATTGTTTGTATCTTACGTTCTTAGTTTGTATGATTGAATGCCAAGTCGAGAATTCTAATTAGTAATATAATTAACACCCGCCTATTCTTTCTATTAAATATTTACTTTTCGACCGAGCAAGCGAAGCGGGCGAAGCGTCTCCGTTTCAGCTTTCGACAAAACTCCCCCGTATGTCTACTTTAAGTATTTTCTTTTGTTTTATAGTGCTTGTTCAATGGCAATGCTCAAGCTTATTTAGGAAACTTATTAAAGCATACGAAACTACTTAGCATTTACATATATGACATGGTTGTGCTTTCGCCCAAACTCCTATTTCCGACTATTTTCTTAATAATGCTTTCAACGGGGAAACCATGAATTTATCTGACCGTCTCTTGGAAAATATTTCAATATGGAAAGTGACGGAGCGCAATGGCGTTCTGTTACAACTCTCCCCCAAGATGAGTTTGCAAGATGAGATCTCTCAGATTTCGTCTGTAAAAGTCATCTTCAACCTCATCTACAATAAAATGAAAAATAAATTATCAACTCGAAAAGTTTCGACTTATTGATATGTCAATCCCTTCAGAAAGTGGCTTTAGTGTGGTGAGTGTTTAAACCAATAGCAATTAACCGTAACGATCCTGCAAGGAAGAGCGAACTTTTGAACCTCAACAATAATTCTTGAAAACTTTTTCCTCAAGCTTTCCTGCCCCGTTAGAGATGCTAGGTCGTGAATCTAGCAGGTCATAAGGACCCCGACTTTGACGTTTTACCCCGAGACTGTGTCTACATTGTACAGACGGCGCCTCTAGGAAACATTGTCCTTCCTATAGGTAATCCTCTCATAGTCTCCTCACACATGACAGGAAAGTATTTGGTAGAAGTACTAAAGTTTCCAATCGTCAGTATTAAGATCCGTTCCACTCCCCCATTACCGAACAGCCCCAGTCAATTCCATCGGCGTATGTTTCACTTTGAAATAAGATAACCGACTGATTTGTTTGAACTTCAACAACCGGCAATATTTATTACAGTCTGTTGACGTTCACTTCGCTTGGAAAGGAAAATATAAAGTTTGTACCCATACCCATTTTTCCCACGATTTTTATTCTATAAACTGAATATTACCAAAAGTGTGTATTATCTGTATACACTCGTAACTGTTAGAATAATTACAAATATATGTATTTAAAGTGGAAATATTTCTTTTATTCCCCACTTTTCTGTATCAGTATGTTTGCGTTAGCAAACCCACATGGCTTATTTAAAAAAAAAGATTAAGATAACAAAGTGTAGTAGTGTGCAACCATATTTTTGTTATATATATGTTGGTACACATTACTGTTTAACAATAGACATTCAAAATTATAAATATCGGTCATCCTATCCAAAGCAAGGTGTGTATACCAATTTAGATTGCTGTGTAAGCTCGAGTAGAGTATGTGTCAACACAGTAAGCCTTAGATAGACCTTGTCATATTATGACTTTAACCTAGCTCCTATTACTGTGGCAACACATTGTGTATTTATTTGAAGGGACCAATTACCAACAAATCTAGGTTGTACCGTAAGTCCCATTTGACTGGAAGCAACTCATGCATATCACTCACAACACATTCATTGACTACCAAACTCTCATCCCTCTTATGTCGACTCATCCTTCATCCCATGCCAACACATACCAGTCATTCTTTCACACTAATCCTTAACGCCCAGCCGCTACCTGACAAATGGGTCTCCTTAGATACAAACCACAACATAAATGTTGCTCTTTCCTAGTTGAGTTCTAATATTAAAGAGTCCCTTTATTGTGTAACAAGTAACTCAAACCACCAATAATATACCTCTCTTAAAAATATCACAAGTATAAAATTTCCCCGATAATTATTTAAATTTAAATGTTCCTTTAACGTAGCCTCGCCACCCTCGCTCTTAACCTTTGCAACTACTGGTATAACAAAAAATATCTATATTTATATATATATATATATATATATATATATAAGACAAGTCTAATACAACCCCATTTATATATAACATTTATCTCCCGAAACTTGAAATTAAACTACTTAATACCGCCATTTACTGTTACGAAGATTAACCTCGGCCTCTACAATGCTACTATCCAATTAGGCCAAATTATTACCCGCAAGTCTAGATTACTGTCCTTATCAAAATTAATTAATTTGACTAATACCTCATAACCTCCAATGCACACTTCAGACTGCTACTAATCTACTCCGTTATTTCCCGCGATTCACATTTAATCACGTTACTGACACACTTCACTTGATTGTAAATGCACTTTAAACAACCCCACCGCCCTTAATTACACTATTTCCGTTAATTATTTGCCAAACTAGTTATGTTTGTTTACTTTGACTCGCGAGCGAAAACCCAACTAAACGATTGTCACTTGTCATTCTGTTGCCACTTTTATGTTGCGCGTTAAAAGAAAGGAAATCCGCCGACTGGAACCGAAAAATAAGTCTTCACGTCTTGTTAATTTATATCTAGAGTTTACACGTAAAATAGTTACCTACGAAACTAAACTGTTTCACACAACGTTTAATCCTAGAATAGAACAACACTATACCTTTCTCACTCTGTCGGCACTCCTACGTTATACTCAATTAATGTCTCGTTCATAATGATCTTATCGTCAACGTATTCCTATGTGCAATTCGGACACATATTTCTGTAAACGCTCCCCCATATTATAGCACCTTAGGGTCCAATTCGAACTTACACACTTTATTTAACCTTATAGTACAAAATAAAACGCACTGTTTTCCCATGATAACTAAATATCACAAGTCGCAACTAATAAATATTTATTCTTCTCCCATTCGTTCGAAAAACTATTATAAAAAAACTAATGCCTACGTCCATCTCGAGACTGAGCAGCTCTCCCCCGGATCTCCCACTGAATGTACTATTTCAGAGATAACGCTAGGGTGATAATGATGATGATGATGTTATACAGTTATTTACACAATCTACCTTTTACAAAAACGTCACTGCTAATAAAAGCAAATGAATAGCTTTCCTGAATGGAATCGCGACTTAGATTTGTCCGTTAGAATGTTGAATCTGTTACGTACGACGATGTATAAAAACATTCCAAACCTCAATAATCAATCAACTCATTGTTGGTAGCATCCAAAAGACCCTAAGTTGACTGCCACCTATGATTACATTATACGGGTACGTGAAATTTGACGTACCCCTTTTAATTATCATTGTTCGTATTTGAACTACGTTGAACAAATAGGATAATTCTACTAAATAGCCTACCTAGATCTTGACAAACCTAACTTAGGCAATAAATGAATTCTTAAGTCTTAAATATTTAACTTGATGTAATATTCTATCACGAAAAACTTAACATCTAATTTATCCATGAATGTACAAGAAATATCTCGCAGTCCCGCATAAGTACTACTACAAGTACATATCTCACCTTGTCTACATTGATCAATGGCAATAATTATTGCATTCCTATTGCGCATAGAAAGATCACGAGATAAATTACATTCTTAAAACTAAGAGGGTATTTCTACTAGTAACCGGCAACGCTCGAAAAGAATAAATCCGTCAAATACGGGTAGTTCTACCTAATGGCGCACGCTCCTTCGCTGCAATACTTCACTCACTACTTTATCCTAACGTTATTTAACAGAAAATATATCAATATTGTGAACCAATTCATTCTGAAAACCAAATCATCAGACCCTAGATTGAATGAGAAATTCAAATATGAATGTAATGAAACACAATGTTTCTTTGAAGGAGAAATCGACAACCTTTGGTTCACAATGCTATATCACTGTCAGTATCCTAACATGATATTAATTATTTTTATATCACTAACAGGTAAATTGAATGGGAAGTTGAAATATGAGTATATATTAGAACCAGACTGTTATCCAAATCATTAATTCGCAATCCTCGGTTCACAATATTTTAAGATTGTCGGTATTCTATCATAAAGTTACTTATTTATATGGGCGATCATTGCCTGATTTTAAATCTTATAAGTAAATGTGGAGACCGTGCTTAGCTCGGCATCACGAGTGAAAAACACTGAGAACATATATTTGTTAAACTACCTACAAGATTCACCCATACTATTATCCTTTTCATTGTGTGGATATATCTCATCTCCTGAATTCCATCAAAATCTCCATAGCCGAAATCTGAATTAAATCTGAACCAATTAATATTAGCCTAGGTACTACTCGTTTATTATTATACTGTATGCGCATAACCTTACTCACTACTAAGGCTAGGTACTTGTTAAACTTTCTAAACCGAATCGAACATTCTCTTACTATCTCGTAAGTCTAGTAATTGTAAAATTTAACGAATGATACTTTTAATATGATACCGCATTAAATTTACTTAAAATTTTGAATTGTCCACTATTTGTAACAACCGTGCACGATAAACTTGGGTACTGAATTGGAAAAGGTTTCGAACCCCTGCTTCTGACTCTAACGCCCGACAAAGCTCTTCGAATGGAAGGCTTTTTGTCTAAAAATAGAAATACTAATCCTAAACGAAGAGATCGCTAATGTTTTACATTTAGCATGAAATTAATATTCATATTCGTAATTCCCCATAGCCTATGGAAATCCTTTTGTTTATGAATGTAACTTTTAGTGAATTCTCGGGATGTATGGCGGTAGTTAATACACATGGTCTATAGGATGCTGATATTGATGATCTACCGCTGTAGCCTAGGGACGCTCATTATTGATGAGTTTAAAGCCCAATGAATTCAAGTGGCACAGCCTAATTGATGATGATCTGCTGCCGCAGCCTAAGGACGCCTTATGTTTATGACGTAACCATAATTGGTTCGGATGACCTACAGTAATGTTGGTTAGGTACACAACCTATCTTAATTAACTAAATAGATTATGATGATGATGGTAGACGGTCGTTGTGGCCTATGAACAACCTATGACCATGAGTATTATTTTGATAAAATCGTACGAACTACGGAGGTGGTAAATAAGTATATGGCCTATTAAAATTAAATAGACGTATTACAATGATGATGATGTGAAAACGTCTTTAGCCCGTAGGTAATTATGATAAATCATATGAACTACGGAGGTGGCAAATAAGCATATGGCCTATTAAAATTTACTAGTCGTGATACGATGATGATGATTATTAGACGGCTTACCCAATGATTGACCTATGCTTATGAATGTAATTACAATTGTTTTGCATGATCCACGGAGGTGGTAAATAAGCGTACGGCCTATTAAAATTAACTAGTCGTGATACGATGATGATGATTATTAGACGGTTTAGCCTATGAACGACCTATGCTTATGAATGTAATTATGATAAATTTGCATGAACTATGGAGGTGGCAAATAAGCACATGGCCTATTAAAATTAACTAGTCGTGATACGATGATGATGATTCTTAGATGGCTTAGCCTATGAATGACCTATCCTTATGGACGTAATTACAATTGATTTACATGATCTACGGAGGTGGTAAATAAGAACATGGCCTATTAAAATTAACTAGTCGTGATACGATGATGATGATGAGTAGATGTCTTAGCCTATGAATGTAATTATAACAGACTAGTAATTATAAACATCTCCCCCCCGCGTTTCAAACTGTAATCCAGGTTTTCTACTTGCTGCAGCTTAATTCGCTAAATTCGCGACCGCCGCTTACTGAATCTATCAATGAAACTTAAGGTAACTGTCCCATTATCGTACACCTTTTCGTTTCCTACCCCCCGAGTTTTAAACTGATGATTCTTAGATTACACATAAACGAAGAATAGCTAATAAAATTCTCAAAATCGAAATGAAGAGTCCAAAAACTCCACCAATTCACACTCCGTCGTATACGGCGCCAAACTGTGGGCCAGATGACCCACTACAGCGTAAGCTGCTACTAAACTAATAGCCCTATAACATGTCACCAAAGATGACATTTGATCCACTGGTCACTGCTCTAATTTGTCACCACAAGGTGACACCGATCCTGATCACGGCTTACCAAACTGTCACGTACGCCCCTCTCAATATTAACCCCCTCTGCTAAAAGCCCCAACTAAGCTACCGCACCCCGTGAAAACTTACAAAACTTTACTGAAGTCGCTTTGAGAAAAACGAGCTTTATGAAAATGATTTGGCCTTGTGATCGTCTATGGTAGAACCCTATTAGTGTTGTGAACCGTAAGCAACCCCTGAACTTTAATGTGAAGCTGGTAGGATCGTTGGACTCTTCATCTCTACTAATATTCGCGACCTAATCTATACTTACACACATCACTTCTCAGTTGACTTAAACGCTACGTAACTAAGATTGGGCTGCGCTAGCAGCTTGTATCATTAAACTACACGCTTGAAACTAATTCTAATAGGGTTTTACTTAAGACTAGCCTATTTGAGAGGAGCCTAGAGATTACTCTGCCTGTCCTAGTCGTTGTAATGGTCATAATAGTACGAAACTTAGAGCGTTACGTAGCTCACCTAACCGACTTCTCTCCTAGCTGTTCCTATAGGCCCTAGCACTTGGAAATAAGGTTTTATATTTGTATAGATAATTTATCCCCAACCACACCTGTAAGCGTCTCTCTCTGCCTCTTGCTGACGGGGGCGTGTCGTCGAAGGAGGGCAAGTCTCCCACCACAGCACTTTGAAATTCCTAAACCAAGGATACCTGCTAGTCTAAGCGCTACACTTTGACTACCCTAATCTTGCGAAAGTTATCCTTGGTTGTATATGTTGCGACGTGCTATTTTTAGCTACTGACGCTGCCAGCAAGAGTAGTAGGATGGGGCAGGACGCGCTATCCTTACAGCTTTCTACATATTCTAGCTTCGCAAAACAGGGTAAGCTGTTTTGCTAGGCCACTCAGATGCTCGCGGGCATCTCTAATCTACACTACCACTGAAGGCGCTGATGCCTTATTAACCCTATCACTCCTAGCGGCTCTAAGCCCTATCACTAGCATGCCTAGCTTCCGTTGAAGCCAACAATGCCGAACCGTAACACGTAGCCCACCGAATTCCCCTTATTTGAAAACGAGTTAACCACGTCATGAGCGTTCAGCTACCCATTGTGGAAAACGTCTGATGTACGGCTCTGCTAGACATCAGTCCCTAGTAGACATGTCCCAATACTCTGGGTAAATGCCCACCTCCTATTCACAACGTACACTGATCACTTTAAATATACCACACTAGGATCGGCATTCTCAGCCTCACCGTAACTAGGTCCCTATCAGGCCTATGCTAAATACCGGAAGACTAGCAGCTTAAGAATTCACTTGTCTCACTATTCACTCAACACTTTTACGCACGTATACTGAAGACACTTCGTTCTCTGCCATCGGAGCTATAACTATTCCGCGACTGAAACACTTCAAGCACTAAAAGAATCCCTACTGTGATCCTGGAAATAAAACACTTTACTTACATAAATATTACCCATCCTAGATGCCTAATATTATCCCTGTGTATGAATTTAACCTAACACTACCCCTTCCCATCCCTACTCTGCATTATTCGCAACTAATTCCAGGAATCTGGAATTAGTTCCGAATAAGGCCGTGAAGTCCCTACTTTAAGCTGTAAAGTCTAGCCGGCGAAGCTAGGATTTAGAAACCTGACACGCCTGTGTGTTGTGCGTTCCCCCCAACACGCTCGAGAGCTCGGCGGTGTTAGTAGAACACCCTATTGTGTATATAAATTGGATATATAAATATATTTAACAAGACTGCACCTCGGATACTGACGTCTTCCGCAAGCGGAGTAACCTCCTATGCTGAGCCTTCAATCGTGCCAGCCATGCTTCCGATCGTCAGCTGGACACCGAGAATACAGGGGGGCCTAGACGCATCACCTATGTTGGTAAAGAGGTGATGCCAGACGGACACCCCAATCTGGTAAGTTACGGAGCTCCGGGGTAAACACGCTTGACAGCCGTTAGGTTGTATGTACCCCGTCAGATTAACTGTAATCTGGTTAACGTTCTGGCTTTTACAACGAAATAAACAATGTATCATTATTAACACAAATAAACTTAAGTAAGAACAACAAACACATCCTTTCGTTACTCCAAAGTCCTTGGTATAACGATAGGATTTCAACTAAAAACACTACAACACTAAACCCCACAAAATTAAACAAACTTTAATATTAAGATAGAAAATCCCCGTATCATGCAGCGCGCCGCCACATAACAGAGAATTCCCTACCCTAATTACTCGAAACCCACCGATAGATTTGTGCTACAAGCCAGAGGTATGTTAACAGCCCACCGCCGAATCACAAAAAGCCCCAACTGCAGTCCGCCGCTTGCTTTTATAGCCATTGACAAGTCATTCGCGTCAAAACGAACATCCGATACAGCCTACTCTTTCCCACCAGTGCCCGCACTCCTACCAATCGACCGTAAGCAACCACGCTATACCTTCCGTCGTTTCGTCCGACGTGACGTCACCGCTGTTCCACACTTTTTCCCATCCCATCTGAGCCGAACGTTTTGCCGTCCAGAATAGAGAGAGCCCTCAACCTTAGCGATATCGATGCGTGCCAGGGTTCAAGTAACAGTGGCGCTGCCTCAACTAAAAATTCATGTTCTCGTGTTGTGAGGAAGGAAGTACCCTACATATTTGCTAATAAAATTGAAACTCGTCAACCGCCCGACAGATTGTTATGATTTTAGACTCATTATATAGGTCTGCTTATTTTCTATGCATTGTTTGTATCTTACGTTCTTAGTTTGTATGATTGAATGCCAAGTCGAGAATTCTAATTAGTAATATAATTAACACCCGCCTATTCTTTCTATTAAATATTTACTTTTCGACCGAGCAAGCGAAGCGGGCGAAGCGTCTCCGTTTCAGCTTTCGACAAAACTCCCCCGTATGTCTACTTTAAGTATTTTCTTTTGTTTTATAGTGCTTGTTCAATGGCAATGCTCAAGCTTATTTAGGAAACTTATTAAAGCATACGAAACTACTTAGCATTTACATATATGACATGGTTGTGCTTTCGCCCAAACTCCTATTTCCGACTATTTTCTTAATAATGCTTTCAACGGGGAAACCATGAATTTATCTGACCGTCTCTTGGAAAATATTTCAATATGGAAAGTGACGGAGCGCAATGGCGTTCTGTTACAAGCTCGTATGTTATTTGATCGCGTACTTTAAAAAGCTATTAGTGACAATACGTATAGAGTTGAAAATTAAATTGCGTTACGCGTTTAGATGTTATATAGTTCAGGAGATTTGTGGTTTTGTTATACCTCGCAGAAGAGACCCACGCGATTGGGACGACTTTGATTAGTGGAAGTAATTGGATAGCTCAACAGCTCCACTATTAATAATGACTAGAAGACACAGACAGACATCTTTGAATGCCATTAATTTGAAATTCAGGACACTAGTAGTAGTAACATAGATTTAATGTATAGTTTGTTCTTTACCCAATGACGGCAAGGCCAGACATCTGAAATAATGATTATGTTATGAGCTGTCTGTCTTTCGTGAAGAAAATTATAGTAACTCGGTACATTTCTTGACTATTATTGAGTTCAAATTCTAATGACTATATCAAGGGGGGAATTCTAAAGTATATTTTTTACAATACATTCATTTCGCGGAGCGGTTTTGAATTTATGATCTTTTCGAAACTGTTGACTGTCGATAGTGTCGATTACTGCTTCATATGTCACACACGCCGTCCGCTCCGCTATGTCGCGCGGTTTTTTGGTGCGACGTCCCCCGAAAGGCGTTCGCTTTCCCGAAAAACCGCCTCCGCCACGCAACCACGCCGCGCCGCGCTCTGTGCGTTTCAAGCTTTATACCGTGCACGCAAAGATCGTGTTTAATTATAGCCGTTCTAAAAGCGCAGCCCTACGGACATACTTCACTGTGTGCACTTGCAGCGCTGTCACTGGCCGCTAGATTTAGGGTTGACAGCGGGAGAAAGTAATAATATAATAACTCCCGTTTTTAAAAAATAATAATAAAACAATGTAGGTATAAATAGGGGTAATCGGGTAGGGACCCGGGTATGTCCTTAAACTACGACCAAGACCACCGGTGAATGGGCACCAGCATTCCTAGAGTGCGGTGGAGATACTGCGAGCGCCAACCCGGATGCCAAGCGTGGCGATTATGGCATTTACCTCCCATGAAATTGGGGGAGGCCTATGTTCAGCAGTGGACGTCCTAGGGCTGATATGGTGGTAGGGTATAAATATCTTTCAATTTAAAGCCGGTAAAATGTATCCTACAATTATCATTACCATATTAATGAGTGAATGCAAATCGTGTTTAGTTATAGTCATTCGGATTTAAATTTGAAGATCTTTTGCTCTAAAAAGAGCCTTGTGAAGTGGGAGTCAGATTTGCACACAAATAGTTCACTACCACAACTGAAAAAAAGCCTAAAATTGGCAGAGTACCTAGTTTCCTAGATCATTTCAATAGAAAATAGACCGAAAGAAACCGCTGGAGATTTTATAGAGTTAGAGATATTCCGGAATATCTCTTTCTTTGCTTGTGTTTTTTGTGTGAGTTGTTACTAACTCACAATTTATAGGACTGCTTGTCTCACACCAGCCGTACACCTTTTTTAAATCATCAGACAAAGGTTTATAGTCACTGACTTACGTATGAGAACAGAGTCCTGAAACCCTATCCTCAGCCCTGGCAAGGATGCGCCTATTCCGGGCAGCGGGCGCGTCGCTCCTTACAAGGCCTGCCCCGATATAGCGGATTGTCTCCGAGAGCCCGTTGCTACGCTAAACAGACTAAAACGGTACATGCCAATTCTGCTCTCGTGTGCTAAGTAAGGACAAGGATGTAGAGATGGGCAATCGCGGCTACATGAGTTTGTGGAAATAAAATCGAAATGAATTAAATAGCTGTTGTTGCCGTTAGTTCTGATAGAGTAATGATGTGATGTATGTTGTTTTGGTAGAATACGATAGCTTATAACCATTTTTGGGTGGAAACCCTTACCTTGTACCATATAAACGAGATCCACGCAAAGTCGCTGTATGTTAATTATATGTTTTGACTATACAGTTGATAGGTTCTGTAAGTTGTATAACTCAGTATCTATGATTTGGCCCTAGCACACTGCAACTAAGCAGGGCATCGGCACTAGGAATAATTTTTAAGAAAAAAAAACCGACTTCAATGGGGGAGGCCGGTGAAAGATTATTATACTTAGATGGTGCACTCTTAGATTCCATACAATAAAATAAAAATGGATATAAGTATGTTTATAATGGTAGAAGACTAAGTACCCTCAATTCCTCATGGAATCATGGAAAAACCTTGCTTGCTTGACAAACAAAACGAAGAGAACATATCGCCAAACGTGAACTACGTACGCGTCGTTGAAGAGTTCCGTTCTGATCATCATCAGCAGTTCCACTTCATCAAATGTCACTTTTATGAATGAAAATGCTTGATTAGTTCATGAAAATACTAAAATCACTATATGTGTGCCTTTCACATTTGAGGAGTTCCCTCGATTCCTAATGGATCCCATCATCAGAACTCGAGCATGACAAAAATCAATCGTGAAAATAGAACTTGCTTAACAAACACAGCTAGGAGGACAAATCACCAAACGTGAACTTTTCGTCGTTGAAGAGTTCTTTTCTGATCATCATCAGCAGTTCCACTTCATCCAATGTCACATTTTTGGATGCAAATGATTGACTTGTTGATAAAAACACAAAAATCACTATATGTTTGCCTTAAAGATTTGAGGAGTTCCCTCAATTCCTCATGGATCCCATCATCAGAAATCAAGCATGACAAAAATTAATCGTGAAAATAGAACTTGCTTAACAAACACAGCTAGGAGGACAAATCGCAAAACGTGAACTTTTCGTCGTTGAAGAGTTTTGTTCTGATCATCATCAGCAGTTCCACTTCATCCAATGTCACATTTTTGGATGCAAATGCTTAACTTGTTGATAAAAACACAAAAATCACTATATGTTTGCCTTAAAAATTTGAGGAGTTTCCTCAATTCCTCGTGGATCCCATCATCAAAACTGCGTTTTGACAAAAACGGGACCAACTTGGATATATATACTTACAATCAAAAAAAGAATTTTCTAAATCGGTTAAGAAATGACGGAGTTATGGACTAACAAACATTAAAAAAAAAGAAAACAAAAAAAAAACATACAACCGAATTGATAACCTCCTCTTTTGAAATCTTGAAGTCGGTTAAAAATAGAGCAGTATACGGGGGCAGAGCCGGTGCGCCGTTTCCTCGCCCATTATTTATTGTTTCTTGGCGGATAAAGCGGGGCTATTCACCCTAACAATACGTGTTCCTCAGAATCATAAACGTGTAGGAAGTAAAAGGTTGCAATTTCGTTTTACAATGTCTTATTTTCAATAGCGCTGGCAAACGAAAGCTAAGCCCAACAGATTAAATATGCTAAGCTACGCGGAAACACTAAAATGCATCACTCATCGTCAGGCGCATACATTTTGACCAAAACTATATATGCATTTTGCCAATTATGTATTTAACGTTCGTTTGCAAAACACTAGTAGGAGTTAAGCTTTGAACGGTGGGGTATTTTAGGTATCAATAACATCTAAAGTATAAAAACTAGATCACTAAAATTTAGTGTATGTCATATATTCTCAACTACATCTTATCCTATAATTTGGGCTCTCTGATGTTTTGGGAACGAAGCTATGAGGGTTTGAAAATGAGACGATACGATTCGCGAAAAGGTAGGCATAAGTGCCCTGCCTTCTTTTTTGTTCGCCTGTCGTTGGTTTCTCGTTTTAATGACATACAGAAGACATAATCAATGGCCAAATAAAGTTGAATTAGTTTAGGTTGTCAGAATGCTGCATAAGAAAAGATCTGGAATGAATCTATACTTTGGTTCCATTATTGATCGTGGACGTGAACACTACTTTATCCTTCATATGTGGTTTTACTGTTCATCTAATAATGAATGGTAAATTTCTAATTTCTTTCAATGTGTGGTAATTTTGCAAAAAATATTGAGTACTTCCGATTTAGAATTTTCACGACCGTTATAGTGTGGGCAGTAATTACAGTCCGCTACTGCAAATGTTTACAATCACCCGTGGAATATAGGTGTACCTTTAACAGAAAGATTGGGCATGTAAAAGCGCAGAATATTGTATCAATTTTAATTTCGTTTTTAGCCGCTGTGGTCAAAGTCAGTCAGGACGTCATCAATCATCGTCAAAAATGTTTAACGTAGACTTGCATGTGATGATGTTACTCGTACCACGGAATGTCTTGTCTACGTAAACTTTTGCGTCAGTAATGCAGAAGGAACAATCAATCTACACAGACGGCGCAAGGTCGCCGCGTCCCGGTTCTTGTCCAAATTGCGGTGAATCATCTGCCGTGGGGAATGCGAGCAATATCCGTCCTTTTAGGACTAGAGTAGGGGTCCTTAACCATTTTAAACAAATGGTTTTTCGCTTTTGCTCTTTAAGGAGCGGCGTCATAGCGAAACCTATATTTTATTCATGACTAGTACGTACCGACTGCTAGGTTTTTTCCAAGGCTTTCGCCCGTCTGATACCACGACTGGCGGGCCACAGAAACCTGAGCGGGCCGCGTGTTGGTAACTTCTGGACAAGAGTCATCTAATATCCAATTTGGTGTTACTCAGAATACGTTGGTGTCTTACTGGGTGGGTTAATAATAGGAAACCGCAACTTCTGGTCTTGTCTATACCTTGGTACTTACCTATGCCTTGGGAAATGTTTATAGACGTTGCACACTTAGTGCTCCGATCTTCAATAGATATGTTATGACGAGTTAAGTTTTCTTTTGTAACCAAGTTTTATAAATATCGAGTGCTAAGTAAACTCTGTAATCTTGTTCTGTATTACAAGCCCGGAATTCGTTTACGATCGGAATCTGTGATCGGAATACTACCTGTCATTTCATATACACTTTGACGTATGTAAGTATATGGAAAAACTGTCCCTTCTAACTTCTAATCGTATTCTATTCTAATCGTGGCTACATAAGTGATATTGTGAAAAGTAGCCGGTTTTTTTCGAATCTTATAGAATCTTTGTGACATTTCTACTCTAAACCATACAATTTCATTTTATTTTCGCAAATCCGTGCAGAATACCGACCCATTGTGCGACAGCGGATGTAGCTACAACTGCATAATGCACTCGATCGTTACTGCATCCTGCTCTACCGTCGCTTCGAAAAACGAAGCTCCAAACATCACTGGTTCCGCCCCGTTCCATCACCACCATCAAGCCCTTTGAGGGAACGAGACGGAGCACAAGTCTCGTGTTTGGTTTTTTGGAGGAGTTATGCACTGATTTGTGACAAAATGCGGGCGTGCGTGGGTGGGGCTCGGAATTCAATCAAAAATTCGAACTGCGATACGGTTCGGTTAATGTGAACGATCAACTATTTGCGTTGGCAAATTTGCAGTCGCTATTGTGAGGCAAATTAGGCTATAACATACGTATTACTGCAAAATTAAGTGGCTTTAAACGAGGCCGAGTCCGATAGGGCTGGAAAATTCTTGAAGTACCGGAAAACGACACGTGGTTTCCGTTGAATTGGTTTAATGCCTATCAAAGAGCGCAATACTCGCCAACAAACTGTATATACAGTTTGGCGACCAAAAGGTGTATGCTTACTGTAATTTGAAATTTTGGGTTCAATAAAAAAAAAAGTTCTCTAACTCATGCTACAAAAGCATCGTTTGACTTACAAACGATCTTTAACTCTGTAAAGCTGAAGAGTTTGTTTGTTTGTTTGAACGGGCTAATCCCAGGAACTACTGGTTGGAATTGAAAAAATAGTTTTGTGTTGGATAGTCCATTTATCGATGAAGGCTTTAGGCTATATCAAGCTGCGACCAATAGGAGCGAAGTCGCGGACGAAGTCGCGGGCAACAGCTAGTGAATAAATATTTGCGGACAATCTTACAAAAATTGACCTACTCTCAAACCCAGCAAATCTTGCGATATAGGCACTAGGCCACGATATGAATACTTAAATAAATACATCCTCAAATACATAGAAAAAAAACCAAGACTCAGAAACAGATATTCGTGCTCATCACAGAAATAAATGCCCTGACCGGGAATCAAACTCGGGACCTCCAGATTCATTGGCAGGGAATATCAAAGTGGTCGTCATATAGGCTGGAGTGAACACTTACGTATTGAGTTGACGCAACTAATTGCGTCTAAGCTGAAGATGACTAAAGTTGTTCACAATTTTATTCTAGGCCACGACGTCTAATCTACTACTACATTAAGGCCCTCTAGTCCTGCGAGAGTAGGTATTTAGCGCTGTCCTGGCGGTGCGTGAACAAGCCCGCGCGGACGAAGCGACTGTGAACTCGGATGACCCCGCTAGCTTCATACTGGTCACAGTATAGAAATATAACTGTATTTTGACTTAAGAAATGCATTAATTATGATTAAACTTTAGTATGTCATTGATATCATTTTTTAATAAATAGGTAGTAAATAAATAATTGAAAGTCGAACTTACGGTAGGATCCATTATAATGAAAAAAAACAGAATTCATAGTACAACCCTGAAATTCGTTATTTAATCTATGAAACCTAAGAACCTAAGAAATATGTCTTATACCTCTCTACTCGATTTGTTTAATAGGTCATGCAATTTTTTATCTATTTGTGTTATATTTATACAGGGTGTTATATTTATTTGTCGTGTGCGTGTCATCGTCATCATCATCATATCAGCTGATGGACGACCACTGCTGGACATAGGCCTCCCCTAAAGAGTGCCACATAAAATACAGACAGAATATTTTTTGTTGGTTTAATTTATTCATCAAAAGTTATTAGCTCTTAAAGCATAAAAAACATTGCGAAGTTTTTACTTTTTGACTATTTATGCGAAAGGTTACCGTATTTTAAAAAAATAAATACCAGAAATGATTTTTACATAAAGATGACAAAAGAATCAATATGGTATATAAAATTATACCAAACTTGCCACGGTAGCTACCTGGAAATGGGTAGATCTTATAAAAGAAGATTAGCTAGAAAGATAGAAAGTGTATAAATTTTAAAAGGGTCGGCAACGCGCATGTGACACCTCTGGAGTTGCAGGCGTCCATAGGCTGCGGTGACCGCTTACCATCAGGCGGGCCGTACGCTTGTTTGCCACTGACGTGGTATTAAAAAAAAGACGGCCGGAATTAATGTGTTGAAGCTCACAGCTTAAAAAAATATTCAAGTGCAAAGCAGTACTCGTAGATCTCTTACTATATCTACAATTCTGGTAATAAACATTTCATTTATAATTTTACCAACTTTGGTTACATTTCTGGAGGGGTTCAGTTCAGTTGTTATAGGTACTGTCATTTTTATACTGTGGCACTATGACCATAATTTATTTGTTAATAATTACGCCTTTTTTCATTCGGGTTTTTATTGCCCTTCTTAAATAATTTGCAACCATTATATAAATTCGTCAAAAACTGCTTGTTTGGTGCACGAAACTGTCGCGGATAAAACTGACACAGGTCCGTTGTCTGTAAGCGCCAGCGCGCGACTGATCGGGCCTGCCGAGCCTCCGCGCTCGCGCATTTCGTAGGTATTTAAACATATTAATTCATACAATCATTTTATCTTTTTAAATTCTGCAAAAATGTCTAGAAATACTGAATGGCTTTAGTTTAGTTCAAAAACTTTATTTAAAACATCAATAGTTTAGTCGTCAGATTGTAAATGCTTTACAAAAAGGAGTAACTTTGGGGTCTCTTTCTATCGAGCGAAGTTCATTAGATCGTGTATCTGAGTGCAACTTTGACTAGACTAGATCCTTAAGTAAAACATAGAATTTTTTCAAATTTTTAAAACCCTTTTTCTACGTTTCGGGTTGTTTTTAGAAAATTCGAAAACGCTAACTCGCTTGACGACCTCCCCTTAAGAGAGCGGACCAGATTAGATGATACCGCAAAAAATATTCCTGGAAACTAATTTTCGCATCATCATTGTAATCGCTGTAAGGTACTTTCAAGGAGTCCCATAATTAATTTAGCATTCATGATCCCCATCATCATCCTCCTAGCGTTATTCCCAGTACAGTTGCATCCTGAAGGATGCCTGGGGTCCGCTACCTAATCCCAAGAATTGGCGTAGGCACTAGTTTTTACGGAAGCGACTGCCATCTGACCTTCCAACCCGAGGGCGAAACTAAACCTTATTGGGATTAGGCTTGTCGAGTGAGTGGGCAACTTGACTGTTAGAAGTTCTCAAGCCGCCCGGAGGCCTCTAACTTGGCTTAACGACTGCTATCATAGACAGCAACCGGGATCAACGGCTTAACGTGCCTTCCAAAGCACGGGAGCGCTCAGTTAATAACCACTCAAAGCGGTCACCCATCCAAACTGAACTCGCCCGACATTGCTTAACCTCGCATACCGCACGCGGTACGCGGGCGCCGCTGGGCCACGAACGCTCCTGCATTCATGATCCCCGTCAACATCAAGGGAAAAATAATAATCGGATGACATATGAGATCTTCGAGAAGACTGTACGTTTGCCAGTTTGTTATGCACTTTTAGCAAGGGAATTAGGAAAAATAAACAATTCTGAAGGTATATCTAGTAGCCGTATCAATCCGGGATCCTGACCTAAATGGTCACGTCACGTATGTTACGGTTTCAGGCGATTTTTCTTCCTTGTAAGCTCCGGTTGTAGAATGAGCTGACGAGGTGATCCCGAGTGACTCCAGTATGGGGCTCTTGAAGTAAGTAGTTTACACATTTTTTAAAGTGTCAGCATCGCGCATGTGACGCCCTTGTCTTGTACATAGGTACGTACATAGGTACGTATGTAGCTACGGTGACCGCTTGACCAGACCGTACGCTTGTTTACCGACGTGGTATAAAAAAGAGCTTCTCTTCTTTTATTGGCTCGATTTGATCTCCCCAAGCATGGGTCCTAAAGGATAATGATAGTATCTCCCAGTTGGCGCGGGGTGAACGCCCTGCGCGCACGCAAATAGAGACGAGTCGAATGCGCAAGCGATGCAGCGCTCCAGAACACGCTGCACTTTTATTGCCCTCGTTTTTCAACGTAATCCATGGCGGGTGTCAATTGTTTATTACGAGGAATCGCCAGTTGGCGCGCCGTCCATGCAAAACTTCTTACTGCTATATGACAAGAACTTTCCATGCCATATGGGTTTGGAACTAATTTTCGGTTATCACGGAAGGTAATCCGGTTGTAAACGTTGGAATTACAACTTTGTGTTCTCGAGTAGAGTACCTGGTGCAAATAGAATTCGAAGCCTTTCAGAATGTATGTATTTAATTTGGCGATGCGATGCATGTTGATGATATAGAGGAATCAATATTCAATATATCAAGGAATCAACTTATACGAAAAACATGGTAATAGTGTCCATGAAGAAGTAAGTGCAGGCTGACAACGCGAAATCGCGTCATATCTTGACAATCGTAGTAACAAGGATCGAAGTGGAATAAGAACTATACTCATCAATACTAATGTCATAAATACTATAGTAACTCGGTGTGTCTGTTACCTCTTCACGCTTACTTTTTTAAACCGCTGAACCGTGGTGACATGTGGTATGGAGATAGTTAAAGCTGCTGGGAAGGAAATAGCGTAGTTTTTATCTCGGAAATCATAGTACATACAGTTTCGTAATGTTTGTCCGTCTGTATGTCATAGTGTATGTGAAATTACGAAAAAATAATAAAATAGGGGGGCACCGGTTTTTTTAATGCACATTTAAAGGTTTGTATGTAATTGTACGCTTATTATTATTGTTTTTAATCAGAAACAGATCCATGTGTTTTTTTGACAAAAGTACATGCCTTCAGAATGGCTGGTCTTGAAACTGAACACTTTTTGTATTAGTCTTGTTGACCATTCAAACTTCAAACTAGGCATTCAAAATAAGGTAGTTAAGTCTGTCTTTTTTCATTCAATACATTACGAAATTATGTCGAATCTGTAATACTAACTTGGTTTATTAAGTATATAAATTGTATTCTTAGGTCATTCACTTGTCAGATTAATCTTTTCAATTTAAAAACCGACTAAAGAAAATAAAGGAAGGGTTAAAATAAACGTACTTACGAATATAATTATTTCATTGCCATCAAAATCATTATCACCATCAAGCGACACACATTTGATCTGCTATTTAGTTGATTCTCTAAATTAATAACCTTAATGGGAAACTAATGTCTTTTCTTTTATAAACCGTACCAAATGTTGCTCACATCTGAAGTGTTACAAGTACAATAACAGTTTTGCTACCAAAAATCACCTGCGTATAAATATTAAATCGAGCATCTTATATTTACGTAAATAAGTAACAAAAACTTGTTTATTTAAATCATAAGCTTAAGAATAATAATAAATAAGTTATATCAGTGCAATTTTTTCATAATTAAAAACATACACTGTATTTGTGTGTGTATTTTCTCAAACATGCAATGAAATATTGATGTTACGTTCCTTATAATAGGCTGCGAAGTATGACGTTTCAGGTGCGGCTAGGACAAAAGGTAGTTAATGGAATTTCATACAAATCTTGCAGGCCTAGGCCGGCAAAGTCCTCTTTTTTTAATTTCCATTCCACATAAATTTGTGGCACAGGCATCATGGCATTCTGCCACAATGCTTATTAAAAATAAAACTTTGTTTTTTTTTGGTGTTTATTTCATTGCATGTTTGAGAAAAGCACTATACATACCTCGGCGGGAAATATGGGGTAGCCCGCCTCAGACCTATCCGACCTCGCTGCGTTCGACCGTCTATTTGTCTTCGGCCGGCAACCCCTTTCGTCCCGGCCTCTGTAGTAATGTACTATTTTTGCAGTGGCAACCCACATTGATCTTGAATTAGAGTTCGCAGATTAATTATGTACGACGGATTCCTCCGACTACTATTTAAATGACCATTGTTAGACCATATCTCGTTACAATAGGTCCTAACAATAGGGGCTACAAAGGGTCAATGATTTTATTTGTATTTCGACTGCGATGAAGATCGTGGCACGAGAAACTTACTTTGAGTTGGCATAGGCCGCCGTTTTACGATATACCTAATACAGTCGGTTGAGGAAGAACCGCACTAGGACTTTAGCCTGTGAGAATGTAGTTGGTTTGTATGTATGTACGATTATGATAAGAAGCATTTGCTTTCAAAATAAGCTGAAGAAAAATCACAGTAGTGACAAACTATAGTATGTATGTAAGGATGGTTTATCAAATAATCTTTGATATAGGATATAGGTATACCTATCACCTATAACAATGTTAAAAAATATAGTCGACAATTCAAATAATTGACATGTTTTTAAACATTGATCTATTAAGCTAGCTAGGAGTCAATAATAATTGCAATCTGATAGTAAAAACCCTTATAATATTGACAACTCTATCTGGAAGCGGCCAAATGAACGGATAACGTAGGTATTTATAAGATACATTAGTCTAAGTAATTACTTGAATTACCATGTAATTATATCAAACCCGAAAGACGTATCGTGGAGCAGCCTCAACAAGATAGACCGAGCGACGATCTTCTCAGGATCGCAAGAAGCCGTTGGATGAGTGTGGAGCAAGATCGGTTACAGGAGGCCCCTTGTTCAGCATTGTACATTTTCTGCTGATATGATGAAGACAATAAACAAAATAAACGAACTTTATTCCGCAAGAAGCTGCAATGACACTTTTTCACAAGACAAAATCTACTAGCGTTCGTAAATAAAACTGTACTGTCGAACAGACACGTCGAGACAAACTCAACAGTGATTTTTCCCCAAAAATTGCTTATTATGATGACAATACTTGACCTAATATCTAAGAAACGCTAGTTAACTAATATTAGTGTAATAAATAAGCAGAATTATTCCATCTATACGAAGCGTCTAACAACCCCGTCTGGCGGCACGCCAGTGGATGAAGTAGTGTTCTCGAGACGAAACATAACAAATACACATAAAACTCTAGGTAGACCATGCCTTTTTCCTCTGACACTCAATCTATCGTACCTAACAGCGGCCAGGTGGTCAAATGCTTATCAATCTCCACTCGCCTAATGACATACTTTTTAAATCGAAATTGCACGGTGAAAGCAGCTTTTTTGCGATACACAATGCCCGTTTGTAAAAAAGTTGGAAGATCGACACAGTGAATGTTACTGTCTTTACCACGCCTTTAGTACGAGCTGAATGAGGTCTGTTACACGGTTATTAATATGACAATACTGAAGGCGTATGATGGTTGCCATTTTATCACTTAACGTCGTGGATAAGACGCCCGTCACTCTCGCACTCGCATACTTGTCAGAACGTGACGAACGTCTTATCCACGACGATAAGTGATAAAATGGCAATCATCATACGCCCGCAGGTGTGTCAATATTATCTCGGTTTTCAAAAATTGTTTGGATTTTGCGTCAA
Organism: Notocelia uddmanniana; assembly: GCA_905163555.1. Lineage (NCBI taxonomy): Eukaryota > Metazoa > Arthropoda > Insecta > Lepidoptera > Tortricidae > Notocelia > Notocelia uddmanniana. The sequence continues at coordinate 4,350,413 of LR991057.1, forward strand.
TATTCATTAACATGCACGTGATACGGATCGTGATAGGAGTGTATCGCGTGATAATAATAACCGTGTAACAGGCCCCTACGAGTATCCTAGAATGTCAGTACATACCTGCTAGATTATTATTAAGTTTTTTTTTTAAAATCTGATTTCTTAGACGAAATAACAAAGCATGATAGTGGTTGCCGAAAGAGTCACCCTAGCAGATTTGTAATGGTGCTCCCAAACTGGCTGTTATAAATGTTTTATAACTTATAACATAGTATAACAATGATAAGGCTATGTAACACTATGATGTTGAAGAAAGATAGTTGCTGATATAGTTATGAGTGGTTTCGGAGCTACTTAACCGAGCGGCGTCAACTAGTAAAAATGGGTGAACACAGCAGCGATTGGTTACCAGTGAACTATGGGGTTCCACAAGGAAGCATCCTCGGGCCTACACTTTTCCTTATATATATGGATGACATCCTTAGACTTAATCTACACCAGGCGGACATAATTTGTTATGCCGACGATACCGTTGTGCTGTTTCACGACAAGACATGGGATACTGTACTCACCCTCGCGGAAAGAGGATTATCACTCATTATGACGTGGCTGCAAAATAATTTACTTACCCTAAATGTCGATAAATCCAACTTCCTTGCCTTTTCCAAAACATCAGCCTCATCTTATTCGTTACAACCCAATCTATACATTCATACTGCTTGCTGTCCAACCTTGAGTAGTAGCTCCACCACGTGCGCTTGTAGCACAATAGTCAGGGCAAAAAGTGTCAAATACCTTGGGCTGGTCATAGATCAGAACCTGTCGTTTGGACAGCATATTGTTTCTCTTTCCGCCAAAGTGAGGAAGTGTATATATGTAATGAAGCGGCTCCGTGACTGTACTGGGAAGGAAGTGCTTTACCTTGTTTACAGCGCACTGTGTCAGTCAATCTTACAATATTGTGTGAGTGTCTGGGGCAGCGCTGCTAAAGTTCACCTACTTCTGGTGGAGAGGGCGCAGCGTGCGGTCATTAAGGTGATGCTAAGGAAACCTTATAGGTTTTCCACAGACGTCCTTTATTGCGAAACTAACCTTTTGAGAGTTAGACAACTATATATAGCGGCGGCAGTGTTAGCACATAGTTATGTTGTTAAACTACCAACTTATGCAGAACTTCTAGAAAAACGGACGTTTAGAGTTCCCCTTCCACCGAGAAGCTCTGCGTTTGCAAAGCGCGCCCCAGCCTATATGCATCTGCGCATCTACAACAATGTTTGTAAAGTGTGTGACATCAAACAGCACCCCGTAGGAACGGTACAGGCTATCCTAAAAAAGTGGTTAGTGCCTCTGACATACAATGACACCGAAGCTCTCCTCCATGCCTGCATGTAGCTATAAAACACACACGCGGAACACACACACACACACACACACACACACACACACACAACAAACGCACACACACACACACACAGACACAGACACACACACACATGTATATAATTATAGTCACGCATTTAAGGTTACTTCTATTTTAATGTTCTTGCATTTTTTACTAAGTATATTTCAGTACATATAAGCACTTCAGTAATTTAAGGTTTTGAGTATTTAGTTTATTTGTTAAGTTGATGAACCCAAGTGAAGTGTCCCTAAATCAAATTCAATATGTACAACGCACTGCTAGGTCCCGAGATACAGGCTCAGCCTAGTTCGGGGCCTGACGGATATTGTAATGTAAATGGAAAACCATGTATGTTTTCAAAATAAATTTATTCTTATTCTTATATAATTTAACATTTAGCACGCTATTTCCAATCTGGAGGACCTGGGTTCGAACCCCGGATCGTTCCAACGGGATTTTTTTATAAAACTTATAGACATAATAACAATATAACTATTATTATTTGTTTAATTGATAGTCAACAGTAGCTCTACAGAGAATGTTTTCCACATTGTGAGGAAACCTGTCTCACCCCAACGATCTAGTTTACATCTGGGTTGGAATGGAAGGTCAGATTTTTTTTATACCACGTCGATGGCAAACAAGCTTACGGGCCACCTGATGGTAAGCGGTCACCGCAGCCTATGTACGCTTGCAACTCCAAGGGTGACGTGTGGGCGTGTATCCGACCCTTTAAAAATGTATACACCCCTTTCTTGAAGAACCCCATACTGCCTACTCCATACTGCTGAACTAGTGCCTACGCCAAATCATGAGATACCGGGGCACCTAGCCAAAGCGGATCCCGGGATCATTTAAGCTTGAATCGCAAAGAGCGCGGCGCAGCGTTGTTGCGGGGTGAAGGTAGTTTTGCGGTAAAGCGAACGCGGTCCGGGGCGTGTCGCATCAAAAAACCGCGCGGTATTCGGTAGCGCGGTAGAGCGGAGGCGGCGTGTGTGGCATATGAAGCAGTAAGCGACAGTCGACAGTTTCGCAAAGATCAAACATTCAAGCCCGCCTCCGCCCCGCGCTGCGCCGCGGCCGCTTTGTGCGTTTCGCGCTTTAGGATACAAACGAGAAAAACGCTAGGAGGATGACGAAAGTACACTCGCGGTCAAAAATATCGGAACATCCTGAATATAATAAACGCAGTAAGGTTTTTTTTGTAGTTACATAATATACTATTACCATCATACCATATCCAACCCAACTATACCAACAATATAAGTAATTTCCGGGATCCTAAAATATCAATATCCAAAAATGATATTTTTTTGCGATATCTCGCTCCGCTAACGTTGTTTTTTTCATGGGTTTTTACGAGCCCGATTTGAGTATGGTAACGTTATATTCGCAGTTTAAATGTAAAATTAAATAAAGATTAGGACAGGATAAAAAAAACTGTTCAAACTTGTACTATTTTAGGTATATACGACGGTATTTTACCGACCCGTATTCTTTGTCCACGAGGGTAGTTTCAGAAAAGTCTGCTATGACGATATCGTTCAAATGTTTTACATTTAATCAATACTCGTGTTTTAAGGTCAAAAGTAGCCCGAACAAAGTAGCACTTGACATGATTGGTAAATTGGGCTTCAAATTACACATTCTGTTATCAATCATAGACTACGAGTGAAAATTATAAAGTAAGCCTTTTGATAGACATTTGGCGTGTCTAGTAGTTTTAAGTTTTCCCAAGAATAGATTATGCAGGTTGCGTTATTCCCAACGGTATGACGTCACAACAAAATTATAGGAAAATTAGCATAACACACTTTTTTAGCTACAATAGAAAGTGAAAACTCTTGCTCTCTCTTCATGCAGCTGTAATAAAATGTATGTCAATGCTATTAAGAATTTTGTTTGGGAAACCATTTACTCACTGTATGTAAAGGTTTCACCAACTCTCTACGATTTAGCAAACATTTGAATAGCCTTGTCCTCGAACATAACAAATATTATCTACTAGATACTATTCGTGACTTCGTACGACAAAATTATAGCCTATTATTTAACTATGTGTTATTCAGATAACTTAGCTACTACCAGAAAATATCGTCAAAATCCATTCAGTCAGTAGTTTTTGAGATTAACAGGAACAAATATCGCCACAAACTTTCACGTTTCTAGTAGGTATATACATATTATAATAGCATAACAATATTATTTCCAAACAAAAACACAAAGAACTCCTGACATCCCAATTTTCTCAATCTTATCATTGAGGTATTTCAAATTTTCAGAATACCTAATTAACGTAATACCTATAGATCGAAATTACTACGAAAAAAGTCGAGCTAAGCGAAACGGTCGTATCGTAGCTCCCTACAATTTAATAGTGCAATACGACCTTTCGATTTCAGACAACAAAACCTTTATTCATAAACCAGCTTTGAAACTGCCAATAGAAGTGTGAGAACATTCCTGCTATAGGCTGATCCCTAGCTTCGAAAAACTATGCATAGTCTAAATTCTCCAATATACTGGTCGGGTATAGCACAGTCGTGAATGACTGTGTGGAACTGGCCAGAATACATCGGCCATGACGCCGGCTGTCGGTTCCCATGCCGCCAAGGTCTGGGAGCGTCCTGCTGGCTTCCCTAACAGCCAAAAGATAATAACGACCTATAAACTTCATAGAGACATACGGTACTCTTCTTCGGAACAGGAGAACAAAGCGTAACAACACTACACATTATACTGTTGTGTATGACACAAGTAATCAAAGTGGCTTTTGTGTATTTGGAAGGACGAAGTTACAGTTCGATAAAGGCACATCCCAAATTCGAAGCCAAGTTTTACGTAACGTGGTATAGCTAGTGAGAATTTTAATACGTATGTCATATTTTACCATGTTATATATAAAACAAATACAATATTAATATACATATGTGTCAGGGATTCACTGCTTAGTGGGCTATTTAGTAGATTAACATCACAAAATGACGATTTGAACTTAAGTGGCAGTGGGCGGCGCATATAACACGTAGAATCGATGGACGTTGGGGCGGAAACTTTCTCAAGTGGCGACCACGTACCGGAAGGTGTAGCGTGGGTAGGCCCCCCACAAGGTGGACTGATGACCTGGCAAGGGTCGCGGGTGTCCGCTGGATGCGGGTGGCGCAGGACCGTTCATTGTGGAACTCTTTGGGGGAGGTCTATGTCCAGTAATGAACGTCCTTCGGCTGATGATGATAAAGATTTAAGAAAGTGTACTTAGTAAGCTCGGAACCGGGAAAAAACCCCGAAATAGCCAAATATTTTGAATTAGTTTATGCTCTTTATGTAGGACTCAATAATGTATTTAACGTGAAATAGTAAACCAAAGATAAAAAAAACCGTGGTTTAGTACCAAGAGAATACCGGTATCCAAGCCCTATAATATTAGGAGTGGTTTTTGCTTAGTCCATTGCGGGTATGTGCTAAAAGTTGCATTACGAACTACCCTCTTCAAAACTAACTTAGACGTTGCGATGACCATATAAAAGGCATTAGCTCCGTGACTCTGGAAATCTCCGCCTTTTTGTCCCCAAAATGACGGGCCGCAGCCCGCCCTGCCGTAGTGGTGACGCGACACAGTTCCTAAAGCACCCAGCTCAAAGAAAAATAAAATCTGTCTCTAACGAGAGTAATAGTTATTTTTAATTAATTTTACAAGTCTCAGTAATTCTAGGGCGTTTGACATGCGCTTCGCCAATTAAAGACGACATTTGCCCAGTATTATTGGTTTAGAATTTTAAAATTAACACGGTCAGGTCGCACATTTCTTAACTACCATCGTCATCCTATAAAAAGAAAAGAAAGAAATTTCAAACTTATTCACTAAATAAATAAATAATAAATATTAGGGGACAATCTTACACAAATCGACCTAGTCCCGAACTAAGCAAACCACCTATGAATTTCATTCTCAAAAATGCTCTAATTATTTTTGTTATCTCGGATCGGATGCGCGATAACCAAGACCGTTTAACCCCACTTGACTCCGGTGCTCCGGCCAGGGGGTCTACTCCGAAGTTCGAAATCCGAACTTCGTATGGTGCCGTCCCTTTCACTCTCCTGTCATACACTATATGAGTGAAAGGGACGGCACCATACGAAGTTCGGATTTCGAATTTCGGAGTAGACCCCCTGACACGAGCCGACCCGCGCTCCGCCGGTATCCGGTGAAGGCCAAAGGGTCGTTCCGGCGGCGTTAAACATAACTTCTCATTTATTACGTACACATGTGTCATTATCAAGCAAAATGTACCCATTGTTTATAATTATCGTAATGTCTGACACATGTCAGTAGTTACATAACTACTACTACTACTCCTCTGGCGCATCGACCCAAAGTGTGTCTTGGTCTCCAATACGAGTGCACGCCACTGATCCCGATCCTGTATCATTTCCTTCCACGAGTCAGCTTGAAGCTCGCATAGATCGACCTCCACAACATCGGCCTCTCTCTCGCTCACTCGGTTTGCCCAGGTAGGCTCTTTTGACGGCACGGTCGACACCCATTCGCTCTAGATGACTAAGCCAACGAAGTCTTGCACAAAAGATCCCATTGGGTCGAAGTGCATCCGCAAGAAGTGCATCAACTGTACTGGGAAGGATAACGCAAGGATGATGATGATGATGATGAATCACCTTATACACTGACACATAAGGAATGATATAAGAGGAAGCTTGAAACTAAGCTTATAGTTGAAAAGTTCCGAGCTAATAACATGTCAATTTGGGCAATAAGCTCAAAGAGACTGAGAGCAAATCTAATTGTGCAATTATGGTAACTTTGCATTAAGACTGGCATCCGAATCAATTGCCCGACTCGACCCTACTCCGCTTCTATCTGGTCTTCCACAAGATTGCCCAACATTTCACAAAAATAGTTCTAGCAATTTGGACCTTCTAGCACAAATAATAAAATCGCTATTCGAAGAGATTGTTTGTACTCAACCTTAAATAATTTCAAGTGTACTGTTTCGCCAGTAATTGGTTGAATTGGATCATACTAACACTTCGGGTTCAGCAGTCTTATTGCTTGGTGACATTGCAAATCTAATTTCCCAATCTTGGTTTATTGATGTGGGCAATATTACAATGATACAAATTGGTATACAACCAATTGAAAATTTAGATTACTTTCTTGAAGTTTAGATTTCAAAGCACACTCAAAGCTTAACACCATAAATACTGAACCTCCTGCGTATAAATAGAAAATCAAATCAGGGCCTCATACCATAACTGCGTATCAATATCAATGCGCTGCACTCACACAAACATGGCTAACCGTTTACACGAAAGAGAGCGAATGATCTAACGTAATTCACAAATTACAATCGTCCTCAAACGAGTCTAAATTTCGGAGTTTACTAGATTATGGACACGCTGACTCAAAGTGACGGCTGGTGGGCCAAAATTTTTGTAGCCTCTTCCGGGAAAAAGCGTTCGTAGACCACCAGCTCGATGGGTGGATTGGGTGGATGACATTAGGAAGATCTGACATTAGAAGGACCGGGACGAATAGCATACTCGAAGAGAGGCCTATGCTCGGCCCGGCTAGAATGACAGCAAAATGACTACTTTTACGGTCACGTTTTATCATCAAATTCGGGTAAAATTTATACGCGAATTGTCTAATATGATACACAATCATATAATCCGTCGTACGCAAAACATACGTTATTTCAATATTTTAACGTCATGTGCTAACATAGTAATCGTCATGGACATAAATATATGTAGGTCACTCGAGACCTTACTTGAAATTTTACGCTATGTAGAATATTGACAAGTGGTTCGAAATCTCCACATTAATGATCTGAAACGAATTTCGGGTTATCATCATTGCGTTTGAGCACTAATATTACTATTTCCTTCAATAAAACTACAAATGAACGAATGTAAATATTTTTTATCAGTCAACTTTTATAAATTGGCAACATCTGTATATGGAGATAATATAAATTTTGTTTATGGAGATAAATTTACGTTGCAACATTTGCATGTTAGCTAATTGAGATAAAATATCCAGTCGGAGCATAGAAGTGTTCGGTATTAACGTGCTAGCCGGGCAGCAGTGGGCGATTACGGGGTTGAAAATGACGATGATGATGACTAGATTATAGGTCTCACAATTAAAACTGAGACGGTACCGAAGGCTACCCTTTGAAGTCTCCCCTTTTTCACTCCTGACACAAGCGCCGCCTGAGTTAGAATCGGAAGACCTATAAAAGTTCATTTCAATTAGACCGCGTAGCTTTACGATTCGAACTTAACAAGTTCATTATCATTACCCACTACATGCCAGGCAGGATGGCAGCGCTCCAAGACAGATTCCAAACCCTAACCAAATGATTGATTAGCAATATATTCTGTCTGGCAATTTGTTTCATTTAAAATGGACGCGCCAAAACAATACACAGGTAGATACATAATTACATCAACAATGTCATCAAAATGTCATAGTAGATAAAATAGTAAGCCATGCATAAAACTTAGTCCCCAAAGCTTTGCTTATTTGATAATTGAGCACCTTATTCCGTAGGGTACAAAGTTACGCACATCGAGTAGAAAACGTATCTTATCTAAGCCAAATTTGGCTGACGATGTTGACACCTATTAATTTGTCAAAACAATCACCTTCAAAGTAAATTACTCAGTGTAGGTCACTAGAGTTGTCTAGAAAGTTTTAGTACGTAATAGTAACACAGTAGTAGTTATAGTAATACTATAATTCTATCAAAGGAATTATTATGTGTAGCAGCCCATAAGACGAGCCTAGATCAAAGAAACAATCGCGGCTATAAATATGACAGACTTCGTATGGCTTCGTTTGACTAGCCGTGATCAGACGATGACAAGGTCCCAACTGCGATTAAATTGTTCAACCAATAGCAACTTTATATCAATGTAGCAAGGTTCTAAGAATAAGAACTGGACAAAAATTATAGAACCTTTCCTTCAGAAGGATTTCGTTTACGGCTGGTCTGTTATAGTCTTCATAAATAAACGTTTGTATTTAACGTTGCTAATGCGTAATGGATTGAATATTATTTATTATAGATAACTCTGCTATTGGTAAAATATTACTTGACTAACGAATTTTTCAAATCGGTGAGCACTTGAGTTCCGGAGTTCAATCCCCTATACACAGCAACATACAAACTCACTCTACCTCTTCATTATTATATTCTACTTAGATAGTACATATAGATTAGTACAGATAAGGGAGGATAATAGGTACTTAACTGTTATTCAAAAGAAATCTAGGATGATTTAGTATAGTATAGTATTATGTTTAAGATAATAATTGTTTTGTTTCGGTGCATGATTCGATTAAGCAATTGAGCGCTTCACTCACCAACAAACTTGACAAACTGCAGGTTACAGTTTGGCAAAATTGTAAATTTTGTTTGTAAACATGTACCTTCCTGAAAAAATAAAAAAAATCTTCTTAGTTGGAGTTATGTCGGTACTTTACAAACAAAAAATAAAACGAAATAAAAACAAACCTTGAAATAAATTGCAAGCCAACTACCATAGCGTATCAAATTTAAATTTTCAGCCTGACTCTACAATGAAATGCAGCCACATCCTGTCTAGATTTATCTTTCAGGTAACGCCGAGTTTCTTACGCCGGTTCTTCTCGTGGCAGAGGTATATTTTCCGAACCGGTGGTAGTTTATTGACGTTCATAGGTGCATGTAATATGCCTAATTTGAAGAATAAACTACTTTTACTTTTTTTTACAAATTTATAAATAAAATACCGCTAATAATTGGTCCCTAATACATCAGCCCAAGAGTGGGCACTCATGCCATTTGTCAGCGATTTAAAAAGGTCAACGAATAACGATTTATCCCCAAATGCCGAACCATGAAAATCGTCACTATAGGTCAAAGTTAACGAGCACTAAACAGAATATTAAGGTAGTCTGGGTATCGATTGCCGTGAGCATAATATAATGAAGAAGACATATGAAGTTCAGTTCAGTTCAGTTCAGTTCTTTATTTGCTCATAATTAGACAATTAGTCATGCAAATACAGTTTACACACAGATTTAACAAAAATACATTTTTAGAAAATTCGACAAAGCTATTATTATTAATTTCAAATTTAGTTGTTTAACAAAGCAATCAAGAATTACGCGGTACATAATAAATCACTAATAATTAAAGAACGATCAAATATAAAATTTTAAAAGAAAAAGAATTACCCTACCCATATAAATATAAATCAATATCTTGTCAAAATAATGAGTATATTCAATATATGTCAATTGGCTAAAAACTAAACAATGTTCAAGGTCAGTAAAAGATAAAATAAGAGAATAAAATTGTTAAGTATACATAAATAGGAGTAGGTCAATTAAAGATTCTGGCATAAAACTCCTTTAGGCTGTAGAAGGGCCTAGTTAGTAAGTATTCTTTAAGAAGTTTACTAAACAATTGTACATTTTCAGCATTTTTAATGTCTTCTTCTAATTGGTTAAAAATTTTTAGTGATACCCAGGTAATACTTTTATTAAAATGAAAATAATGGGACGTCGGTAGTGCTAGCTGTTGTTTACGTCTTAATGGGTAATTTATTCCTGTACTAGCAGATTTAAAAGAATCTTTGTTTTTGTATACATAGATGCTAATGTGATATATATAAAGTGATACCACTGTAAGAATTTTATGTTTTACAAAAAGATTTCTGTGAGTCGCTGGAAAGTAACCTTCAATAACCCTCAAGCTCTTCTTTTGTAGTAACAGGAGTTCACTAATTTGAGTGCTAGTCCCCCAGACCTCTATGCCGTATCTTACTATGCTCTCGAAATAAGAGTAGTAAATCAGCTTTAACGTGTTTATGTCAGTTAGTTTGGCCATGGATTTTAGCGAATAGCATGCACTAGCGAGTTTCTTACGTAGGTTATCTATATGTTGTTGCCATCGTAAGTAAGAGTCCAATTCTATCCCAAGGAATTTCACAGTCGCAGACTTGTTAATGGGTAATTCAATTGAATAATCAGGTGTCTGTACGGCTCTTCTAAATATTATATAATTACTTTTATCTAGACTTAGTTGCAGGCCATTTGATTTAAACCAGTCAATTATACATTTCCAACATCGATTAGCATTGCAAGATAGTTCTTCATATGTAGATGCACTGATAATGATACTGGTGTCATCGGCATATAAGTAAGGGATGCCACAGGGTAAGCAGTCAGGTAGGTCATTGATAAAAATAATAAATAATAATGGCCCCAATACTGATCCCTGAGGTACACCGCATTTTATCAGACAATTTTTTGACCTACTAAGTACTTCGTTTCCAGATTCGTCAACAGCTTTGATCTCCACAAATTGAATACGATTAGTTAGGTATGACGTAAACAGATCAAGAACCGAACCACGAACTCCATAGTACTCGAGTTTACTCAATAGTATTTTATGATCAACGCAGTCAAATGCTTTACTTAGGTCACAGAATAAGCCTGCACATTTGTAGCCTAGATTAAGATTTTTCATAACCTCAGTAACTAAGCCTACCATTGCTGTCACAGTACTTTTTCCTTTACAGAAACCGTGTTGAAAATTGGATAGGAAATTATTGTCATTGAGATGTTTAGCTAGCCTCACTGCCAGGCATTTTTCGAAAATTTTGGAAATAATTGATAGTAAAGATATAGGGCGATAGTTGTTGACATTATTCTTGCATCCTTTTTTATGTATCGGAATGACCCGGGCCACTTTGAGAGCTTCAGGAAAAGAACCTTCATTAATATGTTCATTGAATATGTGGCAAAGAGGAATACATAGTAGATCTATGTTATTTTTAAACATCGTTGTTGTCAGGTTATCAAAGCCACATGACTTACTATTTTTTATTCTCTTGACAATCTTAATGATTTCAACTTCATCTATGGGAAGCATAAACATTGATTTACTATTACATATTTGTTTTTTATTAAGAAATTCTTTATATTGAGTAGTGTTCATATTTTTGTCTCTTAAGTTGTGACCAACGTTAGCGAAAAAATCATTAAAAGTGTTACATATTGTGGTAGGATCACGCAATTTTGTTTTACCTTCTGTTAATTCCCACTTATTATTACTTATGGACGAATGTTTACCAGTGTTTTCTTTGATAAGTCGCCAGACCGTTCTAGACTTATTTTTAGATCTTTTGATAATGTTTTTGATATGTAAACTTTTTGCCGTAGTGAGTGTAGTTTTTAGTATTGATTTATACAGGTTAAAATATGCACTAAGGTTTTTATTAGGCGTAGTATATTTGAGTGTAATGTGTAACTGCCTTTTTTTTCTGCAGCTCTTTTTTATCCCTTTTGTCAGCCAATTTTTGTTATTGCTTTTTACAAAGGTTCTCTTAATGGGATAGTGTTTGTCTATTAAGGTATTAATCACGTCATAGAATTTATTTATCTGTTCTTTGAAGCCAATTTGTTTGAAAATATCGTACCATTCTATAGTACCCAAATCCTGTCTAAACGAAGTATTAGCTGCTGAAGTATAGTGCCGCTTTAGAACTATTCTCCTTACATCCTTTGAGTTAGTATTTTATTCCTTAGTTTTAATAATTTGTGCATCATGATCCGAAAACGAACATGGAATGACGGTAGCTTCATATGCATCAATATCTGTAAATATGTTATCTATGATTGTTGCCGATTTCTGTGTGCATCTTGTTGGGTGAATAATACTAGGTTTTAAATTGTGTTCTAATAAAGTTTGGAGTAGTCTTTTTGTATTACTTGACTTACTGTCCGATAAATTTATGTTAAAATCACCACAAATAAATATATTATTTTTATTAAAGCTACGCAAAAAGTCTTCTAACTTCTCTATGAACTTAATGGGAGAGGAATGGGGACAACGATATACTACTATTATGTGATAGATATTATGATTGAGTGTCAGTGAAATTCCACAGATTTCACATGTTTTTTCTATATAATATTTTGAGACATCAATGATTTTATATTTATCGTGAAAATTTTCTTTAACAAAAATTAGGGTTCCGCCCCCTCCTGTAAGAACTCTAGATGTTTCTGTTGCTACACGATAACCTGAAAGATATATTGATTTAAATTCGTCCGGTTCTAACCATGTTTCTGTTATAGCAATAACGGCTGGCCTAGCCATGGTGTCAAATTCTAAAAAGGCTTCCAGACTTAGTATCTTATTCCTAAGGCGGTTGATATTTAAGTGCATAATGCATTGTAAGTGTTGTGCCGAGTCATCTGGAAGCGTCGTACTCATAAAAAACTAAGGCTGTTATAGCATTTTTCGTTTATAATTTTCAGTGCATCATTCACAGCAAGTGCAATTTTATGTTTACCTCGTATATTAAGCTTATATCCGTCATACTTGTAGTCATCTGTTAATAATTTTTCACCTATACTTTTAGCATGTACATGACAATATTTGCCCATTAATTCCGGCAATCTAAGATTAAACTCTAGAACAAATTCATTAAAACTTATTGCATTACTGTTTAAACTACTTGGTATGGTACATATTACAATATTACAATGGGATAAACTTTTAGCCGCATTTTCTAGTTGTTGCATTACACTGTCGATACTGTTAATACCGAAATCACTACCACCGCATAATATCACTACGCAGTCATTTTTCGTGAAATCATTTGTCTTTGTAGAAAGATCCTGAAGGATCCTATCCGTTGTGCCAAAATAAACTACATCTGTGGAAATATCATAGTCATGCTTTCGAATTTTGGTAAGAACATGTGTCAATTCAGTTCCATGAAAATCTGACAATATTAGTAATCTAGGTTTAATAGTATGTCGAATTGCCTGTGTTTCCTGTGTACATTGTTGTTGTGCTCTTGTTCCATCTTTACCTATTTCATCGATACATCTCTCAGTACTGTGGCAAGAATAGTTTCCTATATTCACTTGTGAGTCCCTCCTCCTATCCGTATTTGTGTTCATTACTTTGGTAGTAGGTTGTTGCTTTAGATCATTTAAACCGCTTTCAATAACAAGCATTTTACTTTGCAGCATAGTAATTGATCGTTGCATTTGAAATAAGACTCTTTCTTTCCTTTTTAATGTTTTATTTTCCGAATCTAATATCATGTACTTTCGTGTAATGTTGCTTAGTCGATCAAGTAGCTTTTTCCCTTTACAGGCAGATTTTTTGTTCTTTCTGTCCTTGTATTCAGAGTTAATCTCCTCGTTGGTGAAATTTAAGTTTGATGACGACTTTTTTAGTTTTGTGATTTCTTTTGAAAGTTGTAAGTTTTCTTCTTCTAATTCTTCAATCCTAAGCGCCAGGTTCCTTTTCTCATTCTCATTTTTTATGATGGTAGACTTCAGTGGTGTAATTATTTCTATATTATCAGTATCCATAATATCAATTCTAGATGTCAAGTCATGGTTGTCAAGCGTCAGCATATTCAATTGGCTGCAGAGTCTGTTACATATTTCATCCTTTTCTTTCAGCAGCAAATTAAGGGATTTTATTTCATCATGAAATTTCAGAATTTCGCTCTCTTTGATATCTGAGGAATTTTGTCTTATTTCCTTAATTTCTTTTTTAAGGACACCAATTAATTTATCTTTATCACTTATCGTTTTTAGGCATTTAAGGTGGTCGTGTAAACCTTCCTCGTCACTGTGTACCGTGGTGAGTTTATTTTCGGCCAATAATCTTCTTGTTCGTGTTGATTTTGCGAATGTTACCTTTGCGGGGTTGCTAACGCTACACTCTCCTATTGTACCAGTCTTAGGTGGCGGTGTTGATGTCTTTTTCTGTGGTTTGCAGTTCAAGCATTTCCATTTTTTTATATTCATAGGTAACACTTTTTTGGCCTCTGCTTCTGATAATCCAGCACATGCGTAGTGCATTTTGGCTTGGCAACCAGTACATTTTAATACAGTTTCTGAGCCTAATTCCAACTGACATTTTATACACTCCATTGTGGTTTAGTGTTAAATTACTTATAATATTTGAACAACCTCCGTGAACGCTAACAAAGTTTCTGAACGAGCGTACTCTGTGGCAATGTCAGGTCAGCTGTCAGTCCTGCCACTTTTCAATGTCAAGTGGTTATTGCGCGTGCGCTATCAGCTGTTTTATTTGTTTACCGTGATTTATAATAGATTATATTGCGAATATTGACTGTTAATTTGAAGTTTTATCTGTGTGAGTGTGTTGTCATAAAAAACAGTTATCTTTCTAATTCAATTTAGTACAGATTACATAGAAAGTAGCTCACCGGAAAGGTCCTGTGTGATTATCCGTACAGTGCTGTGATGGTTCCATATTTTTAAGGAGTTTCGTGCACTTAGTATGAAGGTTTTACTAAGGTTAGGAAGACTTAAGGTACCGAAGAGGTAAGTAAGGTATCGAAGACAAGCCGATTAGAATCGCGATAATTCTGCCGACTTGACTGCTACTTGACCTAATACAGTCAAAATTGAAAATAACTATGCACTCAGAGGGGCCTTTTATACGGTGATTATTATCACAATACTGGGATAACAATATTATAGCGGATATAAAAATTGTTTGAATTTTGCTTCAAAATTTATCAATATCCTATCCACGTGATATTGATATGTTTTCTGATATAGTGTATGTGTATCGCGTGATACAATATGCGAAAATGACTCTAACACGTTCATGGACGAAGATGTCAAAGCATTCGTGTTTGACCCCCTTTTTTAACCGACTTCAAGATTTCAAAAGAGGGGGTTATCAATACGGTTGTTTTTTTTTTAATGTTTGTTACTCCATAAATCCGTCATTTCTTAACCGATTTGGAAAATTCTTTTTTTTGATTGTAAGTATATATATCCAAGTTGGTCCCGTTTTTGTCAAAACGCAGTTCTGATGATGGGATCCATGAGGAGTTGAGGAAACTCCTCAAATCTTTAAGGCGAACATATAGTGATTTTTGTATTTTTATCAACAAGTCAAGCATTTTCATCCAAAAATGTGACATTGGATGAATTGGAACTGCTGATGATGATCAGAACAGAACTCTTCAACGACGAAAAGATCACGTTTGGCGATTTGTCCTCCTAGCTGTGTTTGTTAAGCAATTTCTATTTTCACGATTAATTTTTGTCATGCTTGATTTCTGATGATGGGATCCATGAGGAGTTGAGGGAACTCCTCAAATCTTAAAGGCAAACATATAGTGATTTTTGTGTTTATCAACAAATCGAGCATTATCATACAAAAATGTGACATTTGATGAAGTGGAGCTGCAGATGATGATCAGAACAGAACTCTTCAACGACGAAAAGATCACGTTTGGCGATTTGTCCTCGTAGCTGTGTTTGTTAAGCAAGTTCTATTTTCACGATTAATTTTTGTCATGCTCGATTTCTGATGATGGGATCCATGAGGAATTGAGGGAACTCCTCAAATCTTAAAGGCAAACATATAGTGATTTTTGTGTTTTTATCAACAAATCGAGCATTTTCATACAAAAATGTGACATTTGATGAAGTGCAACTGCTGATGATGATCAGAACAGAACTCTTCAACGACGTAAAGTTCACGTTTGGTGATTTGTCCTTCTAGTTGTGTTTGTTAAGCAAGTTCTATTTTCACGATTAATTTTTGTCATGCTCTAGTTCTGATGATGGGATCCATTAGGAATCGAGGGAACTCCTCGAATGTGAAAGGCACACAAATAGTGATTTTAGTATTTTTATAAACTAATCAAGCATTTTCATTCAAAAAAGTGACATTTGATGAAGTGGAACTGCTGATGATGATCAGAACGGAACTCTTCAACGACCCGTAGTTCACGTTTGGCGATTTCTTCTCTTCGTTTTATTTGTCAAGCAAGCAAGGTTTTTCCATGATTCCATAAGGAATTGAGTGTACTTAGTCTTCTACCATTATAAACGTACTTATAGCCATTTTTATTTTATTGTATGGAATCTAAGATTGCACCATCTAAGTATAATAATCTTTCACCGGCCTACCCCATTGAAGTCGGTTTTTTTTTCTTATAAATTATTATGGCACGAATTCTATAGTAGTCGTGAGTCGTCCCCCTGCTGCTTTAAGCAAAAATGTTAGAGAATTCGCTCTGCCATAGTAAATACTTATAAGTCTCGATTTACTGTCACGTTGTACCAAACTAGGTAGCGTTTACTGTTTCGTAGTAATGATTTTTGCGGATGCATTGAGGAATCGCCAACCTCATCATGCCAGGCGAAGGACGTCAACTGCCGGACATAGGCCTCCCCCAAAGAGTTTCATAATTACCGGTCCTGCGCCACCCATATCCACCGGACACCCGCGGTCTTTATCAGGTCATCACCATCAGCCTACCGTGTAGGGGGCCTGCCGATGCTTACGGTACGTGGTCATCACTCGAGAACCTTTCCGCCCCAACGGCCATCGGTTCTACGTGCTATGTGCCTCGTGCCACTTAAGTTTAGCGATTCGGAGGGCTATATCGGTCACTTTGGTTCTGTTGCGGATGGCCTCATTCTTGACGCGATCACGCAGAGAAACTCCCAGCATACCCCTCTCCATTACTCATTGCTTGTTGTTTGCCATCACTAAAAAAACAACAGCTGATGTCGTATTTATGCGCCTATAGTCCTGACCGTGAATTGTGACGGAAATAGATAATTAATGAGACCCTGGTTTGGCCACATGCCCCGGGCGCCTCGTTTCCTACTATCAGAAAGCCAAGTCGTTAAAAGAAGCACCTCATTATAAAGGTGACGGTAGTTTACGCGCCAATCTTAGAATATACTAGAAGGAAATTTTGCTTATATAATTAATTAATAACAATATGTTTTCATGAGCTTTTATTTAATTTGCAATGCTCGTTTGGGTCAAATCTTGCAAGTCTTTGACAAACTTTCCTTCTTCGACAAAGTTTTTTTTTATGATTGACTGACCAGCGAGTGGCTTTATTCTCACCTGGTGGAAAGCGATGACAAGGCCTAAGATGTTGCTCACTGGTTCAGTAATAGCCTCACTCTTGTCTTGACGAGACCCCGATTGTATGTAGCAGGAAATATAGACGGTGGCAGCAAATTCCAATCGAGAAATTTTGCACATTTGTATAAGTCAGATAATAATGCAAGTACGTAAACATGGTTCGACAAATCTAGCTATTCTGATGATGGAGACGGAGAGTGGCCATAGGAACTCATCAATTTTAAAAATATAACCACCGGTTTTGGGCTCATTAGAATCCTGTCAACGAGTGTCTCTCGGATATCACTGCAAAAAAGTACAATCGGCAATAAAAACTTGTTCCAAAAATTACATTTTGAACACGGACATTTTTAAACTATACAAGATAGAGAGACGATGGCTGGTGAAGTAAGAAACATGCGACATTTTTGTTGCTGTGCAGGTTTCTACATCATGCCAATTATTTTAATGAACTCCAAACCGACCCGTCCTCACCTCACACCTCACCCGTTTTTATATAGAAACTGTCAAATGTCATTTGTCAAATTTTGACAGTTTCCATATAAAAACGGTTGAAGTGTGGGGTAAAAGGTAAGGACGAGTCGCTTTGCGAATAACTGCCCTGGCAATATACGTGGCGCTCCTGTTCATTAGATGAAACATCATTTAATACAAAACAAAGATTGTGTTGAAAGGCTATTCAGCTCAAACTAGTTCTTGAATGAATTTCTCCGATTAACTACTACGTTATCGGTGAAATTTTAAGACAATAACTAGAATAACGTGTCTTTGAGAAATATAAGACTACAACGAACCAACTTTTAACGGCTCCCTCTACTTAACCTCCGACATCATCATCACCATATCAGCCGATGGACGTCCACTGCTGGCTATAGGTCTCTCCTAAAGAATGCCACAATGACCGATCCTGCGCGACCCGCATTCAGCTGACTACCGCGAGCTTTACCAGGTCATCAGTCCACCCTGTGGGGGGCCAACAGCCTACCCACGCTGCACCTTCCAGTAGGTACGTGGTCGCCACTCAAGAACCTTTCCGCCCCAACGGCCATCGTTTCTATGTGAAATGTGCCCCGCCCAACCTCCTACATAACAGACAGAGCATTTGTCTACATAAAAAGTCGACATCGTTAGGAACCCGGTCAAATAGGTATTAGATAGGTATTAGTAGGTACAAGGCCTAGTTTTTCCTCTGAGTAGGAAGGTCAAATGACAATCACTGTCATAAAACTAGTGTTCAGGCTAAACGATAGCATTAGACGTTAAAGCGTACCCTGGACTCCTTTACGAATAGGTTAAAAGAAGGATAAAAATAAGATACCAAATAAAAACCGACTTCAATTTTGTACTTGCTATGCCACAATGTGTGGTTTCCGTGAGTTAATGCTTGGTTACCTACAGAAAATACCGAAATCGGCATATGCGTGCATATCAAATTCGAGGAGTTCCCCCTTTTCCTCCTAGATCTCATCATCAGACCTTCACCAAATTTATATGGGACCTACGTCGGGGTACCTGCTTTGAAACAAAAAAAGAATTATCCAAATCGTCCAACGTGGTAAAGAGTTCTCGGGGAACATACATACATAAAAAAAGAACAAGCAAACATGCAGACGAACTGATTACCTCCTTCCTTCCATTGAAGTCGGTAAAAAAGATGATGATATAGACTAGTTTTGTGGTCTTTTCATTGCCAATCTAGAGTCTAGATCACAGCGGATTATATTAATCTGTTTACCATGCACGAGCGGCCTCGGGACATGATCAACATAATACATGCCGCCCGTCGTTCAGTGGATTAAACGATTCGAAGCAGTGGCCGCGTGTTTGCGTCGAAGACACTCGAACAACACCGTGCTATCTATATTTAGTGCCGTCATATATATTGTCATAGTTTATGGCGTCAGTTAAAGGAGGCAGAGGAGAAAAAAACGCCTCATTATAATAAGTAGGTTCAGTGACTGAATTTGCAATATCAAGCGGAAGCTATAGTAATATGCAATGGATGAGAGCCATTTCATTTCATTTTCATGAGACCAAGAAGAACATAAGTTGTGTCGTATCGAGTTATTAAAAGAAAGACTGAGGAGAGAAATACATGAAAAGCCTAACTCTTAAATACATGGTGATATGATGATGATGTTAAGAACCATTTTACGCGGTCTATCCCGTCACCGAGATCTTAGTTACGATGCTGGAGATTCGTTTATAATACATCTCTTTGTTGTTAATATATGAGTTTATTTTAATGTGTGTAGACCCGAAGACTTCAAACATTGCATGGCATGGCATACCTACATGGCAAATGTGTGCCCAGGTATTTTTCTGTTAATAGCCAGTGGTGTGGCATAACGGTACAACCCTTACTTTCTTTAGCCAAGTGTTAAGAATAATGATTTATTGTACAAAATACACCCAAAACAAATCTTGAAATCAAAAGAATCAAATGACGACTACGTACTTACATCACGTCGACCTGTGATAAATAGGTACAATGACTAGAAAATCAGCTAGTAACAAATTGAATTTATAATAATCAGAGCCGCGTTCAGAACGAGGTCGGTATAAATCTCTGTTCAGTTTCGAGATATCGTCCAACATTGAGCGCTGTAAACATTGTGGTTGCGCGTGCCCATATTCGCATTCGATACGAGATCATGAGCGTTCATACATGGTGACTATTGCTGCAATGCAGTCATGATACAGTCACGATATCTAAAATGCTCTACAAACCTGCCAGCTGGTCGCGAAAACTGCTTTGAGTGTGAATAAATCGAATGATTGCTGACTCACAACGTGCATGTGAAACCCCTGCAGTTGCAGGCGTCCATAGGCTGCGGTGATAGCTTACCAACAGGCGGGCCGTACGCTTGTGTCTAACTGCGCATCTACAGAACCCTATATAACGCGTGGCCCGACACGCACTTGGGCGGTTTTTTACGATCTACCTTAGTTAGAGCTTTAAAGTAATCTGTTTCCCGTTGCCGTCATAAATTCATGACGCAATGTCTCAGATGAATGAATCAGCCTAAAGCTCGCATGATCGTGCTGGTTATATCGGACATGTGCCATTTGCACCTTACTAGCGAATGTGTAAGTGCGGGAGGGACGAATGCTGAGCAGTTTACAAATCAGTCTAACGCATAAGACATCAACATCATCTTCATCAGCCTGTGTCAGTCCGCTGCTGGACATAGGCCTGTCCCATGGCACGCCACTGAGCTAGTTCTCCAGCTCTTCTCCTCCAATCCCTGCCTTAATGTAGCCAGGGTCAGTTCATGTTTGCGAAATTGGCGGCCTACAGCCCAGGGATTCTTTACACCCTCTCCCCGCTGTAACCGTGACCGCCGCCGTGGTCAGGAATAGCGGAGCGACCGGGAATTGGGGGCAGTGGTATATAATGACTTTTCACACAACGTGGGGTACGTACGTATAATAGTTAAAGTGAGCTTGCACAAGATAATAAAGAAATAGCTAGTTTTATGTAGATCGCCTTCCTAAGACGAGGAGGTCTTGACGTACGACAATGGAAACGTTAGACGATAAACGGCTAGCAGCGAATTTGGCAGCTCGACTAGACAACAACACGCCAACTATCACGTGAACATGTCGATTCAGCCGCTGTAAATATGTCCGAAATTAACAGTTTACCATTCGGCTAATACTCATGAAAACCGATCGGAATCCGACTAGTTTCAATGACAGTTGACAGCTCTGGTTCTCGAATTACGTATTCACAATCATCTTTTTAGACTACTCAAATAGATAAAGGCTCGGCAACGAATGTGATTGGAGTTGGGGAGACAATTCTAACTCATTCACTGATACGGTCGGTTCGTAGCGCTTCGCCATAGACCTTAGCTGCATCTCCAAAGTAGCGTAAATGATTGACCTCACCACCAGGAATACTGCGACATAGCAGAAACGTCCGAAATGACCTCAAAGAGGTAATTTATATTCAGACAAAACAACAGCAACAACTCTCAACAAAGGTAATAACGCAATTAAGTCCCGTATCATCATAATCATCATCATCATGTCAGCCGAATGACGTCCACTGCTGGACATAGGCCGTATACTAACAATAATATGTGAAAATCTTGAATCAACATGCACGCGGTTTTATTTGTTATAAAATTCAAATACACGACCACCATTAAAATAATCAACCCACTTCCAAACTTGTAAAGTTCAACATTACGCAACGAGCAGCGGGCTATCGATCGAAGTTGCATAACGGGGAGGCCAGGCGCTGTCGGTGCCTAGGCACAGCTAGGTTTTGCCTCCCGGATCGCGGACCTTGAAATCAGGCGGTACGGTGGATGTTGGGTGTGAGAGTATGCATTTTAGATGACTAGGCAAACTTAATAAGAATGCTGCATGTGGTGGAATGTATAATGTAAATGTAGGTTTAAATAGTTTGGTGTAACTGGTTTATTTAACTCTGCTAAAAAGGAATAAGTTTTTGACCAAATTTTCATTTTTATTGCTCTCTATCATCAGACCAGCATAATAAGCCAATTTTTTTGCCTAAGTAGCTGCTAAAGAGCTTGAGTGCCCCGGCACAATAAATAACGACAATAACTTAGCTCTTTTCCATGTCTAGCCAATGGGTATTATGAAAATGAAAACTTTGAAAGTCCTCAACAAAATCCTAAAGGTATTTCTTCTGTAGGTATTAAAATGGATCTTCAGTGAGGACACACGAGTACACATATTAAACAAGGGAACAGGAACACATACAGAAAAAGTATGCATCTTTGCAAGTAAGTAAGTATGTATGTATGTTATAAGATTGAACACTTACTTAACAGCAGTGTTGTGGTCAGGTGTACGGTTTCAGTCATCAGTCAAGACGTCTTGTCGGCGTCGGGCGGGCGATCTATCCGATGTATCATGTAGGTACTATATACTCGTACTAATTAATTAATTATAAGGAGTGGTACAATCACTAGCAGAGAGGTAGAGGTAGGTTGTATTTCGTACACGCGAATTCTACGTTATATCATTGGTGTTCAACAGTAGCTTTCCGGTAAAACAATTAAACATCTTGAGGAAATTGGTTTAATGCCAATAAGGTATAGTTTTTCCTCGGGGATGAAAGGTCAGATGGCAGTCGCTTTTGTAAAACCAGCGCCTACGCCTTATCATGGGATTAGGCGCCTTTGAGTTACTAAAAGGAGAAGGATGACTTAGCGTGGTGCGTGGTACAACATGCCACAAAATGTGCAAGATTGCGATTGTGAGAATACTTGTACATGAAAGTGCAATTGTAATTACGACACTGTATTTTTTTGCAAATTAATTATTTGATTGATTGATTTAAAAAGTCCCAGACTTATTTTTTGGAAATAAATAATTTGATTGATTGATTTAAAAAGTCCTAGAATTATTTATTGGAAAGTTGGAAATAAATAATGTGATTGATTGATTTAGAAAGTCCCAGGCTTGCAAGGTGGGGCTGGTCCTGCACCAGCATCTCCCAAAAACTTATTGCGCATGCGTACCAACCTAAGTTTTAATAATTAGTAGTTAGTATTTAGTTACTTAAGAGTTACGTAACAAGAGGGAGGAAGTGTTACGTATGTGTGCGTGTGGCTGCGCCTACACACCCCTATATGAATAACGGAATACGGAATAAACGGCTGTGGTCAGTGCGCTATCCATCGTGGTTTCACTTATTCCCGTATAAGTAAGTATCAAGTCAGGCATCGGTCTTCACAGTCGCTGGAATTGCTATCTAATCATCACGGAGGTGTCTAACAAAAACTTTTGGCAGTCCGTAATCGACGCAGGTAATAAAGGCTAATGATCATGGTGATGTTATTTTATATACCAGTAAAACTTTCAAGTTAAGTTTTACGACAACATTTCCTTCATCCGCCGAGACGTTAATCGCATAATTGACTGCAATCGCGGCAAAAGTAGTAATGTCACGTTATGGCGACATCCACATCAACATAAATTGGAGGGCTTCAGAGAACAGAAGACCGCAGCCAAAATAACACTACTACGAGTATTTGCTCTGTATATAGGAATGTGGTAGCTGGTGCGCTGGTGTGGCTGGTGTGGCTGGTGTGGTGCTTGCTCTGTAGGGGGTGTGGTGTAACGTCGCCTGAGCTCCCGAGTATAGACTGTGTTGAGTATGGGGACCGGCATTTGTCTCTAGCTGGCAATACGCCGAATTGTAAATATTTTTACAAGCGGAAACGTCCACTTAGCGGAATTATAATTTCCAATCGAAAATGAAAAATTGAAAAATTTATCACCCCGGGCGGGGTTTCAACCTGCGACCTCTGGAATCCGTCCATCGCTCTTTCCAACTGAGCTACCGCGGGTTATCTCGAGGCGACGAATCTTTCAATCAGTTCACTCTTTTTAATTAAGCCTTAGGGAGACTAGTAGCGACATCTACCGTCAAAGTTGCTACAACTTTTTGAAAAGGCACCAACGTCTCAAGTTACATTGAGAATCATTAGTAACAATGTGCTACCCCATTCTAACTGTAAATATTTTTACAAGCGGAAACGTCCACTTAGCGGAATTATAATATTATATTAATAATATTCAATATTTTTTTCTTTTTTTATTATTAATATTTTATTATTTATTTATTTAATTTTTCAATTTTTTATTGTCGATTGGAAATTGAAATACACCGAATTCTCAAATGAAAACGGGTCGGCAGCGCGCTTGTGATTGTTTAAGAGTCACAAGCGTCCATAGGCTTTGTTTGCTTACTATTAGATGGGCCCTATGCTTGTTTGCCCCAGTTGTAGTGTGGACAAATAAAAATTTGAAGATCTAAGAATATTATGCCACCATCCCTACCTATCCCGCTAGAATTTCTATAGACAAAGTATATCGGAATAAAAAGTAGTATATCTGTACGAGTAAAAGCCACGAAAAGCTTATGTTTTTTTTTCTATTTTTCCCTTAGTTTGAAATTTAGAATTTTCGTTAGCAAAATTATTCTAGCTTCTGAAATGCTCGTAATTACAGAAGGTTTTCGTGTCTTAGGTACGTACAATACGTGCTGCATGTTTCATTCATAAGTGCTCATAGAACTGTTTTCACGCAAACACACGCACGTGTTTCGTTACAGAACAAAACCAGCCTTATAAAAGGCTGCCAAGACGAGAGTACATTATATATTCTGGCCTGTAGGTGACAACACGAGTTCGTACCTAAAACAAAAGGACTCTTAGGCAAAAGGCGACTCAAGAGAACCCTATTCTTCTCGTGAAAAAAGATGCGGATTGTAAAGTGGTGAAGATGTCTACAAAATCCAAAGTCATATTAATCTGCCAACACAGAGTACTAGTACTATATTAATTTTGTTAATGTAGTAGTAATACCGATTAGTGTAAATAAACAAACCAGTATGCGAGCAATCAAGCGGCAAGGCTCATAAGGTCAAAAAATCTTTTATAATTAAGATTGGTAGTTAATTTTTAGGGTTCCGTACCTTGAAAGGAAAAAACGGAACCCTTATAGGATCACTTTGTTGTCGATCCGTCCGTCTGTCTGTCTTTCCGTGAACTCATAATCTTGAAATTTGGTACGAAGGAACGTCTTATAGCACAGACGAAGGATTTTTTTAGTTACATCATATGTATAATAAAAATATTGTTTACGGAACCCTCGGTGCGCGAGTCCGACTCGCACTGGCTAGTTTTTTTTTCATGATTTACACAAAGATAAGTTACATACAAGGGCGAACTAACATATCCTTTTAAGAGACCTCAATTCCTCATCCCTCAAGCTTGAAATGCACAGAGCGCGGAGTCGTTGCGGGTCGGGGGCGTTTTTGCGATATAGCGAACGCTGTCCGGGCCACGTCGCACTAAAAAACCGCGAGGTATTCTGTAGCGCGGTAGAGCGGAGACGGCGTGTATGACATATGAAGCAGTAATCGACAGTCGAAAGTTTCATTGCTACCTCCCAACTCCTTTTGAGAACTCGCAAATAACTCTTCAGTTCCACTGGCGCGAAATTTTTCAGTAATTCTCAGTTGCGTCGCTTTTCAGTGCACTTCACCCCCCTCCCTGCGGGTAGGTCCCCCTCTGTTACGTAACTCGTGACCTAGATCCGAAGAGTGCCTACAGCGAGAGGGAGACTCATATACCTCAATATACACGACATCAAAAATATGTATACAGCCTTAATAGAAGGGAGTAAGGTGCACAATTAGAAATATATATTTGACGTCATTCAGTACGTCGAGTATGGATTTTTGCTGAATTATTGCATAACACAGACTGGGTGATAGAACTTAAGGACTGAGCATGCAAATTGGAGATAAGTGAACAAGATTGTATGATTACGATTAGATGTTAAGACAATGAGGACACTGAATGAAACTTATTGATAAGCTACCGCAGTGCAGCTGTGCCTCCTGAGGCCCTGAAAAATTATTGTGTTTTTGAATTAGGAATTCTTTTGTTATTCATTTTAAGTTCAAATCAATTTTGGAATTTGTACAAAAACTTGTACGCGGGGCCTTAAGACGTTATTATAGAAGTATACCTACTGATAAATAGGTGTGGGAAAAGCTCACTCTACTACTACTTTGTCTACAGATTTGTCTTTTTAACCGAATTCAAAAAAAGTAGGAGGTTCTCAATTCGTCGGAATATATATATATTCATGTATGTTCACCGATTACTCGGAGACTAGTGGACCGATTTCAAGAATTCTTTTTTTGTTTGAAAGGGTATGTTTTCTAGTTGGTCCCATTGTGACCAAGTCTGGATCTGATGACGGAATCTTGGAAAAATCGAGGGGACTTTCAAATTATATAGCAGGAAGGGCCGAGTGTGAGTATGGAAAAGTTAGGAGTCGGTGTTTTTTTGTTAAAATTTTACTTCTTCCTTTAATTTAATATACCTAAGCATGCGCGTACTACCTAATACTACTTAGCTGTTGAATATGATATACACATGTACTTACTGACTGGCAAACTAGAACTTTGGCATCTCTCTTACTACTGTTTACGTACAACTACTTTGTCGGCTTACGCCTACGCATTCAGATTTCCCATTCTAAGTTCTTTTTCCATGGATACTGTATTTCTTTAAACGTCTAGTATCTACTCCATTCGTCAAGATCTAGTGTTAGCTACTCGTTGACAACGATACAAACAAACTTAAACTCGCCCTTATCTCAATACTTATAAGAACTATGTGCAATGTTACCGCGGCCTGTGTACCTAAAAGAGTTCGGCTTTTGCGTTAGAAGTGTTCTTTCACAGAGCTTTGATGCGAAGGCCTTTATGTACTTCAATTCTGCAGACGCGCCTTTGATTAGTAAGAGCACTTTGCTACTGTGTTTCTAAGGCCACGTTTATGAATAGGCGACGACGGGGCGCGTGCAGCGCGGTAGTGCGATGCAAGTTTCTACTTTGTACAAAAACCCTCACGCTAGTAGAGTAAAATAAAATTTCACCTCATCATCGATATACTTCTATTTAAGAGCATAGCGTTTGTCGTAATTGGGTAGTGCCCCCCAGTAAAAAATGTTCAGTCGGTTAGATTTTAAAACACTATTCGACACGTATTTTTTGTTTCGTCATTCAAACAAAAGATGGCAAAGATAAAGCGTGTCAAAGTTCAGGAGTTGGGTTCGTGACGTCACGCTACGCTAAAAAGTGTAGCGCGGCGTGACGTCACGAAGAACTTTAATAGGTACTTTATAACTTCATTTTTTTTGTTTGAAGCGTACTTACCACACACTGCAGCGGCCTGCGGTGGCGTCGCGGTGGCGATGGCGGCCAGTTGTAAACTATGACAATCAAGGCCGCGTGTGTCTGAATGATTGATAGGATTGTCATACATAATGTCCGATTGGCCGCCACCGCAGGCCACTCCAGTGTGTGTGACACGCATTTTTAATGGAAATTTATAATAGTACGTAGGTACGAGTATCTAACGATTCGAAATGTTGCATTTTTCGTGCAACATGTTTCGATGCACAAATCCGCGATAAGAAATGCGTAACTAACGGACTCGATATCCATCATCATTACTATATACGTCCCACTATTTACTGGGCACAGGCCCCCTCTCATACATCAGTGGAAACGGGTAGTACTCCCCTCGTTGTCCCAGTGTGGGTTGGGTACCCGCTACCCGCACTCGATATTAGAGTGTCAATTTTAACACTTGCCAGAAACCCGCTAGCAGGTGGGCGCTCGACTCGTAGGCGCTTCCCGCAACATACGGTTTTTCGCATGTCATCGGCTACGAGAGTAGCGCTACAAAATTGTTGGCAGTGAGAGTATTAAACTCAATGCCTCTCTAGTACTCTCTAAAATCTGTCTTCTGTGAAATCTCTCTAAAATCTATGCCTCTGCGTCTGTCTATCTGTATGTATGTATGCGCGATAGACTCCAAAACGGCTTAATGGTTTTAGATGTGGCTTTCACCAACGTGTAGCTTGGTTCTTCCGGATAATTTTGGTGTATAA
Organism: Notocelia uddmanniana; assembly: GCA_905163555.1. Taxonomy (NCBI): domain Eukaryota; kingdom Metazoa; phylum Arthropoda; class Insecta; order Lepidoptera; family Tortricidae; genus Notocelia; species Notocelia uddmanniana. The sequence goes on from LR991057.1 coordinate 4,378,244, forward strand.
CTTATGCATATTTCTCACTTGCATTATATATTTCAATCCGTACGAAGCGCGGGGTGGATCGCTGGTAAGTAATATATACAATACTACTAGTATAGGTCGACTCACAAGAGCTGGCGTGGAATGTCTATGAAATTAATGACAGATTCATACATTTTCCGCGCCAGCTCTTGTGAATCGACATATACTACTACCACCATAATCAAAGGAAAGAGGGCAGGGGAAGACCGCGACGTGCGTTTATAGATCAAGCTAAAAAGAAGATAAATGTAATGTCGTATCAGGAGCTCAAAGCGTTGGCAGAGAGAACCAATAAGAATGGCTACTCGTCTTGTGTCCTAAAATAATATATTTAATCCACCACCACCATATCAGCCAAAGCACGTCCACTGCTGGACATGGGCCTCCCCCAAATTCACAGGGGGTATATGCCATAATCGCCGCGCAGGGCGATTGCAGTATCTCCACCGCACTCCAGGGATACTGCTGCCCATCCCCCGGTGGTCTTGGTCGTAGTTTTAGGACACACCCGGGTCCATATAAATATTTAATCCGTTAGTTGATTATCAAAAAATATTAAATACCTATGTATGTTTGTGTCATGTCCAAAAGCGAATAAGCGACCAAAATTAATAAATAGTTGTTACTTTTTTCACATAGGCAAACTTTATTACATAAATTACTAATTTACACTCAATTCGGACAACACATTACCAACGTTGCAAAAATAGAGAGAAAGACGATCAAACCAACAGGAATCATTCATAACGCTCTCTACGGCTCTACCCAACCCAGTTAAGTCCATAGCGCTATCTATGGCTCTTTATCCAACCCCAGTAAATTTCACAGCGATCTCTACGGCTCTTTATCCAACCCAGTAAATTCCACAGTGATCTCTACGGCTCTTTATCTAACCCAGTGAAATACATAACGATCTCTACGGCTCTTTATCCAACCCCCGTAAATTCCATAGCGATCTCTACGGCTTTTTATCCAACCCCCAGTAAATTCCATAGCGATCTCTACGGCTCTTTATCCAACCCCAGTAAATTCCATAGCGATCTCTACGGCTCTTTATCCAACCCCACTAAATTCCACAGCGATCTCTCTACGGCTCTTTATCTAACCCAGTGAAATCCATAACGATCTCTACGGTTCTTTATCCAACCCCCGTAAATTCCATAGCGACCTCTACGGCTCTTTATCTAACCCCCGTAAATTCCATAGCGATCTCTACGGCTTTTTATCCAACCCCAGTAAATTCCATAGCGATCTCTACGGCTCTTTATCCAACCCCAGTAAATTCCATAGCGATCTCCACGGCTCTTTATCCAACCCAGTAAATTCCACAGCGATCCCCAGACAGATAGATCCGACCTAGATAATTCCATAACGCTCTCTGCGGATCTTTATACAACCGAGATCATTTCATAAGGTTCTTTAAGGAACCAAGCTATTAAATCAAAGTGAGTCAAGCAGCCGTAGTTTCTTTTTCATGAGCGTCTAGCTCATCAAAGCGTACGCGGCGTCGCTGCCTTACCCATTTGCTTGGATCGCTTCCGAATCTGTAAATGAAGAGACGTTTACCAAGACAACACAACTGACTACATTGGCTCCTAATCGACACACACGCTTCAAAGGCGGTCATACCTCTATTCGACACGCCTAATTGCGCGGCATGAATTACCGCGCGATTGCATTCTTGGTCCCTCCGGTTATTTTGGATGGTGGAAGAGACTAAGTTTTGCATTCCGATTTGATATCAATGTGTTTGGCGCACTCTTTGTGACACGATAGTACCTATAGGCGCGTGGATACTTGCGCGCTAAATTGTCAATTGTTGATCATAGACAATCTCACCAATGGGATATTAAGAAATGCCTTTTTTGAACAAATTAGTGCCGTAACTGAGAAGTAGTTTTGATGCATGTCGAATTAGGATCTATTTGGCGCTTACATACGTTTTTTTTTCATATACCTGTCTGGTTGTGTCAGTTATGTTGCCTTTGTAAACATGGCTTCATTCACAGAATGAGCAGAACTTCCAAAACAATCTTAAGTAAAAATTTAAATAAATGTGTTCATCAAAATGGGCAAAGGTTTTGAAAACCAACACGTAGGTTTATATTTTGAAAGTATGTAGTCTATTAGATTTTCCAAGTGGAACAATTCGGTGATATATTCTGAGGATCAATCAAAAAGGTACTCACACAAAGTAGTTGTAGGCGATTGCGATGTACCATAGGGTGAACGTTATGATTCCTGAGGTCTCCACCATTTTCTGCAATAAAGAATACCTACATATAGGATAGAAGTTGATCCTTTTACTACCTTTCCACAAACTACTTGTTATATAAGGTTGCCTGGCTGGAAAATGTTTCATACAATATTCCCTATTTTGTGGGTACCCAATAAGTACATATTTTAGGCTTTTGGTATGTTTATAGGTACCTCCTACCTACTACCTAGCGCGGTAAAGAACATTCCAACCTCTTTTGGGTGCTTTTGGCTAGTACAGCTATATTGTCCCGCCTAAAATTTGGCAGAGACCTCTAATTACCACGAATTAAGTAGTCTGTTCACGAGTAAAGGACCGTTTAGGAACACAAAAGGTGTTGGTTGGTTTGGCCATAAGTCTCATAAAACGAACAAAACGTGAACATAAAGATGAATACCTCTCTTATTTACGGGAACAGTTCTCGAGGCGGTCGCCTGTGCATTTTGTAAGGATTTTTTAAAATTATTTTGTGTGTAATATCATGGCAAATACTGCCCGACATTGGCAGGTGACGTGTAAGGTTTTCAGCAAAATGTGGCATAGGTACGTAGCTATGGATGAGCAAAGAGTTTAAAACAAATTATTTGATGAGATTTTTTGTCTATGATTGATTACCCGACTGTGTATAAAAGACGATTTCTGATTACGTTGGTTACGTGGTTAATATATAAATAATAATAGTATGTAGATAGTGTCTAACTAAATGGAGCAAATGATATATTTATAGCGAGGGCGGTATGTATGCGGTATCCTGAGTGAATCGAAATATTCTACAATAGAATTTCGAGGGTATCGAGGGATTCTAAAGTATAATCTTGAGCGCAGCGAGGGATTAAAGTGTTTACGCCCAAGACGGAAATAATTTAGCTACAGTGTGACACATACTGCTTTTCACACCTTCTACGAGGAATAGTTATTTCTTCAACATGAGAGCAAAAGTAGATTTTTGCTGCGAGTATTGATGTTGAGTCCCGAGCAAGCGAAAGATACTATAATTGATTCACGAACGCAGCGACTGATTCAAAATTAGAATGTTGAGCGAAGCGAGGGACTCAAAGACACGAGGTGCAAATATCTTTGCTCTCGTGTGATACATACAACTTTTCACCTCACCGGCGAGAACATATAACGCAAAGGAATAGATAGTGATAGAGAGAAGAAGAACTAAACTATACTATGAAAAACTAAGAAGTAAGTTTTTTTTTCAAGCTGGAAATTTTGCTCACTGGTTTCAAGCAGCAAAACCGTAATTTTCGAGCCGCTGAGGTGAAAAAGTCATTGTTGCCCTCAAATGAGGGAAACTACGATTTTGATTATTCTTTAGAGGGCAACAATGACTCTTTTCTGAATATCAGGTGTGAATAGACAATAGTCGCCCTATTGACAACACCCCAAAGTGTCATTTTTATTGAGAAAAAAGACAATTATTGCATAATAACCATTCTATATTAATATTATAAATGCGAAAGTAACTCTGCCTGTTTGTTACCTCTTCACGCTTAAACCTCTGAACCGATTATATGAAATTTGGCATGGAGACAGTTTGAAACCCGCGGAAGGATATACGATAGTTTTTATCCCGGAAATCATCTGTTCATCAAGGAGGTAAAATGCGGGGTAGAAGTTTGTATGGAGGTGCAACATAAACGAGTTGCACGCGGACGAAGTCGCGGGCATAAGCTAGTCATAACATAAATGCAGTAGCGTAGTTATGTCCCATCACACCATCATCACACTCACAATAACATGTAAGGTAAATATTACAACAAGCTTCGTGTTTACATAACTATGTAAATGTAAACAGTTATGATTTTAAATTCACAACTAGGTAAGGCTGGCATGAAACCTAAAAATAGTAGTATTTACAAGAACTAGGTACAAATTTTGTATTTAAAAAATACTCACTTTTCTTGAGATTGAAAGCTAAATGAAATTATTTAAAGTATTGTGTGATTGCTACGCTAATCTTCGTTTTCCCTAAAATAATGATTTCTATATGGCCATGGCTACTAACAATTTTTTTTATCCTGGGTTGCCAATGCAAAGATGTAAATACTAGATCTTACCTACGTTTTAGATTCAACATTTCACCCTCGCATCATTATGCACTTTTTTACTAAGTAAATGAAAGTGCATTGGACATTATATGTATGTACCTACAATTATCGCTACCTGGAGGTTATTGTGGCCCCCACATCCATTATTACAATATAGTTTTTATTAAGTATTGACTACCTTATAATTAACACTGTTTTTTCATTAATTGAACTTTTATTGTTAGACCAATGTATTCAATTATATTTCTTTGTCATGTTTGGTGTAGGCTGTAAATGACATTGTATCTAATAAATAAACAAATAATTTCCGTTCACTGTGGCATTTTCAATCGACACAGAAATAGACATACAGACCTAAATGCCCCAGGTAGTATATACAGAATGATTTTGGGGTCGTGATCCAAAATAATTGTACATGGTCAAAAATTCAAAGTAGACAACATCACAGTCGGTATGAAGGTTTATAACTCACACACTAATAGTTTTCTTTTTTTAACAAATTTTAATGGGAAATAATACTTTTTCATACAACTCGGTCACCCTACCGCACTGTCAACTCTCCATACCATCCGTCAAAGAGAGTAGGGTAACCATGTTTTTTTTGTGATTTTGTATTTTTTTCATCAAAATAAATTCAAAATGAAATGCGTTTGTTTCGTGTCACTACAATTTTTTTGAAATGGCTATCAGATACCAGGTGCAATAACCGGTTCTTGATCCACGACCCCGAAATCACCCTGTATATACGTTATGTACTTATTATTATGACTAATTAATTTTCAAGTGTTGAATAAAACAACTGGGTAACATGCATACATATTTATTAATATAAAATTCCTACAAAATACGATAACAATATGTATATTTAGGTACATTCCATAACTCCACCAGCGAGATGTTGAGCAAAATCAAGTGTGTTCTTGTTATTTCTTTGCTTAACATATTCTCTTTGATTTCATTAGGTTTTGACGATTATAAAAAGTAAAATATATCAATACGCATAGGTAGAACATATAAAAACATTATAAAAACCTAACCTAGGGTGCCGCTGGCAGCGAGGTGGGGCGGAGCTACCGGTGGTTAGGGCGACAGAGGAACCTCCTGACTATCCGTGCTATGTCTCGGAGTACCTCTGCACTGTATCTGACCCATGCGGGCCATCTAGCGAGTGTCTTATTAATTAATTAAATTTAATCTTTTGCACAAATGAAAGTTTAAAATTAATCATGCTTAAAAACATTTAGCTTCATCAATCATCATCAATACATTTTTATACCAATAAACGTTTTAATTAAAGTGCATATAGACGGTCCAGCGCGGCGGACTGCAATCGTTCTGCAAGCTATAAGAGAGAGCGGGATAGTGGTATAAAATCAAGGCCTCAAGTTTTTTTTAAAAGCATTTGGGAAAGTCGTCTGTCTGAATTATGATTAACCTTATAAACTAGTTGCTACATATTTTGGGTGCAAACAAAGGAGCTTTCATTTGGTATCAAAAGATGAATATATTAGGCATAACTAAATAAATCTGCGTCCAACAGTGGGACATGTACGGTCAACCAAATTGAAATAAAGGCCACTTCGTACCTTGTCACAGTGAAAATCAATATGAAAGTTGCTAGAGGTCTCATATTATTGTCACTGTGATAAGGTACGAAGTGGTCCACAAATCAAATTGGTTGACTGTACATAAAGGCATGATAATATGACACTTGATATGAAAAATCATAATAAAATCAAATCAACAAACGGTCCGTAATCGTAAGTTGCGTTCGTTAAAATCTAATTATATGGAAAACAAATTACCCTCCCAAGTTGTGAACTCCAACAGTGCTAATCAGTTTAAAAATAGACTTGACAAACTATCTAAAGCAGTGAATTATATTAGTGCTTAGTGAACTATGATTTAGACTTACCAGCGCGAGCTGGCTGTCTAAAATAATATAATAATAATAAAGTTTGCCAAGTTTGTATGGAATGAAAGTTGCCACCGCCATATTTAACGTTGACACTGAATAAGTAATAGTACTACTACGTACAGAAGGCCCACCGTTAACAAATCCCCCGTTTAGGTATGCCACGTGCGCCCTGTAGCCGGGGCATAGAATGCGGCTACGGTATCCTCTGCCTGTCGTAAAAGGCGACTAAAAGGGGGTCCTTGGGGTCGAACACGGTCGCAGTTGGGGGCTGCAATCGTCTATGAAAACAGATGGTGGGACCCACAGAGGTGTGACTTTAGGGCGGCACTGGTGCGACGGAGATCCCAGAGCTGTCCGAAATGAGTTGAGGAGGACGATCGGGGGGTTTTTAGCCGGTGCAAGGCCGACATAACCTCCGCATTGTCCCCGCGGTGCGGTGGTATCCATAATGGATTTCCCCCCCGAAAAAAAATGTATGCCAAACGTGCGTAAGCGTGGCCATCTCTTTCTATCGCACGCAACGCGCTCTTTCGAGGGCGGGGCATTAGCGCTAGGCCGGGCTATAAGCCCGCAATGCGGGCGCCCGACATGTACTTGCAGCGGCGCGATGAAGTCACGGAGTGAGCCGCGTCTGGCGTTGATCGGTCTATAACTAAGCGAGTGAGCGCGAAGCACCTCCGTTTTACTTTGGGCAACAAAGCTTTCGTATGTCCGGCTGTTCCCCACCACAGGTCGCATTTCTCAACCGACTCCCGTGCAATTTCGCGTTTTATTGTCGATTCAGTTTACGTTTTTTTTAAATGGTTTGTCAAATTGGGTCGTAATTTGGTACACCCGCCCTAATTGTATCGGAATGTCTTGTTTAGTAGGCGGCGACGAAGCCCTTGTTGAGTTTGTCGACGTACTCCTTGCGGCACTGCATATCGTCTGAGGGCCGGTTGTGTGCGGCCCACACCGGCTCGCCAATGAAGAACCGCTTCACTTTGATGTAGTTCTGTAATGAAACCAAATAAACATATGTGCCTATTTTCTTGTGCATGTATTGTATTGTAGTGTTTTGGTGGGGGGGGGGGTCCAGCAGTGGACGTCTTGATATGATGTTGATGGCTAGATGCTGGCCAAGAGCAATCCCATTTTTAATAAAAAAAAATAAAAAAAATTGATGATTGTCTAAGTTTTTGTTTTTCACATTTTAACGCTCGCGAAACCCCATAAAATCGGTATTCCCTCCGTATGGAGGGGGTTTTGTATAAAAATACCAGGTATTTTTCGTTCTTTCGTGTACCATTCCATGTTTAATCTGGCAATCTAGTAATACGTAATAATCTGAATACATTATTGAGTTTACGCTCTTTATCTAGATAATAAACTAATACATATTATTTTGCTGTTTCAGGATTTTGAAATTAACCGCTTCCGATCCCTGGAAGGACAGAGACAATTTTTTTTATACTACGACGGTGGCAAACAAGCTTACGGCCTGCCTGATGGTAAGCAGACACCGTAGCCTATGGACACTTGCGTCTCCAGAGGAATCACAAGTGCGTTGCAGACCTTTAATTGACTTGGGGATGCGCTGTGCTGAGTAAGGGACCCGAAAAGACGGTCTTTATTGGCACGGCTTATAAAAGAAGTGAATCATCATAAAAGTTGGCTTTCGCACTATTTAAAGGAGAATTAGCATGCAATTGTTTCATGGTAATCTATGTTTTAGTATTATTGGTTCAATTTTAGTTAAATGCTGGAAGGTATAAAAGGAAAGTTTAAATTCTGCGACTGTATCTTTTGATAACCTATGAACTCCTGGTGTTGAAACATTGGTTAGTCAAAACAATTACTTTACCACCACCATATCAGCCCTAGGACGTCCACTGCTGGATATAGGCCTCCCCCAATTTCATGGGGGGTAAATGCCATAATCGCCACGCTTGGCATGCGGGTTGGCGATCGCAGTATCAAAACCGCACTCTAGGAATGCTGCTGCCCATTCCCCGATGGTCTTGGTCGTAGTTTTAGGACATACCCGGGTCGAGGTTGCAATTACTTTACACAGTTCAACAATTCATTTCATGATATTCATAGCTCTGCTGGCTCCTCAGTTTTTTTTTATACTACGACGGTGGCAAACAAGCTTACGACCTGCCTGATGGTAAGCAGACACCGTAGCCTATGGACACTTGCGACTCCAGAGGAATCACAAGTGCGTTGCCGACTCTTTATTGACTTGGGGATGCGCTGTGTTGAGAGTAAAAAGTAAAAAAAGTTAAAGTAGTTTATTCTTCAAATTAGGCATATTACATGCACATATGAACGTCAATAAACTACCACCGGTTCGGAAAAATATACCTCTGCCACGAGAAGAACCGGCGTAAGAAACTCGGCAGAGTGAGGGACCCGCAGATATTTCCAGCTGTCAAGCTAGAGACATTATGCAGGCCCCCCACTCCCAACACAGCGCATCCTCGGGAGCTCTGGCGACCTTACTCACCACCAGGAACACAACACCACATACTTACCAAAGGGGCAAGTAGTGAGTTAAAACCTTTCAAATGACAGCATACTTTGTAATGCCATCTTTGCTTACAAACTTGATTTTCAATGCAAAGAAACGAATCTATGCAGAAGGTACATTATTGGTACATCACCAGCACCACCATATCAGCCCAAGGACGTTAACTGCTGGACATAGGCCTCCCCCAATTTCATGGGGGGTAAATGCCTAATGCATAATCGCCACGCTTGGCGTGCGGGTTGGCAATCGCAGTATCTCCACCGCATTCCAGGGATGCTGCTGCCCATCCCACGGTGGTCTTGGTCGTAGTTTTAGGACGTACCCGGGTCAACATATTGTTACATACATACATATAATCACGCCTGTTTCCCAGAGGGTTAGGCAGAGATCACGGATTTCCATTTGCTACGATCCTGGCATACAAGTTTCGCTTCAAAAATTCATGATGCATGCGCGCCGATTTAGGGTACTCTTGACCTGGCCTTTCTGCAGAATATCTCTGATTATTATTATTGCTACAAAAGAGTTAATATAAATTTTGCTGTGATTGTGTTGTTTGATTATGTAGTCACATAATACCTGTGGCTGTTTAGGCGCTGTGGGCATGACCACTTATGACGCCTTTAAGCATTCTTGGTGTTGAAAAGGTTGATTAAGATGAGAATTTATGTAATTGATAAACAGCTTCAGTAACACATGGTCATTATGAATTGTCATATTTCAGATCTTTTTCAAATTTTGTGGCACTCTTTGGGGGAGGCCTATGTCCAGCAGTGGGCGTCCTTCGGCTGATATGATGATGATATTCCAGAGTAAGAGGCCAAACTCTGGTCCCTGACTTCCATTCTTTGCCATAAAGCATTAGTGAAAAAATCAATGGATACCTTTTCTTTGTTTACAGTCCCAACTTGGGTGCCACCACCACCACCACCATATTAGCCAAAGGACGTCCACTGCTGGACATGGGCCTCCCCCAAATTCACATGGGGTATATGCCGTAATCGCTACGCTTGGCATGCGGGTTGGCGATCCCAGTATCTCCACCGCACTCCAGGGATGCTGCTGCCCATCCCCTGGTGGTCTTGGGTGCAAAAATAGTTTTTGCACCGATTGTGTTCTCCGAACGCGTGCAGGTGGGAACGTAGTATGTCTTCAAACAAAAGCTCCACATCAGAGTTATCTTTGTTTTTAACAGCATTTATTGTTGTAATTTTGTTGCAATGGCAACTGAAGCCATGACCAAGCCATCACAGTTAACTTACATTGAAGTCGAGTGTGAAGCGGTGGTAGATCCCGCGGGGCAGCACCAGCATGTCCCCCGGGGTCACCAGGATGCGGATCCACTGGTCTTCACGGTCACGCACGTCAAAGTAGCCCGACCCATCCAGCACGAACCTGGAACACGACATGCAATAGTCAGAGCCTTTTGAAAATTCCCAGAAGGTTCCTTGCTAATACTGCATATAATAAAAACATTGCCAGCAAGCTTATGTATTCGTGTGTTAGGGTGGTATTCCACTCGTCCAATTTCTTTGTCCAATCTTTGATCAAATTTCTTTGACAGAGGCCCAATCCACTCATCCAATATCTTTGTCTAAGTATTTTTTTTCATGCGTAGCCATATTGATTTAACTGTCATCGGAATCTTTGATCAAATGTCAGGGTCCCATCCAAGTTTGATGAAATCATCCAATTTCTTTGATCAAAGATAGTGGACAAAGATATTGGATGAGTTTAATACGGGGTGGTATTCTACTCATCCAATATCTTTGTCCAATTTCTTTGTCAAATCTTTGATCAAAGTTCTTTGACGGAGGCCCATTCCACTCATCCGATATCTTTGTCCAAAAAATTTTTTTTTCATGCGTAGCCATATTGATTTAACCGTCATCAGAATCTTTGATCAAATGTCGGGGTCCCATCCAAGTTGGATGAAATCATCCAATTTCTTTGATCAAATGTATATTGGACAAAGATATTGGATGAGTGGAATACCTCCCTTATGGATACATAAGCTAGCTAGCAAAATTTTTGGTATTGTGCTACAGGGATACAATAATACACGGGTAGATTTTTATTAATGTGACAGCACCAGTAATGGACAAGGACCAATTATGCACCTTGACTCTTATTTAAAAGAAAATAAGAGTTATACATTTTTTATTCAACAATCAATTTAAAACCATATGATCATTGAATTAGGAATGAAGTGTCCATTACTGGTACTTGTCAGCTTAAAGTGTCCAACACTGGTGGCGTCACCCTATGTGAGATTGGTACTTTTCAATTGTTTTGTACATGGTGCTGGCAGTAGACGATAAATTAGGAATGTTGTGTGAATTGCTTTAGAATGGCAAATGATTTAACATATTGTGCAGTATGAAAGACAACTTGACTACATAAAGACATGTGGATCCATTGTATTGTATGACATATAGTATGTTCAATTTTGTATTAAGCAGTAATGCTGCTAATGAAAATTCTAAATTTCAAATTAAAGGGAAAAATTTAAAAATTTAGTGCTCTGAGCAGGATTCGAACCTGCGACATCTGGCATACGCGGCCAATCGCTCTAGCCACTGAGATGGTCAGGAACGCAAACCTTCTAGTTCCCTCTTACAATGCCTTAGGGAGGTGTACAGCGACATCTACCTTAGAACACTTAGGCTGCTTTTAACGGCACCAACATCTCAAATTACATTGAGACTCGTCAGTCACGATGCGCCATCCCATACAATTTTTTTTTTTTTATTAAGCAGTCACGCTGCTAACAGAAATTCTTAATTTCAAATGGAACACTTTTTTTCAAGTTTTCCCTTTAATTTAAAATTTAGAAGTAGTATGTGTTCATGTGAACCTAATTTGGTAGAGTACCTATAGTAATAAATAAAAGTGAATAAAATCCTTCTTCATTTCCAATGTGCATGTGCAATGAGAGTGAGAAGTTCCACACGAAAGTTTTTCATACTACATTACATTACAAACTTATTGACAAACCATTGCTATGTACTTAATTATTATTTTTAACCCCCGCAAAAAGAGAGGGGTGTTATAAGTTTAATGTGTCTGTCTGTGGTATCGTAGCTCGCAAACGAATGAACTGTTTTTTTTTTGTGTCATAGATATATTTATCCCGAGTGTTCTTAGCCATGTTTCATGAAAATCTGTTCAGCCGTTTTTGAGAACATATCGGGGGTTTTTCAACTTTTCTAAGTTGTAGTTATATTTAGTCAATCATCTCACCTAATTCTCACAAAATTCTTTTAGAGGCGTTCTTAATCATAATAAGCCCTGAACCATATCTTACAAGACGCTAATGTTATATAGATGTATATGCTGATAGCATTGAAGTATTTTGAAAAAAAAAAATTAAAATTAATATAATAGCTATGTTTAAAATTGTACCATGATTTTGATACACACACAATAGTTGTTATTTTGTTCATATTATATAAGTAGAATATGTAATTAAACTACCACATAAGACTTTGGTGTTAATACTGTAAACTTATGTGTGAGTAAAGCAAATTGAATTAAATTGAAAAATAATAATCTACCTGATTTCCTCATCTGTATGCAGATGTTCCGTGTAGAAAGCGACCAGTTTTTCCTCATAGTTGGGCAGTGTTGCCTTGGAGGCCTCCATCTTGTCCTCGTAGGTGTAGCCGCGCTCCTGCTTTATTTTATCCAACACACCATCAGTGTCATAGGTGTCCACATTGAGCTGAAATATAAGGAATTAAATTTAGATAAAAGTTTTTTTATCAGTATGCTAATGGGCATTTCTCCAAGTGATTTCAGTGGTCACATTGTTGAAGACTTCTCTACAGAGTAGGCAGGGAATGCTTTCTTTATTTTTAGTGGTTGACACACTCGGAGAAATGCCTTAATACAGATTGCATTATAATTGTTTTAAGTATGTAAATACAACAATTACTACCAAGCTTTTTAAAGGCTGCTCCTCCATTTAAATAGGAACTCTAACTTCTGCAGAGAAGGTTCAAGTTCCACTGGAGTAAGGCGAAATATATATAAGTTTCTGAAGACACGACCGGAACCGATATTTCGCCCCTTAAAGCCTAGTACTTTAACTTTCATCGAAATCTGTAGAACCGTTATTGAGAACCCATTACCAACAAAAAATATTTAGTGTACATGTATAAAAAAAAAGTAAAAGTAGTTTATTCTACAAATTAGGCATATTACATGCACCTATTATAAGAATGGTGTTCGGTTAATAGAATGAGAATCTTTAACAAAAAACGTGTTGCAGCGCTTGATTTAAGGTGTTTTGATTTCATTCCTTACAATGTTTTGAAATGATAAGATAACAAGCATTCGCAGAGAACCACTAATAACCGGTTTTGAAAATCATAAGACGTAAAATCGGAGGGTAAAAATACCTAATAAATAGTATTTCAATTTTAAGTCGATAACGATAAGACGCAAAAACTTACGCTGAAATATTCAACTCCAGTTTTCTTGTACAAATCGTCTATGGAGATAAATTGAGGCGGATTCCTGTGATGTTCCGCGCGCTGGTCGTTCGTATCATCGTCCATGTACCAAGCTTTCACCATTTTATAAATCAAAATAACGAAATAATAAATAAATCAGTGTTGCCAGGGCACTTGAGTCGTAAGTTACATTTCGTTTCATGAAATGTTACATTTTTGCTGCAAAAGTTACATTAGTGTTTTTTTTTAATTTACGTGTTTTCGGAGTCGGAGGTCGGAGGCAAATTAGGGCGCTTTACTCGATTAATATTATCACGGTTTTCAAAATTGTATGGCTTTTGCTTCAATATCCACGTGATACGGATCGTGATATGAGTGTATCGCATGATAAAAGGCCCCATTGTTGATCTCAGCGAAATCGCGGAATATAAAGGCATCTATGAAGTAATGTTATGATAAAACGGACTCTAGTTTGATTTGTATACAACACCATTTTCACTGTTGTTACTATTTAGTTTTACGCCTAACTTTCTCGAATAAAAGTCCAAAAAAATCAAACTTTTTTACTTTTTCACTTCTAATTCTCGAAAAGTGTATCATGAACTCATGACTCATATTGGTCTTGTTGGGCGGGGCTAGGGTGGTGCATTGGACCCTGGGGAAAATCATTATCATGATTAACAAGATATTTGAGTTTGACCGGTCAAAACACTTCACCGTGGCGGATCCACCAATCACAAAACACTAACTTTTTCACTCATTAAAAAAACCTACTTTTTTATATCAACCAACCTTCCCAACCCTTAGATTAATAATTCCAACAGATCCGTAGCGTTAAGCAAGATAAGAAGATAACTTTTCATACAGTTGTCTCCATGCATTCGTATGGTTAATCAAGTAGAGTTAGAACGGGGCAGATAGTACGATCAAGTTCGGCTGTTAACGGATTGTTTCCATTTAAAAGCACACCGAAATGTCAAATCCCATATATATGATCCAAACGTCACAAACGTACTATTTACAGTTATGAAAGCGGAGACACTGACGGGCTTTGGTCTAAAAGCCATATCTCGAACAAAATAAGTAGTTATTTTGGACACTAGTCATAAAATCTACTATTATTTAACCACTTTTTAATTATTATGAAATAGTACCTAACAAACAACCTTAAAATTTTGAGAAAAGAATTCTGTTACGATTGCTTGTTTTTAGTGTCGCTGTACTCTGGTTGATTGATATCAGTATAAATTGTGTTTCATAAGAGGTAAACTAGTGTACTGTGATTGGTGAATTTGATGTGGTGAACTGTTTTGATTGGTCGGGTTACGATGTTTTGTAAATCATACTATGTATCCATATTTTCCCTAGGGGTTAGATGAACTGCTTTGGACCCGCTTGGTAAATCTAATATGTCACACTATTGGAGCATGAGAAGAGAAAAAAAAACGATAAACACTTTACACGATAATTTGTCATCTCTCTTTATTGAGTATTACCTATAAATTAGGTACTAGTCAATGTCCCTCTTACAAGTATTCATACATATTTGTTCACAATCACACAATATAAAAAAATTGACAGGTTTTTAATTTGCGACAAAAAACTAAAAATATTGTTAAATTTAGAAAATTATACAAAAAAAAGATTAAACCACCAAACTGGCATTGTTTTCTTTTTAAATTTTGTGTTGTAATACTAGTAGCGCACTTTTCTCAATTGTACAGCATCAATAACACAACGAAACAAAATTAATCAAAATGAGGCATGTTTTTTTTCTTTTTTTTTCTAGCTAAGTAGATAAGAAACCGCGAACTCGCGAAGTAAGAAACGAGCGCGCATACGGTCAAGCAAAATCGAGTTAAATGTACCCAGGATAAGTATCATTTTGTCATAGCGCGTTCCATTGACAGCCATCTCTGAGTGTGATATGGAGTGAAAGACGTGCCAGTTTTAAGTGTGCGTCAGTTTGGATGCGTTCGTAAACTGTTTGCAATAGAAATCTAGTATGACAAATCTCGTTGTTCTGAAAAGTTACGAAAATTGCCTTAAGTATAAAAATTACTTACATGTTACGCGAAGGGGTCAAAAGTTACGAAAAATGTAAGAAATGTAACCTTCTGGCAACACTGAAATAAATATTGTAGTACTTAGTAGAACCACAAGATGACAG
Source organism: Notocelia uddmanniana (assembly GCA_905163555.1). NCBI lineage: Eukaryota > Metazoa > Arthropoda > Insecta > Lepidoptera > Tortricidae > Notocelia > Notocelia uddmanniana. Next base: position 4,393,633 of record LR991057.1, read on the forward strand.
ACAGACAGACCGCAGTGATCTGAAATGACATTGACAAGACAAGATTTGATAAGATAAGTGACACAATATATACTGAGATAGAGACACCAGTGAAATACTCCACATAGATCGTAGCGCCGTTGTGTATTTAGTAAGAACCACAGATATCAGAGAAAAGCAGATAAGCGCTAATAAGTTGAATGTTTTCTATACTTCCGATCTATTCCCACTAACGTACTTATCAGTAAGTAAGAAAGAAATAGATATCATGTAGTCTGACAGGTCTTCAACTGTCATTGTCTCAACTATTCATCGCTTGGTGACGAGAGTTAGTGCAGTGAAAGATAATTTACTACGAAATATCGACATCGATATTCAATTACTGTTGATATTCTTAAGTCGTATATCTTACTCCTATACTTTGTTGAAATATTTATTAAATTAAAAACACAAACTGCATTCAATATCAATAATATAATATATATTAGGGGACAATCTTATACAAATCGACCTAGTCCCCAACTAAGCAAAGCTTGTACTAACCATGGGTACTAGACGACGATATACATACTTATATAGATAAATGCATAGAAAACATCCAAGACCCAGGATAAATGCACAAATCGCGATAAATGCACAAATAATGTCCTGACCGGGATTCGAACCCTGTCGTATGCAGGGTCACTACCAACTAAGCCAAAGTAGTCGTCAAACGTCAAAAGATTCTAATATATCCTACAGATTAAAATTATGTAGGTAATGACTAATGATTTTAAGCATTTTATACTTAAATGTTTATTTGAAACTTTAGGTTATGGTTGCCTCCAGGGCTCACCGGCCAGAACCCTTCCCCTTTCCCCAGACCCGCGAGGGTCCAGAGGAACTGAAAGAGCCCAGGCGTTCATAATCCAGTTTTGTCATAAAACAAATTATCTTAGCTCATTTAGATCAAAATATTTCTCTCAGATAAAAAAAACTATTAATGTATGCAACGTCTTAACATATTATACCTAAACCTAAACCAAACCAACTCATCTGAAGCGGTCTCTGAAAATTCAGTAAATAAATATTGCTCTTTCTCAACTTACCTCAAGGGGCCTCTGGAATATTGTTGGTATTGCATCTGGCAATAATTATCTTTTTTAGTAACATAAAAGTCACTTTTAAAATGTTTGGAGCAGATTCTGTGATGTTTGGTCGGCGTCCAATTATTGCGTCCTACTGCGTCAATCCATTTTTGAAGTAAATTATTATTCGGAAATCTAAAGTTGACAAATAGTCATGTAATTAATAATTTAACGCAACAATATCGTCTAAATGCTTACGTAAATAATTCATATCGATAAATTTTCGACATATTTTTTTTCATTAAGTAACAGCACTAGCCTAGTTCACGACAGATGATTTTTTACCAAAAAACCTTTCCGAAATGAATTTGGAACTACGCAAAAGGTACATTTTATAGTATCCAGCATCTGTAGTCTATCTCAGACTATTATGTTGCATAATATCCTGAAATTTTTGTAATAATAGCAAAAGTTTCATACCGATGAAAACTGATATTTTCTCCGGACTTTTTCACTGATTTTAAACTGCTCCGGCACCATGGCACTACGCACCACATTTCTGCTTACTTGTAAATAAAGATTGTTGAGTTTTGATACATATATTTTCGTAATTTTCACAAAATCTATTGCACTTTCGGTACCGTTTTGTTTTTGACGTATCGTTGTGATGTTTACTAAATTCACTGTGGTGTGCCATGGTGTGTTTTTTAAATCGGGACAATTCGTTAACATCGTACTAGTTGTCCCATTCTAACTCATTTTGGTGTGCCATAAGGATTAACGAGACAACTATATGAAAAATCGTCTGGCTCAATACTGTGAGTCTGCTTTTATATGATGTCTGTGGTAAGAACTAACCGCACGACCGCTGCATCCCTGTCACTTCAATATGAAAGTGCGATAGAGATAGCACCTAGTGACATCTGGTACAAACAAGTTAAACTATCATTTCCATAGAAAAATTCGTACTTCGAGCTGAAAGGCCCCTGATAAGTGACAACACTCGGTGAAGTCGGTGACAACAACAACATCGTATCACCAAAATTACATTGCCAGTAAAATAAATAAGTAAATTACGCTTATCCTTATGGATAAAACTTAAGTTTCATTATCCTATTACTTTTGTTTAACTTTAGCGAAACCAACAACGTAATAAACAAGCGTAAATGGGCCAAGTATAATCTATTTATATATACATATAATAAAGCTGAAGAGGGTCGAAAGTCTGTACATGGAAGATATTCAAAAAAAAGTTGGCTGGGGATACTTAGAAACGATAACAGAACACGTTCCAACAGTTTTTAGATTTTTTGTCTGTTTATCTGTTTGTCTGTTTATATGAACGCGCATCACGTGAAAACGGCTGAACGGATTTTGATGAAAACTTTACTAATCTGTCGAGTAAATACCCGATCAGGTTATAGGCTATAAAAATTGTGCGGATTTGGGGCAAAAGGGGGTAAAAAGAGGGGTTGTATTTTGCATGGGAACTCATATAATCCATGAGTTACAGGTATGAAAATTGGTAAGCATATATTTGATGATAAAGGAAAAACATCCTTATTCAAAATTTGTGAAATGTAAAGATAGAAACTGAAAAAAAAAGTAAACGCAAGCGCTGCGCCGCGGCGCTGCCCAGTGTGCACGCCAGCAACCACGGTCTCATCAAAACATGCAATTACAATGTACTTTTGCCGTTCACTTCATGTGCACTCACTTTATACCATAATCCCACAACTTAATATTATAAATGCGAAAGTTTAGATGTTTGGATGTTTGTTACTGAATCACGCAAAAACAGCTGAACAGATTAAGATTATTTGTATGCTAATAGTATACAATCTGGATTCAATTATATATATTATAAGTGTACTTTTTGTCCCGATGATCTTCCATCAATGGGATATTAAATCGGGGATGCAAGTAAGGTACATGAAACGGGGTGATTTAATCGTCATACGCCATTCTACGATTTAAGTTTCAGCCAATTGGAAGTATAACAGTGTGTCAAGAAATTTAACTTAAAGCATAGCAGAATTGTAAACAAGTTGACGATTCATTATGTCAAAACCGAAGTATCATAATTCCTTCTGATTGTTGACGCTATTTTTGAGCACAACCTTTTCGCAATTAGTTCTACTTTGCGTGTACATCAAAATGCATTTGCGATAATTTGGCATTGTTTTTATTCATATGCTAAAAACAGCTGTTTCAATGTACACTTTGTATCGTCGGTGTACCATTTAATTCGGTCGTGCGTTATTTTTTACGTAATTGTTGACCCTTCACACCATAAAAAACTGGTTGATATAAGAGATCACTTGAGCTGGGCAGCGCAATCGTCAGCATAGACAGTTGGAGCATCTTAGATGTACACTTAGAAGAGGGTCGAAAGCCTGTACATGGAAGATACTCGAAAAAAAGTTGGCTGGGGATACTTAGAATCGATAACCGAAATCGTTTCAACAGTTTTAAGAATTTGTGTCTATTTGTCTGTTTATATGTCTAGGCATCACGTGAAAACGAACGAATGGAGTATAATTTACCCTCATCAATATGGCAACTGGATCTTCGGCGACGACATACGACGCCACTCTCCTTCGGTTTTTTAGTCATCAACCTTACATGAAGAATCAACTCTGTTGGGAGGCTCGGCCTTCAGCCTCGCGTGTCTCGCCTCTCTGCTTCAGGACTTCAGGACTTCGGCCCTCAGCCTTGCATGAGAAGCCCGCTCTGTGTGATTATTCTCGCATGCTTTGCCGCTCTGCTTCCGGCCTTCGGTCATCATACTTACATGAAGAACTCGCTTTGTTGGGATAACGTTTTACGGCAGAACTGCGTAGCGAGACTTTTACCATTGTACAATGTACATGTAATGTTTTTGACGAGATTCATTCGTCTAGAATCGGTACATTTGATATTCCGAAAAAGCACTTAATCATTCGTTTGGACATTAGAATTTCTAGGGAATGTCATATTGACTGTAATTATTTCTTAAGGGGGTGTAAAGAAGGGTGAAAGATTGTATCATCATCATCATCTGAGGCGTTATAGCCGCGGGTGGGCCTTAGGCTAGCCTGGTGAAGAAAATATCTCCAGTCCGATCTATTCGTGGCTTTCCTTCTTCAACATGTCACCCCTAAGTTCCTGGTGTCCACCTGAGCTTGAGAAAGATTGTATGGGAAAACAAATCGTTTTAAGGCGAGAACGAATTATACGCGGACGAAGTCGCGGGCAAAAGCTAATTCATTCATATTTTTTTGCAATGTCAATGATTATAATATGCAATGGTGCTTGCAATCAATTGACAAAGAACTAGAATTTACTATTGACTGTACTTATGTATTTTTTTTTTGGTGATGGATTAATTATTATGGTATTATCGATCTAGGTCTTATTTACACTACACTTCATTTTTCGCCTTGTTATAATGGCAAATGGTGAGAAAGTGTAAACATATGTGTTTTTTGTTGGCTATACTGTACACAGTGGTAGAAATTATATGGGCTGACTTTGAGTGCACGTCGACGTATATTTAACTTATTTCCTTAGGTAGGTAAAATCAAAAATATTTTCTAGTATCAAAACTATAGTTCCTGAGTTTTTTTTAATATATTCTATAGTTCGTGCTACACGAAGTGTGACCAGCCCAAGATTTTATGAATTTCTCGCCAAAAATATAGGTAATATTTCAGTAGCCAGACTCTATGAAGGGTGCTACCGCGAAACAAATACGAAATTCAAATGTCTCCCTCCCTGTCGCTCGCATACGCAATTACGCAAGAGCGACAAAGAGGGTTATACACGAACTTCGTTTTGGTTTCGCGGTAATGCTACAAAAACTGCATTCTAATAACTATGGTTAAGATTTATTTAAGTTTAGACACGAGTAAATGAAACACCTTAGATTCCAGTAAAAATAGATTTAATCCAGATAATACTAGTGTTACAACTTAATGTGTTTGATGAGCAAACTAGGCATGAAACATACTTTTTTGGGGTTTTCTATACAAAATATAACTATATAACTCCTGAATACCATATACCTACAGGTACTTGGAAAAATAGGTATATACTTTTTGAATAAAAACTGACATAAGAAAGAAATATCTATGGCCATTATTGTTACTGTGCACATTGTTACCCAGTATACCAGGGTGTCTGCTCCGAACTTTGTATGGTGCCGTCCCTTTCACTCATATAGTGTTTGACAGTAGAGTGAAAGGGACGGGACCATACGAAGTTCGGATTTCGAATTTTGGAGTAGACCCCCTGGGCGACCGAGCTTTGCTGGTGTTTCCCGGACAATACGAATTCTCCCGAACATGAAACCTAGCTAGATCGATCTTTCGCCCTCGTAAACCCTTATATTGTACATTGCATGACAATCGTTAAAGCGATTTTCGAGATATCAGCAAACAAATGAATATACAAATGTTGCTCGTTTAATTTAATAAATAAAAATAGGATATAATATGTAAAAGATAGGATTTTATCAATTATAATACCTAGAGAAGAGAGAAAAAACTCGTTTTAGACTACTTCATTCCTGCATGACGACATTTTGTTTAAAGTAGTATTGATAATTGAAAATACTAAGCAATTTTTACCTACCAACTTTGTTAATAGTTTATGAAACTGAGAAGCCAATTCAATTTTATGTATAATAATAATTCCGAAAGTGGCCAGAACATGCGGGTTCAATGCGAATGTTGTGCCAGTTAAATTAAATAAAGATTTGTGTTAATCTCATTTCAAGCAAAAGGTCCCTCCTTTCGATGACGATAAGGTCGATTTTTCAATGAGTTTCGTAATAAATGACGCCTTAGTGACATTACGCCGCCAAACGTATAGTTTTGAGATCGTTTGTGTTGCCCGGTATTTTACAAAACTGTTAAGAATTTGAATCTTATGTCATGCAAAATTAAGTCGCTTTTTGTACAGCTTACTTTGATACAACTCGACCAACTCAAAAAATCCCAAGTAATACTCTGTGCTTGAGAATTATATCTCATCTAGGCATTTCTCTGAGCGTTTCCACCATTGTGATTTCGGTGGTTGCATTACTGAGGATATCTCTACAAAGTCGGAGACTATTTCAGGCTGTAGTATAGCAGGCGGGGAATGCTATCATTATTTTCAAAATGGACCACAGAAACCTAGGCATTGTCAATAATTCGACCGCCGAAATCACAGCGGTTGATACGCACGGAGATATGCGCATCTAGACTTTATATCCCCCATTTTTCACCAAGCTATTTCTAAATCACTCGTTTACACGATTCATATAAATATATTACTTCAAATCTTATTTGAAATACTAAACTAACTTTGATATGACCATCGCGGCTGCGAAAATTAATTCAAATAATGCCTGATCATAGGTATATAGAATACATTTAATTAATGCAAAAATATCAGTAAATGCAACAAATCATTTGACAAAACAATTTTGTGGACGGATGTCTAAATCACAATCAAATGAAAAATGCATATGGGCACACTTAGTCCATACAAAACTTCGCACACGTAATTCATGACATCCCATTTTATCCTTCAAGACAAAAGTGGACACGAAATACTTCAAGTCGCGCCGTTTCATATCGATCAATGAAAAGTTGCCAAACGAAATATATAGAAGGTTTACAACTTATACAATAAAATAAACCAGACATACTAAAGTAACAAAAAATAAGATGTGCGGACATTACGCTAACATACCTATGTTTAATTAAATGATGACAAAAAACTGACCGGTGGGATAGGTATGGTATGGGATCACAACGCGATGACCAAAAGGGGCCTTTTACATGGTTATTATTATCACGCGATACACTCATATCACGTGAATATTGAAGGAAAATCCATACAATTATGAAAGCCACAATAATATTAACCCCAGTATTGTGTTAATATTAATTGTGTAAAGGGCCCCAAAGACTTTAGAGCTAGTTGCGTTCGAATACCTATTAAGCCGCGTTCACAAATTATTGTAATGCGAGTTTTTAGTTTTTGCCAACTGTCAGTTAGATTGAGGTGAATTAAAAGTTAATTTATTATTACCAGTCAGCGATTTTGTCATGAATTCTTTATCATCTCATCAAATTTTGATCACAAATTAGTAACTTCTATAATTGTCATTTACATGTCGTAAACATCTTAGTGGGTAAGTATATAGAAAGAAGAGGTTTCGTTGAAAGCTAAAGAATACCTCGCATCTTAACAGTACATTGATACACATTTGAGATCATTAACACGCACCTAAGCTAAACAAGACATCGATAATAATTAATAAATCACTGGTCAAACAATAGTCAAATAAGCAATAGCATAAATAATTGTCAATTCCAATCGTCAGAAACAAATAATCAATGTAATAATTCAATAATAATAAAAACTTAAAAATAGTGTAAAAGCGGTAAGAAATAATCGTATCTAATATGGATACTAAATCTAGAATAAATCATGTTACAACAAGTCTAAAAATAATTATCACATTATGTACTATTTACAGAAGTGTTGACGGAACGACAACTACTATATAAATAATTAACTACCCGAAGTAAGTTCACACCGATTAATATTAAATTAATAATAAATCGTAACATTTTTATGATTAAAAGACAAGAAATTTGTATTCTGGGGTTTAAATGTTACTGTTAGAGGTTCGTTTGACGAATCCGTTTATTGTTCTCAGTTCCTATATAGGTACATCATAACATCACGTTTGTCGCAATTTTTTATTGCATAACTTATGGCGGGGCACGGATTTGGTACACTGCGAGTCTTAACTGTGATCAATATACTTATCATAGTTGATTGGTTAATTATCCAGTTAGGTAATGTGAAGACGTCATGAGCGAAATGTGTCTTAAAGATTTAACACAAATACGGTAGTAGGGGAGCCCACGATGCTAAAGGTGGATTTACTCGAACGTCGTAAGGGATCGGGTTTTGATTAGATGGTAGAAATAAAAATGGTTATAGGATGTGTAACAATCCGCCGGTGGCCACGTCTACAGGGTAAAAAACAGTCACTCGAGCGTATGAGATATTGATAGTGTATAAGCCCCAAGTGCTTCGAATATGATAATAGACGTACATAAAACTGTACCCTAGGCACAAACTAATGGTGTTAGGGGAGAAATTCGAACGCGCCAGATATTCATAGGACACTTCAAGTAGACCAGAAAGAAGCTCCCGTTCAATAATCTGACGGTTTGGACGTGAAGCGAACTCGTGGCGATTTTCTTTAAATGCCCTAGGCGCGCGATCATACGCAAAGTTTTAAAACTTGGGAACTACGGTAAATAGAGGGCTAAAGTAGTTCTAAGGTACTGTTTGTGTTAGATGTTTAAAAGACGCATTTGTCTCAACGGACGCCTTTGTCCCGGTAGACCTTGATCATGACAGTGACAGGGTTGTGTTATATGACTGTTAAATCTCGCAAGGTATCCCTGCGACCAATCACAAATTGCGCAATCAATAGGAAGTATGCTATGCAAAAAATCGTAGCTTTTCTGAATACTGAAATTATTGCTGTAAATCTAACTTACTGCTAATTTTACGGTCATTTTTTCGTTTGGGAAGTTTCTACTTTCACTATCGCGATGAATGTCATGTACAAAAGTCATTATTACATATCTAGTTACTTTGAAAGTAGCTTTTTTCTCGTTGTTTACTACTATGTATATATAATTTGAATGTCATCATATTTTGTCATCTATCTGTGACAGTCCTATTATCTTGCCGTTACCATAGTACCTACGAAAGATACAAGTGGAATCAAAATTACAAAGTTCCATCAATACTTTATAGTTTCACAGTCAAATTCTAGCCAGGCGGCACATTTAGTTAAATATTAATGGAGAAAAAGCTAACACCATCTAAATTCTACGGTTCACTTTGGAAGGGTTCTTACACAATCGAGTACAGTTAGCTTCAAAAGTAGCCACGCATATTAAGCGGTCAAGTCTTTATTACAAGCGAATAAGAGCTTTTGAGATCCTTTACTTTTGATGCTGGCTGTATGTCTAACACACGCTACTGAGGTTACAGCTTGGTGTGCTTTACAGTGTCCGTCCAGTAGTTCTGGATAGTCATGGCCTCCAGGGAGTTGAGGAATGAGTCGTTGTCGAGGCTGTACATCTCCTCGGAATTGTCCTGGAAATTAAAACGTTCTCTGTTAGTATTTTATACATTAGATCATCATCATATCAGCTGAAAGACACATGCCTCCCCTAACGCATTCACTGCCCCGACGCACATGTGCATTCACTTCTATGCAAGTTTGTTCCTGCAGCCTGGCTGGCAGTGAATGTGGTGGGTCAGGCTGCCTCGTGGAAAACCAGTTCTGTCAAGCTGAGATCAAGTTGGTTTAATGTGACAGACGATCAGATGTACTCTTTGAGTAATGATTGCAAGGATTATGTTATACAACAATGTCAAATGAATGGTACGAATCCGCGTTCAAGTAAACGAGAGGTTAATCATTATGCAGTGTTTATTTAACGCCTAGAAACTTAGTTCTTTGTACAATTTACTCGTTTCGCTCGTTTCACAAAGCTATAAGTTTAAACTGACACTATTGGAGCGTTTGACCAATGAGAGAGGTTTATTCGACCGACGTTGCCATTTTATACTATATATTGTAAATTGTAATAGTACATACCCGAATAGTACTGTCGTCAAGATATCCACTCGAGTCCGGGTTGGAGCACTTGTCATTCAGTGTCTGCGGCTTGTTAAGGTACCGCCGTCTGTACAGCACAAACGCCGTGCTGCCAGCCAGTGCCCCAAGCACCAACGCCGCAAACGAGATACCAGCTATGGCCCCTGTGTCCATGCCTTCCTGTTCTATAACCCTTCTAGAAGATTCTATGTTCGGCGGTATCCGAGTCTGCAGGAAATTCTGCGTCTCCAACGATAGAGGCTTATCTGTTACTATCCTACTCTCAGAAGTTCTCTCTATAGTGTCACTTTTCACGATATCTGGCCGCGTCAGATTACGTCGTTTCGCCGCGAACGTTGTCGAGTTTGAGTCAGTCAAATTTGTGAACTGTGGTGCTGGTGTTGTAGCGTTTATCGTCACGTTTGGCGCCAGCGTTGTTGCGTTCTTTACTTCTGTAGCGTTTACAAGCGGCGGCGCTTCAGTCTCCGTACTCTCCGTAGCGATAGTCACGTTTTGAATTGGTTTGATAGCTATAAGCTCGTCAGTTTGATTATTGGCAGTGACGTTGAATGGTTTCGCGGTGGCGTTAGGTGGTGTTTTGGTGAAGTACATGGCCCGGCCCTGCCGGTCGTTCTTCGGTTCTATTTCTACGTCGGTGGTGAGATGCTGAAGCTCTTCTGACTGTGGTGCAGCGGAACTGATGTGGCAGCTCCCTGGAAAAACGGAAAATTTATACGTAAATTAAAACGAATTAATTAGTTTGTCCTATTAGCAGTCACGAACCGTTTGATTCTGAGTAATTGAGGCACTGGCCGTTCGTCGGGAATCAATGCATATTTATAGAAGCGTGTGCGATTGTAGTTCTGTTTCTGTCATTATAGTTTGATTACTTAACCGTAAGTTAGGTACATTTCAATTTCATAAATAACTAATAATGTCAAAATAGCTTCGATAGCTATGAATTCAATGTAATTTTAAGTGTTGAAATAAAATGCTTGTGATCTAACTGCATACCTAACTCAAGGTAGGAATTGAAAACAAAACGCTCATTTTTGTTAAAAAGTGTTTAATAAATCTTCGTACGTATGTAAGTACACGCGTTTTCTATACTCTTGAATGCATTTTTTTAACACTGTTTTTGATGTGTTTTAATCTTCTGTATCAAAATCGTTTCAACCGAACACATAAACATATATGCGTGTCTGCCCGCCTAAAAACGAATGTTATGTACAAACAGCTTACATCAACTATTAGACAAGGTCTCTAAGATATAATTGCATGCATATTTCATTACATTGCGCGTTACTGTGGTTATAATGAGTTCAGTCCAACTAATCAAATCCCGAAATGTAGTTAAATGCAATTATTGCAAGTGTGTAAATTAGACTAAAGACATTCAACAAACTCGAGTTCATTCGCACAGTGCAATCGGAGAAAAGAATTACACATGGATACGCGTGCCATCCATTTATGGATTTGTCTGAAGAACGGCGCAGGCGCAACGAACGGCCAGTTTGTTCAACTGTTATGACTAATTAATCGTTACATTCATTACGCGATTTACGCGGTTTAATGCAACTCTATAAGCAGGTTTGATATGTATCATGATTCATGATCAATGCAGCAATAAGCAAGTACATTACATTAATAGGTTTCTTTATAAAACGACGGTGGCAAACAAGCTTACGGCCTGTCTGATGGCAAGCAGACACCGTCGCCTATGGACGCTTGCGACTCCAGAAGAATCACAAGCGTGTTGCTTACCCTTTATTAAGTTAAGGATTCGTTGTGATGACAGGTAGAGTCTTGCTTAAATTCAACAATGAGCAAGTACATTAATAAATTAATAGGTTTAATGTTTTCTACCACTCAAACTTAAGATAAAATAGATAAGTTGTGTGTTGGAGAGGAGGAGAGCTTAAACCATTTATTTCCTGATATATAATTTATACCTACTTTTTTAAAGATTGGTGATGATGGTTAGGTATACGATGATAACATTATGTTATAGAGCAGCAGGGTTTGATGTGTTTGTGTGTGTGTGTGTGTGTTTGGGTTTGAACGCGCTCGCTAAATGTCAATGTCAATTTATGGAGGGAGTTCCAGGGATAATCATTCGATTTTATCGAATAGTTATCGCGATAATTATCGAAGACCATAATTATCTCGATAATTTCGATCCCTGTTATATGTAGAGATTAAAACTAACTGCAACGATATTAAAGATTTTGTGCCATCTCGGCGATGTCACGATATTTATGACCATTTCATGTTTCTACGAGTCAAGTCTAGACACAAAATGGCGTAATAGACTCACTGGCGGGGTTCGAGACACCATATAAAAGCGACTCTGAAGACGTAGACGACTTGAACAATAAATCTAAGACGATAAAGTTAGTATCGCAACATTGGGCGTCTTGGCCGATATTTATAACGGAAAATCTATTCACGTCCTTGATTTCAGAAGGTATCGATATACAAAGAGATCCTTATTACGTACAGGGCCACATGACTAAGAAGTACGAGTACATATGTCTTCATCAATATGTATCATTCCTAGTAATGTAGTTGTAGGCGATGTAACGGAACATAGCAATAAAAATATAAATGTCACGAGAAACATCCTTATATCCATAATCGTCACAGCATACTATGTAAGCCGGTAAGGTTCCCAGTGAGTATTTCTAGTCGAAAGCGAGGGAAATCCTGCTTTGAGAATAAACGCGTCCGGCGTTGATACAGATTATAGCATTTGTCGTGGCAATATAATCCCGGCAACGTAATATGGGTGGGTGTCTTATGTAGGTTTGTTCCAGTGGCTGTTTGCAGTACATTTGTATGATGACTATGTGTGTATATACAAAGGAATATGTAAACTCCTGTGAGAGGAGCTATGTGCCCTACCATTAGGACGTATAGGAATATTAGGCTGATGAACATGATGTTCCCAATAACACATATAAAAAAAAACAGTTGTATGGATATCCATTTTGATTTCCCATATAATGACTTGTCTATGGCATAGACTTGCATTTATATAAAAAGTTCATTGTTTTGATACTGGTGTCAGTCATTTAATTAACATATTATAATGCTGGATTAGAAAAAAAAAACTCTTATAGTACTATGAAACGGGGGTTCGTCGCGAAAGCGCCGCGGACGATGACATTCCAGTCATGCATGTCATGAGCATCGAAATCATCGATGTGCGAAGATGTTTTTCCATACATTTGACACCTATAACCTATATTATAGCTGTCAAGTTTGCGAGGCGTCCAATTGCAACATAGCAACCTATATATAATACACAGTTTCGCAAATCTCTGGTGAACATCCACCCTAAGAATTGTTGAACAAAAATAAAAAGTGATAATAGACCTTAAAAACGAGAGAGACCAGTTTCATTATTACCGAATACGTTTGAAATTCACGGGAGTTCACATAGGTATTAAAAATTAAATATTAAAAATTCACATAGGTATTAAAAAGATGACAGTTTTCGAAAAACGTCAAGCAATAAAACAAACTAGTTACCCGCGCGGCTTCGCCGCGTAGACGTACTACGAAGAACGCAAGCGAAGCCACGGGATAGAATATGCGTATTCCGAAGGTCGATTACAAAGTCGATTTAAAAATATTCGTGCTTGATCATTACGGCTAGTCGTCAAATTTACAGTAACTGTCAGCCTTATTTCAAGAAATGAGATCTACCTACTAACTATGATAATTTCTATGAAAAATATGCATCTTAGCAACTTCAGTCAATTTGGCCATCTAATAATAATCAGATAATATTAGTGTTTTGAATGTGTGTGCGTTGATTGTTTCAGTGTAATGATGCGTAGTAATAGGAAAATATTTTGTATGTGTGGTTTTTTATGTGTGTGTTACCTCCCCCAATTTACAAAATATTTTGTTTGCGTTAGGTATTTCTTTATTGGTGGTTCACCTAAGTTGTGTCCACATAGGAGTTAGGGTAATTTGTCGAGGTCCCTCTCGGGGACCAACATGAGAAGCCAGGAGAGGAAAAAAAAAACAAAATATTTTGTTCGGTAATGTGCGCTGATGGCGTCTCTTGTCTAAATAAGGCTCTAATAAGGTACGCAAACTTAGAGTACCCCAGAGAAGATGTCTAATAATAATACCGCTACCGAGCGAGATGATCATATCATATACTTACTAAATTGAATAAGAGTGACTGTAAGGGATATATCGTTTGTTGTATTTGTCATAGTTCCGCAATTAAGAATGTTCTGTGATATGAGAATCCTATCCTACCCGCCCTTAGAGTACCCCTGAGAAATTTTCAAATAATAACACCACTACCGAGGTCATGTACTAAATGGAATAAGAGCGACAGAGAGAGATACATAATTTGTAGTCTTTGTCATAGTTCCACTTTTTTATTTGGCTCATTATCATGTCCACGTCATATCCGCCCAAATTAAAGAGGTTGTTTATGATAAGGCGCCAGCCGTTTAAGACAAATTCTCAATTTAGGTGGGTAAGAGCTTTCCCGTCCCCCTTGGTGGAACTCGTACTCGTATAGGATCTCTTTAGAAATACTCTAAGTATCCACATAACCTATTCTATCTAATCTAGAAAAAAACAATGCATGCGACATTGGCAATATTGGTATTAACATTTGATGCCGGAACCACGCAATGGGCCATTATGGGCCAACGTATAGGTCGCAGTTATGCATTAAAGGCCATCGCTTTCCATCAGGTGAGACTAAGGTCAATCGCCAGTCAGTCAATCATAAAAAAACATATTTTCATCTCGTTCCACCGCATAACTGCGTCTTGTACGTGGCCCATCATGGCCCATCGTGTGGTTTTGGCATGACAGTTGTGAGGTCTATATTGTCAAGTGAAGTAACTGGGTTAAAATCTTTCGTTATCTATCTCTATAACAATTGCTTATTGGTGTGATAGAGAAGGAAATATAATGAACTTCGATCTTCGGGTGTTTCGGGTAGACCCCCTGAAAACCGGCACTGTCACTGTTGCAGGTGACACTGATACAGTATAATTTTAACTTTTAATTGAACATGTGCAATAGTGGTAATCTTATTCGTCCTTTCAATGTACCTACGCCCTTTTAGAACGTGGCAGTTTAACGTGACCATTATCCCCATTATTTTGGACATTTTTACTGAAACGTAACAAAGAGAAATGTACATGTCCTCTAACTTTTCGAGTATTATTAACCTTTTCGACGCTAACAACGTACCTATATTGCGCACCAACGGTCCGAAGCCAACGACGTATATATCCGTCATGGCCTCTAATGAGATATCAACCTACATGCATTTCTATAGGGTTCAACTTTGCGTTTGACATCCTCAGACAAACATTGATGAATAGCAAATTAACCCCTTGAACGCTATACTTAATGAACGGCAGTGACACTTACACGTCAGCTAAAGAACGAAGGTAATTTTGACAACGTACGTTATAACTCCCATGTTGTCGACAATTAAAGGGTTTAATTATTTTTCTGACGTCTTAATTTTGTTAAAGTATTTAACCTTTTTAGCGCACTCTCAATAGAAATGCATCTAGGTTGATATCGCATTGGACGCCGTCACCATGACGGATATATTCGTCGTTTTGTCGAATCAATGGTGCGCATATACGTCGAATACGTTATTGGCGTCGTAAAGGTTAATTAGTGTAACATTGTTTTCTCGTTGGTTTGATCTGAATCCACCAATAAGTAACGTCTACTGATTGAACTTCTTTACTTATGATCACCCTACTGGTATGGCAATAGGTGGAAGAGAGACACACTTAGACAAAGCTAGCCTCTTCTCTTTCAAAATGTTTTGCAGCTTATCTATGATTAACTCAGAAACAGTTCTGTAACTCACAACGTAAAGTTTAATTTGGTTTGTCATTGTTTTGGCAGATATCAATATCAGTCAAGATATACGGAACGTATATTTGAAACGTCATTGGTTTGTATATCAACTTCTTTGAAGTATAAACCAAAGACTACTATGAATATATATAGGTATAAACCATGACAATTTAATATTGACATAATTAGAGCACAATAAAAAAAAAGTTGACACAATACGTCTGTCATTTATATAAACTGTAAATACTTAGACCGAATATTATGTATTGTCTTCTAAACAAATTAGTAATTTTACTTTCGTTTATTGTTAATAATATTGAGTATTTCTCGACTCAAAAGTTTTATATTGTAATGCTGTACCAGATATTTCTTACAGGAACATTTTAGTTCATATTTAATTTTATGTCATCCGGAATCATACCATAGCCAGTTCCCAAGTCACGTGGAGGTCACGTGTTAACCAAGCTAAATTTTGACACCTCGTACAATTCTACCAAGGTAAGCTGACCCGTCGCTTGTATGCGGCGTCATCGAACACGATTTTGAGGTTTATATTTGTCGGGGCATCCAGGATTTTTCGTAAATATCAATTTAATAAATTTTCCAGGATTAAAATCAAAAAACTAAGACCTTATTGCAAATCTGCAGCATGGGACGAATCCTATGGTATATAATTTATCAAAATCGGTCCATAACTGAAGATCTGATGGGCGTTGTAAGGATCGGCTTCGCGTAATATATATACCATAGCCAGTTCCCAAGTCACGTGGAGGTCACGTGTTAACCAAGCTAAATTTTGACACCTCGTACAATTCTACCAAGGTAAGCTGACCCGTCGCTTGTATGCGGCGTCATCGAACACGATTTTGAGGTTTATATTTGTCGGGGCATCCAGGATTTTTCGTAAATATCAATTTAATAAATTTTCCAGGATTAAAATCAAAAAACTAAGACCTTATTGCAAATCTGCAGCATGGGACGAATCCTATGGTATATAATTTATCAAAATCGGTCCATAACTGAAGATCTGATGGGCGTTGTAAGGATCGGCTTCGCGTAATATATATATAGATAGATAGATGAGGCAGGTATTATGTTCAAAGAAAGTGCCACTTAAAATATACGTATGATGTTGTTTATACTTAGATACTTCCAGCAAGTATTTTAATTAACTGAATAATAGCACAAAGTAGTGGATCTCCTCGTGCTTTTGTTTCAAACAAAGGGTTCTCGATACCAAGCTTTTACAGAGCGGCTATTATATCCTCTCTTTAAATGATCGCTGGTGCGTTAAATCCCGTAAACAAAGCAAACTTTTCTGTCAAGTTACTAAACAATTTTATCCCCAATATTCAGGAAAAGTTTGCGAGAATTATTAGTTATTTATTACCCAATTTAACTGTGTCTGAATTAACAAGGAGTTTCAGAATTTAGGAGACAGCGCAAACGACATTAATGTATTCGCAAGTCTACCTAATACATTAAATTTTATTAAGACAGATGACAAGAACAAGTGCTATGGGCTATGGTGCAACACATATAACATAACATAAGGTATGCTAAGCAGGGGATTATCTTCCAATAAAAGATTACTACGTAATGTACGGTCAATTTGATTTCTGGGCCACTTCTTACCTTGTCACAGTGGAAATCAATATGAAAGCTGCTAGAAATCTCATATTATTGTCACTGATGTGATAAGGTAGGTACGAAGTGGCCCAGAAAACAAATTGGTAAAAAACTGTATAACAAAACCGGGATTAGTAAACCGGGATCGGAATAGCTGTCATTTCATATACACTTTGACGTAAGTACATATAAATGAAAAAAACTGTCAATGAACTCTAAATCGTATTCTAATCGTGGCTAAGTAATACATAATACTCGTACCTATACCTATGTGAGGTCTTCTATATATGCGTTTACTTTGCGCTTTCTTATAAGAATTTACAAAGAAGTATAGAGATGTGATGAGGGGGATGGAAATCTAGCGTTCTTTTTTTCCAGATACTACGACAAGCAGAGTGAGATAAGTTTTATTTTACCTTCAATAATCTTTACTATATTATAAAGCTGAAGAGTTTGTTTGTTTGACCGCGCTAATCTCAGGAAAAACTGGTTCGAATTGAAAAATTCTTTTTGTGTTGGATATTCCATTTATCGAGGAAGGCTTTAGGCTATATAACATCACGCTGCGACCAATAGGAGCGAAGATGCGGACGAAGTCGCGGGCAACAGCTAGTGACAAATAAAGATAATATTATATTATTATGCCGGAGCGAAAATTAGGTTTATTCGCGTTTGAGGGTTGTTTTCCATCAAGTGAAAGGAAAAGAGGGTCAAAAGTAGATTACCGGCCCTGCCATAGGGACGAAAGATACAGCGTTTTCACTCGAACACCGAACAAATTTCTACATTATAAAATACGAGGCAAGGAGTTTAAGCATTATCAATTATCATTGTAGTAAGCATATTTTGGGAGAGAATAACTGGCTGTCGAGTTTGTTTCGGGGTTTTTTCTCAGCAGTGGCCTTCTTTAAGCCTGTCACAAACTGGCGCGGCCTAGGCCGCGCGGTCAATAGTAAACTTGTCATTAACTGTCAAATTTACTATTGGCCTAATGCAGAAACGCTAGTACATTTTGACTTCTAAAGGTGCCATTGCGGCCTACTTGCAGAATAAAGTTCATTTATTTCAAATGAATATTTAAAAACCGCCATACAATTAGAATAAGTTCTAATTATATATCTTATGTTCTATATACATTTATATATCTCTTCTAAAATATGTATAAGGGTCCGGCCACTACGGTGCTCAAAATACGGTGACGGTACGGTAAGGAATCGCAGTGAACAAGTGAGAGAAAATTATGAGTTAAAAACGTCACGCATGAGGCACAATACTGCGTGATGACGTGATACCGCGCGGCACGAAGCGGGTGACCCCACCACCGGACTCGACGAGCTATATGCTCAACAAAGCTACCCGTCCGTAGTTGCGGACGGCGCCTGATCCCGCTGAAAGCGGCAAAGCCGCGCAGTGCTTCCCCGGACCACAGCAGGCCCGAGCGACGACCCGAGACGATACTGCGTCAGTGCGTTTTCAGCAGCTGTGTAGCCGGATCTTTTTACAGTGAAGTTTCTTGACACGATGGTGTCAAGAAGTTGTGGCCGTAATGACGGCCGATTTGACCCTCTTAAGTGAACTACCTAACACATAACAGCCAAGTGCACAGATATTTTGAACGATTAGTTCAGGGTCTGTCGCGATTTTTATTTATTTACCTTTATCAAAACATAATATAAACTAATGTGGCCTGCTTTACAAGTAAAAATTAATTCCACATAAAATACAAAAAAAGGTAAAAAAAAAATTGGCCCAGATCGCTGCCAGGCGGTAGTGTGCCCAGAATGCTGGCAGCATTGCCACATTGTATGGCAATGCTGATCCTCTGGGCGTGGTAAAAGCCAGCCCTCTGGTCACGTGAAGCCTCGAGGCCTCGACCAAGCGCTGGCACAATCCAATGTAGATTCGGTGCGCGCCCGGTCCCCACGGTCCGAGGGTCTCTACGTCGAACGGCTCAAATATGAAGACACTGTCGATGGCTCCATACTTGCGCCCTTTGAAATGTAGATGTTTATTTAGATGTTTGACACTGGTTGCACCGGCAGTGGTGTCAGATGACAGTAATAAAGATAAGTAAATATCTATCTCTAAATATATATAATGTTATAAAATATTGTTTTTAATATGTTTCGAACGAATGTTTATAGTATACATAATTAAATATTCAGCTAATTAAAGCCAAATGAATTGCCGTTGCCGATCTCTCTCGCTCTCTTTCTCAATTCTCGAAACGTTGCTCTTAATATTGTTCTAGTCTGTGTTGTTTTTAGCCCTCTCTGATTTGATTACGGGAGAACGATGCGGCGACAGAAAGGGCACACAGTCGGCAATAAGATCACTGTTAATATCGACTTATTCTTTCCACTGTGCAATAAAATCTACACTAAATGTTATTTACTCTTGCAACATCGTACAATTGTTTCAAATAGCAGGACTTGGCCGAGAATTGTACTCATACGTACAGTACTGGACCTGGATATGTCCTAAAACTACGACCAAGACCACCGGAGGATGGGCAGCAGCATCTCTGGAGTGCGGTGGAGATACTGCGATCGCCAACCCGTATGCCAAGTGTGGCAATTATGGCATTTACCCCCCATGAAATTGGGGGACGCTTATGTCCAGCAGTGAAAGTCCCTAGGCTGATATAGTATAGTCCAACGTGGCGATCGCAATTGATCAGCAATGATCGCAGTGATACGAGGTCTCGGTAGACCGTAATAGCCACTACATACATACATACGTAAACTCACGCCTATATTCCCAAAACGGGTAGGCGGAGCACATGAAAATTACTTTTCAGTGCCACTTTTAGTTATTGTAGGTTTATTGATGGAGAAAATGTGACATTGCAGTGACAGGTTGCTAGTCCATCGCCCAGAACACACTTCAACCTGGTTCCCATAGTCGACTCTTCCGACACAAAAGGGAAGAAAGGGGGTGGTGCTATTCTAATCTGGCACCACACGGGGGAACAGCCACTAGCCTAATAACAATAACTAGTTGATCTGTGAGACAAAAGCAGGTCCCTCACTTTCAACACAGCGCATCCTCGGGAGTAGGGCATGTAAATTTCCCGGGAATTCCCGGGATTTCCCGGGAAATTTCACACAAATCGGGACCGGGTCTGCAAACCCTACTCGGGAGCTATGTGGTGTTGTGTTCCTGGTGGTAAGGTCGCCAGAGCTCCCGAGGATGCGCTGTGTTGGCAGTGAGGGTAATGCATATGTCTCTAGCTTGACAGCTGGAGACATCTGCGGGTCCCTCATTCTGAACACATGCGCATTTCCAAGTCAACAAAGGATCGGCAGCGCACTTGTGATTCCTCTGGAGTCGCAACGCAAGTGTCAATAGGCTACGGTGTCTGCTTACCATCAGGCAGGCCGTAAGCTTGTTTGCCACTTGCACAACACAAGAGTAAGTACTTAGTCGTGTTGTTGTTGTTGTTGTTACCTTTGGCTGTGCGGTTCTCTTTTAAAGCTCAAAAAATATTAACGGTATGCCTGTATAGGCATATTTACCCTATTCCATTTCCCTACATTCCAGTAAATTAATGTTTAAAGACCCCTGTTTTTATTTTCAGTGGTCTAACAATAAAATAACTGTTTTAACAGTACATATGGTGGACCCGGGTATGTCCTGGACCCGGGTATGTCCTAAAACTACGACCAAGACCACCGGGGAATGGGCAGCAGCATACATAGAGTGCGGTGGAGATACTGCGATCGCCAACCCGCATGCCAAGCGTGACGATTATGGCATTTACCCCACATGAAATTGGGGGAGGCCTATGTCCAGCAGTGGACGTCCTAGGGCTGATATGGTGGTGGATGGTGGTGCTATATTACCGCATGAGTGCGGTAATCAGCAGATTACGTGCATATGTCGAAACTTTAAAGAGCCATATGTGCTGTAAAACGTTGTACGATACACGTGCGAACAGGTAATTCGCAACTTGTGTCGATTTAAAACACTCCCTTCGGTCGTGTTTCAATTTATCACCACTCGTTGCGAATTTCCTGTTCTCTGCACTTGTATCGTAATGTACTATAACGTAACACTTACCTTAATTGAAAACATTCTTCGAAACAGATCATAGTAGACTACGGACGGCGAAATTTAATTAACTTATATATTAACATTCTATTATAAAAGTGCCCAAAGGCCCTTGCTATATTTTGGATAGTAACAATGAAAGAATTTGCAATAAAAAAACTTGACCTAACCTTCGCATACATTCTTAATTGGGTAGATGAATACTTATAAAACAAAAGAAAAACGAAATTCGTTTACATCGATCCGTCCATAGCAATTTAATTAAAACTTTGACATTTCAGGTGCTTCTCGGTAACTCTCAAGATGTTTATCAACTCACTGACAATGCAACACTTGTACAGAAAACACATAAATAAGTAGGTAAGTACTGAGTACCATACGATACGTGTTCTACAACATTATACACAAGAATTGAATATACATTATTATTGGTAAATGGGACCACGTTCAATTGAAATACACACACTCACACACTGTGCGTTGTGATACATTCGAAACGTCGGGCATACCTCAGGTGAATAAATTTCAATTTTACGCGATTATGTCCCGTTTACCAATAATAATGTGTAAAAACATACAAGTTTAAATCAATATATAGAATTGAATGTAGTCATTAAATGAGAAAAAAGAAAACCGGCAGTTTCATAGTTAAATCCCATCCCACTTACATCAGGATCTAAATACTATATGATATAGACTTGTGCAACCCAGATCAATATGTATATTATAATTCTTTGTCTCGGAACACGTGCAAGAATATACAAGATAAAGCGAATAAGGAAGAATAAAACCTAAAGAAATGAGAACGAAAGCTACCCAAATAGGTAGGTATTTTCGCCGCTTAGCTATGAAAACATACGTAAAAGCTAATGGATGCTTGTCCCGGGTGTCAGGTTCTAGGTATATTCTCGCACACACAAAAAAGATGTCTATTTAATATTTATTACATAGTAGGTACATACTATGCATCAAAGGATCTATTTACGGAGCCTGGGTTATGCAGCCATTTTGTGACATCTAATAGTCACTATTTGATATCAAAAAATGGCTGCATTGTGTATTTTCTGATCTTTAGGACCCGATTTATTTTTCAGCAATAGGAGTATGTACCTAGGCTGTGCCAGTTTGCACCCCTGAATTATCTATTCTTATTGGAAAATGATTCATTAACAGAATTAGGTACATAAGATATAGGAACTAAGATAGTAAGGGCAATGTGATGATAAAAAACTGGCCAAGTGCGAGTCGGACTCGCGCACGAAGGGTTCCTTACCATTATCTATAAAAACGGCAAGGAGTCCGGCTCGCACTTGGCCGGTTTTTAATATTTGTTGTTATAGCGGCAACAGAAATACATCATCTGTGAAAATTTCAACTGTCTAACTATCGCGGTTCTTGAGATACAGCCTGGTGACAGATAGACAGACAGACGGACGGCCAGACAGAGTCTTAGTAATAGGGTCCCGTTTTTACCCTTTGGGTACGGAACCCTAAAAATGCACGCTACAAACTAGTACCTGGTAGTACACTGAAATGGGTGCACTTTGCATAGAACTCCTATACAAATTCACAAATTGTACCCGTTTTCATTCCTCTTCCGCTTAGTAATTAATTACTAATTAATGTTAATAATTCAGGTATATAATAACTACCTTAACTACTATCTAAGGAGGGTGATAAAAAGTAGGTTACTCTATTTAAAACTGTGGCAGGTGTCAGTAAAGTTTTATTTTACATCGTCTTACTAGTCTTACAAAAACGTACTAGTATTCTGCGAATGGACCGGTGTAGCACGTCCAATTATCACAAAAGCCCGAAGGAACACAACCGTAAGAGCCTACGCTAGTTGGCGCGGATTACACGGAGCGGGCGCACGCCTATCGAAAAATAGTATGAGCTGCGTGCGCTAACTGACCCGCGGCGGGCTGCATAGAGCGAGTACCCGCAGGCGTGCGCCCGCACAGTGCACCCGCGCCAGCTAGCGTAGGCCCTAACGTAGCGAATCCATTGCCCCGTCTCTGCCTTTGTGCCACCCAGTTGAAGTAAGAACACATTCCGTGATGATTGTTTGCCAAAATACGTCGAAGTATATGTATTTGCATCATGAGATAGAGGGTTGGTAGCCATAAAAAGAGGATTACATGTGAATATTCACGAAAGAACAGGTTTTGACAGTGAAAACTTTGATGGAAATAGGATCGCAACAGCAATATCATAACTTTCGTGTATGTGCTTCTACTATCGTACTCGTATCCTAAAATGGACGGCCTGGAATTCGTTCCTATTGCTCCGCATAAAACGAGATTGAAAGTGTCAAGTGTTCCGGGGAAATTGTGTAGCGAGCCGAGTTCGGAGAGCGAGACGCAGGTCTGCGAAATAAACTGAATTTGTTACTCGCTATGGGTGTGGAAGGACATTGAAGAATATGTTTTTTTAGACATCTCATCTATAGTGTTCTCTCTGTAGTTTTTTGGTCCCAGTTATTCAATATGAGCGCCTGGAGACCCGTGCAGTTCATAGCTTTCTTGAAATATAATTTATAGAATATAATTCTAGTATCCGAGCCGAACATCATTAGGAGAACGGAGAGAGATCATAGGGAGTTTAGCAATGTTTGCCAGAGTTGTGTCAATATCATTATCATTCTGAATATATTTTTAACGTGCCTTTTTGTATTGCATTTAATGTTTTGACTAAGACTTTGAGTTTGAAACAAAATTATCAAGACTCCGATGGCTCAGGCACGTAGTCTCAATGGGTGACCATTCGTATGTACAGTCCAGAGAGCAATGACAGGCCTTCGATCAGTTGACTCGGGTCGTCTAACTGGTCGAAGACCTGTTGGGCGTCCTAAAATACCGGTGAGGCATCGAAGTCCAGGGGAACCTGACTGAGATTCAGGCCCTCATTTGGAGGGAAATAGCATTGGATGGGGAAGCGAAACGGCCTTTGGTGTCGGAGGCCAAGACCCAATATAGATAGCAGGTTAATAGGAGTTTCAATATGACTCATGACTGAACTCTTCAGCTATCAATAGATACTAAAAAGGCATTACCTAACTGTTCACTTGCCATATAAATTAAATACTCAAGTAGTACTAAGCGCCAAATCAATTTAATATAGTATCCCCAAACAAAGACCCTGCGTTTAAAATTGGGGTCAAGCTTAATTAACTCGTATAAAACCTTGTGTTCATTGTAACTCCGCTTATTTAACATAGTGCGTGGAACGGACAAACGGGCCGTATTTACCTAGGTTTTAGTATTTTTCTTTGCTAAAGCGTCACGGAATAAAATGAAACATTTAACGTTTTCGGTGCCGAGTTAAGAATACTTTTGACCTACAATTTTTACTTACTTTATGTTCAGCAACGCACATGTGACACCCCTGGAGTTGCAAGCATCTAAAAACGACAGTGACCTTTTATCACCATGCGGGCCGTACGCCTGTTTGCCACCGACGCGTTATAAAAAAAACACCCGAGAAGAAAATATTATTAAAAAAGTTACTTTTTTGAAACTACGATGCTAGAATTCCGACTAGTAAGATTAAAAAAACGTAACTAAGTGCGTTAAGTTGTTTTCATCTGAATAGTTAGAAAAAAGTGTGTAACTTTAGGCAGGTTATACAATATGAAAATCCTGCACGACCTAATATTGCCTCAACAAATGTTGTATCAGAGGTAAAGTACTGAATAGGTATTCACATATTGCCCAACATTCCACTGTGATACGGGAGGTAAACTTAGGCGATAATTCTTGGAATAACGAACTTTGCTCAGCAGAGTTCTTGGGCACCTATTCAGTACAGCCCTTCCGCAATATTCCGCATCCCAATCATTACGGAATACGGAGGCTACGCTGCCTTTTGTGAGATGCCACGTGTGTTAGCACCTTTGCTGCGTCCCACTTGAGACAAACCACACGGTGCAGGCTTGGCGGCAGTCAGCCGCCAAGCATGGGATCAACATACGACACTGTGCCGGTGGGCTCAATGTCGTATGTTGATCCATGACCATGGGGGGCTTAGAGGCCCGCCGCCTGTTTAGAGAGCTAGGTCAATGGTTGCGGGAGAGGGCCAACTATACCTCTCTATGGGTCGTATCTGGTGCGACAGCTCTCAATAGCAGTACAGCAGGGGAACGCCGCGGGCATTATGAGTACCTTTACACCAGGTACGATGTTATTTTTGTTTTATTGTATTTAATATTAGTTTTGTTCATGAATTTAGACCTTGGCGTATACTGAGAGTAACCATACACCGTAGCCTTATGACACTTGCGACTCCAGTAAAGTCACAACCTTCTTGTAGACCCTTTATAGATTTCAGATACGTTTGGTCGACGACGGGTCAGATAAATGGAGATCCCTTGTTTTCAACACAGCGCATCCATACCTATAGAGCAAGTAGTGATTTTATGGCTGCGGCCTTCTGTCCTTCACACGGAAGGTTGAAGGTGCTTCCCTAGGTACTTTTTTATACAACGACGGTGGCAAACAAGCCTGCGGTGGCCTGGCTGATGGTCAGCAGACCCCGTGGCCTATGTACACTAGCGACTACAAAAAAGCACAAGCGTGTGACCCTTAATTTGAGGATTCGTTGCGTTGACAGTTAGAGACAGCAGGTCCATTACTCTCAGCACAGAGCATCCTCGGGAGCTCTGGAGAGTCTGGCGACCACTCACCACCAGGAACACAACATCACATACCTACAGAACAACTAGTGTTAATATTATGGCCGCGGTCTTCTGTAACGTGGAGGTACTGCTCCATTTGGGCTACTCCAAATTGGAGCTCTTTCTGACTCGTCAGCTACAGAGCGGACGTATCAAAGTGCGACGCGTGGAAGCGAGGGCGCAAAACATTAATGTGATGGTATGTGAAATAGACGAGCCGAATGGAGGCACTGGAGTTTATCGTGGAAATGACTCATATGTTTCCTTTAGAGTCTTCGTTGTAATAAACGTCAGCTAGGGCTCGTAAGATCATACTCGTCAGTTACGGGCGCCGTACCATAATGTTCACGGAACAGTATAATACACTCGTTTGACGTCATAACTTGGCGCTAGGCGCATATTAAGCGGTTCGCTAAAATTTATATATCTGTGTGTCATGGTGGAATATTTCGCTCATTCACCGCTCAGGAGTTCCATCTACTCTATGATATTGAAGATGTCACATCGTTTTGTATTATGTTTGGAGACCATTCCCAGGTAAGGTAGCATCGACGTCATATTTTTGCATTACCCAAAAACTGTCAATAATTTTTCAATTTGTTCAGCTACAAGCTATCGTGCTACTTCGAAAACTTCAAAACGAAAAAAATAATACTAGCACAGTCTTTGCAATATTGAGTTGGTAACTTCTTTCTTTACGTTGGTTTGGATTTTAAATTGAAAACAGAATTAAATCCAGCTGCTCTCGTTAAATACATGCAAATGCGATTAAACGAGGTAAAACGGATAGAAATGGTGTCAACAGCAGATTTAAATGTATTACTGTCCATTGTACTCACAGTAAATATGTTTGTATAATATTTAATGAAATAAAGCGGTGTAAAGTGTATTACAAAAATATGTACTGGTACAGTCAGTAACATTAATATTTGCTCAAAAATAAACACAACAAACCTGTGTACACGGCTTTCTGTCCGCGACAATAGAAGTGTAGTAGCAGCAGTACTAGCACTAACTACTTACGTACTTTACTAGTTAGTACGAGTAATGTTAGTATAACTCTCTCTCTTTACTTTGACGCATCCCACTGTCGCAGTATTTTTACGTTAGTGCGACAAAGTACTAAAATGATCATCTACATTTGCTATTGACTGTACAAATTCGGACAAGATAGTAAATAACAGCTTTTAAAGTTAGTTTCAAAAATTAACTTAACATTCTAGGGCACGTTTTCTTAAGCTCCGCCTATTCATAGACCCTTTTGAAATTTCAGAGAGCCCGGGTACCTTTCAAATATCCTGTATAAGCACGACTTCTGATAATAATGTGATTTGATAGGTCCATACAATATGCTTTCCATGGACGCCCGGAAATTGTTTCACGGAACTTTTAGGGGTCTATAAACCACAGTTTAAGAATCCCTGTTATACTTTACTAATAAACCCGCAAGTGCTAAATTAATAGAACAGCTAAGGCTAGTGCAACACCAAACATATGTAAAATAAGCAAGAAAAATAGTAAGTATATAGTTAAGGCGTCAATCGCCATTATAAACGGTCACGTTCTAGAACACATGCGATGAATATTTTTATAACACAGCGATAAGTTTTCAATCAAAGTGATAACTTGAAATATTTGCACGGAACGCGAAGGCCGTCGTTTCAAACCCCACCGTGAGAAAACTATTTTCTTTAGCTTACGCTGGGTAAAATCTACGGACAGCGATAAGTGACAAACGCAAACCATCATAAGGTTTTCAGACATTCTTTCTTCAATCGCCAACCATGCTTACTTGTAATACTTGCGACTAAATGTCTTCTTCTTTCTACTTGCTTATTGCTACGCTGGCTCAGTGACTCAAAGTGGATTTTGGACTCCCATACGAGTTGGCGGCAAAGCATCCTTTTCTGTACGACCCACCAGTTTTTTGCGTACAGGGCACGTAGGCAAGACATCATCGACATACGTCGCGCTTTATTTGGAGTTTTTTTGTAGATTTAATTGCATCTCCTTTCGCAAGAAAAAATCTTTGAATTTCTAGTTTGACAGGGCTGTTAACCTTTTTGACTGTACCTAGGCCGGCCAACCAGTCGTTGACCGCTAGGCTCCTTAGCTCTCTTCACCGCCATGTCTGCTGGCATTCTCTCGAGTTTCCAAGCCATCGGAGTTGCTGATTTAATTTCCCCCATGATATTGGGCTCAGGCATCATATCTACCAGCTCCTGGTTTTTACGGATCCTCCAGCTACTAACTTCCATCTGCGCTGGCCCCAATATCTTACGAAATATCTTCCTTTTAGGAATAAGTAGCTTGTTTTCTTTCTTTCTTCCTATAGTGGGTTGTATAATGACCGTATTGAATCTTGGTTTTTCAGCGCATAATTTTAGAAATTACGTAACACGATGTGAAGAGACGCCACGCATCTTAACGTACCCTGGATTCGAAAATCAATTTTCTCCTATGTGTGTAGACTAAGTGAAATTCTACAGTAACTTCATAAACCGCTGATTCACGCAACTGCGGTATCTATAAATTGACCTTAACCTATTGAACCATGTGTGGATATAGCTTAAGGAAACCCCACAGTAACCTGGTTAAGCCGCTGACTCACGTAAGATAAAGGAAACTGAAACACATCATAAACCTTATTGTCTTTGTGACAAGAGCGAAAATATTATGTATTCCAATTTCCTTTCTCCACTCCTTTCCTTTCCTTTGTTCACGTTATTGAACATTAGTCGTCCTTTTTCCATTGCAATAAGGTCGAATGGGTCAGTTAACTGTCATCGGTGCCTTACGCAATTCCGGTGCCCGTTTATAAGTCAAGGGCAATAAATGCCACCATAATGCATGCTTTGTCAACAGGGAAATAAATATAGCCGAACGTGGGTGGAGCAGGTTATATTACCGTTTAACGGAGCGCGTATGAATGACGGTATTATCTTCCGTTGTCAGACTAGGAATAGAAATGGCTATTGACGGCCCCTTTCCAATGGAGGCGATATTATTTTTTGACCTATTTAGTTTGGTAATCTTGTGGCGTCTAATATGCAAAAATCATGAATGATATGTTGGTATTTACATACCTTACTAAGGACAACTAATTAGAAGGCTTTATATTTCACAACAAATATGAAATTTATTTATACTAGCGTTTGCCTGCGACTCCGTATGTGTGCTGAAGTTTAGTATCTGAGGTCATTTCTGACATTTTCATGAAACCTTTCTCATGAAACAACCGTTCATTGATAAAAAGAAAACCATATGGAAATCAGTTCCGTGGTTTAAGGTTCGCGTACAGTGCAGAATGTACAGATATAAGCAATATAAATGTATTTTGTAACTATTTTAACTTGTAACAGACACACAGATAGACCCGGCCGGGGACTTCCTATTATAATATACGTACGTATTCGATGATAGCGTTCAAAATATTTAAAATCATGAAATACCTGTATGTAAGTATATAAGCATAATTTCAAACGTTTATTATATCCAAATGGCTCATTAATAAAATTAAATTCATTTAATTTATTTCTAAAGTACAATATTTAATATATTCGTTACTAAAACCTTTTTGTTTGGTTAAAAACTTACAAATTTAGGTTCGAAAACATTTTAGTCCCTTCACGAGTTC
The DNA here is from genome assembly GCA_905163555.1 of Notocelia uddmanniana. NCBI lineage: Eukaryota > Metazoa > Arthropoda > Insecta > Lepidoptera > Tortricidae > Notocelia > Notocelia uddmanniana. The sequence continues at coordinate 4,423,209 of LR991057.1, forward strand.
GTGAAACTTTTTCACAAAACAAAAAAGGTAAACGATACAAATGCCTCAATAAAGGCAAAGTAACGAAGGGTCCACAGACAAGTTGATTACAATTCAAACAAACACAACACACTAAATTCTAAATTATTGTTTAGAAGCAACTTAGAAAGAGATGTAGAATCGCTATTATCCTATACTATTAAAAGAGCAACATTAGTATATTTATTTGTTTGTTTGTAAATGAAATGTCGAAAACCGCTCTAACGATTTTAATGATATTTACAAAATAGGGGTTTCTAGGAACGAAGAACGCCCAGGTACTAGAGATTAACGTCATTAAGAGAAAAGGTTACTTAAACGTAACGCACGTTCCCTACAGTAATAGTCGACGGTTATTAGTCAGAGCGAAACGCAGCGGCCGTGGATGGAGGATGGAGGCAGAGGAGACGTCTAAACACATTCTACTGGATTGCAAGCAGGTAGAAGTATACAGGAAAAAGCACATAGGAACGCCGTACATACTGTACGAAGCAGTAAACAATATCAAAGCATTGGTAAATTTCATACAGGAGCTAGGGTGGTTAGAGTAGCGCTACCCCTTTCACGCAAAATAGGCACGATAGATGTCGACTTGCGGAAAATGCCCAGTAAAACTAACTAACTAACTAACTAACGCAGCGGCCGTGAGTTCAAATCCCAGACGTGGCAAATAACATAACTGTATAATTTGTCTTTAAAATAATAAGAAATTGTATGAGCCGTTTACACAAGGATATTTATTTTGCTGTGCGAGATGAAGATTCAAGCTGAATACTCGTACCTAACCCAAAACAGGCGTATATTTATGTTGCATAAATATATTTTCGCAACAAAGCCACAGAAACATGCCTAACTGGGTCAGAATTGTTTTTGCTGTGAGTTTGTCCCCTGGGTATGTGCTAGTATTTAAATTGTGATACAGAAGCGCGGTTCGATATTTTACGTTTCTATATAAAAATAGCCATATGGCAACATTTTTTAAATTATAATCCACTGACATTCCCCGTTTTAAGTAGGAAATGCTATTCCTTATTTGATCCACACGAAGGCATACATTATAGATAAATGATCCTTAGAGCATCATCGCAATAAGGTTTAAAATGGCTAATGCTGTATCGTACCAACAAACGCGGGTCACGACACTCACGACAGTCATCTGTCACGAGTCTGAACTCTGTCGCAAGTGCCCTTTGGTGTAGAGCATCCAGATGTGCCATTTCCCAGGGTATAGGTGCGTTTCGTTGAGTAATTAACTAGTCGACCAAGCCAAGTAGACAAAGATGTATGGTTTATTTCCACGTTAACAGGGTCGGCCCTCGATTAGAGCGACGGAGCGCCCACTCTAGGCGCCAAATTCCGAAAGCAAAAACTCAATCAAAATATAAAATTTTGGAGGCACCTTTTGAGTGACGTAGAATGAATCGCTCCACCCTCATTTTAGTAGCTAGGGCTGACGCTGCTCGGTAATGCTGGTTTATCATCATCATACCTTCTATATACGTCTATACACGGTATACGGCCTATATACGTCCCACTGCTGGGCACAGGCCTCCTCTCATAAATGAGATAGAACAGGAAGTATAGCCCCCACGCTTACGCAGTGCAGATTGGGGACTATCTAAAATATATTAATAAAATAAATATTGGGGTACAATCTTACACATATCGACCTAGTCCCAAACTAAGCAAAGCTTGTACTATGGGTACTAGACGACGATATACATACTTATATAGATAAATACATACTATAGAAAACATCCAAGACCCAAGAACAAATATCCGTGCTAAATGCAAAAATAATGCCTTGGCCGGGATTCGAACCCGGGACGTCTAGCTTCGGAGGCAGTGTCACTACCAACTAGGCTAAACAGGCCGTCTAGTTTATGCTTGTTGTTTTATCACCTATCACTTATCAAAATGTATTATGTTACCAGCTGGCAGCGTGGTAGGAGTTCTAGGTGTCAAAATCAACCAAATCAGAGATTATTAAATATGATTTTGGTGGATTCAATTTGCCTGTGCTGCCGTTTCTTCGTTGGTTATTTACTAAAAATTTAATTGCTAATAGTAAGATACTCTGTAGTTATGTATTACAAGCAAAACATTGAGTACCGTGTCAAAATCAACCAAATTAGAGATTATTAAATATGATTTTGGTGGATTTAACTTGCCTGTGCTGTCGTTTCTTCGTTGGTTATCTACTAAAAATTTAATTGGATTAGTAAGATACTCTGTAGTTATGTATTACAAGCAAAACATTGAGTACCGCGTCAAAATCAACCAAATTAGAGATTATTAAATATGATTTTGGTGGATTTAACTTATTGCCTGTGCTGTCGTTTCTTCGTTGGTTATCTACTAAAAAAACTACTAAAATCTACTACTAAAATTTAATTGCATTAGCAAGTTACTCCGTAGTTATGTATTACAAGCAAAACATTGAGTACCTACGACACTCGCCCCGGTCCTGAGATAATCATATCCACAAATGACCCGAGATCTTAGTATTTCACGTACTTATTTCAATATTACAAGATATTCAAATCTAGTGTGTTTATTGAACCATGCGAAAGGCGCGAACGGCGATATTACATTTGATATAATTTCTTTTTATTGCAACTTAAAGGTTGCGTTCGACGAAATGCAATATAAAGATATCTCCAATCTGCATGTTTTCAGTTATGCTATATGAATAAATTTATTTATTTGTATTGTATAAAGAAAGTAGACACATTAAAACAATTTTAAGACGATCACCACAAGGTAAAGTTGCACCATTCAAATGAAATCGAGCGAACAATTCCTTTCGATATCGTGATGTACGTACGTATATAGCTTGGATGCCCTCGGATACAGAAATGCTTTTAGGACTAAGTGTAAAGCTGGCGCTAGATAGACATAAAGCTTTCGTCAAAATGCGAAACACAATACATTACTTATTGCTCAATAGTCAGGATGCAGGATGCAGTCATAATTTTAATACTTTGCTAGGTAGCTGGTTACACTATATATTTACATATTTCTGATTCTGTTATAAATATGCTTTTATTAGAGTGACAAAACTAATTCACATTAGCATAAGTTGTATTGTATAAGCTCTTTCAGATGGTTTACATTAGAAAAACACTTTGATGCATTCGACCAAGTAACTGAATTGACGTAGTTGCAAATAATGAAAATCATGCAAAACAGGACAAAACTCAGTCCTAAAATGCACCTTTCGTAATTCACATACTTTGGAATCTTGGATTATACAATTTGGGTTTAAAGAAGGTACTTCAACAGATATGCAAATAGGAAACTCAACGATATGTGGCAGCTAGTCTAGCTAGGAGCAATTAAATAGAGGGCGCTGTTGTGCGGTAAACAGCAAATTTAAAAGCTCCTCTTGTTTATACATTATTTAATTTGTAAAAATACTTCTTTTTAAATCAATTTAAGTGTATTCAACACCTATTAACTATTACTCAGTCGGTAATTTGTTGGCACTAAGTAGAAATGGCACCAGCATTGGCAAAAGCAGCGACAAATGCAGCGGCCGTTACAAGGTTGGTGGATCTAGTTTTAAATCTAAAAGATGAAATAACAGAAATGAGGGCTGAAATTAAAGGTTGCATTGATGTATTGAGAGGACAAGAAAAATTATTGGCTTACCAGAACCGATGCATTCAAGCTATTTTCCAAAATAAATCCACAGAAGAGATCACACAAAATACACTAATATGCGAACCACTGAACGAGTCAGGCCCCCACGGTTTAATTTATATAAACATAGGCAATGAGGCACCTCCGCAACTAGATGTCATCAACAGTGTGCCACAGACATCCTCTCCAGCAGCTGTTCCTATAGTGAACCGGTTGTCGGACATTACACCCAGTTCGGAGCCCGTGAGCCCTGTGCCAGTTGCCAGTAAGTCCATGGTTGCCACTCAAGGAGCCGATTTAGTCAACCCAGTCGCAGAGTTAATAAGTAATCCTGCTTCTGGTCATAAAAAACTTCGTCCTCGTCCTGGTCGTGTTACAAATATAGGCCAAAACAAGCGACGCACTCGAGTTACGGCGTGTGAAAAGGTAGTTTCTGCTGTCCTTGTCCCTGATGGTGGAGCTGATGATGCACCGGCTCCAGCGCTACTCCCAGCTACCAGTTCTGCTCCAAGCTGTCCACATGCCACTAGACTACGGGCAGCGGGACCTCGCATCGTCAGCTTGCATGTCTTCAACCTCAGCGAAGACACCACTGTTGAAGACGTTGTCAGCCATGTCCAGACAAAAATGGGTATCTCAGCTCCAGTGTGTGAACAGTTGATAGTCACCCGGGGAAATTACACCTCATTCCGTTTAGAAGTACCAGCGGGCAAACAAAGATTGGTCAGGAGTCGCGATAACTGGCCGGACGGTGTCACCGTGCGATTGTTCAACGATGTGCAAAAACAACAAAAAAACTACTCGATCCCGCGCGGTCCGACAAAAACAAGTTAATTTCTAAGTTTGTAATTATGCATCAAAACGTTCGATCGATTTGCGGGAAAACGTCACTACTAGAACTATTATGTAACACTCAAAAACCGGATATATTAGGTTTAAGTGAAATTTGGTGCCAAAAAAGTGATTTGGATCGTATTAGGTTGTGCGGGTACACTCTCGCCAACGCCTACTGTCGCGCACGAGTCAATGCTCATGGTGGGGTAGCGCTGTATATACGCGAAGGTGTGCGCCATAGACAGCGTAATGACTTGCATTGCCTTTGCGTTCCATATCACTTCGAAATAACAGCGATTGAAATAATATGTATAAACTTAGTTATTATTGTATTGTATAGAACAGGTAATGGGCATTTTGACATTTATTTGGAGAAATTGGAACTCTTATTACATAAATTATCTGACGAAGGTAGAAAGTTTCTTATAATTGGAGACCAAAATGTTAACTATCTTACTGAGAATAGTATGAAGCAGCGGGTAGACGACATACTTAATAGCTTCAATTGTGAAAACACAGTTAATTTCCCAACTCGCGTGACTGCGGAGTCTGTGTCGTCCATCGATTGTGGCATAACAAATCATACCAAAGAGTGTCTTGTTGTGTTGCCAGTGGACACGTTCATTAGTGATCACAGCGCACAACGGTATGAACTCACAATTGAACAGAGACAAGGGCGAGATAAAAATGAAACTAGACAGTTTGTGGAACATCGACTATTTAGCCAAGAATCATTTCGTTTATTTTATAATGACATGTGCAATTATGATTTTAATTTTATTTATTCTGATTCTATTGATATTAATTCTAAATTTAATAAGTTATTTAATATACTAACATCTTTTATCAATCTACATTTTCCAATAAAGCGAATAAAATTAAATACTAATAAGAACACTGTCCCGTGGATGAATGATGAGCTGACCGAATACATCCGTAAGCACAGCGACCTTCAAGAAATGAAACGCCAATATCCTGACAACCGCCTGATCTCAGACTGCATTGCTCACTATTCTCATCTTATAAAATCTGCCACTCTGCGTGCTAAGCAATTGCATATAGAAAATAAGCTGAGAGAAAGCAATAACCCTAAAAAGGATATATGGAGGATCGTCAACGACGAAATTGGAACAAAAACTAGATCTCAGCCAAAATTTAACTTACGTGATCCAATGTCGAACAGTAAAATTGTAGACAGCGAAGTACCAAGCAAATTGAATTCTTACTTCTTGGACATTGCATCACGTTACATTATTCCAAGTGATGAGTCATTATCTAAAAAATATCTATGTCAACACCTTGGCAACTTAGACGTGCCCATATTTCGTCTTCCCTTGGTTACACATGAACTCCTACAAAAGACAATACAATCTATGTTAAAGACACGCAAAACTGTGGATGCATATGATATGTCTTTAGACATTATCCTATGTATCTATCCGGTCGTCTCTGACATATTGGTTGTATTGATTAACAGTATATTTGAAACTGGCGTCTGCCCCGACGTATTGAAAAGCACGAGGATATGCCCAGTTTATAAGGGAAAAGGCGAAAAGACCGACGTCAATAATTATAGGCCCATCACCATAGTGCCGACTATATCGAAAATCGTGGAGTCCATCCTGTCATCTAGCCTGATGGACCATCTTGAAGCAAATGACCTCCTTACTCCGAACCAGTACGCTTATCGACAAAACATGTCAACAACGACAGCGGCTCACAGGATGGTTGATTGCATCATGACAGGACTGGACAACAGGTACAAGATGGCCGGTATTATGTGTGACCTATCAAAGGCTTTTGACGTAATCAATCATAAGCTGTTATTAAACAAATTAACATACTACGGCGTTGTGGATGATGCTCATCATTTGTTTTGTTCTTTCTTGTTTAACAGAAAGCAGAAGGTCAAACTGTCCATAAACGGTACAACTTTTGAGTCTGACTATGGCTACATAGGCCAGGGCATTCCGCAGGGATCAGCTCTCGGTAACACCTTATTTTTGGCTTATGTCAATGATCTCCCATCTGCAATCACCACGGGCTTGTCGGTGCTGTTTGCGGATGACACTACAGTCATAGTCAGTGCGCAAACGTATGAACAGCTTGGGACCAAAATAAACGACGCATGTGGCCAGTTACAGCAGTGGTTTGGCACAAATGGGTTGGTTCTAAATGTCACAAAATCAAACGTGATGGTTTTTTCAGGACGGAATATTACTGTGCCCCAATGTGTATCCAGCTGCCCAATGCCACTTTGCAACGAAACTAGGTTCCTAGGCTTTACATTGGACACAAGTCTAAACTGGAAGTGCCATGTCGATAAGTTGTGTACGAAATTGAGTAGTGCGGCTTTTGCTTTGAGAAAATTAAAACCTCTAATTTCCAATGTCTCACTAAAATCGGTTTATTATGCTCATTTCCATTCTTTGATGACATATGGAGTACTTATTTGGGGTAACTCAACGGATGCCAATCGAGTCTTCATAATACAAAAACGGGCATTACGAACGCTGGCCGGTGTGAAACCTCGAAATCCATGTAGGGAACTCTTCGTAACTCACAAAATTATGACGCACTACTCCACATACTTATTTGAGGTTCTAATGTTTGTTAGACGTAACTTACCTATGTTTAGGCGTGTTGAGGTCGCCGGTAAGACAATTCGTTCTACAGGGCGACTAAGAACAGTTCCTCGTCGCATGGCACTTGCAGTTAAAAACCCGCGTGTCATAGGTCCAACGTATTATGAACGTCTACCCGCCGAAATACGCACACAAACATCGGAAACAACATTCAGGTGTCGGCTAAGAAACTTTCTACTGGAAAATCCTTTATATTCTATAAGTGAATTTTTTGACATAACTGGATAATTTTTATTTTTTATTTATTTATATTAATATGAAATTGTTGTACCTATTCAATGACGATCCTTTCAGGTGAAATTTTAATACTGTGAAATTATTTGTCCACTGTTACCTAAATTAAGCGGACATCCTAATTTTTAGTATTATTAATTATTTATGTTATTAATTATATTAAATTATCTTTATTTTCATTTAATGTTATTGACGATCACAATAGAGATTCTTGTAAATTGACATACTTAATTTATAATGTAATCGTATATTGTGAATAAATGAATCTGAAATCTGAATTAGGGATACGAATTTACATACATTTACAATGTAAATTAATCTTGATTTGAGTGGGATACTTGAGTTTTTCTGAGTGTCTGCGTCAGCTAAATTGAAGTAGCACTTGATCGGTGAAGGTTACTTTTGATTCTTTGTAAGGTTATTAATTAATTCAATGCCTTTGTTATTAAGATCCTAGCGAGCAATGACATTAATCCGTCTGTCTTCTTCGTTACTGAAGCTATATTTCTTAGTAGGTACAAAGAACCTTTAATTTGATTGAAATTATAATACTGAATATACACCAGGTAGTTGTTTTATATCTAGAACACCAATGGTTGGCTTCGAAGTTAGACCTGCTAAGTCATACAAAATTGCGAGCACTGCTCAGGGGCATGAGAATGAAATCAAATATAGATACAGATTTATTTATTTAATGTCATGTGTCAAAATATTAACATCGGAGTTCTTATGACTTCCTTTTCAAAAAAGAGTAACTCTCTGAAAAAGAGTTGGTGTCTTTCAAGCCGGTGGGAGTTGACTTCTATACATGCCTCGTCACTGGCACTCCCTCTAGTGTCACCCTTGGTGACAATCCAATAGCCAAAGTTGGAATTTAACCCAACCATTTTTAAACTTCTCCTACGAGGCATGCCTTTACGTGTGATTTCCGCTACAAGGCGGAAAGATGCTGCTAAATGTTACAGCGTAGCGCACGTAGCGTTGGTTGGCCGGGAATGGATTGAAGTATGTTCAAATAGATTTTCCTGTCAAAAGAGTCACCCCTATTGCTCCGCCTTCGCCATTATCATGATATTGTGTGGAGCCAGCTTAAGCTGGCTTTTAGTCTAAGTTCGTCGATACACATGCAGGTGTATGGGCCTTCGAGAGGCGACTAGGATTACGAGTAGGAGCAATTAGGAATGCAAAACATATGTGTGTACATTTACATTGCAGATTGATTTTGACTTGAATCGGGATTGAGTAGTGTATTAAAGAACCTCACATCTTCAATACACTAACAAGAAGGTTCAATTCATTACACTAAGAGAAGTTGAAGATTATCGTACTCTTAACGCGTAACTGCTTTTTTTCACAGAAAGGAGAAGTGCTAGAATTACTCTATGCAATTCAATTAACATTAAGATTGAACTTGGAAACAACTACAAGTACACTAACTTTCAATTTTAGAATTGCCAGCTACTGATGAGTAATTATCTGATTATGGTTTTCTACGGAATATGTTTTTCTCATTCTAATGATTTCGTTCAGTAAACAGAAATGTATTATTGTCGCACATTTATATACTAGCTTTTGCCGTGACTCCGTCCACGTGGACTCGTTTATATTGTCCTTCTATACATACAAACTTCAGGCCTCCATTTCACCAAGTTAGGGGATTATTTCAGGGATAATAAATATTACTAGTTACCCGCGCGGCTTCGCCGCGTAGACGTACTACGAAGAACGCAAGCGAAGCCACGGGATAGAATATGCGTATTCCGAAGGTCGATTACAAAGTCGATTTAAAAACATTCGTGCTTGATCATCACGGCTAGTCGTCAAATTTACAGTAACTGTCAGCCTTATTTCAAGAAATGAGATCTACCTACTAACTATGAGAATATATAATAATCAGATAATATTAGTGTTTTGAATGTGTGTGCGTTGATTGCTTCAGTGTAATGATGCGTAGTAATAGGAAAATATTTTGTATGTGTGGTTTTTTATGTGTGTGTTACCTCCCCCAATTTACAAAATATTTTGTTTGCGTTAGGTATTTCTTTATTGGTGGTTCACCTAAGTTGTGTCCACATACTCGTAGGAGTTAGGGTAATTTGTCGAGGTCCCTCTTGGGGACCAACATGAGAAGCCAGGAGAGGAAAAAAAAAACAAAATATTTTGTTCGGTAATGTGCGCTGATGGCGTCTCTTGTCTAAATAAGGCTCTAATAAGGTACGCAAACTCAGAGTACCCCAGAGAAGACGTCTAATAATAATACCGCTACCGAGCGAGATGATCATATCGTATACTTACTAAATTGAATAAGAGTGACTGTAAGGGATATATCATTTGTTGTGTTTGTCATAGTTCCGCAATTAAGAATGTTCTGTGATATGAGAATCCTATCCTACCCGCCCTTAGAGTACCCCTGAGAAATTTTCAAATAATAACACCACTACCGAGGTCATGTACTAAATGGAATAAGAGCGACAGAGAGAGATACATAATTTGTAGTCTTTGTCATAGTTCCACTTTTTTATTTGGCTCATTATCATGTCCACGTCATACCCGCCCAAATTAAAGAGGTTGTTTATGATAAGGCGCCAGCCGTTTAAGACAAATTCTCAATTTAGGTGGGTAAGAGCTTTCCCGTCCCCCTTGGTGGAACTCGTACTCGTATAGGATCTCTTTAGAAATACTCTAAGTATCCTCATAACCTATTCTATCTAATCTAGAAAAAAACAATGCATGCGACATTGGCAATATTGGTATTAACATTTGATGCCGGAACCACGCAATGGGCCATTATGGGCCAACGTATAGGTCGCAGTTATGCATTAAAGGCCATCGCTTTCCATCAGGTGAGACTAAGGTCAATCGCCAGTCAGTCAATCATAAAAAAACATATTTGCATCTCGTTCCACCGCATAACTGCGTCTTGTACGTGGCCCATCATGGCCCATCGTGTGGTTCTGGCATGACAGTTGTGAGATCTATATTGTCAAGTGAAGTAACTGGGTTAAAATCTTTCGTTATCTATCTCTATAACACTTGCTTATTGGTGTGATAGAGAAGGAAATATAATGAACTTCGATCTTCGGGTGTTTCGGGTAGACCCCCTGAAAACCGGCACTGTCACTGTTGGAGGTGACACTGATACAGTATAATTTTAACTTTTAATTGAACATGTGCAATAGTGGTAATCTTATTCGTCCTTTCAATGTACCTACGCCTTTTTAGAACGTGGCAGTTTAACGTGACCATTATCCCCCTTATTTTGGACATTTTTACTGAAACGTAACAAAGACAAATGTACATGTCCTCTAACTTTTCGAGTATTATTAACCTTTTCGACGCTAACAACGTATTTATATTGCGCACCAAAAGCCAACGACGTATATATCCGTCATGGCCTCTAATGAGATATCAACCTACATGCATTTCTATAGGGTTCAACTTTGCGTTTGACATCCTCAGACAAACATTGATGAATAGCAAATTAACCCCCCCCCCCCCCCTTGAACGCTATACTTAATGAACGGCAGTGACACTTACACGTCAGCTAAAGAACGAAGGTGATTTTGACAACGTACGTTATAACTCCCATGTTGTCGACAATTAAAGGGTTTAATTATTTTACTGACGTCTTAATTTTGTTAAAGTATTTAACCTTTTTAGCGCACTCTCAATAGAAATGCATCTAGATTGATATCGCATTGGACGCCGTCACCATGACGGATATATTCGTCGTTTTGTCGAATCAATGGTGCGCATATACGTCGAATACGTTATTGGCGTCGTAAAGATTAATTAGTGCAACATTGTTTTCTCGTTGGTTTGATCTGAATCCACCAATAAGTAACGTCTACTGATTGAACTTCTTTACTTATGATCACCCTACTGGTATGGCAATAGGTGGAAGAGAGACACACTTAGACAAAGCTAGCCTCTTCTCTTTCAAAATGTTTTGCAGCTTATCTATGATTAACTCAGAAACAGTTCTGTAACTCACAACGTAAAGTTTAATTTGGTTTGTCATTGTTTTGGCAGATATCAATATCAGTCAAGATATACGGAACGTATATTTGAAACGTCATTGGTTTGTACATCAACTTCTTTGAAGTATAAACCATGACAATTTAATATTGACATAATTAGAGCACAATAAAAAAAAAGTTGACACAATACGTCTGTCATTTATGTAAACTGTAAATACTTAGACCGAATATTATGTATTGTCTTGTAAACAAATTAGTAATTTTACTTTCGTTTATTGTTAATAATATTGAGTATTTCTCGACTCAAAAGCTTTATATTGTAATGCTGTACCAGATATTTCTTACAGGAACATTTTAGTTCATATTTAATTTTAAGTCATCCGGAATCATACCATAGCCAGTTCCCAAGTCACGTGGAGGTCACGTGTTAACCAAGCTAAATTTTGACACCTCGTACAATTCTACCAAGGTAAGCTGACCCGTCGCTTGTATGCGGCGTCATCGAACACGATTTTGAGGTTTATATTTGTCGGGGCATCCAGGATTTTTCATAAATATCAATTTAATAAATTTTCCAGGATAAAAATCAAAAAACTAAGACCTTATTGCAAATCTGCAGCATGGGACGAATCCTATGGTATATAATTTATCAAAATCGGTCCATAACTGTAGATCTGATGGGCGTTGTAAGGATCGGCTTCGCGTAATATATATATAGAAGATAGATATGTCCTCCCGGAGATATCAATATCTCCATGCCAATTTTCATCTAAATCCAGTCAGCGGTTTAAAGATAATAAAGGGGTATAAGTTCGTTCGTTACAGTTACCCTAATTAGAAGTAAGTAGTATAGCTTGTGTCCACGGGTGTCCAGGTATGAAAATAGACATAATTAGCAGCACGAATTGACACGGCCATTCTAAAAACTTTAATCAACAGATGCACTTCAGTGCGCTATGCTATGCGGCACAGGTGCAGTGAGAATTGTTCGCATACCATACTGTTTAATTATTTATAGGGGACACTGCAGTCATAATACATGAAACTTGAAACATACCGTATTCAACTGCTGGAAAAGCCTCGCACTACTCGTATGAGTCCTCGAATGCTTAAAAAAAAGTTTGTCCAATGATGTTCCAAAGGATGTAATTCTACTCATATTCGACGTATAACGTGGCTATGAGAATTGATGTGGGTATCTATTCCATATGTTCACTTTATAATAATAAGCTTCCAAGTGTTCCCGGTAAGGAGTATTTGTGTGATGAGTTAATGAGTGTGAGTTCCTGAGTCCTTGGATGTTTTCTAGAACACATAAACACAAGCTTTATTGAGCTTACTATTCGTTTCGTGTAAGATTGCCCCTAATATTTATTTATTCACTATTTATCATGAATTCTTGACATACGACCATCATCAATCAGTTCAGAACCTATTGTGCAAAATCTTCACTCTGAATCGTCCTTGACATTATGTAACAACATCCTAGTGAAGAGGACTGGTTACCTTTCGGAACTCACTTTAAACTCATTCGGAATTGTAGTTTGAAATGGTCACGCCCATAAAAGGTACAAGTAAACAATAAATTTATAATCAAAGCTGGCGCTCGTTTCGACGCCTTCACAATAATATCGCGCCATTTCTGTTTGCATTTCATTTGTTCCAATAACAGCAGTATTCGCTTCTTCCATTATAGTCTCCAATGATCAGCCATCGAACATTTTGTACAGGTAATTTTCGTTTGAAGCTTTTCAAAGAACTAGTAATAACTATTTCAATAGTTAGGTTAGGTGTATAATTAGCAATTGATCACCTAAACATGCCAAATCTTAAATTAATCATTTAGATTCAAATAGTCAAGATACCAATTCCATATATACTATGCGGCAAAAAAGTATTATAAAATGTACGATATTTTCGTGTAACCCACTACTGGACACATGCCTCCTCTCACCGAGTCCTTCAAAGAGAGAGGATTTTTATTTCGGTAGCTGACGTTTCTGCTTGGTAGAGTTAACAATGAATGCCACGTTTGGAAATAAATTAACCAGCTATTTTAACTAGTTGTTACATAAAAATTAAATACTAGGGACATTATGCGTTGCTAGACTTGGTAGTCCATTAAAAGGACTCTCTTGCAGCTCGTATTTTAACTGGCAACCCTTTGGTAATAGAGTATTGAATCGGAAAAATCTGTTTTAAATTCAATCCCCTTGGTGAAAATAGATTACAGGCAGAACATTTACTGCCTGAAGTCGCCATATTTACCGAGATAAATACCTCATTACCTTCCTTTCCGAAACTCGTTGACTTTTTATTGTGTACGTAAAACCTTGATTAAATTTGGAAAGTTTTAATTAGTTCGTTTAATGGCTAAACGGTGATAGATTGTTTTAAGTTGTCTTGTTTCAGCTTAGCGCATTGCAGATCACTTTCAAAATTGATGAAAACTGAATTAAACTGTTATTAACAAGTTTGAGATGTTTATACAGCACCTAGACGAGGAGGTACATCCCTTTCTTCGAAAGAAATAGCATAAAATTCCAATTAGCGGGAAAAAGCCGAGTTCTTCACAATTTATGGAGTTTGTATCGGACATTTCGAGTACACGAGGAACACGGATTCGTAAGGAAGAAGAGGAGAACGAAAGATATCATTTTTCGAATCTATGAAGTCTCATATCTTTAATATTGATTTAGATTTCCAATTTCTTTTCGATATTTTGATGGTTTAAAATTCATGTTTTATAAATTTTAGTATCGTTTCCCGATAATTCATGAGAAACATTAGATAAACATATAAATCAAAATCATCTCCAGTAGTACTGATGAATAATTCCTATAAAACCAACTCGTATGAAGTCAGAAAACGAAGAGTACAAATATTGATTGCTAGCTCATAGATATTCTGCGGTAAGTACTCAAGTACTGCATGGTTTACTAGCGCCCCTAAATAAACAGACTATTCGCTCGTGTAAGGCCAAATGGTATCTATGAATATTCAATGGGTCCAGGTAGCGTTGTAAACTTGACCGTTGGCGATACCTAACTACAACGACAGGCATCTAGTTCACCAACTAGACAACGATAATTCGCTGTACATACAACACTGTGTTACCAAGCAACAAGTGCAACAACCTACTACTGATAGGGATCATTATATGTAGCTCGTCAACCCAAAAATTTAGAGCAAAGTGTTGTAGTCAGATGACTGAATAGCGGACAGGTTTAGTTACTATTTTAATAACATCCATTTGCCAAGGATATTTAATTATAATAATTGTTATATTTAGCTGGGTCAAGTTAAAAGCAAATTCGTAAAAATAAACATAAAAGTATCGTTACCAATTACTGTAATTGGTAACACGACATTTCGGCAATAATTTAACCATTCGTGATTTATGCCTTACTGAAAACGGAAACGTTTTCTAGGTCGCGTGCGTAAAAAGAAAAATAACAACTAATCTGAACCACGAATTGGGCCGATTCGACCATGTCCCGGAAGAAAAAGTGTAATTTCTCCGTTCCCTCGCTCCCACAAATTTGTTTAGCATCCGAATTGATCTTATTGAGATTTATCGTCTTTTGTTTTTTATCCTGGAAATACCAACCTTGAATAATATTAGCTAGGAGCGAATAAATACGCTATAAGTAGCAAAAAAAAAGGAAACCGGTTAAAACAGCTCTGATATATGAAAGATAGCTAACGGCAGAAGAAAATACTCGAACCTGATTGGCTCTTGGGCAGAATGCATAATATTTTAAAACTCGCTTCTCTCGCGTCCTGATTAGCTGAGATGGTTGTGAGCAGAATACTTGATGTAGGTACTTGACTCGAGGCATTAAATATGCGGAGCAAAATTGAGAAGTGCATACGGGACGTTTCATCAAAATGCTGAATTATTTCGTCGCCGTCGACGTAAATGGCTCCATTTCAACCGTATTATACGATTCATTTTATGTCTGACTGATGTCGCATACATTTTTATTATATTCTTGTTTGAGTTTTCTGTTATTTATTTTCAATAATCAGTTGACAAACACAAGTTACTCGTAATGCTGACCTCTCATTAGAACTTGCCGGGTTTACTTGGCACGGGATGCTATGACAAAATAATAAACAGGTTCAAGTGGAGTAAAATGTGAAATTAATAGTGTGATTTTGATTTTCAATTGTATCGCCTCGTCTACTCCTCAAAGCCACAAAACCATTAAACAGTTTTTGTTTTATTGTCGTTCAAAGTGGCACTGCTAAGAACTGCCATACGAGTATTTCTTCACAATTTCAATGGTTAAGTTCACCTGTCTTGAACTTCAACAGAACTTACTACGCTGGCTCAGCTAATACCCGAAGTGGATCTTGGCGTCTGATACTAAGGCACGCTATTTATGCTCTGGCCGTGAGCAGCTTATCGTCAGTCGAAATCTACGAGGGATAGTCGAGGAATCAAAAGGATATTTTCGACTTTATTTCAATGCCACGAAGGTTTAAAAGTGACGAACTTATTATTTGACAAAATAAAAGCACTATAGTAGGATACTTACATAGAATAGTGAGCAGCGTCGTCACCCAGAACCAGTGCATCCACCAGTGCAGCGTCATGATGGGAGCGTGGTGAGAGCTGTCAGAGCTGATCTGTGGACAATGGTTTAGACCTCATAAGACATCATCATTACCATTAGTAGATACGGTTTAGATGTAAAATTTTGGCTCCAGATCGGCTCAACTGGAGACATACAGTGATGGTTCAAGTCCAAGCCTCCGAAGAACATTAGCGAAAAAAACTCATTTGTTGTTATTTTATTTCTGTTTGTAATTGTTTCATTTGTGTGAGGTGTGCAATGTACAGTGTATTGTATTGTACATTTTTATTGATGTACGCATTAATAGAAATTAAAGTAAATGTCTTTATTTCGCTTTGATTTTTTTTAATCGATTGAAAGTGCGTTTCTTGTACAAAGTTAGGTATGAAATAAAATCTTATTAATAGCAACACAGACAATATGTAATCAAATCATTTATTATATTAATAACTATGTAAGTTGATTCAGGTACATTATAAGATGCAAAACTAGGTTTAATAGCTAACCAATAATTGTAGTATATCATAATAGGTAATATACTACAATTATCACAATAACTACGGCAAAGATTATCTACTAAAAGTTAAATAGCAATAAATATAATGTCTTAGGAAAACCAATCTCAATGTTAACCTTAACTTAGTATTTGAATGGATTGGGACACAGTGCACTATTTAAATTAGGTTACCGTTAAACAAAGTATATCAAATTCGAACTGGAACGATACTGATGTGACCGTCTTCGATGCTGGTGAAGGCAAAAGTGCCAGCCTGACGCTCCCTCCTCAAAACTACGACTCGGTTCCGCTTCGTATGGCGCCACCGTCGATTTCCGGTTGGTGACCTGCCACCAACTTCATGATGCTCTGTGTTTCTGTTTTAAGCCGTGTAGATGGCACTGTCAGCAGTTTCGCGGGCATAAAATAGCTCGGCGACAACATCCGGCCGTCCTACTCACGTGCTCGCCCTCGAGTCACGTCCAGATCTTATGCAGGAGCTGAGGACAACACACAATTGTCTGAGTCAGTTAGTTCTTTATAAATAAATCGAAGCATATAAATAAATCGATCTGTTAATGAAAGTACATAAAGTGTTGCATTTGGGTGGAGTTTGTTATCCCATCGCCGGCCAACTCGCTCCCTGCCGTGGTTTAAACTTGTAATGTTCAGATTACAAGTCGTGTATCACCACATACCCAATAAAGTAGATCGTGGCGTTCACTACGGATGCCCACTTTCTACTGTTTCGTACACTTTAAGTACTTACACCACATCTCGTGGGCGAAGCTACTGCATTAGATCAAACAAAAGATGTAGACCAAGTAAATATCAGTTTCAATAAACATAAATTACTAGATTGGATAGGAACAATGTTACTCGTACCTTTTTCGTCATTGACAACATCAGGCCCTTGTGCGGAATTGGAGTCTGCTGAAAAATTGATCCATGGCTTCATGTTTTCAACGCATGCGGTTCCATCATATCGCTTCGAGGTTCTTTCTGCTCCTCTCATATCAGCCACTTTATAACGATCATTACCCAGGACTTCGGTAACTTGAAATGGTCCTTTATACAGCGGTAATAATTTAGTACTTTGTCCTTCATTTGACTGGCTCGGAATTTTGAGGACTACCAAATCACCTACCATATATTTCGGTGCTTTCTTACGTTTAGCATCGAAAACTTGCTTTTGTCTAGCAGCATCTTTTTTTATGTTGGAATCTACTTGATTCCTGAGCGCCGTCACATCAACCGAGTTCTCAACATTGTCGTCATCAGTGATTCCGTCATTACTAGTCCGAATTCGATACCCAAAAAATACCTCACTTGGTACCGCAGCTATTGTTTTATTAATTGTGCTATTTATACCTTGTTGTATTTTCGTAATGTGTAGGTCCCATTTATTGTCGTCAGTATTCGCGCCTAAACTTCTTAAAGCGTCTAAGATAGTCCGATTATAGCGCTCTACCTGTCCGTTAGAACGCGGTACGGCAGTTGCAATTATATGAGCCCTGATTCCTGATGTCTGGCAAAATTCAGAAAATAACTTTGAAGTAAACGCGCTACCAGAATCACATACGAGCTGTTTTGGAGTTCCGAATAACTTAAATATTTTATTCAATTCGTTAATAACAATCTGGCTTTTTGTGTTTTTGACAGCTGAGATGAAAACAAATTTAGTGAATGCGTCTACCATAACTAGTAAGTAACTATTTTGCTGCGTAGTTTTAACAAAGGGGCCGAAATGATCAAGGTGTAATGTATGAAACGGCCTACAATATTTCGGTATGGGATAAAGCTCTCCAGGCTTTTTGCCATGGACATGTTTGTTATAGATACAGTTAAGACAGTTTTTTATGTATTTTGTTACTGTTCTCTTCAATCGCAGAAACCAGTACTTGGCTCTTATTCTTTCCACAGACTTGTCCACCGCAAAATGCCCAACATCATCGTGATTTAAGCGAATTACCTGCCAAACGCAGTTCTTGGGAACTACCCAACGCCTACCGTACTCTGTTCCACGATAAACCCTATTACCGACTAACTCATATTCGTGAAACAAACGTTTATTTGCATCGGCCTCCCCTGACTGTAAAATCTCTCGAATGCTACTAATGCTCGGGTCTAGTAATTGTACTGATAAAAGCTAATCACCCTCAGTTATTGACATTACTTTGTCTGTTGTTGTTGAGCCGTCTTCATTTGGTACTGGGTTGCGACTCAATGCGTCAACATGTTGCATTTGAGATCCCGCCCTATGAATCGGATCAAATGTAAATTCTTGAGTTGATAAAACCCATCTACTAATGCGAGGTACTATTTCCTGTTTTGTTATCGCAAACCGTACAGCATTGCAATCAGTGATAACCTTAAACTGTACGCCAAGCAAGTAATGACGAAATTTTTGCAACCCAGTCACTATGGCCAACAATTCCAGCTCAAAAGAATGATATTTCTTTTCATCATCATTTGTTTGTCGGCTGTAAAAATGCACTGGTCTTTCTCCGTTTTCTGTAGTTTGCATTAAAATACAACCTAATCCATCGCGGCTCGCATCAGTATACAAGCTGATGGGCAATTTGGGGTCAAAGATGCTTAATGCTGCATTTTCTATTAGAGCACTCTTCAATTTATCTACCGCCATGTTGTGCTCGATGCCCCATTGCCACACAGAGTCCTTTTTTAGCAAGTTATTTAAGGGCTTACTAAGTAACGCGCAATCTTTAATAAATTTCCGAAAATAGTTTACTAACCCAAGAAATTGTCGTACCTGGTGGACCGTTTTTGGAGTGGGAAATTCATGAATTGCTTTTAATTTACGGTCACTAGGGCGCACTCCGTCTTGAGACACTAAATAGCCAAGAAAAGTAATTTCTGTTTGAAAAAAATTGCATTTCTCAATGTTGATAGTGAGGCCATTAGTTTCGAGGATTTGGAGCACATTATCTAGGCATGCTACGTTCTCTTCTAGAGTCTCTGTGGCAATGAGTAAATCGTCCATATAGCAAATTACACGACCAAATCGCAAATTCCCCAAAACCGTGTCCATGAGCCTCTGAAAGATAGCCGGCCCATTACATAAGCCAAACGGCATCCTGACATATTCAAAATGCCCGTCAGGCGTGACGAATGCGGTTTTGTGGATAGATTCTGATTTAATAGGGATTTGGTGGTAATCACTTTTTAAGTCTAAAGAGGTATAGTACTTACAATCTCTAAGCCTATCAATAAGGTCTTCAATCAACGGCATAGGGTATTTCTCTTTGACTGTCATTTTATTCAATTGTCGGTAGTCTACACATAAGCGTTTGGCTCCGGACGCTTTGTCTACGAGGACAGCTGGGCTAGCGTAAGCAGAGTTACTGTTACGAATAATCCCGCTTTTTAATAAATCATCGGTTATTTCACGAGTAGTAGTTCTTTCAGCCTCAGACATTCTATACGGTCGATGATATACAGGTTTATTGGATGTCAACTCAATATCCAGTTCAACACAATTTGTTTTCCCCAAACTTGCCAAATCATTAGATATACATTGAGGGTGTTTTGCGAAAATATTATTAAGGATTGATTCATGTTCTTTATTATTTTTATTTTTAAATACGTTAGTATTGATGTTTAACACCTCTAATGGTTGGACATTTTGGAATGTTAAACTATCTCCAATTCGCGCATACATAATGCTCTTATCCTCCGTAAAGTTTCGTCCTATTAGAATGCTGCAACCTGACAATGCGTCAATAACGTAAAACGTTGTGATTAAAGCTACCGAATCAACTTTCAAATTAACCGTGACTGCGTGAGTTACTTTCGCAGATAAATCATTTGTAAATCCTAAGAGGTTGACCGGATTATTCAATCGAAACGTCTGCAAATGGTTTTGTTTTGCAAAATCATCCGTTATCAAAGAACAATCGCTGCCCATATCAAAAAACGCTTCACACTCAATGTCATCTAAAACTACCCTTTTGTAGAATTTTTGTTTAGATTCGTTAATCATTTTAACTTCGGCATCTTTTTCGACTTTGGCATTCACAGGCATCTTTGACTTGCAAGCTTTTTCTAAATGACCAAATTTGTTACAGGACATACATTTCACATTGTCCTTAATAGCACAATTGATTCTTCTGTGCCCAGGCTCACCGCAACGGTAACAAATAATACCACTTGCTGTATTCTTGTGATTGTTGGGCACAAAAGTCTCAATCGTACTACTACTTGTTTTATTTTCTATGGCGGAATGGTTTGCACCCATAGCCGGTCGAAAAGAATGCTTTGTTGTTGCAATATTTTTAGTAGTCACTTGTTTTTCGGGCTCCGTATACGTTTTTCCGTGCAAAAATGAAGCAAGATTGTCGCAATATTTAAAACTACCCGCTTCTGCTGCGCTAATTATATTAACATCTCCTATAGAACCAACTATAATTGATATCACATCACGTTCACGAAATCCTAAATGCAACCGATCGATTTTCGCTTTCTGTTGGAAATAGAATTCATACAGGGATTGCTTAGGCAATGGCTTTGCATCTACTAATTCTTTAAGGAGCACGTATGTATTTCTTTTAACTTGAAACGTGTCTGATAACATATCACTCCAATCTTTCCACGTCCATTTCGTCCATTTATACTCATTTTTTTGAAAAGAATCTAACCACATTTTACCGGTGTTTTTCAATTTTTGCAAGGCTTGATATGTTATCATACTACTCGACCACCCAAACGTCCTCCCATTAGCATCCACTACGTCTAGCCAACTATCAATGTCATCAATTAACGGATCGAATTCGGGAATCACTGACGATAAAACAATGTTTTGACTCACGGTTTTTTGTGATCCTCGGCTTCGTTTTCTCTTGTGCTGCTGCCGCCGTCGCTTTCTTGCGTGGCTGCTACCGCTGCTTGATGAATTACTCGAGCTGCTGGTGCTCGTAGACGATGAATCCGAGGAAGTAGAATGTTGGCGCGATCTTCTACTTCCCGCTTTTCTCTTCCGAGCACGTGGCATCGTGGAATGTGGGCGCACGTGACAAACACTTCTGATAATAGCAACACAGACAATATGTAATCAAATCATTTATTATATTAATAACTATGTAAGTTGATTCAGGTACATTATAAGATGCAAAACTAGGTTTAATAGCTAACCAATAATTGTAGTATATCATAATAGGTAATATACTACAATTATCA
Organism: Notocelia uddmanniana; assembly: GCA_905163555.1. Lineage (NCBI taxonomy): Eukaryota > Metazoa > Arthropoda > Insecta > Lepidoptera > Tortricidae > Notocelia > Notocelia uddmanniana. The sequence continues at coordinate 4,444,840 of LR991057.1, forward strand.
CAATAACTACGGCAAAGATTATCTACTAAAAGTTAAATAGCAATAAATATAATGTCTTAGGAAAACCAATCTCAATGTTAACCTTAACTTAGTATTTGAATGGATTGGGACACAGTGCACTATTTAAATTAGGTTACCGTTAAACAAAGTATATCAAATTCGAACTGGAACGATACTGATGTGACCGTCTTCGATGCTGGTGAAGGCAAAAGTGCCAGCCTGACGCTCCCTCCTCAAAACTACGACTCGGTTCCGCTTCGTATGGCGCCACCGTCGATTTCCGGTTGGTGACCTGCCACCAACTTCATGATGCTCTGTGTTTCTGTTTTAAGCCGTGTAGATGGCACTGTCAGCAGTTTCGCGGGCATAAAATAGCTCGGCGACAACATCATGGAATTTAATCTTTGAAGGTTAAGTGATATCGATTTATTCGGATATCTGAAAGTGCATTGTTTACCTATCTGTAATGCCTAATAATATAGTATATTATGAAGAATGATTCATACCTACATGCCGTCTATCACCATAACACAAATATTTAATTATTGCTTCGGTCTACATCTTAAAAGTGGCAACGCAAGTGGGTGGGGGGGGGGGGGGGGTACATATCTACGTATTTTATATATTATATTTTTTATGCTAAAGCGTATGCAGGTTTGCGCTAAACGCCTGCATATGACTCTAACACACACTAATATTATAATATTATTTCGCCCTTGAAATGTGTGTTGGAAAAGATCAATAATCAAGGCGCAATAATACGCGGTACGTATTCGCCATAACATAACTGCCATGTTTATACAAAGAGCATTATAATATGAAATGCTTATATATTTAGGCCTTTTTATGCACAGAAACCCTGGTCTAATATAAATTCCTGGCTCCACAAGTCATAACTTCGTTTCGACAAGAATAAACCAGGAGGTCAATTTGACATACACATTTTAAATTCAAAGTTGGCTTCAACGTATTTTTCACGCCCGTTAAGTCGAATTTACATAATTTCGATAAGTTTCAAAGTAAGATAAAATAACTGTAGCGATGTGAAATCACTAGTCTAGCAGAGATCATAGCCAAGTAAGCATCGAAAGACCGGGCGGGCGCTTTGGCGACACTAGTTTGACTCGTTAGTTCGTTACGTTTGTAGGTACATGGACACGATAAAACTAGTTGCATTGGGTCGGCAACGCGCATGTGACACCCCTGAAGTTGCAAGCATACATGGGCTGCGGTGACCGCTTACCATCAGGCGGGCCGTACTCTTGTTCGAAGTGGTATTAAAAAAATTGTATGGCATGACATTCGCTTTTTTCACACGCGAAATTATTCATGGAACGAATGTCTTCGAACTAATTTCATACCACTAAATTCGTAATGTAAATTAGGCTTGTAATCAAATCGAAACGCACAACGCATGTGTTAAATCGCTCCCCAGAACAGTGAAATGGATGTCTGTTTAGAGATTCTCGCAGTAAAATATGATAGCAATAACAAAAGGTATTAACAATTCGTCGGGTTGAAATGCTCGTTAGTGAAAGCTCGAGTCTGCGATGGCTCAAAGCATAAGCTGAGGTCTTTTATAAGGATTCTCAAAAGATATAATCGTTGCGTCCCAATGTCGTATTGTGTGAACACCATGCCGTGATGTGAGCAAGCCTCACCATTAAATGGATATTGGAGCTGTCAAGGGCTGAAAAGGGCCTCACGTGATAATTGATCTCGTGTTGGATAATGTATTGTGTAAAATAGCATGCGTATTGTTCCCTCGCCCAGGCAGTGTAAAACTTGTAGGAGAATCGGTCTCCAGATTTGTGAAAATTTCACAATAACGTGTGTGCGTGGAGCAAGGTTGATGGCCTAATCCTTTATCCTCAGACTCGAAATGAGCTCCGGGGGCTGTCGTCGAGCCTCGAGTTTGCGCCGGATGAAGCAGGAATGACCGCACCTGTGATTTGCATTGAACTTGTGACTTATATTTTATAGGTGAGGTTTGTCTAGATTTAGGTTTTAGTAAAAGTGTGTCAATATAAAAACAAGACTGACCGCCATTTGTACTCAAAGAGTGCTCAAGTTCTTTGGGCACATGGTTAGGCGCGGCGCTAATACGCTGGAAAGGCGCATTATTACTGGGCGCGTCGATGGAAGGAGGTGCAGAGGACGTGCACCATGAAGATGGACAGATGCGGTCCAAGAAGTTGCCGGGTCCACATTACAGGCGACTGTACAAAAGGCTCAAGACCGCGCGGCCTGGATGGCAGTGGTTGAAAGCGTCATCACCCATAGCAGTCACGTCCCTCAGGCATGAGGTTACGACCACGAAGAAGAAAAGTGTTTTTTGATCCACGTATCGTGGATGTGTCAGCGACACGAATAACGAGCGCGCGTTTGAAAATAAAAAATTGAAAATTAATTATTAAACAAAAAGGAAAAAAAAAAGACAGGTAAGCTAATGGTAATACCTCTTTTATCTTGTGTGCATGTGTGTGTGTGTGTGTGTGTGTGTGTGTGTGTGTGTGTGTGTGTGTGTGTGTGTGTGTGTGTGTGTGTGTGTGTGTGTGTGTGTGTGTGTGTGTGTGTGTGTGTGTGTGTGTGTGTGTGTGTGAGTATGTGAGTGTGTATGTATTACAAAAGCTCAATTCATTTCATCAAAGTAAATTCTCTATATCTTCGTAGGTTTTACTTTTTAGCCAGTTTATTAGAATATTTTTACATTCAAGGTAAGGTTTTGAGTGAATGTCTAGTGATTTATTAATTTTATTGTATAGGAGTGCGGACTTTGTGTTGTATTGGGAGCTGGCAAAAGTGGTTCGAGTTTTGGTTATTTTAGCTATGTTCGTTATCAGTCTTTTCTTTTTATAGCTTGGGTTGTAAGGTAAGGTCTTATGCCTTTTTAATGTGGTTTGGAGAATGTATAATTTCCTAACTGATAGTAAGCCACAGACTTGGTATAATTGCTCCGTAGGAAATGTAATTTTTTTAAAGTACATCACCTTTAATAGTGCACGTTGTGCACGTTCAAGGTCTATGAAGCGACTTTTAGCCGCACCACCCCAGACCGATATGCAATATACCAAAACAGATTGCACCAAAGACATATATATTTCATTTATAATATTGCGAGACTTTGCTTTATCCGTCATTATCATTCTTGGGACAATGTGTCTTAGCGTCTTAAATATCCAGAGCAGTTTTCTGGTTCGACATATAACCTGGTTAATGTGACAGTACCAATTGAGGTGCTCATCTAGGACAACTCCAAGGTACTTAGTTTGAGCAATTTTCTCGATAGATGGGCAGCCACAATTAGCACTATCACATCGTCCAGAATGTATTTTGACCTCCATATTCTGTGTGGGTTGTGTGCTACGTGTGATACTAAAACACATATATTTTGTTTTGCTGGTATTAAGTGTTAGTAAGTTCATTCTTAACCACTTTGAGATCTGAATCATACCCAGCTCTGCGCAGATTTTGACTTGGTTCCACGATTTTCCAGTAAAGACAACTGCAGTGTCATCGGCATAGGAAAAAAAATTGCGTCAGGGATGGACATATTACAGAGGTCATTGATATAAATCAGGAACAGTGTAGGTCCCAAGACACTACCCTGCGGTACGCCATAAGACACATCTTCGTCTGTACTAACGTGTTGTGATAGTTTTACTCTTTGCTTCCTGTTAGTGAGATAATTTTCAAAAAGAGAAAGTGGTGACATTAGATTTAAACTTCATCATTCAGATCTTTTTAATCTATTGATTTGGAATACTTACAAGCCAATTGTAAAGATGAGAATGTCGATGATACTCATTTTTCTCGTCTAGTCTTTTATCTATCTCACTTTCATAATTCTCTTCAAATATGTTTAAAATATACAGATTTTCACCACACATACTACTTTAGTGATAAGTAAATAGAACGGTTTGAACATTCTTCTTCTAATACCTACTTTACTTAATAATACGCTGGCTCGATGACCCAAAGATGAGGCCTCTGAAACGAAAATGCCACTATTCTCTATTATGCGGAACCTCACATCAGTTGGCTTGAATGTTCCAAAAGCGCTTTACAATTACATATTTGATTTCCAGAATAAATTAAATGGGTTTCTTTTGCTTTACTTGTGAATGAAGTACACTCACGAAGTACTCCATGCTTCACTGCACGTGCCACGTATAATTTATATTTGATCTCAAGTGTACACAGGAAAACGCGAGCGATAGAGCCAATAAAAATATCGAACTCTCGTTCGTAAATATATTGACTTCAAATCAAAATCATTTAAATTCGATTCAGAAATAGAAAAGGAGAAATTGCTGCTACGACCGCTTTAAGACTAAAGGACGTATATCTTTAGTAAGCTTTATACATACGAGTTGTCCGTTTAGTAACAGTGGTAGTTACCTAAAGTGCTTAATGTAACAAAGCGCAATGTCGACTCGATGCCCCTGGGACGTGCTTAGAATAAAATATTGTAATGTAATGGCTAGAAGAAGGACTTAGTCGTTCAATGTGTTTATTACGAACCTATTGGCTAATTGAGACGAAGTCGAGGATTCAAATCCCGGGTCGTACTAATAGGTATTATAAATTCATTTTCGTTTTCAAACATTTATTCGTTAAAATATAAAATCAGACAATAACGACCGTGTTACGAAATGGACCCAGCTCAGCATAATTGTGCTGGCTTTATAGCCGGGGCCCGGGGCTGGCGGCTCCGTTGGACCCATCAGTAAGTGGAGAAACGGAGGGTAACACAAGAAAAATGGATAAAAACAAACAAACACAGTGAGAGAAGAAGTAGAAATAGTTCCTAAGCATTAAATAAAGAAACATAAACAAGCATCAAGTAAGTATTGAATAAGGAAAACTACAATATTATAGCACAGATAAATACCCAATAAAACACAATATGACTAATAAATTAAATAAGTTATACGAAGAATACGAATCTTTACGTGTATATAGGCCTTAATTTTGCGTAAACCATGAACGCAGCCATTTTCGCTCCCACTAGCGCCAATTAATATAGAAAAGTTTTTGTTAACCCCTCAGGCAGCAAGTGCGCTCATGGCGGTTCTTCAATAGATAAGCGACTCCTTTCCCGGTCTAAGCCCAACAAGGCCTAGTTTTTCCTCAGGGTTGTAACGTCAGATGACAGTTTCTTTTGTATGTGTCAATGCGGACCCTCGGTTCCCTTAAGAGGGCGCAGTACGTTTGGTTCTCCATACAAACGTATTTATGCTCTCATTTTAAAACGTCATGCTAGAATAACATGAAACTTTGTATACACAATGGGATCCAGCTTGTCTAGGGCGAAAATTAGTTTCTGTTGCTTGAAATTATTATGGCGAAAAAATACAGCGATTATTAAGGTTTTCATACAAGCCGTAAAAAACTTAAAATACCGCTGTATTTTTTTTCTTTTTCAATTTCTAGCAACAGAAACTAATTTTCGACCTAGGTATGCCAGATCCCATTGTGTATACAAAGTTTCATGTTATTCTAGCATGGCGTTTTAAAATGAGAGCCTAAATACGTTTGTATGGAGAACCGATCCACACCGATCGTACTGCGCCGTCTTAAGATACAACCAAAAAGCTACGAGGACGATGATGGTTATTCATGAGAGACTACAGACGAAGTTTTTCATTTATTTTCCGGTACTCGGAATGTAGGTAGGCTGTACGAGTTCTATTGAATATTTGAACAAGTGGTGTTGTGCACGGCCAAACAGTTGTTATAGCGATAATTAAACAAGAAGATAATTTGCCGAATACTTAATTATATCAAGTTGTAATTGTATTAAATTGTATCAAATGAAAAGACGAGGTTTGAAATTACTCATCTTTGTTTTACATTTGTAACTTGTATTACTAAACCAATGGTTCCCAAGGACCCAGAACAGGACCATTCCAAATTTAAGACTTCTCTTGGGTGCCACTGAAGAAATGAGCGTTATTACTTATGCATGAATTACAGGATTGTCCAAAAATCTCAGGCCATATTCAATATTTGCTCGCGTCCCACCCACGGTCACAACCCATTATTTGGGAAATAACATACACTTTGGACCTTTAGCAGATTAAGTCCCTCCATCACCAAATCCAAATTTACTAACTACTTTATTTTTATTTTTATGAAAGACTGACCAGCGATTGACCTTAGTCTCACCTGATGGAGAGCGATGACAAGGCCTAAGATGTTGCTCACTGATTCAGTAATAGCCTATTCACTCTTGTCTTGAAGATACCCAGATTGAATGTATCAGGAAAAACAGACGGCGGCAGTAAATTCCAGTCCTTAGCTGTTCGCATTAAGAAAGAAGAAGCAAATCGCTTCGTGCGAATAAAAGGTAGGCTGACAACGTAAGGATGCAACCGCTTACCGCGTCTGGACGTCCGGTGATGGAATGGGGAGGGCGGAACTAAGAACTAACTAACTTACTAACTACTTATGTGAAATATTTAAATTGAAGGGAAAAATTCGAAAATTTAATGCTCCGAGCAGGATTCGAACCTGCGACATCTGGCATACGCGGCCAATCGCTCTAGCCTCTGAGCTATCGGAACAACCAAACTCGTGCACGAAATCCTTCACTAGTTCCCACTTACAACGCCTTAGGGAGGCGTACAGCGACATCTACCGTAGAAGACTTAGGCCTCTGTTAACGGCACCAACGTCTCAAATTACATTGAGAAATCGTCAGTAACTGTAAATTAAGCGTTACGAATACAAAATTAATTTATGTCAAATATATAACGAAAATCCATTATTGACCGAAATTTGTACACATTAATCTACAAGATCAAATAACCGTAGGCAATGCTCGAAACTTCAGAATTCACGACACGGTTTCGAGATTAGTTTGAGTAGGTACTTGATCAAACTTACAAGTCAATTTAGATTCAGAATCCAAACTCAGTTAGAAAGGCACATTAGCAATTTCTCCGTAATATCCAAGTATTGTTTGAGGCAACATTGTTATAGAATAATATAAATGATGAGCATTCCCAATGTACAATGTCTTAGCCAAGAAATTGTTCGAAGTTTGGATATAAGCAAGCAGCAATAGACTCGACTATTTAACCACCTAAGTAACTTAGTATAGTCAACAGTAAAAGTAGATACTAATTTTAGTACCTTGTCGCTACCTAAAACGGAACCCTTATATAGCTTCCTCATGGTTGTCGATGATGAAGCTATAATAGAGCTTATATTATAAGGGTTCCGTTTTTGCTATTTTGGCTCCGGAACCCAAAAATATAAAAAGGCAACTGATCCTAAATTTTTCCGCAGGGGAATTTTCACATCGACCACATCAACAAAGTAAAAATTTCCGCACAGGACGGGAAGACGATCGTCTGCTATGAATATGCATCGTCTAAAACACGTCGTGTCGTATGCATATCGATTCATAAATATGAACGCCCGTTGCGTGCTAACGTTCTAAAATTCCAAAACAATTAACTGACAATCGATGCTTTCCGGTTAAGACTTCCTGAGGGTTCTATGAGGTGGTCTTTACCAAAAGCACAGAATAAGTAATAGTACTATCAGAAATGAGAAGTCTATTTCACTCCTCCCGCTTGATCATGATAAATTTATGAAATATAGCAATTTACGATAGCTCCATTTAATTGAAGGAGCGAGCGAAGTTTGCATTTGTTATGTGTGTATGAATAAATGTTTGACGTTGAAGTATCGTTGATCAGGACGATGTAATTGGGTATGCGCATCAATAATAAAGAACATAGCTAAATCGGTCCAAGGGTTGAAGATAGGGTTGCGTGCTCACAGTTCGGACCTCTATAATTTAAGATTTTTCTTTATGAACACCATACATCAGCGATTGGTCCTGATGGATCTCACACGAGCCCCTAAAATTTAACTCACTGGTTCAGTAATACTAGTCATCCTCATCCTCCTACCGTTATTCCCAGTACAGTTGCATCCTGAAGGATGCCTGAGGTCCGCTACCTAACCCTAAGAATTGGCATAGGCACTAATTTTTACGAAAGCGACTGCCATCTGACCTTCCAGCCCAAGGGAGGAACTAGACCTTATTGGGATTAGGCTTGTCAAGTGAGTGGGCATCTTGACTGTTAGAAGTTCTCAGGCCGCCCGAAAGCCTCTAACTTGGCTTAACGACTGCTATCATAGACAGCCATGACACGTTCTGCGATGGATAAGCTCGGGAAGATCTGGAAGAATCGCAATATTACTAGGGCTACTAAGACCCGATAGGTCAGATCATTGGTCATTCCAGTATTTCTCTATGTCGCAGAGACCTGGACGCTAAGAGAGACCGAGAACCGCAGAGTAGATGCTCTTGAAATGTGGTGTTGGCGGAAGATGCTCAGAATACCGTGGACAGCATTTCGGACCAACGCATCCATTCTTTGAGAGCTCCATGTAAAGCAGCGTCTCTCCTCTACGGTGCAGTCAAGAATTCTGTCATTTTTCGGCCATGTGTCACGACGTGGAGATTTGTCGATTGAACGGCTTGTGGTACAGCGCAGAGTTGAGGGCACGAGACCACGTGGCAGGTCCCCCATGAGGTGGACGGACCAAATTAAAGCGGCATTAAAATGCCCGTTGCACGAAAGTGCCAGGCGTGCAGAAGTCAGAGAGGAATGGCGCCGGGTGGTAAAGCTCGCCACCCACACCATGACGGCCACGACCACTCTGCCAAGAGTGTAACGACGAAGAAGAAGAATCATAGACAGCAGCCGGGATCAACGACTTAACGTGCCTTCCAAAGCACGGGAGCGCTCTGTTAGTAACCAATCAAAGTGGTCACCCATCCAAGGACTGACGCGCCCGACATTGCTTAACCTCGCATACCGCACGCGGTACGCGGGCGCCGCGGGGCCACGAGCGCTCCTGGTTCAGTAAAACTAGTAATAGTCGTAATAATTACTATTCCTAGAAATCTAGATTGTAATCGACAGGTAATTCAAATACAGATGACGGGAGCGAGACGAGTTGCACTAGGTTTTTTTCCTCCGTAGAAATCCGAAGTAAGGCAGACGCTGAACATCAATAGAAATAGCATTGCCTTTCTTGAAAGGATAGCCAACTAGGCCGCGAAAAAAAAGTGACGGATTAACTTTTGACATCACCAGCTCGTAAAGCCTTATTTTATGGATCACAATCAGAGTCCAAAAGTCCACTTTATCCGATAGCCGATAAAGTGAGTTTGAAATTCCAACGTGATTGTACATCATGAGTTCCAACTTTTTTAAGGTAGATCGAGCGGTTCTTATTAGCCGTTAATAATTCTATACTAATATTTCGTTTGTTTGTTTAAACGCGCTAATCTCAGGAACTACTGGTTCGAATTAAAAAAAATTTTTGTGTTGGATAGTCCATTTATCGAGGAAGGCTTTAGGCTATATAACATCATGCTGCGACCAATAGGAGCGAAGATGCGGACGAAGTCGCGGGCAACAGCTAGTATATGACAATTGTAGTCGTACAGTTAGGTATAATTTATTAATAAAATTAAATTAGTAGACTCGTTCTAGCTTAATTTTATAATAGGTGTAAACACGAGTAGTTAAAGTTCGAATATCTCCCTCTCTGTCGTTCGAATACGCAAGTGCGACATAGAGGGAGATGTTCGAACTTCGTTCGTTGTTGTTTCACGGTGCCAGGTCTGTAATCGTAAGTTGGAGCAACCGGCTAAAGGATCACAGTGCGAACACGCTAACAATTCGGGTGGATACGGAATGAAATCCATCCAACATCGAAAACTTTTATTCTTGACTGTTGAAATGGTGTCAAAGCCCTATAATACGGTCCCAGACATTTTAGTTGAGACCAGAGACAGTCTGCTACTACTGCCAAGTAGATAACAGTTACTTTGAGGTAACCTTCACACCGAGGGATATTGTATCGCACCTGAGTCAATTGTCATGCAGAAAACGTTTCTGGCCGTGTTTGTGTGCTCTGACATCGTTTAGTACAGTCAAGCGAAAAAAACGAGAGCATACAACTTACTCAAAAACATGTCCCATGGCTCTTTTACCCAGGTCGATTCAATCAAACTAATATTTTTATTAATGACCTGGAAATTTATATGGTCAGTGTTCTGAAATTTGTGGAACTTACGAGTATAATAGTTTTATGATTATTTGTGTCGGCAAATTAAAGGTTCGGTACGTATTTATCTATATAGCATTATAAAGGTTTTTTTTTGTATTGAATAGGCTCCGAAGCTACTGAACCGATTTGAAATTTTCTTGCACTGTTGGGAAGATACACTATCCCCGGGTGACATAATGTACAATATTTTTTCAAAAAAATTAGGTATCCATACTAAAACTCAAATATTGTAACCCAAGGTGTACAAAAAAACCTAATATATTCTTTACATGGCGTGCGCTGCGAAAACTATTGATGATAGAATAAAATAATCAATACTAATCACAGACCTAGACAAAATACTAATATTATTAAGAGGAAAGATTTGTTTGTTTGTTTGTTTGTTTGCATTGAATAGGCTACGAAACTACTGAACCGATTTGAAAAATTCTTTCACTGTTGCGCTGCGAAAAGTATTCATGATAGAATATTTGTTAACTATTTGTGTATTATAATTTTTAATTTGAAGGTTTTTGTTAAATACCCGCGCGAAGCCGGGGCGGGCCGCTAGTTATTTATAAGAGGATTCATCATCATCTTATCAGCCGAAGGACGTCCACTGCTGGATATAGGCCTCCCTCATATTGCCACAATGAGTCCCGCGCCACCCGCATCTAGCGGACTCCTGCGACCTTGCCAGCTCATCAGTTCACCGTGTGGGGCGTCTGCCCACGCTGAGGATTCCGATACGTGGTCCCCTCTCGAGAACCGTTGCGCCCCAACGATCAATGGGAGCATAAATTCGATAAATATTTTTGCACCTGACCGTACTAATGGAGTGTACGTATAGTTAACAGCACGGTTAGCACAACTTGGCGCGCGAGCTATCTCACGCGTGAGATAGACAATCCGTCTCTTTCTGTGTGTACCAATTAGAAAGAGGCGGATAGTCTATCTCGCGCGTGAGATAGCTCGCGCGCCATGTTATGCTAGCCGTCCAGAACAGTGTTGTCGACGGTACAGTCAACAGCAAATGCAGATGATCACTTTAGTATATTGTCGAGCTAAGGACGCGTCAAAGTATCTAGTGAAAGTAACAAGGTACTAAAAGGATCATCTACTTTTGCTGTTGACTGTACACAAACGGGCCTGCAGAAATCTGAAGTTTAGTAAAAAATACAGAAAGTACTGACTTTCTGATTAATATTTAACATCAAGGGCAAAGCGTAACTGATCTCGCAATGAACAACAAACACATTATTATTCATTGGTTCTTACATTACGTTGTAATTTTTTTTTTGCAAATATCTTCAGTACTTTTGACATAGGTACCTGTGTAAAGACGTATCATGTAATTTAGTGCCGTTCAAATTTGAGTCATAAATCGTAATAAATTGTTGTTATTCCTTCTAGCGCTTCATTGCTGTTACATTCCTTTCTCAAACATTTGAAGATAATGGTCATGAATCTTTCACCTCGCAATCATAACCGGTGCCAAAACAAAGTGGTTTCTCTTGTTCAAGGAGATATACACTTTATAAATATTAGAGTGTTTATTATTTTAAGGGGATGCCACAATTCTGTAAACCACCACGTCACAACCGACACGCGACCGACACGTCTTCCGCACACGAGAGAACAAGATGCGACACTTCGACATTTTTCGGGAATGGCTTACTTGGACAACATTTAAAAAAAAATTGACTTTGCGAAGTTTTATTCAAATTATTACTTATGAGATATGAGATGAGGTAAAATACTATCACTTAAACTTGGTTGTGTCATCACTTGTGTCATTTAATTATGTATTGCTTGGGTAGGTAGGGTGAGGAAAAAAGGAAATCGTTACTTACGCGGTATTTTTCATTGCACTCCCTTATGCCATATTGTGATGCGAAAACATGCTTTCAAAAGTAATACGTGTGCCGAGTGTAAGTTCGACGACATGGTTCCATTAACATTATTATTACTATGCCGGGCACAAAATGGGGCCAAGTATATAACTTAATTTCGCATACGTTTGGAAGTGGTAAAGCAAGCAAAAAAAATGTGTGTGCCTTTTCTCCCCGCTCCATAGACATGTCTAAACATTTATGGTATAATGTATTACCTCGACTCATTATAACTTCTTCCGGATTTGAATGAATACGTCGCCTTTGATTTGTCAGACAGAACCAGGGGTGCTACCGCGAAATTCGAAAATCGAACTTCGTATCGTACCGTCCCTTTCCGTCATATAGTGTATAACACGTGAGCGAAAGGGACGGCACGACACGAAGTTCGATTTTCGAATTTCGCGGTAGCGGCTCTGTAGATGATTATTTATAATTTATAATATAGGTACGGTCGAGTACGTAGTTAAAATTTTAAAATAGGTCGGTTTTTGCATGTCATTTAAATGAACTTATTGCAAGCTTTTATTTAGTTTTACTTTGTTATTCTATTCATGTTATTTTTCGAAAGATTTACAGTGAAATTATTTTTCTCTATGAGTCTAAGACACACGATCATGTCATTAGTCATGTTATTTTAGTAACCTTTCGTATTGCCGACATTACTTTATTGTTACATAATGCGAAACACAAAAAGTCCCGGTCGTTTTAGTACCTTGTCACGTTTACCTAATTTAACCCATTCAAAGCTGAAGTATTGTTAGCTTACTACGCCCGGGTATTAAAACAGTCGGCCAATTTTAAACTTCATGCGTCATTAATTAATTAGGTACGGTAAATAGGAAACAGTAATTAAAAGTAGCATTAAATGAAACCTGGAAACTACCGAGTACACTTCATTTCTGTGGTTTTCCCCTGTACCTAAGCACTTTATAAAAATAATTAATGCAGTAATAAAGTTCCGAGCCGATATTTACAGTCCCTATTTTGTAGGTCAAGTGAGGAAGCGTGTCATTTCTGTTATTGAAAATATCCTCGTTTCGCTTTGCAGTATAATCATGAGTGGAACCCAATTCTTGAATACCTCGTTTCCACAAGTATGAACCCTTTATGTTTATTTGGAGCACCCGTTTCTATCTCACGAAAAACATTGTTGGGAAAGAAGTAGAAAGGCCGAAGTTGTTTAGGCGTGCCAGAAATCTCAATCCTTTTTTGTAGCATGTCCGTTTCATTTCAGCAATGAAGTATGTTGTAAATAATTCCGTCTCGTTAACCAGGAGAAAATTTAAGGCGTGAATTACACTGAGACGGCATAAGGCATAAGGCACAGCGCAGGCGTGGCACAGATACGGCACGGACGCGATTAAAGTTATACAGAAGCGGCGACGAGACGGTACGATGAGTCATTATACAGGCTGATTTTGTTGCGATAGCAGGTCTTCCTCTTCAGAAGACGAAGATGCGCTTGCTTTGCTGCAACTCATTAATGTACAGAAGCACAGAAGATATTGGGGCCACCCTGTGTGGAAATTGTCAGAAAAACATAGATATCAAATCAAATCAAAATCAAAACAAATATTTTTTTATTTCATTACAACACAAGTTATTGGTACATCGAAGTATAGTAGGTATAGTCACATAGCTATGTTAGTTGTAATTTACATCCTTTAGCTGAATGATATCCATTACTTCCCGTACTAGTTAAAAACTGTATCACGGTGAAGTAAGTTACGTCATCCGTCATTAAGAGATATAAATATAATGCTATATCGAAGTATGAGTACGCCAAGTTAATATTCCTTATTATATTACATTTACCAGCTACAAGACAACAGTTTCGAAAAAAAAGAGGGTGATTTAATACGTACAGCCCGCAATATGCGGGTGCATCAAAAACCCAAGTAATAACAGATTAAGCAATAATAGCCTCTCAGTCGCTTACTTAAGCGCTATGGTGCATGTCATATTCTTTGTGTACACTGGTAGTAAACTGCTTTACTAGTAACTCAGTATTATCGACGTAAACAAGTAGTATATGCAAAGAGTACAGATGCAATTTGTTTAATGCAATGAACTTAAAACTTTCAATATCTTAACGATTTCTTAACTAATATGTCTTTACGTGTAAGCATGTGAGTGTGTGTGTGTGTGTGTGTGTGTGTGTATGTATGTGCGTGTGTGAGTGTCTGTGAGAGTGTTTGGGTGTGCGCGCTTGCGTGAGTGAGGGTGTGATGTTTTTGCCATTTACTTTATAAGTTTTTCTGTCTCCTCGTAGCTCAGTGAATTCAGAAAAGTATCCAATACACGTCTACATTCATAGAAGCTTAAATCACGCAAATCAATGTATTTACTTATACGATTATATAGCTTAGGACCGAGATTTTTTTGGAATCTACGTGAGAACGCCGACATGGAAGTAGGGATGGAATAAACAAAGTCAAGTCTGCGGCGTAATGGAGAATAGTCAGGCTGCTTTTGATGCTGTGATAATATAAGACCTTTTATAAATAATTGCCTTATTGTGAGCACTGATGTATCTTTATATAGGGTTTGTGTCGGGTATCTAAATTTCTTAAACGTCATAACTTTTAGAACCGCTCGCTGGGCACGTTCGAGTCTTAATAATGAAGTTTTTGAAGTTTTGTTATGTTAAAATAATGGAAAAATTACATGAATATCCTGATAGTTTTCGTACAGTGTATATAATGTCACAAAAATGTTTCCAGATTATATTTTCGAAAGTAAAACACGGTCTTCAGAAGCAGCATAAAAATATGGAGAGAACCAGTCTCTCCATATTTTATCCTGAACATTTCTATTACTGTACTCCGGCCTGGAATAGTCATAAAGAGTTGGATATTCTTCAACTATCTCGCAGAATTCTATATTATATTCAATATCGTCACGAATTTTTGATGTTTGATTTTTGATGTCTACTAGCGACGCGGAAACGGCGTGGCGAAGGCGCGGCACGATGCCGCTTCAAACGTTTTCATATGAAATGTAGGAAGGCGACGTGCCGGTAAATTACACAGAAGCGGTGCGGCGCCGTATCTGTGCCGTGCCTGCGCCTCGCCTTCGCCTTACGCCGTCTCAGTGGAATTCACGCCCAACAGTTTTTAACAAAATATTTCAACATGGACTTCCAGCATGCTAAGAACGTGGCCCGAGAAATTAGGGTTAAAAAGACATGAATCTCACATATGGTGATTTAAACATAAAATAACACTTTTAAACACTGCCCTAGGAGACGACATCATAGTGACTAGCGTCAGGAAAAAGTTGATTAGGCCAAATAGTGATAAGTAATAACACATTATATATGTTTATTTATTCTGAGTCTTAGTCAATAAATAGGCCAACATATTCATGAAGTTATTGAACCTTATTACTAATACAACACAATCGAAAATGGTCCGTGTTTAAATATCCTCGATTGGATTATTCCCCATTTTTTTAACAGCAACGCTTGTAGGTAAAAATCATTATTCTCATCTTGTTTTGGAATACCGATATCCAATATCCTTTGATCCTAGTAAGACTGCATGTACTTGTTCAAGTACAAATTCAAAGCGTGATTCGATACTACAGCATTAAGGCGAAGGGGTAGGCAAGCTCTTTCCATACAAACTTTGTGTATGTATTTCTTCATTTGTGTTTGCGCTACAGTTATTATTTTTTGTCAATATGCTTATTTTTCTGTTAACTATTTCTTCTAGTTATTTTTTTTATTTTAATATTTTTTGAATTTTTTATTTTTATTTTTATTGAAATAAAGCAAAGTTCCAACTTAAAGCAAAAATTTAAATTAAATGCTGTAGTGCCAAAACTAACGAATAATAAAACTTGCACAAACTTTGTATGGAGAATGCCTTGCCGTACCCTTCGCCTTAAACGAAGGTTCCAAATTCAAAATCACGATATTAATCTGGGTCATACGAGGCTACGAGTTTCAGTATCGCGTTTATTTTATAAAGATATCGCTCAGGATCGGGACGAGTGGAAATCAGGAGGGGAGGCCTTTGGCCAGTAGTGGGACCTGTTGGGACACTCTATAGGCTTTTAATAATAATAATACCTTTAGCGTCAATACCTGACTGAATATTATTTGAAAATATCAAAAACCTCGCAGATTGAGGATATTTTCGATTTTAATAAATACAGCCAGTTCACCCAGTTCTATTTTAGCATCAATACACATGAAAACCTCGCGAATTGAGGAAAATATTTCAATATTAATGAATACCGCTTATTTTGCTTTTCTTTTCCGGGATAATCAAAGAAATGGGAACGACGTTGGGAATGCCACGTGTTGTTACACTTCAAAGCCATAAATTAGACTCCCGAGTAGGTACTCGCCGTATACGACGGGTAGGTCTCTATAATATACGCTTGCCGCGCCGCAATTCGCGCAAAGTCGTGGCCGAGATATCTGAGGGCCTACCGCAAACCAAAAACGAAGTATCTCCCTCATCGTCGGTTGAATATGCAAGTGCGACAGAGATGCACATATTTCCTTTCGGTTCGAGGTAGCGCCCCTGTTCCGCTCACGGCATCAGCTACGGGAGCGGTGCGCCGCCGCCCCGTTCCTAGACTCGTACGGCATCTGTTACTTAATAACTCAGAGTACCCCAGAGAAGACGTCAAATAATAATATCACAACCGAGAGAGATGGTCACACGAGTAAGTATATTAAATTGTTGTCCTTGTCATAGTTCCACTATTTTTTATTTGCTTCATAGTATTTGATATGACATTGAGGGAAATAAACGAATTAAATTAAAAACGTATTTTATGGTAAGCCGTCAGCCATGAAAATTTTGCTGCTTTAGAGTTTTTCCGTCCCTCTTCTTGGAGGTAGGCGTAGGATCTCTATAAAAATCCTTACTCTGAGCTTAGTAACTTTATTTTATCTGTGGCGCGCCCTTGTATACATTTTATTACGCCGGACCGGACTCCTTAAGGCCGACACTTGACAATGGCTATTATACTTAAGGTCTCCTTGAACGACTTGTGCAGCCTACTTGCGTTTCGTTACAAGTGACTTTTATGACATGACGCCGCTCATAGTCTCCGAGTAAATCGGCTGTGACATACGGACGGACAGAGAGACAGACATGACAGAATCCATAAGGGATCCGTTTTTTGCCATTTGGCTACGGAACCCTAAAATTGGAGTATATAATTAAATAAGTGTACCTCTAGCTACTTCTACTGTCGACCTCCTTAGCCTTAGTTAGTAGTGACCCTACAGAGCTGGTGGGGTGGTCCCAGGTTCAAATCCTGGTCAGGGCATTTATTTATGCGATGAACACGAATAATTGTTTCGGAGTCTTGCGTGTTTTCTAGGTATTTAGGTATTTATCTATCTATATAAGTATGGTCGCCTAGTACCCATAGTACCTTTGGGCTTTGCTTCGTTTGGGACTAAGGTCGAGTTGTGCAAGATTTTCCCCAAATATTTATTTATTTACTGTTTGAAATACTTATAGGAAGTATTTAAGGTATTTGCGAGGTGTGCTCAATAAGTGATGAAAATAAAACTATACTTATCAGTTATCAGTATTTTTTTTAAAGTTCACGTCTAAATTGCCACTCCGTTTTTAGCTGGTTTTTAGTGATATAGTTTTATTCTCCTTAGGTACCTATTGAACACTTCGCAAACTAACGAAGGTTTATATTCAAATAATAAGAATGACGTATAAAATCTTATGTAAGGAGATAAAATAAAGTTTTTTTTTTAAATATATCTGCATCATTATTATTCTCATTACTTATGGAACATCCATCGTACAGTCGAGCTCTAAGTAGCTGGACATTATAATACTTTGTCGCTTTCACGCGTTGGAAATTTAGTAAGGTACTATGATGTTAAAGTCCCTCCGAGTCCGACTGTACCTATACCTAGTTTTTTTTTGTTATACCACGTTGGTGGCAAACAAGCGTACGGCCAGCCTGATGGTAAGCGGTCACCGCAGGCTATGGACGCCTGCAACTCCAGGGGTGTCACATGCGCGTTGCCGACCCTTTAAAAATTTATACACTCTTTTTTTGAAGAATCCCATACTGTAGTTACTCGGGAAAACCTCGGCAGGGAGCCCATTCCACAACTGGAGCGTCCGAGGGAGGAAGTTCCTCTGAAACCGTACCGTACGCGACCATTTAGGTTCTAAGGTGTGAGGATGAATGCCCTGCCGACGGCGAGCAGTGCGATGATAGATGATAGATGTATACGACACGATAGGTTAAGTGTAATTAATACAGTTTCATTTATTTGTATGGATGCTAAGTCCGTCTCAAATTACATTAAGCGTATAAACTGCCACGGCGTGATTGGTGACCAAACACGGCGAAGCCATTAAAGTGCTTGCGATCAAAGGGAAGTGCAGCACAAATATTTAGTTTACGTTAAGATACTAGTTTGCCTTGGTTAATTTGTACAAAGGCACAATCCTAGAGAGGTTTGGAATATGCCTTTAATATTATAATCTGGACCTTTTTAAGGCACGAGTGAATAGGCATCTTCTGGGTGAGGTCGCTTCATTGTTCTCCCTGACTAGATGCTGGCCAAGAACAATCCCATTTTTTATAAAAAAAAGGTAGAAGTACAGTGGAATGTCATCTTATTTGGAGCAGCCTGGGGAAGTACCTCCACCTTACAGAAAACCGCAGGTGTGACAACACCAATACTTACTCCTCATAATCCTGATAAGTTACTATCCGGTATAGTAAATTATCACGTACTTAATGAAGAAGAGAGGGATATAAAAATAAATAAATCACTTTAACACGAACAGTCGCCGTAACATATATTGGGTTAAATAAATAAATAATAAAATAAACATAAGTTTCTCTTCGCAGAATCAACGCCTAAAAGCACTAAAAAGGTCACGAAATATCTTATTATTTGCGAGTTTTTTTTATTAGTTTTATTATAATTATTATTTATGCTAATTACCTCAGAACTCCGTCATTTATACACTGATTTGGAAAAATCTTTTTTTTTGTTTGAAACGGAATACTTCAGGGGTGGTCCCGTAGTTATCAGGTATGAATCTGTATTAGGGTCCTGGAGAAATCGAGGGAACTCTTCAAATATTTGAGGTGCACCTATAGCGATTTGGGTATTTTGTATAGTAACTCGTGCATTCGCTCTTAAAAAGCACCATTTGGCTAAGATTGACAAACAGTAATGATATCCTGTCAAAAACATAAATGTGAAAACAGGAGCCAAGGTCAATATTAAGAATATGCCATGCTTGGTTGTCGTAAACAACAAAAAAAATAATTGAGATCTAAATGGGTGTGCCAAGTCCCGTAGATTCTCTGAAATGGTGCCAAGTCCGGCACTACATTGTTTACAGTAAAACTAATTTACTGCGGCTTAAAATGTATTTTGAGCCTTAACTTGGCAGTTTTCTATGCAGTATGTTTTAATACCATAAACGCTGTTGGATATTTAAGAAAACTGCCAAGTTAAAGCTCAAAATGCATTAAGTCGCAGTAAATTAGTATTACTGTTAACAATGTAGTGCCGGACTAGGCACCATTTCAGAGAATCTACGGAACTTGGCACCCATTTAGATCTCAATTCTTTTGTCGGTGAATACGACAACAAGAGACAAGATAATACTTAAATTACTTACAATGAGTATGAATATAAAAAGATGAAAAATATTTACAATGCGTAGTTCAACAAGACGACATGTCAAAACCCGCTCCAGGGCGTCAGTTCATATTAACGTCGTGTTTACTGTTTCCATTAAATTACAAATGACAGAATAAAAAAACATCAGAGATCAAACAGTTTCCAGAAATCAAGTAACAGCAAAATTTATCAGGAGACATGAAAAACAAGGTGCTCAGTCACGTCTCATTAAAGCCAGGTTTATATCAAAGAGACAGAAATATCTCTTTTGAGATGTCTCCGCGAGTAAACAAGGGCCCTTTGAGATATAGACATGCGAATCTGCCGTGTAAATGAAAAAAGTTTTATCTTTATAGGAAGATCTCAGTGACATACGCCCTTTTGAAGTATTATGACTGAGTCTGAGAATGGTGGTTGCATGGGGTGTAATAGTACATTACTACAGAGGCCGGGACGAAAGGGGTTGCCGGCCGAAGACATATAGACTTAGGATAGGTATAAGGCGGGCAACCCCTTTTTTCCCGCCGAGGTATGTATAGTGCTTTTCTCAAACATGCAATGAAATAAACAACAAAAAAAACAGTTTTATTTTTAAAACGCATAGTGGCAGAATGTCATGATGCCTGTGCCACAAATTTATGTGGAATGGAAATTAAAAAAAGAGGACTTTGCCGGCCTCGGCCTGTAAGATTTGTATGAAATTCCATTAACGACCTCTAGTCCTAGCCGCACCTGAAACGTCATACTTCGCAGCCTATTATAAGGAACATAACATCAATATTTCATTGCATATTTGAGAAAAGGCGCTTTTAGATTTAAAAATATCATACTGGCGCTGTACTGGCAATTTACCGTATAATATGGCTACAGTCACTCTGAGCTGGCACTTTGGAACGCTCGTGGCCCAGCAGCATCCGCGTACCGCATAGGTTAAGCAACGCTTAAGTCAACTCTTGGATGGGTAACCGCTTTGAATGGCTTTGGAAGGCACGTTAAGCCGTTGACCCCGGCTGCTTGCCTATGTTACTTCACCTTTATATTTAATCAAAAATAGATCGATAGAAACGTCCTTATGTGCTGGCTACGTTTAGAAACGCAAACAAAAAGGTAATAAAATATGCTCTGGACCTAATTGAATCTATATACATAAAAATTTATTGCTGAAATATTAGGTCCCCGTCATTTCAGGACGACTGCACCTGATTGGTTAATTCTTTTTTATTGTGTTTTTAAATCTCAGGAAGACGTTTCCATGAAAGATTTTTGTTTTTAACAATTGTACGAATGACTCAACATTTTGAGTAAAAATCTCCATAATGAAAAGTGAGTAAGCGAAACAGAAGACAGTTGGAATTCTTAAGTAGATTCTTAGATACACCCGTGCAATATTTGACTGAGTAAACTATTACGAGTAAGTTTACGAAAAGTAACAAATAACTAGTTTCAGTTAAAAATGACATGTTTGGTACAAGATTATATTGCCGACTGTACTTTTTTTTGCATAGCATTACTCGTTACGAGGGTACCAATGAGCCCAAAAACAACGGATTTATCTTGTGTAGTTTAGGAGTTGCTATGACCACCTTATGTCTCCATCATCAGATCAGCTCGGTGGTACCATAGTACTCCATTGTAACCGAACACTTACATAAGTATTCCAATTTTCTGCTCAATCGGATAACGGCACGTGGCTGAAAAACGTTTGCAGATTTTGAGGACAACTTACTTACAGACGTAAATACGAACAGCGTTAGTTAAATAAAAACTTGTAAGTAAAATGTTTTTTTAATACAGTTGCTCAAAAAGTGCTACTTTACGTAGCTGTTTAGCGTGCGGAAAGTTGGTTTTCGCGCACTAGTGCTTTTCACTTTTCCAATTTTTTTAAATTTATGCTTGTTCCAATGCATGACTCCTTATTGCTGGGTGTTAAATATTAGTTTCCTTTAAACGTCGTAATCAACATAAAAACCTACTGTTAATATCAGAATACGAAAAATATACACATTTCATATTTTATTACTTACCTCTTCATCATTATAACACGTTTATTTTTTAATATTGAATATTGAAAAACCGTTCTTAATAAGTTGTCTGAGTGGAACGGAATTGCTGCCGAAACGCCTGTCAAAGAAGAGGCGTTTTTACTTACTGCAAGCATGTTTTAAGTTTCTAAAGGCAACATTCGATATTGTTTTTATAAATAATACTTGTTGTTTTTCTTATTTTTTCGCAACTGTATTAAAAAACGTCGTTCAATACACGTGCGGAAATGTCATTCTTCACTCGTCCCGAGTCTTGCCACTCGCCTGCGGCTCGTGGCATCCCTCGGTACTCGTGAAGAAATGACATACTTTCCGCACTAGCATCGAAATGTACTATTACATGTTCAGAAAATATGCCCAGAAATACGCTTTTAAAATATGTCAGGTAAATACAGCTTTTATTTGTAGGATAAAAATAAAAGCTAGTAAACACAAGCAACATCACTTAGCACCTCTTTACAGATAGTGCGAACCGCCCGCTTCCAAAGCAAACAGCCTTTCATCGCCCGGTTATTACCGGATTCCGAGCCGGGTCAAACCGGACGAAGCCGGATTTTAGGTTTAATGAGGATTTACACGGAAAGGGATAGCTACCGGCGGAAAATGTGGGCGACGGGCGTACATGTATTATGTAAGTACCATACGCCCTTATTCATAACATAAAAAAAAACCTGTGAACTAAAATTAGCTTTAGTTCCTTTCTCACAATCAGCAACATTTTATGAAACATCAAAAACGCTCGGTTTGTATGAAGTTTGTAGGGAAATGTGCCTAATGACGTCACAATTATCTATGGTCAACTGCTTCCTTTTTCATGTTTATGTATTATAAAAAATCCATAAAATTACATAAGTAAGCTGAAGTTGAATTTTCCGAGTAAATTTGTTTAATTATTTTATTGATAACGTAAGAAAATAATTAGTAGTGTTGTGCCATTTGGCCCCCCCGACTCCCATATCGAAACCATAACGTACTGGAAATATTCTGCCCCTGGGGCCCCCAGGCTGACTGGGCCTCTAGGCTGAGCTATACGAAGGTCTAGGCGGTAATCCAGCGCTAGACATGTAGCACGGAATATAAATAGTGTGTACAGTCGAGGAATTTGAACGTTTGTCACTTTTGGGCTCTATCTCATTGGAATAGAGTCCAAAAGTGACAAACATTCAAATTCCTCGACCGTACATGAACGCGGCTTAAGTAAGTTTGTATGTATAGGTAAAAAGCTTAAGAAAAGGCCCTATTTGTAGTTGTGACGTGTTTGAATAGACATTTGTTTGTGTTACACATTTTAAATATGTAATGTCTATTCGAACACGTCACAACTACAGGTCACATTCTTAAGTTTTTACCTATACTACCTATCAATGTAATCAATTCTTGTACCAAGTCGATTTCCACCTACTTCTATTAGTTATTCGATCAAGTATATTTATAGATGATAGTGCAATAATTTGGCACCATTAAATTATTTGCAAGGCTTGCTGTACCGTAAAACGGGGTGAGTAGGTTTCGCGGGGAGAGGTGGGTTATGAATGGGGAGAGAAGGTTTGAGAGGGAGGTGAGAAGCGATTATAAGGCTACTGCTACAAAAATAATGTATTCCAATTTAAAATGGAGCTATAGTAATACGCATAATAAAAAAAACGATCCAACAATCTTCCAAAAGCACTTTTGTATGAAAATCCCTCTCACCCTAAATACGAGGCACTACGGGGTAAGGTGGGTTTTCCTCTTTATCGTCAAAGTTATGAAATGGAACTACCCAAAATAAAAAAATAACTAAAATACCAACGTCCGGAACACTTATTATATACAACATTCAGTTTTCATATGTAAAAATAAAATGTTATCGAGATTTGAATTTCAGTTTTCACCCTACACTCACCCCATTTTACGGTACTTGTTCTTAAAATTATTTTGATAAAAATCCTTACAATAAAAGTTAAGTAAGGCATTAAAAAAGGCAGACAGGTTCGGAAAAATAAACCTCTGCCACGACAAGAACCGGCGGCGGCGGCGTAAGAAACTCTGGACGTAAAAACACTTTTCTGTTCTTACTCCTACAGATAAATATGCATTTTGGCTAATGACTAATGACTAATGAAATTCGAGGAATCGAAAGGACGTTCCCAGTCACGAGTTGTTTTAAGTACATTAACTTTACTCTTCACTAAGGGCATGACTTCAGGCAAGTTAGATGTTTTAGTTAATTAGTCCTCCAGCGATGCCGACAACATGCTCGTTAGGGAATTTAATTTGAGAACTTCTAACAGGGCGGTATTATCTGCTACATCTTTAAGAGGTGTGTGTATTAACTCAGGGGAGGGTAATTAAACAAGTTTAGTGGCTTCGCTTAGCTTTAGATCCCAAATAGGTACATAGGTAATTAGGATGTACAATACAATATACCACCACCACCACCATATCAGCCCTAGGACGTCCACTGCTGGACATAGGCCTCCCCCAATTTCATGGGGGGTAAATGCCATAATCGCCACGCTTGGCATGCGGGTTGGCGATCGCAGTATCTCCACCGCACTCTAGGAATGCTGCTGTCCATTCCCCGGTGGTCTTGGTCGTAGTTTTAGGACATACCCGGGTCCAATACAATATACAAATACTATTATTCCACACCTCCCACAAATGAAACAGTTATAAACAGAAATAAAACAGCAACATGGTTGTAGGGTAGTTTAAATGCCGAACTCTTCTCTCTCTCTCGTCTTTTGAAGAATAAATAACTTACCTACTTACCTAGTTACCTATACTTAAAAAAAGCCGAGTTTCTTACGCCGGTTCTTCTCGTGGCAGAGGTTTATTTTTCACGACCGGTGGTAGTTTATTGACATTCATAGGCATATTATATTGCCTAAATTGAAAAATAAATAACTTTTACTTTTTTGTACAAACTTCAAAATATTTTTAATATTTAAATCGGTACACTTTTTATCAGTCGATGTGCGCTTCGTTAGGTGTTTGAAACAAAACTATTATCCTACCTACTAACTAACTATGCGATATTGTTTTCCTTTATAGATTCCCAAGTGTTGCGTTTTTGTATAGATTAATTATTTATATAATTGAAAACTTAGTTACCTATATTATTTATACTATAAATAAATTACCTAAGTTGTCAAACTTGCGGTTATTAATTTATATTACCAACTTAGGCGCCTTCCTGATTTGTCGATGTGGAGGCGTTACGATACGTGAAAACTGTCAGCTGTCAGTGTCAACTGATACTAATGCAGTACTGCTCCACTTCTGCGCATGGTATTACTACTGCGCAAACGTAATACTGACAGTACTTCATCAAGTGCGGAAATCTCACATCAGTAGCTTCACGTCAAAGACCAAACTACGTATGAGATAATACGCTCCCGCCCCGCCAAGTCAGGAAGTCGCCTTAGTGTTATTTTTTAGGTACAACTTTTATTTGTAACACTAACTTTTAACAAGCAAGTTTCGAAATGTAAGGTCTACGTCAAAGACGTGTATACAGTTTTCGCCTTATCACAAATGATTAAGGTGCAAAAGTGTAAACAATTTTTGATGCCGACTGTACAGTTAACCAATTTATTTTCTGGGCTACTTCGTACCTTGTCAGAGTGACGATAATATGAGATCTCTAGCACCTTTCATATCGATTTTACCTGTGACATGATACGGAGAAGCCATGAAATCAAATGTGTTTTTTTTACTTTTCTAAATCAGTTTAATAACATTTTCTTAATAACTAAAACGTCTCCCGAAGCATTATCAAAATCGGCCAACTTGGTCAAGAGTTATCGGGGAACATACATACACAAAAAAAGAAAACATGCAGACGAACTGAGAACCTCTTCCTTCTATTAAAGTCGGTTAAAAAGATAAGTTATCGGATTTGCAACATTTGCAAACAATGATAAATAATTGATCATCTTTTGCTACTACGACGGTGGCAAACGAAGCATACGGCCTGCCTGATGGTAAGCAGACACCGTAGCCTATGGGCGCTTGCAACTGTAGAACATTCACAAGCGCGTTGCTGACGCTTATTTAATACGAGGACTCGTTGTACCGACAGCTAGAGCCAACTGCACTAACAACACAGCGATCCTTGGGACCACTGCACGGGCGACCTTACTCACCACCAAGAACCACCATATCAGCCCTAGGACGTCCACTGCTGGACATAGGCCTCCCCCAATTTCATGGGGGGTAAATGCCATAATCGCCACGCTTGGCATGCGGGTTGGCGATCGCAGTATCTCCAACGCACTCTAGGAATGCTGCTGCCCATTCCCCGGTGGTCTTGGTCGTATTTTTAGGACATACCCGGGTCCACCAAGAACACAGCACCACAAACTCACAGTGCAAGGAGTGGTATTCTGTACGAGTAAGGTGAGGTACAGTCAGCTGCAGAGAAACATGGCCCCTCCTACATAGAAGTTTGTGTACAGGGAGGGTCAGGTTTCTCTGCAGCTGACAGTACATAGGTACCCAATTGAACTGCTTTTAATATGAGCGAGATAATATCCCGCTGTCCGCTGGATGCCGGTAGCGCAGGATCGTTCATTGTGGCACTCCTTGGGGAGGCCTATGTCCAGCAGTGGACATCCTTCGGCTGATACGATGATGATGATGATGAATATCCAGCTGCTGTGTCCTACCACCTGCTACTACTGTAAACGTTCTCATTCGTTTGGTACGCAAACACTTACGAAACTCAACGGAGTGCTCGATCACTCGTCCAGTGGAAACGTACCTGAAAACAAACAAACGAATAAATACTAATGTAGGCGATTTCATCTCTGTCATTCTGTTATGCAAGCAAATGGACTCTTAGTCCTCTTGTCAAATTCGGAACTACAATAATAATACGTATGGAATACCATACGTATTATTATTAAATAAATATATTTTATGAACCGTGAGATCTTCGAGAAGACTGTACGGTTGCCAGTTTAAGTTGCACTTTAAGCACCACCCAGGGGTCACGTACGTGGTGCAACTTCGACCCCCCTTTGTCTAGTGAGTGGGCAACTTGACTGTTAGAAGTTCTCAAGCCGCCCGAAGGCCTCTAACTTGGCCTAAGGACTGCTGTCACAGGAACTAGAATACAATACAAATACTCTTTGCACACCTCAAAAAAAATTATAAATAGGTAGTTCAGAAACAGCATAGTGAGACACAAGCAGAGGTAAACAACAGGCGGTCTTATCCCTAAGTAGCGATCGTTATCAGACAACCTTTGGATGGAGAAAAAAAACATATCCCAGAACTAAGTTAGTAGTAGAGAGCGTTCGTGGTCTAGTGGCGCCCGAGTACCGCGTGTGGGATGCGAGGTTCGGCCGTGGTAAACTCTCAAGTAAAGGAATAAAATAATACTTAATGAACCTAAGCATCAGCAAGCACCAAGGAGCTGTTTTAAAAGGGTCCCCCGCACGCTCGGCTAAACTCGGTTTTCCATACAAACGTAGTTTCGTTCTCCTTTTAAAACGCCGTGCTGAAATAACATGAAACTTTGTACACACAATGGGAGTCGCCATATCTAGGTCGGAAACTAGTTTGTTCTGTACCACTGTTAAGCAAAATATGTGAATGAATTTGTATTTTTGTACTAGCTGATGCCCGCGAGTTCGTCTGCGCAGGATTAGTATTTAGACAATTCACACAATATCTTTATAAATTGTAGCCCATGAGTTATACTGATGTATAAGCTATATTATTGTAAAGTTTCATTAAAATACATTCAGTAGTTTTTACGTGAAAGAGTAACCAACATCCATCCATACTTACAAGCTTTCGCGTTTATAATATTAGTAGAAAGTAGGATTTGAAATGTAAGTCAACGACAGTATCCCTAAACTCTTAGGTACACCTTATGTCAATCTTGATAAAATGTAAGGTGAGAAAGACATTGTCGACCAGATTCTGTTATGATGATTTTCAAGTCTTTCTCTATCATCTAAGAAATGTTTAATTGTTCTCATTCATAAACATAAACATCTATTAAAACCATTTTAGTTAAAATGCCGTTTGATTTGCTTGATATTTTCTGTCACTTTGATATTTGTGTTTATAAGAAAGGGACCAAACGCATTTTAGTGAAAATAGGAGTAAAGTAATAAACTGAATAATGAATAATTTTGTAGAAATCACCCATATTACTATACATATTATGTTTACATTCTAATTAACGAGTTTCGTCGGTTAATTCTTGTAGACCCATAATGACAGTTGGAAGGATGGACATTAAATGTACACAGTCGCTATAACTTTTTTCAGAAGTCGGAAAAAAAGTTTTGTAACTTGATTGATTCAAGTTCCAATGATGACATTGATGACATACAAGTGACAATAATTAACAAGCTTAATTTGGGGATTCGAAATAGAATAAGATTTTTCAAATCGACAACCTCATCAATGCCTGAATTTACATAATACCACTAAAACTGGTTACTCGCGTATAGTGACGTAAGAACGTCCGTCGAAACATGGCGCCTGTAGTAACAATTAATACACGATTTAAAAGAAGTCTCATAGATTCCTGTTTTCTTCCCTGCCCCGTATTAAATCGATACACGTTCGCCAATACCACAGTAAATATATTAGCTAAACCAGTATCTCAAATAGGGTCTCATAAAACCTTGTTAGACCTGCGCTACATTGAAAGTCAGTTTTTTTGCGTGGAGATAACCTGCGAATCAGGTACCCAGTCTCCGGGGTGAAAAGTCCACGGCACCGCAATCTGCGCTCTAATGCGGAGGACTCCAGGATACATGCACTGGAACCCACCTCGCGCTTTACTCCTTTTGGCTCATCTTAAAACGATATACGTCACCTTGCCTGAGGTTTATAGCCAGGTGATGCGGCCCTCGCCACATGGTGGACTCGCAAGAACGATGACCCCCTTTAATCGCCTTTTTTGACAGGTGGGAGACCGTAGGTAGACCTTTTGCCAGTCTCTACGCACACAAGCGCGGCACATGTGACGTGACTTATTTACCGCCGCGTCCTGCGAAGTCTGGCTAAGTTTATTGCTCAGATCATAGAAAGAAATAGATGTAGGGCGGGCGGGGGCGTGGCGCATGTCGCCGCGACATGGTCATAAAGAAGTGTAACGTGATATCATATGAAAAAGCGTTGTATTTTCTGCGAGCTGTACATCCACGGCGCAATGTATCATACCCCCGTAGCTTTGATCGCTGCGTGAATTATTTAGTAGTGCGTAAAGTATTTACATTTACATTAATATCAATGGTAAATTCACAAATCAATATTTAATAAATTATAACTTTGTTCCAAAAAACTCCAGACCAACTCCCAAAGTGATCTTATTAACCTACTTTGATAGTAAGAAAGAAGGTTCTCACTGTTCGCAGTTCGTATTCATGTTTTTTTTATGTATGTACAGGTATAATGGTTTACTATGTTATACATCTTTGGTGATTATATGAACACCATCTAAACTGGCCATTTCAATAGTCATCAATATCTTAACATAATAATTTAAAGATCGATGTCGATAAAACATCATTTAACGTTTGTCTCCCTCTAATGTTCACTGCCTTTATTGAAGGGTGCGTGAAGCCAATCGCAGCGCTTGTTTATTTATTTATTTAATCTTTATTGCACAATAAGAAATCTTAACGTACAAAAGGCGGACTTAATGCCATGAGAATTGTTTGCATGTTGTCGTAAACTCGGCGGCACCGCCCGAGGTTTTGTTTTTACACGGCCGGTTCAATGTGTGTGTGTGTGTGTGTGTGGACTTTGTGGGGGAAAACTGGAGACATTGGTTTTCGTTGAAATGAAGCAGTAGGGTACTTCTCCCTTTTTTATGTTCTGAGGTAAACCTCATACTAAAATTCACTAAACAATAAATTGTATAGTATTTTTTTAATGACTGAATCGTATCGAATAGTCTGTTCAAAGAGCAACCTTACTATCCAAGCAAGCAAAAATTTCAACTATACCATCACGTGTTCGTGTGAGAGTGACTAATCTGACGTTTGTACCGATTTGTATTACTGCTTTATTAACCTATACACTGGGCCAATATTTGCCAAAGAGAATCACACGCTTGATTAAGCCCGCATCTTTATTACCAAGTTGGTCCGCGCAATCACGAGCGAAGCGAGAGTTTCTCCCCGTTTACAAAAGCGCGCCTAATTGATCTATTTCCAAATAAGTGTATCTGTCTGTGAGTTGATTAATCGCAACCTTGATTCACGGACTTCGCCGATTTTCTTATTTTGAACGCACGTAGCCTTAATGGGTGTCCAATGACCTGAATTACATTGTGCTCGAGTAATGCCATGAAGATGTGCACGAGTAGGTAAGGTACACAAATAAGGCTGAAAAGAACAATTTTAAACCTTTTAGTGCCGGTGATGCCAATCGGCGTCAAAACGATTTCACCAAGTTTTACGAGTAAATATCACTTTTTGTGGCATAGTTAGTAATCAAATGCCACTGGTGGGGTGGCGAGGTCCAGCGACCAGGTTCTCCAGCTGTTAAATGGACGTATTAGCGAATTCCAGTGGTATTTGGGGTTGGAGGCTAAAATTCACTTCTACGGTTGTGATTAAGAGTTCGGCCGAGCTTTGAAGACTCGAGTCGTCAAGGCTAAGACTTTTACCGTACTCAGAAGACTCGCGTTAGCCCCGACGGCTCGAGTCTTTATGGCTAGGTAGAGCTCAGTGTTACAAGTTGTGACTCACAACACAACACTATCCACTTCCAATCGTTGCGGCGCCACAGCAGTACTAAGTAACTAGTAGTAATTAAATACTTGTCTCAAGGTATGCACTTTATTTATTGCATTGCATAATAATCTTAAATGAAGCTTAGTTCTCAAAATGTATTAGAGGTACTTACTGGAACCAATTTTACATCGGAGTCATACACATAATTTAGATTCAAGTCTGTGCTTTACATAACTACAGTTAAGGGCTATAAAACCTAATTGTTGGCTGGTCTTATAAACTACTTAAATACATAGAAAACATCCAATACCCAAGAACAAATATGCCCTGGCCGGGATTCGAACCCGGGCCCATAACATAACATATATGCCCTTAACTATTGAATACAGGAAACGATTTTTTTTTCAACGTGTAGGAGATTTAAATATAGATAGCTGTTTCGCAAGGCCATCTACCGCGAAGCCTTACTTTCCGCACAAATTGACTGAAATAAATTTGCCCTCCATCGCCATAATGCCATCAACAAGTTTGCTCACATAATGGAAGTCTAATAATAGACGTGGGTCGCACACTGGGAAGGTGGGAAGACTTAAAATGTTTTCTGTAAAACAGTTATTCAAGGAAGTTAGCAACGTCCATATCTGCCCACGGGTTTTGCGCTAGTGCGTCAGAGTTCTGTTTCTTGCCCACGCGACGCTTTGCTATATAAATATTAGCCATCTTTTTTAATCGACTAAAAAAAGGAGTAGTTTCTCAATTCGTCAGAACACATATTTTTAAGTGTGAGAATGTGAGACTGGAGATGAGAGATTACGCTTAACTACCCTGAGATTTATCGTGAGTGTCTTTTTTAACATCCACTGATGAGTGAGAAGTCTGTGATGACAGATCTCACTTGTCTGTCTCTCACTGCACTAACTTTAAATAGAGTATTTATTGTGCTAAAAATCTTATCGGTCAATACTCCACCACGTTCTATGAAGTAGAGCGAGTCTACGCAAATATAAACTAGGTTTGTTTAAAAACCTGTTGCCAGAATGGTTCCGCACGGCTAGCGAGACGACATGTGGCGCGAACGTTAGAGGGGCAGGGCGAACTAATAAAGAGGGTATTTTAGCATTTTGCGATTATGTGAGTTCATATAGTTACTCTACTACTAATAATTGATTAGGATTTAGTCAAGGATTTCGAATTTAGAGTCCGCAGTACGCTCGGTTCTCCATACAAACGTAGTTTCGCTCTCATTTTAAAATGGCATGCTGGAATCATTTGAAACTTTGTATACACAAGGGGATCCGGTATATCTAAGTCGGAAATTAGTTTCTGTTGCTTGTAATTGTAATTGAGAAAAAATACAGCGATTATTAAGGTTTTCATACAACACCTAAAAACTCAAAAGCTCGCTGTATTTTTTTTCCATTCCAATTTCTAGCAACAGAAACTAATTTCCGACCTATATATGGCGGATCCCATTGTGTATACAAAGTTTCATGTTATTTCAGCATGGCGTTTTAAAATGAGAACGAAACTACGTTTGTATGGAGAATCGAGTTCGGTCGAGCGTACGGGGGAATCTTAAATATCTTTTTAGATCTTGTCACGTTAAAAGGTACGTGTATTTTTCCTTTAAGGGCCGCACGCTCGGCTGAACTCGATTCTCCATACAAACGTAGGAGAACATAGTAATTTACAGTGAGCGTTACAGCTCGGCAACGATTGCGCGATTTGTGGTGCGGCAAGCGTTCATTCATCTGTTCATTGCGCGGTCGAGACGCGCAACGCACTGCGGTTAGTTGAGATCACACGCAATGTATTAGGATAACGCTGCCGCTGCCGCCGTGGCAGGGCCTGCACACAAAACACAGGACTTTGAACCAACGATTTGAAGACTCGTCGTCACCTCTCACCGTTTTTTAACCCCCGACGCAAAAAGAGAGGGGTGTTATAAATTTAACGAGTCTGTCTGTGTATGTGTCTGTGGTATTGTAGCTCCCAAACGAATGGACCGATTTTCGTTTACTATTTTCGTGTCATAGATAATTTTATCCCAAAAGTTCTTAGCCATGTTTCATGAAAATCTGTTCAGCCGTTTTTGAGATACTGAGCTTTGAAGTGAAAATGGCGGGGGTTTTTCAACTTTTCTACGTTGTAGTTATATAGGGAAACCGGTAAAAATTACACAAATGACATTTGACAGTTTCCATATACAAACAGTGAGGTGAATAGAAATCGTTTATCTTATTGATATCGACATTGGGAACTTTTGCTTACAAATGATGCATTTTTTTTTAATTAAAAATGGGATTGCTCTTGGCCAGTATCTAGCCAGGGGGCAAAGATGAGGCCGACGATGAAGCGAGCTCACCCAGAAGATGCCTATTCACTCGTGCCTTAAAAAGGCCCAGGTTATATGAACTCGGAAATACAGACGCCGGCAGAGAATTTCAAACCTTAGAAGTGCGCATTATAAAAGAAGATGCAAAGCGCTTGGTTCGAATTAGAGGAATTTCTACCAGGTAAGGATGGTAGCCAGCCGTACGTCTGGATGTCCGATGGAAGAAGGGGGAAGGCGGTATGAGCTCATGGAACTCCTGAGCACACTCACCGAAGTACAGTTTGTAGAAGACGCACAGACATGCTACTTTGCGTCGATGTGCTAAGCTCTGCAACTTATTTCCCACTACCGTACTGCCGCCAATGAGCCTCCTGGCTCTGCGGTCCACCGAGTCGAGTGCGGCAAGTTGGAATATTTGTCCCCAAGCCATAGGATATCCTCTGGACACTCTTTTAAGAGTAATCTAGTCTGAGTCTAGCGAGTCGTGATTCATACACGTAAAACATTTTTTAATAGTGATTTGTCACGAGCGACACTTTATCGCCATATAATATGAAATATGTATGTATGACTAATTGAAAATAAAGGTGTTGCCTAGGTTTGGCTGTATATATACCTACACAAGTGTTTTATCTTCAACTAACGTAGTCACAGGCGTGATGTTGTTTACTTAAACTATGCTAATATAGGTAAAGTTTGTGACTTTGAACTTAATTTTATATGTACTTGTAGGGGTAATGTCCGAAACTACTCGGAATTTTATTTGTTTTAGTAGGTACTGCAGTGAATAAAATGTATACCTATGCTAAACTGCGGATGGACGGACGGACATGGCGAAAGTATAAATAATAATAATAATTGGGACACATCTTACACAAATCGACCTAGTCCCAAACTAAGCAAAGCTTGTACTATGGGTACTAGACGACGATACACATACTTATATAGATGAATACATAGAAAACATCCAAGACCCAGGAACAAATATCCGTGCTAAATGCACAAATTAATGCCCCGGCCGGGATTCGAACCCGGGACCTCTAGCTTCGGAGGCAGTGTCACTACCAACTAGGCTAAACAGGGCGTCAAAAGATTGCTTATTTACTACAGGTCCCTAAAAAGGATATCCGGATGGTCTCGTTCTTCTTTTAACAGGTTTGTTATGTCATGTGGACTTGCTTTCATGCAATGCAAATTTAATTTCTAAACTATAGGTTTATTCAGATAAACTTTTATTAATGTATGTACAGTCCGCATCAAAAGCAGCCACGCATTTGAAAATCCTACTAATATTATAAACGAAAGTTTGTAAGTACGGATGGATATTTGTTACTCTTTCACGTAAAAACTACTGAATGGATTTTAATGAAACTTTACAATAATATAGCTTATACATCAGAATAACGCATAGCCTCCAATTTATAAAGGTATTGTGCGATTTGTCCAAATACTAATCCTGCGCAGACGAAGTCGCGGGCACCAGCTAGTTTCTTATAAAGGAATAAAAGCTTTTGACACCTTCATATGCGTATTGCGTAGCTACTTTTGATGCTGACTGTACCCAGCAGGGGTATGTATATTAATTAAAATCCAGGTACTTAATTAAAAATAATTTTATAAATTGGGCAATGGCATACTCGTAATGTTAAAGTTGGAGTTCTATAGAAAATTGGGAACTCAATCTTGAGTTCCGAAAATTTGTTTGTAAAGAAAATTTGTGACGAATTATTGAGGCATATGAAATTATATTACGGTGAGTATAGGTACAATGACTGGACTGAAGCCATAGCAATGAAGCCGAGCAGGTTTCTTTTTTTAAATTTAATTCGACCTTACTTTTAGTGTAGATCATCATATGTTAAATTTATCTGATAATCAAATTATATAATATATTAATATTAAGAACCGAGTAAAGCTTTTTTTATTATTAAACATAGGATAACGTTTCACCCTAGTCTAAGAAGACATGGCTACGGCAAGGTCTAAGAAGACATGGCTACGGCAAGGTCTAAGAAGACATGGCTACGGCAAGGTCTAAGATGGAATACGCTCATCCAAAAGATGCCTGTTCACTGTTACCTTGAGAACATCGAGGTTTGAACGTTTCCAAGGTTTCTGGCTCCCCTCAGTGGCTCACCTTTACACTTGATACACATTGCATTGGGATTATTTGTCAAATAAATAAAACAAGAGGCCCGCCAACATCAACATGCAAACGACTGAGCCGATGTAAGGAAGACCTTCAATATTTAAGACGTGAGCACGACACGTTCAAAGGCACACAGGTTTTGAGTAAACTGACTCAGTATTTTTAACATGTTCCCTGTCCCCTATACGATCGGGCAAATTTTGCTCCACAAGTCGACTTCAATATTTATTGTTGTTTGTTTATTTTTAATTTATTACTAATTTGACCAATTGTGAAGCTGTTTTTTAAGTGGTGTAGCTCTTCCACTATTAAAGGGTTTCTAAAAGTAAATGTGAAGAAAATGAGACTACTAGGTTATTTAGCAAGTTGGTTATATTTCTTCCTCAACACTGCGCCATAGACTTAAGGTACACTTGTTGTTTAGACCCTCATAATAGTGCAGTGGCAATGAAGAAACATCACACCTCTCAGAGTCGCTTTATGTAAGTTCGCTATGGTGATAGGTCACGACTTGTGGGTTTGCCTTAAGGGCCAAATCTGTTCGGAACAAACTCACTCAGAGGTCTTCGCTACTATAGCCGGTTTACTGCTGAGGTCTGAAGCGCTCCAGTAGACTGAGGAGTCGTCCTTCCGCTACTGCCGAGAATCTGCAGGTCAGTCGTGAGCAGAGAAGGAATGCCACGAAGCCTGCTTTTAAATGCTTGCGTTCTTAGATACACGATGTAGCTCTTGTGATGCACGACGAATGTAAAACGTTAAATGAAAGCCTACAACGTTGACTAGTTCGACTAGTTGATAGGTTGGTCCACCTGGAAATTTTAACCGGTGTTAGATAAGAGTCGTGGGCATATGGCCAATCTTACTATGCTTCACTAGCTCACCCTGAGTTCTTCTTTGAACTGCTGCCCGCCCTTTTACCACGTGGCTCTAGGCACACCGTGCGACAGTTAAATCTGAAAATTATTTCTATACATTTATTTACGTTCCTTCGAGAACTAAAAGTTTTAGGCGAGGAGGCGGTTACTTACGTTTAATATCCTTCTAACATTAAATAGGCCAGTTCCCCACTATTCTTATATAAAAATAAATTTGTCCCATTCGTTCCTGAAACAATCGTATGGGTTATGTCACACATTCCTCTTGATTTGTTTGAAATAGCATCGCTTTTGAATTATGATTCACCTTTTAATCCAGCCCGCTGCTACAACCTCTCATCCTGGAGCCAGGGGTCCAGGATGGCTTCCGATTTCGTCTCCTGTCTCCCTCCTAATGTCCACGTCCTCTGACATTATTAAAACGTCTGTTTGACAGCTATTGTCAGCAGAACGTTGACAGCTATGAGGAGCGTTTCGTTCATTCATGATTTGGTTTGGGAAGCGCAGGGGCGTTTTAACCGCTCGTTTAAAGCGCCGCCTTATCTTAACAGATGGCGTTGCCAGTGTTATCCGATTTGCAGTGTGACAATACCCCCTCCCTTACGGAAAGTTTTGAACTAAGTGAAAAACGACGCTGCCCTCAGCGCTCACCAGAATTACAAAAGCAACACTGCAACTCTATAAACAACTATCTATTTGCGTTACCTAACTAGCATACATTTACTATCTATCTATATCCTAACACAAGTCCCCACAATTTCAAAATCTCTTCCATACTTCCTCATTCGAAATGAAACGATAGCTTTCTATTTGCTAATCGCTGCCTACTTTCATACGGTTTCCCGAGTTGCTCCTGTCGATCCCAGTGCAGCTCAATTAAATTCCCACAGTTGAGTATACGTTTTCCTTTAACGCTACTCTTAAAGTTTACCTAACCTTAATTCTAAATACCTTGGCATCGTTAGAGGTGAATATGCTCACACAACTAACACATGAAACATGTCCTACGGTAATTGAGAACTTATCTAAGCTCACAGACCATCAGTGACTAATGTGTAGGTATCATATTTTGATATCCTTTATGTGCCATTGACCTAGTGGTTTACCATCGTATCCCACCAGTTCATAAACTAACGGCGATAGCACCTTCTTCACTATACATTTTTGGTATTTGGGCGCTAACTTAGAAGCTTTAAATTTTCCCGCGTCGCTTTGGATATAAGTTTTCCTCCAGACCTCTTGGCCTTCACGCAATTTTACATCTCTTCGACGTAGATTATAATGTCTTGCGTTTGTTGCATGGGCCTTTTCCAGATTTTCCCTGACTTTGGTGTAAATTTCTTGAAGTTTCCCAAATTCACCCGCGTATTCTTCTCTAGGTATTGCTATCTCGTAATCCGTGTCACTTGTGTCTTTATAGAACGAGCCATTTATGATTGGTTCTCTGCCGTGGACTAAGAAAAATGGTGTGAAACCTGTGGTGTCATTCACCGCGCTATTTAGAGCGAACTGAATTTTGAAAATATTACTATCCCAAGTTCTATGATCGTCTTTCACGTAGGACGAGATCATAGTCATTACAGTTTTGTTGTATCGCTCCACTGTATTAAGTTGTGCCGCGTATCTAGGTCCATAATGAACACGAGGGACGTTATAAGTCTTCATTAACTTACGAAATTCCGATCCAGTGAATTGAACCCCATTGTCGGTAACCACTGTCTCAGGAACGCCATGAGCTAAGAATACATAATTCTCGATACTTTTCGCCACATTTGCGCTTGTAGCGCGCCTTAATGGGAACAACATTGTATATTTTGAAAAACAACAAGTCACGACCAAAAGGTGTACGTAACCTGACCGTGATCTTGGTAAAGGTCCAACCAAATCCATGCTTATAACCTGCCATGGTTTGTAACAACGCTTTGGTTTACCCATTTGTCCTGGCGTCAGGGTCGTTCTGTGCTTATAGGCTGAGCATGTAGCACATTGTTTTATAAAATTGTCAACGTCTCGGTACATTCCGGGCCAAAAATACCTCAAACTTAACCTTCTATGCGTTTTAAAAACTCCAAGGTGTCCTGATGTAGGAGGTTCATGGTTTTCCGAAATTATCTTTGCACGATTTGACTCAGCCACGACCTGTTTCCAGTCAAACTCGTCGGTTAACGAATATTTACCCTTGCTGTATCTATAAAGTACATCATTCTCTATCCTATAGTTTGGGTAATTTTTTGGGTAATATTTACAACCTGAGTAAACCTTGTTATACCATACATCACTCCCAATTGAGGTTGGTGTCGCTGCAATAGCATCTACTTTCATCAACCGCGAGAGAGCATCTGGGACAACGTTGTCTTTCCCTTTTCTGTGTTCTATATTAAAGGTATACTGAGACAAACGACAACCCCAGCGGGCAAGTCGACCTGTTGGATTTTCCAAGTTCATAAACCATTTCAACGATGCGTGATCAGTGACGACAGTAAATGGCCTAGTGCCTAAATACGGTTCAAACTTCTCGACAGCATAGACAACTGCGAGGGCTTCTCTCTCTGTCGCACTATAATTCCTTTCATTTTTGTTTAGGGATCTACTAATATAAGCAATAGGGTGGTCAACATTTTCCACCGACTGTGTAAGTATAGCTCCTATTCCGTAACTTGACGCATCGCATTGTATTGTAAATGGCTTATCAAAGTCTGGACATATGAGAACTGGTGCTGACACAAGACAGTTCTTCAAATCTTTGAATGCCTGTTCAGCATTTGAAGTCCAAACAAATTTTGTTTTCGTGCTAGTCAACGCATTTAATGGTGCGGCTATAGACGAGAAATTACGAATAAAACGTCTGTACCAAGAACATGTGCCTAAAAACATTTTTACTTCTTTCGCGTTCTTGGGCACAGGAAAGTCAATTACCGCTTGAACCTTACTCGGATCTGTACGTAGTCCACACTCATCAACGATGTATCCTAAATATTTTAATGATTTTCTAAAGAAGTTACTTTTTTCTAAATTTATTGTTAAATTAGCCTCTTTTATTCTTTTATGAAGTCTCTTAAGCAGTATTAAATGTGTTTCATAATCTTCTGATACAACTATTATATCATCAACGTAACAAAATATTAATCCTTTATTTATGTCACTACAAAATGGAGTTCCGAAGAGCATATCCATTAGCCTTTGCTGGCGCGCCGGGGCTCCAGTTAATCCAAAAGCCATTGTTTTAAATTTATACAGGCCTTTTCCTGGCACAGTGAAACTTGTTTTCTCTTGTGAGGCTTCATCTAGAGGTATTTGCCAGAAACTTGCTTTAAAATCAATAGAACTAATGAACTTCGCATTTCTAAGACTATCCAGTATCTGAGGGATATATGGTATTGCGTAAGCGTCACCTTTACTGACTGCATTTAATTTACGACAATCCAAACAAAATCTCCATGAACCGTCAGGCTTCGGAACCATAAGGACTGGATTATTCCAAGGACTTTCACTTGGTGTGATAACGTCTAACTCTATCATTTTATCCACCTCCTTATGAAGTTCTTTTAGCTTTTCCGGTGACATTGGGTATGGACGACACTTAATAGGTGGAGAATCTCCCGTATCTATCTTATGTTGTATAAGGTGAGTT
The DNA here is from genome assembly GCA_905163555.1 of Notocelia uddmanniana. Lineage (NCBI taxonomy): Eukaryota > Metazoa > Arthropoda > Insecta > Lepidoptera > Tortricidae > Notocelia > Notocelia uddmanniana. Next base: position 4,484,191 of record LR991057.1, read on the forward strand.
CTACCTAAACCTTTGTGTTCAAAAGAAATCTCTTTGAATTGATCTACAACTATTTCTGCTACTTGTTTTTGTTCAGTAGTTAAGTTATCATACGACAATATGTTATTATTTTGATTATCTATACTTGAGTTTGCAATAAATGTTTTTGGTTTCTCTATGTATTTTATATTTTCAAATATTTCTGGCATTAAAGAAAACTCTTTCCAAAAATCTACTCCAAGAATTATATTTGATACAATTGAGGGTATGACATAAAATTTTATTACTCTCGTTGTACCCTTAAATGATATTGGTAACAATATGGAACCTATAGTTCTACACATTGACCCGTCTGCTACTGTGACTGATTCGTCTGCAGTTGTAATGGAATAGCCGAGTTTCACAAAACGCTCGTGCGCACCATTCCCGATGATGGACACGGCTGCACCTGAATCGAGTAATCCACATATTGTCAAGTCCAATATATCTACATTCAAATAAGGCCGAATGTCATTGTCATCTGGTTTAAAGAGAACCGTACCGACGGAATTATTTTTAAAATATTTTGTTACTAAATCCATCCAATAATTACTATCGGCTGTTACGGCCTGTTCTGCCGAGTGATCACTACGATTCTCAGTACCTAGTTTTTTGAATTAATATAATTTTTACATTTCGGGCATGTCCGCGAGGTATAACCCGGTTCACCACACTTGAAACATAATATACGCTTGTCCCTGCAAGCTTTGGTGTCGTGCGTATCCACTTTGCACCTATAACAATACTTTTTATACGTTTGTGGCGAATTATTAAATTGAGGAGCTTGTGCGCGTTGTCCCTGCTGCCGATAACCTTGCGGCGACCCGTAATGCCTCTGCTGCTGTGGAGCATTCTGTTGAAATGGTCTATGCTTTTGCATTGGTACATAACGAGTGTGCTGTTGTTGGGACGTTCCCGCGACAACTGCTACCTCCTGCTTTTGTACTCTACCCTTATAAGCGAAGTCCGGATTCAAAGCAGATTGTTTAGGTGGTTCCGTAAACAATTTGCCTTGCTGCCGTGCAGCTTCGATTTTCCGACATACTGTCCGTAAAGATTCTACCGTATCAATTTCTTGCAATGCTAGTTGCTCAGAAAATGACGGCCTAATATTATGCAACAATATTTCTAATTGTTGTTTATCATCCAAAGGTTTCAATAAACGTGAGAACATTCCGCTCATCACCGCAAAATAAATGTGTGTTGGCTCATCAACGCCTTGTGTTCGAGCATGTATTTCACTCAACAACCTATAATCAAAGTCAACAGGTGCGAATTCCTGTTTTAATAAAGTACCTAATTGTTTCCAAGTATTAAACCTATGTTTATTGCCTCTGTACCATACAAGTCCTTGTTCAGTAAATAAACAACAAGCCGCAGTAAAGAGTTGTTCGTCACTAATGCCAAATGCCTGTGCCCTCTCCTCGACTGCTTCCAAGAACGCATGAACACTTGTGAGACCATTAAACTTATTATTTATGTATTTGAGTACGTTCAAATTTGGTGACTCCTTGGTTTCCTCACTAGTGTCAATTACCGTTTCCTTGTCCTCACTCTGGGTGGGCAAGTACGCATTTATTACCCTTTTGCATTGATGTAGTTCATTCTTAAACGCTGTATAATTATCCTTCTCGGCCTGTGTGTCTAAAGTTCCTAATCTGAACATTCTGTAGTACAGATGTACATACAAAGCTTTTGCACGAATAAGGAAACGCCGGTCCTTCGTTTTCTCTAAAGAATTTAATTTACTCTTGAGTTCCTTGACCTTGTCCGCTATGACAGTCAGTTCACTTGCGGCCTGCAAGTCCTCAGCAGCAACTTCCTCTGGCAGAAACTCCTCGCTCAATTTCTTAAGCTGTTGACGCATTTCCTGAACCGTAGTACCGGGCGTTTCAGACCTGATTGCGATTTCATAAGTGAGTTCATCCTTAAGCAAGGAATGATAGTATATTTTTTGTAGATCCATTTTGAATGGTAACTGAGTATTTGAACCAGTTTTAAGGTGAATGTATAACCGTGATTTATCACACACCTACTGCGTTTAATAAGTATTAAGTAAATTTATGGTGTAATATTCTTGCCTGTGATACTGCACACTTATGGGGTTTCACACTTGAAAAGTATTAATTAATCTTATGTTTCTATATCTAGGCACTAAAATGTTGTCACATTTAATGAACAATGTAAGTAATGTTGAATGTTAACAATGTATTTTCTTACTGCAAATAAATTGTACTGAATCACTGAATTGTTTGTAATTTCTCCTTAACTTAATGAGATTCAGCATGTAGTTTGACTCAAATAACTTAATTACTGGCGTTGATGTGCAATTATACTGTATATATTGTATTAATAACCTTTGTAAGATGAGATGAAAACCTTTGGCAAAATAACCTCAAATTAAAGTAATATATTTTTTTTGTTATGAAAACTAGGTACAGTTCCAAGTGGTTGCCCTAATTTCCATAAACAAGCATTGAAACCAATGTATAATATGTTTATATACCAGACAACATCAAGTTGTTGTATTATTATGTCTATTTTGTAGTTTAATCTCTCTAGGATATAGTGTTTTATTTATTATGCTAGTTATGAATTGTAGAACTAATATGTAATTTATTTTACAAAATAATTAGCCAAGCATGCCTTAAATTTACTAATAATGGTTGGTTAACCCAAATATAACATGTATTAAGTGTTATTATAGCATGAAACTATGATAACTTTCAATAAAATCAAAACTTTGTTCTTTCAAAGCGGAGCAAAGATTGCAACATAAGCAACTGAACTATGCAGTGCAAAATATAATTAAAGATTTGCTTTTATTATAAGCAACAAATGTAATGGTTTTGTGTGTACGCTTTGTCTGTGTACTTACACTTCGGTACTTACCATGTACATTTATATAATAATGAAAAAAAAAAACAATCTCCTCCGGGCTGCTTAAAAAATTAAAATGGGAAGAATGGGACGCCTAGCCTAATACTTATACTTTAATGTGTATTCCTAAAACTAATAAGTAAGTGGTTATGTGATCCACTATTAAAACTAAATCTTAGCAAAGTTTGTTTACCAAACTGTAATTTTTATAAGAAATATAAAGAAAATGGTGTTCACTCACTATTGTACAGTGTCAAAATATGCAAGTGTATGTAAATATGGTTATGAATATGAAACTTTATCAAATTATCTATATGTAATGTTGTATTTTATTTGTTGTTCACTAACTGTCATTAAATGTAAGTACTATATTTATTGCTTCATTAAAATATTTATTGTCTTTTCTAATCTTTGGCAAAATATGTACCAGTTGTATCACTTTTATCAACTTATCACTTGCAATGTACTATTTCTACTTGTTCAGACTAATTACTTTTATTACTTACTTGTATGTTCACTTCACTATGAATAGTAATTGTTTTATATGTATATGTTACTGTAAGGCAAATTTGTTTTATTTGATACACACTATGTTGTAATGTTTGCTTTGTATTGTTTTCTTTGAACAAACTGTTATTTTAATTAAGTTTGACACTTTGCACACTTGTGAACACTGCTGTAAATGAAAATTATCAATAAAATTATCCTAACATACAACTTAAGACTATGAATAGTGGGTTTGACAAATTAGATAGGGATAAATTAAACTCCAAACTAGCTACAACTCTAACTACAATACAAAATAGTTGACTACTGTTGTGGTTGATATTCCAGTGTCAATGCACTTCTTTTATTGGAGACCAATCACAAAGTCAACTCAAATCAAGACTTATCACCATGTAGTGGGCGCCAATTTGTGAAGCTGTTTTTTAAGTGGTGTAGCTCTTCCACTATTAAAGGGTTTCTAAAAGTAAATGTGAAGAAAATGAGACTACTAGGTTATTTAGCAAGTTGGTTATATTTCTTCCTCAACACTGCGCCATAGACTTAAGGTACACTTGTTGTTTAGACCCTCATAATAGTGCAGTGGCAATGAAGAAACATCACACCTCTCAGAGTCGCTTTATGTAAGTTCGCTATGGTGATAGGTCACGACTTGTGGGTTTGCCTTAAGGGCCAAATCTGTTCGGAACAAACTCACTCAGAGGTCTTCGCTACTATAGCCGGTTTACTGCTGAGGTCTGAAGCGCTCCAGTAGACTGAGGAGTCGTCCTTCCGCTACTGCCGAGAATCTGCAGGTCAGTCGTGAGCAGAGAAGGAATGCCACGAAGCCTGCTTTTAAATGCTTGCGTTCTTAGATACACGATGTAGCTCTTGTGATGCACGACGAATGTAAAACGTTAAATGAAAGCCTACAACGTTGACTAGTTCGACTAGTTGATAGGTTGGTCCACCTGGAAATTTTAACCGGTGTTAGATAAGAGTCGTGGGCATATGGCCAATCTTACTATGCTTCACTAGCTCACCCTGAGTTCTTCTTTGAACTGCTGCCCGCCCTTTTACCACGTGGCTCTAGGCACACCGTGCGACAGTTAAATCTGAAAATTATTTCTATACATTTATTTACGTTCCTTCGAGAACTAAAAGTTTTAGGCGAGGAGGCGGTTACTTACGTTTAATATCCTTCTAACATTAAATAGGCCAGTTCCCCACTATTCTTATATAAAAATAAATTTGTCCCATTCGTTCCTGAAACAATCGTATGGGTTATGTCACACATTCCTCTTGATTTGTTTGAAATAGCATCGCTTTTGAATTATGATTCACCTTTTAATCCAGCCCGCTGCTACAACCTCTCATCCTGGAGCCAGGGGTCCAGGATGGCTTCCGATTTCGTCTCCTGTCTCCCTCCTAATGTCCACGTCCTCTGACATTATTAAAACGTCTGTTTGACAGCTATTGTCAGCAGAACGTTGACAGCTATGAGGAGCGTTTCGTTCATTCATGATTTGGTTTGGGAAGCGCAGGGGCGTTTTAACCGCTCGTTTAAAGCGCCGCCTTATCTTAACAGATGGCGTTGCCAGTGTTATCCGATTTGCAGTGTGACACAATTGATATGTTTTTGTGTGTATAATGTATATTCTCATGCATCCTTTTCGATACATGGACTCCACGATTCCACAGGACATGGCAAGTGTTAAGATAAATATATTTGACAATCGACAATGTAATGAGACTGATAAGTTTTGATTCTCACACTAATCGTATAGATATACTCGTACCAAGTTTCATTCATTTGTGGCGTCTATCATCCTGTACATTACCATAGTACAGTTGCATCCTGCAGGATGCCTGGGGTCGGCTACCTAATCCCAAGAATTGGCGTAGGCACTAGTTTTTACGGAAGCGTCTGCCATCTGACCTTCCAACCCGAGGGGGAAACTAGACCTTATTGGGATTAGGCTTGTCAAGTGAGTGGGCAACTTGACTGTTAGATGTTCTCAAGCCGCCCGGAGGCCTCTAACTTGGCTTAACGACTGCTATCATGGAAAGCAACCGGGATCAACGGATTAACGTGCCTTCCAAAACACGGGAGCGCGCAGTTAGTAACCACTCAAAGCGGTCACCCATCCAAGGACTGACCTCGCCCGACATTGCTTAACCTCGCACACCGCACGCGCTACGCGGGCTCCGCTGGGCCACGAGCGGCCATTTATGGCGTCTATGGGGTTTCTAATTCCCTAACTGATGTTGATCTCTCAGTCTTTTGTTCTAAATATTTTACAAGTAGTCTTTAACTGTACCTATTTCAATTTATTACAAGTTTGACCTAACTTAAAAAAATTGTGAAATCTTGTAAGATTATTTTCGTATTGTGGCAACAAACCCCCAGTAATTAGGTTATACATTTCCCTATATCGCATTTCAATTTGTATAAGGGCTTACGAAGATTTATAACCGTGACATATACTCGTATCACGCCATTTTCACGACTAAATATAAGCGGAATAAAAAGGTTCGCTCCTTTTCAAATCTATTTTAATGCCGTTTCGAAAATTACGAACCTGTTCATTCCGACTATACATAAATCAAAATATTATATTATAACTGAAAGGGTAAATGCGTTTGCAATCCCTGAGGTCACCCTGTGGTTTGCGGCGGGGTTGGAGGTTAAACGCTCACGCTCGTCCTCAACTCCTCATGTGTGGTAAACAGACGTAATTAGTATTAAATATCATATTTGTACACACATTTACATATCATTATTGACATTATTTAGAATTCTATCGCATCGACACACCTTTTTTCTACAATCTCATAATTGTCTACACAAAATTCAATTAAACCAAGATTTAGGCTAGGACCACAGCTTATGTGAGGGACAAATCTTCTTCCACAAGTATAATCATTCCGAAAGCAAGTAATGACACATTCCATTAACAGAAAATGGCTTTCGTTTAGAGCATATTTACCAAAAGTTAACTCTCCGTGGGCGCTATTACTAAAAGCTAAAGTGCTTTTGCACTATGCTTTGCATTATATAAAAACCGAGTGACACTTCAGGGTCACATTTGTCAAGCTGTCGCTGTGAATATGCTTTGTCGTCGCTTCATTAATTTCATATTTGGTATTCACGAGACACTGTAACTTCAGGCTATCCAGTATATCTTTGATCCGTCCAAATAAGGAGCAATTCCGCTCCCATTGCACAACACCGAAAGTACTTGCTCTGCAAGTTTTGTTGTTGTTATGGTGTTAAGCAAGGTCACGGGAGCTCCCGAGGATGAGCTGTGCGTTGAGAGCTACATTTGTAATGGTGCCTTTCATTTGTCTCTTGAACAGCAAATTGTCAAACCAAAAATTTCCTGTTTTATTTTAGCATGGTTATCCCAAAGGACAACAGTATGGAGTTCTACGATATGGAGGCCAGCGGAGGCTTGGGTTTAGGGTTCCGCTGCCACGCTTTTACGAAACCCTTAAAAAACAATTACGTTAAGATTCAAGTTCATAATCGTTAGCCTTTAACATCTGTAAAAGATTTCTTAAGCAGCGCCCATTAAAGTGCGGATTTTGAGCACGTGGCTTGTAAAATGTCGTACGAGTATAATACGGAGCTGACGGAGGCACAGCAGCCCGCTGGCGTCTCGGTTCTCGTCTGTGGAACAAGATTAAAGTTACATTGGAAAAAAGTTGTGAGGTGAGTGGACAGTTTGCGAATCGCTCCTCACGCTATCACGTATATAAATTAAATTGAATCTGCGACGTTACAATTATCGTTAATTAGCGCTAGGTGTAAATGACTCGTCTATGCTTTTTTTTTCAACATGTGCGTGCGTGTTTTGTCTACTCGATTATACCCGGGCACGCTCTAAGATTATGTTTCGATTGTTCTAGATAGTAGCTTTTTGATGAAGGGAAACATTGTGAGTGTAAAACTGTAACTTGTAGCTTTGTGATTGGGCCTTAGCTCTGTCGCTGCAGCTGCTGAGGCCATGGAATGTTGCTATAATAATTGTAAATATGTTTTAATTTGAATATGTATAATGTATATATGTTTTTAATGATTGTACTTTTATACGTACAATACCTACATGTCATGAATGTCAAATTAAAAAAGATAAAATAAAATGCATTCCGAGCAGGATTCGAACCTGTGACATTCTGGTATACGTAGCCAATCACTCTAGCTAGATTAGAAATTTTTATAGCACAAGTTAGAATTTTAGTTAAGAGACTTTACTGCTTAAAATACATAATTAATATAGGTATGTAATAGTTTTAAAAAGACCAAGAAACAAAACAAAAGAAGTTTAAAGTGGTTGTAAATAAAAAAAGCGAAATCGACCAGTTTATAGTTTCAAGGGTAGTCCAATCGATCCACTTCGACACTTGGCAGCAAGCCACACGTGCAGTCCATACGAGCAGGCTGTTCTTTAACAAATCAAACCCAATAGATTATTTCCATTCGTGGCAAATTTTCTGTCTATTAAAGTAGTGGACTGAACACCGACTTGTCCTCACCTGTAGCGTCCTCACAGCTCCCCTGTATATGGGAAACTGTCAAATGCCATTTGTCAAATTTTTCCATATAAAAAACGGGTGAGGTGAGAGGTGAGGGCGAGTCGGTTTGTGAATAACACCCCAGGATGCGGGTGGCGCAGGACCGGTCATTGTGGCACTCTTTGGGGACAGCCTATGTCTAGCAGTGGACATCCTTCGGCTGATATGATGATGATGATGAATATGATGATAATCAAAGTTGTGTTAAACCAATTTAAGACTAAAAGCGCCTATATATCATAATCATTATACTATTACAATCCATGTAAACAAATGACATTTAAGCACTTTAAAAGAACAACTAACTTAATAAATGAAAGAAATACAATCACTAAAACGTGTCATAGTATCGGTTCAAGAGTAAATATCCGCATATATTAATACCTATGTCAATGTTGTAATCGATAAAACTACACATGGTGAATTTAAAAATAAATTAGTGAATTATTTCCATAGATTTTATCCATAAAAGACGTAATTAGTCAAAATACATTCTTAAAAACATATCCGTATACGGGTCTAACGCGAAATTTATGTTTTAACCTAATTACCGACAGTTAATAAATAGGTAAATTTATTTATTTACCTTAATTACCGACCGTTAATAAATAAGTAAATTTATTTATTTACCTTAATTACCGATAGCTGAGCTATGGCTCTAGTCTATAAATACTAATTTACGATACATTTCATGTTTATTTTCAGTGTCTCATGTGTAAATCGTGAAAATGGAACACGCCAATACAATTTCACCTAAATGAAAGATATAAGTATTGATTTAGATTATGATTATTATTATAATTTGCCAATAAATAATGTAGATGGAGAGGTGAATGGAAGGTCCACATAGGGTCGCTGTTTCAAATTGTAACCCCACGCGGAACCCGTTTGGTTTCTCAACCCTCAGCCTCTAGACGGGATTCGTGCCAACTGAACAGGCTTAGAGGGCCTACTCCGAACTTCGTGTCGTGCCGTCCCTTTCCATCATGTAGGGTATAATACGAGAGTGAAAGGGACGTCACGACACGAAGTTCGATTTTCGAAGTTCGGAGTAGGCCCTCAGAACCGAGCATGGACTCTGCGGGGACTACATGTTTAAGTGTGACTGGAGAAACTCACCGGCGTGTGACTGCGGAGAGCCTGTGCAGTCCATACACCACATAATATACGACTGCCCAAAGAGAAAATATACCTACTGGAGATTCTCTGAACTTTCTCTTCCCTGATGTGCACGCAGCCCGACGGGTGAAGGAGCTAGATCTTAAGATTGTAGTACTTAAGAGTCGCCAACATGGTCGATGCTTTACACAAACGTAGTTTCGTTCTCATTTCAAAACGCCATGCTGAAATAACGTGAAACATTGTATACACAATGTGATCCGGCATATCTAGGTAGAAAAAATACAGCGATTATAAAGGTTTTCATACAATACCTAAAAAACTCGCTGTATTTTTTCTCCATTCTAATTTCAAGCAACAGAAACTAATTTCCGACCTGGATATGCCGGATCCGGATCCCATTGTGTATACGATGTTTCATGTCATTTCAGCATGGCGTTTTAAAATGAGAACAAAACTACGTTTGTATGAAGCATCGACCGTGCTGGCGACTCTTAATAATTATATTGTAGTTTCATATTATGCTAAATTAGTAGTGACACAATTTTAGCCATATGATTAAATAAATAAAAATAAACATTCATTCTGTATTCACGCACTTTTGAGTAAAGGCATTTTCATGTTCTCACTACTTTAGCTTTTTCTGGGCTAGTCCCACCCACTGCTTGCCTGCCGACTGCCAAATATCATCGCACCAATAAGCTACTGGTCTGCGTACCCTAACCTTGACTACTGGCCATCACTCTGTATTACCGAATTGTCATTACTAAATACGTACATTCGTAATACTATACTGTCCGACGATCTATTTAGCCTAGTTGGTAGTGACACTGCTTCCGAAGCTAGAGGTCCCGGGTTCGAATCCCAACCAGGGCATTATTTGTGAATTTAGCATGGATTTTGTTCTTGGGTCTTGGATGTTCTCTATGTATTTATCTATACTTATAAGTATGTATACGTCGTCTAGTACCCATAGTACAAGCTTTGCTTAGATTGGGACTAGGTCGATTTGTGTAAGATTGTCCCCCAATATTTATTTATTTATAATACAATCGTCAGATTGAGGCCCGCGAAATTGATTACTGATTTGCTCCAATATGATAAATAGCATTAAGGCCCTCTAGTCCTGCGAGAGTAGGTATTTAGCGCTGTCCTGGCGGTGCGTGAACAAGCCCGCGCGGACGAAGCGACTGTGAACTCGGATGACCCCGCTAGCTTCATACTGGTCACAGTATAGAAATATAACTGTATTTTGACTTAAGAAATGCATTAATTATGATTAAACTTTAGTATGTCATTGATATCATTTTTTAATAAATAGGTAGTAAATAAATAATTGAAAGTCGAACTTACGGTAGGATCCATTATAATGAAAAAAAACAGAATTCATAGTACAACCCTGAAATTCGTTATTTAATCTATGAAACCTAAGAACCTAAGAAATATGTCTTATACCTCTCTACTCGATTTGTTTAATAGGTCATGCAATTTTTTATCTATTTGTGTTATATTTATACAGGGTGTTATATTTATTTGTCGTGTGCGTGTCATCGTCATCATCATCATATCAGCTGATGGACGACCACTGCTGGACATAGGCCTCCCCTAAAGAGTGCCACATAAAATACAGACAGAATATTTTTTGGTGGTTTAATTTATTCATCAAAAGTTATTAGCTCTTGTAGACGGCAGACCCTACCCTCCCCTGATGTGCCTAGCACGTAATTTAGAAACAAATAAAGATAAGACGTTAGCTAGGTAAATGTAAGAGTAACCCTGTTATTTAAAATGGAATATTTAAGAAATATTGTCATATTTACGTAAATATTAGAACCTTGTCGCACTAAGCGGAAGGAATAACTCTTTAGGGCGAGTTTATTCATTTCAGCAAGTATTATGACACAATTCGAGTGATTGCGTAATAATACTTGGAAATTTCCATACGCAGTAGAATGAAAGATTGCGTAATAATGTAAAATGTATCGATCGTAGATCGAAATTACGTTATGAAAATGGCATGTTTTGTGAGCTAACTCACAAACAGTTGACTCTGAGACAATAAGGTTTTTATTATATAAAGTAGGCGCTGAGGCGCATATTATAAGCCCTGTTTGAATCACAGGCACTAAGAAATGGTCGCGCAGCGAATTTCTTAAGATTGAATAAATTCAGAATAGTCGTTTTTACACAACGTTCTTCCCTCTCAGAGCCAATATTAGGGAGACACTGTCCAAGTATAAAGGGTCACGTGTGACCACACCGAACGCCGACTCGATGAGTCCTAGTACAGGCCAGTGAGATAATCACAGCCTCCGCAATCCGCGGAAAACCGCGAGATTTGTAAGATTCCCTATTTATACTCGGACGGCGCCTCGTAGCGTGCACAACTTCATGGTGCTCACGTTACGGTCAGCCATTACGAAAGAAAGGAGGTGAGTTCGCAACGTACTTCACTCAGTACCGAAGAAACACTCCAAGGAAGAAACCCAGAACAAGAAAGAAAAGTGCGTTGGGAACTCAGCTCAGGAAAAGTTTAGGAATCTAGACATTGTGTCCTAGATTTAGATAAAATCAGTGTTAAAGTCATTATAAATAAGTAACTTTATTATATACAGTGTTAACTTCAAAATACGTTTTAATAAGAACATAATCTGTGATAAAGAATATAACCCATTTATAATCCGTCCGAACTCTTTTACTTGTTACGAATCATAAGAAAAAGCAGAACCAAGGTGGCACCAATATTAGAGTAGAGGCAGTCACTGTTATTTTACGAGAGGAACTACCAGTCATTTGTATACAGTCCACTTTAAACATTTATATTTTTGGGCCTAATCAATCAGGATTAGTGCATCATTTACAGCTCTCAAAGCATAAAAAACATTGCGAAGTTTTTACTTTTTTACTCTTTATGCGAAAGGTTACCGTATTTTTAAAAAATAAATACCAGAAATGATTTTTACATAAAGATGACAAAAGAATCAATATGGTATATAAAATGATACCAAACTTGCCACGGTAGCTACCTGGAAATGGGTAGATCTTATAAAAGAAGATTAGCTAGAAAGATAGAAAGTGTATAAATTTTAAAAGGGTCGGCAACGCGCATGTGACACCTCTGGAGTTGCAGGCGTCCATAGGCTGCGGTGACCGCTTACCATCAGGCGGGCCGTACGCTTGTTTGCCACTGACGTGGTATTAAAAAAAAGACGGCCGGAATTAATGTGTTGAAGCTCACAGCTTACAAAAATATTCAAGTGCAAAGCAGTACTCGTAGATCTCTTACTATATCTACAATTTCTGGTAATAAACATTTCATTTATAATTTTACCAACTTTGGTTACATTTCTGGAGGGGTTCAGTTCAGTTGTTATACTGTCATTTTTATACTGTGGCACTATGACCATAATTTATTTGTTAATAATTACGCCTTTTTTCATTCGGGTTTTTATTGCCCTTCTTAAATAATTTGCAACCATTATATAAATTCGTCAAAAACTGCTTGTTTGGTGCACGAAACTGTCGCGGATAAAACTGACACAGGTCCGTTGTCTGTAAGCGCCAGCGCGCGACTGATCGGGACTGCCGAGCCTCCGCGCTCGCGCATTTCGTAGGTATTTAAACATATTAATTCATACAATCATTTTATCTTTTTAAATTCTGCAAAAATGTCTAGAAATACTGAATGGCTTTAGTTTAGTTCAAAAACTTTATTTAAAACATCAATAGTTTAGTCGTCAGATTGTAAATGCTTTACAAAAAGGAGTAACTTTGGGGTCTCTTTCTATCGAGCGAAGTTCATTAGATCGTGTATCTGAGTGCAACTTTGACTAGACTAGATCCTTAAGTAAAACATAGAATTTTTTCAAATTTTTAAAACCCTTTTTCTACGTTTCGGGTTGTTTTTAGAAAACTCGAAAACGCTAACTCGCTTGACGACCTCCCCTTAAAGCATAATTCCTAATTCTATAGAGGGCCTCGAAAGAAGTGCGTCATCCAAACCGAATCAAATGTAATTATAATTAAACAGATCAAACAAACAAAATGTTTCGCGTAAGGAAAGATAATTTGTGAATTTCGCAACCTTGAAGCGAGAGGCGAAGTTTCGCACCAAGTTACCTACGCAATTGTGAGTCAATGTTTTTATTCACGACTTGTTTCGACTCCTCACTAGTCCTCACCATTCGCACTCAGAATTAAAAACTATCTGAACAGTTTTCATTAGGTAAGTAAGCAAATTAGACATCGGAATGAGACACGCAATACACCGGCCACAATTTACCAAGTTTTTTCATTGTCTAAGATAATTAAATTGAGGTTGGAGTGAGAAAAGGGGTGTATGGGCCACCTGCTTTTTTTCTCAAGGGATTGACTTCAAAGTTCAAACTCGATGTTTATGCTCTCAGTTAAAATATATCCTTATATTTTAACTGAGAGCATAATCATAAAAGTAATTTCGACGTTAATTAAAAAACAGGATTCAAACAGGGGCCGATTAATGCATGGGAAACGAGTAATTTTTGGAGTACAAGTCTTGAATCTTTGTCAATAAACTCTTTGTTACTCTTTGTAAGTACAAGAAGAAAATATTTTCTAATTAACCCTTTTAGAGAGGTACAAAAGGGGTTGAACTATAACGTAAATCAAATCAAAAATATTTACTTCAGACTAAATATCAATATGTTGTTAGTAAAGTAATGTAAGTAGTGACAAAAAGAATGGGATCCTATAAGACGTATGTCAATGTAGTCCTGACCCGCTCAATTCAATGCCACAATCTGTGGCAGTTATATCTACCGGCCATCACCTAAAGAATTGACTTTCCCTGACACGACGACTCATCAGCGACGTAATTTTCCTGCGCAGGATTGCATGAAAATCATCTGTGTCATCTGTGCCTTTTCGTACATTTCCGACGCACTACCCGTGCGGAGCCGGGACGCGATAAAATCAAAATCAATCAAAATCAAATATTTATTCTGCAAATAGGCCACAAGGGCACTTTTACAAGTCAAAGCGTGAATTTATACAATTAAAAAAACTGACAATCTTACTTAATAATAATGAGAAAAAAATATACTGATTAAGAATTAAATAAAAATAAATTTACAAATATTAAGGACGTATTGAATACGATCTGTCCGAATAAACAAAAAGTACATAAAATTAATTTAATATCTCAGAGATGTATATGGTCTCTGAGCGTCCAAATACGATTAATAACAATTATTTCAAAGTCCTTAGAGATGTAAATGATCTCTAAGCGCTAAAATTAAAATAAGTAAACTTAATATTGTTAGAGATGTATAAGGTCTCTAAGCGTCAATAACAATAAAACTAATCCAAAACAGGATTATGTCTCTCGTCAATCTACATACAATAAAATAACACTAGTATTAAGGTATTTACTTTGTCCTTGCAAGCATGAACAGACCGGACTCCACAAACAGCACCCGATCACGAGTATGACGCGTATCTCAGCCATCGCCTCCCTCGACCATTTGTTAGGGAAGGTGGCGACCCGATCAACGACGCCGCCGTAAGCAAAGCCCTTTAAGCGAGCATGACATATTCAGCCTGCCGGACATTAATAATATCAAAGATTAAAATGACTCTTCGGCGAGAAACAGCATCATGTTTCATAAAATGCAACGACAGAGCTATTTATACAAGGAAATATGCTAAGTGAAGCATATATTATGTATATTAAAACTAACAGGATTTAACTATCACTGGCTTAAAAGCATTTTTTTCATTTAAGAAATCGTTGACAGTATAATAGGCCTGGCTTAACAAATAACGTTTAATATGAGACTTAAATTTACTGAATGGAAAATTAACTATATCGATGGGTATTTTATTATAAAATCGTATACAGTTCCCCACAAACGACGTGCTAACCTTCCGGAGACGACTGGCCTTCACTGCAATCTTGTGTTTACTTCTAGTGTTGTAGTCGTGGATATCACTGTTAAGTTTGAATTCTTGAATATTTTTTCGAACATACATAATATTTTCAAGAATGTATTGACATGCCACAGTAAGAATATTTGCCTCCTTAAATTTTTCTCTGAGAGATTCTCTGGCCTTAAGTTTGTAGATGGAGCGTACAGCTCGTTTCTGTAGCACGAAGACGGTCTGGATGTCAGCCGCTTTTCCCCACAACAGGATTCCATAGGACATAACACTATGAAAGTAACTGTAATATACCAGCCTGGCCGTCTCAACGTCAGTTAACTGTCTAATACGTTTTACTGCATAGGCCGCAGAACTAAGTTTGCCGGCCAGAGTGGCAATATGCGCATGCCATTGCAGTTTTGAATCTAAGGTGATACCTAAAAACA
Organism: Notocelia uddmanniana; assembly: GCA_905163555.1. Taxonomy (NCBI): domain Eukaryota; kingdom Metazoa; phylum Arthropoda; class Insecta; order Lepidoptera; family Tortricidae; genus Notocelia; species Notocelia uddmanniana. The sequence continues at coordinate 4,499,613 of LR991057.1, forward strand.
CTGTTCTATCTACAAATTCCATTTCATCAGACTTTAATTTGATCTTAGAATTGTTTGCCTGCTTGACATTAGGCATAGTGAATTTGATACACTTTGTTTTCTTGGAATTTAAAAGCAAATTATTTGCTGTAAACCAGTTCACAACAGTACCTAGTGCCTCATTAATACCGTCAAAGTTTTTGTCTTTGCGGCCTACCTTGAAGATAAGCGACGTATCATCTGCGAATAGCACTATATCATGTTTATCTTTTACAAGGTTTGGTAAATCATTAATATAAACTAGAAACAGAAATGGGCCCAGAATTGATCCTTGAGGAACTCCAAGAACAACCGTTGTCCCTGCAGATTGAGTCCCGTTGATGACTACCCGTTGAGTTCTCTCCGACAGATACGATGTAACAAGGTCAAGGGAACCGTTTCTTATCACATAATGGCTTAACTTTCTAATTAAATTCTCGTGATTAACGCAATCGAATGCCTTCGATAGATCACAGAACACTCCAATAGCATCTTGAGCCTCTTCCCAGGCTTAGTACCACACCGGCATCAGTGGTAGAGCGACCTCTAGTGAACCCGAACTGATTGCTATTATAAGTATTAGAGTAATCACAATCAGAGGTCTGACTTACACTGGTTCGCTAAAAGCGAGTTGTGTGTAAATGTAAATATCAATCGTAAAGAGAACCAAGAAAAATCGCAATACCTAACATGAGGTCATCACAACTGCTTGATTTGGCTTTAAAAGTCATTAGGAGCACAAAGGTGGGTGATGTTAGAGGTTATTAACATTTTTAACATCGGTTTTGCTTTTTTGAAGAGCAAATATGCTGGAGAAACAAGGCTAGCCTAAACAAAGGGATCAATTCTTTTATAATACCCCGTCGGTGGCAAACCAGCGTACGGCCCGCCTGATGGTAAGCGGTCACCGCAGCCTATGGACGCCTGCAACTTCAGGTGTGTCACATGCCCCACACTCCTTTTTTGAAGTACCCCATACTGTAGTACCACGGGAAAACCTCGGCAGGGAGCTCATTCCACAACCGGAGCGTCTGAGGAAGACCATTTAGGCTCAAAGGTGTGAGGATGAATGCCCTGCCGACAGCGAGCGGTGCGATGATAGTAAGCGGCTGTGGGCATCATGTCGAACAGTTCGAGCACAACCCGTTATACAATACAAGCTACCTCTCCGCGATTCTTGCAAGTTCCCACATGTATGACACAATCATCTTCATTATCCTAACAGGGTGGGCCCTGTAAGCCTCGGCCCGGCAACCCCCTCATCAAGTCGTTAGGCAATCCCTTTCTTTCCGAGCCTCGGCAATAATGTACTAATACATCATACATTATACCTACAGTTTATGAAATATAACCAACATCATCTTTTTTTCGAGACCCGATTCGTACACACGTATTCATGGACGCAGCTACAGCTAAATCGCCACAAAAGGCTTGCGTTGCACACGCTGTAAGGCCAAGGCTTAAATCTCGTTAAGGTGAAGTAACTATGGAAACATACATTCTATTTTCATTTGTGATTGTTGATAATTTATAGCAGTACAGTTGAAAATGATGCCTTCATGTCGAATGTATGTCGCCACTTCTCCGATGACATGTTGACACTAATCACAAGTTTTTGCATTGAATTTTTGAATAGTATTTTGGATGTTTATTTATATTGTAGGATTTAAATATAATGAATGTAATAAATAATTAGTAAACTATTAGTTTAGTCATTTTATTGAAATCCTTAGAAATGTTGTTTCACTGCTGTTATTATTACACATTTTGTATACCTAATTATTTGTCGATCCTAATATAAAGTTGTATCTATAAATGTGCCTAAAAATAGTTTATGTTGTATAATTTTATTATTAATGAAATAAATAAATCTAAATATTGCAAACACATAATGATTGTTCCTTAGCACAGAAACGAACAATCATAACATTTAATTCAACCAACGGATCCAAATTTTATATTCACCAATTAATATCCGTTTCTCTCCAGGTACTGTTGTATAAAGGCTTTATCCAAAAAGTTATTTCGACCCAGTAAATAACAAGCTCTTGACTATTTCAGTATTATGTAAAAGGGTGTTCGATTCAGGGTCCCGGCGAAATGTCCACACACTTATTTTTACCGTCGCGTCTATTTTTATCATTTTTGCGCAATTTTCCGATCAAATGGCGAACAGGGCCCTTACTCGTGAATCTCGTGATGGGCGATGGACTCGATAAATTGAGGTATGATTCATTTTTCGTATGTTCGTTGACATCTCCTGGCATTACCAATACAGTAAAAAAAAAATTACATTAACAATAAAAGAAACTCACCAAAATACTCAGAATATACCACGCTTCAAGTCATATTTGCTATTTGTTAAAGATCATACAATTGACGATTTTGACCCGCATACCGAACATAGCAGGGGAGCCCAAGAGGGGATGCGGGGATGTATTCGAGCGCGGCAGATAAACATATGGAGGGATACCTTGTACTCTGCTCTTTTCATTGAATATGTGGTTTGACCATAGAAAAGTCGTCACAGGTTTCAATTTTCCCGACATATTAATATTAACAGAGCGTTTCTAAATTGTCATAAAAATTAATATTTTGACGATCAGGTTAACTGTAAGAGATCCGATTGTATAGAGATAAGATTGGCTTTGTACTTAACTTCTCCTTTTGTAAATCATATCTGGTGTAACTTTAGTACAATACAGAGTTATACTACTGCTACATCCCAAATGTGTGACATAACAAAAAATTAAGATGTTTACGTTACCTTTCTATGATTTTATACACTTTGAATTTTGCCACAAAAGTGCACAATTAACTTACAGTCCGAGAACTTTTCAACAATCCTCGGGTCGGGTCTGTAAATCTCTCGATTACTCTTACACGGTCCAATCGCGAACCCGAAGACTTCTTAAAACACGTACAAAATACGCCTAGCTAATTTCCACAAAACTACATATTTGTGATTACTTACAAGTAACAAATTTATCAAGAAAACATTTATAAACTTCAGGCAATTCGATTTTTAGGTACGCTAAATTTAACTTGTCCATTATTTAATATTTTCTATAACCGAGGGCACCTTTTTCATGCCATCCCGATTCTAACAAAGCCCACCAAATGGTTTCCTCGAATTTTCTAATGGCCGACAATGGACATGTCAAGAGTCTCGGGCCTTTGTTCGAGCACTTATCTTTCGGCCTTTTCTTCTGAAAAAGACAGTACCCAACTAATTGTGAGTGCGCGTTGAGTCAGGGAGAGTGCTTCAGTTTTCAGACAAATGGAACATAATAAATTGAAATGTCTTTCTATAGACGAAGCGAAAAAAGGAGATATTTTCTAACATCTTTGTAACTTAATAGCTGCGTCAATTTGCTGCCGCCGTCTGTATTTCCTGATACATACAATCTGGGTCTCTTCAAGACAAGAGTGAATAGGCTATTACTGAACCAGCGAGCAACATCTTCGGCCTTGTCATCGCTTTCCATCAGGTGAGACTAAGACCAATCGCTGGTCAGTCCATCATAAAAAATAAAAATAAAGATTGGAATCTGAAATGGCGCCACTCTCGCCCCATGTTGCTCGCTATGGTGTCACAGTGCTGCTTTATTCACTTAATTCACCTAATGCTACTATGAATTGTATGTGATTGTTATATGCTGCTAATAAAGAAGAATTTGCTTGCAAGCCGCCATTTTAAAATTTGTTCTTTTTTTGTGTGCGCCTACTTTTGAAGATCGAATATGCTCATATTCGCAAATACACTTTTCTCAAACATGCAATGAAATATTGATGTTATGTTCCTTATAAAGGCTCGCAGCCTGTATGATGTTTCAGGTGCGGCTAGGACAAGAGGTCGTTAATGGGCATCCCGGTAAGGGAATTTGTTTCTGTGGTGAGCAGAGACATTTGTTCTTGAGACTTGGATGTTTTCTATGTATTTAAGTATATATCTATTAAATATATCGTCGTCTAGTACCCGTAACACAAGCTTTATTGAGCTTACTATGGGACTAGTTCGATTTGTGTAAAAATTGTCCCCTAATATTTATTTATTTAATGGGATTTCATACAAATCTTGCAGGCCTAGGCCGGCAAAGTCCTCTTTTTTAATTTCCGTTCCACATAAATTTGGGGCATAGGCATCATGACATTCTGCCACTATGAGTATTAAAAATAAAACTTTGATTTTTTGTTGTTTATTTCATTGCATGTTTGAGAAAAGCACTATACATACCTCGGCGGGAAATATGGGGTTGCCCGCCTTAGACCTATCCGACCTCGCTTCGCTCGGCTGTCTATATGTCTTCGGCCGGCAACCCCTTTCGTCCCGGCCTCTGTAGTAATGTACTATTATTATCAAGTTTATATTAATTTAACCTTTAAATAACTATCGATACTTGTTTTTATTCAATTCCAAAAACACTACTACCTATCAACTACAACCTATTTCGTATTTGTTTCTATTTTGAACCCCCCTAAAATGATGATGCTTAACGTTTCAAGTAGGTACTTAATTGGGAAATGCAAATACTGCTGGACGGGGTCTTCTTTTTATGAATGGGCAAGATAGGTTACTTTAGTTTTTAATCAATTTGTAATTATTTGCTTGATTGTTTTTTGTATGCGATTTACCAAGTTACTAAGATTTAAACCAATAAATTAATTAAATAAATAAATATTATATTTTTATAGAGAGCCTTGATCACCAGTAAGATCGCACTTTATAAATCAGACGGCATTATATTTGTTTCTACTACTATTGAAGGTTAGCTGGAAGAGATCCCTCATAGGGATAAGTTCGCCTTTGTACTCTGATCCTGTGTGACATGTATATGTTTTAAACTGTTATTGTGTACAATAAAGTGCTTACATACATACATACATACATTGATTGTACCGTTCTTATTATTTAGGTTTGCAACTTTGCAATAAAGAGTACAGGTAAAATGCAATACGAAGATTCAAGAGTTTCTAGGATTGGCAATCGCAGTATCTTCACCGCACTCCAGGGATGCTCCTGCCCATGCCCCGGTGGTCTTGGTCGTAATTTTTTAGGACATACCCGGGTCAACTTACCGGGTTACTGTCACCAACTAAGCACCAATCTCCATCACAGATGTACTTACCTGCAACCAAAAACAAATTGATAAACACACAGTTCAAGAAACCAATTTTCATTGTAGAATACACAATAAATTCAACATAGTCGTTTATATCTTTTCGTTTCCAGGCTTGCTGCACCCAGCCTTTGTGATTGCGCCGCCAAGCGTGAACCGGCGCATTGGACAATTTAATCGGCCAGATATATGGCCGAAATGGGGGAACAATACCTTTGTGTCTTTTAATAGCTTGACTAGATTATAATGCTTAAGGAAACATCTCAGTCGATCCAGTAAAGTCTGACCTCCGAATATACAATTGTTGTTATGAATGTCGATTTAAGAAAGGGTTAGTATAGCCACAGGTATAGCGGAATGTTTTACTCACTAGCAGATTGTGTTATTAAAACTCCCAAGGCTCAAATTTAAGGAAGGCAGAAAATATGTTGGTTGGGACGGTTGGGAGAGCATGACGGTCACGACCCTCAGTCAAAAGGTTTCAACGAGAAAGAAATAAGTAGCGGAATGTCATCTCATTTAAATTTTTCCAGCATAGACCTGAGATCAATATTCCAGCAGTGCTGGGGAACTGTGGAGTAGGTACTCCAAAGTAGGTTCTGGAAGGTTCCAGAAGACCACAGCCATAATACCTCTATAATACTTGCTCTGTTAGTAAGTGCTGTTGTATTCCTGGCGGTGACTAACATCGCCAGAGCTAATGAGTATGAGCTGTGTTAAGACTTGAGAGAAAGGGACCTGTATTGGTCAACACAGCGCCGTCGCCAGCGCTTCCTCCAGTGAATAAAGTATCGATATCGCACTTATGACTACACTGGAGTCGCAAGCGTTCATAGACCACGGTATCCGTTCAACATCAGGCTTGTATGTTTGCCACTCTCGTGGAAGAATTGACTGCCGGGGTCAAAATAGAGTGAAGTGGCAAGTAGCAAATAACTAGCAATGAGTGGTAAGTACTTTGAAATATGTTGTAAATAGCATGATTGCAAATTGTGGGCTTCATTGTAGGCAAAATAGAGAAATCTTATCAAGACGAGAGTGAATAGGCACTATCTAGGTACGCATGTAACACCCTCGACCTCATCATCACTTACCATCAGGTGAGATAGTGGCCAAATGCTTACCTATTTTATAAAAAAAACGACATCAATCAACAATGCATATTATTACCTTTTTGTACCATAGTATTGGTAAACTGGCCACACAAAGGGGTATTGTATTTATATGGGATTAATTTTAACAAGGGATATATTTCATGTCACATGCTCTAGTCATTTATAGTAGGTAATGTTATAATTTAATCCGGGCAGAATCAATTTCGTATTGGATCATTCGTTTTATTGTTTCTGGATTGGGTGGTACTCGTATTTTTCAGAACCGAGTAATTTTTTGGTGAAATGGGTGGCTCTGCTAACAACTTAAAAATATTGTCACAGTCAATAGTTGACAGCCGATGACATCACCAATCTGCCATAATGTCTCATTTTTCACATTTCAATATTATTTCGCATTTTTCCATGTTACGTAATCATACGAGTAGGCTTTTCTCGCCTGAACGCAATGTGTCACATACCTGTCGTCGCGTGCGTAGAAATACCTAACACATCAAAATATTGAGGCACTTTCAATAACTTTCAGCTTTAATATGAACTGTATCTGGATGGATTACGGTCGAATTTTAAACGGCAATAGAATAAAACCGTATTAAGAACGGTACAAAGCTATGAAGTCACAAGTATTTATCATTTGGAGTCCATCGTTTCTAAGTAAGACTGACATTGATTCTCGTTTATATTTTTTGCAGTGATTGATTAGCCGACGTGCGGCAATATACAATAGCATAAAATAGAATTTAGTACGGCTACAAAGCTATATTATGACGTCACAAACATCATTTCGTATCGAGCTTTGCCAATTAATTAGGGTTGCCTGCCATTAATTCTCTTCCCATTTATAACTATTGCAGTGCCTTACGTACAGTTTCGCTCATTTGACATCAGATTTTATAAATGGCAGCCTAAATAGATTTACAAAAGAACCCGCTATCCTCCGCTTGGCAACTACAGTAACCACAATCGATTTGGGGCTGTGCGCCATTGGCAACTCTGATTGCCAAATTCAAGTGCGAGGATAGACACTTGATTCTCACAAGAAATTATTATGATCTAGGTATCACATTCTAACACAAACACCTCAAGATCGAAGATATTATAGGTGAAAATCTCGTAAAGGACTGAATCGTATTTTCAACCGGGTTTAAGATTTCCAGAATCCCATTATTAGTAAGTGCAAGCATCAAAATACATCGTCCATTACATTAACGGACATTGTTAGTGTTGTGTATCGGGCGAGTGACAACCCTAAGTGTAAATAAAGACAAAGTGCGGGTAGTTCGAAAAACCCGTGCGGCTAGTAGATGCTGATACCCGCTCAAGCCAATCAGCTCGTGACCACGGATTTTGTGATACATTTGAAACGTCGGGCAAATCTCAAAAAAGGACAATAATTTCAGTTGTACGCGATTAAGTCACGTTTACAAATAATAATGTGTAAAAATCGTGCGAGTCTAAATCAATATATACAACAGGTCCTTTACTTCAGTTTTTTACTTATATGTCCATCTCTATCGCTTGAATTTCGCAAGTATGATATGTAATATGGAGTTATGGACACATTAAAACTTCGATTTTAGTGGTCTGTAGAAAAATAACACATAGAAAAATAATGCTGCGTATTTCTATAGCACTGCAATACCTTCATCTGACTAGTGTCCCAATCATCTATCTATTGTTACATTTTCACATAATACCTAATCAACTCTATTATCTCATTAACAAAGTCTAATATCGCCAAGCTTGCGCAAGATAATAGGACCATGTCTGTCAAGTGTCAGAACTCGTGTAGGAACAATACGAACTCAACAGTAATGGAGTCACGGGCTGAAGAGTCGTCACAATATGACGTATGGTAGGATTGTGGATGTGTGTCAGTGGCACGTGACGGGTGGCCAATTAGTTTGAAGTGTTTAGGTTGCGAGCATACTAAATGGTACTGTTAAGTTGAAAAGCACTGGGATGCGCTAACCTAAAATCTATGAAGATTAAAGGCCGAGACACACCGAATGCGTGCGCATCACGTGCGCGTGCGCGTGTGCGTGGCGTGCGCATTCGGTGTGGCTCGGGCTTAACATGACAACTTGACGTTAATTTACGTTAGTATATATCTTCTTTGACGTTAAGGCGTAGGAAGATGAAGTGAATAGGTATACAATGTGTACATGTACCTATAGGTCTAGCGTTTAACTGAACGGGAACTGACGGGAGAGGGGCAAGAGGGGAAATGTAAAAGGTTAGCGGTAATCATCGTAATGCCAAAGACAACTCACAATGACATATACAATTTGGATGTGCGTTACTGGCGCCAGCGGCCAGACACAAGGCCAATTAGCCTCATGAAAATTTGGGCAACGAACACACACTAGATGTCACTGCGGTTGTGAGTGATGACTTTACGATTGGTAGAGAGGTATGGAAGGAAAATACAATGCGGCGCCGGTGCCAAGTAAATGGGACAGGGACAAGCGAATGGTGAATGTACACTAGATGTCGCTGATACGTTCGCTGAATCGCGGTAAAACGGAGTAACAATATTAAGTTTACTTATTTTAATTTTAGCGCTTGGAGATCATTTACATCTCTAAGGACTTTGAAATAATTGTTATTAATCGTATTTGGACGCTCAGAGACCATATACATCTCTGAGATATTAAATTAATTTTATATCCTTTTTGTTTATTCGGACACAGATCGTATTCAATATTCGTCCTTAATATTTGTAAATTTATTTACATTGAATTGTTAATCAGTATATTTTTTAATCATTATTATTAAGTAAGATTGTCAGTTTTTTAAATTGTATAAATTCACGCTTTGACATGTAAATGTGCCCTTGTGGCCTATTTGCAGAATAAATATTTGATTTTGATTTCAAATAAAAGGAGAAAATTAAAAAAAAAATCCCGGGCAGTATTCGAACCTGTCGTAGGTTGGAATCCTATGCCAACTGAGCTATCGGAATAATCAAGCTCAAGCTCCAAATCATTCACTAGTTTCCTCTTACAAAACCTTAGGGCGGCGTACAGCAACATCTACCTAAAATACTCTGGCTTCTTTTTAACATTCAACCCTGATATTAGTTTACTTAATGAACTGATTATTAATATTGTGCAATAAACTCCCCAAACATGTGTAATAATAGCGATATACATCTATCAGTTCAATCAGCGCTATCGCACCTCTTCACAGATTATCTGTGAGGACTGTGAGTCAGCCTTAAAACAAAACTACGAAACAGTCGAGCCCTGCGATAATAGACTATAATATGAAATACGTAAGGACCATAACGCATTGTTAAATTAGTTTCAAACACGATAAAATAGGATAATGCATTTTAGAGAAGCAACTTTAAACCTTGAGTGAATGTAATAAGAACTATGAAAGCGGCATTATCGTTGTGGTTAAGGTATGACCGGTCTCAAACCGCAATGATTCATCTCCTGTTTGTGAACTCGCAACGCATTCGGCTTGAGATGAGATAAATGATGTTTTAACGATATCTAACAAGTAAACTAGCCAGATAATTTAACAGGTCTACTGTCTACTTGCTTAATAAGGGTATATAATTCATTATTGACTTGTTTCCTGAAGCTAAATAAAATATTAAGTATTAGTTAGCTAATTACGTAATTACGGTACACATAGCTTACAATATAAGACAAAAGTGAAACGCCAATTAAAATTATTAATGATGAAATAATGAGCTACAGCTTATCCTAAAGTACAGGTCTTACCTATTCAGGAAGCAGTCTCTAGTTGTAAGGAAACATGTATCTTGATGTGAAATAAATCATTATTATTATTATCCTCATTTATTTTGATCCACAAGTTTGGTTTTTTACAATAAATGTATCAAATGTAAAATATAAAAATACACGTACAAAATATAAAAGCATTATAAACTAACCTAGAGTGCCGCCGGCAGCGAGGCGGGCCTAAGCTACCGGTGGTTATTATTATTAATAACAAGTGAGATTGCTTTCCGCTATTTGTCTCCTACTACACGAACTTGACAGTTGGGAACTGACAATTGTCATGGATTCAGTATTGACCTTCCTTCCTTCCATTTGGTCCTTCACGTTAAAACAAATAAAAAAGAATGTAGGCACTTTTCGCCAATTAAAGTCCGGAGTTTGTTTTATGCCTTTCTTTATTTCTCTCATTAATGTAACTGTACATAGTTTTAGTATCAAAGACCGTTAAAGTTTAAATCTAGGTACTAGTCTAGAAACGTGTACATTAAAATTAGATGCCGCGATGGCACGGAAATTATGCACCACGACGCGGAAATCATGCAATTACGCGAGAACACAGTGTCAAAAGAAAAATATGCTGGCTTGTCGTCGAGATTTTAGGTAAGTATTCTATCGTTGCCACAGTCCATTTTACTAAACATAAATGACACTGTTTGACAATGACACTGAATAAGTAGAAACCGCATGATGACATTGTCACTATAAAGATAGCAAGACTAGAAAGTTATTTGACAATTACTTTATTAACACAGACGAATCAAGTCTTCAATAACGAGAAAAATCTAGTCAAATATGAGCCAAAAAATCACACGCATTTGAAAACACCCGTAACAATAATAGAAACCAACGACATGCTTTCCTTATGTTGTCTCATCAGCTAACATTTAAACACCCATAACAATTACATCTCAATGCAAAATTTATGTAAACCCAGCAGCCCAGCACCTCCACCAGAAACTGGTAACACACATCATATTAAAATGAAACTTATATCTGTGTGGTAAGAATCTAATATGTATTTTTGTAAATTGACCGCACGTCAGTTGCATTTATAAATATAAATGAAAAAGAACGAAATGTAAAAGAGCTCGACTTCGGCTAATTTCTATACACATGTAACATTTTGGATAAAGAAGGCATGCTAAAGTTAAGAGGCATTAAAAAGGCAAGTGAACGTTAATGTTAATATCGCTAATGGGAGCCTGACGACGCAATTTGTAATGCAAATTTCGGCACACGTTATGACGACAATAGTTTTAAAGAAAAATAGCGATGGAATTGTTTATTGAAGATTTCAAAGGAAGATTAGTAAATATGTACTCGTAATTAAGTAGTTCGACTTGTACAAATGCAATAGGGTTATTGAATGAAGCGCATATTGAATAATAAGTAAACCTACTAAGGAGAGGTCTCTTCTCCCTAGAGGTCATACTTACCGAAGCGCAATAATTTACCCCTTTGAACGCCAAGAACCTATAAAGTGGTCGTGTGTCGTCGTGCCCACCACGCCAACATCCACTAAAAAGGTCGGAGTGAAGGTGTACTTTAATTATGAAAAAAAAAAACTATTATTAAACGTTATATCAATTTTTGATGCCTTGGCTTCTGAGTGATCACTTCATTCAAATATGAAAGCGTTCAAAGGGTTAAGTGATTTTGATTCTCAAACAAACATGAATTTCATCGATGAGTAATTGACATTAAAAATTAATTTTGCTTGTTTATTGTGGTTTTACACTAGTAAGGTTGTGTACCCAAACTTTTCAAGTTTTGATGCTTTTGTAGAAGGACCGCAGCAATGTTTTTACTTTGTACAAGGGAAATATGATTGCCGCGCCGCAGATAAAATCTGTCTCACACTTGTACTAATGTGAGAGCTATTTAGATTATCTGTGGTCTGTTATCCGTTTCAAACGCGTAAGCTGGCACCAATTACAACTATTGTCAACGCCATCTAATGAAGTCTAAGGCCGTTTAGGATTCCGCTCGGGAGCCGTATAATCACCCTGGCTATGCACTTTAACAAGGTTCTAACTCACTGGAATTAACTTCTAAGATAGGACCTTAGTAGCAGCAAGGCTTGCTTTATGAATTGTCGCGGGGCGAATTTTGAGCAGTGTCTTATATTTTTATATGGACAGGCCCAAAGGGCGCAATTTTGGGGCTAGAACTTCGGATAGAAACAGTTTGCGTAGTCAATGTCGCTTTAAAATTGTGTAAATGTTGCGTCCAAAATGTTCGTACGGGCCTACGAGTAGAGTATCCTTACTTATGAAATAAATGACTACGCTAGTCATATATGGTCAAGCTTAAGTAGCAGTGGGCGGGGCACATTGCACGTAGAGCTGATGGCCATTGGCGAAAAGGTTCTCGAGTGGTGACCACGTAACTGGAACTGGCGCAGCGTGGGCAGGCCCCCCGCAAGGCAAAGGTCGCGGGAGTCGCAGGACCGGTCATTGTGGCATTCTTTGCCCCCCCCCCCCCCATGTCCAGTGGAAGTCCATCCAGCGACCATGCGACATTTACCAATTCATCACCATCAGTCCACCTTGTGGGGGTCTACTGCGTTGCGCCTTCCGTTAAGATGGTTGCCACACGAGAACCTTTCCGCCTCAACGGCCATCGGTTCTACGTGCAATATGCTCCTTCCCACTGCCACTAAACTTTAGCGATTCAGAAGGCAATATCGGTTACTTTGGTTAGACTTAATATAAATATAACAAAAAAGCCAATAAAGATGCGTTCATATATTTTTAACCTTTTCGCCGCCAGACGTCAAAGTAATTCGCCGTGCCCCTGACGCCACAACGGTAAAAAAATGATGTGTAAAGAAATAATGCCAATATAAAATTGGGCAGCTTTTCAGTAGTTTTTCATTAAAAAAAATTGTCGGCCAGTGCCGTCGTTGGCGTCGGGGTGACGATTTTACGTTGATGTCTATGGCCGACCGTGGCGTTCAAAAGGTTAATCACATTGTCCGTGTACATAATTTCAAACTCGACTGTACATCTCGCCGAGCACTTACATATATAAAGGATGAAGTATATACATATAAACAGTTCGTTATTTGGTTAACATGACCTTAAACGCTCAAACATCGCACGCAACCTAAGTAGATGCTTAAGTACGAATACTAATGTAGTGATAACACATACGAAAAACCTACATCGAGGACGCGGAATGTGGAAATTGCGTTTACAATCTTAATGTTCAAGTGGTATAGTACTATCAGTATAAGCATCACAGTTAGTTGTCATTGGTAGACGGTATTTCGTTGCAATAAGGTTAGGTGACGACATTCGTAAGGCAGTACCTATAGTAGGCAGGAATTGGAGGGGAAGAGCTGAAGACCGAGCTCAGTGGCGTGCCATGGGAGAGGCCTATGTCCAGCAGTGGACTGACACAGGCCGATGATGAAGAAGGTTCACGACGGGTCCGTTTTTTTTGACAATGTTACACAAATCGACCTAGTGCCAAACTAAAGCTCTCTGTACACATACGACATTCGCATGCGAGTTTCATTACATTGCGTGTTACCGTGGTATGATGAGTTCAATCGATCTGTTAAACCGCGCAATGTAGTGAAACTCGCACGTGTGTAAATAAGACGCAGTATTTCACGTCCAAAACAGCGGAGGATTTTTGTAGAAGCCGTTTCGAAGGCCGCCAGGTTATATTTACCCAAATTTCTGGCTTTTGGTGTGCTCTAATTTGTACTGGGCCCCATAGATACTTTTAACTTTTATCTTGTTGTCATTGGCTCTTTACTGGGGGTGAGATGCTTGGTGACGTGTTAAAATGAAGACGATATATAAATTAAAAAAAGGGGTCTGCTATTAACTGTATTTTGTATTTAAGTACCTTTTGAATATATCTAACTAGTATGTATGTTTGATGATTCTTGGGATTAGGTAGCGGACCCCAGGCATTCTTCAGGATGCAACTGTACTGGGAATAACGCTAGGAGGATGATGATGATGTATGTTTGATGATGTATTTATTATCATTATTCACTAGCATTTCTAAAAAGCCCGGACAACAAACTGTTTTGGTTAATACTTACTGTGACATGGGGTTTAAATGAGAATCCAGAAATTTCGTGAACTTAATGGTGTAAAACGCGGAAAACGGTTGCGTGGGTGTTCTAATGTTTTGCATGGAGGGTGTATGTTGACCTTGAACTCGAGGGGCGTAATATCTTCCATATTTGAAAGGCTATAAGCGACGTAGGTTTTAAATGTTTAAGAACATTTTTAACATCAGTGTCATGTCATCTAGTTTGTTAACAATTCAATTCAAGGTTTTATACTGCAGTGTTGCGAGAACACTATAAAGTATTTTTAACGTTTGCTAGTTTTATAGCAGGTTAATATGCCTGCAAGCTGCTTGAGTATTGTTTTAGGTACTTACCTTATTTATTACTACCCGCAGTTGATAATCAAGAGATACATATTTATTCATATACATATTCGACATCTGAAAATCATCATGTTTCATGCTATTGCTCCGAGAAATTCTTGTATGATTATATATTTCGGGGATTTTGGAAAGATTTCGATGACATTTACAAAACAGGGGTTTACAGGGACGAAAAATCGAGCTAGCCTAGTAGAAAACTCGTATTCTCCGAGACAGCAGCAAATAATATCAAATCGCCAAGAGATCGTAACCTATATTTAGGTACCATATATTAATCAAAGTTTTCCAAACATCTCGTAAAAATATCCACACCCACGCAAAATTCGAGAGAACGCCCATCTCGTTCCCACTACAGCTGGAAATTAAAGAAGAAGAGAGACAGTGAAGTTGCGAAATGCGAATTCAGTTTCGGAATAGATGCGCCGGCGGTTCGACGTACGCCAGTAATGTTGCGGTGTCAAGAGCGACCAAATAATGGTTCATGGTACAATGATGTAAAAAAATCAAATTGTCTCTAAGTTTACGAGTTTTAGCGTTCCCCGTCGCGCAACGTGGGCTGATATATCACCGGATGGGTTTTTACCAGATCCTACTGAGGTCGTCCATATTTCCTCACTGGTCCATTTACCATCAGTATTACATTTGCGCAATAGTACAGTCAGCCTCATAAGTAGCTGGACACTTTGGGACTTTGTCGCTTTCACCCGTTGTCAATTTAGTGTGACAGTTCAAACATGACGTTAGAGCGACACGGTACAAAGGTGTTAAGCCCTTTGTGAGGCCGACCGTACCTATGTAATATATTGCGCAGAAGTGGAGTTATATGCGTGCAGTATAGGTACTGCATTCGTATACCATCCGGCTCTCGAATCCCGCGCTTATCAGGAAGTATTATAAAGAAAGACCCAGTACTGACTACTCTTTCAACAGTCGACACTGATAACTGGCAACTTGCTGATACCGCACCGAAAACAGAAGCGGCTTTAGGTTCTATGACACAGTTTAAGAATTACGATGCCAGAAGCGCATGCTGGAACGCCTTCAACGGCTTCAACTGTTGACAATAAGGCCACGTCCTTTTTAAGGCACGAGTGAATAGGCATCTTTTGGGTGAGCTCGCTTCATCGTCGGCCTCATCTTTGCCCCCCAGCTAGAAGCATCTAGCAGCCAGCAGCCCAAGAGCAATCCCAGTTTTAATAAAAAAAGTCCCCATTAGACTCACAGTGAGGGGCTAACTGTTTGACACTAGTTCGCCTCCCTATATATTTTGAACGGAGTGTCTACACAGGGCGTACTGTACGCACTTCGCGCTTATGGGGACGCGGCCTAAGCGCTCGAATATAATAAGTGCTATGGCGCCGTGATGAGCCCTTTCACACCGCGTCAAGTAGTTTCATTTCATCAGTTGATCAGATACAGTCAGTACATAAATATGTATCGATTGATCCTCACAAAAATATTGTACCGAAACCTTGTTTCGCTGACATAAAAGCCATGGGAGGGTTGCCAAGCCCTAAAATTCAAAAGCCGGACATGGCGTGAAAAAGAAACTGGATATTTTGACCAAATAGCCGGACATACCATTTATACCAACGACCAAACCGAACGTGACTTTACGTCAACCTGATCAGGTAGGTACCTGAAGTGTGCTTTGAACCTAAGCGTTAAGTATGCCAGTCCTAAGGTTGCAAACTTGCAATCTAGACCCAACCAACCAAATGGCCTGTCTCTTGTGTTAGCTAAGCGGTAACCATGTCAGTGGGTAAGAGGCCCCGTCGGACCGCGACCAATTGTTTTAACTCGTACACTGTAACAGCTAAGATTAGATTAGTATGCGACAGTTAAGTTGCAATTATTCGCATTTGTTCTCATTTTGGCCAGTGCTTCATGAAAAAAGAAGTAAGTGAATGCGTATTTTACATACATACATATAATCACGCCTGTTTCCCAGAGGGGTAGGCAGAGATCACGGATTTCCATTTGCTACGATCCTGACATATAACTTTCGCTTCATGAACTCTCATAACAGTCATAACATTCTTCATGCATGCGCGCCTATAGGGTATTCTTGACCTGGCCTTTCTGCAGGCTTTTTTCTGCTGGATGCAGTTTGGATGTATAACTTCTAATCAGATTTTTTATATAATCTTTAGAGTAGGCAATTGCAAAGGGTCAATCGACATTCTTTGTTGTTAATCTTATCTTTTAGCCTAGACCTTTTTAAGGCACGAGTGAATAGGCATATACTGGGTGAGCTCGCTTCATCGTCGTCCTCATCTTTGCCCCTGGCTAGATGCTGGCTAAGAGCAATCCCATTTTTAATAAAAAAGAAGAAAAAAAAATCTCATTAACCATTAGAAAAT
The DNA here is from genome assembly GCA_905163555.1 of Notocelia uddmanniana. Classification (NCBI taxonomy): domain Eukaryota; kingdom Metazoa; phylum Arthropoda; class Insecta; order Lepidoptera; family Tortricidae; genus Notocelia; species Notocelia uddmanniana. The sequence continues at coordinate 4,516,403 of LR991057.1, forward strand.
ATGACAGTTTATTAGACGCATTGTTACAATACATAATTATGGACTTCTACTTCTATCGTGTCTAGAAGGTGGCTCATTAAATATTTACAATATTATTAAACGAAAATTTCTTGTAGGTATATTTATTTATTTATTTCGGGAATTTTGGAAACTTTTTTCGACATCGATGACATAAATTTACGCGTATATTCCAAAAAGGAGTAGGCAGAGAACACGCAAATTAATTTCAGTGCCACTTTTAGCAATTGTAGGTTTATAGATGGGGTTTATCAGGGGTTTACTGGGACGGTAAATCTACCTAGCCTACGAGTAAGTCACATCTTCGGTAAAACTCGCATCCTCAGGGAAACCACGAAAAATGCCGAGCGGAGCTGAAATGAATATGTTACTTACTTACTTGTTTTATCTAAATGTATTTCAATATCTAGATTGCACCACAACATCTAATTTAGGAAAGTCCATAAGTCAACTATGTAACTAAATCAAAGTCAAAAAGTGTAGCAATAAGCACCGTTAAGAGGGCGCAGTACGCTCGGTTCTCCATACAAACGTATTTATGCTCTCATTTTAAAAGGCCATGCTAGAATAACATGAAACTTTGTATACACAATGGGATCCGGCATATCTAGGTCGGAAATTAGTTTCTGTCGCTAGAAATTGTAAAAGAAAAAAAAATACAGCGGTGTTTTGAGTTTTTTACGGCTTGTATGAAAACCTTAATAATCGTTGTATTTTTTCACCATCATGATTTCAAGCAACAGAAACTAATTTTCGACTTAGATATGCCGGATCCCATTGTGTATACAAAGTTTCATGTTACTCTAGCATGGCGTTTTAAAATGAGAGCGTAAATACGTTTGTATGGAGGACCGAACGTACTGCGCACTCTTAAAGCGATATATTAACGACAAATGAACAATTGAGTAAGAGAAACGAAGTAAGATGGCGATGAGATAAGCGCTGACTGACTTTGATCAGTAGGCAATGTTAGAATGATATAAATTATGGCATGAGATAGAAAAGGGGCGAGATACTTATAATTAATAACTTATCAAGTTATCAGACAAGGAAGAAATATATCTCATCCCGTTGACATGCTATATGTCGCACTGTTGTATTTCGACCAGCATGGCTCAAACGATGCACCCTTTTGGTTATTGTTAAACATGTTTACTGTGTATGTTTGGCTTATACGTCATATTAGCTTTTGCCCGCGTCTTCGTCCGCGTAATCTTCTACTCCCTATCCCATCCCCATATGTCAATCCGGGCTACACACCATTTGTATACGAAGTATCATCATAATCCGTTTAGCCGTTATTGCGTTAATTAGCAACACACATCCAAACATGTAAACTTTCGCATTATAATATTAGTAGGAAGCAGGCTAGTAATGTGTAATTATAAATGTTATTTATTATACTGTCAACTAAATACGGAACACGCATGGCGCATTGGAACTGGAAATTGAAAATTCAACAGGTTACAACACTAAACTGAAAATACCCCAATGAGCATCCAAATAAGAATCGCATGCAAGATTTACATTACATCAGATGATTGAACTCATTGTACCAAGGTAACCCCTATTGTAATGAAACAGTACAATAAACATTTATTACTGAACTTACCGATTCCAAATTCAAAACTGTAGTAAAACACTTATTTCAAAAGCATATTATAAGGTAAAAGATTACACCATGTTCGGCAGTGATAGCGTCCTGTAATCAATCCATCCACAAAAATAGGTTTTCTACTGTAGCATTGTAATGTTGTAGTACTGTTATACTGTAATTATATACATACAATGTAAATTGAATTGAAAAAATGATACTACCTATACGCCGAGTTTTTTACGCGCCGGCTCTTCTTGTGGCAGAGATTTCTTTTTCCGAACTGGGTGGTAGTTTCTTGACATTCATAGGTGCATTTGTCCAAATTGAAGAATATATAGCTTTGACATGCATACAATTCTTAAAAGTGTGTAACTAGGGCTTAACTACGGTGGGTTACTTCAACACGTTTTAATTATTTATTGGAGAACAAACAGAAACAAGTGTAAAGGTAACTTATAAGCTAAAAATACACGGACGACAATAAGCATGCATTTATTTTCTAAATAGCCCTCACTAAGACATATTTGGATATTACATTTACTTACATCTATTCATCTATTTTATTTTATTTTCATCTATTTTATTTAAGCCTAATAACATCTCGGATTTCTGACAATCTACTCTAGATTCTGCCAGAAAGTTCAAGTACCTTTATATTTCCTCACAGACGATTCTTATCTAAAACAAAAGAGTTTCTTTTAAACATAGTAAAATCCAAATTGGAAATTGTACCGTGATATACCAAAACCAACAATTAGATTTAATTCCATAATGTATTTTTTTTGAAAATATTAAGCAAATCGTACCCATATAGTTTTGTAAGGGAGTCCCTCTGCCAACAAACTGTTCTGCAGTTTGGCAGATGTATAAATTTAATGCTTAGGGTTTTTGTGTGAATAAATTATATTATTATTATTATTATAAATACCTATTCAAGTAAAATGTTCCTCTCAAGGCACGCTAATTATCCTCCTTATATATACGGAGCGTGTCATTGGAGGAAAAACAAAGGAAATGTAACGAAAAACGTCTCGAAAATAAAAAGGTTGTAAAACATAGGAAATTATTTGCGTTTACTACGTTTTTCGACAGTAACGCAATTTCGGCGCTCGACCATTGTTCTGGGACTCTGCATATGCGTGCATAAACGAAGAGCGTTGTTACGGTTCAGCTTTCTATTTGCTATAGTGTATTTCGTTCGGTACGGCCTATAGAATACCTAATAAGTGTATAAGCGGACGTTAAATAAGCAGATATTATGCTATATTTGCTAAAAAATTTAACAAGGTACAAATACCTTATTAAATTTTGTAGCATAATATATGTGTTTAATATCTTAGACGGCAACTCGATTAACCAACGCAAAACCTGACCAATACCCATACATCAATACCACACCATACCAAATCCAATACCTAACGCAATTTAATAGATATATTAAAATAAAACTTTTTTATTTTTGGTTTCGTCCGATCCGGAGATACTCTTCGCTACAAAATGGTTTCGTCACTACCAATTAACCATATTGTAACATTAATCATGACATGGTATGCCAGTAGAGGGATACAAAAACATTTTTTCAAACAAGCAAAGACAGTGTGTCGTTGCTTGTTTGAACATTAACATACAGAAAGTTTATTTTGTTGTATTAAAAAAATTGTCATTTGTACACTTATCATTACATTCTTTCTTGGACTAATTGTTCAAGTTGCTCAACAATTAGAGCACCTTCAATTTCATGCAAGATGCAATTTGATACATATCAGAATCATCTTATGTGGCAACGTCTCACCTTGCAGTAAGCGAATCCGAGCCTGTCGATTTTACTGTTTACAAGGTTAGAAGCAAATAGTGTTTTCAAATTTCAACGATATTCAATTTAAGACTAAAAGCGCTGGCTGATGTCGTGGTCGTGAAGGCGGAAATCGTAGAAAACGGACCACAAAAGAAGACGCGATCGTGCAGTGGACGAAAGTACTAGTATTCTTTGATCTGTGACGAAAGTGAGCAGAAAAGTGGGCAAAAGGCAGAAAAAAGGCCAGGAAGGTAGAAGATTATTCTGAAGCTACTTTTAGACATTAAAAATATAAATAAATATTAGGGGACAATTTTTTTACACAAATCGAACTAGTTACGGATACTAGACGACGATATATATAGATAATAGAGAGACGAGATATATACTTAAATACATAGAAAACATCCAAGTCTCAGCAACAAATATTTCTGCTCACCACAGAAACTAACAGGCCTACAAACATTTCTCACATCGAAGTAATTTATACCTATGTAATAATTCAACCAACATTTTTGAGTCGACGCTAATGGTAATACCCAGCGAGGCAGCGACTATTTTTATGGAATAGCATAATTGTTTGTTGTCACACAACACACCAGATTAAAAAGTAGACATAAAAACTTACTCGTAACAACAGAAACTCGTTATTCGGGGGTTCATGTGTAAACTCGGTAACGTAGGCGGCAAATTGTCATTGTTAGGAGTCTGCAGAATTATACTGATACTGTTAAAAGGGGGACTGGTTAAGGCGCAGGGTAGGGCAGGCCATTCTCCATACAAAGGTTGTGCAAGTTTTTTGCGTTAGTTTTAGCACTACAGCATTTAATTTTATTTTTTGTACATATTGGATATACGCAGAACTAGGTGTTGAAATTTTGCATGGTTTAAAAAAAATTCAAAAAAAAAATAAAATTAAAATAAGAAAAACAACAAGACATAGCTAACAAAAAAAAAACATATGGACCAAACATAGTAGGCTGGAGTGCAAACACAAACGAAGAAAAACTTGCACAAAGTTTGTATGGAAAGAGCTTGCCCACCCCTTCGCCTTAAGTTGCACAGGCTACTGGACTCAATTTTTCTTTTTTTGGTTTTTAGATTTTTTTGATGTTGAAGAGTTTTTTTCGCTGGCATGGATTCAAGAGACTAATATGTAACTATCGTAAGTATCGTACTATAAGCTAAATATAAAATATTTTTTCTCACATTACACAGCGCCAAAGTTTAACATTCCATGTCTGAACAAACTAATTTAGCACCAACAAAAAATACAAATTTAGTACAAAACAAGTGAAGGTCTCTGCTCCAATTTCACCAACGCAAGGTCAGATCGTCAATACCGGCTTTAATGACACTGTACTGCTTTCTACTGTACCAATGATAGATTGTTTAGAAACAAAAACCTTCAAAACAAAAGAAGCCGCAGTAATGAACTTTGGTTGAGACTTTGTAATACGCGCAACAAAGTTGAATTGGTTTTATATGGGTTGGTTAAACTAGTAAAAAAACAAAATGTAGCTTTGTCTTAAGATTGTTACAATAAAGTGAAGTCAATAGAATGGAATTGGCAAAACGTGTCTTGTCACAAGGACATTAACAGTGAGAGACATCATCTCATTATCCATCATACTTTAAACAGGTCACGAATAAAAAACTAGTGCAATTAAAAATGTGCCATTTCAAAATAAACCAGGGCAGCCAGAAGCGCGAAAAGCGTAGTAGCTTTGATGTGCAAAGGCAAGCCTCGTAAATATGCGAGATTCATTTCGTTTGTTAAACCTGAACACTTACCACGTTTTTCTTTTAAAACCAGCTTTAAAAAATCCTAAATTGCCGAGCATAATTTCGTTACGTTACGTTACCCTCTTTTTATTTACAAAAATGACAATGGCACAGAGGCCACTTCACTGTATAAGGATTTATCTTGATTATTTGATGGGTGAAATAAAAAATAAATGCCGTTTTCTGGTATTGGATGAAAATACGTACCTCTACATATTGATTCCCTAATCGAGGTACTTCTACTCAAGTCCACAACACAAGAACACAATAATGGACGTATACTATACTAACGTGATTTTAAAACATGGTTGAGTCTTTTCTTAACCAAAGAGTCTCTTATCAAATAAAGTATACTCTTATCAAATTTCGAATACAAAACAAAAAAAATATGCTGAAAACTAACATAAAATATCCCAAAGGTGTTTTTTTTTTCAATAATCCTAATCTGGTTTAGTTTAATCAAAAGCAAGAAAAAGACTCGATTTCTATCCAGTTCTAATAGTTAGATTCACTTCCAATAACTATTACGACCTAATAATAGTACAAAGTTTCTTACGCCGGTTCTTCTCGTGGCAGAGATATATTTTTCCGAACCGGTGGTAGTTTATTGACGTTCATAGGTGCATGTAATATGCCTAATTTGAAGAATAAACTACTTTTACTTTTTTTACTTTACTTTAAAGACTCAAAACTTTCCTTTTACATAAACCTACAAGGATATAAACACCTATACAATCGTAAAGCATGGATAAAATTTTAATATTGCCGCCAAAGTGGTAGAAAGAAGTATTTACCAATGTGCCCGAGATTCTTTGATGTCAGATTTGGAAGGCTTTAATGCTCACCCATGCGAATCGTTGTTCAAGGTGAGACTTTTTGGCAATGTCTGACCGATCCCATCCGATATGGACAATCTCATCTACTTAAAGGCTTTATAGGCACTTATTTTCTGCAATTTTGTTACAGTTTAGTTGGGAAAATATCTCATTGTGTTCGATTGTAACTTCTGATTATCCAAGAGCTAACGATCTTCGGATGCATACTTAATAATTCCTACAACTTTTAATCCTCCTAAACTATAAAAATACCGCCTAATCTTAATAAATACCAGTAGGTTTAGCATAAATTAGGTTAGCGGCTGTGTTTAGGACAATCCAATTTACGGAGAACATAGACGCCAGATGCTCTTCAGAGTTGTTAATGTGGGTTTACGTGGGTGGTGCGGAAAATTTACAAGAATGTTAGATATGAGCTGGGTTACTTCATCAAAAGCGTGTGGCCTACAAAAAAGGAACACGAAGATACTCTTTGGTGATGAAATGTGTAAATCGATTTTTGTCAATGACTACAAGCTTTTTGGTAAGTTATAATAATAATAATTCATTTATTTCGGATAACATGGATTCATACACAAAACAAAAATAATAAATTAATTAATGAAATAACAATGTGTTAGTACAATTATCTTAAATCTAGTGTTAGTATGGCACCTAATACAAAAAAAATTAAATTAAATGAAGAATGTCATGTTTTCTGTTTTTGTTCTCATAATTATTATTATAATATATAGTATAGTTATAAAGGAACGCTATGGAGATAATTATATTCTGGTGATGCCCGCAAGATGCTGGCGGCCCACGACCGGTCGTTGTGGCAGTCTCTGGGGGAGGTATATGTCCAACAGTGGACATTTATCGGCTGACGAACACGATGTGATGATATTTGCCGCCGGTTAGGTCTCATGATGATTAAAGTTTTATTTCTTTTCTTGTACTTGATTGCTTTCGTGTGTAACTAGAAGTTTCCTTTTCTGTGTAATGATTATTTATCATATTTCTTATCATTTATGTTTGAACGCGGGCACCATTGAAAATCAGCGTCTTACTGACACCATGCCGAGTTGTACCTATTTTTGGCGTTGATAATTGTTTTGTTTAATGCTTTCTTGTCTGAAGTGTAATTTATATTTATTGCACTGAATTTATCTTATTGAGATGAGGGTTCTTTAGGATGCACTTCGACCTAATGGGTTTTTTTATGCAACTGCCCCCACCTTTTGTAACTTACTCCATTGTGCTAATATCAGTATTAAAGGTCCTACTCTGTATATTGTAACCTTCTAGCGGTCGGTGCTAAGGTACCTAATTTGCCAAATTGGTGAAGGGATAAGCCCAAGGTTTATCCAACTTCGGGCACGATAATATTATCCTTGATTGGCCACCAAACTACGAGGTTTATGTAGATTTATTGGAATAATCCTTGTTATTATTTAGAATGTTTGCTTTTAATGTTTTCAGTTGCCAAAGTTTCGTCCTGACGAATTGATGATTGGTTTATACATATCATTTGATTTGTACCTTATAAGTGTGTTATTAACGCGAGGTGAATTAGGAGGTTCACCTTTTTCCCCGCAGGTTTACACAAAACATAATGCAGGTAATACTCATGTATTTACTTACGTATTAAGTACAGCTTGTACTTTGTTTTTTTTTTAACCCCCGACGCCGAACGAAAAACAGCGGTGTTATGAGTTTAACATGTGTATCTGTGTATGTGTAAGTCTGTCTGTCGCATCGTATCTTATAGTATCTTAAGCGGCCGAACCGAAATAAATGCGTTTTTTTTATTTGAAAGCAGGTTTTCCAGCGATGGTTCTTAGACATGTTTTATCAAAATCGGTTCAGCCATTTCTGAGATATTGAAGTATGTAATGAAAATGTTGGGGGTTTCTCAACTTTTCTAGTTGTTAGTTATAGGTAATATTAATATTATATGTTCATGACGGAGGTACTTATATAGTGAGATTTACACATGAAAGTTCATCAACATTATGAAATATAAATCATCGTCAGATTTGTAACATGCACATGCATCTAGTGAAATAAATTTTACTCATATTATGCTTAAATAAGTGTTAAATAATTCATTACCCCACAGTCAGAATCTTCTTCCATACCTTAACCATGAATAATCCGTCTGCGAGCGAGAGGAAAACTGCAGTAGTACAGTGAACATGGAAAATCGCAATAATGTTTTCGTATCCATTATACGAAAAACAATGACTCATTAAATGATGACTCGTGGAGATTGAGAGGCCATTACCCAAGTTAAATAAAAACTTCCAGTGGCTTTCTATCCGGAGTTCGAAGGACCGAGATAGAACTAGGTAGATATGATTCGTACTGCAGACTATATTATTTCAACTAAACGACTTAACCGAAACTCAAGTGTATGCAACTAATCGATTAACAGTTATGTGAAAAATGCCGCAAAACAACGAACTTGTAAAAGTTAACTCGTAAATTATAATTTACCTTCAATGCGCCGCCTATTCCTTACTGCGTCAAAACAGGTACCAGGCACAGTTAGTTTGCAACTTTTCACCACACAATCCAGGGTCCGGTCACAAAAACAAACCACAACACTGACACAAGAATTCTCAATAGAATACAGGACGTCTGACCGGTTTGCGCGCCAAACCGCGACTGAGCTACGCTAACACTTTTCGCCCGGTAAACTCCACCAATAAACAAATAAAAGGAGCGCGTACAACAAACCTCGTCCATTACTGCTCGAGATAGTGCAGAAAAGTTAACATCCGAAACTAAACACGCAATGGATATGAAGCATATTGATATGTATGACGTTAAACAACGGAAAGCGAAATTAACTTTAGGGTAGCCAATAGAATATAGCTCGTGATGCATTAAGTTAAGGTTCATGACTCTGAACTATGGTTTTAATTAATTGACGATTGCAAACATAACTAGCGCCGGCGGAAGTTCGATCATGCGAAATAATATTATCATTTATATCTATGCATCGTTTAAGACTTGATTGCAATTGCAGACATAATAGTTCCTTCCAGTCTCAATTAGATCACATTATTAGCATTTAGCTTAGTATCTTACGTATGCATGATATAATTGTTAGCTATTAAGACGTAACTTAGTTTAGTTTATCTTTATAGAGCATCTCATCTCTAGAATATAATTATTAGATAAGGTTACTTATCACCAAAATCTATAAATTTAGGTTTTTAAACATTAAGTAGGTATTTTTTTTTATTAAAAATGGGATTGCTCTTGGCCAGCATCTAGCCAGGGGGCAAAGATGAGGCCGACGATGAAGCGAGCTCACCCAGAAGATGCCTATTCACTCGTGCCTTAAAAAGGTCTAGGTTTATTATTATTTATTAGTTTATTATCCTGCAAGGCGGGTTTTTTTTTTGGATATTTCGTCAAGCTGGCGAAATCAGCGCGCATTGTTAATTTTTAGTATTCTGTAGCCAAAATTGCGAAAACGGAATCCTACAAGAGTTCTCTATCTACATTATGATTCACCATTTCACATATATCCGGAGTTATCGGTAGCTCTGTTGTAAGACTTGTTAGTAATTAGAACTACGATTTAACTAATTAAGGTCCACCTACAACGAGTATTACGTGTTTTACTGGCTATATCTTATTAGGCTATTACCTAAATCAAGATTTGTGTTATTCTGTACGAAAATGGATCTTACTAGACCTTCCTTAAGGTCCAATTTCTTATTGAAGACACCTAATAGATTATGGACTAATATGTCAATTAATGATAGTGAAGTTAATCAAACAATTCTTGCTAAGTATCCATACATAGGCAAGAAATTAGGTTCCAGTTATTATGTTTTGTGATTGTGACTATCAGCAAACTTCAAAAAAGTGGCCATGTTCAGGTCAGATTCGGTATGACAATACATTCCGTTTTTTACAGAAAACACGTTTCCATTTGCAAGATTCTGTCTTTGAGGGTCAGAAATAGTCAGAATGACAAAAGCCATCAAAGAGGGGACATGTCTCAATTTCAAGAATCTCTTCCGGAGTCGCAATAACAGCCATAAAAATGGGGACATGACTCCATTTTCAAGACAGTCTTTCAGTAGGTTTACAGAGACATCAAAGTGGGGCCATGTCTCCATTTTCAAGACTCTGTTTTCCAGAGTTACAATGACAGAGCGGGACACGACTCTATTTTCAAGAACTTCTTCCGACTCAAAATAACAGACATCTATATGGAGGCAAGTTCCCTTTTGTCAAATATCACGGATATAATACGGTTCCCCGGTCTCACGTGTGGTGGCGGGTTAGAATAGCACCACCCCCTTTTCTTCCCTTGGGTGTCGATTAATGGGAACCGGGTTGAAGTGTGCGGTGGGTTGTGGGCGATGGGCTAACGACCTAAAAGTGGCACTAAAAATTAATTTTCGTATGCTCTGCCTTATGCCTACCCCTTTTGGGAATATAGGCGTGAGTTTATGTATGATGTGATGTATGGAATACGGTTTCATTTTTATTATAGCCGAGTAATGTTATACCGAGTGTTATACAGAATACTCGTAATGTGTATGCAAGAGTGCGACCCACACGGGTTATGACCGTAATCTATGGAGACAGAGCATACGTGGTTGCGATCCCAAGTAATGAGGGACCGAGGAAGAAGAATGTCACCGACGATCAATCATGTTTTACTATTCATGTGCATTATTTGGTGTCACGTGGTGTCGTTAGAAAAACTCAAATAAGGCTTCTTCGTGGCGGCGACAAAGTGGCGGGGCGGAACAAGTAATTCGTACTTAATGCGGTATTTTTAACCAGGGCTTGTAACCGGTTAATTTCTCCGTACAAAAAACCGGTTAGGAATTTCGTTCTTTCGTTTACTATTTCATGTTTAATCAGGCAATCTAAAAATACACAGTCATAACCTAAATACATTACACAGACCTAGATAAAGAGCATAAACTAATTCAAATTATTTGGCTATTTCGGGGTTTTTGAGATTAACCGGTTACAACCCCTGTTTTTAACCGACTTCAAGAAAAGCAGGAGGTTCTCAATTCGTCGGAATGTTTTTTATGTATGTTCACCGAAAACCCGGAGGCTAGCGGACCGATTTCAAAAATTCTTTTTTGTTTAAAAGGGTGTGTTTTCTAGTTGGTCCCTTTGTCACCAAGTCTGGATCTGATGACGGGATCTTGGAAAAATCGAAGGAACTCCCTAAGGAACTCCTCAAATTATATACCAAGAGGATGGGGTCTGGCAAAGTTTAGATTCGGTGTTTTTTTGTTAAAAATTTACTTGTTATCCTTAAGACTGCAACTGTACTGGCATAACACTAGGATGCTGCCTAGGCTGAAAAACACTTCAATAAAAACCTCGTTAACCGGCATGCAAACATCGATAGAGCTTTCGATAAGCTCTTGAATTGTCCGTGACCTGGTTCGCACACACGACCCGCAATGACCTAACTTTAAAGTTTTTACACTAACTTCTGTACAGGCTTTGGCCATTTGTACCCGTAGTTTCGCTGAGAGTCCCTGGTTTTACAAATAAATACTATTTGGAGCAGGCAATTTCTTCTTTAACTCTTACATTGCCAGTAACACTTTGTTATTTAGTTAGGTGCAGGAAAGGCGCTTTATTTACCGAGTGAAAGGAAGGTCTCCGCTTCAGCTTCGACAAAAAGGATTTCGTACGTCCGCATCAGCTACAGGTCGCATTTCTTAACCGATGTTCGTGAAATTTTGTGAGCAGGTTCGATAATTATATAGATTTTAATTTAATTTATTATTTTTTGTCGAGTCAGTTTTTAGAAATTGGAAAAACAAAATTGTAATTTTAGAAATAAATTCGCGACGTCTACAGGTCACAGATCCACTAGTAAAGGCCGTTCTGACACATTTTTTGCACTGCGCGACATATTATTGCATAGTGATAACAGGTAACACTATAAGGGAACGTACCCAAACTACGTGACTCGTTTAGGGGTGGGAGGGGGGTCGTCAAAATACCACTCTTGGTCACCGGGGGGGAGGGAGGGGAGCTTCTCGTCACGTAGCTAGTGGAATATTTTCGAGAAACATTCTACGCGCCACGGTTTACCCCACCACTAAAACTTCTCCAGTTTCAACTTAAATACAATTACAATTTAACTACGCATGCAGTTTTGACGTCATGCATTAGGGGCCATATGAGAAAATACAAACAAGAGCCATTTTTTTAATTTCTGCAAAAAATTATTAATAAATCATACTACGTGAAAACTAGAGGGGGAAGGTGGGGGTATTGACATATACTACGCTTGGTCACCGGAGGTGGGGAGGGGGGTAAAAAACTGTAAAAAGTTGGTCACGTAGTTTGGGTATGCTCCCTAAGGTTAGTTTCCCCCTTGGGTCGGCAAGTCAGATGGCAGTCGCTTCCTTAAAAACCAGTGCATACGCCAATTCTTAGCATTAGATAGCGGACCCCGGGCATCCTTCAGGGTGCAACTGTACTGTGATAACGCTATTAGGATGATGATGATGAATATGAAATTAAATTTAATGTGCCCTGGCCACCCCTGATGGTAATGCAGGCGTGAGTTTATGATGTATGTATTTAGGTGCTTGTTGAACCAGCGTGGGTTCGCCTGTTGTTATTACAAGAAGTGAAGTAAGTATTATGTGTATGCCGCTTCAATGGCGCTTGATTACTGTTTCTAACGTGTTTCCTATTACGTCTTCTTCCTTATTGCAAATAGATTTAGTCTATTTTCCAGAAGGCTCATATCTCATGTAACTTCATTCTAATTTTATACCTAGCGTGCTTTCTAGCGTGCTAAGAAACAAAGTTAAATTTAAAATGAATGATAATTATATAGTGTTTGAAGTTGCTCCTATTGTAATAGGTATTAGTACATAGTTTTTGTGCCTTCATTTAGTTTAAGGTGCGGAATTGCGGATAATGAATAAGACTAACCCCCTTATTCATAAACGTCCATCAAGCCTCTATTAGTTAACAAGCTGCTAAAGTTGGTTTGTCCTTATCTGTCACTTTGACATTTATGTTTGTGAGAAGGGACAAAACAACTTTTATTTAAAAAAGGTTTGTTAAGTTTTATGAATAAGGGGGTAAGTATGTACTGGTCGTATTGGTTTTACGTAATGCAATTTTATATCCATAAAGTTTCGTATGAAAGTGGTTTTTGTCGTTGCATTCACTTCGTTTTAGTGGTTTTATGATCGATAAATTATACTGAATAAGGATATAATACAATAAATATTATTGTTCAATTAATATCTATAAGTGGCCATGGGTTACTTTAATGTAGTGATATAAATTTTAGTTACAAAATCTATACAGATTCAACCACATCAGTAATTAGCTACCCTGTGGATTTTAGTTTATTTGCTATTTCTTAAAATTAAAAATGTATATTTTATGATACTTATGTTATTTAAACTTTAACGCACAAAAAAGCAATTGCACAAATGGCATTCTCTAGCAGTCAACGAGAGAGCCAAATAGAGACACTTTAAGAGCATTTTCAGAAATAAGTTTACCCAATTAGTGTAAGTTGTTAAATAAAGTTCAATCGTTGTCAGTTTTGTGACGATAATTAAGCATGTACAAAATTGAATAAAAAATAACCATTTTGTATAAGATTTTATACAAATTGAAAATTCATGCTGATTGGGTACACTTATTACTGAAAATGCCCTTAAAACAAATGCAGGGTAAATGTCGGAACGTTGACAGTGTAGAACAGACGTTAATTGAGAAATAAACACGTACATACACATAATTATAAATAAATGAATAATAAATACATTTTTGAGGATAATATTACACTTAACGACCTAGTCCCAAATTGAGAAAAGCTTGTACTATGGGTAGGGTACTACTTAGACAATGATATACAATATATACTGATATAGATAAATAAATACATAAATACATGGAAAACATCCAAGAGTCAAGAACAAATATTCGTGCGCTCCACACAACCTGACCGGGATTCGAACCCAGGACCTCCAGCTTCGTAAGCAGGGCGTAACTAAGCCAAGCCGAAGTGGTCGTTAAATTACATATCATTTTACCAATGGTAATTTCGGAACACAGACACAACATACTTGTCTGATTGACAAGTCTGAGTTCCGAATTCATAGCGCCGGTCGCTCTGTATATTTCGGAACTAGAACTGGTGTTGTAACCCGCAACAGACAGATGGTTAGATGACACCGCTTTGTTACCTATGACGTAATAGATGTCGGTTTTTTTTTAGAATATAGGGTGATAGCAAAGCTTATACAGGTGTTGAGTAATTAATCAGCGAAATAGGCGTAGACTACTGCTCTTACGTCGTTCTAACTAAATTATAATAATGATAAATGATGTAAGAAATATAAAATCACTATAATCACATTTCTTCGTGAGGGGAGTCCTTGTGAGTACATGAGGCTAACTTTGCGTACGACTGCTCTCCAGGCCGCTCGGTTCTCGGTCATCCGGATAAACGTCTGCAGGTTTCCTTTGCAGATTTCCTGCACCGGCATCGACCGGGGTCGGCGATCTTGTTTAATTTCTTTTTTCATCTAATATAAAAACTTATACATAAAAAACTAATACTAATTCCAACTTTTAAGATAGTGAGCGTACCCTCCATCACCGATTCATGGATTAGTCATTTTGCCTAATGCCCCGCAAGCAGTTGTTTCTTTGTCTACGAGAAGAGAATCTTCGGCAAGCTCTATCTTTACCTTTAACAGTCAAAGCTGGCAATAATGTGGCGCTTTGATGCTTTCACCAGCGGAGTTTTTGACGATTTCCTTTGATTTCCGAACTTTTAGGTATAGTCAAGAACAGAAAGAAGTTAACAGTTTTTCAACTTATGAGAGTGGAGTAAGGTGCAAGAGTTTTCTCTTGATAGTACGTAAAACAGTAACTTGTATTGTAACTTCTGACCTAAAACATCGCTGAAAAGAAAGATCACTCGTGCTACACACAAAGCCAGGTTATTAAAACTATAATTATTTGCATAACATTTATATTTTGTGCGGCCGTTTCCTGACGCTTTACATAACACCGCCGCGCTTCGACTGCCCTGCTGATAGCATATTGCCCAATTCTGAATCTAGGACCCATCTGGTGGTGGCTTTCTAAAACGGTTATGATCGTGGTCAATTTGGTTAAGTATTTATAACCTGTGAATTAAACTTCCGTGAGGATGTTTAAAATTACACTACATACCGGTCTATGATCTTTGTACGTTACATACTAAAGAACGGTTCAACTCACTTATGAATTGTCAGCACTAGGTACGGGCGATATGTTTCGTACATTTCGGGAGTTCTTCTTCAGGATGTGTGAATTGAGTGTTCTCGCAGCGGTATCGCCATGCGCACATTAGTGACAATTATACTAGATACGTAATTAAATTAGTTTAATGAGTTAATAAGCGAAAAAATTAAATATAAATCAGATAAGAGTTATTTTCAAAGTAGCGACGATATGTGAAATCATCTCAGCCTAAATGTGCCACTGCCGGGCATAGAACTCTTTACGTGAATCACAGGGAATGTTCAGCAGTCCCTACGCTGGCAGGTCAATATGTGAAAAATCCGTGCGTATAAAAATGTGGACCTGAAATCTCCCGTAAAACCGATTCGCATTTATAGGCTCTAAAGTAAAAGCAAAACTCATTACAAAAACCTTATCAAACTTTCCATCGAGCATCGTGTAGATCAAAAAGATAACAACGTCCATTTCTCTTCTTCATACACATTTTAATTGTTTTCGCTCATGTACGCGGCCACGGAAAGTGTTTCTGTGAAACAGATCGTGAAATCATGTCGTTTCGCGTGCGCTGGTCTTCAACGGTCGTCTTGTCAATGTCCGAATTCGCTTTCGACGATCAATTATGTATTTGACGAGATGAACCAATAATGACGGCTTTAGAACAAGTAAATTGAGTCATGCACAGATTTACGTTAGACAAAAGTCGTCTTTCCTTAAGACTTACCTACTACTACCTACTACATACTAAGGTATCGCTGAGTAGGCTGTTTCATTGTCCAAATAAATACTCTTCAAACTAGCCGATTGGCTCACAGTAACGTCACGCTATTGTCATATTAGATTACACAAAACTTTGTACATTTGTGACAAGCCAGAAACTGATTGAGAACTAATGGTTTTTTAATTACTCTGATAATTGAACCGGTATTCTACCAATTTCAGCCACATGTCAAAGGTCTTATGGCGTACTTCGAGTGGGTAATCTAGTCTGTCCCGATAATATTGAGGTTTTAATCCCATTGCTTCTTAGTGAATTTCAAATGACTAATAATAGAATCTGGAAGGATTACCTAATTCTAGCTTGACTGTTCAGCAACCGAGAAGCTGAAATATAATACAATTTCCTTTTTGGGGTAATAGTGCTGGCATAAATAAGAAAGAGATAGGATTAGGTAAAAGTATAATCCTATAAGTTCCTTATATAGTGACATTACATTATACGTGATCGGGCAGCGGACCAGCAGACTATAATTTGACATATTTTGAATACCTTTTACCTTCTGCAATATTCAAATTCTTTCGAATTCTACATCGCAATTTGCAAAACGTCACAAAGGCAACTGAGTTTTACTGAAAGGGACCATTTAAAACGCCGCCCTGAGTCGGACTTTAAATTAATTTTAATTTGAGTCTGGTCGCGTTCGCGTCTGACACTTTAATTTAAAGTCCAAGACTAGAAAGTGACGCTAGGCACACTGAAATTTAGTCACTTTATTTTGCTAACAGTTAGAGCTTAAGTAGGTAATGATCTCAGATCATAGAAAGGAAGTAATGATATTAAAGGATCCCGAGGATTGTCTAATGTCCTGATATTAGAGGTCAGAATGACCAAAAATCGAGCTCATAGGCACTCCTGAATCTTTCTTTTCCATTCCTAAAGTCCTCTTCAACTTATCTTTTCGAACTCGTTCACATTACCAGCCAGTATTCTACTTAATCTGATTCTCCACGATTAGATTCTCTTCTCCATTGAGAATGCTGAAGATTTTGACTTAAATAGTCAAGAGCACCAGGTTACACGAAAGAAAGAGCGCTTTTTCTAGTTAATACCTAACTAATACCCACCGACAAAATGTTAAGTTTTGCATGGGAGCGGGACCAATCATTTTACAACCCTCTATCAAATAGTAGGAACCTGATGACAACTCTCGTTTCCTCTCAAATCACAGCATCACGATTTTCCATCGTGATGCTTAGGCACAATTATGTTTCTAATTCTACAAAACAAGGGCGTAACTGACAAGCTTATATTATTAAAATACGCTCTTTTAATATTGAGTACACAACAATTGCATTCGTTCGCAAGATCATATTGCACTGTAAGATCTGCTGTAATTGGAACTGTATGTTTAGGTAGCAGAGTCGATTTTGTAATGATACAAGTATGATCGTAAAATCGGTCGCTATAGTCAAAGTTATTCAAAGGCATTTATTGACAAGATAATATTGCGCAACAGAGAAAGATTCATTGTGCTCTTGTCTATGGCATGAAAGCATTGTTAACATAAAAGGCTTTGCCTATTGAAACTATTTCTATACGTCACGTGGATGGCGGTGGGTGGGTGGCGCAGGGCCGGTCATTGTGGCACTCTTTGGGGGAGGCCAACAACGTACAGCAGCGGACGTCATTCGGCTGATGATGATGATGGTGATGATGATGATGTTAAACAAGGATATCTACATCCCGAATTCCTGCTTATCGCACGTTTGAAACCGGAAAAGCGTATTTGCCACCATTTTAAAGACAAGTATACGAGGATTCGCATTGTTAAAGTCTTATATTTATTCATATTAGAGGGTTTTAAAGTCCAGGATGTCTCGTCATTTTCTTGTTTAATATTTTCTGAAAAAGACAAAGCAAAAGCACACACGCACGCACGCACGCATGCACGCACGCTCGCACGCACGCACGTACGCACGCACAGTACGCAAACTTGTACAAATTTTACAGAGTTGTGTTTGTGCATATGGTATATACACTGTTAAGGACCTAATTATGCTACATTTTAATTGATTCCTTTGTGTTTGTGCGAAAATTAGTCATACAAATTATATGGGAAACTTTCGTAACACAAAGGTAAAAAATTATTAACTAAGTTTGCACATATTTTTTGCAATTCACCCAAAAATCTCTAAAAATTACCAGGAAAAATATATAATTAGGTATGTAGACTATGTAGTATGTAGAATATATAATTAAGTAGGTACCTACTCCTCGATGCATCAAACCAACGGGTGAGTAATCTGCCTCTGCTGCCTCTGCTTCCCTTGCTGAGGTATTTGCACAGTATAACGTATTTGGCTCAAGCCGGGTCAAGGGCCCGTGATGAATTGCGTGTTGGTTTGCATTCGAGGAAGTTGCACGCACTTGAAACTTCAAGGCTTTTTGAAGGAAGGCAGAAACTCAGTCTGTTAGACTCTCCAAAGATTTCGAGGTACGATCTAACCTACATTTAAGTGACTGTTTAATATTCGCCACTCCTCAGCTCCCCACGCGGAAATTGGTAACAATTCTCACAATATATAGTTAGCCTTGGATAATCTAAAGTATAAATAAGTATGAATAACTCAAAGAATGGCAGAATGCCATGAAAAAATTCTTAATTTATTTCATGATTTACCCAATGGCAAAATAAAAAATTCGATAAAATCGACATTGCTGCCGCGAAAGAACAAAAAACAGCTATTTTCGTAAAAACGGTAGGACTACACACTTATATTAACTCCATTTTCGAAATATATGTTTTATTAAGTATATAGATTTATAGAAACGAAGGCACCACACAGAGAAAAAATATCGTTCGAATTAAAAACCTGATATCTAAAACGTGAATTTGAAATTGTATTTAACTTTCAATATATGAAGGGTTTTTTTCTACACGGTAGAAAATAATATATTTTTAAGGAAATTTTATTACACAGTATAGGAAATGCAGAACGGTTTTCTATAATACTTTCCTTGGGTTTAGAAATGGTGTAATAGCACCAGTAGTATAAGTGGAGAGCGTAAGATTACTAAATATTACAAATGAGTATTATTTCACTACTTGGATCTATGTCAAAGCTTCTGGAACGCATCGTTAATTCAAGATTAGTGAATTACCTTGAATCAAATTCCCTTTTAACTAACCGTCAGTAAGACGCTGTGACACTGCTTACGAAAACTATGCCTAGTGCACCTTGATGGGGGGAGGGCTTGTGTCGGAGTCTTTCTGGATTTAGCGAAGGCCTTCGACACGGTCTCTATCCCCATCCTACTGAGAAAACTAGTAGGATTTGGGATCCGTGGTTCTATTCTAAAATGGTTTGATAGTTATCTGACAGATAGAAGCCAATGCGTTAAAGTCGGTGAATACGTTAGTGACTTGAGATCAGTGCCTTTCGGCGTACCGCAGGGTAGCATTTTGGGTCCGACCCTCTTTCTTTTGTATATTAATGACATTGCAATGATCCCAATACCAAATGCGGATGTCTTGTGTTACGCTGATGACACACCAATTATTTTTCATGGCCAATCTTGGGAAAATGTTTACGACTGCGCTGAGCAAGGCATTTCGTTAGTCTCTAATTGCCTCAGCACCAAGACTCCAGCGTGACCTTATGGTCCACAGTCATTATTGCCCAAGAAATCCAGCCTCAGATTGCAACTGCGACCACATATCAAGGGCAAAATCAATGAAATACCTAGGAATTGTAATTGATGAAAAACTGAGTTTCAGGGAACATGTGGCAGTTGTTTCAGAACGTGTACGAAAACTGATATACACTGTAAAAATGCTCCGCGAGTCAGCCGACCATCGGCTAGTGAAAATTGTTTATCTGGCCCTAGGGCACTCAATTATAAATTATTGTATTCTTGCCTGGGGAGGATCAGCCTCCACCGTTCTTTTAAAATTAGAAAGGGCACATTTACACATACACACATTTTTTGCACGACTGGTTATTAGCTTTTTCTTTTTATGTTTGCAAATTTATTTTGTTTGATTTTATAGAGATTAACCTTAATAGTTTCTTAAAATTCTAAAATATAATATAGTTTTGTCTCTATTTACCGTAGATGTAAATACATGTATCTCCTGGATATCTTTAACTTCCTCCACGGGACAGGCTTTGCCTAGTGTGGAGGTCAGTAAATATTTGTACCATCTGTAAGTTTAAGTGGAAATAAACATTTTTTTTTAGTTATAATAAATAATATATATATATATATATATATATATATGTTTCGCTGTTACAAAATACTATCAGTAAAACTGGGTTGTAACCGTTAGTATAATAATCATCTGGGATTTATACAATTTAACTAATGAATTAATTATTAATATTTTTTACTGAGAAAATTTATTTATGCCACAACAAAAAAAACAAGGATAGATAATAACAATAAAAAAAAATTGCCCTAGGTCTTCACAGCGAAGATTATTTTTTACTACACATTTTATGATCTACAATTTTTTATCTGTGCATTATTAATGCAGATTATGAGTTCATTTAGAAATAATATACTGTTTATTCATGTCACCGGAAAAAGGCGAGAAGTCTGCGTCACACACGAGTGGATACCTGTGTACACATAGAAAATGCTTTAACATAAAAACAAAAAAAAAACATATTTTGTCTTTAAGACATTTGCATGCGTTCTAATGGTTGAGTGAATGAAATGGCAAAACTTTGTAAAATCATATGTAGGTAGGTATGTGTATAAGACCTATGTAGGTAGGTATGGGTATGTGTCCCTTATACACATACCTACATATTATTATATATGCCTAAAAGAACCTTTACAAAATGATAACGGGCAACATACATACAATGTACCACAGACACTTAGCGAGCGAAACAAGGGGCCCAGAACGTTGGCCTCACTGCTATTGTCATCGCATAGCCGGTCATTCGCCTTAATTTGGCTATACTCTAAAATTTTCAAAACTGACGACACCTATAGGCGCACTATATATAGGATTTATCCTATATATGCAACATATACCATGCAAAAGCTAAATTAAAACTTAAATTAAATGAAAACACCAAAAATAAATAACCTCATTTCACGGGCAATGATGTGACAATGATGACCACGCACTACGTAATATTGTTTTCTCAAACATGCAATGAAATATTGATGTTATGTTCCTTATAATAGGCTGCGAAGTATGACGTTTCAGGTGCGGCTAGGACAAGAGGTAGTTAATGGAATTTCATACAAATCTTGCAGGCCTAGGCCTGCAAAGTTCTCTTTTTTAATTTCCATTCCACATAAATTTGTGGCACAGGCATCAAGACATTCTGCCACTATGCGTAAACTTTGTTTTTTTTGTTGTTTATTTCATTGCATGTTTGAGAAAAGCACTATACATACCTCGGCGGGAAATATGGGGTTGCCGGCCTTAGACCTATCCGGCCTCGCTTCGCTCAGCCGTCTATATGTCTTCGGCCGGCAACCCCTTTTGTCCCGGCCTCTGTAGTAATGTACTATTAAAAGCTGTCGGCGGAACTCCTGAAGACGCTGTGTTGACGGCGAGGGCCTATCAGCCCCTTAACCCATTCAAGGCCCATGAGCCACATATGAGTCGTGGTATTGTATTCCTGGCGGTGAATAAGATCGCCAAAGCTCCTGAGGGTACGCTGTGTTGAGCGTAGGGGATGCCTCTACGAGCGATTTCCGCAACAAAGCGGAAAAATGCTGATGCACATTACAGCTATTATTTCGTCTCGTAGCCCCGTATTCGTCAATCAACCTTAAGCTGAAAAGCCAACAGTACCTAACCATCATATTATACTCGTATTCCTAGAAAAGTGAAGTTTTCGTTGCCTATTATCCGTCGTATTTCTTAAAAAAAACTATAGGCACACAATAATTAATATAAGTAGTAAGTAAAGTTGCCATCAAAAAAGTCCATCTGATTTAGTGATGAGTTAGCTGTCAAATTTTAGCCATAAACATAAACAATACCTACTAGAGTTCGATGACGTAAGCAAGGGTTATCGACAAATCAACATTCAATGAGATTCTTTTCGTTCTTACTTTGTGTTAGCAATACCTAGAACCCATCTCTCGAAAGTAATTTACTAATTTATAGTGAACTGGAGTGAACGCAATTAATACATGCTGATGAGTCATAAACAATCTGCGAGTGGCATTATGGTTATATTATAGCGCAAGAGTGTTGATGGGTTTAAAAAAAAAGGAGACGGACTGGGTGAAGCGATGGTTTGCACGGGATTGATAATTAGACTACATGAATAAAAATATTTTGAATATAATAATAATATTGGGGGGACAATCTTACACAAATCGACCTAGTCCCAAACTAAGCAAAGCTTGTACTATGGGTACTAGACGACGATATACATACTTATATAGATAAATACATACTTAAATACATAAAAAACATCCAAGACCCGAGAACAAATATCCGTGAAAAATGCACAAATAAATGCCCTGGCCGGGATTCGAACCCGGGACCTCTAGCTTCGGAGGCAGAGTCACTACCAACTAGGCTAAACAGGTCGTCGATGAAGAATAGTTTGCTTTGTATTAAAATAAAATGAATATTCTTCAATTTTTTTAACTTTTTCACAATTTTGGACAAGAATAAATGCGATATTTTGGTGTGGAAATGACCCTAACAAGTTAGACCTACACCAGCCCGGCTAGTATGATAGCTTATACCGTCACGTTATATGGCCAAAATGCATTGAAACGTCACATAAAACGTGACGGTATAAGCTATCATACTAGCCGGGCAGGAGGTTACCTTGCCATGGATAAACGCCATTACGCGCCAAAATGGCAATTGGACAAGCCTGATTAGTGATTATAATACGTACGCAAACAAAGGAAGACCTTTAGGTGACAGAACGGATATTACTTACCCTGTAACTTGACACGACCTTTCATACCAACCTAAAATGACCCCAGGATTAATGATGAGCTATGAAATTTTGAGAGGAACATGGGTGATGGGAGGTCTTCGTAATCTGGCCGTGGTGCAATGGTAAGGCATTGGCCGCCCGAAACCTCATAGATCAAATTACTATTTAAGTAATCCAAATGAAGCTTATTAGGGGTTCACATACGTAGAAAGCAAAAACAGTTAAGTAACTCTGGGTGGGTGTAATTTTGGAGTCTAAGAAATTCATTATACGGTTGAGCTTAGAGTGAACTTTACAATCAAAGCTTGTGACATAATTAAATAATAGGACGTACGGTATAAATACTTTGTCACTAATGTAATGCAATTACACCGGCGGAGTGACAAGAAAATTCTTTCGGTAACAGATAGGTTCTGCATGTTAGGTACATTGTGTACTAGTAGGTACATGATTGAATTGTGGAAATGAACGCGTTTAAAATTTAGACTTGTGTAAAATTGTCCCGTAATATTTCTGTTGTTCCTTCTCCTTCATACTTAGTTTATTAATTACTCGCAAGCTCGTCAGCACGCAATTGTCAACTTTCATACTTCGACAATAATGTACAGACTGTCGTGAGGTCGTGACCCGTGGCATTTCCTACGAATAAGTACATACCTATTCTGTTTGACAATGATTTGTTTACGCTAACGGTACCGGCGCGTCTATCTGACTTACAAGTGAACTCTACAACCTGAGCCTGCCGCAGGAAACCTGACACCGTTACCTAGCAATACTTGTAGTAAATACAGTTCTTCAACTACATACAATGATACAATATCGACCACTCTCATCATTATTGGCCTTCTACATCTAGCGGCACTTATTACTACAACTCTATTAAGAGGGCGCAGTACGCTCGGAAATTAGTTTCTGTTGCTAGAAATTGTAAAAGAAAAAAAAATCTGCGGTTTTTTGAGTTTTTTACGGCTTGTATGAAAACCTTAATTATCGCTGTATTTTTTTTATTTTAACTATGTTCTGACCTAGATATGCCGGATCCCATTGTGTATACAAAGTTTCATGTTATTCTAGCATGGCGTTTTAAAATGAGAGCATAAATACGTTTGTATGGAAAACCGAGCGTACTGCGCACTCTTAACATAGGAGTACTATACCTATACGCGTAATAGACATTGATAGTTTTTTACAAAGTTAGAAGAAAAATAGTTTTGGGTTGAAGTACACACTCATCTCATCAATGAGACAGGTGCCCAAAGGCGGTCTTAGCCATTGCAAAGCTCCGGGCGGGTAGATTTTTGCGAGGCCCTTGTCTTGAACTTTTCAAATGCGGAGCTACTTTTGATGTTGACTGTACTATTAGTACCCAATATTTTTCGCGGGTAGTTGCACGGGTACGTGAAGCCCTTGCAAGAGCGAGACCCGGTGCGGCTGCCCTGCTCGCCATTCCCAAAGGCCGCCTCTCCTGTACCCAGCAGTGGGACGTATATAGGCTGATGACGACACAAAAAACCATTCATTGTAGATCAAAATCCTATGAAATATAACGCCCAACCCAAGTAATTACCATCCAGACCATAGATATCAGTAAATAAATTCCTAGGTTCTATATAGTTAAAGTACTGTTTTAGATAAACTACATACACTATTCCAAGTATTCAGTGGATTAGCGACCAATAGCTAAAAACCCATCAGACGCCGTAAGCCGGGGATATCGTTTCACAGGGACCAGGGAAATACCGATCTATAATCTAGGCAAGTATTACGTGGCAGAGAATTGAGATTGATAGCAAGTTTTGTTCTGTAATAGTTTGTAGGAACAGGGAACCTGGTTATGAAAGTATGCCAGTGCGAAAGACACGAATGATATATGTCCACACCGCCACGGCGGTTGATGTGGTGGAGTACGTTCGCCAGAAGACCGACTTCCCGCTGAGGGTGTTCCAGCTGCGTTCACGTCATTACGTGCACTTCAGCTCATTTGTGGTGCGCGTGCCGCGGTCGCTGCAGGAGACCATCGCGTGTGCTGACTTCTGGCCGAAGGGTGTCGTGTTTCGACGGTTCCGGGGCAACCTACCGAATCCTACACCGGAGACGACGATGCAACGGGGCCACGCTGTTTCGTCGCCTAAATAGATAATTTATAAGCTTAAGTTTCATGGCGCATTGGGTTAACTGTAAGGCCATGTAAACATTTGTAAGAAATAAATAAATAATAATAAATAAATGTCCAACATATAATAAACGCGATCATGCTAGAGGCTCTGCCACTCTATGCTCCTCGCGCTGCTCATTGCTCTGTTTCTCTTAGCTTCTGCTCAGCTCTCCCACACACTATTCCACTCGCGCAATTATCCCGACATTCCGAACTAGGTCCTTAGACTTGCGCCCAAAAAGCAACAAAACAGAAAGCAGTGGGCATGACGAGGAGCATGACGTGCGGCATTCACGAGTAATCTTGCCACACTACGTCTCTGCCTCCTTTCCTCGCTACTTCCCATGATAATCGACGAGTTTAAGTCCGTCAGAACTTATTTTTAGAACGATTAGCGTTACAGCAGCCTTGGGGCTTTCGCTGTTAATCATGGCTGACCCGGGGTCACCCAACATTTCGAATTTGGTCCGCGGTTGCACTCAAAATGCAAGGCGTCTTGGCGCAGTGTTATATTGTAATCCGTGTGAGTTAAATCTGAGTGGAGTGTAGGTATAGGACTGAAACGGCCCGGTACAAGTCTGTAACCGGGCGGCGTAATGGACGATTCACTCCGAACGGCTGGAGTCGGCGCGGCGCACCCCACTAGAGTCAAAGGAATTCGAACCCCTCATACAGAAGTTAGATTTCATAATTTGCCTGGCTCTGCCGCTGCCATATGGATACGAAGTCTAGCTTCTGTATGGAGGTTTCGAATTCCTTCGACTCTGGTGGCGTTCGCGCAGACTCCGGCCGTTTGGTGTGAATCGTGCATAATGTGATAATGCGGAGTGGTATTGAACAGTGCGCGGAGGTTCCCGGCAGCGGGAGCGACGATAAATGTTGTCATAGTCATTGTTGTCAACAGCGTACCATTCCGCAATGGCCGCCGTTATTTTGCCAGGGAGAAGTCCGTCAACACAGCCAAGTAGGTAGCTAATTAATCTGTACTTCAAGATAACTTTTGTTACGTGTTCCTTTCATTCGTCTATTTTCCTCAATAAAGAAAATCTAATAAAATAAAATACAGCGCTGAGTACTTGTAGTCTTGGAAACCGAAGAGTCCCTTCGTACCAACGTATTAAGTTTCTTTTACCTGACCTCCTTAGAACAAAATCCATGGCTATTTGTTACGTATCTAACTTGATGAAATACATTTTGAGACGATGTATGAAACTTACCTATATACTTTTTTTTGGCAGCCGATGGCGATCTGAAAAATAAAACATGTACATTATAAGACGCGTACTAGATAGTAAGCATAATTTATTAATCTTTATCATGAAAAATCGCAGAATATTTTTTTTAAATAATTTTTCAAGTGAATCTTACGAGTAAATCCTATGCTATACTATGAAACGAGCAACATTTGTATATTTATTTTAATTAAATTTGCAATATAGGCGTTTTCGGGAACGAAAAAAATATCTAGCATGTCTCATCTTCGGGAAAACACAAGCAAAGCTCGGTCGCCCAGGTACTATATAAAGTAATATAATCAACTTGTTTTTGCCTGCGACTTCGTCCGCTTTGAACTCATTATCGCCTTAGGGAAGTAATTGCTAGAGATTTTAGGTAACCGCTCTCTACAATCTCCCACCTCCATTTTTACCCCTTAAGGCATTATTTCAGGAACCATCATCATAATATCAGTCGAAAGACGTCCACTGCTGTACAAATGTCTCCCCCAAAGAGTGGCACAATGACCAATACTGCGCCACCTGCATCCAGCTAGATTCAAAGATTTCAGGATTAAAGACCATCATATATCCGTCCCGGGATCTGACACTATCACTATGCCACAGATCAAAGAATACTAGACTATGCCAAAGTACGGGGGTCGAAGTTGCACTACGTCCGTAGGGAGTACCCACCGTTACCTTACACGTGACCTTCTGGGTTAGGGTGGTCCACATATGTATGGAAAAAATATATAATTGAATTATACCCTCTCCACAAGGCTCTTTCTGTTCGTATGACTGTTAATTACGTATGTACCAAAAATCAGCGAATTCCAAGTACATTTAGAGGTTGCGACAAAATGCACGATGGAAATAAAGAACAAAATTACCAACTAGTGATCAAGTGTTGAGACCCGGTTTTGTGGGGACCCGGATATGTCCTAAAACTACGACCAAGACCACCGAGGGATGGGCAGCAGCATCCTTGGAATGCGGTGGAGATATTGCGATCGCCAACCTGCATGTCAAGCGTGGCGATTATGGCATTTACTCACCATGAAATTGGGAGAGGCCTATTATGTCCAGCAGTGGACGTTCTTAGGCTGATATGGTGGTGGATCGAGTGTTATTGTAATGGAGTAGATTATTACTTCATTGTAAGTTTATATGATTGTAAAATGTCAAGGTAGAATTTTTATTTAGATTGCTTGCAGGCACCATATTTTCGACATACGCGCAGGCATCATACTTTTTTAACATTATCAAAATAAATGGCCAGAAATTAACTAACAAAATTGTATAACGACGGACAACAATTTATATAATACCTCATATCTCTGTACACTTCGTCAAGAAATGAAGGCATACAAACACAATGCTGTCAAAATTCAGCAGCCGAGAGACGAGTACTTCGAATTCTTGTATCTTTGTAACTATTTCCTCGGGTGGACAGACGAAACTGCTGAAATAGTGTTTCGTGCTCTTGGTGCCTTACACCAAGCTCAGTGGATGGCCAAAGCAATATAGTGTCTGAAAATAATATATCTTTTTCACAATCAATTTACTCTCCCTGTAGCAGAAAAACGATCCGTGACGGATTTACGAGGGTAAAACTGAAAGTTTCGGGAATAGAAGAAAATATGCAGTATAAGTGAGTTTATTTATTTTTATTGTTTTTCAAAATATTCTCCTTTGTATTTCATGCACTTATGCATGCGTTCAAACCAGTCCATAAAGCACTTTTTGAACTCTGAAGTAGGGGTCGACAAAATGGCTATTTTATAGGCCTCCACTGCTTCTTCTGGCGTCTGAAACCGCTGACCACGCAGTTTGTCCTTGATTCTGGGGAATGTAAAAAAGTCGTTGGGACTTAAGTCAGGGCTATATGGAGGGTGGTCTAATATTTCGACTTTTTCACCGTCCAGGTACTCAGTTGTTGTCCGAGCGGTGTGTGGGCTGGCGTTGTCGTGGTGAAGGATGATGCGACGACTAGGGTTTGTTTTTCGGAGTTCAGCAAAGACGTTCGGCAAACAAATAGTGGTGTACCAATCAGCATTGACTGTTCTACGATCCTCAAGAGCCACAGTAGCTACGTGACCAGATTTAGAGATAAACGTAGCCACCATCTTCTTAGCCGTACTGCGAGAACGAACAACTTTTGTGGGTTTGAGCTCGTCTTCGAAGACCCATACTCGGGATTGGTTTTTAGTTTCAGGCTCATAAGCGTATATCCACGACTCGTCACCTGATACTATGCTAAAAACAGCATTTGAGCGTCCCTTGTTAAATCTTTTCAAAGTTTTGCGGCACCAATTGACACGGACTATTTTCTGCTCGTCAGACAATAGGTGAGGTATCCAACGGGAAAATAACTTTTTCACGCCTAATTCTTCTTTTAAAATAATTTGTATTTGACTCATTCCAATACCCAGGTGCTCTTGAATTTCCCGATATGTCACATGTCGGTCTTCATTTATCAGACGACGCACAACATCGACGTTTTCTTGCGTGACTGCCGATTTTGGTCGACCTTCACGCACTTCGTCGGTGAGGGATACACGGCCACGTTGAAATTCTGAATACCACCTGTATATTGTAGTCTTTGAAGGAGCTTCAATATTAAAAGCAGCAACCATCCGCTCTTCACATTGTTTTTGTGTTAGTCCACTTTTAAAGTCATAATAAATCATAGCTCTGAAATTTTCACGGCACAATTCCATTTTAAGCAGTGACTCGACGACTTCAATAAACAATTGAAACCGAACCATACTTTTTTTTTTCTAAGTGGCCAGTGTGTTGAGATAAGGAAACTTCAGAGATTATAAAAAGGTATAATACATGTTAAAAATAAATTAATAAGTATTCGATTCCCGCCACTTTCAGTGCAAGCCTCGTAAGAATGTTTGTAGTTTCGTTCATGACGCTATTGGAATGAGGACCCAGTGACCGAAATAGTTCCTTTAAATGACGACGAACTTCTTGCAAACCAAAAATTATCGAAACAAAAGATAAAAAGCGTTTCGTTGCTACCTGGGGACCCTGAGGTATTTTTCGACCTATTTGATAGGACTTTCTCTATTTAATCCTAGAGTTAGTGTTGAGCCTAAAATAGAAATGGTGCTAAACTTGCAAAAACCACCTTAACGTAAGACTTTAAAAAGACTAATTGGTAATACTGTTTACCCTGAGAAGCTATTACAGTCTTTCTATACACAATGGGCAGCGACCCCGTTTGACTTATTAATCTATAATTCAATCGATTTTTGGATTTCGAGAAATCAATGGATTTTTGGGAAAGAATCCTTCAAAATGTCCCACTGATGAAATTTGACATCCAAATGTAGGAGAAAGCTCGCTAAATAAAGATTGAAAATGACTGGGCAGTGCGTGGGATGTGGGATAGCATTTATCCAAAAATTAAAAACTATTATCCCAAAAGATAAATAGCAAAAATATTACCTCCTGTGGGTGGTCGATCTTCAAAGAAAACACTTTCCTATGGCTTAAAAATCCAATAAAATTACGATGCCCTTAGAATGTAAAGATATAGCTGATTAATGATTATGATTTCCTTCAATTTTAATAAATTTTATGATAATTAGGTACTTTATTAATAAATGCAAGTAAGTTAAATTAATTCCATAGTATTATCCCATTTAAAGAAGTGTCAAATCGTCGCGACCCCTAAATATCATTATTTTTAGCTAAAAATTGGTAAAACAGTTCCTGGAGCGATATGAAACAAAAAGAGCCCTGTGGAGAATCAAATTTTTAAACTTTATTTTTTTGGACCACCCTATTCTGGGTGGTGCTAAAAGTGCAACAAAAACTGGCAACCGTAGGTACTTGCCTTCTCGAAGACCTCACGGTTCGAAAATAAATGCCATACGATTGATTACTACTACTAGTATGCTAAAGTTCATCAATCCATTCAGCGGTTTAAGCGTGACGAGGTAACAGACAAACAGTCAAAATGAGATAAGTATTTATAATTGACCGAGTGTAACGAAGGTCTCCGTTTCAGCTTCAGCAAAGATGTTTTCGTATGTCAGGCCGACGGATTTCCCGCTATTCTGCTCTACAGGTCGCATTTCTCAAACGATTGTCGTGAAATTGTGTGAGCAGGAGGTTTTTAAAAATTCCAAATGTGTTTTTTCTTGAGGTCTCAGCTCACAGAGCCACTAGTAGGTGGATACGCGGCCGACCACTTGCTTGGCTCACCACACAAAGGCGAACTCATGACCCTACCTAAGCGAATAGCATTCGACAAATTTACTACCTAATAAGGTAAACGTGCCGAGCATTACACGATCGTGTCGAGCATTACGCGATCGATTAACTGAGTGTATTTAAGATACCTATTGGAAAATAAATCGAATATAAAAACGTGAACCCAAAAACCAGTAAGTTTCGAAAAACGTCGATCGGTACGGCAGTGAGCCGGAACTGAACCGCCACCTAACAAGCAGTCAATCACTATTGGTTTAACACGAACATGCCTGTAATCGGTACTGTGTGTGCATGACACGCCTTTTAATAGGCCTTGTGCTAGACTTGTACATTCAACTAATTTGATTTCTGGGCCACATCGTACCTTATCACAGTGAAAATCTATATGAGACCTGCTAGAGATCTCATATTATCGTCACTGTGACAAGGTACGAAGTGGCCAAGAAATCAAATTCGTTGACTGTACATTAAGCTCTCCACGGATTGTTAATTTTTCCTTTACAGCGGGCGTGGATAAGACGCCCGTCACTCTCGCACTCGCATACTTGTGACTCGTGACGAATGTCTTATCCACGACGATAAGTTATAAAATGGCAACCATCATACTATGGTTCTACTCCTTACTCCTCCATCAGATTAGGCAGCTAGCTGCGCATGCACTCCCGCATAGCAGTTTATGTAGGATTGCGCATCAGGCAGTCTAGATAGCATCATCACATTGATCAAGTTCCCAGTCCCTTGTACGATCAAGATAGTATGTGCGAGAGGGAAAAATACTTTATGTCCGACCGAATCCGAAAATGTTAGTTAGGCAGTTGATGACAGATAGTTCACGATACGAAACATTAATTCCTACCATTCAGGGTGTATCTCTTAACCTAACCTTACCATAGTTAACATACCTGTCATTTAGGACATACATTACTACCTACTGTATCACGTATTGTATTATCGGAATAGTAAATTAAGCAAATCTTCATAAAAATAAAAGAGTTCAAATTCGAACTACTTACATTAACTTTCAAATTAACACCAATGATTACGTGACTTGAAAGATTAAACTAAATTTAATGAAACATTTATCGATACAATCAATTAACAGTTTTATGGTCATGTTACCGCCATTGCAAAATTGTTCCAATTTCCGCCAGTAACAGAATATTAGCGTGACACCTTGGCTTGATTCGCATACTTTCCATTCCATTCAGCATTCGACACACACGTATTTTTCTATATGATCATTGATCAGTTTAATAGCTATACTTTCATATTGTTATTATAAAAATAAAAGCGCAAGAGCTGCAATGTTCAGCCCAGGCTAGCATGGTAAGTTTTATAATAAACAAATATAATCGTTTTCTCCAGGGTTGCGATGAACTAACGATACCAATACCTATCTTATTCGCGGGCAATAATAATTTGGAGTACCTAGGTAGTATTATTAGTCTATGGCGGAGGCCGAGGCGGAGAATGGAAGGCAAAAAGTGGAAAGAAAAAGACTCGAAAAAGTTATGCAAAGAATAAAAAATAGAGACAAATACTGACAGTCACAGAGAGAGGACATAAATGATAGGAAATCTGCTAAGACATGATTCTCTTCTTAAGACCGTTATAGACGGAAAGATTAAAGGAAAGACGTGAAGAGGAAGGCCAAGAAGAAACTATTTTTAGCAAAAAAAGAGGAGGTTAAAGGTCGTGTCGTATCGGAAATTGAGGGAGATAGCAGAGGACCAAAAAACTGGCGATTGCTCCACCGTCCAGAGTATTCAACTCTTAAGGGTTCTCCATACAAACGTAGTTTCGTTCTTATTTTAAAACGCCGTACTGAAATAACATAAAACTTTGTATACCCAAATTCTCCATATATTATCTAGGCCAGAAGTTAGTTTATGTTGCTAGAAACTGTAATAGAAAAAAATACACCGAGATATGGCGGATCCCATTGTGCATACAAAGTTTCATGTTATTCCAGCAGGCCGTTTTAAAATGAGAGCGAAACTACGTTTGTATGGAGAACTGAGCTTCCTCTTAAGTAAAATATAAAGAAGTACGGAATACGGTGGTGGTTTACTGTTTTATTTTCCAACTATTTTTAGGGTTCCGTAGTCAACTAGGAACCCTTATAGTTTCGCCATGTCTGTCCGTCCGTCTGTCCGTCCGTCTGTCCGTCCGTCCGCGGATAATCTCAGTGACCGTTAGCACTAGAAAGCTGAAATGTGGTACTAATATGTATATCAATTACGCCGACAAAGTGGTAAAATAAAAAGTGGAAAAAAATATTTTATTAGGGTACCTCCCCTATACGTAAAGTGGGGAGTGATTTTTTTTTTCATTTTAACCCTAACGTGTGATATATTGTTAGATAGGTATTTAAAAATAAATAGGGGTTTACTAAAATCATTTTTTGATAATGTTAATATTTTCGGAAATAATCGCTCCAGAAGTAAAAAAAAATGTGTCCCCCCCCCCCTCTAACTTAAGTTTTAAAAATATGAAAAAAATCTCAAAAGTAGAACTTTATAAAAACTTTGTAGGAAAATTATTTTGAACTTGATAGGTTGAATAGTTTTTGAAAAAATTACAAAAATAATGTCTGAACTAATTTTGTAATTTAACCGTATAATCCAAACTCTTTCTTTAGTTATCACCGTCCTCTGTGGGCCCGTTTTTAGGGTTTTGTGTTTCTGTACTTAATATGTCAACTTAATGTGACGGACGGAAAACTACGGAACCCTACACTGAGCGTGGCCCGACACGCTCTTGGCCGGTTTTTTTAATGAAAAACAATCCTGGACAATTCGATAATATTCATTATAATCAACGGTCGAAAGGTTTCGTACAA
Organism: Notocelia uddmanniana; assembly: GCA_905163555.1. NCBI lineage: Eukaryota > Metazoa > Arthropoda > Insecta > Lepidoptera > Tortricidae > Notocelia > Notocelia uddmanniana. The sequence goes on from LR991057.1 coordinate 4,549,789, forward strand.
CAATGAAAAGTGTTCGTTCGTAACTGGTTACGAAAAAGAACAAAATAGTTTTTGATCGCAACCGGTTTCGTACAAGACCGAAAAAGTATTCGATCGCATCTGGTTACGAACCTCTGGTTGCGTACGCGGCCGAAGGGATTATAAAATTGATATAAATACATAAACCCCCCCCCCCCCCCCTCCTATTAGTAATAAATAGTAACGCTACATGTGCTACGCCGTATCGCGTAGCAGTAATTTTCCGCCTTGTAGCAAAAATTGCACGTAGAGGCATAACGTATAGGTTTTGAGTGGGTTAAGTTTTAACAGTAACGCCCGAGTTCCACAAACTAAGTAAATTTTAAACTTACACACTCTAAAGGAATACTCCAATACCCAAGCAATCAGAATACTAATCAAAGACAGTACACACACATGTAAATGGACTCTCTTGGGAGTGTACACATCCACAATTCCACACCCGCGACGCGCTGATTGATTCAGTAAGAGGCTTACAGTTGAGACCAATCTCCCTGCTGCTGCGACATTTACCCAACTAATGGGGAACTTGTAGCTAGAGATTAGTTTAATGTTATTTATATCCTTGCATAAACACAATAATTGATCAAAAGTGCTAATAACACGTGTACTAGAGTTCGAACCCAATCTTTGGAATAAAAATAATCCCATCAAAAAATGTGACAAAATGCCGAGTTCGTAAACGGTTTCGCTAATAAAAGAAGTGAGATCTAACTCAAAAACAAGTTCTTTTAAAGCTCCTTGGGTTACAGCTCCCGTCGAGTATAACGTTCTTCAATTGCTTAAAATGATTTGTTATTTCCTACTCTATAGTGGAAGTTGGAGTGCTTTCCCTTTGGCAAATTTTCCTCAACTTAATCACTTCCTTAATAACCTAACCTTAACCTATACAGAATTATTCGAATAATTGTCTAGATCTTTGTCAATTACCGTATACTAGACTACATTGTACTCAGACTCAAAGATTAAAGTTGGGTAAAAACTTGCCAGTCACACTATCCATTAGCAAATTACATAAAAAGCTGTTTAAGCAATTGTAGAACGTTATGCATAACAGGACTGAGCTGTGATCTAAGGCCCGGTGGACTAATCGCTGCTTATAGGTCGCAGAAAACACAGCCACCCGGAGGCGTCAAGTGTCCTCTCCACAGACCTACAACAAAATAACTTGTAAATACAACACTTAACACATGTTCCCAACCTCTATTATTAGCCCATTGTGTGTTTAGGTAACAGCTTCTCACAGTAACACTGATTACGGGTTCGTGTCGCTATCGGCCTAATTATGGGTAATTATGCATAATTATTCATAAATGGTTGCGTAACTGCTAATAACAATTAATTGGGATGCAACACTACATTCGCAACATAGTTAGCATGGGGATTGCAAATCGGAGAGTTGATAAGGTATTATTCGACCAATATTACGACTATTTTATATATATTTTTATCTAATGAAAGCTGTTTGGTCATATTTGTGTTGAATGACATGTGGGGGACGTGCGATCCTGGGCTTACGAATACAGGCAATGTCGAACAATCACAAATTAAACGCAACGGTTTTTTTTGCAGACAAAAAAAAGAATTTTTTTGTAATCGATCCAATAGTCTCCGAGGTAACGGTGAACATACATAAAAAATAAAAAAAAGTATTCCGACGAATTGAGAGCCTCCTCCTTTTTTTGAAGTCGGTTAAAAAGCCAGTTAACGAAACATTAACTCCAACTGCATTTTGCTATCTAAAAATAAAAGACAATCGGACAAAAACAATCGAATATAGCGGCGTCCCAGTTCCGCAACTCCTGTTATTTTCTAACATGAACGTTTGAAAAGGGCGAATTTATCGCTGAATTCACTGGTGGAAACAGTTGGAATACAACAGTTTCCGGGCAGACGGGACGTTATTCAGTGTCAACTTGTCAACGCTAAACATTTATATTTAGCCAGTTTAGCCCACTTTTTGCACACACTTATGTCAAATAATACACCGAGTTGTAACGGACTCCAAAATTGTTATGGTGTAAAATTAACCTTCATGTTTTCAATTCAATTAGTGACTTCGGGTGACATTTGCGAATGATACGAAACGATTTACACTTTTATGAATGCTGGAAACAAGTGTTTTACTCATTGGCCGTGACTTATTCATACTTCATTCATGCATTTACGAATATTTTATTTATTATTTCATGTCATTAAGTATGTCTGTTTGTCTGATTTAGATTATATTAGGTATGGGAATGGACCGAGTTTCGTTAGGTTAGGATACTTTTTATTTCGGGAACATGTCCCCAAAAAGTGTGAAACTGGAGGTAGAACTTTGTAAGGGGAGCAAGATATTAATAGGCATAGTTCATCATCATCTCCTTGCCCTTATCCCGCTGATGCAGGGTCGTCGGCGCAAAATATATTTTCTTCTTCCAGTCCTCTCGATTATTCGTCACCCAAGAATAAGAATTGAATAGTAAAATTTTTAGGGTTCCATACCCAAAGAGTAAAAACGGGACCGTATTACTAAGACTTCGCTGTCCGTCCGTCTGTCACCAGGCTGTATCTCAAGAACCGTAATAGACACAGTAAGTCCGTAACAGTTGATATTTTCACAGATTGTGTATTTCTGTTGCCGCTATAACAACAAATACTAAAAACTAAATAATAATAAAAATAATTAAGGGGACTCCCATACAAAAAACGTGATATTTTAGCCCTTTTTCATGGCTACCACTCGCCGAGCTAGATCTCAAGAACCGTAATAGCTAGACAGTTGAAATTTGCACAGATTATGTATTTTTATTGTGGCTACATGCAACAACAAATACTAAAATCAAAATAATAATAATTTGTTGTTGGCGTTTTTTTTTCTGATGGCCGGTTTTTAACATTTTTTTTATGTAGTTTAACGACTCCTACGTGGACGAAGTGGCGGGCAAAAGCTAGTTATAAGATAAAAACATATTTCAATGTTTACATTCACCAATAAAGTCCGCGTTCGACAAACGCCCTTGACTCAGTAGCCGGAAGAAACTACCAGCAATTATCTACAATTCGATACGGCTTACCACAATCTGTGGAAACGAAACGACAGATCGTTTTATTCTGCGGTTGTGGTCTTCTGAAAAGAATCCTCATATCAACTTAGAACCTAAATGGTCGCGTACTGCACTCCGATGTATCTGGCGGCGACTGTACGTGCCCAGTAAGAGTACGACGTGTTTTGTCTTAAACCACAGCACAGCACATGACATGAGTCATAGTCATAGTTTCACTCAATTAGTATATGAGCCGTTTCTGTGGCTGCTGTTGAAGTCTGACTTTGATTTTCATGTTTAACATTTGTGCTCTAAGTCTAATTATAGTTCCGATACAGACTTTCTTTCCTCTTTAAAAACTAGTTCGAATGGCATCATTAAAAAATTGGCCAAGTAGTCAAATCGCAAACTGAGTGCGTGTACACTGAATTATCGAACAATGTAACATGCACAATTGTACACTGATAAAAAGCTGTAATACAATTTGGCAATACCTACCGCGATTCATAACTTGCCCGGAGCCTCCACATTTATTTGTCTAATATAAATTGACCCCAAATTTCATCACAACCGTGCATTACTGCAGATCTCACTTATACTGGCTGCCCAGGGCAACAGTTTGTATATGTTGCGATTACCTGGTTAATTTTCAACGGTACGTGAACACAAATTCGTTTTCAATAATGCAATTATGAAACAGATTTTAATTTGGAGTGATTCTGGTCACGCCAGCTATAGGTATAAGATTTATTACGAACAACAAAGTATGAAATGCGATTTACTAGGAACAAATTAATGTTACGAACCGTCTTACCACAATCTGTGGAAACAAAACGACAGATCGTGTCCATTATTTAAGATATTGGCCTGTTGTGGTCTTTTGAAATTTCACGTTTCCGAACGCGACCATTTAGGTTCTAAGGATTAGAACCTTAGAACCTAAATGGTCGCGTTGGTTTCAGAAGAATGTCCTCTCTCAAATGCTCTAGTTGCGTAATGATCTCCCCGCCGAGGTTTTTCCGACGGACTGTATGGGGTTTTTCAAGAAAGTAGTGTATACATTTATTAAGGGTCGGCAGCGCGCGTGTGACACCCCTGGAGTTGCAGGCGTCCATAGGCTGCGGTGACCGCTTGCCATCAGGCGCGCCGTACGCTTGTTTGCCACCGACGTGGTATTAAAGAAAAGTTGGGCGGCTCGAAATATCAGCACGATGATGTTGCTCTGTCACAACCTCTCTTACTAGACTTGGTAAATTTTCTGCAATTTGCAAACATTTCCAGTCTATACTGTACTAGAGTAAGTAGAATAGTATAAGTAGTAGTAAATACTTTATCGTACGAGTACGTCGCTCTACATATTAGATATGTACCTACTGTCCATTTATTTGTTAGTGGCATTCCGGGATATTTCTAGGCCTGTGAGCAAGCACTAGCTAAAATCGCTAAAACGACGTCGCTTTATGTAAGAAGTACCTGGGCGACGAAGATAGGCTTGTGTTTTACCGAAGATAAGACCTAGCTAGATAATTTTTTCGTTCCCGGAAACCCCTATATTGTAAATTTCATTAAAATGTTACAGCGATTTTCGAGATTTCAATTACAAACAAACAAATAAATATATATTTTTTTTATGATAGACGGACCAGCGATTGGCCTAAATATACAATAACAAACAACAATAGTTAAGGCTATGACGATTATGAAGTACTTTTCTATATGGAATATACGGTTGACTATTAGTTGTTAATGAAAAAAAAACAAATAATAAAATAAAATACTCGAGGCAACAAACACAGATAGCAATAGCATTAAAATTAGAAGAAGCTAATAGTTAGACTTTCTCAAAAGTTTTTAAAATGGTGCATCACAAACTTGTAAGAAGTCAAATCTCTCTGAAAGTGGGAGGATAATGAAAAAGTTGCCCAGGGCGTTAGCGATTCTGTGACGGTTAACGAACTTGTAGTTTATAAATGGCTTGTTTAATGATTATGTACTTTAACTAAAGTCTGAGATGAAATTAGAGATCAAAAATCTAAACAAACAACAGTCAATCTGACATGACTTTCCTTTTTAAAACCTCTTGTCATTACCAGTAGCATAAATTATATCTCCACATATTGTATTAAAACAACACCAATAAATACGTTATTAATAACGCTATTTAATTCTGAGTTGTTATTTATTGTATTAATTCAAATTTATTTCGCTTAAATTTTGTACGCGGTATTATTTTTTTTTGGAATATTCGAATGTTTTTTAATTACTCACTGCATACGTTAATTATTTTAAGGTGCCAACTCACTTGTTTACATTATTAATCTTTAAATCTGTCACCGATTTTAGTTGCTTTTGTAATAATAAAACGCTATTTTTGACCACTGACTATAAATGGTTGAGAAATGATTGTAATAATGAAAGTTATTATTGTCATGAATTAAAATTTAAACTACGAGTATCAATTAATGGGCCGTGTCGATCGAGCGCTGGTCGAGGTGGGGCCGAAATATTGAAAGGCTCTTTTGTAAAATTATTGTTGATTCACGATTACCGACACAAAAGCAGGACAACCCGAGAGAACTCAAATAAGGCTCAGAACCGATAATGGTTTACGTTTAAAACAATATTTAATGAGATGACTATGACGACAAAAATGCCGTAAATTAGCGGAATATTCGCCCAGGAATGTTTACCATATAGTTCATACTTAACGATTTTGACAACACTTGGCATTATGGATCAGAAAATCTAGACATCAGATTCATTTTTGTTCATCGCTTAGCATCAGTTTCAATAGTTTCATTTTAGTACATTTTGCGACCCGCAGTCCAGACAATAATGATAGTGAGATTCGAGGCAAAGCCCAGTATCTAACGAAGCCCTTTCATAAAATATTTTCTTAATGATAACATCAGCATCTTATGTATGAGAGTTGTGATGAATGATAATAGTATTTATGTACTCATGTGCCGAATGAAATGCCCTCGCATTCCATTTATGTCTATGATACACGCTTTTATCTAAGCAGGCCTGAATTCTAAGTCAGAAATAAATTGGTATTCATATGAAGACGACCGGTCATGTGGCACTCTTTGGGGGAGGCCTATATGACCAGCAGTCGACGTCCTTCGGCTGATATGATGATGATGATGATGTAGGCGACAGAGTGTCTGCTCATAAGGCAGGTCATATGCTTGTTTGCCGCCATCGTGATATAAAGGCGTGTACGCTCGTTCACTAATATTTATTAAGGTAATAATATCCTATATTATAAAGGTGAACTCAGTACCATATATCACCTACTATTCAAACTTAGCGCAAAGCAAAATAATGTCACAACGTCGTATCAAAAATAGGTTAATGTACAAATTAAGACCCGGTCCCGGGTATGTCCTAAAACTACGACCAAGACCACCGGGGGATGGGCAGCAGCATCCCTGGAGTGCGGTGGAGATACTGCGATCGCCAATCCGCATGCCAAGCGTGGCGATTATGGCATTTACCTCCCATGAAATTGAGCGAGGCCTATGTCCAGCAGTGGACATCCTTCGGCTGATGTGGTGGTACAAATTAAGGGAAGTGCCCAATGGCATTCTTAGCCAGTTCAACCGGACAATTTTAACATAATCTTATCAATAATAGGTTAATGTACAAAAACATAGCACAACACAACAGTTGACTTCTTGACACGATTTTCAACATGACTATTATACATAATACCCTGAGACAGTGCTTATCCCTACATCTTCTCACGCCATATTGTGATGTGATTGTCGCTTGTCGCTCTTGCCTATTACATCACCTTATGAGAAACTGACTTGAGAATGACCTCTGTAATTGGCCTCGAGTTCGGTAAAAAAAGGAGTCACTTGACTTGAAAATGTATCTTCTACAACGGCAAAATAATAAAAAAACCGATACCTATGGTGACAGAATACGGGCATTGACGTGTGCCTCTTAAAAAAAACAGTTGTATAATAATGTATGGAAATCCATTTTGATTCTCCCGCCAGTCATAAAATGACTTGTCTATGGTAATAGACTTGCATTTGTATATAAAGTTTCTTGTTGTAATACTTTTGTCAGTAAATTTAAGTGACAGTTTATAAAGCTGGAGTAGAAAAATGTATCTAATATAGTTGTCAACGATAACTGATACCTGGCCTAATGATGAACGGTGAGTATAAAAATCGCTATTCCTATTATCATCATGAAAATAGTACCTGGTCTCTAACACGTCAGTATTCCTCTCACCCAAATTCTGGGAAAGGGACACATGCTTTAATTAACGATATTAACGAATAATTGATTAACGATAAACGACCCCGAATTAGGATAATTTAATTTTTGTATAGTCTGAAATGAAAACACTTGGATTTCTACCTACCGATTTTCATCGCTCCGATCCGGACATTTTCGATTGGAAATAAATGTAGGAGTTACATTAAAGAAACTAAAAACTGATAAACCACTTGTAGTTAGAGAAACTAAAATACCTAAATTACTTGTGGAGTACTCGCACCGATGGTTCCGCCTGGATCCAATTGTCATATAATATAACTAATAAAAGTATGTGGCAAAAAAGATCACTGACAAAAAGGGATCAATCATATATATATACTCGTAGATCGCAAGCTTACCAAACAAAAACCGGTCAAAATGCGAACCCTTCGTTTCCTGAAATCGGTCGAAAACACGACCATCGCCATCACTCTTTCAAAAGTAATAAATATGAAAACTCTTCACTCAATTCCCAATAATTGGATCACGTTTTAAAAGCCTCTAAGCCTTTATTGCTCCTGTCAAATTAAATTTCTCTACAAGTAAGTATTAGTAGCGGCGGTATTAAAGCTCTTGGGAGCGAACTCGGTAATGCCGTCTAAGTGAGGAGTCCACGGCAATGAATAAATTATAGCTTTCGTAAACAAGCCGCAATTAAGCTTTTGCGAGGTAAGTTTCCTAAGAAATTATTAGTAATAAATAATTAATGGCAAAGCCCCATTGGATCATACTGCCGATCAATCACGTACGGTCAATCAATTTGAATTCTTGGCCACTTCGTACCTTGTCACAGTGAAAATCAATACGAAAGCTGCTAGAGATCTCATATTACTGTCACCCTGACAATATGTATGGAGGTAATCTGCCTAACATAATCTTAATTCAAGGTATACCGTTGGTGCTCTTTCGCCTACACAGCACCCCATAAGCGCATGCACCTTGGAAGCGGGCGAGAGCAGAGTTTGGCCGAAGCAACAGGTGGAACAGGCACAGGAAATCAGCGAACCAGGTTTTATGCAGAACTTATAAAGAATACAACACCGTGAGGAAAACTGCATACTTAGATCATCGATGAAATTCAAAGGTGTCTGTGAACTACCCAACCTCTTATCATAGCACCGGGCCAGCGTGGGACTAATACCCATTCCTTCCTATCTATGACTGAAGACCTGTGCCCAACAGTGGGACCTATTATATAAATGTCTGATAATAATGATGATTACAATACAAACTTGGTGAAACAGGCATGCTAGTGTAATAGTTAGCGAAATAAGTGTAAGTAATTTTACATTCGATTCAACTGGACGGGAACGGGAATATGCTTCGGCGTCGGCGCTTCTAATTTCACTCTTGTTTACAATATTATTTTCACCGTTCTTAGGTATTACTTTTTTATTCTTGACCATGGACACAAAGTCCTTCAGTCGAAATAATATAAATTAACCAGCATCAAAAGTCTGAATGACAAGTTCATTGAATTAATATTTCCAAAAATGAATCTTATTAAGTAGGTACTTAATGTTATACCAGTGTTAGGTATGTGTTTCAACGTTAAAAGTAATAAAACAGTACAGTATGCAAAGCGTAATATAGCCGCCGATTGCTAATTCTACACGCTTTACCTGACGCAGGGGTGTCAGCCGTCAGCCACGCAGTAAAAGAAAACCGGACAAGTGCGAGTCGGAACCTTAAAAATTGGCAGAGTTACATACATGGCACACTCTCGCAAGCATAGTATTTGAAGGTAATAAATAAACTATGGTAATTGAAGGTTGAAGATTGAGTTACAGAAGGGTTATGGACATTTGACCTTTAATAGACTTGCAGTATCCCTGGAAGCGAGCACTTCTCTCGAAGGCGCTACCCTTCGATCGCGGATTTCGTTAAAAATTGGCAGAGTTACATACATGGCACACTCTCGCAAGCATGGTATTTGAAGGTAATAAATAAACTATGGTAATTGAAGGTTGAATATTGAGTTACAGAAGGGTTATGGACATTTGACCTTTAATAGACTTGCAGTATCCCTGGAAGCGAGCACTTCTCTCGAAGGCGCTACCCTTCGATCGCGGATTTCGTTAAAAATTGGCAGAGTTACATACATGGCACACTCTCGCAAGCATGGTATTTGAAGGTAATAAATAAACTATGGTAATTGAAGGTTGAAGATTGAGTTACAGAAGGGTTATGGACATTTGACCTTTAATAGACTTGCAGTATCCCAGGAAGCGAGCACTTCTCTCGAAGGCGCTACCCTTCGATCGCGGATTTCGGTTTCAAAACGTCTCTAAAACTACATTAAAACTTATATTTTAAGGACAGTAGAAAAGTGTGAAATGAATGATTGTTAAACGAGCTTTCAATTAATATCAACAACTGAAATAGTACAGTCAAAGTAAATATATAATTCAAGTCAGCATCAAAAGTAGCAAAGCATAATGAAGGTGTCAAAAGCTCTTATTCCCTAGTGATAACGACTTTTGAACTTTTCAAATGCGTAGCTACTTTTGATGATGACTGTACGTACACTAAAAGCTTGACTTTAAAGTCATGTTCGCGTATTTCACTATTAAATTTTTCACTAAGTCCGTAGGTATAGATATTTTCGGTGTTGACTGTTATATATAGATAGTTTCGCCTCGATTAATGTGCTACATTCGCTTGAATCCAATTCTCTAATAGGTGTGGGTTTTTGGTCACTGAGTGTATAATCTTGATAGATTTACGAGTATTATAGGTCCATAGTTGGCCAGCCCTAGCCTAGGGCCCGGCAGCTGCGATACTAGTTTATCTGGGCTGAACGGGTCCAGAGGGCCGGAGGAGGTCCTTGAACCCCGGTCACTTACCGCCGGTAGCTTAAAACGAGCTATACGTTTCCTATACATAAATACCATAGACAGCAAAAGGCAGTCAAGAGCAAGGTCAACTGTATTTGGACATACAATTTATATTAATCTCCGATGTAAAAAATACATGACACAAAACTCAACATAGTGCAGCATCAGCCTCCTTTTCAGTGGAAAGGGCAGTTATGAAATATTAATAAAAAAATACACCCCCATATAAAACCTGATAATACACTGGCCTGCAAAAGAAGGTATAACACTCATAAACGTGACGATATATTCTTGAAATAAAAAGCATTATGTAGAAAATTTAGTTTTGTTATTTAAACTCCTTTTTGACAACCTCCTTTTAAAAGATGGCTGAAAAAAAAACAAAAAAGAAAAACGCTCGCTTTTCAAATGCTGTATTTTTTTTACTTTTAGCTTTCTTGAACAATAACTGTTATAATAAGATTAATAAGTACCTTCTTTTGCAGGCCAGTGTAAATTGAAAATGTTTTATATATATAAAGAAGTTTAGGTGCTTTAGTTAATCAATTTAAAATGTTGAAACTGATCAACTCTAACGCGCGAGTTAATGTAATGAAAAATTAAATATAGCAATTTTCCACCACATTAACTTCTGCGTATGTACGAGTAGCTCTGAAATTTTAGGCATATTAACTACCTTCTTGTTTAAAATTGAATATATCCAATTATTTTCACTTGGAAAGAGCTATTCTTAATTTCTAACATCTTAATTTGATTCTAGAAATAAGCTTCTTGGGGTTAATTTAAGCAAAACACCCTAAACCGGATTTAGCTCAAATGGGGTAAGATTAGGCGTTCCCGGTAATTAAATAATTAATATGATTTTGAGACATTTTGATATTTCTACAACGATATTTATGTATTTCTCTTGCCTAAGTTCGCCCGGTTTTGAAAGTTTTGAAGGTAAATTGGATGGTAGGAGGTAATAGGGAGTCGTATCGTACTAGTATAGGTTAGGCCCTGATCTAACGGTAATTAAAGGCTAAGTTAGGCTTCGACCTCTCGAAACACGTCGAGCGATTTAGAACCTTATAAAAATATTAAGAAACATTTTGTTACACAAATCGAACTAGTCCCATAATAAGCTCAATAAAACCTTTTTTTAAAAAACGTGACTTCCGTTCTATAATATTTTAATGCTGTATTGTCCATATTCATTTACCTATGTTCGTTTACCTATTAGAACCCATCAAATCTATACCGCCATCAAATAATTTGGCAACAGCTCAACTGCACTCAACTAGATTGCACAAGTTCGTATGCACTGACGAACCACTGTTTGACCCACTTCGCCGGTGCTCCTGCATTGTTGATGTTGCCTAAAATGGAGTTCCAAACACCAGAATTAAATTACCAACTTTTCCAGGTTTTCGACCTACGAGGCGCACTCTCAAGTACAATTAGGCGTGAATTTGGAACACGGTAGGGTTTCAGAGGATTTAATTCCTCGGACGGTCCGGTTGTGGAATGATCTGGAAGTGAATGAAAAATCCCGAGGGACTACAGTAGCGACTGGACTGGGACTGGGACTACAGAGTATGGTGTTCTTCAAGAAAGAAGTGTATACATTTTAAAAGAGTCGGTAACGCGCATGTGGCACCCCTGGAGTTGCAGGCGTATCACAAGCATCCATAAGCTACGATGTCAGCGACAATCAGGCAAGCTGTATGTTTGTTTGCCACCAAAAAAAAGTCATTAATTGCTTGAGAACATTATAACAATTCCAAGTTACTTCAGTAGTACCTCAAGATCCATCCAAGGCTGCTCATTACGCGTAATTCCTTTAGAAAAAGTCCAATTACCGCATCCGGAGTTATCTGGCCGGTGCTGTTACATCTTCAGAGCGGCGCGCTCGCTCGCACGCGGAGCTCCATCTCTCTCTGGTTGTTACAATAATGTAACGACGCTTGCGATCAGATAGCTTGTTGGGATGCAGCCAAGTATGACCCATGCTGTAGGTAGTGTAGACACTTGTCATAAGTGTATTAAACAGTGTGAAATAAGTATAGTCCACTACAATGATCTTTCCAGTTTTTCAAAGTCGATCAAATCAAAAATGTAATGTTTATTCTGTAAGTAGACGGTAGACCTCAACGGCTCTTTTACAGGTCATTCAGCAATTAATACAATATAGAATTTTGACATTACAATAGTGGTTAAGTACCAATAAAATTTAAAGATGTATATAAACTCACCAATGTCAACACAGTAAGTTTGTAGGTGTACAAAGCCTCGAAACGGCAAAGAGGGGAAATTACAACAAGTAAACTGTTATGCTATAACAGTCTTTACAACTAATGAAACAGCATACATAAAAGGTATATGTCAGAAAATGACAATTATAATATTTATTTACAAGAAAGTGAAGCAGCTATTGGCAGCTCCGCCACGCCCCCAATAACACTCTCCCTGCCCGGCTAGTATGATAGCTAATACCGTCGCGTTATATGTGACGTTTCAGTACATTTTGGCCATATAACGTGACGGTATAAGCTATCATACTAGCCGGGCTGGTACTCGTATTGGTACCTAGTCGTACCGAGACCAAAGACTTCGGATCGCGCCTTACGGCCTTACGGCTAAAGACCAACAAAGCGAAGGAAGAGAAATCATCAAAGTCATCGTATGTGCCCGTGACAGAATGAGACAGACAACAGAGTCTTGATATGTCATTATTTTTTCGAGTAAGAGCCCATAGCGACCAGGGTAATCAACTAATCACCTAACTTTTCGAACGTACGATAGGTAAATCTACCAGTCATTTTTACAACGACTAGAGAGATAAAATGAGAGTGAGGAAACCCCAAGTCGGCAATTTTTAAAGGGGCGGCAACGCGCATGGGTCACAGTTGCAGGCGTCCATAGGCTACGGCGACAGCTTACCTTCAGGCGGGCTGTAGGCTTATTTGCCAAACAAAAAAAAATTCAAACCGTCACGATGAAATGACATTTTTGTGATGCGACCTACTCATCTACCTACTACTATATACTACCACTGGGTCAAGTCACTATTTATTATTTGTTTTTATTGATTTTTTCCCACACTGCCTATTATTGGTTAGACACGTAACTCAGAAAATACAGACGACATCACGGTAGTGAAGGAAACACGGGGGAATCTTGACTAACAATGATTATCTAAGTCAAAAGGTCGCATCGTCAAACGAGTTTCATAGATTCTGGCTACTTACTACATTTTGGTACCTAGGGTAGTGGTTGAGTCAATTTTCCCAGTATTACACGTAGCTGTATATTGTCAGCATAGATTTTACTTTAGGTATGTTTAGGGAATTTAAGCTAGCTACTTGCTTGCTTGCTCGATTAGAATCGCTGACTTGGCGACTTGTGTGTGAGGTACTTTGTCCCGATAATGTAAGCATAACGAATATTATGTTTAGCAATAGTTTGCCTGCCGACGGCCTGTTTAGCCTAGTTGGTAGTGACACTGCCTCCGAAGCTAGAGGTCCCGGATTCGAATCCCGGCCAGGTCATTATTTGTGCATTTAGCACGGATAGTTGTTCTTTGGTCTTGGATGTTTTCTATGTATTTAAGTATGTATTTATCTATATAAGTATGTATATCGTCGTATAGTACCCATAGTACAAGCTATGTTTTGTTAGGGAATAGGTCGATTTGTATAAGAGATATATTAGGTATATTGTTATGATAAGTCTGATAAGTAAATCAGTCTCGGAGAGCTATTCTTGAGCAAACGTTTATTGTCAGATGTTCAGAAATAAAAATTGATTTTTGTCGGAATTTATAAATTTTTTTTTTAGTTGTGTATGAATTTGGTACAGACTTACCTACATATCATATTCTTCATAATGAAAATGGAAATGGAGGTATGAAGCGGTAGATATCAAAAATATACCATTTTCTAGCTACAAACTTGCGTTGCGCACCTATAATACATATAATACAAACAAACATTTTTGAAACACCTAGACTAGATTATATTCATACAATCTACAAACATACATACTTACCCATATGATATATAGATATTATAAATTGGTCTTTTAATTGCTGACTGCCGTAATATAATTTTTTTTTCAGGAAAGAAAAATGATTATTTACCTGACCTACCTACTGACTACTGACATGACGATCTACTTTTGTTTCAAGCAAACGGCATTCACAGCCACACGCCGCAGCATTGTGCCTTCACCTAGATGTGGTTATGTGATTATAATGGATTGTATTCTTCGGTATGGGTCCTACAATACCTGTGTGCGTAACAACAATGGCCCATTACAGCGATTACGAAAAACGCCGTCATTTTAAGAAAAAAACAATGTCAATGATGAGGATGACGCGTTGCGAAGTATATAAAAATTAAAAAGATTGGCAGAATGGGATGTATCCCATTTAACGTCATTACTTTTTCACACATCTTTACGTCCAATATTGCGCAGTGTCTCAAGACGAAAGTCTTTGACCTGTGTGTGTTGCCAGTGATCACATATGGCTCTGAAACGTGGTCGCTTACTATGGGCCTTATAAGAAGGCTCAAAGTCACCCAAAGAGCAATGGAGAGAGCTATGTTAGGAGTTCCTCTGCGTGATCGCATCAGGAGTGAAGCCATCCGCAGCAGAACCAAAGTGACCGATATAGCCCCCCCCCCCCCCGAATCGCTAAACTTAAGTGGCAGTGGGCGGGGCACATAGCACGTAGAACCGATGGCTGTTGGGGCGGAAAGGTTCTCGACTGACAACCACGTACCGGAAGGCGTAGCGTGGGCAGGCCCCTCACACGGTGGACCAATGACCTGGTAAAGGTCGCGGGTGTCCGCTGGATGCGGGCGGCGCAGGACCGGTCATTGTGGAAGTCTCTGGGAGAGGCCTATGTCCAGCAGTGCACGTCTTTCGGCTGACTGATGATGAATGATGATGACTTTTTTGACATCATTATTTATTGAATAATTAGTACAAGAACAAGTACTGTTCTCACTGACCATAAATTAGATATACATATCACTGGACAGGAGTTTTCTAATCTCATTCTTACTAAAAGCAAAGGCTCACCAAAAAGTTATTCATATTGGTTCGTCCTTTAGCCTGTGGCTCAATTCAGAAGGGACAAAAGAAGTGAGCATTATCTAAAAGGTCACATAGTTTCTTCAGATCAAGTATAAGTGTTTTTAATAGCTTTATAATATATCCCAAACAGCACTTAATCAAGTGCAGATGTGTACATCTCGCTATTTTATTTTTAAATTTCAAATTTTCCAAATACTGACAACAAAAGAAATCCGTATGGTTTTCAAACCGGCTCACACCAAACTGCCCAAATGCCGGTTGGACATACACAAGCATTTTTGCCAAAACTGGAATGGAGACCTTCGTTACACCACTTGGCCAATTATAAATGTGAAAGTAACTCTGTCTGTCTATTCCCACTGCATAACGAATTAAGGTGGAATTTGGATACTTTCTAGGATCTCTTAAAGGGTTGAAAAGTTCAATGCAGACAATGTCGCAAGCAAAAGCTAGTACAGTATGAATAGTTTTTTATACATGGTGAATTTCAATAACCCAACAGATTTTAACCATGAATTTCTGATGATATTACAAGTAAATAATGTAATATCAACATCAACACATGACAAATACTGCCATATTAACTTAATTAATTTCTGGAATAAAACAATTAAGTAACAATACTACTTTCTTGTGAACAAATCCTTAGTCAAAGGAGTGAAAAACTTCACACTTGTCACAAATGTCAGGTGGATCCTAGCTATGTCACATCCTTAGGGTGGAATACTTGAGATTTTTTGACTTGTAAATTTCTTATATATCTCGAGGAGGTATCTGGCTGCAAAAAGCAAGGGATCGTGACAAATGGAAAGCTCTAGAAGAGGCCTTTGTCAAGGGACAAGTTGAGGTTGTCGATGGAGAAGAATAAAAATAAAATCTTTTTAACAAAATAAATAAAATAATAGATAAATGTATAAGCATAGATAATAAGAAAAATGTAACTTCAGCAATAAAGGCTATTTTTATTTTATTTATTTTAAATTTCTTATAATAATGGTTAAAATCATACTGAGTGCATAAATTATATCAAATCTACATTTGTCATTAAATTATCCAATATAATTTGAATAATGTTGATTAAAGGGTTTCAGTAAAAATATTTCATACATCATTGATAAAACCCTTATCTTAATATCTATACATATATATTGATTAGAGATATGTAAATTGAAATCGAAATTTATGAAGTTGTTCTTATTGACTATCAGTCCATTTTATTGCATTTTAGCCTTGTTTGATACAAATACAATAACAATTTATGTGGTAAGATGAATTACCCCAAAAACCTCTAAATGACACCTTTTTTTAACAGACACGGCTATCTAGCTTCTTCTGCTTAAAGTTATTACAGCCCTTGGCAGGATCTACTGTCCTGCTTGTTTATCTTGACTTTGCATAATCCAGCAGGCCTATGATGGTTGCCATTTTATCACTTATCGTTGTGGACATTTGTGACGTCTTATCCACAACGATAAGTTAGTAGAAATATCAGATAACATGGCAACCATCATATGGATACTGGGCATCTTGTAGAGAGCTTGTTTCCACTCAAGTCAGCCTTCACAACACCCATTCATCCTAGTATGGGGCCTATCTAGCTTACAGCTGGTTTTCCATCAGTGATGTGTAGATGTGCGATGCTGAATAAGGAGGGGTAATATCCACAGAAATTCTAACTTGATCTTTAGAAAAGTTTGCTTCAACATACTTCCAATTGATTAAGAAAAATTCTTAACTTAAAATCAGAAAGTTTTGTTATTCCTCTGATTGTTGTTTTACTCTTGATAATTTTGCTACAAGTGGATAATCTTCACTATATATATTTAAAGAAGAACTCATACAGCTGCAATATAGGCTAGAACCAAAGAAATTTTGCGTTAGCTAGGTCATAAGACAACTATCTTTAACTAAACGGTTGGCCCCATAGAAATATACTTAATAGCAGGTTTACACGGCAGAAAATAATATTTATAGTAGAAATATGAGATAATTTTCTAGGAAAGCAAAATTAATTTAAAATGTTTATCCTAAACATGTGAATTTGTAAATTCTATCAAAATGCTAACAAAACGAATGTTTCGATGGCAATCATGAAACTTAATATAAATCACCATAATAATGGTTACAAAGTCTGCAGATGAAAATAATGAATTGATAAAATTATTACAATAATAAAGGAAATAAAGAAGAAATTTCTGGGCACTCACCCGATATACACTGCAACAAAGCGCGATTCCAAAACACCAAGTTAATCACTGAATAATCACGTTTGTGCACTTCATTGATGAAAGTTATTCTAATTAAAAATATAAACACACCTATGTTTATAAATTGTTGAATTAACGTATTATTATTAACCGTTTATTAACACACACCAAAACCAATTCAATCGTACGAGACGAACTGAAACTGAACTGTCAAGTGTCAAGTCAAATTGTCAGTTGTCATTGCCATTACAGTGACAGCTCAAAGGAGTTTTTTGAGAAACTTAACTCTTTTGGTGTATAGGTTTATATCAGACACTGAAAAAAAAGTGTTGGTACAGAAAAATGTGGCACAACGTCGTCACAACCGTACGTAAACGTTTTTAGGAATGACTCAATAATAACTAAAGTTGTTTCTAGATAAAAATACAGATGGCGCTTTATTCAATTTCACAGAATACTTTTCAAAAAGATAGTACCAAAGGCATTTTGATGATTTTTAGACACATTTTTGATTCCAGATTCATTTTAACAAAAGCTTCAGGTACTTTATGAAACAATACACACTACTGTACTGCTACCATTAATAACATTGTTTATATTATTTTATTATTGCGTCCTAGATAAGTTCACATACGGATTTCGCATATATCGTAATGTCTCCGAAGTAATTAACCGATAAGACGCGCATGTACCTAACAATTTTATCATAATTGAAGTTGGTGATTGGAGTAAACTGGTTAAAATTATTCTTTCACTAGACTTTGTTTGGGCAGGACCAAAATGTAAGTTAATGAGTACTTATCTTTATTTATTTTAGTATTATTTTATGTGTTTGATTAATATTTCGGACATGGGCATTCTCTGTCTAGGATAAAATAAAATCTATGCTTAAGTAACTATTTTTGTAAAGAGAGGAAGTTTGTGACTTCGTGATATATTCGAAACTACCTATTCCACAGAGTACTTTTTTTCACTTATTTCTTAATACCTAAGTATTATAGAATGAAACTCCAGCGTCTCCAGCCTGGTCAGCATTATAGTTTTTATGGTCATGTTTTTGTTACTTTTTAGTACATTTAGGTCGTAATGTGTGACTGGTGTGACTATAAAACCTATCGTGGTAACAGTCTGTCACAGAGCAAGAATGGTATTGGCTATGTGCACGTCAGAAACGTCAAAGGTCCCGAGACAATGTCAAAAATCAGAGATGTCAAATAATGACACATGAATATCATATTTACTTTAGCAAACGAGAAAGACCCCGTATTGGAAATTTTACTTAAATAAATAAGAGAATAAATACAAATACAAATACAAATGTTTTATTTCATTTAACAAAAATGGGGTATAATTTACAGTAAGGTTGAGGTCTCCTAGTAGGCATAGAGATACCTGTATCAGGAGATCTCGCTCTTCCAAATATAGTACATAATAAAAACCTATAGTTAAAATTTAGTTTTAACTTAGATTAGGTAGTATTACAATAAATACAATAAATAAAATAAATACATACAAACGAAACGAATCGTAGGAAACCGTTAAGAAACCAATAGAAAACGTGAAAGTAAATTTGACAGTGGTCCCCGGTAAGTACACATTTCTGCCATGGTGTGCGCTACGATCGCCTAGCTTACCCCCACCACCTACTTCGCACATAGCCAATAGTAATAGACACACAATGCCGAGCATAATTAACTAAAATGTGGCGCAAGATGACACTGACAGTTACATCCAATAATTGATAATAACGCTTCTTTATAGTCCGAGTCAAGATAAAAAAGAACTTAGAGGCATTAGCGTCAAGTGTCAATTTGCAAACACAAGAACCAACATGGTTAAACTTTTTAGTAAAATGGCACTATCGTATACTGGCTACCAATGTTTTCTTTATAAACGTCAAACGTGAACAGTGAAAGTAATGGAGTCGCTTTGGTTATTTAAATTATATTTTTTATTAATATTTTTAAACAAAAAATATATATAAATAAAACATTCCACGTTAATATTAACACACATTCGCGCACAATTCTGTGATGATGATGATGATGATGATGTGCAGGGACGCCCGGCCGGAAACAGGCGGGCTGTAGATCACTCTTTGGGATCATTCAGCCCAATTCCCCGGAGTTGGAGCCTTGGGTTACTGTCCCGGCGACGCTCCCACAGCATCTTCCATTCTTCTCGTTTTCCTGCAGAACAGAAGGACATCCTTTAAGTTGACATCCCTCAATTCGCTCTCCGCTAGTGTATCTCTGCCGAATATATCAAACCGCATTGCTGCGTACATGATACACTCCGCTAGTATATGCTGGCTAGTTTCTTCCTCCCCACAATGTGGGCAGGAAGCATCATTGCTTATACCTATTATATTTAAGTGTCTATTCAGAGTATTGTGCCCGGTGATGATTCCGGTCAGCAATCTCAGATTACTCTTACCCAGTTTCAGCAGATACCTGGTTCTTCTGTGGTCGATACCTCTTAACATCATCTTTGCCTGCCTACATCCAGTTGCCTCACTCCATTCACTCTCCGCCTCTTTCTCTTTTAGCCTTTCAATGACCCCCTTTGTGACATCAGCCGAGAAAGGAAGGGCCGGTTCTGGACCCATAAATTCCCTTTCCGCCCCTTCCTTTGCCAGCTTATCTGCTTTCTCGTTTCCCGTTACTCCCTGGTGTCCTGGCACCCATGCCACCGTAACACCTGGATGTTCTCCTATCTCATTGAGCTCTTTCTTGCAATCTCTCACCAGAGCAGAGTTCACGGTTGCCCTGTTTAGTGCCTTCAATGCGGCCTGACTGTCAGTGTATATCACAACCCTACCAGTCTGCTGTCTGCTCTCCTTTACTATTTGCGCACATCTCATTATCGCATATACTTCTGCCTGAAACACACTGGCATGCCCAGTGATATAGACTCTCTCTTCTCCATTTTGGGTATCAGTATGCCAGCACCCGCCAGCTTTGTCGACTTTCTCCTTGATAATAATAAATAATATATCTATATCTATATCTAATATATCTAATATATCTAATGTATCTAATATATCTAATATATCTAATATATCTATATCTAATATATCTATATATCCATCTGTGAAACAGATCGTCATTGGGTACTCGATTTCTACTTTCCAACTGTCTCTCTCACCTATGTGTATTCTATATTTCTTGTCAAAAATCTCCTTTCTCTTAATTAGGTCATTATTAGCTATCAGCATCTCTAGCTTTGACAGCGCCTCCTTTTGTATAAGCGCGTGGCCCTTGTCCACACAGCTTCCTCTCCATTCTTTACATGCTTTCATTCTGTACCACTGTTCCATGGCCCTCTTTTCCACTTCAATTCTTAGTGTCTTCATGTCTAGCATTACCTCCATCGCCTGTGTCGGAGTTGTTCTCATCGCCCCTGTCACCATCAGGCATGCTAGTCTTTGTACCTTATTTAGCTCTTTGCAATATTCTTTTACATGGGCCCTATGCCACCATATCACGGCCCCATATAATACCCTGGGTAGAATTACCGCCTTATAGATCCAAAAGATCATTTCGGGCCTCATCCCCCAATTCCTTCCCACTGCCCTTTTACATTGGTACAGTGTTCTAATGGCCTTAGCCGACAGCTCTTTGATGTGAGTTTTGTATCTGAGTGTGCTGTCTAGTATCACCCCCAGGTATTTCAACTCTTTTACCATCTCCAGCTCCTTGTTCTGTATCTTTATTGGTTTCATCTCCTCTTTCTTTCTCTTTGTGGTAAACAATACCAGCTTTGTTTTGGCTGGATTCAGATCCAGTCCCCTTTCTCTGCACCATCCTAGTACCTGTTTGAGACCTCTTTCCATGATATCTCTTACGATGCCCAGGATTGTGCCTCTCACTAGTAGAACTCCATCATCAGAGTAAGCCTGCATATACACACCTCCTCTGTTGACCTTCTTTACTAATGAGTCCAATAGTAGGCACCACATGAGGGGAGATAGACAGCCCCCCTGCGGGAACCCACGTCTTGGACTTATTCTTTTTGAGACGCCTCCCAGTTCAGCCCTGATAGCCCTGTCCTTAAGCATCTTACCTATCCATCTCGCTACTGCTCGACTGATACCATCTCTTTTTAGACTCTCCTCCACCGCCGCGAAGGTCGCTTTATCGAAGGCCCCCTCCACGTCGAAGAAGCAGCCTAGTGCATAATGCTTGGAGTCTAACGCTCTCTCCACCCTCACTGTTAGGTTATGAAGGGCGGTCTCTGTCGACTTTCCTGCCATGTATGCATGTTGGTTCCCGTGTAGTGGGTTCCCACCGCATTCCACCTTTTCTCTTATTGACTTATCTATCATTTTCTCTAAGGTCTTTAGTATAAATGACGATAGACTTATGCTTCTAAAGGATTTTGTCTCCTGATACGTTTTCTTTCCTGGTTTCGGTAAAAATACCACCCTTACTTCTCTCCATGCTTTCGGAATGTAGCACAAGGCTATACTTGCTCTGTATAGTTCAGTGGCGTGCCTAGGGTTGCAAAGAAGGGCAAGCCGAGGGATACATTTTTGTATTTTTTTTCACACACAATTTCATTAAATCTATCTACTACCTTGACACCTTGCCATATTACCATACTAGTAAATCTTCAATCTTCATTATCACTTTATCACTAACTGGTGTGGCGTAGACAGGACAGACCAACAAAACACACTGAATGCATGCTATTACTAGATAAAATTGTACAGACATCTCAGCAATCGCACCGATCTTTGAAATTGTCGTTTATGTGACTTGCTTATCTGAGAAATACTCAAGTCAGGCGTAGGTTTCGGTGAAAAAATAAGTTGCTTTTTTAGTGCAAAGTTTAGCGTGCCTACCTTTTCTGCGCCGATAACTTGTGCACATTTTAAATTGTCACACGGAACAACTTCATCCATCGTCACTTTCCACTTTAATAAACTTTTTAATACAAAACACTATCCAATCAAACAAATTGTTCCGTTTCAAGTAATGTACATAATTGTAATCAATGAAGTTAGCATCACAATCCATCCAGAAATGAACGCGCATGCGCGAAAATCGCATTTGACTAACATCTGTTGATAACTTCACGTCGAAAGCCGGGCTTCTAGTCACAAACTATTTGCTAGATCTAGCTATAGATACGTATCTCTCGTTTTGTAGCAGTTTTCATAGATAAGAAAGAGAAAAAAGATATCAGCATTAAAGCCCGCTTGCAAGCCCGCGCGTGCGAGCGAGATGACTAGCCCGTGTCTCAACTCTATCTTGTTAAGACCGCTCGGTTCGCGCGGCAGTAGCGCCACTTGCTACGGTCCAATTTTGTACTACTACCCCGACCGCGCGGATTTTAATTTTATAATTTAGTTTAAAGTGGAAAAAAGAATTAGTCGTACATATATTTGGTTTTTGCTAATTTAGTAACGCAAGCCAGGCTTTTGGGCTTTTAAGGCCGTACCGCCACTGGTATAGTTGTATTAAGCTCTCCTTAATATATTTGTACCCTTTCTGTATAAGCACCGGTAATATCCCGTCCGGTCCCGCTGCCTTGAATGGTGTGAAGGATTTTATCGCCCACTCCATTCTCTCCTCATCCACCACCTCCATTGCAGCCCCTCAGTCCGTTACACCGTGCGTTACTTCCTCTTCCCTTTCTGCATCTATTTCACAGTCCGGAAAGTGTGATCTCAACATAATTTCTAGAATCTCACCAGGGTCTGTAATTAGATCTCCCTCCACTCTTAGACTGCCTAGTTGACACATTCGTTCTCCTGCAAGCAGTTTTACTACTCGTGCCCCCTCGGCATATGTGCTTATATTCTCTGTAAACTTTCTCCAGCCTTCCCGGCTAGCTTTCTTTCTCTGTCGAGTGTATAGGTTTCTGACTTCTCTGTATGCGTCCCAGCTTTGAGTGTCACCCTTATGTAGAGCTGCTCTCATTGCCTTACGTGACTTCTTCCTTAACTTATTCTGTGATAGTTACTGTTCTTTTTCTGTGTTAGAGATAAAGATGTTTACATCATAAAACTCTTGAGCAAGACTATAGGTAGTTATTTCAAAAGTACTGACTTCTGCCATTGGAGCAGTATTTGTACTTTTACAACTTTTGCTTTCCAAGTCATCGTCATCTATCTCTGACATCTATAAAACAAAGATACCGACTATGAACTTGAAAGATAAATAAATTAAACATATTAACGTTAAATTGATTTTTATTACATCAGTTCATATAAGTATATGAATATTTTTCCTCTGCATAATTTATCACGATAAAATTATATGTTAACAGAATTTGAATGTTGTTTGAGTCGGGAACGAACGGACTTACGTTCAAGACAGGTTTAGCAGTTGCAGTTAGTCGATTTAAGCCTTTATTGGTGGTATATGTCGGAATTAGGGAAATGGTCCGAACACACAACACTAGTGGGCTTGGTTTATAGAGTGCGTCACGTCTATTTTGCGCTATAATAGCGGTCCATTCTGAACGTCGCTGAGGATGTTGTGGAAATCTTGAATTAAAACATAAATTTATTTTTTACAAATTTCATGTAAAAAAAATATTGACCTAATAGCGACTCCTAACATTTTGTTTCTTAATAACCTTTAATTTGAAATAACAAAATTATTGATTCAAAACCATGAAATTACCAGGACTTTACATAAATTTTGTAACGTCATCAAATTAACTAACCTAAAGAAATGCATATCATACTTTTCCACGTTTTTTGTAGCTATTAAAGCAGTTTTTCACAGCACATTTCGTCATTGTTGGACAACTGTCACTGTCTGCGGTCCAAACACGACTAAACAGGAATGTACCGCCCGAGTCGTGCGGGCGGTACTTTCACGGGGGCCATTTTTGTGGGCTGATTGTGAATCTAGTTCTATAATAGTATATCAATGATTGTAAGTATCACCGAGTCTGCGTAGAGGCGCGCGCTCACCGGCGTGTGTCCGGCAACGGCAGGTCACGCACAGCCGGTGCGGGCGCGCCTCCCGCTGTCTACAGTGGTTGGGGACTTTGTAACTAAGTTTACCTATATTGTTAAGAGCTATGCAGTCAAACTGATTATTACAGAGGCCATACAATACCATTGCATCAAATAGTAGTCATTAATGGTAAGCATGGCATCCAAAAGCATGCATTGCATATGCAAAAAATATTACAAGTCTATCCAGATATAATATTAATAAGGTCTTGATTATAAAATATTTACTTACGTCACGTTTTACGTACGGATCATGAAAAGCCACTTGGTACAAATTAGAATGTACTTTTGTGTTGCGCCTACGAATTAAGTAACAATAATATTTTCGACGCTTACATTTGCAGTAACTGTTCAAACTGTGACAGCTTATTGACCACTGTTTGCGTATAGTTTTTATTTAAGATTAATATTTAAGAAATCCGTATGGTTTTCAAACCTGCTCACACCAAACTGCCCAAATGCCGGTCGGACATACAAAAGCATTTTTGCCGAAACTGGAATACACCTTCGTTACACCACTTGGCCAATTATAAATGTGAAAGTAACTCTGTCTGTCTATTCCCTCTTCACGCTTAAGCTGCATAACTAATTAAGGTGGAATTTGGCAGAGAGATAAGGTGGAATTTGGATAGTTTCTAGGATCTCTTAAAGGGGTGAAAAGTTCTATGCAGACAATGTCGCAAGCAGAAGCTAGTACAGTATGAATAGTTTCTTATACATGGTGAATTTCAATAACCCAACAGATTTTAACCATGAATTACCGCCACCACATACGCACTCTGGATTGTTTCCACCTCAAATGCCTGCAATCCATCGTGAAGATCAGATGGTCGGACAGAGTGCGAAACACCGAAGTCTTGCGACGAGCCCATGTTGGTGGCATTGAGGCCTATCTAATGCGTCGGCAGCTTCGGTGGTGCGGTCACGTGTCTGGTATGGCGGAGTTGAGAGTGGCGAAACGCATCTTCTACTCTGAAATGAAGGAGGGCAAGCGAAAGCAAGGCGGACAACTCCTCCGTTACAAGGATGTCCAAAAGCGACATATGAAGAGATGCAACGTTGAGCCCTCTCAATGGGAGTGTTTGGCATCGCAGCGGTCAGAATGGCGCAGGATGGTGAATATCCAAGTTCGCGAGTTCGAAGATCAGCGCAAAGTTGACCTTGACGGTAAACGCGACCATTTAAAGGCCCGTCCACCTGCTGCCATAGCATATAATTACCGGAACGGCGTACTTTCGTGCCCGCAATGTGCACGGAATTTCGCCGCAAGGATAGGCTACCTTCGAGCGCATGAGCGCCAAAACGCTGGATAGGAGTCGGAGTGGTCGCCATGGCCGAAAACGGTCGGATCATCATACATACATAGTTTTTACTAATGCACGGGGTCACAATAAGCAGCCGCCTGATGATAGAAAGAATCCTTTGATTTGTGCACAAAATGTACACATTAAAGGTCAACTCACTATCTATATGAGACATTGGTCTGTTATCGAAAATGAAGACAGCTTGGTCTGTTGTTTTTACACAGCCTACCTAATATTATATTATAATTATTAATTTACTAACATAGTTCGTAGTTCAACATAAATCCCGTTCAAATCTACATGTCTGCATACGATTGGTACATATTGGAGATGGCTCTATAAATTAACCGTTTCCGTTACACGGCGAAAATATGTAGCTAATCGTTATTTTGTACTAGTTGCTTGTAGAGTGTGGCGCGTTTGTTAGGTACAAAGGGCCTACTCCGAACTTCTTTTTTTTGGACCTTACTGTGGCTTTATAGGCCACGCCCATTAAAGCGATAGGAGTACGCGGTGGGAGAGTTGCCTGGGGAAAATCCAGGGGAAAACCTCTGACACGACCGCGTGGACGGTTTAAACACTGGAATACTCTAAGAGTTTGCGCTCCAGGAGATCGGTTGAACGGTTTCAACCAAATCTGGGGTGTGAGTGGAATCGAGCTACTGGGAGTTTTGTCGCTGGTTCACTATACCTAGCCTAGCTGAGAAGAGTCCAGTACTCCGAAAATCGAACTTCGTATCGTGCCCTTTTCGTGATATAGGTAGTGTTCGGCTCCAAACAGTTCGTGTAATATAACACACGGCTGCTGTCCACCAGTTCCTGGGATGTACTTGGCTGGACACGCTGCAGCGTGTCTAGAAACACGACAGTGAAAGTGTCTCGTCTCAGGGGTTTACACGCATCCTGTCAAAACAGAAGGGGAGGACCTCGCAACTTGCTGCCTTGGGCGGATTTTGGGGAGGAGGAGGGAAGGGGCATCCCCCTCTTGACGTAGGACCTAGGACTAGATGCTTTTTTTTCAACACTAATATATAATATCCCTCTCATCGCTTGTCTTATAGTGCCTATCCTGGCTGACATTCTCCCTCCACCCTGACCAAAATCGTGTGTGATTATTTCGTAAATCCTGGAGTGGTTTTATTGCGGGTAAGGTTCGATTATTGTAATACCAATTTGGACGTTTTATATCGATTGCCTACCCTTTTTCGTGGGGATACGACATGAAAAAGCCGATGTCTCGATAGAGTCAGGTCATTCATGAAGCAGTATGAGGTTCATCAAGAAAGGAGTGTATAAATTATTAAAGGGTCGGCAATGCGCATGTGACACCCCCTACTTGCAGGCGTCCATAGGCTGTGGTGACTGCTTACCATCAGGCGGGCCGTAAAGCTTGTTTGCCATCGACGTGGTATAAAAAACGCAACCAGGTGAACATAAGACCTAGTAAATGTCGCGGGAGTACGCTGGATGCGGGTGGCGCAGGACCAGTCATTGTGGCACTATTTAGGGGAAGCCTATGTCCCGCAGTCAACGTCCCTGGTCTGATATGATGATAATGATGATGAATTTGTAGTATAGTATTACTTGCGCTGCTAGCATGATTTCGTTTATATCGGACATAAAGAATTCGCCATCCCAAAAGTGTAAGTGGGAGAGGGACAGAGAGCATTCTATATGGCCGACATAACAGGGTAATAATAATAATAAATAATAAAGATTATACAAAAGCTTTATTGCCACAAACTTAAACTTACATTTACATTACATACAAAACAGAGATGAAAAGAAAAAAAACGTACAATTTACAATAATAAAAAAGGAGAATGTTAAAAGAAAAAAAAACAAAAGTAAAAATTCTACATATAAAATCTTACATAACTAAAGGAGCAAAAATTTGTGACTGTTGTGGGCAATGGGCACCAGTCTCAGCTTGTGCTGGAGTGTGATAGTCATATCCAGCGCTGATTTTCAGCCTGGCCCCGTTTCCATATCGGCCCTGTTTGGGCTGACATTATTTTCCATCCCAAGATTCCCAAGTGGACACTGCCCGAGATTCCAGGGTGTGGTTTGTGCGACTGTATTATGTATTTGTACAAGAATACTAATTATCTGCGTATATATGCTGTATATTATAATTATAAGAGTGATATTTCTATGACAGTGTGCGTGTGTGTGTGTGTATATGCATTATATTCATCATCATCATCATCATGTCAGCCGAAAGACGTCCACTGCTGGACATAGGCCTCCCCCAAAGACTTCCACAATGACCGGTCCTGCGCCACCCGCATCCAGCGGACACCCGCGACCTTCACCAGGTCATCAGACCACCGTGTGGGGGGCCTGCCCACGCTACGCCTTACCGGTACGTGGTCGCCACTCGAGAACCTTTCCGCCCCAACGGCCATCAGTTCTACGTGCTATGTGCCCCGCCCACTGCCACTTAAGTTTAGCGATTCGGAGGGCTATATCGGTCACTTTGGTTCTGCTGCGGATGGCCTCATTCCTGATGCGATCACGCAGAGAAACTCCCAACATAGCTCTCTCCATTGCCCTTTGGGTGACTTTGAGCCTTCTTATGAGGCCCATAGTAAGCGACCACGTTTCAGTGCCATATGTCATCACTGGCAACACACACTGGTCAAAGACTTTTGTCTTGAGACACTGCGGAATATTGGACGAAAAGATGTGCCGTAGCTTCCCGAACGCTGCCCAGCCGAGTCGGATTCGACGATTAACCTCTTTCTCGAAGTTGGACCTACCTAACTGGACAGTCTGTCCTAGGTATACGTAATCGTCTACAACTTCAAGCGTAAAGTGTCCGATTGTTAAGGGAGTTGGTGCGACATGGACATTTGACATGATCTTCGTCTTGTCCATGTTCATCCTTAGACCAACTCGCTCGGAGGCTTTACTGAGGTCATTGAGCATTGTACTTAAATCCTCCATGCATTATATTATTTGTATTAAAAAAGGTGATTGTTTCATGTGCTGTATTTTTAATGTTAATTGTAGATATTTTAGTTATTATGGTTATAAGGATTTATGTTATGTATTTTTAGGTGCTTAAATGTGGGGGGTGGTTTCCTTTTTGCAATTCGAGATAGGGTACACCGACATAATAAGCGATCATGTTAGCTAGGCACCCAACCGCACTCTAGGGATGCTGCTGCCACCGGGGGATGGGCAGCAGCATCCCTAGAGTGCGGTGGAGATACTGCGATCGCCAACCCACATGCCAAGCGTTTTATGGCATATATCCCCCGTGAATTTGGGGGAGGCCTATGTCCAGCAGTGGACGTCCTTGGGCTGATATGGTGATGGTGGTAGATGTTAGCTAACCAGTGGGAAAAAGATATCTTATCAGCGTAAATCTCTGCTAAAAGCTTTGGAGGTACTCAACATTTACATAGAAATCCAGTTTACTTACATATTTATTTTTTCAGGGCAGAAGAGCCGACAGTCATCACAGTCTGGCGAGTGACATTTGAAGTTATATCGATTCTGATACAAATTGTTTTCGAACTAATCCGAGGCATTTACAAAACATTCGTACCGTCTTCACCAAAGGATGTTTCTGGAGAAATTATACTGGTATGTGTTGGCCACGCCTTTCGTCAGCAGCCATTAACGTAAACCTCTTTCATACTAGCAATGCACCGAGGAGAAGTTTCATAAGTTGCGAAACTTCTATGGAGAATATTCTCTGGAACTTAAATTTAATAAACAATCTTATCGTGTCAGGACCGACGTAGACACACGCCATTTTAAATATTATGCCTGCCTGGTTTACTAATATGTCGCATGTAATATTATATATTACACAAAATGTTAAAGTTCTCATGGGAATATTCTCACAGAGAACTTTCTAAGTTGCTTTCATGTAATTTCTCGGAAATTTCCGAGAACATTTCTGCAATTTCTGCAATTTGTACATTGCTACTTCATACTGCACTATTATGCTCGATCCTTGCCTACCATATAGCCACTGGCAGCAACGAGGCCCTGTGCGTCCTACTCTACGTTTGAAAATAAAATTGAACTTTATGTAGTAAGTCTTATTGAATGTTTTAGGCACTGGTCCCACCGCCGGCGAGTAAGCGATAAGCAGAAATCAGAAATCAGAAATTATTTATTTGCATAGACACAGTATAGCTAAGGATGTTACAGTACATTATGTTTCTTGTATCTAGCTCGCATGCAGGCGTGCAAATATACAGTAGTAAATTAAAATGTCAAAAGAGTAAAAAATAAGTTAAAATCAATATAAAATGTTAAATTTAAATACTAGAAAAAGTTTACATAATAGGCATATCAAAGTCAAAGAGGCACAATAAATTCATTAAATCTAATACAATTACAATTATATAAATAAATACTACTAATTGTAATAATCTCAGTGTTCGAGATACGCCTTTACGCTGTAAAAACAACGATCCAAAACCCAGTTTGTTAGACTGCGTTTAAAGGCGTTTCCCTCTAGCAGCTTTACTTCCTCCGGGAGATGAGTATAAATAACAATGCACATATTGAATACGTTTCTCCTGTAGATCATCTTGTGACTTCGAGGGTGATATAGAAGGTTCATAATTTTTACCCTGGTTTGCCTGTCAAGAACTTCGCCACGTGTTTTAAAGTACGAGTGATGTGATCTGACAAAATTACATACCTCTCTTAAATATAAACAAGGCAAAGGAAGGATTTTAAGTTTCTTAAAAAGGGGTACGCAACTCTCATCCCACTACGAACCACAAATGACCCTGACACACTTTTTGTGTATCTTAAAGACTGTCGACTTCCACTGCGTTTCCCCACAATATCAATCCATAACCAAGGACAGATGATACGTATCCATGATAAGCGGTCAAAGCTGCTTCAACTGACACAGTATCTGGCTCAACAAAAACACTCGCTTCTCGCCCGCTCGTCCACTCGTTCTAGTATTCAATTCTACTCTCTTCTTGCATCTTGTATCTTCTTGCATGGAGTCGCTTTTTTAATTGTCTAATTTGATAATCGTAAAATTCAAATTTGTTTAAGTATGCACCTATACACTATCACTACACGTATATACCTATATAGAAAGAGTTATAATTTGTATTGCTTAATAGTATGTTTGACGACCGTTTAGCCTAGTGGTTAGTGACCCTACCTACGAACCACAGATTACCCTCCACTACACAGCTACGAGTGCACTGATCCAAAATATCGTCAGATCAGATATCTTCATAGTGCCAGTGCAGCAGATCGTCAGCTAGCACGATAGCCTATATAATAACCGTCACGTTATATGGCCCAAATGTACTAATACGTCACATAAAACGTGACGGCATAAGTCATCGTGCTACTACTCGTAAGTAGCTAGGCTGATATCTTCATAATGTGACAGAAATGTGAACGCTCGCCATTATGACCATCGTCGTAGTATGAATCCGACTTTAGCGTGTCAAATCAGTGCATTCAAAATAATGACGCATAAGTATATACTCATATAGTAATATTGATAATACTCACATAGATTCAATCTTGATATAAACTCAATGACATTAAACAAAGCTATCATTGATTGATGGAGTAGGTAATTAACATTTGTAATTTAAAACTTTGTTTGTGAGTTTTAACTTGGGCTTTATCGCTAGACATTTGGAGATAGTAGACTAATGTTACACACTTGCACACGTGTACGGTATCGTGTTCGGCAAGAGACACGTATTATTGCCAATAATTTAAGGGGCAATTAAAGTCCGGCCACACTGCTGCTGGTTTAAACGCACTGACGCACCGTAAACGCAGTGACGTGCTTGATGCGTGGAGTTTTTAACTCACAAGTTTCTCCCTCTCGTCACTGCGATTCTGTACCGCACCGTATTTTGAGCTCCGGTGTGGCCGAACCTTTACAATACTAGCCGTACTTCGGCCAACGAACGTCGTGGTCACAATAGGTCGTCGTTCGCCGAAGGCAGTCGACTGCCATCTTTACACTGTTGCGGTCGCCGTACGTCGCAATCGTCGACCGTCTTAATGTAATTTACCCTTTGACCAGCACTTACAGCAGCCTTTTCAGCATTTCGTGACATTTTTCTTTTCTTTTTGATGTTTTTCCTGTTATTTAGCTAATTGTGTGTTTCACGAATAAGGTTTTTGTATCCTATTCTATTCTTTACTTTTCGAAATTATGCATTTGTGAGAGGATTAAACGTGTAATTTTTACGCGTAAAAGGGGTTAGTATCGTTAAAATTACCAAACCAAGGGTATGTGTCAAAAGTAGGCAAAATATGATCACATGGATTTTTGGAAGAGCCCGGAACTAAAAATTAATTATTTTCGTCGGACGTAAATAACGCGATCATGCTATGCTCAACCGTAAGAGGGGAGAGAGAAGTAAGAGTAGCCGCCGGGGAAGTTTCCATTCCTTCTCTGTTTACGAGCCTGACGTCACCCCTGGAACGCGCTGCGCCAGCACCGTCCGAGTCAAGCGGCATATTTACTTATACATTACGTTGGTCACCGAAAAAATGCGGCGACCGCAACAGTGTAGTAAATAAGATGGTTAGTCGACCGCATTCGGTCAACGACAGCTACACCGCCGATCGCTGTACAGTATCGAAACTGACGACCTATTGTGACGACGATGTTCGTTGGCCGAAGTAGTTTGAAACGAGTACCCAAAACGGCGACCGCATTACGAGACCGAAGTAGTGTAATTGTCGTTTTAAGGCCCGTAGCCACGCTGATTTCCTTGGCTCAATTTTCTCTAAAGAAACATTACAGATTACAGGAACAGGACATGGCATGGGACGAGAGGTGGCTCTCCGGTTCGCCAAGCTCGGAGCCACGATCGTGTGTGTCGACATCAATAAGGAGAGCAACCAGGATACAGTTGACATGATCAAGGAGGCTAAGGGCACAGCTCACAGATTCGAGTACGTTGATAAATCGGCCGTAGTTTAGGGAAAGGGATCCATCCCATACGATGTAAATTTGGCATCTCTTGTATTTAAGGCAATGGCGTAGATGCAGTATTCAAGAGGCATGGAAGCGGATGGTTCGCAGTATTGGAGCTCCCGAAGCGCGAGCGGTTGCCTCTTCGATACGCAATTATATACGCGTCAACTCGGTTTCCTATAAATATCCCTTAAACTACCTATTGTTACCAGCAGTTGCTAGCCTTCCTGAAAAGAAAGTCGAAAGAAGAGTTACATGAGATGGGCTAGTTGTACATAGTGGTAAAGGCCAGCAGTGTTCAGCAGTGATGAATTTTTAGATTATTAAGATGCTGATGATGAAACACCACAGCTACACCTTATAGGTACAAGTTCTTACCATCAATTGTCCTCCAACCTATTTAACTTTTGCAATTCTTTGGGCTAGCGCACCCATTTGCATATTAAAGTGCAAGAACATGTAACTAATTAATTGTCTCATAAATATGTACTAAAACGTAATCCGCCGACATCTATGGGATATATTTTTAAGTAAGTTGTACCTACGCCATCGCCATATAACTTAATTTTAAGAAATAAAATTATGTATATTACAAAGAGAAGCTTGACGTCAAAATCATTTGAGATGATTTCACTTGGACATTTTTTTTTATTTATTTATTTATTTATTTACAAAATATATATATCACTTACAGATGTACCAAAACGTGATATATATTACAAAAAACAAAAAATATTTACAAAAATAACACAAACAAACACAACAACAAACAAACAAAATACTTACAAACTACATAATAATAATTACGAGAAACTTAAATGCTTACATGCGACATCTGTGAATTCAGTCAGAGTGCAGTTAAATAGGTCAGTTTTGGTAGAAATTTCATTGAGCATGTTTATGGCCCTAACAAGGGGTGCATTGGCGAGTAAGTTGGTACGCGCGGTCGGGCGCGCGAGCAGGCGCGGCGCGCGCCGCCGCGGCCCGCTCGGCACCGTCAGCCCGAGCAACTCCAGCACTCTAGGGTTATGCAGCTTTCCCCGTAATACCCTAAATATATATGTGGCCAGCGCTACATTTCTTCTTACTTCTAACTTGACATACCCTACCATACCTAATACGAAAAGTGTTGGGTACATTAGGGGGTAAAATGGATATATCCCGTATTGTTTGAAATACAGATGCCTGACAAATTTATTTTGTATTTTCTCGAGCATCTGGACGTATTTCCTTTCGTGCGGGTTCCATATAATTGCCCCACTCTCTAGCCTGCTTCTCACTAAGGCGACATAATGTCAATGGACTAAAACCTATTAATTTGCGGACAAATGTACCTAATGAATTATTAAACTTCTTTATAAGTATTATATACACCCACAATTTTGCACTTGCCGGTACGGTGCTGTTTCTTATTTTGAGCGTACATACGGGTTAAAGATGATTCACACTATTCACAGTAGACCGTTCCGTGTCCAGGCCGGCCCGCTTTCTATGACAGCAAACGTAACGGCCGGCGTATTTCTTTAGAAGAAAACGGGCCGGCTCGGACACGGAACGGCCTACTGTGAATCACCCTTTAGGGATTTTGATGACTATTAAAACAACTGTTATTTCTACTTTCAGGGCAGATGTGACAGACCGCGATGCAGTCTTCAAGCTGGCCCAGCGCGTGACCATCGAAGTCGGCGAGGTCACGATGCTGATCAACAACGCCGGCATCATGCCGTGCAAGCCCCTCCTTCGCTGGTCGGAGAAGGAGGTCCGCTCCACCATGGACATCAACGTGAATGGCAATATTTGGGTGAGTCATAATCGTAAGTCCGACGTAAAATGTGCCCTGTCACTGCCACAAGTTTACCTAGCAGCGTGGGCCACAATGGACCATCGTTCTGGTCAAAATCGTGATATCGCGGGTTGGATTGGATGAGGGCGGCGCAATGCCGGTTATTGTAGAGATTTTTGTATGAGACCATTTTGATGACGATAATCATATAAGTAACAGAGCCCTAACCTATAGCAAAGATCACTTATGTGTCTCCTGAGTTAATACGTTTCAGTGAATCGTTCGGCTTTTATTATTCTGTATTGCTAAAGTCCCAAAGCAATGGCTATTGAGATCTGTGGTAAGATATGCAAGTAGGAATCAAATGATGAAATGGATCAGCTTGGATAGATCTCTTGTCTTTTGACCAAACGTAACGACAGCTTTTGTGTTGGATTTTTTATACCACGCCGGTGGCAAACGAGTGTACGGGCCCCGCCTGATGGTAAATGGTCACCGCAGCCTATGGACGTTTGCAACTCCAGGACTGTCACATAAGAGTGTATAAAATGTCATCTTTAACTAGTATTATAAAATCTGTGCTATGTGCAATACACATTTGTTTTTTTTTTTATTAAGTAAAGTTAAATATGTATATTATTAAATAAACTAAATTAAAACCTTACAAATCCAAAAACCTAAGTCTAAAATTGGCCCCTGTGGCATGGTGCCGAGGATGCTGGCAGCATTTCCTCGCTGAATCGCAATACTTATGCGTTGGGCGAGGAAGCTGCCAGCTCTTTTGTCCCCGGTTACATCGACCAGCCGTTTCGCTAGCTCTTGAAAGAGTTTCTGTGCTGCAGGGCCCCACGGACCAAGAGTCTCGACTCCAAAAGCAACGAAGTTGTAGTTGGCGTCGAGACTCCTGTATTTGCGTCTTTTGAGGGCCTCAGCCGCCTCCGCCGCCGCGCCTACTTTGTGTGTGGTACCGTGGAGATGGGACGGCGCCAGCGTGTCCACGCAGGTAGCGTCCCACACGAGCACTCGTCCCATCTTCCACGGTATCAGTGACAATTGAATTAATTATCAATAGATATCTAATTAGCCATATCATATCCTGTTTCCTTTTCTTATCAAAGAAAAGAATATAATTCGTTAGTGTAAATTTTGAGCGCGTCCGCGTTTGGAGGGCGCAAAGTCCACGATAAATAGTATACACCCACATATCTGAGAGGTGTAGATCTATATCCCTTCTTAGAATCATATCAAAGTCTGCAATATTGACTTTATAAACCAGTTCGTCTGAGTCTTTGATAAAAGTAAGATCCACTTTATTTGTCTAAAAACCAAAAAGTTATGTAAAAGTACAAACTTTTTGTTTTCCCATTATGTAGCGTTTTGGCGTTTACGCCCTTCGAATTTATTTTAGTAGAAGGTACTCGTAGTAAGTAAAGATTAAGTAGGCACTTATCTTCAGACATATTTTCAGATGATCCAAGCCTTCCTTCCGACCATGCTGGAGCGTAATTACGGACACATAGTTGCCATGTCTTCTATGGCGGGTCTCATGCCCGTGCCAAACCTTGTGCCCTACTGCGGCTCCAAGTTCGCTGTGAGGGGCATCATGGACACCCTGGCGATGGAGCTGGAGAGTCAGCCTAGAGATGCCAGTGGAGTAAGTGCCTATAAAACCATGACAGGTTGCTGTCCAGTATTCAGGGGACAGTAGTTCGTTTGTAAAGAGATAATTTTAATCTTAAAACTTCTCTTGCGTAACTTAGTTTGTTTTACCGTAGTTGGAAAAAATATGTTTTGGTTTGCATTTACAAAATTAAATAAAAAAACGGCTTGCTCATTGAGTTTTTTTTTAGCTGAAAGTCCTTAAAACAAAAAAATAATACGCTTTCGAGGTTCTTAAAAATGGTTCGAAATTATACTACCATTGCACGCGTGACGTGATAACTATATGATTCCAGAACTTAGTGTCATTTTTCAAAAATAAAAAAATCGATGAGTAGTGATTATGTTTGCCATTGGCATGAAGCATAACAAACTTGATATTAAATTGCCATACAAAGTGTACCCACTTATTTTTATTCTTGAGTGTAGTTACCTAAACGGTTCTGTAATTAAATTTTTGATGAAGTCAATTTTGACGAATTCGGATACCTAACCAGCATTGGAGTTATTCTTTATCAGCACTTTTAAAAGTCCTTACTTTACAGCTAAAGTTCACAACAATCTGCCCGTACGTGGTTAACACGGGACTCTGCCACCGCCCGAAGTCTCGATTCCCCTCCCTCATCAACACAGTGGAGACTGCAGACGCTGCCGACAGAATAGTGGATGCCATTCGACGGGAGATCAGAGAGATATCCATCCCTTGGGATCTGCATTACCTCGTCAGGGTAAGATGGATTTTATAAGACTTTTGATATCATCATGCTCATGGCATTTTTCCAGTTGTATTTTAGAACGTCCCCGCGATCCAAGGCAGGCAAATTTTATTATCCACCGTTTTAAATAGTTACTAGCCGTTTAACAAAGTAGAGCTGTTTTGTATTACGGCGGGTCAATAGGGGAGGGTAGTACAAAATCCAATCCACCTCTTCTTCCACCTCCACTTCTGTAATCTTATGCTTTCATTTTTTTGCAGTACTTCATGTGGCTGGTGCCTTTCCCGGTAGTCAAAATCATCAACAACTTCTTGGGCGCCGGCGTTGACCCACACGACTAGAAATATAAGTGTTGTCATTTTGCTTACCGTACCTTACATAGCAGGGTGATATTCCACTTCTCCAATATCTTTGTCGAATGTGTGTGTTCAATGTCTGATCAAATTAAATTTCTATGAAAATTTGATGACGCAGGCCCGTTCCACTTAACCAATTTCTTTGATCAAATGCACATTGGACTATATTACTACATTACTACAGAGGCCGGGACGAAAGGGGTTGCCGGCCGAAGACGTATAGACCTCGCTTCGCTCGGCCGGATAGGTCTAAGGCGGGCAACCCCATATTTCCCGCCGAGGTATGTATAGTGCTTTTCTCAGACATGCAATGAAATAAACAACAAAAAGAAAGTTTTATTTTTAAAACGCATAGTGGCAGAATGTCATGATGCCTGTGCTACAAATTTATGTGGAATAGAAATTAAAAAAGAGGACTTTGCCGGCCTAGGCCAGTGAGATTTATATGAAATTTCATTAACGACCTCTAGTACTAGCCGCATCTGAAACATCATACTTCGCAGCCTATTATAAGGAACATAACATCAATATTTCATTGCATGTTTGAGAAAAGTACATTACTATAGAGGCCGGGAAATGAAGGGTTGCAGGCCGAAGACATATAGACGGCCGAGCGAAGCGAGGTCGGATAGGCCTCAGGCGGGCAACCCCATATTTCCTGCCGAGGTATGTATAGTGCTTTTCTCAAACATGCAATGAAATAAAAAACAAAGAAATCAAAGTTTTATTTTTAATACGCATAGTGGCAGAATGTCATGATGCCTGTGCCACAAATTTATTCGGAATGGAAATTAAAAAAGAGGATTTTGCCGGCCTAGGCCTGTAAGATTTGTATGAAATTTCATTAACGACCTCTAGTACTAGCCGCACCTGAAACATCATACTTCGCAGCCTATAAGGAATATAACATCAATATTTCATTGCATGTTTGAGAAAAGTACATTACTATAGAGGCCGGGAAATGAAGGGTTGCAGGCCAAATAGATTATAGGAATACGGGGCCTGCAGCCTGCAACCCAACGTTTCTCGCCGAGATTTGTATAGTGCTTATCTCAAACATATGCAATGAAATAAAAAAAATACACCCTCAAAAAACAAATTTAACAGACGCCATGTTTGACATTAAAATTAAAAAAAAATCCCGGCCTAGGCCTTTAATTTTGTATGAAATTCCTTTACAGTTCTCCCGAGTTGTCCCGCCTGCAAAGTGATACTTTGAAGCCTGTTATAACGCACGTAATGTCGAAATTTCATTGTATGCCTGAGAAATAGTACATTACTACAGAGGCCGGGAAGAAAGGGGCTGCCGGCCGAAAACATATATACGGCCGAGCGAAGCGAGGCCGGATAGGTCTAAGGCGGGCAACCCCAAATTTCCCGCCGAGGTATGTATAGTGCTTTTCTCAACATGCAATGAAATAAACAACAAAAAAAAACAAAATTTTATTTTTAATACGCATAGTGGCAGAATGTCATGATGCCTGTGCCACAAATTTATGTGGAATGGAATTAAAAAAGAGGACTTTGCCGCCCTGGCCTGCAAGTATTGTATGAAATTTCATTAACGACCTCTTGTCCTAGCCGCACCTGAAACGTTATACTTCGCAGCCTATTATAAGGAACATAACATCAATATTTCATTGCATGTTTGAGAAAAGATATTTATTGGATAAGTGGACTGTCACTCTATACTAAGACGTGTCTTACGTGTCAAGTGAGTTCGACAGTGCGACCGTATACGTACGTACCAAACAAGTTTATGTACTATATGAAGGGTTTTAATAAAATATGTAGACAGCAGTCACGTTTTTTAGGGTTCCGTAGCCGAATGGCAAAAAACGGAACCCTTATGGATTCGTCATATCTGTCTGTCTGTCCGTCCGTATGTCACAGCCGATTTACTCGGAGAATATGACCACTGCAATTATGAAATTTGGTATGAAGGTGTACGTTATGAAACGCTATAAAAATATGATGTGAAATTACGAAAAACATATTAAACTGGAGGGGCGGGGGGTCAATTTTTTTTAATGTACATAGGCGTGTGAGGTATCTATGGATAGGCCTTTAAAAATGACATAGCGATTTCTAAAATAATTTTCATTTAAGTAAACCGTTGGTGAGATATTAGTTGTCAAAGCCGTAAAAAGTGTGTCTCCCACTCTAATTTCCAAACTATGAAGTTTAAAATTCTGATAAACATCATGATGATGTACATTAATAAATTCTTTCATCGATTTTTGGTTTGAACAAGATAGGTTTAACGGTTTTTGAGTTATTGCTGAAAAACTGCCTTGCCAAAACAAAAGGGCGTAAGTGTCGTAAGTTTCCTATGAAGATACGACCTTTTGTGATCAAATGTATTGTAGTGGTTTTAAATGTAGATTATGAGGTGTCGGTACGGAACCCTTATTGTGCGTAGGCCGACACGCACTTGGCCGGTTTTTTTAAAGGTCCGTAATAAAATTGAAAGTGATAATTTCACCTTTGTACTTAACTTTTCTTTTTGTAAATCTTATCTGTTGTGTTTTATTTGTTATTTTGAGGAACAACTTTGTATATTATACAGGGTGATTCAGGAGACGTGAGCAGGACCAACACTACATACATAGTAAATGGCAATGAATCGTTCACCATTGTATTTATGTGAAACACCCATACCTTTTTCCTGTATTCTAATTTTTGTTAAGTTTAAGTTTAATTCTCTACAATCATGATCACCCTACAACAACTGTGGGGCTAGTATGATCGCTTATATGTCGGACATATAGCATTCGTCCCTCTCGCACTTACATACTTGACAGTATGGGACGAATGCTATATGTCCGACATATAAGCGATCATACTAGCCCTGCTGGTTTATAAAGATTAAACCTCTAACTGTTATGACAGCACTTTGATTACGAAGAAAGTAAATTGTCACATTGAGTGAGATACGATATTTCAAAAGTAATCGGACTCGGATGACATTCAATTTGACACGTATCACTTGACTGAAGTATTCTGATTGTAGAATGACCATGAATTTCGTAAATAATTTAAAACATTTTGTTTTCAACACCAAACATAAATACGTTAATTTCACTAATAGTGGCACGAAGCAGTAGCTTATGATCTAGGTACTGAATCTGTAGTATTGATCTTGCTCACGTCTCCCGAATCACCCTGTATATTAGTTTGCCATATAGTTATAAAAACCAAAGATATTTAGGTATATGGTATTTGTTACGTTTAGAGCTTTAGACATATAAGTACTGTATCTGTATTTAAATTTCATTTTGTTTAAGAATATCTACACAATAAATGTTAGATTGATAATCATAACAAAATTGGTTTGTTTCCTACCGTTAGATATTTCTATAGTATTTGTGCTGGTATTTGCATCCCTATTTCCATTCTGACACAGCTGTCATCCCAGTACAAATTGTCATCATTGATCTTTACGAGTATTGTACAGGGGTGACAGCTGTGTCAGAATGCAAATAGGAATGCAAATACTGTAGTGCATCCCCACAACTCTGAAAATACAGGTATAGGAGCTCACTTTATACTGGACCTTTTATAGCTAACTATAAGTCCAGTATAAAGTGAGCTCTAAATGGCTCAACAATGAAAGTCCGTGAGTGTACCAATATTCTGTGATTACGCGTAAGGTATTATGGTTAATCACGTCACAACTAAGAAATTAAAAATACTTTTTAGTCACAACGCTTGTTAGAGAGATAGTAAACTACAAATTGTGCATAATAAGTTATTATGCAAAATTGTACTTTACAATCTTGCTCATCAACTTTGTGCGTTAAGGTTATCTAGACTAGGAGGCTATAATTATGGTTAATTGCAATTACCTCGCTACTTTGTAGCCAGCATATTTACAAAGCGTCGATGAATACCCATTTGCTTAAATTAATACTCAGATTCTTCAGTCGTATTGTGTTTGCCAGTGTAGAACAGTGAAAACACTAAAAGAGACATTGCAATAAAAAACTAAACACTAAGAGCTTCTCGTACCTATAAACAAAAAATATCTTCTAAAGCAGTGCCGATGGGGTAGTGTGCCAAGAAGGCCGCATTGCCACGCTGCTGTATAGCAACACTCAGTAATACGTTTTGCAAAATAATGACTTGGAGACGATGCCATCCTACCTAACAATGTACAAATTGCAGAAATTGCAGAAATGTTCTCGGAAATTTCCGAGAAATTACCTACATGAAAGCAACTTAGAAAGTTCTCTGTGAGAATATTCCCATGAGAACTTTAACATTTTGTGTAATATATAATATTACACGCCACATATTAGTAAACCAGGCAGGCATAATATTTAAAATGGCGTGTGTCTACGTCGGTCCTGACACGATAAGATTGTTTATTAAATTTAAGTTCCAGAGAATATTCTCCTTAGTAGTTTCGCAACTTATGAAACTTCTCCTCGGTGCATTGCTAATCCTACCTATACCTACCTATAATATTACTAATGGCTCTGTGAGCCTGAGCTGTAGACTTCGCATTTTTTTTTTAATTTAAAAATTTCCAAGATCTGCCTCGACGATAAAATCTATATAATTATCAAACCTGCACACAAAATTTCACAAGAATCGGTTGAGAAATGTGACCTGTAGAGGAGAACAGCTGGAAAGACATGCGAACATATGAAAGCATTTTTACTCAAGCTGGAACGGAGACGCTTCGCTCACTTGGTACAAACAATGCAAAAATTAATTAAAGCGTATTAGTTTTAGAATATTTTCGTAATCTTAGATCTGTGTGATCTATTAATTAAGGTAATCTAATATATATGTCAGTACAGGACGTCGAGCTTCATCTTGGTCACCCATAATTGTTATTATTCAATAAAACCACACAATCACATTGCATTATTTTAATACATTGTCAATTATTATTAAAGATAAAATATCTACTAAAGTTAAATGTCTTGATTATCTTATTCGCCAAATCACTACTTAGTCCGCACTATAATTATAACTTGATTTAATTATTTTAACACAAGGACACAACCGAACGCGAGACGATCCCATATTATACGACCCTCTATTTATGCCATGTGTGTGCGTCCGCCCTTTCTTCGATGCAGTCGGGAACTCAATTAACTTCACTCAGCACTAGCAGGGATAATATGATTCCATCAAGCACCACGCCCATACGTGACGGTGACGCCCACCACGTCCAGTTGATCCTGGAATACTGCTACAGCCGACATATGTACAGTTAGTAGCACAACTGAACCAATGTCCACTACTTTGATAAGTATCGTCAATTAAAACAAAAAGGGTTAAGAATAATGTTTCCATTGAAACATTATTCGTTAGCATGCATTGTAGGGATAATCTGCCGTTATGTAATTTTAGATCAAGATATTGCATTTTGTCTCAAGGGTGACATTAGCATTGAATAAAATTTGCACCGACCATTTTCTATGGAAGTTTGTCTGATCTATCGGCTGTATCTTAGGAAATTGCCAATAAATTAACATTAATTCAGTCAGCTGCGTTCAGCAAGAATCAATAACAAAACTGTAACACCTTTGAGCAACGACATAAGAGGAGAAAAAAAAAAGTTTAGTCCTCAAGAAACGTGTCAATTATATGTTTTTGTTTAACGAAATTTTTTTTTTGTATGACGACCCCAAATTCTTTAATTGTCTATAACAGTTAATTCTATAGCTTCCTTAAAATGAGCACGCAACCGCCTGAATCAGACACGTACTTTTGTAGTTATTGTAGGGTTAGACTCAGTTGAATAAGGTGTCCACCATTCAGTTACCATACTTATTTACATTGACTCACTTTCGCACCGAACTCTTTGTAGCCAATAATTACCACCTAAAATATATCTCATCAACATACTTTCCGAATCACTCTTAAGAGACTGAAATTGCCTATTTTAGGTGGTTTCAGTTTTTTGGGTTGTATTAAAAAAAAACAAATTATTAGGAAAATAAATTAGGTTAAAATTTCCAGTTTTTAGGTTTCAGTAGGTAAATAACTATAAATCGTAAGTAATACATTTGTACAGCAGTTTTGTTGCTCATTTCTAGGAGTAATATTGTATATAAAACATTTATATTTTTATATAGTTTGACATCTATTAAATCGAATCCTACTAACATGCGAATATTGACTCACTTATGCTACTAACTGTATCCCACTAATCCCACTATATAATATAATATTATAAATGCGAAAGTTTAGATGTTTGGATGTTTGTTACTCAATCACGCAAAAACGGCTGAATAGATCAAGATGGTTTTTTGTATACTAATAGTAGGTATTCTGGATTCACTTATAGTATACTTTTTGTCCCGATAATCACCCTCAAAGGGATGAAATCGGGGGTGCAAATATGGTCTATGAAACGGGGTGATTTAAATCCTCATACGCCATTCTAAGCTTTAAGTTTCAGCCAATTGGGAGTATAACGGCGTGTCAATAAATTTTACGTAAGCCGTAGCAGAATTTGACGTATTGTAAACAAGCTGACGTTTCGATATGTCAAAACCGAAATATCATAATTCCTTCTGATGACGCTATTTTTGAGCATAACCTTATAGCAATTAGGTCTATTATTGCGTTAAATCAAAATAAATTTGCGATACTTTGGAATTGTTTGCCTTTATATGCTTAAATACAAAAACAGCTGCTTCAATGCAGTCTTTGTATCGTCGGTGTACAATTTAATTTTGTCGTGTATTATTGTTTACGTAATTGGTGACCCTTCACACTATACTAACTGTTTGATATAAGAGATCACTTGGACTGGGCAGCCCAATCGTCAACATTGACGGTTGAAGCATCTTAGATCTATGCACAAAGTACAATATATATACTGAGATAGAGATACCAGTGAAATACTCCACATAGATTGTAGCGCCGTTGTGTATTTAGTAAGAACTAACCGCACGGCCGCTGCATCCCTGTCACTTCAATATGCAAGTGCGATTGAGATAGCACCCAGTGACATCTGGTACAAACAAGTTAAACTAACATTTCCATAGAAAAAATCGTACTTCGAGCTGAAAGGCCCCTGGATCTATGCTTATCCGTATACATATAATACAGCTGTAGATGGTCGAAAATCTGTACATTGAAGATATTGGATAAATCAATGGAGCGATTGGAGGGCCCTTTGCATCGAAACAGAACACATTTCAACAGTTTTAAGAATTCGTGTCTGTTTGTCTATCGGTTTATATGTCGAGGCATTGTGACTTTCGGCCTTCAGCCTCACGTGCATTGCCGCTCTGCTTTGGGCCTTCGACCCTCAGCCTTACACTTCACTCTGTGTGAATGATCGGCATGAGGAGCCCGCTCTGTGTGAATAATCTGCCTTTGGACTCGCATGCCTTGCCCCTCTGCATTAGGCCTTCGGCCCTATTTAAGGATCCCGCTCTGTTGGGACTATC
Organism: Notocelia uddmanniana; assembly: GCA_905163555.1. Lineage (NCBI taxonomy): Eukaryota > Metazoa > Arthropoda > Insecta > Lepidoptera > Tortricidae > Notocelia > Notocelia uddmanniana. Next base: position 4,594,401 of record LR991057.1, read on the forward strand.
GGCCTTCGTGCGGTCTCACGAGAACTGCCACTCTGCTTCAGGCCTTCGGCCCTACATAAGGAGCCCGCTCTGTTGGGATGCTCGGCGTTCGGCCTCGCGTGCGTGCGACACGGCTCCGGGCCTTCAGCCCTCAGCCTTATATAAGGATCCCGCTCTATTTGAATGCTCGGCCTTCGGCCTCGCATGCCTTGCCACTCTGTTTCCAGCCTTCGGCCATCATACTTACATGAAGAACTCGCGCTGTTGGGACGTTTTACGGAAGAACTGCGTAGCGAGACTTTTATCATTGTACGTGTAATATTTTACGGGCTTCATTAGTCTAGAATCGGTACATTTGATATTCTGAAATAAGCTTAATCATTCGTTTTGAAAGCACGAGCACGTAGCACCAACTCCCAACTCGGACACTTTTACTTGAAGTTGTAGAGGATTATATATATGCCTAGGACAGACTGTGCAGTTAGGTAGGTCCCACATCGGGAAAGGGGTTAATCGTCGAATCCGACTCGGCTGGGCAGCGTTCGAGAAGCTACGGCACATCTTTTCATCCAATATTCCGCAGTGTCTCAAGACGAGGCTCTTTGACCAGTGTGTGTTGCCAGTGATGACATATGGCACTGAAACGTGGTCGTTTACTATGGGCCTCATAAGAAGGCTCAAAGTCACCCAAAGAGCAATGGAGAGGGCTATGCCGGGAGTATCTCTGCTTGATCGCATCAGAAGTGAGGCCATCCGCAGTAGAACCAAAGTTACCGACATAGCCCTTCGAACTGCTAAACTTAAGTGGGCGAGGCATATTGAACGTAGAACCGTTGGCCGTTGTGGAGGAAAGGTTTTCGAGTAGCGACTACGTAACAGAAGGCGCAGCGTGGGTAGGCCCCCCACAAGGTTGACTGATGACCTGGTAAAGGGCGCAGGTCTACGCTGGATGCGGATGGCAAAGGAACGGTCATTGTGTCACTCTTTGCGGGAGGCTTATGTCCAGCAGTGGACGTCTTTCGGCCGATTTGGTGATGATGATGATTCGTTTTGAAAAAAGGATTCCTATTAAAATTTGCCGTGCGCGGTAAAGAGCATTTCATATTGAATGTAATCATTTCTTAAGGGGGTGTAAAGAAGGGTGAATGATGTATGGGAAAACAAATAACTCTAAAGCGAGAATGAGTTCTACGCAGACGAAGTCGCGGGCAAAAGCTAGTATATGTATATATTTTTTAATATAAGGTAGGTAAGCATTTGACCACTATCTCACTATCTGATCATTATCTTATTATCTATGGTAAGTGATGATATATTTTTTACTGTTGTAAGTACCGTACGTACCTAGTCTTAGCAACGCGAAAATGTATCTTAAGCTACTTACCCCTTACTTACTGTTTAGGAATGCATATAGTTAATGCCACAGATACCTTTTAGACTCTGATAACAAGGCATGTATTGTCGGGCCACTCTTTATAAAGGTCTACTAGGTATGAACCTTATGTAAATATGCGTAGGGACGATAATGGCACATCATTAACGTTCGTTTACCTCTTGCTGTATCCTTATCAGTAATGCGAGATATTATCGTCATTAGGTCGCCTCAAAGTATGTGATACAATATGATCCTTATGCCTATGGCAAACTAGCACAAGAGTAAAAGAGACTGCTCGATTGTAGGGACAGTTTTTTCAACTTCGAAATGATATCTGTAGTCTGTAGTCTAGCGTAGAAAATACTAACCTTGTTAGTTATGAACATGTAGAAGGACATAAACGATTTTTAGTTTAGTCAGGTAAATTAACAAGTAGTAGTAGCAGTAAGGTCTAGTTTCCCCCTTGGGTTGGAAATCCGTAAAGGGTCTAGGCATCTACGCCAATACTTTGGGTTAGGTAGTGGACTCCGGGGATCCTTCAGGATGCAACTGTACTGGGATGATGCGATGATGATGATATTTTTTTATAAAACGACGGTGGCAAACAAGCTTAAGGCCTGCCTGATGATAAGCAGAAACTATGTAGTCTATGATGATGATAGCGTTGCCGACCCATGATCTCCAACCTTCTTGATGTTACTATGGGGCTTAAAGTACTATGTGCTTTTCTTGAGGTTACTATGGGGCTTAAAGTACATATAGTTGTCTAGTTAGATTGGTGTAAAATTGTCACCCTACCCTTGTTTGTCGTTGCCCAACACACAAGGGTAAGGTAACTTATATATTTGATGGTGGATACGGGTATGTCCTAGAACTACGACTAAGACCACCGGGGGATGGGCAGCAGTATACCTGGAGTGCAGTGGAGATGCTGCAATCGCTAATCCGCATGCCAAGCGTAGCAAATATGGCATTTACCCCCCCTTACATTGGGGGAGGCCTATGTCCAGCAGTGGACGTCTTTCGGCTGATATGATGAATGATGATGATGATATATTTAATTATTTCATCATCATCATCATCATGTCAGCCGAAATACGTCCACTGCTGGACATAGGCCTCCCCCAAAGACTTCCACAATGACCGGTCCTGCACCACCCGCATCTAGCGGACACCCCCGACCTTCACCAGGTCATCAGTCCACCGTGTGGGGGGCCTGCCCACGCTACGCCTTCCGGTACGTGGTCGCCACTCGAGAACCTTTCCGCCCCAACGGCCATCGGTTCTACGTGCTATGTGCCCCGCCCACTGCCACTTAAGTTTAGCGATTCGGAGGGCTATATCGGTCACTTTGGTTCTGCTGCGGATGGCCTCATTCCTGATGCGATCACGCAGAGAAACTCCCAACATAGCTCTCTCCATTGCCCTTTGGGTGACTTTGAGCCTTCTTATGAGGCCCATAGTAAGCGACCACGTTTCAGTGCCATATGTCATCACTGGCAACACACACTGGTCAAAGACTTTTGTCTTGAGACACTGCGGAATATTGGACGAAAAGATGTGCCGTAGCTTCCCGAACGCTGCCCAGCCGAGTCGGATTCGACGATTAACCTCTTTCTCGAAGTTGGACCTACCTAACTGGATAGTAATTTAATTTATTGGATAGTAATTTAATTTATACGAATCATTGTATAAACTAACTAAAAATTACATTTACCTACTCGTCCGGACCTTGGACTATACTCGTCGGTCGTTAGTGTTAGAACAACGTTTATCTAGATAATAAAGTCATATAATTCTCATATCGTGTAAGCAGTGCTAGGATACAGTAGTGTGTTAAGGCTACGGTTGGATAAGGATCGAAAATGTAAGTACGGTGCACATTTGTGGCGATGATGCCTGAACCGTAATTGATTTTTGATCTATGTCGATGATGAGCAATCCATGGCCTGATTGATAAATGATTAAGCAGATCTGTAGACTGTGGAAGTTTGCGGCTCCGGAGGAGTCACAAGCGCATCCCCAGTCGCCGACATTTTACTATTTTAAGGATGATTCACAGTAGACCGTTCTGTCTCCGGGCCAGCCCATTTTCTATGACAGCAAACGCAACGACCGGCGTATTTCTCTAGAAGAAAACGGGCCGGCCCGGATACGGAACGTCCTACCAACTGTGAAATTGTGAATGATCCTTTATGGTTTCGTTGTATCGACAACAATTAGATACAAATCCACTCGAGGAACATTGACACCATATACCTAAAAAAACTTGTGAAATAATAGTTAAAATAACAACAATTATCAGAATAGTATAGCAACTCCTTAACTTAGAAAATCTTTTGTGATTTAAAATTAATGGTCAGGTGATTATTGTTATTGTTAATTTTACAGAGAGCTTATTTTTTTTTAAATCACTAGTGGTGTCATTCTGGCTTCCGTTTTCTGCCATATCTTTTTGAACTCCCGAGATTGCGGCATGTTGACAGTGAGAAACTCTCTCTTACATTCGACAGTGTCAAAACGGTGAATAGGGTTACCAACGTGATTATGATTTTTTAGGTGTGGTACGAGTACATAGTTATAAGGCAATCATATTTCCGTCAAACAGGCGCTGTACAGTCTTCAGCGTCATCATTTGCCTCAACATGGCGCGCATTAATATCGGGCCCGCCTCTAGTGTTAGGGCCAATAAGACGATTTTCAGGTAGCACGCAGTTTGATATGAGATGTTATAACTGTTGACTGCTGGGGCGTATCATAATCATCTTGATAAGTCATCATCATCATGCGTCCCTATACTGGGCACCGGCCTCCACTCATTGCCGAGAGGACACTGGACCAGTGCGCGTCGGGGACTTAAGGATGATTCACAGTAGACCGTTCCGTGCCCGGGCCGGCCCGTTTTCTTCTAGAGAAATACGCCGGCCGTTGCGTTTGCTGTCATAGAAAACGGGCCGGCCCGGACACGGAACGGTCTACTGTGAATCATCCTTTACTCGTTAGTTCCAAAAAACTCATAGATATATGAGTGGGGATTCGTACCCACAACCGCTTGACAGTAGCATGCTTGATTGATGAGTAGTGCAAAAAAATAAAGCAATAAAATAAAGTAATAATGCACATTGAACATAACGGGTGGCCTTGAAATTCTTGAAAATAAATCTGTGTGTGTGTGTGTGTGTGTGTGTGATCTGTGTAAGTAAGTATGCACCAAAAGTACGGTTATCTGTTATCCAGTTTTTTTTGCCTGCTAGACTAGAATTCAACGCCTGTTATTTAACTAACTTGATAGATTGCGGTCAACGTCCTTCCTATCTATGTAGGTGGACCTACTTCCTATAGTTCACGTCAGCCAGATAGTATGAACGATTAAGCCACTAAACCGTAAATAAACACTTCAAATAACGCTGGACAATCTTACACAAGTCGAACTCGTCCAATAGTACTCAACAATGCTTGTGTTTTGTGTATTTTGGGTATTACTTAATCTATTTAAATAACTATATTATAACTACAACTTAGAAAAGTTGAAAAACCCCCGAAATTTTCATTTCAAAGCGCAATATCTCAAAAACGGCTGAACCGATTTTCTTGAAACATGGCTAAGAACACTCGGGATAAAATTAACTATGACACAAAAAAAAACTAAACGAAAATCGGTTCATCCGTTTGGGAGTTACGATACCACAGACAGATACACAGACAGACACGTCAAACTTATATAACACCCCTCTCTTTTTGCGTTGGGGGTTAAAAATACATAGAAAACACCCACATTCGTGGTCATCACACAAATATTTGCCCTGTGCTTATTATCGATAAAATCATTGATTATTATAAGGGAGGATACCTTTTTTTTAACGTTGGGGAAATGCGTTTACGCATCCCGTCCTGTCGAGGAGCACGGGTATGACGGACTAACCGCGGCTAAAAAGCCTTGGACTACCGTCTAAAACCACCAACGAAGTCCGGATCCGCCTTGTATTGGGGCGCCGCATGATCGCTCCATTTATAAGACCTCTTTACCTGCTATGGAGTACCTGCACCATTTATAAGACCTCTTTACTATTATCGCGCTTATACATGAGTACGTATTTTAAATAATCAGCCACTAGCTCGCGTCACGTCCAACCAAACCGTCAGAATATTCAATGGGAGCTTATTTCGGGTCTACTTGGCGTCGCCTGACAATAGCGTTCGAATTTAACCCCACAAGTACCCATTAGTTTGTACGTAATACATACAGCCACTCCCACCATCCAAATCGGCAGATTAACATACCTCCATTATCACTTAATAGACACGTGGGGTATATACACTATCAATATCTGACGTGCTCGAGTGACTTTCATTTTTTTACCTGTCGGTGCTTCCATTGCTGATGCAATGGTACGCATCACATAACAAGTTTTCTTTTTACAATCTCATCTTCAAAATCCAATAGATCCCTACGATGCTCGAGTAAACCTCCCCTACTAAGTTAAATAAAACTTCAACATCTTTCTAAATATATATAATTTTTAAGAAAAAAAAACCGACTTCATTGGGGGAGTCCGGTGAAAGATTATTAATCTTAGATGGTGCACTCTTAGATTCCATACAATAAAATACAAAAATGGCTATAAGTATGTTTATAATGGTAGTAGACTAAGTACCCTCAATTCCTCATGAAATCATGGAAAAACCTTGCTTGCTTGGCAAACAAAACGAAGAGAACAAATCGCCAAACGTGAACTACGCGTCGTTGAAGAGTTCCGTTCTGATCATCATCAGCAGTTCCACTTCATCAAATGTCACTTTTATGAATGAAAATGCTTGATTAGTTCATGAAAATACTAAAATCACTAATCGTGTGCCTTTCATATTTGAGGAGTTTCCTCGATTCCTAATGGATCCCATCATCAGAACTCGAGCATGACAAAAATCAATCGTGAAAATAGAACTTGCTTAACAAACACAGCTAGAAGGACAAATCGCCAAACGTGAACTTTTCGTCGTTGAAGAGTTCTGTTCTGATCATCATCAGCAGTTCCACTTCACCAAATGTCACATTTTTGTATGATAATGCTCGATTTGTTGATAAAAACACAAAAATCACTATATGTTTGCCTTTAAGATTTGAGGAGTTCCCTCAACTCCTCATGGATCCCATCATCAGAACTCGAGCATGACAAAAATTAATCGTGAAAATAGAACTTGCTTAACAAACACAGCTAGGACGACAAATCGCCAAACGTGAACTTTTCGTCGTTGAGGAGTTCTGTTCTGATCATCATCAGCAGTTCCACTTCATCCAATGTCACATTTTTGGATGCAAATGCTTGACTTGTTGATAAAAACACAAAAATCACTATATGTTTGCCTTAAAGATTTGAGGAGTTCCTTCAATTCCTCATGGATCCCATCATCAGAACTGCCTTTTGACAAAAACGGGACCAACTTGGATATATATACATACAATCAAAAAAATAATTTTTTAAATCGGTTAAGAAATGACGGAGTTATGGAGTAACAAAAAAAAAAAAAAAAAAAAAAACAAAAAAAACATACAACCGAATTGATAACCTCCTCTTTTGAAATCTTGAAGTCGGTTAAAAAGAAGAAACTGACTGACTGACTGACTGACATATCAACGCACAGCCCAAACCGCTGGTCCTAGAGATTCCAAATTTGGCACGTAGGTTCCTTATAAGGTCTAGGGGTGCACTAAGAAAGGATTTTTCAAAATTCAACCCCTGAGGGGGTGAAATGGGGGTCCGAAGTTTGTATGGGGAAACAAGATTGGCTGGACTATTTTATTCGAAACTTCACAGAAGTATTTCTAACGATAAATGAGTAAACACGTGTTTCAGGTTTTCTGAAAAATCAACCCCTAAACGGGGGAAATGTGGTGACAAATTCTAAAAATCGACATGGGTATTGTTTTTATGGTTTATCGGGTCGCTGATAACGAAAACAACAATGATTTTAAAATCCCTCGTGGAGGACGTAAAATACCATCCCCCCTGTTGGGGTGCGAGGGGGATGAAATGTCTAAATATTAATATGGGTGACGTTTTTATGGTTTTTTGGAACGTTCATTACGAAAATGGCATCGATTTTGAAATTTAATGTAATGGACATGAAAACTTTTGAAAGTTTGTGCAAAATTGCAAGAAATAACTGACTGACTGAGCGAGTGACATATCATCGCACAGCCCTAACTGCTGGTTCTAGAGATTCTAAATTTAGTATGTAGGTTCCATATAAGGTCTAGAGATGCATTAAGAAAGGATTTTTCAAAATTCAACCCCTAAGGGGGTTAAATGGGGGTCCGAAGTGTGTGTGGGGAATCAAGATTAGTTGGACTATTTTATTCGAAACTTCACAGGAGTATTTCTAACGATAAATGAGTAACCACGTGTTGCAGGTTTTTTGAGAAATCAACCCCTAAAAGGGGTAAATGTGGTGACAAATTCTGAAAATCGACATGGGTATTGTTTTTATGGTTTATCTGGTCGCTGATAACGAAAACGACAATGATTTTAAAATCCCACGTGGAGGACGTGAAATACCATCCCCCCTGTTGGTGTGGGAGGTGGATGAAATGTCTTAATATTAATATGGGTGTCGTTTTTATGGTTTTTTGGGACGTTCATTACGAAAATGGCATCGATTTTGAAATTTAATGTTGTGGACATGAAAACTTTGAAAGTTTGTGCCAAATTGCAAGAAATAACTGGCTGACTGACTGAGTGACATATCATCGCACAGCCCAAACTGGTGGTTCTAGAGATCCTAAATTTAGTATATAGGTTCGATATAAGGTCTAGAGGTGCATTAAGAAAGGATATTTCAAAATTCAACCCCTAAGGAGGTAAAATGGGGGTTTGAAGTGTGTGTGGGGAATCAAGATTAGTTGGACTATTTTATTCGAAACGTCACAGGAGTGTTTCTAACGATAAATGAGTAAACATGTGTTTCAGGTTTTATGAGAAGTCAACCCCTAAAAGGGGGAAATGTGGTGACAAATTCTGAAAATCGATATGGGTAGGTATTGTTTCTATGGTTTATCGGGTCGCTGATTACGAAAACAACAATGATTTTAAAATCCCACGTGGAGGACGTGAAATACCATCCCCTCTGTTGGGTTCCAAGGGGGTTGGAATGTCTAAATATTAATATGGGTGTCGTTTTAATGGTTTTTTGGGTCGTTAATTTTGAAAATGGCATTGATTTTGAAATATAAATGCGGACATGAAAAGTTTTAGAAGTTTTTGCCAAATTGCAAGAAGAAACTGACTGACTGAGTGAGTGACATATCAACGCACAGCCCGCACTACTGGTTCGAGAGATACCAAATTTGGCATGTAGGTTCCTTATAAAATCTTAAGGTGCATGAAATGCCGTGAATTCCCTATGAAGGGACGACCTTTTTTGATTCAATGTATTGTAAGTAAGTGGTTTTATTAATCAGTGCCGTCCGATACGATTTCGATAAAAATCGGTATTTGAGCGTCCGAGAGGACTCTTAATAGGAATCCGAGGTAAACTTTGAAAAAAGTAACGGCCATATTAATTTTCATCATTTCCGTTGCGATTTCGTTTAAAATCGATATCTGAGCGTCCGAGAGGTCCCCTAATTCGACTCCGAGGTAAAATTGGGATAAGTGGCAACCATATTGATTTTCTTATTTTCCGTCCCGATTTCGTTCAAAATAGATATCTGTGCGTCCGAGATGTCTCTTTTTACGAATCCGAGGTAAAATTTGGAAAAAGTCGCAGCCATATTGTTTTTCTTCATTTCCTTCCTGATTTCGTACAAAATCGATATCTGAGCGTCCGACAGGTCTCGTAATTCGAATGCGAGGTAAAATTTGGAAATAGTGGCGGCCATATTATTTTTCTTCATTTCCGTCCCGATTTCGTTAAAAATCGATATCTTAGCATTAAGAAAGGATTTTTCAAAATTCAACCCCTAAGGAGGTAAAATGGGGGTTCGAAGTGTGTGTGGGGAATCAAGATTAGTTGGACTATTTTATTCGAAACTTCACAGGAGTATTTCTAACGATAAATGAGTAAACATGTGTTTCAGGTTTTATGAGAAGTCAACCCCTAAAAGGGGGAAATGTGGTGACAAATTCTGAAAATCGATATGGGTAGGTATTGTTTCTATGGTTTATCGGGTCGCTGATTACGAAAACAACAATGATTTTAAAATCCCACATGGAGGACGTGAAATACCATCCCCTCTGTTGGGTTCCAAGGGGGTTGGAATGTCTAAATATTAATATGGGTGTCGTTTTAATGGTTTTTTGGGTCGTTAATTTTGAAAATGGCATTGATTTTGAAATATAAATGCGGACATGAAAACTTTTAGAAGTTTTTGCCAAATTGCAAGAAGAAACTGACTGACTGAGTGAGTGACATATCAACGCACAGCCCACACTACTGGTTCGAGAGATACCAAATTTGGCATGTAGGTTCCTTATAAAATCTGAAGGTGCATGAAATGCCGTGAATTCCCTATGAAGAGACGACCTTTTTTGATTCAATGTATTGTAAGTAAGTGGTTTTATTAATCAGTGCCGTCCGATACGATTTCGATAAAAATCGATATTTGAGCGTCCGAGGGGACTCTTAATAGGAATCCGAGGTAAACTTTGAAAAAAGTAACGGCCATATTAATTTTCTTCATTTCCGTTGCGATTTCGTTCAAAATTGATATCTGAGCGTCCGAGAGGTCCCCTAATTCGACTCCGAGGTAAAATTGGGATAAGTGGCAGCCATATTGATTTTCTTAATTTCCGTCCCAATTTCGTTCAAAATAGATATCTGAGCGTCCGAGATGTCTCTTTTTACAAATCCGAGGTAAAATTTGGTAAAAGTCGCAGCCATATTGATTTTCTTCATTTCCTTCCCGATTTCGTACAAAATCGATATCTGAGCGTCCGACAGGTCTCGTAATTCGAATGCGAGGTAAAATTTGGAAATAGTGGCGGCCATATTAATTTTCTTCATTTCCATCCCGATTTCGTTAAAAATCGATATCTTAGCGTCCACAAGGTCTGTTAATACGAATCCGAGGTAAAATTCGGAAAAAGTGGCAGCCATATTGATTTCTTCATTTCCTAACCGATTTCGTTCAAAATCGATATCTGAGCGTCCGAGAGGTCCCCTAATATGATTCCGAGGTAAAACTTGGAAAAAAAGGCGGCCATATTGCTTTTCTTCATTTCCGTCCCGGTTTCGTTCAAAATCGATATCTGAGCGTCCGAGAGATCCTTTAATACGACTCCGAGGTAAAATTTGGAAAAAGTGGCGACAAATATTGATTTTTTTCTTTTCTTTAACGATTTCGTTAAAAATCGATTGCTGAGCATCCGAGAGAATTCTTAATACGAATCCGGGGTAACATTTTGAAAAAGTCACAGCCATATTGATTTTCTTCATTTCCTTATCAATTTCCGAAGAAAATCGATATCTGAGCATCCGAGAGGTTTCTTAATACGACTCCGAGGTAATATTTAGAAAAAGTGGCAGCCATATTAATTTTTATCATTTCCGTCACGATTTCGTTCAAAATCGATATCTGAGCGTCCGAGAGAATTCTTAATACGAATCCGAGGTAAAATTTAGAAAAAGTGGCAGCCATATTGATTTTCTTTATTTCCAACCCGATTTCGTTGAAAATCAATATCCGAGCGTCCGAGAGGTCCCCTAATATGAATCCGAGGTAAAATTTAGAAAAAGTGGCAGCCATATTGATTTTATTCATTTTTAAGCCGATTTCGTTCAAAATCGATATTTGAGCGTCCGACAGGTCTCGTAATACGAATTTGAGTTAAAATTTGGAAAAAGTGGCGGCCATATTGATTTTCTTCATTTCCGTCCCGTTTTAGTTCAAAATCGATATCTGATTGTCCGAGAGGTCTCTTAATACGAATCCGAGGTAAAATTAGTGAAAGTGGCGGCCATATTGATTCTTTTTTTCGTCCCGATTTCTTTCAAAATCGAGATCTGAGCGTCCGAGAGGTCTCTTAATACTAATCTGAGGTAATATTTGGCACTCCATGCATGTCAGGGATTGTAAAAAAAAGTTTAATGTTTCTATATAGGCATGTGGGGTATCTATGGATTGACTTTTAAAAACGACATAGAGGTTTCGATATTTTTTCCATTTAAATCAAACTTTAGATTTTTTTTATCGTATGGCATTTATTTACGAACCGTGAGATCTTCGGGAAGACAAGTACGGTTGCCAGTTTTTGTTGCACTTTTAGCACCACCCAGGGGTAACGGTGGGTACTCCCTACGGACGTAGTGCAACTTCGACCCCCCTTTGTCAAGTGAGTGGGAAACTTGTATTTTAATAAAACTAGTGCCTACGATAATTTTTGGTATTAGGTAGCGGTCCCCAGGCATCCTTTAGGATGCAACTGTACGTAATCTCTAATCTTCTTCTGGCACCTGAGCACCTATAGCAAAGTCCAAATATTCCTTAAACCTCCTTCTATTCCTTTATGGAGTGTAATTGTGGCTTTCTATCAGGTATTTCATTTATTTACGATTTTACTTATTAGCCACTGGAAAGATAAATCAGACCCTTAGGCCGCGTACGTAACTAACGATTTTTCTTCATCCAAGGAAACCTGTTGCAATCGCATAACTCATAGTTAGGTTAGGTTTGTTAGGTATAGCTTCAGGTACCCAACGGACAAACTGCCAGAAATAGTAGCCCCCACTGCGCGGGTCTTCGTCAAAACTGTCGCGTTACTCGTACCAAAGGAATGGTCGCGACTAATTTCGTACAAAGAATTAAAAATTCTTCGATCGCAACTGTTTTCGTACGAGGTCATAAAAGTATTCTACCGTAACTGGTTACGAACATTCGGGCGTAGGGAAATCGGAACTTTGTATGAAATGATCAACACCGAGGTTTTCTTTCCTACAAACTTGTTGCTTTTCTAAAGATTGTAATTGCAATGATGACACCAGGGCGGACGTGCTGGAGATCGTCATGATAGTGCTGGAGCTGATCTGGACGAACATCAAGCTGAGCGTGGAGAACCTTCGCTGCATCTACCGGACCTTCGTGCCTCCCGAGCCTAAGGACATCCGAGGGGAAGTTACCCTTGTAAGTAACTATAATATTGCCATAGCTAAAAACTCCACGTTATTTTTTCATTGGCCAAGTGGCGATGGATTATCATACCGGCGCGACAACCTTGTTGGACTTTATTTGACCTCCATGAAGACCGAAGAAGGAATATGTAAGTGAGCACGCCGCTACCTCTTAATCGCTGCCGTATATTCTTACATTGTCATTTCAGAAAGAGTTCACAAGTCGCTACTTAAATCGCCTGATAAGGCGTAAAGGCCAATGATTGTATACCTATATGCGATCAATCCTGAGGAGCATTTATTACATCAAGGTAAATGTGTAGTAAGTACCTCATCATCTACAGGACCTCTATGCCTCCCGAAACTAAGAACATAAGAGAGGAAATCACCCGTGTCTGTTTTTATTTATTGACAAATTATACATATTACTTAGAGATAATTCCAAAATGTGACATATGGAACAAATAGAAAATATTTACAACTTTAGAATACACAAGTTACAGAGTAAGTACACTTAAAGATACATTTTATTAATAACTTTTGCCATAGAGTTGTTACGGGAAGATACTTCACTTTCGGAAACCAACGCCATGTTTTAGTATGTTGCTAGGCATGTCTTCAGGTCCCCAAAACTGCCGGGAGATCGTGCGTAAAGGATGATTCACAGTAGGCCGTTCGGGGTCGGGCCGTGTCCAGTCCAGGCTCGGTCGACGCCGACCGAGAGCAGCAGAGAGAGCAGGGTCGGTCGAGAAGCGGCCCGGTGCCAGCCCGGCTGGCCCAGCCACGCTCAGCCGGCGTATTATTGTCGTAGAAAACGGGTCGGCCCGGACACGGAACGGCCTATTGTGAATCATCCTTGATGTTAATGACGTCATCAAAATTGCCGCCGTTGCGTTTGGAAAAGTGTCAATTACACCCACACCTTATAAAATGACTCTACGTTAGTTTTGGTATGCAGTCACTACCCAGGGGCATTTTATACATCAATATGAATGAAGTGAACCCCATCACAAGCTACAGGATTTTGTGTCTTTTGAATCTAGATAACTGCTGGAAAATCACCCTGGTACTGCATCGTTACGTTACTGGCCAATAACCCAGCAAAGAACATAAAAATTGTCATTGACAAAGTGATGATTGCCAGGTTGGTTAAATAAGGGCCAGATACATCCTCAGATCATTGATCATCGATTATCAATCTCATCGAAGCGAACAAGGAGCTCACAATAAAATGAAAAAGAACTCATTGAAAAGAACTCCGTGAAAAGCCGTTACAGTGCATGTCCCTAATGTGAATCACCTGTAATCGTTGAATCTGACTCGGCTGGGCAGCATTCGGGAAGCTACGGTATATCTTTTCCTCCAATACTCCGCAGTGTCTCAAAACGAGAGTCTCTGTGACCAGTGTGTGTTGCGAGTGATGAGTTGAATGACATATTATGGCACTGAAACGTAATAGCCGCTTACTATGGGCCTCATAAAAAGGCTTAATATCACCCAAAGAGCAATGGAGAGGGTTACGCTGGAAGAATATCTGTGAGATCGCATCAGAAATGAGGCCATCTGCCGTAGAACCAAAGTAACCGATATATTAGCCCTCCGAATCGCTAACCATAAGGGGCAGTGGGCGAGGCATATTGCACGTAGAACCGATGGCCGTTGGGGTGGAAAGGTTCTCGAGTGGCGATCACGTGCTGGAAGGCGCAGCGTGGCCCCACAAGGTGGATTGATGACCTGGTAAATTGTATTAGAGATATATTTGATTGATGGCAAATGTGGATCACTCCTACACGTGTAGGATGGGATGACAAATGAATTGGATGAATAAATATAAATCATTAAACCGTCCCGCATTCAATAACAACTACATAAATGCGAGACGGCTGGCTTTGCGTCCGATGAGCACGCACTCCTTCCTAGGAAGGCTGATATTAATAGCCATAGAACCAGTTTCAAGGTATATTCCAATTTCTTATTTTTTAACATAGTTTACAAGTAATATTGCTAGTTAAGTAGAAGACCTCTGTGTTTTACCCACACAAAGTAAACACTCACATGTTTTCAACCTACTACTACTTTAACAAATTGAGAGCGACTTGAAGATAAGAAAATACGTGCAATAATGAATATGGATATTAATTTCAATGTCAGAAATTATAAAAAAAAGCGTAAAATGGAACCACTAGGTTGTATAAAAAAAATATATATATTAAACTGTTTATTTCCTTAAATGTTACATTATTGAGCATACATACGTGTATGTGTACGTGAGTGGCTGAGTACATATTTTTGCAGCTGATTGTACAGTCAAGGTTAGTAAAGGCGCAATCAGTCCGATAGTCGGATTATTGGAATTATGATTATTGTTTTCAGCCTACACTTACTATCACCATGACAGGATTTATAGTGACTATGGACTTAATAACATCTTGATATATAATAAGCGAAATACCAAACATAACTTAACGTCCTAATTTCATTAGCTGATTAAAGAATCAGCTAACGAAACAAAAACGAAATCCGAAGGAATAAGGAGATCATATATCACATCTTGAAATGCATCTTCGGCATAATACTTATGGATAACGAGGATAAGACGTTATCAAGTCTACACGTGTAGTAAACAGCCTGGAAGTCACCAGTGAGTTGAAAGAGAACGTAACGTTTGAATGTTAGAAAGACGTAACCATCACGTCCTAATGATAGTAATGATGTCACCAAGAATAAGTGCCTAAAGAACCCTAAAAATCTTTAGTCACTGTGTCCCAGCGCCGGTGCTACATTTTATCAGCTTTAACGAACCAGGCACTAAAACTACCTAATTGTATTCCGTTCTCGCCATTACACCAATGATAGTTGAGATCTCCTTTTAGCTCGCTGTCGATCAAAATATACGTAACTAAACCGACTTCAATATTACACCGACCCAAAGCAAGTCTTGGCCTCTGACACGAGTTGATCAATTTATTTTGTCATGTTCTGTAGATCACAGGTGCTGGTCATGGCATGGGCCGAGAGATGGCGGTGCGTTTCGCCAAACTGGGCGCCGTGGTGGTGTGCGTCGATATTAACGCCAAGGGTAACGAGGAAACTGTGCAGATGATCAAGAACAATGGCGGGAAGGCAAATAGATATGAGTAAGTGTTCTTCTAGGTCTTCTTAACTGGTTCTTTGAGATGATGATCAACGAGAGTAAATGAAAGTGAGTGAATCCGTGGTGTGAAATAAGTTATAGTAAAAATAATAAAACGCCTGAACTATCATTGCACACTACAATATTTGCGTCGTAGAGCTAAAAATAAAAGTGAAGGGATTGTAAACATCTTTGCATAGCGATTTCCTCAATATCTTACTTATGTATAGCATTAGGTCATGGAGTCAAATCTCGCTCGATGAGATTTTCTATTATGAATAGTGTAGTTCTTAAACAATAATCGATGAGCTCTTTGCTGCAGTTACCTCTAGTACCGTTACTACCGTTATATACTACCAGTATACAGGGTGTGGCCTGTAATGGGAGCAATAAATTTAAAGGACGCTTCCTTAGAGCATCTGCAGTAACCTCTTGTGTACATAAAAATATTTTTTCAAATGGGAGAAATTTTGATAATAATAATAAAATAATAAATATGCTTTATTGCACCACACAAGAGAACAATGTTACACAAAAATACTTACATAACTAGTAAAGATGATTTGATCTAAAGTTATGACCTCCAAGTAATGAATCTTGGCACCCAGAGATTATAGCGCGGCAGTCAATGCTGATTTTGAGGTTGCTTCAAGTTATGACTCATAATCGTTGTCGCATTTTCGGTTTAAAATGATATTTTAGAAAAAAAAAAATAAGTCTCTAGTGTTTTTTGAATAAATAGTTATTAATATCACTCCAGTAGAGTAAAAAAGTACATATAAGCCACAGACTAGTAAGGGTTCAGACCGCCAACTCACGAAGAAAATATATAGACCGTAAGCAACTATATTTAATCTGTACCCGCTGGTAGATTTTTGACGTTTCTTTTTTTAAATTATTTAATGGCACTGTGGCAATGGAACTTACTGTGAACATCCAACAATAAATATATATATATATATATATAGCTCATTTAAATTTAAGTTTGTGTAAAAGCTCACGGCATTTCCAATTGAACACCACTGGTGTTCAATTGAAAACCGTGAACTATGTTGAGCCATATCTTAGTTAAATGAAATTAAACAAACATTTTACTTATCAGCAGATTTATTTTTTAATGTATCTCATCTCATATCCGGGAAAACGATATATCTTCGTCCTTTCACAGAGTTCTACGTTTTACAACCACAACACTCGTACATTTTGCAAAATGAGAACTTGCATGCCTTGCCACATACGATGCACTTCAGCTTCACTATCTTCCATTTGTTGTCCAAACAATGGTTAATACGCGCTTCCAGATGAATTTTCGATTAGCTACACACTGTTTCGTTTGTTTACTGCATAGTAAACTATCAATACTACTATTTAAATAACAACATTAGAAAAAAAAAATGTTCAGAGACGACTAGACGAAATTCCGAGAAGACGCCATTTTATTTTTATTTGTCACTTTATTTTGACGTTTGACGTAGGCAGTAGCCAATCAAAGCTCAGTATGTCGTCAAAATCTTTTGACACAATATGGACGCTATCATAAACGTTTCGTTCTACGTAGATAAACAGCCGTGATATAAGCTACTTTTGCGAAAAAAAAATCCAGACAAAACGTTTTTTTTTCAATTAAAGCCATTTGGAAATAATTGCTAGAGAGCTCAATAGTGTACCGTTTAATTTTTTGCTCCTATTACAGGCCACACCCCGTATATTACTCATTCAATTTTCCTAACAACATTTCAATAAATTTCCAGATGTGACGTAACAGACCGCGCCGCCGTCTTCAGTCTCGCAGAGAAGATCACTAAAGAGGTCGGAGAGGTGACCATCCTGGTGAACAACGCCGGGATAATGCCCAGCAAGCCCATACTGGAGTGGACTGAGCAGAAAATCCGATCCACCATCGATGTCAACGTTACAGCTAACCTTTGGGTATGTTGTATCATAAATTAATTCATAATTAATATATTGCTTCATGTTGTTTACATTTCAGCGTGTCCAGTCAAGTTGACCTCAGGAACTGGCGAGCAGCACTGCAGCCGTGTGGTATTTTACACGAACCGTTTGGAGCCACTTTTGACCCCTTAATAACTCCAAATCTAGACACGCGACAGTGTGTCCAGCCAAGTTCACCCCAGGAACCGGCGCGGCGAGCAGCAGCCGTGTGTTATTTTACACGAACCGTTTGAAGCCACTTTTGACCCCCCAATAACTCCAAATCTAATTTACATAAAAAATTAAATTTGATTTATGTATTAAGATCCTTTAGAACAACTTTTATCCAAAATTTTATAAATACAAGGTGGGCCCTGTAACTGGAGCAAATATTTAAAAGGACGCTTCCTTAGAGCATTTGCAGTAACCTATGGTGTACAATTTTCGTTTCGGAGAAATTTTGATCAAAAATTATGACCTCCTTCCTAGTAATGGATCTTGACACCAGTGCAGTGTTCGACGTAATATCAAGTTATGAGTCATAAATGTTTAAGTATGCATTTTTTGTTTTAAGGATATTCTTTAAAAAAAATTGTCAATATTATTGTTTTTTAATAATCTGACATTAATGTCACTTCAGACCAGTAATAAAAATACACGTAAGCCATGTTTAAAATTTTTTTTAATATTTTTATTTGCAACTGAGACGACTTGGAATTAATTTGTGGCCCGCTAAATAGTCCACCGTATAATTTTTTGCTCCTGTTACAGGGCCCATCCTGTATAGGTGAAATAGTTATTGAGATATTAAAGTCCAAAAACGGCATTTTTACCACTGACTGACTGACTGACTGACTGACTAGTAATCAAAAACCTATCCCACTTCCACGTGACCTAGAAAGGTGAAATTTGACATCCAGCTACAAGCTGTTTTCTTAAATATCCAACAGCTTTTATGGTATTATAACATTTTACAGTTTTTGATGGGTATGTTTTACAAGATAATGATTACAGCAGATCGCAACCTTAACCCTGCTACTATGACCACTGCTGTGTACATCTGCCCGGCTAGTATGATAGCTTATACCGTCACGTTATATGGCAAAAATGTACTGAAACGTCACATAAAACGTGACGGTATAAGCTATCATACTAGCCGGGCTGTGCAGGTTATTTTTTGCTACACAAATACGTGTTTAATTATGGTTTAATTACTAGCAATTCTTGATTTACAATGTGCGAGATGTAAAAAAAAAGTAAAAGTAAAAGTAGTTTATTCTTCAAATTAGGCATATTACATGCACCTATAAATGTCAATAAACTACCACCGACTTAAGGATTCATCCACAGGATATCCAAGTAGGATGAATAATGGAGGTTTTAAGGTATATACATACAAGCCGCATATACCTTGAAACCGAATAAAGAGATTTTTTAAAATTCTCAAATGAGAACTTTTAAAGACAAGATGGCAACGTGTTTAGGTGTGAAGCCAATTGTGAAGCTGTACAATAATGTCCAATTTCGATTTCAGATGATCCAAGCCTTCCTCCCAGCGATGAAAAAGCGCAATCACGGTCACATAGTCGCCATGTCTTCCATGGCAGGACTCATGGGGTTCAAAAACCTGGTGCCCTACTGTGGCACCAAATACGCCGTGCGAGGAATCATGGAGGCTCTAGAAAACGAACTGCACGATGAGACTGATGGCAAAAGCAATGTAAGTTTTATAGGAGTTTTTGCCTTGAATGTTTTAAGAAAATATTGTGATCTTGGGCTTCAAAATGTAACGTCCCTGGTATGTCACAAGGAGATATCTCCACGTCATGTTGTTCAAGATCACCATGATAGAGACTTGAAAGATAAAAGATAGTCTCATGGGATGTCCGCTTCTATCAATAAGACAAACGGGTGGTTATTAATAGAAAAAAAAATACAACGAGTTTTTGAGTTTATTACGTCATGTATACTTTAGTAATCGCTGTATTTTTTCTCTATCATAATTTCAAGTTATAGAAACTAATTTCCGGCCTAGATATGCCAGATCCCATTGTGTATACAAAGTTTCATGTTAAGGATGATTCACAGTAGACCGTTCCGTGTCCGGGCCGGTCTGTTTTCTATGGCAGCAAACGCAACGGCCAGCGTATTTCTCTACCTATAGAAGAAAACGGGCCGGCCCGGACACGGAACGGCCTACTGTGAATCATCTTTTATTCCAGCATGGCGTTTTAAAATGAGAACGAAACTTCGTTTGTACTTCATATTTATATAGTTCAGAAAATGCTTACTGTTCTGGTATAAGCAGATACTCGTAGCTAACCATCGGTTAGATTATAACATCTGTAACTTTTGTTGGATTCGACTTGTAACCTTTCTTCGTTCATAGATTAAATTCACGACGATCTGTCCCTACATGGTGAACACGGGGCTCTGCAAGAACCCCCGCATCCGCTTCCAGGACCTGATGAAGATGGTGGAGCCTGGAGAAGCAGCCGACCTGATCGTAGATGCCGTGCGACGGGAATTTTATGAGATCACCATACCTAGCAACATGCATTACGCTACCAGGGTGAGTTGGTAGTTTCATCGAAGCGATCATGGCCTCGTTACCGCAAGTGTAGTTGTGTAATCTTGAGTGGGTTTATACAGCGTGATCAGGAGCCGAAAAATATTAATAGCCAACCGAAGCCGATTCCAATGGATGAAGTCTCATGCAATTACATCCCTGTTAATAAAATCCCATCAAAAACATAAATGTGAAAAAGGGAACCAAGTTCAATATTAAGAATATGCGATGCGTGGTTGCCATCTTCACCGACAAAAGAATTGAAATCGAAATGGGTGCCAAGTTCCGAAGGTTATCTGAAAAGGTGCCATGTCTGACACTAAATTGTTAACAGTAATGTCAGTAAATGTTAGTTTTCTTAAATATCCAACAGCTTTCATGGTATTATAACATACTGCATAGAAAGCTGCCAAGTTAAGGCTCAAAATATCGCAATAAATTAGTTTTACTGTAAACAATCTAGTGCCAGACTTGGCACCATTTCAGATAATGTACGGAACTTGGCACCTATTTAGATCTCAATTCTTTTGTCACAGAGGACAGCAACCACAACCACGCATCGCATATTCTTAATATTGAACTTGGCTCCCATTTTCACATTTATGATTTTCATGGGATATCATTAGGTACTTTTTGGTAAACTTCACCAAATGGTGCTTTTCTAGAACGAATGCACGAGTTACTATACAAAATATTCAAATCGCTATA
This sequence comes from Notocelia uddmanniana, assembly GCA_905163555.1. Classification (NCBI taxonomy): domain Eukaryota; kingdom Metazoa; phylum Arthropoda; class Insecta; order Lepidoptera; family Tortricidae; genus Notocelia; species Notocelia uddmanniana. The sequence goes on from LR991057.1 coordinate 4,615,200, forward strand.
GGTACACCTAAGGTATTTGAAGAGTTCCCTCGATTTCTAGGACCCTATCCTATTTCTATAATCAGACGATCAGATTCTGACCTAAAGACAATTGGACCAACCCGGAACCCCCCCCCCCCCCCACCTGCTTCAAACAAAAAAGAATTTTCCAAATCGGTTATACCTTGTAATCTGTTACTTCAACCATTTGACATTTATGAATTGACGTTTGTAGTGATGAGGCTAAGACGTAACGTTTGTCAAATGAAGCGATTATATAAGTAAACGAATGGTTGATTGAATCGATTTTACAGCCGATTTTTGAAATGTTTTTATGATGCCTTAATTTATATATTTTATACTCGTACAGTACCGGCCAATAATAATATTATATCACCTTTAGGTATTTAGAGCGAAACTTTTTTATATATATTCCTCATTGATGTACTATGATATTCCTAAATGTTTTTACCTTACCTCATCATGCAATAGGTAGTATTTAGACTCTTTGGACGGGCGATAAGAAAACCTGGCCACATATAAAGGTTTTTATTTAGTTTTTTGTTTTTGTTCCGCAAAAACACTTACAGGACAGTTTTTCTACAGTTGTATGTAAAGTTGTATGTGAAATTATTACCTAAAATAGCTTAAAAAGTATAGGTGGTTAACGAGGTGAAGATGACGAAGACTCGTGGGGCGAAAAATTTGAATCCCTGGACAATGTGATGTTACCATATGCACGACGATTTCTGGGCCGCGGGTTTGTGTTTCAGCAGGACAATGATCTAAAGCATCGTGCAAAACGTGTCGCAGAATGGTTCAAGCGGCGACGCGTTACTTTAATGGACTGGCCAAGTCAAGCCCCTGACTTAAATATAATAGAGCCGCTATGGGATGAACGAGAAAGACGTTTGAAAGGTAAAAGACCCACTAATGCGAGCCAAAAGTTCTCTCAGCTACAGGAGGAATGGCATAAAATCCCTCAATCAACTATTGACGCTCTTGTGGACTCTATGCTTAGACGCTGTAAAGCAGTTATTGAATCAAAAAAGGCTTTGCTACAAAGTATTAATAAATATATAAAATGTTAATCTATCACTTCTTTTGATTTATAATAGGTTCATCAAGACCGACTGCAGTTTGTTATGCTGTGCAGGTTTTAAGTACGTAGTAAGTACTGTGCTTTCACATTATTTTATTGAAATATGTATTCTATTTTTTGGTAAAGCTCTGGGTAATATTTACACTTTATAATCTTAACAATATATGTTACTATATACATGTTTACTTAAAAAACACAAAGGTGATACTGATATATTATTGACCGGTACTGTATCACATGATTGTATCAGACTCCTCAAACAAAAAATAGTACATTTCGATGCTAGTGCGGAAAGTATGTCATTTCTTCACGAGTACCGAGGGATGCCACGAGCCGCAGGCGAGTGGCAAGACTCGGGACGAGTGAAGAATGACATTTCCGCACGTGTATTGAACGACGTTTTTTAATACAGTTGCGAAAAAATAAGAAAAACAACAAGTAATATTTATAAAAACAATATCGAATGTTGCCTTTAGAAACTTAAAACATGCTTGCAGTAAGTAAAAACGCCTCTTCTTTGACAGGCGTTTCGGCAGCTATTCCGTTCCACTCAGACAACTTATTAAGAACGGTTTTTCAATATTCAATATTAAAAAATAAACGTGTTATAATGATGAAGAGGTAAGTAATAAAATATGAAATGTGTATATTTTTCGTATTCTGATATTAACAGTAGGTTTTTATGTTGATTACGACGTTTAAAGGAAACTAATATTTAACACCCAGCAATAAGGAGTCATGCATTGGAACAAGCATAAATTTAAAAAAATTGGAAAAGTGAAAAGCACTAGTGCGCGAAAACCAACTTTCCGCACGCTAAACAGCTACGTAAAGTAGCACTTTTTGAGCAACTGTATTAAAAAAGTTATTTATTATGTTTGGCGTTCTATATTCCGTACAATAAGAAATATTTTAAAAATAAATAAGAAAGACAGATATATTCTCTTAATCACGTCATCGCTATGCTGATGCCGTAGCTGGTCGGTCTGTCTGTCATTTATGTCAATCAATAAATTTTGTACATATTTTCCAGCTTTACGGTGTTTTACTAATATTTAGGTGTACAGCGTCAAGAAAGTGATCTTCGAACCGTTTCTAGTGCGTATTCAAACCACACATGTGTACACCGCGAAATATGTTATATTATGTGGTTCGCACGCTGTGTGGAATAAAAACCCGTAGTGTTACTCGCGCTGAACGCACGCCTGCGAAGGCACCAGGCTCTTCACCAGTATCGCTGACATGTCATGCCGCAGACATGACGTTCGTGGCAGACACAGACAGCAGCCGTATGTCAAATAAGTCGCCGTCGTTGAGGGACGACGGTGTGCCGCACCCACTACCCACTAACACCGCATAATAAGGTACCGTCCGCATCCACATCCATGTTAGCACGGTAGAAGGCGCTGGAACTAAAGGCTAAACAATGAAAGGCGTTGATTGAACTTCAGTGCGATAGAAAGTGACATCTGATCTGGTACAAACAAGTAAACTAATATCTCCATAGAAAAATTCGTACTTCGAGCTGAAAGGCCCCTGGTTTCAGTGGCTCTTATGTTGTATATGTTTTTACAGCTGTCACAGATTTTTCTCTGTCATTTATGTCAATCAATAAAATTGCGCATATTTTCCAACTTTACGGAGTTTTACTAATATTTAGGTTTACAGCGTCAACAGATGTTTTTTTGTTTATTAATTTATCGTTATAAATAGACGCGTACCTAATCGATTTCTATCAATTTACGGAAATATAAGTATCTTCTGAATCGAAACAACAGACTTGGACACAACCACTAGTTTTAAAAAGAAAACGACATAACACGTAACTGTTTGGGTGGTGAATTATCATCGTAAAATACTCAACAACAATGAACTAAAAAAATGTAACATGAATTCTGTTTAAGAAAAGCAAAATATTATTTTTATTTACTTGAAGAGCCCTAATACTATTACGTGATTTTATTTATAATTCCGATAAGTCTTGCGTTTTTACGTTCTGTGATGCGTCAAATGGTTGAAGTAACAGATTACAAGCTGTAGTAAATGACGGAGTTCTAAAGTAACAAGCATAAATAATTATAAAAATAAAAAGATCACTGTTTTCTGAATTTTTTATGGGTACACACACAATTACCAAGCTGGATGCTAAATTTCACTTTTCTAGGTCACCTGGAAGTGAGTTAGGTTTTTGATTACTGTTTCAGCTTTCGACAAAAAATATTTCGTATGTCTGTCTGTCTGTCCGGATGTTTTCCTCTACAAGTCGCATTTCTCAACCGATTCTCGTAGAATTTTGTGAGCAGGTTCGTAAATTATACAAAAAAATTGTAGTGTCAGTTTTTGTAAAATTTCATATTTGAAAAAGAAAACATTTTTGCGAGGTCTACAGCTCACAGAGCCACTAGTTGGAGTTATTGAGGGGTCAAAAGTGGCTCCAAACGGTTCGTGTAAAATAACACGTGGCTGCTGTTCGCCAGTTCCTGCGGTGAGCTTGGCTGGACTCGCTGCCGCGTGTCTAGATTTAATAATAATATTAATACACGTACCAACATCCACTGAATATAATTGTCATCCTATATTTCTTCAAGTGTGTGCGCGCTGACGTCAAATTTCAGTGGTTTGGCGGGAAGTTTGATTTCAATCTTCTTGTCATACATGTGAATGTCTCTTCTCTTTTTAACCGACTTCAAGATTTCAAAAGAGGAGGTTATCAATTCGGTTGCATGTTTTTTTTTTAATGTTTGTTACTCAATAACTCCGTCATTTCTTAATCGATTTGGAAAATTCTTTTTTTGATTGTAAGTATGTATATCCAAGTTGGTCCCGTTTTTGTCAAAACGCAGTTTTGATTATGGGATCTATGAGGAATTGAGGGTACTTCTCAAATCTTTAAGGCAAACATATAGTGATTTTTGTGTTTTTATCAACAAGTCAAACATTTGCATTCAAAAATGTGACATTGGATGAAGTGGATCAGAACAGAACTCTTCAACGACGAAAAGTTCACGTTTGGTGATTTGTCCTCCTAGCCAGTCCTAGCTGTGTTTGTTAAGCAAGTTCCATTTTCAAGATAGATTTTTGTCATGCTCGAGTTCTGATGATGGGATCCATTAGGAATCGAGGGAACTCCTCAAATGTGAAAGGCACACAAATAGTGATTTTAGTATTTTCATGAACTAATCAAGCATTTTCATTCATAAAACTGACATTTGATGAAGTGGAACTGCTGATGATGATCAGAACGGAACTCTTCAACGACGCGTAGTTCACGTTTGGCGATTTGTTCTCTTCGTTTTGTTTGTCAAGCAAGCAAGGTTTTTCCATGATTCCATGAGGAATTGAGGGTACTTAGTTTTCTACCATTATAAACATACTTATAGCCATTTTTATTTTATTGTATGGAATCTAAGAGTGCACCATCTAAGTATAATAATCTTTCACCGGCCTCCCCCATTAAAGTCGTTTTTTTTTCTTAAAAATTAGCAGTGTTTTGGTCGCCTAATTTTTTTTTCTATTATCTTTTCAGTTTTTTGGCCACCTAATTTTTTCTCTCCTCTCTTTTCAGTTTTTTGGCCACCTAATTTCGCCGTCTGCCGCGAGGATCAGCAACAAATTCTTCGGCGTCACGGTGGACCCCCACGACTGATTATTGTTAACTGCCATTTTTATAATAAATTGTGATATGATACTGCAATAAAATATATTATCGTCGGCAACCAAAACTCAGTAACAAATACGTACTTAAAATAAAGCTCGAATCTCACCAGTCACCATCGCTGAGATACGAGCTTCTACTCATAAGGGTAATGACAGATTTTATATCGACTTTTTGTTGTCACCTGGCGATATTTCGTTTAAGTTCGTTTATGTATACCTCAATCGCTATTTTCCTCTCCTTCATCTTCTCCTCCACTTCATCATGTTTAGTAGAAATATCACCATAGCAAAAGTCTAAGGCGACTTCTTGACTTGGTGAGGGCGATATGTGATACGTATTTTGTACTTTGACGTGAGTTTACTGATGTGAGATTTCCTCACTTGACAAAATACAGTCAGTATTACGTTTGCGCAGTAGTAATACCATGCGCAGAAGCGGAGCAGTACTTCATTACTGCATTCGTATCGGTTGACACTGACAGCTTTCTCATCTCGTACGCCTCCGCATAATAGACAATTCAGGAAGGCGCCAAGTGATTACATTCTTCATATTCATCATTTATTTTGTTCGGCCCATATTGTACATCATAATCACTCTAGCATTATTGCAGTACAGTTGCATCCAAGGATTGGCGTAGGCACTAGTTTTTACGGAAGCGGCTGCCATCTGACCTTCCTAGCCAAGGGGGAAACTAGAACTTTTTGGCATTAGACTTGTCAAATGAGTGGGCAACTTGACTGTTGTGAGTCCGCAACAATTAGTAATTCGTCTATCGAACATAATAAACCTTCTAATAATATTAAACAGCGTATCATTGGCTGGAACAAACACGTCAGGGATGCTCATGGGAGGGCAAGGCAGTAATTTCTGGACTGGGTTTATGCTGGAAAACCGACAGTTGGTATTCATTTTGACAGAATGTGTGTAAGCAGACGTATATTTAAATCCAAATCGAAGTGGTGTCTAGACTATCGTCCTCATCATCCTCCTAGCGTTATTCCCAGTACAGTTGCATCCTGAAGAATGCCTGGGGTCCGCTACCTAATCCCAAGAATTGGCGTAGGCACTAGTTTTTACGGTAGCGACGGCCATCTGACCTTCCAACCCGAGGGGGAAACCGACCTTATTGGGAATAGGCTTGTCAAGTGAGTGGGCAACTTGACTGTTAGAAGTTCTCAAGCCGCCCGGAGGCCTCTAACTTGGCTTAACGACTGCTATCAAAGACAGCAACCGGGATCAACGGCTTAACGTGCCTTCCAAAGCACGGGAGCGCTCAGTTAGTAACCACTCAAAGCGGTCACCCATCCAAGGACTGACCTCGCCCGACATTGCTTTACCTCGCATACCGCACGCAGTACGCGGGTGCCACTGGGCCACGAGCGCTCCAGTGGTGTCAAGACCATCAGCACCAAATTAAAATGGATATATTGGCTACACATCACTCAAATAAAGACTTTTCAGCCTTTTGGAAGTCGACCAATAAATTCTATGTTCGGCGTGGCCCTCCCGTGAGTGTCGATGGTGTAAGTGACCCTAGAGATATTGCCAATGTTTTAGAGAGCACTTTATTGTGAAGCCCAACTTAACCTCTTGTGGAGGGGGGTCGCTGACACTGGGACTGTGAATAAAGTAAAGTTAATGTCAGGAGGCAAATCACCAGGTCATGATGGCCTCAGTGTCGAGCATCTGCGCTATGCTGGTCAGCACATAACGAGAGTGCGATTAGAGATGTTATTTTCTCTCTGTGTTGCTCATGCTTATCTGCCCCCACACTTAATAAAAACGTTAGTTGTACCAGTTGTTAAAAATAAAACCGGGGACTTATCAGATAAGTGCAACTATAGACCAATATCACTTGCAACTATTATTGCAAAAGTGCTCGATGGTGTGCTTGACGCTCAGTTAAACAAAGTACTCGTGCTGCACGATAACCAGTTTGGGTTTAGACCCGGACTTTCGACTGAAAGTGCCATTCTGAGCCTTAAGCACACAGTTGCGTACTATGTGACTAGAAACACGCCGGTCTATGCATGTTACCTGGACCTGTCGAAGGCATTTGATCTGGTTTCCTACGATCTACTATGGAGAAAACTCGAGTCCATATACTTACCTCAGGAACTCATATTTTTATTCAGATGTTGGTATGGAAACCAGATCAACTATGTTCGGTGGGCAGGCACGTTGTCCGAGTCATATGGTATGGAATGCGGCGTGAGGCAGGGGGGATTGAGCTCGCCAGCGCTGTTCAACTTGTACATAAATGAGCTGATTGTCGGGCTCAGCAGTATGCATATAGGCTGTCACGTAGATGGCGTTAACGTAAACAACCTGAGCTATGCCGACGATATGGTGCTGCTGAGCGCGTCAGTCTGCGGTATGAGAAGACTGCTGCAGGTTTGTGAGGACTATGCGCAAGCACACGGGCTGAAATATTATGTCAGCAAAAGTCAGTACATGGTTTTTGGGGTCGGTGCTATTTTACCATCTGAAGTACCACCCATTCATTTGAACTCAGTGGATCTCGAAAGAGTGTTCAAATATAAATATCTAGGGCATATACTCACCGCTGACCTCAAGGATAATGCTGACATTGAACGTGAACGTAGGGCCTTGTCGATAAGAGCAAATATGATTGCCCGCAGGTTTGCTCGCTGCTCGAATGGGAGTAAAATTACCCTATTCAGGGCTTTTTGTGCCACTTTTTACACATGCAGCCTGTGGAGCAAATTTACAAAGAAGTCGTATAAGGCCCTACAAGTTCAATATAACAATGCGTTCCTGGTGTTGATGGGGCTGCCGCGCTATTGCAGTGCCTCGCAGAAGTTCGCAGAGGCGCGCGTAACTTGTGTTAAAGCGGCAATGCGCTTGCGAGCCGCATCGCTGGTGCGGCGTGTGCGGGCCAGCCCCAACACCATCCTAAAGATGATTGCGGACAGAATTGACTGTCCGTATATTACACATTGTTGTAGACTGCACAGGCCTAGTAGTAGTGAACCATAACTGTTATAATATTATTACTAACATAGTTTTTTAAGCTTTATTGTATCTAACACTTTATGAGCCGCAAGCTTGAAATAAACGTTAATTTAATTTAATTTAAAGGTTCTCAAGCCGCTCGAAGGCTTGTAACTTGGCTTAACGAAAGTTCCATATTAAATAGACATTGAATAGTATCTGTAATTTATTGATCTATAGTAAGTAATTAGTGCTAATTACGCACCATTACTACACTCGCGGTAAAAAATTTCGGGTCATCCTGAATTTAATAACAGCAATAAGGTTTTTTAGGGTTCCGTAGCCAAAATGGCAAAAACGGAACCCTTACAGATTCGTCATGTCTGCAGTGCGTCCGTCCGTCCGTATGTCACAGCCGATTTACTCAGAGACATGGCCACTACAATTATTTGGTGTGAAGGTGTATGTTATGAACCGCTATAGAAATATGATGTGATATTACGAATAAAATATTAAATTGGGGGGCATACATGATGTAACAGGGGGTCAAATTTTTTTCCAATGCACATAGGCGTGTGGGGTATCTTTGGATAGGCCTTTAAAAAAACCATTTAAGCCAACCGTTGGTGAGATATTAGCTGTCAAAGTCGTAAAAAGTGTGTCACAGATCGACCTAGTCCCAAACTACCTGAGCAAAGCTTGTACTATGGGTACTAGACGACGATATACATACTTATACGAATAAATACATACTTAAATACATAGAGAACATCCAAGACCCAAGAACAAATTCCGTGCTAAATGCACAAATAATGCCCTGGCCGGGATTCGAACCCGGGACCTCTAGCTTCGGAGGCAATGTCACTACCAACTAGTCTAAACAGGCCGTCAAATGTCTAATTAATGAAGGAAAAAGTTAAAAAATACTCTCCCCCCCTTATCTCCGAAGTTTACCAAGAAAATATTAACAATTATAACATAACGTTAACATCAACGAATAAAATATTATAGGAAAAATATAACAATATCTCTATCTAAATATATATAAAAATACTCATTTACTATCATCAAAAAGCATTTGTAAATTAAGTTGGTATTTTAATCATCTTTGCATATATTTTTACTTTACTTATAAAATTATAAACTCGTAAGTATGAGATTATGGTGAGAACGAGAATACCATCATCAGTTAACGTGATGATAAAGAATTAACCTTATAACATCAACGTACATATATTATTATACATTACGTTATTTTACAGCACAAATTAGTAAAGAAATACGCCGCTAGGTGGAGCTGTACCCATGGCGTTCACATCGAGCTGTTATTTGTCGGGACACGATCGTTGTACGAAACCCTCGGTGCGCGAGTAGGACCCGCACTTGACCAGTTTTTAACATTATTTTATCTAATTTAATATTTATTCTGATAATTTGATGGCGTTATCCATATACAGACACCTTCGTTTAAATTTTAACACGATGCAATTATCTATCTAATTGATAATCCCTTGATAATGATGTGTTATAATTTACAAAAAGCAACATTTCATTATCGTGTGTGATTGTGATAAGGTGCAAAATGTAAGTAGGCGCAGCGAAACAAAATTGTCATAGTTTTAATAACCTTAAAAAAGGAATCCCTTCTTACCGAACTGAAAATGTATTAATGTACTTAATAATATAATTATGTATGTTTCTGTTTAGGCCTTAGGATTTTGCCATATCAGCAAGATATAATTTCCGACATTAGTCTCGGCATAACTTTACTACGCGAGTTATAGGTTATTTATTAATTCAGACCAATCATAAATCGGTATGGCTTCTAGCTGTTCAACTGCAGTATGAATACATACTTATTATGCAAGATAAACTGATAGCAATTCACCGAAGGTGGTATGGACAAGTTATGCGCAGGCTTAAAGGTATGAAAGTCATTTGACATGAAGGGTATTAGATGTGAAAGTGGAGGGATGCAAGAGAACGGTATAACAAGGAAAGGTGGATGGATTGCATGAGATACGATATGAAGAGGAAGGATGAAAGTGATGAGATGATGGATGATAGAGAAATATGGAGGAAAAAGTCATGAATGATTATGCTATAGATGATTTTGAAAAGGTAAAATTGAACTGTATTTTCTAGGGCGGAGGTGTTGGGAACCCTGATGGTCGTGATCGAGCTGTTGTGGACGCTCATCAAAATGCACGCGGAGAATCTTCGCTGTGTTTATAGGACGTTCGTTCCCAAAGAGCCTAAGGACGTCCGTGGGGAGATCATCCTTGTAAGTAAAGTTTTCTAAATAAATTATGACGCGACTCGCCAAATGGTATTGCGCAACAACCTTCAATGGATTCTGGCTGCCATCGGTAGTATAATTAATTAAATCATGTAGGTTTGGACTGTAATAAAATGAAATACCTACTCCCTAGTTCTTGACTATCAGCCCCACAGAAAACAAATCAGAACCTAAACTTGTGCATAACCCTTCGGAAATATTATTATAAAAAAAATACATCCTTAATCTTTGTAGATCACCGGCGCTGGTCACGGCATAGGCCGGGAAATGGCGCTGCGCTTCGCCAAGCTTGGAGCCATCGTGGTGTGCGTGGACATAAACGCCACGAGCAACCAGGAAACTGCGCAGGCGATTAGGGACAATGATGGCAAGGCGCATACGTACGAGTGAGTTCCACGCTGTAACTTCTCTTTTTATGATTCCGTACCAAAAAGGGACAAATGCCCTTATGGTGGACTTTGTCCGTCTGTATGTCACATAGCTAAATATACGATATTGAACCGTTAAGGAGAGACTTCGCCTCCTTATGCGTGTTATATCGCTTGTATAATGAGTGTACTCCGAAGAACTTGCCATTATCACGGCTGTTTTCTACCACCGCACCATCGGCAAGGCATTCATCCTCACACCTTAGAATCCTAATGGTAACGTACGGTACGGGTTCAGAGAAATTTCCTCCCTCGAACGCTCTAGTTGTGGAATGAGCTCCGAAGTATTCCCGAGGTATTACAATATGAGGTTAAAAAGGATTTTTTTACACATATAAATGTGCAAAATGCTTGCACACATATAAGTATATGTCATATCTTTTCCGCTGATGTGGTCGACGAAGCTTCCACACTCGTGCTAACATAGAACACCTAACGCAGGCTTTGTTTGAGCTCCTGTTGAACCAGCTACTGATTTCCCTGATTGCTCTCACAATTGCCACAGAAGGAGTGTCGCTATTTCAGTAATTCCTTAACGTCTTATTTCAGGTGTGACGTATCGGACCGAGCATCGGTGTTCTCTCTCGCAGACAAGGTTACTAAAGACGTCGGAGAAGTGACGATACTGGTGAACAACGCTGGCATCATGCCCTGCCAGCCTTTCCTCAACTGGACAGAGAAGAACATTCGTTCCACCGTTGACATTAATGTAACGGGTAACCTTTGGGTACGGGTCTTGACTTGTCTTGATCTAACATTTCGTTCACTTGATGATAAAGTTAGCTGGGTGGGGCGACAATTTGCTAAAGGTCGATGACAGAAGATGAATTTGACAAGCCGAAGACAAGGTAAATGGTGCGTGTTGGCGGAGGCCTATGTCCTGCAGTGGACTGATATACAGACCATGATTATGATGATGTTGTTAAGGGTCGAGGGCGGTAAGATGATTGATAGGTACAAAATATAATGTAGCTTTAATCAGCCTCACTGGAAGCGAAGCATTCAATCTAAATTGAAAATACCCTTACAATATTAATGGATCTTTAATTATTAGATGAATTTAATAAGGAAATGCATTTTAATTACGAAAAATAGGAAACTACCCACATCATCACCTGCCTACTACATAATGCCTTGCTGGTTCGATTTCTTATTGCTTTCGATTCGATATTGTTTTCAACCTTTAATTACTTAACCGAATGTCAGACTTAATAATGATGATGATCGTTCCAGATGCTCCAAGCCTTTCTTCCAGCAATGAAGAAACGGAACCACGGGCACATTGTAGCCATATCGTCCATGGCAGGCCACCGAGGAATCACCAACCTAGTGCCGTATTGTGGGACCAAATTCGCTATCCGCGGCATCATGGAGGCTTTGGAATACGAGCTGCAGGATGAGACTAATGGTAACAGCAAAGTAAGTCTGTCATCCCTACCAGTATAACAAAATATTTAGGTAAAGGAGGAGTTATAAGTAGTATAAACGAGTTTATTCAAGGCACGCCTCATTAAATTGACTTCTAATCATATTTAGAGCTATTCCGTCTTCATCCTGAGTAAATTAGCGCTGGCATTAATGTTTTCGGAAGCGATTGCTACTTATTTAACTTAATTTTTTTTTGGATTGGTCCTTTGTCAAGTGCGTGAGCAATTTGAAGACTCTTAGAAGTTTTCCAGCAGGCCGAAGGCTTTTATAGCTTCTAACGACCAACCTGACTTCACTGGTTGTTATACCGTAAGCGAGGAATATCCGCATTTAAATTCTTATGTACGATATCTATTCGCTTTTACGCTATTGCTCGTAATATTATGTCACGCCCGCTGTCCATATTTTTGATAGTTGATACATTTTGATAATCTTTTCATATTCCACAGATCAAATTCACCACTGTTTGTCCGTACACCGTAGACACTGGGCTAGCAAAGAATCCGCGTATACGATTCAAAGCCAACAAGATGATAGACGCGGAGGAGGCGGCGGATCTCATCGTGGACGCTGTTAGGCGGGAACAATGGCAGATCACAATCCCTCGCAATTTGTTTTATATTGATAAGGTAAGGTGGAACAAATTCATAGCTGTTTCATTTTAATCCTTCGGGCCGTTTACGTAACCGCAGGTGCGTAAACAGTTACGGTATAAAACTTTATTGTCCTCGTTCTCGTACGACGTGTCGAGTTGCGATTTGGTTGCGATCATATATTTAGTAATCCGTCAGTTCCAACGGCAGCTATTTCTAGGCAGTATTCCTTCGGACATCTATTACCTAACAAAACTATCCTACTCAATGTTTTGTAACTGCAACGGATTTTCTACAAGAAAGAAAAAAATCTTCATTCCAAATTAGTTTTGTATGCAGTAGATAAAATAATTGATAAATAATAATAACTGTATGGCATATTTTTATACCCCGTCGGTGGCAAACAAGCTTAAGGCCCGCCTGATGGTAAGCGGTCACCGAAGCCGATGGACTCCTGCAACTCCAGGGGTGTCACATGCACGTTGCTGACCCTTTAAAATGTAAACACTCCTTTCTTGAAGAATCCCATACTGTAGTCCATCGGGAAAACCTCGGCTGGGAGCTCATTCCACAGTCGGAGCGTCCGAGGGAGGAAATTCCTCTGAAACCGTACCGCACGCGACCATTTAGGTTCTATGGTGTGAGGATGAATGCCCTGCCGAAGGCGAGCGGTGCGATGGTAGAAAGCGGCCTTGGGCATCATGTCGAACAGTTCTTAACTACTTAATACTGTTTTCTTACAGTTCTTCACCCGCTTTCTGTCTCCGTCTGCCGTCAGGATCCTGCACCGGTTCATCGGGGCCGGGGTCAATCCACACGACTAAAATAATGAATGACAGTCTCAATAGTCATATAATTACATCTATACTTTAGATATGAAAAGTCTTACATTCTTCTTTCTTTTATTTTATTTCTTTTAATGTATTCTTATAGTAAACTAGCTATACAGTCTACGTCAAATATACAGGGTGATTCAGGAGACGTGAGCAGGACCAACACTACATACATAGTAAATGGCAATGAATGGTTCACCATTGTATTTAAGTGAAACACTTAAATACAATGGTGAACGAATACCTTTTTCCTGTATTTTAATTTTTGTTAAGTTAATGTTTATTTCTCTACAATCATGGTCACCCTACCTACAACAACTGGTTTATAAAGATTAAACCTCTAACTGTTCTGACAGCACTTAGATTACGAAGAAAGTAAATTATCACATTGAGTGAGATACGATATTTCAAAAGTAATCGGACTCAGATGACATTCAATTTGACACGTATCACTTGACTGAAGTATTCTGATTGTAATTTAAAACATTTTGTTTTCAACACCAAAGATGAATTAACTTTAATTTCACTAATAGTGGCACGAAGCAGTAGCTTATGATCTACTGAATCTGTAGTGTTGATCTTGCTCACGTCTCCCGAATCAGCCTGTATATTTAGGTACTTACAGTTTACACTTTTCCACTTTATTCTTTTGTAAAAGTGTCGATAAAGTAGCTGCGGTTGAAATTATTCAACAACTAAGAACTAATTCATTAACAAACTGCTAATAACAGGGATCTCTAATAAAATAAATTATTTCTAAGTCACTTAAGATTATTATTCACTCTTTAGTATCATTATGTACCTAAATGATTGTATAAAATGCTTAGACGACCTAGACTTTTACTTAGTGACTAGCGTTCGGAGAAAAGCAGCGGAATGTCGTTTTGAAGGCAGGCATTGGCCGAAGGCTTCTAGCAGCAGTGGTTCTTGTTCAACGGCTTGTCTGAAAAACCAAATACACGTTTAATGTAGTTGTCAGTAGTAATTGTGTCTTTAGTACGAGTAAAACATATCGAAATCTACAAATATTTCAACATCTTACATCCACACACGTTTTCATTGGTTACATCATAAATAAAGTATATGTATAGATCCTCTTTGGTTACATGAATGTAAAACGTCGCTGGTCTCAATCGTATGCTGATTTCGATATTTTTAACCCTTTGAATGCTTTCATATTTGAATGAAGTGATCACTCAGACGCCAATGTATCAAAAATTGATGTAAAGTTTATACCAATAAAAAAAAATCATAATAGTTTTTTTTCATGATCAAAGTACACCTGCACTCCGACCTTTTTAGTGGTTGTTGGCGTGTTGGGCACGACGCGACGACACACGACCACTTTATATTAGGTTCTTGGCGTTCAAAGGGAAACGAAAGGTGGCACACTAAAGTGACCCCACTAACCCCCGTCATCATCCCAGCATTACCACAGTAAAATTGTCATTGTCAGGATGCCCAGGGTCCGCCACTTAATCGACTGACTGTCACTGACAGCCGTCTGCCTATTGATCATCCAACCCAAAGGGGAAACTAGAACTTATTGGGATGAGGCTTGTCGAGTGAGTGGGCAACTGGACTGGACTAATTCATTTATTTCGGATAACATGGATCCATACATAATATAAAATCATACATAAAACTATCTCAATCAATCAATCAATCAATCAAATCAATTATCTTAAAACTAGTGTTAGTGCAGATTCGAACCCGGGACCTCTAGCTTTCGGAGGCAATGTCACTACCAACTAGGCTAAACGGGCCGAAACGACTACTTACACCTTTCTAAAATTAATTTATGCAATCGTCATATAACGTAAGCCTTTTTAGTCGAGTAGGTACCGAGACCAATAGGCTTGTGGACCACGAGACCACGAGTGGTCTACTCTAAGTAAGGTGCGAGACTTAAAAAGCTAAATATATAACTTACTACGACTACTGTGGTACCTTTTCTACGAGTCAACAGAAATTAATTAAACAAACCGAAATAATTGAACAAACGTTCCACGGCGACACGTGATTGCTTAATTTCATAGTTCACTAATGGCGACACGTGACAAATCATTGCTCTTGAGTAATCATCCGTCTCAACAGTTTTTGTTTTACCCACCTGTGTAAAGAAATAACTAGATCTCTTTGGAGATTGCATGGGAAAAATGCATATAGGGCTGAGAGGTAAAAGTAAAAACCGGTAAATCGAGATGATTGCTTTCTGAAATAAGAACTCAACCTGCGTTACCTATCTGTATTTCTATTTATTTTCAAAAACATCTTACGCGACTCATAAATTTGTCGTTTCTTTCGCCATGCTTTATGATATCATTTCTTTTTTCTTTTTTTATGACATAGGAGGCAAACGAGCAGACGAATCGCCTGATGCTAAGCGACTAGCGCCGCCCATGGACACTCGCAACACCAGAGGGGTTGTAAGTGCGTTGCCGGCCTCCATATTAGGATCAGGCACAAACCGGTAGTCTTCAAACGACACTCGGCCATCCCTGTCAATGTCCAGTTTCTTAAGCACCAGCTCCACTAGATCCCTCACTCCCTCGTCTGGGTCTTCATCACCTGGCTGCTTTAGTAGCGAGTTCCTGAAATACAGAACGAGTTGTCGATTTTTGGAATAAAATGTGAAGTTGACCTACAAGCTGTAGCGCAATTTTATAGTCTTCTTTCAATTTCTAGTAATTGCAAACAGAAAATCTCATGTCGTTCACTAGCAAGTATTTACCCTTCACTAGCAACTAGTGAGAGGATCTTAATGTTCTATGTCGGACATTAAATGTGATCAATTGATCATGTTACCATTGCAGCAGTAGGTATAGCATTTTTTCTACTTCAGCCCAAGAGAATATAATACTCCTGACACTCCAGCATTATAATATTTATAATCTGTCAATCAAATGACTGACAGCAGTATTAAAACAATATACTTTTTATACAAATGCAAGTCTAAAGGTCGAAACGCACAGAGCGGGCGCCGCGCGGTGCGTCGTGGAGGCGGTTTTGCATTTTTGATCTTTACTAACGACTGTTATTACTGCTTCTAATGACACACACGCCGCCTCCGCCCTAACCGTGCTACCGAATACTGAGACGATTTTTTGGTACGACGTCCCCCGGACCGCGTTCGCTTCACCAAAAAAACCCGCCTCCGCCACGCAACGACCGACGCTGCACCGCGCTCTGTGCGTTTCAAGTTTTGATATGATATCAGCTCTTTGCTGATTCAAAGAGTCTTAATGCCCATTGCTGAACTCTATGTACTTTATATTACTTCTACGTATTGTGTCAAACTGTCAAGTTGTGTCATGTATATTTTCTAATTGAATAAAGTCTAACTTTATGTAAAAGGTTTATTTCTCGTATTATTACAATTTATTCAATTAGTAATGGATAGATTTTTACGACCCGAACGTTTTGACGGTGACCCATCATTAAATACCACCGCGCCTGAGTGGGAACACTGGAAGCGGACATTCGGAAACTTCTTGACCGCTCGTGAAGCCGCGTCCGCCCCCGCTGCAACGGATGCTGACGTACCTGCTGCTCCTGCTCGTCTTCTTGACGCCGTCAAGCTACAGCTGCTAGTGAACTATGTTTCGCCGCGAGTTTTTGCATAGGTACATCAGTGATTGCACAACGTATGCTGATGCCATCGCCATCCTGGATGCCTTGTATGTAAAACCTAAGAATATAATATACGATAGACATGTACTCGCGACGAGGCGCCAGCAGTCAGGAGAATCTATCGACACATATCTTCAGGCGCTCAGACAACTATCTAGAGAATGCCAATTCAATGCCGTGGACGCTGAAACGAATAGGAGTGATAGCATACGTGGAGCTTTTATAGCCGGGATAAATTCATCTAATATCCGTCAGAGACTGTTAGAAAATTTGACGTTGACCCTGGAGCAAGCCTACAATCTAGCGCTATCTATGGAAACGGCTGAAGCCAACTCGGTGCTATTTAATAGCCAAACTCCATTTGCCAACTCTATGTCTCACTCTTCGAAAAACAATGAAACTACCACTCCGTCTACTTCCAGATCTCTTGAAACAGTAGCTGCTGCACCTAGATCCACGGAAACCAAAACTTATCGACGCAAGTGCTTTTTCTGTGGCGGCCCTCTTCATGCTCGCAAAATCTGCCCGGCAGTTGATGTTGAATGCCATGCTTGTGGCAAGAAGGGTCATTTTTCAACTGTTTGTCGTAGCAAAGGTCAAAACAGCGCCGCCACCTCAAGTACTGAAGATGGCTGTAAGCACTGCACTGCTTGCATAACAGCTGCTTCTCCTACTTCACTTTAAAAAGCTATGGCTGAAGCTTATATCAAAGGTGTTCGTGCTGACGCTTTAATTGACACGGGAAGCAGCATAAGTTTCATAAACGAAGAATTCGCAAATATGCTAAAGCTAAGAAAGCTTAACTGTCAACGACACGACTGTCAGTGACGATGGCTTCACTGTCTCTGACATCGCAAGTAAATGGCCTCACTCGCCAAACTATTCGCATAGGGAAGTACTCTTACGAAAATATTGAACTCCTAATCGTAAAGGATTTGTGCGCTGACATGATTATAGGTCACGACATATTAAAACTGCACTCGACCCTGGAGTTCGAATTTGGTGGATCGAAGCAAGCGCTCAAAGTTTGCTCTGTAGCTGAAGCAACCGTACCTGCGGTGCCATTGTTTCCGAACCTTATTCTAGACTGCAAGCCGATCGCTATAAGATCTCGCAAGTACTCATTTGAAGATCAGCAGTTTATCACATCCGAAGTCGAAAAATTGTTACGAGACGGTATAATCGAAGAAAGCCAATCGCCGTGGAGAGCGCAGGTCTTGATTACTAAGAATGCCAATCATAAAAAAAGGATGGTGGTGGACTACTCGCAAACTATTAATCGATACACACAGTTAGACGCTTACCCTCTGCCAAATATAGAAGAAACTGTTACTAAGATCTCTAATTACAATATATTCAGTGCTATCGATCTTCAAAGTGCTTATCACCAAGTGCCGATACTTCCTCAGGAGAAAATCTACACTGCGTTCGAAGCTACAGGAAATCTTTACCAATTCACTAGAATTCCTTTCGGCGTCACAAACGGCGTATCGGCGTTTCAAAGAACTATCGACTGGGTGATCCGAAAAGAAGGATTAACAGGGACGTACGCCTATCTCGATGATATTACCGTTTGCGGTAAAACACAAGAGGACCATGATGCAAATCTCGAAAAGTTTCTTAATGCACTCAATAAGTACGGGCTTACAATAAATAAGGAGAAAAGTAAGTTCAGCCTCAAATCGATCAATATATTGGGATACTCTATTGACAACCACATTATCAAGCCTGATAGCAATAGATTGCAACCTCTGCTCGACTTACCTCCGCCCAATGATATTGCATCACTCCGCAGAATTTTGGGAATGTTCGCATATTCCCAATGTTTCCGAGAAAATTCATGCTCTAGCTCACACCTCACAGTTTCCTTTAAGCGAAGAAGCGGCGAAAGCTTTTGAAATCTTAAAGTCGATAATCGCCAAGTCTTCCGTAAATACTATTGATAACAACGTGGGTTTCACAGTTGAAACAGATGCCTCTGAACATTCGATCGCGGCTACCCTATCTCAAAACTCTATGCCAGTTGCCTTCTATTCTAGAACATTAAACCACTGCGAACAAAAACACTCTGCCATAGAAAAAGAGGCCTACGCCATCGTTGAGTCTTTAAAAAAATGGCGACATTTCCTGATCGGAAAATCTTTTAATCTTATTACCGATCAAAGGTCTGTCAGTTTCATGTTCAATGCTAAGCTGCCAAGAAAGATAAAGAATGAGAAAATTCAGAGATGGCGACTTGAACTGGCTCCGTTCAAGTACGACATAATTTACAGGCCTGGGCGAGAAAACCACGTCGCTGATGCACTATCCAGAGTCTCCGCTAGCATGAGTCTACAATCACGAAGTCTTAAACTAAAGGAATTGCACGATCATCTCTGTCACCCTGGTGTGACAAGAATGCATCATTGGCTCAAAACTAAAAATCTGGCTTATACGATCGAAGAGATAAGGTCTATGACAAGTAATTGCCGAACTTGCGCAGAAATAAAGCCAAACTTTTTCAGAAATCAGGACCCGCTTCCTGTGCTTATAAAGGCCACTTCACCTTTTGAGCGTCTTAGTATTGATTTCAAGGGCCCGGTCCCAACAAATACCAAGAATCGGTTTATACTTACTGTTATCGATGAATATTCACATTTCCCTTTTGCCTTTCCATGCACTGATGTAAGTGTGAGGACTGTGACTATGCATCTGAATTCGCTTTTCATGATGTTTGGTATGCCGGCGTACATACACTCCGACCGGGGATCGTCGTTTATGTCCTCAGAAGTTAAAGAATTTCTTCACTCACGAGGTATCGCTACGAGTCGCACTACCGCCTACAACCCCCAAGGGAATGGCCAGGTGGAAAGATTAAATTCAACACTATGGAAAACAGTTCAATTGGCTCTACGAACCCACAATTTGCCGAAGGAAGAGTGGGAGAAAGTCCTTCCATTCGCTCTACATTCCATACGCTCACTGTTGTGTACGGCAATTAATTGTTCACCACACGAGAGGATGTTCCGGCACAGCAGACGCTCTCCTAATGGAACCTCGATGCCTACATGGTTGACTGGAACAGGGCAGGTTCTTCTACGCCGCTGTGACCAAGCCAGCAAATATCAGCCCCTAGTGGAAGAAGTGGATCTGCTAGAAGCTAACGCAGATTATTCATATATTCGGCTCCCTGATGGCCGTGAAACAACTGTGTCAAATAGGCACCTAGCCCCGATTGGAGGTCAGGGAGAAATCATTGCTCAAGAAACAGAACCTGATTCTAATACGCGTGAATCCCCAATAATTACTCAAGATATCAGCTCCGAGC
Organism: Notocelia uddmanniana; assembly: GCA_905163555.1. NCBI lineage: Eukaryota > Metazoa > Arthropoda > Insecta > Lepidoptera > Tortricidae > Notocelia > Notocelia uddmanniana. The sequence continues at coordinate 4,635,415 of LR991057.1, forward strand.
ACCAATCTGTGTCAAGAAAAGACAGCCTTACACCTCCTCGAGATGTTGTACAGCCACAACCTGAAGTGGCCTCACTGCCAGAGCCAGAAACGTTGAGGACATCTACCAGGGCTCGAAAACCGCTGCACTACCTCAAGGATTACAGCGTGAGCATGTGCTGTTGTGGTAACTGTGGAGGAATCTTCTCAGAGCCGCGGAGAATGATATGATATCAGCTCTTTGCTGATTCAAAGAGTCTTAATGCCCATTGCTGAACTCTATGTACTTTATATTACTTCTACGTATTGTGTCAAACTGTCAAGTTGTGTCATGTATATTTTCTAATTGAATAAAGCCTAACTTTATGTAAAAGGTTTATTTCTCGTATTATTACAAGTTTATAACAAACACAAGTCATTATATGACTGTTGGGAGAATCGAAATGGATTTCCATACATTATTATACAACTATTTTTTTTAAAGAGGCACTCATCAATGCCCGTATTCTGTCACGATATCGATTTTTTATTTAAATCAAATTATCTTGCTGTCGTGTAGATAATTATTGTATGCAACGTTACATAATAAGGGTTCTTAAAATGCGAGAGTCGGTGGTATTGAAGACTCGAGAATAAAGTATTGTATCACCATTAGTACAGATGCCGTCAAACTTCTTGAACACTAGGCGCGGTGGTGGGGGAGAGTTTGCGCATCGTACACATACGTGCAAAAAAAGTACCTAATTTTTATTTCAAATCTCGGTATAATTATTGAGCCCACAACACAAGTCTTAGTGAGCTTATTGTGGGACTAGGTCGATCCGTGTATAATCACGCCTTTTTCCCGCAGGGATAGGCATAGATTACGGATTTCCATATACTACGATCCTGACATACTTCCTTCGCTTCACATACTCTCATAACCCTCTTCATACATCCTGATCAGTTATTTTATAGTTTTATATTTATTTATTTATTTAATTATATTGATAGTTGTATGGAACACAAGTTGAGAAATAAAACATAAGATATATATGTTTCAAATGGCTGTTATTGAAAAGTCTAAAAATGTCATGTTTGCGGTATTCAGTCTTCTTCTAAAAAGGAAATTCCTTCCATTAAGTTAGATCCAGCGCTGGTACTAGGTCTTGGTTCAAGGGAGTTGGAGCTAGTTTGTGTATCTTGACTATCATTATCTTCATCATCGGAATCACTATCGGACCCTTCGTCGGAGTCACTTTCGTCATCGGCATAAATTACAAATTCGTCAGTGACCAAATCTATCACGTGGTCATTTTTTATGTACTCTTGTTCGATGTCTTTAACCTTGTGGCACAATTTTTCCCATTCGATGGGACCCATTGACGCAACTTTTTCTTTCACGAGGTCGATTACCTTGGTTATGTTCCAGTTAACATTTTTGCTGCCAACATAACCCTTAATTGCTGCCCAAGCCATCTCGATCGGGTTTAGGTCAGGGTGGTAAGGTGGTAAGCGAACCACTGAGTGGTTGTGTTCGGCTAAAATTCTGTCAATGCTGTAATTCTTGTTTTGTTGTTTGTGCGCTAGTACGAGTTTGTATAGCTGTGGCTTGTACATTTTTTCATCATACTGTACTCCTTTATCTTTCAACCATTGACGCATTACAGCTTTGTTTGAGTTTGAGGTTGGGGCAGTTTCGAATTGCTTGTTATGGTACGACGCATTATCGACCACGATTACTGAATTTGGAGGCAGGTTTGGTATCAACTGATTGCGCAGCCATTTTTCATAATTAATGAAATTCATGTTGTCATGATAATCTCCACTTTTTGTGCCCGCTTTAAACACGAGTAGTGCATTTGGCACAAATCCGTTTTCGGAGCCAGCGTGAACTATTACCACGCGCTGTCCTTTCGAAATAGGTTTTTTTAAACCTTGCGTAGACTCGTCGGTCCACGCCTTGCTGCTTGCATGTGACGAGTCGACATATGACTCGTCAGTGTATATTATAGGTCTTCCTTCTTGCCTATATTTACAAATTTTCTGTAGATACTCAATTCGTAACAATCGTATGTTACTTTTTTCTATTAAAAGTTTTCTGTTGTTTTCAGTTTTTTTCCACCTGAAGCGTAACTGTTTTAAAATTCGACGCAAACTTGCTTGCGAGCCATCAAAACTTATATCGTCTTTTAATTTTTTTCTGAGTTTTTCTACGGTGGGGAATTCGTTATTTGTTTTATGGTAATTGTGAATGCACCTCCGAATAACCGCTTGATCAAAACTATCAATGCCCGTTACTTTCTTTTTGCCAGATCTTTTTTTTCCTGGGGTTCGAAAGACAGTGAGCAAGTCAGAGCCCTTCGCTTCATTAATAATTCGGCGGACTGTGCTCACAGACGTTTTTGTGGCGTTGGCAGTGTTTTTTACAGTTTCAATAAAACCCTTTCCGTCCTTCTTAAAAAAACAGTACACATCGTACACCATCTTCCGCGCTTGTCTTTTTAAAACTGTATTATTTTGACGTGGCATTATAACGTCAAAGTCAAGCAATAACTATAACAATAAATAAACTCAACAAAAAATTAACAAGAAACTCAACAATAATGTTCAATACCTATAACAATACTTTAACAAAAACTCAACAATTTTTTTAAATAAGAAACCCAACAATAACAATTGCCTTTATCACTGCACGCAAGTGTACGCGGGAGGCAAAGGAACGTGAACGTGGCGCGGAACGCAAACGTCAACTGATTGACCAATCGTGCGGACGCGACGAGACACCCCTGCCGCCCGCCACGCCGCCACCGCCCGCCCCCTCCCAACGACACCTAAAAATCGCATCTGCGCATGCAAGGTCAAATGTTCAAGAAGTTTGACGGCATCTGTACAAGAACCTAAACTAAAATACCGTGAATTGTTTCCTGGAAAAGACATGAGTATCTACACCTAATCTTCTTGTAAAATAGGTATACCTATACCTACTCATTTAGTCGTCGTCATTTAGGTCAAACATAAAGTGGACACATTGCGTACAATTTGCAACTTACTTCTTCAAGAATATTTCATCCCTCGTGATCCACCCATCCCCATTCAGGTCATACACCGCGATGGAGTGCGCCTGGCGCTCCTCGGTCTCCACCTTAGGTCCATAGCCCAAGATTTGGTAAACAAATCAACTTACTTTAACAAAAGGAACATTTTATCCCTCGTGATCCACCCATCCCCATTCAGGTCATACACCGCAAAGGAGTGCGCCTGGCGCTCCTCAGTCTCCGCCTTAGGTCCATAGCCCAAGATTTGGTAAACAAATCAACTTACTTTAATAGCAGGAACATTTCATCCCTCATGATCCACCCATCTCCATTCAGGTCATACACCGCGAAGCAGTGCGCCCGGCGCTCCTCCTCAGTTCCCCGTAGCATTCGACTCAGTCCCCTGGCCCAGGCCTCAAACTTGATCGCCCCCTCACCCCCCGACGGACCCCGCTCCCATGTCACCCAAATCCTCTCCAGGATCGCCTCTTCGGTGACCAGATCGAAGGTGTTGTGCATTACGTCGCGGAAAGTACTCTGGTCTATACCCTGCGAAAAAGAAAACAACTTGTTTTGAGTTGGCCTCTGAAGAAGGCGTTGGAGTCGAGATAGACAAGTGTTGTAGGATGTCCTGCAACTTTTTGAACTGATGCCCTTGAAGGTAGCTGGCAGAGTGGCTGCTTGGTGAAAGTCAAATATCTAATATTATGCAGCAATGCATATAATATGCCTAAATTGAAGAATAAAGACCTTTTCCTTTTTTACTTTTTTTTAACTATTTATATTTTAATTACAATGTCAAGTTTTGTTACAAATAAATTCACATGAATTTAAAATGCTAAGCAGTTTTACAAAGATCATTTGATCATACTTTTTACCATTTGAAAAAAGTGGTTAAGTTTTTTTTAAAACTCATCGACAAAAAAAACTGAGAGAAATGCGACCTGTGGGTTTACCCTGTGTAGAGGAGATCAACCGGAAATCCGGACTTCCGGACATACGAAATCATTATTGTCGAAGCTGAAGCGGAAAACTTCATTCCTTTCGGTCAATTATTGTTAGGCACATTGGAGTCTTATTCGAAGGCGGTATCGGTACCTGAATATTTCTGACATACATACTTACCGATATTTTATGCCTAGCATCCTCCCATAAACCACGCGGAAACGTATCATGCTGCGGACTCACGCAATACCGGGAATCGCTCGAAGAATTACTTGCTTACTGATGACAGGTATTTCGTCGCTGTTAGATTTTATTGTATTTTATTACAAACGAGTATTGATACCCGTGACCCGTGACCCGGGTATGTCCTAAAACTACGATCAAGGCCACCGGGGGATGGGCAGCAGCATCCCTGGAAAGCGGTGGAGATACTGCGATCGCCAACCCGCATGCCAAGCGTGGCGATTATGGCATTTACCCCCCATGAAAGTGGGGGAGGCTTATGTCCAGCAGTGGACGTTTATGGGCTGATATGGTGGTGGTGGAGTATTGATATAGATTTTTGATTCAGATCTTATTTTAATCAGTTAGTTGATATTACCAATAATATTGTCATAATTTTACTCCAAAATATTTGTAATTTCTTAAGGCTTCTTGAGTTAATAGAACAAGTTGATACCTACGAGTACGTATAAGTTGTATATATTCTTTCGGTACTTAACCTTATAGATTTTGAAGCTAAATTAAATTCTCCATTAAGTAAATTGATTCTATTTCAAGGCTTTTGACTATTGTAATAGAAATGAAATGATATGCGTTAGAAATATTAAATTCATCGACTAGAATTGACACGTTCGTAATCTAATCGATAACCAACATCAAGAAATCCACACGCGAACGTCACGAACTTTTCGTTAGGCAGAAATATGGCCAATTTTTCACCCTAGGGGATTTCATTGGTTATTTCGTATAACTCGTATAACGAAATATCTCTTAATGTAAAGGAAAAACAGTGACGACAAAACAAATAGGGATAGGAAAGTATATAAATCCATACTAACATTATAAATCCATATCCATCCATAGGTACTAATATTATAAATGCGAAAGTAACTCTGTCTGTCTGTCTGTCTATCTGTCTGCCACCCCTTCACGCTTAAACCGATTTAGATGAAATTTTGTATAGAGCTAGTTTGAGTCCCGGGAAAGGATATAGGATAGTTTTACGCCGGAAATCATTCCTTAGATCGTGAAAAGGGGGGTAGAAGTTTGTATGGGTGAGCGATATTTAAGCCTGCGCCTAGGCGCCTACGACAGTTTAATAGCAATTATTTCTATAATATAACGAGTTACACGCGGACGGAGTCCGGAGTCAAAAGCTAGTAAAATATATGTGTGATCGACCACAGTGTATATTTTACTAAAGTACGAGTACATAGGTGTACGAAATAAGTATCATTTGATATTTAACAGTAGCTTTTCGCTGAAGGGAGAGATCTTGATGATGCCGATCTAATTTCAACAATATGAAATTTTCCCTATGGGTTGGGCAGATGTCAGTCGCTTTCGTAAAACTAGTGCCTCCGCCAAATATTGGGATTAGGTGGTATAGCGGACCCAGGACCACTTAGCATGCAACCAGGAAGACGTTAAGAGGATGATAACCTATAGCTCCGTTCCTAATATCTCCGAAACATGTCGCAAATAGTGACTTTACAAGTGAGCTTCAACCTTATTTATGTATTTCTTTAAGTGTTAATATGTCACAGTGAAAATCAATATGAAAGTTGCTAGAGATCTCATATTCTTGTCACTGTGACAAGGTACGAAGTGGCCCAGAAATGAAATTCCTCGTCTGTACATAGTCAACTTTTGTACGGGTAAGTCCCACAAAGTACAATATACATACTGAGATAGAGATACCAGTGAAATACTCCACATAGATCGTAGCGCCGTTGTGTATATAGTAAGAACTAACCGCACGACCGCTGCACCTCTGTCTCTTCAATATGCAAGTGCGATAGATAGAGCTAGCACCCAAGGACATCTGGTACAAACAAGTTAAACTAACATTTCCAGAGAAAAATTCGAACTTCGAGTTGAAAGGCCCCCGGTAAGTCCTATAGGTACGCATCCTAGGTTGCGTGCCAGCAACGAGGTCACATCTAAATAGGGGCAATAAGATCATAATAGGCAAACTGTCATTTCAGAATTGTTTTTTTATCGATAAATCGGTTTTATAGGGCATTGGTAGGATATTTATTTATCAAAATCCAGAAACTGCTGATTCGTACTCATTTCGCCGATGTTTGAGTGTGTTTTGTTTAAGTACGTACTTGTAATGTTAGTTTTCTCAAAAATGGAAATTGGGCGTCTTTTGTTTAAAAATCGAACACTCGATGTGCCTAATTTTTATCCGCCCAAATTTTAAAAGTTTAAACCCTGCCTAGGAGTATAATAATAGTACATTACTACAGACAACGGGACGAAAGGGGTTGCCGGCCGAAGACATATAGACGGCCGAGCGAGCGAGGTCGGATAGGTCTCAGGCGGGCAACCCCATATTTCCCGCCGAGGTATGTATAGTGCTTTTCTCAAACATGCAATGAAATAACCAACAAAAACATCAAAGTTTTATTTTTAATACGCATAGTGGCAGAATGTCATGATGCCTGTGCCACAAATTTATGTGGAATGGAAATTAAAAAAGAGGACTATGCCGGCCTAGGCCTGCAACATTTGTATGAAATTGCATTAACGACCTCTTGTCCTAGCCGCACCTGAAACGTCATACTTCGCAGCCTATTATAAGGAACATAACATCAATATTTCATTGCATGTTTGAGAAATAGTACATTACTACAGAGGCCGCGGCCTCTGTAGTAATGTACTATTATTAAGGGGTTGCCGGCCGAAGACATATAGACGGCCGAGCGAAACCAGGCCGGATAGGTCTGAGACAGGCAACCCCATATTTCCAGCCGAGGTATGTATAGTGCTTTTCTCAAACATGCAATGAAATAAACAACAAAAAAAAAACAAAGTTTTATTTTTATAGTAGCATAGTGGCAGAATGTCATGATGCCTGTGCCAAACTAATGTGGAGAGCCTAGGCCTGCAAGATGTGTATGAAATTCCATTAACGACCTCTTGTCCTAGCCGCACCTGAAACGTCATACTTCGCAGCCTATTATAAGGAACATACTCGTAACATCAATATTTCATTGCATGTTTGAGAAAAAATAATAATTGTAATAATCCTACTAAACCGCATTATTTCCCGCTACCTTAACCCCCTTAAAGCCTGTCACAAACTGGCGCGGCCTGCGGTGGCGGCCGCGGTGGTGGCCAGTTGTGAAGTATGACAATCCTAACAATGATTCAGATACAGGCGGCCTTGACGCGGTGGTTGCGCGGCTGACCGCGGCCGCAAGCCACGCCCCCTCCACCACTGCGCATGTGTAAACGGCCGCGCGGCCTGTTGCAAATTTTCACAACTGACCGCCATTAACCATAGATAAAAATGCATTGTTAGATTATATTATATCCAATATAATGAATATATTTTTAAAAACTATTGATCATACATTTATTAGCTAGGTAGAGTCAAACTGCAGGCTTACGTTTACTTTTGAGTGTCCATAATAAGCAAAAAAAAAATTCTTTTGCTTATTTATGTAATCGGTTTGACGTTTGGTTTGGCGCGAAAATTGACGTAGGCCGCCACCGCAGGCCGCGCAACTGTGTTGTTGTTGCGGCCTGTCAAGCGGCCGGCGGCCAGCCGCCACCGCAGGCCGCGCCTGTTTGTGACACGCTTTATTCATAAAACTTAACAAACGTCTGTTAAGTAAAAGTTGTTTTGTCTTTTTCTAACAAACATAAATGTCAAAGTGACAGATAAGGACAAACCAACTTTAGCGGCTTGTTAACTAATAGAGGCTTGATGGACGTTTATGAAGAATGGGGTAAATCATAAAAAAAAATAAGAAAATAATTTTTAAGAAAAGAAAACCGACTTCAATGGGGGAGGCCGGTGAAAGATTATTATACTTAGATGGTGCACTCTTAGATTCCATACAATAAAATAAAAATGGCTATAAGTATGTTTATAATGGTAGAAGACTAAGTACCCTCAATTCCTCATGGAATCATCGAAAAACATTGCTTGCTTGACAAACAAAACGAAGAGAACAAATCGCCAAACGTGAACTACGCGTCGTTGAAGAGTTCCGTTCTGATCATCATCAGCAGTTCCACTTCATCAAATGTCACTTTTATGAATGAAAATGCTTGATTACTTCATGAAAATACTAAAATCACTATTTGTGTGCCTTTCACATTTGAGGAGTTCCCTCGATTCCTAATGGATCCCATCGTCAGAACTCGAGCATGACAAAAATCAATCGTGAAAATAGAACTTGCTTAACAAACACAGCTAGGAGGACAAATCACCAAACGTGAACTTTTCGTCGTTGAAGAGTTCTGTTCTGATCATCATCAGCAGTTCCACTTCATCCAATGTCACATTTTTGGATGCAAATGCTTGACTTGTTGATAAAAATACAAAAATCACTATATGTTTGCCTTAAAGATTTGAGGAGTTCCCTCAATTCCTCGTGCATACCATCATCAGAACTGCGTTTTGACAAAAACGGGACCAACTTGGATATATATACTTACAATCAAAAAAAGAATTTTCCAAATCGGTTGAGAAACGACGGAGTTATGGAGTAACAAACAGTAAAAAAAAAACATACAACCTAATTGATAACCTCCTCTTTTGAAATCTTGAAGTCGGTTAAAAATACGTACAGCCATAGACAGCCGCCTGAAACCCGCGCTTTTATGGTGTTTGCGCACCAATATTTTTTTCCTGCTGTTTATTGTATATTACAACAGAAAAATACCTTTAAAAACTTAAAATAAGTTATAATTTCTTTGATTTTAACACTTTACTTAACAAATTAGATAATAATGTGTTATTTTTAGTAAAAACCAAGTTTAAAAAGTATAAAAACAGTGTGAAAACTCACGATTACGAATTACAAAATAAATAAAGAAGTTATATCGTGTGACATCTAAATATATAAAAGAAGAAACTGACTGAATGACTGACTGACTGACTGACTGACTGACTGACTGACTGACTGACTGACTGACTGACTGACATATCGACGCACAGCCCAAACCGCTGGTCCTAGAGATTCCAAATTTGGCACGTAGGTGCACTAAGAAAGGATTTTTCAAAATTCAACCCCCAAGGGGGTGAAATGGGGGTCCGATGTTTGTATGGGGAAACAAGATTAGTTGGACTATTTTATTCGAAACTTCACAGGAGTATTTCTAACGATAAATGAGTAAACACGTGTTTGAGGTTTTTTGAAAAATCAACCCCTAAAAGGGGGAAATGTGGTGACAAATTCTGAAAATTGACATGGGTGTTGTTTTTATGGTTTATCGGGTCGCTGATAACGAAAACAACAATGATTTTAAAATCTCACGTGGAGGACGTGAAATACCATCCCCTCTGTTGGGGTGCGAGGGGGATAAAATGTCTAAATATTAATATGGGTGTCGTTTTTATGGTTTTTTGGGACGTTAAAATATTACGAAAAAGGCATCGCTTTTGAAATTTTATATTGTGGACATGAAAACTTCTGAAAATTTGTGCCAAATTGCAAGAAATAACTGACTGACTGAGTGAGTGACATATCAACGCACAGCCCAAATTGCCGGTTCTAGAGATTCCAAATTTGGCACGTAGGTTCCTTATAAAGTCTAGGGGTGCACTAAGAAAGTATTTTTCAAAATTCAACCCCTAAGGGGGTGAAATGGGGGTCCGAAGTTTGTATGGGGAAACAAAATTAGTTGGCTTATTTTATTCGAAACTTCACAGGAGTATTTCTAACAATAAATGAGTAAACACGTGTTTGAGGTTTTTTGAAAAATCAACCCCTAAAAGGGGGAAATGTGGTGACAAATTCTGAAAATCGACATGGGTATTATTTTTATGATATACCGGGTCGCTGATAACGAAAACAACAATGATTTTAAAATCTCACGTGGAGGACGTGAAATACCATCCCCTCTGTTGGGGTGCAAAGGGATTGGAATATTAATGTGGGTGTCGTTATTATGGTTTTTTGGGTCGTTAATTTCGAAAATGGCATTGATTTTGAAATATAATATTGCGGGCATGAAAACTTAAAAGTAGGTGCCAAATTGCAAGAAGAAACTGACTGACTGAGTGAGTGACATATCAACGCACAGCCCAAACTGCTGGTTCGAGAGATACCAAATTTGGCATGTAAGTTCCTTATAAGGTCTAAAGGTGCATGAAGTGCCGTGAGTTCCCTATGAAGATACGACCTTTTCTGATTCAATGTATTGTAAGTGGTTTTATTAATCAGTGCCGTCTGATACGCTTTCGACATAAATCTATATTTGAGCGTCCGAGAGGACTCTTATTAGGAATCCGAGGTACCTAAACTTTGAATAAAGTAACGGCCATATTGATTTTCTTCATTTCCATCCCGATTTTGTTCAAAATCGATATCTGAGCGACCGAGAGGTCCCCTAATACGACTCCGAGGTAAAATTTGGAAAAAGTGGCGGCCATATTGCTTTTCTTCATTTCCGTCCCGATTTCGTTCAAAATCAATATCTGAGCGTCCGAGAGCTCCCCTAATTCGACTCCGAGGTAAAATTTGGAAAAAGTCGCAGTCATATTGATTTTCCTTTTTTTTCCGTCCCGATTTCGTTCAAAATCGATATCTGAGCGTCCGAGAGGTCTCGTAATACGAATCCGAGGTAAAATTTAGAATAAGTGGCGGCCATATTCATTTTTATCATTTCCGTCCCGATTTCCTTCAAAATCGATATCTAAGCGTCCGAGAGAATTCTTAATATGATTCCGAGGTAAAATTTGGAAAAAGTGGCAGCCATATAAATTTTCTTCATTTCAACCCGATTTTTTTCAAAATCGATATCCGAGCTCCCGAGAGGTCCCCTAATACGAATCCGAGGTAAAATTTGGAAAAAGTGGCAGCCACATTGATTTTCTTCATATCCAACCCGATTTCGTTCAAAATCGATATCTGAGCGTCCGAGAGGTCTCTTAATACGAATCTGAGGTAAATTTGGCACTCCATGCATGCCTGTATGCAAAAAAGTTTAATGTTACTATATAGGGGTATCTATGGATTTGCTTTTAAAAACGACATAGAGGTTTAGTCATTTTTTTCCATTTAAATCAACCTTTAGATTTTTTTTAATCGTATGGCATTTATTTACGAACCGTGAGATTTTCGGGAAGACAAGTACGGTTGCCAGTTTTTGTTGCACGTTTAGCACCACCCAGGGGTCACGTGTAGGGTAACAGTGGGTACTCCCTACGGATGTGGTGCAACTTCGACCAAGGGCAACTTGCCTGTTAGAAGTTCGCAAGCCGCTCTAAGGCCTCTAACTTGGCTTAACAATTGCAGCCGGGATCAACGGCTTAGCGTGCCTTCCAAAGCACGAGAGTCAGTTAGTAACCACTCAAAGCGGTCACTTATCCAAGAACTGACCTGACCTGACTGACCTGCGCCTGCGCCTGCTGCTTAACCTTGTGAGGTTACGCGGCGGTGTGTGCACCGCACGCGGTAGGTGGGTGCCGCTGGGCCACGAGCGCTCTAAATTCTTGATAGTTTATGCCAAATTACAATTCAATTGGTCCAGTAAAAGCAACTTAGTTGTAACAGACGGACTGACAGTAAGGAGTGCGAATGGAAGTAAGGTCAAATTTTCTTTTTGGATGCTCCAATGGGAACTGGCAAAACCTACCTAATAAATTTAATTTTAGGAAAAATAAATGTTACACGTGATATTAAATTAGCCGTATTTCTGTACTTTAAAGGACCAGAGTTTATGACCGCTACGCGCTGCTTGGTCGTTATCAGACCTATTGGTGTTACTGTAGTACACATATACTCTGCTCGGTTCAGCCAAACGCGAGATAATCGTGGACAAACATAAGAACCTGTTTTTTGTAGACGGTTAAAAATTTCGCTTAGTACGCGGGCGAAGCCGCGGGCAAATGCTAGTATCAAATAAAAGGCATTGTTGTGAGCATCTCAAATTATGAGCTCCTACTTGTCCACTACAAATTGGAAAACGTATATTTATGTGCCACTACCAACACATACATATTTATAACCCTTGAATCAATAGTTATGTGCTTCCACTTCTTTAAATAATTATGTAAAAAAGTATTTCAAATATTTATTATTTTTTAGTCGATTAAATATTATTTAGAGGCTTGCTCAGATGAATATGACGGATGAGACGTATATATATTTTCGAATTATAATTCTCTTTGTATGTATTTGTACCTTTGGGTAGCGGACCCCAGGCATCCTGAAGGAGGTTGCTGATGCAACTGTACTGGGAATAACGCTAGGATGATGTTGATGATGTATTTGTACCTTTCTATGTGCAATTGTACATTTATTTTGAAGGCTTGGATATGCTCATATATTTATAAACTCGACTGCATACTAATTGACAGAGCGAGCGAACCGTCTCCGTTTCAGCTGACGACAAAAATTCTTTCGTATGTCTGTATGTCCGGATGTTCTCCTCTGCAGGTTGCATTTTTCAACCGATTCTCGTGAGATTTTGTGAGCAGGTTCGATAATTATATATTTTTTGTCGAGTCTTTTTTTGGAAATTTTGAAATTGAAAAAAAATTTTCTTTGAGAGGTCTACAGTTCACAGAGCCACTAGTTTACTAATACTTACGTCGGTCTTCGGGGCAGGCTGGCCAATGCCCGGCGCCGGGGCTGCGGACTGCGCAGCAGCCACGAGGCTCCGGTACATCGTGAACAACGCCTCCAGTTCACACCTGCGTGTAAAGTCGGGCTTTTACGTATGCGTCGTTATTGACCGAGTGAGAGCGAAGCGCGAGCAAAGTGTCTCGGTTTCAGCTTGGGCATGCTTTCGTATGTGTGTCCAGCGGATATCCAGCTGGTCTACTCTAGAGGTCGCATTTCTCAACCGATTTGCGTGAAATTTTGTGAGCAGGTTCGATTACATAATATGTTTTTATTGCTGACTCAGTTCTTGACTTTTTTAAAAAGGAAAATGCGGAGCTATGGGGTTTGAAAACGTAAAAATATCACTTATGAGGTGGAACACACGGAACCACTAGTACCTACGTATTTTATGAAGTTGGTTTTCCGCTTGCACGGTTAAACAGTTAAACAGTTATTTCATTTATTATTAAAGTAGTTAAAAAAACACATTTACACTTAGTTAAAACTGAACCGTTAAACCAAAGCTTGGTTTGTCTCGATGCACCAAAATAGCAACGCACCGGGGAGAAGTATCCGAAGTTGCGAAATATTTCTTTGGAAACTTCTTAGCACGAAAACTTTACAAGCACTGGACACATGCATTGGAAATGGGGTGTAGTGTTATGGCACGGTTTTTATTAATTACCTTTGCAGCTGTTGTTTTAACCGCCTCCCTAAAAATAAGATGTAGTAGAGGAATTAAACGTAATATATTTCCAATGGTAACTAACTTTATTCTCGTGAAAGTTTCCGGAAATTTCAGAGAACTTTCCTGGAAATTTGAGAGCGTTATCTACATATGCAATTTGTACATTGTTAGTTATAAGAAAAAAATGACAGGTCAGTGCGTGGAAAAAAAACTTACCTACGTCAAAATAGTACATTACTACAGAGGCCGGGACGAAAGGGGTTGCCGGCCGAAGACATATAGACGGCCGAGGCGAGCGAGGTCGGATAGGTCTCAGGCGGGCAACCCCATATTTCCCGCCGAGGAAAATAGAGGACTATGCCGGCCTAGGCCTGCAACATTTGTATGAAATTGCATTAACGACCTCTTGTCCTAGCCGCACCTGAAACGTCATACTTCGCAGCCTATTATATATAAGGAACATAACATCAATATTTCATTGCCTGTTTGAGAATTTTAGGAGTTAAAAAACGCGTTAGGTAGGAGTTGAATTTTATTATCATCGGGAGCTGTAATATGAGCTTAAATTTTAATTATTAGATTTCCTGCAATTCTAAGTGGTCCTATGAAGAGAAGGTCTCTCTATGTCTATGTTATAATTTTCCATGCGCAAATAAACTTAACCATGTGACTGTCCAACGCGCTTTGATATAATGTAATTTATTTTCGACATTACGATTACGAGTATGCCATCTGTTTCTATCGTCCTTGTCATTGATAAGATGATCCCATCAAAACATAAATGTGAAAATGGTAGCCAAGTTCACCGACAAAAGCATTGAGATCTAAATGGGCGCCAAGTTCCGTAGATTATCTGAATAGTTGCCAAGTTTGGCACTAGATTGTTTACAGTAAAACTGATTTACTGCGGCTTAATGCATTTTGAGCCTTAACTTGGCAGTTTTCGATGCAGTATGTTATAATACCATAAAAGCTGTTGGATATTTATAAAACTGCCAAGTTAAAGCTAACAAAATACCCAAACCGCTATAGGTGCACCTAAAATATTTGAGGAGTTCCCTCGATTTCTCCAGGACCCTATGATCGGATTCTGATGCGATGACAATGGGACCACCCCGGAAGTATACCGTTCCAAACAAAAAAAAGAATTTTCCAAATCGGTTAATAAATGACGGAGTTCTGAGGTAACTATCATAAATAATAATAAAATCACTGTTTTCTGTTTTTTTCTGGTGTATACCTATACACATAATTACCAAGCTGCATGCCAAATTTCAGCTTTCTAGGTCATCTGGAAGTGGGTTAGGTTTTTGATTACTAGTCAGTCAGTCAGTCAGTCAGTCAGTCAGTGGTAAAAATGCCGTTTTTTGGAATTTATTATCTCAATAACTATTAAACCCCTGAAAAGGTCCTATGCGAGCTTATGCAAGGGGCACTTAAAATCGTCGAACGATGGTGTTCTGAACATGGATTGTCAGTGAACCCATCAAAAACCGAATTAGTAATGTTCACAAAGAAGCGCACTCTAGACAATCTTAGCTTACCAAAACTTCAAGGCACTACACTATCCCTTACAAAAGAGGTAAAATACCTAGGTGTAACCTTAGACGACAAACTGCTATGGAGTAAACATCTAAGCAACAAACTGGAAAAGGCCTGTGTCATATTTTGGCAGTGTAAAAGGCTGCTTGGGAGAACCTGGGGCATACACCCCAAAATCACCATGTGGCTTTACACTGCAGTGATAAGACCCATAATCACCTACGGCGCGGTAGTCTGGTGGCCAAGAACTAGACTAACGACCGCCAAGAATAAACTGCGACAGTTCCAGAGACTAGCTTGTACAGCGGTGACTGGCTGCATGAAAACTACACCCACAGCGGCACTGGAGGTACTGCTGGGACTGCCGCCTCTTGACCTGTTTATCCAGCAGGAGGCGGCCTCGGCGGCCATCAGGCTAAAGTCACTTAACCTCTGGGGGGTAACAAATGGGACCCATACCGAAGTACTTAAGGAAGCAATCACCTACCAACCAATGATAGCCGCTCCTAATGACAAGGTACCCAAACAACATATCTTCAACAAAAGCTATGCAATACAGCTAGTTGAAGAACAATACGATCGGTCCGGAGTACAAGAACTGCGCATTTACACCGATGGCTCGAAAACGAAGACAGGATCGGGCGCAGGAGTGTACTCACCCGAGATAAACATTAATATATCAATAGCCTTAGGCGAACATAGTTCCATTTACCAATGCGAATGCATCGCCATCACACAGGCTGCCAAGGCAGTAGCTAAGCGGCATATCAGAGACCAAAAGATACGCATTGTGTCCGACAGCGCTGCAGTATTACAAGCCCTAGACAGTAACCTCATCCAGTCTGGGCTCATCCTAGAGTGCCACCGAGCTTTGGAGGTGATAGGAACAAAAAACACTGTCACCTTGCAATGGATAAAAGGGCACAGTGACTCTCTAGGTAACGACGTAGCTGACGAGCTGGCCAGGAGAGGATCTAGCCGGCCTGCGTTTGGCCCTAGTCCAACGCTCCCGCTACCTTTCAACCAGATAAGATCATGGCTACGTCACAGAACATCTGAACAACACGCTGATCAATGGACAAATACCAGTACATGCAGACAATCCCGGGAAACAATGCCACACCCGGATGCACGATTTACTAGGCGTCTACTCTCTCTTAACAGAGCGTCACTACGTATAATCGTAGGCACCATTACTGGACACTGCTCACTCAACAAACATTTATATGTTCTAGGTACGACCGACAGCCCCCTATGCAGGGGATGCCTGTCGGCCGATGAAACAGCCACCCACGTCATCCTGGAATGCGAAGGTGTAGCTACACAACGGACTCAAATCCTCAACGCACCGAGGTCACTCCGCGAAGCCTGTGGTGACACCAGGAGGATCCTGCGCTTCTGGTCGGAGTTAGGCTGGCTAGATCCCTAGCCGGCGTTTTTACGTCACGCACAATGGTCCAACTTTCACGGACTAAGTGCGGAAAAAGGAGTCCATAACCATAACCATAACCATAACTATTAAACCTATATTTATGAAATTTGGGGTTCTAGTTGGTTTAACGGATCTTAATATATGTACCAAGCTTCATGTTTTTATGTTAGATAGTTTTGGAGTTATTTGGGGGTCAAAAGTGGCTCCAAACGGTTCGTATAATATAACACACGGCTGCTGTCCGCCAGTTCCTGGGGTGAACTTGGCTGGATACGCTGCCGCGTGTCTAGATAAAAAAACAATACAGGAAATTCTACACAATTATTAAATTGTGTTTTTTTTCAATCGACGGTAAAAGTTACTAGATTTTAATAATCAGGTACCGTTATCAAATTAATGATCTAAAAATTATGTGGTACATTTCTTTGCCTTACGTTTGATTAGGTACATACTGTATTCACGTACTGCGCTGCGCTGTGAACTGTAGACGCGAATTATTTTGTTTTCTAATTGAATAATGATGGTTTCTTGTTCCTTCAACGTAGCCCTTTTGTTTCGTTTTTAGGCGTTTAGTATTTCATTATTTTATAGATCTGGTAAAACATATCGAAAACAATATGTTTTCGTAATTTTTTCGAGAATCTTTTTTCGAGTGGCACAAATGCACAAAAATAAACACAACTATCGTCGTATCTTCCATTTCAATCCATGCCTAGTTTTCTATGGTTCTTATACTTATTATTTCAAGCTTCTAAAAATTAATTGATGCACTAGAACAACCTGCAGAAAAGGTTTATCAATATTTTATTATCCTTCTTACGGAAATATTTTAAATACGTGTTAACAGCTAATCAAGAAAGTGAAAGTTCCCAAAACCTCCGTCACCAAATAAGTGTTTAATCAAAAATACTTATCCTTAATTATTAAGACCCGTAATTAATATGAATTAAAAAGATTACGTACATCGCAAAAAAACAGTTTGTAGTTAGTTTTACTTAATTAGGTAAGCACGCAAACAAAGTTACAACTTTTCTAACACCTTTGCGTTAATTCAAAATACCTACTAAAACGATTTAAAAGGACTTTAGCGAGATAAAACACTCATTTATCAAATTATTTACCTTAATACCTGGCTCTAACTTGTGCACTAACTATTGAACAAATGCTCCACTATATTACACAAATAAAACCAACACAATAAAAGTGCACTTACTTGGTAAAATTAGTGCACTTGTGCAAGCAATCGAGCGTCTTTTCTTTTAGTTTCCTGAGCGACATTGCGTCCGGCCGCCCACGCGCCCGCCGACTGACTCAGTTGAGTTAACTCGAACATCAAGCTTGTGGTAACGCTACAAGTATCGTGCTCTGAAAACAACTGAAATTGCGAATAGGAGAATGAAGTGCTACTATGAGTCTGAAAGTCGAATTGACATGGTAATTACATGCTTTGCGTGATGACTGGTGTTTATTGAAGTGATAGATGTTTGTTTTGGTTGCAGTGGTGGAGTGGATTTACCGATAGGATAGGCGGTAGATGTTACGGGCGGCAAATTTTGAGCCAATTGTTTTTTACGTCAAATACGGTACGGTATTGAATTGTAGTAATCAGTATTGTAAAATTTGGATAGCTTGATACAGGCGGCAAATGTATAATTCCACCACTGTTTGTTTGAAGGGAGTTATCTAGCTTAAGGACGGGTGCTCGTTAAGGTACCATTATAAATAATCACTACGGAATGACATATATATTTTACCTAGTAGGTTATCATTGTAACTAATCAATTTACCGATAACTTGCTCCTTATACCATGCTGTGAACGTCTATCTTTGGTCCATCGCGTATCGCGTTCCCATTTCAAAAATGCTGGTACATTCGGTGCGCGTTGAAGTAATTGCGAAATATATTGAATGATTGGGTCGGAAGATCAAAATAGGCTTCCAGGTCAGAGAAGATCTACGACGACTTGGATACAATCATTGACAACTTGGACATGTGTATCGTAGTCCCATTATAAAGCATGCCATATTCTAGAGGACTACTTGTACAGTCAACATCATTTTTATTACTGTTATAGAGATGTGTTACAATATTTGGCTACTTTCACTGCTACATTATAATGGATCTGAATTTAAAACTAAAACTCAGCTCACGGCATCCCAATACAAACGTGACAGGCGGTTGTGCTTCGACATTAGAGTATGTGGACGCGACATGTACTTATTTTCTGAATTTAGTGCTTTTGACCAACGCCTAAACACCTTCTGCGCCGGTTTATTCTCCGGTACATAAACCGTCGCAGGTGGTTTCACGCCGCACCATTTTAGCCGCTCATGCCTTTTTAGCCGCTGCCCTGAGGCAAACATTAGTCGTACCGTTAGGCCCTGGTCTCCTATTTTATGCTATACGCGACGTCTGACTTCAGCGTCACAATGCTTACTATAGAAATGTACTGAAGTGGTCTTTTTCAAACGTTGACGTCAGCGTCTTGCGTCCATATAAATGTTGACGCTGAAGTCAGACGTCGCGTATAGCATAGAATAGGAGACCAGGGCCTTAGGGTAAAGGTGTTAGTACCAACCTGACAACCTTCCCTCCAGCCTTCTGCAACTATTTACTCCTGGGCCGACGGTTAAGCTTACGCCACACAACTGGTAGCGAGGCCTACCTTGCCTTGCGCCAAACAGGCCGCAGGGCAAAGAAGCAAGACTCCAAGTTCTAGAAGGCCGCTTCTACTTACTTGTTGAACTTAGTGCTTTTAACCAGCGCATCAAACACCTTCTGCGGCGGTTTAGCCACTTGTGCAGGAGGCTTGGGTTCCCGCCAAACAATGGGGGTTACACCTTAAAGACAAAGCACAAGGAAGGACTTGGTCCCTTCTTGTTCAAATTGGGCAAAGTAATATCCAGCATGTTCTACTTACTTATTGAACTTAGTGCTTTTGACCAACGCATCAAACACTTTCTGTGGTGGTTTAGCCCCGGGCGCAGGCGGTTTCGGTTTTCGCCGGACTACTGGCGGTGAGGCCTTCCTGGCCGCCGCTGCACGCCCGGCGTTCAAAAAGATCTTTACACCGCGGAGCGCGATGCAACTAGCCGCCATGCTTATTTGCTTGTTGTCACCCATTTTCTGGAAAGAAAAAAATAAATGAAGAAAATTTACCGATGAATAAGATATGCCGTTCTCGATAACCTTCCTCCCTGCCCACAGTTACACGTAACAACCGAAAGTAAAAACAAATGCGTAGCGCGATTTACCGACAAGGTAAAGTAGTTATAGTTTACATAGTATATACGTATGTATAAGTAGTAATATTATAAGGTTAGTAGTAGTAATAATAGTAGCAGTAGATTGTGTCAGCTAAGAGGTTCAGATGAATTTGTGGCGATTTGTATGTAAACTCTTTGCTAGTCAGCCACGTAAATATTTCTGTCAGCGATACACTTTACTTTGATATCTGTGGAGATGTGGCGATACGATTTCCTGATGTTAAATTGACAAGTGTTCACTAGGAAAAATGTCCTATATTCAATTGGCTGCTATGATTTATTATTCTGAATACAAATAGGTATATACTCATATCCAGTGAGCCAACATTAATTTCCGACCGGCCGACCCTTGAACCCTTATAACAAAGATGGGAGCGATGAACATCGCCTCACAAAACTTGTACTTATGTTATAGAAATACTATTAGCCCCAGTACTGAAATTCTGCAATGACCTTAAAATCCCAAATGCTAGAAGGAAGGGAAGGTTGAAGAGATAGATTCAGTATTAAAGGATCTACAGTGCTGCAATGTTTCTGATATTGACACGTCAGACAACAAATGGCGAGACAAGACGAGGAACGCAATCAGAGAGAGAGTGTAAATAACATAATGTACATTCTAAAAAGCTCGTTTACTGTAGGAAGGATATAGGCTCAAAACCTAACAACACAAGTAGGTAGGTTGCCCTCATGCAGCGTGAGCCATACAAATGGGTAGAAAATGCAAACTTTAATGAAGACAAACGTTGAAGATTAGCTAACTTGGTAATTAGGGGAATCCAGCGTGGTGGTGCAAGGTACGGTCAACTCTACAACATTGTAAACGATTTTGAACTTTATTCTTAAGTAGTATAAGGTCCTAATTTATTAATTTCATTAGTTGGCTAGTGATCTAGTATGCAATGCTATGTTAATTGCATTTACTACAGGAAGTTTAATTCAAGTTTAAAAATAAAGTTTTATACTGTAAACCAATGAAAACTCAACACTAAAACTTGCAAGGGTGGAGTAAGTTTTGAAATGTTTAGAACTATAACTGATTATCGTCCAACCTAGCTACTTTAGGAAGGACTTTAGAATATGCAACACCGTGTTTAGTGTTCATATTTTTTTTATAAATAGTACTCACTATTAGAAAGCCATCCACAAAATTTCAAGTTGCGGCGGCGTACGGTTTACGAGAAAAAAAAATTGGAAAGTTGAAAGTTTCTATACTTAAATCGGTAATTAATACCACGCCATGACAGTCAGACTCCGCCTTAGCTCCGGCGCTGCGGGACAAGCAGCCCTTCCGCCCTCGCGTAAAAAAGCACGATCATCCATGGTTCCGAGGGCCGCTCTCCCTTCGCGCCTCCGAATTTTTATATACACTCAAGGGGTAGGGCAGACAAGACCACGTGGATAGTGGGGTGCTCTGATTCGGTTTTTGATATACTTACCTGCGCCCCAGGGACGTGAGTGACGTAAATCATCTGACTGTAATGGTGTGGTATTAATTACCGATTTTATTATAGAAACTGCCCATTTTTTTTTACGTTTCCGTGACTTGAAATTTTGTGGAAAGCTTTGTAATCATGAGTACAGTTTATAAAAAAATATGAACGCTAAACTCGGTGTTGCATAATCTAAAGTTGAGCCCTACTTTATATCATGATTTAGTTTATGTTGGACATACTGCGTGTGAGTTCGCCCCTGAAGGCGCTAGTGTAGCGTGAGGTCTCCGAAATGTCAAATGTCACGTATTTGACGGTGGGCTACGCGGGCTTATTTCAAAGTAGAATAATGTGGTTCATATTTTGCTATACCTGAGATTAATTATGGCAAATATGCTTTGAGGCAGTTCTATCTTTCAGTAGCACTGACTAGCAATGAAGAATATCCCAAAATTAGCGATATTTCAAAGTGAGAATTCCACTGTAACAGTTACCCAACGTTTATTCAATCATACGATTCAAACATATACATATAATAACACAATAATTCCTGAATATAAAGTATTTCGTACAAAAAGTGTAAGCCGGAATGAAAATTACTAGTCATCATAAACAAAGGCATATCGTGGGTTAGAGCTTGCCTTGGCTTAATCTACCACCGATTAAATCGTACCTGAACTAATTTATCTACGTCAAACTTTACTAATTCGCCTACTATTAAGCACGCCAAGGAATAATAGTTGCGGATGTGGTATTTGTTGCTGTATGTTTTTAAATAGGCGCTGCCGAATGAAGTGCAGAGCTATTTTGTGGAGACTGGCAAATAGCCGGCAATCATTTTTAGGGTTCCGTAGTCAACTAGGAACCCTTATAGTTTCGCCATGTCTGTCCGTCCGTCTGTCCGTCCGTCCGCGGATAATCTCAGTGACCGTTAGCACTAGAAAGCTGAAATTTGGTACTAATATGTATATCAATTACGCCGACAAAGTGGTAAAATAAAAAGTGGAAAAAAATATTTTATTAGGGTACCTCCCCTATACGTAAAGTGGGGAGTGATTTTTTTTTTCATTTTAACCCTAACGTGTGATATATTGTTAGATAGGTATTTAAAAATAAATAGGGGTTTACTAAAATCATTTTTTGATAATGGTAATATTTTCGGAAATAATCGCTCCAGAAGTAAAAAAAAATGTGTCCCCCCCCCTCTAACTTTTGAACCATAAGTTTTAAAAATATGAAAAAATCTCAAAAGTAGAACTTTATAAAAACTTTGTAGGAAAATTATTTTGAACTTGATAGGTTGAATAGTTTTTGAAAAAATTACAAAAATAATTTCTGAACTAAGTTTGTAATTTAAACGTATAAACAGGTGTTTATTGTACCTGTCATTTCTACAAAATCACAATGAAATGACGTGCTTTTTAGGGTTTTGTGTTTCTGTACTTAATATGTCAACTTAATGTGACGGACGGAAAACTACGGAACCCTACACTGAGCGTGGCCCGACACGCTCTTGGCCGGTTTTTTTATTTGATACGTAATGTAACGTACGTGTGTGTGTGTGTACCTACGTGTTGTTATTTGAAACGTATTTTGGTGACTGACAACCATTAAACGTGTACATATATTTTAAAAGTATCGAATTTGTGAAACAGTTCTTATTACATGTTTATGAATGCTAATGCTTTTCCTTTTAGGTTCTCGGAACATTTTCCAATTAAGATTGTAACACCACCATTAACTGCAATAGAAGCTAGTATATTTCGTTAAACTGCCTGTGGCACTATTCCTGGAAATCAGATTGTGTTACCAAGTAATTTTATAGCCCTAAATTGTTACTGAACTCTGAACTTGTCTCAAATTGGCAAAAGCTTTTTACTGCCCCATATCGACAATAACGGACTTTCCCCGTGCTTCGGAACGTACATTACGGTAGGTTTGAAGATGGTATCATCCATGCATGTCGGAATTTGCATGGGAATGCGAATGGGCCCAACTGCACGCGATTTCTTGTGCTTTAAGTTTGGATACAGTAGTGTTTCGTTACCAGTAGTGGCATTAAAATCACTAACTAACTGCAATTGCTCACCGCAGTGCCGGATTAAGACTACTATTGATGCCCCAAGCAATCCACGCCCGTGCCCTCCCCCCATCCATAAGTAACCTAGTATTGGTCTTTGGTTTTTTGGTGCTGTTTAATAGTGCCCCCCAAGATGTGATGCCCTATAAGCAATTGCTTAATTTGCTTATGAGCTAATCCAGCACTGGCTCACTGACTCAAAGCAAATCTAGGCCTCTGACACGCGCTGTCGATATTTGTCCCGAACTTGCGCCATTTCTCGTCAGTAGTATTAAAAGACGTTCTTAGAAAATATAGTTTCATCATCATCATCAGCTTCATCAAGTAGCTTTACCTATATCCCACTGCTGCGCACCGAAAATTCAAGATAGTTATATAGAAATATATCAAAACGTTAAAACATAATAACAACAGGCGATCCTATCGCTATAAAGCGATCTGCTTCAGAAGAAATCGGCGAAGAGTATGTTTGGCCATGCTCAGTGTAAGGTTTCGTAGTTGCCCAATGTACTTACTTTAAACAAGTAAATTTTTAACAAAAAAACACCGACTCCAAACTTTGCCAGACCTCAACCTCCTGCTATATAATTTGAGGAGTTCCTTCGATTTTGCCTTACTTACCCCATCCTCTTGGTATATAATTTGAGGAGTTTCTTCGATTTAGCCTTACCCCATCCTCTTACTATATAATTTGAGGAGTTCCCTCGATTTTTCCAAGATCCCGTCATCAGATCCAGACTTGGTGACAATGGGACCAACTAGAAAACAAACCCTTTCAAATAAAAAAAAGATTTTTTTTAATTGGGCCACTAGTCTCCGAGTAATCGGTGAACATACATAAAAAAAGGACAAAAAAAATATTCCGACGAATTGAGAACCTCCTCCTTTTATTTGAAGTCGGTTAAAATAACAAGCAAATGGACTTTCGCAGCGTCTTTTACTAAGAAGTGACGACTTTTTACGATAATTCAAAAACGGCTTAACTGATCATGTCCGCTATAGTTTTCGTTGAAAGTCTGTATTAAGCTTTACTTTCATGTTTTTTTTTTTTATATTTTTTGGACTCAAAGTTCAAAAGTCAGAGGGTGGGGACACAATTTTTTTTACTTTTGGAGTGAATATTTCCGAAAAATTCACTTTATCAAAAAATGACCTTTATTCATTTCGAAAGACCTATCCAACAGCACCCCACACTATAGGGTTGAAGCAAAAAAAAAAAAAACATCCGCACTTTACGTGTAGGGGAGTTGCCCTATTTTTTTAGGTTTTATTTTACAACCTTGTCAGTGTTATTGATTTATAGATCAATACCAAATTGCAGCTTTCTAGCACTAACCATCACAGAGGAAAGCCTCGGACAGGCAGACGGACATGGTGAAATTATAAGGTTTCCTAGTTTGACTGCGGAACACTAAAAAGGAGAACTCGCAACCGTTTAACACGACAGTCATTGTTATGACTGTCGTGTTAAACTAGAAATACATTTTAGAATAGAAAATAAGAATGAAGAAAAGAAAAAATAAGATGATACAAATCGTAGAGGCATTTTCTTGTTAAAAACTTTGATCGGATCGTCATATATACAAATTGTACAGGTTCTGAACTGCATTATCATCTTTTCCGTTTAAATTTCTAACTAAGAAGTTAGAGTGGGACAAGCTTTTGTGTGTCGTTACTGGCATTATTCGTTCACTGTGACTGAAACACTCGTTCCACATACGGCGCACTTATTTAAATAAATGACTTTGTTATTGCTCCATATGTTATTATTATACGGAAAAATCCAACGAAGACATATCCTATTATGAATTCTCAAACCATTAGACCCACCAGATGCTATGAAAACTCGTGAATTTACTAGCTTAAGTACTTATATATTGTAAATATGTATTACTTGTACAATTCTTTCAAATATGAAAAACCTACAGATAAATTAAGGATTTTTTAAAACTTAGTACCTAATTAGCTCAACCAAAGATCACATATGTCGGCTCTAAACACCAAAGGTAACCAACCAAATCAACGAAATCGATTTCCATAGCTTACAAAAGTTCCTACATACCTCCAAGTTTTAACGGAGTAAATGGATAAAGGGAGCGATACTTACCTTGATTTATGCACGCAAGTCACTACACAATACACACATGTATATAATGGTGGTCTATGATTTATAACTTGGGAAGCGTTGATCGACAAGCCCTTTTTGTGGTTGCTTGGTTACTGTGATATCGAAATTTTCAGGTCGCGAAGGAAAGGTGAAAATAAAATTGAGGTTACGTAAGTTTGGGCACAGATTTTGTAAGTTTGGGGTTGTAGCAGTTGTAGGAGCGAATGTAAGGAAATTCATTGGAATATCGACTTTATTTTATATTAAATACCACAATAAGACTAATTATTGTGACCGTCACATGAATATCGCCGTAGTATAAGTCGGTCGGGTGGACCCGGGTATGTCCTTAAACTACGACCAAGACCACCGGGGAATGGGCAGCAGCGTTCCTAGAGTGCGGTGGAGATATTGCGATCGCCAACCCGCATGCCAAGCGTGGCGATTATGGCATTTACCCTCCATGAAATTGGGGGAGGCCTATGTCCAGCAGTGGACGTCCTAGGGCTGATGTGGTGGATAAGTCGGTCTGTTTAGCCTAGTTGGTAGTGACTCTGCCTCCGAAGCTAGAGGTGGGTTCTTATTAATCGTATTTGGACGCTCAGAGACTATATACATCTCTGAGATATTAAATTAATTTTATATACTTTTGTTTATTCGGCTTCGGACAGATCGTATTCAATACGTCCTTAATATTTGTAAATTTATTTTCATTTAATTGTTAATCAGTATATTTTTTTAATCATTATTATTAAGTAAGATTGTCAGTTTTTTTAATTGTATACATTCACGCTTTGACATGTAAAAGTGCCCTTGTAGCCTATTTGCAGAATAAATATTAGTTTTTTTTTATCCCGGACAAGGCATTATTTCTGCATTTAACACGGATATTTGTTCCTGGGTCTTGGATGTTTTCTATGTATTTAAGTATGTATTTATCTATATAAGTATGTATATCCTCGCCTATTACCCATAGTACAAGCTTTGCTTGGCTTGGGACTAGGTTGATTCGTGCAAGAATGTCCCCCAATATTTATATATAAAATTTTATATTATGTCGTATCAAAGTTTTGCCACTTTGGGCACACACCGGAAGATGTAGTTCTATAAAAATACATACTAAATACATATGTACAGGTGTAGTAAATAATGGTTTGCCTCCGGTTAAACTGGAAAAACGATTGGGCTCGAAGAAGTTTCAATCAATTACCCAATTATTTAACATCTATAACATTATTTAACATTGTAATGTCTTCGGGTCTAATCGCATTACGAGCTTAGCCAATGGGAGAGCATTATTTACTACATGTATCTAATAGTTTGCAATGTCAGACTACTGTAAATTAAAATTAGTCATGTCCAAATATAGTATTTAAAACAATTGGCGAAACGAAGCGAGTTCTCAGTTGATCAGAAGTACCTAGTTTCCCAAATTGTCCGTTATTTTTATTAACCGACTTCAAGATTTCAAAAGAGGAGGTTATCACACTCTGCACAAATTCGGTAATGTTTGTTACTCCAGAACTCCGTCATTTCTGAACCGATTTTGAAAATTCTTTTTTTTTTGATTGTAAGTATATATCCAAGTTGGTCCCGTTTTTGTCAAAACGCAGTTCTGATGATGGGATCTATGAGGAATCGAGGGAATTCCTCAAATGTTAAAGACATACATATAGTGATTTTTGTGTTTTTGTCAACAAATAAAATACTTTCTTAGAAAAGTGTGACATTTGATGAAGTGGAACCGCTCTGTTGATGATCAGAACAGAACTCTTCAACGACGAAAAGTTCACGTTTGGCGATTTGTCCTCCTAGCTGTGTTTGTTAAGCAAGTTCTATTTTCACTGTTAATTTTCGTCATGCTCGAGTTCTCATGATGGGATCCATGAGGAATCGCGGGAACTCCTCAAATGTGAAAGGCACACAAGTGATTTTAGTATTTTCATAAACAAATCAAGCATTTACATTTAAACAAGTGACATTTGATGAAGTGAAAATGCTGATGATGATCAGAATGGAACTCTTCAACGAGGCATAATTCACGTTTGGCGATTTGTTCTCTTCGTCATGTTTGTCAATCAAGCAAGGTTTCCAAGACACATTTTTGTCAAGCTTGAGTTCTGATGGAGGATTCCATGAGGAATTGAGGGTAATTAGTCTTCTAGCATTGTAAAAACATACTACTCATTTTTATTTCATTGTACGGAATCTAAGAGTGCACCATCTAGGTATAATAATCTTTTACCGGCCTCCTCCATTGAAGTCGGTTTTTTTTCTTAAAAATTAATTTAACCGCCTATTTTCTGTTACTCTACTACCAAACCTCGTGGGTTAAAATTTTGTTCAAATTCTGATGTGCTCTTGCAAATTGCAAATATTTACAATCACGGACATATTGCCTCTGTTAATGTCAATGTTGCTTGTACAAGAAATAAATACGGTAAATAAAAACAATATGGTACTAATATGGTTTTTTTTTCAGATTCTGTGATACGGTGTGAGGCTGGTTGGCCAATGCGGCAACTTTGACGGCCGCTGTTCAATTGTCGGTTACGGCACAACGCTAAGTGCAGTTCAATGACTTTCTGAGAGTAATAAAAACTAGTTAATTACCTTTTTGGGTTACGTACCTGAAGGGTCCAAACGGAGCCCTATTGCTGTCACTCGCGTGTCCGTCTGTCTTGTGTCACAGTCACAGATTTTGTTCCGATTTTTTTTTAAGTTGCCCATTGGTATACTCGTATGAACTTGAATTTTAAGTTTGGTTTATTATTACGTATATAATAGCAACAAATATCAATATATTGATAAATCAAAGGACCCCTGGGTGTTCCAAAACTACGACCAAGACCACCGGGGGATGGGCAGCAGCATCCCTAGAGTGCGGTGGAGATACTGCGATCGCCAACCGGCATGCCAAGCTTGGCGATTATGGCACTTACCCCTCATAGAATTGCGGGAGGCCTATGTGCAGCAGTGGACGTCCTTCGGCTGATATGGTGGTGGATGATGGTGGATAAATCAAATTTGATTTTTAGTCGTACGGAACCCTTGGTGCGCGAGTCTGACTCGCAATTGGCCGGTTTTATTTTTCACCAAATCAATAATGAGGGATCATCACGGCTCACAAAATCTGTCGTGCAAGTTATCTTAGCTTAGCTCATATACCTATATCATCTTGCTCATTCCCGCAGATCAAAATAAACCCTGCTTATCACCATTCGACACGTGCTCCTGAATTTCAACAACCACCACAATAACGTTACATTTCGCAACGACCGTGTTCCATTGGTATAAAGGCTAATATCGATTGTGATGACTGTGATTGGTTTATATCAGGGTTATGGTATGCCGGTGTTGTAAGTCCGCCCGGACGCAAGGTGAACCACTGTTGGTATCCACGCTTACCGAGAACGCGCCTCAGGAGGACCGATGTAAGTCTGACCCCTGGATACAGATTGTTGTAAAGAATCTAGAGGTCTAGTTATTTTGGAACTTTGGTGAGGTGAGTCGACAGGTTGTGCATCGCAGCTGGTCACACGGGTTTGGACTATATTGCTGTATTTAGTGTCAGAACTGGTAAATTGCGTGTTTTGTTACCGTTTTGCTTCATGGTCAACGAGTCATCAGTGGTGAAAGAAAGTCAGCGAGAGGCGTACTGAGACCTAATAGGGTGGGGTAAACACTGGGAAACGACAACAACTTAAATGGATATACTTTTCTCCTACTTCCAAATAATTATTTTAGGAGTTTTATAACCCCGTTTTTTTTATATTAAACCCAAAATATAAAATTACAGTAAGCATACACCTTTATGTTCGCCAAACTGTATATACAGTTTGTTGGCGAGTATTGCGCTCTCTCACACATTCGAAACTCAGGTATACCTGCTTATTTCCTAAACTTAGACTAACTCATGCACTAAGTACTATAAACAAAAGCTACAGTACGTAGTGTGTGTTCCAACGTCGTTACGCCATACCATTTAGTTTAATCTAACCCCATATCATATTGTGTCAAGGTAGGTAAGTAGTGTAATAATGAATAACCCTTCGGTCTCGTGTCTCCCCCGACGGACCCCCTGGGGGAGACATTAGGAATCTTCTAGTACTGGTGTCTCCCCTGGCTGGAAAACAAAATATGACTAAAATCCTAGGTATTTGTCACCCAAGCCAAGCGGAAGTTAAGAGCGAAAAATATGCGACATGAGGCTTCTTTATTTAGGTACCTGTGCCTCTCTGGCTTGAAACATTAGGGTTTCTTTCTAGATTCGCCATGTCCGCCTGTCCGCGGCTCATTTCAGTAACCGTTATTTCTATTTGGCATAAGCATGCAAATCAATTTTCACGCTGACAAAACACTAATTTTTTTTTTAAAGTTAGGGGTATCTACCTTCCTTACACATGAAGTGAGGATGCAATTTATTTTTCCTGCAAATCTTTCGTATGAGGTATCGGACAGCGCGTTAAAACTAATGTTAGGTTTTTAGGGTGCGGGTGCCACAGCAAATAATGAAACCTTATATTTTCGCCATGTCCGTCTGTCCGTCTATCCGCGGCTTAGCTCAGTAACCGTTCCTACTACCATCTACTACAAAGTTGTAATTTGGTATAGGTTAATAAGGCATAGTATTAGTTACGCCGACAAAACATTACCTATAATAAAACCTTTATATTTTTTAGCTTGTCTCCCCTACACGTTAGCTCGTTTAAAATTAAAAGGGCGCAGTACGCTCGGTTCTCCATACAAACGTATTTACGCTCTCATTTTAAAACGCTATGCTAGAATAACATGAAACTTTGTATACACAATCTAGGTCGAAAATTAGTTTCTGTTGCTAGAAATTGTAAAAGAAAAAAAATACAGCGGATTTTCGAGTTTTTTTACGGCTTGTATGAAAACCTTCATAATCGCTGTATTTTTTCTCCATTATAATTTCAAGCAGTAGAAACTAATTTCCGACCTAGATATGCCGAATCCCATTGTGTATACAAAGTTTCACGTTATTCTAGCATGGCGTTTTAAAATGAGAGCGTAAATACGATTGTATGGAGAACCGAACGTACTGAGCACTCTTAATGTGCGGTTTCTTTGAACATTTTTTGTGATATTATACTTCAGGCTTCAGTGCCAATTTTTGTTAGAAAGTGCCGTCAAAAGTATCACCTCCTACCCTCCGCCAGCTAAACGGGTACTGGGTATGTGAAAAAGATCGTGGTAGTAGTAATAAAAATGAATTTGTAAGGAAAAATATCATAGCTAAGTAGACACGAGTTAACGAGTAATAGTTGAACTTAAGAAATGTATTCGTAAAAGCAAACCTTCGTAAAATTTTCATTGATTACTTACAAGGCTGCTTTAGCTGACAGAGACAATAGAGAGAGACAATATGAGTTTTTAGCAGAAATAGCAAAACACATGTCCATTATTTTTTCATGTTCTCCAACATATATCAAAACTAGTAATAACAACGCAGTTTGGTTGAACAAAACTCTCTACAGATGTTAGAAGGTTTCGTCACTTTTCAGTATTTTGGAGGACCATTTCTCCGAACAGGTTGAAATTGGGCAGCTAAAAAAATACGTGTCAGCTATTTTTGACTACTCTATAACATATATAAAAATCAATCAAATCGGAGCCGGACAGTTTTTTTTTTAAGACATAGGTGGCAAACGAGCAGACGAATCGCCTGATGGTAAGCGATTAGCGCCGCCCATGGACACTCGCAACACCAGAGGGGTTGTAAGTGCGTTGCCGGCCTTTAAGATGGGAATACGCTCTTTTCTTGAAGGTTTGAAGGTCGGTCCGGAAATACTGCAGGCGACAGTTCATTCCACAGTTTAGCTGTGCGAGGCAAGAAATTTCTGGAGAAACGCACAGTTGAGGACTGCCAACCATCTAAGTGGTGAGGATGGAAATTTTGTCGCGTTGGGCGATGGCGGAAGGAAGCGGCAGGGATTAATCCGAACAATTCCTCGGAGCACTCCCCGTAATACATGCGGTAGAAAATGCAGAGCGAGGCTACATTTCTACGCAGCGCCAAGGAGACAAGCCGTTCCGAAACCCGCTGGCAGCCGACCATTCGAGTCGCTCTCCGTTGGATGCGGTCCAGAGGGAGAAGCTGGTACTGTGGTGCCCCTGCCCAAAGATGAGAACAGTATTCAATATGTGGGCGGACCTGTGCCTTATAAAGCTGTAGGCGATGGGCCGGCGTGAAATACTGTCTCGATCTGTTTAGCACACCGAGCTTTTTCGAGGCTAATTTAGCCTTACCCTCTAAATGACCGCGGAACTGGACTTCACTCGAGACCCGAGTTGGGTACCCTTCCTTGTTAGATGTTTGTAGTTTTATCAGATATAAAGAAAATATAGGTTTACACCACACCTTGCCAAAAGGCGCGTTTTTCCGCACGCTGCGCATCCGGAAAAACCTACTTTTTGGCCAAGTTGTGACGTAAAATTGTGTACAAAACACGGGTCGTAAAACAGAAAGCCCTCTCTCGCATATTTATGACCCTCGCCTGTGGCTCGGGCCTGAAACATGTACGATATCGGCATTTCTTTGTTTTACAACCCATTGTGACATTTTATGTCCGCAATATCACGGGTGGACAGGATTTGGATTGGATAACATTGCGCGTGGCCCGACACGCATTTGGCCAGTTTTTTGAATGAAATATTTATAATTGGACCACTCGGCAAGCCGCGTAGTGTTTTTATTCGCAAACAAATCGCTATTTTCTTGCACATAACACACAGTGCGAGAGGGAAGGATGCTGCATGTTCGACATGAAAGTAATATAACATCTACAATAATCCTTTACTGACTTGAGGAATTGTTGTGACGACGGCGTATCGTCGAGAGCTGTGGCGACCTTGCTCATCACCAGGTTTTTTGCCATCAGGAACACAACATCACGTACCTACGTACAACGTCAGTCATCGTTGTGATACTGAATGGATAACATACAGACATATATGTACACAAAGTCACAAACGGAATCGCTCGCGCCGATAATTTACCATCTCGGCGGCCTCGCGCTTTATTAGCGATTGCTTTCTAGAACAAGGTTGATGCCTTCGCGCAGGTTGCCGCGCATTCTTTCACCGCCGTTTGAACTGCAGCACTTTGGAACTTTAATATACAGCGCTGGTTAAGCTCCCGGGGGTGCCAGAGCTACTAAGGGTGTCAAAGCTCCCGGGATGCTGTGAAAAAACACAGGCCCACATACCTCATAATGTCCAGCAGTGGATGACTGTTGTTGATGATGACTAGTTTTTACCGAAGCCGACTAACATCTGATCGTCGAACCCAAGCGGAAACTATACCTCGTTGAGAATTGACTTGTCAAGTGAGTGGACAATTTGACTGTTAGGAGTTCTCAAGCCACCCGAAAGCCTCTAACTTGACTCAAACACTACTGTCATATACAGCAGCCGGGATGAACGGAAAGTGCCTTTTAAGGCATAAAAGCGTTCATCTAGTAACCATTCAAGCGGCCACCCATCTCAAGGGTTGACCCCGACTGACGATGCTTAAACTCGCATACGTAGAGAAAAGTGCCTACGATATGAGCGGCCGCCGAGCGGGTTCGAAGTTACACGACACCAACAAGCTTGCAATGATACAAACAATGCCATTTCTAAAGTAGTCAATTGGTTCAGTGCCAACAATTTATAAAGAGAAAAATACCAAATATATTTAGTTTGTCACGAGTAACGTAAAGCACAAACAAACAGGTTTCATTGTGAAAGATGAGGAATTGGAACTAATGGATAGTACAGTTGGATTCCAATCTCCAATGGGATCCCCATATTGCTAATCTCTCGAATAGACTGAGTTCTGCAGCTTTTGCAGTGAGCAAGGTCCGTCAACCAATCTATTTTAGTTACTTCCACACCTTCAACACTATTATGTCGTATGGTATTTTACTATGGGGCAGTGCTTCTGAGATTAATACCATTTTTGTTCTGTCTAAAAGGGCTATTCAAGCAATATAGGTATAAAATGGACCATAGAGACTCACTTTGAGATAAGTTCAAGAACATTAATGTAAGAATCATTTATTTATGTACAACGAAAATATATACAAGAATACTTAACCAAAATAATATAAAGAAAATTAATGACATTGCATTGTCAATACATCTATGTTAATAGCTTAATGAAATACAAAACCTACATTACAATCTTATGTATTTAGACGGCTTATGTTTTAGTCTTCTTGTAGTTAAGACACTGGGGGCTACTGTGCCTCGCATATATATCTCTGAGTGATATAATTGATTTAAATTAATAAGTGGTGAAAGTTTTTTGCCACACATATTATAAACCTTTATTTTAAGAAATCTACCTAAGCCTTTTTGTAGTGACTGTTTTTACCTAAAGCAATTAAATATATGTATAAATAAGCTCGCAGTGCCCACCACTCGGCTTCAAAAAATTAGAAAATCATTCAGGGTAGTGGTATAAAGTTTTATAACAAGCTTCCAAGGAACGTAACTGAATTAACTGTTTTTGATGATGATGATGATGTTTTCCTGTTGCCCCTCATTAGGGGCATAGGGCTAGCAGAAAAGTTTTCCATTTGTCCCGATCTCGCGCGGCTTCTTCCAACTCTTTCCAGCCGAGACCAGTTGAGCCACAGGTTCCTTCTCAACTGTCCATGTGTTCCGAGGACGCCCGGCTGTCTTATGCCGGTAGATTGCCAGGGTAGGCCCTGCTTGGACAGGTGGTCGCACAGTGTGTTATAAACCCCTTTTTTGTCTCACCCACTTTTTTTTCCAGAACCCTATAGTTTACACGTTTCAAAACAGCAGACTAAAATTCCCACGTCGATATGGCTCGTAGCTTTTTTGTGAAAAAATATCAAAGTTTGCTTATAATCGGGTCATGAAATTTATAAAATCTAAAAACTAATTTGTAGTAAATTACTTACGGAAATATCAATAATACCAATTGAATAGACATTAAATGCTACATCTTTAATAACGTTTTTGTATATTTTCTGCCACTAGATAACGAGGAATTTCCTTTTTTCTCTTTTTCTGTTATAATTTTTTTACTCTGGAGTTCCGCCGTAGTAGCAAACGAAACCAATACTAAACGATAGTTTACGGTTAGCTTAATCAACAGAAAAAAAAAAACTGCTGCTAATTCCGTGGAACTTAGAACTTACAAGTGATATAAGTTTCATCCGGATTGCTTGTGTCTAGGGTTGTCACTTTAAGTTTGTTAATCCGGATCAGAATTTCGAGCGAAGTTGGGCAATTAACTATTTAGGTTTTCACAACTTACCGAAATGTAATCAGAAAAGGACGTAAGCAACATCAGAAAGAGGGCTCGGTAACCGGTTTCTTCTTCATACAAAAAAAGGTATGATTTTTCATTATTTTCCCCCCTATTTCTTTTTAATTTGGCAAAATAACAATACGAAGCAATAACTCAAATAGTTCTTCTTTATACAATGTCATGAATAGTAAAAATGTAAATACTGTGCTAATAAAGTTTTGACGATCTGCTGCATGAAATATGGGAAGGAGTCCACCCTCGTAAAGTGAATGCTAAAACCTCATATCGAAAAGTGTAGCATTGAGGAACCGAGGGTGAGGCATATAATAAATACTGGCGGTATGATAGGGAGCATCATTCGAGGAAAACAAGTCGCGAAGGAGCCATGTTCGACTTGTTTCACAGGGCACTAGTCTCCTCTCCTTAGACCCCGTAATTGGCGATTATGGACTACAAAATCGAAAAACCAAAATAAAAAATATCCGTTGCCAAAAGAAGCCATATCCCTATTAAAACCTTGTGCTAGACACATAATGTTGATGAGGGAGACAATTTAGAATTATGTAGCGAGGAGTAGGAAAAGAAAATAAAGAAATTAAATTTTTAATAAAAAATCATAGACTGGCTAATTTTAAATATTAATAAATATTATACAAAATGAACATTATAGTTATTGACAGTTATGAAAATACATTACTATGCAGCTTAATTAAAATTACTTTCGTAATTTTGCAACTCGTATAAAAGATATTCGTATTCGTGTAAATGATTTTTTTTTAAGTTATTAAAAACATTATATCCTATTATCATGACCCTAGGTGACATAAATATAGTTAATTAGTTTATATACGATAATACTTGACTGATTTCAAGTATACAAACCCGGATCATAACCATTCATGGGATCCGGATATACAAGGTGACAACCCTGAACACAAGTAAAAAATTTGATAACTTCTCTAAGTTCCACGGAATTAGCAGCAGATTTTTTTTCTGTTGATAAAACTAGGCGTAAACAATCGTTTACTATTGGTTTCGTTTGCTACTACGACGGAACTCCAGGGTAAAAAAATAAAAACAGAAAAAGAGAAAAATTGACATTTCTTGTTATCTACTTGCGGAAAATTATTCTAAAACGTTATAAAAGATGAAGGATTAAATAGTTACTCAATTGGTAAAATCAATATTTCCTTAAGTAATTTTCATCGGCTGACATGATGATTAAGTAATTTAGTTCATTAGCATTTTTAGCTTTTGTGAATTTCATCACCCGGATATAAGCAAACTTTGATATTTTTTTACAAAAAAACTACAAGCCGTATCGACGTGGGAGTTTTAGTCTGCTGTTTAGAATCGTATAAACAATAGGATTCTGGAAAAAAAAGCGGGTGAGAGAATAAAGGGGTTTATAACACACTGTGGGTCGTCCGATCTTCGAAGCGTGTGTCCAATCCAACGCCACTTCCTTTCCCGGACCTCTTCCCTTATGGATTTCTGGTTAGTCATCTGCCATAGTCTCGCGTTTGACATGGTACGTGGCCAGAATACCCCAAGGATTCGGCGCAGGCATTTGTTGATAAACACCTGCATGCGATTGGCGATGTCTTTCCTCACGAGCCATGTCTCGCAGCCGTACAGTAGGACTGGCTTGACGTTGGATTTGAACACCCTGATCAATTAACTGTTAATAGATTAACCCCCTTATTCATAAAACTTAACAAACCTCTGTTAACTAAAAGATGTTTTGTCCCTTTCTCACAAACATAAATGTCAAAGTGACAGATAAGGACAAACCAACTTTAGCGGCTTGTTAACTAATAGAGGCTTGATGGGCGTTTATCACAGACATCAGAGAAAAGCAGACTCGCGGTATTAAGCCAGATGATTTTCCATATAGTTGTCTCTTTAATCCTTATGGTGCACGAAAATGAGTTAGAATGCGACAGATAATACAATCATTTTCGGCTGTTAACAAGTTGTCTCGATTTGTGAGCACACCAGGATGTTAAATCCCATATAAACTTAACACACCATAACGTCAGTTCAGTACAATTTTCAGTTATGAAGACGGAGACAATGACAGGTGAAGACGTGTCAGATGTCACTTGTCTGTCTCTCTCAAGCTTTCTGATTTGTACATTAGTGAGAATAGATCAGACGTACAAAAATCGTTCAACTTAAATGAGCGGATCTGCTTTACTCTGATATCTGTGGCGTTTATGAATAAGGGGATAAAAAATTATGTAAAGCGTAAACTCATAACATAACATAACGAATTTTTAATTGTGACTGGAATAGTAATGATTTATTTATATTTTTTTTAATATTTATGACATCCGATATTAATGAAATGACTTATTGTTCTTTTTGACAATTTGATTTTATTCTAGAAGCTGTCTAGACTTCTACAAGTTCTACATATATGTATACATTCTTTGTTTTATGTTTTGACGATCCTACTGTGTATTTAACTACATAATATAATTTATTAATTTTGACATACCTACAGCATATTAAATATAATGAAACGGGTCACTCTCGTCTTTAAGGTCGAATATCGGTTCGCGGTGTTTAATCATGAGTACCTACCTATCGCGGCAGCGGTTTTTTCGGTGCTAAAAAATCCGTTGCCGCGATAGTGACCCGCTTCATTATATTTAATATGTCTCAAACTCACGGGAGTTTTCTGTACATAAATACAGCAATTCTTTATTTATTTTATCATCATCATCATCATCATGTCAGCCGAAAGACGTCCACTGCTGGACATAGGCCTCCCCAAAGACTTCCACAATGACCGGTCCTGCGCCACCCGCATCCAGCGGACACCGGCGACCTTTACCAGGTCATCGGTCCACCGTGTGGGGGGCCTGCCCACGCTACGCCTTCCGGTACGTGGCCGCCACTCGAGAACCTTTCCGCCCCAACGGCCATCGGTTCTACGTGCAATGTGCCCCGCCCACTGCCACTTAAGTTTAGCGATTCGGAGGGCTATATCGGTCACTTTGGTTCTGCTGCGGATGGCTTCATTCCTGATGCGATCACGCAGAGAAACTACTAACAAAGCTCTCTCCATTGCTCTTTGGGTGACTTTGAGCCTTCTTATGAGGCCCATAGTAAGCGACCACGTTTCAGTGCCATATGTCATCACTGGCAACACACACTGGTCAAAGACTTTCGTCTTGAGACACTGCGGAATATTGGACGAAAAGATATGCCGTAGCTTCCCGAACGCTGCCCAGCCGAGTCGGATTCGACGATAAACCTCTTTCTCGAAGTTGAACTTACCTAACTGGACAGTCTGTCCTAGGTATATGTAATCGTCTACAACTTCGAGCGTAAAGTGTCCGATTGTTACGGGAGTTGGTGTGACACGGGCATTTGATATGATCTTCGTCTTGTCCATGTTCATCCTTAGACCAACTCGATCGGAGGCTCTACTGAGGTACTTAAATCATCCATGGTCTCAGCCAAGACTACTATATCGTCCACAAACCGAAGGTGAGTGAGGTACTCGCCGTTTATGTTGATGCCTAGCCTTCTCCAGCCCAGAGTCTTAAAAACATCCTCCAGTGCAGCTGAAAACAGTTTAGGAGAAATAACATCTCCTTGCCTGACTCCCCGCTGCAACGAAATAGGCTTTGAGTTCTGGTCCTGGAGTCGAACTTACATAGTGGCGTACTCGTACAAGCACTTCAGCACTTCGATATAGCGGTAGTCCACTTGGCACCGCTGGAGAGATTGTAGTACAGCCCAGGTTTCAATCGAATCGAAGGCTTTCTCGTAGTCCACGAACGCTAAACAGAGGGGCAGGTTATACTCCTCAGTCTTCTGTATAACCTGACGGAGCGTATAGATGTGGTCTACGGTGCTAAAGCCTCTTCGGAAACCGGCTTGTTCGGGAGGCTGGAAGTCATCTAGGCTGCGTGCGAGACGGTTCGTAATGACTCTTGAAAACAGCTTATAGACATGGCTCAGAAGTGAGATGGGTCGGTAGTTCTTCAGTAAGGAGTTGTCACCTTTTTTGAAGAACAGCACCACCACACTTCTGTTCCATGCCTTGGGAGTTTTCCCTTCCAGTAAGACGGAGTCGAACAACTTCTGAAGGGCCCTAAGGACCGGTTTTCCACCCGCCTTCAGGAGCTCGCCTGTAATTCCGTCTTCACCGGGTGCCTTGTTGTTCTTAAGCTGTTTAAGAGCCATTCTAATCTCGTACAGGCTGATGTCCGGGATATCTTCGGTATAGTGTCGGGTTAATCTAGCTCTAGGGTCTTCTGCTAGACCAACTTCGGGTCTTCTAGTCGACGTGTATAGCTGTCCATAAAAGCACTCTATCTCACTCAGAAGCTCAGGTTTGGACGAAACGATTCTGCCATCGTCAGTTTTTAATCTGGCGAGCTGGCTCTGCCCAATAGACAGATCTCTTGAGAAAACTTTAGAGCCCTTATTCTGCTCGATGGCCTCTTCAATACGATTTGTATTGAATTGGCGCAGATCGCGGGTAAGGGACTTGGAGATCCGTTTATTGAGCTGCCTGTATAATGTCGCATCGGCCGAAGACTGCAGAATCATCTTATTCCTTTCCTCGATGAGCCTCTGAGTGAAGACAGAGAGCATTTTGGCTCTGTGAGTTCGTTGGGCCTTAAAGAACTTAGACCCAATGCTATGGACAGCTTCCACAAACCCGTTGTTGAATTCGTCCACATCTCTGCCTAGACAATCGAAACGGTTTTGGAGTTCCAGCTGAAAGCTCTCGGGGTTTTGGACTTGGACTGCTGCTGGACGGAGCGTGGACTTCATCAGTCGAGAGCGCTCTAGCTTGACGCATATATTCAATGTGCCTTTTACCAGACGGTGATCACTTCCGGTTTTAACAGTATTGATCACAGAGATATCATTGAATATATGCCTCTTTGTAGACATGATGAAGTCAATCTCGTTTTTTGTTGCACCGTCCGGACTCACCCAGGTCCACTTCCTGTGCTCGCGTTTCTTGAAGAAGGAGTTCATCATGTAGATTCCCTCCTTCTCCAAGAAACCAGCCAGTAGTTGGCCCCGGTGGTTCCGATTTCCAACTCCAAATTGCCCCACTCTCAGCTCTTCACCATTTCTTTTGCCCAGTTTGGCGTTGAAATCCCCCATAACAACGGTGAAGTAGGTTTTAGAACTATGCATGACTTTTGATATATCCTCATACATAGCCTCCACCTCGTCGTCGGAGTGTGCCGAGGTCGGCGCGTACACCTGTATGACCGTCAACGAGTACCTCTTGGTTACTCTGAGTATAAGGTACGCCACCCTGGCCGACACACTCTCGATCTTCACCACGTTGTTAACGAGGGATTTGTGGACGATAAACCCGACACCGCCTTGGGACTGTTGGTCGCCCTCCCGGAAATAGAGCAAGTTTTCAGCCGGACTTCAGGGTTATCGTGTCCTCCCCCTCTCTTCGAACTTCAGAACCCTACGATATCCAAACGCAACTTGCTCAATCCTTCCTCCAGTTCCGCTATCTTTTCGTCGGTCCGCAGTGTTCTCGTGTTATATGTTGCCAGGGCCAGAAGTCGTCGGTGGTGGTAGCCGGATCTTAACCGGAGATTCTTCGCACCCCTGACCCCGCTAGTACCCTGGCCGCTACCAGAACCAGGGTACCGGGGGTCGCCGGAACCTCGGGGCCGTGGCCTGTTTGTGTCTATCATTAGGGGGTAATTGCCATAATCGCCACGCTTGGCATGCGGGTTGGCGATCGCAGTGTCTCCACCGCACTCCAGGGATGCTGCTGCCCATCCCCCGGTGGTCTTGGACGTTTGTTTGCCACCGACGTGGTATAAAAAAAAAATACCCGGGTCCACTACAATATTTATTTAAATGATGATAATAGCATCAATAATTAACTTAATTAAATGTTGTAACTGACGATTCGAAAGTGCTTGTTGCTAGGCTTACTCGTATTTGAATAAAGAGTATTTTGACTTTGACTTTGACGTCCTTTAAACGTCCTTTTAACGTCTTTTAATTTTCTTGCTCCTACTGGAGCAACCTTAGAGCATCTGCAGTAACCTCTTGTATCCAAAAACCGGCCAAGTGCGAGTCGGACTCGCGCACGAAGGGTTCCGTACCAAAAAAAACGCCAATAACTACTCAGTTGTATGGGAGCCCCACTAATTATTATTATTATTTTGATTTTAGTATTTGTTGTTGTAGCCACAATAAAAATACATAATCTGTGCAAATTTCAACTGTCTAGCTATTACGGTTCTTGAGATCTAGCTCGGCGAGTGGTAGCCATGAAAAAGGGCTAAAATATCACGTTTTTTGTATGGGAGCCCCCTTCATTATTCTTATTATTTTGTTTTTAGTATTTCTCGTAATAGCGACAACAGAAATACACAATCTGTGAAAATTTCAACTGTCTAGCTATTACGGTTCTTGAGATACAGCCTGGTGACACGGACGGACGGACAGCGAAGTCTTAGTAATAGGGTCCCGTTTTTACCCTTTGGGTACGGAAACCTAAAAAGTAATCTCTTAATTCAATTCTGAGATATTTTGGTCTAAAGTTATGATCTCTAAGTAATGGATCTTGGCAACGCCAAAATCTGCGTTTTTCGAAAGCAGAAGAAGCCATTTCTAACAATATTAAAAAAGCGGAATTACAAGGATTTGGAAAATAATATGTGTTTAATTTTACCCCGGGTTCACATTTAAAGCCATCATAGTATTTATTTAATACTAAATGTGTTCTGAATAAGATAACTCTGGACTCATAAATGTGGACTCGATTCAAACCTAAAATAAATAATAAGAGTAGTAGCATGAACTGCATTAGTAGTGCACAGAATTTTATCGATATCGATAAAAACAGCTATTATCGATAAAAACAGCTTTTATCGATAAACCTGCTTTCGTCGGACGCCACTATTTGATCTGTTGGGTTTGTACTATTGATGTGTCAGTTTGACGTCTGTTGTATGTTCATGTTGGTATTACATTGCCATGCAAAGTGCGTTCAATTTTTGATCATACCCTTGGTATGAGAGTCCCGACTCTTATAACGTAGTGTTTATATACTCTTTGCTTGGCACCACGAAATTATAGCGTGACACTTAGCAGTCAATGCTGATTCTGAGGTAATAAATAACAAGTTATGATTCAAAATTAGTTGCGCATTTTTGGTTTGCAAGGTTTTTTTTTAATTTTGTAAATTACATTTATCAATTATCAGTATTTTTAAAAAATATATATAAAATGTTAATAATGTGTAGTCACTCCAGTAGATTAAAAAAAGTACATGTTAATGTACATTAGCATTTTTTTCAAATATTTTTTTTTTTACTGAGACCTCTTGAAAATAATTGTAAGACCGATCAATAGTGTAGGTACCATTTAAAATTTGCTCCTATTCCAGGCACACTGTAGAACAAGGTACGGGTACCTAGTCGCCATACTGGCCCTGTGCGGGTTGGGGACTTCGCAGACAATGAATGAATTTATTTGTACACGTATGTTTCCTCAGAATTTTCTTTTATCGAAAAGCTAACGGTAAATATCAAACAATATTCCGTACTAAAATTCCAAAGGCTCATTGGTTTGGTAGCCGGAATTCCAACCCGCGACCGCCGTTCGACAGCCGCATGCTTGAACCACTAAGCTACCGCAGCGGGGATTGGTATAAATAAATATTTCTTGTTTATATTAAAAACATAATTTTATAAACCATCAATAAAGTTCACGTGAATTCGTTCGGTTGTGCGTCACAAAACAAGTTGTTCCGTCGTCACGTGCTTCGTATACATACTTTAAAAACAAAATATGAATATATATGCTTAATCTAAATTTTACAACACTAGCAAATACCATGTTAATAACAGGTTCTGAGAGAAGACAGATAGATTGAGCATGCACCAAACGTCCAAACCGTCTGATGGAATCGTAAGCGTTATTGTTCATCCAAAACTGATTGTATGGAAAGTTTGACAAGTTCCTATTTGAAGTTGCCGCCGATCGGTCTGTATAATAATAGTCGTTTATATGAACGGTCTAATTAGCGATGAGTGTCGACGAACATCCTATGAGACTGGATAGAGGGCTGTGACAAGGGCGGATGCAGAAGGCGGTACTCGGAAGGAGGTTCCTGTACTGTCACTGTCGTCCTAACCACCGGTAGATGAGGCCCGCCTCGCTGCCAACGGCACCCTAGGTTACGTTTTTAGGGTTCCGTGGTCAACTACGAACCCTTATATTTTCG
Organism: Notocelia uddmanniana; assembly: GCA_905163555.1. Taxonomy (NCBI): domain Eukaryota; kingdom Metazoa; phylum Arthropoda; class Insecta; order Lepidoptera; family Tortricidae; genus Notocelia; species Notocelia uddmanniana. Next base: position 4,678,239 of record LR991057.1, read on the forward strand.
TCATGTCTGTCTGTCTGTCCGAGGCTTTGTTCTGTGATTGTTAGTATAAAATTAAAATCTAGAAAGAAAGCTGCAATTCGGTATGAATATATAAATCAATAAATCTGACAAAGTGAAAAAAACCCCTACACGTAAAGGGTACTTCCCCTACACGTAAAGTGGGGAGGAAATATTCTTTTGCTTCAACCCTATGGTGTGGGGTGTTGTTGGATAGGTCTTCCAAAATATCATCATTCTTGATTAAGTGAATATTGTCGGTAATATTCACTCCAAAAAAATGCCCCCCTCTTCCTCTAATTTTTGAACTATGGCCCCGAGAAAAAGGAAAACAATCATGAAAGTAAAACTTAATAAAGACTTTTAACGAAAACTATAGCGGATATGATCAGTTGAGCTGTATTTTAGTTATCGTAAAAAGTCTTCCCTTCTTAGTAAAAGACGTATTAAACGCTGCGAAGGTATTCCCATTTGCATGTTATTATTTATTCAAAGTAAGTTCATTGGACAGCTACACTGAGCATGGCCCGACATGGTCTTGGCCGATTTTTTGTTATGTTTTTATATTTTGTATGTACATTTTTTATATTTAAATTTTTATAAATGTATTATGAAAAACCTAACCGTGGAGAGAGAATAAATGAACTGTATATAGTAATAATTTTATTATAATATTTTTCAGGCATCAGAAAGCCCATATTATAAATACTTTAAAGACTCATAGCATATGTTAGGTAGGTTAACCTTACCTATTCAAAGTATAAGAACTATAGATAATTAAAACAAGTTCTATAATTAAACTGGTCTCATAAATGCAGGATAGTTTATGGTTAGGTACTTCGCACGTACTTCGTCCTGTTAGACTTCTATTCAAATTATGGTAGGTGTAGGTATGTTATATGTGGTAGGTACGTTATTACTTATTATATTAATGTTATTATGCGGTACTAACGTTTTTAATATTTATATTTTTTATACATATTGGTTGGTACCACACAAATCGACCTAGTCCCAAACTAAACAAAGCTTGTACTATGGGTACTAGACTATAAATATACATACTTAAATATACAGAAAACATCCAAGACTCAGGGACAAATATTCGTGTTGAATACACAAATGATGCTCTGACCGGGATTCGAACGCGGGACCTCCGGCTTCGTAGGCAGAGTCACTACCGACTAAGCCAAAGTAGTCGTCATAATGGTACTTGGCATTATAAAATAAATTCATTTTTACATGTTAAGAAACAGATACGTAACCATATTTATCTTTGCGGTCTCTGACTGAATGTAAATGTTATCGCGGTTATCTATGTCATTAAAATGTCTTTGTCATTAATTATTGAGTTTTTCGGAGAGAATACCGGGTATTCGATATTTATCCGGGTACTAATTAGTCATAGTTCAATACATAATTATGTTTAGAAGGTCCCTTTTATAAAAAGTTTGACGAATATGTTACCAAATATGACTAAAACTAGTTATAACTTTTAGATTCACATAAAACATCCCGTTTTGTAAGTAAAAACATGTATATGTTTAACATTACGTCTATAATTTTTAAAGGACAGACACGTCACCCCACACTTGTATGTGCATTAAATGTTATTTCATCCCCTGGTTACATGTTTGTGGTGCCCCCTATTCCCCTAATATAATATTATAATTATTCCAAAATTTCACATTAAATTTTGCACCTTTCTATTTCATAATTGTTGTACTTGTAGTCTCCTAGTAAATCCACTGAGACATACAGACGGACGGATAGACATGACAAAATTATAACGGTTCCGTTTTCGCCATTTTGGCTGCATTTTCCTGCCCCAATAAGTCGAAAGAGTTTCTATTGTACTTATTTTCACTCAAGTCACAAAAATTCAATAAATATTTGAGTGTTGATAACGAATAAATTGACAAATTTCATTTTTTTAAGCAGGCTTTTTTCCGATGAAAAAAAAGGGCAAAAAGTTAAGTAAGTAAAACCACACTTTTAAATTATCGAAAATATCTCAATTTCATATAAATAAATCAATTTCAAAAGTTCCTCATTCTAAAAGAGAGTAAGTGACAAGTAAGGCGTCACAGTGCCATCAGACAGAATGATCATACAGAAGCACTGTTACTAAGAAAGATCTACTAAAGAAAGTGAACTGCTGTTCTTTTTGTGCGTTGTGACTGTCACAATTTCATAGTAGTTACTACGATATGGGCTTTCTTCACATTTTCGTAAATATTTAGAAAACTAATAGCTATAAAAATATTTAAAAAAAAATGAGTTAAGTTGTCAATTGCAAACAACAAACAAGCTATTCTCAATTGGTGATAAGCTAGAAGCATGTGGCTCGACCCAATTCGTCGGCACTGTGAACCGAACGCGTTCCATTCAGTCATTCGCACTGCCCGCCAGCTGCGGTCGCGTACGCGATTAAAAATAAAACGCGCCGGGAAATTAAAAAGTTAGTGTTCCATATTTGAGTGAGTTCGTTCACTTTGTAAGTATTTGGGTGTTTTTCATGTTTTAACTAGCTAGAGAAATTTGTATGTATTGTGATTAATTAATTGGCACTGATGTCTTATTTAAATAAAATATGATAAATATAGTACCTCATTATACGTTATTTTCCATAATTTTAAAACAATCTCTTATAAAGGAAATATTAAGTCACATACCAAATAACACTGTTGTTTGTTATTGATTGTCTTGCTAATCGTTCTTAGATAAGTAAACAATTTTTCAACTTTTATAACAATGAGTTATTAATTATATATATGTGTAAACATTGTCTGCATTTTAAACGTGAATCATGGACTCTTATCCAGCCCATAAACATTTTAAACAAAAGTTAATCGTTAATAATATAAAACTTCTTTTAATGGCTGAATGCGCCAGGAGCGCGTGCCATTAAAAATAACTTTTTTGAAAATTAACATTGCTTATTGTACAAATTGACATGATCAGCAAGTTATCTCTCATTAAATTGTCACATATAAATATTAACGGCGGAAATAATAAACAAGAAGTACATTACCTCAATTGCCATAGATTTCCCATCGATTCTTTCTATCAATTAGGCTACAACTTTGAACCTTATCCTTATGTAAACATAGCTCTAAATAAAAATTTCTTTGACTATCGCAAGAAAGCTGTATACTGTATCGATTTCCTTGATATTTAAGTGACGGTAATACATGATATTTAACGCCCTAGGCGTAGAAAAGCATTAGCCGGCATGCTGTCATTTTATCGTGCATAATATGTGAAATTTCATTTTGAAATGTACGGCCATAACCTAAGGAAAACATCCAAGATCCAGAAAAATACGTATTCATGTTATTCTATACAAATATTCGCCCTTACTGCCATTCGAACCTAGGACCGTCAGCTTCGTAGGCAGAGTCATCACTAGGCTAAACTGGTCGTCAAAAGTAATATTCAGTCACATTTAAACCTGACAGTTTTAAGACGAAACGTATACGTTTGACATCGTTTGACAGTTTTGTGAACGATTTTATAACAACTCGTTAATATACAAGTTACACGTACATGTAGCACACGAAAATTTCGATTTAAAAATATGAGGTTTTTTTAATGCGGAGTATGCAATAACCAAAGTTTAAATGAAATTATAATGAATAGGTTCGTTGGTCATTAACAACAACTGTCATTAGAAAATACCTGCTGTCAATTATTTTCATAAATAAGAGTGTAATGATTATTTTTGTCTACCCCCACTTAAAAAGGTGTGTGTAAACATTTGGAAACGAAGTTTCGTTTGTTATCTTTCAAAAACTAATAACAAAAAATGCCTAAATCGTATATTTCACTGATCGGAAAACAAATGAAGCTCTGCCGACGAGAATGTAAGTACATTTTAATGAAAAAGAAGTGAAATAATTACAGAAACTGAAAACTAACGGTCTGTGCATTTCCCAAACCGTTAAACCATTTAGTAGACGCCGGTTGAATTTTTATTTTGTATTTACCATATCATTATTTAATTATACTGAATCACTACATATTATTATTATTTAATAAAGTTTTTTGTCTACTTTTGAACGAATTATATTTCAATTTTTACTAGGAGTGATCATGAGAATGTTTGGGTATAATTGGGATTTTGTGTAAATTGGCTAAAATATAAAGGGCCTGTTTTACATTTAAGTTAGTTTTAATTTTATTTAGGTTATTTTTGTTAAGTATTCTTGTATATATATATATATTGTCATGGTCCATAAATAAATTACACTTCTAATAAAAAAAAAGCTTTTTTAAATCTATTCCCATAAGAATTCCACGCATACGAAGTTTTTACAAGATTTTATTTATTTTCACCTGTCCCGTTGTCTGTCGGTTTGTAATCAAATCTTGCAAGTTAAATTAGATCATTTCCCGGTTTCTGATTGAGCTGAAATTTTCCATGCGTCTATAAATCGGATGACAATGCAATATGATTGTGGAAAAATTACAGTCGGCAATAAAAGCTTGTACCCAAAATTAAATTTTTGACCAAAAACTTGTTTATAACTGCCATTATATTCAGTTATAAAGAGAGCCAGCAATATACGACTGTTTACGCGTTATCGTATTTGCTCTTGGGGTCAAGGCGATTTGTTGCTATCCGGCTTACTAAATTATATTTTTATTATGATAGTACCTTTGATTGCGTGTTGCATTAATGTATTTATATTTTTAAGCAGCTAATGTTCAATTTCAATTAGTTTATTGTAAGATTATGACTTACAAAAGCTCTTAAGTAATCCAAAGAACATCATAATCAGCCATTAAGATTGTACAATATATACAATCGCTATTTAATGAATAGGACATTTAACAACACTAAAAAAAATATTTTTACGTACCTAATCAATATAAACAAATCATACGAAAATACTCAGAGAAAATTAAACTTCAATTTATTTATACTATTTTAAAGACTTTTAAATACATTAACACGAACAAAATGATGCAGATTGACCATAGAAAATTGTGACGTCATTAGACACATTTCCCTACAAACTTCATACCAACCGAGCGTTTTTGATATTTCGTAAATAGTTGCTGATTTGATTATCAGTGAAATAACGTATAATAAAATATACAAATATGGTCAATTTACATTAATTATTACAATAAGTAAATTCAAATAAGCTTAATAATAACATGCAATACTTACATACATTATTGAATATATCCATTCTTCTATATTCGGTCAGGTGATGTCATAATCTAAATATTTAATATATTATTAACATATCAATTACTAATCTAATGTTATTCAAGTAGCGATACGTCGGTTAGCGACCGGCTAAATTCTCAGCCAGTTTCCGACCAATTAAATTATGTTGATGAAATGAAATGGTAGGATGTTATCTCGTTTTTTTGCTATTAAATTGTCGTAGGCTTAAATATCCCTCGCCTATACAAACATCTACCCCTCTTTTTACCCCCTAACTAATGATTTCCGGAATCAAAACTATCCTATGTCCTTTCCTGGGACTCCAAACTATCTCTATACCAAATTACTTTCGCATTTATAATATTATTATGGATTATGGATTAGTATGGATTGGATAAGTTCTAGTAGTATGGATTGGACCCGGGTATGTCCTTTAACTACGACCAAGACCACCGGGGAATGGGCAGCAGCATTCCTAGAGTGCGGTGGAGATACTGCGATCGCCAACCCGCATCACCAAGCGTGGCGATTATGGCATTTACCCCCCATGAAATTGGGAGAGGCCTATGTCCAGCAGTGGACGTCCTAGGGCTGATATGGTGCATAAGTTCTAATTTAACTTTTACTCGTAAATTGAATTCATAAATCTAACAAGTGAAGCCATTTAATTGCATTTTTAATCGCACTAATCGGCCTACTTACGAAGCGTTCACGCACATGCGCATACGTGCTTATCAATGTCAATATTTGTTAATATACGCGGACATTCAATGCGGTTTATTATGGCGTATATGTATACACTGGGATGAATTTAAACATCATTTAGAAGTAAAATATTTGGTGCCCAATGAAGAGGCCTTATAATATGTAATAATAATAATAAATAATAATAAATATTGGGGGACAATCTTACACAAATCGACCTAGTCCCAAACTAAGCAAAGCTTGTACTATGGGTACTAGACGACGATATACATACTTATATAGATAAATACATACTTAAATACACAGAAAACATCCAAGACCCAAGAACAAATATCCGTGAAAAATGCACAAATAAATGCCCTGGCCGGGATTCGAACCCGGGACCTCTAGCTTCGGAGGCAGAGTCACTACCAACTAGGCTAAACAGGTCGTCGTAAGATTGTCAGGAAGGATTCCTTCTTTAGTGCCTGTTGTTTACCTATGTTTTTAATTGAGGTATTCAACTTGAAAACTACAATACTACAAACTAAAACTACTACAGCAAGTACTGCAGTTCTAGTAGGCAGTTTAGGAATGGCAACGTACCCGTGACACCCCTAGAGTTGCAAGCGTCCATGGGCTATTAACCCCTTAACTTTAGGCGGGCCGTACGCTAGTTTGCCACCGACGGCGACGTGGTTTTAAAAAAATTGACGTTTTTTTTGTAAAGAAGCAATTTTTCCTACCAATTTTAAAATCCGAAAGCGAACGAGTGTGAAATATTAAAATAATAAATGTAATGATATGAGGCCGCAATTGCCCTGTTTGTACTAGACATAATATTCTTGCTCACTATATAAACAAATGGCTTTACCGGGATTCGAACCGGGAACCTCCAGCTTCATAGGCAGTGTCACTACCAACTACGCTAAACAGGCCGACCTAATACAAATAAAATTAAATGTTAAAGTAAAACTTATACATACGTACACGTACTCGTCGGGCCTTTGTCAGCGCTAAGGTGCCGGCCGTTTTAGAGCCTCCTGGCCTGGCTCGCGACGATGGCAAGAGGCCCGACGGCATGACCCTTGTGCCCTGGAGACTGGGACGGCCCCTTATTTGGGACGCAACATGTTTCGATACCCTGGCGCCGTCCCACCTAGGCGCAACTTCATTGAGAGCGGGCGGGGCAGCCGCAGCGGCCGAGGCTGCGAAGTGCCGCAAATACTTCGGACTTGCAGACCGTCATATATAAGTATTTGCGGCATTTGCTGTGGAGACACTGGGACCGTGGAGCGCGGGTGCCCACCGACTTTTTGGGCAACTATCCCGAAGGCTGGCCGAGGTGTCAGGAGACCGTAGGGCTGGCTCGTTCCTCGGCCAGCGGATCAGCATAGCTATCCAAAGGGGGAACGCTGCCAGCCTTATGGGAACCCTTCCACAGGGCTCCGATCTGGGAGACCTTTTTTTTTAATTAGTTTTAGTTGTTTTGTTTTATATTTAAGTATCATGTTTGTTGTATTAAGAAGTTGTTTTTTTTTGGTGAATTAAATTTTACGTACAAGTACTTTACACATACGTACGTACAGTAGAGAAACAGACAAGGCAACAGATCATTTGTTATTAAATAAATTATAACACAATTATACAATTTAACAGAGAACAACAAACAATTGATCTGTACGAATGATTATTTAAAACTACGTTTCAATTAACAAAATGTATATGAATAAAATATAAAATGACAGATAAATAAGAAACTTAACCGAAATGTTGTTAATTTTCAGACTTCATCATGTCTTCAACCACCGCCAGCAAAAACGGCTCCGTCCAAGGGTTATCCGAAAGAGCACCATGGTAAGTAATACTAATAATACTAATGGCTATTTTATAAGATTATCGAATCTGCTCACAAAATTTCACAAGAATCGGTTGAGAAATGCGGTCTGTAGTGGAGAACAACCGGAAATGGACATGTGGACAATGGACATCTAGGCAGCTCGTGCTAGCTAGGCTGGACATACGAAATAATTTTTGTCGATGTTTCACTCGGTCGATGAGGTTAGAGAGAGGTAGAGAATATCCATTTTTAGAATGAAGGTTTTGTCCTTTTGGCTTGTGAGTCGCGCAGCCCAGCGGCGCCTGCGTACCGCTTGCGGTATGCGAGGTTAAGCAATGTGGACCCAGGTCAGTTCACCGCTTTGAGTGGTTACTAACTGAGCGCTCCCATGCTTTCGAAGGCACGCTAAGCTGTATATTCCGGCTGGTCTCTTCGACAGCATTCGTTTAGCCAAGGCGCCTTGAGAACTTCAAACAGTCAAGTTGCCAGCTCACATGACAAGGGGGGTCGAAGTTGCACCAAGTCCGTAGGAAGTACCACCACGAAAGAGCGCTCCATCATCTTGAACACCGTAAGGTTTTAGTTCACGGGGAACAACGATTACGGCAAGAGGTTCCACAGCTTGGCTGATCTCTCAATAAAAGTGGAAGCGAAGCGCTTCGTGCAGAACTGCCACCATAACCCGTGTCGTTTTACCGTATACCTGCTCGTTCGATGGTAGAAGGGGTGGGGGATATATATGCTATGTAATTCTTCAGCACACTCCCTGAAAGATTACCGACAAAAAACCGAAAAACCAGCAAATTTGTGGCGATGTCCTAGACTGTGCAGTCTCGCATTGCAAAGTCTTTACCTATGAGCATCTTTGAAGAAGTGTAAGTATACATTTTTAAAGGGTCGGCAATGCGCATGTGACAACCCTGGAGTTGCAAGCGTCCATAGGCTGCGGTGACCGCTTAGCATCAGGCGGGCCGTACACTTGATTGCCACCGAAATGGTATAAAAAGAAATTGCTTCTTAGCATGTTTCTCGATTGCCTGCAACGTCTGGTTAAGTGGTTACCTTAAGGTACCTAAACTTTTTATCAAAGTCAACCAAAACACGGATCAACGCACGTCACCTTTTGAAGTTATTGATTGCCGCGCATACGGAGACTTCTGCAAATCGCCAATGGAAAATTACTCATGTTCATTCGTAATGGAATATTTTTCAGGAATATATACGTCTTTTAACAGTCAAGGGCGTAACCTTGTCTGTCAGCAACCGGTGAATCTGTTGATCAATTGAAATAAAAATAAAAAGCAGCCAAGCGCGTGTCATGCCAAACGCAATGTAGGGTTCCGTAGTTACAATGGAACACTTGCTGTGTGAATGTCACGCCCTTTCCAGAAAAATAATTAATACTTTAGCAATGGTTAGCCAGACACAAACAAAGGAATTTAAAGTTGGTACTCCCGCTGAGCTCCATTATCCGGTTTGTGAAAATGTTGGAGAAGAGCTTGGAGTAGCTATAAAGGAGGGGGCAATGCGAGGCTTGACCATAGCAAAAAATAGTATTTTAAAGCTTAATATTTTCAATATTTTTTTCTACCGTTTTGTCAGCGTGATTGGTATACAAGGTGGGCCCTGTAACAGGAGAAAATATTTAAGAGGACGCTTCCTTAGAGCATCAGCCGTAACTCCCGGTGTCCCAATTTCTTTGAGGAAGAAAAAACCTTATCAAAAAAAAACTTTTTTTTCAACTGGGACCACTTGAAAATAATTGCTAGCTCGCTCAATAGTGGACCGTTAATTTTTTTGCTCCTGTTACAGGACCCACCCTGTATATACCCATATCAAATTAGGTACATATTTGTAGTACTAACGGCTACTAAGCTAAGCCGCGGAAGGACAGATGGACAATGGTGCAACTATAATGGTTTCTTGTACCCTACGAAAACCTCTTTGTTGCTTTGATACACAGAAATGTAGGTGTGCGTGCGACTCGCTGATGATTAGATTGTGACTAAATATTTTGTTAGTACCCACTAAATAACCAACACGATGTACTTTTTTATAAATTTATATTTTGATTAATAATTGAATTAGAACTATTGCTATACTTGTACAATAACAACACTAAAGTTACATATTAGAATCATCAATATAGAGAGCGTCCGTTCGATAGCACTGCCCAACCGAGAATGTCCCATGGCGCCAAATCACCTCGCTCACGATAACGGCGGTTGTCATGATGTCACCAGAATGGTCAGTTGAGCTACTTTTAAATTATTAATTTTTACGTTAAATAATAAAACCTTGCAATTTACAGCATAAAGGTCTGGCCACACCACTGCTAAAATACGGTGACGGTACGGAATCGCAGTGAACGAGAGCGAGAAACTTATCAGTTAATAACGTCACGCATATTTAAATATTAATTTCCTGTTTTGTTACACTACATTTCGAATGAAGAATGTTTGAGAGAGATGTAAAAGTTAAACAAACAAGTGTCTTGTTTCATGCACTTGAATTGTACAAGTAGGTAGGTATTTGCTTTTTTCTTCACAAGCTTTCGCCACTATTTATTATTTATTAATTCTCAACCTTGGTAAATAATAATATTAACTACTTACTTATTACAATTTATCAAAATCTGCAAGACATACGAGTAAAAGAGTTATGTAGTTTTTCTTAAAACCCACATTAATGAATTAATTCACCAAGTCACCCTTGTTTTCCACTTGTCCCTATTTATTTTTACTGTATATTTTTCTCAAAAATATAAAATTTAGTAATCTTCATTTCAAAATAATAACTTTATTTCTGACTTTTTTGAAATGATGATCCGTTGAACTTGATTTATGCAGATTTTTCGTAATTTTTCGCGACACTATTTTGAACGAGCAAGACAGACAGACGTTCGAGCTTTAACGGGTTAACAATTTTCCTTTTAAAATAAATGGAGTAAGGGCAGGCGAATGACGACAATTTAGGTATTCTATGCTGAAACTTACACCCAGTCGTCTAAAAGGATCTATCTCAATCACAGTATTTGTATGCGTAAGTACCGACTCCAATCGCCCTTCTAGATCGATATTATAAGTCAATTTGCAAGCTGCGCGAGAGTCGCGCCGACACGATTTAGGCGCGCGCATGCGTCCGCCGCCGTTAACCTTTTACGTGACTTACTTGACCTCATGGCAGTGAATCCAGGGCCCAAGGTCATCCGGGCTTTAGGGTCTTCAATCGACGTTTTGAACCTGGAACTGACTAAAAAAAGGATGTTCGTCTGTTGTTTTGGATGCTCGATGTGTGCTTTAATTGGGGACCAATTTAATAAAACATTGTTTACTTAAGTATCACTAAGGCTACTTCTTGAATTGGGGGGGTTGAACTTACTGATGTTGCAGATATTTCCTCATTTATTACGTTTGTGCAGAAGGGGGGCAGTAACTGCATTCGTATCGCCTCGCTTCCGCTCATCCTGCACCAGTCGAAAAGCACTCATTTAAATGTATCTCTTGTTTTCTTGATACTACTTTTGTAAGTTATATAAATGTTATAATGAATATTTGTATTGAATTGTTAAAAAAATCGAAAAATTGACGCAACAAAAAATATACAAAAATAATAATATACTATAATATATAATTATCACACTGCTCAAAAAATTTCATGAGAATTAGTTGAGAAATGCGACCTGTAGATGAGAACATCCGGAAATCCGGAAGTCCGCTGTCCGGACATAAGGAAGCATTTTTACAGAAGCTGAAACGGAGACCTTCGTTTCACTCGCTCAATGTGATTTGTTTGCGATCTTAATCAATACAATACCGAAATGAAAACCAATGATTGTACTGTTAACAAGAGACGTTCATTAATTTAATAACTGTTTTACGAGTATGTCCCTCCCTTGTTATGACAATATAAAGAGTATCATAACATTCTGACAATGTGACGTACAGTCAACAACGTCATTAGGGTTGGTTCTTATTATTTGACAGAAGATGACATATCCTTAATTAGATTTTTTGTAATTCTTATTTCGAAAGACAGTGACACGAGAGTAGAAACATGTCACCTTCTATCAAATTATTATGGGCCTGTTTAGCTTAGTTGGTAGTAACACTGCCTCCGAAGCTACAGGTCCTGGGTTCGAATCCCGGTAAGGGCAATTGTTTCTGTGGTGAGTAGAGACATTTGTTCCTGAGACTTGGATGTTTTCTATGTATTTAAGTATAAAATTAATCCATTAAATATGACGTCATCTAGTACCCATAACACAAGCCTTATTGAACTTACTATGGGACTACGAGTAAATTACTTTCGAGACGTTTACTACAAGTGAGGCTGGCTACAGAGGTAACAACTATACTTATAAATACAAAAACGTCTCGAAATTAATTTACCTGTAGTTCGATTTGTGTAAAATTTGTCCCCTAATATAAAAAAAATGTCGTACAGCGCTGGCTTTGCCAGCCTCATGCTGAGCTGTGGCCCTTTTCTGACAAACAGTGTTCGTCCTATTTTTAATTACTATTTCTCTGTATTATCTGTGTTTGTCATAAATAAATGTTTTTTCTTTTTTAAGACGGCGCAGTACGATCGGTGTGGATCGGTTCTCCATACAAACGTATTTAGGCTCTCATTTTAAAACGCCATGCTAGAATAACATGAAACTTTGTATACACAATGGGATCCGGCATACCTAGGTCGAAAATTAGTTTCTGTTGCTAGAAATTGAAAAAGAAAAAAAATACTGCGGTTTTTTGAGTTTTTTACGGCTTGTATCAAAACCTTAATAATCGCTGTATTTTTTCGCCATTATAATTTCAAGCAACAGAAACTAATTTCCGCCCTAGACAAGCTGGATCACATTGTGTATACAAAGTTTCATGTTATTCTAGCATGGCGTTTTAAAAAGAAGCATAAATACGTTTGTATGGAGAACCAAACGTACTGCGCCCTCTTAATGTAAATTCCGTTGCACTATAGGTGGCATACAATATGGGTTCAGATGAAAATGTTCTTAAGCTTATAAATATTTTCAATAAATTTTTTTGGAAAATTTGTAAGGAATGTCTTCCGACTCCAAAGCTATATGTCGGATATTACGCTATGATAGGCTAGTCTGTTGGCTGGTCTGCTGCTGACTGTACCAAGAATAACTTAATTAATTGACTAATTTGTAACATTGTTGTCACAATTAAAGATCTATTAAAATAGTTTTTTGTGTTTGCATGATCCAAGAATACGACAATGCGATCTTAAACCAGCAATCAAATACAAAGAACAAAATGATGTATATTTATCTTTCGTTCATTAAATAAAAAAAAAACTCAAAATACATAAAGGATAATTACTTGTCGGACATCAATTTAAAAGTCGGTAAATGGTATAATCGTTGCTTGTTGACTTTGTTGCAAATGTTGCAATTAAGGCTAGGTCGTCAAGCGAGTTAGCGTTTTCGAGTTTTCTAAAAACAACCTGAAACGTAGAATAAGGGTTTTAAAAATTTGAAAAAATTATATGTTTTACTTAAGGATCTAGTCTAGTCAAAGTTGCACTCAGTTACACGATCTAATGAACTTCGCTCGATAGAAAGAGACCCCAAAGTTACTCCCTTTTGTAAAGCATTTACAATCTGACGACTAAACTATTGATGTTTTAAATAAAGTTTTTGAACTAAACTAAAGCCATTCAGTATTTCTAGACATTTTTGCACAATTTAAAAAGATAAAATGATTGTATTAATTAATATGTTTAAATACCTACAAAATGCCGAGCGCGGAGGCTCGGCAGGCCCGATCAGTCGCGCGCTAGCGCTTACGGACAACGGACCTGTGTCAGTTTTATCCGCGACAGTTTCGTGCACCAAACAAGCAGTTTTTGACGAATTTATATAATTGTTGCAAGTTATTTAAGAAGGGCAATAAAAACCCAAACGAAAAACGTCGTATTTATTAACAAATAAATTATGGTCATAGTGCCACAGTATAGAAATGACAGTATAACAACTAAACTGAACCCCTGCAGAAATGGAACCAAACATGGTAAAATTATAAATGAAATGTTTATTACCAGAAATTATAGATATAGTAAGAGATCTACTGCTTTGCACATGAATATTTTTGTTAAGCTATGAGCTTCACCACATTAATTCCGACCGTCTTTTTTTTTAATACCACGTCAGTGGCAAACTAACGGCCCGCCTGATGGTAAGCGGTCACCGCAGCCTATGGACGCCTGCAACTCCAGATATGTCAAATTCGGGTTGCCGATCCTTTTAAAATGTATACACTATCTATCTTTCTAGCTAATCTTCTTTTAATAAATCTATCCATTTCCAGATAGCTACTCGTACCGTGGCAAGTTTGGTATCATTTCATATACCATCTTGATTCTATTATCATCTTTATGTAAAAATCATTTCTGGTATTTATTTTAAAAGAATACAGTAATCTTTCGCATAAATAGTAAAACAGTAAAAACTTCGCAATGTTTTTTATGCTTTGAGAGCTAATAACTTTAGACGAATAAATTAAACCACCAAAAATATCTGTTTTTTATTATATTAAATTTACGTTTTTTCCACGCTCGTGGCACCTAAAGTGTTAGCTGTTACAATAAAGCTTAAAACTAGTGGCTCTGTGACCACGATGACCACGTGATGTAGACCACGCAACAAAAAATGTTTTTTCAAATTTCAAAATTTACAAAAACCGTGTCGACAAAAATATAATTAAACCTATATAATTATCGAACCTGCTCACAAAATGTCACGAGAATCGGTTGAGAAATGCGACCTGTAGAGGAGAACATTCGAACAGACAGACATCCGAAAGAATTTTCGTCGAGAGCTGAAACGGAGACGCTTCGCCCTCTCGGTCAAAAAACTATGTTAGTATAATTTTATGACAGTCGTGGTTCACTACTACTTGGCCTGTGTATATGAAGAGTCGAACATTATCAACTTATATCCATGCGCTTCGTCCGGTTTTACAGTAGACTGAGGAGTATACCCTGTTGCCTGTGCCCTCTGTTTGCCGTTTGTGGACTACGAGAAGGCCTTCGATTCGGTTGAAACCTGGGCTGTACTACAATCTCTCCAGCGGTGCCAAGTAGACTACCGCTATTATCGAAGTACTGAAGTATTTGTACGACAACGCCACTATGTGAGTCCGACTCCAGGACCAGAACTCGATACCTATTCCGTTGTAGCCGCGAGTCAGGCAGGGAGATGCTATTTCTCCCAAACTGTTCTCCGCTGCACTGGAGGATGTTTTCAAGACTTTGGACTGGAGAAGCCTAGGCAATAGGCATCAACATAAACGGCGAGTACATCACTCACCTTTGGTTTGCTGAGGATACAGTAGTCTTGGCTGAGACCATACAGGATTTAAGTACCATGCTCAATGACCTTGGTAAAACCTCCGTGAGAGTTGGTCTTAAGCTGAATATGTACAAGATGAAGGTCATGTCAAATTCCCATGTAGCACCCACTGTCGTTACTATCGGACACTTTATACTCGAACTTGAAGTTGATTATGGTATACTAGCGACCCGCCCCGGCTTCGTACGGGTGCAATGCTGATACTTATTATAATTATATACTACAGAATGTATTTATATACAACCCGGCCGATACCGCCGCAACCGCTATGTTCCTGCATTTTAAATCAGTAATATCTTCAAAAATATTCATTTAAATTACATGCTGTCAAGTGCCATATTGATCTATATAAAATGCAAAATGTATTTAAGGTATTTTATTGGAGAAGGATTAATGCTGTATTGCTTAAAATCGCTTCGTAAATAAGCCATTATTTTTCGTAAAAAGTAAAGGATAAAAAATGGTTATTGTGGGTTATCCCTAAGAGATAGACATATACCATAATCGACTTTTTTGTAGACCTTTTTAAGTTGTACAATACTGTAGTACATTATTTTGATTTATCTCGTAGGGTTCAGCCAGCGTTTGCAATGTAAGCGCAATAAAATATGTTTATTTACGACATCACAATAGAAACCTATTAAATTATCTGTGTTTCTCTACTATACACCTGTAACCAAGAGGAAAGAGCAATGGAGAGGGCTACGCTGGAATTATATCTGCGCGATCGTATCAGAAATGAGGCCATCCGCAGAAAAACCAAAGTAACCGATATAGCCCTCCGAATCGCTTAAATGGCAGTGGGCGGGGCACATTGCACGTAAAACCGATGGCCATTGGGGCGAAAACGAAGGTTCTCGAGTGGTGACCACGTACAGGAAGGTGCAGCGTAGATAGGCCCCCACAAAGTGAACTGATGACCGGGTAAAGGTCGCGAGAGTCCGCTGGATGCGGGTGGCGCAGGACCGGTCATTGTGGCACTCTTTAGGGGAGGCTTATGACCAGCAGTGGACGTCCATCAGCTGATATGATGATGATGTTGATATATTTACATGAATAGTTGTTATAGTGTATACAAGCTTATTAGTTTTACGTGTATTCATAATCTGTCATTGCTTTCTTAAATATCCGTGTTTGTGCAAAATTAGTTTGTTGCCTTGTGTATACTATATTTATTTTTCTCATTTTCACGAAGGTTAGCTGGAAGAGATCCCTTATAGGGATAAGTTCGCCTTTGTACTTTTACATTTTGTTATTTTGTTTCGATTGTTATTGTTTTTTGTGCAATAAATTGTTATACATACATACATATACATGATGATGATAACACGCACACGACAAATAAATATAACACCCTGTATAATATAACACAATTAGATAAAAAATTGCATGACCTATTAAACAAATCGAGTAGAAGGGTATAAGACATATTTCTTAGGTTCTTAGGTTTCATAGATTAAAATAACGAATTTCAGGGTTGTAGGTATGTACTACGAATTCTGTTTTTTTTTTTCATTATAATGGATCTTACCGTAAGTTCGACTTTCAATTATTTATTTACTACCTTATTAAAAAAATATATCAATTACATACTAAAGTTTAATCATAATTAATGCATTTCTTGAGTCAAAATACAGTTATATTTCTATACTGTGACCAGTATGAAGCTAGCGGGGTCATCCGAGTTCACAGTCGCTTCGTCCGCGCGGGCTTGTTCACGCACCGCCAGGACAGCGCTAAATACCTACTCTCGCAGAACTAGAGGGCCTTAAGTATTAGAGTAAGAAGTACGAAGAGAAGTATCATAAAACATCCAGTAGGTACAACTAGCTCACATGATCGCGGAGGGCGAAAATAGAACAAATATTTGTGTTCCAAGCTAGCTTATCTTATGGGAACTATAGGCGACGATATATATACTTATAGAGCTGTTAAGCTGTATGTTTTTTTTAATTTCAAAATTTCCAAATTGACTCTACCCAAAAATTTGTACATAATGTTTAATGGGCAGTATAGTCAGCGCAATATAGTACGTAGTTAGCGACATACAAAATACCGGGTATCGAACTATTTGGTCACTTTGGCTGCTACAGTACTATATGAAGCTGACTGTAGCTAACAACTTGGAGTCACAGCTATAAGATGGATAGAGACAGCAATCATTTTGAATCAGGTTAAGTTAGTTGTGAAGCATTTCTAGGTTTTAAAACGATTTATCGAAATGCTACATACTCGTATTATTTGTTTAGAATTCTAAGCAAATCAGGGTTTTTATTGACCAAAGTCCAGTTAGAGTAAAAGTCAAAACCAGTCAAGGTTCCGTTTGCGTCATTAGGCGTACATAAATTTACATAAAAGAACATAAACAATTATACTATGTTACCCAAATAAATTAATGTATAAAAACTAGCTTTTGCCCGCGACTCCGTCCGCGTGCAACTCGTTATATCATCGGCTAATAGTGTAAATCTGCTAACGTCATATTATGGAAGTTTACAGGAGAGACAAAAAACATAATTGAAATTAAAATAAACCCTGAAAAACGGGAAAAATATCATTGGGTTATTTTTTTCCCCTAATTCCAAAATTAAAGACAGGCAAACCGTTTTGATTTATCTATTTTTTACGATGTATTTAGCACAGTATCACTAATATTTAATTATTTAAAATTAAAATGATTAAAAATTGAAATTGAAAATATTCTTTCTCTAATTTCTATTTTTATAATAATTTCTTTATTAGAAATAATTACTAGAACTTTTTTCTTCATATCAAAGAAAGTAAAGAGATCTTCATGTAAATCAAAAGAAACTTCTTGAAAGAAACTAAATCAAAAATAAAAATTATAATTATTTTTTGACCCCCTGTTACATGTATGGGGAGCCCCCCCGTTTAATTTTTTTTTTCGTGATTTCACATCATATTTCTAGAGCGGTTCATGGAATACACTTTCTTATCAAATTTCATAATTGTAGTGCTCATAGTCTCCAAGTTAATCGGCTGTGACGTATTGACGGACGGACGGACAGACAATGGCGAATCTATAAGGGTTCCGGTTTCGCCATTTTGGGTACGGAACCCTAAAAAGGAGGCCACTATGTACCCTATAATTTATATCTTTAAGTACCTTTTAAATACATCAACCGTTTTTACGTTGCTGCGATCGTCGATCTATGCGTCCAAAATAAAACGGCCGTTTTATTTTTTAAGTCACAAATCGACGAATCTAGCAGCGTTAAAACCAGTTTGCTGTATTTAAGAGGTATTTAAATACAAAATGATAGTAATATTGAAGTCCACGCTATTGAAGATGATAAGTATGACGATGACGATGACAATATTGATGCTAATAATGCAATACAAAACAAATACATTTTATTGCACACTACGAAAAATAACTCTTCCAGACAATCTTTGGATAGCAAAGATAATACAACGTATTCAATTTGAGTAGGTGCGCGTTGTCAATATTCACATTCCTAGGAATATTGCCTCTTTTGCTGCCAATGTTACTGGTAAAACACTAAATGTTAAGGCGTATCCTTCGCGCGGTGTGGCAAAAAAATGATTTTTAGAAGCCTAAAGGATGATTCACAGTAGGCCGTTCCGTGTCCGGGCCGGCCCGTTTTCTTCTAGAGAAATACGCCGGTCGTTGCGTTTGCTGTCATTGAAAACGGGCCGGCTCGGACACGGAACGGTCTACTGTGAATCATCCTTAAGGCCCTAAAAAGAAGAAGAAGAAGAATAAAAGAGAAGAGTGTTGCTTTCGCCAACAAACTGTTTTACAGTTTGGCGAAGTTATGAAACGTAACCACATTGTAGGTTTTTTTGTAAGAAGATAAAACTTAACTGCCAAAAATGGTGAGACAATATACCTGAAACTTTCGTTTGAATCCAACATAGCAACTGTCAAAGGCAGCAAAAAATATATCTCTCTATGTCACTCTTATTACAAATCTGTATCTCGTTCGGCAGTAGTATTATCTTAATTGTTTGCCTATTATGTAATGGTGGGTGCACATTATTCCTGGCTACGGCACATCACTAAGCGTGTACTTAGACGAGCATTGTCGAAACGTTTCCGCTAATTGTGCAACGCCTGCGCCGGTGCAACGGACGCGTTAGTGAAAGTGTGCGCGCGCGCGGTTCGGTCTAGCGAAGGGCTTATGGGCAAGCCTGGGAGTTTAACTGTAAATATAAATTAAAACCCGTTAATCTGTTTTTTAATGTAAATATCTATTAGTTGCGAGCTGGTCTTGCACATGTGATCCATTCCATAATACAAGTGCAAAAGAACGCCGAGCAATACACGATTGTCATACTTAAAATAAAAATTACTTACTATTGTAGCAGTCTTTGTAATACGCCTTCTGTGATTTCAAGTGTTCTATTACGGTTTAAAACGTGCAGCCATGTGACAGACGGACTGAAAGATAGCGAGGTCATGCACAGTTGTAGAAAACAAAATTTGTATTTCCTGTCGCTAATAGTTAACGGCTTATGTGCAATGTACGAGTAAGTTATGTTTTGGAGTGTTTCTTTGTCGGCAGCTTGTGAATTAGATGCCCTTTACTCAGTATTTTCAATTTTAGTCCTGTTAGTAACGCTAGATGGCACTAAATAAAAGTTATGGTATCGGTGATTATTGAATATCGTAAAAGTGACAAGAGTCAAATTTATATGTAGTGATCGTAACTTTTGCAGCATTTTCGGTGCAGCGTAGTGGTGTTAACGGAGTTGGCATGGACAAATACAATTGAAACGGTTATTTAAGATTAATAATAACGTTATTAACGCTAATTAATCATTAGAATTTAAATCATTTATCCCAATTCCGTTAACACCGCTAACTACGCTGCATCGAAAATGCTACAAAAGTTACGATCTGTCACTGGTCATTAATCAAATATTAAAGCATAATACTAAATTAAGTTTGGGTACAGATTTTATAATACCTACTGTTTGGGTTTATTTTAAATTGATGGTTATCCTATTTATCGATGAAATTAACTAGGTAGGTAGGCATGTAAGAAGTATCTACTTAATAAAATTCACGGTTGTATCCCCGATACAATCACTGATTTTTACAAGCTATTATTGAACTTGCACTGTGCGTATTTAAGTATGTAAGTTGTAATCAAAATTTGCAATCATTTCTTCAGCCACTTGCCGGTATCCGATTGAGCTGAAATTAGGCATACTCATGTAAGTTCGGTAACAATGCAATATTATGGTGCCACCGAGCTGATCTGATGATGGAGACGGAAGGTGGCCATAGCAACTCCTAAACTAGACATGATAAACCCATCGTGTTTGGGTTCATAGGAACTGTCTTAACGAGTACTTGATGGATGATTGATTGTGGAAAAAGTACAGTTTGCAATAAAACTTGTACCAATAAAGAATTTTTTGACGGAAACTTATTATTAGTAGATTTAAAGCATAAGAAGATATACGGATTTTGTGAATTAGGTATTTGTCCAACCAAAATCATCTAGCCTTTAACTTTATATAGATATGTCCACAAGAAAGACGCGATCCTAATTTGTGTACGGAGCCTTTAGTATTATAGACCGTGAGCCAGCAACAGATTTCCATGACCAAGTTCCTCTCGCATGATATTTAATTAGGTGGAAAAAAATATAAATTGATTCATTATTTATACACTCGATTGTAAACTAACACAATCGAAAAAAAAGGAACGCGTATTACAATAGACATTGAGATCGTCGTTCGACATAATCTCGATCGTGCCCTAGAATAAGAAATTTCGCTGTTTTCGACTTTTTGGTGATATTTTTCAATAGACATTGCGTCAATCGAGATCATTTTGAATGGACATCGTCTCGAACGGCCCGAGAATTGGCATCCAGGCGACGCGTAATCTCAGTCAACTATGAAAACTACAAAAATGAAGGATGTAATTTCATGGGCATGGGCAATGATATACAGGGTGTTTTTATCGATTTCCGTTCCTTCAAGCATATAGCAGTGTATAGCCATAGAAACGACGTAGCATATATAATTTCTCAATATTCAAGAAAAAATATTTTTTTCATTTTCATACAAAATAATTATATCACCAAGGGTGAATGAAAAACGGCCTTTAGAGTTAAAGTGAAGTTAAGCAAAAGTTAATGTCAATTATGACAAATCGGAATTCGAATGACACGCACGTCAACATTGTTTAATTGTTAAGGATCTTTTATACTTTACTAGGGGTGTCAATTAACGGAAATGAATTCTTGAATAACTTCGTAATGGTACGAATTGGGATACTAGTGTCTTAAAGAAAATTGCTTTATTTCATATCAAGATTGAACCCTCACAATTAACGGAATTCAATAAAAACACCCTTTATAAACTATATAAATAAACTATAAATAATGCAATGTTTGAGTTGGGGAGCCTTTCAGTTGATTATATAGAATTATACAACTTATTCCATTACATGAGTTTATTTCCTAGCAGCTCGTTCAGACTTAGTGCATAATGTAAATATTAAGTAACTGAGTTCAACGTGCTAACGTTTGACGCAAGCATCGTATCTTACTTGGCTTGTATTTGTAACTAGGTAAACAGTTTATTATTGGACCCTCTCCAAATATTGGCACATTCGAATGTACTAAGGTATAAGATTGTAATAAGCTGGTACGGAGTGCTCGTAGCCCAGCGGCGCTCGCTAACCGCGTGCGGTATGCGAGGCTATGCAATGTGGGCGCAGGTTAATTCTTGGATGGGTGACCTCTTTGAGTGGTTACTGAGCGCTCCCGTGATTTGGAAGGCTCGTTAAGCCGTTGACCCGGGCTGTTGTCTATGACAGCTGTCGTTAAGCCAAGTTAGAGGCCTTCGGGCGACTTGAGAACTTCTAACAGTGAAGTTGCCCACTCACTTGACAAGGGGGTTCGAAGTTGCACCACGTCCGTAGGGAGAGTACCCACCGTTACCCTACACGTGACCCCTGGATGGTGCTAAAAGTGCAATAAAAACTGGCATCCGTACTTGTCTTCTCGAAGATCTCACGGTTCGAAAAAAAAATGCCATACGATTATTATACGTCAATTATCGAAACAAAAGTCAGACAACGATAATTTTTAAGAAAAAAAACCGACTTCAATGGGGGAGGCCGGTAAGAGATTATTTTGAATTTAGATGGTGCACTTTTAGATTCCATACTATAAAATAAAAATGGCTATAAGTATGTTTATAATGTTAGAAGACTAAGTACCCACAATTCCTCATGGAATCCTCCATCAGAACTCAAGCTTGACAAAAATGTGTTTTGCAAACCTATCTTGCTTGACAAACAAAACGAAGAGAACAAATCGCCAAACGTGAACTACGCGTCGTTGAAGAGTTCCGTTCTGATCATCATCAGCAGTTCCATTTCATCAAATGTCACTTTTTTGAATGATAATGCTTGATTAGTTCATGAAAATACTAAAATCACTATTTGTCTGCCTTTCACATTTGAGGAGTTCCCTCGATTCCTAATGGATCCCATCATCAGAACTCGAGCATGACAAAAAATAATCGTGAAAATAGAACTTTGTTATCAAACACAGCTAGAAGAACAAATAGTCAAACGTGAACTTTTCGTCGTTGAAGAGTTCTGTTCTGATCATCATCAGCAGTTCCACTTCATCAAATGTCACATTTTTGTATGTAAATGCTCGCTTTGTTGATAAAAACACAAAAATCACTATATGTTCGCCTTTAAGATTTGAGGAGTTCCCTCAATTCGTCAAGGATCCCATCACCAAAACTGCGTTTTGACAGAAACGGGACCAACTTGGATATATATACTTACAATTAAAAAAAGAATTTCAAAATCGGTTAAGAAATGACGGAGTTATAAAGTAACAAACATTAAAAAAAACACAACCGAATTGATAACCTCCTCTTTTTAACCGACTTCAAGATTTCAAAAGAGGAGGTTATCAATTCGGGTGTACTTATGTTTTTTTTTTTATGTTTGTTACTCCATAACTCCGTCATTTCTTAACCGATTTGGAAAATTCTTTTTTTGATTGTAAGTATATATATCTAAGTTGGTCCCGTTTTTGTCAAAATGCAGTTTTAATGATGGAATCCACGAGGAATTGAGGGAACTCCTCAAATCTTTAAGGCAAACATATAGTGATTTTTGTGTTTTTATCAACAAGTCAAGCATTTTCATCCAAAAATGTGACATTGGATGAAGTGGAACTGCTGATGATGATCAGAACAGAACTCTACAACGACGAAAAGTTCACGTTTGGCGATTTGTTCTTCTAGCTGTGTTTGTTAAGCAAGTTCTATTTTCACGCTTGATTTTTGTCATGCTCGAGTTCTGATGATGGGATCCATTAGGAATCGAGGGAACTCCTCAAATGTGAAAGGCACACAAATAGTGATTTTAGTATTTTCATAAAAGTGACATTTGATGAAGTGGAACTGCTGATGATGACCAGAACGGAACTCTTCAACGACGCGTTGTTCACGTTTGGCGATTTGTTCTCTTCGTTTTGTTTGTCAAGCAAGCAAGGCTTTTCCATGATTCCATGAGGAATTGAGGGTAGGTACTTAGTCTTCTGCCATTATAAACATACTTATAGCCATTTTGATTTTATTGTATGAAATCTAAGAGTGCACCATTTAAGTATAATAATCTTTCACCGGCCTCCCCAATTGAAGTCGGTTTTTTTTCTTAAAAATTATGAAATCTTGAAGTGTGTTAAAAATATATCGATCTGACAAGGCTTGAACTTGCATTCCTAATGCCTTTCGTACGAATGTTTGACAGCTATGTTAATCGGCACCTACTCGACACTTGACTTGTACAGTCATCAGCAAAATTAAGTAGATGATCATTTTAGTACCTTGTCACTTTCACGCGTTCCAACTCTCGCAGTATTGTTTGTTACGTTAGTGCGACAAAGTACTTAAATGATCATCTACATTTACTGTTGACTGTACATTGTATTGTTCAGCGCTCGTGGCCCAGTGGCACCCGCGTACTGCGTGCGGTATGCGAGGTTAAGCAATGTCGGGCGAGGTCAGTCCTTGGATGGGTGACCGCTTTGAGTGGTTACTAACTGAGCGCTCCCGTGCTTTGGAAGGCACGTTAAGCCGTTGATCCCGGTTGCTGTCTTTGATAGCAGTCGTTAAGCCAAGTTAGAGGCCTCCGGGCGGCTTGAGAACTTCTAACAGTCAAGTTGCCCACTCACTTGACAAGCCTATTCCCAATAAGGTCGGTTTCCCCCTCGGGTTGGAAGGTCAGATGGCAGTCGCTTCCGTAAAAACTAGTGCCTACGCCAATTCTTGGGATTAGGTAGCGGACCCCAGGCATTCTTCAGGATGCAACTGTACTGGGAATAACGCTAGGAGGATGATGTACATTGTATTGTTATGAGTTAGAACTAAAGGTGCCACAGTAGGGGGTACCTTCAGTCCTGATTCATGGGGGTATTGTCGAGAGAGATTTCTTTTTCCGACTGCGGTAGGTCCTATGATTTGTGAAATAAGATGATTACTTATCCGTTGCGCATGGTTTTATTTTCAAAAACTCTTACGCGACCTAAGTCGTTTGACCGTACAGCCCTTGCGTGACCGCACAGCCCTTGCGTGACCGCACAGCCCTTGCGTGACCGCACAGCCCTTGCGTGACCGCACAGCCCTCAAATGATTCTTTTCAGACCTGTCCTGTAATAATGTGGTTCAACTTAACATTTGTGAATAGCATAAGAAGGCGGAACCGATTCGGGTAAGATTCCACAATCGTAATTAAAATGCATTAATCTAGGTTTTTTAAACCACTGAAAGCTGAAACGATTTTTAGGGTTCGGTAGTCAACTAGGAACCCTTATAGTTTCGGCATGTCCGTCTGTCTGTCCGAGGCTTTGCTCTGTGATTGTTAGTGCTAGAAAGCTGCAATTTGGTATGGATATATAAATCAATAAATATGACAGTCGTAAAATAAAATCGATTTTTTTTTCTACGGTAGCTGCCTCCTACACGTAAAGTGGGGATATTTTTTTTGCTTCAACTCTATGGTGTGGGGTACAGGTGTTTCACAATGAATAGAGGTCTTCATCAAACATTTTTTGATGATGTGAATATTTTCGCAAATATTCACGCCAAAAGATTTGTTTTTATTCATAGACCCAGCGTAGGCTGACGTGACAAAGTGTAGACACGTTAAACTAAAACTTAAAATAATTTTAGCATTCTTCCTCTAATCATTTATTTATTAATAAAAAAAACTTAGATACATTGCTATCGACGAACTGCGAATAAAGTTATGGCATTAAACTCCTCTGGAGTCGCAAGCGTCCATTCCATATGCTACGGTATTTACCCTATGTTATGCCTTATTGCTACCGCTAGGATTAAAAAATCGGATTTAAGACTGCGCAGTACGTTCCGTTTTCCATACAAACGTATTTATGCTCTCATTTTAAAACGCCAGGCTAGAATAACATGAAACTTTGTATACACAATGGGATCCGGCATATATAGGTCGGACCATAGTTTCTGTTGCTTGAAATTATAATGGAGAAAAAATACAGCGATTATTAAGGGGTTCATACAAGCCGTAAAAAACTCAAAAAGCCGCTGTATTTTTTTTCTTTTACAATTTCTAGCAATAAAAGCTATGGTCCGACCTAGATATGCCGGATCCCATTGTGTATACAAATTTTCATGTTATTCTAGCATGGCGTTTTAAAATGAGAGGGTAAATACGTTTGTATGGAGAACCGAGCCAGACCGAGCGTACTGCGCCCTCTTAACTGTCATATCTCTGTCTGTCAATTAGTAGTGATAGTCAAAATTTCCACAACATGTTTACACAAACACGATCATAGCACATTGCAACGCCCAAGTATGTCAATGCTAAGATCATGCAACGCTTGCGCAAGAGTTGCCGAAACGAACGGGTTTGATCCTACCGCAATGCGCGGTGGCATTGACCCCGGGCCCCGCCGGCAACAGCTGTTCCGGACCAGGTGGAAGTGCTTCGTTATTCGTATTTAATTTTAGTTTTATATGATGATGGTGGCAATCATACATACGGTTTTTACCGTAGCCTATGGGCATTTAGTCACATTTTCCTTTTTTTTATTAAAAATAGGATTGCTCTTGGCCAGCATCTAGCCGGGGGGCAAAGATGAGGCCGACAATGAAGTGAGCTCACCCAGAAGATGCCTATTCACTCGTGCCTTAAAAAGGTGAAGATTACATGAACTCGGAAATACAGACGCCGTCAGAGAATTCCAAACCTTAGAAGTGCGCATTATGATGCAAGGCGCTTGGTTCGAATTAGAGGAATTTCGACCAGGTACGTCGGTAGGTAGGTAGGTATGTGTCGGTCTGGATGTCCGATGGAAGAAGGAGGAAGGCGGTATGAGCTCATGGAGCTCCTGAGCACACTCAACGACACATGCTCGTTGCCAATCATTTAAAAATTGATACACCCCCTTTTTCAAGTACCCCATACGAGTACTAGCAGCTCATTCCACAACACCGGAACTTCGATCACGAGAGGAAGTTCCTCTGAAATCTTACTATGTATAAAAAATTCGATTACAAATAACGGAATTCTGAGGATAGAATATAAACACGCATAAAATTCAAAGCTCCTATATATTGTTTGGAAGTCGCTAGAAAAAGGTGCAAGTGTATTAAACAGCAGATTAAATACGTGACCAGTGCAAACTTTGCGGTTTACTTATGTTTGGCATCACGACATACCATTTTTCGCAAATGATTCGTTTCACCTTAGTTTTATTTCCCGTATCTCGTTTTTTTCCGGAACCGTATATTTTCCGCGATTGTTATAAAACAAACAACCAAGCCCTATGTTCTTTTTATGTCCCGCGAGGTCAATGGTTTCATCATGTTGCAGTGAATCTAAAACGCGAAACTAATATATGGGAAAAATATTTCGCATATTACGAGCATACTAGAAGGTATGTATGTAATTTGCTAGTTATTAACCGAGCGAGCGCGAAGCGCCATCGAAGTGTCTCGTTTTAGTTTTAGCCAAAATGCTTTCGTATTTCCGGATGTCCAGATTCTCCTCTACATATCGCATTTCTCAACCAACAGGGCTATGCACATCTTACCGCGAGTAGGGCGCCAGTAGACAAATAGACGCAAGTTGGAGCTTTCTAGCGCTTTGGTAGCATGACTCGCGCGACAAAAATGACAGACTCGCAAACAAAATGTGAGCATCAGGTTGGATAATTAACTATAGTTACTGGGGACAATGTCGCCAGCATGTTGGCCACATTTGCACCAGGTACCTGCCGTTCTGGGGATCTTCTAGGAGTGGTAGGTTATGTCGAAATTTTTAATTTGTTATTTTTCGTATTTTTATAACTAAAGTAAAAATTATATATGGTACTATACTTATAAATTTTGCCTCGATTCATTCATTGGATTTTATTCAAAATACCTAAGTATTGGTACAATTGTCTAAAAATCCCTGCCTATCATTATCTTTCTATCAGCCTTGCTTATTGCTCTGCATATTCCAGTAATGACAGTTGTGTTACGGTCGAATGCTGATATTGTCGGACTTAAACACAATAATTTTAGAGAGCTACGAAATTATGCTTTGTGCATATTTATTGTGTGGTATTACAACAAAACGGGTTTATTACCGTGCACGACGGGAAATAATGATCATCGCATATCACTAATGTTATGTTAAAATACAATCCCTACTATGCGCATTGAAGACAATACAATCCAAATGCCTACACTTTAACCTGTACTTTAAAAGAAAAACCTTATAACCTGCTATGACAATAATTAAAACAATGGAACGGAAAAACTGATCACATGGAAAAACAATTTGACTGCAACTGGTTAGAAGTAACTGGTTATTATCTCGGGGTTTTCAAAGTTTTCTCAATCCAGTTTAGTCAGGAATTCTGGCAATAGTGACAAACGGGAACAATAATATGGTACCTACCTAACGGGTACATTGGTTGAATTTGCCTTTACTATGAGTGGTAGGGGACTAACAATAGTCATATTGTCACGTCATACTCGTAATACCTACGTTTGGTAATACTCCATGGTAATAGATTTCCCACCCTACTTTCCTCAAATACAATATGGACTTAAAAAAACGAAACTTTATTAGATTTGACACATAGATGCAATTAGATACCTAATTAATAACTGATAGACTAAAACCATTCTTTTAATAGAAACTAGCACATTGAAACAAATCGATTTGGGTGACGTCGGTCGGTTTCTTATTTTGTCAGATTCGTGATAGGTCAGATTCAAACTTGGGCAAATTCTTATTTAGTCGGATTCGTAGGAGGGCAGATTTTTATTTTGTCGGATTCTAACTGGGTCAGTTTCTTCTAGACACAATAAGAAACTGGCCTAGTCAGAATCCGACAAAACAATAATCTGACGTAGTCTGAATCTGATTAAGTAATAATCTGACCTACTACAAATACGACAAAATAAGAATCCAACCAACTTCTTTCTTCTTCGAAAATACCTCTTTTCGGAGTGTTCGGTTGTTTTTTAATTTTATCGAATTCTGGGTTGATCAGTTTCTAATGTTGTCGGATTCGTAGTAGGTCAAATTATGGTTTTGTCAAATTCGGTCTAGGTCAGTTTCTTCTAAAAAAAATTGAATCTGACCTACTACGAATTCAGCAACATACGAAACTGACCAACTTAGACTTCGACAAAATAAGAAGCAGGCCAAGCCAAAACTCGACAAAATAAGAATCTGACCTTGTACGAATTTGACTAAACAAGAAACCGACCAACGTCGCCGAAACCAACAAATCACAATGTCTACTAGGAACTACAATTACAATGTCTACTACTATTACACAATCTACTACTATTATTAAAATCAAGGCTGCGTGTGTCTGAATGATTGTTAAGATTGTCATAGTGTACAACTGGCCGCCGCCGCAAGCCGATCCAGTGTGTGACACGCTTTAAGCACGGTGCACGCCAGTTGTGCACTATGACAATCCTAACAATCATTCAGACACACGCGGCCTTGATTGTCATAATAGTAGTAGATTGTGTAATAGTTGTTCGGTTGCCCTTTCCTTTCGGGTAAAAAACTCCTCATCACTCTTCCTTCATTTATGCCTATCTTGGGCTATTTGAATCCGGTTTGTTCTTGCTACTGAGTGGAGTCTATCATTTGAGAAGGAGGGCCTGCTGGAGAACAACTGTTAATTTAGTTTTCTTTCTTATGGTTTCACTTCTCATCTTTTTTTTTTTCAATTTAAGATAAGGCGTTCATATTAAAAAAACTTTTACGATGTAGTTACGAGTATACATCTGTCGTAGATTCACACAACTGACTCCAAGTTTTTAAATGGCGTGACGTGAAAATGTATGGTAGTGCACAAACACAGTAATTACGGCCCGCCTAAACGTCACACTCGCAATTACAGTGTATTGTAATAAGTATTTTACAACACATGCGACATTACGAACTATAAGTAGTTATTTTAATTGAAGCGTTAGTCATGTTCATGACCGTAGCAATGTTTCCGTGTATGTGGATGATAAAGTATCTTATATACAAACTTGTATGTTCGTTCATCTTGAGTAATCTTGACCCTCCTGATTTGTCGGTGCGAAGACGGTTCGATATCAGAAAGTTGTCAGATATCATCGAGTCAGTATCGTTTTTTTACTGCGCGCCTATATTTAAGAGGCTGACAAACGCCAATGACCTTGGCTATGTCTGTTTGCTTTTAACTGCACCGAAGTCAAAAAGAAACTGTATACCTGCTATACCTATACATGCAGATAATCAGAAATTTGATAAATATAAATCAAAATAATTTAGAGAAATTAATTCGCCAAGATACCCTAATTTTTAAATTTTCCACTTGATGTCATTTTAATTTTACCCCATTTTTTTAACGGAAATATATGATTTTTTTAAATCTTCGTTCCAAAATAATGTACCTGCCTACAATAAGTTGATTTTCATAGTTTATTGATATAATGATTGGATTTGTCAGAAAACTTGCTTTATCCAGATTCTTCCGCGCGCTGGTGTCGAGAACACAGAACAGAACAGCATATCGACCTACACCAGCGAGCAAGATTTAATTTTTGCTACGGTCGAGCCAAATAATTACAAGTTTTATACTGACTCTTTGAACGTGTTCGAGGCCGGCAATCCTATCATATTACTATAATCCGCAAATGTTACTCACTTGCCGTTATCTGTTTATGAATCTAAAGACAACGCTGTTTTTATTATAGTAGCCATGATGTCATGAAATTTCCCATGTCAACTTTAAAATTAAGTCACGCAAAATGTAGGTACTTGCGTTTTTTATCACAAAAGTCATATGGTCGCAACTGCAACCTAGGGCCTAAAACGCATGTATTAAGGCGAAATATTTCTTAGGAAAGTAATGCACGTGATACTTTTAGCGTTTCTGGAAAAAGACCCGATATAGTCATATTTATAAACATATACCTCTTTACCTATCCTTTTCCTAACTGACAAAAATATTTGTATGCTCTTACACTCTGGTCAATAGGGCCAAATTCCCATACTTCCGCACTAAATCCTCATCGATATTATCGATGTTGACTGCACTTCCTGTCAACAATACTCTCAAGACAAAATGTAAGATGAATTTGTTTATCTGCACACTACACGGCGAATCAGCATTCAATTGTTTGCTTATGCAACGCTCGTTTGGCGGGCAAGGTCGAGCTCAATTTGACCGATTACTCCACAATAGGGTTGCCAGAGCGAGTTCTCGATTATTCTAGAGAGTTTTTTTTAACGTTATGGTGCAATTTAAGCGTCAAGGCCAATCGAGCATAATTCCGGATGTATTATGAGCTAAATGTTTGCTTTTTAGGGTTCCGTAGCCAAAATGGAAAAACGGAACCCTTATAGATTCGTCATGTCTGTCCGTCCGTCCGTCCGTATGTCACAGCCGATTAACTTGGAGACTATGTGCACTACAATTATGAAATTTGGCAGAAAGGAGTATGCTATGAACCGCTATAGAAAATTGTGAACTTACGAAAAAAATATTAAACTGGAGGGGTCAAAATTTTTAATAGGGGGGTCTAAATTTTTTTCCAATGCACATAGGCGTGTTGGTTATCAATAGATAGGCCTTCAAAAATGACATAAAGGTTTCTAAACAATTTTTCCACCGTTGGTGAGATATTAGCTGTCAAAGTCGTAAAAACTGTGTCCCTCCCTCTCTAATTTCCAAACTAGGAAGTTAAAAAGTCTGAATAAAATCAAGATAGTATGTACAATAATAAATCCTTTCAACGGTTTTTGGTTTGAACAAGAATGTCTAACAGTTTTTGAGTTATTGCTGGAAAACTGTCTTCCCCAAACAAAAGGGCGTAAGTGCCGTGAGTTTCCTATTCAATGTATTGTATAGTCGTTTTAAATGTAGATTAGGAGGTGTCGGTACGGAACCCTTCTTTGTGCGTGGGCCGACACGCACTTGGCCGTTTTTGTTCCACTAGGTACATTTTTTTTATGACATAGGTGGCAAACGAGCAGACGAATCGCCTGATGGTAAGCGATTAGCGCCGCCCATGGACACTCGCAACACCAGAGGGGTTGTAAGTGCGTTGCCGGCCTTTAAGATAGGAGTACGCTCTTATTTTCTTCGTTATTATTTCAGAACTGTCTCATTCGTGGCCATGATCTGTCCCATTATGGAGAGCTTTGTTCATTTTGAAAGACCTATCCAACGACACCCCACACTATAGGGTTGAAGCCAAAAAGAAACATCCCCACTCTAGGTGTAGGAGAGGAACCCTTTTTTTTTAAAGATTTTATTTTACGACAATCTCAGTTTTATTGATTTATATATCCATAACAATTGCAGACAGACAGACAGACAGACGGACATGGCGAAACTATAAGGGATCCTAGTTGACTACGGAACCCTAAAAACGTATTATTTCTTATTTGATCTCATAATTGAATTAGAAAACTCAGTTTATTTTTTGATTTTCAGTTTTTTTGAAGTCGGTATTTTTTTTTATGGGAGAAACATTCATATGTTTTTAATCACTTTTGTATGTTTTAGTTTTGTGTTTCTAAACTTAAGGGAATTCTTCTAATATTTATTAATATTTACCATTGTGAATATTGCGATGTGTGATGAACTGATGAATGTACATTACGAGTTTAAAAATCTGTTTTTATAAGTCACTTATGTATTTGCACTTATAAAGTCATAATGTATCTGAGTAGATACATTAATTATGTCTTCCATATTGATCCAAATCTATCCGAAAGATAGATAATGAACACATTAAACTACATTAAAGAAAAGAGGAAACATTTTTTTCCTAGCCATCGGAGATTCAAAAGTAAAGAATGTCTAGATATTATACGTATAGATATAGACTCTGTTTATTCTTGTAACGCACAATTATCTAATTGGGATTACCTATATGTATTTGTGACGAAGTGTTAAGCAAACGTTGAGCTTAACTGTCAAATTCACAGAATCATTACGTGAACATATTTACCGACGATTCGATACTCAAAAGGCTCACTCATATTTAAATACCCTTCACACTCGCAAACAAAGTAAATCTACTTGAACGTCTAACATTAGTTCAAACAATTGAAAAGTAATTGATGCATCGACAAAATTACCCACAGTAGGTACAATCAGCAAAAGATGTATCTGCGCATGCGAAGAGGATTAAAGATTGTATTCCCATAATATATAGTAGATTAAATGACAAGGGTCTAAATTAGCCATATTACTGCGAGATGGTTATTTTCGAGCGGTAATATGGCTTTTAGGCCAGAGTTATACACTCTACTTTTCACTTCGATTGCGAGAAAAACAATAAACAAAGAGTATCCATCCAAAAGAACAATAAATTACATAGTGAACATAATGTATAATTTATTTTAGCGGCAATAGCGGCAATTATTATTAAATAGTGACTGACAAAAGTTAACGTTTTGACTTGTACTATTAGTTAAACCTGTGGTTTTGAGTTTATTCTGTTATACCTGATTGGTCGATTTTAGTCGAGCTGTATTCTGGTTGGTTGATATCATTTACAAATATGTTTAAAGAGTAAGTAAACGTATGAAACGTATTTTACGAATGTGTGTTGTGGTTGGTGGATTTAATATGGTAATTTAATTTGATTGGTCAAACTAAAATGTTTTGTAAATTTTATAAATATAGAAAAAGGTGAGTGATCCGTTGTATTATATTTAATATGACTCACTTCGAGCCTGAGAATGAAGAATGGTTTTGAGCTCATCAAGATGTGTGGCTACTTTTGATGATAACTGTACATCCAATAATTTCATCATCATCATCATCGTAATTCGTAACTCCTTTTACATATACCAGCTATTGTGGATGTTGTGCAAATACAGGGTGATTTCGGGGTCGTGATCCCAACCATTTTTTTCTGACTCAGTAAATGATTGCGATGCTACCTGTATTTATTTTAATTGAAACAAAGATGATTCGTTATTTACGTATTTTTATTTAAAAAAATATTATTGACTCAAAATGCGTGGTCACCCTACTTTTAATATTACACCTTTTTAGAAAACAAACTCTCTGATAGAATACTTAATAATTTATGAGTAATAATGTCACAACACGTCAAAGTCAATAAACGTGTCAAAAAGATTTAAAATAAAATAAATTAATTATGCCTCCGCCGTACCCATTTTCTAATATCGAGCGATCAGATATGGTTATGTTTTACTATCAAACACACAACACTACTAGAGCAAGTGAAATGTTTCATCAGCGATATCCCAATTTGCCAATACCAACTAGACGTTTGATTAATACAATGGTGCATAATCTTCGAGAATACGGGCAGTTCAGCGTTCCAACCCACGCCCAAGCACGAGGTGGCGACAGGCCAGCAAGGCGAAGCAATCCCGAGAACCTGGATCAACGCATACTCAGATATTTTCTCCGAGATCCGCAACGCAGTACCCGACAGGCTGCTAGAAGGTACAATGTCAGCCAAAGTTTTGTCTGGAAACTGCTCAACGCTTCTGGATTGCATCCATATCATTTTCAGCCTGTCCAGGATATCTCCGCCCCTGATCTTCCCTTACGAATGAACATGTGTCGATGGATTTTAGAAAATGAAGAAACGAATATCTTGTGGACTGATGAGAGTACATTTATGCGTATTGGTTTGTTCAATGTGCACAACGAACATTTTTGGAGTGCTGAAAACCCGCATCTTACTCGGAGAAACGCATATCAGACTCGATTTTCTTTAAATGTTTGGGCGGGAGTTATTAACGATGTTGTTATCGGACCTCATTTTATTGAAGGTAGATTGAATGGTATGGATTACCTTGACTTGTTACGTGAAGTTGTGCCGGAACTATTGCGAGGCGTCCCGGAACATTATTTGGAAAACCTGCATTATCAACATGATGGTGCACCTGCTCATTTCCATAACCGTGTTCGTGATTATTTGAATGAACAATTTCCGCGCCGATGGATCGGTCGCCTTGGACCTGTTGCATGGCCACCTCGCAGCCCCGACCTCACACCGTTGGACTTTTTTCTCTGGGGAGAGGTGAAACGATTGGTGTATGAGCAAGAATCTAACACCGTAGAAGAGCTACGCCAGCGGATTGTTTTAGCCTTCGAAACGGTTAAGCAAAACCGCTTTGCTCTGAACAGATTAAAGGCCAATCTTAGGCGACGGGCGGAATTGTGCGAACAGGAACAGGGTTCACATTTTGAACAACTTTTGAAGTACGTTTAGCGTTGTTTTTGTAAATAAAGTTTAAATTTTTATTCAGTCTTTTCCTTCTAAATACGACAAAGTAATCGACGTAATCGCAGTAGGCATCGAAGAAATTTCTTATTTGTCTATCAATATCGTCATAACAACCTTACTGCAACGATTGTTAATTCCATGCACTTGACATAAGTTTTCTTGGGAAATAGTAGGGTGACCATGATCTCGAATTATCGCAGTTTTTTTTTGCTGACTAAATTAAGTCGCTGGTGTACTGTTAGTCCTAACCCATCGTGATCCTTAGGAGAAAGTAAGTTAAATGCTTCTTTCTTGCTCCACGACCCCGTAATCACCCTGTATATGTAAAAATAAAACTTTTTTGTGGTTATGGCGTGTTCAAGTAGACATTACATATTAAAAAAAATTAACACAAACAAAACAAATGCAATCAAGAGGGACCTTTCTTGAATGATAGTTAATTACTAGATTATTCCTGAATCCTGATCAAAAAAGGGTTGGCAGTGCGTTTCTTATATTCTATGCTGTCTATGTCATAGTGTCTGCTTACCATCAGCTTGTTTGCCACCATCTTAGTATCAAATATATCTTACCCATTAGTCCACTTCTATAAAATAAACCGCCTATATGCAGTTTTCACCCTCTGAATGCTCTGAGTGTGGAGGGTGTTTTAAATTATTGTGTAGTTTAGGCACGATTTTCCGCATTTAATATTTGGCCGACCGTAGAGGTTATTGCTGTTTGGGCACACGTCACCGCTTTGAGGAAGCATGGGTTTTGGACACAAGTTCAAATATGATACATTATTCATCGTTAGGGCATACGTCACCGCCTTAAGGAAGCATGGGATTTATTTGGAAACGAGTTTATTTGATACATTATTTATCCGCTGTAGCCAAAGAGGGTACATGTTGTTGAGCATCTTCTAAGCACTCAGTGCTATGGTCCTGGGTGGCTCCACCAGCGCAGGGTGCTTTGGTAGCTGTGGAGGGTCATTTTGGGGCCGGCGGGCAAAGAGGTCACATCTGCCTCCAGGTTGGCAGTCAATTTGGTAGCCAGGAGGAGGGAAGGGGAGGGTCTTTTGGTCGGTTCGGGAGATGTGGTGCATGAAATGAAGAAGCATCTGAGGATTTCCGTAAGTTTATCTGCAAGATCAAAACAAACTATCAAGAAGATTCCGTAAAG
Source organism: Notocelia uddmanniana (assembly GCA_905163555.1). NCBI lineage: Eukaryota > Metazoa > Arthropoda > Insecta > Lepidoptera > Tortricidae > Notocelia > Notocelia uddmanniana. Next base: position 4,714,266 of record LR991057.1, read on the forward strand.
TAAGAACTTTACAGACCGAGATAGCGAAGCCAATGTCGGCTTTTATGTATCCTTTTTTTCTGGGTAATAAATAAGATTAATGACTCATATTACAATTTATAACCTACTTAATATGGCTATATGTATAAAAAAATATCAAATTATCACAATAAATAAAATAAGTAAATCAAAAGAATATTCGGATAACAGGGTCATCTGGTATTTTAATCCGGTAAAAACTCTACGGTGTCTGCCATCTGTGCATATGGAGGACTCCAAAATCTTATACTGAACGAACTGGAGCCCGCCACACGCTTCGTTGCGTTTAGCTCATTCTAGGGCGATACGATCATTCATCGCTTTCCCTGGCTGTTAGATGAGTGCCGCACCCTCCGACACACGGAGCACTCGCAACCCCGATGACCCCCTTAAGTCGCCTTTTACTGTTGTTAAGTCGACTGAAGGGGGCCTGTTGGCCTGGGAGACCGTATACCTAAATTTGTCAGAGCCTACACTGTTGTCAACTGGTTGGATACTCGTACCCCACTAATTACAGACACTATACACGCTTACGCTTTATTTCACGTTTTCAAAAAACTCCTACCTCTTTCCAGGACGGACGAGCAAGGCATCGTGGTGAAGATATATGAAGGAGTGGTGACAACCCTTGAGGTAGTGCTGCTGCTGGTGAAGATGTGGGTCTCCTGGATCTACGCCATGTACCAGCTCGTGGTTCCGCCAGTTCCGAAGAGTGTTGAAGGGGACATTATACTGGTAAGTGTCACTTGAGCTGCAGTAGCCATGGAAGTGTGATGCTGGTGTAGATGTGGGTATCTTGGATCTACGCCATGTACCAGCTCGTGGTTCCGCCAGTTCCGAAGAGTGTTGAAGGGGACATTATACTGGTAAGTGTCACTTGAGCTGCAGTAGCCATGGAAGTGTGATGCTGGTGTAGATGTGGGTATCTTGGATCTACGCCATGTACCAGCTCGTGGTTCCGCCAGTTCCGAAGAGTGTTGAAGGGGACATTATACTGGTAAGTGTCACTTGAGCTGCAGTAGCCATGGAAGTGTGATGCTGGTGTAGATGTGGGTATCTTGGATCTACGCCATGTACCAGCTCGTGGTTCCGCTAGTTCCGAAGAGTGTCGAAGGGGACATTATACTGGTAAGTATCACATGAGCTGTAGTAGCCCTAGAGGTGTGATGCTGGTGAAGATGTGGGTATCTTGGATCAACGCCATGTACTAGCTCTTGGTGCCACCGGTGCCGAAGAGTGTTGAAGGGGACATTATACTGGTAAGTATCACATGAGCTGTAGTAGCCCTAGAGGTGTGATGCTGGTGAAGATGTGGGTATCTTGGATCAACGCCATGTACTAGCTCTTGGTGCCACCGGTGCCGAAGAGTGTTGAAGGGGACTTATACTGGTAAGTATCACTTGAGCTGTAGTAGCCCTGGAGGTGTGATGCTGGTGAAGATGTGGGTCTCCTGGATCTACGCCATGTACCAGCTCGTGGTGCCGCCGGTGCCGAAGAGTGTTGAAGGGGACATTATACTGGTAAGTGTCACTTTAGCTGTAGTAGCCCTGGAGGTGTGATGCTGGTGAAGATGTGGGTCTCCTGGATCTACGCCATGTACCAGCTCGTGGTGCCGCCGGTGCCGAAGAGTGTTGAAGGGGACATTATACTGGTAAGTGTCACTTGAGCTGTAGTAGCCCTGGAGGTGTGATGCTGGTGTAGATGTGCTGGAGCTCGTGGTGCCACCGGTTCCGAAGAGTGTTGAAGGGGACATTATTATCAGTGTAAGTGTCACTTGAGCTGTAGTAGCCCTGAAGGTGTGATGCTGGTGAAGATGTGGGTATCTTGGATCTACGCCATGTACTAGCTCTTGGTGCCACCGGTGCCGAAGAGTGTTGAAGGGGACTTATACTGGTAAGTATCACTTGAGCTGTAGTAGCCCTAGAGGTGTGATGCTGGTGAAGATGTGGGTCTTCTGGATCTACGTCGTGTACTAGCTCGTGGTGCCACCGATGCCGAAGAGTGTTGAAGGGGACGCTATACTGGTTAGTGTCGCTTGACCTGTAGTGGCCCTGAAGGTGTGATGCTGGTGAAGATGTGGTTCTCCTGGATCTACGCCTTGTACCAGCTCGTGGTGCCGCCGGTGCCGAAGAGTGTTGAAGGGGACATTATACTGGTAAGTGTCACTTGAGCTGTAGTAGCCCTGGAGGTGTGATGCTGGTGTAGATGTGCTGGAGCTCGTGGTGCCACCGGTTCCGAAGAATGTTGAAGGGGACATTATTATCAGTGTAAGTGTCACTTGAGCTGTAGTAGCCCTGAAGGTGTGATGCTGGTGAAGATGTGGGTATCTTGGATCTACGCCATGTACTAGCTCTTGGTGCCACCGGTGCCGAAGAGTGTTGAAGGGGACTTATACTGGTAAGTATCACTTGAGCTGTAGTAGCCCTAGAGGTGTGATGCTGGTGAAGATGTGGGTCTTCTGGATCTACGTCGTGTACCAGCTCGTGGTGCCACCGATGCCGAAGAGTGTTGAAGGGGACGCTATACTGGTTAGTGTCGCTTGACCTGTAGTGGCCCTGAAGGTGTGATGCTGGTGAAGATGTGGTTCTCCTGGATCTACGCCTTGTACCAGCTCGTCGTGCCACCGGTTCCGAATAGTGTTGAAGGGGACATTATACTGGTAAGTGTCACTTGAGCTGCAGTAGCCCTAGAGGTGTGATGCTGGTGAAGACATCTTAGTAGATGGCGTAGATGCAGGATACCCACATGGGTATCCTGCATCTACGCCATGTACCAGCTTGACATGCCGCCGGTCCCGAAGAGAGTTAAAGGTTACTTAAAATCTGATAGTATGGAAGTTTGTCAAGATTCTATGGGATGGCGGCTGCCGACGCCATATTTAACAACCAAAAACAATTAAGTAATTAATGATATACACTACTACTTTTGCATTAACTTCAAACATGTTAATTCTCTCATAGAAATAATAGATATTAATCCCACCAAAAACTGGCAACCGTACTTGTCTTCTCGAAGATCTCACGGATCGTAAATAAATGCCATACGAATAAAAAAAAATCCCACCAAAAACATTTTATGTAAAATGTTGCCAAGACGACCACATAAGGTTTGCCCTGTGAAAAAGATATCAGATCTCATGTAGAGCCAAGCTTCTGAATCTACACGGCCTAACTCTACCGACCCTAACTAAAACAAATTCTACATATCAGTAAATATGTATGGCTTCGCCGTTTCGCTACCGTCGTGGAGGTGATGCGAATATTTAGTTTCTGATCTGAAGTAAGTAACGAAACAGCCAAACACAACGAAATAGCTAAACTTAGATTACATACCAAATTTCAGCTTGCTAGCACCTCAGGAAGTAGCCAAACATTTTGATGATCATCAGTATGTCAGTGAGTGTGTCAGTGACGAAATCGGTGTATTTTAGATATCAATAAAATCTAAAGTATTAGAGCTATTCAATTGAGAATTTGTATGTTTAATAAGTCTATTATTGACATCATATCCTGAGAATATGAACTATCTGGTACATCGGAAACCAACTTCATGAGGGTTCAAAAAAACGACGAAACACTTCGAGAAAAGGTAGGTAGTGCCCTTGCGCTTCGCTTGGCTCGTCTTGGCGGGGACACTACCGTGCCCCCAGATTTACATGACATAATTGGCAAAGCATGCCCTTAATATTTTTCCTGCACTCCCTTCCGCTTAAAATGCGATGGAGTCGTGTAAGAGATGAACCGAACTGACGCACTATGGTAAATGCAAATGGCTGTATTACTTCTTTGAAAACCGAACACGCGAAGAGTCTAATTTTAGCCGCCAAAAGGTAGTGTTGTAGGACTCCCAGGATTATAATAATTCTGCTAATAGTACATTACTACAGAGGCCGGGACAAAAGGGGTTGCCGGCCGAAGACATATAGACGGCTGAGCGAAGCGAGGCCGGATAGGTCTAAGGCCGGTAAGCCCATATTTCCCGCCGAGGTATGTATAGTGTTTTTCTCAAACATGCAATGAAATAGTTTTTAAGAAAAAAAAATCGACTTTAATGGAGGCCGGTAAAAGATTATTATTACTTAGATGGTGCACTCTTAGATATATATACAATAAAATAAAAATGGCTATAATGTATGTTTATAATGGTAGAAGACTAAGTACCCTCAATTTCTCATGGAATCATGAAAAAAACCTTGCTTGCTTGACAAACAAAACGACGAGAACAAATCGCCAAACTTGAACCACGCGTCGTTGAAGAGTTCCGTTCTGATCATCATCAGCAGTTCCACTTCATCAAATGTCACTTTTATGAATGAAAATGCTTGATTAGTTCATGAAAATACTAAAATCACTATTTGTGTGCCTTTCACATTTGAGGAGTTCCCTCGTTTCCTAATGGATCCCGTCATCAGAACTCGAGCATGACAAAAATCAATCGTGAAAATAGAACTTGCTTAACAAACACAGCTAGAAGGATAAATCGCCAAACGTGAACTTTTCGTCGTTGAAGAGTTCTGTTCTGATCATCATCAGCAGTTCCACTTCATCAAATGTCACATTTTTGTATGATAATGCTCGATTTGTTGATAAAAACACAAAAATCACTATATGTTTGCCTTTAAGATTTGAGGAGCTCCCTCAATTCCTCATGGATCCCATCATCAGAAATCAAGCATGACAAAAATTAATCGTGAAAATAAAAATCGCTTAACAAACACAGCTAGGAGGACAAATCGCCAAACGTGAACTTTTCGTCGTTGAAGAGTTCTGTTCTAATCATCATGAGCAGTTCCACTTCATCCAATGTCACATTTTTGGATGAAAATGCTTGACTTGTTGATAAAAACACAAAAATCACTATATGTTTGCCTTAAAGATTTGAGGAGTTCCCTCAATTCCTTATGGATCCCATCATCAGAACTGCGTTTTGACAAAAACAGGACCAACTTGGATATATATACTTACAATCAAAAAAAGAATTTTCCAAATCGGTTAAGAAATGTCGGAGTAATGGACTAACAAACATTAAAAAAAAAAAAAAAAAAAACATACAACCGAATTGATAACCTCCTCTTTTGAAATTTTGAAGTCGGTTAATAAACAACAAAAAAATCAAAGTTTTATTTTTAATACGCATAGTGGCAGAATGTCATGATGCCTGTGCCACAAATTTATGTGGAATGGAAATTAAAAAAGAAGACTTTGCAGGCCTAGATCTGCAAGATTTGTATGAAATTCCATTAACTACCTCTTGTCCTAGCCGCACCTGAAACGTCATACTTCGCAGCCTATTAAAAGGAACATAACATCAATATTTCATTGCATGTTTCAGAAAAACACATTATTTCCCTCTGAGTTAAACTTTTAAAAGGATTATAATAATCCTGCCAAAACACATTATTTCCCGCTGCGTAGAACTTTGAAAAATTCTGTTAATACCATATTAAATCGTATCGACTAAAGTTAAATGGCAAGCTTTGAACGCACAGAGCGCGGCGCAGCTTCGTTGCGGTTTTACGGAAAAGCGAACGCCGTCCGGGGGACGACGCACGAAAAATCCGCGCGGCATTAGCGGAGCAGAGGCGGCGTGTGTGACATATGAAGCATTAAGCCTCTCACAGACTGGCGCGGCCTGGCTGCGTTGGTCAATGGTAAACTTGTCATTAGCTGTCAAATTTACTACTGGCCGCGAACCGGCCGCATTCGTCAGTTTCGGAGAGATCAAAAATTAAAGACCGCCTCCGTCCCGCACCGTGCCGCGTTTTCTTTCTCATCGTCTATGATTCTGGGAAAAATATCACCGCGTTATTAGATACGTCACCGAATGTTTTTAGGAATATCTTGGTGCTGCGAGTATTTCCCCTTATTGTTTGAGAAAATCACTATATTTACATTGGCGGAAACCGGGATTGCCTGAGTTCGATCTCTTCGTCGCCAACCACCTCGACACAAAATCTCTCACTTTCCGAGCCTCGGCAATAATGTTCTATTAAATGCGCATGCTGTAAACTGCGTAAACCTGCTCAATGCCCCTGCATAATTATTGTAATTTATGCAAGATTCTCATTGTTGTGTGACTTTGAACTCTACTCCAAGAGTTATGCTAATACATAATAAGAGACAACACAATGCTAATATAATTCAGTATAAAAAATATGTAAATCATCACCAAAAAATAACAGTTGGTTCATTTAAAAAAATGTAAACAAGTTTTTATTGCCGAATGTACTTTTTTGCATGTTCATCCATGTACGACCTTTGTAATCTTTGTATGTGTTTAATCCATACAAAGGTCGAACAGTCCTGTTTTTTAGGGATCCGTAGCCAAAATGGCAAAAAAGAAACCCTCATCTGCCCGTTTGTCACAGGTATTTTACAAAAAAACTATAGGATCTGCGAATTAAATTTGAAATTTAGGTGTATTACGTAGGCCGCTAAATATTACGTATTCAAGTTAATAAACGATTTTTACACACAATGAATTACTTCAGGTATTCCACATATGGATTATGGGCTCAAGAACCCAAGATATAACTTTTATATTGGTTACAGATCACAGGAGCCGGCCACGGCATGGGTCGCGAGGTAGCCCTGCGGTTCGGGAAGCTGGGCGGAGTGGTGGTCTGCGTGGACATCAATGCTGCTGGCAACCAGGAAACCGTGGACGCCATCAAGGCGAATAAGGGGAAGGCGCATCGATATGAGTAAGTTCGTTACTGTACTGGCCATAGTCATCAATGTCATCATCCTCCTAGTATTTTACCGATTGTGTCCTGAAGAAGGGGAGGAGGGTTTTGAAACATACTTCCAAGATTTGGCGTACTGGTAGTATTTTAAGAAAGCGATTATCATCACCTTCCTACCCAAAGGGAAAACCAACCTCTTTGGGTTTAGACCGGTTTCCCCACAAATATTTTCATTACGGAACATGTACTGTTAAATCATCCTCATCAACCTCAGCCCGGCGGCCACATTAAATATTTCATTCACAAGTTTTTTTAAACCCAGTTGTGGGAGCCGGGATTCAAATCGCAGGGTAATTAAAGTCAGACCAGCGATTAGTGAAAATGAAAATACAAGTGAGAAAAAATGACATTTTGATCAACACACTCCGGGCTCCAAATTAAGGCGACCAGTCTATATATTGTACTTTGTGAAGGCAACTTCCTGACTTGGCGGCACGGGATCGATATGTCATAGATATTTTGTTGTTTGACGTAAGCTTACTGATGTGAGATTTCCTCACTTGACGTAAAACTGTCAGTATGACGTTTGCGCAGTACTAATACGATGCGCAGAATTGGGGCAGTACTGCATTGACATCGGTTGACACTGACAGCTGACAGTTTTCTCATATCGTACCGCCTCCACATCGACATGTCAGGAAGGCGCCTAAAAGTAACTTACTTTATTAGTTTTATTACCGTTAGGGTACAGTGGCAGAAGCCACTACACACATTTCTACTATTGAAAATGACACTTAAACTAAGTCTACCTTACGCACACTCGAAAACGTTGCGTAGAGTCTAAACAGCGAATTGTGAGAATAAAAAGGTATGAAAATATCTATCTCATAATATGTCATACTAAAAAGAGAGATGAATATATGTTTTTGCTACCTGCCCGGCTAGTATGATAGCTTATATGTCGGACATATAGCATTCGTCCCTCTCGCACTTACATACTTGACAGTACGGGACGAATGCTATATGTCCGACATATAAGCGATCATACTAGCCCCTCTGGTGACGGTGCCTTTCGACGCAAAGTACCAGAAACGCGAATGACCAGATACGCTAATTACCCTACTCGGTTTCGCAAATTACCAGATACCCATATGGCCTGATACGCGAATTACCTGATTCGGTTTTGCAAATGACCTGATACGCACGCATATGTCCCGATTTTGTTTTCTCAAATCACCAGACGCATTTTACCTGATTTGACCTGACCTGACGTATATTACCAGATTATTTACACTAAGATATTACAACCGCTGAAAGTTTACTCGCACGAGGACCAATAGAAAAGTACCGAAATTCATGACAAATTCATTTCTGGATTATTATCCAACAATACAACCAACACAATTCGGACCAACTTACCTCACCTCTCGCCCTAATTGATCCGAATTGTACGCAGGTTGCCAGTAATATTTTTTTATAAAGTGTTTCAGATTAGAAATCAATAAATTGTATAGTCGCTATTGATAGTTATATGGTTTATTTTTGCATTGGTAGGGTTGCAGTGGATACCTATGCTAAGGATGCATGCGATGATCTCACAATGTCCGCTGATTGGCGGAATGGAATTCTGGTCACATGCGTTTCTGGTACTATGCGTAAATTGATTTGTCTGGTAATTAGAGTGTCGGGTCATTCGCGTTTCTGGTACTTTGTGTCGAAAGGAATAATAGCAGTAGATAATATTCTAAAAGTTAACCGTTCGGTGTCGTTAACTGTACAACAAACATCCATTATGTTCGCAAACACTCCAAAGCTGACAACAAGGAAGCGTATTTCGATCAATATTTAGTATACGTGGCCGCCAGTCATATAGTTAATAGTCGTAATAGATTATAGTAAGTAGCAGCTGTTCGCGATTTCTTACGATTTTACATTATCCTAAAAACATATGTCTGTTTGTTATCGCTATCTTATACCCATTTTCACCCCCTTCAAGTCATGAATCAGAAAATCAACCGTTATTGTTTCCTCGTCTGGGTATTATTAACCAACATTACAGTCTCATAATACTGACTATAACCCGGCACGTTAAGCTGTTGATCCCGGCTGCTGTCTATGACAGCAGTCGTTAAGCCAAGTTAGAGACCTTCCGGCGGTTTGAGAACTTCTAACAGTCTAGTTGCCCACTCACTTGACAAGCCCAATCCCAATAAGGTCTAAGTTTCTTATCTTGTTTTGGAAGGTCTCCCGTAAAAACTAGTCCCTACTCCAATTATTGGGATTAGGTAGCAGACGTTGGGCATTCTTCAGGGCGCACGTGTACTGGAATAATGCTAGGATAATGATAATGATGAAGACTGACTGTAACCCAACGGTTCATACAGTTTTGTGATTATCATATCGGAATGTTCCAGATGTGACGTCACAGACAGCAAAGCGGTGGCTGCGTTAGCGGAGCGCGTGCGCAGCGAGGTCGGTGAGGTCACGATGCTAGTCAACAACGCTGGGATAATGCCCTGCAAGCCGCTAGCGCAACATACCGAGAAGGAAATCAGGACCATGTTCGAGGTCAACGTTATGGCGCATTTCTGGGTAAGACATGCCTGATAGTTGAGAGGTCGATGACGTCACGATGCTAGTCAACAATGCTGGGATCATGCCCTGCTAGCCGCTAGCGCAGCAGAACGAGGAGATAGGACCATGTTCGAGGTCAAGAGTATGCCGCATTTCTGGCTAAGACGTAATGCGTAGTAATAGATAATTGGTGAAAATTTTATGCATATACTAGTAGGTAAAAACATCAATGATGTCATGATTTTTGTAAACAATACTGGCATTCCGCCTACAAGACCTTTCCTAGAAACAATGTTTGAGGTCAATGTTAAGTAGGTACATTGCGGGTAAAAGATACATATAAACAATTTATTTATATATACTAAGAGACGGTGGCAAACAAGTATGCCTGATGGTAAACACAGACTTAAGAGTTTAGCTTTGATATTTCTTAGTTAAGAGATTCATCCATATCATTAGCACCATGTCCTGCTAGTGCTAGCCTCAAACATTATGCTAGCCTTAAGAGGGCGCAGTACGATCGGTGTGGATCGGTTCTCCATACAAACGTATTTAGGCTCTCATTTCAAAACGCCATGCTAGAATAACATGAAACTTTGTATACACAATGGAATCCGGCATACCTAGGTCGAAAATTAGTTTCTGTTGCTAGAAATTGAAAAAGAAAAAAAATTAACAGCGGTTTTTTGAGTTTTTTACGGCTTGTATGAAAACCTTAATAATCGCTGTATTTTTTCGCCATTATAATTTCAAGCAACATAAACTAATTTCCGCCCTAGACAAGCTGGATCCCATTGTGTATACAAAGTTTCATGTTATTCTAGCATGGCGTTTTAAAATGAGAGCATAAATACGTTTGTATGGAGAACCAAACGTACTGCGCCCTCTTAAACACTTTTGTGGCGTTAAGCTACAAGAGAATCAAATGGACTGTATTTAGTGAAGGAAGAAGGAACTATTCGAAATATTGGCTATCTGCGATAAGAAACTTCAAAAGTCAATTATCTTTTTAAAGAGCGCAGCCACTATCTTTGATTTAGTGCAGCATTTGGCCCACTCTGGCCTTCACTTCCGTGTTCTTACCAAGTTTTTAATATTTTCTCAGCCGTATCGTAACCAGCAAAAGAGACCATTGTACTTAATGAAAATAAAATCAAGTTTAACCCAAGTCTAATATTCATTTCAGATGCTCCAAAACTTCCTTCCCTCAATGATGGAGCGCAACTACGGCCACATCGTCGCCATGTCCTCCATGGCTGGTATGCTTGGCCTTAGGAACCTGGTGCCGTACTGTGCCTCCAAGTTCGCTGTGCGCGGCATGATGGAGGCTCTACATGAAGAACTGAGGGAAGACAAGAGGGATTTCAGTGGGGTAAGTAGAGTATCTGATCAGATAGACAACGCGTAAAGGTGGTCACTCGGATAATCTATGTAACCACAACCACATCGACGCCTTACCTCCGTAGCTGCCTATGCCTGGCCTGAATAACCTGGTACGTGTCATGATTGAGGCTCTACATGAGGAGATGTGTAAGTAGAGTATCAATACAACGCATAACGGTGGCCACTTTGATAATCTACGCAACCATTTACACATATCACCCTGTCATCCATGGCTGGCTTGCCTCGCCTGATTAATCTGGTTGCACATTGCGCATCCAAGTTCGCTGTACGCGGCATGATGGAGGCTCTGTATGAGGAGCTGAGGGAAGACAAGAGCGATTTCAGTGGAGTAGTGGCCCCTTTTACACGGTGGACTGATGACCTGGTAAGGGTCGCGGGTGTCTGCTGGATGCGGGTGGCGCCAGACCGGTCATTGTGGAAGTCTTTGGGGGAGGCCTATGTCCAGCAGTGGATGTCCTTCGGCTGATAGGATGATAATTATGATGAAGTAGAGTATGTGATCAGAGAGATAACGCGTAACGATGGTCACTTTGATTACGCAACCACTGATACATATCGCCATGTCATTAATGGTTGGCATGCCTCGACTGAGGAATCTGGTACCACATTGCACTTCCAAGTTCACTGTACGCGGCATGATGGAACCGCGTCATGAGGAACTGAGGGAAGATATGATGGATTTTAGTGAAATAGAGTATCATACCAGTGTCAAATCATTACCAGATAGATAAAAAAATGAGTTGCTAGATAATCTCAGTTTTTTCGAGGCACCACTACGATTCATTGATACAAATAACTCTGACTCAGAAGTAATTGAGGTTCTTTCAAAAGATTCCAATTAGCGCCTGCATTCACATTTTTCTTCCGGCAAGAGGCCGGAAGTTAAAGAGTAACTGCTAAAATTTGACTGAGTTTTTGATGTCCCATTCTCAACCAGCCATCTACTTATATTTTAAAATGTGACATTGTAATTTCCAGATCAAAATGACAGTAATATGCCCATACATCGTAGACACGGGTCTTTGCAAGAACCCAAAGATCCGATTCCCGACCCTAATGAAGATTGTGACGGCCGATGAGGCAGCGGACAATATCGTGGATGCCGTGCGAAGGAACTATTCCGAGATCACCATCCCTAGCTCCTTGTACTACGTTAACCAGGTTTGTTAACATTTCTATGCTCCCACTTGAGTCTACCCACTTGACTACGAGTGCTGGAAAGGGCTCGAAACGTCTTCTTAAATACCCGACAGCTTTCATGCTATTAGGGCCTACGCTAGCTGGCGCGGGTTACACGGAGCGGGCGCACGCCTATCAAAAAATAGTATGAGCGGCGGTAACTGACCCGCGGCGGGCTGCATAGAGCGAGTACCCGCCTGCTCCGTGCACCCGCGCCAGCTAGCGTAGGCCCTTAGAACATACTGCATAGAAAATATAAAAATACCTACCGCAATTTTATTTGTTTTGACTGTTAACAATCTAGTGCCAAACTTGGCACCTTTTCAGATACCACTACTTTTGATGCAACATGTGAACTTGGCTTATTTTTTCATATTTATGATTTGGTGGGATAAATCAACATAATAGTATTAGATATTACTACTAGTACAAGTAAAATGAAATTACATTTCCTCAAATTATTGGATACTTTTACTTTGGAATAATAACTATACTTTAACTCAGTCACTTTGCAAGAAAGATTAGGGACTTCAAAAACTTTAGGGAATTAATATAAAGTATTTTTCTTTTCCAGTTTCTACGACCCCTGCCGAAATCTGTCCCGCTTCATCTCAAGGACTTTTTGGACTCTGGTCTTGAAGCCCAATAAGTACATTAAGTGTTGACTATTACATCAACTTTGACATACATTTTAAATTCATGCGTATAAAAACTATGTACCAAATAGTTAGAAATGTCAATTATGTCTAACGTTACATGTGATGAAAGGTCTAAAAGGCGTCAATAAGTTCAAGTTCTGGTTCGTGGTATTTTATTTTGCGCAAAATGATGGGTCTTTCGGTATGTGGTGTTGTGTTCCTGATGGTGAGTAAGGCCGCCAGACTTCCCGAGGGTGCTCTGTTTGGAGAGTGGTCCCCCACTCGTGTCTCTAGCTGTTAACGCAACGAATCCTCAAGTACTTCTGGAATCATAGGCTACGGTGTCTGCTTAACATCAGACAAGCCGTAAGCTTGTTTGCCACCGTAGTTGCCACTTAAAATTCGAGTGTCACTGTAACAAAGCTCGCTACGCTCGTTTTGTTATTAAAGACTCGAGAATTTTAAGACCTAGTTATGTAACGTTGGATACAATAATTTTTAAACGACAGCAAAATAATTTGATTTAAACTAAAAATCGATATGGTGGCATAATACGGGCATTGATGTGTGCTTCTTTAAAAAAAAACAGTTGTATAATATATATGGAAATCCCACGGAAATCCATTTTGATTCTCCCACCAGTCCTATAATGACTTGTCTATAGTTATAGACTTGCATTAGTATAAAAAGCTTATTATTTTAATACGGCTGTCAGTGGCTAGATGCTGGCCAAGAGCAATCCCATTTTTAATAAAAAAAAAAAAAAGTCATTTAATTGACAGATTATAATGCTGGAGTGCAATATAGTACATTACGATACAAGTGCAGAGAACAGGCAATTCGCAACGAGTGGTGATTAATTAAAACATGACCGAAGGGAGTGTTTTAAATTTTCACGAGTTGCGAATTACCTGTTCGCACGTGTATCGTACAACGTTTTACAGTACATATGGCTCTTTAAAGTTTCGACATATGCACGTAATCTGCTGATAACTGCACTCGTGCGGTAAAGTAGCGCCATATGTACTGTAATAATACATTACGATAAAACAAAACAAAGAAAACAAAGAAAGGCCGATATCGCAGAAGTTTGAGGCCCGAGCCGCAGGTGAGGGCTTTCTGTTTTACGACCCGTGTTTTGTACACAATTTTACGTCACCACTTGGTCAAAAAGTGGGTTTTTTCCGGACGCGCAGCGTGCGGAAAAGCGCGCTTTTTGGCAAGGTGTGGTGTAAATGTATTTTTAGTATGGAAAATGACATTTGGTTCGACTTTACGCATGATCGAAAACGTGGCGTATGTTTGGTAAAATTCGTAGTCTCTGGGAAAAAATGAACGATGCCGAGCAAAGCACGATCGCCCAGTGGGGTAATCACGCAATTTTTTAGAGCGTAGCCAGTTTTGTTATTAAAGACTCGAGAATTTTAAGACCTAATTAAGTACCTATGTAATGTCGTGCGTCTAATTGTCTCTTTCCATGCTAAAAAACGACAGTTACTATCTATCGCATGTAAAACTCATGTGACTAACCCGCTGATAAATCATGCAAATTAATCCCATACTAGACAACGACCCACCATACTATAATAAAGATATAAAAGGTAACAATAAATAAATATTAGGTGGACACCGTACCGGAAGGCGTAGCGTGGGCAGGCACAAGGTGGTCTGATGACCTGGTATGAGCCGCGGGTGTCTGCGTGGACGTCCTTCGGCTGATGGTGATGAGAAGGGTGACAATCTTACACCAATTGAGATAGTAAGTTCAATAAGGCCTGCCAGACGATGATATATTTAATGTTATGAAATTGACCCATTGTTTGATTATGTAAATATAAAAGTTGATCTGCAGTTACCAATTACGTGTATAGGATAGATTGGATAAGGATAAGGACTTTGATTGAATTAACAGCAATACAAATAATATTTTAAGTTCTATCACCACTCGTTTTGAATTTTAAGTTGAAAGTGAGTTGATCACGTTATTTCCTGTTTTCTGAATGTGAGAGTAAGTTAAATATGAAATCTCGTAGCTAAGGCGTATATAATTATATTTTAATAATGATGATTGTGAGAGGTTTCAGTGTGATAATTGGTTCAGTCTGACGGCCCATCAACATGGTCAAGCAGATTTTTTAAACTCTTATTGATTAGTAAAACTTTTGAAGAATAATATTTTGAAAAATGTGTCCATACCTTTCACGAAGAAGGCATTTAGTAAATATACATATGATATAATGGGTCCATAATTAAGTAAAACCGAATGATTGTGATATTGACTAGTGATATGGCTTACCTAGTGCCTTCATGCGGTCAATATTCGGGTTATGTTAAAATGCAATTTGTGGCATTTGTGGATATTAAATAATATACAAGTAATATCTTCATCGGCAAAAAATTGCCCCAAAATCATAGCACAGTGTATGAGAACCGAACCAAATTTGGGTCATTATTTGCCGCTGAGTACAACTATGAGATCGTAATACTTATCATCACAATATATAAAGTATATGTATGTGCAATAAATATAATCATTCCCCAGCAATAGGACTGCTTTGACGTTGTTAAAACGGCACTATACACCGTGACCGTTAATAACCCGAAAGATTTAAACCACATATTTTTGACGACTGTACGAGTAAATAATGTTATATCAACATGGGTCTAATTATGTGTCTTAATTAAATTACTATTTCAGTACGAATTAAATCTGATTAATTGCCCGCTTCTTTGTGAACAAGCCGTTAGGTGGGAACCTCAAGGCGTGACAATTAGTTATCATTTGTAATGTGTCATTTTAGTGACAATCAATTTCAAACTAGCCAGTTATAAGAAGAACCACTCTCGCGACTTAGAACAGAACAAACATCTCTATTCTCAGTGATAACATAAAAGCTACTTGAGATTGAAGTGTGTAAGATAAGATATTATAATTATTCGGCTTAATACACTACACTGTATTTAAGTTGCATGCTATATCCTTTTATCTCGTGATGAAAATATTTTCGGTACTAAAAACTTTTTGTAGATAGATACCAAACTTCTTTATGAAACTGGCTAACAACCATACAGTTAGTGTATCTACGTGTAAAAGAAATAGGTGGCTACGTCATGCTCACGCCCTTAAGGTGTGTTACACTGGAGATTTTTTAACTTTTGACTTGTTGTAAATAATTAATATCTCCTTAATTATGAGTTTTTGGACTATATGTTACATAACTTTATATACTCTAATTAGGCTCTAGTATCGTTAGCTTAAATCTTTCGGGTTTTTAACGGTCACGGTGTATATTTCAGGAACGTCGCCATTACAAATGGTCTTTTTGAAGTGAATCTTGCCCTTCACTCAAAGTATTCAATTTTAGTCCCATTAACGCTAGATGGCTGAATTAAAAATGATGGCATCGGTGGTTATTCGCAGTAGAGGATGTCAAATAGATTTATAAAGTATACTTTTATAGGTTTAAATACATTAGGGTTTATTTTATATTGATGATTGTTCTATTTAGTTACACAGGTAAATAGGTATATAGGCAACGTAAGAAGTATCCACTTAGTATAATTTACGGTTGTATCCCCCAACCAGCTTTTTTGAGATGGACAAAGCAGGTTCTTTTGTTCGAGAATGAAATAAATAATAAGTTATATACATAAGTTTATAATGTGCCATGAATATTGTATTTTCTTATCCGACTTTCACAAACGAGGAAATTCTCAATCGATTGTATTTTTATGTTGTTTTGTTACGCTAACGCTGCGCCAGCGTCCATTAAGTAGATCTAAGCAGATATTACCTTGTATTCCTAATGTAAAAAATAAGCTAAACAGCTTGCTTTAGTAGAAAAACGGGGATAGAAATAGTTACGTTAATGTCCCAGAAAGACTAGGGCCGTCTAAATATCAGTTTCACTATTAATTGCACAAATGAGTAGTCATGTCATGGGTTTTGAGAACGCTAAGGCTCTCAAATATGTCAGCGAATAATTTTGAAGAAAATATTATGGTTTGGCTACTTTAGTGTCTTATTATTAATCTGAAATAAATCTAAATTGAGGCCATTTCAATTAAAATTTGCGGATACTTCTAAAATGTTGTTATTTGATTTATCTATAATCTAAAAGTTTAATATTTCGAAATAAATAACCGTTTTGTTCACGGAATATTAAATAGGAGCCTATATAATGTTCTGTGGTTTGGTAAAGATTTTTTATTCACGCAAGCTGGTCCGTGAGTGGTCAAGAATTTTGAATTATCTACGACTAGCGATTAGTTACCTTAATTAACCAGTAAATTTATGACAAGGTTATGTCACTCCATAAATTAAATTAAAGCGGCTCGTGGAGGCAACCGGTGACCAGAGAGCTGGCGCCTATCTCGCCCAACGGATCTCCATTGCCATGGTGGCTCCAGTGGCAATGCCGCCAGCCTTCTGGGCACCTTGCCACACGGCACAGACCTGGGGCCGGTTTTTTATTTGTAATTAGTTTTATAATGCTAAATGTACCTAATATTAAATTTTAAGACAAGTTAAAAAGCTTTCAAAGTCATAGTAAGTTGTGCAAGTCATAGTGAAACTATTCTAACTGTTTTTGAACCTCTAGCCTCTACTGAATGTTTAAAAACTGTTTTATCGTGAATTTCTGTTGTGATCATGTTTGATATTATATTGTAAGGTTAAGTATTTTGTAAGTAGCTAAGTTAAGGATTTGAGTAGATATTTTGATTGGGACTTTTAATACATAAATATACCAAATACAAAATGTATTTTATTTTTATACTCTAATATTTTTGCCTTCCTGTCAACTACACTGTAAATTACCTACACTTATGATAATATATTTACATTTGCTTATTTAAATAAAAAATAAGTAATGTTTTAATCCATTTTTATACCACGCTGATGGATGGCTCGCTAAGATGAACGCCTGCGACTCCGAGGGACACATATAAAATAATTTAGTATAGGAAAGGTTGAAGAAAACAAGTCACATACCATAATATCCATATTTATTTCAAGGTATACACGTTTGAATATCTTTAACCATTTTCCTAGAACATTCACACGACCTATTTAAAGCCTATTTTGGCTACATTTACAACCAACTCTTTGGTCACTATACCTTTCACTTGGTCTTAAATACACTTATATTAATAATAAATACCCGTCTATATTGTAGCTACAGAAATATATTATAATTTCGCATAGCGTAGGTACATTTTAACAGACAAAATAATACGTTTTAGATTTACTGTAACATTTTTTCATTCCCATAGGTACACATAGGTCAAGATTTCACAGACTAGAAATTTTATCGAAGGAAGCAACAGAGGGCCTACTCCGAACTTCGTGTGGTGCCGTCCATTTCACTCTCGTGCTATACAATATATGACAGATAGGGACGGCTCTATACTAAGTTCGATTTTCGAAGTTCGGAGTAGGCCCTCAGATGCAGCTATACTCGTAGTTAAAATGAGATAACCATTTATACCTCTCTTTTCGCTCATGGGTAATGTTGTCCGCCATACTCGGTCGTTTGGATGCGCCTTAATGGCTAATTTCCATGGCAGTAATTTTTACGCCGGGTCTTGTATTTTCCACACTAAGTAACCACAATACACAATTTCTCCAATTTCTTTGGTCCTCGTTCCTACACGGCATAAAAATAGCGTCCGTGGAAATTCCGATCATACGTATTTGGGTGTTTTAGTTGGAAGAATTAAGCCTCTCACAGACAGGCGCGGCCTGGCCGCGGCGGTCATTGTCATTAGCTGTCAAATTTATTGTTGACCACCACTGCAGGCCGCGCCAGTGATTCAGGCCTTAAATTTCGGTAAAACTCGTATCCAAATACTAACGCTCGATTAATATAATTTGTTTAGAAAAATACTAAATGAGTCTACAGACATAGTGACCTGAAAACTAATCGGTTATTGTATTTTTGTAACCGATGGAGATGCTTTTGTTTGTTAGGAGTGAGAGGCAAACAAAGTGGTTTAGTTGCTTGTCGAATAGTTGCATCTGTAGAATCCTACTCACATATCAACTTTTGCTAGTTGCTACTCGCTTGGGGGTAAAACAAATGCATGTGACGTTAAATATTTCCATCCTTTGGAAGTAAACGATGACTGTGGTATTATAGCTAGTTAATCTTCGTATATAACGATAATAACTTGCAAAAGTGCTCACAGAGTGTGGCCATCACTAAAAGAAATGGATTTAAATACGAGTATATAAACCTCCAATGAAATATATAAACAATTCAGCCGCGGACATAAGTAGATATAATCTAAAACTTACAACTTTCATAATATTCATCATCATCAGCGTTATTCCCAGTACAGTACTATCCTGAAGGATGCCTGGGGTCCGCTACCTAATCCCAGGAATTGGCATAGGCACTAATTTTTACGAAAGCGACTGACATCTGACCTTCCAACCCAAGGGGGAAACTAGGCATTATTGGGGTAGGAAACAGGGGGTACTTCAGAAACAGCTTAGAATAAGGTTGGACATATATAACGGATATTATTTACCAAATAAGGAAAAAGTTCAATATCTCCAAGCGCTTCATACAACTAGTCCGGTATATCCACCTGTTTCCGATGACGCTGTTAGAATATTAAGCTGCTATTCCAGCAATTCATATAGACAAAAACTCAAAACATAAAATATGCCTTACATAACATGATATCGGATTTAGTAGTACAGTTTCAATATTTTCCGAGAACTTTTAACTTCATCCATATGTATAACTTCATGCAAAGACATGCAATCAATACGATTCATTTTACTTGCAAAACTGTAAGTACTACACCATCTATGTACCTATAGTTTCATACAGGTATGTACCTAATTTATATGAAGAAAATAATCTGCATTTGCTAGTTACTACAATAACATAAGGATCATGTTACAGCTGCAACAATATTTTGTCCCACTAAAACTATATTATTAGGAAATAACATTAAAAACAATCACAACAAAAATGTTTAAACTTATGAACTTAGCATTAACACACATATAACGGTAATAAAACGACAATATATTTACCTAATCTGTATGTAAATTATAATTATTAAAGCTATACAAACTTATGTACAAGTTTTATAGCATTAAATGCTGCTCAATGCTTACTCCTATAACACTACAATAATGAGATCCTTTTGCCGCCCAACTTTTCTTATATGTATGCAGGTATAGATAGGATCATTCAATAATTTTATAAATAAAACTCCCGTGAGTTTGAGACATATTAAAATATAATGAAACGGGTAACTCACGTCTTTAAGGTCGAATATCGCTCTACATGTTTCAGACCGGTTCACGGTCCTTAATCATGAGGACCAAAACCGTTGAGTGCTAAAAGAACCGCCGCCACGATAGGTACTCATGATTAAAGGACCGCGAACCGGTCTGAAACATGTCGAGCGATATTCGACCTTAAAGACGTGAGTGACCCGTTTCCTTATATTTTAATAGGATAATTCAGGACAAGTTTGCAACTGGGATAAGTGCGCCTATCATTAAAAATATCGAAATTGACAAATATTGCATAACTACCGACATCTTACATCAATTCAAGACACTAAAACAATTGTGTTGTATTGCATGGGTGTAATATTGGTCTATTTAGATAGGTATAACTTACGAATGACGAACTTATCCCGGTGGAACACTTATACCGACTGACTTTAAATTTTAACAAAATATTAAACATATTCGCTTTAAATTCATGTTTGAACAACTTTAGCCTGCTAGACAGAGATAGTAGCAATTCTAGGTATTTTATTTTATATAGACATTAATGTTTACTACTCCTACCAATGCCGCTGAAACCCCAAAGTTAATCTAACAATTATTTAGTAATTGACTCCAATTTGTTAATGTGTTGCGTTATTATACAAAGTTACTAATTCAAAACATGTTTTCCTATATGGAGACAATGGAACATCAATTACTATACTACCAATGTTATATTGTCATAGACAAAGTATGATAATTTATGTTTGGAGTTGAACAATATGTCATACCGCAATTTCGATAGCTGAACTAGTCTCTCACAACGCGCTTGATACTAGTGTATGCATCGGTGGGGAAAATCTCAGGCAAGTGGAGAAGTTTAAGTACCTTGGCAGCACAATAACGTCTAAGTGTGACCTAGACTTTGAAATAAATGGTAGAATAGGTGCTGCGGCTGCCGCTTACGGCAAGCTTAGACCTAAGGTTTTTCGCTCTCATGACCTTAAACTTTCCACAAAAGTGGGTGGTGTATACATGGCTGTCGTGCTGCCAAATCTCCTATACTCATCGGAGACATGGGTCCTCTACCGCAAGCACATCCGCACACTCGACAGATTTCACAACAACACACACACGACAAGTGGTCGGATCGCGTGAGGAACACAAATATCTTGAGGCGCGCAAATGTCGGAGGCATTGAAGTGTATCTGATGAGGCGACAGCTGCGGTGGTGCGGGCACGTGTCTCGCATGTCAGACGACAGAGTGGCGAAACGTATCTTCTTTTCAGAACTCCAGAGCGCATCAAAGAGTGGAACAACATCGCTCTAATAGTGCAAGAGTGTAAAAGGTGTTACCTAATTTTTGTTATACGCAGTCGCTGAGGCCGAAATCAGCTAGGACATTATTATTACCTGAACTAGATGGCGCTGCACGGCTACATTTTGTAGAAATAGTTTGAATAATACAGCTATCTAAAACCTTTCCTTCATATAATTGCGACTTTGTCAGTTGTAATGATAAATTGCTACGTCTGTAATACGAAATCGACTTCAAATAAAAGGCACGTGCCAACACCAGGGTAAAGAGAGTACGGACTTTAGAGCATTTAACACTGGAGAAGCCATCAGCGCATCTTACAACAAAATATTACTACCATTTTTTGAGGAGGGCGAGGTAAGACACATATAAAAAAACTGCGCACACTTACAATATATTCTTCCATTACTACGCACTCACACTAAAACAATCAACTCTCGCACATTCAAAATACTAAAGTTGAGCAATAAAAGTCGACCTTATTCTC
This sequence comes from Notocelia uddmanniana, assembly GCA_905163555.1. Classification (NCBI taxonomy): domain Eukaryota; kingdom Metazoa; phylum Arthropoda; class Insecta; order Lepidoptera; family Tortricidae; genus Notocelia; species Notocelia uddmanniana. The sequence goes on from LR991057.1 coordinate 4,735,810, forward strand.
GTTATCATTAGATCCATTATTGGGATACTATCGGATGGTCAAATTGACCAAAGTCGATAAGAACCATATTGCAAAGAAATTCTCATAAACAGTAAGTCCTTATTTATTTTAATACGGTGACGTCTGAGTGACGCTTACCTCTATTTTGACAGCTAGCCCTAATGATCAAGAACGAATGTTTTTAAATCGATGCTCGATTTACGATTTGAAATAAAACTTGAATTGCGCATAAAGTAATAACTTAAGCAAAAACATGCTTGATAGAATGTGAAATTGTCATCAATGTTTTTGTACATTTCATAAAGTACAACGTTTTATTACCCTAAACAACAGATAAAAGTATTTTCACGGAGCTCTTCACACGCCGAGAACGATTTCGATACAGACTTATAATCGATTAATGAAGTAGCTTTTAATATTTTTGTGCACATATTGTGCCTATTTTTTGGCAGAGAGGTAAGCATACTAATGTGCAGACCCTGTAAAGGTGCAGACCCTGTTTTAAATGCTCTAAGGTAGGGACAGTGCGGCGGTTAGGACAGTCGCTTGGACACAGGTTTGTACAAAACGTGTGTCTTTGTTTTGATATGCGATTATCGTCATTCCAATAATACTCGTTCGAATAGATAGATAAAAACTGGTGAAATGCGAGTATACCAAAATTAAGGATAAAAACATCATGTATACATATAATCCATTGCATTGGCAGCGTTGTATAAAATTAGCTATATGATCGACATCGGATGACCTTGGTTTTATATAGATATATAAATTGTCTTGTTAAATCTTATAGCGTTGTACCGCTCATACCGCCACGCAGGACCGTGTGGATGCGGCACTTATGACACCGTGCACCGTCATCAAGCGTTCGACACGTCAATTTGTCACAACAACTGCCTTGAAAATGAATAAAATAGCTGCGTCTCCAGGTTGTCAGGTGACAAATTGATATGAGCGTAGAGCGCATGAATCAACCCCTAACGGCGTGTATGGCACGAGACATTTTTCGACTACAAACATGTATTACAATATGTTGCCCATAATATTGCATGCCTTCTTATTGAGATTAAATATGCACGCATCTAAACTTGCCCTTAAATACCTAATAATGTTAATAGTCAATTTACATATTTTTATGTAGTAATGATTCTTAGCTATATTTAATTAAGCTATTCTCTACATGATATTTATAATAACTCATTTATGAAAAATATAACTTTTATTAAAATTCTTTATATTAATTTAGTGACTTGTACTAATTAAAAAATAGAAGTTGGATGCAGGATATTTTTTAATATAATTTATTCAGTGCTGGCTTTTTTAAGCTCAAGTCGGTAAAAAATAATGAAAATATGTTGAAATTGCAGATGATTTTAAAAATTATGGAAAAACAGTAAAGCTATGAGCAGTTTTTGTGTAGAAATGGATAAAAGTGTGTTGCCGTACCGAGCCAGGCAATAATAATACGCCCTCTGGCAAACGCTCTCCCTGGCATCAAAGTAGAGGCAATATAGCAGCTTCAGTTAGCCTGAACTTAGAATACACCCAAAAATCAACTCCTGCGCGAGTTCTACTTACGTGTCGCGAATTATAATATCCACGAATTAAGTAAACCACTCCTTTACATAAATCAATTTCGCTAGCTGATATACCAACGACTTGGGAAGATAAAGACGCTACGTAGACACTGGAAGCACATAGAAAATACTATGGCTAACATAAATAAAGTTACTACAGTTTAATTTCATTACGGTGACTTAGAATATATCGATGTCCTTCAGGTGTTGGTAGTTGCGGTCCCAGTAGCCACCGTTATAGAGCCAGTCCTCCTGTTTCGTGTACGGATTTGTGCCTTGGCTAAACCACCTGAAAGTGCAAAAGACGTGGTTAATAGACTCATGTTTACTGTTTATGCAATTGATAATACTCAATTTATTATAAATCTAGTCGGCAGCTGTTCCTTTTCAAATTTCACTGTTGAGTTTAGTCAAACTTTATTTTTTCCTAATCCAAGTTTCCAGTGTAAAATCTATACAGAATTTAAATGCTTTTTGCAACCTGAGTCTCTCAACAGCAAAATTTTCTACCTGATCTTAAAAACTGTCATCTAGTTGTGCATGTCATTCTGGCTTCAGTCTCAGATAATCTAAAGGGTTGCCACTGCACTGTTGCCAGCCATCAGTGGACTTCTTTAATGCCTTCTTGACCGTCCTCTGCTTTTCTTCAAGCCGAGTCTTCTCAGCAGCAGCTGCATCTATATCTCCCTTTCCCAACAGCCTACCTCAGTCATGATATCACTAATGCTTCTCAACTCTCATAACTAACCTTGGTTTCCGGACAGCGGCAGACTTCTTTAATGCATTCCTGGGCGTCCTCTGCTTCTCTTCAAATAGAGTCTTCTCAGTGGCAGTGCGTCTATGTTCCTTGCTTCAACGATCTCAGTCATACCACTCAGTCTTCTGAACTCTAATAACTCACCTGGGTTGCCAGCCGTCGACAGACTTCTTCAATGCCTTCCTGGCCATCCTCTGCTTCTCTTCTAGTCGAGTCTTCTCTGCGGCGGCAGCGTCTATGTCTCCCTGCTCCAAGAGCCTGACATCAGGCCGCAACCGACTATCTGTCGGGCAAAGCTGGCCTTTCATGTCACGCTCCACTTCGTTCAGGGACATGGCGAATTCGGTGAACTGGTAATACTGGAATGTTATAAAAATGATTAGATAGGAGAAAAATGAGGCATAGACTACCAGTCATGAGTCTGATAGGATTATGATTTAGTAAGCTCGCTTCATCGTTGACCTCATCTTTGCCCCCTGGCTAGATCCTGCCAAGAGCAATTCCATTTTTAATAAGAAAAAAAGTTTTTCGATTTATATGTCGCTATGTTTTTCTTTCGGTGATGTCGTTAAGTTTTTCTCGTGACATAGGTTCTGGTTTCATCATTGTCTCACTTTCACCTCTAGTCGAGTACTGATAGATATGCTACTTATTATTGGTGAAATCAATAATAATAATCTAATCTTAATCTGATCACTGTTGACTGTTGATGTACCTGAGCACTGTTGGTAGGACGGCTCCGTGCTTCCCACAATGTGGTGGAACCTGGTATGTCTATGTTGTACGTGTCGTCTGCTTTGGGCACCTCATCTGAGTTGTCAGGTTCATCAGACTGAAATTAATAATGAAATAATAGAATTTCTTGGACAATTTAACCGACAGCCGACACTCTCACTTATTAGAACAAAGAAACAATTAACTTTCTACTATGCAATGTACCTATATTATAAAAAAATGGTATTTTCTTTTCCGCCGCATTAAAATTGCCTTTCAAAGTATTAAAGCTACATGCCGGTTTGCCGCTGTAACGATATTTTAACAGATTTTTTTGTTAAATAAATATGTGGGGAAACTCTTACAAAAATCGATCTAGTACTAAACTTAGCAAATGTATAGGTAATATGCGACGATATATATACTTATATATATCAAGATGATGTTCTATATATATATAGCATCAAATATAACACATACAACCAACATGCAACATCATACATCCAACTATAAAAACAAAAACCAATTCTCATCTTGAGGAGCACAGCGCCTTACTTTGAAGCTGTTGATCTTAACGAGCACCTTCTTGGGCGTGTGAACCCGCATCTAGGGGGAAACAACAGAACAAGAAAGTCCACTTACGTCTTGTATGGACATGGAGCGCAGCGCCCCCACTTTGAAGCTATTGAGCTTAGCGAGCACCTTTTTGGGAGTGTGCGCGGGAGTTGCGCTTGCCTCCTGCTCGCGAGCCCATTGCTCGTGCGCAGCTGCACTGCAGACTTTTATGAATTCCGTCCATTTGCCGTAGAGGAAGCGGATCCTTTTTTTGCTGAAAAAATTTAACAGGTACAGGTTTTATTCTCACAAGTACTTTATACTTATCAATCCATAATTAATGATCATGAATGTTTTTAAGGACGCCGCCACTCTCCACTTAAAGTTTATTTTGCATATCCTCAAACGACAGACGTAGTACAGTATATTAGATAGGTACGATACGCTGCTTGATGCCTTGTGCAAAAACGTTGAAACTTAAAGAAACAGCATAGACACGCAAACAAAAATATATCTTGACTTACTTCTGGTCAGTGATGAATCCATCAACGCGGTGCAGGTCGCGGTTGTTGAAGCCCGCCGGCTTGAACGCCAGGTTCGCCTTCAGACCTGCGCCTCCGTGGCACGTGACTTCCATGGCTCCGTACTGCTCGATCCACAGCTTGCCCACGATCACGTTGTGCACGCAGCAGTTCACGTTTGTCCAGGTGTATGCTTCGCCCCATCTGGAATAATATCGAACTGCTTAGCTGGTCAAGGTTTTTATTGATGAGATAAGATGAAGACAATTAGACAGTGATTAAGCATTATAATGTTAACTTTAAAGCAAAAAGAACATTAAAACCCCCAAAAAATATGGGTACCTACTGTAGGCATATTGATTTAGATTAACGCGCTATATCACGCATGCATCTTATCAAGTATCATGTCTGAAGTCCGATATTGCTGTAATTTTCGTGTGAACACCGACTGGAAGCAACTTGGAGAATATCTGAGTTGAATAGTGTGGTGAGCATTGGGTCTTCTTAAAACACGAATCGTTTAGTTTGGGATGCTAGCACGAGTGTACATTACGCGAAATAGTCAACAAATTTGGAAGAAAAGCTATAAATTTTGTTTGTCTAATTGGCTAGGGTGGCTAATAATTCTCAGACAAAGTAGTTTCCATGCACATACCTGAGCAGCTCAACAGTGCCGTCAACAAGAAGTGGGGATTGTTGGCGTGAAAGCTGGTAGGGGCGGGTGGTGGACACAGTTGCTCCCGTGAACATACCTGGGCAGCTCAACAGTCACGTGGCCCTTGGGCTGGATCTCAACGCTCTTGCCACAGAACTTGAGCTTAGGATGCACGGAGCCGTGAAACACGAAGTGGGGGCTGTCGGCGTGGAAGGCTGATACTGGAGGGTGGTGAGACACCTAGGGTATAAAGGAGTAATAGTTTAAAGACAGCCAGATGTTTTAACTAATTATTTCACAACCACGTTTATACCTGCATTCTTTATTGTAAATTTTTGATAGGGACTTTATACGGAATTCGTTTGTTTAACTTTTACGTTTTGTTCTGACTTCTTGCTGGTTAGCATAGCTAGTTTGTGTCATGTATTCATGTCCCATGTGGTCAGCTTACGTAATTAATTATTATTATTTATTTCATACACACAACAGTCCTTACATGCTATAATCCTAATTCAACAATAGTTACATAAACAATAATTAGTTATTAGTGTACATATATTGGACCCGGGTATGTCCTAAAACGACGACCAAGACCACCGGGGGATGGACAGCAGCATCCCTGGAGTGCGGTGGAGATACTACGATCGCCAACCCGCATGCCAAGCGTGGCGATTATGGCACATACCCCCCGTGAATTTGGGGGAGGCCTATGTCCAGCAGTGGACGTCCTTTGGCTAATATGGTATACATATATTGTAGTAATAAAAACATAATTTCACAAACCTGCTCGCAGACGGCCCTGAACTCGGGCCGCTCGAGTTCGTAGGTTTCCCCAAGGAGTGGATTGAAGGGTTTACCCAGTCGCTCCCAGTTTGAAGCCAGAGCGCTCACCGCGAATGCTGCAAATAATTATATACTTTTAACTAACTAGGATGTGTGAAAATCAATACATCGATCGATTGAACTGATCTAAATATTAAAGGAGAAATTATTTCCTCAAGCCTTAGATGGCTTGGACATGTAGTCCGTATAAGTGACGATCCTGTGCAGTCAGGGGACCGTATTCGGATCGTCTAACCGGTCAAAAACCTGTTAAGCTTACTAGGTGCCAGTGGTGTGAAGTCCAAAGTCCAAGACCTGAACCAACTTTAGGCTCTACACCATCTACTAAACGGAAACGGCATTGGAAAGAGAAACCTAGCGAGAGAAGTCGATTGCCATTTCACAGCAGTAAGTAAGTATAACTAGGATTCCTTAGATTTCCTCTTATCCCATAAATACGACTACACGTGCGTGTATTTACTTGCGATGTATTCTACCGTCCGCCACAGAATCCGTCTGTTCAGACGCCATGCGCAGCGGATGCGAGTACTTCAAATACTCCAGCATGCTGCAGGAAGGACAGTCCTGTTTGTTACCTGCGAAGTACTCCATACGAGCCACAGGGGCCGTCTGTTTAGATGCCATGCACAGCAGATGCGCGGCATGCGCGTACTCTAAGTACTACAGCATACTGCAGGAAGGACAGTCCTGTTTGTTACCTGCGATGTACTCCATGCGGGCCACAGGGTCCGTTTGTTCAGACGCCATCCGTAACAAATGCGCGTACTCCAAGTACTCGAGCATGCGCTGTAGGAAGGACAGTGGTTCGTTGAAAACGACCGGCATGGTGATCTTGGACAGCTCCTTGCCCACGCAGTTCTTCAGGACCGACCACAGGGAGAAGTCGCCGCGGCTGAATTGGGCAACTGGAAGTGTTGTTCTGTGGACAGAAAATTTTTGAATAATTTGAAGATTCAATTCCTTGCTAGAGGTTTACTGTTTAGTGTTAAATCATTAGAGTGTGTTATGATAGATGTTTTAGGGCCGCTTCATGCACGGCCAGTCACGCGGCGGAATTTATCAGTCTGACTGTGGAATTTGTACGGAGAATAAATAGTGGTGCTATTCTAACCAGTCCTGGCCTTTAATGGCTTGAACTATACTGAAAATTACGGACCAACAAGTACGATCGAAAGCGGGTTTAATAACACCTTTATACATACAGATGTCGTGATCGATTAATGGTTTCCCATCGGATAAACTGGGAATATGACTAGATCCGAAGAATTGTCAATCAATTACCGTATTATTATAATTAAGAGAGCGCAGTACGTTCGGTTCTCCATACAAACGTATTTACGCTCTCATTTTAAAACGCCATGCTAGAATAACGTGAAACTTTGTATACACAATGGGATTCGTCATATCTCTAGGTCGGAAATTAGTTTCTGTTGCTTGAAATTATAATGGAGAAAAAATACAGCGATTATTAAGGTTTTCATACAAGCCGTAAAAAACTCACAAAACCGCTGCATTTTTTTTCTTTTACAATTTCTAGCAACAGGAACTAATTTTGTATACAAAGTGTAAAATTTGTGTATACAAAGTTTCATGTTATTCTAGAACGGCGTTTTAAAATGAGAGCGTAAATACGTTTGAATGGAGAACCGACCATACTGCGCCCTTTTAACATCTAACGTAATATTGCAAATTACTACCATTTCTCTTTTTCTTTAATTGACATTAAATGATAAAGTGTTACACTAAAAGACATGAACTTGTTAAAATTTTAATAGGTATGATAATTGATATCAAGTGCGGGTCTAGGCGTATTCCGAGCTCAGCCAATAGGAAAAGCATTATTCACTACATCTGTACCTTGTCGTTTTAACGCTATGTTCAAACTGCCATACTACATTACTCGTACGAGTAAAAACGATAAAATACCAGAGTACTACGTATGAGTTAAGCTGTAGGTACCTACAGTACATACATAGTTGCGATTGTTCATTACACCCTTACACAATACACTAGCAGTTGTGAATAATCTCCATCCGACTCAAAGGGCTACTTACTTCTATATAGCCCAACGTATATTACGTAGAAGAGTAATAGGGTTGGCAACGGGCACAAAACCGAATGTTTTAGAAATAATTATAGGCATGAATGACGAACACATTTAGGGACGTAGAAAGTAAGTCTAAAGTAAGTTATGCCCAGGGGAGATACAAGGCTGATAAAAATTGGGAAACTTTCTTTAAATTGTACATTGAAGTCCCTTGCATACTTTCCCCCGAAGCAGCTTTTACTTCAAAAGGAGCAGGTTGTATCAGAGATAAAACCGTAAATTTATATTAAGTGGATACGTTTTATGTTACCTACCTATTTATCTTCGTCATTAAATAGAATAACCATAAAATAAACCCAAACTAGTACTACTTAATAGTATTACGCTTTGGTATTTTATCGACCACTCTATAACCTTATTAATTTTTTTAAGGTTCAAATCTTATAAACTTGTACTTTGTAACTTTATTCGTTTCTATGCAATTATATCTCGAAGTCTATTGTAATGTTTGGGTGAATAAAGGGCTATTATTATTATATAATAAATTTATTTGCCATCTAGAGTCAGACCAGTATATCTCTTCCAAGCAAATGAACTGTCAACCATTTAAAAGATACGTATGGCAATGTTGACGCAGATGTCAAATGTGAATGTGTCATACGAATTAAATTGAATTAATTTGTTTACGATTGTTAGCACTAATTATGGGCAAACCGTATAAAAGTGGCGAGCGAGAATTATTATTCCGAATGCTGACACCGTGAGAGAATAACAAGAGGTGGTTATCGCAGAAAAGAGGCAATGTTTACATTTTATCATGTCTTTTACCGGTGAGTTTATCAAACAATATTGGTAGTTTTTCAATGTTTGTATGAAATTCCATTAAAAACCTCTCGTCTACCAGAACCCGCAACGAGAATTATGTTGCAGCTAAGCTAACAGTTATACAGGGTGTAATCCCTTTTTTATAAAAGTTACTAAATTTGACGATTTTTACAGTATATACAGGATGTTTGGTAACTAGGTGCAAATACGTTCAGGGATGATAGAGGAGGTAATTTGAAATATATTAGACACAACATGCGTTAGTACAAAGTCTCATAGTTTCCAAGATATGCACCATTTTATTTTGAAAATTGTGTTTTCCATACTAAAAATCTATACATTTGGAAAATGTTTAGATTTTTTTATGTATATGTTGAACTAACTTACTCAAAGTAAACACTAAGTATTATTTTTGTTCAAATTTCCAGTGTTTTACTGCTTGTACGTGAAGTCGTGAATTGACAGATAAGGGCTGGGTTGCACCGACATACGATCACAGACTGATCAACGTTAAATATGGCGCCGGCAGCTGTCATCCCATAGAAACTTGTCAAACTTTCCATACATTCAAATTTTAACGAACACAGCTTACGATTACAGACGGTTTGGTGCAACCCAGCCAAGGTCTCGAAGATATTAAGCAAGTACTTACTTCAAAGTATCTTCACCCCCTACAGAAAAAAATCTCAATATCTTTGGTCACCGATCGACAATTTTCTTCTGGGAAAACCTGGTGTGTATAAGTAATAAAAGTAGTGGTCTGTAAGTTGAGTATAATTGTGGTAGTTTTGACATAGGGCAAACAAAACGCACAATAAAATGAAAATTATTTTTAACCAACATCAAAATTACGTGGCCTAATCAGTGAAACTGCCATAAAAAAATATCCTTTCAGTGATGCATGAGAAAAAACGTACGATTCCAGCACACGAACATGCAATTTCCGAGAATGACAGGAGGCTTGTACGAAACAGTGGGGCTTAGGTATATATGCTGACATACATTATTTATTTATTTATACATACATGGAGGAGCGCTCGTGGCCCAGTGGCACCCGCGTACTGCGTGCGGTATGCGAGGTTAAGCAATGTCGGGAGAGGTCAGTCCTTGGATGGGTGACCGCTTTGAGTGGTTACTAACTGAGCGCTCCCGTGCTTTGGAAGGCACGTTAAGCCGTTGATCCCGGTTGCTGTCTTTGATAGCAGCCGTTAAGCCAAGTTAGAGGCCTCCGGGCGGCTTGAGAACTTCTAACAGTCAAGTTGCCCACTCACTTGACAAGCCTATTCCCAATAAGGTCGGTTTCCCCCTCGGGTTGGAAGGTCAGATGGCAGTCGCTTCCTTAAAAACTAGTGCCTACGCCAATTCTTGGGATTAGGTAGCGGACCCCAGGCATTCTTCAGGATGCAACTGTACTGGGAATAACGCTAGGAGGATGATGATGACTAATACTCACTACTACTACTATTATTTTCACTTGTTTAAATATTAAAGATCATACACAAGTATCAAGACTAATTAGTGCCCTATCTTCAGTGTTATCATATACCGATTTACAGACAATAAATTAAAATTGCTGGTGCAGACTTATGCTAGTCAGACATTTCTGCGAATAACCTCCGATACCATCACTTTTATTTGAGCGCCATCTATCGTTAGGCAGTTAACAAGCTACCAACAAAGAATTATCCACTTCAAAAATCTCACTTTATATAGAAATAAGATATCCGTCCCAATATTTGAGACCGTAATACGCAATAGTGGACACCTATCGTTCACACCCATTATTACGAGTATGACATGAGATTGAAATTGTTATCTATTGGTCAAGCACTGGGACATTTACCTTAGTGCCTACTTAGAATATCAATTTTGTTGAAAAGGAAATGATATGCGAATAGGAGCTATTTAGTAAATTAACTGGCATTTCCGTTAAAATTGTACTCTTTATTCAAACAAGGAATATTAGCGTGTGGCATCCCTACGCTTTCATCCGGCGGCCGGAATTAGGCCAAGTGCAGCTCGGCCGTACCGGAATCATTCACTACATTATCTATACGACGACCTGTTTAGCCTAGTTGGTAGTGACTCTGCCTCCGAAGCTAGAGGTCCCGGGTTCGAATCCCGGCCAGGGCATTAATTTGTGCATTTATCACGGATATTTGTTCTTGGGTCTTGGGTGTTTTCTATGTATTTAAGTATGTATTTATCTATATAAGTATGTATATCGTCGTCTAGTACCCATAGTACAAGCTTTGCTTAGTTTGGGACTAGGTCGATTTGTGTAAGATTGTCCCCCAATATTTATTTATTATTTATTTATTTATACATATACAGGTTCAAGCAGTTACGTTGTATATAATATCCATGCCACAGTAAAACACGCTAACCTCATCATTTCAGGAGAAAGACGTCCACTGCTGGAATTAGGCCTCCCCCAAAAACTTCCACAATGACCGGTCCTGTGCCACCCGCATCCAGCGGACATCTGCGACCCTTACCAGGTTATCGGTCCACCGTGTGGGGGGCCTGGCCACGCTACGCCTTCCGGTACGTGGTCGCCACTCGAGAACCTTTCCGCCCCAACGGCCATCGGTTCTGCGTGCTATGTGCCCCGCCCACTGCCACTTAAGTTTACCGCTAACCTACTGGGACTAAATTCCGGACACAGAACTTAATAATTTAATTCGGTTAAAGTAATAATTAGTAAGTCGTCCGTACAAATCGATTGTTCGGGAAGTTTGACAGTATCGAGTGACAGCAATCGACGCCGTTGTATAACGCTTACCAGCCCCTCAAATGTTATCATACGATTTTTAACAAATTACTACCTACCGTCAAATATGGTTCAAACAACCCGCCTTTGGTATGATATAATCCTACCTCAAACCGTATACTGTTATGTGATTAATATCTAAGAATATAACCTATGTACAGGAGAACCCAATTAATATGGCGCGCGTCAAAGCCCTTAAGTAGTTGACCGAGAGGCCATTATTGCTTAATCCGCGCGCCTTATTACTTGGGTCTTGCTATAACTAATTATTACCGTGTCCTTAATCAACACTGTAATCCCTGACACAGCCGTGACGTCACGGCCAGTAACTACAGATTAGAGGATTAACACCAGGCCAAAGCCCCAGGCACTCGGGTCAAGGTACAATACTTAGCTCTACGTAGTTACGGTTATTTTGGTATTCCCTGTGTTTCGATGACCATCCAGTTGTATCACGCATTAAATAAATAAATATTGTGGGACAATCTCACACCAAACGACCTATTCCCAAACTAAGCAAAGCTTGTACTATGGGTACGAAACGACGATATACATACTTAGATAAAAACATACTTAAATACATAGAAAACATCCAAGACCCAAGAACAAATATCCGTACTAAATGTACAAATAATGCCCAGGCAGGATACGAACCCGGGACCTCTAGCTTCGGAGGCAGTGTCACTACCAACTCGCCTAAACAGAGGGCCTACTCCGAACTTCGAAAATCGAACTTCGTGTCGTGCCGTCCCTTTCACTCTCGTGTTATACACTATATGACGGAAAGGGACGGCACGATACGAAGTTCGAATTTCGAAGTTCGGAGTAGGCCCTCAGGCCGACAAGTTGGTATTGGTATGGTTGCTCTGTAGGTAGTGTTGCGTTCCTGGTGGTCAGTAAGGTCGGCAAAGCTCCCTAGCCGTGTTGAGAGCTAGGGAACTTGGAGGGATGTTTCGACACAACGAATCTCAAGCTCAATATAAGGTCGGCACCGCGCTTGTGACTCGCGCACCGAGAGTTCCGTAAAAAATATTTTTATTATATGATGTAACTAAAATTTTACGGTTTTCGTAATTTTTCCTTTATCTGTGCTACAAGACGTTGCTTCGTACCAAATTTCAAGATTCTGAGTTCACGGGAAGTACCCTGTAGGTTTTTATTCCTTTGCGAGTGTCGAAAATTTGCGGCATAAACGGCTGTATCTTTTGATTGTGTTGGCTTAGAAGTTTGATTTTTTCACAGATCCAAAGGACAGTAGACTTGAGTATTTGATATAAATTGCGGCTTGATACTTCCACGCGTTCCTGAGAAAAAGGGTCTTGACAGACAGACAGACGGACGGACAACAAAGTGATCCCATAAGGGTTCCGTTTTTTCCTTTCGAGATACGGAACCCTAAAAACCCGGTCAAGAGCGAGTCCGACCACCGAACAACGAGCGTGTAGTCGTGTACCCGTCCCGGCCCCATTCATTTAGGACAAATTGAACACCATTGGTACAGCGCCATCTTTCGACGTATTTTTAACCCCCGACGCAAAAGAGGGGCGTTATAAGTTTAACGTGTCTGTCTGTGGTATCGTAGATCCCAAACGGATGAACCGATTTTCGTTTAGTTTTTTTTTGTTTCATAGATAATTTTATCCCAAGTGTTCTTAGCCATGTTTCATGAAAATCTGTTCAGCCGTTTTTGAGATATTGAGCTTTGAAATGAAACTGTTGGGGGTTTTTCAACTTTTCTAAGTTGTAGTTTTTTTATGTTACTAATTTGCGGAACTCAATAACGTAGGTTACGAGTTACGAATACGTAAAAGATCACGATACTTGCTTCGGTATAAATCTAAAAGGACCCTTCGAGGTGAGATAAAATAGCGGGATAAAGAATATATTTTTCGCGTAAATGCACAATCCGTCTACTCCGCGATTTCAGTAGGGTCAAGGGCAAATATACCCTTTTGTAGGGTGAGTTCAGTGAGGCCCAAATATCCCGGTCAAGTTTTCACATAGGCTTTTTTTAACTGTGATGATTTGATGAAATAAATCCAGTCCCCGCGAAGGGTACGGGCGGCTGAAGTCTCGAATCCTTATTATATGATATTACTAAAGTGATTCTGAGCGTGTATAATGATATTATAAGTGAAATGACTGAAAGTTAAAATATAAATGATATGTGAAAAGTGGATAGTACTATGTACAGTTGAACTTTTTTAGGCTATTCACAATGGTGGTGGTAAATTTACAAAATGAGGCTAGTGTACTTTCTTTACGAATGAGATCCTGCAGGTTGTATGGTTGTATATGGAGATTCCTATTTATTCCATGATCTAGGTCGGACCATAGTTTCTGTTGCTTGAAATTATAATGGAGAAAAAATACAGCGATTATTAAGGTTTTCATACAAGCCGTAAAAAACTCAAAAAGCCGCTGTATTTTTTTTTCTTTTACAATTTTTAGCAACAGAAGCTATGGTCCGACCTAGATCCCATTGTGTATACAAATTTTCATGTTATTCTAGCATGGCGTTTTAAAATGAGAGGGTGAATACGTTTGTATGGAGAACCGAGCCAGACCGAGCGTACTGCGCCCTCTTAAGCTTACACTGTTCGTATGTTTGTAAGTTGCCCTCATAATTTGCATTCCTTTTTTTCAGCCACTTGCTGTTATTCGATTGAGAAATTATGCATCCACAATACCCGAAGGACGTCCACTGCTGGACATAGGCCCCAATTTCATGTGGGGTAAATGCCATAATCCTACTTATAATATAAAATTATGCATACTCCTACTTAAAAAGCTTATACCAAAAACTTTTCTTTTTCGGAGAAACTATTATTATCAGTTAGCTACCTAAACTCGATGATTTTAAAAAGGCTTTTAGCTTTTCCTTTCAAATATAAATACAATTCTAGCACTAGGTTTAAGGAATGATTTATATGAAATCTATTTGTATCGGAAATACTTAATGAAGCCTGTTACTAACCCGTTCATCGATGGCATCCAATCGAAGCTTTCAGTGAACTTTTAATTGGCATCGGCTTTTTGTACTCGATTTATTGTTTTTTGTGAAGTTTGATTAAAATCAAGCTATGTTAACAACTTCCATTATTTGCCCGGAACTCATTATAATTCGAGCCTACTTTTGAAACGGTCCATCAACGAAGGGATGGTTTATACCTTCCTGCAAACAAATTTGCATGAATTATTTATTGTTTCAATATTTATTGTATAGTTAATAGAAAAAAAATACAAATGCTTGACTTGTAGCCACAGATTTTTCTCTGTCAGACATTATAATGTAACCTTAATGAGTATACATTAGTGTTGGTAATAAAGACTTGGGTCTTTGGAGTCTTCATTCCGAAGACTCGACTTAGTATTTTAGACTAATCGAAGCTTGAGGTTTTTCGGAAGTCTTTTAAGCTTGGAGTCCCCTAAGTATGAGTTGAGTTCTTGAATTCGAGGCTCCAAAAACTTGGGTCTTTACCAACACTAGTATACATCCGCCCTTAAATTCTATTGCTTAATGCATTAAGCAATAGAATACAATACAAATACAACATAGCAATAGAATATATAGAATAACTTGGCTTAACGACTGCTGTCATAGACAGCAGCCGGGATTTACGGCTTAACGTGCCTTCCAATGTACGGGAGTGCTCAGTTAGTAACCATTCAAATCGGTCGCCCATCCAACAGTTGATCTGGGCCGACGTTGCTTAATCTCGCATACCGCACGCGGTACGCGGGGGCCGGTGAGCCACGAGCACTTAACTCGAAATTTCGTACGACAGTTTGAACATGACGTTAAAGCAACAGGGTACTTGTAAGTTCTACCGTACCTCCTACATTTTACAGATACCTATAGAAAGGGTACCTACTAAGGTGACCTTCACACGATTCATCAAAAAACAACATAACCTGTCCTGCTCAATCAACAGACTCGATACGTGCCTAGAATCGAAATCGGGGGTTTTATTAATCGAGTAATAATTCCGATACGAACGTGCCTCTCGATGGAAACTTTCAGCCTGACACTGATTTTCAGTTAGAAACTCTATTCTATCAACTAAATTGAATAGGTCACTCTAAAAATGGTCGTGACATTACATCATCTTAATGAATAGCTACTTAGGCAGCAATAGTTGCTTACACAGTTTATGTAGATAGGTTACTGAGGTAGCCGATGTGGCTAAGCGCCTAGTTTATCCATTACAACGCGGAAAGGCTGTGAGCCATTCAAGGGAAATATAGAGGTTTCCCTAACAATAGCAGCGGGTGCAAGGCAAAATACGGGGTGATGGATGATGTAGTGGCCAGACTATCATAGTGGTAGGACCCTGTTCCGGCAAAACAGAGGGGCAGGTACATGCGATAACGGTTGATTTTTTCTTCGTTATTGTTCCCTGTATATAATTTGTAAAATATGTAATTTGTAAAATGGTAATTCTACAATGATACAATAATTAATTTCTACGATATTTTTGCTCTAAGTTATTAATGTTATTATAAATAATAGATATGACCTTGACAATGTATGATCAATACAATAAATATTATTATTATTATTATTATTATTATTATCAATTATTACTGAGATAGCGTTAAAATGGATGTGACAAGAGACCTTACACAAAAAAAAAGAATAGTATCTAACCACGGAATAAAAAACAGTATCACTGCACTGAATTACTCTACCGCTCATAAGTATTTAGGCACCCATACCTTTTTCCCTACATCTGTATACAAAAATGACTTTCAGAAATACACTGCCAAGTCAGTCACTTGACAGTTTTGGGTGCATTTAGCATTTTTTATTTAGCTGACTTATTGAGCCTTAAATCGTTGCCAGAGACCCCCCTTTTAAAATGGTAGTTTTCTTTTTGCAATGACTTAAATAACTACTAATTGCTGGTTCATACAAACACACTACACTTTTTTTATGAACACGCAATTAGTAGTTATTTAAGTCATTGCAAAAAGAAAACTACCATTTTAAAAGGACCCCCTCTCTGGCACCGATTTAAGGTTCAATAAGTCAGCTAAATAAAAAAGACAAAATGCACACAAACTGTCAAGGGACTCTGACTTGGCAGTGTACTTCTAAAAGTCATTTTTGTATACAGATGCCTAAATACTTATGAGCGGTAGTGTACTTATTGTCTACGAAATCCGATATTATCCAAAACGTATGTTCCACTTAAATGGCATGGTACGTAAGGGAATCCTTTGAACACTAGGCCAAACTATATAGCCCACTGAAATAGGATCTTGTTGATTCGCAGCTAATTACGTAAGTACCGTTTCCACTTGGCTGTATAAGTATGAAACATTTTTTTTGGATGAAGGATTTTATTGATCATCATATTATAGTGGTCGGCGATGCACTGGCTTGGATGTTCACAAAGCAAGTAATTTCTCGCCCCCTTTGGCTGATTGTTTATGCCAAATGTCAGAGCCGCGCTGCGAGGGAACTTAGGGCAATAGACCTTTATTCTTCAAGGTTTCCGCATAAAACGATTCATTAACTACCTACCTATTGCTTTTGTTTTTAATCGACTTCAAGATTTCAAAAGAGGAGGTTATCAATTCGGTTGTATGTTTTTTTTAGTTTTCTTTTTTATGTTTGTTACTCCATAACTCCGTCATTTCTTAACCGATTTGAAAAATTCTTTTTTTGATTGTAAGTATATAAATCCAAGTTGGTCCCGTTTTTATCAAAACGCAGTTCTGATGATGGGATCCATGAGAAATTGAGGGAACTCCTCAAATCTTAAAGGCAAACATATAGTGATTTTTGTGTTTTTATCAACAAATCGAGCATTTTCATCCAAAAATGTGACATTTGATGAAGTGGAACTGCTGATGATGATCAGAACAGAACTCTTCAACGACGAAAAGTTCACGTTTGGCGATTTGTCCTTCTAGCTGTGTTTGTTAAGCAAGTTTTATTTTCATGATTGAATTTTGTCATGCTCGAGTTCTGATGATGGGATCCATGAGGGATGGAGGGAACTCCTCAAATGTGAAAGGCACACAAATAGTAATTTTAGTATCTTCATGAACTAATCAAGCATTTTCATTCATAAAAGTGACATTTGATGAAGTGGAACTGCTGATGATGATCAGAACGGAACTCTTCAACGACGCGTAGTTGAAGTTTGGCGATTTGTTCTCTTCATTTTGTTTGTCAAGCAAGCAAGGTTTTTCCATGATTCCATGAGGAATTGAGGGTACTTAGTCTTCTACCATTATAAACATACTTATAGCCATTTTTATTTTATTGTATGGAATCTAAGAGTGCACCATCCAAGTATAATAATCTTTCACTTTTTCTTAAAAATTATTATAGTATATGTACAAAAGAAGACTGTTCTGTTCAGGGTAAAATAGTACAATAAGTGAAATAAAATAGAAATTATTCTAACTTAAATATAATTAAAAATAACCTAAAAAATCTAAATTTGACCGCTTAGGCATACCCATCCTGCGGGCAGTATTCCCGCGCTGAATTGCAATAGCGAGAATCGCCTGTTGCCTCCCGCAAACGTTTGCTGAGCATCAGAGGGCCTACCGCGAACTTCGAAAGTCGAACTTCGTGTCGTGCCGTCCCTTTCACTCTCGTGTTCTACACTATATGACGGAAAGGGACGATACGATACGAAGTTCGATTTTCGAAGTTCGCGGTAGGCCCTCAGAGTCCACGCGCGCGCGCGCCCAAAGAGAATATAATACTCCTTACGGAGACGCGCGCCCTTGCCCCACGAGCCGACAGCAGCCGACAGTCTCAACACCGAATGCAGCGAAATCGTATTGAACTGTTCGTGAATTGTAATTGTGTTGAGTTTACAAAAATACAAAGAAACACACATGTTTATTATGCCTCCTGTTTGCCTCTAAGTACTTCTTGTTATTACGTACTGTACTGTGTCCTTTAATTGAGGTGTGCAATAAAGAGTAATTATATTGTATTGTATTATAATAAATTTCTGACAATTCTGACAAAAATTTAACATTTTTCCACAGCCATTTACTACTCGTTGACCAATGAGCCCAACAACGGATTTATCTTAGGTAGTTTAGGAGTTGCTGTGGCCACTTTCTGTCTCCATCTCAGATCATCTTGGTGGTACAGTCAGCATCAAAAGTAGCTGCGCATTGGAAAAGTTCAAAAGTCTTTATTATAAGGGCATAAGAGCTTCTGGCACTTTCATATGCTTAACTACTTTTAATAATAATATTGCATTGTTAAGTTACATAAGTATCCCTTTTAGCTCAGTCGGTAGATGATACAGACATATAACAGAGTAATTTAAATAAAAGCTTGTAATAAATAAGAAATGACCATTTTTATTCCTAAAACGAATTCATTACTACGTTTTGTCATTTGTGGGTGAAAATATCTCTACGACCTAAATTATAGAAGCACGGTAAAATCCCCATGTATAACACTTAAAAAATGTGTATTGTGGCATTAAGACGTTTACCTTATAATTAGACACCTTCATAATTAGTAGTTTCTCTGCGAGATCGCATCAGGAATGAGGCCATCCGCAGCAGAACCAAAGTGACCGATATAGCCTTTCGAATCGCTAAACTTAAGTGGCAGTGGGCGGGGCACATAGCACGTAGAACCGATGGTCGTTGGGGCGGAAAGGTTCTCGAGTGGCGACCACGTACCGGAAAGCGTAGCGTCGGCAGGCCCCCCACACCTGATGACCTGGTAAGGGTCGCGGGTGTCCGCTGGATGCGGGTGGCGCAGGATCGGTCATTGTGGAAATCTTTAGGGGAGGCCTATGTCCAGCAGTGGACGTCATTCGGCTGACATGATGATGATGATAATTAGTAGGAAGAACATGCCTAAATATTTTTATGAAAAAAAAAACTAGGATTTCTAATAAGGTCGAGACGAGAGAAATTTTCATGTTGAATATATATTAGTTTACACAATCTTTCACTTGTCTTACGATGTTACCTAACTCTCAAATTGTTACAATTTTGTTGTTGTTCTTCCTAAACGTCAACTTAAAGTTATGAGAGCAAATGTTGACGCTCCCATGTGTAATCAAAATGACGGTACTTTTGGAAAGTTTAGGATTGTTGTTCATTATTCATGTAGGAACCCAGATAATAGTACAATATTGCAGAGGCCGGGAAAAGGCAGTTCGTGGAAAAGTTGATACTAGATAAAAAATATTTCATAACTTGATTTTAGATATAAAATGTTCCGGTCGTATAATTATTTGTTCTTTAACGATTATTAGTCGTTTCATTTCAAAATTTCAATTTTCAACGATTAACACAACACAGTAGAAAATTCCACCTCACCCCGTAGTTGGGGTTAATAGGGATAGCAATGAAGTGAGTTGGAAAAATTGCTAGGGTTGACACTTTCGGATGTCAAATTTCACATAAAGACGTTTTTTCTTTTAAATTTATTGATAAAAAGGGTTTGTTGCCAGGCAAACACACCGCCCCGTAAGGCCAACAAAAAGAAAATATTACATCAAAGAAAAACTTAAACTGTAGATAAAAACGAATTAAAGATTCAGACGAAAATTTAAACAATTTGACAGTTTTTTTTTTCAACTTTATGATTTGGCTACTTAGTGTTGCCAGAAAAAGAAAAAATGTCGAATAAAATAAATTAAATTACTTTGAGAGTTACCTGAGCCCGAAAATTAGAGAAGCAACTGAAAAAAGTAATTCTGGACTCGTATCCCTAACTACCCCCGCCGTCCCTTCTCCCCCGTTTTACGATACTTAATGTCGACGATATAATGACTAATTTATTAAATAGCCGAAAATACGAAATTTCTCGCATCGTCTCATCTCATCACCAGCGATGGTAAAGCAACTTTATTCACCTCCGATATTTCATCATAGGGTATCATGAGGGATAGGGCAGTCGTCCAGCTCCGATATTTGAGTAGATGTAAATAAGAACCAATCAAACACTAACTGGGTACGCTGTCATGAAGTACCCGGAGTGACGCGAACGAAGACGAATGACTCGACCCACGCCCCACAGTTATATTACGTGTACCCGAAGTTGACGATTGTAATACATGAGTAAATCCACTATTTCTGACTATTTTATGCTTGTGAATCAAATATTATTAGGTTTGAAGTTTAAGTGGAATCAGAATCAGATATATCAGAATTTCTGATGTGTATCAATGAGCGGTGAAACAAATTTTTAGTATCTACGTTTAAAATTTCAGACAATTAGTCCTGATAATGCCAAATGCTTGTGTGATAAGCATGAATATTTGTTTCTGAGTCTGGGATGATATAGAAAGAAAAGAAAGAAAATAATTTATTGCAAGCCAAAATTACACCACATCAAAACCTTAACAGAAAATCTTAAATCTACTTAAATAGAACTAAAGTAGTAACAAGAATACAAAAGAAAAAAACACTACCAGATAGTGGTGGTGCTATAGAGGCCGCAAGTGGACACCACTCAGCATAATGCTCTGGCATCAAGCAATGCCACAGCGCTGGTCTTCCGTGGAGCTACTTATATTATATGTATTAAAGTATTTTACCCGTAACAAAATAAATCTATATTTTCTTAAAAAGTACCTACACCTCTACACACATTACATTATATTATAACAAACCCTTATTAAACATTTGATTAGTAAGATTGCCCCCTAATATATATATTTTTTTTTTACATGTAAGTAAGAAGCACCATCTGTATCATCTTAGTTGGGAACGCCATAAGTTTTCCACAGCATACATTCTGACCACGACGCACTATCGGAGCAGACCGAGAATATTGTATATTTATTTAAATTACAGTTTACAAGATAGCAGCTCAGAATTGACTTCTCATCTGCCATGTACCAATGAATGGCTACACGAACGAAACACAAATATCGATACTTTTAATATTAACAACTGTACGCACGATCAACAGGATGACGTTTTTTCGGTTTTACCCTACACCCCTAAAGAAACCTTAACCCCAGATTTGACGAAACCACTAACTAGTTCTTACGAAAACTACTGCCATCTGACCTTCCAACTTAGCGACCTCCCAAACCAGACCTTGTAGGCATTAGACCGTTTCGCGGCATTTTCCTTTACGGAGTTCAGAAAATGATATTTCGTATATACGAGTAGCTACCATCGAGGAATTTGAATGTTTAGCAGTTTAACCACCTTCTTAATTTGTTCGTATTATTACGAGAAACACCGCACAATGAGAAGCCTGGATGTTTCTCGTAATAATACGAACAAATTAAGAAGGTTGTTAAACTGCTAAACATTCAAATTCCCCGACTATACAAGCCAGGATTCAAACTCCCGACCTCTAAATTGAGAGCTTTGATACAGTGGCCTCAGTGGCCTGTTAACAGATGTACACACGATAATATATCTCTACGTATAATCTCAAAGTAGGTTAAGCATCCTCTCTACTTGAATTGCTTCCACGGAGACCTTAATTTAAAAAGGTACACGTAATCAATAAAAGGAGACTTTAAACATATAAGGAAATGCAATTAAATACTTGTTGAACGCCTGCCCTAGGCACGTGCTAGGGTAACCAAGCGTTCAAGGTCGCGGGGACCGATCGATAGTCCCGGGACTCTCGCTA
Source organism: Notocelia uddmanniana (assembly GCA_905163555.1). Taxonomy (NCBI): domain Eukaryota; kingdom Metazoa; phylum Arthropoda; class Insecta; order Lepidoptera; family Tortricidae; genus Notocelia; species Notocelia uddmanniana. The sequence continues at coordinate 4,757,680 of LR991057.1, forward strand.
ACGGGATATCGCGGCAACATTAATAGCAGAATGAATTGATTGTCACGATGCACATGAAATCACTTACTGTGTCTTTTCAAATGGAAACTGGGTAGCTTTTAAATTGGTTTTGCCATATGTACTAATTGGTCTTTCAAAGTTTGAAGTACAGCAAACTGATAGGTGAAATGGATTGATGTACGTCATATTCACGTTTTTTAAATTCAAATAGGACTCCAGTAATTTGGTATAATATTTATTTAAAGATATGTAGCTCTTTATTATTGCACTGTCTACACTATTTGATTTGTTTTGTTATGTAAGTATTGAATGTTTTCATCAGTGTTAGAAGAGAAATTGGCAGTACATACTATAACTGCGAGAGCTGCGGCCGTGGGTTCAAATTCCGATTCGTACTAAGGACGTTTTGGGAACTTACGTACGGAATATCATTTGATATTTACCGTTAGCCTTTCACTGAAGAAAAGCATCGTCAGGAAGATTGAAGTCCCCAATCTGCACTGCGCCAGCGTGGGGACTAAAACCCGTTCTCTCTCATCTATGAGAGTAAGCATGTGACATATATATGCTGATGAATTGGCTCTGCCTTAAGGTTGACTAGTAGAGAATTCAATATGCCATAAAGTCCACTTTTGGTACTGCTTATAAGATTTTTTTTGGCAATTATATTTAAATCAATAAACTAATATATGCGCTTTAACAATATTTGTTGATTTTTATTTTCCACTGACGCAAACAAGGGGTTATCTGATGTTCCCAACGCAGCCAATATCTCATGAAACTCTGATTATAAAGCTATTTTTAGATTAAGATTAGTTGGATTCCTGTTTTAATGAAGTTGCACAATTAGTAGAAATCGGTTTTGTATTTGTCGCGCAAACTTCTTTTGCTGAGTTTGCAATACAAAGTCAATTAACTTAAAACGTTACTTAACTAAAAGAGGTTCCTTAAGCCACGAAATTCATTGAATGCAATCAATGCCAGATGGTAAGGGATTTATGGTGACCAAGACCGTGAATGTATGCGAGTTCGAACATTCACGTTCGCAAGTTTAAATGTATGGAAGTAGGGTGACAATGCTACAAGGTCAGTGAGACAGGTCGATAGAGCTCGTCCAGGCTGAACGCAATGACATTAGGGATTTGTTCGAAATAAAAATAGTAAAATATAATAAACCTGGTACGGTGGTACCATTTGGTTGGTTGGGTTGGTGGTACTAGTTGATTTTTATTTTAACTGTTAGGTGACATGTCTTCACTTTCATATATCTGTATTTTAAACTTAGAATCATCTAAATGAACATATCTGCTACCAAATATCGCAGATGGAATACTGGCACTAGCTAGCTATTTGTATTCGGTAATACTGTAACGTAAGTACCTCTTATTTCACAGAATAGCTAGTTTTACGTAATGCCTCTATTCAGTGCCCACGCAGATAAATTTTTGTTTGAGTTCGAAACTCACTTCATAGGAGTTTTCACTATAAATAAAACTTAAGCTAAGAATAGCTTATGCTAAGAAATCGCAAGCAATTGTCATTGGTAGTCCTTACTATATAAGTAATCTCTCGGAAATGGTGTGCCCGGATGTGGTTTTTGGTGAAACTAGTATCCCTTTTACCAGCACCGTGAGGAATCTGGGTATTACCATGGATCAGACGCTTTCCTGGTCTCCCCACGTCGCCGAAATTAGCAAGAAAATGTTTGCCTCCCTCCACTCCCTAAGGCGACTGCAAAATTTTCTTCCCTTTCAAACAAAGGTGACTCTTGCCCAATCTTTATTGCTTCCTCTCTTGGATTATGGTGACATTGCTTTCTTAGATGTCAAAGAGGAACTGCTTAGCAAGCTTGAGCGACTACAAAATGTTTGTGTTAGGTATATATTTGGCCTGCGCAAATACGACCACATCTCCGAATTCCGTTCTCAGCTCGGCTGGCTGCCGATCCGTCGGCGTAGAGATGTGCACATCCTGTCGTTGCTTTTTAACGTACTGTACAATCCTACTTCCCCGCCTTACTTGACTGAGAGATTTGCATATATGGCTGACGGCAGCGGTCACCGCTTAAGGTCGAGTGCTAACCTCACTCTTGCAATGCCGTCTAATAAGACGCGTACTTATTCAAGGTCTTTCACGGTGCGAGCGGTTAAGTTGTGGAACGGATTACCGTTGCCGTTTAGACAGTCCCAGTCTGTGGCATCACTCAAGGATAAGTTGAAAAAGTTCTGGCTCTCCAATGACTTGTGATTTGGTTTGATACTGATTATATATTTATATTTATGTACCATGTATATATTTATTATTTTTATTAGTCGGTAGTATATGTATAATATGTATATATAGTATTATTTTGTAGTATATAGGCAACAGCTATATATATATAAATACGTTTTTGTACACGTGTTAGTTTGTCTATCTTTTGGTTCCTGTGTCACTCAATTGCTCAAAGGTTAACTGGAAGAGATCCCTTAAAGGGATAAGTTCGCCTTTGTACCGATATAACCGAATTTGTCTGTATTTCTACCTGTGTTTTGTGTACAATAAAGTATTTACATACATACATACATACATACTTAAGTAAAGTTTCGAACTTTATACAAATCGTCTATTAACAGTTTAAACCATTTAGTTAGATAACTAGGTGTTTTTAAGCAAGTTTAGCGCTAATTATAAATACGCAGACTGGAAACTTGGTAGGAAAGTTTTAGGGTTACTCCGAGACTTTAAACTTCTATATTATCATAGTTCTACAATAAATCACGGCTATAAAGTTCTTTGAATAATAAATCTATGTTCTCGTAAATAAATATTGTGTAATTAGATTCATAAATTTTACAAGAAAATAATTCTTGATAAAAAGTATAATTTGATATTTCAAACATTTTTATTAAGCGAGACAAATTCTTAAACCAACATACCTACCTAATCCCAAACGAACTAATTTATAAGAGTATTTTTTTAGGTTCAATATAAATTATCTTATCCTTTTAATAAAATTTAGTACTTAGCTCAATATTTAAAAAGTCCTTAAACTTGCAAACAACCGGAGACAATGGTTTCCGAACCGACCGATTGTTTGCTTCTATCTAACCGCATCGATGTAATATTGTACCTAGGCAATTCAAGTGACATCTTACGTTAAAGGTCGCAAGCCTAACGGCGGGGTGGGATGGGAGCGTTCGCATTCCATTACGATGAAATTCCAGATTTAGCCTTTATACAACTGTATCTCTACGTCTCAGTCTGGTCTGACGAAGCTACTCAAGCAGCGCTTAACATTATGTATGGTACCAGGGTATTCAGCCGCGTAGCATTTCGGGTTAGTGTCAGTGTTGATCAAATTTTCCGCTAGATGGGGCCTGTACCGTCCACGTCGATTCGTAAATCGTGCTATTAAGATTTTTCCTACGATAATGATTTCTGGGTAGTACTTTTTAATTTTTGTATAAGTTTCATTGTGAAATATCCTGTGTTTCAGATTATCACATTAGAATGAATTCTATACATTATTCAGTAGTTATCTGTCTAAACAGGAGCTTTGAGACACGTGGACCGATTCTATTCTAAGGCACTTTTTGATTTGTCGCTGCGGAGGCTGTACGATGTGAGAAAACTGTCAGCTGCCAGTGTCAACCGATACCAATGTAGTACTGCCCCACTTCTGCGCATGGTATTACTACTACGCAAACGTAATACTGACAGTATTTCGTCAAGTGAGGGAATCTCACACCAGTAAGCTTACGTCAAAGAGCAAAATATAAAGAGCATATCGCTCTCGCCCCGCCAAGTCAGGAAGTGGCCTTTTCTTCCGTAAAGATGTTTAAAGGACATAAAATATTTGCATTTCGTTGTTACACAAGTTTACTTCCAGCATACTATAATTAAATAATAATTCGATAAAATATCGTTGGAGCTCCTATAAAATTCAATTTAACACTTAAGTTTCCCCTCAATTAAAATCAAATCTAAAGCAATCAGCCAATCGAGGGCATAAACTGGAATGAAGGTTTTCAATCCATTTCCCCCAAGTGTAAAATGCTGTGTCAAGGTCGGTCGCGCAAGGATCAATAGGACCCGGGACTAAGGGTTCTTTGGTATAGAGTTATAAATATGTGACCGTTACCTTGTAAGGGTATTTGTTTGTAAGTATGGTGTGCAGGAATAGTTTTTCCTAACTCTTGGATTTTTCTATGTAAGTTTTTATATATTTAAGTTGATTTGTGAATGATTTGTCTTTACCTCGTTTTTATTAAGTACTATCACGGTTAACTTATTTATGATTAGGTACCTAAGAAATTAGGAAATCTGTAGGTAAATATAATAGTAGTAAGTACTTAAGTTATTCAAATCTCAACGTTGCATATTTAAATAGTCTAAGAAAATTATTTTTAAGTATCTAACATAAAATTATTTAAGTTACTTCGTCTCCCACTTTAAGAGAAAAAAATCGTCGTAGCCTTAAAAGTACTTTGACAAATCTTCTATATGAAAGCTAAGGAGACAAAAGAGTATAATTGTTAACGAAAGCACAATAAATCGCCCTTCACCGTGAACCTGAATGAGAAAAGGTATACTTTACCAATACTCAATAAAGCCTTACAAAAGAATATCAAATTATTTTTCGATCCATTCCTCCCACAACCTTCGACTAAGATGAAGTACCGTGTCAAGGTCGTAAGGGCGGTCGATATACCCGGGATGGTGTTCAAAAGGATCTCCTTTATTAACAAAAATAGAGTACTTACATCCTTTTAGAGATAAGGCAACATAGGGTTGTCAACTCAAACAAAAGCTGCCAAAGTACGCACAAAGGGCCTTTGTGTAAATATTTTGACGGAAAACTGTACTGGTTTGCCATGGATTTTATTACCATTGATGTTAATAACAAAATTTGATAACTATAGTAAGCAAGGCGAGAAAAATAAGCCCCTAAGGCTACATTTTTATAGTGACTTTGTAAACACTGCCCGCGCTAAATAAAGTCACTTGGTATTTAAATAATGAAATTTTGGTGGGATGGATCGTTTATCGTTTCTGAAACGTCAGGTCCCGATTCTCGCTATTAAAAATAGTAATAGGCAAAGAAGATTCCGCATTTGCACAAGGTTTCCCTGTTAAAAAGGATACAAAGAAGTACAAAACATCCGACGTCCGGTTGGAGTGTAAAACCAGATAGTCCTCGCGTATAGTTCGGCAACCCTAACTCAAACTTCAAAGGGACCCAGATGCCTATATTTTTGCTCTCAAAGTATCCATTTTCATGGAACCGAATTGGTAAGTGCCACACAATGAAATATTGGAGGATATATTCAGTATTCTCTTACATTCGCTGGTACGAAGGCTTTTTATTTGATAAATTATAGCTTTTACAATAATCGGTTCTTCCAAGAACTTGATAAATATATTTATCGTTTTGTTGTGCTTCATTGACACGTGTTATTTAGGTTTGCACCTGACTACATATGTATGTCAGATAATAAAGCTGCCGTTCGAAACGTATAAGGATAAACACTTACAATAGCAGTTAGCACGAGATCTAGATCTGTCGTGCCTCCAGGGCGCGGGCGGTGGCGGGTAGGGGAGAAATTCAACATACTATTGTCAGAAGGGAACGTCATTAAACATTTTCGTAGCTGTAGTTTCATGTCCGTGGTTCCAAATAAAAAGCATAGGGAACAGCATAATTTATTATTGAGCGTGCGTTTTTATATTTAAATGTCCATTGTAAAAATGATAGAGTCATACCTATCGCACGTTTTACACTGCCGGTAAAACTGCTAAACTGAAACCACATTTTTGAGTATCCCCTAATTGCGAGATCATGGTCACCCTAACTTGATCGATTCAACCTTACTTATTACATTACCTTAATAATACTATTAATAAGTCCTTTTTATGACGAGAAACGAAGGCTATGTGTCTTAAAATCCTGTTATGTACTCCTATTTTATTCATAAATAAGGTTCTGCAGCGAGAATAGACGCCCCACAACGTGGACATAACCTGGTGAAGATGGTGGGAATAGCGCAGGATCGGTCATTGTGGAACTTTTTGAGGTGGGCTTATGTCCAGCTGTGGACGTCTTCGTCTTTCGGTTGCATAAATTTATACTAACGTGACACATATTAACACTTGAAGAAAACAAGTAAGTTTCAACCGTATTTTTTTCTGTAAGTCTTTCGGCTGATATGATGATGACAATGATTATGACTATAAGACACTATTTTATGATAATTTTTATCCATACTGACGTGTAGCTGTGTGTAGCTTATTAAGAGAAGTAGGAGTCAAATTAGTCTTATTATTTATACAGGTTTTTTATGACGTTACTTAGCCTCATAACAGTCATCATAATTGACCAAGGTCCATTCTCTTGGTTTCCAGGTTGTATCCTAAGGAGCTTGGCGTAGGTACTAGTTTTAGGAAATTGACTACAATCTGACCTTTCAATTCCAAGTCATCATCGTCATCATCCTAGCGTTATTCCCAGTACAGTTGCATCCTGAAGGATGCCTGGGGTCCGCTAACTAATCCCAAGAATTAGCGTAAGCACTAGTTTTACGGAAGCGACGGCCATCTGACCTTCCAACCCAAGGGGGAAACTAGACCTTATTGGGATTAGGCTTTTGAAGTGAATGGGCAACTTGACTGTTAGAAATTCTCAAGCCGCCCGAAGGCCTCTAACTTGGCTTGACCTTCCAATTCTAAGTCAGAAGGAAAATTAAAACAGTTTTCTCACGATAAATAACGAACATCTCATACTAAACGCATATTATATTATCTTCTTTGTTCCCACGGTAAAAAATAAATAAATTGACCAAGGTATAAACGATAAGCCTTCACGTGTCGCCATTGAAGCGTACCACACAAGTTCATATACTGTGTACACAAGCAGAGTGAACGGAAGCAAACGCTAATCCAATCATCTGTTGCCGGGGGTGGAACAAGATCGGGAATTAAATTTGCACCGCGCCACGGGATTGCGTTAGGCGTTAATAAGGGATAATATGGGGAATTGGGGACTGGTTGCGTACCATGTAATTCAAGTTTTAGTTTGTGTCTAGAATTTCATTTTTACTGGCGTGGATATAGAGGGACAACTACAACTGCCCCTCCCTGAAGATACAGGGCGTCCTACGGATATGCCACATGGAAGGAAAGTACCTTGAATATTGTAGATGAAACATTTTACTGAAATACATACATACATACATACATATAATCACGCCTGTTTCCCATAGGGGTAGGCAGAGATCACGGATTTCCACTTGCTACGATCCTGACATACAACTTTCGCTTCATGAACTTTCATAACATTCTTCATGCATGCGCGCCGATTTAGGGTACTCCTGACCTGGCCTTTCTGCAGAATGTCTCCGATTTGGTCGGAGTACGTTCGCCGAGGTCTTCCCCTTCCAACTTTTCCATCCACTCTTCCTTCATACACTCGTTTAGTCAATCTTCTTTCATCCATCCTCTCTACATGTCCAAACCATCTTAGCATACCTTTCTCAATTTTCGTCACTATATCTTCATTCACTCCACACCTCCGTCTTATAACGGTGTTTCTCACTCTATCTCTCAAAGTAACGCTACACATACTTCTCAGCGCTCTCATTTCCACTGCATTCACTCGACTCTGATGTTTCTTCTGCCACACCCAACTTTCACTACCATACATTAGTGTCGGCACCAACACTCCTCTATGCACGGCCAGCCGCGCCTTTTCTGACACTTTCTGGCTACTCATAAAGGCGTGAAGTGCCCCATTCACTCGATTCCCAGCTATCACTCTCCTTTCAATATCTCCTTCATGTTTACCGTCTCTCGTGAACAAAGTCCCCAAATACACAAACCCATCCACTTGCTCCAACCTCTCTCCATCTACAGCAATTTCACAACCTGTCATACACTCATCTCTTTCAAATACCATCACTTTCGTCTTGAGATATTATTTTAATTTAAAAACTAATTTAAACTGCATTCGTATATTTTTAAATATTTACATGGTTGAACCGGGAATCGAACCCGCTACACGAGAAAAAAAATTACCCTGTAGTTTTATCATGCCAACCGAAAGGCTTCATCATAAGGATTATTTTTTGCTTAATAACATAGTGTCGGAAATAAAAAGAAGACCATGAATTTTAACACCAAAATTAATCAATTTAATTTATCAAATGCTCATACTTAATGAGTCCCATTCTGTTGAATACAAAGTTTTTTTTCTCGTGTAGCGGGTTCAACTCCCGGTTCAACTGTGTAATTATTTAAAAATCTATGAATGCAGGTTAAACTGTTTTTTAAATTAAAATAATGTCTTCTTTCAGTAAAATGTTCCATCTACAATATTCAAGGTACTTTCCCTCCATGTGGGATAGTCGTGGGAAGCCCTGTATAGGTGCTTTTTGAAACAATAAGAGCCTGCCGCCTCCTGGACCAAATCACACCGAATCATCGATCCGTGTCCGCATTTTTGAGACCAGCATGATACGAGTAATAAATGCCGACTAAAGACTGATTTTTGGCACATTCCTCGAAAATGTTCTTGACTTGACTTAGGTCTCATTAGAATGGTCTATTGAGTCTATTGCCTTATATAGCCTTCCATCTCAGTCGTTAGTCGTCATTACGACTAGCTAGTTTCCTTATTGATAGTTTGTTTTTGCTTTTTTGTATTTCTATATTTTAGTTTATTTATTTTTTATGACTGTGTTAATTAAGTGTTTTTATTTTAACGTTTTTTATTTTTGGCTCTATTTACTGTTTCTTTTTTAAGTGTGTAATGTGCCGTGATTTCACCAGTTGGCCCCGACGGAAGACCAGCGTTGACCGTAAGGTTGGCACTATGCTGAGTCGGGACTAATTCGTGGCACTTTCATCTTTTAATTATGTTTTATTTTTTGATGTCTTTGTTTTTATGTATATCGTATTACTGTTTGTATATGTTTGTGTGATGTGCTACGAATAAATGATTTCTATTATATTCTATTTTTTGCCTTGGCATAACGCTGGCGGCGGAACGATGACTATCAACCGCGGTCGGGTAGATTGTCACTGCGTAAATACCGTAGATACCCGAGAACTAAAAGTTTTGGGCTAAAAGGTTAGTGGGACAACCCTTTGTGGGATTCGGTGAAGGTTTTCAGACAGTACCTACAATTTTACGGGAGTTCGTGAAATAATTAATTATTCAGGGCACCGGGCACAAACAGCTATATCTAGTTTAAGTCCTTTGTTATCTCCACGAGAGAGTTACAAAAGCATAAGACATGTTTACCTCGCGCTATATTAAAGGGATTCAGTACATTTTCAACCCATACATAGTGTTTATATTTAGAGAATGATTACGTCACAACTCAAAATTTAGGTATAATGGGTAATAATTAAACTACGACCAAGACCACCGGGGGATGGGCAGCAGCATCCCTGGAGTGTGGTGGAGATACTGCGATCGCCAACCTGCATGCCAAGCGTGGCGATTATGGCAAATACCCCCCGCGGTGGAGATACTGCGATCGCCAACCCGCATGCCAAGCGTGGCGATTATGGCAAATACCCCCCGTGAATATGGGGGAGGCCTATGTCCAGTAGTGGACGTTCTTTGGCTGATATGGTGGTGGTGGTGGTGGGTAATAATTATCTTTACCTACACAATACTAGTGGCTCTGTGAGCTGTAGACCTCGCGTTTTCTTTTGTTTTTTTTTCCCAATACCTATTCCAAAAAATAACTCACAAAAATTTCTATATGCTCACAAAATTTCACGAGAATCGGTTGAAAAATGCGACCAGTAGAGGAGAACAACCGAAAATCCGGACATCTTGACATCTGTACAGTATACAAAATAATTTTTGTAGAAGCTGAAGCAGAGACTTTCGTTTTGATCAACCAGCATACAAATACTTCTGGAGGTCGTGCCGCTAGGGAAATTGCAACTCGCTGCGCTCGTCAAACTCGCGCTACTAGAGGAAATGGAACATTTATGCCCGGGATACATGAGGCTGCTTTTTCAAGCTAGGATAGCAAGCAGTTGTACGTCTATCCTCGTGTATACAAAACTAGCTTATTTCCAGGCTATAGTGAGCTAGATTGCCGTTCTCCTTTTTGAGCTAGTACCGCCCCCACGGTGGTTTCGCTCTCCTGGCTTGTGTATCAGCTTCATGTGGCCGGCGGGCGGCGAAGCTAGTATCCACCCGGCTAGTGTGAAGTGACTACGCGGTACTATTGGCGTAAAATTACTGGCATCGTGTAAACAGCACTCGCATGTTCCAACAGAGGACAGTAAGCCAGGAAATTATTTGTAGCAACCTAGCTTGCTATCCTGGCTTGATAAGCTAGCTTCGTGTATACAAGGCATGGTCCGGTTTATTTTCACTGGTTGTTTGATCACCCATGCCGCATCCGCATCCCGGTTATGATCCAACTCCTCTAGGATCCTTTAAGAACCCTCTCTGGATCGGCTTTGGTACCTAATGACAAGGTTTGATGCAGAAACTAGCTTTAACCAGAACCGGTAAAAAATTGTGATTGACCAGAGGCTGACAGGATACTCCGAGTCAATATTGCTGGCGTTATTAACGGCAATATTTTAATATACTAATGTTTCTCAGTGAAATCCTCCTTAATATCTTTTAAAAAACTTCTACATACTCGTATTACGTAAGAGGGCTTACAATTTTTTTGCATTTAAATTATGACAAAAATATTCACAATTCCAGTGAACGAAAAAAGCATGTTTTTAGGGTTCCGTACCCAAAGGGTAAAAAGGGGACCCTATTACTAAGACTTCGGTGTCCGTCCGTCCGTCCGTCTGTCACCAGGCTGTATCTCACGAACCGTAATAGCTAGACAGTTGTTCATAGATTGTGTATTTCTGTTGCCGCTATTTATTTTATTTATTTATTTTAGGGATAAAAAACAACCATACAGTATAAATTACAATTACACTTACAATTACAATTACTTTATGTATAGCCAACGACATTATCCACAAATTACTGCTAAAACAGGTTAAGGTTGGCACAAATAGGACAGTATTACTATATTTATATAGGTAGATATACAATGTAATTGGGTTGAGTACTTAAAACAAACAATATTCAAATTATCAAACTAAAGAAGTACTTACATACTATGCATTCGAGAGACATTATATGGTATAGTTTTAAAGTCTAAATTTAAATATTTGTACATTTTATGAATATAATAAAGTAGTAAAGTAACAAATTACTATATTAAGTGTTAGGTACACTGCTGTGCTAAGTTAAGGTTTTTAAAGTTTCTAAGATGTCTTTTCTATACTTAGCCTCGGGTAGGTGACATATATCTAATTGGGTAAAGTACTGGTTGTACGTAGTCAGGAGCCTTCGAAGAGGCGCGCGCGCGCCGGCGTTGGTGCGGCACGGGGCCACTGCAAACAGCCGGTACGCGCGCGTAACAACAAATACTAAAAACAAAATAATAATAATAATTAAGGGGGGCTCCCACACAAAAAACGTGATATTTAGCCCTTTCATGGCTACCACTCGCCGAGCTAGATCTCAAGAACCGTAATAGTTAGACAGTTGAAATTTGCACAGATTATGTATTTTTATTGTGGCTACAACAACAAATACTAAAATCAAAATGATAATAATAATTAAGGGGGCTCCCATACAACAGAGTAGTTGTTGGCGTTAATTTTTCTGGTACAGAACCCTTCGTGTGCGAGTCCGACTCGCACTTGGCCGGTTTTTTTCATTCGCTGCACAATTACAATAGTCTGATTAAATAATACGATGCGTTTAGTAAAGTTTTAGATAGTAAATAAGCCATTTTTTGTTTTTATTATGTGTAGTAGATATTAGCCTGAAATTTGTCGATTTCAGGCTAATATCGATCTCTCCGATATTTCTTAATCTTAAAAATCCATGATATTGAGCCGCCTCTGTGTAAATAGTAACGAAGAGAAAATGTCAACGTACAGTATGAATTCACACTGAAATTAGCCTGAATTCATGAGAGCTTTTAACTAGGACCCTTAATACCGATTGTAAAATTACGTCTATGAACACAAAAGCAAACTCCTAAGCAGTTGAATTCGCGACTAGAAATGCATTTTGTTACACATTTAATTCTACTGAATAATGGATCAGTTATAGCTGGAGTATTCATGAGCGCTACATATGCAGCGAATGCTAATTCAAACTGGTCGACAATGCACTGAACCCCGATTTAATGAGATTCGTTTAGTGACAGTTCAACCAGACAAGAATAGATTTTGATTCAACATCATTTGTTTCTCTGTAGATGGTAAATTTCAGGCCCTGATGCGATGAGTGATTTGAAGGTCGATTTCAGACCATTATATAAGTATGATGAGTAATTTGATGGCTAATTTCAGACTATGATGCGTGCGAGGACGATACTCTGAACTGCGAGTTAAAGGCCGAGCCACACCGAATGCGTGCGCAGCACGTGCGCGTGCGCTTGTGCGTGGCGTGCGCATTCGGTGTGTCTCGGCTTTAAGGACATTCGTTGAATCGAGCACTTATTCTAACAAAAAATAGCACTTTAAAGTTTAATATCACACATTACCTAGATTCAATCAAAAATTACGTCATGTATCTTGTAACCAATCTAAGAAAAAAGATTAAAACGGTCTTTATAATGAATTACTTAAAGTGTATCTTAGTCAAATATTTACTTAAGTATTCATTTAAACATCAGGTATGTTTTAAATGGCACAAATAATCGACCACACCAAAACTTAAAAAAACATTTTCTTCCCTTTTAGTTGTACTAATCTTGACTAGTTGTCCAAGAGTGTAATTTGCCACCCGGGACGGGATTTGGGACCCGGGTATGTCCTAAAACTACGACCAAGACCACCGGGGAATGGGCAGCAGCATTCCTAGAGTGCGGTGGAGATACTGCGATCGCCAACCCGCATGCCAAGCGTGGCGATTATGGCATTCACCCCCCGTGAAATTGGGGGAGGCCTGTCCAGCAGTGAACGTCCTAAAGCTGATATGGTGGTGGTGGTAATTTGCCACTAATCACTAGGTATGCTTATTTGCCTTCTCTATGTGAAACGTAAAAAATTACTACCTATCTTTCGACTACGAGTATATTTACATATATCATCGTTCTTGCAACAACTGCAGTGCTAATATACGTACTTAGTTCCGTTGCGGCTGGCCTCAATTGTCTTGAAAGCATGCGGCTTAACAGTGAGTTACAAACTACTAGGCGGGGACTAAAATAATGACACGTATTCTTGAACATGAACCAGTATCATAATAGTACATTACGATACAAGTGCAGAAAACAGGGAATTCGCAACGAGTGGTGATAAATTGAAACACGACCGAAGGGAGTGTTTTAAATCGACACGAGTTGCGAATTACCTGTTCGCACGTGTATCGTACAACGTTTTACAGTAGATATGGCTCTTTAAAATTTCGACGTATGCACGTAATCTGCTGAAAACCGCACTCGTGCGGTAAAGTAGCGCCATATGTACTGTAAAGAAGATTTCCTCTTCGTAACACAATAGAAGATTTTGTATTTAACCACGACTTCGTCCTCAAGTGTCAACTTTGGTTCCCAATTCCATCCCTGTGGGTTATGATTTTCGGCATAAAATGTATTCTATGTTTTCATGTAGGTTATGAACTATCTCTGTTTTTTTTATTAAATTTCGCCTTTACGTGATAAAGTAACACATATACAAACATGTTCGAGTAATCAATTAAAAAATGTTTATTTATTTAAACTTTATTGCACAATATTAATTGTACAAATGGCGGGCTTAGTGCCAAATGGCATTCTCTACCAGCCAACCATTGGGCTAAACAGAGATTTATGAAAGGTGCGAAGAAAAAAAGTTTGATAATATCTAATAAGAAAATGCAAAGACCAAATCAATATATCGATGGCAAAAAGCCGAACTGCTGTAACCGCCACTTGCCACCACACTACAAATTAACATACATATACATAAATACAACATATTTATATAAGTTACATACATACAAGAGTAGATATACTACTTCATATTAAATACATACTATAATTATAGGGATGGATGCTAGTCGAATTATTGTTTAAATCAATATTTAAATATTAAATAAATAAATATTGGAGGACAATCTTACACAAATCGACCTAGTCCCTAAGCAAAGCTTGTACTATGGGTACTAGACGACGATATACATACTGATATAGATAAATACATACTTTAATACATAGAAAACATTCAAGACCCAAGAACAAATATCCGTGATAAATGCACAAATAAATGCCCTGGCCGGGATTCAAACCCGGGACCCTAGCTTTGGATGCAGAGTCACTACCAACTAGGCTAAACAGGCCGTTTAAGGAGATGCTTAAGCAGCATTCGCTTGAAAGCAATCTTTTTTTACAAGTTTTTATTTAACTTGTAAAATGTATGTTTGTTCGTGTAGAATCTGGCAACCCAATTTTGAAGCAGGTTCATCAACCGAATGAGCTTAAATTTGGCATAAGTACTTGTGTAAGTTCGGTGACAATACCATATTATGGTACCACCGAGGCGAGCTGATGATGGAGTCAGAAGATGGTCATAGCAAGTCCTAAACTACACAAGATAAAAAACCATCATGTTTGGGTTTCTTCGAACCGTCTTCTCAACGAGTAGTTGATGATTGTAGAAAAATAGTCAATAAAAGCTTATACCAAAATATTTTTTGATAGAAACTTAATTATTTCTAATAGGGAGATGTTACAGTAAATGTTTTAATGTGTGAGTTTATTGTATTGTGCTGATTGCTTATACATGTAAGCGGAAATACTTTTAAGCGACGTTCATTTTAGTAATGCTTTTATTCTTTAAGAAGGAGTTTTAAATAAATGGGTGCTACGCACATAGAACACCATGAAAGAAAGGACACTGGCCGGCTTTGTTGAGTCCACATTAAAAATAAAAATTGTAGTAATTCAATACTGACAATTTAAAACCATCAATCACAGTAAAGAACTAAAGACACATTATGTTGACCCAAATGACTCTTTAATGGCACCTATGACTCAAATGGGTTGCGAATGAATATTTAATCTGACAGGTTTTACTTTGTTACATACTCTTGTTTGGTGTTTGACTTAAAAAAGTAAAAAAAAAAACAAAACATAAAAACGCCCCGCTTCCGCGCATCCCACACCAGTCTCACTGTCCCACAAGTTCGCACACATAATACTGCCAGTATCTCGCACAGTCAGGAAATCTCTGCTTCATCAGTTAACCTCACGTCCAAACAAAATACCATATATCGATCTTGTTCCGCGAAGTCAAGAAGTCGCCTTAACCGGTTCGTTTTTCAAACAAATTGTGATGAAAAAAATCCTTAGATTTAAATCAATCTATCTGAATGCCCCTCGAGTCTGTCTACCATCTGATATAATCATAATATAATCAGAAAATTTGGCTCAAAACTGTAGCAAGATGTATGAAAACCGAACTTTTGGGCCAAATTTTCTGCAGTTGAGTATATAAACGATGAGCAGAAACTGGGATTAAAATTGGTTTTACTTTAGGTACCTCGAATAATTAACAAAGTTAATATCAAAGCTGAATCTCGGTAAAAACGAGAACAATCCTGCGGAACTCATTATGGTAATGTACCTACATCAATGAGCCATTTATGGAACACCAGACAAAGGCGCACAAATGAGCGTCCGTGTACAGTCAGCAGGGCTATTTGAACTATACATTTAAAGCAAATTGTACCAAAATTTGTATATCAAGTTCATAAACAGTTATCAAGGCACAGGAAAATAGAAGAAGAAGAAAAATGTGAGATGAACCATATACTTAATTAAAATTACTAGTATGATTCGTATAGAGGCCATGAGTTTTTTTTAATTTTTCATTTTTTGCCAAAATTTACCTACAGTTCGTATCGATCGGCGCACTCGTTTCAAAATAAAGATAATGAATGATGTCTACCTACTGATGACGACCTATTCAGCGTGTAGCATATAGGTACTTAGTTAATGCTATAAGTTGTTTTTTACGCAGCCTGACATGATTTCCATGATTTCGAGACATGCTTTGAGCCACTATTGGGCACGTCAAAACTCTCAACAAAGCATGATTAGAGACAGGTTCACCGGATATCTACTCACCTCATAATTTAGCATTATTATAGTCAGTGTGATGATTTTAGTCTCAATTATCTACTAGAAATTAATAACACACAAACAATTCTACATAGGTAGGTATATAATATAATTTGTAAATAGGCACTTACAAAGTCTGCCTCATATTTCTTTCTTTAAAAAGTAAATAGCCGAATAAATTTACAAGTCCATTAATTATATTCGCAATCCGCCTCTAATTTCGGCTGAAATTCACTGGCGTGCGATGGATACCTACGAAGCCTTTGTTCAGGGTGAAAGCCTTCGTGGAAAAGGTAATGCTTAATGGAATCTTTACGACCACTGGAAGGCATATTTAATTTGTACTAAGAGGCCTTTATAACCAGTTCTTAGCTTGAAAATCTGTAGTGATGTTTTTTTAACGATATTCCTTAATGAAAATCGAAAATAAGTATAGGTACATCTAAAATATATAATATTAAGCCGCAATAGTCCTGTTCTACGTTAAGAAAAGAAAATATGTGGAGATACGTGTCAGTTTTAGAAGATATTATTAAACTTTTTTCTTTGCACCTTTCATAAATCTCTGTTTAGCCCAATGGTTGACTGGTAGCGAATGCCATTTGGCATTAAGCCCGCTATTTGTACATTTTGTGCAATAAAGTTTAAATAAATAATTTACACAGGAAATAGTTTAATTATATATGCGTTTGTAACTGATGAACCTTTTAAATATAACGTTTTACGCATTTATACATATAAAGCTCTAAACACACAGAGCGCGGCGCAGGGTCGTGGCGGGGCGGACGCGGTTTTGCGGTAAAGCGAACGCGGTCCGGGGCACGTCGCACCAAAAAACCCCACGCGGTATTCAGTAGCGCGGTAGGGCAGAGGAGGCGTGTGTGACATATGAAGCAGTAATCGACAGTCGACAGTTTCGGAAAGATCAAAAATGCAAAACCGCCTCCGCCCTCACCATGCCGCGGTTGACTGGCAGAGAATTCTATTTGGCATTAAGGCCACCATTTGTAAATTATTTTGTTTAAATAAATAAATAAAAACTGCTGTTTATAATCCAACAATAAAGGTTGACAAAGTTCAGAAATAGCGTGATCATAAATCATTTATCAATCACATGGTCTGAACGCCGCATTATTTAAACTATCATGAAACAAGAAACCCTATATGGTAAATAGATGTTCCATTCGACTATTTTGTATATTTATGGCATAAAATACTATTCCCAATCTAGTAGAGCTAGTCAATAAAGGCCTAGTTGACTTTCAAAGCAAATGAAAGATTAAAAGAACGTGACATTTTGTCTGCGAACGGATTTAAATATCCAGGAATACAGATGTGACCGAGTTGCGATCTAGGTTAGCTCATCTCTTCGCAAACACTATCTTTCCATGCAACTCTATTGATATTTCTATTTATTAACACATCTATAAAACCTGCATGTAGTTTTTCTGCTGCGATATCTGTTCACAGACACGATTATAAATACAACAAACCCAGAAACGAGTATTACAACTCGCCACAAAATCAACACAAATATGGATTCTCGTGGCATTACTTATACTCGGTAGCAATTACCTTTCCTCAAACATGCTATGAAATATTGACGTTATGTTCGTTATAATAGGCCGCGAAGTATCACGTTTCGGGTGCGGCAAAACTAGCGGCCTCTTATGGAATTTTATACAAAATTATAGGCCTAATCCGGCAAAGCGCCCGTCTTTTGTTTTAGGGGTGCGCTGCTTAGTCCGCGTCGCGCCGGTTTTATTGCTGAATCTTTAGAATTTCATTTGGACTTTATTTATAATTTTCTAATTAATTAATTTTTTTAAGAAAAGCACTATTCATATGACCACCGGAGGATGGGCAGCAGCATCCCTGGAGTGCGGTGGAGATCCTGCGATCGCCAACCCGCATGCCAAGCGAGGCGATTATGGCATTTACCCCCCATGAATTTGTGGGGGAGGCCTATGTCCAGCAGTGGACGTCCTTGGGCTGATATGGTGGTGGTGGATATGTAATATATCGGTTGGCAATTCGTGGACGCGCATCAGATTTTTTCCTGGCCTCTGCAATAATATTCTATAATCGTTTGCTCTCTCTGCTATTATTAACTGTTTGACTCAGGTCATTTATATAACTTGTGTTCTGAATTGTTTGCTGCATTTACCTAATTTTAATTTGTATTTCCTCTTCATACAAGTCTTCAGCGCCATTATCGTTTGCTAAATCCTGTCACACAGTTTGTTATACTGAAAGACATAAATTGTATGCGTTTAATCAGGACCAACAAAAAACTGTTTTAAGTCATAAAATGGAACACTATCTGACCAAATTTGAATGGATGCATAATAGTGTTTATCTATATAAGTATGTATATCGTCGTCTAGTACCCATAGTACAAGCTTTGCTTAGTTTGGGACTAGGTCGATTTGTGTAAGATTGTCCCCCAATATTTATTTATTTATTTTTTATTATACGAGGGTGTAATGAAAACGGTTTATTTCCATAAGGTCGTGTTATTGTTTCTGAAATAATTCTCTTACAGTGGAGGGAAAGGTCATGTTCGTGGTCGGGATGTTTTCACTCACTTAAGTGGGTAATGGAATTAGCACAGCGTATATTTTTCGACGTAATTGAATAGGTATATTTTTAGTTTATGATGTTAATTTCTCCCGCTCGCCTTAGTGTTTTGTGTGTTTCTGTAATCCACCTTAAGCAATACTTCATTAATTTATAGTTGCGAAAATAAATTTGTTTGCCATTTCGTTCATTTATTTTAAGTCCATTGAATCGGATTTGAACCCTGGAATAAGACAACAGTCACTTATTTAATCCCGAAATCATCCTATAAAGAGTGAAATGGGGAACAGATTTTTCCTGGGAGGGGAATATTACTAAGTTCAACACGGACAGAGCTTGTAAAATAATGTTGTTTTCGAAAGAAAACAACATTATTTTGAAAATGAAAATTTTCAAACCTGACAATTCAGGTCAGCTGGCATGGTCGCGTATATCTCTTACTAGCAAATATGTAGGTGCCAAACAGACGCCTGCTGCACAACACAACTGCAACTGCTGACAACTGCTACATGTCCAACATATACGTAATGAAGATGGTCGCTTTTATGTCGAACATGTTGAATTAGCTTCAATTCATTGAAAAAGAAAATAGGGAGTGGCAGGTGGCACCGCTCTTCCACTAATGGTTATAAGTTCAATATTTGATGACCTGGTTAGCCTACTTGGTAGTGACTCTGCCTCCGAAGCTAGAGGTCCCGGGTTCGAATCCCGGCCAGGGCATTTATTTGTGCATTTTTCACGGATATTTGTTCTTGGGTCTTGGATGTTTTCTATGTATTTAAGTACGTATTTATCTATATCAGTATGTATATCATCGTCTAGTACCCATAGTACAAGCTTTGCTTAGTTTGGGACTAGATCGATTTGTGTAAGATTGTCCCCCAATATTATTATTATTTATTATTATTTATGTGTTATATTATACTAAGCAATTAATAATGATAAACTAAGCTTACATTAGAATATATAAGTCGTGAGTTGTGTAGGCGCGCGAGTTTATTAATTACTACAAAAGTTTACATAAAGTCAATTTCGATCCCTTACATTCTATTCTTTATTCCAACATTTGATTAGTCGTGTACTTTACAGTACACTTCTACCTAAAATTTAAATAAATATACAAGCTAGCCAACTCTTGAACCCTTACTAAATTTCTAGACGGATTAACTTAGAAGGCCGCCCTGATTGGGGCTGACTTTGATTTAACACCGCTAAGTATAGATAAAACTGCCCAGCTTAGAAAAGGTACATTTTACTGACAGATTCAAAGTCCCTTGCAACTTTAGAACTTAAGCAAAGGGCAGAAAGTCTGGCGAATTAAGCCTACTAGATTTATGGTACACTGAGTTAGTAAACTTTATAGTGGTCCATGCACTACATAATAAATAGCTTATGAGCTACACTCATTTGTGTAGGAGAGTGTACTGTAGCTGGAGAGGTAACATTGTGTCTTCTGACTTTTTTTATATATTGTAAATGTGATTGCATTTGGCTTTAGTCTAACCTGATGAAAAGATGATTACATATTAGGTAGTCGTAAGCAGGGAGCGCCCGACGTAATGGAGCGAAGCTATACCTTTTATATTGTCTATACCTTCAATCTAGACCTCCTCGGTATGCATCACTAAAGCGGCTTAAAAAATCAATAATAATTTATAATAAGTTCTTTTTTTATTATTTCAAATTGACATTTGCCTCCATATGCAAAAGTTATAGCGCCTTCCAATTGGGTAATTACTTTTGCCCCATCTTATACCAGTCAATTCTTGTAAACATAGAAATAACTCAAACATAACTCGAAAACGGCTCGATGGACTTGGACGCCGTTTTCATCAATATGTAGATTGATTAATCGGGATGGTTTTGGTCTATAATCTGTGTATATTTCTTCCATGCATTATCCAACATGTTTGCCGTAGCGCGCACTGATGATTTTTTCGCAGTCAGGCACAATAAAGAATAGGCTCACAGTTGAGGAGAGTGAGAGGCGGCAGCAATAGCATCCTGAGGGTGTTGGTGGAGCGGTTTCATTGCCCGGTCATTAATTGGGTGGAAGTGGCAATCGGCAGAGCCAAATACATGTTAAGTACCGCAGATTTATAATAATATCGACTAACATAGTAGGTACTAAAAGGCACTCTTGTTACAAATCTGCTATATTATAATAACCTGATATATATTTTATTTATTTATATTGCAATCCGTGCTAAGTGCGGGGCGGGGAAAAATAGGGAAAAAACCGTACCATAATAGTACATTACGATACAAGTGCAGAGAACAGGAAGTTCGCAACGAGTGGTGATAAATTGAAACACGACCGAAGGGAGTGTTTTAAATCGACACGAGTTGCGAATTACCTGTTCGCACGTGTATCGTACAACGTTTTACAGTACATATGGCTCTTTAAAGTTTCGACATATGCACGTAATCTGCTGATTACCGCACTCGTGCGGTTATGTAGCACCATATGTACTGTAAAAATTATAATATACAGTGTGGAAAGATAAGTCGGGCCCTGAAGGGAAACTACCCTAAAACGTTGAGATAGCTCAATTTGCTGAAAGGAAATATTATTTTATTTTTCCTAAGCATTAAAACTGCATTCACAGATTTTTTTAAAATGTACAGATAGCAAAAATTAGAACTTTTTTTGACATTTTTGTCAAAAAAATGGATGATACCCATTGATGCAAATAGATCCTATTTTTATCAAGGAACAAAAACCTATTAGAGACAGACAAAGTCTAGGATACAACAGAGTCCAAAAAAAAAGACATTTTGCACAATTAGTATTGAAAAAAAAGGTAACTTTTAAAAAAATCTGTGAATGCAGTTTTATTGCTTAGGAGAAATAAAATAATGTTTCCTTTCAGTAAATCGAGTTATCTCAACGTTTTAGGGTAGTTTACCTCCAGGGACCGTTTTTTCTTTCCACCCTGTATACTTACATACGTATATTTGCTTTCAAACTGATTTCCCGATGATGTGTTTCTGTAATAAAAAACATTACGGTAAACGTATATTATTATTGATCGAATTAAAAAACGAAAAATCGACATACAAAAGTTTCAAGTTAATAGGATTTAAACATCTACACCATCTCTTGCTATTATTAAAAAGGTTATTTTATTCAATTCCAACCTTAACATTGATAGACTTTCTGTTTGTTTTCCTTGAAACAGTGAAGACAAAGGCACGGTCACCGCTCACAAAGAGCTTTCTATCAGATTACTTTCTGTCCGAAGCCGGGAAAAACATAATTACAGACAGTTTTTTAAGCGGAGGTACAGAGTGGGTGGTATCTTTATATTTTGTGAATCGAGGTACAGTCGACGTCATACATAATCAGAAACCACTTCAGTCCATTGTTTTACTTCGTTGACACTAATATACATAGTTATTAATGTTATTTTTCTCAAACATGCAATGAAATATTGATGTTATGTTCCTTATAATAGACTGCGATGTATGACGTTTCAGGTGCGACTAAGACAAGAGGTCGTTAATGGAATTTCATACAAATCTTGCAGGCCTAGGCCGGCAAAGTCTTCTTTTTTAATTTCCATTCCACATAAATTTGTGGCACAGGCATCATGACATTCTGCCACTATGCGTGTTAAAAATTAAACTGTTTTTTTTGTTGTTTATCTCATTGCATGTTTGAGAAAACCACATACATACCTCGGCGGGAAATCTAGTAGAGCTAGTCAATAAAGGCCTAGTTGACTTTCAAAGCAAATGAAAGATTAAAAGAACGTGACATTTTGTCTGCGAACGGATTTAAATATCCAGGAATACAGATGTGACCGAGTTGCGATCTAGGTTAGCTCATCTCTTCGCAAACACTATCTTTCCATGCAACTCTATTGATATTTCTATTTATTAACACATCTATAAAACCTGCATGTAGTTTTTCTGCTGCGATATCTGTTCACAGACACGATTATAAATACAACAAACCCAGAAACGAGTATTACAACTCGCCACAAAATCAACACAAATATGGATTCTCGTGGCATTACTTATACTCGGTAGCAATTACCTTTCCTCAAACATGCTATGAAATATTGACGTTATGTTCGTTATAATAGGCCGCGAAGTATCACGTTTCGGGTGCGGCAAAACTAGCGGCCTCTTATGGAATTTTATACAAAATTATAGGCCTAATCCGGCAAAGCGCCCGTCTTTTGTTTTAGGGGTGCGCTGCTTAGTCCGCGTCGCGCCGGTTTTATTGCTGAATCTTTAGAATTTCATTTGGACTTTATTTATAATTTTCTAATTAATTAAATTTTTTAAGAAAAGCACTATTCATATGACCACCGGAGGATGGGCAGCAGCATCCCTGGAGTGCGGTGGAGATCCTGCGATCGCCAACCCGCATGCCAAGCGAGGCGATTATGGCATTTACCCCCCATGAATTTGTGGGGGAGGCCTATGTCCAGCAGTGGACGTCCTTGGGCTGATATGGTGGTGGTGGATATGTAATATATCGGTTGGCAATTCGTGGACGCGCATCAGATTTTTTCCTGGCCTCTGCAATAATATTCTATAATCGTTTGCTCTCTCTGCTATTATTAACTGTTTGACTCAGGTCATTTATATAACTTGTGTTCTGAATTGTTTGCTGCATTTACCTAATTTTAATTTGTATTTCCTCTTCATACAAGTCTTCAGCGCCATTATCGTTTGCTAAATCCTGTCACACAGTTTGTTATACTGAAAGACATAAATTGTATGCGTTTAATCAGGACCAACAAAAAACTGTTTTAAGTCATAAAATGGAACACTATCTGACCAAATTTGAATGGATGCATAATAGTGTTTATCTATATAAGTATGTATATCGTCGTCTAGTACCCATAGTACAAGCTTTGCTTAGTTTGGGACTAGGTCGATTTGTGTAAGATTGTCCCCCAATATTTATTTATTTATTTTTTATTATACGAGGGTGTAATGAAAACGGTTTATTTCCATAAGGTCGTGTTATTGTTTCTGAAATAATTCTCTTACAGTGGAGGGAAAGGTCATGTTCGTGGTCGGGATGTTTTCACTCACTTAAGTGGGTAATGGAATTAGCACAGCGTATATTTTTCGACGTAATTGAATAGGTATATTTTTAGTTTATGATGTTAATTTCTCCCGCTCGCCTTAGTGTTTTGTGTGTTTCTGTAATCCACCTTAAGCAATACTTCATTAATTTATAGTTGCGAAAATAAATTTGTTTGCCATTTCGTTCATTTATTTTAAGTCCATTGAATCGGATTTGAACCCTGGAATAAGACAACAGTCACTTATTTAATCCCGAAATCATCCTATAAAGAGTGAAATGGGGAACAGATTTTTCCTGGGAGGGGAATATTACTAAGTTCAACACGGACAGAGCTTGTAAAATAATGTTGTTTTCGAAAGAAAACAACATTATTTTGAAAATGAAAATTTTCAAACCTGACAATTCAGGTCAGCTGGCATGGTCGCGTATATCTCTTACTAGCAAATATGTAGGTGCCAAACAGACGCCTGCTGCACAACACAACTGCAACTGCTGACAACTGCTACATGTCCAACATATACGTAATGAAGATGGTCGCTTTTATGTCGAACATGTTGAATTAGCTTCAATTCATTGAAAAAGAAAATAGGGAGTGGCAGGTGGCACCGCTCTTCCACTAATGGTTATAAGTTCAATATTTGATGACCTGGTTAGCCTACTTGGTAGTGACTCTGCCTCCGAAGCTAGAGGTCCCGGGTTCGAATCCCGGCCAGGGCATTTATTTGTGCATTTTTCACGGATATTTGTTCTTGGGTCTTGGATGTTTTCTATGTATTTAAGTACGTATTTATCTATATCAGTATGTATATCATCGTCTAGTACCCATAGTACAAGCTTTGCTTAGTTTGGGACTAGATCGATTTGTGTAAGATTGTCCCCCAATATTATTATTATTTATTATTATTTATGTGTTATATTATACTAAGCAATTAATAATGATAAACTAAGCTTACATTAGAATATATAAGTCGTGAGTTGTGTAGGCGCGCGAGTTTATTAATTACTACAAAAGTTTACATAAAGTCAATTTCGATCCCTTACATTCTATTCTTTATTCCAACATTTGATTAGTCGTGTACTTTACAGTACACTTCTACCTAAAATTTAAATAAATATACAAGCTAGCCAACTCTTGAACCCTTACTAAATTTCTAGACGGATTAACTTAGAAGGCCGCCCTGATTGGGGCTGACTTTGATTTAACACCGCTAAGTATAGATAAAACTGCCCAGCTTAGAAAAGGTACATTTTACTGACAGATTCAAAGTCCCTTGCAACTTTAGAACTTAAGCAAAGGGCAGAAAGTCTGGCGAATTAAGCCTACTAGATTTATGGTACACTGAGTTAGTAAACTTTATAGTGGTCCATGCACTACATAATAAATAGCTTATGAGCTACACTCATTTGTGTAGGAGAGTGTACTGTAGCTGGAGAGGTAACATTGTGTCTTCTGACTTTTTTTATATATTGTAAATGTGATTGCATTTGGCTTTAGTCTAACCTGATGAAAAGATGATTACATATTAGGTAGTCGTAAGCAGGGAGCGCCCGACGTAATGGAGCGAAGCTATACCTTTTATATTGTCTATACCTTCAATCTAGACCTCCTCGGTATGCATCACTAAAGCGGCTTAAAAAATCAATAATAATTTATAATAAGTTCTTTTTTTATTATTTCAAATTGACATTTGCCTCCATATGCAAAAGTTATAGCGCCTTCCAATTGGGTAATTACTTTTGCCCCATCTTATACCAGTCAATTCTTGTAAACATAGAAATAACTCAAACATAACTCGAAAACGGCTCGATGGACTTGGACGCCGTTTTCATCAATATGTAGATTGATTAATCGGGATGGTTTTGGTCTATAATCTGTGTATATTTCTTCCATGCATTATCCAACATGTTTGCCGTAGCGCGCACTGATGATTTTTTCGCAGTCAGGCACAATAAAGAATAGGCTCACAGTTGAGGAGAGTGAGAGGCGGCAGCAATAGCATCCTGAGGGTGTTGGTGGAGCGGTTTCATTGCCCGGTCATTAATTGGGTGGAAGTGGCAATCGGCAGAGCCAAATACATGTTAAGTACCGCAGATTTATAATAATATCGACTAACATAGTAGGTACTAAAAGGCACTCTTGTTACAAATCTGCTATATTATAATAACCTGATATATATTTTATTTATTTATATTGCAATCCGTGCTAAGTGCGGGGCGGGGAAAAATAGGGAAAAAACCGTACCATAATAGTACATTACGATACAAGTGCAGAGAACAGGAAGTTCGCAACGAGTGGTGATAAATTGAAACACGACCGAAGGGAGTGTTTTAAATCGACACGAGTTGCGAATTACCTGTTCGCACGTGTATCGTACAACGTTTTACAGTACATATGGCTCTTTAAAGTTTCGACATATGCACGTAATCTGCTGATTACCGCACTCGTGCGGTTATGTAGCACCATATGTACTGTAAAAATTATAATATACAGTGTGGAAAGATAAGTCGGGCCCTGAAGGGAAACTACCCTAAAACGTTGAGATAGCTCAATTTGCTGAAAGGAAATATTATTTTATTTTTCCTAAGCATTAAAACTGCATTCACAGATTTTTTTAAAATGTACAGATAGCAAAAATTAGAACTTTTTTTGACATTTTTGTCAAAAAAATGGATGATACCCATTGATGCAAATAGATCCTATTTTTATCAAGGAACAAAAACCTATTAGAGACAGACAAAGTCTAGGATACAACAGAGTCCAAAAAAAAAGACATTTTGCACAATTAGTATTGAAAAAAAAGGTAACTTTTAAAAAAATCTGTGAATGCAGTTTTATTGCTTAGGAGAAATAAAATAATGTTTCCTTTCAGTAAATCGAGTTATCTCAACGTTTTAGGGTAGTTTACCTCCAGGGACCGTTTTTTCTTTCCACCCTGTATACTTACATACGTATATTTGCTTTCAAACTGATTTCCCGATGATGTGTTTCTGTAATAAAAAACATTACGGTAAACGTATATTATTATTGATCGAATTAAAAAACGAAAAATCGACATACAAAAGTTTCAAGTTAATAGGATTTAAACATCTACACCATCTCTTGCTATTATTAAAAAGGTTATTTTATTCAATTCCAACCTTAACATTGATAGACTTTCTGTTTGTTTTCCTTGAAACAGTGAAGACAAAGGCACGGTCACCGCTCACAAAGAGCTTTCTATCAGATTACTTTCTGTCCGAAGCCGGGAAAAACATAATTACAGACAGTTTTTTAAGCGGAGGTACAGAGTGGGTGGTATCTTTATATTTTGTGAATCGAGGTACAGTCGACGTCATACATAATCAGAAACCACTTCAGTCCATTGTTTTACTTCGTTGACACTAATATACATAGTTATTAATGTTATTTTTCTCAAACATGCAATGAAATATTGATGTTATGTTCCTTATAATAGACTGCGATGTATGACGTTTCAGGTGCGACTAAGACAAGAGGTCGTTAATGGAATTTCATACAAATCTTGCAGGCCTAGGCCGGCAAAGTCTTCTTTTTTAATTTCCATTCCACATAAATTTGTGGCACAGGCATCATGACATTCTGCCACTATGCGTGTTAAAAATTAAACTGTTTTTTTTGTTGTTTATCTCATTGCATGTTTGAGAAAACCACATACATACCTCGGCGGGAAATATGGGGTTGCCCGCCTCAGACCTATCCAGCCTCGCTGCGCTCGGCCGTATATATGTCTTCGGCCGGCAACCCCTTTAGTCCCGGCATCTGTAGTATGTACTAATGATTTTGTAATATGCGCAATTTTAAATTTCCACACTGTTGCGACCCGATGTCGCGTGGTGTAACACGGCTCGCCATCCAGATGACGATGAAAATGTTAAGTGAACTGTCACTTAGTTTTTGGGGTTAGACACGGGAGACGGTATAAAAAAATTAGAAGGACGTGAGCCGGTTTGAATAAGTTGTTGGTACATTTTTGGCTTTAACACGAAGTGATAATCTGATATTTGGTCCGTGTCCCAAAACGTTTACCTAGTCATATTGACAAATAAACCACTTTGACTTTGAGATATAGGTTGATAATTGTATACTTATTTATGCTGTCGACTGTACCTGCCTCATCAATCAAAAGCCCGCGCTTGGGTGTACAAAAGTATAATAAGCCAAAACAAATTATACCTTTGCTGTGTTTACAGTATTTTTTTTAATTTAGGGAGAGGTAGAGCGAAGCCATGCTTAAACAGATCTTTGTAAATATACAGTCTCTTGCCGGATCCAGTATTTACCTTACTTCATGTTCCACTCACATATGATGTAAGCATATAGGCGCAATACACATAAACTCGCACATAATAAATAAATAATAAATAAATAAATAAATATTAAGGGACATTTTTACACAAATCGAACTAGTCCCACAGTAAGCTCAACAAGGCTTGTGTTATGGGTACTAGACGACGATATATTTAATAGATATATACTTAAATACATAGAAAACATCCAAGTCTCAGGAACAAATGTCTCTGCTCACCACAGAAACAAATGCCCTTACCGGGAATCGAACCCGGGACCTCTAGCTTCGGAGGCAATGGCACTACCAACTAGGCTAAACAGGCCGACTAATAGATACGGCACATAGATATAAATAATGTATATTGGGAGAGCGGAACTAATTTTAAAATTGGGTTTTACGGATATGTAGTTAGTGATAAAATTTTCAATCTTATCAAAAGCTTATAATTATAAATAATGTCAATATTAAATTGAATTTATTTGATATTATTGTTATTGGTAAGATAATGGAGCTTGATGGCGGAACAAGTGGTCTTCAATTATTTGATATGTTATAGAGAACAAGAACAAAGAAAAAGTAACCGTGATCATGAAGAAAAGATCTTGTTGGAGAAAAAAAGAAATTGAAGAAAAGGTATTCAATGGTTAATGGTATGCTAGTATGTAAACCTTTGGATGCTTTTGTTTCACTATATTATTTTGGGCTTATCATAAGTACAAATTAAGATTCAGTTAATAAACAGATTTTTAGCTGAAATTTATACTAACGATAGTTTTAAGTGTTGCTAGAAATTTTATCAAAAAGTTATAACAAAACAGTGAGTAATATTATTTTCAAACTTGTACAGCAATTTTGCCCAACACACATCAATTTGACACTTCAAAGAGGGTAAATTAATTTGTGTGTTCACAAAATAAAGTTCCTACTAAAACACACTGCATAAAACTAGAATGAGAATCTATCGCCAATTTCTTAGACACATTGTGCCAGCTACGTGTAAAGTAACAGAATATTTACGATGAGCAGCGTTTTCAAAGTCACTCAGATAATTAATTATCTGTGAGGAGGGTAGATGCGAAATACCTGGCTCAACGGAACTAGACGGCCCCCTCGAGTATTCGGTAAGAGTAGTTTCATGCTACAGGAAATAAAGGATATATGGTACGGTACGTGTAAGGAAAAGGCTCACTTTGAGTGACTTGTGAAAGTTAACATTGTTATACAGTAGTTAATTATATTGACATGGCAATTTCAGGCAAATCGGCCTATGAAAATTGAGTTTAAAGGATGATTCACAGTAGGCCGTTCCGTGTCCGGGCCGGCCCGTTTTCTTCCAGAGAAATATGCCGGCCGTTGCGTTTGCTGTTATAGAAAACGGGCCGGCCCGGACACGGAACGGTCTACTGTGAATCATCCCTAAAGCATCAATAGTTTGGCAGCATATTTTCATAGAGAAAAAGCTCACAAAAAATGAAATAAAAAATGGTTTAAATTTAGAGTTCTGTTTATTTAGGAATTTATTGCCATAACATGAATCGGTAAAGACCTGGTAAAGGTAGCGGGAGTCCGCTGGATGTATCCAGTGGACTCCAGCCGGTGGTGGCGCAGGACCGGCCTTTATGGCACTCATTGGGATAGGCCTATGTCCAGTAGTGGACGTCCTCCGGCTGATATCACGATGATGATGATACGGTGGATTATTAATTCGTGTTATCAGGCTAAATATGTAACAGCGAGTGATGGACTGCTGACTTTTTATTATTCCTTTCAAAATAATTTAAGGAATGACTAGTACATCCTAGGAGCTTATTTATCGGCCATTAATATACGGGATCTCCCATTTGCAAAACTTTTTTAATTTCAGTTTGTTAACGATTTCAATTTGATCTCACCTTGACTACGCTCTTAGGAAAACGGAGCACATTACATCAAAACTGCGTTCCATAAGGGCCTCTAATAATTAAACTTAAGACCACCAAGACCACTAAGAGACAAGCTTAAAAAGACTTCAGGTAAACCAGGTAAATGAACATAAAATGCTCCCTAGATGCCGAAACCGCTGGCGGCGTTGCTTCTTTTGCCGGTGAGACTTTTAGCTCTGTATCAATAGTGGCTAACCGGGTCTCATACTAACGGCTTGGCAATTGTGAATTATTAAATTTCTGGTGGTTAAGCACCTACGAAAATAGTGCTTGTAAATGTTGCTTTTTTACCGCCTAAATAGTAGATGTCCATGTTCCTTTCGAATTTCCATAAAGTGGAAGATTCTCAATTTAACTTTTTTTAAGCGTTTTACAACCTCAGAAAAACCTGGTTTGATAAATGTGACTTGAAGTCGGTTAAAAAAGACGGTATAAAATCGAATAACCCATCACGTTTTTAATATCACGATTCTATGGAAGCCTGGACGCCTTTTAAAACCAGTACATCCCTTTCTTGAAGAACCCCATACTGTAGTTCTGTGGGAAAATCTTGGTAGAGTTTGCGTGAGGAAATTCCTCCGGAACCGTACCGTTTAGTTATTCAAATATGTTTTCAATGTCAGAAACACGTTTTGAAATTGCTTCGCTGTGAATAATGATACGTTAGTCCCGAATCAACGATGCGTTTTAAGAGGAATTTCAAAGATTCAATACCTTTGAAGTCATGGGCAATAAGACGTTCGATAAAGGTGTAGGCGGGACGTTCGTCATAATCTCGCAAAGTGCTATTGACGTTTACGACTTTAAAAGACTTAAATAAAAGCCGTTTCAACGACTCAAGCTACAGATGATAAAATCTGTAAATACCAACCTTAGAACTTCTCACACTTTTATTTTATTTTTATTGCATATATGGAAAACCAACAGCGTAAAACATGTCTACATACTACAATAGACAGATAGATAGCTCGCCTTTGTACTTCCACTTTTTGTTTGTTTGTCATTTTACCGTGTTTTATGTACAATAAAGCAATAAATACATACATACATACATACATACAATAGAGTTACATAGCCAATTATAGGTTATACTCGTAGATCTTAATGCAGTATGTTATAATACCATGAAAGCTCTTAGATATTTAAGAGAACTGCCAAGTTAAAGCTCAAATTCATCATTTAGATCTCAATTCTTTTGTCAGTGAAGACGACAACCACACATCGCATATTGAACTTGACTACCATTTTCACATTTATGTTTTTGATGGGATATCATTACTTTTTGTCAAACTTCACTAAATGGTTCTTTTCAAGAGCGAATACAAAATACCCAAATCGCTATAGGTGCACCTGAAATATTTGAGGAATTCCCTCGATATCTCCAGGATACAATGATCAAATTCTTACCAGATATGATAACTATGGGACCATCCCGGAAGCAAAGAAGGTATACAATCCTGTAGTCCGAAACATGTCGCAGACAGTGACTTTACAAGTGAGTTTCAAACGTATTTCTTTCTTTAAGTTTTAATATGCCTCATGTAATGGGTAAAAAAATAAAGAAAAGGACCTGTTGTATGTAGTGACGTATGTATTAACACTTAAAGCGAACAAAATAACGCTGTACCTTGTAACAGTAACCTTTTCATTCTCAATATAAAGTATTGTATTATCCACTCACCTGTACTTGTACTGCCCGTCAGCATTATCGCCCATCTTACTCCCTCGCAGCCGTTTTCCTCTCGCTGTCGCGCGTTCCGAGAGCACACACTCGCGAACACAAGTCTTTCAGAGTCGGTGTAGTGGTTGCTATTTTATATCCATTGTCGGTCTAAAGAAAAGTACAACTTTTAGTGTTATGTTGGTTCAACGCAACACTAATGGGAGTCACTCGGTGTTTGTTGGTCCGTCTGTCAGAAGCAGTTTTTACAGTACGTGGTGTCTGAGAGACCAGCGATTAGCATTTTTTTATACTACGTCGGTGGCAAACAAGCGTACGGCCCGCCTAATGGTAGGCGGTCACCGAAGCTTATGGATGCCTGTAACTCCTAGGGGCGTCACATGCACGTTGCCGACTCTTTAAGAATTAATACACTCGTTTCTTGAAGAACCCCATACTGTAGTCCGTTGGGAAAACCTCGGCAGGGAGCTGATTCCACAATCGGAGTATTCGAGGGAAAGGGGGAAGAGAGAGGGGGATGTTAAAGTATTGGAACATAGATTTTGGATAAAAAATTTAGATACTATTCAACGAAAGTAAGCTAGTTACGAGTTCTACATGCGCTGTTTTACTTTCCTAATTCATGTACCATTAAACCTATTATTATTATTTTTATTTACACATACAAGAAATATTGTGATTTAGCACATTCAGCGCCGAGACCCGATTGTCGGGTACTCTGTCCGTAGCCGCTACGGGCTACATGCGAGAAATACGTGGCTACGGCCTACGAGAGTAGCGCGTAGCACCAGCCAGCATTGAAAGTGTTAGCACGGTCACAACCAAATAACATTTTTCTTGATATAATAGAATAGTGCTAGCATTCCCGAGAGTGCTACGCCTCGTAGAGCCTCTACGGCGTAGCACGTTCCACGTAATTCATTGCTATTCAGTACGTAGCGCTTGAATTAATAAGATTTCATCCCGCATTCAACTACCTACATACCAGGGATGTAACAGAGTTCTGCTTCTGCTTCCGCAAATGCGGAAGTTCCGCTTGAATTTACACTTCCACATCGCATCCGTTTCTGCTATTTTTGATGCGGAAGTCATAGCTGATGTCAAAGCTTAGCGCGGCAGTGGGATACGGGCGACGCGCATTAGAAACAAACAGGTTTATACCAGTCATTGTCGGCGCCCGGCTTGCCACGTGCTGCACTTATTAGTAGTTTTGTTTTCGTTCGTATTATCAATTTAAAAACTCTGCTCGTACTATGTTTTTTATTTTTTTAAACCTAAAAGGTCTCACATTTTTAATGCTAAAATAAAAATTATTAATATTTAGATATATTTTTTTAAACGGACCTACCCTTAAGCTCCGCTTTTGCTTCTGTTTCCGTTTCCGTTTTAAGTTCCGCTTCCGCTTTCGCATCCGTTAAACTAAATTTTAAACATCCGCTTCCGCTTCTGCTTCCGTTAAAACCACTTCCGTTACATCCCTACTACATACCAATTGCGTTAATTTGTTCCGAGTCTTATGTTCCTATTCTTACCTACGTTACCTACTTGCATACGCATTTACCGCTTTAAGAGATAAATCATCAAAAGATTATTGTGACATTTGTACATGTATTTTTACTAATACAAAACATAACCAGTCGCATAGGAAAATTACATATTTGGACATGTAGTGTCGTAACAAATATAAAACAAAGACCTCGGGCCTATGATGGTTGTCATTTTATCACTTGTCGTCGTGGATCACATTCGTCACGTTCTTACAAGTATGCGTGTGCGAGAGTGACGGCCGTCTTATCCACGATGATAAGTGATAAAATGGCAACCATCATACGCCCGCTGGAGAAACCCTCCAATCTCCTCCTGGTTGGTGGAAGATTATTGTGACATTAAATTTGTAAGTGTATTGTGAGAATTGAGCGTCATCAAAACTAATAAAAATGCAGTACGACTAGACTAGTGTAACTATTTACTACTTTTTAATGAAACATTAAAACATTGTATCAGGAAGAACTGTGACATACATAATATTAATACTGGAAATAAACACAAGCTAACGGTGCCCACCACTCGCCTCCAAAAAATTAGAAAATCATTCATGGGTAATGGTGTGAAGTTTTATAATAAGCTTCCAAGAAACCGAACTGGATTATCTATTAATAAATTCAAAAAAAAAATTATTTATTTATTTATTATAAAATAGAAGAATTTAAGTAAGAAGAAATTTAATTCATTAAAATTAAAAAATTATGTATAGCGTAAACTTATATCGAAAGCATATTATAGCACACACGACTACATGAATTATAAAATACCGTGGGATTCATTGTGACCGAAATACTAATAAATTAATCATTATGGCATTCGATATTAATATTATATTATTATTTTCTTTTGACATTTTGATTTTATTCTAGAAACTGTCTAGATTTCTATTTATTATTATTATCTTTATTTTTCTTATAACTTAAGTTAGGTTTTTTTACAAAACATTTATAAAAGTAAAATATAATAATACACTTACAAAATATAAAAGCATTATAAAAACCTAACCTTAACCTTATTATTATTATTATTTATGTTTTGACGATCCTATTGTGAATTTTACTACATAATTATTTCTTATATTGACATGTCTACAACAATACAATATTTATTGTAAATAATAATAACAGCATCAATAAATTGCTCTAAATAATTAATTAATATATATGTTAATATAAGTTAGCAAGGGAAACCTGTAATTGGCCATACAATTATTTAATTAGCATTTAAGTTATACTTCCTGTATCGCTGTTGGTTTTCTAAATAAATAAATAAATAAATAAATAAATAAATAAACTGACGATTCAAAAGTGCTTGTTGCTAGGCCTATTTGAATGAAGAATATTTTGAATTTGAATTTGTATGTGTACCGACCACTGAACATAGGCTAGTGCCTAATATAAACTAGTGTAGATAAGTGGACCCGGGCATGTCCTAAAACTACGGACAAGACCACCGGGGGATGGGCAGCACCATCCCTGGAGTACGGTGGAGATACTGCGATCGCCAACCCGCATGCCAAGCGTGGCGATTATGGCATTTACCCCCCATTCAATTGGGGGAGGCCTATGTCCAGCAGTGGACGTCCTTGGGCTGATATGGTGGTGGTGGTGGTAGATACGTGCTATTTTTAATTTATAATGTGTATATGTATGTTAAGTATAAGGTATTTATCTATGGGCCTTTGTAGCCTCTTAAATGTTTTTATACCGAGTGTCCATGGGCGGCGCTAATCGCTTGCCATCAGGCGATTCGTCTGCTCGTTTGCCACCTATGTCATAAAAAAAAGGATATGTTTTCCACTGGCTATGGTCATGGTCATGTCAAAGGTTGAAATGGGTTTGAAAGTATATGTAGCGTGATTTCTAGTTTATACGTGGTAGGAGTCGAGACAGCTAATTGCGGTTTGAAAAAAGGATTTAATTTGATTTTCATTTATTTTTGTCAGTAATGTTATGTTCGACATATTTAATGTACAAATTGCTTACCTATCTAACTAACTATAAGTACATACATACATAGAAATCTAAAGATTATAATAAGTTTCTCATATATTCAATATTTACCTAACCGCGGCAAAGCCTAAAAGTAGGGTTATGTGTTTGACCATGTTCGACCTATATGTTTGTATCTATGTATGTATATCCGTTCTTATGTCCCCTCATAACTACTTAGCGGGTCAACCGAAAAGTAACTCTTTATGACGGGATTGTCACTGGGTACACAAAGTCATGATAATCTGCTTTTTTCCTTATCATTATATATTAGGAGTGCATTGGGAACAAATCCCGATGGTCCACCGGTATGAACAATAATATATCGTTTGCCGGTTGAAACGGATTTCGACACACCTGGTTCATTTTCGCTTTGCCAACATTTTGCGTGGTTAAGAGAAGTATGGATGTAAGTCTGATTATCTAAAATTTAGATTCTAAATAAACGAGAGGTATATTTTTGTCCCTAGCTTCTTATATTTCGTCTAAATTACTGTCCCGCCAACCGCAATATCCGTCCGCTCCTTCAATATGGACCATTGGTTTCTGCACTTTTTTGGGGTTCCGTAGTCAACTAGGAACCCTTATAGTTTCGCCATGTCTGTCCGTCCGTCTGTCCGTCCGTCTGTCCGTCCGTCCGCGGATAATCTCAGTGACCGTTAGCACTAGAAAGCTGAAATTTAGTACTAATATGTATATTAATTACGCCGACAAAGTGGTAAAATAAAAAGTGGAAAAAAATATTTTATTAGGGTACCTCCCCTATACGTAAAGTGGAGAGTGATTTTTTTTTTTCATTTTAACCCTAACGTGTGATATATTGTTAGATAGGTATTTAAAAATAAATAGGGGTTTACTAAAATCATTTTTTGATAATGTTAATATTTTCGGAAATAATCGCTCCAGAAGAATCTCAAAAGTAGAACTTTATAAAAACTGTAGGAAAATTATTTTGAACTTGATAGGTTGAATAGTTTTTGAAAAAAATACAAAAACTACGGAACCCTACACTGAGCGTGGCCCGACACGCTCTTGACCGGTTTTTTATATTTGAATCCCACACTGTGCAATAGCAATCGCAAGTACTCCCTACTACCGGTAAAACCACAAAAAAAAACATACAACCGAATTGATAACCTCCTCTTTTGAAATCTTGAAGTCGGTTAAAAATAGGAGGCAAAACATAGTTGCTGAGCACTGGAATAGTACATTACTGCAGAGAACAATAATTAAGCTTTCCTGGCCGAGTATGTAAGTATCATATAACCTTTTTAAGGTACGAGTGAATAGGCATCTTCTGGGTGAGCTCGCTTCATCGTCGGCCTCATCTTTGCCCCCCGGCTAGATGCTGGCCAAGAACAATCCCATTATTAATAAAAAAAAGCCTAGTTTAGTAAAAGTAGTTTCTCAAAAATGCTCGGAAATGTTCCTGTTTCGTTCGTAATTATAGGACAGTAGGGACCCTATTCCAGGGCACACCTAGCGCGAGGCGCGTAAAAGATTTCCATACAACATTACATCACTAAGCCAGTAAGTAACGGGCGCCGCTGCCCCCGCGCCGCGGAAGGGGGGCTGCGTCGTGTCTTTTTATTACTGAATCCTTCGAATAAAATTTGATGAAAACTTAACTTTAACGAATTTTTTGAGAATTAAAAAAAACACATTATGGCAAATTTGTACGGGCTAAACAATACTTTGTTTTTCAAGACTCTATCAAATGGGGTATGTAGGTAATAAGGGGCTTTGAAAGGCGAGTAAGAAAATATTTCTATACGATAAGCGGGGGAAGCCTTGCCCAGTAGTGGGTCATAATAGGCTCATAATATCTATCACATTGCCACATCTCCGTTCATCGGTTTGAGCACGAAAAGGACAGACAGGCAAAGTAACTTTCGCATTTAATATTGTATCGGTTAAACAGCTCATTTGGCATACGTTTCCATACGAACGTAAAATGTTATTAAAATAGTACATTTCGATGCTAGTGCGGAAAGTATGTCATTTCTTCACGAGTACCGAGGGATGCCACGAGCCGCAGGCGAGTGGCAAGACTCGGGACGAGTGAAGAATGACATTTCCGCACGTGTATTGAACGACGTTTTTTAATACAGTTGCGAAAAAATAAGAAAAACAACAAGTAATATTTATAAAAACAATATCGAATGTTGCCTTTAGAAACTTAAAACATGCTTGCAGTAAGTAAAAACGCCTCTTCTTTGACAGGCGTTTCGGCAGCTATTCCGTTCCACTCAGACAAATTATTAAGAACGGTTTTTCAATATTCAATATTAAAAAATAAACGTGTTATAATGATGAAGAGGTAAGTAATAAAATATGAAATCTGTATATTTTTCGTATTCTGATATTAACAGTAGGTTTTTATGTTGATTACGAAGTTTAAAGGAAACTAATATTTAACACCCAGCAATAAGGAGTCATGCATTGGAACAAGCATAAATTTAAAAAAAATTGGAAAAGTGAAAAGCACTAGTGCGCGAAAACCAACTTTCCGCACGCTAAACAGCTACGTAAAGTAGCACTTTTTGAGCAACTGTATTAAAAAAATTATTGTGAATTCTTACTAAGAACTAGTTTTTAATCAAATAGTTATTTTCAGAGAAAACAACCATAAAATTGTACGGGGATGATCATATCATATCATATGACAGATGAGTATTATCGTGAATCGTAACTTGACAGCCGAAGAGCTATTGAAAATACTGAACTGATATATCCTCTGAAATACGCTGAAAATGTCTAGATCGAATCGACAAAACACGTGCGCAAAACATATGGCGCGAAATGATTGATTCGTATCACACGTCAGCAAAATTTGAAATTCAGTATTTACGCATTGGTATTTATTGATGGTTCTGTATGCTGTTGGCTGTTAGGCGATGAATCGAATGTGGGTTGGACTAGAATTTAATAACAATTATGCTTCCATGCTTGTTAAATAACCGCGCGCGCCTGATACGCATATCTAAGTATAACATTATTAGGAATAGGTAATATACCGGCACAACTCCAGTCCCTATCGAGTTATACCTAATACAACCTTCCAACCTTTCACGTCCTAGATAATTCCATACACTACGTGTCCAGAATGCCAAATACTAAACGTTACAACTTCATACCACTTCTATGGGAGTTAGGCCTTTTTACAACCATGTCAGTATTGAATATTCCGGTAGCCCCGACATCGGATGAAGCCGTCAGCCATCACGGGAAACGAATACAACTTGGTGGCTAAAAATAACTATTTCTGTCGATGGAACACCAATTTACCCGGTTACATGAAAATGTTTAACGAAATCGAACGCTGTAGCCAAATTTAGGGTTTTTTAATCGACTTCAAAAAAGGAGGAGGTTCTCAATTCGTCGGAATATTTTTTATTTTTTTATGTATGTTCACCGATTACTCGGAGACTAGTGGACCGATTTCAAAAATTCTTTTTTTGTTTGAAAGTGTGTGTTTTCTAGTTGATCCCATTGTCAAGTCTGGATCTGATGACGGGATCTTGGAAAAATCGAGGGAACTCCTCAAATTATATACCAAGAGAATGGGGTAAGAAAGGCTACATCGAAGGAACTCCTCAAATTATATAGCAGAAGGATGGGGTCTGGCAAAGTTTGGAGTCGGTGTTTTTTTGTTTAATTTACTTGTATGCTTATGCCTACGAGGTAATATACTTATATGTTGCTGCTATAGGGCTCAATGGGTTAACGACTATCTATAGCTTTTGATTAGCGAGTAGCCTAAAACTTCCAAAATCTAAAAATAAAAGGCGAAAATTCACTATGTTTAAAATTCACTACTTAGTTTATTATTTAAAACATCGCCCTCTCTTTTTCTTCTAATAAAAGCGAAAGTGAAACACGTGGGTCAGCTGCAACAAGCAGTATTGATTAACTGTTGGCACTGCGCCAAGCTTCACAGTTTATTTTACGTGTAATATTTACCTAAAGGATGGAAAGAACGTCAAAGATAGCAAAGTGAAGACAGAAGAAAAGGAAGGCAGATTCCACAATCAGATGACTAACAGTAATTGGCGAGGATATAGATCATTCATCATATACATATACATATAAGCTCGATGCTTATATAATGCTACCTACAGTAACAGATCGTTTTGTGGAAGTACACTATAGGTACTACTCAAACGGTAGCAAATCAAGTAAGTACATCTTTTCAACCCGAAATAAAAGGTTGTACAAATAAAACATCGAGCTTCACATTTGAAGCATGCCTTTGCATGCCTGTGAATCGGCGAGCAACAAAACAGAACCGGGATGTTTTACTGGCGGATTGCGTTTCAAAGAATAATGTAAGAAACATCAAAGTGAAGTGCTATAGGTATGTCTTATTCCAAATGTCGCGGATAGCCGGCCCAGTTATTAAAAGATGGAATGGAAGTGAAAAATAGGTACCTACTGTATAAAATGTCGTTTCGAGACCACAACCCACAACACGACATAAACTTGTCACTAGACTCGACATCAAATAATAATGGCACTACCGAATGAAATGGTCGTATACAGGCCTTGAAATAGCGCTATTTTGGCATATTGTTATGATTCATAACGCTACTTTGTCAATAAAACGCTTTACTAAAAACGATATTTGGCGCGCTTTTATAGCGGTATCCATTATATCGTTATAAATAAAAAGCAATATATATATATATATATATATATATATATAAGCCGCAGTAAATTAGTTTTACTGTAAGCAATCTAGTGCCAAACTTGGCAACTTTTCACATAGGTAATCTACGGAACTTGGCGCCCATTTAGATCTAAGTTCTTTTGTCGGTGAACTTGGCTGCCATTTTCACATTTATGTTTTTGTTGGGATATCATTACTTTTTTTCAAACTTAATTAAATGGTGCTTTCCCAGAGCGAATGCACGAGTTACTATACAAAATACCCAAACCGCTATAGGTGCACCTAAAATATTTGAAGAGTTCCCTCGATTTCTCCAGGACCCTATGATCAGATTCTGACCCGATGACAATGGGACCACCCCAGAAGTATACCGTTTCAAACAAAAAAATAATAAATGACGGAGTTCTGAGGTAACTAGCATGAATAATAATAATAATGAAATTAATAATAAAATCACTGTCTTCTGATTTTTTCTGGTGTATACACATAATTGCAGCATGCCAAATTTCAGCTTTCTAGGTCACCTGGAAGTGGGTTAGGTTTACTAGTCAGTCAGTCAGTCAGTCAGTGGTAAAAATGGCGTTTTTTGGAATTTAATATCTCAATAACTATTAAACCTATATTTATGAAATTTGGAGTTCTAGTTGTTCTAAAAAATCTTAATATATGTACTAAATTTCATGTTTTTATGTTAGATAGATTTGGAGTTATTGGGGGGTCAAAAGTGGCTCCAAACGGTTCGTGTAATATAGGCATATCATAGTTTGTTTATAACACACGGCTGCTGTCCGCCAGTTCCTGGGGTGAACTTGGCTGGACACGCTACCGCGTGTCTAGATTATAACGTTATTATAACATTATCATATATGGTTATTATTTTAATTTTGTTATGATATGAAATAGCGTTATGATGAGTATCGATTATGATTATAACGAAATTTTAAACTAACGAAATATATCGTTATAATATTGCTTATTTTCATAACGTTTTAAAGGTCTGGGTATACAGAATAAGAGCGGCAGAAAGATAGGCATATCATAGTTTGTTTATCGGCTTTTTTAGCTTAGTAGCTATAGTGGCACTGCCTACGAAGCTGGAGGCCCTGGGTTCAAATCCTGGTAAGGGCATTTGTTTATGTTATAAGCAAAAACATTTCTTCCTGAGACTTTTGAGATGTTTTCTATATATTCAAGTATACAGGGTGTTCGGCAGATGGATGGACATACGTAAATTGGGGATAGATGAGGACATCTGCTACGTGCTCAAACCTAAAAAAATAATAAATAAGTTAAAAAAAACTCTTCAGATTTTTATATTTTAATTTTTG
This sequence comes from Notocelia uddmanniana, assembly GCA_905163555.1. Lineage (NCBI taxonomy): Eukaryota > Metazoa > Arthropoda > Insecta > Lepidoptera > Tortricidae > Notocelia > Notocelia uddmanniana. The sequence continues at coordinate 4,798,892 of LR991057.1, forward strand.
AAATTCTCGGTTTTTACATAACTGAATTCGTAAGATTTTGGAATTAGTCTAGATTTAAATGAAATAAAAATGTTGTCCGTTTTACCATTTTTAATAATCTGTTTTCAAGATTAAAAACCTCAATTACTTAAAAAAATATATAAATCGGACAACATTGTTATTTTATTTTGGTCTAGACTAATTCCAGATCTTACAAGTTCAGTTATTTGAAAACAGAGTATTTAAAAATATAAATAAAATGTTCTTTAAAAAAACTATGGGCCCAATTCATTTTTTTGCGCTTGACCACGTAGCACATGACCTCATCTATCCCCAATATCCGTATGTCCATCCATCTGCCGTACACCCTGTATATCTATACAGGGTACCCATAACACAAGCCTTATTGAGCTTGCTATGGGACTTGTTCGATTTGTGAAAATTTGTCCCCTAGTATTTATTATAGTTACCTATACTTTTTTGTCTGGCACAATCGGTTTGATACGAGATTGTGGCAAGTTAAGTAGGTTGTCTGTGGTAAGCCAATGCTTAATTTAGCTGCACCAGGAGATCTTCCGTCCCTCTTGGCCGCACGCCTCTTGGGACTTAGCCGGATAAGCCTCGTTTTATTAAAACAGTGTGGGCTTGAAAGTGACCACGTTGCCAATAAGGCCGCAACAAGCTGTATCGATCTACGCCTGGCAGCGCGCCAGCCTCGTTCGCTTCAGTCGAGGATTTTGAGGTATGGTAGGCGAATTGTGACTAATAAAAATAACGCTCATGAACTGGACTCGAACTTTTCATGCAGATGACGTAAAATTGACATCACAATGCACGTCAATTGTACGTCATCGGCATGAAAGTTTGAGCCCTGTTCACGAATGAAAATAATTGGGGTGTCATTTAATTTAATTGATTGACTTGCTTATAATTTCAATCTAATACAGTTAGTTTTAATAACTAATAAGAGTAATAAGGTTTTTCTTTAATTCACAATGAAGAGCTTTTTGTATTTTTTAATTTTGACTATTGAGTCACAAAAATTAAGGAGTCTATTTTATGTCTAAAATTCCAAATACATCTAGCCACTTAAGGCTGCAGAGCGTGCCAAAGAAATATATACGTATTCCCATTTGGGATAAAAGTACGAGTTTAATCATTCAAATAAAAGAAGTAGCTGTATAATAACTAAATAAAATATATAGGTATTTGTTACATATAAATTCACAGGTTCAGGCAGGGTACATTTAAATTGAAATTTGCGGTGAATTCCATTCAGCGAAAGCAAGACACGTAACGTAACCACTTTGCATTCACTAACGTTAATAAGATTTAGTTGAATATCTGATTCGGCAAAATTGAGTTGACAAAACAGTATTCAGCACAACCTGCCAACGGAGCTTTAGACAGGCAAGAGTATTCATATCTAATCAGATTTGTATCTAGATTTGTTTATAACAAGTGCCTAATCGTAGAACGACCCTCAATCTTGAGGAACCGACGAATAAGACAATCGTAGAATACCCTTCTAGTACACATTGTCTAGTAGACATTCTTTCGATGTGTGACTAACACATAGCTTCTGTATATTTGCCTATAGCATATACGTAAAAAGTGAGCGAAGACACGCTGTAGGGGTGTTCAGTTTAATATTTTACTCTATCTGCATTTGACATCAAGATTTACTTTTGGGACCCTGATTTTTGTATTTGACACTAATGTATTTGAAACAACTAAGTACCTATAACAGCATCGTTACAGTTGCTTAAAATTGTTGGAATGTTGCGTTGTAGATTTTAGAGAAATTGCTACTAATTGAATTTATTTGTGTGATGAACACGGATATTTGTTCCTGAATCTTGGATGTTTTCTATGTACCTATGTAAGTGTGTATATCGTCGCCTAGTACCCATAGTACTAGCTTTACTTTGGGACTAAGTCGGTTTGTGTAAGATTGTCCACAAATATTTATAGATTTTTATTTTCATTATTCTGGCTACAATAAATGAACTGACGTCGATGAAAATAATTCGCAATTGGACTTACGTATATATTACATTTATCGTCATAAATTTTGGCTTCATATAAAGGTAAAGGTGGCAGCTTGAAAGTGGCAAACTTTTTATAAATTAAATACCAATCTCCAGCTCTTAGTACTAAGATAAAATCTTGATAAATCGACCTAATACTTGAACTTATAAGTAGAAAGTGAAGAGTCAAAGAACAGTCACTGACCTATACCCTCAACAGCTGTTAACAACGCTCCACGATTTATCTGGACCAGAAAATGTTAAGATAAAGAGATCGTGAATTAAGAGGACGTATTTATATGATAAACGCGAACTAAAAGCTCCAGATAAGTTGTTAAGATAGCGTCCTCCACGTCTGCAATACAGAAATTGGGCGAGCTTTCTTCGCTTGCAGAAGTTCGCTGCCACAATCGAGCAATTTAACTTTCATCGTACACTTCGACCTTTGCTGACACGAAGTGGAGTAAGATATAAAGAGAGGTACCTAAGCCATGATGGGAGGATTACGTAGCACATTTGTAGTTCATATGATAACTTATCATCAACTGACATCAGCAAAAGACTTATCATGACAAATAGATCTGAAAGACAACTGAAATACTCGTAGGTAATTTTGTAACGTTTAAAGTTGCCATCCGCTCCACGGAATGACTTTTAGTCCATAAATTAATGTCAAAAATGAAGCCAACCACGATCGTGCGACCGTCCCTGTTATTTTCCTAATTACCTCATAAGCCTTCCTTCTGGACCGATATTTTGATGTACGTTTTTTTTTATTCCCCAGTGTACTTTTCGTCCAATATTCTGCAGTGTCTCAGGACGAGAGTCTTTGACCAGTGTGTGTTGCCGGTGATGACATATGGCACTGAAACGTGGTCGCTTACTATGGGCCTCATAAGAAGGCTCAAAGTCACCCAAAGAGCAATGGAGAGGGCTATGCTAGAAGTATCTCTGCGCGATCGCATTAGAAATGAGGCCATCCGCAGTAGAACCAAAGTGACCGACATAGGTCTCCGAATCGCTAAACTTAAGTGGCAGTGGGCGGGGCATATTGCTCGTAGAACCGATGACCGTTGGGGCGGAAAGGTTCTCGAGTGGCGACCACGTACTGGAAGGCGCAGCGTAGGTAGGCAGGTAGGCCCCCCACAAGGTGGACTGATGACCTGGTAAAGGTCGCGGGAGTCCGCTGGATGCTGGTGGCGAAGGGACCGGTCATTGTGGCACTCTTTAGGGGAGACCTATGTCCAGTGGACGTCTTTCTGTTGATATGATGATAATGATGATGATTATCCTAAATGCTAATTTTCCCTACTCTCTAAAGCTCGCATCCCACATGATGGGAAATCCTTCCTTGTTTGTGTTTATTTAAATGAGCACTTCATCATTTCATTTCATTCATTTATAGTTTCAACTTCCTTTACTGTAGTTTATACAACTGTCACATAAAGAGATGAGGCCTTATAACACGGATGTGGTTTAATGTAACGAGCCAGAAGAGAGTTTCATAGTAAGAAGGGGTCTGTAAAATATCTAAGACAACAACTGCACTATACACTAATGACGACAAAAATGGTGGCCTAAAGACCCTGTTTCACATGAATGATTAATATTAAAGTTCATAGACAAACTAATAAAGACTATTCTCATGTCGTTCGATATGAAATATCGTGTGATATATACTATAAATATATAAATACCGTGCTAACGTTTCGTATCAACTGAATTTGAATTAAATTAATACTAGAATGGGAGCCTATTTAAATTAAATTGGTTTGGAAGTTGTTCCAAATTTGAATTCATAACGTTATCATATATGATATAGTTATAGTACATTACGATACAAGTGCAGAGAACAGGAAATTCGCAACGAGTGGTGATAAATTAAAACACGACCGAAGGAAGTGTTTTTAATCGACACGAGTTGCGAATTACCTGTTCGCTCGTGTATTGTACAACGTTTTACAGTACATATGGCTCTTTAAAGTTTCGACATATGCACGTAATCTGCTGATTACCGCACTCGTGCGGTAATGTAGCAACATATGTACTGTAAATAACATTACTGTTGTGACCTACGACCACAAATAAGAATATTGTCATAATAAAATTGATTGTTGGTTAGTGCTGGTCATTGCCAACGGCTTCTGATGATATTTGTGTAGATAAAACTATTACAAATTACAAATTTGATATCAAGAACGGAATAAGCATTCACTTGAATAAACCGCAAGCCATTACCAGTCATGGCAAACATAATATCGCGATAAAATCTAACTGCATATAAATATTTACGACTGAAATCTCGCTTTCCATATCATCCTGTATATAAAAGAGTGAATTGGTAGAAAAGTCTTGTCTGTTACGTCACTTTGGAAGCAGATTCATTACCGTCGAGTCGTAATGGGATTTGCTGCGGGCTAGAAACAACGTAATCAGCGTCAGAAAAGTGAACGATGAGCGATAATAGTCTTTATGATAATGCACTACGATTTATTATATTATAATGTTATTTGCACACTGAAAGACAATCTGTCCATTTCTATTTTTGAACGTACGAGTAAGACTTAATTATTAACTAACTTATAATTTAAAAGAAATATATTACTATTCTTTTCAATACATAAATAAAATGTGCCAAAATGATCGTAACATAAATGCAAACCGATTAAAGAACCGTTAAATTTAGTATTAATTTCTAGAATAAGATAATGAAACTTATTAACAAATTGTTGTATGAGTATTTTATTCTATTCTTAAAGTGACTATTCTTTATTCAATATTTTTTTTAAATCCTTCGATAATTGTTATGCGTCAAGTAAAAGAATGTTTTAAATCCTAAACACAATAATAGTGATTTAAAATTTGAAAGGTAAATAATGATCGAAATAAGTATAATCAGTGACATTCCTCTTTGATTAGATGAACGTTGAACCGCGGTCAATTCGTCCGTTAAAATTCTGATGTCACACGGAACGAATGCAATAAAGTAGCTGCGCTATCCTAGTAAAGAGGCTCAAATACAGCTTTATGGAGACTATATAGCCGAATACATACATACAGCGTCAATTAAAACTTCGTTTCGCTGGTGGAAATGCAGCTTTAGCACTCAGGTGCAGTAATGAACGCCCGACTGCGGTATCTGCGCAACAGTTTTACAAAGTCGTGGCTCTGTCATAGTGAGGTGAACGGTAAACTAAATATAAAGGTACAGTCGCGCTCTTTAATTAGGACTGTACATACTTCATTTATGGACATGTTTTCTTTACCTAAGTATTAGGAACCCGTTTCGCAAATATCTTGTTTGATTTTTTATAGTTTGACTGGACTATCAACCTTAAGGGGGTCCCAAATTAAAGTCCTTGGCTGTATCTGTACCGGGGTGTTATTTACAAGCGTACTCGTCCTCATCTCTCACCTCACCCGTTTTTAAATGGAAACTGTCAAATGTCATTTGTCCAATTTTTACAGTTTCCATATAAAAAAGGGTGAGGTGTGAGGTGAGAGATGAGGACGAGTCGGTTTGTGAATAAGAGGGCTGGGTGAATTAGAAAGTATTTCGGAAAATATTGTAGAAAATAAGAGTTTAGTCAAGGAATGTAAAAGTTCCCTACCTTTAAGTATTGCTTTTTTATGATGCGGTATGGTTTAAAAGTGACATAGCGATTTATTGCGATTTGAAAACCGTTGAATAGGTAGGATGAAGTCGGGTGAAAGTGAGTAAGATTTTTTTATTTAAATATCTATCGACATCATATTGACAAATCCAAAGACAAAGCAACATCAATAGACATGAGATACTATGAGACATGAGATTAATAATAAACGTTGACTTGTCTTTACAATTAGAACTTTAAATACCAAGCTCAAACGATGAATAATTTACTTCGCCTGCTGAAATCAAATTTGTACAAGTATCAGTAATAACTGGTATGAGTCATACCGCCCACAAGTAATCAATAACTTACCTGTGCCTACCGCACGTAAGTAAGTAGAACAATGTTACAATTAGGAGGACAGTTTCACTGGATTTTTTTTATACAACTACGGTGGCAAACAAGCTTACGGCCTGCCGGATGGTAATCAGACACCGTTACCTATGGACGCTTGCGACTGCAGAAGAATCACAAGCGCGTTGCTGACCCATTATTAACTTGAAGATTCGTTGTGTTGAGAACTAGAGACTTATATGCATGTACCTCACTCTCACCACGTCGCATCCTCGGGAGCTCTGGCGACCTTATGGACAATTCACACCGAACGGCTGGAGTCAGCGCGCATCCCACTATAGTCAAAGGAATTCGAACCCTGCATACAGAAGTTACCCCGGAACCCGGGTATGTCCTAAAACTACGACCAAGACCACCGGCGGATGGGCAGCAGCATCCCTAGAGTGCGGTGGAGATACTGCGATCACCAACCCGCATGCCGAGCGTGGCGATTATGGCATTTACCCCCCATGAAATTGGGGGAGGCCTATGTCTAGCAGTGGACGTCCTTCGGCTGATATGGTGGATACAGAAGTTAGATTTCATACTTGAATGGGTTGCGGGCAGCCGGTCGGCTGCCGCCGGCTCTGCCACTGCCGTTTGGATACCAAGTCTAGCTTCTGTATGGAGGGTTCGAAATTCCTTTGACTCTGGTGGCGTGCGCGCCGACTCCGGCCATTGGTGTGAATCGCCCATTTCCCACCACCAGGAACACAACACCACATAGCAAACGAATAAGTATTGGCGTTATTAAGGCTGCGGTCTTCTGTAAGGCCTGACATGTCGCTGTTCCCTACATGTACAAAACAATTCTAATGTGATTTGTGTTGCGCGAGACGTTAGACGGAGTGGACGCGACCGCGCCCGGTACATAAAATATACAAGTCTATCACAATAAACAAATATGATTCCATGCATGTTTTTGGACCACCTTCACTACGGGACCAACCTTGTCGACGCAAAAAGATCTACTAATTCATAGGAAAAGGTTTTCAATCGACTGACCAAAATGTGTGAAGCTGATTTTCGTCGGGCCGAACCGACGAATTTTCAAGTCAGATTGACTTTGAGGAAAATAATTAGCTTTTCATTGAATTATACGCCTATAAAGAGGCACGAAATTATCGTTTCATTCAAGATTTATGACATAAAGAAACAAGAATTTCAACGACATGGGATATTTCTGAGTGTGGGCGGACCAGAAAACATTTTCTTGTAAGGGCAATACTTTAAAGCCTCCGCCTTATTTTGCAATGTAATCCTAAGAATTGGCGCAGGTTCTAATTTTAGCAGAAGCTACTGCCATAGGCTCAAAACATGATCTGAGGTCGTAGGAGTAGGTACCTTAATCAAATTAAAAAACTAGATCTCATTAGATTTAAGTTTGAGCAAGTTACGTTCCAGACACCTATGCACCTATCAATTGAAGGGATGTTTACAAAAACAACATAACTGACTACACTGGTCGAGTCCTGAGCCCATTATAAATGTTCCTCCAGAAGTGTCAACCGGTCTAAGCAGATATGTTGTTTTTGTAAACATCCCTTCAATTTGTCAAGACAACCGCCTTGAAACTGAATTAATTAAATGATTGCAGTCTCTTTTTCTTTGCTGTTTATTTTTTCAAGGAAATATATCTTACCTCTCTAAAAAGGTTATTAGTGAATAATTTGAAAACATGCAGACCCATACAATATGTAAAGTTAGAATCTGACCAGTGACTGCTGGGGTGACAAGCATTTTTTCTAATTTATTTTAAAGCAACTATTTTGCATATCAAATTGGCTGCTAATTATAAATACGAAGTTATCTGTTAGGTTTCTATACATTCCGTGTTACCAACTGTTTAAACTTGCCGCTTTTTAGGGTTCCCTACCCAAACGGGACCCTATTACTAAGACTTCGCTGTCCGTCCGTCCGTCCGTCCGTCACCACGTCACCAGGCTGTATCTCAAGAACCGTAATAGCTAGACAGTTGAAATTTTCACAGATTGTGTATTTCTGTTGCCGCTATAACAACAAATACTAAAATCAAAATAATAATAATAATTAAGGGGGCTCCCATACAACAGAGTAGTTGTTGGCGTTTTTTTTTTCTGGTACGGAACCCTTCGTGCACGAGTCCGACTCGCACTTGGCCGGTTTTTTGCTGTGACGCGGCTTACTGGCCAGACTTGATAAAACAAAGATTGATAAAACGAATAGAAGCAACGGTTTTCAAACTCGACTAGGCAGCAGGTGAAATTCCTATTAAAAATATGCTGAAGGTAGGATTCGACTGAAATGAGTTGCGTGACATTTTGGACTGACCCGGATTTACACGAAGCCCAGATTATTCAAATTCATTTTCAGTAGAATGTATTTCCATGTACCTAAAGCTGATATACATAGAATGGTACTCTGTCTAGATACACGGCGCAGGGTTCATACAATCATTTATACTTATATACTGCATTGCTTTCATACAAAAAAATCACTGCATTATTATTTTGTTTAAACCGTTACATCATATACTCGTACTCGTACAGCGGAAATACAGTTTTTATATAAAAAAATACCTAATAATATTTTTGTTGACTTACCTAATATACAACTATCATCATCATCATATCAGCCAAAATACGTCCACTGCTAGACATAGGCCTCCCCAACTATAACCGTTTAATCGTATGAAAATAGTTTGTAAGTAATAAGCATAGCGATATGAAAATGTTTTCTAAAGTAACTAAGCAATGTTGTCCGAAATTTGTTTGTATAGAAAGCTAAAACGGACGTTCTCCTTAGGCGTGAATCCCACTGAGACGGGGTAAGGCGAAGGCGAGGCACAGTCACGGCACAGATACGGCGCCGCTCTGCTTCTGTGTAATTTACCGGCACGTCGCCTTACTACATTTCGTATGAAAACGTTTGAAGCGGCATCGTGCCTGTGCCGTACCTTCGCCACGCCGTTTCCTTTTCGCTAGCAGACACGATTACAGCGCCGCGCGAGGAGGACGTCGCTTGTTATACAGTATGAGCCGTATAAATTTATCAACATCAAAAATGGGTGACGATATTGAATATAATATAGAATTCTGCGAGATAATTGAAGAATATCCAACTCTTTACGACTATACCAGGCCGGAGTACAGTAATAGAAATGTTCAGGATAAAATATGGAGAAACTGGTTCTCTCCAATTTTTATGCTGCTTCTGAAGACCGTGTTTTACTTTCGACAATATAATTGCGAAAAATTTTTGTGATATTTTATACACTGTACGAAAACGATCAGGGTATTCATGTAATTTTTCCATTATTTTAACATATGTATGTTTTTCTGACAATTTCCACACAGGGTGGACCCAATATCTTCTGTGCTTCTGTACATTAAGAGTTGCAGCAAAGCAAGCGCATCTTCGTCTTTTGAAGAGGAAGACATGCTATCGCAACAAAATCAGCCTGTATAATGACGCATCGTACCGTCTCTTCTCCGCTTCTGTATAACTTTAATCGCGTCCGTGCCGTATCTGCGCCACGCCTGCGCCGCGCCTTATGCCTTTGCCGTCTCAGTGTAATTCACGCCTTAAACCTCAGATGAAGTTCGGAACTTATTTTGAACGAAAAGCCGACACGGCTACCGCAAATGAGATGGAAGGACATCAAAGGTAATACACACCAAGTAAAACGACAAGAACAAAGGAGACTCCCTATACACCCTGATACTAAACTAACTACATAGTCAAAGTAACTTACAAACTACAAATAATTCTACTATAGTATCCGCAAACGAAACATTGGACGAATTTCGCGATATCATTTTAGATTATTTTTATACCATGTCGGTGGTAAATAAAAATAAGCGTACTGGCTGTAAGTGGTCTCACACACGGGTTGCCGAACATTAAAAAATTATACACTCCTTTCTTGAAAAACCTTATACTGTAGTCGCTTGGGAGAACCTCGGCAAGGAGTTCATTCCGCAACAGCAGCGGCTGAAGGAGGAAATTCCTCTGAAACCGTACGCGACCATTTAGGTTCGAAGATGTGAGGATGAATGCCCTGCCGACGGCGAACGGTGCGATGGTAAGTGGCTGTGGGCATCATGGCAAACAGCTCAGCCCATTAATCAAGCGATAGAGCCCGCAGAAGGAGGCAAAGTTTATACGTTTAAGGTGAAACTGAACTTAGAACCCTGTAATTATTTTCAAATCTGTTTATTTTACAAAAACCATTAAACCTCGGAATACAAGCCTCAGATACAAGGATAGACAAATACCCAACTAAGCCACGTAGCAACAGTATTTCAATCGTTGTTAGACCTTCCCGTACCCACTAACCTGCGAAGTGATCTTTCGGCCCAGGTTGGTAGTAAAACTTTATGTGCAAAAAGTCGAAGGTTCCTGCTGAAATGGCTTTCATCGGTTACCTTTTATTAGCGCTGGGATTTCGACAGGAAATTTATGATCAAAAGACACAGGTAATGCTTTAAGAAGTTCTTATTTCTTTTTTTTCTTTTAGGAAAGTTTATTTGGGGAACTTGATAAAGAATTCGTTGTGTAGCTCTTCATTTTGTAATATAGACACGGACTAACAAAGGGCTAAACTCCTTTGTACGAGAAGGTAAAAATTTCAACAGGTGAAAGCGACAAAGTACCAAAGTGTCGAGCTACTTGAGTTCGACTGTAACTAGTGTTGCAAATCTTTCATGAGGTTAAATGAAATAGCAGGGTGTTAGTTAGCTAGCTAGTTTATACTCGGTAGCCGATGGGAGTAGATATGTCTACTTCTTTGGTAGGTGGGAACTTTAATTTAAAATGGTAAACTAAAGTCTACTGAAGTGGTGTTTAAGTCACGTGTGTCTAACTAACCTATCCATTTTGTTACGAAACTTATGCGGATGACATTGATTTTCGGTTTTGATACGATCCTTATAGCCATCCGTTATACTTAAAGGGACATTAGTCTTTATATGAAAATTACAACGGCTCTGCAGCCTACACGGCAAATTTTAAGTGAGATGTAGTCACTCGTAGAATCGTCTCAATTGCGGGAGTGACACGGGGTTGGAGAACGCCAAGGCTCTAATCTCTTTAATTTATTCAATTCATTATTATCCTTCAGATGCTAATTAATCGTAACCATAAATAAGGTATTACTAACGTTTAAATAGCATCGTAAAACTTTGAAAATAAACAGCATGTCCTGAAAGATACCTACTCTAGGTTTGGAAAATACTTGTAATCATCATTTAATTTTCACACACATATTTCTCGTTTAAAGCAGACTTTGATGAATATATTAAAATCCAATTAGAAGGCACATATAACTGTAGCAGATGCGAAAACATATTAAATTCAAAAGCTAACATTACTATTATTAACTTAATTGCGAATACACGCGTCCCTCAAAAGAACGCCGGTTTTCAAGTCAGGTCCTGAGAATTCCTTAATTGGCGTATAGAGTTAATTACTACTGTGCTATAAAATAAAGCCATATGCGGCCTTATGTACTCTATGACGTAACTCTCCTTTATAATGATAAGCAGGCACGGACCAAAACTTGAAGTTAATAAGTGGCCACTAAGCAGTAAGCGTTCCCTCTGCTTCCTGATATAATTAAACAAGAGTGGTAGGTAATTAAAGTATTCACGAGGGACCATACCGGATTCTCCGTGCATGTCAAGTACGAAAATTGTTCTAGAATTGTGTACGAAATTACATACGCGTGATTTTTGTTAGGATATTAGTTACCAAAGCAGCTTTTGACCAAATACCATTTAAGATAAAGGCTACCTAACCATATTTGAACATTAATACAATGTTAAGTACTTATATTCTATTTATAATTACACGCCGTATAGAGCGGCAGCGCGGGCAGCTTTATTACAGAGAAAACAGGGAAAATATAGCGCAATGATTTCCAGCCGCACGTAATACAATTCATGCGCTTACCTACTTCGTTATGGACTATCGGCATAACCTAAAAATCTCAATTCGCGACCGCCTAATCCGGTTAGAATATACGTAGATATGTACGATTAGGTACACCTAGTCACATTAATGTCTATCCTTATTATGTCTGTATTTAACATACATAAGTAATCGCGTCTCAAATACAAAAACAAATTATGTAACCGCTACACTCACAATCCGTCTTATGTCATGTCACGTCCTGGCCGCGGTAACGCGTGCGCTCTCGGCAGAGTCTGCGGCGCAACTGACTGGCGGGGGAAGACTGAGCGACGCCCCCTTACCCTCCGCATCGAGCTACTTGGCGCCCAACGTGGGGCACCGAACTAATATTGCGGTACTTTATTACGGTTGACGTACATCGCTGTTTATGTGCGGCTGTGGTATTTATTCGATGACTCAGCAGTCGTTGTATAAAACAGTATTGATTCATCATCAAGGTAGAATGTAATGATGGTCGACCACTATTAGCTTTTAGTGGATACGCTTTTGTTAAGATGTTTACTTAGTCATAGTGATAAAGGACGCATTAAGAAACGTGAACTTGGACATTAACGGGTAGGTTAGTATCGGTTTTCTTTGGAAAATTATTTTGCCATTCGTCTGGTCACGTAACACAATTTTCCAATGTAACCGCAATTTTACGTATAATGGCAAATGAAGAAGAGTATTAAGTATTATATTGTCTTGAGATACCTATTTCATAACATGATTATGGTTATGTGGGTATAATTAAAATAAAATAAATAAATAAATCCTTTTAATATTTCATTAAATACGTGTCAATAACATTGTACTTACAACAAGCAATGTAAATCATTAAAAATTATCACAATTTGCTTTCTGCGTTCATCAGGTACAAAATACCTTGGTTTTTAAATATAAAATTTGACCATATTCTAACCATATTTTACAATTTATCCTTTGGTCCCACAATTCCCGCATTATTTGAAACTAACATTATGTTATATAGTATCATCATCACACCGAATTATGGCAGCGTTCCACTACTTACTAAATCACATTAAAGGCGAAGCAACTACTTACTAAAAATCTTATACCTTTGAACAGAAAAAAAAATCTACATAAAATAAATACTGAATGAATAACAAAATACAATCATATTAAATGCAAACAAATACGTTACTGAAATTAAACAATACATTTCAACTAAAATTGAGAAATCAGATCTGTGCTTCCAAAGATTAATATGCCTACGTCAGATTTTAAAGTGTACAAATAAAAGCTATTGTTGGACATGTTTGTACACGACCGCGGTCGGCTAACTTTGTTTGTGTTGTTCATCATATTGTTTGTGCTGTCACGTGCAGTTTAATTCTTGTACAGTGTGCTTTATACCGATTTATATCATATTTCACGATATTACTAGTAAGGCAATAAATATATAACTAAACTAAAAGTTATATTATATTCATTCCGAGATTTTTAACAGAGTACTAAGTACTAAGTACACGTAACAATACAAGCCTACAACTTAAAATTCGAATACGAATAACTCCAATTTCTCACAGCAAAATCGTCAATTATTTTTTTTAAAGGTATATTGTTAACCAATTGATAATGTGCGTGAAGAAAAATAAAGAAAAGATACTGAGGCACATTTCCTACAGTCTGAATTTATAAAAAAATATGCATTGAAATTTAATCTTATAAGATTAGATTTATTTATACCTCATTTGTGCGTGAGTATAAAGACAAAAAGAAAGTTCAAGAAACAATGTCCTCGATATTTTTTGCCGCAAGAAATCAGAGCACTGGGATTACATTTATTTGTGCACTATAATGCTTCGTGCTTACGTTCTCATAATAACCAGTAATAAGTAAAAAGTAATAGCACATAGAAGTTTCACAATTATTAAGTGCAATAATTACCCGTCAGATTTTCAACTCATATAAATTGAATTCATATGTTCAATAATGTAATAGGAAAAAAAATGGAAAACAAATGCTATTTATTGTTCAGAAATAGGTTTAGATATAAATGTAAACCTTAGCTCTTAAATACATTTAGATGTAAACCATTGCAGTAAAAGCTGTCAATTCTTAGGACCCAAAATGCCTTTTTTTATTTGTGAGCAAATTATTACCAGTTACTAGTAAGGTTGAATATCCACCAGATATATGCGAAGCTGTGTTTTCATATACATACACCGTAGGCCCGATTAACCCGACAAACTTAAATAGTGCATTCCTAACTATATTTGGAGATAAAATTTCAAACGTTTGCTTGATTTGGTCTATTTTACAGAAACAATTGATTTTATGTCGTTACTCGTTAAAAAAGGCCCTTTCGATTGTGACGTTGCCATTAATGGAACCAAATCTCATCTCAACATAGTTTTTGAAACTATATCAAAGTGACAATTATCACTCCAGAAACTTATTGCCACTCGAAATAAAAATATTAGTCAATTTTACGTGATGAGTGCTTATAAAGTGAAAAATAATTCATTGTCTTAGCACAATAACACCGTAATCCCATTTTTTTGCTTGCGTATTATATATATTTTATTATCAGAAATGCATGGCTAAAAATGGCATGTTTATGCGGGCCCAAGGTGTATATAACTCCTCGCAAGCTTGACTGCTAAATGTAAAATATATGATAACACAGCTTCGCACATCTCTGGTGGATGTTCACCCTCAGAGTGCAACTTCTACACACTAGTATACACTTTTTTTTTCTTACGACACAACTTCAGGACGAACATAATTACCGGTTAAAGAGACCATTCAGAACTGAAACAAAACAGAAAATAAAGTAAATTAAAATATAAATGAGACAAATCAATTAAAATACAGGGAAAGTAAATATAATTAATTAATTAAACATTTAATGAGAATGCCAAAGAATAAAAGTATTAGTATTTGTATGAAACCTACGAATGAGTCCTATCTTCAGATTAAACACATTTGCAGACAGATATACTACGAGTATAACAATCGTGCCTTCATTTGTTTCGTTTGGTATACGACATTCGTAAATGTCATAAAGTCCGTCATCATAACGAATGTCGTCGTCAAATCCAAGCGAACGGTTTGTCGTAAAATGCGTCTTAAGAGATCTAAATTCGAATGACATAATCATAAATGTCATAATAGTCCTGCTGGTTTCTTCAATTTTATAGACGGTACTCTGCTACGCTTAGAAGAATGTAATTTGCAAAATGAGTTTTAACGACTTAAAGTAAATGTCACTAGTAGCATTGACTTGAAAAAGTGCTTATACGAACTATAACGCGGTCCGTACTTCGCTATCCGTGGTCTGCTCACTCAAAACATGAATAAATTTCAATTGTACGCGATTAAGACCCGTTCAGCAATAGTTATAATACTACTTGTATGTTGAGTGAACTTTGTTGCTTTGTTCCGGAAATAGTTCGCATCAGCACTTCTTAATAATAATGTGTAAAAATCGTGCAAGTTTAAATAAATAGAAGAGTAGAAGTTCGCTCAAGTACGTTTTAAGTATCCGGTCGCCTCATGCGTCAATCACGGTATTCGAACACAGATTTGATTTAACCCTAGTCAAGTCGTCTCGCGTCGCGCGCGTGACTTCACACTCTCCAAACGTATCGATGTATGCATAAGTAATTTTAATGACCTACACAAGTATAGTTGTTCGGTTCTGGTTGTGTCCAATCCATTGTACTATTGTGCGGTTTTCTACCTCATTGTAGTCCGTCATAAAAGATAAACACAGATAAAGACTGCATGCATTAACATTTACCGAATTTCCAATTCTAGGGGCCTTTGCCAAAAGTTTAAATTGCTAGAAATGTGACGTTAGACGCATTCTTTATTTTACGGCCGCCATTTACCTGAACACCTAAAAATTTAGGCATCTGGACCACAATTTTTCTATTAGCGCAGTCATAATCTATTACTTAGATATAGAGTCGAGAATCTATTGTACTTTCTAGGTGGATGTTATGACTTTACAGTTTTTACAATATAATTATTTTGGTTTTTTTGCGGGTTTTGTAAATAAATCTATTGTTCCTAAGTGGATTGGACAAAACAAAAACCCAAAGAGTATACAGTCGGCATCCGAACCGTTTTGTTAGTCATGTTTAGACTTGTTAGGACCGCTAGTTACATTAGTACTGACCTGGAGTGGTTGTTCCTGCTATACCTCGCGCTCCTGTGCGCAAGGACGGGGGGTCAGGGCTCCAGGTGTGGACAGAAGTAGAGGACATCGTGGCGAACCGTCCTGTTAGTCATGTCTGGACTTCTTGTGACCGCTAGTTACATTAGTAATACCTGGGTTGGTTGTCCCTGCGATACCTTGCGCTCCTGTGCGCGAGGAGGCGGGACTCAGGACTCCAGGTGTGGAGAAAAGTAGAGGACACCGTGGCGAATCGTTCTGTTAGTCATGCCTGGACTTCTTAGGACCGCTAGTTCCATTAGTACTGACCTGGGATGTTTGTTCCTGCGATACCTCGCGTTTCTGTACACATGTCCACCCTGGGACACCAGCGTGCCTCGGGAGGAGGCCGGGCTCAAGGCCGTGTGGAGAGAAGTGGGTGAGCCGGACAGGGGCGAACCTCCATTTTGCTCGTTGGTGGGAGTCACATCCCCTGTAGAGACAGGGATATGATGAACTTGCGGTGTCAGATAAGAAGAAATGTCAAAAAGATGGAAATAAGACGACTGTTGTTTTCGGAATACAAAAACAAGCGTTCCAAATAATTATATTTTTGTGTGATAGTGTTACAAGTGCTACAACTGTCAATGATACAACCTTCATGTCTTAAGAGACATCTAGATAGATTAGGTTTTATTCTATTAACATATCGGCGAGGAAAAATTAAGAGAGATTAGTAAAACATATATAACAATTGTCCACAATAGGACAATGCTCAAAATAACACAATTGCCAAAACTGTAACAATAACCCAATACGTCAATTGCAGTTAAAAAACAAGTTGGATGCAAAATAGCCAGTCAAAGTTTACCATCAAGGCTGCCGATGGGCGTCCGCCGCAGCAGGTCGGGGCTGCTGCCCCACGGGCTGAGCGCCCCCAGCGGGCTCGACAGCCCCGCCGTCACCAGCGTATCGTCATCATCGTCCGTATCTACGCAGAACATAACATCCCGAGTGAGTTACTATACTAAGACCAATCGCTGGTCAGTCTACCATAAAAGCTCATTCAAGCTATGCTGACGACATGGTTCTGCTGAGTGTGCCGGTGTGTGGTATTAGGAAATTATTACGTATATGTGAGACATATTGTAAATCATGGGCTTAAATATAATGTGGCGAAAAGCCAATATAGCCGGGTGCGTGACAGTCCTAACAATATCCTGCAAATGATAGGGAATAGGATCGACTCCCTTTATTTATTGCATTGTAGTAGGTTGCATTGTCCCAGTGAAACTTAACTACATATGTAGAGAATTATAGATTATACTAACACCTAAACGTAAGTCTTACTAAAAACATATGAGTGTAATTTACTCGAAATAAATGCTTATTATAAAAAAAAACTAATGCTTTGCATAACACTTTTCCGCAATGGTTCATTTCGACCGTTTTATTTCTCATTAGCTTTTTCCCGCAGCTAGTTCCGCGTGGGACTCGTTTATAGCGTACCTCTATACAAACTTCTGGCCTTCCATTTCACTCCCTTAGAGGAGATTTTCTCTAAAATTGTCACCATACGCAATCACCCTAATTGGTGCAGCGGTTTAAGCAGCGTCGGCCATGGTCAACTCTTGGTTGGGTGACCACTTAGAGTGGTTACTAACTGCGCACTCCCGTGCTTTGAAAGGCACGCTAAGCCGTTGATCCCGGCTGATGTCTATAACAGCAGTCGTTCAGCCAAATTGGATGCCTTCGGAAGGCTTCATAACTTCTAAAGTTCTAACAGTCAAGTTGCCCAATCAGTTGACAAGCCTAATTCCAATAAGGTCTAGTTTCCCCTCGGGTTGGAAGGTCAGATGGCAGCCGCTTCCATAAAAACTAGTGCCTAACACAATTCTTGGGATTAAGTAGCGGACCACGGGAAACAGTGAAACAGGATGATGTGTTGCGCCCCTATGATGATAAACATGGGCGAGGTCTATATCGCATCTGGTTCTGTCCAATCCATTGATCTGTTGTGCGGTTTTTCTACCTCATTGTCGCCACACCACGCCGCGCCAGGATACGCCAGCGTATCCTTAAGCCACATCCTCGACAAAACTACACGCGACTCGCCGAATATGAGAGTTTGGAGCGAGTATTCGTCTCGTGAATATTCGTGTGGTTTCCGTTTCGTGGCGGCCGAAGAGCTTTCGTGAAGTTTCGTGTTATTCCTTCACACTCTCGCTATCCCGGAGAAACAGTCTCGTGTAGTTTTGTCTAGTAGACGGGCGTGCGTTGATACTTATTTGGATGCGTAGATACTTAGTGCTTCTCAAATTGAACACTAACTCTCGCGCTTTGTACACATTCTTAAAAACATTCTCCAATTTTGCCCAAATCCCAAAGAACTAAATGAGCTAAGGCTTATGCTTCGAATACTAATTGATGTTATACATACTTACATATAGATTTAAATACACGCTTCAGAACAGAACATGAAGTTAAAATTTCAATGCAACTCTTTTGCATATTTGTATTCAATAATATTTTAATCACTAATTTGTGAAAGTTTTAATTAAATCTTTTCCTATTCCCATGTGCCATTTTCCTTCAAAACTCAACTTACCTTCAAAGACATCAAAGAAATTCTCCTTGGAGTCATTCTGCGAAGGCGTTTTCTTCTTTCGCTTGCTCTTTAACAAAACACAACATTAATTATATACCTACATTAGGAAACCGATCGCCAAGTCAATATGTGACAAAAGTATTAAAAACTATTTACCTTGGTGAGTTCTTCAGCGACGGACATTTCCAAAGCGTGGTGAGTCCTCGCCAAAGCTGCTAATGCTTCTTCTAACACTCTGTTGCGTTCAATCTGCGGCAAACACAGGCAATCGGCTATTTACTCACAAAACCACTAATTTTACAAAAAATACAAATCAGCTTGTTTGCACGTGTTGTTTACTCATAAAGGTAAACTCAAATCACCCCCGTACCGGATTAGCTAAGCATCAACTCGAGCCGTTCCGTATTCTTTGCATACTACAACGCTTACCACTTCCACTGCCAGGCGTAAATCTTGAATATACCCCAGATTAGCTAGCACGGTAGCTTATGTCGCCACGTTTTTGGTGACATTTTAGTACATTTCGGCCATATAACGTGACGGTATAAGCTATCGTGCTAGCTAGGAAACCGATGTAGCGACCTAACTATATCGACAACCCGCCTCGCGGGCGTTTGTCGGTTGTCCGGTATCTGAGTAAGGTTACGCAGCGTCCGCTAGGCGGGTTTCTAGTAGTGATTGTGTTAATTTATTTACCCTCGCAGTTAGTTAACAAGCGCGGCATCACGCGATGTTAGCCAAGTGACGACTTACACACGCGGCGTCAGTTTGTACAGAGCCGGATTGACATTGTTACGTGCTTGTTGTGTTAGCGGCGGGTGGACGAGGCGAGGCGGAACCGGACGGGCGACGTAGAGATAAGTATCTTAATTTTGGTGTCCTCTTGTTTTGCAGACACAAGTTTCATAGAAATGTATTGATACGCAGAATTATTCATTTTATAGAAACCTTTTCTTCCGAAACTGTTAACTTTTTAGGTCATTGTGTAGAACTCATTTAGCTCTACCAGAAAAGTAGATAAGGTTAGGTTAGAACTGCGACCCTTTGTGGAAAAAAATGAGGATAATGGGAAACACACATTCTATGAAACTTCTGTCTGCGAAAAAAGGTACAACCCTTAATTTTAAACCCCCTTGTTATACGACCCGGGTATGTCCTAACACTACGACCCAGACCACCGTGGGATGGGCAGCAGCAGCATCCTTGGAGTGCGGTGGAGATGCCAAGCGTGGAGATTATGGCATTTACCCCCCATGAAATTGGGGGAGGCCTATGTCCAGCAGTGGACGTCCTTGGGCTGATGTGGTGGTGGTGATGGTGTTATACGAAGGATCACTCAGCTCCGTGGCACATACCTCCCGATTTAGCCTTGCGGTGTCGGCGTCCCGCGCCTGCGCGACGAGCGCGGCGCAGTGCCGCAGCGAGCTCAGCGCCTCCGCGCCCGTGCCGCATGCGTGTTGAAATCGCTGCGACAACATATTCACAATACTTAGGCTGGGTTGCACCGACTTACGATCACAGACTGCTCAAAGTTAAATATGGCGCCAGCGGCTGTCATCCCATAGAAACTTGTCAAACTTTCCATACATTCAAATTTTAACGAACACCGCTTACGATTACAGACGGTTTGGTGCAACCCAGCCTTAGTATTGATTTGCTTTATACGTAACGGCCGATTCTCCGGCCATCAGTAATACATCCTTTATTCATAAATACATGAATATAAAAAATTACAAAAAAATTGATAAGACAAAGCGACTTAAGACGGAATACTGAAATTAAATTGTACTAAACTTAAGCGTGCAACTTAAGGCTTAACTTAAGGCTCTATTTATTTTCCACTAAAAACTATGTGTCGCGGCAAAGAATTGAACCTCTATGTAGTTTACAGATAGAGAAAGAAAGTTGACAGGCTGTACGACACTCACGATAAGCCGACCACAGAACCGCTTACCATATCAACGGAGATATCTTTCCGTTGATATGGTAAGCGGTATAGGTGAAAAACTGAATTAAAGCCCTTATATGCATCTGTGGACCGTTCCATTTGTTTTGTTGTTGTTAGTAGTAGAATTCGGTAAATCTCTTATTTAAAAATAATTAAACTTGTGGATCCAGAGTTTACAATTTGGTGCCGTGACCAGGATTTCGATTTTATTTTAAGCGCTATTTATAAATTCTCTGTCCATTTAGAGATCCAGCATAGTAGATATCTATTTAAGCTGTAGTAACCGTGAACATCTGACGGTGAAACTCACCATGTAAGCGGAGTGGTGCAGAGAATTGCCAACGTTGACAGACTTGTCGAGCGCCGCGACTATAGCGCCGCATTCGCGCAGTTGGGTGTCCAGTAGGGCGAGATTGTTGGTTGCGGCCGTCAGAGCGTCTTGCATAGAACCTGACAAATACCATCTTGATCATTATCAGCCAAACATTGTTTGTCGAGAACTTAATTTTTTTTTTAAAAACTAACAAACTTTCGAATCTCGTTACTTGGCGCAGAAATGTAAGGAAATCTGAAAACGAGTGATTGTCAATGACAACTTCAAAAAAATATTATAGTAATTAAATCATGGACGAATAATTAGGGACGTGTAAAAGCCTTTTCCTTGCTTAGGTATTTGGGCCTATTTCAAGGTTAGTATAATTTTACCTTAACTGGCAACACTGAGCCGCTTTACCAGTAACAACTGGCCAATGACCAGAGTAGTTCAGACTTTAATTTTTTTACTTGTACCTAGGTAGTTTCGTAAAACGGGGCACTTCTTATAGTCTGGCAAAAAAGTGTAGAAATTAAAAAGTGGCAACACCGTAGTGTCCCCACAGCCCTTTCAGATCAATCTAGAAAAAAAGGGACGCCACTACAGTGTAACTCACTAACATACTGCGTACTAACCTAAGGGTTTGCACTCATCTTCCATATCCTCGGTGGCCTCCTTGGCAGTGTCGGGCGAGGCTCCTGCCCACAGGTAGTGTCCGGAGTACGCTATATGCTCGTTTAGGGCAGTAATCCATGACTGCAACAAGATACGCTTCTGGTGATACGTCGATTTTTTTTTCTATGTTTTAGGGAGGGTTGCATTAACATACGATTACAGACCGCTCGACGTTAAATATTGCGCCGGCAGCTGTCATCCTATAGAAACTTTTCAAACATTCCATAATATATGAAAAGGTTTGACAGACGGTTTGGTGCAATCCTAGTATATGTTTATATATTTGAAAACGTTGAACATTCGTAGTAAAGAAATCACTATTTCAAAAATGGTATTTTTTTGCCCAAATATTTACAGCATTCGTAAGAAAAGGAAAAAATAAAAGCTGCAATTTGTAACATGTTGCTTAAACTACTAGAGGTTTGCGGGTTTCGCCCGTTCGGTTGTTAATACAAGAGCCCAAGCTGGATCGATGCACACATGAAAGATAAAGATGCTGTCGTACGTAAAGACTTTAAAGGCGATATACCTGTCTAGCGGCAGTGACTTCAGGCTGCTGAGGCATAGCCAGCCTATGTTGTTCTCCATCGCTAAACGACACCAGTAGCAGCGCTGGTTCCCGGTCGGGGGCGGTGATGGTGGCTCCGTCGAGGTACTTGCGCGAGCGCCAGCGCGCCTCACGCGCCGCATCTGCGCGTGACCCGTAGTATAAAAGTACACCACGTTGAAGCACCGCCTGAAAGTTAAATTTGGGTAAGTTCATAGTGAAGTCCTTTGAGTTGAGTCCTTTGGAAAAGCCAATGATATCTGTCTTTCTTCTAGCCATATTTTTATTGTACATAGTTCAGCTGTTAAATTGTTTTTTTTTTTCAACTCATTTACTCAAAGGTTAGCTGGAGGAGATCCCTTAAAGGGATAGGCTTTTGTTTGTTTATTATATTGCCGTGTTTTATGTACAATAAAGCAATACATACATAAATTGACGGCATGCATAAAATTGCTCACTCAGCATGTATAATATAATTTGTCAGTGTAAGACAGTGGCTCACCCAAACTGGCCTCCACCCCAGAAACTTACTATTTGCTTCGTTGAACTCTTATCCAGGTATTTATGAGAGCTAAAGATATTGATTATTGTTTGACTCACCCAAACCGGCCTCCACCCCAGAAACCTCGATCTCTTAAGCAGCGGTCCTTCGAATCTCGCCGCAGTCCGCTGTAACCTCTGCACCGGCCTCACGCTGAGTACGTCACGCATCTCCTGGTCTTTCGCCATGTCTATCGCTAGCTGGCCTGTGGAACAAAGAACATGGTCAAATGGTGACTAAATATCAACGAATGTAGCACAAAAATGCCTTTTTTGCATCATTTGTTTATTAGAACCAGACAGGCTCGCCTTGTCGCATCGGCTACAATTAATTCTTGGGCTGTTCCGAGCAGACGAGTCATTCGATAGCGGTTGGCACTCGTTCGCGTGCCGTGTTTTTTTTTATTCATTTCTATCCAGCAACGAGACGAGGCTCGTATTTACATATACCTTACAGACTATCATACATCTATACTATTATTATAAAGGTGAAGAGTTTGTTTGTTTGTTTGAACGCGCTAATCTCAGGAAATACTGGTTCGAATTGAAAAAAATATTTTTGTGTTGGATAGTCCATTTATCGAGGAAGGCTTTAGGCTATTTAACATCACGCTGCGACCAATAGGAGCAAAGTCGCGGGCAACAGCTAGTATTGGTATAAAAAGAAAGAAATACATTTCGATTAGGCGACCTACCGGTGTGGCTCCGCTGCGTCCTCAGCTTTGATTCGGTAGGATAATCAGCACAGACTACCGGCGTTGAAAAGTAATGCAAATGACTCGAAAATTTCATAACCTTGGTGAATCAAAACTATCAAAAGTATGTATGAGACAAAGGAGGAAAGTATGAGTCAGGTCATATACGTCCTTTTAGACTTGGTACATAAGTATCATTGTATCCATTAAGGCGAAGGGATATGCAAATGACCTTGCCCCATCGGCGGCTAGCCACAGACAGCGGGCGTTCATACTAGATGGCGCGAGCGTAGGCTAACGATGTATTATTAATCGGATTGACGTATAGATGGCGTAAATTATTTCATTTATATTTTAATTGGTGATTTAATTATAACTGTATTTATAGTATTGAGGTAAAAAAAGGAAAATCCAATGCCACATGTTATCTCACTGCTGTATTTCGCAATCGAGAACAAACCGAAGCCCACCGAAGGAACTCGACCGCTCAAAGCATGGCCAGGAGAGCGAAAGAGACAGCACGATCCAAACTTTAATACATAGCTAGAATTAGTACTTCACTTTGAGATAGAACTTTTATTATGTAAGTATAAGAAGAAAATTTTGGAATATATTGTGATATTGTCCTAGAATAGGAAGGCTACCGTTTGTTGATTTATCGGTTCAAAACCTAACTTACCTACCATCAATCTCGGTACTTCTAGCCGACTAGATGCCGCTGAACTCCTTACCTGTGTGATAAACACGCGGCGCGGGCTCTTGGAACAGGGTTAGAAAATAAAAGTCTAGTTTACAGTTATTATTATGATGTTTATTTCATTGGACAAAATACTTAAGCATACGGAGGATGAATACCCTTTTTTTAAATAATCAAAAAGAAGTAAACTATTTATTTCGTTTTTAAAAATACTTTGGCAATTTTCTTCGCAATTTTTCATGAAAACATATCTGGAAGTATATAAATAGATAAAAATAAAACCAGCCAAGTGCGATTCGGACTCGCGCACCGAGGGTTCCGTACAACTAAAAAACAAATGTGATTTATCAATATACTTATTTGTATTTGTTGGTAAAATATACGTATTAATACTTACAGTGCCAGTAACCCTAGGGTATGTGGGCGCTGGTTTGGTAGGCGCTTTCCGCTACATACGGTTTTTCTCATGTTATCGGCTACGAGTGTAGCGCTACGAAATCGTTGGCAGTGAAAGTGTTGATAAACAATATCACTATATAAGATCATAGGTCATAGGTGGAATCCCATTAAACATATCCTATTTTCTGAATGTACTAAATTGATCAAGAAACAATGCCACCAAATGTGGAAAGAATACTTCGATTTGAAAAAAATCGTGTGACAGGCGAGGCCATACATTTTAAGAACTCTACTTCCCATGTTTTATGTACAGTATACATCTTAGCAGAGAAAATTTTTTTGGTCATTGGACCAAATAAAAATATGCACCTGCTTAGTGCTGCTCATCTGGTCACATCCAATGGCCACCGTTCCAGCCACTGCGCTTGGGTTTAGATCCAATTCATTAGTGGAATCATCATTGTAAACTACAAAATCCATGTTGCACATTTTACATTTCAGCCGAAATTGAGATAGTAAACCAGTGCGAACTTCAGATACAATTTCCACTGCTTTGAAACCACAATTCAGTGGACCATTTCCTGTAGTTGCTTGAAAAATTGGAAAACATTAACAATTCTTCTCTCAATGTTTTCATTGCCTTTATCACTGAAAAGAAAATAACATTACAGCATGAATTATCAAAGTCATAACATCTAATAACTATGCTACTACCCTCCATTTCATTATATTTATGATTTTAAAAATAAAGTGGGTTTTTTTTTCAAAATTCTGACCTTTTACTATCTGATAATGTGCTTTTTAGTACATATTCACATTTATAAAAACTACCCTTTTTACTTTGTAATAATAGTAATAATAATAAAAATATGCATGCGCTTTGGAAGGCACATTAAGCCAAGTTAGAGGTCTTCCGGCAGCTTGAATTCTCTAACAGTCAAGTTATCCATTCACTTAACAAGCCAATAAGGTCTATTGTAACCCTTGGGTTGGAAGGTCAGATGGCAGTCGCATCCGTAAAAACTAGTGCCTACACCAATTTGTGGGATTAGGTAGCAGACCCCGGGCATGGCGGGCATCCGTCAGGATTCAACTGTACTGGGATAGTGCTAGGATGATATACGACGAAACCTTGTATGGAGACTGTTGTGTGTTTCTTCGTTTTTTTAACTTTTCATTAATTAATAACTTATCCGCCATAACAATATTTATGTGGAAATTTCAACTTGCTAACTATTACCGTGCAAAAAAGCCTGTTTGTTAGAAGTTGGACAGAAAAACGGCGTAGACTTATTAATAATGTTAATTTTGGTACCCTGAGAATATGGAACCCTGATACTTCATTTATTATTTATACTCACCTTTCAACCACAATATTGTCATCCACTACAAATGAATCATCATCAGCAGCAACAGAACTGAAATAAAAGTACAGAGAAAGAGTCCACAGTAATATAATAAAATAGCAAAGTACTGAAAAATTTAATAAATGTCTTTGCTATTATTAGTCATCTTCCCTAATAATCATTTACATAAACATAATGTTTTCAGATTATAGTATTTTAGGATAATAAAAAAATATTGGGTGACACATTTACACAAATCAACAGTCCCAAACTAAGCAAAGCTTGTATTATGGGTACTAGATGATGATTTACATACTTATGTACATAAATACTACTTGTGTTGCATGCCAAGCGTGGCGATTATGGCATTTACCCCCCATGAAATCGGGGGAGGCCTATGTCCAGCAGTGGACATCTTTCGGCTGATATGGTGGTGGTGGGTACATAAATAAATTCTTCTGCCAGTATCTTTGGCACTATGCTGCAGGGGATAGATTATTTATTTTTAAAATTTTGGTAAGCATTTTTTTTTTATCTTTTTAATTTTTAAATGTACCTTATAAAATTGTTTATCGTTTTGTAATGTAATACATAAAAAACATTCAAGACCCCGGTCCAAATATTCATGCTCACCACACAAATAAATGCCCTGTCCGGGATTCGAACCCGGGACCTGTGGCTTCAGGATTTGTATGAAACAAACCTAATGGGTAGTATTTAAACACATCCAAAGGAGTTTACAGTTTTATAGCAAATGAAACTTATGTAAAATTAATCAACACTTTACAATTGACAAAACCCTAAAAAGAGGGATACTCTTTCATCGATGTAGCAGTGGGCATCTTCTAATTTAAATATATAAAATTACATAAATTAACATTTACTTTCATTTATTTTTGATGTTCATATGATTGGATAGTAATTGATTGACAAAAACATTACAGCTTGTAATTGTATCAATCACTGACAGTAAATTGTATCTATTGCATTAGCCTCTTCCATATTTTGTAATACCATGAGTGCCTACATAATAGTAGTTACATTTCAGCAACACAATAATCAGATACTTACGTTTCAGGTTTAACTGATTAGCTGCTTCAGTTTACGTTAGTATATATCTTCTTTGTCAGTACTAAACTCGTGATTGTCATTGTCAAAATCTGTAGAAACGCTACAACAAAAGGAAAGCAAGGGTTTAGAAATAAATAACACTGAATTATGAACACACACAACTAAGGCCAGGTCTTAAGGATTTTACACAAATACCCATTGTATATAAACTTACTTTGCTGTGGCGTCGAGTCGTTTCATTGTAGCAATTTGTACTCGACGTTTGCGCATCAAACTGACTGATGCAGTAGGTTTCCGCCCCTTCCTATTTCCCATATTGGTAAAAGTTTAACTATGTCACACACCGCACCAAACACATAGGTTAATCCAATGTCAATAACAATACACCTAATCTAACCTAACCTAACATCATGAAACAATACAATCAACGAATAAAATTAACTACCAATTTTAATTATCTAAACTAAATAACACACACAATATAACAAAATGCAGTTAAAAATCCTTTAACACCAAATTCCGCACTTCTAAACAACGTATGAGCGTATATCAACTATCGAAACAAAACACACACTCCACACAGAATTATCAAACGTCAACGAACAACGAACGAGAGAAATATCCATGGATGGACGTGGGATGGACAATAAATCTGGCAACAGCGCAGCACTCGTGCAAACGGAAACGAGCTCGCAACGCCGCTTACGGGCGGCCCTTCCTTCCTTACTTCGAAAAATGCAATGATACAATTATGAATGCAAATCCTACATCACAAAAAAGGCAAAATAGTCCCCAGTGACTTTTAATTTTATTTTAAGTAGTTTTAATAATTTTCTGCGTATATATTTATTTTTTGAACCTTTGAATCATATTTTAATGTTTATAATAATTTATTGTACGTTACAAAGTGCCTGGTCATAGTATGTGAGCAAACATTTATTCCAATGTTTAACATTCTTATTGTATAGGAAATATCTCTAAAAATTATAAAATATCTCTAAAATCCGTATTTTAGTATTTTAGGGATATAATGAAGTCTAGCCCACAACACAAAGTTACAAAAGTATACTTACAAAGTATGGCCACAAAATAACTTGCACAGCGGGAATAAAACTTAAACAAAAAAATGCTTAGAACGGCACTTTATATATTTTTCTGTGAACTCTAGGAACATTTGAACAATTAAGGGAAATACTTGAGTATATGTGTGTTCAGACGGTGAACTTACAAAACCTCCACATGCTGTATTTTAAGCAAAAAATCTCAGCAAAACCACCTCCATTTCATAGTTTTGCCATACCCTTCGCCTTAACCTTCAAGTGCAAGTACTCACCGCTATTATTCTTAAGGGTAGTGTCCACTCCATTCTGCAGTAGAAGGACGGCGAGACGTGCATGGCCGCGGTACGCAGCGCAGTGAAGACATGTGTTGCCTTGTGCGTCCGCGCAGTTGATGTTAGGAGGGTTAGGACTACTTAGCTGAAAGGGAATTATCAGTGAAGACGTGCAATATAACAGTGGCTGGTAGCATAAGAACTTTAATATAAGTACGGTCTGTAACGCACGTATAATCTCGGCCAGTTATAAGTCCTTGTCTCTCTGAGTCAGTAATGGCGCCGGAAAACCCCTACGCATGCGAGCAATGTCTTATCCAAAGGTTTAGTTGTTAATGGTTCTATAGCCTTTATAAGATACATGAACGAATGGTCAGTTAACAATACATTCGATGGTACAATGTCCACTCACCAGCTCTTGTATCTCCTGTATCTGTCCCGCTTTGGCTGCGTTCAGCAGTTTCCTTTCTCTCTCATGCCGCTCGGACCGCTGCGCCGCTTCCAGAAGTCTCTGAACGTCCCTCGTCTTGCAGACGTCGCACGCCGTACGGGCCTCGCCGTTCATTACGTTCACATCCGCTTTGTATTTTAGGAGGAGGATCACTAACTCCTGCAAAGATGAAAGGGTAATTTACTAAATTATACTGTTATTGGCAAATTGCGGCAGTAACAGGCGTGCTCAAGGGCGCAGTGAAGACAGTGGTTAGCAGTAGAAACGCTGCCAGCATGAGTCCACCCTAGGCCTCGGGGCGCTAGTTGGGTTACCTCCACGAGTGTCTAGGCTCTTCCAGTTCCTCTGGACCCTCGCGGGTCTGGGGGAAGGGGAAGGGTTCTGGCCGGTGCGCCCTGGAGGCAACGGTAAGTGATTCATCTTCGGAGGGATCGCTTACCGGTGTTACCAATAACCCGGAGATGGGGTAGCTCTGGGTGTTCCTCTGTTTTAGCGGAGGACACTCCAGATGCGACCAACGGGGAGCATGGGGGTTCCGTACCAGGGAGTCGCAAGACACCCCCGGTGCGGCGAAAGGGACAGGCCTGAGGGGGTAAATCCGGGGTTTTTCACTCTTGGTCGGCAAGTGTGTGGTATCGCCCTTCATGCTTGCCGAGCGACCACCACGACCACGACCCGAACCACGTGCCCGAAGTATGAGACCAGGCTAAGTCCATCTTAGATCGCTCTTACCTCATTCCCTATGAACGAGGCCTTGTGCAGCGCTGTGTCGCCGGCCTCGTTGAAGTCGTCCACATCCGCGCCGGCCTCAAGTAGGGCCTCCACCACCATGTGGCCGAAGTATTAGACCAGGCTGAGTCCATGCTAGGTCGCTCTTACCTCATTCCCTATGAACGAGGCCTTGTGCAGTGCCGTGTCTCCGGCCTCGTTGACGTCGTCGACGTCCGCGCCGGCCTCAAGTAGCGCCTCCACCACTTCCACATGCCCGAAGTATGTGGCCAGAATAAGTGGAGTCCATCCTAGGTTGCTCTTTGTTTTGCCTGAAACATAATGTTATATTTCATCCTCCTTCTCATGTTAGCGTTATCCCAGTTGCATCCTAGGGTAAGGATTTCCCTTCCAACCCAATAGTATTTTTAAACAAATTATTCCCTTAACGTGTCTTTTTTAATGTGTAATAATTAAACCTGATTTATAATTCAGGGTTAAAGTAATAATTTAATAATTCTAGACTTAAGGGACATAATCATGTCAGTTAATATTAACTGCTGTTTTGTTTCCACAAATAGTTTCATAAAATTTACTAAACAGGCATATTAAATGTTTTTTATTTATTTATAACCTTTAATCAGACAGTAGTAACAGTTACTAAAAAAATTTTCATATATTTCT
This sequence comes from Notocelia uddmanniana, assembly GCA_905163555.1. Classification (NCBI taxonomy): domain Eukaryota; kingdom Metazoa; phylum Arthropoda; class Insecta; order Lepidoptera; family Tortricidae; genus Notocelia; species Notocelia uddmanniana. The sequence goes on from LR991057.1 coordinate 4,828,959, forward strand.
TTTTTTTCTAGACATCCACTTTCCGGGCGGCAAATTCAAATGTTTACAAAAGATTAAAAACATATATATATAAAACAATGTGAACCATGTCACTAAATAATGTGTGCTGGTTATCTTAATCCCCAAGTAAAATTCTGTGGACATGAGTCACTGTAAAATAGTCGAATGGTGAGGCACAGGACTTTATATCTTGAGGTCAGTCAGGATGCCAACCCTGGCTCTTACCACAGGGCAATTTAATTAACAAATGTGCAAAATATCATTTCATATTCAACAGTAGTTTTTCGGTAAAGAAAAACATCGTGAGGAAACCAGACTAGCTCAACAAGTTCTAGGTTTACGTAAAACTAGTGCCTGCGCCAAATCTTTGGATTATTAGCAAATTTTGTATAATAACATATATGAACTTATACCGCAAAATGAATTCATTGTTGACCAAAGAGATGAATATCTTAGAAACAATTCCCTAACATAACCAAATTATATTTATTTTATTGCAATAATAGTTTTCTAACAAAAAATTATATTGACTTTTACCTTAAGAGGGCGCAGTACGCTCGGTTCTCCATTCAAACGTATTTACGCTCTCATTTTAAAACGCCATTCTAGAATAACATGAAACTTTGTATACACAATGGAATCTGGCATATATAGGTCGAAAATTAGTTCCTGTTGCTAGAAATTGAAAAAGAAAAAAATGCACCAGTTTTTTGAGTTTTTACGGCTTGTATGAAAACCTTAATAATCACTGAATTTTTTCTCCATTATAATTTCAAGCAACAGAAACTAATTTCCGACCTAGATATGCCAAATTCCATTGTGTATACAAAGTTTCCCGTTATTCTAGCATGGCGTTTTAAAATGAGAGCGTAAATACGTTTGTATGAAGAACCGAACATACTGTGCACTCTTAACATAGGACCATAAAGATAAAAATGTCTGAATATATTATGGTTTTTCAGAAATTCAACAATAATTTGTAAAACTTGATCACATATAACATATTAAAAGTCAGAACTACCTCATTTGAAGCAAGGCAAAATGTAGTAATACAACTAATATATGTTAGATGCATGAAATAAATGCAGATCGGTATTTATTCTACTTTTTCTCAGAACTCCTCTCAAGTTTCTTATCTATCAGGTTCCACTATCTAAAAAATGAAAAGTCAAAGTCTTATGATAAGGTAGGTAAGCTGGCCTTCTGTATTAAAAATAACAACACTGATTAGTATTTACAATGTTTCCTTATTTGAACTTCATTAATTATAAAGACCAACAAAAACCTGTGTTCAGATCCCGATCCCCGAAGACATATTAGAACACTTAAAGAAAACACTAGAAAAAGCTGAAAATGTCAGAAACATTCAAGAAAAATACAATCTAATAGAGGAAGGGCTTAAACATATACAAAGGAAAATAGCAATGGAAACAAGAACAAACAAGAAGGACAAATTAGGAGAAAAAGCCAGAAAACTACTGAAAGACAGAGCACACCTTATGACAGATAGAAAAAAGAATCGCGCACAAATTGCCTGTATAAGCAAGCAAATAAGCCTAGAAATAAGGAAACACAGAGAAAAGCAAAGAATAGACACGCTAACACATTACATAGAGAAATCAGGAGGTGTGAAAAAAGCATTCAAACAATTTATAGACAACATAAACTGGCTCCCTAGTTTGACACACAAGCCAACTCGAAAGCGTATAACACACAGACGCGAAATCCTAGGAACTGCAATGGATTTTTACAAAACTCTATATGATGATGACCAAGAACCAGATCATTGTTTCACAAGAAAAGATCAGGACTGGGAAGAAAATACCCCCCCCATACTAGAATCTGAATTGGTCAAGGCTATCAATTCACAAAAAAACGACAAAGCACCTGGAGAAGACAACATCACCAATGAATTATTGAAGGGGTGCCTAACAACAATAGCCAAGGCATTAATAAAATTATTTAATAATATATTAGAAACGGAACAAATACCCAGACAGTGGACTATCTCCGTGATTAGCCTCATATATAAAAAGGGAGACAAAAACGATATAGGAAATTACAGGCCAATAAGCCTGATGACAAACCTTTACAAAGTCTTTGCAAAAATCATCCTGCACCGCATTGAGAAAGTCCTGGATGATAACCAACCTATTGAGCAAGCAGGCTTCAGGAAAGACTTCTCCACAGTGGACCACATACATACAATAAAACAACTCATTGAGAAATGTAATGAGTATGGAATTATATACTATTTGGGGTTTGTCGACTACAACAAGGCATTTGACTCACTAAAACACAAATATATATGGATTGCCCTACATTGCCAAGGAGTACCAAGGAAATACATAAGAATTATAAGCAAAATATATGCACAAACTACTGCAAAACTAAAATTGGAAAATATAAGTGAAGAGTTTCAAATCAAGAAAGGGGTCCGTCAGGGAGACCCCCTGTCACCAAAACTTTTTTCAGCCGCTCTAGAATACATTTTCAGAAACTTGAATTGGGAAAATCAAGGGATAAATATAAATGGAAGGAAATTGAACCACTTACGTTTCGCAGATGACCTCATCATTATTAGTGACAGCCCATTAAAACTTCAACAGATGTTGCAACAGCTCACCATTGAAAGTGGAAAACTAGGACTGACAATGAATACACAAAAAACGAAAGTGATGACAAATCACCTGAAGCAGGAAATTGCAATCAATAGTAACATTATTGAATATGTAGAGGAATATATATATCTTGGCCAGATTATTTCACCTCAGCAACAAACCCGGAAAGAAATAAAACGAAGAATATCAGTCTCATGGAAAAAATATTGGTCAATGAAGGAAATTATGAAAAACCCAGGATTTAGAATAAAGGAAAAAAAGAAAGTTTATGATAAATGTATACTTCCCTGTATGATATATGGTTGCCAAACGTGGTCCCTAACTAAAAAGAATATCAAAGACTTAGAAACTTGTCAACACAATATGGAACGTAGTATCCTAAATATAAAAAAGTTGGATAAAATAAGATTAAACGATATACGAGAAAAAACACAGATAAAAGATATAACAAATACAATAAAAAGACTTAAGTGGAGATGGGCGGGACACATATTTAGAGACAAAAAAGAAAAATGGACAAAACAAGTTTCGGAATGGTACCCAAGAGAGGGGAAAAGGAAAAGAGGTAGACAGATTCGTAGGTGGGAGGATGACCTTAAACTAGTAGGAGGAAATATTTGGAGAAGGAAAGCTATGGATAGAAGAGAGTGGAAATCTTTAGAGGAGGCCTATGCCAGAAGGCAAGACGACAGTGTCGATGTCTGTTAAGTAATAAAATATTATGTACATTGTACATTAAAACATTTATATGTAATTGAGATGTCGTTAAATAAAGGCTTATATTATTATTATTATTATTAATTATAAAGATAGGTGTACATTGTGCACTACCAAAACCCATATGAGTAATTATTATAAATATACAGCCATGGCGTGGCCACGGCCAAAAGTATTAACCACCCCATATTTTCCTAATTAAATTAAATATTATTTTTAATTACAAAAGTACACATTGACATATAATAAAAAAGGTATACTAACATCTAGAATACTTTAGTAAATATTATTTCGATGTATTTATTTATCCTGGAAAACAGAAGACATAATTGGATTTGTAATATAAAGACATATTGAATTTTTTATGAATCTTATATGTATATCTTTAACATTAATGAATAGCCAGTGTTTTGAAATATATAATAATTTTCTATACTAAAAGATTTAATGCTTGATTCAAAGTTTGATTTTTATATAAAAAATGTGGGAGTGGTAAATACTTTTGGCCATGGCTGTACAGTTGTATAGGAGACTAGGTCACTGAACAATGTTGCGACTCACAATATGCACAAACATGATGACTCATTTACTTGAGGTTATTCTAAAATCATTAATATGAATATACATTATGAGGTGTACAAACATTTACTGCACTCTGTGTTCAAAAGTGGTAATTTAAAGTTACTGTAGACTGTTCTAAGCAGGAGTGCCTTCAAATTCAACTTGCGAAAAAATGGTTTTGTATTTTCTCTTGCACAGGAAGCATTCCTCAACCAATTCTCAAGAATCTTTGTGAGCAGGTTAGATAATTATATAAATGTTTTGATGAATCACTTTTTTTAGATTTTGACTGATTCAAAAAAAGTCCATCTACAGCTAGCTCACAGAACCACTACTTTACATTGATTGAGACAAAGTTTATAAATATTTTTACAAGCTCAAATTACTGCTTAGCAAAATGAAAATTTTTCAACTGGAGTGATAATTTGAGCACCTGGCCAGGATACAGTCTATTTTGTAGTTTTCCATGAATATTTAAACTTTGAAGTTACTAATAAAAAACATTAACTGTTTTATAAACATTCATTATTTATTTAATTTTAGGCAGCCAGCTGTCCCTGATACTTCTAAATCAGGGTTCATAGGTAGTCATGTTTGTTTTACATATGATTTTGTAACTTATATTTATAACATTCAAAACTAATCAACAGCTTTCCTTAATTATCACTCAAGGATAACTAAATAGTCAACACAATTCCTTACCATAAAACAGAAAGTGATTGTTGGATTTAAAAACTTACCTTTGCAATTTATATCCAAGGTCAATTTTCCTTCCTTTTTCGCTTCAAGCAACGCCTTCACTACCTTAAGTTCACCATGTCTCGCAGAATACAGCAAAGATTCCTCCACTTCCAACTTTGGGTCACTATTTTCAGAAGTAGCCATGGCACACAAATTTTACTACACTATCGCAAATACGCGTTTATTTTGTAAACACAGGGACCGCCATCGATCCTAGCCTGTTGAGCAACGCCTGCCTGTTCAATCAAATCAATTATTAACGCCGTGTTAAGTTTGTGGTCTACCAGTGTCCGTGTATTTATTTATACTTTGATTAGCGTTAAGACAAGACGACGTTAATTTAATATACGCAGTGCTCAAACGCCCGTTTTAGGATTAATTTGACAGTTAACATGACAGATTTGAAATTTTCGCGTTTAGTTTTGCAAACTGCAGTGACCTCAGTGACCTATTTTCCTAAACATTAACGCAATTCTCCGGCAATTTATCATTACAATTTAGACCCAGCTTAGATAGGATGAAAATGGAAAACAGTAGCGAGGTATTTTTTATACCACCACGAAGGCAAACACGCTAACAGCCCACCTGATGGTAAGTGGTCACCGTCGCCTATGGACACTTGCAACACCAGAGGCCTCAGTTTCAACAAGCCTGTTTTATCATCACTTGGATTTTATAATTTCATGTTTCTCGTTGATATGCCTTATGGCAAAACATGGAGATACTACTAAATAATTGTCACAAATAAATATTTTGTCTTTGTCTTTGATTTATTGACGTCAAACGACAGGTATAGGCAGTCAGTCAGTGTCTTAATGGCCCTATCAACAGAAACCTCGGTGAGCAAGTCCGACTCGCACTTGGTCGGTTTTTTATAAAATTTCCGTGTATCCGTCAGTGTCAGACTGACGACTGACTGAGCTGAGCTGTCAGAACTAGTCAGAAGTGTCAGACTGTCACTGTCAGTCAGATTAGTTGTTTTGGTGTTTTCGTGCGTCGTGTTGTTTTGATAATTCTTAGCAATTTGAAAACTTCCTGTCTTCCATTATTCACATAATAATGAGTGAAATTTTGCAAAACTGTTGTCGAATATGTCTAGACGTAGAATCCGAGCACGTGTCCATCCTCCAAGATTCCATTATCCACCTTCACGTGAAGTCTTGCCTGGGGATGACCATTTCGGCAACCGATACGCTTCCGAAAGACATTTGCGTTTCCTGCGTCTCACAATTGAGTGAATTCTATAATTTTCAACTTAACGCACGCTGCTCACAAGACTGGTTGGAATCTTCAGTTGAAGAACAGGCAAAAAAATCGTCTGAAACTAAAACGCCCATTCAGCCGCTACCCGATTCAGAGTACAACTCAGATTCGCTCCTCGAGTTTTTAAATAACACTGCTAATATAGAGGAGTACTTAAACAATCTCGGAAAGGAAGATATACCATCAATAGTAAACATGCTGGATAGGAACAATGAAAACTCCATGGATGGAGTAAGTAAAATCTTACATGCCAAATCTATCAAAAACACAAGTCCTAAAAAGAAAGATAAGTTAAAAACTGGCTTAAATATGGAAGTAGATGTTCTAGATTCCGATATAGAAATAGTACAGGAAATTCTGAAGAAGGAGACACCTAAAACAGTACAAACAAAACATGTAGAAAAGAATGCATGCTTCGCTTGTAAAATGAGTTTTGACAGCATTCAGAAACTATCTCAGCATATTAGCATTTGTGATAATGCTACTAGAACATGTCTAGAATGTGGTCTTCTATTTGATTCTAGAAAAAAAATGTTACAACATAGAATGTCCCACAATAGTTTGTTACCCCTAACTTGTGCATGCGGAAAACAGTTTCAAAGTGAAGAGTTACTATCAGATCACTTCCGCATTTGTCACATAGATTACATGGCATTACTCGGGTGTAATTTTCGATGCAAGCAATGTGGGGAGACTTTCAAGGAGCGGTTCCAATTGTATCGTCATGCACGAGCTCATATAATGAAGGCTCAGGAGAAGTCTTGTGATATTTGTGGACACAGCTTCATTGGATATGAAGCATTGGCCAAACATAGATTAGAAGAACATAATAAAACTGATAAAACAGTGTACAGGTATATTTATACACTTTTGTCTGAAAAATAAGACTTAGTGCCTCTATCACATAGTAACTTGATTGATGCATGCAAAAATAAACCTTATTCTAAAGCATGAAGATTCCTATGTGCACCAATTGTGGTCATTTCTCCAAATATTTCACCCTCTGTGATTTCGGTCGGTGGTCGTATTATTGACGATGCCTATAAGTTTATGTGGTCCATTAATAAAATAATACCAAACCACTAACAACGAAGCGGTCAAAACTCTTGGAGAAATGCCTTTTTGGGATTGCCAGTCAAATGACCAACAATATATATACCCTTTCCAGATGCAAAGTCTGCGGCGTTACCTCATTTGACAGAAAAGAGATATACAAACACATACTACACCATACAACCAAGACGGAACCCATCCGGCATCTATGTGAATCCTGTGGACGCAGTTTCAGCACACACACATCTCTCGCCCGGCACGCAATCCAACATAGGAACTGCTATACTTGTATGTTGTGTGATAGAAACTTTACATGTTTGCGTGCGAGAGACGAGCATGTGATGCAGCATAGGGAGACGGCTATGTGTGAGAGGTGTGGTAAGAATGTCTTTTGTAGTGAGTTAGAAAGCCATACGTGTTTATAACGTGTAAGATGAAGCACCCTTGTTTTACTCTAAATAGCGTTTGTAAAGTACTAGAGAACATGGCACATGTCCGAAATATTGAGGTAAAATGACGGAATAACTCTGTACTTTGGTGGCTGTTACCGCCAGTAAACGTGTTAAATGACCTTTAACCTCTTGAGCGTCAAACTACGCATGAAATGAATGACGTGCTCTCTGCTCTATACGCCACGGAACTGACAATATAGTACATAATGTCATGCATTGATGACGGTAACGTGCGAGCCTTTTCATTGGCTGTCACGACTGGATGGTGGCGGTCAAGAGGTTAAAATATTATATAGGATAGGTATTTAAATAAATACATTTATCTTGTCTCGAGTGATATGCTGTTGGAATAAAACAAATTGAATACCTAAAACGATGTTTAATTCTACAAATCATTGTAAACTAATTACCTATTAAAATTATCGCACCTAGTCAAATAATACATACATCTATCAAAATACAAATTACACTGCGAATTTTGTTGACATTATTTTGCACCAGTTATTATCTAATTGGTTAACTTAAATACTATTAGAAAAGCTTAAGAAGTGTAAGTGCACTCATGATGATTTAAACGGTACATCTCAATTTCATATAGAAATTAAGAAAAACCCATTTGAATTTAACTCTACTATATCATTGTCCTGCATTGACAGCATATTAACTAGTATAGTATATCTAAGAGCTATAATTACTATATCGGATATCGGGTGTACTGGTTGGAGTATTCAGTTGACTCATCACATCAGACTTGTATCCTGGTGAAAGGTCAGATAGAAAAAACAACTTTAGGCCAACCGCTTAAAGTTGAAATAGGAAAGCTAATCCGACTTTGCCAAAGTTATCCACAGGCTACGGGATTAACAGAAGCAGAACCATCCTCTGTGTCCGAAATTGAAGAAGTCTGTGAATATGATCCTTATTCTGTACGGCATTAGGTTGTTGAAGTCGATTAGTGTCTTCATGAAGGACGGTATGCAGATAGTGCGGTGGTTCTGTCGTATTCCTGTAGAAATAGGGCTTTGATTGATATTCTAGTAACGGCGAAAAAGTCGTTCTTGGGAAATTGTATCAAATTCTACAATAAAATTCCTAAACACATTATTGAACTTAGCAATTCTAAATTCAAATCTGTATGTAGTAAAACAAACACTTATTTCAAAAGCATATTATAAGATAAACGATTACATCATGGATAGGGATGTTTGGCAGTGATAGCGTCCTGCACGGGTAATCTATCGCGAAAATATGTTTTCTACTGTAGCATTGTTATTTAAGTTATTTTGTAGTAGAAACTGACACTGTGATTTTATATTTATCTATACAATGTATATTGTTTTGAAAAAATGACACCTCGCCGAGTTTCTTACGCCAGTTCTTCTCATGGCAGAGGTATATTTTTCCGAACCGGTGGTAGTTTATTGACGCTCATAGGTGCATGTAATATGCCTAATTTGAAGAATAAACTACTTTTACTTTACTTTTTTTACTTATTCAGGAAACTGTTGTGAAAATTGTTTTCACTATCAAGATGGCTGCAGTTCCATGTCGGTATTTACCTTGTCACGACATTGTTTACCAACTCAAGATTATCTAGGACCTTGTCCCAACTACCCCATCCTATAATTTGTTATTGACGGGCATGCGTATGGAGTAATGGTTACTTTTATACTGAACTGAATTATTAAAAAATCTCGCATTTTTATTTCAAATTTCAAAATTTCCGAAAAATGACTCGATAAAAAAACTATGTAAGTATCGAACCTGCTCACAAAATTTCACGAGTATCGGTTGAGAAATGCGACCTGTAGAGGAGAACATCCGGACAGACAGACAGACAGATACGAAAGAATTTTTGTCGAAAGCTGAAACGGAGACGCTTCGCTCTCGCTCGCTCGGTCAATTATTTAAACTAGGTGAAAAGCCTATAAAACTAAAATATAAACTTAAAGAGCAATCCCATTTTTAATAATAATATATATATATATATATATAAACATAAAAGATAAAAAAAATCTCCCATGTCGCCGTCAGTGGGTAGGGTGCCTAGAAGGCTGGCTGGATGGCAATGCTTAATTGCTTATTCTTTGTGCGAAATATTGGCCAGCCCTCTTGTCACCAGCCTGGCTAGCGCGATAACTTTTATCCTCACGTTTATGACCGAAATGTATTTAAACGTCACATAAAACGTAACGGTATAAGTTATCCTGCTAGCTTGGCAGTGGTCTCTATTAGGCGCGCCGACAAATCCTTGTAGAGTCGACGCTTTCTTCTATACTTAACTAGCTTTTGCCCGCGACTTCGTCTGCTTGGAATTCGTTTATATCGTATCTCCATACAAACTCTCACCCCGTTAAGGGAATCATCCGGGATAAAACTATCCTATGTCCTTTCCCGGGACTCAAACTATCTCTACGAGTATACCAAATTTTATCTGAATCGGTTCATCAGTTTAAGTGTGAAGAGGTAACAGACAGATACCCTTTCGTATTTATAATATTAGTATGGATTTGCGTTTTCCCATTTGATTAAAGTTTCTTCGTACTTAGTACCTCGACCAAAATCGGGATTGCCTGCCTCGGTTTCTCTTGGCAGTCTATAAAACCCTTGGCAGATAAAACCTTTTACTACTTACGTAGTAACTAATGTATTATTGTCACCTTCAATGATCGCCCTGGCCGCCTCCTTGGGTTCGAGCTCCGGGCAGCAGGAGGTGAATCGGTGCGACGGCGGTGGGTAGAGGCCGGTGGCTATCGTCGAAACATATACTGACGTGGTGTGGATGTTTTTCGTCCACGCGTCTAGTCGGAGTTCCTCGGATATCGTGTCCATTAAACCTGTAAAAGGAGCAAGGCGTTTTTATAATCATAGTTGTTTATTTTAAAGCGCTGATGCTCTGCCAGAAGAAATGTTCAAAAATGGGAGAGTAAAACTTCACATGTTTCGCCCGTTTACGCAGTTCATTTATACTACCCGCTTAAAATAAATCCTGGAGATCATCATAGGTATGTCTACCTTGACAGTTATAGTCATTTCAATGTGTCGCGCACTCGTGTAGACTTGGTAGCGAGGAGACTGTTCAAAAAGCCTTAAGTTCAAACAAAACACTCAACTCTCAGAGGACTCGAGTCTGTATAGAACATTCAACGCCCCAACAAGTTTAATAGAACTGAAACTTCAATTAAATGATGAATGATGATGATGATGATGTTTGTCCTTGGGGGACGCAGGCTAAAACCTTTATCAAGGATTTGGGTCGCCGGCTTAGGGAGAGGGGGCTGTGATCCTCGCTCCGGATCGTATCTGGGTCAATAGATTTCGTTTGCTGTACAGCGCGGTAATGCTGCTAGCATAAAGGGTACTTTTGAGCCGGCTATGGTTCGGGATGGTCCTGTTTAGTTGGGGTTAATTGACGAAGCCTGTTGCGGATTGCTTTATGGTTGACGACGGTATGGTTGGTGTGACGACGCCTGTTGCTGATTTATATAGTTGTACCCACCTGACGAAGCCTGCGTTGCAAATTAATATTACATGATAATAATCTGTACTGAATAAAATTTTACTTTCTTACTATTAAATGACTAGAGTCTAAAAACCAAGTCGAGTCTTAGGAATGAAAGACACCAAAGAGATCGAAAGAGATGAACAATAGGACCTAGGTCTCCTGTAAATCCTGTGAAACTACAGCAATCTTATTTTACCTCTGAGGCCAAATTTAGCTGCGCAGTACGGCGCCATGTCCGGGCAAGGCATGAGGCCTGCGCTCGAGTTGATGGCCACGATATGGCCCCGCCGTCTTTCAATCATACTGGGCAGGAAAGCTTGGAATACCTGGCGAATAACAAAATGATTAGCACACCAGCATTGCTCACCACCTCTACCAGTACCTCCTCCAACTCAACCAGTAGGCAATTTTACCCAAAAGTGAGCCAGTAGGTTGACTTCCACGATCTTCGCGACGGCCTCCGGGCGGAGACAAGCGAGTGGCGCGGCGGTCAGCGCACCGGCGTTGCTCACCACCATCGATACTTCTGTCAGCTGCCGCCGCATCAGCGTCGCCAGCGCGAAGACTTGCTCGCGGACCGTCACGTCCACCGTGTAGCCGAAGCACTGGGAAGGTTAGATCAGTGTAAAGCAATGGGCTTTGTTATACAGATCATCAGTTTTTCGGTCAATCAAATTCACAACCTCGAAATATATATCTGATAATGACTGTACAACTTCTTGGTGACAGACAAGGTTGACGGCAAGCGACCAAAAGGGTGCCCTATGGAAGTGTTCAGATCAAATTCGATCTTCACTTCACGAAGACAAAAACCTAAACAAATAGCGAGACTGTTATGGAGAAGCAGTTGATTCTTCATGAGAGGCCCGAAGCTCAGCAACGAGGAACAGACATAAGGAGGAAGTTCTTAGAGCATTTCGATCATTCGCTTTTTCTGTGCCACAGTTCCCTTGTTCCTAGGTCTTATAATACAAACATAAAGGTCGTAAACTTACGTCTCCATCCTTGCTCCGTATCTCGTTGACCACAGCATCGTTCCGCCGCGCATCCTTATCCCAGCAAACTACGGTAGCTCCCAGTTCGGCGAACTGCATCGCTAACTCACGACCTAGGCCGTTGCCTGCGCCTGTTATCTGAAAAACAATGAACACTAAAATGTTTTTTTGGGGCGTACTCGGCCCAGCAGCCTTTTGGTTTTCGCTGGATGCCCTGGCTGTCTATGAGTGATGGACGCCGCTATGGAGCCACCCGCGTCAGAACAGGTCTCCGTGTTGAGAGTGAGGGACCTGCATAAGTACCTATGTCTCTAGCGTCACCACACCGAATCCTCAAGTTAATAAAGCTTAAGGTAAGCTTGTTTGTCACTGTCATTGTATAAAAAACGAGGACACTACAAAGATGATTAGCTACACTATTTATCATCGAAGCTTGGGGAGTATGCCATTGAATTATCGTCTTACAACAATATTTATTTTAAAGCCTGCTTGGCTGGATATCCCTGCTGAGCGCTGCGAGGAGCTTGCATCGATGAAACCGGAATGGCGTAATAAATATAGTAAAAGGTGAAGCTTTTTTTAAAGAAGCCTGGGAACACCTGGGCCATAAGCGCCGTAGGGAAGACTCGACCCTAGCCCTCCCTACGCGCACATTTCCAATAGTTCCAATAGGGAACATATTCAAATCGAAGTTCGGGTTTTCGAGTCATATACGGGCTTATCAGAGAAAGTTGTACCTAAGGGTCGCCGAGTCGCTGTTGTCAGATATAACAAGGAGAACTACCTACATACAATAATTAATTGTCAAATTTATACAACATTTGAATTACTTATTATCAAATAGTTAGGAGCGGCGAAAGCAGCCAAAGATTTACATTCTGATGTCTAAAAGACGTGGTCTTCCACGTCTTTATTAGGTACTACTTATATAGAAGTAACTGTATTACGATTATAGATTTAAAATACAAACTTTTTTACATTATACATTGCGCTGCCACGTGAAGCGGGTAAATGATCAAAAATCAAACTCAAAATCAAAAATTTTATTCTGCAAATAGGCCACAAGGGCACTTTTACAAGTCAACACATGAATTATACAATTAAATAAATTGACAATGATAATTATAATGTTTTCAAAACAGAATTGCAGAACTAAAAAAAAGTAGACAATAATAATAATGATTTTAAAACTATAGTGATTAACAAACTCACAATATTCAATTAAAATTAACTTATAATACATTATATATATAAAAAAAAAAATTTAGTGACCTATATATACGGTCTCTGTCCGAATACACAAAAGTATATACAATAAATTTAATATCTCAGAGATGTATATGGTCTCTGAGCGTCCATTATTCCTAAGTCCATAGAGATGTACATGGTCTCTAAGCGTCTAAATTAAAATAAGTAGTAAATGAAAATAGCACTTAAGTAATTTAATATTCTCAGAGATGTATAAGGTCTCTAAGCGTCAATAACAGTAAAATTAATCCAAAACAGGATGATGTCTCTCGTCAATCTCCAATAAAATAACACTAGTATTAAGGTATTAATCATGCCCTTGCAAGCATGAACAGACCGGACTCCACAAACAGCACCCGATCACGAGTATGACGCGTATCTCAGCCATCGCCTCCCTCGACCATTTGTTAGGGAAGGTGGCGACCCGATCAACGACGCCACCGTAAGCAAAGCCTTTTAAGCGAGCATGACATATTCAGGCTGCCGGACATTAATAAATAATATAAAAGATTAAAACAACTGTTCGGCAAGAAACAGCATCATGTTTCATAAAACGCAACGAAAGAGCTGTACCTACAAGGAAATAGGCTAAGTGAAGCATAGGTATATATTTTTAACTAACAAGATTATACTAAAACTGGCTTAAAAGCATTTTTATCATTTAAGAAATCGTTGACAGCATAATAGGCCTGGCTTAGCAAATAACGTTTAATATGAGACTTAAATTTACTCAGTGGCAGATTAACTATTTCGGTGGGTATTTTATTATAAAATCGTATACAGTTCCCCACGAACGACGTGCTAACCTTCCGGAGACGACTGGCTTTCACTGCAATCTTGTGTTTACTTCTAGTAGATAAATAATAATATCTCATCCATGATGATATAAAAACACTTGAAATTTATAAAGCTAAGCCACAACATGAGACCCTGTTAGGGTGATACAAACACTAAAAATGCATACCTACGGAAAAATCTAGTGCCTCCTATTATTGTAAAATTAAATTTTGATATTTATATAACAAAGTAGTAATCTTGTAAAAATAAAAAAAGTTCTGGTTTCAATATTTTTTCAAATTGTTAATAAATGTTGCATATTTTGACTGTTGCTTGGTTTTATCCTTAGGTAGGTTATTATAAGTATGTTAGTCATGTGAGGGCTCTTTCTGCTCATACGTAATAAGTTACAGGTACTAGCAAAAAGGATATATTACTTTTTCTGTGCGTCTATGGTACTAGGGAGTGCTAATCTATCCTTATGACGCAGGCTCATATTATAGGTGCAATTATCGATGGCTTTGAATATAGGGTCGGGTCGGGTCGAAAGCTTTCTGACAAATTTACAAGCTTCTAAAATATACAAAGTTTCTTGAAATACTTACGACCTGAAACTATCATATGTTTTTATAACGGATTTCTTTTGTAGGATGAACATGTCTGAAATGTCGGTGCTGTTACCCCACAAAATAATCCCGTATTAGAGCTACGCTTGGGTGAACGCGCAAAATGCACTCATGGCTGATTTTAAATCTGTTGTTTTTTTATGTTTCTAAGTACATAGGGGAAGCTAGAGATTTGGTCTATCTAATGCTGACTATCATGCTGATTGTACGTCTATCACCAATAAAATAATTTACGCCACTCACCAATATAGTTTCCCCATGCAAACTCTTCATTACTGGCGGAACCAACACCCGAAACACTGCCATAGCGCAAGTCGAGCACAACTTAACAACTAACACTAGCGTATCCAAGGCATAGAGGGGGGCAGAAGCCAAACCTCCACTTCCCCACCACGGCAAAATCCAAATTTCCTGCAGCGCCCTGAACTTTCTAGCCGCTCCTCCTATACAACGTACCAATATATTCTTCCTTCCCATAAAGGTAAATAAATCTAAACTAAAAATACAGTGAGCATACTGATTATTGACATTTCAAAGTAATTTTATTTTTTCCAATAAGTTCTTACTGGCTGGATACAAATGCAACCTCTTTACATCTAACTCAATGTCTTTTTGACAGTTTTGAAACAGCTGTACGAGTTGTTTATATTGCTGTGTAAAGTTGCAAATATGGCAAAACCATTGCAAAAGGAAAGAGAAAATCGATCGGCGGAGAAGAAAGATCTTACTTTCCACCCATATACGCTAAGTCCAGAGAGTGCTCACACTTCGATATTGCTTTTGGAGTCAGCTGAACCTGAGATACTATGTCAGGTAAGTAACTTCTAACTTTGTTACTATGCTGTTTAACGCTATTTACTCACCATTCATACACATCTAGTCTAATTGCCCTAGGTGCTTCGAGTCAATACGTGCTACTTAGATACCTAATAAAATTGACAGACATTACCTACATGCATAAATGTCGGGCAAACTTCGAGTGCTCTTAATTTATTCTAGTTTCTAGTATAGTCAGCCAAGGTCTAGGTTACCTACCTAGGTACAGTAGGTACCTCTTTTTGAACATTATTATATGGTTCAAAAGTAAGTAGTACAAAAACCAATTTCTTGACTTACTTACAGTCATCTTAATGTATCACTAGTCGTAAACATCCCGTGGTCCCGTGGTCGTAAACGTGTCCAATCGGCCTTGTGGCAGCCCAAAACCGGAAATTTGTCTCTTTCACTCCTTCCAGACCCTCCGAGCTATCACGAAGTTCTCCGCCCAAGACATGCAGAACCGCTACGTGTTGTTCAACCTGAACGCAATCCGGTACATCTTGCCACATGTGGAACATCGTGAGCTCAACATCCGAAGGTACTTAAACCTGGCCGATTAGCCTGCCTTGTCAAACTGTAAGGCATGTAAATCAAGAGTCAACTTTTGAAACGTCAGTGCGCTTCAATCATCAACGCCTCAGAGCAAATTTCATATTTACTTGGGTTTAAAAATGTCGATTATTTTATTATTTATTACGTCGTCTAAGAGCGCTTTGGGAAAATAACGCATTTATCTTGCTGGTTTTCAATGGCAGACATTATCAACATTCGTTTTTCCTTGTCCGATTGGCAATCCATACTTCCAAACTATATCCATCCATATCCATACTTAATATTATTAATGCAAAAGTAACTCTGTCTGTCTCTCTGTTACCTCTTTACGCTTAAACTGCTAAACCGATTTAGACGAAATTTGGTATAGATATAGTTTGAGTCCCGGGAAAGGACAGGATAGAATTCATTCCTTAGAGGGTGAAAAGGGGGGTAGAAGTTTGTATGGGCGAGCGATATTTAAGCCCGCGCCTACAACAATTTAATAGCAATTATTCCTATAATATAACGAGTTGCACGCGGACGGAGTCGCTGGCAAAAGCTAGTATTATTATATTTCTCTCTTATAATTTTTGACTGTACTTGCGCTTTGACAAATACGACATTTCTAACGAAACATCACTACACCAGTTTATCAGTTAATGATGATAAATCGAGGTAAACGTGTACAGGTTCGCTCTGAAAGCGCTTGCTCAACTCTGTCAACTGCCGCGCGGCCCTGAGCAGGTATTGGTCGACCCGCAGAACTTGAGGAAGATCGCCTATATGTTGGCGAAGGTACGACTTAGGTACTTCTCAGCCAAATCCTTTTCCTTGCGCCCATCCTTTTCGAGATAGTCAGATTTTTCGCTGAAATTCTCTAGCGGCTACGACATGCCACGTTTAGTGTCTCAGGAAAACAATTAACAGCAGTGTACCTATTTACATACTATTCCTTCATCGATTTTTAGATATATAACACATCAAGCGCCAAGGCGCCTCACATTTCAAGTTCATTTCAAGTTATGGCAAGGACAAGTCCTTGCCATAACTTTACCGTGCTGAAATGTGAGGCGCTCTCTCGTTAATAGTTTTTCCACTACGTTCCCACCTATTTTACAGGTTGAAGATATATTCGTTTTAGAATTTGCGTCATTGGTGCTATCGGAGCTGACGAGGGAACCCCTCGGTTGCGAGCAGCTGGTATCAGCTAACATTCTGAGCAGCCTCTTCTCGAGGATGAAGAACAGTTTAGACCCTGATGTGCAGAAGAACTGCCTACAGGTAGCCTACCTATATGCTGAATGGTGATTTCACAGTAGGTATAGTTCCATTTACGCTAAGTATTAGAAGTAGGATCCGGGATGCTGAAACCGTAGCCACGGATATAACTAGGAATTTGCAGATGTTTACGAGGTGGAAATAACCCTTTCATTGCTAAACGCGTAAGCTTTTTCACAAAAACTCAATATGGTTGTAGTCTTTTCCTTCCACTACTTTGTATTTTGGGGAGACAGCGTGGTATGAATGAAAGTTTGTTCACAAAGAATATATGGTACAATAGATGTTTTTAAAAATATACATTGTTGACCCTTCTGCCGTGAAGCATGTGAGAAGTGGATCAGTGTTAGCATTTATGCCGGGAATCGGCTTGAAATAGCGTATCATCCGGATATGTGGCGAGCTCTCGGAGACCAAGCCACTTTTGAAAGTACCTCAATAGTTTTCAAATTTAATTAGGTACCTGGTTACTATGTTTTAGACTCTTAGCAACCTCCTGGACGACCCGGTCTGTGCGTCAGAAGTAACTAAGAATCAGCAGTTCAGTTGGCCCTCGGTATTGGCTCTAATGCAGAGCAAATTCCTGGCCATACAACACGCGGCGCTGAGAACAGTAGACCAACTCGTCTGTCGCTATAAGGATGATGTGGTACAGAACACTTTTAGGAAATCTACGGGGGTGTTGGATCTTTGTGATATTTTAGAGGTCAGTATACTGGGGAGCTCTGTTGACGTTTATTTATTTATTAACCGACTTCTAGATTTCAAAAGAGGAGGTTATCAATTCGGTTGTATGTTTTTTTTTTTTTGTTTTTTTTTTAATGTTTGTTACTCCATAACTCCGTCATTTCTTAACCGATTTGAAAAATTCTTTTTTTGATTGTATGTATATATATCCAAGTTGGTCCCGTTTTCATCAAAAGGCAGTTCTGATGATGGGATCCATGAGGAATTGAAGGAACTCTTCAAATCTTTAAGGCAAACATATAGTGATTTTTGTGTTTTTATCAACAAGTCAAGCATTTGCATCCAAAAATGTGACATTAGATGAAGTGGAACTGCTGATGATGATCAGAACAGAACTCTTCAACGACGAAAAGTTCACGTTTGGCGATTTGTCCTCCTAGCTGTGTTTGTTAAGCAAGTTCTATTTTCACGATTAATTTTTGTCATGCTCGAGTTCTGATGATGGGATCCATGAGGAATTGAGGGAACTCCTCAAATCTTAAAGGCAAACATATAATGATTTTTGTATTTTTATCAACAAATCGAGCATTATCATACAAAAATGTGACATTTGATGAAGTGGAACTGCTTGCTGATGATGATCAGAACAGAACTCTTCAACGACGAAAAGTTCACGTTTGGCGATTTGTCCTCCTAGCTGTGTTTGTTAAGCAAGTTCTATTTTCACGATTAATTTTTGTCATGCTCAAGTTCTGATGATGGGATCCATGAGGAATCTTCAACGACGAAAAGTTCACGTTTGGCGATTTGTCCTTCTAGCTGTGTTTGTTAAGCAAGTTCTATTTTCACGATTGATTTTTGTCATGCTCGAGTTCTGATGATGGGATCCATTAGGAATCGAGGAAACTCCTCAAATGTGAAAGGCACACAAATAGTGATTTTAGTATTTTCATGAACTAATCAAGCATTTTCATTCATAAAAGTGACATTTTATGAAGTGGAACTGCTGATGATGATCAGAACGGAACTCTTCAACGACGTTCACGTTTGGCGATTTGCTCTCTTCGTTTTGTTTGTCAAGCAAGCAAGGTTTTTCCATGATTTCATGAGGAATTGAGGGTACTTAGTCTTCTACCATTATAAACATACTTATAGCCATTTTTGTATTTTATTGTATGGAATCTAAGAGTGCACCATCTAAGATTAATAATCTTTCACCGGACTCCCCCATTGAAGTCGGTTTTTTTTTCTTAAAAATTATTTATTTATATACGTTGGTATGAAGTCATGATTATATTTATTGTACACACTCGTTCGTAACTTTGTATAAGGGTTATATTATATGTAAGTCATATATGATACTTACACCAGAATATAAACCGGCATCAACCTAATTCCGCCTGATGTGGTGTGGATGCGGTCACCATTAGTCTCAAACCATAGAAGCAAACCCGAAATAATTCGGCCGACTTATGTCGTATTTACACTTATCTCGTTCACCTAATAACCGATCTCGGCCGTCTGAGCAGTTGTCCTACAGATATTGTCTTTATACTGATGCGGTTCCCGCATAAGCTTACTAAGTCACAATCGTCTTAGACCCGCCACATACACAGACGGATTCGGCGGCGGAATTTAGCTCGCCTGTCTGTGATAGAGTCATGCATTTTATATGGAGCAGCTGCGAGAAGAATCAGCCATACTGAAATCTTTGGCTGAATTCGGTAGCCAAATTCTGCCTGTACTCGTATATAGGTATGTGGCGAGCCTTATTGTACATATAACCACAGCATAAATTATATGCTCCGTGTTCATAGTCGTACGAATTCCGCGACGTACACGCGGTGGTGCTAAGCGTTCTCTGCAACTACGTGGAGACTGAGGAGAATGCGTCACACCTGTACCAGTCTGGGTGCATTCTGAGGCTGCTGGCGTATTTGGAAATGGCGCTGCCAGCGATGAAACCACACTGTCTGGCTGTGCTGACCAAGATGTCCTTCACTTCCAACGGGAGAGACGTGTGTATATTTTAGAGGTTACCCTGTAACTGCTTAGCAGTCCGTGTAGATAGCTAAATTCTGTTCAGTCAGCATTCAGTAATGCCAGCGAGGTATGATCTCTTTACCTACATACGAGTATATTACAGCTAAAATGACCTGTAGCTCGGTGAATTCTGCAAAGAAATAATGCGTAGCTTTTTAATTATATTTATTTCCTTATACAAAATTTGTAGCTATTCTATGGTTGACACTCGATAGCGTGTAGGTTGTACCTACATTTCTAACAAGTACAACGGTCTGTTCACTGTGCCTGCAAGAGGGAGGGTGAAGGACGATGGCGTGCTGCGGCCAGCTTACTTCTTTTTTTCTTCAGGCACTGTACGAGACGGGAACGGACCTGGTCTTCTGCCACCAGCTGCTAAGCTCCAACGTGGGTCTACTTGCGGACGCGGCGATGGGCGTCGCGAACATGACGAAATTATTACCGTCAGCTGTGCGCATGTCTGATACTAACATCATCGAAGCGCTTTGCGGTACTCAAGTTATACTATAACTTTAAGTACTTAGGTGAGCGATTCCGAGTCGACAGAAGGTTATGGTTGAAGGAAATCCCATCGTTACTAAAATATGTAATTTGTCTTTGGACGTATTCCATAAGCTTGAAACGCACAGAGCGCCAGCGTTGTTGCGGAGCGGAGGCGGTTTTGCGGTAAGCTAACGCGATCCGGGGCACGTCGCACCAAAAAATCGGGCGGTATTCGGTAGCGCGGTTGAGCGTAGGTGGCGTGTGTGGCAAATGAAGCAGTAAACGACAGTCGACAGTTCCGGAAAGATCAAAAATGCAAAACTGCCTCTCCGCCCTGCATCGCGCCGCGCCCGCGCTCTGTAGCTATCGCGCACAGCAACTCCAGGCTGGAATAGCCCCATTGACGCAGGAGGAAAATCTATTCTTCTCTTTTTAATTAGAACAGTGCGAGAGTGACAGCAATATCTGAGTCGTCGGCATCAAGTTTTGCTAGTCCCCCTGGCAGCGATTACTATCGTAGAAGACTGAGAACCTACCCATCGTTTGTTTCCCTTTTAATTCCCTTTATGGCCCGAAACATTGTAGCGATTAATCGTTGCTGTAATGGATGACCAAATTATGTAACTGCATTGCACGTTCAAAATGAAAAATCAAATCAAAATCAAATATTTATTCTGCAAATAGGCCACAAGGGCACTTTTACATGTCAAAGCGTGAATTTATACAAATTAAAAAACTGACAATCTTACTTAATAATAATGCTTAAAAAATATACTGATTAACAATTCAATGAAAATAAATTTACAAATATTAAGGACGTATTGAATACGATCTGTGTCCGAATAAACAAAAAATACGAGTACTTACCTATATAAAATTAATTTAATATCTCAGAGATGTATATGGTCTCTGAGCGTCCAAATACGATTAATAACAATTATTTCAAAGTCCTTAGATGTAAATGATCTCTAAGCGATAAAATTAAAATGAGTAAACTTAATATTGTTAGAGATGTATAAGGTCTCTGAGCGTCAATAACAATAAAACTAACCCAGAACAGGATTATGTCTCTCGTCAATCTACATACAATAAAATAACACTAGTATTAAGGTATTTACTATGCCCTTGCAAGCATGAACAGACCGGACTCCACAAACAGCACCCGATCACGAGTATGACGCGTATCTATCCATATATCACGCGTTATAAAGTAAATGTGTCCAAAATACTTTAACATGTTCATTACATTACAGCGATATTGAGTGATGACGCCGCGGTCTGGTTCTACATCAGAATAAACGCGCTCCGGGCACTGGCGGAGCTCTGCCGGATAATCCCGAAGGCCGCCTTTAGCCTCGTTGAGCCGAAGACCTTTGCAGCTTTGAGGAACATCAACAAAAAGTGTGAGTTACTTGTACAATCAGAGAGGTTTAGGATTGTTCATCGTTGTTGTAAAAGTCGCTTGAGGGGATCTTGACGATGAGAACGAGATGAATTGAAAAATACTTAAGTAGGTAGTCGTAACATTGTGTTTCGCGTTTTTTGGACATACCGTCTTGCTGCTGTGCTGATCAGGTCAAGGTGACTTACTACATGCAAAGTATTTTACAAGCTTTTATTTAACTTGCCCGTGTTAGTACGACCCACCGTGACCTAAGTATGTACGTGTGGGACAAATCTTGCAACTAACCAGATATCCTCAACCGGTTGAGCTGAAGTTTGGCAAAATTATTCAATTTCAGAGACAGAAGGTGACCATAGCAATTGCTAAACTACACAAGATAAACCCGTCGTGTTTTGAGCTCAACGGATAGTTGATGACTGTGAAAAACAGTAACATGGGGAGAAAAGTTGTAGTACCAAAAAATAATTTATTGACTGAAACTTACTTCATGAATACGAGGGGCGGCTGATAAGTCCTAAGCCTATGGTAGAATAAAACAATATTAAAAAAAGTTATGATTATTTATCAATATAATCTCCCTCTAATTTAATGCATTTTTAGGGTTCCGTAGTCAACTAGGAACCCTTATAGTTTCGCCATGTCTGTCCGTCCGTCTGTCCGTCCGTCCGCGGATAATCTCAGTGACCGTTAGCACTAGAAAGCTGAAATTTGGTACTAATATGTATATCAATTACGCCGACAAAGTGGTAAAATAAAAAGTGAAAAAAAATATTTTATTAGGGTACCTCCCCTATACGTAAAGTGGGGAGTGATTTTTTTTTTCATTTTAACCCTAACGTGTGATATATTGTTAGATAGGTATTTAAAAATAAATAGGGGTTTACTATAATCATTTTTTGATAATGTTAATATTTTCGGAAATAATCGCTCCAGAAGTAAAAAAAAAAAGTGTCTGAACTTTTGAACCATAAGTTTTAAAAATATGAAAAAAATCTCAAAAGTAGAACTTTATAAAAACTTTGTAGGAAAATTATTTTGAAATTGATAGGTTGAATAGTTTTTGTAATTTTTTCAAAAAAAAAAAATGTGACGGACGGAAAACTACGGAACCCTACACTGAGCGTGGCCCGACACGCTCTTGGCCGGTTTTTTTTATACAATGCTTTTAGGCCGTAAAAAATATTCTTTAGAGTGGCCTTCAAAATGCTCCTGTACAGCCGCCTTCATCTCTTCATCACAGCCAAATAGCTTTCCCCGTAACTCTCTCTTTAAATTACTGAACAGAAAATAATCGCTAGGGGCTAGGTCTGGACTGTAGGGTGGGTGGTCGATTTCATCGGAGCCGATTTCCTTCAGAGCCTGCCTCGCAACCCGGGCGGTGTGAACGGGTGCATTGTCTTGCAAAAACAAAATGCCTTTCCTTAATTTGCGCCTCCTTTTCTCAACTATCGCTTTTCGCACCTGTCTCAATAGATTGGCATAATAAAGTGCGTTTATTGTAGAACCTTTGGCCAAATAATCTATTAAGAGAATGCCATCACAGTCCCAAAACACAGTGGCCATTCAATTAGAAGCCGATTTTTGCACTTTAAACTTCTTCGGTGGTCTTTCACCCTTTTCAATCCACTGCATGGATTCTGACTTACACTCCGGATCATACTGCCTGATCCATGTTTCATCAACAGTTACTATTCGTGACATTCATCTATACCATCTCCGCACAGATCTAAAAACTTTCGGTACCCAGCGTCTTAGTCATGTTCAAATGTTCATGTAAAATCTCCCCAACCCGTTCTTTACTAATGCCTACAGTATCAGCTATTTGCCAAACCTTAACTCTCCGGTCTGCTAATACCAATTTTCTGACTTTTCTTACATTTTCTTCAGTCACCACCGATATTGGCTTCCCTGAACGGGGATCCTCTTCAATCGACTCCCTACCCAGTTTAAATAAGCGACTCCACTTTTGACCGTAGCATAAGAAGGTCCATTAGCACCATAAATATTAGCCATTTCTTCATAAATACATTGCGGTGATTTAGCACTTTTTGTAAGGAACTTAATTACAGATGGTGAACTTTGCCGTTGAATATCTCAAGAAAAATTCAAACAAATATGACATGATTTTGTTTTTAATAATTTGTTTTCAAATGGCCTTTCTAGTGGCCAGCAGTACCATAAACGCATATACGACCTCGAAATACCATAGGCTTAGGACTTATCAGCCGCCCAGTATAAATACGTGCGGTTTGGCTCCAGTTTGGCTCCTACAATCCTGCTTAATTGTACTCAGTTTTTGTAGGACAGTCACTCTATAATTTTGCTAAGTGAAATGGGCTCGGCCGTCTGTTTTTTGTCCACTACCCTTTGACGTCTCCCCTCTTACGGCCGTAAATACGACTTGTGATTCCAACTAACTGCAGTGCGTTGCGCGTCTCAACCGTGCAATGTACAGATAAAAAGTTTTCCGCGCCGCAATGCGGGCAAAGTCGTAACCTGCTGCGCTGTTAGGTATGCCGCGTGCCGCTCGGGCACCATCTGCGTAAACGGTAGGTCTATAGTCTGACTTTTCTGTTCCAGTCAAAGACAATCCAATAGAAGCGCAGCGGCTGGCTGTGCAGTGCTACATCAATCTGCAGACCTACCACGTCAGCACTAAGGCCATGCTCAACGCGGACTTCGTACAAGAGATACTCAATATCTTGCAGGTGAGTGCCGCCAAAGGATTGGATTTTGCAGTCGCTTGTTGCGGTCGCTCCAGTTTCAATACAAATTGATGTTCGCAATAAACGGACCGCTTATCCAATTCTTGCCTAAGGACATCTCAGGACTGTCAGACTAAAAATGTCACGCTAAAGACCCACTACTACGACTTTGAACGGCGGCGGCAGCGGATGTAGCATACGTGGCAGCGAAAGGTCAGAGCGTGATCTCTTACATCCACCTAAACCCCTCCTGTGAACTATCGTATGACACCTGGCTAAAGGATTTTGAAATAGCAAAAGCGCAAGTCGGTTAAAAAGCACGTTGTTCGCTTACTGTAGTCTCAAATAATATGGCTCCCATTACCGTAAAGGTAATGTTTGTATCAGCCGTCATAATCTAGCATGACTACATACGCTGCAGCAATAATCCAACGGGATATGGCTATAGATGAAGATGAGACACCCCATTTCGTCCCTTGCTTTGCCGCTGCCAGTGTTTACATATGCCCTACCACTCACATTGCTACAAACATTCGGCAATCGCGTCGTAGAAATAAGTATCACGTCCGCTCGTGCTGTGTCTAATGGCAATACGCTATGCTATATACCCACTAGGCGAGAAGTGAGCGACGGGGCTGAATGAATGTAAGCAAGCACTGCCGTTCACGCTGCCCGTCCTTTGACTTCCGCACAAATAACCGCTCATTTGGGGAGCGCCATGCAGCAGGAGATGTATTGTGTTTACATACTACAACTCAAAACGCACAAAGGGGCACCGGGCAACCATACAGAGGGCGGAGGCGGTTTTGAGTTTTTGATCTCCCCGAAACTGTCGACTGTCGATTGCTTCATATGTCACACACGCCCCCTGCGCTTTTTTCGTGTGACGTCCCCCGGACCGCGTTTGCTTTACCGAACAACCGCCTCCGCCACGCAACGACGCTGCGCCGCGCTCTGTGCGTTTCTAGCTTACTTCCCTGCTCATTGCCCTGGAAGTGAGCTGAAATGTAAATAGGGTATAAGGCCCATCTCCACGAGCGAGCATGACGGACTGCCGAGGAAGTTCAAAGGGATTGGAATCCCGAACGGTGTGACCATGGTTTTGTCGGATATTTTGCCTCCTGCCACCCTCGCTCTCGGGGATGCGCCCTTTTCTCATATCTGAAATAGAAAAGACCGAGTAGAACGCAAGCATGACCGCTATTAAGTTCGGTTTATTTCAGCGCATTGACATCAATTTGAAGAAGATGGCGTGCACGGTGCTCACTGGTCTAATGGTGGAGTCGGTCGCGAAAGACTTGTTCACGCAATGCAAGGGCGAGGAAGTAAGTTACTGACAAGTTACTTTTAATTTCGATTTGTATTGATTATGCCAAAGTTATAAAGTTATAAAACTCATAATTAGCTGATTTATCATTATCAGCCACTACCGAGTTACAATATATATATTGGCAACCCTACCATGCGGAACCCTACCGAAATTGTAAATTAGAGAGCCACAATAGAGCGAGGCGAGTTGAAAACGTAGAACTTCACGCCGAAATATACCTACCTTACCTATACACGTATTAGTCTAGGACCTGGCTACTGTCCTGTAGGGAAGTTCGCGTAGGGAGATATTTTTCGGGAAAGGTGAGCAGGATTACTTATTTTAGACTAGGGTAGACATCTTATCACCAGGTACATTTACCAGCCATTTACCATCTATGATGTCCTACATTTTTTGTATGTGTAGAGGCGCAAGTTTAGCGTGCTGGAGGTACTGCAACAAACTAAGGAATAGGAGGAAGTAAGGAGGAGTAATAGGATATGTCAGATTTCTGATGTTGACTATATATTTTTGGCAGGTGGTGTCAACGAACCTGCACATCAAGCACGTTGGTTTCAACACGGCTATATGCACGCTCATAACTGCCAGTGTCACCGACGATGGAGCAGACGTATATCTGCACCTCGGCACTGTTCATTTGTAAGTATCATCCAACTTGTACTGTTTTTTTATACATGACGGTGGCAAAACTTACGGTAAGAAGACACCGTAGTCTATGGATGCTTGCGACTCCAGAAGAATCACAAGCGCTTTGCCGATCCTTTATTGACTTGAGGATTCGTTGTGTTGACAGCTGCAGAATTATATGCAGGTCCCGCAATCACTCCGTCTAAACACAGCGCATCCTCGGAAGCCGTTTCAACCACGGTACAAAAATTTGCTAGAGAACGTCGTTCTTGAGCTATTTAGATAATTATATTTATTTATTGGTTTTGTTAGTATTAGGTCAATAATAATCACATCCTAAATTATTGCAGGTATTGCGTTTTGTCAATGTCATCACTCATCAGAACATTTCTCGTATATCCAAATCATCAATTCTGTGTACATGTGAATCGCGTCTCCTGCGCGGGTGAATTGCAATAAATTGTACATAATAAGGAATAAGGATTTTTGTATGTAATAAGGATAATTATGCTCACATTTTAATTTCTTTGTGTGACGTAATATAGTCATACAATTTATATAGGTAACTTTTGTAACACAAAGAAATCAATGTAGGCTGCATTATTAAGTCCTTAACTATGCTCATTTTTTGCAACTCATCATCGTAATATTAATTATTCAACACATTTGATGTGCTTTCCATCGACCCATAAGACCAAAACAATTATGTTTGCATAATGCATGCACTTAGATTAATGATACCAACCTAAATCTATGAATCTGCTTTACTCTGATATCTGTGTGCAGATATTGGTACGCTTTACAATGCTTGCTTAAAGTTGATGTTGCTTTTGTAACGATATTTCATGGCTTAAAATCGCGCCGCTTGTAATTTTTTTTCGTATCGTGTGGGTAAATCTGCTATCCCCTTGGTGAACTTATTCCGTATGGGATCACGCAAAATAACCTTCATTGATTTTCCAGTATGGTTGAAAATCGTTTAGCAAGATACGTGGTGAGTGCCTGGGAGCCTGCTCTGGAGGCGATCTTCCGCCACCACCCGTCCGCAAAGCTGGCGTACACGGGGCGATTGGACATAAATGACTTCACCCAGGTCTCATTGTTATGTTTATTTGCATTGCTTTTTGATTAGAACTAAGACAAAAATGTTGTCATTTTTATGTAAAAAACAAAACTCGATCTACTTATTTCTAGTCAGAATGCGATCCCAATTAAAGCCTTAAGCGGATCGCCACCATTTTTGTTTCACCCTGTATTTTCAAGAGTGACCTAGGGGACACTATGGCAACGAGCAGCAACAGTGGTTTCAGAACTGATTGTAATTTGCACAGTTTATGATGGGCCTTGTCTGGGATTACCAGATAGATGACTTTTGCGAGAGTCAACAGTGATACAATGATACTACACACACACTATTTTTTCATGGTCGTAACCTTATGTCTGAGGGACGCGACTGCTGTAGGTGATGACGCTTTCACCACTGCTCTCCAGGCCGCGCGACCTTGAGCCTTTTCCACAGTCTGCCTGCCTGTAATGTGGACCATCTCCGTGGTGCACGCTGTATAAAAAAAAACTACTTATCGAGGTGGCTTTCATATCGATAGGAAATGTTCCCAGTCTACCTAACAAGAAAGACAGCCACGTAATAAGTTTATATCGCTGCTAAAACATATCTAAAAGTAAATGTTGTATATATAGCACGTACAAGTTGTAGACTGGTACATTACATACCTACTTACAATGTTGTACCTGAATTGAAAATGTCAATAAAAAAGGCGAAAGCAATATGGGTTTTTCAACCATAACCGAGGATACACGTATGACAACGAGCCACATTAGTTGACTGTTTTGCAGGAGGGCTTCTACGCGCAAAAGCGTCTCTCCAGCCCGTTCCCAAGCTTGCAGCAGCTGATGGAGCAGGCGCCGCCACACCGCGACCCCGTGTTCATCTGCCTGTTCCAACCGCCTGTCTCCGAGTCCGGCATCGCTTCCGGCTTCGAAATCCCGACGCAGTGTAAAATTTGTAGCTTCTCACCATCATCATCATTAATATTATGTCAGCCGAAGGACGTCCACTGCTGGACAGGCCTCCCCCAAAGATTTCGACATTGACCGGCGCTGGGCCATCCGTATCCAGCGGAGATCCGCGACCACTAGGTCATCAGTCTACCTTGTAGGGGGCCTGCCCACGCTACGCCTTCCGGTACGTGGTTGCTACTCGAGAAGCTTTCCGCCCCAACGACCATCATCTACGTGCTATGTGCCCCATCGTCTGCCACCTAAGTTTAGCGATTCGGCTGCGTATGGCCTCATTGTAGCTTCTATTTACACGAAAACATTCATTTTATACCACAACACCGTAGCCTCTAAAATTAGCTACACACAGCCAAAATCGTGTTGCCGATAATTTAGCGATTGGAGGTTTGTTGTATCGACGGCTGGAGATGCATGTCAGTCAGTCTCAACAGAGCGCATTCTCGGTTACTTTATACACCACCAGAAACACACATATTTATAGAGCGAGTACGTTTTATTACAGCTGCGGCAGTCGGTATGGTGGAGGTACAGTCGAGGAATTTGATTTCAGGGCCACTTCGTACCTTGTCACAGTGAAAACAATATGAAACCTGCTAGAGATCTCATATTCTTGTCACTGTGACAAGGTACGAAGTCGCTCAGAAATCAAATTCCTCGATTATACCCACAGATAGCTTTTTTAAAACAAAAACGGTGATAAACAAGCTCACGGCCTGCCTGATTGTAAGCAGATAGTGAATAGGCATCTTCTGGGCGAGCTCGCTTCATCGTCGGCCTCATCTTTGCTCCCTGGCTACATGCTGGCCAAGAGCAATCCCATTTCTAATAAAAAAAAGATTCTTGCGACGCCATAAAAACAAGCGCTTGAGGATACGTTCTGTTGACAGCTTATTGCTGGTCTCTTATTCTCAACACAGTGCAACACTCCGCTGTCTCCTCTAAAAACAAAATAAAAACCTAACTTACTTTCCAGCCCAGGGTAAATCTTCGTCACGTCTGACCAGCTCATCCTCGACGCGTCCGATGCTACCCGATGACATTAATCTGCGCAGCTACCTTCTTCAACAACGCATGTGGTTCGGCGATCCGTAAGTATAGTATTGTAATTTTCTGCACCACCTACTCAGCTTTACATTTAATTTCTCCATTACCCAAAGGTTGTCTGGAAGAGATCGCTCTTTAGCGATAAGGCATAATGCGCATTTCTAAGGTTTAGAATTATCTGCCGGCGTCTGTATTTCTGAGTTCATATAACCTAGACCTTTTTAAGGCACGAGTGAATAGGCATCTTCTGGGTGAGCTCGCTTCATCGTCGGCCTCATCTTTGCCCTCTGGCTAGATGCTGGCCAAGAGCAATCCCATTTTTAATTAAAAATAATTTTTAAGAAAAAAAAAACGACTTCAATGGCGGAGGCCGGTAAAAGATTATTATACTTAGATGGTGCACTCTTAGATAGATATACAATAAAATAAAAATGGCTATAATGTATGTATATAATGGTAGAAGACTAGGTACCCTCAATTCCTCATGGAATCATGAAAAAACCTTGCTTGCTTGACAAACAAAACGAAGAGAACAAATCGCCAAACGTGAACTACGCGTCGTTGAAGAGTTCCGTTCTGATCATCATCAGCAGTTCCACTTCATCAAATGTCACTTTTATGAATGAAAGTGCTTGATTAGTTCATGAAAATACTAAAATCACTATTTGTGTGCCTTTCACATTTGAGGAGTTCCCTCGATTCCTAATGGATCCCATCATCAGAACTCGAGCATGACAAAAATCAATCGTGAAAATAGAACTTGCTTAACAAACACAGCTAGAAGGACAAATCGCCAAACGTGAACTTTTCGTCGTTGAAGATTTCTGTTCTGATCATCATCAGCAGTTCCACTTCATCAAATGTCACATTTTTGTATGAAAATGCTCGATTTGTTGATAAAAACACAAAAATCACTATATATTTGCCTTTAAGATTTGAGGATTTCCCTCAATTCCTCATGGATCCCATCATCAGAAATCAAGCATGGCAAAAATTAATCGTGAAAATAGAACTTGCTTAACAAACACAGCTAGGAGGACAAATCGCCAAACGTGAACTTTTTGTCGTTGAAGAGTTCTGTTCTGATCATCATCAGCAGTTCCACTTCATCCAATGTCACATTTTTGGATAAAAATGCTTGACTTGTTGATAAAAACACTAAAATTACTATATGTTATGTTTGCCTTGAAGATTTGAGGAGTTTCCTCAATTTCTCATGGATCCCATCATCAGAACTGCGTTTTGACAAAAACGGGACCAACTTGGATATATATACTTACAATCAAAAAAATAATTTTCCAAATCGGTTAAGAAATGACGGAGTAATGGACTAACAAACATTAAAAAAAAAAAAAACAAAAAAAAAAAACATACAACCGAATTGATAACCTCCTCTTTTGAAATTTTGAAGTCGGTTAAAAAAGGCCGCCTGTTGTTTTATCTTTGTTTATTCTTATTGTATGATGATTTATTATGTGAGGTATGCAATAAAGAGTAGTTGTATTGTATTCAGGGGGCGGCAAACTTTTTGACCAAAGAGCGAAATTCAGTAAAATAATCATCTTTTGGGAACCCCAGAGCCAAAAATACCTGATTTAGGTTTTTCACTATATTTTTGAGGAAACTTCAAAGAACCACAACTGGCCCTTAAAAGAGCCGCATGCGGCTCGCGAGCCGCGGTTTGCCGACTCCTGGCTATAGTTGATATTTATTAGCGGATACTAAGTAAACATGGGTTCGAATCCCGGTAAGGGCATTTGTTTCTGTGGTGAGCAGAAACATTTCTTCTTGAGACTTGGATGTTTTCTATGTATTTAAGTATATATCTTTGTCTAGTACACATAACACAAGCCTTATTGAGCTTACTATGGGACTAGTTCGATTCGTGTAAAAATTGTCCTACTAATATTTATTTATTATTATTATTATGCGTTTCACTAAATCTAATCTACTTAATCCTAAATACCGGAAACGGGCTGAAATGGAATATTAGTTTTATGACAGTAAAACTGAAATACCCACTGATCTTTATTCGCCGATCCATGATGATTCTGTTCATGTTTTGTTATTGTCATGAATGGATGTCGATCAGGTATATTCATCAGCATTGAGGGAACGACTGATGATGATGATTAGGTATATTCTAAATTAGTCTACATCTATGTAACCTTTTTCCATACATTTAATAAAATTTGCAGTGTGCCCCGCCTACTTTTCCCACCCAGCGATTCGGAGGGCTAAATCGGTTACTTTTCTGATGCGATCGCGCAGAGATACTCCCAGCATAGCCCTCTCCATTGTATCCACTGGATGCGGGTAGCGCAGGACCGGCCACTGTGGCACTCTTTACGGGAGGCCATGTCCAACAGTGGACGTCGTTAAGCTGATATGATGATGACGATGAATAATATTTGACTTCAGGTATTTTACATTTTAATGCTTTTGTTTGATTTTAGAACAAAGTCTATACGTTACTTCGAGATGGAAGACGCACACTACGAAGTAAGGTAAGTGTAATGTTTAATTAAGCATACGTCAAACTATGCAACTGGCACAACTGGTTTTTTTAAGAATGAAAGTAGGTATTCGATCGTAGCGTAGCTGCAGGGGTGTCAAATGCGCGTAGCCGACCTTTTAAAAATGTATACACACCTTGCTTGAAGAACCCCATACTGTAGTCCCTCGGGAAACCTCGGCAGGGAGCTCATTCCACAACCGGAGCGTCCGAGGGAGGAAATTCCTCTGAGACCGTACCGTACGCGACCATTTAGTAAGTTGTGAGGATGAATGCCCTGCCGACGGCGAGCAGTGCGATGGTAGAAAGCGGCCGTGGGCATCTTGTCGAACAGTTCTTCGAAGCACAACCCATTATATAAGCGATAGAACACGCACAAGGAGGCAAAGCATGCATATTATTATTATTATTATTTATACACTAGCAGCTACAAGCTGATGCGTGTATATCACTGCACTTGTTATTTAAAATAATGTTTGTTTGTAGTATGTAGTTGCCTGATCTATTTGATGACGCCTCTGTCATGAATTCTGACTATAGATTCTGTTAAAATTATCATACTTTCCAAAGAACTGTTTGAAACACTTGTAAAGGCAGAAAACGCGAGATTTTTTTTCAACCGTAGATACCGGGACAAGTGCGCAGAAGTATCTACTTCATTGAAGGAACGAGCGAAACTGCTAGCTGAGTTCGTGGCGGAGCAGATGTGTGGAACGAGTCAGGAGAAGGACTGCACCATGCCTACAGTAGCCCTCCACTTGTCTGACTTGATGGTGAGTGTAGGTATTTATTAATCACCAGAAGGGAAAATGCCTTTTCCTGATATTGTTGTCATGAATAGACTGCGTCTCCTCGGTTACAGTTTAACCACAGACTTCGGATTGCGCCTATGAGTTTAAATCTAGATATAGATAAAAACTAGGTAAAAAAAATAATAATGACAAGGTTGACGCCGCAACAGAAGAGAACGAAAGGCAGGCCTAAAAAACGTTGGAGTGACTGCGTGGAAAAGGATCTCAGGAAGATAGGAAAGTTTACCAGCTGGAAGAAGGTTGCCAGGAACCGTGTCAACTGGAGAAAGATTGTGGAGGAGGCCAAGACCCACAAAGGGCAGTAGCGCCATCGGAGAAGAAGATAGATAACTAGGTAGGTATTTCAGGCAATGCAGTTTGCTGGTTGCAAATGTTGAGCTGAGCGTATCTACCCGGCCTCATACTCACTGAATTCGCTTAGCATAGAAATATATGTAAATTCAGTTTTTCGATGATTTTTCCTCCGTAGTATCAACCATCGTCATGATCTCACATATCGACATGCAAAATGTGAGCGTGATCCGTTGAAGCGTCTAGGAGTATGAACCCAAGCGAAACACATCTGTCGCCTAAGAATGATCTTTGCTTCGCTCTGATCAAAAAACTTGAGTAAAGCCTTGCATGTACTTGTGGCGCATTCGAATGCATTTGTTTTGTATAAGTTACTAATTTTGAATATGTAATGCAAAGAACATGAACATGCCACAATTACATACAAGAGGGGCTTTACTTAAGTTTATTTTTTATTTTTATGTACCTATAAGCGTTTAATTCCTTTAGCCATGTTAGGATATTGTTTCCTATCCCTTCGCAATAAATAAATCATTTTTAGGGTTCCGTACCCCGAAAGGAAAAAACGGAACCCTTATAGGATCACTTTGTTGTCCGTCCGTCTGTCTGTCTGTCAAGACCCTTTTTCTCAGGAACACGTGGAGGTATCAAGCTGGAATTTATATCAAATCTCGATTTATATCAAATCGAATTTATATCAAAATGGTCCACTGTCCCTTGGAGCTGTAAAATAATAAAACTTCTAAGCCAACGCAATCAAAAGATACAACCGTTTATGCCGCAAAAAATTCCGCAAACTTTCGACACTCGCAAGGGAATCAAAACTTATAGGGTACTTCCCGTGAATTTCAGAATCTTGAAATTTGGTACGAAGCAAGGTAATGACGTTTCCTTTATCTGTGCTAAATGTAGCACAGATAAAGGAAAGATTGCGAAAACCGTAACAGCCCTATTCATAAAAAAACCTTAACAGAGGCTTGATCGGCCTGTTAGTTAGCAGACTGATTAAGCCTGTTTGACGGTTGTTAAGAAGTATGATTTATAAGCGCTTGCTAGCCGTCTGTTAGATAATCGGTTGCTGATAGGTGGATTAGACACGTTATGTTGGCCATCCTGACAAATCATAGACAAAAACATGGCCACATCGTGAATTAAAAAAAAAGATTGACTGCAGTGACAGCTAATTAGCGGGAAGCTAGGTAACCTCGAAATAGTCGAAATTTTCCTGCTCGTTAATGTTTCAATTATTGAATTCCACCAAAAAAAGGAGTGATAATTGGATATCGGAGGATAAAGTAAGAAAAACAATTCATTTACTTTTGTTTGGTGTGATATGTGAAGTGGATCTTTGCTAACCTACCTTTAGTGTTCCTATTGAATCTAAACACTGGACGTCCTTTTCAGATGTTGCTTCAAGAGCTAGTAAGTGAGAGTAAACATAATAGAAGATAAAAATACGGACACAAACACGTACAGCCGCAACGTCGCTGCGTGAGCGGACCTTCTTAAAAGGCAATCAAGTATTATATGGTACAGCTTTTTCCTAATGAGTGTTTATTATAGTTATGAAAGTATTGTTCTTGCAAATGAAACAATACGTATAACAAATTATTTTGCTTTTCGCTTTTAGTTCAATATTATGTAAAACGGCGCGGAACGAAAATAAAATCCGCCGAGAAACGCAAAGTTAGCACGGAAAAAATGACAGGTTTTGGGAGCCTCCGCGAGAGGGCCCCACAGATTCCAACCCCTTAAGAGCCTGGTTGCCGCAGAATTCCAAACAGATAGCAACAAGTTTGATTCGGACTCAATAAATCAGGTTGGTATGGTTATACACTCGTACCTATTTTTTACATTTACTTATGTTTCAATGATGTAAATGTCCACAAGTTTCAGTTTAAATACATGGATATAAATATCATGATATATACTTCGCTTCAGGGTCGGGGTCAAATTATAATTTATGTTTTGATTGTGTGATGTGTTTGATTGACATAAAAAGTAGTATCTGAACCTAGTGAACCTGTTGAAGTAAGTTCAAATTGACACCCATGAGCCCAATAGTATGAAGCTCTGTTGTATAAGTATATGATAAATTATTATTAACAAACAATAATCATTTAATATCATGTTAATAAAAATAATCAATAAATCAATATGGTTAGATAATGTGCATGTAATCAAACCTGAGGTAGGTTGGATGTAAGAGGTAACTTGTATTTGAAAGAGGTTTAGATAAGGTTACTTATCTATAGAGGATGGACGGAAAATATTGAACAAAGAGTAGCAAGTTAGCAGGATCAAAATAAATGTACCCAACCCAAAATTTATGGTTACCATAATAGACATGACATTTAGTTAGTAACTAACTAATACAGATGACTAATGTGAATGTAACTTAAAAATAAAAGCATGTCACCTCATAAAATATTTTATTTAAACATATTTTATTTTTTCATATACTGCTTGTACGAATTTCAGCTACTGCCCCTGCAACTGGTGAGGAGTCCTGTTCGTCAGTCACTATTGAAGCACAGGAAGCTCTACTAGTTGTACAAGAAGCCACACCACCTCCCATGAAGAGAGAAAAAAGACAATGAAGAGAGGAAAAAGAATCCAGAAATTAAAAGAACAATTACTTTTAGCTTTTAATCAAAATGGAATATTTTAAAAGTAAAAGGAAAGGAAAGGAAAGGAAAGGGAAGGATGTGGTTAAAAGTAATTGTTCTGACCCCAGATCATTTCTCTTATCTCTGTCTTCATTTTCTTTTTGGATTTTGTAAACTTTACAAAATAAATGTATTTATATGTCATTAAGTTTTTTTAATTAAATGTATGTTATTTTTTCTTATAACTTGAGCACTTCCTTGGTAATTAACATTATTAAATCATCAACTTAATGAGGTACTTTGTATAAGTACATCATTAAACATATGTAAGAAATACTCATTCGAGTAGTTCACTACTACATGCCATGAAAAGGGGGTTTACTCAAGTTATTTACCATTTTTCTTATTAATGAAATAAAGGTCTTCGGGCGACTTGAGGATTTCTGACGGTAAAGTTGTTTACGCATTTTACAAGCCTAATCTCAATAAGGTCTAATTTCCCCCTTGGGTTAGAAGGTCAGACGGCAGTCACTTCCGTAAAAACTAGTGCCTACGTCAATTCTTGGTATTAAGTAACCCTGGGCATCTTTTCGGGTGCCACTGTACTGGGTTATCGCTAGGATTCATGATGATTAATGAAATGTAAACACGTACCTTTTTATCCCTTCTTCTCATTGTAACAAGAACGAAAACGGTACGTGTTTCTTTTTCCTTGGCTGTACAGTACAGCCACCAGCATAATTTTGTATACATTATTTCTTGTGTTTTATATACTTTGGTGACCTTGAGGTGTGCAATAAAGAGTATTTGTATGGTAGGTATTGTATAGGTACCTATTTATGCCGCTGTATCTACTTACTGTTACGTAAATGATTGCAATTGACGGCCCTTATTAAGGGTTTCCACCATACCAGACGCGCCATAGTTTTCTTTTGACTCAAGTAATTAAGGCAAGCTCTTGTTGAAACCACCAGGTTCGTGGAAATAGTAATTATTGATAACCTTGTTTATTGGAAGTGGCGATGAATAAAAGCACGAAGTTGTGCATTGTTTGCCGTCCTGTTGACTGCTCCTGTGTCGGAGCAGCGCGTAACAGGTCTCTTCCCTCTCGGCTGCGTTAGAAGGGATTTTTATATAATGGGCAGAGTCACGCATCAAAGTGATTCGCCATTAGTGCTCGCGCCGAGAGTCCGAGAAGCTCTCAATTCCTCAATAATTTGGGCCGTCCCCTTGTCAAACCAGTACCGGAGCCGAAATTCTACATCGGGCAGATCCCCTATATAGGTACTCTCTATAGGATCTGCCAATTTGTAATACACATTGCGACGCCGCGGTTGTGGTAGTCCATTAACAGCTTCCACATCCCGTATAACCCGGATAACTTGCATTGTCACGAAAGTAAAGATAATGATAGACGATCACTTAAGAGTCCGCAGTAAGCTCGGTTCTCCATACAAACGTAGTTTCGCTCTCATTTTCAAACGCCATGGTAGAATAACATGAAACTTTGTATACACAATGGGAGCCGCCATATCTATGTCGGAAATTAGTTTCTCTACGGAGAAAAGTTACAGCGATTATTAAGGTTTTCATACAAGACGTAAAAAACTCAAAAACGCTGTATTTTTTTCCAGTACATTTTCTAACAACAAAAACTAATTTCCGACATAGATATGGCGGCTCCCATTGTGTATACAAAGTTTCATGTTATTTCAGCAAGGCGTTTTTAAATGAGAACTAAACTACGTTTGTATGGAGAATCGAGTTCAGCCGAGCGTACTGGGGACTCTTTATACTTGAATCATAAGATCTACATCCCACAAAGCCGTGACTATGTTAATCATCATAATTTTATTTAATATACGACTATACGTATCTTCTTAAGTACCCAATTAACAGAATTTATAAAACAACATCCATACAGAATCCCTTCGCCCTTCAATAGAAATTTTCTCATGGGTATGGTTTTTCTCTTGTCGCAATCAGCTGTTCAAATTTGTGGCGGCCATTTTGTGACTTAGCAGAGAGATAAAGAAGGGTCTACGGGCCTCTAACTTTCGAACCATTTAACAGAGCCTTGAAGGACCGATTAGCGTTGACAGAGGATTATGAATCATGTTTTTTAGCATCGGGCCCTCAAGGAGCCTTCAAGGAGCCTCTAACTTTTTATGAATAAGGCTGTAAATTTTTAGTTAGTATAATAAAATAGCTATTTACGATACAAGGGTTGTAAAACAAAGAAAGGCCGATATCGCGGATGTTTGAGGCCCGTGCCGCAGGCTAGGGTGATAAATATGCGAGAGAGGGCTTTCTGTTTTGCGACCCGTGTTATGTACACAATTTTACGTCATCACTTGCCCAAAAAGCGGTTTTTTTTTCGATGAATCTGTTACTCCACGGGTGAATTAGAATAAATAAGGTTTTCTGTGTGACATTCGTGTACATGTATGAAAAAGAAGAAGAAATAGTTTATTAGTACAAACATTGTACTAAGTAAATGGTCCTCACTCAGCATAATGTCACGGAACGAGTCGTACGATACGCTCCGTGACGCTGGTTTTCAGTGAGAAAACCAGCGTCACGCGCGCATGTATATCAGAAATAATAACAAATTTCAGAATGACCTGGGCTCTTGCATCATAGGCCTGGGCTGGATTCGGTGCGGTGGAGCGTTGGAGAGAGCCCTGCTCTACAAGGTGAATACATTACAGTGTACCTATTTGATACTTTTATAAAATATTTGTTTACCTACCAGAAACAGTTAAGATAATGATAATTTCACGAATATTTTAGGTGTTAGCAGATCGCATTGGATTGCCGTGTGCACTGCACAGGCGAAGCAGTGCCCACGCATGGTGCGAAGTTGCCATTCCTGAACCGGACCCGGTAGGTACCTTACAGTTAACTGTGTGCGTATAATTTTTTTTATGATATAAAAAAAACAGGCCCGCTGTGGTATCAATATTATCGCGGTTAGGAAATTATTTGGATGTTGCTATCGCGTGATAATAATTCCCGTGTAAAGGCCCCATTAAGCAACTTAGGTACCGGTGTAGGGTTGGAATTGTCCAATCCAACCAGTCCAACAGCCTTATTCATAAAAAGTTAGAGGCTCCTTGAAGGCTCCTTGAAGGCCCGATGCTAAAAAACATGATTCATAATCCTCTGTCAACGCTAATCGGTCCAACAAGGCTCTGCTAAATGGTTCGAAAGTTAGAGGCCCGTAGACCCTTCTTTATCTCTCTGTTAAGTCACAAAATGGCCGCCACAAATTTGAACAGCTGATTGCGACAAGAGAAAAACCATACACATGAGAAAATTTCTACGAAGGTCGAAGGGATTCTGTACGGATGTTGTTTTATAAATTCTGTTAATTGGGTACTTAAGAAGATACGTATAGTCGTATATTAAATAAAATTAGGATGATTAACATAGTTACGGCTTTATGGGAAAAATACTCTCGCTTTATAAAAAGTAGATCTTATGATTGAAATACCTATAAAGAGTCCCCAGTACGCTCGGCTGAACTCGATTCTCCATACAGACGTAGTTTAGATCTCATTTAAAAACGCCTTGCTGAAATAACATGAAACTTTGTATATCCAATGGGAGCCGCCATATCTAGGTCGGAAATTAGTTTCTGTTGTTAGAAAATGTATTGGTAAAAAATACAGCGAGTTTTTGAGTTTTTTACGTCTTGTATGAAAACCTTAATAATCGCTGTAACTTTTCTCCGTTATAACCTATATTATGCCGGATCCCATTGTGTATACAAAGTTTCATGTTATTCTAGCATGGCGTTTGAAAATGAGAGCGAAACTACGTTTGTATGGAGAACCGAGCTTACTGCGGACTCTTAAGTGATCGTCTATCATTATCTTTACTTTCGTGACAATGTAAGTTATCCGGGTTATACGGAATGTGGAAGCTGTTAATGGACTACCACAACCGCGGCGTCGCAATGTGTATTACAAATTGGCAGATCCTATAGAGAGTACCTATATAGGGGATCTGCCCGATGTAGAATTTCGGCTCCGGTACTGGTTTGACAAGGGGACGGCCCAAATTATTGACGAATTGAGAGCTTCTCGGACTCTCGGTGCGAGCACTGATGGCGAATCACTTTGATGCGTGACTCTGCCCATTATATAAAAATCCCTTCTAATGCAGCCGAGAGGGAAGAGACCTGTTACGCGCTGCGGGCGTTTCCGACAGGAGCAGTCAACAAGACGGCAAACAATGCACATCTTCGTGCTTTTATTCATCGCCACTTCCAATAAACAAGGTTATCAATAATTACGATTTCCACGAACTTGGTGGTTTCAACAAGAGCTTGCCTTAATTACTTGAGTCAAAAGAAAACTATGGCGCGTCGGGTATGGTGGAAACCCTTAATAAGGGCCGTCAATTGCAATCATGTATGTAACAGTAAGTAGATACAGCGGCATAAATAGGTACCATACAAATACTCTTTATTGCACACCTCAAGGGTCGCTAGGCCGGTTACGCGACCATCGTCAGTGTGCGACCACCTGAAGGACGAGATTTTTATCTATTAAAGATATGAATATTTTTACACACCCTACATACAGAAACAGTGAGTTCTATAAATTTTTTTAAGTTATTGAATGGGAATCTATTTATAAAACGAATCAATATCCTATCAGTTCATCAACTTATCCAAGTGATCGCAAACCGGCACACCAAATTAGCTGGTCGCTAACCGGCCTATCGACCCTAACTACTTTATAGATATAATATAATTTAGTAAGAAGCTTGTTACCAAAGTATATAAAACACAAGAAATAATGTATACAAAATTATGCTGGTGGCTGTACTGTACAGCCAAGGAAAAAGAAACACGTACCGTTTTCGTTCTTGTTGCAATGTGAAGAAGGGATAAAAAGGTACGTGTTTACATTTCATTAATCATCATGAATCCTAGCGATAACCCAGTACAGTTGCACCCGGAAAGATGCCCAGGGTTACTTAATCCCAAGAATTGACGTAGGCACTAGTTTTTACGGAAGTGACTGCCGTCTGACCTTCTAACCCAAGGGGGAAATTAGACCTTATTGAGATTAGGATTGTCAAATGCGTGAACAACTTTACCGTCAGAAATCCTCAAGTCGCCTGAAGACCTTTATTTCATTAATAAGAAAAATGATAAATAACTTGTGTAAACCCCCTTTTCATGGCATGTACTAGTGAACTACTCGAATGAGTATTTCTTATATATGTTTAATGATGTACTTATACAAAGTACCTCATTAAGTTGATGATTTAATAATGTTAATTACCAAGGAGTTGCTCAAGTTATAAGAAAAAATAACATACATTTAATTTAAAAAAACTTAATGACATATAAATACATTTATTTTGTAAAGTTTACAAAATCCAAAAAGAAAATGAAGACAGATACAAAATCCAAAAAGAAAAATAAGAAAAATAATCTGGGGTCAGAACAATTACTTTTAACCACATTGAACTACCTTTCCTTTTACTTTTAAAATATTCCATTTTGATTAAAAGCTAAAAGTAATTGTTCTTTTAATTTCAGGATTCTTTCTCCTCTCTTCATTGTCTTTTTTCTCTCTTCATGGGAGGTGGTGTGGCTTCTTGCACAACTGGTAGAGCTTCCTGTGCTTCAATAGTGACGAACAGTACTCCTCACCAGTTGCAGGGGCAGTAGCTGAAGTTCGTACAAGCAGTATCTGAAAAAATAAAATATGTTTAAATAAAATATTTTATGAGGTGACATGCTTTTATTTTTAAGTTACATTCACATTAGTCATCTGTATTAGTTATAGTTACTAACTAAATGTCATGTCTATTATGGTAACCATACATTTTGGGTTGGGTACATTTAATTTGATCCTGCTAACTTGCTACTTTTTGTTCAATATTTTCCATCCATCCTCTGTAGATAAGTAACCTTATCTAAACCTCTTTCAAATACAAGTTACCTCTTACATCCAACCTACCTCAGGCTTGATTACATGCACATTATCTAACCATATTGATTTATTGATTATTTTTATTTACATGATATTAAATGATTGTTGTTAGTTAATAATAATTTATCATATACTTATGCAACAGAGCTTCATACTATAGGGCTCATGGGTGTCAATTTGAACTTACTTCAACGGGTTCACTAGGTTCAGATACTACTTTTTATGTCAATCAAACACATCACACAATCAAACCATAAATTATAATTTGACCCCGACCCTGAAGCGAAGTATATCATGATATTTATATCCATGTATTTCAAACTGAAACTTGTGGACATATACATCATTGAAACATAAGTAAATGTAAAAAATAGGTACGAGTGTATAACCATACCAACCTGATTTATTGAGTCCGAATCAAACTTGTTGCTATCTGTCTGGAATTCTGCAGCAACCAGGCTCTTAAGGGGTTGGAATCTGTGGGGCCCTCTCGCAGAGGCTCCCAAAACCTGACGTTATTCCGTGCTAACTTTGCGTTTCTCGGCGGATTTTATTTTCGTTCCGCGCCGTTTCACATAATATTGAACTAAAAGCGAAAAGCAAAATAATTTGTTATACGTATTGTTTCATTTGCAAGAACAATACTTTCATAACTATAATAAACACTCATTAGGAAAAAGCTGTACCATATAATACTTCCAACAATTTGATTGCCTTTTAAGAAGGTCTGCTCACGCAGCGACGTTGCGGCTGTACGTGTTTGTGTCCGTATTTTTATCTTCTATTATGTTTACTCTCACTTACTAGCTCTTGAAGCAACATCTGAAAAGGACGTCCAGTGTTTAGATTCAATAGGAACACTAAAGGTAGGTTAGCAAAGATCCATTTCACATATGACACCAAACAAAAGTAAATGAATTGTTTTTCTTACTTTATCCTCCGATATCCAATTATCACTCCTTTTTTTGGTGGAATTCATTTATAAATTCAATAATTGAAAACTTAACGATCAGGAAAATTTCTACTATTTCGAGGTTACCTAGCTTCCCGCTAATTAGCTGTCACTGCAGTCAATCTTTTTTTTTAATTCACGATGTGGCCATGTTTTTGTCTATGATTTGTCAGGATGGCCAACATAACGTGTCTAATCCACCTATCAGCAACCGATTAACTAACAGACGGCTAGCAAGCGCTTATAAATCATACTTCTTAACAACCGTCAAACAGGCTTAATCAG
This sequence comes from Notocelia uddmanniana, assembly GCA_905163555.1. Taxonomy (NCBI): domain Eukaryota; kingdom Metazoa; phylum Arthropoda; class Insecta; order Lepidoptera; family Tortricidae; genus Notocelia; species Notocelia uddmanniana. The sequence goes on from LR991057.1 coordinate 4,871,931, forward strand.
TCTGCTAACTAACAGGCTGATCAAGCCTCTGTTAAGGTTTTTTTATGAATAAGGCTGCAAGTGTTTACCTATAGGCTATTACTGAACCAGCGAGCAACATCTTAGGCCTTGTCATCGCTTTCCATCAGGTGAGACTAAGGCCAATCGCTGGTCAGTCTATCATAAAAAAAAACCTACAAAGGAATGTTTACAGGAAGAAGGCAAAGAAGAGAGCTACCCCGCAGGTCTGCTCCGCGCTAACTACGTAGTAGACCTGACTGTGCGTCCGGGGCGGCTGCTCCCACGCGGCGGAGAAGAAGCGCGGCGTGTGTGCGGCTGCGCGCCGCAGCAGCCGCCGTACACGGCGCGCGCGCCACAAGGCTGCTACTGTCGCCCTGAACATCATGCTGGCTAAATATCTACTCGAGAGCTATTCGTTCACAAGTAATCACGCTTTTGTTGACACAGACCGGAATAAAACATTGACTGATTTATTAATTTCTCTTGTTTTTTATTTGTCCCGTGACCCAGAAGACAACAGTAGGTATAGGATTCGTTGATGCCGTTGTTACTCAGCTTATGACATTATAGGGGTATTTAGTGTTCATGGTGATAACTCTCTTACTGAAAAAAGACGAATGAAAGTTAGAAAGCAAAGTACTTAACCTTTTGGACGCCAAAGACCCATATATCCGCACCATCGGTTCAACGCCAACGACGGATATATCGGTCACGGCGTGCGGTGCGATATCAACCTACATGCATTTCAATAGGGTTCAACTTCGTGTTTGAGATTTGGATGTCATGGCTTGTGAGTGCCAGCTTTTGTATTTGACAGAGCGTTGAAAAGGTTAACGCTAATTACGTAATAAACCTGACGGTGTCCAGGGCGACTGTAGCCACGCAGCGGGGAGGCCTTGCGCGTATGCGGCTGCGCACCGCTGCCCTGCCGCCATGCACGGTGCGCGCGCAACAAGGCTGCTACTGTCAATGTCGCCCTGAACATCATGCCGGCTATTATCTACTCGGAGCTATACTTACAATCATTTGAACTGACCGAAATGTATCAAATTAGTTAGTAGTTAGTGTTAGTTAGCTTTTAGTAGTTCTAAAAGCGACTTTACTTTCCAAGCAAGAAGATTCAGATTCTAATGACAGTTTTTTAATCGGTTATCTATACATAATATATCTATACTAATATACTAATTATATATTAATATTATAAAGCTGAAGAGTTTGTTTGTTTGTTTGAACGCGCTAATGTCAGGAACTACTGGTTCGAATTGAAAAATTGTTTTTGTGTTCAATAGTCCATTTATCGAGAAAGGCTATTAACATCACGCTGCGACCAATAGGAGCGAAGACGCGGACGTAGTTGCGGGCAACAGCTAGTATAAATAAAATACAATCGTGTTAATTATACCATTTATAACTTGACAACGGCTGAACCGATATTCATGCTCTTTGATTTTTTGGATTCGTCTTAGTACCGAGCTATTAAAATAAATCGGTAAAATATACGAAAAAAAGACAGAGTTCGCCAGGACAGCTAGTTTTAAATAATTTCATCTATAAGTACATGTAATGATTCTTTTTGTTAACACAGATCGGGATTAAACATTTATTAATTTCTCTTGTTGTTTACTTGTCCAGTGACCCAGGAGACAACAGTACGTATTAGATACAGTACTCGTTGATGCCGTGATACTCTGACGGTGTGTCAAAAATATTTAGCTTTCTGACAACTAAAATATTATTGCGAAGTTTCGTCTTTAGGTACTTAATATTTTTTTCTCAAACATGCAATGAAATATTGATGTTATGTTCCTTATCATAGGCTGCGAAGTATGACGTTTCAGGTACGGCTAGGACAAGAGGTCGTTAATGGAATTTCATACAAATCTTGCAGGCCTAGGCCGGCAAAGTCCTCTTTTTTAATTCCATTCCACATAAATTTGTGGCACAGGCATCGTGACATTCTGCCACTATGCGTATTAAAAATAAAATTTTGTTTTTCGGCGGGAAATTTGGGGTTGCCCGCCTTAGACCTATCCGGTCTCGCTTCGCTCGGCCGTATATATAGGTATGTCTTCGGCCGGCAACCCCTTTCGTCCCGGCGTCTGTAGTAATGTACTATTGCATGTTGTGCCTAACACTGTTTAGTAAATATAGACAAGTCGTATTCAAGTTTAATTCAGTTATCTTGCATTAAAAAAAACGTGAATGAGTATTAGTTTTAGACGAGTAGCTGTCACAAAAAATTTTTTTCGACTTTTTCTCGTTGTTTGATCGAAAAGTACGATAATACCAAAAAAAACTTTTAATAATTTGCATCGAAACTATCTTAAGTAGTATGTTAAGATAAGTTAAAATTAAGGTTAAATTAAAATAGGTCAGTACTCGGAACTTTTATTACTACTTTGTGCTGTCATTTTTGCCTCGCGTGACTCGGGGAGACAAAAAGTTTATAAAGTGACCGGAGACGACGATGAATAGGGTCTAAGGGAGGTATTCCACTCATCCAATATCTTTGTCCAATATACATTTGATCAAAGAAATTGGATGATTTCATCAAACTCGTATGGAACCCCGACATTTGATCAAAAATTCCGATGACAGGTAAATCAATATCGCATGAAAAAAAAATGAAACTTGGACAAAGATATTGAATGAGTGGAATGGGCCACTGTCAAAGAAATTTGATCAAAGATTGGACAAAGATATTGGACGAGTGGAACAGGGGCTTTTCAGCTTGAAATGCGTTTTTTTCTGTGGAGATGTTAGTATAACTTGTTTGTACCAGATGTCACTGGGTGCTATCTCTATCGCACTTGCATATTGGACTGACAGACATGCAGCAGTCGTGCGGTTAGTTCTTACTAAATAGCACAGCGGCGCTACAATCTATGTGGAGTATTTCACTGATATCTCTATCTCAGTATATATATTATACTTTGTGGAGTGGAATACCACCCTTAAATATAATGCCCTAATTGGAGACAAGTGCGCCCCGATAGATCTATAAAGTCACAGCTAAAACTTTATTCATAACTTTTGTACAAAAATAAAATACAATTGATTGTTATTTCATGTTTAATTTCGTGTAAAATATACAAGGCAGTTAAAATTTTATAAATAACAATAAACCTTTCAAGGCACGTTATTAAATACAATCGATTGCACAATATGGACGGACAGACGATCAAAAACAAGACGATACAAAACACGTCTTTTAACAGCTACCACAGGTACTAACTAATACACAACTAATATTTTATTACATAAAATTAAGTAGTAATACAGCATTTGCACTTCATAAGGTCATTGTAAAATAAATCTTATGGCTATACCTTTAAGGTAACTAGTGCAAAAATACTAAAACAACGAAATAATCAATCCGCAACCGCAGGCATTACAGTATCTAACAATTAACACAATTTTGGTAGTTTTAAATATTAAATGAAAAATATTTCTATACCCGGTTTCTTTTACCTATAAAGTGCTATGCCATACAAGTTCTATGTAATGAACAAATGAGCTTGCTGTATTATAGATAAAATAAAACCAACTATAGTGAATTATGCCTGTCGATCAGAATTTAAAGTGACAAAAATATAAAATGTCATATAATTATGCATTTAATCTAAAAATACATAAACTCGCATCCTTAATTCTATTATGTAGATAAGGCAATAAAGTAAACTTTTTCCGTTTCTCACCATAACCGAGTAAAAAGCTGATTATTGTTAACCTTTTGAACGCCATTCTTCATGAACGACACTTACACGCCAACTCGTTTTCCATAAGAGATTAAATATGAGCCTTAGTGTAAAGCACGAAGGTCACTTTGACCAACGTACGTCATTACTCGTTGTTGGCGCCGTAGGCACGAAAACATTAAACACCTTTAGGTCACCTTGGCGTTCAAAGGGTTAAAGAAAAAAATCGTGCTTTTATATCTCTTCTCTAGTTTTATCAGTCTAGTTCAAGTACGTAATAATATTACTGCATTAATTGGACTAAACATGTCAATGTTTGTTCGTAGACCTAAAACTAATATTAGCTAAACTCAGTCTATGTGAAACTGGTAATTGCAATCAAGCTTCCATAATGGAATGTGACATTAACTGTCAAAGTACAAACTAGCTCATTAAAAAAAACTTATACTAGCAACGGTGGTTATCATGGTTATAATTTAAAGATTTTAAAGCAAAAACATACCAAAAGGTATCATAATAAGTTGAAGTGTGAAATAGGTAAAAGTTCTATTATTATATAAATGAAAAATGTGTGGTTTTTCTTAATTAAGCGCCATAAATATTTAAGGTCGTAGTTATTCTAAATCATGAAAGTAATAAGGGCCCTCCCTGTAAGGACCTCTTTAATTAAAGGCCACTGTACACACATACAAGACTCGCATGCGGGTTTCATTACATTGCGGGTACGGCCTATAATCTTCAAAGAAAAAAACCTGGCGTTATTATCTGTTGTGTGCTATTAATGACCAAAGTACCTCGCTCCCCTCACCCCTTCCCTTCCGTCATCAATCTGTCCTTTGTCATGCCACCAGCCCGGCTAGTATGATAGCTTATACCGTCACGTTTTATGTGACGTTTCAGTACATTTTGGCCATATAACGTGACGGTATAAGCTATCATACTAGCCGGGCAGTTTTTTAATTAGTTCAATTATGTAGTCGAGGCCGCCATTACTGCCTTATACTTGATCGAGTGAAATATTGTTAATTTTCAATCCGAGCTTATACTCTTAGGTAAAACCGTAATATTGTGGTTCCATAGTTATGTTTTAAGTAAGGCCAAAATGTACTACAAGTGTTGTGTCGATAACTGTGCAGGAAAACGACAGGACGGTAAAATGTACCAGTTCCCCTCTTCGGAGATAGGACTCCACAAGTGCAGTGTATAAATAGTGATCAGCTTCGTAATTTGTATCCGCGAACTCTGGAAGACGATAAAATTTGCCGTGCTTATTTCGTGTGATGTAATAAACAGGATCTTGAAAGACACAGATATATGACGTTTAACGAGAAAGTGCCAGAAGCCTGCAACAACAGGCCTGTTATAAATATAATAAGAAATTAAGAATTACACGAAAATTTTTTCAATTGTTTCATTTCGCATTTCACTTATAAATAGCATAATTTAAGCTTTTAAAGCAACCAGTGGACCCGATTCTACGGCGGCCGCTAAATCTCCTAATTTTATTTAGGCGTCGCTAAACCACTTTGCTATTCTATGAGCAGCTGTCATAATCAAATGACAACACCAATTTGAATCTGACGTTTCTTAATTTAGGCGGTCTATTCAATTTAGGTTTAGCTGCTTAAACGCTATTCAGTACATGCCTTATTTAAGCAAAAACATAGAAACGTCAAGCTTAATTGTCTAATTTTAGCGGCGAATAAAATAGTCCCGTTTAAAATACGATAACACAAAAAACTCAAGTTGTGCAGAATCAATCTCTTTCGAAATGGATGAAGAATATGTCATAGCTGCTGTGGTGGCCGAAGAGAGGGAAGAGGGTGAGGGTGAAAAAATTTATCTGAAGAGGTTGCGAGACGAATCTAACCCATTTGACCGGTCCGAGCGGAAGTTCCGTAAATTGTTTAGGCTGTCGCGGGCCATGGGCCGGCACGTAGTGGACACTTTGTGTGAAGGCGATGCACTACGAGCATCCCGGACGGTTCCCCCACATTTAAAGGTTCTAAGTGCACTGAACTTTTTTGCCCATGGCAGCTACCAGACTGCTGTGGGAGAAATTAATATTCTGGGTCAAAGTCAACCAACAATAAGCCGCAGTCTGGCAACCGTGTGTCCTGTTATTATAGAAAGATTGACCCCACATTGGATCAAATTCCCAGTGACCAGACTGGAGAAAGACAGGGCAATGCAGGAGTTCCAGGAAAATTTTGGAATGCCATATACATTGGGTGCGGCAGATGGGAGTCACATCCCTATACACAAACCCCCAAATAACCACCCAATAGCCCCGGGTAATATTTTCTACAACAGAAAAGGGTTTTATAGTATAAATTGTCAAGTGGTGTACGATGCCACAGTATAAATTGTCAAGTGGTGTACGATGCCACAGGTCGGATCACTAGCGTGAACCCTAACTTTCCGGGCTCAACCCATGATGCTGCTGTTTGGAGGAGCAGCAATGTGCACCAGCACCTCGAAGGGCAGTATCTTCAGAACCAAGCGATGGAGTGGCTTCTTGGGGACAAAGGCTACCCACTTCTCCCCTGGCTGATGACCCCTCATCCTGACCCAGTTGCACAGTCACCAGAGGCAAGATTTAATAGGTGCCATGCACAGGCGAGAGGGGTCATAGAGATGTGCTTTCTTCGTACTTGACAGCAGTTTTTTTTAATGTTGCCTATTCAAATTTAATTAATTATTCCTAATTACATAATAAAAAAAAGTTACTTTTTAGTGGTCTAAGATGTGTGAAATAGTATGAAATACAAGTAATGGATAAAATGTATTAAATTATCATATTCAACCTTAAAGAAAATACGATTTACAGTTTTTATACAGATTTCATTCATTCATTCGTTCACTTATTTTTTTAAAGTAGCAACACACTCAATTCAACTTAGAAATTTTAGAATACGGATAAAAACTGGCTAAATTTAGTCAGCTTGACATTGTGGAATAGCACTTGTTAAATCCGCTGTCTAAAATATGATTACAAATTACACATTTTAATTTTAGGCTATTTAGGCGATGTGCTCGTAGAATCACGTCCAATTACCCCAGTACCTACCTAAAGGCTCATTGCATTTAGCCCCATTGTCTACAAATATCCATCGAATTTTGGCTAATATGGCACTCTGACAGTTGTTCGTCTGATACGTAAAGTCGAGTCCAGAATTAGGCGAACTAACTTGACAGTTCATTGTACACTAATGTTGCCACAGTTTGGCTAGTGCTGTTAATATCGATATTTAAAAAGTCTAGTTATGTTTGTTGTGTTAGTCTTATTGTGTTTGGAATCAAACTAATAATTTTAGTAAGCAAAATAATAATAATGAAAATTGTTTGGAATAAAAAATACATCGAACATCATTTTGGACATTGTTAAGGACGCTGTCCGCCATTTTGTTTTGTTTAATTAAAGTGTTGTAGTTCGTCCCTATTTGGCAAGTATGTATGAATGTGAAAGTTTTGACGACAATTACTTGATAAAATATAAATAGAACAGATTTATAGAAGGCACAAGGTTATATCGACATATTTGCGTCGACATAAACCTATCACTATTTTTTTTTCTATGTGGGCATCATTTTCGGCTGTCAAGTTAGTTCGCCTAAATCAGGACTCGACTTTAGTATCTCTTAAAGTTCAATAGATCTGCCAAACAGCGCAATGTAGTGAAAATCGCATAATAATAATCTTTTATTTCGGACAGAATCCATAATGTGTTAAATTGCTTTGTCCATGTATACATAAGGAGGGAGTCCCATCTATCTGCTAACGCTGTCAGCTTTACAACGCCAACGCTATCGTATCATAGGTACGAGTTTCGTTTATTTATTTAGACACGTCGATTGAACACATTGTACCACCGTAACCCGTAATGTAATTAAACTCGCACGAGTCTCGTAGGTGTGTGCAGAGGCCTTAATAGTGAACAGGCATCTTTTAGGTGAGCGTGTTCCATCTTAGACCTTGTCTTAAATTTTCATCAGGTTATACTAGGGTCAAACGCAATCCCATTTTTAACTTAAAAAAATGTAACTATAAATCCTTAGAAGGACTTGTTCGGTCAACCAAATTGATTTCTCGGCCACTTTGTACCTTGTCACAGCGAAACTCAATACGAAAGCTGCTAGAGAACTCATTGTCATTGTGACAAGGAACAAAAAAATTGGTCATTGGGATAAACTCGCCTTTGTACATATGTCAACTGTTCTTGTAATTACTGTTTATTGTTATATTTCACTCATGTACAATAAAGAATTTTACATACATAGTACATACATACATACATACAAGGTATGAAGTGGTACAGAAAACAAACTGTTTGACTGCAGACGTACAGTTCATGACAGACGTGTATGACAATGTGGAGCCACTTAAGAGTCCGCAGTAAGCTCGGTTCTCCATACAAACGTAGTTACGCTCTCATTTTAAAACGCTATGCTAGAATAACATGAAACTTTGTATACACCATGGGATCCGGCATATCTAGGTCGGAAATTAGTTTCTGCTGCTTGAAATTATAATGGAGAAAAAATACAGCGATTATTAAGGTTTTCATACAAGACGTAAAAAACTCTGAAACTCGCTGTATTTTTTTTTCTATTACAATTTCTAGCAACAAAAACTAGTTTCTGACTTAAATATGGCGGCTCCCATTGTGCATACAAAGTTTCATGTCATTCTAGCATGGCGTTTTAAAATGAGAACGAAACTACGTTTGTATGGAGAACCGAGCGTACTGCGCCCTCTTAAACAACGTAAGCTTCATCGTAAGTTAGACGGTGGTCTGCGGGACTCCCTTGACGATGGTGGTGCGGGAGCGAGCGCGGGGCAGCGGCGGGCCGGGCGCCGGCGCCGGCCGCGGCGAGCTCGCCACCAGCCCGGGCTCGGGCCGCCCCGACACCAGCCCCTCCTTCAGGGACAGCGCCGAGCCGGTCGACGCGGCCGAGGCGGGCCGGGTGGAGAGCGTGGCTAGCGTCGCTGGCTGGGACGTCTGCGGGACAAAACGTAGTCTGTTAACCTAGTTTCCTAGGTCCCGGGTTCGAATCCCGGTAAGGGAATTTGTTTCTGTAGTGAGAAGAAACATTTGTTCCTGACAGTTGGATGTTTTCTATATAACACATCGTCGTCTAGTACCCATAACACAAGCCTTATTGAGCTTACAATGGGACTAGTTCGATTTGTGTAAAATACTTTATTACATAACTTTTCGCTTCACTCAGTATTCATTATACCGCCCTCGCTGTAAATATATCATTTTGCTTACCCGCCTACAATGACCGTCAAAAACGTCGCAAACAAAGCGCTAATTTCCAGCATTGTTGCACCATCTGTTGTAGCATCTTACGACCATTAATGATATACTGAAATGTGACCTAGATATGAAATACAGAAGGGTCTATATAAATCTTACTAGAAAACACAAAGAACACTTCGCGAGAACGACAAGTCAAAGTCACTGTTGACCGAGCAAGCGAAGCGTCTCCGTTTCAGTTTTCGACAAAAAATCTTTCGTACGAGTATATCTGTCCAGATGTTCGCTACAGGTCGCATTTCTCAACCGATTCTCGTGAAATTTTGTGAGCAGGTTCGATATTTATATAAAATTTTTTTGGCGAGTCACTTTCCGGAAACTTTGAAATTAGTTTTTTTTTGCGAGGTCTACAGCTCACAGATCCACTAGTTTTTATTAGGGTTAAATGGATGAATGGCCCTGGGACCCGGGTATGTCCTAAAACTAGTATCTTTAGATATTGGCGATACTGCGACCACCAACCCGCATGCCAAGCGTGGCGATTATGGCATTTACCCCCCATGAAATTGGGGGAGGCCTATGTCCAGCAGTGGACGTCCCTCGGCTGATATGGTGGTAGTGAATGAATGGCTTCGAGAAAAGATGGTACGGCTGTGCCCTAGCTCGTTTGTTATGCTCGACTTACCCCCAGATTAATAATCCTCAAGGATTGAACTAAGTACTTACAGCACGACTAAGCGTGGGAGGCGTGTGCGGCTTTTTGACCGGCACGTCGCGGTACTCGTAGATGTTGTCGCGCGACCGCGTCGTGTTGTCGATGCCGCTCTCGTCCAACTCGGGCACCATGAATATGTCGCCGTCGTAGAACCGGTCCGATTCTCTGCAATAATCATGTTCGTTAACGTATAGCCTAGACTTCCATGATGGTCATACGGAAAATATTTGTTAGTACAGGTTTAATGCGATATTTATTTTTTACCTTTATTACCGAACTGAACTGACGTCTCAGCAATTTGCCAACGGATATATTGGTACATAACATTTAACTACCCCACAAAAGTTATAATACTTATACTAATTAATATATGTGTACATCAGTGGCGGCGCGTAAGAATTTTCGCTGGGCAACCCGGAGCAAAAAAGCACCTACCTTAAAATTTATAATTTTTCTTTAAAAGCAAAGGTATATTTGTGTTCTTGAGAGCAACCCCTTGCAGTAAGTGTATACCACTTTTGCCATACTTGTCATTTCATCACTGACGTCACGTAAATAATGTATGTCGAGTCGAGTATGACAAAAGCGGCTTTGAAAAAAGCCTTTTGAACAGCATTCACATCTAAACTTAATTAAATTATTTACAATTAAACAACTGACGAAAACAAAAAAAAAACCTGCAAATACGCCTTCCTCGCAACGGAACAACAATTATTAATGCTTGCCTTGTAATTACCTTGTAGATCTAAATTCCACTGGTTAAAAGATTAATTAATTATTTATGCACTAATCTTATCAAAACAACAAATCACAACACCAAACATTCATACTATTCGTATTCGTAGAGTAACCGGGCAAATGTAAACTGTATTGCCACCCCATTCCGTTATTCACCCAAGAATCCAAAAAACGGGCACTTTGGTTGCGAAATTCTTGGTAAGTAATTAAATTATTGAGCTTCGAACTACGTTAGACCATTGTGTTTTATGAAACAATTTATTTTTATTTTAAATTATAATTATAAATAATAGAATTTTATATTTTGCGCAATCCATTCCACACAGTTTTCGATGAGAGTAAAGTATGGCAATGTTTTAATAAGTGCGCCAAATTTGGACAGTTTCTAAATTGCTAAGCCATTTATTCTAATATAAACCTTATAAATTTATAGTCAAGGTCTAAATTCGAATGAGACACCTTACCGTAACACGATAATAATCGGCTTTCTTTCGGCGGCCATTTTGCGATGCGTGTCCTTGACAATTTACGAACGTAGTGCGTGCAATTTCAATGACAAGCGGAATTTTATGAATGAGATGGCTAGGTAAGGCAAGACAAAATACACGGGCTTGTCTTAGCGTTAGCGCGTTCGACCAAGCTAATGAGGTGCAAACTCAGCTTGGTCAAGAAGTACGTGCGTAGTAAATAATGAATGTAGTGATTGTTGAAATGTATTGTGAAGCTAAGATACTTACTTATAGTCAATTTGTCCATGATACTACGTGTTTATGTAATAAATATTTTGTATATTTATTGATGAGTGATTTATGATGAGTTTGATATATTGTACCAAAAAATTTAGGCAAGCCGGTGGGAATCGTGTGCGCTCCGCCACTGGTGTACATTATACAAAGCGCGAGAGTTTAAAAGTGTAACATTCGTGGTCAAACAATAAAAGTTGCTGCGCTCCGTGACTAAAGAGACAAAAGAGAAACAATTTCTTTAAAAATACTTTTTAACGCATAGCCCTGCTCTGCTATGCTATGCTCAGTAAGGAATCCAATTATGTTCATAGGTTTGAATAGAAAACTACCGCACGTCTAACACATTAAAATATCATGAAAACTGATGTCTGTAACGTCGAATATCGCTCGAAATGTTTGTTCGGTCCTTACTCGCATATTGGATCTTAAAGATGTCAGTGACCAGTTTCATAATATTTTAATATCTTCATAGTTGCCGAAATATTTATTATCTAGTGCGCTTTGGAAATTCTAAATATTCTACTCGGTGACTCAGAAGACACAAAAAAAGCAATAAAAATCATTCCGTTAATTCATTCGTATTATCCCTTCGTCAATCCATACGGGAATTCAAACATCCATTTTACTCTTACCTCATAGGCGTTGTGCCTTGTGACCAAAGAATATAATACTCACTAATGAGACTTTTGACTTTTACTTGCCCGTAATATACAAATTTTTGACAACATTTCTTTCCAAGTAGTCATCTCTCATTCATCTTAACTCATCTCGTTGATTTGTTAACAAGAGACCCAAAAATATATTTTATAGGTCTTAGTTTATTTTCTTTTCGTGCGCTGTGACTGCAGCACACTTTCTTTAGCAAAACCGCCTTACTAATAGTACTTCTGTGTGATTTTTCACGCTATGACACCTTACTTGTCACTTACTCTCTTTTAGAATGAGGAACTTTTGAAATCGATTTTTTAAATATGAAATTGTGATTCGTGAATTTGTGGTTATACATATATTTTTTTATCCTCTATTCTATTTGATTTCATCGGAAAAAGGCCCGCTTCAAAGTTAAATGTTGTCAATTGAGTTGCAAAAACCGGCCAAGTGCGAGTCGGACTCCCGCACGAAGGGTTCCGTACCAGAAAAAAAACGCCAACAACTACTCTGTTGTATCAGAGCCCCCCTTAATTATTATTAATTTGTTTTTAGTATTTGTTGTTATAGCGGCAACAGAAATACACAATCTGAAAATTTCAACTGTTACGGTTCTTGAGATACAGCCTGGTGACAGATGGACGGACGGACGGACACCAAAGTCTTAGTAATAGGGTCCCGTCTTTACCCTTTGGGTACGGGTTTTTAGGGTAAAAAGCGTCAAAAAATATTTGCAAGCTTTTTTCAAAATGTGCATTAAATATGGCAAACAAACAGTACATGTCACTCAAAGTAGGCAAAAAAATACCAAAGTTGAAGCCGCATAAAATGAAAATGACTTGTAATATTTTTCACCTACATTGCCGGTAGTAATTTCCACTTAGGAGGTATAGCCCTGCGTGAAATATAAAACACTTTTTAGTTAGTAGTTAGTAGTAGTTAGTAGTTAGTGCAGATGTTAATGCTTTCCCGTCGGGTAAATTCTGAATATGACTAGACTCGAAGAAGTGTCAATCAATTACCTTATTATTTAAATCCCATCAAAAACACAAATGTGCAAATGGGAGCCAAGTTCAATATTAAGAATATGCGATGCTTGGTTGTCGTCTCCACCGACAAAAGAATTGAGATCTAAATGGGTGCCAAGTTCCGTAGATTCTCTGAAATGGTGCCAAGTCCGGCACTACATTGTTTACAGTAAAACTAATTTACTGCGGCTTAATGCATTTTGAGCTTTAACTTGGCAGTTTTCTTAAATATCCAACAGCTTATATGGTATTATAACATACTGCATAGAAAACTGCCAAGTTAAGGATCAAAATACATTAAGCCGTAGTAAATTAATTTTACTGTAAACAATGTAGTGCCGGATTTGGCACCATTTCAGAGAATTCCATAATAAGGCTTAACCGAATATAGTTGGTGACGTACTGCAAAAGTTGTATCGTTAGTCTGTATCGACATCGACTAAGGAATGGCTGTATCGATAAACAGAGATCGATAATTGAAGTTAATGTATAAAATACGCTTTTTATTAAATTTTATTGTTTCGGGGTTGTGTAAAAATAAGACAACGTTGAATTCTATGGTCGTCATCGTTAGCAGTTTCAAAAAAGTTCGAACGCGTATAGAAATCTCAATAGGCATCCGTACTCGGAGTTGATATATTATAATAATACCTATACTCTAACTTATTTATATGTGAATTAGATACAATAAAATTAATAATCATGTAACAGATCGCAGCGGCAAGCATATTTCACTTCTGTTATTATGGATGACATACGATTGAAAGTGCCAAGTATTGGATCAGTGCCGCGCTCAGGAACGTTTACCTCACACTATCGTTCGGATATTATATAAAGTACAACATACCTCTTAGCATTCCGCCAAAGCATGCAGCACACTACTAACAAGACCAGCAGTAGCAGACACGCCACGGAAACTGTCCAGAAGGCGATTTGGAGAGGTTGTTTGGGTTCCCACCAATACTGGAAGAAAAAACAATGAACAGATTATATATATATCGCCGGTTGACAACGTAAACTCACTGTAGGTCGTATCTTTGCATCGTTTTAGTACTGAGATACGAGGTTTCTGAGTAATGCACAGATATCATAGTAAAGCAGAATTCTGTAGATCTGATCTATTCTTACTAATGCACAAATCAGTAAGTGTCAGTGTCTCCGCTTTCATAACTGCTAATTGTACTGAACTTGTAGTATGGTCCTTAAGACCACACGCGAAGCACAGCTGATAGTTAATAAATAAATCATTTTCTATTTTCTATTTCCAACATGTAATGCCTGACACTTCAAACTGACGTTTGTGACGTTTTGGATTATATAGGATTTAATCACAGATATCAGAGTAAAGCAGATCCGCTCATTTAAGTTGAACGATTTTTGTACGTCTGATCTATTCTCACTAATGTACAAATCAGAAAGTTTGAGAGAGACAGATAAGTGACATCTGACACGTCTTCACCTGTCAGTGTCTCCGTCTTCATAACTGAAAATTGTACTGTACTGACGTTATGGTGTGTTAAGTTTATATGGGATTTGACATCCTGGTGTGCTCGCAAATCGAGACAACTTGTAAACAGCCGAAAATGATTGTATTATCTGTCGCATTCTAACTCATTTTGGTGCACCATAAGGATTAAAGAGACAACTATATGGAAAATCATCTGGCTTAATACTGCGAGTCTGCTTTTCTCTGATGTCTGTGGATTTAATTAACATTTTGGTGAGCTTTTAAAAGGAGACATTTCGTTAACAGCCGAATATGAAAGTACTTTTCCGCACTAACATGACAATACCGCGACAGTTGGGATGCGAGAAAGTAGTGAAAGTGACAACGTACTAAAATGATCATCTACCTTTGCTGTTGACTTTACGTGGGACTCACCTCAGTGATGGGTGGGTAAGTGGGCACGAACCGGCCTATGACGGTGGGAAGGTACATGGTCCAGAAGGCGAGCTCCGTCTGCCGGTAGTTGAGCTGGATGGTGGAGTTGTAAGTGGTGTTAAGGTTGAGATACCGGAGTTGGCCTTCTGTTGCTAGTTCGAAGTGGACGCCGAGGATCCGAGTGCGGGTTGGGTTGCTGAAAATTGTAGAATATTAATACGGTCAGGCTTAATTTGTGTACCAATTTCGCATTTTTTTCTTTGAATTCCTATACAGTCTGACAGGAATGTCAATCTTAAGGGGGTTACCTACTTGAAACGCGAGCAGATGATCGTTGTGTGTTTTACTACAAAGTGCAATTTTGTGAAATGTCTTTATTTGTCTATATTTTAATTTGTAAAGAATGACATTTGGTGTGTTTTGTGTAATAAAATGGAAACAAAAAATAAATTAATTGAGCGCAAATAGGTAGTCAATGCTTAGGAACTCTCAAGTCGTACCGAAATACTATTAAGAGCTCAACTCTTAATAGTATTTCTATGCGTCGTACCTAGTTTTAAATAATTAGTCTTGTATTTTTTTTTTCGTTGTTCTTCTGCTTAAAACCTAATAACGCAACTAGTTTCTTAAGGGGCTCCCTAGTCCGAATGACCTTCAGCGTTCGGCTTCCTCGTCCCCCGCACAGCCTATCGTAAACACGTACCATCACGTACCAAAAGGTCGTAACTACCTCGAACATTAATTACAACGCCGCCTCGAGATGTTTAAGCGAACCACTGTCAATAGCCGTATCGTCTGTTCTAAAGACAGATGGCGTCGCGTTCGAGCGTTAATTTGGCGCGGTGGTATGTGACCCTGCTTACTGTGCATGAGGTATCGAGCTCGATCCCGACCAGTATAATAGTTTTTGTGTTATTCTTAAGTTTATTATTTGTAATTGGTATGTTATTATTAATGCATTTAACAATGTTGTCATTAAATTGAATGGTAAAAAATAAAATACATATTTATTTAGACATGTTTTATTGATTTTGAACATTTTTTTATTCATTTACATACATACTATGAATAATTGAAAAGCGGCCAAGTGCGTGTCTGACTACGCACAATGAAGGGTTCCGTACCCACTCCTACTAGTCTTAATTTAAAAACACTATCATATACTGTTAATTAAATAAGGTCGTATCTTTATAGAAAACTCATGGCACTTAAGTCCTTTTGTTTGGGTGAGGCAGTTTTTCAGGGATAACTTAAAAACGGTAAGACCGATCTTATTTAAAACAATTTTCGGTGAAAGTATTTAATAAGCACTATGCCTATGATTTTTTAAAATAATTTTTGTTTCCACTGCTTGGAAGTTAGATACAATTATTATGACTTTCGGAGCGATTATCTCCGAAAATATTCACGCGATCAATTCTGTTTCTGAGAAACATTACATTCATTTTTGAAGACCTATCGATTTATGTGCCACATGTTGAATTACGTGAATAAATATTTTTTTGACTTTCAGTTACGTGTACCCCCTAAAAATTATTTTCTTTAGTAATTTGTATATATAACTATGTAGCGGTCTACATATTACATCTAGATTTCGAATTTTGGTTTAATACACCCTATAGTTTTTGAGTAAAATGCCTGTAACATACGGACGGACAGACAGACAGACAGACAGACATGACAAGACTGATTTATTGAATATAAGAAAGAAATCAGTTAGTATAACTGGACTACTAGGCCAATCAAATTAGAATTTTTCGAAGAATTAATTTCCAGCAAGCTCGAAATAGTTTTAAAACCTTTATTTGGTCCCAAATGCGTGTAATCCAAGCTTGCCCTATCCCAGGTGTGCAAATTTTTTAAAATGTTTTTTGCTTATAGTGCAGTTTAGATCATTACAAATGCGAGACTAAGGCTGGGTTGCACCAAACCGTCTGTAATCGAAAGCGGTGTTCGTTAAAATCTGATTGTATGGAAAGTTTGACAAGTTTCTATGGGATGACAGCTGCCGGCGCCATATTTAACGTTGATCGGTCTGTAATAGTGTGTTGATGCAACTCAGCCTAAGGCTGGGTTGCACTAAACCGTCTGTAATCGTAAGCGTACCAACATACAACGAGTATTACAGACCGATCAACGTTAAATATGGCGCCGGCAGCTGTCATCCCATAGAAACTTGTCAAACTTTCCATACAATCAGATTTTAACGAACACCGCTTTCGATTACAGACGGTTTGGTGCAACCCAGCCTAAAACTCACGCGTTTCTACTACGTGTAGTTTTAGAGAAATAACTTTTTGAAAATCTGATTTTTGACACCCTGATATTACGAAAATAATGTATATATTGTAACCTGTTTAATAAACTTTTATATTGTTCAAAGTGTTAGATAAGCCCTTCAGATACATACATTTAGAGGTAATTACGACCTCTCTAGGTACATTTTTTACAAAGATATTAATTATTTTATTGATTTTGGTTTTTATTTTTTTTCTTCTATGTTCCACGTAGTAGGGCGCGATATTTGTATGACAGCTTCATTATTATGTTTTCTATCTACCCTATTTTTTACGAGACCTAATTCCATGGCAAATTCAAGTAATCACCGAAACACTTTATATCCGGGTTATCCGGCCTCTAGGGTTGACGCTTCGGTATTTTTAATTTTATAGGCCGTTTTCTCGGGGATATCTATTATTTTACATTAGAAGCTGTATAAGATGTTTCCAGCTTTTTATGTAAGTATGGGCGATTACTTTTTAACCGTGGTACCGTAATTTTTAACCGACCCATGATAGATGTTGCGATATAGCATTAGTTTAAAGATTCTTAGCCTAACAGTATCCTGACGTGAGATATGTTTTCTAAGTACTTCCAAGTACTTTTGTTTTGATATTTGGAGAACATTTACATCTCCAAAAAATAAATGTGTTTCTTACTATGATTGGAGAAGTTTTAAATGTCAAATTAATTCTTTTGGCCACGGGACCCTTTGTATTTTCATTATTTTTAGCGTTCTTTTACTTTATGTTGACGGCAGAGACGCTTTACATCTCCAAGTTAGGTTATAATTATTAAAATGACTTGGACGCAGATACTCTTTACATTTCTCAGCAATTGTGGTATTTGTCTGTTGTGTCATTTTGTTATATATCATGTGTCACTTAACGATCATTGTAAATGTATTTGTAAACTCTGACATGTAAAAGAGCCCTAGGTCTCTAGAGGCCTACTTGCTAAATAACTATTTGAATTTTGTAGTAAATAATTATTTGGTTTTTGATGAATGATTCATCAATTTCCGATGGGAAGGGGTCCACCGTCGTTAGGTAAACACTGAAACCCCATGTCAATACATATAGTCCGGATGGTGTCAATACCGTATTATTTACTTTGTTACAAAAAAAACACTTAACAAAACACTAGGTGGGCCAGTAAATGGGCCATTTTACCAAAAGTTGTACACTGACTTTATTTATCAGAATTTTGAATTTTTCGGTTATTCCTACTCAGAATCGAAAACCCTTTTCATTCTAAGAGGAGACAAAAGTGTCCCAACCCATTCCGTTACTTTTCCGTAGACGGTTGTATGGAAGTAACAGAATCGAAACTTTATTTTTGTATGAAAAAATTGGGACACTTTTTTTCTCCTATTAGGATGAATAGGGTGTTCAATTCTGAGTACAAATAACACAAAAATTCGAAATTATGAAAAACTTTTCATAAAATGGCCCAAATCCGGATAATGGTAGTGGCAGCCCTGACCGAAAACTTAAATTTACTGTAGATTAAATGTTCCATGGAATTAGGTCTTTTAAAAAATAGGGCTGATATAAGACATAATAATGAAGCGTTAATACAAATATCGCGTCCTACTACGGGAGAAGATGGAAGAAAAAAAAAACAAAATCAATAAAATAATTAATATCTTTGTGACAAAAGGTCGTTTTAATCTCACATTTGTAATGATCTAAACTACAGTAATTTGTAATAAAATGGGGATGTCACTTTTTGGCTTCTATACAGTTACGCCATACGAGGGTCAAACTGAAAGTTTCGGGAATAGAAAAAAAATGCAGTTAAATTGAATAAAAGTATTTTTAATGTTTTTCAAAGTATTCTCCTTTATATTTTATGCACTTTTTCATGCGTTCAAACCAGTCGTTAAAACACTTATTGAACGCTGAAATAGGGGTGGACGTTTTCTTGCGAAACTGCCGATTTTGGTCGACCTTCACGCGCGTCGTCCGTGAGGGATACTCGGCCACGTTGAATTTCTGAATAGCACCTGTATATTGTCGTCTTTGAAGGTGCTTAATTACTAAAAACAGCAATTATCCGGTCTCCACATTGTTTTTGTGTTAATCCACTTTTAAAGTCGTAATAAATCATAGCTCTTAAATTTCCACGGGACAATTCCATCTTCAGTGGTGACTCAACAACTCAAAAAACAATTGAAACCCAACCATTGTTTATTTTCTGTGGCCAGTGTGTTATTATGATGAAACTTCAGAGATTATAAAAAGCTATAATATGTGTCAAAAATAAGTTCGTAAGTATTAGATTCCCGATACTTTCAGTGCAGCCCTCGTAACGATGGTACCTAATGTTTTAGTGGAAAAAATGGTTTACACTAGTTTTGGGGTGTACGGGACAAAGAGACCACAAAGGCCAAGGATCTCCTTGATCAAATCGGTCGCATGCTGCCCTCGTCCTACGGTTTCTTGGGATCTTGAGTAGATCGTTAGTCCACCTTAGTCGTGAGTCTTCCCACGCTGTGTTTTCCGGTCTGCTTCATTTTTGGCGATTTGTTTTTCTGTCTTTTTTTTATTGCTTGGCGAATTGGTGAGGGATCCCTAATAGGCATATTACGAGGATGTCGTGGATCCACCAATTCTGGCAGAATGCAAGTAATATAAAATGTCGTCAATTTATTTTCCATCTTGTCTCGCCAAAAATCGTCGTCCTTAAATATTATTTCCGTTTTTAATGGCTCTTGATCGTTAGCCCATACAGCAAATATACATCTCGTTCGCTTCGTAATATGTAGTTGCCCTTGCACTTGGTAAAACCAATCGTGAGTTTGATTTATTTCAAGATCACCACTTTTATTTTTTTTCCAAAATGTCACCTTTTTGGTATTGATAGCTGCATCAATACCAATATCATATGCGGTTATGGGGCATTTGATCTCTACAACTGCATCATCACCACATAAGCCGTCCGGTGTTGCTCCGAGATATGGCAAATCTTCATCAATGAAGAGTCCGCATGGGTCTATCTTAATGTGAAGTTGTTTTGCGAGCAATTTTATTGCGTCGCTTTCTTTGTTCCGACCGTGACTTATTGACGGAACATGGCCTAGGTCTGCCTTGTAAAGTAATTGTTTTACTGTACTTGCACAACTCGTATCCGGTCTCATCTTTATAATTTTTCCAAAATTTGACGCTGTCAGTAGCGACCTTCTCAATTCCAACCATTCACTGCATTGGCTTTGATGGACAGTTTTCTGTTGTATAATTTGTCTTTCTTTTTCCGTCTTTTTTAAGCCTTCAAGATGTTTCAGTTTTAATTTCTCGAATTGTTCTACTGCCATATCAACTGTATGACAAGCAGTACCATAATTACTGTCATGAACGGATTTTTTTTCTTTTGAAAATAGCAGCTTTCTTTTTGTTTTTTTATTTTTTTTATTAAGCAATGCTTTTCTTATCCTTGATCGTTCTAGCTTTTTCACTCTACCTTGAGGACTTGCACCTTTGTTGATAGAAGTGTAAAGCATGGATATTGTCTTCCGCGTGTTAAAACCAACGGCTGCGGCAAGGCACCGTGTTTTGTAGGATGACTTTTTTGAAAAATTGATTCTTTTGCCACCTACTAATTTTGCTACAATACTGTGGAAATTTTCCACAGCGTTGCTGTCGACGTCATAAAACAGGCTCCTTGAGTGTCCGGCAACACTTTGAACCAGTGAGCAAATTTTTTGCCACATGGTACTCAAAAAGAAATCGCTCGGAATTGCATCATCTGCGTCTGCAACACAAATTTCACCATCAGGGTTTGTAATTCGATTACAGAAATAAATTTTACACTTGGAATGATTACCAAACGCGTGCAGATGACTGGTCAGAATGTCTTCGAAAAGACATTGCACGTCGGAATCAATTTTGTTTCTTTTTATGCTTTTGACGATGACGCACCTAATCGTTAAAATGGCCTTTCTTGTGATAAGTTTCCTAAACTTAAGCGGATATTTTGTCTCTGTACTTAAGGCATTTAGTTTGTTGCAAAAATTTCGCAAGATATGATTTCGGCACTCAACTTTTTCTACAGTGACATCAGGTTATGGACGTGTTTCGAGAATTTTAGAATATGTACTTGAATCGCCGTCTGAAATCAGCCTTCCGTATATGAGCCCATGTTGCTCAATGGAACTTTTGAAACCTTCAACCAAAATTTGGCTTTCCATTGAAGTCGAACTGCCCGTGTAGTTTTTAAAACATAAATGTTCATTGGGCTGCGTCCCTTTACTCTCTGCATTGGTACAAGTTTGGCAATATTTATTTTTCACTCCTAAATATAAGATTTTACCTGTATTCTTGCCAATGATTGTGGCAGCACCAGATAATGCCGAATAATTTTTTTTAAATGATCGTTTGGACCAACATCCGTCTGCAATAACATCAATTATTGGGACTCCATCTTTATTGACCCTGCCCTCTGCTATAGAAATTTCTTTTTCTTTGTCTGCGGCTTGTTTCATTTGTTCGTTTGCGGTAATTTCCCAATGTTTGTGAATTAAGTCGTGATTTTTATCGTACAAGTGCTGAGGTACTGTCGGTAAATTGACACAGGACAACAACTCTTCCAGTTGCGATTGGCCACATCCAATGGCTACTGTTCCAGCTACCGCGCAACAATTAACATTGACAAAGTTTTCATCGCATAGATCACTGTTTATGTAAAATTTGACATTGCACATTTTGCACTGAAACGTAAAAGTAGACACCAAGCCGTTTTGTTTTTCACCTACTAATTCTAGCACTTGCGAAGTGCAACCCATGGGACCATGACTAGCTATATCTAGTAATTGTTTCACAAAGTATCTGATGTCTACAATTCTTCTTCCACGTACATCCTTTTTTGAAGCAGGTTTTTCTTCCTCTGCAATCTCCAACTGAAAATTATAAATAACATTGTAAATATTTTCAAAAAAATAAGTTGACGGACTATTGGAAGTTACTGACCCATTTTAACTGCTTGAGCATTGATCTGTATATATACTTTAAATGTAATACAATGTAATATACCTCAACGTTTTCTTCGTTGCCGTCTTCATATTGTGACATCTTTGCAATCTGATTTTCCTGACTATCATCGCCGTGATTAATCCGTTGCTGAGTGATCCTAAAATTATCAATAATTAATTTAGTTATGGTCTTGTATTTTCTAAGAGCTATAATTTGAAGGTGAAAAACTAAACTCTTTACCGTCTACTTTTACGTTTCGGTGCAATTATTTATCATTATTAGGTGCAGTAACAATAATTTTGAGGCAAAATATAGGAAACATTGCCAATTAAGATAAAGATTTCAAAAAATCATCTTTACTTGAAATCACGTACTTAATTTCGACTAGTGACTGATAGTTCCAAAAAAAAATAATCTACAAGATTGAAAAAAGCTTACCCGACGTCAGGGTGCCCTTGCTTTACGGCAGTTGCGGCAAAGCTAGTTTCTGCTTCATGTAGGTGTGGTTCTTGCAGAGAGACCTCGGCGTTGAGGTTCAGAGGCTGCAGTACTCGTCTTATATTTTGGTTACTGAAAAAAGTGATCCAATTACTGTTATGCAAAGTGGCACCAGTGGCTAGTGATGACATATGGAACTGAAACGTGGTCGCTTACTATGGGCCTCATAAGAAGGCTCAAGGTCACCCAAAGGGCAATGGAGAGGGCTATGCTGGGAGTCTCTCTGCGTGATCGCATCAGAAATGAGGCCATCCGCAGTAGAACCAAAGTAACTGATATAGCCCTCCGAATCGCTAAACTTAAGTGGCAGTGGGCGGGGCACATTGCACGTAGGACCGATGGCCGTTGGGGCGGAAAGGTTCTCGAGTGGCGACCACGGACCGGAAGGCGTAGCGTGGTTAGTCCGCTGGATGCGGGTGGCGCAGGACCGGTCATTGTGGCACTCTATGGGGGAGGCCTATGTCCAGCAGTGGACGTCTTTCGGCTGATATGATGATGATGATGATGATGAAAGTGGCACCATGGGTCTGTAACGGCTCCATGGTGGCCCACTCCCGTTCCTCCGGACTATATGGATTGACATGGGGTTTCAGTATTTACCTATAATATATATGATAACAAGAGTGGACCACTTCCCATACCACATATAGCCTTTCATCTAAAATTGATGAATCATTCGTCAAAAACTACAAATTGTTATTTAGCAAGTAGGCCTCTAGAGACCTAGGGCTCTTTTACATGTCAGAGTTTACAAATACATTTACGATGATCGTTAAGTGACACATGATATATAAATTAAAAAACAGTAAAAATAATGGAGATATAAAGGGTCACGTGGCCCAAATAATTAATTTTACATTTAAAAGGTCTCCAATCATAGTAAGAAACACAGTTCTTTTTGGAGAAGTAAATGGTCTCCAAATGTCAAAACGAAAGTACTTAGAAGTACTTACTTAGAAAACATATCTCACGACAGGATACTGTTAAGCTAATAATCTTTAAACTAATGCTACATCGCAACATCTGTCATTGGTTGGTTAAAAATTACGGTACCACAGTCAAAAATTAATCGCCCATACATACATAAATAGCTGTAACACTTTTACAGCTTCTAATGTAAAATAATAGATATCCCCCGAGAAAATGGCCTACAAAATGAAAAATACCGAAGTGTCAACCCTAGACGCTGGATAACCCGGATATAAAGTGTTACGATGATTTCTTAAATGTTCCACGAAATTAGGTCTTGTAAAAAATAGGGTAGATTGAAGAGATAATAATAAAGCGCTCATACAAATATCGCGTCCTAATACGGCGAAACATGGAAGAAAAAAAAACAATTCAATAAAATAATTAATATCTTTGTAACCAATGTACCTAGAGAGGTCGTAATTACCTCTAAATGTATGTCTTTGAAGGGTTTATCTAGCACTTTGATCAACAGGAAAGTTTATTTAATAATTTGCAATATGGGGGCGTCCACAAATTACGTAACGCAAATTAAAGGGAGGGGGGGGGGGGTTCCGCCTAAGCGTTACGGTCCTGTTACGTTGGGGGTGGGGGGGAAAGGGGGGGGGTTGTCAAGGTTTGCCTTACGTGACGCACGATTTTTTTATTTATAATAGTTTACATAAAAAAATACATTTTCACATCCCTAATTTGCGGTATTCCTCTGAGAAAACATCGCATATTTATGACCCTCACTTGCGGCTCGGGCCTCATATATCTGCGATATCGGCCTTTCTTTGTTTTACAACCCTTGTATCGTAAATTAGCTATTACAAAACACTCGTTACTTACCGGAATTGAAGGGGGGGGGGGGGGGGGCGGGGTCCCAAGCTAAGCGTGACGGTCCTGTTACATGGGGGGGGAGGGGGTTGAATATTTAAGAATTTTGCGTTACGTAATTTGTGGACGCCCCCTATATAATTTTTTTCTTAGTATCCGGGTTTCAAAAATCAGATTTTCAAAGATGTATTTCCTAAAAAACTACACTTATTAGAAACGCAGGAGTTTTAGTCTCGCATTTGGAATGATCTAAACTACAGTAATTTGTAATAAAATGGGGATGTCACTTTTTTAGCTTCTATAAAACACTAGCTTCGGTTCGGGCCACAAATCTGGGACATTTACGAATTTACGCCCTAGGTACGTAATGTAAGTACTATTTTTATTCTTAGGTGCTATGAGTACATAAGGCCGCGGGACGACGCCAACGGCGGGCAGCGGCGAGCGACACGATCAAAATGTATAGACTTGAATGAACCTGTCCGAACGACAGCGGCGGCCCGCTGCCTGCCCCGCTTTCTGCCCCTAATACCTCTAGTACCTATAGCCTTGTAAGTCCCCATGTAGTTACTTGTTATAAGTAGGTACAACTACAAATCGAGTTTGATGCGATGCGATGAAGCTACTCAAAATAATAGATAGATACTTACCCAGCGTCAATGTCAGTCCGTTTCACGGCAGATACTATGTTATCTGGCATCTCTGGCTGTTGACGCTTTTCTGCCTTTATTTTATGGCTAAAAAATTAAAAATTATTCAATTTAGAAAAAGTAAATTATTACTTGAATAGGTACTTATAAAACGTAGAAAGAAAACTCCAAGGACATAAATAGGTAACCTACTATGCATTTATCTTCACGTTGAAATAATATTGTAGGTAATATTTTTTGCTTTTCTAAGGCCGATATTAGAATATCATAAAATATAATCCTATTTGACAGCATGCGTACAATTATAATCATATATTTGAAAGAAGAAAGAAAGAAAGAATTCTTCATATTTAGCCGGTTCCTACATCTATGATCATATTTCTATGATAGTTTAATATCGGCCTAAAGTAAAACAAATAGCAGGTATAAAATAAAACAAAATGCAATACGCATACAGTCAGTAAGAAAAAAACAAGAAAGAAGTGTGCAGTAGAGGATTCGAACTCTAAACCTCATCGGCGTGGCATACTTTAGGCAAATGCTTGCAGTCTGAGCTATAATAACGCTGATGTTTGCGACGAAATTTCGGTATAACATGTATACTGAAATGTTAAACTTTCTCTAACATCATGTTATCATATTACATGTTAGTAACATGTACTCTGAAAATCTTGAAATGTGTATACCTAGTTTTAATGAAAAAATAATACCACTTCTATTTCATTATCATTAGGTACAAACAAAATATTACTCACGCCAACTGAAGATGTTGTAACAACCGTTTCTTCCGTTTTGACACCTTCGGCATTGTTATACCAGTAACAAAACAACCACACGCGCACACGAAATGTACACAAAATTAAACACTAGGAAAATAGTAGGGCGCAGCGTCAATTCGGCACACGTCTCACCTGCGTAATCGTCGGATCGACACTGCCCCGTCGCCCGCGCAGGCACTCGTAATATAGTTACGTCGCGAAATAGGATTTTGCTGATTTTTTTGAAAATTATAACTAAACTTATAGAAAAGGCTTGCATAGCGTGTTAGGCGTTTTCATAAGGAACAATTTGGCATAGGTTTTGGGTCGATTAAAGGTTTATTGAGAGACTAGATACGTAATCATTATTTTTATAGACCTCTCTGTAAAAATTCATAATTAAATACATAAAAATATATTCAAATTTCCGAATGCTAGAAAGTGTTAAGGAGGAACTAAACTATCATATGTACATGTTTCGTAAGTTATTTTCACCATTCCAGGGACTAGATACACAACAAAAACCATGAAAAACCGTTAATTTTTGATTGGAGCCCCTTAAGAAAACTACGTAATGACCGACAAGAAAATCCGTAAACTAGGAGCAAATAAAAATAGACTTAGCAACTCACCCAAACCTCGCGAAATCCGAGAACGCCTTCATGAAGAAATGGCTCATATTCCTATCATTCGGCGTCCACGCCTGCCGGTCGATCCTCAGCTTCCTCGGGAAGAACTCCTGGTCCATGAACGGAGCGCCTGTCAGGAAGTGCTGTTCAGTGTCGTGCGAGTATTGTCTCCATTGCGGCCAGTTGTAGGACTCCACTGTCGTGTTCAGGACGTACATGTAGACGGGGACCTTTTGCTCGAGCAGTAGTTTCACCATTTTGTCGGTTGGGGCGCGGTACAGGAAATCTGAGAGGAGCTGCGGACAATGTTAGCTTTGAGGACCATGTTTATAATGTTATTTCTGAAAATTATTGCGTCGTTATTTAGTTTTTTAATTAACGCGATGCGGACTGCTGGGGAACGGATGAAAAACAGTTTGTGCGCGACATAGGCCGTCGGCTTAGGCAAAAGGGAGAGGACGCCCGCTCCGTGTCGCTCCTGGTGCAAAAGTTGTCCATAGCTATCCGACGTGGGAATGTTATGGGCACTTATACACTGGAAACGGTAAGGGATGGGTTATTTTAGTTATAATTGTGTAGTTAGCTAACAATTAGTTTTGTAAGTTTTATTTGAATTATATTTTTATTAAAATAAATCCCAAATAATAAAAAATATATATCTAATTTATTTAGTCATTTGATTTTGTGTTTGGATAGCTTTCTGAATAAAATGCTTATATAACTGATTGATACTGATCTGCCTGTATGTCTTTCAATTACCTTATCATCAGCCAATATACGTCCCAATGCTGGGCACATACCTCCTCTCAACAATGAGATATAGGGACCTGCCACTATTTGATTGATAACAAAAAAGTTAAGTTGTCGGACGTGGCTTGGTTAATATTTTTGCAAACATATTCATAAATGTTTAAGTATTGTCTATGTATATTGGCTATATGCGAAGTAGATGCTGGGGGTAAGCTAAGCGATCGTAGCGCACACCATGGCAGAAACGTATAGCTGCCGGGGACATCTGTCAAATTTACTTTTCCTATTGGTTTCCTACGATTCGTCTCGTTTGTATTTAATTAGTTCAGAAAAAATCCCAGTAAGTGGTCTTTCTCGCTTACTAAAATAAATAAAATATGCATGTGTCATTATTTGACATTGTCTCGGGACCCATGACGTTTGACGCTTCTGACGTGCACATAGCCAATACGCAGTGAACTCACACAAACATTACACAATGAGTTGTCTACAGTGAACCGGCGTGTTACAGTGACTCACATGCACATACTGGTCCCTGATGGCGCTGACGTTGTGCGGCTCGGGGTGGTACGTGTACATGTACCGGATCGCCTCGTACACACCGCGCGGGTTAAGCGTGTAGTTGTACCGCTTCACGAGCTCTTCAACTTTCTGGTTGAACCACGTTTCTGTTATCTCAAAGTTGGGGGCTAAGGAATCGTTGTTGTCTGTGAACACAATAAGTTAAAATTTAGTACCTAGTCAAGTACAATCGGCGTAAATAAACATATTATATCAAGTGGTTATAAACCCTATATAATACAAACTAAGACGAATGCAATTTTTATGGACGCCTAGTGAACACTTGAATCTAGATATATTAAATATCTTCAAATGCTCAAAAAAATGTTTTTTTCGTAATAGGAGCCCAGCAAAGCGGGCTTTGATCTAGACTCCCAGCTTGCGAGTATCCGTCAAATGTGAGCAAAATAATAATATAATAATATTGGGGGACAATCTTACACAAATCGACCTAGTCCCAAACTAACCAAACCTTGTACTATGGGGACGACGATATACATACTTATATAGATAAATGCATACTTAAATACATCCAAGACCCAAGAACAAATATCCGTGAAATATGAACAAATAAATGCCCTGGCCGGGTTTCGAACCCGGGACCTCTAGCTTCGGAGACAGGGTCACTACCAACTAGACTAAACAGGTCGTCATAATATTATAAATATTAAATATTAATTCTATTAGCTTTCCTCTATTCTTATCTACTGTGTCAGTTGCACATAGCTCATATGCTTACACCAAGTATTGTTCCACTTACATAAAACATACGCAGCCTCTTGTGTAGTAACCCCAGTCATGTACCGCAGCGCCGGGTTGAACTGCCTCCGCCTTATAAGGTCCTCCGGCATGGAGTCCAAGAAGTGCCAGTCTCTTTCTCGCCAGCCCTCGTACCACTGGTCACCTGGGTACGTGAAGTTGTTCTCGTAGACGGGACCCCAGGGGATGAAACCGACTTGGGGCTGAAACCAAAATACTATAATATATAAACTGTCAAACGCCTGACACGTTAGCGTTTGGATAGTGCTAGCATGAGAAAAATATAGGAATCATTCCAAAGTTACTACTCTCCGTGATATTTATATGTCCAAATAAAGATAACAGGTCTGACTAAAGCCTTATGACAGTTCAAACTGATTCACAATCCATTAAAATAATATAAGGACCTATATTAACTTAAGTCTCATGCGTGTTTTTGACGGTAAATCTTGGTCCAAAATTTCAAAGTTAACGAGAAAAACGAGTAATAAGTACTCGTGCTGCGGTAATAATTCTAAAAAATTTTTTTTATGATAGACTGACAAGCGATTGGCTTTAGTAAAGAGATGACAAGGCCTAAGATATTGCTCGCTGGTTCAGTAATAGCCTATTCACTCTTGTTGTGAAGAGACCCGACGGCGGCAGTAAATTCCAGTCCTTAGCTGTTCGCATTAGGAAAGAAGAAGCAAATCGATTCGTGCGAATAAATGGTAGACTGATAACGTAAGGATGCAACCGCTCACCACGTCTGGACGACCGGTGATCGAACGGGGAAGGCAGAACTAAGTCATGTGTTTAATAGTGTGTTTGTAATCTTTTTTCAGTTTTATCCAGCTTTCAAACCATTTATATCAATAACAACCAAAAACTGTGCTGTTCTTTTATAAACGGAAAACACTTGGGACAGAACTAAGGACTAAGTATAAGATCCGTGTACCTAAATTGGTAAGTGGAACCACTGCCTACACCGACTGACCTGGAACTCAGCATTTCCCAGCTCGTAGAAGCTGCGGCCCTGGCGCAGGCAGTTGACGAGCTTCCACGAGGAGTCAATGGGACACCCGAGAAGTCGGCCGAACACCAGTGACGTGTTCTGCACGCGGAACTTGTCCTTCGTCGCCCAGTACCAACCAAGAGATGTAGTACTAACCAGATCCATGGTTTGACACCAAGGTATTCGCACGTCTTGACGCCAAAAACTGATGCTGTTAGATAGAAAGCTATTCCAAATAGGAAGAATCACGATCCTCAGCTATGAATACGTCTCGCCCAGACCGCGAGAGCAGAAAGTATGATAACGTGCAACGTCCACTGTCAATTCGATGTCTGATCTAGATAACAAATGACGCATAATACTTGCTGCTTCTAACCGTGATTCTAAAAATTGAAAATAAAAAAGTTCAAAATGGCGGCTACTTTTTGGACATCTGTCTTCGGTCTCGTACTATCAGACTTCTCGGATCCTTTGCCAGCTCAGAGCAGGGCTGCTGGGCAGAGCCGTGTACACCTAAATTATTAAGTGGAACCACTGCCTACACCAACTGACCTGGAACTCAGCATTCCCCAGCTCGTAGAAGCTGCGGCCCTGGCGCAGGCAGTTGACGAGCTTCCACGAGGAATCGATGGGGCACCCGAGCAGCCGCCCGAACACTAGCGATGTGTTCTGCACGCGGAACTTGTCCTCTATCATCGCCCAGTCCGCGAGCGCTGAGCCGCTCTGCAAACATGGACATAAAATCATCGTGATCATCATCAGGCTATATGTTTCCTACTACTGGCAATTAGGCCCTTAGTGCTTGCGAAAATATGACTAGTCCTCACGTGCGGAGCGTGAATTGTGACATCACATTGGAATTTCTTCATCACAGATGTTGATAAATTGGTATGTTCACAATATGACTGCCGATTATGACGGCACGGCTCATGTCACAAGAGGGGTGATTACGTAACGTTTTCGAGCGTGCGTAAGGTAAATATAGTCGACTGCAAAGAGATGTATACAGTTTTGGACCTTATTTCAAGGCAATAAAGTGAAAAAGGCAAGAACGAGCTTCTTAAAAAAACAGTTGAATACTAATGTATGGAAATCTATTTTGATTCTCTCACCACTCATACTTAAATGACTTGTCTATGCTATAGACTTGCATTTATAAAAGTTTATTGTTTTAATACTGCTGTCAGTCATGTAATTGACATATTATAATGCTGGAGTGGAAAAAGATATCTTTGTAATCGACTGTACCTGATGTAAGTTTCACATGTTACGTGATCAAATAGCACAGGTAAATAATAAGAACAAAAATACATTTTCTCAAACATGCAATGAAATATTCATGTTATGTTCCTTATAATAGGCTGCGAAGTATGACGTTTCAGGCGCGGCTATGACAAGAGGTCGTTAATGGAATTTCATACAAATCTTGCAGGCCTAGGCCGGCAAAGTCCTCTTTTTTAATTCCATTCCACATAAATTTGTGGCACAGGCATCATGACATTCTGCCACTATGCGTATTAAAAATAAAATTTTGTTTTTTTTTTGTTGTTTATTTCATTTCATGTTTGAGAAAAGCACTATACATACCTCGGCGGGAAATTTGGGGTTGCCAGCCTTAGACCTATCCGGCCTCGCTTCGCTCGGCCGTATATATGTCTTCGGCCGGCAACCCCTTTCGTCCCGGCCTCTGTAGTAATGTACTATTATTGCCCAGAAAAAACCTTAACCTTAACCAAATAATGATAGTATTGATAGTGTTCAAATACACTTCCCGTGTGTTTAATTTTTCCGTCCGCTGCGATAATGAATTAAAAAATATCCCATCAAAAACATAAATGTGAAAATGGGAGCCAAGTTCAATATTAAGAATATGCGATGCTTGGTTGTCGTCTTCACCGACAAAAGAATCGATATCTAAATGGGTGCCAAGTTCCGTAGGTTCTCTGAAATGGTGCCAAGTCCAGCACTACATTGTTTACAGTAAAACTAATTTACTGCGGCTTAATCCATTTTGAGCTTTAACTTTGCAGTTTTCTTAAATGTCCAACAGTTTTTATGGTATTATAACATACTGCATAGAAAACTGCCAAGTTAAGGCTCAAAATCCATTTAAGCCGCAGTAAATTAGTTTTACTGTAAACAATGTAGTGCTGGACTTGGCACCATTTCAGAGAATCTACGGAACTTGGCACCCATTTAGATCTCGATTCTTTTGTCGGTGAAGAAAACAACCAGCCATCGCATATTCTTAATATTGAACTTGGCTCCCATTTTCAGATTTATGTTTTTGATAGGGGTATCATTACTTTTTGTCAATCTTCGCTAAATGCTAATTTTTAAGAGCGAATGCACGACTTACTTTACAAAATACCCAAATCGCTATAGGTGCACCTCAAATATTTGAAGAGTTACCTCGATTTCTCCAGGACCCTATGATTAGATTCTTACCTGATAGATATGGGACCACCACTGAAAAATAACGTTTCAAACAAAAAAAAAATCCAAATCAGTTAATAAATGACGGAGTTCTGAGGTAACTAGCATAAATAATAATAATTATAAACTAATAAAAAAACACTGTTTTCAGATTTTTTCTGGTGTACACACATAATTACCAAGCTGCATGCCAAATTTCAGCTTTCTAGGTCACCTGGAAGTGGGTTAGGTTTTTGATTATTAGTCAGTCAGTCAGTCACTCAGTCAGTGATAAAAATGCCGTTTTTTGGAATTTAATATCTCAATAACTATTGAACCTATATTTATGAAATTTGGGGTTCTAGTTGTTCTAAAGGATCTGAATAAATGTACCAAATTTAATTTTTTTTATGTTAGTTAGATTTTGAGTTATTGGGGGCAAAAGTGGCTCTAAACGGTTCGTGTAAAATAACACACGGCTGCTGTCCGCCAGTTCCTGGGGTGAACTTGGCTGGACATGATGCCGCGTGTCTAGATAATTAGTATTCATTCTTATATTAGCAACATTAATCCTTGAGTGTTACTTACATAATAAATATTTCAATATTACCTGTGCAATGATACCAGTGACTATATCTCTAGTCTGCGGCGCTATAGCCAGTAGACCGACAGAAGCCGCGCCGGCCCCCGGTCCGAATAAAGTGATGGAGGAACGGTCTCCGTTGAACGGGTCTATGTTGACTCTGATCCAGCGCGGGGCCATCCTCTTGTCGAGTGTGCCTCGCTTTATACCTTTCTGAGTCAGTTATAGGTTCTACTTACTTGCCTGTGTATATATCGCTTACAGAGTTAGTGAGGACAGTATCTAAGTATATAAAGCTCACCTGCGCTATGATGCCAGTGACTATATCTCTAGTCTGCGGCGCTATAGCCAGTAGACCGGCAGAAGCCGCGCCGGCCCCCGGTCCGAATAAAGTGATGGACGCACGGTCTCCGTTGAACGGGTCTATGTTGTCTCTGATCCAGCGCAGGGCCATCGCCTGGTCGAGGATACCGTAGTTGCCTGGTGAGTTGTCGTCGGCCGTGGAAAGGAAACCTGAAGAAAATAACGCATACATTGAATGAAATTAATACGTATATCAAACATTGTTAGCTATTTGTTCTTAATTGAAAGTCTGTTTACAAGCAGAAATTGGATGATTTCATCAAACTTGGATGGGATCCCGACATTTGATCAAAGATTCCTATGACAGTTAAATCAATATGGCTACGCATGAAAAAAAAAAACTTGGACAGAGATATTGGATGAGTGGTATACTACCCTTAGTAGCATGCATGCATATTATTGCAGTGACTTTACGTTCGGATCAAATTTTACACGGAAGATTTGAACCACTTGCCGCTAACCGATTGAGCTGAAATTTGGTATACCTACGTAAATTCGACGTCAATAATATGGCACCATGGAGCTGTTCTGATGATGCAGCGGGAATCATTTTTTACATACATTCATGCGATGGTCATAGGAACTCTTAAACTACACAAGATAAACCCGTCATGTTAGGCTCACTGGAACCGTGCTTACACACTTTCAACTATGCGCTTTGTGTGTCAATATCGCGTTCCAGAATTCGGTTACGGCTGATTACTGTTATAAATTCAAAGTGTTTTATTGTAATGTTGTTGTCGAGCCTGCAAATGTCAGTTAAGGTACAACTTCTTCTAGAGCTCCGGTCTTGTATGTCGCCGAAACTGTAGGTTCGAAAATATCCGATATTTATTATAAATATCAAAATATCGGATATTTGATATATATCCGATATATATCAATAAAAAATATTTCGTAATTCATTTATTTATGTACAAAGGAAATATATACAAGAATAATTAACCAAAATAATATTAATATATATATAATATTTCCATTATAAATGTCAAAATACCCGATAGTAGTCCAGGTAGTATACCAGGGCACGAGGGGTTCATCGGCAACGAAAAAGCAGATGAACTGGCAAGAATGGGATCTACAGGCCATTTTGTAGGTCCAGAACCGTTTGTGGGACTCTCGCAGAGAACCATAACATCGGCCTTAAAGGATTACGCCAAAGCCAAACACCAACAGGAGTGGAGGATTGAGGCGGGCTTAAGGCACTCAAAGCTCTTCATCGAAGGAGCGGACCCAAGCTGGACCAAGAAGCTTTGGAAATTCAGCAGAATTATAACTGGGGTGTTTACAGGTCACTTCGGGGTCAAGGGTCTCTTGACCAAGATGGGACTATCAGACAACATAGACTGTAGAATGTGTGGCGAGGATGACGAGACAATGGAACACTTATTGTGTGAATGTCACGCCCTTGCCAGACAAAGAATGAATGACTTTGGTAATGGCTATCCAGAACCAAAGGAATTCAGAGTACTCCCGCTGAGCTCCATCATCCGTTTATGGAAACATTGGAGAGCAGCTTGGAGTAGGTATAAAGGAGGGGGCAATTGCACAAAAGATCCCATTGGGTCGAAGTGCATCCGCAAGGGCCCCCATATAAATAAGATAAGATAAGATAGTGCTCTAGGTATGTAATCACACATCACTCATTAACTTGGACTTGACAAGGGTGACGTTGACTGATCAAAGCCCAAAATAATAATAAACAATCACTTGCAAAATTGCTCCAATCCAAATAAGTTCATTTCGACCTCGAGTCTGATTAATCAGAAATAGACTTTTTATTTTTAGGGGAAAACTAAACTATTTATTAACTCTGCCTCCTGGTAGATCATCCGTGGTCTGCTAGGAGCCGGTCACAAGCCCGGATAAAAGAGGAGTGCACTGGTCGCGTTGTCATCTAGGGGCTCGCTCCTTTATGACAACGCGCCCCAAAACCCCCAGGGTCAAGGTGGGAGGACGTGCCGAGGACCCTCACAGCCGGCTGTGGGCAGCGGGGGGTTGGTGCGGATTGGGCTCGCAAGCGGACGGGGGGAGGGGTAGTAGGACCTGTGGTGTGTTCGGGGGAAGGGGATGGGTGGAGGAAAGGGAAATCCGGGGTGTCACATAGGGATGCCCTGGGATTGAACGGACTTCTGCCCAAAACTGGAAACCGGAGTGGAGGGAAAGTGAAGTGTGTCGTCAGCCTCGGAGGGTCACGAGCGACCTTCTTGGGGTAGACGGTAAGCACACAGATTCTCTCCACGAATAAGCAACACAGGGGCTGTTATCCCATGCCTGCGAGCCCACTTCGCACAATCGCTGTCGTTAACGACTATGCGTAGGGGGGTGGCGCCACTGCGTAGGGGTCAATGTTGCTGGGTGGTGGTAAGGGAGCACTGCTGCCATTCTTAAACTTTCTTCCCACAGATCAAAAATTTAATATGGAGAATGCAAGCAACAATTTAACTTTTAAAAAACATACCGCGCAAGCGGAAAAGAAACCCGCAAGGGGAGAAGTAAGGGAGGGGGTTAAGCCTTCGGGTGGGCCTCCGACCGAGCTGAACAAGAGAGGAGGTGAACCGAGCTCCGTGGGGCGAGGAGAACCGGTGGAGAGAAGTAGGCAGGGGACTCCAGATGTCCAGGTACAACTGAGTGGTCTGTCACTAGAGGAGGAGGAATTGCTGCAGACGCCACCGAAGGAGAAAACCGTAAGGGAGGTCACACCGGTGGTGAACGAGCCGTTCTTTAAATATGAGAGTAAGGCCCAGAAGCGAAAGGCGAAACTGGCCAGAAGAAAAGCCGCAAGTGCTGGGGATGGGAGTGTCGTCCCTGTGGTACTATCCACTGGGGAGGACAAGCCTGGCCCTAGCACGAGGGGACTAAAACTAAAAAGGCAGAGTACAGATGAGGGACAGTCGGAGCGTCCTCCAGCGAAGCGCCAAAATCAAGGTAAGGCTGCGGAGGGACCACGGAACGTCGCCAAGGCGAACCGGGGTCTTGCCGTGGCTGTGTGCCGAGAAGATGGCGCTTCGGTGGATGAGGCCCTGGCGAAGCTCATCAGGAAGAAACTTACGCAGATGATCGAAGTGGTGGTCCTACGCGTGGTGAGGGGGGAGCCTGGCTTGGTGGCTCCAAGGTTCGCTACGTCGGGGTTGGTGTCAGAAGGATTCTTCCTTGTGACACCAAAAACGACGGAGACGAGGGAATGGCTACTAAGCCAGGACTTCGGCGAGCTGGACGGCCACAAAATCGTCGTGCGCAAGCTGGAGCAAACGAGGGTGCAAGTATGGATTCCGGGGGATACGGACACTGAATACGTAAAGGAGTTCCTTTACGCTCAGAATCCGGATCGCCCGGAACTAAAGATCCTGGAGTGGAAGGCTGCGGGAAGAGAGGCACTAGAGCTAGGAACCCGCCTAACATATGTGGTACCGGAAGGGGTGGAAGAGTGCTGGGGCGAAGAGAGAACAAAAGTGCGGGACTTTTCTGCCACCAGTGTAAGAGTTCGGATCCTAAGGGCTAACACACAAGATAAACCCAAGATACCGAAAAAGGAAGAGCCTGCACCGGAGCAGGAAAGTGCTGAACCGGCCGACATCCATACGGAGGAGACGGGAGGTATGGATGTCGGAGGAAGTGAACTTTCCGAGTGAAGGTGCGGGGACAGGCACACTACACACATCAAAATACTATGAACACACAGAAGACACTGCACAGACATATACACACAAACATATGTCAAGTAAACCTCCAACACTGTAAAGATGCCATGTCCGAGCTGGGACAGTATGTTGTGAGGAACAAAGTTGAAATAGCGCTGCTACAAGAGCCATATGCATGGAGGAATCAGGTGGCAGGCCTGGGACATCTGGGGGGAGCTCTCCACTACGAAAGAAATGGTGAGCTACATCCTAGAACATGCATATATGTAAGCAATAATATAAGAAATATGGGATGTGTCATGACCATATGTTACAGAGACCTGATTGTGGTGGAGACCTACTTCATCGACAATGATGGGAGAAGACAAAGGGTGGCACTGGCATCCTGTTACCTGCCGGGTGAACGAGAGGCGCCAACGAAGGAGCTGGAGGAGATGGTACTGAGATATAAAGGTAAGAGAATCCCACTTATAGTTGGATGCGATGCTAATGCACATCATGAGGTGTGGGGAAGTACCGATACCAACAATAGGGGGGAATCACTATTAGAATTTATAATTAGTAGCGACCTGGAGATTATGAACCTAGGTAACACGCCAACGTTTGTAACCAGGGCTAGAAGGGAGGTGCTTGACATAACCCTGGCATCAAAAGAGCTGTGTGACAAGGTAATGAACTGGAGAGTGGATGAGATGGACAGCATGTCTGACCACCGTAGGATACTCTTCAGAATCGAGAGTCGCACTGAAAGAATAAAGATAAGAAATCCACGTAGAACAGACTGGAAAAAGTACGAGGAGGAACTGGAGAATCTGGCCAACTCGGAAGAGAGATATGACAAAGTTGAAAACCTGGAAGCGGGGGCGCAAAGGCTAAGAGAAACCATCATGGAGGCCTTTCACAAGGCATGTCCGGAAAGACATGTACAGTCAGGAAAGGGTCAGCCATGGTGGAGTAAAGAACTGAATAAGTTAAGGAAGAAGTCGCGTAAGGCAATGAGAGCAGCTCTACATAAGGGTGACGCTCAAAGCTGGGACGCATACAGAGAAGTCAGAAACTTATACACTCGACAGAGAAAGAAAGCTAGCCGGGAAGGCTGGAGAAAGTTTACAGAGAATATAAGCACCTATGCCGAGGGGGCACGAGTAGTAAAACTGCTTGCAGGAGAACGAATGTGTCAACTAGGTAGTCTAAGAGTGGAGGGAGATCTAATTACAGACCCTGGTGAGATTCTAGAAATTATGTTGAGATCACACTTCCCGGACTGTGAAATAGATGCAGAAAAGGAAGAGGAAGTAACGCACGGTGTAACGGACTGGGGGGCTGCAATGGATGTTGTGGAGGAGGAGAGAATGGAGTGGGCGATCAAATCCTTCACACCATTCAAGGCAGCGGGACCGGACGGGATATTACCGGTGCTTATACAGAAAAGGTACAAATATATTAAGGAGAGCTTAATGCAACTTTACAGAGCAAGTATAGCCTTGTGCTACATTCCGAAAGCATGGAGAGAAGTAAGGGTGGTATTTTTACCGAAACCAGGAAAGAAAACGTATCAGGAGGCAAAATCCTTCAGGAGCATAAGTCTATCGTCATTTATACTAAAGACCTTAGAGAAAATGATAGATAAGTCAATAAGAGAAAAGGTGGAATGCGGTGGGAACCCACTGCATGGGAACCAACATGCATACATGGCAGGAAAGTCGACAGAGACCGCCCTACATAACCTAACGGTGAGGGTGGAGAGAGCGCTAGACTCCAAGCATTATGCACTAGGCTGCTTCTTCGACGTGGAGGGAGCTTTCGATAAAGCGACCTTCGCGGCGGTGGAAGAAAGTCTAAAAAGAGATGGTATCAGTCGAGCAGTAGCGAGATGGATAGGAAAGATGCTTAAGGACAGGTCTATCAGGGCTGAACTGGGAGGTGTCTCAAAAAGAATAAGTCCAAGACGTGGGTTCCCGCAGGGGGGCTCCCCTCATGTGGTGCCTGCTATTGGACTCATTAGTAAAGAGGGTCAACAGAGGAGGTGTGTATATGCAGGCTTACTCTGATGATGGAGTTCTACTAGTGAGAGGCACAGTCCTGGGCATCGTAAGAGATATCATGGAAAGAGGTCTCAAACAGGTGCTAGGATGGTGCAGAGAAAGGGGACTGGATCTGAATCCAGCCAAAACAAAGCTAGTATTGTTTACCACAAAGAGAAAGAAAGAGGAGATAAAACCAATAAAGATACAGAACAAGGAGCTGGAGATGGTAAAAGAGTTGAAATACCTGGGGGTGATACTAGACAGCACACTCAGATACAAAACTCACATCAAAGAGCAGTCGGCTAAGGCCATTAGAACACTGTACCAATGTAAAAGGGCAGTGGGAAGGAATTGGGGGATGAGGCTCGAAATGATCCATTGGATCTATAAGGCGGTAATTCTACCCAGGGTGTTATATGGGGCCGTGATATGGTGGCATAGGGCCCATGTAAAAGAATATTTCAAAGAACTAAATAAGGTACAAAGACTAGCATGCCTGATGGTGACGGGGGCGATGAGAACAACTCCGACACAAGCGATGGAGGTAATGCTAGGCATGAAGACACTAAGAATTGAAGTGGAGAAGAGGGCCATGGAACAGTGGTACAGAATGAAAGCATGTAAAGAATGGAGAGGAAGCTGTGTGGACAAGGGCCACGCGCTTATACAAAAGGAGGCGCTGTCAAAGCTAGAAATGCTGATAGCTAATAATGACCTAATTAAGAGACAGGAGATTTTTGACAAGAAATATAGAATACACATAGGTGAGAGAGACAGTTGGAAAGTAGAAATTGAGTACCCTATGACGATCTGTTTCACAGATGGATCAAGGAGAAAGTCGACAAAGCTGGCGGGTGCTGGCATAGTGGTACCCAAAATGGAGAAGAGAGAGTCTATACCACTGGGCTGATATGCCAGTGTGTTTCAGGCAGAAGTATATGCGATAATGAAGTGTGCGCAAATAGTAAAGGAGAACAGACAGCAGACTGGAAGGGTTGTGATTTACACTGACAGTCAGGCTGCATTGAAGGCACTAAACAGGGCAACCGTGAACTCTGCTCTGGTGAGAGATTGCAAGAAAGAGCTCAATGAGATAGGTGAACACCCAGGTGTTACGGTGGCATGGGTGCCAGGACACCAGGGAGTAATGGGAAACGAGAAAGCAGA
Source organism: Notocelia uddmanniana (assembly GCA_905163555.1). Classification (NCBI taxonomy): domain Eukaryota; kingdom Metazoa; phylum Arthropoda; class Insecta; order Lepidoptera; family Tortricidae; genus Notocelia; species Notocelia uddmanniana. Next base: position 4,911,482 of record LR991057.1, read on the forward strand.
TGAGCTGGCAAAGGAAGGGGCGGAAAGGGAATTTATGGGTCCAGAACCGGCCCTTCCTTTCTCGGCTGATGTCACAAAGGGGGTCATTGGAAGGCTAAAAGAGAAAGAGGCGGAGAGAGAATGGAGGGAGTCAACTGGATGTAGGCAGGCAAAGATGATGTTAAGAGGTATCGACCACAGAAGAACCAGGTATCTGCTGAAACTGGGTAAGAGTAATCTGAGATTGCTGACCGGAATCATCACCGGGCACAATACTCTGAATAGACACTTAAAGATAATAGGTATCAGCAATGATGCTTCCTGCCCACATTGTGGGGAGGAAGAAACTAGCCAGCATATACTAGCGGAGTGTATCATGTACGCAGCAATGCGGTTTGATATATTCGGCAGAGATACACTAGCGGAGAGCGAATTGAAGGATGTCAACTTTAAGGATGTCCTTCTGTTCTGCAGGAAAACGAGAAGAATGGAAGATGCTGTGGGAGCGTCGCCGGGACAGTAACCTGAAGCTCCAACTCCGGGGAAATGGGCTGAATGATCCCAACGAGTGATCGACAGCCCGCCTGTTTCCGGCCGGGCGTCCCTACACATCATCATCATCAAACTATTTATTATGAATCCTATTCCATGGTGATACTGATAAGGTTTGAAGTTCAATAAAAATCTAATCGAGTATGAACGAAATAAGGTGATTCCTAGAAATTTCAGTTCATAACATCAATTAAAGTGAAAGATTGTACTCTAGTAATGTCTATCTGATAGAAAAAACCACTATTTTGAAAAATAAATATCCATTGATACATATCAACGTCAATAATAATCGTTAATCGATATATATCCGTTGATATAAATCGGCGAACCCTGGTCATTTGCACAGTCTCTTAATCCTGTAGACTTTACGCTATGGGAACACAGTTTACAAGGTACTTCAGTTTTTTTTAAATTACAAATGGGATTGCTCTTGGCCAGCATCTAGCCGGGGGGCAAAGATGAGGCCGACGATGAAGCGAGCTCTCCCAGAAGATGCCCACTCACTCGCGCCTTAAAAAGGTCCAGGTTATATGAACTCGGAAATACAGACGCCGGCAGAGAATTCCAAACCTTAGAAGTGCGCATTATAAATCTATAGCGCACTAAATAAATAAATAATTTAATATAACTTTATCCTCATTCACACCCTTACAGACACTTACTCAAAAACACAAACTTTCACATAAACAACTACAACCATGACTTGCTATAGCTTACACAAAATATTTCTCAAAATCGAATTGTACTGGTGCCGCTCCTTTTTTTTATATATACAAATAATGTGTGTGTATTATGCCCGTAGGGTTGCGATCAATCCTGTCACAGGGACCAAGCTGAAAATCAGCGCTGGGTAGCACGCCTAGCATACGCTGAGACTGGTACCCATTACCTTGCACTTAAATATGTACCTATCTAGAAATAAGTTATTGTATACCTTTATTGTCTTGTATTTTTTGTGTTTGCGGTAATAAATGTATTTTGATTTGATTTGGTTTGATAAAAGAAGATGCAAAGCGCTGTACAAAGTACAAAGTACTGTCACTTACCGAGAGCGCCGAGCCTGTAATTGATGGAGACCACGACGACCTTGTAGAAGGCGGCTAGCATGTGAGCTGGGAACAGGTTGGAAGCGCCCGACGAGAATTGCCCGCCATGGATGTATACCATTACAGGGTACTTCTGGGCTGTGGCGCCCGCTTCAGTCTAGTGATAGAAAAAAAAAGTGACAACATTTTACATACATAAACTCACGCCTTTATTCCCAAAAGGGGTAGGCAGAGCACACGAGAATTAGTTTCAGTGCCACTTTTAGCAATTGCAGGTTTCTAGATGGAGAGAATGTTATATTGCTGTGACAGGTTGCTAGCCGATCGCCCACAACTCACTTCAATCTGGTTTCCATAGTCGACTCTTACGACACCCAAGGGAGGAAAGGGGATGGTGATATTCTAACCCGGCACCACGCGGAGACAACATTTTACATGACATTGACACAACCAAACCCATCGCTTGTATTAAGATACATCATCATCAATGGCCCCAGCATCTTTGCAGATGATTGTTGCAGCCATGATCCAATACGGTATTTCACTGATAGTCAAATCAGCAAGTTATTACGAAACGTTACAAAAACGCTTAGTATGAAGTTTGTAAAGGAATGACTTCACAATTTTCTATGGTAAAACTGCGTCCTCTTTTCATGTTTATGATTATGAATTTAAAGTTGGATAAATAAAAGCAGTGAATATTATAAAGCTCCATTTTACATACTTGCAAGAATAACATTAAATCTTAAGTACATTGCGGGATGTGATAGCTCGATTAAACTCATTATACCTCGGTAACGCGCAATGCAACGAAAGGGGCTTAAAACATGCGGCTACATCCTAATTAGTTCCAATTTCAAAAATCCAATGCTTCAACCGCCGGCCATTTAACTAATAACCGACTCAATCAACTCCATCCATCACGCAATCTACGAGACTAATCAACCCGCAAACAACAACAATTAAACCTTATCACCAAGCCGTAAAGTTTAAAAACGATTGTCAACGCCAGCGGCGGTATTAAATACAAGAGTGCGTATCCTATGACAAAGCCATAGGGTGCAAATTAGATTGACATAGTAGAGGCCAAATTTATCGAATACCGCAACCTTAATGCGGAGAAAATAGGGTTTATTTTTGAATGATTGAATGCCTTCTATGGTGGATTGGAATCATTAAAATCGTTGCAGATGTACCAATGAAATTACGGGTCAGTGAACTTTTGACGCATCGCTACATGATATCACTATGCAAATTGGGGATTAGAATTTGTGTATCATCAAAGAAGGGCGAATTAAATTCCCCTATACGATATAAACGGATTTTAAGCGGACGAAGTCGCGGGCAAAAGCTTGTTAAATATATACTGTACTACTTTAATATAATATTAATTAGGGTTAATTTAGGTAGAAAGTTCGGTTTCTCACACAATGTGAATAAGAAAAGGTTATCTAATTTCTCTAGTGGCTGGCTTTCTATTAAATCATTTACGATACAAATCATACCCTGGGGACTAGTCCCACTTACTATCCACAATCCACTCATACAGGCTCACTTGATACTATGTGTTATTGCAAAACCGACTCTACATCGTTAACATTATGATACAATTCTAAAAAATATAAGCTAGTTTTAAAAAGTACCTTGGTTTATGTGACAATAGAATATTAATTACATATAGCATAATAAAGTCTGGCTTACAGACCTATTTTATGAAGGACATTACATAATACGTGGCCTTAAAACTCGCGAAGTGTGAAATTACTTTGATGTATTTAGATATAGTTAAAACTTTTTAAAATCACCATTTCCACTTGAAGCTTTCAAGTGGAAATCGTGATTTTAAAAAGTTTACACTATACATTATTTCAAGTATTAAATAAATAAATGTACTTTTTTGTCGCCGGTAATCTTCAAGCTTCTCATCCTATCTCAAAAATTCTTTCACCAGTATGTAGAATGGACCATCCCCATTTGACATGAGCGATATTTTATCCGACAGCTCCGCTCCCATTTTTTGTAAACGCGGTTGGACCCGGACATAGTTTAATTTAGAGATTGTATTTGGCCTTTTTCAGCCAAAAGGCGAGCGCTGCTATAGTACCTTACGTTAGGTGCACTTCGCAGCCCCAGTGAAGCGGACAGGCCGAAGGCAGGCCAGACCCCAATTCACGGCCTGAACTATCTGCCAGCCTGGATGCTGTGGGCTGCAGGGGACTAGTATTTGGCCTTTGTCTGCCAAAATGCGAGTGCTGCTAGTGACTTACGTTAGGTGAGAATATGTTGAGGTACAGGCAGTCTTCGTCCATGTCGCGAATGCCCTTCGTAGCGCCAGTGAAGCGGACAGGTTGCGGGCACGCCGGGCCCCAGTCCACGGCCTGAAGTAGTTGCCAACCTGGATGCTGCCGGGGAGGCTGCAGAGGAATGGCATTATTAGTTAGGATACTAGCTGTTTTTTTTATAAACAAGTTACAATTTTACAAACCTAAGCTGGTTGGTAAAAAAACTTGTAAAGACGAACGCTCGTCTTTGGCGCGTCAGTTAAGATTTTTTTTATTTAATTAACAAGGTGTGCACCTTATTACCGTAGATGACTGTAAATATTTTTTATAAGTGGAATTGTCTGCTTAGCGGCATTATAATTTCCAACCGGAGTAAAAAATTGATCACCCTGAGCGACAACACCCGCGGTTGCTCAGTTGGAAAGAGCGATGGACAGATTCCAGAGATCGTGTGTTCGAACCCGCCCGGTGTGAACAATTTTTCACTCACGGTTGGTAATTACAGTTAATGAGTATCATATGCATGCCATGCCAGGAATGTTGCTTTTTATCATAACAACTAATAAAAACCAACCGACTGACTGATATGCAGAACTCAAAGAAGAAAGAAAGAAAGAAAAATGATTTATTCCATAAAACATAAAACACACAAAACAAGACTTATATAAATGCTACCTACAACTATACACAACTGTATCACATTCGCTTAAAATATATAATATAATAATTGTAGGTTCACCGCCCATAGATGTCACGTGGTCACAAGGTGAATCCAGCAATGTTTTGTGTGCAATAAAGAAAAGGCTAAGACTCAGCAAGATGTTGCAATTTGCAAGGAGTGCAAGTCGCAAAGCTGTTATTCTGTCATAGCCTTAGCGAGTATGGTTTGAACAAAAGCTAAAAAATAAATAAAATAAGAACAAAGAAACAAGTCGGTATCGAAGAAAAAAAAAAGTGCAAGCAATAATTATGTTGTAATGTTTAATGTAAAGTATTGTGTTATGAATAAATAAAATATATAAAATTAAAATAGGAACGGGTACGTAATTATAATGAATTAAATGAATAGATAATTTAAGTATTTGTGATTATCTCATAGCATGTCATTAGATTAAACATCCTTAGTATAGCGTAGAAAACAATATTCAAACACACATTTTTTATTCTTATGTCTTTACACTTAAGTCTCTGTAGTGTTTTGGGCAAATATTCTTAACTTTCTTTCTTCCTTTCAGAAAATGTATTACGAAACTTACCTTGAACCTTCCATCCAAGACTGGGGGTCTTGCATACGGTATTCCTAAGAAAACTGACACTTCTCCCTGTATCCTCTCCACAGGGGTTAGCCAGGGCCGGTACCCTGAGTCCGGGTCAGGGTTGTCATATAAGTGGACCTGAAAAATAAGTTACAATATATGTATTGTTTTCTTTATACCATGCCGGTGGTAAATAAGCGTACGGCCCACCTGTAAGCGGTCACAGTAGCTTATTTGGGACAAAGGAGACTTTAGAACATTTCTGTTTACGAATTTAAACAGTTTGACATTCAACATATTATCAGATATTGATGACCAATTCAGATAATTGGTTAAAATGTTTTCTTTCATGTATATGGCCTTCATTGCAAATAAATAATAATAAGACACAAGCTGCCAGTAAAGTGATTCTCATTCCCGAATGATAATTGGACAGAGTTGTTTGTACAAAATCATCATCTTCCATTGTGTTATAAATATTATAAAGGAGCCAACGGGGATGCTTTTCATAATCCAGAGACATGGACAAGGCACTAGTTCTGCTAGTACAGTCGGCATCAAAAGTAGCTACGTATTTGAAAAGTTCAAAAGTCTTTATTAAGGGAATAGGCATTAACATCTTAGGCCTTGTCATCACTCTCCATCAGGTGAGACTAAGGCCAATCGCTGGTCAGACTATCATAAAAAAATAAAAAATAAAAATAAGAGCTTTTGGTTCCTACATATGCGTAGCAACTTTTTATGCTGACTGACTTTTAATGCTTACCATCAGGCGGGCCGTACGCTTGTTTGCCACCAACGTGGTATTAAAAAAACGCATTTTCTTTTTAGTTGTACGAAACACTCTGTGCGGGAGTCCGACTCGCACTTGGACTTTTTTTTTCAGTTAATGGCATTAATGCCAGTACACAGTCTGTTATTGTCTAGCAGATCTAGTGTTGTCAGATCCCCCAATTTGAGTGGGATTACCAGATAGTTTGTTCTTAGGGCCCTAGAAATTCCAATCAAATCCTACCATTTGCTACTTGGGCAATTTGGGTTAATGGTCGCGTACGGTACGGTTTCAGAGGAACTTCCTCCCTCAGACGCTCCGGTTGTGGATTGAGCTCCCTGCCGAGGTTTTCCCGAGGAGCTACAGTATGGGATTCTTCAAGAAAGGTGTGTATAAATTTTTAAAGGGTCGGCAACGCGCATGTGACACCCCTGGAGTTGCAGGCATCCATAGGCTGCGGTGACCGCTTCTCATCAGGCGGGCCGTACGCTTTGCGTTTGCCACTGACATAGTATAAAAAAAAAACTTTCTCCCAAAGCATGCTCCTAGGGGGACTTTTCCAAGGGGCCTACCTCCTAAGGGGTGAAGATGGTGGAAGCGCCAATGACCTTTACAAGATAAATTACCTTAAACCCTTGCACTTGTCCATAGTTAGTGTTGACGAAGATATCTCGCTTCAGCTGCCGGGAGTCCCTTCTTTCTCTGCCCTGCAGGTCCTCTCGCCAGCCTCCGAGCACTCCCGGGAACAAGGCATCTGGGTTGTTCGGGTCTTGAGGCTATGGCAGAGTATGCATGAATTAATATTCTATTAATATGTAGAGAGCTTAATTTATGTCATTCAATTCTTTTTTAATTTAATCACATGTTTGTAATGAAGGAACTACTTTTTGGCCTTTTAATGCGACTTTTGCAAAATTACATAAAATTATCGATTGTTTTTTTGTTATTGTGTTATGAAATACAATTGTTGACATTTAATGTGTCAGAAAAATAATTAAAAAATAATGATAAAATTTAAAAAAAATCTATCTTAAATCATCAATATAATATCTCGGAAACTAATAGGTTTGGAACATTACCTTTTTTGCTGCAAATGAGTTGTACTATTCTCCCTTAAAAGGAATGTATTCAATAACCAATTACCCTGTATTATATGGCAAAACGAAAAGTATACAAAATCAATTGATAAGGTAGGTGGCTCAACATGTGGGTGAGGACCAAATGTTTCGACCATCGTTAACACATTTAATTCGCCTACAATTTAATTGATTCCACTAAGGAGTCTTGGTCAAAATCTTAAATCGTCAATCAGACACTGTTATTTTGCCACCCCCATGGCTTAAAAATGAAATACTGACATTAAAAACATGTGAACCAAAAGAACAGTTGCAGAAACTATCTGCCTTACATAGTAGTAGGTAAAATAAGTTGGCACTTTAATTTGTAATGGTCACAAAAACTAATTAAAAAAAAACAGATTCTTTTTGTCAAAAGCTTTTTTTAAGCATGATGGTGATTTGGAACAAATGCCCAAATAATGACCCAGCTACTCTAAGGGTGGTATTCCACTAGTCCAATATCTTTGTCCAATCTTTGATCAAATTTATTTGACAGAGGCCCATTCCACACATCTAATATCTTTGTCCAAGTTTTTTTTTTCATGCATAGCCATATTGATTTAAATGTCATCAGAATCTTTGATCAAATGTCAGGGTCCCATCCAAGTTGGATGAAATCATCCAATTTCTTTGATCAAATGTATATTGGACAAAGATATTGGATGAGTGGAATACCTCCCTAAAACAAAGAGTAGTATAATATTAACCTGTCCTATTAAGGATTTAAATTCATTAGTCAATTCATTGTTACAGGATAGAAAGTATTAAGAATCAATGCTGATTCAATATCAAATTTATATTAAGTGAATATAATTAAAGAATACAATACTTACAGTATTAAACTTGTATGAGTCATCCAACGGGTTTGTATTCAAAGGATTGTATGGAAATCCACCTGGTTGGTTTATACTAGGGTTGAACGGGTTGTATCGCGTAGGATCGGTCCCGTATCTCCTGCTATTATACACGTAAGTCCGATAATCACTATCACCAGGATTTGGCAGCCTTGTTTCTCTTGAACTGTCTGATTTTTGTGTTTTATAAAATTCGTTGTTATATTGCCCGTTGTACAGGTCCTTGTTCGACTGGCATCGCACGTTAGCAGTGAGAAAGAGGGCTATTAATGTGTTCCGGAACATTTTTCTCGCATCACAGCACATTTGCAGTCCACAGTCAGTTCGATGAATCACATAGTCGATGCAACTTAATATTTGAGTTACTTTTCGCTGATATTACACAGATTCATGACTTACATTTTGTTTACAATCACTTTAAAAGTAAATAAACGCTTAGTCAATGTTAGGAATCTCAAATTTTATCAGAATTCTGGTCGTTAAAGGTACAGAAGAACAAAACATTACACTGCCCTAGTTGCGGAGAATTTGTATTCCTTTTTATCAGTGCAGCCCTATTTTGTTTATCTAGTACAATGTCGCTACAGTAGTAGGGTCTTATCTTTTATAATCAATGAATTTATCTGATAAAAAGTAAAGTAAATGTGACTACGCCCACTACAATCACTGCACAACTTGTAACTTGTTGTTTATATCTTGCTTGAATTGAACATCTCATTCGGAAACCACCATTCATTCAAACTGAACGTAAACTTTTTTGTCTGTGGTCGAATACCACAGATAAGAAATAAGCTGTCACATTTTTAGTGCGTTCAAGTAGACATTTTTATGCCGGAACCACACAATCAAATGGGCCATGATGGCCGACGCAAGATGCGGTTATGCGGTGGAACGAGATGAAAATGTCTTTCTCCTTTTAACGCACAACTGCGTCCTGTACGTTGAGCCATGATGGCCCTTTGTGCGGATCCGGCGTTACAGATGTTAGATCTTTTATAGTTTTATTAAGGCGTCATGTCACCGCGCCAAATTCAAATAAGTTAAAATCATTTGCATACTTACCACGAAATTACGGCCGCCAACAAAAGAAAGTCCTAAGTACACATGACCTAATGCTCATTTTTTCCCCGCGCACAGTTGCTGTTGCGAAAAATTAATTGCGATAATTTTATTTTCTATGTACTTTTAAAATATTATAAATTTAGTTTGAGTGTAGTAAAAAAAACCTCTTCCAAACGCCATACAAAATTTATGTTTATTTATTTATTTAATCGTATGGCATTTATTTACGAACCGTGAGATCTTCGAGAAGACAAGTACAGTTGCCAGTTTTTGTTGCACTTTTAGCACGTATGTTTATGAATATGACATAAATACGTTTACACCACACCTTGCCAAAAAGCGCGTTTTTCCGCACGTTGCGCGTCCGGAAAAACCCACTTTTTGGCCAAGTGGTGACGTAAAATACGCTTACGCTTGCGTACGCTTTTTACTGTACAAAACACGGGTCGTAAAACAGAAAGCCCTCTCTCGCATATTTATGACCCTCGCCTGCGGCTCGGGCCTCAAACATCTGCGATATCGGCCTTTCTTTGTTTTACAACCCTTGTATCGTAAATAGCTATTGCAAGGGAAGACTTTTCGACTTTATCTGTAACACTGGCTAGTGCTGGATAAAAATTAAAACTGACGGTAGATGACTTAACATTAGGGCCGTTTACACGGTATTTATTGACACGCTATACCCTCATATCACAACACGTATCACGACCATATCGATGAATATTGAAGCAAAATCCATACAACTTTGAAATCCTTGATAATATTGACATGCCAGTATTGTCATAACAATCACCGTGAATGCCCTATTAGCCAGCTATTAGCGCGTTTATCAATAGTGGTCGAATATATTGTGATTCTTTTGTGTTCTCATGAATAAGATTACCCAAATCCGCGATTTTTATTAAGTAACTTGCTTAACTATATTTATTTATTTACTTAATACACACACACGTCCGACTTACAGTGGGTACTGAACGCCAGGACATGGAAAAAATACAAAGCAATAGAAAACCAATTAAAAAAAACAATTAAGGCAAACACAGCAAATCTTACAAAACATTACAAACTAAAAAAAATAGTTATGGATTAACAAATAATAATCATGTATTGTATTAAGTTACGTAGCTACATTGGCATATTTATACCTGAACTAAGTCTGAAAGCAGCATCCAAGTATTTATATAACTTGATGCATAAGGTACCCCATCTATCCGCATGCAGGTCAGTGTGAGGGCTCGAAACGTGGGTGCGTCGCAGGCTTAAGGAGAACCTTTGCCTCCTTGTGCGTGTTCTATCGCTTGTTTAATAGGTTGTGCTCCGAAGAACTGTTCGACATGATGCTCACGGCTGCTTTCTACCACCGCGCCGCTCGCCGTCGCCGTCGGCAGGGCATTCATCCTCACACTAGAACCTAAATGGTCGCATACGGTGCGGTTTCGGAGTAATTTCCTCCCTCGGATGCTCCGATTGTGTATAATGAGCTCCCTGCCGAGGTTTTCCCGGGGCACTACAGTATGAGGTTCTTCAAGAAAGGAGTGTTTTAAAGAGTTGGAATTTTTTAGAGGGTCGGTAACGAGTATGTGACACTTTGGAGTTGCAGGCGTCTATAGGCTGCGGTGACCGCTTATCATCAGGCAGGCCGTACGCTTGTTTGCCCCCGACGTGGTATATGAATAATTTTTAAGAAAAAAAAAACCGACTTCAATGGGGGAGGCCGGTGAAAGATTATTATACTTAGATGGTGCACTCTTAGATTCCATACAATAAAATAAAAATGGCTATAAGTATGTTCATAATGGTAGAAGACTAAGTACCCTCAATTCCTCATGGAATCATGGAAAAACCTTGTTTGCTTGACAAACAAAACAAATTGAACAAATCGCCAAACGTGAACTACACGTCGTTGAAGAGTTCCGTTCTGATCATCATCAGCAGTTACACTTCATTAAATGTCACTTTTATGAATGGAAATGCTTGATTAGTTCACGAAAATACTAAAATCACTATTTGTGTGCCTTTCACATTTGAGGAGTTCCCTCGATTCCTAATGGATCCCATCATCAGAACTCGAGCATGACAAAAATTTATCGTGAAAATAGAAATTGCTTAACAAACACAGCCAGGAGGACAAATCGCCAAACGTGAACTTTTCGTCGTTGAAGAGTTCTGTTCTGATCATCATCAGCAGTTCCACTTCATCCAATGTCACATTTTTGGATGAAAATGCTTGACTTGTTGATAAAAACACAAAAATCACTATATGTTTCCCTAAAAGATTTGAGGAGTTCCCTCAATTCCTCATGGATCCCATCATCAAAACTGCATTTTTACAAAAATGGGACCAAATTGGATATATATACTTACAATCCAAAAAAAGAATTTTCCAAATCGGTTAAGAAATGACGGAGTTATGGAGTAACAAACATCAAAAAAAAATAACATACAGCCGAATTGATAACCTCCTCTTTTGAAATCTTGAAGTCGGTTAAAAAAACATTTCACATAAAGCGTGATGGTATAAAGCTACCGTGCTAACTAGGCGGAACGTTTTAAGACTTTTAAGGGCTTGGTCAAATAGTGTGCGCGACGAGCGCGCTGCAACGTACGGTAACAGGTCAGTGACTGACGCTACTACGCTGCGCGACGGGAGCGGGCCGACATTCCGGCGCGCAGCGACGGCGCTCCATAACAAAACAAAATATGCATAAACTCGAGGTCTGACAATACAACATACAACGTAGTACGCTCAACATTAAAATAAGTTAAGAAATACTTATAAGAAAAACAACTGATATAACATATTGTATGAAACTTAAATGGAAGTGGGCAGGTCATATGATACGTAGCAAAAAAGATAAATGGACAAAAGATGTAACAGAGTGGTGTCCAAGACATTAAAAAAAAAGCCGACAGCCCCGCATATGGGAAGATGATATTATTAAGGTAGCAGGTGCTACTTGGGTGAGAAAAGCACATGATCGCAAATTGTGGGAGGTTCTTGGGGAGGCCTGGCTGCACTCCATAGCGCCTCGCTTGCGTCACGCACTCTGTGTGACCAAGCCCTTAATCTTATTGACGTTCAACTTTGTTCACAGGGTACAAGAGAGCACCTACATATGCTGTGTGAAGGTCCACAGAAAAAACACGTCTTATCACTTTATTTATGATAATTTTTAAGAAAAAAAAAACCGACTTTAATGGGGGAGGCCGGTAAAAGATTATTATACTTAGATGGTGCACTCTTAGATAGATATACAATAAAATAAAAATGGCTATAATGTATGTTTATAATGGTAGAAGACTAAGTACCCTCAATTCCTCATGGAATCATGAAAAAACCTTGCTTGCTTGACAAACAAAACGAAGAGAACAAATCGGCAAACGTGAACTACGCGTCGTTGAAGAGTTCCCTTCTGATCATCATCAGCAGTTCCACTTCATCAAATGTCACTTTTATGAATGAAAATGCTTGATTAGTTCATGAAAATACTATAATCACTATTTGTGTACCTTTCACATTTGAGGAGTTCCCTCGATTCCTAATGGATCCCATCATCAGAACTCGAGCATGACAAAAATCAATCGTGAAAATAGAACTTGCTTTACAAACACAGCTAGGAGGACAAATCGCCAAACGTGAACTTTTCGTCGTTGAAGAGTTCCGTTCTGATCATTATCATCAGTACGTTCCACTTCATCAAATGTCACACTTTTGTATGATAATGCTCGATTTGTTGATAAAAACACAAAAATCACTATATGTTTGCCTTTAAGATTTGAGGAGTTCCCTCAATTCCTCATGGATCCCATCATCAGAAATCAAGCATGACAAAAATTAAGCGTGAAAATAGAACTTGCTTAACAAACACAGCTAGGAGGACAAATCGCCAAACGTGAACTTTTTGTCGTTGAAGAGTTCTGTTCTGATCATCATCAGCAGTTCCACTTCATCCAATGTCACATTTTTGGATGAAAATGCTTGACTTTTTGATAAAAACACAAAAATTACTATATGTTTGCCTTGAAGATTTGAGGAGTTCCCTCAATTTCTCATGAATCCCATCATCAGAACTGCGTTTTGACAAAAACGGGACCAACTTGGATATATATACTTACAATCAAAAAAAGAATTTTCCAAATCGGTTAAGAAATGACGGAGTTATGGACTAACAAAAAAAAAACAAAAAAAACATACAACCGAATTGATAACCTCCTCTTTTGAAATTTTGAAGTCGGTTAAAAATGACTATTTAGTGTCACGAGGTTATAATCTTATAATCTCTTATTCAAAACAAAGTGATTAGTCGTGTTCTTTCAGTTGGGCTTTCATATTATAATGCAAGAGGAGCTTTACATTTTTAGCCGTACCATGCCTACACTACGAGTTTATTTTGAACCGGCCTACAACAAAAAGTAAATGCATATAAGTACTTATTCGTACAGTCTTCACCCCGCAAAGCATTCAAAAGAGGTGGAAAATGTTTTCATCAGAAATTATCTCAGAGGCTCGCGTTCTGTAAACTGGCGTCTTTCTTGGCAACGCAAAGGTAATGAAAGACGGAATGAATATATTTTTGGATGTATTATCAACGATATCAAACGTATGGACATGATGTGGGTCACATCATGTTAGTTTAAGTTTCTAACCCGATCCCATCAGTTAATAACGCTTTTTAACTATTAGACAAGTGATTTCAGTGCAAAACATTTTAAATTGTGTTAGGTCTCTTAGTGTTGCTGTCACGCCACTGTCAATCGCTTACGGGTGATTTTCACCTCGAAGTTAAGGCTTTTAGTGCCAGGAACTACTGTTGGTAAAGACTTGAATCTTTGGAGTCTTCATTCCGAAGACTCGACTTGGTTTTTTTGACTAATCGAAGCTTGAGTGTTTGTAGAGACTTGAGTCCTCTAAAAATACACGAGTCTTCTATAGATACTTGAGAGTTTTGTTTACTAAGTGTAAACAAAAGGCTTTTAACTCATTATGATTAGAACTCAACTGTACTTGTAGAAACACGTAAGGTTACGCGGCCTACTCAATGAATTAGGTACTGTAGAAATCAGTTCTTTGAATAGAAACTTCAAAAGTGAGTCTTTGCTATTAGATTCAAGTATTTTGAGGCACGCCTAAAGTAAAAATAAAAAAGAACTATAAAAGATACGATCGTTAGAGTCTTTTCTAAGGCTCGAGTTGTGACTACAGGACTCGATAAGACTCCAAAACGGACTCGACTCATGACTCAAAAGACTCGGAAGTCTTTTAAGCTTGGAGTCCCGTAAGTATGAGTCGAGTTCTTGAATTCGAGACACCAAAAACTTGAGTTTTAACCAACACTACCAGGAACCCGCTAGGCGGGCGCTCGTCGCGTAGACGTTTTTCTCTAAATACATACGATGCTTTGCATGTTACGTCATAGCCAAATCGTTGGCGGTGTGAATGAGTTAATACTTGAATATTTATTATATCAAATTAATATATTTAAGAGTCCGCAGGAAGCTCGGTTCTCCATACAAACGTAGTTTAACTCTCATTTTAAAACGGCATGCTGGAATAACATGAAACTTTGTATTTCGAATGGGATCTCTACGTCGGAAATTAGTTTCTGTTGCTTGAAATTATAAAAGAGAAAAATTACAGGGATTATGAAGGTTTTCATACAAGACCTAAAAACTCGAAAAACTCTTGTATTCTTTTCCATTACAATTTCTAGAAACAGAAACTAATTTCGGCCTAGATATCGCGGCTCCCATTGTGTGCACAAAGTTTCATGTTATGTTTGCACGACGTTTAAAAATGAGAACGAGACTTCGTTTGTATGGAGAATCGAGTTCAGTCGAGCGTGCGGGGAACCCTTAAGGGCTAAAGCTGTCTCTGGAGGCGTTTGAATTGCTAGTTCGTTCTTTTCGCATGTCTTCCCGTATTATGCAAGAGCGTTTCGCAAATGACAGCGCACTCGCGACTTCATGCTGCTTATGCGCAGGTTACTTCAGCAGAAAACCAATTAAGGCGGCTTATGTCTCGCGGAGTGTTTTCAGTAGTCTGGGGTAAAGTATATACATGTATCCTTCCTAATGTGGTATACCTCTAGTAAATATCCACCAGTTGCGAAGCTGTTTTCATAACTCTTGTCTATATACAGGGTGTGGCCTGTAATAGGACGCTTCCTTAGAGCATCTGTAGTAACATCCTGTGTCAAAAAAAAATCTTTTTTCAATTGGGAGAAATTTTGATCTAAAGTTATGACCTCCAAGTAATGGATCTTGGTACCCAGAGATTATAGAGCGGCAGTCAATGCTGATTTTGAGGTTGCTTCAAGTTATGACTCATAATCGTTGTCGCATTTTTGGTTTAAAAGGATATTTTTGGGATTTTTTAAATACATTTTTAGTGTTTTTTTTAATAAATAGTTATGAATATCACTCCAGTACAGTAAAAAAGTACATATAAGATACTTTTGAGAAAAAAAATGCAAAATTTTTTTTTCAATTATAACCGTTTGGAAATAATTGCTGGAGAGCTCAATAGTGTACCGTTTAATTTTTTGCTACTACTACAGGCCACACCCTATACGTGACATCCCGCAAGCTTGACAGCTAGATGCTTGCCAGATGTTAAATCAAAATACGCAATAAATTTCACTTCATTTCATTAAAGAGGGCTCATTTTTGGTGGATGGTCATCCATCAATCGTCTCTTTATGGAGTTTGTTTTCGTAAGTTATACCTATCTATATTCTTTTATATTCTCACATGTAACAGAGTGTAACGCGATATCTGTATATTTATCGGCCTGTTTAGCCTATAGTAGTCGGCGGTTAAGAACTCAATCCTGACACCTGTCATTTCCATACATTTTATAACCTCAAAGTGACTTTTAGGTTTATATTATTATTATTTATTATTAAAAATGCGATTGCTCTTGGCCAGCATCTAACCAGGGGGCAAAGATGGCCGACGATGAAGCGAGCTCACTCAGAAGATGCCTATTCCACTCGTGCCTTAAAAAGGTCTAGGTTATAAACTGTATGGAAAAGACAGATGCCAGGATTGACTTCTTAACCACCGACCACTATAGTTGGTATAGTGACATTGCCTCCGAAGCTAGAGGTCCCGGGTTCGGACCAGGGCATAATAATAATATTCTTTATTGCACCACAAATACAAGAGTAAAAAGTGTAAAGATTTGGCAGTATTAACAACGGTGACAACAGTCGGTTTTATCGCTTTAAGTGATCTCTACCAGACAACCTTTGGGTAGCAGGAAATATTTGAACAAGATTAAATAACAGGCAGTGCAGAAATACAGCAAGAAGAGCGTAATATTAACACATACATCTAAATTTAACATAATAGTAGTATACAATAAATACACAGATAAATACATACAAATGATAATAAAAACATACATAAACATACATACAATCTCAAATATATATACATACATACACTTACTAAAAGGCATTTTAAGAGAGTAATAAAAATATTGTCTCGGCAGATTTTTGAAAATGAGAAGTGATTTAGCACATCTTATATTCAACGGCAAAGCGTTCCACAGCCGAACAGCCCGAAAAGTGAACGAATTATTATAGAATTTTGTGGATGACGGTGGTGGAGCGACAAGATGGTTTTGCGAAGATCGGATGGACGTGAGATGTTTAAAACGCTCTTTGAGATAGGGAGGAGTTGAGGGGACAAAAAGTATGCTATAGAGTAAGGCAAGAATATGAGAATCACGACGGAGATGTATTGGAAGCCATTTGAGCTGAGAACGGAAAGAAGAAACGTGGTCATACTTGCGTAAACCGAAAATGAATCTAATACATTCATTTTGAAGGCGCTCGAGTTTATTCAGCTGGTCCTCTGAAAGATCTAGATAGCAGATGTCAGCGTAGTCTAGAATGGGGAGGAGGAGAGATTGAGCTAGCGCAATTTTAGTGGCGAGAGGTAAAAAGTTACGGAGTCGACGAAGAGAACCCGTGGCAGCGAACATCTTCCTGCTGACCTCGCTCTACTGAGGTATCCAAGACAAAGATAACACCGTCAAACATAAGCGAGGTCCTGAGTCCATAACGTTCGCTCCAATCAGAGATACTGTTCATTGTTTGTGCATTTAGCACGGATATTTGTTCCTGGGTCTTGGATGTTTTCTATGTATTTAAGTATTTATTATCTTTTATCTATATAAGTATGTATATCGTCCTCTAGTACCCATATTACAAGCTTTGCTTAGTTTGGGACTAGGTCGATTTGTGTAAGATTGTTCCCCAAATTTTAATTTTAATTTTATAGGTACCTTTATTAATTTTCCATTTATTTCTGACGTTTCGTCACGGGTTGCACCGGCCATGGTCTAATTTAAATATGTGGACATTACGTAGCAAAGCGCGAGGTTTTAAATTGTAATATAATAGAACATATTGAGGCAAGTAAAGTGTGTACGAGTAAAAATAGCATACTATAATTCTATTTCAATGGGTTAGTTAACCATAGCCTCTGGAAAAACAGTTGCCGTAGCTGGTGGTTGGACCAGGGCATGTCCTAAAACTATGACCAATAGACCGCCGTGGGATTGGCAGCAGCATCCCTGGAGTACGGTGGAGATACTGAGATCGCCAACCCGCATGCCAAGCGTGGCGATTATGGCATTTACTCCCCATGAAATTGGGGGAGGCCTATGTCTAGCAGTGGACGTCCTTGGGCTGATATGGTGGTGGTGGTGGTGGCTTTATGACTTGATATGACGTATACAATAATACTACTATTTGCCACGTTTATAAACGACGTTACTTTAACATTTAATCATTGGCAACCATGTCCAGAATTGACACTGCATTAACTCCATACATTACGGACTGCCACGAAGCACTTAATTCCCATAGTCAATTTCCATGCACCGGCAGGATTCCATTACGCTACACTGGACCAGCTAGAATGGCAAAACACTAAACCTGCTCACGTCCACCCTTTCCATCTTGACATACCATTAAACATGTAACCGAAATGACTAAGGACTATTGACCGTGTCTAGGCACTTAGGATGTTTCGGTTCAGGGACGCACGTGATTGGATGACGATCTCGGCAGGAGCTTAATTCCATATCGTAAACAAGTCGTGGATCGGGAGTTGGTGCGGGCACATTATTCATTGGTTCCAGGAGCTCAGAAACGATTGGAGTTATTATCCTCCTAGCGGATTCCGGGTAGTACCCTAAAGGAGCCCGGAGTAAGCTTTTGGCACTTACCTAACCTCAAGATTTAGCGTAAACACATAGTTGTACAAAAACGACTTCCATCTGACCTTTCAACCCAGAGGAAAAACTAGACCTTGTTGGATTAGACCGGTTAGCTCACGATGTTTTCCTTCACCGTAAAGCCACTGTTAAATATTAAATTCAGTGGATAAGAGTATCAGAAATTACATTTCCAACTAGTACGAAATCATAACTCATTTCGTTAAAGTGTTAACAAGAAACCCACTATTTTTATTTTTCCTCCTGACGACTGGGTATCAAAATTTGCTAGAGTAAATTATACTCTGTCAGATTCACGAAAAGTCAAAATTTAATTGAGACCTATGTACTATGTGTAGGACGCCGGGTGCCAGGAGGATATTAGTTTTTAACCCCACCACCATCACCATATCAGCCAACTGACGTCTACTGCTGGACATGGGCCTCCCCCAAATTCACGAGGGGTATATGCCATAATCGCCACGCTTAACATAACACGCCACGCTTTAGTTTTTAACATATTTATGAAAAAGTAAATAAAGCCAACCATCGTTTATATGACGTGACAAGGCTGAATTGTGACAGTCACAACGCACAAAAAGAACAGCAGTACACTTTCTTTAGTAAATCCGACTCGTTAATAGTACTTTTTTTTTTAATAGCACGTCGGTGGTAGCAAACAAGCGTACGGCCAGCCTGATAGTAAGCGGTCACCGCAGCCTATGGACGCCTGGAACTCCTAGAATCTCCTACCCTCTACTACTCCTCCTGTACTCTTTTAGAATGAGAAACTTTGAAAATTGTTTTTTTATGAAATAAGTATATTTTCTAGAATTTATAATGTGGTTGTATTATTTCTTTATCCTCTATTTGATTTCATCGGGAAAAAAACCGACACGATATTCCCTGTGTTTAAATAACTTGCCTAATCCATATCTAAATCCTTAGCAGCTCCATGTCCTACATTTACCTACCCTAGACAATGTCGATCCCAATCTGTCGCAGGCATGCCTAACAGCAAACAGCTCGCGATCGCATTCCTATTGCATCGCCAATCTTGCTGCGCCTAATCTCGAGGTCATGCCAATTGGCTTGCGCTGCGGGCCTGAGTTTGCTTTTGGGATTTCATGCTGGGATAACCATTTTAGATCATGAATATGACTTTGAAAGTCAGCGGGTTCTTATTTTGCTCGCACGAAGCGTTTCGCTTCCTCTTTTATTGTGAGCCTAGCTGTGGAACTTCTTGCTGGGATCCTTGTTCCCTGAAAACTACAACCAATTCTGAATTACGGTCTTCAGGACGAGAGTGAACCGGTTTTTACTTACCATCAGGTGATTTGAGGTCAAGCGCAAACCTATCCAGTGTAAAAAATAAATAAAAAAACGTATGGAAAGTCGTGAGTCCAAAGCATCATAATCCACTATCATATCAGCCGATGGACGTCCACTGCTGGACATAGGCCTCTCCTTAAGAGTGCCACAATGACCGGTCCTACGGCACCCGCGTCCAGCGGACTCCCGCCACCTTTTCTTCCAGTACTATAAGCTAAAAAAATACAGCAAACTTCGGTTGGTGCCTTTTAAAATTCTGAAATAACTCGTTGGGTCTCGTTTAAAATCAGTTTCCTCTGGCGCTCAGTAAGCCCTTGTGTGTAGAGGGAAACTCGAAAGTTGGAGGGTCCTCAGCTAATCTGTCAAGTTTATGTTTGAGCGAGTTATCGGTGAGGGCGTAAGTGAGTTTGGATTTGTTTCTTAAGCACCGCATTAAGATTCTGGTCTTAAATAACCTTGCGGCTTGGTGGTATGTATATACTTAGAATTTTAAATCGCTCAATGGTGGCTTTTCCCTGATCATAATCATCATCAGGAGTCTCTCTCCAAAAAAAAGAAATCTTAGGTTATACAATAACGAGTATGTGCTTCATCGTAAGTAATAATGATACAAAAAATAGTAATTATTTTATTCTTAACTACTGGCTGAAATGTAATGGTGGGGTATATTTGAATCAGCTCGTGGAGTCCCTCCATTTAATACCCCACTCGATAGGTTTCTGAAGAATAATTGTTTTTTTCTCTACACAAAAAAAATGGAATCATAGCAGGAAAACGTATATAGGTGACGGATATCTACCCAAGTCTAAAATACTTAATAAATCTTCTACTTAACTTTCCAGAAAAAAAAGTCTTCATATACGAACTTCCCTCAAAAAGTAGTAGGAGTAGACTAGTAGGTTTTTTTAATATCCATCGAACACCTACCTCGAAAACTTAGCCTTCTTAAGCCGCCCATGTTTCAAATTACAGAAATATTAACGAGTAACGATGGGTAGCTCATACTTAATTAAATTTTTTATTAAGCAGGATTCTTAAACAAAGTTTTATTTATTTTGTAAACAAATTGTGTTCACCTAGTTTGCTTTTTTCAATCTTCTAAACAACTGCCTGGTTTCCTATTCAATCTCCACTATCCAGTAACGCTCTCGTCAACTGAATTCCTCGAGTTTTATGCTCATGCTTCACTTTAGTACTAAATTTTTGAAATATACGGGCGAATATTTGTAATGGCTACTTTGCAGAGGTTAGTTCCTTAGATCTTATACACTTTTAATTATACGTACTATTTAATTATTATACATTAAACGTGCTATAGGTAGATCTGTCATTTTCAGTATGAAAAATGACATTTAGATCTACTTTACGCAACGCTCGAAAACGTTGCGTAATTACCCCGCTTGACTACGAATCTGGGGTTCCCGGATTCGAATTCAGGTTAGGTAATTTTTAGGGTTTCGTACCCAAAGGGTAAGATGGGACTCTATTACTAAGACTCCTCTGTCCGTTCATTCGTCCGTCCGCCCGTCTGCCCGTCTGTCTATCACCAGGCTGTATCTCATGAACCGTGATAGCTAGACAGTTGAAATTTTCCAAGATGATGTATTTCTGTTGCCGCTATGATAACAAATACTAAAAACAAAATAAAATAAATATTCTAGGGAGCTCCCACACAAAAAGATTTTAAAGTTATTCGTTGCCTTCATCAGGCGCTAGGTCTCAAAATGTATGGGAAAGGAAAACTGAAATTCGACTTGCACTTGACCAAAATTCTACTTGATATTATTTAATGTTATTATTACTAATAAAAATATTATTATTTAAATTAAATTTAAATAGGTTATAATAAAGTGTCTAATGTTGCTTAGATATATAATTAATATAGAATAGCACGGAACCCTTCGTGCGCGAGTCCGACTCGCACTTGGCCGGTTTTTATTTTACTGTACAAGCTTGGCTTAAGTTTAGGGCTGAGTCGATTTGCGGAAGGTTGTGTGCCCTTAATAATTATTTATTATACTCTTTATTTCTGCTAAGACTCAATTTTGTTATTAAGTTAAATACAATCATTTTACCCATAGTCAGCAACAGAAGTAGCTAACACGTCCAGAATTATCTGCACAGAGCCTTATTCCCTCGACATTAGGGTCCGTGTGTTGTGTAGATTATTTTGAGCACCAGGCCCGCATAGCTATTAGGTAGTCAGCTGCTGACTGCACCAGTTACTAAAATGGCACGGCATTATAAAAATATACCAATAATTTTATGTTTTTGCCATATCGTACGTATATAGTCTCGTGTGTATCCCAACAAGTATACAAGATTACCCTTTGGAGGATTACGGCGGGTTGCAGGGATAAGCAACTAAGTTGTCTTTATGATTTAACTTGGCTCGTCGCCCTGTTATGGATTTGAAGGAGTGCTTTCAAACGAACGCAAGGACTCACGGCAATATCGCCGATTGACAACATTTCAAGATAACATGGCAAAATAAGTGAAATACATCCTCTAAATATGCCCTTCGGAGTTGCAAGCGTTCATAAGCAATGGTGTCTGCTTACAATCAGCAAGGGTCAGAAAAACGCTCGTCATTTCATAGAGTAGCCTATCCAATTTCTATGAAATTACGGGCTTTTTTCCGACTCTTTACCATCAGGCAGGCCGTTTGCTTGTTTGTACAGTCAGCATCAAAAGTAGGTACGCATTGGAAAAGTTCAAAAGTCTTTATTCTAAGGTAACAAGAGCTTTTGACACCTTCTTATTTGTAGCTACTTTCGATGCTGACTTTACCAACGTCTTGATATTCTGTTCCAACGTTCTAGATAAAAATATTAAAAGTCGGGTAGAAAATCGGTCAAAGCGACACTTGAGTGATTTATTTATGACTAGCTGTTGCCCGCGACTTCGTCCGCGTCTTCACTCCTATTGGTTGCAGTGTGATGTTATATAGCCTAAAGTCTTACTCGATAAATGGACTATCCAACACAAAGAGAATTTTTCAATTCGAACCAGTAGTTCCTGAGATTAGCGCGTTCAAACAAACAAACAAACAAATTCTTCAGCTTTATAATATTAGTATAGATTTTGCACGGTATTCACAATATTCAGTAGACTACTGCACTCTTAAAATAACACCACTCTCTGATAATCGAAAATAAAGTTAATTCTAATCACAGCACATTTCTTTAATATATGTATTTCTACAAACATCAAAGACGTACTTGTCGGAGGTCGTTCATTAGTATCAAATTAGTATGCACGAAAAAATCTTTAAAGCGTGATTTACGCATTTACGAACCAACGAGGGTGGTGGAGCGCCATCTAGCGGCAAATTTGAGCAACATTGATAATAACACTTAATGACAACCAAATGCGGATGAATACATAAAAAAATACGTTTCGTGCGCTCGCTTGCACGCGCGCTGAACAGCCGTGTAAGAACGAGCGCGCGAAATTAAAATGCAAATGCGATGCGTTAGTGGTGAACAGTTACCATGATATTATTCAATCTGCAAATCTTCTGAGCATAAGCTAATCTCTATTCGACGCAGGTCCCGATGTTTTGACAAGATTCGGCATTCAGCGATGTCGCCGAGAATTCTAGAGGAAAGCCACAGCTTAGCAGAGATTGCTAGTTTTGATAAAATGTTCTAGGTCCGTTTGGCTCGACGTATTAGTTTGATATCGCTGTGATATTGCAGTTATGTAACTACCACTACTTTCTCTGTGGTCGTACGAGGTTTTGTAATCCTAGTGGTGAGACTGGTGAGTAATGTCGCCATGGCTCCCGAGGGAGGATGCGTTGTGTTAATGCAGGCAATTTGTGCCTGGCTATCAACTCAGCATAATTTTCACATCGATAAAGGAACATTTGTCGAAAAATCGTAAACCTTTTGGACGCCAATTACAGATACATCCGCACCATCGGTTCAACGCCAGCTATGGATAAATCTGTTTGGCGTGCAGCGCGAACTACGAGTATCAACCTATGTTCACGCACCTACTCGCGACATCTAGCGCCCAGTGGCGATACTACACCAACCGGCCCTCCCGGACAGAAAATCTTCGCTCTCACTCGACACGATATACGGCACGACAAGCGCACGTTAACTTTTAAACGATATATATTTTTTTGTACAATTTCATTTTGCGCAATAAACGCACTTCGGAACTTTAATAATAAATTGCTTCATTGAATGGACCCTGGAAACCACCGAATCCTGCACATAATTGGTCTTCGAGCACGGATTCAGCGAGAAAGTCAGCTCGTCAGGACGACGAATTCCTTTACGAGAAGACACCAGCACCTCGCCGACGTCTGCAGCAGTGAACGGTCAGGTCTACCTATCCCGTCTATTCCTCTCCTAATCGAATTGTGTTAAAACCGTGTCGTTTTGTGCATTCCAGTGCGCTCGTTATCGCAAGTCACGCAGCGGCAGCTTTGTCATCTACCGCACCCGTTCGCGTTAATACACGTAAGTTATTTCAATTTCACTTAATCTTGCAAAATGGGTGAAGGGGATGAGGCTAGTGCAAAGTTGATTATTCCTGGTGGGTCAGGAACACCTAGGAAAAACCAGGACTCCGCAATTTCAGACCTTCGAAAACAAAGAGGTCACATGAAAGGTAGATTAACTCAATTTAAAAAATATGTTGACTCCTTTCTAGCGGTGTCTCCTTCTAAAGTACAAATTGCCGAGTTAAAATTACGTATGCAAGCGGCTACAGAGATTTTTCAAAGTTTTAATGAAGTCGAAACACAAATTGAACTTTGTACTCCAGACTCGGAAATGTGTGCAAATTACGAATATGTAGAAACACTCGAAATTTTGTATTTTCGCACTATGGCTAGCGCTAATTGCCTAATCGAAAGTGTAGAAACAAATAACGGTCCTATTGCAAGTTGTAGTCATACCGCGCACAAACCGTTATCAAATCTGAAACTACCTGAAATAAAATTGCCTTCTTTCGATGGTTCGTATGATCGTTGGCTCGAATTTAAGAATTCATATGAAACTATGATTCACAAACATTTCGATCTCGATGCGATTCAAAAGTTTCATTATTTGCGATCGTCACTAAGCGGTAGTGCATTACAAGTAATTAGTGCATTAGAATTTACGGCATCTAACTACATTCAAGCATGGGAATTACTTGAAATTAGATTTCACAACCCTAGGCTTTTAGTACACAACCATGTAAAATCGTTGTTTAATATTTCAGCCTTGAAACAAGAATCTTCGACTCAGATACGTAAATTGATAGACACTATTTTACGTAATTTACGTGCTTTAAAAACGTTGAATGAACCTACTGATTCGTGGGATACGCTATTAATCCACTTAATTGTGTCAAAACTCGATGCTACCACGGAACGTAAATGGGAATCCCACATAGGGTCTATCACAGATAAGCCAAGCAATAATGAGTCTAAGAAACTTAAGCTGGAAGATCTCTTATCGTTTCTCAGAAACCGGGCTGATACGCTAGAAATGATAAACTCGAGTCATTCTAAATCAACGATTGTGACTAATAATAATAAGCATAATTACGCGTCTAACAAACTCGCGCAAGTAGTTAGTTGTGTCTCTGCCAGTACAAATGCGACCAAATCTAAGTCGTTCAATAATAAACCTTTTCGATCCTGTGCGTTGTGTAACGAGAATCATGCGCTGTATACGTGTGTTAAGTTTTTGAATCTACCTATCCAGGATAGATTAAATTTAGTTCGTAACAAAAACTTGTGCGTCAATTGTTTGCGTGAGGGACATTCCTTAAATGAATGTTTATTCGGCCCATGCAAACAGTGTCAACAAAAACATAATAGCTTATTGCACGTCGAGGATAGCCGCAGTGAGAATGTGTGCGTGAGGCCGTCGAATGCGCCTGCAAACAGCGCCCACTCATCGGTAGCGAGTACGTCTAGCTATTGTGCATCAGCTGACCGCGCGCCAGTGGCTCAGTGCAGCGAAGGCGCCGTGGAAGGAACAGGGTTCATTCCCCAGCAAGTTTTACTTTCAACTGCATTAATTGAAGTAGCTGACGCGAACAATAAATTTCATACGTGTCGAGCTCTTCTGGACAATGGGAGTGAACATTGTTTTATTACGGAAGAATTAAGGAAACGATTAAATGCGAATAATATACAGTCCACTATTCAGATCTCGGGTGTAGGACAATCTGTCACGCAGTCGAGTCATTCATGCGATATAAATATTCGTTCGAAAATAAACGATTATCATACGTCAATAAAATGTATTGTCTTGCCGCGCATAACTTCTAGTTTGCCCTCGACTTACATTGATCTTGATCTTATACGTATTCCTGATAACATTCAGTTAGCAGACCCCACATTTAACGTACCAACCAAAATCGATATACTTATCGGTGCGGATAAATTTTGGGACTTATTAGACGAAAATAGGATTCGATTATCAACTGGACCATACTTACAAAATTCGAAGTTAGGCTGGTTGTTATCTGGTCCGATAAATACACGGAACTTGCGCATTAATAATCAAGTCCAGTGTAATTTTACTCAAACGATTGACGCTCAACTCAGAAAATTCTGGGAAATTGAGGACATTCCGCAATTAAATTGTGTTCTTACAGCTGACGAACAGATATGTGAGGATCTTTTTACAAATACGACGAAACGCGAAAGTAACGGTAGATTTTCCGTACGCATGCCGCTAAGAGAATCAGCTGACTCGTTAGGCGATTCTTACACGTTAGCAAAAAATCGATTTTTATCCTTAGAACGTAAACTTGAACGTTCGCCGGAATATAAACGTTTATATTGTGACTTCATGCGCGAATATGAAGAGATGGGTCACATGACTCGTATAAACGAATATGGTGCGCCGAATTATTTTCTCAGTCACTTTGGAGTATTTCGGGCGAGCAGTAGCACGACCAAACTGCGTGTAGTTTTTCATGGTAGTGCTCCTACCACCACGAATAAATCCCTAAACGATATTCAATTACCGGGACCATCACTCCAAAATGATATTTTGTCCATTTTACTTCGTTTCCGTCAGTACAAATACGTAGCTTGTGCTGATGTGGAAAAAATGTTCCGGCAGGTTTTGATTCAACCAGATCAGAGATGCTTACAAATGATTCTCTGGCGTGAGAAACCCACTGATCCGTTATACATCTACGAACTCAATACGGTGACATATGGAACTGCAAACGCACCATATTTGAGTATGCGATGTATACGACAGTTAGCTTCAGAATGTGGTGATGACGTCATCGCGCGCGTTATCAACCAAGATATATTTGTAGACGACTTAATTACGGGGGATGACGACTTCCGAACACTACTCGATATTAGTCAAAAAACGTATGACGTTCTGCAATCAGGGTGTTTTCCTTTGCGTAAATGGACCTTTAACCGTGACGTAGCGCACGATGAATCTAAGGAACATTTTGTTGGTGAACACACACAGAACAAAACTCTCGGGCTAGGCTGGGATAATACACGCGATGAATTGTATTTTACCACAAAGATCGATCCGCTGCCTAATTCGTCACACTTAAATAAACGTATGATGCTGTCAATTATTTCACAGATTTACGACCCGCTAGGTTTGCTCTCTCCCGCGGTGATAGTTTCCAAAATTTTACTACAAAGACTTTGGTTAAGTAAAATCGATTGGGACACTCCCGTGCCTAGAGACATCGCGTTAACATGGCATAGTTTTATGGACACTCTGCACTGCTTAAACGATTTACGAATTCCGCGTCATGTAAGGGGTGAACACACAGGAGGTTCAGAACTTCACATTTTTTCTGATGCATCATTACATGCTTACGGTGCATGTGCATATGTTCGGTCATACGAGAATGGGTCAGATGTCACTGTGAAATTATTGTGTAGTAAAAGTAAAGTAGCACCACTAAAATCACTAACTATTCCGAAACTTGAACTTTCTGGCGCGCTGGTCGCTGCCCGCCTTTATAAGAACATATTAGATTCCTTAAGGTTAGTATTCACTAACGTTTACTTTTGGACCGACTCGACAATAGTCATGGGGTGGATTCGTATGTCTCCACATTTATTAAAACCATTCGTTCAAAATCGAGTAACCGAAATAAACGAACTGACTGGTAATTCGATATGGTTACACGTAAATAGCGGAGATAACCCGGCTGACTTGTTGTCGAGAGGGGAAGGTCTAGATAGTTTAATTAACTGTAGTTTATGGTGGAACGGACCTTCATTTTTACACGAACCGAAATCGGAATTTAGTAATGACAAATTCAATCAAAATACAGTAATTGATGATTTACCCGAGTTACGATCGAAAACTGTAAGTTTGGTTTGCAATCCATGCGATGAAACATTTAATTTCGATAGATGTTCATCATACATAAAATTAATTCGTATCGGCGCGTATGTACTCCGCTTTATTCATAACTCAAGCATTAACTCGGAGCGTAAACAACTTCGCCAAACCGGTTCATTATCAGCGGATGAGCTGGGTGCATCACGTCGCATGCTAGTTAGATTCGCACAGATGCAATCATTTCCGGACGTTTACGATAACTTACTTAAAAATAAACCCATTAAGACGAACGCTAAACAATATAGTCGTATTTCTAGTCTTAACGTGTTTTTAGACGATCATAAGTTGATTAGAGTCGGTGGTAGACTGTGCAATTCAGCTAGTTTCGACTACAACAAGAAACATCCAGTGTTATTGTGCAGTAAACATAGTTTCACGGTGTTATTGTTCAAGTACGAGCACAAGCGGCTGCTTCATGCAGGCCCACAGCTCCTCCTATCCACTATGCGTGAATGTTGGTGGCCATTAGGTGCAAGGAACCTAGCGAGGAAAATAGTTCAGCAATGCGTTACCTGTACTCGATTTAAAGGTAAGGTTCTTAGTCCTATTATGGGTAATGTTGTTTTAGACCGGTTAGAACCTAGTTTTCCCTTTGTTCGTACCGCGACGGATTATGCGGGCCCAATGTTCATCCTAAATCGAAAGGGAAGGGGAGCTCAACTTATAAAATCATATGTTTGTTTGTTTATATGTATGGTTACACGAGCCGTCCATTTAGAACTTGTTACGAGTCTCTCCACTAATGATTACATATTAGCGCTTAAACGATTTATTAGTAGAAGAGGTAAACCTCATGTAATATTTTCCGACAATGGAAAAAACTTTGTAGGCGCTGAAAAAGAGTTTTCATTATTTCTTAAAAATAATTCGAAGGCAATAGTCGACTTCGCAGCTAATGATAGCATTAAATTCAGCTTCATTCCTCCTTATTCTCCACATTTTGCTGGATTTTGGGAAGCTGGAATAAAGGCGTGCAAATTCCATTTAAAACGAGTTGTAGGAAATGCTAGACTAACGTACGAAGAGTTTAGCACGGTTTTAACACAAATCGAAGCCGTCCTAAACTCCCGTCCCATGTCACCTATGTCCGCAGACCCTAATGATCTGGATCCAATTACTCCAAGCCATTTCCTGATATTTCGACCACTGACAAGCCCTGCAAGCGAGGACCTGACAGCTGAGCAGCCATCCCACCTGTCACGCTACGCCAGAATCGAACAGCTACGCCAACACTTCTGGCAGCGCTGGGCCAAGGAGTACATTGCAGAGCTCCAGCTTAGAACGAAGTGGAAGACGAAGAAAGACGACATAACCCTAAACAGCCTCGTCCTAATCAAAGACGATAACTTGCCACCACTCAAATGGCGGTTAGGCCGAGTCACGCGTCTGTATCCCGGAAACGACGGTGTGTCCCGCGTCGCCGACATCCGCACAGCGACGGGTACCATTAGACGAGCTTTTTCAAAGATCTGCCCGCTACTACCAGAGCCGGCAGTCCTCGACGGGTGAAGACTCCTGTTGGGAGCTGGTGCTCCCAAGGCCGGGGGCATGTTCACGCACCTACTCGCGACATCTAGCGCCCAGTGGCGATACTACACCAACCGGCCCTCCCGGACAGAAAATCTTCGCTCTCACTCGACACGATATACGGCACGACAAGCGCACGTTAACTTTTAAACGATATATATTTTTTTGTACAATTTCATTTTGCGCAATAAACGCACTTCGGAACTTTAATAATAAATTGCTTCATTGAATGGACCCTGGAAACCACCGAATCCTGCACAACCTATATTCATTTGTATGGAGTTTTACTTCGCGATTGGCATTCCTAAATCATGCATGGTGTATGAATGCCAGCTTCTGTATTTGACAGAGCGTGTAAAAGGTTATACGCTTGTCTTAGTTGTTGTGCTTATTAGTATACCCATGTTATAGTACATAAAAAATACACATAGACTATGTGACATAGGCTGGGTTGCACCAAACCGCCTGTAATCGTAAGCTGTGTTCGTTAAAATTTGAGTGTATGAAAAATTTGACAAGTTTCTATGGGATGACAGCTACGGGCGCCATATTTAACGTTGATCAGTCTGTGATCGTATATCGGTGCAACCCAGCCATAGTCTCGCGGAGGAAACATGATTTAGAAGTGACACATTACAGCACAGTCTACTCCTACAACTACAAATGCAAGAAAGTAGCTACTGTGCCACAAGGGCGCAGCCATGAGCTATCAAAAATCACGTCAGCTGGCGTGAAAATAAACTAAAACATCTACTTGTATTGCTAAAAAAAGTGTTGTTCTCTAAAGTGGACCTTTATTTGCTTTTATTTTCACGTACGGCAAACGATTGAAAAATGGTCGCTTAGTACACAAAATTCATTTCTTATTGCAATAACTGTGGCTATATTAGTTACACCTAGCTAAAGGGTTGGAGATTAGGGGATGGACGGAATAGTTTGTGCGCGGATTATCCGTCGTGGCAGCCCTAGCGAACGTAAACCACATCGGAAAAATGTCGGCGGAATGTTCAAGTAGTTATTGCGCAACTGGTAGGCACTTTCGTGAAACAACATAGTTTTTTTTGTCAATATCGTTATTCAGTAGTAATTTACCCATATATTTTACCGGTTGTTGTTATTATATTAACTCAAGAGCAAATAAGTCTCAAGTTCATATAACCTAGACCTTTTTACGGCACGAGTGAATAGGCATCTTCTGGGTGAGCTCGCTTCATCGTCGACCTCATCTTTGTCCTCTGGCTAGATGATGGCCAAGAGCAATCCCATTTTTAATAAAAAAAAAAATATAACGGGAATAAAGATAGGGAGAACCTTTCTTCTGCGGTCCCACCACAACACACCTTCAGCAGGCTTAGGCGGCAGGCCAGACAGGCCAGCCGGCCCTGGGTGCCTCTTAGAAACAAAGTGTACTCATTTTATCTGCTCTTAAGTGTAGGTAAGACAGATGTCTTGTGTTTTCGAATTAAAATGGCGAAAAAATAATTAGAATAATATTTTCGGAGATTAATTATACCATCGGGTATTGGTCAGAGGTGGAGGAATCATAACGACGGCTCAGACCAAGAAAAACCATGCGTGGTTTGGTTTGAACCACTCTCGCTTTTGGCAACCCTGGTTTGCCTTTATGATAAGGGAATAGAGTTCAAAAAAATTCAAAGCAAGCGGTGGGTGATCGTGTGCTTGCTGAACGGGCACAGTTTTAAGACCTATGGACGCCTGCAACTCCAGGATTGTTACATGCGCATTGCCGACCCTTTAAAAATGTATACATTCCTTTCTTGAAGAATCCCATACTGTAGTTCGGAAAAACCTCGGCAGGGAGCTCATTCCACAACCGGAGCGTCCGAGGGAGGAAGTTCCTCTGAAAGCGTACCATACACGACCATTGTTGTTCGTAATACTCCGTTTATTGACGGCCTGTTTAGCCTAGTTCGTAGTGACACTGCCTCCGAAGCTAGAGGTCCCGGGTTCGAATCCCGGCCAGGGCATTATTTGTGCATTTAGCACGGATTTTGTTCTTGGGTCTTGGATGTTCTCTATGTATTTAAGTATGTATTTATCTATATAAGTATGTATATCGTCGTCTATGGTCGTCTAGTACCTATAGTACAAGCTTTGCTTAGTTTGGGACTAAGTCGATTTCTGTAAGCTTGTCCCCCAATATTTATTTTTATTTATATTTTATTGGTTTGAGAACGACGGATGATATTCAGACTTGGTTTGTTGACCGCAAGAGGTACAGCACGCAGTTCGCGTGGCGCTGAGTCCAAGTTTTGAGGTCGACGTCTTTCATCTTCTTCTATTTATAGGCTTACTCGATTTTAAAATAAGAATACTGCTGTATAGCCAGAAATGCAGAGGGAGGGAGAGAATATACCACATCTACAATACGCGGGTCCTAGTGTAGTAGATTAAGTAGCTAAGCAGTATAACACGTTTACAATTGAAAACATTTCAAATTTATAAACCCAAAAATATATTTTTTAATATTTTTATAGTTATTAGTGCACAACGCACAATATGAACAGCAGTACAACTTTCTTTAGTAAATCCGCCTTAGTAATAGAAATAGAAATAGAAATAGAAATAGAAATAGAAATAAACTTTATTGTATAGCTGTGTACATTATGATGGTGATGACAAAGGTAGACTCAACAGCTTGCCCATTCCGGACGTACAATCATGATGAGTTAACTTATACTAAATTACATGGCGGTCATTGGCCAAAAAACTCCTAATAGTAATAGTGATTCTGTATGATTTTGTGCGCTGTGAAGCCTTACTTGTCGCTTGCTCTCTTTTAGAAAGCGGAACTTTTAAAATTGATTTCTGGATATGAAATTGCGATATTTTCAAGCGTTATAAAATGTGGTTTATTTTTTTATCCTCTATTAGATTTCATCAGAAAAAAGCCCGCTTAAAAAATGATATGATATGTTGTCAATTATCTTCACAGAGCCTTATTCTCTAGGCCCGCGGAGCTACTTCTGTTGCTGATTGTAGTAGTTTTATTAAATAGTATGAAGACAAAAACAATATATTTCAGTGATGTTTCCCTTATTGTTTGCCCGCAACGAGACAACCCTAACAAATATGTAATACTTAACGTAAACGAAAAATGATAGAATGCTCAAGCGATCGCAGAGATTTGCAGCGAATACGAATAAGCGTAGTTGACTGACAGAAAACTTTAGTGATATGAAAGCGGTGGTGAAGGGAATTTAGTAAAGATATTCTATTTTTTAAAGCGTCTTATTGGACCGGATGCTGAAAATGAAAATGAAAAATAGTTTATTCAGTAACTTAAAGGCTACTTAACAAAATACAGGTTGGTGTCTCTTTTTAAGTATCGAGATACCTGTGTCAAGAGAGATGCTTGGTAAACTTGTTTCCATTTAATGATATTTAAGATTTGTTAACCTGTACGTTGTAATCTATTATTCAAGTGCGAAAGTAACTCTGTCTGCCTGTTGCCTCTTCATACTTAAACCGCTGAATCGATTTAGAAGAAATTTGGCATGGAGATAGTTTTAAATCTCAAGAAGGGCATAGAATAGTTCTTTAACTTAATTCGTTAACAGGTGAAAGGGGAGTGGAAGTTTGTATGGGAGAGCGATAATAAGCTTGCGCCTAAATTAATTTCACAGCAATTATTTCTCTAAAGCGAAAATGAGTTCAACGCGGACGAAGTCACGAGCAAAGTCTAGTAATCAATAACTGGCTTTAACCTCAATGTACCTAGGCGTTTGTAAGATAAAATATAGTATGGAATGTCTAAGAATATGGCTTATTTTACAAGTTTTTTATTTAAACTTGTACAGGTAAATTACTAAATTAATTGTCGCTGTACGCCTCGTGTATGCCAGATGTCGCAGGTTCCAATCCTGCTCGGAGCATTAAATTTTTCAATTTTTCCCTTTAATTTATAATTTGAGGTAAATTACTTTTGAGACGTTTTTGCATTTGTAGTTGTGACCTCTGTAGCCAGCATTACACACACAAATACGTGTGTCTATGTACGTCAACGTGTACGTGTGTCCCTGTAAATATACAAATAAATACTGTAAATACTACAAATGCAAAAATGTTTCAAGAGTAATTTACCTGTAATATATTTCTAGAACAAGAAATATAGTGTCCCCAGAAAGGTTTGGTGCTTTTCATACATTCATTTATTTAAACCTGCACAAATCACATGAACTAGTTAAAATACTGCTTTAGTTTATATACATTTACTGTGTCAAAGGCAACATTACTGGACTGTTGTCCTTAGGGCGTCTGCGGTCGCAGGGCAAAATACTCGTTGCGGTCTAAAGACTACACACTTTATTATAAAAGAACTTATCTTTCTATGAAATCAACGACACTTACGACCTTCTGGACTTGATCGGAGATACGGAATGAAAATGCTGCGAAAGGTGTTGATATTATTTAAACTGGAACATTAAAAGCTATGGCAGCACGTTTATGACTATATTGCGGAGTGATCATAAAATTAATAGAATAATATCAAAACGTAAAAAAATTGGGTAGTATTGAATTAGAATAATAGTGCATTATTATAGAGGCCGGGAAACGAAGGGTTGCAGGCCAAGTACATATTGGCTATGTGCACGTCTGAAACGTCAAACGTCAAAGGTCCCGAGGCAATGTCAAAATTCAGAGATGTCAAATAATGACACATAAATATTTTATTTACTTTAGTAAACGAGAAAGACCCCGTATTGGAAATTTTACTGAAATAAATAAGAGAATAAATAAATACATAGAAACGAAACGAATCGTAGGAAACCGTTAAGAAACCAATAGAAAACGTGAAAGTAAATTTGACAGTGGTCCCCGGTAAGTACACATTTCTGCCATGGTGTGCGCTACGATCGCCTAGCTTACCCCCACCACCTACTTCGCACATAGCCAATAGACGGCACAGATTAGCGAGGCCGTATAGGGATACGGGGCCTACAGTCCAACGTTTCTCGCCGAGATTTGTATTCATTATTAAATACTTATCTCAGCGATTAAAAAGAAAATTGAAACTTGTAGAACAGCACATTCAGTTTTACTGCTTACTACGATCTTGGTTGCTGAAACTTGTGGTAGTTTTGGTTGCATAAAGGATAAAAGGTACTTCGTTAAAAGAAATGACATTTCTTAGAAACATCCTCACCTTCTCTTTATATATTGTTTTATCTTCTCTTTTTAGGGTCCCGTACAAATATGGTAAAAAAGGAACTCGTATGGTGGCGCTTTGTCTGTCCGTCTGTCACATTGCTATATGTCTCGAGAACTCTATCGATTTTAAATTTGAATTAGTTATAAGGGTAATCCAGATGCATTGAACGTGTTTTTTCCGATGTAGTATTTTTTTTTATTTTTTGTAAAAATTTAACAATATAAGGGTGGATCAAAAGTTCAAAGTCAAACGGTGGTGGTGGTGAAAGAACCTTCTTTTACACGATTATTATAATCACTAAACTGGGCTGTCAATATAATCCCGGCTTTCAATATTGTTCGAATTTCACTTCAATATTCACGTGATACGTAATGTGATCCGTGTATATCGCGTGATAATAATCACTGTTTAACATTCCCTAATGTTTCATTTGTATGAGACATTTCTAAGCGTTTTATTTAACGAGTCGCCACGGCTACGTCATTTGCTACGAATTTACGAGGGTCTGTGCTACGCCGTAGCTGCTCTACGGATTTGAGTCGTAGCGGTTGTAAAAGTCGAATTGGGCTTTGATTGCGTAGATTTGTTACTTTGTTATTTCTTAGCGAAATACTGGATATTATTGGTGATTCAAGGAAACGAGCGGAATTCTACAGCGTGTCAGGGTGGGTTGCACCAAAGCCGTCTGAATTCGTCCAATCGTAAGTGGGGTTCGTTGAATGCTCACGTCATCATAATCCCCGAGCCAGGAGAAAATATTGTCAGTCATTTCTTCTCGAGCAATTACAAGAGAGTTGTATTATGAATAATCTTTTTTTTGTCATTTTCTCTCGATTGATAATATTATTAGCAAAAATTGGACTCTAAAGTGGTGGAAAATACATCCAAAAAACAAATCCCCAAGCGAAACTTACTTAGGCTACAATGCACTTGAGATTTTTCATGAGTGGCGAGTGTCCATAGGCAACGTTGTCTGCTTACCATCAGGGAGACCGTAAGCTTGTTTCCTACCGTCATTTATAAATTGTGGTTATTGACGTCTGCAGCTCTGGCAGGTTAATGAAGTCTAATAGCGTAATCTGTTCCTGACTCGCGGTCTATCGTTATATAACTAGCATATATACGTCCCACTCCTGGGCACATGACATGCCTCCTACCTGGGATGAGAGGGAACGGGTATCAGTCTCCACGCTGGCCCAGTGTGGGTTGGGGACTTCACATACACCTTTGATTATATTTGCTATCAGCAAAGATATATGATGATTCCTGACGATGTTCTCCTTCACCGAAAGCTAACGGTAAATATGAAATAATATTCAAAATCAAAATCAAAAATTTATCCTGCAAATAGGCCACAAGGGCACTTTTACAAGTCAAAGCGTGAATTTATACAATTAAAAAAAAACTGACAATCTTACTTAATAAGAATGATTAAAAAAATATACTGATTAACAATTAAATAAAAATAAATTTACAAATATTAAGGACGTATTGAATACCGTACATAAGTTCGAAGAACTCATTGGTCCGAGCCGGGATTCAAATCCACGACCGCCACTTGCCAGCAGCATGCATGAACCACTAAGCTACCATACAGACATAAACTCAGTGTTAGCAATTTTAGCTATAGATGGAGAAAATGTGATATTGTAGTGAAATTGCTAGCCCATCGCCCACAACATACTTTAACCTGGTTCCCGTAGTCGAGTCTTACGACACCCAAGGGAGGATAGGGGGTGGTGCTATTCTAACCCAGCACCACACGGGGAACTAAGCTACCGCAGCGTTACGAGTAAAATGTGGTTGTATGAAAAGTTTGTCAATTTTCTGTTCAGGACTATGACAAGCTTCTTGGTAGACATGTTAGGAAGGTGACGGCGTTGAAGCGCAAACGAGGCAACCCTAAATAGACTACAGAGCACGTGCTATGCGGTCGAGCGAGATAGCATGATTTGGTGTTTTATACTCATACTCTAAATAAATATGTCGGATCGTGGGCGTATGCCATCAGGAAAGGTTCATGTCAAGGGGTTCCTCGGGCATTAAGAAAAGACGATACTCATTTTACAAAGTCAACCTTTTAATTCCACTTCAACATTGTTATAAATGTCACGCAAAATACAACGAACTAGTGAATTCGATTCTCAGATGCCATCACACTTAACTCCATTTCTCCGCCAGGAGGCCTCGTCGTCTCCCCAAGCTTTTCTCATCAATGACTATTGACAGAACAGTCGTTTGTCTTTTGTTCTGTAGTCATCTTTTCCTTTCAACAGCCCTTTGCACCAGCAACTTGCGTTGTACACCAGTACAACGGAACTATCAAGCAATAAACTTCACTCACATGTGCTTTAACACCCTTGTTTGTTTGCATTTCAATTAGTGGCATTTGTAGAATGACAGCGAAGTGCAAGATAAACAAATTCACAACGCGCAGAAGGCGACTATTCCTTTTCGTAAAATATAAATATTGGGGGACAATCTTACACAAATCGACCTAGTCCCAAACAAAGCAAAGCTTGTACTATGGGTACTAACCGACGATATACATACTTAAATAGATAAGTACAAACTTAAATACATAGGAAGCATCCAAGACCTAGGAACAATTTTCGTGATAAATGCACAAATAATGCCCTGACCGGGATTCGAACCCGGGACCTCCGACTTCGTAGGCAGGGTCACTACCAACTAAGCCAAAGTGGTCGCCAACTCAACAGAAAACAGACAGTTAGAAAACACCCACTTGCAATCAACCATTTATTTCATGTGTTGTATGTACTTATATTGTTATGTAGTATATATTTTGTTCTATATGTGTAGTATATGTAGTATTTGTTGCTTTGTATGTAACTTTACATATTTTTGTTGGTTTACACTGCCCAATAACGTAATTCCAGTCGCCGTATCGCTATCTGAAGGTTGTCTGGTAGAGATCGCTTTTTAGCGATAAGTCCGCCTGTTGTTACCTACGTGCCTTAGTCTCATTCTTGTTTTACCCTTGTAAATATTTCAGTGTAGTGCACAGTAAAGTATTTTATTATTATTATATTATTGTTATTATTTCTGGGCCACTTCGTACCTTGTCACAGTGACAGATATGTGATCTCTAGCAGCTTTCGTATTAATTTTCACTGTGACAAGCTACGAAGTGGCCCAGAAATCAAATTGGTCGACTGTAAGTCGGTGTGTTCTAGCTGTCTGTTGAGCAAAATCGATATTTTGACTACAAAACAACAAAATCAAATATTGATTCTGCAAATAGGCCACAAGGGCACTTTTACATGTCAAAGCGTGAATTTAAAAAAAAACGGACAACCTTACTTAATAATAATGATTAGAAAATATACTGATTAACAATTCAATGAAAATAAATTTACAAAGATTAAGGACGTATTGAATACGATCTGTGTCCGAATAAACAAAAAAGTATATACAATTTAACAAATCATGGTATCTAACTACATTTTTTTAAACGGTCATGAATAAAATTCAAACAACTTTTTTTATGTTGCTTTACTCCAGTAATGTACAAAATTTTCCATGGGCGTTACTAAATCTTGACTAAAAACAAAAGTATTTGGGGTATTATGAAGGGGTGTCCCGTGCTAAATTAAAACTTTGACAGCCTCTAAGCTATTTATAAAATCTAAAAGAAAATAAATCAGACGTTTTTAGTTCCGTACCACAATGGTATCAAAGGCATCTTTATGGCGCCGCTTTGCCTGTCGGTCTGTCTGGCACATTGCTAAATAACTCAAGAACTACTTACACTTTCAATTGGAATTTATATTAGTTATACAGAAGGCTAACCCAGATGCATTAAACATGTTTATTTAAATATATAGATTATTTTCTGTGAATAATTATCGATACAAAAAATGGTCAAAAATTCAAAGTCTACTATGTCAAGTGGCGTGTCATACGAAAGGGCTTGAAATGCACATTCTCAAACATTTTTTTACGTTGAATAAATTTCGATTTATGAAGGATTTATCTTCGAAGTTTACCAAGAGAAAATATGAAATTATTACATAACGTTGATATCAATTTATATTTAACATGTAAAAATTTATAACGATTCCTTTATCTAGATTATATATTATTGTATCATCAACTACTTTGCATGTATATTTGCTATGTAAACTCGTATAAGACTATGCTGAAAATACCTTGTTTCAAATAAAAAATGAATTATTGAAATCGGTTCACGTGATAAAGAATTATGCTTGATAAACCAACGTAAATACTACGTGATTTAGTCGCGCAAATTAGTAACAGAATGCGCCGATAGATGGCGTTAAATTTTTACAAGAATTTATGAATTAATTGGATATTTAGGATAGGTACTGAAGGTCTGATGATGGGATCTAGGAGGAATCGAAGGAACTACTCGAATTTGATAGGCACGCATATGCCGATTTCGGAATTTTCTGTAGGTAACCAAACATTGGCTCACGGAAACCACAAATTGTGGTATAGCGAAGTACAAAGTTCGAGTCGTTTTTTTTTGGTATAAATTATTTTACATAATAAATGCTCAATAATGCTTGCTTGATTCTGAGCGAGAGACAATTTTCGAGAAAAGAATGCTTTCTATTTCTCAAGCCCACTCGGACTTCTCGGAGGAAATTAGGGAGGATGCATAAATTATAAGTTTTGCCGTTCCTTGATAAATGGGGGATGTGCTCGACTTACTTTTAATATTTATAATCTTAAGTTATTGCCTAAATGCGTCGAGAAGTTGTTTTGGAGATTTGTTTTGTTTACAAAAGTAAGTTAAATGAAGCCACTGTAGCAGAATGGTAATGCATGCGACTTTGAACCTGGTTATGTACCTTACTATTAGCTTATTAGATGACAGATATCAAGTTATTTTATCTATTGTCATAGATCTATATTTGGTAGACATACTTGCTAATTTTCGAATCGATAGGCATAATGGAACTGGTCAAGTTCATATAGGTATATTGTAGTCCCCGAAGGGTCATAAATATCTCACTAAATATATGCCCTTAACAATATACACATATTATGATTACTTTGTCTGTTCATACATTTTTGAACTCCACTGCTCATACATACATTCAAATATACATAAATAAATAAATATTAGGTGAATTTTTTTTCACACAAATCGAACTACTTCCATAGTAAGCTCAATAAGGCTTGTGTTATGTTATGGGTACTAAACGACGAAATATTAAATAGATAACTATATACTTAAATACATAGAAGACATCCAAGTCTCAGGAACAACTATCCCTGCTCACACAAACAAATGCCCTTACCGGGATTCGAACCCAGGACCTCCAGCTTCGGAGGCAGTGACACTACCAACTACGCTAAACAGGCCGACACATACTAACATGTGAAATATTGTAAGAAAATATGAAAAATTTAAAAATTCATTCATTGAATTGAGACTACATTTAAAATTAAATTGAATTATCTTTAGTCAGTAAGGAATTATGTAACAACTTTGTAATTTCCAAATTATTACACGTAAATAAACATTACTTTTCTGATTGAAAGCTCATCCAATAAAGTGAGAGATAAGCTTTGAAGGCTTCGATCCATTTCCCCGTAAATCAGTACAATAGTCAAGTCTTTCAATCCCCCACAATGGCGCAAAGAACTCCAAAAGATTAGCAAATTTTTTATTCCACTGAAGTACAATGCTTAAATTTATGTTCAGATTACTTTCAATTGTTCAGTTTTAAACAATTGGACTAACTCCCTTCTTAGGGTTCTCAGCGGGTGTTTGCTTTTCCATTGTTAAATGTACAAAGAACAGGTATGACCATAATACGTGGACAGTTTTCAACTTTACCTAGATTGCATAAGGTGGAAAATGTGTGCGTATTTGTGCTCTCGTGTATTTGAAGCGTTTATACTGTATTATTTTGTTACGCCGCCATTTTGCAAGAAACAATTTCATTTCAATATCCGCACAGTATATCTCAAACATGGTTACTTTGACTATGCGCTAAATGAAGAGGCAAAGGATGCGTCAAAACCAGGAATAGAAGTATGTAGGGTAGGAATAAAAAAAACTAGTGATTTCCCAACGATATTAATTTATCGATAAATTGCACTACCTATATGTTTTCCGAAAACTGAGTAGGTATTATATTAGAGTATACTATTATGCCTATGTCCAGCAGTGGACGTCTTTCGGCTGACTATTATGCTACAAAATGTCATACATCATCATCATCCTCCTAGCGTTATTCCCAGTACAGTTGCATCCTGAAGAATGCCTGGGGTCCGGGTCAAAATGTCATACAATTTACCTAAATTGGCCTTTGTTGCAAGGCACTTTTGGTTTTTTTATTTATT
Organism: Notocelia uddmanniana; assembly: GCA_905163555.1. Lineage (NCBI taxonomy): Eukaryota > Metazoa > Arthropoda > Insecta > Lepidoptera > Tortricidae > Notocelia > Notocelia uddmanniana. The sequence goes on from LR991057.1 coordinate 4,952,360, forward strand.
TACTTTGTATGGAATTATTAGTTTACTTTGTATGGAAATTGATTGAATAGCATTAAAAGAAGTTTTTTTATGTAAGAAACTCGTTAATAATAAAATTTTAGTTCTTATACGTTTATGTTTATTTGAATTAAGAATACCTATTTATTTGGATTTTAAGTATGCCTATGAATTGTTTAAATGACATTTACGACGAGAACGGTGGAAAAATTCGACCTATAGAGAAGAAAATCCGAAAATTCGCCTTTTTGTTCAAACTGAAACAGAGACGTTTTTCGCAAACTACTACACAAACACCATCACGCAAACCTGACCATTATTATCTCTGACAATAAGGTTCAGTTAACTCTGTCGTAGATGGTACCTAAATCCGGTTTAAACTTTATGTCACCCTCATTCTAGTAGAACATAATTAAAAGCTTAAGCCACGGAACCCGCTTAAAGTTGGGTACGCGATTTTTTCCTTATTTCCGTTTTGCCTTCGTAATTCTATCCTTTAGCAAGTTTCGGTTAATTAAAGGATTTCTTTTGTCTTTACAGCCTATTATGGGGAACATTTTGTGAAATCAAATACCCTTGGAGATGATTCAATACCTGAAGTCGTACTTTGAATTTTAAAGATCTTTGCCTTTGCTTGGTTTCCTTTTATTATGTTCTTACAAAAAAAAAACTGGCTGGATTCTGCTTCAGATGATGGTGTCTCTTTCAATTGGTAAACTTCAAAATATATACGCGTATAAATTAGGATTTAATGTATAATGGTTTATATGGTTTATGATACTTTATTCTCAAAAGATTTATAAAAATCACTTACAGAGAAAACATAGTTATTAACTTAAGTCTAGGTTAGAGAGGAGAGGTATAAACAGCTTAAATCAAGAGATTGACAAGGGGAACAATGTTAGCTAGTTACTACTAATAAACACTCAGGCCGCTTACGGTGAAATTATACACGTAAGGTTTTGGTTATAGTATACAGTAACTATATACGAGTACACAGGAACATCACAAAAAATATAAAGTTTCTTTAACATTAAAACACAGAAACTACACTTTATTATTTACCCACACAAAATATTACAACAATTAGGATACAAATTATTAGAACACCAACCGAACAACCAATTTCTACTAAGAGAATAAAACAAAAGACGCACACTGGCAGCGGCGACCACGTCAGTCGGCCTCCCAGCGCGCGCGCACCACGGATGCACGAAGTATACAGGGTGATTCAGGAGACGTGAGCAGGACCAACACTACATACATAGTAAATGGCAATTAATCGTTCGCCATTGTATTTAAGTGAAACACCCATACCTTTTTCCTGTATTTTAATTATTGTTAAGTTAAAGTTTAATTCTCTATAATCATGGTCACCCTACAACAACTGGTTTATAAAGATTAAAACTCTAACTGTTCTGACAGCACTTTGATTACGAAGAAAGTAAATTGTCACATTAAGTGAGATACGATACTCAGAGTAAGGATTTCTATAGAGATCCTATACGAGTTTCACCAAGGGGGACAGAAAAGCTCTTATGCAGCTAAATTGAGAACGTATCTTAAACGTCTGGCGGGTTACCATATGCAGCCTCTTTAATTTGGGCGGGTAATCGTTTATTTGCTTTAAACTATTTGACATGACGTTTAGATGACATTGAGGCAAATAAACAAAAGCGGAACTATGACAAGGACACAAATGATATATTTCTCTCTGTCGCTCTTATTCAATTTAGTATATGACCATCTCGCTGGGTAGTGGTATTATTATTTGACGTCTCGTCTGATACTCTGAGGATACGATATTTCAAAAGTAATCGGACTCAGATGACATTCAAGTTGACACGTATCACTTGACTGAAGTATTCTGATTGTAGAGTGACCATGAATTTCGTAAATAATTTAAAATATTTTGTTTTCACCACCAAAGATAAATGAACGTTAATTTCACTAATAGTCGCACGAAGCAGTAGCTTAATATGATCTACTGAATCTGTAGTGTTGATCTTGCTCACGTCTCCCTAATCACCCTGTATTGAATTTACCCGTATAATACATTCATTCTAATAGATTTTTTAGCGCCAAAATTTATAATTATGTTTTATCGCTACTGTATTATACATGTAGGTGAGTACATTATAATACGACACTACTCTCCCGCTCCACCTTCGGCTTCACACCTCCCCCCTTTGATAAGTGTCCCATTTTACAGATTTTCTCAATTTTCAGGAAAACGATACAAGCTAAGATAAAATAAAGTCATTTTGATACGAGTTATAGTTTTCAAGCTACGTATGTTGCGTCAAAGTTAATGAAAAAAATATAACCAGTAAATAATCAAAATTTAAATATTAGCGCACTGTTTCCTTTCGGGATACATGTTAAAATGGTTGAATAATATGTCAGTAGGCCGTTGTTTTGTCACATTTTGTGTATTACAGAGTACTTACCACACGTATAACACAACAGCAATAAAACATTAATTATAAATTTTGCCGTTTTGCCCAAACATTGAAATCTACAATATATTAGTCACCCCATTCCCATAGTCGACGCTTACGAAACACACGAGAAGAAAGCGGCTGGTGCTATTCTAAAGAAACTGATACGCCATGGATCTGACTCGCTACAGGGTTGAGGATTATACTAACGAAGAGAAATGACCAGAGACCTAAATAACGCACAGATCCATATATGTAATACAGTCAGCATCACAAGTAGCTACGCATTTGAAAACTTCAAAAGTCTTTATTACAAGGGAATAAGTGCTTTTGACCCCTACATATGCTAATCTACTTTTGATGCTGACTGTAACTGGGCGGCCGAGCTTTGCTTGTATTTAACCGGAGAATAAGAGTTTTCTCGAAAATGAGACCAAGCTAGATAGTTTTTTCGCCCTCGCACACGTCACCTCTGTATTGTATATTTTATTAAAACATTAGAGCGGTTTTCGAGATTTCAATTACCAAACAAACTAATATACAAATTTTGCTTCTTTAATGGTAAAATTCTTTATAGTTAATAGTATAATTTTAATAGAATATTCTTTACTAGTATAATAGTATGGAGCGTTCGTGGCCCAGCGGCGCCCCCGTACCGCGTGCGGTATGCGAGGATAAGCAATGTCGGGCGAGGTCAGTCCTTGGATGGGTGACCGCTTTGAGTGGTTACTAACTGAGCGCTCCCGTGCTTTGGAAGACACGTTAAGCCGTTGATCCCGGTTTCTGTCTATGATAGGAGTCGTTAAGCCAAGTTAGAGGCCTCCGGGCGGCTTGAGAACCTCTAACAGTCAAGTTGCCCACTCACTTGACAAGCCTAACCCCAATATGGTCTTGTTTCCCCCTCGGGTTGGAAGGTCAGATGGCAGTCGCTTCCGTAAAAAACTAGTGCCTACGCCAATTCTAGGGATTAGGTAGCGGACCCCAGGCATCCTTCAGGATGCAACTATACTGGGAATAACGCTAGGAGGATGAGGAGGATGATGCTTCTTTAATAGTATAGAATAGGAACAGAATATTTTTATTGTATGACTTCCAGGAAATTAAGTAACATATTTCTTACAAGAAAGCATATGAAACCATTTAATTTACCTACTCGTATAATCTAGTGGAAGTAATAGAATAAGAATGAAAATCATTGTCGTGTCTCTATTACAATTATTGTTTGCTAATAGTTTCGACATGTTGTCTTGTTGAACTAGGCATTGTAAATATGTCTCCTCTTTTTTAGGGTTCCGTACCCAAAGGGTAAAAAAGGGACCCTATTACTAAGAGTCCGTTTGTCACCAGGCTGTATCTCAAGAACCGTAATAGTTGAATTGTGTATTTCTGTTGCCGCTATAACAAAAAATACTAAGAACAAAATAATAATAATTAAGGGTGAAAAACGTGATATTTTTGCCCTTTTTCATGGCTACCACTCGCCGAGCTAGATCTTAAGAACCGTAATAGCTAGACAGTTGCACAGATTATGTATTTTTATTGTGGCTACAACAACAAATACTAAAATCAAAATAATAATAATAATTAAGGGGGGCTCCCATACAACAGAGTAGTTGTTGGCGTTTTTTCTTCTGGTACGGAACCCTTCGTGCGCGAGTCCGACTCGCACTTGGCCGGTTTTTTGTATTCATACTAAGATTTATTTAAACGAAGGTCTCCGTTTCAGCATCGGCAAAAATGCTTTCGTATGTCCGGGTATCCGGACTTCCAGCTGTAAGAGCCCACGCAGACAGAGAGCAGTCACCGGAGTTCTGCGTTCGGGTTCTATCTAGTCTAGTTCTACTTCTATAGGTACTTTAAGGGTTTTTTTTTATTATTAGAAATATGGGATTGCTCTTGGCCAGCATCTAGCCAAGAGGCACACATGGTTTTTAAAAAAGCCGCGTATCCACTAGAGGCAGCCTCAGATTGAGCGGCTGCCTCCACCCGAGGCTGCGCATATGGAGACGCTGCCTCACCCCGAGCTCTCAGGTTATGGCAGCGTCTCCATTTGTGCAGCCTCGGGTCGAGGCAACCGCTCAACCCGTGGGATACGTGGCTAAAGACGCGAAATAAAATCGTAGGTATGGAAATAATTTCCAACCGTGAGATCTTCCACGCCGGTTGCCAGTTTGTTGCACTTTTAGCACCACCCAGGGGTTACGTATAGGGTAACGGTGGATACTCTCTACGGACGTGGTGCAACTTCGACCCCTTTTGTTAAGTGAGTGGGCAACTTGACTATTAGAAATTCTCAAGTCGCCCACAGTTTGGCGAATCTTTGTAATAATTAATGAGCAAGAAATAAAATAAAAAAATCTTAGCCTCCTGACGACCGGCGTCCGACATAAGTTTAAGGTCCAATTAAGTTTTGACTCTTTGTCAATTTGACAAGAGTATATTTTATTCTGGCAAATTTTGATACCCAGTCGTCAGGATGATATACCACAATCATAAAGTTTGCACCCAGATTAGTCAGAATGGGTAGGTATAATTTGTTTTTATTGTTACTGTTTACCTATTGATATTGTGTTGCAGGAACTTACATTACCTAGCCGCGATTGGAATGGGATAAGAGATGACAGTTTTTCCATATACATTCTTACGTCAAACCGTTATATGTATTGACAGCTTTTCCAATCCAATAATAATATCCCCAGTGGCGACTGGAAGTCAGGTTGAATGTCCTATCCGACTGGACTACAAATCCCCGCTACGTACCGGTCGGTGAATTGAACGCTAACGATCCGAGTCGGCTTGCAAATCGGCCGGTATTTTAAAGAAACATCGACAGCACAGCGAGCTGATATTTTGTGGACTGCGCATTTTGACTACACAAACGCCAAAATTATGCCGGTTTAATATTCGTCTGATCTAACGATGATGTCGATGAAGGAGCGTTCGTGGCCCAGCGGCGCCCGCGTACCGCGTGCGGTATGCGAGGTTATGCAATGTCGGGCGGGGTCAGTCCTTGGATGGGTGACCGCTTTGAGTGATTACTAAATGAGCGCTCCCGTGCTTTGGAATGCACGCTAAGCCGTTGGTGCTGGCTGCTGTCTATGATAGGAGTCGTAAAGCCAAGTTACAGGCCTTCGGGTGGCTTGAGAACTTCTAATAGTCAAGTTCCTCATTCACTTGACAAATCCTAATCCCAATAAGGTATAGTTTCCCCCTTGGGTTGAAAGGTCAGATGGCAGTCGCTTCCATAAAAAACTAGTGCCTACGCCAATTCTTGGGATTAGGTGGCGGGATAATATACCTATAGAACAAATTTATTATACTTAGATGGTGCACTCTTAGAATGAAATAAAAATGGCTATAAGTATGTTTATAATGGTAGAAGACTAAGTATGAGTACCCTCAATTCCTCATGGAATCATGGAAAAACCTTGCTTGCTTGACAAAGAAAACGAAGAGAACAAATCGCCAAACGAAAACCACGCGTCGTTGAAGAGTTCCGTTCTGATCATCATCAGCAGTTCCACTTCATCAAATGTCACTTTTATGAATGAAAATGCTTGATTAGTTCACGAAAATACTAAAATCACCATTTGTGTGCCTTTCACATTTGAGGAGATCCCTCGATTCCTAAGGGATTCCATCATCAGAACTCGAGCAAGACAAAAATCAATCGTGAATATAGAGCTTGCTTAACAAACACAGCTAGGAGGACAAATCGCCAAACGTGAACTTTTCGTCGTTGAAGAGTTCTGTTCTGATCATCATCAGCAGTTCCACTTCATCAAATGTCATATTTTTGTATGATAATGCTCGATTTGTTGATAAAAACACAAAAATCACTATATGTTTGCCTTTAAGATTTGAGGAGTTCCCTCAATTCCTCATGGATCCCATCATCAGAAATCAAGCATGACAAAAATTAATCGTGAAAATAGCACTTGCTCTACAAACACAGCTATGAGGACAAAGCGCCAAACGTGAATTTTTCGTCGTTGAAGAGTTCTGTTCTGATCATCATCAGCAGTTCCACTTCATCCAATGTAACATTTTTGGATGAAAATGCTTGACTTGTTGATAAAAACACAAAAATCACTATATGTTTGCCTTAAAGATTTGAGGAGTTCCCTCAATTCCTCATGGATCCCATCATCAGAACTGCGTTTTGACTAAAACGGGACCAACTTAAATATATATACTAACAGTTAAAAAAATAATTTTTCAAATCGGTTAAGAAATGACGGAGTTATGGAGTAACAAACATTAAAAAAAAAACAAAAAAACATACAACCGAATTGATAACCTCCTCTTTTGAAATCTTGAAGTCGGTTAAAAAAGGCCTGTTTGCATTCCTAGTCAAAAAGCTCCTTCTGACTTAAAATATTTGTATGCTTTATGGCACAACACACACACACACACACACACACACACACACAAACACACTAATATACCTAAATAATTGTAAGAGCTTTGGACACAAATACATTTTTGACTATTACGTGACGTAACGATATCGGTTTTATACATTTAGTGCGGTTAGGTTCACATTTTTTTTTATACCACGTCGGTGGCAAACAAGCATACGGCCCGCCTGATGGTAAGCGGTCACCGCAGCCTATGGACGCCTGCAACTCCAGGGGTGTCACATGCGCGTTGACGACCCTTTAAAAATTTATACACTCTTTTCTTAAAGAATCCCATACTGTAGTTCCTCGGGAAAACCTCGGCAGGGAGCTCATTCCACAACCGGAGCGTCCGAGGGAGGAAGTTCCTCTGAAACCGTACCATTTAGGTTCTAAGGTGTGAGGATGAACCCTGCCGACGGCGAGCAGTGCGATGATAGAAAGCGGCCGTGGGCATCATATCGAATAGTTCTTCGGAACACAACCCATTATACAAGCGATAGAACACGCACAAGGAGGCAAAGTCACATTTCCCTGAGTCAAATTATTTATTCTTTAATTTAGTCATGTTAACTATATGCAGTCTATAAACGTCATTAAAGTACCACCAGTTCGAAAAAATAAATCTCTACCACGAGAAAAACCGGCGTAAAAAACTCGGTACTTCACAATTACACTGCTACTGTAGCAAACCTATATATTTTTGCGATAGGTTACTCACGCAACGTATGTATGTATTCGTAGATCTTTATTTCCACACGTGACTTTTATGCGAGTTTCACTACATTGCGCGGTTTGACAGCTCGATTGAACTTATTGTACCACGGTAACCCGCAATGTATTGCAACTCGCATGCTAGTCTCGAATGTGTGCAGTTGCCTTTACGGCCCATACTGAGTCAGATGTGAGAGTACATGTATGTGTTTATTGTTTTTCCCCTCACTAGCTCGGAAAGCCGTCTTTTATCCTTTGAAACAAGCGGGTAAAAACGCATTTTATCCACAACTGGGGAAAGTAATTTGACTTTGGAGCGTGTTTGAGTAGCTTTTGACAGATAACAAAACGTAAAACGCTTATATTAATGTTTCGTTTGATATCAATTATCATTGAATAAAATGGTTTGAGAATTTAATAAAAAATACCAAATTTAGCTTTATTCAATGATTTAAGTCGTAAACCTTCAAATTCTATAAGTATTTTTTTTTTATAATGACTGAGAATACTTGTAAACGCACAAGTTGATTCGATGCAATTTCAAAACGCATCGTCAGAAATGTCATCTTGTCAATGTCAATTAAAATATACAAAACTTATCACCGACTCCGACTCGCGTAAATATTATACACAACTTTCAGAGTTTTCTGTTATAATATCGTAAAAAAATCAGTGATTCCAGTGATGAAAATCATGCCTGTGGAACTGTGTTCTTTTGCATGTTGCACTTTCCTCGCTATAGTGAGAGAACAGCTTTGTGTTACACACGGGTGTAAAGTTGTATTTTACTTCTCGTGTGTTGAAACACTCGCTACGCTCAGGATTCTATTTTAGAACCACTCGCTTCGCTCGTGGTTCAACTATAGAATCCTTTCGCTGGCTCGTGTTTCAATTCCGCACTCGCGGGTAAAATACAACTTTGCACCCTTGTATAACAAATAACTATTTTTTTACAATTTTTATAAGTTGTAGTTGTAACATATTTGGCTGGAGCCTCCTATTAAGTATGAAGATACTTGTGGCAGGCAGGGGGGGTGTGTGTATCTCTATATATTTGTGTGTCTTCTGTGTCTGTGAATGCATGTTTCTTAATTTCTCTCTTTCATCACATCAAACAAGTATGGATGCATCCGGTATTGTTGATTGTCGGTTACGTTTAGCTCATCAAATTCTTTCTGACTAGCTTGTCGGGTTAGCTGAGTGTGGTGGGAGCAAGTTACGGCTGGAACGTCAATAATTGAAGCGGAAGCTGTCGTCGGCCATCCCAGCTCCATTAGTGATGTCCCGACGCGGCATAGGGTGTCTAGATGTGTTCACTTTAATTCAGAATACAAAACAGAAGGCGGTACTCCTGCAGGGTCATCACGTAACTTTTCGAACGTACGTGACATTTTTAGTATGATTAAAGATTTTTTATTCACCTCTTAAGAAATTTACATTTCATTTGAACTAGGGATAAACACTTAATTATAAATTAATCCCTGGGTAAGCACAGAGTTTCATATAATCCTGCTGGACACGGTGCCGATATTCTGGAGGTCCTTTCGCTCTGTTTCTCCTTTTCTGTCGCTTCTGAGTTCAACCACCGGTAAGCTTAAAGCTCAAAACGCGCACAGCGGGCGCGGTAGAGGCGGTTTTCAATTTTTGATCTTCGTCGATAGTGTCGATTACTGCTTCATATGTCTTACAGGCCACGCCACACGCCTGTTTCCCAGAGGGGTAGGCAGAGATCACGGATTTCCATTTGAGACTATCTTGGCATACAACTTTCGCTTCATGAACTCTCGTAACATTCTTCATGCATGCGCGCCGATTTAGAGTACTCTTGACCTGGCCTTTCTGCAGAATGTCTCCGATTTGGTCGGAGTACGTCCAGCGAGGTCTTCCACTTCCAACTTTTCTATCCACTCTTCCTTCTGTCAATCTTCTTTCATCCATCCTCTCTAAATGTCCAAACCATCTTAACATACCTTTCTCAATTTTCGTCATCATATCTTCATAGTGTACGTGCTCTACAAGATGTTATTCGAGTAGCAGTGGGTGTTAGCAAGGTGTTCCACAAGATGCGTTGTGAGACTTCCATTGTCTTTATTGTCAGGGTTTTCCCGACGGTCGTCCGCACCAATTAGGCAGGATGGACTCGGCAGAATAACCAAATTACACACTTTTCGCGCCACGCCCCTTAGATTGAGAATTGACTGAAAGGGGAAATGAAAAATAATTCCGCTCTCATGTTTTTGCGGCAGTGTCCTTGGTGTGATAAAGACCTATCTGTATGTCTAATTTATGTTACATGCGACTTTGTTCCAGGAAAAGGAAAATGTTGAATGTTTATTGAAGCCGATATTGAATGTTGAAATGGAAAGCATATTCACATCCGTATATTTTCAAAGATTCCGGCTGCTGAGCTCTCGGGAAATTTAAAGAAGAGTACGTATGTTCCTTTTGCGCCTATTAGCCTTTTTTGTCAATGTTAAAAAATCAACTCTGAATTGTGCGTGTAGATCTGTGACCGTGTAATGTAGGTGTTTATTTTTATTATCATAACTAGCTTTTGCCCGTGACTTCGTCGGCGTAAGCTGTACGCTGACGAAGTCACGGGCAAAAGATAGAGATAGAGTTCCCAATATGTGAATCCAGGCTATTTGTATGTAAAGTTTCATAATTATCCGTTTAGCCGTTTTTGCGTGATTAAGCAACAAACATCCAAACTTTCGCATTTAGAATAATTAGTAGGATACCCTAAGTTATCCAAGGAACTTATTATTTGTTGAGCATTGTTTTAGTTGTGGAAACCTTTTTTGCTCATCTCAAAAAGACAATGTCCAATGACAATAAGGGATAAAAAGGTCCAGCTAGCTGCATAGAAATGTGACCCCGTCTGCATAGAAGTTCGTATGCAGAGGGGGTCACGTTTCTCTGTGCATGTTTACGTTTCCTTTATTGTACGTACAGTCAGGGACTTTAATCGTTGAGCCATTCAGAGTTCACTGAAAAAGTAGCAACATTGTACACATCATAGAAAATCAAGTGCTGAAATTAAATCCGTGTTCTGAAAGCCAATATTATTCGAGGAACTTGAGTTCAGAGCAAACCTTGCATCTTTCAAGCTCATATGTAAACTCGCGTTCACTTAGGAAACCGCGCATATTTCAATTCGTATGAGCTTCTTTAAGGTGATTGTATTCGTCAAATTTTTCATTCGTCATACTGAAAGCGTGTTCACGTCTGATGTATCCCAAGAGTCCGTGGTCTGCCTAATCCCAAAATTTAGAGTAGGCACTAGTTTTACGAAAGCGATTGCCATCTGCTCGTGCTTGCGAAAATCGATATAAAAGTATGTTTTTGACAAAACGGAGCATTATTTCGAAGAAGTAAACAATTACGTTTTAGATTAATCTATTGTGATTCTTTTCCCGGAAGAACGGCTTAATAGCGGTGAAAAAACAGTTCATCGAAACGGTTACGTTAAATAACGCTCAGCTCTAGTTATGTAAAACAGCCTCATTCGTATTACTCAGTACCAGTAAGGTTATTGATATATGTTCGAATAATGAAATTGTTGGTGAGATACCAAAGTTCTAGTATTTTTTTAAGTTTTGTCGCTTTTTTTCAAAGCCTGGTCACAACTCGGAGCGGCGCGGCAGCGGCAGGAGTTTTCCTAATACATTGCGTGTAATCCCTATTAACCGCAGTGCGTTGCGCCTCTCACCATGCAAGGAACAAATAAAACGTTTTCCGCATCGCAATTCGCGCAAAATCATGACCGGGCAGTTAGGTTCTCAAATTTATCTTTTTTCCAGACCGCGCGCAGTATTCGCCTTAAGATTTGTTCAAGAGAAATATTTATCGTTCACGTCGTGACATTTTCTACGAATAAACAGACTCGTTTACAGAATTCGGGACTGTTTCCGTTTATCCAAAGTGAACTGAGTGTCAACGGCATAAAGTTCAATATTGACTGATGCGGCGGGGACACATCGGAATAGCACAAAATATGGGAATAGCACTGTTCGTTAAAGACTCGAGAATTTTTAAACTCGATAAAATTATGAAGATAACGTTGCATACAATAACTCTTCTACAGCAAAATAATTTGATTTAAATAAAAAATCGATATGGTGGCGGATTACGGGCACAGACGTTTGCTCTTTTAATAATTTTCAAGAAAAAAAACCGACTTCAATGGGGGAGGCCGGTGAAAGATTATTATACTTAGATGGTGCACTCTTAGATTCCATACAATAAAATAAAAATGGCTATAAGAATGTTAATAATGGTAGAAGACTAAATACCCTCAATTCCTCATGGAATCCTCCATCAGAACTCAAGCTTGACAAAAATGTGTCTTCAAAACCTAGTTTGCTTGACAAACAAAACGAAGAGAACAAATCGCCAAACGTGAACTACGCGTCGTTGAAGAGTTCCGTTCTGATCATCATCAGCAGTGCCACTTCATCAAATGTGACATTTTTGTATGATAATGCTCGATTTGTTGATAAAAACACAAAAATCACTAAATGTTTGCTTTAAGATTTGAGGAGTTCCCTCAGTTCCTCATGGATCCCATCATCAGAAATCGAGCATGACAAAAATTAATCGTGAAAATAGAACTTGCTTAACAAACACAGCTAAGAGGACAAATCGCCAACGTGAACTTTTCGTCGTTGAAGAGTTCTGTTCTGATCGTCATCAGCAGTTCCACTTCATCAAATGTCACATTTTTGTATGAAAACACGCGGTTTGTTGATAAAAACACAAAAATCACTAGATGTTTGCCTTTAAGATTTGAGGAGTTCCCTCAATTCCTCATGGATCCCATCATCAGAACTGCGTTTTGATAAAAACGGGACCAACTTGGATATATATACTTATAATCAAAAACAGTTTTTTTTTTAAAATCCGTTAAGAAGTGACGGAGTTATGGAGTAACAAACATTAAAAAAAAACATACAACCGAATTGATAACCTCCTCTTTTGAAATCTTGAAGTCGGTTAAAAAACAGTTGTATACTGTGTGTGTAATGTATTGAAATCTATTTCGATTCTCCCACCAGTAATGTAATGACTTGTCTATTGTATAGACTTGCATTTATATAAAAAGTTTATGGTTTTAATACTGCTATCAGTCATTTAATTGAGAGATTATAATACTGGAGTAGAAAAAAAGCCATTTTAGAAGAGAATTGCACTCGTTTTCTCTTGCGCGGAAAACTAGTATATAAGCGTGTTTTATGCACCACCTTACGAAATAAATGTGAAATATACAAGTCCACAAGCACATAATTAATAATTTAAAAGCGATAATTTATTTTGTATTTTATTTATTTGTTTACAAGTAATTTAAGACTAGATATGGAATTATAATTATAAAAATGATCAATATAAAGTAAATTGATATATTAGGTATTTATTACCCCCCATGAAATCGGGGGAGGCCTATGTCCAGCAGTGGACGTCCTAGGGCTGATATGGTGGTGGTGGTGGAGGTATTTATTTGTAAGTATCTTAAGTTAATGTTGTGTGCCCTAACAGGGCGTTATGTACTGACTTTTACAATGTAAGACCTTAAATTTATATGTACATGATTTTACAATTAAATAAATGAAATGAAATGAAATAGGTGCTTGTTACAGTCACTAGGAACACGTCTGAAAAGGTATGCTTAAAATAATTCTTGCGAAATAATGTGACATCTAATATGATATGAAAGAGAGATCTAGCGCGTAAGGGGTGATGCGGACAGCTGAAGGTAACTAATTTTTCTCTTCTAAATCTTGTAGGTGTCTTATAAATACTCCCATTGCAATATATGGAAAATATTTTGCTAATGAAATATAAATAAAATTATAATTGACAGGCTATCTATATAACGACGTAATATATCGTCTTCATACCTGAGTGGATCAATAAGAAATACAGTTATATCAAGATTACAGTCATATCTGTCCGCTAAACATTATCGATACTATCATAAATAAATACTACATTTTATCCGATGATATATGTGATGTTTCCGAGTTATGCTTATCTGATGTTAATCTATGTAGTTAATGGATTAATGTCCAATTTGTTTTATCAAATGTGTATTAGTGTATAAGGAATTCGTAAATAATCACGAGTATGAAACCAAGTGCAATACTTATCGAGGAACATACATAAAGTGAGACTGCTAAGTAATCGATATAACCCTCCGAATCGCTAAACTTAAGTGGCAGTGGGCGGGGCACATTGCACGTAGAACCAACGGGCGTTGGGGCGGAAAGGTTCTCGAGTGGCGACCACGTACCTGAAGGCGTAGCGTGGGTAGATCCCCCAACAAGATGGACTGATGACCTGATAAAGGTCGTGGCAGTTCGCTGGATGCGAGTGGCGCAGGATCGGTCATGTGGCAATCTTTAGGGGCGGCCTATGTCCAACAGTGGACGTCCATCGGCTGATATGATGATGATAATGATAAATCCGCTGCCGGGAGGCTGCCGGGAAATAATAAGGTGTCGAGGCTAATTAATTAAGAAACTAAAAACCCTACTGCGTTTCTGTGTAATTTGGAATATGGCCCGAAAAATCCGCCATTTTGTTTTTTATTTTATTTTGATATACCCAGTGTCACTCTCACAGTAAATACGAATCTAACGACACCTCTCAAGCTAAAATTCATTGAGCCGTACAGGCTGCAGAGCGTGCCAAACAATTATACATACATACAATACATACATACCCTCGAAAAACATAACCCTCCTTCCGGCGAGTCGGGTAAAAAATACATTTAACGTGCTCTGCCTGTCCCCTTTGGCAATACAGGCGTGAGTCTATGTATGTATAATTTCGTAATAAATATGTTTGCCTTTCTCCCAAAAATGAGATCTATCTCAGAACTAGATCCGTTTTTCGCCGCCCTAAATCCTTGCACTGTACATAGTTTAGTTCGTAATAATTCGTTTGGTTAAGTTTCTATGTAAACCAAAAATACACATTACTTATTAACAATCAAATGTACATTGCTGTAAAATTTATGGTATACTAGGTGGCCCATTCAAATCGGTCAGTATGGGAAAGTCTGAAACTATAAGACATACGAAGATTTGTTCTTAGGAACCATGTCACCGATTTTGATAAAAAGAAAAACTGTATTCATACATTTGAAAAAAACACTGTACCCAGCTAGGGAATCGAACCCGGTTGTTTTGAAAAAATAAACTTACACTATTTCTATTCAGATATCGTTTGTGTAGGTCTTAAGCAGTAAATGTCTCTAAGAAACATAATGTCTAAAATGAATAAAATGCATTTTTTTCACATACTTTAATTTATCATAGTAGGTGTTCAAAGTGACCACCGTTACAATATTCAACAAGTTCAGGCATGTAAAATTGTCTCTATGGTTGTTTGTACCTCTCTACTTGTAAAATCGGTGACATGGTTCCTAAGAACAAATCTTCGTATGTCTTATAGTTTTAGACTTTCCCATACTGACCGATTTGAATGGGCCACCCTGTATATGTACTTGTACAAAAAACCAATTGAATTGAAAATCTCATTCAAAAGTACACGTATAAAAAGGACGGGTGATCTCAGCTCAGGTCACAATTTACAATGAGTGGTACCTACTGACTGGTACCCAGACTGAAAACTCCGGACAAACACAGATTCAATCCGATACTGTTTAATTTGTTCACTATTTGTACAAACGCAGACAGGAGTATCCGCTGGTAGACCTTATTCATTTATGATAAGGTTTACAATTGGTCAGTTAGTGGTCGTTCATGGTACTATCCACTTACCCTCCCGTTCTTTGCCGCACTTTAATTCCAAGCTACAAAGAAAAACTAACTTTAATGAAAGCAAATAAGGTTGTAATTGTATTGACAAGTGACGCGGCTATCAATGGAATTGAAACTTTAAGCAGTTACTGTTAATTCTGTGTTTTACGAGTAAAAAAGGTAATATTGGACGCAGCACGCAGTAATTATTGTGGTTAATTATACATGTGGTGTAACGGTTTGTTTGTCGGATTTATCAGTTGATATTGGAATTTTAATTAAATATTAATTTATTGTTTATGTGAAAAAACATTCAAAGTATGTGAAACAAAAATCAAATATTATAATCATAAACCGAACCCACTTAACATGCTCGAGTTTTCACGGGGAACACGAGTTTTCCCGAAGATAAGAACTAACTAGATATTTATTTCGTTGCCAGGAACCATAGTATATTTAAATAAAATCGTTAGAGCGGTTTTCATGATTTTAATTGAGTCTTAAGTAACAAATAAATATACAAAAGGTGCTCGTTTAATAGTATATAATATATCCTATACTCCCGCGATATTGAAACATAATGAAACAGGTCACTTACATCTTTAAGGTCGAATATCGCTCGACATGTTTCAGACCGGATCGCGGTCCTTAATCGTTACCTAGCTCGTTCGGTTGTGATGATTATTATTTTAATGTCGAGTCTAGGCCTAGGGTGTGCTCCCGGTAAATCCCGATCCCGATATTTCCGGGATTTCCCGGGAAATGAAACTCACGTTTTTTCCCGGGACTGATTTTGCAATTCCCGTTGCTTTCGGGATTTCATTATTTGTGGTGAATGTACAATCATATTATTGAACTTCTCTAGTGAAATGGCAAAATGAGTAGCTATTTTGAGCTTACTTTATCAACTCAGACGTGTTTCTCTCTTGAACGCGTGGAGGTATCATCATATCAGCCGAAGGACGTCCAATGCTGGACATAGGCCTCCCCCAAAGACTTCCACAATGACCGGTCCTGCGCCACCCGCATCCAGCGGATACCCGCGATCCTTACCAGGTCATCAGTCCATCGTGTGAGGGGCCTGCCCCCGCTACGCTTTCCGGTACGTGGTCGCCACCGAGAACCTTTCCGCCCCAACGGCCATCGGTTCTACGTGTTAAGTGATTCGCCCACTTCCACTTAAGTTTAGCGATTCGGAAGACCATATCGGTTACTTTGGTTCTGCTGCAGATAACCTCTTCCCGGTTGCGATCACGCTACTCCCAGCATAGCCGTCTACATTGCTCTTTGGGTGACTTTGAGCCTTCTTATGAGGCTCATAATAACCGACCACGTTTCAGTGCCATATGTCGTCAGTCATCACTGGCAACACACACTGGTCAAAGACTCTCGTCTTGAGAACTGCGGAATATTGGACGACAATGTGATGTGCCGTAGCTTCCCGAACGCTGCCCAGCCGAGTAGGATTCGAAGATTTGCCTCTTTCTTGAAATTGTACCTTCCTAAGTGGACAGTCTATCCTAGGTAAATGTAATAGTCTTCAACTTCGAGCGTAAAGAATCAGATTGTTACGGTAGTTGGTGCTACATGGGAATTAGACATGATCTTTATCTTATCCATATTCATCCTAAGACCAACTTGCTCGGAGGCTTTATCGAGGTTATTGAGCATTGTACTTAAATTCTCCATGGTCTTAGCCAGGACTACTATATCGTCAGCAAACTGAATGTGAGTGATGTACTCGCCGTTTATCTTGATGCTTAGCCTTTTCCAGTCCATAGTCTTGAAAACATCCTCCAGTACAGCGGATAACAGTTTAGGAGAAATAACATCTCCCTTGCCTGACTCCCCGCTGCAACGGATTGCTTGACATACTTAGTGGCGCTCTCGTACAAACACTTTAGCACTTCGATATAGCGATAGTCTACTTGGCACCGCTAGAGACATTGTAGCACAGCCCAGGTTTTGATCAAATCCACGAACGTTAAACGCGGGTAGGGTATAATACTCAGTCTTCTGTATAACCTGACGAAGCGTAAGGAAGTGGTCCACGGTACGAAAGCCTCTTCGGAAACCGACTTGTTCGGTAGGCTGGAAGTCATCTAGCCGACATGGCTCAAAGTGAGATGGGCCGGTAGTTCTTCAGCAGAGCATTGTAGCCCTTTTCGAAGAAAAGCACCACCACAACTCACTCCCGCTCTATGCCTTTGGCGTTCTTCCTTCAAGTAAGACGGAGTTGAACAACTTCTGGAGGGCCGTAAGGACCGGTTTTCCACCTGCCTTCAGGAGTTCGGCTGTAATGCCGTCTTCGACGGGTGCCTTGTTGTTTTTGAGCTGTTTAAGAGCCATTCTAATCTCGTACAGGCTGATGTCCGTACTTCAAGGTTGATAGACAAATATAATACTTAGAACCGCAATTCCTTGAAGCTTCGAAAAAAACAAGCTTCTAAGTAAACGTAATCGAAATAGGCGGCTGTAATACCGCATAATGATACTCGCAAGGGTATCAAAACCTATAGGGTAATTCCCATTAACCTAGAATCATGAAATTCGATAATATAATAAGCATGGTCTTACATTACAAGTAAGGAAATAACTTCGTAACTCGTCGGCCTGTTTAGCCTAGTTGGTAGTGCCACTGCCTCCGAAGCTACAGGTCCCGGGTTCGAATCCCGGTAAGGGCATTTGTTTCTGTGGTGAGCAGAGACATTTGTTCCTGAGACTTGGATGTTTTCTATGTATTTAAGTATATATCTATTAAATATATCGTCGTCTAGTACCCATAACACAAGCCTTATTGAGCTTACTATGGGACTAGTTCGATTTGTGTAAAAATTGTCCCCTAATATTTATTATTTATTATTATTATTATTAACTTTGAACTTGTACATAAAAATACTGTTTGAATACAATCAACATAAAGGGACATCCAGATACAGGAGCTCAAGTTACACTAGACAATATAACATGCACCAAATAGTTTATATAGCTGGGTAATACAGAAAAATGCTAAAAAAACCGTTCATGAAGCATTAAAAATCAGTTTTGATAAATTCAAACTTTTTGTTTTTTTTTTTTTCAATACATATATATATCTTTTTGACTAATCATGCACTGTTTTAATAACATGCATCAAATAAAAGACAGTATTAATTTTTTTTTTGGAATAAAATCTCCTTCTGTGGACTGTTATGTGAGGTCATATTTTTATTGAGTTATCATTATTAATTATATACTCCCCAGGATCGCTCGTACTTTTCACAGCATACGATGTGGAATGTATTAGTTAGCCACTACTGGTAATATAAAAAATATACTGAACTGAGTTCTCGACAAAAAGTTAAATATACTACTTGTTACAAACATTTGAATCTCTTCTGTGGACATAAATAAACATCTTATAAAAGTCACGACGAATGATCGCATCCATTTTTTTTCACATTGGCAACACCTTTGTAATCATGTCAGTAGTTTTCAAAGTTTGACATGTGTGCACGCGCAAAATAAGGCTAAAAAAGTTTTTATCACTGGAAAACTGTTAATGTAAAAGATCAGTGCGTCTTTCCTGTACAACGTATTTATCGGTAAGTAACAAAACGAAAAATTATTTGTATACCAGCTCTTAAATGTTATGGGGACCGGTGAACTATAGCTCGTCGCACGCCATCTAACGTCAAACTTTAACGTGTTAATATTTGTTTATGAATGTTGTGTCTCTTCTGTGGACATCTTCTCTGTAGTCCATGTGTCCACAGAAGAGAATAATGACATCAGAAGTGACATATTTATACTGAATTTAGTCTTCTGTTGTTGTTTATAAGGTCTAAAAAGCACAATATCGGTTATTTCCAGTGATCGGATCTAGAATGCAATTTGGGGTGAACGACCTCAAACGCTACGCTTAACATGGATGTGACTCAGGATTTCCCGGGATTTTGGGAAATGGGTTATTGTTAATAATAAGTTTTTGGAGGGTTAAACTAAATAAAATTTATGTCACATGTACCTTAAAAAATATTTTATATATAAAATAACTGTTACAAACAGACATGTATTGTATAAATAAACAAGTTACTACTTTCTAAAGCAAAATTAAAAAAAAAACTCATCTATCGAATGTCACAGTCAGAACTGAACCAAACTGAAATAACACCACACGGAAAGCACCAGCTTTCAAATAAAAGGAGAATCATCAAAATCGGTTCACCCTGTCGAATGTTCTGAGGTAACGAACATAAAAAAATACAGTCGAATTGAGAACCTCCTCCTTTTTAGAAGTCTAACCGACTTCAAAAAAGGAAATTGAAATAAAATGAAATTAAAACTGCTATGTTGTAGTGGTCTTTATAAAATGAAAGTAACATACTTTTATTTTTGCGATATTTTCAGTCGTTTATCAATTTCTTTTAACATCTAAGATCCATTTGTAAGTGGAATAAGACCTTTCAACTTCTCGTAATGTAAGTGGAGCGAATTTGTAAATAAAGCTTTCGTCACTTGTAGATTCATTTGAAATCTGATCTGCGTATTTCCGCACAGTGTCAAGGTCAGGGTTTCGATTAATGACTGCTTCTAATTTATTTATGGTAGGTAAACTAGAACACCAATTAACAACTATCCTTAGATCAAATTCTACCAATGCATCAACGATTGATGTGTTGCGTTCTTGTAGGCGGGTTAAAACTACCTGGCGAATTTTAAAGTTTTCGTCTATGAAGTCTAAATCTTTTTTAAGGTTGGGTTTCCGCAACACTTGCTTAGCTTTTCTAATCGCCACTGATTCTGAAGCTGTTGTTGTTACATGTTTTGTTAATTTTATACTGTAAACTACTTAAAATTAGAAGTAATTTACCTTTTTGTAAAGGTAGGTAACAAAAAGAGTCACGTGATTGTAAGTCATATCCATCTTAAAATAACGGACATAAACCCCGGGAAATTGCATCCTAGATCCGATCACTGGTTATTTCAGTTGAACTATAGCACGAGGGAGGGAGAGAAAAATAGAATTTTAATAGTGATGTTTGACCAGTTGTGATATTAGTCGAGCGAAAAGTAATAAGTAAATTTTTGTTAACCATTTTTTTTCTTTTTTAATTTAAATATGTTGTAAGGAGCTGTTGATCTCTTCAATCTGATTTCATCTTACTTGACTACATGAGAAGTGTCACTTCTTTGTTTATTGAAGATAGATATGTCTTTTTATTTTTTAATTATAAGATGAATATATCTAGTAGATTGTTGAAAGATCATTTTAATTTAATATTATAGTATTCAGTTTCAAATTTGTAAGTAACGCCATAGTTTATACACCAAATAATCACTGTGTATAACTCATGTGGGCAATTTGATTTCTTATGTTACATGTCCACAGAAGAAGATGTCACTTCTGTGTACGAGTGTTAAAATCGTTTTTCGTTTCTTATTTTCCATATTTATGCGCTTAATATATGAAAGGGACAAATCATCATTACAATTCGTTGCATTTAAGGTCAAATTTCGCAAGGTACGATATAATCTACTAATAATATCATTACTTTTGTAATCTTCTGTGGACAATTTGCTCGCTTCTGTTGTATATACACAGAAAAAGATATCACTTCTGTGCACGTTTTAGATTATTGTTTTTTTTTTTATATATTATACTTAATCTACGATAAGAATAATTAAAACGCATAATTCATGTCATTGCTTAGAAGTATTTAAAGTCAAAGTTCCTAACGTACAACGTATCCTAGTAATTAAAATTATTGTTTTTGTTACCGTATGTGGACCCGGGTATGTCCTTAAACTACGACCAAGACCACCGGGGAATGGGCAGCAGCATTCCTAGAGCGCGGTGGAGATACTGCGATCGCCAACCCGCATGCCAAGCGTGGCGATTATGGCATTTACCCCCTCATGAAATTGGGGGAGGCCTATGTCCAGCAGTGGACGTCCTAGGGCTGATATGGATGTGGACAAATTGATCTCTTCTGTTGTATGTCCATAGAAGAAGATATCACTTCTGTGTACATTTTAGAATATTTTTTTTATTTTTTTATATACTTAATCTACGATAAGAATAATTAAAAGGGATAAATCATGTCATTGCTTAGAAGTATTTAAAGTCAAAGTTCCTAACGTACAACGTATCCTAGTAATTAAAATTATTTTTTGAGATCGTCTGTGGACAATTTGATCTCTTCTGTTGTATGTCCACAGAAGAAGAAATCACTTCTGTGTACTTCTTAGTATATCCTTTATTATTACAGAAATGACATATTTGCAATAGTATAATTGTAATAGGATATACTGTAAAGGTAATCGAAAGCGATCCATCTCAAATTTATTAACTTTGAATGCATACTAGTACAATAAATAATTAATTTTGTTATCTTCTGTGGACAAAATTTGGTCTCTTCTGTTGCATAGCCACAGAACAAGACGTCACATCTGTGTACATTTAAGAATTATTTTTTAAATTACTTTGCTGCTCCTTTTTTTCAAAATATGTCCTTATTATAATTATTTGCACAATAATTATAATAATTTAATATCTTGCTACTTAAAATACGATGTCTTCTTCCATATACAAGAGCAACTTTTGTTATTTTCTGTAGACAGCTAAATCTCTGCTGTGGACCTACAAAAACAAAAATAACCCTTTGTGTCCTTAAATTTATAGACTGATCATTGTTTGCATTTTTATATAAGTGTCTATAATACAGGGAATTAATAAAATAAGTTTGATTATGATCTGAAAACTTTTTATTTTGTGCAAATAAAATTTCCTTAAATCTGTTTGACCCAGCTACAAATTATGCGAGTACGGTACGAAACTCTCAGGCGCGAGTTTGACTCATAGTTGGCGGGTTTTTTCATACATACTTCCTAAAAACTACAAAGACCCGAAAGTCCCGAAAGTATCCGGGAATTCCCGGGACTGACGCTGTCACGGTCCAGAAATCTTCGGGACTTCAATAAGTACCGGGACTGCAAACCCTAAGTCTAGCATAGTCTGAGTTTTATCCTCGACTAAAAACTTCACAAAGTTGATCTCGATTTCCATGCCAGTCATATTTTCTCGGCGCAGTAAAATCTGACAGGCAGTGCAACGGGGATCCTTCAAATGCCGGAATAGGAATTTCTGAGGTTTTTGCTCCGGCTGGCGCGTGAGTTTTTAATTGCGGCCAGTAACGTGCAATCGCAATTTGTTTTTAGCTTGTGAGATTTTTTAAAGCTCTCGTATACGTCAAACGTTGCTTTTTACCTTTCATGACTTTAAATCTAAGTCAACGGCAAGTGATAAGTTTTGATTCCTATGCGAGTGTCAAAATATGCGGAAATTGTCGCCGAAAAAGGACTGTATCTTTTGATTACGATTTAACTTTAAAGTCTGATTTCTTCACAGCTCCAAAGGATTGCAGCCCTGATTAATTTATTTAATTTCAACTTGATAGGTACATACCTCCACCCGTTCCTGAGCAAACGTGTCTTAGACGGACAGGTAATTGAACCTATGAGACCCACCTACCTAATCCCGACCTTTTTGGGGTTCTGTAGTAAACAAGGAACCCTTATACTCGTAGTTTCGCCATGTCCACCCGTCCGTCCGTCTGTCCGCGGCTTAGCTCAGTAACCGTTATTCCTAGAAAGCTGTAATTGAGCAGGGATATACATATCAATCACGCCCATAAAAAGGGTGTACATACCTACCCTACACGTAAAGAGAAGATGCATTTTTTTTCAAAACCCATCGCTTAGGGTATCGTTGGATAGTTCGTTTAGATGTAATGAGATTATTAGAGGTATTTTTTTGCGTGATATTAAACTTTAAAATGCAAATCTGTGTTAGAGTCAAGTGTAACCTCCTGACGAATGGGTATCAAAATTTGCCAGGATTAAATTATACTCTGTCAAGTCAAAACTTAATTGGGACCTATGTACTATGCGTAGGACGCTGGGCGTCAGGAGGGTAACCCTTTGCAACCTAAACGCTGGCTACTATACTATAAAAATTCACGGTGGTTGTACGAGTATATATGTATAATGAATTTACAAGGAAAACTATCTTAGCTAAGTAGACATTACTACATAGTTAGCGAGTAATCGCCGAACTTAAGAAATGTTTCTGGAAAAGCAAAACTTTCATAATACAATTTCTATTAATTACTTAGATAACGTTGTTAGTTGTGTCAAACATATAGTAAATAAGAGCTTTAAGAGATTGTGAGCTTAATTCCTCATACGTAACGCGTGGGCAAATACGGAACCCTACATTGCGCGTGGCTCGACACGCACTTGGCGGGTTGTTCCGTTTGAGATACAGTAACTCTAGAAAGGAATTATCTGGTTTTGAGCTGTATCCCATTTTCCTGTCGCTGGCAGGATGTGATTTACAAATAAAAAGTCATTGATACCTTTTTATTTGATTTTTCCAACAACATTTAGGTATAGTGAACAGCAAAAGTAGATGATCATTGTAGTACCTTGTCACTTTCTCTACTTTGACGCATCCCAATTTTCGCAGGACTGTTACATTAGTGCGACAAAGTACTTTGATCATCTACATTTGCTGTGAACTGTACAGCCACAGTACAACGGCAACGCTTAAATAAAATAGGCAGGGACATTTGACAGCCTGTCCAGTGAATTGTATATTTATGTCGAGGTCAACGGCCAACATTCGCATACCAGCAGTTTTTGCTATTTATTTACATACTCCGTTGATTTAGCCTTCCTGAGGTAAACAGAGCAATAAATAAAACCGGAGAGTGAAAGCAAAAGCATATAACCGAGTAAAAAGTAAGTAATAACTAGACAAAGGCCATTGGGCAGGATAAATTATCACAATAAATAAAATAAAATAATTATTTATCATCACAATAAAAAAATATGCCTGTGTGGTGCCGGGTTAGGATAGCACCACCCCCTTTCTTCTCTTGGGTGTCGTAAGAGTCAACCATGGGAACCAGGTTGAAGTGTGTTGTGGGTGATGGGCTAGCAACCTGTTACTGCAATATTACATTTTCTCCATCTATAAACCTGTAATTGTTAAAGTCGCACTGAAAATTTATTTTCATCTGCTCTGCCTACCCCTTTTGGGAATACAGGCCTGAGTTTATGTATGAAAAATTGGAAAATATCTTATTGTCATGTAAATTGTTTAATTTTATTAGAAATATGTAGGCCTAGTTTTGTAGATATATTTTATAGCTATATTAAACCTGGACCACCTGCCCGGCTAGTATGATAACTTGTACCGTCACGTTATATGGCCAAAATGTACTGAAACATCACATAAAACGTGACGGTATAAGCTATCATACTAGCCGCGCTGGTATATTTTATATGTCACGATCGTGCAGTGCGAAGAGCGTACATACTCGGGTCGTCCAAGTGGTCGAAGACCTATTGGGCGTCCTAGGCTCCGATGGGGCGTGAAGCGCAGGGGACGGAAACAGTCTTGGACATCGAAGCCTGGTGGTCTTTGGTGTCGGGGGCCAAGATCCACTTCGGGTCGTTGCGCCACAGCGGTAAGTAAAGTGAGTATTTTATAACTATACGGGGATTGTGCCTTTTTCGATTTGGTAGTATTTGGGTAAAATAATTTAGCTTGACTCCTTTATAAAACTTCTTAGACAATCAAGTAGGCGCATCGGGGGCACACGGACCTGAATTTATAATATATATATTTTTATTTGATTGAAAATGGGATTGCGCTTGGCCAGCATCTAGCCAGGGGGCAAAGATGAGGCCGACGATGAAGCGAGCTCACCCAGAAGATGCCTATTCACTCGTGCCTTAAAAAGGTCCAGGTTACATAAACTTGGAAATACAGACGCTGGCAGAGAAATCCAAACCTTGAAGTGCGCATTATGAAGGATGATGCAAAGCGCTTGGTTCGAATTAGAGGAATTTTGACCAGGTAAGGATGGTAGCCAGCCGTACGTCTGGATGTCCGATGGAAGAAGGGGGAAGGCGGTATGAGCTCATGGAGCTCTTGAGTACACTCACCGAAGTACAATCTGTAGAAGACGCACAGACATGCTACTTTGTGTCTATGTGCTAGGCTCTGAAGCTTATTTCCCGCTACCGTACTGCCACCAATGAGCCTCCTGGCTCGTACTTATATTAAATTGAATTAACATAAGTTATTTGCAGAAATTGCGAAGCGTCTGGTTGACGTAACTGGTGACCGAAGAGCTGGCGGTTTCCTCGCTCAACGTATCAGCATTGCGATACAGCGAGGAAATGCCGCCGGCATCCTCGGTACAATGCCTCAAGGGCCCGTTTTAGATTTAAGTTAGTTTTAATTTTCTTTATATTCTTTTGGTTAAGTATTCTTGTATATATTTTCGTTGTACATAAATAAATGATTACCCCATTTGGCATAACTTTAGCAAAAAAATTAACATAAATACCCAAGTGTTTGATCGATCCCTGAAGATTAAAGACTATTGAACAATTCATTAAACGGCTTATGTAACGGCAAACTAAATATTTGCAGGTTATCCTCTTTTGCCTATCGCTCGTTGACATAGGTCTTCTATATCTCCAAACGCTCTTATTATGTCCTAATAAGATTCATTTTTGAACACCGTGATTTAGCTAAGCAACGAGGAAATTAGATGATTTGGTATTTCCTCTCAGGCTTTAATTATGGGGGCGGAATTTTCTCAGCAAAGATCAATGGGGCGGAATCGGCTGAAGGTAAACGTAATAAGCGTTATTCGCACTTGGAAGGCTCTAATAAAGGTAATTATCATAAGTTGCGCCAATTACTTTTAAAGGTACTGATAGAATTGAAATTTGTTGTGAATTTTGACGACCACTTTAGAGTTTAGCTTAGTTCGTAGTGATCCTGCCTATGAAGCTAGTGGTCCTGGGTTTGAATCCCCGTTGGGTCATTTATTTGTGCGATGAGCACGTAAGTGTTTAAGTATGTATGTATCTATCTATATAAAGTACATCGTCGCCTAGTACACATAGTAAAAGCTTTGCTTAGTTTGACACTATTTGTTTAAGATTGTCCACAAAAATATGCATATATTAATTGAATTGGCAACGATGCTTGTGTGAAGCTCACGTGGTGAATGGTATAATCAGGCAGATTTGGTACTGAATTTCACCTACAAATCTATCCGCTTTCATTACTCTTGACTTTGTTAATACCACAACAGTGGCGAACATGCATACGGACCTGTTTGATAAGTTAATACCCTAGCCTATAGACGCTTGTGGCTCACGAGGGATCACACGGACGTTGCCGACCCGAAAATCAAGAAAGATTCGTGGTTTCGTTTTGTTGAGAGCTGGAGTCGAACCTCTTTGGGAGAACCTCTTCATATTCAGTTTCGGTGGGCGTGTTTCAATATCAATTTTCTTCAGTTAAAACCTTTTAAGCCAGAACGCTTATTTCGATTACGATCAAGTCTTGTTAGATAAGTTGTAGGTATCTATACATTTTTCGTGGTATTGCATACATTTGAAGTGAGAGCATGTTTACGAACAAAATGTCTGTACTTTTATCCATAATATTAGCCATATACCTTATTAGTCAAATTGAAAGTGTTATTTTAACCTTTAGTAAGTGAGCATTCGAATTACCAAGTATTTAGGAAGATAAGCATTGTTGTGTGAAAACGTGCACGGAAGGATTATAGGGAAGGCCATTGGCACCGTTAGGCATGATTCAATACCGTTCAGACCGGGCTTGCTGGCCATAGATCTTTATTATTGCCGAGTCACCAGCCCATGGAATATACATATGCTAAGCAGTAACTTATGTCCATACAAACGGTGGAAACAACACGATAAGTAGATCTGACGGACATTTATAATAAGGAAAATTTCATTTAGATTTATCATACGCACGTTCGAAAACGTTGCGTAATTATCCCGCAGGTGATCGAGTCATTAGCGCATTTTAGATTATGTAAAAGTTTGTTTTGATACCTCGATTTTAAATATCTGCCGAACTGCTTAATGTTATCACTTAACTCGCGACCGTACTTGACTTCTCGAAAATCTCACGGTTCGAAAATAAATGCCATACGATTTTTATTATTATTACTTAACAGTCACTACATTCTGGTTTTGTCACCTTCTTTAGAACCCGACCCGGCCAAATGCCAAATGTTTTTCTAATTTGCCTAGATGGTGCTAGTAGTTTTATAGTTAAGCTGCACGTGCGTCATCTACTATTTAAATTGTTTGGCATCAACTTCAAAAGGTGATAAAACTTTAAGAAATTGTAGAGGTATTTGTTAGGTAGCCAATTATTAAAAACGGATTTCGGTTTTATTAGATTAGTGTTTAATTACTAGGGATTGGAGTAAGTTTCGTAGCTTTCATGCTATGAAATCGTAGGTATATTTTTTTCTCACGATTGGATTAAAAATCTCAGTTTATATTTTTCTCTAGAGTTTTCTTGCAGGCGGTTCTTTGTTATCTAAAAATTATTTATTTCGCACTTTTTACTGAATTATTGCCAGAGCGCATCTCATGATAATTTCAATAACCTCAAACATGGCTATGCCACGCTGTTTTATTGCGGAGTTCCGTTGCCTACCTTCCAGCTTCCATCATCAGGTCAGGTTGATGTTAACATAACATAATTTTTGCAAGTTTTTTGGACCCCAATTTCGAATCCTTTGTGGGACGTGACAAAAATATTTTCCATACAAATTATCATTCAATTATGTCCTTTGTGTAACGTTTTTTGCGAATATTACTATTGCGCTACGTACACCTTATTTAGCAGTCAACCCATTAGGCGCGGACTAGACGTAAGTGGGCAGCGCCTATACTCGTACATTTGAGCTTTTTTATTTAAAGTTTTGGGAGGCCGCTCGCCACCCCACAGCCCGCTGGTGGCCAGACCGTAGCTTTAGGATTATTGATTCTCGAAACCACGTGTTTTTCGGTGTAAATTGACGAATATAACGATGTATTAGGAATATAAAGCGTGGACACGAAAAAATATGGCCATGTATGATATGGTAAATCTTGTCAATGAATGTGGATTTTCAAGCAGCACTTTTTAACTACGTAATAAAAATACAATCATAATATAACGTTAAGTTGTCTGTGACTTTCAGCATTATATATTCCACCATACCTATATTTTGTTGAACAGCGCCTTCAGACAGTCTGTACCAAGTTTTCCTGTTAATATTTTTATTATATTTTAACTGGATATTTCAAATTTTACCTTATTACATCATCCTTTCACAATAGCTAACATTTTTCTAGTTGACTTCAGATTGACGTAGTTCGTTTTTTTTTTTAATTTTGGCTTATTTGCCTTTTTTACAGAAAAATGCCTAAAACAACTTTCAATGCTTGGAGTAGAAAGTCTTCCTGACTGCCTCAAAGAAAAGAGTTTACAAGTATGTTAGTTCAACAAGTATGTTTTTGGAAAGATGAAATTCTAATGAGCTTAAAACAACTCGTAAAAATATAAATACAATTGTAGCTAAGTAGCAAGAAGCGGGTGAAGATTATCAGAAACCGCTGTTCAACAAAATATCGGTACTGTGAAATATATAATGCTGAAAGGCACAGAAAACTTAACGTTATATTATGATTGTATTTTCATTATGTAGTTTGATATCCACAAATTATTTTTAAAAAGCGGTGCCTGAAAATCCCCATTAATTTTAAAGATTTGCCATATCGTGCATGACCAGATTTTTTCGGGTCCACACTTTAAGTTGTACATTTTCAAGCCTGTTGGGAAACCGAGTTGAGTTACTGGCATACATATACGTGCTGTGGCTGCCTGCCCCTGTTTTACGATGTCAGACGCGTGACTAAATGACTCCTATGCGGCACAGGTTCAATAAAGCAGGTGTTTTAGCGTTTATCCCGTCTCTTCTTACGACATCGAAAGAAACAAACAGTCTGCCAGGAAACAAAACACAAGGCCTCTATGGATGCTTTTTCTTTACTTCCGTACTTAAAAAATTGACTCTATTACCTATACGTAGAATAATTTAGTCAATTAGACTCTAAATAGGGTATAAACCCAGGTCTTTTTCTTTCGATTTACTGATAATGTCGTGATAAATGAACGCGTTATGTGATAGTACCAGCGAATGAAGGATAGCAGGAGTGAAGGATAGGTACCTACATGTCGGATTCTATGATGCTCTTAAAATAATCCGATATGGCCTTATACTCGTAGTTAAGTTAATACGGTATATGGTTCGATTAAAACCAACCTGCGAGTACATTTTACTCTCTTTAATATTAGGACCGGAAATCTAAGAATAAATACAAGACTTTTACTTCAGTTTTTTAGTCAAAATCAAAACGTTCTTATTAAAACTTTTTATTTCTGACAAAAAAATATAAAACTGTCAAATATGTCGACATAAATATTTCAGTTTTGATAAATTCTAACATCAAGTAAAAGATTTAAACATCACTGATGCAAAACTTTTGCACAAAATATTTCAATATCACGTAGGCCTTGTGAACATATTTGTATGCAAAAACGAGTCATTTGTTCCGAGATTGGATGTCTAGGACCTTTGCCCTGATGTATAGGGCTTTGGACTAAGGTTTGTAAAAAGGCTTCTGTAACCTTTATTCTACTTTCTTTTCCCTTACGGTAGTAAAATTTGGTAACAGAAAAATATATTTTTTTTACTACACGTGGGTCTGTGTTGGTATGGTAAGATAGCGATGAGCTAGCAAGTTAAAGCACTCAACACTGCAATGTCTCATTTTTTCCATCTTTAAACCTACAATTGCTAGAAATGCTACTGAAAGTATTTTCATGTGCTATGCCTACTTCTTTTAGAATACTGGCGATGGTATAATTATATTTGTAGACGACAGATTCTACCCGCCCCTAATGTACGTACGCACGTAATTTAGAAACAAATAAAGATAAGACGTTAGCTAGGTAAATTTAAGAGTAACCCTGTTATTTAAAATGGAATATTTAAGAAATATTGTCATATTTACGTAAATATTAGAACCTTGTCGCACTAAGCGGAATGAATAACTCTTTAGGGCGAGTTTATTCATTTCAGCAGGCATTATGACACAATCCGAGTGATTGCGCAATAACGCTTGGAAATTTCCACACGCAATAAAATAAAAGATTGCGTAATAGTGTGAAATGTATCGATCGTAGATCGAAATTACGCTATGAAAATGGCATGTTTTGTGAGCTAACTCACAAACAGTTGGCTCTGAGATCAAGAGGATTTTTATTATATAAAGTAGGCGTTGAGGCGCATATTACAAGCCCTGTTTGAATCACAGGCACTAAGAAATGATCGCGCAGCGAATTTCTTAAGATTGAATTAGTTCAGAATAGTCATTTTTTACACAACGTTTTTCCCTCTCAGAGCCAATATTAGGAAGACTCTGTCCAAGTATAAAGGGTTACGTATGACCAAACCGAACGCCGACTCGATGAGTCTTAGGACAGGCCAGTGAGATAATCACAGCCTCCGCAATCCGCGGAAAACCGCGAGTTTTATAAGAAAACCTATTTATACTCGGACAGCGCCCCGTAGCGGGAATTACTTCAGAAAGCTTACGTTACGGTCAGCCATTGCGAAATATAAGAGGTGAGTTCGCAACGTACTTCACTCGGATTCGCCGCCAGGAGCACCTCCAGTTCGGACGCCTTTTCACCTCATCGCGAATCTAGACACCTTTTCGTAAGAAAAGTCGCTAGATACAGCGGCCCGGCTAGTAGCCGGAGGGGAGCGCCCTCTTGCATCGAGACCCCGCCGCCGGTCGTTTTTCGCCGTTGCCCGATCCCGGTCCCGCTCAAACGGATGCCCCGGGTTAGGGTATGCGGTGAAGGACACTAACCGACGGCGGCTAGCGTCACTGGCCCCCCGCCCCCGCTGCACAATGCACACGCCGAAGCCGAAGAAAGAGGGCAGACCGAGAAGTGCAGTTCTCGATCTACCCTCTTATTCAACATCACCATCCGCGTCGCGCGCAACATCGCCGACGCACTCGCCGCCTAGTGGAGGTAGCTCGGAGTGGGGAGATATCTTCCCACCCGACTTCTTCGCCAGCGCCGGCCCACCAACACCGCAGCCTATGGACGCCATGTTCGTAGCCGCCACCGACTCGCCAGCGGGAAGCGGCGAATTTGCCCGCGCGGTTAACTCCGCCGCAGGCGAGGCCGCCGCCAACCGCACTCTGACACCGCAGCCTACGGACGCCAGCCCCAGCTGCCACCACCGACATTGCGGCTATTCTCGCCCGTGTCGCCCGCCGCGAAGTCCGGCCGCTTGGAGCAGCTACAACTGGACTCAGCTGTGGCCGCCCAAGTTATGGGTTCGGGCCTAATTTCGGTGGGCCTGAAGGCGTGGATAGCCGCCTATGTCCGCCTCACCAGCCACATCTTTGGGTTGGAGACCGACCTGCTACTGGAGGACGGAGCGTTCCTGGAGTTCCTGAGGCGCCACCCGGCGGTCCTTAGGCCGGAGAAGCGCCCGCGAGAAAGCCCGCCCTCCCCTGCCCGCGCGGACAAACGCCCGTGCAACAAGGCTACGCCGCCCACCACAGCCAGGAAGCCTCCCAAATCGCCGGCCCCAAGACCGTCGACCGCCTCCCCTTCCCCGACCGCCCCGCCAAAAACCCCGGTAGGAGGTCAAAGGAGGCCAACCTTTGCTGCGAAGGCCGCCACCGCCCAGCCGGCCCCTAGCCCGGCCCCAGCAGCACCGCAGCGACAGCAGCAGCCCCAACAACCACAGCAGGAACCGAAGAGGAAACGATTCCCGACAATCGTTGCCCCCGTCTTGCCCAACTGGACCAAGCTCCTCGACGCCATCAAGGGCGACCTCGAGGACGCTCCAAGCTGCAAGGCGCTGGGCAGCGGTTTTCGATTCACCATACATTACCACCTAGAAGAGATGGAGAAGGCCGGCGCCGCCGTGGAGTGGCACCTCTACCAGCTGGACGAGAGGAAGCCGATGAAGGTGGCGCTCCGCGGCCTGCCGGCTGGCACCCCACTCGAGGACATCAAGGCAGCCTGCTTGGCGCTCGGCCACCCGGTCGAGTTTGGCAAGCAAATAAATGCGAGAGGAGGCAGACTGGGCTGCCTCTACTTTCTACAGATCGCCAGACCTACACGTGACCACACAGCTCTCTACAAGCTGCGGGAGTTCCTCAACGTCCCCGACGTGCGTATCGAGGCATGGAGGGGGAAAAAGGGCCTCCCACAATGCCACCGGTGCCAGGGGTTCCGGCACCACTCCGTCAATTGCCACCGTCCGAAGAAGTGTGTTCGCTGCGCGGTCCCGCACGCAGCGAGCCAGTGCCCGGTCCCCAAGGATCAGCCAGCTACGTGCGCCGGCTGCGGCGGCCCCCACACCGCTAACGCCACGAAGTGCCCAGTGTTCCGGCGGGAAGCTCGGAACAGGAAAGCAGGTACCAACGCACGGACAGTCCCGCTGAAGCCCGGCCCTGTGACGAGGGCCTCCACAAAGACGACAACGGTGGAGGAGACAGCGCCGGCGTCACTCATGGCGCCTGCAAATGCCCCTCCGCCCAACAAGACGGCAAAGAAGAAGAAGAAGAAGAAGAAGGCCGCACATCTGGGCGCGGCCCCACTCTCCTCTCCTCCTCCTTCGACAACAGAACGCGAAGAGGAAGCTCCGGCGCCCGACACGTCTATGGCCCTGGAAACTCCCCACCCACCGGAGGAAGCGGCGGCGGAAGAGCCGATACCACATCCGGAAGCGGCGCCTACCCCGTCACCCACTCAGCCAGCTACACCGGACCTAGCGTCATGGCTGAAGGACTATAAAAAGAACTTTGAAGCATCCAGGAAAAGACTCTCGCCCGAAGAGCGAAGACAAGTCCAGATCGCTACAACGAGGCAAATTATGAGCCAAATAAAAGGCGAATAATGACCGGCCCATTGTTATGGGCCGCGAAACAATACCGCTAAAAAGGACACAGATCCTGAAATAGCCTCCCCCTCACTCGCCCCCTTCAGGGGCGAGCGAGTGTGATGACACAACTGCTGCGTACTTCACTCAGTACCGAAGATACACTCCAGGAAGAAACCCAGAACAAGAAAGAAAAGCGCGTTGGGAACTTAGCTCAGAAAAAGTTTAGGAATCTAGACATTGTGTCCTAGTAGATTTAGATAAAATCTGTGTAAAATCATTATAAATAAGTAGATTTATTATAAAAGTGTTAATTTGTCAAAATACGTTTAAATTAGAACATAACCTGTGATAAACAATATAAACCATTTACAATCCGTCCGGACTCTTTTTTAATTTACGAATCATAAGAAAAAGCAGAACCAAAGTGGCACCAATATTAGAGTAGAGTCAGTCACTGGTATTTTACAAGAGGAACTTTGAATCAGTCAACACACATTTTTGTATACAGTCCACTCAACATTTATAATATTAATTATGTATATAGGTATGTATAGAACAATAACGATCACGTGTGATGCCAATACGTCAAAAATGCGTCCGGTATATGTAAAAGATTTACAGCCCACTTGTAACTCAGTAAAAATTCCGTGCACATTTGTAGAAACATTCTAGAATACAAGTATAAAAACGCCGCCTTTCAATCTTCTTTAAGGCCTTAGCTAACGAACTCAAGTTTCCCGCTTAAGAGACAAAATAAAAATGTCATTTAGACGGTATGAATTCATAAAACGCTCGCAGGCTATTTCATAGCCGGCAGCTTATTTTTCTTGCGGTGAAAACATACGGATGTTGGTAAAGTAACATAACGACGGGGGGAAAACGCAACTATTTGAAGGTGCTTTTTACCAGTTTATTCAATAACATGTTCTTTACAGTATATGGTGCTACTTTACGGCACGAGTGCGGTAATCAGGAGATTACGTGCATACGAGTATGTCGAAACTTTAAACAGCCATATGTACTATAAAACGTTGTACGATACACGTGCGAACAGGTAATTCGCAACTCGTGTCGATTTAAAACACTCCCTTCGTTCGTGTTTCAATTTATCACCACTCGTTGCAAATTTCCTGTTCTCTGCACTTGTATTGTAATGTACTATTTGTTGGTGCGTAGTCAATGCTTCGAAATGAATAATTACTAATGATTAATTAGTGACAAGTTAAGGCCCGTGGGGCTCCCACACATTTTTGTCTTGCTTGCTGGCTAATGGTAGGTAGACTTGTACCACGGCATTGTGCTCTTCGCCTGCGCACGGGCCAAGTAGCGTAAAAAGATTACTCCTTTTTGGAAAGTCGTGTAATTTAATATTGTCAAGATGAATTATTATTTCGGTATATATAACGTTTTTTGAGCGCGGTTTCTTTACATATCTACTCAAATCGGTGTCTACAGATTTAACATATAACATATAGAAATTTTAACATATATTATTCAGAATTATTCGCTGGCTCATTTATGAATTATTCGTTAGCGTTTCAATAAAACCATCTGGCATCAGGTACAATGCTCAAGTTAAGTTAACACACAGGCTTATTATGATGCGACTACCCTATGATGATAAAAATGCTTTTAAAACTAAACTTATAACGAATTTTTGCAATCCTAATCTTCAATATTGACTAAGATCCTGTCACCAGTTCCAATGATAGCTAGGATGCGGCTCTTTTATTTCCACCAATCTTAGAATCATCTCGAAGGAAATTCCGATTAAGAAACGCACTCAAATCGCTTCATCCATTTGGTTGCTACGATGCTACACGGATACACACACAATCACACAGATACACATATTAACTAACACTTTTCGTTTCTGCCGGGGCTAATAACAATACGCAGCGTGCTAGTCCGCTACCACAACACGTACATTACGATTTCTATTTCACTTTGAGCACTGTAGCGTTTAACAACTGTCAAAAGTTGAAACGTGTTCCTGTTTGTTTATAAGTAAGCAAATTGAATTTCGCTACGCCGTAGGTACGTTCACCCGAGGCAGGTACTTGTATAATGTCTATGTCTACGGACAGCTAGAACTGGGTCGGCACGATTCGCGCTGATTTGATTTAGAATGGTATTTCTAGTAGTTCGCCCTGTTGAGAACTGGATCGGCATGCGCTTGGGAGGAGACGCGCGGGCAGACACGGCGCGACATCATTATCGCGGGCCGCGAGCGACTCTCGGCTTCATGAACTCCGCCGGCGACGGATGACTCTCGTTTTAAAATACTTATTCTTTGGCCGGGTTTCCAATTTGTATTTAAGGCACAATTCACAGCTCGCTTTTATTTCAGTCCCAGTAGGACCCTGACATGCCCCGAACTGTGCACGAACGTGTGAACAATAGGTAGGTACTCGTCCTTCCAGCGCTACCTAAAAGTGTTTAGAGAACCCCTTGACCGTTACTCGAGGACGACCGTTGTCGCAGCCACTTCCTAGCATATGCACTGGCGGTCATGAGCAAAGCTGCCAGGGCAAATTGATCATACATTTAAGAATTAAAAGAATTAAGCACTAAACTTAAAAATATAACCTTCTAAATCAATCTAAATATATAACCACTCACGTGCTCTCCGCAACTAGGGTTGCGACTTGGGAAAACGTACAGTGCTCTCGCAACACTAGTTGCGAGTTGGAGTTCCAACGGTTTTTAAATTGTTGCTATGCGGAACATGCAAAGAACGCTTTTTAATTAAGTTATATAGGTAGAGTATGAATGTGGCAACTATAAAAAAAATTAAAACGGCAGTCTACGGAACAATTTTTATAAAATATAAAAGTTGTTTTGATGACCATCGAAGTTCGGTACGTCAGCGAAAGAGCTCGCGATTAAAAAATGCTGTAAGCAATCAATTTCGCATTTTTTAGTTGGTATTATATACCAAATTAATCCTGGTTTACTGCTTCATAAGACGAAGCATATATTTCGATACTAATTAAAATGGAATGTGATAAATTCTTCCAACAAAGTACGTTGAGTGATGAAAATTTTGCGAGGTTAAATTTAAATCGTACATTATTATGTGATTATTCCATATTTCTGTACTAGGCTATTAAAATCAATAAATGCGTCTATTAAAATCAACATAAATCCACTTTTAATGAACAATTAGGCATGTTCTATGCAGGATTAGGTGAATGAACTTGTGACGCCTATAAATACTATTGTACGCAACTGTGGTTGCACAAGGCACTTCCGCCGATTCGCGTCGGATCCACGTATTATGTCGTAAGGCGCGGTGCACACTGGGCTATTGTCGCAGAATGGTTTAATTTAGTTTATTTATTTTTTGTAGGTTCTTTTACGCATACTAAGTGGCGGCCCATTACCAATATAACTGCTTACCTTTTATTTATGAATCTATGAAGTAGAGGTAGGGTTCACTTTAACGTGTTTAACTGATCATATAAATTTATAAAATTCACATATTCCATGTAATGGGTCAAATAAGAATGTACCTATGGTTTTTTTTTTTTAAAAAACCAGTTCTGATTATGACCCGTATTGACCGTTATCTCAGTTATTTGTAGCTAGCATATATATTGTCATAGTCGTTTTAACTTAACACCCCAAAATTTCTTCATTGCGGCAGTGAAAACCACGTACCAATAAAAAAATACTTAACCTCACAAATTAAGTGTATGAATTTTGTTGTTACATGTGATTATTTTTTTCAAATATTAATTTAATTTAATTTCTTAAATTTTCATTACAATTTTCCTCTTTAGTGGTTACGTGATGTGTCAGGCAAGGATTTAATAATTATTTGTGCAATAAGAGAGCATTCGTTTTTTTGCGACGAGTGATAATTTCGAATACCGAGGTAGTGAAGGATACCTTAGTGCCTTAATCGAATCACTAGGGAGCGTGGCAAGTGATTCTATGATAGGTTTTATAGCGTATCGAGAGATTCAAATACACGATATGCATATAGGTAACTTTGCTCTCGTGTACCACACACATACCACATCACATAAAACTTATCACCTCAGCAATGAGAACCTGTTAGAGTTAAAATAAACTTGTTGAGGTGCCAAATAAATATATGTCCTATGTCCAGCAGTGGACGTCCTTCGGCTGACATGATGAAATTACAATATAGTCAGTTCTGGTACCGTACCTACTACTACTATACTACGCAACGCAAAAGAGGGGGGTTATAAGTTTAATGTGTATATCTGTCGGTGGCATCGTAGCTTTTATTTAAACTGGTGAACCGATTTGGTTGTCTTTTTTTCAGAGCAGGATTTCCAAGAGAAATTTAGTAGTATCTTATAGCCGTGGATCAATATGACTGAAGCAACTATAAATGTCTAGACACGTAAACACAAGGTCTTTGAGATCTGATATGTCGAGCCAAAAAGTTGTAACTATTATGGTGAAAAAACACTGCATTTTTAACTCCTCGAATTTATAATAAGTTAATAACATAACTTTTCTCTCTGGAAACGATAATATTAGTAAAACATGTTTTATCAAAATCGGTTCAGCCATTGTTGAGATATATAACTTTGAAATGAAAAAATCGGCGGTTTTCCAACTTTTCTACTTTGTCAGTTATTCTATATCACGACAGCCACTGATATTTAAAATAAAATGCCAAACGTTATTATTACTTCAAGAATATATATAATTAAAGTCACCATGAGTGTACAGCATAAATAATAAGTAATTTTGTATTAGCATTGTATAAGTAACTAGCATTTGCCCGCGGCTTCGCCCGCGTACTAAGCGTAATTTTAACTGTCTACAAAAAATAGGTTCACTGTTTGACCCGTATATATGTATGTAGGTATATATGTATGTTTGTCCACGATTATCTTGCGTTTGGCTGAACCGATTTAGATGCGGTTTCCAGAATAGTAGTTGTTACATTCTGGGGGTATCAGTATACGAAAATTGGTGATTGTGATTTATTAAAAGGAGCATCCAAAAAGAAAATTTGGCTTCACTTTCATTCGCACTCCTTACTGTTAGTCCGTCTGTTCCGACCGAGTTACTTTTACTGGACCGATTGAATTGAAATTTGGCACAAACTATCAAGAATTCCGAGCGCTCGTGGCCCAGCGGCACCCGCCTACCGCGTGCGGTATGCGAGGTTAAGCAATGTGGGTGCAAGTCAGGTCTTGGATGGGTGACCGCTTTGAGTAATTACCTAATTACTAACTGAGCTCGTGCTTTGAAAGGCACGTTAAGTCGTTGATCCCGGCTGCTGTTTACGACAGCAGTCGTTAAGCCAAGTTGGAGGCCTTCGGGCGGCTTGAGAACTTCTAACAGTCAAGTTGCCCACTCAATTGACAAAGGGGGGTCGAAGTTGCACTACGTCCGTAGGGAGTACCCACCGTTACCCTAGTTACCCTACACGTGACCCCTGGGTGGTGCTAAAAGTGCAACAAAAACTGGAAACCGTACTTGTCTTCCCGAAGATTTCACGGTTCGTTAATAAATGCCATACGATTCAAAAATAATTTAAAGGTTGATTTAAATGGATACAATATCGAAACCTCTATGTCGTTTTTAAAAGCCAATCCATAAATACCCCACATGCCTATATAGTAACAAAACTTTTTTTTACAATCCCTGGCATGCATAGAGTGCTAAATTTTACCTCAGATTCGTATTAAGAGACCTCTCGGACGCTCAGATCTCGATTTTGATCGAAATTGGGTCGAAAAAAAAACAATATGGCCACCACTTACACAAATTTTACCTGGGATTTGTATTAAGAGACCTCTCGGACAATCAGATATCGATTTTGAACGAAATCAGGACGGAAATGAAGAAAATCAATATGGCCGCCACTTTTTCCAAATTTTACCTCAAATTCGTATTACGAGACCTGTCGGACGCCCAGATATCAATTTTGAACGAAATCGGGTTGGAAATGAAGAAAATCAATATGGCTGCTACTTTTTCTAAATTTTACCTCGGATTCGTATTAGGGGACCTCTCGAACGGTCTGATATTGATTTTCAACGAAATCGAGTTGGAAATAAAGGAAATCAATATGGCTGCCACTTTTTCCAAATTTTACCTCGGATTAGTATTAAGAATTCTCTCGGACGCTCCGATATCGATTTTGAACGAAATCGTGACAGGAATGATAAAAATGAATATGGGTGCCACTTTTTCTAAATTTTACTTCGGATTCGTATTACGAGACCTCTCGGACGCTCAGATATCGATTATGAACGAAATTGGGAAGGAAATGAAGAAAACCAATATGGCTGGGACTTTTTCAAAACTTTACCTCGGAGTCGTATAATTTTTAACGAAATCGTTAAAGAAAAGAAGAAAATCAATAAGGCCGCCAATTTTCCAAATTTTACATCGGGGTCATGGACCTCTCGGACGCTCAGATATCGATTTTGAACGAAATCGGGACGGAAAAGAAGAAAAGCAATATGGCCGCCACTTTTTCCAAATTTTACTTCGGAGTCGTCTTAGGGGATCTCTCGGACGCTCAGATATCGATTGTGAACGAAATCGGGACGGAAATGAAGAAAATCAATATGGCCGCCACTTTTTCCAAATTTTACCTCGGATTCGTATTAGGAGGCCTCTCAGACGCTCAGATATAGATTTTGAACGAAATCGGTTTGTAAAATGAAGAAAATCAATATGGCTGCCACTTTTTCTAAATTTTACCTCGGATTCGTATTACGAGACCTCTCGGACGCTCAGATATCGATTATGAACGAAATTGGGAAGAAAATGAAGAAAATCAATATGGCTGTGACTTTTTCAAAATTTTACCTTGGAGTCGTATTAAGAAACCTCTCGGATGCTCAGATGTCGATTTTTAACGAAATCGTTAAAGAAAAGAAGAAAACCAATATGGCCGCCACTTTTTCCAAATTTTACCTCGGAGTCATATCACTCTCGGACGCTCAGATATCGATTTTGAACGAAATCGGGACGGAAATGAAGAAAAGCAATATGGCCGCCACTTTTTCCAAATTTTACTTCGGAGTCGTATTAGGGGACCTCTCGGACGCTCAGATATCGATTGTGAACGAAATCTGGACGGAAATGAAGAAAATCAATATGGCCTCCACTTTTTCCAAATTTCACCTCGGATTCGTATTGCGAGGCCTCTCAGACGCTCAGATATCGATTTTGAACGGAATCGGTTTGGAAATGAAGAAAATCAATATGGGTGCCACTTTTTCCAAATTTTACCTCGGATTCGTATTAAGAGACATTGTGGACGCTAAGATATCGATTTTTAACGAAACCGGGACGAAAATGAAGAAAATTAATATGGCCGCCACTATTTCCAAATTTTACATCGCGTTCGTATCCTAGACCTGTCGGACGCTCATATATCGATTTTGTACGAAATCGGGAAGGAAATGAAGAAAATCAATATGGCTGCGACTTTTTCCAAATTTTACCTCGGATTCGTAATAAGAGACATCTCGGACGCTCAGATATCTATTTTGCACGAAATTGGGACGGAAATTAAGAAAATCAATATGGCCGCCTCTTATCCCAATTTTACCTCGGAGTCGTATTTAGGGGACCTCGGACGCTCAGATATCAATTTTGAACGAAATCGCAACGGAAATGAAGAAAATTAATATGGCCGTTACTTTATTCAAAGTTTACCTCGGATTCCCATTAAGAGTCCTCTCGGACGATCAAATATCGATTTTTATCGAAATCGTATCGGACGGCACTGATTAATCACTCACTTGCTCATTGATCACTTACTTACAATACATTGAATCAAAAATAGTCGTCTCTTCATAGGGAATTCACGGCATTTCATGCACCTTAAGATCTCATATGGAACCTACATGCCAAATTTGGTATCTCTCGAACCAGTAGCGCTGTGCGTTGATATGTCACTTACTCAGTCAGTCAGTTTCTTCTTGCAATTTGGCAAAAACTTTTAAAAGTTTAACTTATAAAATTTTGAAATCAATGCCATTTTCAAAATTAACGACCCAAAAAAAACCATAAAAACGACGCCCATATTAATATTTAGACATTTCATCCCCCTCGCACCCCAACAGGGAGGATGGTATTTCACGTCCTCCACGTGGGATTTTAAAATCATTGTTGTTTTCGTTATCAGCAACCCGGTATATCATAAAAACAATACTCATGTCGATTTTCAGAATTTGGCACCACCTCTCCCCCTTTTAGGGGTTGATTTCTCAAAAAACCTGCAACATGTGTTTACTCATTTATCGTTAGAAATACTTCTGTGAACTTTCGAATAAAATAGTCCAACTAATCTTGATTCTCCACACACACTTCGGACCCACATTTAACCCCCTTAGGGGTTGAATTTTGAAAAGTACTTTCTTAATGCACCTCTAGACCTTATATGGAACCTACGTGCCAAATTTGCAATCTCTAGGACCAGCGGTTTGGGCTGTGCGTTGATATGTCAGTCAGTCAGTCAGTCAGTCAGTCAGTCAGTCAGTCAGTCAGTCAGTCAGTTTCTTCTTTTATATATTTAGATAAGTTAAGGATCTGTAACTATTCGTAATTGATATAATAAGAAATGTAAATTTCGTGATTTCAATATTGACGATCACTGCATGAACTGTGGTTTCGTTGCGCACCAGTGTACCCCGTCCTTTATCGCCGCCATGATTAAATTTTGACAGCGCAGGCCCGCCGGAGTATGTCCGTTAGTTTGAGTCGGGACCTTTACGTGGGTTTTTGTATACCTTTGAAATGAGAACAATAATATAAATCGAGTTGTAATCGGTCGAATATCTATTAAGTTGTGAAGTGTAACATGTGTAGTATATGTGTTAAGTGTTTTATGTGGTTTGAAGTGCACGGAACTATTTGTAATCGGGCGTCAAAACCGGCCCTCATTACGTTAGGTATGTAAGGCTATTTTTTGTTATTGATTATTTGTGACAGAAATTGCTGCGATTTTGACAAAACTGACACTTGTTATTTAAAGATTAATAGTGTCTCTATCTACGTCTGACAATATTTTTGTACTCGTTTGCCTAAATTATTCATAAAAAAATCATAAACAAACTACACTGTTTTGCGGCGAATTGCAAAACTGACAATGTAAACATTGCAAATGAAAAAGGTTTTATGATAAATATTTCCTCGGGATCATATACTTTATTTGGTATCAATCGAAGCGTAAACTATTACAGTTTTAAATAAACATAAAATTTACATATGTTATCGATTTAGATTTTAAAATAAAAATATATTTATTGCAAAAGATCTCATTCGAAACGGTATGTTAAGTTTGTGACTTTTTAAAAAAATATTTTAGTATGGTGACCTATGTAATTAATTATATAAACAAATTGCCTGTTTCTTTAGCTTTATAACATAAAAAGAATCATAGCAAAAAGTTTAGACGAAGCCAGGCAATCGATTTATTAACAACACAAGACAATGCGCTGCTAATGCCCGGTGAATCTTGAGCACTTTAGACCACCTTTTTTTTTAACGCGAGCACTTGAGTGGATAAAAGAGGAAACTGACTGACTGACTGACTGACTGACTGACTGACTGACTGACTGACTGACTGACATATCAACGCACAGCCCAAACCGCTGGTCCTAGAGATTCCAAATTTGGCATGTAGGTTCCTTATAAGGTCTAGGGGTGCACTAAGAAAGGATTTTTCAAAATTCAACCCCTAAGGGGGTGAAATGGAGGTCCGAAGTTTGTATGAAGAAACAAGATTAGCTGGACTACTTTATTCGAAACTTCACAGGAGTATTTCTAACGATAAATGAGTAAACACGTGTTTCAGGTTTTTTGAAAAATCAACCCCTAAAAGGGGGAAATGTGGTGACAAATTCTGATAATCGA
Organism: Notocelia uddmanniana; assembly: GCA_905163555.1. Taxonomy (NCBI): domain Eukaryota; kingdom Metazoa; phylum Arthropoda; class Insecta; order Lepidoptera; family Tortricidae; genus Notocelia; species Notocelia uddmanniana. Next base: position 4,995,406 of record LR991057.1, read on the forward strand.
CATGGGTATTGTTTTTATGGTTTATTAGGTCGCTGATAACGAAAATAACAAGGATTTTAAAATCCCACGTGGAGGACGTGAAATACCATCCCCTCCTGTTGGGGTGCGAGGGGGATGAAATGTCTAAATATTAATATGGGTGTCGTTTTTATGGTTTTTTGGGACGTTAATTACGAAAATGGCATCGGTTTTTAAATTAAATATTGTGGACATGAAAACTTTTGAAAGTTTGTGCCAAATTGCAAGAAATAACTGACTGACTGAGTGACCAACATATCAACGCACAGCGCAAACTGCTGGTTCTAGAGATTCCAAATTTAGTATTTAGGTTCCATATAAGGTCTTGAGGTGCATTAAGAAAAGATTTTTCAAAATTCAACCCCTAAGGGGGTGAAATGGGGGTCCGAAGTTTGTATAGGAAATCAAGATTAGTTAGATTATTTTATTCGAAACTTCACAGGAGTATTTCTAACGATAAAATAGGAAAAAAGTGTTTCAGGTTTTTTGAGAAATCAACCCCTAAAAGGGGGAAATCTGGTGACAAATTCTGAAAATCGATATGGGTGTGGTTTCTATGGTTTATCGGGTCGCTGATTACGAAAACAACAATAATTTTAAAATCCCACGTGGAGGACGTGAAATACCATCCCCTTTGTTGGAGTCCGAGGGGGTTGGAATGTCTAAATATTAATATGGGTGTGATTTTTATGATTTATTGGGTCGTTAATTTCGAAAATGGCGTTGATTTTGAAATTTTATATTGCGGACATGAAAACTTAAAAGTAGGTGCCAAATTGCAAGAAGAAACTGACTGACTGAGTGAGTGACATATCAACGCACAGCCCAAACTGCTGGTTCGAGACTCGAGAGATACCAAATTTGGCATGTAGGTTCCTTATCCACTCAAGTGCTCGCGTTAAAAAAAAAGGTGGTCTAAAGTGCTCAAGATTCACCGAGCATTAGCAGCGCATTGTCTTGTGTTGTTAATAAATCGGTTGCCTGGCTTCGTCTAAACTTTATGCTATGATTCTTTTTATGTTATAAAGCTAAAGGAACAGGCAATTTGTTTATATAATTAATTACATAGGTCACCATAGTAAAATATTTAAAAAAAAAGTCACAAACTTTACATACCGTTTCGAATGAGATCTTTTGCAATAAATATATTTTTATTTTATAATCTAAATCGATAACATATGTAAATGTTATGTTTATTTAAAACTGTAATAGTTTACGCTTCGATTGATACCAAATAAAGTATATGATCCCGGGGAAATATTTTGCATAAAACCTTTTTCATTTGCAATGTTTACATTGTCAGTTTTTCAATTCGCCGCAAAACAGTGTAGTTTGTTTATGATTTTTGTATGAATAATTTAGGCAAACGAGTACAAAAATATTGTCAGACGTAGATAGAGACACTATTAATCTTTAAATAACAAGTGCCAATTTTGTCAAAATCGCAACAATTTCTGTCACAAATTATCAATAACAAAAAATAGCCTTACATACCTAACGTAATGAGTGCCGCTTTTGACGCCCGATTAAAAATAATTCCATACACTTCAAACCACATAAAACTCTTAACACATATACTACACATGTTACACTTCACAACTTAATAGATATTCGACCGATTACAACTCGATTTATATTTTTGTTCTCATTTCAAAAGTATACAAAAACCCACGCAAAGGTCCCGACTCAAACTAACGGACATACTCCGGCGGACCTGCGCTGTCAAAATTTAATCATGGCGGCGATATAGGACGGGATACACTGGTGCGCAACGAAACCACAGTTCACGCAGTGATCGTCAATATTGAAATTACGAAATTTACATTTCTTATTAAATCAATTACGAATAGTTACAGATCCTTAACTTATGACTTATACAATGCTAATACGAAATTAACAGCCGTACACTCATGGTGACTTTAATGATATATTCTTGAAGTAATAATAACGATTGGCATTTTATTTTAAATATCATTGGCTGTCGTGATATAGAATAACTGACAAAGTAGAAAAGTTGGAAAACCGCCGATATTTTCATTTCAAAGTTATATATCTCAACAATGGCTGAACCGATTTTGATAAAACATGTTTTACTAATATTATCGTTTCCCGAGAGAAAAGTTATGTTATTAACTTATTATAAATTCGAGGAGTTAAAAATGCAGTATTTTTTACATACACACCATAATAGTTGCAACTTTTTGGCTCGACATATCAGATCTCAATGACCTCGTGTTTACGTGTCTGGGCATTTATAGTTGCTTTAGTCATATTGATCCACGGCTATAAGATACTACTAAATTTGTCTTGGAAATCCTGCTCTGAAAAAAAGACAACCAAATAGTTCACCAGTTTAAATAAAAGCTACGATGCCACAGACAGATATACACATTAAACTTATAACCCCCCTCTTTTGCGTTGCGTAGTATAGTAGTGGTAGGTACGGTACCAGAACTGACTATATTGTAATTTCATCATGTCAGACGAAGGACGTCCACTGCTGGACATAGGACATATATTTATTTGGCACCCCAACAAGTTTTTTTTTAACTCTAACAGGTTCTCATTGCTGAGGTGATAAGTTTTATGTGATGTGGTATGTGTGTGGTACACGAGAGCAAAGTTACCTATATGCATATCGTGTATTCGAATCTCTTGATACGCTATAAAATCTATCATAGAATCACTTGCCACGCTCCCTAGTGATTCGACTAAGGCTTCCTTCGCTACCTCGGGATTCGAAATTATTACTCGTCGTAAAAAAACGACTCCACTCTTATTGCACAAATAATTATTGAATCCTTGTCTGACACATCCCATAACCACTAACGAGTAAAATTACAATGAAAATTTAAGAAATTAAATTAAATTAATATTTGAAAAAAATACATCACAAGTAACAACAAAATTCATACACTTATTTTGTGAGGTAAGTATTTTTTATTGGTACGTGGTTTTCACTGCAAATTTTTGGGTGGTAAGTTAAAACGACTATACAATAGTTCATATGCGAGCTACAAATAACTGAGATAACGGTCAATACGAGTCAAAATCAGAACTGGTTTTTTGAAAAAAGAAAACCATACATTCTTATTTGAACCATTACATGGAATATGTGAATTTTATAAATTTATATGATCAGTTGAACAAGTAAAAGTGAACCCTACCTCTACTTCATACATTCATAAATAAAAGGTAAGCAGTTACATTGGTAATGGGCCGCCACTTAGTATACGTAAAAGAACCTATCAAAAATGAATAAACTAAATTAAACCATTCTGCGACAATAGCCCAGTGTGCACCACGCCTTATGACATAATACGTGGATCCGACGCGAATCAGCGGAAGTGCCTTGTGCAACCACAGTTGCGTACAATAGTATTTATAGACGTCACAAGTTCATTCACCTAATCCTGCATAGAACATACCTAATTGTTCATTAAAAGTGGATTTATGTTGATTTTAATAGACGCATTTATTGATTTTAATAGCCTAGTACAGAAATATGGCATAATCACATAATAATGTACGATTTAAAATTAACCTCGCAAAATTTTCATCACTCAACGTACTTTGTTGGAAGAATTTATTACATTCCATTTTAATTAGTATCGAAATATATGCTTCGTCTTATGAAGCAGTAAACCAGGATTAATTTGGTATATAATACCAATTCAAAAATGCATAATTGATTGCTCACAGCATTTTTTAATCGCGAGCTCTCTCGCTGACATACCGAACTTCGATGGTCATGAGAACAACTTTTATATTTTATAAAAATTGTTCCGTAGACTGCGGTTTTAATTTTTTTTTATGTTGCCACATTCATACTCTACCTATATAACTCAATTAAAAAGCGTTCTTTGCATGTTCCGCATAGCAACAATTTAAAAACCGTTGGAACTCCAACTCGCAACTAGTGTTGCGAGAGCACTGTACGTTTTCCCAAGTCGCAACCCTAGTTGCGGAGAGCACGTGAGTGGTTATAAGGTCTAAAGGCGCATGAAGTGCCGTGAATTCCCTATGAAGATACGACCTTTCTTGAGTCAATGTATTGTAAGTGGTTTTATTAATTAGTGCCGTCCGATACAATTTCGACAAATATCGATATTTGAGCGTCCGAGAGGACTCTTAATACGACTCCTAGGTAAAATTTGGCAAAAGTGGCGGCCACATTGCTTTTCTACATTTTCGTCCCGATTTCGTTCAAAATCGATATCTGATCGTCCGAGAGGTCCCCAAATACGATACCGAGGTAAAATTTGAAAAAAGTGGCGGCAATATTGATTTTCTTCATTTCCGTCCCGATTTCATTCAAAATAGAAATCTGAGCGTCCGAGATGTCTCTTAATAAGAATCCGAGATAAAATTTGGAAAAAGTCGCAGGCATATTGATTTCCTTCATTTTCGTCCCGATTTCGTTCAAAATCGATATCTGTGTGTCCGAGAGGTCCCCTAATACGAATCGAAGGTAAAATTTGGAAAAAGTGGTGGCCATATTGATTTCCTTCATTTTCGTCCCGATTTCGTTCAAAATCGATATCTGTGTGTCCGAGAGGTCTCTTAATACGAATCCGAGGTAAAATTTGTGAAAGTGGCGGCCATATTGATTATCTTTTTTTTTCGTCCCGATTTCGTTCAAAATCGATATCTGAGCGTCTGAGAGGTCCCCGAATACAAATCCGAGGTAAAATTTGGAAAAAGTAGCAGCTATATTGATTTTCTTCATTTCAACCCGATTTCGTTCAAAATCGATATCCGAGCGTCCGAGAGGTCCCCTAATATGAATCCGAGGTAAAATTTGGAAAAAATGGCAGCCATATTGATTTTCTTCATTTACAACCCGGTTTTGTTCAAAATCGATATCTGAGCGTCCGAGAGGTCCCCTAATACGAATCCGAGGTAAAATTTGGAAAAAGTGGCGGCCATATTGATTTTCTTCATTTTCGTCCCGATTTCGTTCAAAATAGGTATATCTCTGTGTGTTCGAGAGGTCTCTTAATAAGAATCCGAGGTAAAATTTGTGAGTGGCGGCCATATTGATTATCTTTTTTTTCGTCCCAATTTCGTTCAAAATCGATATCTGAGCGTCTGAGAGGTCTCTGAATACGAATCTGAGGTAAAATTTGGCACTCCATACATGCCTGTATGCAAAAAAGTTTAATGTTACTATATTATAGGCGTGTGGGGTATCTATGGACTTGCTTTTAAAACGACATAGAGGTTTCGATATTTTTTTCCATTTAAATCAACAAGTACGGTTGCCAGTTTTTGTTGCACTTTTAGCACCACCCAGGGGTCACGTGTAGGGTAACGGTGGGTACTCCCTACGGACGTGGTGCAACTTCGACCCCCCTTTGTCAAGTGAGTGGGCAACTTGACTGTTAGAAGTTCGCAAGCCGCTCGAAGGCCTCTAACTTGGCTTAACGATTGCAGCCGGGATCAACGGGTTAGCGTGCCTTCCAAAGCACGAGAGTCATTTAGTAACTACTCCAAGCGATCACCCATCCAAGAACTGACCTGCGCCCACATTGCTTAACCTCGCACACCGCACGCGGTAGGCGGGTGCCGCTGGGCCACGAGCGCTCTAAATTCTTGATAGTTTGTGCCAATTTGCAATTCAATCGGTCCAGTAAAAGCAACTTGGTTGTAATAGACGGACTGAAGTAAGGAGTGCGAATGGAAGTGAGGCCAAATTTTCTTTTTGGATGCTCCAATTGGAACTGGCAAAACCTACGTAATAAATTTAATTTTAGGAAAAATAAATGTTACACGTGATATTGAATTAGCCGTATTTCTGTACTTCAAAGGACCAGAGTTTATGATCGCTGCGCGCTGCTTGGTCGTTTACAGACCTATCGGTGTTACTGTAGTACACAGATACTTTTACTAAGGGCCATTTAAGACATGCTTTTATTTCATCGGCCCTTTCCCCTTCGGCCTCTCGGAAATGTATGATAATAGTTTTCGATCCTTATTTATGGCAAAATCAAATTAAATTCAACAGTTTGCCTGTTCTCAGAATGTATACTGAGTTTTCTGTTAATGAATCACAATCACCAAACTTCGTATACCGAAACCCCCAGAATGTAACAACTACTTTTCTGGAGACCGCATCTAAATCGGTTCAGCCAAACGCGAGATAATCGTGGACAAACATACGAAGCTGTTTTTGTAGACGGTTAAAAATTTCGCTTAGTACGCGGGCGAAGCCGCGGGCAAATGCTAGTAGGTATATAAAAGAAGAAACTGACTGACTGACTGACTGATATATCAACACACAGCCCAAACCGCTAGTCCTAGAGATTCCAAATTTGGCACGTAGGTTCCTTATAAGGTCTAGGGCTGCACTAAGAAAGGATTTTTCAAAATTCAACCCCTAAGGGGGTGAAATGGGGGTCAGAAGTTTGTATGGGGAAACAAGATTAGTTGGACTATATTATTCGAAACTTCACAGGAGTATTTCTAACGATAAATGAGTAAATACGTGTTTCAGGTTTTTCGAGAAATCAACCCCTAAAACGGCGAAAGGTGACAAATTCTGAAAATTTACATGGGTATCGTTTCTATGGTTTATCGGGTCGCTAATTACGAAAACAACAATGATTTTAAAATCACACGTGAATGGCGTGAAATACTATCCCCCTGTTGGGGTGCGAGGGGGATGAAATGTCTAAATATTACAATGGGTGTCGTATTTATGATTTTTTGGGAATTACGAAAATGGCACCGATATTGAAATTTAATATTGTGGACATGAAAACTTTTGAAGGTTTGTGCCAAAATTCAAGAAATAATTGACTAACTGAGTGAGTGACATATCAACGCACAGCCCAAACTGCTGGTTCGAGAGATACTAAATTTGGCATGTAAGTTCCTTATAAGGTCTAAAGGTGCATGAAGTGCCGTGAGTTCCCTATGAAAATACGACCTTTTTTGATTAAATGTATTGTAAGTGGTTTTATTATTCAGTGCCGTCCGATACGATTTCGACATAAATCGATATTTGAGCGTTCAAGAGGACTCTTAATAGGAATCCGAGGTAAGTACCTAAACTTTAATAAAGTAACGGCCATATTGCTTTTCTTCATTTCCGTCCCGATTTCGTTCCAAATCTATATCTGAGCGTCCTAAAGGTCCTGTAGGGACACAATGCGTGTAAGCGAATTCCTGCAGCGCCGCGACTGCTAAGGCAGTCTCCCTCGAACCGTGACGCGAACCACACTAGCCGCCACTAAGCTATTGTAACGTGAGATTTTTATATTCGAAATAAGTAACACTAAAACATCCTTGGACTTTCATTTATTACGGACAATTTCCTCACCTGAACTTAGCATAACCCGGACAGTGCAATTATTACATAAGTACCCCAGCAAGTACTTACAGTGGTGACCCCGAACTTGAACACAGTGACTTAGTGCGTGTATATATTTTTTTTTTTAATGTGAATTAAACACTTCAGAGCGGGGGAGGCTCCCCTAAAAAAGGGTAAGAGGCTAGTGTGGTTAGTGATTTGCGTCGAAATCCGAAACTGTGGCAGAAGGAAAGTACTTTATAATGACGGGTTATGGAGTCCCCAACGCGGCACAGGGCGGAGCTGCGCCGGCGCCCGTACAGCAGGCGCCGCCGGCGCCTGTACCGCAGCCGCCGCCGACGGCGACCCAGGTTCAAAACCAGCATTCGTCTACTACAGGAGTGGATGTGGCCGCAATTTCGGTTGCGTCCAGATTGCCGGAGTTTTGGACGGACCAACCAAGACACTGGTTTATACAGATAGAGTCCATACTAAATCCGCAGCACTTGAGTGATCAGGCGAAGTATGACTTGGTGATAAGCAAATTGAGCAAGGATGCCATTGGGCAAATTACGGATATTCTCCTGCAGCCGCCAGCAACGGGCAGATACATGGCATTAAAGAACAAGTTGTTGGGCATTTACGAAGAGTCTGCCAAGAGGCAGCTACAAAAGTTGCTCAGCGAGCAGGAGTTGGGGGAGCAGAAGCCGTCCCAGCTGTTACGCAGAATGCGAGACCTGGGACGAGGGAAGATTCCGGATGCCGCACTTAGTATCTTGTGGCAAAATCACTTACCAGCGGCAACGAGAGCAGTGCTAGCAGCATCGGGAAACACAGACCTTGACAGTCTGGCAGCGACCGCAGATACGGTGCTGGAGGCCACGCGACCGATGCAGGTTTCGGAGGTGGTTTCCTCGCCGGGTGTTGACAGGAGCACGGCAGTGATATTGGCGGAGATCGCTAAGCTTACCTCCAGAATAGCGAACTTGGAGACAGGAGGGTCACGTCAGAACGATCATTGTAACTGCGGGCAGAGACGGAGAGGAACATCCCGTCACCGCAGCTTGGGTCGGCAACGTTCGGCATCCCGTGGGCGGAATCAGCGCACGCCTGACAGTCCAGACTGGCTTTGTGCGTACCACTACCGTTACAAGGAGAAGGCTCGTCGTTGTGTTTCCCCCTGCGCCTGGAAGAAGCAGCCGGGAAACTAGAGGAGGTGCAAGCAGCGGCGGAATCTTGTGCCTTCGAGCCATCGCACCGCCTTCGCGTTACGGATACCAAGACGGGGTTAAAGTTTCTTGTGGACACGGGCGCAAATGTTTCGGTATTGCCAGTTAAGCATAAGTACTCTAGTGATGTAAGTACTAGTTATAAGCTATTCGCGGCGAACGGCTCTGAAATCAAGACATATGGCACAAAAATGTTGGAGTTAAATTTAGGTCTCAGAAGGGCATATCGTTGGAATTTCATAGTAGCAGACATAACTCAGCCAATCTTAGGGGCTGATTTCTTAAGCAAATATGGCCTTTTGGTTGATTTGAGAGCTCGTAAATTAATAGATAAGGTAACCAATTTAAATATTAATGCATTAGTAGTAGAGTGTAAAGAGCCATCTATAAAGACTGTGGATGGGAATCACCCTTATCATTTATTACTTAGTAAATACCCAGAGATTACCAACCCAGTATCATTCAGGGAAACTCCAACTCACGGTGTGTACCATCATATAGAGACCAGCGGTCCCCCGTTATATGCGCGCGCCAGGCCGCTACCACCGGACCGTTACAAGAGGGTTAAGGAGGAGTTTAAGGTCATGCAAGATTTGGGCATCTGTAGGCCATCGAAAAGTCCTTGGGCCAGTCCTCTTCATGTCGTACCAAAAAAGAATGGTGAGTTGAGGCCCTGCGGGGATTATAGGCGCCTAAATGCTGTGACCACTCCTGATCGATACCCCATTCTCAGGATACAGGATTTTACTTACATAATAGGAAACAATGAGTATTTTTCGACTATAGATATAAATAGGGCATACCATCACATACTAGTAGCGGAGAACGACATTCAGAAAACGGCGATAATCACGCCTTTCGGACTGTATGAATTCCCTCGCATGTGTTTTGGATTGAAATGTGCAGCGCAAAGCTTTCAAAGGTTTATGAATACCATTTTTCAGGACCTAGATTTTGTATTTTGTTACATAGATGATTTGTTAATAGCCAGCGAGACACAGAAACAACACGAGGAGCACCTAGAGCAAGTGTTCGCGAAGCTCAACGAGTACGCAGTCACCATAAATATCTCGAAATGTAATTTCGGTAAGTCGGTAGTCCAATTTTTAGGGTACGAGGTCTCCAAGGAGGGAATCCGTCCAATGGAAGAGAAAGTGCGAGCGATCGTCGAGTATCCGCGGCCTGAGACGATTCAAGAGCTACGTAGATTTATGGGTATGGTAAATTTTTACAGATCCCACTTGCCGAACGCGGTTTCACACCAGACAGAGTTAAATAAGTACCTACACAACAGTAAGAAAAGAGATAAGACAAAGATCGAATGGACGGCGGAATCTATCAAAGCATTTGAGCAGTGTAAGTTAAGCTTGCAAAATGCGGCTACATTGGCTCAACCTATCTCAGATTCGCCATTGTCTTTAATGACCGACGCATCGGACACCGCCGTCGGGGGGGTGCTACAGATTAAAGTAGGCAATGTATGGAAACCCATGGGTTACTTTTCGAAAGGTTTGACAAAGGCACAGATGAAGTATTCGTGTTTTGATAGAGAGCTTTTGGCTATATTCCTAGCCGTTAGGCATTTCCGTAAGCAATTTGAGGGGCAACAGCTAGTGATATACACAGATCATAAACCATTGACGTACGCTTTTAAGAATGTCGATAGTAACAAAGAGACCCCACGCAGAGCGAGGCAACTCCTTTTCATAAGCGAGTTCACTACAGATATTAGATATGTGGTAGGTAAAAATAATGTAGTAGCTGACGCGTTATCGCGTGTTGAGACGATTTCCTGTCCCACAGTGCTCGACTTCGACGAAGTCGCTGACGCGCAGGAACGTGACGATTATGTGCGGCAAGCGGACGCGCACGATAGCAACGTAAGGCTTAGGAAATTTATTTTGCCAGCGTGCAATAAGGAGGTTTATTGCGAAACCGCAACGAAGCATGTTAGGCCATACCTACCACCGCAGTTCAGGAGGCTTGCTTTCGACGCTGTGCATAATCTAAGTCATCCAGGGATACGCACAACTAGAAAATTGGTAGCAGACAGATTTTTTTGGCCAGGGATGAATAAAGATGTGGGTTCATGGGCAAAGTGTTGTATTCAGTGCCAGAGGGCAAAAGTAATAAGACACACAGTTTCAGAGTTTGTTGACTACCCGGTAGTAGCTAGGTTTGAACATATAAATATCGATATCACTGGACCTCTCCCTACGACGGCGCAGGGGTATAGGTATCTGGTCACTGTCATAGACCGTAGGACGCAGTGGCCGGAGGCTTTTCCAGTACAGGATATTACTGCGGAAAGCGTAGCATGGGTTATATATGATGGCTGGATATCACGGTACGGCTGCCCACTCAAGTTATCCAGCGACCAGGGTAGGCAATTCGAAAGTAGGTTGTTCGCATCTCTGATGAAATTATTGGGTGTGAAGAAGCTCAGGACAACTGCTTTCCATGCACAGAGCAATGGGAAAATCGAAAGATTCCATAAGTCATTAAAAATGGCTTTAAAAGCCCGGTTAGACTGCACTAGTTGGCTACAGGAATTGCCAACAGTGATGTTAGGTCTTCGCGCGGCGGTAAGGAGCGACATTGGTGTCAGCGCCGCCGAGATGGCGTTCGGCCGAAGCCTGCGTTTGCCAGCGGACTTTTACGAGTTCACGGACAAAGAGGTATGTGACGACAGCGATTTGATCGATAAGATCCGTCAAACGATAGGTAAGTTAAGACCAGTCCCAGGATCTCATAGTAATTCAAAATCATTTTTTGTGCACCCCGATCTGAAAACGTGCTCGCATGTTTTCGTTAGGGATGACACCGTTAGGAGGCCGTTGAAAGCTCCGTACGATGGTCCATACCGCGTCATCAAGAGGACAGATAAAGTTTATTCTGTACAGTTGCCCGAACGCAAGGCAAACATTTCAATAGATCGGCTTAAGCCGGCATATATATTAAATGATAAGATTGATAACTCAGCCACAGCCTTACAAGCAAATAGCGGCTCTAGTGACATTACAATAGGGCCCAATACAGTTAAAACGACGAGGAGCGGGCGCGTGGTTAAGGCACCCGTTCGATTCATGTAAACAATGTCGCGTAAGATGTCTTGTTTAATCCATTTGTGATTTCGTAATATGTATTCTTATTTTAGCACGTACCTACGCACAAGCATTTTTTTCTAGAGCAAGAAAACAATTCGTGTTTAATTGGTGTATGGCACGTACAGATTTATGTTGAGTTGACAATGTAAGTGGGATGTATACGAAAAATATGAAGATATTAGTTTCATTTCGAGGTTATAGCCTATTCGGAAAACATCATGGGCCACAGTCAAAGTAGCGCGGATAAAAGTGACGCGAACGCCCAGGCACAAGTTATCAATAATGTTACGCAAGTTGAGACAAAGTTGAATTATGTGACTATAGTACTCATTGTCATAGCTTGTGCATTTTTCATAATAATTATTTATACGCTTCGGCGACAATGTCTCAAGAAAACGCAGAATTGGCTACGGAAAGAACTTAACAAGGTGGGAGGTCCAGCCCCGCTGCAGCGTGTTCAGGTTCAGCCCGCGCCGCAGCCACCCAACTATTAACGTGTTCCAGCTTTCGTATACAACCCACGGTTGGTTTAGTGATTAATGTGCATTCAGTGATAGCTTAAGCGACGTATAGGGATAATATGTGTTTTTGGCTCCATAAGAGAAGCCCATGTCTGTTTTTAAATTTCAATTTTAATACTTAATTAGTTTAGTTATATTGTGACAGTGGCATACAGACAGCGCAAATTCTAGGTATCGGGGTCGCGTTATGACACCGCGCCGCCTGCCGGTATCAGGTTACCGGGCGGTGAGCGCTCGGCCCGCAGGATAAACAATGCAATTGTTATGATTTGTGCTTTCTGGATGCGAGCAAATATTTTTCTGTTTAAAATTTTTTGTTCCCAAAAATTTGGGAGGGACCTATGTAGGGACACAATGCGTGTAAGCGAATTCCTGCAGCGCCGCGACTGCTAAGGCAGTCTCCCTCGAACCGTGACGCGAACCACACTAGCCGCCACTAAGCTATTGTAACGTGAGATTTTTATATTCGAAATAAGTAACACTAAAACATCCTTGGACTTTCATTTATTACGGACAATTTCCTCACCTGAACTTAGCATAACCCGGACAGTGCAATTATTACATAAGTACCCCAGCAAGTACTTACAGTCCTAATACGACTCCGATGTAAAATTTGGAAAAGTCGCAGACATATTGGTTTTCTTTTTTTTCGTCCTGATTTCGTTCACAATCGATATCTGAGCGTCCGAGAGGCTCGTAATACGAATCCGAGTTAAAATTTAGAAAAAGTGGCGGCCATATTTATTTTTATCATTTCCGTCCCTATTTCGTTTAAAATCGATATCTGAGCGTCCGAAAGAATCCTTAATACGAATCCGAGGTAAAATTTGGAGAAAGTTGCAGCCATATTGATTTTCTTCATTTCCAACCCGATTTCGCTCAAAATCGATATCTGAGCGTCCGAGAGGTCTCCTAATACGAATTTGAGGTAAAATTTGGAAAAATGGCGTCCATATTGATTTTCTTTATTTTCGTCCCGATTTCGTTCAAAATTGATATCTCAGTGTCCGAGAGGTCTCTTAATACGAATCCGAGGTGAAATTTGTGAAAGTGGCGACCATATTGATTTTCTTTGTTTTCGTCCCGATTTCGTTCAAAATCGATATCTGAGCGTCCGACAGGTCTCTTAATACGAATCTGAGGTAAAATTTGGCACTCCATACATGCCTGCATGCAAAAAAGTTTAATGTTATAGGTTGTAGGATTTGCTTTAAAAAACGACATAGAGGTTTCGATATATTTTTCCATTTAAATCAACCTTTACAATTTTTTAAATCGTATGGCATTTAGTTACGTACCGTGAGATCTTCGAGAAGACAAGTACAACCGTACTTTGCCAGTTTTTGTTGCACTTTTAGCACCACCAAGGGGTCACGTGTAGGGTAACGGTGGGTACTCTCTACAGACGTGGTGCAACTTAGACCCCCCTTTGTCAAGTGAGGCTCACTCAAAACTTCTAACTTGACTGTTAGAAGTTCGCAAACCGCCCGAAGGCCTCTAACTTGGCTTAACGATTGCTGTCGTAGACAGCAGCCAGGATCAATGGCTTAGCGTGCCTTCCAAAGCACGAGAGCGCTCAGTTAGTAACCACTCAAAGCGGTCACCCATCCAAGAACTGACCTGCGCCCACATTGCTTAACCTAGCATACCGCATGCGGTAGGCGGGTGCCTTTGGGCCACGAGCGCTCTAAATTCTTGATAGTTTGTGCCAAATTACAATTCAATCGGTCCAGTAAAAGCAATTCGGTTGTAGCAGACGAACTGACAGCAAGGAGTGCAAATGGCAGTGAGGCCAAATATTTTGTTTGGAAGCTCCAATGGGAACTGGAAAAACCTACCTAATAAATTTAATTTTAGGAAAAATAAGGGTTACACGTGACATTGAATTAGCCGTATTTCTGTACTTCAAAGAACCAGAGTTTATGACCGCTGCGCGCTGCTTGGTCGTTATCAGACCTATTGGTGTTACTGTAGTACACAGATACTTTTACTAAGGGCCGTTTAAGACATGCTTTTATTTCATCGGCCCTTTCCCCTTCGGCCTCTCGGAAATGGATGATAATAGTTTCTACTTTTGGGGGAAAAATTTGAAAAAAAAAAGTATTAAATTATGTCGTGTGACGTATTATATCAGCTGTGCTACCGCGAACTTCCAAAATCGAACTTCGTGTCGTGCCGTCTCTTTCACTCTCGTGTTATTCTCTATATGACGGAAAGGGACAGTACGATACGAAGTTCGATTTTCGAAGTTCGTGGTAGCACCCCAGAGCTTGTTGTGAGATTTTATTCGAAATTTTGCAATAAAATGTTTTGAAGTTATTTATGATAATAGACGACAATTGACCATTTCCCCGCGTTTTATCTCCGTAACTAATGGGTTTGGTATTGAAAAAAAAACAACAAAATAGTTCTTTAACTGCAGAGTATTAAGAAGTCTGCGGTGTTTAAATTAACATTAGTACGGAACACTCTCCACGCGAGTATAACTTGCACTTGTCCGGTTTTAAAATCAACTTTGACAAATCATACGTTCACTAATGCACCACCATATCAGCCCAAGGACGTCCACTACTGGACATAGGCCTCCCCCAATTTAATGGGGGGTAAATTACATCATCGCCACGCTTGGCATGCGGATTGCCGATCGCAGTATCTCCACCGCACTCTGGAGTGCATTCCTGGGAATGCTGCGGGCCATCTCACGGTGGTCTTGCTCGTAGTTTTAGGACTAATGCACCATCTGTAATGAAAAGGTTCATCTCAATTCACCGGATTCACTGCTGATAGCCCATCCACCGTTATCAATGGAAATTCGATCATTTCATTCATTTAAATGGAAATGACGTCACTAAATGCTCATAACGACGAACGGAACGCATTAAATTTTCATGATTTCCTGATTCTTTTGAGAAAGTAATTTCGGCGTCTATTGCTGTATTTTATTTGGGACGTTTGAAGATACGAAATAAATGAATGAGTATTTTTTATCGAAATTCGAGAAGGTTAATTTGTGGCTTCCTTTGTAGGTAATCGTTCCATTGCGTAGTGAGCCGTACGGTCAACGTAAAAAATAACTGCGCATGTGAAGGTGTCAGTGTCAAAAGCTCTTATCCCCCTATAATAGACTTTTGAACTTTTCAAATGCGTAGCTACTTTTGATGCTGACTGGTTGCCTAATACCGTGGCGGGCGTTTAAAAAAGCACCCTGATACATCGGAAATGCATCCGTAAATTATAAATTGTAATACCTAAGTGCAAAATAAAAAATAAACCAATATAAACCAAAAAAATAATATTATTATGCTTTAGTTTAGTATTTGGTTGATAATCAATAATAACCATCAATCATCGATAACCAACAATGTAAAATAAACTTAAGCATAATATTACTAGTGGCCCTGTGAGATGTAGACCTAAACGGAGACGCTTCGTTCGCTTCGCTCGCTCGGTCAATAACATTTCTTTTGAGAAATGGGACCTAGGAGAACATCCGGACAGACATACAATTTCTTTTCCAATAACTGACTTGACAAAAAAATTCTAATAATTATCGAATCTGCTTACAAAATTTCACGAGAATCGGTTGAGAAATGCGACCTCTAGAGGAGAACATCCGGACAGACAGACAGACATACGAAAGAATTTTTGAGTAATGCTAAAACGGAGATGCTTCGCTCGCTCGGTCAATAATACTATAGTTTTCTTCTCCGAATCGATAAAATTTAAAAAAAATATTTAGATACAAGAGGTACCATACTGCAGATGCTCTAAGGAAGCGTCCTTTTAATTATTGCTCCTATTACGGGCCACATAATTATATTACTCAACTAAATCTTTATTTTTGCCACTCCTCCATGAAGCAGCACTTTATTTAGCAACACGGATTAACTAATGCCAAAGGATGCCACGGGATTTCCCAACCCGCTCTGGGGAAATCAGCGCAGCGCAGCGAATAATGTCAACAAGCCTGTAAACTTATTTTATAAATAATTTCCGCCAATAAGCCAGTATTCGGTCAGTATTATGTATTATTAAGGCCCTTGTTGCTAAGGAACTTTGGTGCGAAGTTTTTTGGCTCCGTTTCGCCTAATATATGTACTACAAAGAGGTAACGGTTGTTATTTTGACAGCGTGTGACTGTTTGTCAGTATAAAACGGGTAATTTCTTGAACTTCTCGACGGATTACAATGTTTTATTTGGTTTTACTTGTTCTAGTAGTCAATAATAAGGAAGAGACTAATAATGTTTTTTAAGTAGGAATGTGTAGGTAGTACCTATCAAGTTATAAGTCATAATTGATTTGCATTTTTTGGTTTTCAAGGATATTTTTGGTATATTTTTATTATTATTTTTTATAAATACAAGTCAGCTATCTTTGAAGAAAAAAAATGAAGCTTTATTTTTAACTGAGATCACTTGAAAATAATTGCTGACCCGCTAAATGGTCCACCGTTTAATTCTTTGCTCCTGTTACCAGTAAAAAAAAATGGCTCAGGCCAAGGCCAGGTCCTGGCCTACTCTTTTTACCTAATAGCATTTATAAGGGAATAAGCGCTTTTGACACCTTCATATGCATGGCTACTTTTGATGCTGAATGTACCAACTATTTTAATGAAATTAGATCTCAACCAAATGTACATTACACACCGTAAATAGCTATTAGTAATAGCTTAAGAAAATAAAAGGTAAACGTCGCGGGAGTCCGCTGGATACGGTGGCGCAGGACCGGTCATTGTGGAACTCTGGGGGAGGCATATGTCTAGCAGTGGACGTCCTTCGGCTGATATGATGATGACAAAGACAAAATATTTATTTGTAAACATAGGTTCATAGGTCTTACAATTATTTAGTAGTATCTCCATGTTTTGCCATAAGGCATACAAATATTTTGAGTCAAGATGGAACATGCATAAACAATTAAATATTTTCATCTGTCAAGTATTCCTTTAATGAATAGTAGGCTTTTTTAACTAAGAATGCAAACAAGCTTTTTTTGAAATCTATCAATCCTTCTAACTTAGTTATTTATTGTACTACTTGGCAATTTATTGTATATTTTAGGTGCCACCCCTAAAATACTTTTAGCAAGAAATAATGATAATGAATAATGTGTACTTTTGGTTGAGATCTAATTTCATTAAAATAGTTGGTACAGTCAGTGTCAAAAGTAGCTATGCATATGAAGGTGTCAAAAGCGCTTATTCCCTTTATAATAAAGACTTTCGTACTTTTCAAATGCGTAGCTACTTATGATGCTGACTGTACGATGACTTAACTCGTAATACAAATTATGTCGCAGAATGTAATTATTTTAACGCATGTTAAAATGTAACATGAGTTACCATAACATTTCACAATACTTATCATGCTTGTTTTCTTTTGTTATTCAAATAGTACGGATGAATTAAGCGCGATATTTCAGGGGAAAATATTACTACAATTTCTGATTTGAATACAAAATTATACCATTTTCTGATTGGAATGCATACTAATGCCGCTTCCAGTTTTCTATCTCCTAGGGCTATTTCTGCCGGAAACAACGTTAGTGTTGTGAATGAATTACCAGCTATAATTATAAGTATTTTACACCGGTACCTAAATATTTCCGGGTTACTTAATTTCACTAAAAATAATAAATTATTTAAAATGAGATTATTTTGAACTATTAGTAAGGGACCGCTAATGGTAGTTCATGTTACGATATTTGACTGATAATGCGATAGTCAATTTTTTAAGTAATGTCAAAAACGTTTTTTTTATGAAAGCTCTGATAGTATAAAGTTTGTAGGGAAATACAGACTTGAGTCATCACAATTTACTATGGTCAAATAGCCCATTTTGATCTTGACATAATTAAAACAAATTTTTAGTATCGTAAAAATGCAGGTTACTAAAACATTTCAAACAAAAGTAATATGAGCTATCTTAAGGAGTTAAAGTAAAAAACTAATTAAACTAACTTAAAAATAAATAAAATATTAAGATAAAATTAAATGTAAATAAAATAAAATTATAAAAAGAAAACAGCGTCTAGCTCACCCTCTTGCGGCATGGATCCCAGGACGCTAGCAGCATTACCCCTTTGGATTGCAAGAGCGATCCGTTGGCAGAGGTATCCACCAGCCCTGCGATCCCGCGATACGTTGATCAGCCAAGACGACAAAGCCTTGATAAAGCTTTTCATGTCGGCTGACCAGGGACCCAAAGTTTCTACCGCAAGCGCCGCAAATTCGTAATCTTTCATTAAAGATGAGTATTTGCGGCGTTTGAGGGTTTGGGCCTGATCAGCCGCAGCGCCGGCCTGAGAGCGGGTACCCTGAAAATTAAAACTTATAAATATTAAATAATTAAAAAAAATATATTACTATTTTGGTAAAAATACGTTGAAGTTAGATGTCTTCCGAATAGTTTGGTTAGTATTTTTTAAGAGAGATTTTTACTACACTTTTTGAAACACTCAATTGTCGCATTACAGAGCGGCTACTGCGACAATACTTAAGAGGGCTAGAATGCCGCAGGAAAACCTATACATTTTAAATTCTAATTGGAAATGGCCTAGATAAATCCAAGGAACGTATCAAAGTGGCAATTTGAAACAAGTTCAACAGAATAATTGAGATCCAATCCGCTACGAATTATTGAACACTTGTACGTTTGCACTGCTAACGGGCAGGATAGTTCTCTTAAGGGGAAGTTGCTACTTGGTCTTTAGTATATGACGTTGTACTTGTTCCTCGGAGTGCTCTGTAATCTTACTTTACGCCAAGAGCATAACACGACATAATATCTACAGAGCAAGCACCAAAAATTATAAAAAAAGGATATATATAAGATGAATTCCAAGACCATTCATGTATTTGCCTCGCTCGGTCTTGTAGCTTGCAGTCCGCCACGCAGGACCGTCTAGTGCACCTCTACTTAATTGCATATCCACACGAGTGGGTGTCGATTGCATACCAATCTCATCTCGCATTTGTGCGCATGAACAATAAATTGAGGTCATGATTTTCATTCTGGTATCAAACTCCCGAGAGTTTAAGACATGCTAAAATATAATGATGCTCGTTACTCACTCCTTTAACGCGAGCACTTGCGAATTAAACACGCCACCATCGCGACCGCCCACGATTAAGAATCGCACATCAGAGAGAAACATGCCAAGCGACATACTACCTTAAAAAGAAAGCTAATATTCTTATTTAACGAGCTATACATATAACGACGCCTAATACGATGGGATTTGAAAGAAAAAAATTGATCCCCACTTTACATGTAGGGGAGGTACAAAAAACTGGTTTTCCGAAATTTTACTATGCCGTTTTGTTGGCGTGATTAATATGATTATCCATACCAAATTACAGCTTTCTGGTAGTAACGGTTACTGAGCTGACTTGCGGACTGACGGACGGACGGACGGACATAGCGAAACTACATATAAGGGTTCCTCGTTTACTACGGAACCCTAACATTTTCTCAATACACTTAAATAAGAATAAAACGGCACAATGGAGAAAGAATAAACATAAATTCAGCGTACCAATTTAAATGTGATATGGGGAAATATGGGGTAATCTCCTCGCGTAAATTGCCAACAGATTTAATTTTGATTACAAAAGGCGTGGATTGTTTGGCGGACATAAATTATAACTGTTTATTTTGTCCTTTTTTCCGGAAACCGTCGAGAATGTGGAATTAAATCAACGGATTAAATTGATCTCACCTTTGTGTGTAAAAATCAAACACATTATAAAGCGGCTTTTCTTTTTTTATAGAGTAAGTAATTTTCGATTTATGAAGTAAAACTTAAAAAAAAAAATTTTGCCTTATTTCCGAAGTTACCAAGCTAGAAATATGAAATTACTAGCTTTTGCCTTGTTAGCTTTTTATTGCTTTAATTAATACACGTATGGCTATATGGAGGTTCTTCTGTAAACTATATTGGAGGTCCCCAGGGTGCCATTTTATCCGATGTAATATTAATTTTACTACTTAAATAATTTATCGTAATATACTTCTGTAAACTATGTCAAATGATTATTTTGGTCGGGTACTTGGCCCAAAACAACGACCGGGTGAACGCTGGAAAGTCCTCAAAAATCTTGAAATACATCTAGTGGCTCAACCTAATGTCATCGGGGAGACAAAAGCTCACAGGATCCGCTAGCTTGGCCACCTTGAAAGAAAAGGTGAAGATCGCAAAGTGAATTGAGTATACCGTGCTCGTCTGGAAGGGTGACGTAGAGGGCTAAGGTATCGCTGGAGCGACATAATCCAGGCGGAACTGCGCGAACTCCAAATCATCAATTGGCAGGAGTTAGCGCAGAGCCGAGGAGACTGGCGCACTGTCGTGTCGGAGGTCAAGATTAATTTTGGGTCGCTGTTCCAATGGAGATAGTTAGTTCTTTGGTCAGCTTCTTCTTCTTCTCCGTGCCCTTCTCCCAACTTTATTTGGTGTTGGGCCGTCCTGTGCGTCTGCGTTGATCTGTCCTGGGTTGTCAACGGTGGGATATTTTGAGTTCTTAAATCTCTCTCGACTGTAGACCACTACGAGGTTGGAAGTCTGCCTCTTGTTTTACGCTTGCTGTTAATGTTGAGAACAGTTTTCACGGAGTAGCTATCGTCTCGCCTCATCACATTACCCTACCATCTGAGTCTGCTCTCTTTGACTTTGTCGGTTATTGATGCTACTTTGAAGGAAGCTCTCACGCGATCATTCCGCAGTCTGTCTAAACGCATCACGCCACCGGCCCAGCGTAGCATTTTCATCTCCGCTGTGTGGAGCTGTTGTTCATGTTTCTTCAAAGTATTTAGTTATTCGGTCAGCAAAAACGTGAATAATAAAACACGAGAGTAAGCTTACTTTACTTAAAATTAAATGGTAAATGGTGGTGGTTATTCTGTTTTAGTGAAAAATAAAGTATACTTGTATTGTATTGTTCTATAGTAAATTATTGGGTATGATTGGAATACGTGGTATCTGTACTCTTTCTCCTCAAGGTTCTTCTGTTAAAATCTTACAAATTTTGTTTTCAATAAATATATTTCCACCCCATTTAAACCCCTAAGGGGATGAATTTTGAAATAAATATAGCCTATGTGTTATTCTAATGTGGCAGCTACAATACTCGAAATTTTTTAGAGAAATCAGTTAAGTAGTTTTTATAAGTAAGAGTAACGTACATCCACTGAACATGGGCACACACTTTCACGTTTATGTACGTATTATATATGTAATATACAGTTGATGTAAATATTACTGGATTAAAATAATGATGTATCTCATATTTTATATAGAAAACTCCCGTGAGTTTGAGACATATTATATAAGTATAATGAAACGGGTCACTCACGTCTTAAAGGTCGAATATCGCTCGATATGTTTCAGACCGGTTCGCGGTCCTTAATCATGAGCACCTATCGCGGCGGATATGTCGAGCGATATTCGACCTTTAAGACGTGAGTGACCCGTTTCATTATATTTAATATGTATCTCATATTATTGAAAATGCTTTATTAATTGAATTAGTACGGAACCCATGGTGCACGAGTCAGGCTCGCACCTGCTAAGCTAGGAGATAAGGTTTGGAAAGTGTAATCATGTTTATGATTTAAGATGCTGATTTTACTTGGTCAAATTAAGCCTTAAATATAGAAACACGTTTAGGGAGCATTAGATCAAAGACGAATAAAAACTTAATCTGAGATTAAACGTCATACGTATGTATCTTGGAATACCTTATCTTCTGTTCTTGTTTTTAAAAACATATCCGTAATACCCTTATTCTTCCTAAATCCAGAACCTTGAATAAGAGAATTCATTCCGTAAGATTCGTAATAGCTTTCAGCTGTCGAACATTTATTCCAAAGCATCTTTGTTTCCTTTCTTCGAGCATCGAACGAAAATACGAAAATATGTTAAACACCTGCGCCATGACAATAAATCTACGGAAAGATAAATCGGCTTCCCCTTAACAAAATGGCCGCCAATTGATTTCTAAATTCAAATATTAGCTCTCACAATGCCGAGCGTAGTTGTCCGTGTAACAGACTATGTGTATAAATCAGAGGAAACTTTACCCGACTCAAGGTTTCAAGACATGTTAGACACGCAAAACTAGAGCTTAAAGTAGTGACACAAGTGTAGTATCGTTTATCTTGTCGCTTGGGACATTTTGCAGGAAGTCATTATTCACCTGTAAGATAGTGTGTGCAGGGAAACAGTACGGCTTGTGTACAGTGTCACAGTGTGCTCTTTAGTTCACTGTATTCATATTTATGTACATACACCGTGGGCCCGATTAACTCGACAAAATTTAATAGCGTATTCCTGACTATATATGAAAATGAAAATTTCAAAAGTTTGTTTAATTTTAGGGAAAAAATGAATTTTATTTACATGTGACTTTATGTCGTAACCCGGTAAAAAAGGCGCTTTTTTATTGTTACATAGCTACTAATGTAACGAAGTCTTAACATAGTTTTTGAGACACTATCAAAGTGACAGATATCAATCCAGTTACACTGAAAAAAAAAAAGATTTGTTAACAATAGCCCAAATGTTAGCTGCTAGTAACTAAATCAGAGGACTGGCAAACTGAGAGTTTACTAGTAACCAAATTAGTTGTTGAAAATTAGCATAATTTTGGTTACTACTAAGCACAATTTGGCTATTTCTCAAGTAGCCAAGCAAGTTCTCAGTGTACTCGAAAAAAATGTTAAATTTAGGTGATGTGTTCTAACAAAACAAAATAAAAACACTGTTCAAACAGCACCATAAACTGCGAAAATTTTTTTTTTGTTTAGTTCGACCTATTTTGATACATTTGTTTAAACTGATTCCTCCAATGTGTTTTCGCTCAAAACTGACATAAGATTTTTTTTATTCATTGGAAAACTGACACAAAAATGACTAATAACTATTTCCTGTTGTTTTAAGACAAACGCTTGTGATAGCGTAAATTACTTAAGCGCTATTTTAATTTACTACTTATTTTAATTTAGACGCTTAGAGACCATGTACATCTCTAATTAGGAATAATGGACGCTCAGAGACCATATACATCTCTGAGATATTAAATTTATTGTATATACTTTTGTGTATTCGGACAGAGACCGTATATATACCTCACTATTTTTTTTATATAATGTATTGTAAGTTTATTTTAATTGAATAATTCATGTGTTGACTTGTAAAAGTGCCCTTGTGGCCTATTTGCAGAATAAAAATTTTGATTTTTATTTTGATATGTATACATTAGAGACAGTTAGTTAAAATTAATAATTAGAGACATACTTCAGATCAGATGGTCAACTCTAGCACACGCTAAGAACGGTTGAAAATTGACTGGAAAACTTATAGCACACCCGCGTTCGGTTTACAAAATCACGAAACAAACAAGAAACATGTATTTACAACCACAAAGTAAAACTACACCTAAGATCTAAGAAAGCGGGTCAGTTCGTATCGAAGTCATCGACAAAGTGTATTTCCTCGTTTTCAGAACTCTTGACTATGTAAAGTGTGCTTTAAAACGTATCTAAACCGATTCTCTACGTAATTTAAAACTCCAGCTATATCTGGCCCACCAGTTCGTATCGAAGTCCGATACAAAGTATAGGTTAGGTAGTCGTTTTCATAACTCTTGTCTATATACAGGGTGTGGCCTGCAATAGGAGCAATAAATTTAAAGGACGCTTCCTTAGAGCATCTCCAGTAACCAATTGTGTCCCAAAAAAAATTTTTTTCAATTGGGAAATCGATCTACCTCCAAGTAGTGGATCTTGGCACCCAGAGATTATAGCGCGACAGTCAATGCTGATTTTGAGGTTGCTTCAAGTTATGACTCATAATCGTTGTCGCAGTTTTGGTTTAAAAGGATATTTTCGGGATTTTTTTAATTTTTTTTATATTTTTTTAGTGTTTTTTGTGCAGCAACTTTTGGAAAAAACAAAAATAACGTTATTTTTTATTTTTTTCAATTAATACCATATGGAAATAATTGCTGGAGAGCTCAATAGTGTACCGTTTAATTTTTTGCTCCTATTACAGGCCAGCACATATATAAAGTGTGCTCTAAAACATACGTATCTAAACCGATTCTCAACTTACTTAATTTAAAACCCTAGCTATATCCACCTTAGCCCCACGACCTCCGTCGGCCACAACCATATTATATCCTCACGGGATTCCGTGTTTCTCGAGTTTTGCGCGACTATTTCCAGGAGCGTGGCTTACGAGATTTCTGGCCGAGAACTGCGCTTGGTGGAATTAGCCACCATTCTTGGGCTTGCGCGTAGTCCGAGAGCCAGTTGGTCTTGTATACAGTTAATCAACACTTTAAACTCTCGTGCTCTGCATCCAACACCACATATACTCTTTGATTGTAACATGACCGGTGCAACCCATGTCGAAATTTATTTACCTTTATTACATCGGTAATATAAATATCGCGTTAGACCCGTATAAACAATCGATGGCTGGTGGCCTCAAGGAACTTCGTGAGGTCTGAGGTGGCTATAGCTGAAAATTTTAGATTTAGCTGTGTAATGCATGCAGGATTATTTTTCAAAACCGAACGATGATATTAATAAAAACGGAGATTTTAAGTAAGAGTTAATCAAATATACAATTAAACGTACCTACTATTATTACCAATTAAACAAATTTTCTAGGTAACCTTCTTATCTTATTATATTTGTTTTTATTAATTTTGTTCTCTTTAATTCTTAGAGTAACATCTTAAGCAAAACTAATAAACTGAGCAATCGAAATGCTAAATTGGTTAGTGACTTGTCACTTAAGATTAGACATTTCTGATGTTAAGTATTTTTCACGTCGAGGTAAGATATTTTCATGTCATATTAATCTTTCGAGAGTCAATTGTCTTATAGCATAGATGTTGAAGGACTTTAAATCCTCTTATCCCCTGTTTATGCAATTTGACTATTGTAACTATGGTGTTATAAATAAATTATTGTATTGTATTAATGGTAAAATATCTATATATACAAGGAAATACGTCTACAGAAATAACATTACTTATTAAAAATAGTAAAAGTCAATATCAGTCAATTCATTCATAAACAGATAAAACTATTCTATAAATTACCAACTTTTATATAATGCAGTCAGCCCTTGCACTATACGGGGCAAGCTACTCGGAAAACTTGAGCTCTTACCACTTAGTAGTTGCCGAGGATATTGCCGAGCCACATGTGCGAATCGCCACGTTGTCGCTTTTACTTTAAAACTTGTTTCTACTCGCTTTACAACTATCGTTTTTACTGCTCACTGCTTCATATTGTAGTCCAAAAGTTGGATACGTTTTACAACAATGTCATTCTAACATTTCGTTAGCGCTGTAAAATGAAGTAGAGACATGGATTAAACTAACAAAGTACTTTATTGTAGGGGGGATCTTACAGATGCTGAATTTTTAAAGTTCGAATGTTTGTTTTGAATGTGTAATTTGGTTGTTCCGTTTTGGGCTTTATCTAAAATATCTTTTTAAGTACCTTCTACTCTAAAAACTACCTAAAGGTGGAAATGATGTCCCTCCTTTTGTTTACAAGCGCTAGAATTAATATTTCCAGCCGGACTGAAAAAACTAAATTATCCCGGGCGGGATTTGATCCCACGCCCTCTGAAATCCGTCCTTCGCTCTTAACCAACTGAGCTATCAAGGGTATCCCCCGTGGCAACGAATCTTTCAATCACTTCACTCTTCTAATTGAGCCTTAGGGAGACTTGTACAGTCAACAGCAAAAGTAGATGAGCATTTTAATACCTTGTCACTTTCACTACTTTGACGCATCCCAACTGTCGCAGTATTGTTATGTTAGTGCGATAAAGTAATAAAATGATCATCTACTTTTGCTGTTGACTGTACTAGGCATACCCGCGATAGCTCAGTTAGTTAAGAGCAATGGACGGATTCCAAAGGTCGTGGGTTCAAAGCCCGCCCGAAGTGATCAATTTTTAGGGTTCCGTAGCCAAATGGCAAAAAACGTAACTCTTATGGATTCGTTATGTCTGTCTGTCTGTCCGTGCGTGTGTCACAGCCGATTTACTCGGAGACTATGAGCACTACAATTATGAAATTTGGCAGGAAGGTGTATGCTATAAACCGCTATAGAAATATGATGTGAAATTACGAAGAAATTATTAAACTGGGGGGGGGGGGGGGCACCCCATACATGTAACAGGGGGTCAAAAAAAATTCTAATGCACATAGGCGTGTGGGGTATCTATGGATAGGCCTTAAAAATGACATTAATATTTCTACTAAATTTTTCCAATTAAGCCAACCGTTGGCGAGATATTAGCTGTCAAAGTCGTGAAAAGTATGTCCCCCGCCCTCTAATTTCCAAACTATGAAGTTTAAAATTCTGAAAAAAATCAAGATGATGTACAAAAATAAATCCATTCAAAGATTTTTGGTTTGAAAACCAAACGCTTAATGGTTTTATAGTTATTTATGAAAAACTGTCTCACTTAAATAAAAGGGCGTAAGGGCCATTAGTTTCCAATAAAGATACAACCTTTTTGATTTAATATATAGTATAGTGGTTTTAAATTATGTAGATTAAGAGGTGTCGGTACGGAACCCTTCTTTGTGCGTGGTCCGACACGCACTTGGTCGGTTTTTTGATTTTTAACTGCGGTAGGAAATTATAATTTCACTAAGGGGACGATTCCGCTAGTAAAAATATTTACAGCTAGAATTGTATGTATATAAGCAAGTAAGTGTAAGTACATTATTGTATGCAAGACACAAAAACATAGACAAATTGGGCTTTTCTATGAGCTAATTAATTTTTGTTTCTTCATGCCTCGCATCGCTGTTGGAAAATCTGTTTCATCGGGCCACACGTTTATGCTGGTCTGCCTGTAGCGAAGTAGCCTGTACCGATTATGACTACAAGCGCAGTTGGCTCACTGAATGGAGCTTTCAAATAAACGGTTTTTTTTTTCAATCCCATCTGGAACCTGTATCTGTGTCTGACGGCTACAAACGAAAAGATTTATAATAAAAATGCATTCAATGCGAGCGTGAACCTGCTGCGGATTGAACTTTATTGAAAACTTTTTATACAACGACGGTGGCGAACAAGTTTACGGCCTGATGGTAAGCAGACGCCGTAGCCTACATATGTATGGACTCTTGTGTCTCCAGAAGAATCGGAAGCGCGTTGCTGGCCCTCTATTGATTTGAGGATTCGTTCTGTTGACATATGATGAAGAAGAAGAAGAAAAGTATTTATGCGTACATATGCAGGACCCCACTCTCGACATAGTGCATCCTCAGGAATTATAACCCACAGGCAAAGTACCTAGTTGGTTACTAAGTTATGTTACTGTAATAATCCTTATCTACATAAAATATACTAACGAAAGTTAAATAAATTATATATTAAAATGAAGTACACACAATCAGGATTTACAATTGTCAATTTCATTCAAAATGGCCTCCTTGGGCCTGAACACAGGCCTTCAGACGACGAGGCCAGTCATCAATAGCGGCACGCACGGTTGTCATATCTATAAGTAATTCCGTCACTGTCTTGACTATGGCCCGCTTGAGGGAGTCAAGATTTGTGTGGGGTTTAGCACAGGCTTTCTCCTTAATAACCTGCCATATAGCATAATCCAGGGGGTTGAGGTCCGGGCTGGAGGAGGGCCAGTCTTCGTGGGCAATGAAGTCAATTTTGTTGCTTCGAAACCAGGCTTGAGTTGTTTTTGCCTTATGTGCAGGGGCTGAGTCTTGTTGAAAGACCCAGGGCTGGTTTTGAAATAGAGAGTGGCTAAAAGGCTTCACTATTGGTTCCAGAACGGTTTCCTGGTAAACTTTAGCCCCAGTTTTGACACCTTTTTCACAGAAATGGACCTGTGTTAACCCTGAGTATGACACACCTAACCAAATCATGACATAAGAGGGATGATGGCCTCGTTGCACTCTCGGAACAGCTACACTCGCTTCTTCACTGTTTTTTGCATACACTCTGTCATTCTGGCGGTTACAACATTCTTCAATGGTAAAAATATTTTCGTCTGTAAATAATATATTTCGGTGGCCATTTTGTGCGTACCGCTTCAGTAGCACGCGACTTCTATTCAGCCTCATAGTCTTCAATCGTCCATTAAGCAAATGACCTTTCCGTCTACGATAAGCGTGTAGTCTAAGGTCTTGATTGATAATTTTTTTAAGGGAGCTTCTCTTCACAGACATCTGAATTGCCAACAACTTTTGCTTCCGAACGGGGTTTCTTGCGATTCTCGCCTTCACTGCCTTTATTAGAGCTGGGGTCCGAACGGTGCGTGGTCTTCCATACCTCTTGCGGTCATCAAAGCTTAGGGTACTATTGTACCTATTAATGGTACGATAAACGAATTGTTTGTTGATTTTCAGATTTTGAAGCAACTTCAAAATCACGTTTGGTGGATGCCCGCATTTGTGCAACGCAATTACAGCGACACGATTTTCTTTTAGACCCCAATCCATTATAAATATGACGAGATAAGTGTTGTGTGTGCTATAAAATTATAACTGACAACCCGCCATTATATGTAATTTTTTATTTTTTCGGTAGCATTTGTTTTAACGCAAGAAAAGAGTTTGCAAATCGAGTAACAGAACTTAGTAACCAACTAGGTATATGCTACATCGATCGAAATCCTATATCCTATAATATAATTATATTGTTGTGTTGTGAGTTGTTGATTGTTGTTGTATATTTATTTGTTTGTAATTGAAATCTCGAAAACCGCTTTAATGATTTTAATGAAATTTTCATTACAGGGGTTTCGGGAAACGAAAACAATATTTAGTTACGTCTTATTTAAAAAAAAAAAATCGGGAAAACTCGTATCCCCTGGGAAAACACGAGCATAGCTCGGTCGACCAGACACTTCTTTTAAAAGAGCAATATTTGTATATTTCTTTATCATCCTAATGTTATTCCCATTTCCCAGTACAGTTGCATCCTGAATGTTGCCTGGGGTCCGCTACCTAAGCCCAAGAATTAGCGTAGGCACTAGTTTTTACGGAAGCGACTGCCATCTGACCTTTCAACCCAAGGGGGATACTAGACATAATTGGGATTAGGCGTCAAGTGAGTGGGCAACTTGACTGTTAGAAGTTCTAGTTTTTCTTTAATCGTATGGCATTTATTTACAAATCGTGAGATCTTCGAGAAGACAAGTACGGTTGCCAGTTTTTGTTGCACTTTTAGCACCACCCAGGGGTCACGTGTAGGGTAACGGTGGGCACTCCCTATGGACGTGGTGCAACTTCGACCCCCCGTTGTCAAGTGAGTGGGCAAAATGACTGTTAGAAGTTCTCAAGCCGCCCGAAGACCTCTAACTAAGCTTAACGACTGCTGTTGTAGACAGAAGCCGGCATCAACGGCTTAACGTGCCTTCCAAAGCACGAGAGCGCTCAGTTAGTAACCACTTAAAGCTGTCACCCATCCAAGAACTGACCTGCGCCCACATTGCTTAACGTCGCATACCGCACGCGGTACGCGGTTGCCGCTGGACCACGAGCGCTCTAGAAGTACTAGAAGCTCTAGTTCCTCATTAGCAATATTTGTATATTTATTGGTTATTAGTTGGAATTTCGAAAACCGCTCTAACGATTTTAATAAAATTTACAATACGAGTATAGGGGTTTACGAGTGCGTAAAATCGATCTAGCTTGGTCTCATCTTTGGGTAAACTCGTATTTTCCTAGAAAACACGAGCACAGCTCGATCACCCAGGTACTAAAAACTAAAGTGACCATACGGATGGGTCTTTTTGGTTTTTACAGGTACACTCGATTGGTCAAAAAAAGGCATAAGCATACAAGGAAAATTCTTAAGCAACTTACGCTTCGCTGACGACCTAGTCCTTTTCTCAGAGACAGCATCACAATTGGAAGGGATGATAAACGAACTTAACTGTATTAGCCGCGATATTGGTTTGGAATTAAATATCGATAAAACAAAAATCATGTCCAACAAAGCTCATAGACCTATTTTCGTCGAAAACAGACAGATAGAGTATGTAGAGCAATATATATACTTAGGTAAACAACTATCTCTATCAAAGTCTAGACACTGTGACGAATTAGAAAGACGTATTAAAATGACGTGGAATAAATTCTGGAGCCAAAAGGAAATCCTAAAGTCTAATATACCCTTAAGACTAAAAAAGAAAATTCTGGGCTCATGTCTCCTACCTTGTCTTTCCAACGCAAGCCAAACATGGATATATAATGCATATACGAAAAGAAAAATTATAACTTGTCAAAGAGCCATGGAGCGGAGCATCATGAACCTAAAACTTAGAGATAAATAACGTCATGCGGCTATAAGGGAAAAGACTAAAGTTATCGACGCATTATCACATTGCAAGAAACAAAAATGGAAGTGGGCTGGCCACGTGGCAAGAATGAACATCGAAAAATGGACTAAGAGAGTCACTACATGGGCGGGACCTCCCGGTAAAAGAAAGCCAGGCCGCCCACTGGAAAGATGGGCTGAAGAACTAAAAAAGTTTGCAGGCGACGACTGGGTAACAATAGCCCAAAACAGAGAAATGTGGAGTAAAATGGAGGAGGCCTTTACTCGTTAAGAGGTCCTTAAAAATAAAAATAGCTAAATTATTATACTTATAGAATCAATACCAACTGCATGTTAATTAATTAATTTAATAATGTTTAATTAAATCATGCATTACTAATTATTATTACTACTTTTGAATTTTATAATGAAATATTAATAAGTGAATATTTATGAAGGAATAAATGGCTTAAATAAAATAAATAATAGGTACAGTCGAGTTCATAAATGGAGCGGAGCGTTCGTGGCCCAGCGGCGCCCGCGTACCGCTTGCGGTATGCGAGGTCAAGCAATGTCGGGCGAGGTCAGTCCATGGATGGGTGACCGCTTTGAGTGGTTACTAACTGAGCGCTCCCGTGCTTTGGATGGCACGCTAAGCCGTTGATCCCGGTTGCTGTCTATGATAGCAGTCGTTAAGCCAAGTTAGAGGCCTCCGGGCGGCTTGAGAACTTCTAACAGTCAAGTTGCCCACTCACTTGACATGCCTAATCCCAATAAGTTATAGTTTCCCCCTCGGGTTGGAAGTCAGGCAGTCGCTTCCGTAAAAACTAGTGCCTACGGTAATTCTTGGGACTAGGTAGCGGACCCCAGGCATCCTTCAGGATGCAACTGTACTGGGAATAACGCTAGGAGGATGTATGTAGTGGAGTTCATAAATATATGAGCAAATTCAAGCCTTCAAAAATAAATGTACATAGTAACGTACAAATACTTCTAAACAGATTAATTATTCGAAAATATATACACGCCTCACCCGTCATATTCATCTAAGCAAGCCTCTCAATAATATTTAAGCAACTGAAAAATAATAAATATCTCTACTATGATTTAAAAAAAAATATTTAAATAAGTGTAAGCACAAAACTATTGACACAAGGGTTATTTTCAAATATTTGTAAACAGGTAGTAGCACATAAATATATGTACTCGCGTTTTTCAATTTGTTGTGAACAAGTAGGAGCTCAGAATAATCTGTACAGATAAAACATTTTGAATTTTCACAAATGACAATCACCGAAAAGAGTAACATACTGTCATAGGATACATTTGTCTCTTTCAGTTTGAGTAGTACGTCATAGAACTGTCATTAATCTGCGTGCTGCTTCTTTTTCTATTTATACTCGGTTTAAAAGAGGTTTGATATCAACATTTATTACTGGCTTCTTGAATATTTTTCTTTTTTCTGTCAGTTTTGTTCAGATGTTTATGAGTTTCTGCTTGTTCCCATGATTTTGGCAAACTATTGCAGAATATGTATGTATGTATGTAAGCACTTTATTGTACACAATTACAGGTTGAAACATAAAGAGGTCACAAAGCGTTAAAGTACAAAGGCGAGCTTATCCCTATAAGGGATCTCTTCCAGCTAACCTTATTATTATATGATATTTAAGTGAAATGTTTTATTTGTGCAGATATTTATGAGATCCTACTTGTTCATAACAAATTGAAAAACGTTACTACATATATTTATGTGCCACTGCCTGTTTATAAATATTTGAAAATAACCCTTGTCTCAATAGTCATGTGCTTCCACTCGTTATAATTTCGTAAAAATCGTAGTACAGATGATATTTATTATGTTTTAGTTGCTTAAATTGAGAGGCTTGCTCAGATGAATATGACGGATGACACGTGTATATATTTTCGAATAATAAATCTCTTTAGATGTATTTGTACGTTACTATGTACATTTATTTATGAAGGCTTGGATTTGCTCATATATTTATGAACTCGACTGTACATCGTTAAAGTAAAACAAGTAGAAAAACTAATATATCCGTCCATTTTAAACACGGTATGTTTAAACTAGCATTTTCATCCAGCTGCGTGATTGATGCGTACTTAGAAACTAAGAGCGGCTACCAACTTCTGCAGTTTGCGGGCATCCGTCTTTTGTTTTTGTTGCTCTCAAAACGCGCCGTTGAAATGAAGTATGAACTGCGGTTTTTATGCACTAGGGATTTATGAATAAAGTTTCCATGGGATCGTGTTTTAAATTATTTTTGCCGCTTGAGCTGGTAAATATGAAGCTTAGCTATTCAGTTGAATTAAATAGTCTTTGAATAGCATTTAGAAGTTAATAAATAAATATTGGGGGATAATATTACACTGAAACACTTTTTATTTATTTAGGTTTATATTTAAATAAATAAAAAGTGTTTCAGAGGTATAGGTCGATTCACAAGAGCTGGCGCGGAATGTCTATGAAATTAATGACAGTTTCATACATTTTCCGCGCCAGCTCTTGTGAATCGACCTATATGAATTTTAGTTTGGCAATGATAATTGGTTGCAAACCCAGCTCACCCCGTAGTTGGGGTTATAAGGCCAATGGGGTGAGATTGAAAAAATGCTAGGGTTGACACTTTCGGATTAAGACAATAGCTTGAGTTGTCAAGAGATTTTTTTATTAATGTAGCAAAATTATGTTTTATTTATGCTCCTACTTAAATCGGTTTAATGTTTTCTGTAAGTTGTGACACTTATTTTTTTATGACATAGGAGGCAAACGAGCAGACGAATCGCCTGACTCGCCTTTTTTATGATGTATAAATACATTTTTAGATCAATTAAAAAAAAACAATCGACCTACGTATTCCACTCCATATTTTGTCACCCGCGACAAATAAAAACAACAATGTCTAGATACCTACTGTCAACCAAAGAATTTAAGGTAGAAGGTTAACTACATACTACTTAGAAAAAATATGCCCCGTTCAAATCTTCGTTAATACGACTAGCGACATCGTGGCGAAGCAGCGAACTTAAATATCGCGAGTGCGGTGAGGGAAGAAGGTGGGCTTTAGTGTGAGAAGGATCGCGGAGGAGTTTAAATGGCTGGCTTTTCAAATATTAATAATAAAATTAAAATAAAAAAAACACGAGTTGAATAAAAGTCGATTAAACGCTCAGTAGGTAATAGCCTGTATTACTGTATGAAATAAATAAAATGCACATTTTAATATAACATATGTATTTAATTTGCAATTTCATTAATTGCTCCGCGTCTTCAATATTTTATAAAATAATATTTACCATTTTATTAAGACACTTTTGATTACTTCTTATCTAAATCGACAAACCTGAACTACGAACACCAACTCGCACTATCATCCCGGTACAGCCTGTTCGTAACACCAGCTCTCCCCATTCATGACCCAACTGTCCCCGTTGTCGACCCAACTCACCCCCCAGTACATCCCTGCTCTCCCCATAAAAATCTTCAAATGCGGTTGAATCGTTATCTATGTTAAAACCATTATAAATAAAGAAACTATAACTTATGTTTTTCTGTTTCCAATAAGTCATGTAAGTATATAAACGATATCCGAAAGGTGGATGAACACTTATTTTGGCAAACATCACATAAAAACAAAGTTTAATTCAACTAAGAGTCCGCCGCTTTCGAGCATCCACTTTGACAGTGAATTTGTGTTTCAAAATTGTATCATTTGGCAGCTTAGTGTTAAGAAAAGAAGAAAAAATATGTCTAAACATATTTATAATCAAATTACTTTGAGAGCAACCTGAGCCCGAAAATTAAAGTAGCTACTGAAAAAATAAATTCTGGATTCGCAACTCAACTCCCCCCGCGATCCCTACTCACCCCATTTTACGGTACATGCAATAAGTTGCCAATTAAACATACTATTGTCCGTTTTGAAAGAAGCACGCTTGCCGGTAACGCACTGTATAAGCTTAAACCAGTAAAAAAGTCGTACAAATCAATATCCTTTAAGAAACACTCTCACAGACACAATAAAAATTGTCTTGCTCGCTCGATAATGGTATCTCAAAATGTCGTGCCATTGCGAAATTTGTATAATTCATATTGGCAAAACGACTGATAATTTCCGAATATCAAATGTTTCTATTCTAGATGAATGGATCGCATCAAAATATTTCATGTAAAATTGGCGTCCAACACTCTAGCTCACAACGCTTAATTTTGCAGTAAAAGTTATAAGATTTCCGCGGAAAAGCCAAACACCTAAGCCCTGACTTTACTAACCCTACACCTTGGTTTAAAAAGTACCTATGGACTGGCGGTTTCATAGATCTATTGCATGTCGTAACATTGAAGACCTTGTGACGTAATTTCCTACATTGAGTAAGTAGTGGTAGGTAGTGCCCCGCCTTCTTTTTTATTCGTCTTGGCGGGGACAATACCATAATCATAATCATTTAATTCGTCATCATAGGTAGGTTATGTACCTACAGGTGATATGTATTACAAAGTGGAAGAACCATGATGCCTTTCGGCGTACGATAAATTACAAATAAAATGTCACAAACTTAAATCCTAAAAATAATAATGATGTTAAATAATAAGCAAACAGATATAACATTGAATAAAATTGCGAAATGTCAGGTGTAACAATATACCTAATTATTATTATGTCTAATCAGATTTAATTAATATTAAGGTAATCTTGAACATTGTAATAACATTTTTCCACAATTTTAAACAGCAAAGATTTAAATTGACTCGAGTTCTTATTTTTTATATCACCTGGTAATTTATTAAATAGCTTTGGACCCATTGTTACAATACTTTTTTTCATTAGGCTAGTTTGACACATTCCAAAATGCACACCAGGGTTTCTTGGGCGAAGGCAGAGTCCTTGTACTGCTTCTTTCCTTTGAAACAGGTCGGGGTTACCGTGTTATAAGAGGGAACTAGTGCCTGAGATTGATTGTTCTGATAGCTCAGTAACTAGAGCGATTGGCCGCGTATGCCCGATGTCGCAGGTTCGAATTCTGCTCGGAGCACAAAAAAGAGCGCTCGTGGCCCAGCGGCACCCGCCTACCGCGTGCGGTATGCGAGGTTAAGCAATGTGGGCGCAGGTCGTTCTTGGGTGGGTGACCGCTTTGAGTGGTTACTAACTGAGCGCTCTCGTGCTTTGGATGGCACGTTAAGCCGTTGATCCCGGCTGCTTTCTACGACGGCAGTCGTTAAGCCAAGTTAGAGGCCTTCGGGCGGCTTGAGAACTTCTAACAGTTAAGTTGGGGGGTCGAAGTTGCACCACGTCCGTAGGGGAGTACCCACCGTTACCCTACACGTGACGGGTGGTGCTAAAAGTGCCACAAAAACTGGCAACCGTACATGTCTTCTCGAAGATCTCACGGTTCGTAAATAAATGCCATACGATTAAAAAAACACAAAAAAAAAACAATTAATCCCTTTAATTTGAAATTATGAAATTTTCGTTAGCAGCATTACTACTACCTATACTGCTTTATACAAAATTATATATTTACTGTGTTTGCGCTTTGTGCGTTAATGAGCGTGAAAGTGGCATCTGCTACCTACGTATTAGTATTATATCCTCCCCATGCGAGCGTTAGGGTGGGTATCCACCAGATACGAGCAGGGCGTGTTTCTTTACATTTCACACCTGATAATTAAAATTATACGAAAACCCTTATTCCATATTTTATAAGTTTTAAGCCACGCACACTCTGTACTGACCTCAGTAAAGCCTCCGAGCGAGTTAGTTTTAGGATGAATTAACATGGGTAAGACAAAGGTCTTGTCTAATGCCCATGCTGCTACATGGGCACCTCTCGTTACAATTGGACAATTTACATTCGAAGTTGTAGACGATTATATACCTAGGACAGGCTCTCCAGTTAGGTATGTCCAACTTCAAAAAGGAGCTTAATCGTTGAATCAGACTCGACTGGGCAGTGTTCGGGAAGCTAAGGCACATCTTTTCGTCCAGTATTCCGCAGTGCCTTTCGACGAGCATTTTCAACCAGTGTGTGTTGCCTGTGATAACATAGGTATGGCACTGAAACGTGGTCGCTTATTATGGGTCTTATAAAAAGGCAAGTCACCCAAAGAAAGAGCAATGGAGAGGGCTATGCTGGAAGTTTCTCTACGTCATTGCATCGGAAATGAGGCCATCCTCAGTAAAATCCAAGTCACCGATATAGCCCTCCGAATCGCTAAACTTAGTGGCAGTGGGAAAACATTGCACGTTGAACCGATGGCATGGCCTTCATATATTTGCGTAGGCAGTAACTGCGACCTAAATTTCCATTCTAAGGAGAATCTAGCCTTACTGGAATTACAATGGAGTATTATTATTACTATTGGTTGGTGAGGGCCTTTCTATAACGCCTCGGCTAGAGATTTATTGTGGCAGACCTTAAAGTTCTTTGCTTATACCCGATACTGACCGATGAATGGTGTGTCCCTTTCATGGGCCACCAAGATTGGTCGATGAATTGATGGACCCGCTCATGGGTCACCAAGAATGTTCGATGAAATGATGTATCCCTTTCCTGGGATACCAAATGATCGATGATGATGATGTGGTAAATTGAAGTGTGGGCCGGTTTACCTCGCCGCGCCCTATTACCAACTCCGATGGATAGCTCTGCGCCCGCAGCATTTTGAAAACAGGCTCCCTCCCGGAAAGCCTGGGTTTCTTCGAATGGGGCCACCAAACCGCTTTTAACGGGTCGGTTACACGTGTTTAAGGTTTTGATAAATATGAACTTCGCTGAATTTTGATACTTTTACTGAATTCTAAACGTTACTTCACCTTATAATGATTTTAGTACAAACTGAACCTTGATTAATATTTGACTGAGTTGACTTGAAAATAGCTCGTTCCACCCTGACTGGGAAGAAGCAGTCACACCGCCATCTTGATTTCTTAGCTTTTTTACTCTATGAATTATGAGCCGAATGCTAGCTGTAAACCCCGGCACGGCGCGCATAGCGCTGTCTCTTTCTCGCGCTACTGAGA
Organism: Notocelia uddmanniana; assembly: GCA_905163555.1. NCBI lineage: Eukaryota > Metazoa > Arthropoda > Insecta > Lepidoptera > Tortricidae > Notocelia > Notocelia uddmanniana. The sequence continues at coordinate 5,032,943 of LR991057.1, forward strand.
GTGCGAAAGAGATATCATTTATGAATATGAATAGGGGAATATGTTCGTTTTTAGTGAACAGTTACTTCTAGGAATTTCCAGAGTAAGTTGGGTCGCAATTTGCTGTCTCTTCTCCGGTTGCATGATGTGCCTCCCTAGGTAGATACTACTTTTGAGCAGAGGATGTGAATGTCTGTAATCGTAACTTGACTGTTGAACTTTTCAAGCTTCTCGAACGTCCTTAAGGCCATGTTTACGCAATCTTGTCAGCATTAGGTTTCAGTATATTCCAACAAGCACGTCCTATACGTCGCGCTTCTTTACGCCGTGCGTGACAGTGTCCTAACCATTGACTTGTATAGTAAGGACAGGCCCTACGGGAGCAATTTGGGGGCAAAAAATTTGGTATCATTGATACGAACGCAATTAGATGAATTTGAACCTTTTATACAGAGGTTAGATTTCATATTTAAATGGCAGAAGCAATGGTCTGAAGTCCAGTCTCTGTTGCAGCGCTGTCATTTAAATATGGGATGTAAATGCAGTGTAGAAGGTTCCAATTCCTTTGACTGTAGTATAACTCCCGACTCTGGCCGTCAGTTCAAAATGCTTGGACGAGCCGCTATCCTTACTTTTAGAAACATTTGGCCTAACAATTTCTCTAGTCTAAAAGTCTCTCTTGTATTGAATAGTTAACAGCTTGGGTGTATATAATTTATGTTTACTTACATATTTTTATATAAGTGGAGATGCCGTTGAATGCGGATTGCATATATATAGTTATGTCCACAGAGGCAAACCAAAATCTGTGTTTGACCCAAAAAGACGTTCTACTCGAACTTAATAAATTATCCACAGCAATTTTCGAATAAAATAGCACAAACTAGTTTGCCTGTTAGTTTGCAGATGATTGATTGATTGATGGCGGAATTAATGATGACGTCAATATTGACTGATCTATACATAATTAATTTGTCAACGTCACGGAATGGTTATATTCACGGGTAGGCATTACCTAATATGACCTATAATAGATAAAGATTTTAGAATATCTTAGGTCGGAATAAGTTTTCATATAAACTAGTGCCGACGCCAATTCTTGGGATTAGATAGCGGACCCCAGGCATCCTTCAGGATGCAATTGTACTGGGAATAACGCTAGGAGGATGATGGAATAAGTTTTCATATTAAAAATAAAATGATACAAGCTTTAAAACGAGACCTGTTTGTTGGCAGCTGTATATAAAAGAGATGTCAGATTGATATCTAGCAAGTAAATTCATTAATATATAAATAACATGTTTGACATTCTTTATAATTTCTTATTATTGATTTTTTCTTTTTTTTATTTATATTCTTTTAATATTTATGGCACAATTGTTTCAAATGCAATGTATATTGTTTATTGAATAAATAACTAAGAACTAAGAACTATAGACTTTCATGTATAATCGCGCATTGAAAAATTTCGTCAAACTTCAACTTTAAAGTCGAAAAGTGGTAGACCACTTTGAGCTCGTTCCCACTTTGTCGTCTGTCGGGACGATTTTTTATCGTGTTTCGTAGCGGCAGAACATTTTATATGAAGCTATTCACACTTGCCGGACACCAATTTGTATGAGGCGCCGACACCCGATACAAATCCAGGTCCGACATCCGACAAGTGGGAATGGGGTCTTTCTTGCCTTTCTTGGCTGACTGTACCTATCGGAACTAGTATTTGATTCACACATAAAAATAACGACCATACGACTAGTGTGACCTGAGATGGGGACCCGGGTATGTCCCAAAACTACGACCAAGACCACCGGGGGATGGGCAGCAGCATCCGCATGCCAAGCGTGGCGATTATGACATTTAACCCCCATGAAATTCGGGGAGGTCTATGTCCAGCAGTGGACGTCCTTCGATTGATATGGTGGTGGTGGTGGTAGAGTAGTGCGAATGCTTACAAATCGTACTTTATATTTGTTTATATAAAACTAGCTGTACTTCTAACTTCGTTCCGCCTCTGACCCGTTATGTACAAAATTGTTTTTTTGTTACCGATATTTGAATGGCTATTCTTCTATTCGGAGTGAAGAAAAATCCAAAAATTCAAAATTATAAGATTTGCTTAGTTGTTCTTCAGTTATAAATGGTGGAATTAACATGACTTTGTTATATACAGATTGCAATTCATAATATTTTAGAAATTTTGGAACATAAAATAACGCGATATTTATTCCATTACAATCCTTAAAAACGACATTATATATGAATCACGTGTGTGAATTGTATATTGCCAATTTATCAGGATGTTGTTTATCTATAGGAAGCCGCATAATTACATTTTATTACTGCTTTATCGTTACTAATATATTTACAACCTCAATAAACGAGTTAACGCTAGGCCGAATCATTATCTCTTAATTTTGGAGTATTTTGTTCCTCAGTCTTTTGTTTCAAACGTTATTTGCATTTTCAAACCACATGCTCGACAATGCCGAATTATAGGTCATGTAAACCCTACCGAAAGCAAGACATTAAATCCCTTGGTATTAGCCGGGTTATAATGTTGTACTGAATTTCATTATAACCCGCTGGTTAATAATATGATTTCACTTTTCATAATTCTTATTACTATATGCATAAAGTTTAATTTTGATAAACACAATTTGTCCTAGGCCATGGCCTACTTGATTTGACAAAATAAATGAAGTTTGCCTCCGTGTGAACCCCGGTCCGGAGGAGCGAGTTAAGGGTGCTGAAACACCCAATATCTGCTTCATCAGCAGAAACTAACGCACTTCAGCATTTACCCAATTGAGGGCATTGCGTCAATGCTGAATGGCACTTATTTAGTATATATACTAGTTATTAATTATTTTAAGGTAGAATACTTCCAATTGTAGACTAGGCTGTAACTCTGTCAGTTTAAATAAAATATTTTTTTTATTAAAAGTTCTTGACGTTGTCTTAATTAGCGCGGTGTTCGAAATTCGAATTTCGAATCTAGGACCACGGCTTGTGCTTTCGAATTTGGAACGTCGCGCGCCTTCATTAAGTTCACGCGTGACGAACAAATCGAGTTCTTGTAGGTGCCTATAGAAGATTTAATTTCAAAAATAATATTGAAAATGTCGAGTGATGAAAGTGTTTTGACTCCTGAGTTTATCAAATTAGATGCCATAGGCATTGTCAACAATCTGCTGCCAGAGAAGTCAAAGGAAAAATACCTAAAAGCCTACAACGATTTTGACAAATGGAAAGCTGTAAAAGGCGTAAAGTCTGTGTCTGAATCAGTGCTTCTGGTCTATTTTGAATATTTGTCAGCTACAAAGAAGCCAAGTAGCCTGTGGTGTATATATTCGATGCTGAGGGCAACAATAAGTGTCAAACATGACATACAAATTAATACATATGCCAAGTTATTGGCCTTTTTAAAAAGGAAATCAGATGGACATCGAGCAAAGAAATCAAACATTATTTATCTACTGAGCCTGTTTTTTTGTCTCGCATAAGGTGTGAAAAGTAGAGTATACACCTCGGGGATAAGACTGTTTTAGTCTTGGGCGGTTGAACCCCTCACTGCACTCAGGACTCAGTCTTAATTCTTTCGCTTCGCTCAGGAATTAACTTATAACTCCCTCGCTACGCTCAGGAGTTAAATTATGAGTCCTTCGTTACGTTCGGGATTCAATTCGCTCCCGTGACATAAAACAAAGAATATACTCGAACACTCTCTTACAAAAATCAACCTAATCACAAAATAAGCAAAGCTTGTACTATGGGTACTAGACGACGATAATATACATTCTTATATATAGATAAATAAATACTTAAATACATAGAAAACATCCAAGACGCAGGAACAAATATTCGAGCTCATCACACAAATATATGCCCTGACCGGGATTCGAACCCGGGACCTCCGGCTTTGTAGGCAGGGTACCTTCACACTAAACCAAATAAGCCGACTATGATATAAGAAAAGAAGTTTCATTGGTATTGTCCAATCCAGAAGCTGACTACAGTCCTTCGAAAGTTCGTGTATAGCATTTTTTTTCGGAAAAGTTTAGTAGGAGTCTTAGAAAGAATTTAAGACTTGCGTGGACATCCGTCACCTCGTACATTTTATAAAAAAATATGACGTCATAGCTGGAAAATGTAAAAGGTGACAGTGATTAAACTTTCCCACAAAAAAGAACTCCATGCGCGAGTTTCAGATCCCGGACTAAAGCAGCTTTGAATTTGCATCGACCTGAAAGAAGAATTATACTGACAATGAGCCTAATCAAGAGAAAACGCGACCGAGGGCCAATTCCTACAAGGTAAAATAAGATACACCGAGAAGAAAGCTTGTGGTTCCATGCATAGCCAGCTTTTGGCATTTTAGAGGGATTATAATTGAGGGACTGAAACAACAATCAATTTTTTTAAAGTACCAAGCAAAATTACATTTTTATATAAGAAGCATGAAGTGTTTGAAATATTCGTCACCACGAAGGGTTCCCACTATAGCTCAGTAGGTTCATGCATGGAATGCGGAGGTTGTAGGTTCGAATCCTCGATACGATTTTTTTTACTTTGATTGGAAATCAAAGCGTCGTCTTCGTCGTTCGCTCATCACTGAGGATCATGACATCCATGACCATTTGCAATGACCTTTCATAACATGTGGTGGACCATCTATAACTGATCTATGTATGCATGGGAGCACCAGCTTACTTCATTTTATCAAAGTGTCTTGTTGAGATTGGTTCTTGGGCGCATTACCTTTTAATTTGGCTTCTTTCTTCTTTCGAGGCGATGCTGATTGAAAGCTGGTTGGTGAAACCAATTAAGATACATAGTCCTTATGTGGATGTAATGAGAAAGAAATCAATATTTTACTTAAAATATTCTATAATACAACCTTTACAACCTTTAGGTAGCAATTAAAACAGTAGACATATTGTAAATCTTCGTACCTACACTGATTATGTAGCTTAATTAATAAGATATTGGTCAGAGATAATTTTGTTGTATAAAAACCTCTGAATTTCTCAATGAAAGCATAGTTTGTAACTTCAAACCAAACTGGTAAGTCAAAAATACCGATTATTATGAACAAATAAAAATAAAATAAGAAACAAAAAAAAACGGCATTAAAACTGAATCTTCTTTTGTATATTTTATGTATGTATTCCAAATATTCTAAATAGACAATTGTTCTGTTTACAGCAACCATGAAATTCCTGCTTATTGCTGCCTCCGTCCTCGCTTTGGCCGTCGCTGGCCCAACCCGCGTCACCCCCGGTGTCGCCGGTCCCGCTCCCATTGTGGATGTCGAATCCCCCATCTCCGTTGGACCCGCCCTAGTTGAGGCAGAGAGCCCCATCTTCGTTGGACCCGCCGTAGTTGTTGAGGCAGAGAGCCCCATCTCTGTTGGACCCGCCCTCGTTGAGGCTGAGAGCCCTATCTCTGTTGGACCCGCCCTGGTTGAGAGCCCCATCTCCGTCGGACCCGCCTTGGTTGAGAGCCCCATCTCTGTTGGACCCGCCCTTGTTGAGGCTGAGAGCCCCATCTCCGTTGGACCCGTCATAGTTGTTGAGGCAGAGAGCCCCATCTCTGTTGGACCCGCCCTCGTTGAGGCTGAGAGCCCCATCTCCGTTGGACCCGCACTCGTTGAGGCTGAGAGCCCCGTCACCGTCGTCGATGTCAGCCCCGCTGCCGTCGCTCCCGCTGGTGTTGCTGAGTCCGCCGCCGCCTCTGGTGCTCCCCTGGTTCAGATCATCCTGAACATCAACCAGGCTGCCGCTGCTGCCCCTGAGACCCCCGCTCTCGTGCCCGCCCCCGTGGAGGAGGCCGTGATCAGCCCCATGCCCGTCATCGTTGTCGAGGAGGCTGTCCAGCCCGTCATCGTGGTCGATGAGGCTGCCGAGCCCATCACCGTGGTTGACGAAGTCACTGAGGACGTCGCCATCGTGCCCTCCCCCATCGTGGTCGAACCCCAGCCCGAGCCCGTCGAGCTCCCTGCCCCTGAGCTGCCCGCTCCCATTGAGATCGCCCCCGTGGTTAACCCCGTGGACACCCTCAACTAAGTGAATAACTATATTTTAGCTCTCACTGAAGATGAGGCTAGCCATCATTTTTACCTTAGTGCAGTGGCAATAAACTGTGATAAGTGGTACATGTTCTTAATAAATGAATTAATATACTACTTTGTTTAATTTATCAAATTTTAACATCAAGACACTTCTGTTGAAATCAGCGTAGCGAAATACATTAAATTCATGCATCACAGTGGAGTGGCGCTGGCGTCAAATACAATTCAATAGATCTTCTCCTTAATCAGTTGATACACGTTTCTTTTCTCTTTATTAAATGTTGAGGACTTTGATGATTCCCGAAGATGCGTTGTATTAGGTTTGAGAGATTTACAATAGTCTAAGCCTCTATCAATACAATTATTCCTCAAATCGATAGAGGATCGGTAACACGGTGGTGATTCTTTTAGAGTCACAAGCGTCCATTACCTACCATGTCTTTACCATCAGAGGGAGCCCTTGTATAGTCAACACCAAAAGTAGATGATCATTTTAGTACCTTGTCACTTTCACTACTATTTCAAACTGTCACAGTAATTGTTATGTTAGGGCGACAAAGTACTAAAATGATCATCTCCATTTGCGGTTGACTGAACCACCGTAGTTAATAAATCGACTGGCTATACGAGCTTGCAACATACTAAAAGCTTTCGTTTGTTATCGGATGCGAATTATAAGGACTATTTTTGATCATACAACTACAATGCATTTATTGTGCTTGTTTCAAAGTCATCTAGTCCAGAAATCACAATGTTGTATGAAAATTAAGTAAAGAACAAATATATTTACAAATTAAAATAAGGGGCGCAGTAATGTTTTAATGCAATAACTTTAAAATAAGGGCTTATTAAAAAAATTAAATTTTAAAATTTAAACTGTTTACTCGTATTTCATAATTAAATTTAGGTAATTTTGAACAAACTTAACTACTAATCTTAATTATAAAAGATTATTTGAGTTAAGGAGCCTTGCCGTTACTTTTAATTACAATGCATTTTTTTACTTATAACTATAGTTAATTATCCAGTGGAACAATAACTACTTTATCTAATTAATAGGTTAGGTACATCTATTTTTGGTTTTGCAACATATGCTGTTTGACTAAATTCATTGTTTTCCTACGGGTTTTACCCTCCATTTTGAGTATTACATCACTGGGAAGTCTATTCAATATTGCAGGGAGAATACAGCTCCATACCCTCTGTCCATATTCATTGTTGCTTTTTCCCACTTCATAAGTTGGAAGATTAGATAAGTTAGGTAGAGGGGTCGATCTTATTATTTTCTTAAGGTTGAGTATATTTGTACAATACTGTGTTATAATTTCTAGTTCAACCTTATCGAATATATTTAACACTTTGCAATACTTAAATAGACTATCGTAATTATTTCTATATTTATATTTTACTTTTATGGGTACGATTGTTTTCAGTAGACGTATCTGGAGATTATAAATATTATTTAGGTATGTTTTATAGGTTCTTCCATAGCGATTGACCGAGCGATCGAGCGAGCGAAGCGTCTCCGTTTCAGCTTTCGACAGAAATTCTTTCGTATGTTCGGATGTCCTTTTCTACAGGACGCATTACTCAACCGATTGTCGTGAAATTTTGTGAGCAGGATCGATAATTATAAAAAAAAATTTGTCGAGTCAGATTTTGGAAATATTGAAATTCGAAAAAAAAAATTTTTTATGCGAGGTCTACACCTCAAAGATCCACTAGTGAATAGTTATTTATATACTATACACAATATTCTTAATCAAAAAACTAAAAAGTTTGTTACAAGGTACAATCTTTTATTGCCGACTGTACCTTTCTTTCTGCATCAATTACTCGTTGAGACGGTTCCAATTAATCCAAACACGACGGGTTTATCTGGTAAAGTTTTGGGTTTTAATATTTATTGTTTCTCCTGCAAACTTCCATAATATGACGTTAGCAGGTTTACACTATAAGCCGACGATATAACGAGTTGAACGCGGACGGAGACGCGGGCAAAAGGTAGTACCTAATATAATAAATTACCCAACAATGTCAAAAATGTAGGGAGCAACAGTTTATTTAAAATTAATAATTTTCTTTTAGTAATAAACAGTTTGTTTATTACTAAAAGAAAATGACTCCTGATTATAAAAACCTGTACTTTTCTATCCTTGTACTAACCTAACAAACACTTAGCCTTATGTCTCTAAAATCATAAACCCGAATGTACTATTAATTAGCCCTAATTTCAACAGTATCCTCTTTTATGAAAAAAAAAACAGTATCCTTAATTTTAAACCTATTATTTCTCAGGCACAGTCCACGCCCCCCACCCTGTGTCCGGGCTCCCGCTAGAAACTCGCTTCGTCAGCCCTTCGTCTAACAGGCACTACAATAGCCCTAAATGCTTCATCATCATCATCATGTCAGCTGAACGACGTCCACTGCTGGACATAGGCCTCCCCCAAAGACTTCCACAATCACCGGTCCTGCGCCACCTGCATCCAGCGTACACTCGCGACCCTTACCCGATCACCAGTCTATTGTGTGGAGGGCCTGCCCACGCTGCGCCTTCCGGTACGTGGTTGCTACTCGAGAACCTTTCCATCCCAACGGCAATCGGTTCTACGTGCTATGTGTCCCGCCCACTGCAACTTAAGTTTAGCAATTCGAAGGGTTATATCGGTCACTTTGGTTCTGCTGCGGATGGCCTCATTCCTGCTGCGATCAGGCAGAGAAACTCCCAGCAAAGCCCTCTCCATTGCTATTTCGGAGACTTTGGGCCTTCTTATAAGGCCCATAGTAAGAGACCACGTTTCAGTACTGTATGTCATCACTGGCAACACACACTGGTCAAAGACTTTCGTCTTGAGACCCTGCGGAATATTGGACGAAAAGATGCGCCGTACCATCCCGAACGCTCGAAGTTGGACCTACCGAACTGGACAGTCTGTCCTAGGTATATGTAATAGTCTACAACTTCGAGCGAAAAGTGTCCGATTGTAACGAGAGTTGGTTCTACATGGGCATTTGACATGATCTTCAATTTATCCATGTTCATTCTTAGACCAACTCACTCGGAGGCTTTACTGAGGTCATTGAGCATTATACTTAAATCCTCCATGGTCTCTGCCAAGACAACTTTATCGTCAGCAAACCGAAGGTGAGTGATGTACTCGCCGTTTATGTTGATGCCTAGCCTTCTCCAGTCCAGAATCTCGAAAACATCCTCCAGTGCAGCGGAGAACAGTTTAGGAGAAATAACATCTCCTTCCCTGATTCCCTGCTGCAACGGAATAGGTATCGAGTTCTGGTCCTAGAGTCTGACATAGTGGCGTTCTCTTACAAACACTTCAGCACTTCGATATAGTGGTAATCCACTAGGCACCGCTGGAGAGATTGTAGTACAGCCCAGGTTTCCAACGATTCGAAGGCTTTCTCGTCGTCCACGAACGCTAAACAGAGGGGCAGTGTTCGGCGCTGTCTGTAGTTTAATCGGATGCGCTTTTTTTTTTTTTTTTTTTGACCTGACTGTGGCTTTATAGGCCGAGCCCATTAAAGCGATAGGAATACGCGGTGGGAGAGTTGCCTGGGGAAAATCCAGGGGAAAACCTCCGACACGACCGCGTGGGCGGTTTAAACACTGGAATACTCTAAGAGTTTGCGCTCCAGTGAGATTGGTTGAACGGTTTCAACCAAATCTGGGGTGTGAGTGGAATCGAGCTACTGGGAGTTTTGTCGCTGGTTCACTAAACCTAGCCTAGCTGAGAAGAGTCCAGCAAGAAACTCAGCTAGGCCCGACCTGCGTCGGACTGACTCTACCCGGTATGCGGCGGTACCGGGACGAATAGGGACTATATGTGTCTGTCTTGTCGCGATCGCGCGGTGGACGTCCCCGCCGGCGGGAAAGCCTAAGTGTACGCGTCGTGTCTGAGTTGGACGCCGTAAGCGCAGCGTTCCACCTTTCGATGGACGCTGTGATTACGTCGTCCGGGTCCGTGAGTGTGTGCCTAGGACGCCGGACCGTGCGGCCCCTAATCAGTGATCGCCGAGTTACGACAGAGGGGGGAGGGATGGGAACGTAGTCGACAGCCTTCCTAACTAACGGATTCCTATGATGGGGAGCGTTGTCAAAATAAGCGTTAGCGTTAGCGTAGAATGAGAACATTTTCGGCAAGTACATCCCCTCTTATATAGCGACCAACTTTACCGTAACGTGAGCCACTTTTATTTTCCAAAATCACAAGCTTTTTACATTGGTTTTTTCATTATCGATTTAGCTTAAATATTTATTTCTTAATTAAGTTTATTTTATACTGTATGACAAATTATGTTTTATTTATACAGAATTACGAGTGGATTAATAAAACATGTACCAAATGCGTGTTAGAAGAACCGCTTTGGAGTTATCCTTAATTAACTAACAAACTTGGCTAAGCTGTAATAGACTAGTGGCTTTATTTTTCGCCTGATACAAAAATGGTATTTACAATTATATGTTACTTATGTTGTTGGTAAAGAACCTTTATGCAGAATTACGAATACAATAATATCTATTGGGTTAAAGCTATAGTTAAATGAGTATGGCTAAGTGAATATAAACTAGGTAATGAATTCTGAGCTTTACATGCAAAGTTGTGGTATGGAATCTATGCGAAAGTATGTTTACGCTTAAAAATCTTAATCTACGGTTGGCGCAGTGCCATTGTTGCAGGACTACTGTAAAAAAGACAAGGTTGTATAAACTATTAGTGAGTTAAGTTAAGAAAAGTGAATTTACAATGTGGACAACCTTGTTACCTTATATCAAAATGAATCCGTTCTTTAGGTTTGTGCGGAGCCCACGTTGGGGCAAAGAACGACACGCCTAGCAGGGTACGTGCGCCGTTGTAGGCCTCAACGAGGGACACGTAGTGGTCGGTCACCACCCGATTTAGTCTAGTCAGGTAAATCAGTTTCAATAACTAAATACGTGGGGCTATTCAAACACTTTATGTGTGACCCCTTGCGATACACCATTTCAGAAAGAAAAAAATATCCTAAGATAAGTTATTTGGGTTCGCATTTATATATCGTCAAATCTGGTAGTTGAGTGGCAAGCATATTACTTAAACCAACTCTCTCATAAAGATGTTATTTAGTAAAATGACCTTCTTGACATAAGTATGAAATTATTGTCGGAGGACAGCTATTCTGTATGGTAATAAAGAAAGGAACTTAACGTTTGCTTTTGCATCGAGTGGTGTTTGTTACTCGGCCGCAAGTCTGCACTAAGTGCAGGCCTCTAGATATACCCCCGAGCAAAAGGAATTGACGTCTGCCTTAAACAGGCAGGTTATATTCCTCAGTCTTCTGTATAACCTGATGGTGCGTATGTATGTGGTCTACTGTGCTAAAACCTCTTCGGAAGCCGGATTCTTCGGGAGGCTGGAAGTCATCTAGTCTGCGTGCGAGACTGTTCGTAATGACTCTTGAAAACAGCTTATAGACGTGGTAAAAGCTTAATTTGACTAAATGTGAATCTTTCATTAGATTCGGTGTAATGAAATTAGGTACAGTATTTATAAAACATAGTAATCTTTAGTAACATTAATCATTAGGAAGAATCATTATTAGTTTGTAATATAATAGCACACTTGATGTTTGTCACAGAAAAGGAGATAAGTATGTTTTAATCTATCTTCTATATAATTATTATTGATTTTTTTATATGATCTATTAAATTTTTACTGTTTTTTAGATAATCTAGTTTTAATAATAGTACTGTTTTCAATAATGTTATTTTATAATTAACATACATATATAAAAAAACTGTTCTCTTCTAAATTGTTTTACTTAAGAAATGAGTATGAAATTAGGACCAGTAAATAATTGTGGCAAACAAGTTTAGTTATCTCAATATAAGGGCTAATTCAAAATATATCAAACGTTGGTAGATGTAATGAAATTAGCACTAATGATATTACGTCAAGTTTAAGGAGACCGAGGCGTAAGTACTACCTATTAATTAGTCTGTGTCTTTAGCTTGAAAATGACACATATAGGAAACCAGCGCACATTACAAGACGAGGAGGAATATTTAATTGCATTGCCCCTGTTCCCTGGTACATGGCACAGCCTCGAAGTCTGGGAGGCTATATATGTATGTCCCATGCTTGCGACGTGTGACCTCCATACATGTGTCTTTTTATCTATTGAGCCCGCATTTACCCAGTGCTCAGTCTAAGGCTCTTGTTTATTATGTCATTCTCCTCGGTCATGTAGCAATCTTGTTCACTGCCTACTCGTAATTGCATCCAACAGTTATTACAAATATGAAGGTGAAAATAAAATACAGTGGTGATTGAGCATATTTGGTCATTGAATGGTAAAAAGGTAAAATGAAGTAAGCTCTACTAATTTTTTATTTTATTTCAACCATGCATCACTTAATGCAGTTTTCTTTCACTGCATTAAGGTATAAAGATGTTAATATAAACCAAAACATCAACCATGCCGTTCATGCTTCGCTTAATTGAGGGTATCGACGGGGTTGACAATGGGGGCGATCTCGATGGGGGCAGGCAACTCAGGAGCGGGGAGCTCGACGGGCTCGGGCTGAGGTTCGACCACGATGGGGGAGGGCACGATAGCGACATCCTCAGCGACTTCGTCAACCACGACGATGGGCTCGGCAGCCTCATCAACGACGATGATTGGTTCAGCAGAATCATCAACGACCACGACGGGCATGGGGTTGATGACGAACTCTTCCACGGGAGCGGGCACTAGAGTGGGCGACTCAGCGACAGCAGCCAAGATCTGGTTGATATTTAAGACAATTTGCACCAGGGGAGAAGCGCTAGCGGCGGAATTTTCAACGGGAGCAACAGCAGCGGGGCTGACATCGACAACGTAGACGGGACTCTCAGCATCAACGAGGGCGGGTCCAACAGAGATGGGGCTCTCAGCTTCAACCAGGGCAGGTCCAACGGAGATAGGGCTCTCAGCTTCAACTAGGGCGGGTCCAACGGAGATGGGACTCTCGGCTTCAACCAGGGCCGGTCCAACGGAGATGGGGCTCTCGGAGTCAACTAGGGCGGGTCCAACGGAGATGGGACTCTCGGCTTCAACCAGGGCCGGTCCAACGGAGATAGGGCTCTCGGCGTCAACTAGGGCAGGTCCAACAGAGATGGGGGCTTCAGCATCAACGAGGGCCGGTCCAACGGAGATGGGGGCTTCAGCATCAACGAGGGCCGGTCCAATGGAAGCTGGGCTCTCAACCTCAATAGGAGCAGGACCCGCAATACCGGGGTTGACGGGACCAGCGATGGCCACAGCGAGGAAGGAGGCAGCGATCAGCAGGAATTTCATGGTTGCTGTGTAAAGAAAATCTTTTAAATATTATGTTTTTACGATTTTAGGGTTTGAGACAGATTTCCTGGAATGTGTTTACTTAAATTTAAAAAGAAAATAAATTGGTAGGCAGTACGTGCTTGCGTTATTTTGAAGCGGATTTGTTCAGGATTGAGGCAAATCAGAAAAAAAGTGTGATTGTTATTATTGCTTACACGTAGATCTCACCTGTTTGGTTTGATTTCTCAAACTATGCCTTCCGCTGAAAAACCCGCGTTTTATACATATCCAACTATCATTATCTTTCATATCATCGTTAATTAGTTTGTTAATTAATCTACTTCTAATCCCCATGTTAAATATATTATTTACTTTGATTTCATATCAATGTGTGTGAAAATAATATAAAAAATTTGCGGACAAATCTTACACAAATCGACCTAATTTCAAACTAAGCAAAGCTTGTACTATGAGTATTGCGCGATGATAGAAATAATTACATATATAATTAGATAATTAAACACATAGTATTTAGGTCGGTAAGTTAAAGTAGGAACACAAAGTTTTAGTTTTAAAATAAAACAAACTACTATATTACTATTATTTTTTATGTGAGGTGTGAAAAAAGAGTATTGTATTGTATTACACGTGTGAAATAAATGCAATAATATAACAGTATGATGTCCACGTTACCTCAAAAGGTTGGTCGGGATCTTATCGAGTTGAGGTACAATAGGAACTTGTGGACAAAAATAACAGTGGCCTTTCTCCATCAATAGGATGATCTGTAATAATTAATACACACACGCAACATGGCATTTAATAATATCATCAAATCATCATCATCATCATATCAGCCGAAAGACGTCCACTGATGGACATAGGCCTCCCCCAAAGAGTGCCACAAGCGGACTCCCGCGACCTTCGGGAAGCTGTGGCATATCTTTTCGTCCAATTTCTCAAGACGAGAGTCTTTGCCCAGGGTGTGTTGTCAGTGATGACATATTGCACTGAAACGTGGTCGCTTACTATGGGCCTCATAAGAAGGCTCAAAGTCACCCAAAGAGCAAATTGAATGTAATAGTAATAAATTCATACAAATATACAGGATTGTTTTGAAATAAACACAACTCACTTCTGCTATGCTATGCTATGAGGCTTACTATGGGACTAGTTCGATTTGTGTTAAAAAAAATGTCCCCTAATATTTACTTATTTGTTATTTAAACATACAAGATGGGCCCTGGATCAGAAGCAAAAAATTAAACTATCCACTACTGAGCGAGCCAGCAATTATTTCCAAGTGGTCTCAGTCGAAAAAAAAAGATTTTGGTTTCTTTCTTCACAGATAGCTTACGTGACCTTATTTACACTCTTCTAGATTTACTTAAATAAAATTAATACCATAAACTATAAAATTCCAAATCAAATGTTTATTCTGTATGTAGGCTTAAGGGCTCTTTTACAAGTTTACAGTAAATAATACGATAAGGAATTTTGACATGACAACAGGGTAATTAACAACAGACTAATAGGTACCTGGGCACATACGTGAGTCGTGATGGGAGCTGTTATGTAATTATGATTATGACTGATACATAACTTGATACTGCCTCAAAAATTGCATTGACTGACGCGCTGTAATCGCGTTTTGTATAAATCAATTACGTGGAGGTCATAATTTTAGATAAAAAAAATCTCTGATCGGAATAAAATAAAAATATTTGGACCCAGGGAGTTACTGCATACATGCTCTAAAGAAGCGTCCTTTTAAATATTTGATACTGTTACAGGGGCCAGGGCCGACCTTGTATATAAAAAGCATTATAGAGTGCATGTATAGAATTAGTTATACAGTATTACAAGCTACACGTAGAATATGTAATATTACACAGAAGACTACATACATTAAATCATGTTTACCTTTATTTTCCTGTACCAAAAAACCCTATTCAGATTTGTTTGCTATTCGAACCCAGTTTTCTCTGCATATGAAAAAAACCATGATATTAGTAACGCGGGTAACGAGTAGCTAAAATGTTGTTAATTAATTAATATTTAACAAAATGGTACTATTACGGATATAAATAACTCTTGATTGTTTTTTTGTATTTATTTTGAAAGCCATTAATTTGGATGGTTAAGTGTCGTGGTTCAGGGTCCGACCTGCGTTATTTTTCAACTTTCTAACAGGAATATATTTTTATAAGTCCAGATATTATTGATGAAAAACTCAAAAATGGAACTAAGTTGGTTTTATATTAAGCTCTTTATACTCGTATATACCTAATAATTTCCTCTTATAAAAATATAAGTATAACACTGAAAATAAGGTCTGTTTCCTATTTCTTCATTAATCTGAGTAATACCTAAAATAAGATAGCTGCCGATTATTGTTTATCCTTCGGTTTAATCAAGTCAAAATCAACAATATTTATAACCTAGATTAAAGCATATTAAGATTATTGATATGGATGTATTACTTACTCGCACTGTCACACCGAGATAAGTTTTGGTATAAAAACTCAACGTATTTTCAGTGAAAGCATAGTTTGAAACATCAAACCAAACAGGTAAGCGGAAAATACAACATGCACGCATATTATTTGTTTCTTGTTCCATATCTCCTGCCATCAGCAATACTGTGATACTGTCAATAACTGTATTATTATGGTTACCTTTAAATTGAAAGCATTTGATACTTATTAAAAACAATAATCTATATGTACATGAATCGACTGTCCTATTTCTAAGGGTTTTCTCCCCAATATATTGTTGTTTTTTGTTAATACTTCTTAATACTAATAGACCCCTTCGTTTGCAGCAACCATGAAATTCCTGCTGATTGTTGCTTCCGTCATCGCCGTGGCCGTCGCTGGCCCGACCCGCGCCTTGGTCACCCCCGGAATTGCCGGTCCCGCCCCCGTTGTGGAGGTTGAGAGCCCCATCTCCGTTGGACCCGCAGTAGTTGTTGAGGCAGAGAGCCCCATCTCTGTTGGACCCGCCCTCGTTGAGTTTGAGAGCCCTATCTCTGTTGGACCCGCCCTGGTTGAGAGCCCCATCTCCGTCGGACCCGCCCTGGTTGAGAGCCCCATCTCTGTTGGGCCCGCCCTCGTCGAGGCTGAGAGCCCCATCTCCGTTGGACCCGCACTCGTCGAGGCTGAGAGCCCCGTCACCGTCGTCGATGTCAGCCCCGCTGCCGTCGCTCCCGCTGGTGTTGCTGAGTCCGCCGCCGCCTCTGGTGCTCCCCTGGTTCAGATCATCCTGAACATCAACCAGGCTGCCGCTGCTGCCCCTGAGACCCCCGCTCTCGTGCCCGCCCCCGTGGAGGAGGCTGTGATCAGCCCCATGCCCGTCATCGTTGTCGAGGAGGCTGTCCAGCCCGTCATCGTTGTCGATGAGGCTGCCGAGCCCATCACCGTGGTTGACGAAGTCGCTGAGGACGTCGCCATCGTGCCCTCCCCCATCGTGGTTGAGCCTGTTCCCGCGCCCGTAGAGCTCCCCGCCCCTGAGCTGCCCGCTCCCATCGAGATCGCCCCCGTGGTCAACCCCGTTGACACCCTCAACTAAGCACAGCAGAGTTGTTGTTTAGAAAAAGTGGTACATCCTTTTACCTTGCCACAGCGGCTATAAACTGTGCCAAGTGATGCGATATTGAATAAAACACTTATTTTGTATTTCTTTCTTTGAATGCTTGTACGAATCTATTCTGACTATTCTAGACAAGGGAATATAACCTTAAAAAAATTAACGTTCTGCCCTATCAAAAGATTGGAAGGTATTTGAAAAAGTTCTAAAAGGACTGTATCATTTTATATCTCTTAAGTCCTAACCTTGGATTTGGCATATATTTTC
The DNA here is from genome assembly GCA_905163555.1 of Notocelia uddmanniana. NCBI lineage: Eukaryota > Metazoa > Arthropoda > Insecta > Lepidoptera > Tortricidae > Notocelia > Notocelia uddmanniana. Next base: position 5,050,167 of record LR991057.1, read on the forward strand.
TGTTATGAAGTAACAAAACCGGTACTCAACTTAATGATAAGTGTGCCACCAGGCTCAGCCTATATTGGACATAGGCGAATTCATCAATTTGGTCTAATCCATGATAAATGTTATTTCCATTTAAGCATGCAATAAATTGGCTTGCTTGAAGTTGAATTAATGGACTAATAAGGTCACAAAGTCCACATGTAGGCCTAAGCATGTATTGGCCTAAGTAGGTAACACAGGCAGTGGCCTATGCGATATAAAATAATTTTCCAACATTAGAATTATTAAAACCTTTGGGGCAAAAAACTGGTCCCAGTATCGATCTATAAGCCCAGAAGACAAATTTGAACACTCACTATATTCCAACGGAAAACGAGCGCTGGTTACATGCTGAGTAGGGGCTATTTCGTGAATTTCTTGTTGTTGTTTTTTACTTTTCCTATTTATTAATTTCTGTGTCATCAAAAAATGTTTTTCTACGAGTATTTCCAATCTATTTTTAAACTTCACTGTAGTTGAGCGGCAAGGTTAAGGAAAAAACTTTCAATCTGGAGGTTGTGGGTTACAGCCCCTGCTCTTACCAATAGCTTTAAAAAAACTAACGTACGAAATATCGTTTGATACCTATTTAACAGTAACTTATATATCAAAAAATAGTATAGCGAATTAAGTTACTTAATCTCAACAAGGTCAGTATTTTCTCATTGTAGGAAAGTCACATGCCAGTCTCTATCGTAAAACTCACTAGTTTAGCTAGTTAGGCTTATGCCACAGCAGCTAACCATATTCTAAACTAACCACATTCTCATTTCACTATGTTTACAACTAACGCAATGCTCTGCTTACCAAATTTTCATCTCCTCATGATTTCAGCTCACGAAGTTGTCAATTAATCAAATTCTCACTTCACCATATACTCAACTAACCACATTCTCACTTAACCATATTCACAGATAGGCTCTGCTCATCGAATTCTCATCTCACCATAGTCTCACCAAATTCTCATCTCACAATATAAGTAGCTGACTGGTGAGCTCATAATTGACCGAGCGAGCGAAGCGGTTCCGTTTTAGCTTTTGACAAAAATTATTTCGTAAGTCTGTCTGTCTGTCCGGATGTTTTCCTCTATAGGTCGCATTTCTCAACCGATTTTCGTGAAATTTTGTGAGCAGGTTCGACAATTATATTCAAGCTTTTGTCGAGTCAGTTTTTGGAAATTCTAAAATTTGAAAAAAAAAATTGCGAAGTTCTCGGCTCACAGAGCCAGAAGTTTATTTAGGTACGTAGGTAGTTAAAAAACTAGTTAAATTGGTCCTAGCGATCGTTTTCTTGATTGTCTTACGGGTACACTGAACATGACTATTGTCAAGGCATTCCAGTGCATGATCAAATTCAGATGTTTTTGTGCTTCCTGAAGAGAACTGAGAGCCCACTCCGAACTTCGAAAATCGAACTTCGTTCACTATAGGTATATGACGGCAAGGGACGGCACGATACGAAGTTCGATTTTCGAAGTTCGGAGTAGGCCCTCAGGTTTGATGGTGACTGTACGAGCGAGCTCTTCGCCCAGTAATGTCGCGGCCACTATAAAAAGTCCACACAAAGCTCTGTAGCAGTCCATATTGCTTGTTTTATGGCCCTGGCTCACAGGGATGCTGATTAAACATACGCTCCGCCGATTCTGCAACATGTTGTGTGGTGCAATTTAATAAAGGCCCGGTACTGTTTTAAGGTGAATTACAGCTTTGAAATTTGATATAGTATTATTATTGTATGACTAGGGAATAAAACGATCCATTTTAGGCGAGGTGTGCATGTGCATATAGCTACCCGAGCTGGAATGGCGAGGGTGGATTGGCACAGCGAGGTTGAAATGGGTTTTATTACCGAGTTATACACTCTACTTTTCACTTTGAATAAGAAAAACAACAGGTAGGTACTTATTTTATATTTTAAGATACTAAATTTGACAGCCGAAAGCTTGCCATGAAATTCCCGATTTAAAACCGATGTTTTGCCTTTGTATCGCATTGGCACATTTTGAGTAAAAGGGAGGGAGATAAAAGATGGTTTCACGTTACAGAATAAGCAAACAAAAAGTTTAGCAATTTAGTTTTAATTTTAAATATGCGTTTGGTTTCTGGTATGATGACATTAGCTGGATAATATTTTTAATAATTGTATAGTAGGAACTATAAAACACCTTATGTCTTGAGATATGAATTACGTTTTCTGATTGGCGAATTTTAATATCTGTATTCTAATTGGTTGATACCAAATACGAAGTTTCTCTGAAATACTTAAATAATTACCACAATATACGTACCAATAAAAACCACAGTTCCGATTAACTGCCGATGAGTACTGTGATAGGCTCTTGTGAAGTGTTTTTTTTAAATCAAAAATATGTATACATATTTTCCCTAGGGACTAAAATACAATTTTTGCCCCGCTCTGTAGGTCTAATATGAAGCACTTTTAGAGCATGAGAAGTGAAAAGATATATTATTACAATATTTTGAAAATCGGACATCAGTAAGTGCAATTCTGAAGCGTTAATCGGGACTTGGGACGCTTGGAATTTGCATCATTTACTTTTATAGGGTTCTGTAGTAAACAAGGAACCCTTATAGTTTCGCCATGTCCGTCCGTCCGTTTGTCCGCGGCTAAGCTCAGTAACCGTTACTATTACAAGCTGTAATTTGGTATGGGTACCGGTACACATATCAATCACGCCAACAAAATGCTATAATAAGATTTTGGAACAATATTACTTTACGGTACCTTACATTAGTGAATAATTAGTGATAATATATTAGTATTTAAAACCCTTTTTTTCCTTCTGATCGTGTTATATATAACTTGCCTTAAAGAGCCCATTTGGCATGTATAAGCATACTTATTTTGTGTTCAGAAAATTGTTATAGTTTGCACTACGTAATTTGCTATACAAGAAGATAATCAGATATTTAATTATTTAAAAAAACTATGCACGTTACGTTAATACTAAATCAGCAACATTCATTTAAATGTAATGAAATTGTGTTCTTAATTACAGACATCCATTGTTGAAAATAAAATAGATAGGACTGTTTAAAACATTTGAAAACCTAACTTCGTCCTAAAATCGAACCGATTTCATCAAATCGTGTTTTCGAGACAGCAAACTTCATCATTATATAATGAATAACTAGCGTCCCGCCCCGCGCTTCGCCCGGATTACAATATAATGTATGTCAGAAATATACATAAATTATACACCAAAACCATCCAGAAGAATCAAGCTATACGTTAGTGCAAGCCGCATCTAAAACTATCAAGCCGTTTTAGAGATCATCGCGAACATACAGACAGACAGACGCAGCGTGGGACTCTATTTTATAATCTATATATGGAGAGCGAGCGAAGGGCATTGTCAGTTCGAGCGAATATGCTGGCTCGCAGATTTTCTCGGTGTACAGATGCGGTTAAAATCACGCTTTTTAAGGCTTACTGCACATCAATGTACACCTCTAGTCTGTGGGTCAGTTACACTCGGAGAGCTTACAATGCCCTTCGCATTCAGTACAATAATGCGTTTAGGGTGCTGTTGAGACTGCCACGTTTCTGCAGCGCGTCAGCCATGTTTGCCGAGGCGCGCACAGATGGTTTTGACGCCGTCTGGCGCAAGAAATCTGCCTCGCTAATGGTCAGGGTGCGCGGCAGTAACAACAGCATTCTAAATATGATAGCAAATAAGTTAGATTGTCCTCTGATGTGGAATCTCAGTCAGAGGACCAAGTCTCCTTTTTCAATTGTATACTAACATAGGCTAAGCATAACTAACACCGATTGGATCTAAGTTGTCCTTGTTAAATAAATAAATAAATAAAATAATATGTATTGATTAACCCCCCGCACCCGCATGCCAAGCGTGGCGATTATGGCATATACCCCCCGTGAATATGGGGGAGGCCTATGTCCAGCAGTGGACGTTCTTTGGCTGATATGGTGGTGGTGGTGGTGGTATTGATTAACATGTATATTTTTCCGCTTAGCATAATGAAGTGGTTTCTGTTAGAAAACTGTTTAGGTCCAATGTAGGTCATGTCAGCCTGTTAACGAGGTGCCGTTGATATATCTAACTAACGTTTATTAGTTTCGTTTGCACCACACTTGTGGAGTGCAGGAGGCCGGCGGAGTCCGCAGTAATTGTAGGGAATAATCAGGCCTTTGCACTCGCGTGCCATGCTAGACTGGCTTTCTGTTTGAATATCCTTACAATTAAACATTAAGCTTTGAAGGACTGAAAAGAAGAAAAAAGATCTTTACTGCAGCGGCCAGGACGAGGCTACTTTTCGCGCAGTGCATTGTATTTGTTTCACATTTCAATACATATGTTATATTTCATGCGTTTGAACCGACCTGTCTGTGTCAATATGAGCGCGCTAAACGCATTGCATTTTAGAGACAGTTTATTGCGATTTAAAATGTCCGACTTATTAATAAACTGCCATTACATTTTGAACCCTTATTGTTTGGAAAGAAAAGTCGCTTTTTGAACTAACTAATTTAATACAGTTCGGTGAAATCAAATGATTTCGAAATAATTGTTTGTACGGTCCAACTCACAACCTGTCGTTACCCGGGACCGCGAATTCGCGGCCAAAATGGCGCCCCTGCGTCTCCCATTCCCCGATTTCTAGCATACTCTGTTTTCTCCCGGAATCGCAAATACGCGCGCACGGAGGCGGGGAATCGGTAGCAGCGCGTGCGTAAAAATTGGCCGCGAATTCACGGGCTCATCTAATAGAGGGAGGTAAACTGTCATGTATATACTAAATTTCCAAAGGGTGAAAGCGACGAACTATTTACCAGTGTCCAGCTACCTATGAGTTCGACACTACAATGATACATACTTATGGGATACAACGGTACTATTTGTATCAAGGTTAACAACTGACCTTTCGTGAACCTTATTGCAACATAGATAAGGTCTACCAATGGTCAGTTAACTGTGATGCTGATAGTACTATTTGTCCCAGGTAATCCGAGTGGTCGTTAATTGCTCATCAAGAACATTATAGCAATAAGTACTTACCCCTAACACATCGGCATATCGTGTTTGGGTTTGGAGTTTCTATTAAAGCTTTCGAAAACAAAGCAATGGAATGGAACGCAACACAGTCCCCTCACCCTCAACCCCTCGGGTGTTGCGGGTGTCCATGGGTGGCGATAATCGCTTACCATCAGGCGATTCGTTTGCTCGTTTGCCGCCTATGTCATAAAAAAAGTCACGTCACATTACCGTCTAAAATTATATTAATTTCTACATAGGTAATTAATTACAGACATTGGATGCGCGTTTGTTGACAGAGAATATATCTCTATTTTGATTTATTTGTAATTTTGTCTAAAATAGGGGACATGTCCTCTTATGTTGAAGTTGCCCACTCACTTGACAAAGCCTAATCCCAATAAGGTCTTGGGATTAGGCTTTTCCCTCTCGGGTTGAAAGGTCAGATGGCAGTCGCTTCCGTAAAAACTAGTTCCTACGCCAATTCTTGGGATTAGGTAGCGGACTCCAGGCATCTCTCAGGATGCAACTGTACTGGGTATAATGCTAGGATGATAATGATGTCCTCTCATGTTAAATGTCACGGACGAAATACCAGCTCTGTTTAAGGTAGTTGCCCATTGACGACCTGTTTAGCCTAGTTGGTAGTGACTCTGCCTCCGAAGCTAGAGGTCCCGGGTTCGAATTCCGGCCAGGGCATTTATTTGTGCATTTATCACAGATATTTCGACGGTCCCAATTAAAAGAGTCGGATCTGCAAAATGGCAACTTTATAGGAGAGGCGATCAAAGTTTGGCAAAGAAGTTTTGGTGCATAATTTTGTCAATATTTGGAATATTGATATGAAATTTGGAGTCAGTTCTTATTTTTAAGTATCCTTAAATTGAGTATTAACGAATATAGAAAAAAATCACTAGAAATAGCGGAAATGAGAGTTGATACGTTTTTAACCGGAATCCGATACATACAATTTGTCGGAAGTACCACATAAGACTTTTTTGTCCGGACATTTATCACTGTTGTTTGTCGGAACTGCCACATACAACTTTTTTGTCTGGATATGGGTCATTGTCGTTTGTCGGAAGTGCCACTTACGACTTTTTTGTCTGGATATGGGTCATTGTCGTTTGTCGGAAGTGCCACTTACGACTTTTTTGTCAGGATATGGGTCATTGTCGTTTGTCGGAAGTACCACTTACGACTTTTTGTTGTCATGTCACATTTGTTTTTTGCATGTCAAAAGTGTCACTAATGATATGTAATGACTATTTTGATTTGATACATTTTATTATTATGTCTGTCGCAAGTGTAATTTTTACATATTTAAGTATGTATCTAGTATAATCTTGTGATGAGACAATTATGATGGTTGAATAGTTTGTATTAGTTATGTTATTAAATAAGAAAGCTAATTTTCGTGAAATATTATTATGAGTAACATAAAAACGTCAAGAAAAAAATTGAACACCGGTTGTATTGCTCCTTATTTACTTTTACTTCTTTTAGGAGTTTCCATTACACTCTTTCATTTTAATGTATTAAAAAAGTTTTTTTTTTTAATTACACTTTTGACACCGTAAAAGTCACCAATACCATTTCATGCACAATCTAAGGTTCTTCTTCAGCTTTTTTCCAATGAGCTAAGCAGTCCCGCTCTTCTGGAAAGTAAATCATTTTCCGGGTACAATACAATTGAAATACTCGTTATTGAAGTGGCTTTGTGTCTTTGGGGGAGGCCTATGTCCAGCAGTGGACGTCTTTCGGCTGACATGATGATGATGATGGTGATGATGACTCGTTATTGTACACCTCACCTCACACAAATGAAACATTTACAAACAGCTGGTATTCAGGTGACAACAATACTCAATATCATCACATATCATTCCCACGACGTTGTGACTTATATAATGGAAGTTTCTCTCCCAGGGCGTAACACTTTGCTCTATCATCCAAAAAGCTAGGTTTGCTCACCTAGATTGCCTTCTAAGTGGCTCCGAAACTGGACGTTATTAGACAATGTCGACACCAAGGATCCCAATACACTTTGAGATGGAAAGAACGGTGTCTTGCAACCGTGGTCCCACAGTGGATGGGTTTTTTTAGCGGTAAATGCGCATACTTGTGTCTTGGTGGGGTTAACCGGACTAGACTGAACATAAGTTGTTTGCGACTCTCTAACACAGAGGAAAGAGGAATGTTGGCACGGCCCGTATAATAAGTATCCCCGGTGTTGTCATTGGCATAACAATGCATGCTATTATGCTATTATATAATAGAAAGCATGTAGTAACAACAGCGTAGGGGATAGCACAAAGCATTGTAGGACGCTAGCATTAATGTCCATGCTTTCGAAGCAGGTGCCACCTACTAATGCAACTGCCGGACAAAAAGCTGGCGATCCATCTGTACAAACCCTAGGGCAGTCGGTAGGATCGTAGCTTCGACAGAAGCCCTTGGTGCCAGACCCGATTAAACACCTTCGCTATGTCCTAGCTGGCTGCTGAAGCCTCTCCCTGACTCTCAATGGCTGAAGCCCACCGATGTGTAAGATACACTAGAAGGTTACTGATTCGATGATAGTCACCGATTAAATTGTGTTCCACTAGGTATCTTAGGAGCTTTGTGTTGATGACATGACTCCATCCCCTTGGAGGGAAGGAAGGTAATAGCGATAAGCCTGTAATTCGATGGGTCAGATCTATCGCCCTTTTTAGGGACTGGGTGTACAAGAGCAGTCTTCCACGAAAATGGAACTTGCATTTTGTGGACGTTTAGCAATAGCAGATCCCTCAGGCAGAACATTTCTCTGCGAAAAACCAATTTCTACCATGGAATACCCACACCAATAGTTGGAAGTACGGCCCTGCCGTCGTCGTCCAAAGTAGAGTTCGAGGCAAAGAGCCCAATGTATCTGCTTTCTCGTTTGTGCTGTGGGCCAGGTCTCCAGCTGTTATACGCAGTGATGGTAAAGACGACGGACAAAAATTTCCCTTTGCAGCTCTGGCGAGCGGCCAAAAAGCGCGAAATCTGGAGGGATATCCAGTAAGCTTCTCACCCATTCTGGCGATGAATTGAATTTCTTACACCTCGAGGCAGCGTTTAATTTGCGTTTCACATGAAATAAGTTTGGATCCTTAATAGCTTCGGCTTTAGTTCAAGCCCTGTATGCGGTTAGCTTACGTGCTCTAGTATACTTATGAGGCCAATTAAAGCTAGCTACCAGGGACTTCAGAATAAAACATTCCATACCCGCCAGGATCGTCTGAGCGACAGCAGTTGCACATGAGTCTAGATCTTTTGATGTGAAACAATGTTGCCTTCACAGGTAAGTACGATGCGTAAAATTTACAAATGATATGAAAGTGCGTACATTAAAAGGTAACAATAATTTAGATCGTCACAATCATCCATTGTATGGCGTACAATATTAGCGCAGCGTTTACGCAGTTCATCCCAGTCTGCTGACCTATACTGCCACGTGCGCCTTTGTCCAGTTGGCCATGGTGGTTCCGGCCCACGCATAGTGTCTGTGTCCGAACGCGGCAGTGATCGGACAAGCCGAGTGATGCTTTTACTGAGATGTAATACCCGTCCGGATGTAAGGTCAGCAGGTCTAGTAGAAAGCTGGTATGGCCCTTGATATCTGGTATTCTCGTGGGAGAACGTACCGGTTGCGACAGCCCATCGGACAGAGCAAAATTCGCGAACAGACCTTCCCACGTAGTCGGTGGATCGAGAACTGTGTCACTCAACATGGTGGACGTTAAATTCTCGTAAGATCACCAGCTCCGCGGAGGGGTACTGACCGAGAACTTGGTCAGTCGTTAATTGCAGGTGCTAGAACAGACATTTGTGTCCATACAGAACTCTCGGAGGTGTTAATTACGACATCTGCAGTTATTTGGCTCCCATATAAAAATGTCGTATGTGTTACTTACGACATATGCAGTTATTTGTTTCCCATATAAAAATGTCGTATGTGTTACTTACGACATAATCAGTTATTTAGTTTCCATATAAAAATGTCGGATATATTACTTACGACATAATCAGATACTTTATATCCGTAAAAAAATGTCGGATGTGTTACTTACGACACTATCAGTCAAGGTATATCCATATAAAACTGTCGGAACTACCACATCCGACATTGTTGCAGGGATATACAAATCGTATTACTTAAATATTCAGAAATATATAGTGAGAGTACCGTATCAACAAACTACATATTTTATGACGAGCGCGCGAAGCGATCGTCTGTCCATTCAACATGGTAGGTACTGGTACTACCGACCACGGCGTCCCTCCCCGCGTCCCTTTAACACAGTCGTATCGTATCATCCGACGATATTAAGAGGACACTTTAAAAGATCCGACATTTTTAACGTGAAAATTTCGGAAAATAATTGAAAAACTGAAAAACTGAGAATGTAATAATAAAATATAGCGTTTCTTAATGACATTAACGCAATAAAACGAAAATGGCGATTTTGTAGATCCGACTCTTTTAATTGGGACCGTCGATTTGTTCTTGGGTCTTGGATGTTTTCTTTGTATTTAAGTATGTATTTATCTATATAAGTATGTATATCGTCGTCTAGTACCCATAGTACAAGCTTTGCTTAGTTTGGGACTAGGTCGATTTGTGTAAGATTGTCCACTAATATTTATTTATATTTATTTATTATATAGGCAGTAGGCCCCTGAAACAAATGGATATTGGTTGATTGAACGGAATTTTTCATCGCAATAACCTGAATAAATGTGAATTTTTACGTTGATGTGCCTCGTATTTCATGAAAGGTTGGATTGAATCATCGCAACAAAAGGCATTAATATCAGCTTGTTTTTATAACCAATCCCTCGGGAACTACCCATGTTTTGAATTGGTTGGTAAAAAAACTTAACTTAGAAACCATTTTATTTTATACCAAGCAAAATTAATAAATATCACAGCTCAAAAAACTACGTTTGAAATATGATCGTTTCCATGAAGCTGCGTTGAATAATAATTTAAACGATATTTTGATATTGTTCTTCGGTTAACTGATAAAAGGTAAATCCGTGCGTTCAGGCTAGGTAATACGATTACTTATTAATTTACAAAAAGTTGACGATTCTAGAGCCTTATATAATAATAATAAAAAATGACTAGTCCAAAACCCGTAATTTGAAAGATATTAATTATTTAAAACGAATCACAAGTTGAAAAATCTCAACTCTAACACAGCCACACACACACACACAGGCACGCCTACTACTTTTTTGACTTGACACCATCTTGGCACTTCTTGTCTTACACAGTTGCAAGTCACGTAAAGATGTGTTCACAAAGAAGCGATCATTTAATTTTATTTATATTCTACTAAAATAGTAACTTAATTAAAACAAATAATTGGAGGCATGTTGATATAACATTAGTTAACACAACTCGTAGTGTCGTCAAAAATACGTGGTTAAAATTTTTCGGATTATTCAGGCCCGCGGTGTATAGATAAGAATTGCTCGTTTTAAGATATTATTAGATTAGATAGATGGCTTTAGTGGTAAAGTAAATCCAATTGTATGAAGGCCTCTCTTTTAGTAGATATTGTTTCAATGTGTGTTTCTTTGTATTGCATCTATATATGTATATATAAGCACACGGGTTTCCTCTACGAGGAAAATGACCATGGAACTTTTTATCCCATTATTTCTTTTTTTTATGGTCAAGACCAAATAAATACGCTTCGTATCGAATTCTTCCTCAGAAGTTCTTCTTCAGGATGAGTGCATTAGCGAAAACGGAGCACTGTACACTACATACACACATACACATACACAGTATTCATTATACACAGTATACACACACACGCAGCGCACTCCATAGCACTGTAGTGTATACAGTGAGCCGTTATCGCTGATGCTCTCATCCTGAGGAAGAACTCCTGAAGAGTTCGGGACATGTCGCCCGGAACGACAATGTATCAGGCCCTGGTCTCCTATTTTATGCTATACGCGACGTCTGACTTCAGCGTCACAATACTTACTATAGAAATGTACGGAAGTGGTCTCTTTCAAACGTCGACCTCGGCGTTTTGCGTCCATATAAAGCTTGAAACGCACAGAGCGCGGCGCAGCGTCGTTGCGAGGCGGAGGCAGTTTTGCGGTATAGCGAATGCAGTCCCACGCGTGATAGCGGAGCAGAGGCGGCGTGTGTGACATATGAAGCAGTAATCGACACTAGCGACAGTCAACAGTTTCGGAAAGATCAAAAATGCAAAACTGCCTTCGCCCCGTAGCGCGGCGCGCCCGCTCTGTGCGTTTCGAGCTTTAAATTTTGACGCTGAAGTCAGAAGTGATTTTTAACCGTTATAGTGATATTATGGTTCCCGTACAAACTGACCCGTTGTTGAATGCAGTAAGGTTCATTGTTGTATGAGGAACGAAAACACGTCTTGTTGTTATGATTTTTGTAATGCGACTAAATAATAAATACACATTCATAATGCTGTTAGCTCGAAGAGGTGGCGTTAACATACCGCCGGCCAAAGGACTACTAAGTCCTTTACAAATACCTACGTGTAAGTGCCCGGCATGCAAAATTGACATATAACATGAAAACATTAATCAACTTCTATTGGCATCAGACATAATTTAGTTACAGGTCTCTTAGTCACACTATCACCACTTTTGACACTGTACACTCGCGTAATGCCGTCTGGTCCTGGATGTCTATCAACAATTCGGCCAAGAGTCCATTTGCCAGGTGGAAGATTGTCAGTTTTTATTAAAACAATTTGGCCCTGTTTGAATTCTTCTACTCTTTTTAACCACTTTGGTCGCTGTTGTAAACGTGAGAGGTATTCTTGTTGCCATCTCTTCCAGAAATCTCTGACTATTTTTTGTGTGTGTTGCCATCGTGATAGTGAACTCATTCTGACATCTTTTAAATCGGGTGATGGAACATTTATGGGCGCTTCCCCGGTAAGAAAATGTCCCGGTGTTAAGATGTCTATATTGTCTATGTCATCATAGTCGATTGGACACAACGGCCTGGAATTTAAGCAAGCCTCAACTTCACAAAGAACGGTAATCATCTCCTCGAATGTAAGGTGAGTAGTAATTATTCTTTTTAGGTGGTATTTCAAAGATTTGACACCAGCCTCCCACAAACCCCCAAAGTTCGGACTGTAAGCTGGGATAAAGTGCCACTGTGTCCCTTCTCTAGCTAGTGAATCCGAGATCTTTCCCGTAAATTCCAGCTGTGCTTCTTTCCATGCGGCAGCTAATTCCTTGTTAGCCCCAATGAAATTTCGTCCTTGGTCACTCCACAAATGAGTACATCTCCCCCTTCTGGCCACAAACCTCCTGAAGGCAGCTATGAAGGCCTCAGACGTAAGATTACCGACCAGTTCCAGGTGTATGCATTTGACTGATAAGCATATGAATATCGCCACGTACGTCTTCGTTGTCTTTGCTCCTCTGCCCGATGATATAAGAGTAGTATAGGGACCTGAAAAGTCGACGCCGCTATGTAAAAATGGCCGAGTAGGAGTGACTCTTTCCTTTGGCAGGTCTCCCATGAGCTGTGGTTTAGGAGTAGCATTCTGTCTGGCGCACACTAGACATCGCTTGACATAAGCTTTCACTAGGTTCTTTGCCTTTATGATCCAATATTTCGATCTCAAATAGCTCATCGTCAGTGTTATACCGCCGTGTAGAGTTTTCAAGTGTGCATCAGCTATAATTAGCGGAGTTAAATTATTTTTGTTTCCTAGAATTATGGGATGCTTGATGTTTTCATTTATAGTAGCAAGCCTTAATCTACCTCCCACTCTCAGGAGGCCGTCTTCTAGATAAGGATTTAAAGATCTTATTAAGCTCCGTTTCTGAACGTCCTTGTTCAAATTTAATCTTTTTATTTCTTCCGTAAATTCTTCCCTTTGAACAATTTTTATACATGTGTGGAGAGAGTTTTCTAAATCAGTTGTGTTAATTCTTAGAGGGTCAATGTTTAATTTCTTTATTTTCATAAAATTGCGGCAGAGTGTTATCGTTCTTGTTAATTCTTGTAAGTTATAAAATTCTTTGAATTGTTCTGATAAACTCTTTTCAGTTTCGCCTTCTTGTGTAGTTAAATTAGCCTGTATTCTATTCTTTTGTTCCAACTCTGTTGTAATGATATTAGGTTTTTTGTATTCAATATCCCTTTCTGATAACCATTTCGGCCCTTTCCACCACAGGTCAGAAGTATTTAAGTCTGCTAAAAACATTCCCCTGGAAGCAATATCAGCAGGATTTTCTTCTGAATTCACATGATGCCACTGTTCTGGATTTACATTGTTCGTGATTTCTACAACTCTGTTTGCCACGAATGTTTTCCATTTTAGTGGTTCGCCAAAAATCCATGAAAGTACAATGGATGAGTCTGTCCATGCAAATACTTGCGTTGCTGGTATTTTCATGGCGTGGCTGACCTGCTTTAACAATTTCGATAACAAGACAGCTCCACAGAGCTCAAGTCTCGGCAGTGAGATAGTCTTAACCGGAGCGACTCTTGTTCTCGAAGCAATCAATTTTGTCGTGACCGTGCCATCCAATCTTACCACTCTGGTATAAACTGACGCACCGTAAGCGGAAATCGAAGCGTCACTGTAGCCGTGTATCTGAACGTTTGCTATTTCAGTGCTCAAAGTATCAAGATATCGATCAATACGAATGTTGTTGACGTGTCTTAAGTCTGCTCTCAATTTGATCCACTCATCTTTCAAAGGTTGATTGAGTTCCTCGTCCCAGCTTACCTTCGCCATCCATAACCTTTGTATTAGTATTTTAGCTATAAGGATGCATGGTGAGATCCAACCCAAAGGATCAAACAGTTTCTGAATGTCAGACAAAATTGTACGCTTGCTGATGTGATTATTTAATTCTGGGAGGCAGACATTATATTCAAACTGGTCTGTTCCCATGTTCCATTGGACACCCAGAGCCTTGATTGTGCCATCCATATTTAAATCGAGATGTGCGTTGACTGATCGGTCTTCGGGTTTTAAACTGCGCATGAATTCAACGTCATTGGATGACCACTTTTTGAGCTGAAATCCACCTCGTTGTAAAATGTCTTGCAACTGTTTACTAATTTCGATAGCTTGTTCTGTGGTATCACATCCGGACATCAGGTCATCAACGTAGAAATCTTCGGCTATCTTCTTTGCTGCAACTGGATATTTGTCTCCTTCGTCTATAGCCAGTTGTTTCAAAGTTCTTACTGCCAAATAGGGTGCTGATGCTGTGCCAAATGTTACTGTGAGAAGACGGTAATCCTCAATTTCGTCTTCGCTTTTGTTTCTCCATAGTATTCTTTGATAGTCCGCATCTTCTTTGGTTATCAACACCATTCGGTACATTTTGTGAATGTCTGACACAAAGCATACAGCGTGCATCCGCCATCTCATTATTAAGCTTCTTAAATCTTCTTGTAATACCGGCCCTACAATAAGATCGTCGTTTAAAGAAGAGCCATTAGTACCTTTACACGACGCGTCAAAGACGATACGCGTTTTAGTAGATTCCTTCTCCTCTCGGACTATTGCATGATGTGGCAAGTATATACTCTTCTTTGTGAGTAATTCTTCTGTTGGTACCTTTTCAATGTGATTCAGTTTGATGTAGTCTTCAATAACCTTTATGTATTCTTCTTTCAACTTTGGCATTCTCAAAAATCTTTTTTCCAATTGTAGTAATCTGTTTTGTGCTATTTCTCTTGTTTTTCCTTCGCATGCTCTTGGTACTTTTGTTTTTAGCGGTAATTTGACGACATATCTTCCGTCTTCATTTCTGGTGTAAGTATTATCATATATTTTCTCGCATTCTTGTTCTTCTTTGGTCAACGATCTTCTTTCTTCAGTGTCTACTTCCCATATCGATTTCAATAAATCTTCAACATCGACTTGATGGTGCATGACCATAAATGACCTCTCTTTTGTACTCGTATTGATTTCTCCAAAAAGGATCCAGCCGAGGCTTGTCTTCTGAGCACATGGTGTACCTGGTGGACCTCTGATTATGTCGTGCTCAATTATCTGTGCATATTCTTTGACTCCAAGAAGTAGATCTATCGGACCTGGTGTATTGTAACTCGGATCAGCCAGTTGTAGATCTTGTATATGAGTCCATTTGCTTGTAGGTATAGTCTGCGTAGGCATTTGAGTGGTCAACTGCTTGGATATCACATAGGCTCGAAGTTGCATATTCAATGACGACGGATAGTGCGACGAAACCTGTATTTGAACCACTTGATTTATTCTTGTCTTCGTGGACCCCACTCCGACTATACTACCTCTTGCTGGTTCTCTTGTGAGTTTTAATAATTGAGCTGCTTTCTCACTAATAAAAGAGGCCTGTGAGCCCTGGTCGATCAACGCCCTGAGTGCAACGGGATGTCCTTGCCCGCTTTGTACATTCACAATAGCCGTCGCTAATAAGGCAACGCTTTCTTTCGCAGTATGATGAGACGCAATTGCCATGGATGCCTGTAGTTCTAGTTCATTCTCGTCGACCTTGGAGAGTGCAGATTGAATTTGGTTGTATTGTTCTGTAGGTTCAGCGTTCTTACTTACATGGACGAGGGAATGATGGCGCTTGTGACATATGCGACAAGACACAGGCACGTGACACTTAAAGACTGCGTGTCCTGGTGCCAGGCAGTTGTAACAAAGCCGGTTATTTTTTACGTATTCACATCGCTCGGCAACCGGCATTTGTGTAAAGTTCTTACAATGAGCTATTGTGTGATTATTTTTACACATAACACAACTCTTCTCTTGGTCGGTGACATGGAACACACGTTCTTTGCAGGCAATTCTCTCGCGCGGGGCTGACGAAGAAGCAGTGATGAGTTCTAATGTCCTAAACTTGGCTTCCAGAAATTTGACGAAGTCTGTCCACTTGGGTAATTCCTCAAAATTATCCTTGTGAGCGTACTCCTCCCAATCCTTATGTGACTCCGAGTCCAATTTCTGCACTACCAGAAACATAATTATAGGATCCCAGGAGTCGGTGGCTACATTCAAATTATTCAAACTTTTCAAACATTCTGTCGTAGTATCCAACAACGATTTTAATTGACTGGCCGATTGAGTAGTCAATTTCCTTTGCATAAATAACCTCTTTAATATGGAATTGACAATTAGCCTTTTGTTCCCGTAGCGCTTTTGAAGGATGTCCCATGCTTGAGTATAATTACTTTCCAAAACTTGTACATGCTTTAATATTGCCTCTGCCTCGCCCGACACACTCGTTTTCAAATAATGTAATTTTTGTACATTGCTAAGCGACGTGTTGTTATGCACGATTGACATGAAAAGGTCTTTAAAGGCTGGCCATTGTTCATATCCACCATAAAAGGTGGGAAGATTAATTCGTGGTAACTTCCCTAATTGATTATCAGCGATAGTTGTGATGGGGTTGATTTGCTGTGTGCTGTTTAACAAGTCCTTAAGGTCACCTTCTATGTTTAGGTATAAATCTTCGTAAATAAAATATTCTTCATTTATGAAATATTGCGTCACAGCTCGTTGTTCTCGTGGCATAACCTTTATTAATTCCTGATGCGTCTGTTTAAATGTCGCCCAGTACTCTTGTATGCAATTTAACCTCGCTTCAATATAACCTCTAGTTAGTCGTACCTTAGGGCATTTCTTCAAATTAACTTGAGTTTTTCGTAGTAAACTTGCCGTGTCTTCTAAAACAGTCATTAATTGATCCGCCGTAGACATTTTCGTACTATTCACTTTTCGTATAATCTCGTATAACAGCAAGTAAACACAACGTTAAGCGAGTTGTTTTAAATAATGAAATGTGTATTGCTTTAAATCGTGCACTTAAACTGGTTTTGTATCGGCTGCGCTAATCACTTTGTTTTTGTTCTCGCGGCTACAGCTGGTCGCCGGAGCCGGCCGCTCGTCGCTTGATACACAATTCGGTTCGTTTGGACCATATGTTGAATGCAGTAAGGTTCATTGTTGTATGAGGAACGAAAACACGTCTTGTTGTTATGATTTTTGTAATGCGACTAAATAATAAATACACATTCATAATGCTGTTAGCTCGAAGAGGTGGCGTTAACACCCGTTTTAATTGCTCCTGAGTGTACATTTCTGTTTTAGATAGCGGTCAGTATTGACTGAGTATCGTTTATGTAGTCGAAATTTACGATTCAGCATTAAATTGTATTTCAAATGATCATTTTCGTAAACTCCTATCTCATTTAGACTTTGATATCAAATTGAACCATTTAGTGTACTCAATAAGGTCGATTTATTTATGTATTCTCATTTTGAATTTGTTTGATCGGCCTAGTTTAATTTATACCCGACTACCTGTGTTGTTGATCGCTGACAACAGTTTGGAAGCAATATTGACTTGATATATTTAACATTTAACAGGATTTGAACCAATGATTGGTTTGCTAGGCAGTGGTTGGTGGTTGAGGATAGCGTCCACTCGCCTGGCAATATTAAATGTTGATGGGGGAGCAGGTGGATCGGGAGTGTGGACCCCAGAGAAGCTCATAGAATTCCACAGTCAGTGAGAGTGGTTTTTGTTTGGGTCCAATCCATTGTCCTATTGTGCGGTTTTGCTAACCACATTGTAGTCCGTCCTAAAAGATAAGCGTACTTCATAGATAAAGACTGCATCACCCAAAAAAAAAATCAGGTTATCAATTCTAGGGCCTTTGCCTAAAGTTTAAATTGCTTTAATAGAAATGTTTAGTCGGATTTTACATTTATGACCACCATTTACCAGAACACCTGAGAACAAAGGCGTCTGGACCGCCATTTTTCTATGAGTGTAGTCGTAATCTATTGCTTACGAAGATAGATTCGATATTCAATTGAACTTTCGACGTGGCGTGGCTGTAAGGACTTTTTTACAATATAGTAATTTTGGTGTTTTGTGGTTTTAGTGGTGTGGTGTGGTTTAATAATTATCTTTTGTTTATTTAAGTGCTTTGGACAAAACTCGATTAAAAATAAAATATTAAATAAATAAATATTACGGGACAAATTTTCCTCAAATTGAACCAGTCCCATAGTAAGCTCAATCAGACTTATGGTCGTGGATACGACATTCGTCACGTTCTAATAAGTTTGCAAGTGTGACGGGCATCTTATCCATGACGAAAAGTAATAAAAAGGCAACAATCACAACATCCGCTGTTCTCGCGTAGCTTCGCTAGTGAAAAAGCACCTTTAGTGTTTTTCCCCCTTTCCACCCTAACTCTCGCCCAGTTAGCAAGATAAACAGATAACTCCGACTGAAGCACAATATTAACCCGGAGGCCTCTGCGGCGGTTAAATAAAAACAAGGGTATTTTTCTTGTTCAAACTTGCCTGTCAATATTGGTTGGAAATTATTGGCGGTCAGTGTTGTTTTTAAATGGGTTTCAACTGATTCGGGGGTCGGGAATTGAAGGTAAAATAAGCAAGCTACGAAAACGGTCTCGATAAAATTTATCTCTTTTAATTGTGACGGTGGGTTGGCGATGGTGTAAATTGAGATCAATTCAATATTATTTATTATTAATTGCAGGAGCACTAAATTTTATTTTTTTCTCTTTAATTTGAAATTTAGAATTTTTGTTAGCAGCGTTACTACTGCTTAGTACAAAATTAGTTTAGTATGGGATGGCGCATCGTTACTGACGATTTCTCAATGTAATTTGAGACGTTGGTGCCGTTAAAAAAAGAGGCCTAAGTCTTCTAAGATAGATGTCGCTGTATGCTTCCCTAAAGGCATTGTTTGTGGGGAACTAGTGAAGGATTTCGTGCCCGAGTTTCTTTGGTTCTGATGATAGCTCAGTAGCTAGAGGGATTGGCCGCGTATGCCAGATGTCGGGGGTTTGAATCCTGCTCGGAACACTAAATATTTATCTTTAATTTCAAATTTTGAAATTTCGTTACCAGCGACACAGACGATAAAAAAATAATTTAAGTAAAAATTATGTTGGAAAATATAAAAAAAATTGCTAGATATTTCTAGGATAGCTAGCGTAATGTAAAAACCCAGTTTGTGACATTTTCATTCAGTGCAACTGCTGACTGACCTAGTGTCAATATAGCAAAAACTCGGATTCTAAGATTCCATGGATAAATGTCATACAATTTATGAATAATATGTGTTTTGTGATTATATGAATGAATATGAACCCAAATTCTAACCTTTTATTATCTTACCTAGCGTATACGAGGTATTTGACGAAAATTATTAAAAAAATATACGAGTATATATCATTTATAAATAAATAAATAAGTATTGGGGGATAATCTTACGCAAATCGACCTAGTTCTAAACTAAGCAAAGCTTGTAATATGGGTATGACGACGATATACATACTTATACAGGGTGTTTGGTAACAGGATGCAAAGACTTTCAGAGATGATAGAGGAGGCCATTTTAGATATCTTAGACATTACTTGTTTTAGTACATTCTCTTAATTTCCAAGATATGCACCATTTTATTTTGAAAATTGTATGGTTTCCATACTACCATACATTTGGATTATGTTTAGATTTTTTTAATGTTACCTTTTTTTCTGGCTTATCGTAATTTTTCAGTAGCCGTAGGAACTAAGGAAGTTTTTAAAATCAAATGAACATGGTATTCATACACGAATTTATCTCCATACATTTTAAAAAATCGCATCTGAATACCATGTGAATACAGACAGTAAAAAGTCGTTAGCCATAATTCAATTAATTTCAAAAGCTTCCTTAGTTCCTGCAGCTACTGAAAAATTATGATAAGTCAAAAAACGAGAATATTAAAAAAATCTAAACATTTTCCAAATGTATGGTAGTATGGAATACATACAATTTTCAAAATAAAATGGTGCATATCTTGGAAACTAAGAGACTTTGTACTAAAGCAAGTTGTGTCTAAAATATCTAAAATTACCTCCTCTATCATCCCTAAAAGTCTTTGCATCCTGTTACCAAATACCATGTATAGATAAATAGATATTTTTTTTATTAAAAATGGGATTGCTCTTGGCCAGCATCTAGCCAGGGGGCAAAGATGAGGCCGACGATGAAGCGAGCTCACCCAGAAGATGCCTATTCACTCGTGCCTTAAAAAGGTCCAAATAAATACATAGAACGCATCAACGACTCAGGAACAAATATTCGGGGTCACCACACAAATCATTATTTGCCTCCTGGCAATAAGCATATATGGGCATTCCCTGACCAGGATTCAAACCCGGGATCTCCGGCTTCGTAGGCAGGGTCACTACCAACTAAGCCAAAATGGTAGTCAAATGTGACCTAAAGTTGTTTAAACGTCAGATACCAGTGTTATGAAATGCACGACGCCACTTTAACGTACTCTAATACATCGATATACCTATAAAGCGACTTATTAAGTGAAATACCTGTATTCCCGTGGATGGAAACGACACAAAATGCATACACCCGTACAATGTGTATATACATACACCCGTTAAAATTTTATATCCAATATTATTTTGACCCGATGCTGTTGATAAAGATAAATACCTAAATTTCTACTTAACCAACAGTCAAATATGACACAAACTAATGCATAAGGATGATAAAATGGTCCGCTAATCATACTTGAAAAACAAACATCGTTAGTATTTTTGACACCTCAAAACTTATTCCGACAGGTCTAAAACGTCGTGTCAGATACATTTAATAAAACTTAATGTAGTATCAATCGATTTCATTTCAATTTGATACGAGTCCATATCACTATCGCTCCGTTTACACCGTGATAATATCACAATACTGGGATGTCAATACAGTCAATACTAAAGCAGATTTCATTATTGCCTGGATTCTATTTCAATATAGTGTGTATCGCGTGAGAGATATATTTTTTTTTAATCATACCTATTATGTTTCTCATATAATTTTTATTGACCTGTCTCTTGCCCCATTTAGGGTCCTAGATGATTTTTAAGTGGTTATTAAAGGCACTGACAGATAATTATGGTTAAACAGCCTACCTATATATATGCCCCAAAATCAAAACAGCAGTGATTTAAACTAGGAATATCTAAAGATCTGTTGCACCTTAATTGAACATTAATAATTAAAACACATCGTTTGAAAGTGGCAACGGCTCTTTTGCTAATCGAACAGTTTCCAAAGCGCCAGAACACATGTAACGACTTGTGTGAATTCAATTTCGAATTGAATTGTAATCTCCTGTATCTACATTCCCACCGCATTGCCATACATTTAATCGGTAAGACAGCTGCTGTGCTATTCGCAAGCTGTTTATATTCATTGCGCGTCACCCCTAGTGTAAGCCTAGCCAGTCTAACCTCAACAGTTACACGGCGAGAACTCTCGACCAGAGGGTTTGCCGAGACTTCTCGCAAACTCAGTTAACAGTCCACACACACAGTGTGTTCTCACTTATGTTCTTGTCGCCATCCGGCATGGACGTCGAGGACTTTACATTTGCGGTGGCTTTAAAAGCCCAGACGATGGTGGTAAACAGAAATACAGACGTGTATCTATCGTTATGTGGTCGCATTAAACCAGAACGAGAGTGTTCTCGCCCGTGAATGTCCTCTAAAGCTGACTAAAAAACTGACACCGATCGGAGAGCGACCGAACGCGAGAACGAGAAGACAAGAAATTCATCACATTCCTGGATTCCATTCTCGGATGTTCTCGGGTCTTCTCGCCGTGACTATAGACAGGTCGACGGCTGATTTGACTTGCTATTTCGGCTACAATAGGTTCTACAAGGGTTGTGCAAGTAGGTTGTATATCTATACTCCGACAGGGCTGGCACTTTGTGACATTGCGTATAAAACGTACAAATAAACAGTCAGCTACCAACCGGCCTTTCAATCATAAGAGGTTTAAGGGCTGCTCCGAGCAGATAATGACCGCTGTTTGCACTGACTCCTGCTACAAGTTGCAAGTTGCGTATCGGTATATAATGCTCTCAAGCTAAATTTCTTTTATTGTCGATTGAGAGGATGATTTCTGCTTGAATCGTCATGGAAATAACGCCGCGAACATTGTCAAAAAATGGCAAATACTGTGAAGACGTATGCTCCGGGCGTTTTGGTTCACTTCACTTCTGTGGCCGTATGAAATATGGGGACCATGTAGAAATATTTTGTAGTAAGTAGGAATTGTTAGCGTGCATGTCCAAATTATTCACAAAAACTTTGTCCCTTAAAAATGTGGGCAATGTAGTCAGCTAGACCTAGACGCCCGGGAAATACCCTGAAGCACAAAATTAATGACTCTAGAATTAGACAGTGTATACCCGCTTTTGTATGATCTGCCAAGTTTTTTAGACAGTGGACTAACGTACTTATGCACAGAAAAATAAGAATTGTACCAGAGAGTCGTACAAATTATGCATAACCGGAGGCCAGACTTAGGCTGGTAAGTCTGAGATAATTTGTCAGTAAGCATCGTGAATACTAGCTCTGCAATGTAAATCCGTTGTAAAATGTACGGAATTGGATTTAGCGGGGGCGGTCCATCGAATAATAGAGAGCCTGTTGAGTTATTCCATTCCGATAGTGAACGAGAGCTAGAGATGTATTTGGGCTATTATTCAGGCTTTTGTTGCCAAGGTTCTTAAAGTGAAATTATTGGGAAAGGGTGGAAGATGCCATTTTTATTTCTAGGGTGTAAATAGGCTATTTATGACTCTGTTCGATTGAGTTATATAGGAACATTGGTTTCTAGCACACAAAAACGAACTTAAGAGGTAGTTAAGGTAGGAGTAGGGGTAACGGTTAGGGGTGAGGGATGGTCTGTTCATGAAGCAAGCAAAGAAATGTATGGAGGTATATAATATCATGATACCTGTGATAATAGCCGTAATGCAGTAGTATGCTTTAGGAAGTAGATTTTCTTGGGACAGTAGGTTGAGAAGTGTTATAAAAAGACAATTCTTGTTACAATAGAGGCAATTTTCGAGCGTGTGAAATCTTGAACTTAATGTGATTTTCCATAGAACAACAACTGCAACAACAAATGACAGAATTACAAAAATTAAGATTGACAAGCTAGACTGATGGCCTGGTAAAAGTTGCAGGAGCCCATAGGATGAGGGTGGCGCATACCGGTCAACGTGGCAGTCTTTGGAGAGGCCTATGTCCAGCAGTGGATGTTCTTCCGCTGATATGATGATGAAGATGATGAGATTTGACAAGTTATATAATCAATTAGTAGTTCAATGTTCGTTTATTTTTATTAACGTTCTTTAGCTTGCGCTCCCAGCCTAAGCAGAGACCTCAAGAGGCGCTTCGCCCCGACAGGCGAAGAGCGCGGAATATTGACCCATCTGCATAACGGATGCGGCCTTTTAACGCGAGGTGAGGCAGGATCACTTCGCAATTGAATTATTGACTGGGATCTGCTTTGATCTTTCAAGAGAGTTCTATGCTCAGCTGTGGGCAATTACAGACTGGGAATTATGATGATAATGATGTGCTTTTTATCTATAGATGTAGATCGTCTGTTCAGACATGTTTGTCGCTGAAGTAGAACTTAGAGGCTCACCCTGTTTCTTTCTTCCACTGAGGCGGCTATCGCTTCAAAAGAAAGGAATGAGTGTATTTTGAGCTTCTCTGCTGCTAACTATGTGACCAGACTCCAGCAGTTTGATGTCAGTCCTAAGAACTCGTAAATTATACAACGATATAATACTAACTTCCTGACGTGATACATACATACATACATAAACTCACGCCTATATTCCCAAAAGGGGTAGGCACTGTAGGCAGAGCACATGAAAATTAATTTTCAGTGCTACTTTTAGCAAATGCAGATGGCGAAAATGTGATATTGCGACGATATATATATATCCTGATGTGATATGAGAACTATTTAGTCGTGCATGTAGTACCAACCTTCGTAGTTACATCTGCTATGTAATCAACTTAAATCTATCTTGTTACAAACTATGACATTCGTTATTTCTCCGTATTTCATCTCCTAATATTACGTACAATTTTATGATAATTAAAACCTATATCCTGTAGGTTTTGTCTTCATTTCACTTTCACCCCCCATTCCATCCCTTAACCTTAAGACGACATACCTTCATATTATGTCTACCTTTATCCCGAAAATAATTCCTCAAAGGATTGAAATGTAAGGATAAATCGGTACAGGTCGGCCAACTTCTCCATTAATCGGTCTGCTGTAATGTTGAACTAGTTTGAACTAGATAACTCGGAAACACTGCGTCCTGCGGGTGACCACCGTCGCCGGCCACCGCGTGTCGCCCGTGACCACTGCATTCACAGTACGATTGATAACAGAAGGTACAATTAGATTAAATTAGAGTTTACTATACCAAATTGTGAGTGCGTAAGATTATAAACAAAGCAACCCTGACGGTAATGTGTACTTTGCTCCGTAAATAACTTATTTCAAATATCTCAGTGTTTATTCACAGACTGGGTGGCACAGATACATTTTGGTACAATCTGTAATATATTAATTTCATCAACACGAATGCGACAGAAGAGCTATAAGCAGTCGCCATTACAGATGTAGTATTTATTCATCATCTATCACGTAAAATGGCAAAATACCAACAGTATTAATTCTAGCATTTGTCATTGACTAATAGTTTCACAGTCAATTAACGGACGTGAAAGTGTCAACCATTTAATACGATAATTGATAGACACTTCGGGTCTAGTCGTTCCCATCGTGAAGCCTCGGAATACTGAGGTTTCACGATGGGAACGAATCATTAACGACATGTGTATACTCGTATGCATTGTAACATGCATAAGATATAACTCAACTTGCTGCTAAGTACTTACCGATGCCTGTCTCACTCGCACTGTGGGTAGAAGGAGGGCGGCTGTTGTTCTAGCCCCGCAGAAATATCGGTTAGCTCTCTGATTCCTTAACAATAGGTTCTTCAGCACCTTGTTACTATTCACGTTGCAATATATATGTGTGACTAAACGGCCGTCTTCTTGTCTTGGTCTTGGTCTCGTGCTGCTGTTGGTACGTGCTGGGCGTCTGTTGGTTAGAACTGTCTTGTCATCATTGTCTGTTTTTTATCTAATTCCTTTAGTTCAATCAGTTCAAAATAGTCAGCCCAATAGTTGTCAGGTCTACGCGCAGATTGAACTACAGTGACGGCAAGTTTACAATATCATATATCATACTGTTTTTCTATTCAGCATGTTGGAACCACTACACAACCGCTATAGCACCTGCATCGTGGCCGGCGACCGCAGCGCTATGCGTCTTGGAATGCCGGAAACGCCACACGTAACTTACATTCCGCACTGGCCGGGGAGACACAATCATTTACGAGAATTATGACTACAGCCTGGCCTGACTACAGTAGAAAGTACATTAGGGGATCCATCCATCTCTTTTCCATTAGTGAGGCCCGAGGTCTTGTTATTCATTCCTCTAAACAGAGATAAAAGTACTAATTTATCATTTGTTAAAACCTATATCGTATTTTAAACATCGGCATTTATTACTATTGATAATGTCTACTGATATGACGAAATTTATTGCACCGGTGTATTAATCAAGAGATAATCATGTAGAGGACGGCCGAGGTGCTCAAAAATGGGGGAAAAGCGATGATTGTCACACATTTTCACAGTCGAATCATAACCGGGAGCCAATATTCCATCCGTGATATTTGACAGAAGCGAACATATTCCCACTCGGATGTGAATCTTAGGCCGTTATTCGACTCGTAGATACCTTAGTAAAGTTCAGAGGTAGAGGCAGAGCGCCTGCCCCGTTGGATAAAAGCTGTGAAGTACCCATTTGCGGTGGGAACTAGCTTCGAGGATTCTTTACGAATGGCACAGAACAGGTGTGCCTAGGCGAAGGTGGTACAAGACGTTTGTAGTAGTCAAGACCCTCAGCAATGGGAGACGACTGAGACGTGTGTATCATTATGTGACGTGTACTCGTGTTGTCATGGCCCCTGTTTCACAGGGACATGTCCTTTTTGTCAAATATAGCGGTGAAATACCGACCATGAAAGTGTATTTTGAAATTTATCGCCCACATTCTTCTGTAAAATAACCCGGCTAGTATAATGGGTATTATGTTCATGTCTTACGTGATGTTTTGGGTGAATTGGTGCTAGCTGGGTTGAGGTATAAAAATAAAAGTGGGAAGATGCCCTCATTTGTCAATTTTTAACAAGGAATACCAAAAAGGGCTAGCGAAAAATTATCAATGCTGTGTCAATGTTATCATTCTGGAGATCGCGCATAAGAAAAAGTAACATTTAGTGTTAGATTTGTCGTCATCGTACCTGAACGGTACAGTCGACCCTGTCGACTACAAAAAGATGTAAGTACCTATACAATTACAATACAATACAAATATATATATTTTTTACTAATAGAAAAATAAAACAAAAACACAAGGAACATATGTGGAACCATTATTTAATAAAAATGAAAAAAATGGGTACCTTTCTGTAGCCGACTCGACTGCGTTACACCTAAAATACAGGAAACTAACCATCGAACCGTTTCAAAACCAACGGAAGCCAGATAGCCTCGCCTGCAGGCATGCAGATACATGTTGGATGTATCACTTCACTTTTTTCATGTGCATTTTTTAACACTGTCACAGAAATGTTATCGTGGAAATTTTGAAACAGGCGTTTAAAACTATGTCTGATAAAAAAAAATACGGCAAAATCTTTCACTCCTTTGAGGTTATAACTGAGTTATAGAAACAGAACGTGTCTCTTATTCCCGTATAGTTTTCAAGAGACTTCAAAAAAGAAGGTTTCAAGTACACACTTACTAAAATTGCATCCGAGAACCAGGTAGAGAGGTAGAGCGCAGCGAAATGTCAACTCGGTCCTATTTGGAGCAGTCCAACTGGGGAAGAACTTCCTTATCAAACCGAAGATCACAGCCATAATCACACACGTATTGCTTACTGTAACAATAGCAGGCATGTGGTTTTGTGTGCCTGGTAGTAAGGTCACCAGACCTCCCTAGGATGCGCTGTGTGAGCCGTGAAGTTGAAGTGTATTGTGGGAGATGAGCTAGCAATCTGTCACTGCAATATCACATTTTCTCCATCCATTTATAAACCTGCAATAGTTAAAAGTGGCTCATAAACTCACGCCTGTATTCTCAAAAATGGGTAAAGCACATGAATCCTAATTTCAGTGCCATTTTTAACAATTAAAGATGAAGAAAACGTGATAATGCAACGACAACCACTTAGTTGGCAGTTACCCTGCCTAAGAAGTTAGTGGTCCCGATTTGGAACCCCGTGCATCACAGTACAAGTTTTGCTTAGTTTCGGACTATGTCGATTTGTGTATAATTGTCAACAAATAGTTATTTATTTTAGGTTGGGGAACCACACGGGGAACTTTCACCGTCGTGTTGTCAAAATAAACCTTTATTACCATATACACCACCCCAGCGACTGTCTTCCGATTTTTTAAATATCTACTAACTAGACATTTTGTAGTTTAAATAGGTTATAGAGCTTCGCTCTGTTAAACACCTCATTCTAATAGGCATCCTAAAGGATCGGATAGCCGTTGCGCTCCATTTGCAGGATAAAGATTTATCACAAAGTTATGACACTAATCGCTCCGTATTAGGCCGGGCTGGCGTGTGAGGAAGAAATAGTAAAACAGGCACGTGAGCCGCCTGTCTGAATCTCGTTAGCTGGCGTCTGACACCCCATTACCTGCCCGAATTTATCACCGCGGCTGCGTAAGACATAGGAGACAAGCGTGTGTCGATCTAGTGGCCAGCATTTTTAGTACGCGACAAGGCTTAAAGTACGAAGGTAAGGCTGCATTTGTGACAGATGACGAGGTACCCGAAGAGGCAGGGCACAGCGAGACCGTATAGACTCGAGCAAGTATAGGTCTACAGTCTCCCCCGCCTGTTGTAAAAAGCGACTAAGGTGGTCACCTTGAGTGTACAGTGGGGCGGGGGCCGTAGCATCTGGCTATCAACCCCAGAGATGGTGACTTAGATCGTTTTAAAATGAGGCAAAAGGAGTAGGTAAAGCGCGAGGCGTGTTCGACTGCGTTCAGTATTGAGATCCCGGAGTACTTCGCATTAGAGCGCAGATGGTGCTTACCGTGGAGTATAGGTTTGCGTGAGCTGGGTTTCCGCAACTCGACGTCATATGCGCTGATTTTGCGTCAACTGCGGAGTATTTAGTGGATAGAAATACCACATATATTGCAGAAATATGTGTATTTCTTAAGAAATATAATTATTATTTTACTAAGATTTCACAACGCAACCCTAACGCAAGAATTATACACAAAAATAAAGTATATATTCCGAAGGCAAACTTAAAATTTTATAATAATAATGTTGTTGGGATGGCCGCTAGAATCTATAATCACCTGCCTACGGTTTTGTTGGAATTACCTATTAAGACATTTGAAACGCAACTGTTAAAATGGCTATCACAGGTAAATTTCTATTCACTTAATGAATTTTTTAACAATAAATCTATACAGTAGTATTTTAAAACATTTGCATGCCTACTACTTACTATAAGATAACAAACATTATTGAAACCCACTGTATGTAAAAACACCTTCATAATGTACATGATGTTTGGCAAATTGGCTTTCATAACTCAGTCATTCCCCGATAGCTGTCGAAATATCATCTCGCTCATGTTTGCATCTACCGAACTGGGGAAGTAACTAAACCTCACAGAAGACCATAGCACCATTTGTAGCTACTTGCTCTGTAGGCATTTGGTGTTGTGTTGAGAGTAAGAGACCTGCAATTTTGTCTAGCTAGCTGAAATTTATGATCAAGGAGGTCGTTTAAAGGCACTGGTTCCAGCCTTCCTCGATAAATGGGCTAACAACACAAAAATAATTTTTCAATTAGAAACCAGTAGTTCCTGAGATTAGCGCGTTCAAACAAACAAACAAACTCTTCAGCTTTATAATATTAGTATAGATAAGGGTTGCTTAGTTCTATTCACAAGTACGTACAGGCGTTAGCGTTTCCACAATCGCTATACAACCGGCATCTCGCTCCGTATTAGACTGACATTCTGACATATGACTTATTTTCATTCATCCTTTATTGTTTTATTTATACTCATTTGTTTCGACATTGTTGTACTGCGTGCACTTAGTATTATTATATTATGTGCTGCAAACTATACATTATTTTCTACTATAATTTTTTATACACTTATTGCAAATTATTATTGTAAAACGATCGCTATATGACCACTGACTAGTACGAGTATAAGCAAAATGTGTTGTTTTATATGAAAATTGTATCATGAGATGAATAAACTAAACTAAACTATAAAATATCTATTCGTTCTCACCCGTTTTAGTTCAAGGCTTGTACCACAACCGTCACGGTAGTTCAGAATACGCGGCATAATAGAATAAACTACAAGACAAGCGACATGATTCATAGCGCGAATGATACTGATCTGCGTAAACTAAACGTAATACGGTTAACGATGAATCCTCTTTGTTCAGGATAAGCGTTGCAGACTTTCAGTTATGGTTTAATATGATCGTTAAAACGGTTATACCACGCGCGTAGATTATACGCCGCTTTAAACAGATAGCTTTATTAAATATAATTGTTTATGTTATTCTTTTATATTTTCTTCTGATAGATTAACAATTATACTCTCTTAATTATGAATTAGGCGCCTTCCTGAGTTGTCGATGCGGAGGCGGTACGATATGAGAAAACTGTCAGCTGTCAGTGTAAACCGATGCTAATGCAGTACTGTCCCACTTCTGCGCATGGTATTACTACTGCGCAAACGTATTACTGACAGTATTTTATCAAGTAAGGAAATCTCACATCGGTAAATTCACGTCAAAAAGCAAAATACCTATGACATACCACTCCCGCCTCGCCAAGCCAGGAAGGCGCCTTAGAGTGATATTTTCATTCCAGGACCAGTTGACAAGTACCTAGTTGAGAAGTTGACTGGTAGAAAAGTCTGTCGTTCGGTGGTAAAACGGGAAAGATCTCCGGACTTTTTTCTGAAGATCGAAGCTGAAGAAAGTGAAGACGTTGTCATGTATTTGCAACTACCGTATACCGACTTTCAGAATATGTGATTATATTTTAGTCAGTTAGAGATACTGGCGTGATATAGGTCGCTCTTTGCTTCTAGTTTTCATGCGAGGACAGCTAAGGAGTGGAATTCTCTTCCGGAAAACCTTTTCCCAGATCCTTATAACTTGGGTCTTTTCAAGACGAGAGTGAATAGGCACTATCTTGGTACGCATGTAACACCCTCGACCTCATCGTCACTTACCATCAGGTGAGATAGTGGTCAAATACTTATCTATTTTGTATAAAAAATAGGTATGGCCCTTTTCCTGGAGAAGTAAGCAGATTGACTTATAGTTGGTGACCTTCGTAATCTAATCCCAAGATTTGGCCTAGGTACTAGTTTTACGAAAGCGCCTGCTCTCATATCTTCTAACTTAAAAACTTGTTAGGAGATCCTCCGGTTTTCTACCACCGAAAAGTTGCTGTTTAATATCACATGACAATTCGTTAATACAAAGTAAAAAAAAAAAAAAAACTTGCGGAAAACGGTAAATACAAGCAATCTGAGTGTTTGGCCTCGTATGAATTTCCCTAGCCCAGTTTGCTTGAATTTCCCATGAATAAAATCTCATTTGCATAAGACGTGTGTTTTATTTCAATACATATTTTTTTGTGACAATGACAGTAAAAAACGTTCGTAATGTTTGACACTCGACATTTAAATATTGAACATAGAAAAAGTAA
The DNA here is from genome assembly GCA_905163555.1 of Notocelia uddmanniana. Taxonomy (NCBI): domain Eukaryota; kingdom Metazoa; phylum Arthropoda; class Insecta; order Lepidoptera; family Tortricidae; genus Notocelia; species Notocelia uddmanniana. Next base: position 5,081,004 of record LR991057.1, read on the forward strand.
GATGAATATAAAAAAGGTTATGCGTCAACACGTCGTACATACCGCCCACCAAGTACGTATAACGGACTTTACCGCCCACTATGAGCGTACAAAATAAAATAATAACTAACATAACATGAAAACACTTAAAGTTTTAGATAAACTAAACATTTTAATTACATTTTACCAACATTCTTTACAAAATAAGTAGGAACATACATCCTTAATCAGATACAGGTAGTAGACATAACTTATTAGTGGGTCTTTTAATACAATTATTTTTTATTTTTAAAGTGACTACCCGCGTAATCCCATCCTTCCCAGGGTGTTTCTCTAGCACTTTACCAAACAACCAACGACTGGGTGGCAAATCATCCTCTCTTACCAGTACGATATCACCAACTGAGGGTTCAGGATTTTGATCTGTCCACTTATGACGCTGCAAGAATTTGTTTAAGTACTCCTGTGACCATCTCTTCCAAAACTCTTGCACCATTCTTTGTGTTAATTGCCATCTACGTAGAGAACTTATTCCCCTATCTAAATATTCATGATCAGGCACTGTGATCAACGGTTCGCCAATTAGAAAATGTCCTGGTGTTAGCACATTGATATTTTTTGGATCAATATTCAATCGAGATAGAGGTCTCGAATTGAGGCACGACTCTATCTGTGATAATACCGTTGTCATTTTTTCGAAGGTTAAGGCGGTGTCGCCTATAACTCTTCGCAAATGGTATTTAACAGACTTGACACCCGCCTCCCCCAAACCTCCAAAATTAGGAGCATGTGCAGGGATAAAGTGCCATGTTGTATCATTGGTAGCTAACTCTTCTGCGATTTCCTTGTAGATACTTGATTTTTCGGATCCGAACTAGCTTTTCAGCTCCTTAGAAGCGCCAACAAAATTAGTGCCGTTATCCGACCAGATTTCTTGACAATATCCTCTTCGCGCTACCATTCTTCTAAAAGCTTGAATAAACCCTTGTGATGTCAAGTTGCTCACCACTTCAATGTGTATAGCACGAGTGGACATGCACACAAATAACGCTATATAGCCTTTGTAAAATTTATACCCTCGATCACTTGCTGTTCTTAAGTTTATTGGGCCGGCATAGTCAACACCTGAAAACTTAAAAGGTCGAGTTGGTGTAACTCTAGGCGAAGGTAGTTGACCCATTAGCTGAGTTTGAGCTGTCGCCTTTTATCTCACGCAGATAACCAGTGATCGTTATCAACGTCCACTTTTCGTAGCAAAGGGTATAGTTGGCAGAAAAAATAAATACATTTGATTATTTACTTTTGTTCTTAACCATAAATAAATACTTACCTTCTAAGGACCTCTAGATATAAATCTTTACGGTACAAAACCTTTTCCGCCCTAATATATTTTTAAAACAATGTACGTCAAATGACATAAAATGTCATAAAAATACAACTGTAGTTGAAAATCTAATTACACTACTCTAAGTGTTTACTTTTATCTAAATAAACCAATGCACATCGTATCTAGAGTGGATATTCAAGTATTTCAAGTGGAGTCCTAATAAAGTGCACGTACGATCACAGTATTTACATTGACAGCATGGATTTGACACAATACCCGGATTTTATTACGACGGACAAAGCCACGCGATGTACTGTTTGCAATATCAATATTAAAAGGAAAAAACACAATATAGATAAACACTTAAAGTCAAAATCTCACATAAATAAAATAAGCGGTTCATTCTGTCTTTCTAAGCTACAAAAAAGCTTAAAAGACAACCCTGATTTTGAACTCAAAAACAGTAAGTTATTTTGTAAATTGAGTGATTCAACATTTCATCCCTCTTTATCTAAATTAAACCGGCATATGAAAACTGATTCTCACCAAAAACTTTACAAAATGAAAGACGGACAAAAACAGTTCAACAAAGATTTGACCGAATTCATGATTCATTGTAACATACCGTGGTCAAAACTTGACAACCCGAAATTTCGGAATTTTATGGAAAATATTTTAAACAATAAATACGGAAATAGCGTAAATTTACCAAGTGAACCCAATATACGCCTGAAATATCTTCCAAAAATTTACGAGGAAAAAAAAGATCAAATCAGGCAGGAACTACAAAATGAGACGATTTGCCTTAGCGTTGACGAAACAACAGATTCATGTGGGAAAAAAGTGGCGAACGTTTTGATCCAGTCATTGAATGGAACATGCACCAAAATGTATTTGTTTGCATCAAAGGTTCTGGAAGAAACCAATTATTTAACTACAACCAGACTAGTAAACGAAACGCTTAAAGATCTTTGGGGCCATCAATATAATGAGAACTTAGACAAATTACTGTTTTTTGTAACTGATGCTGGATCATACATGCTCAAGGCGGGAAAATGTCTCACACAGGAATATCCAAATTTAACACATGTAACATGCTTCGCACACGGACTGAATCGCGTCGCAGAAAAAGTGAGAAGTCTTTACCCTAAAATCAATAAATTAATAGACTGCGTAAAAAAAGTTTTCCGTAAAGCTCCTTCTAGAACGAAAAAATTCCGAATGATGTATCCAAACATTCCTCTTCCTCCACGACCAGTGATAACCAGATGGGGAACATGGTTAAATGCTGCTTCATATTACAACAAATATTTTAATGAAATCAAGACTGTGATCAATACTTTAGATTCACGTGAAGCAAGAACAATTGTCGACGCCAAGAAAATTTTTCGTGATCGCAATTTAAAATCAGATTTATTGTTCGTTGACACAAACTTCAACATAATCACCAAGTCAATTCAATTGCTGGAGGATCCAAATCTAGAACTGAAAAGTTCATTAAAATTATCTCGGACTTGATAAAAACAATGGCAAAGTTGAGATTACATCCCAAGGGCAAGGAAGTTTATTTTAAGCTAAAATATGTCCTGAAGAAAAACCCCAGTTACAGTACTGTAAACGTCGTGCAGCAGCTGATTAAAGGCAAAGAGGTGGATATGCCGGAAGGTGTGAATAAAAATTGTGTGCAATATTTTAAAGACTTAAATTACCTTCCTGTGACTTCCGTTAACGTAGAAAGGTCATTTAGCTATTTAAAATGGATTTTTTCCAATCGACGTGAACGACTGACAGCCAAATCTGTTGAACAAATTTTAGTAATTTATTCACTATAATTTGGATACATTGTTATAAATATGTATATAAATCTCATAATTTGTAAAATATATAATGTATAAAATACTTGCGTTATTTGTTTTTTTTTGTCAACCATACTTTGCTACCAATACAGGACGTTGATAACGATCATTGCAGACAACACACTTGCGAATGCACTTCCGAATCAACTCTTTAACTCCAAAGATCCAGTATTTTGAGTTAAGATAGTTTTGCATCAACTGATTTGCTCCGTGACGTGTCTTTGAATGTGCATCAGCCACTATCAAACTAGCAAGGCCTGAATTCTTAGGTAGTAGAACAGGATGCTTGCTACCGAAGTTAATGTTTGCGTTTTCCAATCGACCGCCTATTCTCATAATACGGTAGTTGTCCAGAAATGGATTCAAAGATTTGATTGCTGATTTTTTAGGTAAATTTGTCTCCTTGGTTTCCAAAGCTTGATATTCTAGTCCAAAATTCTCGCGCTGACACTGTCGGATGCACGTGTTCATAGCTTCATGTACTTCTAGTCCAGTTAAATAGTTAGTATGATGCCGTTCAGTAATCGGTTTAGTCATGTTAAGAAATCTTCGACAATAAGCAATAACTCTTACGAGTCGAGTAAGCGTAGAATATCTTTCCCACAATGGTGTGTCTAAAGTTACGTGATGCACCTTTGCTTCTTCCAAATTGGTGTTATTGTCTTTAGGTTTCGCATAAGCAATGTTTTCTTCTTTTAGAAATTCTGGTCCGTTTAACCAAATCCCTGTGTTTAATAATTCTGATGGTCTCACCCCCCTCGAAGCGCAATCTGCAGGATTGTGCTTAGACACTACATGCTTCCATTGACTAGAGTCTAGCGTGGTCAGTATTTCTGAGACTCGATTCGCAACAAACGTTTGCCATCTGCTGGGGTGGCTGTTGAGCCATGCTAGCACAACCGTGGAATCAGTCCATGCGTGTATATTTTTCTTCTCTATATTTATAATTCGCGATACTTCTACCAGCAGCCTTGTCAACAATATCGCACCGCATAACTCGAGCCTTGGTATTGACACCTGCTTGATGGGCGCTACTTTTGTTTTAGCAGTGAGTAAAGAGACGATGACAGTACCCTGCTCGTTGACCACTCGAACATAAATAACTGCAGCATACGCTATTTTTGAAGCTTCGCAAAACCCATGCAATTCAACTGTATTGTTTTTTCTGTTGGTGCTCAACCATCGAGGTATTTGGATCTGTGTCAGCAGAGATAACTCTTCCCGATAAGTTGTCCATTCTTGTAATAAATTGCTTGGCACTTCTTCATCCCACCCAATACCAGTTAACCATAGCTTTTGTATCATTGCTTTAGCCAGAATAAGGCTTGGTGCGATCCATCCTAATGGATCGAAAAGTCTTGCTATGTCTGCTATAATATTTATTTTTGTTGCAGGTTTTTTCATCGGGGGAAGTATCACTGAATATTGGAATTCATCAAGACGTCGGTTCCAAGTAAGCCCCAAGATTTTTATTACTGAATCTAGTTTTATTTCCAGTTTTCGTCTAACCTCTTCATCATCCTTCCCCTCACGAATTTTCCCCAATAAGGTTTCGTTGTTGCTTGACCATTTTTGTAGCTCAAAACCAGCCTTGTTAAGTATATCGTTCATTTCTCGGAATATTTGAACGCCTGAATTACAAACACTCATCATGTCGTCCATATAGTAGTCATTTAAAACTCTGCTTGCTGCCATGGGGTATTTGTCTCCATCGTCAATTGCGACTTGCTGTAAAGCCTTGACTGCCAAATAAGGAGCTGCTGCTGTTCCAAAAGTTACTCGGAGTAAACGATAATGCTTCAACTCATCTTCAGCATTATCTCTCCACAGGAGTCTTTGGAAGTCCACATCTTCCTGATGCACCTTAACTTGCCGATACATTTTTACGATGTCAGATATGAGGCAAATTGGATGCAATCTCCATCTCAGTATGATATGTCGTAGGTCAGGTTGCAATCTAGGGCCGATCATGAGGTTATCATTTAGGGAAACTCCGTTTGTTCCCCTACAAGAAGCATCAAAGACGACACGAACCTTGGTTGAATCTCTATCTGGTTTCACGATGGCATGATGTGGTAAGTATACCGCTCCAATATTATACTTTTCATTTTCTGGAACTTCTTCCATATGTCCAAGTTTTGCATATTCATCGATCACTTCTTTGTATTTTGTTTTTAGTTCTTTGTCTTTATTAAGTCTATTTTCTAACGAATGAAATCTTTTTTCAGACACAGCCCGAAGGTGCCCATACTTGCAGCTTGGGTCATCATCTTTGAATGGCAGCCGCACGACGTATCTACCCTCATCGTCTCTTCTAGAGTGAACAGTGCTTCACATTGTTCCTCTTCTGCTGTTAACCGCTTCCGTTTGTATGGTGAATCCGCTTCTAATTCCCAAAATTGTTTCAGAATTTCATCCTCGTTGAGCTGGGTGTGCAACACTACTACGTTAGATGCCGGCTGTTTTGCTGTCTGGGCCATCCCAGATATAATCCAACCGAAACTTGTTTTCTGAGCAACCAATGTGCCTTTGTTACTTTTTTTTATACCTTCTTGAATTATACGACTATACACTTCAGCGCCCAATAAAATATCAATCTTGTTTGGTGTGTCATACTTAGGGTCCGCTAAGCGCATTCCTACTAAGTTAATTCCATTTAAGTCTGCAACTCTCCTGCTCGGCAGCAAAGCTGTCACCTTTTTTAAAATATAGGCCTTTACCCTAATTGTTATCTCTGGGTGTATCAATGATTGTATCCGGCTCGAAGGACCATGTTTGGCCTCGTATGAATTTCCCTAGGCCAGTTTGCTTGAATTTCCCATGAATAAAATCTCATTTGCATAAGACGTGTGTTTTATTTCAATACATATTTTTTTGTGACAATGACAGTAAAAAACGTTCGTAATGTTTGACACTCGACATTTAAATATTGAACATAGAAAAAGTAAGATGAATATAAAAAAGGTTATGCGTCAACATGTACACTGAGGTCTTTTCAAGATAGAGTGAATAGGCTATTGAACCAGTAAGCAAAATCTCAGGCCTTATTAGGGATCATTTCCAGATTCGATCACCTTTGGGGCCTGTCCTGCAGGCCAGAACCATACTTATCATTGGGGTCCCGTGAGCCAAGCGTTCGTTTCTCCGCACATGAGATTAATGAGGTAATCAAGAACATGAAGCGTGGCAAGTCCCCGGGGCATGACGTCCTAAGTATTGAACATTTGCATAATGCGGGTGTTCACTTGCCAAGGGTACTTGCCATGTTTTACACCTTTTGTATGAGGCACGGGTACCTGCCAAATGACCTCATGAAGACTCTGGTCGTGCCGGTCCCGAAGAATAAGACTGGAGATGCATCGGACAAGCACAATTACAGACCTATCTCATTAGCGACAGTGCTGGCTAAAGTGCTGGACAGTTTGCTTGATCGACAGTTACTTAAGCATATTAATTTACACGATGCCCAGTTCGGTTTCCGACCTGGGCTATCCACTGAGATGGCAGTACTGTGTCTCAAGCATACTGTCCAGTATTACACCACGAGAAAAACACCAGTATTTGCATGTTTCCTGGATTTGTCGAAAGCTTTCGACCTTGTATCGTACAGCAAACTATGGGAAAAGCTTTCAAAACACACCGAGCGGCCAGAAGAAACAGCTAACATACTTAAATACTGGTATGCTAATCAGTGTAATTTTGTAAAGTGGGGGGGTAGCTTATCGGACGTGTACAAGTTAGAGTGCGGTGTCCGGCAAGGGGGGTTAACTTCGCCAAGGCTCTTTAACTTGTACATGGACGGGTTGATACGTGAGCTCAGCAGTGCCGGGGTCGGCTGTTCAGTTGATGGGGTGTTTTTTAACAATATCAGTTACGCTGACGACATGGTACTGCTGAGTCCATCAATCAACGGACTTACAAAGCTACTAGATATATGTGTGCGGTATGCTGAGAGCCATGGCCTTGTGTATAACCCGAAAAAGAGCGAGTTACTAGTATTTAAGTCCGGAAATAAAACTTATTTAGATATTCCGCTAGTCAAAATTCGGGGCACTCCTCTTGAACGTGTCTCACGTGTTAAATATCTTGGCCACTGGGTTACAGATATCCTCACGGACGACGTGGACATGGACCGGGAACGTAGGGCACTGTCTGTTAGATGCAATATGTTGGCCCGTAGGTTTGCAAAATGCACTAAAAGCGTCAAACGGACTCTTTTCAAAGCCTTCTGCCAGTCATTCTATACATGCAGCCTATGGGTCAACTACACCAAAAAAGCATACAGTGCGCTACGAGTCCAGTACCATAATGGATATAGGGCACTGATGGCACTGCCACGGCATTGCAGCGCATCAGGAATGCTTGTCGAGGGAAATATAGACTCGTTCCAGGCTATAATGCGCAAAAGAACAGCATCCCTGATGCGCCGTCTTACAAACAGCACCAGCAATAGTTTGCTGGCTATTGTAGCTGGAAGGGTGGACGGATCCTTTTTTGAACACTGGACACGAATGCACATCAGCATGTGTCCAGTGTTCAAATAAATTACCGCAATACTTTTAATTTAATAATAGTTTTAGAAATAAATACTTAATACTAACATAATCTTAAGTCAAACGCTACTTGTACTAACAACATATATGGATGTAACTGATCCGAAATAAAGAATAATAAATAAAATAAAAATTACCGCTTTCCATCAGGTGAGATTAAGGCCAAACGCTGGTCAGTCTATCATTAAAAAAATATACAGGATGATTCAGGAGACGTGAGCAGGACCAACACTACATACATAGTAAATGGCAATGAATCGTTCACCATTGTATTTAAGTGAAACACCCATACCTTTTTCCTGTATTTTAATTTTTGTTAAGTTAAAGTTTAATTCTCTACAATCATGGTCACCCTACAACAACTGGTTTATAAAGATTAAACCTATAACTGTTATGACAGCACTTTGATTACGAAGAAAGTAAATTGTCACATTGAGTGAGATACGATATTTCAAAAGTAATCACTGTAATCAGACATTCAATTTGACACGTATCACTTGAACTTGACTGAAGTATGCTGATTGTAGAGTGACCATGAATTTCGTAAATAATTTTAAACATTTTGTTTTCAACACCAAAGATAAATGAACGTTAATTTCTCTAATAGTGGCACGAAGCAGTAGTTTATGATCTGCTGAATCTGTAGTGTTGATCTTGCTCATGTCTCCCGAATCACCGTGTATACGTATATTAAGAGATGGACAAAAACAATAGGTTCTTTTTTCATTATAGTGGCATACAAATTAAAGCTAATACTAATAAAACATTAATTGACAAACCTGGTGGTATTTCCTAAAACTACGACCAAGGCAGCAGCATCTCTGGAGTGCGTTGGAAATACTGCGATTGCCAATACGCATGCCAAGCGTGGTAATTATGGCATTTACCCCCCATGAAATTGGGGCAGGCCTATGTCTGGACTGCTGGTAATGGACGTCCATCGGCAGATATGGTGGTGGTGGTGGCGGTGGTATGTGTTGTATTCGTGCCGGGGTTCGAACACGCGACCTCTAGATTGAAATCCGCATGCCTTACCACTTGCCTATACAGTGAATTCTTTATTTAGGTTCATAATATCATAATAGACTAATCGACTTAATAAAATATTGTGCGATACAGTGCGACACAAGAGAGTAGAAATTAAAAAGCGGCAACACTGTCGTGTCATCCCTTTCAAATCAATCTAGGAAAAAAGGGACGACACTACAGTGTTGCCACTTTAATTTCTACTCTTTTGTGTCACACTGTACATCAGCGTCAGTTAATGTAATGTTGCCACGGGTCTTTTGACCTTGCAGTTTGCACTTTTATTCATCACTCTTCATCAAATTAAGATTGAAGTGCTACCTCGAACCGAAAATGAAATATATGCCTCTCTTTCGCACTTGCCTGTTGGAGCGACAGAGCGGGAAATACTTCGTCTTCAGTTCGCGGTAGGCCCTCTGGCTCCGTGATGGGTCACCCGTCCCGAGCCTTAAGCCAGCCCGTAATTAAGCAACCTGTTGCATTTTATCTCAGCCAGGTGCTTGGGTAGGCCAGGAGATAGCTAGGTTTTTAAGAGACCATAATTATCTAGATTCGATCCACCAACTAAAGCCGGATTCAATTAAATTTAAATAAGGACATAATCTGATATTAAAACTCAAGAGTTGTATGAATTCATCTGGGATTTACTTCTTTTCTTAAATAGGTAAAAAACTTAAGTAAAGGACCTGTTTTATGAAGTTGAGACGTACTCGTATTGAAATAGACATTACATATTTAAAATGTGTAACATAAGCAAAACAAATGTCTATTCAAACACGTCATAACTACATACAACAGCCCGGCTAGTATGATAACTTATACCGTCACGTTCTATGGCCAAAATGTACTGAAACGTCACATAAAACGTGACGGTATAAGCTATTATACTAGCCGTGCAGGTCCTTTTCTTAAGTTTTTTTACGTATACTAAGTAGACGATGTAGGTACTCGGTCATGGGTCTTTGTAGCTATGCGATATTTGCCATAGACTTGTTTGATATGCATTGTAAACTCTAGTGTGTTGTATTTAGGAATATTATTTTGCAATATATTCAAATGCTATTTATATTGCTACTGAATAAAAGAAATAAATAACCATTGAATATTTGACACATCTTACACGTTACGGTTTGACATACCTACCAGCATGCTGCACAAACGCATAGATCATTAACACCGTCTTTTGTTCGATTTGTACAATAAAGTTTAATAAGTGTATATGTCCAGCAGTGGACGTCCTAGGGCTCATATGGTGGTGGTGGTGAAGTGTATAGAAATATATTTTATATGAGGTGCAACAACTGCTCCTAGTTATTCGAGCAGTTGGCAGTATAAAGACTTTAATTACTGAGTTGAAGAGGATTTTTAAATACGAGTACAGATATTCACACAGTTAATTATATTCCAATTCGCTATTTTGCAAAAGGAGGTAGGTAGTAAAAAAATGTCTAAAATAACTGCTATCTCTTGGCCTATATCGAGTACCTTAATATTTCACAGTGACAGTTTTCGCTGAAGCAAGATTACTTCGGAACAACAAAATGTACACCAGCTGTGACCTGCCAGGTAATATAAGTCATATTTTATAATTATTAATGAAATTAATTATATTGTTTAATTGAACGGCTTGGGTGAGATTGTTGGGCGGGTAGGTAAATTTAATGACTTATTAAATACCAACATATTGTGATACATTAAATAAAACGTAAATTACTTAATATATGTTAGGTACCTATATCACGCATTAAATACTAGGGGCTCTACGACCTGAATTGACATGGCTGTTAAGGTTTCGGGTGTCGCCGGGTGAAAATGGTGAACACTTAGTAACGTTTTACAGCTTTATATTTCGAAATCGCACACACAATACAAAAGAGAGGAGTAAAAAAACAGTAGGTGTGTGTGCGGGTGTCTGGCGCGGATAGCTTAGACCGACTGATCGCATGACACCGCACACATACATACAAAAAACAGATAGGCGCTCAGCCACAGTTAAATCTACCCTTAATTCTAAAAATCATAAGTCTACCTACTTTAACAAAATAATGTGAGACGAATAGGTAGAAAACGAGCACGTCGCTAACATTTCCCCACCCCGAGTGCTGACTCAGCACTCACTACTCATCGGTATTCGAGCGACGCGCGAAGCAGACCGTGTCAATGTACCAGACTTGGTCTTCACTTCTACCACCCTGATGCGGCCATCTCTGCCAGGAAAGACTCGCTGAATTACTCCTTTCAGCCACACGTTTCTTTGCGCAGCTGGATCTACAATGAGGACAAAGTCACCTACCTGAAGCGGGTTCTGTTCCTGGGTCCATTTTGTCCTTGGTATGAGGTCTGGCAGAATCTCCTTTACCCACCGTGTCCAGTACATGTCGGCTAACCTTTGGGATTTACGCCATTGCTTACGGGAGTAGAGATCGGAGTCATCAAACGTTCCTGCTGCAGGTAAGTTAGAAGCCGCTCCCATGAGGAAGTGGTTTGGGGTAAGAGTTTCCTCGCTACCGGGCTCAACCGACACATGTGTCAACGGTCGTCCGTTAACCATGTTCTCAACCTCGGTCATTAAGGTACTAAGTACCTCATCCTTCGGGGCACGTTCCTTCAATATTACCTTTAATGACGTTTTCACACTTCTAATTAGGCGTTCCCACGCCCCACCCCAGTGAGGGCTAGCGGGTGGAATGAAAATCCACTGCACACCGAGGTTAACACCCTTATTTTTCAGATCCTCTTCATCCAGTTGCTGCAGTGCCCTTTTTAACTCCGTGTTAGCGCCGCGCAGGTTGGTCCCGTTATCTGAATACAGGTACTTAGGCCAGCCTCGTCTCGCCGCCATACGTCGCAGAGCCATTATCAATGAATCCGAGGTAAGTGAATGCACGATTTCCAGGTGTATCGCCCTCAGCGTGAGGCAAGTGAACAGTACGCCATACCTGTGCTCATGACGTCTACCTACGGTTACCTCTATTGAACCGAACAGATCTAGCCCGCAGTACGTGAAGGGCCTCTGGTGATGCGCAAGACGTGCCTCTGGTAAGTTTCCCATTCTAGGAACTTCTGGCTTGGCCTTCCTGATCCGACAGTACATGCATCCAGCTACCACAGACTTCACCGTCGGCCGTAGTTTGAATAACCAATATTTTTGTTTCAGGTCATTCACTACTCCTTCGTGGTTTCCGTGTGCAGCCTTTTCGTGGTAACTCCTGACCAGCAACCTGGCCGCAGCGTGCTTTCCATCCAGAATGATTGGCCTCTTTGTTTCAGGCGCGACGTCTGACGCTGCATCTATACGCCCACTGCATCGAAGAAGGCCGTGCTCATCTAAAAACGGCGATAATTTCGAGAGCTTACTGCTGCGGCTCAATACATTACCTTTCCTTATTTCAGCTATGTCGTCTCCAAATGATTCTTGCTGCGCTTGTTTCAGCAGAAGTCGCTCAGCTCGCTCCATCATCGAACAATCTATGTCTGCGGAACGATGTTTACATACATTTACAAACTTTAAAACGGCTGCCGTCGACCTTAACAAGCGCAACCACGAAGAAAATCGCGAGACATCAGGAACAGGTAAGTCACTATTTTCCTTACTAACTAAATTTATATATTCTAATGTGATTTCATTGATTTCAGGGTTGACGGGATCGCGCGGCCACTGTGACTCATCATCGTGTAAAAATTCTGGACCATTCATCCACTGGCTTTTAAATAGGGTGTCGTCATAAATCTCTCGGGTGCCCACATCCGCTACGTTTAGCTTGGTAGGTATATAACGCCATTCATTAGCGCGCGACAACTCATCTATTTCTCCTAGCCGGTTGGCAATAAATATATTGTAGTTGCGCGCGTCATTTCTAATCCAGTGCAACACAGTTGTCGAGTCGCACCAGTAGTACCGCTGCGCTGTTGTTATCTTATGTTCGCGCAGCACGCTGTCCGCGAGTCTCGCAGCTAATAATGCCGCCTGGAGTTCTAATTTATTCACGGTGATAGCCTTAACCGGTGCGACTTTGCATTTGCTAGCCACGAAAGTTACTTTGATCTCACCGTTATTCTCCCATCGCCAATACGCTACAGTACACATAGCTTGGGTCGAGCTGTCCGAAAACAAATGTAATTGCAAGTTATTATAACAATGACTTGAATGAATGCCACTCATATTAGTGGCATCCGCGTTCGTAGCCGATACCGGCTCGTAGAACGGCGTAGCACCGGCCGTAGCGCGCGTAGCACATATATTGCCCTCAGCGGCCGGTCCTCGCTCCGTCCTGCTCGCACCTGTGGATGCCTTATGGTACCATCTAGGTATGCGTATGCGACTTATTAATTGTAATAAATCGAGCCATTTTACCCATTTTATAAAAATATCATCTGGAATCGGTTCATCCCAATTTATAGATGCTTTCCAAGTGTCACGCAGCATGATTCTACCTTGTATGGTAAATGGCGCTAGAAAACCAAAAACATCGAAAATAGACATTACCACTTTTAACATTATCCTTTTAGTAGGCTTTTGTTGGCCTAAAACAATCTGCTCAGGAATACGTTTTAGAGATAGATCGAATCCCAGCTCGTCCGTAGCCGGGTACCATATGAGCCCGAGTGTGCGCTCGCCCTCGAACTGCTGATCAATTTTGAATCTTACCGCAGCCGTCCCGAGGGTTTCATTCGGAACGCTGTCTAGTACCGGTGTACTATTGCTGGTCCAATTGCGAATCTCAAATCCGCCTTCCGCGTGTATTTTAGATATAGTTTTTACCATTTTGATTGCTGTTGCTTCATCTGGCAGACTTTGGATGTAGTCATCTGCGTAATGAGAGTTACAGATGGCGTCGACCGCCGCCGGTTCCGTATGCTCGAAGCGCTGCGCATTTTTATTTTTAATAAATTGCGCGACGAAAGGTGAGCATTTGGCGCCGAAAATTAGGGATGTCATTACGTACGTTTTGACGGGTTCCGTTGGGTTGTCCCGCCACAGAAATCTCAGCGCATCTTGGTCCTGCGGGTGGACTTGAATGCGCAGGAACATATCCTTTATGTCGCCGGATACTCCTATACGATTTTCCCTGAAGCGCAGCATGATTCCCCATAGTGACGTCAGTAGGTCAGGCCCTTTGAGAAGATAGTCATTTAAACATACACCCTCGACCCTATCTGCTGCGTCATAAACAAGTCTCAATTTTTTTTTTGTTCGGGTTGTCAACTCCGAAATGACTTAAATACCATGTCCTATTCGTGCGCTGAGAATCCTCCAACTCCCTGGCAAAGTTATTAGAAAACAAATGACTTACACGTTCGGCGTATCTTTCCGCATACTCCGAGTCCCTGGCCATCTTCCGCTCGATTCCTTTTAATCGCTTCAGTGCACTTGAAAAGGTGTCCGGCATCGAGCAGTCAGGATCTTTCCATGGCAAGCCGACGCACCACCGTCCTTCGACGAGTTGAGCGGTACGCTCAAGGTGTTCCAGGGCCCGAACGTCGTCCCTATTTTCACGAGGCTTACCTGCCACTCCTATGGAGTCCAACTCAAACGCACGGCGTACCTCGTCGTGCAGGTCCCGCAGTGCGCGCTGCTCGCTCGCGCCACGCGCCGGCGCCGGCGCCGCGCCCAGCAGCAGCGCGGCGTGCGCGCCGCCCGGGCGCGCCCCTGCCCCGCGCGTCACTCTCGACACTCGCACTACACCATGAATGCACCAACCTAGGGGCGAAAATGTTGCGACCGGCTCGTGTGGTTTCCCTAATATAATTTCCAAAGGTACCATTAAACTATAGTTATCCTGACCGATTAACATTTCTGGCTTGGAAACGACATCACTAAATTCGCTTTGTATTCTATTCAAGTACGAATATTTACTGCAATCGATTACAGATAAGTTTTGCTCAGGTAAACATAACTCATTAACGCTGCGTGCTTTAATAGAATGAACCTTATTGTCTTTATCATAAAGTTCTAAATTCACTACCGTGGTGTCACACACTACGTCACTATTATTCCACGGACCGCACACGTGGATAGACTCTCGGTGTCCCGTTAAGCCAGCGCGCGCTGCTAATTCCGCACTTATAATTGTCACCGAAGAACCGTCATCAAGAATGGCACTGCTTTCGATCACACTACCGTTCGTCGCGCGGATGCGTATAGGCACAACTTTTAGCAGCACTCTGTTGCTACCCATGCTGACGTAGTTTACTATCTCCGGGGCAGGTGCATCAGCTAATCGCGCCGCGCGCTCGTTTAGTTCACTCGCGCTTACCTCCGGGCCGTTATTATTATTGAAGTGCAGCAATCGGTGATGCGACCCGCCGCAGTCATCCTTATCGCATAACGGCGCAGGGCATATTTCTCTCTCATGGCGCGATTCTAAACATTTGAAGCATATGCCATTACGTTTAACATATTGCCACCGTACCTTACGTAACGCTCGCTTGAACTGCTTACATTCCGGCAGTTTATGACCGGGTTGCGCACGGCAAAAATTGCACTTATCACTTTTCCACTTGCTTCGTTGTTCCGTTTGTAATAATACAGTTTGCGGCCGAACGTAATTATCTTGTTGTTTAGACTTATGTTGATCCGAACGATAACTTTGTAGGTAAACATTTGCGGTAGTGGCAATTTTCTTCGCTTCTATATTAAGAAATTCAGACATAATGCTTAATCGTGACTTTGTTCCTGCCACGATTAAAGGATAACTGTAGTCCGACCACTTTGACACCAGCACTGTAGGTAGTTTTGATATAAGTAATGGAACGATGCTTAGACCTTGAATATATTCCTCGCGCCCCACTACTTTCACTGACTCGACGAAATTTTGTACTTTTATGGAAAAGTGAACAATATCTTTTTGGTACTCCGAAGACAAAGGCTGCAGTTTCTTGATGTCTTGTACTAGTCTATTTATTATGCATTCTGGATCACCGTGACGAAGCTCCAAGGTAGACATTATGCGCTCAGGTGATGCAGCGCTCATAAGCAAAGCTGAAACTGTTTCTTTGGCAGCTCCGCGCAGAGACTTCCGCAGTCTCCAAAGATTTTCCTTCGGGCTGAAGTTGCACACATCCGTAGACTCTTCGTACGCCTGCTTAAAATGCAGCCATTCAAGCGGGTCCCCAGAATATTCTGGTAAATCCCGTGGCGTGCAAATGCGGCTTAAGAAGCTGGCGTTTGGTTTATTTTGGACGGAGGCGACCGTCAGGTTCTTCAATGCTGCAGCAAGCAGCTGGACAGTCCCATCGGAGGAGCCGGCGGGGGGTGCCGCCAGCTGGTGCAGGTTACCCGTGTCAATACCATTCTCGGGGGCGGCCTGCGGTCTCTCCAGCTCCTGTGCGCTGCGGTCCATCCACGTTTCTACATCACGACGTGTACATTCCTCACTAGCTTGTGGACTGTATTTATCCTCCTCTACTAAATCTGCTAGGTCGGCCTCTAGCTCCTTATCTATCAGCTGCATCCTTATTTCAGCCTTTTTTCTCTCTGCTTCCAGCTCTAACCTTTTCCTTTGTGCCAATACAGATGACGTCGTAGACCGTTTAGATTTCGTTTTTGAAGACGAGCGTAATGGCGGCGGCTCGGATAACGGTTTTGACGCGCCGGGCAATGGCGCGTTGTCGCTAGGCGCTGCCAATAAATTCGATTCCGTCTTCACGCTGCTCATTTTAGGGGTCTGAAACTGGTGGCTGGTTTCTGGCTCTTGAAACTCGGATGTGCTATCCTCCGTTTGTAGCTGCTCGCGTTCTTTTCGCAAAGTATTACGCGTTTTCACCATAACGGATCGCGGCGGCGTGCGGTACATATACGTCGATTCGGCTCGAAGACCACTTGTTAAGGTTTCGGGTGTCGCCGGGTGAAAATGGTGAACACTTAGTAACGTTTTACAGCTTTATATTTCGAAATCGCACACACAATACAAAAGAGAGGAGTAAAAAAACAGTAGGTGTGTGTGCGGGTGTCTGGCGCGGATAGCTTAGACCGACTGATCGCATGACACCGCACACATACATACAAAAAACAGATAGGCGCTCAGCCACAGTTAAATCTACCCTTAATTCTAAAAATCATAAGTCTACCTACTTTAACAAAATAATGTGAGACGAATAGGTAGAAAACGAGCACGTCGCTAACAATGGCGATATTTTTGGCAAAATTAAAAAAAAACCAAATCAATCTTGACATAAAATCTACATAATGATCAAACCTACACACAATTTCACGAAAATTTATTGGAAAATGCAAGATCAGCCGAAAATCCGGGAATCGGGGCATACGAAACTATTTTTTCCGAAGATGAAACGGAGATCTTCGTTTCAATCGGTCAATAATTTACCTATAACGTTGCCAAGTCCCCGTCACCTCAGGAAATTTAATACAAGGGAAAATCTGCGTATTAAAACATTGGCGTAAAGAGAAGTATGTAGATATCATATCCCATCAAAAACATAAATGTGAAAATGGCAGCCAAGTTCACCGACAAAAGAATTGAGATCTAAATGGGCGCCACGTTCCGTAGATTATCTGAAAAGTTGCCAAGTTTGGCACTAGATTGTTTACAG
Organism: Notocelia uddmanniana; assembly: GCA_905163555.1. Taxonomy (NCBI): domain Eukaryota; kingdom Metazoa; phylum Arthropoda; class Insecta; order Lepidoptera; family Tortricidae; genus Notocelia; species Notocelia uddmanniana. The sequence continues at coordinate 5,098,298 of LR991057.1, forward strand.
TAAAACTAATTTATTGCGGCTTAATGCATTTTGAGCCTTAACTTGGCAGTTTTCAACGCAGTATGTTATAATACCATTAAAGCTGTTGGATATTTAAGAAAACTGCCAAGTTAAAGCTCAAAATGCATTAAGCTGCAGTTAATTAGTTTTACTGTAAACAATCTAGTGCTAAACTTGGCAACTTTTCAGATAATCTACGGAACTTGGCGCCCATTTAGATCTCAATTCTTTTGTAGGTGAACTTAGCTGCCATTTTCACATTTATTTTTTTGATGGGATATTATTACTTTTTTTCAAACTTCATCCAATGGTGCTTTCCCAGAGCGAATGCACAAGTTAATATACAAAATACCCAACCCGCTATAGGTGCACCTAAAATATTTGAAGAGTTCCCTCGATTTCTCCAGGACCCTATGATCAGATTCTGACCCGATGACAATGGGACCACCCCGGAAGTATACCGTTTCAAACAATTAAATAATTTTCCAAATCGGTTAATAAATGACGGACTTCTGAGGTAACTAGCATTAATAATAATAATAATAAAACTAATAATTAAATCTCTGTTTTCCTGTTAATCTGGAAGTGGGTTAGGTTTTTGATTACTAGTCAGTCAGTCAGTCAGTGGTAAAAATGCCGTTTTTAGGGTTCCGTAGTCAACTAGGAACCCTTATAGTTTCGCTATGACTGTCCGTCCGTCTGTCCGTCCGTCTGTCCGTCCGTCCGCGGATAATCTCAGTGACTGTTAGCACTAGAAAGCTAAAATTTGGTACTAATATGTATATCAATTACGCCAACAAAGTGGTAAAATAAAAAGTGGAAAAAAATATTTTATTAGGGTACCTCCCCTATACGTAAAGTGGGAAGTGTTTTTTTTTTTCATTTTAACCCTAACGTGTGATATATTGTTAGATAGTTATTTAAAAATAAATAGGGGTTTACTAAAATCAATTTTTGATAATGTTAATATTTTCGGAAATAAATGCTCCAGAAGTAAAAAAAAATGTGTCCCCCCCCTCTAACTTTTGAACCATAAGTTTTAAAAATATGAAAAAAATCTCAAAAGTAGAACTTTATAAAAACTTTGTGGGAAAATTATTTTGAACTTGATAGGTTGAATAGTTTTTGAAAAAATTACAAAAATAATTTCTGAACTAAGTTTGTAATTTAACCGTATAAACAGGTGTTTATTGTACCTGTCATTTCTACAAAATCACAATGAAATGACGTGCTTTCAAAGGTTTTGTGTTTCTGTACTTAATATGTCAACTTAATGTGACGGACGGAAAACTACGGAACCCTACACTGAGCGTGGCCCGACACGCTCTTGGCCGGTTTTTGGAATTTATTATCTCAATAATTATTAAACCTATATTTATTTAATTTGGGGTTCTAGTTGTTATAACGGATCTTAATGTATGTACCAAATTTCATGTTTTATATTAGATAGATTTGGAGTTATTGGGGGGTCAAAAGTGGCTCCAAACGGTTCGTGTAATATAACACACGGCTGTGGTCCGCCAGTTCCTGGGGTGAACTTGGCTGGACACGCTGCCGCGTGTATAGATCGTAGTATTTTGGTTTAACTTTTAAGATAACTATAAATAATAGATTTAAAATAAATTATTACCATCAGGTGGGCCGTACGCTTGCTTGCCACCAACGTTGTTTAAAAAAAGATTATCACAATTATTACTGTAACCAACTGTTTACTGGGTTGCGTCATGTTCCCGGTACATCGAAACTCAACATCATATCGGGCGAAGGACATACACTGTTGGAAAAATGCCTCCTCTACAGAGTGACAGAATGACTTTTTATCACTTATCGTCGTGGATAAGACGCCCGTCACTCTCGCACTCGCATACTTGTCAGAACGTGACGAATGTCTTCCACGACGATAAGTGATAAAATGGAAACCATGCCACTCGCTGCGGACTTCCCAACCTTTAACACACTTCAGACATCGAAAGTACTTAAGTATATTTCAATTGTCATATCTGTATCGAAATCAAAATGACAAAGATGTAAAACAAAAGCGATATTCCAGCGGCGTTTTCTAGGAATAATGGCTCAGTAAGTTGCACATTGTGATTAAAAATGAGCTAGCTGTATCTGCAAAACGGAGATTCATAAACTGTATCCCTTTTGTATTGTGTCGGGATTTAAAAAAATATTCATAAAGCAGGTATTTTATTAACCCTTGTTTATTCCCATGCACGGATTTTTCCACCTGCATACCGGCAAGACTACCTCCACTAAGTAGTTTCTGACACAAATTCGCACGAAAAGCACTAACAGCATTTTATACGAAGCAAATTGCCACGGCTGCCATAACTTTTCTCTCATTAATTTCAAGTAGCTACGCTGTATATTTTTAGTGTTATTTTACGTCGCGTTTCCTTTTTATGGATTGTAGGAAAGGTCCGATAGATCAAAGTCTGGTTAAGTTAAGACATGGTTAGCGATGCGTAAACGATACAGGGTCTCGGGAAATTGCAAATTATAAAATTATTTTTACTTCGGTATTGAAAATATTCGCTTGTGGTTTCCGCAACATATGAATTTCCGACCATCATTATCTCTATCGATATTTAATATTGACATATTACCCTTCAAATTCCATAGGTAAATAGCTGCAAATTACTAAAGAACATGGAAATGTAAAGAGGTTTTGGACTCTTCATACCAAATTATTTTAAGATTGCTCCTTTGCTTGCTTTACGATCATTGGTAAATATCATGAAAGAGTAGTAGTTTTGTAACCATTGTATGCAGTAACTGTTACAATTTTAATAACGGAAAACAATATAAGTATACTCGTTTAAATATACATCATAATCAGCAGGTGGTCTGCCACGGGATTTCTGGTTCTCAACTTTGCCTGTCATAATAGTCTTCTCTAGGGCATCCGGACAACGTCGGGTGAGAGGTATTCAGAAATATGGGAAGATGCAAAATATGTCTTTGTTCTTTGGAACACAGTTAAAAATCAAATGCCACGGCAAAATCCCAACTAATTGCGTCGACGATATCGATACGGATAAGGCGAATCAAAGTGTGCTCTTTTAACAAAATACATTATTCATTCGCTTGCGAGAACGAAGAATTCCACCGAGCCGTTCGAGGCTTGATTGAGGATTGTTTTAATTATCATACATTTGTTTTAAAAGTACGATGTAGTTGGTCCAGCTAATACAACAATTTGTCTGGCGCAAACTCAAATTATGCATGTTAATGGTGGACTTAGCCGCATAAAAACGGGGAGAGACGCACTGTGATGTAAACTGCGTTGGTCTGGTTGGTTTGTGAACGCACAATAGCCTTTAAAATACTAGAGTACAGTTGGACGACTGATGATATGATGTTACCTCTTTCACTTTTGTTCCAAGGCCAAGAATGCGTTTGGATTTTGTGCATTCCGTGCAAATGTGAATAGGATAGGATAATGCCTTCAGTTGTTTGTTTATAGCGTATCTACTAGGTATAATATTACTGTTGTTAAAAAAAACCTATAACACAATTGTAATTGTTTGAATATTTGTGTTGGTCGGGTTGGTTTGTGAACGCACAACAACCCTTAAAATACTAGAGTACGGTTGGACAACTGATGATATGATGTTACCTCTTTCACTTTTGTTCCAATGCCAAGAATGCGTTTGGATTTTGTGCATTCCGTGCAAATGTGAATACGAGTACGAGTAGGATAGGATAATGCCTTCGGTTGTTTGTTTGTAGCGTACCTGCTAGGTATAATATTATTGTAATTAAAACAAACCTATAACACAATTGTAATTATTTGTTTTGTTAATGTTTTAGAGACCGTATTTTAATTTTTCGCAATAATGGCAATTTGAGAATATATAATTTAGTTTTCATTTTCTCTCTCTCACTCAACTAACGTTTGAAAAATCTTTCCTCCTAAAACCTCTTAAATAGGCAATTCTTGAATGCCACCTCCACTTTTGTTTAGTAATTATGGATTTCATATAAAAACTAATTAAATTTTTCTATTTAGTTGGTTAAAGTGCTACTGTTAATAATGTTTTTTGCATGGTGGGCGGAAGAAGGTTAAAGTGAAAATACTATAACTATTTACTTGCATTAAACATATAAAACTAAGTACAATGACATATTTTTAGAAAATAAAATAAAGATAAGATAAAAACATTATAAATAAGACACTAAAGCAACGAATCAGCATTAATGACAAAATTAAAATAATTATTAAGGAAAAAATTATCATTAAGGTGTTGATTGATCTCGTTGGTAAATTTACTTAGTAATTGTGAAGTATTCTTTTTACTTTGGAAACCGTACTGCTTGTCATGTATCATATTGTTTTCAGTAAGGTATTTGTTAATTTCATGTCCAAAATATTTTTCAATAATTTTGTCTATACAGGATAAGATCGTAATGGGGCGGTAGTTATCTGTATCGCTATATTTCCCCTTTTTAGGAATGGGTCTTATTATGCCTATTTTTAGCTGATCGGGGTAGCTTGAATAATTGATACACGAGTTAATTAAGTGTGTTATAATTTTTTTATTTTTATATATGTATATTATTATAAATATAGTATAAAACTGTTGTAATTATTAGTAGGTTTCATAAATTGTTTCTGCACCACCTACTGCGAATTGTAATTATTTGCTTTGATTTCCGCTACCCAAAGGTTGTCTGGTAGAGATCGCTCTTTAGCGATAAGACCGCCTTTTGTTTGCCTCTACTTATTGTTATTACGTACTGTACTGTGTCCTTTAATTGAGGTGTGCAATAAAGAGTATTGTATTGTATTGTAATGGGTGAAGTTGCGTTGGAGAGTTCCGTTCTGATCATCAGCAGCAGTTTCACTTTATAAAATGTCACTTTTTTGAATGAAAATGCTTGATTGGGTCATGAAAATACTAAAATCACTCTATGTGGCTTTCACATTTGAGGTTAAGAGTATGTTTATAATGGTAGAAGACTAAGTACCCTCAATTCCTCATCGAATCCTCCATCAGAACTCAAGCTTGACAAAAATGTGTCTTAAAAACCTAGCTTGTTTGAAAAACATAACGAAGAGAAAAAATCGCCATACGTGAACTATACGTCGTTGAAGAGTTCCATTCTGATCATCTTCCATCATCACCGCTTCATCAAATGTCACTTATTTAAATGTAAATGTTTAATTTGTTTATAAAAATACTAAATTCACTGTGTGTATGCCTTTTACATTTGAGGAGTTCCCTCGATTCCTCGTGGATCCCATCATCAGAACTCGAGCATGGCAAAAATTAATGGTGAAAATAGAACTTGCTTAACAAACACAGCTAGGAGGACAAATCGCCAAACGTAAACTTTTAGTCCTTGAAGAGTTCTGTTCTGATCATCATCAGCAGTTCCACTTAATCAAATGTCACATTTTTATATAAAAATGCTCAATTTATTGATAAAAACAAAAATCACCATATATTTGCCTTTAAGATTTGAGGAGTTCCCTCGATTCTTCATGGATCCCATCATCAGAACTGCTTTTTGACAAAAACGGGACCACCTTGAACATATATACTTACAAACTTTCTTCTGGAGTAACAAACATTAAAAAAAACACAACTGAATTGAGTTCATTTGAAATCTTGAAGTCGGTTAAAATATCTGATAATGTATATGAAATTCTAAATACAAAAGAATCGTTCGTTTTGCGACCTAGTGCGTAGCCTGTTTTATATTCCGCGCAATAAATTAAATGGTCTTAAGACTGGAAACTATAATTTGCATGAAAACTGCGGCCATTCCGTTATTAGCGGCGGAACTTTGCATTCCTTCTCGATTGTTATTTACGGCCTAGGCCTCTACTACCGCTAAGATAAAAAAAAGTTTTGTTTACTAGAACGCAGAGCTATTAACCTTTGCGACGCCAACGAGGTATGTATGCACACCATCGGTTCGACGCCAACGACGCATATACGTCATGGTGTCCAATGCGATGTCCAATGCATGTGGCATTTCGATTAGGTTCAACTTCGCGTTTGACGTTATCCATGTCATGGCGTGTGAGTGACAGCGTTTGTATTTCATAGAGCGCTGAAAAGGTTAACATACTGAGAACGGTGAGTTTCTTCTTACCACTTCGGATAATCGGGCTCTCGGGGGCTTCAGATAAACGCCCAGGGTACAACACCTCCAAACGTGACTGACACCGTCGGACAATGACAGCATTGTTAAGCTAGGTTGTTTACGTTACTGGGGCGCTAGTCGGGTAACCTCCACGAGTGTCTGGGTTCTTCCAGTTCCTGTGGACCCCCGCGGGTCTGGGAGAAGGGGAAGGGTTCTGGTCGGTGCGCCCTGGAGGCAACGGTAAGTGATTCATCTTCGGAGGGATCACTTACCGGTGCTTCGGAGGGATCACTTACCGGTGCTTCGGAGGGATCACTAACCCGGAGACGGGGTCGCTCTGGGTGTTCCTCTGTTTAGCGGAGGACACTCCAGATGCGACCAATGGGGGGATGGGGGGTTCCGCATCAGGGAGTCGCAAGACACCCCAGGTGCGGCGAGAGAGACAGGCCATGCCGTATGCCTGTTAAAAGAATTACGGACCCGTAACCCTGACTTCGACAGAGGGCCGCTATTGTCGGTAACGGGGGCTGTCACTGTCAGGCCGGGGCCGGGTGGTGGCCGCGAGGGAGAAAACCTCTATAAAAAGTTACAAGAGGACCTGAGGGAGTGAATCCAGGGTTTTTCACTCTCTCCTGGCGTGGAGGTCCTTTGTTCGGCAAGTGTGTGGTGTCGCCCTGCACGCTTGCCGCTGGGTGGGAGGCGCAAGCCTCTACCGAGAGGGGACAGCTTCGCCTGTCGCAGCAGGCGGTGGTCGCGGTTGTGTGCTTTGGCGATCCCGTGTCACCGCCACTAATGCTGCGTGATTGATGGGCATACCCTGGTGGTTTTAGACGGTAGTCCGGGCGGTTCCCGGGAGTCCGTCATACCTGTCCGAGTTCCCCAGCTAGGCGAATGCGTAAATGCATATCCACAGGTAAAAAAAAAATTGTTTACGTTACTAGGTGGCGGCCTTGACGCGCAAACGAGCCAACCCTATGTAGACATCAGACCACATGCTATGCGGTAGAGCGGCATAGCATGTTTTAGTGTTTTCTATTTGTCTAACAACGGTTTAGTTCGATAGATAATGTTCTATACGTAAGTACGAGTATTAGTTAATTGACCAAGCGAGCGAACCGTCTCCTTTTCAGCTTTCGACAAAAATTCTTTCGTATGTGTCTGTCCGGATGTTCTCCTCTACTCGTCGCATTACTCAACAGATTATCGTGGAATTTTGTGAGCAGGTTCGATAATTATTATAGATTTTGTTGTCGTCAGTTTTTTAATTTTTTTTTGCGAGGTCTACAGCACACAGTACACAGAGCCACTAGTTTTTAATATTCTCTGCTATAGCACAGATCAAAGAATACTAGCTATAGTCAGCGAAATTACGTTGGTGAAGGTATGTTGCCATGTACAGTCGACGTCAAATATGTTTTTTAAAATCATTGTAATAAGGCAAATAAGTTATTTGGCGTTGTGCAATTTGACAGGGTTGTTTTATTTGTATACATAAATACTTACATGTCAACGCCAGATTGTTACAGCAGACACCGTTATTTAAAATTTAAAACTAAAAACCTACTATACGAAATAATCTTGATCAGCAGGGTAATTACGCAACGTTTTCGAGCGTGTGTAAGGTAGATCTAAATGTAATTTTCCATTGTAAAAACCGGCCAAGTGCGAGTCGGACTCGCGCACCGAGGGTTCCGTAAAAATTGTTTTACTATATAATGTAACTAAAACTTTACGGTTTTCGCAATTTTTCCTTTATCTGTGCTATAAGATGTTGCTTCCTACCAAATTTCAAGATTCTGAGCTCACGGGAAGTACACTGTAGGTTTTGTTTTGATTCCCTTGCGAGTGTCGAAAGTTTGCGGCCTAAACGGCTGTATCTTTTGATTGCGTTGGCTTATACATTTGATATTTTCACAGCTCCAAGGGACAGTAGACTTGAGTATTTGATATAAATTCCAGCTTGATACCTGCACGCGTTCCTGTGAAAAAGGGTCTTGACAGACAGACATTAACATTTCTTTTTAAAGAGTCGGTAATGCGCATGTGACACCCCTGGAGTTCAAGCGTCCATAGGCTGCGATGACCGCTTACCATCAGACGGGCCGTACGCTTGTTTGCCACCAACGTGGTATAGAAAAAAGACAGACGGACGGACAACAAAGTGATCCTATAATGGTTCCGCTTTTTTCCTTTCGAGGTACGGAACCCTAAAAATTACAATTATAAATACCTATCATACGTTCGAAAAGCTACGTGATTTGATTAACCTAGCTGCTGGTTTTCAAAGATATGCAAATGGCAATGTAGCTATGAAATCTAAACAATGTATATTTTCATTTCAAGCGAATTTCCATAGAACCTCCTCCGGTAGAGATATTCAAATGAGTTACGCCTCGATGGTTTCTTTCGTTTCCTTTGCTTTGAAAAATATTCAAAAACCTTTGTCTCAACGGCTATTGTTCTGTATCGAGGAGTCAGCAATCGGAAGAGGATTCCTTGACAACGATTTGGCAGCATAAATTTTGGTTGCTGCCAGCGTGCCTGTCTACAGTGCCTACTAAATAAGACGCCCTTATGAATTCCCACAGTATAATAGAAAAAATCGGCCAAGAGCATGTCGGGTCATACTCAGTGTAGGGTTCCGTAGTTGCCCAATGAACTTAATTAAAAATATCAAATAATAACAAGCAAAAGGGAATTCCTTCGCTGCGTTTCATACACAGCTTTTATTAAGAAGGGAAGACTTTTAACTCTGTCAGATTTATTGATTTATATATCCATGCCAAATTGCAGCTTTCTAGCACCAAAAATTACAGAGCAAAGCTTCAGACAGACATACAGACAGACAGGCAGATGGAGATGGCGAAACTATAAGGGTTCCTAGTTGACTACGGAACCCTAAAAGCGGTGTATATCTTCCACTTTCGTTCTCAACCACATTTGTAAAAGATCATCATCAAGGAGCGATCGTGGCCCAGCAGTGCCCGCGTATCCCTTGCGGTATGTGAGGTTAAGCAACGTCGGCCCAGGTCAACTCTTGGATGAGTGACCACTTTGAGTGGTTACTAACTGAGCGCTCCCATGCTTTGGAAGCCGTTGATCCCGGCTGTGACAGCAGTCGTTAAGTCAAGTTAGAGGCCTTCGGGCGGCTTGAGAACTTCTAACAGTCAAGTTGCCAACTCACTTGACAGGACTCACAGACACATAAGGTCTAGTTTCCTTCTTGGGTTGGAAGGTGCCACCGCAAATTCTGGGGGTTAGGGACCCTGGCATCCTTCAGAATGCAACTGTACTGGTATAACGCCAGGATGATGATAATGATGATGATAGAAGTTTTGTTTACGTCTTTCACTTTTGTTTGAACTACGACAAAACTATTGGGCTAAAGAAAAAGGGTTTCACTCACATGTCCATAAGTTTCAGGTCCACACGCAGTTCCCAGGTAACTTGCACCACTTTTCACAAGGTTTTCACAGTAATTAACAGTTTTCAATATTTTATACGTGATCCGTGGCGGCCGGCGATTAGCGAAAGCTTGAATTGAAAATATGATCGCCCTTAGTTGACAGCAATGACATAAGATTGATTCTATGGAGTTCGGTAACGAATGTACAACTTTCATTCTCAACCACATTTGTACATATTTATGTAAACTATCATCATCATCCTTGGCTTTCTGCGTATATGAAAAGATGATTTAAGCAGCGTCCATGGGAGAGGTGAAGTACTTGTAATTTATATATATATTTATTTAATCTTTATTGCAAAAAAGTAAAACTTATAGTACAAAAGGCGGACTTAATGCCATAAGGCATTCTCTACCAGTCAACCTTAAGGTAAAAAGGTAAATATACGTAATACAGGATACAGCGTGTTCGGCAGATCGATGGACACACTCGTACGTATATAGCAAAATAAATATAATATTATTTTATTAACATCCATTTTTCATCATCACAAATTTAAACTAATATCCTATACTTATTAAAAACTTTCAAAATAAATAATTTAAAATAAGGGGTCACCCCGCGGCCTCGTGCCAAAGATGCTGGCAGCATTTCCTAGCTGTATAGCAATGCTGATGCGTTGTGCGAGGAAGCTGCCAGCCCTTTGGTCACCAGTGGTAGCAAATAGATGGGCTCATCTGCTACGTGGTCAAGCATACAAACTGACACGGGACCAAAGCTTTTTTAAGATTTTTAATTTTCAAATACTCGTGTTTCAAATAGCTGAATTCGTAAGATTCTGGAATTAGTCTAGATTTAAATAAACGTTGTGTAGATACACGAAGGTTTCCCCTGAACATTGGGTTCCCCAAATACCACATTGTTACGTCTTGCCGGCATTTCCCACCGATTACACCCCTAATACAATTTCCGAATGGTAGTCTATCTACCTGCCTGATTTCCCCGGGGACGTGGGTTCGATTACCATGTTAGATGGATATTGTCGATACTTTACGGAAACGACGCTGAAAATTCTTGCTATTTTGTATAAATTGCATTTAAATTATTTGGATTCGACGGGTCGGTCATCAATTGCAGTAGTAATTCAAGTTAGGAATTACTTATAACAGTATGACTAAACATTAAAATGTCAATATTGCATTATGAAGTTGAGATGGATTCCGAAAAGGATACAATATCGAGAATGATATGAGCTGTCAGCGTGTTTGATCAACATTTTTGTTGTTATACTAGTCTATAGGCAAATTTGCAAAAAGTCGTCTCCTTCACGATTTACGTCGACATCTCTTCTATATACCTAAAACAGGTATGGATGTGTTCCTTGTTGTCTCTAGAACACGAATCTACCTGTTTTAGTTCATGGAGGGGGAACACACATAGCTGTGACGTCATAAAGATGGCGGCCGACCGTCGTCGTCGTATTATGTCCAAATCTCGGGTTCTATTTTACCAATCAGTTCGTCTGAGGCGTCGTTTGAAAGCTTATTAAACTTACTATAATTTTTTCTTTGCCACTTATACCATAACTAAAGTCATTTTTAAAATATTTTATAAAATGTGTTTTTTTTTACCCTGCATGATTGCATAAGTACTGATAAAAAATGCTTATAACTCAATAAATAATAACTTTAAAGCAATGTATGTTATTATAAAATAAGTAGATCATTTTATAAGCTTTCCAAAAATATAAGTTTTATTGGTGTACAATAATAAGTAATCAAGTCTTGACCAATTTTGCACAACATGGGTCATTACGCGTCGACTGACAATCACGACGCTCGACTGCGCTGCGAGCGCTGGCGTCGCGCTTTGGTGTAAATATTAGTGGGAAGTCTGTATGTTTTCTCAGTAAGTATATTGCAGGCGGTCATTATTTAGTTTGCTTTATGCATATAAGGTGGTAAAATAAAAACCGTCCCAGATCGCGGGCATTTGCAGCCCAAGCCTCTAGGACCCTAATGCGAGGATTTTAAACATGGGATCTGAGGCTCTTCTAGCACCGACCGAGCTGCGTACAAAATTATACGTCTTGCCTTGGCTGTCCCCCTTAATCGTGCTTAAGATGTGATGCCCTCAAGTACCCATATAGATCGATTAGGAAGTGTTAATAAACGTTTGTTCAGGTAGTTGAACCGTTATGATCTGATTATAACGCAAAATTTAATTTTCTTTAATTTCTTTTTTGGTAAAATTTATTTGAACGCCTGCAAGTTACCTATCAAGATCGCTTATGTAGTATTATAGGTGTTTGTGTAGAAAGTTAAATCGTTAGGAGGATCCTATTCCAATTCTGCTTTTGACCCTGTGAATTAAAACTCCATTTGACTAGTAAAATTATTGTTAAAAAAAATTATTGGTTAAACTTATTTGAACACCTTCAAGTTACTTATTTAGATTGATAAGGTAGAGTTAATTAGTGTTTGCGCAGGCAATTAAAATGTTAGGATTCAACTGCGACTCTACTTTTGAACCCTCTGACTTAGATACTCCACTTGAATAATTTATATTTACTCTAGATTTTTTTAGTTGTTAAACTTATTTGAACACCCGCAAGTTGCCTATCTAGATCGATTAGGCAGTGTTAACAGATATTTGTTCAGGTAGTTAAATTGTTAGGATCCGATTCCAACTCGACTTTTGACCCCTCCGACTTAGATGTTGTTGTTGTTGTTGGGGGGGGGGGGGACGCCTGGCCGGTCAGGCGGGCTGTCGATCACTCCAGGCGTTCATTCAGCCCAATTCCCCTTCGTTGGAGCTAAGGGTTACTGTTCCGGCAGCGCTCCCGCACCGCATTCTTCTTCAAATCTTCCTATGCTCCTGCAAAACAGAAGGACATCTTTGAGGTTGATATCCCTCAGTTCATTCTCCTCTAACTCATCTCTGCCGAATGTGTTATATCTCGCTGCCGCGTACATTACACATTCTGCTAATACATGTTTACTTGTCTCCTCCTCCCCACAGTGCGGGCAGGAGGAGTCTCTACTTATCCCTAAAATATTAAGGTGTCTGTTTAGAGTGTTGTGCCCCGTGATTATACCCGTTAACAACCTCATATTGCTCTTACCTAGACCCATGAGGTATCTAGTTCTCTTATTGTTTATACTACCTAATATCATCTTTGACTGTCTACATCCAGTTGCTTGTTCCCACAGCATTTCTGCCTCTTTCTCCTTTATCTTTGCTATCCCTTTGTGACAGCGGCCGAGATTGGAAGTGTTGGTTCCGGGCCCATAGGTTCCTTCCCCGCTCCAATCCTGGCCAGCTCGTCCGCCTTCTCATTGCCTATCACTCCACAGTGGCCCGGGACCCAGGCTACCGTGACTTTGTGATATTCTCCTATCATATTTAGCGTCTTGTTACATTCTTCTACCAGCGCTGATGTAACCGTTGGTTTCTTTAGCGCTTTCAGCGAAGCCTGACTGTCTGTGTATATGACAATCGATCCAGTCTGCTTCACTTCTTCTTTTATTATCTGTGCACACCTCGTGATCGCGCACACTTCCGCTTGGAAGACACTTGTGTATCTGCCCAGTGCCATGGACTCTCTTGTCCCTAGCCTGGGTATCACTATGCCTGCTCCCGCTAGCTTAGTAGACTCTCTTCTTGAGCCATCTGTAAAGCAGATTGTCGCAGGATGCTGGATATCTACTTTCCAGTTGTCTCTTTCTCCTAAGTGTATTCTATACTTCTTGTCAAATATCTCCCTCCTCTTGATAAGGTCGTTATTTGCCATCAGCATTTCTAGCTTTGATAGCGCTTCTTTTTGTATCAGCGCGTGTCTCTTGTCCACGCAGCTTCCTCTCCACTCTTTACATGCTTTCATCCTATACCACTGTTCCATGGCTTTCTTCTCCACTTCAATTTGAAGCGGCCTCAACCCTAGCATCACCTCCATTGCCTGTGTGGGGGTTGTCCTCATAGCCTCACAGAAACTTAGATACAAATATTAAACTTAATGGTCAAACATTAGAATTTGTTACTTCTACTGTATTCTTAGGTATTACATTGGACTCAAAATTGCAGTGGGGTTCCCATATAACAGCGATAGGAAGTAGGTTGAGCTCTGCTGCATTTGCAGTCAGGAGAATAAGGCAGCTTACCAATGTGGCAACGGCACGGTTAGTTTACTTTGCTTATTTTAATAGTATAATTACTTATGGTCTTATCTTATGGGGATCAGCTGCAGATATTGAAACTGTTTTTATTTTGCAAAAAAGGGCTATCCGAGCAATTTATAACTTGGGGTCGCGTGATTCATTAAGAGAATTTTTCAAAGAAATAGATATTCTAACCCTGCCGGCCCTATACATATTTGAAATAATAATGTATGTTAGGAAGAATTTGGGCAATTTTCCAACGAACGCTGATAAACCAATAGCCACGAGAAATACTGGGAAACTCAAAATAACCTTCTATAGACTAGTAAAGGCGAAAAAGTCGTTCTTGGGAAATTGTATCAAATTCTACAATAAAATTCCTAAACACATTACTGAACTTAGCAATTCTAAATTCAAATCTGGAGTAAAACAAACACTTATATCAAGAGCATATTATAAGATAAACGATTACATCATGGATAGGGATGTTTGGCAGTGATAGAGTCCTGCACGGGTAATCTATCGCGAAAATATATTTTCTACTATAGCATTGTTATTTAAGTTATTTTGTAGTAATGTAATTTTATATTTAACTATATAATGTATATTGTTTTGAAAAAATGACACCTCGCCGAGTTTCTTACGCCGGTTCTTCTCGTGGCAGAGGTATATTTTTCCGAACCGGTGGTAGTTTATTGACGTTCATAGGTGCATGTAATATGCCTAATTTGAAGAATAAACTACTTTTACTTTTACTTTTACTTTTAGCCCCCGTCATCATTAGGCATGCTAGTCTCTGCACTTTATTCATCTCCTTTTGATACTCTTTAACCTGAGCCCTGTGCCACCACACAATGGCTCCGTATAGCATCCTGGGTAGTATAACCGCTTTATATATCCAGCCCACTATCTGCGGTCTCAACCCCCATTTTCTTCCCACTGCTCTTTTACATTGATACAGCGTTCTTATAGCCTTTGCTGACTGTTCTTTGATGTGGGTTCTGTATCTAAGAGTATCATCTAGCGTTACCCCTAGATACCTTATCTCTTTTACCCTCTCCAGTTCTTCTCCTCGTATTCTAATTGGGTCCATCTTCCCCACCTTCCTCTTGTTGGTGAATAACACCAACTTCGTTTTCGTGGGGTTTAGATCTAGGCCCCTCTCTTTGCACCATCCCAACACCTGCCTAAGGCTTCTATTCATTATATCTCTTATGATGTTCAGGACGGTTCCCCTCACTATTAACACTCCGTCATCGGAATAGGCCTGTATATACACGCCCCCTCCATTGACTTTCTTTATTAACGAGTCTAAAAGAAGGCACCACATCAAAGGGGAAAGACATCCCCCTTGCGGGAATCCTCTTTTTGGGTTTATTCTCTTTATGATTCCTCCTAGTTCTGCCATGATAGCTCTTCCTTCTAACATCTTACATATCCAGTTCGATATGGCTGGCTGGATTTCTTCTCTTCTGAGGCTTTCCTCGACAGCCCTGAAGGTTGCCCTATCAAAGGCTCCCTCCACATCGAAGAAACATCCCAGTGCATATTGCTTCGCATCGAGGGCCCTCTCTATTCTCACCGTTAGGTTATGTAGAGCTGTTTCCGTCGATTTTCCTACCATGTAAGCATGTTGGTTCCCATGTAGAGGGTCCCTACTAGCTTGCATTTTCTTCCTTGTTGCTGCATCTATCATTTTTTCAAGTGTTTTCAAATGATGATAGACTTATGCTTCTAAATGATTTTGCTTCTTGGTAAGTTTTCTTTCCCGGCTTTGGTAGGAACGCCACCCTCACCTCTCTCCAGCTCCTAGGTATGTAGCCCGTGGCTAAGCTCACCTTGTAGAGTTCTATCAGTTTCTCCTTGATATGCTCATATCCTCTTTGTAACAGTACAGGTCGTATTCCATCCGGGCCTGCAGCCTTGAAGGGTGCGAAGGATCTGATCGCCCACTCCATCCTATCCTCCTCCACAACCTCCCCTGCCGCTATCCAGTCCGGAGCAATACCTCCTACTGTATTATCCTCCTTTCCTGTTTCCTCTACACAGTCTGGGAAATGTGTTTTTAGCATGGTTTCTAGTATTTTCCCCGAATCTGTGATTAGCTCTCCATCTACCTTCAGACTTCCCAGCTGGCACGACTGCTCTCCTGCTAACAGTTTCACAACTCGTGCCCCCTCTGAGTAGCTGTGTATATTCTCCGTAAAATTTCTCCAGCCCTCCCTACTGGCTTTCTGTCTAAGCCTTGTATATCTATTTCGAACTTCTCTATACACGTCCCAGCTCTGAGTATCGCCCTTTTTTATTGCAGTTCTCATTGCCTTGCGTGTTTTCTTTCTTTGTTTCTTTAGCTCCTTGTTCCACCAAGGTTGCCCCTTGCCTGTCATAACTATTCTTTCTGGGCACGCCTTGTGGTATGCTTCTATGATATCTTCTTTTAGTGTCATTGCCTCTATCTCCAAGCTTTCCGGTCCTTCACACTTGTTGTGTCTTCGGATCCGTTTGCTTAGTTCCTCCTCATACTTCGTCCAATCCGTTCTCCGTGGATTTCTTATCTTCATCTTTTCTATGCGACGTTCAATACTGTAGAGTAGTCTCCGATGGTCAGACATGCTATCCTCTTCATCCACTCTCCAGTTTTTGATGATGTCGCTTATTTCTTTCGATGCTATAGTGATATCTAGCACCTCTCTCCTAGCCCTAGTTATAAACGTTGGTGTATTACCAGTGTTCAGAATATCTAGGTCATAGCTTGTGATAAATTCTAGCAGTGTTTCCCCCCTACTGTTGGTGTCGGTGCTGCCCCACACCTCATGATGTGAGTTGGCATCGCATCCAACAATAAGTGGTATATTCTTACCTTTGTACCGTAGTACCGTCTCTTCTAGTTCTCTTGTAGGCACCTCTCCATCACTCGGCAGGTAGCACGAAGCCAGCGCCACCTTGTGTCTTCTTCCATCCCTAGCAATGAAGAACGTCTCCACCACTATTAGGTCTCTGTAACATATGGTCATTACACATCCCATATTTCTTACATTTGCGCTAGTGTATATGCATGTTCTAGGAGGTAGCTCACCATTTTTATTGTAGTGAAGAGCTCCCCCCAGATGTCCCAGGCCTGCTACCTGATTCCTCCATGCATATGGTTCTTGTAGCAGAGCTATTTCAATCTTGTTCCTCCCAATATACTGTCCCAGCTCGGACATAGCATCTTTACAATGCTGGAAGTTTACTTGACATATGCTTGTATGTGTGTTTGTATTTATGTTCTTGTGTAGTGTGTTTCGTGTATGTGTAATTTTTTGCATAGTGTTAGTGTATAGTGTTTTGTCCCCGCACCCTCACTCGGAGAGCTCCTCACGTCCGACGTCCATACTCTCCTTATCCTCCGTATGAACGTCATCAGCTACAGCGCTCTCCTGCGATGGCTTGGGTTCTCCCCCGGTCTTCTCCTGTGGTTCTTGCTTGACGCTGGATCTGAGTATCCTGACTCTTACGCTGGTGGCGGAGAAGTTTAGGGTCTTCGTCTTCTCCTCACCCCAACACTCCTCCACCTCCTCCGGCACCGAAAAGGTCAGTCGGGTACCCAGCTCCAGCGCCTCTTTGCTCACCAAGTTCCATTTCATAATCTTGAGTTCAGGGAACTCCTGTAGGTTTTGGACGTACAGGAATTCCTGGAAGTATTTGGTTTCCAGGTCACCCGGAATCCAAACCTGAACCCTCGTCTGCTCCAGCTTCTTCGCTACTATCTTGTGGCCGTCCAGCTCCCCGAAGTCTTGACCTAGCAGCCACTCCCTCGTCTCCATCGTCTGGTGTCACAAGGAAGAATCCTTCCGACACCAAACCCGACGTAGCGAACTTAGGGGCTACTAGGTCATGCTCCCCTCCTACTATGCGCAGGACGACCACCTCGATAAGCTGTGTCAGCTTCCTACGAATGAGTTTCGCCAGTGCCTCATCCACCGAAACCCCGTCAACACGGCACACAGCCACAGCGAGACCACGGTTCGCCTTTGCGACGTTCCGTGGTCCCTCTGCGGCCGCTTTGCCCTGATTCTGGCGCTTCGCTGGAGGACGCTCTGAGTGCCCCTCATCCGTGCTCTGCCTTTTCATCTTAAGGCCGCGCTTGCTGGGGTCTGGTTTGGCCTCCTCCGTGGTATTGACCACAGGGACACCACTCCCCGCCCCAGCAAACGCAACCTTGATGGCTTCTTTCCTGCGAGCTAGTTTCGCCTTCTTCTTTTGTGCCTTAGACACATACTTATGAAACTGCCCTTGTGCTGGTGCCGGTGTGTCCTCCCTCTCGGTTCTCTCCTTCGGCGGCGTCTTCAGCAGTTTCTCCTCCTCCGTCAGTGACGGTGCTTCTGGATGCTATTTCGGTCGGGGGTCCACCTAATGGCTTCCCACCCTTCCCCTCTTCTGCCCTTACGGGTTTCTTCGCCGCTTGCGCGGTGTTTGGCTCTGATGAGTCTAATTTATTTTTGTTATTGATTTTATTAAGATTCTCCATATTAAATGTGGTTTCTGCGGGAAGAAAAACAATTGAGTGGAAGCAGTGCTCCCTTACTTCCACCCAGCAACATTTCCCGTACGCAGTGAGCGCCACCTCCCCTGCGCACAGTCGTTCCCGACAGCGATTGTGCCGGTTAGGCTCGCAGGCATGAAGAGGCATCTTCTGTGTTGCTTCGGTGTAGTGGTTCCGTTCTGTACACAAAGTCAGTTCACCCCAAGGAAGTCGCTCTTGACAACCCGGGGTTCCCCATCCCATGCACTTCCCTTTCCCACTACCTCGGATTCCTGTACTAAGCAGAGATCGGTTCACCCCAAGGGCATCTCTCCGTGACACCCCGGGGCTCCCACGTCCTCCGCTCTTCCCTTTCCTCCAAGCACACCACAGACCATGCCCCCCCTCCCCTCGTCCGCTTGCGAGCCCAACCC
Organism: Notocelia uddmanniana; assembly: GCA_905163555.1. Taxonomy (NCBI): domain Eukaryota; kingdom Metazoa; phylum Arthropoda; class Insecta; order Lepidoptera; family Tortricidae; genus Notocelia; species Notocelia uddmanniana. The sequence continues at coordinate 5,116,902 of LR991057.1, forward strand.
GCACCCACCCCCCGCTGCCCACAGTCGCCTGTGAGGGCCCTCGGCACGTCCTCCAACCTTAGCCCTGGGGGTTTTTGGGGGCGCGTTGTCATAAAGGAGCGAGCCCCTAGATGACAACGTGACCAGTGCACTCCTCTTTTGTCCGGGCTTGTGACCGGCTCCTCGCAGACCACGGATGATCTACCAGGAGGCAGAGTTTCCGACTTAGATACTCCACTTGAATAATTTAATGTTTCTTTAGATTTTTCACTTGTCAAACTTATTCGAATACCCGCAAGTTGCCTATCTAGATCGATTAGGTAGTATTAATAGACGTTTGTTCAGATAGTCAAATCATTAGGATCCGATTCCAACTCGACTTTTGACCTCTCCGATTTAGATACTCCACTTGAATAATTTATTTATTTTCTAGATTTTTTTACTTGTCAAACTTATTTGAACACCCGCATGTTGCCTATCTAGATCAATTAAGTAGTGTTAACAGACATTAGTCCAGGTAGTAAAATTGTTAGGATTCCAACTCGACTTTTGACCCCTCTGACTTAGATACTCCACTTGAATAACTGTTATTTTCTTCAGAAATTTTTTTACTTCGCAAACGTATTTAAATGCCCGTAAGTTACCTATCTAGATCGATTAGGTAGTGTTGATAGATGTTTATTCAGGTAGTCAAATCGTTAGGATCCCATTGAAACTCGAATTTTCCCCCCTTCAACTTAGATACTCCACTTGAATAATTAGTTATTTCTTCAGATTTTTTTTACTTGTTAAAATTATTTGAACGCCCGCTAGTTACCTATCTAGGTCATTTAGGTTGTGTTGATAGACATTTGTTTAGCTAGTTTAATCGTTAGGATCAAATTCCAACTCGACTTTTGACCCCTGCGACTTAGATATTCCTTTTGACTAATTTAAATTTTTCTTTAGAATTTTTTTACTTGTCAAACTTATATGTACGTCCGCCAGTTACGTATCTAGGTCGATTAGATATTGTTTATTAACGTTTGTTCAGGTAATTAAATCTTTAGCATCCTATTCCAAATTCCAACTCGACTTTTGACCCTTCCGACTTAGATACCCAGCAATTGAAATTATTTATTTCTTCAGAATTTGTTTCTGGCCAAATTTATTTGAACGCACGTAAGTTACCTATTAATATCGATAAAGGTAGTGGCTGTAGTCATTTGTTAAGGTAGTTAAATCGTAGAAATCCGATTCCGAGTCGGGTTTAGACCTCTCCGACATGGATACTCCGAAATATGTCGCTTCTAGGTAAAAAGTATCAATTTGTCAGTTGTAAATATTAATTTTTGAGTACAAAGATGCACTTAAACATTATTTTTATAGATATTTTTCAAAAACACCTTTTATTTGGGAACGTAACAAATGCACTTACAAAGATTAACATCATGCCAATTTAGCCGATTTATCGCGTCGCTCTGTACGACGTTGGTACTCGCGTTATGGAATTGGCCCTAACATAAGTATTTATTGCTGTACGACGATAAAATCTATATTTTTAGGAAGCTAATAAAATAATTTATCATTTTTATAATAACATCATTCACGCTAAAGTACCATTTTCTTGAATTATTCTGGTAAGTAAGCAAACGTAAAAAGTAAAAAAATCACTTCCATAAATATTTTTAAAACCGTTCATTATACATTATAGGCATCAAATATACAATTATAGTACGTTTAATAAGCTTTCAAACGACACCTCTCACGAACCGATTGGTACAATAGAACCCAAGATTTGGACATAAATCGACGACGGTCGGCCGCCATCTTTATGACGTCACAGATATGTTCCCCCCTCCATGAACTAAAACAGGTAGATTCGTGTTCTAGAGACAACAAGGAACACATCCATACCTGTTTTAGGTATATAGAAGAGATGTCGACGACTTTTCTAAAACTGGCCGATTGCCTCCAGACTATACTGTCCTTGGGGTCAATCTGAGATATGTACAGTCGAACTCATAAGCAGCTGCACACTTCGGTACTTTATAGCTTTAACCCGTTGACAGTTTAGTTTGACAGTTTAAACATTGGTGTTAAAGTCATATGGTAAAAACGTGTTCAGGTCGAGGCACCGTTCATTTGATCTGGTTTCAATGTGATGCTCATGTCATGTTCCTTGTCATGTTTGATATGTGTAGGTAGTCCAGGTATGATTTTTGTATGTATCACACTTTTTTGCTTATAAAAAGAACATAGAAGAAACAAAACAACTACATAATAAATATAAAAAGGCGCCCATATCTGTTTAAAGGACCTCTTCCAGCTAACCATCGAGAAACTAAGAGAAAGAAATAAAACTTCACAAAGACGAAAGACTAACTAATTATGCTTAATGTTAAATTAACTGAATTCAAAACTGTTTTATCGTTTAAATACTTTTATTTTGCTTAGGTAACTTCAAGTTTTATATAATTAGGATACAGTACGCTTCAATAGTGAACACTAGAACACTTAGGTTGTGGAATGGCACCCTGCCGAGGTATTCCCAATGGGCTACACAGCATGGGGCTGTTCAAAAACGGCGTGAAAATGTTTATTACATACAGGTCGGCAACGCGCGAGTAACGCCTCTGGTGTTGCAAGCTTGGGAGTTATTTATAACTACGTAACACTACCTCCCAACACAATTAAATCACTCACACTGTAACAACAATTTTATAATAGTTCTTTTTTCTTTCCAATGTGTCATACAATTAGCTCGTAAGTAAGCTTATTAACAATATTGTTCACGATTTCGGTGTCGATACAAACCCGATAGGGTTTAACGACACTTTTCCGTTATAACAATGTATCAATTTTCTATTGTAAATAACTAAAAAAAAAAAAAAAAAGCGTTCATAGGCGACGGTGACCACTTACCATCAGGTGGGCCGTCAACTTATTTGCCACCGACGTGGTATTAAAAAAAATAGCGACTTATCTATTTTCTGTAGTAACCACCGCATTTGATATCGGAAGGTAGTTCATGTGACGAAGTGGAGAGGACAGGTATGTACACACATACCTGCAACCACACAACACACAATACCACACGGTATTGCGAAATACATAATTGGGGATCGGTTTCATATTCAAACTTTGAAAGTTTCAACTCCATCAGATTCAGGTTCAGATTCGTTTATTACATCTATATAAATTACAATATAGTTTTGCGTTCATGTGAAAAGTAAGAATCATGATCGTCAATTAAATATAAATATGTAACAATAATAATTAAAAATCTCCTGAGCTGTGAACTCTTAAATTTAAGTTCGTTCTGTGGGGCTACCTAAAATATTTTACAACGAGTATATTCGGTTTTACTAGTCTGTCTACAAAAGAGAAACATTTTATCAGGTATTACGTTATTTTAATCAGTTTAATCACTCAATATTTCTACAATCGAGCTTTTGTTGAGTTGAGACCTAGTGACAAATAAGACCCTCACTCAATATAGCTAAATATGGAGTGGCGGTAGGTGGTAATTAGTTATACATTAACTTCCCCCTTGCTTACAAGGTATCTACATACATACGAGTAAATGAATCGACACAAACTTTTAGCTATTACGGCCGAGTGGATAGCCATTATTAGCGCTAAGGCAAATTAAGGCACTCGACATACCCTTTTCCCATTCATAAAACTTAACAAACCTCTGTTAACTAAAATTTCTTTTGTCCGTTTCTCACAAACATAAATGTCAAAGTGACAGATAAGGACAAATCAACTTTAGCGGCTTGTTAACTAATATAGGCTTGAAGGACGTTTATAAATAAGGAGGTTAAGCTTTAACTGAAATGCATAGACCGCGGCGCAGCGTCGTTGCGGGGCGGAGGCGGGTTGCGATAAAGCGAATGCGGTCCGCGGTACGTCGCACCAAAAATCCGCGCGGTACTCCGTAGCGCGGTAGAGCGGGGGCGGTGTGTGTGACATATTCATCATGATCATCAGTCGTTCCCTCAATGCTGAGGATCGTGACATCATGTCCTTTTATTGCTGACCAGACTTCTCCATAGGCTCCTATTATATGTGACATATTAAGCAGTAATAAATAAATATTAGGAAACAATTTTTTACACAAATCGAACTAGTCCCATAGTAAGCTCAATAAAGCTTGTGTTATGGGTACTAGACGGCGATATATTTTGGAGATATATACTTAAACACATAGAAAACATCCAAGTCTCAGGAACAAATGTCTCTGCTCACCACAGAAACAAATGCCCTTACCGGGATTCGGACCCGGGACCTCTAGATTCTGTTCTACCAACTAGGCTAAACAGGCCGACAAAAAAGTAATAGACCGTAAACAGTTTCGGAAATATCAGAAATGCAAATCCGGCTCCGCCCCATACCGCGCCGCGCTCGTTCTGTGTGTTTTGAGCTTTAATCAGGAGGTCATATGAGGTTCTGACTCCGGCTCCTACCACAAACAAAAGACCTTATCTCATCTGTTTCAGTCATAACATATATAAAAAGTTTTAACTATTAAAACAACACTGGCAAGCACGTGCTAAGTTGAAGTACAAGTTAAACACAGTCAATAACTCCATTAGATTCCATTTAAAGGGTACTTAACACGCGTTAACGTAGTGGCGAAAAGTGAAGCTGACGTATTTGGACGCGGCTGTTAACTTCGTTATATCAGCTGCCATTTTATATCAGACACGTACAGGAGGTAAATTTTTGTGCACAGATTTCGATCCCAATCATATTTAAAATGATTTATTTTGCGTAATCATTTTCGTTCATAAATACCTTTTGAAATATTTCAAAACGTATTTACTGAAGACAACAACTTCCTTACTGGCAGTAGTATGACGTGCTAACCAAATTGTTATGCTTCGAATTTTTAGAACTGTAACTCTATAAATCTAATGAGGAGTGCCTAAAATTTTGTAGTTTGTGAGTGCGATATATTGTCATACGTCATAATTATATTCATCCCTACTTAGTTTTGTCGTTTGCTGCATCCACACGTTCATAAAGTAAATGCATTTAGCATCCTGGTGCATAAATAGGAGGGCTTGCCGGGAATAGGGTCAAATGGCGCAAACTGGCTTTCAATAGTCGTAAAGTCCACGATGAGGTATGGTTCGGGACACTCGCAGATAAACGAGCCAAGAGACATCGACGTAACACCAGTTCCCCAGGGGAAACTTCACCTGCAAGGCTTGCGGTCGGGTATGCCGCTCCAGCAGTGGTTTACACAGCCACGTAAGACGTTGTCTGCCTACTTGACACTGCTTATACAGGATGATCAATCCAAATGGGTCAGTATGGACAAGTCAGAAACGAGGACGCGAATAGCCAGCTTATTATAGAGAAGTGGGCGATGGCATTTCAGATAGACCCTCAGGGACAATGGCGCGATGATTTTTATGATGCATTCAATTCTATATTTTGGATTCATCCAAATGACACAAAATTTACGCATAGAATTAGTTACATCTGCCGTAACGAAAACTACATCAGATAACTTAAATAATATATATAATTCACTTTATTTCAGACACATGGTCCATAGTCGTTAATAACAATGGTGCTTACATATCTATGTTAGTTTATCTTAAGCCATTTAACACACATTTAAAATTTCCCTAGATTTAAATTCAACCCAAGATATAAATATCTAGATATGTAAATGGCAGGTTTTCTCGAAGAAAAAAAGTATAGCAAACCCGTGACATTGTGAATGTTTTCAATGAGACGCCCGAATAACGTTTAATTCTTTAAGTCCCCTTTTATTACGTTCAAAGTAAATTAGGCCCAAACTGTCCGCTATATCAACGAAAACACATTTAATTATTAATCAGCCGATTTTAAACCTTACTGGGAAGATACTAAGGTATATAAATGGTTACTCAAGTGCGTCCTTGTTTGTAAGACCGTCTTACGCAATGCTGTTTGTAAAGGTTCGATCTCTCGTTGCAAATGGACCAGTTGAAACCTGAACTCCAATTACGAATAATTTTTGTGAAGGTTACGCGAGGGAAGAATTCAGAGAAGAGGCGAGGCGGGTTTTTGAATTGCATAGCTAAACGTAACTCAATATTCTTCGAGTCAACTGAAATAAATAAAACACTTTTTCAAGCCTTCGTCCAATTTAATGAATTTAAGAGATGGCTTAGATGATTTATTGCTCGCTAAGCCAGATTAAATGCTTAATTTAATTCTTAGTATCCACTCAAACACAGTTACTAAGTTGGATTTTGTAAACAGTTTATAAGGGCTCAAACCATAAATAATGTCGTCGTATTCCCGTTTGTCTATTCGTGTGTTAAATGATGTCCTAAATATTTATTACGATATCACATTTTTTTAGGAAGATTGGAATCATCTCGCTCATATTTGCCAGCTGAGGCCGATTCTCCACCTTACAGAACATTGCAGCTATAACAAAACCACTTGCTCTGTAGGTAAGTGGTGTTTTGTTTCTGGAGGTGAAAAAGGTCGCTGGAGCTTCCGAGGATGAGCTGTGTTGAGAGTGAGGGACCTGCTTTTGTCTCTAGCCTCAAGGAAGCGAATCTTCGTATTGCTAATGCGTTGATAAGATTCGTCCCTGCGGACGCAAGGGTCCGTGGGCTACGGAGTCTACTTACTATATCTATATTTGTTAGCTACCGTCGTGCTATTAAAAATGGTTAGCTGGCAGAGAATGCCATTTTGCATTAAGCTCGCCATTTGTACAATTACATTTTGTGCAATAAAATTTAAATAAATAAAAATCTATCTATTACTGACAGACGTTACTGAGTGCTCGCATAAATGATATACCTATTTTTGATACAACGACTGTGGCAAAAAGCTTACGGCCCGTATGATGGTAAGCAGACACCGTCGCCTATGGACCCTTGCGATTCCAGAAGAATCACAAGCGCGTTACCTACCCTTTATTAACTTGAGGATTCGTTGTGTTGACAGCTAACATATGCAGGTCCCTCACTTTCAACACAGCGCATCCTCGGGAGCTCTGGCGACCTTACCACGAGGAATACAACACCACGTAGTGGCGTTATTATAGCTGTGGCCTTCTGTAAGGTGGAGGTACTTCCCCGGTCGGGCTGGTACAAATATGAGCGAGATGACGTTTCGCTGTGCCCTACCTCATCATCCTCCTAGCGTTATTCCCAGTACAGTTGCATCCTGAAGGATGCCTGGGGTCCGCTACCTGATCCCAAAATTTGGCGTAGGCGCGTATTTACAGAAGCGACTGACATCTGACCTTCTAACCCGACGGGAAAACTAGACCTTATTGGGATTAGGCTTGTCAAGTGAGTGGGCAAGATGTAAGTGCCAGATTACCAGTGATCGTAACTTTTGTAGCCTTTTCGGTGCAACGTTGAGGTGTTAACGGAGTTGGTATGAAAAAATACAATTTAAACGGTTAGTTAAGGTTAATATTAACGTTATTAACGCTAATGAATCATAAGAATTTAAATCATTTATCCCAATTCCGTTAACACCACTACGTGCACCGAAAATGCTACAACAGTTACGATCACTGCAGATTTTACCCCTGATATTGACAGTGTATTGACAATACGGAATCCGGCAGTTGCAAAATGTAGGCCCTGTTCAATATTGAAAACATTTCCGAACTAAAAGCTAAAAGCTTTCAGGCTTACACGTAAATATTCAATAAAACGGAATCCCGTTTGTTGGAAAAATCACGGTGGCTGTTTATATTGAGCTAATTTTCAATTCATTGGACCGAAGGAGCGGGTAATTTCCCTCTGGGCTGTGACATTCATGATTCTTGGGACACATATATGTATTAGGATTGCTAGCTCTGTAAATACTTGATCGTTGTGAGACCTAAACATAATACCTTGTTTAATAAATTGCCTTTATGAAACATTTTGGTAAAATGTTTGCTGTAGGAACTAATGAGCTGCATGGCTATTATGAATCTTTGCTTATCCATATCCATTGGCGAGAATGGGTAAGGGGATGCGAGAAATTTCATACCGCTGACGAAGAAAAAACGATTTATATAGAGGACAGCGAGAAAATTCTCGCTAAGGGTAAAACGGTTCTATCAGGAATTGTAATCGAGTACGAGTACTTAGGTTTCGAACAAAATGAACAAATTTGTTACAAATGGGTACATTTTCTAAGATGTCGATTAAACCACAAGTTCCCATTGCGGGACCTTTTAGAAGATGCCAACAGGGCCTCCAATGAACACTAGTATCCGAGATTTGACATTTATCCGACATTTACGGCTAAAATAGTGGAATTGGTAACATGTCTCTTTCTAATAAACCTCTTTTTTCCATTTTGGCAATCCAGTCACAATGATATTGTTTCTTGTACCGATTCCAACTTTCGTCTTCGCCGCTGTAATACTAGGGTATTTTAAAACTTTCTCTTCGCAATTAGTAGAACTGCAACTTGCACAAATTTAAATCAGTTCCGATACTAGTTTGTAATTACGTTTCTAAGAATTCTAATTTCAATTTCTAATTTGAAATATTTTTCTGTTACTCAATTCTTAATACCTAAACCTCACTACTTAATTTTCAATAGCTAAGCCACTGATGCCGCACTCGGCACGCTATTTTAAATCTGGAGGATTAAGATCTCAGATTCTTACGTAAATTGCGATTTTCTATGGATATTTACGTAACAGTGGCTCAGAATTATAACTGGGGTGTTTGCAACTCACTACGGGGTCAAAGGACTCTTGGCCAAGATGGGACTATCAGACAAGATAGATTAATTTATTCATTGCATCATGTTGTATACATGGTCTTATATAGGTACATTAAAATCCAAGACATGAACCCTGTCAGGGCACAGCAATGTTTATCTTACAGCTAACATGCAATTATAATCATATCAAACTTGTATAAGAAAATACTAGGTTCTGAGACAATTAATTCAGGCTTAAACAGTACAAGTATTTTAATCATTTTAATTATATGTATGTGAGACGCAACGTGCGTGGATACGTTTGCTCAGTCCCACATCCAGATGACTCGCTCTAAAGCCGGCGCTGCAGCTGACCAGGCCCAGGTGTTGAAGCGCCGCAAATACTCGTGTTTAATTAAAGGCTATGAGTTTGCGGCGCTTGCGGTGGAAACATTGGGTCCCTGGTCAGCTGACATGAAAAGTTTTATGAAGGCTATGGGTAGACGTCTCGTCGACGCTTCAGGGGACCATAGAGCTGGCGCTTACCTCTCACAACGTATTTCTTTAGCAATACAGAGAGGTAACGCCGCCAGCGTTATGGGCTCCATGCCGCAGACGGTTCTACTGGACGGGGTCTTCTTTTTATGACTGGGTAAATTAAGTTAGTTTAGTTTTTAATTAATTTGTATTTTTTGCTTGATTGTTTTTTCGATAATTCTTTATAAATACCATGTTCCTGGAAATACCATGTAATAGGTATAGTAACTAACTATGTATAATAGTATTTTGTAATGTTTTATAATATACCTACTTACACTTTATTGTGATACTTCGATGGTTTACTATTCATATAGCCACACTATGTTAGGAACTCGATTTGAGTGTGGTGGCCTTCATCCGATTTGTGGAAATGTTGGAGAGCAGCTTGGAGTTGGTTGGTAGTCCCTTTCGTAAAGCTATTGCCTACGCTAAATCTTGGGATTAGGTGCCAAAGTGGACCCCGGGTGCCTTTACGGCTTAACCTGGAAAAAACGCAAAGAAGATGATGATGATACTGATAACTCAATTCTTAGTAGATTTATTTTTCAATTCAGTGACCAAAACGTAAACTGTGTATTTAGTACGGTATGTTTAATAGGAGCAACGAAACTGATAAATATGTTTATGTAAAATACACATGCACTTAAGACTATTATTTGAATTTATTACATACTTAACCACCAAATTAAAGAAACATAATAATTTAGCTTATACAATTTTAATAATGTTTTTAATACACCTATGCTCGACCTATAATGATTAAGTGAAACTTAATGAAGAGAAGATACTTACCAAAATATGAAATTTTAGAAAACTCAACGTTATAGAAACCAGTAAAAAATTCGGCTTGTATGTTTCTTATTTTGCAAAAATTCCGAGAAATATTTGATAATCATAAAAACTGTTGCCTTATTTTTTAATTTTTACTACATATATTCCTGCTGATTGATTATTTATTTTCCGCCAAAAGTTTTATTTGACATGATCTTTATGTAAAATGTTCTATACCTTCGTTATTCCTAAATCAACAAAATGAAAAAAAAAAGTAATTTAGTATCTTTTTTCATTTGGTTTTTACTTCGCACCTAAATTTCGTCACAGCTGTTTATATCTATAGATCCTGCAACGTTCCCACCTCGAATCATTAGTCAGTATCGCGATTAATCAATGTTTCTATGATTGATGACTCGAAAACTGCTGTAAATCAGCACCCGGCTATTAAAATATGGCGCAATAAATTCTAAACTCCAGCGGTTTATTGTGAGCTTGGAAAGGTTTTTTAAATTTAGTTTGATGGAGAGTTTGTAGATTGTGTCGTGCTAAATTTGATGACAAAGTACCAGTTGGAGCATTCGGTATATAACCTGCTTTCCTTAAGAAATTCTTTAATCAAATGTAAATCATTATTACTGAAGATCTAATCGTTATTCTTAGATTTAATCTTTGTATTGAAAGTAACTTGACGAGTATATGCAATTTGTACTTACTTGTCGACGGGAACTGTGCCACGATGCTCACACTCCTGCCCTCTTATTCCCATACTGACTCGTCCTCACCTATCACCTCAAACCTCACCCGTTTTTTACCGACTTCAATAGAAGGAAGGAGGTACTCAGTTCGTCTGCATGTTTGCTTGTTTTTTTTTATGTATGTATGTTCTCCAATAACTCTTGATCACGTTGGCCGATTTTGATAATTCTTTTTAGGGTTCCGTACCCAAAGGGTAAAAACGGGACCCTATTACTAAAACTTCGCTGTCCGTCCGTCCTTCCGTCTGTCACCAGGCTGTATCTCAAGAACCGTAAAGGCTAGACAGTTGAAATTTTCACAGATTGTGTATTTCTGTTGCCGCTATAACACCAAATACTAAAAACAAACTAATAATAATAATGGGGGGCTTCCATACCACAAAAGTATTTTTTACCGTTTCTTGGTCGATATTAATAATGGCTACACGTAGACGCTAGAAATAATTACAAATTATTAAAGTTATATATTTAATTTAAAAATAAATAGTTAAAATAAAATAAAATCAGTATTTAGGAGGGGCTCCCAATATTGGACAGCAATTGAACTGCTATTCGTAGTACGTAGGTAATAATTGTACTTTATTTGTATTTATTTAATCGTATGGCATTTATTTACGAACCGTGTGATCTTCGAGAAGACAAGTAGGTACGGTTGCCAGTTTTTATTGCACTCTTAGCACCACCCAGGGGTCACGTGTAGGGTAACGGTGGGTACTCCCTACGGACGTGGTGCAACTTAGACCCCCTACTCCTACCCCTCTCTACCCCTTTGTCAAGCGAGTGGGCAACTTGACTGTTAGAAGTTCTCAAGCCGCCCGAAGGCCTCTAACTTGCAGCCGGGATCAACGGCTTAACGTGCCTTGCAAAGCACGAGAGCGCTCGGTTAGTAACCACTCAAAGCGGTCACCCATCCAAGAACTGACCTGCGGCCACATTGCTTAACCTCGCATACCGCACGCGGTAGGCGGGTGCCGCTGGGCCACGAGCGCTCTTAATAATTTTACTATTAAGTACACTTGATTTATTGTACCTACCTGTATACGATAATTAACCAAAAGTTGAGTTTGAGAACACGGTCGCGTTAGAGCTATGTCTATACGTATCGCGGCCAGACATGAACCCTATGACACTGACAGTTATTCCCACGACACAACCTTGTAGTGGCGTCACCGTTACATTAGAATCGAATTTGAGGCATCTTAAAATAACATTTATTAATTTTAGGTAGAAATATGCCATTACAATGATATTCCGTTGGAATTATAACAATTCTTAACATTTACAAGAAATTATCTCGATCAGACTTTACTTTTACGTCCTGCAAAACTTACTTCGTTTGGAAGATATCGACGAGCGCGAAAAGTATCGATAAACAAATGTCAACAAACGTACAACGAAACGTAGTAAACATACTACGCTTTCAGTGTCCAATTTATAATCATTTAAGTTGTCTGCGATAGTAAAATAAAGAAGATGGAATATTTATTCTTACATTCGTCGAGCGTGGCGTAAAATGCGTATAGGTGCTGAATGTTAAAAAAGTTACATTAAATTGTTTTTATTTGACTCAAATTATGGATATTTCTGGGGACACCATTTTTTGTTTTATTTAAGATTAGTTTTTACATATAAGTATCAGCCCTTATAGCCATTTTCGGTCGCAGATTTTTTAAAGTAGTTACATATTGACTTAGTTTCGTAACTGTTACGATGCAGTGCGACTGTGTTGGGATTGGTATCTATATGTAGTAACAGTTTACACACTTACTTTTGGTCATTAAATTAGTCATTGTGTCCACATGTTACTTAAACATTTGCGTCGAAACATTTTATAAGTGTCGTTATGTTACGTAACTGTTCGTACACTTTACTAAAGTAAAGAAAAAAGTACATGCCACCATTTTGGAAATTTAGTAGATTTGTTACTACTTTAAGTTACATGTCGACATGGTGTCGACATAATCTACTAATTTTGTAACTGAATAAGATGGGCGAAAAAAAGAAGTCTCGAAATTTGCACAGCACTATCAGAAATAACACTGTCAGTGTCATAGAGTTCATGTCTGGCCGCGATACGTATAAAGTAAGTATACATTACAAAGTAATTCAGTATTTTATTTATTTTTCAAAAGTAGCGACGTTACAATACTTAGGATCTATACCGATTACGTTGGTCGCGAGGCGCCCATATTATTATTATTTCTGGTACGGAACCCCTTCGTGCGCGAGTCCGACTCGCACTTGGCCGGTTTTATTCGTTTCAAACCAGGTACCTCGACATTGGTCCCATATAAATTTGGCGAAGGTCTGATGATGGGATGTAGGGGGAATCGAAGGGAAATCCTCGCATTTGATAGGCACGCATATGCGGATTTCGGTATTTTCTGTAGGTAACCAAGCATGGGCTCAAACAAATTTGGAGTCCAAAATTGGAGTCGGTTTTTTGGTATAAATTATATATGGATTTTTTTTACAGTTTCCTTATAAAACGGGTGAGGTGTGAGGTGAGGACGCGTCGGTTTGTGAATAACACCCCAGGTCGAAGGAAAAATATGAGTAAGTACAAAAGGAGTGTAGTAGGTAGAAGAAAATCCTTGTGCCCATTTCACAACATTCATTTTAATACAATATTAGAAGCACTATAATTACTGTTCAAAACGGGGTATTTACCATGTATGTTAATATTGTTGAGTTTCCGATATTTCGGCGCTGTTGCAAGCACCATTTTCAATGATTAACTGACGTGCTGCGAGTTTTATTTGTGGTCTACCCACACTCCATAGCGATGCACCCTCTTCTTGGTTCGCTTTTTCCACACAGTGCTACTACCACCATCCGCACTCTCGCTCAAAATTCGAACACGAACCCCCGTTTTGAACAGTAATTGCAGTCTTAGTGACCATGTTAGCTTGATATCGTATAATATTACAAGCGTCTTCTTCTTATAAAAGAAGATAAAAAGAGACTTCCACTTGTAAGTATACAAGCCTCCCCCACCACCTTCCCCGCTCCATCACCGGACGTCCAGACGTGGTGAGCTGTTACATCCTTACGTTGTCAGTCTACCACTTATTCGCACGAAGCGATTTGCTTCTTCTTTCCCAACGCGAAAAACTAAGGACTGGAATTTGCTGCCGTCGTCTGTATTTCCTGATACATATAATCTAAATCTCTTCAAGACAAGAGTTAATAGGCTGTTACTGAACAAGTGAGCAACACCTTCTTATCATCGCTTTCCATCAGGTGAGATTAGGGCCAATCGCTGGTCAGTCAATGTATGATGTTGAATGTGTGAATTCAATAGAAGGAAACATTAGCGGGCGTATGATGGCTGCCATTTTATCACTTATCGTTGTGGATAAGACACCCGTCACTGTCACACTCGCATACTTGTCAGAACATGACGAATATCTAATCCACGGCGATAAGTGATAAAATGACAACCATCATACGCCTCAGAAAAAAGTTTCTCTGGTGAACAAAGTTATTTATACGGACCTTTTCTGACCCGAAACCTTTAATATTATTATAAGCTACCCACCATAAACAAGGGACTTAACTTTTATTATTGCTGGCCTAATCTTAATGGACCATCATACTCGACTCGTAGGCGTATTTATTTTACTTTATTGGAAAAGGCATGCGGATAACACAATGTAGATATTCAAGGGCTTACATTTTAATATGGTAACAACTTAATGTTATTTTTTAATCGACTTGGATAGAAGGAAGGAGGTCCTCAGTTATTCTGCATGTTTTGCTTTTTTATATAGATACATAAAACCCCGATAACTCTTGACCACGTTAGGCTGCTTTAAATATTTTTTTGTTCCAAAGCATGTACCCTCAAATTGATCCCGTATAAATTTGGTGAAGGTGGGTATATATTTTCTGTATTTAAACATGCATTTGCTCGCGAAAAACAAAAAATTGGCGAAGCGAAACTGATGATGATGACCACAGCTGACATGAAACTCCTCAATAATGTAGGCACTTCACAGATTCCGATGAAATTTCATTGACGTAGTAGCAACTAATGCTTGTCAAATTCCCATTTTGAAGTGGAACATATGATAAGGAACTGAAGGTCACTATGGGTTACCTGAGGAATCGACGGAACTCCTCAAATATCATCGGCCCATATTAAGTGACTTGGCTATTTTCTGTAGTAACCACCTCATTTGCTATCAGATGTGGTGAAGTGGGAAGGATATGTAAAAATCTAATTTGTGTTGATCATGGCGAAGTACAAAATTGGCGTCGGTTTTTATTGGGTATAAAATTATCTTCCTAAGGCGACTTCCTGACTTGGCGGGGCGGGAGTGATATGTGATAGGTATTTTGTTCTTTGACGGGAGTTTACTGATGTGAGGTTTCCCAACTTGACGAAATACTGTCAGTATTACGTTTGTGCAGTAGTAATACCATGCGAAGAAGCGGGGCTGTACTGGATTCGTATCGGTTGACACTGACAGCGTGTCGACAAATCAGAGAGGCGCCTAAGTACATATACATCATTATACTCCGAGCGTGTTCCGGGTTGTATTAAGTAAAGCGACTGCTATCTGACCCGCCAACCCAGAGGGAATACTAGCCCTTGTTGGGATTTGATTGGTTACCTCACGATGTTTTCCTTCACCGGAAAGGTACTGTTAAATCTCTCACACACACATACACACACACACACACACACACACACACACGCATACACAACTCATTACACACATGATATAATATTCATGATAGTGAATTATTCATATGATATTTATTTCGTATAAATTCTTTTTTTGAAAAACCCAGTCATACGAGCCGGGTTTTGAACCAACGACCTTAACCGGTATATTGAAAGTTGCATGGCGTACCGAACGGCTACAGGGGCTTGATCTTCTTAAGTACTCTCGTTCAAATAAAACTTCGGTGCGGGACCTCGATAGCATTTTCTTACAACGACGGTGGCAAACAATGTTAGGCCCTGTCTGACGGTACCTTTGCCTATGGACACTTGTGACTCCAGAAGGATTACAAGCGTTTATTCATGACCAAAACAACATAACATTATACACGTAGTAAAACTTACATGCATTGTCACGAAACGGTCCCATCGCCGAAAAATGCGGGCATTGCTGCCAGCGCTGGTCTTCCGATGGGACCGTCGAGTGAAATCACGGTAGGCAACAGGTTGATTTAGGACCAAAAAAAGAAGAAAAATATACAATAATAAAAACAGTAAAATAAAATTTAGACAGGCAGAACGAGAATAAAAAACAAAGGTTGACTATATGAAAAGAATATAAAATACGTCAAAGGTGCGGCCTATTACACGATGATCACTATCACGCGATACAATCATTTCACATTATTGACTTGACGTTTCGTTGTGTTAACAGCTACCAACATGCAGGTCCCTCACTCTCAACACAGCGCATCCTCGGGATATCGGGAGCTTTATCAGTAAAGACGATAAGTCGCATTTTGAAACATACATTATTCCCTTTCTGTAAAGAAACTATTTTGTTAATAGATGGCGCTAAACGGCCGTGAGAATCTTTATGAAGACATATTACCGAGGGGTTCGAAACATGTTTGTAATATTGTGTAATAATTGGTATAATTTTTAAAAGCTACTTATTTAATTATTTGCAGATTTTGCTTAAGCACCTGCTCGAAGTACAAAGCTGATACAATACCTTGGTATATCCATATCTAGGTGTGGTTCCTGTTAAGGCACCTGCTAGAAGTATAGTAACTTAACCAGTTCTCACTAGAGGGCGCTAAGGAGTTAATCCGGTTAAGATCAAAATACGACGGAAAACACATGGCAAAATCCTTTGTTCCACCCAGACAACCAAGTTTGATAACTGGTTAACCAGACGCACTATTTCTTCCACGGAGATAACCAGTTCTGTGAGTGGAAGTCTAATTCCATATTCTTAACCGAGTTGGATTACTGGAGATACATTCTACATATTCTACTTAAGGCAGGTCGGTGTAGGTACCACGACGAGGGGCGCGAGACAGGTAACCTCCTCGAGTGTCCGGGCTCTACCAATACCTGTTGATCCGGTTGATCCGCAGGTAAGGGTAGAGTCTTGGCCGGTGCGTCCTGGAGGCACAGCAAGTGATCATTTAGTGGACCCTAAGTGATCACTTGTCGGGCTACCAATAACCTGTCAGGGGGGAGGAGGGTATCGGACCAAGGACTTCTCCACGGAGAAATCCCCAGGTCCGACGAAGGTGGGCCGCTTCGGCGGCGTAGTGCGGTTCGAGGCACCGACCGTTTGCCTCGTCAAATATAACGGCCCCGTAATCCCGACTAGGCAGAGGGCCGATGATGTCCGGACCGGGGACTGTGAAGACCCCGCTTGATAGGCTTACAGTCGCGAGGAAGAAAACCTCTATAAAAAATTACACGGCCCACTGGGGGGCCGGCGGCTTCGGCTGCGGAGGGCTGCGGGGTAGGGGCGTTTGTCCTCCCGCTGGGCGCTGGGGTAGGGGCGTTTGTCCTCCCGGTGCCGTGGCGCGGGTGGGACCAGATCACCGTGTGTCGGTGCTGGTCCCTAACCTTCCCGGGGTGTAGGGAGGTCGGTGCGGGAAGGCACACTGGTCATGCTACAGTGTGCCTTTTTGGTGAGGGTTCGCCTTAGGGCGATGGTGCCGGTGATGTCGTGGTGAAATGTTCGCGATCCCATGGCATCACCACTCGGGCACGGTGGAGGCAGCATCCCAGAGTTTTAGTGGGTAGGGTGGTCCTCGTTTGGACCGGAGAGTCCCACATAACTAATGCGTAATATCTGGCTTGTCCCCGCAGGCCTCATATTACGTATTGGTATGCGTAACGCATTTCTGGGTCAAAAAAAAAAAAAATGGTACCACGACGAGCGAAGCGAGGAGGAGTGTTAATTTAACTGCGATTCTACCGCGCGCGAGCCGAGCGAGCGAAGCGAGCGTGCCGCGGTAGCGGCCGGCGAAGCGCCAGTACCTAAGTAACAATATATTTTATAGACTTCTTTATATATAATATGATTTAATTCTCAATATTACAAAATTTCAAGTAGTATATTGTTAGTTAGGTACTGGCGCTTCGCCGGCCGCTACCGCGGAACGCTCGCTTCGCTCGCTCGGCTCGCGCGCGGCAGGGTCGCGGTTCAACTAACACTCCTCCTCGCTTCGCTCGTCGTCGTACCTACACCGACCTGCCTTAAGTAGAATATGTAGAAGATACATTCCAGTAATCCAACTCGGTTAACAATATGGAATTAGAATTACACTCACATAACTGGTTTTCTTCGCGGAAGAAATGTTCCACCTAGTTAACCAGTTATCAAACTTGGTTATCTGGGTGGAACAAAGGGGCAAAATTGGTTGGCTTGGCAATTGGACCTGTGGCTTAATTGGAGCACTTCTACCCGCGAAAGATCGGTGGATATTTTTTCCATGTTGTCTGCTTTGTCATAGTAATAAGTTTTCCACTTTATCACATTAAACTCCTGAGGCATGTCCTTCAAAAATTATCAACATAATCTCAACCTTAATAAATATATAAATATTGTTTTTCGTAGAACCTATAATACCCGGGACTCTGGAGGACATAATCATGAATATCATGATAGCAAGACATCAGCATTTTCTAAGTAAAATTTAGAATACCTAGGTATTACCTAGACCTAGGCGTTTTATATAACTGTCTGTAGTATCAGGTTCGAGCAACGACTCGTGAATGATGGATGTGGTCGGAAGGAAAACATAATATGTGATAGAGTACCCTGGCACATTACAGACTCTAGAAATACTGAGTTGTCGGAAGATCTAGTTGTCGGAAGATGGCGACATCGACTCTAAAACAACACGAATGTAATCTCGCTCATATTTGAAACTGACTAACTGTGGAAGTAAATCCTGTTATAAATGTTATACTTAAGTATGTACTACTAGCGCCATCCATGAAACACTGCTATGCAACTGTTATACTTTTTAAAAATAAAGCTGTCATTTGAATCACTCGGATAAAACTCGTCGTTTCATTTTAAATCCAACTTACAGAAAACTGCAGTCTAGTCATGATACCACTACTTAGCCCTGTAGGTGATGGTGATGAATGACTAAGTTGCGAGCAGAGCACGTAGCGTCCGAAAATGTGCTGTTGAGAATGACGGCACTGCATTTAAATAAATAAAATAAATATTAGGGGACAATTTTTTACACAAATTGAACTAGTTCCATAGTAAGCTTAATGAGACTGTTGTGTTCTGGGTACTAGATGACCATATATTTAATAGATAATATATACTTAAATATATAGAAAACATCCAAGTTTCAGGAACAAATGTTTCTGCTCACCACAGAAAAAAATGCCCTTACCAGGATTCGAACCCGGGACCTCCAGCTTCGGAGGCAGTGTCACTACCAACTAGGCTAAACAGGCCGACAGGTCTTGAATCAAAAATGTTGTAAGCGCGCTTGTGACTGTTTTGGGGTTGCATTTGTCCATAAGATACGGTGTCTGTTTACCATCAGATAAATCACACGTCTGGTTTGCCACCGTACTATGAAAAAGTGCCGTGAGTGAATTCCCTATGAAGATACTACCTTTTTTGATTCAATGTATTGTATAGTGGTTTTAAATGTACGAGTAGATTAGTAGGTGTCGGTACGGAACCCTTCTTTGTGCGTGATCCAACACGCACTTGGCTGGTTTTCTTAATAAGTAGTAGCCCGGGTTCAAACCCAGGGCCTCCAGAGTGATAGTCGCGTATTTTACCGCTTGGCTGCACAGTGTCTCTCACGATTAACAAAAACGGTCCAGCCTGAAAACCAGCGCTGGTCAGTAGGCCATCATATGCTGATGTTGGTATCCATGTCCAACATGAATACCTGTGATTAAATTTTGCCGATAGTACCTACTGTTACACTATTTAAGTATTTACAGTATATCTTGACGCTGGGACTCGCATAATAACGACACGTAATCGGATGTCTGACGCATTATTTAGCCTAAGGTGATGTGAAGCGATAGTACTGCTATAGTACATTACGATACAAGTGCAGATAACAGGAATCGACACGAGTTGCGAATTACCTGTTCGCACGTGTATCTTACAACGTTTTATAGCACATATGGCTCTTTTAAGTTTTGACATATGCACGTAATCTGCTGATTATCGCACTAGTGCGGTAAAGAAGCACCATATGTACTGTAAAGCTATTTACAATGTTCACCTTACTACTCACCTCACCACTAGCCCCTAGTATATCTTGACGTCGGGACTCGTAATAAAAAACCTGCAATCGGAGGTCTAACGCATTGGTTCGCCTAAGGTGATATGAAGCGATGGTACAGTGAGCATCAAAAGTAGCTACGCATTTGAAAAGTTTAAGTCTTTATTAAAAGGGAATAAGAACTTTTGGCCCCTTCATATGCGTACTTATTTTTGATGCTAACTGTACTGCTAAGTTATTTACAATGGTTACCTCACCGCTCACCCCTAGTGTATCTTGACGCCTTTACTCGTAATAACAACATGTCGTCGGAGGTCTACCGCATTGGTTCGCCTAGGGTGAGGTGAAATGTGTACAGACTACTAGAATAAAGGATGATTCCCACTAGTCCGTTCCGTTTCGGCCAGAGACCGAGCTGCTTCCGAGCCTCAGCCGTAGCTAGATCGTACGTCAAACGTTTGTGTTCATTAAAAAGCGGCCAGGCCGGGCCGTTTCCGAGCGTCAACGAGCTCGGATGCAGCCCGGCTGCGCAACAGCCGGCGCCTAGCTGTCATAGAAAACGGTCCTGCTAAGGAACGGTAAGGATGATTCACAGTAGGACATGGAACGGCCTACTGTAAATCATCCTTAACACTGCAGATATGTGTTGAGAATTGAGATATAATAAATACGTTCCTTCGACAGCCGGGCTAGCAAAGACGACGACACCTCAATTTGCCGTGAGCGATGGTTGTACCGTAGGTACTGACATGGAATAAGCCTGTTCGAATATGATTGATCGATCCAGAACATGTCGGTGAGCGTTTAAAGCGGTGGAATGCTCGAACAGTTTTATCTATTTCAGTAAAATAATAGCCAAGAGCAAAAACTGTATACAGATTAAGTGAATAATATTCTAAATCTAAATTCGAACGAAATACGACTAGAACCAAAGAAATTTCAATCAAATACCTTATTATTTAACATCTGTCATGTCAAGGGTCAGCACGCGTATGTGACACCCCTGGAGCTGCTGTCCATTTGCTGTGGTGACCGCTTACCATCAGGAAGGCATTACGCTTTCATTCTAACATTTGACATTGACTTATAAAGTTTCACTTTTACAGACATGAACTTGTCAATCATGTAATACGATAATTGATGGCCACTGTCTTCCGGTCTTGTTTCTATTTTACAGCTAGTCTGCTATTTTACGCATCCGCGCATCCACCGTCAATTAGATAGGAAGCATAAATATGTATTATTAAAGGAATTACCTATTTAATGATTGAGGGTAGACGCTGACAGCGGACAGTCTATATTTAGTATTTATTACAAAGAGTATATATCGCAGGAGCTAGATATAAATCATATTTATACCAAAAACATTAAACCAGAAACGTTAACTAGATGCAACCTCATCGGAAACCCGAATAAACGCTAACAAATTTAACCAAAACCACTGCCGCCGCTACTAAATCACGTGTAACTTGTTTTCCGGTGCGATCCCGCGAACTTTACCCGGCGTCAGCCGAACAAATAAACAGAGATAAATTCGTGGTACCGCACAGGATTTACGGGAGCTTTAAGATTAGGTGTTGTTAGGATGGTGTGCAGTTTGCAGTAGCCGAGTTAAGTATTTCAGGGTTGGTATACAGTATGAAACGACAGTTAAAAAAAAACTCGGTTTAATATTATGTGCATGCTAATCAGATAAGGAAGTTAAAAGAAATATAGTACGAGAAGATACTTAAAAGCGAAATAAATTGGCTTTGTTTTTCAATATTGAGCAAAAGTAAGTTACGATTTTATGTCACGACAAATAAAATGCGAACTAAATTTGTGCTAGAATACATGTGTTGTGTTCAATAGCAACAGCTGTCTAGGTTCCTTTAGTAAGGCATGTCTAGAAAATTTAATAAACGGAAACCTAACAGACATTCTCAGACAAAGGGTTCAATGGGGCCGAGTCTTTTTTTAGAAAAATATATATGTGACATTGTTAAACATATTTGAGAATTTGATATTGTATTTGGGTACCGCAATTATTGCTTATTCATGAAGTACTTTTGAACAAAATAAGTTCTCGCGGCCAAATGAGAGACTGATCGTCTATGTATTGATTAAATAATATCAATGTGAAAATGGCAGCCTAGTTCACCGACAAAAGAAATGAGATCTAAATGGGCGCCAAGTTCCGTAGATTACCTATCTGAAAAGTTGCCAAGTTGTGCACTAGATTGTTTACAGTAAAACTACTTTACTGCGACTTAACGCATTTTGAACCTTAACTTGGCAGTTTTCTATGCAGTATGTTATAATACCATAAAAGATGTTGGATATTTAAGAAAACTGCCAAGTTAAAGCTGGAGAAAAAATACTGCGATTATTAAGGTTTTCATACAAGCCGTAAAAAACTCAAAAAGCCGCTGTATTTTTTTTATTTTACAATTTCTAGCAACAGAAACTATGATTCAACCTAGATATGCCGGATCCCATTGTGTATACAAATTTTCATGTTATTCTAGCATGGCGTTTTAAAATGAGAGCATAAATACGTTTGTATGGAGAACCGATCCACACCGAACGTACTGCGCCCTCTTAAGATGGGAGTACGCTCTTTTCTTGAAGGTTTGAAGGTCGAATCGGTCCGGAAATACCGCAGGCGACAGTTCATTCCACAGTTTAGCTGTGCGAGGCAAGAAATTTCTGGAGAAACGCACAGTTGAGGACTGCCAACCATCTAAGTGGTGAGGATGGAAATTTTGTCGCGTTGGGCGATGGCGGAAGGAAGCGGCAGGGATTAATCCGAACAATTCCTCGGAGCACTCCCCGTAATACATGCGGTAGAAAATTCAGAGCGAGGCTACATTTCTACGCAGCGCCAAGGAGTCAAGCCGTTCCGAAACCCGCTGGCAGCCGACAATTCGAGTCGCTCTCCGTTGGATGCGGTCCAGAGGGAGAAGCTGGTACTGTGATGCCCCTGCCCAAAGATGAGAACAGTATTCCATATGTGGGCGGACCTGTGCCTTATAAAGCTGTAGGCGATGGGCCGGCGTGAAATACTGTCTCGATCTGTTTAGCACACCGAGCTTTTTCGAGGCTAATTTGGCCTTACCCTCTAAAAAAAAAAAATAATTACAAACTAATAATAAACTAATTCTCGAAAATATCCCCATTTCATATAAATAAATCAATTTCAAAAGTTCCTCATTCTAAAAGAGAGTAAGTGACAAGCACGGCGTCACAGCGTAACAAACCATACAGAAGCACTGTTACTAAGATAAATTTACTAAAGAAAGTGAGCTGCTGTTCTTTTTGTCCGCTGTAACTGTCACAATTTCATAGTAATGACGTCATTACTACGATATGGGCTTTCTTCACATTTTCGTGAATATTTAGAAAACTAATGGCTATGAAAATATAAAAAAAATTTGGGGTTTCTTGTTCCCAAATTAACGAAATGAGTTAAGATATCATACTACTTAAAAATTTGAAATGTTGTCAATATTTGTCCAAAATATAGGTGCAAAGTTTGACCCGAATATAACAAAATTGGAAGTCGAATGAAAGCTTGTGAAAAGATGTAGATTTAAAAAAATACCTTGCCTGTCACTATCCTGCTACTTATACCTATAATAGCAGATAATCCTACTTGATGTTTGTTAGTGCGAATTCACTGGAAGGGTCTCAAGGTCCAACATTTGTCTGTCACGAACACAAATCTGGGTTCGTTGCTACCTGATTTCACCATTTTTAGTTTCCCAGACGTCATGTCATGTCCAAGCGTTTGCAATATTGACTGCCGCTTTGTTTACAACTGCTTCACGCTTCGTAAAACCCCGCTCAGTTCCAAAGGGACTTATTTAATTAAAATTTCTTAGAAAGATTCTCCCTTCTATTTATGCAGGGTTAAACGGCAGCCTGACCCTTTTCACCGAGATTGGAGCGCCACCTGGGGGTTCGAAATCGGGCACGCCTGCTTATCGTTTTAGAGAAATTGAGGGTAGCGCTAAGAATAATGAGGTCATTGGGATTAAACTGTTTAGGCTTATTTTTCTTAAAAAAAGTACACGTAAATAATATAGTACCTAAAAGATATTCTAAATGAACTCAAAATGTGCAAATGTAATTTTTTTCATATCACGATTGGGGACAACTGCCGCACGGCTAATAAGATGGCAAATTTTATTTATTACGTATTAACGCAGTTATTAACGCAGTTTATTTTGAGATATCTGGCAAGGGTCGTGGGTGTCCGCTGGATGCTGGTGGCGCAGGACCGGTCATTGTGGAAGTCTTCAGAGGAGGCCTATATCAAGCAGTGGACGTCTTTCGGCTGACATGATGATGATGATTTTGAGATCCTGAAGTCACTGCACCCAGGCGCAGTGCGGCTGACGTGGAGTTTTTAGTGGGTAGATATACCATTATAATTGAGTCGTATTTCCCGATAACTGGTTAACCAGCGTTCAGGTTCTCACCATAAAAAAAGGAACACGTGGAGGTCTTTCTCGTAGTGTATTTTCAGATGTGTGGGTAGTTCTACAAATTGGGGAATTCTGGTTGGCTCAGGCCGTAGAAAAATATATATTAATAGTTTGTGTTAAGTAACGCTACGAAATCAAAGTTTATATTGGTTTCTAATTGGACGCTAAAAATCATCTCTCTGAAGCAAATATTTATGCAATAAATTTACCTACAAATGGTCAAATTTGTCACTGACATTCCAAAATCCAAAATATAAAACCATATAATTAAATTTAAAATGCAGTTTTATAGAATCATTTTATTATACAATAATAATCATTTATATGTAGTTTCCGGAAGACCTAAAACGGTTTAACGATCTCTTATTTTCTTCGAGATTTTGTCAACTGAACAAAGGGGACGCGTATTAAGTGTCACTTCCCTGTCACCTAAAAGTTAATTAAAATCACCTTGAAATCGAATAACAAGTAACGTTGCCACTCAACCAATAGAAAGAAAGAGGTGACGACAACATAGTGTTTTATTTCACTCGCGCGGTGATCGGCCGTGCCCGTGTGTTTAGTGGAGACAGTCGCGTTCGGGTCAGACAAATTCTCACTCACATGGTACATATTTACATTTCAATTATTAAATATTATTTCATTTTAATGTAATGCAAGTATTTCTTTAAGTTGCAGGAAAGATTTAAGGAAATTATTTTTGAAATAAAATAAAGCTATCTTCTAGATTTAGTTAAATAACATTCCAAATATCACTTTCTTGTCTACCACTTCCCTGGAAATACATAGTCAGGGAAGAGAGATCACTACAGGGAAGTGAGAAAAGACATGTTTTGTCGCTGTTAGCCCTAAATGACCTGTGCACTGCGTCATTGCAAGCTTTTATTTAACTTGCCTTATGTGCTAGTTTGTTAGTTAGTATGTATGAGACAAATATTGCAATTCAAATTTGATCAACTATCCAGGTTCCAATAGAGTTGAAATTTCGCACACTTGTTTAAGTCAAGTGACGATGCAATGTCTAATGATGGAGACGGATGGTGACGGACCCGGAGTTATTTTAAAATAATGATTAAATATTGGGGGAAAATCTTACACAAATCGACCGTCTCAAACTAAGCAAAGCTTGTACTATGGGTACTAGATGACGATATACGTTATGTGTTTATATAGATAAACACATAAATGACATCCAAGACTCAGGAACAATATTTGTAATTTGAACCCGGGACCTCCGGCTTCGTAAGGAGGGTCACTACCAACTAAGACATAGTGGTCGTCAAATTCTAATGTAAGTTATCAAACATTACTTATATTTGGCAATCATTTAAAATCCAAAATAAATAAATCAAGTTGATTATAAGACCAAAAAATCATCTATAGTCACTTCCCTGTGTCTACTCTCATTTCCCTGTCTACTGCAAATTGAGAAATGCCTATAACTTCTAAATTAATAAATAATTTGACTGGCCTTTTCACATTTAGAATACTCCATCATGTTCTATTATAATAGTTAAATTAAGAATTATTTACGATTAATAAAACGATGGGCCAAAAATAATTCAAATTTATTCCCTTGTCTGTAGAACTAGCCGTGTAGTAAGAACATTTGGTGGAGGCACTAGTTTAAGAAAGCGACAGCCATCTGACGCAACGATGTTTAATTTCACTAAAAAGCTACTGTTAAATATCAAATGCTGTGTGTATGTGCATTGAATAGGTACTAGCCATTCAATGGCCGCAGGGTTGCCGCTGTAACAACAAATACTAAAAAACAGAATACAATGAATATTTAAGGGGGCTCCCATACAACGAACGTGATTTTTTTGCCGTTTTTAAAGATAATGGTACGGAACCCTTCGTGGGCGTGCCTGACTCGCACTTGGCCGTTATTTTTGCGCGTTTACGTCCACGCTCAAATTCTTCAAATAAGTACATTAAGCCCAATAGATTTCCTGGAGTAGCAGAATGGCGGCACTGATGAAACTCAATCAGGGCTACATTTTTAATAAGATCTGCTAATAAATGGCCCCAATCAGATTTCATTCGTCTGATTTCCTCGTCAATTAGAATTTAACAGAATAAATGCGTGGGTCGAATGTCTAATCCAATTAAGCGCAGTCTGTTCGTCGACGGTTGCTGTACAATGAGGGTTTTCAGGAACAATGGCGCGTTGGAACCGATCTGGGTGTTGATCAGTTGCCTAGATTTTGCATACTATCTTGATATCAGTGTGTTCATGGGATCGGAGAATCGAGTCGCCAAGAGAGCGTGTAGTTGGGCTGACAACAAACGGCGCTTTGAAAGCGACCAGAGGAGTTATGTGAAGTTTGCGAGCGTGCGTACTAACAATCATAGACAATTCACATTCATATTTAGATTCAATATTCCTGCGATATCCACCACCACCATATCAGCCCTAGGACGTCCACTGCTGGACACAGGCCTCCCCCAACCTCATGGGGGGCAAATGCCACAATCGCCATGCTTGGCATGCGGGTTGGCGATCGCAGTATCTCCACCGCACTCTAAGAATGCTGCTGCCCATTCCCCGATGGTCTTGGTCGTAGTTTTAGGACATACCCTGCGATATAATCTGTTATAAAACTTAATATATTAAGAGTTCTTCACCTGTTTAAAAAAAAACTAAAGAGAAAAAAGAACCTTTACAATCTTCGGATTTAATTGGCCATATTTAATAAATGCATGATTAAATGATTGATGGATAATACTAATAATAATAAAAATAATTGTAGTTCAAAGACAATTAAGATTTGATGCCCTGGAGACTGCGTTAGTTTTCACTGTGCTGCAGCTTGCAGCCCCCAGTGGTTGCCCGTATACATGTACAGAGTTAAATTATTGTGAAGAACAGAAGGACATTAAATATTGATATTTACCATAACACCAATTTAGAATCCGCCTATATGCAGTGTGACGTCAATGTTACGTCACCGACACGAAAAGTGCGACCCTGGACTTACGTCACGACCATGCAGGGCGCATAAGACAGACTAACCGTGTCAAACGACTTGGGTCTACCGTCTCAAACCTCCAGAGTGCTGGCTCCGTCTTGTAGAAGAACGCCGCAGAATCGCGTTCTATAACTATTTTTTTTTATGGCAACTGACACGCTATGAGAGAGCAATACACAAACCCCTCGTGACAAACGACAAACGCCGCATCGCGTCACTACATCGTGTAACAAGTTGTACGGTAGGACTACGGGTCCGACCAGATGTACGGGAAAACATTATTGAAATTATTTTTGATTTTCTGCAAAGAAAAATGTATAAGGTCAGGCCAGAATCTACGTTCGTTTGCTTGGTTTTACTTTAACAGCATTTCAACTGGCAGAATGTATATTATAAACGGCGATAGTACGAGTACAAATAACTGTTTTAACGCCAATAGTATACTTTCCTCATCTCGCTGACGAAATGACGGAAATGACGTCCTGATTTCAGTCGAGACATCTCTCAGAAAATTACACTATCCATATGGAACATTTAGAGGACTGGCAGCTGGCGACCATTTACTTTCTCTAGGGCTGGCTTATAATATATTCTCGTATTTTAGTTTAGTTAAAATAAGTTTTATGTTTATAATCTTAACTTTCTGTTAATATTCCAACTCCTTCACAAATTATCTAAACATAATTAGCTCATCGATATTATAATCTTAATTCAAATCCACAAAATCGGTAAAATAATCGTATCTTCCTTTGTAATACCAGCGGCATCCGCACTCACTGAATTGTGCGCGGCTCGCCCGGCAATAATGTACGGAATGGCAGAATTATATTGAGAGCAGTGGGGGTTCATGGTGAATTTAATTTAATCATGTACCCGTGCTGAATTTGAAACGCGGTACATGTAGGTGATGTAGGTCCTCTGTGAGGGTCATACAAATAGGGAAAAACAAAAGTTGTCTATCTTTGTAATTAAAGTTTAATATCATAACTTTATTAATAGCATTGCGATTCACAAAGGAAACGCTGGCAGCATCCTCGGGTGCCTTCACACGGGCCTATTTTAGAATTTATTGTATAACTTTATAAAATTGATATG
This sequence comes from Notocelia uddmanniana, assembly GCA_905163555.1. Lineage (NCBI taxonomy): Eukaryota > Metazoa > Arthropoda > Insecta > Lepidoptera > Tortricidae > Notocelia > Notocelia uddmanniana. The sequence continues at coordinate 5,145,366 of LR991057.1, forward strand.
TACCTACGGTGATTCATAATCGGTGATCAGAAACCAGAACAACTTATTCAGGAATCGTTACTAACAACAAACATTATCTTTTTCTTCAACAAAATTTAGTATTTATTAAAAATCTTTGGCGCGCTACCCGTGCTTTATAATAATTATAAACTATGAATCTAAGACCTTAAATGATTAGTGTTTTTAAACCAACCTAATAACTCTAAATAAAAAAATAACTCCGGTGTAAAAAAAAAAAATTATGAGAAATAACTTGTAATATCTTACTTCTAATATTTAACATTTATGAATTGACGTTTAAAGTGATGAGGCTAAGACGTATCGTCTGTCAAATCAAGCGATGATTGTACGAATGGTTGATTGTATCGATTTTACAGCCAGGTCAAAAAGAAACGAAACAAACGCACAATAATACCGAGAATAAAATCGACAAACTGCACACTTGACAAGAGTTTTTTTTTCAAACATCGTCTTGGTTTCATTTAGGCTGGGTTGCACCGACTTACGATCACAGACTGATCAACGTTAAATATGGCGGCGGCAGCTGTTATCCCATAGAAACTTGTCAAACGTTTCATACATTGAACTTTTAACGGTTTGGTGCAACCCAGCCTTAGAAATCAATAACTATTGAATTCCTTCAACGCAAAGGTACGTTCACGGTTCGTTTATTATTTATCATTTTTTTTCATTTAGCATTTTATGATTTAATTTTATTTATATTTTGTTTTGGTTATATATTTATCGTTTATCGTACCTAATATAATATACGGTTTCTATATTTTTTAAGATTTCTATTATTTACTAAATAATTTCTATTATTATTTAATAAATTTCATCTGAATCGAAACGACGGACTTCGTCACAACACTGATTTAAAAAAGAAACGACATACAGTTCTTTTTATATACCCCATCGGTGGCAAACAAGCGTAAAGCCCGCCTGATGGTAAGCGGTCGCCGCAGCTTATGGACATATGCAACTCTAGGGGTGTCACATGCGCATTGCCGACCCCTTAAAATTTTACATACTCCTTTCTTACTTTTATCCCTCTGGAAAATCCCTCATTCCACAACCAGAGCGTCCGAGGGAGGAAATTCCTCTAAAATCGTGCCGTACGCGACCATTTAGGTTCTAAAGTGTAAGGATGAATGCCCTTGGCGACAGCGAGCGGTGCGATGGTAGATTGCGGCCGCGGGCATCATGTCGAACAGTTCTTCGGAACACAAACCACTATACAAGCGATGGAACATGCAAAGTTTCTCCTTAAACTTAACGATTCAATATCGACTGTGAGTTTAGGATCGTCCATGATTCGCAAAAAACGTCTCTACAGCGATTCACAAGGCCCAAGCTGGTATCCAGGTACTCCCGCCCAGAGGTGACAACAATACTCCATGTGGGGACAGACTTGTGACTCATATTGTAGAAGTCTGTCCAGGGGTGAAGAATCGCTATGCTCTATTAAGCACACTTAGCCTTTTGGATGCCAGCTTGGCTTTGCCTTCTTAGTAGTGGCTCTGAAACTGGACGTCGCTGGAAATGTCGACAGGAAGGATCCCAATATTCTCTGAGATGGTGAGGGCGGTGTCTTGGAACCGTGGGGCCACAGTGAATAGGGTTTTTTGAACGTTAAACGCGCATACTTGTGTCTTGATGTGGTTGAAATGGATCAGATTATACTAGCCCCAAACAGAGACTTTGTTTACTAAGAATGCAATGATATGGTACCACTGAACTGATCTGATGATAAAGACAGAAGGTGGATAGCAGCTACTTGGAGTACTACTACGAGAGCTCAGTTTTTGACTGTGGAAAAAGGTACGATCGGCTTGAAACTTTTCCCAAAATTGACAAAAACGTATTTCTTTTAATTTAACGCGGACCGTGTTGTCAAATGTTAAGTGTTTGTTCGAACCTTCAAGTTTTCTCTTAACCACCGACCAAATACAAATACAAAATCCCCACAATATAGAGTAATACTTCTCAATATTTCGGCCGCCACGTAAGCCACAATTACACGTGATCCCGGGCCGAGCCACTAGTAGAAATAAGTGGATTTTCGTTTCGTCTGTGTAATGGAACGTCAGTGGAAAGATTTATCGATGCTGCGGTGCGAGAAATATTGTTCGTATATTGGGTGTTAATTTATTGCACATTTGTATCATATGAATGGTACTGGAACGCGCGTTTCAAATTATTTAGTCCAATTTTAGGAAGGCGTTTCTGATTCCTGAAGTTGATTGATTTCAATGGAGTTCGCGCGCCGTTGGAGCAAATAAAAATGTTCCTAGAGCGCCGTATCTAGGTTTACATAAATGTACGTTGTCGACGGGCATTTTCCACGTGTCCGTGTTATGTCATACTGATGATACGGAATTTTGGCGACATAGAACTCACTTGTCACATAGAAATATAACAGGTCTGAAAAGAAAACGCGCGCGGAAAAACGCCCTGAAGTATTTATTACTGTTCTTTCACCACTTATATTTGCGGGGTTAGAGATTTATATTCCGGCCAGGACTTGGCGCGATTCGCAGCGTGGCAAGCGTTTTATCTGTTCCTTGCATGGTCGAAAGGCGCAACGCACTGCGGTGTTAGTAGGGATCACACGCAATGTATTAGGAAAACTGCTGCCGCTGCCGTCGCCGCTCGGAGTCGTGGCCGGGCCGTAAGTGGAATTGAGTTCGTGAAATACCGCACTTTTTTATACCACAAAACTTTCCAAGACTACAATTCGACAAAATGTACCATTGTCCATAGGAAAAATGTTAATTTTTTACATATTGTACGCTTGTAAAATTTTGTGGTATATGCCCCTGATATATGCGCCGCCGCATTCTCACAACGGGGCGGGCACTAAAACTGGACAGGCACCGAGGGCACCGTGTACTGCGGCCGCTGCAGGGGACCGTTGCGAGTGCTGACTACCGGCTGAAGGCTGTCGTGTTTTGGCGGTACCCGAGCAACCTACCGAACCTAACATTGAAACTGAGGACACTGCGGAGCCACGCCACCGCCTGTTCATCGACGATTGCGCTGGGACGGCCACGTCATGGCAGCCAAACTATCCCATAAAACGAGTCCTTAATCTTCCCGAAGAACCTAAGGGAAGAGGTAGGCCGCCTTCTACATGGTGGTCCAACGTGCAGAGAGAAATCCAGAAGCAGGAAATAAATCCGTAGACAACCCAAAAGAGATCTTTGGCGCAAATGTTCGAGGACACTCGACCCGAGATAAACTGGGAAAAGGGGTGGACATAAAAGATTTATATTAGCCTGTAATGTATATAATAATAATAATAAATATTCTTTATTGCACCACTTAGTGATAAGTTGTACAGTAGCTGACTAAAAAAATGGTAACAACAGGCGGTCTTATCGCTTTAAGCGATCTCTACCAGACAACCTTTGGGTAGCGGGAAAACAATTAACTAAAACTGGGAAAAAAACAGGTAGTGCAGAAGAACTGCAAGAAGATTCAAAATAACACATACGCATACATCAGAATAAACGAATAACACAATCTTCATAAATACATATACATACATAAATATATATTCTATAATATATATATATATATATATATAATATGGGGTATATGTTAATATGGGGCTTTGTTGCTTTACTCAAATTAATAAATACCTACATACTTGGGTATGAAAACAATTCTTTGCAACGCTGCACGTTATTGTCCGGGCGCCTTTCCTAAACGTGAACTAACACATTAGCTAAGCGCGCGTGGACTGCAAACAAACGAGCTATAACTGAAAACATAAATTCCAGATTGACTCCTAAGTCAAAAATATCGGATGCTTAGCCGAATCAACTTATTACCTAAGACATTAGTCGCTAGCGCTTATCTCCACTGATATACCCAAAATGCGAAAAAATTTTCGTTCTGTCTATCACACGTAAAATTAACACGATGAACTCCCCAAAGTGAGCACCGTGTGTGATCTAGGAATTATTATCGACTCAGAGCTCACTTTTATTCCTCATATTGATTCGGTACCTAAAAAAGCGTCAAAAATGTTAGGGTTTATTATAAGGAATGGTAAGGCATTTCGAAGACTGAAGACGAAAAAAAATGTTATACTACAGCCTTGTACGTAGCCACTTGGAGTATGGAAGTATCGTCTGGCGACCACATTACGCAACTCACTGCCTTCGTATCAAAAGGTTGCAAAAAAGATTAATGTGGCACTTGGCTCGCTTTACAGGCCTTGCGAGGAGATCTTTCTCATACGCGGATAGATATTTTAAAATAATATCACTACAGAGCCGTAGAGATCTTCTGGACCTTCTATTACCTATAGGTATTTAAACTAGTTAGAAGCACAATTGACTGCCCACCTCCTTAGTAAGATTTCAGTGCCTCGTAGAATACCACGCCTTTCTGCCAAGCCACTGTCTTGTCCCATGCGTCGAACCGTGTTAGGCTCTTCCTCCCCTTTACCACGATGGAGCAAATTACTCCATAAATATAGTGATTATGTCGACATAAACTTTGACTCAATAACCAAGACCAGAAACTTGTTTATTTAGTTTAATTAATGTTCGGTGTTGTTTTTAACTACGTAGGTCCTTGTTTATATTATTTCCAAGCTGTGTTTACCTGTAAGTAGTTATACATTAAGCATAAAATGCATTGTTAATAATTTTTAAGAAAAAAAAACCAACTTCAATAGGGGAGGCCGGTGAAAGATTATTATACTTAGATGGTGCACTCTTAGATTCCATACAATAAAATAAAAATGGCTATAAGTATGTTTATAATGGTAGAAGACTAAGTACCCTCAATTCCTCATGGAATCATGGAAAAACCTTGTTTGCTTGACAAACAAAACGAAGAGAACAAATCGCCAAACGTGAACTACGCGTCGTTGAAAAGTTCCGTTCTGATCATCATCAGCAGTTCCACTTCATCAAATGTCACTTTTATGAATGAAAATGCTTGATTAGTTCATGAAAATACTAAAATCACTATTTGTGTGCCTTTCACATTTGAGGAGTTCCCTCGATTCCTAATGGATCCCATCATCAGAACTCGAGCATGACAAAAATCAATCGTGAAAATAGAACTTGCTTAACAAACACAGCTAGAAGGACAAATCGCCAAACGTGAACTTTTCGTCGTTGAAGAAGTTCTGTTCTGATCATCATCAGCAGTTCCACTTCATCAAATGTCACATTTTTGTATGATAATGCTCGATTTGTTGATAAAAACACAAAAATCACTATATGTTTGCCTTTAAGATTTGAAGAGTTCCCTCAATTCCTCATGGATCCCATCATCAAAAATCTAGCATGACAAAAATTAATCGTGAAAATAGAACTTGCTTAACAAACATGACGACCTGTTTAGCCTAGTTGGTAGTGACTCTGCCTCCGAAGCTAGAGGTCCCGGGTTCGAATCCCGGCCAGGGCATTTATTTGTGCATTTTTCACGGATATTTGTTCTTGGGTCTTGGATGTTTTCTATGTATTTAAGTATGTATTTATCTATATAAGTATGTATATCGTCGTTTAGTACCCATAGTACAAGCTTTGCTTAGTTTGGGACTAGTCGATTTGTGTAAGATTGTCCCCCAATATTATTATTATTATTAAACACAGCTGGGAAGACAAATCGCCAAACGTGAATTTTCGTCGTTGAAGAGTTCTGTTCTGATCATCATCAGCAGTTCCACTTCATCAAATGTCACATTTTTGTATGATAATGCTCGATTTGTTGATAAAAACACAAAAATCACTATATGTTTGCCTTTAAGATTTGAGGAGTTCCCTCAATTCCTCATGGATCCCATCATCAGAAATCAAGCATGACAAAATTAAACTTGAAAATAGAAATTGCTTAACAAACACAGCTAGGAGGACAAATCGCCAAATGAGAACTTTTCGTCGTTGAAGAGTTCTGTTTTGATCATCATCAGGAGTTTCACTTCATCCAATGTCACATTTTTGGATGAAAATGCTTGACTTGTTGATAAAAACCCAAAAATCACTATATGTTTGCCTTAAAGATTTGAGGAGTTTCCTCAATTCCTCATGGATCCCATCATCAGAACTGCGTTTTGACAAAAACGGGACCAACTTGGATTTATATACTTACAATCAAAAAAAGAATTTTCCAAATCGGTTAAGAAATGACGGAGTTATAGAGTAACAAACATTAAAAACAAAAAGAATTATTGAGCATTTTGAAAAAAATAATTATTTTTGTTCTCAGCAATTTGGTTTTAGACGAAATCGGAATGCTGTTATAGCTATTACTAAATTAGTCAGACAAGTAATGGCCAATCTTAACCAAAACCTCAAATGTACTGGTATATTCTGCGACCTTAGTAAGGCGTTTGATAGTGTGAATCATAGAATATTATTGGACAAATTACATTATTATGGAATACGGGGGTCTACATTAAAACTTCTTACATCTTACCTCACTGATAGAGTCCAATTTGTCCAAATATCTGATGTAGATAGGTTGGGGTGTATTGAATTTATCAATTCTGCTCGAAAATCGGTTACCTGCGGGGTCCCCCAAGGATCTGTCCATGGTCCCTTGCTGTTTATTATTTTTATTAATGATTAATGATTTACAGTGTAATATTACTCATGGAACAGTTTACCTCTATGCAGACGACACAAGCATTATATTTGAAAATCAAAATGATGTGGAATGTAAGGCTCAAGTTAGCCAGACATGGGCGGACCTGACATACTGGTTTGAGTGTAATGGTCTGAAGGTTAACATGGAAAAAACGCTGTATCTCCCTTTTCTAAGACATACAAACAGCGTAACGTACGACTTGCCTTTACCCATAGTAAAAGTCACTAATGTCAAGTTTCTAGGCGTAGAATTAGATACACAGTTGCGTTGGTCAAGCCATATAATGCCTACTAAGGAAAAGACTAGCCAGCGCCTGTTACGCTTTAAAAAATCTCTCAAAAATGTTGAACTCTTCGGTACTTAAGACAGTCTATTCTGCATATTTTGAAAGCTTACTAAGGTATGGTCTTGAGGTTTGGGGTAATGGTGTTCATGTGAACCGTGTTCTCATACTACAAAAAAAGGCTCTTAGGTATGTCGAAAAAGCAAAGCGTCTTGAACACTGCCGTCCACTTTTTGTAAAACACAGAATACTAACCGTGATATCGCTTTACATACTTATATATTACTAGCTTTTGCCCGCGACTTCGTCTGCGTAGAACTCATTATTGCTTTAGAATTATTTGTTTTCCCATACATCTTTCACCCTTCTTTCCATCCCTTAAGAAATGATTACATTCAATATGAAATGCTCTTTACCGCGCACGGAAAATTTTAATAGTAAGTAATCCTTTTTTCAAAACGAATCATCATCATCATCATCATATCAGCCGAAAGACGTCCACTGCTGGACATAAGCCTCCCCCAAAGAGTGACACAATGACCGTTCCTTTGCCATCCCCATCCAGCGGACACCTGCGACCGTCACCAGGTCATTAGTTTACCTTGTGGGGGGGCCTACCCACGCTGCGCCTTCTGGTACCTAGTCGCCACTCGAAAACCTTTCCTCCCCAACGGCCAACGGTTCTATGTGCTATATACCCCGCCCACTGCCACTTAAGTTTAGCGGTTCGGTGGGCTATGTTGGTTACTTTGGTTCTACTGCGGATGGCCTCACTTCTGATGCGATCACGCAGAGATACTCCCAGCATAGCCATCTCTATTGTTCTTTGGGTGACTTTGAACCTTCTTATGAGGCCCATAGTAAGCGACCACGTTTCAGTGCCATATGTCGTCACTGGCAACACACACTGATCAAAGAGCCTTGTCTTAAGACACTGCGGAATATTGGACGGAAAGATGTGCCGTAGCTTCTCGAACGCTGCCCAGCCGAGTCGGATTCAACGATTTACCCCTTTCTCGAAGTTGGCCCTTCACTAACTAATAAGGCTACTACTATATAATCGTCTGACAACTTCAAGTAAAAGTGTCCGATTGTAACGGGAGTTGGTGCTACGTGCTCGTGCTTTCAAAACAAATGATTAAGCTTATTTATATCAAATGTACCGATTCTAGACGAATGAAGCCCGTAAAATATTGCATGTACAATGATAAAAGTCTCGCTACGCAGTTCTTCCGTAAAACGTCCCAACAGAGCGGGTTCTTCATGTAAGTATGATGGCCGAAGGCCGTAAGCAGAGTGGCAAAACATGCAAGGCGAAAGGCCGAGTATTCACACGAAACGGGCTTCTTTTGTAAGGTTGAGGGCCCAAGGCCTGAAGCAGGGAGGCGAGAAACGCGAGGCCGAAGGCCGAGCTTCTCAACAGACTGGATTCTTCATGTAAAGTTGATGACTAACGGGCCGAAACAGAGTGGCAATGCATGCGAGGCCGAAGGCCGAGCATTCAAATAGAGCGGGCTCCTTATATAAGTATGAGGGCTGAAGGCTCGGAGCCGTGTGGCACGCATGTAGGGCCGAAGGCCTGAAGCAGAGTGGCAATTCACGCAAAGCCGAAGGCCGAGAATCCCAACAGAGCGGGCTCCTTATGTAGGGCCGAAGGACTGATGCAGAGAGGCAAGGCATGCGAGTCCAAAGGCAGATCATTCACACAGAGCGGGCTCCTCATGCCGATCATTCACACAGAGTAAAGTGTAAGGCTGAGGGCCGAAGGCCCGAAGCAGAGCGGCAATGCACGTGAGGCTGAAGGCCGAGAGTCACAATGCCTAGACATATAAACCGATAGACAAACAGACACGAATTATTAAAACTGTTGAAATGTGTTCTGTTTCGATGCCAAGGGCCCTCCAATCGCTCCATTGATTTAGCCAATATCTTCAATGTACAGATTTTCGACCTTCTACAGCTGTATTATATGTATACGGATAAGCATAAATCCAGGGGCCTTTCCACTCGAAGTACGAATTTTTCTATGGAAATTTTAGTTTAACTTGTTTGTACCAGATGTCACTGGGTGCTATCTCTATCGCACTTGCATATTGAAGTGACAGGGATGCAGCGATCGTGCGGTTAGTTCTTACTAAATACACAACGGCGCTACGATCTATGTGGAGTATTTCACTGGTATCTCTATCTCAGTATATAGATTGTAATTTGTGCATAGATCTAAGGTGCTTCAACCGTCAATGTTGACGATTGGGCTGCCCAACCCAAGTGATCTCTTATATCAAACCGTTATTATAGTGTGAAGGGTCACCAATTATGTAAACAATAATACACGACAAAATTAAATTGTACACTGACGATACAAAGACTGCATTGAAGCAGCTGTTTTTGTATTTAAGCATATGAAGATAAACAATTCCAAAGTATCGCAAATTTATTTTGATTTACACGCAATAATAGACCTAATTGCTAAAAGGTTATGCTCAAAAATAACGTCATCAATCAGAAGGAATTATGATATTTCGGCTTTGACATATCGAAAAGTCAGCTTGTTTACAATACGTCAAATTCTGCAATGGCTTACGTTAAAATTATTGACACGCCGTTATACTCCCAATTGGCTGAAACTTAAAGCTTATAATGGCTTATGAGGATTTAAATCACCCCGTTTCATAGACCATATTTGCACCCCCGATTTCATCCCTTTGAGGGTGATTATCGGGACAAAAAGTATCCTATAAGTGAATCCAGATTACATACTGTTAGTGTACAAAAAATCATTTTGATCTGTTCAGCCGTTTTTGCGTGATTGAGCAACAAACATCCAAACATCCAAACATCCAAACATCTAAACTTTCGCATTTATAATATTAGTGGGATTTGGTCTGCATTTTTGTTTACAAAAATAAGTCCAGTTTTGCATGTAATAGTTAAAGTAGACCACGTAGATTATGCAGAGACAATTTTGAAATTCTGTTACCTAAATGTAATAATTATGTGCATTTCAAAAGAAGTATTGAATATAATGGTATATAAATTTATAATAATTTAAACGACGACATATAGCAATGCGATAATATAAGTGAATTTTCTAGAAAATTAAAATCGTACTTGATTGTCGACCATTTTATAACTTAAATGAATATTTTGATAAATTGTATAAATAGATAATAATATTATGACGTTTTTAAATGATTTTGCATGCCAAATTATGGCGGAACATGCATGAACATGTAATTTAATTCTACTGACATGTAAATGTATAACATCTGTGTATGTTTTTGCAAAATAAACATTTACATACATACATACATACATATAATCACGCCTGTTTCCCATAGGGGTAGGCAGAGATCACGGATTTCCACTTGCTACGATCCTGACATACAACTTTCGCTTCATGAACTTTCATAACATTCTTCATGCATGCGCGCCGATTTAGGGTACTCCTGACCTGGCCTTTCTGCAGAATGTCTCCGATTTGGTCGGAGTACGTTCGCCGAGGTCTTCCCCTTCCAACTTTTCCATCCACTCTTCCTTCATACACTCGTTTTGTCAATCTTCTTTCATCCATCCTCTCTACATGTCCAAACCATCTTAGCATACCTTTCTCAATTTTCGTCACTATATCTTCATTCACTCCACACCTCCGTCTTATAACGGTGTTTCTCACTCTATCTCTCAAAGTAACGCTACACATACTTCTCAGCGCTCTCATTTCCACTGCATTCACTCGACTCTGATGTTTCTTCTGCCACACCCAACTTTCACTACCATACATTAGTGTCGGCACCAACACTCCTCTATGCACGGCCAGCCGCGCCTTTTCTGACACTTTCTGGCTACTCATAAAGGCGTGAAGTGCCCCATTCACTCGATTCCCAGCTATCACTCTCCTTTCAATATCTCCTTCATGCTTACCGTCTCTCGTGAACAAAGTCCCCAAATACACAAACCCATCCACTTGCTCCAACCTCTCTCCATCTACAGCAATTTCACAAACTGTCATACACTCATCTCTTTCAAATACCATCACTTTCGTCTTGCTTACATTCATTTTCATTCCTTTTCTCGCAAATAATCTGTGCATGCTAGTTACCATCTTCTGTAGCTTCTCAGCCGATGACGCTAATAAAACCTGGTCATCGGCGTAGAGTAGACATTTGATAAGCAACCCATTCATTTCCAACCCACATTCATCGTCTTTCAAATCTTGCAAACAACTGTCCAGAAATAGATTAAACAGCCACGGTGACGCTACACATCCCTGTCTAACACCCTTTTCGATGCTAAACCATTCAGTGTAGGACCCGTTTACTCTCACGCAAGCAGAGGAATCCTCGTAGAGAGATTTCAGAGCTTGAATGAGATGGTCGCTCACTCCATATCCGGACAGTACCGACCAAAGTTCATTCCTCACCACTCTGTCATAGGCCTTCTCCAAATCCACGAACGCGCAATAGACCTTTTGACCTTGGGCCAAATATTTTTCGGCTATGCATCGTAAAGAGAAGACCTGATCCGTACATCCCATACCTTTCCTAAATCCCGCTTGTACATCCCATATTTTCTCATCGGTTTCTTGCATTACCCTTTCAATCAACACTTTCGCATATAATTTGCCAACGATGCTGAGTAAGCTAATGCCCCTGTAGTTCTTGCAGTCAAGTTGTGAGCCCTTTCCCTTGTACAGTGGCACGATGACCGCCTTGCACCAATCTTTTGGAACTATGCCGGTATTAAAACATAAGTTGAAAAGGCGATACAACTGACTTGCTACGACGCCTTGCCCAGCCTTCAGCATCTCGACTGAAATTCTATCATACCCCGCTGCCTTTCCTGGTTTCATTCCTTTCAAAGCTTTTACAATTTCATCCATACTAATACTACACTCCTCATGTGGCAGTGCATTATCATTCACTCCTGACGTATTTTCCTCTTCTCTCTCAAACAAACCTTCAAAATATTCCTTCCATCTCCCTAATATGCATTCCTCATCATTCAATAAACTTCCATGCTGGTCTCTAATCGAGGTTAGCTCTGAGGTCTGAGTTTTACCTCTGGCTAGTCGAATGGCTTTCCAGAAAAACTTTATGTTTGCCCGGAAATCCTGAGATAACCTCTGATCCATCTCATCATTCTGTTCATCTTTCTTTCTTTTAACTACCTCCTTTACCAGAACATTCAACCTTTTATAGTTACTTTTCCTTTCACTCACGTCTTCAAGCGTGGCTTTTTGACTTCTTTGGTCAGCTCTTATCGCCAACCAATCTAGCCACGCTTTCTTCTTCTCACTTACTGCCTTTTGTACCTCTTTATCCCACCATACATTCTTCTTCTTCTTCCCTTTGCTCCTTTCTTTCACACCACATACATCCCTGGCTGTACTTACAAGCTTATCTTTAAAACCATTCCATAGTTGATCAATCTTGCATATATCATCTATCTCTCTAAGATTTTCCTTTAGTTTATGAATATACTCATCAGCCACACTTTCCTCTTGCAAATTTTCTACTTTTATTCTCTCCAGAACACTAGTGAATATACGAGGTCGATGCCGCCATCCTTGAAACAGCCCTTTCATTCGGCTCATCACCAGGAAGTGGTCTGTATTTATTCCGGCCCCGCGATACACCCTAGTGTCCAGAACATTCTTCCTCAATCTTTCGTCCACTATCACAAAATCAATCATACTCTTTCTTACGTTCTCCGCCTCACGCGTGTACAAATGAATCCATTTGTGGGCAAACATTGTATTTGTCACAAAAAGATTTCTCTCGAGGCAAATATCTAACAAACTCTCACCATTTTCATTCACTCTCTCGTCACCGTGAGTACCCAGAACCTTTTCAAATCCATCTCGCTTTACCCCTACCCATGCATTAAAATCACCTAACATAATCAACCTTTCATTATCCTTACATCTACTTGTGACATCCCTTAATTCCTCCCAGAACTGTTTTCCCTCTTCCTGGGTCGACTGTGATGTTCTCGTACCCAGGTTTACAGGGGCATATACCCCAACAACAAAGATACGAGTCAGTCCTAATTTCATTCTGACCCATATTAATCTGGGACTCACGCATTCAAATTCATTCACACACTTGGCAATCCTAGCTGAAAGTATGACACCAACCCCCTGACATGCTCTGTCTGAAACGGTCACTCCAGACCAGTACGCTGTATAGGGTCCATGTTTCGTGGTGTCACACCCTTTCCGTTTTGTCTCATTTACACAAAGAACATCAATCCTCTTTTTATCCATCATCTGCCTTACTTCATTCATTTTTCCTTCCATTCCTCCTCCAACATTCAACGTAGCAAAACGGCACTCCGTGAGCCGCTTTTCGCCCCCACTGGAAACGTGACGTGACGGGTGGCGGACCGCGTCGCCGCCATGCGGATGATTTTTATTTTTTCCAATCTCCATAGCGTTCCCACGAGTAAATAGGGAACTAAAGGTCCATCACAGCAGAGCCCTATACTGTGGTAAGGTGGATTACCACTGTGCCCTGTGACCACCAACACAGACACCCTCCGTTCGACACCAGACTCCCCTCTGGCCATGCATCCCTTGGCACGGGTCGGCTAACACCTTGGATTAGGGGTTTTATATCGGGGTTTTCCTTCCCCTAGACAGGTTGCAGGCCAATGCTAACGAGGCCCATCTCCCCGGGTTGTATTTCGGAGTTACCTTCTCCTAGACAGGTTGCAGCCCAATGCTACATTTACATTTACCAAAAATAAACATACAACCGAATTGATAACCTCCTCTTTTGAAATCTTGAAGTCGGTTAAAAACATTAAAAAAAAACATGCAACCGAATTGATAACCTCCTCTTTTGAAATCTTGAAGTCGGTTAAAAACTATTTATAAGTATGAATGTATACTAACTGATTGGTAAACCTTTAATAAAATAAAATATCCTGTCTGCACCCTTAAATAATGATTCACTGTAAACCTAAAATACGAGTAAGCTTTAAAACCCACCGTATAAAAAATACACAAAACCTGTCACAGCGTTTACAAGGCAAAAATGTTGTATTGTGACGAAAAGCTTATGAAGCTTTTTAAAAGATATTATCTATCGCAGTACGTCAGAATGAGATGCCTCATAAAGTCGGAAGTTCGGGCCCCTTTGTGGGCTGATCTTTAGTCGTGGACCTTGTCTCATTTTTGTGATATAAGCCGTGCTTTTGGGTCTTCACGGGTAAATTAAGTATCAACACAGGGCGCAATGGAAGCCTATTCGACTTATTATCACGCCGGTCCATGAGAATTTAATTTCTCATTTCTATTCGAATATTTGACGTGTTCGCTTGCACGAGCGTGATAGCAATATAAAATTTCATTAAAATGCGAGTTAGATATGAAATAGATAAACCAGATTACGATCATGGAAGTGAGTGTAAAAATCAAATTGAAATGCAGTAAATAACTGTAACTACCGGATTGACCAACCTCCTAAAGATATTACATCTTTACACGCGAATGCTCCAGAAAATGCAGAAACATTGGCTATTGGTATTTTACCATTTCACTCCTCAATAATGGAAATTTACCCGCAATTTCGATAACTTGATGATATCGTGACAACCGAAGCTTATCGTGATCCCGAGGGGTTATTCAGGTATCTTTATTGGAGCTGACATGTGTGCAGTCGAAATGTTAGGTAATATACCCCCGGGAAAGGACGTTAGTACTAAGTTAACTTTTATTATGTAAAAGGTTTAAGGCTGGACTTATTGATTTGTTGCATTTTAGGATTATTTACGTCGATTCTAACGTTAATGATAGTGAAGTGTCAGCAACATGATGATCTAAGGTAGACATCTACCCTACTGGGACATCCCAGTGTTCGACAATGACCCAATAAATGGCACTTTCAATCTTATGTCACAGTATTACAATATATTCCCTATGTTACATTATATTTCCCAGTCTTACAATATATTCCTTATGTTGTTAAACTGTGCTTAAGTATGCCATAATGACAGAGGTGATCAATAGGTGTCATCTATTGGCCACAAAGTGTCGAGCATTGGGACGTTTACCTTATGGTAAAACCAATTTTAAAATGAACTTCCCACTTCTAGTCGACATGATTTCAATGTGTATTGCGCCTATGTGCTCATGCCAGTTGTGAGCGGAAACGCTTTGGAGGGGCGTTCAGTTTAAGATTAGTTTTACGTTTGGGTAGTAATGAATAACCTAACCTACAAAAAACTAAAACGTACTGACTGAAATACTAAAGAACTATGCGAATACACATGAGCGAATAATTCAGAGAGTTAGTATTTTAGTCACACGTTCAGTTTTTCTGTGTACTGGTTTATTATTTCTCGTTACTTTTCTATCATTAAATTCACAATCCCTTGCATAGGTGCAGTTATAGGGAGTGGGAAAGTTGTTCACTAATATTTGATCACTGATATATTGTAAAAGGAATTAGAATGCATGTGTAAATACACACACCCGGGGTCACCCAGGGTCTTCAGGGTGTTTTGAGCACCCTGAAGACTGTAGATATATTTGATGATGATTTGTGGCGATTTTACCAAAATTTAACTGTTACTGTGAAAGGATTAAGTATCAGTACCAAGACATATTCCCATTTCTTAAAATGCTGATTACAGCTATATTGTAGGGAGCATTCCCTTATTTCTAGCAACTACATACTTACGAATAAAACAAAAATAAATATTCATATTCATACGTATAGTGGTTTTACAGAGCGTTCATGGCCCAGCGGCGCCCGCGTATCGCGTGCGGTATGCGAGGTTAAGCAATGTCGGGCGAGGTCCGACCTTGGATGGGTGACCGCTTTGAGTGGTTACTAACTGAGTGCTCCCGTGCTTTGGAAGGCACGCTAAGCTGTTGACCCGGTTACTGTCTATGATAGCAGTCGTTAAGCCAAGTTAGATGCCTCCGGGCGGCTTGAGAACCTCTAACAGTCAAGTTGCCAACTCACTTGGCAAGCCTAAGCCCAATAAGGTCTAGTTTCCCCCTCGGATTAGAGGGTCAGATGGCAGTCGCTTTCGTAAAAACAAGTGCCTACGCCAATTCTTGGGATTAGGTAGCAGACCCCAGGCAGATCCTTCAGGATGCAACTGTACTGGGAATAACGCTAGGAGGATGATGATGATACGTATGGTGGTTTTGGTATTGGTGTTTTGGAGCGCTTGTGGCCTAGCGGCACCCGCGAACCGCGTGCGTTATGCAAGTACAAGCAACGTCAACTCTTGTATGGGTGACCACTTTGAGAGGTTACTAACTGAGCGCTTCCGGGCTTTGGAAGGTACGTAAAAAAGCCATTGTGCCCGGCTGCTGTCTATGACAGCAGTCGTTAAGGCATGCCTTTGGGCGGCATAAGAATATCTAACTGTCAAATTGCCCACTCACTTGACAAGCCAAAAATCCCAATAAAGTTAAGTTTTCTCCTTGGGTTGGAAGGTCAGATGGCATGGCAGTCGCACCAGTAAAAACTTGTGCCTACGCTAATTCTTGGGGTTAGGTAACGGACCCCGGGCATCTTTCGGGATGCAACAGTACTGGGGTAGCGCTGGAAAGATGATGATATCTATGGTATCCATCATTCACTGTCAAATTTTAGCTTATTTTTCCGTAAAGTATTGATATTTTCTTGGTATACGTAATGAACGCGTCCATTCGCATCAGGCAGGCAGTGTGCTTGTTTGTCACTGTAGTAGTATAAAGAATAAACTAATGCAAGAAAAAACGAAGCTGTTATCGTACGCCTTTGTAACTTTTATCACTAGTAGGAACGGGTAGGGCATTCGTCAGAATGTATGAAAAACCAATGCGTTTGAAAAACGCGCGAAGCATGCCCCGCTTCCTGTGCCTTGTACGTTAATGTGGCCTTCATCTTCACCATATCAGTCGAATGACGTCCACTGCTGAACATAGACCTTTTCCACAGGTTGCCATAATAACCGGTCCTACGCCATCCGCATCCAGCGGACTCCCGCGAACTTTACCAGGTCCACCAGTCCACCTAATGAGGCCTTAAATAGAATAAATTAAAATGTATTTGCCAGACTAGAACTTGTTACAAAAGAGATGACTATACATTCCTTTTGTGGCTCTACTTATTTGTCAATCCGGACTGGAGATTGGGGGAAACATTTAGCCAGTAATATTTCAATTCCCGTCGTTTGAATGCAAATAAAACTTCCTGTAAAGGAAACTCAAAGTCACCGAGTAAACCCGCAGTAACTAGGACGCAGTATGGTAACTCACTAACAGGAAACCCAAACCATAGTTAAAACTAAGATATCTAAGATATATAAGTATAAGATAAGAAACAGCTGCTTCATGATATGGTGACTGATTGTGGAGTATTAATTCTTAAAATGCCGGTGAATGCAGCCCTCGAAAAGGCAGCCGAACGAAACTCCTGGAGAAGAATACTGGTTATGCTACGTCAACAGAGGCAGGCTCCTTAGCATTGGGGGCGCATCGTGGTAGAATGCTAGTGATCCTATGGTGCCCCCCTACACGGCTGAGCGGGATAACGCCGCAGAGGTTTTAGTGGGTATTCCCTTCCTCGGATATGGTGAGTCCCACATACCCCCCAACGGGCCGTCCCCACAGTCCCACGGGGGGATGCATAAACGCATTTCCTCTGCGATGCTCCTTAGAATTGAGGGATCGGTTGAGGCGGAGGTGGAGTAACAGATCAAAAGGTTACAGACAATGAGTAGGACCTTTAAAACATTATTGAAATCAAAACTTACCAATTTAAAGTTAAGTAAACATATACTTACCTGTGCGGGGAGGGCCCTATCTTTCATAATAACTTTATTTGTAACTCGTTCCCAGTCCGGTTGCCCCCAAAAATGAGTCACGCCACTTTTTGCCCTGGGGCCATGCTTCCACTGTAGAGTCACATCCCCATACTAAATGCAAAGTTGGACTCGTGACATTGTCAGATCGTTTTGTATGGGGTCAGTGAACATGTTAACCTATATTGAACATTTAAAAAAAAGGCTATTAACAATTAAAGGTTAAGATAAATTTTGTAACATTTAACTATAATACAGTGGCTGTTCGTGCGTGCTTTCTTCGCAGGCAAAAGGGTAAATTTGGCGGTTCCATGTCCTTACTTAGGGCAATGAGGGCTTCCGTTTTTGTACTCACTAGTTGGCGCCACTGCCGAATAAGGTCAATAGGGAAAGTGTCTCATTAGATATTAAGGGTGTGAAACAATGTTTACATTTAAATCATACCGAAATTAAATCAAACCGTATCTTAAAAATATATCATGCCGCAGTGTTGCGCAGTCCCATTTTGTTCGGAAAAGAAGAGGACCTAAGTTTCCTGAAAGATAAAACTGCCTCAAAGCACTGGCAGCTTTGACACGTTACTGATATTTGCCATAAATAATCTCGGGTATCGCAAAATATTACCATAATATTTAAATTAGAAATAAACCCGCGTTGCCCACCCACAAACATTGATACTATACTACAGTAGTACTCATTAGAAATCCTCCTAATGGTCATCAACAAATAGGTACCTTTTGCCTGATAATCACTCCGAGTCAGGAATAAAGTTCGCAATAAGTGTTTGCAATCGCATACGGTTACCTTAGCCAGAATTTTGCGATTAAATCGACCAAATCATTTTATGTAGGTACATTTTTTTACCGACAACATTGCTGGTGACACATTTTGTTGTTGACTATGGAAATATTGGCAACATCATATCACTAGCTAGCATAATCGCGTTTGTGTGAACATTATAGCATTAATATTAGTATTACTCGCACTTACGTACTGATGATGATGATGATGTTCTCCTGACCGGTTTCGGCCACATCGACTGTGGGATCTGGTTTAGGTACTAACTATTATCAATAGTATGTTGGTCCGCTTAGTCTATTTTGCAAAGGCACGAGCCCCACCGATGGCAGACGTAAATATTAAGAACCTTCCCTACAAAGATGTTCTCAAAAGACACAGTGACGAGCAAAATAGAGCCCTCAAAATGAGAAAGCAGCACGACGGCACGAATGGCGACGGCAGGCGAAGGGTAGGGCAAGCCATTCTCCATACAAAGGTTGTGCAAGTTTTTTTGCGTTAGTTTTGGCACTGCAGCATTTAATTTTATTTTTTGTTGGTACATATTGGATATACGCAGAACTTGATGTTGAAATTTTGCATTAAAAAAATACAAAAAATAATTAAAATTAAAAAAAGAAAAACATCAAAACATAGCTAACAAAAAAATAAGCATATGGACCAAAAATAGTAACTGGATTGCAAACACAAACGAAGAAAAACTTGCACAAAGTTTGTATGGAAAGAGCTTGCCCACCCCTTCGCCTTAAGTTACCGACACTTTTGCTTAAAATCCATATTTGGGAACACTTGGCCCTCGCTTCAGTTTCCTGTTTAGTGATTGTAAAAGGGGTTTAATTAGGCTTATTACTTTCAACAGTATTGGTAAATATATGAGTACTGTAAATATTCATAAATCGAGTAACTCAGTGGTCATCAAATTGTATGAAAACTGCCCCTAATTACCACTGCGTCACCAATTATTTACGGCAATAGATATTAATTTATGCGTTTTACCTCTGAATTCGTATTAAATGGTTTTGTACTTCGAAATATATTTTCTGTATTCTAGTTATCACATCTTTTTTTTTCCCAAAGTAAAAAAAAATCTATTCAATAGAGAATGATATACACCGTGGGCCCAAATACCCGAAAGATTTAAACAAACGATTCTAGAGCCTCATTAGAGTATATAATGTGGTACATAGAGTCCAAAAACCAATTATTTTACAGATATTAATTATTTAAAAAAAAATCACAAGTTGAAAAATCTCAAGTCTAAGACACCCTAAAGGCGTGAAGTAGCCACCTACTACTTTTTTGACTTGACACTTTTTGTTTTAAAGTAATTTGCAAGTCACCTAAAGATTTGTTCACAAGGAAGCGGTAAATTAATTTGATTTATTTTGTACTGAAATAGTAGTTTAATTAAAACAAATATTTGGACCCATGTTGTTATAACATTATTGACGCGTAGTGTCGTCAAAAATACGTGGTTAAAATCTTTCGGATTATTAGGGCCCCCGGTGTATACTACGTAGTAAGGGGCAGAAGGCATTCCTTTTCTGCAGTAGCTACTATACTGTGGCGCGCTACTCCTTCCACAAGATTTATCGTGGCCGAATGCCGCGCCTTTGTCTCGTGCTAAATTACTTTATTCAGATGTAAGCCCCTATTTCGCCGTTAGGTTTTCAGTGATTATGTCATGAAATCCCGTTTTTAGTTTTTTCCCCATTTGCAGGGTCTCTGGAAAAAATTTGCGTTGCTGTTTTGCTTTCTTTTATTTTATTGACTGATGTTTTTCTGCGGAAAATCGTATTATTAGTGCTTAGAGTTGACTTTCGGTAAAAGTAAATGGAAGTAAACCTATTAAATGCTTTGCTCGCTTCGCTCAGCCGTCTATATGTCTTCGGCTGGCAACCCCTTTTGTCCCGGCCTCTGTAGTAATGTACTATTTCTCAAACATGCAATGAAATAAACAACAAAAAAATCAAAGTTTTATTTTTAATACGCATAGTGGCAGAATGTCATGATACCTGTGCCACAAATTTATGTGGAATGGAAATTAAAAAAGAGGACTTATGAAATTGCATTAACGACCTCTTGTCCTAGCCGCACCTGAAACGTCATATTTCGCAGCCTATTATAAGGAACATAACATCAATTTCATTGCTTGTTTGAGAAATAATATGTAAGCTGGTTGGCGCGGGATTTGTTTTGTTTTCTTTCATTTTTTGACTGATGTCTATAAAATGAAAGAAAACAAAACACAAAATTGCAGTGAAGGCCATTCGTCTCCGGAAGGTTAGCACGTCGTTTGTGGGGAACTGTATACGATTTTATAATAAAATACTCATCGATATAGTTAATTTTCCATTCAGTAAATTTAAGTCACATATTAAACGTTATTTGTTGAGCCAGGCCTATTATACTGTCAACGATTTCTTTTAATGACAAAAATGCTTTTAAGCCAGTGTGATAGTTAAATCCTGTTAGTTTTAATATACCTATGCTTCACTTAGCATATTTCCTTGTATAAATACTTATCTCTGTCGTTGCATTTTATGAAACATGATGCTGTTTCTCGCCGAAGAGTCATTTTAATCTTTGATATTATTAATGTCCGGCAGCCTGAATATGTCATGCTCGCTTAAATGGCTTTGCTTACGGTGGCGTCGTTGATCGGGTCGCCA
Source organism: Notocelia uddmanniana (assembly GCA_905163555.1). NCBI lineage: Eukaryota > Metazoa > Arthropoda > Insecta > Lepidoptera > Tortricidae > Notocelia > Notocelia uddmanniana. Next base: position 5,166,537 of record LR991057.1, read on the forward strand.
CCTTCCCTAACAGATAGTCGAGGGAGGCGATGGCTGAGATACGCGTCATACTCGTGATCGGGTGCTGTTTGTGGAGTCCGGTCTGTTTATGCTTGCAAGGGCATAGTAAATACCTTAATACTAGTGCTTTTTATTGTATGTAGATTGACGAGAGACATAATCCTGTTCTGGATTAGTTATATTGTTATTGACGCTTAGAGACCGTATAAATCTCTAACAATATTAAGTTTACTTATTTTAATTTTAGCGCTTAGAGATCATTTACATCTCTAAAGAATTTGAAATAATTGTTATTAAAGGTTGAACACGCCAAAACTTGGGCATGTAAAAGTATTTACTGCTACGTTAAAATTAAAGATATGTATACTTTTTTGATGCCATTTTAATCGTTAAAAAGTAAACTATATAACAATGACAGTTGTTTTTATGAAAGGTGTATATCTATCAAGATGTCGAACCGGCAACTCCAACTACGCGAACTAATTTTGCTCGAACACACACAAAATCCAACGCTCAGCTACAGGAATGTGGCAAAAAGGTTAAAATGTCCACAATCCACTGTTTGTTCCGTATTGAAGAGGTTTCGGGAACGCTTAACAATAGAAAGAAAGCCAGGAAGTGGTGGGCTGCAGGGCGTAAAGTATAAAAAAAGGAGGAACGCATCTTAAAGATATTTGCCTCAAATTGTAAGTTATCATCTCGCGATGTGGCAAAAAAAGTGAACATGTCCCAATCATATGTACAAAAAGTGAAACGTAGAGCAGGTTTAAGAAGTTTTAAAGCACAGGCGGCACCAGATCGGAATGCGAGACAGAATTTATCAGCAAAAACACGATCAATAACACTCTATGAAAAATATTTAACGAAATTTGACTGCGTTGTGATGGACGACGAAACTTACATTAAAGCGGATTTTAAACAAATTCCTGGACAAGAGTTTTACACCAGCAAAAACCGCACAGACGCTCCTGAGGATTGTAAAACAAAAAAACGATCAAAGTTTCCAAAAAAATACCTTCTTTGGCAGGCAATTTGTAGTTGCGGGAAAAGAAGCAGTTCGTTTATAACTACGGGAACAATAAATGGCACTATCTATCAAAAAGAGTGCTTACAAAAGCGACTACTGCCATTTATAAAGAAGCACGACTCTCAACCGTTGTTTTGGCCAGATCAGGCTAGTTGCCATTACGCTGGACCCGTGAAGGAGTGGTACAAAGCAAACGGGGTGGCAGTGGTACCGAAAGTCAGCAATCCGCCAAACTGTCCAGAACTCCGGCCCATCGAGGAGTATTGGAGCATAATGAAAGGAATTCTTAAAAAGAGAGGCGGAGAGGTGAAATCCGTGGCTTATCTAAAAAAAATGTGGACTTGGGTGACCAAGAGGTATCCCGACGTGAAGGTGCAGTCTCTTATGAGGCGTGTTCGAGGAAAAGTACGATCGATGGCTTACTCGTCAAGAAATCTTGACTAAACGTTATTGTCATTTAAAATACATTAAATTTACTTATATTTAAAGTAAACGTCTTATGATTATTTATTAAATCTTTTCTATGATATTAATTTTAGTGTGCCCAAGTTTTGGCGTGTTCAACCTTTAATCGTATTTGGACGGTCAGAGACCATATACATCTCTGAGATATTAAATTAATTGTATATACTTTTTGGTTATTCGGACAGATCGTATCCAATACGTCCATAGTTTTGTAAATTTATTTTCATTTAATTGTTAATCAGTATATTTTTAAATCATTATTATTACTTAAGTAAGATTTTCATTTTTTTTTAATTGTATAAATTCACGCTTTGACATGTAAAAATGCCCTTGTGGCCTATTTGCAGAATAAATATTTGATTTTGATGTTTGTCTGCAGAAAATCGTATTATTAGTGCTTAGAGTTGACTATTGGGAAGAGTAAATCGAAGTAAACCTATGTATTAAATGCTTTTAAGTAGCCAATGAGACGTTAATATTTGAGGTGACGTTTAATACAATAAAAATATGTAAGCTGGTTGGCGCGGAATTTGTTTTGTTTTCTTTCATTTTATTGACTGATGTTTTTCTGGAGAAATAAGAAGAACAAGCTGTTTTCTATTAAATATTAGGTAGTACAAGGAACATAAGCTATGTAACCATATACTTAAGTTATATAAGTACTTTGATAAATTAATAGAGGTACACTATAATATACTTTCTTATGAAGTGATGTATATCAAGTTGCCTCGACTTAAAAAGTATAGTAATAAAGATAACATGATCCAATTTTGTATTCCTTAGCTTTTTATATTACATAGTCACTCTGATGTCAATAGCCTTTCAACTTTTACCACTTTATGCCTATTTCCACTCAAACGAAATTAGATCTTATATAAATATAGGCAGATCGGTGTGATCTGTCACGGTTAACTTGGCAAGTCTCCCGACCTTCGTACCCGTTAGAATCCATACAAGTCATCGCCGAAAAGTAAAGGCACTATTCTTCGAGCACTATCAATCAAGTTGCGATTTAATATCGGCCCAATTGACGTGACCTAAGGAGCGGGGTTACAGTCACCGGATACGACACGACGTGAGCCGTGCTGAACCGGGTACTCATCAGCTAACTGTAACCTTAACCGAACGGATATTGTAACAAGTTCCAGTGTGTACGTGTACGAGTATAACTGAGAGCATGCGAACCACGCGTATTTATAATGGTTACTGTAGCAGTTCGGTAACAGTTCCAGCTCGCAAGTGAGTACTCGGGTTTAATGGCCACGCGTTGCGAGAACGCGTCACGCGTTGTCTGAAGCCAAACCTACGGTGTTTTTTGAGAGAGAGTGAATACGTACAGACGAGTGTTTCTGTAGTCAGCTCACTGAACGCGTTGCCTTTTCATGAACAAGGTAAGTAGTATATACATAGTAGTAGGTCAGTGGTAATAAGTGCTGCGGTTTCATGAATTGAGCAGCGGTAGCCTGCCACACTTCATGATGCAGCTCTCAAAAGCATTTACAAGTTGTCGCCCGAAAGGAAATTACTGACGATGTTTCTATCTTGCTCGTGGACCATAAGAGGTAAACTTATCAAATGGGCCTGATATTAGCTATAAACCAAATGCATAACGATCCAATCGGACGTCGTCCTAATGCTAATTATTGGACATTTTCAAAACGGTACATTAAAAAATAAACCGGCACTGGCGACAAGTAACTTGTATAATCTCAATGTCGTTACGTACTCGTGTCGTAAACTACATTATAGACTCAATGACGACTCAGCATCTATCAAGAGTCGAGCCCGCGACAGTATTGTCCTCCTCTATACAACTAGGTACCCTTTGAAGGCAATTTGCCTGAAATACAACCCGACAACGCAAAAATGATGGATGCCACTTCGAAGTTACAAATTAAGGGTGAATATTTCGGGTCACTTTCTGTAAAATCGTTTTTCGTACAGAATTTCGTTACTGCAAAAATAATCATACTCGTATTATTATTCCAAAGACTTCCTGATGCCCTAATGCCTTGATCACACAGTACCGAGTACAGTGGCGAGAGAGTGCACTCGGTCCACAAACAAGGTCCGAGCGACTCACTCTGTCATTTTGTGCACTCTCTCGCCACTGTACTCGGTACGCGTGATCAAGGCATAAGGATGGGTTAACAATAACTGTAACGAATGTAAAATGTACGTCATGATCATCAGCATTCTCAGCTTGCAATCACCCACTGCGGAGGATAGGCCTCTCTTCGAGTATGCCACTCATACCGGTCTCGGGACAGCCTCATTCACGAGTGACCGGTGGTCTTTTTAATATCGTCAACCTATCGAGCTGGCATCAGGTAACAAAGTATTAACAAGTTTCCTCGAAGCCCACCCAAGGTAACAGGAAAAAGTAGAATGATAAAAACGCAATATCATTATCACTAACTAGCTATCGCCCGCGACGTCGTCCGCGTCTTCGCTCCTGGTAGTCGCAGCGTGATGTTTTATAGCCTAAGCCTTCCTTGATAAATAGACCATCCAACACAAAAATAAATTTCAATTCGAACCAGTAGTTCCTGAGATTAGCGCGTGCAAACAAACAAACTCTTCAGCTTTATAATATTAGTATAGATTCATGTTTTGGTTAATTATGACCACGATGCACTTCTATGTATACATGAACATTTATTGATAACCGTCTGTTTTAATATCTTGATGTTGACAAACTATCATTTAAAGAAATCCTTTATTGAATTGAGAATTTGCTGTATCGACAGCTAGAATAGATATCAGACAAACATCCTTACCTACAAAACAACGGCGGTGTGGCTTTATGGGAGCAGTCAGGCAAGCGGGGCCCTCAATTTCTTCGTTTTTGTGCCAAATTTTTACCACAATTTTGCCGAAATTTCCACCATGATAAAACAATCGCTATTCAATTCTTCATTCCTTTTAAAAAAGTAACTAAACTCTTCTCAATCCAGTTGCTACGTCGCTAAGTAGATTCCAGGGGTGATCAATCTTCGGTTTTATCTCTTTTGCCTCGCCTTTGTTTGTGATGCAAGGCAGCTGCCGCCGTGAATTTGCATTGACGGCTACTGTTCGCGTTACTAATTCATTTGTTTAATTAACGACTGGCTCTAGAATGTTCTTTGATGGTTCTAGACGTTCCGAGTTGGAGTTACCATTGAAAATGTTGGAATTGTGCATTTTAATGAAAAAACAGAAGGAAGGCAATTTAGAAACGGAAGTCATGTAGAGAAAAAAAAATTGAAACTTTGGCCACTTAAAATGTACCTAGCATAAAAGTTGGTAATTTGGTAGAGTAAAATAATGTAATGATATTTTCACTGGCACAGACCACGCAAAAATAGTAACAATAATTTAGGGAAAAAGCCAGTCTGATCGGTCACCCCTTGAATCAATGTTACCTCAGTTTATCGGTATCTATAAGCTTTTATTATACTATAATGATAGCAAATAAGTACACGGCCTGCCCGATTGGAAGCTATTTATTTATTTATCTCAACTTTATTGCATACTCGTAGATAAAAAAAAACACTTCGCGGAATTAGTGTGTAGTCGAAATGTATGCATTCAAAAGAAAACTACAATACCGTGCAAGAACGGTCAAGAAAAATAAATTGAAATCGAATCGAGTTTGAATGGATCATGCAATTTGCAGTATCAAAATTGCATTTGATAATTATTGTTAAGACCTGCAGTGTGTCTGTTTAGATACCTACTGCAAAACATAGCCCTCAAAGGTGAATATTGAATTACCAACTGGACGTGAATCTGAAAAGCATCAAACAGTCGTATTGAATCAGCGAAAATACGCACGATCGTTTTACATCCAACAGGCCTGAATAAAATCCAAATCGTTCATCCCGCACTTCAATTTGTCCCTCGTTAACTATTAACGTATTTGACCGAACTATTCGACCCAATTGAGTCCAATATTAACCTCAAAAAGTGCGTTTAATGGCAGATGAATTGGCCAGTTTGAAATTCGAATCAAGTCCATTATGGAAAAAGTTAAATTGACTGGCATTAGCAAAGTTTTTTTAATTTATTTTTGATCGAGGCGGTGCGTGGCCTCACTGTTTTCGGCCAGCATTTTTGAGCAACCTTTTAAATTCTACATCGTTTCGGTATAAATTATTGACCCATATATGCCCAGAACTGTGCTTGTTTTCGGTATCTCATTTGCCCTTTGTTTCAAAAACGATCAACAGCCCTTATGCCCAGAACTAGGTCTTTTATTGATTTTCTATATGCTCATTGATTCGAAAATGCAACGAAAAATAGTTTTTCGTTCAAGTGACCTTTACGACGTCTTTCTTTTGAGAAGTGCATTTTAGCACCATGTATGTCAAGCAGTTGGTAACTTTCTTTAAATAGTGATTGAAATATTTGATAATTTGAAATTACTTCGCGCATTATGGGTTGGTGCAAGTAGTGACCTGTTTTCGGCGTGCAGAAATTATGGCGTCTCTCAAAAGAAAGTAACTAATTATACAAAATCACTTTTATTGCGTGGTTTTTTGTATCTTAGAATAAAGTTACGTAACTTTCAAGTATGTCAGTGTATTTTTTAGTGATGAAATGTTACATTAAGTTACCTAAAACATGCCTATTACAACAGTGTTTCGAGAACGATACATTGGGCAAATATGTGTCATGACTCATGATCACTCGATAACCTACAACCTTCTTTTAGTTTTGTGTTTATTTCTTACATAATTGTCTCCAAAGATATGTAAACGGACAAAGTAACAAAAATATGTATACAATCTCCTTCCAATATCAATTTTAATTAAAAAAAAATATTACTTTTGAGTGCTTACATAGCTTTGAACTCGAATGCACATTTCAAGGTAGCTTCATAATGAATGTTTATTTATTACTGATAAATCAGGGGGGATTTAGGAGGAGCAAAACGTTATCAACTAACGTAATAGTCCTTTCGAAATGTTCTGTCCGTTTCCCAAAATGTTCTTTTGCAAAACACCCGTTCCAATATATCGGTTTTTTTAAATGAACTTAGGCCAAAATACCCGTTTCTCATCACATCACTATGTCAAAAGACCCGGTTCTCATTGCATCTAAATGCCAAACCAAAAATCACTCATGACAGTTCATCACTAGCCTCTCATAAGTTTGTCAAGCACCCGTTTCTCATAGCATCACTATATCAAAACACCTGGTTCTCATCCCTTCGTCCACGTTCATAAATAAGGTTTCATAACTGGTTCTGAATAAGGATTTTTTTCACTGTTGTATAACTAGTTATGAAACAAGACTTTTTTTACATTTTCATAACCAAAGAGATGGAAACAAGCGTCTGCTTATGTTATTTATTATATACATAGTCAATTCGAAAACATTCCTTCTTAGAGTCGACAAAGCCCCGCTTAGCGGGGCTCCTATTTCTGGGCGGTTTGCCTTTCGGGCATCTGAAGCTACCTGGATTTGTTTTGATTGTATTTAGTGCTTTCAAGTAACAAATCAAATTTCAATAAAGTGTTGAATGAACTTGGATCGTTTTGACATTGAATATTTAATGTTACTCGATTTCTATTTTGCCACCACTTTCAAATTTGAAATAAATATACCTAAACAGTATGTATGTATGTAAATACTTTATTGTACACAAAACACAGGTAGAAATACAGACAAATTCGGTTATATCGGTACAAAGGCGAACTTATCCCTTAAAAAAAAATAAAAAATATCCAAATTTTTTCTAATTGACATTATTAGTATACTATCATAAATATATGAATATTTTAAAGGCCCATCTATCTCTATCAACATCTGTTACACTTAGTCTTTATTATTACTATTGGCACCTTACGATTTTTTTGCTTTATTTCGACTAGGTATTATCAATACGAAAATATACGTCTCGTCTATCTGTTATTTTCTGACGCTTAAGAGGGCGCAGTACGCTCGGTTCTCCATACAAACGTATTTACGCTCTCATTTTAAAACGCCATGCTAGAATAACATGAAACTTTGTATACACAATGGGATCCGGCATATCTAGGTCGAAAATTAGTTTCAGTTGCTAAAAATTGTAAAAGAAAAAAAATACAGCGGTTTTTTGAGTTTTTTACGGCTTGTATGATAATCGCTGTATTTTTTCTCCATTATAATTTCAAGCAATAGAAACTAATTACTGACCTAGATATGCCAAATTCCATTGTGTATACAAAGTTTCACGTTATTCTAGCTTGGCGTTTTAAAATGAGAGCGTAAATACGATTGTATGGAGAACCGAACATACTGAGCACTCTTAAATCAATGACCAGATTTTGATGAAATGTAGAGATTGTTGGTTCCCGCCTTGGATAATAATTTTTTTTTTTTTTATCATTTTAATCATTCAAGTATTGCTTTGTGTGTACAAAGGGGGTCTTATCACTAATTTAATGTATCAACACAACCCTGCAAGGGCACTGCAATAGTAGCTTACCTATTACAATTAAATACTTACATTATTATATTCATCTACCATGCATCGACATTTTAAATAAATATTATTTAACCAACTAATTAACTCAACACAAGCTTTTCCTATACAATTACGTGTTATATCCATATTTTGAGCAATACTAATATAGTTTTACGTAAGTACTCGTATACATTTCAAAAGGTGTGGAAGAGAGAGAGAGATATTTTCATTATGCTTCTTTGTTTAAAGCTATTTATTTTTATCTTGTAAATATTCGTTTATCGTGTAGTATGATTTATCTATAAGAAGTTGTTTTAATTTTTTAATAAATTTATTTTGTTTAAGCTCATATTTTATATCTGTAGGTAATTTATTAAAGATCCTTATTGACATGGAATAGGGTCCCTTTTGGTGCATCGCTATTCTTGATGTGGTTTGTATTAAATTGTTTTTGAACCGAGATTCATAACGACGTTGAGCATCTCCGATCTTAGAATAGAATTCCGGGTTATTTTTTATAAATTTACACGCTTCCAGTATATAAATGCAAGGTACAGTTAGAATCCCAAGGTCTTTAAAGTGAGGTTTACAGCTTACAGTATTTTTTATGTTTTTTAGTACACGGATGCATTTTTTCTGCAAGATAAGTAAATCTGGTGCATCAGTACTATTTCCCCATAAAAATATCCCATAGGAAAGCCAAGCGTGAGCGAAGGCGTAGTACGCTGACAAAGCGGCCTGTAAGTTTGTAGTCTTTTTTAATTGCTTTAGCGCATAAATGAACTGACTAAGTTTTGTTTTAATTTTATGTACATGTTCTTTCCAGTTAATGTGGGAGTCGATTGTTATGCCAAGAAGTGGAAACGTAGGAACACATTCTAGCTTAGTGCCATCGAAAGAGAAATTTACGTCTATATCCGGTTTTTGATGAGGCCTAAATTTCATGATTTTCGTTTTGGAAAAATTTATTTCTAAACTATGATCATTCATCCAGTTCACTATATTCTTTACAATGGTATACAGTTTTTCATTGAGGTTAGTATTATTTTTATAAGGCAGCAATATGGAAAAGTCATCCGCAAACATAACACACGATTCATTGATTGACATTGGAAGGTCATTTATATAAATAATAAACAATAAACAGTAAACAGAATTAGGATAATTGAAAAATTATCCAGACCAGAGTGAGAGAGAGAGAGAGAGAGAGAGATAGAGAGTTTATGCCAGATGTCGCAGGTTCGAATCCTGCTCGGAGCATTAAATTTTTCAATTCTTCCCTTTAATTTGAAATTTTCGTTAGCAGCGTTACTGCTTTAGTACAAAATTAAATTAGTATATTACTTAAAGACTTTTTCTTCGTTTGTAACGGAGTAAAAGGTCTTATGGATAAAAGTACAAGAGTAGAAAAAAAGCTTAAATGTACCGTTCTATAATGGAACGTAATCACCAGGGGTCATAGAGGGCTATAAACCTTGACATAATCATATGAGAGTAGGTATGTTATCAATGACGTAACTGTAGGATGCCATATTTTCGCGCGTCGGGTATTCAGTCTGAATTGCAAATGCAAACTAAACACTTTAAAATGCGCCAGTTAATTCCATGGCCGTATGCAAACGAGCTTAGCGAGCTAATTGACAGAGTAAGTACAATTCCGACTGTTTCAGCTGCAAGCATAGAATAGGCAATAAATGTGTAGGTGGAGGTCCATTTTTGTTCGTCAATTCCAATTTTAATTTGTTTATGAGAAACCGCTGTAGCTAAGCTCGCACGTTTTAACCTGGAGGTTGTAAACTCGAATCCCGTCTCACTGTGTTTTTTAGCGGAAAAGGGAAATACCGTGAGGATACTGGTCAAAGTCTAGTCTCAACTAAGTCTTACACACAGTCTTCAGCCGCCTTTTTTTATCCGGGGGGAAAGTCCATTATGAATGTCACCCCACCGCGGGGACAGTGTGGAGGTTATGTCGGACTTGCACCGACTAAAAACCTCCCGATCGTCCTCCTCAATTAACTCCTTCGGACGGCTCTGGGATCTCCATCGGAACGCACCAGAGCCGCCCTAAAGTCACACCTCTGTGGGTTCAACCATCTGTTTTCATAGACGATCACAGCCCCCAACTGCGACCGTCTTCGACCCCAAGGACCCCCGTTTAGGCGTCTTTTACGACAGGCAGAGGATACCGTAGCCGTATTCTATGCCCCGGCTACAGGGCGAGTCTTCAGCAGCCTGGATGTGTATATTGTACACTTGTACTGAACAATGCTTTCTCATCGGCTAAACTCGGAATACTATTAGACCCGAAGCGGCTATCAATTATCGTATTAAGCCTTTGACAAGTTCCTGCCTATTATACTTACTTACTCCGTTGGCTCAGCCACCCAAAATGAGACTTGGCCTCCGACACGAGACAGCGCCACTTTTCACGGTCCTGGTGCAACGTCGCGCCAATTGGTGACTCGAAGTTCGCGCAGATCCGCCTCCACCATGTCCTGTCTATTAATGTGATACTTTATTAGTCAATGTAAAATGACAGAATGGAAACTGGTAGTGTTTTGCCATGACAGATTTTTAATAATATTGTAATTAATTGACACTTTTTCGGCTTTATTCACTATTTCTGTAGTAAGAGGTAAACGGCGGACTAAATTATTTCGCCTAATTGCTCTCTAATCTTAAGGTAACGGCTTTCAAAAGCTATTCAAGAACAGATTTCCCTCAACAACTTTCAAATACTCGTAACACAGATCACTTTTAACTTGAAATTGGAATCTTCTGCGGTGATGATAAAGTTGAAATTGGATTGAGAACCGCATGCACTGTGTGACCTTTTGAAAGTAATCGTTTGATTTCGATAAAATTTACATTGCAATACTTTAGTTATATTAATTTATCTGTCTGTGTTTAACCTTCAATTTGAATGAAATGATAAACTTATTTAATTTGAATTGCTATAAAAGCCTTATCTAGACTTTTGCGTGTGGAAGTGAAGTATCTTTAGAAAAAAATTAAACAATAATTCAGCACAATTAGTGCCCATTAATGCATAAGAACACCAAATAACATTATTTTAACATATATTATGGCCATAACATATTACTATTAACGTTTGCAACAACTGAGTTTAATTCTTTACGAGTACATGCATTGCATGTTAAGGAACGTGCTTTTTCAAGCTAATCAATAAATAAACTCCGAAATGCCACAAACAGAAACACCATTCGTTTCACTAACAAGTCACCAAAACAAAACACGTTCAAATCCGTCCCACGCATAAAGTACATGCAGGCTACAGTCAACGAAATAACTATTTTCCATACCAATCGTACGTCGCTTAAGACCTTAATATGTTAAGCAGAACCCGTACTCGTGCTGATAAAAACATCATTCCTTAAGAACTTCCACAAAGGGAAATTCGGTTATCTCTTCTTACCAAACTCGGAACTTTGCATTTCCTCAGTCTTTACCTAATTAACATCTATCACATCCACACTTTCAGTGATACTAATAATTCGTCTCGCTCTAACGTACCTTTGTTAATTCGAGGAGTTTTCTATGTTAATTTGCTTTATATTCTTTAATAAGCTCGTTTTAAAAAAATAACGCCATTCGTTTTTTTTAAGGGGATTATAATTATGATAGTACGGCACCAACTACAACTAAAACACAACAAAAGCCGCAAAAGATGACATTGTTCCTGGACATCAAAAACGTTCCATACTAATTGACAGAAAATTATGACATCACAACGCACGGGCCCCGTAACGTTGTATGGAAAAACAAGAAAATTACTATTTTTATCGTGAAATACTGCGTTTAAGTCATATATATCCACCATCCACCACCATATAAGTCAAAGGACGTCCACTGCTGGACATAGAGGCCTCCCCCAAATTCACGGGGGGTATATGCCATAATCGCCACACTTGGCATGCGGGTTGGCGATCGCAGTATCTCCACCGCACTCCAGGGATGCTGCTGCCCATCCCCCGGTGGTTTGGTCGTAGTTTTAGGACATACCCGGGTCCGACATATATATAATAATACATCTACAGGTTAAGTATATATAATATGTTGTTGTACAAATTATTTTTATTGAATCATGTAAGTTCTATATTGTTAGCCTTTATTTTGACTATTATAGATAATAAAAAATGTTTTTTTTAGAAACTATCAAATCTCGCATTTTATTATTACACTAATATAATTTTTAATTTATTATGTTAATTTGTTGGTATACTATCCATATGATGGCAATACGTTTTTTTGTATGTTATAAAGTTTGACATGAGGAAACTATCCTGTTCTAGTAATACGACAAGGTAATATCTAAAATGGGATAGCAAAGGACATTCATTAATCGAATCAAATTTAACAGATACAACGACCGGTTTCGGCTGTGTTGCACCAACTTACGATAACTTACTGATCAACGTTAAATATAGCGCCGGCAGCTGTCATTCTATTGGCGGATGCTATACGCGAGATATTTATCGTGATATTTGGATCGTTGATACAGATCGTGGATTTTTAGATTACTAGAAATCCAACGATCCGTGTCACGATACGTGATACCCCTATACTACACGATAAATATCGTGATTCTGGATATATCACGATAAATATCGAGCGTGTAGCATCCGCCATTTTTGTCAAACTTCCTTACATTCAGATATTATCAAACTCAGCCTACGATTACAGACGGTTTGGTGCAACCCACCCTTATTTTAGTGGTTAGTGGGCTTGTATACGACACTGACAGACCTGGTTTTTTTTTTAAATTATAAGTCCGTGAATTTGTTCATAAGCCTGAGAGTTAGTTAGTAAAATATGTTTATCTTTTAATTTTCCTTACTCGCAAGGTAATTATAAATCCATCGTAACAGAATCTGATGCTACTTGTTAAATGTTTGAAATCGAAGCCGTTGGAATAAAAAAAAATGGTTACTACTTAAATAAAATTTTAAAATGTCTAGATCATCATCATCCTCCTAGCGTCATTCCCAGTACAGTTGCATCCTGATCCTGAAGGATGCCTGGGGTCCACTACCTAATCCCAAGAATTGGCGTAGGCACTAGTTTTAACTGAAGCGACTGCCATCTGACCTACCACCAACCCTTAGGGGAAAACTAGACCATATTGGGTTTAGGCTTGCCAAGTGAGTGGGCAACTTGACTGTTAGAAGTTCTCAAGCCGCCCGGAGGCCTCTAACTTAACGACTGCTATCATAGACAACAACCGGTATCAACGGCTTAACGTGCCTTCCAAAGCACGGGAGCGCTCAGTTATTAACCACTCAAAGCGGTCACCCATCCAAGGACTGACCACGCCCGACATTGCTTAACCTCGCATACCGCACGCGGTACGCGGGCGCCACTGGGCCATGAACAAATTTTAAAATGTCTAGATGTCAAGAATACACTCCCGTTTTTTAAGTACCCCGTTTTTCTATCGTCTATAAAATTCAATTCCACAAAGCATTTTCTTCATCAAAACTCTTCACGTAAACTTAATAAAAACTTCATGCTTATAAAATATCTTCTACTTCATAAACTATCGATCTACGGACTCATCAAAATTTATAGCGTTCGGGCTGGCATGTTGCTTTCATCTCTGAAATGATACGAAGTTCGCTTTATCTATGTTGTTAGTTTGTTGTGAGAGTTTATACAAGACGACGTATTAATGAGTTTGTATGCTCGGTTACCACAAAGTTCCATTATTTCGGTGTCAACGACAAGTAAGATAAGTTTTAGGAAGTAACCATCCCAACATATTAGTCGCAAGACGTCCACTGGTAGACGTACGCCTCCCCCAATTTTTTGACGGGTAAATGCCATAATCACCACGCTTGGCATGCGGGTTGGCGATCGCAGTACCTCCACCGCACTCGAAGGATGCTGCTGCCTATCGCCTCGTGATATTGGTCGTAGTTTCAGGACATACCCAGGTCCGGTGCAACACAGTGTACGTGTAACAGGAAGTAACATCTAGTCACAATTTAAATATGTAGTTAAAACTTAAAAACCCCACTAACCGTCCTTCTTGATCTTATTTTTATTAGATCTAATACGACTTAGTAGCTACGTGTTTTTACAGCGGTCAACTGAGTGTCGGGCAACGCACAATGTAACGATATAACTACTAGAAAACGTAATCTTTAATCTTTAGTCTTTAGTTATAGTAAATTGATCATTGTTCTCTTACCTAAACATGTAAATTCTTTAGCGCTATAATCGTATAACGGGTAATCAAACGCAAAGTGCCATCCTGCGAGACAGGCATCGCCTAGTGCAGGTGACACGGGCAATCTATTTATTTATTATGTTACATTATAGCAGTGATACATTATAGTGAACCAATTAATTATAGAAAAGAAGATTTTTGTATCACTGTATAAATAAACTATTTTGATTTTGATTTTTTGAAGGTTCCGTAGCTTATGCGTGTGTGCGTAGCATTATGTGGCTGTAAAATATCATAACAACAAAATTAGCTCGTTAAAGTTTGATATCATGCAAAAGGATCCTTGCTAAGTACGACGACCTATCTAGGTTTTGCATGAAAATAGCGCATCCTCACTTTACGGGTAGGGGAGGTACCATGAATTTTGTGTTTCAATATTTTATTATAGCGTTTTGTAAGCGTAATTGATGTCACCTATGCCATATTACAGCTTTCTAGTTGTAGTGATGGTTACTGAGCTAAGCCGCGGACAGACGGACGGACATGGCCAAACAGTAAGGGTTCCTTGTTTACTACGGAACCCTAAAAATGATAATTAGGTTTTGTTACGATTACGATCATATAGCATCTTGGCTGCTTAGTACTTTATGACGCTGACTGTACCTGAGTAGGTAGCTCGTTTAACTTATTACGCTGAATGTATTAAACGATAGGTAGTGGCGGGTCGTAAAGGTATAAACTTAAGAAGATGACCTGTTCTATGTACATAGTTGTGTCGTGTTTGAATAGGCTTTTGTTTTGTTTATGTTGCACATTTTAAATATGTAATGTCCAGGGAGCGAAACTTTGGTGCCGGTGACATCATTATGACGCAAATTCACATATAGGATGATTTTATATAAACAACATTGCGACACTCCAATGATTATTAATAATGCAATAATGGTAATGTACATTTTGTTTGTTATTAATAAGAAATTACTATTTATAGTGGAATAATGTAAATATTAAAATAATTACAAAGACAATAAGAAACAAATATTTTACTAAGTAAGTAATTGTAAAAAATATATTCGGATAAATGAAAAACAACAAATAAAATTTCGTGGGTTGTCAAAACAGTTAGAACGCTTGGAATTCAAACACACCATCGCATCTTCTAATTTAAATACATACCTACATACATATACTGTACATAATGCCTGTAATCGCAACTAAAACAAAATTATTGTTGTAAGTTAACCTTGCATCATCAAAATCGATTCCTTCAATAATCCAGATAAAAACACTCTGTATGTAGCTTGACGTCATACGTCTGTCATCGGCACCAAAGTTTCGCTCCCTGGCTAATGTCTATTCGAACACGTCACAACTACATACTTACAACAGGTCATCTTCTTAAGTTTTTCACATATACTCTTATACATTTCAAATCATCAGATAACATAAATAGAAACTAAATGTAAGAAAATTAAAAACAAGTTGATTAGTATTTTGTTGGATATGAAATTTATTTTCGTGGTATGTTACTACGGTGTCAAATACTTTGCTTACTTAAAATCTGGATAATTACCGGTACCGCAATGTTTCTCACATACCTAATTCATATTAAGGAAATGAGTTCAAACACTTCAAACCACGTGTACTGACAGATCACATGAAAAACAAACAAATACACTTAGGTAAAGTACTTGTCAAACTTTATCAAGTAAAATTTCTGTCTGCCGCAAAGGTCCAAACAAGTCTACCTTACCAGTAAAAAAGGATACTTAAAACCTTTAGGAGCTTGTCTAAGAGGCGGTTCCTCGCCTTTTCGTCAATAAACAGTCCTTTCACGACAGCTCAAAACGAATCGACCTTTGTCAGATCCAATCTGACATCGGCCGGACTAGACAGGCGGGCATTGTATAAATTTCGTAATAATTCCACTTTAGAGAGCTGGCAACAGCTGGCGGGTCCGTTGGCAGTTTTATTAATTTTGAAACTTGGCGTTTCCGAAAAATGAATACGTGATTAAAACTTGTTGGTGTAGTAGATGAGGCGCATGTTAGCGTTGATATGAGTAGTTACAATTACAAGAATGATAGGCCGCGATTCTAGTTTGAATGATAACTTGACATTCCTAGGATATCGCTTTTCTTAAAAGTCTCCCGAACTTTGATTTTGATATATAGACGTGAAAGCGTTGATATCAATAAGACACGCCCTGGACGTCTTTCGTTCGTTAATTTCGAAATTTGGATCTCGAATCCATGAACTACAGCTAAATCACTTTTGGATTGCAGTTGTTGATCGATTACTACACACGTCAAAATGTCAGTACAACATTTGTCATGGTGTATGCCGCTTGTATTTGACTTTTAATATTAATTGATGTTGTCATGTTATCTATTTATTTATACGCACATGTTAACAAATGCAGCCGTATCTCTTATCCTAATTACTATTAAATCGAGATTACTGGGAAAAACCATAGCCTTCCAACACTTTCAGTGCCACGAATTCCACGAACCCACACTCCACGGGTAGTACGTCTCGTAGGTGCTTTCTTCTACAATAATTTTCAATAATATATAGTAATTTATTTAACTTTATTGAACTTTATTTATTCATGTCAATTTTATTATGATAGTAGCGAGTAAAATGGACAGAAATTAGTATTATTTCTTTGTCATTTGTACAGCACGTGCAAAAATATAGGCACATATAAGTATACTCGTAACTCACTCAAAAATATGTCTCATGGTTCATGGTGTCCCATCGGCGAATTAAGGTTCCGGTATTAGAGGATAAACACATATTTATGAGGCTCAACTACTTAGCAGACTGAAGTGGCAGTGGGCGGGGCATATTTCTCGTAAACCGATGGCCGTTGGGATGGGAGTTGATTGGCAGCCATGCGCCAGAAGACGCAGCGTGGGAAGGCCTCTAACAGAGTGGACCGACGATCTAGTCGTGATCGAGAGAAGCCGTTGGATGAGGGCGGCGCAAGACCTGTCATTCTGGAGACCCCTGGAGGAGGTCTTTGCCGAGCAGTGGACGTTCTTCGGTTGATATGATGACGTTTTCGATACATATTTATGCACTTGACTGTATTATAAGAGGAAACTTATTAACCTGCTTATCAAAAATGTTAATAGTATAAATGTAGATGATTTCCTTATTGATAAAGAACTCAACTAACCCGACTTTGACTTCTATATGCAAAGACTTAAATGTTCTCAAATCAAATTAAATGACTAGCGTTGTTATTAATATAACACTTATGCTGATATTATGTTCCAAAATAATTTAATTCAGATAACTACTATTGGATATAAGTTGACATCCTAAATGTAAGCATATTTTTTATGTGTGACATACCTAATAAAAACTATTAAGATGATATTATAATGCCCTTACAGCGGGTCATCATGGTTGCCATTTTATCATTTATTGTCGTGGATAAGTCATTCGTCACGTTCTGTCAAGTATGCGAGTGCGAGAGTGACGGGCGTATGTACACTCCCTAATCACAATGTAAGTACCGAACACCATGTATCTCTATGCATTAAAAGTGAACATGTACACGATAAATAAATAAATAAAAATTGCAAGTAACACGGGTATTCACCGTATACATTCAGTTACACTCTTTTACGTAAACGATGCAACTTTAATTCGATTCCGTAAAATTACATCCATCACACAAGGACACATTAACGGTACACGAATTTTAAATTAAAATCCATTTGCGCCGTAAACTGTGCAGAAGTTAATTTATTATGGCCAATATTACCGGGACTGGGTGTGTGATATGTCGATAAACATAATTACATTTACTTCCCATTTCATAAAAGACATTAATTTTGCATTAACGACATTCCGTAATATATTTGAGCTATTCGATACACGACACCACTGAAGCGAATTCAAAAAATAATACATTTTATTTGCACTCGACCAGAATACATTTTATTTGCACTCGAACTCCGAAGCTAGAGGTTTCGGGTTCGATTCCCGGTAAGGTTTAGTTTTTCCCATTTGTTTCTGTTGTGAGCAGAGACATTTGTTCCTGAGACTTGGATGTTTTCTATGTATTAAAGTATAATATATCTATTAAATATATCGTCGTCTAGTACCCACAACACAAGCCTTATTGAGCTTACCGTGGGACTAGTTCGATTTGTGTAAAAAATGTCCCCTAATATTTATTTATTTATAAAAATATTCATAGAAATTAAGAGCCAAAGATTTGGCAGCGCACCGTGTTCAGCGGGGTTATTACGTAATGTTGTCGAACATGAGCGGAGGCAAACAAGCTTAAGGCCTGCCTGATGGTAAGCAGACACCATCGCCTATGGACGCTTGCAACTCCAGAAGAATCACAAGCGCGATGCCGATCCTTTATTAACTTGAGGATTCATTGTATGGACAGCTAGAGACATAAACTCAAACACAAAATAATTTTATTTCACATAAACTCAAAAGAGTGCTTGAGAAACGTCACAGAGAAATTCACGCATGATCAATAATTATACAAAAATGACAATAATAGTACAATATAAAAAAGGCATTAAAATCATCATCCTCCTAGCGTTATTTCCAGTACAGTTGCATCCTGAAGGATGCCTGGGGTCCGCTACCTTATCCCAAGAATTGGCGTAGGCACTACGTTTTTAAGGAAGCGACTGCCATCTGACCTTCCAACCCGAGGGGGAAACTAGACCTTATTGGGATTAGGCTTGTCAAGTGAGTGGGCAACTTGACTGTTAGAAGTTCTCAAGCCGCCCGGAGGCCTCTAACCTAACTTAACGACTGCTATCATAGATAACAACCGGTATCAACGGCTTAACGTGCCTTCCAAAGCACGGGAGCGCTCAGTTAGTAACCACTCAAAGCGGTCACCCATCCAAGGACTGACCTCGCCCGACATTGCTTAACCACGCATACCGCACGCGGTCCGCGGGCGCCGCTGGGCCACGAACACTCTTAAAAGGCATTAAAATATGACATTGAAATTAAAATTGTAACATTGAATGTCAACACGTCAACAGCTGAAAGTTCACACAAAATTATAAACCATATAACAATAGAAAACACAAACAACACACATCAAAATAAGTTAGGCTCAATAAAATAAATAACATGTCACATAAAATATTTAAAATAATATAGTAGAATGAAATAGACTCACACTGAGCAATGACTGATTGGCTTAGAAGAAGTTCTTATCCTCTACAAATTCCAAATGCACGTCCCTCACTCTAAACACAGCTCTGGCACAGAATAAGGAATTTTGTGTTTCTTGTGGTAAGCAAGGTCAGGCTCTGGTGACCTTGCTTACCACAAGAAACACAAAACCACATACCCAACGAATAACTAGCGGTTTTATAAAGAAAACTCCCGTGGGTTTGAGTCATATTAAAATATAATGAAACGGGCCTTTAGGAAATGACATGTTAAAAGAACCAGCACCTCGATAAGTACTCATGATTAGGGACCGCGAACCGGTCTGAAACATGTCGAGCGACATTCAACTTTAAAGACGTGTGTGACCCGTTTCATTATATTTTAATAAATAGTGGTTATATTATGGTTGCGATCTTCTGTAAGGTGGAGGTACTTCCCCAGTTGGGCTGCTCCAAATATTTTCCAACCGCAGTGGAACCATCCGTCCATGGACGGATTTCAGACTTTAAATACTGTGTACATGATTAAATATCGTTTAAAGATTGTATACTACAATCCGTTCCGATCCGATGCGATGCGAGCCGTTTGGTGGAAATTATCCTACTGCTCCAAATATAAGCTAGATTACGTTTCATTGTGCCCTACCTCTAAATGAGCGAGATCACGTTTCGACGTGCCCTATCTCTACATATTTTCCACACTCAAAGTTCTACAGTTGCATAGATTTACCTATCGTACATAAGAAAATTTACGTAATTACCCTGCAGGTGGTTGATTTTAGCCATGCATTAAGCTTTTACATTTGCTCGCCGGTTTCCAAGAGTTGCGACACTTTTGCTTAAAATGCATATTTTCGTATACTGGGCTCTCGCTTCAATTTCCTGTTTTTTGATTGTAAAAGGGGTTCAATCATACTGCATCAGTACTTTCGACAGTTTTGGTAAAAACCTAAGTACTGTAAATATTCATAAACCAAGTAACTCAGTGGTCATCAATTTGTATGAAAACTGTCCCTTACCATTGCGTTTGTGTTTTTTTTTTACTGCAATAAATATTAATGTATGCGGTTTTACCACTACATTCCTTTTAAATGGTACAGGAACTATTTCGAAATACAATTGTTGTATTATATTTCAAGCTGCATCATATTTGTTTTCGCATAAGAGAAAAAAAGCTATTCAAAAGAGAATGGCCGGAAATCAAATTGGGATGCAAAATATATCTCCAAAATTGACTGCTGTTCCTAATTAAATACGTATTTTGAGTATCTAAAACAATATAAACATTTTATTAACGATTTGCATCTGCCTATTATTACATACCTATGCATTAATATTAAAATCTCATTTCGAAGAAAACAATGGCAAGCTTATACAAAACAACCGAAGCGGAGCACGCTGCCAACAGTAGGTAACTTACCAGTATTTATCGGTCCCTTAATGAGTTTCCCAAAGCCTCCAAGCCTTCACAAAAGGGCATTTTTTCGATATCTCAAAGAGAATAAGCGGACTGGCAACACGGAGTAATTATTTTGCCGCGTAAAAAAACGTAATCGAGTTTCTTTTCATTTTTGTTGCTGTAGGTTGGTACTGTTTCATTACTTTTTAGGGCGTGTTGTCAAACCGTATTTTTAAAACTTTAGAACTAAACTACGACTTTTGTCAAATTATCTGTAAAAATAAACAACAATTTATACAAATAGCAACATTATATAAATAAAATACATCTGTTTCCCGGCATCTGCAAATCTGGAGATAACATAGACGTGTTTATTTCAAAAGTGAATGGGCTTTTTTCTATGCTTGTATCAAGTTTTTTCTTTCCGATAAAGTTTTTTATACCACGTCGGTGGCAAACAAGCGTACTTCCCGTTGGTTGGTAAGCGGTCACCGCAGCCCATGGACGTGTGCAACTCCAAGGGTGTCACATGCGCGTTGCAGACCCTTTAAACATGTATACACTGCTTTCTTGAAAACCCCCATACTGCACTCCCAAGTTAGACGAAGATTTAAAAAAACAAACCCATCAGGTACTTTAAAATAGTGACACCATGTCTTATTAGTTGTTCCGTGGTTCGTTCATGTTACGTCTTCAATTAATGTTATGTCATTTGTCATTAAAAGAAACATGACACCATGTCTTATTAGTTGTTCCGTGGTTCGTTCATGTTACGTCTTCAATTAATGTTATGTCATTTGTCATTAAAAGAAACATGACACCATGTCTTATTAGTTGTTCCGTGGTTCGTTCATGTTACGTCTTCAATTAATGTTATGTCATTTGTCATTAAAAGAAACATGACACCATGTCTTATTAGTTGTTCCGTGGTTCGTTCATGTTACGTCTTCAATTAATGTTATGTCATTTGTCATTAAAAGAAACATGACACCATGTCTTATTAGTTGTTCCGTGGTTCGTTCATGTTACGTCTTCAATTAATGTTATGTCATTTGTCATTAAAAGAAACAGTACACCAATTTATTTCATTAATATTCGACAAAACACCGAAAATCTTCCGAAATTATAAAAGTCCTTTGCTGGTTCGCCCACAAGGCCTCCCTTGTTATGAAAAATACTTTGATCTTCTTACTTTTTACCTGCTACAAACAAAATAGCTCCAGGTCAGAGTGCAATTTCAGAAATGACCTTTGGAATAATGTTGAGGAGTTATTCCTTTTTCCGGGAGACATTAGCTGTTATTGTATTTGATTGTGAATTATTTCTTATTGAGGATACAATGATATTGAAGTAAACTGTAATGAGGTCCCGGAAAAAGGAAATAGGAAACATAATTTACTACTAGCCAATACATTTCTGGAAGGTTTTGAATCAAATCATGTCGTCTTCATGCAGGTCACAATGTACGAATCGTAATAAAAATAGTGAGTAAGTAACTCACTGTTACGTGCTTATAAATTCAAGAGCGAAATAAACAGAAGAAAAAAGAAAGAAAAAAAACATTTATTAATGACAAACACAGGTAATAGAAGTTTACAAAAAAAAAAGGACGAACACTGTTTGTCAGAAAAGGGCCACAGCTCAGCATGAGGCTGGCAAAGCCAGCGCTGTTCTTCCGTTGTGGCCCAGGTGCAAGCCACAGCTCGCCGACGACGCGGCTATACTAGCCGATTTTTCTGACAAATATATATATATATATATATATATATATATATTTAACATTTATAAATTCTATTATGTTATTTACCACAGAAAATAAAAATTAAATGTAAATGTACGTGCAGACCACACTTAACCAGCCTTAAAAACTATTCTTAATCTATAGTACAAACTTGCAAAATTGAAACAAACTACCAAGACACTATTGAAAACGAGACGTCAATTAATGGGGCCTCCCACATGACATGGTAATTATTATCACGCGATACACTTATATTTCTATACGTGAATATTTACGAATATTGAAGCAAACTCCAATCAATTTTTGAAAACCGCAAAAAATATTGACATTCCAGTATTGTGACCAAACTAACCGTGTAAAGAGCCCCACTGTCACGCCGACCAGAGAGAAGAGAATAATCAGTGTCACTTTTACGCGCCAAAGAGAATATAATACTCCTTGTTACGCGCTTTTACGTCATAATTGCATGGCAGATCACATTATGCATAAACTTAAATCCTAAATTGTAGCTTACTGGGCAAGCTATACTACAACCTAAATTATATTTAACAAGACAGAAAAACAATCAAGACAAGGCACAAAAAAGCACATAATGATTGGCTTATGGGACATAAACTACAGGTATGTCAGGTTGTTTACAGAAAACTAGTATCATGTCTGAAATCTTCCTGTCTCCGCTGGTGTTCGTACAACTCTTTTTTTAGATTAACCTTGAAACTGTGCACACATTCCAGGCTCCTCAGAGGCGGCGAAAGATTATTCCAACATTTGGTTGCCAAATATCGGAAACTTCCACGAAATGCAGCTGAGCTGTGCTTATGCATTGACAACTGTAACCCACATTGCCGAACTCCCCGTAACTTGCGGAAGG
Source organism: Notocelia uddmanniana (assembly GCA_905163555.1). NCBI lineage: Eukaryota > Metazoa > Arthropoda > Insecta > Lepidoptera > Tortricidae > Notocelia > Notocelia uddmanniana. The sequence continues at coordinate 5,189,834 of LR991057.1, forward strand.
AAAGCTTCTTAAAGAGATATGCAGGGGACTGATGGTGTACTACTTCAAAAAGAAGACATGCCAGATGAAGCTTTCGTCGGTGTAGCATTTTAAGCATGTTACATTTGTTCAAATATGGAGTCACATGTGCCCTCAATGGAATATTGAAGCAAAAACGAGCACAGGCGTTCTGTACCCGTTGCACAAGTCGTTTTGTTTTAGTAAGTAGACATGGACCATATACTATATCCATATAATTTAATTTTGATAAAATGAGTGAGTCCACTAATTGTATGCGCAGCGTTTCACTCAAGAAAGGTCTTATTTTGTACAAGACTTTCAATTTATAGAAGCAGCTCCTAACTGAATTTGATATATGTTTTTCATATCTGAGTTCCGAATCCATTAAAAGGCCTAAGTTACGCGCTTCACTGACACGTTCAATAGCATTTCCCATCAGCTTGACATCTTTTGTGGGATTGAGCTTAGCCAACTGATATTTACTTCCGAATATTAAGTATTTTGTTTTAGCAGGGTTCAATAATAATCCGTTGTTGGAAGCCCATTCTGCTATTTTACACAGGTCCTCATTCAGTTTGCCTATTGCATTGTCAATGTCCCCTTGTTTGAATGATATGTACACCTGTACATCATCTGCATATATGTGGTATTTACATTGTTTGATATGAGTTGTTATGTCGGCAGAGTATAAAATAAATAAGATCGGTCCAAGGATGGAGCCCTGAGGCACTCCTCGTGAGAGTTTCATGCTCTCGGAGATAAGAGATGAACCATCGCTCAAAGTCAACTTTACACGCTGGCTCCGATTTGCAAGGTAACTATCAAACCACTTAAGTGCACTACAAGCGAATCCGTTGTAGCTCAGTTTTGATAGTAATAATTTTGTATCTATGCAATCGAAGCCCGGGAAAAGTCGAGCAGCACTAAAATTGTACACATCCCTTGATCCTGAGCACACAGAATGTGATCAGTGACATCAAGCAAGGCGGTTACAGTGCTTCTGCGTTTCCTAAATCCTGACTGTACATCTGGTAGAATATTATTTTCTCAATATATTCAGTTAATTGTAAACATACTACTTTTTCTATTACTTTAGACAGACAGGGCAACAGACTAATCGGTCGCAGATCTTTAAATTGGGTAGGGTTTGTGATCTTGGGAAGGGGGCGTACGATTGCTTGCTTCCAAGCGTCAGGAAAAGAGGATGTAAGGAGAGAAGTATTTACCAATTTCGTTATTAAGTCTAAAGTGTTAGGTAATGTCATCAATATCATATTCAGGTTAATGCCATCACAGCCCATTGCATTTGATTTTAGACCTCTTATTATTGTAATAATTTTTTCGGGGCTAACTGGATCCAACCTAAAAACTGACTTGTTGAATCTATGAAACTCAAAATGAGTCAACTGTGAAATAGATGTTTGTGCAGTACAAGGCAAGCATAGAAAATGCATATTAATCGCGTCAGGGTCATTAAAATAGAATGGTAAATCAGGGTCTTTTTTAGGGATTAGGGTAGATTTAAGATTTTTCCATAATAGATTAGGGTTTTTTATTTCATTGTTTATATTATACTTAAAATATGCCACTTTCTCATTATATAGGGCTTTATTCACTGTTGATTTTAAATCCTTATAATACAATTGCTTAGCACTACTCTTGTTTTTATGGTAGTCTGCTGCTGCTCCGTCGCGCAGTTTCATCATTAACTGAATAGTGTCAGTGATCCACGGTGGGCGGGGAGCCTTAATTATTGTAGTCTTAAAAGGTGCGTGTAAATCAAATAAATAATGTAAGTTTTTATTGAAATCATTGACAATTTCATTTGCAGTCGTCATGTTCAGCAAATCCCAACAAATGTTTTGCAAATCCTTATCAAAAAAGTCGCGATTAATATTGTTTATAGGCCTGTGTATGATGGTGAACGGCTTTGGCTTGTCACGCTTAATGTAGAACTCGCAAGTCACAAGACAGTGACCATGTAGGGACCCAAGGTGTTCAATGTTGATGTGTTTAGCTTGTAGGTCTGTACAGACAACGTCAATCAATGTCTGGCTCGTGTCAGTGAAGTGCGTAGGCTCCGTTACCAATTGCGACAGGCTGAAACTAGTTAGGAAGCTCTGAAATTTTAGATATTTAATGTCAGTATGCGCAAATAAATTTATATTAAAGTCGCCTAATAAAATAATATTATCATAATTGTGTAGATAACTAATTGTGTCGGAGATGGCATCAAAAAATAGGTCGGTGTCCATCCATGGTGGTCGATACGCTGTCCCTACTACTAGCTTCCTTCCGTTAAGGGCCAGTGTAACCCACATTTGTTCCACGGAGCTTTGTTTAGGGTCGACTGGGTGGGACAAGGTGCGAGCGCTGACCCCTCGTTTAACATAGAAACCCACACCCCCACCGCGCGAACGTGTCCCTGGCGGGCGCGGTTTGTGCCTCAATCTGTAGTCAGGAACTGCTGGCGCTCGCCCCTCTTCTCCCGTCCTCAGCCACGTCTCATTTATGGCCAAAATATCAAAGTCTTGTCGGATACAAGCTGAAATAAAATTATCGTGGTTTGTGCCAAGAGAACCTGCGTTTAAGAAACCAACTTTTAGTCGTTTGTTAATCATTGTATGTGTGTTTTTTATGTTTATTTTTTCCACTGTTAACTACCATAGGATAAGTTACACGATTAACCAATTGATGTAATTTGCATACACAGCCAAAACAGGAATATTTACTATTTTCATTCAGCAAGAGAAAGGTAATAAAATAATTATATTGAATTTGTGATAAAACATCTATAAACAATACCTTGTCCTGATATACATACATGATCCCCTTACATATAGCAATTAGATATATCAGACCACCAACCTTAAATACATATTTATTTATGACAGTGTCCGGCCAACTTAATTTATCCCAAAAACCTTTTTTATATCGTCCTCAGATTTTATGCGATGCGCTGCGTCACCGCTTTGCCGACGCACGTAAACGCGCCCGTCCCTGGTCCACGAGTAACGCCACTCGAATCGCTTGCACTCTTGACGAGCGCTGTACAACAGCGACCGGTTCAGCCTCGTTAGCCGCTCGTTGACGTAGAAACGCCTAGCTTGTCCGGGCATGCCAAAATCGGAGGTGTCGGCCCCACGGCGCGCCCGCGCAGCACGCAGCAGCTCGCCGCGGACGCCGCGGCGCGCGAGCCGGATGACGAGCGGCCGCGGACGCGCGCGCTCCGCTGCTACTTCCAATGGCGCTTCCTCGCTAGGCTGCGGTGCGGCCGACAACAACCTCCTCGGACCGACTCTTTCGGCAAATACGATGTCGCGCTCGTCCAGACTGACCCCAAGTTTCCGCGCGACTAGGCCCGTGAGATGTACAGGGTTCTCGTTCGGGTGCTCGGGAATTCCCGTTATCTCGAGGTCATTTAAGAGCAGGTCCTGATCACGGTCGGACAGCTCCTGCTTCAGCGCGGCAACAGTGTCCGCCAGCTCATTATAGGCTGCCCCGCCCGTCGCGCGCTCTTGCACCTGTTCCTCTAAGACCTTCACTCTCTCCTCCACTGCCTCAAAACGCGCCTGAAAACCCTTCACGAGCTCGTGCAGCTTCGCCATTTCGTGCCTGAGGCCAGCGATGTCGTCTCTGGTTGCCATAAACTCACTGCGAAAAAGGCGCAGCTGTTCCGCGACGTCGGTATCCTGCCGCTCAACGGGTGACAGCACCTGGGCACCAGCACTCCCATTCCCTAAGTCAATGGTTTTAATGGGAGTGTTGTCCCCATTGTCCCGTGCAGACTTGGACTTGCAGGATGGGCAGGCCCACGCAACCGCGACACGGGCGGTGAGGGCCATGTTTACGCACCCCTTGTGGTACAGCAACGCGCATTCAGCGCATTTAGCGACACCTGTCGTTAAGAGGGGTTTACCACAATTAGCTGCGCAGACAACCATTTTTACATGTGCAGATTAATTGTAAAAGTAGGTGGGTAGGTATGTATCACAAATTTGTCTATATTTAAGTTTTAGGCGTAAAAGTTTATTTATTTTAGTTATTTCACTGCAAAAACACTGTACGGTAATAATTAAATGATAAGGCACCAGATTACATTACATAAACTGAGATCAAACTTTAGTTTGTTTATTTACTAACACGAAAACCGGCAGCGTAACCGCACTCGTCAACGTCCGTGACGTACCCCAAACAGGTACCCTTTCTACGTAAATTCAATAGAAACCTATACCCATTTTATTTGCACTTGTGTGTATTGAATTATTATATCCTTCCTAAGAACATGGGAGTAAGCTATGTTTATACAGGTAATTTACAGTCCGAAATCAGAGGGCTTGTGGCCCAGCGGCGCCCGCGTACCGCGTGCGGTATGCGAGGCTAGGCGACGTAGTTTTTGGATGGGTGACCCCTTTAAGCGGTTACTAACTGAGCGCTCCCGTACTTTGAAAGGAATTTTAAGCCGTTGATTCCAGCTGCTGGCTATGACAACAGTCGATAAGCCAATTTAGAGGCCTTCGGGCGGCTTGAGAGCTTCTAACAGTCAAGCGAGTGGGCCACTTGACAAATGGGTGTCGAAGTTGTACCACGTCCGTTGGGAGTACCCACCGTTACCCTACACTTGACCTCTGAGTGGTACTAAAAGTGCAACAAACTGGCAACCGTACTGTCCTCTCGAAGATATCACGGTTAGAAATGAATTGCCAATACGATAAATAAGTCAGAAATTAAATTGACTAACCGACTACCGCGCCTACTGTAGAACATCGTTATAACTGAGCTCCGCAAATAATATTAGATTATCGTGCTAAAGTCATAGTTTAAAACAAAGTCTTGTACTAAGTAAAATGGGAAGATCAAATAATAGTGGACAGTGCAGTCTAAGTGTCGAAGAAGTGCTTAAATATTAAATTATAGACCAATATAAAGTGAAACCAATTCAAAAATCACCGACATTATTAAAAACATAAAGTGTTTCACGCAAACGGGTAAGCGCCAGCATTTGCACGGCGTTTACGCTCTTTTTCTCGCGAACAAGATTACAGCGGTGTGGAGAAACTTACAGTTGTGGGCATTGCGTTTTGAATCGTATTTCTAAGGTAATAAGGTGGCAACTAAGTGAAACTCGTGGAGTGTAGTGACTAAGACGATCAAGATAAGTAAACGCGTAAAATAATTGCTAAAATGAATTGCAAAGCATGCAACACCGCTATTGATCACTTAGAAAAATTAAATTGCGTAGCTTGCAATGGCTGTTATCACTATAAGTGCCTGAACATCACAACAGCGGAATACATGGCAAAAAATTATGAGTTAAAACGCATTTGGCACTGCCCGGTTTGTATGAACATAACCCGCAGGCGCAAAAACGATGACACGCCTGTGCGATCACACATCCCCTCTAGACACAGCTCGTCTACACTCAATGAGACTACCAGGTCCGTAGATGACCTACTAGCCCTTGAAGGGGGTATAGGAGGCGATACGCTAAATAAAACACAGATACAAAATACTTCGAATAGCGAAGAAATTACTTTATCAAGCATCAATGCATTACTAACGGCCAATAATGAATTCTTAATCAGCAATATGAACAGTACAATACAAACACAAATAGGCCTAGCTTTTAACCAATTTAGCAAGGAGGTCGCCCATAACTTTACACAGGTGTGGGCCGAACAACAAAAATGTACAACCAAAATCGAGGATATTAGGAAACAAATCCGATCACTCGAAGCTGAAAATATTACCTTAAAATCTGAGCTTAGGAATCTTGAGAGCCGCCTATCTAATCTAGGGAGGGAGGCGCCGAATAATGTGCAAAATAACACTAAGAAAATAGTATTGTATGGGCTGAGCGAATATCGCCACGAAATGCAGGACGATTTATACGACCGTATCGCTAATGTCTTTTATGATATTCTAGGGGTCAATGTTAACACATATGTTGAGGATGTGACCCGAATTGGAAAGCGAGGTCCTCGACGTCCGCTCGTTATCGAGTTTATGAGTAAAAGGATGGCGAACTATGTCCTACAGAACTCCCTAAGCTTCAAGGATACCGGCATTACTGTCTCTGCATTCTTAGATAATAGGGCCCTAGAGGAACGAAAAATGTTAAGAAATATAATGTTAGAAGCACGTAAATGCGGGAAATATGCAGTGATTCGGCACAATAGATTATTTATCGAAGGACGAGAGTATCGAAACCAACAGCCTGCGCCTCAACAACAGCAACTAATACCGGATCCGAACACAAGTCCCAAAATAGCAGCAGCTACACAAACCATGGATACTGGAACCAGTGCTGCAGCTCCATCGGTACCCAACCAGACTTCTCCAAATACCAGTCCTAATCTAAATCCACCGATGACACTTTTTCGTACCTCAAAGTAACGATAACATTAACATTAATATATTATTTCAAAATATGCAGAGCCTAAAAAACAAGACCCATATATTAGAAACATTTCTACATAATAAAGACTACCAAGTACTATGTTTAACTGAAACTTGGATATCGGAGCAACAAAAGGATGTAATCCAGATCGAGGGTTACGAATTCGGAGCGGCGTTTTATCGAAGCGAGCGACCCGGCGGAGGAGTGGCGATTCTGTTACAGGATGGTATCGATTATATTGAAAGAACAGACATTACAAAATTATCTACCGAGTATATAGTTGAATGCTGTGCGGTTGAAATACCGATATATAATGTGTGTATAATTAATGTATATAGAGCTGACAGGGACATAGATATCTTCTTCGGAGTATTAAGTAATATTTTATTAAAAATTAAATTCAAACACCAAAAAATGCGGATTATAATCGGGGGAGATTTTAATATAAATACTCTGATAAATTCAACATCTTCAGAAAAGCTTTTAAATTTTATGTTAGAGTCAAATTTAAGACAAATTGTCAAACAACCGACCAGAGAAAACGATAAATACTCCACTTGCATCGACCTCGTATTCACGAATAAAACGGAACATTTAGTGAAGGTCGAAGAAAATGGTATCTCTGATCATAAAAGCGTAATATATAGTTTCCAAACACAAAACTTATATGTAGTAAACAAACAACGGTATACTTTTAAACGGATTTTTAGTACTAAAAACATGCAGAATTTTAAAGACAGGCTAAGAAATATCGCTTGGGACGACGTAATATTATCAAGTAATGATGTAAACCAAAACTACAACAACTTTCATTATAAAATACAAGAACTGCTCAATAAATATATGCCTCTAAGGCATATAAAAATAAAAAGTGAAAAAAATAAAAGGCCATGGTTGACTGTCGGGCTGATAACAGCATGTAAAAATAAAAGATTTCTTAGGATTGTTAGAAACCGCACTAAAAACAAAGGATTTATAACTTATTATAGGAAATACGGAAAAATTCTAAAAAAATGCGTGTGCTTATCAAAGCAAAATAATTTTATAAATCAAATGAAAAAATCAAGCAATAAAATTAAAACAATGTGGAAAATCGTAAAAAACACTACATCTCAAAATAAAAAATTTAAACACAAAAACATGAACTTAAAAATCAATGATCGTGTTGCAGAAACTCCCAAGCAAATAGCTAATACTCTAAATGACTACTTTGCATCGGTTGGTGAGTTACCGCTGGCAGGTAGCAGCCGCTGGCGCGAGCGCACCGGCGCATGCGGCAGGCCGCCCTGTGATTACACCCATAATAAACTCCATACTAATTAGCGAAGTAACCGAGAGCGAAATTATTACACTAATACGGCAAATGAAAAATAGAACTAGTTCTGGCCTAGACGAAATTCCGCCGGTACTGATTAAATTGTGCACTACTGAGTTAGCGGCCCCCCTTAAGTTACTAATAAACCAATCATTTTCCGAAGGAATATTTCCGGAACTGTTGAAAGTCTCCAAAATTAAACCAAACTTAAAACCAGGGGGTAAAGAAAATGATCCAAGCTATTACAGACCTATTGCACTTTTACCAACCTTTTCCAAACTATTCGAAAAAGCCATGACCAAACGAATATACAACTTCCTTGAAAAATACCAGGTTTTAGATAAAAATCAATTCGGCTTTAGAAAACGACATTCAACGATTCTTGCGATCTATAATTACATCCAGGAGATACTTAATTACCTAAACTCTAAAAAATATGCGGTAGGGTTACTCCTGGATATGTCCAAAGCCTATGATCGAGTCTGCCATAACATTCTACTCCGGAAATTATACGGCATGGGCATCCGCGGAAACGCCCATAAATGGTTTAAGTCGTACTTACAAAATCGCAAACAGTGTGTACAAATTGATTGGTTCTATAAAAACACAGGCGCAGTAAAGGCGATAACTTCACAAATGCGGACCACTACTTGCTCAATTCCGCAGGGAAGTGTAACAGGATGCATCCTATTCCTTGCTTACATCAACGATTTACCAAAAAATATAGAAAACAAATGTGTGATGTTTGCCGATGACGTTTCCTTACTGCTAAATTGTGCAGATAGTGTCGAGTGCAACGAGCCCCTCCCACAAATTGCGGAAACCATAATGGAGTGGCTTTCAGATCATAATCTTGAAATAAATCTCACAAAAACGAAAATAATCCAATTCAAGCCTATTCAAAAGAAACCACTGAAAATGTCATTACAAATAAAAACTCAAACTATAGGGGAAGTAAATGAATTTAAATTGTTAGGAATAAACATTGATACAAGTTTGAATTGGAAATCACATATACAAAACATAAAATCAAAATTATCGAGCTTTATATACGCGCTAAGTGTGCTTAAGGTTAATACTAACTTGGAAACTGCCTTATCAGCATATTTTGCATTTGCACATGCAAGGCTCCAGTATGGTGTGATTCTGTGGGGGGCCAGCACTGATGTCCATGAACTATTCGTGATGCAGAAGAAGTGTATTCGCATACTAACCAACACACGGATACCAAATAGTTGCCGACCGCACTTCGCTAAATTAAATATTCTCACGCTACCCTCTATATACATTATGGAAGCGTCAGTCTTTGTTAGGAACAATTCGCATCTTTTCACCAAGAAAATGGTTATTTCGCAACGAAGGAAAAATGATAAAGACCAGTTACAACTGCCTGCCTCTAAATTAGAGATGTTCAAAAAAGGCCCATACTATCGATGCATAAATATAGCAAACAAATTACCACAAAAAATAAAAAATTAAATAGAAGACGAAGTGTTCAAAAGGGAACTAAAAAAATTGCTCCTCAAAAAATTTTATTATTCCATAGACGAGTACCTCAATGATGCATCTTTGCCAAAATGAAATAATACTTATTATATCCGAAGATAACGCATGTGAATTAAATATTTTATTAAGTAGGTAAATTAGAAAAAATCAATAATAACTATCAAAAAATTATATCTAGGTAAACAATTGTAAACTCTAAACTTCATCTCCTAGTTTTAGCTTTAATTTTAAGAAATACTTGCCGCGCCCTAACAGGGTTCATGTGTGATCCAACCCTAATGTAACACCTATTTTGTACCACATGATTAAGATGCAATAAATGAATTATGAATTATGAATTATGAACCATAAGACCCGTACCTCACTTGAGTTATGCACTTGGCGATGTAAATAGCAATCTCTTAAGTACAATTATCTCTTGATTAAAGGTCCAACCACACGCTTCCGAAATAACTTGTATTTCATCTGTGACCCTGCTTAAAACGCACTAACGATGATGCACCGTATAGTCGGGGAAAGAAAAATTTTTACTCACATTAAAACCTACAGTTTTGGAAGCTTTTTCTATTCATTAAATAAGGTCTTCAGATTATCATTATGCGTTTATCCCCAGTGCAGCAATTGAGCATTTCAGTAAATTGAAGATATTAATGTCAATCACTGGCACAATGTGTTCACTAATTCCTACACTCGGGATTATTTATCAATTATATATGTTCAAATAAGTTATGACTAATGATAAAAAAATAAATTATCTCTTGATTAAAGGTCCAACCACACGCTTCCGAAATAACTTGTATTTCATCTGTGACCCTGCTTAAAACGCACTAACGATGATGCACCGTATAGTCGGGGAAAGAAAAATTTTTACTCACATTAAAACCTACAGTTTTGGAAGCTTTTTCTATTCATTAAATAAGGTCTTCAGATTATCATTATGCGTTTATCCCCAGTGCAGCAATTGAGCATTTCAGTAAATTGAAGATATTAATGTCAATCACTGGCACAATGTGTTCACTAATTCCTACACTCGGGATTATTTATCAATTATATATGTTCAAATAAGTTATGACTAATGATAAAAAAATAAAACAAAATTAAAAATTTTGAAAAACCCACGACGGATTAACCTAATTCAAAAATTATAAAATAAAGTAAATGTGAATCCCCCGACTGGGTATTTACGAAGTAAGTACATGGAGATAATAAATAGATTTCAAAAACGGTTGTATGGTCGCGAGGTACAGTTACAAAGCCAGAAAAATCCGTCGGGGGCTGCCATTGCCTGCCCTGAAATGAAGTAAGATTACGAAGTCCGTGTTATAGGTACTTCAATTTAAGTTGCTGCATGTAATGTACCTCGAGCTTTACTATTATTAATATTTTAATGAAATTAGAAACAGATATGGCAATGGCAGCCCCCGACGGATTTTTCTGGCTTTGTAACTGTACCTCGCGACCATACAACCGTTTTTGAAATCTATTTATTATCTCCATATACTTACTTCGTAAATACCCAGTCGGGGGATTCACATTTACTTTATTTTATAATTTTTGAATTAGGTTAATCCGTCGTGGATTTTTCAAAATTTTTAATTTTGTTTTATTTTATTATTTTTAGAGAGCAATGTCTATACGTTCCTCACTCAAACGTTCCAGTTGTAGAATGAGCTCCCTCCTGAGGTTTTCCCAAGGGATTATATTATAGTATAGGGCTATTCAAGAAAGGAGTGTATACATGAATAAAGAGTCAGCAACACGCATTGAAACCCCTGGAGTTGCAAACATCCATAGGCTGCGGTAACCGCTAACCATCAAGCGGACTGTATGCTTGTATGCCATCGACGTGGTAGAAAAACAATGGTTGTTTCTCACTTAACGCTATATATTCCGGAAACAAGCACGGTAGGCCGAAGGCAGAGCTCAGCGTAGGGACATATGCCCAAAGCGTCCCATTAGAAAGCACTCTCGACGCCAGCCCGAGACCTGAAGGGCAAGCCCAAGTAGATCCTTCCTATCGAGTGTTTTACAAGAGAACCTGGAAGACGAAGGCTCGGAGCGTCCTTTGAGAGAGTTCTCTCCGCAAGCCAGAGGGCCGAAGACCCAAAGGGCGAGCCACCACTATCCACCTGTGTCTTTACAATTAAATTTGAGGGCCAAAAGCGCAAAGGTGAGTGGCAAGGCACGCAAGACCAAAAGCTGAGCTCCGCGCGGGTGAGAAGGCCCGAAGTGCCTAAAAGCCTCAGCGCGAAGGGTCACGCTCTGTACGCGAGCCTACACGGGACTCTCGTGCACTATCCTATCGCTAAATGTTCAAAGTAGAGCCGATCCGAGTTCTGCGTGGGGCCGAAGGTCCTAAGCTTCTCTTCAGACCGCGCACTACGAGTATATGCGAGCCCACGTAGACACTCACATCCTCCTTCCTCTATCACAAGCACATCAAATTTAATATCACTAACTTGGATCATTCATTCTAAATTTCGACAAACTATTACTTTTTTACGAATATATAGCAAAAAATCTTAATCGGTTTAGCCGATATTAATTTATCCTTTTTTTACCTGGGGAAATGCATTTACGCATCCCGCCTAGCCGGGGAACTAGGACGGGTATGACGGACTCCCGGGAACCGCCCGGACTACCGTCTAAAACCACCAGGGTATGCCCATCACGCAGCATTAGTGGCGGTGACACGGGATCGCCAAGGCACACAACTGCGAACACCGCCTGCTGCAACAGCCGAAGCTGTTCCCTCACTGCTGAGGCAAGCGTCTCCCACCCGTCGGCAAGCGTGCAGGGCGACACCACACACTTGCCGACCAAAGGACCTCCACGCTGGGAGAGAGTGAAAAACCCCGGATTCACCCCCTCAGGTCCCCTTGTGACTTTTTAAAGAGGTTTTCTCCCTCGCAGTCACCACCCGGCCCCGGCCTGACGGTGTCAGCCCCCGCTCCCGACCATAGCGGCCCTCTGCCGAAGCTAGGGTTAGTTATTTTTACAGGCATACGGCATGGCCTGTCCCTCTCGCCGCACCTGGGGAGTCTTGCGAATGCGGAACCCCCCATCCCCCCATTGGTCGCACCTGGAGTGTCCTCCGCTAAACAGAGGAAAACCCAGAGTGACCCCGTCTCCGGGTTATTGGTAGCACCGGTAAACGATCCCTCCGAAAATGAATCACTTACCGTTGCCTCCAGGGCGCACCGGCCAGAACCCTTCCCCTTCCCCCAGACCCGCGAGGGAAGAGCCCAGACACTCGTGGAGGTTACCCGACTAGCGCCCCCCCTTAATTTACCGTAAATTTTTATACCTTATCCTTTCCGTCGTGGGTAACCAACCACCATATTAATTGCGCTCTGCTCTGCATATAATTTAGTGAACCCGTTTTGGAATAAATGTGCTTTTCAGAGTTCTGTAGCCCCGAAACAACGTAATCGAGTCCCGTCGGGTCATTTAGTAATAGGGTCCCGTTTTTACAACGTGTAAAAGCGAGACCCTATTACTAAGACTTTGCTGTCTGTCACCAGGCTGTATCTCAAGAACCGCGATAGTTAGACAGTTGAAATTTTCACAGATTATGTATTTCTGTTGCCGCTATAACAACAAATATTAAAAACATATGGATAATGGTACGGAACCCTTCGTGCGCGACGGTCCCACTCGCACTAAGCCAGTTTTATAACATAACACGATAGTTTTATCCATGCGTAGTGTGTCCCATGGCATATTCACGTCGTGTATCGCCGATAAGTTCTAACTACACAATAATACCTACTTTAACCGAAACCATAATATTTAGATAAGCAGACCTGTTTGGGGGACATATGACTTAAGCCTACTCTTCCGTGGCGGGTATAAAGAGCAAAAATTCTACTCTTAGCAGTTCATGAGTAGTTATAGGTAGAGAAGTTACTATCACTTACTCAGTCATCACTTTTTATAGAGCTATATCACGGTATTCTATCCATGAGGATTCACAAAGTTCCTTACTATGTTATTCTGTTTCATCATACCTACAGCTCTCAGCAGTTCATAAACAGAAGCTACTCAGAAAACACTATCAAAAGAAACACGACACGTTAATGCATATAAGTATATATGTGCTCTCGCAAACTTCCCTATGGTGCTGATTTGCTCCATAATCAGGCCTTCAGCAGTTCATGTGAAGAGGTTTCTCAATTCATACCAGCCAAACAATCGAAACACGGTTCACTAAATGATCACCTTAATAAGATTCCCTGCAATGTTGTTCTGATCCATCATCAGACCCTTAACATACCATGTGCAGAAACTACTCAGCAAACTCAATGAAAAATAAATAAATAAATAATATTGGGGGACAATCTTACACAAATCGACCTAGTCCCAAACTAAGCAAAGCTTGTACTATGGGTACTAGACGACGATATACATACTTATATAGATAAATACATACTTAAATACATAGAAAACATCCAAGACCCAAGAACAAATATCCGTGAAAAATGCACAAATAAATGCCCTGGCCGGGATTCGAACCCGGGACCTCTAGCTTTGGAGGCAGAGTCACTACCAACTAGGCTAAACAGGTCGTCAATGAAAAGAGCCCAAACACGGCCAAATACCTATATGCCTTCGAAAGGTTCTGTGTGATGTTATTTTACTCCATCATCAGACCCTCAGAAGTTCATTTACAATCGCTGCTAAGCAAACATAAACAAAAGGGCCCAAAAACGAACAGTAAGTAATCGAACCCCTGTACAGTTCCCTACTATGTTTTTTGCTCCATCATCTGATCCTCAGAGTTCAAGTACATGTACTCTTTACCACTATCGAAATCATCCACGGTGGTGAAGTTGTTCCGGAGAAAATGCGCTCAAACCAGCACAAACGCACTTTCAAGCAAAAAATGTTTACTGCAGCGCCCCCTGGCGAGTTATGGTCGTAACAATTATTATGGGGTTCGTCCCGAATGAACCACGAATCCATTGCAGAAAACCGTATCCAATTCGGTCAAGCCGTTTTGGAGATATTGAGGTGCACACACAAACAAACAAACAAACAAACAAACAACCTCTCACCCTAAACGCATATACCTTCTCCGTTCCGTCGTGGGTAATTATCCCCTGTTTGTCCATCGAGTTTATCAAAATAAACTCAGTTTTCTGATTTTTTTTCTATAATTGCTATAAATGGATCTTACAAATTCATACAGAATTCGAAAATTTGGTAGTTGGCTACAAATATGAATCTAAACATATTAGTAATTTTTCACCAAGGTGACTTAGTTGGATCTATTTATTATGATGAATTTTGGTTTTTATTTGCTTATACTATATTTGCATTAAAACCTACATTGGAGATTAAAATATTTCTTCAATTGTCTGTTTATTTACCACGCGTACTCAAAAAATCTCCGAAAAATATCAAGTGCTTCAAGAGTAATCGAAATAAACAGCGAATCATTTGCGGCTCACTTTTTAAAAACACCGCTTTCGCGCGAATTTGCCTACTATTATGTGTCTAGCCTATGCCGTCTATATTGGTGGGACGCGTTCCGATGATGTGAGTGAAAAGGAGAGGTATACTTTCGTTCTAAGTACGAGTACACCGCGCGAGCGCGGCGCATCCGGCCGGCGTCGGGCGACAGTGTTGGTAATAATTAGGTATATAGTCGTTGCATTTGTTTTACATTTATAAACAGTGCGCAAAATAATGTAGCATAATTTTGAGCGTGATTATAATTAAGTATTTATGTACCTAACATAAAAGCAACAATAGGCGTTAATGTTAACAGTGTCACATAAATTAAAACACATGGTATATGTTTTATAAAACCGGCCAAGTGTGAGTCGGATTCGCACACGAAGGGTTCCGTACTATTATCTATACAACATTATACACTTTATTATAACCTTTTTTAATTTAATTTAAATAATAATATATTTTATCAGTAATAAATAATATCAAGTAGAATTTTGGTCAAGTGCGAGTAGGATTTTAGTTTTCCCATACATTTTGAGACCCAGCGCCTGATGAATACAACGAGCAACTTTTTGTATTTTTTTTGGATGGGAGCTCCCTTAAATATTTATTTTATTTTGGCTTTAGTCTTTGTTGTTGTAGCGGCAACAGAAATACATCATCTGTGAAAAAACTGTCTAATTATCACGGTTCATGAGATACAGCCTGGTGACAGACGGACAGATAGAGACAAACGGACGGACAGCGGAGTCTGAGTAATAAGGTCCCGTTTTACGCCCCCTTTGGATACGGAACCCTAAAAAAATACAAAAAGTAACAAAATGCAAAGTAGCATAATTCCAAAGGAAGGTACCTATATTATATATGTACCAGAAATATCGTAATTGTTAAAACTCCTGTATTATTGTGTGTCAATGACATTCGTAAGTATACTTTTATATAAATTATGTTTAAATCGGTTTATCTTCCTCATCATCAAACTTAAAGTATTTTTTAAGTGTGATGATGATAAACCAATGTGATGGCGCCTTTACGTTACCTTTATGGTCAGTTCTTTATGTAAGAGTGTGTTACGTAAAAAACTGACCAGAAGTGCTACATACGTTTCATAAAAGCGTTTCATAGCTACATAAAAGTGACGAAAACAATTCCCAAAGGAATACAAACTCATAACTTGAGACATCCCAATGAATATAATTATTTTCATATTTAATATATATATATATATATATATTTAATATTTATTTATATGTGTAGGAATGTATCTATTTATGTTAATTTACGTGATTGTACATAAGTTTGAATTCAGTAATTTTTTTGTTTGCCACCCACTTTTAATACGTTTGTTGCTATTTTTGCGCTAGGTTGTCTGGAAGAGATTGCTCTTTAGCAATAAGACCGCCTGTTTTTTACCTCTAGTTTTAAGTTTTATACGCTGTTATAATAAGCTATGTAATTTATTGAGGTGTGCAAGAAAGAGTTTTTATATTGTATTGTATTGAATATATTCTTTTATTATTTCATACGATTCATGCACGAGACCTAAATCATACATCAGACATAACATTTTCAAGATATATATTATTTGTATACATTATAAAACAAACCTGCAATTGCTAAAAAGGGCACAGAAAAATAATTTTCATGTGCTCTGCCTATCCCTTTTGGGAATATAGGCGTGAGTTTATGTATGTATAAAACAAATGAATGCAAAGTAAGCTCTAAAATTACCAAATAATACTGTGTTACATAAACTGGATACACTCATGAACGTTCACTTCAAATGTTGGTATACAAGTTATTATGGTCAACAGCAGGTAGGGTATCCATAGATATACTAATAAGAAAACAGTGTTGCCAATTGAATAAAAACAATGTTTAAAAAATGGCGTATGCTAATGAAAAATATTTGAGTTTATGTAACGAAATTTGGGACACGAAATCTCTTCTCGAGCGTTGAAGAGAGCGCGTATATTAAACATAGTGATTTGTAGAAGGATAATTTAGTTAATGTTTAATAAATGATCAATTAATCACATTTGGTTTTTACATCTGCAATTATTATGTTGTAAAGGCATGAAATAATGCTTTTAACCACACTAAACACACCATTTTCACATGTTTACCTTGGATAGGAGTGTACAAAGTTGAACTTTATCCGAATCCAGCTAAAGTAATTAATTAGGTTTCGAAATAACGATTGATAAGCTTTCATTTGATGAGGTGTAAGTTTGTTTGCTTCTCGGGTCTTACTACTATAAGCATGACTGGTAAAAATAACTTCTTTTTATGCCGCAGCATGAACCAATATGAATTACCTGTATTTTTCTAATATACCTGCCATATAGGTTCCGCTGATTTGCGGGCAAGGCCCAAAAATTGGACTTCTTTACATACAAAATGTGCTCTGATGTTTTATAAAAACTATTCATAATAGTATCATGTCTGTCCTTGTATGTCATAAAATAGTATTTTAAGCAATTTTTTTAATCCTCAACTATCAACAAAAAGAAGATTTACAATATTTTTTTTGGATTTTATAATTGATGGTGACGACGCTTTTCCATACAAATTGTAAATGTGCTTTCGTGCAATTTTTTTTAATCTCATCATTTTAGAGCATATTCGATGTACTTTTCAGTATTTTACTTAGATTTAAAATAGTTTTATTACGCTCTCAGCTTAATTAAGCGTTGAAAAACTCCCAATTTTATCAAAAAAAACTTTATGTGCCCTGAATCCACGCTTTTATGGAACAAAACTTTTGTTACCATATTTTTTCATTAAAATCTACCAATTATTTGGTAGAAATAGATGAAGTACATTGGAAACGCAGTCTATTATCTACCGCATAAACATAGCTTTTCTTATTGGCCATATTTAGTCGTTTACGGGCGGTCAAAACGAGTGGACACTGCTTCGTCATATTTATGATGAATGTAAAATGAAGTTTGCATTATACATTTAATCTATGCGTTGTAATGTCATAAAATTAAAATTTTTGTATCGATTTGGAGTGTGTGATGGTCGGTATTATATGACGTATGTAACGTTTTTTGCCGATTTCTGATGCAGCGTTACCTGATAGTGGTATGAGGTCAATTACACATTGGTCAACAAAAATTAAAACCTTTTTAAGGGTTCCGTACTTCCGTAGTCAAGCAGGAACCCGTATAGTTTCGCCATGTCCGTGTGTCTATTTGTCTGTTTGAGGCTTTGCCCTGTGATTGTTAGTGCTAGAAAGCTGCAATTTAGCATCGATATATAAAACTGGCGCAGGACCGGTCATTGTGGAAGTCTTTGGGGGAGGCCTATGTTCAGCAGTGGACGTGATTCGGCTGAAATGATGATAATGATGATGATATAAAACTGACAACGTGGTAAAATAAAATCCAAAAATATATATTTTAAGGGTTCCCTACACGTAAAGTGGGGATGATTTTTTTTGCTTCAAGCCTACGGTGTGGGGTGTTGTTGGATGGTAAGTGGTCGCATAATTTCGTATAGTGAAAGTTTTACTTACCTTGTCTACATCACCATCGACTATTAGGCATATTTTATATTGGTTATTTTTTGATGATAAATAATCAAATATACATGGTAAATACCCCGTTCTTAACAATATTCTAGTGTGACCTTGTTAGCTCGAAATCTTGAATCAAATTTATGTATTAGCTTTTACCTTAAGTACTTATATGTTACTTTTATGTAATTGTTACATAAAAGTTATAATGCTGCTTTTATGTGAATTGGGCCGATTTTTAGGGTTTGCCCTTGTAATTGATCATTTTGAGCCGACATTGTTAAGTGTAAGAGGTAAGACATTGATGATTAGTTATAAACAATAAAACAATTTGAGTTAATAAAATCCCGTACTTGCGATTTAATTCGTTTAAATTGTTCTATTTGGGTCGTTATTAATAGAAATTTACCTAGTTAAGGGCTTAAATTAAAACCAAACTTAACTGATTCCTTCGTTGAGTTACCCGTATATTTTGTAGGTATGATGAGTATGACTTTCGTTACAAAAAGGACGCAATCGTAATTTTCTTTTCTCAAACATGCAATGAAATATTGATGTTATGTTCCTTATAATAGGCTGCGAAGTATGACGTTTCAGGTGCGGCTAGGACAAGAGGTCGTTAATGCAATTTCATACAAATGTTGCAGGCCTAGGCCGGCAAAGTCCTCTTTTTTAATTTCCGTTCCACATAAATTTGTGGCACAGGTATCATGACATTCTGCCACTATGCGTATTAAAAATAAAACTTTGATTTTTTTGTCGTTTATTTCATTGCATGTTTGAGAAAAGCACTAAGCGGGAAATATGGGATTGCCAGCCTGAGACCTATCCGACCTCGCTTCGCTCGGCCGTCTATATGTCTTCGGCCGGCAACCCTTTTCGTCCTGGCCTCTGTAGTAATGTACTATTTCTCAAACATGCAATGAAATATTGATGTTATGTTCCTTATAATAGGCTGCGAAGTATGACGTTTCAGGAGCGGCTAGGACAAGAGGTCGTTAATAGAATTTCATACAAATCATGCAGGCCTAGGCCGGCAAAGTCCTCTTTTTTAATTTCCATTCCACATAAATTTGTGGCACAGGCATCATGACATTCTGCCACTATGCGTATTAAAAATAAAACTTTGATTTTTTTGATGTTTATTTCATTGCATGTTTGAGAAAAGCACTATACATACCTCGGCGGGAAATATGGGGTTGCCCGCCTTAGACCTATCCGGCCTCGCTTCGCTCGTCCGTCTATATGTCTTCGGCCGGCAACCCCTTTCGTCCCGGCCTCTGTAGTAATGTACTATTTCTCTAAGCTTTTAAATATTTTTAAACGCTTAACCATTAATGAGTATCAGTCGCAGAAATAGTAGACAACATTACAATAAAAGGTGAAATAAAAAACCGCATCCGTAACTCCGTAACACTACTAAATTAAAATGAATATATTGTTTTTTCTACCCTGTATACTTTAGGTTTGTAGGTAACAACATTTATTGACACTCCCCGGTACTGACTAAAATAATTGACTTGGTTTAACATTACATCTCAAAACTTTTTTGTAGTAAATAGGTATAAGAATCTTTCTCCATCTTTTCACATGTAGTTAGGTAAATAATGTTTTTGATGTGATTTGTACACCAAACGGGCTGAGCACTCTAGTTACATCTCATATGTTATACATAACAATCATTTGTAATTGTATTAAACCGATTTGGTACATAATTAATAAAATTGTTTAATAATTATTCACACCGCTTCCGACCGGATGGCGCCATTCAAATATGAGACGTATCTACTGGGCAAACGCTTGAAAACCCTTGTGCAGTTAGGTTAGAATCGTATCGTACCTAGAGACTCGCCTTGTTAGCGTTGTTGATTCGCGCCCTACGCCGATCACGTTTATTTCGAAAATCAATAATTTGGCAATTGTAGTAAATACTCAGGGTGATAACGAGGGATTATTTGATATTATGGTAGGTTTAATTTATAGCCATAAGGTGTATTAAAAAAGACTACTGTAGAATTAATGCGCATGTACTAAAATCAGTTAAAATTGTTTAAAAAATAGTAATAATAAAGTCCCCGGTGGTTTTCTTTTTTAAGAATGGGTAAAATAATTGTCCTGACAGTATAGTCAAAAATCACCAACTTTTGAATTAATGTATAGCTGTTATTAATTTATTTCAATATTTTTATTATTATTTATATATGCTCTACGATATAAGAGGTGATTTTTTAAAATACTGTTTTTAATAATATGTTTGTCCATTTAGATCAAAAATCACTAGTGTAGGATTTAATGTTTAAATTTAATGAAAAATATAAACTTTAAAATTTTTTTTTCCGAAAAGCTCAATATATTTTTTGGGGAAAACCTTTGACTTATTATCCCAAAATAATGTTCTATCAGATTGCAAAAAAATATATAGTGTAGGATTTAATGTGCAATTCTCGAACAACTGAAAGTTTCTTTCCCGGACTAGTAAACACAGTGACGTGCCTCATGCGTGACGTTTTTAATCCATAAGTTTCTCCTTCTCGTTCACTGCGATTCCGCACCGTCACCGTATTTTGAGAATCGGTGTGGCCGGACCCTAAGTCTTTGCTTTTACATCTTGATACGACATGACACACAACGAAATATGTATGATTATTACTGACCTAAATAAACTGTATTACAGACAGTAAGCCACTATGGTCGACAAAATATCTCAAACAGCGCGAATAAAATAGAACAATGAAACGCAAAGCCGTTCCTATCCCCTTATAAAGGAAGACATTCAAGTGCGTAATATCTAGGTAAACCATTTACAAAATGGCGTAACATTGAAGGAACTAACTAAAAGATACCACCTTCTATCACTTAGCGGAGTATATCGCCGCTATAACACCGCTGTTGCATTTTACAAGCACAGCATATGACCTTTTTAATTTTATATCAAAGCTCAAAGTTGTGCATACTCGTAAATCAGTCAAGTAGTAAAAAGTGAGCTTAAAAAGCACTTTGTGGCTGTAGTTTTAATGCTAGCAGCTATGTTGCGAGCGGATTATTAATGCAACCGTAAACAATATCACTTTTAGTTTTTATTTTTAATTAATTGAGGGTATCTTACATATTAAAATATAATGAAACGGGTCGCTCACGTTTTAAGGTCGAATATCGCACTTCGCTACTTTATCGTAACTTACATAGTTTACATACACAAAAACGTCTTACGCTCAATAATATTGATAACTAGCTGTTGCCTGCGACTTCGTCTGCGTCTTCGCTCCTATTGGTCGCAGCCTGATTTTATATAACCTAAACCCTTCCTCGATAAATGGACTATCCAACACAAAAAGAATTTTTCAATTCGAACCAGTAGTTCCCGAGATTAGCGCGTTCAAACAAACAAACTCTTCAGCTTTATAATATTAGTATAGACAGAGGAAAAACACCGCGGAACGTCATCTTTGTATTTTTCTACTCCAGCATTATAATCTGTCAGTTAAATAACTGACAGTAGTATTGACTGCATAGTAGTATATGACTGTTGGGAGAATTTTAATGGATTTTCATACAACTGTTTTTTTATTATAGAGGCACACGTCAATGCCCTTATTCAGCCATCACATCTGTTTTTAATTTAAATCAAATTATTTTGCCGACGTAGAAAAAATATTATATGTATGTGTAGTGTAAGCACGTTACATGATTGGGTCTTAAAATTCTCGAGTCTATAATAACAAAACGATATCCATACAGTTTATAACCTAAAAGTCACTTTGAGGTTATAAACTGTATGGAAATGACAGGTGTCAGGATTGACTTCTCAAACGCCGACTACTATAGTAAGCACTCAAATCGGTCACCCATCCAAGAGTTGACCCCGGCCGACGTTTCTTAACCTCGCATAACGACGCTGGGCCACAAGCGCTCACGATGTTGCATATAGCCAAAACAAAGCTAATAAAATTACGTGTGTACGATTAATTTTTATACCTCTTTGAGGTTTGATTGTACGCGAATCCCGCTAACTAAAAATAATGTAAAAACAGAAATACATATTTTTATCCAAGCTGTAACTTTTTGGAATTTCATGCGTCCGTAGGCTATGAAACGTAAAAAAAAACAAGACATAAAAACTACTTAGTTTTAATATGCTAAGGTCTTTTTCGCATAGCAAAATAGGTCACTATCTGCTTTTTCTGACCCATCTTCTGTATTTACTTCAAATATCGGCAATCGACGAAATAAAACAATCAACGGGCCGTTACCAATTAAGAACAAATTATATCCGTTTTGCAGCTCAGGGCAAGCTCCCGGAAAATATTGCCGGCCAGGGTAAAATGCGGAACAACTGGCGTATCGGGAAAGTAAACTTAAACATCGTTAGCGAGTTGTTGACAAGCAATCAGATCGACGAATCAAGCATTAATACTAATTAATGGTCAGATTTAAATGTGTTATTTTATTGAGAATCCCGATCTTTATTCTCGGAAAGCACAAAGTAAACTGAGCATGATGCCTTATGTAGAGAGTGCAAGTGAGGTTTGTGCATAATTATGTTTTCTAGCTATTCACACAATAAATTCTGAAGTCGTTATATGGTCGGCAACACGCTTGTGATTCTTGGGGTCTCAATCATCCATAGGCTTCGGTATATTACTATCAGACAGAATAAAACAATGCACTAGTAAATAAGGACATGTTTACAAGAGATGTACCGTAAAACGGGGGGAGAAGACACGACGTGGACAGTTAGTTGTAGGAATGCTAGAATTTATTTTTTAGCTACTACTTTAAGCTTTGGGCTAAGGTTGCTCTTAAAGTAATTTTATCATATTTCAAGCCATATTTTTTAAGAAACTAAATCATAAAATTTAAATTGATCGGCGGCGGATTTTGTCGGAATTTTAATTTGTTTTTATGTGAGATCTGACATCCGAAAGTGTCAACCCTAGCAATTTTCCCAACTCACCTCATTGCTATCTCTATTCTCTACTAACACCAACTACGGGGTGAGGTGCTTTTTCCGACTATTTTGTGTTTATCGTTAAAATTATGAAATGAAACGACAGATGATCAAACTAAAACGACCGGAATATTTTTATGTATAAAAATCAAAGTGCCACATCTGAAAATAATATGAGTTTTTGGTTATTTGGAAATCAGGGCTTATGGATATAGATTTATCTGTGAGGATAGAATTAGTGAGGGATCTGCATTTACATCTACCAACACAACCAATTCTCAAATAAATAAAGAGTTGAAAGCATGCTTGTGACTCATCTGAACTTGAGGAACCCATATAAAACTTTGTATGGTTCCATCAAAACTTACTCATTTAAAGCGCTTCGGCTGTAAAACATCAGATGCGGATGTGAGCATTTGTGCGTACTAGTAATATTATTTATATAATATATACGCGTGTCTATTTCACAAAAGAAATCAATTAGTCATTCATATTGCCGCGCTTCTGCGCCTTGCGCGCCAGTCAGGAAGCACTCATTTAAATGTAGGCGCAAAGTAAGAATACGATACATAACGGCCTTGTTTGACAGTTGACTCTGACAGCTGATAGCTTTCTGACTTCGTACCGCCTCAGCTCAAATCAGGAAGTCGGCTAACTAATGTCTATGTGCATGCGAAGTTAGGTACAAATGAAAATCTGAACGCTGGTTTAAACGTTATGCAGAAATACCTCCTTAAACAGTCTGATACAAACGCGAAAGCCTGTGAAACGATTGGGCAAACCACAAAGGACTTGCCGTAACAGAAACCACTGAATGCGCCCGCCAATATATTTCCAGTCTAAACCAATCCGTAGTCCACTAACAGATGTATCGCCTCTGGCAACCGTCCAGTAGCAACAAGTACTCGCTGCATTATATTCTAGTCAACAAGGTTAATATTTGTATGAATGCGCCGAAAGTGTCTTACATTGAGAAGTCGGAAGGCTATTTTGCTCGAATTTAGAGCTACCCTATCGAGGACGTATCTCGCAGAACACCGCAGCCATAATAAATCCAATGTTGCCCTGGTTTACCTTATTTCTTGTGTACTTATAATCATCATCATCGTAATCAGCCAAAGGAAGTACCCCCCTAAGAGTGCCAGAATGACCGGTCCTGTGCAAACCGCATCTAGTGGATACCCGCGGCGCAACCTTAACCAGATCATAAGTCCACCTTATTGGGGGTCTACCCACCCTGCGCCTTCCGGTACCTATTATGCGACCGCAAAATTATGAACATTCGATGATCTCCCATCCTCCCGAGGTGACCAGGCCAGCGATTGGTTTTTAATTAGTTTTGGTTTTGTTTTATTTCCGGTGGAACGATTTTGTGGACGCGGACCTGCGTGTGCTCGGAGCCGATGCAAGCTAGCGAGAAATTATGCACGACCGAGCAAAGGGGCGTGCTTTTGTATCGGAGACCAAGACTCATTATAGTAATTATGGGTCACAATGCCAGCCCAGTTAATTAGTTCATCAGTTTATAATCTTATTTGCGTGAGACTGTAAATCTAACCACTCTTTTAATTTTACAGTGACATAATCATATTTCTGCTAGGTTTTAATAGGAAAGAATAACAGGGGTCAGCTGCTTCGTTGACTGGTATATTACTCAACTCTTATAGCGCTATGAATTCGTAATGGGAGGGTTGAAATATGATCGTTTATGAGATTATTAGCCGTTAAGATTTTGTATATTTTGACATAATTTGGCAAATTGAATGGAAATTTGGGTAAGTGATATATATAGTATAGACGATCTAATATTTTACTACAATCATGCAAAGTTTCGACACCGCGTTACCTTTACACATATACTCAGGAGCAAATAAAATGGGTATTTTTTGTATTGGTTTTCCATGCAAAGTCTAAGTACCTTTTTTCTTGTGAATTTAAATTCAATCTTACACAATTATAAACGAGTAGCTGTACCGGCGAACTTAATTCCGCTCTCGACCCATTCTGTACAAAATGTGTAAGATTTTTTTTTCTTATATTTTATCGAATTTTTAATAGCTATTCTGCTATACTGCATCTGAATACCATGTGAATACAGGCAGTAAAAAAGTCGTTAGTCCCAATTCAATTGATTTCAAAAACTTCCTTAGTTCCTAAAGCTACTGAAAAATTACGAGAAATCAGAAAAAAGAGGGAACATTAAAAAAACTCTAAACATTTTCCGAATGTATGGTAGTATTGAAAACATACCATTTTCTAAATAAAATGGTGCAAATCTTGGAAACTAAGAGACTTTGTACGAAAGCAAGTTGTGTATAAATATCTAAAATAACCTCCTCTATCATCACTGAAAGTCTTTGCATCCTGTTACCAAACATTCTGTATAAGCCATATAGGTATATATATAAGTAGAATACTAGTTCCGATGTTCAAAAATAAATCAGGCATATAAATTTAAAAACGAATACTTATATTGAATACGAGTATGATTGATACATATTGGTTGTAGAATGCAGAGCCTTAAGAGTCTCAGCCGATGGACGTCCACTGCTGGACAAAGACTTCCCCTAAAGAGTGCCACGATGATCGGTCCTGCGTCACTCGCATCCAGCGGACTTCCGCGTCCCAGTTATAGCTGTAGGTAATTTATTGTTGTCCATAACACATCCTTCTACAGAGAACGTCACACCTTTTCTGAATGGCGCAAACCTTTTAAAGATGTCTGCCCGTCAAGAGCCTATGTTTGCGTGTTTGCTGTTTGATACTAATACACACAAAAAGCCATCTTGTCACGTTACGTCGCCTTTCAAGTGAATTGAAAGGCGAGGTAAGCAGACTTTTTTTTAAAGAAGTTGAAAGTAAAAGAAGTAAAAAAAAGGTAAAAGAAAATGCTCAAGGTCGGGGTAAGCTTTTATTTGGACAATTATTGTTATTAAGGCACTCACAGATTTTAGATATATAAAAAAAATAACTATGGAAGATTAAAAAGTCAAACACTGTAAATCTTAAGTAGGTAGCTCAAAACTTTGGAGCCTCGAGACAGAAGACTCGGCGCCTCGAGTAGATTGGTACGGCGACTCGAGTAGGTTGGCGCGTCGGCTTGAGTAAGTTGGCACGTCGGCTTGAGTAAGTTGATACGACGGCTCGGGTAAGTTGGCACGACGGCTCGAGTAAGTAGGCACAACGGCTCGAGTAAGTAGGCACGGAGACTCGAGTAAGTAGGTACGGAGACTCGAGTAAGTAGGTACAGAGACTCGAGCACGGTGGTTCGGGAAGAATGGCTCGGCGTGTCGAGAAAGATGTCACGTTGTCTTTAGTAGGAGAAAGAGGGTTTACGTCGAAGTAAGTACGTGAGCACGAGGTCTTCTTGAAGTGCAGGGCCTGGCTTGGCCCTGCACTGACCAATTTTATTTATTTATTTTTTTAAATAGGCACACAAAACAAGTATCAATCATTAATACACCATACATAATTTTTCTTATATAAAACTAGACTGATGCTCTAAACTATGTGTACACAGTGAGATAGAAATTTCTACATTAGTTGAGGGACATTATAGTCGTGTAATTGAGTTATACAATATAATTATAGTCCAAGACTTGATTTTCTTCTTATAAAGAGTAAGTGATAAAGGAAGTATTAGTAGAGTACATAAATCTGAGGTAAGGCAAGATTATTCACCTAAAGATTTTGGTTATTTGTCTCTTAAAAACAGGAAAACTACTGTTAAATATGTCCAGTGAAGAATGCTCCGCTACAGTGTCATTGTATAGTCTACACATTCTGGTTATGGGGTTGTAATATGAGGTATTGTTAATGTATGTTTGGAGTACAAATATATTCGAGGTGGGATTACGCGCTCTGAACCTGGCTCTGAAAGTGAGTAGTGCTAGAAGAGTAGGGCAATCCAGGTGCGAGTGCACAATCTTGTATAAAATGAGTAATTCTGTGCGTTTTCGACGCGAGACTAACGATGATAGATGGAACCGCTCAAGCTTTTTAACATAAGATTTGTATTCTCGACCAAGATTGTGTCTGTGTCTGACAATATTAAGAAACTTTTTTTGCACCCGCTCAATTCTATTATTGTGAACTTCATAGAATGGTGACCAAATAATCGAGCCAT
This sequence comes from Notocelia uddmanniana, assembly GCA_905163555.1. NCBI lineage: Eukaryota > Metazoa > Arthropoda > Insecta > Lepidoptera > Tortricidae > Notocelia > Notocelia uddmanniana. Next base: position 5,217,112 of record LR991057.1, read on the forward strand.
AGTCAAGTGTGCTTCTTATTAATGAACAATATAAGTGCATGTAGGTTTTTTGATTAGTAAAGTCCTGTGTCGAGCGAGAAATAAACCCTAATAGTTGGGAACATTTATTTATTATATAGTCGTAGTGATGGTGAAAGGTAATTTTCTCGTCAAAGTATATACCTAGATATTTCACAACCGGCTTTCGTTGCAGGATAGCACCAGCAATTGAGTAGTCAAAAGTTATTTTGTTTTTCATGGCTCCAAATGATATGACAAGGCACTTATCTATATTCAAAAACATGTCGTTGGCAACACACCACTCCTCAATAGTAGATAAGTCCTGCTACATCTGCGATTGTGTTATATACTTTTAGGTCGTCTGCATATAGTAAGCAAGGACATTTTAATAGTTGTGGTAAATCATTTATAAACATGACGAACAAGAGAGGTCCTAAGTGAGAGCCCTGGGGTACTCCAGAGGTGATTGTGATTGGAGCAGAGAGATGTCCCTTGATACTGACTAATTGACTTCTCTGACTCAGATAAGATATTATCCATCTTAATAGATTCCCATGGATACCATAGTGCTCAAGCTTCTGACAAAGCAACGAATGGTTAACTTTGTCAAACGCCTTGGAAAAGTCCGTGTAAATAAAATCTACTTGTGTTCGTTTGGCTGTAGCGTTACAGAGATCATTTTTATAAACTAGAAGATTGGTAATGGTCGATTTATTGTATATTTACAATTGCGACTTGACTGATGAAAAGTCGGCGAGAAACTAAATTGTCCTAGGCAATGTTCGGCTTTTATACTATTTCTTGCCGTTGTTCGAGAATCCATAGTTCTAAATTTACAATTTCAAAATTTACAGGATACCAGTATACAATTTAGACGTAAAATGATTACAACCTTAGCTATAAATGAGTTTTGACAATGTCCGTTGCTATGACGGTCGATAAGTAAACATGTCAAAAGTATTAAATTCTAGGATAATTATATTTGTTTTCGTATGAAAACAACAAAATAATTGAAAATATAAAGCTATATCAGACAAGGTAAGTTTCTGGTGTGTTTAGTGTGTCCCATAACATAGGCAGTGCCGGAAACATTGAAATTTTCGAAAGTAATCAAAGAAACAATATTTTCCTATCGTTACAGTGATTCAAGTGAAATGTTTAGCGAAGGTAACGAACGAGAAAAAGCGCATTGCCGCAACCTGCATGCGAGGGCGAGCAGATGCTCTTAAGAACACAAGGTATGCTACAATCTTATTTATATAAGAAGCTCACTCGTTTCTCAAACAGTAACCATCCTGTCAGAGGTTCTCAAGCGATTGTACTGCAGGTACCCCGATATCGGTCGGCTGCTTTTAAGGGGAGTTTTGGGTATCGGACCACAAAGTGTTGGAACGACATACCGCCACCAATTCCTGAAATAAAGAACAGACATAAATTCAAACTAAATTATATTGCCTACATCTTTTATAATACAAAAACAGGATCCGTAAATTTCATGTTCTCTCATCTAAAGAAATGAAGACAGGCCTTTATAGAACACAAATAAAATTGCACACTCACGATTTTCGTAAATATATACCCCACCCACGCATACACACAGGCACTACATACGCACACACAAAACACACGCACAGTACACACATAGCGTTGCACTGGTACCGTCTAAAAACACCAGGGTATGCCCATCACACAGCATTAGTGGCGGTGACACGGGATCGCCAAGGCACACAACCGCGAACACCGCCTGCTGCGACAGCCGAAGCTGTCCCCTCTCGGTAGAGGCTTGCGCCCCCCACCCGACGGCAAGCGTGCAGGGCGACACCACACACTTGCCGGCCAAAGGACCTCCACGCCAGGAGAGAGTGAAAAACCCCAGATTCACTCCCTCTGGTCCCCTTGTAACTTTTTATAGAGGTTTTGTCCCTCGCGGCCACCACCCGGCCCCGGCCTGATGGTGACAGCCCCTGCTCCCGACTATAGCGGCCCTCTGCCGAAGTCAGGGTTACGGGTCCGTAATTCTTTAAACAGGCATACGGCATGGCCTGTCCCTCTCGCCGCACCTGGGGTGTCATGCGACGCCCTGATACGGAACCCCCCATCCCCCCATTGGTCGCATCTGGAATGTCCTCCGCTAAACAGAGGAACACCTAGAGCGACCCCGTCTTCGGGTTATTGGTAGCACCGGAAAGCGATCCCTCCGAAGATGAATCACTTACCGTTGCCTCCAGGGCGCACCGGCCAGAACCCTTCCCCTTCCCCCAGATCCGCGAGGGTCCAGCGGAACTGAAAGAGCCCAGACACTCGTGGAGGTTACCCGACTAGCACCCCAACGATGTGGTCTCCTGCCGCATCATAATGCTGAGCCAGCGCCCATTCTCTGCCACGAGACATGGCTCACATGAAGTTTCGTAATTTGTCGCATTTATTATTTTTTTGTTAGACCTTAAGTTGCATGCTCTTCATCTTAATTGTCATTAAAATGCCATGTATATTGTGGATACTGAATAAAGTTATATCAATCTATCTTCTAGCTTGTTTTAAACATGGCGAACTAAATTAATTTCACCACCATTTTTGAACTCGTATATGACTATTACAGCGTTTATTTAATAGCATGTGATACAAAGATTTGGGTTACCCATAAAGCTCATTGGTTGCATTCATAACCCAACGAAATCACTGCATCTCCGTTTCTATAAATCGATGATATAAAAACGTAACTTACTCGTACATGCACATATGCAGTTAACTTTGAGAGACCACTTGTTTTGTCAGTTGTGTTTGAGTTGTGTTTCGCTGCCTTCTCCGGTTACAGTTAGCATCAAAAATAGCTACGCATATGAAGAGGTCAAAAGCTCTTATTTCCTTGTAATAAAGACTTTGATCTTTTCAAATGCGTAGCTAATTCTGATGCTGACTGCGCACGTCATTCGCCCAGAAATGAAACACTCTAGAATTGCAGTTCAGGAGTATTTCATATTTCAATATTCCTTTAACAGCGACACAACATTGCCAAATCAGTGACAACAAAAGCAGGCTTTCCGGAAGTCCCTCAAAGAATTCTCGATTCTCAAGAGCAAAGTGATAGACGTTCATTAGCGCATTCCGATGCTAAAGATAAAAATGATGTAACTGCCCTGGTTACTTAAAAGCGAAACTGCCTCACAGCAGCGACTATAGAACATTCTTGTTTCTAAAAAGGTGTAAGTGACATTTTCCTATGTAGGTACTTAGGTTTGTGGAGAATAATGAACGAGTAGTAACAAGGAAAGAGAGGCCGTGGCATCGAAATATTAATTAGGGGCTCTTTGTTTGAGCTGCGAACTGGCGGATGGAATACATGAGAAATATACAATTTATTTTTTTAAAGGAGTTAGGAAGTCGGGTTCTCGCGCGGGTTCTTACGTGCAAAGGTTGCCCATCGCCATTCAACGTGGTAACGTGGCAAGTGTGATGCCTTTGCGCCCGGTACAACTCGCGGGGGCTTATTTAACTAGGCTTAAACTGTTTTCAGACTCATTTTTGTGTTCGTGTTTGTGTACGTTTAAACTGTTATAAATGATAATATTCCGTAAAGTATACTAAACTATTCAATTTACTTTATAATTTGAACGATCAAATGTCTGAATCTGTGATGGTTCTGTTTGGAAAACATGCATTTTCAAGTTGCCAGCTTTGCGGTCTCCGCTGTCGTTGGCCAACCTTGTATACATTTTTTGGAGAGTTCATGGGCGCTAGGATCCCATCATTAATAAAACCCATCATCCGACATCCATCTTGTTTTGGATTAAACATAAAAACGCAATTGACAAGTTGTATAGGTACACAGCCGTTTAATACCCATTTACATGTTGCATTCAGTCTAAATCCTCGTTTACCCAAAATAAAACGTAGCAAAATCCATTTAACCGCTTTTTGTTAAATTCAAAAAACACGGCTCAATCAATCATTACGGGCTCCGCGCGTCAACGACAGGCCATCGTTTTTATCTTGTCTGGGATACCGTGAAAATTATGAAAACGCTCCCATTACGGGAATTATCTCGTGGGAAGTTGTAAAAGTTCGAAGGCTCTGACGGTGCATACTCCGTTTATTAGCTGCTTCAGCATAATTTTCATTGCCTTTTCTGGTATATTACGGGCATAAATTATCAGTTGAAATTACAACCTTTTTGTTACAATATATATGCCGGAGAGGGCTCAGGATTGGCCTTACCATAGGGCATAGTTGGGGCGGTATGGGTGAGATCGAGTATTGAGAGCACAAAGTAAATCAAGAAGTACTTTACTGGAATACACTGGTCACAATTATACTTTAACAACACTTTTATAACACTGTAGTAACAATGTAGCGTGGACAGTTCCGAAGTAGAACCAAGACGTCCGGTCACTAGCGTGGTCAGCGAGAGAGTCCCGGAGCTCGGCCCACTCGGCTCCATCCTAGCGCATGGAGTGGGGATAGATGGTTTGATGTGACGTCAGCCACAAAATCAACCAATCGTAGCCAACCACACGCTGCGCTACAATTTAGTGTCCGTACTCGTGACATCCTGTCTCCGACATATATATATCAAAATAAGGATACCATAGTTACTGAATACTTGTCGCATAAAAATCACTGCAATCGTACGTTTAAGTTTTATCTGATTGAAGTGTGTTTCGATCGACTAGAAACCTATGACTAAGATATCACGTTTTCACCATCTTTAAGTTTACAATTGCCTACCCTTTTTGGGAATTCAGGAGTAATTTTTTTTATTTTTTTCGAAAGGAAATAATGTTTGTATGCCTATGTAACAATCACCGATATTTTCACTAAATGTCAAAGTATGGCAGAAATTACGCGACCCACAACTGTAAAAATTACACTCGTTTGTCTACACCCTAAATATTTATATCATGATTTTCTTTATAAGAGTTATAATAAGCGATATTTCTTACAATGAAATTAAATGGAATTTAATTCTACTTATTAGTCGAACACTTTTGACATTGGAAATGTCTTTTCGTTCGCTCTAGTATAGGGTCCCATTTCACGAAATAGTGCGATCCCCTTATATTTCAGAGAGTTGTGAAGGTATGATATTCAAACAAGGCTCAAAAGACGCGTATTTACGAGATGTGTAAGATGCAAAGAGAATTATTTGAGAAAGTCCAGAACGAAAAAGTTTTGGCCGAAATAGTGAAAAAAAATTCAATTACCTACGATTTTTTCATTTTGGCACTCGATATTTTGGAAACGAAGAATGATATCAAAATTTTGATCAAAGCTCCTCTGGACAATTTAGTCGGCTACAATTTGAGCCTAAAACAAAGACGATCGGGTCAAGGGTTTGCGCTGTAGCCTAACCTTTTTGAAATAAGTCAAAAAGTCAGAACGACTATTAGTAGGTAATATATATTTTTTTAAATCAACACAATTGTACAATTGTGTTAGTTTTAGTTTTATATTTCAAATTGTTTAAATTAAACATGTATTTTTTCTATAATAAATTATTATTAATTATAGTTCGAGACAACAATAGCACGTTATAGCAGTGCCCGGGAAATAGCAATTCGTGGATAAGTCAATGATGTTTTGGAAGACCAATATCTTCCAAAACCTTGGCAAATAAAATAGTTGATTGAGATTACATAAAACAAGCCTCTACTTTATATCGACCCTTGCCTGCGGCTCGGGTCGATAAATTGTCTCGGATAAAATGAGTTTTATACATGAGTTATACATCTGCTTTTCACTTCGATTGCGAGAAAATTAAACAAATAATCAAGGTTATGATATCATATAATTTATCCTTCTCCTGGGGCCTAGGGTGTCATGTTGAATTCGACTTTGAAAATTCTTGTTATAGTTATAGTCGGAGTTTGGAGGTCGAGTTAATTTGAAGTCGCCGTTATCTTGCGTGAATATTAGTAAAGTGGCAAATGCCTTTTTATGTAGTTACCGTAACTTGGCTGCGCTTTAAAAAATTGCCAATTTAATAGGAATTTTGTATGTGAGCTATGTTTATATATTATATATCAACCAAATTGGCATAACGTTAGCAAATGTAATGCATTTTTTTATTTTATTGAGTTCATTTTCAATGTACCTTGATGGTCGTGTAGTGCATGAGATCTGTGAATTTTTACAGAGTCATACTTTAGTCCAATTAATAAAAGATAGAATCCTACGTGAACATGTATATATAACACGTCAGGACATTTCTACTGTCACTCTTGCAATATAGTATTTAAGAGTAAGTTTGGCCTGGCCAGCAATGCAAATTCATAATATGTAAGGGTAACGGAGAAATGTTCGGTGGAGCAAAAACTTTCCCGAAGACAGTTATCTCAGCGATGTGCTTCCATTTCTACATTATAAGTACATTAAACCACGGTGGAGTCAGTAGATTTTTGATCAGGTCAGTCCAGCGAGTTGGTGCCGCGCACTCTCGTGCCTTCCACCTGGTCCTGAACAACCTGTCTCTCCATTTAGTCCATAGATCTGGAGATGTGACCAAAGAAAGTCGCAATCGTAGAGTTGACTAAAGTCAGTCATCATTGAGTATGGAAACATTGGTGCGAAACGCCGTCCACGGAATCTTACGAAAGCGTCTCCAGCACATCTCCAAAGCATATTTAGGCTTAAATATACGTATTCGTACATTCAACAGATCTTCATTACCGTTCAGCGGGGTAATGCTGCCTGCATCATGGTCTTCATGATTTTGAGCTAGATGCGATGCGAGACGAGATCTTTAATCATTAGTTCTGTTTATTTGTATGTTTTTTTTTTCGTAGTATAGCCAGTTACTAATTATTATTTAATATATGATTAACTTATTACGTCTCAAGAGCCCAACTCTCGAATAAACGCTCACGCTTGACTTCGTTAAGGAAATTCCCAAACTTAGTCTCAGTGTTTTCCATTCACTAAAAAATTCATTGAAATTGATAATAAATGGGCCAATTTTTTCCGGCGGCTGGCGGTTTAAAATTCTCGATTAATTTACTGAGCCACATTAATCTTTTTGTGGGTTCAGAAAATGTTTTCGACCACTGGATATAAAATTTGTTTTTGCGACATCCAATGCTTGTCTGTCTGGTGCCTATGGAAAATACAATTTGTTTAATATCCCTGGGCCAGCCTGGGAACTATACTATACTAGCTTATTCCGCGGCTCCATCCGCGTTCAACTCGTAATATTACAGAAATAATTGCTATGAAATTGTTGTAGGGCCAGGCTTAAATATCGCTCGCACATACAAACTTCTACCCCCATCGTCACCCCTCAAGAAATGATTTTAGGAATAAAAACTACCATATGACCTTTCCCTGGACTAAAATTATCTCTATACCTCATCTATATCTATATTTAGCGATTTAAGCGTGTAGACGTAACAGACAAACAGAGTTATACTATTATTATGGATTATGAACCAAACGAAACCCATACAATTAAACCAGTTACTATTAGATAACGTAACGAGACAAACCTACGCTAGATAAATGTAACCGTCATTCTTTCTTCTTTTTCTTTCTTCTTTTATTGGACAATCTTACACAAATCGACCTAGTCCCAAACTAAGCAAAGCTTGTACTATGGGTACTAGACGACGATATACATACTTATATAGATAAATACATACTTAAATCTGAGCAGCAGAGTTCAGAAGATACTTCGAAACAGAAGTCAAAGTATGGCAATACGGGCAGCAAGCATAAACCACAAACTTCGTATACGTCAAACGTCAAAAACACGAAAACAATAACATGTTATAAATGCAAGGAAAACGGTCATTATCGAAGTCAATGTCCAGTTTTACATGAAAAACCGGAGAAGAAAAAACAGACTAACGCTTTTAACGTTGTTTTTCTCAGTGGAAAATTTAAGAAAACTGACTTTTATATAGATAGTGGTGCAAGTCTTCACTTAGTTGCTAGTGAAAGCATGCTGAAAAACAAACAATATTCAACGAGTTTACCAGAAATCATCGTCGCAAATGAGACCAAAGTTCCTGTTTTATGTTCGGGAGACGTCGAGATTACGACAAGTCACGGCTATGAAGTTACCGTTAAGAATGTAATGTGCGTGCCGAGTCTTACGACTAACCTCTTATCAGTTAGTGAATTGATAAAAAATGGAAACAGTGTTGTTTTTGAACCTAACAAGTGTCTTATACGCAACAGTTTAGGCGATTTAGTTGCGGAGGCCGAACTTGTTGATGGTGTTTACAGGTTAAAACAAAACACAACAACACAGAGCTGTTTGTTAACTTCGTCAACAGTTGATGGTGACACATGGCACAGGAGGTTAGGACATATAAACAGCAACGACATGAACAAAATGAAACACGGATTGGTTGATGGAATGGATTATCCAGGCACATTTGTGACAAACAAGGCCAACTGTGAGATATGCTGTGAAGGCAAACAAGCAAGATTGCCTTTTTCAACAGGTACCCGTGCTACAGAGATACTGCAAATTGTGCATAGTGACATTTGTGGTCCTATGGAAAGAAATTCTATTGGGGGTGCAAGATATTTCATATTGTTTGTCGACGACTTCAGCAGAATGACCTACATATATTTCCTGAAAGCGAAAAGTGAAGCATTAAGTTATTTTAAAGAGTTCAAAATGATGGCAGAAAACATTCAAAATAAGAAAATCAAATTTCTTAGAACAGACCAGGGTCGTGAGTACTGTAGTAAAGAATTTGAAGATTTCTTGAAGCGTGAAGGTATAGTGCACCAGATGACGAACCCATACACACCCGAACAAAATTCTATCAGCGAGAGATCCAATCGCACCATTGTGGAGAAAGCGAGATGCCTTTTGTTTGAAGCAGGATTAGATAAGAAGTTTTGGGCCGAAGCAGCCAATACTGCCGTTTACTTAAAAAACCGGTCAGCAGCTTCAGGGTTAGAAAAAACTCCATATGAGATGTGGACAGGAAGAAAACCAAATTTAGGAAACCTTCGCATCTTTGGAAGTCCCGTCATGGTACACATCCCAAAAGAAAAAAGAACAAAATGGGACAAAAAGGCCAAGAAGCATATTCTTGTTGGATTTTCTGAGAATATCAAAGGCTATAGGATTTATGATCCAGTGAAAAACTCAGTCACGACTAGTCGAGATGTTGTGATTATGGAAAAGATGAACAGCCAAGACACAGTAATTGTATCTGTAGAAAACACAGATTCAGTGGGGGAGTATATGGAAGAATCTGTGGTTAAACCAGAACCGTCTGACCAGCTAAGCTCAAGCGATTCAGAATCCGAGTATCTGGATGTTGAAGATATCAGTGAACCGTGTGGACCAGGAGGAGAGCACCAGTTAGAGAGAAATCTAGGAGATGCGCCTCAGAAGCTGGAGGAGCCCACTGAGTCAGAACAACAACATTCAGAAGATACTTCAGAGAGGACAGAATCTGAGCAGCAGAGTTCAGAAGATACTTCGGACAGAACGAAAACACAAGAGACAGTGAGTGATGATACACAAAAGCGTCAGAGGAAAAAGCCTGAGCGTTATGGATTTGCCAGTACATGCACCAGCACCTACATAGGAGAAGATGAGTTGACATATGCAGAAGCTATCAGTGGTCCTGAAAAACAACAGTGGTTGCAGGCGATGGCAGAGGAACTGCGGTCATTTGAAGACAATAAGGTATGGGAAATTGTCGATGCTCCAGGTAATGCGAGTGTAGTGCAGTGTAAGTGGGTATTAAAAAAGAAATCCGATTGTGACAATAGAGTGAGATATCGTGCGCGATTAGTAGCTAAAGGATTCACACAAAAAGCTGGTGTGGACTATCAAGAAACCTTTTCTCCAGTGATTAGACATTCCACTTTAAGGTTACTATTTGCTTTGAGTGTACAGTTCAATATGAATATCACTCATTTAGATGTCACAACAGCCTTTCTTAATGGCCACCTCAAAGAGAGCATTTTTATGCATTTGCCGGAAGGTTTTCCTGACATAGGCTCAAGTAAAGTGTTAAAATTAAAAAAGGCTGTATATGGCTTAAAACAATCATCCCTTGCATGGTATGAGAAAGTTGAGCAAACTTTGTGTAGCTTAGGGTTTACTAAGAGTAAACATGAACCCTGTGTATTTATAAAAAATCACTCTACAGGTGAAAAAACTATTGTAGGCATTTATGTCGACGATTTCTTGATATTTTCCAATCATGAAATTGAAACCAAAAGTTTGATAGAATCATTGAGTAAAAATTTTAAAATAAAAAATTTTGGACAGGTCAAACAATATTTAGGTATGAGAATAAATATTGACAGAAAATTGAGAACTATTACTATAGATCAGGAGCATTATATCGAAGAATTGTTAAGAAAATTTGATATGTCTGAATGTAATACTGTTGAAACACCTATGGAATGTAAATTAAACATAGAGAAGTCTAAGACTTGTAATGAAAAATTGCCTTATCAAAAACTGATTGGTAGCTTAAATTATTTGTCAGTGCTGACCCGTCCTGATATAAGCTATTCCGTTAGCTATTTAAGTCAATTCAATAATTGTTTCTCAGATGTTCATTGGAATTATGCTAAGAGAATATTGAAATATTTGTTGAGAACAAAGAATTATTGTCTGAAATATTCCAAAGGAAAAGCAGAACTAGTTGGTTTTGTAGATGCTGATTGGGCGAGTGATACCATTGACAGACGCTCATATACAGGTTTCTGTTTCATGAAATCAGGTTCAGCCATTTCCTGGGAAAGTAAAAAACAGAAAACTGTAGCCTTGAGCAGTTGCGAATCAGAGTACATGGCTTTATCAGAAGCATGTAGAGAAGCCATTTATTTAAGAAAATTAGAAATAGAACTTATAGGTTCCTGTACTAAAGTTGTAATATATAATGATAGTCAGAGTGCGTTGAAGCTGGCAAATAACCATCAGTCACACAAGCGTTCCAAACATATTGATGTGAGATATCACTTCATTAGGGAAAAAATAAATGATGATCTTGTTGAGACAAAGTATTTGCCAACTACCAACATGCCTGCTGACCTTTTGACCAAAGGGTTGTCAGGAGTGAAACATTATAGATTCATGAAAACACTAGGTATTGTTAAGAAATAATGTTTAATAGTAATTTTCAAGAGAATGTTGTCTTGTACACTTCATTGTAATTATAGTGAAAAATAATTTCCTATGATCTAGATGAAGCTGAAACTTCTGTAATTGTCATAAAGAGACTAATATAAAAGGGCTGCTTTGTCTGTAGTTTAAAATAAATTGTAGCGTTTATATAGAGCCTGCACATATGAAGATTCAGCCACCTATTCATTAATGTAAGTGTTATGAGACTTATGAGCTTATTTGTTATTTTGATATAGTGGGGGTGTTAGATTTAATATCAAAATAAGTGCATACTAACGCCATCTAGTTCAGTATATGTGAACATGTACTAGCATTGTGGCATGCTGTCTATGATTTACGAGTATGAAATAAATCCCGTTACTTGTCAACTGCCATCCGTGTGTTTTATTACATAGAAAACATCCAAGACCCAAGAACAAATATCCGTGAAAAATGCACAAATAAATGCCCTGGCCGGGATTCGAACCCGGGACCTCTAGCTTCGGAGGCAGAGTCACTACCAACTAGGCTAAACAACAGGTCGTCATTGACATTTAGATATACCTTACGCAAGCTTCAAAACGTTACGTAATCACCTCTTAGCTCATTTTTGGTTCATCATCATCCTGGTCGATTTCAATCACGGCAAACAGTAGGAACAAAGAAGAAGATGGCTAGTGTGAGCGTTGCCCGTAAGCTCTCAGGTGACTGACATAGCCTATCTTCACATCAAATGAGCGAGCAAACGGTAAATTTTTAAACAGCTAGGTACTATAAATTAATATTCTTTCACATATCGCCTCGAAATTCCTTTCCACTCATACTTTGACAAACCTTAGTGGGATTTTGGTGGTTCAAATACTGTATATTTCATGCTCTCTTTCAGTACTTCAGTAGAGAAGGCTTATGCCTAGTTGTTCACATGGGCTAGTGATGATGATCTACAACACAATGTCCCATACTGTAAGTAAGAGTTTTATTTACCAAGGTTATGAGTTGTAAAGATACCACCATATCAGGTACGTCCTACCTAGGACGTCCACTGCTGGACATAGGCCTCCCCCAATTTAATGGGGGGTAAATGCCATAATCACCACGCTTGGCATGTGGGTTGGCGATCGCAGTATCTCCACCGCACTCTAGGAATGCTGCTGCCCATTCCCGGCGGTCTTGGTCGTAGTTTTAGGACATACCCGGGTCCGGTTGTAAAGATACATAAACAACCAACTTAAACTAAAATAACTAACTATATTATATGCAGACTAGTTGATAATCCTTCATTTACATCGATAATATGTCCATCCATTGCTAATAGATTCGGTTACCGAGGTCATACGTCTCGGTGACAAACAAAGCACTATTGGGATTAGAAACAAATTAGTGTTGCGCCTCATAACTTCATTAGATGATATGCTTTACTTAAGAGGGCGCAGTACGCTCGGTCTGGCTCGGTTCTCCATACAAACGTATTTACCCTCTCATTTTAAAACCAAATGCTAGAATAACATGAAAATTTGTATACACAATGGGATCCGGCATATCTAGGTCGGACCATAGTTTCTGTTGCTAGAAATTGTAAAAGAAAAAAAATACAGCGGCTTTTTGAGTTTTTTACGGCTTGTATGAAAACCTTAATAATCGCTGTATTTTTTCTCCATTATAATTACAAGCAACAGAAACTATGGTCCGACCTAGATATGCCGGATACCATTGTGTATACAAGGTTTCATGTTATTTTAGCCTGGCGTTTTAAAATGAGAGCATAAATACGTTTGTATGGAGAACCGAACGTACTGCGCAGTCTTAAGATAAAGGCCCTTTATACTTTGCGATTCATTGTCAGTTTTGCCGTGAGAGTCATGATGGCGGGTGTACCTAGAGAAATATTTAAAACAAACTTCAGAACTGATTAGAAGAACAACAAAGGTTTTCTATAGAACAAAACCGATATTTAACACCTTGAAAACACTGCATCTTTCTATCCCGCTTCACCGCATACGGGTAACACTCTGTTGTCTAGAAAGTTAGGGTTGTCTCGTTTGCGCGTCAACGCCGTTACCTAGTGGTGTTAACGCTGTTCGGGTGAATTAAGGGTACCTTTGCACCAGAGATGTGCTATGCATCTATGCTGCGAGGATGTGCAAGCTACGCTACGAAAACCCGTTTCACTAGTGGTATATTATACGAACCAATGAATATGATTGGTGGATTCAAACGCATAGTAACGTAGCATAGCACATCTCTGGTGGAAAGGTACCCTAACACCCCGATGGTGTGTGAGCTGTTGGGCGAAAGAGTAAGAGGAACAGGCCCGGTCATTCAAAATCAGTTAATCATCAAGTCAGGTCGCTCATAAGAACACTGGACACGAATGCACATCAGCATGTGTCCAGTGTTCAAATAAATTACCGAATTATTATTAATTTAATAATAGTTTTAGAAATAAATACTTAATACTGACATAATCTTAAGTCAAACGCTACTTGTACTAACAACATATATGGATGTAACTGATCCGATATAAATAAGTCGTTGGTTATAAAAAGTGTTATGGCTTGTTTACACCGACGCAGCTCATGTAATTATGATGTGTCAGCTTTAAGTTGTGAGGCGATAATTAACTATGACATTAACTATGATCCAATGTAACAGAAAACTAATGTCAGGAATTCACGTGGTGATAGTGCATAGTATAAAAACCGGCCAAGTGCGTGTCGGGTCACGCACAAAGAAGTGTTCCGTATCGACACCTCCTAATCTACATTTAAAACCACTATACAATGCTGTAAATCAAAAAGGTCGTATTTTCATGAGGAAGTCACGGCACTTACGCCCCTTACGTTTGGGCAAGACAGTTTTTCAACAATAACTCAAAAATCTTTAAACCTATATTGTTTAAACCAAAAATCGTTGAAAGGATTTATTAATGTACATCAGCTTGATTTTTTTCAGAATTTTAAACTTCATAGTTTAGAAAATAGAGGGGGGACACACTTTTTACAACTTTGACAGCTAATATCTCACCAACAGTTGACTTAAATGGAAAAGTTATTTAGAAACCTCTATGTCATTTTGAAGGCCTATCCATTGATAACCCACACGCCAATGTGCATTGAAAAAAATGTTTTGACCCTCATGTTACATGTATGGGGTCCGATACGAAATGTACCAGTTTTAGAGTAGGTACATGTCGTAATATTTTGTGGTGTAAAAATATCTCAGATGCATAATTATGAATATTGTCCTACAAAATGGCACAAGTGCTCAAGGTCCACAAACCGAGCAGCTTGATGTAATTGCTTCCCCGAAACTCAAATCGCAACTCCCTCGTCCATCCAAAGCCAGCCAGAACTTTAACTAACATGTAAACCCCAAACTTAGCTCTGCTCGCTTCTAGTCTATTTAACTTCTAAATTGTCAGACATTGTAGCTATCTTCTTTGTTACGTGAAAAACTGACTTGTTAACAGCACATTTCTCGTAAAAACTAAACTGTTACCCAACAGGCTCCGTAAATCCTTGCAAAATAACGGTAAACACATAACAGAGTGGCGAGTAATATTTTACGGCAAACGAAGAATGTTTAGAAGCGTGCACAAGTAACCTTGCAAATACCTATATTAAGTACATAAATGGTCGAAATAAATTACAGACTTTTTCATAACAAATAGAAAAGCTGAGTAGTGATATGTGAAATACACCTGAACTTCCTAGCACTTTTAATCTAAAAAATATATACAGTCTGTGCGGAAAGAGAAGAGTCGTAGAATGTATGGCTTCCCTTACATTTCAGGTCTTCGCTTTCCGCTACAGAGTCTATTATAATTATTAAAGGTGACACTGACGCAGGGAATAACAGAAAAAAAATAAAAAAATTATGACAACTGCCAGACTATGGTTGAGTTATTTACGACCATAATAAGTTTGCCTCATATGGTCATTAAAAAAAAGGTCCAGTCACTACAAAGCTACTAAAGCATACGCTAATACTTATTTAACTAACGAACTAAGTTAGTTAACTTATAAATCGTAATCTTGTTGGTTTCTTTCCCACAACTAAATGAAATGTGGTTCTTTATTATCTTGATATGTATGTTAGTCAGTAAGGTATATTATGTAAATACCGGTCCCCTTGCCTAACACAAATTATTTATAAATAAATAGGACTAGGGGCTCTTCACAGATTATTTTTTTCAAATTTCAAAATTTTAAAAATATACTTTACAAAAAAATGTGTATAATTATCGAACCTGCTCACGAAATTTCACGAGAATCGGTTAAGAAATGCGACCTGTAGAGAAGAACATCTGGTCAGACAGACAGACAGACATACGAAAGAATTTCTGTCGAAAGCTGAAACGGAGACGCTTCGCTCGCTCGGTCAATGAATCAAATTGCAAGAACCTTGTATTATAAATGATGTTTCGCTTCTTTGCAAGTTTATTCTCTCTGCATGCCAGGGGTAGACGAGTACAGACAAGGGTTAGGTAGTATGTCTGTGTAGCGCTGGTAACAGGTGGCGCAATATGCAAGGATCCTGTTCCGAATGAAACTGGCGCAGTCGGGTAGGACCAATAATATTGAAGGTGGTATTTTAAGTAATATCCTTCACAAATGTTTAAGTACGTTAAATAACATAAAAAATAAAATATCTTTATTTCAGATCAATAAGAATCCATAAGTACAATTCACTAAAAATTTAAATTAAAAATATATATTTCTTAAGTATTATTTAAGAAAATTCATTCTCTTTTACTAAATTGCATCTGAAGTCATATTTACATAAGGAATTAGAATTATAATATCGTAAACAAAGTCGGCAACTTACCACTTTATTCTTTTGCGTTAATAAATGTGACCGAGCTAAAGTAGTCGCTCTGTGAGCAGTAGACATCAAAATTATTTTTTTCAAGTTTTTAAAATTTCCTTAAACCGACTCGACAAAATAATTTTATATAATTTAATTATCGAACCTGCTCACATAATTTCACGACAATCGGATGAGAAATGCGACCCGTAGACGAGAACATCCGGACAGACATACGAAATATTTTTTGTCGAAAGCTGAAACGGAGACGTTTCGCTCACTCAGTCAACAAAATAATATAATATTTATACTTGTGCTAATAGTCGTATATATAACTTCTTCCACATAAAAAAAAGATAAATAGTTAAAAACCACAGTCGCTATTAGACATGTACATTTAGACACAATAAAAATGTTTTTATGCCTTCTCCACCCGCCTCTGCTTCCAGTTCGCAAAGACTAATGATTCAAGTTTTCCTTCGTGTGTAACAAGTATTTGTCAAGGTCTGTCGACACTTAATCTTGGCACCAGGGCCGGTGCAGCGTTTATTTTATGGCACAGTACCATTGGCTCCGCATGGAGGCTCATCTGTGACCGATTGTCATGACAATGGCACATAAGAACATTTTCCAGCGCGAAAGGAAAATCCTTTGCTTACACTTTCAACCTCCTATCTGCACTGAACTTGCAAATAAGTACCAACTCTCCTGCCTTGTGAATAAAGGTGAATTTAAAATGTAAGTAGAAGAGAGATGAGGGGCTGGGATAGAAATTAGTAGGAATGTTCCGGGCTCATATTAGCACGCGGGGACTCCAGAAGCTGTAGTAATATATTGTTAGGACTTACATACTTCAATTATACCGTTGGGGTTTTAAGGTCGACAAGCAACGTTATTTCAGGATGTGTTCAGAATTTACTTTGTTTACGATATCTATAACACTGTGACAATTAAAAATAATAATATCTACTTTCTACATGGACATGGTGTAAAGTGAAGACGAAAATTTGTACGTTTGTACAAAAGTTCACTAAGGCTGAGTTGCACCAACTTACGATCACAGATCGATCAACGTTAAATATGGCGCCGGCAGCTGTCATCCCATAGAAACTTGTCAAGCTTTCCATGCATTCAAATTTTAACAAACACCGCTTACGATTACAGGCGGTTTGGTGCAACTCAACCTAAATAAAAGAGTTCATCTACGAGTACAAAATTCGTGTGAACAAAATTACCAATTGATCGGTATTCATATAAAAACTCATTCGTAACAAATTACCTATAACATTTTTAACAAAATGTTTTATTCAATACAATAAACACAATACTTCTAAACATATATTATACACTAGCATTTGCCCGCGGCTTCGCCCGCGTACTAAGCGAAATTTTTTACCGTCTACAAAAAACAGGTTCGTATGTTTGTCCACGATTATCTCGCGTTTGGCTGAACCGATTTAGATGCGGTCTCCAGAAACGTAGTTGTTACATTCTGGGGGTTTCGGTATACGAAGTTTGGTGATTGTGATTCATTAACAGATGAACAGATGAAAAGTCAGTATACATTCTGAGAACCGGCAAACTGTTGAATTTCATTTGATTTTGCCAAAAATAAGGATCGTAAACTATTATCATACATTTCCGAGAGGCCGAAGGGGAAAGGGCCGATGAAATAAAAGCATGTCTTAAACGGCCCTTAGTAAAAGTATCTGTGTACTACAGTAACACCGATAGGTCTGTAAACGACCAAGCAGCGCGCAGCGGTCATAAACTCTCGTCCTTTGAAGTACAGAAATACGGCTAATTCAATACCACGTGTAACATTTATTTTTCCTAAAATTAAATTTATTACGTAGGTTTTGCCAGTTCCCATTGGAGCATCCAAAAAGAAAATTTGGCCTCACTTCCATTTGCACTCCTTACTTCAGTCCGTCTGTTACAACCAAGTTGCTTTTACTGGACCGATTGAATTGCAAATTGGCACAAACTATCAAGAATTTAGAGCGCTCGTGGCCCAGCGGCACCCGCCTACCGCGTGCGGTGTGCGAGGTTAAGCAATGTGGGCGCAGGTCAGTTCTTGGATGGGTGATCGCTTTGAGTGGTTACTAAATGACTCTCGTGCTTCGGAAGGCACGCTAAGCCGTTGATCCCGGCTGCAATCGTTAAGCCAAGTTAGAGGCCTTCGAGCGGCTTGCGAACTTCTAATAGTCAAGTTGCCCACTCACTTGACAAAGGGGGGTCGAAGTTGCACCACGTCCGTAGGGAGTACCCACCGTTACCCTACACGTGACCCCTGGGTGGTGCTAAAAGTGCAACAAAAATTGATTTAAATGGAAAAAAATATCGAAACCTCTATGTCGTTTTTAAAAGCAAGTCCATAGATACCCCACACGCCTATATAGTAACATTAAACTTTTTTTGCATACAGGCATGTATGGAGTGCCAAATTTTACCTCAGAGACCTCTCAGACGCTCAGATATCGATTTTGAATGAAATTGGGACGAAAAAAAAGATAATCAATATGGCTGCCACTTTCACAAATTTTACTTCTGATTCGTATTAAGAGACCTCTCGGACACACATATATCGATTTTGAACGAAATCGGGACGAAAATCAAGAAAATCAATATGGCCGCCACTTTTTCCAAATTTTACCTCGGATTCGTATTAGGGGACCTCTCGGACGCTCAGATATCGATTTTAAACGAAATCGGGTTGTAAATAAAGCAAATCAATATGGCTGCCACTTTTTCCAAATTTTACCTCGGATTCATATTAGGGGACCTCTCGGACGCTCGGATATCGATTTTGAACGAAATCGGGTTGAAATGAAGAAAATCAATATGGCTGCCACTTTTTCCAAATTTTACCTCAGATTCGTATTACCTCTCGGACGCTCGGATATCGATTTTGAACGAAATCGGGTTGAAATGAAGAAAATCAATATGGCTGCCACTTTTTCCAAATTTTACCTCGGATTCGTATTCGGGGACCTCTCGGACGCTCAGATATCGATTTTGAATGAAATGAGGAAGAAGATGAAAAAATCAACATGCCTGCGACTTTTTTCAAATTTTACCTCGGATTCTTATTAAGAGACATCTCGGACGCTCAGATTTCTATTTTGAATGAAATCGGGACGGAAATTAAGAAAATCAATATTGCCGCCACTTTTTTCTAATTTTACTTCGGTGTCGTATTTGGGGACCTCTCGGACGCTCAGATATCGATTTTGAACGAAATCGGGACGAAAATGAAGAAAAGCAATATGGCCGCCACTTTTGCCCAATTTTACCTAGGAGTCGTATTAAGAGTCCTCTCGGACGCTCAAATATCGATTTTTGTCGAAATCGTATCGGGCGGCACTAATTAATAAAACCACTTACAATACATTGACTCAAGAAAGGTCGTATCTTCATAGGGAATTCACGGCACATCATGCGCCTTTAGACCTTATAAGGAACCTACATGCCAAATTTGGTATCTCTCGAGTCTCGAACCAGCAGTTTGGGCTGTGCGTTGATATGTCACTCACTCAGTCAGTCAGTTTCTTCTAGCAATTTGGCACCTACTTTTAAGTTTTCATGCCCGCAATATTATAATCAACGCCATTTTCGAAATAAACGACCCAATAAATCATAAAAATCACACCCATATTAATATTTAGACATTCCAACCCCCTCGGACCCCAACAAAGGGGATAGTATTTCACGTCCTCCACGTGGGATTTTAAAATTATTGTTGTTTTCGTAATCAGCGACCCGATAAACCATAGAAACCACACCCATATCGATTTTCAGAATTTGTCACCACCTTTCCCCCTTTTAGGGGTTGATTTCTCAAAAAACCTGAAACACATGTTTACTGATTTGTCGTTAGAAATACTCATGTGAAGTTTCGAATAAATAATCCAACTAATCTTGATTTCCTATACAAAATTCGGACCCCCATTTCACCCCCTTAGGGGTTGAATTTTGAAAAATCCTTTCTTAATGCACCTCAAGACCTTATATGGAACCTACATACTAAATTTGGAATCTCTAGAACCAGCAGTTTGCGCTGTGCGTAGATATGTTGGTCACTCAGTCAGTCAGTTATTTCTTGCAATTTGGCACAAACTTTCAAAAGTTTTCATGTCCACAATATTTAATTTCAAAACCGATGCCATTTTCGTAATTAAGGTCCCAAAAAACCATAAAAACGACACCCATATTAATATTTAGACATTTCATCCCCCTCGCACCCCAACAGGAGGGGATGGTATTTCACGTCCTCCACGTGGGATTTTAAAATCCTTGTTATTTTCGTTATCAGCGACCTAATAAACCATAAAAACAATACCCATGTCGATTATCAGAATTTGTCACCACATTTCCCCCTTTTAGGGGTTGATTTTTTAAAAAACCTGAAACACGTGTTTACTCATTTATCGTTAGAAATACTCCTGTGAAGTTTCGAATAAAATAGTCCAGCTAATCTT
Organism: Notocelia uddmanniana; assembly: GCA_905163555.1. Lineage (NCBI taxonomy): Eukaryota > Metazoa > Arthropoda > Insecta > Lepidoptera > Tortricidae > Notocelia > Notocelia uddmanniana. The sequence continues at coordinate 5,237,482 of LR991057.1, forward strand.
GTTTCCCCATACAAACTTCGGACCCCTATTTCACCCCCTTAGGGGTTGAATTTTGAAAAATCGTTTCTTAGTGCACCCCTAGACCTTATAAGGAACCTACGTGCCAAATTTGGAATCTCTAGGACCAGCGGTTTGGGCTGTGCGTTGATATGTCAGTCAGTCAGTCAGTCAGTCAGTCAGTCAGTCAGTCAGTCAGTTTCTTCTTTTATATATTTAGATTTACCTCTAAACCATTTGCACTGACATCATAAATTCACAAACGACGGTGACGGCACACAAACAAACTTTTGGATATCGCCCAAAAATACGATATTCTTTGCCCTTTCCAAGCGATTTCGACGATAAATATCTAGTGTTGTCGCTTGGTGTCTCTATTTGAATGTACCGAAGGGAATCATTATATCTAATAGCCTGGGTGGAAGCTTCTGTAATGTATACCTTCCGTTTGATAGATTCGATTTGGAGACTTTCCTTTAAATTTTAACACACTTTACTGAAACTGCTGTACTGCCTTATGTTTAATGCAGTCGTTGGAAATGTGTGATTCTCTAAGTTTTACACCCTGGCATCCAATGGCAAACACGTTCATTTTGCAGGTTTATATTGAAAACAATGAAGAAGAGTAGCCCCAAATAGGAGTTATGAGGGCTGGCATAGTTTGCAGAAAAGTCCCGTCGCACATCGTTTCCTACCGTTAATAGCCAGCTAACTCCCGAAACTCACAAAAGCTGCTACCGCGAACACCCAAAAATGATAGCGATAGGGATGAAAATATTTGAAAGATTTTCGCAGTTACAGTGCACATTGTCAGTCTATTTAGTAGAAAGTGTATGACTGTTCGATTTTGGTTGTGTCCAACCCATTGTCCTATTGTGTGGTTTTCTACCTCATTGTAGTCCTTCATAAAAGATAAGCTTACTTCATAGATAAAGACTGCAAGCAACATTTTACCGGATTATCAACACTAGGGCTTTTGTCAAAATTTAAAATTGTTTTAATATAAATGTGACGTCAGACGCATTTTGTTTTATGGCCGCCATTTATCTGAACACCTGAGAATGGACAAGTAAAAAAACCGGCCAAGAGCGTGTCGGGCCACGCTCAGTGTAGGGTTCCGTAGTTTTTGTAATTTTTTCAAAAACTATTCAACCTATCAAGTTCAAAATAATTTTCCTACAAAGTTTTTATAAAGTTCTACTTTTGAGATTTTTTTCATATTTTTAAAACTTATGGTTCAAAAGTTAGAGGGGGGGGGGACACATTTTTTTTTACTTCTGGAGCGATTATTTCCGAAAATATTAACATTATCAAAAAATTATTTAAGTAAACCCCTATTTATTTTTAAATACCTATCTAACAATATATCACACGTTAGGGTTAAAATGAAAAAAAAAAAACACTCCCCACTTTACGTATAGGGGAGGTACCCTAATAAAATATTTTTTTCCACTTTTTATTTTACCACTTTGTCGGCGTAATTGATATACATATTAGTACCAAATTTCAGCTTTCTAGTGCTAACGGTCACTGAGATTATCCGCGGACGGACGGACAGACGGACGGACAGACGGACGGACAGACGGACGGACAGACATGGCGAAACTATAAGGGTTCCTAGTTGACTACGGAACCCTAATAAAAAGGGACCACCATTTTTCCATAAGCGCACTTGTAATCTATTGCTTGAAAGCAATATCAATGATGCTATTTACTTATTTTTATTATATTAATATTGCTTGCTATTGCTTATGACAGTTGATAATCATCTGAACTTTTTAGGTGGCTGTATGTGTGGCTGTGTGTGTTGGTGTTTTAGTAAACAATAGCTATTTACGATACAAGGGTTGTAAAACAAAGAAACGCTTATATCGCAAATGTTTGAGGCCCGAGCCGCAGGCGAGGGTCATGAGTATGCGAAAGAGGGCTTTCTGTTTTACGACCCGTGTTTTGTACACAATTTTACGTCACCGCTTGGCCAAAAAGTGAGTTTTTTCGGATGGCGGAAAAACGCGCTTTTTGGCAAGGTGTGGTATAATAGTATATTACGATACGAGTGCGGAGAATAGGAAATTCGCAATGAGTGGTGATAAATTAAAACACGACCGAAGGAAGTGTTTTAAATCGACATGAGTTGCGAATTACCTATTCGCACGTGTATCGTACAACGTTTTACAGTACATATGGCTCTTTAAAGTTTCGATATATGCCTGTAATCTGCTGATTACCGCACTCGTGCGGTAATGTAGCACAATATGTACTGTAAAAGCTCTTATTCCTTTAAGACCTTTAAGTGGATACTAAAACCCAACGAACATACACACACTGCTATTTCTCTCGTCGTCTATCTTCTATTCTCCCGTTTAGCTTAATTTAGTTAATAGCATCATACGTATTATTATTATTTTCACGGAGTCCTATTTTATTCCATTTACTCGAGCCCTGTCCGACATCGGTACGCAAATGCACGTCCGGGCAGAAGATGGTTAGCTACAACGCTTTCAGTGCTATATTGTCTGTAAAAATACTCTTCAATTGGGGTAGTGCTTCAACACAGCATGTTTATTACCAGAAATACAGGAGAGGAGTAAGCTTATAAAATACTATTTTTCTTTATGTAGAAGATATAAGTTTTATTCAAAATTTAATTTAGCCGATTATTGTTGCTTCTTCTTGTACATATGAATAAAGGATTTATTGGTATAATAAATATAAACATTTTACAAGCCTGGTAAGATTGTGTTCTTTATGTCGTGGTAATAAGCTACTTTATGGTATTTAAATCCTCTAAATATATAATTTTTACTTTGTTGTATCTAAATTGCTTAGATTTTGAGTTGCAAATAATTAAAAATAAATTGAGCCGATGGGCACTTTGCTTCAAGGCCATACAATGAAAAATATCACGTTCTTTCTCAGATTAGGGAACAATAAGGACTGATTTTCTGACTCTCTTTTTTTATGACTAAAAACGGCTGGGCCGCTTTTTATGATTCGTAGGATTTGTCTTCGTTCCGAATAGCAGATTAACTTTTTAAATATCGGTAAACTATGCAAAAAATACATTTTGTACGGAACGGGTCTGGGGCGAAATGAAGTTCACCGGGACAGCACTTATTTAAATGTTGTCTTCGGTATTTATATTTTTTTACAAATGTATGCCAGAGTCACAGTCACACTTAGGTACTTTTATTTCAAAGTGTACCTGATTGTTGAAAAACCTTGTTTGTTACGCGTGTCGTCAACAACGTCATAAATCACTCTCAGCCCTCAGTGACGAAGCACCTGACACTCACTCCAAACTCCAACTTCAAGCACTCACAACCCCTAGGACTTGCATGTCTAAGAGCTTACCCTCAAACTTGAGTACTCTGTCGGTTTAATTCGATGTACGTACAAACATTCTGTAGGGAATAACAGTGTTTTGTTTTGAGTTTTCTTTTGCGGTCTGATTTTGTAGTTTCTTATTCAATTTTGAGTTGTTAAGCTTTCGAGATCGCGCCTTTTCTGCTACGTGGCATCCGGGTTCTCTACAGATTATTGTTTTAATTCGAGAGCCAAATGTTTGACATCTTAAAGCCCTATAGTTGACGCCTTATTTACCTCTATGGTTTTGAATTAAGATTGACTTACGGACGTATTAGTTCCGATCTTACTAGCTTTACCTTATTCATTTGGGGATATGTCCATGTAATTCGAGAGCCAAATATTTGACTTCTTAAAGCCCTATAGTTGACGCCGTATATTTGCCTCTATTGTTTAAAATTAAGATTGACTTACGGACGTATTGGGCCCGTTCTCACCAGCTTTACCTTATTCATTTGGGGATACGATTATGTCCATGTGACTTTTTATCAGCATCTGGGGGGAAAAAATCATAGTTATTGCAGCAATAGTGGGCGTCGATAACAACGACTATACCTATATTACCTATTTACATTCTTATTTTAAATAAAAAACTAACTACAGAAAAATATATGCCTACTGGTAGTTTTAAATGTGCTGTATTTCCTGAAATTCAGTCGTGAACGTTTCAGTGGTCTGTTGCCGCGAGTCCGGAGTGCTCGGTTGGCCGAACGGAATAAATAGGTTTGGAAACTTTTCAATGCGACACGCATAAATGCAATTGCTTTAGGAAGATTATATAAATAAAAATAAATATTAGGGCCAATCTTACACACAACGAACTAGTCCCAAACTAAGCAAAGCTTGTACTATGGGTACTAGACGACGATATACATACTTATATAGATAAATACATACGTCAATACATAGAAAACATCCAAGACCCTAGAACAAAATCCGTGCTAAATGCACAAATAATGCCCTGGCCGGGGTTCGAACTCGGGACTTCTAGCTTCGGAGGCAGTGTCACTAACAAATAAGTTAAACAGGCCGTCTATTAAGGCTTGTCTTATACCCATAACTAGATGATGATATATTTATTAGATATAAATACCACAGAAACATCCAAGACTCGGAAACCAATATTCATGCTCATCACATAAATATTCGCCCTAGCCGAGATGAGAACCCAGGACCATCAGCGTCGTAGGCAGGGTCACTAACTACTAAGCTAAACCCTTGTCTTCACCCAAAACCATAACAAAGTGTTTGAATTGAGACTTTTTAGTAATTGTGCCATTGTCAAGGGAAAGGGTACTCTTTGGCGGTAACGACACACTGATAAATCATTTTTAAAGATACAATTTGGCTTGTTATATAAAATACTAATGTAATTAGGAAGGGGACTCTCATCTGCATTACTCCGCCACGGCCGATGACATGGTGGAGTATGTTCGTGAGAAGACCGGCAACTCGCTGAGGGTATTCCAGCTGCGTTCGCGCCACTACGTGCACTTCAGATCGTTTGCGGTGCGCGTGCCGCGGCCGTTGCAGGGGACCAATGCGTGTGTTGATTTCTGGCCGAAGGGTGTAGTGTTTCAGCGGTTTCGAGGCAACCTACCGTGTCCTATATACCGGACATGACGACACAACGGAGTCACGCTGTTAATATGGGCCTTTTGTTGCTGAACAAATAAATAAATCTGTTAAACTAATATCCATGAATTGTTAGATATAGCTCGATATCGTTTATATTTGCAAAATAGTCCTATTCGTGGCGTTAGTTTCTCATTTCAATGTTCCCTATATATTAATAATCACGATTCGCGTGCTCGCCTACGCACAGCTGATCTCAAACGAGCAGCAAATCTTGTTAAAATGCAAAACAGATGCGAAAGTTCTGAACCGAATTAGCCTATATTGTAGCGGAGCGTCTTTTCCAACATCTTGATTAATACTACCTCTGGGATACTTTAAATTGATCGATTACCTTTGAAAGCGAAACGATACTCAATCAACGAAATGTGAGCATTAAAATAAACAAAATAAGACAAGGCGGTTCTATTTTTGTGTAACAAACTGTGTGGGAGCATTAAAATAAATAAAATAAGTTAAGGCGCTTCTTTTCTTGTTTTATAAACTGCGTAGAATTCTCAAACAGTATAAACTGGAATCGTATCTACATAAGTGAACATATTGGTGTAATATAGGTAAGAGTATGACGCACGTCATACGATACAGGCCTAGCCTAGTATGGGGTCATTGACTGAGCATTTTTGGTAATTTATCTTTCTACAAATAAAATTTTACTTTACATTACACCTTCTTTAAATCTTAAACAATTTGGGGTTTGAAATACTTTGTGAGTTTTTCTGTACTATTTGACATCTCGCAAGCAAGAAAAGCCCTGTTCCTTTCACCACTTCTGCCACACTCGGCTCTGGTACAACTCCGGGGTGTTAATTCACGTGACAAACGAGCTTGTTTGGATAGTTCAGCTGAAAAAGGTACTTACTAATACGTCAAACTAGTTTTTCCGTTGCTGGATTCGTCGATCGATGCGTCCATAGTAAAAACTTCCGTTTTTATTTTTGAACTCGTAGATCGACAAATCCAGCAACGTAAAAACTAGTTTGATATATTCGTGAGCTACTTCAATACGAGATACTTTACATAGTGGCCTCCTTTTTTCAATATCTATCGTTAAATTAAAATAATCACAATTAAAACACCCTTAGGTTATGTACAAGCAACCAATATGTTGACAACAAGATAACATTATTCACCACCACCACCACCATATCAGCCAAAGGACGCCCACTGCTGGACATGGGCCTCCCCCTAATTCACGGGGGGTATATGCCATAATCGCCACGCTTGGCAAGCGGGTTGGCGATCGCAGTATCTCCACCGCACTCCAGGGATGCTGCTGCCCATCCCCCGGTGGTCTTGGTCGTAGTTTTAGGACATACCCGGGTCCATACATATATACATTATTCACATTAAAGTGCTTTATATTAATACTAGACGTACCCGCGGCTCCGCCCGCGTAAATGAAACATGAATAAACGTTCCGTCGCGGGCGTTAATGACAAAGGAAAGAAAACTCTAGTTCCACAGACTACATGTATGTTTTTTAAACCGCGCGTAGACCGACCAAAACCGTAGGTACTTGGCGGACTGCCTAAGCTATAAAAGCGTTTACGCACTGCCTGAGGGCCTACCGCGAACCGAAAACGAAGTATGTCCCTCTCTGTCGCTCGAATACTCAAGTGCGACAGAGAGGCAGATATATTATATCGTTTTCGGTTCGCGATAGCGCCTCTGATCCGATAATCCATCTCTTTCGCATTTGCATAAGATATCGTAAGTGCGAAAGAGACGGACGTGACTAAATTGTAGACGTCAAATATTTAATGGAGCCTGTTACACGGTGATTATTATAACACGATACACTCAAATAACAATACGTGATTATTGAAGCAAATTATTATCACCATACTGGGATGACAATATTATTGCGGTTTTCAAAATTGCATGGATTACACTTCAGTATTCATCAATATTCACATTCGAAAGGGTGAGTAAACCATGTAAAAAATATTCTTTTCTTTTTTACATGGGGTTATAATACTTAAAAATACTTTTCACGGATTAGGCATTATTCACCTACAAAATTGAATTAATAACATAAATCCCGGCCACAATATACAACTTGGCTGAATAGGACATTGCCTTCGAAAACTATTAAATGACAACTTCGATTTTACCCCATCACAGAATTACGAGTAAAACGCAACTCGTAAAAAAATCTGAAGGAAGGCTCGAAGTATGCATTTTTCTATGGAGATGTTAGTTTATCTTGTTTGTACCAGATGTCACTGGGTGCTATCTCTATCGCACTTGCATATTGGAGTGACATAGATGCAGCGGTCGTGCGGTTAGTTCTTACTAAATACCACGGCAGCGCTACTATCTATGTGGAGTATTTTACTGATATCTCTATCTCAGCAAATATACTGTACTTTGTGGTAGTCTGTGGCTCAAAGCCGAGACCCACCCGACGTTAGCCGATCGTTTCTGAAAAATGGCCGCAGCTCGAAACTGTAACTTTTATATAGGTGATTGTAAAAGGAATACGCAACGGAAGCGGTAGCTTTTATGCTCTTATTCTGGGGCAATATCCAGAGAATAGATTTCGATAGTTATTTTTCGCCTTACGCGTGCAGTTTTCGAGAAACGTGTCACCGGAGATCGTGCTTTTTGTAAGGCGCTATCCGGTCCCCTTACTTTTTGTCCCTTTCTGTTTTTTAACTTTTATATAGATTTACATTTCATATTGTCATTTTGATGATGATGTTTTCCTGTTATCCCTCATTAGGGACATAGGGCTCGCAGAAGAGTTTTCCATTTGTCCCGATATTGCGCGGCTTCTTCCAACTCTTTTCAGCCGAGACCAGTTGAGCCAGCCTCCTTCTCAACTGACGCCTCCATGTGTTCCGAGGACGCCCCGGCCGTCTTCTGCCGGTAGATTGCCAGCGAAGACCCTGCTTGGACAGGTGGTCGTCCGATCTTCGAAGCGCGTGTCCAATCCAACGCCACTTCCTTTCCCGGATCTCTTCCCTTATGGGTTTCTGGTCAAATAAATTTATTTACTGGTTAATATATTATTTTGAAATATATTATAATTATGCAAACACTTTAAGTTTGGTACACAATAATATCAATAACCGTTATGGTGGTTTTTCACTTTTAACCCTCAACTGAAAGTCCTGAGTTTTTGTCCCTTACCCACATATTTGCTACCATAATGTTGTGTATTCCTGGTGGTGAGTAAAGTGAATAACCTTAACACCACCTTATCTGGTGTTAGTTAAAATGCAGGCCAGTTTTGCTCATTCCGACTTAACTCTTACAGGAATACAAATTCTGCGAAATTCCCGACAAAACTCATTTTGAGTCTAGTTGTATTGGAGTCTGCGGATTGTAACACGGGACTCATGGCTGTAGATTTTAAGCTCCTTAAATAGTTGCTAACTACCTGACCAGAGTCAAATAAGAAAAGTTAGTTATACAATTTTTGTGTTCCGAACTAAAATTGTAAAAAGTTGTGTTAAATAAATAATTGTAATAAAAAGAAACCCTTATGGTCCCGCTCTGTCTGTCTGTCACATTGCTAAATATCTAAAGAAGTACTTATGCTATCGATTTGAAATTTGGAATAGTTATAAAGAAGACTTACCTAAGGAGGCAGACTTGGGACAGGTTTTTTTATTATACCTATTTTCTGTGAAAATTTATCGATACAAGAGGAGACAAAAGTTCAAAGTCTAGGTGACTATGCGAAGTGGGAGTCTGAAATGGCTTACACAATTTGCACATTCTAAAACAGTTTTTGCTTTTAATGGTCATCAATTTTTATATATGAAGAAAAATGTAAAAAACACCGTCCGTCCTCCCTTACCTCCGAAGGTTGCCAAGAAAAAAAAATGAAATTATAAAATAACGTTAATATCGGTATAAATATTACAGGAAAAATATAATTATATCTCTATCTAGATAATATATTTTTTATCATTAAAATTATTTTCTCAACTAAGTTTGTACAATGCTCTGATAGATGGCGCTGTACCCATGGCGTTCAATTTCTCCTGCACTAATGGGGTCGGGTTGGGTACACGATCTTTGTACGGAATACTCGGTGCGCGAGTCGGAATCGCACTTGACCGGATTTTTCTACTGGTTCTAAATGGACAAAGTAGTAATATAATAAAAATGTTTTGAAATTACGGACTTTATAACGACAGTTTGCGTTAAATAACAATACAAAAAAAAGGTAACTGACCAAAACTAACTTAAACGAATTATCCGAAGCTAAATCAAACACAGAGTGATTCAGGAGACGTGACCAGAATAAACACTACGGATTCAGTAGATCATAAGCTACTGCTTCGTACCACTATCAATTCAGTAAAAATAACGTTCATTTATCTTTGGTGTTGAAAACAAAAAGTTTTAAATTATTTTCGAAATGCATGGTCACTCTACAATCAGAATAGGTACTTCACTCAAGTTATACGTGTCATATTCACGGCTGTTTATCTACGTAGAACGAAACGTGTATGATAGCGGCCATATTGTGTCAAAAAGATTTTGATGACATACTTAGCTCTCATTGGCTACTGCCTTGTCTGCCAATGGACGTCAAACGTCAAAATAAAGTGACAAATAAAAATAAAATGGCGTCTCCTCGGAATTTCGTCTAGTCGTCTCTGAACATTTTTTTCATTTTTGCAAATGTTGTTATTTAATTTGTAGTATTGATAGATTACTATGCAATAAACAAACAGAACAGTGTGTAGCTAATCGAAAATTCATATGGAAACGCGTAATAACCATTGTTTGGACAACAAATGGAAGATAGTGAAGTGCGTCGTATGTGTCAAGGCATGCAAGTTCTCATTTTGCAAAATGTACGAGTGTTGTGGTTGTAAAACGTTGAACTCTGTGAAAGGACGAAGATATATCGTTTTCCCGCATATGAGATGAGAAACGTTAAAAAATAAATCTGCTAATAAGTAAAATGTTTGTTTAATTTCATTTAACTAAGATATGGCTCAACATAGTTCACGGTATTTCAATTGAACACCAGTGGTGTTCAATTGGAAATGCCGTGAGCTTCTACACAAAGTTAAATTTAAATGAACTACACCTATTTATCGTTGGATGTTCACAGTAAGTTCCATTGCCACAGTGTCGTTAAATAATTAAAATAAATAAACGTCAAAAATCTACTAGCGGGTACAGATTAAATATGGTTGCTTACGGTCACAGACTAGTAAGGGTTCAGACCGCCAACTCACGAAGAAAATATATAGACCGTAAGCAACTATATTTAATCTGTACCCGCTGGTAGATTTTTGACGTTAATTTTTTTTAATTATTTAATGGCACTGTGGCAATGGAACTTGTTGTTGGGGGGGGACGCCTGGCCGGTCAGGCGGGCTGTCGATCACTCCAGGCGTTCGTTCAGCCCGGCAATGGAACTTACTGTGAACATCCAACAATAAATATATAGATAGCTCATTTAAATTTAACTTTGTGTAGAAGCTCACGGCATTTCCAATTGAACACCAACGTCCGATGTAAAATGAAACTGGTGTTCAATTGAAATACCGTGAACTATGTTGAGCCATATCTTAGTTAAATGAAATTAAACAAACATTTTACTTATCAGCAGATTTATTTTTTAATGTATCTCATCTCATATCCGGGAAAACGATATATCTTCGTCCTTTCACAGAGTTCTACGTTTTACAACCACAACACTCGTACATTTTGCATAATGAGAACTTGCATGCCTTGACACATACGATGCACTTCACTATCTTCCATTTGTTGTCCAAACAATGGTTAATACGCGCTTCCAGATGAATTTTCGATTAGCTACACACTGTTTCGTTTGTTTACTGCATAGTAAACTATCAATACTACAATTTCAATAACAACATTAGAAAAAATTAAAAAAATGTTCAGAGACGACTAGACGAAATTCCGAGGAGACGCCATTTTATTTTTATTTGTCACTTTATTTTGACGTTTGACGTAGACAGTAGCCAATCAAAGCTCAGTATGTCGTCAAAATCTTTTGACACAATATGGACGCTATCATACACGTTTCGTTCTACGTAGATAAACAGCCGTACTTACGGTCTATGTTTTTGGTTCCTGAGTTGGCGGTCTGAACCCTTACTAGTCTGTGGTCATATTGAATGTCATCTGAGTCAGATTACTTTTAAAGCAACGTATTTCACTCAACGTATTACCATTTACTATGTATGTATGTACTGTTGGTCCTGCTCACTCCTGAATCAACCTGTATACAAACTTATCCTAATTCTCTACCTACCCAGCTGGGCAAAGCATACACACCAGGCCAGGGCAAGGCCACATTAAGGCTGGCCGCGTTGCCTCACTGAATGGCGATAACATACATGGACTACTTTTCCCACTTCACTTTACAGTTTAATTACTAGGTAACCACTTGACTTGCATGCTAACGGGACAACTTGCTGTGTTTTAAGCAGTAATTTTAAACTTGTTTCCATTAGTGCCGCGTACGTTTCTGCTGGTATTTGATAAGTGAAATTAACTTGGCAACTTTGTTTAAATTCTCTTGGCACAGATGATATAATTACTAAGTAGTTCTGGTTTTATATACAGGGTGATTCAGGAGACGTGAGCAGGACCAATAATACATATTATACAGTAAATGTAAGTCGCCTTCCTGATTGGTCGATGCGGAGACGGTACGATATGAGAAAACTGTCAGCTGTCAGTGTCAAAGGATACGAATGCAGTACTGCCCCGCTTCTGTGCATGGTATTACTAGTGCGCAAACGTAATACTGACAGTATTTTGTCAAGTGATGATATCTCACATCAGTAAACCCACGTCAAATAACAAAATACGTACCACATGTCGCTCCCGCCCGGCCATGTCAGGAAGACGCCTTAGTGTATCGTTTACCGTTATAAACCCACACCTTTTTCATTTTCTTTTTTTATTTTTAGTAAAAGTTTAGTACTAAAATCATGGTCATCCTACACCGATAAACTTGATTGATATACGATGTTTCACAAGTAATCAAACTGACGTGCTGCCAATCGATTTACATGTGTATCAAGATAAATCTATGAGTATCGGTACTTGACAGCAGTGTTCTAATTGTAGAGTGACCATGTGTGTCGTAAAAAATTAAAACTTTATATATTTTTGTGGGATTGGTACTTTTTGATAGCTGTGTAAAGTGCTGGCTGCTAGATGATGAATAAGGAACGTTCGAATGGAGTTTGAATTAGTTTGGGACGGCGAAAGAGTTGACGGATGACGCAGTGTGAATGATGAGCTGAACGAAGTAAGACGTATTAAATATAAATAAATAAGAAGATTATTAAAGAAGAGTTCATTATTTCACCGAGGACCCTGTCCAGGTCCCACATTTTTAACACTTCAAAAAGACGGTAAGTATTTCAGTACGAGGGTGTAGCTTATAGCTAACTGAATTGGTGGGGTTGAGCCTACTCACCTGTCATCTCCTAAATCACCCTGATAAGAACCAGTTTTGCTTCGTGATTACTATTTTTTGATAAACTTTACACAACGGGTACAATTTACCATTTCGTCATGCATCCATCATGAAACAAGCTACTCGTACAACTGAAATATTGTGAACACGGCCCCTGGCACGGATTAGTCTCGATCAATACGCGTTATAAACACCTTTGAAACCTTTTTTTTTCAAGAGTTAGTTAAATATTTCCACACATTTGGCAAGGCACTCGAGCTCTACACGAGCGCGGCAAATATGCGTATCGAACAAAACAATTGAATAACATGATATATGGCGATACCTACTCGTGCAAGAAATGTAAACACGTACCTTTTAACCGACTTCAAAAAAGGAGGAGGTTCTCAATTCGTCGGATTTTTTAATCCTTATTGTTATTGGGACAAGTGCGTAAAAGGTACGTGTTTTAATTTCCTTGACTGTACCTATTATATAAGTCGCTCAATCTACAAGAGAGAGCCCCGCGCCCTCTGATTGCGTATTAGCAATTTATTTATTTATATAATACGATGATTGCAAACAAGCATACGACCTGCCTGATGGTAAGCAGACACCGTAGCCTATGGACGCTTGTGGCTGCAGAACAATCAGAAGCGCACTGCCGACCCTTTGACATGAGGAGTTTGAGTTTTTTTTATAGCTTAGGTACAGTCAGCGCCATGCAGTACGTAGAAGCCAAAGTGGCCAAATAGCTACCCCACCACCACCTACCACCACCAGCCTGTAGTTCTTTGTACCTATCGACTAAGGATCGTACTTTATTCTTCCGTATGTGATACCACCGTGTTGCATAAACTGTGCAGAATATTGCTCCTGTTGATAAGCCTGATTACAAAGGTTATAATGGGTAGATTATGTTTCAAACGGCAACATGGATGCCGGTATACGCATCAATCAATTGTCAATTAGTTGATCATGTTCATACAAAGCCCTAATTGGATGAATGGCCGTAATTGGATGGATGTCGTTATTTCATTATATTCAAGGCGGTTTTACGTTTCAACCTTATTTGATTAATGAGTAACTGATAATGTGTAGCTTCTTTCTACCTTTTTAGGATTTCATACCAAAAAGGGAACAAGAAAACCCCTTATGGACTGACTCCGGCTGTCCATCTGTCACAACTATTGTATCTCAGGAACTAATAATGCTATCGATTCGAAATCAGTAATAGTTTAAATAAGGCTTACCCTAGTTTATTAACCCACACACATTCTGTAACCGTATTTTTAATAAAAAAGTAGGTATACAGAAATTATAAATTTGTTAATTTCCAATTTATGAAGGAAAATGTAAAATATACTACATATGCCATGTTTTTAGTTTCAAAACAATTACAAAATGTATTTAAGTACTAAAATAAGTCTATAACAAGTTATAATTTTACCTTACATATTCCTTTTTAAGCACTGTTAATTATGGTACATCAAACAGGAGCTCCTTGACATAACAATAACAACTATCTCAATAAGAGATAGATCAGTCATAAACGTAAATCACGACTTTTTGTTATTGGCCGCCCATCTATCTACGATATCATATCAATAAGCATTTCCAACTTTTCCCACTTTTTCACCCAGCGGAATGGCTGTACCTACTCAATATGGAAACTAGCCCGAAATATATCATGTTTATGTGCTAACTTCTATTCGAACAATTCTAAATTCTTAGTCTTATTTCAAAAGTATTTTATTAATGTAAGTTACCTTGAATTTATTATTACAAGCGAAGAAAGTTCGACCTGAATTTAGTTAACACTCAAATCTTCAGGCGTTTATCAAAATATTAAATAGACTTTTTAGCTAATTATTCTTGAAAAAATAACAATTTCTGGGAAACAGTGGCTATCTTAAAGATTGAAGTCAATCTCATTAGGTCTAAAACAATTCCTTTGTTATTCCGCTAAAGAACCAGTCGATATAATAGTTAAATCGCAAAAAAAAAACTATCCACTTGCGTATTTGTTTGTAGTTAATGTTCCTACCTTCCCTCCGCAAAAACGCTTCGTATCGTATTCAAAACAGTTTTATTATAAATCTTCGCCATCGCTTTGAAGTCGACTGGTCAACTGCTACCATATTAGAATCCAATTGATTTACGTGAAGTACTGCACAACAACTGGATATTAAACTCAATAGTCCATATTCTCTTGTGTGCACTCAGACTTATAGTCTAAGAGAGAGTCAACAAAGTAATATAAGCTTTTGTTGACTTAACTATTTTATTTTTATTTAATGTCAGATTAATAATTGACTGTTTTGGTATTGAGATATCGGAAAGACACTGATACTTTAATGTATTGTAATTTACTTATATTAACATTTTCTGTCCTTTTGAACATTCACATTAGCAACATAGCTAATGGACTTAAAATACGTCATATGCGTTAGTTATGGATACACTGTTAAACATTAGGCTCTCTTAAATCAAGATAAATTGGATATTAAGTGTTCAAACCCTATTACTTTTCATTTCATAACCATGTAATATACATATTAAAGGAATGATTGTTTTCGAGATAAATGGTTGGATATAATGTTAGCAAATACAGTGTCAAGTAGGCTATTAAAAGTTGCTAGATTGTTCGTTATACTTCCGTAGTAAACAACATAATTGCTTTTTTGTAGCCGCTAGCGGTGCTGTCAATTTAAAACTAACTTCAATCTGACTTTTAATACTTTTATTTCACTTTCGTTTATGCTTTTCAGTATTTCGAATTTTAGCCATATCGGAACGGACTTCTGACATATCTACTATAAGGGTGAATTCCAAAAAAAATTACTTACATAGTTAAGGACTTTTGAGTACTTAGGTCTACAATTTAATTGATTCCTTTGTGTTACGAAACTTACCCATATACATTGTATGACTACTTATAATTTACCCTTAATTGATATGCGAATCGTATAGTGCTTGTGAACGCAACGCATTGATATTCAAATAAAAAAATATGAATTAAATTTCAATAAATTGTTGGTAGTACAACGCGATTCTAGCGTAGCATTATATAGTGTCATATGTTAAATGTTCCTATTTACAAAAAAGTTGAGTTTAATTTCTAGTTAAATTAAATACAACCTATGTATAAAAGCTATGTGCTATGTAAAGAAAAGTCTGACATAATATATGATTTAAGACACATATGAAAATTATCGCGTAGTTTCACAAGTGAAAATTCCTATATTTTTGGATTTTATTCGTCTAGTTCGAGCAGCCATCACTCAGTCAACTAATTCAACATAGCTATTTATGCTGCTCGAAAAGTGTGTGTAATGTTAATCAATTGAAATGCTGAATATGTCTCTTAATGTCAATAAAGCCATGTCTCGCATTAAAATGGGTCAGGGATAAGAGCATATTATGACAGTGTCCAATTCAAAGTAATCGTACTGTATTATGACTATTATGACTAAACAAAAAATGAAAATTGACACTGGCCTCTTGGACTAAGAGAAGTGCGAGGCACGCAACGGGTAACCTCGTTATACGTTCAAACACTTTGCTGCGAATATTGATAACTCCCGCACTAAATTATGTTTATCGACAGCTATATTTACTTTTTCCCTCGTGGAACGAGGGGTTTTTTGCCGAGACTATTCAATGGTTTGTCCAAGTTTCTCTTATTTGAGTGTTTGCATTGGTGGGGATTAAGGATGAGAACAATTTATTTTGACAACAAAGTAGTTATAGATATCGTCTGTTTTTAGGAATATAGGTTAATTTTCCTGCATTTCAGACGTATTGTTAGGCCTTATAGCATGCATGCGCTTTTTTATGCGTAAGCGCATATATTAGATTAGATTAAAATATCTCTTAAAATGCCTTTCAGACATCATGAGGTTTAGAAACCATTAAAATATTCATCAAAGTATTAATTGTAATAGAAGTGTAGATACGAGTATTTTTCTAACTAGTTCACTGTACTTATCAGTGGCAATTCTAGCTGTGAACAATTTCTGAGTTTCTGCGTACTGTGTGCGCCTAAACTTATAACGGTATGAACCAAATAGGATCTCTCAAATGGCGATGATAAGGCAACGTCTTTCTTCAACCTTACACAAATCAAACTAGTTCCGTAGTAAGCTCAAGAAAACTTGTGTTATGGGTTTGGTAAGAGTCGCCGATATATTGAATAGATATAAATACTGAAAAATATCCAAGACTCATAAACAAATATTCATGCTCATCACTCAAATATTTACTCTGACAGGGATTCGAACCCTAGATTTTGTCTGCGGTTTTGTACGCGTATTAGAATTCTGTTCCTGGGCTAATACAGTTACAAAAAGGTCAAATTTAAGAAATCAGAATTATTATATGATCGTATGGCATAATTATATAGTACAAAGTGCAGGAGATTTACAACTATTAAAACTATCATAACACGACATCTAGGTTGCGCAGTCAGTTAACAGCGTCAATGAATTAAACACATACACCTTCTTCATAAAACGCTTCATAAAAAGCGTAGTAAAATCATTTCGGTAATTTTTGAGTTTATCTCACACATACAAACTTGGCTATAGTGATAAGTGATAAGGGCTACCCGTATCAAAATCGAAGCCAAAGTGTGTGTCGCCGTATTAAGAATCAATGAAGTTCTCAGTTCGCCAAAAATTCCAAAGGCACGTTCAACATCAGATCCGCTCATCCCCAAACTCTCAACATGATTCCGTTGAATTTGTCAACCTATCCGACTTCAATAAAGCCCAATTGGAATTGAGCCCGCAAACATTTTATTGACACCGAAACTTTTGCCAAGTTCGCACGTGCCTCGAATGGTAATGGACATCTGTAGTTACAGCAGTGGGAATGTTAATGTTACATTAGCACGGGCTACTGTTTGTGTTGATAAAAGGATAAGTTGAGTGTTTGGAAAACATTATTAGGGGTACCTAATCAAGATTGTGTTTATTGTTGAGAGGTACAATTTATTAAATGTTTTAATCCTATGACAAAAGTATTGATAGTAAAGTTCCAATAAAACCAGTACCAGTATTGATTGTTCCAGTATTGATCGTATATAACTTTTTATGTTCTTGTAAATAATTAAATTGAATTCAAAAGGATTCGATGATTTTATTCATGTTTAGATAGTAACGGAGCCATTTTATTATTTTGTGTGTAGTAAAATTTAAACGGGAAAAACCGGTCAGGCCATTTCTTTTTTGTGATGAACGCGAACATTTGTACCTGAGTCTTGGATGTTTTCTATGTATTTAAGTATGTATTTATCTGTATAAGTATGTATATGTTTTGCTTCCTCTTTTATTGTGAGAACAGCCAAGCTGTGGAACTCCTTGCTGGAATCCTTGTTACCTGAAAACTACAACCTTACGGTCTTCAAGACGAGAGTGAACCGGTTTTTACTAGGTAAGCGCGCTCCATCCTAGACCACAATATCGCTTACCATCAGGTGATTTGTGGTCAAGCGCAAACCAATCCGGAGTAAACAAAAATCGTCACCTAGTATTAGTACATGCTTTGCTTAGTTTGGTACTGTCGATTTCTGTAAAGATTGTCTAAAAATATTGATTTATTCATTTATTTTCAAACATACATTTTAAGGTTACATTTACTCTACCGTCCATTGCAGATAAGGAAACATAATGAGTAGTTTCTGAGTAAGGGTACTAATTCAATGAAAGCTTATAACAAATACAACTTGAACAATTCGGAACATCACAAACCACAAGGCGCAGCTGCAGTAGCACGGCTAGCATAAATCTCTACTCTCTATTCATCATTATTCATCTTACTTAGCGAAGTATCCCCGACAGCCATTATGGACCGTTTTCCTACTAATATTGCGGAGCTGTGACAAAGAGTAATAAAACACAGAATGTCATAGTTAAAATAATATTTCGAGTGTCTGAGGGTCCTATCGACTAGTAAATAAGTATTAACAACCCTAAACTTATTTATTTATTTATTCTTTATTGCACAAAAGAAACCTTATTCTACAACAGGCGGAATTAAATGAATGCCATATAGCATTCTCTACTAGTCAATCTATAGGCAAAGCAGAACATTTGTTGCATGTGTGCATCTAACAACAACTTTAAAATAAACTTGATACGTAAAAAGGGCTTAGGTATGACTTTTTAGTTTCAGATCTGTAATTAGGCCATCAATAAATATTTATTCAGAAAAAAAACCTGTGATATAATATAGAAATTACTCTAACTTAAAAATAATTAAAAATAACCTGTATAAAATCTAAATTTGGCCCCTTAGGCAGGGTGCCCATCATGCAGGGAGCAATCCCGCGCTGAATTGCAATAGCGATTTGGCCACCAATTGTCATATTCGTCGTCGGAAGTCGGATCAAAGTTAAGAAATGTGATTCAAGTGACATTGGGATTAAATTTGCGCACAACTACTGTGCTACCTGTCAATTTTAGAATTGCCAGCTCTTGATGAATCATACTTTGATTATTGATTTCGATATCTATGAAACATATTTTTCCTATTCTAAGTTTTTTATTGTTGAAACAAGTGTTTTATATATTCGCTCTTATAAGGTTCTTAGAAAAAACGATATAGCAGATGTGTATATTTCGTTTCAAACAATTTATACAATACATAAGAACATATGGAAAGTGCAAAGCGTGTGTAGTGAAAATTAAAAAAAAAGCTAGCAACATTCAATGTACAGCTAGTGAGCATTGCCAGACAAGGTGGCGCTTCGAATGTTATTTTAATCGCAATTCATTTTTCACCCACTGCGGGGCATAAGCCTTTCCAATTTAAGGATGATACGTATAGAATACTGAAAAATAAACTAACGTTTGAAATATAATTTTAAACTCTCGCGCTATACACACATATACTTAAAAGATAGAAATAAATAAATTTCACGTTAGACCCTCAAACGAATCTTATAAACATAGGTTTGGCCAAAGAACTGGGTCTCTTATTTTCTAATGAACGATCTATGGTAAAAATAATTTATTAAAGACTTTTTTTGATTGAGGAAAATATTTAAACACAGAAAAAATAAAAAAAATTGCGAATTATTAACATAATGTGTGTGTAGGCATTTTTAGCTACTAAAATATAAAACTCTCTGTTCGGCTGCTCTGTGCCATTACACCAGTACTCGACGTTATGGCTTACTACTGAGAGTAGTAAGTAACTAAGTAAATTCTTACATTTTCAAATTTATTATAATGCCAGTCTTGGCCGCAAAGTTAGTAAGTCTAGTTTCTCTGCAAAGATATTCTAGCTATTTGAAACAATTTCGTGGTAGATATTTTTTTTTATATTATAGCTTACTTAATAGGAAGCTTTTAGTACATAATTTTTAAGAAAAAAAACCGACTTCAATGGGGGAGGCCGGTGAAAGATTATTATACTTAGAT
Organism: Notocelia uddmanniana; assembly: GCA_905163555.1. Taxonomy (NCBI): domain Eukaryota; kingdom Metazoa; phylum Arthropoda; class Insecta; order Lepidoptera; family Tortricidae; genus Notocelia; species Notocelia uddmanniana. The sequence continues at coordinate 5,257,318 of LR991057.1, forward strand.
GGTGCACTCTTAGATTCCATACAATAAAATAAAAATGGCTCTAAGTATGTTTATAATGGTAGAAGACTAAGTACCCTCAATTCCTCATAGAATCATGGAAAAACCTTGCTTGTTTGACAAACAAAACGAAGAGAACAAATCGCCAAACGTGAACTACGCGTCGTTGAAGAGTTCCGTTCTGATCATCATCAGCAGTTCCACTTCATCAAATGTCACTTTTATAAATGAAAATGCTTGATTAGTTCATGAAAATACTAAAATCACTATTTGTGTGCCTTTCACATTTGAGGAGTTCCCTTGATTCCTAATGGATCCCATCATCTGAACTCGAGCATGACAAAAATTAATCGTGAAAATAAAACTTGCTTAACAAACACAGCTAGGAGGACAAATCACCAAACAAGAACTATTCGTCGTTGAAGAGTTCTGTTCTGATCATCATCAGCAGTTCCACTTCATCCAATGTTACATTTTTGGATGCAAATGCTTAACTTGTTGATAAAAACACAAAAATCTCTATATGTTTGCCTTAAAGATTTGAGGAATTCCCTCAATTCCTCATGGATCCCATCATCAGAACTGCGTTTTGACAAAAACGGGACCAACTTGGATATACCACCACCACCACCATATCAGCCCTAGGACGTCCACTGCTGGACATAGGCCTTCCCCAATTTCATGGGGGGTAAATGCCATAATCGCCACGCTTGGCATACGGGTTGGCGATCGCAGTATCTCCACCGCACTTTAGGAATGCTGCTGCCCATTCCCCGGTGGTCTTGGTCGTAGTTTAAGGACATACCCGGGGGGGGGGGGGGGGGGGGGAACTTGGATATATATACTTACAATCAAAAACAGAATTTTTCAAATCGGTTAAGAAATGACGGAGTTATGGAGTAACAAACATTAAACAAAAAAAAAAACAAAAAATCATACAACCGAAAAGAAAACCTTCTCTTTTGAAATCTTGAAGTCGGTTAAAAATAGTCAAAATACGGTCAGTATCAAAAACAAAAAAAATGGGTACACACATACAGTAGATGACATGGCCGAAAATTAAATCTTTGTTTACTACTTCAGGCAGTACTTACCGCCTTTAAAAATATATTATATTTTCAGTGCATCTCCTTTTCCGGGTTATGTTTCGACACCCTTACTTCGACGTGGGAACATAATAAGTTTTCGAGTGCTTATGAAACTATTTTTCTAAAGATTATCTGTCTACTTGTAAATAAACTATGTCGTAAGACATATTCATCTTGAACATACAGGGTGTGGCCTGTAATAGGAGCAAAAAATTAAACGGTACACTATTGAGCTCTCCAGCAATTATATCCAAATGATTTTAATTGGAAAAAAAAAGTTTTTTTTTGGATTTTTTTTTCGCAAATGTAGCTTATATGTACTTTTTTACTCTACTGGAGTGATATAAATAACAATTTATTCAAAAATATTAAAAATTTATAAAAAAAATTAAAAAATTCCCAAAAATATTCTTTTATACCAAAAATGCGTAAAAGATTATGAGTCATAACTTGAAGCAACCTCAAAATCAGGATTTTCTGCCGCGCTATAATCTCTGGGTGCCAAGATCCATTACTTGGAGGTCATAACTTTAGATCAAAATTTCTCCCAATTGAAAAAAGATAAAAAACTTTTGGACACAAGAGGTTACTGCAGATGCTCTAAGGAAGCGTCCTTTAAATTTATTTCTCCTATTACAGGCCACACCCTGTATGTTACACACAATTTCAACCCATCTTCAAGTTATTCAGATCGACGCTCTCTCAGTGACTCCACTCAAAATAATTTTGTTTGACTCGACTTAATATTCAAGGGGAGTGTGGCCTGAATAAAGAAATTAGGGGAAAGGGAACGGCGTTATGGAATTTAGACCATATTTTTATGTTAAACTGTTAATTTGTCCCTCTTGGTTCTTGAGTCTTGGTCAGAGAAAATTGAAAAACAAGCTAAATATTAAAATTTTGTTAGCATTTACGAGATAACGTTTATTTTTATAAAAAGCATAATGTCTCTTGTTTTTCTTTTATATAATACAGATAGCTGATGTAGCTCACACTGCCGCCAAACTTAAATGGGACTGGGCCGGGCACGTCTGCCACATGCCGAAAGACTTGTGGACTAAAGGCTAAAATCACCACCAAGTGGGTCGCACAAAATCGAACACGGCGTCGCGGCCGACCTCGCCGGAGATGAAATCGACGTCTTTGATCAAGACTAGTCGGAGACTGCCCAGAACAGGGATACGTGGAAGAAAACGAGGGAGGTCTTTGCCCAGCAGTGGGACACTAATGATTGTTAATAGTAATAAAAACTTACAACCAACCGACAATCATATGAACTAACCTTGTTATAAATCAAAATGTTGAGTGCTTAGAATTATTAAAGCATACCTATTCGCATCTTCCTGGTGTTTGCATTACCTATTTTATGAGTAATAAATACACATTCACTCGTGAATTCATTCATTTACTATTTACCTATATGTACTCTATATACCTAGCTGGTTATGTAATCATTTACCCCAAACCTCGTCCATACTTGTAAAGTGTGTAACATGTATTTCAATTTATTTCAATCACTTAAAAAAGTGGGCCTGATAAAAAATATTAACAGTAATTATAATGGGCAGACTTCTAGAATTGAGGCATTTAAATACTCGAAGCATTCTAATATTTTCAAAATCTTTCACACTAACCAAATTTACAAAACTGATTGTTGTTTTGGGTAAGATATTTCGTATATGGTTAAAGTAAATTCGTAGGAGTAAATAATAAACAAATACAGTTAGGGATCCCATGTATGTAGGTATCACGTTTCAACACCCCAATAAAATGGGGTACCTACTAAAATGACTCAATATCATCATCATCATCATCATGTCAGCCGAAAGACGTTCACTGCTGGACATAGGCCTCCCCCAAAGACTTCCACAATGACCGGTCCTGCGCCACCCGCATCCAGCGGACACCCGCGACCTTCACCAGGGCATCAGTCCACCGTGTGGGGGGCCTGCCCACGCTACGCCTTCCGGTACGTGGTCGCCACTCGAGAATCTTTCCGCCCCAACGGCCATCGGTTCTACGTGCTATGTGCACTCAATATAACCTAATGAAAAGATAATTTAAAGTCTTGATAACCCTTGAAACTAAATAACGTACTCTTTGTAGAGTAGTCAGCAAGATGATGATGGTGATGTTTGCATGGGTTGTTTATCTCCCAACTTCCAAGGTCGGTAGGGCGCCAAACAGAGCTATGTGACAGTATCGTTTGCTCACTAGTGTACGCCGTCGGTAGAACTTATTACGAGTCTCGGCGAGCCGAAACAGCAGCAACCTAAGGTTAGAGGCGCAATGCTGTGTTTTTTACTTATTGAAATAATGTTAATGGAGTTGGTTTATCTTGTTCTCTCTTGTGGTGCGTACGCGAATTGTTGAAAACTTCAAATGAAAGTATTTGTTCCTGACGCAGATCCGCCTCAAAATAGTTAAAATAACGAGCCGAAAAAGCAACGAACTAAGACTGGATGCGCAATGCTGTTTTTGACTTATTGGAATAAGGGATGATTCACAGTAGACCGTTCCGTGTCCGGGCCGGCCCGTTTTCTATGACAGCAAACGTAACGGCCGGCGTATTTCTCTAGAAGAAAACGGGCCGGCCCGGACACGGAACGGTCTACTGTGAATCATCCTTAATGTGAATGATAGTGGTTTATTTTATTCTTTCTTGTGTTGCTTACGCGAATTATTGAAAACTGTAAATGAAATTGTTTGTTGCTCATGCAGATCCGCCTCAAATTAACAATTCCTATAATATGCATAAACAAAAAACAATGTCATAACAAAACACTATTTTCCAAAATTCGTCAACACTGTAGAAGGACTATAGGACCCGGGTATGTCCTAAAACTACGACAAAGACTACCGGGGAATGGGCAGCAGCATTCCTAGAGTGCGGTGGAGATACTGCGATCGCCAACCCGCATGCCAAGCGTGGCGATTATGGCATTTACCCCCTATGAAATTGGGGGAGGCCTATGTCCAGCAGTGGACGTCCTAGGGCTGATATGGTGGTGGTGGTGGTAGAAGGACTATATTTTTTTTAAATTATAATTATACTGTATAGTAAAGTTTTGGTTCGTAGTTATTAATATAGGTAGAAAAGGTTAACTTAAGTAAAGCCCTATTGTATGAATTTACATTAATTACGAACGTACATTAATTAGAAATATTTAAATTAAAGGGAAAAATTGAAAAATTTTATGCTCCGAGCAGACGACGACGTTGAGACGTTGGTGCCGTTAATATAAGCCTAAGTCTTCTACGGTAGATGTCGCTGTACGCCTCCCTAAGGCGTTGTAAGAGGGAACTATTGAAAGATTTCGTGGACGAGCTTGGTTGTTCCGATAGCTCAGAGGCTAGAGCGATTGGCCGCGTATGCCAGATGTCGCAGGTTTGAATCCTGCTCGGAGCATTAAATTTTACCCTTTAATTTGAATATTTCGTTAGCAGCGTTACTGCTTTAGTACAAAATTAATTTAGTACATTAATTAGACCTAATTGTCATTTTTACCTAAACAAAACCAGATAATTTACACTTTTGTGGATAGTAGTAATGTAGATAGAAAAGGTAAACTTAAGTAAAGCTCTATTGTATAAAGTTGTGACTTGCTTGTCGATTACGTAACATTTCGAACCTACTTTAGTTAGCGCTAATTGTCATTTTCACCTAAAAAAAACCAGATAGATTTACACTCTTGTTACGTTCCTTCTCCTATAGGTACGTACGAAACCACGTCACGTAGATAGTCACTATCTGTTCGAAACAACATAATATTTTATACTAGGTATCTACATAATAATCAATGTACAGTCAACGGCAGAAGTATCTAGGCAGTATAACTCATTCAAATTTATACAGAGCCTTATCCTGTTGTCATTACAGTCTGTGTGCATACTTCGAGCACTAGGTACAATCGAAGGCATAAATATGTATACATTTTTGGGCCTTATCAATAGATTAAGGTGAAAATATGTAAACATATTTGCGCCCTTGACTGTACGTGTAGCTACTTCTGCTGCTGACTATATCACAAAACAAAACAATTCTTACTCGATTAGTCCACCACCACCACCGCCATATTAGTCCAAGAACGTCCACTCCTGGACAAAGGCTTCCCTTAATTTCATGGGGGTTACTGTCATTATCGCCAAGTTGCCCACTTGACAAGCCTAATCCCAATAATCGCTTCCGTAAACATTAGTGCCTACGCCAATTCTTGGGATTAGGTAGCGGAACCCAGGCACCCTTCAGGATGCAACTGTACTGGGAATAACGCTAGGATGATGATGACGACCCGGGTATGTCCTAAAACTACGACCAAGACCACCGGGGGATGGGCAGCAGCATCCCTGGAATGCGGTGGATATACTGCGATCGCCAACCCGCATGCCAAGCGTGGCTATTATGGCATTTACCCCCCATGAAATTGGGGAGGCCTATGTCTAGCAGTGGACGTCTATGGGCTGATATGGTGGTGGTGGTGGTGGATGATGAAGACTGTCATAATCGCCACGCTTGGCATGCGGGTTGGCGATCTCCACGGCACTCTAGGGATGCTGTCCATCCCCCGGTCCAATAGAAGTTTTAAAGTTAAAGTGTGAAAAATTCGATAATCAACGGCATGTGAAGTGAGTAACAGTGATATCACCAAAATATGTATTATCATGGCCATACTCATAGACGAACTAATAAACTTGGGTTGACATTCGGCGTACAGGAACATCCCTAACTAAACAGGATAGTATTTGTTTACCTGTGTCTGACGGCATCTTTATTGGAGGTGTCTTGGTTTGTTTGACTAGTTCTTGACACGCCTCCATAGTTTGCACCTGACGAGTTTCCATTTTAAGTCAGTCCTGTAAGGACTTGAATAGACGGGTTAAGTTCGGGAGTTATATAGGTACATGAATAGGTAGGCTATAAAAATATCGTTGCAAGTGTATATATTTTTCTTTATTAATATAGTTAAAAAGGCGTGCTGTATTTAAACCTTGTCGTTTTAATTTTACTTGAAAGACAATCACGGCATTATGATGCTTTGGTAGTACCTGCCTATACAATAGATGAAAAACTTCATACAAACAAAACTAAATATGAAAAGCCGGTCAAGAACGAGTTGGACTCATGCAACGAGAATCCCTTGTTATGTAGGGACATATGAACACAGGAATCTAGTTTCTAAAACACGTACATTGCTCACTTCGCCGGGACAGCTAGTATACATTATAAAAATTCGGCCAAGAGCATGTCGGGCCATGCTCAGTGTAGGGTTCCGTAGTTGCCCAATGAACTCCTCGCGGTTTAACAAATCATTTCTGATTCGCACTGCTTCAGTCTGGAATTCTCTTCCGGCGTCTGTATTTCCAGAAGCATATGACTTGGATGTCTTCAAGGTAAGAGTGAATAGGCATCTTCTGGGTGAGCGTGTTCCATCTTAGACTTTGTCTTAACTTTACATCAGGTTAGACTAAGGTCAAACGTAATCCCATTAACAAAAAAAAAAACTCAATTAAAAAAAACAATAACAAGCAAAAGAGAATACTGATCGTATCCGCTATAGTTTTCGTTGAAAGTCTTTATTAAGCTTTACTTCCATGTTCTTTTTCATATTTTTTGGATTCATAGTTCAAAAGTTACACAAAAGAAATACTCTTTTGGAGTGATTATTTCCGAAAATTTTAGTTTATCAAAACGTGTGTGATAAATACCTTTATTCATAGGGTTAAAGACAAAAAACATTCATCCCCACTTTACGTGTAGGGTAGGTACCAGTAGAAAAAAATCCTAGACGGACAGACGGACGGACAGACAGACAGACGGACATGGCGAAGCAATAAGGGTTCCTAGTTGACTACGGAACCGTAAAAAGGAAAACTTGGCACACACACTCTACCTACTTCCTATAAAACGCATTGCCTATCAAACAGACAGAACTCGCATAATTCACTAACTAATAACGCCGTTTTACTTAAGCAACACAAGGGAAAGTTACTCAAAGGGCTCAGACATTCCAAAAGGACCTCCGCAACATTTTAATTAAGTAAAACACTGACCTCAGATAAGTGCGTGCCTTTGTTTTTCTTAGTCCCTTCGTAACTTAATGTAATCTGCTCTGGAACTTAGCAAGAAATATCCCCACGTCAAACCACTTAATTTATAAGCTTTTAATTCTACTCCGAGAATTCATTAGCAGGCCCTAAGTTGGCATGTAGACCAGTGAACGAAGACTTAGTCTACAAAAATTTCCACATTTTGCTTCCCTTAGTAATGTGGATCATGATAATTATTTACTCGTACTGTCCTATTTTCGCTTATAAGATGATTATGCCTCATATTCACACATATTACGTGGCAGCTCTACCCAACATCGCCCCCTAACTTTACTCCTCTCTACATACAACTGTCTGTTTTTTTTTAATACTTCTTGTTAAATTACTATTTGCTTTTTGAAAAATAAATATAATTGCCCGCCTACTGTATGTATTATACATATACTACGATTATATTCACTTTCCATTGTACAAATGACTGTTAGGTTTACCTATCGTACGTTTGAAGAAAAACGTGTTTACCCTGCCGATGACGAAAATATTTGTGTTACGAGCATAATTATTTGGTTCCGTATCTTTGAATTTCTCCTATTGTATCTACTAAATATTTTGTCGTCTAGTACCCATAACGCAAAACCTTATTGAGCTTACTATGGGCCTAGTTTAATTTGTGTAACATTGTCCCCGTAATATTGCAATATTATTATTATTTATTTATATTCTTTATTGGAGAAACAACAGAAGTATTCGACAGAAGAGTATGTTAAAAAATAGTATTGTGTTTAAGACGAGGCATTCGAATTTTTGGTAGTGTTCTTTTCGATATTGTAAGCAAACCACTTAATCTACGCATATGAAATGTTGGTATGTTAATTTTCATTATATAATCTAACAAACTGGGATCGGAAAACATGCAAAGCGAAAATTTTCTCGATAGTTTTTCGTTCCAAACTATGGTCCATTTTTTTATTCTTTTGCTAATTATTCCGGAACTATAAGCATCCAACCTTTGAAATTTTCAGAAACGACGGTAATACTATCTATCTAGCAAACTGGGATATATCATTTTATTTACTTGTGTAGTTTATTTTATATGAATTATTTTATAAATTCGGGAGTTATGCCGCATACGCCTTTGTGTTCATGAGCGCCATCACTGCCTTTTGTCTCTTTTTTTACGCGCGAAAGCAATTGACGCTATCTCATCAAGACTCCGCCTTCAGACGGCGACTTTTGCCGACGACGGATGTGTGCCAAAATTGCGCTGATTTCGTATATGAAAGCGGACGGAGCACAGCAGAGCAAGAAACCAATGGAGTCATCATCATTGACAGTTTTAAATTTGGACAACTATTCTGTGGATACAAGTCGGTCAGTAGTCAAAAGCTATTTATGCGTATATATATATATATACATTATGTAAAGCATAAACTCATATCAAAAGCATATTAAAGAAAACGCAACATGTCAATATACGTGTAATAATAGTAATGAATAGATATGGCGATTTTTACACATTATTACTGAACCGAATTAATCGCGTACAACTGAAATGCTTTCGACTTTTTTTGGGTCGGCTCGTGACCACGGATGTTGTAAAACATTCGAAACGTCGGCCAAACCTCCAAAAAAGGTGAATACATTTCAGTTTACGCGATTAAGTCCCTTTTACCAATAATAAGGTACGGCGATACTTTTTTCCTCAGAATTGATTCTGAGAGCTTATTGTCCAACGCGCTTGAAATCGCCACGTGCTCGTTTTGTCAGGTTTTGTATGGGCTGACAATTAGTATCGAAAATAGTCACACTGCACAGTCATACACAAACCCTGCTGTTTTAGACAATATTTGTGACGATGATTGAGGAATGACTTTATCATCATAATTGCAGCCGGAAAACGTCCACCTACTATTTATATATTTATTTCTAGAAAACTTTATTATGATTAAATACTTTATACTTTTTTTCAACTGAAAGTATGACATCTTATTAAAATACATTCATGTGTTCAATACATAGGTACCAATCCTTTTCTTAAATATTAATTGTATCACAACTATGTATCTTAACGCAGAATTTCACGACTGACACAGCAATATCTAGACACGCGGCAGCGTGTCCAGCCAAGTTCACCTCGGGAACTGACGGACCACATCCGTGTGTTATTTTACACGAACTGTTTGGAGCCACTTTGGACCGCTCAATAACTCCAAGTCTATTTAACATAAAATAATGAAATTTGGTACATGTATTAGGATTCTTTAGAACAACTAGAACCTCAAATTTTATAAATATAGGTGAAATAATTATTGAGATATTAAAGTCTAAAAAACGGCATTTTTACCACTGACTGACTGACTAGTAATCAAAAACCTAACCCACTTCCAGGTGACCTAGAAAAGTGAAATTTGGCATCCAGCATGGTAATTGTGTACATACACATAAAAAAATTAGAAAACTCTAATTTTTTCATTAGTTTTCTTATTATTATTAGTTGTTACCTCAGAACTCCATCATTTATTAACCGATTTGGAAAATTCTTTTTATGTTTGAATTGGTATACTTTCGGGGTGGTCCCATTGTCATCAGGTCAGAGTGTAAGATTTGAGATCTAAATGGGTGCCAAGTTCCGTAGATTCTCTGAAGTGGTGGCAAGTCCGGCACTATATTGTTTACAGTAAAATTAATTTACTGCGGCTTAATGCATTTTGAGCTTTATTTATTTAACAAGGACAACTTAGATCCAATCGGTGTTAGTTATGCTTAGCCTATGTTAGTATACAATTGAAAAAGGAGATTAACTTGGCACTTGACTTGGACTTTAACTTGGCAGTTTTCTTAAATATCCTACAGCTTTTATGGTATTATAACATACTGCATAGAAAACTGCCAAGTTAAGGCTCAAAATGCATTAAGCCGCAGTAAATTAATATTAATGTAAACAATGTGCCGTGCTTGCCGCCATTTCAGAGAATCTACGGAAATTGGCACCCGTTTAGATCTCAAATCTTTTGTCGGCGAAGAAGACAACCAAACATCGCATTTTCTTAATATTGAACTTGGCTCCCATTTTCACATTTATGTTTTTGATGGGATATCATTACTTTTTGTCAATCTTCGCCAAATGGTGCTTTTTAAGGGCGAATGCACGAGTTACTTTACAAAATACCCAAATCGCTATAGGTGCACCTCAAATATTTGAAGAGTTCCCTCGATTTCTCCTGGACCCTATGATCAGATTCTTACCTGATATCTATGGGACTACCCCTGAACTATACCGTTTCAAACAAAAAAAGAATTTTCCAAATCGGTTAGTAAATGACGGAGTTCTGAGGTAACTAGCATAAATAATAATAATAAAAAAACTAATAAAACAATCACTGTTTTCGGATTTTTTCTGGTGTACACACACAATTATCAAGCTGCATGTTAAATTTTAACTTTCTAGGTCACCTAGAAGTGGGTTAGGTTTTTGATTACTAGTCAGTCAGTCAGTCAGTCAGTGGTAAAAATGCCGTTTTTTGGAATTTAATATCTCAATAACTATTAAACCTATATTTATGAAATTTGGGTTTCTTGTTTTTCTAAAGGATCTTAATACGTGTACCAATTTTTTTTATGTTAGATAGATTTGGAGTTATTGGGGGACAAAAGTGGCTCCAAACGGTTCGTGTAATATAACACACGACTGCTGTCTGTCAGTTCCTGGGGTGAACTTGGCTGGACACGCTGCCGCGTGTCTAGATCGTGACTAGAGCATTCGCTCGTGAAAAGTACCATTTGGTGAAGTTTGACAAAAAGGAATGATATCCCATCAAAAAGATAAATGTGAAAATGAGAGCCAAGTTCAATATTAAGAATATGCGACGCATGGTTGTCGTCTTCAACGACAAAAGAATTGAGATCTAAATGGGTGCCAAGTTTCATAGATTAACTAAAAAGGTGCCAAGTCTGGCACTAGATTGTTTACAGTAAAACTAATTTATTGCGGCTTAATGCATTTTGAGCTTAAACTTGGCAGTTTTCTTAATTACCCAACAGCTTTCATAGTATTATAACATACTGTCACGCGTCGCATATTCTTAATATTGAAATTGGATCTCATTTTCACGTTTATGTTTTTGATGGGTACTTATTTTCCCATACAACTGTTGGTTTGATAAGTGGCACGTGACGTCATATTGTAGGAGCCTTTTCGGAGGCCACTAGCATCGAGCTAGGTTTGTCCTTTGTTTGTTGACCAACTACAATAATGACATTTGATTGTCATCAAAAACTGATTCAAATGGCACCATGAAAAAAAATAGTTAACGTATTTCAATAAAAAAAATCTCTATTCATTCTATGTTGTTGCTCCATTTTTTGTTTTGATAACTACACGCGCCGCACGAGCATGGCGAATGAGTGTATCTAGCGGGTGGCGGGTTGGCGCGGGTGATGGGCGGAGCAAGCGTGGGAATTATTTTAGGTTGCCTTGTCTTAATCACCTTGGGTTCTACACGCTGCGATCTTACACATCATATTTACTTTGAATATGCTAGTATCATATCTCACTATATCACCCTGATAGCACGGAGAGGACCATTATGAATATTTATGACAACGGCAAAGAATTTACACGTGAAATTCTATTTTAACGAAGCAGCTTACATCGCATTTGTTCGTTGATAGGAATCAACATGGGAATTTCTATATTTAACATCCCAATTTTATATTAATATGGGCACATTTTCACTAGTCGTAATATTCCGTATTCCACATGCGGGGAACTCGTGTTATCTTGTTTTCTACGTTTCCAAAAATAAGGATAGCTTAGTCTATCCTTGTGGTGTATGGTGCAAAATGCGGGCTCTAAGAATGAGTAAAAATGGGCCTCATGTTGTGCACATCATTAGATTTGTAGATACCAATTCACAACAAAATTGCTCTGAATTTTCTGCTACCCATGGCATTCTGTACATTTTTGGCTAAAGAAAATGAGAATGATAACCTTGGTAGTATTGCTAAGTAGATACAGTACGTATAGTGTCTTTGTCATTTACTGCACAGCACAGGGTATCTGGAGTCTATTACCACTCCAAGCTCCATTCAAGAAGTTTAAATCCAAGACCAATCTTTCACGCATGGATTTAGCTGAGAATCCCTCCATTATTTTTAGGTTTTAGTTGTGCGTCGTGTAACTTACTTGTTAATAATTGCATTGCACTCTGGTAACACGTTAAGCACTGTAAGTTATAGCCTAAGGAATAAAAAAAAAATTGATTCGATTCCAGAAACAATCCTCGTTGACTGGGATAAAATGCCTCGGTAACTATATGGCGACGGTGAAGTGCGTTAAGCCAGAGTTTGACAAACTTTGGCTGCGATTGTTCGCTATGTAATTAAAATGTGGAGAGAAATCAGAAACTAGGACGCATTTTAGGAGACACGTTCAGGAAGTAGAAAATGTAAAAATATAGATAATTGAGGAAATGGAAGTAAACTCGTAGTTTAGGAATGAATATTGCGATCTTTCATGGCGACAGAGTACCAGCACTATATAAAAATTGTACACTGTACTCGTATTTGTGTAAAACATTTTGTAACTTAGAAGTGATTAATACGCTTGGAAATGTTGGTGTACTACTAATACTTTATACATAATTAAAAAACACGGGAATTGGAGACACATGTATAGTCGAGGAATGAAACGATTCGTCACTTTTCGACCTTAACTGTGTTAAAATAGAGTCGAAAAGTGATGAACCTTTTCATTCCGCGACTGTATCTACTGCAACATGTGTTGCCAACGTCATAAAAACTCGCGCGACTTTCCTTAACGTATCTGACAAGATCAGGCCACACGTGATTCCACAGGACACATTATGCGGTTATGACACCTGCCTGTATTCAGAACTTTTAGAGCGGGACGTACATATATGTTAGAGGGAGAGGCTTCAACTCCCCTCCCCTATTCAGAATGCTAAATTCAGGACAATGTTAAGCCGGCGTTAGCGCTTGTTGCGCGACATCATGTCAATAGAAGTGCGATATTATCAGGTCACTGTATCAATTGGAATGTTTAATTTGTGTGTCATATTTTTACACTTCAGAAGTGCGTCGTATTATTTTCTCAAAATGATCCAATTATCATAGAATAATAGTTTCACAGTAGCATCGATTTGATATCAATTATAGCAAGATGCACCACACGTTATAGCAACAACAGCTCTTTAGCGATAAGACCGCTCTTGTTGTTTAACTCTAAGCTTGTTCAATATTGTGTCCTTTTTTGAAGTGTACCCCACCACCATCACCATATCTGCCAAAGGACGTCCACTGCTGGACATAGGCCTCCCACAATTTCATGGGGGGTAAATGCCATAATCACCACAATCAATCGCAGTATTCCCACCGCACTCCAGGGATGCTGCTGCCCATCCCCCGGTGGTCTTGGTCATAGTTTTAGGACATACACAGGTCCCTTGGTTTGAGGTGTACATTAAGGTGTATTCGTATTGTATTGCATCAGCGGGCGGTTACGTAACGTTTTCAAACGTATCTAATCAACTAGCGCTGTTTCCATGGCAATGCGTGTATGAGTATACGCAGTTACGTACATATAGATTTCTAATTGATATTCGGGCTCAGTGTATTAAGCAGGCAGTGGAGTGTAGCAATCTATTCCAACCAACCACAGGTTCGGGAAATTGGGGATAGGGAATTCGGAATGATTGAGTTATTGTTCTCGATGTAAGTACTTAAAGTTAGTGAATTCGTAGTTTTTATAATTTTCTGTGCATTCACATTAAGGTTACAAGAATATTGTAAAATGATTAATTTAAGAAACTACTGAAGAACGAAACTATTAAAGTTTCTCTTTTGTCATTTTGGCTATGGAGCGCTAAAAAGAGTAATTGCTATTAAAATATTATTCTTCTAAGTTCAAATATTATATATTTTTTTAATATTTAGTTGATAGGTTTTTTTCAAATAAAAATTTGTTTATTAATGTTAATAAATAATATAAATATGATTGAAGACTCCTCTCGCGTTAGTATTTGTCATACGCAGTGTCTAAAATTGAATTGTTTAATTGTGATTTTTAACCCATTTTGTAATATTAATAAATAATAAAATTTACTTTACTAAATATAAATATTTTCAAAATTGCTTTCTTGGGGTTAGATATGAGGCTATTACATATCATTTTAGGTACTTATCATCATCACTGAGGTTTCAGGTATATATTACAAATAATGATTCAACCGTATCATATCTGGAGGTGCCAAAATTTGGTACATATGTATTGAAAATATTTTTTATTTTAATTTAAAACAAGGGACGTACATAATTATAATGATATGATATATTTTTAGAATCGGCTTAGTAAGGTTTCATTAGATACCACACACATTAGTTTTCAAACTTTTTTTCACATACAAAAACAAGATGACGTCATAACTCCTCTCCTTTTTTGTTTTTTTTTTTAATGCTACTGGTCAAATTGATGCGTATGGCCTAAAGATCAACCGTACCGATTTTCATGATTTTAACACCATTTGCAGCTTTTTTACTGAATTTCAAGGTGTACTGCTAGCAGTAATGGAACTTTGCCGTACTGATTCATACTTTACTGTACTAAGGTCACAACTTTACAAAATTCATGTAACGGCACACCACGTCCACGCTCCGAAACTTCGATGAATAATAAAAGGCCGAGTTCGTGATTTATATCCCTGAGAGCATAGACTAATAAAACAAACGGACTACCATTGTCTGTACATGCAATGTCGTGATTCTTTACAGTAAAATGTGGGATGTAACTGGCGTCATCATTTACCGACCTAGTATTTCACACGGCAATTAGACCTCTGTTGATAATAAACTCCGCCACTAAACGAATTAAATCGACAGATATAATGTTGCCAGGAGTAGCTAAAAACAAATAGTGACGGGTATATGTCGACAAAAATATAATCGATAAGTATAACGTTGTATTACTAAACGAATTCCATTATTGTATTCTATCAGATATGCATAAAAGATGTCCTTGGGCGGCGACAGCCTCTTCCTATCCTATCAAGTAGTTAGTACCTGAGCTGCGAAAAGCAAACGAGCGAAGTTCGAATATTTCCCTCTCTGTCGCACTTGCTAGTTCGAGCAACACACAGATATTCGAACTTCGTTCGTTTTCAATTCGCGGTAACAGCTCTGCTTTGTCATTACTCATTAACAAAAAAGTGGTCAACATTTTTGGGATATTGATTTATTCGCTGCGAAGTTTTTTCCTGTCGAGTTTTAAATATATAATAAATAATATACCTAAGTATACACTACCGCTCATAAGTATTTAGGCACCCATACCTTTTTCCATACATCTGTATACAAAAATGACTTTCAGAAATACACTACCAAGTCAGAGTCCCTTGACAGTTTTGCGTGTATTTTGCACTTTTTATTTAGTTGACTTATTGAGCCTTAAATTGATGCCAGAGACCCCGCTTTAAAATGGTTGTTTTTTTATGCAATTACTTAAATAACTACTAATTGCCGGTTCATAGAAAAGGCTCAAGAAGTCAGCTAAATGAAAAATGCAAAATGCACGCAAAACTGTCAAGGGACTCTGACTTGGCAGTATAATTCTGAAAGTCATTTTTGTATGTTTGAAAAGGTATGAAACAATGATTGATTGTAATACGACACTACCACTAAAACTGTATACAAATACTCTTTTCACTTGTCGTGTTCGAAAAGTGTGTGTATTCAGCTTATCAATCAAGCGTACCAAAGTAGTACATTTATTCCTGAGGTAAAATATGAATACATGTTTATTACTTCCAAATCATTTTAATTTGAGCAATTGCAAGCATATTTCTATTATAATTAAAATGTAAAAATCGGCCAAGAGCATGTCGGGCCATGCTCAGTGTAGGGTTCCGTAGTTGCCCAATGAACTCAATAAAAAAAATTAAATAGGAATACCTTCGCAGCGTTTCATTCATATGTCTTTTACAAAGAAGGAAAGACTTTTTACGATAACTCAAAAACGGCTTAACTGATCATGTCCGCTATAGTTTTCATTGCAAGTCTTCAATAAGCTTTACTTTCATGTTTTTTTTGACCCATAGTTCAAAAGTTAGAGGAGGAGGACACATTTTTTTTTCTTTCGGAGTGAATATTTCCAAAAATAATCATTTATAAAAAAAAAATGAATGAGGGCCTCTATTCATTTTGATAGACCTATCCAATGTAGGGTTGAATAAAAAAAAATCATCCCCACTTTACGAATAGGGAAGGTACCTTTAATTTTTTTTATTCTACGACTTTGTCAGTTTTATTGATTTATGAATCCATACCAAATTTCTACTTTCTAGCACTTTTCTCAAACATGTTAGAAAACAAAACAATAAAAAACTACAATGTAAAAAAAATAAACAAAATACAAAACATCCGAAAATAGCAAAGCATCACGCCAAATAACGGAAATTAAATAAAAACGCGAAAAATGCTACTAAATACAAGCACCATTTAAAAAAACACGAAAGAACTAAAAAAATACCAAAAAACACGTAAAAACTAAACAAATAACAAAAAACATGGAAAAACAAAAAAATGTCGAAAAGTACAAAAAAATACGAAAAAACTTTTAAAAATTCCAAAAATAACAAAAACAAAAAACGACAAAACTAAAAAAATATATAAATACTCGAAAAATTTGAAAAAAAAAAACATTATACAAGAACGATAAAAAAAACCGGAAAAACCTATAAAAATACCAATTTACATAACAAATTAAAAATATATCGTGGCGGTTGGCTCTATGTAATATTTCCTTTATCAGTTGATTTTAGTATGCAAATTTAAAAAGTTAGAGCAGCGGACAATAATGTTAGCTTCATACATTCTCCATACATTACTTCTTGGCCACAGGTAACTTCATGTCCTCTTTTCGTGATATTAATGCATACATTTAGGCGCATGTTTGAGAAAAATAATTTATGGTGGAGTTTATTTTAGCTCACAACTGTTACATTGCCAGAAAGAATTTACTTTCCATTTATAGATATAGGTTTCGAGAAACAAAAGCTTGGTGCTCTTTTAAGGGTATTAAGAAGCATGAGAATTTACTATTTGTTTAAATAAAAAAAACGATGTATGTGCCTCACTTCGACGAATGAACTCTACTCAACCGAGAAGTTGCTTTGTGGGGGCGACTCATGATGCAACATACTTATACATTGTAGAGGGCAAATACGCAACAACCGAGTTAAATTAATAATTTAATAATATCTAAAAAAAAAATTTTTTATACCATTCGGTGGCAAACAGCCGTACGGCCCGCCTGATGGTAAGCGGTCACCGCAGCCTATGGACGCCTGCAACTCCAGGGATGTCACATGCGCGTTACCGACCCTTTAAAAATGTATACACTCTTTTCTTGAAGAATCCCATACTGTAGTTACTCGGGAAAATATTGATGTTCAGACGTTTAATTACGTACTGATGTACCCACACGCTACTGAACTAAATTACACACGTAGTCCAACTTAAGCTTAAGTGTCATACAAAGTGACTGGCACATAGACCTTTCTATTGAAATACCGTCTACAGTGTTAGGCTTATTATTGTAGAGAAACATTTTCGGCGAACGTACCCCGACCAAATCGGAGACATTCTGCAGAAAGTCCAGGTCAGGAGTACCATAGATCGGCGCGCATGCATAAAGAATGTTACGAAAGTTCATTAAGCGAAAGTATGTCAGGATCGTAGCAAGTGGAAATCCGTGATCTCTGCCTACCCCTCTGGGAAACAGGCGTGATTATATGTATGTATGTATGTATGTATGTATGTAAACATTTTTCACAGGCATAGACTGTCCTCTTGATTTATTCGTCCATGGCCGAGAGGAAGCCGTTAGGTCCTTGTCACTTCGATTGTTTTATGTCGGGGAGCGTTATAGCGACCAAGTTGAGAAGGGTGCAAGAATGTACGTGTTCAGTATGCAGTCGGTTATACGGGTTGGAAAATTGAGGGTGACACTTGAAGATGTTATTGAAGAGTTCACGGAAGAGTTAACAGGATATATCGAAAAAGTTGACCGAATATATGCATCAAAATTATAATTTGATTGGTTTGTACTTTGACAGGACCCGGTTATGTCCTAAAACTACGGCCAAGACCACCGGGGGATGGGCAGCAGCATCCCTGAAGTGCGGTGGAGATACTGCGATCGCCAACCCGCATGCCAAGCGTGGCGATTATGGCATTTACCCCCCATGAAATTGGGGGAGGCCTATGTCCAGCAGTGGACGTCTTTCGGCTGATATGGTGGTGGTGGTGGTACTTTGACTGATTTGATGATTCGACTGATTTCAGTTCATAGCTTGATCTATTTAATTACGTAAATAAAAACGATAACATATTTATCAGAATAACGACCAAATGAGTATTATTTATGTACAATTCATCACAATACACAAAACATTATACAGCTCAATCATTTTTTTTTTAAATTAATACAGAATATCAAAAATAAAAACTAAACAACAGGTGGTATCGCTCAGCGATATCTTCCAAAATATTTAACACACAATAAGCAATGCATATGAAACGCCTGAAGTGGAAATGGGCGGGCCACGTAGCTAGATTTACAGATGAAAGATGGACACAAATGGTTACTAATTGGTCAGGCCCGAGTGGCAAAAGAGCCAGAGGACGCCCTAGAGATCGTTGGGTAGGCGAATTAAAAAAAATAGCTGGTATAGAATGGACCATGAAAGCAAACACAAGAGCAACTTGGAAAGTGTTGGAGGAGGCCTTTACCCGTCAGGGGCCCTAACTATCGAACTTTATTAGTTATAATACTCGTACGCAATAGTTAGTAATAAATCTGTGCATGATAGGTTCAGGAAAACATAATAAAAGGCTTTATTATTATTATTAAACAATGCATTATTCGGCCTGTTTAGCCTAGTTAGTAGTGACACTACCTCTGAAGCTAGAGGTCCAGGGTTCGAATCCCGGTAAGACAGTAACGTCGTACAAATTGTAACGTCGTCCACCGTCTGAAACATCTACGCAGACCAGTCTATACATCCATCATATCACCCGAAGGACGTCCACTGCTTGACATAGGTCTTCCCCAATTTCGTGGGGGTCAAATGCCATAATCGCCACGCTTGGCATGCGGATTGGCGATCGCAGTATCACCACCGTACTCCAGGTATGCTGCTGCCCATCCCCCGGTGGTTTTGGTCGTAGTTTTCGGACATACCTGGATCCCCGAGTCTACACATATGGCTGTCCAATCCAGAGCTAGTATAAACGCAAAACGATGACGCAGTCAAATTGTATAATTATCCTAATTAAATAAACATTTGTATCAGTTTTTGAACGCTAACTGAAAGCTGAATTAATACTATTATGCCACTAGTTCAACCGAAGTTGTGGGTTCTAAGGCACTTTGTGCTCAAAGTTGGGTGAGTTTTAGTTTTCACTTTTAAGTGAACATATCCCATAAATTATAGGGAAATTATTCTCTGTGGAGCACTTATTCGACACGTTACGCAACAAAGCAAAGACAGCTTGAAGACATAGCAAGTTAATAAGTTTTATAATGATAATGGATGTGAGTTCCCCTTATACCCCATCAGGGAAATAGGGTTCGCAGAAAAGTTCTCCATTCTTCAGGATCTTGCGCGGCTTGATAATATGATAAAAAAAAAATTACATGCCTTTTTTTAAGCTGTAGAATTTTACCTCCAACTTAATGGTACTAAGTTATTATATTTATTCTATATTGTAGATAGTTCCGAAGTTTCTCATGCGACTAATAGGTAGTGGATGATTAATGACTTGCAATATTTGATTACATTGTTACATAAGTAAAACATAACAGCAACTCGTTAGACTGGTGACATTAAGGCAGGGTGTAACTGTGGTAGTGGCTGGATGTAGAAAGCCCGTAATTGAACATTACGAGTATGCCGAAACATAGCTGATGATGATAATGATAAATACATAGGTGCATAGTTACAGGGTGAAGATAATACTCAATTCGAGTTGTTGAGAGTGGTCAAATTTTGTTTTCTGAAGTGTTTTAGAGACCTAAAGGTTAAAAAATAACATCAGTTATATCCTGATACTCCTGTACATCACGATTTCTATAAACTACGTTTCCGATTAGGTATGCAATACGAGACGATAAAACAATCAAGCACATTCCTGTTCGTACCGTCTAAACGTAACAAGTGAAATGTTATTCGAATGCAAAATGCATTCCGATCTCATATCGAATACGCCATTCAATTGTGAGCTAGCATTCGCAATATGTACTTACCGACTATTTTAGACCGTCCAGCATGAGTCAGATCTGCTCTTCTACGTAGTTTTTATGAATCCCAGGTACATGTTATAGTGGAGTGGTAGAATGAGTTGGGAAAAGCTGTGAATTGCATACCTGTTCTCCGATTGCGAGAGCTATTTACGATCGTCGTTTGCCGAAATGAGAATTTAAGCGTCGCGAAATGTGGCGAAGCGGTGCGCTAAGAACTTCACGACGAAGTGAAATGTCATAAACTGGTTTTATTATAAGTTGAAAGAAGTGGTTGTCCAACGGTTTGATGACGTAAGATATCTTTAGCAGATGGAAAATTAAATGTTATATGTTGTCGTAAGCACTAGCTCCCTCCTTTAAAACGAGGGGTGCCTGTAGAGGTGGATTATACTATCAGATTTAGTGTTTGAGAGGCACAGCAGTATGCCATCTTGCTCATACTTGGAGCAGCTTTAAGGGATCCCCTAAATACATTTATTTTACTTAAATTACTTTATAAATTCTCAAAATAAATAAGAATGATCTTCGCAATAACTTACATATAAAGTTATTCAGACATTGAGGTTTTAAAACCAGCTACCTAGACTATACCTATATATAACTACTAGATACCTATTTAACAAAGCCGACTTCGATTCTTGCAATGAGGAGATTTCGAAAATCGACTGGGCGAGGGAATTTACTACGAAACGTTGGATGAGTGTATCGACTATTTTTACTCAGTGTTCGTTAATGTCAGAGACAAATATGTACCTTCAAAAATATGTAAACCGGACTCATATCCCAATTTGTACTCGCCGGCTCTAAAACTTACTATAAAAGAGCAGTATAAATATTACCGTAAATTCAAAAAATATCATAACCTATGCGATGCCGAGTCCTTTAAATTGTTGCGTAGCAGGGCAAAGATGCTAGAGGCTAAATGCTACTCTGCCTATATTTCGTCAGTAGAATCCGCAATTGTTAGAAATTATTTTCAGTCCACTTTCTTGAATACCGACACTTGCAATGCCGCATCTACTGATGACACTCCGAACCGGTAACCACATGTTATTGACACCAATCTAGTATCTGATATGTCTGCAATCGAAATTGACCAGGACGTCGTGTGTAGCATGCTGCTAAAACTCGACCCTGTTAAATCTGCGGGCCCTGACCTCTTGCCAGCCGTATTTTTAACTGGCTGCGCTAAAACTTTAGCTAGGCCAATATCATTACCATACAAAAAATCGTTACGCGAGTGTAAAGTACCCAGCCTATGGAAATCAGCTTTTATCACGCCTGTTCACAAAAAAGGGTCGAAAATTGAGGTAACCAACTATAGACCCATATCAAAATTATGTATAATTTCTAAAGTGTTTGAAAAAATTATTCACAGTCAGGTTTATGCAGCTATTCGTCATTCCCTTCATGAATCCCAACACGGTTTTCTGCCTGCTCGATCAACTGTTTCTAACTTGGTTCTTTTCAATGACTTTTTAACATTATCTATGGACAGCGGTCGACAAGTTGACGTCATTTATACCGATTACATTAAGGCATTCGATCGCATTAACCACAAGCGTCTATTATATAAATTAGAGTGCATCGGCATTAGAGGGGACTTGTTCAGGTGGTTCTCGTCCTATACTGACAATCGTACTCAGGCTGTAGTCGTGAGCAATTACATCTCTAGCTGGGTGAGAGTCCCCAGCGGCGTGCCGCAAGGATCTTTGCTTGGCCCGTTGTTCTTTGTTATCTATGTTAATGATATAGCTATTGCTTTCTTTTCTCACGTCAAGGTTGCTCTGCTTCGCAGATGACATGAAGATCTTTGCTTCTGTGTCGACACAGCGTGAAGCCGAGGCACTTCAAAGTGACCTATCCAGACTGGATGATTATTGCTCACGCAATCACCTCGATTTTAATCCCTCTAAATGCTCAGTAGTTACTTTTACACGTAAAACTAATACAGTTTCATTCGATTATCAACTCAAGGGCCAACCCCTGCAACGTAAGGCTACTGTGCGGGATCTGGGCGTCTTACATGATTCCAAACTTCTTTTTGATAACCATATTAATAATGTCATATCTAGAGCAGAGCATCAAAATCATTAGGTTTCCTGATTCGCTGCTCCAGGGATTTTAAACAGGCTAAAACATTTAAAATACTCTTTTGTGCCCTAGTCAGAAGTACCTTGGAGTATGCTTCCCAGGTCTGGAATCCTCGTTACAAATGCTATCTAATGAGATTAGAAAATATCCGGAAGAAGTTCTTAAAGTATCTTTGCTTCAAATTGGGTATCAACTATAACTCAAATAAGTATTTGGATCTGTGTAGAAAATTCCATCTTCTCCCACTTGAGACACGTCGTAGTATAGCTGATATTTCTTATATACTTAAAATTACAACTAACTCAATCTATACACTTAGTAAATTGAATATCCGTACACCCAGTAGAGCGCGGCGTAAGCCACCACTATTCGTACCGCTATCATCCACTAACTATAGGCGAAACAGTTTTCTCATTAGAGCGAGCAACGGCATCAATGATGTGTTTCAGAGGTTTGGTGATTTGGACCTATTCAGTGTGTTCTTTCAATAAAACGACTCTTGTCACGGCAATTTTTCGGCAAAAGTAGGATATAGTTTAAGAAATGTTTTTGGTTGTTATTAGTTTATTTAGAATTAATTTATTTAGAGTTAATGTAGCAGTACTATCAAGACGCATGGCGTTGTGTTTTTGCTTAGCTTTTCTCTCACTCTTTTCTTGTATAATTTACTATGCTATCAGTGGGGATCTGTTGTTAGCTCACTGTCAGTACTGCTTTAAGTTGTTGTGTATTATCTAAGCTGATGATCTTCCTAAGTAAATAAATAAAATAAATAAAATATTATAAAACTTCCATTAATATAGTTATTTTGCCTCATTAACCTACCGACGACTGGCGTCCTACACATAGTACATAGGTCCCAATTAAGTATTGACTCTTTGTTAGGCGCCTTCCTGACTTGTCGATGCGGGGGTGGTACGATATGAGAAAATTGTCAGCTGTCAGTGTCAACCGATACTAATGCAGTACTGCCTCACTTCTGCGCATGGTATTACTACTGCGCAAACGTATTACTGACAGTATTTCGTCAAGTGAGGAAATCTCACATCGGTAAATTCACGTCAAAGAGCAAAATACCTATGAAATATCGCTCCCGCCCCGCCAAATCAGGAAGTCGCCTTAATTTGACAGAGTATAAATTATTCTGGCAATTTTTGATACCCAGTCGTCAGGAGGCTATAGCGGATCGCCCATAATTCTGGGAAACTGCACGTACACTACACATCGTATGTGCGCAAGCCATGCGCAAGCTCAAAAATACTGAACCGCCTCTCATTATGTTTTTAAATATGTAGATAGGTATGCCATGCAATAGTAAGAGGTGTATAGTATTATGGATTAATAAAGTAATGACGGAAGAGTATTTGGAGTGTTAAGAAAATACTGGTTCTTACTTTGATACTGTTCTTTAGCGTAAATGAAAATGAAATCTAAGTTAAACACAAATTATACCTACAAATCTAGACTATGAATACGAGATTTTGTTATAAATCTGTACAAATACATAAGAAAACTTCCAATAACTCCCAGAAATAAATATTTGCGCTAATCAAGTAACCAATATTTATTTCTGATGAACATAATTATAACCAAATAGGTACTTTTTTATAATTAGATTCTTAATTGATTTGACGATATAAACTCGGTAACTTTTAGTGAAAATTCTGCCAAAATTCACTTCCAAAACAAGGGCGCAAACAAAAATGCATTAAAGGTATTACCGCCCGACTCTTTCACTTAACATTAATTGTTGGCCGCGCACCAAGAGCACTTTACTCGCAAACTTGAAATTAGTACATCGATATGGAGTGCCGCTGCACTTCACTAGTGTGAAAAGGTAACTGTATAATGTCAGTAAAGGATAAAATGTGGTTGGTAGACATGTAATACTTCTGTTTAAATGGGTTATAAATTAAATCTAGAATTGCATGAGAAAAATATGACGCAATAAAGCTTTATCTCGCAGTGCAGTGAAATGAGAAAGTAGGACGCCCTTTTAAAGAGACTGCTTGCCGGAGATCGCAAGCCATTCGATATTTAAAGATATCGAAAATTTTTAACAATTGGCTAGTTGCGGTAAAGGTGCTTTTTTTATTTTATTTATTTTATTAAAAATAGTATATTACACAAAGTACGTAATAACTATGTCTTGCTTCCTCTACTGCTACCAATAAATTTTGGCGCAATAGTAAGTAGTCAGGGTCATTGCTACACCGAATATAGGACACCACTGTCAACTTGATGATGACTGAGAACAATGATGATGATGATGAAAAAAAAAACTTAAGAATAAAATAATCTCTTTTAATATTGTTTTGTTCAGTCGATAACCCTGGCGTACGCCATCGCACTCTTACTACACTCGACGTAGTATAATTTCGTGGTGTCCTTCTGACCTTTTATGCATGTAGCGCATGGGATTGGGTTTATGTAACTAATATCAATTGATAACTTTTACTACTGAAAAAAGGCCTCCACCAAGGATCTCTACAATGTCCGATCTTGTACCCCCGTCCTCCAACGGCTATTCGCGATTCGAACCAAATCGCCCGTCCACCTTGTTGGCGACCTTCACAAACTGCACTGCAAATATACAGGTAAATTACTTTGGAGACGTTTTTGCATCTGTAGTAGTATTTGTATATTTACAGGGACACACGTACATGTTGACGTATACAGACACACGTCAACGTGTGCGTGAGGCTGGCTACAAGCTGGCTACAGAGGTCAAAACTACAAATACAAAAACGTTTCGAAAGTAATTTAACTATACCTCCTTGTCCTAGTCTTCATAGGTATATATTTCTAAATGTGCATTAAATAAAGGGTGTAACCAGTCAGTACCTTAAGGCAACTTCCTGACTTGGCGGGGCGGGATCTACATCTATACGATATGCAGTATTTTGTACTTTGACGTGAGCTTACTAAATGCCGCAGAGTTCTCCTCACTTGACGAGATACTGACAGTATACCGGGTGGAACAGACCGATGGACTTTTCTGTGTTAGCCTTGGGTTTTAGAGACTTTTTGCATCTCTAAAACCTAATGTTTTGACTATGGGGACTCTTTACATCTCCGCTTTTATCTATATTTATATTTTTGACCATAGAGACTCTTTACATCTTTGCATTATGGATAGAAGTTCATAGAAAGTGGGCCCCCCAGGTTATTTCTGTGAGTTGATTGATGCTGCTTTGTATTCATGTCACTAAATGATATTGTAATTTTATTGTAATCCTTGACATGTAAAAGAGCCCTTGAAGCCTACTTGTAGAATAAATGTTTGAAATTTGGTACTATACTTTTGCCTAATAAATGTTAACTAGTTACCCGCGCGGCTTCGCCGCGTAGACGTACTACGAAGAACGCAAGCGAAGCCACGGGATAGAATATGCGTATTCCGAAGGTCGATTACAAAGTCGATTTAAAAACATTCGTGCTTGATCATCACGGCTAGTCGTCAAATTTACAATAACTGTCAGCCTTATTTCAAGAAATGAGATCTACCTACTGACTATGAGAATTTCTATGAAAAATATGCATCTTAACAACTTCAGTCAATTAGGCCATCTGATAATAATCAGATAATATTAGTGTTTTGAATGTGTGTGCGTTGATTGTTTCAGTGTAATGATGCGTAGTAATAGGAAAATATTTTGTATGTGTGGTTTTTTATGTGTGTGTTACCTCCCCCAATTTACAAAATATTTTGTTTGCGTTAGGTATTTCTTTATTGGTGGTTCACCTAAGTTGTGTCCACATAGGAGTTAGGGTAATTTGTCGAGGTCCCTCTCGGGGACCAACATGAGAAGCCAGGAGAGGAAAAATAAAAACAAAATATTTTGTTCGGTAATGTGCGCTGATGGCGTCTCTTGTCTAAATAAGGCTCTAATAAGGTACGCAAACTCAGAGTACCCCAGAGAAGACGTCTAATAATAATACCGCTACCGAGCGAGATGATCATATCATATACTTACTAAATTGAATAAGAGTGACTGTAAGGGATATATCATTTGTTGTGTTTGTCATAGTTCCGCAATTAAGAATGTTCTGTGATATGAGAATCCTATCCTACCCGCCCTTAGAGTACCCCTGAGAAATTTTCAAATAATAACACCACTACCGAGGTCATGTACTAAATGGAATAAGAGCGACAGAGAGAGATACATAATTTGTAGTCTTTGTCATAGTTCCACTTTTTTATTTGGCTCATTATCATGTCCACGTCATATCCGCCCAAATTAAAGAGGTTGTTTATGATAAGGCGCCAGCCGTTTAAGACAAATTCTCAATTTAGGTGGGTAAGAGCTTTCCCGTCCCCCTTGGTGGAACTCGTACTCGTATAGGATCTCTTTAGAAATACTCTAAGTATCCTCTTAACCTATTCTATCTAATCTAGAAAAAAACAATGCATGCGACATTGGCAATATTGGTATTAACATTTGATGCCGGAACCACGCAATCGGCCATTATGGGCCAACGTATAGGTCGCAGTTATACATTAAAGGCCATCGCTTTCCATCAGGTGAGACTAAGGTCAATCGCCAGTCAGTCAATCATAAAAAAACATATTTTCATCTCGTTCCACCGCATAACTGCGTCTTGTACGTGGCCCATCATGGCCCATCGTGTGGTTTTGGCATGACAGTTGTGAGGTCTATATTGTCAAGTGAAGTAACTGGGTTAAAATCTTTCGTTATCTATCTCTATAACACTTGCTTATTGGTGTGATAGAGAAGGAAATATAATGAACTTCGATCTTCGGGTGTTTCGGGTAGACCCCCTGAAAACCGGCACTGTCGCTGTTGCAGGTGACACTGATACAGTATAATTTTAACTTTTAATTGAACATGTGCAATAGTGGTAATCTTATTCGTCCTTTCAATGTACCTACGCCCTTTTAGAACGTGGCAGTTTAACGTGACCATTATCCCCCTTATTTTGGACATTTTTACTGAAACGTAACAAAGACAAATGTACATGTCCTCTAACTTTTCGAGTATTATTAACCTTTTCGACGCTAACAACGTACTTATATTGCGCACCAACGGTCCGAAGCCAACGACGTATATATCCGTCTTGGCCTCTAATGAGATATCAACCTACATGCATTTCTATAGGGTTCAACTTTGCGTTTGACATCCTCAGACAAACATTGATGAATAGCAAATTAACCCCTTGAACGCTATACTTAATGAACGGCAGTGACACTTACACGTCAGCTAAAGAACGAAGGTGATTTTGACAACGTACGTTATAACTCCCATGTTGTCGACAATTAAAGGGTTTAATTATTTTTCTGACGTCTTAATTTTGTTAAAGTATTTAACCTTTTTAGCGCACTCTCAATAGAAATGCATCTAGGTTGATATCGCATTGGACGCCGTCACCATGACGGATATATTCGTCGTTTTGTCGAATCAATGGTGCGCATATACGTCGAATACGTTATTGGCGTCGTAAAGGTTAATTAGTGCAACATTGTTTTCTCGTTGGTTTGATCTGAATCCACCAATAAGTAACGTCTACTGATTGAACTTCTTTACTTATGATCACCCTACTGGTATGGCAATAGGTGGAAGAGAGACACACTTAGACAAAGCTAGCCTCTTCTCTTTCAAAATGTTTTGCAGCTTATCTATGATTAACTCAGAAACAGTTCTGTAACTCACAACGTAAAGTTTAATTTGGTTTGTCATTGTTTTGGCAGATATCAATATCAGTCAAGATATACGGAACGTATATTTGAAACGTCATTGGTTTGTATATCAACTTCTTTGAAGTATAAACCATGACAATTTAATATTGACGTAATTAGAGCACAAAAAAAAAAGTTGACACAATACGTCTGTCATTTATGTAAAGTGTAAATACTTAGACCGAATATTATGTATTGTCTTCTAAACAAATTAGTAATTTTACTTTCGTTTATTGTTAATAATATTGAGTATTTCTCGACTCAAAAGTTTTATATTGTAATGCTGTACCAGATATTTCTTACAGGAACATTTTAGTTCATATTTAATTTTATGTCATCCGGAATCATACCATAGCCAGTTCCCAAGTCACGTGGAGGTCACGTGTTAACCAAGCTAAATTTTGACACCTCGTACAATTCTACCAAGGTAAGCTGACCCGTCACTTGTATGCGGCGTCATCGAACACGATTTTGAGGTTTATATTTGTCGGGGCATCCAGGATTTTTCGTAAATATCAATTTAATAAATTTTCCAGGATAAAAATCAAAAAACTAAGACCTTATTGCAAATCTGCAGCATGGGACGAATCCTATGGTATATAATTTATCAAAATCGGTCCATAACTGTAGATCTGATGGGCGTTGTAAGGATCGGCTTCGCGTAATATATATATAGATATTCGTAACCGTTTTCGAGTTATAGCATTTTAAACATCAATAAAAAACAGCATATTTCAACCCTATCTTATAAGGAAGCTAGTGACATAGTAGATATAAGTAGTCATGTATCACATTTTGCGACATATTTCATATTTATTTATTCATTAAACAGTACAAGATTGTGTTTGAAATTGTTAATCATACTTAAGAGGGCGCAGCACGTTTGGTTCTCCATACAAACGTATTTATGCTCTCATTTTAAAACGCCATGCTAGAATAACATGAAACTTTGTATACACAATGGGATCCAGCTTGTCTAGGGCGGAAATTAGTATCTGTTGCTTGAAATCATAATGGCGAAAAAATACAGCGATTATTAAGGTTTTCATACAAGCCGTAAAAAACTCAAAAAACCGCTGTATTTTTTTTCTTTTTTTAATTTCTAGCAACAGAAACTAATTTTCGACCTAGGTATGCCGGATCCCATTGTGTATACAAAGCTTCATGTTATTTTAGCATGGCGTTTTAAAATGAGAGCCTAAATACGTTTGTATGGAGAACCGATCCACAGCGATCGTCCTGCGCCCTCTTAAGATTAAGACCAAAAATAAATTTGAAATTCTCATTTATTCTGTTTAAATAATAAACAACAAAACAGAATAAATGAGAATTTCAAATTGTCCCATGCTCTTACACAATCGGTTACGTGTTCGCATCCATATCCAAATTGTATGAAAGATTCGGATAATTCTATACAAATTGAGGATTCCCAACCTTAATTACGTCACAAAATGGACTTCTTAACTAATAGCGGTTATCAAGAAATTTTAACACGTGTGAGTATAACAGAAATGCGTCAAGTTACTGCTTTACCCCACCCATGTGCACCTATTCCTGAATATTTTATAAGGCACCGGCGCGCAGCCACTTCGCGTCAGTTCGCTAATTGTGATAAAACCGAGCGGGCGAATGAAACTCGAATCTTGTGAGATTTTCTTATGTATATTTAAGTTACAGTTCCTTCAGAGGAAAACGTTATAAAATTGTATCAGCGTTATAATTGTACAGTTTTATTTTATTACTTGAATGATAATGCGCGTCTTTTTAAAAAGAACTGTAAATTTTACGGAGTATACCTACTACAAATTTCAGTCTAGCCCCTGGGTTTTATAAAAATCCGTGAGACCAAATCATCATCATCCTAGGGTTTTTCCTTTTCCCAGTACAGTTGCTTACTGAAAGATGGCTGGGGCCCGCTACCTTCTCCCAAGAATTGGCGTAGGCACTAGTTTTTACGGAAGCGACTGCTATCTGACCATACAACCCAAGGGGAAAACTAGACCTTATTGGGGTTAGGCTTGTCAAGTGAGTGGGCAACTTGACTGTTAGAAATGCTCAAGTCGCCCGAATGCCTCTAACTGCTGTTATAGACAGTAGCTGGGATCAACGACCTAACGTGCCTTCCAAAGCACAGGAGCGCTCAGTTAGTAACCACTCAAAGCTGTCACCCATCCAAAAATTTACCTGGGCCTACGTTGCTTAACTTTGCATACCGCACGTGGCATGCGGGTGCCGCTGAGCCAGGTAAATGATATGCAACAGAATAACATCTAGGTTAATTATTTTTCTATTTTAATTGACACAGATAGATCTTGACTTGTAAACGTGCCCTTGTGGCCTATTTGCTAAATAAATGTTTTAATTTAATAAATATTAAATAAAAATAATTATTAAATAGAATATAGTTAAAATTAAAATTTAATAATAATTATTATTAAATTTCAATTTTAACATGCGTTACACTTATTAATAGACAAATCTGGTTAAAAATAAATAACATTACATTAGGCAATGCAGAATAGAACTAGTACTTTTTTCGGAAGTCAGCATTGGAAAGTGAAAAATTGGTGTTGGCCACTGTCATTGTTGACAACCACTGTCTGCACAGACATATGTACGTACTGAAAAGGGTCGGTCGACAACCTATCCACGGTTCAGTGATTGATAGGAAAATGTGAAGATACGCATTGCGGATGTGAACCGAAGATACGCGGTATTAATACCCGCGCTTGCTTCTTAATAACATAAAAACCGGCCAAGTGCGAGTCGGACTCGCGCACGAAGGGTTCCGTACCAGAAAAAAAAACACCAACAACTACTCTGTTGTATGGGAGCCCCCCTTGATAATAATTATTATTTAAATTTTAGTATTTGTTGTTGTAGCCACAATAAAAATACATAATCTGTGCAAATTTCAACTGTCTAGCTATTACGGTTCTTGAGATCTAGCTCGGCGAGTGGTAGCCATGAAAAAGGGATAAAATATCACGTTTTTTGTATGGGATTTGTTGATATAGCGGCAACAGAAATACACAATCTGTGAAAATTTCAAGTGTCTCTCTGCTCACCACAGAAACAAATGCCCTTACCGGGATTCGAACCCGGGACCTCTAGCTTCGGAGGCAGAGGCACTACCAACAAGGCTAAACAGGCCGGCAAAACCCATGTAAACCATTGGAGCATGAAATCTTAGATATCGCCGGATATGGACCCCAGTGGTCACCGACAGGGAGGAGTGGAGAAGACTGGGGGAGGGAGACCTTTGCCAGAAGGCACACAGAATTATTATAACGGTATATAATACAACGGTTCCTGTAATTTTAAGCTTTATATTGTTATTTTTTTTTCTGAACAACTATTACGGTTCTTTAGATACAGCCTGGTGACAGACGACAGACGGACCGACAGCGAAATCTTAGTAATAGGGTCCCGTTTTTACCCTTTGGGTACGGAACCCTAAAAAGGTAAAATTGCTATTTCCCTTGGGTAATCACTTGCGATTTCTGTCCAGTTGCGGAATGAATAGTTTAGTCACTTTTCAACTCAATTTTAATGTCGTTAAGGTCTAATAGTGACAAACCTTTTCTTTCCGCGACTACGAGTAGTACATAAGTTAGTTGTCAGTTTAATTTGCAAACCATTTTCTAAATACTTGCTCGTATGATATTTTACTAAAATTAACAAATATTAACACATATGATAAATTGTTAGAATCGTCTCGATGTAAATAGTTAACGATTAAGTGTGCAAAAATAAGGAAGCCGTGGAAAATAAATCTTAAATAATGCATATAACTAACCAACTCAAGATACAATATGGGTAAAATATGGGTTAATAATAAATTATCAACTTAGTCAGAAAGCCCGCCCCGCGCCACCCCCGGTGGAAAAGTGCCTATCACGCTCGCCGCGTTTGCCGCGCTGAATCGCGATGGACAGACGTTGCACCAGGAATGACCCGGAACGGGGGTCATGACCCCTCTCCGTCAGACGGCGCCCGATCCCCTGGACAAATTTTCTGTCCTCCGATCCCCAACAACCGGTCGTTTCTAACAAACTTAGAAATGTTAAAAATCGTGCGACATCTTTATTTCTAAGTTCAATAACTCAAAAGCGGCTAAACCGATTTTGATAAAACATATCTCAAAACCATCGCTAGAAAACCTGCTTTGACATAATAAAAAAACGTATTCAAATCGGTTAACGTGTTTAAGAGCTACGGTGCCACAATAGACAGACACACATAGCGGTCAAACCTGTAACACCGCCTTGTTTCGTCGGTGGTTATAAATACAGAAACTTATTTACCACTGCACTATTCACAATCACTAGTATTTCTTGAATTCACACATGTTTAGTAGTTATCCTAAGGTCAACATACCTGTATACATATTCGTAAGGGAAGGGTCGGACAGCTTGATAGAGATAGCGCCCGGGGAGTTGCGGGAAACGGGTTCACTTCGAGTGACAACCCTGATTGATTGGGTGCGGGAAGATACGCACTATTGGCTATGTGCGAAGTAGGTGGTGGGGGTAAGCTAGGCGATCGTAGCGCACACCATGGCATAAATGTGTACTTACCGGGGACCACTG
Organism: Notocelia uddmanniana; assembly: GCA_905163555.1. Taxonomy (NCBI): domain Eukaryota; kingdom Metazoa; phylum Arthropoda; class Insecta; order Lepidoptera; family Tortricidae; genus Notocelia; species Notocelia uddmanniana. The sequence continues at coordinate 5,290,153 of LR991057.1, forward strand.
TCAAATTTACTTTCACGTTTTCTATTGGTTTCTTAACGGTTTCCTACGATTCGTTTCGTTTGTATGTATTTATTTATTCTCTTATTTATTTTAGTAAAATTTCCAATACGGGGTCTTTCTCGTTTACTAAAGTAAATAAAATATTCATGTGTCATTATTTGACATATCTGAGTTTTGACATTGTCTCGGGACCTTTGACGTTTGACGTTTCAGACGTGCACATAGCCAATACGGGTGAAACTGTGTAGTGCTCGCATAGAACATAGGGACAATGCAGTAGTTGACAATAGTCAAATTAAAAATAATTAATTAATGCCTCAAGGGCCCGTTTTAGATTTAAGTTAGTTTTAATTTTCTTTATATTATTTTGGTTAAGTATTCTTGTATATATTTTCGTTGTACATAAATAAATGATTACACCATTAATTATTAATTATGATACCACCAAAAAACTAAACGATACTAACTTATTTGAAAATACCACGGAATAACCTTTTGACAGACCAATTAAAATCGACAATTCCAGTGTCTTGCCACTGTATAAATAAAAAAATAGGGTCATGGAATAATACAAAAAAATTATACACTTTATTAAGTTCTTCCTAAAAATTTAGATTTTGCCCTATAAAGAGTTTAAACTTAGATAAAGATTTTTTATTCAAAAAGATCAAAATATAGACCAAACGGTCATATAATTACCCCCACAAAACTGACCGTATCGTCAATCCCAATAGTGCACTTTTTGGGATACAAACTAGATGCTTTGAATGATAGGTATATGTTACAAACTTTACGTCAACAGATTCCACTGATGTCAAATCCAAATTGAACTGTTAGGTCCCAAAATGCCCAAAAATAATCTTCTTTCTAATCAATCGAAGAGAGATTTCCTTCCGCTCACAATATCAAGTTACAATTCATTAAGTCCTTAATTCGACTTTATTGAGAAGAAAACTTTACTAATCTCACGCTGTCCATCATAATTTGATTGATTTACTCATCACTGAAAGTAAATTAAGTAAATAGATTAATTTACTAGTTTATCTCCACAGGTAAAATCGCGACAAGCTTTTATATCATATAAATTTTGTAAATGACATACTGTGTTGTGATACTGCGATCGCCAACCCGCATGCCAAGAGTGGCGATTATGACATTTACCCCCCATGAAATCGGGGGAGGCCTTTGTTCAGCAGTGGACGTCTTTCTTTTGATTATGGTGGTGCGGGTGGCGTAATGACCAGTGATCGTAACTTTTGTAGCATTTTCGGGGCAGCGTAGTGGTGTTAACGGAATTGGGATAAATTATTTAAAGTCTTATGATTCACTAGCATTTGCCCGTGGCTTCGCCCGCGTACTAAGCGAAATTTTTAACCGTCTAAAAAAAACATGTTCGTATGTTTGTCCACGATTATCTCGCGTTTGGCTCAACCGATTTAGATGCGGTCTCCAGAAAAGTAGTTGTTACATTCTGGGGGTTTCGGTATACGAAGTTTGGTGATTGTGATTCATCAACAGATGAAAAGTCAGTATACATTCTGAGAACCGGCAAACTGTTGAATTTCATTTGATTTTGGCAAAAATAAGGATCGAAAACTATTATCATACATTTCCGAGAGGCCGAAGGGGAAAAGGCCGATGAAATAAAAGCATGGCTTAAATGGCCCTTAGTAAAAGCATCCGCGTACGAGTACTACAGTACTCGTAACACAATTAGGTCTGTAAACGACCAAGCAGCGCGCAGCGGTCATAAACTCTGGTCCTTTGAAGTACAGAAATACGGCTAATTCAGTATCACGTGTAACATTTATTTTTCCTAAAATTAAATTTATTAGGTAGGTCTTGCCAGTTCCCATTGAAGCATCCAAAAATAAAATTTGGCCTCACTTCCATTCGCACTCCTTACTGTCAGTCCGTCTGTTACAACCAAGTTGCTTTTACTGGACCCATTGAATTCCAATTCGGCACAAACTATCAAGAATTTAGAGCGCTCGTGGCCCAGCGGCACCCGCCTACCGTGTGCGGTGTGCGAGGTTAAGCAATGTGGGCACAGGTCAGTTCTTCGATGGGTGACCGCTTTGAGTGGTTACTGACTCTCGTGCTTTGGAAGGCACGCTAAGACATTGATCCCGGCTGCAATCGTTAAGCCAAGTTAGAGGCCTTCGAGCGGCTTGCGAACTTCTAACAGTCAAGTTGCCCACTCACTTGACAAAGGGGGGTCGAAGTTGCACCACGTCCGTAGGGAGTACCCACCGTTACCCTACACGTGGTGCTAAAAGTGCAACAAAAACTAGCAACCGTACTTGTCTTCTCGAAAATCTCACGGTTCGTAAATAAATGCCATACGATTAAAAGCGAAATGAAGAAAAGCAATATGGACACCACTTTTTCCAATATTTACCTCGGAGTCATATTAGGGGACCTCTCGGACGCTCAGATATCGATTTTGAACGAAATCGGGACGGAAATGAATAAAATCAAAATGGCCGTTACTTTATTCAAAGTTTAGGTACCTCGGATTTCTATTAAGAGTCCTCTCGGACGCTCAAATATCGATTTATGTCGAAATCGTATCGGACGGCACTGATTAATAAAACCACTTACAATACCACCACCACCACCACCATATCAGCCGAAAGACGTCCACTGCTGGACATAGGCCTCCCCCAATTCCATGGGGGGTAAATGCCATAATCGCCACGCTTGGCATGCGGGTTGGCGATCGCAGTATCTCCACCGCACTTCAGGGATGCTGCTGCCCATCCCCCGGTGGTCTTGGCCGTAGTTTTAGGACATACCCGGGTCCACCCGGGCTTACAATACATTGAATCAAAAAAGGTCGTATCTTCATAGGGAACTCACGGCACTTCATGCACCTTTAGACCTTATAAGGAACTTACATGCCAAATTTGGTATCTCTCGAACCAGCAGTTTGGGCTGTGCGTTGATATGTCACTCACTCACTCAGTCAGTCAGTTACTTCTTGAAATTTGGCACCTACTTTTAAGTTTTCATGCCCGCAATATTAAATTTCAAAATCAATGCCATTTTCGAAAATAACGACCCAAAAAATCATAAAAAGCACACCCATATTAATACTTAGACATTCCAACCCCTTCAGACCCCAACAGAGGGGATGGTATTTCACGTCCTCCACGTGAGATTTTAAAATCATTGTTGTTTTCGTTATCAGCAACCTAATAAACTATAAAAACAATACCCATGTCGATTTTCAGAATTTGTCACCTACTTTCCCCCGTTTAGGGGTTGATTTCTCAAAAAACTTGAAACACGTATTTACTCATTTATCGTTAGAAATACTCCTGTGAAGTTTCGAATAAAATAGTCCAACTAATCTTGTTTCCTTTTAGTGCACCTTATAAGGAACCTACGTGCCAAATTTGGAATCTCTAGGACCAGCGGTTTGGGCTGTGCGTTGATATGTCAGTCAGTCAGTCAGTCAGTCAGGTTCTTCTTTTATATATGATTCTTTAGAGATTATAAATCATGTGAATATGACTAATTGCGGCGGGAAAAGATGAGATTATAAAATTAAGTCATAAGTCATAAGTATATGATTCAAGTATATGATACTAAAACAACAATAAAAAAGTACATGTGACAAAACACGATTGTGGCAAAATGCGAATGGGGAATCGATCTAACAAATTGCCAAAAATGAGACAAAAGTTACGATCACTGGTTATTATATATTATACTTATACATTATATATATGGGCCAAGCTGCTTTGTGGGAAACCAGTTCTATCAAGCTGGTCTAATTTGGCAGACAATCAGATCTACTCTTTAAGTAACAAATGGAAGCATAATACATGTCAAATGCGAGATATGACATTATAAGATGTAAATATTTTCAAAGTGGAATCGTCAGCTTAGGTGAATTACCCAACCAGAATGAAAAATAGAAATTCATTCTGGTTGGAAAACATTATAAATGTTTATTTAATTCTTTTCAACGCATTTAAATAAAAATTTGTTTTAAAAGAGTTTTTTATTTTTATTTATGATACAAAAAGTAGTACATTGATTCACCAGCGGAAACCTCAGGGGTTTATATGCTCATGAGTAGTTCGCTTATGGTACATTTACTACATATACATACACTCGTACATTACAAAAGACTATTATTAGCTTCAGATAACGTTAGATATCTTTTTAAAGCCGGTTACGACTTCAAGCTGTTTAAGTATCTATGTTGGAGTGCTTTTGGTAGTTGATTTATTAAGTAAGGCAATAGATATTGGACGTTTCTTTTACCATGCACATTAGCAAACATTAGTTTCTGACTTTTATTTTTTTTATATCTTTTCATTTGATACTTACACATATTGCAACACGGCTTGCTTAAGACGGCGCGAGATAGACTACCCGTCTCTATCTAATGGGTACACACGGAAAGAGACGGATAGTCTATCTCGCGCGCCATATAAACTGTACATTTCGCCTTCCAATATGTAGCGTGTAACGCCCACTTTTACGGCTATTTTTAAGAAAACAAAAAAATGTTAACGTCACGGTTACCAAAGTAGGATTAAGGACGTGACGAAATATTAGGCTACTTTGGCTGTTTGTTAATACCCAGGGGTCGGACAAAAGTGGGGATGACGTAAAAATGACGTAATCTTGCACACAGGATGTTTGTATTTAAAATTCCGTGCGACATGTAGTAACGAAGTAGTATTAATGAAGTAACAAAATAATCGTAAATAAATCAATGGAATTCACTGAATAAAATATTTTTCACGAAACTTGTTACCATAAGGTACGATTATTTGAAATTATTTAGGACAAATCTGTGGGAACCTCAGATAAATAGGATTAGTACTCAAAGATATTTAGATTTTAGTATACTTATTATAAAATGAAATATGCATAGATTAGTGACAATTTTTCTAACAAATCTAATATTTAAAACGGATAATTGCCACAATATTTATTGTTCATCTGATTGACAATGTGTCTATCAAAAACGTACTTACTCATTTCAAGTGGCGATATCGTTTAATAAAGAGGTTGATAAATTATAAGTGATAATTGTTTATGAAAATCAAAAATACTATTTGAAATCATCCTATAAGTGGTTTGACGTCATCCGCACTTTTTGTCCGACTCCTGTAACCAACCTGTAACCTATATAATACAGATTGTACCTATTTAACTTTTGCAGTGATTAGGTCAAGGGGATCTTGAATTCCAATGGTGTGCAAGCGTGACGTTGAAATTAGTGTCATTCAAATTAAATATTTAGTTACAAAATGGCGCCCCATATACGAATCTGATAGTTAACGCTTTGGACGCCAAGAACACCCAAAAGTGTTGCATGTTGTCAAGCCTACGGCGCCAACCAATAGGTGCTATGACGTACCGTTGTCAAAGTCACGCTCGTGTTTTGCATTAAGATTCATATTAAAAAAATCATAAAGAATCGAGTTCAAAAGGTTAATATCTCTCATCCTAGAGCTATACTCGTACCAGTTGCATCCTAGAGCCTGGGGTTCACTTGCTACCGAATCCCAAATATTGGCGCAGGCACTTTTTTTCTGACCTTACCACTCGAAGCGGAAACGAAATTTTCTTGAAAGTATCTGCGATAGAAACTGCACCCTGAATGCGGCGAGTTTAATAGTTAAAGTAAAAGGCAAACTTTTCTAATATCTCTAGAGCCCACCTGTCCAACTCGGCGAACTTAATTAGCCGCTAACTGTTTCATTAACTTTACATTGATAAGGTCAACGCGCAACGTGACCTTGAGTTCGCCGCTCCCGCCGGTTGCCATGGCAAACGCTTAGTCCCTGGCGTCTATTCGGCTTGCGCATGGGAATATCGCGACAGCGCGCTGTGTACTCCAATAAAAATGGCCTAAGGGTGAATTGTAAAAAATAATGTTCATAGTTAAGGACTTAATTATTGCTACATTTTAATTGATTCCTTTGTGTTGCGAAAATTAGTTATACAATTTATATGGGTAACTTTCGATGCTGATGCGAATTATCAGTTTATTTTTTAATTTATTTAAAGTCACAAGGTTACAACTTTAACACATGAATATTATACTCAGCAAACCGTTACGTTTGATGGTGAGGAATGGTTAGTTTCAATAAAGCTATTTGAAACTTACTTAAATATAAAATAATTACCAAAAAAACCCCGTCCCTAATTTTGTACTTGCTATGCCACAATTTGTGGTTTCCGTGAGCCAATGCTTGGTTACCTACAGAAAATACCGAAATCGGCATATGCGTGCCTATCAAATTCGAGGAGTTCCCTCGATTCCTCCTAGATCCCATCATCAGACCTCAACCAAATTTATATGGGACCAATGTCGGGGTACCTGCTTTGAAACAAAAAAAGAATTATCAAAATCGGCCATTGTGGTCAAGAGTTATCGGGGAACATATTATTATTAACATAAAAAAAAAGAACAAGCAAACATGCAGACGAACTGAGTACCTCCTTCCTTCTATTGAAGTCGGTAAATAATGGGCGTATTTATGCGTAGGTAGGTACTTAGACCTCTCATCAGCTATCATCAGCTATAGAAATGTGGAGCAGCTCAGTGTTATGTCAGCTCGCTCCGATTAGGCACACCAACTGGGGAAGTACCTCCACCTTATAAAAGACCGCAGTCATATTCACTACTGCTCTATGTATATGTGGTGGATACAAATCCCTGGTGGAGAGTAAAGTCGCCAGAGCTCCCGAGGATGCGCTTTGTTGAGAGTAAGGTATCGCGAGTGTCCATAGGTTAGGGTATCTGCCCATCAAGCAGCCCGTAAGCAAGTTTGCCACCGTCGTGGTGTAAATAAAGTCTCAAGAAAATACCTCAGCGTTACCTGAACTACCTAGCGCCAAACGAAGCCACCTTGACTCATCCCGGTTAACACGAAAGGGGCGGAACCCCGTGTCACAACTAGCGGGTGTTCCGAGTACATCACGACAGTGTCGTCCCTCCTCAAGATCTACCGATACGCGTTACACATGGGGGTGAATTTCCGGGCCCTTCTGTACAAGTAGTGTTTACTAAAATACACGGTTTTTCTTTCTGTAACAGAGTTAATGGCCTAATTCTGGTGCTACTCGTTGTTCAAGATGACCTGTAAGATATTTTTTTAGATTCTGAAACAAAATATATGACGTATTAATTTTTTTTTCGTGTTAAGTAATTATCATTTTAATAAAGTAATATGCTTATAATTAAATTAAATTTATTTAAATAGGTAATGAAAAAAATAAAAATCCTATACTCGAGGCTGTTACTCTCGGCGGGTCTCTCGACTTATTGTTAGTTAATATAGAATATCATTTAATTCAATATGATGTGAATCTAAATCCGGTCTGAAAACCAACTAACTGAGAGAAAAAATACAAGAAAGTGAAAAAATAAGTGCCATTTTTTTTCTAAATCAAATAAATAAAAAGTTAGTGACTATATCATTTTTGCAAAATACTAAGGAACATTGTCTTATTATAATGTAGACATGATGAGGAGTGTTCGTGGCCCAGCGGCGCCCGCGTACTGCGTGCGGTATGCGAGGTTAAGCAATGTCGAGCGAGGTTAGTCCTTAGATGGGTGACCGCTTTGTTTGGTTACTAACTGAGCGCTCCCATGCTTTGGATACGCGTTAAGCCGTTGACCCCGGCTGATGCCTATGATAGGTCTAGTTTCCCCCCTTGGTTTGGAAGGTCAGATGGCAGTCGCTTCCGTAAAAACTAGTGCCTACGCCAATTCTTAAGATTAGGTAGCTGACCGCGGGCATCTGGGCATCCTTCAGGATAAAACTGTACTGAGAATAACGCTTTTTTTAATGACATAGGGGGCAAACGTGCAGACGAATCGCCTGATGGTAAGCGATTAGCGCCGCCCATGGACACTCGCAATACCAGAGGGGTTGTTAGTGCGTTGCTGGCCTTCAAGATGGGAGTACACTCTTTTCATGAAGGTTTGAAGGTCTTATCGGCCCGGAAATACCGCAGGCGACAGTTCATTACACAGGCTAGGATGATGATGAACAACGATAGGTACATCTAACTCTAAATTTTACAGTGGGAAATGACCGATAGGGATGAAGGCGAAGGTAAGCCCGTCACCGAGGAGGCTGCCATCACGAAGCAAACGCCTAGTACTTTAAATGTAAATATATGTGAACATTTTCGCTGCTGACAATTTCGTAGCGCTACGCTGGTAGCCCATAACAGCGAAAACCCGTATGTAGAGGCAAGCGCACGTCGAAAACGCACTGAAATGATTGGGTTACTTTTCAAGCTTTGCTTACTTTGAAGACCACTTTGGCTTAGTAGGCAGGGTCACTTGCCTACGAAGCCGGAGGTCCCGGGTTCCAATCTCGGTCAGGGCATTATTTGTGCATATATTGCGAATATTGTTCCTGGGTCTTTGGTGTTTCCTATCTATTTAAGTATATATTATTATATACTTATATATAAGGACATCCAGACGTACGGCTGGCTACCATCCTTACCTGGTCGAAATTTCTCTAATTCGAACCAAGCGCTTTGCATCTTCTTTTATAATGCGCACTTCTATAAGGTTTGGAATTCTCTGCCGGCGTCTGTATTTCCGAGTTTATGTAACCTAGACCTTTTTAAGGCACGAGTGAATAGGCATCTTCTGGGTGAGCTCGCTTCATCGTCGGCCTCATCTTTGCCCCCCGGCTAGATGCTGGCCAAGAGCAATCCGATTTTTATTAAAAAACAAAAGCAAGCTTTGCTTAGTTTGGGACTAGATCGATTTATGTAAGATTGTCCCCCAATATCTATTTATTTACTTTAAGAGATAGATGTGTGTAAGATTATCGTCCCATATATACATATAAATTTAAGTGGAATCAGCGAGCACTGCCATTTCCATTGCACAGTTTAATTTGTTTTGCTATAAATTACCAACATTATTCTGTCTTCTGTCTGTGGTAAAATATATACTAAAAAAATATATAGCGTTTTCTGCAAAATGAGTTAAATTACTTTTGTGTTGTTCGCTAATGATATTTGTTCTTAAAGCTACGAGACAGAATTATGGAAGCAATATTTTTCAACCCGCTTTGGAGAATAATTTACTTTATGATTCCATGAATATTTACTTTTATTTATTTACTTTATGTCCAAATACAAAAATAAAATCAAAATAAATAAATGTCGTCAAAATATAATAAAATACGTAACACATCGCTTAGCCTTAGACATTGCCTTAAGACTAGTCAAAGAGCCCCCCATCGCGCCTTACCAAGCGCAAAGGTGCCCATATCACTTGCTACATTACCTCGCTAGATGCCTAGGTATAAACATTTACAAGGTGTAACTTAAGTCAAGATACAAGATAAAATAATGTGATTATGTCCATGATTCTCCACCACTTGTACTATGACAGTACCCTTGTCCGCTCGAAGAAAAATCTGCTGTTTTTATGATAAGTTCTTTAATCGCCCAACCAAAATGTTATCATGCTATTACGCTGGACATAAGTCGCCTCCAAAGTGCGCCACAATCCAGCGGCCTCTCGCGAGCTTTACCAGGCCATCAGTCCATCTTGTTCGGGGATCTAGCCACGCTTCGCCTTCCTGTACGTGGCCGCCATTCGAGAACCTTTCCACCCACACGGCCATGGGTTCTACGTGCAATGTGCCCGCCCACTGCCACTTAAGTTTAGGGATTCGGAGGCCTTTTGGTTTGCACCCAAACCAAAATGTATAAAATGTAAAGTAGTTGTTTTATTGTTCAAGATCATGGCTAGATTCACAGTATGTGTGTATTATGTATCACAACTCAAGTCACACAGAACCAACTTATAGTAATAAATCGCTTTATTCTTAGAAGTACGTGAAAAGGAACTACTATCACTAGGGAACGACATCTAATCTTCCACATTATGTATAAACATGTATAAGCTCCTTACGTGTATGTAGGGCAGACACAAAAACTTGTGTATCCGGAATATCGCATCGCATAAAAATCACTTCAAAGGACGGCAGCCGTTTGCGATATCAGCGGCTTCCGATAGCAGTGGAGGGTGAATAATGGTGTACAAACTTTAAGCCGTGGATATAAATATGTTATTTAGCTTTACGTAAATAAATATACCCCGAAAAAAAAAGAGGACATTAGTACGTTATATTTAGAATTAAGCAGGTATATTCGATGCGTACGTAACTACGTACTCGTAACTGAGGAATTTATATAAAATCCGATTTCATGTTTAGGGTTCCGTAGTAAACTAGGAAGCCTTATAGTTTCGCCATGTCCATCTGGCTGTCTGTTTGTCCGTTCTGTCTGTGCTCTGAGATATATGTACAAGAGTTTGCCCTATCACAAAAAAATAAATTTCGCATGAATCCTCCGTATGCTAGTCATTTTGATGGGGCCTACGAAACAGGTATAAAAGAGCTGCAAATACTATTTGCGACGTGTTGTGGGCAACGCACATTTGACTTTTGAGGAGTTGAGCATAGTGCTCGCTCAAATCGAGGCCGTGCTCAACTCCAGACCGCTCACTTCCAATGTCGTCTGATGTCAATGATCTTTTGCCATTAAGTCCAGGCCATGTTTTGATTGGTCGTCCACTGGCTGCACCTGTGTGTGCTAGCCTGAACAACGTTCCTGAGCGTCGGTTAACGCCAGCACTTTTGGGCCAGATGGTCAAAGGAGTACGTGTCGGAGCTGCAGTCACGTTCAAAATGGAAGTACACATCAGACGATCTCAAGGAGAATTCGCGTCGTCATCAGAAACGATCACTCTCCACTGCTGAAATGGAGTTTAGGTCGTATTGTGAAGACTTACCCAGGCAAGAACGGTGTCTCGAGGGTTGCAGACATTCGAACCGCAACAAGCATAGTGAGGCGCGCATTTTCAAAGATATGCCCACTTCTCCAATCAGAGCAATAACCACGACGTCATCATAAGAACCACCTATGGAAAACTGTACCGTTTTTAAACCAGGAGTTTCCAAGGCCGGGAGTATGTCGATGCAACTTATGTGGGAGACTGTATCACTCAGGCTTTGCTCTGTGATTGTTAGTGCTAGAAAGCTGCGTTTGGTATGGTTATATATATATCAATATCTCAAAAATAAATTTAAGGGTACATACCTCCCCTTCATGTAAAGTGGAGAAGATTTTTTTTGCTTCACCCCTATGGTGTGGAATGTTGTTGGATAAGTCTTTCAAAATGAATAGAGGTCTTCAGCCAACATTTTTTTATAAACAGAATATTTTCGGAAATATTTACTCCAAAAGAAAAAAAAGTGTCCCTCCTCTAACTATTGCGCTATGGGTCCAGAAAATATGAAATAAATCATGAAATTAAAGCTTAATAAACACTTACAACGAAAACTATAGCGGACTTGATCAGTTAGGCCGTTTTTGAGTTAACGTAAAAAGTCTTCCCTTCTTAGTAAAAGACGTATGAAATGCAGAGAAAGTATTCCCTTTGGCTTGTTATTGATTTTTTTAAAGTAAGTTCATTGGGCAACTACGGAACCCTACACTGAGTATGGCCCGACATGTTCTTGGCCGATTTAGATTTTCGTTAAATATATACTTTTGCGGCACATTCAATCAACAACGCTATCTATTCTAGAAGAAGAAATAAAATGTACAGCATTAAAAGCAGGGCTCGGAACCGGTTAATCTCAAAATCCTGTAATAGCCAAATATTTTTAATTAGTTAATGTTCTTTATGTAGGACTCAATAATGTATTTGGTTTATTACTTCATATCGTTAGATTGCCTGATTAAACATGAAATAGTAGACGAAAGAACGATAAGAACTAAAAAAATACCGGTATTTTTGTATGGACAGAATACCAGTTTCCGAGCCCTGATTAAAAGTAGCTACGCATATGAAAGAGCTAAAAACTATTATTCCCTTATAATCAGGGGTCGTACTTTTCGTGCCGGTGACGTCATGCTCCATATAGGATGATTTTAATTAGTCTTATTGTAATCAATCAATCATCATTCATTAATCAATAATCATGTATAAATACACTTTTTACAATTATGTCCCTATTACAAACGCAATTTGCCTGTCACATTACAACTTACAACATAAAGTACAACATTAGGTAATACTGCAAGTTTTTGTGACTGGTTCATGTGTAATACCAGCTATTACCAATAATTAAAACGGCTCGTCGTCATAGAGAGTTTACGTTCATATTTAGATTCAACATTTATATAATCTGTTATAAAACTTGAAGGACTATGAGATCCTCACCTGCTTATAATAATATATTAAAATTCTAAATATAAAAACAAATCCTCAATAATCTTCGGATGCCGTATAAGAAAAAATACCATTCTAAATGCATGATTTTGAAAACATAATACTTATCATTGTCAATTTATTTAATTGTATAATTCATGTGTTGACTTGTAAAAGTGCCCTTGTGGCCTATTTGCAGAATAAAATTTTTGATTTTGATTTTTTGATTTTGATTAAATGATTGATGATTCAATATTAATAATTACCATAACACTAATTGGAATCACCTATATGCAGAGTGACGTCAATTTTACTTCACCAGCACGAAAAGTACGACGCCTGCTTATAATAAAGACTTTTGAACTTTTCAAATGCGTACCTACTTTTGATGCTGTCTGTACCCAGGACAGTTTTGTTATAAATTTGCCTCCGACGAAGTATAAAAATAATATCTCGAAAAAGCTTTAGTTACGTATTTATATACGGAAAATTACGTCTAGCGGCTGTATTAAAGTATAACGAGACGGGTACGCTAGACGAGCCACCGGCACGATAGGTACTCATGATTAAGGAACGTGAACCGGTCTGAAACATTTCGAGCAATATTTTGACGACCTGTTTAGCCTAGTTGGTAGTGACTCTGCCTCCGAAGCTAGAGGTCCCGGGTTCGAATCCCGGCCAGGGCATTTATTTGTGCATTTTTCACGAATATTTGTTCTTGGGTCTTGGATGTTTTCTGTGTATTTAAGTATGTATTTATCTATATAAGTATGTATATCGTCGTTTAGTACCCATAGTACAAGCTTTGCTTAGTTTGGGACTAGTCGATTTGTGTAAGATTGTCCCCCAATATTATTATTATATTGGACCTTAAAGACGCGAGTGACCAGTATCGTTATTTTTAAATATATGCCTGAAACTCGAAATCCGTAGTAGCAATGTCTATACGTGTAGCCCTTCAATACCTAACAATCAATTTCGTATCCAGAGGTAACCAACCATTACGTTTACTTAAACCAGTGTGTCGAACGGCGGAAAACGTTTTAATTAACGCACGTATCTTTGGCAGGGCTAGCAAACATTTTCGAGTGATTGCTTCCCAAAACCTCTCATCTCATTATGTTTTCAGGAAACAAAACGAACTTTAATTCATAGTACGAATAAGGTTCACATTTCATTAAACCTAAATGTTATTCTTCGAATAGGTAGCAGGCAATATGCGTGTGTTTACGGAGAGAGCAAATGATGGAGCCTTTTGATCGGGAGGCAATTACTTGACATAGGTAAATATATTTGAGATGAGAGAAATAGGAAAGCATTATTTTATTTTATACAGTAGGTGCTTACTTTTTCTTAGTCGACTCAGGTCTCAATCTATTCAACGAAAAGACGATTTGATATTTTATATATTTTCAGATACCTCATAAGGTCACTTCCGCATTTGAAAGTGTGGAGACTGTACAGTATTAATATACTGACAGCTAGCCCCTTTTAACCTTCTTAAGAAATGAATGCACACACTATTGTATATCCATGCAGAGTACGAACGGCTGTCTGCTCCCTTTGGCTACGGAACTCAAAAATATATTTTTCTCAAACATGCAATGAAATATTAATGTTATGTTCCTTATAATAGGCTGCGAAGTATGACGTTTCAGGTGCGGCTAGGACAAGAGGTCGTTAATGGAATTTCATACAAATCTTGCAGGCCTAGGCCGGCAAAGTCCTCTTTTTTAATTTCTATTCCACATAAATTTGAGGCACAGGCATCATGACATTCTGCCACTATGCGAGTTAAAAATAAAATTTTGTTTTTTTTTTGTTGTTTATTTCATTGCATGTTTGAGAAAAGCACTATACATACTTCGGCGGGAAATTTGGGGTTGCCCGCCTTAGACCTATCCGACCTCGCTCCGCTCGGCCGTATATGTCTTCGGCCGGCAACCCCTTTCGTCCCGGCCTCTGTAGTAATGTACTATTAATTTAACCAAATGTGAGAGTGAAATATGAAATTTAACAACTCCATATGTAGAAGGAAACATCCTGAATTACATTAAATACTATTTTCACGCTTGTTGAACGTGTTTCGCAATGTACAGTTAATTCATTTAATAAAGTTGGCCAACATTACAGAGTTTATTGCTTCAATGGAACGACGTTTTTAAACGAACATGGCGTTTATGTATGTATGTAAGCACTTTATTGTACACAATAACAGGTTAAAACATATATATGTCACACAAGATCGAAGTACAAAGGCAAACTTATCCCTATAAGGGATCTCTTCCAGCTAACCTTTGAGATATTGTGGAAGATAGGTACAACTAGATATACAAACTTACAACGTGTACAAAAACGCACGAAAAAAGTACAAGACACAATGAATATAAATTTCATTGTCAATGGCTTAGCAAACAACCAAACGCCCCCTCATTTTTGTGTTACATAGTAATGTAGCATGGCATGAGAGAAATAATCGTACATCAGCCCGGCTGATATGATAGCTTATACTGTCACGTTATATGGCCAAAATGAACTGAAACGTCACATAAAACGTTACGATATAAGCTATCATACTAGCCGGGCAGGTGGCAAGTGAATGAAAACGTAAACACACTCTTTGCCAAAAAAACGCAAATCGATGCACAGTTCAGCCGCCCGGCACACTAGAGGTCAAAACATAACTTCTGACCCGCAGCTCTCAAGAAAACCTCCCTTAGGAGTGCCGAGTCACTATTCCCTCTGTATGAGAAAAATAAATCTTTAGAAACCCATCATATGTAGCACTAAATGAAAAGCCCCCGAGGCGATTCTAAAAATATACCACACATATATACATCTCAAAGCTAAAACTCAAACAATATTGCATGATGACGACCTGTTTAGCCTAGTTGGTAGTGACTCTGCCTCCGAAGCTAGAGGTCCCGGGTTCGAATCCCAGCCAGGGCATTTATTTGTGCATTATTCATGGATATTTGTTCTTGGGTCTTGGATGTTTTCTATGTATTTAAGTATGTATTTATCTATAAAGTATGTATATCGTCGTCTAGTACCCATAGTACAAGCTTTGCTTAGTTTGGGACTAGGTCGATTTGTGTAAGATTGTCCCCCAATATTATTATTATTATGATTAAACGACACAACTAGTTAAAATGGTGGTATTTTACATTAGCTGAAATCTCATAAAACAAAAAATGAATAAAATTTCACAAACTAATTTTTTATCAAGCAGAGCGGTCACTAGCAAAATTATAATTTTCAAACGTGAAAATTTTAAAATTATATCACCCATGTTGATTTTCACTTTGATTGAGAATTATTAAACTTCACAAAGTTGTATTTATCCAAATTAGTCCCAAAACCATTCCCGAATATTGTTGCATCTCGTGCGCGAAAGATATAAATGTGTCCCTTACACGTGGTTTACATGAATCGAATCATCTGCTTAAGCTTGTATTAAAATAAGTTAATCGTAATTTACATAATAATAAATTAATCAAATTTATGCAGAATAATAAAAAAATGTTTTATTTCTTAAATATGTACGTATCTTAAACCCTTTGAACGCCAAAAACGCCTAAATATTGCATGGTGTCGTCTCGACGGCGCCATTAACGACTATAAGCGTTGTGTCGTACATTGGCAGTCACGTTTGCGCTTTACACAATTCATATTCTATCTGTTATGGACAATGAGTTGGCGTGTAACTGTCAACGCGGTTAATGAAGAATGGCATTAAAAGTTGGCGTAGTGCGTCAGGGATGTTTGGGCACGCGCTTGTGGATGGCTTCCGCTTGATGGGCGTGCAGTGCACGGGCCAAGACCACCGGGGGATGGGCAGCAGTATCCCTGGAGTGCCCCACCGCAATCCATACTGCGATCACCAATCCGCATGCCAAGCGTGGCGATTATAGCATTTACTCCCATATGAAATTGGGGGAGTCCTATGTCCAGCAGTGGACGTCCTTCGGCTGACATGGTGGTGGTAATGGTATTGCACCGCCGTACTACGGCGCCTGCAAGAAAGCCGCTACAGCCTCCTGGCTGTTATAGCTGACAGGCTGGATAGACGGCTCCTCGCTCATTGGAATGGAATGCACTCGATAATGACCTTATATACCTACTCGTACCTCCATATAAGTGCGTGTGTCTGGTTTCTGACCCCTACTTACCGTAACAGTTTAAGTGTTATTAATAATTTGTGGATAAGCCGTCTGGAATAAAAAACTAGTGGCTCTGTGAGCTATAGACCTCACGAAAAAACTAAGGATTTTATTTTTCAAAGTTAAAATTTTCCAAAACCTGATACAAAAAAAATGCGAGAATCGTCGAAATGCGACCAGTAGAGAACAAACCATTAAGAAAAATGCTTTTAGAAATATCCGAAAATTACTAAATTTCACGATAATCAGCTAAGAAATGCGACTTGTAGAGGAGAATAAACCGAAATCCACTCGCAGAAACATACACGTACGAAATCATTGAAAAAATAAATGTTTTTGAATATTTCCAAAAACTGGCCCGACAAAAAGAGTCTATATAATTATAGAACCTGCTCACAAAATTTCACGAGAATCGGTTGATCTGTAGAGGAGAACAACCAAAAATCTGGAGATCTGGACATCCGAACATACGAAATCAGTTTTGTGGAATCCGAAACGGAGACCTTTGTTTCAATTAGTCAATGAGCCCCAATGATATTTTAAGTATTTAAAATATCATTAATGAGTCCACAAAAGTGACTCGGTACGTCTCCGATGTTCCCCTATACACCATATTTGAAGGTTCGTTGACAGCTAAATGTGACAGCGACTGCATTAAAATGTCAAAGGTCTGTCGGGAGAATTCGTCATTAAGTTGAAATGACTGAAAATTACCCATTTTACGTGTTTTAATCTTGCAGGCATGTTGCAAGGGACATGTCAAATATTAATTTGCGCACAGACTATGACACTCAGACATGGCGACAGTTAATTTCATAGTAGGTGTTTGAATTTAGAATAATATATGTACAGGGGCAGATTCCCATCTGGGTTTTTCTATGTTAGATTAATAATACCATCAGATCCGTAGTGTTAAGAGGGCGCAGTACGCTTGGTTCTCCATACTAACGTATTTATGCTCTCATTTTAAAACGCCATGCTAGAATAACATGAAACTTTGTATACACAATGGGATCCAGCTTGTCTAGGGCGGAAATTAGTTTCTGTTGCTATAAATTATAATGGCGAAAAACTACAGCGATTATTAAGGTTTTCATACAAGCCGTAAAAAACTCAAAAAAACCACTGTATTTTTTTTCTTTTTCAATTTCTAGCAACAGAAACTAATTTCCGACCTAGATATGCCGGATCCCATTGTGTATACAAAGTTTCATGTTATTCTAGCATGGCGTTTTAAAATGAGAGCGTAAATACGTTTGTATGGAGAACCGATCCACACCGATCGTACTGCGCCCTCTTAAGGAAGACAATTTTTCATGTAGTTGTTTTCGTGGTTTATTATGGTTAACCAAAATGTGTTAGAACGGGACAGATACTACGGCGTTTATTCAACTTTTGCGAGCTGCCTTCGTTTAAAGGCACTCCAAAATGTTAAATTCCATATAGACCAAAACATAACCAACGTCAGTTCGGTATAATTTGCAGTTATGAAAACGGAGACACCACATGTCAGTGGGAGACACTGACAGGTTCAAGACCTGTCAGATATCACTTATCTATCTTTCTCATACTTACTGATTTGTGCATTTTAGTGGGATGTACAGAAATCATTCAATTTAAATTATCGGATCTGCTTTACTCTGATCTGTGGTTTCTACCTTTCAAATTCTGAATGACAAATATGTCCCCTTCTATCAAACATTGCGGGTGAAATACTCGTACAGTCAACAGCAAGCTTGGATAATCATTTGGTACCTTGTCACTTTCACTTTTTTGACGCATCCCAACTGTCGCAGTATTGTTATGTTAGTGCGATAAAGTACTAAAATGATCATCTACATTTGCTGTTGACTGTACAGATGTAGTGAATAATGCTTTCCCATCGGCTTAAAAAAAACCATTATTAAAAAAAAGAACATGTTTATTTTGGTTAACAATAGGTTTTCAGATCACATAGGTTGGGACCTCCTAGTAAGTATTGAAATACCTGTGACAGGAGATCCCGCATCTTATCGGCTTAACTCCAAATACGACTAGACCCGAAGAAATATCAATCAATTACCGTGATTTTTAACATCTCTCATGTCAAATTGCAAAATACTATCAGTTTTCATTCTGACATTTTACATTGAAAAGAAAGAAAAACATTTATTAATGACAAACACAGATAATATTTAGTTTACTAAAATTGGACGAACACTGTTTGTCAGAAAAGGGCCACAGCTCAGCATGAGGCTGGCAAAGCCAACGCTGTTCTTCCGTTGTGGCCCAGGTGCAAGCCACAGCTCGCCGACGACGCGGTTATACTAGCCGATTTTTCTGACAAATATATATATATATATTTTTAACATTTATAAATTCTAACATTATGCAATTTACAACAGAAAATTAAAATAAATGTAAATGTACGTGCATGCCACACTTAACCAGCCTTAAAAACTATTCTTCATCCTTAGTACAAACTTGCAAAATCGAAACAAACTACCAAGAAACTATTGAAAACGAGACGTCAATAATGGGGCCTCCCACATGACATGGTAATTGACCTATGAAGTTTCGCAATAATAGACACGAACTTGCCAATCATTTAATACGATACTTGATAGCGATTTCGGGTCTAAAGTCGAGTCCAGAATTAGGCGAACTAAGTTGACAGTTCATTGTACACTAATGTTGCCACGGTTTGGCTAGTGCTGTTAATATCGATCTATAAAAAGTCTAGTTAGTCATTATTATTGTGTTTGGAATCAAACTAATAATTTTACTGGAATTAAAAATACATCGAACATCATTTTGGACATCGTTAAGGACGCTGTCCGCCATTTTGTTTTGTTGACAGTTCGGACCATTGGCCAAACAAAGCAGGCCATTCGGCTTTCGACAATACTTACACGACAATTACTTGATAAAATATAAATAAAATCAGATTTATAGAAGACACAAGGTTATATCGACATATTTGTGTCGACTTAAACCTGTCACTATTTGTTTTTTCTTATTTCTGGCAACATTTTCGGCTGTCAAGTTAGTTCACCTAATTCTGGACTCGACTTAGAAATATTCCGAGTTTATCCGATAGGAAAGCATTATTCACTACATCTGTTGTGTATCTAAAGCTTTATAACTACAACTTAGAAAAGTTGAAAAACCCCCGACATTTTCATTTCAAAGCTCAATATCTCAAAAACGGCTGAACAGTTTTTCATGAAACGTAGCTTAGAACACTCGGGAAAAAATTATCTATGACAAAAAAAACTAAACGAAAATCGGTTTATCCGTTTGGGAGCTACGATACCCATAAATATACACAGATACACTGACAAACATGTTAAACTTATAACACCCCTCTATTTTTGCGTCGGGCGTTAAAAAGATAGTTCAGCTTAGAGTTGATTTCGCAACGTCATAAACTTCTTTTAGGTAGATCTGTTATAGTTAGTATGGAAAATGCCATTAATCACTCACACAATCGAAAAGTACAGTGCAGTCAAATTCATAAGGGGCTCAACACTTGGTGTCCCTTGTCACTTTAACGTCATGTCACTGTTAATACTTCCAGGGGAGCATGCGCAATAACGCAATACAATAACAACATGAAAGACCTAAAAAGAAAAACACGACCTAAACGGCTGCGAAAATTATCTAATCTTCCAACCTTTGAGGTGGCTAAAAGTAATAATGAATATGGTCGGAGGGCATCGAATATAATTCTCCCTCACACTTTAAATAAGTTTTCTAATGAATTGATATGTAAAATAAACGGCAAAACAAGTCGGCAAATTAGAACTATTATTAAGCATTATATATTTCAAACAAATATAAAACATAATATGTAAGTAAAGTAATAAAATGCTAAAAGTGTTCTAACAATAATAATGATTTTTTTGGAAGACTCTTTAATTAAAAAAATCTTTTATAGTTAAGATTAGTAGTTAAGATTTGTGTAAAAACTATAACGTATTTATAAAATAAACAGTTTAATTTTATTTTAATAAAGTCTCTAGCTACTTATGAGTTCAACTGAACCTAATAATGCTTAAATACTATACTGACAACATTCCTACATATTCCGAGCCGAAATAATTACACATAGACTTTTTTCATGACAGGAATCCCGCGATAAGCGCCATACGGCAAAAAGGTAATAGCCATCGTGCCTCTAATGTGAGAATAAGCGAAACAGCTTAGCCAGACAAAATGGCGGCCACAGGAGCAATCAGGGGCGTAAACAAGGTGCAGGCGCAAATGGAGCCAGTCTAGGCACAGTAGAATTATGTACACAGTAAATAGTCCAGCGGTAGATAAATTAGATAAAATAAAAATAAAACCGACACAATAAATGCGTATTTTTTTTACATTATCCTTCATAATTCGAAATTTATCTATCTTAACCGTGAAAAAAGAACCGTTTTAGAATGTGCAATTCAAGCCCATTTATATGACACCCCACTTGACATAGTCACTAGACTGAACTTTTGACCACCCCTGGTAGTATCGGTAAATTTTCACAGAAAATAAAAATAAGTGTTTTGAAAAATCATGTTCTATGCGTGTGGGTTAGCCTTGTTTATAACTATTCCAAATTTCAAATCTATAGCATAAGTAAGTCTTGAGGTATTTAGCAATGTGACAGACAGACAAAGCGGCAAGATAAGACAGCTGACAGTTTTCTCATATCGTACCGCCTTCGCATCGACAAATCAGGAAGGCGCCTAACATTAATCGTGACGGCGGCTGGGTGTTACCGCCAGCAAGGAAACCTATTACGCGTGGATGCTGAGTTTAGTGTGCTTGCCGTCGATCGAGCTGGGAGGGGGGACACTTATCTTTCGAACTGCCCCCCCCCCCCCAATTTCGGCACGGAACATATCGCCCGAAATGACAGTTTATAAGTACGTTTTAACCGTTTTAGTTATACAGGGTGATTTCGGGGTCGTGATAAGAATCAGTTTTTCATGAACCAAATAAAAAATATTGATACAAAACAAACGCATTTCATTTTTATTTATTTCGATGACAAAAATAAAAAATCTCTTACAAACATGGTTACCCTATTCTCTTTGACGGATAGTATGTAGAGTTGACACTGTCTCTTGGTCACCCTACTTCACTGTCAAGTTGACAGTGAAGTTGGGTGACCAAGAAGTGATAGTTATTTAATATTATTTCCATAACAATGAACAAAAAGAGAAATATTTGAGTTTCAAACCTTCATTAGAACTGTGATGTCTAATTTGAATGTTTGACCCTGTATACTTTTAAACATGACTACCGAAAAATTAAGGTCTTGTATTTACGAAGGTCCTTGCAATTGATTGCGTGAACTGTCATTAAAGATCGTTCGTTAGTTTAGTTAGAACAAAATAAAGTGTACTGTTTTAATAGTACCCACTATGTAACATCGCCATCTCTAATGTACCCGATAATGTGCCTAACGCGGGCGTGCGCATGACTTATAGTGCGCGATAATGTTATCTACCCTGACTTGTGACTGTCATTTTGTGAGCAATTCGGAAGGAAAATTAATGTCAAGCATTTACCTATAGGTATACTCTGCTAGTTTATTGCGTAACGTTTCAAACGTACACTAGCTAACTGTCAATTAGTATTGACATACATACAATAAACTCACGCCCATATTCCCAAAAGGAGTACGCAGAGCACAAGAAAAAGAGTTAATTAATTAGTGTTGAAATAGAATTTTACACCACACTTTGTCAAAAAGCGCCTTTTTAGCCAAGTGGTGATGTAAAATTGTGTACAAAACACGGGTCGAAAAACAGAAAGCCCTCTCTCGCATATTTATGACCCTCGCCTGCGTCTCGAGCTTTTTTCGTCACCGCACGCTGCGCGTCCGGAAAAACCCACTTTTTGGCAAGGTGTGGTGTAAATAGCTATTATGCAACAGTTACATAATAATTAATAAGGGTTTTTAAAATTCGAGAGTCATAAAACGAGCGTAGTGAATTTAGAATTCTGAGACTCGAATTTTAAGACCTATTGTAACTTTGCATACAATATTTTTTCTACGACGGCAAAATAATTTGATTGAAATTAAAAATCGAAATGGTAGCAGAAGACGGGCATTGACGCGTGCCTCTTTTAAATTTAAAAAAAGTAACAGTTGTATAATGTGTGTAAAACCATTATGATTCTCCCACCATTCAAGGCATTATATACCTATATAATGTCTTGTGTATGGTATAGAATTGCATTTGTATAAAAAGTTTATTGTTTTAATACCGCTGCGCTGTCAGTCATTTATTTGACAGATTATAATGCTGTAGTAGAAAAAATACTATTACACTTCTCATGCTCGAAAAGTGTGTCATTATATTCATATTCATTTAATCGTATCAATCATACATCGTCAGGTTACAGAAATTTTTTAATACATTAAGTCTATAATGAATAATTAAACGAAGCGGTAATAAATACATAATGTCAATAATAATAATAATAACAATAATTTATAATTATACAAAGCGGTAATAAATACAGAATGTTAATAATAATAACAATAATTAAAAGAAATGGTACTTAGTGGTACACCAAATACAATAAAGATTACTTAATTAAAGCTGGTCCGCCAAGAATTTGGCTACCGAATAATAAGCCTCTCTCATTAGTAGGGATTTAAGTTTTAGCGTAAAACCAAGACACGTCTGACAGTTTGTAAATATATTACACTTATCAAGCGGGGCTAAGGCATTTAGCCCCAGGGAAGATATGAATATGATGTCCTAAACATTTTAAGTAGACCAATTAAAACACTTCACCGTATCTAATCCACCGATCACAATAAACAAATTTATATATTTATTTTATTTTTATTTTTATTTATTTATTTCTCATATACGGGACACCAATAGAGTACATAAGATATACATAATTACAATATTAAAAGTTTTACAACCTATTTGGGCACTTTTGTAAGAATATTGATAAAAAAAAATATAATTTTAATTTACATAAATTAAGTAAATTTATTACGAGTACATTAGCTTTAGATTAAATTACAATTACAATTTTAATTTGGGCAACTAACTGCTGTGGTTGAGATTGAGATACAACAAGAGCTTTTTTAATTCAATTTAACTGTTTAAATATGCTTTCATTTGGTATCAATTACCCAGAATACAGCTATACTCAAATCGAACAACTTGATTGAATAAATCTCTCATAATTAAATAATGTGTTTTAGTTTTTAAGAATATTTTGTATTGATATCTATGTTAGTCTGTAAGGTATAGGTTAATATGGGCCTTATGTTGCCTGAAGCAAATAAATAAATAAACTTTAATGTCTTTTTAACCGACTTCACAAAAAAGGAGAAGGTTCTTAATTCTAAACTCCATCTTTTATTATAAACCGATTTGAAAAAATGATTTTGTTTTAAAAAGCATCTGCTTCGAGGTTGGTGCCATTGTTACCAGTCTAGTTTTGACGGTGGGCTCCACGAGTAATTGAGGGAATTCCTCAAAACATCAATGGAAACATATAATAGCAATTTTAGCATTTTCGGTGACAAACTAAGCATTTTCATTTATAAAGTAGCATTTGGTAAACGGGAACTGATGAATAAGATCACGGATGGTCATTCAAAACTTCCAAGTGTTTCATATGGGGCGCTAAGATATTTCGATCGAGATAGTGAAGCGACTATGACGAAGTCAAATTATACGGTCCTGATGTCGGCCGGAAGATACGCAATGGAACTCCGTAATAAGACAGCGTAGATTAGCCATGTTTAGGCTTTTTGGAATTGCCATGAGATGCACTCTGATGTGAATGTGAATGACTTGTAAAACTATTGTGCTTTATCAATGAATAAATGAATGAATGATTCACTAAAAAGAGTGTTTTTTTATTTTAAATAAAATAAAACCGCGGTCAAAAAAACTCCAAAGCACAAAGAAATCTGATATTTCCAATCCAAACGTGAGATGAAATTTAAACTTACGATTTTATTACACGAAATTTACTAAACATATGCATAAAGACGAAATAATAGGTACTTACTAAATTATTAAAAACGTATATCTGTTAGGTACTACCTAACAGATATACAATTTCTTAAAGTTTTATCACCTTTTGAAGTCGACATGGGATTAGGTCGATTTGTGTAAGATTATACACAAATATTCATTGCTTTACAGTTACAATAATTGGTATGATAACCATCACGAGTAGGCATGGAGCAAAAAACCTGCAAATGCTATTGTTGGCTAGCAGTTTTATTTATTCCCACTAGTCTGTTACCGCCTCCTAGCTAGTTCGTTACAAAGGCAACACCGAAAAACCGCTAAAAACATAAAAGCGATAGAGTTTTTACGATAATCGAAACGAAAACGTTGCCGCAGTTGTTTTTAAGCGCGAATTCAATTTCATTTATCTTTCGGCGGAAAACGTGCGGACAGCACGATTGGCGGATATTACGTACTTTTCCAACCAGGTTTTTAATGTTTACCATGCAAACGCGATACAGAAAGCTGCTTTTTGCATTATTTCTGCAGATTGTTTTTAGCCATATTTTATCCTAGGTATAATAAAATAATAAATAAATATTTGTGGACAATCTCACACAAATCCACCTAGTCCCAAACAAAGCTTGTACTATGTATGTATACTACAATAGATTTATTTCAGAGTAAGATAATTTTTTACAGGGTGTTGCCTTTAATAGGAGCAATAAATTAAACGGTACACTATTGAGCGCTCCAGCAATTATTTCCAAATGGTTTTAATTGAAAAAAAAAATTGCGATTATTTTTTCGCAAAAGTAGCTTATATCTTATATGTACTTTTTTACACTACTGGAGTGATATTCATAACTATTTATTCAAAAAACACTACAAAATTATAAAAAAAAATAAAAAATATACTTTTAAACAAAAAAATGTGACAACGATTATGAGTCATAACTTGAAGCAACCTCAAAATCAGCATTGACTGCCGCGCTATAATCTCTGGGTGCCAAGATCCATTACTTGGAGGTCATAACTTTAGATCAAAATTTCTCCAGGTGCTCTAAGGAAGCGTCCTTTAAATTTACTGCTCCTGTTACAGGCAACACCCTGTATAGGAATAAAATAACTTGAAACATAAAATGACAAAATACTAAAAAAACTAAAACAAAACCTAAAATTAAAAATTAAATAAAATAATAAAAATAAATAATAATAATATACTACTACACACTTATATAGATAGATAAATACTAAACGCCAACATTAAGCTTAGTGGGTAGTACTCAACCTAGTACCCACAGTCAAAGCTGTCACAAATAAACATAACCTAAAAATATCTCACTAACCTCCTGATAAAAGAGCCAAGTTATAAAACAAACTGTTTAAAGAACATTTAAGGCCTAACTGGTAACTACTCGAGCGAGTCGAACTCTAATTGAAGAGGGTTCGGAATGGCGAGATCCGGGAAAAATATCCGGGACAAAATTCCAAGGCCGGGATTTAATCAATTAAGAAATAAACAAGCCGTCCGTAGGAATGGGGGTTGTCCGTTTGTCCGTCCTGTTGTACAACGTAAATCAATAAAATTTACAATATCAGCTTATTTATTTAGTTGACAACCTGTAAGCACAAAAGGGGATATTGCCTGAATAATAATTAGTTATGCTATAAATTTACTGAGGTAGAGAGGAGTTTTTATTGAGAATGCACAAATTAATAGTACATTACGATACAAGTGCACAATTCACAACGAGTGGTGATAAATTAAAACACGACCGACGGGAGTGTTTTAAATCGCCACGAGTTGCGAATTACCTGTTCGCACGTGTATCGTACAACGTTTTACATTACATATATCTCTTTAAAGTTTCGACATATGCACGTAATCTGCTGATTACCGCACTCGTGCGGTAAAGTAGCACCATATGTACTGTAAAAAACGTTACAAAACAGTAACCTGAAATCACACATTTAATGATATGTAAAACCGTCCTCTGACTTCGATGGAAAAGGTTGTTTTGTTTCAGTACCTCTTTCATTAATTTTCTATAGAAAATTGATATATTACAGATTGTATAGGTAGTGTAAAGACTTGCTTGCACTGCTGAGGTACTGTAGGATCATAGGGGTTGTAGCTGTAACTGAATACTTTACGACTTTATAACACACTATTGTATTCCTTACTGTGCTGAAATACAATTACAATAATATACAGTTCAATAACACGTGTGACTCCGATCAAGTTCAGATGAGGAATCATACCAGGGGCCTTTCAGCTCGAAGTACGAATTTTTCTATGGAAATGTTAGTTTAATTTGTTTGTACCAGGTGTCACTGGGTGCTATCTCTATCGCACTTGCATATTGAAGTGACAGGGATGCAGCGGTCATGCGGTTAGTTTTTACTAAATACACAACGGCGCTACGATCTAGGTATGTGGAGTATTTCACTGGTATCTCTATCTAAGTATATATATTGTACTTTGTGAATCATACGGGAAACCAACTGTTTTCTATGGAATGCTGTTTGATAGGCATTTTAGAACTTAGAACACATTCAAAATATGTAGAATTGTATACATTATGGTTCTAGTACCATATGCCAGACTCACAATGTATCAACCTCTACAGTAGTATTAATACAAAACAAAAATAACTGTATGGTCCTGTCACTCGCTCCACTCACTCACAAACGGAGCAACCTCGGAATGAGAGGTTTAATACGCTGGCAACTCCTTCATTTTGGCGTTCTACCTATAAGTTGTCTCAAAAGTATCATTAAATCTCGTGTCAGCGTCGTAAGTTATTCAAGGTCAAGTGTCAACAAAATCGGTTACTTTCCAGCTTGTTATCTCTCATCCCGAGGTGAAATCCCCTAATATGGCTAGTTAATTATGAAAGTTAATGCACGTCCGTTTAAAACTCCCGACGCGCTACGCAAATGTGTGCTATAAGACATAAGTTTAACGTTTGTATCTGTGTATATGAGTGTCTGTCTGTGGCATCCTAGCTCTTAAACGGATGAACCGATTTAAATATGCTTATATTTTATTTGAAAGCAGGTTTTCCCGCGATGGTTCTTAGACATGTTTTATTAAAATCAATTCAGCCGTTATTAACTATAGCAACCGATTGATCAGAAGGAGCCCATACTTCTATAAAACTGTCTCTAAAAACTTCATCCAGCTCTTACACCTAGCGCCTGCGAGCACTTTCGATGTAAGTACTGTAGAGGTTGATACATATGAGTCTGGCCATGTGAAACTAGAAACATAATGTATACAATTCTACATATTTTGAATATATCCTAGAGTGCCTGTCAAGCAGCATTCCTTAAACAGTTGGTTTTCCAGAAGATTCACTGGACTCGATTGGAGTCACATGTGTTATTTAACTCATCATCATCATCATCATTCAGCCGAATAACGTCCACTGCTGGACATAGGCCTCCCCCAAAGACTTCCACAATGACCGGTCCTGCGCCACCCGCATCCAGCGGATACCCGCGACCCTTGCTAGGTCATCAGTCCACCGTGTGGGGGGCCTGCCCACGCTACGCCTTCCGGTACGTGGTCGTCACTCGAGAACCATTCCGCCCCAACGGCCATCGGTTCTGCGTGCAAAGTGCCCCGCCCACTGCCACTTAAGCTTAGCGATTCGAAGGGCTATATCGGTCACTTTGGTTCTGCTGCGGATAGCCTGATTTCTGATGCGATCACGCAGAGAAACTCCCAGCATAGCCCTCTCCATTGCTCTTTGGGTGACTTTGAGCCTTCTTATGAGGCCCATAGTAAGCGACCACGTTTCAGTACCATATGTCATCACTGGCAACACACACTGGTCAAAGACTTTCGTCTTGAGACACTGTGGAATATTGGACGAAAAGATGTGCTGTAGCTTCCCGAACGCTGCCCAGCCGATTCGGATTCGACGACTAACCTCTTTCTCGAAGTTGGACTTACCTAACTGGACAATCTGTCCTAGGTATATGTAATCGTCTACAACATCGAGCGTAAAGTGTCCGATTGTTACGGGAGTTGGTGCTACATGGGCATTTGACATGATCTTCTTCATCCTTAGAGCAACTCGCTCGGAGGCTTTACTGAGGTCATTGAGCATTGTACTTAAATCAACCATGGTCTCAGCCAAGACTACTATATCGTTGCGTTGGCGTTATTTAACTATATTATTGTAATTGTATTTCAGCACAGTAAGGCATACAATAGTGTGTTATAAAGTCGTAAATTATTTCATTACAGCTGCAATCCCTACGATCCCCTTACAGTACCTCAGCAATACAAGCGAGGCTTTACGATACATATTTCGATGAATTCCTCGAAAACGAGCAAAACCGGGGGATACTCTGCTGGCCACATAAATAAGCGAACGGGCAAAAACAAGCAGATACCGATACCCTCACATTTAAACCCTCTAAATTAAATTCCTCTCGGATTCCACTGTATTTAAACTGTATTCGGTAAAATATTCAGATTAGAGTTGTTCGACGAGTTCATTAAGCAGTGTTTGCTACGGTCTGCGGAATTAATTTAGATAAAGTTATTACTTGTATCCACTTGTATCATCTGACATTACTGACAGAAATAAAACAGTACGCTGCACACAGATATATCTACGTAAAATGGACGTACGTATCGGTCTTTTTTAACCGACTTCAAAATTTCAAAAGAGGAGGTTATCAATTCGGTTGTATGTTTTTTTTTTTTTTTTTTAATGTTTGTTAGTCCATAACTCCGTCATTTCTGAACCGTTTGAAAAATCTGAATTTGGAAAATTCTTTTTTTGATTGTAAGTATATATATCCAAGTTGGTCCCGTTTTTGTCAAAACGCAGTTCTGATGATGGGATCCATGAGAAATTGAGGGAACTCCTCAAATCTTCAAGGCATACATATAGTAATTTTTGTGTTTTTATCAACAAGTCAAGCATTTTCATCCAAAAATGTGACATTGGATGAAGTGGAACTGCTGATGATGATCAGAACAGAACTCTTCAACGACGAAAAGTTCACGTTTGGCGATTTGTCCTTCTAGCTGTGTTTGTTAAGCAAGTTCTATTTTCACGATTGATTTTTGTCATACTCGAGTTCTGATGATGGGATCCATTAGGAATCGAGGGAACTCCTCAAATGTGAAAGGCACACAAATAGTGATTTTAGTATTTTCATGAACTAATCAAGCATTTTCATTCATAAAGGTGACATTTGATGAAGTGGAACTGCTGATGATGATCAGAACGGAACTCTTCAACGACGCGTAGTTTACGTTTGGCGATTTGTTCTCTTCCTTTTGTTTGTCAAGCAAGCAAGGTTTTTTTCATGATTCCATGAGGAATTGAGGGTACTTAGTCTTCTACCATTATAAACATACATTATAGCCATTTTTATTTTATTGTATATCTATCTAAGAGTGCACCATCTAAGTATAATAATCTTTTGCCGGCCTCCCCCATTGAAGTCGGTTTTTTTTTCTTCAAAATTATTTTAATTAAAAATGGCATCTAGTCGGGGGGCAAAGATGAGGCCGACGACGAAGCGAGCTCACCCAGAAGATGCCTATTCGGTCGGATTTGAATTCCGATTTTCTTAGTATTTACAGATGGAACACTAAATATGATAGTCGTATCAACAATGTAACCGTTTCTACTATAAAACTGTAGTTTGGCATAGGCATACATTTCGCTCACTCATTTTTTGCATAATTAACTATGCTATCAGTGAGGATCTGTTATTAGCTCACTGTCACTACTGCTTTTAATTATTGTGTATTATTTAAGCTGATGATCTTCCTAGGTAAATAAATAAATAAATTAATATCAACCACGCCGACAAAAAGATTTTATTTATTGTACTTCCAATACACAGCATTTTTTCTTGGTATACCTACCCATCATGTGGGGTATCGGTGTATAGTCTGTTTAAAAAAAATGAGGATTTTATTAAACCATTATTTGATTAAGTAATTCATTTGCGTGAACTTAAACCTTAAAATCCAAATTTTAGTTGGAGTCAAGTGTCCCGTAGGTCCGCTGCCAGCTAAACGGTTGCTACTGGGATGTGTGTGTACGTACTCGTATGTGAAAAATTCATGGTAGCAGTATTTACAATGAATTTAAAAGGAAAACTATAACAGCTAAGTATACTTTACTAGTTTACGAGTAATAGCCGAACTTAACTCTTTGAACGCCATTCTTCATGAACGTGACACTTACACGCCAACTGGTCTTCTAGAATAGATTGAATATGAACCTTAGCGTAAAGCACGAAGGTCACTTTGACAACGTACGTCATAACACCTATAGCCGTTCTCGGCGCCGTGGGCACGACCACACGCGACGTCTTTAGGCATTCTTGTCGTTCCAAAGGTTAAGAAATGTACATGGAAAAGAAAACTTTCGCACAACATCCATTGATTACTTAGATAACGTTGTTTAGTTGTGTCAAACATATACTAAACATATGCATGTTTGTGAGCTTTTAATTCTCCATAATGTAACCGGCACCTAACGGAACTCTACATTGCGCGTGAACGACAAATTTTTAGCAAAACAAATTTTAAAAATCTTCTATTAAGATAAATTCAGCAGCAAATGTCGTTACGCGGACGAGGAGCTCAAAATTGCCTACAACAGCATTTATTCCCTTATACGTATAAAGCGTACTACATACACGTATGAATCAATTTGATAATTGCTGTATCTTTTCATCTTTTAGCTGTGGTCTACGTTTATAATGACTGAACGAAATTGATAGATCCATTTCTTAAATGGGTGTGTTAGAGCAATTAATGTATACGTGTGTAGATCGTTTTGAACTCTTTATACGTGTAGCTGTCTATGGTGTAGGCTATAGGTAATTATACTACAGTATAAAGCGAGGGCGATAATGTATGTATGTGGCATGGCAACTAGCGCAAAAACCAATTCAAATTCGAATCCACTATGCAAATGTGTTAATGAGGTAACCCTGCAGTGAGGCTAGGGTTGCCTCTGGCTAGCCCTGTGCTAATAATTAGGGTTGGCGACGCGGTTTTCTCATTTGAAACTACAAATCTCGGCATTAGTTTGTTTGTGCACAGGGTGTTTTTTAAATTCCGTTTATTGAGAGGACACATTCCTGAGATGCAATAAAGTAATCTTCTCTGAGACACTGGTATCCCACTTCGTACCATTTCAAAGATATTCAAGAATTTATTTTCATTAAATAACACTCCTAGTACCTATAGTATGATATCCTTAACATTTAAACACTTGATTTTTCAAATCCTGAAATGGAAAAAGGACATGAAAAAAGGTTCAGTGTCCGTCTTAAGATCTTATTAAATTGTACCTTCTTACACGAAACTTTTCGAACAAATTTGCTTGACATATTGTTCAAAACCTAAGTACCTACCTACCTCAAGGTGACAAATCTGCGTACCTGCCATAGCCGCCTATGTGTGTTTTAAATGCTAAGTTTTTTCTTTGTATACCACACGGCTACATGCCTGGAGGAACGGAAATCAATAAAAACATCCTGTATATGGTACTCGTAGACCATATAGAGTCGCTACTGTGACGGTACAAGGGTAAGAGGGAGCGAAGGGTAGCGGATGGGTATCAGAGTTGTCTCAGTTAATATGAAGATTACGAAGACGTGTATCAATATCGCTAATATTTGAAAAAGGGGCGACTAGTGCTAATTCTTTTTGTTACAACGACTATTGAAATAATACTACTTTACAAATAAAATCAAGTATGTATTAATCTGTATAAGTATGTATATCGTCGTCTAGTACCCATAGTACAAGCATTGCTAGGCATATTGGACTAGGTCGATTTGTTTAAGATTGTCCTCCAATATTTATTTATTTATTTAAGTTAATTTTGTACTAAAGGAGTACGCTGCTAACGAAAATTTCAAATTAAAGGGAAAAATTTATGCTCCGAGCAGGATTCGAACCTCCGACATCTGGCATATGCGGCCAATCGCTCTAATTTGCGTAGATGTCGCTGTACGCCTCCCTAAGGCGTTGTAAGAGGGAACTATTTATTTAAGCCCTAGTTTTTTCATTTAATTTACGGTATTTCTAACTAACTCACATTTAACAGTTGCAAACTACGTTAACAAGGAATAAAACCATTAATGAAAGGCTAGGGTTGTCTCTGTTCTATATCGTCGCCAGTAAATTAGGGTTGGCGATTTAGCGGTCGCTCCCCTATGCATCTACCCACGTTTTCGTGCCGAATTTAGTTTGTAGTGAACTTAGAAACGGGATTTTATATACATCAAAATAAGGTAGCCTTTGTTTCGTAGCGTATGGTTAATTCATCGTTGGAGAATGTACGCG
This sequence comes from Notocelia uddmanniana, assembly GCA_905163555.1. NCBI lineage: Eukaryota > Metazoa > Arthropoda > Insecta > Lepidoptera > Tortricidae > Notocelia > Notocelia uddmanniana. The sequence continues at coordinate 5,322,865 of LR991057.1, forward strand.
TGAAGTTTAACAAGCAATTTTAGCGTAGTAGCTGATTTCTATATGTGGAACTGGAATGTGACTTTGCATAGGTCCAGAGATTAAAGCTACGGTACTCTGGTAAATACAATTGCCACGTTTTTCCACCGAGAAAGTTCCGAAATTCGACTAGAATTACAAAAGACAAATATTTTTATAACAGACCCAATGGACCCGGGTATGTCCTAAAACTACGACCAATACCACCGGAGGATGGGCAGCAGCATCCCTGGAGTGCGGTGGAGATACTGCGATCGCCAACCCGCATGCCAAGCGTGGCGATTATGGCAATTACCCCTCATGACATACACAAACAGGCCACGGCCCCGAGGTTCCGGCGACCCCCGGTACCCTGGTTCTGGTAGCGGCCAGGGTACTAGCGGGGTCAGGGGTGCGAAGAATCTCCGGTTAAGATCCGGCTACCACCACCGACGACTTCTGGCCCTGGCAACATACAACACACGAACACTGCGGACCGACGAAAAGATAGCGGAACTGGAGGAAGGATTGAGCAAGTTGCGTTGGGATATCGTAGGGTTATTATCTGAAATCCGAAGAGAGGGGGAGGACACGATAACCCTGAAGTCCGGCAACTTGCTCTATTTCCGGGAGGGCGACCAACAGTCCCAGGGAGGTGTCGGGTTTATCGTCCACAAATCCCTCGTGAACAACGTGGTGAAGATCGAGAGTGTGTCGGCTAGGGTGGCGTACCTTATACTCAGAGTATCCGAGAGGTACTCGTTGACGGTCATACAGGTGTACGCGCCGACCTCGGCACACTCCGACGACGAGGTGGAGGCTATGTATGAGGATATATCAAAGGTCATGCATAGTTCCAAAACCTACTTCACCGTTGTTATGGGGGATTTCAACGCAAAACTGGGCAAGAGAGACGGCGAAGAGCCGAGAGTGGGGCAATTTGGAGTTGGAAGTCGGAACCACCGGGGCCAACTACTGGCTGGTTTCTTGGAGAAGGAGGGAGTCTACATGATGAACTCCTTCTTCAAGAAACGCGAGCACAGGAAGTGGACCTGGATGAGTCCCGACGAAGCAACAAAAAACGAGATTGACTTCATCATGTCGACGAAGAGGCATATATTCAATGATGTCTCTGTGATCAATGCGGTTAAAACCGGAAGTGATCATCGTTTGGTAAGAGGCACATTGAATATATGCGTCAAGCTAGAGCGCTCTCGACTGATGAAGTCCACGCTCCGTCCAGCAGCAGTCCAAATCCAAAACCTCGAGAGCTTTCAGCTGGAACTCCAAAACCGTTTCGATTGTCTAGGCGGCGATGTGGACGAATTCAACGACGGGTTTGTGGAAGCTGTGCATAGCATTCGGTCTAAGTTCTTTAAGGCCCAACGAACTCAAAGAGCCAAAAGGCTCTCTATCTCCACTCAGAGGCTCATCGAGGAAAGGAATGAGATGATTCTGCAGTCTTCAGCCGATGCGAAATTATACAGACAGCTCAATAAACAGATCTCTAAGTCCCTTACCCGCGATCTGCGCCAATTCAATACAAATCGGATTGAAGAGGCCATCGAGCAGAATAAGGGCTCTAAAGTTTTCTCAAGAGATCTGTCTATTGGGCAGAGCCAGCTCGCCAGATTAAAAACTGAGGATGGTAGAATCGTTTCGTCCAAACCTGAGCTTCTGAGTGAGATAGAGTGCTTTTATGGACAGCTATACACGTCAACTAGCAGACCCGAAGTTGGTCTGGCGGAAGAACCTAGAGCTAGATTAACCCGGCACTATACCGAAGATATCCCGGACATCAGCCTGTACGAGATTAGAATGGCTCTTAAGCAGCTGAAGAACAACAGGGCACCCGGTGAAGACGGAATTACAGCTGAACTCCTGAAGGCGGGTGGAAAACCGGTCCTTAGGGCCCTTCAGAAGTTGTTCGACTCCGTCTTACTGGAAGGGAAAACTCCAAAGGCATGGAACAGAGGTGTGGTGGTGCTGTTCTTCAAAAAGGGTGACAACGCCTTACTGAAGAACTACCGACCCATCTCACTTCTGAGCCATGTCTATAAGCTGTTCTCAAGAGTCATTACGAACCGTCTCGCACGCAGGCTAGATGACTTCCAGCCTCCCGAACAAGCCGGTTTTCGAAGAGGCTTTAGCACCGTAGACCACATCCATACGCTCCGTCAGGTTATACAGAAGACTGAGGAGTATAACCTGCCCCTCTGTTTAGCGTTCGTGGACTACGAGAAAGCCTTCGATTCGATCGAAACCTGGGCTGTACTACAATCTCTCCAGCGGTGCCAAGTGGACTACCGGTATATCGAAGTGCTGAAAAGTTTGTACAAGAACGCCACTATGTCAGTCCGATTCCAGGACCAGAACTCAAAGCCTATTCCGTTGCAGCGGGGAGTCAGGCAAGGAGATGTTATTTCTCCTAAACTGTTCTCCGCTGCACTGGAGGATGTTTTCAAGACTCTGGACTGGAGAAGGCTAGGCATCAACATAAACGGCGACTACCTCACTCACCTTCGGTTTGCTGACGAATAGTAGTCTTGGCTGAGACCATGGAGGATTTAAGTACAATGCTCAATGACCTCAGTAAAGCCTCCGAGCGAGTTGGTCTAAAGATGAACATGGACAAGACGAAGATCATGTCAAATGTCCATGTCGCACCAACTCCCTTAACAATCGGACACTTTACGCTCGAAGTTGTAGACGATTACGTATACCTAGGACAGACTGTCCAGTTAGGTAGGTCCAACTTCGAGAAAGAGGTTAATCGTCGAATCCGACTCGGCTGGGCAGCGTTCGGGAAGCTACGGCACATCTTTTCGTCCAATATTTCGCAGTGTCTCGAGACAAAAGTCTTTGACCAGTGTGTGTTGCCAGTGATGACATATGGCACTGAAACGTGGTCGCTTACTATGGGCCTCATAAGAAGGCTCAAAGTCACCCAAAGGGCAATGGAGAGAGCTATGTTGGGAGTTTCTCTGCGTGATCGCATCAGGAATGAGGCCATCCACAGCAGAACCAAACGCAGTGGGCGGGGCACATAGCACGTAGTGGCGACCACGTACCGGAAGGCGTAGCGTGGGCAGGCCCCCCACACGGTGGACTGATGACCTGGTGAAGGTCGCGGGTGTCCGCTGGATGCGGGTGGCGCAGGACCGGTCATTGTGGAAGTCTTTGGGGGAGGCCTATGTCCAGCAGTGGACGTCTTTCGGCTGACATGATGAACAGACCCAATACCTGAAGGTCAGGGTCAGATTTTCATGTAATAAGCATGAATACTCGTAATTGTTTCCGGCTCATAATCGTATTTGTTTTCTGTGTCTTCAAGTACATATTTATATCTATGAAGTGTATAATCGTCTATAGTATATACCCATAACCACCTGGTTCGTGTAAAGGTTGTCCTCCTAATATTTATTTATGTCAATTCATATGTTATTTTATTCGCAGTTTATCTATAAAGCTTAGATTATCATAATTAATTTTTATAATTAGGATGAACGAATGATGAATGACATGTCGCCGACAATTGTTGCCGTGAACGCTACCTACAGTACCGGCCAATAATACAGGGTGATTCGGGAGACGTGAGCAAGATCAACAATACAGATTCAGTAGATCATAAGCTACTGCTTCGTGCCACTATTAGTGAAATTAACGTTAATTTATCTGTAGTGTTGAAAACAAAAAAAAATGAATTATTTACGAAATTCATGGTCACTCTACAATCAGAATACTTCAGTCAAGTGATACGTGTCAAATTGAATGTCATCCGAGTCCGATTACTTTTGAAATATCGTATCTCACTCAATGTGACAATTTACTTTCTTCGTAATCAAAGTGCTGTCATAACAGTTGGAGGTTTAATCTTTATAAACCAGTTGTTGTAGGGTGACCATGATTGTAGAGAATTAAACTTTAACTTAACAAAAATTAAAATACAGGAAAAAGGTATGGGTGTTTCACTTAAATACAATGGTGAACGATTCATTGCCATTTACTTTGTATGTAGTGTTGGTCCTGCTCATGTCTCCTGAATCATCCTGTATATCACCACGCGGTGTTTTAAAGAATTCCGCTGCAATATTAAACTTCTTGGTACCTCAGTAGAGTTAATAGTAAAATGTTATAAATTCATTAGCAGTACATAAAATATCTAAAACAGTTTAGACAATAATTGTAGATCATAAAATTTACTACCAAAAACCCCACGAGAAAGAAATATATGCGTATTTATTAATTCCGTTCCACTTAGTTTTGTAAAAAGGTAGGTAGGTAGAATTTAAGCATTTTTAGACAAGGTGGGCATTCAATTGAAAATAAGTATTTTTGGTAGTCTTTTTTTTATACTACGTCGGTGGCAGACAAGCGTACGGCCCGTCTGATGGTAAGCGGTCACCGCAGCCTATGGACACACACAGTTGTTACTGTGATATACTAAAAAGTGTTGAATATGATATATTATTGGCCGCACTGTACATCACTATGAAACACGTGTAGTGCCATAATTAAAAAAACCAGAGGATTTCTGAACAACAACAAATTGCGATTGCAGCGAACGACATTGTGCCCTCACCTTTTATGAGTTTTCACGATATTGCCCGAATTTTAATTAGCGATGGTGTTGCTGCGAATAAAATTTAATTGTCGATGAAAATAAAGCAGGTATTACGGAAAAAAAATAAGCCAGGGATTTACAACCGGAAATTGGCTAACGATAATGGAGGAAGTAAATGGGTTTTAGGGAATTAATTATAAAAAACAGTTTAGATATAGTTTTATTTGATTTGTTTAAATAAATTAATGATATTAAAAACAGTGAAATATAAAATACGATCAAGCAGTGAGTATTTAGCGATTGGTTAAAAATAGAATTTAAATGTTAATAAAAACGAAGGGTGAACAGTTCCTATCTATCGTAATAGTTTAGTTGCTAAGGATACTATTATTTAATAATAATAAGCTATGTTGACTAGACTACGAAGTCACAGCCAAATTAACATGCTAACGTCTCTTTACACATGTTTATCGAGATGTTAGACAAACATCGGCTCAAGGACTATTCATAACACTAACCGACATATCACCACATACCCAATACAGCCTGACCTCCAGTTACCGCATAGTTATTACAAATCACAGTCCATGTTACTACGGACGAGAGGTCGAAGAGAACTGAATCTGATTGTGAACATGTATTTCAACAACCAATTGTATTCGGCTCGTATGGATTTGACAATAGGTCAGCAGACAATGATGTCAAACATCGCATTATGTATTGTCAGTGTCGTTGTTGACGGGTACGGCTTTCAGGATATCATCATTAAATATACAAGGTATATTTGTATACCTTAATATACATATATGATATTTGTAAACAGGTATACTAGCTTTTGCCCGCGACTTTATCTGCTTAGATGTTGTTATTGCCGGGGACAAACAATTGCTATTAAGTTGTTTTCGATTTTTTACTTTATTGTTTTTGTTTTTTTTGGGCAGAGCTTTTCTATACTTTCGTCCCCCTTTTCACCCCCATTACAGATGATTTCCGGGATGAAAACTATCCTATGTGCTTTCCACGATCTCAAACTATCTACTAATCATCTCAATCAGTTCAGCGGTTTAATGGTGAAGAGGTATCAGACAGATTCACTTTTGAATTTATAATTATAAGTAGGAAGGATTGACTATAGTATACTATAGTTCTTTAACATATAAGTAAAATTACTGTAATAATATTGGACTCGTACTAACTAGTGAATTAGTGGTCATCATGGTCTAAGGAAACAAGCTCTGCTACTCCGGATCGTGACACAAGCCTACGTCACGTCAATGTACAGCCTGTACACACACGAACTCGCACTACGACCGCCAACCACCGTTAGGCTCGATAGCAGTGATGACGTAGGCTTGTGTCACTCGCACAACGAATTTTACCCAGAGTGCCCATACCTTGTATTCTTGTATCATGGCATGGTAGTCATATTTTACAAACTAATCGACTATGTCCTTTCTGGTTTCTGACCTTGAATCAACGATTATCAAATAAATATAATTTTGTTAACCACTAGCTCGCTTTGAGTTTTGAGTTGATCTCTTTTCCCTTGCAATAAAGGTGATGCCTGGCAACCAGGGTTGTCAAAAGCAAGTCAGTGGTTATAGCAGTGTCTATTTGTTTTCTTTTTTTTCTTTTTTAATTCAGACTTTTGTGAGTGCTTGGTTACTTCAAACTGCTCCCAACAAATGGCCACAAAGATAAACTTAGTATACAAATCCCTCAACAATAAGAGCAAAAATCAAAATAGTGTGACACTGAATATATTATTTCATTTCAGTCTCCAAAATGTTGTTACGTTTGGTTAAATTTCGGAGGAGGAAATCGTCAAAACCAAACCTCGATTTTTATAATGTCATCCATTTTTAGTATAGGGTACTTAGAACGTTAAACAATAAAACGGTAGAATAAGCAGTTTGGCGATGGTTTGTAGTGGTTCTTAAGTTTATTATTCGTGAACAATAAACTGAATACATTTTTTTTCACCTACATCAGCTGGCCAAACTTACTCGAATATTGATTAAGGATTTCTAAATCCGAGAAAGGGCTCAGGTAATATTAACTCTTAATAACTGAAAAAAGGCGTATTTTAAAGTTATAGTTTTATGATATCAACATTGTCAAGGTTGTTTATTGTTAAAGTCTAACCGCATTGGTTTGGTCCTCTAAACTTCAAGGCCACGAGATCATTCCCGACGTAATAATAATACGAGATATTGTATTTTCCCTGAGAGTGGAACTGCTATGGTTTTTTTAGGGTGCCATGCCCGTCCGTCTGTCCGCGGCTTAGCTCAGTAACCGTTAGTACGAAAAAGCTGTAATTTGGTATAGATATACTTATCAATCACGCCGACAAAACACTAGAATAAAAACTTAAAAAACTTTTAGGGTACTTCCCTTACACTTAAAGTGGAGATGCAATTTTTTCTTGTAAAACTTATCGCGGATATCGTTAGAAAGCTCGTTTGAAACTAATGTACCTATAATGTGGGTTGTCTTTAACCATTTTCTGATTAAATAGGTAATTATTTTGCGTGATATTAAACTATAAAGTGCTAATTTTTTATGGAGTCATTTGACCTTCTTTCTCCCTACAAAAATTTACGGTAGTAGTGAATTAAAAAACACTATAATAGCTGAGTAGACAGTACTTAGCTAACGAGTAATAAAGAAATTAAAAAATGTGCTAGGAAAAGAAAGAAATCACACAATTCCCATTGTTACTTATGTAATGTATGTATGTAGATAACGTTGTTAGTAGTGTCAAACATATACTAAATATGTATAAATTTATGAGCCTTTAAATGCTCAAAATCAGGAGGATTCCATTTTTTTATCATTAATTCATTATACATGCCACTACCGTACATTTTTTTTTGTAGGGGGAGGACACATGATTCCTACAAAAATTTGCACAATATATATTGATTTAAACTTGCACGATTTTTACACATTACTGTTGGTAAACGGGACTTAATCGCGTACAAAAAATTTTCACCTGAGGTGTGCCTGACGTTTCGAATGTATTGCAACATCCGTGGTCACGAGCTGACTGGCTTGAGCGGGTATCAACACGATTAAGTTTAGTCCTGTTTACCAATAGTAGAAATTAGCACTTTAACGTTTCATGCACAAAAGGGGGGAACCCTACTTTGCGCGTGGCCTGACACACTTGACCGCTTTTTTTCGGAGAGTGGCCCTGCTATGGTTTTTTTTCATGAGTGATTGTACGTTTTTCTTCCGCATCTGTCTGTTCACGGATGCGGATTTTGCGTTGTTTATCTGAACCTTCGCTTCGATGACTTTTTACAACTGTCAGAGGGAAAAACATGTTGGGTCATAATAATAACCGTATGGCATTTATTTTTCGAACCGTGAGATCTTCGAAATGATAGTACGGTTACTAGTTTTGTTGCACTTTTATCACCACTTAGGGTTCACGTGTACGGTAACGGTGGGTACGCCCTACGGACGTGGTGCAGCTTAGACCCCCCTTGTCAAGTGACTGTTAGAAGTTCTCAAGCCGCAACTCGGTTCAACTTGGCTTAACGACTGCTGTCATAGACAACAGCCGGGATCAACGGCTTAACGTGGCTTCCAAAACACGGGAGAGCTCAGTTAGTAACCACTCAAAGCGGTCACCCATCCAAGAACTGACCTGGGCCCACGTTGCTTAACCTCGCATACCGCCCACGTTACGCGGGCGCCGCTGGGCCACGAGTGCTCCACATGTTTGGTTTGAGCAGCACACACAGTACTCGCTGGCTCCCGAGTTATACAAACTTCCAAATAATTATGGCATCTGCATCAGCGAAGCCCAAAACCAATGTGAAGTTTCGTTTCATTTTAATCAAACTATATGAACAGTTCCTTGTGTTATTATCGCTGCGGTCTTTAGTCAGGTGGAGGTACTTACCCAGTTGGGCTGCTCCAACGTTCCGCTGTGCCCTACCTGTCTTAATGAAGATCATCTTGTTTGACTCTTGAGCCACTTAGTGAAAAATCGCGATAGATGTCTGGTTCGCACACCGATAATATTTAAAGGTAAGGTTTTTATATTTATTTAGATTAAGTTTTTTTTCCTTATCTCTTGCTTTTCTGGAACGTTCATTTACGAATGTTATGTTATAGAACAAACCTGACCTAATATTGGGTTCTATACGATGATATTTTTTAAAGTCGCATAAAGTTAACGGATATTTTTTTGGGAAGTATAAAAAATATGCCTATTTTTGGTCCTCCCAATTAGAGTGACGTCGATGTATGTGTATGCAAGCGAAACGTATCCATATTGGTAGGTGGAATTTTGGTGAAACTGTTACTTGCAAAAGTAAGGCTGCTTTAAAGTGGATGGGGCTGACCTATCTAATCTACAATGCGAGTTGCCTTCCTCCCACAAACTTAACAGTTCACTTTACGAGGGCGCCACTCCCACACATTCTCCACGATTTACCCTCAACTGTCGTTAGTACTAAATTTATCCGAGCGCACAGATATATTGGGGTTCCACCTTCGTATAGTTTTGTTTGCTTTATATTATGTTATACCCATGATGCGTGACACGGAGAAGGTTTATATGAGTTAAGTCGGCTGTTACCTGTATTGTATTTTATCGTGCTGAAATTTATGAGATAAGGTTTCGTTTTCGTCTAAAGAAATCACCTACTAGCTACAGGTACTTGCTTCTATACTTTACTATAGTAGTCGACGGTTAAAAAGTCAATCCTGACAGCCTTCATTTCCATACAGTTTATAAGGGAGTTATTCCACTCATCCAATATCTTTGTCCAATATACATTTGATCAAAGAAATTGGATGATTTCATCCAACTTGGATGGGACCCCGACATTTGATCAAAAATTCTGATGACATTTAAATCAATATGGCTACTCATGAAAAAACTTGGACAAAGGTATTGAATAAGTGGAATGGGCCTCCGTCAAAGAAATTTGATCATAGATTTGACAAAGAAATTGGACGAGTAGAATACCACCCCGTATTAAACTCATCCAATATCTTTGATCAAAGAAATTGGACGATTTCATCAAACTTGTATGGGACCCCGACATTTGATCAAAAATTCTGATGACATTTAAATCAATATGGCTACTCATGAAAAAAAAACTTGGACAAAGGTATTGGATAAGTGGAATGGGCCTCCGTCAAAGAAATTTGATCAAAGATTTGACAAAGAAATTGGACAAAGATATTGGACGAGTGCATGGAATACCACCCTTACCTCAAAGTGACTTTTAGGTTATAAACTGTATGGAAATGACATGTGTCAGGATTGACTTCTTAAACGCCGACCACTATAGGTAGGTATAGGTGTTGTGTTCCTGGTGGGGAGTAAGGCCGCCAGGACTCCCAAGGATAATGATGTGTTGAGAATGAGGGACCTGCTAACTGTCATCACACCGAATCCTCAAGTTAATTCATATTAAATTTAAAAAATATATTTCGGATTACCATCCGTTTATGTACACATGTGTTAATTAATAACAACTGAAAACTTACAAAACTATGTTAGTGACAGAAAGTTGAAAATAAAATTAAACAGGCGCGTGTAGCCGCATCTAGCGCCCGAGGAACGGCGAGTCCGAGCGCCAGCACGTTCAGAATGCTTTGAGCTGTGAAGACGATTCTGTAGCAACGTGCACTGCTTCTAAATCTATTAGTGCATGGCATCAAAGCTATTGATGCGCGCCTCCGCAAACATTGTCGACGCGCTACAGTAACGTGGCCCTGGGTGGTGCTAAATGTGCAACAAAAACTGGCAACCGTACTTGTCTTCTCGAAGATCTCACGGTTCGTAAATAAATGCCATACGATTAAATAAATAAATAAGTAACGTGGCAGCCCGAACAGCACCCTAAACGCGTTGTTGTATTGCACTCGCATACCGCTGTATGCTCTCTGCGTAAAATTGGTCCGCAGATTACACGTGTAGAATGTTTCGCAATATGCTTCGAAAAGCGTTAGCTTTACTTCAATACTGCAGCGAGAAAAATTACGGGCTAGTAACGTAATAAAGGATCGGCAATGCGCTTGAGATTCTTCTGGAGTCTTTCGAGACTTTTGAGAACTCACAGCGTAATGTTTGAGATAGTGAAATATTCTGCAGCCCCTCCATCAACCGACCGCAATGTTACGATTTTTTGTGGTCGAATAAAATGAAAAGCCATCCAGACTGTTTAGGGCCATCGTCCATGAAAGCAAAGCCATCATTGCCCGTTGCCCTGTTTAACGGGTAAATAAAATTAATTAAGCACAAAACACATTTTCCGGGTGATATATGCCTTTGGGCGTTTCTGAGCTCAATTTAACGACGGGATTTATCCAAATTTCGGTATAAAAGTGCGGTGTATCGAATGCTTACTTTATAAATGTCATATCTAGTTTAAAGCGCGCTTAAAATGTAAACTTTAGTAAGTTGAAAATAAGGTTTATTTTAGAATAATTTTGTTATGTAACATGAGATTGTGTAAGAACAAAAATGAAAATCCTCTTATTACATTCTGTTTATTATCGGGTTTCTGGGCAGTTTTCGATGTTTCAATTTAGATTATTTTTGTCTACCGCGGCGTAGAATATGTGAATAAATATGTAAGAATAAGAACATATGTTTATTAATTCAATGTGTATACATTAGAATTTAGTCTGAGATTTGAACTCAGAGCCGAGTTATTAAAAAATATTAGACATCCATTTTAATTGTTCACAAATTCACAGAAAAACAATTTTACTAGAACGCTTAGCAAGCCGCCTGTCAGTGCGTTTGTGGCCTTAAATAATCATAAATCCAACTTAACATTCCAATTTTCAAACTGCAGTCTAATAAAACCCTTTTTCTTTTTATTACATATGAAGAATAAACTCTTGCTTCACCAATATGTTTAATGAAATAAAATCCTACTGCACCGTGAATAAAAGCGCGTGAAACAATAATTCCCATCTCGGCCAAACTCCAATTTTCCACTGTTTTGATACCAGCGATTTGACACTGCAATTTCTATTCATGAGCTTAGGTGACGTGCCAACCAGCAAACATAATCATGCGTTCACATAACCCTTACCACTTAAACAATAGAGTCGTAAATCGATAAATTTTCGAAAACTGTAATTTTGTATTTCCACGTGGCCGTCTGCCATGTTCTAGTTTTTTTGACAGTATGAAGGGGATTTTCCGTAGGTTTTTGGGAACGAATTGCTTTATCATATTCTATGACTGTGAAATTATAAACGGGTACTAAATCATACACAGTGAATATATTCAGTAATTTCAGCATGCGGCAGTTACGATTTACGATGCTCCAGCGTGCAGTGAAAATAAAAAACATTCTAAGGCTGAAAGGTATATTAACACTTTAGCAAGTGATAAATGGGAATATATTACTTTATTATAGCTGCTACTATGGTTTCACGGTCATATTTTACTTAATTCTATCAGCATCACAATTACGAATAACGAACCATTCGTTTATTAAGTAGTTAATTTCATTTAAAATGTAGGTTAACTAGTCGATAAATAAAATCCATTTGTAATTAAGTACCACATCAGAAAGAGCGCGTCCCCCTGACCAGGTGTCGACATACCTACTAGGAGGCCTCAAAATTTGCAACTATTTACTATTGTTAAGTTGTTTTCACCAATAAATTATTATTTTACCTATGATTTTCCGCTCACGGGAGAATGGTGTCCCTGACCTTTGGGAGACGTGCGTGGAGCCGAAGTACCAAACGAATACCACATAGCCAACACGTAAAGGCCCTTTTGACAGTTTAATGAAATGCAAGGGATACATCGAGCGAATGCTGCCCTTGCCCGTGTCATAGGACGCACACAGAGACAGCACCCACCAGGGTGTACAGGGACTATTGCTAGTTGATGGAATCTAAATGAACCGGACTATTGGATGAATATGAATAAAGTGAAACAACGGACTCCTGCCTAATAAATCTGCCTCTCATTTTTATCTCCGGCTGACGGTGACTCGCTGTCTGCTATAGATGGGCCCCTATAAATAGCGACATTAAAAAACAACTTCAGGGTAACCACCAGTCAGAGAGGTGGCAATGGACTTTAAACAAAATAAGGCCGATATTTAAAAAAAAATGGAAAAGTACGGAATTAAACCATTATAGACCTATAGCTTTATTACCAACAATGTCAAAAATATTTGAGAAAGCAATGTCAAATCGACTATACTCGTTATAGGAAAAACATAATATATTAAATAAAAATCAGTACGGTTTCCGAAAACATCACTCGACCACATTAGCAGTATATACTTATATCCAAGATATACTTAACCAAATAAACAAAAAGCACTAGGCCATTGGTCTCTTGCTTGATATGACGAAACCATATGACAAAGTTCGTCACGATATACTGATAAATAAGCTATATGGGTCCGGAATCCGAGGGAACGTGCACAAATGGTTCAAATCGTACCTAGAAAACCGTAGACAATTTGTACAAATTGAATTTTACAACAAAAATACGAATCAAATCCAACACATAAATTCAGATACCCGTTATTTAGAGGGCTCAATACCACAGATTCTTTATTGTGTGTCTTCAGTTGTGTGTTAGGGTGCTTTTTCTTTTTGGTTTATATCAATGACTTGCCCAAAACTATTGATTCAACCTGTATAATGTTCGCGGATGACGTATCTATAATGTTTAACTGCATCGACAGCACTGACTGTAACTCACGCTTAGAAACGACACTCAAAAGCGTAGACGACTGGCTAGCAGATCATAACTTAGAAATAAACTACAAAAAAACAAAAGTAATGCAATTTAAACCACATCATAAAAACCCTCTGAGTATAAGCCTTATGACTAAATACGGAAAAATGGAGGAAGTCCAAAGTTTCCTGCTACTAGGTATTACTATAGACACTAGCCTAAACTGGAAAGCCCATAAATCAAACACAAGAACGAAATTGGCAAGATTCGTATACGCGCTCAGCATTTTAAAGATGAAAACCAACTATGAAACGGCCCTTTCAGCATACTACGCCTACGCATACACCTGGCTCCGTTATGGAGTAATCTTGTGGGGAGCCAGCACAGACGTCCAAGACCTGTTCGTGATGCAGAAGAAGTGCGTGCGCATCCTCACAAACATACAAAGCACAGAAAGTTGCCGACCATACTTTATAAATAAAGAACTCTTCACTCTTCCTTCCATCTACATACTGGAAGTTTGTATGTTTGTGAGAGAGCACATGCACCTTTTCCGAAAAATAAAAGATGCCCCAAATCGCAGAATGGCAACTCGGCACGAAAACAGGCTTGGCCTGCCAAAATCTAAATTGGTAATCTATAGAAATAGTCCAAATGTGCGTTTTATAAATATATATAACAAGGCTCCTACAACCATTAAAACAACAGATAAGAATCACATATTTAAACATAAATTGAAAAATATTCTGACTACAAAAGCTTACTATACAATCGACGAATATCTAAAGGATAATTGAAATGAATAGTAAATCTAATATAATAATAATAATGTTGTATTGCAGGCTCAAAAAACTCACATAAGTCTTAAAACTATCTTACTAAATTGGAACTACATCACAGAAATTAACTTCAAAATTATTTCTGGTCCTCGTTCTGGTGCACGGGCAGCCAATGTACCTAATAATTCCTATGTCTGTATCGAACTTATTTATTTTCTCACTTATTTTAATTATTACTATTATAATTATTTTTCACTTCAATTTATTTCATTGTAAATTGAGGACTAAAGCTTATTACAATAAGATTACTTAATTTCATCTCAGGATTGTGCCCTCTCAATTAACGGAATTCAATAAAAACAGCCTGTATAATAGTTTACTAAATGAGAAATCTGCAGAAGAGAGGTACACGACTATTGTTAGTAAATTAAAGAAACATTTATTGGCAAAAACTCTTTACTTTCTTCAAATATATTTAAACATGTAAAAATGATTATTTATTTTCGTAACGTGTTTCTTTACTAAATGAAAATCCAATCTGTTAGATATTTATCATAGGTTAAGTTATGTTATTGCTACACCCTAGCAGGGTCCATGTTGTACTTTATAACTGTGTAACACCTTGTAATACCAAAGAATAAATGAATATGAATATGAACATATAGCCAACTCGCTACTTACGAGTAGATGACCACATCCACCCCCGAGCAACAGTTCTGGCGACTCCACTGTGAACGGCCGGTTAAGGCAAGTCATAGGCGAGGGGCCTGTTCAAGCGTTCATACAACCAACCCAAAGTACACCCCCAGGAGTACTCGGGTACGTAGGTTCGCTACTCCCTAACAGCTCGCCACAAGCTACCCTATGTTGAATTATTATTATTATTCGTAAAACTTTTTGTAACGAGATAAATGTACCAATGGTTAGTTAACTGTGTGCTGATAGTACGAAAGAAATTTTACGAAATTTTGTCTTTTATAGTACATTTCTTAAGTTTGGCTATTATTCGTAATGTCTACTTAGCTATAGGCATATAGTATGCCTTTTAAATGAATCCCAAGATTTTCTACACATATCCAGTAACCTTTTACCTGGTAGGTATGTGAAAAAAAAATCAAATAAGGGGACGTGACACTTGATTGCAATAAAATATATCATTTCAAAAATGAATATCACTCAAACGAATAAATTAATCAAAAAATGGCTCAGTAAAGCTCATATTCTTGTTTAAGTTGCTATCTAACGATACCCAACGCGATGGAAGAAAAAAAATGCATACTCACTTTATTTATAGGGGAGGTAAGTACCGTAACATTTTTTTTTATCAAAATTTTAGTATATCGTTTTGTTGGCATAATAATTGTTATATATCCCCATACCAAATTACAGATTTCTAGAAGTACGATTACTGGAGGGCTAACTGCGAACCGCTTGCATATTCAAGCGACAGAGAGATATTTGGTTTTCGGTTCGCGGTACGAGTAGCCCTGCTGACCTAAGCCGCGGACAGACGGACGGACATAGTGAAACTAAAATGGAAACTCGGGTTTATATTTAAAATATTTAAAGCAGCATATCAAACACACATACTCCAAACTCCATCAGGATTCAAAGTCAATCCAATCCAGCTCAATGTATGTACATCGACTGGCGTCATAATTCATAAGGGACACTAAGTACGGGCTCGCCTTCATTAGAAGCCACTGAATTAGTTATAGGGCGGCCGCGACAGTGTTTTATACGAAGCAAGGGCTTGGGGACACACTGAATAATAATATGCTATAAAACTGTTTTGGTGACGTATGTCAGATAGGATATATTTGTGTTTAGGAAGGTTATTATGATTGCGTAGAAGAAAAGGAACCCTTGCAGTTATGTTATCTCCGAATACAAGTCCGACCAAGGTTCAGCGCAGTAACCATTCAACTAGAAAGCTATAATTTTGCTTTGATATACAGTATATCAATGACACTAACAAAATAGTTGACTAAAATCTTAAAAAAATATATCTTAACTACCTTACGTACGGGGATGCAATTAATTCGAAGTGTATTTACCCCTCGAACTATTTTCCCTCACTTCGTTCGCGAAAATTTATAATCGTCTCGTTTTATTAAGGCTTGTCCTAGACCCTACTTAAACAAAAACTTAGTTAAAGATAGCAATAAATTAAACGGTACACTATTGAGCTCTCCAGCAATTATTTCCAAATGGTTTTAATTGAAAAAAAAGCTTTTTTTTAATTTTATTTTCGCAAAAGTAGCTTATATGTACTTTTTTACACTACTGGAGTGATATTAATAACTATTTATTCATAAAACACAAAAAATAAAAATAAAAAATACTTTTAAACAAAAAATGGGACATAGATTATGAGTCATAATAAATAATAATAATAAATATTAGGGGACATTTTTTTTACACAAATCGAACTAGTCCCACAGTAAGCTCAATAAAGCTTGTGTTATGGGTACTAGACGACGGATAAAGTTATGTATTTTTTGGACACAAGAGATTACTGCAGATGCTCTAAGGAAGCGTCCTTTAAATTTATTTCTACTATTACAGGAAACATCCTGTAAACTATTCACCTCTCCTACATATAACATTACTATATCTAATGTGATATTATTATCACAAACAGTCCCGCTTTGGATTTATTGCCTTATTATGTTCGAGTCAGCGAAGCGCGAATATCTTGAACGGATCAGCTGTAAATATTGAATTTACTTGCGCAAATATTAATCTCATACTGCCGTGAGTTTATGTCACGAAAATTTTGAGGGGAATCCTATAAGATATACGATAAACTAACTAGCTGAATTCAAGTTTGAGTAAATTCTGTGGTGATTTAATTTTTAAATGTTTGTGCGCTTCCTGCCGTGGTCTCACTGATCGTTCCAATGGAAGACCAGACCTGTAGTGAGTCACGCATTGTAGTGGCTGAGTTGAGAACATTTCGTTGTAATATGTATCACGTGTTAGCTTAAGTCTGTAAGTGATATGTATACGTATATTAAATAAATAAAAACAAAAAAACCTTTCTTTTCTTTTGTTTTGTTGTTGATTTTCTGTTACTTATACCCGATTGTGTGTGTCCCGAATAAATGTTTTTTCTATTTTCTATTAATTGTATAAAATATTTATAATATCGCTCGCGTGCTTTGGAAGGCACTTTAAGCCGTTGATCCCGGTTGCTGTCTATGGCCAAGTTAGAGGCCTCCGGGCGGCTTGAGAACTTCTAACAGTCAAGTTACCCACTCACTTGACAAGCCTAATCCCAATAAGGTCTGGTTTCCCCCTCGGGTTGGAAAGTCAGATGGCAGTCGCTTCCGTAAAAACTAGTGCCTACGCCAATTCTTGGGATTAAGTAGTGGACCCCAGGCATCCTTCAGGATGCCACTGTACTGGGAATAACGCTAGGAGAAGGATGATGATTTATAATATTGGATTCAGGACATATTTTAAAAAACCGTCCGCACGAGAAGTATATACATTTTATTTACTGTAAACTTGTAAAGGGAGTGAGTGGGCCAACAAGATGGACCATGAAGTAAGTAATTCGTCGTCCTCCAAAATCTACACGGTTATAAGACACACTGGACAGAAACCGGTGGAGGCACATCATCCACTTAAGATCAGCTGACCACGATCTTCAGACACGAGCAAGGGACCGACCCCAGAGTAAAGTGGAGTGGGATTTAAACCAACATCGTCATCTTAGCTGTCCTGGAGACACTTGGAACTTTTTTTTAGCCTCTCAATTGTATCTGGTTTTTTGCTGACTTGGATCAAAGATTATATATTTTTAAGTAGACGGGTGACTCAAAGGATGACACGTACCTCGCGCAGCGTATCAGTAATTCAGCATTGCTGTTAAATGTGGCCAGCCTTCTGGGCACCCTACCGTCGAGTTCCGAACTTGACCCCATTCTTTATTCGTAATTTTTGTATTATTTGGTGTTAGTTAAATTTTTCCAAGTTAATAAATTTTTTTTTTTATTGTTTATTGTGTAAAATAATCTGGCGTATTTTGTTGAAGCACGAAAACCCACAGAGAATTTAAACGACGTCCTGAATTGGCGGTGCGGGCTCGATATGTTTTAGGTATTTTGTTTTTTCAACTGAGCTTACTGATGTGAAGTTCCTCACTTGTCTGTCGGTTTGTTTGTCTGTCCGAGGCTTTGCTCTGTGATTGTTTGTGCTAGATAGCTGAAATTTGGTATGGATGTATAAATCAATACTTAAAACTGACAAATTCATATTAAGGGTCCGTAAGTGGGGATATTTTTTTTTAACCGACTTCAAGATTTAAAAAAAGAGGAGGTTATCAATTCGGTTGTATGTTTTTTTTGTTTTTTTTTTTTTTTTTTAATGTTTGTTACTCCATAACTCCGTCATTTCTTAACCGATTTGAAAAATTCTTTTTTTGATTGTATGTATATATTTCAAAGTTGGTCCCGTTTTTGTCAACAGGCAGTTCCGATGATGGAATCCATGAGGAATTGAGAGAACTCCTCAAATCTTTAAGGCAAACATATAGTGATTTTTGTGTTTTTATCAACAAATCAAGCATTTGCATCCAAAAATGTGACATTTAATGAAGTGGAACTGCTGATGATGATCAGAACAGAACTCTTCAACGACGAAAAGTTCACGTTTGGCGATTTGTCCTCCTAGCTGTGTTTGTTAAGCAAGTTCTATTTTCACGATTAATTTTTGTCATGCTCGAGTTCTGATGATGGGATCCATGAGGAATTGAGGGAACTCCTCAAATCTTAAAGGCAAACATATAGTGATTTTTGTGTTTTTATCAGCAAATCGAGCATTATCATACAAAAATGTGACATTTGATGAAGTGGAACTGCTGATGATGATCAGAACAGAACTCTTCAACGACGAAAAGTTCACGTTTGGCGATTTGTCCTTCTAGCTGTGTTTGTTAAGCAAGTTCTATTTTCACGATTGATTTTTGTCATGCTCGAGTTCTGATGATGGGATCCATTAGGAATCGAGGAAACTCCTCAAATGTGAAAGGCACACAAATAGTGACTTTAGTATTTTCATGAACTAATCAAGCATTTTCATTCATAAAAGTGACATTTGATGAAGTGGAACTGCTGATGATGATCAGAACGGAACTCTTCAACGACGCGTAGTTCACGTTTGGCGATTTGTTCTCTTCGTTTTGTTTGTCAAGCAAGCAAGGTTTTTCCATGATTTCATGAGGAATTGAGGGTACTTAGTCTTCTACCATTATAAACATACTTATAGCCATTTTTGTATTTTATTGTATGGAATCTAAGAGGGCACCATCTAAGATTAATAATCTTTCACCGGACTCCCCCATTGAAGTCGGTTTTTTTTTCTTAAAAATTATTTGCTTCAATCCTTTGGTGTGTGGTGTTATTGGATAGGTCTTTCAAAATGTATACAGGTCTTCATAAATCATTTTTTTGATAAAGTGGTTATTTTTGGATATATTCACTCCAAAATATCGTGTCCCTCCCCCCGTCTAACTTTTGAACTATGGGTCCAAAAAATATGAAAAGAATCATGAAATTAATGCTTAGTAAAGATTTTCAACAAAAACTATACTTAGCGGACATGATCAGTCCATTTTTCCATTCATCATCCATATTTGAGTTATCGTAAAGTCTTCCCTTCTTAGTAAAAAGATGTATGAAACGCTGCGAAAGTATTGTCTTTTGCTTGAATATTTTTGTTTAAAGTAGTAGTAATTTCATTGGGCAACTACGGAACCCTACACTGAGCGTGTCCCGACATTCTCTTGGCCGATTTTTTTAATGCTCCGAACAGGACTCGATCACGCGCTATCCTGGCATACGAGGACAATCACTCTAGCCAACTGAGCTATCGAAACAATTAAGCTTAGGCACGAAATCTTTCACTAGTTCCCTCTGACAATGCCTTAGGAAGGAGTACAGCGACATCTATCTAGAAGACTCAGGCTTCATTTAACGGCACCAACGTCTCAAATGACGTTGAGGAATCATCAGTAACGATACATCCCACACTAAATTAGTTTTGTAGTAAGCAGTCTTAAGGTCTGCTTGACGCTCTATTCGACGTCCACTTTGACTTAGTTGATAGTGACCCTGCCTACGAAGCCGGAGGTCCCGGGTTCAAATCCCAGACAGGGCAGTATTTGTGTAAAGAAAGGTCTTCGATGTTTTTTTTTTTATGTTTTTAGTATGTATTTATCTATAAAAGTATGTATAGGTATCGTCGTCTAGTACCTATAGTACAAGCTTTGGTTACTTTGGGACTAGGTGGATTTGTATAAGATTGTCCCCCAAATATTTGTTGCATATTTATTAAGTACGCGCAGAAAATGTTCATGCATTAAATTAAACGATATCTTCCTTGCAAAATTTATAGCCATGTTAAATACTCGTAACTTGGTGTCATAAATAAATCGTAAAGGATAAACTGCTTGGGACTTTCTAAGTATCTAATAACTGTTTGGTACGTTAATCGAATAATTTATTCACATATTCGTCAATAAAAAAATATTATCATTAAGTAAACATGGAGCTATTATCATCAATTGACATTTGAAACCCCAGGTCAAGTCTTTGCAGAATTGTCACTTTCGATGCTTATAAATTATAAGACTTCTAGACGTGTCAACAATTGTAGAGGTGTCATTTACCGTACCAATAATTACAGCATTAAACGAACTTACCAGAAGTGAAGTTCTATCCTGATTATATCAAGTATTCAGTCCGAGGTATTTACTTGTAGTAGTAGATGTGCCCACGCCTTAATCGTCCAGCGATTTTATAGCCTAGATAGGAAAAAATTGCCCTAGCAACATTACTAGCTGTCAACCTTAACACGACTTGCGAATTACCTATTCGCACGTGTATAGTACAACGTTTTACAGTACATATGGCTCTTTAAAGTTTCGACATATGCACGTAATCTGTTCATTACCGCACTCGTGCGGTACTGTAATAGTACATTACACAACTAGGATGGTAAATCAAAGAAAGGCTAAGATCGCAGATTTTGCGGCCCGAGCTGTAGCCGAGGGACGTATAAATATGCGATAGAGGGTTTTATTTATTACCTCCCGTGTTATGTACATCATTTTATTACTACACTTGGCCAGAAAGCAGTTTTTTCCGTACGCATAGCGTACGGTAAAAGCCACTTTTTGTCCAGGTGTGGCATAAAATAACTTTACAGTACATATGGTGCTACTTTACCGCACATCAGCAGATCGACTCGTGGCGATTTAAAACACTCCCTTCGGTCGTGTTTTAATTTATCACCACTGGTTGCGAATTTCCTGTTCTCTGCACTTGTATCGTAATGTACTATTAAATATGCCAAGATATTATTATGCCAAGCGTGGCGATTATGGCATTTACCCCCCATGAAATTGAGGGAGGCATATGTCCTGCAGTGGACGTCCTTCGGCTGAGGTGGTGGTACTATTAAATATATTATTAATTGTATGTATAATTTTCTTTGATAACTCGTGTATAAACCAAAGTTTTATTTGTGTCACAATCCGGAGTGGCAGATCTTGTTTCCTTAGACCATGGGCTAATCTAACTAGGTAGCCATTTGTGAAAGAAGATATGGATAGGTAGTATTACGTAGTAGTAAAGGTCGATTCACAAGAGCTGGCGCAGAATGTCTATGATATTAATGACAGTTACATACATTTTCCGCGCCAGCTCTTGTGAATCGACCTATACTACTAAAATACTCTCTACTGGTTCTCGAACGAAGGGACTCGTTCGGAATCGGATGGCCGACTGTAACCTTCATTACTTTGCGGGTGGTGTGATTATCAATATTTTAAGTAATGATTAGTCTGAGGGTAGTTGGCACTGTAAGTGGAAGGGGGTAGGCCGGTCCGATGTCGAATGAGGCAGTTGAACGTCACCGTCGTGTTGCCACTTTATAGTAATAATTTATATAGTATTAATAAAACGACTCATGAAGGATTTTTTTCTGCCGTAATCATGCAAAATGTATTATTTACGCATTACAATTGCCATTTGTTTGTTTAAACAAACAAAATAGGTCAAGTTAAACATGAATTAACGTAATCCCACTAATATTATAAATGCGAAAGTTTAGATGTTTAGATGTTTGGATGTTTGGATGTTTATTACTCAATCTCGCAAAAACGGCTGAACAGATCAAGATGATTTTTTGTATACTAACAGTATGTAATCTGGATTCACAGTCCCGATAATCACCCTCAAAGGGATGAAATCGGGGGTGCAAATATGGTCTATGAAACGGGGTGATTTAAATCCTCATACGCCATTCTAAGCTTTAAGTTTCAGCCAATTGGGAGTATAACGGCGTGTCAATAAATTTAACGTACCTAAGCCATAGCAGAATTTGACGTATTGTAAACAAGCTGACGTTTCGATATGTCAAAGCCGAAATATCTTAATTCCTTCTGATTGATGACGCCATTTTTGAGCATAACCTTTTAGCAATTAGGTCTATTATTGCGTGTAAATCAAAATGCTTCATATGCTTAAATACAAAAACAGCTGCTTCAATGTAGTCTTTGTATCGTCGGTATACAATTTAATTTTGTCGTGTATTATTGTTTACGTAATTGGTGACCCTTCGCACTACCTATATAATAACTGTTTGATATAAGATCCCTGGATCTATACTTATCCGTATACATATAATACAGCTATAGAGGGTCGAAAATCTGTACATTGAGATATTGGCTAAATCAATGGAGCGATTGGAGGGCCCTTGGCATCGAAACAGAACACATTTCAACAGTTTTAAGAATTCGTGTCTATTTGTCTATCGGTTTATATGTCTAGGCATTGTGCCTTCAGCCTCACGTGCATTGCCGCTCTGCTTCGGGCCTTAGGCCCTCAGCCTTACACTTCACTCTGTGTGAATGATCGGCATGAGGGAGGAGCCCGCTCTGTGTGAATGATCTGCCTTTGGACTCACATGCCTTGCCCGTCTGCATCAGGCCTTCGGCCCTACATAAGGAGCCCGCTCTGTTGGGACTCTCAGCCTTCAGCCTCGCGTGAATTGCCGCTCTGCTTCAGCCCTTCGGCCCTACATAAGGAGCCCGCTCTGTTGGGACGCTCGGCCTTCGGCCGCGCGTGCGTGCCACACGCCTCTGGGCCTTCAGCCCTCAGCCTTATATAAGGATCCCGCTCTATTTGAATGCTCGGCCTTCGGCCTCGCATGCCTTGCCACTTCGTTTCGGTCCATTAGGCATCAACTTTACATGTAGAATCCACTCTGTTGGGAAGCTCGGCCTTCGGCCTCGTGCGTCTCGCCACCCTGCTTCAGGCCTTCGGCCCTCAACCTAACATAAGAAGCCCGCTCTGTGTGAATGAATACTCGGCCTTCCGCCTTGCATGTTTTGCCACTCTGCTTACGGCCTTCGGCCATCATACTTATATGAAGAACCCGCTCTGTTGAGACTTTTACGGAAGAACTGCGTAGCGAGACTTTTATCATTGTACATGCAATATTTTACGGGCTGTGTGCGTTACCAGTGATGACATATGGCACTGAAACGTGGTCGCTTACTATGGGCCTCCTAAGAAGGCTCAAAGTCATCCAAAGAGCAATGGAGAGGGCTATGCTGGGAGATTCTCTGCGTGATCGCATCAGAAGTGAGGCCATCCGCAGTAGAACCAAAGTAACCGACATAGCCCTCTGAACCGCTAAACTTAAGTGGCAGTGGGGGTATATTGCACGTAGAACCGTTGGCCGTTGGGGAGGAAAGGTTTTCGAGTGGCGAATACGTACCAGAAGGCGCAGCGTGGGTAGGCCCCCCCACAAGGTGGACTGATGACCTGGTAAAGGTCGTAGGTGTCCGCTGGATGCGGATGGCAAAGGAACGGTCATTGTGTCACTCTTTGGGGGACGCTTATGTCCAGCAGTGGACGTCTTTCGGCTGATATGATGATTATGATGATTTGTTTTGAAAAAAGGATTTCTATTAAAATTTGCCGTGCGCGGTAAAGAGTATTTCATATTAAATGTAATCATTTCTTAAGGGGGTGTAAAGAAGGGTGAAAGATGCATCGCGGGCAAAAGCTAGTAATTTAATAAAACACTCACAGGTATACATGGGGGTCGGGGAGTGTCATAATACAACACTGGAAATACAGCAACTCACACTTACGCTGGCAGAACCATCAATACAAGTGATGACGTAGGCTTGTGTCACCCACACTACTGAATTTCCCCGGAGTGCTATACCTTGTATTCTTGTATCATGCAGTCTCCTAAGAAACTCAATATGGCTTGTGTTATGACTAGTACTTAACAAATATATATTTTATAGATTTAAACATTTAGAAAACATCAACGAAGTACCTATTTCCATCCATCCGGGGCCATCATCTTCAAAGGTGGGAACTGCTCACTAGGCCAAGCCACTAAAGTAGTTTTTTAAGTAATTACAAAACGCAGATATGCAAAGAGCGTTTCCTGCAAAGTTTTCAAAATAGCCCGAATTCAGCAGTGATCCCTCGGCACTTGTTGCTTCATGTCACACGTCACGGCCCGTCAGCGTTGACATGCCTGTGAATGACACGAACTGCGCCGATTGTTTGGAATTTCGACGATAATACATAATGGAATATAGCTGTAGCTTAATTTTAGATGACAAAATTTTACGTCCACGGCATCATGTTATATGCGCAGTTTTATGTCGGTCTTTAAATAAAGTTAACATAGGTATATTATATGTTTGGTTTATTTTAGTCTGGCTATTGTTTTTTTTTTAATATTTATAAGTAAAATACCACCATTTCGTAAATACCAGTCGCACTTTAAGATTATTTCCCTGATATCATCATTATACGGTTGCACTGGCGACACTGATATTTCCAGAATGGTGGAGATGGTGAGAAGGTTTAAATAAGTTGGACGGGAAGGAGAGGCCCTCAGTATTGTATAGTGCTTGATTGTGAAAGGAATAATAAAAGTATTGTGTTGAATAAAGTGGATTTCATTTCACATATAAGGACCTCGTTTATAATTTTACCTTTATTTTTATTTTTTTATACTAGACGGTGGCAAACAAGCTTACGGCCTGGCTGATGGTAGGCGTACACCGTAGCCTATGAACACTTGAGACTCAAGAGGAATCACATGTGGAAACCCTTTATTGACTTGGGGATGCGCTGTGTTATTTAACACAATGTACCTAATTTATATAATTCTTTAGTTTCTACAAGAATATTTCTTTACTATTCCGTTAAAAAAACGTGTAGATCTATTAGTGTTAATGCAGTGTATCCACTTGCGTATTTTTGTATGCAGTTAATGTATATGTGCGGTCTGCGGTAGTGTTTGATGTGTGTATGTGTTAATGTGTGAGTACGGAGGAAGGGTGGGAGCATTAACTGCATGCAAAAATACGCAAGTGGATACATTGCATTATCACTAATATAGTAAAAGACCTACAAGTTCTTTAGCGGAATAGCATAAAAAATATTGTTCTAGAAACTTATCATGGAATCCCGCAAAGTTACGCCCGATTCTATCAATTACTTATAATTCCTTAGGGTTAATAATGGCTCAACATAAACAATACTTATTGTACCAACTCCAAAAATATCAGGAACTTTTTGTAATGCTTCCTATAGGATTTCTATATTAGAAGGGTAAGGTCACACGAGCGTTATTTTGTGAGTTGTGAGCGGCGTAATTTCATTGTTGCCATACTGGTGAGTATTACCGATTTTTTTGGGTACAAGTCACAAGTATGGCGACGACCGAAATTACGCCGCTCACAAAATTACGCTCGTTGGCCTCACCCTAAGTAATATTACTTGGTCACACAAAACCGTTGTTTTGGAGGACTTTCACAATTTCTCAGACAACAGGTAATATAATAATTGGCTAGTACTAATATATTTAGAAAATTTAGTTGGTTTAACTCATTTTAATAACATCAGTGTCATCAATCATGAATCATAAGTTCCTCAGTGCAAAAATTACTTTTTCTTACTTTAAATTACAATCTCTGTTGCATACTATTTTCGCAAAATGAAATACTTACACAATCTGGAGTCCATAAGAAAAACAAGGTTCATGTTTGGACGAGAAGCTCATTTACCATTGCCAGATACAGACACAGCTATTTACAAGGATAAATAGAATGCTGATTACTGTAGGAAACTCTTATACCGCTCCATTGATCTTTGAAAAGTGAATCTTTACCCATTGTGATATGGTTGCTTTTGCTAATGAACTATTGAGTGAGAACGAGGAGGAACGTTATCAAGCGGTATTGACGATTGATATTCCTGTCACGGTACCACGAGCGTTTAGAAAATAACTTTTATGCCATTGATATACCTACGGTTTTCTATGATAAAACATATTCCTCAGATTTTTGTTTTACTTTTCATAAGCATAACATACGAGTAAATGAAAATAGTTTATTTGGTTAATTAATAATTCGAACATTTTCTGTTAACGCGTTAATTCGTAATAACATATTAGATTCATCACAGAATTAAGATGGCGGTGCACTCCTTGTAGTTAATTTACTATGTGCTATTTTTTACGTGTGTTGTTTTTTTAGGGCGTACTCCTTAAAGGCCGGCAACGCACTTACAACCCCTCTGGTGTTGCGGGTGTCCATGCTCGTTTGCCTCCTATTTCATCTAAAATAGTACATTACTACAGAGGCCGGGACGAAAAGGGTTGCCGGCCGAAGACATATAGACGGCCGAGAGCAGCGAGGCAGGATAGGTCTGAGGCGGGCAACCTCATAAGTATTTCCCGCCGAGGTATGTATAGTGCTTTTCTCAAACATGCAATAAAATAAACAACAAAAAATAAACGAAGTTAATACACATAGTGGCAGAATGTCATGATGCCTGTGCCACAAATTTATGTGGAATTGAAATTAAAAAAGAGGACTTTGCCGGCCTAGGTCTGCAAGATTTGTATGAAATTCCATTAACGACCTCTTGTCCTAGCCGCACCTGAAACGTCATACTTCGCAGCATATTATACGGAACATAACATCAATATTTCATTGTATGTTTGAGAAAATACTATTTTTATTCGAACTATAGTATAATATTTTATATTTAATTTTATACTTTCTCTGTCAAAAGATTGAATTTTCCTAACCTATGAAAAAAGATATTCCACTATACTTCCAACTTGTTGCGTGCTCGTTTTGACTTTGCGCGCGCGCGTAAATTTGAAATCATTCGCAGATTACCTATGACGAAAAGTTGAACTATATTTTCCCGACAGGAATGATAAGCTATTTCTCAACATTGTATAAACTAAGTTTCAACAGTGACAATGAGTGATACACAAATACGTCAATTACAGTACTTAAGATGAAAATTGATTTCAAAGGACTAATTAATACGAGTATGTAGTGCAAATATGCCGTCTACGGTGATCACATCAAAGTATAGTTAGCAACAGAAGCAGTAGAGATGCATGCATTGAGAGTACAGTACAGCAACACATTTAGAATGCTGATGGGCTTGCTCAGCAGATGCATAGAGTTCGGCATGTTGTGCCAAGCGTGAACAGACATCGGTAAGACAGCCATTGGGCCGGCTTAGTATTGACTAAAGCATTGGGTTGGACTTATTAGTGTGGTAGTCTCTCTTAAGTTACGACTAAATTGTATTTTAACTTAATTAGTATTTTACGAACTTAGTATAATCGAATATAATTTGTTTTGTGTCCTACTAACAACTTTATAGTCTCGTTAGCGCAGCAGGATACGCGGATGGTACTGGCTGTAGTGCATGCAGCAGGATACGCGCATTGGGTGGCATTAGCGGTAGTGCGCGCAGCAGTACGCATTGGGTGGTACAGGTTGTAGTGCGCGGTGAAAAATACGCGCATTGGGCGGTACTAGTTATAGTGCGCGCAGCAGGATATGCGCATTTAGCGGTACTGGCTGTAGTGCGCGCAGCAGTATAGGCGCATTGGGTGGGTACTGGCGGTAGTGCGCGCAGCACGTGATATTTTGCGTAGCGTTGTTATTTAGTTTTCCTAACGTTTAATGAGTCACGCCTTTACAAACAATTTCCGCATCTAAGCGGCAAGATGAAACTACGCGCTACGGCGTAGCACACGTAGCGTTGATTGGCCTTGAATGGGTACAGATATCACAGAATAATATAATAGTTTTACATACCAATATTATAATCACACACAAATAGACCGTCTACAATATATAAGGTGTAGGTGAAATATGTTTGTTACTCTTTAAAAAATCAAATTATTTTGTTTCTTTTATTTCTGCTCATTTAACGTGAAAGTTACATCGATTCCCGTTTCGATCTACGTGCGAGATCTTAAATCACTTTTTTTTATTGTTCTTGTTGGTAATACTTTATAGGTCATATAAAAGTATTATATAAAGCGTTCACAAATTCATGCCAAATCATGTTCCATTAGGTAAACAGTGGAGGAATGATATAAAAAGGCTGGTAATTATTTTTCTATCACGACTGTACGTATCATTACATATCACAACTCAAGTGCGCATGTTCACCCTTTATTTAATATCCAGATAAGGATAAAATCCTCATAGCATGCAGGAGCATAATCATAATAATTTACGGGTCCACGCCGTACATTACCCCGGGCCATGCAATTAACACCCTTAAATCAAACTTAATGTCATAATTCTCGTGTATGATCATAAAGGGCTTCATTTGGGAGCATTTTTAATTTGATTACGCGAATGTTAACGTTAAGTTCTCCTTCAAATAATGCTGTGTGAAAATTTACATCATAAAGGAGATACCGGAAAAGTGAGACTTAAAATCTCAAGTCAGTCTGGACTCTGGTGAATGGTACAGTTAGCATTAAATGTAGCTACGCATTTGAAAAGTTCAAAAGTCTCATAAGAGCTTCTGACCCCGTCATATGCGTAGCTACTTTTGATGCAGACTGTACTCGTACCTACTTCCAGAAGTAGTCCTGGACCTGACTTCTCCTCTAGGGAAGCAAAATACCCATTGGCTTGGTTAATGATAAAAATTCTCACTAAGACTCCTACTAAACTTTCCCGAAAAATGAAATTCATACGCAAACTTTCCTACAGTAGTCAGGTCCTGGATTAAAGCGGATTCTATTATTTTGCATTTCATAATAATGAATCATACAACGGCTATCCACTTTGTTATTTTGCCAAATTTTAAGCAGATTGGTTAAGCCGTTTCGGAGGAGTAGTCCCACAAGTGATTTACAATTGTGGCCTAAGATTGTGGCGCTCCGCTCAAGAAAATAGTCCACGTGACTGGGCTAATCAGCCAATACCATAGTTTTTTTGGCTTTTCCGTAATGTGTGTATAATTACGTAAATTTTGATAGCTCTTGCAATCATGTAGCTCGATAAAATAAAATTCTCTTACATTGACGGGACACCATACTATTTACCGGAGCTGTGCGAGGTAGCGGCGGAAAAAATCCCCCAATAGGAATGCCTAAATCGTCGCCAAATAAAGTGGCATTCTGCCATAAAAAATTAAATTGTCTCAAACATCTTAAAAAGGTCACATTTAATACTTTCCAGAGACACTGATATCACAGTTGTGTCAGTTGTCAACGCAGTGTGTCTGATATTATCCTTGTGTTACCCGGCGTTATCTTTGTGTTACCCGAGCCAACACGTGTCTAGGGACGTGCAATTATGAATGCTAACTCGATTGCCAGCAGTATTCGCAGTCTGGTTTAGACAGTTCTTTGAATGTACCGTTTCTGTCCGTTATTGTCAGACGTATGAGTTCCACATTTGAATACTCTACTATGTTAACGGCCATTCGCCTATAGCTTTAAGTGCACAGTTGAGTTCGTAAAAATATTAATAAGCTCAGGTGTATATATATTACTATAGATAAAAATTATAAAATAAACCGATAAGAATTAAATGCTACCCAGCTCACCATTACAAGCTATGGTGCCCAGAATAGTCAATTTATCCAAAAAGCTAACTGTTCAGATTAGAAAAGTATTTGAATAAATAGGTTTTTTATAATTGCAAGTGAGAGGTAAAGAAATATGGACAAAGTTTATGGTGCTGTCAGTTGTATTATTTAAAGAAATAATATTTAGTTGATTGAAAAGTGACTTGTTATATGCATCAAATACATTACCATTATAAATATAGTGTTTGTAACACCAACCCTGCCAGCGTTTGCCTCTTTCGAAAGACGTCCACTGCTGGACATAGGCCTCCCCCAAAGACTTCCACAATGACCGGTCCTACGCCACCCGCATCCAGCGGACACCAGCGACCTTTACCAGGTCATCGGTCCACCGTGTGGGGGGCCTGCCCACGCTACGCTTTCCGGTACGTGGTCGCCACTCGAGAACCTTTCCGCCCCAACGGCCATCGGTTCTACGTGCAATGTGCCCCGCCCACTGCCACTTAAGTTTAGCGATTCGGAGGGCTATATCGGTCACTTTGGTTCTGCTGCGGATGACCTCATTCCTGATGCGATCACGCAGAGAAACTCCTAACATAGCTCTCTCCATTGCTCTTTGGGTGACATTGAGCCTTCTTATGAGGCCCATTGTAAGCGACCACGTTTCAGTGCCATTTGTCATCACTGGCAACACACACTGGTCAAAGACTTTCGTCTTGAGACACTGCGGAATATTGGACGAAAAGATGTGCCGTAGCTTCCCGAACGCTGCCCAGCCGAGTCGGATTCGACGATTAACCTCTTTCTGGAAGTTGGACTTACCTAACTGGACAGTCTGTCCTAGGTATATGTAATCGTCTACAACTTCGAGCGTAAAGTGTCCGATTTTTACGGGAGTTGGTGTGACACGGGCACTTGACATGATCTTCGTCTTGTCCATGTTCATCCTTAGACCAACTCGCTCGGAGGCTCTACTGAGGTCATTGAGCATTGTACTTAAATCCTCCATGGTCTCAGCCAAGACTACTATATAGTCAGGAAACCGAAGGTGAGTGAGGTACTCGCCGTTTATGTTGATGCCTAGCCTTCTCCAGTCCAAAGTCTTAAAAATATCCTCCAGTGCAGCGGAAAACAGTTTAGGAGAAATAACATCTCCTTGCCTGACTCCCCGCTGCAACGGAATAGGCTTTGAGTTCTGGTCCTGGAGTCGAACTGACATAGTGGCGTTCTCGTACAAGCACTTCAGCACTTCGATATAGCGGTAGTCCACTTGGCACCGCTGGAGAGATTGTAGTACAGCCCACGTTTCAATCGAATCGAAGTCTTTCTCGTAGTCCACGAACGCTAAACAGATTATTAATTACCTATAGGAAATACAATGCATTGCAGTTATAAAATCATTTTCTGTATATGTTGTTCAATAGTTTATATGTTGAGAATATTTTGTTTTTTTTTTTTTTGTTTGTTAACACTAGACTTTATTTACAAATCTTAGAATAAATACAATTATTAAAAGTTTTGACATAATCTAGTAGATCCCAGAACGGCAGGCACCTGGTGTAAATGTGCCTAATATGCTGGCGGCATTGCCCCGCTGCACTGCCAACGATATTTTTTAAACCAGGTACGAGCCGGACCTGGGATCGCAACCACTTTCCCTCAACCTCTGTCCTAATTTTTTTTAAAACAATTTCGCTTCAGAGCACCAGGGGCATATAATAATTATTAACGCGGAAAAAATGACAGTCATACCTATTTTGTTTTTCAAGCATTTCTTGAATTATACAATACTATACGAATACGTGAGGGCGCAATATCGATTAAACTTATGTCCCATTTTTAAGTGATACGTTTTGTCTGTCTTAAGCCCCTTCTCCTTGCGATTGTGTTGCAATTCGTCAAATAAATACGCAATGCAATGTAGGAGCGCTTTCGTAAGCATACAGTTTTTATCATAAGTAGCTACGCAGATGAAAAGATAAAACGCTTTTATTATGACGAAATAAGAGCTTTTGATGTATTCATATGAGCTACTTCTGATGTTGACTGTACATAATATCTTCTATTGGCAGTTTCTGTGAAAATATTTTGCTTCCTTTCACAGTTTCCAACCTTCCCAGCATTAGGTACGCCATTATGTCGTCACGAAATTGCTGAAGCCACGGCCACGTAGAAGCGATTCCAAGTTGCCACATGCCAGTAATGGGTAATGTTCGGAGCGAATGGTGATCGGTTCTGCGTTGAAGTTTCCGATGGCGGTATAATAAATGTGAGTTGGTTCGATTGCATTTCGCGTGTTTATGATGAAATTAGACATAATCATAAAGTTGGATATGACATGGGAAAATACGAAATGTACGTTTATGATGTTCTTTGTTTTATATACGTCTCACTGTTCGGCAAAGGTTTCTGCTTTGTTGCTGCATTGTAAAAAACTCACTCGCGTGACGATGCAAAATCTTTAAAAAGTGGAGTAGTGTGTTAATAAAATATTCTCATTGAAACCCCTCTAACGGTACTTGTATGTACGCAATACATCAGCCCACCCCGTACCTCTACTCCGTGAAATTGATATCTGTTCGATTCGAATGCGTGAACTACTCAACAATAGCTTACGATCGTAAATCACACCATGAACTTCTATTTCCATTGTTACTTTTAAAAACACCATACAATCAAACTGCGCAGGATCCCGGCAATGTATTTCAAACGTTTGTTTAGCTCGACTCAGGGGCTGTGATGCTTCCACATGCATAATACGGTTGCCACGGCAACGGCGGTTGCCACTGCTTTTATTTTTATTTATTTGGTCTTGATTGCATATGTTTTTGATAATTATTGAATAATCAATTATATAATTACCGCTACCTACTGACCACAATTTTGCTACTGTCATTAAAAGTCCTTTGGATATGCACAAAAATAAAATACATTAGGAGTATGTTTCTTTGCAGCAATTTCCCATGATTTTGTTTATCTGCGGGACACATTCCATCAACTATATTCCATTCTGAAAAAGTCGTATACCATCTAGTTATTTTCAAGGCGCAAAGTCCTAGGCATGGCATAAGTATATGTGAAAACCTTACTGTTAACTCATGGTTTACCATAACTCAAACAAATGTCGTCATTTCGCTCCCTACATGTGTG
Source organism: Notocelia uddmanniana (assembly GCA_905163555.1). Lineage (NCBI taxonomy): Eukaryota > Metazoa > Arthropoda > Insecta > Lepidoptera > Tortricidae > Notocelia > Notocelia uddmanniana. The sequence continues at coordinate 5,355,964 of LR991057.1, forward strand.
AAATAGCTTCAAATCCGTTAAATATCTCATACAACCCACAAATAACCCAGTCTAATAGATAACATAATTTCCTACGGATCCATCAACTCAAAGGCTCACAAATCCATACACTTTATGTAAGCCCTCGATTATTCAGCGCAGTGTCGTCTTGTAACCAATCACGCCTGCGGCACGCAATATACGGAAATTGAAAATGTTTGCAACATGTCCAGGGTCCTGCAGTACACAGATACACTGCAGTATTCATTGGTTTTACTTGTAAGACTGCTTTCGCATTTATCGATGCGGTATCACTAACTGATAGCAATTGTGGCGGAAACGCTCTGGAGTGGAAGGCGCAGCGTTGGTACACCGGGCATGGTGGACTGATGACCTAGTAAAAGTCCACCCTCTCTCTATCTAGGACTCTTTCGGTGAGGCCTATGTCCAGTAATTGACGTCCTACGGCTGCGATGATGTTCTGATCAGTAAGCTGTCAACTGTAAATCGAGTTGGTATAGAGACTTTACTGCGACCCTACATCTTTTGGTATTAAGTGCTTGTTGATTGAAGCGGAATACGCGGAAGACGGCACGAATGCAATACTGACATTCATCCGGCGAGGCAATCTGCACGACAACTTTGACATTCATAGGTGCATGTAATTATACCTAATTTGAAGAATAAATTACTTTTACTTTTTTACTTTTTAACAGTAAAATCTCGGTATAGAAAATACCGTATGAATATCCCACCGCGTCAAGTAACCAAGTGAAATGTTTTCATGACATTGTTATAGATTAGCACAAAAGTGATATTTGCTAATCTAAAATTGTGGCTGCAAAATTTGTCATGCACGTGAATGCATGACAAATTTCGCTGCCACAATTTTTTTTGGCTCATAATTCTACTGCGCCAATCTGTGCACTATGCTGGGTGAGGTAACGAGGTCCGGGAATTTTTCGGCCCGGCATTATTGGGCGTATGCGATTGTGATTGTGATCCAGTAAAGAATTAAGGGAGGGAACCGTGAACGTTGATGTTGTTCAATTGTGCGTTTACCTTAAAAGCACATATAAAGGTTTTAATATAACGTGAAATTTGTTACAAATGGCGATGTTGTTACAATACTCGTACCAATACATGAAAAACTTAAATACGTAATGCATTGTAGTTGTGTACTATTCGTATAGGTTCGTATGTTATAGTTGTGTTACAAAATCTAAGTATGAAATGCCAATTCTAACATACCACAAGAGGATTTTTTTACTTATAATGGTTGTGTTAATTGTTTTATTGTATGTATGTGATCCACTGTGGAGAAGTCTTTCCTGAAGCCTGCTTGCTCAATAGTTTGGTTATCATCCAGGACTTTCTCAATGCGGTGTAGGATGGTTTTTGCAAAGACTGTAAAAATCATCCTGAACCGCATTGAGATTTTTATTTTTTGTTGTGTAGGTAATTTTATAAGTACATATTGAAATTCATCCTATATTCTTTTTAATTGGTAATATACAATTAACATGTCGAAATTTTCATAAAATACAGGTTAATACATTAACATCAAATAATCTTTAATTTTATAGTAATACTTCTTTATAGCCATAGAACGACTGAACGAGAACCCGTTTTTTTAATTTTAAATTCAAATTCAAATATTCGACCACTTTGTGAAGCGGTAATGTCACCTGGGAGGTGATTATAGACCTTGCGACCCATGACATGGTCGAGTTTCCGGGATTCACGAGTTTGTGGGGCACTAGGGGGAGCTTTCCGGCACGCACGCTGCGATTTTCGTATCTGCGTGGCAGTTCGTTAGTGGTTCTAGGCGTGGAATCCACCTCGTCTCGTGTATTTTCTGCCATAAATCAGTTTAACAGCGAGGGTAACGTTAAAATATCTAGTGTCTTGAAGTAGGGCCTCGCAGAGTTAGTTTGCGGGACTCGTGCAATGGTACGTATGGTTCGTTTTTGAAGACGAAAGATCCTTTCCCAGTCGGCGGCTCCTGACCTGCCCACAGCTCGACTCCGTACTGCAAGTGTACGAAGTACGAAGAACCTTTAGTATTTAGCAATCACCGAAGCAGCCGAAGCTCTAGCATCTTTACTCACCTTTAAGAACACTACTCCTACACGGGAAGCAGTGGCGTTATTATGTCTTTAGAAGCTCACTATTAGGCTAAATTATGTTTGTCATTTCTGTCACACAATTTACAATGAATACCAAACATGTCAAAAGCGCGTGAAAGGTGGAACTTTGTTAGCTAACCTGAATGAAGGGTCGCCCCAGTTCTTGTCATCGTCTCTAAGTGCAATATTGATCGTACTCGTGGTCTCGGGTTTGAATCCTGTGAGTGTAAGCTTTGTTCATTTCGATCCGCTTGTATGACAAGTTCGCTCCGGTTGTGGAATGAGCCCTGCTCAGCTTTTCCAGAGAGACTACAGTATGCGGTCCTTCAAGCAAGGAGTGTATACATTTTTAAAGGGTCAATAACACGCATGTGACACTCCTGGACCTGCAGGCTGCAGGTTGCTGGAGTTGCAGGCTGCGGTGACCGCTTACCATCAAGCGGGCCGTTCGGTTGGTTGCCACCGACGTGGTGTAAAAAAAGTTTGACAAGATTCTATGGAATGACAGCTGCAGGTGCATCTAATCTCGATTGGTCTGTGATCGCCGATCGAAGGTTGATGCGAGGATGCGACTCGCCCTCAGTTACGTGAACTCACTTTTTTTACACCATAAATATGTGAGATTATGTCCGTTTTACGAACGTTGAGAGCACTTGAAATAGAAGTGAAGTAGGGTATTGAGTGCCGCGAGCGAGGCTGCCTCTTCAGCCATGAACCGAGAGTTTTACCAGATCACTCATTTGCAAACCTCTCATGCAGTTCTTTGAAGGTTTGAAGTATAACAATACTTGATCATTTCGACTAAGATTTTATTTTGTCTGGCTTATTAACACTTTGATGGACACTATTCCAGACACAATAGAAATAACAATAGAATTACGCCTATAGGCATCTACTGTCCATCAATGCATTAAAGCAACAATGGATACATATATCCCAATATCTGACACCTTAATCATTATAACATAAAATTTAAAGTTTCAAGTACGTATTAGACGAAAGCTGGACAGCTATCATAGCTAGCCAGCTTTCGTCTAATACTACATAATGTAGTCCAGTACCTGCGCGTCAAGACTAACACCACCCTGACGGCTGAACTGTTGGAGTCCCGCCGCAATGTGAACTGCGTGTAATTTCACTTCTGAATATAAAAAAAATAAGGACATAATTGTACACTTTATTTAATTACATGGTGGTACTGTAAAGGAATGTTTGGTCTTATTTCCGTCGGTAGTACGTACACCCGTGCACAGCGCAGCTAGTGTATAATATAAGTAAAAATATCTGTTTGTTAATAAAATTTCTTGATTAAATAATATGTCTGTAACGACAAGTGCCAGAACATAAAAGTAAGAACTTGTACCATTCTGGAAATTAACGCGAATGGAATACCAGCCCGGGAAGGTAGCCAATGTTAAAAAATCTTAAATTAAATTTTATTGAATCTGGCAGACTTCCGACTTCCGACGCAGTCTGAGCAGCAATTACCAATCACCAATTCTTACGAGTACATCATATTAAATATTGTATTCAATCTTATTATTCGGACCTAAATTACAGAAAGTACTTATTCAATTATTTGTTAAGAGAGACTCGTTATATAAGATGTATCATATGTTAGGGGCTGTGATGTTTGTAAATTAGTACATTTGTACGCTATTGCTACTCGAGAAAACATACAGTCTTTTATTCATTCTGACGGATAGTAGTAATGCAATTACTATTTCTTTAAAGAAACGCTCGCATGTCGGTCTATAAAACACAAGTTTGCTTTGGTTACATATTACTAGTAACATAAACATTCTGTCCTGGTAGTAACGGCGTACCAATTTGCATATTCATGATCTACGAGGTTCGTTTTGCTTGTAAACATTTGTAGCACTGTTAGTGTTATCTTTAAGACCAGTTTAAACTAATACGTCTTTGTTACTAGGACCTAAATGTTGTGTAATGCCGCATTCACACAGTCCGCAATCTACATTGCGAGATTGGTAGATCTGTCAGCGTAAAATTGCAAATGGGTGAGGGCCAATTTTTAAGTTACAATTGGTCTTAGGTACAGTCACGAACTTTAATTTGGGACCCCCTTAAGGTTGACAGCCCTGTCAAACCGTATAGAAAATTAAAGAACTTTTTTGCGAAATGGGTCACAAATTAAGGAGCGTGACTGTATAATACACATGTTCTTCCATTCAGCATGCATGCATGCCTACAAATATTTGATATTTTGGACCATAGTTAAAACATTTAATTCGACTACAATTTAATTGTTTCCGCTGTGACACGAACATTTGTCATACGATTTATGTGGGTAACTTTCGCGTTCGTGTGAGGAATCAATTTAATTTTAGACAAATGATATGCCTTAATGATGGTCTTAAAATTTGGTCGTCACCCAAATACCGTTTAGATTATAATATATGGCGCGAGGTTGTAAACTGTCGAAAGGTTATGAACCGTGACAAATTATTACAAATTGACCACAACTCACTGGAGGACAGTCCTAGATAATTGGAATCTAGATAGGTTCGTTCGTTACCTTGTGTCTCTCAGAGAGAAAATGGGTGAATATAAAATTTTTGGGCGATAGTTATGGCATTTGATTCGTCTCCGATTTAATTATTATTATTATTTATACACTAGCAGCTACAAGTTGATGCGTGTATATCACTGCACTTGTTATTTAAAATAATGTTTTTTTGTTTTGTTTTAAATATTTGTCCAGTCTATTTTTGAAGCTATTTACTGAAGGGGCACTTATCACTATCTCTGGTAATTTATTCCACTCACGTACTACTCGATTTGGTAAAAAATGCTTCCTAGGATTGCTTGTACTGGATCCCCGAGTAATCTTTAAGCTGTGGCCTCTTAGACGATGACTCTTACTCATTGCAAAAGGAGTCTTTAAGTTAGATAGGTCATAATAATAATGCAGGATCTTATAAGTTTCTATGAGGTCACCACGCTGTCTTCTCCGCTCCAGGGTAGTCAAACCAAGATTAGTAAGCCTTTCTGCATATGGCATATTACGCATTCCATACACCATCTTGGTTGCCCTACTTTGCACCTTTTCAAGCATATTAATATCCTCCTGAAAGTATGGACTCCAAACTTGGTAAGCATATTCAAGAAGAGGTCTGATGTAACTTTGATAGAGCTTCAGAAATAAATCTCTATTAATTGTCTGGAATGTCTTTCGAATTAGAAACGTTAGTGAATTGGCTCTTTTAGTTATTTCAAGGATGTGCATGTCCCACTTCAGGTTACTTGTGACAGTTACTCCAAGATCTTTTTGTATGTTCACTTTTACCAGGATTTGGGAGTGTATAGAATAAGGAAGATGAGGATTAGTGGGTCCAATATGTAGAACAGTGCATTTTTCAGAATTTAGTGACATGAGCCAGTCATGTGTCCACCGTACAATTCGATTCAGATCTTCCTGTATGATATTATATGTGATAAGAGGGTTTCCCATAATTTTCGTATCATCAGCATAAAGCGACAGTCTTGAGTCGATGATTGTCTTAAGATCGGTGACAAATATTCCAAAAAGGATCGGCCCAAGGACGGATCCTTGCGGGACGCCACTAAGTACTTTAGTAGGCTCTGATAGCTCCTCACCTACTCTGATTCTTATTCTTCTATCACTGAGGAAATCTTGAATCCATTTAAGAAGCCGTCCACGGATTCCATAGTGTTCCCGTTCAGAGTGAAAATTTGTCATACTATTTATATGGGTAACATTCGTGGCATAAGGAATCAATTAAAATGTAAACGATTTAAAAGCCTTTACCTTAGCCTTTAAAAGTCCATGTATGTGGTCCACACCCAAAAAGGAGGCTTCGTCGACTCGCTTTTCGGTTCAAATATTTTACAATCTCACGAGATAAATTATAATCAAACGGTATTTGCTATTTCACGGTGACAGATGAATTGAACTTGGTATGAGTACCCGTGATGTAGTTTACTTGCACGCAATACTTGAATGTGTGAAATTATGTGCCTTTAGTTGAAAATGATACTCGTTCAAATATTTAAACTTACGATATAGTTCATATTTCTTTGGTACGATACTTCATACTCATTTTCATCATCATCATATCAGCCGAAAGATGTCCACTGCTGGATAAAGGCCTCCCCCAAGGATTTCCACAATGACCGGTCCTGCGCCGCCCTCGTCCAACGGCTTTCCGCGATCTTGACCAGATCGTCAGTCCGACTTCTTAGGGGCCTTCCCACTCTTCCGGTGCATGGTCGCCACTCAAGAACCTTTCTGCCTTAGCGGCTATCGGTTCTATGAGCAATTTGCCCCGGCCACTGCCACTTGATTTCTGCAACTCGCTGAGCTATGACGACGACCCTGCTTTTCCTACGAACCTCCTCATTTCAGATTCGATCTCGTAGGGAAACTCCGAGCATAGCTCGCTCCATAGCCCTCTGGGTGACCTACATACGTCGAATACATATGTAGAATAATATCATCCTCTAACATTTTAACCAAACCTTGAAACCTTTACCTAATGACTGAGAAATAGCTGAGCTTATGGGCCTCCATAAAAATTTATGGATGCAATTTTGTCCCAAACCTGTATTTTTGCAGAACGTTGATGTAAAGACTGATAAAATGCTAGAGAGAATGTCAAATAGACATAAACGTGACCTTTTCCGGAACAAGAAAGATATTAATTTACTTGCCAAAGTCAACTGATTTGGTCATTTACTTAGTGCACGTTTGTGCCTTATAAAACGAGCAGAAGTTTGCGTATTTATATAAATAAACAGATATTACAGGAACAATCTCACACAAGTCGAAACAGTCCCATAGCACAGATGAAATACAAGTTACTTCATAACCCATAGTAAGATTAATAAAGCTTGTGTTATAGGTTCTAAACGAAGATTCATTTAATAGATATAAATATTTAATACATAGAAAACATCCAAGACTTGAAAACTTTTCATGCATATCATTATCACATAAACATTTTCCCTGGCCGGGATTCGAACCTAGGATCGTCGGCTTCGTAGGCAGGATAAGGAAATAAACTTACTTAATAAGTAGTCTCTCTGGAGTCTGCATAAGGTACACATAGCAATGTTTGGCATCTTAATAAAAAAAGAATAATATCTTAAAGGCCGGCAGCGCACTTACAACCCCTCTGGTGTTGCGAGTGTCCATGGGCGACGCTAATCGCTTACCATCAGGCGATTCGTCTGCTCGTTTGCCACCTAAAAAAAATGCATTTATTGCGGTCAACTTCAAATTAATAGATTATTTGTGCTACTAGGACTCACCTACATAACGTTACGTTAACTCAAATGTAGGAAAGACCAGTGCCTCAGTAGGCTGCCCAATAGCCAATACCCAATATTTGAAACCTAATCTTCGCCCTTATTATTATGACGGAAGATTCAAGTATTATATTATATTATTTACATAGCAAAACGTCTTACTTCGTTCAGCTCATCATTCACACCGCGTCATGCGTTAACTCGTTCGCTATTCGAAAGTAATTCAAACTCCATTCGAACGTTCCTTATTTATCATTTAGCAGTCAGCACCTTACCACTACCACCACCACCATATCAGCCGAAGGACGTCACTGCTGGACATAGGCCTCCCTAAATTTCATGGGAGGTAAATACCATAATTACCACGCTTGGGTTGGCGATCGCAGTATCTATCATCACCGCACTCCAGGGATACTGCTGCCTATCCCACGGTGATCTTGGTCGCTGTTTTAGGGCATACCCCCGTCAGCACCTTACACAACCATCAAAAAGTACCAATCCCACACTTATATGTATATTACCTAACTTGCCACAAATCTAGCTTAAGCGGAATAAATGTCGCAAGCAAATAAATTGGCTAATTGAATTACCGTGATTCGGTAACACATCAGCTACCGGTTCCGTTTCGACTCGTGTTAAATATTATATTGGGGATTAATAAATTATGAACAATTATTTGGCTTTGGTTTTGTTGCTCGTTTTCATTTTGCCCGGTGAACTAACATTGTTCAGCTAACTAACATTATCATGTATAGTTTTAGTAATATTATACAATTGCGTGTTGATTAGTCTATTACCATGTGGTTAAACTAATATACATATACAAGTATGTAATATGTTTGGTGTAGCTAAGTTATTCACACACTATTATCTTGGAAGTGGGATATGAATCGGAACTTGAACTGTAAATTTTGCTATAAGGGGCATAGATACATTTACTTTGCAACTCATGTACCTACTAACCACAAGAACACTTACATACCAATGTAATAAACATGATCGCAATAAATATATGAATATGAATATGAACTCGGTAACAGTTTAATGCCTTTGCCGATCTCTCACTATGATGCTCAAAAACCCAGAACAGTCCCTATTGCCTCACTAAGAGTGTTAGTTTACCGGTCTGAACAAAGGCACTGAATAATAGTACTAATAAACACTCAGTTTTAATGTTGTCATAGAACACACATAGTTTAAAAATCTAATTATTAACGATTCAATGGACCTCCGTTGCCTGAACTATGAATAATTATTATTACCTATTTCCAACGACATCCCAATATCCGTGCGGATACAGGCTGAATACGCCAACACTAGGCACATATTATAGTACCTACGTCCAAAACGTATTTCAGAAATGGGCTCCAGGTGTTCCGTCCATACATAGAACTCGTAAATACTCGTACTATTCAAAATGATTCTTGCAAGCCTCATCATTAAGAGGAAATACGGGTTGTCGCTATTTCCTGCGCCAATGCCATATGTAAATAAATTTTCTATATAGATCAACGAAGAGTTTTGCTGACCCCTATGTTTTGATTATTTAATTTTATGTATACTTATGTAATAATATGTAGGCGATGGCAAAGTTATTGTCTTTTTAGCGTTTTATAAGCGCCTCTAGATCATTAACAAAACAAGTTACAAATTAAAACTAAACATTGTGGCATTGTTACACTCTTTGATATTTTACCTATATTAGAAAATGTTATTACATAGGTTTTAATTTAGCGCAGAAAATAGGGGATTACCCACAGCGGCTCAAAATTCAGAATTTTGTATGGACCACGCGCCAACACGTGTTTCCTCTTAAGCCAAACTAATCACAAATTCATTACCTACTAAGGATCGAAGTACAACTTCGGGTACCTATATAATTAGGGTTCTCTCAATTTACATACAAAACCGTAAAGTTTTTGGAAAATTCCGATTTAGATTAAAAAGTTTAATTGGTAATTACAGGCCCGGACACTGGTATGGTACTTATCGATACCTATTATGGTTTAGCGGTATTAAAATTATTAAAATTTTGATGCTGCCACGTCTTATTGTACAAGTGGGTATAACTAAGCGGTCAAGTTGCCCCGCGCGATATAGGGAGGATTCCGTAGTTGTCCACCCGTGACATTATGCAGACTTAAAATGACACAAACTTATATTTACGAGTACTATGTATTTAACACTACTAAGGTAGCTTCTCGTCACGTACCTAGTGGAATATTTTTGAGAAACATTCTAATTGAAGCAGACTCACGCGCCACGATGTACCCCACCACTAAAACTTCTCCAGTTTTGACTTAAATACAATTACAATTTCACTACGCATGCACTTTCGACGTCATGCATTAGGGGCCATATGAGAAAATACAAACACGAGCCCTTTTTTTTACTTTCCGCAAAAAATATTAATAAATTATACTACGTGAAAACTAGAGGGGAAGGGTAGAGAGTCTTTGCATATACTACGCTTGGTCACTGGAGGGGCGGAGGGGGGTAAAAAACTGTAAAAAGTTGGTCACGTAGTTTGGGTATGCTCCCTAAGCTGTGTTCGTTAAAATTTGAATGTATGGAAAGTTTGACAAGTTTCTATGGGATGGCAGCTGCCGGCGCCGTATTTAACGTTGATAAGTCTGTGATCACAAGTCGGTGCAACCCAGTCTTAATAAGTCGCTTAGAACAACGAACGCCAGCAATGCGCGCTTGGCGGCTTTCCTTAGAAGACTTCCTGATTTGTCGGTATCGAGGCGATACGGTATGAGAAAACTGTCAGTTGTCAGTCAAGTCCTTACCGCTTTTTACTGCGCTCTACATTTATATAAGTGCTTACTGACTGGCGTGGGATGGGCAGAAGCAGGGTGATACGAATGCAGCTGCCTCGCTTCTGCACATGGTACTGCGCAAACGTAATAATTTTGACGACCTGTTAGTGTACTGTAGCCTAGTTGGTAGTGACTCTGCCTCCGAAGCTAGAGGTCCCGGGTTCGAATCCCGGCCAGGGCATTTATTTGTGCATTTTTCACGGATATTTGTTCTTGGCTTTTGGACGTTTTCTAATATGTATTTAAGTATGTATTTAACTATATAAGTATTTATATCGTCGTCTAGTACATACCCATAGACCCCATAGTACAAGCTTTGCTTAGTTTGGAACTAGGTCGATTTGTGTAAGATTGTCCCCCAATGTTTATATTTATTTATTTAATAATGACAGCATTTCGTAAAGTGAGGAAATCTCACATCAGTAAGCTCACGTCAAAGAACAAAATACTTTCCACATGTCGATACTGCCCCAGTAAGTCGCCTTTATTAGATATCTTTTGATCCTTAGATTTTTATTTTGGTATGTTGTATGTAATTTCGGGTAATTCTGAATGTGAAACAGTGGGCGGGCACATTGCTCGCAGAACCGATGGCCGCTGGGACAGAAAGGTACTTGAGTGGGGACCACGCACTGGAAGACGTGGCGTGGGAAGGCCCCCAACAAGGTGGCCTGGCGATCTGGTCAAGATCGTGGGAAGCCATTGGATGAGGGCGACGCAGGACCGGTCATGGTGGAAATGCTCGGGAGGCCTTTGTCCAGCAGTGGACGTCTTGCGGCTGATATGATGATGATTTCAGTTCACACTTTCAGTGCCGGGAACCCGCTCGGCGGACGCTCGTCTCGTAGGCGTTTTTCTCTACAAACGGGCATTGCATGGCATCGGCTACAAGCGTAGCGCTACGAAATTGTTGGCAGTGAAAGTGTATGAATATACCGTATACCGTATTGATATACCGATTGCACGAAAAATGATTTCGTCGAATACAACATAATAAAATTAATATTTCATAACATTCATGCTCGTTTTAAAATAACGGCACCTAGGAGTAGCTCATGAAATGTGGAAATAAATGAAATTGAGACAGCCTTGAATCTTCGCATTGAATCGTAACAGTCCTTCGCAAAACAACCAATTTATGCTTAATTTGCATTTCACTCGACATCTCATCTCGTACCAATTTATTCACATTTGTTAACCACCTTTAAAGAGCTTCTGACTCCTAAGGTAGCCAGGTTTCTATATACATTAGGACGTCTGGGCAAAAACAGATAACGGAGCTTCGCAATTAAATCTATACCGTATACTGTCATCATTTAAATATTAATTGCTTAGAAAACGGCGGGGCGACAAAATAACAAACTCGATACGAAATGTTTGCGATGGTGCTGTTTGAGTAAGGCCACATTTCTCGAGATTTCACGCTTTGAGAACTCTCAAACTGTAATTTAAATTAAAACGAAAAATCGCAACCATTATTCAGCCTATCCGGGGGGTGTGTGTGCCACTTTAGTAATTATGGGTTTAAAGATGAAGAACATAATCGGTTACTAGCTCGCCCACAACACACTTTACCCCAGTTCCCATAGTCCACGACACTCATGGGGGGAGGAGGCTGGTGCTATTCTTACCCGGCATCACATACCATCATCCATCTCACTATATATGCACGTTGCCAACCTTTTCGATTGTGCTCCGCAGTTTGGCGAAACTTTGTAATAGTTTTAAGTCTTATAATGTATGAACAAAAAAATTAAAATAATTCATCATCATTATGATCACATCAGCCGACAGTCGTCCTCTGCTGGACATAGGCCGCCCCCAAAGAGTGCTACACTGACCGGTCCTGCACCACCCGCGTCCAGCGGACTTATGCATCCTTTACTAGGTCATCAGTCCACCATGTAGGGTGTCTACACACGCTGCGCCTTCCGGCACGGGGTCATCACTCGAGAACCTATCCGCCCCAACGACTGGTTCTAACGTGTAACGTGCCCCACCCACAGCCGCTTCAGTTTAAAGACCCTTTTGAATAGACTCTTCATTTGAGAGCTCGCTGTGTCATCTTATTTTTTTATTTTTTTTATTTCCATCAGCAAGATATATCTTAATACGGTGCATCCTTGGGAGTTCTAGTGACCTTAACAACTCAATGCCAGGTATACTACTGTAAATACCTGCAGAGCAAATATTAATGCCAAAAAATATAATAATAATAATAGTAACTCGCTCCTTTTCTCTCTCATGTCATAAATTATCTCGTCTCTCTAATGTGTTTCAGTGATTTATATAATTAAATTGAGCTATATGGAAGTGTTCATGCGTAACATCACTCGTCATTGCATATAATTAACTGTATTGGTTTGGGATAGTAATAAAGTACCACATAAATGTTGGTATGTCAAAAGGACAGTACAACAAATTGGATTCAAAGTGGAATTTGTTTTATTACATAACTAACTTTCTAGGGTTTCGCAGTATTATAGTTTCGCCTTGTCCGTTCGTCTGTCTGTCCGTCCACTTAGCTCAGTAACTGTTACTATTAGAAAGAGAGCTGTAATTTGGTATAAGTATACACATTTATCCACGGTGGACTGATGACCTGGTAAGGGTCGCGGGTGTCCGCTGGATGCGGGTGGCGCAGGACCGGTCATTGTGGAAGTCTTTGGGGGAAGCCTATGTCCAGCAGTGGACGTCATTCGGCTGAAATGATGATGATGATGATACACATTTATCACAATTCCAAATCAGCCACTTTTCCGTTACATCGATCCGTTCCATCCCGTTTTATCGGTGAAGCAGGGATGCGTCTTGGCACCCACACTCTTTGCCGTCTACTTCGCCGTCGCTGTCCGTGAAGTCTTACAGGTGCAAAACGATTCAAAGGGAATCCGCATCCGTTTCCGTACTGACGGCAATCTCTTCAACCTGGCCAGGTTCAAAGCACGTACAAAAGTCTCGTACTCTCTCATAACTGAGATTATGTACGCAGATGACTTCTGCTTTCTTGCGGAACCCCCAGATGACCTTCAACTTCAAAGATCAGTGTCAAGAAGACGGAAGTAATGTCTTTGGACAGTCATGTCTTTGTCAGGCTTGGCGAGGACGTACTGAAGCAGGTCCACAAGTTCCGCTATCTGGGGAGCACGGTAACGTCTATGTGTGACCTTGACGCTGAGATCAACAGCAGAATAGTTGCCCCTGCTGCAGCATTTGGTAGGCTGGATACCAAGGTTTTCCGCTCACATGACCTGAAGCTGGCCACAAGGATTTCCATATATATGGATGTTGTGCTGCCTAATATTCTATACTCGTCAGAAACGTGGACCGTATACCGTCGTCACATCCGCACTTTAGATCGATTCCATCTGAAGTGCCTCCGTAAAATCTTAAAGATCAGTTGGTTTGACCGCGTAAGAAACACCAAAGTTTTACGGAGAGCCAAAGTGGGTGGGATTGAAGTCTATCTAATGCGACGACAACATCGCTGGAGCGGCCACGTCTCAAGAATGACAGAGGGTCGAGTGGTGAAGCGCATCTTTTACTCGAAATTGGAGGAGGGCAGGCGAAAACATGGCGGACAACTCCTTAGGTATAAAGATGTGCTTAAGCGCCACATGAAAAACTGCAACATTGACCCATTCCAGTGGGAGAAACAGGCTGCCAACCGCCCAGTATGGAGATCCTTTGTAAATCGTGCAACTGGACTTTTTGAATCTCGTCGACGTACAGAGCTGGATATCGAACGGGATGAGCTGAAAGTCCGACCACCAGCGGCAATCATCTACAACTACAGAAATGGTGTGCTCACGTGCCCGCTGTGTACGCGGGTTTTCGTTAATAAGATCGGCTACGTAAGCCACATAAGAGCACACGAACGCAACCAACAGCGGAGCTGAAGCAGTCGCCGTAGTCGGCAAACGGCTAGGACAATTATAGTATAATAGGTAAATTGGTATTTCTACAAAGGTCGCGGGGCGTACAATATTAGTGCGTGAGAGCGCGAAGCGGTGCGCTAGGTGAAGTATCGCGCGGCGGTCGCTCGTCATCAGAATGTCCGACGCGCCGTATGCAACGAGCCGGTTCATGATGATGGGCCGGCATTGTCGCCACCATATCCAAGCCAGCGAAGACGACGTGGATTGGTTTCACCTATGATATTTGATTCTAGTTAAGGAATCTTTTAAATACATATATACTTAGAACAAGAAAACTTAAAAAGTGAACAGTGTTGTAATTTTAATTAAACACGTTAGCTTTAAAATGTCATAAGTTACTCAATATCAAAAAATTGAGTCAAAAAATAACAATACCGGTTAAGAGTGATATACCCACTCGTAATATGACAATTATGCCTTCCACAGCAAATTTTGATAAATTTTATACCAATCTTAGTAGTCATGAGCAATTACAATTTTCCAATAAATTTCTAATCAAAACTTTTGTCGATAACGTCGCCTTTCATTAAATTCTGGTCATTAATGAAGGTAAGACTTAACAGTTGAAATCGCTAAAACGTCGGTAAAGTTACGTTTAGTAATTATGACACCCGTCAAGTTTGAAAATTAAGTTCGATGGGGCGAAGATGTCACCATGAAGGCATTACCATGAGTTTTTAGTGACCGTATTCGCTAGGGACGACGTAAATGTACCTATGTACAGTCGAGTTCATAAATATATGAGCAAATCCAAGCCTTCAAAAATAAATGTACATAGAAAGGTACAAATACATCTAAACAGATTCATTATTCGAAAATATTTACACGTGTCATCCGTCATGTTCATCTGAGCAAGCCTCTCAATAATATTTAAGCAACTAAAACATAATAAATATCTGTACAACGATTTTTACGAAATTATTTAAACGAGTGGAAGCACATGACTATTGAGACAAGGGTTATTTTCAAATATTTATAAACAGGCAGTGGCACATAAACATATGTAGTAACGTTTTTCAATTTTTTGTGAACAAGTAGGAGCTCATAAATATCTGCACAGATAAAACATTTCACTTAAATATCAAATTCTAAAATAAAGTTTGCCAAAATTATGTATGTGAACAAGTAGAAACTCATAAACATCTGAACAAAACTGACAGAAAAAAGAAAAATATTCAGAGGCCAGTAATACATGTTGATATCAAACCTCTTTTACACTGAGTATGAATCACAAAATAGTAAAAGAAGCAGCACGCAGATTAATGACAGTTCGATGACGTGCCACTCAAACTGAAAGAGACAAATGTATCCTATGACAGTATAGTACTCTTTTCGATGATTGTCATTTGTGAAAATTCAAAATGTTTTATCTGTACAGATATTTATGAGATCCTACTTGTTCACAACAAATTGGAAAACGTGAGTACATATATTTATGTGCCACTACCTGTTTACAAATATTTGAAAATAACCCTTGTCTCAATAGCCATGTGCTTCCACTCGTTTAAATAATTTCGTAAAATCGTTGTACAGATATTTATTATGTTTCAGTTGCTTAAATATTATTGAGAGGCTTGCTCAGATGAATATGACGGATGAAACGTGTATATATTTTCGAATGATAAATCTGTTCAGATGTATTTGTACGTTACTATGTACATTTATTTTAGAAGGGTTGGATTTGCTCATATATTTTAGAACTCGACTGTAAGTCATTTGAATGAAAAATTACACAGCGCCCTTAGCGGTCAGTCATACAGTTAACAATCGATATTTCGATAGCGGTATCGGATTTTTATAGGTAATGTTTAGCCTAGTTGGTAGTGCCACTGCCTCCGAAGCTAGTGGTCCCGGGTTCGAATCCCGGTAAGGACATTTGTTTTTGTGGTGAGCAGAAACATTTTTTTTGCTGAGATTTGGATGTTTTCTATGTATTTAAGTATATATCTATTAAATATATCGGCATCTAGTAGCCATAACACAAGCCTTATTAAGCTACTATGAGAAAAACGGACGGGGAAACGCAGCCAGTCTTTTTTTTTTATTAGTTTAGTTTTATCTTATTTAAGTCTTTTTTTGGGTTCCGTAGCCAAAATGGCTGAAACGGAACCCTTATAGATTCGTCGTGTCTCTCCGTCCGTCCGTCCGTCCGTCCGTCTGTCCGTCTGTCCGTCTGTCCGTCCGACCGTCCGTCTGTCCGTCCGACCGTCCGTCCGTATGTCACAGCCGATTTACTCGGAGACTATGAACACTACGAGTACAATTATGAAATTTGGTAGGAAGGTGTATGCTATGAACCGCTACAGAAATATGATGTGAAATTACGAAAACAATATTAAACTGGGGGGGGGGGGCACCCCATACATGTAACAGGGGGGTCAAACATATTTTTTTCAATGCATATAGGCGTGTGGGGTTTCCATTTAAGTTTAAGTAAAACGTTAGTGAGATATTAGCTGTCAAAGTTGTAAAAAGTGTCCCCCCCCCCTCTAATTTCCAAAGTATGAAGTTTAAAATTCTGAAAAAAATCAAGATGATGTACAATTATAAATACTTTCAACGATTTTTGGTTTGAACAAGATAGGTTTAACGGTTTTTGAGTTATTGCTGAAAAACTGTCTTGCCCAAACAAAAGGGCGTAAGTGCCGTGACTTCCCTATGAAGATACGACGTTTTTTGATTTACTGTATTGTATAGTGGTTTTAAATGTAGATTAGTCTACAATAGCTGGTCCAAAATGGTTAACAGCAGCCACGGACAGGGAACGCTGGAACTCGTTGGGGGAGGCTTTTACCCAGAAGGGGGCCCATTGATTATATCACTTTATTAAAAAAAAAACTATTATTATTATTTCTGTATTTAATTTGTGTGGGATTAAATAAAGCTTAATTATTATTATTATTAATATATATTTTTTATTTAGATTCTGTCTTATAGCTTAGCGACTAACGTTTTGTAGCTTCTGCCATAGAACATCCGTACCATGGGTCACAAATTTATGTAATTTGATAGACGCTATCGAAAAATACTATATCGACTATAGAAAGGTACTCCTATGAAATTACCCTCATATGAAATTTTCCAGCCCTAAAAAAAAATACTTGTAAAAATCGTTGATGTCAAAGGCTTATTAAAGGGTCGAGGACTATCTAACTGACAGAAATGCATGGACCAAACCAGATACCTAAATAGCATTAATATTCATAAATGTCGTAAAAATACTATGTTAATTAGTAGGAACCGTTTCTCCATCAGTAAATTGCCTTTTTGTGGTCTAATTGTAGTCGTTCCCACGTAGACAAATAACCCTCACTAAAAACTGGTACGAATGGCACCAATTGTCAAGTAACCAACACAAACTGACATCGGTTCACTGAAGTTACAAAAACACCAGTCGTACCAATTCGCACGCCCCGCACAAGCGGGAAAGTAAATTCTAAGTTTTGATAATGGAATCGAGTTTCCCCTTTCCTTGTAAACAACTTTGCTGTGTTTCAGAGGAAAAAGGCAGTAAGTGTACAGACGGGTATGGTGGTTCGGACGTTTAATTCTGATCATATTTTAGAGGCAAGTTCATGAAAGAAACAAGTTAGAACGAGACGTGGGCGGATCGGATGGCCTTTGCATGCCATGTTGTACCTACGGTTGTAAGTCCGCTTTAGCTGGAAGTTTATCTGTATTAGATAAGGATAATACGAGTCGATAAAGTTGGATTGAAATTGATAATGAAACCTTTCAAAAACTTTTTTTAATAATATTGACAAACGAGCGTACGGCCTGTCTAATGGTAATCAGACATAGCTTATGGATGCTTGGGATTCTAGAAGAATCTCGAGGGCGTTGCAGACTTTTTATTTACTTGAGGAATCGTCGTCGGAAGGAGGAAAACTTACCCACTCACCTCAAACTTAAATATTCTTTCCTAAAACTTATCTTATTTCAGGAATCTAAGTACCTACTCGGTATAGTATGAACCTTTACCATATTACCATCATCATCATCTAGAGTTATCCCAGGACAGTCACATCTGGCAGCTTTTACCAAACAATGAATATGATTTAAAAAATATTTTTATTTTGACGTATGATATGTGTTTTTTTATACCACGTCGGTGCCCGTAACAAGCGTAAGGCCCGCCTCATAGTAAGCGGTCACCGCAGCCTATGGACGCCTGCAACTCCAGGGGTGTCACATGCGCGTTGCCAGCCCTTTAAAAAATTATACACTCCTTTCTTCAAGAACCCCATACTGTATTCACTCGGTAAAACCTTGTCATAGGAAGACTAGCTTCATTAGACTGACCTGCCGACTCTGTAAACAGCAAGTCAAAGACATTGAACTTTATAATTTACTTACAATGCTAACACTGTTGCAACAGAACTAGGTACAACACTAGTTTGGCTATGATAAATGTAAAAAAATGCTACTCTGTTATACTGAAAACTTTACATTTTATCATCATTCACCTGATTTACGACACTAAACCATCTAAAAACCAAAACACTAAGATAAAATTTTACCCCCTAGGGCAGCTATCCAACCCACACTTTTTACCTACCAGACAGCAATAAGAATTTATGTAGTATTTACGGTCCATGTTTGGCGTTTAAGGCGATCATCAAATGAGAATAAAATGAACGTTTGGAAATTCATTATATATATACAGTCGAATTACCCTTCAAAACATTCAATTTATAAACTACGTGTCAAAATCATTGTTTATGATTTTAGGACAAAACTGAACAAAATATTGGATCCGTGCTTGCCAGTGCCAGGGCGCCATCTATGAACTACGCAACTATCTGGCACTACGAGTATGATGAAATGTATTATTTTGACGTGTAATGTGTAAAATCATTGCAAATAAATGAGTATGAGTATGAGTACGGTTTTATATCTGCAGTGACAAATGACAATAACAAGATAACTAAGCTTTTAAAATAAAAAACAGATTTCGAACACCTAAAGAAGATGCTACAAAAATCATTAAAACAAAAAATCAATTGCAGCTCTAAAACGACAAATAGAAATCCGATTCCTATCTTGAGCTTATACTATCAGAAAGTTTTTTTTCTTTTCATGGGTAGATGTGCCTGCCATTTTATACGCATAGTCTCATCATCGCGTAGCCGATGCCAGGAGAAAGAGCAAAGACGATAATCTAAGGTGCCTAGCACACAAAGTGTCTAGAATAAATAAGTAAATATATACGAAACCGCAGAAAATGGCACTGGTTTGGTCTTAAACATTTTGCTACGATTTTGGACCATTTTGTTTAATTTGGTACATTCGATAACATATTCTGTTCAATTCTACTTCAAACTGCACTAGTTCCGACAGCTTGTAGACGACTAAGGTTTCACTGTTAAAATATTTACAAACTGCATCGAATTGTGCAGCCGAAACTAACCTTGTTCGTACAGGACTTCAATACCGTCGTTGAATAGACTTGGTTTAGTATGGATTAATTATTGAAGTCGCCCGCCTTTGTGCAGTACAAAGGAGACCACAGAAATACATTAATCCCGTTGGGTCCGATTCCACACAAAGTCTGAAGACTCGATAAAGTTTTAATCTCCTTGAGCCTCTTCTTACCCAGTGGCCATTTTCAATTACAATTCTTTTGGAATAGAATTGCCGCTGGATATAAACAGAATTTAAACAGAACTTGTGTTTAAATTAGGACCCTTTATCACATACTCGTATAAAGTAAACGTCCGAATTATTGACAATTCAATATCCCTAGGCTTGTCTCAAAAAAAAATTTCCATCAATCAGATTATAACTCCATGATTTTTTGTTTAACTAAAATAAAGTCTATTTTTTCTTTTATCCACTTACCAAAAATTCATGTAGTAAAGTTAACGTACGTAATACAGGCGAAACTATTAGGGTTCCTTGCTTACTACTGAACCCTAGAAAGGAGATCTTAACTGTGTATCCCATAAATTACAACACTTTTAGTTTTTGTACCTAAACCTTATACACACTTAGAAGACCACAAAAAGGCCGAGCGTGGAGAACATCGCCTCAGGCAATGGTCGTTGTTACGGACAGCCACGGAAATCTTCCAAATGGTGCTAAGTGAATAAATTGTGTGCGAGAATGGACGCGTTAGAAGTTGCGACAGAGACGCTGTAGTGTTAATCTTAATGTGCTAATTAGCTATAAGGAACGTATGATAATGTAAAGTGATCGTTTTGTACATCGGATAAGCAGCATAAGTCGGAGAAGAGTGTCCGGAACGAGCGCCGAGAACATAATGAGCTGACGCTACAGCGCGCCAGTCATATTTACAAGCTCTGTTAGAAAGAGACAGAAGACGTATCGAGGGTGCCGGAAACGGCGCATTTTCAGCTCTGCGCTCGAAACGGACACACCTGGAATGTTAAAAAGTATATTGAAAATTGAGACTTGGTAATATCTAACTTTTGTAAAGAAAATGAATATCCAGACCGTAGGGTTTAGTTGTAATGGGCGACCAACTTTTATTTTGCGTACGCGCAAAATCTTTGTCGACAGCTAAGCCGAGGAACCCCGGCGTAAATCGGACCACGATAAGGTCTGTCGAAAAGGGAAAACTAGTAACTCAAACTCGAACGCAAGTTTTAGAGAAATAAATTAAAACCGGAGCCCGCGAGAGTCGCGGACAGCGAGTAATGTAGAAGCAGGGAAGTTGGCAAAGTTTGTCGCCCAAGTAAATCCACCAATCAGGAAAGAGGGATTTTTCAAGAACTTTCTAGAAGGGTGTGAAAGGGATATTTTCAGTCTGTCTCGTTCTAAACCACGCCTATTCTCGTGAAGACATCCCCACTAATTGCGGGCCCAGATTGTGGCATAAAAACAGGCCTGGTTTGCAGCGAGAGCAGCAAGCGCCCCGCGCGGCGCCGCCGACGCGCACGCCGAAAGCGGTACCCGGAGCCGCCGCACAGCCGCCGGCCCCTATCCGGCCCAAGCTGGCGCAACGGACTCCACCACTCACCATTGGCTCGACGACTGCCCAATCACCACCCCTTGTGCACACCCCCATACAAGTGGCACAAACAAGCACAGCGCCACCATTCGGGGGTAAGCGCAGGACGATATCTCCGCCTGAGCGGCCCCAGGCACAAAGCGTCCTGCGCCTACAGCTGTCCCCTATGGACACGGCGCAAGCGCAAGAAGAGGACGACAATCCGGACGACCACTCCCTCCACGAGGAAGAAGAGGAGGATGACCAAGATACTGAGGCGCGAAATGGCACCGAAGTAGAACCAATTGGCGCATCAAGTCAGACCCAACCTCAGCGGCGAGAGAAGCGTCCTCGGCCTCTCACCGTCGACCAATTTCCAAACTGGCCCCATCATTACCAAAAAATGAGGGAACTGCTGGGGCGCTTTCCCAATTCTAGGCCTTACGGGAACGGAATACGTTTCCTCCCACTAGACTATGAGGAATATCGGGCCGTACAAAAGTACTTGACGACCCTTCAGGGGGAGATGGCCGCCCAGGGGGAGACACTCTCCTGGCATGCATACTCCCCCCCAGAGGAGATCCCCCTGAAGGTCTGCATCAGGGGCCTCCCCGTTAACACCGATCCGGAACTCATCACAGAGGACCTAAAAGAAAAGGGCTTTGACCCCCTCTACGTGCGGCACGTAGACGCACGCGCCGGACGACCAGGCTGCATCTTTTACGGGCAGCTAAAGAGGACACCATACCAGCAGTCTACCAGGTGAGCGAGCTGCTGGGCATGCCAGGCGTGGTAGTGGAGGCGTGGCGTGGCAAGAAGGGACCGGCGCAATGCCACCGGTGCCAGGGGTTCCGCCACGCGTCAACTGGCTGCCACCGCCCCATCAAATGCGTCCGCTGTGCAGGCCCGCACTTTGCGGGGCAGTGCGACCGTGCCAAAGACCAACCAGGGACTTGCGCGAACTGCGAAGGCCCCCACACGGCAAATGACGTCACGTGCCCCATATTTCGCAGGGAGGCACGCAATAAGAAAGCCGGCACAGCACCCCTCACGTCACGCCGCGGGCAAACCATCGCCCAGCCCAATGTCGTCAGGGACACAGAAAACGCCGCCAACTCCCTGATGGCGAGAGCGAACGACACGGTGCCCAACCGTCGCCGCCAGAGGGGAAGGGGGAAAAGGAGAAAGAAGGAGACGCCATCTGACCCTCCGCTGTCAGTACCATCGGCCCCAGCAGGCAACACCTACCAACCACCTGCACCCACGAGCAGAAGCAGTGAAGAACAACCGCAACACCCTCGCCCTCCCCGACCAAACCCTGGCCAGAGCGAGCAACACCATGATGGCGTGAGGGATAGAGTGATTGGCGAATGTATCGCCATCCTCCAAAATGTACTGAGCGCCATCCAATCAGGAAAAAATCCAGTCCCTATAATCCTCAGGGGACTAGCTGACCTCTACCAAGATGGCTAGTTCCCTGAGGATACTACATTGGAACGCCGCCGGTCTGAACCGGACCAAGAAGGAGCTGCTGTCCACCGTCATGAGGAGAGAGCGGATAGACGTAGCCCTGATATCAGAAACCCACTTAAAAGACCCGGACCGCCTGAAAATATCGGGCTACGTCACATACCGACAGGACGAGATCTCCCCTCAGGGGTACAAATACCGAGGATTGGCAGTACTCGTGGGCAGACGAGTGGTGCACCAGCCCTTACCACCCCAGACGAACCTAATGCGCAGCTACGCCCTCGGAGTGGAAGTACACGCCGGTGGCCACAATCTGCGTGTCTTCGCCTTCTACCGCCCGCCACAGCTGATCTTCGCCGAGACCGACATGGAGCAGATCCTGGACTCGAGCGATCCCACCATTGTAGCCGGCGACTTTAATGCCAAACACCCGGCATGGAACTCGACCAGGACCTGCTCAACAGGCCGTCTGCTCTTGGACCACGCCGAGCGCCACGGTTACGCCGTGCTGGGCCCAGAGGCCCCTACCCACTATCCGCACACCACAGCCCACATGCCGGATGTGATCGACTTGGCGGTCGTCAATAATCTCCCTCACTGGCCGGAGATGGAGGTCCTAGACGACCACATGTTATCGGATCACCAGCCTGTGGTTCTGGAGCTAGAGACCAACGCAACCAAGACCCAAATTCAGACGGCGAAGAAAAAGACGGACTGGAGGAAATTTGCAAGCCACATGGCTGAACACTCGGAGTCCTTCCCGGCGAACACTGCCGAAGAAGTCGACCGATTGGCCGAGATGTTCAGCCAAAACACACAAGCCGCCATCAGAGCAGCCACCACCACTACCACAGGGCCCAGCCGAGGAAATCCCAGAGGGAGACCTCCAGCGCACATCGTCAAACTCATCGAGGAGAAGAGGAAGATGCGGCGGCTTTACAACAACACCCGCTGCCCAACTCTGAAGACCCGGCTAAACGCCCTCGCCGAGAAGATCGGGACTAGTCTCGCGGCGAACTCCCGCTATTCTTGGCTCGAGGACGTTGACGCTGCAGCCGAGGAGGGTTGGAACAGCATCCACCGTCTATGCCGCCGCTTCACACGAAAACCAGCACCGACGCGCCCACTCCTCGCCCCGGACGGTACCCCGAGATACCGCGCGGAGGACCGCGCAGAGATCTTCGCCGACCACCTGGAGGAGCAGTTTCGGCCAAACCCATCCACCAACGTCGCACACACTGCACAGGTGGAACAGGAGGTCGGCGAATACCTGAACACACCACCGCCACCAGAAGAGGACCGGATCGTTTTCACCCCCGGCCAAATCCAGCGGGCTGTTAGACGTGCTCAGCTCCGCAAAGCCCCAGGACCAGACGCGATCCCGAATGAGGCGCTGCGTCACTTACCCCCGCGAGCCATCGCGACGTTGACGCGGCTCTTCAACGGGATCGCGAGAACGTGCCACTTCCCCAGCTGCTGGAAGCTGGGCACAGTCATCATGCTGCCCAAGCCGGGGAAGAACATCCTCCGCCCGGAGAGCTACCGCCCCATCACCTTGTTGCCGACTGTGTCCAAGGTGTTCGAGCGGCTTCTCATGCGACATCTGGTGCCTCATATCCTACCGCGGGACGAGCAGTTCGGGTTCCGGGCCGAACACTCGACGACCCTCCAAATAACAAGAGTGCTACACATCGCGGCCCTGGCGAGGAACAAAAAGGAGCACGCAGTGGCCGTGCTCCTTGACATGGAGAAAGCCTTCGACCGGGTCTGGCACTCAGGCCTGGTCCACAAGCTTGCCTCATCCTCGACGCCCAGGAGAGTCGTCCACACAGTGGCCAGTTTCCTCCAAGACCGCGCCTTCCAAGTGGCAGTGGAAGCAGCGAGGTCAACAAGAAGAAACATCACAGCTGGAGTTCCCCAAGGAAGTTGCCTGTCGCCCGTGCTATACGCGAGATACACGGACGACATCCCAGTGGGTGAAGGGGCCACACTCGCCCTATACGCTGACGACGCCGCATACATTGCGACGTCTTACAAACTGGACCACGCAGCCATAAAAATCCAGCGCACCCTGGATGCGCTCCCAAAATGGCTGGAAGACTGGAGGCTGCGGGTGAATGTAGCGAAAACCCAGGCTATCACCCTCAGCCCAAAATACAACCAGCCTCCAGAACTGACACTAATGGCACAACGGATTCCATGGCAGCGGACGGTGAAGTACTTGGGGGTCACCATCGACCGACTGCTCACTATGGCCGCCCACGTGAAGAACGTAGTGTCCCAGACACGTGCGGCACGAGCCCTACTCAACCCGGTGATAAAGTCAAACCTGCCACTTCGCGCCAAGATCGGCATCTACAAGGCATACATTAGGCCGCGCCTAACCTATGCAGCGCCCGCGTGGTACGCGCTGGTGGGAGAGTGCGGAAGGCGAAGGCTGCGCGCCCAACAAGCACTCTCACTGCGCGCGGCCACCGGAGCCCACTTCTACGTGAGCAACGCGGTGCTGCATAGGGACCTGAAAATTGACCACCTGGATGACTTTATCACCGGACTAGCCAGGACTATGTTCCAGCGTGCGGACGGCTCACGCCAGCCCCACCTGCAAAATATAGCCCCCTACCATAGGAGGCCGCCCGACAAGAGGGCCCTACCGCGGGACCTGGTCCAAACGGACCCACCCGCCCCATCCTGATGAAGACCTGGACGTTCCTGCTCCGTCGGCTCGAGTGTCGCTCGCTGGGCCTCCCCTAACGGGGACTCACCCGGCAGGGCTTGACCTCGCCGACGGAAGAAGCAGATGACCCCACCACCGGACTCTACGAGCTCTGCTCACCCTAGCCACCCGTCCGTTGTTGCGGACGGCGACGGAACCCGCTGAAAGTGGCTAAGCCACGTAAAGCCTCCCCGGACCCAAACAGGTCTGAGAGACGACCCGAGTAGCGAGAGCAGTGTGTGTGTGTGTGTGTGTATTGAGTTCAGTATCCGAGTCCTAAATCCGGAAAAGGGAAGAGAAGAGAAGTGAACAGTGCAGTGGTGACCAGTAGTGCTCAGTGTACGTGTAGGCTTAGTTGTAACGCTTAGTTTAGTGCTTAGTGGTGTAAATAAATAAGTGTCGTGATCCGAGTTGTTTTCATTTCGAACGTTAGGCGAAATAGTGAACCGCGTAATCGCCGCACAAGGAGCGTTGCCCGCTATTCCTCACGCGCTCGCAGAACCTGTGACGCACCGCGACCCGCTGAGACGGGTGGGCAGGAACCTTACGCTCCTCGAGCTATCCAAGGGTACGGTGCTGTGGGAGGGCGTCGTCCACAGTTCGTTGGTCCTTCGAGCCGGATTTAGACTAGGATCACAGTTCGACTGGCTATTGTGTGAGTGCTTCGACTAAGGTGATCCAGAACCCCCGACGGGACTGTGAACCTCCGCGTGCGCGTGGAGGCTATGTTATAACCGTGTGAGACTGTTTAACTGTACTGTGAGTACACTGAGCGATTGACTCTGTGATAACTGACGTCTGAAACAGTGAGTGATTGACTTGTCCGTGTTTAAAGTAACAGTGAAGTGACTTAGTGCGCGATGTTTACCCGCAGCAAAACGAACAAAGCCGCCAATCGCGATCAAGAACGCCAACAGATGAATGAGCAGGCGCTGTCCCAGGCGAAGACTACGTCCAAAGGTGTTGCATGGACGTACGGTACAGAATCGCGTGTTGTCGACGATCGCAGAACTGGTGCGATTCCAAAGAACTCCGGTGATGGTAGAGTAGTTGAGAAGGACGCCACTACCATCCGTCACAAAACCGCCGGGACAGCAGCAGCGTCGCATTTAATTGCGAATCGAACACGAGTCCTCACTTACGGCCAGCCTGCCTCCCCGTCCGAAGAAGATGCGGACAGGCGACCAAGGCCGCGAACCGAAATGGCGGAGCAACGACCGGAGGGGGAGGGGCAGCGAACCGAAACAGAGGAACAGCCGTCCGACCGCGACAAACAACCGAAGCCTACTGAGGAGCGCGCGGCGGGCACTGGCAACGCTAACGCGCCCGCGGGGGGCGCGGCCACACGTGCGACCGGCCGGACGCCCGCGCTAGATGACGCGCCGCGAGTCGATACGGGTGCGAACTCGGGCGCGCGCGATCCGGGAAGGCCAGTACCGTCGGTCCGATCGCGTGCCAGCAGCACAGCAGCAAGGAAAAGGGAAGCGGAGTTACGCGCAGTAGAGGAGCTGGCAGCAATCGAAAGGGAGCTGATCAAGAAGAGGCTGGCGATTGAATTGAAAATGATCGACGAGGAAGAATCACTGCCATCATCACGAGCGCCTACTCCGCCGGTAACGTTTGTTGACCTTACGGATAAGGTTGATGAATGGTTCTCACGCATCGAGCCAGAACGGGAGGAGCTGGAAGAAGCCGCGGCTCGCCGACCCGACGTCAGAAGTCGACAAAGAGGCGCGGAAAAGACGCCTCTCGCACCGTTGCGAGCAGAGCGCGCCCTATCACCGCCACAAGGGCCGCGTGTACAGAGTAAGGCACCGTTGCCTGAGCGTCGTGAACGCGTCGAACGTACCCGATCGCCGCGCGGGTACCGCGAACCGTCACCCGAAGAGCCACGAGCCGGGTCACCGATCGGCCGATTTGAGTCAACGCCGCTGAGAAAGGGTGTAAGGTCATCGGTAGAGCCGCCCAGTGATGCCGCCACCGCTTTCAACCGTCTTGCCGAGCAGTTGAAGGAGACGATGCGACCTAAGCCGCCGAAACAAGTCTACGAGCTGCCGTATTACAGCGGGGATCCGAATGAGTGGTTACTCTTTTATAATGCATATAAAGAGACCACAGCGAGGTATGGTTTTAGCTCATATGAAAACATGGCTCGTCTTAGGAACTGCCTTAAGGGAGACGCAAAACAATGTGTACAACACTTGCTCGCGACATCAAAGCAACCAGAGTTAATAATTAGACTGTTAAAGAAGAACTTTGGTAGGACAGATCTTTTGATAGATAAGGCGTTGGATGAATTAAAGAAACTGCCGCATGTGGGGCCAAGCACAGTAGATTTAAATTCGTTTAGCACTAGAGTTGTAAATATAGTAGGTACTCTTGTCGATTTAGATAGCAAAAATTATGGTGATAATCCCCTTTTGATTAGAGAAATTACGGAGAGACTGAGCCCACACTTGAGGAGTAAGTGGTGTCAGTTTGCTAGAGAACAGATGGGCAGTCAGGGGGCCGGGGAACTGATGTTGCTAGCGAACTTCCTACTAGAGGAAAGTGAAGCCGAGTTGGAATATTCACATGCGAAGGCACCGGCTAAAAGGTATGTGGGTAATAGCGGTCCATCACGCCCTGAATATAAACCGAACGTGCCTGCCAGAGGGAAGCCACCGGTTTATAGAACTTATACGTTAGAAAAGCAGGATCAATGCCTATGCTGCGGGGGCAGCCACAGGACAACCGAGTGTAGAAGGATAGTAGGGATGAATCTGGGTGCCCGTTGGGATTGGGCGAGGAACAATAGAGTATGTTTTAAATGTTTGAGCAGGAAACACAGGAGAGATCAGTGCAGAGCAAGGGGGTGCGGCATACAGGGGTGCCCGCATGGTCACCATAAGCTGCTGCACGACTTTAAAGCGCAAATGAGCGCCCAAGCGCAGACTTCATCGACCCGAACCGAGTCGCCCCGCCAGAACCGACAAGATCCCGAACCTAGGGCGGAGCAAAGCTGCGCGTCAGATGTATATACGGAGCAAGTAGGTATGACGATTTTGTTAAAGGTTATTCCGGTCGTAATAACGGGCCCGAATCGAACGGTGAGCACTTACGCCCTTATGGATGAGGGTTCTACCGTATCACTCGCCGACGAGGATCTTATAAGGGAGATCGGAGCCGTGGGGGTGAAGGAGCCCCTACGAATTCAGGGAGTGGGGTCAATGGCAACTGCGAACGACAAGAGCCAACGAGTGCAGATAATGATAAAGGGTAAAAATAACGAGACCCCACAACGAATGTCAGTAAGGACGGTACGCGCGTTGGGACTGCGCGGCCAGTACCTAAACGACATAACTAAATACACGCACCTATCTGACTTACAGGATGCCTGTTATGAAAAAGCGGTGCCAAGAATACTCATCGGAGCAGACAACTGGCACCTCATGATGCCCCTCGAGACAAGAATGGGCAAGAAGAGCGAGCCGGCAGCCGTCAAGACCCAGCTGGGCTGGGTGGTGTTCGGGACCGCGCCGAGTACGAGCGCGTGGAGAGGTAGCGAGGTCGCGCTTCATTGTCACCTCAAAGAGGACATAAACGGTATACTGAAAGAATATTTTGCTATAGACTCGCTGGGCGTGCGACATGTGGAGAAGAGAAAACCAGAGGACGAAAGGGCAGTGAGAATATTCGAAGACACCGTGAAAAAGGTAAATATGAATGGACCTAGGTACGAGGTGGGGCAAATGTGGCGAGACGACGACCCGAAGCTGCCGCCGAGTTACGGAACCGCATTAACGAGGCTTAGGGGCATCGAGCGGAAAATGGACCGAGATCCGGAGTTCGCAGAGAGTTATACAGCCCAGGTAGACAATTTATTAAATATGGGATACGCTGAGAGAGTGACAGAATTACCTGCTAGCGATAAGACGTGGTTTTTACCCCATTTTCCGGTAACCAATGCGAATAAACCAGGGAAAGTTCGACTTGTGTTTGACGCGGCTTGCACCTGTCAAGGCGTGAGCCTGAATGATTTCATTTTGGAGGGACCGGATCTACTACAATCATTGATGGGAATACTTTTTAGATTTAGAGAAGGCAAGTTCGCCGTAGTAGCCGATTTAAAAGAAATGTTCCTACAAATAAAACTTAGAGCAGATGACCAGCCCTCACAGATCTTCTTATGGCGAGGAACAGACAGGGAAGGGCCACCACAGATCTACAAAATGAGTAGCATTCTATTTGGGGCCTCCTCTTCGCCATTTATTGCACATAGCGTAAGAGATAAAAACGCGAGAGATAATGCGGAACGGTACCCGGCCGCAGTAGAGGAAATAACAAGAAATCACTATATGGATGATTTTGTATCAAGTTTTGATAATGAAAATATGTTAATAGACGTAGCCTTCCAGGTAGCCGCGTCGCATAGAAATGGGGGATTTCAACTTCGTGGATGGACGTCAAATAGTGAGAGGTTAATGCAACGTATCCCTAATGAGCTACGAGCAAACACGCCAGCTCAGCTAGGAAATAAAGAGAGTAAGATACTTGGGCTTATATGGAACCCGGTAGACGACACACTAGGGTTCAATACGAGAATGATAAGGGTCCCGCAGGATGTTAAAGACCTTAAAAGAGCACCGACCAAAAGGGAGATGTTATCCGCAGTAATGAGTATATATGACCCGTTAGGCTTGTTATCACACTATACTATAACAGCGAAACTACAATTGCAGAGAATTTGGAGCCTGAAATTGGACTGGGACACGCCTCTACCAGATGAAGAAAAGAAGAAGTTTGATCAATGGTTGAAAGCGTTGGAAGGTGTAGCGAAACTGCGGATCCCGCGACCGTACGCATGCAGCGCGACGGGATCAGAACCGGAGAGACAACTACACGTTTTCGTAGACTCGAGTCTAAAAGCATATGCATGTGTTGCATACTGGCGAGTGGAGTGTGAAGGTGAAACACAGATCGGCCGCAGAACATATATGGTTCCAGTGGGCACAGCGTACCGACTTCGCGAACGAGTTGCTGAGCCTGAGCCGCGGAGAACCCATCCACAAGAAGAGCAAGATCTTTGGACTGGACCCGGTATTAGACACCGATGGGTTGCTGAGGATGCGCGGCCGGATCAACGCGGCTCCCGTACAAGGACTGGAGAAACGACCTGTCATTCTAGACGGGCATAACAGTTTGGTGAGGTTGTTAGTTTTACAAGCCCACCGAAAGGCGGCACATGCGAACAACGAGATGGTAATTAACAACTTAAGGCAAAGGTATTGGATCTTGCATCTTAGACCCACGGTGCGAAATGTGGCACACAACTGTCAGCTGTGTAAGATTAGACGAGCCATGCCACAGGTACCGATAATGGGCGATTTGCCTCTCGCAAGAATCGAACCATATAAGAGGGCGTTTACGAATACGGCGGTGGACCTATTCGGTCCAATAACAGTAACGATAGGGCGGCGACATGAGAAACGATGGGTGGCTCTATTTACATGTCTAACGACAAGGGCAGTACATTTAGAAATTGTAAACTCTCTGTCCACAGACTCAGCAATAATGGCTCTTCGGAGGCTGGCAGCAAGACGCGGCTGGCCAGCTGTGATGTACTCCGATAACGCAACAAACTTCCGGGGCGCCGACGTGGAACTGCGCAGCGCGTACGCCGAGTGGCTGCCGGCGCTGCAGGAATACGGGGTGCGACACAACATGCAGTGGCGCTTCATTCCACCGGGGGCTCCGAACCAGGGGGGAGCATGGGAGCGTTTAGTACGCTCAGTGAAGACCGCGCTTGCCGCAACACTACACACAAAGGCACCGCGAGAAGAAGTGTTGCAAACGCTACTTGCTGAAGCCGAGAACACCATAAACGCACGGCCTCTCACTCACGTCTCCGTGGACAGTCGCGACGAAGAAGCTATTACGCCGGCTCATTTTCTCCTGGGGGGATCCACGGGCCTACCACCTACGGGCCCATGTGACGAAGCCGACCGACGCACATGGCGAGCAAGTCAGGCGCTCGCTAATCATTTTTGGAGCCGATGGGTGCGCGAGTACCTACCTACGCTTGCGCCCCGCCAGTCGTCAACGAACCTAACCCGACCGCTCCAACCAAACGACTGTGTGGTAATTGTCGACCCGAACTTGCCTCGCAACACATGGCCACGAGGCATAGTGAGAAGAGTATTCCCGGGGCCCGATGGCAACATACGTTCAGCAGACGTCGAGACG
Organism: Notocelia uddmanniana; assembly: GCA_905163555.1. Lineage (NCBI taxonomy): Eukaryota > Metazoa > Arthropoda > Insecta > Lepidoptera > Tortricidae > Notocelia > Notocelia uddmanniana. Next base: position 5,387,487 of record LR991057.1, read on the forward strand.
AGAGGTGGCATTTTCCGGCGACCTGTAACGCGACTGGCTGTCCTACCGGTGCAACGGAGCGACTCGACCGAGTCAGAGGGGGAGAGTGTTACGGACAGCCACGGAAATCTTCCAAATGGTGCTAAGTGAATAAATTGTGTGCGAGAATGGACGCGTTAGAAGTTGCGACAGAGACGCTGTAGTGTTAATCTTAATGTGCTAATTAGCTATAAGGAACGTATGATAATGTAAAGTGATCGTTTTGTACATCGGATAAGCAGCATAAGTCGGAGAAGAGTGTCCGGAACGAGCGCCGAGAACATAATGAGCTGACGCTACAGCGCGCCAGTCATATTTACAAGCTCTGTTAGAAAGAGACAGAAGACGTATCGAGGGTGCCGGAAACGGCGCATTTTCAGCTCTGCGCTCGAAACGGACACACCTGGAATGTTAAAAAGTATATTGAAAATTGAGACTTGGTAATATCTAACTTTTGTAAAGAAAATGAATATCCAGACCGTAGGGTTTAGTTGTAATGGGCGACCAACTTTTATTTTGCGTACGCGCAAAATCTTTGTCGACAGCTAAGCCGAGGAACCCCGGCGTAAATCGGACCACGATAAGGTCTGTCGAAAAGGGAAAACTAGTAACTCAAACTCGAACGCAAGTTTTAGAGAAATAAATTAAAACCGGAGCCCGCGAGAGTCGCGGACAGCGAGTAATGTAGAAGCAGGGAAGTTGGCAAAGTTTGTCGCCCAAGTAAATCCACCAATCAGGAAAGAGGGATTTTTCAAGAACTTTCTAGAAGGGTGTGAAAGGGATATTTTCAGTCTGTCTCGTTCTAAACCACGCCTATTCTCGTGAAGACATCCCCACTAATTGCGGGCCCAGATTGTGGCATAAAAACAGGCCTGGTTTGCAGCGAGAGCAGTGGATTCGCCGCAGTTTCGTTGTTGCTGATTGTTAGATGCCGAACGTATGCCACTCGCTACCTAGGTAATCACATCGCACAATAATACTACTCGCGCCCGGATCGCATTTTTACACCTCTGCACCGCCGTTCCTGAACCGTCTAGCTGTTGCTGAGCCCGGCCTCCCACCAGCGGGTCTCACCGGGCGAAGTTTACGGCGAAAACGGTCAGGGAAGGTGGCGCCGTTGCGATCGCGCAGAAACCGCATCAGTACACCACCAGCTGTACCAACATACCGCACCGATCTCAACATCGGCACTCCAACGCCCCGCTCCCCCCGCCTTTGAGAAATCAAAGGTGGGGGTAGAGTAAGAAACCCCGGGGAGGATCTACCCCCGGGTTTCCAACCGCGGCAAAACATGCCGCCACCACATCCGTCGTCCTCCAAGGACCCCACGGCTCGGGCCCCATCACGGCCCAGGACATTCCGCCGCAGCCGAGGACTCGGAGATGCGGCCAGCGCCGCCCGTGACCCGCGCGTCCAAAACGCGTTTCGCAACGTGCTGCGCGCATCAGTGGCGGCGCTCCGCCCACCGACGTCCACCACCCCGAGCACCCCGGGAACGCCCACCAGCGAAGGAGCTGGTGAGGCGCTATTCCCGAAACCAGCTGACCTCATCAATCAAATACTGGGGCAACTAGTCCCAGCCGCCCAACGGATTGCCGATCCCACCGCCGGCCCCCACGCCCCCGCTGCGCTCACCGATGGCCGCACCGTCACTGCTGACGGACGCGCTACCGCCCCGCGGGCGACGCCCTCTGCACCGGGCGCGCCCGCCCCCGCCCCGCGCGCCGCCTCCGCGCCCGCGCCCGTCGCCGCGCGCGACACGCCCGCGCCCGCGCCCGCCGCCGCGCGCGACACGCCCGCGCCCGCGCCCGCCGCCGCGCGCGACACGCCCGCGCCCGCGCCCGCCGCCGCGCGCGACACGCCCGCGCCCGCCGCCGCGCGAGTTAAGGGTGCTGAAACACCCAATATCTGCTTCATCAGCAGAAACTAACGCACTTCAGCATTTACCCAATTGAGGGCATTGCGTCAATGCTGAATGGCACTTATTTAGTATATATACTAGTTATTAATTATTTTAAGGTAGAATACTTCCAATTGTAGACTAGGCTGTAACTCTGTCAGTTTAAATAAAATATTTTTTTATTAAAAGTTCTTGACGTTGTCTTAATTGGCGCTGAGGACAGGATTCCCGTCGTTATCCTTGCACGTCCAGTGGCCGTTAAGTTTCGCGATCACACCGTGTCGGGCGACGTACGTTTCAACGTTTCAACGGGAAGCCGAACAAATAAATTTATTAAGCAACATCAACAAGAACCTGCTGCAGATCCAGTCAGCCCAGCCGATCCAGAAAGCTGTCCAAATCCAGCCAACCGGAAACAATTCAGAAGGTCTCAACCAGCAAGAAGGACTCGTGAAAGCTACCAGAGGGAATGTGAGTAAATCTTTTTCATCATCCCTTCTGTTCCTTTTATACGTATCCTTTATTTGTATTAAATATATGTGTGTTATTAGGGATTAGAAAACGCCGTGATAACATTAGTTTAGCGTCATAGAAGGTGTCCAAATTCACTTCAATTGACCTACTTATTGTGTAAGTGTAGTTATTTTTGACGTGTGTCCAATTTTATCGTATTATAATGGAAGGCATTAACCGGGTTCCGTCGGATGTCGTCCAAATGATTCCAATTTTTCACGGGGATGCTAGGGAACTACCGGGATATATTAGCAAGTGTGAATATATTATTGCACAATTTGCGGGGAGTGCGGCACAAAATGAATATTTGTTTCATGTGTTAACTAGTAGACTCGCGGGTCAAGCGGCTATTTTATTTGGAGAAAGGGAAGATACTCGAACATGGGAAGGACTTAAGGTCTTACTGAAGGAACATTTTGGTGACCCCAGGTCCGAGAAATGCCTACTATTAGAGCTGCAAGCATTAAGAATGAATAGGGGCGAAAGTTATTTAGATTTCTGTCACAGGGTTCAACATTTTAGAAATCTCTTATTAGTAAAGGTCGCAGAAACCATTACTGACGCGGCCGTACGGTCGGCAAAAACCGAAATCTATACTCATACCTCCTTTGACGTATTTCTATACAACTTGCCTCCATATTTAGTTAAAATGATTCGTTTAAGGAATGTTACCACATTAGAGGGAGCAATAAAAACCGTTTTAGAGGAAGAAAACTTCAACATGGTTTATAACATAAAGAACCCTTTTAGGAATAGCGCAAATAACCGACAGAACCCTAACAATACTGGGTACGGACCTCAACCTAAGCAGGAGAGATTCCCGAATAATACTAATCATCCATTTAACCAGAATCTTAACCAACGGTCATTTAATTACTCGAATTCACCAAACGGTTCACAACAATTTAGAAATAATTCAGTACAACATCGTAATAACTTTAATATGCGAAATCAATGGCAACAAGTATCAGGGTCGCCACAAATGCAGACGCAGCAAGTCGCCGGCCATTCACCGCAATATCAGCACGTGCCGCCTCGCAACGCGACGTCAGGTTCAAATACCGATGTCACTATGAGGACTGCTAGTGCAAGACGCGTTAATTACACTGAAAATTACGATGCGAACCCCACATACTTTGAATCAAATTATGAATCGATGCCGGGAACATCGCATGAAAATAATACCGAGGTCGAAAATTTTTTCCTAATGGCCTCGAGCAAGGGAATCGAATAGAGTTAAATTGTAATAAAGTGTTACGATTACCACACATTTTTATCCCCGAATTACAGGCCATTTTCATGATAGATACAGGATCGACCAGGTCATTCATTAGTCCGCAAAAGGTAGATAAATATTTCAGGGACTTTAAGCAAAGGGAATGTTTTGAAGTCGTGAGTACTCATGCCAGTAGTAAACACGACACGGTGGTTTATATTCCTTTACCTAAGATTTTCAAGAGCCCAGAACGTCATAAGTTTTACGTATACAGTGTAGATAATAGGTATGATGGGTTAATAGGTAGTGACTTATTAAAACAGATTGAAGCGAATATAGATATGAAAAATCAAAGTTTGACTACTAAAACAACGCGAATACCCATCGTATATACGCCGCCTATGAGAGAGACATATGAACTGCCTCCTCGTAGCGAGCTCAGGGTTAAGTTACCAGTTAATTTATTAAATGGTGAGGCGATATTGGACTTTAAGCAGTTTACGGAAGGGATTAGAATGCCCGCCGCATTAGTTAATTGTGTTAAGGGGTACGCAACTACTGTAATTCAAAATTATAAGTTCGAACCCATGACCTTAGTGGTCACAGCACCTTTTAAAGTAGAGCCACATACAGACAATATCGAAGAAATTAATTTGAATTTTTCCGAGGACACAACCTCAAAGGATAGGCTTTTAACGGAAAATCTCTCAAAATTGAGATTAGACGACATGAATGAGGAAGAAAGAAAGACAATTAGTAAACTGTGTGAAGAATATAAGGACATATTCTACTGTGAGCATATTCCATTATCTTTTACTAACCAAGTGAAGCATAAGATTCGTACAGTCAACGAAGACCCCGTTTTCATTAAAGCCCATAGAGTACCTCATGTCCAGACGAAGGAAATTAAAAAACAAATAGAAAAAATGTTAAGGGATAACGTCATACAGGAATCACATTCGCCTTGGAGTGCCCCAGTCCACCTAGTTCCAAAGAAAATGGATATGTCAGGACAGCAAAAGTGGCGTATGGTTGTCGACTATAGACGTCTTAATGACATCACAGTGGACGACAAGTACCCGCTGCCAAACATAACTGACCTGCTTGACATGTTAGGGAAGAGTACATACTTCACAACCCTAGACCTAGCTAGTGGGTACCACCAAATAGAAATGGACGAGCAAGATAAGGCTAAAACAGGGTTCAGCACCATTTTTGGACATTTCGAATTTAATAGGATGCCCTTTGGTCTAAAAACGGCTCCAGCTACCTTTCAGAGAGCCATGGACAATGTTCTAAGAGGTCTACAAGGAATACACTGCCTGGTGTACCTTGACGACGTCATTATATTCTCTAAAAGCTTACCGGAGCACGCTCAAAAGCTTAGAGCCGTATTCGATAGATTTAGGAAAACAAATTTAAAGGTTCAATTGGATAAGTCCCATTTCCTCAGAAAGGAAGTCCTCTACCTTGGACACACCATCACGAGCGAAGGACTGAAACCAAATGATGATAAGATTAAGGCCGTATTGAATTACCCTATCCCGAAAACCACAAAGGAAATTAAAAGTTTTATGGGACTAGTAGGATATTATAGGAGATTTATTAAAGATTTAGCAAAGATAACCAAACCGATGACTGAATGCTTAAAGAAAGGAAAGAAAATAGTAATAAATGATGAATATAAGGAAAGCTTTGAACTTTGCAAAAAGATTTTAACTAATGCACCACTATTACAGTTCCCGGATTTTAAAAAGCCTTTTATTCTGACGACTGATGCGTCAGATTACGCTATAGGTGCAGTTTTATCCCAAGGTCAAATCGGATCGGATAAACCTGTAGCATACTTTAGCAAAACATTAAGTAAAACACAAGAAAAATATGGTACAACAGAAAAAGAACTGCTAGCTGTCATACAAGGAGTCAAACATTTTAGACCCTATTTATATGGAAACAAATTCTTTATTTATACAGATCACAGACCACTTGTTTGGCTTTATTCTTTGAAGGAACCAAATGCGTTGCTTACAAGATGGCGTCTGAGATTACAAGAGTATGACTTCGAAGTTTGTTATAAAAAAGGTAGCCAAAACACAAATGCCGATGCATTGTCAAGGATAAAACTTAATATGACAAACGTTGGCAATGAACTAATGGATGTTGATGACAATGAATCAATGAATGTGAATGTGGATGAGAAAGAAGAAAAGTTGAAAAAGTATGTAGAATCATTGACAGACCAAATTGCTAAATTAAGTAAACCGGAATCGGAACCGGAAATAGAAACCGTAGAAATTTCTGATTCGGATGATGGAGCCACAGCCCACTCAATTTCAAATCGAGAGCATGAAGGTATCCCAATATTAAACGAAGCAATTGATACTAAGCCTAGACAAATACTAGTTCATACGTGGTTCAAAAATGATGTTAGTGTCAAGGATATTTCCAGCAAGAAACAAAAAATCCTCGAAGTACACCTACCGGTTGATAATGAAGGACTAGTAAATAAATTTCTAAAGGAATACGTGGATATGAAAAATAAATACTTTATCTACTTTGAAGTACCGGAATTCAGACGATTGTTTAGCAATGTCGTAACTAAACTTTATAAGAAAGGGACACAAAATTTAGTAGAATGCACAGAACGAATTGTGAATGTGACGGATGAACATGACATGAAAGAGTTAGTTAAAAAATATCATGAGGGCAAAACCTGCCACCGGGGCATTAACGAAACCCTTGCAAAACTTAAAAGAGACTACTGGTGGAGTAACATGAAAGAGACCATTTCAGCTATTATTAACGCATGTGAACAGTGCCGTAAAATGAAGTATGAGAGAAAACCCATTAAACCTCACATCCAACTCACTCAGAGTCAGGAATCTCCATTCCAGGAAATATTTATTGATCTTTTATTTATTGAAAGTAAATATTATTTAACAGCAGTAGACGCTTTTAGCAAAATAGGACAGGCAATAAATATACCAAATCGAAGCACCCCAGAAGTAGTGAGAGCATTGATTAAATATTTTAGTATGTATGGGATCCCTAGAAAAATTAGCTGCGACTCTGGAACCGAGTTCAATAATGAACTCATGAAGGAATTATTAAGCCTATATAAAATAGATTTACACATAGGAACACCGAATAACCCAAATTCAATGGCTATAGTAGAACGGTTCCATTCCACAATAATAGAAATTTATCGTTTAGCTAAATACGATAAGAGTGAGCAGGATGCCGCGGCAGTCATGACCTATGCCATAATGGCATATAATAATTCAATACATAGTGCAACAACATTTACACCTTTCGAGATCGTTTTCGGTCATACAGATTCTGGGAACCAGTTTGATATAGACAGGGAACGAAATTTAATGCAGAAACTACTTATAGATCATAGAAAACGGTTAAAAGTACTATATGAATATGTAAGCGAGAAACTAGTTTACGATAAAATAAAAGTTAGGGATAAGAAAGGCGGTGAAGCCCCACCGGAAATTAAAGAAGGAGATACAATTTTTATGAAAGACACCAGGATTCGTAAAGCTAAGGAATTGCCCAGGTACGAAAAAGCCAAAGTCCTTGGCAAACCAGACAGAAACATAATTCCTGTGCAAGTGAAGAAAAGAAATACTCGAGTGGCAATTAAAAATATCAAACGACCTCCACAGGTGGCGTGTGATATTACTGATGACCCTGGCCCATCAGGGATGCAGCCTCAACATCCAAAACCTCGAGCGGAGTCCAGGAATAGCTCCAGTCAGGATGGGGACAGCTCTGATGAGAACTAGCTCCTGGAGCATTATTAAGACTATAGACTTAGAATCTATTAAATCTTTATTAGAAGTAAATTTAGATCAATTTAGCAAGTTAAAACAGGTAATTGATAGTAATGTAGATTTAAGAAAAGAACTAATGGGTTTAGAAGTACAAATAAATTCTTTTACAGACCTCTCGAGAAACAGACTTTTACAGATTTTACCTACAGTGAGAACTAAACGAGGTATTCTGAACCCACTAGGATCAGTAGTTAAGGTTATAACAGGGAACTTGGATAATGAAGACGCTATCAGGTACAATTCCGTAATAGAAAATATGAAACATAAGGAGATATCAGTAGAGAATAAAGTGACACTACTTCAAAAAGCCCTTAATAAATTAACCAACGTTTCAGGCGACATTAATCTTAACGTTCAACACTTAAGTAACAAAACGAAACAAATAGAAGCTATCCAAAAAGATGAACATAAACTTTTTAACTTAATCTCAGTAATGAACAGTATGTATCAGATTTTAAATAACTTTCGCACCATTTATAACATCATCCAGGAAATAGAGACAGCTATCGCTTTTAGCAAATTGTCCACATTACATCAGGCTGTAGTAAATTCAACAGAATTATTAGATATTCTCTTGGAAGTAGAAAAACACGCTACATTAATTTACCCTGTATCAAAGGCAAACTTAATTAAATTAGAACGTAGTATAGACCTTAAATCTTTTATTAGCAATAATCGTTTAACCTTTATATTAGATGTCCCATTAATAGAAAAAAGCACATATATTTATTACAAAGTTATCCCTATCCCAATGTACAACCCCCAGACAGATAAAACATTAACCATTATTCCCAAATACCCTTACCTTATGATGAACAGATTGAAATTCAGACCCATAGCAAGATATTGCGAAGAAATAGAGGAAGACAGATATATTTGCACCGACGACGACATAGTCCAGCACCCGCTAACAACATGCATCGAGCAACTCATGCTACTGAAGGAAACTCTCTCCAAATGTAACCAACAAGTCATCAAAACAGAAGACACCGTTATCCAGAAGATTACATCAGACCATTGGCTCCTCTATACCAGAAAAAGAGCAGTAATAACGGAAACATGCGGCGATGAAGTTTCTAAACACAACTTAGAAGGAACCTACATAATAACCCCATCAAAGCACTGCGAAACACAGATAGAAGATGTAACTATTAAAGCAATCACTAACACTACAGTAACGAGTTACATCTTACCACCCGTCATCCTGCCAGAACTAAAACTCGAGATCCAGCAGAACGAGAACGAAGTAGATCTACGAGGCGTGGATTTTAGCGACGTAAAGGACATCCTCAACAGCATCAAACATAACAGTGAAAGTGATAACAGTGAGAGCTACGTTATTAGCAATAGAATCAGTGTGTGGACACTAGTTTTATATACCATTCTAATGTCATTAGTAATCTTATATATAGCATACAAACTACGTTCTATACTCCTAAAACGAAATTCTCTGAAGCCAGTTACACCGCCTTCAGATAATTTCTCTCTTAAGGAGGGAGGAGTTAAGGGTGCTGAAACACCCAATATCTGCTTCATCAGCAGAAACTAACGCACTTCAGCATTTACCCAATTGAGGGCATTGCGTCAATGCTGAATGGCACTTATTTAGTATATATACTAGTTATTAATTATTTTAAGGTAGAATACTTCCAATTGTAGACTAGGCTGTAACTCTGTCAGTTTAAATAAAATATTTTTTTATTAAAAGTTCTTGACGTTGTCTTAATTCGCGCGTCGCGCCCACCGCCGCCGAGTCCGCCGCCGCCGCGCGCGCCGCCGCCGCCGCGCGCTCCGCCACCGCCGTAGAAGGCCGCGTCCGCACCGCCTCCGGCCCCCGCCTCGCGGCCAAAACAGGCCCCGACGCAAATTATGCCAAAGTCGCGAGCGGCCCGCCCAAGGCCCCCGCGCCATTGCCGCAGCGCGCGCCCGTAGCGCAGCGCCCGAAAGCGGCCAAAACCACCGCGCCGCGACCGCCACCCGCCCTCGGAGCGGGCCAGACCTCCGCCGCGCCCCGAAAGGCGCCCGGGTCCGCGGACGGCGCTGCGCCGCGCGCAGCGGCGCCGTCACTCGCAACAAGAGCGCCTCTAGGAAGCACCGCCCAACCACAACCCATTCGGCCCAAACTCACGAAGACTCCGCCGTTTGCCATCCACTCGACTACACCCATATCACCGCCGCTTGTACAAACTCCTCTACAAGCGGCCTCTTCCAGTGCCGCGCCGCCACCACTATGGGGAAAGCGCAGAACAACGTCACCGCCGGAGAGGCCCCAGGCCCAAAGCCTTCCGCGCCTAGACCTATCCCCAATGGATATGGCGCAGGCGGAAGAGGAGGACGAAATAGAACACCTCACACAAGAAGAGGAGGATGAACAGACCGAAGAAGTGTCGGAAGCGGCACCGCAATCCGGCACCTCAACCCAGGCCCAGTCGCAGCGGCGAGAAAAACGCCCGCGACCACTCACCGTGGATCATTTCCCAAACTGGACTTATCACTACCAGCGGATAAGGGAAAAGCTGGGGCGTTTCCCCAATTCACGGCCCTACGGGAATGGAATCCGATTCCTTCCCGTAGACAACGAGGAATACCGGGCTGTGCAGAGTTACCTCACTACCCTTCAAGAGGAGCTAGCCACCCAGGGGGAGTCCCTCTCCTGGCATGCCTACTCTCTCCCAGAGGAGATCCCCCTGAAGGTGTGTGTCAGGGGTCTCCCATCAAACACCGAGCCCGAACTCATCACAGAGGAGCTAAGAGCAATGGGCTTTGAGCCGCTCTACACCCGGCACGTAGATGCACGCGCCGGACGTCCAGGGTGCATATTTTACACGCAGCTGAAGAGGACCCCTGATACGATACCAGCCATCTATCAGGTGAGCGAGCTGCTTGGCATGACAGGAGTAGTCGTGGAGGCATGGCGCGGCAAGAAAGGGCCGGCGCAGTGCCACCGCTGCCAAGGGTTCCGCCATGCATCAACCGGCTGCCACCGCCCCATAAAGTGCGTCCGTTGCGCAGGACCGCACTTCGCGGGTCAGTGCGACCGCCCCAGGGATCAGCCGGGGACCTGCGCAAACTGCCAAGGCCCCCACACAGCGAACGACGTTGCGTGCCCTGTGTACCGACGAGAAGCTCGCAACAAGAAGGCCGGTACAGCGCCCCTCACATCGCGCCGCGGGCAAACCATCGCCCAACCAAACGTGGTGGGGGACACGGAGAACGCCGCCAACTCCCTGATGGCGAGAGCGAACGACGCGGCGCCCAGCCGCCGCCGCCAGAGGGGAAGGGGGAATCGAGGGAAGAAGGAGACACCTGCTGACCTGCCGCAGCCGCCGCCACCGGCTCCAGCAGAGAACACACACCAGCCACCTGCAACGGAGAAAGGCAGTGAAGCGCAACCCCCTCGCCCCCCTCGAGTAAACCGAGGGCAAGGCGAGCAAGGCATCAGGGATCGAGTGATCGGTGAGTGCATCGCCATCCTCCAGAACGTCCTGAGCGCGATACAATCTGGAAAGAATCCCGTCCCCATTATTCTCAGGGGACTAGCCGACCTCTACCAAGATGGCTAGTACGTTGAGAATAATGCACTGGAACGCAGGGGGCCTGGATCGGACCAGGAGGGTACTGCTTGCCGCCGTCATCAAAAGAGAGCGGATAGACGTAGCCCTGATCTCAGAGACCCACCTGAAACCCACGGACCGCTTGGAAATATCAGGCTACGTCACCTACCGTCAAGACGAAACCTCCCCTCAGGGGTACGCCTACCGGGGACTGGCAGTGCTCGTCGGCAGACGAGTGGTGCACCAGCCCCTCCCGCCCCTGACGGATCTAGTGGCAGCCTACGCCCTCGGAGTGGAGGTTTACGCCGGAGGCAAAGACATGCGCATCTTTGCCTTCTACCGCCCACCCGGACACGCCTTCGCCGAAGCCGACATGGAGCAGATCCTGGACTCGAGTGCTCCCACCATCATCGCCGGCGACTTCAACGCCAAACACCCGGCATGGAACTCGTCCAGGACCTGCCCAACAGGAAGACTGCTGCTGGACCACGCTGAGCGCCACAACTACGAAGTGTTGGGCCCGGAGGTCCCAACTCACTACCCTTTTACCACTGCGCACATACCCGACGTGATCGACCTGGTGGCCATCAAGAACCTCCCTCACTGGCCGGAACTGGAGGTCCTTGATGACCACATGCTCTCCGACCATCAACCAGTGGTACTCGAAATCCAGACCTGCGTAACCACAATCCAAACCTCAAGAACGAGGAAGAAGACGGACTGGCGGAAGTTTGCGGCCCACATGGCTGAACACTCGGAGTCCTTCCCGGTTAACACCGCTGAGGAAGTTGACCAACTCGCCGAGCTGTTCAGCCAACACACCCAAGCCGCCATCAGAGCAGCCACCACAACAACCACAGGACCCGACCGAGGAAACCCCAGAGGGAGACCCCCGGCGCACATCCTCACACTAATCGAGGAAAAGAGGAAGATGCGGCGGCTGTATAATAATACCAGATGCCCCACTCTCAAAACCCGGCTAAACGCCCTCGCCGAGAAGATCGGGACTAGCCTCGCAGCAAACTCCCGCTTCTCTTGGCTTGAGGGCGTAAACGCCGCAGCCGACGAGGGATGGACCGGTATACACCGTCTGTGCCGCCGCTTCACAAGGAAGCCAGCACCCACGCGCCCACTCCTAGCCCCGGATGGCACACCTAGATACCGCGCGGAGGACCGCGCAGAAATCTTCGCCGACCACTTGGAGGAGCAATTCCGGCCAAACCCTTCCACCAACGCCGCCCGCACTGCACAGGTGGAACAAGAAGTCGGCGAATACCTGAGCGCACCACCTCCACCAGAAGAGGACCCAATTGTCTTCTCCCCCGGCCAAATCCAGCGGGCCTTACGACGCACCCAGCTCCGCAGAGCCCCAGGACCAGACACGATCCCAAACGAAGCGCTGCGTCACCTCCCTCCGCGAGCCATCGCGACGCTGACGCGGCTATTCAATGGGATCGTCAGATCGTGCCACTTCCCCAACTGCTGGAAGCTGGGGACAGTCATCATGTTGCCCAAGCCGGGGAAGAATATCCTCCGCGCGGAAAGCTACCGCCCCATCACCCTGCTGCCGACGGTGTCCAAGGTCTTCGAGAGGGTCCTCATGCGACACCTGGTGCCATACATCACACCGCGAGACGAGCAGTTCGGATTCCGGGCCGAGCACTCGACGCCCCTCCAAATCGCCAGGATTCTGCACATCGCGGCTGCGGCGAGGAACAAGAAGGAGCACGCAGTGGCTGTGCTCCTCGATATGGAGAAGGCCTTCGACCGGGTCTGGCATGCAGGCCTGGTCAAGAAGCTCACCACGTCCTCCACACCCAGAAGAGTCGTCCACACTGTGGCCAGTTTCCTCGGAGACCGCACCTTCCAAGTGGCGGTGGAAGCTGCCATATCTTCGAGGAGACACATCGCAGCCGGAGTCCCACAGGGAAGCTGCCTGTCGCCTGTGCTATATGCGCGATACACAGACGACATCCCTGTGGGCGAAGGGGCCACACTTGCCCTCTACGCCGACGACGCTGCGTACATCGCAACTTCTATAAAGCTGCACCATGCAGCCTTAAAAATCCAGCGGACGCTCGACATACTCCCAAGATGGCTGGGAGACTGGAGACTGAGAGCTAACGTAGCCAAGACCCAAGCCATTACTCTCAGCCCGAAAATTAACCAGCCAACGGAACTAACCATGATGGGTCAGCACATCCCATGGATGCGGTCGGTGAAGTACCTTGGCGTCATCATAGACCGACGGCTGACAATGGGTCCCCACGTGAATCATGTCATCGCGCAAACACGAGCGGCGCGAGCCCTCCTCAACCCGGTGATGAAGTCCAACCTGCCACTCAAAGCCAAGATTGGCATATACAAGACCTACATCAGGCCACGCCTGACCTATGCAGCACCCGCGTGGTATGCGCTGGTGGGGGAGTGCGGAAGACGACGACTACGCGCACAACAGTCGCTCTCACTGCGCACTGCCACCGGCGCACATTTCTACGTGAGCAACGCGGTGCTGCATAAAGACCTAGACGTCCCACATCTGGACGACTTCATCACCGGACTGGCCAGGGCTATGTTTAAGCGTGCGGACGGCTCGCACCAGACCCACCTTCAAAACATAGCCCCATACCACCGAAGACCGCCCGACAAGAGGGCCCTGCCGCGGGACCTGATTCACACGGACCAACCCGCCCCACTACCCTGAAGAAGACCTGGATGTTCCTGCTCCGTCGGCTCGAGTGTCGCTCGCTGGGCCTCCCCTAACGGGGACTCACCCGGCAGGGCTTGACCTCGCCGACGGACGAAGCAGATGACCCCATTACCGGACTCTACGAGCTCTGCTCACCCCAGCCACCCGTCCGTAGCTGCGGACGGCGCCCGATCCCGCTGGAAGCGGCAAAGCCGCGTATAGCTTCCCCGGACCATTAAAATGGCCCGAGTGACGACCAACGTAGGCGAGAGCAGTGTGTGTGTGTGTGTGTGTATTGAGTTCAGTATCCGAGTCCTAAATCCGGAAAAGGGAAGAGAAGAGAAGTGAACAGTGCAGTGGTGACCAGTAGTGCTCAGTGTACGTGTAGGCTTAGTTGTAACGCTTAGTTTAGTGCTTAGTGGTGTAAATAAATAAGTGTCGTGATCCGAGTTGTTTTCATTTCGAACGTTAGGCGAAATAGTGAACCGCGTAATCGCCGCACAAGGAGCGTTGCGCGCTATTCCTCACGCGCTCGCAGAACCTGTGACGCACCGCGACCCGCTGAGACGGGTGGGCAGGAACCTTACGCTCCTCGAGCTATCCAAGGGTACGGTGCTGTGGGAGGGCGTCGTCCACAGTCGTAATAGAATAAAAATCCTCTTAATATGCTATAAATCGAGGAATCCATTGATAGGGACGAAGCCGAATTGCTAATAAATCCCTAGAAATGGTTATTGGGTGAAACATGCACGGCGGATGAGCGGCGGTTAATTTCGGCGAATGGTGGTGTGGAGCCTACAGGCTGGTATGCGAATTCTGGGGTGATGGATGTGTGAACGAGTATATGATACGGGGCTTTGTTCTGGAATGTTAAGGGCCAGTTCAATAAAATTAACACAAAAAAGTATAGGTACTACTACTAGTGGCTCTGTGAGTTGTAAACCTCGCAAAAAAAAAAAAAAACAAATTTCAGCATTTTCAAAAAGAGATTTGACATAAAATTCTATATACTTATCGGACCTGCTTAATAAAATTCACGAGAATCGGTCGAGAAATGCGACTGTAGAGGAGAATATCCAGACAGACAAACGAAAGAATTTTTGTCGAAAGCTGAAACGGAAACGCTTCGCTCGCTTCGCTCGCTCGGTCAAAAAAACTTAAGAGTCGCCAGTACGCTCGGCAGAACTCGATTCTCCATACAAACGTAGTTACGCTCTCATTTTAAAATGCCAGGCTAGAATAACATGAAAGTTTGTATACATAATGGGAGGCGCCATATCTAGGTCGGAAATTAGTTTCTGTTGCTAGAAATTGTAATAGAAAAAAAATACAGCGAGGTTTTTTACGTCTTGTATGATAACCTTAATAATCGCTGTATTTTTTATCCATTATAATTTCGAGCAACAGAAACTATAAGTAATTTCCGACATAGATATGCCGGATCAGTATATAGTATACAAAGTTTCATATTTTTCTAGCATGGCGTTTTAAAATGAGAGCGTAACTACGTTTGTAAGGAGAACCGAGCTTACTGCGGACTCTTAAGGACCTTTTGTATGTAGATCTGACGTGTTTGAATAGAATTTACAAATTTTAAATATGTAATGTCTATTCTAACACGTCACAAGAGGTCCCTTTCTTAAGTTTTTTACCTATAGCTGTCTAAGTTGTTAGTACTAGATACGTACAGACTCTGTTATGTTTGTATGTATCATCGTAAAATAAATGGTATTACTTATAGAGGTATACGTATTGCCATTATTTCTCAGACTTCTTAGTAGCGAGGTTACTGTGCGGCCTCGGCGAACATTCCAGTATTAGCTGATTTTTGGGATTACGTAGTCAACTAGCAACCCTTATAGTTTCGCCATGTCCGTCTGCCGTCTGTCTGCCCGATGCTTCCCTCTGTGATTGTTAGTGCTAGAAAGCTGCACATTCATGTATCCATCTTATCATGGATCGACAAATAAATAAATATAACGAAAGTATAAATTAAATTATGTAAAAAAAATAAGTGTAGGTACACGTAAAGTGGGGATCAAAAGTATTTTTTTGCTTTAACCCTATTGTGTGGGGTGTTGTTGGATAGGTCTTTCATAATAAATACAGGTCTTCATGAAACAATTTGTATGAAGTGAATATTTTCGGAAATAATCACTTTAAAAGAAAACAAATGTGCCTCCACACCTGCAACTTTTGAACTATGGATCCAAAAATATGAAGAAAATCATGAAAGTAAAGCTTAATAAAGACTTTCAACGAAAACTATAGCGGACATGATCAGTTAAGCTGTTTTTGAGTAATCTTAAAAAGTCTTGCCTTCTTAGTAAAAGACGTATGAAACGCCGCCGCTAATGTTTTCTCGTTTGCTCATTATTATTTGATATATTTAATTAAGTTCATTGGATAACTACGGAACCTTATACTGAGCATGGCCCAACATGCTCTTGGACGATTCTTATAGTAATTTTTATGACGTGCTTCATGCGTGAAATTTTTAACTCATAAGCTTCCCCCTATCGTTCACAGCGATTCCATACCGTCACCGTATTTTGAGCACCGGTGTGGCTGGTCCCATGCCGTGAGTTTGTTTTTATACTACGACGGTGGCAAACAAGCTTACGGCTTGCCTGATGGTAAGCAAACACCGTAGCCTATGGACACTTGCGACACCAGAGGAATCACAAGTGCGTTGCCGACCCTTTATTGACTTGGGGATGCTGTGTGTTGAGAGTGAGAGACCCGTAGATGTCTCCAGCTAGAGACATATGCAGGCCCCTCACTCCCAACACAGCGCATCCTCGGGAGCTCTGGCGACCTTACTCACCACCAGGAACACAACACCACATAGCTACCTATTTAATGGGCAAGTAGTGATGCTATTATGGCTGGGGTGTAAGGCGGAGATACTTTCCCAGTTGCTCTGCTCCAAATTTGAGCGAGATGACGTTTCGCTGTGCCCAACCTCTTCTAAAGTTCATCATGTTTCATGCCAGTGTTTCTATAAGCACTTTGTGTCTTTTACATTAAACTAGCCTGATAACCATTAATTTTGTATATTGGCAGTTTTTTATATAAAAATGGCCAGCGCAATTGGATTAACATGTTGTTGGATTGATAGAGTCAAAAAAACAACTAACAATTATAAACAAACCACTGTTATTATGTACAATAAAGTGATTTCATTCTCGTACATACGGACGTTACAAGTTACATAGTTAAGTAATAATAAAATTTGCACAAATTAGGATGTCAGTGGACTGTCAAAACCAAACCGTCTGCTCTCTTATTCACAAACCGACCCTTGGTAGAATACATTTTAAAAAGTGGCGTCGCTATTTAGCTATTGTCAAACAACATATTTTTTTTTATGTATTGAAAAAAAATTGAATCGTACCGTGATATTTTCCGAGTATTTTCTGAACTATTGCTTATTGGTTATTTAAGAATAATATGTTTTTTACCATTGTCTTAGGGCCACTATAATTCAAATGCACTTCAAGTGTCTAGTTTGACTTTTTTCTATCTGAACTTTGGCTCTCGTGTGAATGAAATGTTCAGCCGGTAAACGGCAGAGAAATGATAAAAGGAAGAAAAGTTCACCAGATTGAATGGGTTGTTACAGAAATTCCTGCAATTCGCACGCTGAAGAGACACCTAGTTTTGCTGCAAAACTTAATCTTATTAAGCTACGTTTCATGTTGGATTTAGGGTTGAGAGATTGTGATGAGGGTTTTTTTATTTTTTTATTTATTTTTTGTGTTAACTTAATTTGTACTCAGCAGTATAGGTAAAAATCTTAAAAAAGGACTGTTGTATGTAGTTGTGACGTGTTCAATTAGACATTACATATTTAAAATGTGTAACACAAACAAAACAAATTCGAACACGTCACAACTACTACATACAACAGGTCCTTCTCTATAGCGCTGCTAAAGAAATTCAAAATTTTAACAAATTTTGTATTTTCATTAACGAAATTCTATTTTCCCACCATAATTTGAAATTTAAATATATTTTGTTAGCACAACAATGATATTGGATTACATGTTATGTTTTGTAAATGTGAAGTAACGTTAAAGGGTACGGTGGCCTAGTGGTTCAAGCATGGCGGCGCAGCGGTCGTAGTAGCTTCGAATTATTTAAAATGTCTACGTACTCTTCAGTGAATAGACATTTTAACAAAAATAATTCGATCATTATCTAGCTAAGCTAGTTAACTTAATAATACGTCCAAAATAAGAATCTGTGCCTACAGAATTAATAATAATTACGTCATTAAAAATATCCTAAAACCTTAGTCAATTGTTTTTAATTTATTATATTATTATTTATTTTCCCATTTTTATTTATTTTATTAAATTACTTGGGTTCTAAGCTACCAAAAACCAATTAAACTTGCACAATCCATACCAAGTTGAATTTGAGGGTTAAAGATAGCATAATTTCTTAACTATTTACATTGTCTGTGCAAAATATAGAGAGTAGCGGTAAAACAAATTGCAGGACTTGATGAATGAATTTTTATAAGTCTGGGCGAGATTCAAGTCGCATTTTAAAAATTGTTTTAGTTAATACAGCAGACGGCCATGATAGGTATTTTATTAAGTCCATTCAAGATGTTTTGTTCTTGTTCTGGCCTTGGAAAGTATTTACATAATTTGAATTTGTAATTGCAAGGAAGTTAGCTTGTAAATAATATATTTGACGTTAAAATTGAAATGTAGCTTGGGTTTCTCAATTATACTAGATTGCCATTTTTAATGGATTAATAATAAGCTTTATAAGTCCTTTACACTAATATCGACAAAAAATTGGTACTTTTAGGTATTGTTAGTAATAATAAATAAATATTGGGGGACAATACTCCTACTAAGACTCCGCTGTCCGTCCGTCTGTCGCAAGGCTGTATCTCATAAATCATGGCAGTTAACATTTTCACAGGTGACGTATTTCTGTTGCCACTATAACGACAAATGCTAAAAACAGAATAAAATTATATAAAAAAAAAACAAACGTGATTTTTTTTTTGCCGTTTTTATAGATACTGGTACGGAACCCTTCGTGCGCGAGTCCGACTCGCACTTGGCCGGTTTTTTGTTATGTAAAAGGATCTCCTTAAAATTATGTTTATTATTTTCGAGAGCATCGTAGTTCGCGTCTGTGGAAATCCTGAATCCACACGTGCTCTCTGGGTGGTGCCAAATGAACTACAACCTCGGCTGCCGAACGTCCTCAAGAATTGTGACCTCTCGGCTATCTGTGCACAGTAATGCTATCTAAACTGCGATCCGGTCCTCCTCAGGACCAAAGAAACGGTCCTTCTCAGGACCAACAAAAAGGACCATCTCAGGGCCACTACAAAGGTTCTTCTCATGACCAATCTGACGATCGCCTAAGTTTAGATAAAACCCTAAATATTATTCAATTAAACGTGGAAGGATTGTCACAAGCTAAAATAGAAGTGTTATGTAAACTGGCTTCTGATCACAAGGCAGATGTCCTTCTACTGCAGGAAACACATGTCGACGATAACATCAATCACAGACTTCGAATCCCTGGGTTCGATTTGATATCTTGTAAGTTACATAAGAAACATGGACTGGCATCCTATGTAAACTCCCAGTTGTCCCACTCCGTTTCAATACTTCCTGATGTTGGTAATATCTACCTGGCAATAGTTGTTGGCAATCTTACCATCTACAATGTGTATAAGCCCCCATCTCTCTCTTGGCCATTGGAAGTGCTTCCAACCCCAAATACGCCATCGGCTTTCATCAGTGATTTCAACTCATGGCATACGTCCTGGGGCTACTCTAAAAACGACGTGGCAAGGGATCAACTCACGACGTGGGCGTCGGTGAACAACATGCATCTACTACACGATCCCAAAGGAAAAGCCTCATTCAGATCGGGTAGATGGAACACCGATACGAACCCGGACCTATGCTTTGTCTCCTCCACAAGTCAAAACACCCCACTTCCATCAAGCCGCAAAGTACTCCCACTATTTCCTCGCAGTCAGCATAGACCCTCCCTTATTACAATTGGCACAACAATCCTGGTTTCGCGCTGCCAACCAGTTCCCCGCTGGAACTTAATTAAAGCAGATTGGCCTAAATTTACATATATAATCGAGCAAACTGTTCCAAGGATACCGTGCCATATCCAAAACTATGAGAGATTTCAAAACCTTCTAATCAAAGCAGCGAAAGCTTCTATTCCACGGGGTTTCAGGAAAAATTACATATCAGGCTGGGATTATCAATGTGATCTCCTATATCAAGCGATTGAGGAAACTGAAGACGCAGAAACCTGCAACCTTCTTATCGACCACCTAAATCAGGCTCGTGAAAAACGATGGACCCAAACCATAGAAAACATGGATTTCCGAAGATCCAGTCGACAAGCCTGGTCTACTATACGCAAACTGGGTGCAGCAAAACAACCTACTCAGTCAATCCCACAAACAACACCAAACCGAATAGCTCAGACTCTTAAGAGAAACAGCTCTCCGATCATTCCAATACACACAAAGTCTGCAGTTAAAGTTCAGCTCCGGGAATTACTCGAGACCTGCACCGCAACCTCACGCATCACAAACCCAGTTAGCGCAGCTGAAGTTTCCACGGCCATTAAAACTACAAAGACCAGCAAAGCACCCGGAACAGATAAAATTCTGCCTAAATTTTTAAAACATCTTGGACCTTTGTCGGTTAGCTGGCTGGCGAATCTATTCTCAGTAATAATCCTTAAATACAAGCTTCCAAAGCCCTGGAAGACTGCAAAAGTAGTCGCATTACTCAAACCAGGCAAGAAAGCAGATGACCCAGCCAACTATAGACCAATTTCCCTACTATGTACCACATACAAACTGTTTGAAAGGGTCCTCCTCGCCAGAATGACGCCACGCCAGTGGTCGAACAACATCTTCCGATAGAGCAAGCAGGATTTCGTCCAAACCATAGCTGTTGCGATCAGGTGCTTGCCCTGACTTCACACATAGAGGCAGGTTTTTAACAGAAAGTTAAATCTGTAGCAGTTTTCATTGATCTTAGCTCAGCATTCGACACGGTCTGGAAACAGGGGCTTCTTTTTAAATTAACCAAAATATTCAAGTGCAGACGCACCTACCGTCTTTTTGATGCTATACTCTCAAATAGAGTATTTCAAATTGGTCTAAATGGTATTTACAGCAAAAGACAATCACTCAATAATGGCGTTCCACAAGGCTCGGTGCTGGCACCAACGCTTTTTAACATCTATGTTAGCGACATACCCGAAATCCGAGGGCGATATTTTATGTACGCTGATGATGTTGCAATAACAGCTCAAGCCATCAAACTTAGCGAAGCCTCAGCACTGGTCCAGGACGCGGTTTCAGAGATCATACGAAAACTAGCTACAACAACATGGGGCTGCAAGGCAGATGCACTGCACACATCGACTCTGGCTCTCGTTTATAGCGTAGCCGAATACTGCGCGCCAGTGTGGGCCGGCAGCCACCATACTCATCTAGTAGACGGAGAGATCAACTCTGCACTATATCTGGGACTGTCCGACCTACAAACACCGAGTGGCTTCCTGTCATTTCTTGCATTTTCCCGTCAGACCTGCGGAGAGAACTTACAATTAGCAAGGAGTACGATAATATTGTTAATATGCCAAACCTCCCAATCTCATCAGACCTCGAGGTAAACCGCAACGAACTCCGCCTTTCATCCAGGAGACCATTTGCCCTGCAGGCTCATCGACTCCTGCAAGACGCTAGGACATTGACGGAGAAATGGCAGGATCGCTGGAGCTCTACAAACCTGCCTAACCGGCATCTCGTGTCCGACCCTACTGCCCGCGTGCCTGGCTTTCATCTGCCTCGTAGGTACCGGGTTCAAATTAATAAATAGATTCCGAGCTTCTCAGGGTAGGTATGCCGAACTTATGCACAAGTGGATGTTCAGATCGGACCCAAATTGTGCCTGCGGCCAGATCCAGTCGATGTCCCATATTACCGAGGACTGCCCACAGCTTGCCATCGAGAGTGGTATCGCCAAGATTCACCAAGCTGACTCAGAGGTTTCAAAGTGGTTGGACCGACTGCCTTTTACTCTGTAGCAAAACTGTGCACTTGCCATACGCAAAATAAATAAATAAGGAGTACAACCTGCCCCTCTGTTTAGCGTTCGTGGACTACGAGAAAACCTTCTATTCGATTGAAACCTGGGCTGTACTACAATCTCTCCAACGGTGCCAAGTGGATTACCGCTATATCGAAGTGCTGAAGTGTTTATACGAGAACGCCACTATGTCAGTTTGAGACCAGAACTCGAAACCTATGCCGTTGCAGCGGGGAGTCAGGCAAGGAGACGTTATTTCTCCTAAACTGTTCTCCGCTGCACTGGAGGGATATCATTACATCTTCGCAAAATGGTGCTTTTTTAAGAGCGAATGAACGAGTTACCATACAAAATACCCAAATCGCTATAGGTGCATCTCAAATCTTTGAAGAGTTCCCTCGATGTCTCCAGGACCCTATGATCAGATTCTTACTTGATAACTATGGGACCACCCCTTAAGTATATCGTTTCAAACAAAAAAAGAATTTTCCAAATCGGTTAATAAATGACGGAGTTCTGAGGTAACTAGCATAAATAATAATAATAATAAAACTAACAAAAAAACCACTGCTTTCTGATTTTTTCTGGTGTACACACACAATTACCAAGCTGGATGCCAAATTTCACCTTTCTTAGGTCACCTGGAAGTGGGTTAGGTTTTGGTTACTAGTCAGTCAGTCAGTGGTAAAAATGTCGTTTTTTGGAATTTAATATCTCAATAACTATTAAATCTATATTTATAAAATTAGGGCCCTAGTTTTTCTAAAGGATCTTATTACATGTACCAAATTTCATTTTTTTATGTTAGATTTCGAGTTATTGGGGGGTCTAAAGTGGCTCCAAACGGTTCGTGTAATATAACACACGGCTGGCTGTCCGCCAGTTCCTGGGGTGAACTTGGCTGGACACGCTGCGCGTGTCTAGATCCTAAATTAGTAGTTATAAGCATTTACTTTGTCTATCGTTAGAGGCATTCAATAGCAACTTTTTTAGTTTGATTTTAAATATATTTTTACTGCTACACTCGTCTTCAAAAGTAATAGTGTTCAATATTCGCGGTGTTAAGTAGCTACGTGTCCTTTTACCATAATAATTGTTGGGCGTGGGTTCCGCGTACTTCCATCGCCCTAGCCCTCTGCGGTCGTGTGTATGTTTTAAAAAGTTTTAAATTCGGTACTTTTAAATTGTTCAGTTGCTATTAAATACCTTACTTTGTCATGCAGTAGCAAGACGTTCAGTAATTTGAATAATGCCGAAAATTTAAGTCAATTCTAGTCCCTACCGCCCGCTTTCATCCCGCGCCCGCGCAAGGGGATGCCTTGATTTTGTAAGCCACGCCCCCCGTGTAAAAGACACGCTAATATCTTACGTGCATGAGAAAAAGAGATGAAACACTCATTAAGAATGGGTTTTTTGGACAAATTAGCATAAATATCAGAGTTTGTGAAGTTTCAGAATTCATATCTCCTCTTGTAAGAGTTTAGATGACGTAAAATACCATTATTTTAAGGTTATTGTGTCGTTACATATTTTACTGTTTTAAGGATGATTCACAGTAGACCGTTCCGTGTCCGGGCCAGCCCGTTTTCTATGACAGCAAACGCAACGGCCGGCGTATTTCTCTAGAAGAAAACGGGCCGGTCCGGACACGGAACGGCCTACTGTGAATCATCCTTTAGTATGCTGACGTAAAAAGCTAAGCTAAACAATGACTCAACTTTGTTTATTCTTTCGACGAACTTTTAACTTTTATTATGCAATCATGTTTGGCTTTTGTCAGAGAAACAATTATACAGTCAAAAATCATGTATCCAAAGATCAGCCCTTATGATTTCCTAATTTAGTCAGTACGGTATTTCAAAGATCGCTAGATTTCTAAGTAACGACCTTAAATCGCCACCCGTTTAAAGATCAACAGTTTTAATCACATATTTTCCTAAATAGTAACCGTTTTCTAACTTCAATGCATAACAATTAAGTTCTTAATTCGCTCATAGTAAATTATACCTCCATTTATTCATAGAGAAAACAGACATTGTTGGTTTACATCTTCGACTTACCCAGCCGCAATTATGAATATCAGGGAAAACTTTACTAAAACAACTCATCGAAATGAAATTCAAGTCTACGTCGGCACGTGTCGTGCTCGCGTAGTTTTCGAGAGAGTGACAACCCTAGCAGGAAGCATAAAGTTGCTGACAGTTTCTGAAATTCGATTATATTTTGCTAGCTTGTAATGTTGTTAAGTATGTTTACGTCTAGTAGCGTTACAGTAGGCGTCACTTGCTGGAACTGAAATCGGAGAATATGTCGCCAACATTGCTCAGTTCATCCTAGGAAAATACAAAAAAAAAAGAATTTCAACCA
The DNA here is from genome assembly GCA_905163555.1 of Notocelia uddmanniana. Classification (NCBI taxonomy): domain Eukaryota; kingdom Metazoa; phylum Arthropoda; class Insecta; order Lepidoptera; family Tortricidae; genus Notocelia; species Notocelia uddmanniana. The sequence goes on from LR991057.1 coordinate 5,411,700, forward strand.
AGTTATTCAAATTAAGGCGAAGGGTAGGCATTCTCCATACAAACGTTGTGCAAGTTTTATTCGTTAGTTTTGGCACTACAGCATTTTATATAATTTTTTGCTTGTACATATTGGATATACGCAGAACTTGATGTTGAAATTTTGCTTTATTTCTAAAAAATATATAAAAATGAAAAAAAAGCCATCCTCCTAGCGTTATTCCCAGTACAGTTGCATCCTGCCGGATGCCTGGGGTCCGCTACCTAATCCCAAGAATTGGTGTAGGCACTAGTTTTTACGGAAGCGACTGCCATCTGACCTTCCAACCCGACGGGGAAACTAGACCTTATTGGGATTAGGCTTGTCCAGTGAGTGGGCAACTTGACTATTAGAAGTTCTCAAGCCGCCCGGAGGCCTCTAACTTGGCTTAACGACTGCTATCATAGACAGAAACCGGGATCAACGGCTTAACGTGCATCCAAAGCACGGGAGAATGCAAAAAAATAACATAAAGTCATAGCTAACAGAAAAATAAGCATGTTGACCAAAATTAATAACTGTAGCGCAGACATAAATGAAGAAAAACGTGCACAAAGTTTGTATGGAAAGAGCTTGTCTACCCCTTCGCCTGAAAAGGAAATACTAGATATGGAGTCACCTGTAGGTGAGGTGATAACATTCCTAAGGCAACAGGCAGGGATTGGAGGAAAATGGGTGCTATTGGAGAGGCCTATGTCCAGCAGTGGACTGACACAGACTTGATGAGATATGGGGTGGTGAGCGGGCCACGCAAAAACTAGAATTTCGAGGCGAGGTAGTCCCCTACTTTCTCCAAATAAATTTAAATCTATGTAAATACATTTTACACCACCCCTTGCCAAAAAGCGCGTTTTGCCAAAAACCCACTTTTTGGCCAAGTGACGTAAATTGTGTACAAAACACGGATCGTAAAACAGAAAGCCCTCTCTCGCATATACCATGATCCTATGATTTATTTTAATTTTGTATGTAAAACTTTTTAGTATTAAATTTATGTAAATACATTTTCTAGCATACATTTTATGCTCGTTTGCCTCGTATGTCATAAAAAAATAAAAAATAAAGAGTGTTACCATGATTCTATGATTTATTCAAATTTTGTATATAAAACTTTTTAGTGTTTGAGACATATTAAAATATAAGGAACCGTGAGCACTCACGGTTTTAAAGTCGAATATCGCTGGTGGTACGCAGTCCGGAATAACTAATAATGAGCGCTTGCCCCGGCGGTTCGTTTAGATGAGTGTTAGACCCGGTGTTAGATGAGTGACTTTCATTATATTTTCATATGAACTAAATACACTAACTTCGCCATCGCCTACATATGTTTAAAGTTAAGAAAATAAAAATCTCAAAACATAAGGGCTTCGATAATTTAGGTATATCAGAAAAAGTATTTATTTATTTGGAGGGTCGTAGTTCTTTTCGACAACCGATACTTTCAAGTCAAACTTTATTGAAAAAGTAATATGTTATTGAAAAGAGTACGATTAGGCAAGTATACATACATTTAAAGCACTTTAAACTCTCGTGCTTTGTACATATGTATATACTTAAAATATGTATATGTTTGTAAATATTGGTCTAACGCGATATTTATTTATTTAACCTTTATTACCTACGTTTCGACACAGGTTGCACCGGTCATGTTCGCGGATATATGTTATAGATTATATTGATGTTAGTATGCATACGTAAACTTTAAAATTGGAAGGTATATCTTACAGATTACAGCCACACGTAAAACGAAATCCGCAACTTTATGTCAGTTCTACTAGTCTTTACGATCGAGTTGGTTCGGGCTGCGGACTGCATGTGAGCGTCGAACGCCAAGTTCCCACAACTTTCCCGAACATTCCAGGCGCTCCAGCAGTTTCCAAGCAGTTTGCTCGCACAATCGCGCCCTGTTTCGACGAAAGGCGTAAACACTCCAATTTATGTTAGTTCAGTATGAGTTCCGTTAATAGGATCGCACAATTTGTTTGAGAATGTAGCTAATGTGTGAGAAATTTATTGTTTTTGTTGCGCGTGAATGTCTTTTGTGATACGCATTTATATTAAATTACTTTGCTCTAACTGCAAGTTTATAATATACTTAGTGACAAAAATGAGTCACGATCGAGGGGCGGACGAACGGACATGGCGAAACTATAATCGTTCTTTTAAGTTCTACGAAAACCTAAAAAACCAGTGCCTCAGATCATTGCCCTGTCACACGATTTTACTTTCCTGCTCAAAGGCCAATACAATCTTCAGAAACTACAAATCGGCTTCATAACGTGACGTAGGCCGTCAAAGGTCTATCTGTCAAACAACCGTCCTGGCGTCCAGCGTTTGAAGCTACCCTTTTCATCCTTGTGAAATCACTTGAGACACATAAGAGGGAATAAAAGGTAATAAATTGCTAAAGGGATGGACTAAAGCTGTGTCCTCATGAAAGGATGAATTGTTACAGGATCGATGCGGACTTAAGATCTTTCTAGTATTAGACTGTAAACAGTTGGTGGTTTGAAAGTAATACGATAAGGACCGTGATCTGATGAGAGGCGTTTGAAAGACGATATGCAGAATTTGAGTACTTATGTTACATTCAAGAATTTGTTTGAACAAAAAATATCGGATTCGTTCAGTGGGCTGGCATTTCTGGGAAAAGGGAAGGATAAATGGTATTGGTCATAGTTCTGAGATGAGATTGAGATCAATATCTTTAGTAAATGACATTTATCTATATCAGACATATATTATTGAAATGACCTAAAATGTGAACAAAAATGCATGTGACAGAAGAATATGAATTATGTATTTTTATTTTTATCATGCTAAATTTTTAGGTATTGGGCAGACATTGGTTTGTACAGTCAAGAGCAAAAATAAGTTAGGTATTACTTTTGAATCTTATTTCATTGTGATAGATAATGTGAAAAAGTGTTGACTTACTTTTACTCTTCAATATATAGTGAACTGACTTCCATACATGTGATTTTCATCTAAGTGCAATAGAAAAAAGGTTATGTATTTAAAAAAAAAATCAAACGCATTGCTGTATTAACATCCATACTGTTCGACAATAATAAAGGGGTGACTCAAAAAAATTACAGCTTATCAATAACAAAACAGCTAGAGCACTTCCCTTCCAATCAGCTAACAGCACAGCGTACCGTTTTGTAAGGCGCGTAAAACAAACAAAATACGATCGCGACAGCTGCAGCCGCACGTGACTCCCGTGCGAATCGAGCTCAAATTGAATCCGTGGCTTGAGATATCACCTAAATATACGTAATATTACACATACGATGGCAGAGATCCAACAAATATCAACGGATACGGAAACGTGGTAAATCATTCGTAAATATGATGCGTATGTGATTATAGATTGCGTTTGTTTCGTGAGCTTGGATTGATTAAGCTACAAGCAATTGAAACAAGTTATTCAGCAGGATGAGTAATATTTTGTGCTTTTAATATTTTTTATTGTATGAAAAAAATACGATATATCATAATGTTTTCTTAACACAGGTTTAACTTACACATTCATCACACAAATCAATGTCAAAGATCCATATTTAAGATATATACCTACTTTGGTTATAGATAGAATTAAAATTAATTAATTATTATTATTTAATTTTAATTCTATCTAGAACCAATTAGAAGTTCTCAAGCCTCTAACTTGGCTTAACGACTGCTATCAAAGAGAGCAACCGGGATCAACGGCTTAACGTGCATTCCAAAGCACGGGAGCGCTCATTTAGTAACCTCTCAAAGCGGTCACCCATCCAAGGACTGACCTGGCCCGACATTGCTTAACGTCGCATACCGCACGCAGTACGCGGGTGCCACTGGGCCACGAGCTACTAGACGACGATATACATACTTATATATACCTAGATAAATACATACTTAAATACATAGAAAACATCCAAGACTCAGGAACAAATATTCGTACTAATTACACAAATAATGCCCTTACCGGGATTCGAACACGGGACTTCCAGCTTATTTGGCAGGGTCACTATTAACAAGCCTATGTGGCCGTCATATAATAGATAATTTCATATTATTGTCATTGTATTGATGTATGACGATTCATTTGGGTGAAATTCTAACATGCTATTTATAGTACATTACTACAGAGGCCGGGACGTAAGGGGTTGCCGGCCGAAGACATATATAGACGGCCGAGCGAAACGAGGTCGGATAGGTCTGAGGCGGGCAACCCCATATTTCCCGCCGAGGTATGTATAGTGATTTTCTCAAACATGCAATGAAATAAACAACAAAAAAATCAAAGTTTTTTTTTAGTGGCAGAATGTCGGTGCCTGTGCCACAATTTATATGGAATGGAAATTAAAAAAGAGGACTTTGCCGGCCTAGGCCTGCAAGATTTGTATGAAATTCTATTAACGACCTCTTGTCCTAGCCGCACTTGAAACGTCATACTTCGCAGCCTGTTATAAGGAACATAACATCAAAATTTCATTGCATGTTTGAGAAAATTTCTTTTATTATTTTCATTGTTGTATTTTTTTTATTCAATGTTTCCACGATCACGATAGAGACTCTTTTAAATTTACATGCATTTAATTTAAAATGAAGTCTTATATTGTGTAATTAATTAATCTAAATTTATGGGCTAACATGACATGTTTCCCGAAAATCGTTATAATCATACCTATCATAGTCCATTATAGACGCATTTTCATAGCATACTATGTAAAAGCGTTGACTCCTCTGTATCATTTTTATTCTATGTTCAGTGTACCTGATATGTTGAATAAGGCAATCAGACGTATGGAAGCGATTTGTTCTGGTCTTTACGAGCCGCGAAGCGTAACCTGGCACTTAGGAGGCGATTCCGGTCTCTAGCCGAATTATTCTACAAGGCATCCTAATAGTACTTGCGGTGCCCAGCGAGCTCAAATTTTCGATGTTGCAGATTTGGATGAACACTACTAACTGATCCATACAACTGGTCGATGTAACCGGGGACAAAAGAGCTGGCAGCTTTCTCGCCAAACGCATAAGTATTGCGATCCAGCGGCGAGGAAATGCTGCCAGCATCCTCGGCACCATGCCACAGGGGCCAATTTTAGACTTAGGTTTTTAGATTTGTAAGGTTTTAATTTAGTTTATTTAATAATATACATGTTGTTTAATATAAATAAACTATCACATACTTACTAAAAAACCAGAAGGACATCATGCTTTGCGATTTTAATGTAAATTTCCACTGCTTAAGTTACACTAAGGCTACTTTGTCGCCTAGAAATAGATGTGCTTGGTTACCGGTAACTGTCAGTATTACATTTGCGCAGTATTATTCATATTGATATTAATATTTCTATTTCTTTTTATTTATGTACTAGGAAAATATATACAAAAATACTTAACCAAAATAATATAAATAAAATTAAAACCAACTTAAATCTAAAACAGGGCTTTGAGGCATTGTACCCAGGATGCTAGCGGCATTTCCTCGCTGTATCGCAATGCTGATACGTTGAGCGAGGAAGCCGCCAGCTCTTCTGTCACCAGTTAAGTCAACCAGACGCCTTGCAATTTTTGCAAATAACTTGTGCGTGCTGGGACCCCATGGAACTAGCGTTTCGACGCCAAAAGGTACAAAATGTACTCTCCGCCGCTGCACCCGCTTTTACTATAGTCCGTTGGAGGTGAGACGGTGCCAGTGTGCCTACACAGGTAGCATCCCACACCAACATCCGTCCCACGCTCCAAGGAACTAAGGACACCCCATCAGGTCTCTTACCGTCGCCCCTGACCATGCCAGTCGGCTCCAGAAGAGCAGGCACATTGACGGTGGCAAGAGACCGGCGGATAATATCATTAAGCGTCGCATGTCTTGAAACACGGCCTGTACTTTTTTGACAACACAATCCATGGTGTCCCACGTCTGTGCCACGCCACAGGAGCATATATGAAGGGTACATAATGATATTTATTTATTTCATATTATTACATTACGTTATAAATTACATTATTATATTGCGCATGCGCTATTGCGCATAAGCGGAGCGCATCCGCGCATCCCGCGCTTATCACATTTAATTGTAGGCGCACTGTAGGTATGTCTATGCATAGGCTTAAGGCTGGAAAAATACAGTAGATAGCTACCAAAACCAACGTGGTTTGAGTACTTAAAGAGCGTTTTAAGCATTTATTATATAATCTTTTTTGTTCGTTCGTCAATGTAGATAGTATACGAGTAAGGCTTGCACTGAAAGTGGCGGGAATCGAATACTTATTAATTTATTTTTAACATGTATTATACCTTTTTATAATCTCTGAAGTTTCCTTATCTCAACACACTGGCCACTTAGAAAAAAAAAGTATGGTTCGGTTTCAATTGTTTATTGAAGTCGTCGAGTCACTGCTTAAAATGGAATTGTGCCGTGAAAATTTCAGAGCTATGATTTATTATGACTTTAAAAGTGGACTAACACAAAAACAATGTGAAGAGCGGGTGGTTGCTGCTTTTAATATTGAAGCTCCTTCAAAGACTACAATATACAGGTGGTATTCAGAATTTCAACGTGGCCGTGTATCCCTCACCGACAAAGTGCGTGAAGGTCGACCAAAATCGGCAGTCACGCAAGAAAACGTCGATGTTGTGCGTCGTCTGATAAATGAAGACCGACATGTGACATATCGGGAAATTCAAGAGCACCTGGGTATTGGAATGAGTCAAATACAAATTATTTTAAAAGAAGAATTAGGCGTGAAAAAGTTATTTTCCCGTTGGATACCTCACCTATTGTCTGACGAGCAGAAAATAGTCCGTGTCAATTGGTGCCGCAAAACTTTGAAAAGATTTAACAAGGGACGCTCAAATGCTGTTTTTAGCATAGTATCAGGTGACGAGTCGTGGATATATGCTTATGAGCCTGAAACTAAAAACCAATCCCGAGTATGGGTCTTCGAAGACGAGCTCAAACCCACAAAAGTTGTTCGTTCTCGCAGTACGGCTAAGAAGATGGTGGCTACGTTTATCTCTAAATCTGGTCACGTAGCTACTGTAACAGAACGCCATTGCGCTCCGTCACTTCCATATTGAAATATTTTCCAAGAGACAGTCGGATAAATTCATGGTTTCCCCGTTGAAAGCATTATTAAGAAAATAGTCGAAAATAGGAGTCTTGGCGAAAGCACAACCATGTCATATATGTAAATGCTAAGTAGTTTCGTATGCTTTAATAAGTTTCCTAAATAAGCTTGAGCATTGCCATTGAACAAGCACTATAAAACAAAAGAAAATACTTAAAGTAGACATACGGGGGAGTTTTGTCGAAAGCTGAAACGGAGACGCTTCGCCCGCTTCGCTTGCTCGGTCGAAAAGTAAATATTTAATAGAAAGAATAGGCGGGTGTTAATTATATTACTAATTAGAATCCTCGACTTGGCATTCAATCATACAAACTAAGAACGTAAGATACAAACAATGCATAGAAAATAAGCACACCTATATAATGAGTCTAAAATCATAACAATCTGTCGGGCGGTTGACGAGTTTCAATTTTATTAGCAAATATGTAGGGTACTTCCTTCCTCACAACACGAGAACATGAATTTTTAGTTGAGGCAGCGCCACTGTTACTTGAACCCTGGCACGCATCGATATCGCTAAGGTTGAGGGCTCTCTCTATTCTGGACGGCAAAACGTTCGGTTCAGATGGGATGGGAAAAAGTGTGGAACAGCGGTGACGTCACGTCGGGCGAAACGGCGGAAGGTATAGCGTGGATGCTTACGGTCGAGTGGTAGGAGTGGGGGCACTGGTGGGAAAGAGTAGGCTGTATCGGATGTTCGTTTTGACGCGAATGACTTGTCAATGGCTATAAAAGCAAGCGGCGGACTGCAGTTGGGGCTTTTTGCGATTCGGCGGTGGGCTGTTAACATACCTCTGGCTTGTAGCACAAATCTATCGGTGGGTTTCTAGTAATTAGGGTAGGGAATTCTCTGTTATGTGGCGGCGCGCTGCATGATACGAGGATTTTCTATCTTAATATTAAAGTTTGTTTAATTTTGTGGGGTTTAGTGTTGTAGTGTTTTTAGTTGAAATCCTATCGTTATACCAAGGACTTTGGAGTAACGAAAGGATGTGTTTGTTGTTCTTACTTAAGTTTATTTGTGTTAATAATGATACATTGTTTATTTCGTTGTAAAAAGCCAGAACGTTAACCAGATTACAGTTAATCTGACAGGGTACATACAACCTAACGGCTGTCAAGCGTGTTTACCCTGGAGCTCCGTAAATTACCAGATTGGGGTGTCCGTCTGGCATCACCTCTTTACCAACATAGGTGATGCGTCTAGGCCCCCCTGTACTCTCGGTGTCCAGCTGACGATCTGAAGCATGGCTGGCACGATTGAAGGCTCAGCACAGGAGGTTACTCCGCTTGCGGATGACGTCAGTATCCGAGGTGCAGTCTTGTTAAATATATTTATATATCCAATTTATATACACAATAGGGTGTTCTATCGACACCGCCAAGCTCTCGAGCGTGTCGGGGGGAACGCACAACACACAGGTGTGTCAGGTTTCTAAATCCTAGCTTCGCCGGCTAGACTTTACAGCTTAAAGTAGGGACTTCACGGCCTTATTCGGAACTAAAACCAGATTCTGGGATTAGTTGCGAATAATGCAGAGTAGGGATGGGAAGGGGTAGTGTTAGGTTAAATTCATACACGGGGATAATATTAGGCATTTAGGATGGGTAATATTTCTGTAAGTGAAGTGTTTTATTTCCAGGATCACAGTAGGGATTCTTTTAGTGTTTGAAGTGTTTCAGTCGCGGAATAGTTATAGCTCCGATGGCAGAGAAAGAAGTGTCTTCAGTATACGTGTGTAAAAGTGTTAAGTGAATAGTGAGATAAGTGGATTCTTAAGCAGCTAGTCTTTAGGGATTTAGCATAGGCCTGATAGGGACCTAGTTACGGTGAGGCTGAGAATGCCGATCCTAGTGTGGTATATTTAAAGTGATCAGTGTACGTTGTGAATAGGAGGTGGGCATATACCCAGAGTATTGGGACATGTCTACTAGGGACTGATGTCTAGCAGAGCCGTACATCAGACGTTTTCCACAATGGGTAGCTGAACGCTCATGACGTGGTTAACTCGTTTTCTAATAAGGGGAATTCGGTGGGCTACGTGTTACGGTTCGGCATTGTTGGCTTCAACGGAAGCTAGGCATGCTAGTGATAGGGCTTAGAGCCGCTAGGAGTGATAGGGTTAATAAGGCATCAGCGCCTTCAGTGGTAGTGTAGATTAGAGATGCCCGCGAGCATCTGAGTGGCCTAGCAAAACAGCTTACCCTGTTTTGCGAAGCTAGAATATGTAGAAAGCTGTAAGGATAGCGCGTCCTGCCCCATCCTACTACTCTTGCTGGCAGCGTCAGTAGCTAAAAATAGCACGTCGCAACATATACAACCAAGGATAACTTTCGCAAGATTAGGGTAGTCAAAGTGTAGTGCTTAGACTAGCAGGTATCCTTGGTTTAGGAATTCAAAGTGCTGTGGTGGGAGACTTGCCCTCCTTCGACGACACGCCCCCGTCAGCAAGAGGCAGAGAGAGACGCTTACAGGTGTGGTCGGGGTTAAATTATCTATACAAATATAAAACCTTATTTCCAAGCGCTAGGGCCTATAGGAACAACTAGGAGAGAAGTCGGTTAGGTGAGCTACGTAACGCTCTAAGTTTTACATTAATAGGACCATTACAACGACTAGGACAGGCAGAGTAATCTCTAGGCTCCTCTCAAATAGGCTAGTCCTAAGTAAAACCCTATTAGAATTAGTTTCAAGCGTGTACTTTAATGATACAAGCTGCCAGCGCAGCCCAATCTTAGTTAGGTGGCGTTTAGGTCAACCGAGTAGCGATGTGTGTAAGGATAGGTTAGGTCGCGAATATTAGTAGAGATGAAGAGTCCAACGATCCTACCAGCTTCACATTAAAGTTCAGGGGTTGCTTACGGTTCACAACACTAATAGGGTTCTACCATAGACGATCACAAGGCCAAATCATTTTCATAAAGCTCGTTTTTCTCAAAGCGACTTCAGTAAAGTTTAGTCTAGTTTTCACGGGGTGCGGTAGCTTAGTTGGGCTTTTAGCAAGGGGGTTAATATTGAGGGGGCGTACGTGACAGTTTGGTAAGCCGTGATCAGGATCGGTGTCACCTTATGGTGACAAATTAGAGCAGTGACCAGTGGATCAAATGTCATCTTTGGTGACATGTTATAGGGCTATTAGTTTAGTAGCAGCTTACGCTGTAGTGGGTCATCTGGCCCACAGTTTGGCGCCGTATACGACGGAGTGTGAATTGGTGGGGTTTTTGGACTCTTCATTTCGATTTCGAGAATTTTATTAGCTATTCTTTGTTTATGTGTAATCTGAGAATCGTCAGTTTAAAACTCGGGGGTAGGAAACGAAAAGGCGTACGATAATGGGACAGTTACCTTAAGTTTCATTGATAGATTCAGTGAGCGGCGGTCGCGAATTTAGCAAATTAAGCTGCAGCAAGTAGAAAACCTGGATTACAGTTTGAAACGCGGGGGGGAGATGTTTATAATTACTAGTCTGTTATAATTACATTCATAGGCTAAGACATCTACTCATCATCATCATCGTATCACTAGTTACATTTTAATGGGCTATGTGCTTATTTACCACCTCCATAGATCATTTATTTATTTATTTAACGAAATCATGCAAATTTATCATAATTACATTCATAAGCATAGGTCGTTCATAGGCTAAACCTTCTAATAATCATCATTGTATCACGACTAGTTATTTTCATAGGCCATATGCTTATTTATCACCTCCATAGTCCATGCAAATTTATCATAACTATATTCATAAGCATAGGTCGTTCATAGGCTAAGACGTCTACTCGCCATCAAGATAATATCACGACTAGTTAATTTTAATAGACCGTATGCTTATTTACCACCTCCGTAGTTCATATGATTTATCATAATTACCTACAGGCTAAAGACGCCTTCACATCGTCATCATTGTAATACGTCTATTTAATTTTAATAGGCCATATGCTTATTTACCACCTCCGTAGTTCATATGATTTTATCATAATAACACCCATAGTCATATGTCGTTCATAGGCCACAACGACCATCTACCATCATCATCATAATCTATTTAGTTAATTAAGATAGGTTGTATACCTAACCAACATTGCTGTAGCTCACCCGAATCAATTATGGTTACGTCATATACATAAGGCGTCCTTAGGCTGCAGCAACATCATCATCAATTAGGCTGTGTCCTTGTTTGCTACCAGTATCAATTGAATTCATTGGGATTAAACTCATCAATAATGAGCGTCCCCAGGCTATAGCGGTAGATCATCAATATCAGCATCCTATTGACTGTGTGTGTATTAACTACCGCCATACATCCCGAGAATTCACTAAGTTACATTCATAAACAAAAGGATTTCCATAGGCTATGGAAAATTTACGAATATGAATATTAACTTCATTATTCTTCAAGCTAAATGTAAAATATTAGCAATCTCTTCATTTAGGATTAGTATTTCTATTTTTAGACAAAAAGCCTTCCACTCGAAGAGCTGTATCGGGCGTTCGAGTCAGAAGCAGGGGTTCGAAACCTTTTTCAATTCAGTACCCAAGTTTATCGTGCACGGTTGTTACAAATAGTGGACAATTCAAAATTTTAAGTAAAATTAATGTGGTATCATATTAAACTTATCATTCGTTAAATTTTAAAATTACTAGACTTACGAGATAGTAAGAGAATGTACGATTCGGTTTAGTAAGTTTAACAAGTACCTAGCCTTAGTAGTGAGTAAGGTTATGCGCATACATTATAATAATAAACGAGTAGTACCTAGGCTAATATTTATTGGTTCAGATTTAATTCCGATTTCGGCTATGGAGATGTTGATGGAATTCAGGAGATGAGATATATCCACACAATGAAAAGGATAATAGTATGGGTGAATCTTGTAGGTAGTTTAACAAAAATATGTTCTCAGTGTTTTTCACTCGTGATGCCGAGCTAAGCACGGTCTCCACATTTACTTTTAAGATTTAAAATCGGGCAATGATCGCCCATATAAATAAGTAACTTTATGATAGAATACCGACAATCTTAAAATATTGTGAACCAAGGATTGCGAATTGATGATTCGGATAACTTTCTGGTTCTATATACTCATATTTCAACTTTCCATTCAATTTACCTGTTAGTGATATAAAAATAATTAATATCATGTTAGGATACTGACAGTGATTGTGAACCAAAGGTTGTCGATTTCTCCTTCAAAGAAACATTGTTTCATTACATTCATATTTGAATTTCTCATTCAATATAGGGTCTGATGATTTGGTTTTCAGAATAAATTGGTTCACATTATTGATATATTTTCTGTTAAATAACATTAGAATAAGGTAGTGAGTGAAGTATTACCGCGAGGATGCGAGCGTCATCAGATAGAACTACCCGTATTTGGCGGAATTATTCTATTCGAGCGTTGCCGGTTAAGTAGGTACTAGTAGAAATACCCTCTTAGTTTTATACGAATGAAATTTATCTCGAGATCTTTCTATGCGCAATAAGTATGCAATAATTATTGCCATTGATCAATGTCAGACGAGGTGAGAAATGTTCTTATGATAGTACGCTGAAGTGCGAGAAAATTCTCGTGCATTCATAGCCAAATTAGATGTTTTGCCTGTAGAAAGATTTTGAAGTTAAGGTAATACATCAAGTTCAATGTTTAAGACTTAAGAATTCATTTATTGCTTAAAAGGTTAGCTTTGTCATGATCTGGGTAGGCTGTGTAGCAGATTTTTCTATTTGTTCAACGTAGTTTAAACACTAATAATGGATATTAACCTTTTGAACGCCAGCGGCGTGTGGTGCGATGTCACCTACATGCGTTTCTGTACGGTTCGACTTCGTGGTTGACATTTCGATGCCATGGCGTGCGAGTGCCAGATTTTATATTTGACAGAGCGTTGAAAAGGTTAAAGATGGGAACATAAAATTTCACGTATAGTGTAATCATAAGAGCCAGTTAACTGTTAGTTACTACTCAATGAGCGAATTGTTAGCGAGTTGGGATTATTTTATTTATACATGTAAGCCGCGATTTCAGTCGGAAAAGCTATTTATTTGCTTTTATTAGGGGTGAAGTTTCGTGAATAATTCTATGATATCATCATCATCATTATCATTCAAGTGTTCAATACTTGCTTAATAGGAATAATTTAGGTAAATTAGTTACTGCGTCTGCCCTTCGACGTCCACAAATCAATCCGAATATTTATTCATTGCTGACTTAGATCAAATAGGAGCATTGTATAATTTGACACAGGCATTGTTTGGCTTATCCAAGGGGGCGTGAAGGGGGTTTAGATGAACTTCAGGATTATAACTTTGATAGAAATAATTAGGAAATATTCATTTTATTGTAGCAAGTCGTGTAATCTTGAATATCAGAATGATTGCAGCACCTGGGATTTATGTTTAAAGATGCTGAGCCACAGCATTGAGGTAATTCTAGCTGTAAGCATATACAGCAACGGGTTTTGGTTCAAGATCATTTAAAGGATGATACTTTATAAGAAATATCTGGAATTAGGATAAATCAGACTTTGTTCTAAATAGTTCATGGTTGTGAAATAAGGAGATGGCCAAATGAACATTAATTTAATACAAACAACATAATATTAGGAATGGATTATACACCATTGAACAGTCAACAAATTCATTAAACGAGGAACAAAAGTAAAGCGAAGACATCATCCATTAAACTTTTATATTGTACAATAGTTCTATTATGCTAGTCGCTTGTATAGATGGTAGGTAGTCTGACGCATGTTGAGCCTTGTAGTCGGGTCGTTAGGAACAAGCAGGCGGTTTTATTGGTGTCCAACAGCCGAATTTCCATAAGCAAGCTCACTGTAACACAAAATAATATAGGGTTATTTTCTTAGATTAGCTCATATGGCAGGTACACAGGTAATTGAAAGTAATCAAAATTATAAAGTTTTTCTCTGAGTCAGAATGATTGAAATGACTTTGGTCCTAAATTTTATTTATGGTACAAACTTTTGTTGCCGACTGTACCTTTTCTCACAATCATAAATTACTGGTTGAGTTGGTTCGAATGAGCCCAAACATGATGGGTTTGTTTTGTGTGGTTTGGGAGTTGCTGTGACCGCCTTCTGTCATCATCATCAGATCGGCTCTGTTATAGTAATATTGCATTGTCATTCGATTTATACATGCATGCAAAATTTCAACTCAATCAGGAATCTGAAAGAGGATCAAATTTAACTTGTAAGTTTTGAATACAGGCAGACAACGGGACAAGTGGAATTAAATAAAAACTTGTAAAATTAACATCATCATGATGGTTCATGAGAGTGGGCAAGTCTAGCTTCAATATCATTCTAGAATAAAATAAACATACTGATTACTTACTTGGAGATTAGTAGGAAGTGAGGCATCTTGATGCTGTCAAATTTGGAAATGGCCGATGCACTTTTCTTCAGTTTAGATTAAAACATGTATACCAATTGCATAGAATGTTCTAGTAGTTGTCATGTCTTCTCATTATTCAAGTAGATCTGAAAAATAGAACAAAGAATAGTAAATTATGGTAGGAATTGTAAATTGTTGAGAATAAAGAAAGTTTTATGTGGCCGGACGGAGTGATAACAAGAATTAAACAATTTTAACAAGGGGAGAATTCACATAATATTGGCGTTGTATTTTGAGCTTACATGATATAATTTGACATTGAGAATGTTTCATTAGTTTAGCGGGATCTTTGAGAGGATTCTTTATAACATATGATTACATAAAGATGTGTAGTAGACAAATAATATTGATTTCTGAGGATAATTATTATTGAAGTGACCATTATCGCGTTATGTAGCTCTATAATAAACATACATATACAAATATTCAATTGGAATTCACCAATTTTTGAGGATGGCGTATTTGAATCAGTGATTCATGAAGGTGGGCGACTGTGTTGTCTTGCATAGGATAGGATAATGCACACTTGGTTGCTTTTCAGAAAGTGCACTGTCGACTCTGGTGAATACCAAAGGAGTCGCTTCATTTCGACTGTTTGCTATCGAGCAGTTTCATCACAAATGTTGTCACAATTTACAATAAAAGCTAATGTTAGAAACAATATTCATATAACGTGGGGCTGAATTAAAAGAAATTGTGTTCTTTAGTCTGTAAACAAACTTTAAAATAACCCAAATTAAGGTTAGATGTTAACATTGACAGCCAGCAAGAAAGTAGAGTAACGCGCGAGAAAAAAAAAAAAAAAAACGTAGTATAGATAAAGGGGCTCTCTACACAGTTAATGTCGTGATAAATTTATAATGGAGTCAATATTATCGCGCATTGTATTTTGCTTCATTTTCGATTGTAATCATGATTCGAGTGTATCACAAGATGGTAGTGACAGTGTAAAAGTTCTCATTAATATTATGGCTATCCTGGGTTGTCAACATTTATAGACTGCGTTCAGATTTGGTTGAGTTTCGCTTCAATATCTATCTCTATTGATGCGTATCGTAATATGAATGGTCATTTAATGGGCCCTATTGAAAGAAAAAAAAAACAATTAACACTTAAAATTGAATGATTTGAGTCAAGTTATTAATTGTACACATAAGGATAAAATTATTTGATAATTTGCGCAAGAGAAAAATATAATGAACGTTTTGAGTGACTGCGATAGTAGTGACCTCTCGTAGCTATTGGGACGATTTGGGATAATGATTGAATATTGAAGTTGAGTAAGCTTATGGGGTGAGAAGTTTGGTTATACATTAGTAGATGTCACTGGTAATTATTTGAAGAATAATTTCCTCTATGATTGAACTAATTTGGCAGATAGGGAAAACTCTATTGTATAAAAGGTTTAATAGATCAGAGTGCTTAGGGATTTAAACTTGATATGGATTATTCAATACTCAGATAAAATTGAGATCTTACATACTACAAATGACATCAAATATATTGAGGTTTTACTACTTTTCAAGACACTAGTGGTTATGTACTTACTCATTTTTGCATTTGGATGAGTTGGCTTAGCTTCATACAAGCTATGGGTGGAAAAGAACTACTTACTAGAATGAGTGAATGAAGAAAAATGGTCAAAGCTTTAGGTTATTCATTCGATGGTCATAAATATTGTTACACAAAACTGTGGTAATTGATCTAGCTATAGATATATGCGACATCAAACATAATTTTAAGATAGGCCAGAAGGAAGTAAGAGTAATAGGCATTTCCATCATAACAGAGGTTAAAAAAAGAAGTTTCATAAGCCAGGATCTATTTCCACTATTTATTAGTGCTTGTTCAGTTCAGGCCATACAAGGTGCAATGCAGAAGGGTTGGGTTTATTGGGTACTATTTCAAACACAGTGAACAATAAAAGTTTAATGAAAATACAGCATAGGCAGTCCAGTTTATAAAGCTCAAAACAAAGAATCAAAGAAAAAGTAAACAACACAAATTTTTGTTAGTTAGTGTAGTTTTATAAGTGGATAGTGATAGTATGATATCTATTATGAGAATATGGGCTTTGCGGGTAAGCAGGAGTACACATAGGAGTAAGCGGGCTCATTTGGTGTGATGTTGTTCGGGCTTCCGGGATCTTGTTATTTTTGCTTCTTCATTCATTCTGTAACACAAAATAGATATGATAAGTTAGCTGAATAAGTGTATATAATGTAAGGACATAGCTAGTAATATTAATTTTTTTATGATTAATATGCCTAGAGAAGGAACAAAATTTATTTTCAAATGATAGTTTGGAGATAGTTTGTATGATGATCTAACAATTATATTAAATAGTGAAGTGAATTGAGGTTTAATAAGACTATATAGAATTTAATTTTACATTCTTCATGGTAAGATTGGGACTCAAGTATGTATGTATGGACAATAAGTAAAGTTTGGGGTAAATTGGTCCATAGACACTTTTCGTTGTTTAAGAAATACATGAAATATGACCATTTGCTTGTGTTGATAGTGACAATCATATCAAAAGGGGGCAATGTTAGGGAAAATATTTAATATTCCACTCTCTTTTGACATAATGATAGATATTTAAAAACCAAGTCTAACCTTAAGATATACATTGTTAAGACTATTGTTAAGACATGCCTTGTGATGTTGAATAAAATATTTCTATGTCTATGTCAAAATAGGCAATACTTACTGTTTAATGGATTATGCTCGCTCAGCGTTGAACGTTGTAGTTTTACCATTCAAACATTGTTTTCTTCGGCTGGGAATTTGTTTCACTGTAATGAAGGTTATGTTTATTAGTTTAAGACAGTGTGTACGATGGATGTTATGTATTAAGTTCATTAATTAACATGAATTAGTAGTGAAAACTTCACAGCAACAACACAGCTTTTATTTTCATTCGACTAGAATAAGAAGTAAACCAGTGACATTTATGGGGTCAACCGACTTAGGGGATGTGTTCGTGAATAAAAGCTTAGGTAACTTACATAGATTCTTCAGTATGGAGAGATTCGAGTGTGGGTCTCTGAAGTTGTAACACCACTTTATAGACAAACAAAAGACTTCAGTTAGGGCCATGATTGCTTGAGTTTTCGAAGAAGTGTAGATGAATTTCGTTATATTTACGAAAGGTTACTCTGCAAAGGCAAAATATAAAAGGGAATTAGATTATTATGGTATGTTAGTTTAGTAGGCAGCTCTGATCACAGCTTCACTCGGGCAGTACTTGCATTTACAACACAGTACGGATTAGCGCGACTTAACTAGTATAATCGTTAAGGCTTTATCTTGGGGCACGCTCATGTTACATAAACATAAGTCGCTAGGGTATTTGCGAACAAATAATTCATATGGGATAATGAAATTTAATAACAAGGAAAACAATTACTCACCTGCAGTATTTCCGTTTGTTTTTCTCTTATTCGATCACAGATTGTTTGCATTTCCATTACATGATAAGGAAGTAGGCATAACGAAGGTTTTGATAAATTTTTGTTAACATTTTCGAGTTCAATTTTCTAATTGCGTCGTTCGATTCGGCGGCGTTCATTGACGTTGACAGTGACACTGACATGACAGTACAGTAGAACGTATGGGTTGACAGTTGGCAGTGACACCACATTTACACAGTCGTGTTTGTCATTCACCTCGCGATTCACGCTTACACATTCGCGGTATAATAAAAATAAGGAACAAATTTATAATAGTTTTTCGAACGAATGTGAGAAGAATAAATATTTACTAGTTGCGACTTGTGATATTTAGTTATCATGGGAAAACAGTGCGTTTTATTTTGTACTATAAGGTTAAATAATGTGTGTAAGTTCGAATTGGACCCTAAAGTGCTATAATATGGGGAAGCGTTTACAGAAATATGTGTCCGAATTGCACATAGGAATACGTTGACGATAAGATCATTATGAACGGGACATTAATTGAGTATAACGTAAGAGTGCCGACAGAGGGAGAAAGGTATAGTGTTGTTCTATTCTAGGATTAAACGTTGTGTGAAACAGTTTGGTTTCGTAGGTAACTATTTTACGTATAAACTCAAGAGATAGATATAAATTAACAAGACGTGAAGACTTATTTTTCGGTTCCAGTCAGCGAATTTTCTTTCTTTCAACGCGCAACCTAAAAGTGACAACGGAATGACAGTGACAATCATTTAGTTGGGTTTTCGCTCGCGAGTCAAAGTAAACAAACATAACTAGTTTGGCAGATAATTAACGGAAATAGTGTAATTAAGGGCGGTGGGGTTGTTTAAAGTGCATTTAAAATCAAGTGAAGTGTGTCAGTGACGTGATTAATTGTGAATCGAAAAAAATAAATAACCAAGAAATTAGGTGCTTTGCCATTTGGAGGATGAATTAGGAGTTACGGATTTTTTTTCATTTCGATAAGGTTAGTAGTATATTAAGTTGTGATATAAACTTGCGGGTAATAATTTGGCCTAATTGGATAGTAGCATTGTAAAGGCCGAGGTTAGTCTTCGTAACGGTAAATGGCGGTATTAAGTAGTTTAATTCCAAGTTTCGGGAGATAAATGTTATATATAAATGGGGTTGTATTAGACTTGTTTTATATATATATATGTATAAATATAGATACCCTTCGTTATACCAGTAGTTGCAAAGGTTGAGAGCGAGGGTGGCGAGGCTACTTTAAAGGAATATTTAAATTTAAAGATTATCGGGGAAATTGTATACTTGTGATATTTTTAAGAGAGGTATATTATTGGTGGCTAGAGTAACTTGTTACACAATAAAGGTAATCTTTAATATTTGAGCTCAACTAGGAAAGAGCAACATTTATGTTGTGGTTTGTATCTAAGGAGACCCATTTGTCAGGTAGCGGCTGGGCGTTAAGGGTTAGTGTGAAAGAATGACTGGTATGTGTTGGCATGGGATGAAGGATGAGTCGACATAAGAGGGATGAGAGTTTGGTAGTCAATGAATGTGTTGTGAGTGATATGCATGGGTTGCTTCCAGTCAAATGGGACTTACGGTACAACCTAGATTTGTTGGTAATTGGTCCCTTCAAATAAATACACAATGTGTTGCCACAGTAATAGGAGTTAGGTTAAAGTCATAATATGACAAGGTCTATCTAAGGCTTACTGTGTTGACACATACTCTACTCGAGCTTACACAGCAATCTAAATTGGTATACACACCTTGCTTTGGATAGGATGACCGATATTTATAATTTTGAATGTCTATTGTTAAACAGTAATGTGCACCATCATATATATAACAAAAATATGGTTGCACACTACTACACTTTGTTATCTTAATCTTTTTTTTAAATAAGCCATGTGGGTTTGTTAACACAAACATACTGATACAGAAAAGTGGGGAATAAAAGAAATATTTCCACTTTAAATACATATATTTGTAATTATTCTAACAGTTACGAGTGTATACAGATAATACACACCTTTGGTAATATTCAGTTTATAGAATAAAAATCGTGGGAAAAATGGGTATGGGTACAAACTTTATATTTTCCTTTCCAAGCGAAGTGAACGTCAACAGACTGTAATAAATATTGCCGGTTGTTGAAGCTCAAACGAATCAGTCGGTTATCTTATTTCAAAGTGAAACATACGCCGATGGAATTGACTGGGGCTGTTCGGTAATGGGGGAGTGGAACGGATCTTAATACTGACGATTGGAAACTTTAGTACTTCCACCAAATACTTTCCTGTCATGTGTGAGGAGACTATGAGAGGATTACCTATAGGAAGGACAATGTTTCCTAGAGGCGCCGTCTGTACAATGTAGACACAGTCTCGGGGTAAAACGTCAAAGTCGGGGTCCTTATGACCTGCTAGATTCACAACCTAGCATCTCTAACGGGGCAGGAAAGCTTGAGGAAAAGGTTTTCAAGAATTATTGTTGAGGTTCAAAAGTTCGCTCTTCCTTGCAGGATCGTTACGGTTAATTGCTATAGGTTTAAACACACACCACACTAAAGCCACTTTTCTGAAGGGATTGACATATCAATAAGTCGAAACTTTTCGAGTTGATAATTTATTTTTCATTTTATTGTAGACGAGGTTGAAGATGACTTTTACAGACGAAATCTGAGAGATCTCATCTTGCAAACTCATCTTGGGGGAGAGTTGTAACAGAACGCCATTGCGCTCCGTCACTTCCATATTGAAATATTTTCCAAGAGACAGTCGGATAAATTCATGGTTTCCCCGTTGAAAGCATTATTAAGAAAATAGTCGAAAATAGGAGTCTTGGCGAAAGCACAACCATGTCATATATGTAAATGCTAAGTAGTTTCGTATGCTTTAATAAGTTTCCTAAATAAGCTTGAGCATTGCCATTGAACAAGCACTATAAAACAAAAGAAAATACTTAAAGTAGACATACGGGGGAGTTTTGTCGAAAGCTGAAACGGAGACGCTTCGCCCGCTTCGCTTGCTCGGTCGAAAAGTAAATATTTAATAGAAAGAATAGGCGGGTGTTAATTATATTACTAATTAGAATCCTCGACTTGGCATTCAATCATACAAACTAAGAACGTAAGATACAAACAATGCATAGAAAATAAGCACACCTATATAATGAGTCTAAAATCATAACAATCTGTCGGGCGGTTGACGAGTTTCAATTTTATTAGCAAATATGTAGGGTACTTCCTTCCTCACAACACGAGAACATGAATTTTTAGTTGAGGCAGCGCCACTGTTACTTGAACCCTGGCACGCATCGATATCGCTAAGGTTGAGGGCTCTCTCTATTCTGGACGGCAAAACGTTCGGTTCAGATGGGATGGGAAAAAGTGTGGAACAGCGGTGACGTCACGTCGGGCGAAACGGCGGAAGGTATAGCGTGGATGCTTACGGTCGAGTGGTAGGAGTGGGGGCACTGGTGGGAAAGAGTAGGCTGTATCGGATGTTCGTTTTGACGCGAATGACTTGTCAATGGCTATAAAAGCAAGCGGCGGACTGCAGTTGGGGCTTTTTGCGATTCGGCGGTGGGCTGTTAACATACCTCTGGCTTGTAGCACAAATCTATCGGTGGGTTTCTAGTAATTAGGGTAGGGAATTCTCTGTTATGTGGCGGCGCGCTGCATGATACGAGGATTTTCTATCTTAATATTAAAGTTTGTTTAATTTTGTGGGGTTTAGTGTTGTAGTGTTTTTAGTTGAAATCCTATCGTTATACCAAGGACTTTGGAGTAACGAAAGGATGTGTTTGTTGTTCTTACTTAAGTTTATTTGTGTTAATAATGATACATTGTTTATTTCGTTGTAAAAAGCCAGAACGTTAACCAGATTACAGTTAATCTGACAGGGTACATACAACCTAACGGCTGTCAAGCGTGTTTACCCTGGAGCTCCGTAAATTACCAGATTGGGGTGTCCGTCTGGCATCACCTCTTTACCAACATAGGTGATGCGTCTAGGCCCCCCTGTACTCTCGGTGTCCAGCTGACGATCTGAAGCATGGCTGGCACGATTGAAGGCTCAGCACAGGAGGTTACTCCGCTTGCGGATGACGTCAGTATCCGAGGTGCAGTCTTGTTAAATATATTTATATATCCAATTTATATACACAATAGGGTGTTCTATCGACACCGCCAAGCTCTCGAGCGTGTCGGGGGGAACGCACAACACACAGGTGTGTCAGGTTTCTAAATCCTAGCTTCGCCGGCTAGACTTTACAGCTTAAAGTAGGGACTTCACGGCCTTATTCGGAACTAAAACCAGATTCTGGGATTAGTTGCGAATAATGCAGAGTAGGGATGGGAAGGGGTAGTGTTAGGTTAAATTCATACACGGGGATAATATTAGGCATTTAGGATGGGTAATATTTCTGTAAGTGAAGTGTTTTATTTCCAGGATCACAGTAGGGATTCTTTTAGTGTTTGAAGTGTTTCAGTCGCGGAATAGTTATAGCTCCGATGGCAGAGAAAGAAGTGTCTTCAGTATACGTGTGTAAAAGTGTTAAGTGAATAGTGAGATAAGTGGATTCTTAAGCAGCTAGTCTTTAGGGATTTAGCATAGGCCTGATAGGGACCTAGTTACGGTGAGGCTGAGAATGCCGATCCTAGTGTGGTATATTTAAAGTGATCAGTGTACGTTGTGAATAGGAGGTGGGCATATACCCAGAGTATTGGGACATGTCTACTAGGGACTGATGTCTAGCAGAGCCGTACATCAGACGTTTTCCACAATGGGTAGCTGAACGCTCATGACGTGGTTAACTCGTTTTCTAATAAGGGGAATTCGGTGGGCTACGTGTTACGGTTCGGCATTGTTGGCTTCAACGGAAGCTAGGCATGCTAGTGATAGGGCTTAGAGCCGCTAGGAGTGATAGGGTTAATAAGGCATCAGCGCCTTCAGTGGTAGTGTAGATTAGAGATGCCCGCGAGCATCTGAGTGGCCTAGCAAAACAGCTTACCCTGTTTTGCGAAGCTAGAATATGTAGAAAGCTGTAAGGATAGCGCGTCCTGCCCCATCCTACTACTCTTGCTGGCAGCGTCAGTAGCTAAAAATAGCACGTCGCAACATATACAACCAAGGATAACTTTCGCAAGATTAGGGTAGTCAAAGTGTAGTGCTTAGACTAGCAGGTATCCTTGGTTTAGGAATTCAAAGTGCTGTGGTGGGAGACTTGCCCTCCTTCGACGACACGCCCCCGTCAGCAAGAGGCAGAGAGAGACGCTTACAGGTGTGGTCGGGGTTAAATTATCTATACAAATATAAAACCTTATTTCCAAGCGCTAGGGCCTATAGGAACAACTAGGAGAGAAGTCGGTTAGGTGAGCTACGTAACGCTCTAAGTTTTACATTAATAGGACCATTACAACGACTAGGACAGGCAGAGTAATCTCTAGGCTCCTCTCAAATAGGCTAGTCCTAAGTAAAACCCTATTAGAATTAGTTTCAAGCGTGTACTTTAATGATACAAGCTGCCAGCGCAGCCCAATCTTAGTTAGGTGGCGTTTAGGTCAACCGAGTAGCGATGTGTGTAAGGATAGGTTAGGTCGCGAATATTAGTAGAGATGAAGAGTCCAACGATCCTACCAGCTTCACATTAAAGTTCAGGGGTTGCTTACGGTTCACAACACTAATAGGGTTCTACCATAGACGATCACAAGGCCAAATCATTTTCATAAAGCTCGTTTTTCTCAAAGCGACTTCAGTAAAGTTTAGTCTAGTTTTCACGGGGTGCGGTAGCTTAGTTGGGCTTTTAGCAAGGGGGTTAATATTGAGGGGGCGTACGTGACACTACTGTGGCTCTTGAGGATCGTAGAACAGTCAATGCTGATTGGTACACCACTATTTGTTTGCCGAACGTCTTTGCTGAACTCCGAAAAACAAACCCTAGTCGTCGCATCATCCTTCACCACGACAACGCCAGCCCACACACCGCTCGGACAACAACTGAGTACCTGGACGGTGAAAAAGTCGAAATATTGGACCACCCTCCATATAGCCCTGACTTAAGTCCCAACGACTTTTTTACATTCCCCAGAATCAAGGACAAACTGCGTGGTCAGCGGTTTCAGACGCCAGAAGAAGCAGTGGAGGCCTATAAAATAGCCATTTTGTCGACCCCTACTTCAGAGTTCAAAAAGTGCTTTATGGACTGGTTTGAACGCATGCATAAGTGCATGAAATACAAAGGAGAATATTTTGAAAAACAATAAAAATAAATAAACTCACTTATACTGCATATTTTCTTCTATTCCCGAAACTTTCAGTTTTACCCTCGTATGTAAACATTTTGGTATTTTCCTTTTGTAAAGGAAATTGATTGCACTTCTGTACAAACTTCCTATTCCCATGTTTCTCCCTTAGCAGATGGTATGAAACCCATGGTATTGTTTTCTTCGGAACAGACTTTGTAATCTAAGTACCTATAAAGATATAAAAAAAAAATATCCTCACTATGTTTGTACATGCTCGCGTGCTTTGCGTGCTCCATCTAGCGTTGCTTGATCCGGGACTTCTGGCCCTCAACTTTTGCCGTCATGAATATTCTCTTCAGCTATACGAAAAACGTCGTGAAAGTGTTCGAAATATGTATATGAGAACGCGGTACTGGTATACTGTGGTCAGTCTGCGACTAATGCGTAGCTCCACCAGGATGGACTGGTTTGCTCGCCAGTTCAGTTTGTGGGGACAATTTTATTCACAAAATTACATCAAAAAGTGTATGAATTGATAGCTACTCCATTCCTCAGCATTTTGAACGTCAAAGGACGCATAGGTTAAACAGCTACGTATCCCTTCCAACTAATCCCAAATGAATACAGCAGAGTTCTGATTCTGATACCCTTAAGGGCGCTCCGTAAACACTTGATTGCATTAGCTACCCCTACAATAGGTGCGGACGCGGATCCGGCGTGCGCCAAATGTGTGCTAACTAAGTTCGCGGGACCACATAGTCGGGGAGCGACAGAAATCGGTTTACCAGGTCCGGTGGTGCAAGACAAGAGCGGAAATGGGCTAGTCATTGTTGATTCTAATGGGTTATATTATATACAGTTGACAAGACACAGGACGTCTTTCCTATAGTCAATACTTAAGGGGGATCGCACGCACGACTGAACTCAATTCTCCATACAAACTTAGTTTCGTTCTCATTTTATAACGCCATGCTGTAATAACACAGAATGCGATCCGCCATATCTAGGAAAGAGATTGGTTTCTGTTACTAAAAATTGTAATAGAAAAAAAATGCAGCGAGATTTTGAGTTTTTTAGGACTTGTATGAAAACCTTAATAATTGCCGTATATTTTCTCCATTGTAATTTCAAGCAACAGAAACTAATTTCCGGCCTAGATATATCTGATCTCATTGTGTATACAAAATTTCATGTTATTCCAGCATGCCGTTTTAAAATGAGAGTGAAACTACGTTTGTATGGAGAACTGAGCTTCCTGCGGACATTTAAGAGTGTAGGTACGTGTTACATTTATACGAGTACATACATGATACATAATTATATAATCTATGATTTGCCATGACTCGATGTCTTTCTCCTGTGACAGGCAATTTTCTTTGTAGATAGCTTGACATATAATGCGTGTTATGAGTTCAACCGAAAATTAGGCGTTTAACTTTAGATAAGTCGACAGGAAAGGCGCGAATATAAATCTCTGGACCTATGTCCCTAATCTATATATATAACAAACCTCTAAAATTCCAGCCAGTATCGTAAGTGAGGATTTTTTGTCCCGAAGGATCTCAGGTTCCGCTGCATCGATTTATACAATTTTTGTTTTACAGGTAGATTATTATCGTGGCCTTGTAGGGTAGTTTTTATTCGACTGCGAAATTTATTTAATTTGTCGAAATATCTGACCTCTTTGGATATTCATTTTGTTTTTCCTGAAATTAATCGCCGTCATATCTGTCACAGTCAGTATGATCAGTAGGTAACATAAAAAAGTTGTCAAAATGGGGCCATCAATAGTATCGTGGTTTTCAAAAAGTTTAGGATTTTTCGTCAATATTCACGTGATCCGGATCGTGATATGACTTTATTGCGTGATAATAATAACAGTGTAAAAGACCCCAAATAAGATCGTCAGAGAGAGACATCATTTGTTGTCCTTGTCAAACTGTTTGATATGATGACTATGCGTTAGACATACAATTACCCGCCCAAGTTAAGGAGGTTATTTATATGGACCCCGTCTACCATTTTAAACAAGTTTTTAATTTATCAGTTAATAAGGTTTTCCGTCCTCTTTGGTGCCACGCATATAGGATCTCTATAGAATCTGTGATTTTTGTCAACAAAAGTGGATTTCCATGGGAATTCCCAATAACTTATAACGGAAAATTGTATTTTAAAATCTAGAAAAATATTGTAATGAAAATATGAAAATACGAGTAGTGAAAATAGTTTTTATTGGTACCAAACAGTGTTTACACAATTAAGAAAAGGTTGGGATCTTCTAGTAAGTATATGGCATGTAATATACTTAAGAAAATATTGTACATATTGTCTCTGATTTGTTTTGAAAAACCGGCCAAATGCGTGTCGGGTTCGGACATTTAGGCTTCCGCGTCAACCGTAAGTTCAGTTGGTTTTCATGGGAAATATAAGAAAATATTGAAGAATCTGATTTATATCGGCCTGTTTAGCCTAGCTGGTAGTGACTCTGCCTCCGAAGCTGGTCCCTGGTTCGAATCCCGGCCAGGGCATTTATTTGTGGATTTATTACGGATATTTGTTCTTGGGTCTTGGATGTTTTCTATGTATTTAAGTATGTATTTATCTATATAAGTATGTATATCGTCGTCTAGTTCCCATAGTGCAAGCTTTGCTTAGTTTGAGACTAGGTCAATTTGTGTAAGATTGTCCCCCAATATTTATTATTTATTTTATTTATTATATCTTCGTATTTCGTGGTAAAATATACGTAATAAAATACAATTTGCAAACGAAAAGCACTTCGCAAAAAACAAAAAGCGCTTTTGGTGGCATATCATTCCTTTGTGTTACAACATGTTTTGAAACAAAAAATACATCAACGAGCTAAACAACTATACCCCACACATACACAATTTGTATAGCTTTTCAATTTTTTTAATGCATGGTGCGTACAAGTGAATTTTTCAAAATTAATATCAGTGCTGCCATTTTAACGCAACTTTTCCATTATTTTTCTGTAATAGAATAATAAATACATCTTATATTATTTAATAACATAAAGAAATACATTTATCATATTTTTTTGTGTTATTTAACACTAACTTTGATTTAAAATTTATTTATGTTCTACTAATAGTTATGGGTGCATTGTAGTTGGGTTCGGATATTTTTGATTTACCGCCAAATTTCTTTATTAAAAACGAAAACATTTAAGCGGGTAAAGGATAATAATATTACTTACGAGTACATAAGAAGACTTTATTTGTGTTCGTAAAGAAAAGGTGTTTGCACGTTGATTATTTTGAAAACCTACGAAGAAAGTTACAGCACTCCTGAAGAAATTGCGTAGGTAAGTTGCGCAATTACTTAGGGAAAATATGGCGCATGAAAAGTCAAAAAAATATTTCCTGTTTATTGGAAATGAGTCGTAGAAACAGTAATGTATGCAACGGTGTATAACTGGTTTAGGTACTTGCGATGCGGTGTCCTTACTTCCGATGATCGCTAAGGCTCAAATCGTAACCCGCACCAGTAGGGCGAGCCCTACCCCGTCGTGTTGCCTATCTTACAGCCTTGGCCAGAAGTATTAAGCACTCCCGCGTTTTTCATATAAAAGTAAAACTTTGAATAAAGCATTTTATATCTTTTATTATAGAAAATTCTAATATTTTTCAAAACACTAGCTACTCATGGACGTTAAAAATAACTGCACTTAAAATAAGGCATTTCGTCCTGTTATTGCGAACCCGATTATTTTTAGGATTCAGTTTTCTAGGATAAATAGCTACTTCGAAATTATATCTGCTTAAGTTTTCTAGATGTTTATATACATTATTATATTATGCGTCAATGTGTAGTTTTGTAATTGAAATAAACATAGTTTATTTTTACGTTACAAAGAAAAATAAGGGGTGCTTAATACTTCTGGCCAAGGCTGTATATACACCGGGGGCCCGATTATCTGAAAGATTTTAACCACGTATTTTTGACGACACTACGAGTAAATAATGTAAAATCAAGATGGGCCCAATTATTTGTTTTAATTAAATTACTATTACAGTACGTACAAAATAAATCAAATTAATAACCCCTTTTTTGTGAACAAATCTTTACGTGACTTGCAAATATGTTCAAGACAAGAAGTGACATGGTGATGTCAAACCAAAAAAGTAGTAGGTGACTACGTCACGCCCTTAGGGTGTGTTAGACTTGAGATTTTTCAATTTGTGATTTGTTTTAAATAAATAATATCTCTTAAATTATGGATTTTTGGAATATATGCTATACCACATTATATATATACTCTATTTAGGTTCCAGAATTGTTGGTTTAAATTTTTCGGGTCTACGGTGTATATACAACAGTGCACATTTGTACAACAGTGGCATAAAATACTATTTTGTGAATATTATTACGTTAATGAAATACCATGTTTAGATAAAAGTTTAGTTAGGCGTTACGAAGTTTGCCCGGTCAGCTAGTACATAATAAAAACAGCCCAAATATCCACGAGTTTGTAGAGCATAATCAATGTCAGAATTGTGGTGATATTTTAAAACTAACAAGACTAATTAATTAAAAAACTAAAAAACCCGACGGCGTTTCTATATCATTTGGAATTTGGCGCCAAAAATCCGCCATCTTGTTTTTTGTTATATTTTGATATACCCAGTGTCACTCTCACGGGCGGCTTGAGAACTTCTAACAGTCAAGTTGCCCACTCACTTGACAAGCCTATTCCCAATAAGGTCGGTTTCCCCCTCGGGTTGGAAGGTCAGATGGCAGTCGCTTCCGTAAAAACTAGTGCCTACGCCAATTCTTGGGATTAGGTAGCGGACCCCAGGCATTCTTCAGGATGCAACTGTACTGGGAATAACGCTAGGAGGATGATGACTCTCACAGTAAATACAAATCTAACGACACCCCTCAAGCTAAAATCCATCGAGCCGTTCAGGCTACAGAGCATACATACATACATACATACTCTCGAAAAACATAACCCTCCTTCTGGCGCAGTCGGGTAAAAATTAGGCTCCAGCGTACTACATTTTGTTTTTTTTTACTTTATCTTAGTACGCGTTTTAATGTCAGAGCAAGTAATATCATTTTGATTTCTCGGCCCCGCTGTAGTTAGCTAGAATTAGTTCAATAAGTTTAATTCAAGATT
Source organism: Notocelia uddmanniana (assembly GCA_905163555.1). NCBI lineage: Eukaryota > Metazoa > Arthropoda > Insecta > Lepidoptera > Tortricidae > Notocelia > Notocelia uddmanniana. Next base: position 5,441,091 of record LR991057.1, read on the forward strand.
TATCAGACGAGCACTTATGCATTGAGGCACTGAGGGGCTGGAGCCCTTACATAAGGATCCGTCCCCGTTAGTTTCGTATTTATTAGGAACTTTTCTTTGATCCCACAGCCGATTCGAAATACTAGTGGAAAAACAGGCTTAACCCCTTCGCACGCAGTGGAATTCTTATAGCGCTGCGAGCTCCCTCTTTGAGGTGGAGTCAACACTTGTTGGGGTTTTTGATGATAGTCCAAGGCGTTTGCCGCGGTTCAGCCGGGTCCACAACGGGTGTTTTTCGTGTTTGCAAACATCAAACATGTTAATTTTGTACTAAAGCAGTAACGCTGCTAACGAAAATTTCAAATGAAAGGGAAAAATTTAAAAATCTAATGCTCCGAGCAGGATTCGAACCTACGACATCTGGCATACGCGGCCAATCGCTCTAGCCTCTGAGCTATCGGAACAACCAAGGTCGTCCACGAAATCTTTCAATAGTTCCCTATAAAACGCCTTAGGGTGGCGCATCGTTACTGACGATTTCTCAATGTAATTTGAGACGTTGGTGCCGTTAATAGAAGCCTAAGTCTTCTACGGTATATGTCGCTGTACGCCTCCCTAGGGCATTGTAAGAGGGAACTATTGAAGGATTTCGTGGACGAGCTTGGTTGTTCCGATAGCTCAGAGGCTAGAGCGATTGGCCGCGTACGCCAGATGTCGCAGATTCAAATCCTGCTCGGAGCATTAAATTTTTAAATTTTTCCCTTTAATTTGAAATCAAACATATTTTTCGAACACAAAATAGGCGTGGCCTCAATGTTAAGGCCGGTCCACTGCACCAAAAATCCAATAAAACATGTTTGTAAAACATGTTTGATGTTTGCAAACACGAAAAACATGGCGCTGTGGACCCGGCTTCAGTCATACATTTCCCCAACGTTAAAAAAACCGCTTCGCCCCGCCACATCTCATATACTGTACCAGCTCATACATGCGACTTTGCTCTCAACTTCGCTTATTAGATTGTTTTGTTTGAAGCTGTAAGTTGAGTTTAATTTGAGAATTAACCGAATGCTCGTAACCGTAGTTTTCACAACGTGTTGTTGCTTGAGGCTTTTATCGTAATTAATTTGACGCAAGTTGAGTGCTGTGTGTTCAGGGATATGTAGTTCTCTAAGTCCTATTAGATTCTAATGGATTCAACACGTTAAGGATGTCTAAATATCTTTGTACAGGGTGCACGTAGTAGAGTCGTGCTCGTATGATGTTATAAAAGGTTGATCCAGAGAGTGCAAAATGCCTGCATGCGATTTTGTTTTAACATACCTCGACGTGCCCATGTGACGCCTTATCTAAATCTAAATCGTGTGATGAAAATTTCACTCCGTCAAAAACTACATTTAGCTTCTCTTATATTTGGTATAATAAACCGCCAGTTGCCTTCGTACCTTTATAATAAGCTGACTTGGGCGAATAACACAAGGTCCTTGGAGGTCAGATCCGCTAGGTATCTGCAACTTGTTTTTCCTCGGCACCAGTCAGCGGCATTTTGTGGTAGCTTTCGGTACGCTGCCACGAAGTGTTGGAATAATCTACCTCCTCCGATCCGTGCCCTAAAAACGATTTCGTCATTCAAAACAAAATGCCGTGCGTATTTATTTCAAATTCAATAATAGGTAAGTTACGTTGCATAAGTTAAGTTATTCTGCTGTTAATAGTTTTATTTATGTATTTCTATACCCCCCAAGAAATTGGGGGAGGCCTATGTCCAGCAGTGGACATCTTTCGGCGGATATGGATTACTTTCTTACCATCTCATATGTAATCTAATCTGGTGTAATTCATACTATGAGTTTTTTTTTTGTTAGCGCAGTAGCCACTAGGTACGAGCACAGTTATAACTATAAGTAAACTCCTTACGTCATGCTGTGTTTTGTACACATAGGTTCTAAGTTTTTTATGTACGCCTTCCTAAAAATTTTCTTTTTAGTTTTTATTTCTTTTTGTCTGTGACTTATGTGTGCTTATGTATGTTTTAGTTTCAGGTTTAGTTTTATTTTTGATGCTAACGACAGGATTACCATATGGTAATTTATTATTTATTATTTTATTTTTATTTATTATAAAAAAAATAAAATAATAAATAATAAATTACCATATGGTAATCCTGTCGTTAGCATCTGTGTCGCCTCTTATCTTAGATTTAAGTAAGGTCCCCACCGAAAATCAGCGCCTCTGCTTGCTGAGTCTTGCCGTGGCTTCATGCTGAGTGGGGATCCTTTTTAACGTCTTGTTATGTTATTTTATGTGTTTGTATTTTTTATTTCTTGTGCGACGTTAAATAAATGTATTCTCTTTCTTTCTTTCTAAAATTCTGGTGTATTTTGACAGCTCAAAAATTTGTCCCGCTATGGTGTGATGGATGCAAAAACTCATTTAATCCATTTAAGGTCAATGACCTCAGTTATGTGACTATACAATCCTGCTACACCGTAGCACACATAGCGTTTGTTGGTTAGTTAGGCGTCATTTCAACACTCACCTTTGTTGCTGTTTGGCCCCATCTGCGCTGGCGCTTTGGGAGCTGTTGCGGGGCGCGTCACCGCTACAGCGGGACATGCTGCAGGACATAATTTTGAAGACGGCGTTCGGATGCCTCGAACCCAGAGGTGGTCCAGAAGTTACTTCGCAACATGAACCAGATGGCAACCAATGACCGGCCCATTGTTATGAGTCACGAAAACAAGCCGCCAAATAGAGCAAAAACCCTGAAATTGCCTCCCCCGCCCCGCAAGAAGTGTGTGAAGACTGCGACTTCGTAGAAAGTTCGTTTATTCCATTACTTAGGGTTATTGTACTAATCGTATATGTGCGGTATTTTAGACAATGCATGAAGAAAGTTTATTTATAATGTGTAAGATGTACCCATGGCTTCATTAAAAATGTGGGGCTACCAGATTTTTAATGAAAGGGCACGATTAAACAGAACGTGTCAAGTTACATTAATTTTTTTAACAATTAATATTGCCGCTATTACAAGTATCAGTTAAGAAGTTAAGTTAGTATTTTGTATTAATGATTGATACGTAGGGTTAGGATTCTGGAGGCAGTTTAGCACAAGTAATGCAGTGGAGTCGCCATTATACATTTTTTTACTTGAATAAATGAATAACTGAACGATAAATCTATATTACAGTACCGGCCAATCATATATCACCGTTGCGTTTTATTGTATGAACGTGTATAGAGTAAACCATTTAGGTTTGTTGATACATCGCATATTTTACTACTTACATATTCTACATAAATTTTTGACGACAAATGCAATACAATACTGTAAATTACACTGATAATTTTATAATAACATTTAAATAAATTTTACGTGTTTGCTAAAGTGTTTATGTATTCAAGAGCTTGAACAACTTGCAACTGGAATTAAAGTTTCAAAATCTTGCATATTATCTTCTTCTGATGTTAAACGATTGTCAATATTATGAAAAGCATAGACTATGGCAATTTGTTCCATATTAGCTTAGAATTAATATTGATGTAGTAAGAGAGTATTTCGAATGAATAGTATATGCTACTATTGATACTGAAACTGAAGTATCAGTAGTATACTGAAACTTATTTTAATGAAAAATTGTTCAAGACCTTGAATAGGTATGGTTAAAACTATATAACATTATAAATTACAACAATATATTATGTTTTTATTAATTTTGTATGAATCAATTTACTTGTATGAAACCAATAAATTTAATTGTAATAAATTTAATTTAATTATATCAATCATTTATTCATTCATTCATTCAATCAAAAAATATATAACAACGACTCCATTACTCTTTGTTCCCCCAATGCCACCAAACATCCCAACTCTATTGATAAGCCTGAACACTGAAAAATGTTTACGCTTATACATCTATTATATTACAACCTAATTAGTACCCCAGTAATGTATTATAATTATGCAATTTAGTTCATTAGGACAAAACTGAAAGCTAACTTTATTAGTTTCCATACCTAAACTAAGCTCATCGTATAAGGAATTCAGAAGTATTCAAAATTTAACTTTATCCAGCTTTAATAAGCCACGAAATCGAATGTGCAAAAATGCGGATAAGTGACAAAATCGGCTCCGGCAAGATTTACTAGCCTCTAAACTCTGGAGCACTGAGTCGCATAAACCACGTGAGCCGGAATGTCGTGACACCACGGCGTACCTGGGAACCAATATGTCGTTAGTTGGGTTCCATTTGGTACTATAGACATAGTGGTAAAAGTTTATCACTCATCATCAACCTAGTGTAATCCCAGTACAGTTGCACCCTGAAGTATGCCCGGGATCTGCGACCTAACTCCAAGAATTGGCGTACACACTAGTTTTTACGGACGCGACTGCCAGCTGACCTTCCAACCCTATGGAAGTGAACTAGACCTTATTGGGATTAGGCTTCTCAATGAGCAACTTGACTGTTAAAAGTTCTCAAGCTGTCCGAAGGCCTCTAACTTGATTTAACGAGTGCTGTCATAGACAGCAGCCGAGATCATCGGCTAAACTTGCCTTCCAAAGCACGGGGGAAAAGTTTAATACTGTCTAAAGCCTTTACCAGGTTGACACAAGATATCATGCGCAGAAGCAGGGCAGTACTGCTTTCGTATCGCCCCGCTCCCGCGCATTACGTACAGAGTCACGAAGCACCCATTTAAATATAGGGTTGACTCGACTGACAATGACAGAGGACAGTTTTCTCATATCGTACAATCAGCATGAAAAGGAACTACGCTTATGAAGTCTTCATACTCGTAGCTACTTCTACTAATGCTGACTGTACCGTCTCCGTACTGAAAAATTAAGAATAAATAAATAAATATTCGAGGAACTTTTGACAAAAATCGAACCTGTCCCATAGTAAGTAAGAAGTTGCATTAAATGACGACACACGTAAGGAAATCGTGCGTGGCCCAGCGGCGCCCGCGTACCGCGTGCGGTATGCGAGGTTAAGCAATGTCGGGCGAGGTCAGTCCTTGGATGGGTGATCGCTTTGAGTGGTTACTAACTGAGCGCCCCCGTGCTTTGGAAGGCACGTTAAGCCGTTGATCCCGGTTGCTGTCTATGATAGCAGTCGTTAAGCCAAGTTAGAGGCCTCCGGGCGGCTTGAGAACCTCTAACAGTCAAGTTGCCCACTCACTTGACAAGCTTAATCCCAATAAGGTCTAGTTTCCCCCTCGGGTTGGAAGGTCAGATGGCAGTCGCTTCCGTAAACACTATTGCCTACGCCAATTCCTAGGATTAGGTAGCGGACCCCAGGCATCCTTCAGGATGCAACTGTACTGGGAATAACGCTAGGAGGATGATGACACGTAAGGAAATCATTATGTTTACATTTTACTTGATTCCATTGTGTTACCCATATAAATTTCGGCCAACGCTACGGATCCACACGTCTAAGATCATTTTTGAATGCATTTCTCAGCGTTCTCTATTTAAATTATCTACCAATAGAAACGGCCAACCTGCAGACGATTTTGTTGAGAAAGTGTCAACCCGTAGCATTGGCCGATATTACCTCTAGCACCAAGAAGAGCGCACCAACTCTGTTTACTAGCAATAAAACCGACCCTTTTACTTTTTACTGCAATTCTCACGTGTGATTACATTGTAAGGCACCGTTTGTACCCTACAGTTTACGAGTTGTGCCAATCTGTCGGCGGCCACTATTGCTTTTAACGGCGACTGGCTTAAGCGGATACGTTTATGGGTCGAGGTTGACAAAAATGCGCGAGTTAATGTATTTTTAACGCCTGGTTTTCCACGCAGGCATATTAAGCTCATCACATAGTAACAGAAAGGTATCTTGCGATATACTTAAGTTCAATGTGATGCCAACACAGCAAAATGGGCTTATATATTTCATTTTTAAGTAGGTAGTTTTGCTGGTTTCTAAACCAAAACATCTATGTTTAAGTAAAACTAACACTTCAGTCAAAACAAAATAAGTTACTGTCAAAACGATATTTTTGGTACAAGCCGATATTTCCGACTGTACCTACCTTTATGGACGATTCTCACCAAACGGCCGGAGTCGGCGCGCACGCCACCTGAGTCAAAGGAATGGGAACCCTACATACATAAGCTAGACTTCGTATCCAAACAGCAGCGGCAGAACCGGCAGCAGCCGACCGGCTGCCCGCAACCCATTCAAAAATGAAACTTAACTTACTGTATGGAGGGTTCGAATTCCTTTGACTCAGGTAGCGTGCGCGCCGACTCCAGCCGTTTGGTGTGAATCGTCCATTATTTTTATAAAAGACGGTTCAAATGAGCCTAAACAAAACGGGAGACGGGTTTATCTTGTGTAGTTTAGCAGTTCCTATGGCCACCTTCTGTCTCCAACATCAGATCGATGTTTATTGCATTGTCATCGAACTGACATAATGTATGCCAAATTTTAGCTCAGTCGGTTTAGGATAACTGGTCTAAAATTGAGTTGCAAGATTTGACCCACACAGGCATAGTCGTACAGTCAATGGCAAATATACTGATGATCATTTTAGTACTTTGTCGTACTAACGTAACAATGCTGCGACAGTTGGGGTGCGTCAAAGTAGATGTAGTGAAAGTGACAAGGTACTTAAATCATTATCTACTACAGACAGTCGTTAGACACTAGCAGGGCAAGTAAAATAAAAGCTTGTAATAAATAATCAACATTACACACGTTGCACAAAGAGTTGCTTAAGGAATAAACAGTTTCTTTTGTTAAATTACGTGAATTTCAGAAACAAATTCCCGGGTAACAAAAATTATGTGAGTGACTTGTTTGTAGCGCTACCTTTAAAAGTCTCTAGTTACTAGCATTTTATTTAGATTTTATTAACTAACTAGGTTATGCCAGCAACACCGTTTCCATCGAACACGTTATAGCCTTGGAGAAATCATTTCTAGAATTTTTTTGTAGGCTCCGGCTTAGTTATTGCTATATAAAGTTCTGCGCCCTTTTCACCCACTCAAGTAAAGATTTCCGAGAAAAAAATATCATGTGGGCTTTCCAGGGCCTCAAACTACCTTCATGCTAAATCACATCTAAATTCGTTCAGCGGTTTAGGCGTGAAAATATAACAAATATACAGACAGATTAGAGTTACTTGGATTGCCAGTTCACTTGAGTTGTCACCGAATCGTTCGTATTTTAGCCTCGTGACCATTATAACGTGTCTAGCTTGATTTCGTTTTTAAGCTACAAACAGAAACATAAACATACAAAATTGAGTCAAAATATATCGCACCATTCATAATACCTATCTAGGCCAGTCACATTTTAGGCACCCAGCTAGCACTGCAAGACTAATGCTTGCACTAAACGACCGCCATTTCAACTAAAACATATGCACCAACATTTTCTGTATGTCACTTGCTTCCTGGTTCCATTCTTACGGAAATAATGTGACGTCGAAAGGACATATTTGACAACGTTTCACTACGTGTAACGCGTCAATTGGGTTATGCAAAATGAAGAGGAACCCGTCACCATCAATTTAATAGTACATTACTACAGAGGCCGGGACAAAAGGGGTTGCCGGCCGAAGACATATAGACGGCTGAGCGAAGCGAGGCCGGATAGGTCTAAGGCTGGCAACCCCATATTTCCCGCCGAGGTATGTATAGTGCTTTTCTCAAACATGCAATGAAATGAACAACAAAAAAATCAAAGTTTTATTTTTAATACGCATAGTGGCAGAATGTCATGATGCCTGTGCCACAAATTTATGTGGAATGGAAATTAAAAAAGAGGACTTTGCCGGCCTAGGCCTGCAAGATTTGTATGAAATTCCATTAATGACCTCTTGTCCTAGCCGCACCTGAAACGTCATACTTCGCAGCCTATTATAAGGAACATAACATCAATATTTCATTGCATGTTTGAGAAAATAATATTTTATACAGTGTGTTAATCAAAAACGAGCAAAATATTTAAATGGTGGTTAGTAAAGTTCCTAAGCAGTTGATTTAGATAATTTTTGCTGAAAATCACGATGGAAAAATTAACCATACAAAATAAGTCAGCCTGCAATGTAACACTACACACTTGAATGTCGTTAAGTACTTTAAAAAAGTCGTGTCGTTACTTCAATTACAGGGTCAATATTAGGTGTAACTTAAAAAAATATTCTTAATGGATGATTGTACTGCTTTATCCGATCTTCGGTTTAATTTATTGCTCGTATTAAATTCACTCGCTGCAGTTCAACTCTGCAATTTACTTACATTATGTAATCTTAGAGATAAAAGTAGGCGAAAGATGGTTATATTTCAATTATATAGCGGTATAAGAATTGAGCCCGCATAAGAACTTATATAGCAACAAATAAAATGTTTACCTAGCTTACGATCGGATAAAGACGTAAACCCATTTCTTACTCCAAAAACAATGAAAGCCGACACAGACAAAAAGAAACAAAAACTTTACTGGCCAGCATTTAGATAGCGACGGCATAGACAATTCGAACGCGCTTCAATCTTCCTTAGATAGAAAGACTCGGCGATTTCTCTACGAACCCTAATAAAGAGGTCAGATTCGAAGGTAAAACCTTAATATATCGTATATCTCATACATCGCTGTTGTAACCCCGGCTTTGTAGGAGCCTCTGAAAAATGTTTGCATTAGCTACGTGTTTCTATTTTTTTTTTCGACGCAATTTACGGTATTGTAGGGCGAAACCTTTTTTTTTGTAATGGTTAGCAGTGATAAGGATGCCTGTTAAAGGTTATTTTTGATGTTTTTTGAATTTGTAACTGGTGAAGCGAATATGGCCTGAAATATTTTAAAAATAAACCAGATACAATGTTTACCTCTGCACACAGTGCTAATTTTAAGAGGGCGCAGTATGATCGGTGTGGATCGGTTCTCCATACAAACGTATTTATGCTCTCTTTTTAAAACGCCATGCTAGAATAACATGAAAATTTGTATACACAATGGGATCTATATCTAGGTCGGATCATAGTTTTTGTTGCTAGAAATTGTAAAAGAAAAAAAAATGCAGCGGTTTTTTGAGTTTTCTACGGCTTGTATGAAAACCTTAATAATCGCTGTATTTTTTCTCCATTATAATTTCAAGCAACAGAAACTAATTTCCGACCTAGATATGCTGGACCCTATTGTGTATACAAAGTTTAATGTTATTCCAGCATGGCGTTTTAAAATGACAGCCTAAATACGTTTGTATGGAGATCCGAGCGTACTGCGCCCTCTTAAGGTATGTGGTGTTGTGTTCCTGGTGGTGAGTAAGGTCGCTAGAGCTCCCGACTATACGCTGTGTGTGTTGAGAGTGAGGGAGCTGCATGCGTCTAGCAGTCAACATAACGAATCTTCAATTTAATAAAGAGTCAGCAACGCGCTTGTGATTTCAAAATTGAAAAACACCGGAATAATCAATAATCACAAGCGCAAACTAATCATGTATTAAGAGTCCGCAGTAAGCTCGGTTCTCCATACAAACGTAGTTACGCTCTCATTTTAAAACGCCATGCTAGAATAACATGAAACTTTGTATACACATTGTGATCCAGCATATCTATGTCGCTACGTTGCTTGAAATTATAATGGAGAAAAAATACAGCGATTATTAAGGTTTTCATACAAGATGTAAAAAACTGACAAACTCGCTCTATTTTTTTGCTATTACAATTTCTAGCAACAGTAACTAATTTCCGACCCAGATATGGCGGCTCCCATTGTGTATACAAAGTTTCATGTTATTCTAGCATGGTGTTGTTTTAAAATGAGAGCGTAAATAGGTTTCATGGAGAATCGTGTTCAGGCGAGCGTACTGAGGACTCTTAAACAGTAATTTAAAAAAAAAAAATGTGCTTCGAGCAGGTTTGTACCTACGACATCTGGCATATGCGGCTAATCGCTCTAGCCACTGAGCTATCGGAACCAATCAAGCTCAGGCACGAAATCATTCACTAGTTCCCTCTCACAACGCCAAGAGGCGCTTTAGGGAATCCTGCGCAATGCACTAAATTATTACTTTTTATTTAGAATTTTTGAATTTAGAATTACGTACTGCTTAAGAGGGCGCAGTTCGATCGGTGTGGATCGGTTCTCCATACAAACGTATTTATGCTCTCATTTTAAAAGGTCATGCTATAATAACATGAAACTTTGTATACACAATGGGATCCGGCATATCTAGGTCGGATCATAGTTTCTGTTGCTTGAAATTATAATGGAGAAAAAATACTGCGATTATTAAGGTTTTCATACAAGACGTAACAAACTCAAAAAGCCGCTGTATTTTTTTTCTTTTACAATTTCTAGCAACAGAAACTTATTTCCGACCTAGATATGCCAGATCTCATTGTGTATACAAAGTTTCATGTTTTTCTAGCATGGCGTTTTATAATGAGAGCCTAAATACGTTTGTATGGAGAACCGAGCGTACTGCGCCCTCTTAATAGCAAGTAGTAGTGTTATTATGCCAGCGGTCTTCTGTAAGGTGGAGGTATCTCTCCAGCTGGGCTGCTCCAAATGTGAGCGAGATGACGTTCCGCTGTTCCCTACCTTTCCGTACACAGATCTTAAATATTATAACAACCGCGCAAAATAAATTGGTAGGTACTAAATTGGTTTGCAATACGTAAGTGGATTATCGATCCCAATGACTCCATAAAACCTCGTTCCGTAACGAGTGACTTTGAATTGCCAGATTGCAATGAGGGATTTTAACAGTCGACAGCTGAAATTCAATATTGAAGTATTTTTATGTTATTTAATCTTTTCTGATTTTCGATATCTTAAGAAGTATATATAAGTAAGGAAAATGTATTTATTTAATAATAATCTCGTCCCGTTAAATAGAGCAGAGTATTATTTTGAATAAAGATAACTGAAGGGACAAAGAGTAACAAAGCTTTATTTTTTATTCCCGTTGAAAATGAAATGCGAAGTTTAATAATGTCGAGATACGATGCCGGAAAAACAGTGAAAGATTTAAAAGGACATAGAATAATTTCAGTTAACAGTTCCTACTTGTTGAGAAATGAATAGTGCTGTTTTTTAACATTGTTGGGGTAATTAATTATACAACACAATACAAATACGCTTTATTAAACACCTCACGTAATAAATCATTATATACAATAAGAATTAACAAAGATACAGGGTGAAAGAGGTAAAATAACAGGCGGTCTTAATTCGCGGCGGTAATTATGTACTGTTAACCAATTTTTTTGTTATACACACATGTAGAAACAAAATTGTATTCTTGTTACCGAAAGGTCAGAACAATGGACCTTAAGTTTTATAGTCCTGGACCTAACTACAGTACTGTAGAGAAGTTTGCATATGAAGAATTTTTGAAAAAACACGATACGTGAAGTTTCCTACAGGCATGTAGTCAGGTAGCGGATTAAGTTCATTTTATCTCATAAAGAATTATAAATTCACTCACATGAGATATGTGATAAATAATGAACGAACATTGTTATGAGCCACATATGAGCGTAAATATGCGCCGTTGGCGTAGTTTTGACCTGTACAGTCACCATCATGCAGAAACATCGGAGCAGCATAGTGATGGTCCCATAATTTTAATTAAGAGGAACAGGAGACAAATCATAGAATGAGTTAGTGGCAATGTTAAATAAGAAACTGTAAGTCTTTGGAATAATGTACTGCTGTACATTTTTCCAAACACACACGCACGTACATGTCGTACATTTTGAACTCCTTAGATATATATATTTTAAAGTATTTCTGTATTTGTTCGTAAGAGTATCCAATACAAGTAGAACGTGAAAAGATGACCAGTAACCTTAGTTTGTCCGTTTTAACGTCCTTAGAAGTCACAAAAAAGCGCGGGTTTCAGTTTTTAAATTAGCCACCGATGTCAAGTAAGAAGTAACACGATTGGTTGTCCAGATACCAGCACCTAGTATGTATGTACGGTCCACATTCCTGGCCACTCTGCACCAACTCCAAACTGAACTGAAAGAATTCTTAGTTTTAAAACCAAATAATAGTGTATTGTGTGTTATCAAAAAGGCGGGAAAAGCCAGAACCGTTCCATTCACTATGGCAAACGGTGTTGCCAACACAAATAAACGAGCGCCTGAGCTCTAACGTGACTGCACCGTTACATGCCTGTGATTTTATGGACACGTTCCAAAACATTGAATTATTTTCTATCGCTGGTTTTCGACGGAAACTCGCCTGCTCAAAGTTGGTAACACGTAGGTGAAGATAGGTTGGGTACACGTGAGTATAGTAGCTTCAAGATTTATTTTACCCGATAAAATTCAATACAAGAAATACTGCAACTACCCATAACCCAATATAAAAATTTAGATAGGTAATAGTGATATCGTAAATTGATATAATACGGCCCGGCTGGTCTATATCACTGTATTTCATTATTTTCTTTTATCTTCGCTTTCTATCAAGGAGCGTGGCCTTAGACAAATTTATTTTAAGATTAGACCCAATTTGTAGTGATTTATTTACTACAGACTCCTATATAACAGATTATGCTCGATTAGATCCATTAATCATACGAGCAACTGCCTTACTGTACCTATGGGAGTCAAGAGAGCGCGATTAGATCATCATAATCACAACATTATTCAGATTATGATACCCGCATCTGAATGACTTACAACCATTACAACCATTGCTCAACAAAGCCTATTTTCACCGTTTTTGAATTTCATTGCAAAACGGAATACGACATGAGATTTCTTAACGAAGCAAGGCAAGCCCTATTATATTTTCATTTAATGCCGCTTTCGCGTGCCACGTTCATTAAGGCTCGCAGAAATAAAAGAAAACTAAAAGCAACGCAATACTTTTGCCGCGGCATACTCTTTAGAAACCTCCGCAACATACATCGCATTAAGTAGTTACACATTTTCCGCTCTGGCAACACTCTGCTAACACATTTAAAAACAAAATATTTAATCGTCTGTTTCAAAGTTTGTTTTTATTTAGTCGGCAGTAATTTGGGCCCGGGACTCTGAGCGCACCCACATAAATCAAAATGTCAAAGGAGTGCGTAAAAATCAGTTAGGTAGGGAGTCTGTCAGAGAGAGAACCAATTAGGGAAAATATTGCGGTCCTGCGTAATCTGGGACCTCCCGGTGCCCAGATTGATTCACTACGGTACGTATAAATATTTTAGAACGCGCGGCCTCTGGCTGAACGCAGCGGTTCCTTTGCCGAGCACGTCGCGTGGCTCTAAATAAAAAATATGCGGACGCTGTCTTTGGTTTCACATTTGTTGGTTTTGGCGGGAAAACATCTGTCACAGACACGTCCCGAATTGTTTCGGAAATACCCACTGTTTTATTTTCTGTTGTTTTGAGAAGGTGTTTTTATTTTTGCGCGCTATTTGAGGCTGCTCGCGCTGTAATGAAATTCAAATCTATGCATTTCTCGCTTTTCTTGTTCCCTCAAGTTTCCTCGGTGCTGAAACGCGGCTGTTGAATATTTCGTTCCACCTTCCATGATAGCTTCTATTATACCCTAACGTTAATGTAAATTATTTTTTATCCTACATTGTGTACTTAGATGTCAAAGTTTCTATTTAATGGATTTGGGTGAAATTTTCCGCACAAACAATTTACAACCTGGATTTAAGTAACAAATACGTTTTATCCTGGAAATCATACTTCTAGGATTCAATTTGGGTCCAAAACTTGATATGAGTTGATACGGACGAAGCCGCGGAAAAGACAGTATACTTATAAAGATGTAGCGTGTTTGGCACGAAAAATAATCAAATACATCGAACAATCCTTTCAAAAAACTGAAGTGACATACTTCCTTTTATTTTATAATACCTAGACGGAAGATGTAAAAAAGGCCTTTTTCCGTCTATTAAGTGTAACGGACCCTTTTAATGGCCACTTAGAGCAAGATCGGTCGGATCTACACTCGAGAGGCCCCGATTCCGAACAATTTATAAAAGTGGGATCATTTTTTGGCTTATTACTTTGAAGTGTTTGGCTTATTCCGAGTTGGCCTTGAGATAGGCACTTAGGTTTCGCGGCCAATTTCACATGGCTTTGTCTTATTATCTCCGTCATTTTCAGTAAGAATCAATCTGTTGAATACTAAAATATTAATCCATTTTCAAGCTTTGAGTGCCTAAACTAGTAGATAATTTTTAAATTTTAGGGTGGAAGTGTATATATTTCTTTTATTATAATTTATTGTTCACGAAAGATAAATTTTAAAATTACTACAAAACTTCGCCAAACTGCGGAGCAGTTTGTTGGCGAATGGCTTTAGTACATTCATTTATTGCTTATTCTACCGTGCTATTTTTTACATACTAAGTACTATACCAAATCAAACTTACAATATCGACCTAATAATCTCAGACTTAGTCCTCAGGTATTATATTTAGGTTGAATTCAACAATTCAATCCAATTGGACCTAAGTAGCACAATAAGGTGCGCGACGTCAGAAAAGCTCACACAGCTAAACTCAAGTGCAGTTGGGGAGGACATATCGCCAGGCAGAGAAGTGGCAGGTGGACCAAATCGTTAAAACTTGAAACACACAGAGCGCAGCGCAGCGTCGTTGCGGGGTGGAAGCGATTTTGCGGTAAAGCGAACGCAATCCTCGGCACGTCATACCAAATAACTGCGCCGGTATTCGGTAGCGCGGCAGTGCAGAAACATGAAGCAGTAATCGACAGTCGACAGTTCCGGAAAGATCAATAGTTATTTGTTATACAAGGGTGCAAAGTTGTATTTTACCCGCGAGTGTGGAATTGAAACACGAGCCAGCGAAAGGATTCTATAGTTGAACCACGAGCGAAGCGAGTGGTTCTAAAATAGAATCCTGAGCGTAGCGAGTGTTTCAACACACGAGAAGTAAAATACAACTTTGCACCCGTGTGTAACACAAAACTTTTCTCCTCACTATAGCCAGGAAAGTGCTAAATGCAAAAAAACACAGTTCCACATGCATAATTTTTATCACTGGAATCACTGATTTTTTTACGACATTATAACTGAAAACTCTGAAAGTTGTGTACTTATAATATTTACGCAAGTCGGAGTCGGTGACAAGTTGTGTATATTTTAGTTGACATTGACAAGATGACATTTCTGACGATGCGTTTTGAAATTGCATCGACTCAACTTGTGCGTTTACAATTATACTCAAAGTCATTATAAAAAAAAATGTTACTTATAGAATTTTATGGTTTACGACTTAAATCATTAAATAAAGCTAAATTTGGTATTTTTTATTAAATTCTCAAACCATTTATTTAATGATAATTGATATCATACGAACCATTAATATGAGCGTTTTACGTTTTGTTATCTGTCAAAAGCTACTCAAACACGCTCCAAGGTCAAATTACTTTCCCCACTTGTGGATAAAATGCGTTTTTACCCGCTTGTTTCAAAGGATAAAAGACGGCTTTCCGAGCTAGTGAGGGGAAAAAATGTAATCCGCCCCGAATCCCGGCGAGGCGAAATAAGCGTCGGTCGTCCTCCGGCTCGATGGATCAACGACATTAGAAACACCGCGAGGCACACCTAGATGAAACTAGCACGAGACCGGGGTGATTGGCGTACCTACCCGAAGAGAGGCCTATACTCAGTAGCGGGCGATTACAAGCAGAGAATGATGATGATGATTGATGAGAGAGAATGATTTTTTTTCCTACATACAACAGTCCTTAAAGGCTATTGATCCTAACGCAACAGTGTGAATTTCTTAAACATATTGGCTTGCTAATATGAGTACACAGCAGCAGTTATATAGGTACAAATTCATTCACACTCTATTCAACATTACTATAACATAAAAACCTATAGTTATAGTGAGTGATGGACCTATGTAAGTAGGTAGTTGTATTTATACTAACCATCCAATTTTGGGCCGAGGGATCTGCTATGGAGAGTACCTATTTACGAATATATTAAAGCTGGGTTTATTAATAAAGATCCGTTATATATTATTTCGGTAGGTTACTCGTAAGTATGCATAAAATCTACTGAGCTGTTTCTTTTTCAGGTAGGTGATCAGTGTAACCACCTGATGAATTCGTTTAAGAGTGCGCAGTACGTTCGTTTCTCCATACAAACGTATTTACGCTCTCATTTTAAAACGCCATGCTAGAATAACGTGAAACTTTGTATACACAATGGGATTCGGCATATTTAGGTCGGAAATTAGTTTCTGTTGCTTGAAATTATAATGGAGAAAAAATACAGCGATTATTAAGGTTTTCATACAAACCGTAAAAAACTCAAAAAACCGCTGCATTTTTTTTTACAATTTCTAGCAACAGAAACTAATTTTCGACCTAGATATGCCGGATTCCATTGTGTATACAAAGTTTCATGTTATATGTAAAATACGTTTGAATGGAGAACCGAGCGTACTGCGCCCTCTTAAATCTGATCTGGAACTAAACTGTCAACAGTTACAAATAGCAATCGAAACACACACCTGAGATGCATTCAATTAAGTTCACGTCTTTGTAGGTACAGTGCGCATCAGAGTGCCTACCGCGAACTTCAAAAATCGAACTTCGTATCGTACCATCCCTTTCCGTCATATAGTGTATGTTGCCCACATAACACGTACCCACATACATTTATCTTGCCCACATAACACGAGAGTGAAAGGGACGGCACGACACGAAGTTCGGTTTTCGAAGTTCGCGGTAGGCCCTCAGGTGGTAGAAACGCATATGAAGAGGTCAAGAGCTCTTATGATTTTATATTAAAGACTTTGGCGTTTTCAAATACGTATGTGATACGTATAATTCTGATAGTGACTGTAGCACATAGCATTGTATCATATTGTATACATACATACAACATGATACAATGCTATGTAACCAGAGGCGGCGTTAGGCGTGGGCGGTCCAGTGGGCCTCGCGCCCCGTAGTTTTTGACACTAGCACACTAGTTAAAAATTACGAATTCGAAGCCGGCAGAGGGCACAGCAAAATGTATCTTGCCCACATAAAATTTAGGTCTTGTTTCGCAACATACATACATAACACTCATAAGAAACGTTTACAAAAGAAACATAATATCAAGACATAAACCATCAATCTTATATTGGTTCGCATAATGTAGTTTTAATTTTTTTATTAATAAAATTATTTTATAGAGGCATTGGAACTCATATTTTATATGGATATTTATATGAGCGCAATATGTATGGATATTGTTATAAATACGAAAAAGTCGATACTAGAACTCGCCGGCCGCTACCGCGGCACGCTCCCTTCGCTCGCTCGGCTTCGTGCGTTTGCTCCCCGCGCCCTACCTTTCTTAGACGTTTCGCTGTGCCCTACCTCTTTTAGACATTTCGTCGTGCCCTACCTCTCTTAGACATTTCGCTGCGCCCTGCCTCTCTTAAACGTTTCGCTGTGCCCTACCTCTGTAAGACGTTCCGCTGTGGCCTGCCTCTCTTAGACGTTTCGCTGTGCCCTACCTTTCTTAGACGTTTCACTGTGCCCTACCTCTCTTAGACGTTCCGCTGTGCCCTACCTTTCTTAGACGTTTCACTGTGCCCTGCCTTTATTAAAATATAATCATAGATAGAAATGTACAAAATGTACCAGTTTGATTGCTGTTCAGAATTGATTTTGATATATTTTAGTTGGGTTGAATAATTTGCTTATGTTTATATTCTCAATTATTTACGAGTAGTTATTGAGACAGCTAGCGCTTTTGAATAATTAATTACCATATTTTAAAACTTTGACTTTGAACCGCAAACTAGTTTAAACTAGTTAGTAATTTCATTCATTATTTAAATCAATTTTAATTTTACAATAGATTTTGATTTCAATGTTAAAAAATTATATATATTTATGCCATTTAAGCGTATTATGTTTTTCAAAATTATTATAATGTACTAACATGTAGCATTAACGAAGGATACTAATAACATTTTATTGATTCTTAATAATCTGAAATAAAGATATTTTATTTTATTTATTAAATTTATTTAGTACTGATAAAGTTCCATGGATTGAACGGTCTGTATGTATGCACCATTTCTGAATACTCCATATCTCGACTTTAATTCCGATTACGCGTATTCACGCTCTGGGTCAAAGAGGTGCATTTAAAGTCGCATTTGACCTGCTTTCGACCTGTCGGCATTGCAGACACGTTTCTTGAGGAATCGTTAAGGGAACTTTAGTGCTGTCGGTGCGGGGCAAGTGACGGGAGGATAGAGGGCACGATCTAATGCCAGCCAACCTAATCGTTCATTTTGTGGTATGTAATTCAGAGATTAATAAAGAGCTGTGATTTGACGCCATGATCAAGATTAAAAATTGCGTGTTTGACCTTTTTTTTATGACATAGGAGGCAAACGAGCAGACGAATCGCCTGATGGTAAGCGATTAGCGCCGCCCATGGACACTCGCAACACCAGAGGGGTTGACTGACCATGCACTACTGAACTACTCATTGCTATTTTAATTACGAGTTAAAGGGCCCAAAATATCGAGTGGTTTCATTGAAAGAAAAGCTTAAATTCATAATGTTTCTTTCAAAATAAAATCTTACATTTAATTACATCTTACATATAGCTAAATCTTTTTATTTGTAAGATTGTGATGCTAAGCCTAATATTTTTAGGCTGCTGTAGTTAATTGTTCACTTGTCTCGCTGTCGCTTGTGTTTTAATACGCATTCCATGATCCGAGCATGCTTAGCACTTTAAGCCAGGACTTGCACGAGCATTCTGGTTTCACTCGCCTGAACAATGCTGAAAGATTGAATGACGATTAAATATTACTTGCCTTTCGTGCTTGTTCTTAAACAAGTCTCATCGTTATACGATTGACTCCATTATCATTTGTCGGCCTGTTTAGCCTAGTTGGTAGTGATCGAGTTACTTTGACTTCATGTCTTATTTTGTCTAATTGGGACAAAAGGGACCTGGGTATGTCCTAAAACTAGGACCAATACTATAGAGTGATGAGCAACAGCATTCCTGGAGTGCGGTGGAGATACTGCGATCGCCAACCCGCATGCCAAGTGTAGTGATTATGGCATTTATCCCCCGTCAAATTGGGGAATGCCTATATCTAGCAATGGACCTCCTTCGGCTGATATGGAGGTGCGGGCAAAGGGCGTCTACAGTACTCCTCCATTGCGTTCTTTCTCATAGGCAACTCCACCTCCACCACTTTGCCTCTGACCCGGACAGTCCCACTGTCTTCAGCTCTGACTCCACAAAAAGTCTACAGCTGGGAAATTACGCAACGTATTCGAGCGCGCGTAAGATAGATCTTAGGGCAGGTTGCACCACTTACGATTACATACCGATCAACGTTAAATATGGCGCCGGCAGCTGTCGTCCCATAGAAACTTGTCAAGCATTCCATACATAGATTTAACGAACACCGCTTACGAGTACAGACGGTTTGGTGCAACCCGCCCTTTTTAATTAAAGAAACACGTTACTGAACTTAGCAAATTCCAAATTCATAACTGTAGTAAAACAAGCACTTATTCCAAAAGAATATTATACAGTACAGTACACGATCACTCACATGTGTGCCCAGCGGCTTGAATGGAACATCAGGCTTTTTTGCAAGGCCTTCAACGTGTTAAATTATACAATGTACACATATATTGTTTTGAAAAAATTACACCTCGCCGAGTTTCTTAACGCCGGTTCTTCTTGTGGCAGAGGTTTATTTTTCCGAACCAGTGGTAGTTTATTGACATTCATAGGTGCATATAATATGCCTAATTTGAAGAATAAATTACTTTAACACCACACCATGCCGTGTGACTCGCAGGTGACGTAAAATTGTGTACAAAACACGGGTCGTAAAACAGAAAGCCCTCTCTCGCATATTTATGACCCTCGCCTGCGGCTCGGGCCTCAAACTTCTGCCATATCGGCCTTTCTTTGTTTTACAACCCTTGTATCGTAATGTACGTACACGTATGTACCAACAGGACAGGAACATGACATTAAATGAAATAATAGTACATTACTACAGAGGCCGGGACGAAAGGGGCTGCCGGCCGAAGTTCGCTCGGCCGGATAGGTCTAAGGCGGGCAACCCCTTATTTCCCGCCGAGGTATGTATAGTGCTTTTCTCAAACATGCAATTAAATAAACAACAAAAAAATCAAAGTTTTATTTTTTATACGCATAGTGGCAGAATGTCATGATGCCTGTGCCACAAATTTATGTGGAATGGAAATTATAAAAGAGGACTTTGCCGGCCTAGGCCTGCAAGATTTGTATGAAATTCCATTAACGACCTCTTGTCCTAGTCGCACCTGAAACGTCATACTTCGCAGCCTATTATAAGGAACATAACATCAATATTTCATTGCATGTTTGAGAAAATGAACTTTATTCTGCAACTAGGCCGCAATGGCACTTTTACAAGTCATATTGAATATGGGTTTAGTATATAATATAATAATAATAATATTGGGGGACAATCTTACACAAATCGACCTAGTCCCAAACTAAGCAAAGCTTGTACTATGGGTACTAGACGACGATATACATACTTATATAGATAAATACATACTTAAATACATAGAAAATATCCAAGACCCAAGAACAAATATCCGTGAAAAATGCACAAATAAATGCCCTGGCCGGGATTCGAACCCGGGACCTCTAGCTTCGGAGGCAGAGTCACTACCAACTAGGCTAAACAGGTCGTCAAAATGTACTTCGACAAAAAGTATAAGGTTGAGTTGCACCAACTTACGATCACAGACCGATCAACGTTAAATATGGCGCCAACAACTGTCATCCCATAGAAACTTGTCAAATTTTTCATACATTAAAATTTTAACGAACACCGTTTACGATTACAGACGGTTTGGTGCAACCCGGCCTAAGTATGTCAATCTACCCGTAATATATGCTATCCATGTTATCAGTACCTACATCGTTTTTCCATTCCTCGTTTTCAAAACACTCCCAAAATAGCTGAATCAGGAGTTTGGCCGGGTAAAAAGGCGGTAATTCTCCGCAAGCGGTCCCGTGACGCTCCAAATAGGGTAAATCAATGATTTGTGGGCCCTTTCTCGTTTTGACAGGTGAAAAGGGAGGGAGAATCGATTTACATCCGATTGCATCTCGTTGTATCAACTGGGGCAAGGTTAACGAGTGAAATCAACGCTGGGAAAGGAAAATATCGGGTGTTTGGTTAACTCGATTTGGATATTTTTATTATGATAATTAGCGGGTTAAGGATGATTCACAGTAGGCCGTTCCGTGTCCGGGCCGGCCCGTTTTATTCTAGCGAAATACGCCGGCCGTTGCGTTTGCTGCCATAGAAAACGGGCCGGCCCGGACACGGAACGGTCTACTGTGAATTATCCTTTATAATGCTGCTCGCTTTATTGACCGAGCGAGCGAAGCGTCTCCGTTTCAGCTTTCGACAAAAAATATTTCGTATGTCTTTCTCTGTCCGGATGTTCTCCTCTACAGGTCGCATTTCTCAACGGATTCTCGTGAAATTTTGTTAGCAGGTTCGATAAATATATAGTTTATTTTTGTCGTGTCAATTTTTGAAAATTTGAAAAAAAAAATGTTTGTGAAGTCTACAGCTTACAGAGCCACTAGTGAATATTAATAAGTACCAATATAAAAGGATAAAAAAATATATTTTTTATAATTTACGCCCGTCTACTAATAGAGGTTTGCAATGAAAGGTTATTTTTTCTACTCCAGCATTGTAATTAAATGATCGACAGAAGGAATAAAACAATAAACTTTATATACCAATGCAAGTCTATACCATAGACAATTTATTATATGACTGGTGGGAGAATCATAAATTTATTGTTTAGTATCACATAAGTAAAGAAAACGTCATTTTCTTAAATTATAACTAAATATAACTTAAGAATGTCGTTGATCCCGTGGAAGAAGGGACGAGCGCTCGTATGGGACGCCACTTGCGCCGACACGTTGGCTGCGTCCTACCTCTCTTCGACCAGCAAACGTGCCGGGGCGGCAGCGGACGCCAGAGAAATTTCCAAGGTGGGAAAATACAATTGTCTCGGCGCCCAATACGACTTTGTCGCATTTGGCGTCGAGACAGAGGCGCGCGGGAGCTCCACAGAGCGCTCGGCAAGCGGCTTAAGGAGGCAACAGGCGACCCACGCGCGGGCAGCTTTCTCGCGCAGAGAATTGCTATCGCAATTCAGCGCGGGAATGCTGCCTGCGTGTTGGGAACCTTACCAAGGGGACCTGACCTGGGGTGCTACCGCGAACTTCGAAAATCGAACTTCGTATCGCACCGTCCCTTTCCGTCATATAGAGTATAACACGAGAGTGAAAGGGACGGCACGACACGAAGTTCGATTTTCGAAGTTCGCGGTAGCACAGCAGGATTTGTAATGCTTAGTTTTAGTTAGTTTTTTTTTCCTTTTTAATAATGATTATTATTATCTTTTAGTTTAAGACCATAACATATTTTTTTTACGTTACCAATAAATAAATCTAATTTAAGAATATAACAATAAGAATAAAATAGAATTAGAATCATAATGGATTTCCATACATTAGTAATATTATTATACAACTGTTTTTTTAAATGCAATGTCAATGCCCGTGTTCTGCCACCATACCGATTTTTAATTTGAACATAATTATTGCTGTCGCAGAAAAAACATTGTATGCAATGTTACATAATTAGGTCTTTAAATTCTCGAGTCTTCAATAACAAAACACGCAACGCTCGTTTTGTTACAGCGACTGCCGAATTTTAATAACCCTTATTATACATATAACAGTTGCGAGCGTTCGTGGCCCAGCGGCGCCCGCGTACCGCGTGCGGTATGCGAGGTTAAGCAATGTCCTTGGATGGGTGACCGCTTTGAGTGGTTACTAACTGAGCGCTCCCGTGCTTTGGAAGGCACGTTAAGCCGTTGATCCCGGTTGCTGTCTATGATAGCAGTCGTTAAGCCAAGTTAGAGGCCTCCGGGCGGCTTGAGAACCTCTAACAGTCAAGTTACCCACTCACTTGACAAGCCTAACCCCAATATGGTCTAGTTTCCCCCTCGGGTTGGAAGGTCAGATGGCAGTCGCTTCCGTAAAAACTAGTGCCTACGCCAATTCTTGGGATTAGGTTCGGACCCCAGGCATCCTAGCTTCAGGATGCAACTGTACTGGGAATAACGCTAGGAGGATGATTATGATTATATAACAGTTGCATAACATACTATTCTACTTTTGGCGTTGACTATACTAGCTGGTTGCATATTCGGAAAAACTCGATAGATGCCGAGCAAAGCTCTTTTACTAGAACGAGTAAATAGGCAATATAGGCATCTTCTGGGTGAGCTCGCTTCATCGTCGGCCTCGTCTTTGCCTCCTGGCTAGATGCTGGCCAAGAGCAATCCCATTATTAATAAAAAAATCTTTATTTATAATATTCACCATGCGAGCAGTATTCAAACACGAAGAAAAGTATCCATTTAAACGATTTTCACTATACTATAATTTTAAGTATTTTTTATAAACATATATATTATGACATTATTTATCATGTGTATACATACCTTAAAATAGTAGGTTGTGTTGCGTTCCGTGGGTCACGTACGGTGCTGTCTGAAAACCAGCGCTGCAGGTGTCTGACACCTCGGCATAATGCTGAGACAGCAACCGATTCACTGCCGCGAAGACACACGTTGTGTTCTATTTTATGTGAGTTCTATTGCTTTTATCTGTGTTGTATCTGTGTGTCTTTTGTGTTAGTGAATAAATGTCTTTCTTCTTCTTCTTCTTCTTCTTCTTGATTTACACACAACAAGTCGTAAATCAGGTGATACTTGTGACATGGATATATTTAGGCTCCAACTTTATATACTCTCGACTCGGCATGCATAGACAGAACTCTTCATTCATAGTGCCAATAAAAAAGTGTTGAGAACAACTTTATGACTTGGCAGGCGTGATCGATAAACATGTGGTATTTTGTCGTTTGACGTAAGCTTAACTGATGTCGCAGAAGGGCAGGGCATTATTTGTGAATTTAGCTCGGATTTTGTTCTTGGGTCTTGGATGTTCTCTATGTATTCAAGTACGTATTCTCTATGTATTTAAGTATATAATTATGTATATCGTCGTCTAGTACCCATAGTACAAGCTTTGCTGAGTTTGGGACTAGGTCGATTTGCGTAAGATTGTCTCCCAATATATATTGATTTATTATTTTATATTTAGAAATTTCTGCACTTGCAAGATACTGTCAGTATTTACGTTATTTGATGTAAGATCATGCGTGGAAGCGAGGTAGTGCTGCATTCGTAATCGCCCCGCTTCCGCGCACCCCGCGCCAGTCAGGGGGTCTATTCCGAAGTTCGAAATCCGAACTTCGTATGGTGCCGTCCCTTTCACTCTCCTGTCATACACTATATGAGTGAAAGGGACGGCACCATACGAAGTTCGGATTTCTAATTTCGGAGTAGACCCCCAGCACTCAAATGTAGGGGCGCATTCATTATTTTTGATTCCACTATTCGAAAGTTAAAGCCTCCTTTAACCGGGACCGCAATAATTATTGTGGTTTTCGGATCGAACTTAATTTTTAGTCTGCTAATTCTTACATTTTCGTTTGTAAAGCCCTTTATCGATTTAAGTGCCACAAGTTGAATTTCCTAATTATTATTATTTTTAATTTCAGTAACATATATGAGGGAACCTTCTGTTTTTTTGTAATACCTTTACATAACTATATTGCAGCTTACACAATACACGTACATTTCAAATCTTATTTTAATACCCTATAGTTTCTGGTAAATAAAATGCTTGTGACTTACGAACAGCCAGACAAACAGACGGATATGACAAAACTATAAAGGGTTATGGCTGAATCGCAAAAAAAATGTACATATCTACATTTTGTTTCATTCCTTTGTGTTACGAAAATTAGTCATACAATTTGTATGGGTAACTTTCAAAACACAAAGGCTTTCAATGAAAATGAAGAAATAATTTAGTCCTTATCTATGTATTTTTTTTTACCAATTCATCCTTGTGCCATTTTGGCTACGGAACTCTAAAAAGCCTCTTCCGCCTTATTTTCGAACCCCATTCCGAGGCAGTCTACCGATATTATTGAGGTAAGTATATTTGTGTTTTACCGCATATTCGTCTAAAGCAATTTTCATAATGGACCAACCAACCAATTTTTCTCATAATATTAAACGTCGCTCTCGCAAAAATAAAATGTCATGATCATGAAATAAGCGCACATCCTCAAAAACGTTCTATGACGTTATCTCTGTCCGATAGTACGGTAAAACAACGGAAATTATGCGAGTATCAAAGTCCTTATGGCATCTGTAGAAGCTCTAAAATTACTCGACTGAGTTACTATACGAGCGTTGTGATGGCTCCGCTACTTCGCTTTGATTATCGACGCGTAGCGATACGCGCTTTGGAGCGCGTATTGTCGTTCTGAAAATATAACCCTTCCTTTTTTCAACTGCGTTCGAGTAAAAAGACAAACATATTTCTATTTTAAGGTTTTTACCTCGTACATTTATTATTATGACTCCTTTAGTTGTATTATGGAATAATCCATAATACTGTACTATCTGCATACTGTCAATCAGGCGTAATATACCCAGCCGTCTTATTCGCGAGCCGACTGGTCCTCACCTCTCACCACACCCGTTTTTATACGGAAACAGTCAAACTGTGACAAATGACATTTGACAGTTTCCATATAAAAACGGGTGAGGTGAGGACGAGTTGGTTTATGAATAACAACCCTAGACCATTTTGTGATTTTTTGATTTGTTAGTTCAGAGTAGCGATGCACCGACGAGAAGTTTCTCTTTTCACCCCACGATTTCTATTGACCCCCTTTTACTTATAATATCACTTACATACACTGTTGTACATTTCACAAACTGCATATTTCGTTTGTAATTTGCATTTACCCACTGTGCTCTACAGTGTTCCACTACACTTGCGTAGTCTGATCACTGCCGAGCGGTTAGTTCGAGACGTGTGTCGATCACAGAAGTTGCCTTCTCGGTTTCACCGTTTAGCCTAAATGTATTCGATTTGCAAACAGTTGTGATTCACATACTGAGGTGGGTCATTCTCCGGGGGGTTGGGAGACTTGGGAGGTTCAACCGGCTGTCCTGTTTGCTTACTCGTTGAGAAACTACTACAGTAATAAATTAAGCAATAATAGACCTTCTGTCTTTGTAGTGATACCTTTATATCAATAATTGGCACCCTATTCTTGCTAAGTATGTATTAAGATCGATACAGATATTGTAGGAGGAAGTAAATACTAGGGTTCTGTCGAATATAAGTACAGGCTAGAATGTTTTTTCGTAAATAAGTAAAAGCTATGTGCCAGGTACCCAGTAACTTACGGAGGTGTTTTAAGTTGTACTAACTCTCTCTTATAACCACAGTCCAATTTGACTAGGATACCACGGTTACGCTACTCGTATACAGGGTGTAGTCTGTAATAGGAGCAAAAAATTAAAAGGACGCTTCCTTAGGGCATCAGCAGTAAGCATTCGTGTGCATTTTTTTTTTGAGTAATTTCTATCTAAAGTTATGATCTCCAAGTAATGACTGAATAAATAACCTTGACACCACGAGATTTAGGTTGAGTTGCACCAACTTAAGATTACAGACTGATCAACGTCAAATATGGCGCCTGCAGCTGTCATCCCATAGAAACTTGTCAAAGTTTCGGTACGATCATATTTTAACGAACACCGCTTACGATTACAACAAGTTTAGTGCAACCGCGCCACAGCCAAGCGCGACAGCCAAGCTGATTTTGAGGTAGCATCAAGACTCATAATAGTTGTTGCATTTTTGCCTTTAAAGGATAGTACATTACGATACAAGTGCAGAGAACAGGAAATTCGCAACGAGTGGTGATAAATTGAAACACGACCGAAGGGAGTGTTTTAAATCGACACGAGTTGCGAATTACCTGTTCGCACGTGTATCGTACAACGTTTTACAGTACATATGGCTCTATAAAGTTTCGACATATGCACGTAATCTGCTGATTACCGCACTCGTGCGGTAATGTAGCACCATATGTACTGTAAAAGGATTTTATTTAAAAATAAACTAGGTTTTCTTGTTGAGGAATTGTTATTATTCAGTAGAAGAATTCTGTCATCGGGGCCGGGATTAATGTTAACATTTCATTTTATTTATTATCATCAATTTATAAACTTTAATGGTAACTTATACAATTTATTGCAATTATTTGACATAGTTAAATTTTAATGATTGTAAAATTATAAGTCTTATGATAGTTAATAATTGCATATTTTTTTGTGATAGTTAATTAATTGATAATTTATTGCGACACTTAGTTTTTGTTCATTTTAATTTCAAACACAATGTATATTGTCAAATTAATAAAATATATGAACATGAATAGGTACTTATATGATATTTTGTTGGATTTTTAAAATTTTATTTATCATTTTTATTTTGTTTTTTTTTATTAATGTTATTATTGACAGACTTAAAAAATATTTTCCTTTTCAAATGAAACCACTTGGAAATAATTGCTGGAGAGCTCAATAGTGTACAGTAAAATTTTTTGCTCCTATTGCACGCCACAACCTGTATATGTGCGTATATTTTTTTCAGAATCACCCTATTGTGTTCTCGCATGCGCCAACTGATGTAGCGAGAAATTGCTGGAGATACGAGTTGGTTGCACTTGGTCGCACTAGCACGTAGCGAAATCTGTTAGCCCGCGTAACTACACGTACACCACGAGTTTAGTGACCGTACTCGCTACGGTGTAAATGTGTGTACGTTTGTATGAGGAAAATCACAGTGCCACTTAAAGAACTAAAATCAGTAATGTGACTCCGACAGCCCATCGAAATCTAGTCTTCTTACATTCGTACCACATCAAAAATATACATTGTAATAATTATTTTTATACTAAGTTAGTTGCAAACGCGTATGGCCTGCCTGATGGTAAGCAGTCACTGCAGTTTATGACGCCTGCAACACCAGGGGTATCACAAGAAATAAAATGAAAAGAAATGAAATTTATTGTGTGATATAAAGAAATCGGTTGGTCGCTACCATACTGATCATACTCGATCATACTCCAAAAAAGGTATCTTTATGTAAGGTTCATCTAACTTATTTCTCATATATATTGTATCAAAGTAAAATAATGATCATAACCCGCGCTTTCTTTGGACCCTTTGTGTGAAGGTAACATAATCAAATTTAAGAGCAAAGAGAAAATAAAACATAATATAGCGCCATCGCCCGCGGCCGGGTAATGACGCTGCTTTACAGCCGCTTCCAACAACTTCTCTTAAAATTCTTATTGTTCCATAACAACTTCGCAATATTTATACCGCGGAATTAAATTGAGGTACATTTTTACATTAAGACACTGTATTTCTTCGCGTTTCAAATCTGTTAATGGTCCCCTGCACGCTCGACTGAACTCAATTCTCCATACAAACGTAGTTTCTTTCTCATTTTGAAACGCTGTACAGAAATAACATGTAACTGTTTATACACAATGGGATCCGCCATATCTAGGCCGGAAATTTGTCACTAACCTTAATAACCCCTGTATTTTTTCTCCATTATAATTTCAAGCAACAAAACCTAATTTCCGACATAGATATGCCGAATCCCATTCTGTATACAAAGATTCAAGTTATTCCAGCATGCCGTTTTAAAATGAGAGCTTCCTGCAGTGTCTTAAGATATATGAGAAGGTTGTGCTACCCAAGCGGTATCTCTCCACTATTGGGCTCAATAATTATCGTTAGCATTCATGCTCGTGTTACCCCACTGCTGGGCATAGGCCTCCTCTTACCTACTAGATAAAAGGAAACGAGCAATGCAGCCCACGCTGGCTCAGTCCGGGTCGGCGACTTCACATACGGTCGAGTGTGTCGACTTTAGGAAAAAATGGGGCTACTTTGACCATTTAGAATTTAACATACAAGGAATACTATTGGCAATTCTGTAAATATAATTAAGCAAACGGCAAGATAATGTACTAATAATTTTACAGCCACTGGTCACAGGTAAATAAAACCAATACGAGTAATTTATGAGAAAAACCGGTTTGATCAAAGTCACCCCTTGAATCAAAGTTTACTACACATTTGAATTACTTCGCAGATTTATGCAGGTTTTCTCACAATGTCTCCCTTCGCCGAAAAGGTAATGATAAAATATCAATTGAGTATAATATATGTAATTTCCTAAAAACGCATTAGAACGAGCCAGG
Organism: Notocelia uddmanniana; assembly: GCA_905163555.1. Taxonomy (NCBI): domain Eukaryota; kingdom Metazoa; phylum Arthropoda; class Insecta; order Lepidoptera; family Tortricidae; genus Notocelia; species Notocelia uddmanniana. The sequence continues at coordinate 5,470,345 of LR991057.1, forward strand.
CTAACAATAAATAGTTTGTGATACATATACACACAGAACCATAATGAAAAAAATAATTAAAACTCTGATCACTGCACCGATTAATTTAAATCTATAAAACAAAGTTGTGTTAGTTACACTATTTCTACCTCGAGAACAGCGGGGCAGATTTTATGAACTTTGATATTTTGAATTTGTCTTCACTCCGAATAATATAATGACTATTAAATTATCGGTAAAATAGGTATTCGAAAAAAAAACATTTTCGCATACGTTTTGTACAGAGGGCCTACTCCGGACTATGAAAATCGAACGTGTCGTGCCGTCCCTTTCACTCTCGTGTTATACACTATATGACGAAAAGGGACGGCACGATACGAAGTTCGATTTTCGAAGTAGGCCCTCAGAACGGGTCGGGGGCGGAACGAAGTTCGCCGGGACAGCAAGTTTTAAATAGTTAACAAACCGCTTGTCATCTTTATAATGATTATTTCTTATTATTGGAAGGGGCAATGACTATGGGGCCTGGAAGATATCGCTTTAAAGCGTTAAGACCGCCTGTTCTTACCATTATGAAATATGTAAATTGTTGTGTATAATTTTTCTTTTTGTAGTGCTTTAAAGCATATTTATTATGGCAGCATCGAGCAACTAGCACATTTACCTTACACGTGGACTACTTTGTCATAGTAATATAGATCTATTCTAATGCCTTTATGTTCAAAGTTTAATTGCAAGCCAGTATGTCGTTTGAAAACTAGGGCAACTACGGTTGTAAGACTTGTAAGGGAACTCATCAACTCACTCAGTGAAATATTCGTTCTTACAGATTAAACAGAAGCGTGAAACTTGTGAAAGTTTCTTAGTTACCTTTCAACATCTCTTTCGTAACCTCTTTTATCACTTTGCTGTTCAACAAAAAAGTAACCTTGCTACTGGGCTACAAGATTTCACTTTAATTGGGTTTAAAGAGCTAGGGAGATAGACAATGTAAAAGGATAGTTGCGGTTGTAAAGCAATAATACTTAGAAGTTGTAGAAGCATGCCTTGGAGGCTAGAATTGAATCGAACCACAATCGAACAGAAACTTGCAATGAAGTGCGTGAGCACTTTATATATCAATTCGATTTACCATTTGTCGACAACCTACTTCAATATTCCTATTATTAAATGTAACTACTCTCTTCAAAGACTAGCCGTATTTCGTTGAATAAGGAGAGTTGAAAAGAATAATATTGTATTAATGAAGAAATATATAAAATTGAGTCACTCGAAATATTGTGAGACGATATATATTTAAACGACGTCAAATATATAATGCGTAAATGTAGTACTTATCTTTGACGTCAACCGTTCTATTTCTTACGCTAAATACTTACTTCGTAATATGGCAGTCTACACGAAAATAAGTGGTAAAATTAAGATGAGACATTCAAATTTCAGCTCTTCAAGATAAGTGCGCAATATACTTAAATTATAAATTGTAGGTCTGGCATATTCTGGCTTAGCGGGTAACCTTTGCCCGTAAATCGCGCGACTCATTTCGTCCTGAGCGGGGCATAAAGTGTTTCTTAACCAACACTGGGTAGGGCACGTTCACTGAATTATTAAGCGGAGCCAACGCAAAGATGGGCGCGACCTCGCCACGCCAAACTTTTAAATCTACCCACTTAGAACTTGTGAAAAATTTCAGAGCCGTAAATAAGTCGACAAACTGAACGTAGTTATGAATTCACAGTCCGCGGCCACTCTTAGCTGACATTTCCCTTCTCTCGATTAAACTGGAACAATGATAAAACAAGTAAAAACGGATAAAAAACGAGAGTCCTCCGTACAATTGTTACGGCAAGTATAACGAATTTTTTTCAGTTCGCTGGTTGCTTAGGGTTGAAAATACTTTACAATGGCCGGTATATTGTACTTCATTTGTTTCACTTTTATTTTTAAAATTTATGCGGACGAAGGGACACTGATGGGTTTCGTGAAATAATTTACTGTTCGTGTTGCTTTACGGATGGAAATTTAGAGGGCGTCGCACTGAATATAGATGGCAGTTTCGGTGCGCTTACGTTATGGTTATGGGGCATAAAATTCCCATGAACAATGCGAATAAATATAATAGCCAAAATTTGTACGAGTTCCTGTTGTCTCGTGTTGTTCTGGAAAAAATCAAGCATCCGGTCGAATGGTTACGTTCGGTTTCCGATCTCGTGTCATTGTGTATTATGGGCACAATAATAATTAATATACCTATCAAGGCATATTAATAAGAGATATAAATCCCTTTTTCATACTTAGTATTTCTAAAGTGGATATGTATATTAGCAGATTTATCTTGACAAAAGCTGAGTATCATAATTCTTCAAGTATGTTCATTAGATTTATTGGGTGCCTTAAGACTACAAAATATCCTCAATACTAATTTTATACTCACGAAGTTTATAAGACAAAGAATGGTCGATCAGAATTATGTGGATTTTTTTTGCTAGAAGGTCCATAGGTAAAATAGTTTATAACATATGTAACCTGTTGCCATAAATAGATTAGTGACAGAATAGCAATTTAAAAAAAATGTGCACTTAATAGCTGTAAGTCAAAATGACGGTCAAAATTCCTGGTTCCATTAAAAGATTTTTTACAGAATTGTAAGTATTTGGATAACGTTAATATTTTATGATACCTCCCTACTTACGCATTTGGCGTTGACTACGGCCTTCTCAAGTTTCCGGAACACTAATGATTCCGGACCGGAAACTAAATATACACAATGACCACTTGAAACACAACAAATAACGAAAAATATCTGTGTAAACTTATCCATTAAATTATCACATTATTTCGTATAAATTTAAGTTTTGTCATTGATATTGTTTTTACGTCCGAAAAGCTAATTCTTTCACATGCTAATTTACTTTGTGTAAGCATTGTGTAAGGAGGTCATTTGTGGTTCGTGGTGGGATGAGAGTTGCGTACCTCTTTTTAAGAAACTTAAAATCCTTCCTTTGCCTTGTTTATATTTAAGAGAGGTATGTAATTTTGTCAGATCACATCACTCGTACTTTAAAACACGTGGTGAAGTTCTTGACAGGCAAACCAGGGTAAAAATTATGAACCTTCTATATCACCCTCGAAGTCACAAGATGATCTACAGGAGAAACGTATTCAATATGTGCATTGTTATTTATAATCATCTCCCGGAGGAAGTAAAGCTGCTAGAGGGAAACGCCTTTAAACGCAGTCAAACAAACTGGCTTTTAGATCGTTGTTTTTACAGCGTAAAGGCGTATCTCGAACACTGAGATTATTACAATTAGTAGTATTTATTTATATAATTGTAATTGTATTAGATTTAATGAATTTATTGTGCCTCTTTGACTTTGATATGCCTAATAATAGTATACTTTTTCTAGTATTTAAATTTAACATTTTATATTGATTTTAACTTATTTTTTACTCTTTTGACATTTTAATTTACTACTGTATATTAGCACGCATGCGAGCTAGATACAAGAAACATAATGTACTGTAGCATCCATAGCTATACTGTGTCTATGCAAATAAATAATTTCTGAAAATAATTTCTGAGGATTAATACATGTGACTCAAAAACTTTTTTGAAAATCTATCCTAAATATCTCTTTCTTCTCTTTTGGTTGAGGTGTGTTGTGGGTGATATCAACATGTATAAATCTCAGACTAAGAAAACAATATAAATGGACCATCTAACAACCTTTTTCGTTTCTTGGTCTGAGAAATAAACAGATAAATTAAAGATAAATTAAATTCATGTGCTCTGACTACGGACCCGGGTATGTCCTAAAACTACGACCAAGACCACCGGGGGATGGGCAGCAGCATCCCTGGAGTGCGGTGGAGATACTGCGAGTGCCAACCCGCATGCCAAGCGTGGCGATTATGGCATATACCCCACGTGAATATGGGGGAGGTCTATGTCCAGCAGTGGACGTTCTTTGGCTGATATGGTGGCTCTGACTACCCCTTTTAAGATGCAAGCGTGAATTTATGCATGTAAACAGTTGTAAGTATTTGTACCACTACCACCACCACCACCATATCAGCCCAAGGACGTCCACTGCTGGACATAGGCCTCCCACAATTTCATGGGGGTACCCCCCATGCCATAATCGCCACGCATGGCGCGCAGGGATGCTTCTGCCCATCTAACGATAGTCTTGGTCGCAGTTTTAGGACATACCCGGGTCCGGGTACTTGTACATACGAATGGTAATTTCAATCCTCTTCTTACAGTTTCAGGTCTCGAAGCAATTATCAGCAGCTGTCAAAACCAACGTCTCCTGAGAAGTTATCCCCACACAAAGGGCTCAAACAAGTATCTTATCAGCTAACACCTACCCTCAAACTGCTGCTGTTCCGAGTGTCAAGGAACTCCGTGTATTGCAGTTTAGCCAGGCCGAGCACGGATCTCCTGGAGTTTACTGAGCTGTGTCAAGATGAGGACGCTATTTAGTATCACTGCAAATATAATTGGAAAAATCCGTTACTGTAAGCCACGACGGCAGTCCGAAGTGTTTTCATTCGGCATGTTTGGAGGTTAACCGTTTAGACCTACATGATATCTCATTTTCCATAAGAAATAGAATTTGAACCTGTTATAAACATGTGGTTTGCCAACGTACGTCATGATACTCGTTAGTAGCCCTGTGGGCACGACAACACACAACACTGTTCAAGGTTTAACTAATAGCTGATTGTCCAATTATTTGAGCGAAATCTAAACAATATTCTAAATTCTATATAGCCAACTTCGCTATCGACAAGGGTACCCAATTGATGAGTTGTATTAAAGGAAAACATCCACAGTTCCGCACCGTACGCATCGCTTGGGGCTATGGGCTGATGAGTAGAAGTAAACGGACGCGGAGAAAAAATAATGTGTACAATTTCCCGATCGAAAATTGTGTACAGTATTTGGATCAAAGCGCCGACGGAACGCGTTAACTGCCGATCTCGTGGAAGTGTACAGCCTTGCTGGACAAATTATCGATTTGGTGAATTATCTTTATCTTTGCCGCACCTTTTTGAGTGTACAGGTAAATATAGTCGCTAAGCACTTTCATTACGTATCTGGCCAGAAATTTACGGTACTGTATCTAATCTACGTGGTCTAACGCGAAATTTATTTACCTTAATTACCGACGTTTCGAGACGGGTTTCACCGTCATAGTCGCGGCAGAAACTCTGCATGGTGTTAACCCGTTATACTATATGAAGTGTGTAGACTTTTTTTTAGTTATACAAATACTTTTAAGAATGTGTATCTTTATACGTGAGTTTAAAGTGTTATATCTATGGCATTGATTCAGTAAGTGTATTGCGCCTATACAATATTCATGGTGAAACCGGGTTGCGTGTTCACGTTGCGTGTTTGTCTCTCTTTCTTTTTCGATATTAAAGATAGAGATGCAACACGAATAGTTGCACAAATACCCGAACTGTGGTGCCAGCAATACAAATACAAAATGTAAACAAATCACATTTGTGTTATTGAAAGGGACAACTTCAAGTTTGTGACTTCGGGACTTGATCATGTTATAAAACGATCTATTTATTGCATATTTCTACCTATTTAAGTCTTTGATAGATGGGGTAATAGGAAACACTTTGGAGAGGCGTTCATATTAAGATTGGTACTCTATGATTGACTCTATGAAACAAACAACCTTAATTCAATTTACCAATTGACGCGTAATTATTTAATCTGTAACCGACAGCCGATTCGATTCGATGCCAGATTGTTCGACATTTTATCGTATAAGCCTTGGCGGCTTAAATGATTAAATCTCGTTCATTGTGCGTCACGAAATCAATGAATACGTTTCATCAATACCAAAGCTTTGTTAGAAAATCGATCCCGTATTGTGTATGATCACTTGTCTGTTAATGTTTCTCGTGGCTAAGTGTATTGTGCTTTGTGAATTAAATATATTATTTGGAAAATAATTGCTTGTTCATTTAGCGATGTTGAGGAAACTTCTAACCCTTGGGACGCCATCCATTTTATCGTGTACAAAAATTATACTTACACACTGAGTCAGTATCATAATTCATAAACGTATATCAAATAGCATTCTAAAAAAAATCAACTCCACCATTAAGCCTGTCACAAACTAACGCGGCCTGCGGTTCTGGATATTCAAGGCCGCGTGTGATTGTTAGAATTGTCATAGTGTACAACACGCACACGCTTGTGTGGCACGCTTTAAGCCTCTCACAGACTGGCGCGGCCTGGCCGTGGCGGTCAATAGTAAACTTGTCATTAGCTGTCAAAGTTTACTATTGATCGGCACCGCGGGCCGCGCCAATGTGATTCAGGCCTTAGGCTTGCATTAGGTGAGCTCTATTTTTATCCTTAGATTAATAATACCAATAGATCCATAGTGTTAAGCAAGATGATTTTTCATATATTTGTCTCTTTAAATCCTTATGGTTAACCAAGATGAGTTAGAACAGTACATATGGTACGATCATTTTCGGATGCAAAAAAGCACACCAAAATGTCAAATTCCATATAATCCAAAACGACACAAGTAAGTTCAGTACAATTTGAAGTTATGAAAGCGGGTTAGATCTATAATTATTTATCACTAGCTGTTGCCCGCGACTTCGTCCGCGTCTTCGCTCCTGTTGGTCGCAGCGTGATGTATTTCTGCTTACATATTAATAAAATCTTTATTTATATGTAAGCAGTAATATTGAGTTTTGAAATATACAGGATGATTCAGGAAACGTGAGCAGGACCAACACTACATACATAGTAAATGGCAATGAATCGTTCACTATTGTATTTAAGTGAAACACCCATACCTTTTTCCTGTATTTTAAGTTTTGTTAAGTTAAAATTTAATTCTCTACATTCATGGTCACCATACAACAACTGGTTTATAAAGATTAAACCTCTAACTGTTATGACAGCACTGATTACGAAGAAAGTAAATTGTCACATTGAGTGAGATACGATATTTCAAAAGTAATCGGACTCACATGACATTAAATTTGACACGTATCACTTGACTGAAGTATTCTGATTGTAGAGTGACCACGAATTTCGTAAATAATTTAAAACATTTTGTTTTCAACACCAAAGATAAATTAACGTTAATTTCACTAATAGTGGCACGAAGCAATAGCTTATGATCTACTGAATCCGTAGTGTTGATCTTGCTCACGTCTCCCGAATCAACACAATTTATGTACCGTTTTATTTTTGACGTATTGTTGTGATGTTTACTAAATTCACTGTGGTGTGCACATGGTGTGTTTTTAAATTGAGACAATTCGTTAATATCGTACTAGCTGTCCCATCTAACTCATTTTGGTGTGCCATAAGGATTAACAAGACAATTATATGAAAAATCGTCTGGCTTAATACTGCGAGTCTGCTTTTCTCTGATGTCTGTGGTAGTCACAAGATGTCAAAAGCATATATTATCTTTGCTCGGAGTTAAAACCTTCATTTATAATCTACAACATAGACTAATCTTTCAAATCTTCGTCAGTATGACAAACAAAACTATAAATCAAATAAAGAAATCTACGCAATAATTATAATTATTTATACAAGCATTTTCTACCATATTTAGTTATTTAACAATAAAATGCGCTTTTGAAATCATACACAGCGGTAATGATAGTACACAGAACGTATTTTATTATGAGTGCGCTATTCTCCCTAAAATACATCTTCGTGTATCGTCGCAAATATCAAATCAGTAGCTTCGTGAAAACGTGTTGCGACAACTTCTAATGGGGAACTGTCTCAGGAGTATATGTTTTCAATGTCAGAGGTGTTGTGGACCGTATTGTTGTGGTGAAAAGTGTCCAAATGTCAAGGAATGGTGCCGGAGTTGTGGCAGAATCTCAAAATGTTGCGGCAACAGAAGACGGAGTGTCCGACAAACGGACTACAATGTTGTGAAACAGCGGAAGCCCCACAGCAAGGACAAACTAAAGCGTGGAGGAGAGCCGGCGCTGAAAATTTGTGGGTAGATTTAGAGTGGTAATTTATTATAACTTTCTAAGAACCATTTTGTTTAATTGATAGTAATTACCACAAACATCATTACACCTTCCTTTTTCATTCAGTCACTGAAGAGAGGATCGCAGCAAAACATTGGAGTGACACGTAAGTATTCTAGGTTTCTTAACATTCCTAGCACTTAATACTCTTAGAGCTGGCCCACACTGCTCCGTTGCGTTGCGTTGCGTTTATTGACCGAGCGAGCGAAGGGTCTCCGTTTGAGCTTTCGACAAAAAATATTTCGTATGTCTGTCTGTCTATTCGGATGTTCTCCTCTACAGGTCGCATTTCTCAACCGATTCTCGTGAAATTTTGTGACCAGGTTCGATAATTATACAGATTTTTTTGTCGTCAGTTTAAAAAAAAATGGAATTTGATTTTTTTTGCAAGGTCTACATCTCACAGAGCCACTATTCTATTCAGAAACGCAACGCAAGGGAGCAGTGTAGCCCGGCTTTTAAGTTTCTGTCAAAAAAATCATTTTTGGTACAGTCGAGTTCATAGTTCAAGCATATGTATTTACTAGAAGTTTTTTTTTCGTTACTGAGAAAAAAATCAGAGACGACAAAATACCTACGACACAATATTAATGTAGTAGGTACAGCCTATATCCTAATACAATCCCCACTAAGACTCCACACATATTCAACTAAGATGGTATTGTAAACGGTACAAACTGTTTTATCCTTATTCAAATAAGTTTCTTAGAATTTGTAAAATGGGCAAGTAAACCTCTAGTTTTATCCTCAACAAAGCTACAGAGGGTCGAAATGTCCTGAAGCTTCGAGAAAAGGATGGTACGGGCGGGCCTTTGTTTTGTTTGATTTAATCCAGATTTCTCAATGAAGTTTTGCAATTAGGTCCACGCTCGATCAAATAATATCCAGCATACATCAGCAAGCCAGCGAGAAATATGTTTGGTTGCTACATACACACGGCACCTATCCCAACGTACGTTTCTGTATCGCTGTATAAGTCATCGTAGGTAACTTCCGAGCTGCTACCGCAAAAGGAAAACTAACGAAGTTCGATTATTTCCACTTGTTTATTCGAGTGACAGAGAGAGAGAGAGAGATATTCGAACTTCGTTCGTTTTCATTTCGCGGTAGCAGCTCTGCTAAGTAAGTATATAAAAATTACCTACATGTGTTATTCCACTCGCTTGATCTGTTACGTTAGTTTCGACAACTTTTAATAAAAGTATGGTTCCCATGTGACATCGTCTAACATTACAGCAAATGGCATTTTGCCAGAACATACCAGCACCACCATATCAGCCGAAGGACGTCCACTGCTGGACACAGGCCTCCCCCAATTTAATAAACTTACCCGCCATAATCGCCACTCCAGGATGCTACTGCCCATCTCCCGGTGGTCTAGCTCGTAGTTTTAGGACATACCCGGGTGCCAGAACGTGTCTCTGAGCTTACTTCACAGAACTTTGTAGAATGAATGCGATAGAAATTCATTTCAAACTTTATACAGGTTTCTCTTGCTTTGCGGTGTCGTAATGATGTAATAACGAACACAATACAAAAGCGGAACTCGAAGCTAAATCCAACGACAACTTGTAATCCAAACCGGTAACTTGTTCACAAAACAAGTAAATTATAAATTGCTATTGGAAAATATTTGAAAATTACTCAAAGTGGGCAAAGTTGGATGCCTTCATTAATGAAAGTTTCGAGTTGCCGATAGACAACTCGGGAGTTCGGAAGGTATATTTGACTCAGGATATTAATATGGTATTAGTTTTACTTTGATTTTTGTATGAAGGAAAACATCTTGAGGAAATCTTGGCCCGTTTCATGATTCTGTGACTTACAATTTAACAGCTCTGACTGAACTAAGCAATACACTGAGGCGCTAGAACAATAAAGACTTGCGATTGCGAAGCAGTGTTGCCAGTTTAGGTTTCTACAATTGTACGAGTAACTTGTACATATGTACATACATTCACACATACTCACGCCCCCGTATCCCGTTGGGGTAGGTAGAGACCAAAGAATGCCAAATACTACGATCCTTATATACTTCTTTCGCTTAAATTGGGTAACTGGGTTTTCTGCCGACAAACTGCTGTGCAGTTTGGCAGATATTTTAAACGCTTAAGATAATAATATTCTTGTTGAAATAAATATATTAAAAAAAACACATCTTTATACTATATCTCCGCATACAAATTCGTCGTTTGGGAGTGCTGCGGAACTGGTTTTTTTATATATCACACAAACTTGATCAAGAAATCCATCTCCTGAACGTAAGTCTTCTTATTAAATCATCTCACATATCCTCTCAACATGCCAAATCATCACCGAAGCATACGTATTTTAATCATAGTTACTACATCGTCTTCTATTCCGCATAGCTAAGGGAACTATGCAGCATAGACATATTTTTGTGAAATGATAACACGTATCTTTGTGAAATGGGCCAGTGCAATACATTTCTGGAGAAGTTCAAGGGTGTATGTGAAGTCTTCAACCCACCTTAGGCTGAAAAGGAGGCGTGCCTGGCAGTGAGACACGTTAGGGCGACAAATGTCATACCAGTATCATATCAATATCATAGAGGCACATAGACCTCTAGCAAAGAGGTACAAGGCGAATATAAGTCGCAGCTTAATAATAACTTTCGGTAGTAGGGTTCTATGTCAATATCATCATCATCATTTCAGTCGAATGACGTCCACTGCTGGACATAGGCCTCCCCCAAACAACTCGAGAACCTTTCCGCCCCAACGGCCATCGATTCTACGTGCAAGAACCCAACCTATTTACGTAGATATACCTAAACTGAACGTCCTAATAATTTTAATCTCTTAAATTGTAAACTAGCCTTTGACACATAAAAGTGCCCTTATGTTCCTTAATTGCACAATAAATGTTTGATTTTGATTTTTTTATATTGACACTAAACACGCATTAACATTCAACCCTTTACAAACATTTCAATAACAAAGACACGTCCCGTGCTATAAATAATCGACAGGAAACGTACAAAGAGCGATTGTCGCGTGCCTCCCCCGCATTTAACACATAGATAAGACCGACACACAAAACATATATGTAGACACGTGTCTTCACGAATCATTGCTAATGTACTGCGTCAATATGGAAATTCTAAGCGATGGGGTACGCATTATTATATAATGTATGGTTGCAAACTTATCGCAGGATATATGTGTCGTAGTAATTTTTTTAGTCGGTGGCAAACAAGCAGATGGTAAGCGGTCACAGTAATTTATAAACGCTTGCAACTCTAGGGTTCTCAAATGCGCGTTGCCTATCCTCTAAATATGTGTACACTCCTTTTTGAAAAGCCCCATACTGTAGATCAACCTGCAAACCTCAGTAGAGAGCTCATTCCTGGAGGATGTTCCTTCTAAACGTATAGGCTTTAGAGTGTGAGGATGAATGCCTTGCCAGACGGCGATTAGTGCCGTACTAGAAAACCGCCGCCGTCCCCGCCGCGAACATAATAATGACAATCAATTCTTCAGAACACTACTTACCTCTATTATACATACAAGCGGACATTGTTTTACTGTAGGTACATATACGGGCTCCTGTTATAATAATAATATTCTTTATTGCACCACAAATACAAGAGTAAAAAGTGTAAGATTTTGCAGTATTAACAACGGTGACAACAGGCGGTCTTATCGCTTTAAGCGATCTCTACCAGACAACGTTTAGGTAGCAGGAAATATTTGAACAAGATTAAATAACAGGCAGTGCATAAATACAGCAAGAAGAGCGTAATATTAACACATACATCTAAATTTAACATAATCATAGTATACAATAAATACACCGATAAATACATACACGTGATAATAAAAACATACATAAACATACATACAATCTCAAATATATATACATACATACACATACTAAAAGGCATTTTAAGGGAGTGACAAAAAATATTGTCTTGCTGTTATAATAAGTAACATTATCTGAAGTATCTATCTGTGCACATTGGTGCCTAATGGCTAATGGTAAAGCAATTTACTCATTTACGCCACGCTACGCTCGCTACACCGTATTCCGTAGCAGCTTATTCCACATATGTAGTGATGGGCGTAGCACTCTGACGTATGTGTGTTATAATTATAATTGGCGCTGAATGTGTTAAGTACCGATTGAGCAGATTCAATTAGTAGTAAATTTAATAATAAGCAAATAATCTTAATTAAGATTTTTTGTAGAAATTAATAATTAATAAAAATACACATATCATCCGGAAGTACGGCTGGCTACCATCCTTACCTGGTTGAAATTCCTCTAATTTAAACCAAGCGCTATGCATCACCCTTCATAATGCGCACTTCTAAGGTTTGGAATTCTCTGCCGGCGTCTGTATTTCCGAGTTCATATAACCTGGACCTTTTCAAGGCACGAGTGAATAGGCATCTGGGTGAGCTCGCTTCATCATAGGCCTCATCTTTGCTTTGGCTAAATGCTGGCCAAGAGCAATCCCATATTTAATAAATAAATATATATATATATACTTATATATATATATAAACATCAAAGAAAACTATTTTTAGGGTGCCCTAGCCAAAATGGCGAAAACGGAACTCCTATAGATTTGTCATGTCTGTTCGTCCGTCCGTATGCCACAGCTGATTTACTCGAAGACTATAAGTGCTACAATTACTTATATAAAATTTGGTGTATTCTACGAATCGCTACAGAGAAGTGATGTGAATTATATATACAATACTATCTTAGGCGTGTAGAGTGTCTATGGATAGGCCTTTAAAAATGATATAGAAGTTTTTAAAAAACTTTTGCATTTAAGTCGACCGTTGATGAGATATTAGCCGTCAAAGTCGTAAAAAGTGTGTGCATCCCCTCTAATGTCCAAACTATAAAGTATAAAATTCTGCAAAAATTGAGGTGATATACCTTTAATACATACTTTCAACGGTTTTTGGTTTGAACAAGATAGGTCGAACTGTTTTTGAGTCATCGCTGAAAAACTGTGCTCCGACACGCATTTGGCCGGTTTTTAATGAAACGCCCCTCTTTAGTGGACATAGTTTCAAAATGTAAGTTTCGATGTGTTGCGCCTATATTCTTACACATTACAAAATGAAATAAATTGGTGAGGGGTCCATTTAAAAAATATTTTTAATATACTTTTCTATTAAAAAGATGTGCTGAAGGTGGATTTACGAAAGTTGTCTTGAACTAAAAACTATTGGACGAGTGAAATGAATAAACTACCTGCATCTACCTAGTAGTTATTTAAGTAGGTTAACACATTTGCCGTCGAGCCAAGCCCCTCAGGAACAAACTTGTATGAGCGTAAACGTGTATGTGCGTGAGGATGCTAGTCTTACTTATACAAATTCTGAATCATCTTTGTGGTAGATTGAACGCGTGTGGGCTTTTTCACTGAAAAGTTTAGGTTTTAATTTTTAGTGTTTCCTACCGAATGCGGTCCAACGAAACAGTTTTTTCACAGTTATTGACAGTTTTTGGGTTTCCCTACTGAAAATCATGTGTTGGTGATTCTAGTATAAAAAAAGCTGCCAAGAGCATGCCGGGCCATGCTCAGTGTAGGATTCCGTAGTTGCCCAATGAACGTCGTACTTAAAAAAAATCAATAACAAGCAAAACGGAATACTTTCGCAGCGTTTCATACGTCTTTTACTAAGAAGAGAAAACTTTTTACGATAACTCAAAAACGGCTTATTGACTGGTCATGTCCGCTATAGTTTTCATTGAAAGTCTATGATTTTTTTTTCATATTTTATAGGGACCCATAGTTCAAAAATTAGAGGGTTCTTTTGGTGTAAATGCATCATTTTGAGAGAGCTATCCAACAACACCTCACATTATAGGATTGAAGCAAAAAAAATTATCCCCATTTTCGTGTACTGTATTAAACAATTTTTTTTAGATTTTATTTTACGACTTTGTCAGTTTTATTGATTTATATATCCATACCAAATTGCAGCTTTCTAGCGCTAACAATCACAGAGCAAAGCCTCGGACAGACAGATGGTCAGACCGACAGCCAGACGGACATGGCGAAACTATAAGGGTTCCTAGTTGACTACGGAACCCTAAAAATGGTCACAATTTTCCATATATTTGCCTGTATATGTATATGATATTGTAGATGCATGTTACTACAAAAGATTACGCCTACGCAGCGCCATATGTGATCATATATGTGTATATGTATCGATATAATGGGTTAGATGGCGTTACTAATGTATGGAAGTTAGTAGCGACATCTATTCGATAATTAGCGAACGGTTTACTTACTCAGTTAATTAGTTACAGTTAGCTATCAATAATAACTATTACATGTCAGTAAATTCTGTACTTATACAAGGCTTTGAATCTGGGTTCGCCGTCTCTCCTTAAAACCGAACCGACACGGTCGACACCTTGCATTTTTTATTTATATTAAACCGGTTTGCTCGCGAAGTTTTCCTTCACCGAAAAGCTATTATTAAATAACAAATATTTCGTATATAAGATTAATGTGAACGTTAAACATTGTACCGCTTTTCAGTTCAAAAGAAACTTTGCCACTTTAAATTTCCGTACCAAGCTATCGATGTTAAACTCCACACGAATTCTAAACTATAAAATGTCCTAATCTAAATTCCGAACGACAAGCTCTGCTGTGAAACTTGTCTGTGCCGCTAGTTTTACTTTAATGTTGATGTTTTAGCTCGTAGTGAGTTAGTCATAGCGTGGGACTGCATGTCACGTCTCACGAATATCATAATGCTTAAGCCAAGAGAGGCGCGTACGCAGTTGAATGCCAAAAACGATTCCTCGGCACTATACATGACGGAACCTGATTTCTTTGGTGGTTTTAGACTGTAGTCCAAGTCTGTTTAGTAGCGGCTATCTTATCTTATGCTATCTATCGTCTTTTGTGCCCTCTACTCCAAGCTGCTGTAAGTCCGTCATACCCGTCCTACCTCCCCGATAGGACGGCATGCGTAAATGCATTTCCCCAACGTAAAAAAAAGTATAAGTGCGACTCACCCAACTATATGATCACGATTTAATTACTCCTTATTTCATCTGTTTGGAATCGGAGGATGTCTTTTTCTTCTACCTCTTTATCCTAACCTTCCAACTCATCATTTATCATTCGTGAGACTGCGGTCCATCCACATTTTTACTGGCAAAAAATTGCGAAGCGAAAGTGAAAATGGATCGGGCACACTATCCTGTATCCTAAGACCTGGTCGTCCTATAAGTACATACACGGCAGCGCTCTATTGAGTAAAAACTGGAAGCAGTTCGATTGATTTTGGATGTACTCGTGAAGCCCCTCAGTACCATCATTGGGGTACCACAGGAACAACAATTTAGTATTTATACTACGCATTTTTATTATAATTGTAGTCTCTTACCATCCTCAACATTTTTATCTAAAATGCTTCCCACCACATGACATATCTCCTTGCCATGCCCATACCTATTATAGGACGGAATTGGATTAAACACGGAATTCATTTCTTACGATAAATGCGTATGTATTATGAAGAATATTAAACAGAGTGGACCCACTATGGCTCAGTTAGTATGAGTAGTACGAGGTGCAAAGTGAAGGGTTCTTGTCCATTTCAATTCAATCATTCATTCATTTTATTTTTTATATTTGATTGGAAGTAATATCTTTTTACAATACCATGGGTCGTGTTGTATTCCTTTAGTATAGACAGATAGTATTACTCCTAGCAATGCAATGACTATATAAAAACCAGAACGCAGCAGTCATCAAAAATATTTGTACCACAACCATCAACGCAGTTTATTTGAAACGTGTAAGTTAAAAATGGATTAAAACGCAGTTGACATCTGATCCGATATCACTTTTCATGCGACAATTTTAGCTTGATTGATTTCGGAATTTATATAACGTTAGCTAGCAGCAACAATTGTAGATTGATATTCGTTTAAAAAGTGGATTATTTGCATAAAAACTAACCTTTTTACTAGGCAGTAACGTGTCCCAGGTTTTTACTGCTTTAGACGGCAACGAGTACAACTCGACGTAGCGCGTTGACGCAAGTGTCATGAGTTGCGAAAGTGTTAACATTCAATAAAGTTTTGTAGCCGGTCTTTATTTTCGAAATGGAAATTGATTAATGTGCCAAAATGTATCTTCTTTGCCTTAAGGTTTACTGGCAGACAATGCTTTATAATTATAACATTAACTCCGCCTTTTATTCTTTACTGTTTTCTTGTGTGCTTTTGCTTGAGAATTACACATTTGATTGTTCTTACTGACAGAAGAACATCGCTGGCCAGTGGCCAGCTAGTACGACACCGTGTCGGAACCATTTTGTAGCGCCATTTGTTTGTTGTACTTGTCTAAGCTACAAATATGTATCATATCAGCCATAAGGCCCACACTGCGCCTTCCGATGCGTTGACGTCAAGAACCTTCCCAGTCCACGTAAAGACTGATGGGAGTTTACAAATATGTGTTTTTCATTATACATGAGTACAGCTCGGATATACAGTAAAATGTAATTATAGTTTGTGTTTGTGATGCAGTACAAACGTTGCGTTGTTTGAGACTAATAAGACACCCTTCCTTACCACATCAAGCGCAGATGTAACAAGGGGCGTAGCGGGCGTACTTACAAACGCAATAAATATCTCGGAGGCGACGCGCGTTTCTTGTCAAAGTTGCAACTTTTCCTGTGTTGCTGTCATCTAAAGCAGGTTTAGGTATGTGGTGTTGTGTTTCTGTACGTGAGTAAGGTCGCCAGAGCTCCCGAGGATGCCTTGTGTTGAGAATGAGGGACCTACGAAGATAATAATAAAAAAAGGGTCAGCAACCTACTTGTCATTCTTCTGGAGTCGCAAGCATCAAAAGGCTACGTACTGCGTGTCTGCTTACCATTCAGGCAGGCCGTAAGCTTGTTTGCTACCGTCGTTGTATTCAAAATAATAAATCTATAAAATTCTTCCCAACGGGTATTCTTGCCTGATAAAAGCAAACAGCAACCTAACCACACTGGCGACTCAGGTCCCTTTTTTCCAACATGAAAATGACAATTCACGGTAGATTTCTGCGTTAGCAAGTTGTTCACTAGGTACCATCATTTTCTATGTACCAGGAAATGTATGTTGAACTGTCATTGTCAGCTGATAATGGTTAAGTTTATTAAATAGGGTCCAGGAGAATAACATTAGAGTTAAGTTTCTGTTTAAGTAGCGTTAGGATATACACACCTAATAATGGCCATCTCATTTCCAAAAGACGGTTAATATTATTTTCCTAATGTGCGTTCGAAATGTTACGCTAATACCCTGCAAGAATATAACGCAATATGATCACCACATTTTCCCGTGTGCTTGGAGCAAACCATTAATCAAGCATTCTTGCTCTTATGTAAGTTTTAGCAATTTAAAGTAGAATTACCTACTATAAGACCCGGTCTGTGAAACGATAAATCTTCAATAACCATCTTTGCACGAGTTCATCATTACCACGGACAAATGGAATTAAACTACAAGGATTGCCAAATAAAATCCACTATTATATTTTATGCCAGCTATGATGCGGTTCGTGCCGTAAACGCTTCAGAGTCCAATCGCCATGCTCGTAATCCGTATAATAAAATATTTTACGCTTTATAATAAATTTCTATGCAAAGCAGTACTGTCCCTGGACCTGTCGAAAGTTCAGGCACAGTAAATACAGCTCAGCATCTTACTGCTATTAGTATTGCAACTAATTTTGCGGCGAATGTGCGGCTACATTGCACGCAGGTGGTCTGCTCAGCTGCTGGTCGCTCTTTAGTGATAAGACCGCCTAGTGTCATAGTTCTTACATAGATTAAGCTTCATGTATTAATTTTTAGAAAAAACAAAAGCAACGGTGAGTATTATATTGTGGTCTGGCTTGAAGCTCGCTTAATGCCAAGTTCTTCGCGTCGCCTAGCTTCAAAACTGTATATGTTTGTCTTTGTTTTACGGACATTTTTTACTGCTTTAAGCTAAGTATACAGTTGAAATGGGGTATAGGGTAATGACATGGTTTGTATTTACCTTCAAAAAAATATTTAAAGAAATAGTTTAGTACTTGTTATTTGCAGTCGGTTAAAATTATTATAACATCCTATGAAGGTTCCAAATGTCATTTTCTTTTTGACATTATGAAATGACATCATTGTTTGTGTCATTTTTGTCATTGATAATAATAAGATGGTACGAGTAAATAAATAATACAGGAGATTATACTGCATAAATTATTAAATTGTGTCTTTTTTTCATACACCGGTAAAAGTTACTGGATTTCAATAAATCAGGCACCGTTATCATACTTTGATCTAAATAGTTGTGGCTTATTTCTTTGCCTTACGTTTGGTTACATACTGTATCTATTGGGGCTCAAGGCTGTTCATAACCCTTCACCTTACCTCACTTCAAGAGAGTCAGTGTAAGTATGACCTCCAATTCTTCAAGTTCTTTTCGTCCACATTGATTCGTCAGCTTCGTAGCTCGTCGGTATGTCTACCTCGGCCACATGTCATTCCCAAATCATCCACTTCAGGCCCTGCAGTTCAAGGTCCTTCACTTTTCATCGGTAAACGATCACTCACTTTGTAGATCTAAGTACAGTGAAATTCATAAAGTTACCAAGGAAGTGTACGTTAGGTATCAAGGAAACAAAAAAAAATGCCTGTAACACATGGACAGACACTGTTTGCATATTGGGCCTATTTTAGAACGGAACACTACTTATACAAGTAAAATTGCACTTTCCTACATTAAACTGGTGTAAGGATGCAAGACTGTAATTTTCTACAGCTAATGAATCGGGATTTGAGTGATATGGGAATGTGGAGATGTGAACTCGACGAACCCATTTGGTCAATTTTGTTCAGGTCACTGCCGCCCGTTCCATGCCCGCCACCCATTACCGCCTGCCCTCTTGCCGCACAGGCACCGTCTAACTAGTCCGTCTAGGTCTAGGTCACCGTCTAGGTTCAACAGTACGGTAGGTACGAGTATATAGTTACGCGTACTTTTTAGCTCATTCGTTGTGCGCGTGCCGTGGCTATTCTAGGCAACCATCACGCATAACTTCAGGCCGAAGGGTGTCGGAGGGTTCTGGGGCAACCTGCCGAACTCAACATCAGAACTTGAGACGCAGCGGAGCCACACCGTTACATCGCGTAAATCAAATATGTTATTTTAGTCTTGCTATTTATATTGAAATGTATACTGGTCTATAGGGTATATGTAAATATGGGCCTCCTTGCCTGATGCAAATAAATAAATTAATATTACTAGAGGTGAGTGGTGCAGTGAGATGAAACAAGTGAAGAATAGCGCAGCAGTGTCAATTTTATTGCAACTAACTTTTTAAATGCTGAATTTTTAAAGTCTCACTGGTCTTAGATATAACTGGGCAAATAATATTAACGTCTTTTTTCTTCGAATTTTCATCTTACAAGGATTATTTATGAGAACTTACTTTTTAAAATGCTGAATTTGTAAGTCTCACTGGACTTGGGTATTATTGGGCAAATAATATTTCCATGTGTATCTATCGGGTGTGCATCTTTGCGCAGTTTCGGCTTCTATTAGAGAACTAAAGAAGGTTGGAATATATAAATACCTTCTATGTGAACGGCTCCGCTCGTGTAGAACTCTGGTCTAAAAATTATGCCACCTAATGTACAGAGTGTATGTAAGTAACATTAGAGGTATACTACACAAATACAAATAGTTTATTTGACAAAAATAAGTTTAAACAGTAACATACTGACCTCCACACTAGGCATAGCATGTCTCGTGGAGGAAATAATAAGATTGACATATCTTTAAACATTAGCGGCTAGTAGCAACAGTGTTCTAAAAGTAACAATACATACTCTTTTTATTCATATATTTAACATAACGTAGGTAAGTAACTAATATGATACAAAAATGAAGTGTATAAGTGTGTGTGTGTGTGTGTGTGTGTGTGTGTGTGTGTGTGTGTATGTGTGTGTGTGTGTTTGTGTGTGAGTATTTAGGAATTTAGGACTGGTTAGGATGTCGTCTTTATTAGGTTTTCTGTGTCAACATAAGATAGGTTTATCATATTTTTCGATAACAGCTTCTTTGTCTGGAGAACGGAGTGCTCTTTAAAATCGTATAACCCTACTAGACGATTGTAAATGCGGGGGAACAAAAACACTGAGAAATGATGTGCAAATTTGGTATTAACAGATGTGGTGGGAATTTTAAAGATACGGTTTTTAAGTAGATTGTTGTAGTCTGATGAGCTGAGAACTGTTTTATGTACATGCAATGCTACCCTCATTAAGTACAGTTTCCGGACGCTGAGCACTTGTGCATCGCAGTACAAATCATTCGTTGGGTATCTAATTGGTTTCTTCAAAGCGACTTTCAGCACCGCTCTTTGCGCTCTTTCCAATTTTAGGAGAATAGTAGAGGTTTGACCTCCCCATGCTAGAATGCAGTAATTAATTATAGACTGCCCTAGTGCTAAATATATAATTTTTAACAAGGAAAAATCAGCTGACTCTCGTAACATTTAACTTATTTACTCGTAACATACTGAAAACTTATATCTTAGTTTCAGACTAATGTCATGAATTGGAATTAAGTGATATTTTTTCCGCAAACACGAGAACTTTATACTATTTTTCTGTAACATGCAACGGGATTTAAAAAAAAAACAGAAACTATTTCTTTTTTTTTTTCAGTCAAGAAATAGTTTGAAACCAGGGTACATTTAAGTACTTACTGACTATAACTGTGGTATTGTCTGGTGGTGGTGCACAGCAACCAATAACTATCCGAGCAAAGCGTCCATAACCTACTGTGCTTAAGAGGGCGCAGTACGATCGGTGTGGATCGGTTCTCCATACAAACGTATTTATGCTCTCATTTTAAAACGCCATGCTAGAATAACATGAAAATTTGTATACACAATGGGATCCGGCATATCTAGGTCGGATCATAGTTTCTGTTGCTAGAAATTGTAAAATAAAAAAAATACAGCGACTTTTTGAGTTTTTTACGGCTTGTATGAAAACCTTAATAATCGCAGTATTTTTTCTCCATGCCGGATCCCATTGTGTATACAAAGTTTCGTGTTATTCTAGCCTGGCGTTTTAAAATGAGAGCATAAATACGTTTGTATGGAGAACCAAACGTACTGCGCAGTCTTAACATCGGACCGTAAGTATGTTTGCCACCGTCAATAATAGTCATTATATATGATGGTGATGTGTTCCTGTTATCCCTAATTAGGAATATAGGGTTCACAGAAGAGTTAAAATAAGGAATTCACTATTTATACCTACATCTTATAATTTTCGATAACACTCACCGAGTAAAGAGCTGTCGTCAGCACGAGGTTATTTGTCCACCGGCTTTTGTCTGCTTGTTTGTAACCTTACCTTAACTTGAATGGGCCGAGACGAACCATATTCCAGGACTTCAATTTGATTAATCTCTCACACACCACAATCATGTTTACAAATGTTTCACGTACTCGTGATAGTCGTTCTGAGAAGTTGGCAGGCCTGTTTCTCTTGTGAAATTCTAACTTAGTTCTTGCACATCTCCGGGGTGTGGATATGACCATGTGTACCATGGAATGAAAGAACATGTGTTATGTGGCGGGCGCGTGCGAGCAGATGCCATGTTTTATTTCACAGTGAAATAGGGTCTGGCGTATTGTTATAACACCGTCCTAAACTAATATTATTAGTAATTAGTAGGTACATTGCTGGTAAGCGTACATTTCCCATTTATTATTTTCTCATACATTTAGTAAACTACATGTCTATTTGGCCGAGTGAAATGAAGGTCTTCGTTTCGGCAAATAAAATCGGATTTACGGCTGTTCTCCTCTACAGGTCGCATTTCTCAACCGATTCTCGTGAAATTTTGTGAGCAGGTTTGATAATAATGTAGAGTTGCTTAGTCAAATCAGTTTTAGAAATTTTTGAAATTTTAAATAAAAAATACGTGCACAGCTCACAGAGCCACTAGTTCCTATGTCTTTAATATAGTGTTTCATGTTTATGTATGACTGTTTCTTTCTTGCCAACAAAAAGAAATGTATTTTCTATCCCTTAAATTAGTGTTTGCTCAAATTTATTATGTGACGTTGGCTCGTCAACCTTGGAAACGAGCACGCAAACAGATTGAAGTGTTTTGGGATCAGAAGCGACGCATAAAAATAGACTTTCAGATTATTTAACTGAGTAACGCCCTCATAGAAAAACTATTTATTTTCAAACTTTGTCCATTTGTTTAGTAACTTATACACATTTATTTTGTAAGTTTGTTTACCAACTACGCCCGTCGCCCGTATCTGAATATATGTGGCTTAGATATATTGTTTTTTTTTAATTATAATTTTGCGTTGGGAGCGTTCGTGGCCCAGCGGCGCCCGCGTACCGCGTGCGGTATGCGAGGTTAAGCAATGTCTGGCGAGGTCAGTTCTTGGATGGGTGACCGCTTTGAGTGGTTCCTTACTGAGCGCTCCCGTGCTTTGGAAGGCACGCTAAGCCGTTGATCCCGGTTGCTGTCTATGATATCAGTCGTTAAGCCAAGTTAGAGGCCTCCGGGCGGCTTGAGAACTTCTAACAGTCAAGTTGCCCACTCACTTGACAAGCCTAATCCCAATAAGGTCTAGTTTCGCCCTTGGGTTGGAACGTCAGATGGCAGTCGCTTCCGTAAAAACTAGTGCCTACGCCTATTCTTGGGATTAGGTAGCGGATCCCAGGCATCCTGCAGGATGCAACTGTACTGGGAGTAACGCTAGGAGGATGATGATTTTGCCTTCTATTATAGTTTTTATGTAATTGTTATGTCGCATCAGGTGCCCCATCATATTCCTTCTTCTAAATAATATGATTATAATCAGAAAATATGTTTTTTTTTTCTTATTTAAATTCGATAGATATCAAAAAGAACATAACTGAATTTTGGATTGTGTACCTTTTGAGTGCATCAGACTAGTTATTACGTTACTGGATTCGTCTTAGCTTTAAAATGAAACGGCCATTTTAACTAAAAACAGAGTTTTTTTTTTAAAAGCTAGGGAGGTCTGATACCGGATCCAGTCAAAATTGGAAATAAAAATGAGGATCGCTGCATTACTGAAATAAATAGGTTACGAAGAACGGTTGCTTGAAACACTGTAAAGTACGAGGGCATAAAAATACCGTATTTCATAGTTATATTTACAGAAAAGGCAGCGTTCGTGGAGAGCGTTTTAGGGGTTTCACATGCGCGATGCCTACCCTAAACTACACTAAACTGTAGTTGCTTGGCAATTACAACTGCCACAATCCATTTGAGGGTGAGAAAAGTAGGCAACTCTGGCTGCCAAAAGCAAGCGAAAAACAAAAAATCTTTTACACCACATCTTACCAAAAAGCGAGTTCTTCCGCACGCTGCGCGTCCGGAAAACCCACTTTTTGGCCAAGTGGTGACGTAAAATTGTGTACAAAGTACAAAACACGGATCGTAAAACAGAAAGCCCTCTCTCGCATATTTATGACCTTCGCCTGCGGCTCCGGCCTCAAACATCTGCGATATCTACCTTTCTTTATTTTACAACTCTTGTATCGTAAATAGCTATTTTAGTTTCACATTTTCCAGCACTGCCTCATGTAGATTACATACACCCTGTATACTCTGAACTTTTTGCTTATAAGTATAAGTTATTCGTATCACTGGGATCATTGTATTCTCATGGTCTGTGTAATATCCTCATATTACGAGCAAACATTATGTAACTATGCGAAAAAATATCCCGGCGTGCTGGCCACATATTTCCCCGATGTGTTGCAAAAACTGGACGTTTTTCCGGGCATGATACACATTATGAGGTTATTTGAAGACGAACGTACAATAATAATACTATACGAACAATGGCAGTATTAAGTAGTATACGAGTAGGTATTTGTGCGGGTGGGGTCCGCTGGATGCGGGTGGCGCAGGACCAAACATTGTGGTACTCTTTAGGGGAGGCTTGTGTCCAGCAGTGGACGTCATTCGGCTGATATGATGAGTTGGTACTATTTCTCTGGCTCAGTGACCAATCAAGAATCTAGATCTAGATTATATTTGAATGTATGAGTTCATGTGTAGGTATTGATCCTATATGGTTATGTCCAGTGATCGTAACTTTTGTAGCATTTTCGGTGCAGCCTAGTGGTGTTAACGGAATTGGGATAAATGACTCAAATTCTTATGAATCATTAGCATTAATAACGTTAACATTAACCTTAATTAACCGTTTAAATTGTATTTGTCCATACCAACTCCGTTAACACCACTACGCTGCACCGAAAATGCTACAATATTAAGATCACTGATTATGTCAGATGTGAAAAGAGAAGGTGTTCAGTTTTAGATCGGTTTTTACTCTTATAAAAACCTCTTTAAACCCCCCACGCGGAACGCAAAAGAGGGGTGTTATAAGTTTAAGACATGTATCTGTGTATGAGTGTGTCTGTCTGCGGACTCCTAGCTCTTAAACCGATTTGAATGCGGTTTTTTTATTTGTAAGCAGGTTTTCCAGCGATGGTTCTTAGACATAGTTTATCAAAATCGGTTCAGCCTTTATTTAGATTTTTAGAAAAGCGCCTCCGCTCCGCAACGTTTATGCGCCGCGCTCTGTGCGTTTCAAACATTAAAGTGTATCACATTTTGAACATTTTTATTTACGTGTCAGTGGTCCTCACGGTCTGTTTCTTCTCGTCATAGTAAGATTAGTAAGTAAGAAAGTGCGATTATAACGAATGTTTTATGCATATTTATAATAAAATAAGAAAACAAACAGTACCATCTCGATTCATTTACCGTTGATCATTTAAACCAGAGATTCGCTGGCTTTTAGTAACTTCACCTGTCCACGTCTCATCACTCTTCGAACTTAATAGCAGTCAAAATAATACTCCCCCAAAGCGTATCACATACAAGCAAATCGCACAATAAAGTTAAACCACTAAGTCACCAACAAGCAATAATAAACTCTAACTACACACGTTTAAGGTATAGTTTGGCCTAGGTGGGCAAATAAAGGCAGTCTCACTATGTTATTAATAAAATTGAGTCTGGTATTTTCATATAAAAATATTCTTTTGTCTGCGTTTCGCTGAATGTACACAACTTTCAGGTGAATGTTGGTAATATGTAAAACATTTGTACCTTGTGTAGTGAAGTTTTATTCTGTTGATTTACGGTTTCTGTATCTTAACATTTGGAGAAAGATTCTGCTTATTTACGTTTCGAACAAACATAATTTGATAATGAGGTTGTCTTTGATTATCTCGATTATTACTCTCTCATAAAGTAAAACGATCTAAGAGGGTTATGTCGCGTTTAATCTGGTGCCGCTTAATGTTCAATAAAACGTACACACAATTTCAATGGAATAAATATCACATAAGGCGTACCTATTTCTCTTGTTAAACTTAGTTTTAGAATAATATCAATTCAAATGTTTCAAACAAATTTGTAACCTAAGTGTCTTTTAAATATGAAAAATTTACAGAACTGTGAACTATATCGCCTTCTTAAAAGGAGTTGCATGTAGTTAATTAATTATAAATTATAAATTGTTCTACCATAAAATATAAACCGAAATACGTAATACCTAAACTCAGCCTTTACAACACTTTCAATCAGATAGATAGGTACCTGGCTTTCAGCGCATCTTCCAAATTACTCTCCAAGTTATTATGCCGCCATGACTGAAACAGGCTGAAATATAGAGCATTTCGCTAATTGGCATTCGGGCCGCGCCGATATTTTCAAACCATTTTTCAGCCAAAGTGGATTAATGCTTGCCTATTCGTTCTCGGTAGGCAGTGAGCGAGTGTGTGAGAGAGTTTTTATATTCACTAAAACTAGGGGTTCTGTAAACTGCAGACTTCGCGAGTAATATTTTTTATCTACATCCATATCATACATACCACATCAGCCGAAAGACGTCCACTGCTGGACATAGCCCCCCCCCCAATGACATGGGGGGTAAATGCCATAATCGTCACGCCGCCAGTGGTCTTGGTCGTAGTTTTAGGATATACCCGGATCCATATCATAACTTCCCTACAATATATTCAGAAACGATATACACCAATTAGATTACATCCTGTATAAACAAATGGTTTATATTAAGAAACCTGTATCTGTGGTTGTATCTTAATGTTTACATTAAAGTATCGATAACGATACTTTTTAATTTCATCCAAATTTGGAACATCTTAAAAAGAAGAATCATATTTGGAGCGTTTCGTTATTCGAAAGGCACCTGCCGTCCACTTTGGCACCGAATCCCATGGCTACAAATAAGTTAATACTACCCACTAACCCCACCCCCACCACTAACTTGAAAATGCAGGCCACATCTATGGGTGAATTGCAAGAAAAATGTACATAGTTAAGAACTTAATTAGGCCTACTTTTTTATTGATTCCTTTGTGTAGCGAAAATTAGTCGTACAATTTATATGGGTAACTTTCGTAGCACAAAGGAATCAATAACAATGTGGCCATAATTAAGTCCTTAACTATGTTCAAATTATTTGCAATTAATAGGGATTATTTGCAATTCATTGTAGAAAACTTAGAATATGCATGTATTTTAATTTAATCGTATGGCATTTATTTACGAACCGTGAGATCTTCGAGAAGACAAGTATGGTTGCCAGTTTATGCATGTAGATAAGACTGTAATTAATTAGGCATTAAAGCACCTGTGTAATGTTAAACCCACACTCGCATTATAATTCCTTTCATTATGTAACACCCACATAAACTACTATTACGTTTCCAACCTTCATGGCCGCGCCATTTTGAAAAAATCCAAAAACAATAAACAACATTATTATCAAACCTGCTTACACAATTTCACGAGAATCGATTACGAAATGTGACCTGAAGAGCAGGGGTCGGCAACCTTTTAGTGGCCAAGGGCCATATAATAGCTCAAGACATTGACATGGGCCGCAGTCTTTAATAATTCGTGACTTTATCAAACAAACGGTACCACATTTTCGTAGCATACAAAAAAGCCCGGGGGCTTGCGGGCTGCATGGAAGGGGTGCGCGGGCCGCCTGTTGCCGACCACTGCTGTAGAGGAAAACAGCCGGACATTGATAGACATACGACATATTTTTGTCCAAACGGAACTGGAGACGTTTTGCTCGGTTAATAAACGGCAATACAACGTGTGTACACATTAACAACGGTAAAAATATATATTTTTACGTTTACAATGAACAGAACTTGCAAAAATGCACGTAAAACGTAGAACTTCAGCTGATTTAAATGCAATTTTATATAGAATAGATTTTTAAATAAAGATGAAAAAAGAATTATTTAAGCACAAGTGTCGTAATAAAATCAAACCCGCGTGTGTTATATCCTGGATTATACGAACCTAAACACGAAGTACTAATACTACTAATATAATAGCTATTTACGATACAAGGGTTGTAAAACAAAGAAAGCCCGATATTGCAGATGTTTGAGGCCCGAGCCGCAGGCGAGGGTCATAAATATGCGAGAGAGGGCTTTCTGTTTTACGACCCATGTTTCGTACACAATTTTACGTCAACACTTAGCCAAAAAGTGGGTTTTTCCGGACGCGCAGCGTGCGGGAAAATGCGCTTTTTAGCAAGGTGTGGTGTAAATAACTTCACAGTACATATGATGCTAGATTACCGCACGAGTGCGGTAATCAGCAGATTACGTGCATATGTCGAAACTTTAAAGAGCCATATGTACTGTAAAACGTTGTACGATACACGTGCGAACAGGTAATTCGCAACTCGTGTCGATTTATAACACTCCCTTCGGTCGTGTTTCAATTTATCACCACTCGTTGCGAATTTCCTGTTCTCTGCACTTGTATCGTAATGTACTAATATATAAATAAGGAAATGTGTTGAAAAATAACCTTGTTATGTTGCTACTCGTATGTAACGTTGACCGATACAAATACATGTTTCTATTCGCTAAATGATTATAAACATTAAAAATAATTGTTCATTAGATCAGTAATTGATGACTAGCGCGTAAGCTGTTTCTTGAGAAATATAAACTACCCGTCTCTTTACGAGTATAAGTGCTGTAATTGGAAAGAGTCAGAATTATCTCGCACGCGTTCTTATGGTAGCCGTGCTGAGTTCTCTCAGTGCCTCTCTGGCGGAAAGGGATTTATACGTGAGTCGGCAAAAAATAAGTGTATTGACTTTGATCTATGGCTCGTCAAACCGAGACGCGATCATTCTATCCGACAAATCTATTCCGGGCGTGGCGCTGGCAACAAGTATTTGAATTAATATTATTCGGGGCTACGAAGCACAGCCTAGTATCACTGCAACAATTGCTTCATAGGAGTATGTAAAAAAAACATGCAGACATAATAAAATTACAAAATTTCGATGATAAAAAATATATAATGTAGCCTAGAGATATAGTTTTATTTTTCCTGTAATATTTATATTGATTTTTTTTTTGGTAAACTTGGGAGATAAGCGGGTGAAGAATTTATTACAATTTCCTTCATAAATCGAAATTTATCCACCATATAACAAGAAAACTGTTTCAGTATGGCCAATTCAAACCATTTCATATGACCCCCCACTTGGCACAGTCACTTGACTTTGAACTTTTTATCCCCCCCCCCCCTATCTTGTATCGGTAATTTTTCACAGAAAATAAAAATACATGTTAAATGCATCTGGATTAGCCTTTTTTATAAGTTTATAACTGTTCCTAATTTCAAACCGATTGCATACCTCTTCCTCCTTCTCCTCCTCCCTCCTCCTCTCTCCTCCTCCTGGGATCCTTGGGATACTTTTCAGCGATGTGACAGACAGACAGAGCGGCACCAAAAGGGTTCCTTTTTACCATCACGGTACGATACCCTAAAAATGGAGTATTTTGAACTAACCAACTGGAGCAAAGTACCTCCTCCCCCCTAAAAAGAACGATTCCATTATAACACCACTACTTCCTCATTAGGCTCATTAGGTATGTGGTGTTGTGTTCCTGGTGATGAGTAAGATCGCCAGAGCTCCCGAGGATGCGCTGTGTTGAGAGTGAAGGACCTACAAATGATGTCTTTAGCTGTCAACACAATGGGCACTCGTGGCCAGCGGTGCCCGCGTACCGCGTGCATTATGCGGAGGGCCCAGGTCAATTCCTGGATGGGTGACCGCTTTGAGTGGTAACTAGTGGGTACTAGTGGTGAGCGCCCCCCTACTTTGGAAGGCACGATACGCCGTTGATCCCAAGTTAGAGGCCTGTGGGTGGCTTGAGAACTTCTAACAGTCAAGTTGCCCATTCACTTGACAAAAGGGGGTCGAAGTTGCACCAGTCCGTAGGGAGTACCCACTGTTACCCTACACGTGACCCCTGGGTGGTGCTAAAAGTGCCACAAACTGGCAACCGTACTGTCTTCTCGAAGATCTCAAGGTTTGAAATGATTGCCATACGAGAAATAAATAAAATAACACAATGAATTCTCAAGTAAAAGGGTGATTACTGTGATAAAACAACAGTTGGCGGGCCATAACCTTGTTTGTCAGCGTGAAAGTAGTAAAAAATGGTGAACTCGAGAAACTAAAACTCCTCAGGGCACATAGGTAATGTGTTTACCCAGGATTGAGCTACCGTTGTACATTAGAGTGGTATTACACTTATCCAATATTTCTACCCAATTTCTATGTCCAACGTTTGGTCAAATTTAATTTCTATGAAAATTTGATGCACATTGGACAAAGATTTTGACTAACTGGAAATCCTTCGGGGGATCCGGGTATATCCTAAAACCACGACCAAGACCAGAGGGCTGGGCAGCAGCATCCCTGGAGCGCGGTGGAGATACTGCGATCGCCAATCCACATGCCATGCGTGGCGATTATGGCCTTCTGAACTGGTTCGATCGAGATGATCTCTAACGTATGGAATCTCGAACGTCATCATTCTATACAATGTCACGATAGACATGCATCTCGATCGGACCGAGAATGGGCCCCCAGATCCTGAAGACAGTGGGATCGATGAAGCGTGTAAGTCACTTGGTTTTTATGGTCTCAGTTTAGAGCACATTACTTACGCTGGTAACGAAATTTTCATCGTTTAAGCATTCTTATAACCTTTGTATGACATATAGTTATTTGCCCAGTAATCTCACGCGAACATTAAAAAAATCTGCAGCTAGGCAATCATTGGAATTTTAAAGAGGTGAAACGCAAGAGCGTAAGTACTTATGTTAATATATCATCGCAATATGTCACAAAGGCGTTCCGAAATGGAGCCCTGCATTATATTGCCATCTCGAGGAAAAGGTTCTTCCTTTGTGTTCCTGTCGTGTTGATTATTTATGAGTTGGAAAGTAATAAAGACACAATTTAACACATATTAAAATTCCAATAATATTTCCTGATGATTTAAATATTCTATTATTCAACTACACTGCCTTGTTGTAAGTAAGGCAGAACATTTAACTTGCCTAATCGATCCATATATCAATTAAAATAACAGTAATATAAAAACAATACTCGTGCACTATAATTACATATTCGTCGGTATAATAATAAATTGTTTACATAATTGTTACAACCCTATAGCCACGGCATGGCTAATTAGAGAAAAACTGCACGCAAGCAATAACAATGGCTGGCGAATACTCCATAGAGCGTCGAGCGGCAACGGGCTCTGCAGGCTGAAGCACTTTGTTGTGTCAACCCTCGCTTGTCTTGTCCGCAGGGTTGCCAGTACAAAGGATGTACAACGGAAAATCGTTATACTTTCGTGTTTTAGGTTACCTCCTATAGTCAAAGGCTTTTATGGACAAGTGGCGCGTTTAGCGGCGCGGCGCCCGAGTCGAAAGTTGCGCAAATACTCTTATGATCTCCTGACAGCACGCGTGTCTGCGTCGTCATCTCACCTTTATAAAGGGGGCCAATGCGAAATTCTTAAAAATTCGGACTCGCGTTTCTTGTAACCCCCACTTCATTGCATTATTTTTTGTTACGGCGATAGTGATGCATGTTCTGCAAAAAAATCAACTGTCTTATTACGGTTCAACAGATGAAGCGATTGCTAAGGCCAAGTAAAAAAATACCGATAAAATTGCACTTCTCTCCAATTATTTATTTTTATCTTTTATTTGTTAAAGCAATAAAAGTAATACCGTGAAATATGCCTTCTTTGCCTCCAGGGGATATTTGGTTTGCCCAAAAATTAAGTTAATTCTTGTACATAGTAAAATACAACCAATTTATGGCAACATAGCTATTATTAATAGAAATTAGGGTATATTTATGATGTCACCGTGTATTATCGGTTTAAAGATTATTTTTTCTCAAAAGAATTTATACAATTCGCTTACATGAAAACTTAAAACTAATAAAAATAAGGTTACGTGAAACATGGACAAGAAATATTATTTATGAAATACTCAGGAAATTGTATAAATCTTTCGAAGTTGAGATGTTTTTCACGGGTAATAATGTGTCGATATTTCCAGGTGAGTTAAGAAAAATCGAGTTTCAGGAACATTTCTAATACTGGCTGAAGAATATAAACCATAGAGGATTTGTGTTAAATTTTGAATTAAAAATGGTTATTGGAATAAAAAGTGCGTGTATTTTTTAAACCTTGATTGTTTATCATTGTCCAGCAGCAAAAAGAGCTCAGAATAATACCTTGGGATATCCTACCGATTCCGCAAGCATAAGAGGGTAATGCTTTCTAGATGAATGATTACGAAGTTAGATTTATTTTTGCTCGTAATTCATTGGTTAGTACGATGGGTATTTAATAATGTATTTTTTAAACCTTGATTGTTTATCATTGTCCAGCAGCAAAAAGAGCTCAGAGTAATACCTTGGGATATCCTACCGATTCCGCAAGCATAAGAGGGTAATGCTTTCTAGATGAATGATTACGAAGTTAGATTTATTTTTGCTCGTAATTCATTGGTTAGTACGATGGGTATTTAATATATAAAAAGTAACCCTAATTTTCTTAATGTAATTAAACTAAAATACAAGCAGGGTTTCAGAAAATATGATTTATTTTAGGCTATAGAGAAATCCCTTGTAAAGTGCTTCAAATTACAAAAAAGAAAATTCCACAGATGTAACAAATCAATCCAAAATAAAGACAACCCTAGCCGTTTTCAATCGATTTGTGCAACTTGTATGAAAAAGCGAATAAGTGCTATACAACATTGCCAACCCATAATATGCAATAATTTGCATAGCTAGGACCTAAAGGTTTACATGGAACGCCATCATTACCCAAAATCATTGACTGATCCTTGTCTCAACTACATTGGAGCTATAGTTTCGGCAAAAATCAACATGAACATCGTTGGCAAAAGTCCAGGTAACTGTCCGCGACAAATACCGCCATAAAAGCGGGTTGAATGTTTATTTCAAAATTATTTCTACTCATAAATGCATGAATATGTTAATGGTATTGCCTATTGTAGAAAAAAAGATATAATATTCACGTTTTTAAGAAAATAGCAGGCAAAGTTGACATGTTTCACGTACATACTCTCTAAAAAAACCGTTAGTCTAAACTAATATTATTTTGTAGCTTTATAAGTTTATGTGTAGGCGGTAATCTCCGGAACACTTCCTATTTCAAAAAATCTTTTACTTATTTATAGAACGGGAGATTCCGGATAGACATGAGCTTTATATTCTCCAGGGGCTCCGCTTCCGGTCTATGTATTACCCGGGCATAGCCGCGTGGGCAGCTATTAACTTATAAAATTTATGCTTAAAATTAGTTTAAGTATGACATACACATCCATGCCGTCTATCAAAGTACTCGTATTAAGAGTTTACCAGTTAGTAACGTAACACGTAACAAAAAATTGAAACTGTCGAAGTTTTTCCCTCTTATTTCGTGTTACATAATATGAAGTGGCGCAAGCGGCGCGGAGTGGTTTGTCGTGTCAGCCCTAGCGATGCACGCTCCAGGGTTGTCACTTACTTGTGTAACAAAGCTCGAGAATGCCTACGTTTCCAGCTTTGTAACACGAGATTTCAATTTTGTAAAGCTTTTATTTTAAAAGCCCTTGACTTATTTATTTAGACATTGAATTGTCATTGTTGCGCACTTATATTATCGTCTTTAAGAATGATTTTAATTGAAATAGGCAAATTATTTGCCATTTAAACATAGACATTTTAAAAGGTTTTATTAAAAGTCGAGTCCCAATCTTGTTTTAAGCTGTATAATTTCTCATTTCTAGACGAACAAATAATGGTAAACTATGTGCTCAGGTACATCTAATACAAGCCAAATGAGTAAGATACATAACTGGCTGATATAATTTATGGGTATTAAGGCTCGGTGTTATAACAGCCTGTTAGTTAATATTTCGATATTTTTACGGAAATTTGCTCCACCAAATATGATTGGCGATTTATTCAAAAAATCGTAAGAATAGAGATTATTTCGATTTTTTTTCAGAAGAGTCTGTAAAATTACTAAAACGTTACGCTGACGAAAGGTAACGACGCGGCGACATGATTTAAATTTATTTCGATTTGTTTTTGACGGTAGCTGTTAGATAATGAGACATTTTGCTATTTATTGCTTCGTGTACATGTAATAACCCATCACACAGTGCCACGAAACAATAATTAGCTTCATCAATGTGTGGGAACTTCAGAAAATTATATAAGTTTCTTCAGTATTCTTCAAGTTTGAAACAATCAACGTCTGTCACCTGTCAACATGAGAATGACATTCTGAATGATTATTATTATTGGTTGGTTGTGGGCCATTTTATGCCGCTTCGACCAGTATTTGATCTATTGTGGCAGCCCTTATAGTTCGTTGATTATACACACAGCTTCCAAGAATTTCCAGACTCTTTGGGCTGCAATTTGTTGTATCTCCTCTGGTTGCATGATGTGCCTCCCTAGGTAGATACTTCTTTTGCGCATAAGTGGTCCACACGAGCAGAGGATGTGAATGGCTGCCTCTTCTGACTCTTGGCAGAACCTGCATGCTGCGCTTTGTTTTAAACCCATTTTAGTAAGGTGTTTGTTTAGTTTGCAGTGACCAGTGAGTATTCTTGTCACTGCGCAGGTTTTGTGTCTTTTGAGTTGTAATAGATCTTTGGACAGCTTGCCATTATAACCTTCTATTAAAGCTTTCGATTGTACCAGTCCTTTTGTGAACTTCCACAGATCGATGGCTTTTGATTTGTTGTTTAGCAGAGAGCTTACCTTCCGTTTGGTTATACCGCAGAACGGTTCTGGGCCGATCAGGGGTATGTCTGCACCCTTCCCGGTACCCATCTAAGTATTACTTTATTGGATTTGGCGAGGACGTTTAAATTGTTTTTACAGTTCTGGACTAGCTTAGAGTTGGACTCTAAGGATTCTAATGCCAGCAGAGCAGCCTGGCTGTCCGAGTTGATGTAGATGTCTTTGTGTCTTAGGTTCATATCAAGGTTCATTTCCACACATTTAACAATGGTGAAAATTTCGGCTTGAAATATTGAGGCCTCTCTGCCCATGCTGACGCTGATTTTGAGCTTTGGTCTCTCACCATAGATCCCGCAACCCACATCTTCACCTTTCTTTGAACCGTCTGTATACCATATGTGGCTTCCAACTTTGAAGTCCATTTGGTTGTTTGTCCATTTGTCTCCCGGAGGTATTTCCACGGTATACAATTTGTTGTAGTTATGTTCGATATGCATGTTATCTGTAGGCATGCATAGGGTTTTGTTCTCAAAAACTGAGGCTTCTAATTTGGCTAGTGCTTTTGAGCGCCATTTTAGCCTCGTCAATGAGCATATCCTGTATATGCACAGCTTGGCCACCTTTTGCACTTGCAGGTGGAGTGGTGTTATGTCAAGCAGTGCGTCGAGCGCTGCCCCGGGTGTTGAACTCAAGGCTCCTGATTTGAATGGATTCTGAATGATAGAACCCTAGACTATTAGGTCAGCCACAGACGATATTTAGTAGTTTGATAAGTCATAAATGGTATAATTTCAATAATTTCATACACATTCCGCGCAAACTGTCAATAATTTCATACACATTCCGCGCCAGCTCTTGTGAATCGACCTGTACTATTTTTAACTATCAAGTTTCGGTTATGGCAGTCCCATAGTTTCGTAACCGCGTTTAATTTTTATTATATCTCTGTTTTAGTAGAGACTATAATTCAACAACAAACAAATTTATTCTGACGTCATTTACAAAATGTACCCGTGAACCAAAGTGACTTAATTTTTACAGCTAAAAAACGCTAAACTTCCAGCGCAACGCTAACAAGGTAACGGGGTCGAGAGTGGAAACTAGCACTCTGTAAAATATTAAATTTAATGACCTGTTTTTGTCACAGAGAGCTATTGCCCGGCCTCGCAGATTTCACTTTAATTATTAAAACATTCTGTCCCTCTTCCCCTCAAAAGTTGGGAGATTAATAATTGGAAGTTTTGTCTCATTTGACAGCCCCGCGAAGATGGTAACGCAAATTCTCGTATCTGCTATGAATGAATCGGGATAATTGTTACGACTTTCGCTTTCGCTTGTTTTGGTAGTCAAACAAACTCGAGATGAAAAGTATTGACGATCTGTCAAAGGACTGACGAAAAACATTCATCATCATTTCATCATAGTTGTCATTTAGGATTCCGTAGCCAAAATGGCAAAACAGAACCGTTATTGTTTGGTCATTTGTGTCACAAGCATTTTATTCAAAACATTTAAGGTGTATTGATCTTATGATCATAATATACTTGATGGACAAATTCATGTTATGTTAAAATGGGTGTTTTTCCGCTTTCAGTGCGAGAAACTCGCATGTTGGGGCGCTTTGCTCATTGGCGCTTCCCTGTAGCTAGTACACATGCGATTTTGCTACGAGCGAACGTAGTTCTAATACGAAATTGCTGGCTCTGAATACATTTGCATTTCAAATAGACGTTATTCCCACTGAAAACTTACGTTTTTATCAAAATGAGCTGAACAAGTAGAAACCGCGTAATTTTTTTGTATAGTGCCTTCTTTATTGTAGCAACAGGAATCGAGTATCAACTGTCAACCTTTTACGGTTAATGAGATAGGTACAGCTCGCTGACAGGCAGGCGGATGGACAACAGGGCTATAGGGTTCCGTATTCAAAAGGTGTCAACGAAACCCTATTACTGTCTTCACCTAAAAACGTGCTCTGGTGTAACTTTGATGAATACTGTGAAGGAATAAATAAAATAATAGAATACTTACTACAAAACACCCTAAAATGTCACCTCGCAGACTTAGAATACCATATTGTCGAATTGTAAACTTTATGTCTTCGCTATAGAGTTGTCTTCACAACGACACTTGTACGCGCGAGCTTGCCACAGTTACAGCAGAATGGCAGTGTAGGTGAAATTGTGAAGCGAAGATCGATACCTGCCTCCCTTGGGACACAGTGTAGATTTATTTATCAGTACATTTACTAGTGACGCTTAGAAAAACTGTGTTTTTTTTTTAAAGATATTATCACCCCTCATTTCTCTGCTACCATATGACTGAGTTGGCTCATGTTTAAACTTAAAAATCATTTTGTTTCATTAATACGCCTACCAAATTTCAAGGCATTCCAATCAACGATATTCACTCAAATTATTGCAAAACAATAGTGGATTGTTAACCAAGGGTTGAAAGCCAGACATAACAGACGACATTTTTTTATTCTCCATAGTTGGGGGCTGAAATGGGTGGTTTCACACTTTGCTTTTTATTTCGAATACGAGGAAACTAAAACAATGCCAAATAGGTATCCAAAAAAGTTTCTTAATCAGTCAAATCCTATCAATTCGTTTTAAAATCGTTAGTTGGACCGTTTTGGCGTACATTTTAGTTTTCAACCCTAGGGGTGGCATGTCTCACTGTCAACCCAAATTTTAGAGTATATGAGAAGCGTTTATATACTTACCCTCGATTTTTCCAGTAGACTCGGTGAATTTCACTGGTCGTCCAATTATCAATCGTAATGGCAAGTAATCTGGGAGAATCTTTCACGCAAAATACAATATCGGAGCGGCGTTCAGTTTTACATTACCAACAAACTCAGGACACCTATCTGATTCGATTATTTGTAGGGTCACGCTCTTTAATTTGGAACCCAATTCGCAAAAAAATCTTTGAATTTCTATACAGTTTGGATAGAGTCTTCAAACTTACATAATTTGCTTCTATGTCCCAATAACCGTCGAAACACTCCGCTTTTTCGTGTTTGTAGTATCTCATATTTCCCTCAAAATTCACAGTTTTCGAGATATACGGCAACAAAGTTTTGGCAATTTTGGGCCAAAAAATAGTTTTTTGGACGTAACTTTTGTTAAAATAAGTTGAAAATAAAATCTCTCTTACGTTTTGAGAGACGTCAATATGGAACAGTTATGTGTACATTCCATGTATATAAGTGCATAAACAACATACTTATATAGAAAAGAGATCTTTTTTTGGAATAAATTATAAAGAAGTAAGTATTCAATTCGGCTCTTGAAAATGTAGATAAAGAATTGAAGAACCGATAATCGTTAGTGCAATATATCTTTAGTTTTGACGGACGGATATCAACTCAAAACTCGTCAAAAATCGATGTACGTACGGAGCCTCTTAAGAGTAAAATTAAAGTTTTTGACTGTATGTATGTAATGTATCATTATCACCCAAAAAGTTAATAAAAGTTAAGGTACTGTGTAATTTACTACTGCAGCCAGGGGGTGCTGTCACAGTCAGAATAACCAATATCTTCGCACCTGTCGCCCCCGCTTCAAAGAAGTTCCAGATAACTGCCTGTTTGGAGCCTCATAAAAATAACTTTTTAATTTAAGGGATTGAAGACGCTCCAAAGTACTTCAAAGTTGCCAATGTTTGGGGTTGCTGATAATAATTGAATTTGGAAACTCTCGTAGGTGACACGGAGTTGGATGTGTCTCGAATAAATTGTGACGAACCTTGTAGGTTTTTCTTTTTTGCTCAAAATTAATAAATCATCGGTTCATCTGCGACGGAATTCAATCAACCCAGTGTTGGTATAGATAGACTCAAGTTTCTCATCCTCCTAGCGTTATTCCCAGTACAGTTGTATCCTGAAGGATGCCCGGGCTCCTCTACCTAATCCCAAGAATTGGCGTAGGCACTAGTTTTTAAGGAAGCGACTGCCATCTGACCTTCCAACCCGAGGGGGAAACTAAACCTTATTGGGATTAGGCTAGTCAAGTGAGTGAGCAACTTGACTGTTAGAAGTTCTCATGCCGCCCGGAGGCCTCTAACTTGGCTTAACGACTGCTATCATAGACAGCAACCGGGATCAACGGCTTAACGTGCCTTCCAAAGCACGGGAGCGCTCAGTTAGTAACCACTCAAAACCGTCACTCATCCAAGGACTGACCTCGCCCGACATTGCTGAACCTCGCATACCGCACGCGGTACGCGGGCGCCACTGGGCCACGAACGCTCCGTATAGACTCAAGTTTATTGAGTCCTAATTTCAAGAACTTGACCCGTTTTTAAAAAACTTCCGAGTATGTTGAGTCGTGAATAGAGTCCTTTTTCAGCCCTGTGTCCTGTAATCACAACTTAAGCTTAAGAAAAGACTCCAACCAGCCGATCATATCTTTTATAGTTTATTTACAAGGTAAATAAAAGCTTTTTTAATACAGTTGCTCAAAAAGTGCTACTTTACGTAGCTGTTTAGCGTGCGGAAAGTTAGTTTTCGCGCACTAGTGCTTTTCACTTTTCCAATTTTTTTTAAATTTATGCTTGTTCCAATGCATGACTCCTTATTGCTGGGTGTTAAATATTAGTTTCCTTTAAACGTCGTAATCAACATAAAAACCTACTGTTAATATCAGAATACGAAAAATATACACATTTCATATTTTATTACTTACCTCTTCATCATTATAACACGTTTATTTTTTAATATTGAATATTGAAAAACCGTTCTTAATAAGTTGTCTGAGTGGAACGGAATAGCTGCCTAAACGCCTGTCAAAGAAGAGGCGTTTTTACTTACTGCAAGCATGTTTTAAGTTTCTAAAGGCAACATTCGATATTATTTTTATAAATATTACTTGTTGTTTTTCTTATTTTTTCGCAACTGTATTAAAAAACGTCGTTCAATACACGTGCGGAAATGTCATTCTTCACTCGTCCCGAGTCTTGCCACTCGCCTGCGGCTCGTGGCATCCCTCGGTAGTCGTGAAGAAATGACATACTTTCCGCACTAGCATCGAAATGTACTATTTTTTTACTTAAGGCGTGCCTCAGAAAGAGTTGAGTAAAAGAATGAACCCTCACTTGTTTTTGACCAAAGATGAAATATGAGTGAGATGAATTAAAATGTGCTAATTGCTATAGTACTTTACTAAGTACGTGTACACGAGTAGGTTGCGTAATGTTAAGTTTTTCTACAAGCACAGTAGAGTACTAATCCAACTACAGTACTAATCTATTTAATGAATCCATTAAATTGTTCAATAGGCCAGGGTGGGTTGCACTAACTACGAATACAGACGGGTCAACGTTAAATATTTGTTTTCAAACGTATGCTCTTCAAGCACTTGCTAGAACATTCCTAGCGGAAAAGAGATTTGTAGTCGTAAGCGTGTGTGCAATAGTATATAATTATGTATGTATATTTAATGTATATATGTATATATATATATCTATGTATGTATTCAGGTATATATTTGGTTAAGTAGTTTAAACACCTTTTTTGTAATTAGCTCTACCTTAGGTTTTTTTTTGCTTTTATCACCTAGTTTGTCTCTTGCACCTACCTTCGCTATTTTCTGTTTGGCTCCTTGGTTGACTGGTAGAGAATGCCTTGAGGCATTAAGTCCGCCATTTGTACTGATTTATTTGTGCAATAAAGTTTAAATAAATAAATAAATATGGCGCCGACAGCTGTTATCCCATAGAAACTTGTCAAACTTTCCATACAATCAGATTTTCTGAGGGTAATTGGTAGAATCAGGCATTTATTTGCAGAATTCCATGGCTGATTTCTTTTCTAGGTTATTTGCTCGGTGAACGTGGTGCAAGCAACATCTCCTGTCAGCATCTCCTGATGATGCCTCGTAGAGAGGCGAAACACGTGTCGAGGTTTTGTCATTATTGGTGGTGTTTTTTTTAATATTAATTTGCATGTTTGCGCGTGTGGAGGGAGGGTGGGAGCATCAACTGCATGCAAAAATACGCAAGTGGATGTAAATCAGTATTATCACTAGTAAAATTAGAAAATAATATTGTTCTAGAATTTTATGAGCCGGCCATACCGCTGCTTAAAACGCACTGACGCACCGTAAACGCAGTGACGTGCCTCGTGCGTAACGTTTTTAACTCATAATTTCCTCCCTCTCATCCCTGCGGTTCCGTACCGCCACCTTAGCTAAGGCACCGTCAAATTTAAATTGACTTTTTTCCACGCCCTACGTCGCTGTCATCGTTTTTGTTACTTAGGTTCCTTTCCACCAGAGATGTGCTATGCTACGTTGCTATGGATGCGTTTCAGTCTAACAATCAAATTCATTCGTCCACATAGCCCAGCACTGGTGAAAA
This sequence comes from Notocelia uddmanniana, assembly GCA_905163555.1. Classification (NCBI taxonomy): domain Eukaryota; kingdom Metazoa; phylum Arthropoda; class Insecta; order Lepidoptera; family Tortricidae; genus Notocelia; species Notocelia uddmanniana. Next base: position 5,510,987 of record LR991057.1, read on the forward strand.
CTGGTTTCGTAGCATACATAGCTTGCACATCCTCGCAGCATAGCTGAATAGCGCATCTCTGGTGGAAAGGCACCCTTATGTATTTACACTTATTACCCGCGACTTTACCCGTAAAACTTGTCATCGCCTTAGAGAAATAATTGCTATTAAACTATTTTAGACACAGGCTTAATTATCGCTTTAGCATACAAACTTCTGCCTCACTTTTCACCTACTACATAATAACTACTACATATAACGATATACATAAAAGTATTATACGTAGGATGTCATTTTTTTAATCTGATTTAGACTATTAATATGAACAACTATACAATACGAAGATCTTGCTATAAAGCCAGTGACACGGCTGTTATTCCCTATGCTTTTGTTATGTTTACGTATTATGTTTGTATGTAGCGAATAAATGTTTATCTATATATGAACGTTTGTTATCTTAGAAATGGATTACCAAAATCTATTGGCAGAAGTTCAGAAAAATAGTAAACATACAAACCATAAAATTTAGTCGAATAATTGATCCTCTTCTTTGCTTAAGAGGGTAACAACGAGTCCACTAGCGCCCAATCGTAAAAATTGTGATTATTTAAATGTTTACAGATATTTAAGGAAAAGGGACCGCTATGTACTATATTTTGTATATTAATACCTTTTAAATACATTGAAAAAGTTATTACGTTGCTAGATTCGTCAATCTATGCGTCGAATGAAAAACGGCAGTTTTGTTTTTGAACTCAAAGATCGACAAATCCTGCAACGTAATAACTAGTTTGATGTATTCAAAAGGTACATAAGTACAAAATACAGTACATAGCAGTCCCCTTTTAATTTGTATCGTTAAATTTAAATAATCTCATTTTTTACGAGTGTCGCTAGTGTCCGTTGATACCCTCTTAAAAAGCACAGATGAAATACCATCCATTGTACAAGAATTCAGATCCGATTACGTTGACTCGATTTGTTGTCGACTTGTTTCACTTTGTGTGGCTTCTAAGCTGGATTGTGTACAATTGCGTTGTGCTGTGAATGCTTTGGTTAGGGACGTCTATTTTTATACGTTGCTTTTGATTCCCAATCTCATTTCACTGTATTTAGGGCGCTTCTTTCGACGCGCGCTGATCTTAAGTAATCTAAGTAGATGTAGAGTTTATCTCGTTCTACCTACCTTCCACGCAATTGCTGAAAGGTTAGATGGCAGAAATCCCATATAACGATAATTTGCAGTGATATGTATGTATATTTATAATCTGCTATACTGCTTATTAAAGTTTTTACATACATACACCCACATATAATGTTAGAAAGAGTTCGCCAAACATATTTAAATGTAGGTAATCGGGATTGTGGGAGACGTCCAGTGTAGGTCTGTAGGAGCAGTTTTATCTCAAGCGGATATATCAATAAACAGATTTTGATAATTATCGTGATTGCTATAGTCTGATCATTATCGATCTGATGATAACCAAAAATTTGTAAATGTGGCACGTAGGAATGCATCATAAAAAAATATGCGTGTCAAAATCGAAGTATTTGAACGTTAATAATAGCGCTCACATGTATATGATGTGTTTCCGAACGTGCTTGCTGCTCGTAAAATTAGTGATTTCCAGGAATCATTATCAGAAGGCGTACTCCGAACTTCGAAAATCGAACTTCGTGTCGTGCTATCCCTTTCACTCTCGTGTTATACACTATACGACGGAAAGGGACGGCACGATACGAAGTTCGATTTTTGAAATTCGGAGTACGTATTAGGCCCTCTGACATTTAGGAGTACAGTCAACATTAAATGTAGATGATCATTTAACTACTTTGTCGCACTAACTTAACAATACTGTGATAGTTGAGATGCGTCAAATACTGAAATGTTCATCTACTTTTGTTGTGGACTATTGGCTATGTGCGAAGTAGGTGGTGGGGGTAAGCTAGGCGATCGTAGCGCACACCATGGCAGAAATGTGTACTTACCGGGGACCACTGTCAAATTTACTTTCACGTTTTCTATTGGTTTCTTAACGGTTTCCTACGATTCGTTTCGTTTGTATGTATTTATTTATTCTCTTATTTATTTCAGTAAAATTTCCAATACCGGGTCTTTCTCGTTTACTAAAGTAAATAAAATATTAATGTGTCATTATTTGACATCTCTGAGTTTTGACATTGTCTCGGGACCTTTGACGTTTGACGTTTCTGACGTGCACATAGCCAATATGTGTCTCAAAATAATACTGTAAACATGATGAAAATGGCGAGTTATGTCAAAAAAGATGGCGGTTTGACAATGCTAATATTATAAATTTTTATAATTTATTATTTCTTATTATAAAATAAGAAAGTTAGTAATGTCTTATTAAGTAAAATTAAAAATGCAATGCAATAATTTTAATACATAAATTCTTCAAAAAAACCCTTTAGTATTGTGGGTTTTTACTGTATTAGTTCCGCTGTATTGTTGTACCTACACAGAATCTTAGCCTATCTTTTAATTTGTTTTCTTTTTTTTGATAGTAGAATACCAATGTACCTAATTGTGATTCGTATTTGTTATTAATTGGAGCCTCGACTGCCAACAAACCGCATTGTGGTTTGGCAGAAGTGTGTGATTACTAAAATTTGTGTTATTGGCGTGAATAAAGAACATTATTATTATTATTATTATTAAAACAGCATAGGAAGTTCATCGAACTGTTCTTTGACCAGTCCATGAAGTACAAAATAATGTAAACTTATATATTTTAACGGTATTTTAATGCTACCCGAATGATCAAAGTAACCCAGATTAATGTAGTTCCTTTCATAGATTTTACTAGATCGGAACGACCCTTTCATGTCCACGCGAACTATTTCACAGTTTGTTCTGAATGCGCTCGACGTCCAATAGCCCAAAGTGTGGTCAAAGGAGTTTGATATGGATCATTCTCACTTTGAATACATTAACTGGATATTAAAATTTATTCAGCGTGAAAAATTTACAGTGTGTGTCTTCCATGCGAATATAATATACACCGTGACCGTTAATAACCCGAAAGATTTAAGCTAACGATACTAGAGCCTAATTAGAGTATATAAAGTTATGTAACATATAGTCCAAAAACTCATAATTAAGGAGATATTAATTATTAACAACAAATCAAAAGTTAAAAAATCTCCTGTGTAACTCACCTTAAGGGCGTGAGCATGACGTAGCCACCTATTTCTTTTACACGTAGATACACTAACTGTATGGTTGTTAGCCAGTTTCATAAAGAAGTTTGGTATCTATCTACAAAAAGTTTTTAGTACCGAAAATATTTTCATCACGAGATAAAAGGATGCAACTAAAATACAGTGTAGTGTATTAAGCCGAATAATTATAATATCTTATCTTACACACTTCAATCTTAAGTAGCTTTTATGTTATCACTGAGAATAGAGATGTTTGTTCTGTTCTAAGTCGCGAGAGTGGTTCTTCTTATAACTGGCTAGTTTGAAATTGATTGTCACTAAAATAACACATTACAAATGAATTGAAGTGTCATGCTCGCTCTCTGTTCTTCAACTTGAGGTTCCCACCTAAAGGCTTGTTCACAAAGAAGCGGGCAATTAATCAGATTTAATTCGTACTGAAATAGTAATTTAATTAAGACACATAATTAGACCCATGTTGATATAACATTATTTACTCGTACAGTCGTCAAAAATATGTGGTTTAAATCTTTCGGATTATTAACGGTCACGGTGTATAATAAGGCCTAACATCATTTGATAAATTGTGATATATTTTATACCACACGTATTTTTAACCAAACGTAAGGCAAAGAATTTAAATCATAATGATGAGAACGGTACCTGATTTATTAAAATCCAGTAACTTTTACCGCCGGTTGAAAAAAGACACAACTTAATAATTTTGTATAAACATTTGTTTACCATCTTATGAATCTTATAAAGATAGAAACATAAATATCACTATTTAAAAAAAATCGGCCAAGAGCATGTCGAGCCATGCTCAGTGTAGGGCTCTGTAGTTGCCCAATGAACTTCCTTTAAAAAAATCTATAACGACCAAAAGGGAATACTTTCGCAGCGTTTCATACGTATTTTACTAAGAAGGGAAGACTTTTTACGATTACTCAAAAATGGCTTAACTGATCCTGCCCGCTACAGTGTTCGTTGAAAGTCTTTACTAAGCTTTACTTTCACGATTATTTTAATATTTTTTTCAAAAGTTTTTTTCTTTTCAAGTGAATATTTCCTAAAAATTCGTCTTTACGCTCAGTATAGGCGACATAAAGACGCTTTTTATGCTTTAGAGCATAAAGTAAAAACCGCCTCCAGCGCGCCGCCGCCCGCGGTCGACGAGCACAGAAGTATAAATTTGATGACATAACTTTAATTATATTAATTATTTGTTTATTTTTCACAGTCGAAGTGAAAAGCAGAGTGTATAAAACCAATTTTATCCTCTTATTTAAATTGAGCTTTGCCTGCGGCTCGGATCGATAAATTTTCTCGGATAAAATGGCTTGTTTTATACACTTTTTATATAATCTACTATTTCTACATTTACTAATATCAATAACATTAGATTGCCCCTCAGAAGTGGGAAATAAATGTTTCGTCTTATGTTTTTTGTGAATAAATAACTGAAATCATGCCGACAAATAATAATCCATTATACGTTTCGTCAACTTACCTCATACTGCATACGAGACGTACATATTATCCGCACAAGCATCTATAGGTATAAACTGTTCTAGAGTAAAGGTTTGTTCAGGAACATCACTTTTTCAGCACACTTGTTTGTAAACGGTCTTATTGTACGCAGGCGTATAGAGCAGCTATAGCCGATTTACCTGCCCCCGGGCAGATTCTCATAACTCCCCAGAGAGTCATGAGTTTCTGTGTGATCTGATTGGTTTAAAACAATCTAGCTGGCCGCGCTCTACGAGAATACTGCTCTATGATTGGTTAAAATATTGTATTGATTTGTGATTGGTTGCAATATTGAAGCTGCGCGCTTCTCTCGCAGGGACGCCCCGGCGATCATGTACTGATACTGGAGGTGAAGTTGTATATTTCTTCAATTTCGATTGGAGTTATTTATTTCGTCGCAAATGTGATGAAAGCATTGTGATTGACTCGGGCGTAAGAAAATTGCAAACTCGAGTCATCAAAAGTCCTCCGCCTTTGGCGTCGGTCTTCTGATAGACTCTCGTTCACAATATTACGCTTACGCCCCTTGTTAAACGATTGTTACTCGCTACTATGGCACGCGAAATAAAACAACGCAGTTAGTATAAATCAGATTGCTTTAATTTATTTTACTTTTATACAAATCGAATGCTACTTACGATAGTCAATTTTAACGAATAAACATTTTACCCGTCGAATTATTTATTTTACAAATTTACCTTTGTATCATTTATTTTGTCCACTATTATAAAAACCTCCATAGGGGCTTTGTATTACAAACTTACATTACACTCGGTTGTATTTATTCAACTTACTGCAGTCGTGTTTTATTAAATTTAATTAATTATTTCACAGGCTTTATTACCCTTGAGAACACAATATGCAGTGATCCATGCAGAAAAAAGCGACAAAGTAAAATAAGTGTTGGTCGAAATTTAGTATAGTTAGTCCTTAATAACGACCGATAGAATTGCCGAATCGGAGATATAAATTTGACTTCGGATGATCTAACCCTGTTGTGAAAGAACCTACAGAATACAGTGAGCGACAAGTAAGCTAATAGAACTAACATACCAGGTGTAATGTTATAGTTTTAAGTTGTACCCTTTCACAATTAAAGTGAGTTCAGAGCACACGTGTCAACTAAGGAATTTTAAGATTCGTATTTCCTTAATTCCTTGGTTGAACGTCTTAATCGTGTAATAAACAGTATTAAATAGACAGTTAGTGCATTATCTAAATTATATTGTTAAACTTGACCAGTACCAAAATAACTTGAGTTGCCGCAAACCCCTTTTATAAGACCCTCTATATAACGTACCCTTTTAATTTGAAAAATGGTGTGTCTTATTTCAGGAACGTGGTTGAAATACTAAATTAAAATTAATACTTAGTTTCTTACTAGTAATTTTAAATTGCTTTATCAAAACGCGGTGTCGAAAAGAATCTTAACCTATGACTGTGCCTATGACGGATGAAAGGTTGAAAGCCAAATTACTATTACACAACAGATAACTAGATTTGATCATAATAACCTAAAGAAATAATAATGTTATAAAATATTAACCACAAATAAGCCCGAAAAATAAGAAATCTCCAATAGAATCATTTAGATGTCTGCAAAAGATAGTAGCCAATACGACTTAATGGAATAGTAGTAGAGTTCGGTGGAATACCAAATGGGGAACGGTCTTCCTTCAATTAACAGGGCAATATGGCCGCTAGATCACACGGCCAGAGAAGTCAAACTGGCAACCGTACTTGTCTTCTCGAAGACCTCACGGTTCGAAAATAAATGCCATACGATTATTTCTAGAGAAGTCAATGCTAAAGTAGATATAGAGTAGATAAATCAGTACAAACATCCGATTAGACAAACTGGCAGACACGCGTCACAAAATAAATGCACTTGCCTGGGGCTGACTGGGCCATGTGTGCGGCGCATGCTGAACTGGTGGAACATGTTAATATCGCATTTAAAGTAAAGCAATCGCTGCTTGATTTAATGATAAAATAGTTGATGCCTTTCGACTTAAGGCAGTATATAAAGTAAGTTATAAATTAATCAAATTCCCGTGTGTGAGATGAATATCCTATAAAAAATATACCAGACCTTTGACTTATTTATTAGACTGCGGCGAAATGAGCTGGATATTTTAAGTCTTGTCAGCGGCGGTTAAAAGGTTAAGCAGGAGCGTGCAATAAAAAATTTGGTTACCGAACGCTGGAAAGTAGTTTCATTGCTTCAAATGAAATTACTTTTAGACGAGTTACAATGCACTTGTACATACGAATTATGGAGTCTTATTTAGCTTCTGTTAATTTTGTCATTTCAGCCACGTTCAAAGGGTCATTAAAATAAAACTTATTAGTCTACGGCGTGGGTGGGGTAGAGAGAATATACATTAGAGTCCAAAATACCTGTTTCGAGATTAAAGCATTTAGTTCCCTATTGTGCAGTGTGATGACTGATGCTCGGACGACATACAAAATGAACTAGAATTGAGTTACTAGATAGATTGTAATAAAATGAAACTAAATACTTGCAAAGTTAATATGCGTTTAATTTAAATCAAATGACAAGACAAAACGCACGTTTCACGATAGAAATGATGAACACATGTTATCAGTTTTGATATCCCTATATTCAAATTTGTATGTCATTTAAACATCATGAAAATTGGTGTGTATATTTAAGTGTAGACATTTAATTACGTTATCGTGTATAGACAGTGGTTCCTTTGTTTTGGAGTGAAATTCGGAAAGAGATTGGTGCTCTTGCTTGAAATAAGATGCGAGTGATGAGATAGAAAAGCCAAGAAAAAATCGATCACTAAGCTTGGCAAGTTTGTGTGACGATTTGACCTTTCTTCGTTTACAATTAATGTGCATGGTTTTAAGTTTAGCAAACTTGCACAAATTAGTCGTCTTAAGTATGGCGAAATGTTTCCTCAAAATAAGGTACAATCCACAAAATCCTACTTAATCTTCCACTTACTGGCAGTGTTTCATTATTCAGCAGTCTTTCTAAAAATAAAGATAACGACATAAACTATACGAAATTTGGCACACTCCATTTCGCACGGTGCGTGCTCACAAAATGGCTGACATGGCATGAAAAGGCGAAAAAATGCGAGGATATTCCGGAAAATGAGTTCGACGCGCTTCGTGCCTACAGTTTACATACTCAGCGTCAATAAGGTTACAAGTTGCAAAGACCTGTAAAACTTACTTTATATTGACTTGTTGTCTCTTATGAAGGAAAGCTCGTAAAGAAAATTCCCTGCAAGGTTTACCACGCTTCTATTAAACCTACGTGGAAAGGCAAATCTCGTACAAACTTTGCCCGTAACTTGAAAGTTCTCCCATGAATATGCCTCGGCGGTCGAGCTTAAAACATTAAAACTTAAAAAGAGAGAACTTGTAAAGTCTGCAGATGAAAGTGTGCGTCAGTTCATTCTTGTTTAGTTGTGACCCGGTCCAAAGCAGGCGTTTTTTTATAGCATTTATTATTTGTAGAATATTTTCTACACGCATTTAAAACGGTTAAGTGAAGGACAGCTCGGGGAGTCGGGTCGGAGACTAGAAACATAAAAGGAAATTAGTTTTATTTCGTAAACGTATTTAGTGTTTTACGTATTCAATGACCAATTTTGTGTACTTAATTTTCCATCTAACATATTTAGCGGTGCTATGTGCCCAGTTCTATTCGGCAAATAAAAGTCCAGCATTCTCCAGGACGTTGCTATAAATCTCCGAGTCGACTTCCACAATCTGCCCTTAACTCCATTTTAATGAGACATAGGGCCGCGACCACAAGATTTATAATCGTTTCACAACCTCATTTTTTTTAACAAAATAAGCTTTTAATACTGGCTGATATCTGGTCGCAGCGACCCGATATCCCGACAACATTAACGTTACATTACTTGTTAACAAAGACCCTAGTTCGTTTTTTTAATATTTTTACAATAATATCCTCAACTTTATCCTTTATTTATACCCCTATAATCCAACTTAATTTATCATTTATAAACCCTATTCTTTGGCACTAACAAATCTAATTAAATATATATCAATTAATTTTACAATTTCATTTTCTCTTACCATTAATTAATTTTGACAGAGATAGTTAAGTATAATGTTATTTTTATACGTCATTTAATATTAAAAATCAATACTGGAAAGTATAGGGTTAACATAAAATTGTATGTAATTAACATTGGACTAGGTATAATAAGCTTAATACGTATAGAGAATTAAAATATTGTACTTTCGTAACAAATATACAGTGTTAAAATTTGCTTTCATGATATTAGTTGAGCACCACGCGATCAATTCGAAACTATACTGAAATATAAAAAAAGAGAATTAATCAAACAATGTCTCACCTACATGACAAATAAGAAAATAACTAAACTAGTTGACATTAAATTATACTAAATATTGGTTAGGTTTCAACATTAACAAACACGCATAAAACAAATAACCACTTAACGATCCCTTACTAATGTTGCTCGATGATCACAAAATAATATCTTACTTTAAATTGTATTAGAAAGAACACACCGAGATGCATAAAATTGTATTCTAAACTAGTGAGCTTCCTTAACATATTTCCTTTATAACCATAGCCTAATTTTTATTACGGGACACGACATTCACTAGGCTATCACGACATCTATAAGAGCGAAATTGAGGAACGGACATAGATTAAGACGTGAATTAGTGTAATTCTCATTAAATAATACGACTATTATACGATATAGTTTAGTTGCTACGATACGTGCTAGAGGGCGAAAAGGTCACTACAGGAGCGTGCTGCATGGCGTTGCTGCAACCGTTACTGCAGTGCATAAGGTACGCGGGTTGACGGCACTACCTACTGGAGAGTACAGAGCGTGGTGTGAAGGCAGTTGACGTTCAGCTTATCAAAACACACATTTTTCGATTATTCCTTTCGTACTGAGACTAGTTTTGTTTCATTAAATTCGCAATTCTTATTTGTGAACTGTCCCGAAACAAAGTATAATTATATTATTTCGCATTTTCTATTTTTTATGTACAAATTACACACGTCAATAATCGATATTATATACATTATTGTATAAACGTTTCGGTAATAATTCGCTGATCGGGCGCGCTCGCTACGCTACGTCGCTAACGGGCTAGACAAAGTAACTTCTAGAATGCTCGTAGTACTCGGTGTCGTGCTATATGACATATTGTCAATGATTCGAATAATAAAGAATACATATCTTCCGTTATCTACTTTCTTAAAACTGTGACTAGGCTCACTTATACAATTGAGATGTAATTGATGGTTTTACGTTTAATTTAAGCTTTCAATTTACTATAATTTTAACTATCTACCGTTACTTTGGTTCCTTCATGTTAATTGTTTATTTTGTATCAATTCCACGACTTTAAACAATTCCTGGAGCTCCAACGGAAATTAAAGGTAAACATTGAACAAGTGAACCGAGATCCCGGGTAAACACGTGTTTGAGTCCTCGAATAGATCTATCTTAAAACGTAACCTTAACGACGTATAATAAGTCGAGTCTACCAATATTTGATCCTTTATGTTATGTAAACGTTACTTACTACCCTAGGGTAATGTCATCGTCTGTGATCCCTCATTTGCTTAAAGGATACGACCCGAGCGGACACCCCGTCCCTCTCGCCTCTCAAGATCCCAATTCCAAAATTAACAACTATATTAAACGCCAATACAAAATATATATCGATTGTGCATGTATTAAACTGTATTAAATAAATAATTTGTTAGTAAAATTCTTCAATATGAGTTGTATATTTCGTAAATTGCGTATTAAAATTTTCCGAACTAAAATCCTAGCCGCACGGAGCCAGATCTTTCGAGCGTTCCTTTAAAACAATTCATTAAAACCTCTTTAACCTTTAATTAGTAATATTATTACACTTTTAACAAATTATAATTGTCAACGTTTATCTGTATAACATCCTAGTCAACATCACAATCGTTTTATAATTATGTCGGACTTACTACATAACGTATATGTCATTTATATTTACCGTCTTTCGACTTGGTTAGGGACCGTGTGCGTTTGAACCACGTATTTAGATACAATATTATACAGTTTTAAAATTAGACGTCCCACTGCGCTGCAATTTAGATAAATGTCCCAGTGCTTGACATTAGTCCATTCGTTGACAGCTTTAATCATAATGAGAAACACTCGGTGTCAATAAATGGGATATTGGTGTTAAGCATTGGGACTTTTAGCATATAATCTACCGACAATTTGTTATAGATCAAAGAACCAACGAATGCCTTTGTCCTATAGCATCGTTCGCGTAGTCCGTTGTGTGCCGGCGCAGTGTGTCGTAAGTCTACGTTAAGCATAGTTCTCTCTCGGTGCGTGGGGCGCATGCGGCCTCACTGTACGATGATGTGCGGCGCGGACAGCAGCACAGCCACCGTCGCGATGATTGTGAACAGGCTGAACACGAACAGGCAAAACCTATGGAATACATATTAAGTCAGATAGAGCAACATATATTATTTGATATAAAGAAAAAAAAAATGATCGTGGTAACTTTAACTTTAAAATAAACTCGAATCAAAATAATTCTAGACAAAATAATTTAACGTAAAAACAGTGAAGTACAATCATTCATCACTCTGTTTATAGAAAAATGCGTCACACTCTTACACATTTGATACTGCGGTAGTATGTTACGAGTACCATCATTAGATACGATTCACTTTTAATTGCTAACGAAAAATGTATAATTAATATTCATCAAAGTGTCAGCCACTGGTTCATTTTTGTCCAACACTGGTCCATTTTGCGCTAAAACGCCACAAATCCATAAATAAAACCACCAACCTGTCCACAACCATAGCCGCGAACTTCCAATCGCTGATCACCTCGGCCTCCTCATCCGCCTTCTTCATCCTGGCGGTGATGAACTGCAGCTCCCTCAGGATCAGGTGGAGCTCCCTGTGGTGTCCTACGCCAACGTCCTCCATCGTCGACGGCCGCACGAACGACCGTCGGAAGTCCGTCCGGAATATCGAGCACCTGGGGGAGCTTGAGGGGTGAATCATTTTTGAAGTAGGTAGGGCAGATACATGGTAAATATTAAAGACTGCTTAAGGCGACTTCGATTTGTCGCTGTGGAGGCGGTACGACATCAAAAAGCTGCCATCTGTCAGTGTAACCTGTTAGTCGGATCAGTGTGGCTTCTATAAGGGGCCTACTTTAAAATGACTGACTGGCTTCGAAAGCACGATAGCGGGGCGATAAAAATTCAATTCTGCCCTGATTTCGCTCATGATATCAGTAAGCTCAGGACCTCACGTTGAAGACGAAAATACCACATATCTACAAATGCCGCGCCCGGTCAAGTCAGGCGATGGCCGCCTTACGTCAAACTGCGTTACCTCGTGGTTACCTCCTTAGCTGCTGACTTCCGCAGTAAAGCCACAGTAGATATATATATTAAGGCAGTATCTCAGCTATAGTCTCTTAAGACCTTTATGGACCTGCGCTCCATTGGAGCGATAGGGTTACCTCTCTCAATTTTTGTAAATTTGTATACTTGAGATTTTTGTATTTACTAAAACATTGAATCGGATTCTACTCCTTAAATACTCAGATGACATTTAGCAGATAATCTAGGCAGGTATAATAATATTGTATACTTAATAGAGTTTTTGTGTAGGGGGCGTAATCTCCGGAACTACTAAATAGGCCAGGTTTTGTCCCGCGGCTTCGCTTCTTTTTAATACAGTCAGCATTAAAAGTAGTAGGGCAGATTAGTGCAGGCTATAAAAAATATCATTACTACAATTTTTTGGCTTGCCAATCATCCGTGTCATTAAAAGTGGCTAAATACTTTACTTTACCTTAGCTTTTACTTACGCTACCATTGGGTATTACCCCAAAAAATGGTTTAGTTCCTCTGTTACTGGCACAGTTCGCGGCCGTATATGCAATAAATTACTAACGTTTAAGTTTAGTTTACTAAAATTTATGTTCTAAATTTTACTACCGTTAGTTTGAGAAACACACACTAGTAAATTTTTAAACAAATGTTAATGGGCTAATATTGTCAGTCTAATATTTGTAAACTTCTTAATAACAATACATAAAAATTCTTACAATTCTGCTACAGCAGGAATTATGAAATTCCTAGTTTTGCAATAGATCAATTTAAGCACTACAATATTTTATATGACTCATTTTTATTTCAAATAATTAACCACATTCATCAAATCATTCGCACATCAAATCATGTCAAATCAAGATATTGGCCAGCACTCGCTACAGTTTCTTAAAAACTTCTTTAACTATTCTACGCGATACGTGCGGCGCACGTGACCGAAAAACTCCGAGATGCCTTTAAGTTTACTGCAATGACGTCTGTCTGTGTGGGTGCGTCAAATCGGACGTTTGTATGGATTCATTTTACTGCTATAAGCTATATTTCTACTGTGGTAAAGGTATGATTCCGATTTTTGTTCCTCCTAATTTCAAAAGTACCTACTGAACGAACAATGCGGAAACTTTCCCGTATTTAATGTAGCGAAGACAACAGGAAAGAAGAAGTGAGCTGTTTATACGAAACGTAAGCTAAACTGAATCGTAGCCGATATAATCCTTAGAGAGTAAAGGTCCGGCCATGCCACAGCGCGCAGTACGTTCGGTTCTCCATACAAACGTATTTATGCTCTCATTTTAAAAGCCATGCTAGAATAACATGAAACTTTGTATACACAATTATATCTAGGTCGGAAATTAGTTTCTGGTGCTTGAAATTATAATGGAGAAAAAATACAACGATTATTAAGGTTTTCATACAAGCCGTAAAAAACTCAAAAAACCGCTGTATGTTTTTTTCTTTTACAATTTCTAGCAACAGAAACTAATTTCCGACCTAAATATGCCGGATCCCATTGTGTATACAAAGTTTCATGTTATTCTAGCATGGCGTTTTAAAATGAGAGCATAAATACGTTTCTATGGGGAACCGAGCGTACTGCGCCCTCTTATAACACACTGACGCACCGTAAACGTGGTGACGTGCCTCATGCGTGACGTTTTTTAACTCATAAGTTTCTCCCTCTCGTTACTGTGATTCCGTACCGTCACCGTATTTTGAGCACCGATGTGACCGGATCCTGAACTGGCATGAAAACTCGAGAGTGAGGATTTCTAAAGATTTTATAGGAATTCCACCAATAGCGACGGAAAAGCTCAAAAGGACGGACAGAAAAGATATGCAGGTATGTAAATTGAGAACTTGTCTTAAACGGCTAGCGGTTTACCACAAACAACATCTTTAATTTGGTCGGGTAATCATTTATTTGCCTCAATGTCATATCAAATAGTTTGAGGCAAATAAAAAAGTGGAACAATGGCAATAACAAATGATGTAACTCTCTCTGTCGCTCATATTAGTCAATTTAGTATGTGAACATCTCGTTCGGAAGTGGTATTATTAATTGACTTCTTCTCTCAGTATGACTATCTACTTAGTGGGATTTAAGGTGAGACAAGAGTCAAGACTAAGAAACTAGTTACACGTGTCCAACACAAGTCCACAATTTATCGATATTTTAAATTGGGGTAAACATTGTTCTATAAGACAATATCAACAACCCTATCAAAACAGGCAAACAATAAGTATTTACTGATTTCGAAGGATCTGTTATTGGACATATTTTTTATAAGAATAACATTGAAGTTTGGAAGTCACGGCTTATGTTGCGATAAAGATCACATACATATATACCTACCAGCATAATTTTCAATGGTTAAGATTCTTTAACCCTTTGAACGCCAAGAACCTGTGAGAAAAAGTGGTCGTGTGTCGTCGTGCCCACCACGCCAACAACCACTAAAAAAGTCGGAGTGACGTGTACTTTGATCATGTTTTTTTTTATAATGAATTGTTTTTATTGGTTTAAGCGTTACATAAATTTTTGATACCTTGGCATCTGAGTGATCACTTCATTCAAATATGAAAGCGTTCAAAGGGTTAAACAATATCGGTGTTTCAAGACTACATAGAAAGAAAAATACACTATTTTTATCATCAGTTTGCACTTTGCAGATATTTTTATGAAAAGGAGATAAATTATGATATTTGAAAACATCATAGTAACCTTTTTATACCTTAAATTTCCTTATTAACATGTTCAGTTATTCGTAGTAAATAATTCAGATATTATTATGGTATAGGTGTAATGAAAATAATTTCGTCTTTGATATAGGAACCTGCTTGACATACGTCGGTTGTAGAGGTATATATCAAAAATATTATGATTAGAGTTGGGATGTTTGGTCGCATTGGGGTGAACAAAGAGCAATGGAGTCGTTGTTATATATTTTTGATTGAATGAATCAATGATTGATAATCCAATAGTTTCATACAATTAAATGGATTAATTAAAATTTAACAAAAACATAATATATTGTTGAAATGTATAATGTTATACCTATTCATGGTCTTGAACAATTTTTCGTTGGAATAAGTTTCAGTATGGTAGTAGTTTCATATGATATTCATTATAAATACCCTCTCTTACTATGTCAATATGAATTCTTGTTTGATTTCACTTTTATTTGTGCTAGATTTTTTCAGGAGTTAATAAACCCTATAACGCCAGCTAATATGGATCAAATTGCCATAGTATATGCTTTTCATAATCTTGACAACCGTTTAACATCTTAATAAAATAATATGCAAGATTTTGAAACTTTAATTTCAGTTGCAAATTGTTCAAGCTCTTGAATACATAAACACTTTAGCAATCAAGTAAAATTCATTTAAATGTTATATTATAAAATTATCATTGTCTTTAAGTGTATTGCATTGCAGTTGTCGTCAAAAATTTATGAAAAATATGTAACTATTAAAATATGCGATGTATCAACAAATCTAAACTGTTTACTCTATACACGTTCATACAATAAAACGCAAAGGTGATATTATTGGCCGGTACTGTAATATAGATTTATCGTTTATTCATTTATTCAAATAAAAAATATACAATGGCGACTCCACTACAATACTTGTGCTAAACTGCCACCTAAATTCTAACCCTAATTATGATATTTGCGTTTTTTTTTTATATTTGCATAAAATAGCTCCTCTTGATACATAGAAACCCCTCATTACTTTAAAAAGATATCCACTTTAACATCCCATTATCAAAGTATCTCTTACATCCATTTACAGGATGGCGGGTGAAATGCCGGGAATTTAATGAGACAAGGATTACAAGTAATCTCTTCGGTAATTACAATTTACATTAAATATTTACGTAAATGTATTAGCAGCTATGTAAAGTGGAGATTAAACGAAATAGACACGAGCTATCCGAGTAATAGGAGCTATCAGAAATACCTATACAAGAAGTCTATAATCCGGTCCTTAGCCTGTGTACAAATAACAGAAACTCATTATTTAAATTACTTCTCAGTTGCCGTTCTCAGTAGGCCTTGTGAGCACTATAATTTTACAAATTCAATAGAAGAAATATTTGAAAAGAAATCCCAACTAAGCGACAGTTTAAAGTGATACAAATAATATTAATATTTATCTGTCCCTCGTAGACAGTGTATTGTTTAATAAACTTGAAATTTTGGGTATTTAATTAAACCATACATTTTTCACATTAGGTGCCCAAACAGACCCCCAGGCTCCTTTAGGATGTAACTGGGAAAACACTAAGAAATGATAATATGACCAAATATGAGTATTTAATAATTCTTTGTAATGAGTAATGACGGTATTTAGAAACCTGTTTATAGGTACTTACTGCGCTGCCCTGAATATGTTTTTTTTTCAGATAATAATCTAAGTCCACGTGTCTCAGTATGTTCCCTGCGAGTTATAGATAGGTACATATTTTTTATGTAGACACGCTGTTTTAAAAAAAAACATTTTTTGCAAACATCAATCAATATTTTCCCTCTTCATTAGATCCCTTTTTCAAATTCAGCAGCGGTAAAAGTAAACCATATTTTTTATACAAATATTCACCTACCTACTGAATAATTACAATTAATTACATTTATAATTAGACAGGTATTATTATGCACTGAGCCAAGCAAGATTAACTTTAATGTCCCTCGTTAACCGGCTTAGCTGAAATTACCCTGCTGTTGCATTTTACTAATTACTGGCTAAACTTAACAGAAAAATACTACTTAACTAGTATATTCTCGTATGCGTAATTCAATCTTGAACCTGAATTTTCATTGCGCGCGGCTCGCGGTGTATGCAAAAATCTTGATTTTTGGGCCACGGTAGTTAGTAGAAGGTGTACGCAAAAAAAACAGCAAATTGATGTACAGTTTAGCCGTTTCGCACACGCATACTAGAGGTCAAAACAAAATATTTGACCCGGAGTGCTGAGGGGAGTGTGTGTATTTTTTTAATGAGAAAAAAAAAATCTTATTAGCCTATCGTGTGTGGTATTAAATGAGGGGTCTTTTTTTCTAAAAATATACCACATTTGTTTTGACGTCCAGTATGCGTGTGCCAAATGGCTAAACTGTACATCGTATTTGCGGTTTTTCTTCGAAATTGGGCTCGTACGCCGTCCACTAAGTCCCTTATTTCCTCCGCCGAATTTAAACCTATCGTAAATACATTTTCTATAATAGTTTAATGAAAAGTGTTACTAAGGGCTAACTAAGTGTTACTTAATGTCCCAGTGCTCGAAACATGGTTCTTTCAATAAATAATATATAATTATGTCATAATGACAGGCAGGGCTCTGACATCGATATTCTCTCTATACAAAAAACGGTATTTTTTTTCGTTGTTTTGTTTACTATTTCATGTTTAATTAGGCAATCTAATAATACTTAGTAAGAATCTAAATACATTATTGAGCCCAACATAAAGAGCATAAACTAATTCACTTATTTGGCAATTTCGGAATTTAGCGATTAACCGGTTCAGAGCCTTATTGCCTTTTGTTTCATTTCAATTGATAACTGCTTTTGTTAATAAACTGGAGACACTTATTTAACGTACCATATCAACTTTACCACCGCCAGATTTTAATAATCGCTCAAAACAACGTACGAGTATCTAGCTTATATAATTCTGTTGATTTCTATATTGCATTATATATTTAATTTTTTCAAATACAATGTTTATGATCAAACTTTCGAACATAAAAGTTAGGACAACACTCTTGAGATTCTTGTCTTAGTGCTTGAATACTAAGATATTCTCTCTTGACAGTATCTAAAATCTGTATCACCTTTTCCAAACACAGGGCTTTTCTGATTCAAAGAGATCTTTATTCTCAGGTTTTACTGCCTCCATCAATACGCAAATTTAGCGTTCTATTCCTATCCTGCCAGTCCCGAACTCGGGAATTCAGGCAAAACTTTCTAAGAGATAGGATCTTTGGATCCCCATTATTTAGAACCAGTTTCGTAAATTAAAAGCAAAAAGTCGCGGTCGTCACGTAACTTGCAAGCTTAACGAAGCTTCGAAGTTGAGTCGTTTGCCGCTGATTTAGAGGCTTCCCTCAGAGGCTTTCTACCTAGTTGTTACCTGTATGTTAATTTGTGTGCTTAGCAAAATTGCGAGTTGATGAGGTTGCGTTTTAACTGAAACGAACCGCGGCGCTTTGGCGATTATGCGAGTGATTTAAGCCCAACTAGCTGGGTGAGTATTGTGTAAATCAGGATTATGGGGGTTTTATAGACTTTTAGAGTAATGGCGCTCGGTGTGATGAGCGGTCGTTTAATACAACTCTAATTTAATAGCCGTATATTGCGCAAATATAAGTCGTGTCGTACAAGAAAACCAAGGAAATGGCTCTGGATATGATAAGGTGGAGAGAACTGCATGCTTCGTCGGCTACACCGACAAGAGTTTTACTCTTAAATTCATGATGATATTGTGTTAAGCGATAGTTGACGTTCACTGTTAGCTCTAAATGCAAGAAATACATCTGAACAGTCACAATTACTAATTAATTAACAAGTCTTCCTTTCCTTTTTAAATATTATACTGAGTTTGAGTTTAGCACGGTTCGGGTACCTTATTCGTAGTACTGTTGGATTGTCGGGTACTGCTATGGGCGACATACGGCGAATACACATGATGGCACGGCTACATTGGCTACTGCCCACGAGCGTAGCGCGTAGCGCTAGGCGGCAATGAAAGGGTCAGCTGCATAACAATATATTTTTTTCTAGATTTTGTGACGTATTTTAGTCTTAAATTAATAAATATTAGGGGACAATTTTTTACACAATTCGAACTAGCCGCATAGTAAGCTCAATAAGGCTTTTACTATTAAATAAATAATAAATAACCAGGCTAAACAGGCTGATAAACTTAAATTTAAATTTCATATATCTTTCAGGCAATCCCTGACTTCCTAAAATCTCACGACGTAGCTGAATCAACTGCATTGTTTTTCTTTGCTTCTTTTGTTTAGGTCTAATGTCTTTAATAATATGATAATTTAATCGAATCTAGTCTCTTCAGCATGTGTTTTTTTTATAAGCTGCGTGTAAACGACACGCAGGTTTTTTATGCGCTACAAGCATTGAGCTCTTATAATTTATATCGCTACGAGCGATACAAACGTGCATTTTAAGAACACTGGCCAGAGATAGACACCTATATCCCTATGGTATCGTTACAAAAGCGGTTACACATGGTGATAGTGTGAAACAAGTAACAAGCTCGAAGTCCAGGTCCTGATTTGACGGGATCCGTCCCTCTCCCTCCCCTCTGTCACCTGTATGTGATATTGTCTACTTTATAGAGATCCTACTGATATCCTACTGATATCCTAGTGATGATATCGTATAGATTTCCTCGCTAGTCAACTTACCAATAGTATTATATTTGCCATGTAAGTAGATATTTCGCAAAGGCGATATGGGTATCAGTACTGCGTTCCTGCCGCCCCGCTTCTACGCATCCCAAGCCAATGAGGAAGCACTCATTTGATAAGGGCGCTGTAAAGTATCTGCACTGACTCGAATGACAGATGACAGCTATCTAATACCGTACCGACAAGTGCAAAAGCAGCCTAAGGGCGAGTTCCACCAATCTTACGATTACAGACCGCTCAACGTTAAATATAGCACCGGGAGCTCACCCCATAGAAATTTGTCAACTATCTGCACAATTAGATTTTAACGAACAACATCTACTGACGATTTGGTGTAACCCACCCTAAGATAAAACTGGCTTCACTCACCCTGGCCCCAGGTTCCCCGTCGACGCCGTACTATTCGGCGGCGGCGGGCCGTGCCTAAAGTCGTCGTCGATGTCCAGCACGTTGGCCAGCAACGACTTTGACGAGCGCTCCTTCAACTCCAACTCGCGCATGCGGTTGGACAGCATAATGGTCTTGCGGGTTATCTTCTTGCCCGGCCGCGACATTCGCAGGATCCACGGTAGCCATTGCAGGAGCACCGATTTTATCTACAAATCATGGGTCATGCTATTAAAACGGCAGTCATTTGTTTAAAGAAAATTTGTGCGAAATTTACAGAATTTGTGTTCTACACACACGGGATTTCAATTTTATATCAAGGTCAGAATGACTTTTGACTGGTTCTTTTTTTATCAATATCTATTTATGCGGCATTGAGTCTTGATCCTTTTTATATTAGTTGACTCATCCGCCTTCTATATTTGATCAATTGCTCGATTGGGATCGACAACCTAATTCCAAATGGTTAGAAATTGAATAGTATAGACTAGTTGAAAGGTTACTAGACTTTATAGAAATTGGTTCCGTTGCACTAATACCTAAATGTATTACGGATGAGAGGAGATAGCCAGTACTTAATCCCTACGTCAGCTCAGTGCAGATTGGGAACGTCACAATCTCGTTGAATTTAATTATTTTTTTCTTAGAAACATTTACTTTTTCTATATCAAAATGGAATATTTGAAGGACAGTCTTTTGTTTCAAAAGTGACAGATAGCAAACCAGCGAGAAAATATTAACGTAAACAAGAACAATAAACCTCAATTTGTGGTGTCATCGTTAACGTTCAACGCAACAATTTAATTTCAAAGTAAGGGCGTTCGTTCTAATATCCATGCCGAATATTAAGCGAATTACGATAAAACTGTGACAGTAGCGAAGTTATGGTTCCCAAGACATTTTTTTTAATTCCGTGAGTAATGTGTAAGGCTGTGATTATAATTGTAACTATGGTGGAACACTTTGCACTGGGCACACAATGATATGTATTATAAGTAGGTATGTGTTAAAATAGTAACTTAAAAAATATCATTAAAATGGCCAAAATAATGCTTGTTTTAAGTAATATTTGTGAAGTGCACACAAATGTTGGAGTACATTTGTCGAATTTAAGGGCCTAATTACACTCACTTGTACTCGAAATTACTTTCTAAACTTCTACTATATACACACAACGTATCTACACAGGGATAAGCTAAGCAAAGCGTACTCACCCATTTCGGCATCTCGTACATATCCGCGGAGCGATGGTGGTAGTTAATGACCACGACGGTCAATACCACCGAAGAGGCAACCATAAACATGATCCAATTAAAATACGTCCCTGTGCACAAAATGATAGTAAACGAGGGTAGAGCACTCACCCTCGCTATGGATCCACTTGTTGAAACGTGTCAGTGCATATATGTTTGTGGACGTAATTGATTTTTCACAGAATTTGCCAGTGGTTCTAATAGTGCTGTGCGTGTTTCGGAAATATTGCCAACAATAGTTGTCAGTTTGAGTAATATTTCCCAGTGATAAAAGGTCTGACTGCATCGTGATTATGGCACAATAGGGCTCACACTGTGCACGTGTGCAACGAACTATGTTCTAAACGGATACAAGCTACTCTTCTTCTACACACGGATAAGCTAAGTGAACAATTACTCACCCATTGTGGCATCTCGTACATATCAGCAGTACGGTGGTGGTAGTTAATGACCACAACGGTCAGTACCACCGAAGACGCCACCATAAACATGATGCAGTTAAAATACGTCCCTGCACACAACAGACCAATCAACGAGCGGTCAATGAAAACCCCTCGTTAACTCCCTTTGTTGCAAATGTCATGTAAAAGTGCGAACGGGACGTATTTCTGCGCTGCGTTTTGTGAGCAATATTGAACCTGGGATGCCCATTCGGGTATCTAATATCCCAGTCAATATCGGACAAAATATACACCTTTTCAAAAATATTGCCGAGAATCCACGGGCCAATATTGCCGAAAAAATGCACATCAATAATTTCGACTGCATCGTGGTCATGGTAGGTAACAACAACAGCTACACATCGACCTACATCGATCGCCAAATATACTAAGGGCTACGACCGTCTACCGGCTCTAAGCCTACACAAGGATAAGCTAAGCGAAGCGTTAACTCACCCACTGTGGCATCTCGTGTATGTCGGCAGTGCGGTGGTGGTAGTTGAGCACCACGACAGTAAGCACCACCGACGACGCCACCATGAACATGATGCAGTTGAAATACGTCCCTGAACATAAGGGCACTGTTACACATCCCAACAAACCGGACTAAGCGTCGGTCGCCCAGATTCCAGGAACTACTGACTCTTTCGAGCCTTCGTACGGAAGAGAGACCCGTTTCAGTGCTACTCGGATGTCCGGCGCGGACGACCGCGACGGACGGTAAAACACATAATGCCATTTCTCTGTGTTCAATGCAACGCTGAATTTTCCACGCGCAGTGCTCTTCGCGTCCGCACTGAACCACAGAATAGTATAAAAGTATTACACTGAAAGCGGAGCAATGGCATAATGTACTTTTCCGTCCGTCGGCAACATCCGCGTTGCACTGAATCGGGCCAAAGTAGTTCAAGCCTGGACAACAAACCGCACTTACAGTTTTGTTCGCCCAAATTTCAGATAAACTACTAACTGGATCGAACTATTTGGGTGTTGTGACGGGAAGTCCAAGGTTGAAATCGACCACGAGTTTTATGCAGAAGTTACACTTTTCGAATAACTTTATAATTATAATTTGTGAATAAGCGTTATGCCTGAATAAAATTTTGGTCAAATCCACGGCAAGGCGAGCTGTTTCAAATAGTAGGTACGAAACAAACTTAACAATGTCTTTTAAGCATCGATATCGGCCAGGTCATTGAACTTATTTGACACAACACACCTTAAGTTGCTACTTGGGACCGTCCAGCAACTTACCTACTCAAATGTAAAATTATGCACAGTTTGTTAAACACTTGAACTAGCTGAGTTGGAGTCACTCTTATAACAGTGTTCTAGAGCTGATGAGACTTTTATTAAGGTTTGGGTAAAAATACTCATCAATATCTCACCATAGTTTCCGGGGAAATAAGACAGATTAAAAAGCGTCACGTGCAAGAGTTGTGAATTTATTGAGAACATATAAAAAGCGCTCGTCCTGGAGCATATGGAACTAATAAGCTTTGCACGCAGCGTAATTTTTAATCTCTTGTTTTTTTAATGGGGCTTTGATGAAATTACCGGAAAACAAACAATTGAAAATTGATAAAAAAATTGAGTTATATAATTCATATAAGTGGATATTATTCACTGAAGCTTGAAACGCACAGAGCACCGCGCAGTCGTTGCGGGGCGGAGGCGGTTTTGCGGTAAAGCGACCAAAAAACCGCGCGGTATTCGGTAGCGCGGAGGCGGCGTGTGTGTAAAATCGCCTCTGCCCCGCACCGCGTCGCGCTCGCTCTTTGCGTTTCGAACTGTGTAGAGATTGTCTCAAATGGCTTGTTAACCGGCAAGTCGCATTATATATTTAAAAGTGTTGTCTACGAATTTGCTCCAATATTGGAACCATCATATTACTTATATGCACATAGAGTTATTTTATGAAAGAAGCCGCATTCCACCATCCGCAAGCAACCATTAACGGCATATACAGGGTTTGGCCTGTAATAAGAACAATAAATTTAAAGGACGCGTCCTTAGAGCATCTACAGTAATCTCTTTTGTCCAAAAATATATATCTTTTTTCAATTGGGAGAAATTTTGATCTAAAGACCTCCAAGTAATGGATCTTGGCACCCAGAGATTATAGCACGGCAGTCAATGCTGATTTTGAGGTTGCTTCAAGTTATGACTCATAGGTAGTCGTTGTCGCTTTTTTGGTTTAAAAGGATATTTATGGTTTTTTTTTATTAATTTTTTGTGTTTTTTTGAATAAATAGTTATTAATATCACTCCAGCAGAGTAAAAAAGAACATATAAGCTACTTTTGCGAAAAAAAAAACAAAAAAACTTTTATTTTTTTATTAAAACCATTTGGAAAGAATTGCCGGAGAGCTCAATAGTGTACCGTTTAATTATTTGCTCCTATTACAGGCCACACCCTGTATAGAACAAAAAACCACCCGTCCAATCCTGTTTGTCACTGAGCCAAGTAATTTTCAAGAATATTTATCGCTATCTTTCTACGAATTGAGCAGATTCGCAAAACACTACACCTTAACACACTATACATTCAATGAAAATGATATCACAAATACGGTTGTTACAGAGGAAAAATAAACCATATGGAGTAAATATTGCACTTATAATGAAATTTACATAAGCTTCAACGTTTATTGGTTTTAGTTTTTGATAGTGTGATCAACTACCGACATAAATATCATGCAAATGAAAAAGTTCATGCAATGTTAACAATACAAAAATGCTATCCACTGTAAGTAATAATTACGAGTAAATAAAAAGCATTTTACACATTTATCGAGTTTATATCAAAATAAGGATTAAGCGAACGCAATGAAAAAAAAACTGGCCAAGTGCGAGTCGCACTCGCGCACGAAGGGCTCCGTAGCATTATAACAATAGGAATTAAGTATTATTATTATTATTATTGTAACTAACATATGATATGGATCACGGTCCGAAATAAATAATTTCAATTCAATTCAATTCAATTATCTATAAAACCGGCCAAGTGCGAGCTGGTCTCGAGCACGAAGTGTTCCGTACAACGTATCTATAAAAACGACAAAAAAACACAACAGAAATACATCGTCTGTGAAAATTTCAACTGTTTAACTATCACGGTTCATGAGATACAGCCTGGTGACAGATGGATGGACAGACAGACAGACAGACGGACGGACAGCGGAGTCTTAGTAATAGGGTCCCATTTTACCCTTTGGGTACGGAACCCTAAAAACCAGACAAGTGCGAGTCGGACTCGCCCACCGAGGTTTACATTTTATAAATATATGTAAGTACACGCTCTTCAAGTGGAGTAAGTTAAAGACTATTTTTTTATCTCGTACGAATGAAAAACTGCCTTGCCCCGACAAAAGGACGTATGTGCCGTGAGTTTCCTACGACGATTCGACCTTTCTTGATCCAAAATATATATGTAGTGGTTTTAAATGTGGAGTTGTAGTAGGTACATAACCCTTCATTGCGCGTGGCCCGATACGCACTTGGCCGTTTTTATAATCGTCAAGGTTTAGTGAGATAAAGAAACCATTACATAGATGATTTTAATTCCATTTACAACAATCTAAACTTTAAATTCTATATAACTATTCAACAGATATGCTTTTAAGTTCCGCTAAAATGATAATTATAATTCTTATTTGAAATGTAAATGATATTATGATTCAAACGGTCTGTAGTATTATTTGAATGCTCGCAAAATTTATTCAACAAGCTAGGGTTTATTTAATGAAAACTGAAAATCATGAACTGAAGATCTAGATTTCTGTTACAGTTAGCAACTACATTAAATTGAGACATTATCAAATACTCGTACATAACTGTAGGTATGTGTTAGTTTATTTGAGAACGTCCCAATTTATAGGTACATCGAAAATTATAGTCCTTTTCCAAAAATCACTGATTTTTGCAGATTATTTTTTACCGGAATATATTATACTATGTATTATATAGCTAAGTACATAACCACAGAAGTTTGAGTTTTGAAATAGGACCGTTGAATAAGAGGACAGAGGCAGACCAGAAGTTGAAACCCGTCGTTCGATACTTGGAGGCTGGACCTTCGCAACCCGTATCCACTTTGAAGCTTTAGTTGTCGTTTAACTTTAAACTATTTAAACTTTCCTTTTAAACAAGCGACAATCCTACAATATAAAGCTTAGTTACATATTTATTTTAAAACAGGAGAGTTGTGCGTTACATTTCATTTTAAACCCACATGCGAGTTTCGATAAGTCACCAACTACGTCAGACAAACGGGTAAATTGTAAAGTAATTAAAGATGTAAATGAATAATGGTCAACTAAGAAGCTAAGTTTAAATGAAATGGATATTTTAATACATTACAAGAAGATTTATGTGGTATTTAGTTAGGACTCTGGATAGATGAACAGAAAAGAAGAAAATTTTGCGCGCAAGTGCAGTTTCTATTTGATGTGAGGCAGCCGAGCGCAAAGGCTGCAGACTTTGGGAGCTTGGGAAGTCAGAAAAAGAAAGTCGAATCTATAATTGAAGTCAAGAATTCAAGCGAATAGGTATGCATTATTTTTAGCTGTTCGTTTAGGTTTTCTAAGAACGGTCAGAGGAATATTTTGCATCGGATTACCCAAAAATAAACCTCAAAACACATTCACTATTTATTATTTTTAAAGCTATTTTAGTCAATTAGTTATTACCAATTAAATTAATTTTATTTTGGTAGCAAACGCGTAGGCCTTCTCACCTATCAGGGGGATGGCCTCTGACGTTTTTGTGATAACGTGCCCCACCAATAGAGAGAAAACTGTTTGCGACAGGAGAATCGTAACACCTGTAAAAATTAATATAAAATTCTATAAAAATCAAAACTCTATAGGACATGTCGTAAAAGGTATCCCTTCGTAGAAACCTCGCGAGCGGGAATTCCTGTTAGTGTGCTGTCGGTACAGGAGCTCAAGTAAAATCATAAACAGAATTAAGTAGAAACCATGCAGAACATTTAGAATTATTTTTAATCTACCAATTAATATTTTAGTGATCTCATTTAAAAGGGTTCTTAAAACTACCACCCTCCAAGTATCCGGCACATGGTGTTTCTTCGATTTTCTTATTCGTAAACATCCAGCACATATTTAAACAAAAAATTACGACATGGAATCGATTACGTGAAGAAAGTGTATAAAGGTAAAGGTGTAACATTAAATCCAAAACTGTGCAACTTACCTCCGGATCCATTCAATACAACGCCCAACTTTCATGCCATGCCACTGGTTATTCTGATATGATAACTAGTGTACCTAAATTAGCCGAGTCAACTTTACTTGTCGAAATAAAATAAAATGAAAGAAACACTTTAATTAAGGTAGAACCTAAATCACGAAATCGATTCCAATGAAGATTGTAAATAATATTTGTGAATAAAGAAAGTTTTTGGAAAATACTGGATCGCCAGATAGATCAAAAGAACGTATAAATAAATTGGAAACATCAAACATATTGCGATATTCAAAAGCGAAGCACAATTAAGTACATACATTGATGACATTTATGTCGGTAATCAAAGCTTAATTAAACCACTTAAGAACGTTTCTGATGCGGAATGATTTAAATCATAGTTTTACGCACGTAATTAACTCCTTGTAATGTTTTAAAATAACTATTAATTTGAATTTATTTATGAAACAAATAAATGATAGCTAATTAAACTGAAATAAATGTGAAGAATGAAATGAAATCAAAGTGCTGGGATGAGGCAGTGAAGAGAAAAATAACATGAGGAATAGTGGGATGGGGTTACATGGTCGTGGTGTGGGCAGTGTACCTAACAAGGGGATCGCGTCGGAGACCTGCGGCAGGGTCTCTGCTACCAGGTTGAGGAACACCGTCAGCGAGAGAAGAATAGTGACTCCTGTAATCAAAGACAAAGTTAACAACCCTACAGTGGCCCTAACATTGTAAAGGGCATCCAAGGCCTGTATATTGCATTTAAAATTAACTGCCCATTTTCCTAATATGTAGCAAACCTTTAATCTCTAGCTTAGTTTTCATGACCCCAAGAACTTAATAAACGTAACCTAAAAATACACAACTCTCCAAATCCATCCCCAATATCCCGATGTATGTTGTGTTTCTATCTATGTGCCTTGTTCCTCAAAAACAATGAGCTGTTAACACAATGATGACATCTACTAAACTATACTTACCACACACGAGGAATCTAGTGTCAGGGGATCTAACATAGACACACAGTCATATGCACACCCTAATACACACTCTAATTTTCACGCACACTGCTGCCGGTATTCAACTACCCTTTAGAAATTAAGAAATAAAAACACTTTTTGTACACAACAAGCTATGTTTTAGCTTATGTAATAATGTCAACCTTGTGTTACTCCCATCAGTATAACGGCAGCAGAGGGCGAGTGATGTTTGCGCCTACAGTGCGATACCTATTAGAGGTACTGCGTCCGATGTTGAAGGCATCTTTTCCGCCACGAGGTTCAGAAACACGGTCAACGACAATAATATCGTCACACCTGTCGGCATTTGCCAAAACTATGATCAATACGACAGATCATTCGTTGTTAATCTTTTAAAAATATTTCATTTCTTCTGAGAGACTACCGCCTCTTAAATAAGTTATTATTATAGATCAATCTGTACCTATTGGAGACTATAAGAATAACTTAATCTTCAGATTATGGATAAAACGGAACCGATATTAAACACATAATTTTTATTAATCCCAATATAATTATAAGGTTTTGCAAATTGGGATTTTCGAAATGGTTTACTGACCGAGTGTAAGTTTTTCTCCGGAGTCTGGCGGGAGAGTGAAGCCTAGGAGAGCCATCGAAGAGATGAGAACACAGGGAACTATGAGGTTGAAGAAGTAGTATAACGTTCTTCTTCTTATCATAATTGTAAAGGTAACGTCCACGTAGGGCTCTGGACAACACGCGTACGTTATCGTGTTCTTTTTTCCTGGCATTCCTGAGGAATTGGAAATATTATAGGTTCTCAAAATTAGATTACACTTAGCGATTACTTATTTAAAAAATGTCCATATTGTCAAGCTAATTGAAAATTTCCAACTTAGGTGCAAATTCAGGTTTACTACACCTTTAAGGCAATTATGAAATTTAAATTTTTTAGAAAGAATAACGTAATTAATTTTACACCACACCTTGCCAAAAAGCGCGTTTTTCCGCACGCTGCGCGTCTGCAAAAACCCACTTTTTGGCCAAGTGGTGACGTAAAATTGTGTACAATACGATACAAGTGCAGAGAACAGGAAATTCGCAACGAGTGGTGATAAATTGAAACACGTCCGAAGGGAGTATTTTAAATCGACACGAGTTGCGAATTATCTGTTCGCACGTGTATCGTACAACGTTTTACAGTACATATGGCTCTTTACAGTTTCGACATATGCACGTAATCTGCTGATTACCGCACTCGTGCGGTAATGTAGCACCATATGTACTGTAAATAGCTATTAAAATATTATTTATTATAGCTTACCTATTAAATACCACTCGCCATTTGTAATAAAGTCAGACAAATCGCCTCCATTCTCATCCTTAAGCACCAGATCCAGCTGTTAGAACAAAATAAAGTGAAGTCCCCAATATCGTAGATGCTCTTAATATGCATCTAAGGGCGTAAATCGGGAACCAGCCATGCAAGACCCTCATGTATCACGTATCTGCATGCTTAGGGAGCTCTCATGAAACTGGTCAAAGGGAAATGTGAGAACCTTGAACAGTGTGCAAGACTATAGGTACACAGCCTAAAAGGATGCAAAGTCATGCCAAAAGAGTACAGATTATAACTATAACACTGCCATACGGACTACACCGCATATTTTTTTTTGACATGGGGGTTTTAAAAACAATATTCACCAAAAAATAAACAAATGCATGCCTATATCAGTCACAAAATTAATTTAGCATTTGACCCAAAACCGTGCAATCCAAAATAATTGCTTTCAGCTAGAATATTTTCAAATAGCAGAAGCTAATAAAAAAATACGCTATATGGATTAAAATAAAACTTAATACAAATGATAATCAAGCTGTAGCGAGCAAGATTACATGCATGTGAACATCAATTGTCACATATTTATTTTTAATATGTCCTTCACTAGTGTTGTGTTGCTTTTTGAGCAGAATTCTGTGAACCCTTTGGCAACATTAAAATTTGTTGAAGAATTATTAAAAATACCGATGTGACTATTCATTTAAAACGTGATATATATCCTTTACTGTAGGCTATCCGTATGGCAGTTGAAATCTCAGTATTATCGCTTGTAAAAGAGTGCTTCGTGTGAAGTTTTTGCTCCATGCAAAATAGTACATACAAAACGTTTGGGATATCCAACATCCTTCTGGTTTCTCACATGGTTCCCTTCATTATCAGCCCTACGTTATACCTATATTAGCCTTAACACAAGACTGCTGTTACACATGTTTTGTAAACTATTTGAGTGGAAAGTGCTTAAGTTCTAGTAAATGCAACAGCAGCTGATAACGCTTTAGCTGCGGCACGTAAAGAAAATTTTGGGGTAATCGCAATACAAACGTTTGCGTATGGACTCGAAAGGTATAGGTTCGAGTAGACGCGCAAACGCAATCTCGACGCAGCTAAAGTGTTGCGCACTAGTGTATACCTGGTTGCCATCGTAGGTCCAGCTACCGAACTTCATGTCACAGTGTTGGTCGTCGAAGGGGAACCACGTGATGTCTATCTTGCATGTGCTCTTGAAAATGCCCGGGGGCACGTACAGGCAACTGCCGTTGTTTCTGACCACCACATTGGTCTGGTAGGTCCCGTCAAAACCCTCATCAGCACTAACAATAAACAATGATTTACATTGAAAAATAATTTCTCTGACAATTTCAAAACTTGAAAAACAATTTCAGCTGATAGGACGTGATTGTTTTTGTGTCTTAATGCCTCGTGTTCTATCCTGATTGAGATTTGTTTTCTTTCACTTAATTGGTTTCTTAAGTTTAGAAGAAATTATTTCTCTCACTACAGCAATAAATTTGGAACTAAATCCACGACCCTTCATCGACCCTTTTCAATCCGAAACAAATACTTAAAAGCTTTCTTTAATGAATAAAAGGGCTCTTTAAATTTCAATAAGCCCTTTGTAAGGGACGCTTTAGTAGGGATTCTTGGTTTTATATATTTTTTCTTTATTTTGAAGCTGTACAGGTGTTAATTGTGCGTAGTTAAATTAGGCTAAAACATCAAGCGTTTATAAAATATGCCAGTAAGTTTCGAAAGAAAAGTGAAATATTCTAAGCTTATGTGTGTACTTATTGCTTATTAAGTTTCAAATAATACTTTAGTATTTAGAGTAGTGTTTAGTATCGATTTTTTAGTGCTTTGGTTTCATCGGGGACCATTTATATGCCGTCGACAGTGATGAATCATATGTTAATTTAAAAACACTAATTTATCACTGATGCCGACAGAAATCATCCCCTCGCTCCATCAGACCATAGACTAAACGGCACATTAATCGTTCTTTCATGGTTTCTACTGTGAAACTGTCAAAGGACGCATTTGGGAATGCTGCCATTTACTGGGAATTATCAAAAGAGGTCTGACAAGCGAGGCGACGATTGTGGTGTCTCAAATCAGCGACTAGCGTGCCATGTACTTTAATGTTTTTTTTAGATGTGGCAACACTGAGTAGGAGTGTGAATCCTCGCGGACGATTGTTACTCTTCAAAATAAGGAAAGAAAAAGGGTTGAGTACCAATCGTCATTCGGGCGAATCCTCCTACTTTGTTGTCACTAGGTTCAAAAATAAAAAAGTTAGTCGGTTTATTTAATAAAAAAGGAAAAGTTATGTTTATTGAAAGTGTGCAACCATTTTTATTTATTTAAAAGGTTTTCAACAGGTTAACGCTAATCGACAAATAAATATTGCCAAGATCATATATTTCTGTTTTATTTATTAGCCGAATAGCATATTTTTTATATAAATTAAGGAATGGAAAATGCTTTGTAACAACTTTAACTACGTTTAAATTAAAATAATGAAAATCCCATATTTAACATCAGTACAGAACGAAAAACAATTCGTAACACAAATTAAAAAGGTTCAAATTACAGAATTTAAAACACAATGTACTTAACTTGAACACATTTTCCATGAAAGTCATCAATTCTTGTCCATGCTACTCAAATACATTCGTTAGCGTCAAATCGTAATTACTTAGCAAAGAAAAACACTTTCAAATATATAAAGATATAATCATGTACCTACTACCCCCCGATTGAAAATAGATGAATGAATAAATAGTGATAAGGCGAATGTCCAACAAATTTCTCCCACTATAAAACCAACGTACTACTATTTTTTGCCATATTTTAAAAATATTAAGTAGATGACTCTCCAGGCGAAATCATCTACTCTAAAAGAAAGAATAAAATTACTGCTTTGTGCTGATTTCCAAGTATTCGAACCAACTACTTTACGGCAAACCGTGTTAATTAACTGAACTATCGAAGTCACAAGAAGTTTAAGAATATTGCGGTGTTCGGCGAGGTTAGATAGCTGGTTTGGAACTCAAAGCAAGAAATCTTTAAAATTAAATTAGTATATACGTATGTATGTATATAATTATCTACAGCTTCCCTCTGTTCGTACAACCGTATGTGATTCCATCGAGGCAAAACGAGCCTATCATCTGGTGTTAACACACTCCTCACGATGACAGCTGCTATCGTATAACAACAATAAAATATTCACGATCCCCAAGCGCATGACTGGCATAATTCATACATGTGTACATTATTATTCGTAAGGCATTGTGCTCGAAACGGCTGAATACTTATTTAAACCCAGTCCCGTCTTAGTATTTTAAGTGTACTTAAATCCCTAGATTTATGGAAATCACAGGGCTCTTTTAGTTAGGTAAAATTTATTCTTAGAAGTCACGAAGACGATATAAGAAAAATAAACTGAAGCTTCATACAGCAATATAATTAGATCTCGATGCGATATGCAGTAGTCTAAATAGAGATTTATCTCTATTGGATAGATTAGAGTTTCATTCTTTAGTCCTAAGTGGATTCGCCAACACACAGGTTCGAGTTCTGCATTGTGCTCAAGAAATTATGGTCAAATTTTCTTTAATTTTGATCTCTGGACCAAATACTATCATATAGCAGCAACAATTATAGTCTACTTTGCTTCCCATTAATCAAAAAAACTTGTTCCAGCCACAATTTCTAGAGTTTAACTTAGTCCAGTATCCTTCGGAGTCCGCTGCATTTAAAGCTAACTAGTATTTTTAGAACTACATAGTTGAAGCAGTTTAGTTAGGCACTCGTAACTACGACAATTTGTCGTGCCGAGGCAAATCTGGCCGGCGCCCACTTGTGGAGCGTCCAACAAGTCCTTAACTGTTTAATCGTCGTTACGTAACTAAACTAGGTTTAACTACAAGTCTATGCTGAACACGGAATGGTATGCTTTAGTTGGAACTTGTCTTGCAATTTACGTAAATATAGGATGGGCTACTTGACTAAATAGTCAGAACAGAATAATATTCAGATGTATAGGTAACGATCCCTTTTCAAAATGGAATATTTTTTTACATGTTATTCATTAGTGGCCCTAAACACTGACTTAGAATGAAGTTCATTTTGCTATAGCGTAATTAGTATGTATTTGGCGTAAGTTATATCATATCTATTTCGTATTCTAGAAGAAAGATAGGATTTGCGTAATATTATTATTTATTTGCGTATTATTATTTATTTGGATTCAACGTGACAACTGGTACTAATGGCGTCGCGTAATGAATCAATGAAAACCAGTCAATGCACATAGTGAACGGAGATCCTTGTTTCACATTGCTGATTATTAAAATTTTGTCTTCCACAATACTACAAGTGCCCAACAATTTATTATGTTTTTCCAAACTCCTTAAATGAAACACTACACTTATTTTCCACGTTTTTCTCAGCGACGAAGCTAAAGCAATAAACCTGACCCATAAATAACCAACCTCTTTTAATTACAACGACAAAAAGAAGCCTTGGAACAAAAAGACGAGCAATTGGCTCGAGATTAAGTGTAGATAAGTCTTTGAGGAAGCGAATTGAAAGCCGAAAGCTGAGCCCAAAAGCCGAGAGGATCTCGTGGAGGGTTCTCAGCGATACCTTTCGTGTAATAGTGTACGGGGTAACCACTCTGGAAGCTGGCGGGACGCCAAGCCTTGAGCTGGGCTTGTGTCACACCGGAGCGAAAAGCCTATTTTAATAGAATGTTAAAAAGGTTATATATCACGTGTACCGTGTTAGATTTTGGGCAAAAGCCATCGAGGCGCCTTGATGCGGTGCCAATAGGTTGTTTGTGTCTTGTGTACTAAAAACAATATTATTAAACGAGGCATGCCTTTTCATGTTAATAGTATTAGTAAAATAATGTCGGGTCCTATCAAAAGATCAAGGAAGAGGCCTGGGACCGAACCAAATGGAGAGGCCACTTTGAGTTGCACCGACAAGAGAAAACAAACAAAATAATACGTTCCTGTCAAAGAGAAGAAGAGAAAAGAGGTAAATTAAAAACTACTGGTCGTTTCTGAGTGTATCCGTCTACAACGAAACCAAAAATCCCCGAAGTCAGTCTGAATATTCTCGAGCTTGAACTAGCAAAACAGAACTAATCAGGTAATCAGCATCTACACTCTTACCAGCGTTAATGGCCCTAATTTCATTTAGTGCAAAAAATAATAATATAATGACAAGGAACGGTGGACGGTGTAAAAGCGACCACGTTAGACCGTCGACGTGAATACAAGCGAGACAGTAAACAACGAGTCTGTTACAATCCGTAAGTGATTTAAAAGCTTTCATAATCAAATGCCTGGCAAGCCTGTGGCTCGGCAGAATTTGGAGCAGTATTTAGACAGTTGACTGTCCGGGAATAAACAATAACTTCCTCCACTGTCATGTCACAACTCTGATGAAAAACAGTCTTTTTGGCTGTCTTTAGCTCACCAGCGGTTTTCATTAGTGTCTATAGAAGGCAATTGTCCTATATTCTCAATAAAATATGCCCTAAAATGTACATGTATTTTCTAAATCAAAATCAAAATCAAATATTTATTCTGCAAATAGGCACTTTTACAAGTCAAAGCGTGAATTTATACAATATTAAAAAAAACTGACAATGTTACTTAATAATAATAATTTAAAAAATATACTGATTAACAATTAAATAAAAATAAATTTACAAATATTAAGGACGTATTGAATACGATCTGTCCGAATAAACAAAAAGTACATAAAATTAATTTATTTCTAAGGACGTTTATTAACTTGCCCGCATAGGTCATCTCCGGTTTCATGAACGAATGAAGCCGGAAGCATGCCTCATACATGTATCTCCCATTTATATACTTTTCTTTTGTATTCTGCTAAGTTGCGTTTTGTATCTGTGCTTTGAGAACCATATTGGAATTTGGAACCGACACATCTTGCTAAAGCCAACTGCACACTTATGCCGTGCATTACAAACATGCGTAATGCAATTTCAGTAGCTTTAATTAAACAAGCAGCTTAGTAAAACCTACCACGGTTTCGTCTATTTATTCACATGGTAATTGCTTCTAGAAACGGCGTAGATAGCTTGGGTGGGTAAACATTGAAATCGCGACAGTAGTAACTACATATTTGAGAGACATTATTCTTGTCTCTATTCTCTAAGCCAGCAGAGATAATTAACTGTCATTTTCCCATACAAGTAATTACAGTTAGATTTATGTTCCGTACGTTTTGAATGCTACGTAATCAGCCCATCTATAGACGTCGAAAATAATAAAAATTGAGTATAATGTTGATCGACAAGGCATCGAAAAATCTAAATAAAGGGTTGATTAGGGGAAATTAGGTACGATTCGTACAGTGGCCATATCTCCACTATCCAATACGTTGATGCGTTCGTATTTGTATGTCCTCTCACTCGTGTGTATGAGCTACTCGCGGAGAGGGAAGACAGAGCGGCTGCTGGCTTCTTGGGAAATATATGAAATGTATTTTTGCCACAAAGCCAAGCCAAAGTAAGTATTTTTTCTATCCACACATTGACTGCATTTATTACTAATAAGATTTATCGTTTAGTATAGCGAATTATATTAATTCATTAGTGAATGTTCGAGATTATTTTCAAATTAACTTACCAGTTATTTGGAACATCTTGAAATTTGACATTTTATTGGCTGGGGCGCCTTTGTGCAGGTTTACTGTATGTAGAATCATACTGTACAAATGCTACCCACCCCGGTTTAGGAAACTTATTCATCCTGCCATTAATGGAGTGCAGGTGTACTTAGTACCCACGCGTGGGGTGCTATCGTACAAATTCCACTTTTAAGGAAACCGCCATTGCTATGTAATGATACTTCATATCAACACAAAAATTTACTATATTATACACAGGCTATGGCAGTGTCATCATACAATACAGTACATTACGATACTGTTAAATTTGGAGCAGCCCAACTGGGGAAGTACCTCCACTACTTGCTCCTTAGACAGGTATAATGGTGTTGTGTTCCTGATGTTAAATAAGGTCGCTAGAGCTTCCGAGGATTTGATGTTTTGAGAGTGAGAGACCTGCATATGTCTCTAGCTGTCAATATACGAAATCCTCAAGTTAATAAAGAGTCGGCAACGCGCTTGTAATGTTTCTGGAGTCGCAAGCGTTCATAGGCGACGGAGTCTAATTACCATCAGGCAGGCCGTAAGCTTGATTACCACCGTCGTAGTATAAAAATCAGTAACTGGCTTTATTTTTATAACGCTTATTGTAAAAAGTGTACAAATTCTACCAGTTCTCCCCTACTTTAACACTTTGTTAAGTTCACATACAGTTACAAGTGAAACGGAGAACACGAGTAATCTATGAAGATAAAGCTTATTATATATTTTATAATATAACTTATCTATTATATATTTTACCTACAAACTTTACTTGGCAAGGTGTCGGTAAACGGTATTAAAAAGATTAAATCTTATTATTCCGCTACTTTATGGGTCTAGCGAGTTGACAGTTTTGTAAAGGTACCTACTGGTTTTGGAGGAGCGCCAGACACGCTGATACTAAATCATATCTGTCGACGCATTACAGTGTTTACCCCGTTTGGGACACAGAAAATGTTTATATGTGCAAGAACTATGTAAGTGAATAAACAAGTCAAGATATAAATGAACGTGCCAAGACCCGTTCACGTAAGAAACACGCACCATAAGGAAAAACCGTCTTTAAGTGATGAAAAATTTTGTCCTTCTTTTTGTCAATACAATGACGGTTTTGACCCATTGAACCACTTGCAATATATGACCAACTTAAAAAAAGGACACCCACACAACAAGACAAGAAAAAAAACACACAGAACACCCAATCATAAAAGTGATATACAACTTAGGCTACGTACAAGCAATTTACAGTTAGTCCTTCAAAGCACTTCATATCGCACTTTTGGGAGACTTGGAACGAAAAAGCGCCAAAGTCTCAAATTACATTGACAAATTATCAGTTACAATTCACAGTGAGCGCGCTCAAGCCGCTCGTAATCATGAATTTTCCCTTTAATTAAAACTTTATAATTTCGTTGGCAGATGGTCTGCATCTGCAACATTAGAATCTGACTAATATTAACAAAAAGCACTGCAACATTCGCACATACTGAAACCAAGCCCAGTATTGAATAACATGACTTTTGGCACAATGCCAACCGGCGCCACGCTTGGGGCCAATTTCGGGACAATTTACATGGCAAGACAACGTGTTTAACATAAACGGGGATGAACGCCGCTTAAGCCCAGTGTTGCCAGGTGCAAATTGATAAAATTCACCGCTTTGTGATATTCATTTTCGGGAATATTAAAACGCTTTTCAGGATAATTATAGAGTTAACTAGAAATACCAAGGCAAAGAGTGGGTTTCAAAACAAATAATAAAGACAAATTTAATACTTAATTGCTGTATGGGATTCAAACTTGATATGACACAACATAGTGTTAATATATCTAGTTTTCCTACACTGAGATTGCTATAGATGTTTCACAAATAAAACACTTTGAATTAGAAACTTTTACGAATCAAGTAATAAGCGGTAGTTTTGAGTGATCTATCGAAACGAAAGACGAGGAAGACTAAGATGTTGCCACTTGCCACGTTCATATTAAGATTTAAAACCTATTGTATTTTTTACGTATTCAATAAAATTATATTTCCCCGTAAAGTATAATAACCGTAAGGTATATTTAGATTATTATGTACTGCAGCATTAGGCTGCATGTTAAACGCATTTTTATACTATGTTATTACATTACATTGTAAATTTATTAGAATAGTTTTATATAGATCGCTCTCACGTCAATCCTCTGCGTTCTGTTTCCTTCGTATGAAACTGGCAGGTTACGAAAAAACATCACCGTTCGAATTTATCTTCTGGAGTAGTTTTTTGACTTGACGTGAAAATTTTCCTGTCATAATAACAACAATGTGAACGTGAGGCATTCTTGGAAATATCTTCGTTCAGGAAGCAACTTGAATTTTTTGGGCAGTTTCGTGTTTGTGGTTAAGCAATTTAAATAAAACCGATTGGTCGTCGAAAGTTTTGATGTGTTATACGTTTGGGTTCATCCCAGTTTTTGCTTGATACCAGCCGGTATCCTTATCCCGGATTAAGCCGCGCCTACCAGCTCTTTGCGGCTTTACCTTGGGGATTTCCGCTCGGGGATCTATTACCTGGAGTTATCGACAGTAGAGGCTCTGCGCGCTGTCAATCAAGCCTGGTGGCAGCCACTACAGGAAACGACGCTCACTTAAATTTACGTGCTCGGATTCAGCACAACGAGTGGCGTATTCTCCCTTCTATCTCTTAAGATAAGCACCGGACTTTTGGAGGTAACCTCCAAGTGTGATAAAGTGATCTATGCTACAGACCCGAATTCTGTGCGGTGACTGACGCGCATATTTTTTTTAACTAGCTTAACGTCATTTTATTTTTAAAATACGCTTATAACTGTTATTTTTCATTTAATATTAGCTGAAAAGGCTATAAACGTTATTGGGTTCCATACCGATTCCTGCTGATTTGCGAATCTCTGATATACTACACTGAGTTCTATTTATTTTTGACACCGTAGCCATACATAATTACTTATCTGGTAGTCTTACCTCTACAATAGTTAATTAGTTATAGATAGTTATTCTCCTCTCGTGCACCATCGTTCATGTTTCATCATTTTCATTTCTAAATTCAAAAGGCGCATTTTATCCGCACTGTCTCATCACGTTTCGGCCACTATTTATCCACTCTGCACTAGCACGAACCATTAAAAACATTCCAGTTTTAACATTATCGTTTCATCAGTGTCTCAAATAATCTTCCAACAACAAATTAGTCCCGGGACGTTTAACAAAGTAGTGTCAGTGTTCGTATACAATCGTGGGAGCGTGGGAACGCATTTATTAACCCATTGACGGTACGCCGACCCTTTTTTGTACAATTCACCGAAACACCATATCGATCGAAATTTTTAATACGTTTCACCGAAAGTCGGAATTCAACATTACGCGTCCGGTATTATTTTCTCCAGCTATCTGTACTGTTTTATATCATATTAAATACGTTTGTTTGGTTGACATATAGAAATTTTTAATACGATTCACCGAAAGTCGGTATTCAACAATACGCGTGTGGTATTATTTTCTCCAGCTATCTGTACTGTTTATTATTATATTAAATACATTCGTTTGGTTGACATATTTTGTCGACAATTGTGCTGCTAGGATATTAATCTTTCTAATGTTAACCTAGCTTTAATTTGAACGTGTGTTTTATACAGCATGTAAATGTTGAACTCCATTGTGTCATAGGTAAGATTTATTCCTGATTTTAATTACTTGTTTAATTTAAATAAATTATTCTTGTGGATTTCTCTATTTTTATTTTATGCTACAGTACCTAGTGGTAGCCCGTTTAAAAGGGGAATATTAATAAATAAATAAAAACTTTTCCACAGTTAATGCATGCAAATTAGGTAGTAAATAATCAACAATATAAAATACTCTGAATACAAAACGCAGAAAAACCATAATTGAAAAATACACGGCTAAAATGCCGAACTAAATCTAATTTAAGAGGGCGCAGTACGCTCGGTTCTCCATACAAACGTATTTATGCTCTTATTTTAAAACGCCATGCTAGAATAACATGAAACTTTGTATACACAATGGGATCCGGCATACCTAGGTCGGAAATTAGTTTCTGTTGTTAGAATTTAAAAAAAAAAAATTACAGCGGTTTTTTGTGTGTTTTTCGGCTTGTATGAAAACCTTAATAATCGTTGTATTTTTTCTCCATTATAATTTCAAGCAACAGAAACTATTTTCCAACCTAGATATCTCATTGTGTATACAAAGTTTCATGTTATTCTAGCATGGCGTTTTAAAATGAGAGCATAAATACGTTTGTATGAAGAACCGAACGTACTGCGCAGTCTTAAAAGCCGTTGCCCATGTCCTAGTTTCATAGTACAACGAAATGAATGCAATCAACAGTAAACCCTACCGCAATCTGATTAAACCCAGCCAGCTATTAGAATACTCCACGTGCGTTTTATTTCATACGCCTGTCGCATAAAACGACGTACTACACACGGAAAACAGTGTCGGTTACGACCTATTATAACACAGACGCAGAATATACCTGGAAATGATATCATACCGTGTCTCGTTGAAAACTGTAGTTGAAACTCAACCCTACTGTATTCGAGAAGTAGTTCAAAATGGCACTCTCAATTTTAATACGAGCTTGCGATTGTTACACGAACGTATTCCAGTGTGGAATTAGGTTTAATTAAAACAATTAAGGCAGGATAAGCTTCACGCATTAGTAATCGATTGAAAATTAAAACTATATCATTTTTATGGTATTGACATTCAATTAATAGTTACCCTGCCTTTTATTTCACTCAGAAAAATTACCTACGTTAAAAAAATTGGTTGTTTGTAAAGTAGGTTTACGATCGAGATGTTTACGTGATAACGTCTTACTTCACTTGCACTTCACTTATACCTGCGATCGCGCTCGTGAGGTTTTGGTGTGACACAAGTTTCTGAACATGTCACCCGACTAAAACGATTTTAAAGACGTTATCACGTCAAAAAATCTGCAGTTCATTCCCAGTAGTCCCGTGGAAGTAGTTCCGCGGTGGAACTAGTGAGACTTTTTTTCCCAATAGTTCCGTCAACGGTACAGAGTGGTAGTTAGGTACGACGACGAGCGAAGCGAGGAGGAGTGTTAGTAGAACTGTGACCCTACAACGCGCGAGCCGAGCGAGCGAAGCGAGCGTGCCGCGGCAGCGGCCGGCGAAGCGCCACAACTGAACATTGGGAACGGAACTATTGGGAAAAAAAGTCTCACTAGTTCCGCCACGGAAATACTTCCACGGGACTACTGGGAATAAACGAAATCTGCAGGCAGGACTGCTTCTCTCAGGGCCAATTTTACCGTGGCATGCTCACGTGTTAGCTCACCCAGTAGCCTGGTAATACTGGCACCTTCTGATAAAATGTCATAAAATACAGTACCTATAAAGAAAGGTTGAAGTTCTAAAGTAAACGTGCGCGAGCGAAGCCCCGGGTTAGAGCTGGTATGAAATACATTATTTTTAAACTACTGATCTACTGAGAAACGCGCCGTATGCGAGCGGTTATCTTTGGCTTGGTGTTTTGTGTTCCTCGACTTAGTATGGCGCTATGAGAATTTAAAAAGATTAACACAGTGGGAAATATTATGTTTTGTTCGAATTATTATACACCTAGGTAGGCAAGAGTTAAACATTTTTAAATTTGGGTGAGCGATAATTCGAGTGTTCGTTATTTAAACAAAATGTCACGATATTTGAGGAAATAGCCACCCTAAGACCCAACCTTACACCGCAAACTAATAATCGCTTAAAGATTAGTGTAACGATCATTCCCCTTTTTCAATCGACCTGTTAATCGTACGGTTAAGAAAAGAAGGGAGTATAACGGTAAAAAGTTATATCCCACCGATTAGAGCACGGCATCGTAGCCAATGGAATCACTGCACGCTGATTGGCTGTCGTTATAGTTACAAGACGTTTTTATATATTCACCTTCCGTTGATAGTTCAGTTAATCCAATAGAATATTCCTTTTGTACGAAATTTACTATGCCCGTTTTTCATGCCATATTCATAAATATAGTTCGGAAAAGAAGCCCTGTTGAGGCTGAAGGTGACGTCAGTTGAAAATAATTACAGACTATTCTAGATTTAACTGTATAATTAAAGGTAAATATTGTATTACAAAAGTAATAATGACAGTTTTCATTATTTGTGTTCCCGCAGCAATTATATTGTAAAATCCAGCATCAAAACCTGCTTTAATTAATTGTTCGTTTCAAATGAGCAAACCTTAAACTTCTAAAACCCCGACCATAAAAACCCTGAAAATCTAATATAATAAATCATTTCACCACATCTTTGTTTGCGGTGGGAATACACCAACTAGGCTGGGTTCAGTGTTACCAGCCGAAAGCCTCCATTTAACACAATCCAGGATTTGCGAACCCTTTTTTGTGCTTAGTTTAAAAAAACTCAGAAAATTCGCTTATGTGACACTTTTTCATAAAATAAATGCCAGGAAAAACTGTAGGGAATTGTTTTTTTAAGTAAACAGACACTTCGTCGTATTTTCTGTATAATTATGTTTTTTTTAAGATGACCGTGTCAAGTAGGTCGTCAATTTGTATAATTATTTTTTTATGATTTATAATAAAACATTAAAAAATATATCGTACTTGGAAGTAATTAAATTCTTATGCGAATACAAAACGAGAGTGTCTCAGATATACTGAGTTATTCACCTTGAAAGTTTTAAGGACGTCTTTTTAACGTCCGTGATTTTTAACTTCTTATAGGTGGGACAGTCAAAGCTATTCGTTGTATTGTCACTGCCAATTACAGTCAGTTGGTTAATATTTAGAATTATGTAAAACTATTGATTCCTCAAAGAAATGGCAGTCATATTAATTTGTTCTTTATAACTTTTACAATCATTCAAATTTTGTTAAAATTTATAATTTCGGTAGCGGATGCTTCAGCTTGGAAAAATAAAATACAGTTTGTCACCGTTCTTGTGTCAGTCATTCTTGTCACATGGCAACCCCTACTCTCACCTATTATACATCAGTACGTCGGGCTTCCAGAGTTTGTTTGGTGTGATGCGCAGATCTTTCACGCCGCCGTACTCGCTATCGTTCCACCTCAAGTTGTAGTCGTTCCATTCCTGTCACACGCAATTGTTTATTACAATGAGAGTAAAGGATAACTCGATCAAATTAGCTAATATCGGAAACTAGATGTTGAACGAGAGAACATAATTTGGATGTTTACTCCACAACACAATGTCATTTAATAGCATTATCGACCAGTCATCGATTTATTCGATACACGTAACACAACACCATAACATTACATTTTTTATACAATAGTACATTACGATACAAGTGCTGAGAACAGAAAATGGGCAACGAGTGGTGATAAATTAAAACACGACCGAAGGGAGTGTTTTAAATCGACACGAGTTGCGAATTACCTGTTCGCACGTGTATCGTACAACGTTTTACAGTACATATGGCTCTTTAAAGTTTCGACTTATGCACGTAATCTGCTGATTACCGCACTCGTGCGGTAAAGTAGCACCATATGTACTGTAAAATGTTTTTTTATCGGTAGGTAGGTACGAGTAGCGTGTAAATTCGTATTGTAAAGCTCTCAGTTCAACATCCGTACCAACTGAAGAATAAATCGAATGAAATATATCAATAATCATATTTGAATAAGAAACTTTTATTAATTTAAAAATAGTCGCTTTATACTTGTGTTATGAAGTAAAATATTATTGAAAAACAATTTTGAAGACTGGCGCTAGAACATGATGAAGTCGATAGGTCGGTTAGCGACCAGTTACGAGTAATTTGTTGTGCCGGTTTGCGACCACTTAGATGAGTTGATGAGTTGATTATTTCTCGTTTTTAAT
Organism: Notocelia uddmanniana; assembly: GCA_905163555.1. Lineage (NCBI taxonomy): Eukaryota > Metazoa > Arthropoda > Insecta > Lepidoptera > Tortricidae > Notocelia > Notocelia uddmanniana. The sequence continues at coordinate 5,554,726 of LR991057.1, forward strand.
TGATTCCCATTCAATAACTACCATAATAAAATGCATGAAATTCACTGTTTCTTTAGGGCCTGTAAAAATATTGATATCTTGTATTGAAAAAACCTAGTCTTAAAGGTAGAGCTTCGCAAGTCGACGCTGGTCGCATAACCGACATAGCGACCCTACTTATTTACTTTCATGCTTGGTTTGAGAATAAAAACTAAAACAGGACTAGGGTTTTAAATTTGATACTCACTTAAATCCGTCTGCTGATTATTATAGTAATACTCGCTATTTCCATTTAGTAAGCGGAAAAGTTTGCTCAAAAATATCGTTTCGATTTTTCTCGACGAGCTTCTTAGCCATAACCCACTAATGACGTCATAATGTAGCTGGGAACTCGTTACGGCCTCTTTAATTAGACTCCCGGCCATTTGCCAGATTTCATTTATAACTAGATTTTTTGGTACTAAAGATGCTACAAAGAAGTAAGCATACTAAAAGTGGAAAATAAATTATATATATGAACATGGATAAGCAGCCAAACATTTTCTTTGTTAATTCGTAAAAGGAATACAAACTCTTATTAAATAACACATTAAGATGTTAAGAACATGGGCTTTTATTTATCCTAAAAACGAGCGCTTCTCCCACGAAGCATAGACAACGTAATCTTCAAAATTGTTTTCCAATTATACCCAACTGGCTGGATACAGATATAATAACGCGTTTGCAATATAACCTGCTTAGGGACAACAAAGCAACTGCTACAACTTCGCCATATTACAAAAGTTGAGCAAGTTGGGTGTCTCGAGTATTTGCGTTATGGGGATTGTCTATGAACAGGCAGAACTTGACAAGTGTTTTAGCCAGTTAGTTGTAACCGTGGTGAGGGCAGAATCATGTAAATAAGACATAGTCTATGAGACTTACGTTTTAAACTGGCTTAGCTACAAGAAGGTACATCAGAAATTCCAAAATACCACTGGAACTAAAAACTGAAAGAAGTAGATATCTAAAAGTGTTAAAATTTGGAACATCCAAGTAAACTAAACAACATTTTGACTGTAAAACGGAGCTACAGAATGCCATTAATGCGTCAATTACAAAGTTGACTTGACAATTAATCTCAGTAAACCAGTTAGATAACACGTTATATTAAATCATAATCATGTCACGAGTGGAGCCATTGTGGAACATTGAAAACTCTGATATAGCTGTAGGTTGCTTATTTATCGCCAGCAATAATTTCCACCTACCGCCGGGATTCGATAGGTCGTGAGAAAATATACTAAGCATGTTGCTAACATCATAGTAAGATGTAATAGACGGATTCGCATGTCGGTATAACGATACTTATTACAAGGATTTTCCATCGATATCCCATTTAAACTGACTGCATGCACTCCATAGAGTCAATTGATATTTTTTTATCTGATATCACTCCGGACGTTTGTTTGTATTTGTTGGTTACTTAACAAAACGTATAATGTCTATCCCGTAAATTCTGCCATCTGTGTTCAGCCAGTTGGTACGCGTTAGAGTGAGATAGATTATTCGTTTCAGCGCCTCTGCTCCCTTGCCAAGCAATTGAGAGATCAAAGTGAACATTTATTTATAAGTCAATGTTATGTAAAATGATTTTTTTTTTGCTTGACAAAGAAAAAATCTGAGTCAATGTTACTGGGTTACAAAAGATTCTTATGACAATAAAGATCTGAAAATTGAATATCTTTTCTTTTTTGTTTTGCAACAATATCACTGTCATTTTAAACTCGGTTAGATAGTGTAAGCATGGCACTTGTGCGATCACGCGGTGTCTGATCGTCTATCACAGCCAGTTATTTTGGAGACAAACAGATTTCCTACAATCTCATATAAGTATTGGGTACAAACTTCATAGTAGAAAAAAACTGCCTATGGCAGACTGGCAGACTGATCGCATTAGTGTTCCATTGTGAACACTAAAAACATGAGAATTAATTATTGTCATAATGTGGTTTTGGTACCCTGTGTTTCCCGAAGTACCTAATAACAAACTCGCCGATAATACACTGTATTAAACACATTACAATATAAATTACTTATAAGCAACACCAACTAATATTCAATTCTAGTTTAATAAAATACATCAATAATTAGATAATAATATATACAATTTAACACAACTACCATGTGTACAAAAATACAAAATACAGTGCATGTTATAAATAGGAATAATATATAAATAGGGGTAGAAAAAGGTTATACTGACCATTGTTTCGTAATAGTAAATAAATATATTTTTCCAAATTTGTCAATGGCTAGTATATTGTAATAATTAGAAAAAAAGGGTCACAAAAGCGTCTATGCATGCAGAGGAAAGTTTCAAGTCATCATGCACCAGAAATAATTTTAATTTGGCATTAACAGAATTTTTTTTTTTACTAAAGCCAATTTCCTTTTTGTTTATGTAGAAAGACTGCTCTCCTATGTTTAACAAGACCAAGGACTTGGGGTCACTACGGTTGGGATAACTAAGCTGCCATTTTGGTAAATGCTAAATAATTATGTTATTTATTTCGCTTAACAAACATACCTTTAGTGCTGGAAAAAATAAAATAAACATTTGTCACTCAAACATCACGATCACATTGGCAGCCAGTATCAAAAGTATGTGCATTAAGCCTTTCCATTTTATCTTTCTTTTTAATAAACAAATAAAACAACAGAATTTTTTTCTTAAAAAAAGAAAACTAATCCGTCGAATTAAACAAAAATATTTTTATTACAATCATATTAAAGCAAAATTACAAAAACTAACCTTCTACTCGTACCTAGATCAACGTAAACTATATTTATACACTTTAATCAAAACTCTGCGGTCAAAAAATATACAAACTTCTTCACAAATTTTCGATAACAAAAATCCTGACACAAAAATGTCAAATGAAAACGATTAAGAAACTTTTATAATATTATTTATGGTCCTAGCGGGGTTCGCAGGCAAACGAAGGTCGGGCCTCCTCATTCCTCATATGCCTACACCGTTACCGTAACATTCCATGGCCATGCAGATATAAAAGAACTACATCTGTAGCCAAAACAAAAAGTCAGCGAACCCGGGTAGTGCAGAGTCAATGTACAGTGGACATTCACGTCTCAACCAATAACAATGTGCATTTTACAACCGTACAACAAGACACCAATATGATACTCTCAATTGACATCGGAATGATCCCGTGCAAACATCCTCCCACCCGCTTTACCGCTCCCAGGACCCAGCGCCGGTGGCCAGTGCCACATTCGTTTATTGTTTAGTTGTTTATCAGATTTCGTCAACCATTAGTACATATTGTTAACGCATTGCGGATTACGCGGCAGCTTGCGACGCGACCGATGTCCGAAAGTTACCAATATTTCCATACATGTACAATGTTATACGACAGCCACTTACTTACCTGTAGCTGATCTGGTTTTTGAATGTATGTTACACTACTGATATACTAAAAAGTAATTAAGTAAAAGGTTATGTTTACTACGTCAACAAGAAACAGACACTAATGGACTAGAATGACAGTAGTCTCGCACGCAGGATGCACGAAGGGTCTACGCTACGGGCGCGGACGCCGCCCAGATCCAAGAGCTCTAAACAACTCATGACTTACACATATCATGACAAAAAAAATCAAAACTGCCGCATATTCCACAATGCAATGCAATTCTCCATTAAATAATAACAGTCAAAGAGAGAAGAGAACGCATCGGGAGAAGGTGAACAGAGTTAGAAATCGAAAATAGAAGTGAACATAAACAAACAACGAACGAAAAGAAAGTCAAAAGAGCCAAACAAAAAAGTTTGAAATTTTATTAAGTGTTAATTTAGTTTCGTTTTTTTAATCACACTTACCAATGACAGCCATATATTGGTTATAAGTAGTTGATTCTTCTCGTCCTATTGGGTTAGACGGTGTCAACAAAAACAGAAAAGGACGCAGTCAGTATAATGATCTAAACACTGTGACTCGACACCTTCTGGACACACAATACTGGGGGAGGCGGCGCGCGAGGCGTGCACGCCTCGCACGCCGCTTACACACAATCTAATATAGATATATTGCGAAATGTGTACAACACGACACACCGACTCTCCATGCGACACTCGGCCGCGATGGCGACGCTCGGCCCTCCCGCCTCCTGGAACCTTCAAGTGGTGCAAACACTCCAAAGTGTCGTGATGCGAAATTAGATAATTAGAATATGCATGGTGCGTTCAACAGTACTGTGCCATGGTGCGCGACGGAGGCGCGAGCGCCCGGTTGCAGGAGGCGGGGCGCGCGCCAGACCCGGCTCCTACCACTTACCAAGTTGAGCCAGACGTTCGTGGTCAGGATTTGATTTTTCTCATCCTTATTTTGTAAAACGAACGCGCGGCGACGCAAGAAATAAACGAAAACACATGATGAACATCAAAACGGTAATCTGCGCAGCTGATTGATTCACCCTGAACATAATGTGCTCCTTAAATTAATCTCGTTAATGGAGGTCTATACATGTAGTTGCGTTAGTCGTGATCGTTAAAGCCACAAACTCATTTTAATCTCCTGGCCCCGATAAATTTGCAGAGGAAGCAGTAATCCGTTTTATAGCAAGATCTCGTTAAGGGAAAGCAATTAAATAAGAGATCTTCGCCGAACAGAGGTTTTGTGACGACTAGCGTTTTACGATCTAGAAAGTTGTTTTATTCGCTTAATATACTTATAATTACATTGGTTTTGAGTCGCGTTCACAGATTTTGCTAACACCCAACTTTGAGCGTATCCAAGTCGTGGAAATTTTGAAAAGATGACTAAACGACGTTATTTTAAACTGTTTTGTTGTGTTTTTTTACATTTAGTTGTTTATTTTTATACAACGACGGTGGCAAACAAGCTTACGACCTGCCTGATGGTAAGAAGACACCGTTGCCAATAGACGCTTGCTATATCTTTTAATGTGTTAGGAAATCATTTTAAACGTAATAAGTATAAATTGAGTTTCAATATTCTTGAGCATATTGCTCTTTATTATTCATTAAGCACGTGTTACTCGACGTTTGTTGGAATACCATTACGGAAAGCCATGTTATTGAATTTACAAATATTTTAAATCTTAAATTCAGAATATGTTTACTCCATTTTTCACAACGGCCGAGTACACGAAGCCTGCTAACGTGGGTTTAATTAATATAAATGCGGGTACCTAATTCATTAATGAGGCGCGTCTGATTCTGGCGTTGCTGTTATAAAATAAAATTGCCGAAACCTCTTTCAATTTTCTCAAACTTTTTATTTTGTCTTTTTTACTTTTACTTTGAAACAAGTATACGTTCCGGAGTAATTTCATCAGCTACTGACGAAGTATATGATGTATTAAAAGATTATTAATGATTGCGAAACTATTTTGTTCTAATTTTAACCTGGCTTACTTAGCGCTTGAAGCGTTCTGTAAAGTCTTACCCCCTTATTCATAAAACTTAACAAACCTCTGTTAACTAAAATTTGTTTTGTCCCTTTCTCACAAACATAAATGTCTAAGTGACAGATAAGGACAAACCAACTTTAGCGGCTTGTTAACTTATATAAGCTTGATGTACGTTTATGAATAAGGGGGTTAGGGTGGGCACTGGCTTAACGTCGCGCAGGCATTGATATGTGCACGGGCGTTGGGCTGTTTAATGGTGGCACCATACTTTGGATTTGCGCAAATATTCGTGTTGCATCTCTTTTTACGGTTCCGTACCCAAAAGGTCTCCCTGTCTGTCTATATGTCCGTCTGTCACCAGGCTGTATCTCATGAACCGTGATAGTTAGACACTTGAAATTTTCACAGATGATGCCTGATGATGATTTCTGCTGCTGCTATAACAGCAATTACAAAAAACAAAATAAATTAAATATTTAAGGGAGCTCCCATACAAAAAAAACTTTTAAAAAGTTGCTCGTTTTGTTCATCAGGCGCTGGGTCTCAAAATGTACGAGTATGGGAAAACTAAAATCCGACTCGCACTTGACCAAAATTCTGCTTGATATTATTTGACGTTCTCATTACTGATAAAAAATATATATATATTATTTAAATTAAATTAGAAAAGGTAATAAAGTGTCTAATGTTGTATAGATAAAATAGTTCGAAACCCTTCGTGCGTGAGTCCGACTTGTACTTGGCCGGTTTTCCTCATATCGCAAAAAAAAAGAAGGCGAAGTGTGGTTCCACCGTAATATGGGAAGCGTGCGCGCGCGTGATGTTTTAGCATTGGTCCTTAACTCTTTTTCAAGCAGCACCAATCTAGAAGGTTTTCAAAAAAACAAAATATATATTTTAAAGTTACGTTTTGGTGATTAGTTTCAAGACCAGTCTATTTTTACTAAAATGCCATCTAATTTGAACCTTTAGTCGGAGAAATACGATTGAAATTCTATTGACACATATGTGGTCGATAAATCGTACTATGCCGGAAAAAGGGTTCCAAACACCGCACAATCCATTTCTTCTCTATGATACGAGTAAGGCACGGCGAGCATTTCAAACATTTTAAGGGTTAACTCATGGTACCTGAACTTCACAAGCCATTATGTGTCATATAAATGGAAAATTGTCTAGACAACCAAGTGTTTTCATTCAATTTACTCCGGAAATATTTGATTAAACCTGGAAATTCCAATTTCAAAAGTAAATCCACTCATTCAGCGCCTGTGTTAGCTGCTTTCCTCTTCTCAAACATCAGTTATATTTTACGCAGTACTCGCATTAGGCAAACATGGCAATGTAAATGCTTGAAACGGTACAGCAAATAGGCACAGTTTTCTTTCCCTGCCCCGCTTCCATTCACGGTCTGAATAGGATATTTTGAAACGAGAACCCGTACGTTGCTAGCCTTTTATCACCAGGCCCTGGTTTATTATAAAAAGGCTTCTTTGGTATTAAAATTTTCCGGCTTCATTTATTTTTAATTAAGTCAAGTTTTCGTTACATCAAACGCATGCCTGAGAAAAGGGGAAAAAATGATACACGAGTCGCCTCAAGCACTTTGTCTGCGGCCGGCCATTTTCCTTTCTCGGAGTTTTGTTCCATTTTCACCCCAGCATTGTTCCCTTGAACAGTCTAGGTTCCACTCGCAGCTTTAACCGGATTTTCAGACGTTTCAATTTTCACGGGCGTTTTTCGTATTTCGCGTTTGGGAACGTGCAAATCACGGACCGGAATGTCGGCAGCGCGGTTCGGTTTAAATTATCGATAGACTCGTTCAAAATGTTCAAATGTACATTTAACTTTCCGCGAACGCGTTCCTGTTTCACCGGATTCCATTTGTTTTTTCGATTGCCGACTACGTTTTTTTTTTGTTTTTATACTCTGCATTTTACGTTTTTATTTAGCGTTGACCTTCATTGTGCCAATTAACCTTTCGTTCTCTTTTAAAAACAATAGATTTAATTTATATTTACGGCATTTATACATCTAAAAAAAAACTGAAATAAATATTAACATATTTCTTTTCAAATGTAAAGCGTCTTTAAACGAATTCATGTGGCAGTACTTCAACTAAACACTTAACTTCTTATAACAACACTCTTAAAGGTGATATTATACTCTTAGAACTGAATGTAAAGAGAAAGGTAGGCACTCGAGTCGTGTAAAAACGCTTAATGTAATACTCAAAGCGCTCTCGCGGTGCATCCAGTAATCCTTCATAAAAGCACCCATTATGTTAACCACACTTTTAACTCTATCGTCACCGTGATTACATTGTGTTATATCTTTTAGCGCAGTCATTTACTGTGCTGCAAATGAAAGAATTTATTATCAGATTGTGGCAGGAGGCGTCTTTCAAACGTAATGTAAAGTATATTATTTGGCAGTCATTACTGAGCTCTTATTGTCTGTATCAAACTAAAGCTGGTTGTAAAATTGCACCAGTTCCTGGTAATTAATAGTTTTTCTTTTTTTAGTTTAGTTTAGTATATTTATTAACCATAATGTAACATGTTCAATACATGGTAAGTCATCATTTAACAACATAAGAGAATAAATTTACTATACAAAGTACAGTAAATACGCTTAATAATAAAAATCTATTTATAATCTGTAGAACAGGAAATTCGCAACGAGTGGTGATAAATTAAAACACGACTGAAGGGAGTGTTTTAAATCGACACGAGTTGCGAATTAACTAATCGCACGTGTATCGTACAACGTTTTACAGTACATCTGGCTCTTAAAAGTTTTAGACATATGCACGTAATCTGCTGATTACAGCACTCGTATGGTAAAGTAGCACCATATGTACTGTAATAGTACATTACGATACAAGTGCAGAGAACAGGAATCCATCACCATATGTACTGTAAAATAAATTAAAAGGTAAATCCTTGACATTTCTGGGCAGTTTATTAAATAGCTTAATTTTTACTCCCTGTTTTTGACACTTTTTTAATCTTAATGATGGAAGTATTAGTTTGCTTTTGTTCCTGGTGTTATAATTTTGGCAGTCTGAACGCTTAAGTAGAGTACTTGCTTTCTTGTGAATTTCCAACACAGAGTTGTATATAAACAGTGATTTGACCGTCATTACCTCAATCTTCTCAAAGCAGGATCGCAGATGTGCGCCAATTTACCCCGCATATTATTCTAATCGAGCGTTTTTGCAGAATCATTACCCGGTTTACATCTACAGAATTTCCCCAGATGGTAATCGCATAAGAAAGTACACTTTAAACATAGGCATAATATATATTTTTTTAAGTTTTTAGGTTAACTACTGTCTTTAGTTTCAACAATGCGTAATTGGCTGATGCTAATCCATTACAAATTTTATCAATATGCGTGCTATGTGTTAGTTGACTGTCAATATCATAGCCCATTTATAATCGGACTTTTGTGGAGTTACAGTTACCCAATACGTACATAAGATAAAATTACATTTTAGTATCGAGTTGTGGTTATATTTATTACCTACGAGTTTGAAATGTGATCAACCGTTTTAACCAGAAATAACGGTAGGTGCCGAAATTACGATATTTGTTTAAATGAAAATGAGAGTAATGAACAAAATAAACGCATTATTACGATCTACTCGTAAATGGCTACTAAATGCACCATTTTCGCATAAATGCCGTAAATATTAATACATAAAATTAAATATGTGGTTGTGGTCTTTTTAATAATTAATGAAGTGGTCAACATAGAATATTGCTAAATTAACCTCACTTTTTCGTACACATTATTTTTAGATACCTGTTAATATATATACCTGTTATCGATGTCCGTGTACTTAGTCTACACGGACATATAATTCCAATTGTTTTACAAGATAATAAATTATTATCACACGACAAATTCATTTTTATCGATTGCTTTGATTACTTTTATAGTAAAGAATATTTCGTTATGACGGGCTGGGCTTACGGGAAATATAACGAAGCCCATAATAATACACTAGAATTAAGTAAATTGATCAGAGTTTTCCACGTTTGTAAGACGTTTAGTGCTTAAACCAAGTTAGGTAGAATTAATATACAGGGTGTTTGTTAACTAGGATGAAAGGGATGATAGAGGAGGTCATTTAAGACCACAGTTGCTATAGCATAAAAAAAACCAGAAGATTAAAAAAAATCTCTGTATGGTAGAATGGAAAAAGTACAAACTTTCAAATAAAATCATACCATCGTAAGTGTGGTTTAAAATATCTAAAATGACCTCCTTTTCCATCCCTGAAAGTCCTTGCACCTAGCTACCAAACACTTTGTGTTTTATTTTAAACCATGTTATTTATTGACAGATTTTTACAAACGCGATCACTTTGATCAATGTACACGAAATACTTATACAATACAACATTAACGCGAAATATTGCGCAGTAGTTTTAATTTCGGTTAAAAACTAACTTTGCCTGTTCCTGAAGTTATACATTGCGTTACTGGCACGCGGTATTTTTTCAAAATAGTATGTTTGCTGTACATTGCTAGCAATTTAAAGTTTGTTAGAAAATAAATGAAGCCAATTATTTAGGTTTATAATTGGACCCGGGTATGTCCTAAAACTACGGACAAGACCACCGGGGGATGGGCAGCACCATCCCTGGAGTGCGGTGGAGATACTGCGATCGCCGATCCGCATGCAAAGCGTGGGGATAATGGTATTTACCCCCCATGAAATTGGGGGAGGCCTATGTCAACCAGTGGACGTCCTTCGGCTGATATGGTGGTAGATAAAAAAAAATAGTCGCGGAAGTTCGCTGGATGCGAGTGGCGCAGGACCGGTCATTGTGACACTCTTTAGGGGAGGCCTATGTACAGCAGTAGACGTCCTTCGGCTGATATGATGATGATGATGATAATAAAATTAAACTCATAGTGTAGGTTAAGGAACTAAGTTTCCCGCATGCCGGTAATACAGTTCTGATTACAATCCTACCTAGCTGCTCGTCTCTTTCTTACAAGTATGTATTATTGATAGTGTACATTCACCACCACCACCACATCAGCCGAAGGACGTCCACTGCTGGACATGGGCCTCCCCCAATTTCATGGGGGGGGGTAAATGCCATAATCGCCACGCTTGCGTACACTAACACTTCACTCATACTCACTCACTTGTACTCATAATTTTGTATTGTTTTATGTTGTATATAAAGAATTTAAAAATATTTACAAGCTTTCAACATTAAGCCTGCAAGAGCACTGCAAATTATACTTAAGAGTCCGCAGTATGCTCGGTTCTCTATACAAACGTAGTAACGCTCTCATTTTAAAACACCATGCTAGAATAACCTGAAACTTTGTATACACAATGGGATCCGGCATATCTAGGTCGGAAATTAGTTTCTGTTGCTTGAAATTATAATGGAGAAAAAATACAGCGCTTATTAAGGTTTTCGTACAAGACGTTAAAAACTCAAAAACTCGCTGTATTTTTTTTCTATTACAATTTCTAGCAACAGAAATAATTTCCGACCTAGATATGGCGACTCCCATTGTGTATACAAGTTTCATGTTATTTCAGCAAGTTATTTTAAAATGCGAACGAAACACCGTTTGTATGGAGAATTACGAATTCAGCCGAGCGCTTAAGAGATTCGTTTTCTCTGTAACTCGTTAAACTGCGCAAAATTTCGCGTAGGTACACTTAAACGACACTAAATATGATTTGTGAAAGTGACAATTAAAAATCATAACAATAGAGTTGAGGTTGAGATCAAGCAATAGCTCATTTACTAATCTGCAGGACCTACCCTTCGGTTGAAGGGCCATGCCAGCAGTTTTTTTTTAAAGAGAACATTTTATAACAGGGTCCCTCCACATATGTACAGGCCAAAGTAAATAACTCAACAATAAACAACTCCATGTCTTTAAATCTTGTCGCAACCAGTTCAAATGTCACTTTCATAAATTTCTGCAGCCGTATGACTGGACATAATAGGTACATGTTTTTGGCACGGTGTTTTTGACTTTCATATCATGCCAATATCAAATCGAAACCTCCAGTCAAAAGGCCTCATGGACCGCAATTTTGACAAAACGGGACATCCCTAGAACATGTTTTCGTCTGTGTCATCCAGTGGGGCAATTATGCAATGTTTTTGAGCGGGCGTTAAGTACGTAGATCTAAATGTCATATTCCAAACTAAAAAAGACAGTTAAGTAAATCTAACTACCGTAAGTGTTAGCTGAGTTTGACGGAGATGCATGAAAGTAAATCCGTATAACACGTCAGGGAAATCACATTTTGTCATTTTAAAAGGGGCCTCGCAGGGTGGTTCAAAAATGATGTTTTTTTTTATATTTTTTGTGGCACCCCTTAAATTTGCTTCATGTACTTACCTAGTGTATTATCTTCTTAAAATAATAGCTTGCTAAAAAAATCGAAGCCAGCACCGGCTTAGATTTTGACCCCGACGTGGTATAAAAAAAAACTGTAGGTACATGTAACAAATTTAAGGGGTGAGAAAAAATGTAAAAAAACATCATTTTTGAGCCACCCCTCAGTGCTCATATATGTATCTCATTTGGAACGAGTTGGCGGACTCACCACATCTATGATCTGCTGCAGCGTCAGGCCGAACTTGACTTCTAGCGGCTCGCTCTCGTTGGCCACGGGCCGCTCCAGCGTGTTGTACGACGCCAGCAGAGCGTTCAGGAGACGCTTCTCGTGGGGACCTTGCTCCGATACTGGAACAGAAGCGGCTCGTTAGTGTTGAAGTAAACCTGCTAGTTAAGGGTCCCCCGCACGCTCGACTGAACTCGATTCTCCATACGTAGTTTCGTCCTCATTTTAAAAAGGCCATGCTGAAATAACATGAAACTTTGTGTACACAACGGGATCCTGCATATCTAGGCCGGATATTACGTCTACGTCTACGTTGCTAGAAATTGTACTCGAAAAAAAATACAGCGAGTTTTTGAGTTTTTTAGCTCTTGTGTGAAAACCTTATTAATCGTTGTATTTTTGCATTATTATAATTTCAAACGACAAAAACTAATTTCCGCTATAGATATGCCGGATGCCATTGTGCCGTTTTAAAGTGAGAGCGAAACTACGTTTGTATGGAGAACCGAGCTTCCTGCGGATACTTAATTACGTAACGTGCCGAAGCTACGCGAAGTTAATCTGTAATTTTTGTATGGAAAATAACATTTAGATCTGCATTACGCACGCTCGAAAACGTTATGTAATTACCCCTCAGGTGTTTCATCCGCTATTGAACCGAAGAGGACGCGTCGTCATTATTACCATTCTGATTTTAAAGTCCCCTTTTGTTGAATATCGGATACAATGCCGGCCCTGAGGCCAGGTGAGGTAATCAACTGATATTCTTCTTATCGATATCGATTCTTAAATTACGCCTAATGACCTTACATCCCTCACTTTCTTCACGTACACATGAGGAGGTCGGTGAACAAGTGCTGCCAGGATTAAGACTACGTAAATATGATTATAATTGATATAATTCTTAAATTAATGTCAGAGCCAGTCTGCATGCTAAGTAGAGTCAACAGAAAATGTAGATGATCATTTTAGTACTTTGTCGCACTAACGTAACAATGCTACGACAGTTCGGATGTGTCAAAGTAGTGAAAGTGACAAGGTACTAAAATGATCATCTACTTTTGCTGTTGACTGTACTAAACAGTTTTGCGGTAGATTGTTATTGAAATGTAAATTTAATACTGTTTTCATAAAGCTTGACTTGTAAAGGTGCCATTGCGGCCTACTTGCAGAATAAAGTTTATGTATTACAGCTATTTTAAATAATATGTTTAATATAATTTATAATTTGTTAAAAATGTTTAAATAAAAAAACTATAACATTAGCCAAAGGACTTTAACTAAGCATTGAATAAAACTATTCGAGTATCTACCTGATGTAAATGTACGATATTAATGTAAACAGCAATAGAACATTATTATTAGCTCGCTTCATCGTCGGCCTCATCTTTGCCCCCTGGCTAGATGCTGGCCAAGAGCAATCCCATTAAAAAAAAAAAAAAGTTTTTCGGAGACATCCAAAGTCTTATTCGCTAGAGCAAGTAGGTAACAATCTGGAAATACCCTATTGTAGAGGCTTATACTCCAAGATTCTTTATTAACAGTTGGCCAAAATTATGTTTACATTTTACGCCTTTTTTACAAAGGAATATGGTGCAAAATTGTATACAGTATATCTTTGAGGTCGACCTCGCGTATGTATAAGAAAAACTTTTTCTCGCAACTCATATTTTGCGAGGTTCTTTCGCTTCAGCTCTTTTTGTTCAAAACAGCAACATTTAATTGGAAACTGAATCTTCCAGAGCGCGAGATAATTGATTTTACAAATATATTAAAAAAGAAAAAGAAAAATGAAAGTTTCGGTTAGGTACTGATACAGGAGTTTCGATACGGTATTGAATTTCAAAGAAATGTGTTACTGGAGCTTTGGAATGTAAGCAGAACGAATTCAAGTAAATTTTAATGTCCTCTTGTTTTAACATTGGGTATTCAGGCAAGTTCTTCAGTATACAATAGCGCCAAGGTAAACGTCGTACAATACTTGATACTCATAATAGTCATAATGCAAAACGATAGAGATATTTTTGGACCATTAACTATCCAGCAGCAATATGACTTTGGCTTTAGCTGGCTGTCTGTGGGTAGACGCCACTATGGAGTCAGTTGACAGATCGATATAACAATTAGAAATATACGGTCGGTGTTAACTTTATTAGGACAGTTATAGAAGCCAAAACAAGATTCCTTAATATCAAATCAAAGGGAAAATTTTGAAAACTTTGTGCCCCCAGCCGCCAATCGCTCTAGCCAACTGAGCTATCGGAACAATCAAGCTCAGGCACGAAATTCTTCACTAGTTCCCTCTTACAACGCCTTAGGGAGGCGTCCAGTGACATCTTCCTAGAAGACTGAGGCTTATTATAACGGCACCAACTTCTGAAATTACATTCATCATTCATTCGCTAGCTTAGAGTGATTGGCGTATGCCTGGATGTCGCAGGTTCGAATCCTGCTCAAAGCACTTTTTTTTAAATTTCTTATGGCGCTGCCGACCATGGAGCAAAGATTAGACTACTACGCCTACTTCGTTAGTTTTGCATTGTTACATATATAAACTCACGTCTGTATTCCCAAAAAGGGCAGGCAGAGCACATTATAATAAATTAACATCATCACTTCTATACAAGTACAATTCATGTAAACAAATTAGATTTGAGTTAAAGGGACAAGTTTAAGTTATCAAAGAAATAAATACAAGTACCCTGCTGATTTGAATAACTAAAAATCATCATGATAGTGGTTTAAGAGTAAATATCCGTGGTTGGTTTTAATGATTACGCCATTATTGATTAATACATAATCAATAATGTCGTAATCATTAAAACCATCCATGATAGATTTAAAAATAAATCATTAAATAATTTCTATACATTTTATCTATAAAAGCTAGCAGGTATGCCTTTAAGCGCAAGCTTAAAGGCTACTTGTTGACGCGCCAAAAATCCCAATTCTGATCCAGCGCTAAGTAGCAAAAATATACCAATATTTTTATATATTTGTTTTTTTTTATGTAGCTGATTTGTTTTTCGTTTTTAATTACCATCTATATGCTCTATGTCAAGTAGTATTTTATTTTTCCAATTTGTGTTTTAATTTTCACCTATTTTTGTTCGTGAAGCTCTGCTGCTGAAATCAGCGCTGAAAATCAGCGCTGTAGGTGTCTGACACCTCACCATAATGCTAAGCCAGTGTCCGGTTCACTGCCGCGGGGACACACATTTCATGTGTACGTTTTCTTGTGTTTCAATTTGTGTCATATTTGTGTGTCTCATGTCAGGGAGCGAAACTTTGGTGCCGACGACAGACGTATCACGTCAAGCTACATACGGAGTGTTTTTATTTGGATTTTTGAAGGAATCGATTTTGATGATGAAAGGTAAACTTACAACAATATTTGTTCTAGTTGCGATTACAGGCATTATGCACAATTTGTATAAACGACGGGAGATGCGAGATTTACTTTGTTCAGAATGTACAGTATATATACCTATATAGGTATGTATTTAAATAAGAAGATGTGATGTTGTGTTTGAATTCCAAGCGTTCTGCTTATTTTTCGACAACCCACGAAATTTAAATAGCTGTTTTTCATTTATCCGAAACACAATTACTTACTTAGTAAAATATATTAATATGTACATTATTTTCAATATAAATAGTCATTAAACAAAAATTACATTACCATTACCTATTGCATTATTAATAATAATTGGAGTGTCGCAATGTTGTTTATATAAAATCAACCTATATGTGAATTTGCGTCATAATGATGTCACCGGCACCAAAGTTTCGCTTCCTGCTCATGTGTCTGTGAATAAATGTTTCTTTCTTTTTTTCTAAATTACCTAAATACCTAAATAGTCATTAGTCTGCAACAAATTGACCGTTTTGTAACGTGACCATTTCCCGAAATCACAATAATGAAGTTATGCCTTTAAGGCTGGGTTGCACCAAACTGTCTGTATTCTTAAGCGATGTTCGTTAAAATCAGATTGTATGGAAAGTTTGACAATTTTCTATGGGATGACAGCTACCGGCGCCCATACCTAACGTTGATCGGTCTGTAATCGTAAGTCGGTGCAACCCAGCCTAAGTAATCTATTTACCTGAATTTTACTGGTATAATAAACAATATTCACTATATCATTAAAGTTGGAAAAAATTTGATGACAACCCGATTCACATAGCCAACCCTTACGAAGTCAACCGAAGAAAGGTTGTGTTATTTTAACCCCACACTACTATTTATAGTTAATCACTCAACACACAAAACAACCTTGTTTTAATCGGATAAAAACATTAAAAAGCCCAGCAGCAAAAGGGACCGGAGGCAAAAGTAGCCGTAAAGGTAAGTTTTTAAAGTTTAACTTAAATCCCTCTCATGCTGTCGGTGACACAGCTATGTTTACATTTGTGTACTTTATTCCTTTCTAATAAGGCGGAAAATATATTGTCTTCGTGCACAAGGCCCAAAATAAAACAATCCCCCAAGCCGATTAATAAAGTGCAGACCGCAGCTGTGAAACCAGCCCTAAACCCTCTAGGGTCGGTTCCACGACCGCTAACTTATCGCAATGCGTATCTAAATTTGCGACAATAAGCTTAAGGCCGTGTTTATGGAGAAACTAGACCTTTGGCGATTTGAATATTTAGCTATAGTATATTTCTAATCAGCTTTTAGGGACTAACTAAAATTTGAACGCCGCAGAAGGCAAAACAAGGCAGGGTCGAATTCAGCTCGTCGCTAGCGATCATAGAAATGGCTCTTACTAATATATTCTCTCTGTCTCTCTCTATAAGTATTATATTTATGATCACAAGTATTTGCAACTGAGATTGTTTTAGTGTAAGTACCTACAGTTACGATTACAAAGACAGTCATGTGTAGGGTACTTACGTTCCTAAATTACAAAAATATCTGTAGGATCTTACACACTTGACAATAAGGTCATGTTTGCATAAATTTGTCACTAAGTGCGTATTTACGATGTTGACTATACAGTCGGTAT
Source organism: Notocelia uddmanniana (assembly GCA_905163555.1). Taxonomy (NCBI): domain Eukaryota; kingdom Metazoa; phylum Arthropoda; class Insecta; order Lepidoptera; family Tortricidae; genus Notocelia; species Notocelia uddmanniana. The sequence goes on from LR991057.1 coordinate 5,571,768, forward strand.
AAATAAATAAATATTGGGGGACAATCTTACACAAATCGACTTAGTCCTAAACTAAGCAAAGCTTGTACTATAGGTACTAGACGACGATAAACATACTTATATAGATAAATACATAGAAAACATCCAAGACCCAAGAACAAATATCCGTGCTAAATGCACAAATAATTGCACTGGCCGGGAATCAAACCCGGGACCTCCAGCTTCGGTGGCATTGTCAATACCAACTAGGCTAAACAGGCCGTCAAGCAGTAGCAGGTATCTACTGATGTAACAATAAATCAAAAGACAGACGTGGCGACCGCAACCTTTAGCCAAAGTCCTAAACAAAATCGACGACCTGTTTAGCCTAGTTGGTAGTGACTCTGCCTCCGAAGCTAGAGGTCCAGGGTTCGAAACCCGACCAGGGCATTTATTTATGCATTTATCACGGATATTTGTTTTTGGGTCTTGGATGTTTTCTATGTATTTAAGTATGTATTTATCTATATAAGTATGTATATCGTCGTCTAGTACCCATAGTACAAGCTTTGCTTAGTTTGGGACTAGGTCGATTTGTGTAAGATTGTCCCCCAATATTTATTTATTTATTTAAATTAATATCTCATTTAGCAAGCCAATCATGTTCGTGTGGCATCAAGTATAAAGAGGTAAAGTATTTTTTGAAAAGTTGAGTAAAATAATATGAAAACCAATCGCTCCGTACTAAATATATAAGTATGTATATATGTACACATAACTTTTATTTACCGATAATACCTACCCAACCCTTTTCTAGTCAAACCTAAGCCAACCTCCGTAAATTATAATTTATTTCACCCAAAGCTTTACTATAATCCAAAATCACTCCCTCGCCCAATAACGCTAACAGAGGAGAGCCAGATTGATAACCAAAAACGGATTACTAACCCTACCAACGGATATCCCAATCCATAGCTCCCTGAAACTTCACAACACCTGTAGGCACCCTCAGTTCACAAATGACGTAAGTAACATTTATATCCCAACGAGATACGATCTTTATATGTAGGGTATACAATAATTGATAGTTCAGAACCGTATCTTTAGTGTGTAGAGGTCATTTTAGCTTAACAGTTTTGTAGCGATAAAGATTCATTAGAGAGGCTTGGATGGCTTGGAGGAGCGTGAAATGTGAAATATAGGGTAGTACGAGTATGTGGTAGACAGTCAGAGAGCTTCACGAACAGAATTTCGATTCAGTACTTATACAGAATGTTTAGGTGTAGATTTGTGTGTTCAGGAGTACTAGTGACCATTCTTTCAAAAAAGGAGCGGATTGTATCAGGGATATTAAGTGAATACTTCTTACGTTGCCTACCTATCTATTTTATTATTCTTGGAGCTTAATTTTACTACCTTTAACAGAACCAAGAATTGGTTTGTAAACTACTTAGTTTAAGTTTTATGTAAGCAGTTGCTTTCAATTGCATGTTGTGTTTGCCTGTTATTGGGTGGATACTCGAGCAATTTGTTCTACTGTCATGTTTATCAATAAGTATCAATATGTATTATACCTGTTGGTAAACCTTAATAAATAAATTAATTAATTATAACAACTAAATAAAGTAACCATCAATGAAAAATTAGTCTAAACATAACAGTATATTATGCGTTAGTGTTTGTTTGTTAATCAGTATAATCACCGATACCATTTTTATTAAGCGCCTTCTAGCGTTAGTAACGGAACTAAAACAAAGAATTATTGATTACGACGACGATTTGAATTTGAACTTGACCAAGTACGCGCTGACTCAAGAGTACTATAATAAATACTTTACGCGATCCCACATAACACGGTAGTCAGGGTGATTCCATATATTGAGCTACATAAACATGGCGTCAGTGTCAATCGTGAAAAACAATACAATACAATACAATATGCTGAAAAACGTATGGCGTATGGCGTCGAATTGCGATAGTTGTTCTGTGCTAGCAAATACAATTTAAGTAATGGAACGTTATTCAAAAAAATTACATAGACCCCATACAAAAATGTTATGATCTGGAATGGAAAATTTGGTTGGGCCACTTTTTCTTGTATAAGGTCCATTAATATTTACGATTCAAGTTTCAAGACCACCGGGGAATGGGCAGCAGCATTCCTTGAGTGCGGTGGAGATACTGCGATCGCCAACCCGCATGCCAAGCGTGGCGATTATGACATTTACCCCCCATGAAATTGGGGGAGGCCTATGTCCAGCAGTGGACGTCCTAGGGCTGATATGGTGGTGGTGGTGGAAGTTTCATGAATAAAAAATAAATTCAGGTAAGTACAGTTATTTGGAAAAAAGCTTAATTACTTGCATTATAAATAAACTGAGCAACTTCCTATCGGTATTCTGACGCGTAATTATTTATTCACGGGCCTAATGAAATTGGTACGAGTCGGGAAACGATGCCAAACACCAGTTGCTCCTGCATGAATTAAGTGGCTCCCACTGGCATTCGGTGCTCATTGCCTGTATTTTCCTCTGATAATTAAGCAGCTTAAATCAATGGGTAGCGTCATTGAGACTCTGGCTTGTTAATTCCCCAGACGCAACTATTGTATGCAATACGGTAAATGCGTATTTTTTTAACGCATGTTACATTGAATGTCATCTTTATTATTATAATTTTATATAGAAAACTCCCGTGAGTTTGAGACATATCAAATATAATGAAACGGGTCTTTGAGGTCGAATATCGCTCGACATGTTTTAGACCGGTTCGCAGTTCTTAATCTATTATTATACTTCAATTTTTATAGCTAAGTTTGTATCCATCTTAGTTTACAACATCAGTCCCAAGCTTCTTTATTTATAATCAGTAAAAGCGTTTTCGTGTATAAATTAACCTTAGATTGTTTTATATTTTCTTTTACTAACAAACCATTACAAGTTTACAGCGATTAAGTTCGGCAGGCAAACAAGCCAAGTTTGGACGATATTATTAATTTTACTACCCGCGGGGCACTTACCTAACGTTTTCGCGCGTGCGTAAATGTACGATATATAAACTGTATAGTCGGAGGTATAGTTAAAAGGAAAAGCATAACACTGACGCCAAGACAATATATTTAAAAAAAAACCGCCAAGTGCGAGTCGGACTCGCGCACCGAGGGTTCAGTAAAAAATATTTTTATTATATGATGTAACTAAAAATTTTTTTCGCAATTTTTCTTTTATCTGTGTTGTGTTGCTTCGTGCCAAATTTCAAGCTTCAGAGTTCACGGGAAGTACCCTGTAGCTTTTGATCCCCTTGCGAGTGTCGAAAATTTTCGGAATTTTGTGGCATAAACGGCTGTATCTTTTGATTGCGTTATTGGCTTAGAAGTTTGATTCTTTTCACAGCTCCAAGGGACAGTAAACCTGAGTATTTGATATTTAAATTCCAGCTTGAAACCTCCACGCGTTCCGGAGAAAAAGGGTCCTGACAGACAGACAGACGGACGGACGGATAACAAAGTGGGGATCACTTTGTTGTCCGTCCGTCCGTATTAGGGTTCCGTTTTTTCCTTTCGAGGTACGGAACCCTAAAAACGCCACTAAGAAACACAACACGGTAGCTACAGAGCAAGTAGTGGCTTCTTTTTAAAAGGAATTCAAGCATCATCCCTATCCTTTTGGGGACAGGTGTGGCAACAAATAAGAATTAAACTCAGAACAATAAAAGCAAAACTTTTTGTCCCTCGAAACCTTCACTTTCAAGTTTGTCATCCTGGGACGAAGGTCATAACTTATTCAGAAACGTGTTGTACGAGTTGACTTGTTAAAATGTAAATGCTCTACAAACAATAAAATAAAAGTGATATTTGTGAATAGCATATAAAATACTTTTCAAGGTGCGTTTTGATTGTACTTTAAGTATTTTACATCACTTTGGATCATTAAAAGCATAAGTTACCTCTCACTCATTACGCGAAAAAATCTGAAAGGAAAGAATAAAACACAATCTTATCATAATCTACCTATCTGAAAAAATATCTGACGCTACAAAGCGCGTAAAAGCATCTGACACCCTCTATCAGGTTTACAAAATATAACAATTTTTTTTATTAACAGTTATTATGTACAGGTATTAAAAGAAAAGTTTTGCGAAACGATTCTTAAATTAAAAAGCGCGAACGATCAGACACAATCACAAAACTTCAATTCATACTACCTAATTAAACGTAAACACAATATGAAACTATAATAATATGAAGTACAATCACAGTCATTAATATCTGTACGCTCTTACTCCCGTGTCATTAAAGTCATTTTCGGTTTTCAATGTACACTGTAACAATAGTTACCTGATCACGGATATTTAGGGATTTTATTGCAAATTAATATAAAATTGCCTTGTATGCGTTACTATAAAGAAAATATTCCCCATAGAATCCACCATATCAGCCGAAGGACGTCCACTGCTGGACATAGGTCTCCCCCATTTTCATGGAGGTAAATGCCATAATCGCCACGCTTAGCATGCGGGTTAGCGATCGCAGTATCTCCACCGCACTCTAGGAATGCTGCTGCCCATTCCCCGGTGGTTCTTTATAGACAGTTGGCCAAAATTATGTTTACATTTTACGCCTTGTTACAAAGGAATATGGTGCAAATTCTATATCTTTGAGGTCGACCGTGCGTATGTATAAGAAAAACTTTTTCTCGCGACTCATATTTTGCGAGGTTCTTGCGCTTCAGCTCTTTTTGTTCAAGCAACATTTAATTGGAAACTGACACAGGGATGATGAGGGATGAACACTCCAGGGATGCTGCTGCCCCGGTGGTCTTGGTCGTAGTTTTAGGACATACCTACCCGGATCCAGGACATAACCGGGTCCCTATACTATAAAATCCGTCTAGCCGTAACTAAAACATTATCAAACCGATACAGCACTTGAACAAGATAGGGTAATATAATACCCTGGGTTACAACACTGCGTGCGAAGGCTGTAAAGCGTAACGCAAGACTAGTGGTTAGGGCAGGTAGACCCGTGAATTACTTTACGCGAACTAGTGTGCGGTGGCTTTTACTGATTACTGGCTATTAAGGTACCCTCGGATTAGATGGCTTTAGTAACAAGAGCAGGGCCTTCAAGTTACGGAGTGATGTAGGTAAAGGTCTTCAGCAAATAATGATGTCGACGCTTGATTCAATACTGTAAAAAATCATTATGACATTCAACCTGTAATCACACAACTGTAGTATCATCATCATCATCATCATGTCAGCCGAAAGACGTCCACTGCTGGACATAGGCCTCCCCCAAAGACTTCCACAATGACCGGTCCTGCACCACCCGCACCCAGCGGACACCCGCGACCTTCACCAGGTCATCGGTCCACCGTGTGGGGGGCCTGTCCACGCTACGCCTTCCGGTACGTGGTCGCCACTCGAGAACCTTTCCGCCCCAACGGCTATCGGTTCTACGTGCTATGTGCCCCGCCCACTGCCACTTAAGTTTAGCAATTCGGAGGGCTATATCGGTCACTTTGGTTCTGCTGCGGACGGCCTCATTCCTGATGCGATCACGCAGAGAAACTCCTAACATAGCTCTCTCCATTGCTCTTTGGGTGACTTTGAGCCTGTAGTATAGTCGCAAAATTTATTTAATCGTATGGCATTAATTTAATAACCGTGAGATCTTCGAGAAGACAAGTACGGTTGCCAGTTTTTAAAAGAGAGAGTTAGAGAGTTTTCGACCTTAACGGCGTTAAAATAGAGTTGAAAAGTGACGAACCTTTTCATTCCGCGACTGTACATAGGTATCTCTATAATCCGCTCGTTCGTGGGCTCTAAAACCAAAATCCATTTAGTCTGCTAATAGCCCAACCCGAAACTTTGACAAGCCGTCTCTTACAAATCTATTAGAAATAAAAAAATATAAAAACAATTTAATCGTGTTATTAATTAAGGTTTTACTTACATGAAAGAAATCAGTAAGTGAAAATATTAACAATCCATAATAGTTAAAGATACTACCCATCAAAATAAAATAAAATAAAGTAGGTACTCTAAAGATTATAAACTATAAATAAAAACCGGTCAAGTGCGTGTCGGACCACGCACAATAAGGGTTCCGTACCGACACTTCCTAATCTACATTTAAAACCACTATACAATACATTTAATCACAAAATGTCGTATCTTCATAGGAAACTAACGACACTTACGCCCTTTTGTTTTTCAGCAATAACTCAAAAACCGTTAAACCTATCTTGTTCAAACCAAAAATCGTTGAAAGGATTTATTAAAGTATATCATAATGATTTTTTTCAGAATTTTAAACTTAATAGTTTGGAAATTAGAGGGGGGGGGACACTTTTTACGACTTAAATGTTTTTTTAAAACCTCTGTCATTTTTGAAGGCCTATCCATAGATACCCCACATGCCTATGTACATTGAAAAAAATATTTCTATAGCGGTTCATAACATACTACACCTTCACACCAAATTTCATAATTGTAGTGGTCATATTCTCCGAGTAAATCGGCTGTGACATACGGACGGACAGACAGACAGACAGACATGACGAGTTCATAAGGGTTCCGTTTTTTGCCATTTGGCTACGGAACCCTAAAAATAACGATGTTTCCTAGTACATGCCGGATTAATAATAATGTTTGTTAATTATGACGAACTATACGCGCAACTCAAACTAGGTGATAAGAAGACCTCGTTGACCGTATCCCATATAAATTTCAAGCCCAAATATTGAGTTTATAAATATAGGATAAAAACCATTTTATTTAATTATTCTCCGCACTCAATCTATAAATTGTAAAATTGTCTTAGCGATAGAAGCTTTACTTTGACCTAACCAAAATTTCCTTTATTATAATACTTCAATGTTTGTAGCTAAGTTTGTATTCATCTTAGCTCTCAACATCAGTCCCAAGCGTCTCAATTTGCAATCCATGAAATCGTTTTCGTGTATAAATTAAGGTTAGACTGTTTTATCTTTTCTTTTACTAACGAGTTTGCCGAAACCCTAACAAACCAATAGAAGTTTACAGCGATTAAGCTCGGCAGGCAAACAAGTCAAGTTCGGGCGACATTATTAATTTTACTAGCGGCGGGGTACTTACATGACGTTCTCGCGCGTACGTAAGGTAGATCTAAATGTAATGTAAAATTTACCATACTAACATTCCCAGTTAGATTTATCTGTCGGACGTTCGAAGAAGTTATCTAATTACCCTTCCGGTCGCAATAACTGTGAACCTTTTGCATTCCCTAAACTCCTCGCGTGCCTCTTTTTTTTTATTAAAAATAGGATTGCTCTTGGCCAGCATCTAGCCAGGAGGCAAAGATGAGGCCGACGATGAAGCGAGCTCACCCAGAAGATGCCTATTCACTCGTGCCTTAAAAAAGAATTATATTTTTGACAGCCTGTCTATAGCGGTATAGCATCACCTAGCAACATGACGTTGTTTTGACCATTTGACTGACCTGATAAAGATAACTATGAATAAACTAGCTGTTGCCCTCGACTTCGTCCGCGTCTTCGCTCCTATTGGTCGTAACGTGATGTTATATATCATAAAGCCTTCCTCGATAAATGGACTATTCAACACAAAGAGAATTTTTCAATTAGAACCAGGAGTTCCTGAGATTAGCGCGTTGAAACAAACAAACAAACTCTTCAGCTTTATAATATTAGCATAGATAAATAAATAAATAAATATTTTGGTACAATCTTACACAAATCGACCTAGTCCTTAACTAAGCAAAGGGTAAGACGACGATATTTATACTTATATAGATAAATACATACTTCAATACATAGAAGACATCCAAGACCCAGGAACAAATATCCGTGCTAAATCCTTTTGACCTACCAAATTTTACGACAATCGGGACCTATACTACAAGTCAAAATCAAAATATTCTTTATTCAAATAAGCCTAGTATACCACAACACTTTACAAGCGTACAATTTGACAAAACTTTTTGTACGTAAAATTGTACAGTTTTGTCAAATTGTAGGCCTCATGTTTTATGGTGATGGATATGGTGGTGAGGGGTGGTGTCGAGATTATTATCTTACATTGAAAAGAACCATTTCTGTGGGCACTAGATAATACTAAGTTAAAAACGCATTAAAAAGTTCCTCTAAAATTCATAAAACGCGCGTTAAAACTGTAACAAAAAACCGGTTTCTGAAACGCGGTTTTATGGCAGAATGACGAGAGCCCGAGTCATCGACGAACTTTGCAAATGGCGTCTTTAAAAATAATAAAGTCCGCAGTAATTAGTTTCTTGGAAGTTGATTAACCTCTTTTACGAACAGCTCCCTTTTTACTGGCCTTTGTTTGATGCATTTTAGATTGTTTTGTACTAGAGTTGTGAACGTTTTTCTGGGTCAGTTTTTTTTCTTTGTTTACCTAATTGTGGCTTTATACGGGTCAAAATTGTCGAGTAAGGCAATTATTTAACTTAATGTGGAATAAACCCCTGACACAACTAACTTGGGTAAAAACAGACAATATATTTGATTTAACGACGACCTGTTTAGCCTAGTTGGTAGTGACTCTGCCTCCGAAGCTAGAGGTCCCGGGTTCGAATCCCGGCCAGGGCATTTATTTGTGCATTTTTCACGGATATTTGTTCTTGGGTCTTGGATGTTTTCTATGTATTTAAGTATGTGTATCGTCGTCTAGTACCCATAGTACAAGCTTTGCTTAGTTTGGGACTAGGTCGATTTGTGTAAGATTGTCCCCCAATATTTATTTATTATTTATTTATTTATTTATTATAAAAGATAAGCCGCACTCAAATCGGTTCATGCTTCGGGAGCTGCGCCGTCTTATCTGGCTGTTATAAATGTTATAAAACATTTAAAATAAATACGAAACATACACCGTATTTTACAGACAAAGCACTAATCGAAACACGAACGCGATCCTGACCAGAATACGACGTACTACAACAATCGAGTAATTCCCCGGTTAACGAGAACATTGTCTAGCGTGAGATAAAATTGCGCCGGTTGCAACCACGCCACTACCCCGGGGCTATTCTATAACGATTTGTATTTGATTGCGACATTTTTAAGTCGAAAACAATTCAATATTGGATAAGAACAAGTGTGCGTTCGCTGTTGTCAAGAACTATTTTGTGTTTAAGCTGCGAAGAGAAGTGATACAACAAGTCAAAGTTATTTATTCTTCAATATTGGCATATTATTATGCATCTATAAACGACAATAAACTATCACCGGGTCGGAAAAATAAATATCTGCCACGAGGAGAAGCTGCGTAAAAAACTTTGCGAGACAAACGACATTGTATCGTTTGTAAAGTTGGTTCCTACTACTACGATAAGCTTGTTATTAAATATAAGTATCTAACATAAAAAAGTTGTACTATTGAAGCCAAGTAGCGTACGGTATTATAAAATATAATGCGCTATATCTATGGGTAATATGTAATATATTTAAAATATATTTATAGGTACCTAATGTGAACAATGTGTAATGTGTGTGTTTATTACAATTCGTTTTATTTTATTTTTTGTGCCTAAATAACTTCCTTCTTAAATCGCGTTTACTTCTCTTTCTCATCTCAGCTTTGTTGATCCCGAATGCATCCTCGGATGATAGCTTGAGAGGCAATACGTTAAATTCTTTAACACGTTTTGCTTCTCCACATATTGGTTATAATTTGAATGTTTATAATGAACAAATCGGACAAGGGTTTAAGAACTAATATTGTAGATACAAAAGTGGCATCATTCAACAAAAGCTTAATTTGGAGTTAAGGCTGCATTTGACAAGGGTTGCGATCAATTTAAAGGGTCACACGGTTGTCTTAAACCTATTGGGAATTCAGACACGTAAACTTTGTCGATCACGAAAATGTAAGTAATCTACAAATCTAAAACTAACTATGCTATTATGTCTCAATCGGTTTATTCCTTTTTGTTAAGTTTCATCACAGCAAAAACTAACGAACGTTGAATCTGGTCTACTTAAATTTGTCACTTGATCTATTTAAATTTGTCACTTTTATTTAACTGTCTGTCACTTTTTGGGTCACTGCGTTGGAAATAGTCGGTCAATTTATGATGCATACTAGGTTGACGATTTTACAAGATTTAACGACGATCTTATAGCCTTTCATGGCGTGGCTGTCAACACATGAACTAGTTAATTAATCTATTGAAGTAACAAACATTACCTAGGTGGACTGATGACCTGGTAAGGGTCGCGGGTGTCCGCTGGATGCGGGTGGTGCAGGACCGGTCATTGTGGAAGTCTTTGGAGGAGGCCTATGTCCAGCAGTGGACGTCATTCGGCTGAAATGATGATGATGATGATGAACAAACATTATGACTGTCATATCGCAGTGAGATTGCTTTACGACATATCATAGATTCATAAATGAACTTACAAAAATCCTTCCCGTGTTGACTGTTCTAATCAAAATCAAAATCAAATATTTATTCTGCAAATAGGCCACAAGGGCACTTTTACATGTCAAAGCATGAATTTATAACATACCTTTATATAATCATATAACATACCTTTATATGCAAGGAGAAAATACATTGCTACACTTCCGCTACCATTATTTATATCCGCACCGTAAAGCAGACCCAGTAGGTATAAAACTAGATCACGCCTTCAGAATCCACCCCCGCAGAACTAGGTCTTTGCCGCTCGAAATTTAAAAACACTCTCATAACGGACACAATGCCCGCTTCAGCCGCTATTGCTTGTCTATGCGCAATAAAGTTGCATCATGGCGGGTAATCTCACTGCTTACAGCCGTGCGATATTAACGCCCGAAGTGCTTCCAAATTCGAATTTGAATTTAATTATTAATGTTGGTAGGAGTTCGTTTTAACAACAGAATATACCTACTTCACAAAACAGAAATATTTTGAGTATTCAAATTAAGAATTGGAATAATTACGAGTATACTGCTACTGGAAAATGCTATTATAGGTGACAAATAAAGACCTGGTAAAGGTTGCAAGAGTCCGCTGGATGCGGGTGGCGCAGGACCGGTCATTGTGGCATTCTTTGGGCTCCCCATATGTTCAGCAGTGGACGTTCTTCGGCTGATATGATGTTGAAATGACAAAGATTTCATGTCAAGTAATAATTATGACTACGTACGTACGCTTTGTGGTACTTTCAAATGTTCAAAAAACTGACTCGACAAAAAAATCTACATACTCATACTTATCAAACCGCCAGAAGTACGGATATACGAAAGCATTTTTGATGAAACTGAAACGGAGAAGTTCGTTTCACTCGGTCAATTAATAGTTACTTCAAACTCTGCTTGTAATGGTTTAAGTAATTATGAAACTTAAAAAGACAATGAAAATTCAATTTAACCCTTTTTCAACCCTAGGCATTATTGCGACGTCGTATCACACACAGCCTGTCAAAAGTACTTCGTACTTTGATTGAGTAAAATAGACATTTGATTGTCATTTTTCAACTGCTGGCCTGAAAAAGGGTCACAATATAACACCTATTTTTATCGAATAAGAAAAATTAACGGTTTAATTCGCCTACGTTTCTTCCTCTGTGGGCCCTCTGAGGCATATTCGTTTTCCTATGAAATAATTTTTAAGAATAAAAACCGACTTCAATGGGGGAGGCCAGTGAAAGATTATTATATTTAGATGGTGCACTCTTAGATTCCATACAATAAAATAAAAATGGATATAAGTATGTTTATAATGGTAGAAGACTAAGTACCCTCAATTCCTCATGGAATCCTCCATCAGAACTCAAGCTTGACGAAAATGTGTCCTGAAAACCTAGCTTGCTTGACAAACAAAACGAAGAGACAAATCGCCAAACATGAACTACGCGTCGTTGAAGAGTTCCGTTCTAAACATCATCAGCAGTTCCACTTCATCAAATGTCACTTTTTTGAATGAAAATGCTTGATTAGTTCATGAAAATACTAAAATCACTATTTATTTGTGTGCCTTTCACATTTGAGGAGTTCCCACGGTTCCTAATGGATCCAATCATCAGAACTCGAGCATGACAAAAAAATAACCGTGAAAATAAAACTTGCTTAACAAACACAGCTAGAAGGACAAATCGCCATACGTGAACTTTTCGTCGTTGAAGAGGTCTGTTCTGATCATCATCAGCAGTTCCACTTCATTAAATGTCACATTTTTGGATGAAAATGCTCGATTTGTTGATAAAAACATAAAAAACACTATATGTTTGCCTTTAAGATTTGGGGAGTTCCCTCAATTCCTCATGAATTCATCATCAGAACTGCGTTTTGACAAAAACGAGACCAATTTGAATATATATAGTTACAATCAAAAAAGAATTTTCCAAATTGGTTAAGAAATGACGGAGTTATGGAGTAACAAACATAAAAAAAAAATACAACCGAATTGATAACCTTTGAAATCTTGAAGTCGGTTAAAAATGAAAAAAAGTGCGAGTCGGACAACGAGGGTTGCGTACAACTAAAAAACAAATGTGAAATATCCACCATATCAGCCCTAGGACGTCCACTGCTGGACATAGGCCTCCCCCAATTTCATGGGGGGTAAATGCCATGTGAAATATCAACATATTGGTATTTGTTGGTAAAATATACAGAATAATAAACATTATAACCAAATTTCAAGTTCATAAGTCAATGGGAGGTTAAAAAATTATTTGTGTGACAGACGACAAACGGACACGCGAGTACTCGTAACAGACCTAGCTAACAACGGTATGTAGAAGTTATTTAGACGAACTGCTTTTTAGTCATACCAAATATCCAATGCGTTTTTACTTTGAAAAAAAGAATGCCAAAGAGCGTTTGAGCCGAAAGGCGGTAAACGGGATGAATAATCAACTAGTGAATAAATCGCGAGATCAAAGGGACAATTTAACGCCCACCTCAAGCGTGGCGGCAAGTGAAAACTGGAATTACCTACCCTGCAGCAGGCTATGAAGATAGGTACCTAAAGTTATGTCACTATGGCGTGTTTACTACGCGATTTAACTATTAGGATTGAATTTGCAGACAACCTCACTGGCTACCTGGTAGAAGATTAGGTCTACGTATGAGTATAATACTTCCAGTATATATTTTTTCGAAACACAACGCGCTCGTTTGCCTTTAGTCTAAATTTGTATAGCAACGCGAACAGCGCCTCTGGCGGCCTTTTGGTGGTAACTGTTTGTTGTCATACAAATAAACTAAACGCAAACGTGTCCGTTTGTATACTCGTAGGTACATTACTTGAAATTATTCTTCTAATAACATACTTGCCTTCATAACATAAAATCCTCATCTCATTATGTTACAACTAGCTGTTGCCCGCGACTTCGTCCGCATCTTCGCTCCTATTAGTCGCAGTATGATGTTATATAGCCTAAAGCCTTCCTCGATAAATGGACTATCCAACACAAAAACATTTTTTCAATTCGAACCAGTAGTTCCTGAGATTGGCGCGTTCAAACAAACAAACTCTTCAGCTTTATAATACTACTAGTATAGATTAAAATGTATTTGCTATTACTTTTAAGAATGCTTTGTCATTAATAAATCTGCCTATTTGCTATAATTTTAAAATAAATAATTAATCGTAGAAAAAAAAATGACATTCAATCATAGTAACAACGACTCCACTACTCTCTGTGTTTAAATTGCCACCAACTGTCCGGCCCTTACTCATGATTTGCAATATAAAGTTTAAATTTGATTGTGAAGGTTATGGAAGATCCCGGACAAGACATACAGCTACGGAACGTACACAAGGTGGGCCCTGTAACTGAATAAAAAAAAGTAAAAATGCCTGTATTTAAAAGGACGCTTTCTTAGAGCATCTGCAGTTACTCCGTATGTCCAAAAAAAAACAATTTGGAGAAATTTAGATCTAAAGTTATGACCTTCGAGTAATGAATGGATCTTGACACCGCGTGATTATAGCGCATCAGTCAATGCAGTGTTTGAGGTAGTATCTTAAGTAAGTTATGAGTCATAATTGTTTTTTCATTTTTTGTTTTCACGGAATTTTATCTTCAATTTTATTATTTTAGAGATTGGAGATATTAATGTCAATTTATTTTAAATTGACATTAATATCTCTTTAAAAGAGTAATAAAAATACATTTAATATATCTTTGAATTTGAAAGATTTAAAAAAAAATTGCTTGAATATAATTGTAGGTCCGCTAAAATAATCCACCGTTAAATTTTTTGCTCCTGCTACAGCTACAGGGCCCATCCTGTATATGAAACGTCATTGACTCCGTGATACCTCGTGCATGGCAGCGACAACGTAGCTGCAAAAATCGCCGACGGCCAATCAGAAAAAAGCGATTGGTTTGAAACAGCATTCCATTACGGCGCGACCGCGAGCCGTTAATTAACGGACGACGGTAGGCCGAGAGCTAGCCACTAGTTTAGAAGTTTCTACAACGACAGCGGCAAACAAGCTTCGCCTGCATAAGCAGACACCATAGCCCATGGACGCTTGTGACTTCAGAAATCACCCAAGCGCGTTGCCGACCTTTTATTGACACAGAATAGTATAATAGTATTACATACTTAAGCTACAAGATGAGAACAGAAACGGGCAATTATCAAGGTAATCGATTTGAAATGGAATTTAATCGCTTTTTAAACTTAGCTTTTACTAACAATTAACAACTTTTTATTTAATTAGTATGCGAGCATTTCAGTTCAGCGCAAAGTTCTACCTTCCTTCTGGATTAGGTACATCGCAACTTTACAAGTCGGACTATTATTACAGTCCGCCTGACTTTTGAAGAGAAAAAAACCTGTAAGAAAACTTCATCCTGCAAATGTAATGGAGAGTAGAGCTGAGCTGGTTTTCATGGGCAAAGAAAAAGTTGTAAAAGAAGTGCGCTAATATTATTAAGGTCTTGCAGAGGACTTTTGTTCGTACTAGATAAGTTAGGTGACTAATAATTAACCGTAAAATATTAATAGAAAAAAAAATGAGAGACGAAATTTTAAAAAATGATGGTAGGCTTTTTCAATACTTACTTGAATAAGTTTCTGCCAAAAATATTTTTTCTAGCTTG
Source organism: Notocelia uddmanniana (assembly GCA_905163555.1). Lineage (NCBI taxonomy): Eukaryota > Metazoa > Arthropoda > Insecta > Lepidoptera > Tortricidae > Notocelia > Notocelia uddmanniana. The sequence continues at coordinate 5,586,797 of LR991057.1, forward strand.
TTAATGAAGAATTCCAAATTCTAGGTGAAACGGTTGATGATAACTGATTTACTCGTACATTCAGTTGAAAGATGTGACCCACACAGACAGACAAATTAAATGGGCATTTCAAATAAAAACTCGTAAAAAGAGACTTTGTCATAAGGAACGTAAAAAAGGTTCGATTACCTAATTCTTCAAAATTGTCTCAGCAACATAAATGCTACGGCGAAACACACGTAAATACAAATATAAACAGCTAAAGCCCTTATCCAACAAACTTTCAATAACCATCCTATTTTGTTCATGGACTATCTACGAATGTCATGGCATGACACTGATTTTAAATTGTGACAATATCATAGAAATTTCCTTCATACTGATTAATGTCTTTGAGACACTAGGGGCTACTGTGCCTCGCATATATAGCTCCGAGTGAAACAATTGATTCAAATTAATAAATGGTGAACGGTGTTGGTAACACATATTGTAAACCTTTATTTTAAGAAATCTACCTAAGCCTTTTTGTAGTGACTGTTTGTTTACTTAAATAATTTAAAAAAAACATACTCGCTTTCTAAAACCTTTATTCTCCTAACGTTTCCCCGGTTGCATTCTAAAGACGCCCAAGAGTCCGCTTTTGCACCTAATCCCACAGCGACTGCCATCTGGCCTTCCAACCCAGAGAGAAAACTAGATCTTGTTAGAATTAGACCGGTTTTTTTTAATAGCCCGTCGGTGGCAAACAAGCTTACGGCCCACCTGATGGCAAGCGGTCACCACAGCCTTTGGACACCTGCAACTCCATGCGCGTTACCGACCTTTTAAAAATTTATAGCCTTTCTTGAAGGATTCTATACTGTAGTTCCTCGGGAAAACTTCGGCAATGAGCTCCCATTCCACAACCGGAGCGTCCGAGAGAGGAAATTCCTCTGAAACCGTACCGTACGCGACCATTTCGATTCTAAGGTCCACACGATGTTTTCCGAGTAGAAAAGCTACTGTTAAAAGTCTAATGATAGTACATACATTTTTTTCTAAAACCCAGTATCACATTTAACTGACCATTTGTGAACCTTATTGCAACGAAATAAAGTCTACCAATGGTCAGTGGGGCTAATAGGATGAGCTGGGATTAGAAACCACGACCCTCAGATTAAATGTCGTCTGTATTATTTGCACTGAAGCCGTTCGATTATTAGCGATCGACTACAGTGGCCCTTTTTAACCGCTCGGCCTTCTAATAGCCCACTTTCTTTAATATACGGATGAGGACCTAATTTTTGGGCCATAATTAAGGCTTTTTATTCGTCTACAATTTAATTGATTCCTTTGTGACATGAAAGTTACCCATGTTTATAAATTGTATGACAAATATTTGGAATACAACTAATTAATAAATAAAATAAATAAATAAATATCAGGGGACATTTTCGATCGGACAATCGAACTAGTCCCATAATAAGCTCAATAAGGCTTGTGTTATGTGTACTACTTAAAAGACGATATGTATATATATGTACTTAAATACATAGAAAACATCCTAGTCTCAGGAACAAATGTTCCTGCTCACCACAGAAACAAATGCCCCTACTGGGATTCGAAACCGGGACCTCTAGCTTCGGAGGCAGTGTCACTACCAGCTAGGCTAAACAGGCCGATAAATAAATTGCCGATTAAATTGTAGACGAATTAGAAGCTATAACTGTTGTCCAAAATTTGTCTCTCACCCAGACCCGAATTCAGGTTTCTAAATAGCGATATAACAATCTCATAATAACACTTTCATAGCTATGCCGTAGCAGGCTAAATGAGGCTACAGCTCTTGGCCTATCAAATTTCTAGCTCGCTCCTGTTTCGTGACATGCAGTTATTACGACCGGCCGCTTAGCTCCGTGATTACTTTTCAGTGGTCGCCGGAAGCGATGGGACGGCTATTTGAATGCGATTCGAAAAGCAATTGTTTTAGATGACCGTTACTTAAAAGTTGTTTTACTCGTTCGGTTACTTTGTTTTAATCAAATGTCTACGTTGACTCGTTTGTAACAAATGACAGCTAATTTCAGTAGCGATATTAAATGGTTTCTTACTTTTTTCACTGGATAAAATAATTGACTGGGTGAAACGAAAGTCTCCGTTTGAGCTCCGGCAAAAATACTTTCGGACATACGAACCGTCGGATTTCTGGAGTTCCCGCTGTTCTCCTCTACAGGTCGCATATCTCAACCGATTTTCATGAAATTTTGCGAGTAGGTTTGATAATTATTTATTATCGAGTCATAATTTTTGTAAATTTTGTAATAAATATGAAAAAAAACGTGAGGTCTACAAGCTCACCGACCCACTAGCGATTTTTTTTCACATTCCACATTGTCAATGATGTATTTTGTTTATTATTCTTAGTTTCTAGTATACATCCAATTTATAGGGTTTGCAGTCGAGTCAGTTCGTCTAAGTTAAGGTTCGTCATGTCTACATGACGTCATCGTCATGCTAACGAGCATATGCGTCAAAGGACGAAAGTTGCCGACATAGCTGCAAGAATTAGCACGCTAAAGTTAGCAGTGGGTTCGTCACGTTTGCCGTAAAGCCGAGAACTGTTGGCGCTGACGAATTCTGGATTGGAGACCGTAGCTGGCCAAGCGTAGCGTAGGGCCTCCTGCAACTCATTGGTACGATGACCTTGAGATGATTGCTGCCAGTGGCTGGACGGGGAAAACCCAAAGAGGGTTACTAGAAGCCCTTCGGACCCGTGGCTCCCCTGGTAAACCCCCTGGGGGAGACATCAGGAATCTTTAGTACCGACGTCTCCCCTTGCTTGGGGAGACATCGGTACTGGGTTTTGAATTATACTTGAAGTACTCGTGTATGTGTCGCATGTGACTTACACCATATAAAAAATAAAACGATTTTGAAGTATTTTAGACCAGCGCTGGCTGAAATGCCAGCTTCATGCTGAGTTAGGACCATTTTGTGTAATTTTTTGTTTTTGTTTTATTTCTATGTTCCTGTTTGTTTTTTAAGTGCCGCGAAGTATCTCACATATATTTAAATGGAGACTCGAACACTACGATACCGTTAATTGTATGTGAGATGATCCGCGATGACGAGTCTCCGAGACTATAGTCGTGTGTGGGTATAGTAATGAGTCAGTCTGGCTCTGCCATGCCCATTTTGCGCGGCTGTCGATTGAGAGCTTTTTCATTTCATTTGTGTTGTTCGGTTTTGATCTATTCAAACGTCAGTCAGACAGACATGTGACAGGGGATACACGAGTACTTCAAGTATAATTCAAAACCCAGTACCGATGTCTCTCCAAGCAAGGGGAGATTTCGGTACTAAAGATTCCTGATGTCTCCCCCAGGGGGTTCACCAGGGGAGCCACGGGTCCGAAGGGGACTAGAAGTAGCCTGATTGATCGTATCCAATGCCGCAACGACGTCACACTGACTGGTACATAGATGTGTAAGTGCCGACCAAAGTCAAGGTAAAGACATTTAACGCAAACACAAAATTTGTTCAAAAAATGTGGAACGCTTCACGATTTTGCGTGTCATCCTTGCGCAGGGGCCATGCTAATCTTCTCTGTATCGTTCCAATTTTAGTATATGTACTGCCGAAGCAAGTACACCCATAGAGTTACTCAATTTGTATATATACCAATCGGAGGTCAAAACTTCGTTAGTGTGATTTATGTTTATTAAAGATTTTTACGGTATAATGAAACAAATAAAATGTTTTGATAATTAACATAGAAGTGAATATACTAGATAATTTTAAAATAAAATAAAAAGTATCAAATAATATTCATTAAGATATTTTAGACAGAAATATCTTCAGTGTACACGATCTTTGAGCACAGTAGCGACATCTAGTGACTGATTACCATGAATTCAAACTTCTATGCAGGGAAGTCGCGTTTCTTTGCAGCTACATTGTAGATACGCAAGTGATGTCCACTTTGACACATTGTCAGTGTTTCGGAAACAGCATTTACACATAGCTGATATTCTGTGAGGAATTCCGCCTACGCTTGTCAAATGCCTTAGGTTTCCATACATTTCGACTGACGCGTGCTACAATGCGCGCGAGCGTGATCGCAGCGTTAGAGCAGTATCGAAATGTTCAATACTTGGTACAATTACGTATAAATCAAGTGGATGTCGTTTACCTAATATTCTTTGCCTAAACCAATTACAAGTTCGCCTCAACACAGACCCTAGATTAGGAGTTTGGGAATAATCCGAAGTTTCCTAGTTACGGTTATCGGGGAGCAACAATGGACCTTTGTACGACTACGAGTATATCTGAACATTGAACCAAAGCTTATCGGTACCAAACTTCTGGAGTATGGTGTTGTCGGTATAGCATACAATGTACGTATAACATGCCTGTAAAGTACCTATCCACAACCACATTATTAAGGTGGTAAGTTAATGTGGAATTGATACTTTTGGATGGTTCTTTAAGGTGCTGGCTATGAATAAAGAATAATCAAATGTGGTTTTAATTGCTTGGGAAGTGTGAAAGTTGAGCTGAATGAAGCAAGATGTTATTTTAATCCTGTAAAGGGATATTACTAAGAACATTATTCTACTTATTTCAAATAAACCAGTCAGGTATCTAGGCGTGCGGGACATCGCTTAAAAGATCCAGGAGAGCCGGCAGCGATGGAATGGCCCCGTAAAAAGTGGGCCACGTGACTGCCTTGGTAACTTGGCTCTGCGCCTTTCCGTCTCTGGTCGGAAAAAAGTAGGGCTACAAGACATTTATTTTTTAATTATTTATTGCAAATAGAATATATACAGCATTTCAGTCAAAACCAAGGCACTGTACAATTCAGGTTATAAAAAACATAGGAAATACAGATAACAATCAACTCTCATCCATCACCTCACAGTAGGTATTTCAGATACGTTCGATACACAACCACCCATCAACTCGACTGCCAACAAACCGCATTGTGGTTTGGCAGAAGTGTGTGATTACTAAAATTTGTTTTATTGGCGTGAATAAAGAACATTATTATTATCTCTTTATTCATTTTTCTTCTCTTAGATTAGGTTTTTAAAATATTTTTATAAAAAGTAAAATATAAAACAATATTTACATAACATAAAATCATTATAAAAACCTAACCTAGGGTGTCGCCGGCAGCGAGGCAGGGCCTAAGCTACCGGTAGTTAGGGCGACAGAGAGAGGAACCTCCTGACTATTCGCGCCGTGTCCAGGAGTACCGCCTTCTGTATCTGACCCTTGACCCAGCCATCTAACGAGAGTCTCTTGAGATGTTGGTCGAGACTCTTCGCTATTAGATCGTTCACAGAGATATTACCGATTATTATTATTATTACTTGCAAACAAACCACTTTCTGGTGCCCATGACAGAAGCGAGTTCTTAGAGCGCGTACAGCCGGCGAGCTTCTATGCGCCACAGAGCGTGTTATTAGGGCTGCCAAAAGATTGTAACCTACATGTGATGTGATGTGTGTGATGTTATGTGGTTGTGTGATTGTGATTGTTGTGTGTGCGGTCTTAAGAGATTTTTTGGCAGAAATGAGATAGCGAGCCTCACAATTCGTGCTACGACCTCAGGACAGTCTGTATCGCCTCGTAAAATGCCACATGCTGTCACTAGAAGATTGGAATTATGCCTTACCTCAAGGGAATTAAAATCTAGTGATCCAAACAAATACTTGGTCGGATATAGGAAGGGATAGTAGGTATATAGCTTTTTGTACAAGAACCTGAGGGAAGTTTTATGTACTTGAGAGAGTACAAGGTATCTGAAGACGATGTCGAGTATAAAGCGAAGTGGAGAAGTAAAATAACGAAAACTGACCCCACCACCGAGTGGGTTTTAGAGCTAGGAAGAGAGATAGACCAATCAAGGATCTGTATTAACATTACAACCCAGTTAACCCGCTTGTTAACCACCTGTTAAATCCACTCTAAATAATTATTCGAACGTGTAACCTGACTCGTTAAAGGGAGGATTAAAACTGCCCGCTACGAACTTATAATTGAGAATATGTAGAAGCCATTATAACTTTGGGTATTTAGTATTCTATTTATTGCAATCGCTTATCTCACTCGGCTTTTCTAATACCAACCTAACGTCAAAGCTAATTCAGACTAAATTTGGAGAACACTATCTGAATACTTGTTAATGTTTTATAATACGTTTCTAGGTATTTGGTTTCATCAACGGTTGGTTAAGTCGTCAATACTTACCTTTGGGGAATTCGGCGAATGAGAATTCATTAACTACTTTAAAGACAATATATATATTTTTAAACATTCGTGAAGTAATCAGATCTAATTGAACTAGGGTGGTCCTAAAAGTACAACAAAACTGGCAACTGTACTGTCTTCTCGAAGATCTCACGGTTCGAAAAAAAAATGCCATACGATTATTTTTATTATTATTGAACTACAGGACTGTCGCACATTCTAAGGCATCCAATCAAAACTGCATTGTTCAACATGAAGATAATCTTGTCTACTGAACTAGAATCATCTTGGCCGATTGAAGAAGAATCTTGAAGATTGGGTCTCTGCTACTGTTTAATCACATGACTTCTAGTTTCAATACTCAGATTTACATTATCCATATACGTGTAGTCGTGTATACATAATATATAATTTAATATTTTTCGGGAAATTAGGCTTCTGTTCCATCATAAGACGTTCAGGCATGTCGGTTTAATCTTTACATTATCAATTTTACCACTTACTCGCACGAAACCATTTATTCGCACTTCTTCTTTCCTGCTAGTCTGTTACGTAACGTTTTAAACATATTATGTTAGGTAGATCGAAGTCCTCATAGTGCAAAACTTTATTTAATTTGGGACTAGGCCGATTTGTGTAAGGCTTTTAATTTTTAAGTTGACACTATTAAATAATACCAACAGCCCGGCTAGTATGATAGCTTATACCGTCACGTTTTATGTGACGTTTCAGTACATTTTGGCCATATAACATGACGGTATAAGCTATCATAATAGCCGGGCAGATCCGTAAATGATAAGCAAGATGATTTTTCATATATATACCAATTTGTCTTTTTGAACCCTTGTGGTAAACCAAGATGAGTTAGAACGGGACAGATAGTACGCTCATTTCGATTTTTAACGAATTGTCTCCATTTAAAAGCACACCAAAATGTCAAATCCCATTTGAACAAAAACGTCACAAACGTCAGTTCAGTACATTTGCAGTTGTGAAAGCGGAGACACTGACAGGTGAATACCTGTCAGATATCACTTATCTTTCCCTCTCAAACTTACTGATTTGTGCATTAGTGAGAATAGATATACAGAGATAAACAGAAATCGTTCAACTTATATGAGCGGGTCCGCTTTTCTCTGATATCTGGGTTGTAATGCAACTTCGATATAAGAAAACTGTCAGCTGTCAGTGTCAACTGTCAATGAGTCAGTAACGCTTTTTACTGCGCGCCTTATGTGAGTGCTTCCTGACTGGCGCAGAATGCGTGGAAGCGGGACGATACGGAGATAGTACTGCTCCTCTTCTGCGCATGATATTACTACTGCGCAATGTCATACTGTCAGTATCCCCTCAAGTGAGAAAATCTCTGCGACAACAGTAAGCTCGTGTCAAGAACAAAATACCAAATATCAATCCCGCCCCACCAACTCAGGAAGTCACCTAAGACTGTCCTAAAAATAAAAAATATATTTACAGTGCCAAAAATCCACTTGCATAAATATTTTTACACCACACCTTGCCAAAAAGCGCGTTTTTCCGCATGCTGCGCGAACGGAAAAACCAACTTTTTGGCCAAGTGGTGACGTAAAATGATGTACAAAACACGGGTCGTAAAACAGAAAGCCCTCTATCGCATATCTATGACCCTCGCCTGTGGCTCGGGCCTCACACGTCTGCGATATCGGCCTTTCTTTGTTTTACAACCCTTGTATCGTAAATATCTAGTAACTGACCATTTACCAATTTACTACAGGCACCACGAAGTTTCAGAGAAAGACGTCAGTCGTATTTAGCACCATAAACGACGTGTGTCCGAAGGGTCCGATAGAGACTCGTAAAGAAACGCCGCTTAGGACAATGGGCACTACGGTCCGTATTGGACGAGAATTGCGCGCGGACATGGACATGTTCCACTTTATTTTATATACCGTGTGATATACCAATCATTATGACATAACTGTAACGAATTCATTTTGGTTAAAATACCTAGTTTTTATGTTACAGTAATGTTGAATAGAGTGTTAAGAGGGGGCATAACGCCAGGAAAAAAGTAGAATTCACCCGCGCGTCCCGCGCCTGGCCCCGCTGTGCGTAAAGGCGATGCGTCTGTTGCTGCCTCGCTCACTCCGCATAGTATATGCCCATCCAGACAGATGAAACATGATTATTTAATAAGCGACAGTTATGTTTATTTGTTAGGTACAATTGGAAATTAAGAACGTCCATAGACTACGGTGTTAATTAGAAATTAAAAACGTCCATGGACTACGGCGTCAATTGGGCATTAAGATAAGTCTCCCTGACAGCCGCGCGACCGCGTTAGGTATTTGATTGGGATATTGAAGTCTTTATCGATCGTGACGTAAGCGCTGGCAGCCTTTTGCATGTCCTTCCGCAATCCGAACGCCCATATTCTGACGTGTAGCAGCCATATTCTAGGTGAAACGATTGCAACCTCTTTTAAATATGTTATAGTTTTGAAGTCATCAAAAAAGTTATTACTTACGAGTAGGTAAGTAAATTTATAAATGCTTTTAGGAAATGGTACGTACAGACTAACAATCGTTTTTAACTAGCAACCCACCCCGGAATCTAGCGGATTATGCTTATATATATATACAAAGGTAAATGAAGTATAAGTTAATTGACAAAAGCTAACGCAAAATGACTGTGAAAAATATGACAGTTTGATACAAAATCCGCGCCAGCTTTTATGAATCGACCTATTATATGGCTACAATAAAATCGGCCAGGAGCATATCGGGCCATGCTCAGTGTAGGGTTCCGTTCGGTATATTCCCAATGAACTTGCTTTAAAAAGATCAATAACAAGCAAAAGAGAATACCTTCACAGCGTTTCATACGTCTTTTACTAAGAAGGGAAGACTTTTTACGATAGCTGAAAAACAGCTCAACTGATCATGTCCGCTATAGTTTTCATTCAGTCTTTATTAAATTTTACTTTCATGATTTTTTTCATATTTTTTGGACCCATAGTTCAAAAGTTAGAGGAGGATTCATTTTTTTTTCTCTTGAAAGGAATAGTTCAAAAAATATTCACTTGTCAAAAAGTGTTTGATGAAGACCTCTATTTATTTTGAAAGACCTATCCAACAACCCCCCACACCATAGGGTTGAAGCAAAAAAAAGCGCCCACTTAGTAAAGGCATGAACAGTAGGGTAGACCGGGTACAATAGAAACACGTCATGATTGAAACAAGTCAAATTTCTCGAAAACTATAATACGTACGCGTCTGACGCAACATTCAGAACATGCGGTCGGTCATAATTGAATCCTTGGCCAGAGTGCTCGAGCGCCGGTACGAGACGGGAGTATTTACGAGCCAAGCCAGTTTTTCGCGGTAAAAAGTAAGTATTTGTGCTCTCGTATATTCTCTTATAACTTCGTTTACTCTTGTATTTTGGCTAATCAAATTATTTTGGTGTTATAGTTAGGAATAAACAAATGTTTTTAATGGCCGTTGATCAGCGTTCGAGTTTTTTTATATATAATATTTGTCATTGAAGTGAAAAACGTGGTGTGGGGACGATAGAAACAACTTGCCTGTGGACGATTGAAACGTTTCAATCGTCCTCGTGTTTTAGTCGTCCCCAAAAGTAAGCGACTTCAAAATATAAGGTTCTGTATTCGATGCACATGTTTGTTATATTAATCTTCACATTTATTTGTGTAGTTTTTGGCCTAGTTGATAAAATGGATGTAAGTTTTTTTGTTTTCAAACACTGCAGTTTTTTTTTCAAATACTGCAGTTTTTTATTCGGCATTATGTGAACATTTGTTTTTAACCGACTTCATAAAAAAGGAGGTTCTCAGTTTGACCCGTATGTTTGTATTTACGTTTGTTTGTCCACAATTAACTCGCGTTCGGTTAAACCGATCTAGATGCGGTTTTTAGAAAAGTATTTGTCACATTTTTGAGAAAGTTTTTGTGCATGATATTAACAAATGGTTATTAATAGCTTTCAAAAACAAGGAGGATTTCAAGCTAACATGGTCACTAATGTTGCTTGTAGGTATACAACACAACAAATGGTTTGTAACTTTTAATGCGACAAAGACACAAGTTTTTAAATCGATTTTTAAAGACTTAGAACATCCCTTAAAGTTTAGTGAAAAGGGGACTTTACTGTCAGTGCCCCTCTTGTATTCTTTCTGTGCGCTCGGTATCGGTTTGAAAGACGTGTCGGTACTTGTCGGGGCGTATCAAAGGATTTGTTCTCTCATTGACTCGTGGCGTCGGCTCTGTGCGCTCCCTCACTCGCTGCGCACCCGCTTGAATTCAATCGTGTCGGTCGTCAGTTGGTCATCGAACTTGTGTTTTGTTTGTACGTGCGGAAGGTGCTGATACTGTAATGATCAACCTCATGATGATGAAAGAGTAAAGCCTATTGCAAATACAGACACAGAAAAAGAGACCTCTGTTCCTACGACTAAAAGAAAAATTCCTGCATGCTCTTATTGCGGTTAGACAGGCCACAGAAATCAAGTCAGAAATGGAAAATACTTTTGTAAAAAACGTCATTCTGAATTATCATAAAATGCGTGTTATTAGAGTAAGGTAAATCATCAATAATTGATCACCATTAGGAGTAAGCTAGTAATAGACAATTTATACCAATTCGTGTCCTTAGAGATTTATAGTAACTTAATAATAATAACATGTTTGATTTCTAATAATGATAATAACAAATTTGTATTTTGTAGTAAGTCTTATTCTTAACAATGTCACTAAACATTTTACGTCCGACACTAAGGTCCCTTTTCAAATACGTTAATCATTTAGTGTTTGCCGACCCAAAATTATAGGTTTATGGTAAGAGTTTAATACTAAAGTTTTCTATAATTAAAACTATCAAAATCGTTGTTATCAGATGATATCACTAAATATTTTACCACTAACAATAAGGTCCCTTTCAGAAAATATAAAGTGGTTGTACCAACTTTTTACTAAACTTTATCTTGAATTTTGAGACTTAAAAAACTACTTTTTTTAATATTTCTTGTATTAATTTGATCTCATTTGGCTATGTTTTAGCGTAGTAGATATATATGTTTGTTGATTTTGACTGTTTAATTAGATTTATAACCACAAAGCTATTTTTGTTAAAATAAATATATTTTTATAATAGACAACGTTGATTCAAATCGAAGTAGTTCTTATTGAGTGTTTAATTACTTATAATAATATGTAATCTCCTTCTATAATATGTAATGGAAATACACTATAAATAGGAATCTAAGTAAAAAATTCAGCATTTTTTTTTACTTTATGCACTTTGCCAAGGTAAACTATACGAAAACAGATATACAATTACAAAATTGTACTTGAAACCTGAAAGCCCATACAATCTACTCCTCAAATAGCATATTATCTATGTAACTTGCAAGAATAACATACTTCAATTGGGTTTATAAGTTTGAATTCAATTTTCTCACAATCACCTTTTCTGACTTTTGAGTTTCAATTATAAAAAAAATATATCTATTAAACCTACATGCATGTTTGATATGGTTCGATAGCTCAGTGTATGTAGATTATGGTGATATACATAACTCAATACCGACAGTAAGGTCCCTTCCCGCTGATAAGGCCACATATTGGTTTGTCGCGTCAGTTTTTGGAAAAAAGTATTTTTCTGCGGGCGGATGTCGATTTCTCCCCCTCTACAGGTCGCATTTATCAACCGATTCTAGTTAAATTTTGTAAGTAGGTACGATAATTAAATAGAATTGTTTTTGTCGCCTCAGTTTATGAAAATTATCAAGAACAATTTATATTCTCAATGATTTCGTGTGTTTCTGCTGGCGGATTTCGGTTTCCGCTCCTCATCGGGGCGCATTTTTCCACTGATTCTCGTAAAATATTCTTTCTTTGTTTGTCATGTAAAATTTTGAAAAGTAAAATAAACACACTCACGAGGTCTACACAGCTCACAGAGCTACTAGATTAGTGGTTTTAAATGTGGACTGGTATATGGTAGGTGTCGCTACGGAACCCTTCTTTGTAGGTGATCCGACACGCACTTGGCCGGTTTTTTCTTTTGGAGTGTTTCCGAAAAATTTCACTTTATCAAAAAATGTTTGATGAAGACCTCTATTCATTTTGAAAGACCTATCCAACAACAACCCACACCATAATGTTGAAGCAAAAAAAAAATGACATCCCCACTTTACGTGTAGGAGAGGTACACTTAAATTTTTTTTTTTAGATTTTGTTTTACCATTTTGTCAGATTTATTGCTTTATAAATCCATGCCAAATTGCAGTTTTCTAGCACTAACAATCACAGAGCAAAGCCTCGGACAGACAGACGGACAGACAGACAGACAGACGGACATGGCAAAACTACTAGGGTTCCTAGTTGACTACGGAAACCTTACATTTAGTGTAATAATTTGACTTGGAGTAAGACTCATACGTAAGAGAAATTCATCGTCTATTTTTGCATATACTACACACAATCGTTTAACCGAGGTTGACTGCCGTGCAATGATAACGTTGTAATTTGAACTGTAAAGTTTGTAACATAAGGTAGATATTAGATTTTTTGTTGAGAAGTTTACATCAAACTTTTACTTGCTATTCATAAACTATAGTGTTGGGTTTTATAAACTCAACGTTTTATTTGGGACACACTCTTGTTGATACTATTATATTTACTTCGCAGTCTTGAGCGCTCCCAACACAGTCCTCTCGTCTCAGTGGAGCGGTCGGGACTGGCTCCGCCCGTGAACAGCAACAGCAGATATACTGCGCCGCGCGGAACGTGCGACGGAAGAGACGGTATCGCGCAGAAGAAAAAGGGCTTATGCGCCAAATATGTTTTACCTCAATAACTCAGAAAAATTACAACATTTTGATAAATCGCTAATAACAAAAATTTATTATGTCGAAAGGTATTTTATGTATTTTTTTTACTTCGATAGTATGCAAGGTAACGTCACACAATTGAAATTAGGTGAAAATTAGACATGTTTTGACGATTCTTTTCTATCGAGCCAACTTTAGTTTTTAATGGTTTTGTTCAAACTCAAAAATAGCAAATATGATCTAATTTTCGTGTAATTGGTTTTTTTGGCATTTAGACTTGATTATGATAGGTAAATATTCAATCTGCGAACTGCAATTTGGCGTGGTACCCCCTCGTACGCTCGACTGAACTCGATTCTCGATACAAACGTAGTTTCATTCTCATTTTAAAACGACGTGCTGAAATAATATGAAACTTTGTATACACAATGAGATCCGCCATATCTAGGCCGAAAATTCGTTACTGATGCTAGAAATTTGAATTAAAAAAATACAGCGGATTTTTCGATTTATTTAGGTCTTGTATGAAAACCTTAATAATCACTGTATTTTTAGATAAGCCGGAATCCCATGGTGTATAAAAAGTTACATTTCATTCCAGCATGCCGTTTTAAAATTAAAGCAAAACTACCTTTGTATGGAGAACCGAGCTTCCTGCGAACTATTAACGCATGTGTACTAGTACTTATATAACTGCTGCTATGTACTCATATTAGCAAGTCAATATGTTTGATAAATCCACACTGTTAGCTTGTAAGGACTGGTGTGTGCATGAAATAAATAAATAATAAGATTTAACAGTAAGATCGCAAAAGTAGCTCTAAAACCACAACAATTAAGAGTCGCCGAAATAAATCACGTTTCAATAAGACTGTATAAATAAAGAAATGGTGGAAATACGTGACATTACATTTTATACATATATCGGAAAAATGTGTTTCCTTATTCCATTATCCATAAAAGTCTCCATTATCCTGCCCCTCCATCTCATTACATCAGTAATAATTAATTTATATGAATACACTCACTATAGTGAAAACAAGTGATCATAAAAACATTGTCCTCGATGTAATCGCTATAATGTAATAAAAAAGTTATTCGCAATATTCGAGTTACGTCCGCGGTACACATAAAAGTATTATAATACGCTCGGTCCCTCGGGAGCCACTCATCGTTTACGCCATGCAAATTCGCAACAAAAACGCCAAATATCACATTTAACAGAAAATCAAGACATAAACCCAAAGCGCAAATACGCAGTGAATAAACCAAGCAAGAGAGGCCAAGAATCTTATCGTTCGGCAAATACTAGCGAGCAACAGCGTTGGAGGGCCGGGGGCCGGAGATTGGGGGTCAGAGGGGGCCTGGAGGGGGCTTGAAGGGGGCCGAAGGGGACCAACATGAATGGGTCGCGGCCACGTGCGCCGGGCTCACATTTGGACGCTCGGATAGGCATTGCGGCCGTATTTTTAAAAGCCTGTACGACCTTGGGGGATTTAAACTTCGTTTTATTTTAAAAAAAATCGTTTTATGATTATTCAGTGGTCTATGTGACTCGACATAATGTATAATATTGATATCCGATTTGTTTCTCTCAATGAGCCTAACGTTGATCGAATGCGCACAACACTTGGCATACCGATATGATATTAATATTCCTGGCTTAGTGCAGGCCTATCCAACTATCGTTTTGGCGCGAACTGGCGCTTATGTATGGTAACCTAGAGGCGTATGATAGTAAGTTGCCAGGTTATCACTTATTGTAGCGGATAAAATATTCGTCACGTTCTGACAAGTATGCGAGTGCGATATTGACGGGCGTCTTATCCACGACGTTAAGTGATTAAATGGCAAGCATCATACGCCCCCTGGTGTAGGTCATAGGCTGGGTTGCACCAAACCGTCTGTAATTGTAAGAGGCGTTCGTTAAAATTTGAATGTATGGAAAGTTTGACAAGTTTCTATGGGATGACAGCTGCCGGCGCTATATTTAACGTTGATCGGTCTGTGAACGTAAGTTGGTGCAACCCAGCCTTAATCTTAGCTGTCATGGTAGAACCATAATGCGGGTATTAATCCAAATTATCGTGTTAAATCTCTTTCTTTCATATAAAGAGAGGCGACCACGCAATCCGAAGCGTGGTTCGCACCCTGAGCTTGATTTTGTAAATGGGGAAAGATGTAAATAGAAAATATTCACTTTTTTACAATTGTTACTACTGTTGAGATTTAGTTACTAGTCTTCACCTGTCAGTGTCTCCGTCATCATAACTGAAAAATGTACTGAACGAACAGACGTTGCGGTGTGTTAAGTTAATATGGGATTTAACATCCAGCGAGTCTAGGATGGTTGCCATTTTATCACTTATCGTCGTGGATAAGAGATTTGTCACTTTCTGACAAGTATGCAAGTGCGAGAGTGACGGGCGCCTTATCCACGTCGATAAGTGATAAAATGGCAACCATCATAGGCCTTTCAAATGGAGACAATTTGTTAACAGCCGAAAATTTTGGTGCACCATAAAGATTTAACGAGACAAGACAACTATATGGAAAATCATCTGGCTTAATACTGCGAGTCTGATTTTCTCTGATGTCTGTAGTTGATGCCTAAAATTTAACAGCTAACATCTGATGACGTTAGCTGTTAAATGTATTATAAGGCAGATGGACGCCTGTACAAAGGTACCTAATGAGGTACTATCAATTACTCCGTGATAAGTGCTAGAGTGAGCGACACATGCACATGATCGTTATCCATCCAAACTCAGTCAGCGTACGCGACAATATTCCTTCAGATCTCAATGATATGTGTTGATCGAATAAACACGGTTTTTGGAATATAAAAACACATTTTATACTCAATTTGGGAGGATTAAATCCTTTGTTTGATCAATATTGTTCCCCAATACAATACGAATTGAAATGAATTATAACAAAATGGCGGACGGTTAAATTAGCGATTGTAGAATTTATTTTGTTTAATGTCGTAATTTTGGACGCGCTATGACAATTAGACTTTTATGATGTTTAAAAGTCTACTAGCTATTAGCATAATAAATACTTGATGTTGAAGAATAACGTAGCTACAAATAGAATGGTACAATCACTCAGAAAATGTTGAATATGTACCGTCAAGTACAAAAGTAAGTTAATACATCATCTTATTCCATTATAATAACGTGAAAATGAAAAAGTGTACGTATGTTGGATAACCATTATTAAGAAATAAATACACACAACACAACACACGCCCCTTATTGAGTTTACTATGGGGCTAGTTCGATTTGTGTAAAAGTTGTCCCCTAATATTTATTTCTTTATTTAAAATCATATACCGTAGATCTAAAGTCATACATCAACAAGAAAGATAATGTTAAAAAGTTAAAACCAAGAAAAAAAAAGAAGTATTTCATACTAAATTTACCATAAAATGTTACTCAATATATCACACGGATTGTTCACGCGCACTAAAGATGACACTTCGCTAAATCTTAAGATTAAACGTCATTAATCACAAAACAAATGATCTCATAATACACCATTTGTAACGCACTCTTTGTGACAGCCCTCACAAAGAATTCGAGCCATCGTGACCTGCTTTTAGAAGGACTTAACTGGTCTGCCATTTGTTTGAAAGGAGGTTCTTTTGTTTAGAGAGCTACATTGTTGTACCCACTTTTATACCATGGCGGTGGCAATGAAGCATACGGCCTAATGGTAAGCATATACGGTAGCCAATAGCCGCTTGTGATTTTCTAATGAAGCATAATGGTAAGCATACACGGTAGCCAATAGCCGCTTGTGATTTTCTAATGAAGCATAATGGTAAGCATACACGGTAGCCAATAGCCGCTTGTGATTTTCTAATGAAGCATAATGGTAAGCATACACGGTAGCCAATAGCCGCTTGTGATTTTCTAATGAAGCATACACGGTAGCCAATAGCCGCTTGTGATTTTCTAATGAAGCATAATGGTAAGCATACACGGTAGCCACTAGCCGCTTGTGATTTTCTAATGAAGCATAATGGTAAGCATACACGGTAGCCAATAGCCGCTTGTGATATTCTTTGTCGCCATTCTTTATTGATTTGAGATTTGCTTTATTGAAATGGATAACTTTTAGAGCTAACGAAATGTCATTCCCTTACATAAGCTGACATTGAGGGTCTCTACCCACCACACCGTATCATACCATGACCTTAATAGAAAGAGGTCAGGCAAAAAATATTCTTTATATTGAAAATTATGAGACTATGCCCACTAGCACGTTTTGTCAACGACTAGCAAACTCTACTACTCCATATATATATAGGTCATGAGGCCATCCGCAGCAGAACCAAAGTGGCCGATATAGCCCTCCGAATCGCTAAACTTAAGTGGCAGTGGGCGGGGCACATAGCACGTAGAACCGATGGCTGTTGGGGCGGAAAGGTTCTCGGTTGGCGACCACGTACCGGAAGGCGTAGCGTGGGCAGGCCCGGCCAGGACACGGTGGACTGATGACCTGGTGAAGGTCGCGGGTGTCCGCTGGATGCGGGTGGCGCAGGAGCAGTTATTGTGGAAGTCTTTGGGGGAGGCCTATGTCCAGCAGTGGACGTCTTTCGGCTGACATGATGATGATGATGATACATAGGTCTTCCTCTATAGACAGGTATGTAGTGCTGTGTTCCTACAGGCTCAAGTTAAATCGCCAGAGCTCCCGAGAAAGCGCTGTGTTTAGAGTGAGGGAACTAGAGAATATGCCTTTAACTGTCAACACAACGAATTCTCAAGTCCAATAAAGAGTCGGTAACGCACTTTTTTTTCACTCGTTGATTGTTCTGAAGTCGCAGGCGTCCACAGGCAACGGTGTCTGCTTGTTTGCCACCGTCGTTGTATAAAAAAGGTACTTATAGAGGTAGTCGTGGTTTTACGGCTGCGGTCTTCTATAAGGTGGAGATACTTCCCCATATTAAAAAAGTAAATTAAAGTGAAAGTTATTTATTCTTCAAATAAGCATTTTACATGCACCTATGAACGTCAATAAACTACCACCGGTATTGTTTGGTGAACCACATTGTCGTACCCACTTCATTTAAGAGGGCGCAGTACGAGTACGATCGGTGTGGATCGGTTCTCCATACAAACGTATTTATGCTCTCATTTTAAAACGCCATGCTAGAATAACATGAAAATTTGTATACACAATGGGATCCGGCATATCTAGGTCGGATCATAGTTTCTGTTGCTAGAAATTGTAAAAGAAAAAAAAATACAGCGGCTTTTTGAGTTTTCTACGGCTTGTATGAAAACCTTAATAATCGCTCTATTTATTCTCCATTATAATTTCAAGCAACAGAAACTATGATCCGACCTAGATATGCCGGATCCCATTGTGTATACAAAGTTTCATGTTATTCTAGCCTGGCGTTTTAAAATGAGAGCATAAATACGTTTGTATGGAGAACCGAACCATTAGGCCGTATGATATCGGTGGAGATACTGCGATCGCCAACCCGCATGCCAAGCGTGGCGATTATGGCATTTACCCCCCATGAAATTGGGGGAGGCCTATGTCCAGCAGTGGACGTCCTAGGGCTGATATGGTGGTGGTGGTGGTGGAGAACCGAACGTACTGCGCAGTCTTAAAGACGAAGATTACACTCTCCGCGATTAAATCTGTCCCAAGGCAGTATCGCGTGCCGTAGGCGCCATCGTATTACATAACGATCTCTCCATTAGCTTTATTACAGTAACTACTTTCGGAGGGTCCGTGGGCGTTATTAGCTTAGTGTTCAGATTGTTGGGCACTGGAATTTTAGGATGCAGTGAATTAAAAACAGGGCTAATATGTAACGAGTATAAGGAATTTCCACGTTTTGCCGTACAAAAAATATTTATACAGGGTGAAATTTTATTGACTGTTCAAATTTTTCCCAGGCATTAGGTATCAATAATAGATGACATTTCTGAAAAAAAAGATAGGTAAAATTTTCAAAATAAAATGTGCTGTCCGAATAAATAATTAGTAACGTGCGGGGGAGGCGCGCGCTCACCTATCTGATCTCGACCAAAATGGCAAATTAGTCGCACGCGCATCTCCGCAATGACCGGTTGTGCACTTCCGTGTTGTATCTCTCGTAAAGACGTGCAATGACGAACGTGACTCACAAAACAATGTTTACGACCCGGGAGTACCCCGTGAATGATGGAAAATTTGCAACTTATGTTTTTTTTACCAGTTTCCAATGATTATTTAATATCATTGTAACTTTCATTTAAAAAAAAAACAGTTTTTCGACGCGTAAGTTTGTCTCGGCGTCTCAACGTAGGGGCGGGGCGAGCGTTATTGTGACCTTCCGCACAATGCGTACCACATCGGTATCCATGAACGCATGGTTTTTTAGGATATCTTTCAGCTGTTCTGTCTCAATATTTTAGTACTGAAAGATACTGAAAGAAAAAACACGTATTTTTTATTTTTCGCTAAAGAATCCACTGTGATAATTTGTACAGTCAATATTATTTCACCCTGTAGATCTATATACTTTACGTACGTTAGAAACGTTACGTAATCGACTAGCTGCATTGGTATCTAACTGATAATATAATGAATACAATTAAATTAAAACAAAATTACCTAATTTTACCACTAGTGGCTGTGGGAGCTGTAGTTCTCGCAAATATTTAACTCAAATATAAAATTTACAAAAATTGTCTCGGCAAAATTTTTTTTCTATTTTGTTATATATTTATTAAGGATCACCATAAAGGTATCTTACATATGAAAATTAATAATGTACTCGTATAGGAAGTTTCTTTCAGAATTAACAAAGAGTATATGAAATTAATTAATTGTCACTGGCTTCTATATACACAAATGCAATTCGACAAATACTTTTAGTACAACACGAAAACGTGCTCAAAGCCTGACGAGGTGTAAAACGTATGTGGGACCTTTTTGTTTTATCTCGCGTTCTCAAGGAGCAAATCGTGCAAGTGTGTTGTTACGCGAGTGAAATGAACGACCCTCGTCTACGCCGTAGCACCGTAGCAGCGCTACGAGCGTAGTGGGTCTACGAGATTGTTCGTTATAGCTTTATACAGAGCAAAGAGGAGAGCGTTGGTTTTTGTGTATTTTTGTTAGAAAATTTGTATTATGTATTTTTTAATTTGGTGGTTATTGTAAATAATAAGTATTTAAATATTCGCAACACAAATGTCCGCATAATTCATAATATGATCCAGTATGATTAGTTCACAGTCAATTATATTCATTTAAAAACATATTTTGATAAATTATTTATCAGTTTTTTTGTAGTTGAATATTATAAATAACATCATAGAAGGCCAGATTGAAGGCAAACGAGCAAGGGAATGCCCAAAGGATAAGCTAGAGTAAACAAATAAAAGGAAAATTAGCAGTCATGTCGTATAAAGAAATCAAGGAGGCAGCCCTAGCCTAGATATTTAGAGTGAGATGGAGAGTGCTACACCGAGAATTTGATTTTCTCTTAAATTTGTGATGATTTGAGTATTACATATTAATATGCACTTGTCTCTACAAATAAAAATTAACTTTATACTAATAAAAAATAATATGCTAGTAGTATCGGGTCGGCAACGCGCGAGTGACGCCTCTGGTATTGCAAGCGTCCATAGGCGACGGTGACCACATATCACCAGGAGGGCCATCAGCTTGTTTGCCACCGACGTGGTATAAAAATATGTTTAATTGTTCACATGAACAACATTGTATTATTTCAAAACCAGACAGATTCGTTGAGCAATAACTATAAAAATCTATAACTTTTTATCGTCAAAAAGGCAGCACTAAAACAAGGGTAGTTCACTATAAAAGTAAATGTGGCCATAACTTGAGTGTATCGGGAACTTTGTTTAGGGCTCGGGTCATTGAACCCGAGTACAAGTGTACCGTGTGTATGAAAACTCCAAGGCTTTTCCAACAGGGATGATAATAATAAATAAATATAATAAAATATCTTTATTGAACCTCACAAAGGGATAAATATTTTTTTTTGCATTTGCTACCGTACGGTCGGTCAACTGCAAAAATACGTATCGATTTAATCCTCTCATAAATACGTAACGCAACCTTAATCCGCCGACACAAGAGCTAGGACATATTTTTGAGCAAGTTGTATGCACCCATATTTTTGCAGTTGACTGTATAATATGTAATGTTTAAACATTTTTGCTTACCCTTTGAACTAGGTACAGATCTGTAATACAGATCTCCAAGCCCTCTGATGCCCGTACCTCTAGTATATTCCTCTTACGCTTGCTCTTAAACGTTAACCGTTCTAAGGGCCTAGTAATAACTACTGTATTTAGCTACCTTATATGTACGAATCAGCCTCGCCCACGCAAATGAAACATTTTAGACGCAACATGACACACAATACATACATTACACACCGACACGTCAGTACGAAACAATCGCGTTATTATCAATCATGCATGGTCTACACCTATCATTGTCATACAAACTCACAAAAGGACATTACGAAAAGCCTCACGCCACACAAGTGAATCACAACCTTACGCGTATGGGGAAAGGTTTAATTTTGAACAGCCGAGTTCGGGTTTGTTCTTGATTGTGTTCTGGAATTCTACACAGGGAATATTAAAGTCAACCGTATCATTTGGGCGTTGGATGGGAGTAGAAATTAATTAGAGGAGGGAATGCGTGTGAATAAATGTAGCGAGTAGAGTGACCACGTAAGCGAGTATGCGTCCTGGGACTTATGAGGGCAACGGCGCGGTAGTGTGCGAGTCCTGAAAATTATGGGGACCCTTGCACTTAATATTGTCGCTGAATGTAGTTGGGAGGTCGAATGTTTTATGCGAGCAATCAACAATGATACCTACTCCGCTGAGATACGACATTTTGACGGTACGGTAAGCGGAGGCAACGGTATGTTGTGAAGACGCGTCAAGTGATACTTTCATAGTATTTGACTAAGTACATAATTTGCTAAAAGCGCCGTCGACGCCAGCGCTCTTGATTAAGGACCACGTAGTGTTTAGGAACATGTCGAGTAATATTCTACCTTAAAGACTTGAGTTTTATTGTAATAATTTTGTTATGTACATACATTATGCAGAATTACAATTACACTATTTGTCAGATAGTCAGATTGAGTCAGGAAAGAAACTAGTATGTAGAATATTTAGGAATGATATGTGAGTAAAAATAGCAATGTATTGTGTAGTCGGCGGTTAAGAAGTCAATCCTGATACCTGTCATTTTCATACAGTTGATTACCTAAAAGTCACTTTGAGGTTATAAACTGTATGGATATGACAGGTGTCAGGATTGACTTCTTAACCGCCGACCACTATAGTTTAGTGTAAAATATTCTTAACAATTAAACATTTTTGATTTTTTAAATCCTGTAATGGCATACAGTTTAAAATTTCCTATGTGGCCAGCTGCGTGAACAATGGTTCAGTGCCCGTCTTAATATCTCATTAATTATACGCCTTCTTACACAATTATTATTATTATTAACAGTCATTTGTGTCCCACCGCTGGGCAAAAACCTCCCTCGTTTTCCTGGACAGTCTCCCACCATTCTTGCTCAAAGACGTCGATTTCATCTCGCCACCTCCGGCGAGGTCGACCGCGACGCCGTGTTCGATTTTGTGGGACCCACTTGGTGGTGATTTTAGCCCACAAGTCTTCCGGTATGCGGCAGACGTACCCGGCGCAGTCCCATTTAAGTTTTTAAAATAGTAATGTAGTAGTAGTAGTTTTCTTTAAGTAGTTAAGTACTCAAATATGATTTGTTTACACAAATGTACTGGAATAATGAATATGGTATAGGTATATTCTACGGATTGTGATCAGTGTAGTGTCCTTAATACTAGTAGAAGTTTTAGTCAGAAGGTGGAGGCACTAACAGGGAGGCCCGATCAATTATACAGGCGTTACGCCTTCGTAGAGTTCGTACGTCACTCTGTTTGATTGTGTCTGTCTTGTTGGCACACCGTCCGTTTGAGGTCGTTGGATGTATGCAAAATTTATGCCAAACCTCTGATATTGTTCTCCCAAAAATCGGCTGTGATTTCGCTATGTCATCAGCTGTCTTTGACAGTTTATTGAGACCAGCGGGGTGATTACGCAAAGTTATCGACGGGCCCGTTTTACGAAATTATAAGTTACAATTTTACTAATCTAAGGCACCCCCCGATTTGTCAATGCGGAGGCGGTACGATATGAGAAAACTGTCAGCTGTCAGTGTCAACCGATACAAATGCAGTAATAAGTATTGGCTATGTGCACGTCAGAAACGTCAAACGTCACGGGTCCCGGGGCAATGTAAAACTCAGAGATGTCAAATAATGACACATGAATATTTTATTTATTTTAGTAAGCGAGAAAGACCCCTTACTGGAATTTTTACTGAAATCAATAAGAAAATAAATAAATAAATACAAACGAAACGAATCGTAGGAAACCAATAGGAAACGTCGAAGTAAATTTGACATATAAGTCCCCGGAAATTGCACATTTCTGCCATGGTGTGCGCTGCGATCGCTTAGTTTACCCCCACCACCTACTTCGCACATAGCCAATAGTAATAATACTGACAGTATTTTGTCAAGTGAGGAAATCTCACATGAGTAAACTCACGTCAAAGAACAAAATACCTATCCCATATCGCTCCCGCCCCGCCAAGTCAGAAAGTTGCCCAGACTGGCGGAAGTCTGCTGGATGCGAGTGGCGCAGGACCGGTCATTGTGGCACTCTGGGAGGCATACGTATATGTCTTTAGTAATGGACGTCCCTCGACTTGTTATTGATATGATGATGATGATGAAACAGGCCATACTGAGGCACTTGACAAATAACGACTGGCTTGCCATTTCATGAGTCGTGTCGGGACTTGGAAAATTGTAAGTTGTAGCTTCGTAACATCTGACGAAAACTATGACCCGTTCGCTATATAGTAAATAGGTCAATGTATAGAAGAGCCATTCAATATCGCGTCATTAGGTTTTGAAAGGCACATTATATAACTGTGTTCAACTGAATTCTCTTTAAAGTGCAAATATAAGACCACTAAAGGTGAGGTTTCTTTTAAATATTAATAAAAAATACTTATTACGTATTTACAAATAAATAGACGCTCGCTGAACAACGCTAAGTACAGCATTTAAACTCAGAAGGTAAACTAAAACAGAACATCAAAAGAATAGATAGTCTGAGACGATTATGAATTCAAAAGTTTTCATTCAAGTTAAAAGACTTAGTGACCGGGTGAATGAATGACTCCCGTGTGACTGAGTGAGTGAATGGGTGAGGTGCGTTTTAATATTCAGTCGCGTTCCGTTCCGTCGTTTCCCTTTGTTCTGAATTTTGATATTTTAGGTCGGAATTATGGAATAAATGCCTTTGTCATTTTGATTAGATTTTTTATAGAAGTGTTTTTATTTAGGTTTATTTATATGAAGACTTGCTAATTTAATGGCGGGTACCGTAAAATGGGGTGAGTACGTTTCGCGGGGAGAGGGAAGGGATTTTAAGGCTACTGCTACAAAAATAATGTATATTTCAATTTAAAATGGAGCTATAGTAATACGCATAATAAAAAAAACTATCCAACAATCTTCCAAAACCACCTTTGTATGAAAAACCCTCTCACCCCAAATACGAGGCACTACGGGGTGAGGTTTCCTCTTTATCGTCAAAGTTATGAAATAGAACTACCCAAAAAAAATAAAAACTAAAATACAAACGTCCGGAACACTTATTATATACACCATTCAGTTCTCATATGTAAAAATAAAATGTTATCGAAGTTTGAATTTCAGTTTTGACCCTACTCACCCCATTTTACGGTAAGTACTGAACAATTCGCGTGGTGTTTTGACAATTGCGTTTTGTTTTTCCATTTTAATGTACATATGTTTATGTTTTATGTAGCTGTGCATAACGCTGACCTTTATAATGTTGCCTGTTGTTTAATTAATAAATATAATATATGTGACAAGTTTAGCCTTCATAGACACGAGTCGTGTTAATTATAGTAAACGTTGAATTTGACGGTAGGGTGGCTGAGACGGTAATAGGATGAAGGCTCGGAGAAATGAGAAGCATTTCCCTCGCTAAATATAAATACCTACTGCACATATATCAACAGTGTTAAATATTGAAAGTACCTATTCTGGTTATTACTTTTACGCTGCTTGTGAAGTGTTGGAATGATAATCGAGAAATATAGTTAATAACAACAACAATTTTAGGGATGAAAAGACTCAAAATACCGGATAATAAAACTAAAATTTCGATCTAATTAAGACGATATATCTGCTATTTTTTGCCACTATTATAAATTTATGATGGGAAGCAGGATTACGTGAGCGGGCTAATAAATTGTACATAAGGACTCCTCATTAAACGTTTTTATTTTGCTCCATCTCTATTATTAGCTATTACCCAGTTTGGAAATCATGTATTACAACAGCGTATCTCATTGGGTAAATGATGTCGTTTACGACCTTCTGGTAAATATTCAGATGAGATTATCGCCCACGTTCGGAAACAACGATAATGATGTTATAAAAACTCAATTCGCGCATTTTTTGCGGCATGGAGAATTGAGAGAATATGGGCTGAGAAAATGGCGAAGTGCTGAAAGCGTTTTTATATTTTTTAATAACGATAATGCGCGGAACAGAGCAGGTATTGTGTTATTCTATAGATATAGATAAACGTGAATTTAATGCCACCTCAGACCATCCAATTGGTCCTAGATATTTGACTAAACGACTTCTAGTGAATGAATAAATAAAAGGACGCTAATACTGAAAAGGGCTATTACTGAATCAGTGAGCAACATCTTTGGCCTTGTCATGGCTTTCCATCAGGTGAGACTAGGGCCAATCGCTGCTCAGTATATCATAAAAAATAAATAAATAAAAGGACTTAGTAGTAACAGAAATAGAATAACTGAAATAACCTTTTCTTTTGAGATACATTTGCAAAACAACTCTTGTGAGGAATCTACACCGAGATACTTTTATTTCAAGACGCGTTGGACTGAACACGCGATCTCAACATTTCTTGCCGTCGCGCCCCCATAATCTATTTTTTCGTCAACTCATTATTTTCTTCTTATTCAATTTACTGAGTGTTCGTCCTAATTAATGCCTTAAAAGTGGTGAGACGTCAAAATAATGAGAATGTGTATTTGAATGTAATTGACATAGGATGGCGTGTTTTAATGAAATCCAAACAGCTTTATACTCGTATTTCAAACTTTTGAGAAATAGTTGGAAACTGAAACCGAATTATGACCGGCTTGCATATGTTTGAGGCCCCATCACTGGAAGATTTGGAGGAAAGATGTTATGCAGATAAAATCAATAAAAATGCTCATTTTCAATTTCAACCCAGGTTTTCACTTTGTAACAATTTATTTTCAATTCCAGAGATGGGAAGTTGATGAGTTTGTGTGTGTTCTGTTCTGGCTGAATTTTGGCGAATTGTCATTGTTGGGTGGACATTGTCAAGTGGTGGAAATAGAGGCCATCCTCATCAGAGATTACGTATGTACAGTCAACAGCAAAAGTAGATGATCATTGTAGTACCTTTACTTGCCACTTTCACTACTTTGACGCATCCCAACTGCCGCAGTATTGTTGCGTTAGTGCGATAAAGTAGGTACTAAAATGATCATCTACATTTGCTGTTCACTGTACTTAAGGTACATATTTTTTGGTTTGAATAATTACAGTTAGATTTACATAACTAGCGCTTGCAGTCCCAGTACCGGTTTGTATGTAAATTTCCGTGATTTCCCGGGAAATTGCATGCCATATACAGCTTAAGTGACAACAATCTCCATATTATCCAAGTATCGATTGATTATGTAATGTATAAACTTTATGAATTAATTTTCGTGTGCTCTGCCTAAACCTTTTGGGAACATAGGCGTGAGTTTATGTGTGTATGTATCAAACTTACGTTAGGTAGATCTGCCCGTTATATTTAGTATGGAAAATGAAATTTAGATCAACCTAACTCACGCTTGAACACGTTACTCACGTTTGAGTATATTTTGACCGAGTGTAACGAAGGTCTCCGTTTCAGCTTCGGCAAAAATGCTTTCATATGTCCGGTACAGGAAGCATTCCTCAACCGATTCTTGTGAAATTTTGTGAGCAAGTTTGATTATTTTATAGAACTATTTATTCGAGTCAGTTTATGGAAAGTCGAAAAAAAAATACAGAGCCACTAGAGTTTGATAGACCTCCTGGTACCTACATATCCCAAATTTCATGTATTTGTCTTACACGATCAAAATGACAGAAACATCCGTGTCATATATCAAGTCGCGAATGAATGGATGGATACTGGCCCTCACAAAATAGTTTTTACGTCGTACAAATAATTTCCTAACTATGATCGCCGTTTGATCTGAATATCGATTTGCAATCAAAGCAACGAGGGCAATAATAAAACCGTGCCATAAAAACTTAAGTGACCGCCCACTAAAACCAAACGAATATCGATAGAGCTCGGTTGTATGTACAGCGGGACACTTTCCGAAACGTGTAATACGTTTTAGAATTTAATTCTTTCGCACTGTCGCTTTCTCTTGTACCTAGCAGTTTGGTCTCAATTTCAGAAGGTTTTATTTTACTTGCACTGTTCGTAGGTGTCGAGCCGGCATGTCTAGCTACCACTGTACCACTAGAGAGTGAGCAAGATACAAATTTAGTAGCTACAAGCGGCTTAAGGGAGGTATTCCACTCATCCAATATCTTTGTCCAATATACATTTGATCAAAGAAATTGGATGATTTCATCTTACTTGGATGGGATCCCGACATTTGATCAAAGATTCTGATGACAGTTAAATCAATATGGATACGCATGAAAAAAAATAAAACTTGGACAAAGATATTGGATGAGTGGAATGGGCCTCCGTCAAAGAACTTTGATCAAAGATTTGACATAGAAATTGGACAAAGATATTGGACGAGTGGAATACCACCCTAAGACCTTATTAGCTACGGCGGGACCCACAGGCCGCTGCAGCCCGTCATTTTAGGGACAGCGAAAAGAGTGGCGCGATTTCTCATGAACAGACCACTTATGTCGGCTTACTGTCAAGTAAGTAGTATGCTAGTGCGAAAAGACCGAATGCTATGACCAATATGTTAGCTAGGCAGATAAAATCTTTACTAAGCAACGTCGGAACAAAGTCAGCCTCTATAGGAATTATTTCTTCTATTCAGACGCAATTCAATAAGCGTCACAGCCGTCCCGCGCCGAATAACAATTTTATTGTTTATTTCATTCGCTTAGCTCCGCTAAACAGACAACTGGTATTTTGAGACATGACGCTCAGATTGCCCTACGGTGGAGATTGTCATGTCTGTTATTGTACAGTCATCCAAGAAGATGGTTTACCGCTTTCGAAACTTTATGTATGTACAGTGAACAGCAAATGTAGATGATCATTTTAGTGCTTTGTCGCACTAACGTCACAATATTCCGACAGTTGGGATGCGTCAAAGTAGTGAAAGTGATAAGGTACTAAAATGATCATCTACTTTTGCTCTTCACAACACATATCACCGTGAAATTGCAAAAATCCGTTCAAATAATGGTGATTAATTGATAAAATAATTACTAAAGTAGTTTTAGTGCTACATTTTGAGGTTTAAGTACTTACCGTTAGAAGCAGAACGTTAACTATAATGTTCAATCAAATGGGAGTTGCATATTTTGTTGATTTATAAACTATAAAAACATACACACATCATTAACAACGCCTAAAATGTGCCGTTCATATCTGTTAGGCCGATCGTGCTTGTCCATAATACAACTTTAACTTTACCGCCGCTATACACGCCGCTGTCAAAGAACCATCAGTTCGTGGTTACGGAGGATATTAATTATAGTTTTGGTTAGCCGCAAACGTAACTTTGCACGTCTTAACCCAAGCTTAACTTAAAGACCACTTTGAAGTCTAAGGTTTGCTCGGATGCGTCCCAATTGAGTTGAACACTTTTGAATCGTGTTTTAACTTAATTAATATGTACGTTATTGGGTAAAACAACATTGAATACTTTATTCAGCTGTATAAAAATTAGGTTTACTCACTTCTTTTCTTATTTTTTCTAATAGCACGTCGGTGGCAAACAAGTGTACGGTCCGCCTGATGGGAAGCGGTCACCGCAGCCTGTGGCTTTAAAAAAAATATACAATCCTTTCATGAAGAACTTCATACTGTAGTCCGGGAAAACCTCGGCAGGTAGCTCATTTCACAACCGAAGCGTCCGAGAGAGGAAGTTTCTCTGAAACCGTACCGTACGCAACCATTTAGGTTCTCATTTAGTAACTTTAACCTGCAGCTGCCAATTATCAGAATGTCATTAATCTTAATCGCTTATGTCCAAGTATATCTAAATAGGCTCTAACGGCTCTATAAAGGGTATATTGAATGCACTAGTTTGAGCAATAGCATACACAGAAGAAGGCGTGGTGATCGCTACAGGTCCGCTTACCTTACCAAGTTACTCGTTCGTCAGCCGATGGTGATAAATTCGCTACTGAAGGACGGAGGTGTCACTCACAGATAAACATCACATTAAGGGCCACAAGGGCTACGTGCGGGGGCACGCTCGACTGAATTCGATTCTCCATACAAACGTAGTTTCGTTCACATTTTGAAACACCGTGCTGAAATATAATGAAACCTTGTATACTCAATGAGATCCGCCATATCTAGGCCGGAAATTAATTACTGTTGCTAGAAATTGTAATACAAAAAAAATACAGCGAGTTTTTGAAGGTCTTATATGAGAACCTTAATAATCACTGTATTTTTTCTACATTATAATTTCAAGCAACAGAAACTAATGTAGACTTCGTAGGACGCGGCGGTACATCAGACACATGTGATCGTAGAAATGGAATGCAGATCTAAAAAAGGCCTTAATACGCGTTAGTTCTACTTAATATATTTACTGCGCTGTAAGTAAACGAAGTAAACCCGTATTCTATGGATAATACAGATTGTTTAATTCCCCTGGACAGCAACCCAGGGAAAGTCAATATATTTAAGAGATAAGATACGTTACAAATTGGAGGTGCTTCCCTGAATAAAGGCCGTTCCGGCCTGACGTCGTTAGACAACCTTTCGAACTGGCTTCAATTTATCATGACTGGCCATATCTGTTCTGCAGTTTATTTTTATTGGCCGAGCGAAGCGTCTCCGTTTCGGTTTTCAACAAAAAATCTTTCGTATGTCTGTCCGGATTTTCTCCTCTACAGGTCGCATTTCTCAACTGATTCTCGTGAGATTTTGTGAGCAGTTTTTAGATATTTTGAAATAAAAAAAAGTTTTTTTTTTATGAGGTCTAAGTTCACAGAGTTGAGTAACTAGTCTCTAGTAGATTCATCGTCTTTGAGGCTGAACAAAAACTTAATGATGTCAGGGTTCATACTTTATATCTACACCTACGCATGTGATTTATTTTGTTACCATAACTTCTAAACGCAAGATCACGTACATAGAGTTCAATAGGTTTTTAATACGTTATGACAACTGACCATGCAACAAAGATGATCCAGGAAACATACAGCCATAGCCCATTTTAACCCATTTTACGTTGTTCTGAAAATGACTCGCAAGTTGAATCCTGGAGGTAGAATGTCGAATTTTCCCTGTTATGTCACATTAAGGCGCTGTATACACGTTTCTTAAAACGTTTAAAACCGTGCCTCAACAACGCCCTCAATATTCAACAGTTGTAAGTTTGAAGCAGTTGAAATTGAATACGAAATCTAATCCTCCACTAACTACATACCTATATTGAATATATTATGTAAATACAGTTTATAGTACATCCTTGGGCTCGATGTCGTCGGAACTATGTTCGGGAAACTGTTGAACTAATTTGAATTTGTTGGGAGGTTGTTTTGGTTAAATTTCGCCTGTAATTACTTTTGATATGCCGGATTTCGATTCCTAACTTTTGCAATGAAATTAATTATTATTCGGGATATCTGTTTGATTTAAAATTTTCTCTTTGCTTTCCATTTAACTTCGACAAATCCTATTAACTTAATTGACTAGACTGATGTACTAACTTATGAATTTTACCTACATTATATCATGTGGGTGCTTATAATATGCTCCAATGACAGAGGGTCATAAGTGTCATAACCGCTTTGTGTGATTGACGATGAGGATCTGTAACAAAATGACTGTAATGATTTATTTTGATACTTGGCTTACTTCTAAAATGTACATATAGACTATGTAGATACTTTTATTTAGTACTAACTATGACTAAGACCACCGTGGGATGTCAGCCGCAACCCCGGAGTGCAGTGAAGATACTGCGATCGCCAATCAGCATGCCAAGCGTGGCGTTTATGGCCTTTACTCCCGATGAAATTGGGGTAGGCCTATGTCTAGCAGTGGACGTCATAGACTGATATGGGGGTCGTACTGGTTGTGAATACTAACGAACTTTGTACATACTTTCCTGACGAACTTTGTACATACCGCCCCCAACTCTTTCCGTACAAAAATTATGACAAAATTGTTTTTTTTTTTTTTAACATTTGACCGATATTTTAATTGTTATTCTGATTCGGAGTGCAGACGAATCCAAAAAATCAAAGATCATGAAAATCCATTCTCGAGTTATAAATGGTGTTACTAACACAGCTTTGTTTTTGATCGAGCGAGCGTATCGAGCGAAGCGTCTCCGTTTGAGCTTTCGACAAAAATTCATTCGTATGTCCGGATGTTCTCCTTTACAGGTCGCATATAGAATTTTTTGTCAAGTCAATTTTTGGAAATTTTGAAATTTGAAAAAATATCTAAAATTTTGTTGTATGTATGTCCGGATGATCTCCTCTACAGGTCGCATTTCTCAACCGATTCTCGTGAAATTATGTGAGCAGGTACGGAAATTATATAGATTTTTTTGAGTCAGATTTTGTAACTTTTAAATTCGAAAAAAAAATGTCGGTCCGGGTAGGGTCTGGTCTGGATGTTCTCCTCTACAGGTCGCATTTCTCATCAGAAATGCTATATATATTTATTTGTAGAGTCAGTTTTTGGAAATTTATAAATTTGAAAAAAAAATCGGTGTCTACAGTTCACAGAGCAACTAGTATATTTATTTATTACGAAGGTACACTTTACAGACATCATACAATACATCGTTCAGTTGGTTCGCACGTGTTGATCAGTAAATGACCGCATAATTGCCCATGTGTGCAAAACTATATATGGATAGATAGATTCCGCTGTACCTGAGTGTGTTTAAAGCACTTATGCAACGAGCGTTATCGAAAATAAATTGCACAAAAGTAAGTAAATAAAGAACGGATCATCTAGAACCAGGGCTCGGAACCGGTATTGATTTACCGGTTAATATCGTTCTAAAACCGTTACATTATTTCGTTCATTCATTAACCGGTTAGGTACTTTTATTATTAAGCGGTAGAACTTCGATTACTAAATTAATGATGGTTCTGCTGAAGCGAGTATTACCGTAAGTTTCTGACGTACAGTCACAAAATAATAAATCAGAAAATAATGAAATCCTTTTTTTTTATAATGGTTCAGAAGGATGTCTCTGTCTAATAAAGCCGATATTTGTCAGCTAGAAAATTCAAAACATGGCGTCTCGCTGCATACACAGCACGCGCTTTCGTTCCTAGCACGATCGTCTATAGCAACACCTCGGGGGTGTACCAGAGCCGAGCATACCCGAAGTCATAAGACGAAGAGGCATGGTACATCTAAAATGCTTGTAGAAAATGTTGATCAAAAATTTACGTAGTAGGTACATGAAAACTTACCCCGGGTCCGGATACATCTGGCTACAGCGGGAGGAAATTGGACTTTGCCGCATCCCCGGAACATTACGGCCAAGGGCTTCTATTTATCAACGCACGCGCAACATTAACCTTATAATGCGATTTTTGATTCATGGGCTCCGGTCAGCGTGCCCTAATCAGGAAAAGGAAATATGCGACGTTGTTCAGGTAACGAAATTTGAGTCTTTTTGAGGTTGTAATAGAGTTGATATTAAATGTAGGATTTAATGTACTCCGTAATCGTTTTGTAGGCTAATGATTTGTGAAATTATTTGGACAACTCTGATGAATGATTTTGTGTTATTTCAATTTACAATTTGATGTAACGTTGTCCAGCTATTGGAACATTGCAAATAATCTCCGACAAATTCCGTAGTTAAATTTTGTACCTGAATGTTATTTATTTATTTAATTTTCTTTGGAGATCCAACAGCTATGACATTACATTAGGCAATAACATAGAAATAGAAAGCCAATTATAGGAACTCACAGGTAGTGACATAATAGTACAAGTAGGTTTTTATGTTTCGCACTAACTTAACCACACATGTAAGCAAATAATTAAACATTTTAAACTAATTCTGAGAGTGGAGTTGTCACAACTCATGCACTAATTAATCAATACAATGTGTATTAATGAATTAGCGCATGCAAGGTACACAACAAGGATAGTTTAGTAGTATTAAAATATTAGAATAGATTTGCTGTATGAACTGAAAATAAACTTTATTTTAGAAATTTATTTAGAACGTTATATAAAAACAGATTAATTACCAAAACTAAAACTAATTACAATAACATTAAAACTAATTACAAAACTGAAATAAAACTAAATTAAATCAAAACTTTATTTAAAAAGGAGGTACATAAAGAGAACAAAAACCTTTAACCGTGTGGTGTTACTTTTAACTAATAAAATAACGATATATGTATAACAGTCATATATGAAATCAACTCATATAAATATAACCTAGATATTGCTTAGAAGATTATTTTTACGTATGCACCCGGTATGCACTGAGAAGTTTAAAATATCCTCCTAATTTGGCGTAGGCACTAGTTTTATGAAAGTGTGCCTTGCCGCTCGAATACAGTGTCTACGTGTGTGTTTCAAATAACCTCTTAAATAGCTTCAATTGTTCAGATGCTCACTGACCTACGTCCTTAATCGCGGAATTAACGGAGCGAGATACATAAAAACGTCGACAACAAGCGCCACAAAAACACTTGAAGCTCGAGTGTCCCGAATGTTTCGAAGAAGCGCGCTTAGAATAGCAGCGGCGATGAATTTATATTGTTCAGTAATTATTTTAATACTCTAACTAAAACTGGGACATTCTTTAACACACCTAAGTGTGCACCTCTATGAAATTGAGACGGAGAGGGGCGCAGGTCTTATATTTAGAAATCAGTCACTAATTGTAAAAAAAACATGTATCTTGATGTTGAATAAATCATTATTATTCCACTGAACCGATGTCCCGCCACAAAGCGCTGCTTGAAAAACACTCCAGCCTGAAGTGAGATCGTTTGAGTCAGTCAAGGGGACGAGTATTCTGGCACCGCAGAGTTTTTAGTTATTTATCCGCTTTGAAAAACTAGCTCACGTATTTATTCTGTTTTGAAAATGTGTAGAGTTTTGCGATTTGCGAAGTTCTTTGTATAAAAAATAATAAATGGTTTGCGTGAGTATAGTAGTAGTAAATCCTGTCACGGAAACAAGCAAAAAACGACGACATGATCTTCGTATTTGACAAAATTTACTCTTAAGATGTTACTATACACTCATAATATAACAATTGAAATACCAAAGAGCTTGTAACAACAAGGAAGGAAATATCATATTTACCAGGAAGTCTAACAAACCGAAGGGATAAATTAGAATGAAACAACGACAGTGGAAAAATAAGTCCGATTCACTTGCTAGGCGTCTTTTGTGTTTTTACGGTGAAAAAACATTTTTTTTTCTGGAGATGAGACGTAGCTAGATTCATCTTCTACCTCCGTAAACCCGCGTATTACAAAACTTATACAAAGAAGTATGCAAACATTACTCGTTAGTATAAGAATAGATACTAAAAGAAGTATCTTCCTTTTAAAACAGATGCCCCAAACATTCGTTTAGGCTTAAGTTTCTTTTATACGGTGGACAACAGCCCACAAGCGTACAGCCAGTCTGATGATGAGCAGTCACCGTACCCTATGGACGCCTGCGACTTCAGAAGATGCATAAGCGTGTTGCCGACTCTATTAATTTGAGGATTTATTCGGAATAAGAAACAATAAGCTGCTTCTGTCCGCATATTGACACACTTGGCCCACAATTGCTCGAGACAGCAAAGTCTTTATTCGTCTGTTCCTTACAGACTCGCTATAACAAAGGCTAAAGGGTAAAAAACACTCGAAGTGCCGAAGCTCTCGGGATTCACGTCCTAGAATCGGTGGCACGCTCTAACGTCGGGTTTTACTCAGTAATTTTATTTCATTTGGTATAAACCGCTTTCGTCTAGACATAGTGGTGCAATGATCTTCGTGTATAAAGGGGTTCATGTTTCCTAAAAACGTTTATAAGTCTTTTGTATATGTATGTATGTATGAGTGGTATTTTTGTATTGTGTATTTTTATTGTTTCATGTCTTTAAAGTATTTTAACCCACTTCAGTGATTATCATCACGTTGTCTGAAGATATTAACGAAAGATAGAGAGAGAGAGAGAGAGAAAGAGAGAGAGAAAGAGAGAGAGAGCACATAAATTAAGACTAAATGCAAACCCTACTGGAGGTAACATCCATCCAACCATCAACGGGGGATTCCCCGCTGCCATCGATGGATCTATGAACAAGCGAACGACTCCAGTTTGCAGACACTGTCATAGCATGCGGCAATAGCGGCTTTACGGTCGCGGTCGTGTAAAATTAGATGAACACCTGAAAACGTTAAATTGAAAGTGTCAACCCAAATCAATGTCAAGCACTAGGTTTAGCTTAATTTCCCACAAATAGCTTAAGTTTAACCATAATATTTTGGATATTTATCTGTTTTTAAATAGTTTTTTCGTACTGCATAGATAACTATATTATGTCAACATCCATCGTGGTATTCGTGATCCATCCACCATATCAGCCGGAGGACGTCCACTGCTGGACACAGGCCTCCCCCAATTTGATGGGGGGTAAATGCCATAATCGCCACGCTTGGCATGCGGGTTGGCGATCGCAGCATCTCCACAGCACTCCAGGGATGCTGCTGTCCATCCCCCGGTGGTCTTGGTCGTAGTTTTAGGACATACCCGGGTCCATTCGTGATCGTTAAACAAAAATCCTGATTATCTATTTAAAAAAATACCAAGAAAAAAGATTCCCATTAACGCCCAGCGGTGCCATATTTCACCACTTTTTATATAGAATAGTAAATAATGGATAAAGTCTTAAACAACCTAAAATGGCCCCTAGAACAGTATACTACACAATTTTCCAGAGGCCTAAAATAATTCAGTCTTTAATGGGTTAAGAACATGTAACATCGTTCTAAACGCCGTCCTTACCTTATTTTGTTGTTCGGTTTGTTAATTTTTTTTAATTCGGCCATTAGGACAGGCTAAGACCATAGGCCATACTGCCCTCAGTTTATTAATAAGACATTAAAGTTTATGATTTATTACACTGACAACACTGAGGGCGCCGGTGCGGTTGTACCTGCAAATTTATGTATGGGGACTACAGTATGGGGTTCTTCAAGAAAGGAGTGTATAAATTCTTAAAGGGTCGGCAACGCGCATGTGACACCCCTAGGAGTTGCAGGCGTCCATAGGCAGCGGTGACCGCTAACCATCAGGCGGGCCGTACGCTTGTTTGCCACCAACGTGGTTTAAAAAAAACCTGCAAATTGTAATAATATTTATTAAATTCTCGAGGCAAGTTTTTTTATGCTGAACTTAGCTATCTTTGTTGTTCAGTTTATTAATAATACATTAAAGATTATGTTTTTTTTCTCAGTATAATATTATTTTCCACAATTTTTTGCTGCCTTAGTGTTTCAAAAACAACCATCTCGCGTTACTACTCGTACTCCTTATAACCAAAGCTCGTCTGTTATTATATCGATACTTAACATATACTATATATGTCTCACACTATATACTATACATAACATATACTATGCATCTTCTCTAAAGAGGGAGTATCTTTGACGCATATATAAATATAAATATTAAGGGACAATATATATATAATAAATATACATAAATAAAGCCTAGACCGGGATTCGAACTCGGGAGCTCCGACTTCGTAGGCAGGGTCACTACCAACTAAGCCAAAGTGGTCGTCAAAGCATAAAAACTTGTAAAAAAATTAAAGTTATCAGTCACCAAACATTAATTTTTAATTTTTTACGTGTTTTTTTATGCAAATTATGTGTTTTTGTGTTTTTTTTGATATGGGTGATATTCCTGAAAATAAAAATTATTATTATTCACTTTATTTATTTCTCGTCTTAGGTTGGTTTTTACAATATTTCTATAAAAGTAAAATATATAACTATAAATACTAAACATAAAATCATTATAAAAACCTAACCTAGGGTGCCGCCGGCAGCGAGGCAGGGCCTAAGCTACCGGTGGTTAGGGCGACAGAGAGAGGAACCTCCGGACTATCCGCGCCGTGTCCAGGAGTACCGCCTTCTGTATCTGACCCTTGACCCAGCCATCTAGCGAGAGTCTCTTGAGGTGTTGGTCGAGACTCTTCGCTATTAAACCGTTCGCAGAAACGACTATCGGGACAATGATCGTCGAATCAAATTATTATTATTATTATTATATTATTACTATAAATGGAATGCCTAAAGTTATATACAGGGTGATTTCAGGGTCGTGGATTAAGATCCAGGTTTCAGACTTGGTGTCTGTTAGCCAATTAAAAAAAATTGTAGTGACACGAAACAAACGCATTTCATTTTTAATTTATTTTTAATGAAAAAAATACAAAATCATAAAGAAACATGTTTACCCTTCTCTCTTTGACAGATAGTATGGAGAGTTGACAGTGGGGTAGGGTGACCAAGTTGTATGAAAAAGTATATTATATGTAATTTCGAAAAAAAGAGAATTATTTCAGTTATAAACCTTTATACCGACTGTGATGTTGTCTACTTTGAATTCTTGACCATGTACAATCATTCCGGATCACGACCCCAAAATCACCCTGTAGCATTACCATGAGTTTGCAGTGACCGTACTCGCTAGCGACTGCGTAAACAATCAGTATGGAGAATAAGTACAGCGCCTCTGGTGGTCACACATAGAACTACAAATCGGTACTCGTACCATGAGTCAATTACACGTTTACTATACTCGCTAACGTTAACTCGATTCATCGAGTAGTTTACGTTACGATCGGAGTGACGTGCCTAACTTCACAGCATACAAAGCTCTCTTTCTAACTATACTGAGAAGACAGAGCAAGGACGATATTGGGCAAAAGGCTAAGTACCCAAGGCTTCCTTTCAAAAGTATAGAAATAAACCTGCTAATTTAAAGTGTCGTAGAACAGTAGCACAAGGTCAAATGTTAGTAAATCTTGTATTTGCTTTGGTTATTTTTGGTTATTATTGCCATATCTATAAACTGAGTGATGCAGTCTTCCCAGTTTTTATGATGTTTTTTTTTTGTTTCATGTGATTAGATGTACATAGATTATATATAATTAATAAACCTAATCTCATTTTATAGTATGTTGAAGTGGATTTTTTTATTTATTTCTCATATCAGCCTGAATTTATCTCTGTTATTTGTCGTTCATCTTCTTACGCAGCCGTCGCTAACATATTCCACACAAAATAATACCTTGCCGATATTATTTAGATAAATAATTATTACAATAACTTATGAAACAAAATCTCTAATAAGCTTTCACGCTCCAATTTGCTAGTGAAATAGTTTACTACAGTCGATACGGTATTTTTCGATAGCGACTGTCAAATTGATGACTCATGGTACCGATCTACGGCAACCGCTACAAAACGTTAGTCGCTAGCGAATATTACGTTAGCGTATGGCGGGCGCAGTGAACGCGCGGTTGACTCATGGTACGAGCACAATCGAAATCTACTCGAAACGCGTTTATTCGGTAGCGACTGTAGTAACGTAATGTATATTTTCGATAGCATCTCATGGTAGCGGTACTGTATACTTAACTGTTATGGCTTTAATAACATCTTTAATAGCTGTAATATTACGAGTATTACCCACCAGTCGTTTTTACACCTCAGTACGTCATAAAACGCGCAAACAGGTGTAAAGCAGAAATGTGTTCAGAATTTAAAATTAAAGTTAACATTATCAATTTTGAACAGTGAAATATTATGGTTTTTAACCGACGTAACGCAAAAGAGCGTGTTATAAATTATAAGTTTAGTCTGTGTTTGTGTATGAATGTATCTGTTTTTCTGTGTATATATTCTTTTCTGTCTTTAGCAGTTGGGTGCCTTCCTTTGTCGATGCGGAGACAGTACGAAATGAGAAAACTGTCAGCTGTCAGTGTCAACCGATACGAATGCAGTACTGCCCCGCTTCTGCGCATGTTATTACTACTGCGCAAGCGTAATACTGACAGTATTTCGTCAAGTGAGGAAATCTTACGCCAAAGAGCAAAATACCGACCACATATCGCTCCCACCCCGCCAATTCGGGAAGTCGCCTTAATAAAACGAATCCTTAAATCGAAAAAGGCTCTGTACTACACTTCTGATTGTTCTGGAGTAGCAAGTGTCCATAGGCTCCGGTATCTGCTTACCATCAGGCAGGCCGTATACTTGCAACCGTCGTAGCATTAAAAATGCAGTAACCCGTTACTTATTCACCGATTTACCACAAATATTTTTAAAGTGTAATCCAATGAGACCAAAGAGGGAACTAAATCGTTCTTTTGTGAAAATCTTGGCAAGGTACTGGCATTTCAAACCATTTTCAAACACTCGTACTGGCATTTCAAACCATTTTCAAACACTCATAGCGCTGAATCCCTTTGCTGTCGACATTCAACGATATCACTACTTATTCTCGCATTATTCCTTTAGACACTTTCTGGTTTGACTAAAGTAAAATGAAGTCTAATTCACATGAATTGGACTTCATTTTACTTTAGCTCACAAACCCAGTGACATCACTGGGTTCGCGAAAACGTGAACGCTTGTAAAGTGGGAATGTGCTTGAAAAGTCTAAAGTTGGTAAGGTTGTGATAAGTTTTTATTAATGCCCGCACTAAAAACAAATTCATAAACTGAAGTTGTCACTTATCACTCTTTGTTTGAATAGTGTCGCCTCTACTAACCACTGGACCGCAAATGAAATAATAATTCTATCTCTTTTTATACTTACACTTCGAACCAAAAGAAAAGGATGTGTTTATATTTAGTGCCTCTGTTACATATATTGGAGACCGAGATATATTTTAAAAAGTTGATCAAAAGTGACGTTGTTGACAAATGTCGTGAGCGATCGATTTTCGTGTACTTTAGATGGCCCGAGTATTTTGGTGAGTTCAAGATTAAATTGACCGACGACCTGTTTAGCCTAGTTGGTAGTGACTCTGCCTCCGAAGCTAGAGGTTGGTTACGCCGTAACTTATTTGGCATTACCTCCTTGCGCGGACCTAAAACCTGGCCGGCGAGAAGACGATAATGTAACGTCAGTGTCATTAACTTTATCAAGAAAACCGAATTCGCACATCGTGCTTATATGAAAAATAATTAAATATAAAATACACTCACGCCAAAGCATATTACCAAGCGCTGCAGCAACTCTATCAAGTGTGCCGGAAAGGAAACCGGAACGTGTAAAGGAGGTTTCAAAGAATCACAACGAACCAGGTATTGTAAATTATTCCCCATAAAATTGGCCTCACGAACCGGATTTACGATCAAAATTTACACAATATACAATATTGCCCACCTCCTTGCTCATAGAATAATATAATATGTACTTAAAACGATAGCCACACAATATCACCGTGTTGGTTTGATTTAATGTCAATAATTGTACTATCAAAATTTCAATGTACAGTCAATTCTAATTTATTGCTATTGTCTGCATATTGTTTTTTTGTCTGCTTGCAGCGCGTATATTTTTCTCATTACGTTACTATAATTTCGATGCGTAACGATAAAATAATTCGAATTACGTTTTGATTAAGTAACCATCTAATGGTAACATCGACACCTTTATTTTACGTAAATTTAGCGTATTTTAAGTTAAAAAATACACTGAATTTACATCGCTGAGAATTTTGCATAGGTAAGTTATTCCTAGAAATCTCAGTTATTTCTTGATCTGTCTTGATATAATACGGATTAAATTTATTCGATAAATTATTAGGATTATATCATGTGAAGTGTACTTATAATATATCATTGAAATGTATTAAGTTATTATACAATTTCAACGTGTATTATGTTCAATATTTTTCGTATAGTTTAATTAGGCTGTTAAAGCGTTGTCATAGTTACATTAACAGTCAAACATGGCCAACGATAAATCGGAACTGAGACTCAAACTTGCGGAAGCTAAACGTGCTCAATGTTTTTTACGTTTGCAAAACATTTATGACATGATTCCCAAATTAAGTAGCGACATGAAGATTTTGACCCAATTTATCGCACAAGCTCGATTGGTCGATCAACTTAGGTCAGAATTTAAAGAGTTGATGGATGACGTCAATCTTCTAAACTTGGAGCTAGACCCGGAATATAGTGTCAACTATAACGCAATGAACGCATTTGAGGATCTCTATTGCATAATCAAATGTCAAATAACAAAACTCGACGCGCCCTCTCCGAGCGTTTCGACGGCCAGAGACTCGAGCCATATATGTAAGGACGAGTCCATTAAGATTCCACGGATTGATCTGCCGTCATTTGATGGAGAAATTCAAAATTTCCCCTTCTTTTACGAGACATTTAGAAGAGTCATTCACGAGAATAATAAACTGACGGATTCTGAACGTGTGCATTATTTGTTTAGTCATCTGACAGGTAAAGCGAAGTCGATCTGTTCTGGAGTTATTCCTGCAGCAGAGAACTATAAAATAGTTTGGGAAGCCTTGATCGCGAAATATGATGACAAACGCGCATTGGCTACATCCTATTTAAATCAACTTCTGTCAATGAAACCTGTCAACGGTCCTTCGGCATCTAATTTGGAAAAAACAATTGATTCGTTTTCTGCTACAATTTCAGCAATAAAGCAACTTAAGCTAAACAATTTAAGCGACTTTATATTTGTTCACTTGGGTCTTAAATTATTAGACTCTGACACAACAAAAAATTTTGAAATGTCGATTCGGAACTCTTCCGAAATGCCCTCATACGACGAGTTCATTTGCTTCGTTAGAGAACAAGTGAAGATCTTGTATCGAACGTCACAACGTACTTCAACTAAGGGCGACAGCAGCTCTGCAGCCAGCAGTAACAACGCGCGCGCCCCTCTTCCTCGTACGCCTCATGCATATGTTAGCACTTTCCCGCATGAGAGCACTAATCCATGTTCTATGTGTAAAGGCACTGAACATTCACAACTTTATAATTGCAATGCTTTCATGAAGCTCACTCCTAACGAAAAATTTAATTTTGTTAAGGAAATTCATGCGTGTACGAACTGTTTGAATACACATCATACCGCATCAAAATGTTCTTCGAAGAAATCTTGTCGCAAGTGTAAGGGCAAACATCATTCGACGTTACACTTTGATAACTCGAAACCTATACTCAGTAAAATTGAGTCTAGACCAGACACTTCTGCGAATCATGACAAATGGAAACCACAATCTAAGGATGATAGTGGAGCTAGCGCGAGCACATCTATGCCTGATGGCGACGCTTCCGTGTGTACGCTATCAGCATCAGGACGTGCTAAGTCACCTTTGACGGAGATTTTGGGTACTGCTAAAGTATTTGCTCGTGCGCGTAACGGCAAGGACAAAATTTTAAGATGTTTGCTTGATCCAGGTTCTCAAAAACATTACGTAACATTAAAATGTTGCAAGAATTTGGGTTTAACTGTAAACAACAGCCCGTTGACGTCGGTTAAGGGTATCGGTGGAGCCATGCAACCCGTCAGAGGAAATGTCAACATTACGTTTAGATCACGATACGATCCTAAACGCCATTATACAATCGATGCGCTAGTTTTAGATGAAATAACGTCTAATTTACCCACCTGTCATGTAGATATTTCTGCGTCGGAATTGTTTGACAAGATGAAACTCGCAGATGACACATGGGCGATTCCAGGTGAAATCGATCTTCTTATTGGGGTCAAATTATTCGCTGAAATGCTCATGTCAGGTAAAATTGTCAACGATCCTGGTTTACCTAATGCATTAGAAACGGCATTAGGATATATAATATTAGGTGATGCACCCGCAGTGAATTGCTCCAACTCGAATGTTGGATATTTCTCCTCTGTTGATGTGGGTAATTTAATGCAGAAATTCTGGGAAATGGAAGACTTGGATGGAGGTTTAGTTCTTAGTGCCGAAGAAGAAAATGCTGAAAACATATTCAAAACAACATTAAAACGTTTAGAAAGTGG
Organism: Notocelia uddmanniana; assembly: GCA_905163555.1. Classification (NCBI taxonomy): domain Eukaryota; kingdom Metazoa; phylum Arthropoda; class Insecta; order Lepidoptera; family Tortricidae; genus Notocelia; species Notocelia uddmanniana. The sequence goes on from LR991057.1 coordinate 5,630,292, forward strand.
ACGCTATGAAGTTGCACTTCCATTTAAGCTGAACCCCAATAATTTAGGAGACTCCTATAAAACTGCTGAACGTAGATATTTAACTTTAGAAAGAAAATTTCGCGTTCAGCCTAAATTGAAGCTATTGTATGATGAAGTTATTCGTGAACACATAGATAAAACCTACTTATCTGAAGTTCCGAATGACAGGTCAGAAACTGCTTACTATATTCCTCACCACGCAATTGTGCGTGAAGATAGGACATCTACTAAGGTCAGGGTGGTCCTAGATGCCAGCGCAACAACCACCAGTGGTTTGTCATTAAATGATATACTTCATGCAGGTCCTAGTCTTCAAGCTGACTTATTCTGTATATTGTTAAATTTGCGGTTGTTCGCTGTCGCTATTACATCTGATGTACGTCAAATGTATCTGTGTATTGACGTACGGGGGGAGGATCGTCCTTATCAGCGAATTCTTTATAGGTTCAACTCCGAAGAAACTTTAAAAGTGTTTCAATATAACCGAGTTGCTTTCGGTCTCCGTAGCAGTCCATTTCTGGCTCTGCGTACTGTCAAACAGTTAGTACTTGACGAAGGAGATGAGTTTCCACTTGCCAAAGAAATCGCTTCTCGTGACATTTACATGGATGATGTAGCCAGTTCAGTTATTGATGAAAATCAAGCTACTCAAGCAACTAAACAACTGCTGGAGTTATTCTTGAGAGGAGGATTCCAATTGACAAAGTGGTCATCAAATTCCACAGCTGTTTTGAAGGAAATACCTAAGGAACTACATTTATCACAAAGCGTTGCCTTTGATGATGATGATACAACATTGAAGATTTTAGGACTTCGTTGGTACCCTGGTGATGACGTATTCAGGTTCCAGGTTAGCATTGACGATCGTCCATGCACCAAGCGAAATATTCTGTCATCAATAGCTCGCCTATTTGATGTTCTGGGCCTTGTTGCTCCAGTAATTGTATTCGCCAAGCTACTTATAAAGGAGTTATGGTTATTGAAAATCGATTGGGATGAAATGCCGCCTGATCATATTGTTTACCAGTGGCAACGATTTAAAACAGAACTACCACTATTGTCGAGCATCAGTATTCCTAGACATATAGGTGTAATCGAAAACTGTTCGCTTACCATCGTTGGTTTCTCAGATGCAAGTGAAAGAGCATATGGTGGAATGGTTTACGCCTACGTAACCATGCCTAATGACGGCTGTGGGCTTATTTACTTGATTTGTGCTAAATCAAAGGTAGCACCATTGAAGGTTGTGTCTCTCGCGAGACTGGAATTATGTGCAGCATTATTGCTATCACAGTTGGTGAAAAGGGTGGTTGACACGTACTCAACTAGATATCCAATCGACTCTGTGCTAGCCTTTTCGGATTCTACAGTAGCGCTCTGTTGGATTCATTCGTCACCCCATCGATGGCAAACCTTTGTAGCCAATCGCGTAACTAAGATTCAGGGGAATTTACCAAGCAATCATTTCTACCATGTCAAGGGAACAGAGAACCCAAGTGACTGTTTGTCCAGAGGCTTAACTCCGGCCCAGTTGGTGAATAATCCTCTTTGGCTATCAGGTCCTCCTTGGATGAAACTTCCCAAGGACGAGTGGCCAATTAAACCATTTATACCAGATGAAATTGGTGTCCCTGAAGAGAAAGCTATCTCACTAATTACCACCAATAGTTCAACCGACAACATAATTTATGAGTTGTCTAAACGCTTTTCGTCATGGCAAAAATATGTACATACAGTTGTGTATATACTTAAATTTTTGAAAAGATTACCTAAGGGGCCTATTAATGCCGATGACTTGACGACAGCGGAATTAGAAATAGTACGAGCCCTACAAGGGGTTTATTTCAAACAAAATATGAAGGATATTGAATCGAAAAGAGGTCTGACAAGGGCCTTTGCAAACTTGAAACCATTCTTAAAGGATGGAATTCTACGCGTTGGAGGACGTCTTAGCAATTCCAGTGAAGATTACGATTATAAATATCCATTATTATTGCCACGTCGTGATCATATAATTAATCTACTGGTAGATTATTATCATAGACGTCATTTACATGCTGGACCTGAAACTCTAATATCAATTCTGCGGCATAGATATTGGATACTTGCAGCCAGGTGCATAATCCGTCATAGGGTTCATTCATGCAATTATTGCTTCCGAATCAAGCCGAAGGCTAATTACCCTATAATGGCCGATTTACCAGCATGTAGGGTCAACCAAGTTGAAAAGGCCTTCATACATACTGGTTGTGATTATGCCGGTCCCCTATATTGTACCCCTGTTCGCAGAAGAGGCGTTAGGAGCCAGAAGGTTTATCTGTGTTTATTCACGTGCCTAACGACACGTGCCATTCATTTGGAACTAGCCACAGATTTAAGTACAGCTAGCTTTATGTCAGCATTTAAGCGATTCCTATCCAGACGTGGTCCAGTCAAGTATATATACTCAGATAATGGCACCAACTTTGTGGGAGCTAATACGTATTTGCGTGAGCTTCACACCTTCCTTGCAAATGAGTTTCGAGATGCATGGGAACATGAATTATCGGATAATCGAATTGTTTGGCGATTCATACCTCCTAGTGCACCCCATTTTGGAGGTTGTTGGGAAAGTAACGTCAAATGTGTCAAATCACACCTATTTCGGACAATAGGTAAACAAATACTGTCATTCGAAGAGTTGATGACAGTTCTAAGTCAAATTGAGGCTTTGCTAAATTCTCGGCCTTTGTCCGTTCTAAGTTCAGATCCGGCTGAACCTTCCGCATTGACACCAGCTCATTTTCTTAATGTCGCACCATTGACATATTTTCCGGCTGCGTCTGTTGCGGAAGCAACATCTGATCATATTTTACAACGTTATCAGTTATTGGATCGGTTAACGCAATCTTTTTGGAAAAGATGGCGCAATGAGTATTTACATACGCTGCAAGCTAGACAGAAATGGAATACTTCGTCTCCATCTGTTGTAGAAGGAACAATCGTGCTTATTCTTCAGGAGAATGTATTGCCACTTCATTGGCCTTTAGGAATAATAACTAAACTTATCACAGGCAAAGATGGAATTGCCAGAGTTGCTTTAGTAAAAACAAAATCTGGAGTACTTAAACGACCTTTAGTTAAATTATGCCCTTTGCCTTCTCAATAATATAATATCTATATTTATTGCTTGGGTCTTGTACATATCATCAAGCAATAGTATTGTTTTGTTAGGAGTAATGTTTTATTTTCTCTGAGCAATAAGGTTGTCCTCGCAATATTGTATCAACAATTTCTTTTTGAAAACTACTTCCTTTCAAGGCCGGGGGAATGGTTACGCCGTAACTTATTTGGCATTACCTCCTTGCGCGGACCTAAAACCTGGCCGGCGAGAAGACGATAATGTAACGTCAGTGTCATTAACTTTATCAAGAAAACCGAATTCGCACATCGTGCTTATATGAAAAATAATTAAATATAAAATACACTCACGCCAAAGCATATTACCAAGCGCTGCAGCAACTCTATCAAGTGTGCCGGAAAGGAAACCGGAACGTGTAAAGGAGGTTTCAAAGAATCACAACGAACCAGGTATTGTAAATTATTCCCCAGAGGTCCCGGGTTCGAATCCCGGCCAGGGCATTTATTTGTGCATTTTTCACGGATATTTGTTCGTGGATCTTGGATGTTTTCTATGTATTTAAGTATGTATTTATCTATATAAGTATGTATATCGTCGTCTAGTACCCATAGGTTTGCTTAGTTTGGGACTAGGTCGATTTGTGTAAGATTATTCCCCAATATTATTAATTACTTTTACTGGTATACTGGTGGTAATCTACCATATTATCATTCCTGAATAATGATGAATATTTTCTTTAAATGGTAAATTAGTTCGTGCGGCAAATGTGTAACGTGCTGCGGATGTGGTTAACCCCAGTGTCACTATTGTCCGTATCGGGACTGCACGTGCAACGGTCACATTTTGTGAGGAACGCTAAAAACGGACAGCGAATTCATTGATGTTTTGTGGTAATTTCGCAATTTGATTTTTGTCAAATTTAACACCGTGATTGCAACTCGAATCAAATATCATTACGGAACTTCCAATTTGCTAATAAATTACCGCGATACATAAAATGGGATTTGCTAAAGATATAGCAAAGTGTTAGATGTATATTTTTTATCGTCGTTTTGTATCAGACTTAGGCCCTCGACGGTCACCTTTTCTCCAGACCGCGTGGAGGAAACGCCTTAATAAAGTATATAGATATTCTGGGTGGGTTTTGGGTATAGGTATTCTAGATAGAAAGCCAGCTGGCTATGTAGGTAATGAAAAATAGTCTACATTTTAGCCTACCCCGGATGCTCGCTCCTGCAGTTAAACAGAATAATCGTGCATTGTAGTTAATTCGGTCGGAACTCAATATTCGAAACAGCCCAGGAATCCGCGTTATTTTATACACAAACAATATTTCATTCAATTGGAAAATGGTTTGTCAATAAGCAACCATGACGTAAAATTGAAAAACGTCCTAAGTAGGTTTTTCAGTCAGTTGCAATTCGAAACTTAACTAGTAGTTATAGTGCAGATATTCGTTTGAAAAACTCACTGTGGCGAAAAGTTTTATTTCACGTCATGCAATGTCTTGTCGGGTAGAAATTTTGTACGTCATTCGCAGGTTTTCTCGTTGGACCTTTTTCATTTTGTATTTATAATTGAAAAAATGTTCAACTTTTTCAAACTCTCAAAACGAATTTTGCCGAAACTCTATTTCCACCATTCAATGTGAGTTATCTACACATAAAACAGTTTGGAACGGAAGACTAAAAGACAGTAATCGGAGAAAACCATAGTAAAAGTTATGACATTATTAAGAGAAATATCATAAGATGGTTCTCTAAAATATCTTCAATATGCAGGCGAGCGCTACCCGGCAGAACAAAGCCACTTTACTGGTACTCCCTGGAGATGACGCGTCGCGCGTTTCTTACATACGTGAGCGGTATTCGACAGCGTCTCTCAAAAAACGAGATATCAATTCTGTTTAGTCGGACACTCTAAAGCAGTGGCAGTGGTTGTGCACATGAGGTACACAGAGAGATGTTTGGTTGGCAATGAACTTCTTCAAAGACATCTCTCTTGGCGATAAGCTTCCCTTTCTGCCGGGTAGAGGCATCGCGATTACGAGATATATTGGACGTCATAAATCATCTTGGACAAGACATCAATGTGTCCAACACCAATAATTCTATCCCTTCTTGTCGATGTGATAAGGTCAATTTTTGATAGCGTTAGTAAGGGAAATTGCGCCTTATTTACGCCTATATAAGATACCTTTTTGTTTAAGAATATGACTGATATATCGGCTATGTTACATGATTGTGACACCCTGTAATTAGGTGACGGTGGCATTCGTAAGGCAGTGGTCAGGGACTGGAGGAGAAGAGCTGAAGACCGAGCTCAGTCGGCGTGCCATGGGAGAGGCCTATGTCAAGCAGTGGAATAACATAGGCATGATATAGTGGATGATGACATGATTTGTGATGTCCTGTGTCTCATACATGACTACATAGACCAATGCCTGTACTCACCAAGGGAGTACAAAAAATATTGATTTTGTTCGTGCTTGTAGCAACAGTAGGTTTGGAAGATGATGGAGAAACTATGATATTGCTGTGATAGGTTGGTAGCCCAACACCCACAGCATACTTCGACTATATTCTCATAGTTGACCTTAACGATACTCACGGGAAGGAAGGTGATGCTATTCTAATGCGACACCCGAGTTTATTTTTTCCGCAATATAACTTCACCAGTTCACAGACAATTTAACACTCCTTAGGCAATGCCCTAAATATGATTCGAATAGAATAGACCACGAAATATTGTCAAAATTTTAAATATAGACATATAACATTAAAAAAATCATTCAAAATAATAATCAATCCAACTATTACATAATTTTCTCAACAAAATTATTAACATCCTTAAAAAAATGAAGACAATGAAGACAAATTAAGAGAATGAAATTTAAATCATAGTAACATTGTGTCTCTAAGTTTTCATTAACAGCCCTAAAAATTAACAACATTTAAGACTCCTAATAACGATATATATTGAAAATTTTATAGATTAAAGAACCAAAGTTCGCCCGTATTCCTCGCGGAGTCTTTGGATTTAAACCAAATTTTTATTTAAAAAACCGAGACTACAATTTCCGACGTCTTGTCGTTGTGTGGTATAGCTATAATATTTTTATTTAATTTTGGTGCCTATGTGATTAATTGATTGATGATGTTCTGACCAATTTTAGATTCAGCGACTGCTTATACTAAATTGGGAACCCATAACTGTTTAGCAATATGTTTATGGATTATAGGAGTGTTGCTGTTCTCCTCTTTTGTTCGCTCTTGAGTACAAAAGTGGTCATCTACTGTTTGCTGCAGTCTCGGAAGTCATTTATTTGTTTTCAAATTATCTGCGTATAAAGCTTAAGCGTAGGTTTTGGATATATCAAACTTGTTCGTATTTCCTATCCCAAAATCAATAAAAACATCCTTCATCCTCTTGAAATTAGAATTGACCTTGTGCGTGTTTTACTAAGTTATGTTTGTTATACCAAACATAACACACCACTTGATATAATTACTTCCTCAAACCGAATGGGTAAACAAGTTCCCCCAAACCGACCCTATTAAAGAGCCAGTTTCATAGCGAACTTCATTAATTAACAGATTCACGGCAAAAACTTGGCAACACTCGTTCATGCTCGACCCGTGTCAGCCTTCCGGCGTGTATGACGTTAATTTAAGTGCTAACTAGTGAAGATGTTTTGGTAGTGGTTGGGTCGAAGCCTTGTTTAAATTGGCTAAATCATGGTGCCTGTTCGGATAGTTTTAACTGTGTGCGTTTGCTCTGCATCCCTTTATTATTAAGTGTTATGGGAAGAAATAATACCTCCCTAATTAAAGAAACACGGTCAAACTGTGAGCCCAACTCGCGCACCGAGGGTCCCGTATAACAATCCTGTGACAAATCAATACAGAGGACAAATCTAAAGCGTAAGCAGGCTGAGTCGAGAATCGAACCCGCACTTCTGATTTGCTGGACTATCGCCCTTACCACTAGGCTGCAATACGTCATCACAGCGAATCTTAGCCTTGCATTCTCAGCCGCTACTGCTAGCGACTCCTCCATATTTTCTTCAAAGGCTCATAGCCTTCCGCCGTTCTAATTGTAAGCTATGCGCTTGGCCACATTGCCCATATCCCAACCGGAACACATCAAATTGAAATTTCATCGTGGTAACTCCCACGTTAATTTAACACTAATAAAACAAAACATAATTTGATTAGAGTATGGCCCGTCTACTTTTTTGCGGTACCTAGTAACAGACGTCAGAAGTCATCGAATGTCTTCGATGTAAACAAACTTACATCAACACGAAATATTTCGTGATTATTAAAATAAATACGCCGTAAATCATCCAAAATGTTCTCAGAAAGCTTATTGTGAATATTATTAATTATTTAAAACAATAAAAGGACTAAAGATTGACTAATATTACAACATACAATGTTTTGAAATTGGTTGTTGACATAACCGGTAGTACTGACATTTCATATTATAGTAACCACCATATCAGCCAAAGGACGTCCACTGCTGGACATAGGCCTCCCCCAAATTCACGGGGGGTATATGCCATAATCGCCACGCTTGGCATGCGCGTTGGCGATCGCGGTATCTCCACCGCACTCCAGGGATGCTGCTGCCCATCCCCCGGTGGTCTTGGTCGTAGTTTTAGGACATACCCGGGTCCATATTATAGTAAGTAGTATGTAGTATTATATTATAGTAAGGATTGATTGAATTGGGAAGATTGGTTGGATTTAACAAGTATACTTTTTTCTTATTCAATGTATAGGTAGGTAAGTCTAAAATAACAAATATATATATAAAAAGAAAATAATGTTACCGTCGTTGCCGCCAATTAAAAAAAATTGGCCAAGAGCATGTCGGGCCATGCTCAGTGTAGGGCTCCGTAGTTGCCCAATGAACTTAATTGAAAAAAATCAATAACAAGCAAAAGGGAATATTTTCGCAGCGTTTCATACGACTTTTACTAAGAAAAGAAGACTATGATAATTAAATAACAGCGTAACTGATCATGCCAGCTATAGTTTTCATTGAAAGTCTTTATTAAGCTTTACTTTTTTCATATTTTTTGGACCCAGAGGGGGGACACATTTTTTATTCATTTAGAGTAATTATTATCGAAAATATTCACTTTTTCAAAAAATGTTTGATGAAGACCTTTATTCATTATGAAAGACCTATCCAACAACACCCCACACCATAGGGTTGAAGCAAAAAAAAACATCCCCACTTTACGTTTAGGGGAGATACCCTTAATTTTTTATTTATTTTATTTTACGACTTTGTCAGTTTCATTGCTTTATATATCCATGCCAAATTGCAGCTTTCTAGCACTAACAATCACAGAGCAAAACCTCGGACAGACAAATGGACAGACAGAGAGACGGACATGGCGAAACTATAAAGGTTCCTAGTTAAATAAATAAATAAATAATATAATAAATATATTGGGGGACAATCTTACACAAATCGACTTAGCCCCAAACTATGCAAAGCTTGTACTATTGGGTACTAGACGACGATTTACATACTTATATAGATAAATACATACTTAAATACATAGACAACATCCAAGACCCAAGAACAAAATCCATGCTAAATGCGCAAATAATGCCCTGGCCGGGATTCGAACCCGGGACCTCTAGCTACGGAGGCAGTGTCACTACCAACTAGGCTAAACAGGCCGTCTAAACAGGCAGTTGACTACGGAACCCTAAAAAGACCCAATACAATTGCCATGCAAGCAATATTGGCATTTTAAAAAGACTAAAAAAGCCAATATACCTACACTGACCCGAATATGCATGACGTAATGTTTATTATTGCCATATATGAGTAATATCCTGTTTGCAGCGACATTATCTCAGGTCCAAATAGGCAATGGTCAGGCTATAATGTTGGTTTTTCAAGGATAATTCATTATCACGTGAACCGATTTGTTGTTTGAAAGAAAGTATTCTCAGTATAATCTCATACGAATTTAAATAAAGAAAATTCGTGCAAAGTTGATTAAATTACAAACTTAGTCTAGAAATTTTTATTTATATTTTTTTATTTAGATAGAGACGTCATTATATTTTTACTGTAAAGTTTATATTGATATAAATGTTATGTAATAACTTCTTTTTTTTGGTGGCAAGCTTCAGATATAAAAAGGGGGGCGGTATTTTTTCGAAAATAAACGAGTTTTATCCACCGTAAAACAAAAAGAAAAACAGTTTCAGAATGCTAAATTCAAGTCTTTTCAGATGACACCCAACTTGACATAGCCACTAGATTTAGAATATCTTGAAAAAAAAACATGTTCAATGCATCTGGGTTAGCTTTCGTTATAACTGATTCAAATTTCATTTATAATGTGACAGACAGACAGTCAGACAAAACGGCAGGGTTCCTTTTTACCTTTTTGTTACGGAACCCTAAAAAAAGAGTAAGCCAAGGAAAAACTACTTCGAACAAAAAGAGAAAGTTAAGGCCGTGTCATACCAGAGAGTAAAGGAAATGGTAGAGGACGGAAAGGCAAGAGTGGAACTCTTATATTAAAGAAGAGGAATAAAAAAAAACAATCTCGTACGTTCCATATACAGCCGCGTAATGTTCGTCACTTTTCGAATCTATTTTAATGCCGCTAAGGACAAAAAGTGACAAACCTTTTCATTCCTCGACTACACGTTCCATGTTGTTGCTGCCATGCTACTGGAGAGTGTTTGAAATAATTATTCTGTTCTTCTTACGCTAGCGCCTTATTGAAAGCGAGGTATGAGTATGTTTTCAGATTATCTGATACTGAGATGATTGCTGGACAGACCAACCTTATACAGACTGTAAAAACACGCCAGACGCATAAATATATCTTGTGTCAATATTACAGAGAATATTTGTGTGTCAATAAACAGAACACATTCATTTAAGATGAAATACAGACAAAATAGAGTAGTAAGTACTCGCACTACCACTAGCAGTTTAAAACCAATAGCTATTCGCGAATTTTCATTGAAATCTTAAGCCTATATTTCCAACTCAATATTTTATTCCGAGTTGCTGCTGCTATAAACGCACTCTCGTTCTTCCCGCGTTTCTAGCTTTACATATTCAGAGAAACTATTTGTGACTAGTATTTTTACAAACACAGCTGTCTGGCCGAGAAAATGGGCGTAATGCTACCGTACCTCGGAGAATACGGAATAGAGTATTGCTCCTAGTCGGCATACATAATTCACTGCTCTGTTACATGTAAGAAGAGGATTTTTGGGAATTTAAGATAAGTGTTAATAGTACATATTCCTGTACGTTTTCATAAGTGTTCGATTAACTTTTACTCATTGAGTTGGGGTTTTTGGACAACATTTACTAAAATCAAAGTAATACTTCTGAAAATAATGTTGTACAAAATACATGTGCAGTGCACAAAGGCCCGGCCTACCTCGCACCAAAACCAAGTCTGTTCGCGAATCTCGCTCTCCGTCGCACTTGTAAATTCGAGGGACGGAGGAAGAGATTAGGTATTAGGTATTTGGTTCGCGTATGGCCCTAAATACGAATTAATACTAGAATACGTTAAACCATTTATCCCTACTCAAAATCAATCCCATGAATTTCAAATAAAATATATTGACATTTATAGTTGGGTGCTTTGTTATATACAACAGCGAAGATGCCATTACGGCTGAAATATACACGGTAAAACCTTTGCATGCACAAAATCCAGAACAGGCTATGAAAACTAAAATCCGCACCAGAAAGTCTTTACATTCCGCACGTAATGCAATAATATCCTCACAGTCACCTTAACAGTCCGTTTACAGCCAGAGCTCGTCAACATGTGGCTTGTAAATAAAGAAGCGTCGTAAATAAAACAAAGGCGAGATGCCCTGAATAATGCATATGCAGTCTCCGTCTGCGGATTTATAGATTTGCCGTCTGAATTGTTGACGTCCCCTGCTTCGGGGTTTAGCATTGTTCTGCAAGTTTGTTCAGTACTCTAGATAAAATATGGCGAACAGTTTGACTCATTTTAAATCTTGCTTCCTTGTAAGGTACAACGAGTATTTTCCTGGTAAAAAGAATAAGTGCTGTATGCAACTTTGTAGTAGAATATTATTTGGTTACATTTTCGTAAAAGTGATCATTGTGAAGGACTTTTCTGTGCTATCTAGGCCGGATGCCTTCAAACAGGAACAGGGTAAGTCCCTAATCTGAAGCTAAACGTAAATTAAGTATAGACTATACTTTGAATAAGCATTAGTCTCCCTTGGGTATTTTGGCAATAATATTCCTTTCTTTTTAATTTATTCTACACCACAAAGATACAGTTTTATATTTGAATACAGTACTCGCCAACCTGTTACGAAATCGGCTCAATATACAAAATATCCTCATACATAGGTATTTGTATTTTCCTACAGCTGCTGAAACAAACAGAAGTTTCTTTCGTAGGTAAATACAAAGTATCCAGTGTTTCTACCCATTTCCCTGCTCTAATGCACTTTTTACAGCAATATGCCTTCCTGGCTAATTACCTTCCTCTCCATTGTGAGGCGTGTCAGAGTTCGGCTGTAAACATTTTACGCGTTTTTTATCGCTTCCGTGAGCTTTCTTTGAGGAAACCGCTGTCCGGTGTTCCGGTTCTATTGTTTAGTGAGACTATAAATTCAATGGGGGTGTTAGGATTTGCGTTGTATATAGACGTGTGACTGAAATCGTGAGACTACTACTGAACACATGTATGATAATACAATCATTAAACGCAATATAGATCATTAAATCCTACCGACTGCGCCATTTAGTAGTTGTTCAATGAAACAAGGTGTTGGGATTATTGAGGCAGTTATTTATTACCTAAATAATAAAATAACATCAATTACATAGAGACAATGTCGTTGATAACCTAGTCGAAAGCTATGGAAACAGAGAGAGATGCAAGTAAAAAAGTGACAAGTGAAAGAAAGAAAGAAAGAAACATTTATTCACAGACACATGAGAAACACAAATATGACACATATATAAGTAAGTGCTGTGTTTAAACTATGGATATTGAATAATAATTAAGGCGTGTTTACACTTTGTTACAGTTACATAGAAAGTAGACTCTGATTTCTTATTATGATTGTAAACGTGTAGGTATTAAGTGTTTTTAAATAATCCATTTGACACGTTCTGTGTTGGTAACCAGTTTTTGCTACTAAATGGAAATAATATCTCATCGATTACACCCGACCAAAGAAATGACAGTGAAGGTCTTCGTATTACCATTAAATCGAATATCGCAAAACTTGCTAAAAGAATATAACCAAAATTCCATCGCATACTATAAACCTTGTAAAACGGGTGCTTTTCAGTAAAATAAAGTTTAATCTTAAGGCCATATTTGACTTATTGCATTTTGTAATAATTTGAGCCATTACTGTCCTTAAACTTTATGTGTACGGGCAGAAGCCTTTCTAGCGTATTGTGTGGTATCTCTATTATTCACAACGCTCAGTCTCGCCACAATTAAGCCGAACCAGTGTAAGTCCGGACTCCGATTATTCCTTGTTATTACGGAACGAGAGAGGTAGGGCAAAGCGGAATGCCATCTCGTTCATTTTAGTGTTGCGTTACTACAATATTAATAACAACACCACTTACTCTGTACATACGTATGTGGTATTGTGATGATAAGCTATGTTGAGAGTGAAGGACCTACAGGCGTATGATGGTTGCCATTTTATCAGTCACTTATCGTCGTGGACAAAACATTCGTCACGTATGTGAGTACATACAAGTATGTGAGTGCGAGAGTGACGGACGTTTTATCCACAACGATAAGTGATAAAATGAAAACCATCATACGCCCGCTACATTCGTTTCTAATTGTCGACATAACGAATCCTCATCAATAATGGATTGGAAACCCGCTTCTGACTCCTCTGGAATCTGAAGCGCTTATAGCCTACGGTGTTTTCTTTTACATTATCATTATATCAAAAACAACCAACTACGTATGTAGAATCGGAGGCCAAATTATACTGCTTCACTTTATAAAAAGTTGTCGGCACGCGTTGTGGATTCCCACCCTGATGGCTTCTTTTGCACATGAGCGGTTATCTTGGGCACTTGGCATATGTAGGTCAGTGTTTAGTGTCAAAGGAGCTCTTAACCGACACTGAGCGGTGTGGAATCAGAGACGTACACAATTTTAAAGGAAGAACTGTGTATAAGATACATATATCAAGTCACGACTCTATTTCAAAGACTAGGCAGAAGATTTTTTCAGTGTAACTTTTAGCAAATTTGTATGGTACAAACTTTAAAGCGTCCGTAGCCAATCAGCGGCGTATACAAGGTTAAGCAACGTCCGTCGTAGTCAACTCTTGGATGGGTGACCGCTATGAGTGGTTACTAACTTGAGCGCTCCCGTGCTCTCAATGAATGAATGATGATTTTATTTCAGACTCAGGTCTATATCGGTTACTAACAATGTGTTGTTAATAATTTTATCATTGATTTAAGTAAAATTCGAATGCCTACCTTAAAAAATATATAAAATAATTATATATTAATAAATATATAAAATATTAATAAATATATTTAAAAGTAGAGATGATTAATTGAAATTTAAACTTAAAAGTGGTTATTTAGTATTTACATGCAGGCTCAAGAGAAATTTCATGAGGGGAAAGTACTGCCTGTTCGCCAATGCGAAGGATGCTGTTCGTGCTGGCCCGCGCCCTTCTCGCCAGCGTGCAGCGAGGCGATGCGTCCGTGCGCGCCTCCGCGAACATGCCCGACACGCTGCAGTACCGTGGCAGCCCCACAGCATACTAAACGCATTATTATATTGACCACGCAAGGCGTTGAGCCTTTAGAATTCACGCTAAGCCGGGTGATCCCGGCTGTTGTCTATGACAGCTGTTTAGTGGCTTGGTTACCCAATCAGTAGACAAAAAGTCCCAAGAAAGTTTTGTTTCCCTCTTAGGTCAGATAGCGATCACTTCCGTACAAACTAGTGCATATGCCAATCTATAAGTAGAATTGGCGCTACTTTATCTCAAGAGATTAGGTAGCGGACCCCAGACATCCTTCATGATGCAACTGTACTGGGATAACGTAAGGATGATGATGACGATGATGAAAGATGAAGAGCATTTGGTAATTGCAGTGATATTGCTAGGCTCTCGCCCGTAACACACTTATACCCTATTCCCAAAGTTAGAAAAATTAGTTAATGATATTCTAAGCCGTGGTGGGAGTTAGGAGACAATTGTGCACTTAAAAATGAGTAATTCAAGTATTTTTAACAATAAACACAGCATAAATAACAACAAATACGAGTACATATTCACAATTCTAATGGCATTCCATTTTTTGCAACTGATACATATAAATGTTAGACACATCGCGAATATCACAACGCGGAAGATTTACTAAGTTTCCAGTCAGTTCAGTAACCTACCGCCGAGCTATCAATCTTCTCCGCTTTTATTATTAACGAGATCTCACGCCCATTGCTTTTCTCATCAGACTAATGTGTTGCTAACTATTCGTATTTATTAATAACTCTCGACACTTGGTCCATCGCGCATTGTGCTATAATTACAGTAATTGTGACCGATTGTAGCGCTTATGGGCGTTATTCCAGCTGTAGGCTAATTGTAAAAGTCTCGGTCGAAAAGGACGTAAATGCTTTGAAAATCGGAATACACTTAGGTTGTTTTTGCACTGAAATATATGCCGGGATTAATGGTGGCCTTCAAGATGGTACCCTACTTGTCTTCTCGAAGATCTCACGGTTCGTAAATAAATGCCATACGATTAAAAAAAAAAGATGGTTCCCAACGCTGTAGTAATAAATAGTGCCGCAAGTTGGGACAATAACTTTTAGTTTACACGAGTTCTGACATGGTTATAGAACGGTGTTTTTTCAGCAATTGCAGCTTACGCTGTACTGACACGATAGTGTTTCGCCTTGTATGGACGTAAAAATTTGCTTCCAAATAGGCACTTATGTATTCACGCACCCTGATAGAAAAATGTTCATATGTTGCGCCGCCAGGATTTAAGTTATAAAATGATGTGTTCACCTGTAATTGGGGTGCATAATAGCCCAAAGACAATTAGCATGTATAGTCACTTATAGTTATGTACTCTGTTGGTGTCCCGTACAAATAAATAAATAAAAATAAAATAAATAAAATAAATATAAATACAATACAATTGCTCTTGGTTGCTAAGACAATAAAATGTTTTATATGATGTATGTAAGTGTATATATATTAAACATATGAGTCATATAAAAGCAAAGTCAGCAACATTCAATATGGTTACTATGCTACGATTGAATACTCGAACAATACAAAGTTATTTTAACTATACATATAAGACTACATTCAAAGCTACATTAAACAATTGCTACATTAAAAAATTGGATGTTGCTGACTTTGATTCTATATGACACATATCGTCGTCTAGTACTCACATAATACGTCTTTATTGAGATTGAGTACTATGAGACTAGCTCGATTCATAGGGTGAATTGCAAAAAAATTTAACATAGTTAAGGTATTAGCTAAGAAAACTTAATCGATTCCTTTATGCTACGAGTTACCCATATAGTTTGTATGACTTAACTTTCGTAACACAAAGGAATCCATTAAGTTTTCTTAACTAAAGCTCTTAACTATGTACAATTTTTTGCAATCTACCCTTAATGTAAAAAACTGTCCTCTAATATATTTATATCATTTAATTATAAAAAAGTTGAGTCTTCGTATTTCTTTTTTTTTGCCTTATTCTGGTTACTTTTTACAATTTGTTTTTAATATGTTTCGAGCGCTCGTTCTCACGCTTAAGCTCCATGGGCGTAGAAGCAAGTACGTGAAATCGATTAAAATGTGAATCGGGCCCGGATCTACGGAAAAAGCGCACCCCCAGGTGCCAGGTCCAATTCACTTTCAATTAATTGTAAATTCTGATAAGATCTTGTGAAAGAATCTCTAATTAAATTCAAAGCCGTCGCCATGCTTTCGATAACGACTCGAAACTAAACCGCCACGCAATTAATTAGGGCCGGAGCCTTTGCAAACCCGGGACTAATGGCCTATTCACGCGGCCCATTAAAATGGAGAACACTCGAAATGCGCTAAATGACCTATTACCCTTCCAAGGGTTTATAGACGTCATAGTTGTGACACTACATTTAGCTTACAACTGGTAAATAACCCTCAAAAGCAATAGAGCGTGCACGCGTACAGTCGGCAAAGTGGTCTATCAATTAGCGTCTCTATTATTTATATATTAAGGTTCAAAAATGATGGCCGATTGTATAGCTGAAAGTAGTACACATGGCGTGACATGTATTATGAGGATTCATTGTAAACGATGTGGTGGAACTTGCACGTCTATTTTACTTTGTGTTACTATTGAAATTTATAATTTTACGCAAACGTTATATTTATAACAACGTAACGTTTGCCATAATCGTAATGTGATCTACGTCATTTTTCTCACCAACTGACTGTGACTGACTGTTTTCAAGATTATTATAAAACAATCTTTACCTAAACTACAGCACTCTTTTCATAGTTAATTTAAATTATCCTGATAGGTTTACGATTTCAGAGAAAATTAGGTACTTATATGGCAAACACTGTGTAACGTACGGTGCGCCGAGCCCAACTAGCACCATATATTTTATGGTCATGTACATATAACGGCCGAAATGGCCCAAGACGTCACGTAAAATATGTCAATAAATCCTAGGTATCATCCTAGCTGGACAGGCCTTTACTAAGTATATGCCATTACCCGCCAAATTGGCATTGTTACAGAAATCAGGACACAGAATTGCGGAAACGTGCGCTAGCTTTTTTTTGCTCCGACCTGTTGCTTCGACTAGGCTTGGGTAGGCAACGGATGCCAAGGTTAACCAGATTTTAGAGTTTAAAGCAAGCCAGTTAGACTATTTTATTACAGTTCTAAACACTGTTGTTCGATTTCAGAATTGAGTCTGGGGGAACTACGAATGAGAGTTCGACCATTTTCCTTGACAAATGTTTATGGTTTTGGCTTAATGCAGGTATAAAACGTTTATTGTATTTAATAATCATGAAATTTTACGTATAATATGATCATAGATATCTTTACTTCCGTCATCGTAATTTTAAGCTATTAAAACTCTGTAGAACGTTTTATCCATTTCGAAGGCGTTTCGTTTTTGTTTCGAAATGAACAGCCGTATTGATCGTTGTCATGGCTCCCAACTCATCCTTCAGGCTTGGGCACAGTCCACCGACCCGGAAAGCGTCTCGCTCGATGCTCGTAGGCTCAATTCTCTGAAACGGCTTAGAAACAGCATTCATCGCTGAAATCCCCCGTAAATAGTACTTCGGCAAAACTGCTCCGGCCTAAACTTCCAAACAATTTCAAAATTGATACCAAATAGTGCAATAAACACTCGCAATCCGTAAACAACACCCGCATTTGACAATAGTGACCCATAAATAAATAAGTAAACACCGAGCACTTCACGACAGTTTCCGAAGAGGCCCGAGGCGGACATTTTATGGGCCATAACTGCGCAATATGGCGGCCGGCGGGAAAATATTTCGGCGCGAAATTTGCGACATCGAAAGCGTCGTTCAAGATTTATACCGCGTTGTCTTTGGCTATATTGGGCGTCACTTACGTCTAAGTTGAAACACGCGCGGTAAACATGGGGCTCGGAATTGCTGGGGATTCTATCTTACATTCTTTAGCGCGCAAGGACTTTTTATCACTTGGATGTTTGTAAACGTTTTATGTGGTGGCTGAAATGTCAGTTCCCTCGTTGTTATTGGATGCTTTTCTTTCAAAGTTAACTAGTTAGTAAACTGGGCTTTAAACTTTGGTACTCCAACAAATTTACTTCAATGCTTGGATACTCTAGTCTATAGGTTAATAAAGTATTTTTCAAAGCTTTACTCAGTTGTCTGGCTTACCATGATAATAAGAATGTATTTTATCCTTTAATCTCAACCTAGGTTTAAATATTTCGTACTGTCACGTAGCGTAACAGATAATAAAATAACAGAACGGATAACCGACGAGTAACAACCCGTGACGCTGTATTCGATTATCTCCGAAGAAAACCGCCGATATCGAATACCTACGAGCGCCCACAACATGAATACTCGGAACAGGCGCAATAAATGTCACGCAACCGGTGGATTGCGGCCGAATTCGGTAGTTTCGGCGATATTTCGGTTTCGGCTTAACTGAAGCATTTATTACTTTATTGGTTACGTCTAAACACGAATGGTATTTTCGAGGTCGTATTTGGATTATATACTGAGTGGACTCCTTTGATAATACTTTTTCTGTTGTTCCGAAATAAATTGTATTTTATTCTATTCCAATTGAAATAAAAATGAAAACTATTTTTATGAAGGTATATTCAGGAAAATAATACGAATAACGTTGGCGGAGCCGCGGGATAAAATACAACCTATATTGGTAGGAATTTTTAAAATGAGATGACTAGTTCTGAAGTACACTAACCTAACAAACTTAGAAAATACATAAATTCTCAAACTTTGCTTCGCTCTAATAGTAGTACATCTGCATTTGCGGGTGCCTCACTCTCAACACAGCGCATCCCCAAGTCAATAAAGGGTCGGTAACGCACTTGTGATTCCTCTGGAGACGCAAGTGTCCATACGCTACGGTGTCTGCTTGCCGTCAGGCAGGCCGTAAGCTGTTTGCCACCGTCGTAGTATAAAAAAAAGTATAGTAAGGTTATAGGTATGTCATAGGTACATTCAGGTTTAAACGACAGAATGGTTCTTACATAATGATAGAGATGCTATTCGTGCCGTCAATTAATTTGCGCCAGTTTTTGCGTCTTTCCTATGCATCAAATATATGTGACCACGACTTGCATAAGGTTGCAAAGATATAAATTTTAAATAATTTTGCCAACGTACATAAATTTGGACGATAGGCGGATTTGTATGGGTACTGGCCCTGAAACCAATAAGAATAAGTGATTTGCGAGTACCCTCGGAAAGTTAGTTTTTTATATAAGTACTCCACTTTTTTGTACGGCGAGAATTGTTAAATCTCTGTATAAAAAAAGTTGTAGCAAGATAAATATAATATAATATAATAATATAATATTGGGGGACAATCTTACACAAATCGACCTAGTCCCAAACTAAGCTAAGCTTGTACTATGGGTACTAGACGACGATATACATACTTATATAGATAAATACATAGAAAACATCCAAGACCCAAGAACAAATATCCGTGAAAAATGCACAAATAAATGCCCTGGCCGGGATTCGAACCCGGGACCTCTAGCTTCGGAGGCAGAGTCACTACCAACTAGGCTAAACAGGTCGTCAAATAGACATTTCATAAAAAGTTTTATTTGGTATTGCATTTTAGTTCAGTATAACTGTTTTTAAACATTTTATTATATAAATACGCGTAATAAAACAACCAAATATCGTCATACCAATTAAAATGTGACTACTATTTTTCTAACATGAGTTTCGTCAAATATGAGCTGTGTTATTTCATTACAAAACCTTCATGAACATTTGAACTTAAATGAATTTGACCAACAACGTGTCGCTGTGAACGCGAAGAGATATCAACGGACGCTGACCCGTAGGGCGTGCACTTTGTTTCCACGGGACTATAGTTTGTTTATTTATTTCGGCTTGTTTAATTAATTTCAGTTGACTCGTAGAAAAAGTATTGTATAATCGTCAAGCCTCGAGGTCTAAATAAACGTAGTACTCGACTCATAAAGCATACGTTATATAATACTATTTAAATTAGCTTCTACAAATGATTATGAAAAAACGCCTTTGAAAAACTAGTAATTTATCGGAACAACGGACAGAGACGCTATTACAGTTGGAATGAAAAATACATACTGCGATCTCCTTCTAACTGTTATTATTACCATTACTGTCAGTTGTGATAAATTATAACGTGATACTTCACACCACTCTGAACTCATATATGGGCATTATATGGGTCAAGTCTTTATTGCCGCGCGCAAAGTTAAAGATTTCCAATAAACCTATAATACCTCACACAAACAAAATACCTTTCAAGGTACTGTCAACGAAAGGTGTCAGTCAATAAGACAGCTTAGAGGTTTGATCTCCCTTCGGCAGATAAGGAAGTCCTTTGTTGGAAACATTGAGTGGTTCGCCCTTGATAGTTTATATTATTAAGCCACTTGACGACGCGAAATGGTACACTTTTGCTTCAGAATGACACATATACAAGTTTTCCATGGAATATGAAACATTTACGATTACCCAATAAGTATGCAAACTACTGGCTCTGTGACCTATTGATCACGCGAGATTTTTTATAAAATTTCCAAAAACTGACTTGTTTAAAAAAATCTATATATCATTATCGAACCTGCTCACAAATTTCACAAGAATCGGTTCAAAAGTGCGACCTATAGAGGAGAACAAAACATTGAAAAAAATGTTTTTGAAAATAAATCCACCTACAGAAACATACGAAATCATTGAAAAAAAAATGTTTTTGAATATTTCCAAACTCTGACTCGACACAAAAATTCTATATAATTATCAAACCTGTTCACAAAATTTCAGGAGAATCGGTTGAGAAAAGCTGTAGAGGACATCCGAACATCCGGACATATATGAAATCATTTTTGTCGAAGCTGAAGCGGAGACCTTCGTTACAATCGGTCAATTAAAACAGTGACGTTTTTACGTACCCTAATGGGTAAAATGCTGAGTACGGTTTTATCGCAACGCATTAAGTGTCACATACCCTCGATCCTTATTAGCATAGGACTTCCAATCCCATAAAGAAACGCAAAAGAGATGTTCAGGCCGAGGACAGTAAATTACCCCTTTTTAACGACCTATCGTATTGTATACAGGGTGTGGCCTGTAGTAGGGGCAATAAATTAAAACGACGCTTCCTTAGAGCATCTGCAGTAACCTCTTGTGTCCAATTTTTTTTTTCTTTTTTCAATTGGGAGAAATTTTGATCTAAAGTTACGACCTCCAAGTAACGGATCTTGGCACCCAGAGATTATAGCGCGGCAGTCAATGCTGATTTTGAGGTTGCTTCAAGTTATGACTCATAATCGTTGTCGCATTTTTGGTTTGAAAGAATATTTTTGGGATTTTTTAATTTTTTTTTATAAATTTTTAGTGTTTTTTGAATAAATTGTTATTAATATCACTCCAGTAGAGTAAAATAGTACACATAAGCTACATTTGCGAAAAAAAAAAATTTTTTTTTTTCAATTAAAATCATTTGGAAATGATTGCTGGAGAGTGTACCGTTTAATTTTTTGCTCCTATTACAGGCCACACCCTGTATAATGAAAACACGGCCTTAACTGATGATAAATAGCTACTTCGAAATGATATAGTCTACAAAAGTTTTCGGGTTATAATTATATTCTCGTCAATGTGTATTTTTGTATTAAAAAAATATATTGAAGAGTTACAAAGGAAAATAAGAATTGCGCAATACTTTTGGCCAAAACTGTAAGTACAGTCAGCGTCATATTAGTCATATAGTACGTAGCAGCCAAAGTGGCCAAATATTTTGTATGGTGGTACCATGAATAACAAAACTGCTCGGTTTGCAATGGTTAGTGAAGGTTTGAATGCGGGACCGAAAATAAAGTATAACCAGTTAATTATAACTGTAACGTGTATTACGCTCTCCTATTAGAGTTTATGGAGAAAATACTGGAGATGCGTTCAGTTTGGTTGGTTTCACCCTGCTAATCTTTACATATCTTTTGAAGCCAGTTTTGACAAAATCAGCATCATGCTCTGACAACATTATTTTTGCCATAACATAATCGATTAGAAAATTACAGATAATTGCTGAAGATAAAACTGATCTAATTTTTTTGAAATCTGGATTAACTGGCATTATCATTTATCAATTTTATCATACAGAAAGTTCCAATACTCGTATTATCATAAATTAGGGTGCGTAGAAAAATAGTTTCAATCTAAAATCTACTTAGTTATAGTTTTCTTATGAAACCCCTTACAATCGGATTCGTGAAGGCACCAGCGATTTCAAGCTCACACCTATAACTTAAGTTGTTTTTAATGTATTAAATTCGACTTTATGCTCTACAATACAACGTTCAACTTCAGTATCCAATGATTGAAGCTGTGTTTCACGCAGAATGTTGCTTGTAAGGCCACTCCTCATTTGTCGGGACGGAATCTGTATGTAGTATTTAGTACTTTTTCCGAGAGCATAACTGATGTCGCCCATAATACCTTACTTGCCGGTACTTTCAGTATAAAATTTGTGCACTTTCTGTACTGTATGTGTATTATATTGCGTTAAAGCGGGGCGATACGCTTGTAGTATTGCGCAGGACGTACCGCCCCGCATCCTCGCATCCCGCACCAATCAGGAACACGGCAAAGAATCTCTACTAACTTGACTGACAGCTTAATGATATCACAATAACTCCGCACCGACAAATGTGGATGTGACATAAGTAGTATAATGATAAGTGTAGAGCACCTGCTGCGTTACGCTTGTCAAGCCGTACTACATAGTAAATACTTTATCCGTACGCGGGTAACAAATTAAGACAGCCACGCGTCACATTATTATCATATATCCCGTGTGTTACGCCTGGCGCTTGACGTGGCTTGTAGAAAAAGAACGTAACCACCAGGAAAAATCATATGAAATTCACTCTTATCAACCTACTACGGCAGTGTAATGCTTTACGCCACATGCAGCTTATGACGCACCCAAATTACACGCTACATAAGAGTTATACAACCTTTATACTACCCTCGTACAGCTCTTATAGGATCTTTATGTAGACGCGGCCAATAGAAATGCGATGGGACAATTTGCGTGCGAGATTATCGTTTTATGGCATCTTATTTTATTAAGCGCCAGGATATAATATTGAAAGGTTTTAAGGATTATGGAACAATTACAGACACGATTACGTTACAGAATAACTTGGCTAGAATTGCGCGGTGTCTCTATTTGTACTAGTTAATTATATAAGTGGCAGATGCTGCATTTACTGCCGTATATCATAACTGTTGTACTTTTAATAAATAAAGTACAGTTAGCGTTACGTAGCAACCAAAGTGTCCAAATGTTCGGTACACCATACAAAATATATGGTGCACCGAACGAACTAATCATCATCATCCTCCTGGCGTTATTCCCAGTACAGTTGCACCCTGAAGGATGCCTGGGGTCCTCTATCCAATCCCAAGAATTGGCGTAGGCACTAGTTTTTACGAAAGCGACTGCCATCTGACCTTCCAACCCGAGGAGGAAACTAGACCTTATTGGGATTAGGCTTGTCAAGTGAGTGGGCAACTCGACTGTTAGAAGTTCTCAAGCCGTCCGGAGGCCTCTAACTTGACTTAACGACTACTATAATAGACAGCAACCGGGATCAACGCCTTAACGTGCCTTCCAAAGCACGGGAGCGCTCAGTTGGTAACCACTCAAAGCGGTCACCCATCCAAAGACTGACCCCGCCCGACATTGCTTAATCTCGCATACCGCACGCGGTACGCGGGCGCCACTGGACCACGAGCGCTCTTCACCGAACGAACTATAATATAACCTACTATACTACTAGGTACAAGTAGTATAGTAGGTTTCATTTGTTGTTCACAATTTCGTTGTGGATTAACAAATAAGAATACTTGCAAAGAAATTCACAATTCCCAATCAGCCATCATAAATAGCTGATTTTATGGTCGCAATCTCATTTTAATTAGAATTTCAACTCTCTCTTGAAAACTTAAGGTCCACTTTGCGATGTGAAGATTTGTTTACGATATTTTGAAAGTTACCAAGTTTGAGAAGATTCTTCGCGCTTCGGTCGGAGAGTCTAATCGTCCGACCGACGCATTTCAAGTGAATTCGTTAAGCAAAGCCTAGAGTTGCCGTGGATCAACCCAGTCAATTTATTGCTTATTTTCACAACCTCAGATCTCCTAGTCTGCTTTTGAAATATGAACTTTATCTGGATCCGTGGAAGGTTTCTATTGAAATAACCTGTCTGAGTAGATATGTCTTTTAGAAAGTAAATCAGGGTGATGGATTGGATTTTCTTAGTTAGCATTTTGAAGGATATTTAGTAAATTGGGGTTTTTATTTGTTTCTCATAAACTCTGATAATCCTATGTATAATTTATCTATTTAGAATTCGCACTGAGATCGTCAGCTTTTTAGCTAGACATTTCATTTGCTCATGCAATCGCAATATCGTCAGATACTTAGTTACGTTTACGTTATACGTTTAATAAATCTCAATATGGGGAAATTCAGCAGCAATCGATATTGCCTAAATCATGGGTTTATTCGATACTATTGTGTAACGAAAATTCCGGAGCCAAATAATTTATTTTAACATAAGTAATGCATCGCATTCTCGTGATTCATCAACCTATCCTTTGGCTTAATGATCAGTGGTCGTACTTTTCGTGCCGGTGACGTAAAATTGACGTCACACTGTCACTGTCATATAGGATGATTCCAATTGGTGCTATGGTATATATATATTTATTTATCAATCATTTAATCATGCTATAAATGCAATGGTATTTTTTCTCATACGACCTATTTATTGCATCCGAAGATTATTAAGGATTTCTTTTCATATTTAGAATTTTAATTTAGAAGCAGGTGAGGATCTCTCATAGTCTTTCAAGTTTTGTAACAGGTTATAGAAATGTTGAATCTAAATATGAACGTGAACTCTATGATCTCGAGGTTTGTTTAATTATTGGTAATAACTGGTATTACACATGAACCAGTCACAAAAACTTGCAGTAGGTATTAACTAATGTTGTGCTTTATAAGTTGTGATGTGACAGGCAAATTGCGTTTGTAATAGGGACATAATTGTATAAAGTGCATGTATGTATACATGATCATTGGTTAATGAATGATGATTCATTGATTACAATAAGACTAATTAAAATCATCCTATATGGAGCGTGACGTCACCGGCACGAAAACACGACCGCTGTTAATGACCAATCTGAATAATTCTAAAACTTTATCTTCATATTCATAAAACTTAACAAACCTATGTATATTAACTAAAATGTGTTTTGTCCTTTTCCATATATTCAAACGTCATAGTGACAGATAACGACAATTGACCGAGTGTAATGAAGGTCTCCGTTTTAGCTTGGGCAAAAATGCGTTGGTGTTGTCTGGCTGGCGGATTTCCAGATTTCCCGCTCAACCGATACTCTTGAAATTTTGTGAGCAAGTTTAATTGTTTTATAGATTTTATTTGTTGAGTCAGTTTTCGGAAATTTTGTAAGACGCAAAAAATATCGCATTTTTTTCTTCCGTATATTTTCCCGACACACTAACGTCGTCTAGATTTTCTTACTTATCGGTACTGTCACCAGTGTTACATCAGCGCAGTAGTAATTACATAGTGCAGAAGCGGGGCGGTGCCGATACAGTACTGAACAGTTACTGAAGTCGCCTTGAACCCAAAACGAAGTTTGTTCATGTATTTTCCTCTCTGCGACAGCATGCACACATACACCACGTACAGCATGCATTAACTTATTACGTTCACAAATCGCTTCTATTTAAAAGAGTAGCCAGTCTGTGATACTTTATTCCTCAGTAGCACCGAAGAAGGACCGAAACAACATGGAATTCCTTAAGAGTTTGGCCTCACAACCGTGAGTCGAGAAGAGCCCCATTTTTTTTTGTTTTTGTTTTTAATAATGTTGTCAAGCTTCGCGGTTCGCTCTAGTCTCGGCTAACATAAGTAAAGGGCCTAAAATTTGCTACCCGAGACTACCCTAAGCGCCTGATGTATGGGACAACCGGCTTCGTTAAGCACTTTGAATTTCATTATGTAAGTAAATTTTGTGCTCCAAGATAATTATGTGCGATATCATTATATTAAATTCTTGTAAAATACCTTTATAAAGTTTCGGAAAATTTTCCATACAATTTAACGCTTGCTTTTGAAATTAATGTTGTGAATACTTTCACAAGGAGTTAATTTTAATTAGAAGCGCGGGGAGAGATGACCTATTATTACTTTTTTAACCGACTTCAAAATTTCAAAAGAGGAGGTTATCATTTCGGTTGTATGTTTTTTTTTTTTTAATGTTTGTTAGTCCATAACTCCGTCATTTCTTAACCGATTTGGAAAATTCAATTTTTGATTGTAAGTATATATATCCAAGTTGGTCCCGTTTTTGTCAAAACGCAGTTTTGATAATGGGATCCATGAGAAATTGAGGGAACTCCTCAAACCTTCAAGGCAAACATATAGTAATTTTTGTGTTTTTATCAACAAGTCAAGCATTTTCATCCAAAAATGTGACATTGGATGAAGTGGAACTGCTGATGATGATCAGAACAGAACTCTTCAACGACAAAAAGTTCACGTTTGGCGATTTGTCCTCCTAGCTGTGTTTGTTAAGCAAGTTCTATTTTCACGTTTAATTTTTGTCATGCTCGATTTTTGATGATGGGATCCATGAGGAATTGAGGGAACTCCTCAAATCTTAAAGGCAAACATATAGTAGTAGTAGTAGTAGACACAAGCATAATTGTAATGCTTAATAGGAGGCTCCAACCTTGCCTATTGTAAAAATATGTCAATGACCTAAATAAACTATTTTCATTTTCATTTTCATTTTCATAGTGATTTTTGTGTTTTTATCAACAAATCGAGCATTATCATACAAAAATGTGACATTTGATGAAGTGGAACTGCTGATGATGATCAGAACAGAACTCTTCAACGAAGAAAAGTTCACGTTTGGCGATTTGTCCTTCTAGCTGTGTTTGTTAAGCAAGTTCTATTTTCACGATTGATTTTTGTCATGCTCGAGTTCTGATGATGGGATCCATTAGGAATCGAGGGAACTCCTCAAATGTGAAAGGCACACAAATAGTGATTTTAGTATTTTCATGAACTAATCAAGCATTTTCATTCATAAAAGTGACATTTGATGAAGTGGAACTGCTGATGATGATCAGAACGGAACTCTTCAACGACGCGTACGTAGTTCACGTTTGGCGATTTGTTCTCTTCGTTTTGTTTGTCAAGCAAGCAAGGTTTTTTCATGATTCCATGAGGAATTGAGGGTACTTAGTCTTCTACCATTATAAACATACATTATAGCCATTTTTATTTTATTGTATATCTATCTAAGAGTGCACCATCTACGTATAATAATCTTTTACCGGCCTCCCCCATTGAAGTCGGTTTTTTTTCTTAAAAATTATTCATGAGTTAGTTTTTATAAGAACAGACATGCGCTAATTAATATAAGCAATATGGATTTTTTGTAGCAGTAAACTATTGTGTTACTGCTAAATACTAAATTAGTCAATTATTATATTACAGATTCGCAACCTACAACATGTCGATTCCGCCCCGCTAAGTCAGGAAGTCGCCTTAGATAATGTGCTCTTAATGTTCTGATAACTTTTAAAGGCTCTTGCGGTTATTTAAACGATTAAAGCTAATTATTAAAAACATTTTCGTCGGCCTGTTTAGCCTAGTTGGTAGTGTCATTGCCTTCGAAGCTAGAGGTCCCGGGTTCGATTCCCGGTAAGGGCATTTGTTTCTGTGGTGAGCAGAGACATTTGTTCCTGAGACTGGGACGTTTTCTATGTATTTAAGTATATATCTATTAAATATATCGTCGTCTAGTACCCATAACACCAGCCTTATTGAGCTTACTGTGGGGCTAGTTCGATTTGTGTAAAAAATGCCCCCTAATATTTATTTATTTATTTATTAAAAAAAAAATCTTTCCTTAGGATTTTCAAAATGTAAAGTAGGCATCAGAATTATCGGTGTCAACCCCGCTCACAATAATTTGGACACAACTATAAAGTTTTCATAAGACGGCTTTATTTTTTAAGCGGAGTTCATGTTCAGATTTTTTGAGCACCATGAAGAGTACCGATATATCTAAAGGCGACTTTACCTTGTACCCCGTTTTCAAAGGAATTATTGCTTCTTCAAACTGGCTTGTTATATCTAATGCGAACGATTCAACATTCTATAGCCATGGCTCAACGTTCTATAGATAAGCCTCAAATTCGCAATATGATTAAACCATTCACCTTTGCCCGTTTATTTCCACAATGCCTTCGGCCAGCCCTGGTACTAATTTCTAGTTGCCAATAGAAGTTGATCCTTACACTGACGTAATAAAGTCCAATTTCATGAATCACATCGCCGATTATGTATTTGCCTCATAACGATCCTTAACTATTCGAATTTGAATGGTATGCATGCAGTAATAAGGATTAAATTCGTTGATTGTGGCACAGTGTATTTTGTTCGCATCGACAAGCGGTAGTCCAGGGTTGCCCCAAACGAATACATAATTAATCAGGGCTGTCAGGCCGCAGAGCTGATATCCGCAGTACGGCACTTGTAGAGTGCTCTAAAGTTAGTATTTTACGATTTCTTATGGTTATTGAAGATGGGATCTATTGATGTTAGTACCCATAACATTTAAACAAAATATTGCTACAGTTAGGAATGTTAGGATACTCAGCACTTTAGGCTGTTAAATGTCACGTGGTGGCAGAATAGTTCAGTTGCTTAATTGCAGAAGAATTATTTTGACGTAAAATACTAGCATTTTAAAAAGAAACTTACAGAGTTTGTCATTAAAGTACAAGGATAAAATTCGGCAGCAAACTTAGCCCAGCGGTGGCGGACGGGTTTATGCGATGGACCGATCCAGGGGTCGAATCCCGGTCTACCCCGGTCTGCCCCGCTAATATGTGACTAGCGGTGTACACCGGGATAGACCTATTAAATCTTTTCGTTGTGCTTAGAACTTTGTATCAATAGATACACGGAAACTTTAATCATGCCTTCTCTCTCTGTCGCATAACATTGTGTTTTGTCAACTTGATTTGTCAGCCATGAAGCCTGAAAAGTAGCCTTGTTTTGGGATAAAAAACTGTATTTGTCAGATTAGGTTGTTCATAATCACATTATTTTTTATGTACCTAGTATAGTACTTAAACCAGTGAGCAACATCTTAGGCCTTGTCATCGGTTTCCATCAGGTGGGACCAAGGCCAATCGCTGGTCAGGCTATAAGCTATGCACTGTTAACCCGTCGCTACGACCATCCTACTAATACGACGGACATTTACGCACTTTTAATACTCATACACTAGACTATAAGCCTGTTGGCTTAGGCCGGCCCTTGATTACGTTCTCAGCCTAATCGCCGACCCGACCCTGTCTGGATAAGCCCCTGTCATTCACAACGCTGAAGCTGATGTGATCACCTCATCTTAGGCGAACCAGTGGAAGACGGACCTACGATTGCGTGGAGTTTTTGCGGACTCAACTGTCAAGATATACTGGGGGTGAGGGGTGAGGTGAGTTGAAACAAGTTGTTAATTGCATAACTGCTGTGCTATGTACCCGTCTCGACTAATCCACCCTTATCCTGAACCCGAGATACGTAACAACGTTGTATAAGCGGAGGTCAGACTTACACTGGTTTATTTGAAGCAAGTTAAGGGTTGAGAATACTAGTTGTTTATCCCGGATCATCGGTGGCCGGAAACGCCCAATTTAGTTATAAAACCGCCGTAGAAATGGAGCTTAAGGTGTGAATGTTGGAATGTCGCGATTATACTACAGTTGGGGAGTAAACGGGAAATTGTAGTTTAGATCGACATTAATTGTCCTATTAGGTTTTTCGTCTACTTTGTGTTGTGTACGGTATAAACAACTTTTAACTTACTGGAGACAAATTTAAATGTTACTTTTTTTGCTTTTAAATATTAAGATTTCAGATTTATTTATTTAGCAACATACAACGTCACTAAAAATCACACATATGTCAAGAAATTTAAGGCTTTAAATGTCAATATATTTTTAATTTCGATCATCCTTATGGCCGCCATTAATCGGTAAATTATAATCCAAATAAAATTATAATGCAGATTATTAGGTACAGTTCAGTTGTCAGCAAAAAAACTAGTATAATAAATCTAAAAATCTAACTATGTATAAGTAGTTATGAACTACATTATTTATTTAACACCTGTATTTACTCACATATAAGCAGCAATAAAAAAGATGATTTCGATTTTTGATTTTTATGTCATATAATAAAGCAGATTGATGCCTATAGGAGGTTGTCAAAATATGAAACGTTCAATGACTAGCTTTCCACAGACTCAGTATAATGTGGCAGTGAATAATTTATTTACAATGCAACGCTGGTTTTCAATCAGAGGTTTTGTAGTTAGCATTATAATTCCACGTCACGAGGAGGTATACAAAAAAACACATGGATCAGTCACTTTTTTGCGAAAATACTTTTCAGCTGGAAATTGGCGTGTCGGTAACTTTCGGCAGATATTTAACTCAACAAAATAATTTTATCACATTTTTGGCATGAAAGTCTTTAGCTAGCGGCTGACTTGTAAGGTCGGAGCCGACTATGACGGCTAATAACGAACCTGCCCGTCACTTTGAGCGGGGTCCGTCTTGGTTGTGGGATTTCTTTACTTACTAAAAAGATTATACATAGGTACGTATTATGATTATGTCTTAGTATACCTTTAGGAAAGAAGGTGCAATTAAAATTGATACTGTTTTCTAGATTTCCGTTTGAAAAGTCAATCAAAATCAATTTGGTGGTAGGTTTTCGGATAATTCCAAATGTCGGGCAATTATGAAAATGCTAATTTATTTCAAACTGAGTAATTTAGAGCAATAAGAAAATAATAAATACGTATAAAAATATTAACAAAGCGCCCTGTTTGGGAGTAAATAGTAATTGTTTGGTTTGGACTCTTCCTCACGTCTCACCCTTTTATATGGAAACTGACAAAATTTGACAAATGACATTTGACAGTTTCCATATAAGAACGGGTGAGGTGTGAGGTGACAGGTGAGGACAAGTCCTTTTGTAAATAAGAGGGCAGGTTTACAGAGAGTCCGCTGTTTTGAGAAGGGACTTGTTTCCCGTGTGGTAACGGGTTAGAATAGCCATTGAAACCAAATGGGTTTTATCGCAAACTCGACGTGAAAATCTTCTCAGTCCGTACTACATTGCCTTTACCATGCTATATTTCGCGGAACATTTTCAATACTTTTCAGTGGAGGCCAATGGTCAATTGGTCAAGCAGGGTATGAGTTTGAGTTGTGATGTTTCTTGTACATTTTATTTGCCACTTTCGTGATTTTAAAAAATAACCCGACAGAAAGCCAGACGTTCTAAGAAGTACTATGGACGTCTTCAAACAGTCGCAATTGTAACGGTACCCAGCTTCCCAGAAAAATGAACGCCGGGGGCGTCGCGGGCGTCAGTGCGACTAATAAAGGATCTTGTTTAGCACTTGACTGACTTCACTCTCGACCGAAGAGGTGATTACGTAACGTTTTTGAGCGAGCATAAGATCTAAATGTCATTTTCCATTCTCAAAATGACAGGTGATATCTGCCTAGCTTTAGTTTTGCATTTTACACCGTCATCAACTAACTGGTTCCAGACCATTATAGTGAGTTTATACCACGTTGATGGTAAACAAGCTTAAGAGTGCGCAGTACGCTCGGTTCTCCATACAAACGTATTTATGCTCTCATTTTAAAACGCCATGCTAGAATAACATGAAACTTTGTATACACAATTGGATCCGGCATATCTAGGTCGGAACATAGATTCTGTTGCTTGAAATTATAATGGAGAAAAAATACAGCGATTATTAAGGTTTTCATACAAGCCTTAAAAAACTCAAAAAACCGCTGTATTTTTTTTTCTTTTACAATTTCTAGCAACAAAAACTAATTTCCGACCTAGATATGCCGGATCCCATTGTGTATACAAATTTTCATGTTATTCTAGCATGGCGTTTTAAAATGAGAGGGTAAATACGTTTGTATGGAGAACCGAGCCAGACCGAGCGTACTGCGCCCTCTTAAGGCCCGTCTGATGGCAAGCGGTCACCGCAGCCTATGGACACCTGCAACGAAGTGAGTTGAAACTAAGTGGTTTCTTTCGCATACTTCGAGAAATAGATTTGTTCGTTCACACTATATTGCCACTTTCCTGTAACATGCAAAGATAGTAAAGCATTTTGAGGAACATTTACAACGTTTTTCATTTAAGGGCAGCGCAGCGGTGTGAAACATGCGGAGTGACATAACTGAATGTACGTAAAAATCAGTCAATGAATGTAGGGGAGAATGTCATTTCAATCTAGCTAACGTACGTTCAAAATTTAACGTAGTCGACTAGTAGGGTGTGAGTTTTCGTTATTTATATGCGACTATATAGAGATTTAAAAAAATAACCAGTAGAAAGCCAGACGTTCCAAGAACGCATTCAAACAGTCGCAGTTATAACGGTTCCTAGTTCTCCAGAAGTGTGACCGCCGGAGGCGTCGCGGGCGTCAGTTTGAGATGCGACTAATAAAGGATCTTTGTCTGGCACTTTGAGGCGTGCCCCGTTTGTTGGAGGAGTTTTTTCGCTTTCCAGTCTTGTTAGTTACGAGTTTCATGGTTTGGTACAAAGAGGTATTAAATATTTACCTGGAATTTACTTTCTGTTAGTCGGACTGTAAAGCTGATGCTTGGTGAAAAAAGTATATCCCACTGTTTTGAGCTTTGAGTTATACAATGTGTAAATTCAATACGATCAAAAACGGAAATAGGATTTAGTAGTGTGATCATTTATCAAGATGATTTGTAAAGATAACACTTAACTATGACTACCTGGTCGAAATTCCTCTAATTCAAACCAAGCGCTTTGCATCTTCTTTTATAATGCGCACTTCTAAGGTTTGGAATTCTCTGCCAGCGTCTGTATTTCCGAGTTCATATAACCTAGACCTTTTTAAGGCACGAGTAAATAGGCATCTTCTGGGTGAGCTCGCTTCATCGTCGGCCTCATCTTTGCCCCTTCGCCCAAATGGTGGACAAGAGCAAACCCATTTTAATAAAA
Organism: Notocelia uddmanniana; assembly: GCA_905163555.1. NCBI lineage: Eukaryota > Metazoa > Arthropoda > Insecta > Lepidoptera > Tortricidae > Notocelia > Notocelia uddmanniana. The sequence continues at coordinate 5,663,438 of LR991057.1, forward strand.
AAAAGACCCTGTGATTGATTCTAAAATAAATACCAGGCATCAATGTACATCATCATAATCAATATCAACGTTACGAGATACGAGCTTATTCAAAGTTGACATTTAAGTTGCCAACGAGCGTTAACATGAATATTTTGCGTTACATTTCGGGCTGAGTTATTTTGTACGGTTAATATTTTCAATGTACGCAGTAACGCTTTTTAGGACCTATGCTAACCACCATTTAAATATTTCGTGTATGTAAGTAGGCAACGATGTTTTTTCATCGATATGCAATAAACAACAGTCCACGGTTCGCCATTTTGAAAGAAATGTCGATTTGATTAAAAAATGTGCAGGCAACATTGTTTGAGCGGCATTCCTATTACCAAGTATTGACCTAGATTCAAGTTATTCTGAGCAGTCCCCACTCCTGTATAGCTTAGGCAGCCGTCCTATCGTCTAATCGATGGCCATTCGTATATTTTTTATATTTTCTAGGTTAAAATTGACCCAAATCTCCAATGACCTGGTGAGCGCTAAATATAAATAAAGCGTGGTTAATTACTACCAAACATGACGGAACACTGCGTACCTGTGGGCATTAGACACAAAAATATGTCTACAAAATAAAAAGCTCAAAATATCAGACCTTCATTTAGTACCTAACATTTTTTCCGGCGTCTCTTTCATCAGCTTGGTAGTTGATAACTAGTGGTTCATCCCGCATTGTGAACTCACGGTGTACTCGTGTCCAGCGCCATCTAATGGTGTTACGTGAAACCATGTTTTTAACCTATTGCAATAGGGTTACTGTTGAAATCCATAATTTTATTTGCCATAAATGTAACGTGTGCCATTATCATAATTTGCCTGGTCGTTTTTCTCAGAAGCTGTCATGTTTCCAGAAAATATTATTAAACAAACCTAACCTAACCTACTGTTACATATTAGCTTTTTAAACATTGTTAATTTAAAATATCCTGAAAATTATACGGTTTCAGAGAAAATCACTATTGTGACCACCCGTAGGCCGATAACACTCATGTCTGAACTCCAAACTTTTGTTAAATTACTAATAAAAAGCTTCTCTTAAGGACACCACCAGTAAAGAAAAACAGAAATTCTATGTTTTAAAACTACTTATTTTCTTTAAGTTATAAAGAATCTCGGCTGAAGGGACAAAATAGTCTTAAAAAATCCAGTGTCTGAAAGTTTCCTGTCGAACCAAGCTGCTCTCACAACCTCGCTCCGGGCACACTATATCACTACATGTACTCGTATAACATCGTCAAATTTGAGGAGAGAAATTCTCATTGAAATTTGAGGGAACTTGTCTCATCAAAAAAACAAACTTGTTTAGATGGATTGTGACCTGGCCAATTTCGATCAATCATGTTTATCAACAATCTAGAGTAGAGGTTGATCTCTCGAAACAGTACATTTTAAAAACTCTCATTAGTGTAATTGAGCGGTTACCGCGAATCAGAAATGAATTTCGTTCGTGTACGTCCCTCTCTAACGTACTTGGTTTTTAGTTCGCAGTAGTCTCCAGTTGTTTTTCCGGTCAAAAACCGATGAAAGGAGTAAAACCAACAATTTCGGAAAACGGCAACCTTTAAGTACTCTTAATTCCCAGCACCAGAATTTCCATGGCGCGTACTAAGCCCAACCTTTTTACAAAACAAAACATGAAATCCGAACAAAACAACATTCCTAAAAACAGCACACATCAGAATTTCTACCTTCAGCCTTACACAATACAGCTTTTTGTTGTTTGAGCCGCCTCCGAAATTGAAAGGAGATTGACGCGTCTGTTCAGACCTGGGTTTTAAAATTCGGAATTCGAAAACAAAAGCACGACGTATAACGGTGTTCTGAGGTGTACCGTTTAGTGGAAGAGGCTTTTCGTAAATATAAGCCGTGCTAATAGAAAATAGAATTTGAAATGGCGGCCACTGTCTCGCTATATAGATTGCATTGGACCTTACTGTGTCTGCGCTACTGTCACAGATCTTACAGACTACACACTCACTACTGACTACTCAACTGACTACTTACTGTGCAAACCGACACTTTAAAATCTATGTATTCCTTAATGGCGCAGGTTCGTGATATCCTCCTTTTGAGAGTTATAGATTTTAATATTTTTAAAAAGGCTGTTTTGTTTGTCATTGTTTTTTTATTGATGTTGATATATTTTAACTCTGTGATTTAGGCCAAATACGAGCAAATATGAAATAATATGAATTTTGACGTTTGAGCTCAGATTAAGTATGGCTATAAGGACCGATTAAAAGGAGTTAGTACCCTTGGGATTAAACGTACAAATTCGTATTTGCTCGAGTTTGGCCTAAAACACACAAATAAATCATAACTTCATTTATTTGTAATATTTATATAGCTATTTTACACTTTATAAAAATGGAACATAAAAGTAAAATATGTCTATGTATATGTATAAAATAACCATTGCACTAAAATAAATGGTTATATATCTTCCTTAATGAGAAATACATAATATAAAATATATATTAACTTGTCAATGACAAGAAACAATGATTTGAATTCCTTTTAATACGAGTAGCCTTCGAAATAATTATATTATACCATTAATTCCAAATTACAGTCATTCAGCAACAAATAAATTGTCTTCTGCTACTCATTATGATACTCGCTTGACCACGGGAGCTGGAAAAGGCTCGAAACGTCGTGAATTTAATCTGTTTTATTTATGAAAACACACATGTTTTAACCCATAGCACTTACTTACAAAAGTGATATAACATACATTAATAAAACTCCGTACACAATTATTTTTATTTGCACAAGAGAAAACCCCATAAGGGAGGCTCGATTATTGAGGAAAATTGTTTTTCCCAAATCAAAAATAAACGAGACGTGATTCGCCTCATAATATTTTCGCGACGAATTTCGTTTTACGAAATTTCATTTTTCGCGTCAAATCAAGTGCGTGTAACGTAACGGGAATATAATGACATGTCACGGTCGCTGAGTGTCAGTGGTGGCTGATTTTGTCTGTATTTTTGGTACATGGTGGATGTAACAGTTTTATTCATGGCACGGAATTGTTGCTGTACTAGTTTATTTACTCTACAGGGGCCGGCATGACATACACATACTTTTCACGTTCCATTTTTATTAGGGTTCCGTACCCAAAGGGTAAAAAAGGGACCCTATTACTAAGACTTCGCTGTCCGTCCGTCCGTCCGTCTGTCACCAGGCTGTATCTCAAGAACCGTAATAGCTAGACAGTTGAAAATTTCACAGATTATGTATTTCTGTTGCCGCTATAACAACAAATACTTAAATCAAAATAATAGTAATAATTAAAGGGGGCTCCTATACAAAAAACGTGATATTTTAGCCCTTTTTCATGGCTATCACTCGCCGAGCTAGATCTCAAGAACCGTAATAGCTAGACAGTTGGTATTGGCACAGATTATGTATTTTTATTGTGGCTACAACAACAAATACTAAAATCAAAATAATAATAATAATTAAGGCGGGGCTCCCATACAACAGAGTAGTTGTTGGCGTTTTTTGCTGTATTTCATGAACCGTAATAGCAAGGAGGTTAAAATTTTCACAGATGTTGTATTTTTATTGCCACAATAATAACAAATACTAAAAATAAAATAAAAATAATATTTGAGGGAGGCTTCCATACAAAAAAAAATAGTCGCAGAGGGTTATTTTTCTGTTGCAGCTTGGCAAATTTTATGAACACATTTATTTTTTAATCGTCGTGTATGAAATATAAATTCTTACAAGATAGCCACTCAAAAGTACGAAATGAAATGAAGTATAAGAGCTATTCTATAAGTGTTAAAGAAGAAAACCACGTGTGCATCTTCAGGGTTTTTCATAATTACGTTAATGAATATTCAATATTTTCTGTGTACCACGTCGCTTGCAAACAAGCGTAATGTCTAATGGAAAGCGGTCACCGCAGCCTATTTAAGTCCTTCTAGTGGTCAAATCAGGCTTTAATCGCTTACAAACCGCGTAACAATATTAAAAAACATTAAAACAGACTTGAATAGCAAATTGTTTGACCTTACAATAGTTACCTTCATCGTCGGCCTCATCTTTGCCCCCTGGCTAGATGCCCCGGCCAAGAGAAATCCCATTTAAAAAAAAGTTACCGCAGACATTCACAGTTTTACTTGAACAATTATATTCGAATGATTTTAATAAAACTATCCCTAACTACTACGAGTATGCCGTAGCGGCTTAGCGAGTGCTGCGATAAACAGTTAGTGCTTATGACTCCCTCTCGCACGTATCTAAACTGCATATGCTTCTCTTTCACCCATTAGATTTCATTCGTAGCACTCGCGACTGCGACATAATTCGCCGGTTTAACTGCTACGGCGTAGACGGTCTACGACCGAGTTGGTTGAAATCACAGTACTTTATTGCTAGAATTCTACACTAGTTATTTGGCTGGCTGTTTGTATGGTAGAAGAAAAAAGTAGTATGTATGTTAGAGTTTTAAAGGCCTTTACTATCTTTGTGTTCGGGAAGTCTACGAAACTTTAGAGCTTAAGTTAACATGTGCAATAGAATTGGCTTTATTTAGTGTACGAACAAAGTTGCCTTCAAGTGTTCTTTTTAATAGTTTAGTTTAGTTTATTACATTATAAAACATATTCGCTTATATTGCTAGTCGTATATCGATCGTCAGTACATTGAAATTTAAATGTAAAATAATAATAGTAACATAAAGGTATACCTGCATTTACCAATAATCAATATAAAGAATAATAATAGAGAAATAATACAATGAAAAGATGTCAGTTAATAAAGATTAAAATAGAATTGGTGTACGTTTTTTATTATTCAGTACGCGACGGATGTTTCAGACACGAGTAGTTCAAAACTAATGAAATAGACTCGGAAAGGGTTTGCTGTTTTGAGAGTTTACAGAACATGGGCATGGCATACCCTATCATGCAATGGTAGTTATGTGACTGGTGGCAGAATCAAAATGGACTTCCATACTAAACAACTTGCTTGCTTTGCATCATCCTTCATAATGCACACTTCTAAGGTTTGGGATTCTCTGCCGACGTCTGTATTTCCGAATTCATATAACCTGAACCTTTTTAAGGCACGAGTGAATAGGCATTTTCTGGGTGAGCTCGCTTCATCGTCAGCCTCATCTTTGCCCCCTGGCTAGATGCTGGCCAAGAGCAATGCCATTTTTAATAAATGAAAAAACTTTTTTTAATATTTAAAAGAGGCATTTGAATGCCTGTATTCAGCTACCATTTCGATTTTTAATTTAAATAAAATTATTTTGATGTCTTCGAAAAAATATTGTATGAAACGTTACATAATTAGATCTTAAAATTGAGTCGCTGTAACAAAACTCAATACGCTCATTTTGTTAAAGCGATTAACAAATTTTAAGAACATGAAAATTAAATATATAACATGAAAAAGGACACAGTTTCACCATAGAAAATTATGACGTCATTTGACATATTTCCCTATAAACATGAATATAAACAACTTTTAGTATGGGACTTTTACTTTTAGAGCCTAGCACATAGTCGCAAAGTAGCATGTCTGTGCGTCTTCTACAAATTGTACTTCGGTGAGTGTGCTCAGGGGCTCCATGAGCTCATATCGCCTTCCGCCTTCTTCCATCGGATATCCAGACGTACGGCTGGCTACCATCCCTACGTGGTAGAAATTTCTCTAATTCGAACCAAGCGCTTTGCATCATCTTTTATAATGCGCACTTCTAAGGTTTGGAATTCTCTGCCGGCGTTTGTATTTCCGAGTTCATATTGTTAACTGTAATCGGCATCTTCTGGGTGGGCTCACTTCATTCTCGGCCTCATCTTTGCCCCCTGGCTAGATGCTGCACAAGAGCAATCCCATTTTTGATAAAAAATACCAACTTTGCTGTGTAAAAACACGTTTAATTATATAGGACTTCAATTGACAGAGCAAACTGTATGAAATGGTTGTTTTTTTTTATAACACAGACAAAGTTGATCCCATACTAAAAGTTGTTCAAAATTATGGTCAGATTCACATTTTTCTATTTTGTATCACCAATTAGATTTCACCTTGTTTCGTTAACCGCGCGTTTTTGATATTTCGTAACAAATTGCCGATTTGACTACCAGTAAAATACCGAATAGCTTAATCATGTGAAATCGTCAGTGGTTAAAGAATAGTTATTTGTTTAACAAGTGAGCAAGTAGATTTTTACTGCGAGTGTTGATATTGCGTCCCGAGCAAGCGAAAGATTCTATAAATTAGAATCATGAGCGTAGCGAGGGACTCAAAGACACGAGATGCAAATATCTTTGCCTTCGTGTGATACATACAACTTTTCAACTCAATGGCGAGAACATACACGCAAAGGAATATATAAAAATAGTGACAGAGAGAATGAATTAATTTTGTACTAAAGCAGTAACGCTGCTAACGAAAATTTCAAATTAAAGGGAAAAATTTAATGCTCCGAGCAGGATTCGAACCTGCGACATCTGGCATACGCGGCCAATCGCTCTAGCCTCTGAGCTATCGGAACAACCAAGCTCGTCCATTAAATCCTTCAATAGTTCCCTCTTACAACGCCATAGGGAGGCGTACAGCGACATCTACCGTAGAACACTTAGGCTTCTATGAACGGCACCAAAGTCTCAAATTACATTGAGAAATCGTCAGTAACGATGCGCCATCCCATACTAAATTAATTTTGTAATCTCGGAGCATTAAATTTTTTCAATTTTTTTCCAGTTTAAATGTTCCATTTTGTATTACACACCGCAGTATGAAAAGATGACCTGCGACTAACCTACGATATGAAAAATTTAAAAGTAAGTTTTTTTCACGCTCGCAGCAAAATTGTATTTTGCTCACTGCATTCAAGCAGGAAAAGTTTTATTCACGCTCGCAGCAAAATTGCATTTTGCTCACTGGTTTCAAGCAGCAAAACCGCCATGTTCGAGCCGCTCAGGTGAAAAATTATTTTTAAATTTGGAACCACTGGTGATTGTTTTCAATTGTTTCGTTTCACAAATGGCTTCGGCTGCCGTTAAACTCGCTCACGCGTGACGCGCCGATTTGATTCCTTCCAAATTCGAATTTCGGATTCCCCATAAGTGACGACGTAAAATGGCGCAGTGTCGAAACAACACGGATTATTTTGATGTTTTTCGCAATTTGATGAGTGACGACAAGTGTCAAAGTTGATGTGTGTGTTAAATGGTTCGGAGATTTTATGTTTTATTTAATTAATTATATTTGAAAGTCAGGGATTTTTATATTAAAATGTATATAACTGGTATCGGTCATTCAATCCACGAATGTGTTCTGAGAATATTCCTGGAAACTTTCAGGATTACTTAGAAAATGTCGTTAGTTGTGTCTGTGAACTTTTAACGATCTATGGTTATTATAATTTTGCATTATTTGTTGAAAGTTATGTTGTGGATATAGTACCAGAACCTTCATACTCCTAATCACTCGAATTCATACGCAGATAGGATAAGGGTGAATGGCAAAAAAATGTACATAGTTAAGGACTTATATTATACATCCATACAAATTGTATGACTAATTTTCGTAACACAAAGGAATCAATCACAATGTAGACATAATTAAAACCTTAGAATCACCCAGAAACATAAAAAAATAGTATAGGTGCTTCCGTCAAACAACAAAACTACCTGATAATAAAACGCGACCAAATGTAGCTCGACATGCATTCAAATCGTTACTGCACTCAGCGTAGCGTACTTACTGTGAAAAAATAAGTCCTCATACTTTATACCTTGCCTCCCTTACTTTACCAGTGCAAAAAAGACGTATCCGACATGTATTATTATTAACTGACGTCCTTTTTATAAGTATGCCTTACTCGTTAGTCGGATTAATCGTCACAGACTGAAATCAAATTAAAAAGTTACCTCAATCCGCGTAATGATGATATTTTAAAATTGTGTTCGAGTTTTTATGAGGGTGCGTTGCGACAGTTTTTATGTTTATTTATGACGATGCTTTCGTTTTACATTGGTATTGTGTTTGGAACTCTGCAATAAAAGATAAACATTTTTATCGGTTATTGTTTTTATTCAGTTCTGGGGTTTTGGGTGCTTTCCAAGTTCTTTGTCTTTATAAGTCAAGGTGTAGCAAACGAGAAATTTCTATAAAACTACATACTGATGTATTCAAATAAGGACTTTAAAAAGGAATTTAATTCTTAATTAGTCAATGTTTCGTGTCCAACACACATCACTATACATCTAGGAAAAGGTTTTTTGAAAACGGTATTTTGTTCTGTACTCGTATATCTTTCACTGTAAATAAAACAAAACAAACCAATTTTTTTATATAACGACGGTGACAAACGAGCTTACGGCCTGCCTGATGATAAGCAGACACCGTAGCCTATGGACGCTTGTGACTCCAGAAAAATTATAAGCGCGCTGCTGGTCCTTCATGGACTTGAGGATTTTTTATGTTCACGAAGAGACATATGCAAAGTCTTTCAGTCGCAACACAATAATGTGCCCTATGCGATGATTTGTTCAAAAGTAGGCACAATATGCGACTAGTTCGTTCTTATAAGATAGTTCAGAACGAAAACGACACATGATTTAAAAACGTTAATAACTTTTTCCAGAACTGGACTTTTGTTTTTAATAGAATATAACCATAGCCAGCAAAAAAGTGTAACTAAAGTATTAATAAAGGAAGGAGCTCCTCAGAATGTTAAGTAGGCGTAGTAATTTGCAAACTCCGTCTCGGTCGGACCTCATCGACACCCCGGGCACGGACGCTAGGGTTGCCACAGCTGAGTTTCAGACCTATTAACAATACACGCACGTGGATTCTCAATTCTGTTTGTCGCGCACTCGAATATGTCTCGTGCGCTCTTTTCCATTCACGCAACTTACGGAACAGCGAACCGTGCATAAAACAAATGAAACATTTGTTTTAAATGCAGTTCTGCTGCCCGCTCTGCTCTGATCTGAGCGTACACTAACGAGCAAATTAATATAATGTTGTCATGAGCGCAAAATACATTTCAAATGCAATTTATTGTCATGAAAAAGATAAATAACGGTATTCAAGCCAGGAAACCTATCGTGCTAGCTCCAGTCCAGCTAGCACGATAGGTTTCCTGGCACAAGTCATATCATATTTAACATGCCTATTTCATTTTGCCTGTCGTTTTACCTCTGTCTTGTGTTCTTTTCATCATTGTTTATTCTTTTGTATATGCTGTTTTACTATGTGAGGTGTGCAAAAAAAAGTATTTAGATTGTATATTTTGCGGCGATAAGCTGGGCAGGTACTATAAAATCAGGTTTTTATTTGATCTCATTGTAATTGCAAGACAATGGCACAGTATCTAATTAAGAGAGGACTGGTCTACCCACTTTTTATAAAAAAAAACTTTGTTCTTTTGTACTATAACTGGCAAGCATCTGGCTTTTTTTTATAAAATGCACCAATTACATGTTTCGGTTACCCACTATCCCGCATCACCAATAACATTTATTTCCCCTAAAAACAAGAGACAGTATAGATAGAACACATGACGAGGGAATTTGTGTCACCCGTATATTTGGGGTTTTTTCAGTTCATTTCATGATTCAGATGGCGCGGCTGTCACAGTTCACAACACTTTATAAAATAGCCAAGTTAGATAATAAATAAAATTAAGTGACAATTGAAACTTACCGGGTGCAACACAAAAACGAAAATGTTATCGGCTCCAGTATTCGGTATCAATGTCGATAAAAGTGTTTTGTGTGGCGCAGTAACAAAATCTAACAATATAACAACTTAAAAGTTCACAAGTAAACATTTAAACAAAAAACACAATAACTTGGGAATAATCTCCGATCCGTGCACAATATAATTACTAAAAAGTGATTTGACAGTAACGCAGTGCATTCTGAACATATGCACTTCTTTGCTTTGTTTTTGTACATGGAGGTTGGACTCATATTAAAAATAAATTAAAATGGCTGGCAACCATGACTTTGACACTATCGTTATATTGGTATGTCAATGATCTTAGTTATCAGAAAAAAGCTGCACTATAACAAAAAATTCAATGTGCCCATAAAAAAACTTTTTTTCCGGAATTTTCAAGTTTTCAACCCTATACCTCACCTTAATAAAAAGTAGTTTTAGCTGAAGACCTTACTTCATAGGTAGTTTTAGCTCATAACGTGAATCCCGATGCATACAAAAGTTATTCTGCACAAGTTGCTGCTGTACTCTTGGTTGCCCCAGGAACAACAAAGAATGCGAACTATGCTGAACTTTGAGAAGTTCTAACTCGATCAGATTAACATTTTATCTGCGCGTCAGTACTTCCGTACTACATACAGGAGTTTATACTGACATCACGAATGATATGTATAAATAAATAAAAATAAATATTGTCATCGTCATCATATCAGCCGAAAGACGTCCACTGCTGGACATAGGCCTCCCCTGAAGAGTGCCACAATGACCGGTCCTGGGCCACCCGCATCCAACGGACTCCCGAGACCTTTACCGGGTCATCAGTCCACCTTGTGGGGGGGCCTACCCACGCTCTGCGCCCTCCACGTACGTGGTTGCCACTCGAGAACCTTGCCGCCCCCACGGCCATCAGTTCTACGTGCAATGTGCCCCGCCCACTGCCACTAAAGTTTAGCGATTCAGAGGGCTATATCGGTTACTTTGGATTTACTGTGGATAACCTCATTTCTGATGCAATCGCGTAAAGAAATGTGTTACGAATTTTGTTAATCTGTTATTTCTTTCAATGTCAAATGCAATTTGCGTGCTTCTAAGGGTGTTGTGGCACATCCGCATCGAGTGGCTTTAAAGAGTAAATCAATAAATTTAATATACGACATTAAGTAAAAAAACTCTTTAATGCGTAAAAGCTAGGATTTAGAAATGTCACGTTATACGCCTTTGCATCCATATTGAATAGAGACATTCGGGTCGCAATATTAAAGTTTGTTCCCAAGGCAGATAGCCTGTACATATATGTATGTTATGTACGTTGTGTATGTGGCAGATATAATGTAAATCGGAAACCGCGAACTTTACCAACTTTCGAATACTTTGCGAATCTCTCGTTGAACGGCGGGAAAGCATAGTTGTAATACAAAACTTGTGCGCTGTTATTAAATTCGTAATGTGTATTTTATCGTAAACTGCTCGAAGTACATAAAACATACGTAAACTCATGTCTATATTCTCAGAAGCGGTAGACAGGAAAGGAAATTTAATTATTAGCGCTACTTCTGATAATTTGGTTTTAACATGTAGAAAATATTATAGTAGATATATGCGTTATGTTCAAAAGAATGAAGAGATGCCGCGTGACAGAAATGTATGGACAAGAAGACATATTACGCCGGCCCAATTTTTTTTTATTTTTTTGAAAAATGAAATGAGAAAAGAGCAAGAGATTTATTTTAATCGTATGGCACTGTGACAGAACATGTTTTTAAAGCGTGAAACGCACGGAGCGCGGCACAGCGCCGTTGTGGGTCGGAGGTAGTTTTGCAGTAAAGCGAACGCGGCGGTGCCCCAGCGTCGCGCCAAAAAACTGCGAGGTATTCGGTAACGCGGTAGAACGGAGGCGGCGTGTGTGACATATGAAACAGTAATCGACAGTTTCGGAAAGATCAAAAATTGAAAACGGTCTCCGCCCGCACCGCTTCGCGCCCGCTGTTCGTTTCTAAGTCTAAGTTTGATCAGCTATAACAAAGCTTCGTCGCTCAGGGTGATCAGGTCATCAGGGGGAGGGGGGAGGCACCAGCGTAGCTCCTCCTCCAGCCGAGTTTCCTAGGCCGGTTCTTCTCGTGGCAGAGGTTTATTTTTCCGAACCGATGGCAGCTTATTGACATTCACATTAAATTGAAGAATAAAGAATTTTTACTTTTACTTTTTTTTACTCATCGTCATCGACAATCCTCATCATCCTCAAGCGCACACATATGTGTGCGCTTGAGGTGAAGAGGAAAACAGCGGATACCCTAACTAGGCAATAAAAAAAGAAAATAGACATATTACATTAAATAGTAGTATAGAATAGTAGTAGTATGGAAGGATATCGCACGAGTGCGTTTTAGATTGTTACAAGTGCTTCAACAGGCTGTGCCGCGATATTAAACTTTAGCACAGAACGATACTCGGCGTAATGTAAGTTTAGTCAAGTCAATGACGAGCATTTTATGTAGGATGAGGTAGAACTATCAAAATCCGTTTTGTTAGGGAGCATTTAAAAGTCTGTGCCGAGAACTCTTCTAGCTTGAATGGATGATTTTGGTTTTCACCAAATCGTTCGTAGTCGGTCGGTCGTTTGTGGTTTTGGTTCGTTCTTTTGAACGAGTAAAAGCAAGCGAGCGAGTAGTATACATACTTTGTTTTAAGTGTTCACAAACTGTAACTAAGTTTGGCGTAGTTTTTATGAGCTTTTAATGATTTTAATTAAATATATTATTTAACAGGCTTGCCTCAAAAACGTCCATCAAGCTTATTTTAGCTAAAATACGGTTAACATTTAAAGTAAAAAAAAGTAAAAGTAATTTATTCTTCAAATAAGGCATAATTACAGGCACCTATGAACGTCATTTGTTTAATGTTATTCTGTTACTAATTTGTGTTGCCAAGAAAGGGATTGAAAATATTTTAGTTAACAAAGATTTGTTATGTATTATAAGAGTTTGTAAAGTAATTTGTCCCACTTGAGAAACGCGTTTTAAATTTTTGATCCACTGAAATTACACGAGAAAAGTCTTAAACTTTAAGTGCCAGGGACCCTCGTCATGTACGCACTTTTCTATACGGTTTTTTGCATCTTATCGGCTGCGAGCGTATCGCTAAGAAATCTTTGACAGTGAATGTGTTAATTCATGTCAAATATTTTAAAATTCGAAAATATAGTTGAACTAGATAATTTTGCCGCTAATAACCTCCTGTTATACTCCGCTTATCCGCTTGCGGGCCGTACGCTCGTTTGCCACCGATATGGTATAAAAAAGTTTGATAGATGCCAAAAACACTTCCAGAGTTAACGTCTCCGTTGATTAGACTATTACATACATACTTTATGTACTTACTAACAGGCGTATAAAATGATAATGGGATTTTACTGTAATAATTTTCCGAAGTTTCCCTTTGATATCACACCAACTAATGCGAGAATAGTTTAATTTAGTTTTACACCAATGAGATTAACTACGTATATACATACGTACGTACGTAATACTTACCGTCCTCGGGGGTGCAATTAGAGGTCATCAGGAGCAAGCCTTAGGCGCTCTTTTTCTAATAAAGTGCCTATAAAAAAGTGCCCCCCCCCCCTAACAAAATCCTAGATCCGCGCCAGTCATCATCCTAGCGTTTTTCTCACGATGTTTTCCTTTACCAAAAAGCAACTGCCCCATCCCATCCCATTAGGCTCTAGTTTCCCCTCTGGGTTCGATAAAGCTAGTGCATACAAGAAATACAACAGAGTTACGGTAAGGCAGCGGTCTGGGCGCCAGCGGGCAGCGGGGCGGTGAGCGGGTGCTATACATTTGCGCGGCCAGACCGTGGCCTGCTCAGAGTACAGTCAGCATCAAAAGTAACTACGCATATGAAGGTGTCAAAAGCTCTTATTCTATTATAATAAAGACTTTTCAAATACGTAGCTACTTTTGACGCTGACTGTACCAGACAACGTCAAATAATAATACAGCTACCAAGCGAGATGGTCATACACTAAATTGAATAAGAGCGACAGAGGGATACATCATTTGTTGTCCTTGTCATAGTTCCGCTTTTCTTATTTGCCTCAAGGTTATGTGCACGTCATGTCGAATAGTTTGAGGCAAATAAACGATTACCCGGCTAAATTAAAGAGGTTGTTTATGGTAAGCCGCCACACGTTTAGGACCAGTTCTCAATTTAGCTGCGTAAGAGCTTTAGCTGGATGCGGGTGGCGCAGGACCGGTCATTGTGGAAGTCTTTGGGGGGTGGAAGTCTTCGTCCACTGCTGGACATAGGCATGTCCAGCAGTGGACGTCTTTCGGCTGACATGATGATGATGATGAAGAGCTTTTCTATCCCCCTTGGTGGAACTCGTATAGGATCTCTATAGGAATCCTTACTTTTGAGGAGGGCATTTATATTTGTAATAATGTACCTTAGTCGTCTGTCAACTCCCCTAAATCAGTATTTCTCACACGTGTCTGTGTCTACGCAACAAGCTACCTACAGACTATTATAATTACATCGCAAACATTTCACCACCCCTCGAATCAAGCAACATTGGAAATCTCACCTGCTACAGGATTAGCAACCTAGTTCCCTCCACTTAAAGTTAATTATAATTACTCATCTTAACACTGTACGACCTCGCCGTCTCCAAGCTCACATCTAACTTAATGATGTCACAGTAATATCGACCTTGCACGTGATATCATAAAGTTGAGTTTTAGTCGTCGGGATGGTGAACATACGATGTTGCGATAGTCTGCGAAGGTTGACCTCCGAATTCGCCAGGCAGGTAACTGGGGCAAGAATCGAGCCCGGCGTTGCTAGGCAACGCCCCGGCTGTTGCGTCCCCGGACCGGGTTCACACAGACCAAACAGCGAGTTCATATAAGTGTATACTGATCATTTGATCAACCAAAATACTTTATTTCATTCTTATTCATGTCAGGTTAGTTATCATACCCACCACCACCATATCAGCCAAAGGACGTCCACTGCTGGACATGGGCCTCCCCCAAATTCATAGGGGGTATATGCCATAATCGCCACGCTTGGCATGCGGGTTGGCGATCGCAGTATCTCCACCGCACTCCAGGGATGCTGCTGCCCATCCCCCGGTGGTCTTGGTCGTAGTTTTAGGACATACCCGGGTCCAGTTATCATGCAAACTTAAATAAATGTTAATTGTTAACATTTTATTCAATTTAAATTGGATTTAATTAACTGGGATTTAAAACAAGCCATATTACCACGGGATGGTTATAAGGGAAAATAATTCAATTCGTTCTTTTCTTTTCACTTCGATTGCGAGTAAATAT
The DNA here is from genome assembly GCA_905163555.1 of Notocelia uddmanniana. NCBI lineage: Eukaryota > Metazoa > Arthropoda > Insecta > Lepidoptera > Tortricidae > Notocelia > Notocelia uddmanniana. The sequence continues at coordinate 5,678,506 of LR991057.1, forward strand.
ATAAACAAAAATTATCCTCCCAAAATGGATAATAAATTCTACAGCTGACATATTTATAATTTGGCGGCAATGGCGGGATGTTTTTTTTACATAAACTGCTTTAACACACAAAATATGGACACCGCTGTGAGAAGATAAAGAACCGCGACGAAACGCTACTGGCCATTCATTGAGCGCTTCAAAGCGTTGCTTAAACGGTTTAATCACTTTTATAATTATTATGAAATTGGGACTAAGTAAATTTAATGTTTAGAGAAATGGATTCTGTTCCTGATTAGTCGATCTTAGTGTAGTTGTATTTTGGTTGGTTGATGTTTGCAGTTTTTTTAAAGAGTTAAATTAATCCATTGTGAATGGTGGATTCAGACACAAACATACACATTACATATCTTGTTGCTATTTGTGAGTTTCTGTAATTGGCTCCATATTTCTATTTGAGAAGCTAATATATTTGTAAAAGTTATTGGAACTCCTAGAATTAAATAACCTCTGGCAAGCCCATGTGGTAGGTGTGTAGGTTAATAATGTACGACCCGTTAATAGCGGACGGTTGTACTTGGCTGCTAAGTTCAACATATCATTACTACTGACCGGTGGTTACACATATGGCGAGATTTCGGGAGTAAAACGTACAGGCGGCTCGATTTTCATTTGTTCCGTACAACGTTTTCATGAAAGTGTAAAAACGAGTTGTTTTCGCGGAACAGTTGTTATCGTTCCATTTTTTAGTGTCCTAACATTAAGAGGCGGCAGGAAGCTCGGTTCTCCATACAAACGTAGTTTCGCTCTCATTTTAAAACGGCATGCTGGAATAACATGAAACTTTTTATACATAATGAGATCCGGCATATATAGGTCGGAAATCAGTTTCCGTTGCTTGAAATTATAATGGAGAAAAAATACAGCGATTGTTAAAGTTTTCATACAAAAACTGGACATATAAACCTAAAAAAACTCGTTGTTTTCTTTCTATTACTAAATCTAACAACAGAAACTAATTTTTGTCCTAGATATGGCGGATCCCATTATGTACACAGCGTTTCATGTTATTTCAGCACGGAGTTTCAAAATGAGAACGAATCTACGTTTGTATGGAGAATCGAGTTCAGTCGAGCGTGCGGGAGACCCTTATAGGGATTTATCCATTTCATGAAATCAACCCGGATTCATATTTATCTTCTGACGTGACCTTATTGGAACTTCACAACATGTTTCGGCCCGGAATGACATGCGTACCGGAGTTGTAACTGTTTTAGTTGTATATTTGAAGCATGTCTGACGTAAGTTTAGATTCAATTAGAACGATATCAGTTTCATCCATTCAGCTCGGTTAGGTTTATATCCATGTGATGCGCTTTGACGTGACTCTCTAACGCAGAATTTCGCCAACGTCAGATTCCGTTAGATGGCATAACGTCTAAGTATAAATCCGATATTATACGTGTGCTACGCCGTAGAACCACGTCGTAACCTTTTCGTAGCGCAGCGTGTAGCCAATAATATGATTTTTCTACGTAGCAGTGACACAACTTGCTACGAACTCAGAATTAGAGAAATGAACACCGCCATAGAGAAATAAGTAAGATAGAGTGCTCACTCCATACATCAGTTTTGTTATTTTTTAGTCTACGGGTTATTTAGTAGTCGGCACCTAGCGTCAAATAGCGGATTTATCAGTACTGCTACTCGACAATCGACGCCGTGACGAACGAATAATCGAATGTTCAACCATTTAATAACGACCTGTTTAGCCTAGTTGGTAGTGACTCTGCTTCCGAAGCTAGAGGTCCCGGGTTCGAATCCCGGCTAGCGGCGGCTTTATTTGTGAATTTTTCACGGATATTTGTACTTGGGTCTTGGATGTTTTCTATGTATTTAAGTATGTATTTATCTATATAAGTATGTATATCGTCGTCTAGTACCCATAGTACAAGCTTTGCTTAGTTTGGGACTAGGTCGATTTGTGTGAGATTGTCCCCCAATATTTATTTATTTATTTATTTTTAGCTAATATTGTAACCGGATTAACCGGAACTCTGTTTTGAACTCATTCTGCTTTAAATATTAGAAGTAAATTGTTGAACAATACACTTTTCGTCAGTAGCGACATACGTGACATCTAGTATCTTCATAGCAGTACTGATAATTATGCTATTAGACGCTAGATGTCGACTACGAAATAACCCGTAAAACTGATGTATGGAGTGAGCACTCTATTCTTACATATTTCTCTATGACACCGCTTAGGTCTTTGTCGTTCTCACCCGCCATCGACGGCGTCTATATGCTGTGTTCGTGAATGTTCGGGAGCGGTCGGTCTCGTCCGCGCGGCCACTCCGCGGGCGAGTACGAACGCTCCCGAATATTTACGAACACAGCATATAGACGCTGCGGGCGACGGGTCAGCTGCGCGCCGCGTGTGACCGGTGAGGACGACCCAGGCCTTAAGATTAAGGTCGTTGGTTTTTAGTTTTGTCCAATCCTATTAACCAACACAACAATTGAACACTAGCTTTATTTAACACCATAATGACCATATTGTAAAAAAATCGTTACAGCCACCTAGAAAGTCCAATTGATTATCGACTCTATTTCCGTAAGCAATAGATTATGAGAGCACTAAAAGAAAAATGACGGTCCAAAAGCCTTTCTACTTGTACCATTCTCAGGTATTCCAGGTAACCTACCTACTTAGCTTAACTTGATTATATTTAAGTAGTTAGTGTCTCGCGGTGCTCATTGAAATATATTTTTGTTTAAAATTTAAGTATATTTCTCAATAAGTGAAATTCACATCAAATTTCTTTTGAGAAATAAAGTTCGTTAACCCGAAACGATGGCTATAAAATGAAGAATGCATCTAACGTCACATTTCTATAAGAATAAAGACATTTCTATATTAATAATTAGGTATCTCATGTCTGTGGCAGCCCTAAGTACAAAAATAGGTACCTAATTGTAAAATTTGTACGTTGTTTAGAAGTAGTTTCTCTGTTGCGTTTCTATAATCATGTGGCCAAACACTCTCCCTTGGCCTTAAGTAAATCCTATATCTCACGCATACATAACGTCTAAATATACTAAAGATACTTGCTGTCACTTTCTTATTCTCCCGTATAAAAGGTGATACCGCGAGTTATACCTAGCCCTATTAAAAATAATGCATTCTCGTCCAACTGGGCATAAGAAATAAGTAGGACAAAGTTAAATGGCAAGATTTAAACTTGCGAGTATTAAAATATTCAAAAACCTTGGAAAACTCCACTCAATTTGTATGTGGCACTCTCGCTTAACACTCGCGGGAAATGCCTAATAAAATCAAAATCAAAATCAAAATCAAAATCAATGTTTTATTGCTGGTTATATGTGAGTAAATACAGGTGTTAAAAATAATATAGTTCAGTATAACCTGCCTCTAAGGCGTACAATATTCCCAAAATATTTTGTATTTGAATAATTACATGCAAACCGAATAATTATTTAATTAATACTTAAAATTATAAATATATTGAAATTCATAACAATTATATAGAGAGAATACATTGAAGCACAAAATAAATTTATGGTGGAATGTCAATATTATCATTAAAAAAATCTTTCATGTCATAATAGGCTTTTCTGATAAGCAGTTTTTGTAATTGTCGTTTAAATGATGGTATTGGTAGTGACTTTAGGCTATCTGGTAAGTGATTAAATATTTTTGGTCCCATAGCAAAAAATGAGTTGCGATAAAAGCTGGTTTTAGGGACATTGCTAGGCAAGATTGTAACTTCGTTTTTGGTTTTTCTATGGAATTTGCTTTTGTGACTCTTGAATTCATCCGTATGTTCGTGAACAAATACGCAGACATCTAAAATATACATTGAAGTAAGAGTCAATATCTCTAATTTACTAAAGTGGGGTCTACAGGATTCAGTCTGATTTATGAAACACATCGCTCTTATACATTTTTTTTGTGCTCGGAATAAGGGTAATATATGTATCCCAGCGGCATTTCCCCAGTGTATAATCCCATATCTTAGGTTTGACGCTACATATGCATGATATGCATTTAGAGCCGTTTCTATCGATACTGTCATGGTTAAATTTCTTAAAACGTTAACATAGCGACTAACTTTCTTACAAAGATATATTAAATGTGTTTTCCAGCTAAAATGAGAATCAATCGTAATTCCCAGAAACTTAAATTCGTTTACTTGCTCTATTACATGTTCATTATATGTTACTGTAATGTCCTTTTTTTGTGACTGAGGCAAATAGAATTGCATTATTTTTGTCTTGCTTAGGTTTATCTTTAAATTGTTTGTATCAAGCCATTCTATTATATTTTTCACTGCGTTATTTGTTTGTGATTCATAGTTTTCAGCTTTGTCACATTTAACTATCAATGTAGAATCATCTGCGAAGAGAACCATTTGATGCTGTACAACAAGTGGGAGATCGTTAATATATAAAATAAATAACAAGGGCCCCAGTATACTTCCTTGCGGAACGCCGTATTTGACTACTCTTGATTCAGACATTATTTTGACTTCCAGATTATGATTATTAATTTGAGTTATTTCAGTGAATTGTTGTCTGTGACTTAAGTATGATTTTATTAGGTCATATGCCAAGCCTCTTATACCGTATGCGTATATTTTAGATAATAGTGTTTTGTGGCAAACAAAGTCAAATGCTTTTGACATATCCATAAAAACAGATAGGACTGGAAGCCTTGAGTTTAAACATTTAGCAACGGTGTTAATTAGGCTATGAATTGCTAATATGGTTGATCGGTTTTTTCTAAATCCGAACTGTTCTTGAGTAAAAACATTATTTTTTTCTAAAAAAATATTTAATGCATTAAAAATGACCCTTTCAAATATTTTTGATACAACCGAAGTCAATGCAATTGGTCTATAGTTTTCGCATACTTCTCTGTTGCCTTTTTTATATAGCGGCTTTAATATTGTCACTTTTAAGTCATCTGGGAATACTCCTTGAGCTATTGACAAGTTGATGATGTAGCTTAATGGAGTCATCAATTGCTCGGAACAATGTTTTATTACAATCGTAGATAAGCCGTCATAACCAACACTATTCGTGTTTTTTAAACTTTTTATTATTTTGTTTATGTACTGAGGGGTGGTAAGGTTAAGGAATACTGAATTTGGGACCGTTTTGCTATCACTTCTACCTGATTTTTTAAAATAATTAGTTTCATTAACAGTGTCTGTAAAGAAGTCATTGAAAGCGTTTGCAATATCTCGAGGAGAATCCAAAATTTTACCATCAGATTTTATTTGATTAATATGGTGTTTTGGTGGTAAATTTATATTTCCATTGATAACTTGCCAGGCTGCTTTGGTTTTATTAGCTGCGTTTAAAATATACGAATTATTTTGTATTCTTTGGGATTTGTGTATTACTTTTTTTAGAATTTTACAATAGTTTTGATACAGCAGCTTATCATTGTTACATTTAGATTTTCTATATTTTGAATGTAGTATTCTCTTAGTTTTACATGATTTTTTTATGCCTAGTGTAAGCCATTTATTTTTACGTTTGCCGATGGAAATTTTACATTTTTTGACTGGGAAACATATATCATAGTATTTCTTGCACGTAGTCATGAAATTTTTATACGCTAAATTAACATCATTAGCTTGATAAACATCGGCAAAAGTAATATTGCTCAGGCATTCTGTATATTTTATCAGATTTTGCTTACTATAATTACGTTTGTTTACATACCAATCAGTGATAGCATGGCTTTTTTTTATAGGTATCCTTAAAATTTGCGCGAAGTGATCAGACAGTCCTATGTCTATTACAAAACTAGTACATCCTCTATTATTATGAATTATATTATCAATACACGTGCCACTTTCTATTCTAGTTGCTTGATTAATTTCAGTTTTTAAGTTATAGCTAAGAATTAAATTTTGAAAGTCGAGCGATATTTTTGTATCCTTAAGAATGTCGATATTGAAATCTCCACATATTACCAATTTTTTATTCTTAAGCATACCTACTTTTTCAAACAATATTTCAATTTTTTGCATAAAGCAATCTATGTTATGAATATTTGGTGTGCGATATAAACACACTATTATTAATTTATATGATAATAATTCAATTGCACAACATTCAAAAGCATTTTTCACAGACAAAGAATTGATATCTGTTAGTTCTTTGTATAGCAAACCTTTCCTAGTATAAATACAACTACCCCCTCTTTTTTCTGGTCGTGTGTAACTTGATGAAAAATTGAAATTGTTTATTGTTACGTCAGCTTCACCACCTGCTTGTATAAAATGTTCAGTAAGACAAATAATATCCACCGCTTTCTTTTCTTCTGACATATTTTCTAGCGCAGCTTCTAGTTCATATTTTTTCCTCGGTAGACTAGCAATATTTTGATGTAAAATGGTCAGATGTTTAACCACGAAAGGAATCAGACTTATCTTGCGCATTCTGTTGCGTTGCATATTTTTTTGATGATGTTGAAGTGTTCGTTTCAAGACTTACATTTGTTTTTTCTTTTTGATCATTGGTATGTTGTGTGCTGTTTTTTGTATCGTTTCGTGTAGGTGGGGACAGCATTACTTCTTTTCCGTTAATGAATAGGCGATTATTTTTAATAACTGCGTATTTTCCCTCTCTTCTAGCGTTTAGCAGGCTCTCTCTCTGTTCTTTCCTCTGTTGAAGGGACTGGCTATCTAATTGTTTAGACACTGCATATCCTGTATTTCTAAAACAGTAAGCGTTCTCGAGTATATATTTCTTCATCCTCTTGCTTATGAACTCAATGACTATTGGGCGTCGATGTCCTTTTCTTCCGATTCTTCTAGCTGTTTCAATGAACCCGTTTATGTCAATGTTGAGTATATCATAGAACATATGACTCAATCGAGGGTATAATTCAGCTTCGGTTTCACCCGGGTATTCATCAAGGCCATATAAAACAATATTTTTTTCATATTCTTCACTGTTTTGAAATCCCAAATTATTAATTCTATCCTTTAGCTCTAGCAGATCTGATTTCAGTTTTAGATTTTCTTGCTCTAGGATAGCTATATGATTTTTTGTATGTAGAAGCTTTTCGTTTAATGTTTTGTATTGTGTAGATAATTCAGTAAATTTATGTGAAAGTTCTTGATTCATTTTTGCAATGGCTATGTTTATACCAGTTTGTATTACTTGTTCTACGTGAGTTATTAATTGGTGATTATTTTGCTCCAAAAGTTTACTGATTTGCTCCAGAGTAAAGGTAGGATTACTCGCTACTGTGTTTTGTTGAGTAATGCAAGATGTGTTGGTGGCGCCTGATAGGTTATATTCTTGTACAGTGTCTTCGACGGACATTGCTGAGTTATCCAGCAATGATTGTTCCAAATGTGAACGAGCAGGAGTGTTGTCATTTTTACGCCGAGATGTAATATTTGTACAGCGCGGGCAATGCCATTTTTTCTTTATGGAATAGTTACCGGCCATATATGTTGCAGTTGTTATGTTTAGACACTTATAGTGATACGTGTCTTTGCACAGTAGGCATCTTAGTACTTCGGTCTCGATTACTTGTGCATTACATCCCAAACAATCCATATTTTTAGCGTATACTTGAAACTAAGTATATTTTAACAACAGTAGGCGATATTAAAACGTAACGGAGTTCCGTACAGTCCAAATTCGTGCGCACTCAAGTATCAGCAAGCCCGTGTTCGTTGTTTATCACAGTGAGAGAATTCGCGACCCAAAAGTCGTAAGCGCCATGAAATTTGCGGCGGTTACGTCTTCTGCACCGAACACTTTATGCATTGAGATTTGACGGTGGTTTCAAGTAAAATTTCACTTTTGTTCGATAAATTGTCCTTTTAATCAGCACTAATTATAGAAATTCACTACACCGGTCACTGGTATATGTCCTTAGACAAGTATTTGTCCAATTTGTAACACGCAGATATATCTTAATCACTACATTTTAATTAATCTTTGATGAGCACAATTTAAGCGTTGTTTATCCTCACCCGGCTACGGCTACGTCTTCAAAGGATACAGCGCACATACATTTTTATTACTTGTTGATGTTACCACAGATTAGATATAGTTGAACGAGGACGTGACTCAGTGGAGCCCGCGTACCGTGTGTGGTATTCGAGGTTAAGCAACGCCGGTCGTGGACAACTTCTGGATGGGCGGCCGCTTTGAGTGGTTATTGGTTACCAATTTTTTTTAATACCACGTAGGTGGCAAACAAGCGTACAGCCCGCCTGAAGGTAAGCAGTCACGGCAGCCTATAGACGCCTGCAACTCCTGGGGTGTCACATGCGCGTTACCGACCCTTTAAAATGTATACACCCCTTTCTTGAAGAAAATTGCACTTACGTTGGGTTTGGGCGGAAACGCCCCTCTCTCTAGCGTGCAGTTTAAGATAAATTTTAACTAATATTCATTGTGAAATTAGCTCCGCACCATGAGTCATACTTTACCCGCCGAGAAATCATTTTTTTTCCTCACATGCACTAATTTATCCTAAAAAAATAATCTCAAAAGAAGCTCGATAATATTGATATTACTTTCCTCGCGCAAACAGGCCAGTGAGGTATAAAAGCAAACAGAATTATATCTGAAGCACACATTTCCAATAAGTAGCTACTTCTAATATAGGAGGGTATTATTTCCACGTGGTTAAGCCGATTTGCGTCTCATGGCAACGAGATCATATATAATAACAATACATATAATAGGTACATACTCGTATTGAAAAGAAGCTATTACGTCTGGAATTTTCATGTTTATGTGGCTTTTGGTATGTAAAATTATTTGAATGGTGCTGTCGCTATGGTACCTCATATATTTCAAAAAGCATTCGTACACAGCTTAATCTGAAAATAATGGTGTCGTGTGGGCCACGTGTGGGCTGTTCTCTTGCGATGAAAGAAAAAATGGTTTTACCGTTTGGCTGTAATTTATTAACTAAATGCGCACAATACTAATAAAAAACGTAGGCTAAGCTCTTAAGGCTATTATTGGCTTATGAAATATATGAATGGTGGTACCAGCGGGCTCAATGTATGGACGACAAGTCGCCGCCCCGCTGCCCGCTACCGTCCTGACCGTGGCCTAGGCCAGGCGGTGTCTTCGCAGTACGCATAGAAGAAAAAGCGGAGGGCGAATGGGGCGCAGATACCTGACCTGCTTACCTATACCATTGGGCGTACTTGAGGGGGTGGCCATTATCGTGGCAAGGCCCCTCCTCTCAAGTAGGCCGCGCCTGCCCCTTTAACGTCTCGTCTCATACGCGGCGCGCCGCTCAGAAACCGTCTTAAATTAAACAGTAGGCTTATAGTCCCAAGTTAAATAATGTTTTCTACTGTGGTTAGAGTGAAACCAATCTTGAAATAATTGCGTCTCCAGCGTGTTTATGTAAATTTAAACATGATTGGATGCAACTATGATATCTAAAGATTCTTTATAAGAAAATAACTAATATTATTTTATACTTTATGAATCTTTGATAGCAATACATATTTGTAAGTAGGTTATTAACCGGTTTCCCAAGTACAGAAAATTATTTAATGCCTATAATTTTTTTATCTTGTACAATTGTTTTTTCCTCGTGTTGAAAATCTTCCTATGCCACTCGTTAGGCTAATCATTACATACACACTCTCACACGGTCACACACTGTACGGTCTCACACGATCAACGGCTCGCGCGAGTATTACCTCCAAATTCATCCGAGTTCATACAAAAGTCTGACCGAGTGGAATCAAGCCCCGCTCCCGCTAAACGGTGTCAAGCCAAGTCAAGCCCCCTATTCCCACTAAAATCCTGGATCCCCTATTCAGTCTTACATTTGAACAAATGTAAGAATGAATGAGACGAAACACTAATGACGTTGTTTTATACGTACAAATTGTGGGCCCAGTATCAACTATTTTGTACTAAAAGATACCTCAATACTGTCATTTACTTATCAAGTCCGCTGAGAATTTTTTGTGAAGTTTTTTGCAACATTATTTTGGTACAGCAAGTAATTTTCTGCCCAGAACCCGGGACAGAAGTCATTATTGCAGTTTAATACGACGAGAACCTTTTCGAGAGCTCGCAAATTATATTAATGTTTTGTTTATGCTTGATAATGAATGTGCTCTTTTGCTGAAAACGTGATTTGTAATTTTGTTCCCTCAACATAAAGGTAAAACTTTTTCCCTTATACGACGTGGATAAATTTAATGCAGGATTTCTAAATAAACGAAAGAATAATTAAAACGGATGTAGTTTATTTTCATATATGTCAATATAGGTGAAAACCATCAGGCAAAGATGTTACGAGAAACAAAAATAGTCATTTTTGTTTTTCGTCGCACTTTTCTCTGTGGCTAACTAAAACTAACCTCACTATTTAGCTTATCGTTTAACTGAGTCAGTCGATCCCTTCGATACGTGCGCGGTACTGGAGAGATGTTTGTGTTTGTGACAGTGGCGTGGCTAGTAATTAATTTAATGTGAAATCGTGAGGCATTATAGTGCTTTTCATATTGCATAGGTAAGTTAACACTATAGTTTATAGCCTCGTTTACGACTGATTGGACTGAGATGACTGCCAAATGACAGTATCACCAATATCGCCATACTCAACAAGTTTTAAAAGCACTATATTATTCATGGCATGAATATAAATTGGTTTGTTGTTTTCAATAGTTTTCGAATGATGAAAAACTGACACATGACGCTGTGTGAAAGCCAATATTGAAGTGTTTTAGCATTAAATTAAATGTATAAGTTATCTTTCTATAATTACATATGTTTGTCGGCCTGTTTAGCCTAGTTGGTAGTATCACTGCCTCCGAAGCTAGAGGTCCCGGGTTCGATTCCCGGTAAGGGCATTTGTTTCTGTGGTGAGCAGAGACATTTGTTCCTGAGACTTGGATGTTTTCTGTGTATTTATGTATATATCTATTAAATATATCGTCGTCTGGTACCCATACCACAAGCCTTATTGAGCTTACTATGGGACTAGTTCGATTTGTGTAAAAAATGTCTCCTAATATTTATTTATTATTATATGTCTCCCTTGCCTGAATTCTTTTAGTTGCTCTATATAAATGGAAGCAGGATCCCAAAACATTCATTTGAAACAGTATCTGTGCCGCAAATGTCTACACAGTCCGACATTCAATACCCATTATTGTACAAAGGAATAAGTAAGTGACATAGACAATACATATTTTATATTCTTGTGCGCTCTATTTTCCCATTCGCATGGTCGTCTAGACGTGCCTATTACCATAAACTGTAGAATGTGTTTATTTAGACGGGTCTTGTGGAATATGTTGTTTATGGTCTCAATGAGATTGATAGTTTTATATACCTAAGTAAATCAGCTACGTGAGGTGCACAGACGGCTAGACTTCCACTTCAATTACAATGAATGGATACTTACATAATATTTACCAATATGTAAGTCTTATTTTCATATTATATTCTGTTAGGTGTTCATTAGCTCTGTTCTTTGGTGTATTTTTTGTTAATTTCATTTTGTCATAGAAGTTCGTTCGTATTTAACCAAATAAATGTTGTTGTAATAATGGACCCGGGTGTGTCCTTAAACTACGACCAAGACCACCGGGGAATGGGCAGCAGCATTCCTAGAGTGCGGTGGAGATACTGCGATCGCCAACCCGCATGCCAAGCGTGGCGATTATGGCATTTACCCCCCATGAAATTGGGGGAGGCCTATTTCCAGCAGTGGACGTCCTAGGGCTGATATGGTGGTGGCGGTAATTGTTATTTTGGGCACGATTTTAACAATTTATAGTACTATGCCTACGTACCGGATGGAGCAGCGTTGAAAGGCTCCATCACAAGGCAGGCTGATGACCTGATTAATGTCACGGGAATCCCCCGGATGCGGGCAGCACACGACTGATCAATGTGGAAGTGTCTGGGAGAGGAATATATCCGGCAGTGGACGTCCTTTAGATGATGATGATCATGATAAGAATGTATGTATATCGTCGCCTAGTACCTAGTATAAGCTTTGGGGATAAGTCGACTTGTTTATTTTATTTTAAGCTCCTTGGTATTGTCGGGTGGATTCGCCTTTATTATTTCATATTTTTTTGGACTTTTTTTAAAAATTGTTAGGAATGCGTGCTAAGTGGCCTAAATTTGAAGATATAATAAAGAGGAAAAAAATCTGCGGGAGGCACCATTACACACGCATTAACTTAGAAGTTCTTGGCGTCAAAAGTTACGACATGAAAACGGTAATGACGGTAGGCATATGGAATGATGTTTTTAGATATGGTAATGATATCAAGTAGATGGTAATGACGAATATATTCAAAAAAACCGGGGTTGTGAATGAAACTGCACTTTATCTATTAATATTTCGCTCTTCCAGCTTTTCAATTACTTTCAGCAGGTACTTTCTTCTCTTCAGTTCTCGGTATCTTGTTTTTCTTGCTTCCAAATCTACACAGGCGGGAGACTTTGTTAATAGATCTGCTACTTCATTTTTAGGTTCATATTTATCGGTTGCATCAATAAGAATTATCAAATGAAAAATTTGTAGTAAATTTTTCATTTGACTTTTCTTTCTTTTTTGTGTCTTTTTTTGGACACTTCGCGCCTTTTTCCTTTTTTCCTTGGGGACTTCTCGTGTACACTTTTGAACTGTTTTTTTTTCTTTCCTCTCTTTATATCTTTGTTTCCCTTTTTCTAAGCCTTATTTAATTTCTGCATATTCCTTTCGTCTTGCTATGTTCGATTTTTTATTTCTTCTTCTCTTACGCTTCTTTCAAATCAGACAACCAATAATAGAGCCGGTAGAAACAATTACAAAAAATAATTAAAAAAACTGCTAATTGCTACTCCATCAACCTGAAGATAAAACTGACCTTGGCAAAAGGAAATAATTCCCTTCCAAACAATGTTCCAGTAGAGTAACGTACTTTTCGGATATCCCATTTTCTTTTAATTTCGTCTTTACATGTCCAAACACTCCGCTAATGGAACATTGGTGATTAACGATTCCATATCGAAACTCACCACAATCTCGCCTGTTTTCACACGTATTTTTCGAACAATGTCAATGAAATGACGCGAGTCTTTCTCGTATGACGAAGTATTTCCCACCATTGTTTGCAACACACCTGCCTCATGTTTTGCCAGATCGTATGATAGCGAGCCAATAGTAAAAAAAAAAAAGTAAAAGTAGTTTATTCTTCAAATTAGGCATATTACATGCACCTATGAACGTCAATAAACTACCACCGGTTCGGAAAAATATACCTCTGCCACGAGAAGAACCGGCGTAAGAAACTCGGCGAGGTGTCATTTTTTCAAAACAATATACATTATATAGTTAAATATAAAATTACATTACTACAAAATAACTTAAATAACAATGCTACAGTAGAAAATATATTTTCGCGATAGATTACCCGTGCAGGACGCTATCACTGCCAAACATCCCTATTCATGATGTAATCGTTTATCTTATAATATGCTCTTGATATAAGTGTTTGTTTTACTGCAGATTTGAATTTAGAATTGCTAAGTTCAGTAATGTGTTTAGGAATTTTATTGTAGAATTTGATACAATTTCCCAAGAACGACTTTTTCCCCTTTACTAGTCTATAGAAAGTTATTTTGAGTTTCCCAGTATTTGTTTTTAATGAGGTGCGGGGCGACAAGCTCATTGCCGTTACTCATTCGCACAGAGGCTGTGAAAAAGATCCACAAATTCACTTACCTCGGTAGAGTAGTGTCGGAAACTGGAGGGACCGAAGGGGACATCGCTTCGAGAGTCACCAAAGTAAAAGCAACCTTCGCACAGCTCCGTCCTGTGTGGCAATCGCGGAAACTGACTAGGAGAGTTAAGCTCAAGATATTCCGGTCCAACGTAAAAACCGTGTTGCTGTACCGATGTCAGACGGTTACTAAGGACATCTCGCGCCGGCTTCAAGTCGTCATCAATCGTTGTCTTCGCCGTATTCTCGGAGTTTACTGGCCCAACAGTTCTATTGTGGGAACGTTGCGGGGAGACTCGACCAGCAGATTAAACGCCGCAAGTGGAACTGGATCGGCCACACGCTCCGAAGGATCCCTGATCACATACCGAGGCAAGCCCTAGACTGGAATCCCCAAGGAAAGCGTAGGCGTGGCCGCCCTTAGCAAACCTGGCGGCGGACGATCATCGCAGAGGCGAAGAACATAGGGAAGACTTGGAGCGAATTGAAGCGCGAAGCTCAAGTCCGAACGGGATGGCGGCGCACTGCGGAAGCCCTTTGCCCCATCTAGGGGACACAGGAACATAAGTCAAGTAAGACTAACGACATTCCCAGGCACCCTAAAGTGCATCTAGGGTTGTTGGCGGACAATACCGCGCTCTTTACGCCTCATTGTAAGTACGCTTTAATCTGGCGATACCGAGTTTTTTTAAGTATAGTATTTTATAAGATATTTATTCAAATTGAAATTTATCATTAAACAAATTCGTAGAGGACCTTAGCTTTGGTTATATCTTAAAACTTCGAAAAGAAAATACCAGTTCGTCATTACCAGTCATACAAAAACATTACCATATACACAAAAAAATGGTAATTATGTCTACGGCGATGACGAAAACAGATAAATACCGACAAAACTCTAAATTATAGGTTGAAATCAAATAACTTGCCTGCCATTTTAATAACTTGCATAATAGACCTATCACGCATCGTAGTTCAATCAATGTAATATTTTTATCTTACCTAGTTTAGTGTGCTAATGGCGATGACGCTAAAATGTGACAAACAGTTTTTTTATATTAAACTTGAGCCAAAACAATTGTCTTCCACATGCAGGAAATTTGCGTGCGCGCTGGTCCTCTTCGTAATGGAAATTGAGGAACAGGGAGGCGTTGGCGTCTCGGGTATCCAGCCACTTGTTATAATAATAAAAATACTTTGACGCGGCTGCAATGGCAAGGACGAAATTCTATGACAATTTTTTTTTTTTTTTTATTCTTAGAAATTATTCATGAAACGCTTTCGGATTTCTTTATAAATATTAACATGATATGCATTTACGACATACAATAAAAAACACGAATTCTGTGCGGTGGATTTTCAAGAAATATAGTACAAAGTTGTAAACCTCCAATTTTTCATCTGATGGTAATGACGTTTAGTGCGTGTTAATTAGATTTTTAAAGTACCTAAAACAAATGAACAAACTTCAATTGCGGCGACTTGTGGCTAAACACGCCCTGTATTGTTCTACAAATGAATAAATACTCGTAACGATAAAGTCACTATTTATTTTAAAAACACCGGAACACATTTTTGGTTGATTTACGCGAATTGACCCTGTCACTTAAGACTGGAAATATTGTAACGACACTACTATTGTTTCTACTTGGTGAAACGAGCCCCTATTCATATCATCTCCCGCGAGCTCTATCCACTTTTATCCTGTTCTACCTTTCCCTGAGGTCACTGTAATGATGCTTAATAAATCATTTTCCTTCAACATGTCTCAACTCCATAAAGAACAAAGTCATTAGCCGGCAGGAGATAATCTCGCCCCATCAGGGTTTAGTGGCTAACTTTCCGGCTAGCTATCTTCACGAACTTGGCCCTAATATGAACCATAGCTGTTAACTGACCATACATGAACCGTATTCCAACAGGATAAGGTTTATTAGTGGTCTTCGCTTGAACATAAGTGTACCAAGTCTAATCGAAACCTGTTAACATGCGCAATTTCATTATACTAGTACAGTGCGCGTATAAATCGCGGGAAAACCGCCTTTAAGACCCGGAATTAAGGTCGGGTGATAAAGTGTCGTGTACGGTTGTAACAAGTTTGTAACTGTGGATAATTAATTTGAGAGTTTGGGATCTTGATCGAGGACGTGTCTCGGTGCACAATGCGGGCTTTACAATGTCATGGAAAATGGGATAATTTCTTATTCCACTTAAGTTGGGTTTTGAAACAATGCTCGTGCTTGTGAAGCGCTTAAGTAAGTATGCTGAAAGGCGGCAAGCCTGCTTTTAATGGTGGATTTTGGCGGATTTACGAGCGTTCTGTATTCATACATTCGTACTATAAGTATAGTCAGCCAAGAAAATCGTTTTCGACTCACCATCATCATTTGATTCATTTTATATTAAGCTTCAAAAGCAGTAGACCACTTCATTGACTTACTGTAGTGGCTACCTATATGGTTGGTTATTCTCTAAGACGCCAAAACATATCATACTCTACGACTCCATTACTTGGTGTATGCCCAAAATAACAATTACGAAATGCGTTTTGACGAATTGAAATGATAAACGAAAAATTAAAAACAGCCGTTGGCAATAGAGCACCTGGTCTTGCGTTCCCCGGTTCTCGGCAAAGAGGCAGCACTAAATTATAGTGGCTCAATATCGTCAGCAAGGATTGAACGTCTATGATTTGGATGAAGACGATGTCCAGGATAAGCAAAGTGTAATCAGAAAACCAAGAAAGCGGACCCCGTCCTAAAACGGAAAAAAACTCTATGAGATCGAATGATGAAACGATATATGAAGTCTGGGTTCCCTCTTGCGGTAGCATGTAGCGATATATGAGTGAATTGGCACTAAGAAGGCACCGACCACCATCTGACCTTTCAACCAAAGTGCGAAACGTAACGTAAACGTAATACTCTTACTTAAATTAAAGTAGACGCTAATTAAGTATACCAAAACATGACACATTTTAAACTACCTTACTTGTAGCAACTATGTTCATAGTTAACCTAGAGAGAAGCCAACTCGTATCTTGCAAAATAGAATTTGTACACCGCAACAAAACTAGTTTCGTGAACTTCTGCGAACTAATAAAGCTAATTTACTAAGACTTACTTGTTTGTAGGTCTCGAGTTAGTACGATATATGTGTGAGGAATAAATAAGAAATAAGCAAACATATTGGTCGTAGTAAATCAAGCCGCAAGTACTATTTCAGATTGATATCAAAATATATTACTTGTAGTTACAGTGGAAGTCATATGGCGAGAGAGATAATTTAGTGGTAAATAAGTTAACGGTAAAAGTTCTAGAAGAAGCCCTTGTTCTAGAATACAAAGTGACTACTAGAACTATATTTACACCACACCTTGCCAAAAAGCGCGTATTTCCGCACGCTGCGCGTCCGGAAAAACCCACTTTTTGACCAAGTGGTGACGTAAAATTGTGTACAAAACACGGGTCGTAAAACAGAAAGCCCTCTCTCGCATATTTAAGATTTGTTTTACAACCCTTGTATCGTAATGTACTATTACAGTACATATGGTGCTATATTACCGCACGAGTGCGGTAAGCAGCAGATTACGTGCATAGGTCGAAATTTTAAAGAGCCATAAGTACTGCAAAACGTTGTACGATACACGTACGAACAGGTAATTCGCAACTCGTGTCGATTTAAAACACTCTCTTCGGTCGTATTTCAATTTATCACCACTCGTTGCGAATTTCCTGTTCTCTGCACATGTATCGTAATAACTTGGTTTGATATAAAAAAAAAAATTTTGAGCGATTGTATATATTTTATTTTTCGACATAGTCCCCTCGAAGCTCGACGCACTTGCCCCAACGTTTCTGCAACTTCTCGATGCCTTCACGAAAATGCGTTTCTTCGAGGTCCTCGAAATACGCGTTTACCTCCTGTATCACATCTTCGTTGGAGTTAAACTTTTTCCCCGTTAAAAAGATTTTGAGTTTGGGGAATAGGTGATAGTCCGACGGGGCCAAATCCGGGGAATAAGCGGGGTGAGGAAGGAGTTCAAACCGTAATTCCGACAATTTTTGTGCAGCGACACGACTTGAATGCACCGGTGCGTTGTCATGGTGAAACATTACTTTCTTTCTTGCCAAACCTGGCCGTTTCTCGGCTATCGCCGCATGCAATTGGTCCAACAGTGATGCATAGTATGCCCCAGTAATGGTTTTTCCCTTCGCAAGGTAATCAATTAAGAGAATCCCCTTTGCATCCCAAAAAACGGATGCCATCACTTTTCCAGCTGATGGAATGACCTTGGCTTTCTTTTGAGTTGGCTCACCACGACCAACCCATTGTCTGGACTGTTGTTTCGTCTCCGGAATATAGTGATGAATCCAGGTTTCATCCATTGTCACAAAACGGCGAATAAAGTCTGTTGGATTTCTTTCAAAGACCTGGAGATTATCCGCAGATGTTCGCATACGAACACGCATTTGTTCTGGAGTGAGCAGCCGCGGCACCCACCTTGCACACAGCTTTTTCATGTGCAGTTCGTTGTGCAAAATAAAATGCACCCGCTCAGAAGAGATGTTTGTGGCTTCAGCTAATTCGCGTACCTTCAATCTTCTGTCGGTTAAAACCAAATCATGGATTTTATCGACTATTTCGGGTACAACCGCCGTTTTTGGGGCTCCAGGACGAGGTGCATCATCAATGCTTGTCCTGCCTCGCTTGAACTCATTCACCCAAAGTCGAACTGTCTCATAGGAAGGACACGAGCTACCCAATGTAGGTAAAATCCTTTCATGGATTTCTTTTGCAGTTTTACCTTCCAAAAAAAAGAACTGAATTACACCACGAATTCCTATTTTCTCCATTTTGCCGCGCTACTCCGATCACTTTTGTTTAAACTACTGTCAAATCTAAAATTCCCGCCAAAAATGACATTTGGCCACAGATAAATTATCTTGATTAAATAATCTTTGTGAATAGTTACATAGATTACACTAACGCCATCTATCGGTATCCGAAACAAGTTACTTATCTAACCACCCTTATACAATTGTTTATAGTTATAGTCATTTGTCATTGTATTTCAATCGTTTTACAGCAAGCAATCCAAAAACTGGTAGTCCTCTCTAACCTCAAACATCAAGTGATGATTACGTATATCGGAAAACACCACCCGTCTTTTTAAACACAAATATTTGATAGCAATAGGCGTCACTCCTTTCACCAAATTTAATCTATACGAATAGAAAATATCATAGAGTTTTGGTATTCTGGAAATTGCTGATCAAATTTATTTATTTATTTATTTATTAGGAAGGTAAACTTTACAGACATCATACAATACATGGTTCAGTTAGCTCGCGCGTGTTCAGTAGCTTATAAACTAGCATGATATCCAAAACTAAGTGCACACAGCTTGATCAGTAAATTAGCTCATAATTGCCCATGTGTAAAACACTGTATAAACAACAAATACATAAACATTTTCAAAATTGCCGTACTTGTAGATAAAATATGTTCGGTTAGAAAGGCTTTATAGTTATAGAAATCAGTTAACCATGTTTAGTACCCGAAACACTAACTGTTGTGATAGTTCCCGGATCACCTAAACCTACTTATATTATAGAAATTACCCAACCGGAAGGGTCCGCTAACAAAATTATAAATTCAAATCAAACACAAGCGCGCCCCGCCGCCAAGGCGTGATTAGAAGAGTGAAGTGATTGAAAGATTTGCCACGAGGGTTTCCCACGATAGCTCAGTTGGTTCAGAGCGATGCACGTAATACATAATTCGTCGGTTCAAGTCCCACTATAGGGGTAAAACTGGAGATGAAAATTGAAACGGGAGTTAAGGCGGACAAAGTCACGTGCAAAAGCACGAACATAATATAGCGTGGTAAAGTGCGATTTCTGATGGGCTTCATTTAGTATAAACCGACTTTTAAACCTTAAAGAAAAGTGCGTACGCCCATCTTAAAGGCCGGCAACGCACTTACAACCTCTCTGGTGTTGCGGAAGTCCATGGGCGGCGAAATCCCTTAATATCAGGCGAATCGTCTGCTTGTTTGCATCCTAATTCATAATAAATAATGCTTTGAGAAGACAGTACGGTTCGAAACAATTGCCATACGATAAATTAAACAATAATTTTTAAGAAAAAAAACCGACTTCAATTGGGGAGTCCGGTGAAAGATTATTAATCTTAGATGGTGCACTCTTAGATTCCATACAATAAAATACAAAAATGGCTATAAGTATGTTTATAATGGTAGAAGACTAAGTACCCTCAATTCCTCATGAAATCATGGAAAAACCTTGCTTGCTTGACAAACAAAACGAAGAGAACAAATCGCCAAACGTGAACTACGCGTCGTTGAAGAGTTCCGTTCTGATCATCATCAGCAGTTCCACTTCATCAAATGTCACTTTTATGAATGAAAATGCTTGATTAGTTCATGAAAATACTAAAATCACTATTTGTGTGCCTTTCACATTTGAGGAGTTTCCTCGATTCCTAATGGATCCCATCATCAGAACTCGAGCATGACAAAAATCAATCGTGAAAATAGAACTTGCTTAACAAACACAGCTAGAAGGACAAATCGCCAAACGTGAACTTTTCGTCGTTGAAGAGTTCTGTTCTGATCATCATCAGCAGTTCCACTTCATCAAATGTCACATTTTTGTATGATAATGCTCGATTTGTTGATAAAAACACAAAAATCACTATATGTTTGCCTTTAAGATTTGAGGAGTTCCCTCAATTCCTCATGGATCCCATCATCAGAACTCGAGCATGACAAAAATTAATCGTGAAAATAGAACTTGCTTAACAAACACAGCTAGGAGGACAAATCGCCAAACGTGAACTTTTCGTCGTTGAAGACTTCTGTTCTGATCAT
This sequence comes from Notocelia uddmanniana, assembly GCA_905163555.1. Taxonomy (NCBI): domain Eukaryota; kingdom Metazoa; phylum Arthropoda; class Insecta; order Lepidoptera; family Tortricidae; genus Notocelia; species Notocelia uddmanniana. The sequence continues at coordinate 5,699,149 of LR991057.1, forward strand.
CATCAGCAGTTCCACTTCATCCAATGTCACATTTTTGGATGCAAATGCTTGTCTTGTTGATAAAAACACAAAAATCACTATATGTTTGCCTTAAAGATTTGAGGAGTTCCTTCAACTCCTCATGGATCCCATCATCAGAACTGCCTTTTGACAAAAACGGGACCAACTTGAATATATATACAGACAATCAAAAAAAGAATTTTTCAAATCGGTTAAGAAATGACGGAGTTATGGAGTAACAAACATTAAAAAAAAAATACAACCGAATTGATAACCTCCCCTTTTGAAATCTTGAAGTCGGTTAAAAAGAATGTTCAGTCGCAGTTTTGTAATAGCCGTATAGAACAGCTAGCTGTATTTAGTTTTATTTAAAGAGGATATGAAGTCTTGGCAATCTTGGCATGCTCTTGCATCCAATGAAGTACCGCTAACTACAATGGAGACTGTGCACAACAAACAAGAACTTTAGCATGATTGGCATGGCATTTACGTATTTTCAAAGGTATTTCCTACAAGCATATTGTCGTATCCTACTACAATAGAAGTTCATCTGTGTTGATATTTGTTACTCAATCACGCATACATGGCTAAACGGATTTAAATGTAGTTTACTATACGAATAGCGTAGCCTAGATTAAAACATGGGATATCGTTTATGAATTAAAATAATTCCCTAAAAGGACGATGGGGGGGGGGGTGAAAGATGAAACGGGAGTTAACACGAACAAAGTCGCGTGTAAAAGGTATGATATAAGAGTGGTAATGTACGGTTTGTGGTGTTTCTCATTTAGAATGCTAAGCCGCAGTTTGGGGACGCTTCCAAAACTAACAACGTTGTTTGAGTGTGACGTTTTGTACATCGGTTGCACGGTTGGTAACAAGCTCCCCTGTGCATTGATCGGATTCGTGGGTTTTTGTTTTGAACACAGATGTAAATTCGGCTATTATAGTTTTTAATACAGTTTACTTATATATCATTCTCATCGGCTAGCCATGTTTGGTTGGATCCGATCTTAATAATTGTAGGTTTAGTATTTTGTGTCTCAGCGTGATGCGGGGCGGAGGTGGTTTTGCATTTTTGATCTTTCCGAAACTGTTGACTGTCGATTATATACTGCTCCATATGTCACACACGCCGCCTCTGCTCTACCGCGCTACCGAATACCGCGCGGTTTTTTGGTGCGGCGTACCTCGGACCGCGTTCGCTTTACCGCAACGACGCTGCGCCGCGCTCTGTGCTTTTAAAGCTAGCGAGTGAGTAAAAATCTAAAAGCGTCTAGAGCACTAGTGAATTAAACCTCTAGTAATTAAGAAAAAATAACTAGAAATTTCGCTTTAAAGTGCCAGTCATAAAATACTATCTACACAAGCAGCACAAGCTACACCAGAAACAAATTTGAATAACCATAGCACGAGGCAAAGGCAGCTGTTACAAATGAAAGCCATTTCCACCGACATTTCAGTATAGCAGAAATTCTGAATCGGTGCCGCGGGGCAGATATTATCTCGTGTGTTGGTACAAATAGCACTGGCTTCCGCTCGTGCGTGCTAGTTCGCTAGTTAACTAAAACTAAACAGATAGCTTGCAGACACGCTAGGTAAGCTAGCTAATGATCTAACTCGTGACTTTCTTCCATTTGTTAGTCTGAATTAATCGTGATGGATCGGGTGAAATACTGTAAGCTCAGTGTGAGTATAAGTCACCGGTAATCTGGCAGATTCCACAGTTCATAAAAAGAAGAAATCGACGAAATCGATTAATTTACGATTGTGATAAAAATATTAAATTACTTTAGAGATACCAGCAAAATTTCATTTTTAGCTAAAGATTATTCCAAAGAGGCCTTTGTATGATAAGAATAATCGCTTTTCATTTTTAATTGAATTTTCTTCGTGTCTAACGTTTTGCTGTCCCATAAATATCGTTTGGGTATTGGATTGTTGTTCACACGAAACAAACGGCTTCGAGAACAAACAGTGTATTATTGTTCCGTTATCTCGAAATACTATTTCACTTTGTCCGTCGTCCATCTTTTATTTATGTTCCACACACTCGATTGATTAAATACCGTTCTCGTTCTCCGTACAAAGATTGCGGTAATCGATGAAAAGAAAATCGCTAGAACAGTATTTTTTGTCACGATCTCAGCAAAGAGAAGATTGTATTTATGAAAAGAAAAACACACTGAAAATATACAAGGAAACGGCACGCAGACACTAAGAAAAATGTTAAACACCAAAAAGTAATAGGGCCAACAATTTTATTTACGACCTAGTTGTTATTTCATTATCGGATTCCCGCTCTCAAAAAACGCCTCAAACAACCGTAATTACGGATTACAAATATCGTAGAAAACATCAAAAAAGAGAAAAATATTTTTTCCTCCATAACAAATGTTCAAAAACAAGCTAACCCATACCGTAAATTAAGGGAGGGAGCAATTTGAAAACATACATCTTAATTCCTATTATAGCTGTGGCGAATTTGGGCCCGAATCTCGGTGAAAAGTGAAGCCGCACTAATTGAAAATCTCACCCCACGGCCGAGTCGCGGCCAAAGAGACTGTTCCGGGCGCAAAAGTTACGACTTACTCGTAGTCACAACCCAGACTTGCAAATTACACAGCTTACCTGAGATCTCATTTTGCGTTTCGAAAAACAAAACACTGCCGATGCCGCATCAAAGTGAAATCCCATTTACGATAATGGGAGAATTTTCTACGAAGTTCGATCACTTCGCTCTGTGCTCTCACTCTTAGTTGCGAAAGTATCAGAGGAAAGAGTCAACGACATTGCTTAGTTCGAAATTTCAAACTTGGACGTGCATGAGCGATGTCGCGAACAATCGACAGTCGGGACGTATCGGCCACAGGCAGCCTTTACGACGCGCCGTTCTGCAGGGCGAATTCAATTTCTCTCCATATATGTTGTACATTTGGAGACTGTTGTTGACTAGCTGAGCACAAATTTACGCCGTGTTTGAATTTCAAAAACTCTTCGTCCTTTTGTATCTACTAGATATCCTTATTATGAAATTTATAAAGAAGTAAAGGCACGCCACTTTCAATCTGGAGGTAGTGGGTTCGTGGGTTTCACAGAAAAACTTAAGTACGAAATATCATTTGATGTTTAACAGTAGTTTTTCGGTGAAGGAAAACATCGTAAGGAAGCCGGTCTAATCCGAACAGGGTAGTTTTGCCTCTGGGGTGGAAGATCAGGTAGCAGTTGTATTCATAAAACTAGCCAAATCCTGGGTTGATGTGCCAAATCCTCAAGGATACTACCCGAAAACAATAGAAGGATGAATATAAAATAATTTACAACAATCTGCAGCGATTTTCAGTACGTCTTCATCTTTCAGTAGGTAATTTAACTTTAGGGTTAGCTATACTTGATTCTTGTTAGTATTTAGCAGAATATAATCCCAGAAAGTGAAACGCTGTACGGACGCTGGCCGGTTAACGTCGGCCTTAGATTAAATATACAAAGCTGAGCCACGTGACCCGGGTAAGAAGTGGTGTTTTTGAGATTTGTAGGCCGTTTTTCAAAGCTGTGTATGTTTTTAGGTTAAGTTCAGAGAAAATGAGTTGCACGTTTTGAAACGGTTACGTTTAAAAAATTAAGTATGTCCTAAAAGAGATACATAGTTGGGTCAGACTGACAGACAAAATCGCGCCATTAGCATTATATTGTTACCTTGTTGGTAAAAACTGTAAAATCTGACTAAGTATGCAAGTATATACAGTCAAGAGCAAACGCACCCACCCACTGATAAGGTGATAAACTGTCAAGAGTTCACAGTAAACTCGGTTCTCCATACAAACGTAGTTACGCTCTCATTTTAAAACGCCATGCTAGAATAACATGAAACTTTGTATACACAGTGGGATCCAGCATATCTAGGTCGGAAATTAGTTTCTGTTGCTTGAAATTATAAAACGTTTTCATACTACTACGTCTACTACCTACGTAAATTAAAGGGAAAAATTTAAAAAACCCGGGACCCTATTACCACGACTCCGCTGTCCGACCTTCTGTCTGGCGTGTGTCACCAGGCTGTATCTCATGAACCGTGATAGTTAGACGGTTGAAACTTTCACAAATGATGTATTTTTGTTGCCGCTATGACAACCAATAGTAAAAAAACAGAATAAAATAAATATTTAACGGGGCTCCCACACAACAAACATAATTTTATTGCTGTTTTTATAGATAATGGTTCGGAGCGCTTCGTGCGCGAGTCCGACTCGCACTTGGCCGGTTTTTTTACTATGTAAAATGATAGTTAGATCTACCTTACGGGCGCTTGAAAACGTTGCGTAATCACCCTGCTGGTAATCAAATCTTACAAATCGATTTGCACTCTCTTCCATCAGTCATACTTATATACATACATCCTAAACTTTTTATGTATATATTATGATTATGACACTAAAACTTAACATACAGCCAGCCGTTTTTGAGAAACAAAATTAGGCATTCTGATATACCTATGGGCTTTTTGACACTAACTCGTTTTGAGATCTAGAATTATTGGAGTAGTGGGCAAAACGAAATAAAATCGTAATACGACTGGAACCGCACAACATTCACAATTTCGTCTACACTAATCAGGGACTAGGCCGTCACTGATTTATTTGATCTAAGGATGGAGACAGAAGATCTCTTCAAAGGGTTTCCCTACATTCTTACTTGTATTCAGACCAGTGTGAATGTGAACTTTATGATGAAATATGAATGCAGCGGCGAGTCACACGAGGAGCGGTTTGCCAATTATAAGGGTTGTCCACATTAACTTCAAAGAGCGGATTAGAATTGCGCACGTGTAACCGTGGCGCCGCCCTTTTGAAATTTAATTTACCTCCTTTAAATTTGCAGGCGCTTCGCAAGGTAATAGACGGTAATTTAGACATTTTATAGGAAAATAAGATATCATAACAATTAAATTACTAAATATTACTTAAAAATAACGCTATGCGGATAAAACTAATTTCAATTTAATGTTCACAAGGAGCTGAACACATTTGTACCTTGTCGCTTTAACGAACGGGTGAAAGCGACAAAGTCCCAAAGTGTCCAGCTACTTATGAGGGCGAATGTACATTGATATAATTATTAATTCATGAAAATTAAAATTATTGAAATATTACTTATTTGTAACACGACATATGTAAGAGAAACGTGTTACAAGAGTTGACTAAATCAACAATGGCAACAACATGCGCGCTTTGAAGTGGTATCTTCCGGACAACATTTGGATAAATTAGGCATGAGCAATAATAACACATATTATTATATTATTAACTTAAGCCTAATAATATTATACGTGTCCCATTGACTTGTATAAGTGGGCCCGGTAAAGATTTAGGTATACTTACATAATATACCTAATTATATTTCTAATGTTAAAGTAATGTTCGAAGTTGCGCAGTACATCATCGCAACCATAATTTTTAAGTTATATTTAACGAAAAAAAAGTAAACAAACAATGTATAGAATTTGACATATAAACGCCTTTGTTGCCTGTCAATCAATGATTTAAATTAGATTTGATAACAATAACATCTGGGAATGAGGTTGCAACCACCCACTAATACCGTCATCACAACACACCTATTAATGCAATAACCAAGTATCGATTAAATTTAATTTTCAATCTTGGCATAAACGGGTTCATAATACCGGAATGCGGAGGCAGTGCCTCGGCTGGTATGTCTATATGGGCGTATACGGACAGTGCCGCCACCAATTAGTCTTTGACTAGCCTGCAAATTCATCGGGCTTTCGGTAAAGGCTCGATTCGGACGCTAGCGTTGGACGAGTGCAACGAATAAATTGTGAATAAGTCATATAATATTAACGATCCATAAAAGCGTGTAAAACAATAAATTGTTTTTATAAGGCACCAAATTATACGTCTTTCACCAACTTTTCGCTCTTTTAAAATAAACTTGTCAAATAATTGAACTGGAAACCTCGGCTTCTGGCATCTTTACCCTGTAAATTTATTATTTTTCTTTTTTCTAGGCATAACTCTCGTACTCATCAGGTGGTAATGATTTAGGTTATAGCATTTTCTGTACTTTAAGTTAATCTGTAACACCTTTGTTAGTTAAGATACTTTACTACGGAAGAGCGGTGTCTCTTATCACAAGTATCTCTGAATACTTAAAAAGAGACATCTACCCTGTTATTGTAAAAAGTTTGGTATGCTAACGTATAAATATATTTTTTTATTACATACATACATGATACATGCCTAACATGCCTATATTCCCAAAAGGGGCAGGCAGAGCAAACGAAAATTAATTTCAGTGCCTTTTAGCTATTTTGGGTTTATATATGGAGATAATGTGATATTGCAGTGACAGGTTACTAGCCCATCGTCCGCAACACACTTCAACCTGGTTACAATAGTCGACTCTTACGACACATAAATATACTTGATGTAGATAGAGAGTATCTTAAAATGCAATGTTGGTACTTAATGAAAAATTAAAATAACCGATCTAACACATACATAACAATGTATGGAAATAGTATCCTGAGGATGTTGGAAGGACGGCTGGACAGCCCATTATTGAGGCACTGGGTTGGCATTGTGACGGGGAGGATCTAGAACTGCCTATACTTAAAATCATTTGATTTGACCGAATTGTATTAAAATGGTCCGTTTAAAGAGTGTATTTAATATTTAAGCAAGAGGGTTCAAATTCTAATGGCAGTTTTTTTTAAGGTGAACATTTTTAAATAATTTTATAATACTAACACGTACTACTTGATTTTTTCTCTTTAAGTCTGTAATATTACTAACAAATATGGATTCTTTGAGTCTGAAATAAATGGGTAATTTAAAAATACTTTATTGTACACAAAACACATGTAAAAATACAGACCAATTCGGTTATATCATTTCGTTTATCGGTTATTCGGTTACAATTTATGGCTTGTACTTATATATGTATTAAGTACTTATCAAGTACCTACTCTTATTTCAATAAATTAATCATTGTGAGATGGCTCCTAAGATACACGAAGCTGACTGACCAGTCACAAAATAGGTACACTCAATAAATAAATATTTGTCCTTTTCAGGATTTGAACCCGAGACCCTCAGCTATTCATGTCATGCAATTACCACTTTATACATTCGTGCTTAATCACAAACGTTCATCAAACTAGCCGCTGACCTCCAGTTAAAATCCATTTCATCTATCAGATTTGTTTTACTAAAAAGGGACAAAATACATTTTACTTTCTTCACCTATAGCAATTCGTTTTATCAATAAGTTGGTATATTCTGAAGCATGTACTGCCTTATAGAATGTTCTTGTGTAGATAATTGTACTGAATATAGACCACCGGGGTAATTCGCAACGTTTGCGAGCGTGTAAACGTTGATCTAATTGTCATTTTCCACAGTAAAAATGACAGATCTACCTATCGTACGTTCAAAAAGTTGCGTCACTGCCGCGCTAGTATACATATTAGGGTACTAAATGTAGACCTAGTATAATAATAGTCCCGGTACATCGATGCCGTAATGCGGGGGGCGAACCTAATGGCACACATGATCGATGCCGTGACAGACGGACGACGGATAAATCTCCCGTATGACTGATGAACTTTTAATGTGCCGCTTCTTCCCAACGATATACGAGTAGGTAAAACGAGTATTTGAAGGAACTATTATATGTTGATGTTAAAAACACACCTACAAAATATCAATCAATCAATCTTATAATCAATCTTAACAATAATATATGCATGTATGTATGTATGTAAAATTCTTTATTGTACATGAGTGAAACATAACAATAAAACAGTAATTACAAGAACAGTTGACATATGTACAAAGGCGAGCTTATCCCTATAAGGGATTTCTTCCAGCTAACCTTTGAGCAATTGAGTGGAGATAGGATTTAAAGGGCAAACCGAGAATTAAACATGTACAACATGGATATAAGTTTATCTTAATAACATCATAATATTATACAGATAAATGACACAAAATTATAAAATAAATATATTAATAAAAACCAAAATATAAATATATTTAGACGGCCTGTTTAGCCTAGTTGGTAGTGACTCTGCCTCCGAAGCTAGAGGTCTCGGGTTCGAATCCCGGCCAGGGCGTATTTGTGCATTTATCACGGATATTTGTTCTTGGGTCTTGGATGTTTTCTATGTATTTAAGTATGTATTTATTTATATAAGTATGTATATCGTCGTCTAGTACCCATAGTACAAGCTTTGCTTAGTTTGGGACTAGGTCGATTTGTGTAAGATTGTCCCCCAATATTTATATTTATTTATTTATTTACAATAAAAACAGAACATAAAAATACGTAATACAAATAGATATATTATATATATATAATAAATAAATACCGAAATAAAACATCCAGTCAAGTAGTACTCGACAACCACAATATCAATCAAAGAATAACAATCAATCAAAGATTAATTACATAATTTGACTAGACGTGAATTCTCAAGAAAAACTTTTCAAACGGCGCTGGCCCTACGTGTTTCTTGTACGTACTGTACGTGTAAATTGTGGACCAAATGAGGGAGGTTGATCAATACACTAAAAGCGGAATTGCTCGGCGATAAGGAAGCCAACATATCTTAATCAGAATATTTGTATTTCCATTGTAGCACAAGTTTTGCAATAAAATAAAACCCGCTTTTTTGATATCCTGGATTATGAGCCTAAAAGCGAAGTTATTAGAGCCACATTACGAGAAAATGTGTTGATAACATCAGATGTTGAATTACTAAATTTGATCCCACTTGGGTACTAGACTTCGCGGTTAATGCAGGTTATGATAAGGACAGCGTTCGGGATCGGAACGATACACGCTTCTTGGGAATCATTCGTTAGCTTTCGATAAGACACATTTATTGCTGTAAGAATAAGTATATGATCATTACGATAGCATTTTATTTTATGATAGACTGACCAGCGATTGGCCTTAGTCACACCTGATGGAAAGCGATGACAAGGCCTAAGATGTTGCTCGCTGGTTCAGTAATAGCCTATTCACTCTTGTCTAGAAGAAACCCAGATTATATGTATCAGTAAATATATATAAAATATATATTATATTAAATGATATACTTAGTTCAAATGATCGGTATCCTTGTTTATATCTCAAACACTCCAAAATGGAGCAATAAATATCAAACACTCCAAAACCGAAAAAAATCTTCAACCCGAAACTTAAAACGTTGAGGGTGGGTAATAGACAATTGTAGAAAATACCTCTCAATAAATTTTATTCTCAATTTCGATTTCTTTTTACTCCAGGAGAAAATTGTGTTAAGTCAAATTACTTTTTAGGTATTAACACTAGTTATGTTAAAAATTTATAATTACTCCTTCGGTATTATCACCTATTAGATATTCTAAAAACCCCCGCCGCGTCTGTCTGTCCGTATGTTTGTCATCAGGTCATCATCAGACAAAAGACATCCACTGCTGGACATAGCAGTGAACGTCTTAACGATTTAACATGCATGTATATTTGGGACACAAAAACTAACGAACTGATTTTCATTTGGTTTTAGACAATAGACAATAGAAAGGAAAAGTTTGTGTATAATTCATTAAGGTTTTTGTAAATTGGCAAAAAAAGGACAATGTCACCTTTTTTAGAGTTCCGTAGTCAACTAGGAACCCTTATAGTTTCGCCATGTCTGTCCGTCCGTCTGTCCGTCCGTCCGCGGATAATCTCAGTGACCGTTAGCACTAGAAAGCTGAAATTTGGTACTAATGTGTATATCAATTACGCCGACAAAGTGGTAATATAAAAAGTGGGAAAAAATATTTTATTAGGGTACCTCCCCTATACGTAAAGTGGGGAGTGATTTTTTTTTTTCATTTTAACCCTAACGTGTGATATATTGTTAGATAGGTATTTAAAAATAAATAGGGGTTTACTAAAATCATTTTTTGATAATGTTAATATTTTCGGAAATAATCGCTCCAGAAGTAAAAAAAATGTGTCCCCCCCCCCCCTCTAACTTTTGAACCATAAGTTTTAAAAATATGAAAAAAATCTCAAAAGTAGAACTTTATAAAAACTTTGTAGGAAAATTATTTTGAACTTGATAGGTTGAACAGTTTTTGAAAAAATTACAAAAATAATTTCTGAACTAAGTTTGTAATTTAACCGTATACGAGTAAACAGGTGTTTATTGTACCTGTCATTTCTACAAAATCACAATGAAATGACGTGCTTTTTAGGGTTTTGTGTTTCTGTACTTAATATGTCAACTTAATGTGACGGACGGAAAACTACGGAACCCTACACTGAGCGTGGCCCGACACGCTCTTGGCCGGTTTTTTGAGTCTATTAGCGTACAAAGCCGCGGACATAAATTATATTAAGACTTTGAAGTCAACAGTACAACATACAATCACAATAGGTCACTTGGTAGTTCAATAGGTAAATTAAACTATTTCATACGAGCCACAATAAGTACTCAAATTGAACATATAACTACAACTTGCCGGTTCAATTAGTAAGACTACATTATTAATCAAAACTAATGTACTATATAGCGCCATTAACTAAATAGAAGAGGTACACTTGAACTCGCTTAGCTTAACTTTCACACTTTTACAGTGCACTCGAGATCAAACTACAACAAAAAGCACCCGGCGAGCGCCATCAAAGTTCGTTCTAAAGTGGTTACAAGTTCTCCTTTGAACCGACAATGGCCCAACTATGATATCCGCAGATCATCTTCCTAAATCGATTAAAGCCTTTGAAGCCTGTTTTATAAGTTTGCATTGAAACTGTTGGTTAGAACGTGCCCGGGACTCGGCGCGGAAGATTGGACACTGGTGGTGTTAATAGATGAACTAGGTTTGCACTGAAACAAGGTGGGTCTCCAGGCTGGATACATTCTGTTTATGGTCACAGGATTTAGCTTAAGCGTACGACTATGTCCACACTTTGGTGCGCCATTAAAATGCTTTAGAGCTAACAGTGAGCTTCATCGTGTTAGCGTGTATCAGTTTGACCAAACATGGATAGAGTGTATATTCCAGATTCAACAAATAAGGTCTGTTTATTAGTAATAAATAAAATGTGTGTTAAAGAGCACAGACTACTACAGTGGGTGTTCAGATAGCCAATAAAATATAGAAGCCCCACTTAATATATAACATGCAATGGTTTTTTAGAGAAGCTCAGACAGGGCTATTTTATTTAGGTGCGTGACGAATGTTTGTAAGTATGTACAAAGAAAAACGAAAACGTACTGAAAAATCATTAGGTCTAGTTTTTAGGGTTCCGTAGTCAACTAGGAACCCTTATAGTTTCGCCATGTCTGTCCGTCCGTCTGTCCGTCCGTCTGTCCGTCCGTCTGTCCGTCCGTCTGTCCGTCCGTCCGCGGATAATCTCAGTGACCCCTAGCACTAGAAAGCTGAAATTTGGTACTAATATGTATATCAATTACGCCGACAAAGTGGTAAAATAAAAAGTGGAAAAAAATATTTTATTAGGGTACCTCCCCTATACGTAAAGTGGGGAGTGTTTTTTTTTCATTTTAACCCTAACGTGTGATATATTGTTAGAAAGGTATTTAAAAATTAATGGGGGTTTACTAAAATCATTTTTTGATAATGTTAATATTTTCGGAAATAATCGCTCCAGAAGTAAAAAAAAATGTGTCCCCCCCCCTCTAACTTTTGAACCATAAGTTTTAAAAATATGAAAAAAATCTCAAAAGTAGAACTTTATAAAAACTTTGTAGGAAAATTATTTTGAACTTGATAGGTTGAATAGTTTATGAAAAAATTACAAAAATAATTTCTGAACTAAGTTTGTAATTTAACCGTATAAACAGGTGTTTATTGTACCTGTCATTTCTACAAAATCACAATGAAATGACGTGCTTTCAAAGGTTTTGTGTTTCTGTACTTAATATGTCAACTTAATGTGACGGACGGAAAACTACGGAACCCTACACTGAGCGTGGCCCGACACGCTCTTGGCCGGTTTTTTATTGTAAATCGCCAGTCGTTTGTAACGTCGTGTGTTTTTATGTCAAATGCTGGAAATGTTACTGAGTCTTATTTTTCTCATAAGCACTTGGTATTGTACAGCAAGAAAGATATTTAAACATTTATTATTTGCAATGTAGAAAATTATAGGAACTTGCTCCTTTCTTTCCTTGGTCCTTTGACCAGCAATTGGCCCTTGTCTCAATTAAGACAAGGCAAAAGATTTAATATTAGATAAATAATGGAATTCGCTCCCGTCATCTGTATTTCCAGTCCTTAATAGAGACATAGACCACTCTAGACATTATCCCACCACCCTAGACCAATCTCAGGTAAATTGTTCATAAACAAATTACAAGCTATGAACAGCAAAAGGTAAAATGAGCGCTGCATATTTTATATATTACATGTAACTTGAACATTTATGATGGAACGTAATTTTGGAATGCTTTGGGAGATTGATCAGAGATATAACCTACTTATAACGATAGCATGGCTGTTACATCGACTGGTTATTAACCAGTTAATGAGTCCAGTCGATAAGCGTGCCAACATGACAGCTGTGGTAGAGTTCCCCAGATCCGCTACTGTGCAAGTTATCGCTATCGCTAACGGAAAACCGCAGAGTGAAAAACTTTAAACGTCTGAAATAATTATTGTCTGTTGAGTGCTAGTTCAATTGTTTTATCTGCATTAGGGTAAACTTTGCGAACTGCTACATCGCTTGTTACCCTGCAGTTTACCTGAGCTTCTACCCCGTTACTGCCTATCGGAAACTATACATACATATATGAATTACATATAGTTATGCTTGCGTAAATGCTACGAGCTAGGGTGTAATAGGTTTACCAAACCCCGGGCCGACACGGCGATCGTCAAACCATTAGGTAAGCCTAGATATGCTAGCTTGGCTTTTAGTTAAGTTCTGTGTACTAAGGTAGAGCGCGCCATAAGTCAATTAAGCAGCTCAACCCTTAGAACGGATGAAGGTGTAATTCTCAAGTCAAAATCTCTCTTTGCATTAAAACCATGCTAATGCAGTTTTGAGATACGAACGAACTTGTAATTTTCTAGCTATCCTTTCAAGGTAAGAATAGCTAGAAAATTACAAATGGCCAATGTTTGCGAAATGATGGTGGGTGGAATATTATCTAACAGAATTGGACGTAATGGATGGGAGGGGAATGAGTTGTTGAGCGATGGTGACCTGCTGGTATTCACCACTCAACCGACAACTTGCCACGGTGAACCAGTATAAACTAGACCTGCTGCGCATAGTTTTTAAGTAGCTTGGTTTTAAGTTATACCAGTGGTGTGTGGTGAATCGATTTAGGGTAGATTGTCAATCGCAGAACTGGCCGCCGATTTAGACAATCGAGTTGATAGATACCGCCCATCATTCATAACACTTATGAATGAAAGGAGAAATGTAGGAACGTAAGTTATGAGATTATGATAGAACGTGCTCTCTGTTTAATGAGCGTCGCGGTTTTGCGCCTCTCTCGTGAATGGCTTGTGTGAAATACGTGATGTTTATATGACATTTTCTTAGATATTGTATGTTTCGATTCTTTTCCTCCCTACATCTAAACTTTGTTAAGTTTGGTAACATTTGCAAGTACCCTACACATTTACATTCCCGTAAAGCAGGTTTACGATCTACTCCCAAGTAAATTCGTGTACATTTTCTGTTCCCTATCATCTAATACATTTTTCTCGGAGAAAATGGAAATATTATCAAAAAGACAGGCAAGTCAAAGGAAATCAGGGTTAAGGTGGTTTCAATAAGGTGAGTCATAAAATTCTAAGAGCATGAACATAAAATTTCCATCTTATCATACGTAGCACGGATCAACCGCGGCGAGCGCACTCGTAAAAGAGTTTGTTCGGTTTTATTGCGCCCTACACTGTCACCGAGCGTGTACCTGCCACGTGGCAGCGTAGCCCGCTCAGTAGGCTGACTTTACAACCTAATGAATAGACATCCTGGCAGGCACTCGCTGTAACCGTTACCTCCACCGTCTCCTCATCCAGGTCACACTCACAACACCTCGTCACGCCATCGATCCCGATCGGTAAACAAACGCGTGGGCGGCGCCGCCTGTTGCGCCTCACTCACCGGGCAGCAAGGTGATCAGCGCCAAGGCCGCCAGTATAGGGGCCATGGCGGCGACGCGCGGGCATACCACACCCGCGCACCTGCGCTAGCACTCCTGCGCGCTCATGCGGCTCGCGACACGGCCGGCCCGAGCGGCGCTCGGCGCGGGACTGACCCGGGCGCCCGCGCCCCGCTGCGCGCTCCACCTGCGCGCCGACCCGGCCCTGCCCCTTCAAAAAGGCCCTCGAATCTCTTTATGTTCCGATCATTCGTGCTATAGTTTCTCGAGCGATTAGAAGACGTCGCGGAAACGGTGATTGAGGAGCCCGGGCAGTAGGGCGCGTCAAGGTCACTGCAGCCGTCGCGCGCCCTTGCCAGCCCTGGCGTCTGGGCTCGAGAACACCTACATTTTATAAACACATTTGAAGCTCGCTCAGCTCATCAACCATTCAAGTTTTCTATTTAACTTTCCGAGATTCGCTTGCTAATTTTTGAAAGACTCATGAAATGCAAACTTATGGAATACGTTACCGAAATTCGATATATATTCTCTTAAGCGAAACTGTATTTCCATTCGTGCGGGTGTCATGTAAATCTGGGTCGGATTACCATAGGGCTGGGTACCTTCATTGCGTGCGTCTGAAGGATACAAAGATCCTTTCACGCATCTTTTGTCAAATGTAAGATGAATACGGTATTGTCGGGGTCCGGGCGGTGACACTTGAGCCGCTTAGTTAGCATGAGGGTCTTCTAATGTGACATCATTACGAGCCTTTATTTAACAGTTCCAGTAAAATGTGACACTTAAAAGTTTCTATTATATATGTATTTTTTTATACCTAAAAGTTAAGACAAGCCTTGCCATCCAGCGTGGCAATGCGGCCAGCCTTCTGGGCACTCTACCCACTTGGCGACTGGGGACAACTTTTTTATCTTTAAGTGTGTTTTTTTATAGATTATTTTAATGTTTTAAATATGGGAAAAGGCTGTAATTGTTTTTAACAAATAAACATATTCGTTTAAAAAAATTAAATATACAATAAATTGTTTAAAAAAATTAAATATACAGCAATTTTCTTGTTTTTCCATACAACGTCAGTACGGGGCCCGGGCGTTGTGACGTCATAATTTTCTGTCAATTAATACGGAGCGCTTTTGGTGTCCGCGAACAATATACCTTAAAGTTGATCCCATGCATAATATAACATTTAATCCCCTTTAAAAACTCGTTCGAATGACATCGTTAATATTTTATTGGAAACTAGCCTATTGCCATTCCTCCAAGAATATATGGCAGTTATTTGAACAGGTTATTACGGAATACGTGCTTAAAATAACCTTGTGGAAAGCTTAGCTGACAACAGTAGTAACAAACGGTCGACTTGTCGACGTTAACCCTTTGACCGTCTCAGACGGCAAAACACGTCTGCATATTTTCGCTAAGCACTAAAAGAGCGAATCGACTGGAAACATTTTGAATTACAATTTGGTTTCAATATGTATGTACGTATTACTTTATTGTAAATAAAACACAACAAATTGATAAACGTAAACAAAAAGTAGGCAAGCTTATCCCTTCGAGGGATCTGCGAATATGTTTGGTGCGTTCATTCTGATGCGTTAGGGGCGTGCAATGAAAAATATCGCGTTTCAGTAAACAATGAAGCTTGAAACACATCATAGGTGCAAGTAATATGCCTAATTTGGATAATAAACTACTTTTACTGTTTAACACATAGAGCGCCGCGATGCGTCGTAGCGGGGCGAACGTAGTCCGAGGTACGTCGCACAAAGTACAATATATATACTGTGATAGAGATACCAGTGAAATACTCCACATAGATCGTAGCGCCGTTGTGTATTTAGTAAGAACTAACCGCACGACCGCTGCATCTCTGTCACTTCAATATACAAGTGCGATAGAGATAGCATCCAGTGACATCTGGTACAATCAAGTTAAACTAACATTTCCATAGAAAAAATCGTACTTCGAGCTGAAAGGCCAATGGTACGTCGCACCAAAAAACCGCGCAGTATTCGGTAGCGCGGTGAAGCGGAGGCGGCGTGTATGACATATGATATGAGGCAGTAATCGACAGTTGACAGACACGGAAAGATCATAAATGCAAGACCGTCTCTGCCCCGCACCGCGTCAAGCCCGCTCTGTTGTGGTGTAGGTCACACCCTAATAAGAGCGTAAGCGTTTTGAGCTTTAGGACTGATTCAATATATGATACTTGACTATGTTGTTTCTCTGATTAGAGCTGAAACATGATTTTAAATTTAATTTAAATTGATAAAAAAAATGCACTCCGAGCAGGATTCGAACCTGCGGTATACTGGCATACGCGGCTAATCGCTCTACCCAACTGAGCTACCGAAACAATCATGCTCAGTCCCCAAATCCTTCAACAGTTCCCTCTTACAACGCCTTAGGGAGGCATACAGCTACACCTGGAAAGACTAAAGTTTCCTTAACAAAACATAAACGCTAAAATTTTCTCTAAAAAAATTTTTTTTTCCTCGGCCTACTAAAAAAATATATTAGTAAATGACACAATCAAGTCAAAATGATGATATTTTATCCCATCTAAAATCTCATCAGGGAAAATATGATTACAACTTCACAAACTCAGATATTTATCGAAATTCGACCAAAACACATCTTTTTTTATCGTATGCGGAAGACCATAAGACTGTTTTTTCGCGGGTTTCTTACAAGGGGGGCGTGGTTTATAGATACGAGGCATCCCCTTAACTCCACGCGCTGGAAGCGGGCACGCGAAACAGACTGAAATGCGATTGGGATTGGATGCGACGGACAAAAATAGACCTCCTTCATGTATATCCACTGTAAGTTTTGGCGAAAACTTCACACTTTCAGTGCCAGGAACCCGGTAGGTGGGCGCTTGTCTCGAAGGCGCCTTCCGCTACATACGGTTTTCGCATGTTATCGACTACGAGCGTAGCGCTACGAAATCATTGGTAGTGAAAGTGTTCATCTATAATATATCAATCGTGGTAGTACGGCCTACGAGTCTAAAGCCTACGATCGTAGCCCGTAGCACTAGGTGGCAATGAACATTTGCAAGAACTTACATGCAATTTTCATTACATTGCGGGCCCGCGGGCTTCTGAACTAAAATAAGTACAATCAAACTATCCAATGTAATGAAAGTTCTTGCAAATGTAAATCGGCCTACAGGAGAAACGTTCCTTACATGTGCTACGAACATCTACGCGGTCTACTAATTTTGTTTTCCTCGGCCTACTAAAAAAATATATTAGTAAATGACACAATCAAGTCAAAATGATGATATTTTATCCCATCTAAAATCTCATCAGGGAAAATATGATTACAACTTCACAAAGTCAGATATTTATCGAAATTCGACCAAAAAACATCTTTTTTTATCGTATGCGGAAGACCATAAGACTGTTTTTTCGCGGGTTTCTTACAAGGGGGGCGTGGTTTATAGATACGAGGCATCCCCTTAACTCCACGCGCTGGAAGCGGGCACGCGAAACAGACTGAAATTCGATTGGGATTGGATGCGACGGACAAAAATAGACCTCCTTCATGTATATCCACTGTAAGTTTTGGCGAAAACTTCACACTTTCAGTGCCAGGAACCCGGTAGGTGGGCGCTTGTCTCGAAGGCGCCTTCCGCTACATACGGTTTTCGCATGTTATCGACTACGAGCGTAGCGCTACGAAATCATTGGTAGTGAAAGTGTTCATCTATAATATATCAATCGTGGTAGTACGGCCTACGAGTCTAAAGCCTACGATCGTAGCCCGTAGCACTAGGTGGCAATGAACATTTGCAAGAACTTACATGCAATTTTCATTACATTGCGGGCCCGCGGGCTTCTGAACTAAAATAAGTACAATCAAACTATCCAATGTAATGAAAGTTCTTGCAAATGTAAATCGGCCTACAGGAGAAACGTTCCTTACATGTGCTACGAACATCTACGCGGTCTACGCAAACTCCACTGCTACGAAACGTCTTCGAGCATCTACACGCGGCCGCTACTGCGCGCGCTGTATATACCCCGTCCACATATATTCCAGTCCCATACTACTGTACCGCCATTCGGGTCAATCCAGTCATGAATATATGGGCTGTAACTACGGAGACAGGCAGTAAGACATTGCGCTATAAAAATGCTCGAGCAATTAATTAACTCTAGGAGCTCACAGCCCACGTTATTATTATCATTGTACAAAAGGTCAATATTACACTAAGATTTTGCATTACAAATTAATTTCTATTTGTTAGGGTATCAATGGGTTCACTATGTAGTGCCACTCGTAACAAAAATTAACTATTTAATTTTAACGATAGATATAAAGGGGACTGCTATGTTCTTTATTTGTACTTTTGTACCCTTTGAATACTGTTACGGACAGCCCCGAGGCCCAGGGACTTTCCCAGTCTACCTAACATTTTACCGCTAGAACGCAAGCGGTCCCAATACCGGGAATCGAAATTTGCCTTTACTTCCCGTTTACGACCCAGCAATTATGTTACGTTAGCGTTTTAAATACAGTTACAATCATAAAATTTAACACTTAATGTTTCGATCCTGAGTTGCGCAGAGACCGTTAGATATTGTCTATTTATTATCTTTTCTCAAACATGCAATGAAATATTGATGTTATGTTCCATATAATAGGCTGCGAAGTATGACGTTTCAGGTGCGGCTAGGACAAGAGGTAGTTAATGGAATTTCATACAAATCTTGCAGGCCTAGGCCTGCAAAGTCCTCTTTTTTAATTTCCATTCCACATACATTTGTGGCACAGGCATCATGGCATTCTGCCACTATGCGTATTAAAAATAATACTTTGTTTTTTTTTTGTTGTTTATTTCATTGCATGTTTGAGAAAAGCACTATACATACCTCGGCGGAAAATATGGGGTTGTCGGCCTTAGACCTATCCGTCTATATGTCTTCGGCCGGCAACCCCTTTTGTCCCGGCCTCTGTAGTAATGTACTATTACTGTGTACCGTTACCTTTGTCGGGTGTCGGCATATCTGAACTAATGTTTTGTTGTTAACAATTGTCTATGCATTTGTATAAGCATTGTATAACCGTTGTTAATGTCTCTCGTGAGAATCGCTTATCCTGAACCGTTAGGACAGAAAGCCATTATATTATTGCACAAGGTTGCGCAGGCAGCGTGGGAAACGAAATTACGGTAGTAGGGATGTTTTTGAAAAGAAATAAAACCCACCGGACGAACGAGATGAGTCAGTGGGCAGTCAGTATTTGGCCAGGAATATGGCACAGCGAACATAATTCTTCAGTGCAGTAACTCGTTATTAATTGTAATCCAGTTGATTAGTTAGTCTTTAACCAGGAGTCTACAAATACATTAAACCAGTTGTTACGTTGCTAGATTCGGCAATCTATGCGTCGAAAGTAATAACGGCCGTTTTATTTTTTAACTCATAGAACGACAAATCTCGCAACTAAGTAATAACTAGTCTGATGTATGTATTCAAAAGGTACTTAAATACCAAATACAGTACATAGCAGTTTTTTTTAAATCCAGCGTTACATATATATAATCACATTATTTACGAGTGGCGCTAGTGGACTTGTTGATACCCTCTTAAGCGGAGCATGCATATGATCGTTGGCATTTTAGCACTTATCCTTGTGGATAAGATATCGGTCACGTTCTGACAAGTATGCGAGTGCGAGAGTGACGAGCGTCGTATCCAAGACCATAAGTGATGAAATGGCAACCATCATACACCCGTAGAGCTAACGTGTCAGAACGAGAGCACATCAAATGTGTAACGTAAACGTCTAAATTGACTCTTTGATTATTTTAAAGTAAAACCCATGAAGTGGGAGGTGGCTCTCCCGGCTTAATATAGACCATAGTACAAACAGTCTCATATACTAGGTGTAAGAATAGTACGTAGCAGTGAAGATCACCAAATATTATTTAGACACATCCAAAATGGTCACTAACATTGAGTCAGCCGAGGCAAGGCATCAAAAGCGATATTTAACTGATATTCGAATCAGCAACATTTTATGAAACGTCAAAAACACTATATGTTAAAGGTTAAAGTCTGAGCAGCGAATCGTGAGAATGAAAAGGTAGCTAAAAAATATACCTGTCTTTCTTTTTAGTTTGACATATTATGCGATAGATATATAATTTCAGCTTCTTTTCAGTCTCACGTCGCTACTAAGACTCTAATATGAAGTTTGTAGGGAAATGTGCCCAATGAAGTCACAATTATCTATGGTCAAAGTCGTCCCTTTTGTCGCGTTTATAAATTTAAAAATGCGTAAATAAGCTGAAGTTTGATTTTTCCGAGTATTTTCTTACGATTTGTTTATTGGTAACGTAAAAAATATTTTTTGTGGATTAAAATACCCTATTGGCTTAGCTATTTTGTTCGGCGAATCTACCGAATTTCCTTTGCAGTTACCAATGTCTTGGTATAATTTAATATTGGGGGACAATCTTACACAAATCGACCTAGTCCCAAACTAAGCAAAGCTTGTATAGGTACTATCGGTACTACGAGTAGACGACGATATACATACTTATATAGATAAATACGTACTTAAATACAGAGAAAACATCCAACACCCAAGAACAAATATCCGTGCTAAATGCACAAATAATGCCCTGGCCGGGATTCAAACCCGGGACCTCTTGCTTTGGAGGCAGTGTCACTACCAACTAGGCTAAACAGGCCGTCAAAATCCTCAGATGAAGAAGAAAAGATAGACGGAGCATTACAATCTAGTCACTAGTGACGCCAGTTTAACACCACACACACACACACACACACACACACACTAACGCTGGGCAAGTTTATATATAAATTATATACAAATATACATTTGTATATTTATTTGTTTGTAAATGTCTAATTTCCGACAAAAACGAACAACGCTCCGCAAGTTCACTCTCCCACCCCACGTACTCTTTCAAGTATTTAGAGTTACTCTCTAACATAAATTTAAACTAGTACTAAATAAATTGGTGTTGTATTAGAAACTCGGTGGACACTTAAACCCGTTTTAACAACGTCTCCTAAGTCCCGCAACTGCAACCGTCCCGTCCAGACCGAAGAATTAAGTCGCATTTCTTAGAAAAATATATTTCTAACAAGTCGCAGACTCGGAAAATTAAGTAAAGGACGTAGAAAATAATAAAATTCAAGTACGTCGTGGCCATATTCTGAAAGTCTAGAAGGATAGACTAAGTGTACCTATTTTTTATACAGAAAATTCAGCGGTTATCGTTGTTTTTGTAATTAAATTTGAAACGTTGTGTATGAGCTGGTTGATAGACAGCTATTCTGTCTGATACTCGTAAGTAGGTAGGGGAAAGTCGGTTCTATTGTACCACTTATGCTCATGCGAACATATTTAGTTTCTAAAAGTTCTTAAAATTATGGCGTTAATTCATACAAAAGTTCAGTATTTTGGCTTGTTTAAATAACACGATGGCTCTACTCGAATTAAATTAACATCGTCAAAATCAACTTTTTCGGAGGGACTCCCATCGGTACTATTTAGCCGATCGTACCATCAGCATTTAATTCGTATCTTTGACGCAGTTAGCATGTAAACTCTTTAACTTAGGTTATATTAATTGCCAGACATCTAAATGGACCTGGTATAAAACCAAAAATACTAGGTCGTTTAAGGCTGGGTTGCACCAAACCGTTCGTAATCGTAAGCTGTGTTCGTTATAATTTGAATATATGGAAAGTTTGACAAGTTTCTATGGGATAACAGCTGCCGGCGCCATATTTAACGTTGATCAGTCTGTGACCGTAAATCGGTGCAACCCAGCCTAAATAGTATGTATGCCAAAAAGCAATGGTGTTTTTTTTTTAAATCACACCATTGTCGTTTACGAAGTATGTTTCACCATCAGCAGGCGTATGATGGTTGCCATTTTATCACGTATCGTCATGGATAAAACATTTGTCACGTTCTGACAAATATGCGAGTAACAAAGTACGAGAGTGACGCCCGTCTTATCCACAACGATAAGTGAGAAAATGTACTTTTTTAAATAATCAATATAAAAAAAATAACTATAGAATTTGCCAGTTTCTAAAAACCACCCAATGACCCCGTTTATTTTTGTATTTAAATACTGTTTATTTTGCAGTTTAATTTACTTTCAGCACAAGTTATGTCGTTACGAAATAACACTAAAGTTACATAAGTCCGACGAAAATCTATTTATATCTCTCTCAAATTCATGCTTAGCCGTATGCCATTTTTGATTAAGGTTATCGGCGGTGATATCAACGGAGCATTTTTTGGTGCCCAAAGTGTAAATGAAAAATGATTTTTTATTGGAAATCTTGCAGTGGTACGATAAAACTGGCGGTACGATATCACTGACTCTCTCTGAGTTCAGATATGTCCTACTATTAATAAATATATACACTAACTCGGAAATTTTGTGTGAAATACGCAATCCCTCTAATTACCTATAACTTGGTAATTTTAGTAAGGAGGCTTTATTTAACTCCATCCTATATCCATTTAATTCTGTCAACGTAAAGTTAAAAAAATGCAAAAGCCATAAGAGCGTAAAAGAAAATACACATATTTATTTTTTAGTTGTGGTTCTGTCAAAGTTTTAAGACAATTCAGCCAGCATTTAATTAGACAGGAAGCTAACCTTTTTAGTAAGAATAAAATAAAACCAGTCAACGGTGAAATAAAAAACTGCCAACTCGGAATAAAGGCAATTTCACACTGAACACAACATTGTTATGTTTATTTGAAAGCCTCAATGAAAATGCGTTTATCGGGCAATTCGCGAAGACAGCAGTCGTGCCAACACACATTAGCATACTAAACTGGGAGTTAAGCAGTGTTGTAACGACTCTCGTGAAAAGCTAGGCGAATGAGTGCCATTAGAACCCAACCGTTACATTGTAGTAAAATTGTTAATGCGAAAAACGGAAAAATATAAGTATGTGTATCTAAATAACTACAGAATTCTGAGTAGCTAACGAAGTAAGTACTTGTATTTTAAGAATGTGTATGTATTAAAATGTCTTGTAAAAATGTTGTTGTGTATGTATTAAAATGGACTAACTACATTCAAGATCACCGGTGGATTGGCAACAGCATCCCTTTAAGATGGGATTACTGAGATCGCCAACACACATGCGATTACGACATTTCCCGCTAAAAATGGCACAAAAAAGCGGCCCCTAGGTTCCGGCGTCTCTCAGTGCCCTGATTACAGTAGCGATCAGGGTATTGGCGGGGTCAAGAGTGCGACGAATCTCCGGGAAGATGCGGCTACCACCACTGACGACCTCTCGCCCTGGCAACATACAACACGGGCACTGTCGACCGATGAGAAAATAATGGAATTTGAGGAAAAATGGAGCAGGTTTCGCTGGCATATCGTTAGGTTATCTGAAGTCCGAATAGAGGGTGAGTACTCGATTATGCTGAAATCCGGCAACCTGCTCTATCTCCGGGAGTGCGACCAGTAGTCCCAAGGTGGTGTCGAGTTTATCGTCCACAGGTCCCTCGTGAACAACATAGTCAAAATCGACAGTTTGTCAAAGGGTAGCTTACTTGATACTCAGAATTTAGAGAAGCATCCACGAATTTTACATAGAAACAACCTCATGTGTAATATCGGAGCGAGGGCAATATTATTATTATTTATTAACCAGAATACAAAAAACAGAAACCAGAACAGTTTCCTGCAAAACTGTTTTAACTGTTTCTCTACAGTAGTTTTTTTTTTGTTTAAATGTCTATTAATAATAATAATACAATAGTTTGTCACTTATCTACTTATAGTGTACATTTAGATCCTAGAAAGTAAAATCACAAGACCCAGCCAGTTCAGAGAGCTAATGCGCTCATTTTAAACTTTTTAACACGACCATTCAGGTCTTATACATTATTTTAACAAAATAAGAAGTATTTTACGCTTTGTCGGCCTGTTTAGCCTAGTTGGTAGTGTCATTGCCTCCGAAGCTAGAGGTCCCGGGTTCGATTCCCGGTAAGGGCATTTGTTTCTGTGGTGAGCAGAGACATTTGTTCCTAAGACTTGGATGTTTTCTATGTATTTATACAAGTATATATCTATTAAATATATCGTCGTCTAGTACCCATAACACAAGCTTTATTGAGCTTACCGTGGGACTAGTTCGATTTGTGTGAAAAATGTCCCCTAATATATAGTATGTCTTTTCCGCTCACGGGACAATGGTGTCCCGGACCTTTGGAAGGCGTGCGCGGAGCCGAAGTACCAACCGAGTACCACATAGCCAACACGTAGAGGCCCTTTTGACAATTTAATGAAATGCAAGGGGTACACCGAGCGGATGCTGTCCCTGCCCGTGTCATGGGACGCACACAGAGACAGCACCCGCCAGGGTGTACAGGAACTATTGCTGATTGATGGAATCTAAAGGAACCGGACTATTGGGTGAAGATGATGGATTAATGGCTGGGCTATTGAGTGAGACAACGGACGTCTGCCTAGTAAAACTGTCTCACATTTTTATCTCAGGCAGACGGTGACTCGCCATCTGCTAGATGGGCCCCTATAAATAGCGACATTAAAAATGGCCTAAGGGCAACACCGATGCAGAGGGCTGGGGGTAGAGAGGTGGCACTGGACTTTAAACATATAGCCAACTCGCCACTTAGGTGACCACATCCACCCCCGAGCAACAGCTCTAGCGACTCCACTCTGGACAGCCGGTTAAGGCAAGCCAGAGGCGGGGGGCCTGTTCATACAACCAACCCACAGGACACCCCCAGGAGCACTCAGGTACATAGGGTCGCTGCTCCCTAACAGCTCGCCACAAGCTGCCCTATGTTGACTGACTGCACTGGAAATCCAGTGGGCGATGGGGTCGACACATCCCTACGCCTAAATATTTAGTATTATTATTATTATGTATAGCAATAAGTTCCTTTATTATATGTAAACTTAGAAGAGCTCGCATTTTTAGCATGCATGTAAAATGTCTGCAGTAGTGGGCAATATAAAAAAAGTATTTTGAAATAAATCAGCGTATTTAGTAGCAAAGTACCTGAAGTTAGCTCGTCTATTCTTTGTAGTTGTGATACTACTTTACGTTAGTATACCTACTTATATATATCTTGTTTGATACTACGCAGTGAAAGTTTATATTTCTAATGAAAAAGTACTTACTTATGAAGGTACAACAATTTGGAGTCGCATCTCATTGCATATTGCATCGTGGATAAGTTTCTGTCTATAATTTCATTTTTGGTACAAGCTTTTATTGCCCACTGTTGTTTTTTTGCATAGTCTTTTCTACTCGTTTATCCTTAAGGTGGTTATAATGAGCCCAAAAACGGCAACGGTGCTGTCTTCTAGATGATCTCACGATTAAAATATCTCACGATTAGAAATGATTGTGCGATAAATAAATAAACAAACACGGCGGGTTTATCTTGTGTAGTTTAGGAACTGCCACCTTCTCTTCTGTCAGATAGAGATTATCAGATAGAGATTTACAGATACTCTCTGATGTTGTGCATAGTTGTAATTGAGCTATGGACTAATATATGTCACAACATTGAATTTTATCCTAATGTTTAAGTTTATAGCTTGTAACTATGCCTTTTGAAATAAATAAATAAATCAGATCAGCTAAGGTGCCACTGTTAAAATGCATTGTCACCTAACTTGATACCGGCAAGTGGCTAAAAATAATTGGCGGTGGTTGTGCGGCTGACCGCGGCCGCAAGCCACCACCCCCTCCAGTTGTTAATTTTCACAACTGACCGCCATTAACCATAAATAAAAATGCATAGTTAGATTATATTTTATCTAATATCATGAATATATTTTTAAAAACTATTGTTCAGCCCATCTATCGTGACCAAATATACCGCAGCACGTATATCGCCAAATACTTCATTACATTCAAACAGCCGCTAGTAACTGTAACAACCATACCGTCAATACTAGCATGGCATCCGAAGTATCCAAAAATATAGGAAACACTAGAAATTTGAGCTTTATTTTAAATAATACAGGGTGTGGCCTGTAATAGGAGCAATAAACTTAAAGGACGCTTCCTTAGAGCATCTGCAGTAACCTCTTGTGTCCAATTTTTTTTTATCTTTTTTCAATTGGGAGAAATTTTGATCTAAAGTTACGACCTCCAAGTAATGGATCTTGGCACCCAGAGATTATAGCGCGGCAGTCAATGCTGATTTTGAGGTTGTTTCAAATTATGACTCATAATCGTTGTCGCATTTTTGGTTTGAAAGAAATTTTTGGGATTTTTTAATTCTTTTTTATAAATTTTTAGTCTTTTTTGAATAAATTGTTATCAATATCACTCCAGTAGAGTAAAAAAGTACAGATAAGCTACATTTGCGAAAAAAAAGTCCAAAAAAAAAAACTTTTTTTTTTTCAATTAAAATCATTTGGTAATAATTGCTGGAGAGCTCAATAGTGCACCGTTTAATTTTTTGCTCCTATTACAGGCCACACCCTGAATAAGATTTGATCTCGGGTTAGTGATTAAAGCGTGTCACAAACAGGCGCGGCCTGCGGTGGCGGCCGCGGTGGCGGCCAGTTGTAAAGTATGACTATCCTAACAATGATTCAGACACAGGCGGCCTTGACGCGGTGGTTGGGCGGCTGACCGCGGCCGCAAGCCACGCCCCCTCCGCCACTGCGCAGGCCGCGCGGCGTGTTGCAAATTTTCTTAACTGACCGCCATTAACCATAGATAAAAATGCATAGTTCGATTATTTTATATCCAATATAGTGAATATATTTTTAAAAACAAAATTGATCATACATTTTTCAGCTACACAGAGTCAAACTGCAGGCTTAAGTTTACTTTTAAGTGTCCAAAAGTAACCAAAAAAGTTTTTTTTTTTTGGTATTTATGTAACGGTTTGACGTTTGGTTTGGCGCGAAAATTGACGTAGGTCGCCACCGCAGGCCGCGCCAGTGTGTTGTTGTTGCGGCCTGTCAAGCGGCCTGCGGCCAGCCGCCACCGCAGGCCGCGCCTGTTTGTGACAGGCTTAATGCTACTCAAGTCATCTCTTCGAATTTTGAACTTTGGCAATCACCGAGAAGAGTGCCCACTTGTCAGTCATCGTTTCATCTCTCTCATTT
Organism: Notocelia uddmanniana; assembly: GCA_905163555.1. Taxonomy (NCBI): domain Eukaryota; kingdom Metazoa; phylum Arthropoda; class Insecta; order Lepidoptera; family Tortricidae; genus Notocelia; species Notocelia uddmanniana. The sequence continues at coordinate 5,726,430 of LR991057.1, forward strand.
GGAGCACCAAGAATTTACCGAATAATTAACGATAAAATTATAGTTATGTCAGGGTTTTATAAAAGAGTTTTTATTGACGTAAAGAAAATCAGTGGGCGTTTAGGCACGATAGGCACCAATATTTTTTTAAATCAGAACTCTGTTCGGATTATAATAAAAAGGACCATTTAACTGGAGCATGCAATAAGATTAATAAGGTCCATTTTCCTAGTCTGTTGTGTCCCATACTTTTGGATACTTCGGGTGCTAAGCTATTAGTGGCGATGTGGTGTTATGGTACTAATGTCGGCTCGGATGTTACAAATATTTGGCGATATGCGTGCTCCGGTATATTTCGTCACGGTAAATGGGCTGAAAAATTTGATCGCTTTGGCTGAGTCAATCTTAATGACTATTTTGGATGTTTCCAAGTATTTGGTGATCTTGACTGCTACGTACTATATGACGCTGTACCATAAACTTGATAAACTATTAAATAAAAAAACCGTTTTGTGAACCGTTTAATAATAGAAATACAGGGTGATTTTGTTGTCGTGATCCGAAATAATTGTACATGGTCAAAAATTCAAAGTAGACAACATCACAGTCGGTATGAAGGTTTATAACTCAAATAATTTTCTTTTTTTTACAAATTTTAATGGGAAATAATACTTTTTCATACGACTTGGTCACCCTACCCCACTGTCAACTCTTCACACCATTGGTCAAAGAGAGTAGGGTAACCATGCTTTGCTGTGATTTTGTATTTTTTTCATCAAAACAAATTAAAAATGAAATGCGTTTTTTTCGTGTCACTACAATTTTTTTGAAATGGCTTTCTGATACCAAGTCTAAAAACTGGTTTTTGATCCACGACCCTGAAATCAGCCTGTATATTTAACGTATTATAAGCATTTTTACGTGTAGCTCAAACTATTTTCGACATATCATGCATTTTTACGTGTAGCTCAAACGTTATTTTTGACACATGTCATATCATCATCTGTCAAAACTCCAAATCGGCAAATTGTTAGCGGTGGTGATCGGTGTTTATTATATTTACTCATGAAACGTTAATACTGTGTTCTGCAAAATGAATCAAACGTTAAATGTGGACCAGCTAAATTCTGCTCTCAATTCGCTTCGTACACTACGGTCGAGTGTCAGCCATGTTTTCGAGACGTTATCAAACGGTTTACGAGCCGAACACGGTGAGGACGGCAAAGACAAGTTCCTTTTAGAACTACAGGAGCTTTTAAACAATGTGAATATTAATTTGAGGGACTTAGATCAGACTGTAAATAGTCTCCCTATACCTACAACATTGACTTTAAACTTGGGTAACACGACATACTTGAGCCAAGAAACTACGCAAGAGCGTCAAGCGTATTACACACAGTTGGTCAACAGCTACAAATGGACTGATAAAGTGCACGAATACAGCTCTTTCGCGCACACATTGTTAAGCCAGAATTCACTAAAACGCTCGTACATAAACTCTGGCAACACAAAGAGACGTGGCAAACTACAGAGCAATCACAATGTAACGCCTATTCAGGTTGATAATGTGATTAATAACATTGATAGATCTTACAATGACATGAAAATAACTATTTCCCGCCCATTCGCTAGCAATGCTGTTGTCCAGATCAACTTGAGCCATGTTTTAAAAGCTGTGGTTGCCTTTAAAGGGCTCCTCATGGAATGGGTGATGGTGAAAGGGTATGGTGAGACTCTAGATCTGTGGACGGAATCTCGCCACCATGTCTTCAGGAAGGTAACGGAGAACGCTCATGCGGCAATGCTTCACTTTTACTCTCCGACATTGCCAGATTTAGCTGTACGGTCATTCATGACATGGCTGCATAGTTACGTGAATCTGTTTAGTGAGCCATGCAAGCGGTGCTCATGCCACCTGCATCATACCTCGCTGCTGCCGCCGGCTTGGCGTGACTTCCGCACTCTGGAACCATTCCATGATGAGTGCAAACAATAGTCTTTGTGGTATTGAACGAGAGAGTTGGGAACAGATTTGTGTGTGAACTCTCGTTCAATATAGGAACATGTCAAGTGTAAAGCAGGGACTGTGTAACTGTACCAGCAAGAGTGTAGAACATTGTTGTTTATTCAATTTAGTGATTTGAGAACTATAAGATTTTTTATATTACTTAAATTACTGTAAGAGTTGTAATCTAATAGGAAGTTCAGATTCTAGTGCATTTTCATTCTGGAATACCAATGTTAAAGACTATTTTGTGCTTTGAAATACAGTAGTGGTGTAGTTGTCATCCAATATAATGAAGTTAACGCAATATCAGAACAAAGTCTAAGGCCTCTGCGCTGCCGGAACAGTAACCCTTAGCTCCAATGAAGGGGAATTGGGCTGAATGAACGCCTGGAGTGATCGACAGCCTGCCTGACCGACACCTGACAAGGCCTCTGCCTCACTGGGTCGCCATGGTGACATCACCAACTATGGCCAAACAATTCCTCCTCAGGTACCAGCTCACTCAACTGGCAATGGTTTGGCAATATCAAAATGTAAGTCATGGCGTCCCGGAAAGGTAGAGGGCTAAGGGTGCCCTTAGACTTTTCATAACACATCTTCGCACATCTCTGGTGGTAACACCAGAGATGTATCAAGATGTGCAGTCTCACATTTGACGCTCAGCTGTCAAGCTTGTAAGGTGACAAATGTTATGGCAGGGGGGCGACACGGCCTATCGGTGTGAGTCGAGCGCCGGTGACCTTGTAACGTCACGTCTGTTGCATAGGGTTGGCAATGTAGCTGCCTTGGCAAGAGGAAATAATGTTTATTCAATGATCATGATATTCATCAATCAAACACCGGGAAGCTAGTCAAATTTAATCTATAAGTTTTGATTACAAACAGACAGATAGATGCACTGAGTCAGGAGAAAACTTACTAAAAGCTCGTAAAATAAGTACCTACAAAACTTCTCATAATATGGAAACTTACTTTTCTTGTGTAAATCTAAGCTTCACATGAATATAATTGTATGCTAAAATAATAACAATAATATAAAAAATATTTTTTTAAACCTCAATCCATAGAAATTATGTGACATGAAATGAAGTCATTCACTGCGACCGCGACACCCGCGTTAAGTATAATTTGAAAGACTCAATTGACATTTCATCTATTTCGCCATTTCATTTTTTTGTTTAATTTATTCCGAAGATGTAGGTACTTCTTAATGTATTGCAAGCCAAAATCCATACTCATACCAACCTTTCGTCTTTCTTTAGTCTTTCGAATTAAAAAACGGATTTTAGGTGAAGTCTTAATTCTAAATGTAGGGAAGGACACAACATATAAAATTTTATAACTAATTTATCTGGATCGGTAGGTAGCCTAAAGTAGCTTTTCCCTTTGTGGCTTTTGGTATTACTGTCACAACCGTAGACACAAATAAAAAGCTCCAGCCATAGTTGATTACATTGAATTACAAATGATAAATTTTAACGAATTTCAAGTAAAACTACACGCCCGCTACCGGCCGATCTATCTCTGTTGTGTGAGCGCACGTCACGCGAGCGAATGTTGAAGCGAGCGGCACCCCTGCGATTCATCTTGCCGCGGCTAGCTGTCCACATCCCTCGCGCACCCCCGTTCACGTCCGGACACGCACACATAGCCGCGAGACGGGTTTACAGCACACATGCTTCGGTGTCGCTTCTTGTTACGTTAGTATATATCTTCTTTGGTTATGGTGGAACCACTTTTTTTGTGTGGGTGCATATAATAATAATAAGCCATTTTATTTTCCATATTTGTTACAGATTTTGTATTTGATTGTCTAATTTAGTTTTATATATGGATCCCTTTTTGGGTATAGGCCTGTGGGTGCATATACTCGTGCTAATATTCATGTTGCATCTCTTTCTTTAATATCACAGAAGAAAGGAAAATGAACATGCAACCCGAATCGGTATGTAGTATTTTGTACTTTGATGTGAACTTACGGATGTTGCACAGATTTCGTCACTTGCCTGGATGCTGTCAGTGCAAATTAGTAATATCATGTGCACAAAACTGCATTTGTTTCGCCATGCTTCAGTGCATCCTGCGCCAGTCAGGAAGCACTCATTTAAATGTAGGCATGAAGGTGGTTCTGACTCGATTTACAGTAGGCTTAGCCAGCAGACAGCTTTCTGATAGAGTACTGCCTCTGCGCCGACGAGTCAGAAAGTCGCCTTATATGCTAAGAATGCATGATATATTAAAGGACCATGCGTCAAAATGGTCCTAAAAACCAAAAAAGCTGGGAGGTCATTCAATAGGTCTTTAAATCAACTATTAGCTTGGAATATATCTCAGTTCTACAATGGAATTCAACTAGGTGCCCATAGAACGAAATAAAGTAAATACAAAATTTAAAAACCTATCTAATGACCTAACTCTCAGCGTTGTTGGTTTTAGGAGCAGACTCGATACAAAGTTGCCCATGGTCTTTTGATACTGTGCAACACAAAACTTCTGTGATATTGCCTAAATATGAACAACATGGACTAAAAGTGCCCTCAATATTAACTTAGCAGGATAATAAGTGTAATATTATAACAAATATTCTAGACAGTAATATTTGATGGTTGTTTAAAAAGCATTGAAGTGTATGATAAGTAATCACTGAATTTCTATTTTCCAAATCATTTGGAGAAGACTAATACAGTAGTTTCCATTAGATTTTTACAAGCTCTGTCTGTATGAATAATCTGCTATATATGACTTGATAGTGTGGAACTGTAAAATTTTCATGAATACATGTAAATAACAAAATTTCCACTTTATTGCTCACCAAAAATAGTACCTACACGTCTAAGTGTATGTGTCTGTACGTGTAAAATATCCTATGTCCACATTGTCGTTCTCTTGTGTATATTAAGGAATAAAAAATGTAACTAATTTTATTTTTTATTTATACAACACCCAGTCTCTCAGTCTAATCAACATCCTACAAGCATCTATACAAACGGTTTACTCAAAGCTATAGTATGGTCAACACTGCACGCCACTTTCAAAACGTGGGCGCCAACTGCCACTTTCATGGGGAAATGTTGGTCCTTGCAATGACCAAGACCTAGACAACCATGTCTATTCCTGCCCCACATGTAGAGGTCACCATTGTTGGTGATGGCTGCTAAGTGCCCGATGCCGCAGGCTACTTTCTCCACCATGCATTCTGGGTTGAATTCGTTGCGCCCAAAGAACGCTGGTGGTATTAGTTTAGGTTTAGCGCTATTAGAGACATTGGGGCCGAGGCCTAGTAATCCGTAGCCCCAAACGAAAACGTCACCTTGCTCTGAAACAAAATTGTGTACTCTGTAATATAATTTTATTTAATAACACGTAATAACATAACAACTTTATTTTGCTTAAAGCCGATTTTTTGAACTACGCAAAAGCGAGCTTGTACTATAAGATTTTCGGATAGAACTTAACCATCCGTCCATCTACATACTTGTAAAGTCATATTATTTTATTCTTTACGAGCTATTCCTACCCGTTACTACTGGTAACAAATGCCAAGTTTTCAAGGAAATTCACAGCTGTTACCACTAAAGTGTTGGCGGCAACTAATTTGTTAACAGCTGGGAACAACCCACAAGGACGTCTATAGACGAGCCGTTGCGAGTTTAATTTTGAAGAGCGATAAAGCGCATGTGGACCTGTTGCGTGGCCATCGGCAAATATTTGTCCAATTGATCACAAAAGTCCATTATGTTAATGTGAGTACCATTGACAATGAGGCAGAAGGAGCCTCCACTAGCCACGTCCACAATCTTCCCCAGCCCCCGTGTAAAGCTGAACAGGGCGTAAGACATGTTGACCTGCTGATGTTGCGCCACCATCGGTACTTGGCCGTACTCCGAATTTCCCCACCCGAAAAGCTCGCCCTTATCTGTAAATAAATAGTTATTATAGAATCTTGAGCGTAGCGAGGGACTCAAAGACATGTTATGTAAATATCTTTGCTCTCATGTGATACATACAACTTTTCACCTCAGCGGCGAGAACATATAACGCAAAGGAATAGTGACAGAGAGAATGAAGTTTAAATGTTCCAAGTTTGTATTACACCCCACAGTATAGATAAGATGACCTACAATATGAAAACTGTTTTTTTCACACTCGCAGCAAAATCGCATTTTGCTCACTGGTTTCAAGCAGCAAAACCGCCATGTTCGTGCTGCTGTGGTGAAAAGTATATTAACATAGAGTATCTAGTAGTATAATCATAGTAGTATGTATGTAGGTAAGAACTTTACTGTACACAATAACAGTTTAAAACATATACATGTCACACAAGATCAGAGTACAAAGGCAAAGGAATCTCTTCCAGCTAACCTTCGAGCAATTGAGTGGAATGTATGTACAAATAGTAGTCTTTCGAGTATATGTTAATAGAGGACAGTTGAATCCTCCGTATATATTTCAACATAATTCATTGTTATGGGAAAACTCTGAATTTTTTTGGAATGGCCCCATGTTCTTAAGCTACTTACCACTCAACGCTAACACACAGTCCCCCGTAGATGCGACCTTCACGATCCTCTCGCTAGTGATGTCCCCTTTAACCGGCGCGGGCGCGCTAGTGTTGTCATATGTCCCAAGCCCGGTCTGCCCGTCCGCGCCCCATCCACACGCCCACACGCGACTCGACTCTGTTATGAACAGACTGAAATATTTCTAAACGTTCATATGGTGTTGACACAAAAACCAGTAGGAAAATAATAATAATAAAAATGTGAGGCCATTTTATTGGCAGACGTCCATCGTCTCATTCAATAGCCCAGCCATTAGTCCCATCATATTCACCCAATAATCCGGTTCATTTAGATTTCATCAAGCAGCAATAGTCCCTGTACACCCTGGCGGGTGCTGTCTCTGTGTGCGTCCTATGACACGGGCAGGGGCAGCATTCGCTCGGTGTACCCCTTGCATTTCATTAAATTGTCAAAAGGGCCTCTATGTGTTGGCTATGTGTTACTCGGTTGGTACTTCGGTATCTCGGTACTGCGGCTCCGCGCACGCCTTCCAAAGGTCCAATCAAAAGGACAAATCTTCCAATAATAATAATAATAATTTATTTAGCAAATACAGTCAAAGTATTATATTTCGTTGATATGGGGTCGCATCGTGAACAAGAATTAGAGGAAAAACACATAGTTTCGAACCCGTGTCCCAAACATTCATGTAAAGGTTTATCTATCTGTCAGGTACTCAATGGACTAATGGTGGTACCTCCTGCTCTATGGCGTCGCACAATTGAGATTTGTAACATACTGTTGGCAAACCATCTTTATACATGACAGGTCTCATCTGTAGTAAATAATACCTACGTGTGATCCTGTCCACAGCACACATCCGTAATCCTCTCCTTGCCGAGACTACGTATGTTGTAAGAGACCATGCTGCCTTTGTATTCCTCGTTGCTATTAATTTTGCGCCCACACTGCCCGTATGCATTGTTGCCTAGAGTGTATGCTCCTTCTGTGTCTGTTAATATCACTGAGTGGGCCCTCCCGGCTGCTAAACCAATTATCTGGAAGGATAATAATATTTAATAATAATAGCCCGCGGGGGCAGCTTGTGGCGAGCTGACGGTGAGTGGCGACACCGCGTACCCCTAATCTCCAGAGGGCCCTTTCCATCTGGCCCTCGCCTCTGTGCTTGCCTTAATTGGCCGGCCAGAGTGAAGTCGCAAGAGCGAGACCTATGCTCCAGGTTGGAAGTGTAAAATGTCATAACGCCGGCGGCTTGCTGATCGGATTACCGGGATCTGGCTATCGCAGACTCACCTCTCGACAACCTTACAGCCGCTCAACGGGATGTTGCCCCACTGTCGCACTGTGCGTGCGAATGTATGTGGGGCCCGCTCAGCGAGCTGGCGAGTCATCGCCTGCCTTTTACAATATTGAGACTGATTGTCACGGCAGGTGTCCGCTAGTCTCCTCCAATAGCCCATTATCCAGCCCATCCAACATTCAACACAATAGCCCATGACCTTAGTTTCCTATATTATGTTATCTAAGAAAAGAAAATGTGAATAAAGAGATACTTATAATAATAATAAATTTTATTTATTTATCAGCTCACAAAGGATACATAGTTGATATTATGCTGGTAGAACGCCACATGAACTGCATAGCAAATATTTATGGAAACTGCATGGCAAATATATTGGACAACCACTTTGGTTTAGTTGGTAGTGACCCTGCCTACGAAGCCGGAGGTCCCGGTTTTGATTCCCGGTAAGGGCATTATTTTGTGTATGATTAGCACAAATGTTTGTTCCTGAGTCGTTAATGTTTTCTAAGTATTTAAGTATGTATTTATCTATATAGGGTGGTATTCCACTCGTCCAATTTCTTTGTCAAATCTTTGATCAAAGTTCTTTGACGTAGGCCCATTCCACTCATCCAATATCTTTGTCCTAGTTTTTTTTTTTTCATGTGTAGCCATATTGATTTAACTGTCATCGGAATCTTTGATCAAATGTCGGGGTCCCATCCTAGTTTGATGAAATCAAACAATTTCTTTAATCAAAGATATTGGACAAAGATATTGGATGAATTTAAAGCGGGGTGGTATTCTACTCATCCGATTTCTTTGTCAAATCTTTGATCAAGGTTCTTTGACGGAGGCCCATTCATTCTACTCATCCAATTTCTTTGTCCAAGTTTTATTCTTTTTCATGCGTAGCCATATTGATTTAACTGTCATCAGAATCTTTGATCAAATGTCGGGATCCCATCTAAGTTGGATGAAATCATCCAATTTCTTTGATCAAATGTATATTGGACAAAGATATTGGATGAGTGGAATACCTCCCTTAGTATGTATATCTTCATCTAGTACCCATAGTACAAGCTTTGCTTAGTTAGGGACTAGATTGATGTGTAAGATTGTTCGACGACCTGTTTAGCCTAGTTGGTAGTGACTCTGCCTCCGAAGCTAGAGGTCCCGGGTTTGAATCCCGGCCAGGGCATTTATTTGTGCATTTTTCACGGATATTTGTTCTTGGGTCTTGGATGTTTTCTATGTATATAAGTATGTATTTATCTATATAAGTATGTATATCGTCGTCTAGTACCCATAGTACAAGCTTTGCTCAGTTTGGGACTAGGTCGATTTGTGTAAGATTGTCCCCCAATAAAATAAAATAAATATTTATATTTATTTATTTATTTATAATTTATTTTGTACTCATCTCTGCATAGAAACGAGTGACAATCCAAATTTTGCAAGGCCAGCAAGGATTTGATAAAATTTTCATTCAAATCTATTTTCGAGATTAGTCCATATTGACATAATAAAGACCGAATAAGAATTAATATACCTATATTATATTCCCAAAACTAAATTTACGGGATAATTACGCAACATTTCCAAGCGGGCGTAAGGTAAATCTAAATGCAATTTTCCATAGTAAATATGTCAGTTAGATCTACCTATTGTATGTTCGAAAAGTTACATGCTTATCCTCCTGCTCTCTAAAATCAGAACAATGGGAGTGGGTGGGGAAGGGGAAGTGGAATGGGAGTGGGTGGGGAAGGGGAAGTGGGATGGGAGTGGGTGGGGAAGGGGGAGTGGGTGGGGAAGGCCAAGTGGGATGGGAGTGGGTGGGGAAGGGGAAGTGGGATAGGAAAGGTGGGGAAGGGGAAGTCGGATGGGAGTGGGGGGGTAGGGATAAAAAAAAGGTTGAAAAAAAAATTGGAAAATAAATTAAAAATTTCACTCACTTTAGTTTCTAAAGACTTATAAGGTATGTAAATGGGTGCAGGACTCAACAGCATTTCCAGCGGGTGTCCCATGCGCGGTGCATGGTAGCCAATCTGTGAATCCGTGTTGATGCCCATGCCAAACACTTTGTGCTGCTCACTGGTTTTCACTGCAGATATTGTAAATCCATAGCCACATGCTATATCTGAAACCTGGAAAGTAATGTAATTCTGATTGGAAGAATACTTTTCTTTACATCACTTCAGCAGACACCTAGCCTATGGACTTCAAAGTCTGATATTAATGTAATATTAATGATACTGGAAAGGAGTTAAATGAAATACGTGAAGAATATGAGGCCAATCAAAAATACATACATATGATATTTTTGATAGCAAATAACCAAATTAACCGAAAGTTTGTATGGAGATACATCTTCTTACATTGAAGATATCATTACACAACATTGAAATGATAAAATATTTCAAAGTCAGTCAAGTCAAAGTTTTCACAATTCATTAATATTTAAGTCACAGTTAATCCCACAGTGTTTTATCATTCATATAATCGTGTGTGCTATAATATGCTTTCGATAGGAGTTCATTTGTATGTACAGTCCACTACAATGAGGTGTATAAATTTCAGATATACCTTTACATCTTATTACATTGTAATAAGGTCCAAATTGGATACATCTCTTTGTAGTTGCCCAGTGGCAGCCTGGTAGAGAATGCCAAAAGGCATTAAGTCCGCCATTTGCACTCGCATGTATTGTGGTATAAACGTCATACTTATATTTAAGAAGATAATTTGTTAGCAAAGTGTTGGACTCCTAAAATAAATAAATAAAGTTTCTATAAATAAAATAGGCTTTCTTACATCAAATTTCTCTCCAAACGTGGACCTCATGGGGTACCAGGCCAGCGAAAAATGGTTCTTGTATGACTTGTTACCCCGCTTCTTGCCCCGCGGCATGTGAATGCCTAGCGCCCCTGTTTCAGCTAATCCCCATACATACACTCGCCGATCCGTACTCTTACTGACTGCATATTGAAATACTGAAACAAACAGGTTCGAACATACGTAAAATCAAATATTAAATAATTTTAACATTAGATTCAATTAAAAACATTACATTTTCAAAGATATTTACTTGGTAATTCTTCTTCATTCGACGTTGGTATTTTCTTTTTAGACGTAGCGTAAGCCCTACATGTTAAGGCTCTGAAGTTTCTAGTAGGTAATAGCACTCTTAAAGCTTGCATTTTGATTCAGATATTCACGTCATATTTCGTATACAATTAAAAATTATATTCACTAAAATAGAAAAATGAGGTTATGTTATGCACTCTATTATTCAAAGACACTGACAGCTAATACAGCGATTGACATTGACAGTCGACAGAAGAGTTTGTTCAAACACGTTCAAAACTCAGAGGGCCTACCACAAAGTACAATATATAGACTGACTGAGATAGAGATATCAGAGAAATACTCCACGTAGATTGTAGCGCCACAGTGGTATTAGTACAAAACTAACCGCACCACCGCTCGGCGGCAGGTACTAACTACTAAAATATATTTCAAGTTCCAGTTAAATAATAAAACAAAATTTACACGTAAAAAGTGGCATATTATATTATGTAGGGAGCGGTTTTGTCATTCGAAGATATTCAGTTTTCAATGAATACACTCTGCTTAGCCACACGATAGCTTTTACCGTCACGTTGTAGGGTCGAAATTATTTACTGAGACTATTACTATTAACAGCAAGTCGTAGTATATAGTTATTAACTACACATAATTGTATAAATATTGGCTATGTGCACGTCTGAAACGTCAAACGTCAAGGGTCCAGGGACAATGTCAAACTCAGAGATGTCAAATAATGACACATGAACATTTTATTTATTTTAGTAAACGAGAAAGGCCCCTAACTGGAAAGTTTACTAAAATAAATAAGAAAATAAATAAATAAACACAAACGAAACGAATCGTAGGAAACCATTAAGAAACCAATTGGAAACGTGAAAGTAAATTTGACAGATGTCCCCGTTAAGTACACAATTTGTGCGCTGCGATCGCCTAGCTTACTTCCACCACCTACTTCGCACATAGCCAATTCAATCAATCAATCAATCTTTGGGCGATATGGCTCCATCAAAGCCTTGATGATTCTGCCAATGTCGAGGTTGGATAAGACACGGCTAGTATTATAATCCTGACGTTCAACATTAACCTAAAAAACCCATTTGACATTTGAATTTTTAAATTGACAGCGATGTCAACGTACCGTGCAAACGTTTAGTTTCACGCAAAATATTTAAGCTTTATAAGCTTATATACAATCCACATCGATAAAATTTTACTCGAAATTTGTAAGGTAGAAGAAGTTGAAAATATACATTCTTCTCTTCCTATGGAGCATTTTATTAGCACTCTAATCTACTATCCATTTGCACGAATAATTGACGAGGCTAAATTAGTACAATGTTGTTGTCACAATGTTGTGTACATTACCTAATTATTTTGCGTACGTTGGAACACTCGAAATGTAAACATGAAAAAAATATTGAACCATAAATTTAGGTTGTAAACACATCATCTGAATTTTAGGTAAAGTATACATGACAGAAGTACAACCGCGAAAGCTGTGCCTCTTTGTCACTCACAATGTGCAAGTACGATAGAGAAGCAGATGAAACAGTACACACAGTGTCATCTGGTGGAGAAAGTATAAACTAACATCTCCTTGGAAAAGCTCGTTCTTCGAGCTGAAAGGCCCCTGCCCGAATACGCAAATTCGACAGACGAAAAAAATAATTAAAAGGTAGTTGTTAGTTTTCATGGCCTTCTGTTTCAGTACGCCTGGTCACCGGAGGGGGAGGAGGAGGGTACAAAACTGTAAAAAATTGGTCACGTAGTTTGGTTATGTTCCCTATCCCTAAGCATGTCTCTTACAGCGGGAGCCTGCCATCAGCCTGGTTTACAGAATCGAGACATCCCCTTAATTACGTTGAGTGCCGAATCTCGCCTAATTTCATGAATTGCTTGAAGTGATCATCTACTTTTGCTGTAATTTATTAAATAAAAATAATAAAAAACAGTAATACTATACATAAAAAGCTTGAGCCAAATCGTCGCCAGGCGGTAAGGTGCCCAGGAGGCTGGCCGCGTTGCCACGTTGTATAGCAATGCTAATACGTTGAGCTAGGTATGAGCCAGCCCTCTGGTCACCAGAAGCGTCGACAAGGGGTTTTGAAATAACTTTATAAAGTTTTAGAGCATTGGTGCCCCACGGCCCTAAGGTATCTACTCCGAAAGGCTCAAATTATGTATCCACTGTCGATTGAAGTTGGCCTGGTAAATTATACATTATTTTCGATAACATTGCCTCACGTAATTAATTGGCGTCACCAATAGCTGAACTTGGCCATTCTGGCCGACCTTTCGTGTCGTTTTGAGACTACTAATATGTCTGTAAAGGGGTTTTACTTACCATTATAAAACCGGGGTTCACGATCGGAATAACTATATACACTTTGACTAAGTATACGGAAAACTGTAATTTCTAATCGTATTCTAATTGCGGCTAAGTAATATGCTGGCTCAGCGACCCAAACAGACCCAAAGTGGATCCTCCGACGCTGACACGCCACTGTACTCTGTCCTAGGCAGCTTGTCGCCAATCAGAGTCAGCTGTTTGAAGCAAAGCAAATGGCGTTTACAACTTTAACAACCCAACCCATTACAATGAACTTTAGAAATAAAAATCTGTAAACTAGTAGTTTAGCAGGATTTATAAAACAAGAACAACTATGTACAATCAACACCATATTTATTTCAATATAATAATGACTGAATATATCATAAAACACAATCACTTTATTTTAGACAACAAATTAGCTCTAAATTGTGTGTTCTGGAACAGCGCTTTAATGAGGCTTCTCAACTCCTCTGTTTTGAAGTGGATAGCCAGCGGGCCCTTGCCGTCATTCCAGTGGTTGTCGATGTCCTTTAGGGACCCGCCCATGACGAAGATTAGCTCCTGCAGCTTGATCCAAGACTTGACGTGTTCTTCCACGTCTTCGGGTTTCTGAAAGGAATGATAAATGCAAAATTGAAAAGTGAGACAAATGATCTGTTCAATTTTAATATTGATCAAGGTCTAAGTGTAAATTGTAATAACAGACATTACAAATTATTTCTATTACTGGTTTATTGTGGGCCTTTCTTGCTTTCTGTATTAACTTGAAGTAGTTAAAATAAGAGTATGAGGAACAATTAAGTTATGGAGTTTAACAGTACAAAACTCCTTTCAGAGACGTAATTGATTGGTAATGTTTTTAGTATTCTTTGGTCATACAGCTCGCAAACCTGCACGCAGTGTATGATCTCTCAACGAACATGTTCCCCAGGGTCAAAGTCAGGAACATTACAATAGTGTAACAGGAAGAGCTGCGGTGCCTTCACGAGCGAGTACATGTCACTGAGCTGAGGGGCCATCTCCATGGAGACTCCACCGAAAATACGCGGTAGATGAGCTCCCCCGAACATGTTGCCTAGTGTCGCCAACATTAGAAGTGTACCTGGAAGAGTTGCGGTGCCTTTTGCACGACGAGCGAGTACATGTCGGTCAGCTGCGCGGCCATCTCGATGGAGACTCCATCGAGGACACGCGATCGAGAGCTCTTTCAAACATGTTCTCAGCGTCGCCAACATTAGAATAGTGTACCTGGAAGAGTTTCGGTGCCTTCTGCACGACGAGCGAGTACATGTCGGTCAGCTGCGCGGCCATCTCGATGGAGACTCCACCGAGCACACGCGGTGGAGAGCTCTTCCAAACATGTTCTCAGCGTCGCCAACATTATAATAGTGTACCTGGAAGAGTTGCGGTGCCTTCTGCACTACGAGCGAGTACATGTCGGTGAGTTGCGCGGCCATCTCCATGGAGATGTCCTCAACCGAGCACACGCGGTGGATAAGCTCCTCCAGGAACATATTCACAAGGGTAGCCATCAGCCTGCAACAACAAAAATCTTTTTTAGAATCTAATTAATATTAGTTAATAATAATAGGCAGGCCTGTTTCTCTTGCCACTTCCGACAAACCCCGGCTCTCACACAACAGGAGGATACTACAGGTGCAGATTGGACGCTGTACCTGGTAAACACGTTGCGAGGCAGCACGCCGCTCCACACGTTCTTCAGCAGCTGTAGTTGCCGCAGGCATTGACGAAGTGCCGCCTCCGCGTCAGCGCCCAACGAGTCTTTCATCACCATGCTGTTCAGGTCTGCGGAATTAAAACAGGCCTCGTCATGATGACCGGTTCGGCCTAGTCGTTAGTGACACTGCCTAGGAAGCTGACAATTCTGGGTTCGAATGCCGGTCACATAATTAATTATTTTTGGTAATTTATTGTTTTGTATGAAATTGAAAAAAAAAGTTTTTTTTGAATTTTGAAAAATTAAGCACGCTGCGACGTTTTTATGAGTATACACGGCTATATGCCTGAAGGAACGGAAATCAATAAAAGCAGCCTGTAAAGTGGTTATATAACTTACCAGAAGACCTGATGTTGTCAAGGATCTGCTTCCGCTGCTGCTGCATATGAGCCGCCAGATGGCGGTGTCCGAGTGCTCTCAACTGCTGCACTTGGTCCACGAAGCTGATTGGGTACTGCATCCGCCGCCCCTCCATCAGGATCAGCCACTTATCCCCGAAGGTTTGGAGGTGGTGAGCGAGAAACATGCAGTTGTTGTGGAACAATGCTGAAAAAAATAGATTAGCAGTGAAACAATGAAATGAAGTTTACTCGAAAAATTTGCAGTTAAGTTTAATAGCACGCAAACGGATTCCTGAATCAAATAATGAGTAAATGAAACCTGTATTACTTTTAAACGAGCTACTGACGCATGAGGGGATTTGCAAGAAAAAAATTGCATGCCCACTAGTGTAGGGGAGATACCTTAAATGTTTTTTTCATAATGTGTTCTACCTTTTGGTCGGCGTCATTGATATGTATGCCAAATTACAGATTTCTATTAGCAACGTTACTGAGCTAAGCCACGGCAAGACAGACGGACATGGCGAAACTACAAAGGTTCCTAGTTTACTATGGAACCCTAAATACGCATCTTATAAAGAAAATACTGTAAACAATTTTATGTATCAATGACAAATACAGATATCCATAACACAATGTGAAGTTAATTCTACAAGGTGTATTGATTGGGTCATTATTGGGAATACCCATCATCTAGTGTCTCGGCACTGAAAAGAAATTTTCATGTTATCTGCCTACCCCTTTTGAGAATATAGGCGTGAGTTTATGTATGTATGTACCTATCATCTACCGATCCCAGAGAATCCCAATGACAAATCTATTCATCAAAAAAATTCGCAGTGCACAACAGATAAGGTAGATAGTCAATTTATACCAAAATATATCTTAAATATCTAATCATAATGTTTTTTTTTTTTTTTTTTTACTCTGGATAGGTTTGCGCTTGACCACAAATCACCTGATGGTAAGCGATATTGTGGTCTAGGATGGAGCGCGCTTACCTAGTAAAAACCGGTTCACTCTCGTCTTGAAGACCGTAAGGTTGTAGTTTTCAGGGAACAAGGATTCCGGCAAGGAGTTCCACAGCTTGGCTGTTCTCACAATAAAGGAGGAAGCGAAACGCTTCGTGCGAGTTTTTGGAACTGCCACCGTAAAACGATGTCGCCTTGCCGTATCCCTGGTCGTCCGATGGTAGAAGGATGTATATATAATTTATTAAAAACCTCCTTAAATCAAGTTGGTTATGTTACAGACATTTCAGAGACCATCAATTGTTACCTCAATTACATGGTAGTGAACAAATAAAACACCTTTTGATACTAACCAACATACTGAGGTATGGTCTGCAGATAATTCTCATGATGATATGGTACCACTGCATCATACAACTCAAAGACAACCCTGGTTGTATTATACAGCTTCTTGGACACTACACCTGAGCACTGGACTGCCTGCTCCATCATTACATACACAAGATCCAGTAGCTCTTGAGCCGTCTTCGATATCATGCAGCGAGGGAAGTAGAACAAGCTCTTTGGCAAGGTCTCATCAAATACCTTTAAGGCCTCCTCAGTCCTCTTATCCAGCTTTGTGGTACTTGGTGTTGGGTCTTCTGGTATGCTTTCTACACCAATAGACATTGTCACACTTAGATCTTTAAGCATGATACTTCTGGCTGTCTGAAGAAAGTACTGACTGGATTTGCTAGCAAACAGTATGTCTATATCTTTCATGTAATCCAATAATGAGTATTTATCTTTACGAAAGAATTTGACTACTGAAAGGAACCGCTGGAACTCCTCTATTTCTGCAGTTATCTGTCCATAAGTTTGCATGTCATTTAGGTTATTTGGTATAGTGTCTAGGAGACAGTCTTTCACAAGAATGTCAGTGAATTCCACTGCAATTGACTCACCTATCAGTGTCATAAGATTTAAGTGATAAGCAAAGTCAATATTCAGTTTGTTGCTGAGAAAGTGAAAGAGTATCCTTAAGTTACCTATCACAGCGTTATATGGAGGTTTGTTCTCTTTATGGTTGATTGTGATAGTCACCAGATCATCTGTCTCAGCAAACACTGTGCAGTCTTCATGTATGATGGGTTCTAGGACATTTTTCAAAAGAAACTGGGAGAATTCTGTAACCTTGTCCATTAGTTTCTTGCATTTATTCAAAGCATTCAACGCATCAACAACAACAAGTATCTCCTCCATATTGAAAGTCATTGTAACTGTACTTTTCTTAGCCCCACTCTTTATGTCATATGCTATCATCCTATCCCATAATATATACAAATCACACAGTAAGTTCTCTAAGATTAGTTTTGCATTTTGCTTCGTCTTGGTGTAAATGTCCAGGTTTCTGAACCCTTCTGCCGGAGTCTCCAGGAACTGCAGCAAATCGTAAAGAGATTCACAAGCACGGTTGAAGCTCTTGTCAATCCTTCCAGATTCAAAATCCCTGACAAGGTTTCCACAAGTGACTACATTGAAAATTATGTCTCGGGCAAACTTAAGAGTTTGCAATTCTTTGGTTACTTTATTCTGATTATCTATTGCCTGGAGGATGTCAGCCATTGTTTCTTCTTCTATTTCTTTCCTGCAGGATTCCATCTCCTGCATCAGGTTTCCGCTCTCTGCACACAGCTCATTACTCTCAGCAAGAACCGCTGCTATGTCATAGTCTGCATTGCTAAGAAAATCTCTGGTGTCAGCTTTAAGCTTCTCCAGTTCCTTATTAATAAGTTCAATTTTGTCTGAAGGGTGCCAAGTGTTTGACTCAGTGCTATCAAAAATAGTTTCTAAAATAGAATCCATGTTGTAATCAGACATTTTAATTCTTTCTCTTGGATTTGTCCTTCTTTATACTAGGTTCGGGGTACCTGTCTCTCTTGGGGGACTTGTGGCGCGACTGCTTGTGGGCGGCGCGGGTGCTGCGGTACTTGTTGGAGCTCACCGCATTGCGCAGCGTGTTGACGAGGAAGCGTTTATTTGTTTTCTGTTGGGGCGCTTTCACCCACCCAGAGGGGCCTACAATTTCAGCTCTAGCTGCCCCCTGAACTGCTTCCCGCATTAGTTCCTCAACGGCTAATCTGAAAGTGTATATTTCCGCATAAATCCAACAGTAAATTATGCAGCACTCTACCAGTAAATTAAAACTATGTTACTTCTCTAGAGCTTCGTCGTCCAATGGTTCTTGTTCGGGTTCTTTGGTAGTATCTTCTTTCTCGGTCATAGTTTGATTTAGTGCTTATATAAATTTTTCACTTCACTAATAATTAAAACCGAAATCTTAAATTAGTTCGCACATTTTCGCCTAAATTCCATTTTCTAATTCTTTCCGACAAGAATACAAACACGTATTTTTGACGCAAGTAAAAACGCGTTCATTTGCGTTCATTGACAATTGACAAGTGTCAAGTGTGTGTAGTCATCAATCAGACAAGCATATTAATGGTAAACGTTTGCCTGCCAGTCAGAGTTGTATCTTACTGTAAAATAAAATTGATAAACATTGACATTTGGTTCGAAACAGTTTCGGAAATTATAATAATGAGTAATTTCAAGAAATTAGACGATTATCCTGAACACCTTTCTAAGAATATTATTTTTGTTAGCTGGCAAGAAGATTGAATGCGTGGAGTGAAACGTCAGCCACGTACATTCGTCTGTCAACGTAACCTTTCTCATTTTTCATTATTGTGTAGTTAAAATAAGCTTAATAACAGGTAATGCTTGGTAATTTCGCTTTTTAATTTTAGTTCGTGTACAATTTCATTCTCGGTTAGTGTTAAAGTGAAGGATAATAGTAGTTTCATTTATAAATTCGTAGTTTACGTACACATTCATAACGATACCAAAATTTCTCTATTGCAGCTAAAATGTCTGCTAAACTGTTATCGCTCGTGCTGATCATCGCCGCGGCGGTGACGGCAGATGAGGAGACCGCGGCGGCGCGCCTGCTGGTGTCGAAACAAGTGCTGAACAAGTACCTGGTAGAGGACATGGACATTCTGATTAAGTACACTTTGTACAACGTCGGCACGGCAGCGGCGGTGGACGTGAAGCTGGTGGACAACGGATTCCACCCAGAGGTAATTACTAGTTGTTTGCTCTCTGTTTTCTTCCCTCAATCACTCATCAGTAGCTGGGTACACACTGAGCGAGCCATCTACTACTATCTAGCTATCTCCAAATAATATAATTGACAACATTTCAAATTTCTAAGTAGTATGAAATCTTGACTCATTTCGTTAATTTGTTTACAAGAAAAAAAATTTTTTAGTATATTTTTATAGCTTTAGTTTTCAAGATATTCACGAAAATGTGAAGAAAGCCTACCATCGTCTATATGACGTCACAAGGCTGAATTGTGACAGTTCCATGCTCAAAAATAACAGCAGTACACTTTCTTTAGTAAATCTGCCTTAGTAGCTTCTGTACGATTTTGTATACCTTACTTGTCACTTACTCTATTTTGGAACAAGGAACTTTTGATATTGTTTTTTTTGTATATGAAATTAGGATATTTTGAAAAATATAAAAATGTGAATATATCTAATTTTTTATCCACTACTTGACTTAATTGAAAAAAGCCTGAGGGCCTACCAAGAACTTCGAAAATCGAACTTCGTGTTGTGCCGTCCCTTTCACTCTTGTGTTATACACTATATGACGGTAAGGGACGGTACAATACAAGGTTCGATCTTCGAAGTTCGCGGTAGACACTGCTTAAAAAAATTAAATGTTGTCAATTAATGAGATGGTATAAAAATTGACTTCTCTATTTTGTTCTTATTCTATATAAGAGTCAAGTCAAAGTCAAAGTCAAAATATTCTTTATTCAAATAGGCCTAGCAACAAGCACTTTCGAATCGTCAGTTATAACATGTATTAACATATATATTAATTAATTATTTAGAGCAATTTATTGATGCTATTATTATTCTTTAAAATTATTTTGTAGTAAAATTCACAATAGGATCGTCAAAACATAAATAATAATAATAATAATAAAATATATAAAAAATATAAAAGTTGCCAATATTAATGAAAGTTATATGTATATATTGCCAAAAACGTGGATGAATGGCAAAGGCTGGAAGAGACCTATACTCAAGAAGGGGTTCCAACTCAGGATTAGAAACAAATAAAAATTATAAAGTTGGAAATAATAAAAGGCTTTATTAATAATAAAATCATTAATTATTATTATATGTTTAACAATAAAAAAACCAAGGAGACAAAGTCAGTATTAGAGACCAGAATTTTGGTGGCATTTTGAACCGTTATACCTATAGTGACTTCTCATCCATCAACTTTGTCATATGTGTTACGGCCTAGGTTCCTTTCTGAATAGTTCGGGAATAGCCTAGGTGGATTTTCAATGAAGAGTTGTTTTTTAAATACAAAAACGGATTTATTCCGTATAAAAATTAGAGCAGTACAGACAAGGCGTTCGTTCGTAGGTAGTTTTGAAAGATGATTGTTGTTGACCGCTGTTAGCGACCGCTCGTTGCCAGGCGTCGCCGATCTTCATATTTCGGGTGTTTTCGGACGCAGACGGCTGTCTGTGACGTCATTTTGGATGCGTTCTGATCAATATGGATATTCTATTTTCTACAGATATTATGTTCCTGCCCGGCTAGCACAACTTGGCGCGCGAGCTATCTCACGCGCGAGATAGACAATCCGTCTCTTTCTGTGTGTACCAATTAGAAAGAGGCGGATAGTCTATCTCGCGCGTGAGATAGCTCGTGCGCCAAGTTATGCTAGCCGTCCTGCTAACAAGTGCTTTGTCAGCTTATTTATAATAATTATAATCTTCTGGATAATATGTTTCCAGATTCATTTCAAACAGATGTGACAAATTAAACACTCTTGAATTCTCTATACATATAAGACCATTTTCGATTATCGAGTTTCAACTTGAAATATTTTCGTTTGAGACACCAAAATTGCTAATTCTTTTTCGGTTGAATAGGTCCTCAGATTCATTGCCAGCGTTTACATGTTATAAGTATATACTACTTTGAATTTACTTGTTTTATCAATAATTACCATGCATTTAATTGTTAGATGGGAAGATGATATTGTTATTTTACGGTAGCAGGTGTTACTTGGATGAGAAAAGCACACGATCGCAAATTGTGGAAGGTTCTTGGGGAGGCCTATGCTGTAAAGCAAGACCATTAAGAAACTACATAAATATAAAGAAAAAAAAAACAATGTTAACTTTTTGGTTTAATAAAGGCTTATTATTATTATTATTGTTGGTAAATGAGAAGTCACTATGACAGATTTATAACATAAGCTTGTTTGTAGGTGTTCACAGTGGTTGGTGGGCAACTGTCTGCTAACATTGACCGCATCCCACCTCAGACCAATGTGTCACATGTTGTCACCGTACGCTCTAATCGTTACGGCTACTTCAACTTCACCTCTGCCGAGATCACATACAAGCCCAGTGAAGATGCTACTGAGGTGAGTTTTTTTTTTATATAAAAGTGTTTTCATGTTATGATATTACAACCAGGGCGGAATCACCCCTCCGGACCTTTTCAACCTATATGTAAATGATCTGATTGAGGGGCTAATTAGTACTATGGTCGGATGTTACATAGGTGGCGTGTGCGTTAATAGCTTAAGCTATGCGGATGTCACGGTACTCCTTAGCCCTTCAGCTGAGGGGCTAAGACGGATGCATCATTTCTGTGAGAAATTTGCGATTTCTCACGGAATGAAGTACAATGCTTTAAAACGGAAGTCCTTACTTCTAGGTCCACACTTGGAGGAAGTAAATTAACAGTCAAGCCCAAAAATAATAGATAAATAATGGTGCCATTCGACGTCGGAAAATGCATGAATAAGAATGTACGAGGAAAGTAAATACGTAAAGGGATGTATGCATTACGCCCTCGGGCGATTTTAGTATATTGTAGCTCAGTATACGTGCTTATACGTGATTGATATTAAATGGAGACTGGCTTAGAATATACCTTCTACCAGGGGTCTTCATTCCATTTCACATTGATTTTATTCCTTTTCTATATTAATAGTTCAAGGAGCAAACTCCTATTGTTCATGCCATAAAGTCTAGTTTATCTGGTTCCAGCTCCAACATGCTATCAGCAGTTCTCCGGGTGAGGGTGCCATCGTGGCCCACAAGGACTTCGACCGCAAGTTCTCCTCGCACATTCTCGACTGGGCCGCCTTTGCCGTCATGACCCTGCCGTCCCTCGCCATTCCCTTCGGCCTGTGGTGGTCCTCCAAGACCAAGTATGAGAAGCTCAGTAAGCCTAAGAAGAATCATTAGATAGGTAAAGAGCTGAGGATGAAAGGTTTTCTGAAATACATGACTGATTGTCGTAAAAGAAATACACACTACTAGCATTAATACAACGAGATTGTTTACCTATGTAGACAATGTCATTTTATCAATGCTAGGCTTTTATTTAAAAATCAGATTACTATTTGAAAAACCATCAACTATAAAATGTATTGATACACTCACGGAATGCCGCGAGGCGAAAAATGTCTTGATAGATATTTCAACTCTTTGGAGATCTTATATTATAAGACTTATGGTTGAAATCTTTTCACCCTCAGGTTAAATAAAAAAGACAGGTCTGTAGAAAGCAGATAAATAACTCCCATAGGGCCATATTCCGTCTTATAGACAGGTGTGGTGGTACTATTGTTTTTATTTAGCTGATTCAAAACAAGGGTAGGTTTCTCACCTATATGGGTATTGGATTCAAGTTGTTAGATGTTTAAATATTTTTCATTACACTTTGTATGTTTCGGTGTGATGAATTAATCCTGCAATCGAATATTAGTTGATCAGTATAGCGGAAACTATGTTACCCTAAAGGGAAAACTGGAAAAATATGCAATGGTAACACCCTTATTATTATTTTTTCATATAAATTTAGTTTATTTTAAGCATTTATGTCATGTATCACTTGAAGCTTGTATCTATATAGTTAGAAACCATTTATATTTAAAATATACTAAGGCAGTCATATTGTAATCATTGCTAATGTTGTATTAGGAATTGTTATCGAAATATTTTTCTTATTTTCATAGAACTAAAGCTTACATTAGCTTATCATGGTAATTAGGTTGTACTTAAAGCATTTCAAAAATGAATCAATTGTTTTTTGTACAGTTATTATTATTAGTAAGTAATTTTATTAATGGATTCATTTGAAAACTAATTCGTAAATTACAGAGATAATTATATAGGTACCTCGTCTATGAAAGTTCATTATATAAATCAAATAAATGCACCATTAGCAGTGGTTTCATCGTTTCACTTGTTCATCCGCCATTTCTACATTGTTATTAATTTATAAAGTATGAACAATAAAAAAAATACTGTCATAAATATCTTTTAATTTTAACCTCACCAGCTTTAAGGTATCAATAAAAGGGACCTATTTTCATGGAGGAAAGTAATGTGGAATAGAATAGTGGTTGGTAGCCGATCTCAAGTGGCGTAGGTTAGCAATTAGTGGATCAATACTGAGGCGATGCCGTTCCGGTGCCGAGTAGCACTCTGGTCATTATTTCAAGGTAAACGATCATGATCATGAATTCATAACCGAGCAATCTTTTGGCGTATAGCTAGATAACATTTGCCTCAATCGGCTTCTGTCTATCACAATTGAACAAAACTGAGAGTAAGTCGAATCTTTATATTCTTTATTCAGTGGATATGTCTAATGGTAAGGGCGTGGTTGCACCAACGTACTACTAAGCTTAAAACGCACAAAGCGCGGCGCAGCGTCGTTGCGTAGCGGAGGCGGTTTTTAGGTAAAGCGAACGCAGTCCGGGGGATATCGTACCAAAAAACTGCCCAAGTGCGAGTCGGATTCGCGCACGAAGGGTTCCATACCATTATCTATAAAAACGGCAGAGTCCGACTCGCACTTGGCCGGTTTTTAATATTTGTTGTTATAACGGCAATGTAAAAAAATTAAGGAAATCAACCCCATTATTCAACTAGATCAGCAAAACATTGGCCACGTAGAAATCACAAAAAACTTGGGGGTTTTAATGGATAGTGAATTACGTTTCATTGAGCACGTAAGTCAAAAGGTTAAAAACGCGTTTTACAGATTAAAAACACTGTATACCATAAGGGAACATTTGTCAGAGAAAGTACGTAAACTACTAGTAGAGGCACTCGTACTGTCTCACTTTAATTATTGCGATATAGTCTACGGGCCCCGATTGTACGCTAAAACCGCTCGGACCATACAACGGGTACAGAACGCCTGTGCCAGATTCTGCTATAACGTACCAAAACGCGCGCACATTACGCCTTTTCTTAACGAGAATAAGACCTTGAAAATGGCCGCTCGGAGAGAACTCCATCTAACAACACAGGTATACAAAATAATACAAACTCGGACTCCAGAATACTTGTTCGATAAACTCGTGTGGCCTGGGAAGAAACATCGAGGGGTTACTCGTAGGAGTATGCATACTAATAAAGTAATTATGCCCAAACATAAATCTAGGGGGTTCCGGGGAAGTTTCAAATATCGTGCCTCGAAAATATGGAATGACCTACCGCCTCCCCTGCGTACGAGTATGTCCCTACCTACCTTCAAAATTAATGTGCATAAATATTTATAACAAAAACAGTTGCGTGAACGTTGACCTCTTTTTTTTCTCTCTTTTATCATATATTATATTGAAATGCCTGTCCTTATAGTTTGCTCTTTTGCTTAACGAAATATCATTACCAATTATACACACTCAAGTATAAAGTTCCTGTTTGGTAGTCAAGCGAATGCTCCCCTTCCAGCCAGCTATTCATTTTTTTTTTTGTTTAAGCTGTGAAATAGGTGCGGGCTGAAAATCAGCGCTGTACAGCCGACCAGGCTCGCAGCAAACGCTGAGCCCGAGCCTATTGTCGCACCGTTCCTGTATATTAATTATTATTATTTTCTTTGTGCATTTGTACTTTTGTTTTGTTTTTTGCTTTCTTGCGACAATAAATAATTTTATTATTATTATTATTATTAAATAAATCATCTGTCAAAATTTCAACTGTCTAACTATCGCGGTTCTTGAGATACAGCCTGGTGACAGACAGACGGACGGACAGGCAGCGAAGTCTTAGTAATAGGGTCCCGTTTTTACCCTTTGGGTACGGAACCCTAAAAATCCGCTTAGTATTCGGTAGCACGGTAGATAGGCGGCGTGTGTGACATAGGTATAAAGTAGTAATGACAGTCGATAGTTTCGGAAAGATCAATAATGCAAAACGGCCTTCGCGCCGCGCCCGCTCTGTGCGTTTCGACCTTTACAGACCGATCAACGATAAACATGGCGCCGGCAGCTGTCACCCTATAAATACTTGTCAAACTCTCCATTTAACAGATCTCAAATACACAGAGCGCAGCGCAGGGTCGTTGCGGGGCGGAGGCGGTTTTGCGGTAAAGCGAACGCAGTCCGGAGCACGTTGCACCCAAAAACCACGCGGTATTCGGTAGAGCGGAGACGGTTTGTGTGACATATGAAGCAGTAATCGCCTCCGCCCCGCACCGCGCCGCGCCCGCTCTGTGCGTTTCGAGCTTACCTAGAGACGGTTTTGGTGCAATGGTAATAGTAATAATAATCGTATGGCATTTATTTTCGAACCGTGAGATCTTCGAGAAGACAAGTACGGTTGCCAGTTTTGTTGCACTTTTAGCACCACCCAGGGGTCACGTGTAGGGTAACGGTGGGTACTCCCTACGGACGTGGTGCAGCTTCGACCCCCCTTTGTCAAGTGAGTGGGCAACTTGACTGATAGAAGTTCTAAGCCTTTAACTTGGCTTAACGACTGCTGTCATAGACAACAGCCGGGATCAACGCGTGCCTTCCAAAGCACGGTTGCGCTCAGTTAGTAACCACTCAAAGCGGTCACCCATCCAAGAACTGACCTGCGCCCACATTGCTTAACCTCGCTTACCGCACGCGGTTCGCGGGCGCCGCTGGGCCACGAACGCTCTTGCACGCGCGGTGCAATGGTTGTTGTATTCTTTAGACCTATGCTCATAACTACTGACAACTTTTCCAGCCTTTCCATGGCTATCACATTACATTCACATTATGGTGTCAAAACAGTAAAGGCTTGGATTAGCTATGCTATGGGCTTGTTTTACCGGATTGGTAAGGGTGCGATAACCTTTAGCCCGTTTATCAAATGTTTTCGATTGATACTAAGTATCTTTATTAGTTAGTGCTACTGTGCCGAGGAAAAAATATCAGTTCATAATTAAACGCGGGAGAAGATACCATGGGCTCGACGATGAAGCTGCTGTGCCTGCTGTTGGTCGCTACACACTCGTCTGCGTTGCGTGAGTATTTTTTTACCGACTTCAATAGAAGGAGGGAGGTTCTCAGTTCGTCTACAAGTTTCCTTGTTTTTTTTAATGTATGTATGTTCCCCGATAACTCTTGACCACGTTGGCCGATTTTGATAATTCTGTTTTTGTTTTAAAGCAGGTATAATGTCGGGGGACATTGGTCCCATATAAATTTGTTGAAGGTCTGATGATGGGATCTAGGAGGAATCGAGGGAACTCCACGAATTTGATAGGCACGCATATGCTGATTTCGATATTTTCTGTTGGTAACCAAGCATTGGCTCACGGAAACCACAAATTGTGGCATAGCAAGTACAAAATTGTAGTCAGTACAAAATTATGTATGTGTGTTCCCGGATAACTCTTGGCCACGTTGGCCAATTTTGATAATTCTGTTTTTGTTTTAAAGCAGGTACCCCGACATTGGTCCCATATAAATTTGTTGAAGGTCTGATGATGGGATCTAGGAGGAATCGAGGGAACTCCTCGAATTTGATAGGCACGCATATGCTGATTTCGGTATTTTCTGTAAGTAACCAAGCATTGGCCCTCGAAAACCACAAATTTGGTGAAGCGGAACTGGTGATGATGATCACAGTTGTCTTATGGAACCCCTCAATGGTGTAGGCACTTCACAGATTCCGATGAAATTTCGTTGACGTAGCAACCAATGCTCGTAAAAATACACACTTTGAAGTGGAAATTATGGTGAGGAACTAGAGGTCAGTATGTGTTCCCTGAGGAATCGACGGAACTCCTCAAATATCATCGGCCCATATAAAATGACTTAGTTCGCATCTTGTAGTAACCACCTAATTTGCTATCGGAAAGCAGTACAGGTGGTGAAGTGAGAAGGTATGTAAAAATGTCATGTGTGTGGCATAGCGAAGTACAAAATTGAAGTTGGTTTTTTAACCGACTTCAATTTCAAAAGAGGAGGTTATCAATTCGGTTGTATGTTTTTTTTTATGTTTGTTACTCCATAACTCCGTCATTTCTCAACCGATTTGGAAAATTCTTTTTTTGATTGTAAGTATATATATCCAAGATGGTCCCGTTTTTGTCAAAACGCAGTTCTGATGATGGGATCCATGAGGATATGAGGGAACTCCTCAAATCTTAAAGGCAAACATAGAGTGATTTTTGTGTTTTTATCAACAAATCGAGCATTTCCATCCAAAAATGTGACATTTGATGAAGTGGAACTGCTGATGATGATCAGAACAGAACTCTTCAACGACGAAAAGTTCACGTTTGGCGAAATGTCCTCTTAGCTGTGTTTGTTAAGCAAGTTCTATTTTCACGGTTAATTTTTGTCATGCTCGAGTTCTGATCATGGGATCCATTAGGAATCAAGGGAGCTCCTCAAATGTGAAAGGCACTCAAATAGTGATTTTGGTATTTTCATGAACACGTTTAGCGATTTGTTCTCTTCGTTTTGTTTGTCAAGCAAGCTAGGTTTTCAAGACACATTTTTGTCAATCTTGAGTTCTGATGGAGGATTCCAGGGAGCCATTTTTATTTTATTGTATGGAATCTAAGAGTGCACCATCTAAGTATAATAATCTTTCACCGGCCTCCCCCATTGAAGTCGGTTTTTTTTTCTTAAAAATTATTTTGGTATAAATTATTAGCACCTATTTTTAAGTGCCTGCCAACTAGGCTCGAAACAGTGCTCGACGGACGGTCAGCGCGTATGCTCGGTCGGGCGTAAGCTATCGCTGTAGAAAGCATACTGTGCGTTCAGTCAGATTGATGCTCAGTTGCTCACCTTCAGCGCGTATTATGCGGCCATACAAAAATATGCGCGACCGACCATACGCGCTGACGTCGTCGGTCGAGCACTGTTTCCAGCCTTAAGGCGGACCCCCCCGTACGCTCGACTGAACTCGATTCTCCATACAAACGTAGTCTCGTTCTCATTTTAAAACGCCGTGCTGAAATAATATAAAACTTTTTATACACAATGGGATCCAGCATTAGGTCGGAAATTAGTATCTGTTGCTAAAAATTGTAATAGAAATAAAATACAGTGAGTTTTCAAGTTTTTAGGTCTTTTATGAAAACCTTAAATTCGCTGTATTTTTTCTCTATTATAATTTCGAGCAACAGCATCTAATTTCCGACCTAGATATGCCGGATCCCATTGTGTATACAAAGTTTCATGTTATTCCAGCATGTCGTTTTAAAATGAGAGCGAAAATACGTTTGTATGGAGATCAGAGCTTACTGGGGACTCTTAAACATTAAACACGACGGGTACTTATGCAGTTTTGTTTTTGTAATTATGAGAGTCTATGTCTACGCAGTGAAGCAGTGTATGGGGTTAAGGGCTGCCTTAATTCTTACCCCACCCGGCGGTCGTGACTTATGTTGGGGGTCCATTCGTCTCCTACCTTGGCGTGATGCCTACAGAGAATCATCCGCGGCCGAAGCGTTCTAAGTTACCTGGCATTTTATTTAAATACATTAACATAAAAATATTAAGAAACGAAAAAGTCTGATAAAACGGTTAAAGTATCAACACTACTCTACGCCGACCTAGCCGCCTCGCTCGACCCCCACTAAAACACCTGCGCTGGCGCGCTTGGAGACGGGTCATAATATCTAGTCTCGAACTTTTTCCGGGCCGATACGGACTCTTAAGGACACAATAAGAGAAGCATCGGGACCGAAACCCAACGGCTACGAGTCGTGAACAAAGAAACGCCAGGCTGTGCCTGGAACAAGGCGCTAGCCAAACCGCAAAAAATCTGAACTGTGTATGACGTGATCTATAAAAATATTGTTTTATCCTCTTCTTGTACATACATGATCATCTTACTTTAGGTATTGTAATAGATATAAATAATCAAATCAATTTCTTGCAAGTGTAATCTTTTGTTTTCTGTAGGTAAAATGGCAAAGACTGAACCCTTATAGGTTCCGTCATGTCCGTCTGTCTGTCTGTCTGTCTGTCTGTCAGGCATTTTACTCAAAAACCATTAAGGTTTATTGAAATAAAAAATTAAATGAAAATTAAAAAATGAAAATGATTTATTTAGGTATTGACATATTTTTACAATAGGCAAGGTTGGAGCCTCCTATTAAGCATTACAATTATGCTTGTGTCAGGAGACACCGCTCTTCCAATACAAGAAGTGGTAGTAAACCATAATAAACATACAAAAAGACATTTTTGTTACTGACATAATTTTGAAAACAGATATTAAAATAAATCATATGTATTTATTTAGCAAAGTTAACCAATTAAATGTAAGTGTATTCATCATCATCATCAGTCGTTCCCTCAATGCTGAGGATCGTGACATCATGTCCTTTTATTGCTGACCAGACTTCTCCATAGGCTCCTATCACCCGCCTTATGCATGGCCTCGTGCAGATGTAGTTGCAAGGGTGCAGTGATTTGGGCCATCTAGCGGGTGGTCTGCCCCGTGACATCCGGCCCTCAACTAAGTGTATTTTCTCCTTTCAAATTATCGCTGAAAAACTGCCTCGCTCAAACAGAGCTATAACGGCTATACAATTAGAAAAGTTGTAAATAAAAAAATTCGCGTTATAATGATGAATGAAAATAATGGATCATGAGATTAACGTATCGTTAGGTACGGTCCTAAATTTGAAACTCCTTCGTGATCCAGTTGTTTGTCGTGCAGTGACGTCGCCGCCGCGGATCGTGAAGCAGCCGACGGCGGAGGAGCAGCTGTTCATGGTGGCGCAGCCCGGCGAGGCCGACAAGCCGTTCTTCATCGAGTGCGAGGCCGAGGGAGACCCTGCGCCACAGTAAGTGACGACGTTGTTGTAGTAACGCCGTTGCTTGTCAAACACAGGCTTCTTTCTTTACTAACTAGGTCCATACCACATACCAAGAGGAAGGCTCGAGTGAGAAAGAAATGTTCTTAAACCTGAAATCTAACGACTTTTTTTCACAACAGGTACAGATGGGTGAAAAACGGCAAACTGTTCAACTACACCAGCTACGCTGATCGAATCTTGCAACAACCCGGTCGAGGTACTTTAGTCGTCACTAAGCCCCAGGAAGAGGACGTGGGCCAATACCAGTGCTTCGCGTACAACGAATGGGGCACAGCCACTGCCAACTCAGTCTTCGTACGTGAAGCGGAGTTGGAGTCGTTCAAAGATACTGACGGTCCACCGGAACATGTAACCGTTCAAGAAGGTCGCCCGATTAAACTGACCTGCCACCCGCCCAACGGCTTTCCCAAACCCGATGTCTACTGGATGTTGCTAGGCGACCAGGGCCAGCTGAAGACCATTAACAACTCCCGCATGACTGTTGACCCGGAAGGTAACCTCTGGTTCTCGAACGTGACCCGATACGACGCAAGCGACTACACTAAGTTGGCCTACATATGCGGTGTCAGCTCTCGGTTCAGGAACGAATACAAGCTCGGCAACAAGGTGTACTTAGAAGTGACATGGATATTACAGAATGGTGAAATAACATTCCCTGAACAGAACAGGTGCCGGCCCGAAAAACTATACACCACAAATAGCGACGTAGTCGCGCTGAGAGGGAAAAGAGTGGAGCTCTATTGTATATATGGCGGAACGTAAGTTGTCCCTAATTACAGCTTATAAGAAAGATACTGAGTATTCTGACAATAACTTAGCTCTAAGAAACATTTAAGCAGCTTTGGCAATTTTCTGCCGTTGTCTTATATCTTTGCATTCGTATAAGAACATAATATACGTACCAACAAATGAATACGAGTAAAGTATATCTCGCTGTAATGATAAAGATCAACTAGCTGAGTACCTATTTCCAGACCTCTCCCTCAAATAGTATGGAAGAAGGACGGGCAGAACATCCAATTCTCGCGCCGTGTGACACAGAGCAACTTCGGCAAGACGCTGGTGATCAAGACCGTACAGTACGGAGACAAAGGCGTCTACATGTGCGAGGCCAGCAACGAAGCTGGCCCCACGGAGTCCCACTCCACCAACCTCAGCATCAGAGGTTAGTGGAGACAGAAATTGGACGATTAGTGTATTGTTTTCCTATACAAATTTAGGCACCTTTTACAACGCATTGTCTTTTCTACAGCCGCCCCGTTCTTCATAGCAGAGCCTGAGTTCGAAAATGTAGTCGAAGGGGAAACCGCCACAATCCACTGCAAGGCCGACGGTTCACCCGAGCCGCAGATCAAGTGGGTGTACAACGGCGAGCCCATCGAGCGCGCGCCGCACAACCCGCGGCGCACGGTCTCTGCCGACTCCATCGAGATCGTCGGCCTCACTAAGAAGGACACCGGCAACTACGGCTGCAACGCCTCTAACTCCATCGGCTACGTCTACAAGGATGTCTACATTAACGTCCAATGTGATTAAGTTGCATTATCACACATTGCTTATGGCAGGGACATTTGGCAGTAATTTGACATGAAACCTGATGTGCTTACTCGTAAAACCGATTGTTTGGTATTGCCACATGATGTGGGAATGAGTCATTGTTAGATGAAGTACCTATTTAATGTTTTCTCAGCGACCCCACCAGAGATCAAAGAGGGTCCCTACAACTTGACGCAAGTGGACGGCTCTGAAGGGGTGATGCGCTGCCGTGTGTTCGGCGCGCCGCGGCCCATCATCAAGTGGATGCATAATGACGTCGAAATCACCGGCGGGAAGTAAGTGCAATCAGCCTGTTCATCATCATCAGCCTATATACGTCGCACTGCTGGGCACAGGCCTTCTAGATAAGAGGATACAGGCAGTAGACCCTACGCTGCACAATGCAGATTTCCTGACGACGTCTTCCTTCACAGAAAACTGTAACTATCAAATTATTTATTTCGTACATACGAGTAAATAAGTTCCTTAAAATAAAAAGTCATTTGAAACACTGCGCTACCGTAGTTTAATCATTAGATTTTAAGTAAGTACATGATTAAGTAAGTTAACTTTTCTAGATTCAACATTACGGCGGAAGGCGACCTGGTGATTCGCAAAGTGGGCTTCAGCGACGCCGGCCAATACCGCTGTTATGCGCAGAACAGCTTAGGGGAGGCATCTGCGTATGGTTCACTTGAAGTCAAAAGTAAGCTTTCACATATATGCCTCTACTATTTATTTAACCAGTACAGGGCAATAGTACATGGCACAACAGCTGACGATTAATGAGGGTAACCCTTCGATGCTCTAACCATACATACCTATGCTAGGCATATGCTAGTCTTTACTATGATATCCTTGATGCTCTATCCAAATATACCCACATGTATGGATTAGAGAATCGAAGTGTTACTCTCATCATTCATTATCATTATTTGTTAATTGTGAGGCCGAAAATGAGTAGTTAATAGTATATCGGTATTAGGAATAAGTGTTAGAACAAATCAGTACAATAAGTAAGCAGGTCCAAAAGATATCAACTGATATTAAACATAGGTCGCTTTTCAAATTACTTCATTATAGTCCACTCCACCACAAGAGATTCGTTTCCATGTTTCGTCTTCCAGTACCTGCCTAATAGTCGCCCCTCAAATACTTACCGGTCCATCGGCCCAAAATATAAATATCTGGGTCTCTTCAAGACAAGAGAGAATAGGCTATTACTGAACCAGTGAGCAACATCTTGGCCGTATCATCGCTTTCCATCAGGTGAGACTAGGGCCAATCGCTGGCCAGTCAATCGTAAAAAATGCCTTGATAGTTGATAGGTATTTCTACAGATCTCATGTCTGTCCCAGATCATGTCGCAGTTCAAGTCGCAGTTAAATCTTGCAGGATTCATAGCATTTTTTATACAACGACGGTGGAAGTGGCAAACAAGTTTACGGCAATTACGGCCTGCCTAATAGTAAGCAGACACCGTCACCTATGGACGCTTGCGACCTTAGAAGAATCACAAACGTGTTGCCAACCCTTTATTAAATTGAGGAGAGCATGGAGCTTTGATTTACTCGATATCATAGGAAGTCCACAGTCCGTAAAGAGTTACCACGTCACCGTGTCGTGCTTCTATTACCTGATTATTGTTCCGTCTTCAGGACGCACGATAATCACAAACAAGCCGGAGAACTTCGAGGTGGCGGCCGGCTCTATGGCCATCTTCCGCTGCACGTTCAACTCCGACCCCGACCTTACAACCGCTGTCACCTGGGAGTCCAAGGTATTATTTTATCATTGACCGAGCGAGCGAAGCGTCTCCGTTTCAGCTTCCGACAAAAATTCTTTCGTATGTCTGACCGGATGTTCTTTTCTACAGGTCGCATTTCTCAACCGATTCTCGTGAAATTTTGTGAGCAGGTTCGATAATTATGCAGGGTGTTTTTATAGAATTCCGTTAATTGCGAGGGCGTAATCCTGAGATGAAATAAAGTAATCTTGTCTCAGACACTATTAGTATCCCAATTCGTACCATTTTGAACATATTCAAGAATTTATTTTAGTTAATTAACACCCCTAGTATAGTATAAAAGATCCTTATTAAAAAATGTTGACGTGCGTGCCATTCGAATCTCGAATTGTCATACTTGACATTAACTTTTGCTTAACTCCACGTTAACTCTTAAGGCAAGGGTAAATGAAAACCCTTGGTGATATAATTAATTACTTTGTATTAAAATGAAAAAAAATATTTTTTTCTTGAATTTTGATAAACTAAATATGCTATGTCGTTTCTATGGCTATACACGGCTATATGCTAGAAGGAACGGAAATCAATAAAAACACCCTGTATAGATTTTTTTTGTCGAGTCAAATTTTGGAAATGTTGAAATTTGAAAAAAATAATCTTTTTGCGATGTCTACAGCTCACAGAGCCACTAGTCTTAGGTATATTCTAAGGTAATAAAGAAAAAAAAATAGTTTATTAACGCTTTAAGTAGTTTACGTAGTTACGTACTTTACCTATACCACGCCGAAGCGGAAACAGTAAAGTAGAACTATCGAGCCGATTTCGTCCAATTACTTATGTATCGAGCCCGTCTTTGAAATAAGATAGATAAAAAGTAGAACAAGTAGTTGTTCTTAAAAAACTGCCTAAAATAACATCTATTTCAACAAAATTAGGTCTTGTCAGCCTCTTAATTAAGAAAGTGTCACCTAAGGGTCTTCAACTCTTCACTCAGCCTGGTGTCACTTGGGTGTCACGAAGCGAGTCACAGGATACGCGCCGCGGCGTTGATTTTCAGTGAATCCATTAATAACACCTGCTTTTAGGTCAACTTGTCGTCTATCTCGCATTTAGGACAACTCTATCGCAGCTCTCAGCCCAGTGCGAGAAAAGGCATCCTAACTGTAACTGCAGGATAATTTATTTTTACCCAGGACAGTACCCAATTATATGTATGTATGTAATGGATCGTTTAGGCCCAGCATTTCTACAAATTCCTTATTCTATACAGATTCTCATGTCTAGGGATTCCCAGTGCTACAGATTCCCAATTCAGTAACACAAACAGGTAGCCTTTGCTGCAAGAAATCAGTGAGCAAAATTCGGTTATTCTGAAGAAACGTAAGCAGAATTAAGAGTTTATAGAATTGGGAATGTGTAGAGTTGGGAATCTGCATGATGATCTTCATGTAGAATTAATAATCTGTAGAGATAGGGAATATGTAATGGAAATCTGTGTAATTGGGAACAAACCTAAATAGACAAGGTATAGTGTGTGACTCCTACTTCAATCTTTTCAAAGCTAACGGGAACAATGTTCTAGGACCATTGAAATGGAAATAGTACATTACGATACAAGTGCAGAGAACAGGAAATTCGTAACGAGTGGTGATAAATTAAAACACGACCGAATGGAGTGTTTTAAATCGACACGAGTTGCGAATTACCTATTCGCACGTGTATCGTACCTACAACGTTTTACAGTACATAAGGCTCTTTAAAGTTTCGACGTATGCACGTAATCTGCTGATTACCGCACTCGTGCGGTAAAGTAGCACCATATGTATTGTAATAGTACATTACGATACAAGTGCAGAAAACAGGAAATTCGCAACGAGTGGTGATAAATTGAAACACGACCGAAGGGACTGTTTTAAATCGACACGGGTTGCGAATTACCTGTTCGCACGTGTATCGTACAACGTTTTACAGTACGAATGGCTCTTTAAAGTGTCGACATATGCACGTAATCTGCTGATTACCGCACTAGTGCGGTAATATAACACCATATGTACTGTAAATTATTTTACACCACACCTTGCCAAAAAGCGCGTTTTTCCGCACGCTGCGCGTCCGAAAAAACCTACCTTTTGGCTAAGTGGTGACGTAAAATTGTGTACAAAACACGGGTCGTAAAACAGAAAGCCCTCTCTCGCATATTTATGACCCTCGCCGGCGGCTCGGGCCTCAAACATCTGTGATATCGGCCTTTCTTTGTTTTACAACCTTTGTATCGTAATTTACTATAACTGAATCACATCTCGGCGTCATCCTCGCTCGTTCCGAAAACGCTATTAAATATTCTTTTTTTTTAAAGGGAGAGACAATGGACTTTGATGTCGAGCCGCGCTACAAAATGGCCAACGATTACTCGCTGCTGATCTTCAACAGCACGGCACATGACGCGGGGCCCTACACGTGCGTCGTCAGGACCCCCATCGATGAGGCCCGGGCGCAGGCCACTCTCACTGTGAAAGGTAACACAACTGGCAAGTTCTGTTGACTCAGAAGTCGATTCGTATCCTAACGACTTCCCTAGTTGAAAACAATTGAGTGGCGAAAATTAAGTCATATTATTGACGGCCTGTTTAGCCTAGTTGTTAGTGACACTGCCTCCGATGCTAGAGGTCCCGGGTTCGAATCCCGGCCGGGGCATTATTTGTGCATTTAGCACGGATATTTGTTCTTGGGTTTTGGATGTTTTCTATGTATTTAAGTACCTATGTATTTATCTATATAAGTATGTATATCTAGTACCCATAGTCCACGCTTTGCTTAGTTTGGGACTAGGTCGATTTGTGTAAGGTTGTCCCTCGTAATTTATTTATTTTATATTAGATCCAGCTTGCCCACAAATATTTATCGTGGCTAAGTAAGCCAATGGCGCCGATTCATATTATTACCTTGTAGGATTGAACGTTGTCAAATGATAGGGGGTCTAAAGTAGATATAGTCACATATAGTGAGTAAGTACATGATAATTTTAGTACCTTGTCACTCACTATCCTGACGCACCGCAACTGTCGCAGTATTGTTACGTTAGTGCGATAAAGTACTAAAATGATCATCTACATTTGCTGTTGACTATATGTAAATAAAACTAGTTATGTATGCAACAATTATTTAGCCATACATACTTACCATACTAAGACCGTGTAGGATATCAGGTCAATACTGATAAAAAAAATGTGACCGATATCGATATCGGATCAGGCAATGTTTTCCATACATTTTCCTTGCTCGGATCTGATACCGTTAAAATGTATGGAAACGTGAACGATATCAGATCGGGCAATGTTTTCCATACATTTTCCTTGCTCTGATATCGGTGTCGAATCCGATACCTTTAAAAATGTATGCAAATGTGACTGATATCGCGGATCGGGCAATGTATTCCGTACATTTTCCTTGCTCTGATATCGATGTCGGACCCGATACCGATAAAAATGTATGGAAATGTGACCGATTTCGGTTCGGGCAATGTTTTCCGTACATTTTCCTGGCTCTGATATCGGTGTCGGATCCGATACCGTTAAAAATATATGGAAATGTGAGTGATATCGCGAATCGGGCAATGTATTCCGTACATTTTCCTTGCTCTGATATTGGTGTCGGACCCGATACCGATAAAAATGTATGGAAATGTGACGGATTTCAGATCGGGCAATGTTTTCCGTACATTTTCCTGGCTCTGATATCGGTGTCGGATCCGATACCGTTAAAAATGCACGGAAATGTGGCCTATTTAGGATCGGGCAATGTTTTCCATACATGTTCCTTGCTCCGATATTGGTGTTGGATCCGCTACCGATGAAAATGCATGGAAATGTAACCGAACTTTAAACACTAATGGTAATCTAATGCATGTTCCTGCAAAACTGTTTTATATAACAGATTGCCCGCAGGTGTGCAGGTAATACGATACGAATCTCTATAAAAACTTACTAACTAGATATTCATCATCATCATGTCAGCCGAAAGACGTCCACTGCTGGACATAGGCCTCCCCTAAAGACTTCCACAATGACCGGTCCTGCGCCACCCGCATCCAGCGGACACCCGCGACCTTCACCAGGTCATCGGTCCACCGTGTGGGGGGCCTGCCCACGCTACGCCTTCCGGTACGTGGTCGCCACTCGAGAACCTTTCCGCCCCAACGGCCATCAGTTCTACGTGCTATATGCCCCGCCCACTGCCACTTAAGTTTAGCGATTCGGAGATATTACCATAATAAATTAACAACATAATGTAGGTAGCCGTAAGTGCCGTAACATAAACTATTATTTATTTTTATTTACAGCCGGAAGCTTTTAGCACCTTGGGCGGCGACAAACTATCATTTTCAGTGACCGCTGAACGTAAAGCTTCTCACCCACACCCTATTTCTTTACACGTTTAATACTTAGCAAAGTATCGAAACTTTTCTCTGTAATAAAGTTTTAAGAGTAAAATGTGTGACTTTCTTTTGAATATACTCGTACATCGAATGGTTAGTTGTGAATGCGACATGTTCTTGTGATAGATTAGTGGCCCATTTCACGAAACTTAACTTTGTCCTTTTAGACGCCAACGACAGATAATCCGTCACGAGTGTCACGACGTGCAGTGCTATATTATCAACCTACGTGCATTTCTATATGCTGTAACTACGCGCTTGATATTCCGATGTCATGGCGTGTGTGTTACAGCTTTTATATTTGACAGAGCGTTGAAAAGGTTAACAGCTAACCTGGATAGTCGTTATTCGGTGCGCTCTACACGATTAATATTATCACAATACTGGTGTGTCAATATTATCGGCGTTTTCAAAATTGTTTGGATTATGCTTCAATATTCGCCAATATTCACGTGATACAGTATCAACAGTATGCGAGTGTATCGCGTGATACCTAATATTCACCGTGTAAAATGCTCCATTTGGTCTAGCGCCTCAATGTTGCCAGTTTTGACATGTAAAATTATAATTTGTATTTTATATTGCTGAAATAAGACCAGTAAAAAATAGGGCTCCCAAGCCTGAAACTGGCAATACTGATAAGCTGTAACTAGTGGACTTTTTAACCGACTCCTAAAAAAGGAGGTTTTCAGTTTGACCCCTACGTTTGTTTCGTCAAGTGACAAATTCCTCCACAAGTCTGATGCCCATATACAAAAGCAGACTCATGGTCATCATGGCAGACTTGTGACTCAAGACTAGAATGCTTCAGGGACGAGCAGTCATAATTAAATCTTTAGTAAATATGTAAAAAATGTTGTCTAATTTTAACGCCCTAGAGCAGAAATGTTGAATTAAAATTCCTTCATCACTTTCATTTCACGTCAGCCCTAGAAAAAAACATAGGTACTCTATTATAATTTTTAAGATCTATATATAAGTACGTCCGCGATCAAAGTAATGTATGCTTTATAATATAAATACTGGGTATGATGCACTGGAGACAACAAGTGTGGCGTTATATATGCAAACTATTTGCTAATCAGCCACTTCAATATTTATGTCAAGATACGATGTTCTTTTATTAGATTGACAGTTGTCAATAGGGAAAAATGTCCTGTATGATTTTTATGTTTCTGTTCTAACTTACTATATTATTGTCGATAAGAATATACTGCTATCAGTGATCTCCAGTATTTAATTCCTTCCTGCCGGCCGACCCTTGAACACTATCAATATAAACACGGGAGGCTTTGAACATCTCTCGCCCCCCAAATTGGTGACCCGCTTCGTTTGAATCAATTCGGCTTGGACTGAGGTGAGACCAGCTTCGCGGCACGACGCCGATGGTTCCCGGCGTTTGGAACAACACCGCACCGAGCGTCGTCAACTGCTCGCGCATAATCTGGACACCCAAGTAAGGAGTTGCAATTTTCACTTTTGACGTCTACCAACGGCCTACGACTTCGAACCGCCCTTGATAATTGGGCGGGCGGTCTGCTTCGTCAACATTTAAAACATTGTGTTTTTTGCGATACGGAAATCCGAACTATACAGTGTGTTTCTTTAATACTCGCATTTTCACGTAAAATCTTAACTATACAGTGTGTTTTTTAATACTCGCATTTTCATGAAAAATCTGAACTATATATACAGTATGTTATTTTTGGACATTCAAGTAACTCACATGATTCTGGACATATTTTTGATACATTTTTGTGTTTAATTATTGTTAAATTTAATCCTTGTTTTGTGTTTGGTGTTATTATTTGCGTTCTTTTAAATAGTTTTAAATACTTATGTGTAAAATATTGCCTCTTTATGCTGATTTGTACATTATTGTGTTATTTGGAGGTTTGTCTTTTGTGTGCGTTGTGGTTTGGTCGTGGTATTCGCAGGTTAAAATGTCTGTTGAGGACCTGCAGGCCCAGCTGGATGCCCTGAGGGCACAAAACGTCGCATTACAAGCCCTGTTAACTCCACAAGAGGAGCATGAACCTATTCCTGCTAAAGCTATCTGCGGAATTTCTTTCAAGTTGCCGCCGTTTTGGGCAGACAGACCTGCTGTTTGGTTCGTCCAAGCAGAGGCCCAGTTTCATTTGGCAGGTATTAAAAGCGACATGACGAAATTCAGCCATGTCATTAGCATTATCGATCAAAGGCTCATCGGCGAGATCGAGGATATTGTTATGCACCCGCCTGAGGAAGACAAGTACAAAACTCTTAAACAAGAGCTCATCCGGCGTCTCTCCATATCCGAACCGCAACGGGTGGAGCGCCTCCTCAGCGAACAAGAACTCGGGAGCAGGAAACCTTCCGCATTCCTGAGGCACCTTCAATTCCTGTCAGGTAACTCTAAGGATGACAGCATCCTTCGTCAGCTGTGGATGCGACGGCTGCCGACTCAGGTTCAGGCGATCCTCAACGCACAATCAGACCTGAGCTTAGACAAATTAGCTGAGCTCGCTGATAAAATAATAGAGGTCGCTCCTGGACCATCGCAAGTTTACACGGTTGATAAAAATGAACTTTCTGACCTCGCTTCTTTATTCGATCAGCTCAATAAGTTGAGCCAGCAAGTCGCGGCTCTTACCGATGAGCGTCAGCGCGGCAGATCCCGCGCCTGTTCATCGTCACAAAGTTCCAGCCGCCGTAGCACGCCGACCAATACTGCTAGGATTTGCTGGTATCATAAAAGGTACAAGACTAGGGCAGCTAAGTGTATCCCGCCTTGCAATTGGACTTCGGGAAACGCAACCAGCAGTCAGTAGTGGCGGAATCTGACTGCTGCTCAGTTGATCCTCCTGGCCGCCGTCTTTTCATCACGGACAGCACCAGTTCCTTGTCGTCACTGGTTCCGATCTGTGTTGCTTTCCATTCCGTTGGCTCCGTGAACGGAGAAGACCCACGGATTGGCAACTCAGCGCTGCCAATGGCAGCACCATCAAAACCTTCGGAACCGTCCAACTAAAACTTGACTTTGGACTACGGCGCGTTTTCACCTGGCAGTTTGTGGTGGCTGATGTTAATACAGCCATCATCGGTTCGGACTTTCTGTCCCACTACCACCTGCTGCCTGATTGTCACCACAAACGGCTTGTTCATGGTAAAACCGGCCTTAAAGCCACTGGTACTACTGCTGACACTTCGCAGTCTAGCATCAGGTCAATTGGTTTACCGAACTCTGCGTATGCACAAGTGCTCGCTGATTTCTCTGACATCACCAAGCCTCCTGGATTTCTACGGTCTGTTAAGCACAACACTGTGCATCATATTAGGACTACCGAGGGCCCACCCATTTCCTGCCGTCCCCGTCGTTTGGCACCTCAGAAATTATCTGCTGCCAAGAAGGAATTTGAGGACATGGTGCGGAACGGAATAGCACGACCATCTGAGAGTGCTTGGTCCTCTCCTTTACATATGACTCCAAAGAAGGACCAGTCTTGGCGTCCTTGCGGGGACTACCGCGCCTTGAACGCCAGGACTATTCCCGATCGTTATCCAGTTCGTTACATCAACGACTACGCGCACAACCTTGCTGGAGCTACCATCTTTAGCACGCTTGATCTTGTGAAGGCATACCACCAGATCCCCGTAGCTGAGGACGATATCCCCAAGATCGCCATCGTTACCCCGTTCGGCCTCTTCGAGTTCCCTTTCATGACGTTTGGATTGAGGAATGCTGGCCAAACTTTTCAACGGTTCATCGATGAGGTCACGCGGGGTCTCGATTTCGTTTTTCCGTATGTGGACGACATACTTGTCTTCTCAGCTGATGAGAACCTTCACAAAAAACACTTGCGGATCCTTTTCAAGCGTTTGCAAGACTACGGTCTTGTATTGAATCCGTCCAAGTGTGTTTTCGGCGTTAAAGAGGTCGTATTTTTAGGTTATAATGTCAGTTCTGAAGGCACTCGTCCTCCTCAAGAGCGCATTCAGGCTCTTATTGATTTTCCTCCTCCAAAGGACGTTCAAGGTGTGCGCCGGTTTCTCGGCATGATAAACTACTACCGTCGTTTTATTCCCCACGCTGCGCAATATCAAGCACCACTTATAGATGCAGTAGTCGCCATTAATGGCAAGGGTGCCAAGCCATTCTTATGGACATCCGAGCTTTTGGAACACTTCGAGGCATGCAAGTCAAGCCTTTCGAATGCAACTCTACTGCAGCATCCGGTCAACGACGCACCCCTTGGCTTGTTCACGGACGCTTCCAGCGTTCATGTTGGTTCCTGTCTTCAGCAACTAATTAACAACCAGTGGTGCCCTCTTGCATTTTTAGCAGAAAGTTGACTCCTCAGCAAAGTCAGTGGCCAGCTTATTAACGATTAATCTGGGGAGTATTGTGTTCAATATAAATAAGTCATAGCTGCATTTTATGTTACATTAAATAACATTTAACTTGAATACTTCCCGTATTAAATTAATAAGTAACTACAAGCATAACCTCACTCGGAACTGACATCGGACTCGGTCAGCTGATTCATAACTTTTATGCCAATTGTGTTTCACTCTGTCAAATATTCTTTTCATACATATTTTCACTCTTATATTCACAATTCAATTCTGCCTTCTACGTTCATATTTATATTCTATCTATACACTTAATATCTGTTCAGTCCTACTCTCTCTCGACTGTGCTTTCCTTGCTTGGTGTTTAGTCGTGTTGCCATCATATTTCAGGTGCTGTGGAGAGCTGTGTGTCCAGCTAGCTCAACATGTCTAGCTCAGTTATGACACGCAAGGCCACAGTACGTGAACTGGAAAGGAAATTAAATGCAACACTCAAGGAACTAAAGCAATCTAAATCTCTGTGTGACCAGCTACTGCGGGAACGAGATGAAAGTGAAGAGGAGGTTAAATTGATTATTCAAAAAAACACAGGACTCAAATGTGAGTTAGCCAACCTGGATGCTTTGCATGCGGATACTGTCATACAGCGTGACCATCTGTTGGAGAAACTGAACAGTCTTCAAGAGTGCTGTGATATCCATGAGCGGACACTGCAACGTGTGGATCACCTAGAGTATGAGCTCTCCGATGCCCACAAGGTGGTCCGTCAATTGCAAGAAGAGGCAGAGAGCCAGCAAATAAACAACACTCAGCGGCTCTTTGAAGAACTTGTGACACCAAACGCTTATGCAAAGCATTGCAGCAATTTTGGACCTTCTAGTGTAATAGATTTGACAGAGGACTCCTTTTATGATAAGCAAGTTTGTTTTAAAAGTTATAAGAAATACAAAAAGTATGTTAAGTTAAATAGATTTATAAAAAAATCAAAACGATTGTACAGACAGTATAATAATATTCATAAAATTACTCAATTGAGAAAAAATCATGTCTGTGTCTTGAAAGAGTTAAATTCTTACAAAGAGCAATTATGCTACAGTAGGACCATTTATGAAACGGACACTGACAAGCTGCAAGCCGAACTGAACAGATTACAAAATTCTTTGAAAGATCTAACTAATAAATATGTAATGTCTCAGAAGCAAATTAGTGAACATATCCTGGCAGC
This sequence comes from Notocelia uddmanniana, assembly GCA_905163555.1. NCBI lineage: Eukaryota > Metazoa > Arthropoda > Insecta > Lepidoptera > Tortricidae > Notocelia > Notocelia uddmanniana. The sequence goes on from LR991057.1 coordinate 5,770,179, forward strand.
GGATGAACTGCTGGAGCTGTGCCACCACAACGAGGAATGTTTGGAAGCACTGCTTACCAAGCAGTCTTGGTGTGAATGTGAGTATGCGCTCCGGCAGGCTCACCCTCTGCCCGGAGATGCAGTTTACTCATCTGTGTCGAACAGCAGCTTGCCGGTGTCACCGGAAAAAATAACCCCAGCCTGTAATAATGTAAATAGAACTCTGGTTTTCTCAGATAGGGTAGGACGAGGATTGGGCAAAATTTTATGTAATAATATTCAGAACAGCTGTGTTATAAATTATTGTATGCCCGATGCCTCATTTGAAAAAATCATAAATAATATTAAAGATGTCCATATAAATGAACAGACTACAATTGTATTAATGTTAGGTGATGGCTCAAATATTAGGTACTCTGAGATGAAGACTGAGTTCGAATGCCTGTCAAAGCTAGGTGCTAAAAATGTTATTATAGGCGCGTTACCCTATTCTGCTTCTCCTTGCAGTGCTAACAGTCATGCGTGTAATCTCAATAAGCTTATGTATAAGCTGACGTGCCGTCATAGTGACGTTATATTTTTTGACACTAATAATGCTATTAGTGATTACCGTATTACAACTGACAGACTTGCTAAATCTTTAGCATCTTTTATTAATTCCGTTTTTGGAAATATAAGCTCCCCCTCCCCCTTGGATAGGACGACATCTCCAATAGCGGATTTGTCTTTAAACTGACTGTTGGGACAATGGAGAAGCACAATAGTGTAATTTTATTACACCAAAATATAAATCGCTTCACTGGCAAAATACTAGATTTAGAATTATTTACAGAAGAGCTTAATGTAGATGTAGTCTGCTTAACAGAAACTTGGTTAAAGAATCATATGATGAAATTTAATGTAAATAATTACGTATTGGCCAGCGCATTCAACAGAACTACCGCAGAGGGTGGTGGCTCTATTATTTTAGTGAAAAATGGGTTAACTTTTAAAGAACGTAAAGACCTCTCAGGTTGTTCTGTTGATCGTGTTTGTGAGATTGCTTGTGCAGAGACGGATCAGTATCTGATATTTTGCATTTATAAACCACCATCAGGTGACTTAATATCTTTTATAGAAATTATGGAGGATGTACTTAGTAAAGCAATAAGTGGTAAAAAACCAGTAGTGGTCTGTGGCGACTTTAATATCGATATTTTATCACAATCAGTCGAAAAAGATAAGTACATCACTCTTTTTAAATCGTTCAATTTTGACTACTTATTTGAAGCACCTACCCGAGTTACTCCGACCTCTGCCACTTGCATAGATAATATTTGGTTAAACTGTCCTCATCTAGACAGAAGCATAGTGAATGGAGTCCGGTCGGATCATAAAGCTCAGATGGTCAGGCTACCTTGCGAAGTAAAACCTCCAGATCGCGTTATAGAAATAAGACCCCTGAGTAAAAGTAGACTAGAACTACTAAAGTCAAATCTACTAGTCGCCATGCCGAACACCCAGGTAGAATCAAATGATCCGAATGATCAATTCAAAATGCTTCTGAATACAGTGTGTAACGAATTTAATAGGACTTGTAGTAAAAAGCGTATTAAAATAAACAATAAAATGAGATTTAATGATTGGGCAACTACCGGAATTCGAAAGAGTAGAGATAACTTATACCAACTTTATGAAAGGAGATCTTGCACCACTGACGAACGCTTCCATCAGTATGTTAGGGATTATTCCAAATTATTCAAAACAGTGTGCACAAAGGCAAAAGCAATGCACTTGAATAATAAAATAAAGTCCTCAGATAACAAAGCCAAGACTGTCTGGAAAATAATAAACACAGAGACTGGGCAGAGAAGTAATAAAGAGTCCACGATTTCTTTGAAAATAGAGGATAATTTAATTACTAATGCACTAAAAGTAGCCGATGAATTTAATAATTTCTTTTCCAAAATTCCTATAGTCACGACTCAAAGTTTGGCATCATCTACCACAATAGCAGAATCCCTTCTGAATGAGAACGTAAAATTAGAGTCACTAAATATTTTCAAATTTCATCATGTTTCTCCTCTAGATGTACTGAAGTCTTTTAAAATGTTAAAAATAAAGAGGACTGAGGACTTATGGGGCGTGTCAGTCATGGTACTGGAATCTATTCTCGAGGTCGTTGCACCCACTCTAGCTCTCATTTTTAATAGTTGTGTAGACAATGGCATTTTTCCAGACTTAATGAAGTGTAGTAAAGTAGTTCCTATTTTCAAATCAGGTCATAGAGATAATCCTTCTGATTATCGTCCAGTTTCTATCCTACCTGCGTTTAGCAAAATATTCGAAAAAATAATGCTTACGCAATTGGTTTCTCATTTTAATTCACACAATATTTTGCACGCACAGCAGTTCGGTTTCACGAAAGGTAGATCAACTACTGATGCAGGTGCAAGTTTAATAAAATTTATTTTGCAGTCTTGGGAAGAGTCATATGACGCCATTGGAGTGTTCTGTGACCTTTCCAAGGCTTTTGATTGTGTAGATCATGGAACTTTAATTTGTAAGCTTAATTTCTATGGTATCAGAGGACATGCATTGGATCTTATGAAATCATATTTAACACAGAGAAATCAAAAGGTAGCGATAAATAAAGCCCTTTCGTCAGAGACAGTGGTAGAGATGGGAGTACCTCAGGGGTCTATTCTAGGCCCTTTCCTGTTCCTTGTTTATGTAAATGATCTACCATATATGGTAAGCCGAAGATCAGGCATTGTAATGTTCGCAGACGACACCTCATTACTGTTCAAGGTAAATAGGAAAGATACTGAACTCATTGAACCAAATAATACCCTGTCCATGATATCTGACTGGTTTGCTGCCAATAACTTAGTGTTGAATCCGAAAAAAACTAAATGTATGAAATTCTCTCTAGCGAACTCGTCAAATAGAAACTTAGATACAAATATTAAACTTAATGGCCAAACATTAGAATTTGTTACGTCAACTGTATTCTTAGGTATTACATTGGACTCAAAATTGCAGTGGGGTTCCCATATAACAGCGATAGGAAGTAGGTTGAGCTCTGCTGCATTTGCAGTCAGGAGAATAAGGCAGCTTACCAATGTGGCAACGGCACGGTTAGTTTACTTTGCTTATTTTAATAGTATAATTACTTATGGTCTAATCTTGTGGGGATCAGCTGCAGATATTGAAACTGTTTTTATTTTGCAAAAAAGGGCTATCCGGGCAATTTATAACTTGGGGTCGCGTGACTCATTAAGAGAATTTTTCAAAGAAATAGATATTCTAACCCTGCCGTCCCTATACGTATTTGAAATAATAATGTATGTTAGGAAGAATTTGTGCAATTTCCCAACGAACGCTGATAAACCAATAGCCACCAGAAACACTGGGAAACTGAAAATAACCTTCTATAGACTAGTAAAGGCGAAAAAGTCGTTCTTGGGAAATTGTATTAAATTCTACAATAAAATTCCAAAACACATTACTGAACTTAGCAATTCTAAATTCAAATCTGTAGTAAAACAAACACTTATTTCAAAAGCATATTATAAGGTAAACGATTACATCATGGACAGGGATGTTTGGCAGTGATAGTGTCCTGCACGGCTAATCTATCGCGAAAATAGGTTTTCTACTGTAGCTTGTTATTTTTGTAGTAACTGAGACTGTAATTTTATATTTAACTACCTATACAATGTATATTGTTTTGAAAAAATGACACCTCGCCGAGTTTCTTACGCCGGTTCTTCTCGTGGCAGAGGTTTATTTTTCCGAACCGGTGGTAGTTTATTGACGTTCATAGGTGCATGTAATATGCCTAATTTGAAGAATAAACTACTTTTACTTTTACTTTTTTTTTACTTTATTACCGAGAGCTTCTGGCGGTGTACGAAAGCGTACAGCACTTCCGCCACATTCTCGAGGTTCAACATGTAACCATTTATACTGACCATAAGCCGCTGCTGTACGCTTTTGTACAGCGTCGCGAGAAACTTCCACCATCGCAACTGAACCAGTTGTCATTCATCGGTCAATTTACGATGGACATCCGTTACATCAAAGGAGAAGACAACGTTGTTGCCGATGCGATGTCACGTGTGGAAGCCATTTCGTTGGAAGAAGACTACGAAGCCCTTGCTAAGTCTCAAGAAGAGGACCAAGAGCTCGCCAACCTGCGTCAAGGAGATTCCAGCCTTCAGTTTTCTCGAGTTGCTGTCCCTGGCACTGACGTCTCCATTCTTTGTGACGTATCCACTGGCAAGCCTCGTCCCTATTTGACCCCTTCGTTTCGTCGTGTGGTGTTGACAAGCTTCACAACTTGAGTCACCCCGGCGTTAGGGCCACTACACGACTTTTGGTAGGACGCTACGTTTGGCCTTCCATTCGGAAAGATTGTCGCAGGTGGGCACAGACTTGTCTTGCCTGCCAGCGCAGCAAAGTTTCTAGGCATACTTCAGCTCCCCTAGGCAGTTTCGAGCAACCATCTGGTCGCTTCATTCACGTGCACATTGACATCGTCGGTCCGCTCCCTGTCTGCGATGACTACCGTTACTGTCTCACAGCTATTGACAGGGTATCCAGGTGGCCAGAGGTATGGCCTATGCGTACCATTACCGCAGAGGAAGTAGCTGATACTTTCGTGCAAGGATGGATTTCTCGCTTCGGTGTTCCTTCTATCATCACCACTGATCAGGGCACCCAGGTCGAGTCCGATCTTTTCCGGCGCCTTATGCACACCTGTGCTACTAAGCGTATTCGGACAACTGCATACCATCCTTCCGCGAACGGAATGATTGAGCGCCTACATCGCCAATTAAAAGCTGCACTTATGTGCCACTCCAGCTCCTGGACGCGCGCTCTTCCGCTCGTTCTACTCGGCATGCGTACCGCCTACAAGGAAGACTTGAAGGCTACTGCAGCCGAGATGTTGTATGGCGAATCTCTACGTTTACCAGGAGAGATGTTAGTATCCGAGCCTGGCAATGATCGATTCGACGATCCTGCTGATTTCGTCGTTCAGCTGAGACGCAAAATGTCGTCTTTTCGTCCAGCACCAGTTTCTCGCCATTCAACTCCCGCTATCTTCGTATCGAAAGAACTACCGACTGCATCTCATGTCTTCTTACGGGATGATACTGTTCGACGTCCGTTGCAGCCTCCCTATAGCGGTCCTTATGTTGTATTACAGCGTTCGACTGACGGGAAAACCATGACGTTGGCTGTTAAAAACAGAGAGGTCGTGGTGAGCATTGACAGAGTCAAGCCAGCATTTGTTGACGTGGATAATTGTCCTAGCTCTGACTCAACAGTTCCTTCTGTTTCGCCGCCTCAGGATTTGTCTCTAGCGCAGCCAGCTGGACTTGCACCTTCGCCTAAGTCTGCGAATACTAATACCACTACCACTACTTTTTCAAATCGACCACATACTACTCGTTCAGGTCGCCACGTGAGATTTAAGGGTAATGATAATTATTGTTATTTTTAGTTTTAAGTTTTGTACACTTTTATTTTATCTGCTTTTTCTTTCTCCGTGGGGGGGTGGTGTGGCGTTATATATGCAAACTATTTGCTAATCAGCCACTTCAATATTTATGTCAAGATACGATGTTCTTTTATTAGATTGACAGTTGTCAATAGGGAAAAATGTCCTGTATGATTTTTATGTTTCTGTTCTAACTTACTATATTATTGTCGATAAGAATATACTGCTATCAGTGATCTCCAGTATTTAATTCCTTCCTGCCGGCCGACCCTTGAACACTATCAATATAAACACGGGAGGCGTTGAACATCTCTCGCCCCCCAAACAAGCAAGTGACGAGCACTGTGACATTTACCTTATTTCCGCGCATAGAAAAAAAAATGCGCATTTATTTTGTAACACAGCTAAGAAGGCGTAAGACGGCGTGGAAATTAGCTTGTTTTACTGTTAATTTAGAATACCATGGCCGGACAAACTCGTGACAGTTGTGACGGGGAAAACAATGGCCGACCATTTACTGTAATGATTACAAATGCCACAATAAGCTAAAATTATTTTATTAATAATTTTTAAGAAAAAAAAACCGAATTCAATGGTCGGTGAAAGATTATTATACTTAGATGGTGCACTCTTAGATTCCATACAATAAAATAAAAATGGCTATAAGTATGTTTATAACGGTAGAAGACTAAGTACCCTCAATTCCTCATGGAATCATAGAAAAGCCTTGCTTGCTTGACAAACAAAACGAAGAGAACAAATCGCCAAACGTGAACTACGCGTCGTTGAAGAGTTCCGTTCTGATCATCATCAGCAGTTCCACTTCATCAAATGTCACTTTTATGAATCAAAATGCTTGATTAGTTCATGAAAATACTAAAATCACTATTTGTGTGCCTTTCACATTTGAGGAGTTCCCTCGATTCTTAATGGATCCCATCATCAGAACTCGAGCATGACAAAAATCAATCGTGAAAATAGAACTTGCTTAACAAACACAGCTAGAAGGACAAATCGCCAAACGTAAACTTTTCGTCGTTGAAGAGTTCTGTTCTGATCATCATCAGCAGTTCCACTTCATCAAATGTCACATTTTTGTATGATAATGCTCGATTTGTTGATAAAAACACAAAAAACACTATATGTTTGCCTTAAAGATTTGAGGAGTTCCCTCAATCCCTCATGGATCCCATCATCAGAACTGCGTTTTGACAAAAACGGGACCAACTTGGATATATATATACTTACAATAAAAAAAAGAAAATCGTTTAAGAAATGATGGAGTTATGGAGTAAAAAACATTAAATAAAAAAAAACATATAACCTCCTCTTTTGAAATCTTGAAGTCTGTTAAAAAATGCTCGTGTCTTCTTTTATAATGCGGACTTCTAAGGTATTCTCTGCCGGCGTCTGTATTTCCGAGTGAATAGGCATCTTCTGGGTGAGCTCGCTTCATCGACGGCCTCATCTTTGCCCCCCGGCTAGATGCTGGCCAAGAGCAATCCCCTTTTTAATAAAAAAAAAACAGAAGTTATATTTCGTATTTACTTATAAATGTAGGAGCAGTGGTCGCGGGCAGCGGGCCGTGTGTCGTACATTTAGCAACATAAATTTTAGTCCTCACAGCGCGTTTCTCAACGGTTTTCTTGACAGAAGAAGACTGCTTGGGAGGTGGTTTTTTTGTTTCACGTTTCTATTGTGCTTTTAACACCAGCAGGGCTAGCACATCTTACACCCGCGACTCAGGAACCCGCTCGCTAGGTGGGCAGTTGTTTCGTAGGCGCTTTCCGCTACATACGGCTTTTTTCGCATCCAATAGCGCCACTCGTTAGTTACGCCACACGATAGACATTAAAAAGCGGCCAAGTGCGTGTCAGGGCACGCGCAAAGGGAACCGCACCGACACCTATTAGTGCACATTTCAAACCACTATACCCAAAAAGGTCGTATCTTCATAGGGAACTCACGGCACTTACGTCCTTTTGTTTAGGCAAGACAGTTTTTCAGCGATACTATAAACCCGTAGACCTATCTTGTTCAAACCAAAAATCATTAAAATTATTTATTAAAGTTCACCACCTCTATTTTTTTCGGAATTTTATACTTCATAGTTTAGAAATTAGAGGGCGAAGACACTTTTTAAGACTTTGACATCTAATATTTCGCCAACGGTTGTCTTAGGTATATGAATTGTTATTTTTAGAAACCTCTATATCATTTTTGAAGACCTATCATCCTAGGCGTGTGAGGTATCTATAATTCTGTACCCCACACGCCTATATTAGTTAAAAAGCACAATTATCAATCTGATTTTGAAAAGAAGGGACAAGCAGGCAGCAGCCCCCTTTTGTAAGTAGGTACACTATACGGCCTAACAGAGGCGGCAACGTTCATTGGGTGGCATGCAAAAAAAATGTACATAGTTAAGGTTTAATTTTCTCATTTTCGTAACGAAAGTTACCTATATAAAATATATGACTAATTGTCGTTACGAAAATGAGAAAATTAAAGCAAAGATTAAATTAAAGCCTTAACTATGTACATTTTCTTTGCAATCTAACCCATTAGGTAATTAATGAAAATAAAACGTAAGTAAAAACAAATTTATTTAAAAGCTTAGTGTATACAGAATAATAATGTATCAACCAGTGCAAAACAAGATTATAATAAGTTAGTGTTATAATTTACTAGTTAAGTATTGTTAATTACGTTATTGCGATAATGACGAAAATTAATTGCAGATGAGCTTCCTATTATTATGCGTACGTAATTAATAAGGTGAACTAATATATCAATACAATAATTTAATTTGCCAATTAAGAAATCGATGTAGGCTATTCAATACTTATAATACCGATACAATTAACAATCTTATTTATAAACGCTAGGTCCGATTATCAAAATATAATACATCAGAATAAGAGGATAAAATCGACCTAGTATCACAAATTATTACATACTCACTAGATGCTTTACTAATACTTAGTAGGGGTGTATTCCTAATCGATCGTATCTTGCTTAATTTTCCACAAATAACAGTATATTGTGTCTCAAGGGTGCAAAATTACATATTAACGGCGAGGGTGGTATTGAATCCTGAGTGAAGCAAAAGATTTAACAATAGAATCCCGAGCTTAGAAAGGGGATTTAGAAACGGACGGACGGCAAACACTGCTTTTCACATCTGCTATTCAGAAAACGAGACATTGCCCTGAAATGTGGGAATAAAAAGCAGATTAGAAAAATCTTTTCTGAATAGCAGATTAGAAAAATCTTTATGTTCTCATTGAGATTAAAAGTTATAAGAATTCTGCGCAAGATACGAGCTTACAAACGTTACCCACAACTATTGTAATATGTACAAAAATAACGTATGGATAAAATTAACTAATACAAATATGTTCCATTTTTGGACCGCAATGACAAAACAATATATCGAACTTCTTATTTGGTTCGTCAAAACACGATAAAACTGGCATTAATCAGTATGCCTATATTGCCTATAGCGTGACTCATACACTGCATAATACATTATTACTATTTTTGTCAATCACAATAAAATAAAATTAATCATACAGGCAAGAGTGCTGTATCAAGATTTAGTGTGTGGAGGAACTAATGTCTTACAGGCTTTTGGTGAAAGTAATCACTATGAAGGCTGAAGGCTGAGGCAATGGCTGATGTTTACAACACCTCATCTTAGAGGAACCAGGGTAAGTCAGATCTTGAATTACGCATTGTTATTGAGACTCCCAGTGCCAAAATATACTGGTGACCATTTAGGTGAGGTGCAAACACTTGTGCATAGCGAAGAATGACTCAGTGACCGTGATACCAGCCGTCGCCACTTCGCCATTGTATGCATTAATTCTTTCCTAAGGTACCTATTACATTACTTTTGGTACTTCACAGTCGAAATATACAAGCAGTGTATATAGACCTTTGTGTTGTATTGTAAAATTTGTAAGTACTTACAGTTAGTATTAAAACTTCCTTTAAAAAATAATACTGTGAATACGTTCCATGAGTTTCGTCGCATATATATAATAAATAAAAGAGACCGGATTTAGATCACAAAAGAGCAAGTAAGTAAGGGAGTAATGGAAGAGCGAGAGGTACGAATCTATATTTCCGACATGAACGCGTCCCAGCATGGTGGATTATCTGGCTAGGCACTAGTCTCGAGGCCGGCTACAATTATGGACGATTCACACCGAACGGCCGAAGTCGCCGCGCACCCCACCAGAGTCAAAGGAATTCGAACCTTCTATACAGAAGCGCCTGTGTGGAGGATTCGATTGCCTTTGACCCTGGTGGGGCGCGCTTAAACGCCGGCCGTTCTTTGTGAATCGTCGCTTACTGTTTACAACGTCTAACATACACAACGCACAACGCCTATGCGACATACACTTTCAAATGTTTGTTTTACTTCGCCCATTGCACATTGGTGGCAAATTGAGACTAACATAAAATGCATGTACAACATAGTTCAGTTATATCTTATCAGGACCACGCCCTTGGCGTTGAAAGGGTCAATTATCTTTTCCTTATTATAGGTACATCGCGATAGAGGTGTTGATTTCGATGGAACGAAAACAATGTTGACCCGCTAAACGTGTTACAAGTCACAATAGACAAAGATGATTAGTGGTATCGCGGCCTGTTGACTTACTTTCGAATCTTCGTCATTGTAGGCACCTGGTAGTAATTAAACAAGTGAATCGTACGTAACGCAATCAGCGTCAGAAAACACAAGTATTTCAAGACTGTGTTGACCATTCGGTAAAGTGTTGCGTCTTGCTGAATTTGAGCACTAGCTGGAAGGTAAAGGTGGCATTATCTCAATTTACATACGAACACACTTGATAGCTAGTGCAAACAACTCTACATGTATGACACAAGTAAACAATACACATTTTGTACTCCCAATAATGGGAAGGGCGCGTAATGAAGGAAATCAGACGGTTTTTATTTAGGTTATTCTTTAGATAATATTGCCAACAGTCATCGTATGTTTTAAATGGCTTTGTAATTAATATGTATGCAGTATAATTATAATTAGTACCTCAATAACCTAGCATTATCAGCTAATTCAGGTTAAACTGACGAATACGCTTAATGACGAGTCATTGCACGAAATGTTTGATTAAATGTAGGGAAGGGACTTCATGACAAATATGACAATGAATCATTTGAGACAAGCATTCTTGGAGGTTGTACTTATATTTGATAATGACTTCAAAAGTAATACGACGTCGACAACTACAAAACGTGTCAAAATAATGTAAACAAGCCACAGGTAGTCATTGCCACTTCTAGCTTTAATTTTATGAAAATAACCACAACATAGGACACATAAGAGCGATACTCGTACCTAAATACCCCGTGTGATATCATAAGGTAAATAATTGAATATCACTGCACACTAACAGTAAGTACTTTCGGTAGTTTGATGATATAATGAATATTGTGTGTAGCCGGGTGGATGCTTGTGGCATGTAGAGCAGAACATCTAGACTAGAGTAATGTAGCTTTGTACAGTCAGCAGCAGAAGTACGCGGGTCTAGTGCTCAAAATGAGCTAAACAAAACCCTAATATCAAGAGAATAAGGCTCTGTCTAGATCATTGTGAACATGTCATACTGCTTAAGTACTTCTGCTGCTTACTGTACGTACATTCATAGAGAGTTTGAATACGTCGCGTTACTACCTATAGAAGGCAATACTAATTGTAATTGAATAAGTCGACCTTTAGCAACTACGACTCTAGGCACTTAGTTATATAGACCGACTATGAAAAAGCACAGCTTAGGCTCGAAGGTGTCGGACACGTATATGTCAGAATGTGGGGTGTGGGGATGACAATTAGTAGACTGTATTGCAGGGGAGCAAAATGACATATTCGTCATGGCGCCAGCATTCGTTATTGCTCCTTATGTCCAGGAGTGAAAAACTACATTTTACAGCAATAGCGCGCTAAGGGACCACCACCTTAGTGTTGTTCATGGCAAGACAAAAGCTGACAGAACGTATTGTAACCGTTTACGTGAACGCACGTCAACATCGGCTTGCTACTCGTAGTTGCCTTTATTTTGTGTAAATTTATAACATAGGTGCCGTTCTAGAAGACAAGTTCCAAAGAAGAGTCGCCAATAAATAATGGCAGTTAATAGGGCCCGACGGTTCATAATTAAATTAAATCTAGATATCCCGAGAAGCTTGAATCACTGGATTTATGGGCATACTTACAGCAATATTTGTTTCGTACACAGCATAAATTTCGCGCGCACTACCTTACAAAAAAGAAGTGTAAAGTAAAACACCTCGTGAATACAATGATTGTTACAGGAAAGGAAATCGCCTTTATTGTAACGTGCATGAATCGTTATGATGTTGTACTCTTGCTTGTACTTACATACAATCTTCGTTTACAATAAAACACTATTGCATGGACCCTGATTTTGTTTGCGGTACGGTTACCTACTCATGATAATAACGTGGCTGGATATTATGATAGTCATCAACATCATCATGTCAGCCGAAGGACGTCCACTTCTGGAAATATGCCCCCCCCCCCCCCCAAGAGTTCCAAAATGACCGGTCCTGCGCCACCCGCATCGAGCGGACTCCCGCGACCTTGTCTCCCGGCAGTGAAACATAAGTCCAAGATCTATTTGTCTATTCTTGTCCCTGCTAGTTGTACACAAAACTAATAAGACCTAGGACACCGGCGTCACGAGTTGAGTCATTAGCGCCAGGAACGACGATTGTCACATTTTAGACCTTCATGGTCGCAATTCCGGTGTTCGCTCTCTTGTTGGCGTTGGCGATTGGACGTAAATTTTAAACAATTATGTGTTCAAGAAAGTGCAAATATAGGTAACTATTAACTCCTCGTTAGTTCTACACAGTAACCACATTTCCTCGGTCATGCAATACTGAATTCCTCACCACACATTGGTTGCTCGCGTAAGTCGTGTTACTAAGGTTTCTCGCATTATTTTCGGTTGACATCATCGAGCCGTTTCCGCTATGGGTCTAGAGGCCTGAGCTGTTCACGACGTTTACCAAGCGCATCACACAAACCACTACACATTTGACCTCCGATTACCCAGAGCCATCATGAATAAGGAGGTTAATTATTAGAGCCTAGCTGACAATAGAGTAGAGTACAAAATGTTTAGTGAATAGATGTTGAATGTTGATCAATAAACTGGTGGACATGCGAAGTGTGAGGCAGACGTGCGCACAGTGCATAGGTAATGCATACCATCTAAGCCCTCTGGGAGAAGCCGGTTTGTTAGTCACGTTGTTTACTTGCAGGTCCAATACTTAGGACGTTCGTAGTCATAGATCGCCTAACTCATGTACACGATAAAATCCAAACCTATTATTAATGTCAAAACAAATCTCGGTTTGTCTCTCTGTTTGCCACCTCTCCATGCTTAAACCACTCCACCGTTGGAGAAAATTTAGTCGGCCGATATTTCCGGAGAAAAAGAAAATTATGCTGAGGGCAGTTTAGCAAGGGAGTACAATAATAAACTGAAATATCTTCCGTGTTAATTACCTAGCTCAGGCACAAGAACTCCGAATGCAAGGTTGTAGGTTCACCTCCCAGATGGATAAATCGGAATTCTTTAGATCCGGAACAATTCAACAGATAGAAAATGGTGTTACTCCGTGACACGTGCGACAACATACACGGGATCAAATATCAATATGGCAAGAACACAATGCACTATGTCGGTCGACTAACAGATATCAAATTTCCCATAAAATGAAACTGAAGTTGAATTAAAAATTCTATGTCTATATTTCGTTTTTGAATTTGGACTCGATATGAGCAATAATTATCATTATCAGTATAAATCGCGTATGCTAATGTGATAGCGTGTGTAGTTTTTCCAATGTTTATTTTATCGATTAGAACGCCCCGTAATTGCCAATTCGCTCCAAACAGTCTGCGAATCCAATTGAATTCTAGAACTTTCTGAGAATTAGCATGACTTCGATGAGTTAAATGGTTGTTAAAAGTAATGTAATACTACGTAGAGGCAAAATGCTACCAGCTGTGCTACCGCGAACTTCGAAAATCGAACTTCGTGTCGTGCCGTCCCTTTCACTCTCGTGTTATACTCTATATGACGGAAAGGGACGGTACGATACGAAGTTCAATTTTCGAAGTTCGCGGTAGCACCCCAAATGCTACTGTCCAAAAGAATAACTGTATCTAGTTTCGTTAAGTGAAAACCTGCTTATCTGCTACACAAAAACTGTTTGTTTACTCCCAATTACAAAATTTTCCATATTAGATTATTCCAGATGTCTAAATAAGTTAATATGTTAGTCCACGTATGCCGTTGTTTTCAACCAAAACGCAGATACTGGACCACTTATTACGAATGGTTGTTTCGAGTCTGAGGTCAAATAATATAGGGGAGAGATGGTAGTCAAGTTTTGACCAGCTGCGAGCAGGACAGCTGATGCGGATGCGGGCAGTGTTCATCGTTGATGCATTGTGTACGGTACGTAGCTACATTGTTACTATCTGCGCGGTGCCACTTTACTACTAATTAGTATGTATATGTTTATAGTTATTAGATACAATAGTTCATGTCGCAAATCGACTAGATAAAAGTACACAATTTGAAGGCAACAGAATCAGAAAAGTCAAGTCTTTCTTAAGATATATTTAAATAGACATTGCACGGAAAACATACAGAAGTTAGCAAACTTTTTAAAATATTTTAAAAACAATAAATATTAGATTGTATAAGAAAAACATCTATCATTTTATTATGTACAAAAACAAAATATAGTATATCTCTATCAATACGCTTCGTATTTTACAGATCAGTATAGGGATCACAAAGAAAATAAAGCTGACACACTAGATGACGAGCTCAGCTGAGCCGTCGGGGTTTACAGCAAAACGAAACGTACGCATCGCTTATCATAATTGTCACTAAACATAGCCAAATGTACTAATGAAACACCCGCATAATCCTAAGCTACATTAGTACTATCATTACATATAAAAATATTGCTATATACATAAGGTACTAATAAATATCCACGTCCGTTAATGATATCGAGGAACGAAGTGTTATCGTTATCAATCATTTTCGGGTCTATCGACAGATATGAAGTATCACGAAACAATAATTATTGGCAAAGCCGATAAAGTGAGATATTTGCTAGTTTTTGCTAACGCTTTAAATGTTGATGGGCCCAGGACTGTAGGAATGGTTGTCCCTAGGAGATGAGGAGCCGTAGTCGGGAGTGGTAGGTGTGGAGACGGGCGTGTTGTCTACTTGCTTGGCGAGTACAGGGGCCACGTACTCTTGGAAACGCACGCTTGACTCCTCCTGCAGCGGCGCGGGCGGCGTGCAGCTCGGGAACGGGCTCAGCAGCAGGAATGTTCCAAAGGCCACTATGGCTGCCATTATCAGTATAATCGTCCGCGCGTCCGTGAGCCCCGCACGCAGCGCTGCCCACGCCGCCATGTTCACGAGTAACAGCACCACCGATACTCGAACCAACCGCACCGCAGTCGAATGTATCCTCCCGCCCCCTACGCCGCTCATATCGCTCGGTCCGTACGCGAAGTACAAGTTATGCTTGTCCCCGATATGCTTGAACATAAAGTAGACCAACCCGAAAGGCGCGATTAGCGGGCAGGCCAAACTGTAGACCATCGTTATAGAGAATATCGCGAGACTCCACGCGTAGTGCACGCCGAACGGGAATTCATACAGAATAGCTTTCTTTACGTAGCTCTTCTCCGCTTTCGATTTCGATTGCAGGAGATACCAGACGTAGAGAAAGAGTTCGGGAAAACGGATCAGTTCGAGCGCGGTACCGATGAATCCGGAAGTGATGACGTAGTTGACGAAGAATGCGCCCTTGTCGGGCAGGAACACGCAGTCCCAGCGCATCGTGTCGTTCTTGTGGTACACCAGCGTCCACATCATGAGGGCTTCCGCACTGGCGAAGCCGAGCGACGGCAAAATCAAAGTCATCAGAAGCAAGAACGAAACAGTCTTCGTCATCACGGAATAATTCTGCTGGGACTTCGTCCAGTGAGACAAGAATTTATCAGAGAAAGATACAATAGCGGGCATCACCGCCGCCATCGTCCAAAGCAGCAGAGTAGGGAGGAATTCGAAAATTACGCCCCCGATTTTACTGGTAGACTCTATCTTGAAGTTGTTGAATAGATTCACAATAATGGCTGGTGTAGTCAAGAAGAATAGAACAATAAATAAGAAGAAATTGACTACAATGGCCTTAATGTACCAAATGCCCGGCTGGACACTTAAGTGCTCCCAAATGATGTCAGTAGGGTTTGTAGCATGACTCAAGACCCAGCCTTGGTGCAGGCTAAAATGATTGATAACATGATCTGCTAGCTGGTAGGATGGCAAAGTTAAAAAGGCAATTCCTAGTGGGTCATTGAGTACAATTGCTCGACATCTCTTGGCTTCATCCTTCAGCCTCTTTTCTTCATTAGTATAAAACTCTAAGGCATCCAGCTCGGGCCCGCACCACTGAGGCTTCACAGTAATTCTTTTTCCAGTTTTTTTGAAATAGGTGTCAGTATAAATGAGTGCTTCAGTTACCATTTCCCTCTTTTCCTGCACCTCATTTAGCTGGTTAATGTTGTAAGCCAGACGTAAATCTACAATCTGGATATGCGGGAAGTTGTGAGCAAAGTAGGTTCGGATAGTAGACTCATTCCTGTCACTTCTCGATATATTCGAGATCATGATTGTTCCCGTCATGTTAGGAGGAGCAGGCTTGCGGCCGGTGCACCTTCTCATTATGAGTATAGATAAGGGCAAAAATAGGATGGATATAATAGTATGAACCCATAGCCAAGCCGACTTACCATTCAGGTTGGATAGTGTTGTTCGACTGAAGGTACTGACATCAACATTGAGGTTGGTGCCCTGGAAGTTGATGGGCAGGATGATGCCGATGGCGATTAAGGTGACGATGAACATGAGCGTGATGGCGTGACGCTGGAAGGAGAGGTAGTGGACGGCGTCTGGTCCGCACTTAGCGAGCACCTGCTCGCGCGTGACGCGGAACACGGCCGGCAGCCACGTGAAGAAGCCCTGGTCCATGCTCAGCGACTCGTCGGCGCTGTGCCGCCGCGCCACCAGCGCGTCTCCGTCCCCGCCGCGGTAGAACAGGTTCGTCCATCGACTCTTCGAACGCTGCACGAGCGCCATGCGCCCGTAGTTCCACGCCGTCCGCCGCAGCACGGAGAACAACATTATCAGCAAGCACCATGCTATCAAGTTCAGTATCAGAGTCTGAGGTATACCGTTATACGCATTCGTTATGAACGAGTTGTGCGTCTGGTTTACCAGCATGCAGTTGTCATCGGTGCTGTTGCCGTCGGTCGCTGCTAAAGTATACTTGTTCGGGACTATTCCTATGTAATTCATGTTGGATTTCGCAACACACTCGGTCAAGAACGAGAAGAGAAAGTATTCACATAATGAGCGTCCCGCTGATATACACTCTATTTTGTTATGAATTTATGATCACTGCGCCAAAAAGTCACTTGAGCTCACATAAACGTTTGCTGCACCATCTGCGACTACAGTTTTATTGTTATGAGATTTCAAGCATATGACGTGACGTTTGTCGTGTAGCGTAGTACATAGCACGACGAAACAATACAACACAGTCACAAAGACAGATATGTAGTCAAAGTCAATTTGGCATGCCCATAGAATGTTAATGCGTTTTGTTCGCTATCAATGTTGTATCAATGTTGTTGGATAAATATAAACCACTTTGTTATTGTATTCAAAATAATAACGTGAATTTTAATATCGTACATATTTTAACGAATACCACCCACCCACGGAATAAGAACAGTGACCAAGTTAGATGCAACATGATAATTACTATAATTACAATAATTAGCTCAAAATCTACATTCTTAGTACTCTTAGTAGTCTTTGCCCTAACCCCAAATCACGTCAAAAAGTCAAAAGACAAGCTAGGCCAGCAGCGCGGCTAGTATGATAGCTTATACCGTCACGTTTTATGTGACGTTTCAGTACATTTTGGCCATATAACGTGACGGTATAAGCTATCATACTAGCCGGGCAGAGTTTGCTAAACTTATTTGTTTAGCAATTAATTCTCGTAATATCGAGAATTAAATGCGCATGCATATTTTCCACCTCTGCCGAGATACTTTTAGGGCCTTATCGCACTTGCGATTTGCGAGTGAGTTTTGTATGGAGGCGATCACGCGGCGTGTTCGCCTATGTTCGCCGTCCTAACAAACATATTGATGTTTGATACAAATTTTAATATTTTGCTGTGTTATGTTATGATTTTTTTGCGTTTCGTTTTTGCCTATGGCTGTATAGGTCATTTCCTTTGTATGTAGAAGCTTGACTGAAAAATGATACTTGAATGAGACAGCACGATGTTAAAACCTTCGAGGATGATGAGACAGAAATATCGAGTAATGAATGAGATGTATGAATTTCATTGAAATTCGTTCAAGTTCGGCCGTTCGAGTACTTTTTATATTTTGTGCAATTAATATTAATCATTGACCCAATTTATGTTGAATATACATAATAATGGAGGAGTTTGATTGGAATAATTATTTAGAAGGAAATAAAAGTACTGCAGTCCCGGAAGAATTATTTTCTCATGTGAGTAAAGTTGCGATAATACTGTTTAATTCGATTTATAATTTTCGCTCTTGTTTCCTCATCTGTTACTAATTATAACGTCCAATATGCCAGATATTTAATGTTTGCTTTAACTCTAAACTTAGTGCTTAAGTTATTATAAACATAAAATTTGTATATTTAGTAATTACACAACTTATTATGAGGACAAATAGGTGTAACTTGTTCGAGGTTTGTATATTTCCACATATCAAGAGCAAGGCTTAACTTTCTTTTTAAAATATAAGATCCTATGAAATGTTATTTTAACAACAGTAAATTAATGTAGAAATAGGAGCGGTCTGATAATGTAATTTAAATAATACAATATAGTAGTACACAAGTTCTATTTCGATCCATTATAGGCTTATTTTTACTAAGATATAAATAAATATGGCATATGTTGCAATTTAAAACCATTTTTATGTTAAAACATTATTACATTTTGATTCATTATTTTTGTCTTTTTTACATAAAGTTATAAAGTATATCAATATCACTCACTCACTTTCAATATGTAACTGCAAAAAGAAAAGCAGGCACATATTTTTATTGTGTATTTTTTACCATATTAATTTTTGTAAGTTCAATATAAACTTGCGTAAAATAAAGGCACATTCAATTCTTTGTTTCAAATCTTGCTAACAGATCGGACTTTGGCTAGCCATATTGACTAAAAATCTTGCTTTTTATGTCTAATGACAATCAATATTAAAGTGGGGTCAACAAAAAAAGCTAGCATCAAAAATTTTAATGGATCTTGAAACATTGTGTGAATTCAGAATATTTGAAGTTAGTTCCAGACTTTTATGAGAGAAGGCCTGTGTGTACCATTGTAGGTGGGGAAGTGCTCTGAACATGGTAGAGTCATATGGTTAGTATCAGTTAAAGTTGCCAAATGTATGGTAACACACCCTTATTCCTACAATGATATGGATCCTATCCTATGTACAGTCAAGAGTTCAAATATAATGTAACTCACATTATATTTGGATTCTGACTGTACATAGGATTTAACTTATAAAGTTGTGACTTTATTTTATTTATAAATGTAGGAATTTAAAGAATTCTGAAATGTTGTTTTCTTTGGATTAAAGAATCCAATTTATCCAACTGAATAAAACTGGATTTTTTTAAACTATAGCTTTAAAACTATTTAAATTTTTAAAAATATTTAATGTACTTTTAAAACATGTTTCATTGCATCTTTAATGTATAATGCTGGCTTGCCTGTCTTATTGCATTAAATCTGCTATTTTGTACTTTTTTGGTCAATCAAGTTTAAATAAATGAATAATGAATTGATGATGGTAGAATTTTATAGTAATTATTCTGACCCATCATTTTGGCTTCTGTATTACTAATAATAAATAAATATCACCAGGTTGAAGCAAGTCTCTACAATGGCATCAAACAGGGCATGTTGCTTGAAGTATGCCACAAAAGCAACCCAGATATCTACTGGATAGCTGAAATCACCATGGTGTGTGGACACCTTTTAAGAATCAAGTTTATAGGCGCAGATACAGACTTCTGGTGCGATATATCCAAGACTAAAGTCCACCCTCTGGGTTGGTGCGGCAAATATGATGAGCTTATTGAGCCTCCAGATGAAATCAATGAAAAATATGGTGATACTATCATAGACATCATGAAAAATGCTCTGTTTAATGGCCAGTCAGTTTGTATAGAAGCACTGAACAACAAAGGGCTGTCACCCATAGACAGGATCAAGACTGGGATGAAGGTGGAGGTTCAGAATACTATTGATCCATACAGATATTGGAGTGCTACGGTAAGTTCATGGCTTTGCAAGAAGTTAATGGTATCTTAAACATAATGTAATAGTTTGAATGTAATGGCAACACCATTTGATTTTACGAGATTCATGCATTTAGCGCGCTCATGATGCTGCTGATGTTATGATTATTAACAAAAAATGTGTTTTTGGTGGATGACACAAATGTAAAAAAGCAGCCAAGTGCGTGTCGGACCACGCACAATAACGGGTTTCGTACCTACTACCATTGGTCCTAATTTAAGACCACTATCTATACTGTGAATTAAAAAAAAGTCGTATCTATATGAACTCTCGGCGTTTACGTCTTTTTGCTTGGGCAGTTTATTGGCGTTAACTTAAATCTGTTTGACCTATCTGGTTCAAACTAAAAATCGTTGAAAGTATTTAATGTGCACCACCTCAATCTTTTTCAGAATTTTAAACTTCATAGTTCGGAAATTAGAGGGGGGACTACTTTTTACGACTGACAAATTTGTACGTGCTTCCAGCACAAACAAGTTAAATCGTGTCGTTCAAAGAAAATTATAATCACAACGTTTTAGTGTCGTTTTGTCCGCGGCACGCTCGTATACCTACACGTCCAGATTACGCGGGGCACGCACATCGACCGAAGCGCCTTTAAGCACGGTCAATGGTCAAAAGACCCGTGACGACTCCGGCCGGCTCGTCGCGAGCTGCTGCACGCATTTAAGCAAACAGGCGAGCCGTGCGTGCGTCAGCCTGAGGCTACCTCAAATGCGTACGCGGAAGTTCCCTCTTGGATGTGCGCGCAATGAAATCTGTGGTATGCTCCAGTCATTAGTCTGCGATGCGTCGCCGCATGTTTTTTTTGCATCCTATGGATTTTTTGAAACCCCGCGTGCTGCAGAAAAAAATCCATGCGGATTAGCCATTAGCTAGCCAGCAGCCAGGCGAAGTGCAGTTTGTGTAAATGCGGATGGAGTTTATCATGACGAACAACTAACGGAAATATAAACTGAGGGACGGTACGGTCAACATTGTCGGACATGCCGCCGTCGCACGGCTAGCACAAGACGGCGCGTGAGCTCTATCGTGCGCGAGATAGACTATCCGTCTCTTTCCGTGTGTACCGATTAGATAGAGGCGGATAGTCTATCTCGCGCGCTGTCTTGTGCTAACCGTGCTGGAGAGTCACTCACGAATATCATTTCCAGTTTTGGTCATCTTGCTAACGGCGAGTACGTGCACAGACATAACTTGGTAGCCAGGATTATTCACCAGCAGCTTGCTCTTTTATACGGTCTTGTGGACTTCGAAGTGCCATTCTATAAGTACACACCTGCGCCATATCTCAAATATGGTCGTGCCACGATCTATTGGGATCGATCTGTCATCACGGAAAGGACTATCGTAACCAACAAGCCTGATATCGTAACCTGACAGATCGATTGAAGCGCCAAACAATACTCGTTGACTTCACCATCCCCCATGAGAACATCGTGAAAGCCAAGAAGGACAAAGTCAGCAAGTACCTTAGACCTGGCACACGAGGAACAAGCAAGTGGGATGTTGATTCAACGATCATTGTCGTCTCTGCTAACGATCTAATACCTTTAGATCGACTTGATATGAAGTCATGGCGTGTGGGGCATTAAATGGACTGACTTAAATTTTAAATAGAATAAAAAATATATATATATATTATATATATATATATAATTTTAGTGCCACTTTTAGCAATTGTAGGTTTATAGATGGAGAAAATGTCATATTGCAGTGACAGGGTGCTAGCCCAACGCCCGCAACACACTTCTATTTGGTTCCCATAGTCTACTCTTACGGCACCCAAGGGAAGAAACGGGATGGTGCTATTCCAGACGGGGCCATTTACTTTTAATCAATTATATTTTTGAGTTTTCGTTGAGACCTTATAGTGTAGGTATCTATGCATATCAATTTATAGTGTATATAATGGCATGAAAGTGAACAGGAATGATATCCTATCAGACAAAGACGAAGTCTCTCTACTCTCGTTTGATTTACTTTAGTCATAGCTCCATAGTAAAAAAAGTAAATGCTGTATCATCATCATCATCATATCAGCCGGAAGGACGTCCACTGAGGGACATAGGCCTCCCCCAAAGAGTGCCACAATGACCTATCTCCTGTACCTTTACCAGGTCATCAGTCCACCTTGTCAAAATGCTGTATATTACAATAAATATAAAGGAATTTAATTATTGTTTGTAGGTGTGTGAGAACGTGGGCGGCCGTCTTCTCTTGCGCTACGATGGCGCCGAGGACGACCTCGCGCAAGTCTGGATCTTCTTCTCCAACCCGCGCCTCAGCCCCTTCGGCTACGTAACCAACAAGGTGCGTTGTCACAACCAATCCTCAAGTCTGTAAAGGATCGACAACTCAGAGTACTCCAGAGAAGACGTTAATTAATAATACTACCTACTACCGAGGGAGATGGTCATATACTGAATTGCATAAGACCGACAGAGAGATATGGACTTGTTGCCCTTTGTCACAGTTCCACTTTTTTCATTTCCCAGGCAGCTGTTTAAGACAACTTCTTAGTTTAGCTTTTCCGTCCCTCTTGGTGGAACGCGTATAGGATCTTTATAGAAATCCTTACTCTGAGGTTGGCAATCATGATTCATGATGATGATGGTGAGATCATGGGGCCCAATATAACAAGCGAGGCAAAACACAACCGTCCTAAGTCAGCGCGGCAAACCTACCGAGGCGGCTTTGAGCATCGACAAAAACCGACAACGCTCGGCTCGGACTGCGGCACGTTCTGATCTGACCGACCGAGGATTTGCCTGACATTTGGCCTGAGGATTTGGCTTTGCCATGACATCTATTGTTGTTCTTGGCATTGGCACCGTAAACACAACCTGTATGTTAACCGGTTTTTTTATTTTAATTTCAGGGCTCACCATGGCAATTTAAATATCCAGGCAAGGTGAATAAATTTTCTTGTAAAAACAAGCTCAGCACACAGTTGAGGCAGAGTGCTGAAGAGTCTATCAAGGAACCAACACCAGCTGACCTGTTCCAGGTACATATTTTAAAATACCTACATGAAGTACCTGTGGTATTTATTTGGCTACAATCCAACTCGTCGACGTTCCAAATTATATACCTACGCTACAGGCCACTACTGGCTTTTTCGATATTAATTCGATCAATTCGATTAATCATTGAATTGATTTATTGCCATCTTTTGTTCATCAATTAATCCCATAATAAAATGAAATAGATTGCTAAATTCTACACATTTTTTTACAGCCAAGTCCAAGTATGGAATCCCACAACTTTGTGAGCGGCATGAAAGTAGAAGCGCTGGATCCTCACGACATGAAGACAATTCGTCCTGCCACTGTACTAAAGGTCTTCAACAATTTCCATTTCCTGGTCGTCATAGACGATAACACAGACGACTACGAAGATTCTAAAATGGCTTGGCTCTGTGACTCAATGCACCCCTACATCTACCCTATAGGATGGGCCAGAAAGAACAACTTTAATTTCAAACCACCAAAAGTTTGGAAAGAAGGCTCCTTTGATTGGGACGAATACCTATCAATGACTTCATCAGTACCTGCACCTGAATACTGCTTCGGCGATAAACAACCGCTAAAAGGAATGGAAGTGAATATGAAATTAGAAGCCGTGAACCCACTTAATCATGAAGAAATCCACGTAGCTACTATTGACGCTATTATAGAACATATGGTATGTGTTAAGCTGATCCCTATACAGGAGAAGTTCTGGTTCGCGCAGAACAGTGATTTACTGTTCCCTGTAAGCTGGTGCGACAGTAACAACTACGAGCTACATATACCTGATATAAACGCTGTAAGGGAACCTCCAAAACCTGTTGAAGAACCGAAACCTAAAGAAGATCTGAAGAAATCCACAGACGAATGGTGCGAGAGAATCTTCTTCAACTACAAATGTTACGCAGGTCCTACGATCAGTAGGAACAAGTTGTCTCAACTGCCGAAACACGTAGGGCCAGGGCCACTGTCTTTGGTATTGAAGGAGGTGCTGAATAAGATGATTTCAGCGTCGTATAAACCCGCAAAACTGCTGAAAGATTGGGAGACTGAGGGGCCGCCAGAGGAAGGGATGAGGCTTGAAATGTTGAGGGCCAAGTGAGTATATGTTACATACAGATATTGTTGAGGATTTTGCGAATTAATTTAAACCCATGTAAGATATCAGGCAATAATGCATGGTTTTGAAGCTGATTCTCCCTAGCGCTGTAGGCCTTCTTGATAATCATATGCCTTTAAATCTTTGTATTTGCCGAAAAAAGAAGGACCCTAGTTCAAACCTCGCTGAGATTGAAAAATCCAGACAATTCTCGGTATAAAAAATAAGTATTGGTGTACCTCCAACAACGATTTGTACGTCCGACCACAAGAAATAATCTAAATCTGCCAAAGGAAAATGTAAACTACACATTTACCTGAGATGTGCTAGGCTGTTTCCAAAAATGCGACACCTAGCTGTAAAATAATGAAACATAGACATGCTTACATCTTCTGGATGCGTAGTCTAATCACCGAATTTAAGGATACACCCCAGGCCAAAAGTTTGGAAACAAACCTGTGGTTTTATACAAAAAGTATTTTGTATTGAAAATAAACAAATATTATCATTATTATATTCAGATTTCTATTAATCCCACCAAAAACATTTCATGTAAAATGTTGCCAAGACAGAAGCTTGGCTCTACACGAGATCTGATATCTTTTTCACAGGGCACACCTTATGTGGTCGTCTTGGCAACATTTTACATGAAATGTTTTTGGTGGGATTTCAGTTCTTTTTTTAAGTTGCTAGGCAGTCTTTTTAGTGTTTTTTTTTCTTCTTTTTTTGTAAGTACTTATTAATAGCCTTTTTAGTTACTGCCTACAGTCCCGTGTAAATTTTCATGTCCTAATTCATAAAATTGGTGAAAGTCTCCTATAGACTTCCACCCCCCCATTTTAGGGGATGGGGGGCGAAAGTTTATGATTTTTTTTGTTGGTTGTATACTAAACTTAGAGTACATACCAAATTTCAGCTTTCTAGCACTTCAGGAAGTAGCCAAACATTTTGATGATCATCAGTGTGTCAGTGACGAAATCGGTGTATTTTAGATATCAATAAAATCTAAAGTATTAGAGCTATGCAATTGAGACTTTTTATGTTTAATTAGTCTATTATTGACATCATATCCTGAGAATATATGAACTATCTGGTACATCGGGAACCAACATTATGGGGTTTCAAAAAAACGACGAAACACTTCGAGAAAAGGTAGGTAGTGCCCTTGCGCTTCGCTTGGCTCGTCTTGGCGGGGGCACTACCGTGCCCCCAGATAAAAGAACATTAAAAGTATATACCCTCAGTTCTGCTTACGAAAATTGCCGGTACAAAATTTTGTAAAAAGGCAATTAAAAAAAATTACAACCTAAAGTAGTTCACAATCTGCTATTTAGTTTTTACAATCTATAAGGATGTGTTAATAGATAGGGTGTATTTTTTAATAATTGGTTACCAATACACAATAATAACAATTGGATTCCTTCAATAAAAAAAATTGTTTCCATACTTTCGGCATGTTTGCCTGTTGGGAAATGTAAAGACAAATCCTAGGTCCTTACTTATATAAACTTCATTTCCAGGCTGAAGTCGAGCACGTACCACGCATACGTGCCGATCGCGACGACAGCGTCACAGGTGCCGGCGTTCTGTCGTGACGTGTGCGGCAAGATGCAGGCCTGCCCGTGCCTGTTCGGACCCACCGAGTACCCCGACCAGTGCCCGCAGAACTGCCAGCAAGTCGACAAGTCCACATTCCGTATGTACTCTAATATAGTGTCACCTTGCACATGCATCTTAGCACGTCGTTTATGAAAGTCTGTTAAAAATATCCCTAATAGAAATTTGTACTGGTATTGTCTATGTTATAGTACTTAAATCTAATCGTATGAACTACCCCAAAAATCGAGGCGTGTGTAGTTTCACTACATGACAGTTGAAAACTACGTCGGAAGTGAAGAACATTTTTTTTGTATTTTTTCCAGATAACATCACTGAGCGCCGGGGCAGACCGAAAGGCAGCCTCAATGGAAGGAAAAAAAAGAAAAAGACTGCCCCAGAAAAGAAAGAGAAGGAGCAGCAAGCTTCCCAAGAAAACGAGAGCAATAAGGATGTCGAATCCATTGAGAGTGAACATAGTGCAGGCTCCACGCCTCCTTCTGAAGCTGGTACCAGACCGAACTCACCCGACAGTGGGGAATACAAGCGAACCCAGAGGCGTAAACGTGAACCCAAAAACAAATACCCCAAGTTGGAAATGAAAACTCGAGGAGCCAAACTCCCGAACTTCGCTCAGCAGATGAAGGAGTCTCATTGGAACAAAAAGGACATGGAGACGATTTACCGCAATTCCTGCGCCAATAAAAAGCATCATGACAGCGACTCTGAGAATGAAACCAACGATAGCAGCTCCAATTCCCGGGACGCCAAGAACATTTCAGACGTCTCCGATTCCGAGGAGCCGGAACTGAAGAAACTGAAGTTTACGACGTACGATCCTCTGCCTTCTGATAACAAGATGTTCGAAAAGGATACGGCCGCTTCTTGGATCAAAGGCAAGTTGAAGTTGTCGCCCAATCCGCTCGACTGGAGCGTCGATGACGTGTACTCCTACCTCAGCAACACAGATGACTGCAAGGTTCTAGCGGACAAGATGAGAGAAGAAGAAATTGATGGAGAAGCTTTCGTCATGCTCGACTTAACAACTATCAGGGAGTTCTTACATATGAAGAAGGAATTCGCAGTCCTGCTTTGCAAGCACATCACCAAGATCAAGTGGTATTACTTAGATAATTATGAAGATAATAGCGAATCATGATAACCTTACCATTATTTACAAATATCTCTAGTCCTTAATAAACTAATGAATTGTTGCGAGCGCTTTATTCATTGGAAACATACTACATCCCTAGATTGGTGGCTTTGCGTAGTTTCTTGCATATGTAGCTGCAGACGTATCCTAGGAAAGATTTCTCGCTTCGGTTTGGTTCGCGTTGGGTGCCCTCGTCAGCATGAATATTTTTCTTGGCGAAAGATATTTTGACGGGTATCTCCCGATCCGCGAAATCGCACGCTTCTGCCCGCCTGTCCAAATCGGCGAGCTGCATCCTCTTTGCAGCCAACATCTTCATGTCTTCTGCAGATGCCACCATCTTGCTCAATTCTTGTCTATTACACCGTTCCATGATTTGAATTTCAGACAAATGACTATTATGATTATTCATTTTGATTTTGACACATGGGTTCTTGGACATTAAATAAATGTTAAGTGTTTCAGCGTTGTGCGCGTTTTCCTTCGAATCTTCCTTACTTCCATTATCTTTTTCGTCACTCGGTGAATCTAGGGAATAGTTTTCATTTTTGAACGCTTCCATTACTAATTGCAATTCTTCTAGCTTTGAAACGCTAGATTTGGAGTCTTCCAGTTCCTCTTCATTTTTATCGTCGCGCTGTTCTTCATTTAAATCGGAAGATTCAGATGACATTATATGACGAATCATGTCTTTTATGAAATCCTCCATTTCCTCAACACATTCTCCTTGGTCCTTGTTCAATATCTCGTGAAATTTCTTCTTGTACAGCTCAATGTCATGCATATTAGCATAAAATTTGCTAAAAATTTCTTCTACCATAACTTTGAAGACTTTTATACTCGAATCCATGGTGTTCTGAGAAGAGTCTGTTCTCAAATCCTCCGAGATGTTTAATTCGATTTGGTTAAGATAAGATTCTGTAAGGGATAATCTTTCCCCTTTTCCGGAATCAGTTGAAGTTTCGCTAGTGAGCGTGTCTTTTACAGGCAGAGCATCGTAGTCATATCTTTTGTAGTACTCGCCCGACCCGCTGTACGACGAAGTTGTGCCCACCTCATGTTTAGACGGGTACTGAACAACCTTAAAAAGTGTAGGTTCGCTGCTGATGTCGCTGTCCAAGTTCCCACACGATTTTACTTGCAGCGCATTTCTAGGTATATTGCTTTTATTATAATTTTTGTAGTGTTTCGTCATCAGAGAATCATGGGTACCTGCAATGTGAAAATAAGGTTTGACATTAACTAGAAAAGCCCATTCAATTTTCGTACTGGGGATAGCGATTCTATGAAAAAACAACTTAGGTATTCAAAAACACCTAAAACAAAATATTTACTCATTGTGCCAGTCAACTGCGAGCAACAAACAGCTTCCAGATTCAATCAATGTTGTATGGAAGATAAATGGACTACTAATCCCAAACAATATTCAATAAGTCGAAGTAGAGTAGACTGAAAGATTAAACATATGGGTGCCTGTAATTAATATGATTTTGATTAAATAAAGCTAATTTTGGAATTTCACTTAACCACAAGCACAATGAACATTTCAAAAAATTGTTTATGACAAAATATGACAGAAAAGCAAATAGGTCGTTTCAAATTTTACTTCTCTTATGTGAATCAAGGAATCAACTAACTGAACTCTATAGTGATAAAAGTGGCCAATTCAAACAAACAGTGCGCAGAGTTAGCATCGTGTTCTTGGTAGACACTTCTGATCACAGCTTCTGATGATAAAAAGCGGGCAAAGCTCATGTGAGTCATGTGACTCCTCTGGAATCGCAAGCGACCTTAGCTTGTCTATAGGCTATGGTGTCTGCTCACCATCAGGCAGGCCGTATGCTTGTTTGATTCCGTTGGCATATTAAAAAAAAAGTCTAAAAGCACAATTTATTTTTCACGCGTGCTGTTTAATTACCGAGCTACGCGTAACTAGAATTATTCTTCTTCTTACACGCGTAGTACACGATCACAAAAGAAAGGTGTTTTGTCATTCAATACTTTTGGCAGGAGGCAAAGGTAACAAGGTAGACGAGTGAGCAGCGAAATGTTAGCACCTGTTTTAAAATCTGATAAGACCCACTGAGTGCACCGAATTAATCTTCAATGTAACGACATTTACGTATATTAAATATATATTTTTTAAGTAAATCCTAAGTTGAGTTTTTTAGTAAAGCATATGCCTGTAGTCTGCATCAAATGTTTCTGCTTTGCCCATTGGTTGACTGGTAGAGAATGCCGTATGGCATGGCTTGTGACGGCTGTGTTCCGAATCACGCTTACAACGCTCACAACGCTTACAGTGCTGGCGGCCGGTCCGAATCAGTTAGCGCGCTCAAGGCCGCGTAAGTGGTGTTTTGTTTCGGACCAGTCATAAGCGTGTTCACTGTCATGTTCATGTCAACGTCAACTGAATTTGAATTTTGAGTTCGTCAATTAATCGTAGTAGGAAATTCTGGGCTGGGTTTTTGATTTATAGATAATTGAAATTAATCGCAATCTGCAACTAACTAATATAAAACTAACTAACTAGGCTGACACGACGACCCAAAATGAGTATTGGCTTCCGAGACAAGAGCACGCCACTTTTCTCGGCCCTGCGCTATTTTTCGCCAGCTTGCACCGGCTCCAAGCTCACACAGGTCGTCCACCAAATCCTTGCAGCGGTACTTGGGGCGATCCACAGGACGCCGTCCGGTCGGTCGGCCCAAGTATGCTCTCTTCACCTGTCGATCTTTTCCTATCCTCTCGATGTGACCAAGCCAGCGAAGGCGATGCGCTTTGGTTTCACCCATAATATTTGGTTCGGCCACCAGCTCTTCTATTTCAGCATTTTAACGTATCATCCAACTCCCATCGTCTCTTTTCACTGGTCCCAGGATTTTTCGGAACACCTTATACGTTTTCCTCCTAACAGGCTGTGCTCCTCCCTAACTGTTAGCGTCCAGGCCTCACACCCATATATAAGTACATTAAGATGGGGCGGATTGCGATCTTATATATCCGAGGTTTAGATCGTTTACGGAGGAGCTTGGACGCCAACACTCTGTTCAGAGCAACACTGCAGCGTAAGGTGTTCTGGATACGGGTGTTAATTTCATTCTCTCTAGCATGCGTATCAGTGACAATGCATCCGAGGTATTAATTTGGACACTCCCTTGTAAGAGGTTTCTTTCCCCTACAAGTAGGACTTCTCGTTTGGCACGACTGTTTCTGAAACGAATGTGGAGGTATTCCGTCTTCCATGATTAATCCTGAGCCCCACTTTTGCTGCTTCTTGATCCAACATTCTCGAGCTGACTTTTCCACCTTTTCTCGGTTTTCGCCTAGCAAACCAAAGTCTGCGTAGACGCGTAGAAAGCATAAACTGATAGGGTCAACACTATCAGCCTATGTTTTCTGTTTAGTGCAATTCCGGAATCCTGTGACAGCAGTTTCCGAACGACATGTTCCAGTACCAAATTGAGATTGATCTCGTAGCATAGGAGATGGTGAAATAAATGATTATTATTATTATAGTAATAAATAAAATCCTGTGAAGTTTTGTTTTTTCGCGCCTATAATGAGGTGTCAAACGTCAACTTGACGTTTGCGCTCAAGGTGCTTACGGCTGGGAGTGTGAGCACCGTGAGCGCCGTCCATGACGTCATCAATGACGTCACGTAATCTCGTGTAAGCGCTGTGAGCGTGAATCGGTCCGACCGTGAGCGCGCTCAGAGCGCTGTAAGCGTGATTCGGAACACAGCCGACGTGAAACATCAATTTTACCATTTTATTTTACCATAAACCACAGACATCATATAAAAGCAGACTCGCAGTATTAAGCCAGACGATTTTTCATATAGTTGTCTCGTTAATCCTTATGGCACACCAAAATGAGTTAGAATAAGACAACTAGTACGATATTAACGAATTGTCCCGATTTAAATCACAACGATACGTCAAAAACAAAACGGTACCGAAAGTGCAATAGATATTGTGAAAATTACGAAATTATATGTATCAAAACTCAACAATCTTTATTTACAAGTAAGCAGAAATGTGGTACGTAGTGCAATGGTGCCGGAGCAGTTTAAAATCAGTGAAAATGTCCGGAGAAAATATCAGTTTTCATTGGTAAGAAACTTTTACTATTATTTCAAAAATTGCACGAACATTATACAACATAATAGTCTGAGATAGACTACAGATGCTGGATACTAAAAAATGTACCTTTTGCGTAGTTCCAAATTCATTTCAGAAAGGTTTTTTGGTAAAAATTCATCTGTCGTGAACTGGGCTAGTGCTGTTACTTAATGAAAAAAAAATATGTCGACAATTTATCGATATGAATTATTTACGTAAGCATTTAGACGAGATATTATTGCGTTAAATTATTAATTACATGGTTATTTGTCAACTTTAGATTTCCGAATAATAATTTACTTCAAAAATGGATTGACGCAGTAGGACGCAATAATTGGACGCCGACCAAACATCACAGAATCTGCTCCAAACATTTTAAAAGTGACTTTTGTGTTACTAAGAACAATAAAAGATTATTATTGCCAGATGCAATACCTACAATATTCCAGATGCCCCTTGAGGTAAGTTGGGAAAGATCAATATTTATTTTCTGAATTTTCAGGGACCGCTTCAGATGAGTTGGTTTGGTTTAGGTTTAGGCATAATATGTTAAGACGTTGCATACATTAATATTTTTTTTATCTGAGAGAAATATTTTGATCTAAATGAGCTAAGATAATTTGTTTTATGACAAAACTGGATTATAAACGCATATATAAATAAATAAGTATATATTAGGGGACAATTTCTTATAAAAATCAAACTTGTCCCATAGTAAGCTCAATAAGGCTGGTGTTATGGTCTAGACGACGATGGGGCGCTAGTCGGGTAACCTCCACGATTGTCTGGGCTCTTCCAGTTCCTCTGGACCCTCGCGGGTCTGGGGGAAGGGGAAGGGTTCTGGCCGGTGCGCCCTGGAGGCAACCATAACCTAAAGTTTCAAATAAACATTTGAGTATAAAATGCTTAAAATCATTAGTCATTACCTACTACATAACTACATAATTTTAATTTGTAGGATATATTAGAATCTTTTGACGTTTGACGACCACTTTGGCTTAGTTGGTAGTGACCCTGCATACGACAGGGTTCGAATCCCGGTCAGGACATTATTTGTGCATTTATCCTAGTACCCATGGTTAGTACAAGCTTTGCTTAGTTTGGGACGAGGTCGATTTGTATAAGATTGTCCCCTAATATTTATTTATATTTATTATTGATATTGAATGCAGTTTGTGTTTTTAATTTCATAAATATTTCAACAAAGTATAGGAGTAAGATATACGACTTAAGAATATCAATAGTAATTGAATATCGATGTCGATATTTCGTAGTAAATTATCTTTCACTGCACTAACTCTCGTCACGAAGCGATGAATAGTTGAGACAATGACAGTTGAAGACCTGTCAGACTACATGATATCTATTTCTTTCTTACTTACTGATAAGTACGTTAGTGGGAATAGATCGGAAGTATAGAAAACGTTCAACTTATTAGCGCTTATCTGCTTTTCTCTGATATCTGTGCCATAAACCATTGATGATGATGATGATTGGTTTTTAAAATTACGTTTAGTTTTACTAATTCGAACGCATCAACTTCGCAAGTCGTATTGTCTATAATCTAAGAAGAGCGAAATAGGAAACCTAGAAAATTTCATGCGAGAGCAAGATAGAACATATGTCATGGCCGCATTGCACGCCATAAACGTTTTGTCTATGGTGCTCCAGTCAGTCATTGAACCATTTATGAACGAACGACAGCTAGAATCTCTGAGGCCCCGCCTATAAATCTGTTATTTTATTTCAGTTAGTTTTACCGCGATGATATTATTATAAAGCAGGATTTTAGGTAATAATTGAGAAGTAATCAACACAACATTCCAATATTCTTAACTTTCTTTAGTGCCTTTGTTATAAAAATGCAATTATCGATTTACGGTTTCGTGATGAATGGATTTACTTGGTTTTCCGGCAATAGTTTGTAGTGAACCAGTGATATTAGAATTGTTAAAAGTCCGTTGATAACCTGTTATATCGTTGAAACTGTTCTTGTGTCATAACAAGGCGGCAATTTAGTGATTTTGTTGTTACTATTTTTAGTGGGTGTTGTCATTACGAGCAAGCTTTATTCGGATTAGGTCATCGAGTGTGGCGAACATGTGTGCCGGGGAAATGTTAACAGTTTGTTTGGTTTCTTGTTAGATACTCAACTCAGAACTCTGCACCATGGGCACGACGGTGAAGGTGCTGTGTTTGTTGGCGTTCGTGGCTCACTCGTCGGCAGTCTGTGAGTATTTGCATATTTTCACATATCTTATTGTTGTCAAGTATATTGTTTCGCAAACAATTTCATTTGAGTCTCTGAAATCGTAATTGCTCAGAAAGTTGTTACTTTGACTAAGTTGATGTATAAAACTTCCACTCATTTGATAAATAACTTGTAGAAAACAAATTTGTTATTTGTAGTAACCCATTGGAAGTTCATTTTACTTGTTGGACCTTTCTGATAACCTTTATGTCAGAGTCCATCTTTCTATGAATATGACTGTTTATAAAAAAAATGATTAAATCATCACATTTCTTACCTATCCCTGTGAGCTGGGTAAATCTTGAAACTTTATTTTAGTGAATACTTTAAATTTGTTATATACTACACCATCTTATTTTGTTTACAATATAATCATATTATGCAGGTTCCTAAGTAAAAAAAAGCAATTAACACCTGTCAGAATATTGTTGCATCTTGTATAGCACTAATTAATTAATTAATATATTAAGAGTATGCAGTAAGCTCAGTTCTCCATACAAACGTGGTTTCGCTCCCATTTTAAAATGGCATGCTGTAATAATTTGAAACTTTGTATACACTGTGAAATCTGGTATATATAATTCGGAAATTAGTTTCTGGTGCTTGAAATTATAATGGAGAAAAAATACAGCGATTATTAAGGTTTTCATAATAATAATAATAATATAAGCCTTTATTTAACGACATCTCAATTACATATAAATGTTTTAATGTACAATGTACATAATATTTTATCACTTAACAGACATCGACACTGTCGTCTTGCCTTCTGGCATAGGCCTCCTCTAAAGATTTCCACTCTCTTCTATCCATAGCTTTCCTTCTCCAAATATTTCCTCCTACTAGTTTAAGGTCATCCTCCCACCTACGAATCTGTCTACCTCTTTTCCTTTTCCCCTCTCTTGGGTACCATTCCGAAACTTGTTTTGTCCATTTTTCTTTTTTGTCTCTAAATATGTGTCCCGCCCATCTCCACTTAAGTCTTTTTATTGTATTTGTTATATCTTTTATCTGTGTTTTTTCTCGTATATCGTTTAATCTTATTTTATCCAACTTTTTTATATTTAGGATACTACGTTCCATATTGTGTTGACAAGTTTCTAAGTCTTTGATATTCTTTTTAGTTAGGGACCACGTTTGGCAACCATATATCATACAGGGAAGTATACATTTATCATAAACTTTCTTTTTTTCCTTTATTCTAAATCCTGGGTTTTTCATAATTTCCTTCATTGACCAATATTTTTTCCATGAGACTGATATTCTTCGTTTTATTTCTTTCCGGGTTTGTTGCTGAGGTGAAATAATCTGGCCAAGATATATATATTCCTCTACATATTCAATAATGTTACTATTGATTGCAATTTCCTGCTTCAGGTGATTTGTCATCACTTTCGTTTTTTGTGTATTCATTGTCAGTCCTAGTTTTCCACTTTCAATGGTGAGCTGTTGCAACATCTGTTGAAGTTTTAATGGGCTGTCACTAATAATGATGAGGTCATCTGCGAAACGTAAATGGTTCAATTTCCTTCCATTTATATTTATCCCTTGATTTTCCCAATTCAAGTTTCTGAAAATGTATTCTAGAGCGGCTGAAAAAAGTTTTGGTGACAGGGGGTCTCCCTGACGGACCCCTTTCTTGATTTGAAACTCTTCACTTATATTTTCCAATTTTAGTTTTGCAGTAGTTTGTGCATATATTTTGCTTATAATTCTTATGTATTTCCTTGGTACTCCTTGGCAATGTAGGGCAATCCATATATATTTGTGTTTTAGTGAGTCAAATGCCTTGTTGTAGTCGACAAACCCCAAATAGTATATAATTCCATACTCATTACATTTCTCAATGAGTTGTTTTATTGTATGTATGTGGTCCACTGTGGAGAAGTCTTTCCTGAAGCCTGCTTGCTCAATAGGTTGGTTATCATCCAGGACTTTCTCAATGCGGTGCAGGATGATTTTTGCAAAGACTTTGTAAAGGTTTGTCATCAGGCTTATTGGCCTGTAATTTCCTATATCGTTTTTGTCTCCCTTTTTATATATGAGGCTAATCACGGAGATAGTCCACTGTCTGGGTATTTGTTCCGTTTCTAATATATTATTATATAATTTTATTAATGCCTTGGCTATTGTTGTTAGGCACCCCTTCAATAATTCATTGGTGATGTTGTCTTCTCCAGGTGCTTTGTCGTTTTTTTGTGAATTGATAGCCTTGACCAATTCAGATTCTAGTATGGGGGGGGTATTTTCTTCCCAGTCCTGATCTTTTCTTGTGAAACAATGATCTGGTTCTTGGTCATCATCATATAGAGTTTTGTAAAAATCCATTGCAGTTCCTAGGATTTCGCGTCTGTGTGTTATACGCTTTCGAGTTGGCTTGTGTGTCAAACTAGGGAGCCAGTTTATGTTGTCTATAAATTGTTTGAATGCTTTTTTCACACCTCCTGATTTCTCTATGTAATGTGTTAGCGTGTCTATTCTTTGCTTTTCTCTGTGTTTCCTTATTTCTAGGCTTATTTGCTTGCTTATACAGGCAATTTGTGCGCGATTCTTTTTTCTATCTGTCATAAGGTGTGCTCTGTCTTTCAGTAGTTTTCTGGCTTTTTCTCCTAATTTGTCCTTCTTGTTTGTTCTTGTTTCCATTGCTATTTTCCTTTGTATATGTTTAAGCCCTTCCTCTATTAGATTGTATTTTTCTTGAATGTTTCTGACATTTTCAGCTTTTTCTAGTGTTTTCTTTAAGTGTTCTAATATGTCTTCGGGGATCGGGATCTGAACACAGGTTTTTGTTGGTCCAATGTGTTTTCTATTTCTTCTTGGACAATGTGTGAGTACTGCGCTCCTAACCATTCTGTGATTGGTGTTAAAGTTCATTTCGTTGATAGTGTCTACATCTTTAATCAGTCTTGGCTGGTTTGTTAAAATAAAGTCGATTTCGTTTTTTACTGTTCCGCTTGGGGAGATCCATGTCCATTTTCTGTTAGCATTTTTTTTGAAGAAAGTGTTCATAATATGAAGGTTGTATTCCAATGCAGTATTGATTAGTCGTTCACCGTTTTTGTTTCGCTTTCCAGTTCCGAATTTTCCCATAATATTTTCAGAAGTTGTTTTTGGACCGAGTTGAGCATTGAAATCTCCAATAATCATAATATTCTTGTGGGCTTTTTCAATTGTTGATTTCAGATCACTATAAAATGAATCTTTGACATCATCTGCCGCTACCTCTGTTGGTGCATACACTTGTATAATGGATGTGCTTTTGTTCTGCCCGGGAAGTTTTATATTCAGCTGTACTATTCTGTCTGAGATACCAATGAATTCTTCAATTGCATTCTTCAGGTGGCTCTTTATTATAAATCCTACTCCATACATGCCTGCAGTTTCTCCATAATTATACAAAATGTAATTGTGGTGATCCTCTATGTTTTCTCCTTGTCGCCTAACTTCACTTAATCCTATTATATCCCACTTAATTTTGAGAAGTGCTAGTTCCAATTCCAGGAGTGATTCTTGTGTTCGTAATGTTCTTGTATTTAATGTTGCTATGTATAGGTAATGTTCCTTCTCTGATTGATTTTTCTTTGTATTTGTCTTTAGAGGGTGTTGGTCGCTATCCCCACGGAGACCACCCGGGTTGGGGATGTTTTCATGTTGTTTGTTTACTTTTAATGTTGTTATAATTCTATTGTTGCCGATGTCTGCTTTATGCTATTGCCTGTACGTGTTCTTCTCTGTCATAGAGTATGATTTTGCTCTCATATAATCAAAAGCATTTGTTTTGTGCATCTTGGAACTGAGCTTCTCACTATCATTGTTTTGATCTGAGTTTGATTTTGGTGAAATTGACTCTGACCTTTTTCGCTTGTCGGTTTCTCTCTTCTTCCCTTTAACCACTACCTTGTTCTTGTAGATGTACGCAAAATTCCCATTTTCTCGCTCTCTTTTCAGTTCAGCTAGTAATTGTCTTCTTTCTTCCATGCCTTGTTTAGTTAAGTGGTCGGTTATGTACGTATTAGGTTGCATCTTATTTTTGTTTTTCAAGATGTCGAGTTTCTTGTGGAAAGTTGTAGTGGTTAATAGAATCGGCCGAGTTTTTTGGTCGTTAGATTTTTTTCCAAGCCTATATATTTTGTTTATTTCGCAGGCTTCTATTTTCACGTCAATATCTCCCAAGATCGTTATTGTTTTCTGCATTAGTTCCGCAGGATTTCCTTCGGATTCTTCGATGCCATGGATTATTATGTTGTTTTTTTTTCGAGGTTATTTCTAGATGATTTATCTTCCTATTTAAGTTTTCGATTTCGCTTTTTAAGAGCTTGTTTTCTTCGTAAAGTGGCTTAAGTTTTAATTCGATATTTTGAAGCACATTTTCAGTGATGTTCTTCTGTAATGTTATGGTTTGTTTCTGAAGTTCCTCTTGCATTTTCTTAAACAGCAGTGACATTTCCGGTGACAGTTCATTCGCCAATTTCGCCATAGTGAATTATCAGTAACGAAACGCAAATCCGGAGCGTTAATGTGTGTTGTAAGAACGCACCTTTCCGGTACACTTGACAGTTGGTAGTACTGAATGTTATGTATAACCTCTAATTTCTTTGGTGTTATTAGGCAATTATTTAGCAATTACCACGATTTTCTTTGTTTTTATTATCACTTTTTAACTGTTTTTATCTACGCAATACGTGAATTGTCTTTGAGTTTATCACTGATCACTATTTTATTTGTTGTTCGTTAAAAATAGCGGAGCACTTCGATAACACGACTAGTTTGACACCGGAACCCATATAGGTTTTCATACAAGACCTTAAAAATTCTAAAACTCACTGTATTTTTTTTCTTTTCTACTTTCTAGCAACAGAAACTAATTTCCAACCTAGATTTGGCGGATCCCATTGTGTATACAAAGTTTTATGTTATTTCAGCATGGCATTTTAAAATGAGAACGAAACTATGTTTGTGTGGAGAATCAAGTTCGGTCGAGCATACAGGGGACTCTTATAATTGACCATTGACAAAACTAATCATTACCTCTATTCAACTCACTTTTACTATATTGCATTTCATTCATTCATAAAGTTTATTTAGCTCATTCAATGCATCTGGGTTAGCCTTGTTTATAACTATTTCAAATCAATAGCATAATTAGTTCTTGAGATATCTAGTGATGTGACAGAAAGACAGACAGACGGAGCAGCACCATAAGGGTTCCTTGTTTACCTTTTTGGTATGGAACCCTAATAAAGAAAAATAATTAGTAAGCATTAATGAATGAAGGATATTATATCCTTTTCTGAAAAAAAAAAGAACTCTGATGCAACCATTCCCACAGGAGTGTAGTCAGATCTTGAATTATAGGCTCCATAAAGCACTGCATTGAAAGATTTATTGAATAAATAATTTTTTCTTGTTATTTTATTAGGACCATTTTTCATTAAGGGAATCACACAAACCATTTGAATTATGAAATTGGAATGAATATGTATATTAGCTTCTTTATGATGATTTCTAGAATTTCTCAGTCCATTATGGCATTTATGGCCCTAAGCAATCTGGATAGGTATAGCTGACAAGTTTTTTGGATGTAATATCAGAATTGAAGAATTGTGATTATTATTATTATAAAAAGTATACTTGCCTTTGCCCTTATACTTGCTTCAGCCATAGTCATTACTGATTTGTATGCATCCATGCTGTCATTATCATCCTCCTAGCATTATTCCCAGTACAGTTGCATCCTGAAGGATGCCTGGGGTCCGCTACCTAATCCCAAGAATTGGCGTAGGCACTAGTTATTTATGGTAGCGACTGCCACCTGACCTTCCAACCCAAGGGGCAAACTAGACCTTATTGGGATTAGGCTTGTCAAGTGAGTGGGCAACTTGACTGTTAGAAGTTCTCAAGCCACCCGGAGGCCTCTAACTTGGCTTAATGACTGCTATCATAGACAGCAACCGGGATCAACGGCTTAACGTGTCTTCCAAAACACGGGAGCTCTCAGTTACTAACCACTCAAAGCGGTCACCCATCCAAGGACTGACCTCGCCCGACATTGCTTAACCTCGCATACCGCACGCGGTACGCGGGCGCCGCTGGGCCACGAACGCTCCATGCTGTAAAATTAAAATAAATAGACTATGGTCAGTCAGGTTTATAAAGTTACAAAGGTGTAATAGGCATAATTAAGTTCTTTTAAGGCAGACCTAATGTCCTTATCCTTCCTGTCATGTCATATATGGGGTAATTAGTGCTTTTTGAATGTAATTCGGAAATTAATATATTAAAGAATGGAATGTCATTCACCATTGTTTCACATTGAATGGTAATCAGTAATCACATTAATTTATTCGAGGTAGTTTTTTAACGAAAATATGTGTCAGTGTTTTTTAAACCACAAAACACCACTCATTATCTTTACTATTGTTTGTATAAATCCTTAAAACATCCTTATGCATAACATAAGTTTCTTTCCTCTGCTCTGTGTTGGATAAAGAAAGAGGTTTTAGCATACTAAATCCTTTATATCTCTGTGTGCCTTATTCCAGCACAAATCAGGTTGGTTCTCACCAATTTCATTTGCTTCATCTTAGTCCTTAAACTCCTATCAACTAGGTATAAAAAACACTATTAATAATCCGAATTAGTTCATATCACTCCAAACAATAATCATCATCATCATATCAGCCGAAGGATGTCCACTGGTGGACATAGGCCTTCCCCAAAGACTTCCACAATGACCGGTCCAGCGCCACCCGCATCGAGCGGGCACCCGTGACACTTACCAGGTCATCTGCCCATGCTATGCCTTCTGGTACGGTAAAAAAATATCATTCTCATTTAGGGTATCCCAGCCTAGAGTATCCTGTGTAGAGAATGTGTACTTGTGGTTGTTGAAGTTTCTTATAGGTTTATCTTAGACTGCTCCCCAGCTAGCTGTAAACCAATTGCTATACCAGAACAGCTAGCATAACGCGACTCCAGAGAAGGTGCAACAAAGAATGTTTTAGTAGGACACGATCGCGCCTTTGCTCGCGACCGCGCTCGTTCCGGCCCTTGCTTTGACAGGCTCAGCTGATGTATCGTTTGTCGTGCAGTGACGTCGCCGCCGCGGATCGTGAAGCAGCCGACGGCAGAGGAGCAGCTGTTCATGGTGGCGCAGCCCGGCGAGGCCGACAAGCCCTTCATCATCGAGTGCGAGGCCGAGGGAGAGCCTGCGCCACAGTAAGTGACTCGACTCTTTGTTAAAACAAATTTAATAATGTTGACGGCGTCATTTGGCGATCCTTGTAACGCAGCACGGTAGCATATTAGGCCGACCAATGGTTTAGGCATCAGCTAAAGTACTAAGTAAAATGCAGTGCTTCGTATGCACAGGGGCCGTGTGACACGGCCTGCCAACGTAAACGTTCTGTTTCAGCAGCGCAAAGGCTGGAAAGTTGTGCAATTGCATGCACTGTCACGTTTGTTATGAATAATGATGTGCAGAATGTATGAAATTCAATCCTGTTCAGTCTCTAGCAGAATACACTTGAACCACACTCTGAGACAACTCGTGTCCCTTTGTTATCTCGAGCTTGACGAACGACGAGCTCCAGATCTACGCCGCCTAATATAGGCTGTAGGTACAGTAACTAACTAACTAACTAACTTTAATTTGGAATCCCTATAAGGTTGACAGTCCTGTCAAACATACATATAGATATTCACGGAAAACGTTTGCGAAATGGGTCACAAATTAAAGAGCGTGACCGGTCATAAAATTAAGGTCAGAAAGTACGAATAAGAGACAGCATATTATTAGTGTGATTGCTCCCCCAGTAGTTGCCTTTGATGCTGTGGTGTACTTAGTGTACTAAGACTACTAAGGTATTGGCTTTTATATTATAACATAATTCAATTGTTATGACAATTTTCACAGCTGCGATATGAAATGAATAAGTGTCCGACCGAAGTTTAGGTTTCGGCATAAAAATCATGTTTCAGCCGAAAAAGTTCGGTTTCGGTAAAAAATTGCCGAATCTTTCGGCCGCACCGAAATTTACAACAGTTACAACATTGTACGCTCGGCACAGCCGACAATGGCGTAGTCGCTGCTTGCCGACTCCACCAGCCGCTGGCTCAGTGAAGTGACGCTTGTGCTTGTTCCCGGGGTAGTGAGTGGTATAAGTAAACCAGTAAAAATAGTATAAACAAGAAAAAGACTAAAAATCGCAAAGCACGATCCACGATTTAGTTCAGGGGCCTATACCACAAAACTTTACAAGCGTACAATTTGACAAAATTGGAAAATAGTACAATTTTGTGGAATTGTACGCTTTTAAAGTTTTGTGGTATAGGCCCCTGGTCTTTCAGTTTGTTGTATGTATCAGGTGTTAATAAAGAAAAAGAAAAACTAGCAGATACAGTAATATTTGTTAAGTGTAGACCATGTTTCTAAACGAAAACTTTCTGCCTTTGTTAAACTGTCAACTAAAGTGCTCAGTTATCAATTACAGCTCTTAAGAGGCATGTAGCGCCGAGTCCTGTCCTGTCCTTGAGATTATTTATACCTCATTGTGTAACAAGCAGCGCTCGCCCGAAAAAATGACATCCAATTCATGCACGTATACTACTGTGTACGATACGTCCAATTACGGTTTACCGTCTAACAAACGTGTAGAATTTATTTAAAAATATTCGTTTTGCACTGTCGCCTGCATTATTTACCCTTGAGAGGACACTGGTTTTTGGCACGTCAAAAACATGAGCCTTATTCGAATAATAAAACTGTAACTATCCTTGGTTCAGAGCGCTAACATAGAACTGATTACCGATTTCTTTGGCGCATAAACAATAAATAAATAAACATTATAGGACAATTTTTTACACAAATCGAACTAGTCCCATAGTAAGCTCAATAATGCGTGTGTTATGGGTACTAGACGACGATATATTTAATAGATATATACTTAAATACATAGAAAACATCCAAGTCTCAGGAAAAAATGCTTCTGCTCACCACAGAAACAATTGCCCTTCCCGGGATTCGACCCCGGGACCTCTAGCTTCGGAGGCTGCAGTGTCACTACCAACTAGGCTAAACAGACCGATAAAATATCAGGTGTTTTATTGTTGCCACGTACTTTTGTGTTAATTAGCTATTTGCATTATTTAGTATCAGTTAAAAATTAAGTACGTTACAATATAATTTCGAAAACTAGCCGGGTGCCCGATCGACCTCCACACAAACTTTCCTTCCACCATTTGCCCGTATAGGGGAAGTTAATGAAATCCTGTCATCGTCTTCATTGTATTCTAAATCACTTCTATGATAATATTATAATGAGGCAATCTTAAGAAAAATTAAGATAAGAGATTACTGTGCTTCTATAGAGCCACTGGCTGTTTTATTAAGCCCGATTTCAATTAAAGTAATACCGGCCAACTGGTGTTAATTTGCCATAAAATCTCAGTAACGACTTCAGTTATTGGTCAGCAGTTGTAGCATTAAAGTTCTGCTGCCAGAATAGGCACGTCACAGTTTGTCTGGCTTGGCGCCATTTATTCCTAACCAGAGTTCGTTGACACAGTTATTTAAACAATGAGTTCATAAACTATGGTTAACTTAAAAAGCTGATTGCTTAACAACACTTAGTTTCTTATGCTGCACGGATGTCTAATATTTGCGGTAATCCATTGTGGCCCTTACCCTCTATGCCGTAAAGATGAAATTAGCTATGGGTTAGATAAAGTTTGACCCCTAATTCAGTGACATTAACTCATCCTGTGAACTTGGCATTTATGAGATAGTAAATTAAAATGCAAATAAACCTTTAACTGTCTGAATTATGAGTTGACAATTTGCAAGTATCCTGTTCCAGTGAGACGGCTAATTCAAAAAAATAAACGATAACTCTCGTGCGAACCAGCATGAATTCAGACTATGCATAATTGTTGCGCATCTTAGACATGCTACCATCAGGCAGGCCGTACGCTTGTCTGCTACCGTCTTGTAATAAAAAAATGCCACCTATTGGCTATGTGCACGTCTGAAACGTCAAACGTCAAAGGTCCCGAGACAATGTCAAAACTCAGAGATGTCAAATAATGACAGATGAATATTTTATTTACTTTAGTTAACGAGAAGAACCCCGTATTGGAAATTTTACTGAAATAAATAAATACATACAAACGAAACGAATCGTAGGAAACCGTTAAGAAACCAATAGAAAACGTGAAAGTAAATTTGACAGTTGTCCCCGGTAAGTGCACATTTCTGCTATGGTGTGCGCTACGATCGCCTAGCTTACCCCCACCACCTACTCCGCACATAGCCAATACGAAGCTCGCGGACGTTTGCCCGCCGCGCTCTCGCATACAGTCACGAATGAAAAGGTTTGTCACTTTTGAACTCTATTTTAATTTCGCCGTTAGGGTCTTAAATTACGAATCTTTTCATTCCGCGACTGTACTTACCCTTCGGGCGTGTCAACGGTGGAATCACTGCGTTAGATAAACGTCCATTGACGTCACGCCGTCGTCCTTCGAGAGCGTTTGAACGCGACAAATGTATCACCGCGGCGATACGCCGCGTCCCTAGGTTCGTGCAGCATCTGTTGCGTAATAGCAACTATGGTTAAGAGCAAATAAAATAGGTACACTTTAGATCCAATTTCCTTAAATTGTGACCAGTTTCCATTGCACTTGAGTGTAGTAGTAGTGTATTCATCCGTGTCTTGGATGTAGTTGTGCTACTGATTAGGGGTTAGGTGAGCTAAGAAAACAGGTTTGTGTATCGTAAATCAATATCAAGACTAAATAAATCCCATGTGGTAGAAGGCCATATTTGATATGAGCATATAGCTAGCACGATAGCTTAGGTATACGAGGGTAAAACTGAAAGTTTCGGGAATAGAAGAAAATATGCAGTATAAGTGAGTTTATTTATTTTTATTGTTTTTCAAAATATTCTCCTTTGTATTTCATGCACTTATGCATGCGTTCAAACCAGTCCATAAAGCACTTTTTGAACTCTGAAGTAGGGGTCGACAAAATGGCTATTTTATAGGCCTCCACTGCTTCTTCTGGCGTCTGAAACCGCTGACCACGCAGTTTGTCCTTGATTCTGGGGAATGTAAAAAAGTCGTTGGGACTTAAGTCAGGGCTATATGGAGGGTGGTCCAATATTTCGACTTTTTCACCGTCCAGGTACTCAGTTGTTGTCCGAGCGGTGTGTGGGCTGGCGTTGTCGTGGTGAAGGATGATGCGACGACTAGGGTTTGTTTTTCG
This sequence comes from Notocelia uddmanniana, assembly GCA_905163555.1. NCBI lineage: Eukaryota > Metazoa > Arthropoda > Insecta > Lepidoptera > Tortricidae > Notocelia > Notocelia uddmanniana. The sequence goes on from LR991057.1 coordinate 5,814,681, forward strand.
GAGTTCAGCAAAGACGTTCGGCAAACAAATAGTGGTGTACCAATGAGCATTGACTGTTCTACGATCCTCAAGAGCCACAGTAGCTACGTGACCAGATTTAGAGATAAACGTAGCCACCATCTTCTTAGCCGTACTGCGAGAACGAACAACTTTTGTGGGTTTGAGCTCGTCTTCGAAGACCCATACTCGGGATTGGTTTTTAGTTTCAGGCTCATAAGCGTATATCCACGACTCGTCACCTGATACTATGCTAAAAACAGCATTTGAGCGTCCCTTGTTAAATCTTTTCAAAGTTTTGCGGCACCAATTGACACGGACTATTTTCTGCTCGTCAGACAATAGGTGAGGTATCCAACGGGAAAATAACTTTTTCACGCCTAATTCTTCTTTTAAAATAATTTGTATTTGACTCATTCCAATACCCAGGTGCTCTTGAATTTCCCGATATGTCACATGTCGGTCTTCATTTATCAGACGACGCATAACATCGACGTTTTCTTGCGTGACTGCCGATTTTGGTCGACCTTCACGCACTTCGTCGGTGAGGGATACACGGCCACGTTGAAATTCTGAATACCACCTGTATATTGTAGTCTTTGAAGGAGCTTCAATATTAAAAGCAGCAACCATCCGCTCTTCACATTGTTTTTGTGTTAGTCCACTTTTAAAGTCATAATAAATCATAGCTCTGAAATTTTCACGGCACAATTCCATTTTAAGCAGTGACTCGACGACTTCAATAAACAATTGAAACCGAACCATACTTTTTTTTTTCTAAGTGGCCAGTGTATTGAGATAAGGAAACTTCAGAGATTATAAAAAGGTATAATACATGTTAAAAATAAATTAATAAGTATTCGATTCCCGCCACTTTCAGTGCAAGCCTCGTACGGCACGGTGTATGCCCGAGAAGTAAAAAAACGCCATGCTACAATAACATGAAACTTTGTAAACTCACTGGGATCCGGCATATCTGGGTCGGAAATTAGTTTCTGTTGCTTTAAATTATAATTAAGAAAAAGTACAGCGATTATTAAGGTTTCATGTTAGACGTAAAAAACTCAAAAATTCGCTGTATTTTTTTTCTATTACAATTTCTAGCAACAGAAATTAATTTCCGACCTAGATATGGCGGCCATCATTTTGTATACAAAGTTTCATGTTATTTAAACAAGGCGTTTTAAAATGAGAACGAACGTTTGTATGGAGAATCGAGTTCAGCCGAGCGTGCTGGGGACTCTTTAAGAGTATTTCCTTCTATTAATAAGACGATATATGAAATGACGGGACTGGTTTACCTTATCATATCATAAATCACAGCATCATCATTCAGGTCCTGAAGTAGTCTTAAGGTTGATTTAGCCAGGTGTTCCCAAACTTTTTTTTTTCATAGACCACTTTCAAAGGTTAACTGGTTCTGGTAGACCCCTTACACCACATTTCTACCATATCCCCAAACCCCCATTTTTTTGTCACGCCAACGTAGACCCCCGTCGAGTCTCCTGTGGACCCCTGGGGGTCCACCTGGACCACTTTGGGAACCCCTTATTTAGACGGAGACTATTTTGAGACGCCTAAATTACGGCGCCAGTGTCTACCGTCAGCACATCTTCAGACCGGTTAGACAATGACTATTTTTCAGCCGCCAAATCTCTTCGCTAGTAACCAGCTAACCGACGCTAGTCGTTTACACGGTGCCTTTTCAGTACCAGTTATAAAGAGACGCGGGCGGAGGTCACTGGCGCCAAAATATAGGCGCGTGTTCTATTACGTGCCAGCGCTAACATGCCGCGAAAAAATGGCAAAGAAAGTGTTTATACGGTGCCTTTTGCAGGCGCCGTAAATTAGGCGGCTGAAAATATTCTTTGTCTTATTTAACCTTTGTGTTATCTAGGACTAACCGGCGATCTCTCCAATAACGTCAACTCGGTGAGATTAGTGGACGATCGATGCTTCTTTTTTCCCTCAACAATATACCTATATTTAGCGGAATAAAATCGTGGGTGGTATACAGTTAATCACCAAGACGGTGAAAACGGTGTTAGGTGTAAAGTTACAAGAAATGCACCCGTCTGCAACCAGACACTTGCAGTAAGTAATCTTGTTAGCGGGCCCGCATGTCTGGCAGACGGATTTCACAATCAACGTAACATATAAGAATTTTCCCGACCATTCATACTTGGATGTTGTCACTGTTGTCATAGCAATTATAGCGCGCTTTTAAGCGGGGAGTTTCATTGTTATCGATGCTGGGTGTCACTTGTAAAGTTAGCTAAGAAAGTGGTCTACTACTTTAAATAAATAAATATTAGGGGATAATACAAATCGACGTAATCCCAAACTAAGCAAAGCTTGTTCTATAGGTACTAGACGACGATATACATACTTATGCAGGGCGTTTTTATTGAATTCCGTTAAGGCGAAGGGGTGGGCAACCTCTTTCCATACAAACTTTGTGCAAGTTTTTCTTCGTTTGTGTTTGCACTCCAGTTACTATTTTTGGTCCATATGCTTATTCTTTTGTTAGCTATGTCTTGATGTTTTTCTTTTTTAATTTTAATTATTTTTTGTATCTTTTTCTTTTTTTTGAAATAATGCAGAATTTCAACATCAAGTTCTGCGTATATCCAATATGTACCAACAAAAAATAAAATCAAAATGCTGTAGTGCCAAAACCAACGCAAAAAACTTGCACAACCTTTGTATGGAGAATGGCTTGCCCTACCCTGCGCCTTAATTGCGAGGGTATAATCATGAGATTAAATAAAGTAATCTTCTCTAAGACACTAGTACCTCAGCTCGTACCATTTCGAAGATATTCAAGAATTCATTTTCGCTAAATTATCACCACTAGTATGTCCTTAACAATTAAACAATGTTGACGTGCGTGTCATTCAAATTCCGAATTGTCATACTTGACATTAACTTTTGCTTAACTCCACGTTAACTCTTTAAGACCGTTTTTCATTCACCCTTACTTATATAATTAATTATTTTGTATAAAAATGAAAAAAAAAATTTTTTTCTTGTATTTCGAAATACTAAATATGCTACGTTGTTTCTATGGCTATACATCGGCTATATGCTTAAAGGAACGGAAATCAATAAAAACATCCTGTATAGATAAATACATACTTAAAGACATTGAAAACATCCAAGACTCAGGAACAAATATTCGTGCTAAATACACAAATAATGGCTTGGTTGACTGGTAGAGAATGCCTTGAGGCATTAAGTCCGCCATTTGTACCGATTTATTTGTGCAATAAAGTTTAAATAAATAAATAATGCCCTGTCCGGGATTTGAACCCGGGACCTCCTGCTTCGTAGGCAGGGTCTCTACCAACTAAGCCAAAGTGGTCGTCAAGAAGACTTTTGCACCTTAATGACCAAATAATAGAGTCGAAAAGTGGTAGACCACTTTTTGGCTTACCAGGGTTCTAAAGGATAATGGTCAATGATAGTTATATTTACTTATCTTGATAATTATCGTTTTACCGAGTGGAACGAATGTCTCCGCTTCAGCTTCGACAAAAATTCAGACATTTTATTCAGAGATTTCAGTATGTCCAGATGTCCGGGTTTGCGGTTTTTCTACTCTACAGGTCGCATTTCTCAACCAATTCTCGTGAAATTTTGTAATAAGGTTCAATAAATATATAGAATTTATTCTCTGTTTCAGTTTTTGGAAATTTTGTAAGTTAATTTTTTTATTTCGATATGTCTATAGCTCACAGAGCCACTAGTATAGTCTGATAGGTTCTATGAGAACATGGTTATTATCAAATCAAATACAATACAATACAATACAATTATTCTTTATTGTTCACCAAAAACAAAAACAGTTAAACAGTAATTAAATAATTAAATAACGGTAGACAATAACCAAACACAAATCAAATCAAATACTGATATTTAACGATTTGTTTTTTTTTATAGCCCCTCTTTTCAGCCACTCGTCGCAGTCCAGTGTTAGTTTCCGCCAATCCGTATAAAATGCATCAAAGTCGTCCAGCCTTCTCCTTTCGGTCTACCTATAGTAAAAACCTAAATCGAATTGATAACAACCTAAAATTCCGAACGCGCTTACTAAACGTCAACGTCGATGTCCATAATTATCTTGATAATTTCGAACCCGAGGCTTTACTGTACACACATATTGGATTCTCTGGTCACTGCTCGGCCTCAGAGAGATCGAATTCGTACCTTGGTCTTTCACAGTAGTTCTCATAGTGTCTACATAGCGAAAGCACACTATTCGGTCCTCAATTAAATACATAGGTGTGTTTCTGGGTTTAACCCCGGCTGACCCCGAATCCATCCCCCGATGGAATTTGTGAGGGGCGACTTTGGAATGACACATTGCAGCATTAATTTAACCTCCATGGCAATTATTTTACACTGATTTAAATTAGTGGAAGTAGATTTTTTAACAACAACACCGCCACCACCACCACCATATCAGCCTAAGGAATTCCACTGTTGGACATAGGCCTCCCTCCCCCAATTTAATGGGGGGTAAATGCCATAATCGCCACGTTAGGCATGCGGGTTGGCGATCGCAGTATCTCCACCGCACTCCAGTGATGCTGCTGCCCATCCCACGGTGGTCTTGGTCGTAGTTTTAGGACATACCCGGGTCCAGGGTTTTTACTAATTTAACAACACATTTGCATAGGTATAAATACCTACTACAATTTCTCGTTGTTCAGTGAGCTTGAGCAGAATCTCGCATATATATCTCTAACCTATTACTTCCTATGCCTATTGTAATCTAACATACTATTTATATATTGTTAGTCGTAAAAAGGCGCGAAAGTTGTGAAACTTATCGTAAAACGTTGGCACAAAACCAACTTCTTACTGGATAACTATTAAGGTATTAAATTACCGCTCGAAGCGGCATAGAAAAGGCCCACAACAAATCAAATAATATTAATAAGGTATTAAACGTGAAAGCGAAATTGCAGAGGTTGTTCAACCGCAACTATAATTTATTTTTGGGTACGCCCGGCTTGCGCCTATGTATACAACAAGTCTGTAAGACTGCCGGCATCAAACATGTAGGTACTATCCCTTTCACACCGAAAAAACAGTACTGTGCTATCGTAAAATGAAATATATTGATATATATATACATATTTGATTTGTCAATTATATTTAATCAACCCGCAAAATTGTATTGACCGGGCCTGAAAGGCCTACTGTTGTAATACTATTCTGTGCTACTGTTTAAATTGGTACAGATCTAGGGAAGAATGCTTTTCCGTCGGCTAAATTCGGGATACGACTAGGCCCCGGCCCGACGAAGTGTCAATAAATTACCGTATTATTTAACATCGTCATGTCATATGGCAAAATACTACCGTTTTCATTCTAACATTTGACTTTAACTAATAAAATTTCGCATTAACAGACTTGTAACTTGTCAATCATTGATAGCCACTTCGGGTCTAGTCGTATCCCGAGGTTAGCCGATGGGAAAGCTTTATTCGCTACATCTGTACCTGAGTTACCTATGGGTGTGTTTGTGTGACGTTAGAGCTCAATTGAAGTCAAGATCTTAACCCATTTCACAGTCATTAGTTTTCAAGATATTCATGAAAATGTGAAGAAAACCTACCATCGTCGTAATGATGTTACAAGAATGGTACAACCACGGCTGTTTATCTACGTAGAACGAAACGTGTATAATAGCGGCCATATTGTGTCAAAAAGATTTTGAGGACATACTTAGCTTTCATTGGCTACTGGCTTGTCTGCCAATGGACGTCGAACGTCAAAATAAGGTGACAAATAAAAATAAAATGGCGTCTCCTCGGAATTTCGTCTAGTCGTCTCTGAACATTTTTTTCATTTTTGCAAATGTTGTTATTTAATTTGTAGTATTGATAGATTACTATGCAATATACAAACGGAACAGTGTGTAGCTAATCGAAAATTCATCTGGAAACTAGTGTTGGGTTACTCACTCGTGAGGCACCTCTTTTGTCATACTCATTTCATTAAATTGTCGCATCACTTCGCGTATCAAAAATGTCACACTTCATAACTCACGAGGTACCAACTCACTCGCTCGTCCATCAACTCGCGCTTCATTTATCCTTCAAACCTCAATCACACCTCAATATGCCTCGCGCCTCGTGCCTAACTTCACATGTCCCACTACAACACTCCTACTCACGCCTAACTTCATTTGTCCCACTGCCTATCACACCGAAAATGAGCGCGTGAATGAGGATGTTTACTCTAACATGACAACGAGTGGGATCCCCAAAATGTACGGTGTGATGTGAGGTGGGACATGAAACACCTCAACCAATGCTCAATGCGTTGACAAAAACGTCGTAAGCGCCGCAGGATTTCATACATTTTACGCGTTTACGTCAAACGGTCAAATTTTTGAAACTGACGGAACGTTTAGAAATATTTTTACTGACTGTATTTGTGGATATGGATATGGAATGTTGTTCTTATACTTAATAAAATACAATAGGATTAAAATCTCAACCATTTGAGTGAAATTCTAGGTAGTTGGATTGTTAAAAAGAGAGTTTATTTTAATGTTGGTGTTGGTGCAGAGTTAATGGTGAAATGGCGGAACAAATTCTATCTTCAAAAATCGAATCAGTTCTTGTTAGGTACTTAATGAATATCTTTAAGATGTTATTTGAAAGTTGTTTTTATTTATTTATGATAGGTAATTACTAAGGAATGAAACAGTTTTCAAAATTGTAACGAAAGGGCGAGAAATTAAACGCAACTCAATTTTGACAGAAGTCAAACATAAACAAGATACCTATGACATTGACAATTAACCGACAAAGTTGATCACGTTGAGAATGGTGATGAGATGTTTGTTTGTTTATTTACTTTTACTTTGTATCCGGATTAGGTAAAAAACATTGCCGACACATGAATGTGCCTGGCTGCCTTGTGGTTGTGGTGTGGTTATTGTTTGCGTGTTAAACTGAAAAGCCAATACGCGGGAATAATTTTTAATGTTGCTTTTATTCAATACATATCTCATTGTTGATAATATCATTGGTAAGTTAATTATATTTGTGCCAGTCCAAATCTTCTTCTAGGAATCTTATTATGAGTTTAATTTACATACGTGAATTGCTTCTAAATACCCAAACAAACTATCAAGTTGGAATAATAAATAACTAAACTACACTGGTGTGCTTTTGAAGTACATGCTTACGAGTATTATTATGTTTATACACGTGACATTATACTCTGGTTCCTCTGGTTCAGTTGTAAGCGTCAATATTAGATTGTCATACTATATGAAGTTTCTGGATGACAAAATTCTGCTATGCTGTGGTCTAATTTATTGTTTTAATTCATCTGACTGTAACTGAGCATGCAAAATTGAAAACTGCCCAGTAATTCATTTTTTATATGAAGTGGAGGAAGGTGAATATAAATAAGTAAGAATATAGAACATGAAAGTACTCAGTGCTCGGTTATAGCACTACACTTAATTACAACCTTGTTTTTGCTGCCGAAAGATACTAAGGATATACTGTTACCTCACCTCATTTGAAGTAGGACATTGTACCACCTCATTTTTGGAAATGAGGTACTCCCTCAAACTCATTTTAATTTCATGTCCTACCCAACACTACTGGAAACGCGTAATAACCATTGTTTGGACAACAAATGGAAGATAGTGAAGTGCGTCGTATGTGGCATACCATGCAAGTTCTCATTTTGCAAAATGTACGAGTGTTGTGGTTGTAAAACGTTGAACTCTGTGAAAGGACGAAGATATAACGTTTTCCCGGATATGAAATGAGATACATTAAAAAATAGATCTGGTGATAAGTAATTAGTTTGTTTAATTTCATATAATACGGTACAACATAGTTCACGGTATTTCAATTGAACACCGGATGTTGGTGTTCAATTGGAAATACCGCGAGCTTCTACACAGAGTTAAATTTAAATGAGCTATATATATATATATATATATATATATATATATATATATATATATATTTATCGTTGGATGTTCACAGTAAGTTCCATTGCCACAGTGTCATTAAATAATTTAAAAAAATAAACGTCAAAAATCTACTAGCGGGTACAGATTATAGACCACCGGGGAATGGGTAGCAGCATTCCTAGAGTGCGGTGGAGATACTGCGATCGCCAACCCGCTTGCCAAGCGTGGCGATTATGGCATTTACCCCCCATGAAATTGGGGGAGGCCTATGTCCAGCAGTGGACGTCCTAAGGCTGATATGGTGGTGGTGGTGGGTACAGATTAAATATGGTTGCTTACGCTCTATATTTTTAGTTCCTGAGTTGGCGGTCTGAACCCTTACTAGTCTGTGGGCACAACGCACAAAAAGAACAGTAGTACACTCACTATATTTTGTAAATTCGCCGTATTAATAGTACTATTGTATGATAATTTACGCTGTGACACCTTACTTGTCACTTAGTCTCTTATAGAATGAGGAACTTTTGAAATTGATTTATTTTATATGAAATTGGGATATTTTCAAGTATTTAAAAATGTTTTTTTTCATCCTTAATTTTTTTTCCATACTTAATTTTCATCCTCTATCTATAGGATTTCGTCGGAAAAAAGCCCGCTTTAAAAATAAAACGTTGTCAATTAGGGTAGGTTGCACCATCTTACGATTTACAGGCCGAGCAACGTTAAATATAGCGCCGGCTGTCATCCCATAGACACTTGTCAAACTTTCCATACAATCAGATCTTAACGAATACCGCTTACCATTACAGACGGTTTGGTGCAACCCAGCCTTAGACTCGTGTCGTTGGCGCTGGCTGTCATCTCTCTCGCGAGTAACTACCATAGAGACTGCAGTATGGCGATTTACCAGATTTAGGCTGGGTTGCACCGACTTACGATCACAGACTGATCAAAGTTAAATATGGCGCCGGCAGCTGTCATCCCATAGAAACTTGTCAAACTTTCCATACATTCAAATTTTAACGAACTCAGCTTACGATTACAGACGGTTTGGTGCAACCCAGCCTAAATATAACGTCTCTGTATAACCCATCTTCATTACAAGATCGACTTCGTTAACGATACCAGCGGCATGGTATCAAAAGTCATGTCTGAATAGAGTTTTTTGAGGAACTTTTGGGTAAGGTTTAGGGTAGGGTAAGGCTATAGTTAGCAGTAAACATCTTTTAATGGACGCTACACCACTGACAAATAGATACACGTGTGACACGCATAGCTACTTTTTCAAATTGTTAGTCATCCCGTTGATATACATATTACTCATAGCATAGTAGAGTGTATAAATATAATATGGTCCAGCATGATATTTCAAAAAAATGCTTGTTTTTATTTTATTACCGTATTAATATTCCCGATTAGTCATTGTTAGATCGTAACCGATTTTTGAGAAGGTTGAATGCACCGCTATTTTAAAATTTGACTGTAATCATACTAGCTCAATGAAGAGGAGTGGGCGTCTACAAGGGCGTCGTCTGACACCTTTACGTTAGATTCATTGCTACCTGTATACATATCCATTTGTTGGATGATTTAAGCATAAGTACTTTAGGTGTTCTAAAGTTATATTATAATTATAATGTATGACTTATGTTATTAATGTAGATAACTTTTGTAGCAACAAAGAATCAGTTGAATCGGTCAGTTGCATTTTCTAACAAAGATCTCAATACTGTTCGTGTTAACTAAAGAAATTCAAAATAAAATTGTATACTACATTAGAACTTCAAAAGTAAATTTGTCTTTACAATTTTGATCACTTGCGCCATTATGGGGCAACACACACGATCATTGATCAGCAATCGTCTTCAGATTGCCGTTGGGGCTTTTCCTCGTCCTAAATCCATTAGTGTGTGCCTCAACAAACGTCGTGGAGGCGCTGCAAAATGTATGCACCCCAAGCAACACTCTACTTGCGTTAAAGCGTTGTTCTATCTGTTCTGGTTCTTGGGTTTTAGCGAATCCAGAGCTTAATGTAATGAAGTATCACTTTAATACCTTGCCACATTAATTTAGAAAACACATGCCCACTGTCGCAATATTCTTTTCTAACTACGACTTAGTCCTAACTACTTTTGTCGACTGAGGACGGGTATTTGCAACTAGTTTAAGATGAAGACCAAGTAAAACCGAAGTGGGTCATGTGAGACTGAGTCGAGTCCGACCAGCGCGGGCATAAAAGGTCAATGGCATTGATATCATGGCCGTAAAAATAACTATGACATAATGTCAACGATTAAACACATTGAAGTTTTATGCGCATGTCCTTCCCACTTGTGACAAGACCATAATTTGTCGGTTGGAGATAGTGGTCATATTGATGTGTTATTCTTGAGATCAGATAATTTTAACAACAATAATGTTTGCATCATAAAATTAGGGTTTTGTTGACAGAAATATTTTTTACTAATAAAACTTTGTTTAAATACATGAGGGATATAGGTTACGTTGGTCAATCTCAAAGAGAATAAGCTCACACACCCATACATAATATCATATGTATAATAGGTAGATGGCATATAGACTTGATGTTACTATTGTGGTCTAAGTAATAAGTATAGGTTATAAGAAGGAAAAAAACTCGCTTTATAATTTAATAAATCATATTAATTAATTATTTTAAGAACAATAGGTATTCGATATTATTCAACTCTAAGTTGTCATCCTTTTATTCATACTCATAGGATAGGTACAATAATAATTCCAGCAATCAGAAAACCACAGAGACGACTCACATTCACAATGGGGAGTTACCTACCCTTCTCTGCAAACAAAGGTGGATCGAACGAAATGACTGTCGTGTCAACACAAAAGTTTCATTTAACCTTTGTTTACTTTAAATCCCCGCGACTCCGTTAGCGGGCTGAAAGTTCGTGGCATTTGTGGGAAATATTTTAAATGCATTTTTTATGGTGACTTTTGGTCAGCGAGTCATCCAGCCCCGTATTGCGTTGCATTATTATTTTATTATGCAGCCAACTGGCCGGCAAAGTTGCCAAGCAGAAAATATATTTAGTTACGTTTTTGGGATGATAAATTATGGATGAATAATAAGTTAACTCCGGGCTCCTCTAGGATCTAACTGGAATAATGGTAACAGCAGGACGAAGAATGATGACTTGATGAGTGAGATATCTCATTATTCAAACTGGCCTGACTAGGTCTAGCACTTACCTAAGGACAATATTTCTCTATTCATGGACATATTCGGGTTAATTTCCAATCCATTCATGTTTTTATATAATTTTATATGACTAGTTGATCTTCTAATATGGGTATGGCATAAGTACCTACCTATGTTTACATACTTTTCCATGTAAGTGTAATTAATTAGTACCAAATATTATAGACCGTTTCAATCCCGTTCATCAACAGCCGCAGCTTAAGCCGTTTGTTTTTTCAAAAACTCGCAATTCAAATTAATTACTTCCACTGAGCATAGCTTCTTGGTAGGTAATGTAGGTATGTATGCTATTTTCTCGTGTGGCCATGCGAAACTATTTCTTAATACATATCTACATAGGGCCTAGTCGGCATATGTTCACCGTCATAGTCCAGCCTCCATAATCACCATGGCGTAGGCTTTCTTATGTTACGGTAGCAGCTCAAGTTTCGCCTCTCGACTGCACTTAGTTTTGCAAATAGTCTCGGGTTAACGCGTGGAGATTGCGTTGAGATAACAACAAGTCGTTGACATGCATAAACAGGCCAAGTGTGAGTCGAGCTTTTAAACATTATTCATTTATTTATATTGAAGAAATTACTATTGTTATTTTTTTATTTATATAAAGTTATTTTTTTATTTATATTTTTATTTTTAACAAGCCAGAGACGATGAACTGGTCCCTCGTTGACTTCTTCGTTTTAGCTACTGTGTCACTTGACACACATTATGTTTTACTAATTAAGTTGTTAAGTCAAGAGTCTTTAATTGCTCCCTCCACACAAGTGCTCCGAACACAATGAATTTTAGGTACTTATTCTTATTGACTTAAGACGAGAGTATTAAGCAACTCAATGGTTAGGATATGGCTGGCTTCTTGTTCTCTCATAAATAATGTCAGGTTAACTTACGTGATTCGTGTATGCACACAGACATAATACATCCGAAAACGACCACATCATCAAAACGAACTTTATCGAGGCGTCCAAGTTATTTTTGAGCATTATGTATTACTAGCGTTTGCCCGCGGCTTCGCCCGCGTACTCTAAGCATAATTTTTAACCGTCTTCAAAAAAGAGGTTCTCTGTTTGACCCGTATGTATGTATGTACTTATGTATGTATGTATGTTTGTCCACGATTATCTCGCGTTTGGCTGAACCGATTTAGATGCAGTTTCCAGAAAAGTAGTTGTTACATTTTGGGGGTTTCGGTATACGAAGTTTGGTGATTGTGATTCATAAACAGATGTATGTACGTATGTATGTTTGTCCACGATTATCTCGTGTTTGGCTAAACCGATTTAGATGCAGTTTCCAGAAAAGTAGTTGTTACATTTTGGGGGTTTTGGTATACGAAGTTTGGTGATTGTGATTCATAAACAGATGAACCGATGAAAAGTCAGTATACATTCTGAGAACCGGCAAACTGTAGAATTTCATTTGATTTTGGCAATAATAAGGATCGAAAAACTATTATCATACATTATCGAGAGGCCGAGGGGGAAAAGGTCGGGAGAGAAAGAAGATCTGTGTACAACAGTAACACCAATTGAAGGTCTGGTAACGACCAAGCAGCAGTCATAAACTCTGGTCCTCTGAAGTACAGAAATACGGCTAATTCAATATCTAGCGTAACCCTTATTTTTCCTAAATTTAAATTAATTGGTAGATTATGCCAGTTTCCGTTTGAGCATCCAAAAAGAACGATTTGGCCTCACTTCCTTTCGCACTCCTTACTATTTGCTCGTACTTATACTGACTTTTGTTCATCTGAAGTCCGTCTGTTACAACCGATTTGCTTTAAAACTACTGGACCGATAGAATTGCAATTTGGCACAAACTATCAAAAAATGTCATGTCCATAATATTAAATTAAAACCGGCCAAGTGTCGGAACACGCACACAGAAGGGTTCCGTGCCAACACCTGCTAGTTCACATTTAAACCACTCTAGGAAACTCACGGCACTTAAGTCCTTTTGTTTGGGCAAGACTGTTTTTCAACGATATCTCAAAAAATGGTAAACATCTCTTGTTGAAACCATAAGTCGCTGAAAGTATTTACTTAATATGCACAATCTCAATGTTTTTCAGAATCTTAAACTTCAAAGTTTGGAAATTATATACAGTCAGGGGACACAATTTTTACGACTTAGACAGCTAATCTATACTAATATTATAAAAAGGAAAGATTTGATTGTTAGTTTGCATTGAATAGCTACACTATTCTTGGGTGACATTGATATGAGCTATATTATGTTTTCAAAAAATAAGGATTCTTACTAAAACTCCAATAATGTAATGTTGTAAAAAAAAGTAACTCAAATATTCTTTACATCGCGTGCGCTAAGAAAACTATTGATGATAGAATAAATATTTGTTAATTATTTGTATGGGCCGGGGTGCTAGTATGTATAACTAATCTAAAGGTTTATTTAAATGGAAAAAATATAGAAACCTCTATGTCGTTTTTAAAAGCCAATCCTTTTTTTACAATCCCTGGCATGTATGGAGTGCCTAATTTTAGAATAAATATTTTTTAATTATTTGTATGGGCCGGGCTTGCAAGTATGTAATACTAATCTAAAGGTTGATTTAAATGGAAAATAATTTTTAAGAAAAAAAAACCGACTTCAATGGGGGAGTCCGGTGAAAGATTATTCAACTTAGATGGTGCACTCTTAGATTCCATACAATAAAATAAAAATGGCTATAAGTATGTTTATAATGGTAGAAGACTTAGACTTTCCATGATTCCTCATGGAATCATGGAAAAACCTTGCTTGCTTGACAAACAAAACGAAGAGAACAAATCGCCAAACGTGAACTACGCGTCGTTGAAGAGTTCCGTTCTGATCATCATCAGCAGTTCCACTTCATCAAATGTCACTTTTATGAATGAAAATGCTTGATTAGTTCATGAAAATACTAAAATCACTATTTGTGTGCCTTTCACATTTGAGGAGTTCCCTCGATTCCTAATGGATCCCATCATCAGAACTCGAGCATGTCAAAAATCAATCGTGAAAATAGAACTTGCTTAACAAACACAGCTAGAAGGACAAATCGCCAAACGTGAACTTTTCGTCGTTGAAGAGTTCTGTTCTGATCATCATCAGCAGTTCCACTTCATCAAATGTCACATTTTTGTATGATAATGCTCGATTTGTTGATAAAACCACAAAAATCACTATATGTTTGCTTATAAGATTTGAGGAGTTCCCTCAATTCCTCATGGATCCCATCATCAGAAATCAAGCATGACAAAATTTTATCGTGAAAATAGAACTTGCTTAACAAACACAGCTAGGAGGACAAATCGCCAAACGTGAACTTTTCGTCGTTGAAGAGTTCTGTTCTGATCATCATCAGCAGTTCCACTTCATCCAATGTCACATTTTTGGATGCAAATGCTTGACTTGTTGATAAAAACACAAAAATCACTATATGTTTGCCTTAAAGATTTCAGGAGTTCCCTCAATTCCTCATGGATCCCATCATCAGAACTGCGTTTTGACAAAAACGGGACCAACTTGGATATATATACTTACAATCAACGAATTTTTGAAATCGCTTAAGAAATGACGGTGTTATGGAGTAACAAACATTAAAAAAAAAACATACAACCGAATTGATAACCTCCTCTTTTGAAATCTTGAAGTCGGTTAAAAATATAGAAACCTCTATGTCGTTTTTAAAAGTCAATCCTTTTTTTACAATCCCTGGCATGTATGGAGTGCCTAATTTTACCTCGGATTCGTATTAAGAGACCTCTCGGAAGCTCAGATATCGATTTTGAACGAAATCGGGGCGGAAAAAAGAAAATCTATGTGGCCGCCACTTTCACAAATTTTACCTCGGATTCGTATTAAGAGACCTCTCGGATACTCAGATATCGATTTTGAACGCAATCGGGACGGAAATTAAGAAAATCAATATGGCCGCCACTTTTTCCAAACTTTACCTCGGATTCGTATTTGGGGCCCTCTCGGACGCTCAGATATCGATTTTGAATGAAATCGGATTGGAAGGGAAGAAAATCAATATGGCTGCCACTTTTTCCAAATTTTACCTCGGATTCGTATTAAGAATTTTCTCGGACGCTCAGACGTCGATTTTGAACGAAATCGAGACGGAATTGAAGAAAATCAATATGGCCGCCACTTTTTCCCACTTTTACCTCGGATTCTTATTCGGGGACCTCTCGGACGCTCAGATATCGATTTTGAACGAAAATGGGATGAAGATGAAGAAAATCAATATGGCTGCTAGTTTTTCCAATTTTTACCTCGGATTCGTATTAAGAGACCTCTCGGACGCTCAGATGTCTATTTTATACGAAATCGGGACGGAAATGAAGAAAATCAATAGGGCCGCCAGTTTATCCAAATTTTACCTCGAATTCGTATTAAGAATTCTCTCGGACGCTCAGATATCGATTTTGAACGAAATCGAGACGGAATTGAAGAAAATCAACATGGCCGCCACTTTTTTCAAATTTTACCTCGGTGTCGTATTAGGGGGACCTCTCGGACGCTCAGATATCAATTTTGAACGAAATCGGGACGATAATGACGAAAAGCAATATGGCCGCCAGTTTTTCCAAATTTTTTACCTCGGATTCGTATTCGGGGACCTCTCGGACGCTCAGATATCGATTTTGAACGAAATTAGGAAGAAAATGAAGTAAATCAATATGGCTGCGACTTTTCCAAATTTTACCTCGGATTCATATTAAGAGACCTCTCGGACGCTCAGAT
Source organism: Notocelia uddmanniana (assembly GCA_905163555.1). Taxonomy (NCBI): domain Eukaryota; kingdom Metazoa; phylum Arthropoda; class Insecta; order Lepidoptera; family Tortricidae; genus Notocelia; species Notocelia uddmanniana. The sequence goes on from LR991057.1 coordinate 5,830,613, forward strand.
ATCGATTTTGAATGAAATCGGGAAGAAAATCAATATGGCTGCGACTTTTTCCAAATTTTACCTCGGATTCGTATTAAGAGACCTCTCGGACGCTCAGATATCGATTTTGAACGAAATCGGGAAGAAAATGATGAAAATCAATATGGCTGCGAATTTTTCCATATTTTACCTCGGATTCGTATTAAGAGACATCTCGGACGCTTAGATATCGATTTTGAACGAAATCGGGACGAAAATGACGAAAAGCAATATGGCCGCCTGTTTTTCCAAATTTTACCTCGGATTCGTATTAAGAATTCTCTCGGACGCTCAGATATCGATTTTGAACGAAATCCAGACGGAATTGAAGAAAATCAATATGGCCGCCACTTTTTCCAAATTTTACCTCGGATTCGTATTCGGGGACCTCTCGGACGCTCAGATATCGATTTTGAACAAAATTGGGAAGAAAATGAAGAAAATCAATATGGCTGCGACTTTGTTCCATATTTTACCTCGGATTCGTATTAAGAGACATCTCGGACGCTCAGATTTCTATTTTGAACGAAATCGGGACGAAAGTGAAGAAAAGCAATATGGCCGCCAGTTTTTCCAATATTTACCTAGGAGTCGTATTAAGAGTCCTCTCGGACGCCTAAATATCGATTTTTGTTGAAATCGTATCGGACGGCACTGATTAATAAAACCACTTACAATACATTGATTCAAGAAAGGTCGTATATTCATAGGGAATTCACGGCACTTCATGCGCCTTTAGACCTTATAAGGAACCTACATGCCAAATTTGATATCTCTCGAATCAGCAGTTTGGGCTGTGCGTTGATGTCACTCACTCAGTCAGTCAGTTTCTTCTTGCAATTTCGCACAAACTCTTAAAAGTTTTCATGTCTGCAGTATTAACTTTCAAAATCAATGCCATTTTCGAAATTAACGACCCAAAAAACCATAAAAACGACACCCATATTAATATTTAGACATTCCAACCCCCTCGCACCCCAACAGAGGGGATGGTATTTTACGTCCTCTACGTGGGATTTTAAAATCATTTTTGTTTTCGTAATCAGCGACCCGATAAACCATAGAAATAATACCCATATCGATTTTCAGAATTGTCACCACTTTTCACCCTGTTAGGGGTTGATTTCTCAAAAAACCTGAAACAGATATTTACTCATTTATCGTTAGAAATACTCCTGTGAAGTTTCGAATAAAATAGTCCAACTTATCTTGATTCCCCATACAAACTTCGGACCCCCATTTCACCCCCGCCCCCAGGGGTTGATTTTTGAAAAATCCTTTCTTAATGCACCTCTAGACCTTATATGGAACCTACATACTCAATTTGGAATCTCTAGAACCAGCAGTTTGGGCTGTGCGTTGATATGTCACTCACTCAGTCAGTTAGTTATTTCTTGCAATTTGGCACAAACTTTCAAAAGTTATCATGTTCACAATATTAAACTTCAAAATTGATGCCATTTTCGTAATTAACGTCCCAAAAAAACATAAAAACGACACCCATATTAATATTTAGACATTTCATCCCCGTCGCACCCCAACAGGGGGGATGGTATTTCACGTCCTCCACGTAGGATTTTAGATTCATTGTTGTTTTCGTTATCAGCGACCCGATAAACCTGAAAAACAACACCCATGTCGATTTTCAGAATTTGTCACCACATTTCCCCCTTTTAGGGGTTGATTTCTCAAAAAACCTGAAACACGTGTTTACTCATTTATCGTTAGAAATACTCCTGTGAAGTTTCGAATAAAATAGTCCAACTAATCTTGTTTCTCCATACAAACTTCGGACCCCCATTTCACCCCCTTAGGGGTTGAATTTTGAAAAATCCTTTCTTAGTGCACCCCTACACATTATAAGGAACCTACGTGCCAAATTTGGAATCTCTAGGACCAGCGGTTTGGGCTGTGCGTTGATATGTCAGTCAGTCAGTCAGTCAGTCAGTCAGTCAGTCAGTCAGTCAGTTTCTTCTTTTATATATTTAGATTAAATGGCCAACCATCGACATTAATACATGGACACGATTGATTCGTCAAATACTATAATATGCATTGTAGTGGTTGCACCACTAATAGTTAAAATGCTATTAGAATAAGGAAAGAAAACCGGCCAAGAGCGTGTCGGGCCACGCTCAGTGTAGGGTTCCGTAGTTTTCCGTCCGTCACATTAAGTTGACATATTAAGTACAGAAACACAAAACCTTTGAAAGCACGTCATTTCATTGTGATTTTGTAGAAATGACAGGTACAATAAACACCTGTTTATACGGTTAAATTACAAACTTAGTTCAGAAATTATTTTTGTAATTTTTTCAAAAACTCTTCAACCTATCAAGTTCAAAATAATTTTCCTACAAAGTTTTTATAAAGTTCTACTTTTGAGATTTTTTTCATATTTTTAAAACTTATGGTTCAAAAGTTAGAGGACACATTTTTTTTTACTTCTGGAGCGATTATTTCCGAAAATATTAACATTATCAAAAAATGATTTCAGTAAACCCCTATTTATTTTTAAATACCTATCTAACAATATATCACACGTTAGGGTTAAAATGAAAAAAAAATCACTCCCCACTTTACGTATAGGGGAGGTACCCTAATAAAATATTTTTTTCCACTTTTTATTTTACCACTTTGTCGGCGTAATTGATATACATATTAGTACCAAATTTCAGCTTTCTAGTGCTAACGGTCACTGAGATTATCCGCGGACGGACGGACAGACGGACGGACAGACATGGCGAAACTATAAGGGTTCCTAGTTGACTACGGAACCCTAAAAAAAGGAGTGTATAATTTTGTAAAGGGTTGGTAACGGATATGTGACACCCCTGCGAGTTGCAAGCGTCCATATGCTGCGGTGACCGCTTACTATCAGATGGACCGTACGCTTGTTTGCCACCGACGTGGTATAAAAATAAATTCAAATATTACCCTTAATTATAATTTCTTGATTTCCGCTGGAAACCCCAATCATTGTCACGAGCTCATTATTCTTAAATATCTAATAGTTCTTAAATATCTAGTAGTAGCACCATCTAATAGTTGAAATGCCCTTAAAATAAACTCATACGTTACCCTTAATTATAATTTATATTTACCCTACCTTGCTCCTAAGCGCAGCATAACAAAAGACGACAACAACAGGTATAAGTTAACTTTAAATCACTGTGGTTTAAATTCATATTATTCAATTGTTACAATATATATCAAAACGCCCTGTATGCATTGTAACAATAGAAAATATAGGCATTAAATAACCATAAGTAATTGATTACGTATAAGTCCCTAACGTTAAAATATGTACCTATTCTAACATCAAATTATGCATACTAAATAAAGGCATTTTTTTAACATACGATGATGATTTCGTTCATAAGGTGAGTCAACTCATGCACTCATCTCCAGGGGACCGAGGTCTAAATGATGTCACAAGCGATTGGCTTCCGTTTGCATGTTGATATGTAAGCATCAGCAAATAATAGCTGTATTGATTAACATAAATAATTGTTTTTATCACTCGTGTGATTCACTGGCGTTTAATTTATTCAGAACATTGTATGTATACGCTGAGACATTATTGGAGTGTGTTCTTAAAACGCTACCAATCCTAACTAGACAAAATACAAACTGTGAAATAATGTATACCACTTTGTGTATTTGCCTATGCAAGCAACAAACAAATTGATAAGTGATAGCAGAGTTGTGTTACGCTTTTTTGTGGGAGTTAAGTCATAATTTTCTAGGATACGGCAATTTTGTATGATCGCGGTAACGATCGCTTACAAAATATTATTTGTTACTTTATCTCCTTCAGATCCCATTTTGATGTTTCATATCCAACTCCCAATTTTAATAATTTGTCTTAACTAACAAATATCTAAACAGTACTCGTAGAATGTGTTAAAATAATTGGGATATCTTTATCAGCAAAAACTTTAGCCTATTAGTGTTAACTTAATTTTTTTTTTTTTTATTCGTCTGTAAGGAAGGAACTAGCTAAATTGTAAAACCGCGACTACCACAAGTAGATAAGCAGTTGTATACTTTATCTTTGAGGAAAAGCTCGTTAAATAATATACTTAAAGCTTGACTGCAATTGAGTATAGGGCATGTGGTGGTATTGTGGATTTTAATCGAAACTATTGTGTATTGACAGCTTCGATCAGTAATAAACCTAGATACACTATTTGCCTGTCAACGGCGTCCACGCTCAAGAGTGCTTAAATTCCGTTTAAGCACTCTTGCGTTCACAGTCGCGCGCTAGCCATCGGCGAGTCAACATGCCTAAGTGCTCCGTGAAAAAGTGCAAAAATAAACACGTTAACGACGTTAAAAAAGGATGGAATTTCGTATTTTCGATGAGTATTTATTTAAAGTTTCATAATTTATTGAATTTGTAGTTATATCAGGCTATAACACGCTTATAAAAAAAATTTTATGTAAATATTTGAAATACTCAAACAGCCAACCAGCTACGCTGCTGTCTCTTTCCCTCACGTTGAGTTAGTCGTATATTGAAACGAAACGGAGAATGGACGAATTGGACTATAGTAAAATTTCGAATGTAAGGAGTCGCAGACTGAAAACTTTTTTTACGAAAGTTTACATGTATTGTTTTTATTGTACACACATAATTATGTATGGAGTGTATTTGTATTTTACTTTATTCATATATCAAAATCGGGTGGTAACAGTTTGTTTGTCTGACATGTCGCTCTGCTCAGTATACGTTGTTTAAATCAAAAACTTTTTTACTCATTTTGATACGGTTTTCACTTACATGTACGAGGGTAAAACTGAAAGTTTCGGGAATAGAAGAAAATATGCAGTATAAGTGAGTTTATTTATTTTTATTGTTTTTCAAAATATTCTCCTTTGTATTTCATGCACTTATGCATGCGTTCAAACCAGTCCATAAAGCACTTTTTGAACTCTGAAGTAGGGGTCGACAAAATGGCTATTTTATAGGCCTCCACTGCTTCTTCTGGCGTCTGAAACCGCTGACCACGCAGTTTGTCCTTGATTCTGGGGAATGTAAAAAAGTCGTTGGGACTTAAGTCAGGGCTATATGGAGGGTGGTCCAATATTTCGACTTTTTCACCGTCCAGGTACTCAGTTGTTGTCCGAGCGGTGTGTGGGCTGGCGTTGTCGTGGTGAAGGATGATGCGACGACTAGGGTTTGTTTTTCGGAGTTCAGCAAAGACGTTCGGCAAACAAATAGTGGTGTACCAATCAGCATTGACTGTTCTACGATCCTCAAGAGCCACAGTAGCTACGTGACCAGATTTAGAGATAAACGTAGCCACCATCTTCTTAGCCGTACTGCGAGAACGAACAACTTTTGTGGGTTTGAGCTCGTCTTCGAAGACCCATACTCGGGATTGGTTTTTAGTTTCAGGCTCATAAGCGTATATCCACGACTCGTCACCTGATACTATGCTAAAAACAGCATTTGAGCGTCCCTTGTTAAATCTTTTCAAAGTTTTGCGGCACCAATTGACACGGACTATTTTCTGCTCGTCAGACAATAGGTGAGGTATCCAACGGGAAAATAACTTTTTCACGCCTAATTCTTCTTTTAAAATAATTTGTATTTGACTCATTCCAATACCCAGGTGCTCTTGAATTTCCCGATATGTCACATGTCGGTCTTCATTTATCAGACGACGCACAACATCGACGTTTTCTTGCGTGACTGCCGATTTTGGTCGACCTTCACGCACTTCGTCGGTGAGGGATACACGGCCACGTTGAAATTCTGAATACCACCTGTATATTGTGTAGTCTTTGAAGGAGCTTCAATATTAAAAGCAGCAACCATCCGCTCTTCACATTGTTTTTGTGTTAGTCCACTTTTAAAGTCATAATAAATCATAGCTCTGAAATTTTCACGGCACAATTCCATTTTAAGCAGTGACTCGACGACTTCAATAAACAATTGAAACCGAACCATACTTTTTTTTTTCTAAGTGGCCAGTGTGTTGAGATAAGGAAACTTCAGAGATTATAAAAAGGTATAATACATGTTAAAAATAAATTAATAAGTATTCGATTCCCGCCACTTTCAGTGCAAGCCTCGTAGCTTACTAACCTAACTTACTATTAACCTTGTGACAGTTATCCAAAAAATGAAAATGAGAGAGATAAATGGAGGCAAATTATAGCTAAAGAAAGAGGTGAAGAATATTTTAAGCCAAATGATTCTAGCGTGGTTTGTTCCTGTCACTTTTCAGAATTTAGTTTTATGACAACGCATATAACTGATAAAAATAAACTATGTATTCAGTTTTCATTTAAATTTATTTCTTAATAATTGCCACTAAACTGACATTGATTAACTTTTTTAACAACTCACGCTAATTGGGTACACTTATTTCTGAAAATGCCCTTGTAACATTTAGTTAAAGCAAATTGTTCGTGATGATTTATATGGTATGAAAATAAAAAAAAAATATGATGGTACAATCTTACACTAATCGACATAGTCCCAAACTTAATAAAGGTTGTAATATGGCTACTACATAATATATACTACTTATATTTAAATATAAATAAATACATACTTAAATAGGTACATAAAAAAACATCCAAGACTCAGGAACAAATATTTATGCTCAATTGCTTACCACACAAATAAATGCCCTGACCGAGAATCAAATCCGAGACCTCCTGCTTAATAGACAGACAGGGTCGCTATCAACTAAGCCAAAGTGGTCGTGTTGGTATAAATCGACGTTACCACCTGACAAGTCGTATGCTTGTATTCCACCGATGCCTATTAAAAAAAAAAACAATTTCGACTCCACGGCACACGATACGGCCTCTGTTCCAATGTTGACATCTAATCAGTGGAAAATCAACAGGAACGAAACTGAACCTAATTGCTCTTGATTTACGGTGTACAATCTGTTAACATAATGCGGACTTTTGTGGAAATTTTCCACAATCGATACGTGCATTTTGTAATGTTATAACCGCCAAACACTATCATTCAAAATAAAACGTTATGTTTGTGACGTAAGGCTTAATATCGAATAAAAGGAAATGGTACAAAACGCATTATTTTTTTTGTGTGTCTCCTATACACGCACACAGTCGCAATGAAATTCGGACACTTTTTCGACTTGAATTTGCAGGTGATAGTGTATCTAGGTTTATTATTGATCGAAGATTGACAGGGTGCATACAGGCTGTTATTTTAAATTTCGTTAATATTGAGGGCACAGTCTTGAGACGAAATAAATTAATCTTTTCTAAGATACCAGTATCTCAATTTGTGCCATTTCGAAGATATTCGAGAATTCCATTAATGTGCTCAGCCTAGTCAAGTTTTAAGCTCAATTTTATTCAAAGTTATTACTTTGTTAGTTATTTACTTAGTGTGAACAATTCGAGTGTTGAAATCTAGCCACTCACTTGCTTTTGGTAACAATGGTTACAAGACATCACCAGAATTACAAGGGAATAGAGTTCAACTCAAAAATCAAAGCAGAAAAATAAGAACTTATGTTTTTTATTTTATTTACTATTATTAATACGGAACATCATATGTACCGTTACATGTAGCCCCCCGCATATATATATATATATATATATATATATATATATATATATAGAAATGTACCACATAATTTTTAGGTCATTAAGGCTCATAAGTATGGTAACGGTACCTGATTTATTGAAATTTTAACCGTAATTATTTTACCGTCAGTTGAAAAAAATACACAATTTAATCATTTTGAACGATACAAACAGAAATTTCAGAATGTCATAAAGACGTCATATTCTTAGAACCTTCACAGGATGATACAAAATAATTTTAACCGACTGCAAATAACAAGTACTTACTAAACTACAATTTTAAATAATTTTAAAAACTGCAGCAAAAGGTAATAGGTACTCGCGAAGCATGCCATAACACTATACCCCATTTCGACGGCAGCCAGCTTAAAGCTTTGCTTCAGGATCGCTACGTACGGTCAACCGATTTGATTTCTGGGCCACTTCCCTTCGTACCTTGTCACAGTGAAAATCAATATGAAAGCTGCTAGAGATAACATAATTATTGTCACTGACAAGGTACGAAGTGGCCCACAAATCAGATTGGTTGACTGTACATGGATAGGTAGGTATAATTGGGGATAATATTACAAAAATTGTTCTAATCCCAAACTAAACAAAGATTGTAGGTACTATGGCGATAAGACAACTATGACTTTATAGACTGATTTACACTGCAATAATGCCGTACCAGTAGAAACAGCAATTCACCATTTATTTGGATGGTATAAATTACAAAGACAATACATTTTCATTACCTTAATTTTCGAGAAGCAGTTTAATTAAACAATCGTAATGAAACCTTTTTAAAGCTTGATTAACGTAACCCGTAAACCTTTTAATATTAAAGCAAACGTTATTTTCGTTGCCGCTGCTTATCCTTAATTAAATGAAGAAGGGGCTCTGTATATTTTTTACGACGGATAACGGTGTCAAAAAAAAACCTAACAATTCCTTAGTTGACGTCATTTTTATCATAAAATTGTACAACAATAATATTTTTTCTTATATTATTTCAAGTTGTTTGATATATAAAGCGCATATCGCATTCTTAACTTACAAATTTCCGCCCAATTATTTTATGTTAGTTATATAGGTACCTATTATTATTCCTCCGTGCTTTCCTGTTCAACAAAGTACCTACTCTTGAATACTTCATGCTCAATGTTACACTGCAATAATGCCGTACCAGTAGAAACAGCAATTCACCATTTATTTGGATGGTATAAATTACAAAGACAATACATTTTCATTACCTTAATTTTCGAGAAGCAGTTTAATTAAACAATCGTAATGAAACCTTTTTAAAGCTTGATTAACGTAACCCGTAAACCTTTTAATATTAAAGCAAACGTTATTTTCGTTGCCGCTGCTTATCCTTAATTAAATGAAGAAGGGGCTCTGTATATTTTTTACGACGGATAACGGTGTCAAAAAAAAACCTAACAATTCCTTAGTTGACGTCATTTTTATCATAAAATTGTACAACAATAATATTTTTTCTTATATTATTTCAAGTTGTTTGATATATAAAGCGCATATCGCATTCTTAACTTACAAATTTCCGCCCAATTATTTTATGTTAGTTATATAGGTACCTATTATTATTCCTCCGTGCTTTCCTGTTCAACAAAGTACCTACTCTTGAATACTTCATGCTCAATGTTAAACGGTCCCTAGAGGAGGCCTCGGTCGCCCACCAAGTCATTGATCATAAATTAGACACTTATACTGTTCTTCAGGCACAGAGGGACTTATGTTATCTGTTATTTCTATTAAAACTAATCATTCGGTGTTAGAATTAGGACGCTTATTGTCACTGTCGGCTTTAAAATGAAGAAAAGTAAGCTTTAGTACAGTAAACTCATCCTTATTGTTTTAGAAATGCGGTGTGTTGCGGTGTAGGTATTTGGCAGACTGATACTATTTAATGCTGACTGTGTATTATAGCTAAGTCAATTAATACGTAAATTGCTGCAAATTCATCTATGATTCAGCACATATTTACATACAAGGCGATAAAAAAACATATCCTCTGACGAACTGACGATCACGTCCCTGATACTCTCTAGATGCGCACTGCAGGTTATCTAAATGCTGGAATAACAAACTGTAGAACATATTTTCGATGTTGCAGTCATGCTTGCACTACACTTAATGTACGTTTTAAAATGTAGAATGAATTTTCTTCTTCATTAGTTCTGAAGTGTGAGATACGATTAGATGACAAATAGTATATGTTAAATGGAACAATTGATCAGACCCAACCTATCGTCGGGGCTCCTTAGGCATCACACCGGAACGCAACTTATGTCATTCATACGTAAACAGCACAGCAAATGTAAAATTAAATGCGGCATGTTTCGCTTCTCGAAAAATGACAAAGCTATATTCTAGTGGTTCGCGGTAATTCTAGATAGAGGGGCACGTGATTTGGAGAAAACCACATGCAATGCCAAGCAAAGACAATCGTTTACGCAACATATCTTTAATTTTTTTTTGTAATACTTATTAACGCTATTAACCAGAACCTTTTGTTTTCAACAGGTACAGATGGATGAAAAACGGCAAACCATTCGAGTATGCCAGCTACGCCGACCGAATGTCGCAACAACCCGGTCGAGGGTCTCTAGTCGTCAGTAAGCCCAAGGATGAGGATCTGGGCCAGTACCAGTGCTTCGCGTACAACGAATGGGGCACGGCTACTTCCAACTCGGTCTTCGTCCGAAAAGCCGAGCTAAATTCGTTCAAAGAGACTGACGGGGCACCGAAACTCATGACCGCTCAAGAAGGTCGCCCGTTCAAACTGACCTGCCACCCGCCCGACGGCTGGCCTAAACCCAACGTCTACTGGATGTTGCAGGGCGACCAGGGTCAGCTGAAAACAATCAACAACTCCCGAATGACACTCGACCCGGAGGGTAACCTCTGGTTCTCGAACGTGACCCGTTATGACGCTAGCGACGACACTATGCTGGCCTACACTTGCGCTGCCAAGTCCTTGTTCAGGAACGAGTACAAGCTTGGCAACAAGGTGTATTTAAAAGTGAAACAGACTGGTGGAATATCGCCCACACAGAACAGGTACCCGCCCGAGGAACAATACACCACGAGGAGGAACGAAGTCGCGCTGAGAGGGAAAAAGGCAGAGCTCTATTGTATATATGGCGGAACGTAAGTTACTTATATCTACTTGTTTTTGTCCCATTAGGTATCTGACTGACTCCTTATTGACGTACAATGCTGTAAAAATCTTTCAAATCTACAAAACACTGTAATGAAGCAACATTCACCGGATACTACGCGGATCTAAAATCCAGATTTCTCCTGACCTAAAAAGAAATCTCCCGATCGGCATGTGTAATCTGAGATTTTCTTATTTTACCGCTCGCGGCGTATGTTTACTGTGTAACCATGTCAACTGTCGTGTGAAACAGAACACTAACTATCCGGATATTTGCAGGCCGCTCCCTCAAATAGTTTGGAAGAAGGACGGGCAGTATCTCCTGTCGTCGAGTCGGGTGACGCAGGACAACTACGGCAAGACGCTGGTGATCAAGCCCGTGCAGTATGGGGATAAGGGCACGTATACTTGCGAGGTCAGCAATGGTGTTGGCACCGCGCAGTCGCACTCCATCAACCTCGCCATCAAAGGTAAGGGCTGCAATATCTTACCGTTGACAGGAACTCAAAACTCGCACTTGAAATTGCACGCGACAGGGTTGTACCAGCCTTGTACCCAAGTTAGGATTATAAATCGAATTTCGGTTTAAGAGTGCGCAGTACGTTTGGTTCTCCATACAAACGTATTTACGCTCTCATTTCAAAACGCCGTGCTAGAATAACATGAAACTTTGTATACACAATGAGATCCGGCATATCTAGGTCGAAAATTAGTTTCTGTTGCTTGAAATTATAATGGAGAAAAAATACAACGATTATTAAGGTTTTCATACAAGCCGTAAAAAACTGAAAAAACCGCTGTATTTTTTTTCTTTTACATTTTCTAGTAACAGAAACTAATTTCCGACCTAGATATGCCAGATCTGATTGTGTATACAAAGTTTCATGCTATTCTAGCATGGCGTTTTAAAATGAGAGCATAAATACGTTTGTATGGAGAACCGAGCGTACTGCCACGTACTGCGCCCTCTTAAATATAATCAGTTTAAAATAGTTCTCATCACAATGAAATAACAAACTAAATATTGGTCTCTAAATAAAAATTACTTGGGGCCATAATTAATCACATTACAAAGCCTGTTAAATGACATCGGAAACTAAAGATAAAAAGTATCATCAATATTTATAGCCTACCAATAATAAAGTAGCTATTACTCATGAAACCTGATTCAGTGGGTCACTTATCAATTTCAACACTCGTCCTAACGTTACTGTCCAGTTATAAGTAGGTACCTATTGGGTCCACAGGGAATACATTGCTAAGATTTTTTTGTTTCGATGTTTGTCGTTATACTGAAAGAGCAAACCAAATTATAACGCCGATAAAATAAATGTTAACGGTCATATACAAAATGAGTTTCCGGGAATGAGCTTTCGGGTTTTCCGGCTGTAAACTTCATACCGCTTCTAAGAAATTATCGCTATCAAACTTTGTCGGCACATACAATACAAGCTTGAGCAATACTATAAATGAATACTTATTCGGATGTTAGGACACTCCCTGAAACTGAATTGGGTCAGGGTCTTACGTCACTGCTAATTTGTAGAACACCGTTTTAGGCCATTTTAAGGTGTGTCAAAAATGGAAATAATATACATTATACCAGTTTAATTAAAATAAACCCTTCAATTAAAGAATTCGATTACCTATTTAAGAATAAAATGTACACCTGCCTCAAGATACGTATCCAAACTCAGTATACGTAGTCCATGACATCTAAGTATTAGTTTTTTCTTGTCAAAATGGCGCTTGCCACAAAAATGTCGGTAACGTTCAAAACGTTTTATCTAGAAAAGTAAATTTATATTTTACGAAGGGTAACAACGAGTATCGACACTCCAGCCCGGCTGAAGTAGCAGTTCTCGAGCCCGTACCATCCGTCTAAAACAATTTCTTAACAGAATTTTTCACGAATCTGGCGTGCAATGTGCCTGTACCAACAAAAAGAGCAAAAAAGAGTTAATGTGATTATTTGTTCAGAACTCGCAACTTCAATTACTCGATAGACTTATTTTTTTTGATAGCTACATACATGGCTTTTTTATCTCTTTTCAAGCTTGTCCCCTAATATTTACAGTATGATTAGTGTTCATAAAGGGTATTTTAATAAAGAAATTTCCACTTTTTATTGTCTACAGAAGGTGGAATATTGGAATTATTCTCATTCAAATTAAAGTTAAAGGCAGGGGGCCTCAACCGCCTTAATGATAGATAACTGGAAAAACGGATAATTATTGCATCAAAATGAACGAACGCGAGCCTTCCCTTTGAGCGAAGACACCCGATTCGAAGTCTTCTGCCCGGTGTTTGCGACCTCGTTAAGGACACGATTTACGCGCGCCGCATAGGTATAGTGTACGACACCCAAACAGGCAGTGTGGGTGACCCTTCCTAATACAGAACGACTTCATCGGCACGTCGTTTTTAGGGTTCCGTACCGCAATAACTTCATCCTCTGTATTAGAGTGGTACGAATTCTGTCACGCGGTTCTTGATATAAATATCCTTGGATAAATGATGGCTATATTTAACAGTTTACGAGGGCTGCCTTTTAAGTTGTGTCGTTTGGAAAAACTAAAGACAATTTAAGTGTTAAGTGGTATTTATTGTTTTTCAAAGTAATCACCGGGATATGTAATACACTTTTTCATTCGATCGAACCAATTTTCGATACACTTATTCCAGTCCGAAGTCGGAGTCTCCAAAATGGCCGTTTTGTATGCCTCAACCGCTTCTTCAGGTGTCTGGTACCGTTGACTCGTCTGGACTGTACGGCGGGTGTTCCAGAATTTCGACGTTTTGCTCTTTTAAAAACGCAATTGTTTGCCGGGCGGTGTGCGAGCTCGCATTATCGTGGTGCAGTCTTATACGACGTCTTGGGTTATTTTTTCGAAACTCGCCGATGATTTAGGTAAACAGACAGTGGTATACCAGTCAGCATTAACCGTTTTACGATCCTCGAGCACGATGGTGGCAACGTGGCCACTTTTCGCCACAAACGTGGCGACCATTTTTTTCGAAGTGCTCCGTGAGCGTATTACTTTGGTCGGTTTTGGCTCATCTTGGAACACCCACACAGTCGACTGCTGTTTAGAATCGCGATCGTAGGCATATATCCAAGATTCGTCACCACTGATAATGTCGTAAACATGCTTCGAGTTTCCTCAGTTGAATTGCCGCAGAGTTTTGCGACACCATCGAACGCGAGCCGTTTTTTGGTCTTCACTGAGTAAATGTGGTATCCAGCGTGAGATCAACTTTTTACGCCTAAGTGATCATGCAAAATACTGGTCCCTGAAATACTTAAGGAAGCTTCTATCTCACGGTATGTCGCATGGCGATCTTCGACGATCAGTTGCCGTACAGCATCAATGTTCTCCTGGGTTACGGCTGTTTTTGGTCGACCTTCACGATGTCTATCACCAAGACTAGAGCAACCACGTTGAAATTCTAAATACCAGCGTTCCACAGTCCGGAGGCATGGTGCTTTATCATTGAAAACCGTAGTCAACTCTTCGAAGCACTGAAGTCGCGTTAAGCCCCTTTTTTTTTTCGAAATTTCCATTTTCACAACTGACGGTTGGGCCGATTTCGAGTCATTCTTTTGTTTTCGAATTCTAAATTCAAATATTTTAAGATGACACTAGTTCTTTTTTATGCAATCACGCGAGGTTTGCAAACGACGGAACTTAAAAGGCAGCCCTCGTAGATATCCGACCTAACACCATGTAGCATTTATCTAAAGTGCATAAATGCCGTGCCTATCATCATCACGGCTCACAGAGTAGAATAGTTTTCAAGCATGTACTCGTATAACGCGTCAATGTTCATTTAACCAACTACATATCCACTTAAAATTCGGTTAGCGTCTATTGAGTTGACAATAATAAAAAAATAATAAGGCATACTAACAACGTCATTGCCGACTTACTGCTGCATTAAATAAGTTATATTTGTGTAAATAACAATAAATTTGTTGCGCTGCTGAAAAAGTAAAAACAGGAAGAAACTGCGGAACCAGAATTGGTCTTCCTCGTCCTCGCCATCTCTGTTCCCCTCACTGCAATTAAATGCCCGTATCGAATGTCCCCGAGGCGCGTGCCTGACGCCCTGTTAAATTTACTTCTAATGGCTTCCCTTGCATGATATCAAATTATCAATTACCTTAATATATTAAATTTAGAAACTTGTGTATTGTGTGACTGTAAGTCATTACGTTAAAAGCAGCGGGATTCGAAACGTTCTTAATACCCTGTGATTAAGGTTTAATTTCCTAAGCAGTTAAGCACGGACGAAATGCATTTATTGTAAGTTTGTGACGGTTAATCTTGATAATGTACTTATGGTTTTAGTAATTATAATTAAAAAAATCTTAAAATAGCGATTACATGACGACATCTTAGAATTTGTTTCGTATTTTATATTAAGGATAGCCTATCCTTAATATAAAATACGAAACAAATTCTAGGATAGGTAATGACTAATGATCGATACCGAAATATATTCCACCGTCAGTATTCCTGCTGTCTCTCTAACATTATGACTATTCGTGTCACTGGGTTAGACGTGGCTTCCGAATCATTTCCGTTATATTCACATATGTAATTGTCCGCTTCCTTTCGTTTCCATTGAAATATTGCATTAATTATACTTGCGAATCCTGCTCTCGATTTTCCTGGAACACCATTCAATTATAATCTATTAGTTGACCGCGATTAAATATGTCGTAACGTTAATTATACCATATTCTAATCCATATTTGTTCAGCGGATAGTTTTAGATCCACTTGAAAATAATGGATTTATCATATCACACTACAGGCGTTTCTGATATCTACATATCCAAAAATAAAAGGAGGTGGTTATTTGAGATAACAGTTCCAGACAGGAATTTAAGCAGCATCGTGCTCTGTTTATGTGCACTTAAAGTCCGTTTCCCTTGCAGTTCAAAACTTGTAATCCATCTACAAATTGCGTTGAATGAAACTACTTGCGAGCATCCCTCTGACACGCGAACACTAAGCGATGTGCGTGCGCGTAACTTGGATAACTGCACGCTTCATGAAGGGACGACACCTCGCCTGTGTCTATTCCCACGACTTTGTCTCCTTATTGGCATTTTCTTCATTCACAAAATACTTCCAACATCCGATATCAATCGAAAATGTTCATGATCATAATCCCTTTTGATCCCAAAACATCCTCGGGATACAAACTGATTGCAGCATAGATGAAAGGGAAATGTAAATATTCTTAATCCCTTTTGATCCCGAGAGGCCGAGACTCGGCCGCTGGTATGGAACTGCGTCACGCGCCAATAACTGCTAAGCCAACTCGGCCCAATGAGATACGCATACTTGCCCTATATTCCCTCTGAGAGCTTGCCGATTCGGGTTTATTAATGATGATAAAGCGTTTCGATGTCCATTATAATACTATGTTAAATATTGGATAAAGAGCCCGATGATATTTTTAATCGCTAATAGCGAATATTAAGCTAAAATGCACGATGCCTCAAGGTTTTATGAATAATAATAAAATTGAGTGTATTGCGTTAACTATTTGGTACTAGCAGACAGATACATACAGTTTTGATAGATTCTGACGAAAGAAAAATATCAGAGGCAAGACTTAGCAACTACAAATGAATGGAACAAGAAAAAGTACATTGTCAGCAGGCTGAACATATTGAACTCGCAATCAATTCAATGATATAATAAATGTATTATAAACGGATATTAAGAGGAAAGGAAGTTAAAATGTCCTTGAACGTGGAATCTAGATAAATCGATTCTTGATGGGTAGAAAGAGCATTTCTATGTTAATGCGCTTGGCAAACAAACGCAATTTTCAAACAAATCAATACGTTACCGCAATACGATCGGCGTTGTCTCGCCGCGGTCGTAGTCTCACGTAAGTAATCGAGTACGTTGCTCCAGACAAATACGATATCCACAGCTCATAACCGGGTATATACAGGTGTCCCCATATCCGTGGATTTCCGTGAGCGCCCTTCCGCCGGCGCCGAGCCCCCAATAACCATCCTGTTTCGCACATGGACTAGCAGTCATTATGGCTGTTTTCTGAAATAGCAATATGGAAATCTCGAAACAGGACATTTCCTAGTGAAGAACGTAAAAGCGTCTATTTAATCGAATGTGATTACGTATCCAGTTTTATTACTTATAGATCGTCTGATCTACCGAAAAGTAATAATATTGATGCGTTCGAAAAGTAGGCTGCAAGAAAAGGATACGATTAGTTTAACACTAACCTATAGGTCCTATTCACATTCATACATTCAATATTTGGTGTTTTAATGAGGTTCTTTAAAGATATCTTCAAGAAGGTATCTTCAAAATTTCAAAATACCCGCTATCCCCTTCCTTACTCGTGTTTAGATAGCGGTATGAAATGTGCCCTTTTCGTGTTTGATATCAATTTGTTCTAAAACAAAAGGTTAGCGTTCTACACCAATGACACCTCAGGTATGAGAAAGTTTAGACAATAGCTTGCTAGTTTTAAATAATACGTCAAGCTTGGTACGAACGAACGCAACGATTTTATTTACGCGACTGCTCAAAAATGGATTGTAATATCTTTAGTATGCATGTATATGAGATTCTTTGTTCCACCAGAACTACTCAACGCCTAATCGATTTAGATGTATTAGGTATCGTTAGAATCCTTAAGTCATCCCGAGTAACATAGGTTAGCATGTGTTGTTGCTGTAAAAACAATATGGTGGACCATTTACCAAGATGTGTGTGATCTGTCCCGACGATTGTGACGGTGGGAGGAGGTTAATGGTTATATAGACGAGTGAATAGATGTATTAGATGTTCTAACCTTTTGCTCTTCCCCAGCTGCCCCGTTCTTCACTGTGGAGCCTCAGTCCCAGAACCTGGCGGAAAATGAGACGGCTATAATACGCTGCAAGGCCGACGGTTCACCCGAGCCGCAGATCAAGTGGGTGTACAACGGCGAGCCCATCGAGCGCGCGCCGCACAACCCGCGGCGCACGGTCTCCGCCGACTCCATCGAGATCGTCGGCCTCACCAAGAAGGACACCGGCAACTACGGCTGCAACGCCACCAACTCCATCGGCTACGTCTACAAGGATGTCTACATTAACGTCCAATGTGAGTACCAGCCACGTAATTCATCAGTGTTTCGTGCTTTACAGCGCGGTTTTCTTAATACATTGCGTGTGATCCCAACTAACTGCAGTGTGTTGCGCGACTCGACCGATCAATGGACAGATAAAACTCGCACGAAGCGTTTCGCTTCCTCTTTTATTGTGAGAACAGCCAAGCTGTGGAACTCCTAAGCCGGAATCCTTGTTCCTTGAAAACTACAACCTTACGGTCTTCAAGACGAGAGTGAACCGGTT
This sequence comes from Notocelia uddmanniana, assembly GCA_905163555.1. Taxonomy (NCBI): domain Eukaryota; kingdom Metazoa; phylum Arthropoda; class Insecta; order Lepidoptera; family Tortricidae; genus Notocelia; species Notocelia uddmanniana. The sequence goes on from LR991057.1 coordinate 5,848,773, forward strand.
TGTACTAGGTAAGCGCGCTCCATCCTAGACCGCAATATCGCTTACCATCAGGTGATTTGTGGTCAAGCGCGAACCTATCCAGAGTAAATAATAAATAAACGCTCCACCACCACCACCACCATATCAGCCAAAGGACGTCCACTGCTGGACATAGGCCTCCCCCAAATTCACGGGGGGCATATGCCATAATCGCCACGCTTGGCATGCGGGTTGGCGATCGCAGTATCTCCACCGCACTCCAGGGATGCTGCTGCCCATCCCCCGGTGGACCCGGGTATATCCTAAAACTACGACCAAAATAAACGCTCGCCGCGCCGCAATTAGCGCCATGTCGTGGCCAGGCCATGAAGAAATAAATCGTTCCGTCTTCGTTGCTTTAAAAAGTTATGGCTGTAATGTAAGTTATATCGGTCCAATTCAAGCTTAATTTGAACCACGGAAGTCATTGCTATAGACTTGGACCAAAAACCTCCCGTCCGCATAAATTGGATCATTCATGTTGTCAGTCACAATTCCAGAGTTTTATGAGAAAACAAATGAACCGCCGCCCGGAACACAATGATACTTTAAATTTACGACTAAATTATACTGTAATACGGATAATATTGGGAAATTTCGTTGTAGAAATTTTACCTATATCAATAAGAATTTAAAGCTCTTATGAAATTCAACTGCTGTTGCTGTTGGATTTTAAACTTTAACAACTGGGAGTTAGGATTTTGAATAAATTTCGAGCTTGCGTAACGAGTAGCTCGCTCGGATTGCGTATAGAAACGTCGGGGTGGAACCGTGTTTGCTTACAATCCCCGTGGAACCCGCCTGCATTTCGTCCGGTTGTTTACTGCGCTTTATGTATTCATACACTCACGCTCGCTTAAACCGAGGGAGGCTGTTTATGCTCCGTTAAATGCTGAAAAATAGCGAGTAGGAACCTGCATGTTATATTTGAGTACCTACTCTATTCGTGAATGCGGTGTTCATTTTGCGGTTACATGTTCTTATCATCATTAAATGTTCTGTTTTTGTACAGTATTTGTATCACAAATCGTAGATGATCATATAGTTAGCAATCTCAGTGTTTCAGAAGGTCACACTTTGGTTCTTTTTAGTTTTTGCTTCGTAGAGAGAGCAATATACGTGCTACCCTTATACTTATATTTCTCAAAATTGGGTACTTCATTGCTTCGTGGTCTCTATTATTAAATTTGTAGATCGTAACTCATAGACGCAATATTCCATTCATACCTAGTCCAAGGAGGATCGCGATTAAATCGCACCCAATCAATCACCATTTCCACACGTCGAAGGTACCCAAAAAAAAAAAGTTGCAGCTGTCAGCTACTCCATTGCGTGTTGATGCGATTCTACCGCTACCTGCCCACCCTACCGATCCAAAGAGCGTGAGTGTGAAAAGAAATCTTATGAACATACGTCTTTTTATAGTTAGTCTAGTGCTAGTCTGGGGTGAAAAGAATGCGCGGGTGCGCCCGTGGGGAGATTGTGCAAGGGTGGACTGAACGGAGCTTATGCTTGCTACCAGAAGTCACGCAATAATAGCCCTTCTCACTATAACAAAAAAGGTTGACATACGCAGGCAATTTCGGCTTTAATCCCTTGATCCAGATAGGGAGGGTTGTCACGTGACTAAGCGGGTTTAGGTCCTAATCGTAGGGAAAATGCGGTTTACCGCTTGATTATGTAATTAATTGTAAATAAAGGATAATTGTTATGTTATTGGATTTATCCTCTATCCTTATATTAATGTAAATAATTGGATTAATTGGATCATACGGTCTGAAATAAAATATATGATTTGATAATTAATCAATCTATCTTACGTTAGCTTTCTGTTTAATGGTTCGTGTATTCATACATTACCGGAAATATTAGATTGCATTATCTCGAGTAATTCTTCCGTGCTAGAACCTAGTGGCTAAACAGTGAGTAAATTACGTTAGGTCACGAGTTCAATGACCGCGGTGTGCTAATTTACCTGTTGCTAAACACTCTTGGGCTTTCGCGCGAGTGGTGTAGAATCTCCGACATTTGCATTGCATGCAAATAGGTATATATATGCAGCCCTTGCCATTACATACTTCTCGTACTTTTTTCACCTTTATTGTGTAATTTCTCGCGGAAGTTTTAGGGAAGGTACACTATATTATGTGCCACCACCACCACCACCACCATATCAGCCGAAGGACGTCCACTGCTGGACATGGGCCTCCCCCAATTTCAATATTATGTGCATTGTAGACGAATTCCACAAAAGTTATATTACACAATGGAAAGACCTAAAGTAATTACTATTAATTAATAAAGTAGATATTTCACTAGAAAATATACCGGCACATGCCTTTTCTGTCTGTCTCATGACTAGTCATGACCTTTAAAGCTAGTTCGTGTCAGCCGATCGACGTTCACTGCTGGACATAAGTCTGCTAGGTCTGGTCTGCTCCCAGAGACCGCCACAACGACCGGTTATGGGCCGCCCGCGTCCAACGGACTCCCGCGACCTTAACCAGGTCATCGGCCGTTTGTGATATACAGTAACATAATTTATGAATATGATTTGACACCTAGGGTTGGTTGCGGCAAACCGTATGTAATCGTGAGCTGTGTTCGTGATCGTATGGAAAATTTCACAGTTTTCTACTGGATGACAGCTGCCTGTGCCATATTTAACACTGCTTGGTCTGTAATCGTAAGTAATTGCAACCCGCCTTTAAAAAACGTTTACCGCGGCTGCGGCATCTTTTAGAAAATATACCGAATCAAAGAGGTGATACCCAAGTCTTTCTCATTCGCGCCTAAATGCGGAAAATGGTCAGAGTTTAGCGTAACATAATAGCAACAACGGGTCTATTGCTTGTAAAAATCCCACTGAGCAGTCTCCTAATCTAGGTAGATAATATATGTTACGAGCCTGGGCCTCATTGACCCGCGCCTGAAAGGCAGTAAACGCTGAATATAGTTCCATAACTGGGCTACTTCCCGCAATAAAACGCTTATGAACGACGCGGAAACTGGGTAACGACGTTTGTTCAGATTCCGACGTTTATAGAAGAGTTCATAAAATAGCTATTCAGATTCTTATTGGGAAATTTGGACGTACATATTGCAATCTCTGAAATAACTAGCACACCCTTCATCACTTATGAATCATTATGTCGATAGCTCAGTTTACAATCTCAATCAGGACAGCGACTATGTTTTGCAATTTTGTGACCAATCGAATAAGCGGATTAAGGGAATTATTTTTTTAATGTATAAATACACCGATTTCTTACACAAATGAAAAGTTAATGTGTCTTGCGCTAACATCCTCTCCATTTTGCAAATAAGTCAGAAATTAAGGCGTCACCTCGCTGTTGCAACCTTGCCGTCGCTCGGGAAATCTTCGGTGGAAATCTAAAAAAAGAAAACAGCTCCGTCCCCTCCATCGGAAGCGTCGGTGCTCTATGTCCACTGTCTATTGGCTACTTCCTCGCCACGTTCACACGCCCACACCTCACTCTCCTCTAAATGCAACGGATATAGTTACTTGCGCCTACGGTGTGTTCTTTAGCATATGTGTACGGCTGAGATGTTTACAAATCATCCCGACTATTGTACCGATCATTGCGCGCCTGTCCTAGAATTAGACCAGTGAATCAAGAAGTACTTAGTTATATGCTATAAGTCATGGCAATAGCGATCGCTCTCGCAACTTCTTTCCGCCCCGACGTTATAATTCATCAAAAATACGATAGGATAGCCTTTGGATGCATTGTAATCTGATGCCGTAATTTATGCACACTAATCTCTAACTAAACGCTTGTCTGGACCAATATCTAACAGTAAGGTTAATGGTGTTAGTTGAGTTGTATATTTAAGTTGATAATTAAACAAATAAAATCGCTGACTATCGAATTATATAGCTTTTAAACGAACATCGGGGTGAAAATTAGTACAGTGGTCGCTATTGAAAACACTCTTTGCATTTAGAGCTAGGGAAATAAAATTAGATGACTAGTCATTTGTAAGATATAAGCGGGTGATTCGATGGATTCTCTGTAATGTAATAACGCAACAAGTGCTGAGTCATAAGTCACAAGGTGTATTTCGATTCGTCCTTAGCTCCCCGTGAGTCAGCCGGCTTGAGGCTGGATCGATCGTCGCATCGTCTTGGTCCCTGCGAAAGATAAAAAGTCGTATACTGTTACCTGCTTTTCATTTGCGTCGTATTCTTATTTGATACTTCATGTTTCGTCCACTACATGATACAAATTCAATGTTTGACTGTTATATTTAGTAAGTTGTTGTGACTCTTATAGGATCGATTTAAACTCCTGATCTAATAGCCCTATTCAATTAAGATTTGATTTAACAGAGAGAAATTAACGTAAACAGCCGTATGTGGATACAAAAACATAAATAAACAAAAGTATTGCATTGTACACTGTTTAAATATATCGTCCAACCAATGCATCACATATTTTTTGTACAAAATCGGAACGTATTTAAAGAAAATTAATATGGCCGCATTGCCCGCCCCTTTTTTTCAAATCTGACCTCATATTCGTATTTAGAGACCTCTCGGACGCTCAGATATCGATTTTGAACGAAATCGGAACGTATTTATAGAAAATTAATATGGCCGCTAATTTTTTCAACTTCTCATGTTCGTATTTAGATACCTCTCGGACGCTCAGATATCGATCTTGAAAGAAATCGGAACTTGTTTAATGAAAATCAATATGGCCGCCAGCTTTTTCAAATCTGACGTCATATTCGTATTAAGAGACCTGTTATGTTTGCGAATCTCATCTTTGCATTTGCGGCTCTACGGTGGAGAGCAGCGGCTATCACGCCTTGAGTTGTCGCCGATGTGCAGGAAGATTCCCACGGCATCACACTCTGAACGATATCATCCGATGGGCACTCGTTTCAGCGAACGTTCCTTGTATGTTGGAGCCCCCTGGCCTAAGCCGCTCGGATGGTAAGACGCCGGATGGTTTAACCTTAGTACCCTGGAAAAATGAAAAGTGCCTTCTCTGGGACGCTACTTGCGTCAGCACTTTTGCTGCATCGCACATGGGTCGTACCATCCGGGCGGCTGGGGCAGCGGCTGAGCTGGCGGCTCTTAAAAAAAGAGAAAAATATTCAAGCCTGAGGAGCTACTTGTTCGTTCCTTTGGCGGTGGAGACGACCGGCTGTTGGTGCTCGGAGGCCAAAACCTTTATATACGAGGTTGGGAGACGTATGCGGGACAGGGGCCTTGACCCCCGCTCCGGGTCATTCAGCAAGCGTTTTGGGCACCTTTGCACCGGGAATGACGCGGGGTGGGTTATTCGATTAGTTAAGGGCTTGGTTTAAGTCAAATGTTGTTGTATATTTAATATTTTGTTTGTGTTAAATAAAAGCTTTCCTTGTTTACCCCTAAAATAAAAATAAGTTCAATTAAAAAATGTAGGAATGTGAAAGTAAAAAAACAATTAATAAATCTCTTAATTTTCTTGACAACCCTTACCCTAGAGCAGTTACTCTACGCGCATGCGTTATTTCGACAGTTGAATGAAGATTGCCTACTGGTAGTAAGTAGTTCTTTATACTGTGACTGAAGTTTATAATCTGAAAATCTTTTAGAAACTATTAAAAAAGTTAGTCATAAACTACATGAATGAGATACTGGATTCAAAAAGAGAATTATCAATGATGATGATGATCTTGATAATTATTGTGATTTTTATAGTTATATGATTATCGATTTGATAATAACTAAAAAAAATATGTGATTCCAAACGCGTTCGCTAAACGTCAAATTCTGGAGGGAGTTCCAACGACAATTATCCGATAGTTATCAGATAATTATCTCGATAAATATCAAAGGCCATAATTATCTTGATCATTTCGAATCCTGATGTGATTTGGTTGGTGCTGTATAGCTCTCATGCGAGTGTATCTATTCATCTCCACCACTTTACTTGCGAACCGCGCCGCCTGCGCGTGCTCAATATGCCACACACACATGTCATGTGACACATCAATATGAATATTTCTCGTGAAATGTTTAAAATCAGCTACATCGTAAAATTTTACAACGGATGAACTACTAGTGTTACATTTTGCAATACTCGTAGAAACAAAGATAGATTATATTTTGCAATGTTGATCGTAAGTCAGATATGAGTTCGTTTGTGATTTGTGAATAGTCGAATATTTTTCACAAAATATTGCTTCTTGTCAGCGTTTGTGTTGCTGACAAGAAGCAATATTATATATTAAGCTGATGCTTCTAATGTTCAGAAGGGCACCTGACGTAAAAAACCGGCCAAGTGCGAGTCGGATTCGCGCACGAAGGGTTCCGTACCATTATCACTTTTGTTGTATGGGCCCTTTAAATATTAATTTTATTTTAGTTAAATTATTTATTTTTAATGTGAATATATAACGAGCGGTGCAAGTCATCACATTTCTCTCAATTTTTGCATTAAAACAGGAATTACACATAGAAACTCTTGTCTGAATTTTATAGAACAATTCCTTATCGACATGGGTTCAGTTCTAGTGCCAGAAATACCCGCTCCTGGATTCTCCTTCGATCCTCCTACACCTCGAATTTGATGGGCACGCATATGCCGATTTCGGTATTTTCTGTAGGTAACCAAGCATTGGCTCACGGAAACCACGAATTGTGTCATAGCAAGTACAAAATTGGAGTCGTTTTTTTTTGTATAAATTATTTAAGTCTAAAAATGATTCGTTTTGCCTTTTGCAGCGATCCCCCCGGAGATCAAGGAGGGCCCCGAGAACGTGACGAAGGTGGACGGCTCCGAGGTGGTGATGCGTTGCCGCGTGTTCGGCGCGCCGCGGCCCAACGTCAAGTGGATGCGCAACGACGTAGAGCTCACTGGCGGGAAGTGAGTGTCGTCTGTCTGTCAATACTATACTAGCAACATGTTTATCATAGAAATACATTTTCTATGTAGAAATACTATAATATACAGGATGTTTTTATTGATTTAGAAACGACGTAGCGTATTTAGTTTTTCAAAATTCAGAAGTAATATATGTTTATCAATGTCGTACAAAATAAATGAAAACGGCCTTAAGAGTTAACGTGGGGTTAAGAAAAAGTTAATGTCAAGTATGATGAATGTATTCGGAATTCGAATGACGTCGACGAAGCACGTCAAAATTGTTTAATTGTTAAGGATCTTTTATACTATACTAGGGGTGGTAATTAATGAAAATGAATTCTTGAATATCTTCGAAATGGTACGAATTGGGGTACTAGTGTCTTAGAAAGATTACTTTATTTCATCTCAGGATTGTACTCTCGTAATTAACGGAATTCAATAAAAATATCCTGTATAGGACCATCTGTGACTAGGAATTATAAGAACTCAATCATGTTCATAAGATCTTTGTTTTGACGACGCCTTCTTTGACACAGCCTGTCCAACCGGCTAACAGCAGCCCTCATCCCAACGTTTTATTTTTAGCCTAGTCCTACGCTACAGCTGAGATGTCCGACGTCTGATAGCATTCTAATCGCAAGATTTTGTGGAAGAGACTGCCATCTGTCCTTTTGACCCAGAGGAGAAATTAGACCTTATTGGAATTAGAAGAAGAAGAAGTTATTTATTTAGCACACAAACCATTACAAAAAAAAACAGAAACTAATTTTAGAATCAATAAGTTATCATTATCAAGTTAATTGATAGGAACGGGCTTCGCAGTGTTTATTCAAAACCAAGTATTGTCTAGTTTTGAGTTTTAAATCAGCCGGTGATTTAATCTATTAAATGTTTGTCATAGTTTCAACATCACAACGGAAGGCGACCTGGTGATCCGTAAAGTGGGGTACGGCGACGCCGGTCAGTACCGCTGCTACGCGCAGAACAACTTCGGGGAGAAATCTGCCTACGGCTCACTGGATGTCAAAAGTAAGATCTTCACACTTATCAAATCAGGCTATGAATACCATTGTTTTTACTGATCAAAATGCTCGAAAAATCTGTTTTATCCTGTATTGGCTAACCAACCTATTGTTTTATTGTATTAAACAGTACATCTTCAACTTGCAACTAATCGCCAAAGCGTCTCAGGTCTTAAGCTAAAACATTACTAGATACACGGTAAGTTTAAGTGGTGATAATGAATTTAACCGTCCACCTTTGTACCATGTTTTTATGCAAATAAATGATTTATGATCAGGAACCAGAACAACTTATTCAGTAATCGATCGCAATCACGGTTAAATCGTAGTTTCTAACGGGAATTAGCATTTAATTAAAATTCTTTTTCACCCTGCCCATGCTTTATATTTTTATAATAATTGTAATATACAATGAACCATTGAACCTGAGCCTTTCTTCATGATCCAATTTGTAAATCAACTTAAAACTACTGTATCAAATAATTAAATTATGTTATGAAGAACATTGAGGTATATAGACAACCTCTTGTATATGTTTGCGCGTGTCACTGAGGCTAAGTGGCATCTCTGTTTAGTCTGTGGCGGGCACTAATGGCGGTCAAATCAGCGCAGGAAAAGATAAATAGAGCACAGTAATCACTGTTCACAAGTAGATATTTTTGAAAACATGCATAACCATATCGCTTATATAATGGGTTGGATCTAAAAGTCACTTTGAGGTTATAAACTGTATGTATATGTATATGACAGGTGTCAGGATTGACTTCTTAACCGCCGACCACTATAGTTCGATTTCTGTAAAAAATTGTACCCTAATAGGCATTTATTAATCAAGAGCTAGGCTGTTAAATGTATGGAGATGAATGAACAGCTGACGTTTTCCTGCAGAGCGCACCACCATAAAGAACGAGCCGGAGGACTACGAGGTGGCGGCCGGCTCGCAGGCCACGTTCCGCTGCACGCCCGACACCGACCACGAGCTCACTTCTGACGTCAGTTGGGAGTTCAAGGTATTATATTTTCACCACACATGCTCGTAAAGGGGCTTATTGTACGCAGGCGTATAGAACAGCTATAGCCTATATATTTACCTCCTCTGGGAGATGAGTTTGTGTGTGATCTGATTGGTTTAAACAATGTAACTGGCCGTGCTCCACAAGAATACTGCTTTGTGATTGGTTGAAATATTGAAGCTGAAAAATCTAAATGGCCGTGCGCCGCAAGAATACTGCTTTGTGATTGATTGAAAAATTGAAGCTGCGCGCTCGTGTCGCAAGGATGCCCTAGCGATCATGCACTGATACTGGAGGTGAAGTGGTTGAATTCGTCAGTTCGGATTGGTGCTGGAGTTATTTATTTCCTCACAAATGTGATGAAAAACATTGTGATTAACTCGGGCGTAGGTAAATTGCAAACTCGAGTTATCAAAAGGCTTTTGATAGACTCTCGGTCGCAATTTTCCACTTACACCCTTCGTTAAACTACATATCGACGCTGGAAAGGAGAAATGGGATAAGCGACAATTTTGGAGATATTGAGTTATATACATCATTGGAATCGGCAGATTTTTCTGCATCGAATGGGCTAGGTCTCGTTTCCGTCTGACGACTTTGGTGTCGCTTATCCCATAGGTGATTTAGAGGATGACTGACATGTTTTTTTTACTAACCGACTGGGTATATGACTCTTTTGTGGAAAATGGAGATTAGATAAAATGTTATATTACTTAATGAAACTTAGATTTTTTTACTTATTTGTCAGAACAGATTAAATTTAACTTGGATAGTTTTACTTCATTACAACTTACCTTTCACTTGTTGGTTATCTTTTTTTACCCGCCCGTATAAAATGTTTTAATGTCATTTGAGACATTTTACCTATATCTATATATAAAAATGTATGTGGTTAGATAAAATTACTTGGTTGTCATATCTAATCTATTGGCGTTTATCCACATTTACCTAATTGCAAATATAAAACTATTGTCGCTTATCCACTTTTACTTCAAACAACTTTGAAATACGACTGTCGTTTACCCCAAATTGCTTAAATGGAATTCCAGTAAATTTTTCGTTTATCCCAAATTGCTTTTACACACATTTGTCGTTTAGAATGAACTAAAAACACAGATCTGTTTTACAATTTGGTTGTTAGATAACTTTACCTTTTATGCTTTCTAAAATATAGCTCATTTAGTACTAACTTATTATATTTATAAAGGTGGTTAATACCACACACAGTGTAAAAAAGTGTCGCTAACGCATTACTTTCGGGCATGCCTGTTGCATCCAAATGCGGCAAACGCCATCTAACTTGAGCAGTGCCCTACGAGACGTCGCCTAGGGCACACGTTGCCAACGCGTTTGTTCTTCAACATTGTAAGTAACTATATTTTAACATAAACAATTATGTGTTTTACTGAGTACCTAATGCAACATTGTTATGATGTTTTGCTAGTTATAGTTAAATTTAATTTTGTTTTTTAGGTAAAGATGAAAAGACAAGGGCGTATTTTGCGGCTTGCACTGAAGAACTCGGAAATATTGCAGTTGTCAGCATGTCGAAAATTAAACTTCGATTTAGATTAGAGTTTTTTTTTCTGTTTGGGCTCGAAGTATGAGTTTTTTACTTTAATATTGAGTATGTTGTACTTTTAAGTTGATTTTATATAAGATATTTTGATCTCAAATAGGTAAGATAAATAACCTATGTTTGTTTAGGTACTGTGAGACTTATTTAAAACCTAAGACTTACTAAAAATAAAGATTCAAAAAATCCTACAACAGTGTTTTTGTTTATCACGCCTATGGTAAATCATTAACTTGGCATTCATTAGGTACCTACTTTATAATAATGAAGGCTTTCTTCTGATGAAAACATACATTATGGGGTTTCATTGTAGCTTAAGTAGTTTATCACGGTTGAAATTGTTGCTAAAAAAGGGATTAGATGACTTTTCCTGATTAATTTCGTGGTTATTTAAACACATAATATATTTTTACCCGACTACAAAAAAAGCATTTTTTGCATTAAGATAATTTAAGCTCGAATAATTATTGTGTAAAAGTTAGATTGGACTCTTTTACCTGACAAGTTTTTCATTAATTCGTGTCGGTTAGATAATTTTACCTGAATCTATTTTTACGACCATTTTGCTTAAGCGACTCTAAATTCTAAAATAATCCATTAATAGGTAAAATAATAAAGCAATCATGTAGAAATCATCAAAATTATCATGAAAACTGCTTCGTATAAGAAATTGACCGAAAGAAACATTTTTAATGTTTTTTTTTCAAAAAAATTCGCTGTTTTTTGCCTCTCCTGTAAAGTTAGCTCTGTGTCGCTTATCCCATTACTCCTTTCCAGCGTCGATATTATATACTATAATTCAGTGTACGATTCTGTGTTGTGATAACCAATAACTTAGCCATGTTGCCTTTGTCACTGAGTTTTTATATAACACGCGTTCGCGACTCCGTCGGTAACGCTGCGTGTTTAATTTCATATTTTTTATTGCGTTAATAATCATGTGTTACATAAGGTCTTACAAAGAACATTTTACAGCTAGTGTTCACATGAAACCTGTTAGGGTATATAGTTTACCTCCGCCTTCGCCCCGCTCGAGGCTAGCTAGGCGTGAGCGGGGTGCGGTCTGGGTACCGGTACGGGAGAAAACAGCCTTTTTTAAGCGAACGGCCATTTTTAAAAGTACTAATTATAGATTCTCTTAAGTATTTTTTTTATGCCAACAGGTAACTTTACTCCACCCTCTGATCTTTCGTAGTTTATTCAAAGGCCTTATGAAATCTATAGGTATATAAATTTATTTGAATTCTGCACAGTAGAAAGCTGAAAAGTGTGAAAACGTGATATTTAAAGCTCGAAACGCACAATGCGGGCGCGGCGCGGTGCGGGGCGGAGGCGGTTTTGCATTTTTCATCTTTCCGAAACTGTTGATTGCTGTTTCTTCTGTCACATACGCCGCCTCCGCTCCGTTATACCGCGCGGTTTTTTAGTGCGACGTGGACCGCGTTCGCTGTACTGCAAAACCGGCTCCGCCCCGCAACGTCGCTGCACCGCGCTCTGTGTGTTTGTAACTTTATTTAAACTCACCTTTTTCCCAAGGGACAACCCATCGACTTCGACAGCCAGCCGCGCTTCAAGATGACCAACGACTACTCCCTCCTGATCTCCGACACCATCGAGCTGGACTCCGGTCCCTACATGTGCATCGTCAAGACCCCCATCGACGAGGCCCGCGCGCAGGCCACTCTCATTGTACAAGGTGACACTAGCTAAAAATAGTCAAGGCTCGAAAATACTGCAGTTGAGAATGTTTGTATAGAGAGAGAAAAATCGCGTCGCCCCTTTAAGAGTCCTTATCAGTTAAAAACGACTTCTATTCGAGCGATTTTTTCTTCGTTACTATTATAATACCGTGATTAGTTTACGAGGAATAGCTGTCAATTCAGTATATCGAAAAACTGTCACCTCGAATCGTATTCTAATTGCGGTTTTATAATATCTAGAACAGGACTATTGCGGTATTATAGATGTCATTTTCGAAATTTTCATTAAGAAATATCGTTTCAAACATTACTCCAAATCGACTAAATTTAAAGAAAAACAGGTTTTATCCACTTAATAAAAGCAAAAAAAATCGTTACTGTTTAAAAATTTTATGGAAGTATCACATTTTCAATCATTTTGATGGTTTTTAATTCCGCTATGACACGAACGTTACCTATAAATTTTTTTACTATTACAAATTTTCGTGTCACAACGGAATCCATTAAATTGTAAGAAACAATCATAACATAAACTCACGCCTATATTCCCAAAATGGGGTAGGCAGAGCACACAAAATTTATTTATTTCTGATTAAATTGTAGATTAATTAAAAGCCTTTACGATGGTCCAAAAGTTTGGTCCAGATCCAATTATCAATACTTTTGTTCTTAATTACAATTAAGTTCATAACCTTTAAAAATTTGTACATATTTTAAAGCATAGCTGGTATATCATATCTTATGAAGATTCAAACTTTAAAACGCAGTGGGATGCGCATGTCTACGCTTACACATCGAGTATGCCGAGCCCTTAAATTCATAAAATAACAGAGAACTGAGTCGTAAAATTATCTCTGCAGATAAACCCAATCCCCCCGTGCTAGAGGGCATCGAGTGCGAAGAGCGAGCTGCCAATCTCAAATGGAGGCCGACGGGCGACAACCGCGCTCCGATCCTGCGTTTCTCCATCCAATACAACACCACGTTCACACCGGACACCTGGGACGTGGCCAACGATAACGTGGCAGCTATAGAGTCGAAATACACAGTGGGCCTCAGCCCGTGGGCCAACTACACGTTCCGCGTGATCGCGCACAACAAGATCGGGCCGTCGGCGCCGTCCGGCCACTCCGACGTGTGCACCACGCAGCCCGACGTGCCGCACAAGAACCCCGAGAAGGTGGAGGGCCGCGGCCGCGCGCCCAACAATATGGTCATATTTTGGTCGGTGAGTGGAACCTTTGTATCGATCATACTATTAGGGTCTCCCCACGTCTATCAACGCGGAATCGGCAAAAGCCGATAGAAAAAATATGTCCACGCATTTAGTAGCACAAAGGCATGGTTCGGCTCGGCTGACGCCGGTCGACGCGTCTACGTCGTTTACGCTCTTATTGCGTTGACATAAAACTTTTTCTATCGGCTATTGCCGATTCCGCGTCGATAGGTTTGTGGTGACCCTTAAATGTTTACAGAGGTTGAACGCAGCGAGACTCGCTCGTATTTAAGGCAGTCCTACTGGAGCAGACTCCACCTTACAGAAGACCATAGACATAACACTGCTACTAATAAACATCTATTAACACTAACACACACAACACTGTTTCCGAGAATACTCCCGCGTTGTAAGAGGAATATTCACGCACTGCCAATGTTGCCCAATGCCCATCCACCATATCAGCCGAAGATCGTCCACTGCTGGACATAGGCCTCCCCCAATTTTATAACGGGTAAATGCCAAAATCGCTACGCTATTTCCACTGCACTACAGGGATGCTGTTGCCGGCCCCCGGTGGTCTTGGTCGTAGTTTTAGGACATACCCGGGTGCCCATACAAATCCGCAATATTCCTGATTATTCTGTATTCGCATCTGCTAACAAAACATTGTTCTCCCACAGAAAATGCCCCAGATCGAGCACAACGGCCCCGGCTTCTACTACCAGGTGTCGTACAAGCGCAACATCACCGGCGAGCCGTGGACCGACCAGACCGTGCAGGACTGGCGCCAGAGCGAACTACTCGTGCCCAACACTCCCACCTTCGTGCCCTACAAGATCAAGGTACACTATAGTAGGCTTGTGTTACCGGTAACAGACAAATTGTTTTCAATTAAAGATTTCTTTTAGTCGTAGAATTGTTACCCACAATAAATCGAGCAAAGCGGTCGTAAACTGGCACATTAATTTGCTTGTCGCTTACCACCATCATCATCAGTATACAGAAAAACTGAACGTACGACTAAAATACTAACTCTCCGAATTATTCGCTCATGGAGTATTCGCACAGTTAGTATTTCAGTCAGTACGTTTAAGTTTTTTGTAGATTAGGTTCGTTTATGTTCGGAGCTTTTATTACTACCCCTAAAAAATGGTGCACATCGCCGCGTGGCCATAGCATTGCAGGAAAGTGCGTAGATATTTTGACCGGGTCTTATTGCACACAAAGTAGGCAAGTTTAGGTGCTAAAGCCGACCTTGAACTCTTAGGACACCACCGGAAAAAAAGTTAGGATGATGATGATATTGATGATTATTGCTCAATATTACATTATTGATATGACAATAGAGATTCTTTCTATTGACATACATATCAAATCTAAATCTAAAATTACTTCTGATAGAAAAGGTTTAAGATTATCCACTTGGAATTCATAAAGGTGGCATCAATTAGATAGCACAACAAATACGCAATTGATGTCCATTATCATCTTCTGTAGGTGGTCGCGTGGAACTCCAAGGGAGCCTCGAACGTGGCACCCGTGGAGGTGATCGGTTGGTCCGGCGAAGACAGGCCGCTGCAGGCGCCCACCAACTTCACCCTCGTGGAGATCATCTCCGGCAACGAAGCCCTGCTCAGCTGGAACCCCGTGCCGCCCGAGTCCGTGCGCGGACACTTCAACGGGTACCGCATCCAGACCTGGACCGACGGCGAGGAGGACCAGGTCCGCGAGGTCAAGGCCAAGTCCGACGCCACCAAGGTCATGATCGACATACTGAAGCCGCACAAGAAGAACAATGTGAGGATAATGGTGTACAACGGGTTCGACAACGGCCCGCCGAGCGACACGCTGAGCTTCATCACGCCCGAGGGCAAGCCGGGCCCGGTGCGGTCCTTCAGCGCCTACCCGATCGGATCCTCCGCCATGCTGCTCACGTGGGACAAGCCCATGGAGGAGAATGGTGTGCTCACGGGCTACAAGGTGTACTACGGCAAGACCGTGGGCACGCAGGTAGAGCCGATGGTGGAGCGCAAGAAGGTCATTGACCCCAAGTTCGACCGCGCCAAGCTGGCCGGCCTGCAGCCCGACACCAAGTACAGGTTAGTCCACACATTTTATTTTCACTTTTTCAACAGACTTCAAGTTTTCAAAAGAGGAGGTTATCAATTCGGTTGTATGTTTTTTTTAATGTTTGTTACTCCATAACTACATCATTTCTTAACCGATTTTGAAAATTCTGTTTTTGATTGTAAGTATATATATCCACGTTGGTCCCGTTTTTGCAAAATGCAGTTCTGATGATGGGATACATGAGGAATTGAGGGAACTCCTCAAATCTTAAAGGCAAACATATAGTGATTTTAATGTTTTTTTATAAACAAATCGAGCATTATCATACAAATATGTGACATTTGATGAAGTGGAACTGCTGATGATGATCAGAACAGAACTCTTCAACAACGAAAAGTTCACGTTTGGCAATTTGTCCTTCTAGCTGTGTTTGTAAAGCAAGTTCTATTTTCACGATTAATTTTTGTCATGCTCGAGTTCTGATGATGGTATCCATTAGGAATCGAGGGAACTCCTCAAATGTGAAAGGCACACAAATAGTGATTTTAGTATTTTCATGAACTAATCAAGCATTTTTATTAAAAAAAGTGACATTTGATGAAGTGGAACTGCTGATGATGGTCAGAACGGAACACTTCAACGACGCGTAGTTCAAGTTTGGCGATTTGTTCTCTTCGTTTTGTTTGTCAAGCAAGCTAGGTTTTTATGACACATTTTTGTCAAGCTTGAGTTCTGATGGAAGATTCCATGAGGAATTGAGGGTACTTAGTCTTCTACCATTATAAACATACTTATAGCCATTTTTATTTCATTGTATGGAATCTAAGAGTGCACCATCTAAGTATAATAATCTTTCACCGGCGTCCCCCATTGAAGTCGGTTTTTATTCTTAAAAATTATTATTTATTGCCTTTTTTAGAATGCTACACCCCGCCCCTGCCCAGCCTCGGCACCTCGCGCACGCGCGATAACTACATGATATATCGTGTAATTATGAGATCACGTACAATTTTACAGTACAGGCCCGGGCCGCGCGTGCGGGGAGTCGGGGCCGGGGCGCGGGGTCGTTTCGGTAAACATGCTTCTGCCGGTTCAATGGTTGCGTATGAAACACATTAAAGGGCATTTAATATATGAATGTAGGATGTAGATAAACTAGTGTATAATGAGAGGCATTATAGGTGTCGGCCTGCGGTGAGCAGAAATATTTGTTCCTGAGACTTGGATGTTTTCTGTGTATTTAAGTATATATACATATATATCTATCAACTTTTCTTGTTATGTACCTTGCATGCACTTATTAATTAATTTACATTGTATTAATTAATTAGTGCATGAGTTAGTGAGAACTCCACTTTCAGAAGTGGTTTAAAATCTTTAATTTTTGCTTACATTTTACATGTGTGGTTAATTAGTGCGTAACATAAAAACCTATTAGTAATATTATGTCACTACCTGTGAGTTCCTATAATTGGCTTTCTATTTCTATCTTATTGCCTAATGTAATATCACAGCTGTTGGATCTCCGAATAAAATAAATAAATATATAGCCGTCTAGTACCCATAACACAAGCCTTATTGAGCTTACTATGGGACTAGTTCCATTTGTGTAACAAAATTGTCTCCTATTATTTATTTATTAATTACGAAAACAATTGTGTGATCTGTTTATGATACTCCTGCGGCTCGTTTAAAAAACCACGCTCGTGTTTTAGTGTGTCTCATTATGTAACAGTTGCATAATAGTACACTCACAGACTTTAATTGTTGAGTCATTTAGAGCTCACTTCATACTGGGCATCATAGTTAAGCTATATGTCCAGTATAAAGTGAGCTCTAAATGGCTCAACAATTAAAGACCGTGACCGTCCATTACGATACAAGTGCATAGAACAGGAAATTTGCAACGAGTGGTGATAAATTAAAACACGACCGAAGGGAGTGTTTTAAATCGACACGAGTTGCGAATTACCTATTCGCACGTGTATCGTACAACGTTTTACAGTACAAATGGCTCTTCATATGCACGTAATCTGCTGATTACCGCATTCGTGCGGTAAAGTAGCACCATATGTACTTTTAAACTACTATTACAAACCCGTAATCTGACACCAGGATCGAGATCCGCGCACTGACGAAGGCCGGCGAGGGCAAGGGGTTCTTCGTGGAGCAGGCAACGCGCTCCGACCTGGTGGCGGTGCCGGACGTGCCGCTGTTCGAGGCGCGCGCCGTGCCCGTGCCCGTGGACAAGAACAACAAGCACGCGCCGGTGGCCGCGCACGTGCTCGTGCGCTGGCTGCCCGCGCTCGACGGCCACCCCGGCACACACTTCCAGGTAATATGCTCCTGCCCTGCCGCACACTCGTCCAGTGCCATGGGAAGTAGCGAGGAAAGCAAGCAGACCCGTAATGTGAGAACGTTGCACTTCATGCACCTCGTCATGCCCACCGCTCCCTGCTTTGTCGGTTTTTGAGCGCGAGTCAAACGCGATTTTGGCTATGATTTCGAACCGTGAGATCTTCGAGTAGACAGTACGGTTGGCAGTTTGTTGCACTTGGTGTAATGATGGAAATTATCATGTGTAGTCGCCTGCAATTTAAAAAAAGAAGTACCAAACTAAATTACGTGTCAAATTTATTGAATAATATAGAAGTATTTCTTCAAACTCCATTTTTCACGGTATTATTTACTTTCTCGGAAAAATACCAAAAATTAATACGCGAAATTTTTTCCCTAATAAAACGGGTTTCAACCTTACACACAATTATACACCATAGTTACATTTGACGGCGAGCGTTTCTTCTCAAATTATGAGTGATATTTATGTTCACTTTCAGGCGTCATATAGACTGAAGGGACACCCGCAGTGGGCACTATGGCAGATGGAGACTGACGATGATTACGTCATCATAACGGGCCTGGAGCCGAACAAAGTGTACGAGGTCAAGGTCACCGCTTACGACGGCGACTACTTCAGCGACAGCGAGGTTAAAGAGGTCGACACCACTAATGGTGAGTTTCATACCATAGCTTTACTAAGAATGGGTGCTATGGTATGGCAGATGGAGACGTACGATGATTACGTCATCTTCACGGAGCTGGAGTCCAACGAGGTGTACGAGGCCAAGGAATTTTATTCGACCGTTTTGTCGGTGGATCCATTTGTTTACTTATGCCAAATCACAGCTTTTTAGTAGGAACGCTTACTGAGCTAAGCCGCGGACACACGGTCGGACGGACATGGCGAAACCATAAGGGTCCCTCGTTTACCACGGAACCTGAAAAAAATGGTCGCAATTTTCACTCTTGGTTCAGATAATCTGTCGAACATTTAGTTAACAAAGTAGTTGAGGTGAAAGTGTTTGTCGGTAGACGGGCCGCTGATAATGCCGGACGACAAGATGGCGACGGCGGGCTGGTTCATCGGCGTGATGCTGGCGCTGGCGTTCCTGCTCCTGGTGCTGGTGCTGGTGTGCGTGGCGCGCCGCAACCGCGGCGGCAAGTACGACGTGCACGACCGCGAGCTCGCCGCCGGCCGCCGCGACCATCTCGACACCGGCTTCCACGAGTACACGCATCCGTACGTATATATGAAATATCTTCATTTCAGATCATACAAGAATCCACAAAACATTGTTAGTATCCTTCGTTAAAGCAACACGTTAGTACCATCGCCAACACAGTTAACTGACCATTCGTGCACTTTATGTTGGTCAATGAACAATTGAGTATGAATTGTAAGCATTATGGGGCTTCTCCCGACACTCCATAGTTTTATACAATCTAAAAATTTAAAAAAAAAACAAACTACATGTCTGCACAAAATTTGTAAGCATTATGGAAATAAACAGTTTAATTATTTTTTTAATCCTCATTGCAATAAGGGTTACGAATGGTCAGTTAACTGTGTTGGTGTTTGTACATTATAATAATTTTAAAAACATAATACGATAAATTGTCATTATATTTTTAACAAATAAATCAATATCTAGGGTAAAACCCGGATAAATATCATATTGATAAAAGAATATTAGGGTTGAACGTTGAAGGACGAAGAGCGATTGGAAAGCCCAAAAAGCGATCGATGGATGGATTGTGTGAGAGAGGATATGAGATGACGTGAGTGACGGATAATAGAGAGGAATGGAAGAAGAAAACATTTTGCGCCGATCCTGCATAAGCGGGATAAGGGCAGCAAGATGATGATGATGACCCAGGACTGACGTAGATAGAAAACTCTTACAAGAGCTTTGTCTCTGATGAAGGATATGTCTACCATCAGGGCTGCTGGTCGTCAGTATGTAGGGACGGACCCTATTCTAATGTTAAGACCGCACTATGTCCTCTTTCGATATTTTAATACAGACCAGGCGCATTTTCAGCGCGAAGATAGGCAGTGTCACTACCAACTAGGCTAAACAGGCCGTCCAAAGTCCTAAGATATAAGTACACCGTCAGATTCCTTAAATGAACCTGTCTGATGTACTCCACTAATATTAAGCCTTCGCTCAGAGCAAGTGTTCTGTATTGCCTACCAAACAATGGTTAATTTAGGAGTGCAAGAAATATGTACCCATACCAACCCTGTCTGCTCGTTCTAATTGTAAACAGTGATTTTGTATTGTGATACACTGACTCCATACTAACTCCGTGTGTTTGTAGGCTGGACAACAAGTCGCGGCACTCCATGAGTAGCGGAGCTAAACCAGGCCCGGAGAGCGACACCGACTCCATGGCCGAGTACGGCGAAGGAGAAACTGGTGAGTGCACTATTGTCTCTTGTGTGTTTCGCTTCACAAATGTTCATTTATATATTTTACTAAAGCGATAGGTGACAAGATATATTTTTTTTTAATTTTGATGTAACATTATCTGGTCATTTAATGCCGTTTTGATTCTCACCTCACGAAATCAATATGTATTTAGTGCAATGGTTTAGTTGATTACCGGTACTGGCTGTTGATTTTCGCAACAAATTAAATAAATTGTAGACTGCACATTCTGTTGTATTTTGCTTACTTAGGTTATTTGTGTAAACGGATTCACTGAAAACTAGCGTCGTGACTTCATGCCTCGACACATGCTAAGTGAACTCTTTTTTTTTTACTATTCCCAAAAATTTTATTTTATATCGTTTTTCCTAGCAAGTTTTAATGTTGTACTTTTTGAAACAAATTATTCTCATTCTTATTTGTGCCAAACGTCATCTATCGCTTTTATGAACTAGGAGCTAAATGATAAAAAGTTTTTAGACTGGTATGTACGATTTTATTTGTACCTTCTTTGTACATTCTACTTTGGGGTGGCATAGTAGCGAAACGAAAAAAGAATAAGGACACAGTAAATAAAATGTTTCCGTCTCTAATGATTACAATGTTGCTGAGTAAGTACTTAACCCTTTAACCGCCATTGTCTGATATGTCAGAAAAGTAACAGAGTAGGTTACGACACCTTCTTGATTTATGACAGAGTTGAAAATTAGGAATTAAAGGTGAAAATGTTCCGCATACCCTGTCGCTTCTATGTGGCTCCAGAGCAACATGCCCACTAGATGTTATGCTACTTAGCCTGGCGATTTCTAGAATGAATTAATTTTTAGCTTGTTTAATCATTTTGGCATGTTTCATTTTGTTTGTAACTTTTGTTATCGTTATTTCAAGGCTATCGGAAATTAATTTTAGAACAAGAAAGAATACAACGAAGATCCGGTAGCCTTTCCCTAGCATGTTTTGATTTAGTTGGCAAGACACTCTCGGTATCATTTAAATTTAATATCACTCAGACGGCATAAGTGACGAAATCCCTCTATTGAAAACCGTCGCTAAATTCCGCTTGTATGTGGCTGACCGCGCGTAATGACTAAAATAATGGTTACCGAGGATGTCTTGTCTGTCACTGTATCGCGTGGTACTGACGCTTGCCGGCTTGCAGCGGGCATGAACGAGGACGGCTCGTTCATCGGGCAGTACGGCCGCAAGCGCCGCCCGCACCCGTCCAGCCACGACTCCGCCAGCCAGGCCTTCGCTACGCTCGTCTAATCCTCCTATCTTGCACCTTGTTCCCCAGCCTCCAAGCCCGAACCCACAATCCAAATATCGCTCTCTTTTTCAGTTTGTAATGTAAAATAGAGAGCTAATACGTTCGAGCTGGCTGAATACCATCACACCCTTGCTACGTTCCAGCTAGTTTTAAACGTAGTGCCATCATCACATTTTCGAATTTAGAACGGTCCGGTACCGATCAACCAATCGGCGTCGCTCCTCGATCTTCGCTCTGATTGGTCCGCTCGAGTGAAAAAGCCCGCCAAATTACTCTGAATCTCCAGTGATTTTATCTGTTCGATATTATTAGGTACCTTTTTAGAATTTTTTACTAATGTTTAGGTATTGTCCGGGCGTTCAGGGTCTTTATTGTACTATTTTAGAAATAGTTTTAATAAAGGCTGCTTCACGATTCCGCAAGTATTAAGATGTATAAGAGCTTTGTGCACAGAATCTCCACTACTTATAGGTTAGGTTAGTGTGTCAAGTACACTGTATTCATAAGCTAGGTTGTAAAAATGATATTACGGTTAATTTGAGTGAGATGGAGTGAAAATATTATGTTAATTATATTTTCCTATACACGTTTGCTTTGTTTTTATATATTTGATTGCATTTATGAGTTAGGTAGGGTAGTCCTTTTCCGTCCTTATGTTTCCTTCATTGTTTGCCTGCACGAGCACCAGAGTTGTTTTGTAATTTCTGAGGTATGTTTTTGTTTCTTTTTTTATTTATATTTTTAACGTTTTTCATAGTGCTAGATTTGCTTGATTGCATTCGTTTTGGTAACAAATTGCGTGCTGATGTTTTACTTTCTATCAGTTTTATTGTATTTCACATTAGGTACAGTCAAGTGCAACAATATGCACTGACATTGCATACAACTTACTCAAAATAACCCGTATTTCACATGTCGGTGAATATAGTTTCGGTACATAGTTATGAGAGGATCAATTTAATACATATTTTGTATTTGACTGTACTATGGAGAATATATTTTACATAATTGGCTATGAATTGTTTCCATTAAATAATATTGCGAAAATCTTTGTGGCTGGCGACGAAGTAAAGTCGCTCGCGTCTTAAAACGCCTGCTCAATGAGCAATCGACCGGCTAGCGAACATGATGTGTTAACGTATCTCTTAATTCCCAGTGTGCATTAGTGCCGTTCGCCATTATACAAGCTTTTATTTAACTTGCAATGTTTGTATGTTTGGTGAAATCTTGCAACTAAATTTTAAAGCAGTTATCTACAACCGATTGAGCTGAAATTTGGCATACTTATGAAATTTCAGTGACTGTTCAATATTATGGTATTACAAATATTTAGAATACAATATATATCCTATAAACCCGTCGTGTTTGGGCTCATTGAAGCCGTTTAAACGAGTAATTGATGACTAGAAAACAAGGTACATATTTGATGTTAAGTGTATCCAGATACGGGTGATAGCTGTACTTTCGATATAAATAAATAATAAATCAATATTAGACGAAATTTTTGACACAATTCGAACTAGACCCGTAGGAAGCTCAATAAGGCTCGTGATATGGGTACTAAAAGATATATTTAATAGATATATACTTAAATACATAGAAAACATCCAAGTCTCGGGTGAAAATGTTTCTGCTCACCACAGAAACAAATGCCCTTACCAGAATTCGAACCCGGGACCTTTAGCTTCGGAGGCAGTGTCACTACCAATTAGACTAAACAGGCCGACAAAAAACAAATGTAAATTGTGTTTGACGTTTTAATTACATTGTGCTGGGACGACAGCTAAAGGGCGTGTCCCGGTACCCGAGGTATTTCAAAGTATTATTGTACGTGGTGCGTCCGCAGGTCGCTTCACGGAGGACGGGTCGTTCATCGGGCAGTACGTGCCCGGCGCGCGCGTGCTGCCGCCGCCGCCGCCGCCGCCCGCCGACCCCGCGCGCCCCGCGCCCCCCACCTACGTCTAGACGCCGCTACATATCCCCGGCGACAGCGACCATACGCAGCCGATAGTGTTCCACTCGAAGGATACGCCGTCGGATACGATCCACTCGAAGGATAGTTTCGGCTTCGTTTTTATAATGCCGTTTTTAGCAGTTGCGATCCGGACCCGAGTCGTAGAATAATATCGTCTATTGCATATCTCTCATACGTACAGTGCGCTGCACTAAAGACGGCAATTCAAAAACTTGCCGTATAAGCGGATAAGATGTACTTTTATGATCTACACGTCCCACGAAAGCGAAGACGCGCCAAGTGAACAATTATCAACTTGATTGCAAAGATCGGCGGGCATATGGTCGTTTGAGCGTGACTTCGCTTGCTGGAACAAATAAAGCGAAAGACCGTGCAAGGAAGTGAACGTGGCATCTGTAAGTTCTAGTGCCTTCTAATCTGTTGGACTGTTTTAACAAAACTTGCACCGTCTCTAGCTGTGAAAAGTGTAATATTTTAGTCGTAAATGTATATTGGGTGTTAGACTGAATCGTTTCCAGAAATCATTAATGTTCAGGGGTCTCTTTATAACTCGACGTATTGACTTAACTGACACCCAACATAGAATCTCGATACGAAAATCGAACGTTTACATGAAGTAGCTAATTCTAGCTGCCGTTATTGAATGAAATTTACTTCGATCTGATGTTTTTTCAAAAGCTATACTGCCACTAATTGGATGTAAGCACAAGCTACGTGATGTACGGTTTAACCTCAGGCTCATAGTGAATACTGCAATTTATTAGCTCTTTCTTGTTAAGAATTAACAACGCTTATTATTTATTAACCATTGAAACACTCTAAAAAATATAACTTCATATTCCGCCTAAATTTCACTAAATGACAGTAAAGTTAGGTTCGTTGACGATTAGAAGTTTAAAAATTCTTTAGTATTCACTCTAAGTCTGCGGGTTACACTCTTTAGTTAAAATTTATTAGCTCTAGGGCCAAGTTAGTGTAAGCTGAAACTGATGCCTAAGCAAGTGTTTGGGCCCTGTCGGTGTCAGTATTGACGGCTATTAGTGGAAAAAAATAGGTTTTTTATATCGCAATTTCATTCCGCCATCGACAATGCTATAGTATTACAACGTGGACACTTTAAATAACGCAGGCAGCATTCGTGTACAAATTCGGATATTAGATTTGAGTTGAGTCTGAGACTCATTAGGGTTATATGACAAGTTCTGTCTCACTATTTTTTTTTTCATTTGACGTGAGTAACACTTAGTTATAGATATTGCCAACTAATTGATCTATACTTACTCAATATTTCAAGCTGGCAACACTCGTTATAGACTTGTCAAATAAACATAACTCGACTATCTTGAAGTGTCGCGTTCCATCGATTTATCGGTATTTATTGTGCGTCTGTGATTGTTCAACAGATTGGTTTATTTATGAGACTGATTTTAAGTAATAAAACTTTTTATAATAGTCCTCATAATCTGACACTATTTAATAATCGGCTTGTAGGCAATATTTTGGCTCGATATCAATTACGTCAGTGAATTAGTTAGGTCGGGGAGTGATATAGAGAGAAGCTATTTTTATCACAGGAAATAGGGTAATCGATAAAAAATAGCTCTGGGCACCGGTGGTCACGGCTGACGGACTTACGGTCTGCGGAGATGTCTTCATGTGACAGTCATATTTTCAATCAATGTAGATGCAGACTGCAAGTCCCAAGTTTTCTCGTTGCATTATTTTTTATATCATATTCATATCTCTTATATTTCTATTGTTAAAATCTTTCCGGGGTAAAATCTAAAGTGATTGAAGTCTAAGATCAATCATACATACCGTGTGGGCGGAATTATCCAAAGTAATGTTAATTATGTCAAAGTAAACATCTGACCCGCCAGACCGATGGTTTCCCCGTAAGCTAGCGTACGACGTTTCGGACCACAAAAATGCATATTTTGGGATTATAGTATGACAGTTCAGTAGCGTCTTCAAAAAACCTATTTTCTAACAGAGCAGAGCTATCTATTTACTTCTTTCATATGTGTACGGCTAAGCTTCTACTTTTTGAATACAGACGTGTTTACCTGTTTACTTTTGAACCCTACGTGTTGGGCAAAAAAATAAAAATATAACTCTTATTGCGTTCACTCTTAGGTTTCCTTAATATAGGATTTCCTCTATTTCGTGACCTGATGTGTGGTACTGGTTGTGTAAGCTGCAGTTTCTATGAAAGTCTTTACATCGCGCAGCGCGTGTGTTCTGTTAACTTACCATTGACCATTCATAACAAAGCCAATGGGAATGTCGAACGCATGGGCTACACGGCAAAACACTTCAGTGAAAGGGCAGAATTTTTGATTGAATTTAAAATAAGGCAGCTTTTCGTTATAATAAAATAGGTCGTATGTAAACGCAATGAGAGTCCAATTTTGAATCGAATAAGTAACGGTTAGACACGGCTGTAACGGCTTTTACAGTAGCAATTTAAAGAGGTAATTATGGAATGAGAACTCTACAAGTAATGGAAAAACGCAGGCGCGAGAGTGTGGTGACGCGACTCGTAGACTATCGTTTAAATTGCAGTTCTGACTGACGGCCTGCATACCTACAGTGGTTATAACCTGACTTTATAAAGTCGGTTTTGGTCTGTCGTAACGAGCAGGTTAAACGGAAGTCTGTGAGCGGAAGATATCGGTAAATGATATATTTTAATATGTGTGTAGGTGTATAAAGTGAGATATTTTTGTACGCAATCAGCTTGGCCACCGGCGGGTGTTGGTGCTTCGGTCGAAGGCGTTGTGACGGTAGCGTAGTCCGGGCGTAGTCTACACCTCGGCGCACCAGTTAACACCAACATTGCAAATTCGCACTTATTTACTACCATAAGGCACTTATATAATATAGTAATATTCTAATTATCCACAAGGCAGCTTCTTCCAGCTAATGACAAGCGCAACTAACAGTGACTCGTAATCCGATTGAGTCGACGCGGGTCGTTCCTCTTGGTTGGTACACCATTTTCTTTACTGGATGTGTAATGTTCATGACTGACTTTATATGGATTTTACATTTGAACTGTATTGTAATTTTTTTTTTTTCTAAGTCTGCTAATTACTTTATAATATTCGAATGTTGTGTGTTGACTGGTGAGCTGAATTCCTTTTTTAATACTTCAAGTTGATCTTATACCCTTGTAACTAGATGTACATATAATATATCACTGAGATGAGCATCGGAGCAAAGGAAATCTCTTAATGTATTAAGGCTTATTCCTCTAATATTTCTTATAAAGTATTTGTTCGCACCACAAGTTATCCCAAGTTGATGTTTCCCTGTCCGGCCGCTACGAGATCAGTGTTTCGAAATTAATCACAAACGACCGCTAAAAGTGCAGTTTGGTACTGGCATTTATCAGACAATATCTGTCAAATTATCAGTAAGTTATGGTCAAGCAATATCAGGTGGCGTCAGGCTGGCTGTCAATTGTGAGCCAAGTTTGTGAATAGGTTTCGCCGCCGCGCTCCGTGCGGCCGGCGCTCGATTGTATCTCGTGTTAGATGTAAGGCTAGGTCTCGTGTTAACTAATGTTAGGCAGACATTGCGTTCGCTTGTCGCATCTGTACTTTGTCATATTTATTCTTTGCTTTACTCAAATACTGTCGAGCACGCAACGCGATACAATGTCGGATGGATTGTCGCTCTTGAGTCGACAATTTGGCCGACATCGTAATTGCATATTTATTATTAATTTATATTTAAATCTGTGTTATAGTTTCTTCTTCGCCTGAAAGGTGTCGGGTCCTATGTAATACATTCCACGCGGTAAAACCATGTTGATTTTCAGATGTCTCTTTATTTATGTTTTCGAGCAGCGGCCGTCAGATGAGATCTGTCACGTTTTTAAAACTTAAGACTGTGTCGTGTGCAATTGAAAACATTTTAAATATTATTTGACGTATTTTATTTATTAAATTACTTTCCTGTATAATACCTGTGCACGATGTAACATGTTTAATGCAATCGGTCGTTCTCATTTAGAGCTTACTGTAACTATTGGTACCTTGAACATTGCATTATATTTATATTTGAAGGCACTGTTATCATAACCCCTTTAAGTTGTTTGTTAAGGAGTCTTTATCATGTCTATTGTCTAGTAAGATTTTAATATATATTAATATTAATTAATAGTAAGAGAGCCTTGTTCGATTCGCGTCTGTTTTGTCGCTTTTTATACCGCGCTGTTGATGATTGTAATTCTTTGCCTTAATAAATATTTGTTAATCGAAATGACAATTTGAAGACGTTGATTGTTAAAGGAACCCACCAAATTTACGGTGATCTTGTCACTGCCTTGAATCCAAAATTGTTTACAATGGAGAAGTGAGCTTACTGTACCGGCACTACCACCACAAATGACATGGGTCTCACTAGATGCCACGTCGTGAGTGGTGACACCGTCTACATAAGCTCCGCCTCCTGTTCCCGCGTGTTCATATTCTTCGTATAAATTACACTTGCCCTAGTGTATGAAACAGCATGTGATCAATGCAAGTACATGGAGCACAAGTTTGCATTTATTTACCCGCAGCCTTTTGCTGTTCACCATATATTTGTAATCATACAATTCAATTACGTACCTAATCCTAGAATGTAGATCGGATTTTATATCATCGAGCTGTAATATATGGTCAAGTTGAATTCAGTGTAGAAAATTTCTTGTGTAGGTAGTTTATTTGACCATGTGTATAACGCTAGATTTAAATTTTAAACGAAACAAACCAGTTGAAAAATCGCTTTCGGGCTGAAATGTTATCGAATATACTAAGCTGAAGTTTTTTTTATAGCAGTAAATATGTACGCCGTTGAATGCATATTACTGGTAGATTGTAATTGTTGTGTGACCGTCGATGTTATGTACGTACCGTGTACCTCACTGTCTGGTAAGATATATATATATATATATATATATATATATATACATATATTCACGGAAAACTTACATTGCCGTAATAACTGCAGTATTTTGTATACGCAATGCAAAATACTACGTTATAGCCTAATTGGAAAGGGTGAAGTCGAGCTGTATCTGGTCCAGACAGTGTTGTATTAGATGTACAAAAGGACGTGAAATTTAGCCCACTTACATAGATAAATTGTGTGATAATTTAATTCTATCACAGTAAAAGTTAACACATTCTGTTTCGTAATTATCAAGCAATCGAAATAAAAAGGCAGGTATATATATATAAATCACAAGATAAAACTCGTTATTTTGAATGTTTATTTAAGTATATATAGCGGGCTAAATTTGACGGCTTTTATAATTTGTAATGCTGAGCATGTTTCATAAAAGTTTTGATTTAATGACTTAGATATTAGGTTGCGTATAGTATAACAATATTTGAACTAAAATCATGACAATTTGTTTTTTTTTTTGTATTTCAATTGACGATAAAACTGACCTCTCGTGCATTCACGATAATAATTTACAGTTTATTTGTGCATTAAGTAACGGTAATTTATTTAGAAACGATGAATATTTTTTTATGTTGCATAGAAAATAAATTTTAAGAATTTATATAAGGTTTTTTTACTCCTACCCCTCTTTTCTTACTCCATAATCGTTATTTTAATTATAGCTTATGAGTGATAGTTTCAGCGTTAATAGTGGTAACGCAGGGGTCGGAATTCTCGTAGCACTTTTGGGCTGTTATAGGAACTTCTCATTTATCGACTTACGATCTACATATTATATCGATACATTATAAAACACAACATGTTGATGAAGATTAACATTAGAGGTAAACAACAGGCGGTCTTATCGCTAAAGAGCTATCTCTTTTACATAACTTGAGTAGTTGAAAATTTGAAATAGAGATATGCAATGAAAACAATGAAAAGTTAACAATTTCACATTTAATTTGTTCAGTTCAGTGTTTGTGTTTGTTTGTTTGCATATGTCTATAAAACTACTAATCAAAGGTCATCAGATTGATGGCCAGTACCCACATAACGATATCATTAGGTACGATGGCAATTCTTGTTTTGAAAAAAATATTAAAATTAATGCCTCGTAATAAGAAATCCACAAATTATTTATAAGGAAAAATAAAATATTATTATAATAATTCCTATTTAAAATTTCCAAAAAGTTGGCATTCAAAGGTTATCTCGAAGAGATCGCTAGTCGAGATAAGACTGCCCGTTGTTGTTTAGTTTACACTTTTAGTACTCTGTATTTATCGACATATATTTGTATATCGGAAGTCGATAAATGAGAAGTCCCTATGACAGCTCAAAAGTGCTACGAGAATTCCGACCCCTGGTGGAAAGTAATGGTATGTTCTATCATGCTCACTGTGTCTGGTATTAGCAATTCAATCGACAACATACTCAAAAACCTAAGGCGCATGAGCTTTTTTGTCACTCGAGAAAGCAGTAGTACGTCAGCCTTTCTGGAGTCGTAAATATTAGGTATTATTGAGTTCGCAGTAAGCTCGGTTATCTATACAAACGTAGTTTCGCTCTCAATTTAAAACGGCATGCTGGAATAACATGAAAGTTTGTATAAACAATGGGATCCGGCATATCTAGGTCGGACATTAGTTTGCTTGAAATTATAATGGAGAAAAAATACAGTGATTATTAAGGTTTTCATACAATTAAAAAAACAAAATTTCGCTGTATTTTTTTCTATTACAATTTGTAGCAACAGAAACTAATTGTCGACTTAGATATGGCGGATCCCATTGTGTATACAAAGTTTTATTTTATTTCAGCACGGCGTTTTAAAATGAGAACGAAACTACGTTTGTATGAAGATTTGAGTTTAGTCGAGCGTACACACACCAAACACACACACCAACACACACCACACACACACAACCAACACACACCGCCACCACACTTAAACCATTTACTTTTCATTCAGGGAGTGCCCATAAAGTGTCAGTAGGTACAATCTCTTACGAATCTATTGTTAATAATAATAAATACAAAACACACTATATTAACCACGGTATATATTAACATAAAACCGGACGAGTCTTGAAATTTAAATACACATATCCTACAGGTTAAAAAGTAGTTGCTGTAGCTTCGCAAACGCTGCCCAGCCGAGTCGGATTTTTTTTAAATTAAAAATGAGATTGCTCTTTGTCAGCATTTAGCCAGGAGGCAAAGATGAAGCCGACGATGAAGCGAGCTCATCATCAGAAGAGCGTTGTCACCCTTTTTGACGAACAGCACCAACCCCTCTCCCTTCCAGTAAGACTGAGTCGAACAACTTCTGAAAGGCCGTATGGACCGGTTTTCCACCCGCCTTCAGAAGTTCGGCTGTAATTCCGTCTTCGCCGGGTGCCTTGATGTTGTTTTTGAACTGTTTCAGATCCATATTCTGATCTCGTACAGGCTGATGTCCGGCACATCTTTTCGTCCAATATTCCGCAGTGTGTCAAGACAGGAGTCGTTGACCAGTGTGTGTTGCCAGTGATGATATACTCATATCATATGGCACTGAATCGTGGTCGCTTACTATGGGCTTCATAAGAAAGCTCCAAGTCACCCAAAGAGCAATGGAGAGGGCTATGCTGGGAGTATCTCAGTGTGATCGCATCAGAAATGAGGCCATCCGCAGTTGAACCAAAGTAACCGACGTAGCCCTCCGGATCGCTAAACTTAAGTGGGCATATTGCACGTAGGTTCTCGAGTGGCGACCACGTACCGGAAGGCGCAGCGTGGGTAGGCCCCCCACAAGGTGGACAGATAACTTGTTAAAGGTCGCAGGAGTCCGCTGAATGCGGGTGGCGCAGGATCGGTCATTGTGGCACTCTATGGGGGAGGCCTATGTCCAGCAGAGGACGTTATTCGGCTGATATGATGATGATGATCATTACAGGTTTAAAAAACCGGCCAAGAGCATATTGGGCCATGCTCAGTGTAGGGTTCCGTAGTTCCCGACCGTCACATAGGCGTGTGGTCCTAGATCTCAACTATGGTCCAAATTCAAAATCTTAACAGCGCGAAGTAGAAAGTTAACGTTCGGCGTTCAGCGCCATCTATCGGCAAATTCGGTTACTAATTTGCAAAAACTAGACGGGGTATGTGTGTGTCGATGGTTCTTCAGGGGCTTTTATTTGAAAGAAAATACTTCCAGGGTGATCTCATAAGTCATAGGTACAGTCGAGTTCATAAATACATATATGAGCAAATCCAAGGCTTCAAAATTAAATGTACATAGTAACGTACAAATACATCAAAACAGATTTATCATTCGAAAATAATATTTAAGCAACTGAAAAATAATAAATATCTGTACTATGATTTTTAGAAAATTATTTAATCAAGGGGAAGCACATAACTATTGGCACGAGGGTTATTTTCAAATATGTGTAAACAGGTAGTGGCTAATAAATATATGTACTCACGTTTTCCAATTTGTTGTAAACAAGTAGGAGCTCATAAATATCTGTACACATAAATCACAAATGAAAAAAAAAACCCCAGACCTGGGTATGTCCTAAAACTACGACCAATACCACCGGGGAATGGGCAGCAGCATTCCTAGAGTGCGGTGGAGATACTGCGATCGCCAACCCGCATGCCAAGCGTGGCGATTATGGCATTTACCCCCCATGAAATTGGGGGAGGCCTATGTCCAGCAGTGGACGTCCTAGGGCTGATATGGTGGTGGTGGAAAAAAAAACATTTTTTTTATCATACATTTGTCTCTTTCAATTAGAGTGGCACGTCATAGAAGTGTCATTAATCTGCGTGCTACTTCTTTTACTATTTTGTGATTTATACTCGGTTTAAAAGAGGTTTGATATCAATTTTTTTTCTGGCTTCATAATATTTTTTGAAAATAACCCTTGTGGGAATAGTTATTTGGTTACACTCGTTTAAATAATTTTGTAAAAATCATAGTACAGAAATTTATTATTTTTGAGTTGCTTAAATATTATTGAGAGGCTTGCTCAGATGAATATGACGGATAAGACGTATTAATATTTTATTTTCGAATGATAAATCTGTTTGGATGTATTTGTACGTTACTATGTACATTTATTTTTGGAGCCTTGGATTTGCTCATATATATATATGAATTCGACTGTACTTAAAGAAAAAAATGCATGAAATGGAGGTTAAATTAGAAACTAAGTTTGGAAATATTTATAGGAAAAACTGCTCAACCGGTTGAGTTCAAAGCCGTGAAAGTCTTTATAAAGCTTTACTTTCATGTGTTTTAGGGTTTCGTAGTCAACTAGGAACCCTTATAGTTTCTCCATTTCCGTCTATCTGTCCGAGGCTTTGTTCTGTGATCGTTGGTGCTAGAAAGCTGCAATTTGGTATGGATATATAAAACAATAAACACGAGAAACTCGTAAAATCTATCGCGAAAATATGTTTTCTACTGTAGCATTGTTATTTCAGTTATTTTGTAGTAGCTGACACTGTAATTTATATTTAACTATACAATGTATATTGTTTTGAAAAAATGACACCTCGCCGAGTTTCTTACGCCGGTTCTTCTCGTGGCAGAGGTTTATTTTTCCGAACCGGTGGTAGTTTATTGACGTTCATAGGTGCATGTAATATGCCTAATTTGAAGAATAAACTACTTTTACTTTTTTTTTTTTAAATAAAATAGATAATAAAAAAAAATAATGGTACCTCCCCTACACGTAATGGGGATGTTTTTTTTTTGTTTCAACCCTATGGTGTGGGGTGTTGTTGGATAGGTCTTTTAAAATGAATAGAGGTCTTTAACAAAAAATAATTATAAACTGAACTGTTTCGGAAATACGTGTCGTCGTAGTCGTCCTCGTCCCCCTCCCCCCCTCTAACTTTTGAACTATGGGTCCTATTAATTTCTATTTAGTTTGGTACGACATTGTTTAATTGCTGTCGTTCTCTTAGTGGTCTGATGTCTGTCTAAGTTCAGTCAGAGTAATTTAGCTTGGCAATGTTAAACGTAAATAGCAGCGTTGCGTCGTACCTATTACTGCTAAGTATTAAGCTATGATATTTTAAGTACTTTAAAAGTATCATTAGTATTAAGTAATAAACCGAAAAATTGGCACCAAAAAAACATAAAAGCTAACCCAAGAATACAATGGACCGGACCAATTTAAATTAGCATTGGTTGCCACATCCACTGTTAACAGCGGTCAGTAGCAGGTAGATTATACTTTTATTATATTCATGTCCTATCGAGCCGAAACACAAAGCGATGCAAAAACTAGTCGCTCCCGGCTTACGCGACGGGATCACCCAAACCAACCAAGACGGGGAATAAATTAATAATTAGCTAGCGCTGACCGGTCCTCAGCTGGGCTCTGGACTGTTGCCGCCCTCGAACAGTACACCTTAAGGAAAAAGAGGTTCCTTCGGTACCACATGGTTATTACTTATCATTTCAGTGCACAGAGTCTAAAATCCTTCGTATCTTGAGTTTAATAACGTATAATAAAGTGGAATGATCGCCGGTTAAGACCCAAAATACTGCAGTCTGTGTCTGACCGACGAGAGCTGCGCACGCGCTCCCCCAGCCAGTGTTCGCAAGTGCCGTGAAATCGTGATTATGTGTGGTGTGGACTTCAATATTTAATCCTGTGGACAAAGAACGGGGAAACGGTTTCATGAGCTCGTCAAAACGGCTCGTTAATAAAGATCGTTGATCCCACTTTAAAGTTAATTGTTTGATCGATACGAGTGCATCTTTGATCGATTTACACGTACTTAGGTATGGCTTGATCAAACGCACGCAGATCAATAAAGGAGTCACACGGATCGATTGTCCTCATGCATCGTTTGTGAAAATCGCTCACGAGGTAATCTGATTTGAAATACAGGTTATGTTTATATGATGCGCTTCAAATTAAGTCATTGTAAGTTTAGCAATACGGTAACGGGAACCTACTCCCTTATCAATGACACAATGACTCCTGAAATAGTTCCAATAATAATTCCAATAAAGCGTCTTTAAATTAGTTGTTATTCTGTTAGAAGTTTTTTTCTAAAAAAAGGTGTTGTGGGTCGGATCGGGCGATTAAGGCGCGAAGGTAAACAGTGGTATCTGGCAGCAAACAGCAGGCGTTATTAATAGGGGCTAAGTATGGGATCATATGTTAAGTACTCGCTGCACGGGCTTAGGTAAGGGCGGCTGTCCGCGAGCGATTAAAGCACAGGAATAATAAAATAAATGTTCTGCGGTTCGCATTACCAAAATCATATTTATATTATATTTACTCTCTGAGATAGAATCGGCTTGACATTTGAAGGCAACTAAATTCCATGACAATCACATAGCATAAGTTATGTATTTAAATTGTTATGTGCAGTGATCGTAACTGTTGTAGCTTTTCGGTGCAGCGTAGTGGAGTTAACGGAGTTGGTATGGACAAATACAATTTAACGTAAAAATGTAAATAGAAGGTATCGTGATCAATGATTTTTAACATAAACTTGTTGCTATCTATTTACCTACCTACTTACTATCATATCATGTCCTCAAGTCGCCCATCATATGTATGTATACCAACATACTTACTGTCATATCATGTCATTAATGTTATTATCCGCTAGTCGCCCATCAGCATTGTAATAGAAAGTAGTACTTAAAGATTATTTTGTTCTAAAATCGAACGAATCAAAACAAATGCAACTCTGTTCCAATGTTGAAAGATATTAATTCCATTGAAGTGAAGGATACCTTTTAATAGGCCTTTGGGAGGCTAGAGGCCGGGTATTCTAATCTCTTCTTAATTTAGTGTAGATTTTGTTCTAGGTATGTGTAGGTATTATGTGCGATCAGACTACTCAAATACTAACATGCAATTCAGTGGTACTAATTGAAACTTTTGGCTAATAGATTGACCGTCTAATAATTAGGTAAAAAAAAATAGTAGGGCCTTGACATTTCTATATTTTAATTGTACATTGTTTGAGAAAAAAAATACCTCGCCAAGTATGTCACGCCGCGTCGCAGAGATTTATTTTTCCCAACCGGTGGTAGTTTATTGAAGTTTGACTGTTTATATATGAGCACCGGGGGATGGACAGCCAGCATCCCTGGAGTGCGGTGGAAATACTGCGATCGCCAATCCGCATGCCAAACGTGGCGATTATGGGATTTCATCATCATCATATCAGCCGAACGACGCCCACTGCTGGACACAGGCAAATAAAAAAATGGGGGAGGCCTATGTCCAGCAGTGGACTTCCTTCGGCTGATGTAATGGTGGTGGTAGTGTATTGACATTAATAGGTGGATATCATCATCATCCTAGCGTTATCCCAGTACAGTGAGTACAGTTGCATCCTGAATGGTTCCCGTGGTCTTGCGTAGGAACTAGCTTTTACGGAAGCGATTGCCAGTCCAACCCAAGGGGGAAACTAGACCTGATTGAGAATAAGCAGGTGCATATTATGAATATTATGATATACCTATAAAGTGAATAATAAATAACTTTGACTTTTTTACTTTGACGTATTGTAGTTGAAGATTGTTTGATTGAAACAACGCGCTTTAAACTGGTTTTATAATAAAATTCAGAACTTGATAATTATTTTCTACATAAACAGGCACATTCAACTACTTTGAAATGCAAATTACCAGTATTGTACTTATCTCTAAGATACTATCACGTAGCTGGTGCGACTAATTTGTCACGGTAGGCGCAGTTTAGGGCGCGATCAGTCGCGCGCGCATACCGGTCTTTAGTCCGGCGCAGCGGTCGTCACAAGTTTTTTTCCTTTTCCCCTCGTACCTGTTCCCGACTCGGTTGGTTAGCTTAACAAGTGCGCCAGAGGTGCAGCACCTTTTGTTTCAACGCTTTACGGTGCCTACTGCCAGCGCTGAAATTAACTGCCTCAGGGGTACTGCACCTTTCCTTTAATTGGTTTTATACGACCGATCAATTTCACAATTAAGTGCTTCCGACGGTCCTTAAAGTGTATGTTACAAAAATACCTTTATTGACAGATCCGGTTTTTTTTTTCTGGGAATAAACGTCATCATATAAACATGTATTTAGTTTTATACATTAGTTGCATAATGCGCGAAATCCGCGAATTGTGTCTATAGTCTAGCTAGAAGATAAGAGAGATTATGTAAATGCTACATAATGAAGAGGGTCTTTTTCAACACTCGTCGCGTTCCTTCGTATTGTACCTAAAAAAAACTAAACGATATTGTTATATTAATTAATTACCAACCTTAAATTCATTGGGCTTTTTATGCTGCCTAATAAATAAGCTAGTTTTCTCAGCGTTGTCTATTTACGATTTAGTAATTCTATAAACAAGTACAAGTAAGTAAGGTAAGGCACCTTCATCCAATTTAATAGTCAGGCACCCTCAACACCCAGCGAATGACTGCTCAACACAGTCCAATAGGGCACACTGAAATAAGTTGAATCCGGAAGGTAGTGTACAGTCAGCATCATTAATATGTATACATTTCGGAACTAGTTTCTTAGTTATTTATTCAATAAACAATATACATTGCATTTGAAATAATTGTGTCATAAATATTAAAAGAATAAAAATCAAAATTGCAAATAATTAATAATAAACAAGTCATGAGTGAAAATATCTGTAATGTCTGGGGAACAAGGTTCAAAATTGTATACATATTTATGATGCTGACTGTACAATCTATGTAGATACAGTGTCTAATGAAGTCCAAGTAGCACTACATATATGGCTATAAATTCATACGGCTCTACTTTAAATGGTCAGACGTGATTTCACGACCATCGCCCATTTTATTTCATTAGTGGCTTAACAGGAAAGTATAGACTCGCTATGTCCCTTTGATATTTAATAGAATTTATGAGTAGGTGTAGGTATATCCAAAACATTGATTGTACCATAATATCAGTAATAAAACTCATTTTTCCTGGATTTTCACTGCGTATATTTGGAGGGGAGCAACACTCTTTGTCACTGCATGATATTACCTAAATGTAATAAACTTTCAAACATCATCAATCATATTATGATAATTTTTAACCGACTTCATGATTTCAAAAGAGGTTATCAATTCGGTTGTTCGTGTGTGTTTTTTTTTTTTTAATGTTTGTTTACTCCATAACTCCGTCATTTCTTAACCGATTTCGAAAATTCGTTTTTTTATTGTAAGTATATATATCCAAATTGGTCCCGTTTTTGTCAAAACGCAGTTCTGATGATGGGATCCATGAGAAATTGAGGGAACTCCTCAAATCTTAAAGGCAAACATATAGTGATTTTTGTGTTTTTATCTATAAATCGAGCCTTAGCATACAAATATGTGACATTTGATGAAGTGGAACTGCTGATGATGATCAGAACAGAACTCTTCAACGACGAAAAGTTCACGTTTGGCGATTTGTCCTTCTAGCTGTGTTTGTTAAGCAAGTTCTATTTTCACGATTGATTTTTGTCATGCTCGAATTCTGATGATGGGATCCATTAGGAGTCGAGGGAACTCCTCAAATGTGAAAGGCACACAAATAGTAATTTTAGTATTTTCTGGTACTAATCAAGCATTTTCATTCATAAAAGTGACATTTGATGAAGTGGACTGAAGTGAACTGCTGATGATGATCAGAACGAACTCTTCAACGACGCGTAGTTCAAGTTTGGCGATTGGAGTAAGGTTTTTCCATGATTCCATGAGGAATTGAGGGTACTTAGTCTTCTACCATTATAAACATACTTATAGCCATTTTTATTTTATTGTATGGAATCTAAGAGTGCACCATCTAAGTATAATAATCTGTCACCGGCCTCCCCCATTGAAGTCGGTTTTTTTTTCTTAAAAATTATAGTCCGAAGTTGTCCGCTACGTGAGGCTTCTCCCGAGTTCACTACGACCGGTAATGTGCTAGCAAAGAC
Source organism: Notocelia uddmanniana (assembly GCA_905163555.1). Taxonomy (NCBI): domain Eukaryota; kingdom Metazoa; phylum Arthropoda; class Insecta; order Lepidoptera; family Tortricidae; genus Notocelia; species Notocelia uddmanniana. Next base: position 5,887,154 of record LR991057.1, read on the forward strand.
ATGCGAAGTCTGGTCTTTATGGTCAATGCTAGCGTCTTTTGTTCATTTGTCAAAATTTGCTATATTTAGATTGCTATTATAGCGTTACCCAGTACCCCTCAAAGGTACCTCTATCGTGAACAAATGTAAGTCAGATTCGGCTTAATATTCCTGCTTGTAAGTAGTGCATCCCTGCCTCCCTTTAGGTATTAGTTGGCAAAACCGCAATGGGTCATTCGCCCGTTATCGCAGGATGTGTCCGTCGTTTATTTTTGCCCATTGCGGAAACCCGACCGTTCCGTAACGTGCAAGTTCGCACAGAGCCGTGACTTTAGACCCTAGACGCCCGTAGTCCCACTTGGGCAGGTAGATAAAATGACGTAGCGTGCCGAAGCTTTTAGGTAGGACACAGAAAGTTGAAGTGCGCCCACGAGGACTTTGACCGGTTCAGAAATGCTACAAAATACTTACAATTCATATTTTATAATTATCATTTAGGAGCTTTCGTCAAACTGACTATGCCAGCTTTAGCAGGTCTCTGATGATTCCTTGAACGGTTCCATCTTTATGACAGAGCTTATATTTAATGATGAAAAAATCCACAATGGATTGCAAAACCTCCTAAAAACTAAACTATTTACTTTAAGTAATCCTTTACTACCTACTTTTTATTATTATTCAAATCTGATTGAAAATGTCTCCTCCTATACGAATACCTAGTAGTTTATACTTAATTTATTTCAAAACTAAAATAAAAATACCGCCTTTACACTGCGTTTTAGCCTTTATGGCCGTCAGACGTATCCCATTTAAGCTCGCAAATTAAAACCCTCGTTCACAATTTGTCTCGCCATTAAATTAACGGCCGCGAATTGGTAAAGTGGTATATTAATAACCGGCGGGTTTGCATGCAGGCGGTGTTTATGGAGAACCGTTCCAGTATTTCACTTGCAATTAGGCCAATTGCATCTGTTGCTACCCGGATACTGACATGGGCTTCAGCGACATGAATGCCGAAATGAAATGAGACATTCTACAATTCAGGCAATATCACGATTGTCACGAACTAACTATATCTTACTTTATGGAATACTAAACTTAATTAAGTAATGTTCTCTCTTTTAAATTTATCTATATATCTACTGTGTCAATGGTTCCAAATGAACCAAAACCAAACATCGACGGGTTTATTTTGTTTAGTTTAGGAGCGTCTTAGGCCACCTTCTGTCTCCATCGTCACTCATCAGATCAGCTCGTCGTCATCAACATTTGTAATCCTTTTTTCAGACTTCGCACACCTGACACCTTTTCAGCCACTTGCCGGTATCCGATTGAGCTCAAATTTGGCATACTTGGTGACAATATAATATTACGGAGCTGATCTGATGATGGAGACAGAAGGTGGCCATAGCAACTCCTAAACTTTACAAGATAAACCCATCATGATTGCGTTCAAAGCTTGTAACAAAAAATGAAAATTTTGACTGAAACTTATTTCATTTGCTGCCTTAAAATAGGATAAGTCAATGAATATTTCCCATTCTTCAGAGCATAGAAACTATGTTGGAATTACTTGCTGATTTACTTTTAGTATAAGGTAGGGATCTCTATTTGACAACAGCGTGTTAATTAATTTTTCGAGTAAGCGCTATAGCACTATATTTGTATTGTAAGCGCCAGTATATTTGTCTTGGCAACGGCGTATTTTCCAGTTAGCTGCCTGAGCCTGTTTTCGTATTGAGTGGTATTGACGCTGGTTTTACCCACGCGCTGGTTTTTCATGGAAGCTGAAAGTAGGCGCCTTGCAATAATTTAACAAAAACAAGAAATATCGTTAGTTTTATTTATACTAGAAATTTGCATGACTGTTTTACGTTGAACCACGTCTGAACTCTGAACATATTCAAGGGTCAATTAGACAGGTAATTAACTCACGCCTCTGCGCCTCTATTCCCCAATAGTAGGTTCGTAGTAATTATTGGTTTCTGGTTTAGCCCATCGCCCACATCACACTTCAACCCTATTCCCATAGTCGACTCTTCTCTTGCTCGTCACGAGAAGAAAGTGGTATTCTAATCTACTCGGAGTAGGTTAATCGAAACCCATTTCATTTGCTTAGTCTTTTCGTATAGGTATATCTTATTAGCTTAACTAAGGCTGGTAATCCACTTATCCAATATTTTTGGAATAAGTGAAATGGACCTCGTCATCAAATTTTCAATGAATAAAATTTTACTAAATATTGGATCGACCAAACCTTAACCGTAACTCGTAGTGGCGCACGTCTACAGACTGCCAATTCTACAGATTCTTATGTTTACATATTCCCAATTTTACAGATTCTCAAGTTTACAGATTCTCATGTTTACATATTCCCTATTTTACGGATTCCCAAGTTTACAGATTCCCAATTCTACAGATTCTTATGTTTACATATTCCCAATATTACAGATTCCCAATGCTATAAATTCTCATGTTTACATATTCCGTATTTTACAGATTCTCATGTTTACATATTCCCAATTTTACAGTTTCCCAAGTTTACAGATTCCCAATTCTACAGATTTGTAATTCTAAAAAAGTCCTACTATAGGTGATCTACAACGGCCCCAGGTCTAAGGTTCGTTAGGTATCTTCAGATGCCCGAAGGGCAAAGTGCGCAGAAATAGTTTGATAGTGTAGCGCAGAATAGTGAAATAATCTGTAGAATTGGAAATCTGCAGAATTGGAAATCTGGAGAATTCAGAATCTGAAGAATCTGTAGAGAAGCGATTCTGTAATGGAAATCTGTAGAATTGGGAACAAACCTTGTAAAACCGATGGCCGTTGGGGGAGAAACGTTCTTAATTGGCGACCATGCACCGGTCATTGTGGAGATCCCTGGGGGAGGCCTTTGTCCAGCAGTGGACTTCTTTCGGCTGATATGATGATGATGATGATTGGACATAGAAATTTGACAAAGATATTGGATAAGTGGAATTCCACCCTTATTTTGGCGCAGCACAGTAATCCAAGAGGATCTTGGCCTCCGATACAATAATACTTATCAGCGGCCGTTTAATGGTGGCCATTTTATCATTTATCGTCGTGGATTAGACGCCTGTCACTCTCGCACTCGCATACTTGTCAGAACGTGACGAATTTCATAAGTGATAAAATGGCAACCAATCATACGCCCGCTGGCCACTTTTCCCGATTCTGCGCTGCTCTCTGCCAATTATCCGCCTGCCTATCTTAGCTTAGGTACTTATAAATTATATCCCCTATATGACTAATTATTCATATTGATGTATTATCTTTGGTTTGATGATGAACTGTCCAGTATGACACGGTCCCGTTAATTGAGGGTTATCGCGACATCCGCATAAAATTAATAATGATTACAATAACAACGAGATACTAAAATACTTTTGTTATTGGCGCCATATGGAATTATTACTTTAGGCATGTTTTGGTACAATCAGTTTATGTTTTTGTATGTAAAGGCCAAAGGCGATATCTTTTGATAGTTGAGAAATAGGTTAAAAGAACATGTAGATGTATAGTTCCACGTTCCACGACATTTCGAGCAAAGTTCGAGGTATTTGCAGTTGTTACCATATTAGTATGACCGCGCTATCAAAATTGTACTTTTTCAATTTTATAAAGCACATTGGGTAAACGCCCCAACGCTCGACTCTGACCCAGTACATGACATTTTCAATCCTATATCACAATAATAATAGAGGTGAATATTAGGTGTCATCTACATTGAGTAACTACTAAGATGTCAAACATTGGGGCGTTTACCTTCGGTGTTTCAAGAGAATATTTAAAAAAGTGAGGTAACGTCCTAGAGCTAGACCCTGTCTCCGTCTTAAATGAGGCATACTCGTAATTATGTTAGTACTTAACTGTGTACAATTTTTTAGGTGAATAAGGTTCAGCTCTCCTATTGGCTATGTGCGAAGTAGGTGGTGGGGGTAAGCTAGGCGATCGTAGCGCACACCATGGCAGAAATGTGTACTTACCGGGGACCACTGTCAAATTCACTTTCACGTTTTCAATTGGTTTCTTAACGGTTTCCTACGATTCGACGTCGTTTCTATGTAGGTATTTATTTATTCTCTTATTTATTTCAGTAAAATTTCCAATACGGGGTCTTTCTCATGTGTCATTATTTGACATTGCCTCGGGACCTTTGACGTTTGACGTTTCAGACGTGCACATAGCCAATAAACAAGTTTTGATTATTCCGCGGATTCTTAAGCGTGCATTTTATGTGCATTGTCATCCACACAGCGCGTCAAAACTTTCGAGACACAAAACAAACATACTTAAAACTTGTTCCAGCGATTGATAGATGAATTCGTGTCTACGAAAATAATTATTGATTATAGACGGTTGCCGTGCCGTCGTTTACAACTATGGGATCACTGTGAGAGTATAATTGACATAGGTTTTAGACCAACGACTTAAGGGTTGTTTTCGCTTGACTAGTCTTACCGAAGCTACAACTGTAGTTCCGAGGAACAAGGTCACAACTGCATGTAAAGTTAATGGGTATAACTACTTTTTTCCACGCGGAGGCTGGGGGTGAGTTTTGTTGCGCCTTCTTTTTGTTAACACCTTTTGTAAGTATAATTTGACAGCGGGAGCGAGAAAAAAACTAGTAGACATTACGTTCTGACAGGGATAATGAAGTTGTCCGTATTTGGGGTCCCGTTTGCAAGTAAAGAACCTTTTATTAAGTTGTTTTCTTTTTTTATACCACGTCGGTGGCAAACAAGCGTACGGCCCGCCTGTTGGTAAGCGTTCACAGCAGCCTATCGGTTTGTATCTGTATGTCTTTTGTGTAGTGAATAAATGTCTTTCTTCTTCTTCTATTTATTTATTATTTGGAGAACCAACAGCTAACAATTCAGAATAATAATATAAGCTTAGTTATATAACTTAAGTAACAGAGAGCCAATTATAGGTTCCCACCGGTAGCAACAGGTTAACAAACTAATGGTGGTAAGCACTAAATTTTACAACGTGTTACCCACTAGCATACAATGAATACCTATTTAAGAAGCAAAACATATTAATAAGTGATATACAATTATACACCAACCATTAAGCAACATGCTGTCGCATGCGACTCCCAATGCTATGTTCTTCTTCTATGTACGCCTGCATCTCCAGGAGTGTCACATACGGGTTGCCGACCATTTAAAAATTGCTTTGTTGGAGCAATTTAACAACATTATTGCGTTAGACACCGTCAGGCGTCAGGTGAATTCAATGGCTCGCTAGGGGGCTGCTCAACGCTCTATTGCTCATACTCCATATACTGTGCGAAAGAAATCATACAGTAGGTTTTATTGAATCGTATGGCATTTATTTACGAACCGTGAGATCTTCGAGAAGACAAGTACGGTTTCCAGTTTTTGTTGCACTTTTAGCACCACCCAGGGGTCACGTGTACGGTAACGGTGGGTACTCCCTGCGGACGTGGTGCCACTTCGACCGCCCTTTGTCAAGTGAGTGGGCAACTTGACTGTTAGAAGTTCTCAAACCGCCCGAAGGCCTCTAACTTGGCTTAACGACTGCTGTCGTAGACAGCAGCCGAGATCAACGGCTTAACGTGCCTTCCAAAGCACGAGAGCGCTCAGTTAGTTTAGTAACCACTCAAAGCGGTCACCCATCCAAGAACTGGCCTGCGCCCACATTGCTTAACCTCGCATACCGCACGCGGTACGCGGGCGCCGCTGGGCCACGAGCGCTCTTATACAGTAGGTAATAGATAAATTGACGTGCACAGATCTTATTAGGATCTCACGAAATTTACTACTGTGGACATAGTGTCACAATTAAATGCATTATTTTTGTGATGAGAGCAGTAGGCACAGTCGACGAATTTGATTTCTGGGCCACTTCGTACCTTGTCACAGTGACAATAATATGAGATCTCTAGCAGCTTTCATATTGATTTTCACTGGGACAAGGTACGTAGTGGCCCAGAAATCAAATTCCTCGACTGTACATAGCGAACACGCGTTCTTCCGAGATTGTTCCCCTTATTCAAAAACGACTATCAAACATATTTTAGTAAAACGCCGCTGATATTTGTTTTTAGTTACGTGTTACTTTAATTGATGTTTGTGAGAAAGCGACAAGAAAAAAATTGATAAAAGAGGTTTGTTAAATTTTATGAATAAGGGTATCTATCCAATTTAAACTCTTTTATGTCTATTTATCTGCACTAAACACTAACAGTAAAATTCATACGTTACAGACCGAGATATGTGTCTCGCTCGGTATACAACTAACTATTTTAACTATACAGTTAAAATTATAATTTGTTTGAGTCTTATCAAATTATAATCAGCCAAAAAAACGAATTAGATACATTCAAATAAAATCCAATAATAATTTATACCCAAATACTCCAATAGACCGACTCCAATTAACAACAGAAAATACCGAAATGGCCCGAATCATATTTGAGGAGGTCCCTCGATTCCTCCTGGATCCCATCATCAGATCTTCACCGAATTTATATGGGACCAACTTGGGGAAAAAATAAAGAAACAAAAAAATAATTATCAAAATCGGGCCGACGTGGTCAAGAGTTACCGGGGAATATACATGCATAAAAAAACAAACATGCAGACGAACTTAGAACCTCCTTCCTTCTATTGAAGTCGGTTAAAAAGTTAACAGATTGCTACAGAACCACTATCCCTAACCACGCTACGCACTCGCTCGCGCCGCGCCGCTCCCCGAGGTTTCCCACGCTGCCCTGTAAGCAGCACGTCCCAAACGGCCGCAATCAATTATATTAAACGTGATAATTTTACCTTTTTAACCTTTTTTTCTCTTTTTTGTGAGTCCGAGTTTTGTACGGTTGACAGACAAATTATACGGCCGTTACGCCTTCGATTGTTTACGTTCTGAATTATTATTGGTGGGCGTAGTTAAGGGGAGGTCGTCAAGCGAGTTAGCGTTTTCGAGTTTTCTAAAAACAACCCGAAACGTAGAAAAAGGGTTTTCAAAATTTGAAAAAATTCTATGTTTTACTTAAGGATCTAGTCTAGTCAAAGTTGCACTCAGATACACGATCTAATGAACTTCGCTCGATAGAAAGAGACCCCAAAGTTACTCCTTTTTGTAAAGCATTTACAATCTGACGACTAAACTATTGATGTTTTAAATAAAGTTTTTGAACTAAACTAAAGCCATTCAGTATTTCTAGACATTTTTGCAGAATTTAAAAAGATAAAATGATTGTATGAATTAATATGTTTAAATACCTACGAAATGCGCGAGCGCGGAGGCTCGGCAGTCCCGATCAGTCGCGCGCTGGCGCTTACAGACAACGGACCTGTGTCAGTTTTATCCGCGACAGTTTCGTGCACCAAACAAGCAGTTTTTGACGAATTTATATAATGGTTGCAAATTATTTAAGAAGGGCAATAAAAACCCGAATGAAAAAAGGCGTAATTATTAACAAATAAATTATGGTCATAGTGCCACAGTATAAAAATGACAGTATAACAACTGAACTGAACCCCTCCAGAAATGTAACCAAAGTTGGTAAAATTATAAATGAAATGTTTATTACCAGAAATTGTAGATATAGTAAGAGATCTACGAGTACTGCTTTGCACTTGAATATTTTTGTAAGCTGTGAGCTTCAACACATTAATTCCGGCCGTCTTTTTTTTAATACCACGTCAGTGGCAAACAAGCGTACGGCCCGCCTGATGGTAAGCGGTCACCGCAGCCTATGGACGCCTGCAACTCCAGAGGTGTCACATGCGCGTTGCCGACCCTTTTAAAATTTATACACTTTCTATCTTTCTAGCTAATCTTCTTTTATAAGATCTACCCATTTCCAGGTAGCTACCGTGGCAAGTTTGGTATCATTTTATATACCATATTGATTCTTTTGTCATCTTTATGTAAAAATCATTTCTGGTTTTATTTTTTAAAAATACGGTAACCTTTCGCATAAAGAGTAAAAAAGTAAAAACTTCGCAATGTTTTTTATGCTTTGAGAGCTGTAAATGATGCACTAATCCTGATTGATTAGGCCCAAAAATATAAATGTTTAAAGTGGACTGTATACAAATGACTGGTAGTTCCTCTCGTAAAATAACAGTGACTGACTCTACTCTAATATTGGTGCCACCTTGGTTCTGCTTTTTCTTATGATTCGTAACAAGTAAAAGAGTTCGGACGGATTATAAATGGTTTATATTCTTTATCACAGATTATGTTCTTATTAAAACGTATTTTGAAGTTAACACTGTATATAATAAAGTTACTTATTTATAATGACTTTAACACTGATTTTATCTAAATCTAGGACACAATGTCTAGATTCCTAAACTTTTCCTGAGCTGAGTTCCCAACGCACTTTTCTTTCTTGTTCTGGGTTTCTTCCTTGGAGTGTCTCTTCGGTACTGAGTGAAGTACGTTGCGAACTCACCTCCTTTCTTTCGTAATGGCTGACCGTAACGTGAGCACCATGAAGTTGTGCACGCTACGAGGCGCCGTCCGAGTATAAATAGGGAATCTTACAAATCTCGCGGTTTTCCGCGGATTGCGGAGGCTGTGATTATCTCACTGGCCTGTACTAGGACTCATCGAGTCGGCGTTCGGTGTGGTCACACGTGACCCTTTATACTTGGACAGTGTCTCCCTAATATTGGCTCTGAGAGGGAAGAACGTTGTGTAAAAACGACTATTCTGAATTTATTCAATCTTAAGAAATTCGCTGCGCGACCATTTCTTAGTGCCTGTGATTCAAACAGGGCTTATAATATGCGCCTCAGCGCCTACTTTATATAATAAAAACCTTATTGTCTCAGAGTCAACTGTTTGTGAGTTAGCTCACAAAACATGCCATTTTCATAACGTAATTTCGATCTACGATCGATACATTTTACGTTATTACGCAATCTTTCATTCTACTGCGTATGGAAATTTCCAAGTATTATTGCGCAATCACTCGAATTGTGTCATAATACTTGCTGAAATGAATAAACTCGCCCTAAAGAGTTATTCCTTCCGCTTAGTGCGACAAGGTTCTAATATTTACGTAAATATGACAATATTTCTTAAATATTCCATTTTAAATAACAGGGTTACTCTTACATTTACCTAGCTAACGTCTTATCTTTATTTGTTTCTAAATTACGTGCTAGGTACATCAGGGGAGGGTAGGGTCTGTCGTCTACAAGAGCTAATAACTTTTGATGAATAAATTAAACCACCAAAAAATATTCTGTCTGTATTTTATGTGGCACTCTTTAGGGGAGGCCTATGTCCAGCAGTGGTCGTCCATCAGCTGATATGATGATGATGACGATGACACGCACACGACAAATAAATATAACACCCTGTATAAATATAACACAAATAGATAAAAAATTGCATGACCTATTAAACAAATCGAGTAGAGAGGTATAAGACATATTTCTTAGGTTCTTAGGTTTCATAGATTAAATAACGAATTTCAGGGTTGTACTATGAATTCTGTTTTTTTTTCATTATAATGGATCCTACCGTAAGTTCGACTTTCAATTATTTATTTACTACCTATTTATTAAAAAATGATATCAATGACATACTAAAGTTTAATCATAATTAATGCATTTCTTAAGTCAAAATACAGTTATATTTCTATACTGTGACCAGTATGAAGCTAGCGGGGTCATCCGAGTTCACAGTCGCTTCGTCCGCGCGGGCTTGTTCACGCACCGCCAGGACAGCGCTAAATACCTACTCTCGCAGGACTAGAGGGCCTTAATCCAATTTTGACACGTTGCTTAGGAAATTCAGTACCCATTTTATAGGAACGTTTTTTAGGGTTCCGTAGTCAACTAGGAACCCTTATAGTTTCGCCATGTCCGTCTGTCTGTCTGTCTGTCAACTTCAACCCTATGGTGTTTGGTGTTGTTGGACAGGTGTTTCAAAATTAATAGAGGTCTTCATCAAACATTTGTTGATCAAGTGATTATTTTCGGAAAAAATCACTCCAAAAAGGAAAAAAAGATCACCATAGGGTTGAAGCAAAAAAAAATTTAACCACACTTGTAAGTGTAGGGGACGTACCCTTAAAAATTTTTTTTTTATTTTTATTTTACGACTCAGTTTTATTGCTTTATATATCCATACTAAATTCCAGCTTTCTAGCAATAACAATCACAGAGCAAAGCCTCGGACAGACAGACGGACATGGCGAAGCTATAAGGGTTCCTAATAGTTGACTATACGGAACCCTAAAAAGAATAACTTAAGCACTGTGTTGACATCGTCAACACGTTGACAACCGAGCACTTTTGTGGCTAAGCTAAAAGACAGGATCAGCCCTCTATTTTTTGTTTATAGACTTTCCGTAAAAACGAGGCATAAACACTCACTCTTTTTTTTCCGTGGGTGGAGGAAATCCTCTTTGGATACTACCGGCCCGGTTCCGTGAGCACGCCCGACTCAACTGGGAATTGGCCCAGTCGCCTACGGATAGTACGGACTAAAACCTCCACCCGGTGCAGTGTGAAATGTTGCCGAAAACGCTGCGCTATGCTATCGGTATACGCTTTGTTTCCGGGTGTATAGGTGTGTTGTAAATTGTAATATATGTTCCGGGCGTGTGTACATTAAGTGTATTGTTGGTGAGTAATTGGAAAGTGTTATTAGTGTGTGAAATGTACCTTGCTAGTGGGTAAGACGAACTATAAAATATGCGAGGGTCAAAGAAGGATGCGAAAGGGATGAGATTTGGTACTTTAGGTGCCATTAAATGATTTTAATTACATCAACATCACAAGTAAACGTATCAAAAGAGATATTCTTCTCAGATTATTTGTATTTATTGCTGCCTCACATATTAAATGTTCTCACCAGTAAATGTATCGAGTGAGACATTCTTTTGAAATTCTTTATACGTAGATGAGTAGTTATTCAATATTGCTGGCTCATATATTTAATATTCTCATGCAGCATGTGGGGCACGGCGTCGTTGCGCGCGCGGCTGTGTGCTGGCGTAGCGCTCGTCATGTCGCTGTCGCTGGGCGCCTCGCGCCGCGAGCCCAAGGACCCCGACTCCGACATCTCGCTGTGGATCGACGAGCGACAAGTGCGCATGTTCAGTGGTAAGCTACGTTACTGGCGCCATGTCGCTGTCGCTGAGTGCCTCGCGCCGCGAGCCCAAGGACTCCGACTCCGACATCTCGCTGTGGATCGACGAGCGACAAGTGCGCATGTTCAGTGGTAAGCTACGTTACTGGCGCCATGTCGCTGTCGCTGGGTGCCTCGCGCCACGAGCCCAAGGACTCCGACTCCGACATCTCGCTGTGGATCGACGAGCGACAAGTGCGCATGTTCAGTGGTAAGCTACATTACTGGCGCCACGTCGCTGTCGCCGAGTGCCTCGCGCCGCGAGCCCAAGGACCCCGACTCCGACATCTCGCTGTGAATCGACTGGCGACAAGTGCGCATGTTCAGCGAGAACAAACAACGATACAGAAACAATGTAGCGCCCGTAATAACAGTCAGTGAGCTCTTAGAACAGCTTTCAGATTCGAGAGAGGTGCTTACTATACATCGATATCGCTGTCTCATTGATGGGGGAGACGCTACGCTACGGCCATTTCCATCCCGTAGATAGATTGGTAAGAAGGCCGACCAGACTTAGTTACATTATTAACATCCAACGCCGGTGTCACTTATTGAATTCGATCGATGCACGCCAATCTCAGATCATAGAAAGGATTTGATCATAGAAGAATTTTTTATGTTCTGAGACGCCAATGCTTACATAAGAATTCAATAGCTTTAATTCCATTCGTAGGCAGCTTATAAGTTACCTATTCTCTAATGTATTCAAAACTTGATTTCAGGTGTGTCAATGCAAATATTCGCTATCCTCAACGGGCGTATATCCGGCTACATCCTCGACCCGCACTTCTCGCACACGCTGCCCACCATCCCTTCGGAGGTGGGCTACGTGAACTTCACGTGGAAGTCGCGGAAGAAGTACCATTACCACTTCGACATACTGACTAGCTCGGACCCGAAGGTCCTGAAGCCGCCTGTGCTGTCGATAAAGACGCAGGGGCGGGTGCCCTCTAAACGGCCGAAAGGTTAGTCTATTCTTTCTACGACTTTGACGATCATTGTAACCTAGTTAGAGACCCAGGCACTTGGCATTTGCGAAACCATTCCCTTTTGGAAATTTCTGCCACTAGGCGGAAACCCGGCGCTGGAAACAGCACTTGCTTATTAAGCACGATAATTGCGTAACTTTCGAAAGAGCGTTAGAAGAGTTAAGTCTGTCTTTTTGAATTTCAGTAGGTTATGTCCTAACGCGCGTTCGTAAAATTAGACAATTACCCAGCAGGTCAAAAGTTCGATGATGATGCGTTTACTCGTACTGGTAGTCAGTACTCGACCGACAGCACTGTCTCGCCACTGTAGTCATCTCGTGTAATCAAGGCATTAGTTGAGTAACGTCTTAGCGCACTTGTGTCAGGCGGCGTGTGGTAGAGAATAGTGGGGAAAAAACTCCTTTAAGTTCTATAGTTTAAATATTTAACCGCTCATTTCTCTGATACTAGATATCACTTGTCCACAGAATTTAGTATATTTTTGCCATGCATGGCCAACAACAGTGGCGTGGCCACATTTGAAATAGGCCTAGTGTTGAAGCACGGCCGGGGAATACCACTAAATGGCACCCCTCTAAGACTAAGCCTTAAGAAGGAATGCGCACAGAGAGGTGTGTATTTAGAAAGGACAGGTATTGTATCGCCAACGCATTTTTAACACTTACTCGCCTGCGATTTTGAGCTTGTCGGGAAATACGCCGTCCTTTCTGGTAAAAATTACTTGCTAAATTATACAACGAATTTTGTTCATTTATTTATATAAGGACAACCAACAGTTAGTAGTCAAAATTTATTGTTTGTGAGCAGAAGTTGTCTTGTGAACAGAACATTACTTAATTCTAATCTAACTAGCTATACCTACATTTACGTAGTATACTTTATTGGCCAATATTTTTAGATATTTACGGCGTCCCAACAGGAACAAATTCGCAGACGTATCGCTTACTTTTAAATTCTTTAAATTAACAGTACTTACTTTTCAATCATGATTGCTTATTAATTTCGTTTAAGCGTGAAACCGGCTCGTACCCATACCGCAAATAGTGTTATTAAGGTTATGAACGTGCCTTCTTATGGAAATCTTGTAGATAAAACTAACACATGTAAACTTGCGAAGAAATATCATCACATAACTCCAGACGACTATGGCCCGCTTAATAAGATTATCGCCAAGTACCTAAGGTGTAACAGGATTGGGAGGATGGTGGCAAATAAGCGTGAGGCCCGCTAATGGTAAGCGGTTATATCGTCCCACTACTTGTACAAGTAGGTATGTACGAAATAATACTTGTCTCACTGTTAAGATGAAGGTATCAGCCAAGAGTCCTAATGAACAGTCACTGATCCACCTGAAAGGCTCATGTAACTAAGTACATATTCACAGCCTACTAACTAAATGACTTCCTTGGTTCTTATTTACTTGTGACTAACAGTAACAGCCCTACGTAATCTTTTTCTGTAAACATTATAAAACAATCGTGGTTTTAGCCGAATTCGTAAATAATACTACCCGTTAAATTCGTTATACTGATCTCTCAATAGCAAAATTTTTATTGAATCGAGTGGTCAAATTTTAATTGTTCTGCGAAGCTCATCTTAGATTTAATGACCGCAGAAAAGTAAAAAAAAAAAAAAAAAACATTTTCTATCTCCTACAACCTTCTCTTTCTGGTCTTATGATTGACGTATTATAAAATGTTAATTGAGAGTAATGCATGATATTCAGGTATGCAGACGATACATTATACCTACCAGATAGTTGTGTCCCTCTCTATTGGCCAGCCACGTATGGCGCGTGTTAGACCCATTGTTTCCAGGACGTGCCCAGACTCCGTAGAAGGTTCTATTCTAGTCCTGGCTCTGACCTAACTAATAATACATTTATGGCGGGTACGAGCATTCATCACGCCGTGTTTGTCTTCCAGTGTGAGGAACAATGCACCACTTGACGTTTTATTGCGGTATTGTGCGATTTACGACCACACTTACTGTTCTCACCGCCACTTACGCAGACATAACAAATTTTAAATTACGTAGTGTATATGTAGTTTTATTTTATTTGACACTAGTTTTGCCTCGCTGCTTCTTATTTCTTGTGGACATGAATTAGTACAAATGCTGCTTTAAGACTTGGTATTTTTGTGCAAGATGGTCCATCAATATTTATTTATTTCTGTGAATAAGTATGCACAAACTCACATAAGACTTGGGATGGATTGTGACGCATCAAATGTTTTCTAATGTTGTTCTCAATGCGAAATGTTAACCTTTAGTATGTATATACAGTGTCATGCTAATTATAAGTATATCCATTATTAAGGACCACGTACCGGTCCCAAACATGTCGAGCTATATTCGACCTTAAAGACGTGAGTGTCCTGTTTGATTATATTATATTATAGTACCTACTACCAGTAGTTTTCTATATAGAATGTTCAACGAAAGTTTTTAATTTCAATTAATGTTAAGTTAACCTTTACTAAGGTTATATTGTTTGTGCCTACTGGTATGAAGCTTAGTACTTTTAAGTGAACCAAGTATGCATGATATGGTGTCTGTTGAATTGAAATACCTTCAGACCACTTGCTCAACGAAGCCCCGAGAAAAACTAGACAGTCAAAAAAATATAAATATAGGTAAATAACGTCCATTGTTGCATTGCTCCGAACTTACTACTAATCGAGTGAGAATTCGACGATCGCCAATAACCCTTGCCTTATTTTCCGGACTATCGCCGAGCGAGCTGATTGGTCGAAAGCGGTGCCTCTGCTCACAGAATATGCGTTTTTAGGTTGGTACTGCTTGCTTTATTTTATTAATATAGTTTAGTGTTGGCAGTTTAATTGTTATATCCTAAGTTTGTTTAATGCCTTCAGTACCTGAGACATACTTATAAAGAGCGCATAGCGCTGCCTAGCGCCCACATAAGGGCTTAATTACACGCGATAAGTACAGTGTTCTCAGGGGAGTGTTCGGTCGATGTAAACACGTCACGAAGCATTTTATCCGGGTTAAAAGGACAGTCACTCGATCTCTGTGTCTTCACGAAACCGAACACCATTAAGTACTTAGTTTTATGAAACATATTAGGCACCTTATTCCGTTCCTAACAAGAGTAACGTGCTATCAATTGAGCTGCTGACACTACTCAAACATATGCCAATTACTTACTGAACCATGGCTTTGACCATGGCGCTACTAAATATTTGTATTAATCCAGAGGTTTCACAAAGAAGACAAATGACGTCTTTGAAAACATGATGCTGCTACTCTGTCCTATGCACACTGTTGTAATCAATTCTTAAAAATTTCAGTCGCCTCTTCTATCATTTCTTCTACCCTGGGAAAGCAATTATTTTAAGATTTATAAATTATTCTTGTTGTTTAGTAACTACCTGCTAGGTAGTATATACCTCTACAGGTATAACCATGTTTTAATACCACCTTGGGCCTATTGTATAATTACTTCAAACTAGAGCGGAAGTCTATTTTCAACCCTGTATGGGCCACTTAGCCTATACACTGGAGGAGTTGGAGTGCGTTGAGTGAAGTTTATGAAACTGTTTTATCATCATTATCATCCTAGCGTTACTCCCAGTAAAGTTGCATCCGGAAGGATGAAACTGTTTTATTGTTACAGAATAGTAAAGTTAATTCGCCGTTCCTTCAGTTGATATTTATCGTATGCGTGTTTAGTAAGCACTACATATCTTACTTCATAATGTCATATCATAGCGCGGCCCAAAGTAGGTGGCAATGTAATTGGAAAAATGTACACACAGACTGTACTGTACAAGCCCTTTTCATTTAAAAAAGACTTCCGCTCATAATATGAGTCACAAGTTATTGCAGTAGGCCCCTGGTTGCAACTTAGGCCTTGGCATACATAAGATCTCTGTATGGCCATTAAAACTCATGTCTTTGACCCATAGAATAATTAATAGATAAATCACAGGGCCGGACCCCGAGTGCGACAAGAAATGCGCCAACGAGGGCTGGTGCAACCACGAGAAGATATGCCAATGCCCGGAAGGCTATATGGGGCAACACTGCAAGACGGCGCTGTGTTACCCACAATGTATGAACGGGGGCAACTGTACTGCGCCTGGCGTGTGTTCTTGCCCGGCGGGCTACCAGGGACTACACTGCGAGGGAGGTAAGAATATAATGCTTAAGTAATAAGATTCACTTTCCTATGAGAGCTTTAGGGTCACCATTCGGGGTTATATTACGAAGGAGGTACGACTTTACTGTAAGGTTCAGTTTATCAACATTGCCGCACGGCGCGGCGTTTTGTTGTGTTACTCACAATGTATGAACGGAGGCAACTGTACTGCGCCTGGCGTGTGTTCTTGCCCGGCGGGCTACTAGGGGTGTCACCGACGCGCGGGTGATTCGACTATCGACCTAGTCCCAAACCCAAACTAAGCAAAACTTGTAATATGGGTACTACTGGTACTAGACGACGATATACATATTTATACAGGGTGATTTCGGGGTCGTGGATCAAGAACCAATTTTTAGGCTTGGTATCTGTTAGCCATTTCAAAAAAAAATGTAGTGACACGAAACAAACGCATTTCATTTTTAATTTATTTTAATGAAAAAAATACTAAATTACATAAAACTTGGTTAACCTACTCTCTTTGACGGATGTTATGGAGAGTTGACGGTGCGGTAGGGTGACCAAGTTGTATGAAAAAGTATTATGTCCCATTAAAATTTGTAAAAACAAGAAAACTATTTGAGTTATAAACCTTCATACCGACTGTGATGTTGTCTACTTTGAATTTTTGACCATGTACAATTACTTCGGATCACGACCCCAAAATCACCCTGTATAGATAAATACATATGTACTTAAATACATAGAGAACATCCAAGACCTAAGAACAAAATCCGTGCTAATTGCACAAATAATGCCCTGGCCGGGATTCGAACCCAGGACCTCTAGCTTCGGAGGCAGTGTCACTACCAATTAGGCTAAACAGGTCGTCTAACTAAGTAATATGGTTCACTTTATTATGAGGGCTTAGGGTCACCATCCGGGGTTATATTGCGAAGGAGGTACGACTTTACTGGCTAGACTGTAAGGTTCAGTTTACTATGAATGATCCACGGAGCAACATTGCCGCACGGCATTTTGTTGTGTTACCTACTCACAATGTATGAACGGGGGCAACTGTACTACGCCTGGCGTGTGTTCTTGCCCGGCGGGCTACCAGGGACTACACTGCGAGGGAGGTAAGAATATAATATTTAACCTTTTCGCCGCCAGACGTCAAAGTAATTCGCCGTGCCCCTGACGCCACAACGGTAAAAAAATTATGTGTAAAGAAATAATGCCAATATAAAATTGGGCAGCTTCTGAGTAGTTTTTCATTAAAAAAAATTGTCGGCCAGTGCCGTCGTTGGCGTCGGGGTGACGATTTTACGTTGTCGGCTATGGCCGACCGTGGCGTTCAAAAGGTTAAGTAATAAGATTCACTTTCCTATGAGAGCTTTAGGGTCACCATCCGGGGTTATATTGCGAAGGAGGTACGACTTTACTGGCTAGACTGTAAGGTTCAGTTTACTATGAAGGATCATCGGGACAACATTGCCGCACGACGTTTTGTTGTGTTACTCATAATATATGAACGGAGGCAACTGTACTGCGCCTGGCGTGTGTTCTAGCCCGGCGCCGGCGGGCTACCAGGGACTACACTACGAGGGAAGTACGAATATAATATTTAAGTAATAAGATTCTCTTTCCTATGAGGGCTTTAGGGTCACCATCCATTGCGAAGGAGGTACGACTTTATTGGCTAGACTGTAAGGTTCAGTTTACTATGAAGGATCTACGGGGTAACATTGCCGCACGGCGCGGCGTTTTGTTGTGTTACTCACAATGTATGAACGGATGCAACTGTACTGCGCCTGGCGTGTGTTCTTTATTTATTTATTTATTTATTTAGAAAACCAACAGCGATACAGGAAGTATAACTTAAATGCTAATTAAATGATAGTACGGCCAATTACAGGTTTCCCTTGTTAACTTGTGTTGTATAAAAGACAAACGAACGGACTACAATATTGTACTGAAACTGATTGGTACATTACATTTTCAGTATGAAATAAATAGTTAATTAAATGTGAATACTAATAAAATATAGTTCTTCTATTGAAGAACTATACTAAGTATGCTTCAACATTCAAGAATGGTAGAATAACAATAATACCTATTAAGTGGAGCGAACCTGCTTATTTTTAATTGTGTTAATAATTCCAAGCTTAAAAGATGTTTTGGTGTGTCTAAAAAGGTCTATACTAGAAAACTCTGTGTTATAGGATTTAGCAATGCGTGCAAGCACGTTATTTTTAGCATAGTTGGTTCCATATCGGGGCACTTGAAACATTGGAGAGTGACGAGTGCGACGCAGAGGAGTGTTGAGTGACAACTGCGAAACTAGTTCGGGGCAATCCAGGTGTCCATTAAGAATATCGTATAACAAGCACATATCCAGAACCTTACGTCTGTCAGCTAGTGGTAACAAGTTATGCATGTGGCAATTGTTTTCATACGATGTCGGAGGTATACGAAGACGGAAGTTGAGATGCTTGATGAATTTCTTTTGAATACGCTCAATTTGATAACTATAGGTGATGTAGTGCGGAGACCAGATTGGACAGGCATATTCAAGGGTACTACGCACGTACGAGAGATATAACAATTTAAGGACTTCCATATTTTTGAATACTTTACATGATCTTATAATGAAACCTAGATTTTTGTAGCTCTTGTTAATAATATAATCTATATGTTCTGAAAATGTCAATTTACTGTCGAATATAATTCCTAGATCACGAACTAATTCAACTCTGTTGATCGTCGTGCCTTCAAAGTTGTACGAGAAATATAGTGGCTGTTTTTTTCGCGTATAGCTGATGCATTGACATTTTCCGACATTAACAGTAATTTTATTTTTAGTGTAGTAGTTTTGTAAGTTTTGCAGATCTGTTTGAAGAGCCAGGCAATCGTCTAGGCTCCTAATAACATGAAATATTTTTTTATCGTCGGCATACATTAAATGTTTAGCTTTTGTAAATGAGTCTGTGATGTCAAATAAGTACGCGTTATAAAGCAGAGGGCCTAAATGTGACCCCTGTGGCACACCGCTAGTAATATTAGCAAAGTTTGAGCGATAACCTCCAAGAACTACAGCCTGTGACCTATTAGACAAGTAGGATTTGATCCAGCGTAAAAGGTCTCCACGGATTCCCAGCCTGTATAACTTGTCCAGTAATATGACGTGATCTACACGATCGAAAGCTTTTTCGAAATCAGTGTAGATCACGTCTACCTGTCCCCCCCTATCCATATGCGTTAGAACGTAGTTCGAGAAATATGCCAAGTTGGAGACAGTGGAGCGTTTCCTTAAAAATCCGTGTTGCTTATCGGATATGCCTGAGAGAATATACGGGTAAATACTATTATAAATAATTTTCTCGAACACCTTGCCAACCGTGTTAAGTATTGAGATGCCCCTATAATTTTCTATGTTTGTACGTGACCCTTTTTTGTGAATGGGAACTATGTTTGCCCGCGGCGGGCTACCAGGAGTGTCACTGCGTGGGTTCAACTATAATATATGTAAGTAATATGGTTCACTTTATCATGGGTCACCATCCGGGGTTATATTGCGAAAGGGGTGCGACTTTAATGGCTAGATGATAAGGTTCAGTTTACTGAGGAGACTTCAAGGGGCAACATTACCGTACGGCGCTGTGTTATCCGCAGTGTATTAATTGTATGAACGGAATGGAGGCGACTTTACTGCACTTGGCGTGAGTTCTTGCCCGGAGGGCTACCAAGGGCTGCACTGCGAAGGAGGTACGACCTTAGTGACTAGTCAATACAGTTCAGTTTACTATGAAGGATCCACGGGGTAACATTGTCGCACGGCGTTGTGTTATCCACAATGTGTGAACGGAGTCAACTGTACTGTGCCTGGCGTATGTTCTTGCCCGGGTCAGAAACCGGGGCTATACTGAGAAGAATTTTAGTAGCTAGACAATAAGGTTCAGTTTACTGTAAAGGATCCATTAGACAACACTATCGCACGAACGTTGTGCTATCCGCAGTGCATGAACGGAAGCATATCTTTACTGCACTTAACGTGTGTTCTTGTCTTGCCCAAGGGCTAACAAAGGCTACTCTGCGAGGTACGACTGTAATGTCTAGATAATAAGGTTCAGTTTACAACAAATTAAGGTTTCGTTTAGGGCTTAACTGAAATATTTATTCATGGTTAATTCTTAAGCAATGTTAGACAGTGTCGCCATCTATCGATTCCAATTTTAACCACAATGCATATTATATGAAAATAAAACAACCATTCAATACTATAACTTTATATTACAAAATAATAACTATAAACTGCATCAGAAGTACACAGTCTAATAATCAGCTCTGTATAATTTCTGCCAGAAATAGTAAATGACGGTGTGACGTTTTGTTTTCAACTGACCTCCAGACGAATTTCAATTTCTGATTCTATTTTTATTCCTTTATGATAAAAAAACAAATCGCAATACAGTCATCCACCGTATATTAAGCATAATACCATTAAATTAAGGCTTACTTTACAATCAGACAATAGGTCTCCTTAACTTTTTGCGATAAGAATCAAGAATAGATGCTAAAACACACATATGTTATTGAAATGAATTAAATTATTATCGAGGCAGCACTCTTGAAGAGTTAGTTTTAGAAGAGTCTTCGCTTCATTATCTACCTACCGACTCGTAAAACGATTGAAAGACATTACAGTTTAAGATTTCAAGCTAACATGGTCATTGACATTAGAATTAATGTTAGAAACGGGATATTTACCATGTATATTATGATTTTTGAGTTTCCTATATTTCGGCGCTTTCGCAAGCACCATTTTCAAGGATTATCTGTTGTAACTCAAATGAATGAGGTTTTTATCACTTAATTTTGCTTTTACAACTATATCTATATCGCCTTTGCGCCTTGATGACTTCAGTTAGCGCCTTATAGAAAAGGGCGCCTAACACTATAACAGTCTTGAGCGTTACATTGTCCATTAAATGGGTGCCATTGTCAGTAGTTAGGCAAATAAAGGATTGGGTTTACGAACCTTAAATCCTCTTTGAGCGGGGTCGTCTATTAGGGTTCAGAATTGGTCGTTGGTGTTCCACTGTAACAGTCTTGACTGTGCATGATTCCTTTGCTAATGAATGTAGTGCCGTTATCATTTATTATCGAGGTGTTAGAGGACTGAAGGCCTTTCTCCTCCTTCAGGCCCGACATTATTGTTATTTTACTTTTATAAATTACAAACTCTTTGTAGTTTTATTTTGACAACCTTAATTCCTCTTTGAGATAGCTATAGCGCTCTTAACCCCGCTTTGATGACCTTAGTGAGCGTCTTATAGAAGGGCGCCTGTTACTCGCCGTGGTCAATCCCCGCCCCGTGCATTGGTGCTCTTGCTCCTCGTCGCGGAACTTGTGATGGTTACCGGGGTATCAGGGTCTACCGTTTGGGCTCAGGACTGCTCCGTAGTGGTTCACGGAGCTATAACAATCTTCACCGAGGTTTCTTTTTTCCACGAAACGGTTGCTATTATCAATTTTTAGAGGATTAAATGACTGGTTTGTAAAACCTTTATTCCTCTTAGAGCGGGGTCCTCCATTAAGATTTAGAATTGGTCGTTGTAATCTTCCACTATAACTATAACAGTGTCGATTGTGCCAAAGTCCTTTGCCTATTAATGGAGTGCCGTTTTCAGTTATTAACGAAGTTTTAGAGGGTTGAAGGCCTTCATGAGAGCCTTCAGGAGGTAGACGTTATTGTTATTTTACATTCATAAATTCTTTATCACTATATTTTATTTTAACAACCTTAAATCCTCTTGGAGATAGCTATAGCGCCCTTACAGCCCGCCTTGATGACCTCTGTGAGCGCCTTATAGAACGGCGCCTGCTCCGCGCCGTGGTCTATCCCCGTGTCGTGGTGCTCCTGCTCCTCGTCACGGAACTTGGTGATGGTGGCCAGGATCTCAGGGTCCACGTTAGGGTCCTCCATTAGGGTTCGGAGCTGGTCGTTGTAGTGTTCCACTATGACGGTTTCGACGGCTACAGTGCAGGCCATAGCGGCTTCTTTGCCTAGTAATGCTGTGCCTTAAAGTGAAAAGAAAAAGTAGATGTAGTTTTTTTTCAGTGACGAGGGTGGTAATCAAGGTGTAATCGCGTTGTATCACGGTGCTAAAAATGCCACACAATACAATACAAATAATATTTTTGTGCGCACCTCAATAAAATTAGAAACAAAACAGAATACAGCGAAACTGCATATTCAACTCTTTTTCTTAAACTGTGCTTCGCGGGCACAAGGATCATCGGGTTTTTTGCCATGTGTTTTTTCTTCGAAATTAACGTATAGTTACTCGTATAGGCACAATTTAAATATCTTAAATTATTGTGCCCATAGAGGCATACAAATTGGTTACGTAGATAAAGAGTGGTTTATGATACTCGCAAAGGTGTCCGTAGAGGCATAAACGTGGCACCTGTTTACTGACTTTGTCTTACCTGAACAGGTGCAGTTAGCAGATATACTCCAGGACTAGCCTTTTTCATTCTTCCCAGTCCAACTCTGAACAAGAACCTGGCTCATCAAGAGATTATCTTGTACACTGACATGCGCCGAGCGCGAACCGGCGTGAGCGCTGTCGGCCGGACCCTGTACTCGTTAAGCACGTGCACCTGCCCGAAGCACTCGCGGTGCTTCACCTCCTGCCCCCACATGTGTTTGATGGTCGGCCCCTCGACTGTGTTACCGAGGACCGCCATCCACGTAGATGCGAGTTGTATTGAGTAGTTTTCTACTGACCTGCTCCTGGCATGAACCCAGCAGCGTTCCATATCGGCGTAAGCACTTTCGTTGATGTCACCCTGTACTACACGTTGATCAGCTGCTCGAAGCGCTCGTGGTGCTTCATCTCCTGCTATCACACGTGCTTGATGGTTGGCCTCTCGGGTATTATCGAGGACCGCCATCCACGTAGAGTCGTAGATGCGAGTTGTATGGTATCATGAGTAGTATTCTAATACTGAGGACTGACCTGACTCCTAGCATGAACCCGGCCACGTTCCATATCGACGTGAGCTGACGGTGCATTACCTCCTGCTCCAACATGTACTTGATGGTCGGCCCCTCCGCTGTGTTAGCGTGGACTGCCATCCACGTAGATGCAAGTTGTGTTCTACAGACCTGCTCCTGTCATGAACCCGGCCACGTTCCATATCGGCGTGAGCATTGTCTGCCGGCCCCTCGGTTGTTACCGAGGATCACCATGCGAGTTGTATGGTGTCATGAGTAGTATTCTACTGAGTACTGACCTGCTCCTAGCATAAACCCAGCCACGTTCCATATCGGCGTGAGCACTGTCGGCCGCACCCTGTACTCGTTGATGAGCTGCTCGAAGCGCTCGCGGTGCTTGACCTCCTGCTCCCACATGTGCTTGATAGTCGGCCCCTCGGCCGTGTTACCGAGGACCGCCATCTGGCCCGCGTAGATACGGTCAGCGCCTAGCTCGCCCGCGTGGTCTACGCGGATTATTTTGTCTAGCTGAAAAGAGAAATAGGTACTTAAAATTTAGCAAATACAAGCAGTGTTTTTACTTATCGCTATGTTCTGGGTGTTTCTTTATAGATGTTTGGGCTAGGCAGAGAGGTATTATCCTTTTTAGTCGCATACTTCTTACTGAGGGTCGTCACTACTACAGATGCTTCACGACATCTTCCTACAGACAGGCACTCCTATTTGTGCCATTCGTAGGAAAACTTTGGGCGCTGATTGCTGCCATTGCCTTTGCTGTTTATTCACCGGGTAAGCGGCTAGATCTAGACACGCGGCAGCGTGTCCAGCCAAGTTCACCCCAGGAACTGGCGGACAGCAGCCGTGTGTTATATTATACAAACCGTTTGGAGCCACTTTTGACCCCCCAATAACTCCAAATCTATTTAAAATTTTGAGCCGTAACTTGGCAGTTTTCTATGCAGTATGTTATGCTACCATAAAAGCTGTAGGATATTTAAGAAAACTGCCAAGGTAAAGCTCAAAATGCATTAAGCCGCAGTAAATTAGTTTTACTGTAAACAATGTAGTGCCGGAATTGGCAGCATTTCAGAGAATCTACGGAACTTGGCGCCCATTTAGATCTCAATTCTTTTGTAGGTGAAGACGACAACCAAGCATCGCATATTCTTAATATTGAACTTGGCTCCCATTTTAACATTTATGTTTTTGATGGGATGCTCTTTCTCTACCTTTCTTCCCTTCCACAATTTTTCAAGGTGTTTAGCCGTCTAAAGATTATAACAGAGCAACCAGCGAGAGGATATCCACCATATCAGCCCAAGGACATCCACTGCTGGACACAGGCCTCCCCCAGTTTCATAAGGGGTAAATGCCATAATCGCCACGCTTGGCATGCGGGTTGGCGATCGCTTTATCTCCACCGCACTCTGGGATGCTGCTGCCCATCCCACAGTGGTCTTGGTCGTAGTTTTAGGATATACCCGGGTCCAGCGAGATGATATGACTCGTGTTTATAGTGCAGGTGAAAACGTGTAGTGTCTGGTAAGTATGAAGCCATATTTACTTCAGTAGAGACGTTCATACTTAATTTTAAACCTTGAATTTAGAAGAATTATTTCGCAAATGTTATTTTAGAACTAATATAATGGTGTAAGGTAAATATGTACCCTGGTTAAGCGTCTACTTTACTGTTCATCATTGTTATTTTAGTAAAGATATTCGTAATGTTTATCGATATATATAATACACAATAATCACAATGGTGCGTTGGTGATACAACGCATCATTATGATTATTGTGAGTTCTCTTCCGAACAATCATAAGGTGATATATGTATACATATACATGAATACATGATAAAAATGGCATATTTTAATGGAACTCACGTGTGGGTTCTTCTTCCACGTAGCCGAATGCGCTCGCCTAACGTGCTGCAAGATGGCTGCACGACTCATTGTTACTCGATTCTGAAATGAATGAGAATGAAACGATCATTTACTTGTTATAACAGCCATTCAATCGAGGCAGGAGGCAGTTAGAAGGGAGTTGATAACATAAACTAAGCACCAGTAACTGGTGCTTACTTTACATCCATTTCGTTCCTCCACTGTCACGCTAATACCTACGCATGTCCTCCGCTACTTTTCACAAGACTACGAGGGGCGGCTGATAAGTCCTAAGCCTATGGTATTTCGAGGTCGTATATGCGTTTTTGGTACTGGCCACTAGAAAGGCCGTTTAAAAACAAATTATTAAAAACAAAATCATGTCATATTTGTTTGAATTTTTCTTGAGATATTCAACGGCAAAGTTCACCATGTCTGAAATATCAACAAATATTACGAAAATTGAGCACCGTGCTGTAATTAAATTTAAGTTCCTTACAAAAAGTGCTAAATCACCGCAATGTATTTTTGAAGAAATGGCTAGTATTTATGGTGCTAATGGACCTTCTTATGCTACGGTCAAAAAGTGGAGTCGCTTATTTAAACTGGGTAGGGAGTCGATTGAAGACGATCCCCGTTCAGGGAGGCCAATATCGGTGGTGACTGAAGAAAATGTAAGAAAAGTCAGAAAATTGGTATTAGAAGACCGGAGAGTTAAGGTTTGGCAAATAGCTGATACTGTAGGCATTAGTAAAGAACGGGTTGGGGAGATTTTACATGGACATTTGAACATGACTAAGGTCAGTGCTCGCTGGGTACCGAAAATGCTGACGGCGTTCGATAAAGAACGTCGTGTTGAGACTTCCCAGGCGTTTTTAGATCTGTGCGGAGATGGTATAGATGAAGTTTGCTCACGAATAGTAACTGTTGATGAAACATGGATCAGGCAGTATGATCCGGAGTGTAAGTCAGAATCCATGCAGTGGATTGAAAAGGGTGAAAGACCACCGAAGAAGTTTAAAGTGCAAAAATCGGCTTCTAAGTTAATGGCCACTGTGTTTTGGGACTGTGATGGCATTCTCTTAATAGATTATTTGGCCAAAGGTTCTACAATAAATGCACTTTATTATGCCAATCTATTGAGACAGGTGCGAAAAGCGATAGTTGAGAAAAGGAGGGGCAAATTAAGAAAAAGCATTTTGTTTTTGCAATACAATGCACCCGTTCACACCGCCCGGGTTGCGAGGCAGGCTCTGAAGGATATCGGCTTCGATGAAATCGACCACCCACCCTACAGTCCAGACCTAGCCCCTAGCGATTATTTCCTGTTCAGTAATTTAAAGAGAGAGTTACGGGGAAAGCGATTTGGCAGTGATGAAGAGATGAAGGCGGCTGTACAGGAGCATTTTGAAGGCCAATCTAAAGAATATTTTTTAACGGCCTAAAAGCATTGTATAAAAAATGTAAAAAATGCATTGAATTAGAGGGAGATTATATTGAAAAATAAACATAAGTTTTTTTATATATTGTTTTTTTCTACCATAGCTAGCCATACCATTTTTAACACAAAAAATATTCAATAATACTCAATAATATTATAAAATAGAAATATTCAATAATATTTCTGTGACTACTTCAGCACGAGTATGACGTTCTGACCAGTATGTGAGTGCGAAAGGGGTGGATGGTAGCCGCCCGCCGTTTAATATTTTTATCACAAAAAATATTCAATAATATTCAATAATATTATAAAATAGAAATATTCAATAATATTTCTGTGACTACTTCAGCACGAGTATGACGTTCTGACCAGTATGTGAGTGCGAAAGGGGTGGATGGTGGGTATCTCATCTACAGCCATAAAAGTGATAAAATATAATTATGTATATCGTCGTCTAGTACCCATAATAGTTCAAGCTTTGCTTAGTTTGGGATTAGGTCGATTTGTGTAAGATTGTCCCCCAATATTTATTTATTTATGTATTTAAATATCATACAGCTTTACCTTTTAATCATGTGTTGCAGATGAGAAGAGAAAGATGGTGGTACATTGTGTTATGTAACTGTCAAACAGAAGTTGCTACAGATCTCTTAACTGAATAATGTAATATTCATATTTGTTGCAGGAATATGTGCACAAAAGTGCCTGAATGGAGGAAAGTGCATACAGAAGGATATGTGCGAATGTCCTAAAGGATATTACGGACTTAGATGCGAATTTTGTAAGTACATATATCATGGTTAACAATCGTGTTACATGAGTATTATCGCGCAAGATGGAGGGATAAAAGGAACTCATTACCATCAATAATTTTGGTTTATTGACTGACTTTCTGACCCTAATGTTGCTGGCAAAGATGTTGAGCAAATATATCCAGGATCATCTTCATCATTATAATTTCATGATGTTAAGCAAATATATTCTTCATCATTAGCATTTCAAGCCATACTATCATGACTATCCCATTGCGGAGTAAAGGACTTCTCTTTTTCTTCCACGCGACTATAGCGACTGCTAAACTAAATGAAAAATGTTTATTGCCACAAGTTAAAAATCAACAAAATCTCGAACATAAAAAAAAGTATAACAGAATTTTGAAAATTACCTACTTTTTACAAAAAACAAAAATACACTTAACTTAATTACTACCGATACCTATAGCTGATGAAGATGGGCAATGGGTACCAGTCTCAGCCTTGGTGGATAGGTTTTATATACCCAGCGCTGATTTTCAGACTGGTCCCTTTTATATGATATGATATTGATATATATGTATGTATATCATATCATATTATTATATTATATATATATAGTATGTATGTATTTATGTAGTATGTATTTATGTAGGTCGGCCATGTTTACCGTGCTCATCCTAGTGTTGTATACATGCGTTCGGTGCGGATATGTGTATGTGCGTACGAGTGTGTGTGTGTGAGTGTGTTTGTGTGAGTAGTCCTAGGCCAGTCCTTTCGAAAAACGTTGAAGTCATCCCGTCATCTCCGTCTGGGTCTGCCTATGCTAAACTCTTTTTGGTTAAGTTAATCCAATCTGTAGTTTTCTTGGTTCTCCCAATATCGAACTAACCGACCTATACTTGTATTGCAGCAAAATGCGTGATCCCCTGCCTGAACGGCGGCCGCTGCAAGGGTGTAAACAAGTGCCGCTGTCCCGCCGGCTTCGGCGGCAACCACTGTGAGGTGGGGCGGCGCGGCGGCGAGTGCGCGCGCGGCTGCCGGCATGGCTCATGCCGCGGAGGCGCCTGCGTGTGCGATCCGGGCTGGCGCGGCCGCGCCTGCCATCGCAGCTCGGGTATGTATTCAGAAACTACTACGTGAACATCAAGCGACAGGGTTAGACAGAGCGGTGGGACGGCGAGTGCTTGTAGCTCGGGTTAGCATGTTTTATACTACGTGAACAAGCCTTCGGTAACCACTGTATAATGGGGTGGCGTGGCGGAAAGTGCATGCGAGACCGACATGGAGAGTTGAGGCGGCGCCCGCGTGTACGAACCTAGCTGGCGTGGCCGCGCCTGTTAGGTATCGCACGTTGGCTACGTAGTCCGAGACATATACTAAGTGAACAAGCAACGGGGTTAGGCAGAGCCTCAGAGCATGCACGCAAAGTGTCCGAAATATTTGAAATATATTACGCTAATTGTTATTGTACCCTATAGCAGCCCTAGGGAAAACGCACCGTCACGTCTAAAATGGATGCGTTTAAAGCACTTAAGTCTGGGGCAAAAGAGTCAAATTTGTACCTCCACCATTTTTTAAGAGTTGACCTCCATTTGTATGATCAAAGGGAACGCATACATAAATGAAAAGGGGTGTTTTTATGTCGGCTGCTAATGCTCTTGCGTTGTTCTTGGGACGGCTGCGCACGCGACTCAGCGCACTATACATTTGGGGGGACCTTTAATTTCCATAAAAGGTTCCCTTAAGAAACAGAGCTCAATTTCGCATAAAAACCCTTGTGGGGCTTTATGTGTATTATGTTGTGAGTAAAAGAGTTCAAATTCATACAGCAAGTTATAGTTGTGCAAAATTAAAGGGAAGTGTCCGTCGCGAGCGCAACGCGTGGTGTGACCCTACGACACTTAATCACACTCAATCCTAAGTCCCTCTACTCACCCTTAGTATACTTTAGGGAGGGCTAGGGGAAGTATAGAAAGCATAGCAAGAATGAAGTATGTACCTATGCTGTTGCAGCGATCGATCGTAGAAAGTTTTTGTGTTGGGAATGTACGATGGACACATCCTTGAAAGTTCAATTTTCTTCAATATATTTAAAGCTAAGCCTTTATGAAATTAAAATTGTAGAGTTGTTTCTTCCAATATTCGAGGAAGGTGGCGTATGCGGTAAAATCGATATTACGTAAACAAGTCCTAGAAGTACAGATTTGTCTACTTTTCCTTTTGCTTAAGTCCTTATCACTCACAGGAATTTTCGACAATGCTCGTCAAAATTACGTAAACCTTATTACAACGGCGTAAGGTTTACTACCGATCAATCTATTGCGGACGGCTTAATTTGTTCTAAATAAAAAAAGCGGGCGCCAATTCGCGTTTTATCTCGAAAATCAATAGGCTTGTGGAGTCAAGGGCTGCACTTGTTCCGGGCGCGTGTCATTCACCCCTAGTTTAGCTAGGGGAGTGCGCAGGAGTGGCCCTCTAGATCAGGCGATACTGGGTCACTGCCCTGGGGATGAGGGGATACTTTTTGTAATAAAAAGGGTGGCTGGTGGCTACCGTCGACCCGAATCCTGTTTGTTTCCACTTTTGGTTCCTTGTTTCATTGCGCAGGATGTTCATTACTGGAATTGTAATATTCGTTCTTTCTTATTTACTCAAGTATGTCACGTTTCTGTTACAGGCTCTTCGGAAGAGTCGAGCGAGTTCAAGAGACCGCGATGAAGCAACACACAGTGACAAACTACGTAATGATGTGATTCCCTTAATTTTATTATAAATTCTAACGAATACATTTTATATGTATGTTTAATTAGTCATTTAGGTGTAAGCTATGCCAGCTAGATGTAATAAGTGATAAAATTTATGCAATATAAAATTATAGAGTTTATTGAATTAAAAATCGTCTGTCATTTCCTTCTCCCTCCTTGTAATCCTTCAATATGCCGTAAAACAATAAGGAAGGAAGGTGGTTGTGGTATTCAAAGCATAAGGGCACCATTGCTGATTTAGAGAAATAAAATAAATGTATATACTTATATAAAACAAGGATGTGTTAGTTTTTCGGCACCATTTATAACACAAGAACAGCTGGCCCGATTTTTATAATCTTAGATTTTTTTGGATTCTCCTTTGCTCCGAATAGCAGAATAACTGTTAAAATATCGGAATATAAATAAAGAGAAAAAAATTCTCATACATTCTGTACGAAACGAAGTTCGCTAAGATAGCTAAGTAAATAGATACACACAATTAATGGGAACAATTTCACATAAATCGAACTAGTCCCATAGTAAGCCCAATAACGCTTGTGTTATGGGTACTAGGCGACAATATATTTAATAGATAGATATACTTCAAGACATAGAAAACATCCAAGCCTCAGAAACAAATATTTATGCTCATCACAAAAATATTCGCCCGACTAGGATTCGAATCCAGGACCGTCAGCCTCATTGGGGGTCACTAACCACAATGCTAAACTGGTCGTCAAAAAAGATCCGGGATACCATGTAGTGTATTAATTTATTTAACCCAGTAAAGGCTAAAAGGTTACCACTTACCATGGTAAGTAGGTGGGCTGTCAGCTTCTTTCCCATTGTGAAAAAAAGGTATAGTGTGCTAGGTCTATTTATTGGAACAACATGTACCTACTTGTAAAATGTAAGTATAATTAAAGTGATAAAAATATGTGAGCATGGCTTTATTATTGAGCTAGATTTTTAGGGTTCCGTAGACAAAATGGCAGAAACGGAACCCTTATAGTTTCGTCATGTCTGTTTGTCTGTATGTATATCCCAGCCGATTTACTCAGGAGACTATTAGCAGTACAATTATGGTATCATATTCTGGGGCAATTTAACAGATCGGGTATTTAACGCCCAATAAAAGTGTCTATGTTCTGTTTGTGGGCTAAAACCAACTAAATTATGCAAACCTTACTTTATTGAATTAAAATTATTAACTTTCCCCTGTTTCTACATGTTTCAAATAGCTAATATGTATGTTAAGTCCAATATAAACCAATGCTCTGTTTTTAATAATGTATGGCATGGACATTATAATCGCAAATTAACAATAAATAACAGCCTTACATGCAAAAACTGGCTTCGGCATGGCACCTAAATTATATAATCAGGTAGCAAACATTATAAGAAGATCTGAAGTACAAGAGTTTAAGAAATATTTATAACCTTTTTGACATACATTTCTCTGCAGATGACTGTACACCACAAATAGTCATTATAGTCAAATATGAAACCAAATAAATGTCAGAAATAGTAAGATTTGCTGTATAGGGTCAAAAGTATTAATTTGACATACGAAAATTTTCTCTATGTAAAATTAAAATTTCTTCGCACCCATTATGACACATTTAAACCACACAAATGATTCTAGTTCTCTTTCTTACTCTTAAAAGGTTATGAATATGTATGTCCGATTCCTAAATTACTAATTAAGTATGTCTGCTCATGAAGTTATTGAGAAGGGATTTATTCAACATTGTTTCTCTTTAAAAATAAATAAATGATGGATGAAAACAAACAATATGAATTTTAGGCTTCATACATATCACATAACATAACATAACATTGTTGTGAAATAAAAATAAAGTATAGAACGCCTTTTGGTGGATAACTTAAAACAGTTAAGACTTACATAATTGATCTTCAAACAATAACACGAACTTAAGTTTTAAAACACTTTCGCTTTTTGTCTAGTGGGTCAAAGATAAATAATTATTACAGTAATGGATATCAGCTGATTGCAAATTACTGAAAATGTTTACAAGCCGAACGTCAAATAGCTTACAGAAAAGCTCGCCAGTGGGCGCTACTTTGCATGACGTGATCGATGTTTTCGAAAATAAACTTGGAATTTTTCCTAATC
The DNA here is from genome assembly GCA_905163555.1 of Notocelia uddmanniana. NCBI lineage: Eukaryota > Metazoa > Arthropoda > Insecta > Lepidoptera > Tortricidae > Notocelia > Notocelia uddmanniana. The sequence goes on from LR991057.1 coordinate 5,919,350, forward strand.
GCCCGCTGTGCTGGGCGTATTAAATTATAATATAATTTTGACGGGGCATTTTGGTGAGTAATTTGTTTGTAATCATGCTTATCTTCATAACCATTTCTCGCTGAAAGCCCTATCCCCCCTCGGGTCGAGGGGCGATTTCCCTTTCCAATGCGAATGCGAAAGGAAATTCTCACCGCGCAGACTCGTACAAAATGGCGACCCGAAGTTATGAAGTCGATGCGGTTCACTCGCTTTTACCGATCGATATTAATGGAGGATTCGGAGTTTTCGGGGTCTCTTGTGCACAGCACATATTTCGTGAATACGGGCTCCAGTTAAGTGAAAAAAACCTTAAAAGTGTTGTTTTGAAGCGGTTACATCACAGTGAATTTGCGAGCCTTCTAATAGGATTGCGAAATGTGTTTCAAATCACGCAGGTGCGTACGCAGCCGTAGTCTTTATATTCTATCTGAGCCTGCTCCAACGGCGCGAGTTCCCTTCATGATGGCCATTCATTTGGGCTTATCCTTTACGCCGCCGCAAAAGAGTTTGTGTCATTTGTCTTCAATTTTGACCCGTCTCGTCTACCATACATCGCACCTAAACAAAACATTAGCTGAAAATGAAATGCGTCATTTGCTACATAGACTGAAAGCGTTTGACACGACCAAGTTGCAGTAAATAAGCTATTTTGATCTTACAGCTCGAATCAAAGTGACACAGCTTGATGCAGTCATTATCGGGTCTAATTTAGGTGCAGCCGGCTCGTTACGAGTAAATTTTGATTCATCTATTCATCTAGCATGATGAGCTAAAGTATTGATTTTTCGTGCTCTAGCTAGCCGAACACAATAGATAGATAATAAGGATAGTCTAGTCTAGTGGATTATACTACTAATGGCTTTGAGAAATTAGTTTAAGGGGCAAATGGAAATTGCTTTTTGAGGTCTACCTTATAAACTACTAGGCGGACTAGTTATGTACATATTTACGAATCAAACATATTATGAATGGATCATGTCACTCTGCTCTAATAAATAGAAGAATAAAGTCATGGGAAAAAAGTAATTTATAGACTTTCATTTTCAATTCTAATTGGAATGAATAATTAATCAATATCATCTGCCAATATGAAGACCATTCAATTTATGTCTATGGTTTAAATCTTGGTGATAGCAAATATTTGTAAGCTAAGATATTTTTTCTGTACTCTTAAATTTTTGCTATGTAGGAATTTATTATTAATTATTTTTTGATTAACTTAACAAGAATATTCTCTAAAGTTTTCCTGCAACTTAGTCCAGTCATCTATGATTTTTTGTTATTACTTGCTTTTGGGTCTACCTATTGACATTTAAGGATAACTTTGTAACCAATTATCTGTAGATTCCTCTAAATAATCTTGAGCAATAGGATTTGAAGTTGTATCTTTGCTAAATAAATACATACGATTTATTTTAATATCTGTTTTCAAAATTATGTCAGTAACAAAAATGTCTCTTTTTGTTTGTTTATTATGGTTTACTACCACTTCTTGTATTGGAAGAGGGGTGTCTCCTGACACAAGCATAATTGTAATGCTTAATAGGAGGCTCCAACCTTGCCTATTGTAAAAATATGTCAATGACCTAAATAAACTATTTTCATTTTCATCTTTATTCATCATGTTCTTTCTTTGCATAGTTTGAAAGCCTGCTGAGAATGATGCCAAAGTCTGATAGAATTGAAGAAATATGTGTCCTTAGTACTAACCTTCATTAACATCATCATCAGCTTTTTTAACATCCCACTGCTGGGCACAGGCATCCTCTCATACCACCACCACCACAGCTGTATCAGCCGAAGGACCCTAGAAGCCAGCAGAAGGATCTTAGAGATGAAAGGGAAAGGGCATTAGTCTTGAGCTATGATGCTAAGGATTTTTATATATTTTTTTTGTTTTGAAGTTGAACAACTATGATTTGTGTTAAATCTTGTATGGTTTTTATTGAAAATAATTATTTATTTATTTAAACATATGCTTAATTATTTTATTAGTGCCAATCATTTCATCACCTATAGATCTGAAAACTTGAATTTAAAAAACACAAAAAACAGAACCTATAAAAAGTGTTTATTTAAACAGTACATAAGCCCGGCGTGATAAAACCCCCATCCACTCAAACCTGAAGAGGGCTCCAATGGTCCTGGTCAAAAGCAGAGACGAAGACTACATCATGAACTCTGCAGTCAGCACTGAATCCATGGACATGGCAGAAGAGGTAAGGTTTTGTAACACAATGATGTAACAGTTAATATGTTAAAGAAATAATGTTAATATGTTAAAGCATGTGTAATTTTCTCATGTAAGTAAATATGTATTATTCTTATGAGAAATAAAAATCGTAGAACCTAACAAACTTGCGGGCAGGCTAATGGTTAGCGGACACTGTAGAATGGACAATCCTCAATACAATACAAATACTCTTTATTGAATACCTCAATAAAAGAAAACAGCACAGATCATCAAACAACTATTTATTTAATTTAAATTGAGACAAACAACAACACTCTTATTGCTAGAGAATGATCTCTTCCAGACAGCCAAGTATTCTGAATATAAAGATTATTTTGCTTTAATATGATGGTAGTTCCATTCTTTTTGTTTTGATGGATACAGCAGTCTTATGTCTCTAGTATCACTGATAAAGGCAACAAAACATGCTAACAGCATAAGTATTATGTGACTACATTCCTCATATGCATTTCAACAAGATCTTACTGTCCATAAACACCAAATCAGTTGACTGGAATGACCTTGTGTCATAGATTACATTATACCCGTAACATATACTTAGCACGCGGCAGTGTGTCCAGCCAAGTTCATCTCAGGAACTGGCGGACAGCAGCCGTGTGTTATTCTATAATTTTGTATGCAGAATATTATAATACCATGAAAACTGTTCGATATTTAAGAAAACTGCCAAGTTAAAGCTCAAAATGCATTAAGCCGCAGTAAATTAGTTTTACTGTAAACAATCTAGTGCCAGACTTAGCACCTTTTCAGATAATCTATGGAACTTCGCACCCATTTAGATCTCAATTCTTTTGTTGGTGAAGACGACAACACCTCCCATACTGAACTTGGCTGCCATTTTCACATTTATGTTTTTGATGGGATTTTACAATAAGTAACGTAAATTCCCTCCTTATCATAAATTATTAATGGACATGTGTTTTTCAACCGCATACTCATGAAATTTCCAGTTTTAATTAAATTATTTCTATTCTGATTAACAATTTGAGGTCAAATATGATTAGGTATATCTATAATATATCATGATTCATGACTCATGAGAGTACCTAAACCACAGCTGAAATTATGACACTGCAGTATTATAGGGTTTTTTTTTTTAAACAAATCTGACTAGTCCCATAGTAAGCTCAATTAAGGCTTGTGTTATGTTATGGGAAATAACTCACCGCGCGACGTAAGCGCCTGATGGCAATCGTACTGGAGCTTTGGCACCACAACTATAATAATAATAATAGGTGTACCTCGGTGTACCCCTCAATAGCCCAGCCATTAGTCCATCATGTTCACCCAATAGTCCGGTTCATTTAGATTCCATCAACCAGCAATAGTCCCTGTACACCCTGGCGGGTGCTGTCTCTGTGTGCGTTCCATGACACGGGCAGGGACAGCATCCGCTCGGTGTACCCCTTGCATTTCATTTAATTGTCAAAAGGGCCTCTACGTGTTGGCTATGTGGTACTCGGTTGGTACTTCGGCTCCGCGCACGCCTTCCAAAGGTCCGGGACACCATTGTCCCGTAAGTGGAAAAGACATACAATAATAATAATAACAGATAACGGTTTTACGTGGGAGTCACGGACTCCTGTATGTTAGGACCATGGTTTTAGGTCTCTGCCTACCCCAAGGACAGAATGTAAGGGTGTGAATACTTGCTGTATGACGGGCGCCTGCCTATTCTATGTGTAAATGTTAAGAGTGAGACAGGCAGGACATTAGGTAAAGGCAGTCTCACAGACGGAAGGTTATTTTAATTGAGGACAAATAACTTTAACATAAAAATAGACATAACATAACTCTAGAATACAATTGTGAAGCCAATGACAGGTCTTCCTCGCAGACACATATCAAAACTTATGAATTTGCTTAGCTACCATAGCACTAAATCCATGCAGCTAAGTAGTAAGTTGTACATGTTTAACATAATCTGTCGTGTTCAGGACATGTCGCAAGTAGACGGGTGCGGGTTAAGCGGCGCGTCCGACGACGAGGACGAGTGCGCGTCGTCGCCGGCCGGCTCCGCGTACGACGACGCCGACATCATGAAGACCGCGCTCGCCGACGAGGTCACCAAGCAGCTCGCCGCCGCCGGTCAGTATACTCCCTCCTGTCTCTGTAGTCACTGAGCACTAACGGTTGGACGATCAGGGGGTCAATTCTCGGTCCGATCGAGATGCATCTCTATCGTGACATTGTATAGAATGGTAGAGTCACTTGTATGGAATCTCGAATGGAGATTATCTCGATCGAACCCGAGAATTGGCCCCCAGGACGGCGCCGACATCATGAAGACCGCGCTCGCCGACGAGGTCACCACGCAGCGGTTAGTATAGACCATTCACTATGTAGTCAGAGGACCTACCGCGAACTGAAAAAGAAGTATTTCCCTCTCTCTCTCTCTCTCTGTTGCTCAAATATGCAATTACGACGAAGAGGCATATATTTCGTTTCTGTAGCACTTCTTAACTGCTCGCGACGTGATTATTTTTTTTAGTTGATGCTTGGCTTATGGGCTATAGGAACGCGTGGTGGGAGAGTACCCTGGGAAAACATCCGGAACGACCACGCGGGCGGTTTTAGAATTTAAATAACCTAAAGGTGCTTTTAAATTAAGCCAGGCGCGGGCGCCAATAGACGAAGCGCATTAGCGCTGGCGCCATATAATGTAAATATTCTTCAGTTGCAGTCGAGCGTGATATACAAGGGTTTTTATTGAATTTCGTTAATTGTGAGGGCACATTTCTGAGATGAAATAAAGAAATCGTCTCAGTATCCCAATTCGTACCATTTCGAAGATATTCAAGAATTTATTTTCGTTAATTAACACCCGTATAATATAAAAGATCCTTAACAATTAAACAATGTTAATGTGCGTGTCATGTCATTTGAATTCCGAATATTGTCATATTTAATATTAACTTTTGCTTAACTCCACGTTAACTCTTAAGGCCGTTTTGCATTCACCCGATATAATTAATTAATTTGTACGAAAATGAAAAAAAATACTTGAATTTTGAAAACTGTATGCTTGTAGGACCGGAAATAAATAAAAACATTCTGTATGTACGGTTCGAGAAAGGTTTCATCTAAAAGTTTAAGAAACCCTGGCCTAAGTGATCTATTGAGCGGCTTCAACCGAGTTTAGGGTTGAGTTGACTTAAATAAACCAATTGTACATATATACAGGACCCGTGGGTATGGCGGCAGCGGCCGCCATTGCGTCATCGAAGAAGCGAAAGCGGCCTCACTCTTTCGAGACCAACCCTTCTGTCAGGAAGCGGCATCAGAACCGTTTGCTCCGGAAACTAAGGGTGAGGAACTTAACCGATATAGAAGCAGGAAAAAAATTGCGTTGTGTAAATTGCAAAACAACAGTTTGCTCCTATTTTTTAACGGAGCAACATATTTTTACCCTTAGGTCGCATGGTCCGATTGACTAGTCCGATCAATCGGAATACGAATATATTTTTTTCCTGTTGGCTCGATTGATCGGACTATAAAGACTTCTCAAATCCTGTCAGTCCTACTATCGGAGTAATGGGATTTTAAAAGTTCGTCTAGTTCGATCGATCGAACCACAAGGTCGTTTTTTCTTCCTGTTGGATCGACTGATCGGACATAACCGTAGACTTGATATTTTGCTAAGTTCGGATGACACATAAAGGTTATCTAATCTTAACTCATTACTGGACACTGGCTTTTGATAAACTTTTCTATATTTTATTTTATGCGATGTCAGTTCATAATGTCAACATCTGATCTATGTCAATTTATTGAACCGGACGGACGGAAGGTGGAGGAAATAATAGATCACAACAAAATTATATTCTTACGCCCGCAAAGGTGGTTGCGTACTACTGAATAAAGCGCATCAATACCATAAAGCACAGATCACTGTAGCGTCTGCCTTAGAGTAAATATAAACTATTATCAAAGAATATGCGTATTATTTCAATATATAAAATTTACTAATTCTAATTTACACCAAAAACAGGCTAAATCCATGAGCGGTTTTTAGAGAATAAGGGCTCTTAAGACTATTTGTTAGATCTTTCCCTCGAAATAACTATTTCGTGGTAGTAAAATTCCGCGCCGAAAGTGAGAAAACACTTTTGAGATGTTGGTAGATTACAAAATTAATCATAAAACTACCGGTCGGACAAACAGGAAAAATAAAAATTGTGTGATCGGATTAAGAGGATTTTTCAAGCTCTCGTGGTTCGATCGATCGAACTAGACGAACTTTTAAAATCCCATTACTCCGATAGTAGGACTGACAGGATTTGAGAAGTCTTTATAGTCCGATCAATCGAGCCAACAGGAAAAAAAAATATTCGTATTCCGATTGATCGGACTAGTCAATCGGACCATGCGACCTAAGGGTATTTTTAGGCCGTCAGCGTTTGAAGAAAATACCGACGGGTCGCTAGTACCGGCAGCTGCGAATGAAAGTAGATAGGCGGTGAGGATTTTGTGGTGGGGCGTTGTTTCGGCAAACCAGAAATCCGGGCTTGATATTTTTTTTAAAATTTCGTGTTCGTTCTCTGTACTAATTAATTTCATTCACAAAAAGTTTTCAATGAAGTCTTGTGTGAAGGATTCATTAAGACACGGCGCCTCGGAGGCGGTATTGTAATCTCGCATGCGCACTCGCTCTCCTCAATAATATGTCCATAGATACTCCACATATAGATATATTTGTGGACAGTAGTAGTGGGTTGAATAGAAAAATTCTAAAAACTTATATTGTAATGACCCAGACGACTATGACGTAATTTTGTATTAGTAATAACTATATTTTAAATCAATTTGTATCAATGTCTAAAATGAAGTTTATGTATGCAAATAAATTTATAATTGTCACGAGTGTGTAAGTAAAACAAATGTAAGTGACTTGGTGTAGTTTACTGTTACATCCCGGCCACGATTTGGCGCGAATTGCTGCGTGGCAAGCGTTTTATCTGTTCACTGCACGGTCGAGACGCGCAACGCACTGCGGTTAATGGGATCACACGCAATGTATTAGAAAAACCGCTCGAAGTCCTGGCCGGACCGTTATGCTTTTGTATGTCTGTAATAAAAATAAATAAATATCGTCTGTTATAAAAATATCTTTCTAACAGCAAACGATAGAAGAATTCGCGACCCGCGTGGGCCAGCAAGCCGTCGTTCTCGTCGCTACGCCGGGCAAGCCCAACACCTCGTACCGGGTGTTCGGCGCCAAGCCTCTGGAGGACGTCGTCCGCAACCTGCGCTGCATGATCATGGAGGAGCTGGAGAACGCGCTCGCGCAGCAGGTAACACACACACATACGTGAGAGTGGGGAGTGACCGCTTGACCGCTTGTGTAGGGAATACATGCACACAAACTCACACTTGAATGCACACGTACACGGGTGGAGAGACTGGCGAGTGATGCTTGATAAGTTGTGCGTAAGCTGCGCTGCATGATCATGGAGGAGCTGGAGATAGCGCTCGCGCAGCAGGTAACACGCACACATACGCAAGAGTGGGGAGTGACCGCTTGTGTAGGGAATACATGCACACAAACTGACATTTGATTGCACACGTACACGGGTGGCGAGACTGGTGAGTGATGCTTGAGACGTTGTGTGTAAGCTGCGCTGCATGATCATGCAGGAGCTGGAGAACGCGCTCGCGCAGCAGGTAACACGCACACATACGCAAGAGTGGAGAGTAACGCTTGACCGCTTGTGTAGGGAATACATGTACACAAACTCACTTGAATGCACACGTACACGGGTGGCGAGACTGGCGAGTGATGCTTGAGACGTTGTGTGTAAGCTGCGCTGCATGATCATGGAGGAGCTGGAGAACGCGCTAGCGCAGCAGGTAACACACACACATACGTGAGAGTGGGGAGTGACGCTTGACCGCTTGTGTAGGGAATACATGCACACAAACTCACACTGTTGTCTTTACCCATTCTGCGTTGCATTATCATGGAGGAACTAAAGTACGCGTTTGCGCAGCAGGTAACACACATACGCAAGAGTTGAGAGTGACGCTTGCCTGCTTGTATAGGGGATACATGCACACAAACACACCGGGTAGAGTCAGCCTAACCCAGGTCGGGCCTAGCTAAGTTTCTTGCTGGACCTAGGCTAGGTTTAGTGAACCAGCGGCAAAACTTCCAGTAGCTCGATTCCACTTACACCCCCGATTCGGTTCAAAACCGTTCAACAATTTCACTGGAAAGTGCAAACTCTTAGAGTATTCCAGTGTTTAAACCGCCCGCGTGGTCGTGTCTGAGGATTCCCCTGGATTTTCCCCAGTCTACTCTCCCACCGCGAGCTCCTTAATGGACCACTCGCTTTTATAGACCCGGCCTACGCATATGAAGAGGTCAAAGTTCTTATTCCCTTACAATAAAGACCGTTCACCACTTCATATGCGTAGCAACGAGTACGTAGCACTTTGGCTGCTACTTAGGACGCTGACTGTACCCGGCCTTAAAAGTACATAGCTGGAATTATTAGAACTTACTAAACAATGAATACAGGTAGGTATAATTTACCTGCGCGTATTCGTTGTTTAGTAGCAATATTTAATATAATTTTGTATTTTTTTGCAAAAAATCTAATCTAATTATGTTTTTGTATGTACTTTATCAATTATCATTCTACAATCGAATATAAAGATGTGCACACCCTTTGGACCCTTACTAAAGCCCGGTCGCGCAACTGAAATAGATTTGGTCATTAACCTATCCTTATTCTCTTTCGCACGTGCGCCGTAATATATATATATATATATACATATTTTGAGTTTTCGAGTATTTCTGATAGTTGTTGGTTTATCAGTGTTCGTTGGGAATTTGCATACATTCTTCCTGACTGTGCGAGCATCACGGCAATATTACTGTATGTGTGCGACAGAAACAAACAGACGAGTCTGATGTCTGAAGTTATTTGTTTCGCGACCGGGCTTTACTTTGGGAAAAGGTGCGTGTGTCTACAGTCAGCAGCAGAAATAGTTAAGCAGAATAACACTCAGAATGACAGACCGTTAAATAGGGGGCGTCTATTATTTACGTGAGGTTATTAGGGGTCAAATCGCACGTAATTTCACGTTGGGGATGTAAACCCCCCGCTCTCCCACGTAGATTAGGTAGTACTCAGTAAATATCACGTAATTTTTTCGGGCGAAATTTCACAATTGTTAAGGAATTGGGTCATATTCTTTAATTTTTACAAATTTTGTGGTTCCTATTTATTTTATGTGATTCTAAATATTCGTCTTAACTAGTCTTGCATAAAAATAGTGAGCAGATTAAGTTTTTTGAATCAATGTTACGCAATTAAGTACAGTTTAGAATATAACTTACACTTAAAAATTCGGATTGAAAAAAAATCAGGGTGAGGGTGTGTCGAAAATTCGGCATAATCATATTATTCTCTTTAGAGTCCGTGTGTACCTAGATAATTGTGAGCACTAGACCTATGTAGCTATAGGTAAAAAAGTTTAGAAAAGGACCTGCTGTATGTAATTGTGACGTGTTTGAAAAGACATTCGTTTTGTTTGTGTTATATATTTTATATATAGTCCTCCACATCGGTTTCGATGACGGCGACCCTAGCTATTACGGATGTTTCTTTTGTAAACTAATCAAAGGGATAGCCAGAGTCATCTGCGTGTGAACTTATTTAAAGTGGACAAGCGTGTGCGCGGGCGCAAGTCCACTTCACTCGTCCCTACCTCTGTGACCCAATGGACCGGAAAACCGGTACGATTGGCAGAGGTCGAGATGCAGTGAAAAGGCCGCATGTCACTGAATGGATTCTGACAAGCACCCTTCTCTTAAGTTTTATTCCTATACTTCTGCTGACTGTAAACTATACTCGCCTTAATTATAGCTTGCGTACTATGACAGTTGTTATCCCCGCACAAAATGTCATTTATTACCTTTTTAGGTTATATTGTGTACTGGACGACTACACAATATAACCTAAATGATTGGTGTCACTGTACACAAGCTACGTCAAAGTAATAATTTTGTTGATCTACAACCAATAGTCACTAACTAACAAATGGCTACTTAGAGTAAAACTCGTATCTCAGCATCGTTTCAGTACTGAGAGTAAAGTCTGGTTACTTTGACCAAATGGAGGGTAATTATGGCCCATACCTAAATAACACACATAGAGGTTTCTAATATAATAATCGCATGGCATTCTTTTTTTCGAAACGAGATCTTCGAGACGACAGTACGGTTGCCAGTTTTGTTGCACTTTTAGCACGACCGAGAGGTCACGTCAACGGTGGGTTCTCCCTACGGACGTGGTGCAACTTCCACCCCCCTTTTGTCAAGTGAGTGGGCAACTTGACTATTAGAAGTTCTCAAGCCGCCCGAAGGCCTCTAACTTGGGTTAAAGTTAAAGTAAGTCTCATAGACCGCTCGTGCGTCATAGACAACAGTCGGGATCAACGGATTAACGTGCCTTCCGAAGCGCTGGAGCGCTCAGTTAGTAACCACTCAAGGCGGTCACCCATCCAAGAACTGACCTGGGCCCACGTTGCTTTACCGCACGCGGTACGCGGGCGCCACGAGCACTCCAAGTTGTAATAAAAAATATTAACCCAACCACATGGTAATGTGCCCAATTTACATGCAATAAGAAAGCCTAGTCCGAATAAACCCTAATGGTCAAAGTTACCCTCTAGGTCTAAAGTAGCCCTACTTTACGTACTCGTACAGTCAAGGAAATCGAAATACGTACATATTAGTGAATAATCCGTTCCCATCGTGTTTTGTTGGGAACGTTCGTATTTATCTTGCTACTTCAGTCAGCCTCATTTGCTGAGTAATGAGGCCGACTGAAGTAGCACGACAAATACGAACGTTTCGACGAAGTATGATGAGAACGGATTATTCACTGTGCCTTTTTCGCTTTTGTCACAATGACAAAAGAGTTTAAAAAGGTACGTGTTTACATTTCCTTTACTATACGGGGTTCTAAGAGTAATGACCAGAGGTCGCACTTTTGGTGCCGTTGAGATAAAATTGACGTCACACTGCATATAGGTGATTCCAATTAGTGTTATGGTAATTATCAGTCTTAAATCATGCATTTCTAATGGTATTTTTTTTTTCTAATATAGCCTATTACATCCAAAGACCAGAAAGGAGGTTTTTTTCTGTTTAAAAAAAACCAATGAGGAGTTCATAATTTTTAAAGTTTTCTTTCATAATCGAAGTATGAATGCAAACTTTGACGGTCTGTTTAGCCTAGTTGGTAGTGACTCTGCCTCCGAAGCTAGAGGTCCCGGGTTCGAATCCCGGCCAGGGCATTTATTTGTGCATTTTTCACGGATATTTGTTCTTGGGTCTTGGATGTTTTCTATGTATTTAAGTATGTATTTATCTATAATAAGTATGTATATCGTCGTCTAGTACCCATAGTACAAGCTTTGCTTAGTTTGGGACTAGGTCGATTTGTGTAAGATTGTCCCCCAATATTATTATTATTATTATAAACTCTTTATGATGACGAGGTTTGCGTAATTGTTGGTAATTAAAGTAAAAAAGTAAAGTAAAAGTAGTTTATTCTTCAAATTAGGCATATTACATGCACCTATGAACGTCAATAAACTACCACCGGTTCGGAAAAATAAACCTTAAAAAAATTAACTGCTATTACACATAAACCAGTCCCAAAAAACTTGCAGTACCTTCGCGGCCGCAGCCATCACCTCTTGGCGAAGGAGGCGGCTCGCACGGTGGCGTATGAGCACTCACCAATAGTCAACGCGCAAGGGCTACTTAACAAAGTAACCTTATATGCACCAGATTGCGATCTGTTTGCCTACAAATGGAGCAAACTTCTACTTATCTTTAAGCAATTTTGTAAAAGTATTTTTTAGTTATTATTTTGTTGTTTTGTATTGTTTCTTTAGATTCTTAGATTTAGATATTAGATTAGATTTTTGTTTTAATTTTATCAGCGCCTTGGCAGTATGCTGTAATGCTGTTTTTTATATTTAAATAAAATATTAGGCCTTACAAGTTGTTATGTGATTATGGCTGTAACAAGGGCATAAGTGGAAAAAAATCAAGTTTAGGTACGATAAATATATACATGATTAATGAATAAGGATTGATTATTACAATAAGACCAATTAAAATGGAGCATGACGTCACTCTGCACATAAAGTACGATCTTTGGTAATGTAATGACAGAGCTAGTGAGTTTTGGTTGTCAACCGACGATATAAACCAGTCAACGAATGCGATAAACATAATAACGAGCCGCAGTTCGGTGTGGGCGCGGGGCAGGCGCCGCCGCCGCCGCAGGACGACCCGTCGCTGTTCGAGCTGCCGCCGCTCATCATCGACGGCATACCCACGCCCGTCGAGAAGATGACGCAGGCGCAGCTGCGGGCCTTCATACCGCTCATGCTCAAGTACTCCATGGGTAAGTAAAATTAATTGAATGATTTTATTTTGCAAGAACATACACAGGTGTTAGGAGTGTCTCCTTAAAGCTCAAAACGCATAGAGCCGGCGCGGCGCGGTGCGGGGCGGAGGCGGTTTTTTTGTTTTTTACCCCCTTATTCATAAACATCCATCAAGCCTCTATTAGTTAAAAGGCCGCTAAAGTTGGTTTGTCCTTATCTGTCACTTTGACGTTTAGGTTTGTGGGAAAGGGACAAACCAACTTTTAGTTAACAGAGGTTTGTTAAGTTTTATGAATAAGGAGTCATCTTTCCGAAACTGTCGACTGTCGATTACTGCTTCATATGTCACAGACGCCGCTTCCGCGCTACCGCATACCGCTTGGTTTTTTGGTGTGACGTGTATCAGCCGATGGACGTCAACTGCTTCACATAGGCCTCCTCTAAAGAGTGCCACAATTACTGGTCCTGCGCCACTCGCATCCAGCGGACTCCCGCGACCTTTACCATGTCATTAGTCCACCTTGTGGGGGGCCTATCCACGTTGCACCTTCCAGTACGTGGTCGCCACTCGAGAACCTTTCCGCCCCAAGGACCATAGGTTCTACGAGCAATGTTCCCCGCCCACTGCCACTTAAGTTTAACATATCATGAATTAATCCGTTGATAGTTGTGCAGAATTTGTAAACAAACATTGCATCTAGCTGCAGGTGATCATAATATCTGACCGTTTTAAATGTAAATCAATAAATTACATGGCCGAGCCCGACTTAACACATTCGAGGCTCATGACTACACTTATGGGTCGTACCACTATGTGCGATTTTCGCTACAAGGCGGAAAGATGCTGCTATTACGCCCTACGGCGAAAATGTTAACTATCTCATCACGACAAACCGATTGAAGGGATTACAACCATATAGTCCTTCGAACCAATATTGTAGAATACTTTTTCCTGATTAAAATCAAAAAGCAAGAAACATCATCACATCCTAGCTTTATCCCAGTACAGTTGCATCCTGAAGGATGCCCGGGGTCCGCTTCCTAATCCCAAGATTTGGCGTTGGCACTAGCATTTACTGAAGCGGCTGCCGTCTGACCTCCCAACCAAGGGGGAAACTAGACCTTATTGGGATTTGACGGCCTGTTTCGCCTAGTTGGTAGTGACTCTGCCTCCGAAGCTAGAGGTCCCGTGTTCGAATCCCGGCCAGGGCATTTATTTGTGCATTTATCACGGATATTTGTTCTTGGGTCTTGGATGTTTTCTATGTATTTAAGTATGTGTTTATCTATATAAGTATGTATATCGTCGTCTACGAGTAGTACCCATAGTACAAGCTTTGCTTAGTTTGGGACTAGGTCGATTTGTGTAAGATTGTCCCCCAATATTTATTTATTTATTAGGCTTGTCAAGTGTGTAGACAACTTGACTGTTAGAAGTTGTCAAGCCGCCCGAAGGCCTCTGTCTGCCGTCATAGACAGCAGCTGGGAAATTATGGCTTCACTTTTCAAAAAGCAAGAGTATTTTAACAATATTCGTGATCCTTATCTTCTTGCCCAGGGAAATGCGTTACAAAGTATGTAGGTTAGGGTAGCATTCCACTCATCCAATATCTTTGTCCAATATACGTTTGATCAAAGAAATTGGATGATTTCATCAAACTTGTATGGGACCCCGAGATTTGATCAAAGATTCTGATGACATTTAAATCAATATGGCTACGCATAAAACAAAACTTGGACAAAGATATTTGATAAGTGGAAAAGCTTTCCGTCAAAGAAATTTAATCAAAGATTGGACAAAGATATTGGATGAGTGGAATACTACACGTGGTGAAATGAATGAATGAAACTTGGAAGATACCCCGACATTTGATCAAAGATTCTGATGTCATTTAAATCAATATCTACGCATAAAAAACTTGGATAAAGATATCGGATAAGTGAAATGGGCGTCCGTCAAAGAAATTTGATTAAAGACTGGACGAGTGGAATACCACCCTAAGATACTTCTACATCTGTTCTGATATATGTGTGCAGTGCGCGGCAAGCCGGGCTGGGGGCGCGAGTCGACGCGGCCGCCGTGGTGGCCCAAGGACCTGCCGTGGGCCAACGTGCGCATGGACGCGCGCTCCGAGGACGAGAAACAGAAGGTAACCACCAGCGCAAGACTGCGCGCGATACAAACTACCAGTCTGCCTCGTCAGATCGGACGCGGAAGTGAGACAGTGGCTTGCACGCGGGCCTGAGCGAAACTAAAGTCATGGAACTCACGGAACGGAACGTTATTAGCTACGTTCGCGCCCGATCTGACGGGATCTGGGAAGTGTTCTTTTTTTTATGATAGACTGACCAGCGATTGGCCTTAGTCTCACCCGATGGAGAGCGATGACAAATCAGAAAGAGACGAAGTCAAACGCGCGTGCCGTATCGTGTTGGCCATTTCAGGATTATCTTATGAAGCTCCATATAGTGATCTACTCTGAATTGAAAACATTTCATTTTTTTAAGCTGGCTTTTTTCCAATGATATCATCAAATAGAGGCTAAAAAGTTAAGTAAAACCAAATTTTTAAATTCTCGATTATATCCCAATTTCATATAAATAAATAAATTTCAAAAGTTCCTCATTCTAAAAGAGAGTAAGTGACAAGTAAGGCGTCACAGCGTAACGAATCATACAGAAGCACTGTTACTAAGACAAATTTAATAAAGAAAGTGAACTGCTTTTCTTTTTGTGCGCTGTGACTGTCACAATTTCGTAGTAATGACGTCATTACTACGATATGGGCTTTCTTCACATTTTCGTGAATATTTAGAAAACTAATAGCTACAAAAATATAAAAAAAATATTTTAGGGTTTCTTATTGCCAAATTAACGAAATGAGTTACGATTTCATACTACTTAAAAATTTGAAATGTTGTCAATTGGCAAGAGTTAGGCATGGATGATTCCTGGGTATTTGGTACTGGTAGATTTTTATCGTATTTCCGAAGGGAAGATTTTGTAACGTTCCCTTGTAGCAAAACTGGCAAGTCCGGAGTACTGTTAGATTCTGGATCTCCCTCGTAAGTCCTTTGTTTTTTCAAATGTAGTAGTCGTAACTACCCAGTGTACTACCACAAGTACAAACTAAGTGTAGTGCTTCGGTCCCAGACGCGACTTTTTCGAATTTGTCTAAATTCATGCCCTTTGTTTTATTCAGTATGTGTATGGTTTTTAGCGCATCCTTAATTTGTACTTGGTAAAGTACATTAGGCAGTTATTTATACTAGGCAGTTAAAATGTCAGGTCTGAAGTACTATCATTATTTTGTACTTGTACAAGTACGCAGGGACTTAAGAGGTTATTACAGCAAGTCAGTACCGGCATATGTACTCGTAAGTCACTATTTATTCTATGTGTTAAGACCTTCCATATCTCATTTAAAGTTCTATTTCTTTTGTATCATTCAATTTTATAATAAAAGGTATTCAAGGTGTGGCAAGCGTTTTATCTGTTCATTGCCCGGTCGAGACGCGCAACGCAGTGCGGTAAGTTGAGATCACACGCTATGTACACTCGCGATAAAAAATTTCGGGTCATCCTGAATGTAATAACCGCAATAAGGTTTTTTTATAGTCACATTCACATTATATATTCTTACCAACCACCACCCAACCCAACTATATAAGTAATTTCCGGGATCCTATCATAAAAATATGAATATCCAATATTTTTTTAAGAAAAAGCCGACTTCAATGGGGGAGGCCGGTGAAAGATTATTATACTTAGATGGTGCACTCTTAGATTCCTTACAATAAAATAAAAATGGCTATAAGTATGTTTATAATGGTAGAAGACTAAGTACCCTCAATTCCTCATGGAATCATGGAAAAACCTTGCTTGCTTGACAAACAAAACGAAGAGAACAAATCGCCAAACTTGAACTACGCGTCGTTGAAGAGTTCCGTTCTGATCATCATCAGCAGTTCCACTTCATCAAATGTCACTTTTATGGATGAAAATGCTTGATTAGTTCATGAAAATACAAAAATTACTATTTGTGTGCCTTTCACATTTGAGGAGTTCCCTCGATTCCTAATGGATCCCATCATCAGAACTCGAGCATGACAAAAATCAATCGTGGAAATAGAACTTGCTTAACAATCACAGCTAGAAGGACAAATCGCCAAACGTGAACTTTCGTCGTTGAAGAGTTCTGTTCTGATCGTCATCAGCAGTTCCACTTCATCAAATGTCACATTTTTGTATGATAATGCTCGATTTGTTGATAAAAACACAAAAATCACTATATATTTGCCTTTAAGATTTGAGGAGTTCCCTCAATTTCTCATGGATTCCATCATCAGATCATTCACTGCGTTTTGACAAAAACGGGACCAACTTGGATATAGATACTTACAATCAAAAAAAGAATTTTCCAAATCGGTTAAGAAATGACGGAGTTATGGAGTAACAAACATTAAAAAAAAAACATACAACCGAATTGATAACCTCCTCTTTTGAAATCTTGAAGTCAGTTAAAAAAGAAGTTTTTGCGATATCTCGCTCCGTTAACGTTGTTTTTTTCATGGCTTTTTACGAGGCCGATTTAAACCTGGTAACGATATATTTTTTGACTTCTATTTTTGCAGTTTAAGGCTGGGTTGCACCGACTTACGATCACAGACTGATCAACGTTAAATATGGCGCCGGCAGCTGTCATCCCATAGAAACTTGTCAAACTTTCCATACATTCAAATTTTAACGAACACAGCTTACGATTACAGACGGTTTGGTGCAACCCAGCCTAAGTGTATAGTTAAATAAAGATTATGACCGGATTAAAAAACAGTACAACCTTGTACTATTTTAGGAATATAGGACGGTATTTCACCGACCCGTCCGTCTTTGTCCGCGAGTGTATTACCGCATTCACTGCCACCGACGCACTTGTGCGTTCACTTCTATCCAAGTTTGTTTCTGGAGGGGCACGCCGAGCCACAGCTGGCAGTGAATGTGTTAAGAAAACCGCTGCCGCCGCCACTCGGAAGTTGTGGGCGGGGTCGTGAGCTGTCTGATTTGCGCAGATGTCGTGGACGCACGCGCTGCGCCAGATCGTGATCAACTGCTACAAGTACCACGGCCGCGAGGATCTGCTGCCCGCCTTCACTGAGGACGACGACGCCAAACCCACGCAGCCCGTGAGTATGCTTAAGTACTTAAATTTATTTGATTGCGCAGAGTTGTGTTAAAGTAATTCATACAAAAAGCGACTTCATTTTGCATGTAACAAGGTTTGAAATCTAATAACAGTACGACCAATTATAAAATATCTCAACTACACAAAAAAGGGAAATATAGGGGAAATTACATTAATTATTAGATTAGTAAGATGATGTTGATTTTCAATTTCTTTTATAGACCAGGTTATAGATTGTATATATATATGTACTTTATTGCTAGCTTCTACTTGACGTCTCTAGCATGCGACAGGATTATTTTGTTAAAACCATGATGTATTATTTACATAAGATCAATGGGCATCTGTAACCCATTGGAGGATCAACTTTAGGATAACTTGGGATAGTAACATGGTAAAGCGACGGTCGTAGGTTCGAATCCCGGCTCGCACCAACCAGTTTCTCGGAACTTATGCAAGGAATATCGTTTGATAGTTACCGTAAAGCTTTTCGGTGACGGAAAATATGAGGTTTGTGCCCAGTAGTGGGTCGTATATAAGCTAATGATCATGATGATAAAATAAATAGTAGGAGACAACTTTTATCATGGCGTGGTACAAATATACTCACGGCCTTTTGTGCTAGCCCTACCATTGTAGTATAGTTGTTACCACCAATTTATAACCCTTAAACACAACCCAATATTTAAAGAAGGGTGAACAAATGAATGCATGCTATTTTTAAGGTTTCTACAGTAATTTTATAAACGCTTGGCTATAGTTGTCACCTTATCCAAGCAACTAGAATTACTGTTCAAAACGGGGTATTTACCATGTATGTTAATATTGTTGTGGAAACTCAACAATATTAACATACATGGTAAATACCCCGTTTTGAACAGTAATTCAATGTGTTAGTGACCATGTTAGCTTGAAAAGGTATATTATCTAAGCTATTTCAAAAGCACGATAAAAGTATGTTTACTTGCATAACCCACATCTTCCAAAATTCTAATGTTCATTTCCTCCTAACGCTACATTTGGACTGCCGCTCTGGACCTGGTAACCTATTCTCGCCCTTACGCCTCGGTATCTGTACGGGGCGGCGCAGATATCCGCGTGCATGCCGTCCGCGTCCAACTCCCGCGGCTCTCCGGGCCGCTCGGCGCCCGCCGTGCTCGCGAGCCAGCAAGTCTGCATCGACCAGATGACGCTCGCCGACGTCGATGTACGACCAAATTTGAACCTTGCCACTATCCATATACAGATCTTTTTAGGATTAGAATTTTAACGGCCAGTTTCGCCCACGTTTCTTCGTTTCCCTAGGATATCAGAGGATAATATTGTTCTAATTTCACTTATTTCAGTAACTTATTACGTTTTAAGCTGATGTATTATTCGTCGTTGATAAAGTGATATGAACCAAAGTCAAATCACGCCGATCTACGCCACTTCGTACCTTGTCGCAGTGTAAAACAGTACGACAGCTGCTAGAGATTTCATATTATATGAAATCTCTAGCAGCTGTCGTATTGTTTTTATCTTGCGACAAGGTACGAAGTGGCCTAGAAATCAAATTGGTAGACCGTACATGCTCGCAAGTCAGCAAATCTCCGTTTAATTTAATTTCTGTTGTGTTTCTAATGTTCTTACAAATGGATGTTGTACAGCAATGGTAGCTAGGACATTCGGTTTTTTTTTACTTTTACCTCTAGAAATATGGGATTCGTCTTAATTTTCATGAATTGCTATATTCTACTATTGTAGATCATGAACATAGTCGTAAAATGAGTCTAAAGGGAGACGTACATTACCGTCAGAAAGTTTAATGCAAAACACAAAATATGCAAATGATCAAAATTGATTGATTATTCACTCAACCTTGATTCATCTGTCCTTACTACTCTCGACCAGTTTGCAAAAGTCCAATCCTTGTGAGAAACAGCCCATTGCAATCTTTTTGCCTTGTTTGGTTTGCGTAATAATTTATGAAAATGAAACTAAAAATTGTGTTTGGTCCTAAACTTTTTGACGGCAGTGTATAGCGAGACAAGGAATAAAGGGCATTTGTGCCTATTGCGCTTTGTCGCACAACCTGCTATAATAGGCGCGTCAGGGAACACGAGTTTACTTTGTATAATTATTTTTGAACATGTGTTAACAATGTGAAAATACAAAGAATAAAGCTTAAATATGTAATTACCTATATGTACAGATGTCGCAATACGCACCAGCGGTTCTCCAGACCATCACGAACCCGGACGGGACCGTGTCCCTAGTGCAGATCGACCCCTCACACCCCATCATCACCCTTCCGGATGGTACTACGGCACAAGTGGTGAGTCAAAACACCCTCAACAAATCATCACGATACGCACCAGCGATTCTACAGACCATCATGAACCCAGACGAGACCCTGTCGTGCAGATCGACCCCTCATGATGGTGGACATCACTCTTCCGGGTGGCACTACGTCGCAAGTAGTGAGTAAAAACGTCCTCAACAATTCAACACAATACGCACCAGCGGTGCTACAGACCATCACGAACCCAGACGGGTCCGTATCATGCAGATCGACCCCTCACATACTGGTGGGTATCACCCTTCCGGATGGTACTACGACGCAATTGGTGAGTGAAAACATCTTAAACTTACGCCAATTGGGCTGTTCACATTTTTCCGGAACATACTATTGACCTAGAGTTCAGTGCAGTGTAATGACAGATGGTAATAGTCCTACCAATTTCTCCTATTTAGTCTTTCACGCATGGAACGTAATAAGAACCCGTATAATTTTGCTAGCATGAACAGCAGGCTATTGGGCACAATCGGAGTGCTCCCGAAATGAAAATATTTCTTATTTGCGTGCAACGCCTGGTGTTGCCCCTGCCCCTCGGAATTTAAAGTGGCTTCCTGTGATCCTCAGCGACGTTAGCCCACTTTGTCCATCGTCATTGTAGTTATATATATTATATATTTATTAAATATATCGTCATCTAGTACCCATAACACAAGCCTTATTGATCTTAAAATAGGACTAGTTCGGTTTGTGTAAAAAAAAATTGTCCCCTAATATATTGTGTAGGGCGGACATTCATCGTAATTTCTTACCCTATTAGACCTACAGAAGTTCTACTGAAAGGCAGCTACGTCTTTCCGTCCGTACCTGGCTATTTCCATGCCTAGACGAGGCTTGTATTATTATTGGTTTGTTGTGGGCCAATTTTATGCCGCTTCGACCAGTAATTGATCTATTGTGGCAGCCCTTATAGTACATTGTTGCTGCTTCCAAGAATTTCCAGATTCTCTGGGCTGCAATTTGTTGTATCTCCTCCAGTGGCTTGATGTGCGTCTCTAGGTAGATAGGTACTTATTTTGCGCATAAGTGATCCACGCGAGCAGAGGATGTGAATTACTGTTTCCTCTGACTTGTAGCAGAACCTGCATAATGCGCTTTGTTTTAAACCCATGTTTGTTTAGTTTGCAGTGAACAGTGAAGTAAGTAACGAGGCCTGTAAGTGCACCAAGAGTTAATTTGTGTCGTGTTGTGTTTCCAGATCCACAGCGGCGAAGGCGGCGCGAGCGGCGTGGTGCAGACGCTGGACGGCGAGTCCGTGGCCGTGGACCTCAACGCCGTCGCCGAGGCCACGCTCAACCACGACGGGCAGATCATACTCACGGGCGAGGACGGACACGGTACTGCCACGCTATTTACTTGTTCACCTCACCGCATAGAAAATGTAAAACTGACCATTACCAAAGAATTCAAAGAAAGAAAGAAAAACATTTATTCGTGACATAAAAGAACAACAAAAATATGTCACGAAATGGTCCCAACTCAGCATGAAGCCGGCATTGCAACCAGCGCCGGTCTTCCGTTGGGACCATCAGTGCTTTATAAATGTAAACCTGCGAATCAAGTTGACCATCAGTGCAAAGCTTAATCATGCGACACTACAAGCGTAGAGAGTACCTTTTTTGTTACTTGGGGGGGTATTGCAGTACAGCTCCCGGTAGGTTAAGAAATGCATGTAATCATATGAGATAATGAAGTGGGATCGGTATTGTTGCAGGGTACCCCGTTTCCGTGTCCGGCGTGATCACGGTGCCGGTGTCCGCGTCCGTGTACCAGTCCATGGTGGCCTCCATGCAGCAGCAGGACGGCGTGTGCGTCGCGCCGCTAGTGCAGGTACGGGGTGGCCTAACTACGTTGTTGGTTCAGATGCTCGTTTGGTCGGCCAATCATGGCGTCGGGAAGTGTCCCGTGTTATGGTGCCCCCACACTGGCGGTTGCACATGTTATATAACAGCAACTACACTCGCGGACAGAGAACACGGATCGGTAAAATACCGTCATATATTCCTAAAATAGTACAAGGTTAAGTACAGTTTAATCCTCTCATAATCTTTATTTAATTTTACATCAAAGATAATATTTAAAAAAAATAACTTTACCAGGTTTTAATCGGGCTCGTAAAAACTCATAAACAATAACAACGTTGACGGAGCGAGATATCGCAAAAAAAACGTCATTTTTGGATATTGATATGTTTATGATAGGATCCCGGAAATTACTTATATAGTTTGGTTTATTTGGGTTGGGTGGTAGTTGGTAATAAACCTTATTGCGGTTATTAAATTCAGGATGGAATTTTTGACCGTGATTGTATCTTACTACAACATCATAGTGTTACATAGCCATATCCTTGTTACACTATGTTATTTAACATTTATAATAGCCAGTGTGGGAGCACGATTCGCCACCTAGCTTGACTCGCATTTAGTTGTTTGAATTTTTATGATTTTATATGCTTGGCTCATGCTTCACTTGTTTGTCTAAAATACACAGATGCTTTAATTTTATTTTTTGTGTACATTGACTTAAGATATAGAAATAGATACACAATGCCGAACATAAATAACTAAAAATGTGGCGCAAGATGACACTGACAGTTACATTCCAATAGCTGACAATAACGCTTATTTATAGTCCGAGTGAAGATAAAAACTTCGTACAAAAAATAACTTACAGACATTAGCGTCAAGTGTCAAATTTGCTAACATAAGAACCAACATGGTAAAAACTTTTTAGTAAAATGTACTATCGTATACTAGCTACCAATGTTTACTTTATAAATGTCAAAAGTGAAGAGGTGAAAGTAATGGAGTCGCTTTGGTTATTTAATATTTTTAAATTATTATTTTTAAACTAAACAAATATGAATACACAAATTTATTCCTTACCAATTTAATGCAATAAAATATTGACGTAATAGTGACTCCTTACATTTTGTTTCTTGATAACCTTTAATTTGAACTAACTAAATTATTTATTCAAAACCATGAAATTACCAGGATTTTACATAAATTTTGTAACGTTATCAAAATAACTAACCTAAAGAAACATATTCCATCCTGTTTCTTGTTTTTTGTAGCTATTAAAGCAGTTTTTCATAGCACATTTCGTCATTGTTGGACAACTGTCACTGTCTGCGGTCCAAACACGACTAAACAGGAATGTCCCGCCCGAGTCGTGCGGGCGGTACTGTCACGGGGGCCATTTTTGTGGGCTGATTGTGAATCTAGTTCTATAATAGTACATTAATGTTTGTGTAATATTTTTTCGGCTAATCCATTTAAGAGTTGCCATCACGGTCGATGGTTCATACAAACGTAATTTTGTCTCAATTTTAAAACGGCATGCTGAAATAACATGAAACTTTGAATACACAATGGGATCCGGCATATGTAGGCCGGAAATTAGTTTCTGTTGCTTGAAATTATAACGGAGAAAAAATACATCGATTATTAAGATATTCATACAAGACCTAAAAAACTCGTTCTTTTTTATTACAATTTCTAGCAACAGAATCTAATTTCCAGCCTAGATATGGCGGATGCCATTGTGTATTCAAAGTTTCATGTTATTTCAGCATAGCCTTTTAAAATGAACTTAAAACTACGTTTGAATGGAGAATAGAGTTCACTCGAGCGTGCGGGGGACCCTTAATATCTTTGTGTTTCAAGTGTATAAGCGGATAGCGACACACTGACATATTGAGACTAATATGTTCTATATTCTCCCGTAATTAATCGCTATTACAATTGGCTATGTATGAAATAATACGCATCTAAACCGCTGTAATTTACAGGTAGCTACGGTTCAAGTAGTTCGCGTGAAAAAAGAAATCGAATAACGATACCAAAGAAACCAGTACAATGATAGAATATCGAACCGTGCCATTATACTTACTAGCTAGTTTAACAAGCTATAGTTACAATGTCACACGAGTTGACTGTGATTTAAAAATACTTGTACTACGCGAACATAAGAACGACTTTTCAGGGTTTTTTTTTATAAAGTATGCAGTAGTAGTGTAAGCAATAAGCATGCTGCGTGTAAAATTCTGCTTGCCATTTTGTATACCTTCTGGTGAGCCATAGTGATACACATTTTACCAAACTGTAACACTTATTATTATTTGAAACTCTTTGAGATCATGTGGAACGCCAACTTTGAGTAGATTCCCTGGTCCCATGGTTTATTTCAGCTGAAGTTTTGTCTCAATGAGATACTCGTAATTGTGCAAAAAATAATTTAGAGTTGACTAGCGAGAAGACTCATCCAACCCCTAAACTCTTGTAAAAGGCATTTTCATTGGATTGGAGCAATTGCCTTTGTTTTGTTTCGTGCTAATTTAAAACAAAACGAATACCTATTTCCTATCACAGTTGAATCGTGATAGTGAGCGGATAGAAGCTAAGCTGCGATAAGATCATGTGTTAATACAAAAATGTTAAAATATTACCAGTTCATATGTTATTATTGTGCACAAGTACGTCAACTCGTGTGCATCTAGGTATTTGTCGCGTTAATATTGTGATACTACTTTATAGGATCTCACAGTGTGTTCTAGCTTGAGAGTCTAGATTTTAAACCTAACCTGAAATGGTTAGTAGGTCTATTTAGAATTTTATGGAATTACTTCCATTGCTAGTATTGTAAAGTACATACTTATTACTTGTATTATACAATAAGACCGTGTGTGCTGTCTGCATATTTATGTGTATATGTGGCTCGATTTTTTTTATGCAATGTAACTTTCTTTTAAAGTGAGTTGTGACGAAGCTATGCCTATGACGAAATCGAGCTGAGTGGCACTATTTTATTCAAATGAATTTTTTAAATTTATATCTTTTATTAATTAGATAAGGAGGCCAGTAACCTGTGGTATAAAGCTCATTAAAGTTTCGTCAAATATATGGTTTCTTCATTATCATTTATCAATATTATTTTAAAATTGTAGGACGCAGGCCAAGTTCGCAATATATTTGATAGTTCAAAAAATAGTTATGACAAATAGCAGTTATATTTACTATAGTAGGACACTATAGTGTCCTAAACTTGTGCGTAAGCTATGGTTTACGGAAAGTATTAATTCCACTCTTTTGTGTTCAACGCTAGTCAAGTCAAAGAGTACTATAAAACTGCCCATGAAGTTAATTATTTTTATTTATGAGCCCATTTTCGTCACTTTCTAAGACAAGGTAAGTGCATTAAATTTAAGGCTCCTTTGAACTTCTGGGCATTAGTGTGTATTACAAACTATTGAATAGAAAAAATACCAAAAAATAATACAATGACATCATACTTTGGTAACGCACAAAAACTGATTTTCTCTAGACCTGGCTTTTTACTTCATATTCAACGTGTTCGCATGTTTGCAATGATACTTGGAGTTAAATTAATTTTGCTTTATTTACTATTGTTGTCACATACTGATACAGCAATATTTCCTTATTAGCCGTCACAGAAATAAGTGTTGGTTACCATAATAAAATAAGGCTGGTTTTCAAAGATTATTAATATATTTTATATTAAAGACTAAAGGCTATTTATGTTGAAATTAAATTATGGTCCACCATAAAAACTTGTTACTTATAATATGGCCACTGTTATTGTCCTGTTATTGACATAGGTAACCATTTATTTTAGTCTATATTCATGTTACTATTAGGTACTACCAAATGCATGTCAAAAGTATTACATTACTTTACTCTAAATTTAAGTGCACGTAGTGTTTTATTATTTATTTACCAAGTTGTACTTGTGTTAAGTTTAAAATTTTATTGTGTGTTGATTTGTCAATTGCTGTTTCCAACCCTTTGACTTTTATTGATTACTGTGTTTAATTAAATAAAGTATGCATGAATGCTTGATATTAACCTTTCGAGGACCGGGGCTCTAATTCTCTCTTTGAAACCTACTTCTGTCAAAATTCAGTTTAATTTCAGTATTTATTAGTGGCTCCCTGTGGAGCCCGCGGGCACCGATAGGTTAATTACGTATATGTATTTGGCTCTCCATCTCAATACTCTTTGCCTGGCGTATAATCTTGATTAGAAATTTCTAGTACAAACGCCAACACGTTACCGGACCATTCGTGACCCTTATTCCAATGGGAATAAAGTGCACGAATGGTCAGTTAACATTTTGATGGACACTATTCCAGACGCAATAGAAATAACAATAGAATTACGCCTATACGCGTCTACTGTTCATCAATGCATTAACTGTGTTGGCGATGGTACAATTGATTATGATAATGATAACCTTTTTCTTTTAAGGTTTGTGATATTGTTTTCACAAGTTACAGGGTTGGTTATATTATAACTGATGTTTGAGCATTGTTGATTGTTGCGGACAAAGGAACTACTGACTTCTTTTGCGCATGTATTATTTAGACATATTTTTTTAGTATTTTAGCAAACATGTTACCAGAGTTCCTCGTCAACGTTATTATGCATAATATTTATGATAAATAAGTAGCGAATTGTCGGCCAATGCGCGTGTTTGTTTAATTAATGTGTTGATTCTTATGTTGGCAGACGTGGAGCATAGAAGGGAGCGGAGATGACACAACGCTAGTCAAACTGAATCAAAACGTATGTAAAACACCCATTTGACGGTTTGATCAGTTTTGTATTGGTGTTTTTTTTTTTATCCCATTCAGCCTTTGATTTACGCACAAGTGTACTCCGCTCTTTCGAGCTCCAATTGTACCAAAGAATTCGCTGTCAACTGTCATACTCATAACCCAAATGTATTAAGAGGAGCGAATATGGGTCACGAATTTTGTTTTTCTACGTATTATGTTGGCGTTGGCATGCTGTGTTTGCCTAAGTACTGTTACATTTGCCAAAGGTAGTGCTACTGTGTAATCTTCAGTCTAACTTTTTAGCCGTCGGAAAAATTACGCAAATTTTGCCTTGACGTATTAGTGTACAGTCAACCAACTGACATAATAAATAGAGGATAAAAAGTTAAGTAAAACCAAATTTTTAAATTCTCGAAAATTTCATATAAATATATCTAGGGCATGTAAATTTCCCGGGAATTCCCGGGATATTTCATACACATCGGGACCGGGACTGCAAACCCTCAATAAATAAATTGCAAAAGTTCCTCGTTCTAAAAGAGAGTAAGTGAGAAGTAAGGCGTCAAAGACAGATTTACTAAAGAAAGTGAACTGCAGTTCTTTTTGTGCGCTGTGACTGTCACAATTTCATAATAGTGACGTCATTACTACGATGGTAGGCTTTCTTCCATTTTCGTGAATATTTAGAAAACTAATAGCTATAAAAATATAAAAAAATATCTTGGGGTTTCTTGTTAACAAATTAACGAAATGAGTTCAGGTTTAAGAACATTTATTCTCAAAAAGAAGTTATTTACATCTTCACTTATATGAGAATTACATTTTATAAGTATCACTTATTATTACTAATTTAACTTAGTCTAAGCTGCCAATGCACACCAACTATCGCAGAAATGCAAAATGTAAAATAATAATAACTAAATTATATTTACATGCGTGCCCCCACGGGAGGGTAGATTTCGATTACGCACCGTGCCGCGGTTGAGATTTCATACTACTTATAAATTTGACATGTTGTCAATTGAACTAATTCGATTTCTAGGCCACTTCGTACCTTGCCACAGTGATAATAATATGAGATCTCTAGCCGCTTTCATATTGATTTTCACTGTGACAAGGTACGAAGTGGCCCAGAAATCAAATTAGTTGGCCGTACGTATAATTCACAAAATGTTTTCTCATACAGAGTGTTACAGTGTATCAATTCAATTTTGGGAACTCAACAATATTTAATACTCTGCTCAAAAAATACACGTTTGTTTAATATTTTATCATATAACCGAAAAATACCACTTGACGTCACTTCAAGTTAGTAGTCTAAAAACGTAGCTCCAGTTATGCCGTTACTCATCCGCTGTCTATCATACAGTGGCGGCTAAAAGGTTTGATATTAGCAGTATTAGCGCTAGCCATACCTGTTTTAGTGTAAATGCGTTATGGCACCGGCTTGTTAAAGTATTAATTTGAATTTATTTTGTTTGTCAATCCTTGTAGAGTTTTTATATTATGTTTGTATATTTTTGGTGGCGTCGCTTTGAATGCAATATCATATAGGTCGTTTTAATTTTAGTGTAATAAAATTTGCTTTATACTCTAGTGTTTGCAAAATTTCTTATACCTATTTCTAGAACATTTTATCGTCATTGCAATGAGAAGACAATTTTAATAGATGAATTTGTTTTGGCTTGAAACTGAAAGAAGATAAGAAGTAAAATAAAAAAAGCAAAAATACGAAGGCTGTTCCGAAGGTTTTAATCTGATCTCACTCTTCATGTAATATATTTTTATTGATACCATTATTTATTTAATTTCAATATTTATGGGCTGGGAAAAAAATCGTTTGTGAACAGCAAGTACTTTTTTCACAGCGTTTATTTTATCAACAGACATCTTGTATGGGCTTTCAAAATTTTACGAGAAAAGTACTATTTTTGATATCTAAAAAAGGTTTTGGCAACTAACTCCTTAACTGTATTGGAAAATGCCCGTGATATATCCTTAACTTAGTTTTGATGATTTTCATGTAAAAAATCATTAAATGATGTGTGATGAATGTGGTGCGACGTGCTCCAGACCGCGTTCGCTTTACCGCAAAACCGCCTCAGCGCTTACGATTACAGATTGAAATTTTAACTGAATTTTAACGAATACAGACGATTAGGTGCAATCCACCCATATAGTACACTAAAGTTATGTATAGAACACTTCAAGTATTCAAAGTACGTTATTGCATTCATAGCGTCGCTTAAAGCTAGTGGTTTGCAATAAAAGCTGCCGATGTATCCGTGTGTTTTATTTTACTTAGTACGTCGCTTCCGCACTCTGGCCTGCATGAGGTGTGTATCCATTTCTTTATTTTATAGTTTAACTGTTTTTTATTATTATTATTATTTGCGCATGTTATATTCTTGTTAATCATCCAAACCATTGGAAATTTGGTGAATAGAAAGTGTTGCTGCAGACGCCCAGCAAGGCCTGAAGCCTTAACCCTTTAAACGCCAAGAACGCGTAAAGGCGTCACGTTTTGTCGTGCCCACTGCGCCAATAACGACTATAGGTGTTATGGCGTATGATGTCAAAGTCACCTTGGTGATTTCAATTAAGTTTCAATATTCAATCTCTTATGGAAAAAATGATGACTTGTAAGTGTCAGCGCAGTACATGAAAAATAGGCGCTGTAATGGTTAACCCTTTGAACGCCAAGACCCTATGAAGTGGTCGTGTGTCGTCGTGCTCACCACGCCAGCAACCACTAAAAAGGTCTGAGTGAAGGTGTACTTTGATCAAGAAAAAATCCTATTATTTATTTATTTATTTATACAGAAACAAACAGTCTTTCATATTTGTAAGTAACGAAAATCATTCTTAAATTCTAGACTTACAGTTTCCTTAATTAGATTATATCACGTTATTCTATTGTACAAGTAAGGAAAATACATCTACAGAGTTGTATGGTATCAAAAGAATATATATATATATATATATATATATGGCTACAATAAGCGCTACAACAGATTAAATTATGTGCTTACAAGTTATAGGCAGAAACTTAATTTAAAACGTATGTAACGTATTATGAATTGTTTTTATTGGTTTAAAAGTTACATCCATTTTTGATACCTAGTGATCACTTCATTCAAATATGAAAGCGTTCAAAGAGTTAATCATAAAACAAGCAGCCTTGTCTGGTAGGCTGCCAGGTTTGCTTTTGTTGCGAGATGAAGCATCCATCATCTTCTTAGCGATTGTGGACTAAAGGAGCCCGGGGTCCGCTTTGGCATCAAATCCCAAGAAGTAGTCTAGGCACTAGTTTTACGACCAGAGAAAGAAACTGAATAGACCGGGATCCTGGATGTTAGGACGTGATAAAGTATCCGATTTTCGATTATATTAGATAGTCTGATTATTTTTATTTACATTGATATTATCATAGAGGTATTGCTAATTTCGGACAGTGAAAATCACTTCCACTTTGCCTGACAGTTTTTTTTATTTCTTCAATGTTCACGTGATACGTACTTTGATGAGTGTGTCGCTTGATAATAATCATCGTGTAACAGGTCCTTTCGACTATAGACACGTTGATTCTGGGGGGCAATTCTCGGTCCGATCGAGATGCATGCCTATCGTGACATTGTATAGAATGGTAGAGTCACTTGCATGGAATCTCGAATAGAGATCATCTCGATCGAACCCGAGAATTGGCCCCCAGATTTAACTGTTTCAGTTAACCATACAAGTCAATCTTAGGACAATCTGGAGCTAGAAGGCCAATGCGTCGCAGGGCCCTGATCACTTGATCTTCACAGATTCAGCGTCGAAGTTGTAAACTTGACTCGATGATTTACACAGGTGGAGCAGAACGGTGAAGGCCTGGAGGCGCTGGGCATGAGCGGCGGCGTGGCCCAGGTCATGCTGCAGGGCAGTGACCAGGTGTTGCAGGTGCTGAGTCTCAAGGACGCCACCGCGCTCACTAAAGCTATGGTACGTACCACTTGACGGAGTGTTTCCCCAGGTGCAGCAGAACGGTGAGGACATGGGGGCGTTGGGCAAGAGCAGCGGCGTGGCCCAGGTCATGCTGCAGGGCAGTGACCAGGTGTTGCAAGTGCTGAGTCTCAAGGACTCCACCGCGTTTACTAAAGCTATGGTACGTATCTCTTGACGGAGCATGTCCCCAGTTGCAACGGCGAGTATCGGCAAATACCGATATCCCTGATTTATGGCGGTGAAAAGCTTAAAAGTAAAAGCTTCCAGTATGTCTATAATAAAAATAAAGTATAATAATCTCTTGCTATAATAAATCAGCATGCCATTTTGAAATTATTAGCGGCGGTGAGATTGGCAACTACTATAGTATTTCTTTTCAATTCAGCCTATACCCTCTGTTGAGTAAAGATAATAACTACGATAACATGGCCCGCCCCTCCAAAATTCAAAACGCTGCTGCAATGTATTTGTGACTTTCGGACGTACTGGAAGTGACTAATCACATTGAAATAGTAATTTGGAGGGGCGCGCCATGTTATCGTAGTTTATCTCTAAAGGCCTCGTCATGCTTACGCCACTTTGCCCTGTTTTGAGCTAGTCCACGACTCAAATGTCTTTTTTTACCGATTATGTATAATTTGAATTTATTGTGTGTTTCCAGCAACAAGTGAAAGCGGAGCGCGACGCTGTAGCAGCGGACTCCTAGCTGCTAACACTGGTGACGCAGGCTGACTCCGACTCCGAGCTGCTCGAAGAGCGCGCGTAGGGGCCGCGGCACCACTCACCGTCACAAAATGGCGCCCGAAACAAGATGGCAGCGACGCTCCGACCTTGAGCGGCAACCGCGAACCGCTAACTTTGTTCGTGCATCTTCCTCTCTGTCGCCCAAATAGGCAAGTGCGATGAGGTGCAGATATTCGAAAGATTTTCGCGCCCTGCGCCCCGCCAACAGTCAACAGTAAATCGTCACAAAATGGCGGCGACGCACTCGCACTAAACTCTCCAGATTAAATTAGGCCTTCCAGTATTGTCTTCATCTTGACAGTAATGCGTGTTATATGTAGTTGAAATTATTTGAAATGAACATTGATAACAATATCTGTTCTAATATCGACCTTAAGTTCTGAGTAAAAAGAGTAAGTAGTCTGAAAATATAGTTCATCTGAAATAATTTTAACCATACTTATCTCCAAGGCCCCTAACCTGAATTGTATAAAAGTTTTTCGAATATTAACAAATTGAGATGCCATGGCATTGAGATTATAGTATAATTTATAGATTTCGTTAAACTAATTTATTTATTTATGAGACTTAAATTATTTACAAATCCAGTGGGAAAAGAGATTTGTGCAATACCCTTATTTTTACAAACTGCTTTTATTTTATTTAGTAAAAGTTGCGCTTGCGCCTATTGAATAAGAAAACACATTCCTTTTACATACTATTTATTTTAAGCTAGATTGTTATTAACATTGTTGTTTGTTTTATTTCTTATTTATTTGTTACAACCTATTTATTTCATTTGATTCTAGTCTGCATCGAGTCAAAGAGAACTATTCTAGTCTTATGATGAGTATCAAAATATTCTAAGTCAATCGGATTCCGTGTAAAATATGTTTAAAGAAACTTTCCGTGTAAAAAGTTTTGTAAGATACTTAGCTGAATTATTAGGGTAATTATCTTGCTATTTTAGTCCTGGGGTAAATGGTTTATCACTTTAGGACTTTCAATGCCATGAACGTTAAAAAGTGGCGAACCGTCTCATTCCGTGACTGTACGTTGTCAGTCGACTACAAAGAGAAGTAGTACACTTAGAATTTGATACGATGCAATAAAGTGAAAGTGTATTACATCTCTTCTTGGTAGTAGACCTCGATGCAAATGAAATTTATTTCTACGCCACAACACCACCTCTTCAAACGAAAAAATTGTGCATACAAAAAAAGTTAATCGTAATTTGTACAAACATTATCTGACACTTGGTTCTATCGGATATTTCGAAGAAAACGTAAGGTTTTTATAAATTAGGCATAGTTTCCAAAGATCCGCGTTAAACGTTAGATAAGTAAACGTAATATGGATAGCGTAAGGTAGGTTCATAGAAGAGTACAAAGTGAGAGCTCTATTTTAATTTATTTAAAGAATTCGGCGAAAAGATGGAAACGAATAGTATTATTTAATTAATGAATTTGGTTTCACTTGTATATTGAGAGTTGTTTATTTTCATTTTGTTTTTTAATTTATACCAAAGAGCGTAGTTACATTGTGTTTTGTTCTGTACGGATAACGTCGGAAGCACAATTTTGTTGTTAAGTACAATTTGTGATTGTAAATAAGGTATGACTGTGTGAATATTACGATCATTAAAGTATTTACGTACAACAGCGTATTTCATTCCGTTTCATGTTTTGTATCATAATATGACAAACAGTAATATTTTCTTTGAAAGAACATACAGGCATAATATGTTATGTGAAGTCCGAAAGATGGATATAATCAATTTGTAGTTATATATGAGATTGATGGCAAGCGGAAATAAAATGGCCTTAATTGGGTCCGATTCGATTTTCATTTCATACATTTTGCTACGATTTTGGGCCAAATTGTTTACCGCAGAGTAAATAAAGAATAAATGTAACCTACATTGTGACCTGGAATGGAACCCGTTTCACCAATTTACAAGGCTAATCTAGCAATACCCTTAGTATTGGTACCCGTTCAATCAAGGGGGCCCTTTACACGATTAATATTAGAAATCCTTACTCTGAGATTAATATCACAATACTGGGATGTCAATATGATCGTGGTTTTCAAAATTGTTTTGATTTTGCTTCAATATTCACGTAATACGAGTGTATCGCATGATAGTAATAACCGTGAAAAAGACCCCATTAACGACTGCCATTTGGCCCATGCCCATAATATATAATGTACTCTTTGCCCATAACCCATAGGCAGCCATTACACGGTCAATCGAGATCCGTGATTTTTTGGAGGTGCGCAATGAAGTGTATTTGTATTGTCTTGTTAACCGACTTCAAAATTTCAAAAGAGGAGGTTATCAATTCGGTTGTGTTTTTTTTTTTTAATGTTTGTTTGTCCATAACTCCGTCATTTCTTAACCGATTTGAAAAAATCTTTTTTTGATTGTAAGTATATATATCCAAGTTGGTCCCGTTTTTGTCAAAACGCAGTTCTGATGATGGGATCCATGACAAATTGAGGGAACTCCTCAAATCTTCAAGGCAAACATACAGTAATTTTTGTGTTTTTATCAACAAGTCAAGCATTTTCATCCAAAAATGTGACATTGGATGAAGTGGAACTGCTGATGATGATCAGAACAGAACTCTTCAACGACAAAAAGTTCACGTTTGGCGATTTGTCCTCCTAGCTGTGTTTGTTGAGCAAGTTCTATTTTCACGATTAATTTTTGTCATGCTCGATTTTTGATGATGGGATCCATGAGGAATTGAGGGAACTCCTCAAATCTTAAAGGCAAACATATAGTGATTTTTGTGTTTTTATTAACAAATCGAGCATTATCATACAAAAATGTGACATTTGATGAAGTGGAACTGCTGATGATGATCAGAACAGAAGTCTTCAACGACGAAAAGTTCACGTTTGGCGATTTGTCCTTCTAGCTGTGTTTGTTAAGCAAGTTCTATTTTCACGATTGATTTTTGTCATGCTCGAGTTCTGATGATGGGATCCATTAGGAATCGAGGGAACTCCTTAAATGTGAAAGGCACACAAATAGTGATTTTAGTATTTTCATGAACTAATCAAGCATTTTCATTCATAAAAGTGACATTTGATGAAGTGGAACTGCTGATGATGATCAGAACGGAACTCTTCAACGACGCGTAGTTCACGTTTGGCCATTTGTTCTCTTCGTTTTGTTTGTCAAGCAAGCAAGGTTTTTTCATGATTCCATGAGGAATTGAGGGTACTTAGTCTTCTACCATTATAAACATACATTATAGCCATTTTTATTTTATTGTATATCTATCTAAGAGTGCACCATCTATGTAAGTATAATAATCTTTTTCCTCCCTATTGAAGTCGGTTTTTTTTTCTAGTAATTATATACTATACTATACTATATGATGACGGTAACTAGACTAACCATGATGAAGGTAATAATGATGCACAAAATTAGTTGCTCAATTGAAAATGTGTTACCCTATTAATTAATCTTAGTATCTTAGTTGACGTGATCAGAAATATAGTCAACGGGTTGTGCAGATACACTGACGAATCAGCTTCATATGACTTTTTCGGCGATGGTGTAATTTTAGCAAAAAATGTTGTGGCTCTATTTCAAAGCCTGCAATTTATGGCTAACGGGGACTTTGGTCACTGCTTTTCGCAAACTTTTAGAAATTTACGAAAATAAAATGACAATATCTCGGAAACTAAAGTACCTATTTCTACTTAACCCTTTGAACGCCAAGAACCTATAAAGTTGTCGTGTGTCGTAGTGCCCACCACGCCACCACGCTAACTAAAAAGGTCGGAGTGAAGATGTACTTTGACCATGAAAAAAATCTATATGAATGAATTGTTTTTATTGGTTAAAACGTTACATGAATTTTTGATAACTTGGCGTCTGAGTGATCACATCATTGAAAGGGTTAACTTAGATACTGTGAGAAGAATTTACCAACCCTATCAGCTGCCCATGATCATTTATTTATTTATTGTTTTTGGGACACTTGTAGGTACACGGTACAACCACTGCCGCAGCTCTTTAACACGGCTTTTCATGCCTATATAGGGCACAATCTAAAAAAAAATGCTGATATGGTCACCCTTGTCTTTTTAGGGTACCGTAGTCAAAATGGCGAAAACGGAACCCTTATAGATTCGTCATGTCTGTCCGTATGTCACAGCCGATTTACTCGGAGACTACGAATTATGAAAATTGGTAGGAAGGTGTATTTTATGAACCGCTATAGAAATATGATACGAAATTACGACAAAAATATTAAAGTTGGGGGGCACAACATACATGTACCGGGGGGGTGGAAAACATCTTTTTTCCATGCGCATAGGCGTGTGTTGTATCTATGGATAGGCCTTCAAAAATGACATAGAGGTTTCTAAAAAACTTTTCCATTTAAGTCAACCGTTGGTGAGATATTAGCTGTCAGTCGTAAAAAGTCTCACCACCCTCTAATTTCCTAACTATGAAGTTTAAAATTCTGAAAAAAATCAAGATAATGTACATTAATAAATACTTTCAACGATTTTTGCTTTGAACAATATAGGTCTAACGGTAAGATTAGGTGTCGGTACGGAACCCTTCTTTGTGCGTGATCCGACACACACTTAGCCGGTTTATTTCAGATGCAGTTGTTTTTGTCAATACAGTGCCAAAAGACTTGAATCATGAATTTATTTTAATTTAGACCGTTAAAGGGTTAAATAGAGTTGCGTTAGACAACTGTGTCCAATCCAACAATTAGTTGAGTTTCGAAAAAACATCGAAAAAATATCTTAGGAGGTATAAAAACTCCTATTAGGCTGGTTTGCTTCTAATGTTACTGTTAACTATTTACTGGTATTAGAAACAAGTGGGAACAGGAATGCAACATATTATTTATTATAATCAATTTGAACAGACAATGGTTATATATCTCATATAATGTGCATTTGATTATTAACTGCTAAACTGGCAATGGCATGAAGCAAAGGGAATATAAAAAATCAATATTAAAAAAATGAAACAACAAACATTCCACTAATGCTTTTATACATTAGGTAATAAGCATGTCAATTAACATATGCTGGATGTCAACTCGGTGAAGGTTCCCACAATTTTTTAAATAAAAATCGACAAGAAAACTATTATACAAATTCCTCTACAACTTAAGGTTGATAATCACATGGCCTTACATTTCATAAACACTTTCTAAAGCTAACTCTGGCTTGTCATAGCCTAGCTCCTCTGGGGTCTCGATCCCCAGCTCTGTGAGGGTAGGTCTAATTTCTTGGATGATGTAGGGGTAGATTTCACTCTGTTTAGGGCCGCACTTGTCCTTGCACGCCTCAATAAACCTGACCGCGAGGGAGTAGTCATTGACGCGCCTGCAAGCGTGCAGAGCAGCCCTGATGATCTTTGGGTCAGGGACCAAGTCCATACCACAGAGGTCGTTCATACCCTTGCGGATTTCCCAGCCATCAATATCAGGCCTGTTGAAGAATTGCTCATACCTGTAAAGGGAGAGTTAAGAAATATAGGGAGTCACAATAAACAGTCTTTCAATAGGAAAATCGAGCCATTGCTTATAGGCAAAGCACACAGAATTTAAATACGGTGCGCTTCCAGTAATTGTAGGTTTAAGAATGTGATATTTCAGTGACAGGTTACTAGCCCATTGCCCACAACACACTTCAATCCTATTCTTATACCGCAAAGGTGGAGCTATTCTAATTTCTATCCCAACTGCACAGGGTCCTTAATATGTCTTTCGTATAGATTTGATTTATCTACACCTAGACACTAATTTAAGAGGAAGTGTGTGGCTTGGTTTGTAAGATAGACAAGGCCCTCCAACTAATTATCCCATTCTATTCCCACCACCACCATATTATCCCATTCCTATATTCCCACAAGGGGTGACTATAACAGGTGCTTATGATATGACTATGGTAACTTGGTTTGAACTAGTCTAGATCACCATATAGTATACAAATTACAGAGAAGAACCATGCATTTCAGTTAACCCTTAACTGCGTTGACACAAATGCTGGATTAAGATTAGAGTGTATACATATTAAGTGGAGTAGGTTTATCGCCATATCCAATTGGATTGGATCCAATTTTTTACTGCTGCCAGTAGGATTATTTATGACTCATTATAGTGTAACCGTAACATAAATAACCTGAAGAAGGAAAACTCACTGACATATTTTATACCTGACAATGTCTTATCTAAACGGATATTCGATTTAGATTTCCCTTACGGCCCTATAGTAAATTTACGGACCAAATCGTTGAATGCATGCGCCAATTCTATAAGATCAGTTTTATAATTTAAAATTCGGAAAATGTTAGCGATAATGTCAAGTTTTCCACTTTTCAGTTACATAACTCAAAATTTACGTCAATGAATACTAACCTGCAATCAAACTCTTCATCGGACTCGACGGGACCGCCATGGGATTTTCGCACTTGGACGGCACCACTGACCCGAACTGAAGGAGCTAGGGACCTTTTCAGGACATTGGCCAGATTTCCTGTTACTGATCGCAACATTTTAGTGGTTTCACACGAACTTTAGCAAGGATAACAAATGGCTGCCGAAAATCATAGACAAAACTGGGCTGCCAGTTTATTGACTGACGTTTGTTAGTGTTGTATTGAACTTGTACTTACTATGCCGTCAGTACAATGTCGATTATGATTTAAAAAAATTGTAGTCAGTCAGTGAAAATTGTACAGGGCTACTGCGAACTGAAAACGAAATATCTCCCTCTCTATTTCTCGAATACGCAAGTGCGACAGAGGTATATATTTCACTTCTGGTTAGCGGCAGCACATCAGAGGGCCTACTCCGAACTTCGTGTCGTGCCGTCCCTTACACTCTCGTGTTATACACTATACGACGGAAAGGGATGGCACGATATGAAGTTCGAAGTAGGCCCTCTATATTGTTTCACACTCTTAGTGCTTAGGTAACTGGATCACTCCTCATTTTGTTATAAAGAATTTCACCTCGTCTGCTGGTTCAAACAGAAATCTGCTAATTTTATACGAAAGAGTATGTGTCTTATCGTATCGCATGCAGATAGAAACAGTAACAAAATGCACATAATAATATTGAGACCAGTTTCTACTCTTTGCTCCCATCAATTTGGAAATAATAAAGAAAACAACTTGTTACACTGCATGAATACTTTATTCGTAAAGAATATTATGTCTTCTGTTAACAAAAAGATATATTATATTGTTCATTATTATGAAAACAACAATAATTAAAATAATAATTAGTCAATTACAATATGTCTAGTAATACAAAACAAAGGCAGGCTTACAAATAACATTCACTAAATATTGGATACGTCTGACTCTGTCTGTGCATGATTTACTATAAGGTTAACAGTAATAAGGCTTTTTGGTGTTCACATTTTCCTTCGTTTCTTCTTCTTGTGAGCAGAGATGCTTTCCTGGCCACTGTCATCTTCACTGGAGCTTCCTGAGGAGCTGCTATCGCTGTCACTGCTTGACGAACTGCTGTTGGAAGAACTGTCCGAAGCCACTCCTGTGCCCTGGCTAAGATCCATGCTACTAGCAATTCTGTATAAATCAGGCTCCTTGGCTTCTAATACTTTGACCCACTTTTTGGATAGCTTGGGACGTCCACGGACAGTTTTATGCCAGACCACAGGGAAGTTGGTGCGACTGCAGAAGTTCTGGGTCACTGCTACTGTGTCGTCTAGATTTAATACAACATGCCACCAACCACCCGGCACAAAAACTGTTTCACCAGGCTTCTGGAGTATTTCAACCTGAAATAGAAAATAAGTTAACTTGAACTATATTTATCATATCATCATATAGATAACAATAAAATAGCCTTTTATTCAGGCTAATTTATTTTTAAGTCTGTTTCACATGCTGTACTAAGTAGTCTGTTAGCCTTTTTGCAAAGGCCTTGTCCAACATTCTACATTTGTGCCTGTCCATTGCGAGTCTTGACCAGAGTTTCCCAACTACTTGGAAAATTGTACATTGTCATTTAGATATAATAATACTAAAAGCTTAATAAGTATTCAAAAAACTACCTATATAGGCTCATTCATGGTGTTGGTGGCTTCATTGACATATAAAGATATACTTAATATAAATTATGAAGTGATCTGATACAAGCACAGACATAAATTATGTTATTATCTTACAGGTTTATATTCCTTTGGCCAGCTATCAAGTTGGGTCTTGGGATAAATAAGTTTAAACCAAGTTATCGCTTCATCACGCTGTTTTCCTCCCATTGCTCCAGTCACCTTGATCATCTCTCTCGGAGTCTGTGTGGGAAACAGACACCACCTCTTGTGACCAAACACTAAAGCATTCCAGGCACTTGTTCCTAGCGGGTCAATGTGGATGCCTGTCCCAGACCGCTGCGGCCCCATCACAAACCAACGATATGGAGGCCTCCGCTCTTCACCACAATACTTAAACAAATCATCCCTAAAATATAATGGGACATCATAGTCTTCAAGGAGCTTCTTCCTCCTTGGATGCTCTCCAAAACTGCTATCAAAAATATAAAGTGGACTATCATCAGTCGTTGTCCTCGCATACTCTACATAATACTTCATTTTCATCTTAACACTATAACCCTCATTGTCTTCCCCGCATTTGAATTTTTGGTTCCGATACTTTTTGGCTAGTCTATCTAATGTCCACTTGTGGTTAGCTTTCCAGTTAGGTTGGACATTGGTTATCACTACAGGTTTGTATATTTTCTCGTATTTTTCTATAAATTCTTGTGGCGAGACCTGGGTCTCATTTATTCTGTCTACATTGTCATTACATTTGAGAAATTCCTCAAAGTTCTCTGCGTACTTGTAGGCCGTCCATTGATGCTTGTCTGCTAATTCTGTGGGTAAACAAAGCATGGTTAGAAATGAGCAGCCTGAAAATTTTGAGTTGCTGCATTAATGAACTTAAGATAAGATAAAGATATGTGTACCTATAACTAAGTCATCATTATAAGAAAAACTGACAATACACCCTCAATCGAGGTCATAGCCACTATTGCATATAGGATTCTGCAGGAACCAAGCGTAAGCCACGCGTTGATTGAGATTTTTCTAGAATATGTACATTTTGAGATATATAGGAAAACCAAATTACTGCATGTTTCAACAAAGCTTGTTTATAAAGGATCTACACCAAATTAAAGAGCTTTAAACAAGAGTATTGATCACAAATACGGTAAATCTAAGTCCAAACTTATTTGATTCCATTGTACTCACCTGGCCGAGCTTTTCTTTTTACTTCTTTAATTCGTTTCTTAGCTTTATGCGACAATTTGTACTCGTTTTCCATTTCAGTAATATATTCCCTTTCCGGAACTTTAAAATACAATTGCCGCAAAAGTCCTTGTACTAAATTGTTTCCTACATTGACAGACAGACAAGTTTGCTAGTTGCTACTTCAACTTCACGTCCTCCTCAATACCCTCACCATCATAGTCCAATTTATGGTCCACACCGCCCACCCTGCCCCGCACGCCACACCACTATCCAACCCAACTCACGATTTGCGCCAGATAAAAAAATAAATGTTTTTGTCAGCATCGATTCTTACCGTTGAGCACTCGATAAGTTTAGTGTAAGCATTTAAATTAATTGAAATGAATATTGCATTTTACCCAAAATATGACGTAAAATATATTGTTACAAATAACTTCAGCTAAAAAAGACGTTGTGAGTTTGAAATACTAGAATTATCAATGATTTAAAATAAAATTCCTGGAGTCGATTCCAGCTCGATTTCATTATTCGTTTTGTTTTATTCGGACCCATAGAGTTTTTTCTCTTTATCTACTAGTGTTGTCCGGAAAGACATGATTACTGCAACACAATCGATCGATTCACGTGTAAATATTTTTTAAATCACGAGTAAAGTCTTTTTAGCAAAAAATGTTGCTAAAAAGATAATTGCAAATCTAACCAAAATCAAATATAAAACGCACACACTTATTCAAATCAAATAATCGAAATAGAACCCAATTCAAAAAATATGGCAACCACCAAGCAGACAGTACTGGCAACAACGAAAGCAATTTTCGACGCATTGGTGTTCAGTGAGATAATTTGGAATTCTCTGTTGTAAATGTAACCGAAATAATTTAAATAGTCATATTCGTTTTCCTTTATATTCTCATTATTTTTCACAATTTTCAAATCAATTATATTACATTGCAAGCAATTAGAAGTAAAGTGATTGATTTGACTGTTGTAGTGAAACAAATTTGAAACGTTCCAGTCTGAAGTGTGTAGCTAACTGCTCGATATAACTGTCAATCTGGGTGTAGAAATTTATTTGTAATTTTCACCGGTTCTCATGTGTAATTTCCTTATGTGTTAGACCATATTTGAAAAAGAGTTCGTTGCGAAATAATGTTCTATGGTGTACGTGGTGCCTAAACCAGTGCTAAAATGGATGACGGAACTGTGAAGATCCAGTCGGGGATTAACATCAACATCAAAAGAACAGATGGTGAGTGCTATGGAGCTTAAAATCTCTTTGGGGTTTGCCAGATCTCGATGGCAATTGGCTCTATTTCTAGCCGTTTTCGCGTCGATTACTGTAACTTAGCGACAATATCTCTTCTATCTCATATGAATCATATTGTAAAATCAGGCACGACTCAGCGTATGATTCAACATAACTCCTCGGAAAGACAAGAAACAGTATTTGATCAATTGGATCCCCGTAATGCTCATATATTATGATTTCATTTGAGTCATCATGAAGCATCTGTTGTCTGATAGGTGTACTTTACTGAAATGTTTTAGTATTAGGTAAAATTTTCTGTTTAGCCGTTGGGTTTGTAGTTCACTCAAATATCTGGATAAATCCAGATTATACTTTGAAGTCAATATACCCACATAATTGATGTTTTTAGAAGTGTTTGTACCCACTTAATTTTTGTACCACAGCAAAAGCATAGGCTTGCAAAATACACCATTACACCATGAAATGCAAAAGATTTCTATGAATTTATGAAATAATGAGTGCAGTAGTTCGTTGACACTCATTTATGCAAGGGTATGAGTATTTTCATTAGTATACATTTTGCTTCCTGTAATTTCCCATTTTTTTTTTGACAAGCTAAATCTCTATTATTCTTATGTGCATTAGATAAAACTATGGGAATACAAAACATTTTTATATTGAAATGTAAATTCCCTGCTGAAAAATCACTTTTCTTTTTACAATGACATGATTTGAGGGACACTTGCACTTAATACAGGGAGATTGTTGATAATTGTGCTCTTGTTACTTTATTACAGTTTATTTTATTTTATGAGGGCCCTTGTTTGTGCAATTGCCCCATCCTTTGTACCTACCCCAAGCTGGACTCCAACATTTCCACAAATAGGATAATGGAGCTCAGCGGGAGTACTCTGAATTCCTTTGGTTCTGGGTAACACTTGCCAAAATCATTCATTGTCTGTCAGGGGTGTGACATCAAACAGCAAGTATTCCATTGTCTTGTCAATCCTTCCCACTCATCCTATGATCTATATTGTCTGACAGTTCCATTGTGGCCAAGAGAGTTTTGACCCAGAACAGAGCTGTAAACACACCTGTCATAATTCTGAGGTGCTTTCTGCTGAATTTCCAAAGCTTCTTGGTCGAGCGTGGGTCCGTGAAGAGCTTTGAGTGCCTTAAGCATGCCTCATTCCTCCACTTGTGTTGGGATTTAATTTTGGTTTAAGTTTTCAATCTAATGTTATGATTCTCTGCTAGAGTCCCACAAACAGTTCTGGACCTACAAAATAGCTTGTAGATCCCATTCTTTCCAGCTCTCAATGCCCTGGTATCCATTATTTCAGTTTAAACTTGAATAAGCTTACTGTTAAACACACACACCTTGCCGCGTTTCTTACGCCGGTTCTTCTCGTGGCAGAGGTTTATTTTTCCGAAACGGTGGTAGTTTATTGACGTTCATAGGTGCATGTAATATGCCTAATTTGAAGAATAAACTACTTTTACTTTTACACACAAGCAGTTCTAGAAATCTGCTCAGCTGGCGGTGGATAACTTTTCTCAGATGCTAGGCGAGCTGGCCTGAGACAAGTTATGCAGGTAGGCCGGCTATTGCTATAGGTAGTAGTAGTAGTCGGTTTGTGGGGTATATTCAAGAGTTAAGACTGGCATTGATAGTTCTAATCCTCCAGTTCTAACAGATATCTTGACACATGACTTACATAGCTTACAGATTGACTTACCAGTAGGTTGAGACAAAGTAAATTAGACATCAAACCAGAAAGAGTTTGTTAATCCCTTTGAGGGTATTTTAGATTCTAACACAAAGAAACATTAAGAAATTCAATATCATAATAATAATCTGGCGACATTCATAGGATAAATACAGAATACAAGTAGTTACAGAGGGATTATCCTCAGCCTTAGTCAGTCACACAGCAGCATTATGGCATTCGTGACTCGTCCCTATCCCTATTCAAACGCCTGCTCCGAAATAGATCTCAAATAGCAGTCGGCGATGGGGCAATGTCAGGTCTGATCCACTTGATGCAACGATGGGTGTCGCACAGGGATCATCAGTATCCAATATACTGTTTTCATTGCTCCTCAATGACCTCCCGGGTCGATAGGGGCTGCTGACGTGCTGATGTACGCTGACGACGTCGCGGCGATCGTAGTCGCGCCTACAATAGATGACGTCGAGCAAGCATTAAACCAAGCAGCCGCAGAGCTCGCTAAGTGGTTTGGATGTAAGGGACTTGCTTTAAACCTCAATAAGACCCACTACCTACATTTCAACCTGTCAGGGCGACGTATGAGACCATTGGCGGTCTATATAGACGGAAAAGCGCTAGAACAAAATGTAACCACAACTTTCCTAGGCTTTGAAATAGACCAGG
This sequence comes from Notocelia uddmanniana, assembly GCA_905163555.1. Taxonomy (NCBI): domain Eukaryota; kingdom Metazoa; phylum Arthropoda; class Insecta; order Lepidoptera; family Tortricidae; genus Notocelia; species Notocelia uddmanniana. The sequence continues at coordinate 5,963,766 of LR991057.1, forward strand.
GCTTAAAATGGGAACAGCATATCGACAAACTGTGTGGCAAAATGGGGAGTGCGTGTTTCGCCTTAGGAAGAATTGCGAGAACAGTGGCTCCAGACGTTGCCCGCACGTGCTACTTCGCCACCGTACACTCACTTATTCAGTACGGTGCTGAGCTTTGGGGTCGCTGCGCCCAGTGGGAACGAGTCTTTCGGCTTCAAAAGCGGGCCGTCAGGAGTATTGCTCGGGTGCCGTTTGACACACCAGCAAAGGCCTTATTTAAAAAGTTAGGGATTCTCACGCTGCCGGCAATAATAATAATGCAGGTAGCCCTTTACGTGAGAGAAAACTTGACTACCTTCAAGACAAAAGGAATGGGTCAGAAGTTTAACCCTAGAAACCCCGACAAACTTGTTGGCATTACCCGCAAGATGGCTAGGTCAACGAAACTCACGCATGTGATGGGACCTACCGTGTACAATAAACTACCCCAGTCTATCACGGAGGCGCCGAGCCTATCCAGTTTTAAGTATCGTCTGAAACGCTGGCTTGTTGAGCGCCCGTTCTATACGTATAATGAATTTTTGAAAACTCGGAACGGTAGTATTTCACTGTATTAGAAATTGTATTAGTATTTATGATGATTCTATTGTGTTATGATTTATTCTTTTTATTATTTTTCACTGACTTTTACTTATTTCTTTATTATTATTTTTTTAAATGATGTAATTTTTTAAAATTTTATTAATTAATAATTAATCAAATTAAATTTAATATTGACATGTAAATTGGCTTTACGAATAAACGAGTATGAGTATGAGTATGAGTATCACTCTAACTGAGGGTGAGTTGCACCAACATATAATTACAGACCTATGAATGTTGCTGTCATCCCATCCCAGAAACATGTCAAACTTTTCATACAATTAGATACAACCACTTATGTTTATAGATAGTTTTATGCTATCCACCCTTGCATATTGCACCATAATCCTCATTCTGGGCTCGACTTATCCAGACATGGCCAGCAGTCTTCTTAAATCATTAGTCCCAAGTTACACAGATCATCAATTCATCAGTGTTTAACTAATCTGTTATTTGATATATGAAAAACCCTCTGGGAAACAGGCATATTTTAAATATGTAAAAAAATCCGCCTACAGTTTATTCAAATTTTACTATATCTAAGGACCACAATTCAATACCATAATAATCAAGTAAGCCTATAAATTATTTATAGGCCTTATGGGCTTACTTACCTCAATAAAATTCGATCATGATTGTCTTAAGCTTACCCATGTCTAATATTCAAAATGGTAATGTAATGTTCATTCAATATTTCTAATTTTTGGCTCTAATACTATTGTTCCTAAATATATTGACAATAGGAAGGAAGCTGATGCTTATGGCATGGCGAAGGGGTGGGCAAGCTCTTTCCATACAAACTTTGTGCAAGTTTTTCTTCGTTTGTGTTTGCACTCCAGTTACTATTTTTGGTCCATATGCTTATTTTTTTGTTAGCTTTGTCTTGATGTTTTTCTTTTTTAATATTAATTATATTTAGTATTTTTATTTTTCTATTTTTTTTGAAATAATGCAAAATTTCAACATCAAGTTCTGCGTATATCCAATATGTACCCCCAAAAAATCAAATTAAATGCTGTAGTGCCAAAACTAACGCAAAAAACTTGCACAACCTTTGTATGGAGAATGGCTTTCCCTACCCTGCACCTTATAGCACAGGATTTACCTAGTTTAAGCACCAGTCTCACACAGAACGACATTAAACGCAAATTGTAAGGCTAATTGGATAAGATGTATGAACCAAGCTTGTAATGAATAATTATTATTAATTATTAATAATCTTCTTTAATTATATAGTTAAATGGACACATTTTATTTTGTTTCTGAAACCTTTTCACTGGTGACTGACCTTAGATAATGAAAGACAATTAGTCCTTATTAGAACCTTTTATCTAATCACTTAATCAGGCTTTTATAATAGCAGTAATATTTTATATAATCTATATATATATTACGCGAAGCCGATCCTTACAACGCCCATCAGATCTACAGTTATGGACCGATTTTGATAAATTATATACCATAGGATTCGTCCCATGCTGCAGATTTGCAATAAGGTCTTAGTTTTTTGATTTTTATCCTGGAAAATTTATTAAATTGATATTTACGAAAAATCCTGGATGCCCCGACAAATATAAGCCTCAAAATCGTGTTCGATGACGCCACATACAAGCGACGGGTCAGCTTACCTTGGTAGAATTGTACGAGGTGTCAAAATTTAGCTTGGTTAACACGTGACTAGGGAACTGGCTATTGTATGATTCCGGATGACATAAAATCAAATATGAATTAAAATGTTCCTGTAAGAAATATCTGGTACAGCATTACAAAATAAAATCTTTTGAGTCGAGAAATACTCAATATTATTAACTATAAACGAAAGTAAAATTACTAATTTGTTTACAAGACAGTACATAATATTCGGTGTATTCGGTCTAAGTATTTACAGTTTACATGAATGCCAGACGTTTTGTGTCAACATTTAACTTATTTTTTATTGTGGCCCTTTACACGATTTTTATTTTTACAATACTGAGGTGTCAATATTATTGCGGTCTATAAAGAAAATACAAATTTTAGTGATCCGTTAATTTGAAGGGGCCTTTTATACGGTGATTATTATCCCGTGATACACTCATATCACCATACGATTTACGTGAATATTGATGCAACCAAAACACGAACTATTTGGAAAAACGCAATAATATTGACATCTCAGTTTTGTCATTATATTAATCGTGTAAAGGGCCCCATTCATTTCCCAACTTAAGACCCTGTTCACATTATCCGATTTGATGAAGGTTTCGGCTCCGACTAATGTATGGAAATGTGACCGATATCGTGTCGTGCAATGTGAACAGTGACCAGTTTTCGTAATTAATAATACTAACAGATCCGCAGTGTTAAGCAAGACGATTTTTCTTATAGTTGTCTGTTTGGATCCTTATGGTTAAGCAAGTTGAATTAGACCGGGACAGATAGAACGATCATTTTCGGCTGCTAACGAATTGTCTCCACTTAAAAGCACACAAAAATTTCAAATCCCATATAATCCAAAACGTCACAAACGTCAGTTCAGTACAATTTGCATATAAACAAATATATTTGAAAGCAGATGCACTGACAGGTGAACACCTGTCAGATATCACTTATCTGTCTCTCTCAAACTTACTGATTTGTGCATTAGAGAGAATAGATCAGATGTTCAGAAATTGTTCAACTTAAATGAGCGGATTCAATATCTGTGGCAGTTTTCTATACATATAGGGATAAGCTAGCCTTTTTACTTCCACTTTTTGTCTGTTTGTCATTTTGCCGTGTTTTATGTACAATAAAGCCATACATACATACATACATAACCGTGTCGGCTCCAACGCCGATACCGGATCGGATAATGTGAACAGGGCCTGTTCAGTTCTGTCGAATAAAGCAGAAAATAAATGAAATGTTTACATAAATGACATACGTATTGTGTCACTTTTTTTATTGTGCTCTATTATGTCAATATTATATTGTCATGGTTTAAACAAAGAAGTTGGTATACAAACCAATGACGCTTCAAATATACGTTCCGTATATCTTGACTGATATTGATACCTGCCAAAACAATGACAAACCAAATTAAACTTTACGTTGTGAGTTACAGAACTGTTTCTGAGTTAATCATAGATAAGCTTCAAAACATTTTGAAAGAGAAGAGATTCACTGTGTCTAAGTGTGTCTCTCTTCCACCTATTGCCTTACCAGTAGGGTGATCAAGAGATCATAAGCAAAGAAGTTCTCATTGGAGTAGACGTTACTTATTGGTGGATTTAGATCAAACGAACGAGAAAATAATGTTGCACTAATTAACCTTTACGACGCCAACAACGCATTTGAAGTATATGCGCACCATCGATTCAATACAACGACGAATATATCCGTCTCTTATGAAAAATGAGTTGGCGTGTAAGTGTCACTGTGGTTCATAAAGTATGGCGTTCAAAAGGTTAATTTGCTATTTTTTTTTCAATGTTTGTCTGAGGATGTCAAACCCTACAAAGTTGAACCCTACAGAAATGCATGTAGGTTTGATATCTCATTAGCCCATCATGGCCCACGTACAAGGCCCAGTTATGCGGTGGATCGGGGTGCAAATATGTTTTTTTATGATTGACTGTGACACAAATGTTTTTAAATCAACTTTGTAATCGAGAGCGAAGCCACGGGATAGAATATAGATAGGCTATATTCTATCCCGCGCCGCGGCTTCGCTTGCATTCTTCGTAGTACGTCGACGCGGCGGAGCCGCGCGGGTAACTAGTTACTTAAATTACGTGCTTCTAGGAATTGGCTGGCAGAGTGATAAGCACCGAAACCTCTTAGTTATAATTTAACAAATACAATCAAAGAGTTTATAAGTAATTGGTTTCAAATGACCTAATGAGTTAAAACAACTTCAACATCAATGTAAATTAGATAATTTAAAGGTTTATTTATTAATTACACAATACAATACTTCATTATAATTTACATTCATGTCAAATAAAGCTATTTTTATTTATACAAACAAATAATTTACACAAGTACTACATATACAATAATTTTATTTGAAACAACTAAAACACACTTGGGAAGCAAATATTTAAAATTTAAAATATACATTTAGGATAAATTTCATTTTAGATTCTTCTCATATTCTCTTCTATGGCTAACAAAAATATACCACCTATTTTATGCTAGATTTCATAGTTGGATAGATGATCAGAGTAGCCTGAAAAAGCAATAATACTTTCTGTACTAGGTTTTTTCTAAATTCTGTTCTGGTATTACATAGAATACTTCACGCTTTTAATGTATAAATGTGTCCTGCAGTCTTATCGAAGTTTCACAACTAAGCCTTTAATTAGGTGAAGTGAGAGGAAGTAGCATCCAGCTAAACTTTCGACCTACCCTGTGGAAGACGGATAGAGTATATGATATCAAAGAAGAACATATTAATTTATTGAATAACTTGTGTACAAATGTAATAACTATAGACTAAAATTTACAGTTAGTTACGTATAAAAAGGATTCATAACCAAAAAACAGGAGACTTTTCGAAGCTTCTGATGTGTGCTTTGTTTGATGAGCACATAACGATGACGCTCTATTATTTGCCCTTTACCCTTAGCATCTTAAATTATTTTTCGTGGGTTGGCAACTAAAGAGCAGTATACTTCTTGTACTGTGGTACCCGCATGCCTGTCATCAGAAGTTGTTTGCCACCATGGTAAAAATTAGCATGTGGAAAACGTCGATCGTATTCCGTGGCACCGGTTATAAATAAGCATAGTGGCGAGGACGGGGCCTTGCGCGGCGATGGCCATATACGGCGCGCTTGCGGACCGTCGCTGCCGCCTCTGTGGACCGCAGAATCCTGCCGGTTAATCCTCTAAGGCGACATGGACGACGGAGGAAATGCTCTCTGTTTCTATGCGGAATTTAATTAAGACTAAGAGAGAGGGAGAGTAGTCGATGAATGTTGCCTAAAGAGCTGTGAATAAATAATACGTATATATTTATAACTTTTGGTAAAGGAGCGTTCGTGGCCCAGCGGCGCCCGCGTACCGCGTGCGGTATGCGAGGTTAAGCAATGTCGGGCGAGGTCAGTCCTTGGATGGGTGACCGCTTTGAGTGGTTACTAACTGAGCGCTCCCTTGCTTTGGAAGGCACGTTAAGCCGTTGATCCCGGTTGCTGTCTATGATAGCAGTCGTTAAGCCTAGTTAGAGGCCTCCGGGCGGCTTGAGAACCTCTAACAGTCAAGTTGCCCACTCACTTGACAAGCCTAATCCCAATATGGTCTAGTTTCCCCCTCGGTTTGGAAGGTCAGATGGCAGTCGCTTCCGTAAAAACTAGTGCCTACGCCAATTCTTGGGATTAGGTAGCGGTCCCCAGGCATTCTTCAGGATGCAACTGTACTGGGAATAACGCTAGGAAGATGATATATTTATAACTTTTACAGCCAGCAGGGCTCATCAAAAATAAAATAAACAAACGTGAGCCAAAATTTCTTACTCGAAAGTGGTTGAAAGATAGACTATTGAGAGCTATCAACACATTGTAGGAAGACTGGGGGAAGCTTTTTGGTTGAACTTTTGTCAAATGATGCGTAAAACTATTGAACAGATTACCCATTACATTAATTCTCAATCACAATTCAGATGCAATGCAAAGCTATCAACTAAACATGCATTGGTGTAGCTCATTCAATGGCTTGATTTACACAAAGGGCCGGACTGACTGCAGGAAGCTGTCAATAAAGATTGCACACGGGAATAGTGCACATTGCACAAGGTCGTGGTGATCAGGTTCAAGGGAAACATACTAGCGTTCTCCCCTAGGCGGCCCCTGTATCTATAGCTGAATAATTTTCCCGTCTTTCTTTTTTGCATTTGCGAAATTTTCTTATCGAGGAGATTGGTATCTCTACGTCAATATTCTATGATCGAAACCGCCGACCACATCGCCTTTCTTCACAAAATCAGCCCTATGGTTGGTATTTCACGATTTGTCTTTGCAACAAGTTGAGCTGAACCTCCGTTGTAACTTATATTTACAGCTGATTACGATGAACTCGTTACAACAACTAACTTACAACCAGTTAGAAATCAACTTCTATGATTGCCTCCACTCAAACTAAATAACATGGTTTGCGGTGTAGAGATAGATTTAACTTGGAGAAACTAATAGTGGAAATTGGAATTGAGGATCCTCCAACGGAATACTTTTATTTTGTGCGAGGAGCGGAATCCTATTTGCTGACAATAGCTTTAAGACAAGGTTTTTAATATTATTCGCTACTTCCCATTAACCTTCATTGCCAAATTGAGTAATACAAGTATTTATGTGACTGACCAACGTATCGATCTGCCTTGACGTCCCATCAAACCAGTAGCGTATTCATTAATTGTCGAATCAATTAAGGCCTTATTGTACTGAGTGAGCCAGTTCCTGCTAAAATTGAAGGTTTTATATAATTTTCTAGATAGTGAATTATGTCCTTATCGATAAACCTAAGGCTATGTATGATTCTTAAACGATCCCAACTGTCAACTGTGTGAATTTTATTTTTCTCCCAAAATATCATCCAGGAAAAAAACAATTATTCGAATCATCGGCGTCGCGTCGATGAGTTATGTAGACCAAAAAGCATGCATTGAAATCCCAAATGGAATAATTTTCCTTGGGAAATGGAGGCGAGTTGAGATTTATATTAACTCCAGCTGCTTGCTGTGCTTTACTATTAGTCTAACGCGTTGACTTCCTGATTCAAACTACTTTGGCGTGGTATCGCCACCCACTTGCTGGCCAAGGTTGCGTCATCGATCCGAGGGCCTCTGGCTTTGCACTACTGATGCTTATAACATGCCGTAGACAGGATTAGCTTGTTTTGGACGCTAATTTCGTTCCAAATTATTGTCAGGTCCTCGTTTAGACGAATTCATTGTTAAGATTAGCACATCGGGCGAAATCTAAGTGGAATTAAAGGAGAAACTACATCTTTGATGGTGGACGATTTCTATTGTTATTTATCGGAGTCTGCCGGCTTAGCTGAAAAGGTGATTCAGAATGACTGTCGATAAATCTGTATTGACGGGTTCGTTTGTTTCCCCAACAAAACAAGTCGGCGGATGAAGCTTTTCAATACGAAGGCCGCGTGGCAGTTGAGTCACAGCGAGCGGCTTCCCTGCCGGCGCGTGACGTCACGCGCGCGATGACCGACATACAAGCGATTTCGACTATCAGAATAACCGTACACGTTAGCTGCCGGCAAAAGTAGTTGTTGACAATATCGACGTGAGCGGCCTAACCTAATGGTTTGCGGTAGAGCGACCGTAGAAGCGATTAACCGTTTAGTTAGGCGGACATTAAACACTCGTTACTTTAGTGATGTGATGACTTCAATTCGGCCTTCAGTTATTTGTAAATGTACAGAACGCTTATTTAGAATCTGGCTCAATTCTACTCATGTGATTTACGTTTAATCTTTTTTCATTAGGACCAATTTTTCCTTTGGTTGATCATGATCACGTCATTATAATCATAAAAAAACTGTTATAGCTTTTTATTTTCTTTTACCGTAAAGGTCAATTATTGTGCTCCTTTCACTCCTATCAATATCAAAACAACTTAATGTCATAGACAAACTTCTAAAATGCGTGGGATGGTTTTACAGTTACAAAATATTTGCCAATCGTTAAGCGCTAGTTCGATCCTAACGTGTAAATTGACAAGCACTATGGAACTGGTTTTTCTAGTAACCTTCGCGACACCACGTGGGCGGCGCTTGAGGCCAAACATTGATCGGATTTAGTAGCCCACCAATGCACGTACTTTGATAATTTTGTACATTAGCCTTGATTGCCAAATTTCTCCGAAATGGAAATACCCTAAGGACATCTTTAACAACGCCGAGGTGTGAGATTTTACTATCAACTGAAAATCATCCACGCTGGAGGGGCAGCCCCATTGATAAACTATAAACCATACCATACATAACTTACATCACCTAATGCGTGGTCGGCATTTCAGTACTTCGCGGAAATTTACTGAAATTTTAGACTTTAGATTTATTCTTTTGTTTCATTAATATTAATGTTCTATTTTGCAAATAAATTTCAATGGATAATAAAATAGCTTTGTACGCAGCTGACTTTTTATTGCAAATTCCGAGCTTTGGATGAAACTCCCAATGCAGTCATTTTATTTTACTCGTTTTTCCCCAACCTGCGGTTTCAAGAATAGGCATAGACACTTTCGATTTCTTGTGATGTCATCAACTAACCGAGTGGGAGTCGCCATTGTAACACTATGATTTGCTGTAACGATCAATAAAACCTCAATATTCCTGTCCGAGCTAAACGTTTTATAATCTAGATTCCATCTAGTGCATACTTTACGTACGTTTATTGATTTCGTCATTGACATAGCATTAACTTGTTTGTATGCCTTTTATGAGTTGTGCGATGAATATAAATGTCCAATTGCATTTGAATTGGTTGAGCCTATTGACTTCGTTACGCTATTCCAATTCATGTTGTATCAAAGTAACATGATATTGAATTTTCCTTACATTTCAGTTTACCGTGTTAAAGCAATCAACAAATGACACCCGATTATTGGGTCTTCTGTTAAAAACTACTAGAACTATGTCACCCGGTCGATTCATAACAAATGCCTTCGTAAATATTACTAAGTATTACGACCCATTGATCCTTTAGCCTGAAATGTAGAGCAGCAGTAACAACATTGATTCTATAGCTACCACCAATCGAATTTAGGCCGTTCACAATACGATGTCCCTTCAATTTGGGCTAATGTTACCGGAAAAGTTCCTTATCTTTCAAAAGTGGAAACTAGTTCACTACTATCCAGTGTTTGTTTCGTTTTCCTTTTAGTTTATTACGTGATAGCAACGATTGCACATTATTGACCGGGTGAAACGAAGGTCTCCGTTTCAGCTTCGGCAAAAATGCGTTCGCAATTCTCAACCGATTCTATTGAAATTTGTGAGCACGTTTGATATATTTTTTGTATTGTCTGTTTTGGGAAATTTTGAAATTAAAAATAAACACGAGGTCTGCAGCCCACAGAGCCTGGGTTTAGTTATCGCGAGAACCAACAACTTGGCCTTTAATGAAAATGTTAGAATGGTTTGCGGTAAAGCTTTGTTCAAAAAGTTTCTCCAAGAATTCTAAAATGGATCCATATCTTGTGGCTTAGCAGCCACACCAGCGATTGTTAAATTCATTCGAAAATATTACTAATACATTGCTGAATATTCTTACACGTTATATTTTATGAATTTGTCCGTCTTTCTGCAACAGTGACACTTAATCCAAAAAAAATAATGAAAATAACAAAAGTTTTTTGTCATTTATAAAACCTCTGTATACGAGATTCTTTAAACTATTTTTGGTTGAGACGAGATTTCATTAATCTAGATGGATACAAATACAAAGTACATACAACAAATAAGCCTTCAACGCCCACGCTCACATTTAACCATTCGGTAACTACAAGTTCACATCAGCAGTCAGTACATCATCATCATTACAGACCTACCATGTTTAAAGACACTTGTATTTCCTTGAAAACTTTGTTTGTAACGTATTTTAGTGTATTGTCAACGCTATGGCAGCGCATTTTTGGTAAAAATAAAAATTAGGTACATTCAATCAATTTGATGTCTCGGCCACTTCGTACCTGTCACAGTGACAATACTTAATATGAAATCTCTAGCAGCTTTCATATTGTTTTTCACTGTGACAAGAGTACGAAAATTTTCACTGTGACAGAAATCAAATTGGTTTGACTGTACACGTCGTTTCTTGGAGGACGAATTCTACTCGAGTTTGTTGACCGTCAAACATCTTCGGACCCTTTTAATATTCATTACCTACTTTCGAAGCGGGCTCTTCAGCTCTTCTCTGATGCGCTTGCTTACTTGTACCTGTCCTTTTCAAATACTATCATTTAAATAAAAAGCCCCGCTAACAATATAAAAAACTCATACTGCACAACATCTTATTGAACGACTGTTGCAGAATCTATTTGTAAATGTTCTTTGAGTTGTGTGTTTTCTAAACCTTATTGTCTTCACTACACATAATAATTTTAGCAAGTTTCTGTCAAAGCCCCCGTGTGGTGCCGGGTTAAAATAGCACCACCCCCTTTCTTCCCTTGGGTGTCGTAACTGTCGTAAGAGTCGACTATGGGTGACTATGGGAACCAGGTTGAAGTGCAGTTTTGTGGGCAATGGGCTAGCAACCTGTCACTGGAATATCACATTTTTCCACATAAACTTACAATTGCTAAAAGTGGCACTAAAATTTATTTCGTGTGCTCTGCCTACCCCTTTTGGGAATATAGGCGTGAGTTTATGTTGTGTCTGTCAAAGCAATACATTATTGGCACACGATTTTTTCGACAGTCCTCTACTAATTGAGACTGTTCCAATCACGACGGTTTTATCTTGTGTAGTTTAGGTGTTGCTATTGCCACCATCTTTCTGTCTCCAACTTCTGATCAGCTCGGTGGTACATAATATTTAATTGTCACTGAACTTACATAAGTATCCAAATTTCAGCTCAATCGGATACCGGCATGTGGCTGAAAAAAGGATTGCAAATTTCTACCTGATAAACAGTCGAATAAAATAGGAACATGAACCTATTTATATATATTAACAACATACATACAAAAAGTCAATGTTACAAATTTCTCGACCGGACATGTAGTATTAGGACAGTCAATCTGACTATAGCCAAGCGTAACCCCCTGTAATCCTCGCCACGCATTGTGCAGTTCGTCGACACAAGTCGTTATCCTCAATTGGCTGAAGCCGTTTGCGCGACCAATTATCGAATTGTTCAACTTTATCGTCCTTTTTAGCGACGTTGAATCACTCTTCATTCAGTTAAGACGATTTTGTTACCGGTTTTTCCAAGCGGCTTTTGTAACATACTAGTAGCTTAATTTGGTGGCCAACTAAGTGCCTCTTAAATCTCCGAGTCGTGCAACCTGAAGCTATGTACCTCATTTTGAAGAGACTATCGCAGGCTGACAACCAAATGTCACTATGAAATCTGACATTACTCTTAAAAACATCGTATCTCAGTACTAAAACGATGCTGATGATAGTGATGATGATGATATACGAGTTTTACTTTAAATAGGTATTTGTTACTTAGTGAGTTTTGGTTGTCAGCCGACGATATCTGCTTTCCGTTTACTGCCTATAAATTGTCTATGTTGTGTGGAGTTGTGTACTTAATATTGTCGAGTCAGTATATCAAAAGCGAATAAATAGAGCGAATTTATCTAAAGCCTAAATGATATATTCTCTACACCTACGTTGGCTAGGTGCTGTTATAGATTTCCTATGACGACCAAGGTTGTTTATATATAATTTAGTTTCGCTGTCGTATCTCTTAATATATTAGGAACACCTGTTTTATGTTGCCTATATCAGTAAACATTAATTAGGTACATGTTTTTTAGAGAAATGACAAGTGAATGACATCCTTTTTTACCCGACTGCGCGACGCAAAGGAGAGTAATGTGTTTAACAGTCTATGTATGAATGTTGGTTCCTTTGTGGCACTAGAGACCAAACGCGTCGGTCGATTTTGATGTCGTATCTCTTAATATATTAGGAACACCTGTTTTATGTTGCCTATATCAGTAAACATTAATTAGGTACATGTTTTTTAGAGAAATGACAAGTGAATGACATCCTTTTTTACCCGACTGCGCGACGCAAAGGAGAGTAATGTGTTTAACAGTCTATGTATGAATGTTGGTTCCTTTGTGGCACTAGAGACCAAACGCGTCGGTCGATTTTGATGATTCTTACGTCAATCGATTCGTCTTAATTGTCCAAATGTCACTAAAGAATTTTTTTTACGCAGTCCGGTTTTTAATTTTGCTTGTGAAGCAAATAAGTTGAATTATAATAAACATTATATTATGATGCATACCATTTCAACTATATAACATTGCATCCTCTAATGTACAATGTTAAATAGTGGAAATGGTCACATAAGCATTTGAATTTCAACGACTCATATGTCCTTGGCAGTCCCTAGTCCATACACACCATGTCTGCACAGGGTTTAGCAAGACTTGCGTCGTGGGCGGCCGTGGGCGGCCGCATGGTTCCGTCTACACACCAACTTGGTCTCGAAACGACTTAAGAACACTCGAGAGACGAACATACATATTCCATTTTAGTAATTTGTAATAGTGATGTCATCCACTCTGCAGCCTCCGACTGGACTGGCAAAGCTAGATAAAGAAATTTGCTCGTTGTTGCTTAAACTTATTTTTGTGATCTTTATTCGTTTCGTTTCATGAAGTCATGTTTTCTAAAAATGCGTTCATGATTAACTTGGGTCATGTTATAGGGTATACTTAATAGAAATCAATAGGGTGAAATGAAGGGTAGTAATACAAGGTTTAATGGACAAATGTCTGTTTAGTCCCATACATAGCTACACTCGATTGCTTGCTACATTAAACCATATAGCATCAGTTAGCTTTTACGTATATAATTTCTATGGTTTTTACTTGAAGGTAAAAACGTGGCTAAAAGGCAGTAAAAGGCGCCGTCTGTATTAAAATAAAAAATAAATGTGTATGTGTTTCTGTACGAAAACGATAGCAAAGAGTACCCAAGTAAAAGTTATTGTCATACGATTGTTACAGGGTACATACAACCTGATTGTTACCTGCAATTGAATACCCGCTGCACAGATATAAACAATGTTAACAATCGGGGCAAATAAACAATCGTTATGTACGCTCGTTGAAATCCAACGCTATGATTTATGTTCTAAAGAATTTCTTAGTCGTGGGTGCAGTTAATCAATCGAATGCATTCTGCCAGGTCAGATGTATAAAAACGCGTATCGCTTCGGCATCTCATCGCCTAAAAAATGTTCAGAAAGCGTTCATAAATCTATTGGACAGATAAATTAGAACTCGAGAAAGACGCCGTACTTTTTCGCATCACCGATTGAAATCGATGATGTTGTCTTGCCCCTAATTAGACTGGTATCGTTGTAAATTTATTGTGGTTCCTGTGGTAATGGACCTCGTAACATACCTAGTTACTTTAGCAATCGGATTAAGATGTTACTGACCGTTTAGATAAAATAAATAAAATAAGGGAATTTCCTTCTAATCAATCTATTTAGTAAAAAAATAACTTTTCTGTTCACGTCCAAATCTGTGTAGGGAAGGTAATTAGGTAATGCACCAATGGACTTATTTATTATGGTTAAAGTTTGATTTTATTATTGAATATGAAACTGGGATTTAACTTTAAAACTCGTTAAAAGAATCCGTTAAATGATGTCTATGATAGTGAATTTGAAAGTGGGTTTTGGGAAGAGAACGAGGTAACCAAGTCATTATCTTATTGATTCTAGTTCTAAATAACCTGCTATCTCTTCTTCGGTACTAAAGTATACGGTGACCTGGATATTGCGTCAAGTTCGATTTAACATACTTTTTGCATTTTAATTAATTCATGCCGGCTTAATATGGCGACATTGCGTGAGTCCAATAAGCATACTGAGAGCGGAATAAAACTAGGCTTTAACTAATTACTACTTTGACAGTAACAGGATACTTTTGAAAATGTTATAGTGCCATTGCGGCCTACTTGTAGAATAAAGTTCATTAATCAAGTTTATTTCATTTATAATATTCTTGGCAATATACGGGTCATCTAGTTTATGTGATTTGTAGAGCCTTAATGATAACACGCGGCTGGTCGCAATTATTTCGAACATCCTGGTGGTATCTAAGAGGAAGTAAAGAAAATATAATAGACTGGAAATGTGTCCACCTCCAACCAGTCATAATCATCATCAGCCTATATATGCCCCACTGCTGGACACAGGCATCACTATGTTTTCCTTCACGTAAAAGCTAACGGTAAATATCAAATGCCATTCCGTACACGAGTTCCTATATAGGTACTCATTGGTAGGATTCAATTTCACAACCACCGCATGCTTGATCAACGCATTTGATTTAAATTTCCTCAGCCACAGATTTCTTTTTATTTTTAATTGCTCCCGTATCTCGTTGGGCCATAGATAACCCCCTCTAGATGGCCCCTATGAACGATTTAGTTCGAATCGAAAGTCACCAAGGTTAGCGGTATGTGCGGATCGCGGGGAGGTCGGTAACGTCGCTGCCATTGGCTGTTTCATAGAGCGCGCGCTTGGGTTCAACATGGCGTGCGCGGCGTAGGGATGGGACGCGTTGTTTATTACCGGCTTTTACCGGTAATGCCATTTATTTTAGGGTAATAATTTTAAATAGCGTATATGCTCATCTATTGACTTAGTATCTAGAATAATATTTTTAGGCAGCGCATAGTGTAATGTAGTATAGGTCGATTCACAAGACCTGGCGCGGAAAATGTATGAAACTGTCATTAATTTCATAGACATTCCGCGCCAGCTCTTGTGAATCGGCTTACACGGTTACAGCACTGATGAATGTAAAAATTGCGGAATATTTTGACGACCACTTTGGCTTAGTTGGTAGTGGTCCTGCCTACGAAGGCGGAGGTCCCGGGCTCGAATCCCGGCCAGAGCATTTATTTGTGAGATGAACGAACACGAATATTTGATCCTGAGTCTTGGAAGTTTTTCTATATAAATAAATTTGTTTATCTATATAAACAAATACAGTAGAACCACAAATATCAGTTACATCGGCAATCTTCGTTCACGCCGACGAGTGCAGACAAGTACCGAATGAAATCGAATGTACGACCAATTCAATAAAGACCTTGTTGCATTATACGTAAGGTCAAGGTAGAATATGCAATGACAGTTGAACTAGTGCTCTCGTGCTTCGCGCAGCCAGACAAAATGGCGGTCGCCGGCGTCGCGCGTAAATTGTTGGCCAATGGCTGTTGAGGAATTTACCCACGCAAACGCACTGCCTTGTGATTGGCTAAAATGTTTTCAAAAAGTTTGCTTACCAAGACGATTAAAAAAACCCAATTGTAATGGCTCCTTCTCCAACCGATTCCGAGATCCCTTATACTTCTTCGAGGTCCAGCATAGGGTCCACCTCGTGACACTAGTCCTAATTGCTCACCAAGACGAAACGAAAAACCAAATTGCAATGGCTCCTTCTCCAACCGATTCCCAGATCCCTTATACTTCTTCGAGGTCCAGCATAGGGTCCACCTCGTGACACTAGTCCTAATTGCTCACCAAGACGAAACGAAAAACCAAATTGCAATGGCTCCTTCTCCAACCGATTCCGAGATCCCTTATACTTATTCGAGGTCCAGCATAGGGTCCACCTCGTGACACTAGTCCTAATTGCTCACCAAGACGAAACGTAAAACCAAATTGCAATGGCTCCTTCTCCAACCAATTCCTTGATCCCTTATACTTCTTCGAGGTCCAGCATAAGGTCCACCTCGTGACACTAGTCCTAATTGCTCACCAAGACGAAACGAAAAACCAAATTGCAATGGCTCCTTCTCCAACCGATTCCGAGATCCCTTATACTTCTTCGAGGTCCAGCCTAGGGTCCACCTCGTGACACTAGTCCTAACTGCTCACCAAGACGATTCGAAAAAACCCAATTGCAACGGCTCCACCTCTAACCACTTCCGAGATCCCTTATACTTCTTCGAAGTCCAGCATAGGGTTCACCTCGTGATACCAGTCCTAATTGCTCACCAAAACGATTCGAAAAAAACCCAATTGCAATGGGTCCGTCTCTAACCGATTCCGAGATCCTTTATACTTCTTCGAAGTCCAGCATAGGGTCCACCTCGTGATACCAGTCCTAAATGCTAGGGAAATCTATGTCCTACTTAGTGGTAATACTGTTACTAATTTGTTATTTCATTAGATATACATACTCGATATTAAATAGCAATAAATATGATACAACCGGTTAATAAACTTTATAATAAAATAAAACTACACATTAACTACTTCCAAACTAAATATTCCATTCAACTACATTGTTATGTACCCGTATCGTACCTATAGCGTATAAATAAAATAGAACGAGACACTAATTTACTACATTACTACTTTAATTAAAAGAACACTGGCAACACTGACAGTTTAATGTAAAATAACTAATGACCTTTTCCAATAGAATTTCAATATTAATAAAACAGCGCAACAAAACGCGGACGAATACATAATTAATTGAAATCGAGACTTATACGGTAATGTCGAAAGCGTCACTGGCACATCACTAGCCCGAGCATGTACTTTCGTCAGAAGGGAGAGTATATTGACATTTGAATTGGTTGGAAAGGGACAAGAATACTTCTGTACTTCTTACTGGCTAATGTAAAATGAACTCCGCCTGGCAGAATAAAATATGCCTTTTGTAATTAATTTAACTTCTCTGTGAAATGTTATTCCGTCATTCTTGTACTTTGCTGTTCGAGAGCTTTTCCCACATAACTTTACACAGCAAAACACCATTTCTAATGGATAAAATCGATTTTCAATGCTCGTTTATCTGACGTACGTATAGATCGCGAACCTGGACGAGTCTGACTGAGAACGCGAGGCGTTTCTGCTTACATGTACTAGTGGTACATAGGTGAGGTGACCGCACGTCGCCCTATAATCTCCATCTAGAGGGGGTTATCTATGCGTTGGGCTCTTGAAAGGTGTATAACTTCCAATTTTTGGATACACAGATAGTTATATATTGGTCACTATCATCCCTCATTGAAGCATAAAGAGCGAACTCCCGATAAGATCAGCACTGGGGTTCTACTCCGAAATTCGAAATCCGAACTTCGTATGGTGGCGCCCCTTTCACTCTCCTGTCATACACTATATGAGAATCACGGAGCTCGGCGCGCAATGCTCTGTGCGCGGGCGCCGTCGTCTAGCCGGTTGAGACCGGATCGCTGACTCACCTGCAACCACTGCCGACTGCCACAAACAAACAGCGCTTGAACAGCTTATGTTGAATCGGCGATTTTTTTAAGCCTTTTTAATTTATTCGCTTGAATATAACCTGGTTTAAATTAAGTTGTAAAATTATGATATAACCTGCTCCTGGACTTATTTATAGTAGCTGTTTCCACAAATACTTCCTTATTGCTTTGCTTCTTTGATGCTATTCCTATTAGGGTTCTTCATTCGTTAAGCGTTTGTTTAAATCGTCCCAGCTGTTAGTCGACCGCTTTCATAGTGTATCAATTTAACTTAACTAACTGTATTTAAAAATAACAAAATGTAAAAGTACAAAGGCAAATATACCAGTTTTATAAACTATATCCATTTGCATGCAGGTATAGATCAGTTCCTTTATATTGGAAATCCATATGTGACTGGTAGCAAAGAATTGGCGACCGGAACACTATTCTCAAAATAATAATGTATTAAGGCGCTCAGCAATTGTTTTATATGTGGGCCACGGTCGCGGCGTTTTGCGAAATCACTATGCGAGCGGCCGGCTCATTACGGCTCCGCACCTACTTTTACTTTACACTCTCCTAGCGAAGGTTCGCTTCAGAAGTCGCGCGAAAAGAGAATCAACGTTGAAGAATTTTAGAAAGATATTTGAGTCTTTGATTTCTCATTTTTAGTGTTCTGTAGCAAAATAGGTTCAACGTGGCGTGGTCAAACGGAACACTTATGTGATAACTCGGTTACAGTCCGTCTGTCACAGCCATTTTTCTCAAAGACCGCTTCACAACATATAGTACGGTGAAGTTTTAGGAGTCGTAGAATTATTTTGCGTGAATGCCGTAAGCCCATAAATTACATCTTTTGTGTTCACATTGAACTTTTCCTTTCAAGCATTCTGAACATATCATTAAATATACATTCAGCATTTCTATATTCAGGTAAATTCTTACGACCGTGACCCTTATAATCACTTTGTAAACCGTTGTAGGTCTCCTTTGTATTGACCTTAGTCGGCATTTCACGAGTTTGACCTCCGCTTTAGCCGCATATCATGGTGACATTTCTGACCCTTGTATCGTCTAAGGGTAAATTCAAAATTGTACTTCGAAGCGAGTTGCCAGTAGAAAGTGGAAAAATAAAACTGACAGCAGTCTATTTTTACTATTTGCCTCAACTCAGCATTGATTTAATACTTTGTATTTATTTCATCAAGTCCTTTATGCGTCCGGCTTTAATGATAATTGTGAAAAGATAGCTATCAGTAGGAAACTATAAATCTATTTAAAGTTGTGATAAGCGTGTGATGAAACTTATACCGTAACGTAACTCGACTCCACGGAGGTAAACGCAAAGTATAGTTAAGTTGATGTTGATGCATTGCAACTGTAATTGCTCTTCTCTCCCTTGCTAACATGGTCGTGGGAATCTCGGTGCGATCTAGTTTTCTTTTCCTTTATTCACCGACTATAAATCATTAGGTGTCTTACACATTTCTTACTCATCTATAATAACATCATCAACATAGCTATCTGCTTTCAAAGAGCCGCCAGCGTAATCCGTAAGCATTAACATGTGCTACGCGCAAATTAGGTCACCATTACTTTAAATAGATTTGATATTTGTTCCTACAGCAATGTATACCGTCACGACAGCAGTTATGTGCGTTATATATAAACATACGGGTTTAACGTAACGAGCCCGACAAAAAAAATATTTGACCACGAGAGCGTCTCACCTTGATGGCCTACACTTTGAACTAGTGAATTATAATTACAAGCAAATTGTGTCTTAGATGTAGGTTGAGCGCAGAGAGAGTTTATGGAAATTCTCAGCGTTATAACACCTCGTTGAATGAGCATATGAACTCGCTAGGAAACGCAGCCAAATTATAATTAGCTCACAGCGATGCGTTAACAGGTCAATGACACGCACAGCACGCGACCAAATGAAACTGTAACTGGCTCAACAATATGCCAATAGATAGTGATCTTCGGCCGTTTATGATTGTCAAGCCACGAGGGGCCCCTTTTGACTGGTGGTCATGGTTACATATTGGCAGTTGGCCATGTATTGGTTGTCACCGGTAGAAGTACTCGGATTAACCGTTCATATAAAAGTTTTATGCGTCGTTTTTGATGCATCAACCTCGCGTAATATGAAAGAAAAACATGATTTTTATAACTTGAAGGTCGCTGAAATTAATCTATACTATACTAATATTATAAAGCTGAAGAGTTTGTTTGTTTGTTTGAACGCGCTACTCTCAGGAACTACTGGTTCGAATTGAAAATTTCTTTTTGTGTTGAATAGTCCATTTATCGAGGAAGGCTTTAGGCTAAACAACATCACGCTGTGACCAATAGGAGCGACGACGCGGACGATGTTTCGGGCAACAGCTAGTCTTTAATAATTCTGATTTTACGTCAGCAAGTCACAAATAATGTTTTATTTTAGAAGCCTGTATTGATTACCTACTATAATTTGAAAGCTGTTATCTAAAGTCATGCGGACGTGCAGACGCGACGTCTTTTTTGATTCCTTTGGGCGCCCGTCAATAACTGAACCACTTTCATAGGTTTTGGTTATTGAACTTGACAATCGACTTCTTTATTCAGTTGATTAGCTTCCCACTACTCTATTCAAAGTGTCTTTGAACGTGAAGCGTTTTTGTATCTTTTTTACATGTTGTGCTGCCGCTTTTTGCCCGTTTTCGGCAGTTCGATACACTTTCGTTGGTTCGGTCGCGGAGTGTAACCATGGTAACTACGTATTCGATAGCTGCAGCGCAGTATATCTAGTCCCAACACGAAGGGGACTCGTGGCATTCCTATGTTACAAGTTTTACAACATGCTGTGAACGCTAAAATGTAACGCGCTCTTTAATTAGACTAACGCTGATGAGATATTTGCTTTTGAAGCCGTGCTAATTGTATACATCCGTTGGAATGGACTCTTTTGGTCCGCTCGTCCACTGGATTGACATTTGAGTCTCGCTCTCGCTTGCGTTTTGAATTCTATTCGTAATTAAAAAGTCTACCCTGATCTCCATAATGGAGATAAAGGCGAGGAATAATTAAAACTCCTGACAATGGTAGAGAAGCACCTTAAGGAACTCCTAATTATAACCTGCGAGGGCAAGGTCGCCGACCTTCCTCACGCCGGCTGGGTTTATTAGCGTGCGTTTCTCACGTCTCCTGAGTCAGTAAATGGGGTTTATGGAGGGGGCAGGCGTGGAAAGGTCCAAATCTACGGGTTGGTAATAAATAAATGTGTAATAAAAATTTCGCGAATGGAATCGCGAGTTAAGACGGTAATATATTTGAGAAATGGAATTCCCGACCTTACCGTAGATGTATAGTATAAAAACAATCTTAGTTTTCAAGTTTATTACGAATCGACGACTCCTTTGCATGAAGAGTTTAGTAAGAGGTTGTAATTTCAATTAGGAGATAATTTCTGGAACTACTTATCAGATTACAGACAATCTTTCACCAGTATATAGAATAGATGAACATAGGCTAATGTATTTTATTCTGTGGCTTTGCCTGCGTTCCTTGTAATACGCGGGCGGAGCAACACGGGCAGCTATATTCAATAAACTTACTGCAAGGTCAACCCACATTTATAATTTTTGTTTTACCGTTCCATATTCGCGTATACTGTACAAATTGTAAATGGCTAATGTAAAAGCCAAAGGCGATATTGCCGCGAGTCACTGAAAGCGTGCCGCGTTTGATATGAATGCTTTTGACGCGCACAATGATGGGATTTGGCAAACATACGGTAGTAGAAAATCACATTAATCTCAGTCAAAGGTGACTAAAGTAATTTGAATATGTCTGAGGTAATGGGGAAATATACCTTTGGAATTATTTCTAAGGGAAATAAGAGTGTGTATGAGTGTGCAATGCAATGTTCGAAAGACAAAAATCGCTCTTTAGCGATAAGACCGCCAATTGTTTACCGTTATTTTACTCTTTTATTACAGTTGTTTTATTTTCTTTTTGTGTTGTTTTATAACGGCTCAAAGATAAGATCTTGGGATCTCGATGAGATTTAGTATACAATGTTGTAAGATGGCAAGAACTTCTTTTAGCTAAGCCCCATTCCCGGGATAACGTTTCCGCCAACCCTTTTCACTAAATAAGTCAAAATATGATCAGTACATATGCATATTCGAGACAGAATAATAAATTATGACAGGTGAATAAAAAATGTTCTATCTTACTGAATGTACAGTACAGTAGCGGAATGTAAAGAACTCTATTTTAATGCTGATGCTGTTAAGGTCGAAAAGTGGCGATCTTATTCATTCCGCGATTATACCTTATTGTGAAAATCGAAATGAATTTTGCAATGTATTTGCCTTGTGGCTTTCGTGTATGTCGAATAGAGTTTTGCTTTGCGTATGTGCGCAGGCCCCTATTGTGATAAGGCCGTACGCCCCAACGACCACATTATTCCGAATACAATAAGCGAGAAAGCACCGTGTCATCGCAATCGTTCTCGCTTTCACGATACTCGAATATTATAATGCTCACTGATAATATGTACAGTCAGGGAAATTTGAATGTTTGTCACAATAAAATAGAGTCCAACATTAAAATTCCTCGACTACCTACTCACAAGCATATCTTAAATTAAAACCTATTCCCCAGGCCATTTTAAATTCAATCTTATATCACTGTCTTAAAGTGTTTGACAGAGACAAGCTTTTGTCGCTTTATCTGTACATATACATATAGTATCCCGAAACCAAAATGAAAAATAAGGTAACTGAGATAATGTTATCTCTTTCACATTTGCTTGAACGCCTTGAACTTACGGAGTCTTTCGTATTTTTTAACGATTCCAATACTTTGAATCATCTGTACTATGCACGACAAAAGTATCTTATATGGCGATGAAACAAATCTTGTACTCTTAGATTCAAAAGGAGCAAGGATTGACAAATAAATATATTTTCATATTAACGGCATTATTTTATCAACTGACAAGGTTCAGGATGGATCATAAATCACTAAACACGGTCAAGTATTCCCAAGAATCAATTTTAACCTACCCGACACTATCTGTTGATGCTACACTGAACTGAATATGTTTTAGATTTGATGCCAATGTATTACGAAATATCAGTAACATCTTGAACGTTTACGGTCGTTTTGAGTTATGTTTTACGACTGATAATTCCTAATGCTTGTGGGTTCATGATCTTCGCCGAACAGCATTACTGCGCGTCGTAATCTACATCTGCCTGCTGCTTTATTTTAATTGACATTGAAGAGTTTTTAAACTGGAAGGTTCGACACCAAAATCTCTCGTTGAGACAGAAAACTCTTGAAAAGTTCAAACACAATAGGTTTTTTCATGTGTAATTTAAGAAAATCTAAAGCCGATTTTCGTCTAATTTAGTAATTAATAACATTGTCCTGTTATCTTAATTAAATACGTACGAATTTTCAACTTTGACTCCGCGCCATTGGACATATGCAAGAGTTCTTCCAAGAGTTCACCCATTCATGCTTGTATAATAGTAATTTGCCATTTCGTCATCAATTCTATATTATATCAATACAAATCGATGTTAATAATTTTCATAGAATACAAATGTTTAGGTACTTCAAACTTTAAGTTTACAAACAGTCATTTAAAATTGCAATCAAACCGGTCTGTTTCCTTTTAATGTAAAAACGTAAAACTTTCCCTCGCATCCCGACAGGAACTCCAAACTTGCTGTCTAAACACATTACAGCATACTTAATGCGTCTAGCCGATCTTACACCAGGAAGTTTATCTGACTAAGCGTATCGGATTAAAATCAAATTTACATTTTTTCGCGTGCTTCCAGCTTAAACCAAGAAGTGCGCACAACTAAAATAAGTTTAGTTGGAATAGTAACGGAATGGTACCCACAAGAAGGCCTTATAAGGAGAGGCAGACCACAGATGGCCAGATGACATAAGCGAAGTCGCCGGAAAAACTTGGAATAGAGTGACGAGGAATAGACGGGAGTGGAAAAGGCTAGAGAAGGCCTTTGCCGAAGGGCAAACGGACATACAACGGAAGAGGAAGACGCAAATCATAGAAAACTAAAAAATACATAAGTCCGAATAAAAGGCTATTAATAAATTAATAATAAATAGTTGGAATAGACCTCTAGACACGGATATATCCTAATATCCGCCGCCCCATAGAGGCATAAGCTGTATCTCTATACTGCCTTTGTTTTTGTCCCTCTGCAGGCTATTTAATCTCTTCTGCACATTTGAATAGGTTGGCACAAAAGCGAGGCTTCACAGCTTTATGCAGTGACATAGATTAAACTGGGAACTGATTGTGCACAAAAATGTCAAAATACATTAGTTAGTGACTAGATATTTGGCAGTGTTATCCGTACTACCTTTATCATACGAATTTTAAATGAGATTAATTCGGTTTTTAACTTAAACTGTGTCTATGTAGGTATTGTTTATGAAATGTGTGTTCTTGCAGTACGTATTGAACTCGCTAAAACAGCTGTGCAAATAAGATTTAGAACTTACTGCAGCTTGTAACCATGGAGTTAATATTCAAAATGCTACATTATAAAACTTGAAAAATATAGTTCTTAACATCTTCCGTATAAAATTTTGACTGTATGTAACATTATTGATCGAGCCAGCGAAGCGTCTCCGTTTCGGCTTTCGACAAAAAAAAATTCGTATGTCTGTCTGTCCGGATGTTCTCCTCTACAGGTCGCATTTCCCAACGGATTCTCGTGAAATTTTGTGAGCAGGTTCGATAATTATATAGTTTTTTTTTGTCGAGTCAGTTTTTGGCAAATTTAAATTTTGAAACAAAGAAAAAATTTTTTATACGAGGTCTATAGCTCACAGAGCCACTAGTTTAATAAGTACTTTATCCAAAAGTGACTCGGTCATTTGATTCTTCCTTTGAAATATCAAAGGCTCATTCATATATTTTTTCATTTTAGTCATTCTAAAAGTATTGTAATTGTGATTTCCAGGCCGCATTCACTCAGCCATCGTGTCCGGGGTCAGCCTGGAGACCCGGTCGGTCACCGTGGAGTGGTACGAACGCGGTGAGACCAAAGGCAAGGAGGTGGAGATCGACGCCATCCTCGCGCTCAACCCGGAACTCGTGGGCGCGCGCCACACACCGCACCTCCAGCCTATGCCTAACAAAATCACACGGGTAAGCTCTTTGAATTTATAAGCGCCTGGTAACTTGTACTGAGACTGTTAAGTTGCGGGTAATCTTTCGGGAAAATTTAATTTTTCATATGTTCCTATTGCGTAATTGGAAATTTGTTTTTGTGATTGTATAATGAGATTAAAGGCAAACGTAAAAGAATCCGAGATATTGATGTAAAACGGCTGCGGTATAATTGCCGAGGACAATGGTAAATCAATTTATTTTAAATAGCCACTAATTTCAATGTTATAGTTTTAAAACGGCGGAGCCTGTTTGTAATCAAAGTATTTGCATACATAACACACGTGCAGAGATGCCGGAAAGACCCTGATCCATAAAATTGAGGCAGGTCTTTGTACCACTCAACCGTGTCGCAGCTCAGTCAATGACCACGCTCGCTTGCTTGCTGAACTATTCGCCTGTTACTACTTAAGACTATAACGCTTGCGAATCCAGTAACACGAGTAATTTAATTTGCTACTAATCATTACTAAACCTAAACATTCGACTGTATTAATAGTTGGCGTTGCGTCATCACGTATTAGTTAGTGATTATGATTAAATTGTGATGCAGGATTGTATAGATATGTTACAAGGATGACGCAAACAACCTTGTCTTCTTCAGTGCTTCCAATTCTTGGTAGGCCAGTCGTTTTAGCATAGTACAACGTTAGTAACAGTAGAGCTGCTGTAGGTAATTTTGTATCAGTTGACTAAATATTGGGCAACAAGCACTAAACTATTAGGGATATTTATGTAGTGTAGCCGTATTATATTGTTACTTATATGTATGTGCTTAATCCAATATCAGATAAGTGGCAATTTCACATGCTATCTCTACACTTTTGGACTAATCGATTGCAACCCACATTAGCGGGTGAACCATGAAGTCAACATAGATATCGATTAGCTGGCTGCTTCAGCGCGTACCAAGCCGCGATCACTCGCATTGTTTGCCCACAAGCACGTTGCTATTCGACGCACAGTCCTTCGCCTCAACCCGGGAAAGCATAATGTGTGTAACACCTATGCTACCCTGGTACCTAATAATTTCGAAAAATAAATCAAGATAGTTGGCCGATTACCAGTGAAATTCGCTCATCAATGGACGCAACATGGTGTTACGTCTATCATAGAAATTCAAGAACAATGTAGAAATGTTCCCATACATCATAAGCTGGCAGGTGATCATTTTAGTTCGGTGCGAAAACTTTTTGCTGATGTACTGAATGATATTACTATTCTTGTAAAGCACGCAAGATGTGTCCTCGTAGGCTCTTATTAAACTGCATAAAGTTCGCGCACCTGAATCGTAGATAGTTTTTTTAAATTACCACTGTTTCTAAGGCAACGCGCACGCCTCTCAAATCACAAATCACAACAGGTAGTGCAACATAGATTTTCACACGTGATGTGTCCGTGTTTAGATTGAAATAAAATGTCCTATCGATAGGACTCTATGCATAATGTTAGGGTGCTCATAAATATTCACGTGATGTCTGTTTTTGATAAATAGTACACCGAAACACTGAAGTAGCGGCTATCGATGTTTACCACAACAATGCATTAGTCGCGTGCCGGCCGCCGGTCAGATGATTGATGCTCAGCGACCTTCTGACTTGTACGGCTGTCTGACGCACGGCTCGCATCGATTTTCTATGGCGCCCTATTAGCACTACAGTTTCACTTTCCACTCGGACTGGAAGACGTTAGGGACGCTAGTGTTCCGCAGATTCGATACGATGACCATGTCAGACGACGCTACGGATAAACCTGTAAGTTTTACTCTTAATTGGAGTTCGATCGGTCTCGTGAAAGCCTAGATGAGATTAGGCTCGGCCTGCAAAAAGGTATTGCGAAAGCATTACGCGCGATCGACTGAGCACTTTCTCTGTTCGGTTTTGTCTCTTAGGTGTCTACTTTTCACCCGGACATCTCCCGCAGAGTCCCCCACCGATTGCAATTTTCGAAGTACTCAATAGTGGGTTAATTTAAACGATCGTTCGAACTCCAATGTCTCTATTGACCGGGCATGCTTGTGAAGGACGGCTCGGGCTCCTCGTCCGACGACGGCGGGTTCCTGGCGGGCGTGGAGGGCGAGGCCGCCGCCGGCGACTCCGGCCACACGCTGCCCGTGCGCAACTCCCGATCGGTACGGCTACATTCGCACGGGCTCCGGATGAGAACCGCACCTGACGTGAATTCTTGTATATCCGGATTTCGTCTTGGATATTTTTTCTTTCCCTACCTTCTGGCTTTCCCAACTTCAGGAAATATAGAAACAATGTACCTAATTTGTGATTACTCTGACACCAATGAAGTATTCGCCGAAGCTTGACGATTAATTATCGAAAGAGATTTTCTAAGCGATATCTGAAATACGAAAATTCACGACATCACCGAGGTTCTTCCACACGATCCGAAAACTTATATTTTCACACTTTTTTTCTTTCCGTTGCTCAACGATCTATGATTTGCACATGAAGTGATCAGCTTGTTTTGGTTTCTGGTCGATTGTGTTATTGTCATGCTGGTGGCTATACAATGCTATTCGGTCCGCCCTGCCGTGACAAAAACTCAATCCGATCGATTGTTCCGTAGTTGTATTGTGAATATTTGAGGCAATTATTAATATTACACTCGTAATATAGTAAAACGCTACCTTGTAACGATTTTGTTTACAATTACACTTATTTAATGGCATGACATCATGTCGGCACTGATTCATCTTCCCACACCAATTCTAAATGGACTGTTTCTTTCAAAAACGGGCTATCACTTACGGTACTTGTGTAAATATACTGTTTATTTCTTGGAACATTTAGAGAAGCAAGGGCACCATTAAAAACACCAAGTAAATATCTGCTAGGGTGTCGTTATAAATATTTCTTCACAATGCAAATCTTCTAAATGGACCCAAGTTATTTCATGGTGGGTGGTGCACGCAAGATAATAACAATTGTGCACACCATTCTAAAATTTGGCACCCCATTGAAAAGTTCTTAATCAGTGTTTTTTTTTTCAGCATAAAACTGACTTCTAGACTACGTAATGATTCCGGTGCTAGGCTAGACACCAGGTCCCTATCTCGTCAATAATATATGATAATTTTAACTTGACAGTGACAATTCACAGTCGTCAATTTACAGCAAATGGTCATTATTAGGTGGCAATGGCTAGTTGGCGAAATAGGGACCATACCCTACTTCAACAACAAGGACACCTGTCACCTGACATTGACAATTCGCCGTACATTTCTGGGTCGGCAATACAGGGTGATTCAGGAGACGTGAGCAGGACCAACACTACATACATAGTAAATGGCAATGAATCGTTCACCATTGTATTTAAGTGAAACACCCATACCTTTTTCCTGTATTTTAATTTTTGTTAAGTTAAAGTTTAATTCTCTACGATCATGGTCACCCAACAACAACTGGTT
Organism: Notocelia uddmanniana; assembly: GCA_905163555.1. NCBI lineage: Eukaryota > Metazoa > Arthropoda > Insecta > Lepidoptera > Tortricidae > Notocelia > Notocelia uddmanniana. The sequence continues at coordinate 5,991,919 of LR991057.1, forward strand.
TATAAAGATTAAACCTCTAACTGTTATGACAGCACTTTAATTACGAAGAAAGTAAATTGTCACATTGAGTGAGATACGACATTTCAAAAGTAATCGGACTCCGATGACATTCAATTTGTCACGGATCACTTGACTGAAGTATTCTGATTGTAGAGTGACCATGAATTTCGTAAATAATTTAAAACATTTTGTTTTCAACACTAAAGATAAATGAATGTTAATTTCACTAATAGCGGTACGAAGCAGTAGCTTATGGTCTAGTGAATCCGTAGTGTTGAGCTTGCTCACGTCTCCCGAATCATCCTGTATAGGTAATTGTTGTAAACAATGATCGTGACTGATATTATTACATTACACCTTAATATGTACGTCAAGCTTCACAGGTTCTAAATTTCTAATAGAGTGCCAATTCGCGAAACTAATATAAAACAAACGGTTAGACATTATAAATTATCAGAAAACCTCTGGAATATAATACGTTTACTATTCAAAGTTGGCAAAATCACACCATGTAATCAGTACCTATAGCACGAAACAAACATTTATTTATCACATCACATTTATATCTGTATTAGCGCCTACTGTCGCTAATTCGCTATCACTCGCTTTGGAATTCTCTGCCGGCGTCTGTATTTCCGAGTTCATATAACCTGGACCTTTTTAAGGCACGAGTGAATAGGCATCTTCTGGGTGAGCTCGCTTCATCGTCGGCCTCATCTTTGCCTCCTGGCTAGATGCTGGCCAAGAGCAATCCCATATTTAATAAAAAAATAATAAAAAAAATTTAGATGTTCATGATTACTTTGTTTGCTACGATGAATATGAGGGTGACTAGACTAATGTTATCATGTTTTTTATCAAAGTCAGCAGCCCGTTGTAGACTGGGGCGTGTCTAGTAATTAAGTGTACGTTACATGTTGTTAACTTGTTAATACCATAATGCGATTCATAAGGGATAATGGATTGTGAAATGGAGCCAGTATTTCAACTTATAGTGATTGGATTTCTTCATTATACCACCACTTTCACTTTCCTTTTTTTCCACAGACTAGTGAATAAAATGGTGTTGATTGCAGTTATTTTCTAATCAGTTCGATAGATAATTTGTTTCATTTCATATAGTTTGTTACATTATATAGTCAAATTTGTCGCATACTTGTACGAGCGCTTGTACAACGTCCGTTAAAAAGAGAGAAAGGAATCGACTAAGAAGATCGTAGGTAATAAACATTTTTCATTGTAGGAACCAGAAAGTGGTGTCTTTTTTTAACGAACATTGTCTAACCGCTCTTGCGAATAAGCGCTAATTTATTTACGGTCGATATACGGTTCGAAAATGACGTGGCCTTGATATTAATTTATTATACCTACTTGTTAATAGCATACTTTTCTATATAATTGTCTTTACCGAGTACTGTAGAGCAGTATCTAATCTTAAAAGAAAAAGCATGCGAATAGGTAGAAAGGTGTATTGGTTATTATTTGAATGTCGTGAATAGATCGTTGTTTTTTTTTCAGAAATAAAATATAACTGAAATATAATGTAAACTCGCTAATTATAATAATATATTCCTAAAATAGCACACGGTTCTACAGTTTTTTTAATCCTGTCATAATCTTTATTTAATTTTACATTTAAACTGCATAAATAACAGTTGAAAAAAAACGTTACCAGGTTTTAAATTGGGCTCGTAAAAAAAACAACGGAGCGAAATATCGCAAAAAACGTCATTTTTGGATGTTGATATTTTTATGATTGGATCCCGGAAATTACTTATATAGTTGGGTTGACTTGGTAATAAGTATATTATGTAACTATAAAAAAAACCTTATTGCGGTTATTAAATTCAGGATGACCCGGAATTTTCGACCGCGAGTGTTGGTACACGGGTTACAGCTTGACAGCATTTCTGCTAATAAGTATCCTTGGATTTGACAGCAATATATCCAAACGATTGTACGCGTAAGGAACAGAAGTTGTTACCCTGTCGTATGTATTTGGCACAGAGTCAAAACATACTAGATCTATGAATGCTGGCGCCATCGGAAAGCTGCTTGTTGTTTGCTGTGCGGCCTAATTCTATGTATGTATGTATAATTATTTATTGTAGGTACATGAGTAGAACACAACAATAAAACAGTAATGACAAGAATATTTCAGGAATATTTCATTTATTGTCACAGTTGACATATGTACAAAGGCGAGCTTATCCCTATAAGGGATTGAATAATAATTGAAACATTTCTTCCGGAATGTCTTACCTATTTTGATAAATTAAGTACCTATTGATAAAGTAAGTAGGCATTTATCAACTTAACACGTCCGTAATCTCTACCAATATCTAATGTTATAGTTAAATATACATTGCTTTTGGTGGGCAGGAAAAGATTCTGTCTTTGAAATGAACTTAGTAGATCCGGATAATAGTTGCCATTCTTTACTGTTGCCTAAAATATACTCGAGGACAAACGATACGGGCCCGTACGAAAAACTAGAATATCTCCAAAATTAATAGAGCGGTATTAATAAAACTGTATGCTGTAGATAATTTAACAACATATGTTGAAAACGTTGTTCGTTTATTTATTAAAATTTCATAGGGTAAAATATCAACAATTCTTGCGTTGAAAAATTAAAAGACGTTACCTCACATCATCATCATCCTAGCGTTTTTCCCAGTACAGTTGCATCCTGAAGGATGCCTGATGGGGCCTGCTATCTAATCCCAAGAATTGGCGTAGGCACTAGTTTTTACGAAAGCGACTGCCATCTGACCGTTTAAGGTTTTTTAATATTATACTATATTAAAAATATTAAAATCTCTTTAACATAGAGTTATTTTCATGCATGTATGACTGATTACAGAGGATTTTGTCATTGACCCTTATTATTTGATCGCGAGTGTAGTTGAGTTTTACAGCATTGCAATTTGGATACACAAATACAATAGTACAAAATGAAGGAATACGTTATATCAGTTTATAGTATTGCGAACAATATGTCATAAATGTATAATATGTATCACCATATTGAGTGATGCCTATTTTATAATATTACTACTAGCGCCATCTATATGTTCCTTCTGAAACTGAACAGCAAGTGTAAACTTTTTGTAGGCAGTAGAGTTTCCCAGCGCCATGACTAAAACACAAAACTTATTGTTTACACATTTAAACAATTTCAACTATAGCTGTGTTCGAAGTTTTCATACTCCAAACGCATCCATAGTTCAATAGTTTAAGAGTCGCCAGTACGCTCAGCTGAACTCGATTCTCCATACAAACGTAGTTACGCTCTCATTTTAAAACTCCATGCTATAATAACAGGAAACTTTGTATATGCAATGGGAGCCGCCATATCTAGGTCGGAAATTAGTTTTTGTTGCTAGAAATTGTAATAGAAAAAAATACAGCGAGGTTTTGAGTTTTTTACGTCTTGTATGAAAACCTCAATAATCTCTGTATTTATTCTCCAGTATAATTTCAAGCAACAGAAACTAATTTCGGACATAGATATGCAGGATCCCATTGTGTATACAAAGTTTCATGTTAATCTAGCACGTAGTTTTAAAATGAGAGTTTGTACATATATACAAACAATTATTGTCATGAAATAAATGAATCTGAATCTGAATCTGTATGGAGTGGAGAACCGAGCTCACTGCGGACTCTTAAACTGTCCGACTTTTAAAATAAACTGCCGTTCCATTTAGAACCTTCCAGCTCGGACAGTAAAGTCGCTTTTTGAACCAACTATTTTAAAACAATTCTGTCAATTCAAATGATTTTATGCATACCCACTAACATACTTTGACGAAAAAAGTAGATTTTCGCTACAATGTACCTAACGTAGGGGATTCACTAAAATATCTGAATTTGATTCCACTGCCTATTTCAATATAAAAACGACCCCCGGGTGCCCTGGGGGCTGAGCCTTATTAAGTTTCCTAGCGGGATCGGGAAGTAAATTGTTCCAAATGGGATCGCAATTCTACAACAATTACGTGTCTGGAGTCGTCCGTGTAATTGCCTAGAATGAAATAAGACTATTTTATTTCGGATTCCAGTTTTAGTACAAGAATTACTTATTATGATTAAACGTTACCTAACTTGCGACTGGTATGTAACCTATTTAGGAATTCTTATTATGGAAAGCTTTAATTCTTTTTATAGTCTTATAATGTGACTTACGACTTTAAATTAATTAGAAATAGAAAGAGACTTTAAATTAGTATCTAATTATACTTTTTAACTGTTAAGCAGTGTTAATTTCCTATAACTTGTTGTTCTCCTCGCAAAGTTAAGGTGTTTTTTTTTTATAATTGGTATCTGGGCGACCGAGCTTTGTTCACGTTTTACCGAAGATGAGATTAATTGATGTTTTTATGTAATACCAATTTTCCAAAAGACCTACCTGTGTTTCACATATAAAAAGCTGATTCAGATATGTCAAAGTAATAAATAAGTCACAAACCCAAAGTTGTTTTTCTCCAGACTGGTAGGAAATGTACAGGATTCTCATTTCGCCGAGGTGATCGAGTAGAAGAGGAAATTACGAGCGCATCCTACATTTGGCCTAGTTGCATTCGTAATACGGTTTGCAAAGCTTCGAACTTAGACCATAAATAGGTTGTTGGGAATTTGATTTTGTACAAGTTCTTTTACTGATTGTGTTTTGTTTTTATAATTTTTGTATGGATCAATTAGGTAGTTTCCTGGGTAAAAAATACCTATTATAATTAGTCCGTCAGTTCAATTATCAAAAAATATTTGACACGATTTTTTCCTTTTGTCAATATAAGAAAAAATTACAAAGATAAAGCGTGTCAAAGTTCAGGAGTGGGGGCTTTTGACGTCACGCCGTGCTCGCCAGTAGGAACTTTAACGGGCTATATCTTCATAACTTTTTTGTTTAATCAAATACATTTCGTTGAATTTAACCGTATCGCACCAGTTATACCTTTATTCTTTTTATTTTAAAGTAACTGGTCATAACAGTGAAAATAAAACACAGTTGACAAGCGAAAAATTAAACCTAGTTGTACAATTAAAACAGCCAAATTAACCCTAACAACGCATTTGATCCGGAATTGGCGTGGTCAATGTTAATTTTGACGACCGATTGCCAACTGGGTCACAGACTAGTCACTACCGATTATAATCTAATTTAAGACACTCAAATGGATGAAATGTTAACAAGTTTTATCTGGTAGTTCTTAAATAAAGGCAATAGATAATTAGGATGGGAGTTCTTGTATTAAATCGTGTCACGTTAGGCTGTTAACAAATACTCTGTGTCTACTATTCTTTTGTTGATTTCATGGGTCATGGCTTAGCAAATTTTGTGATTTGTTGTACCTTCCAAGGAATATATTAGCTTTCAAGTTTTCTGAGATGGTCAATGAATAATAAATGATTTATTATTTGTACTTTTTCCGCGGATCTTAGTCGTTATTAAATGTGTTACCTTTCTGGCAGCGTAATTTCCTTACTGATGCGATTAGGTTTAAACCTAATATGCATAACATGGTGTCACTATACGGATAGTAAACCATCAAAATATGCTAATTAATTTGGTAATAACTAAAGTTTAACAAAACAAAAAAGACAAAAGACTTCCAAAATTTGGAAAAAAATGTGTTTCTATCGCCTATGTCTAATTTACATGGTACCAATAAAATCCTTATGTTAAAAAGTATATGACAACTACACATATGTATTTGTAAAGCCATTACGAGAGCCGCTAGCGGCGACCTACTTTTGTCCCAAATTTTTGGTTTATGTTGTGCTCTAACTGTAGTTGGTCACATAATTGACTTTTTATCGTCTCTAAATATTGGTCATTTTTTTTGTCTGCCGGCCAATCAGGAATTGTCCTTTTTTAACTTCCGACGCAAAAAGAGAGGGGTGTTATAAGTTTAACGTGTCTGTCTGTCTGTGGTATCGGAGCTCCCAAACGGATTAACCGATTTCGTTTAGTTTTATTTTGTGACATAGATAATTTTATCCCGAGTGTTCTTAGCCATGTTTCATGAAAATCTGTTCAGCCGTTATTGAGATATTGAGCTTTGAAATGAAAATGTCGGGGGTTTTTCAAGTTTTCTAATTATATCAATAAAGAAGGATCCTTTGCTGACCTGACACAAATATTCCTGTATATTGCTCCGGTGTAAATCTATCTGTAATATATAGGTCGGGTTATGTTATGTCAGTGTTATGCATAATAGACATCACGCAATGCACGCGATTCCTTAGATGCAGTCGCTGAAGTGCCTTTGTTCTCTTAATACATGCTTCCTGTGGCAGTGAGAAGAGATTCCAAAAAATTAATAAGTCAAAATGGTCAAGGAGTTGTCAAATTTGATCCGTTTAAAATGAAATGCATTCAAAAGTGACTTATGAAGTTACGACGAAACCACGTTTTCGTTCCAAACCACTGTTATTTTTGAAGAAACTAAAACTTAGGCAACTAACAGTTAGGAGAGACCATTGTACGGGTATACCTACTCGAAATGTCTATGTCTGTATTACTCTGTCTTCATGTGATTATTATACTCTAACATCAAATGTACAGTTTCAGCTAGCTCTATATCATTATTCATTACATACTATTTCAACTTACGTAACATTTAGTACAAAATTGCTTATTACTGTAGCATGCCCGCATACGGCCGCGTGCCGTGGTGAAAACATTTTCGAAAGTGTAACACAATTAGTGTTCAAATGAGGGATCTATTTCCAAATCTAAGCTAATTTGTTCCTTTTCTCCCCAATGATACCCAGCTTCTTTATTAACTGCTTCAAAAACGTTAGTAGCGATGTGAATAGTGTTTTTAGAAGCTCGTGTCTTATTTCAGACCTGATGCTACGTTTCAGTTTGAAATTAGCATCAGGTCTGAAATTGGCTATGATTTGTCTGGAAGTGTTATAGTAAATCTTTTTTAATAGTTCGTAATGTATTATTTGTAAATATTTTGTTTTCTATCCATTACTTTTCGTATCTTCTGTAAGATAGTATTTTGCACTGTTCTTTATATTTATCGCTTTCCGTGTATTGAAATGGTTTGTGTATTTTTTTCACTTGACTTTTCTGTTTTAGGACATGACTCGACAATCCATCCACCAATCAATCCCAGTGCCCACGAAAGGTAAGTTTACATTATTTTGTAAAATCAAAAATAATGTATTGGCACAGCTATGAGATGCAATTACCTACTGTACGAATATATTCTTTGTATTTATGAGAAAAGCTACAACTGTATTTAATTTGTTGTCGAATACCTGAATGAATGGTGGAATAAGATTCGTATTTAGAAATCTGTTTATGAACCAGTACCACATAAACACATAGAAATGCGCAACTGCCAAGCATTAATAAATGAAGGTCAATTTAGCCTATAATTTCGCGGTTCTATTAAATCTAATATTCATTTTGTAAGAAATTGTCGCTATACTATTATTAACAGATGGAAGAAATCTGTTGTGTTGTCCATGAATCATACTTGTGTCCTATTATGCCGCGGAATACGTCGTAAATATAGCACAAAGAAAGACTGTCCTAATGAGAGTTCGTAACGGTTTGCGATCTTATATGAAATTAAACCCACTTTATTGTTTGCCTTTCGAAATGACACACGTTGCAAATGTGCAGAGATTAAGTGGAAACTTGACTCAAAGGCTGCGTATTATTCTTTTTGTGGTCGATATTTATAAGACTGCCCAAAAAAGGAGTGTAATGATTTTTTATTAACCTCCTGCAATCAACCAACGTTATATAGCCAATGTTTGTCTTATTAGTAAGTCATAGGCTGAAGTAAGACAAAATCAAGCTTAATTGCCGGACTTGACACGGTCACTCAACTACAAATTGTGACAGTCATTTTTGTCGTCAAAAAAATCTTTTTAAACAATAAAATAAATCCACAGATTTTTTTCTTAGTGCCTTACGAGTAAACCAAATTCAAAGTACTAGCTTGCCCGCGACTTCGTCCTCGTAGAACTCGTTTTCGCCTTAACTCAGAAAAATAATTGCTTCTTATTAAAATAGTTATTTGTTATACAAGGGTGCAAAGTTGTATTTTACCCGCGAGTGTGGAATTACACGAGAAGTAAAATACAACTTTGCACCCGTGTGTAACAAAAAACTTTTCTCCTCACTATAGCGAGGAAAGTGCAACCTGCAAAAAAACACAGTTCCACAGGCATGATTTTCATCACTGGAATCACCGATTCTTTTACGATATTATAACAGAAAACTCTGGAAGTTGTGTTTAATATTTACGTGAGTCGGAGTCCGTGACGAGTTGTGTATATTTTAGTTGACATTGACAATAATGACATTTCTGACGATGCGTTTTGAAATTGCATCGACTCAACTTGTGCGTTTACAATTATACTCAATATCATTATAAAACTAATGTTACTTATAGAGTTTGACTTAAATCATTAAATAAAGCTAAATTTGGTATTTTTTTGTTAAATTCTCAAACCATTTATTTAATAATAATTGATATCAAACGAACCATTATTATGAGCGTTTTACGTTTTGTTATCTGTCAAAAGCTACTGAAACACGCTCCAAGGTCAAATTACTTTCCCCACTTGTGGATAAAATGCGTTTTTACCCGCTTGTTTCAAAGGATAAAATACGGCTTTCCGAGCTAGTGAGGGGAAACATATTTTAAGCGCTGGCTTTATAATCGCTCCCTTTGTCACCCCGTTAAGAAATGATTTCCGGGGTAAAAACTATCCTATGTCTTTTTCGGGGTCTCAAATCCCAAATTCCAACTCATTTCTTTAGCGGTTTAAGCGTGAAAAGTAACAGACAGAAACGATTTTCTTTCGTTTTTATAATATTATAAATACCTATGGATTGCATACATAACAATCTAATATAACAGTGCACTACAACTTCAGTGAACGTTTTTGGCTGCAAGATGACGCAGCAGGGGTTTACCTGGCCTTACAGCTTCATTCCAAGAAATTTATTATAATTTAAAATACATCAGTCGTTCTCTTTCTTCGGTGGCAAAAGAATCGAAATAGCGACTAAATTTAAATTATTAGGTAGAAGATGACCAAGACGACGTTGCACGAACTTGGAGGTCATTGCTCGGTTCAAGCTGGTTGGTAAACATTGTTCTTAGACAATATCGCGAGTGGGTTTATGGATGTTGATGTTGTGTTACTGAATAACTTAATGTATGACTCTAGTTCAGTCACCCTGCAACGTAACATTTATAATATAAATGAAGAAGGACCTTTGTAATAAAATGGTAACTGTTCGACGCTTTTATCTGGCGTTTTTACAATACAGAACAAGAAATCTACACCAATGCAATGTAAGTTACAAACACTTCATATAGGCATTATAAGATAAAAATATATCATCGCGTACTTCTTTGTAGAAACAAACCCAAAAGAGAGACAAACCCTAATTTGTGTTGTTATATCTCAAACAAAGGCAGCGCGTTCTGGATATTTTTTTTCCGACATCATTAGCAAACATCATATTTCAACCAATTTACACAACACGTTAACAAATCATACACAGAAACCGTCCTCAAGCATCACTCTATTGATAAGTGAGAACTTCATGAAAATCCGTTCAGTAGTTTTGAGTGTATCGCGAACATACAGACATTACAGACATACAAACAGACAGATAGACGCGGCGGGGGACTTCGTTTTATACGATGTAGTGATACCGGCCCAGTATGTAGTCGTTTTACAAACTTACCTGAATTATTTATGTGTATATAATGTACAAGTGATACTTCAACTTCATGAAACCATGTCACCGTGCTAGATCTAGATCTCAATTCATATGTACTTAGAGTACAATAGTCATCATAATATCACACGATAATATCGTAGCCGTAAAATTGACGTCATTAAGGCCTGGCTTTATCGGAAGACATTGATCTGTATTGATTAAACAGACGTGTGGTATGAATGACCCACATCCCAGGTCACCGCACTCGCATCGCCTGTTTACACCGGGTTACAGAAATTTGGAGTTTAATTGAGCTAAATGTATGTACAAATGCATCGGTGGTCCATACCACTATCACTGCTAATTACGTAAACTTATTAGAAATTGTACGGTTGCACTCAATTTATCGTCAAATATATTCATTACTCTCGTGAACTATATCATCGATATGAATCTTGTTTAAATGCTCCTAGATAAAAGCTTCTTGTCTTCCCAGATTTTGATGTTACTTAATCTGACCAGATTTGCGTGGTTTACAGTTTATCAACCCATTATGGTCTTCAAAATTAGCTTTAATTTGATTGTTGTTCGTTTCCGGGTCCAATGAAAACTTGTCATTACATTATACATTTATTCTCCCAAAATTCGCTAGGGCTCAAAGTATCACGGTATATACGGTCACGTGAGTCAGGCAATTGACAAAAGCACTGATCCTGTTCCTAATCGGGCGTCCATTACGTTTCGCTCTCCATATGCACATACAGACGCCTCTTTATTAGGCATTCTTGAGAAATAAATTAAATGACGTCATGGAATGCCTTAATAGCGTTTTATGTACCTACGTTAGTATTTGATTGTGGCGGAGATTTGCACAAGACTTGGCTAAGGATTGTAATAGAAGGATCTTTGGGTTGCTGAACCAGTATAGCAAGCGTTGTTGTGCACCGTTGTTATATTTACCATGATATGTGGCTTCCCTTAATATACTTACTTTTTATACCGCTATGATAACACACCTGAAAGTCGTTCAGGTGTATCGTATGTGTGTATGAAGATGACTATGTATTGAAAAGACTAAGCAATTATGATTTATGAGCCTCATAACGTCAATAATCCTGGGTCAATTGGCTCATCATTGTATTTTATTTGCGCTTATGTATTTACCACCACGCGAGAATTATTTATGAAGTGCTGAATGTAGTAAATTCTGAGTAACTCTTAAAGTATTACGTTCTTCATAGTAATACACAAGCAGAAAGAAACCTAGACTAAGCAATTAAAGTTTCGGGCCGCCCCAGTTACCGGAAATTGATGTTTATTAGAACTACACTTGCACGTAACGCGATTTGTTCTACCTGGTTGTGTGCCGACTGCCGACTCGGAATACCTAATTTCTGCTATTTTAGGATACCACTATTGCTAGGGTGACTATAAAAGTTACCCGCACCGTGCACTTATGATTCAAAAACTTATGCGATTCGTCGACGTCTGTCCCGTCTGTCAGGGGCAGTTCCTATGTTACGTACTTACGTTATAATTGTCATGCACATTCGAAGTATGTATTTGTTTCTTAATTTGATCTTGCTTGTTTGTTTTTTTTCTCAGTCCGGCTCGGGTATTCAGAAACCTACCCGAGGGTTGTAATGACAAAGTTAAGATTATTAAGAGGATTTTTAAAACGCTGACATGTTTGTTGGATTTGACCGAAATCTGAACTAAAATTAGAACCTTGTTTTGCATTATTTGCAAATCCTGGGCACCGCACTCGCGTGTTGTAGCGCCAGTCGGCCGCTCGTTACGTAACGTTAGTTTGGCAACGATTAGTGCTTCGCTTGTGCCACTGACTTGTTGCTTACGAGACGTGCAATTAGGAACACTAATTAGTTAATGGCTAGAATATTGAGTTCTGGTTTTAGCTGCATAAGTATTTGTGCTCTTAGGCATGGCATTAGCTAGGTAATACCAGTGACATGATGTTAAATATATCCGTAGATAACCTGGAGCTAATTTAGCTTACTTTTTATAAATAGCATAATTGTTATAAAATAAGTAAGCCGGTGGGAATCCAGCTCTATGGTCAACGGGTACCCACGGGCTTGTAACCGATAACCCAAGCCGATTGAAATTTTGTATAAAAGGGAAAACTGTTTGCAGTAACTTAATTGGCACACCTTCGATTGTTCTTAATTTTTCTGATATAATGATGTGTCTATGGCGTTCAGTTCGCTAGCACGAAAGGGCACAGGTGTCGACAATGTTTAGTTTTGATATACATCGTTTTATACTATTTTAGTTTTGATGCAACGCGATGCAGTGTAATTTTTTATCCGCTGCGCTCGTATGACATGCATACCATTTGCATTTATTATGAAGTAGTTAAAGCTTTCTGCTCGGGAATGTACTTATATAATACATATTGTAAAATATTTTAAGTAGGTATAATCCGCCGACAGCTTATGCAAGTTATGCAAATAGAGGAAAACTATTATTTTATTCAAATCTTTAAGTCGTTTAATGTTAAAGGATCATGTCATGGCCGCTCTTATTTTATTGCAGCTAGTTATATGAATGAAAAACTTCTTTAGTAGTGTCACTGCCTCCGAAGCTAGAGGTCCCGGGTTCGATTCCCGTTAAGGGCATTTGTTTCTGTGGTGCACAGAGATATTTGTTCCTGAGACTTGGATGGTTTCCTTGTATTTAAGTATATATCTATTAAATATATCTTCGTCTAGTACCCATAACACAAGCCTTATTGAGCTTACTATAATAGGACTAGGTCAATTTGTGTAAAATAATAAAAATAATTGTCCCCTAATATTTAAAAACAATATCCAAAAAAAGTTGGTAAGCTAATAAAATATTTTGATCTAGCATTTCCCTGCTGTCATTGATCGCAATAGTTTGACTTAGCATCATTGCAGCACTATTTCTCTTCTTATAATTCCCGTCTGACTAATTGCAGATCAATCGGTTGTTATTATTTAGGATTGTGTGTAGACAGGTTTTTTTTTAAAATAAATAGTAGCTAAGTAATTCATCTTATCTTATCAGCTGATGTCAAAGTGCCCATTTCTTGTTCTAATAAAAGCCTGCGTATTTCGGTCGTCCAAACTTGACCCAGACCGTGGCAATGAGATGGATCACGAACTTTAGTATTTGCTTGTTAATTCTCACCATTTGACCTTCTACAAGGTGTAGAACTTGTAATATGCATAACAATATTGTTATTACGTAACAGTTAACACATTAATGGGTATATGCCGTCGATTTGGATTAATTAGATTACCGAATGTAATGAAAGTTATGGCACTATTACACTGTTCCGGTTGCCGTATGAGATTTGGTTATCGCGCGATCGCAACGATCACGTGTAAATTCGCCGTCAGTTCGCCGGATGCGATTAAAGTAACCAGTAACATGACATACATCAAATTACCGAAAACATTTAAACATCCTGTATATTTTCATACAGGATATTTTGGTATTATCATTCGCATGCCCTTTTCCCATTCACTTGGGGTCGGCGCGCCTGTTTTTTGGTTCCATACCTCTTGCCCGTCATATCGTCACACATCCTTCCTCTTCATATCGTCTCTCACGCAATCCACCCACCTCTTACTTGGCCTACCCCTCCTCTTACATCCTATACCTTTCTTGATACACGACTTTCATCCCTCCGCATAACATGACCATGCCACCGTAGACGATTAGCATATTTTGATATATTTTTCATAAAATGACAAAAAAGGTTTATAGACGTTGGGACTGTTGCATGATATGTGCATATCGACAAAGTATAGGTACGTTCTGCATTGCACCTTTACCATGTGTATGTATTCCCACGGCTAAGCATGATTGCAGCCTGTCTAAAGGTGTGTATACAGCTGTATATACTGGAGTTCCTATTTTCAAGCCAAGAAAAAATGCCATTAGTTGTATATGCCTGCTGCCTACCTAGCTTAAGTTGGAAACGGGTCGGTGTGGGTCATATATGTCTTGCAACCACTTATGCGACCTTACCTAGTTTCTGACCTTACAATGACACTTCACACTAGCACTTGATGTGCCTGCTACGCTATAAAATATCTCAAGAGAATCCAGATAGCTCACTCGTGTTAAGGTCGTCACTATAAAAACTTTTTCCGCCCTCTTCGCATGTCTATTTAAAACTTAACCTTTCTTATCATGATATACACTTTTCACCGAAACAGGGAAACAGAGACTACACCCTTCCTGTTACTTTCGTATGAAGCTATATTCCATGTTTATCATCATTAAAAAACTAGCGTGTGAAAGCCGTGGGTTTTGGGGTTGGTTGAATTTTACATGGGGCGGTCAGTCTGACTGCTGCCTATAAGTATAGGGCGGTGTTACGCGCGCGGGCAGTGCGCGAGCGGCCGTGTTCTACACCGGCTGGCACCACCGTTAACCGAACTAATGGATCACACAACAGTGCACTGAACCTGACCTTCGATTGTGTTTTTTTTTTCTACAAATAGTCTTATCGAATCGAATCCATTATGCCAGTGTTGTACGAGAGATACGCTCAACCGCATTTGCAGCGGCGGTCGACTAAAAGCGTTGGCCGTAAGTTCAACTTCAACCCCTTGTCTGTTTGCAACTGTGTCCAAACGATTCTCAACCTTGTGTGGACGGGGTAGTGTCTTGGAAACCGGATTTCCCGATGCGCGTCGTGTCGCCCTCGATATTGATGGTGGATCGGAAAGTTTCTTTTCAGTGGTATTGAAGTGAAGTTGCTTGCCCTTTCATGGCAATGGCAAATGGCATGGACGACCTTGTCACCTTCGCCTTAATGAACTTCAACTTTATCTTGTTATTTAACATTTTGTGTTGCTGACTCATTTCCTGTAATTTTCTTTTGATCGGAAAACGAAATGCGTATTAATTTTATGTAAAAGGAAAACTAGTTACTTTCTACGGCACGTGTAACTTACAACCTACATACTTCGTATTCATCTATAAGGTTTTACCAAATTTATTTTTCAAGCACTGTGAAGTGTTTACAGTTATACCCACAATGCGTTCAACAAAGAAGCTCCGACTATTCCCTTTTGTCCGCATTCGCTAGTGAACTCTATGCCATAGTCCAAGAGCAAATATATCAAACTTAATAAAAAACCTATTTTTGTTATGAGCGTGTATCATTATCATGTCGTTGGCATCCCACGTGTAAACCTGCTTTTTGTTTATACTATGTTGATAGAGGATAACGCACCGCCGATGAATCAGGTGCGTAGGCGCAGATTGCCGACCTGCGTGTACATTTTGCAAAGAAAAATCATATTTCAATTTGATACCAGTTTCATGGCAATAAGCGTGCATCCTCCTCATGCGTGGCTATGCGCTTACGCAAGAGTGCGCGCAATTATCAACACGATTCACATATAAATTCAGTTCGTCTACAATGAGTCCCGAATTGGATTCTTGCGCGCTACTCTTCTCGTAATTCCTAGTTCTAGACAAGCTGCGTATGGTGTTTAATGGTGGATGATTTTGGTGTTATTTCATAATAGGTTAGATGTAAGTTTTTAAAGTTCCAAGACGCCCGTGTACGATTTTAAAGACTCCAATAAATCTTCAACACTGTGGTGTTGAATGCCCGAATGACATTGATTGCACTGCAAACGTGAACCTAATAAACTACCACCCGTCTGAGATGAGTTTAGTTTCTCAGTTTTATATTGGTTTATTAATTATTAGGTAAGAAAGTCAAGAAACAAAATAAATTAATATTCGTGACAAAACTGGAAGCCTAAATTTATACAAAATCCTCACTCATCATAAAGCTAACACGAGCTTGGCGCCGATTTTCGATGGAATCATCTTTAAAACTTAGCAATACATAGGCACTGTTCATGAGATAATGACATAGCTCATCTAGTGGATTGAAATTCTTCATGCTCAATATTGTGGATAAACTATGACGAATTTGAAAGCCTTGGGTCGCATGTGAGAAGACATTGATCATGCCTGATTTACACGTAATATGTAATCCAAAAAAATTCAGACAATGTTGAATGAAAGGGTTTTCTGGATCTTGTTGATCTAATAATAAGAAGTATATTTGAAAATATACTTATTTTAAAATTTGTGAGAAAACTATGTAGATGATGAGAGAATGTGGCTCGGCAGAGCATTATTGAAATTCAAAATCATATGCGCATTATGCATAGCGTAAAGCAGTATTATCTATCTCATTCTAAGGGTGGGTTGCATTACGAGTAACTTAAGATCAATGTTAAATATGGCGCCGGCAGCTGTCTGATTTTTTCGAACACCGCCTTACGATTACAGACATTTTGCGCATTTCACCGTAATACTGATCCGTGACTGATTCATTCGCTAAATACAGCATTAGTCAATCATAAATACATCATATCAAGATCCTCTGTAACGGCACGTACGGCTGAATCGCTAAAGGAAATGCCCCGACCTGGGTACGAGGATAGTGCAATAAATACCGTTCTAGACATCCAGGTCAAGTAGTAAATCTTCCGAGCCTAACGGGAACTAACTTTGTGAAGTTCACTTTAAGCACAAAGCACGTACTTGCTGAATTGATGCTTTAAATGGGTGCGATGATGGTAAATTTAACCGGCAAATTGAATTCTTTTCGTGTTATTCAATTAATCTATTCTATCTTTGTATAGCATCAATTGGAAACTGTATCAGTGGAATCGATTAAAGTAAAATATAGGTAGTTTTAAAATAGACAAATGTTAAGGGAGATCATCATACGATTCATAAGGGAGCAGTGAACAAGTACAAAATGTGATTATCAAGGGCTTCTCTCGGATCAAAATTAACATAATTTAAGTTCAAAATAAGTAGACACATAAGTTGGTTATAAAGTTGTAAATACAGTAACTTTGTCTATAGTACTTTGGCAGGTTTCCGGTTTAGTTTGTACGAAATGGTCGCGAAGCCATTACGCCGCTTACTTTGTATAAGAGTTTGTTTTCCGAGGCATTTTAGTGATAGTAAACTTTACAATATTTTCACAGCTCATGAGATGGTGAAAGGGAAATGCTAAACGGTAACATTCTGAAACTGAAATAACTATTAACCTTAAACGTTTCTGAAAGACTTCATCTCTAGTGGCTTACATTACAGTACGCTACTGACGGATTAAAACGGCTCGCCTCAAGAAATGCTGCATAAATAACCATACGTGATGTTATCTGTCCATACAAGGCGCTGCTGAGGTCGCTATCTAGATTGGAGGTTACGTGCGTATGGCGATGTGACCTGTCCATATGCAAACCGTATTAATATGGCGTTGCCATGGTAACCGTCGTCACGGTTTTGTGATCCTTGGTTTCCTGAAGTTCTTAACTAGTGATAGTAGGATTTTCATAGTGATAGTGATAGTGGTGTTTTGATTCATTGCTGTGAGCCGGTGTCAATGTCAAAGTTAAAATGGGATATGCGAGTGAAAATGGCATTTCTCTTGCCTTGAACGTAATGTCTATATTTCGTTGCAACTCGCAACGGTGTGTTCGATTGCCTACGTACCCATTCCAGTTAAATAAACGGTGAATAATTTAATACGATTCATGACCGGATCCAAAATATGCTGACATTGAGTGAAATTGAAAATAAAACGTACCTACGTCAGAATTTCTTAATGGTGCTGCTAGTGAGGCGGATTGGTTAAAGAAATCAGTAATGTTTCAATTGTATTACGTTAATTTTCTAAACTTGATTATTAAACCTTAATAGTTTCTAATGTATACAAAATCAGGACGTTTAATAATCTAAATTAAGCCGAATTCTAGCGACAATGTTAAGTGCAATTTAATAGTGAAAATTAATTCATGCTACATTGTTCTGATTTAACGTGTTCTGTCGATTGTCTGTTTTTGACCGAGCGAGCGAAGCGTCTCTGTTTAAGCTTTCGCCAAAATTAATTTAGTAAAAATTGTTTTGTTCGGATGTTCTCCTCTACCTGCATTTCTCATCTATGCGACCTGCATTTCTCAACCGATTCTTGTGAAATTTTTTGAGCAAGTTCGATAATATTTTTTTTGTCGAGTCAGTTATTCAAACATTTGTAATTAAAAAAAAAATGCGAGGAGGAGTAGAGGCTCACAGAGCCACTACTTTATCGTATTTTAATTTGTCGAAATTTACTTACATTTTTGCAAATCTCTCTTGTAAATGTTTTGGGTCTTTAAAGCAATTATTGTTAAAGTTCACAGTTGTAGAGTATAATATAGACACCTAAATAAAATCCAAGGTTGATACTGTGACATGTAAAATAGTTGTTGCGAATGTTCTCTACCAAGGTATAGGTTTTTAGGGTTTCGTAGCCAAATGGCAAAAAACGGAACCCTTATGGATTCGTCAATCGTCATGTCTGTCTGTCTGTCCTCTGTCCGTACGTACGTCACAGCCGATTTACTCGGAGACTATGACTACTACAATTAGGAAATTTGGTGTGAAGATGTATGTTATGAACCGCTATAGAAATGAAATTTGGTGTGAAGATGTATGTTATGAACCGCTATAGAAATGATGTGAAATTACAAAAAAGAAATATTTAATTGGGGGGGCACCCCATACATGTAACAGGGGGGTTAAGAATATTTAAGTATATATTCTGGTCCATAATGCCTTCAATTTTATGAAGGGGGCCCATGCCTTTAGCGGAAAAGGCACCCCACACCATTACTGATCCTCCTCCGTGTTTTACCGTGGGAAGTTGGTAATCGGGCTTATATCGGGTACCAATCGGGTATCCAAATAAAAGAAACTTGCTCTAATCACTCCAGAGTATATCAGACCATTGTCGCGGTGTCCAGTGTTCGCGTGCTTTACACCAAGCTACTCTTATGTTTCGGTTCTTCTCAGATATAAGCGGTTTCTTTACAGGGCGTCTTCCGTTTAATCCGGCGTTCTGCAAACGACGTCGGACAGTCCGTAAAGATGGAGTACGCTGTCCTGGGGTTGATATTTCTTTGACTATATCCGTCGCCGTTAACCGAGGTTTCTCACGTGAGACTCGCAAAATGTTACGGTCGGTCACATGTGTAGTACACCGTGGTCTGCCACGTGTTTTATTGCCAATGGAACTTCTTGCTGACTTTAATCGCTTCAGCAACTTAGTAATCGTGGTTCTTGATACACTAAACTGCTGCGAAAGCTGTTTGTGGGTACGCCCTTGCTGGTAGCCGGCAAAGATAGCTTGTTGTTGACAGCTAGGGATTCAAATTTTTCGCCCCACGAGTCTTCGTCATCTTCACCTCGTTAACCACCTATCGTTTTTAAGTTATTTTAGGTAATGATTTCACATTTACATACAACTGTAGGAAAGCTGTCAAAAAACTGTAGGAAAGCTGTGTGTGTGTGTGTGTGTGTGTTTGCGGAAAAAAAAAACAAAATAAAACCTTTATATGTGGCCAGGTTTTCTTATCGCTCGTCCAAAGAGTCTAAATACTACCTATTGCATGATGAGGTAAGGTAAAAACATTTAGGAATATATAAAAAAAGTTTCGCCTTAAATACCTAAAGGTGATATATTATTGGCCCCGGTACTGAAGGTTCAACGGTTTTTGAGTTATTGCTGAAAAACTGTCTGGCCAAAACAAAGGGGCGTAAGTGCCGTAAGTTTCCTATGAAGATACGACCTTTTTTGATTAAATGTATTAAATAGTGGTTTTAAATGTAGATTAGGAGGTGTCGGTACGGAACCCTTCTTTGTGCGTGGTCCGACGCGCACTTGGCCGGTTTTATTTTATTTTAGAGCTACTTGCTTTTCCCGGCGACGCGCTACGTGCTACATGGCGGCTACGTGTACAAATTGTAGCTTTATTAATTAGGTACAGCCAACAGCAAAAGTAAATGATAATTTTAGTAACTTGTCACTTTCAGAACTTTGACGTATGCCAACTGTCCCAGTATTGTTACGTTAGTGCGACAAAGTACTAAAATGATCATCTACTTTTGCTGTTGACTGTACTAGAAATTTTCATCGAAGTCCATTTGATACTTACTGCATCAAAGAGGAACAAACATGTAAACATTGACACATAATTATTGCGGTTTATTATATTAGTAAGAGAGAACGGGCTAATGGGCTAAACTTATAAAAATTAATCACGCCTTAATCCGCTGAAGCTATAACAAATTCAAGCGCTAGACCAATTTCAGCTCAATCAATCACTATCGACCCGTCTATTTGAATCGTGTGACGTCACCGCGTCCATTTTTCATCAGGACAAAAGACGGAGCCAAATGGTCGACAATTATTTTCCAATTTTACTTAACAGTTAAGGTCTAGCTGTTGTAATAGATCTGTGAGACAGTGCAGTTGTGTTGTGGTGTTGGAGTCAGCTATTCTCCTGGTTGCTTGTTGTGTAACGTAGTTTAAGAAACGTTTAACTGTGGCTTTCTTATTCTTAGGCTGGCGATGTGGTACCTACATAATTTCAGGTCTTCCACAAGGTAGAAAGATTTTGACAGACTCTGAATTACAATTTACGGCTTAGTTTAAAAGTATAGCGGGTACTAGGGTGGTATATTTATTCAATAATTCAATATTATGTGCACTAGTGAGAATAAAACATCATCGAACCAATGGATATTATAACATAAGACAATGTCTTTTTGCCTAAAATTTGCGCACGTCACCACTGGTTAAAAAGTTGGGCTGCCTTTTCCGTTAAAACAAGACTTTCACGTAGACAAAAAAGTTTTTATTGAATCAAGTCATTTACAACTTGCTATTATTCGAAGGCTAGTGAACTCCACTAGAACCTTGTTTTCAAGAAGTCATTTTCGTTACAGTTTTCGTTTTCAACTTTTGCGATCAATGCCGCTATCGCGTTTCAGCGCTGTTATGATCACCGGAGCATTCACGGCTCGCTTTTTATGACTTCTTGCTATGAAAATTGATCGCCTTTTTTGTTGTGAACTAAGTGCCATTTTTAAACTGTGCCCAGTGAATCGATTAAATGATGAAAAATTGGTTGGCGTAAACCTATTCGACAGCCTAAACATGTCAGAACAGAAATCTTCATCTTTATGGTCTTTGGAGGACTCCCTACTAGAATCTTATTATGGTAAGTTACCCTGGAGCCTGCAGCCTGGGTTTGTAGGTGTTAAGTCATCTGATGGTGATGATTTTGCATAAGTCTCATTGGGAATTTGCATTTTACCGGGATAAAAAGTAACTTATGCCAATCTCCTTCCCGCCTCCCCCGTTTTCACGACGATTGTATGGGTAGTAAGGCGTGAGGGCCTAACAAACTAATTCACTTTCGCGTTTATAATATTATAGTTCGTATTTCGCCATCGTGCTACAAATTACTGGTTTCCTCTATATCGTATGATCAGTCACGGTTAGTTTATCAGTTTTCTTACCCAGAAAACCGATCTTTTTTCTCCTCGATCTAGATATCGAGTTAAATCGCGTGTGGCGTGCAACTTCACCTTCGCGCATGCGTCATGGTTCATTGCCTTGAGTACGGAAACAGATCCTAATATGGCGGGCTCAGGAGCTGTTGCGCCAACGCAGCGAGCGCTGTATCAAACGATTCGTCTCTCGGTTCACATGTCACTAAATGTTCTCGGATATTGGGTCGCATAATTAAAAAGTGGTTTAGTCCTTAAACTGTTACATAGTTGTAAATTATCTAAACTTTTGGATCTAACAAACTTAAACTGGTTAAAGTACTCCTACTAACTAATGGCGGTTGATTAAATAACGATTGTCATTTAGTCTGTCGTCTATTTCTATCCAATTAAATAGAAAAAAATCCGGCACGGACATGATTCACAGGATATATTTAGTTGGCTCGTAGTTTAAGGAGTAAGCATACAAACTCGCAGCTTAGTTGGAAAATGCCAAATTAATCATAATCAATAAAGAAAATGTGCTGCTCGTGGCTGAGATGCCGACGGCGCGTCGCGTCCGTCTCGGCCGAGAGCGACAGCCCGACGGAAGCCTTCGTCGAGTCACCCAAACGCTTGCCCACAGAGCCGGAGCAACTACAGCTCTCCCCGCAACCCGAACAGCCACGTAAGGGACACAGCTTGTAGCACGTTCGTACGGCGCCGTTTTTTTGCACTCGATTATTTTTCGGCTTAGTATTGAGTATGATTCATGGACAATAGTGTAGTTGCGTACTAAACTAGTGTACTGTTTTTTCGTATTATACTTTTTCTGACAGACCCTAATTGGTGTAGGCCTTAAGCAGCTCAAGTGCTAAGGACGTTTACTATTTAAGTGAAATTTTGTAGTCTTTACCATGCATTAATCTTAAGGCTGAGCCCACATTGACGCGGCGCGTCCTGCGTCCGAGATGAGCCTATCATGAATGACGCGCCTGGGCGTGCAAAGTGGTTATTTTCTTGCTCATTGTGGACAATGGACGCCTCGCGTCCACAGCAGTGTGATGAAAGTTTCTAGTGTGTCTACGGTTTACCCCTATCCTCCTAATAATACATTGAATTTTCCAGCGTCGTCGCGTACGACGCGCAACAACCAGGTGCGCATGTCCAACGCGCCGGCCTACACAAACGGGCACGGAGGGGACACGACGGGCCGGCGGGGGGCGGAGAATGTGCCGCCCCCCGTGCAGGCAGCGCCAGCGCCTGCGCCTAACGCGTCGAGGGTCACGCAACAGGTGAGTTTCAGTCATATTGCTAGAATGATAAGATTTAATTTGGTTTGACTCTATTTAAGGTACACAGAGCGCACTTTCTGTTGTGCGATGAATGATTTGAATAGTGTGGGTATCAGAATAGAAGCGATATTTTATTATTGCAATTTTGCTTCCCTAAACACTGTCACTAGAAACATGTTTACGTTTGGACTATGTATACACACAATATTGAAAGCATTGGGGGTACACACACATCACCACTTGCGTCGTGTGCACACACGCTGATTGATTTTTAATTTACAGTTTTACATTATGTAAATAGTAGTAAATCTGCAAATGCAAATGGCGTGTATTTCTGATCATTTTGTTGAGGAAGAAGAGTTTCGTTCTGCACTTGCAAACTATACTCTGGTGTCTGTGAGTCTGAATACATCTTTGCATGGCTTAGCAAGAATTATGAATGAACCAAATCAGAGTGCGAATTGGTTCTATTAGCCAGAGCAAAGTTGAATGGCCAGGCGCGTATATCACCTTTTAAACGGCTATCAGGCAACGGGTGCTTCTTACGTACAATATGAATATGAAGCATACTACGTCCGTGCGTTTTATAAATGTAGGTTTATTCATGAAATGCATTGATACAACATACAATATTTAAGAGTCCGCAGTAAGCTCGGTTCTCCATACAAACGTAGTTTCGCTCTCATTTTAAAACGACATGCTAGAATAACATGAAACTTTGTATACACAATGGGATCCGGCATATCTAGGTCGGAAATTAGTTTCTGTTGCTTGAAATTATGAAAAAATACAACGATTATTAAGGTTTTCATACCAGACGTAAAAATCAAGGCGTTTTAAAATGAGAACGAAACTACGTTTGTATGGAGAATCGAGTTTAGCCGAGCGTACTAGGGGACTCTTTTAAGGCTTGGTCACACAGCTTAGGTAGCGCGACGGAACATACGGTAACAGGTTAGCGACGCCACACGGGCTGCGCGACGCGAGCGAGATGTTATCATTATCATACATTCCGGGTCCCGCTTGCGTTCCGCACGCTGTGTGACCAAGCCTTCATCATTTACTTTCCCATGTATCAAGTTAGGCTCCTAAGCCCCATATTTCTTAACATTCCCTTCCTAAGCCCTATCCCACCCCTACAGGCGTCCATGTCCAGCCATTCTCGCTCTGGCAGCGTAGCGTCCGTGGTTCCGGCCCTCCCTCAGCCCAACATCCCTCGCAAGAACAACAAAGAGGTTCCTTACACACCCTCGTTTTTCCTCATTGATCTGTGAGAATAGCCTAGAAAAATCATCCTTAACAGATGATCCTTAAGATCTTCCGTTTTTTGATCGTTCATTCTTTTGTAATGTAATAACTATGCCATTTATTTATGTAGGTACATTATTAATAAAACGCGTATGTCACTTCATTTATTAAATTTAGTTAACCATGCATGTCATCAAAATTGTAGGATCTTCCTAGATGCAGATAGACAGACCCCCCGGACTCATTATAATTATTAATACTAGTTAGTCTCGTGCACGGACGTAAGCTGCATCGTAGTTTTTCTACGAAGCAACGAGTTTTTAGTGATCATACGAGTAATTGTTCTCATTGCTTCGGAAGCCCAAAAATTTCAAATCTGAATGTGATTATGATTATCACACTGATTTTCCTGTTGCCGCCTTTAACGCTGTACATGTATGTATAAGGTCAGCAACAGATGTCGTCTTCCTGTCCCAATCTTGATAGAAATAAATTAAACTTTAGCTTCTTTCGTATAATAGTAGTAGTCTCCTTTGTCGGGCATGCCCAAAGTGTGCATCAGTGTGGGCTGTTTTCGCAATCCATCCTGCATACGACTAGCTTCTTCTTAGCCGTATCTTCATGTCTGAGGGACGGTACAGTCTGACGTAACAATTTCTAGTAGCGTGCGTGGCTACCTTATAATTGGTTCAGATGAGGCGTTTTACGCACGTTCGCAAATGCGCGTGTTTATTGGTCCGGCCAGGCGGCGCGTTTGAAGCGCATGTGGCAACACTGGCAACATGCCGGATTCGAAGCTATCACGCTCCGTTTTGAAAAAGTAGCAACAGAAAGTTCGCCCGAGTCTGTCCTCTTGTGGCGACTGACGCACGTGTAATGGACACTAACTTGACCGCCCTATGTTTTAGTTTACTCATCATCATCACAATATACAATTCTCATATAACATGTACATTTTGCTTATGCTACTTGAAAAAGAATAATGATTTATTGGTAATCAAAAAGCTTAACAAAAACCTTTTTAAACAATAAAGATACTCTACTGCTTACTTATTGTATAGTGATGACCTCGACTCGCGCTCAACACGGGCGTAGCGTGCGAGTCGCGAGTGAGCGATCGGAGCGCCTCATGACCTCAACTGAACCAGCTGTTACATTCCGTCTCCGTTTCCAGTTCAACGCGTCGAACACCACGAGCGGGCTCGTGCGCGGCGGCGGCGGCGGCGCCGGCGCCGGCGCGGCGTCCAGCACGGTGTCGGTGCCGCACGCCGTGGCCAGCGGGGCCGTGCGCCGCTCCAACGTCGTCAAGGAGGTGGAGCGGCTCAAGGAGAACCGCGAGAAGCGGCGCCAGCGGCAGGCCGAGCTCAAGGAGGAGAAGGTACCCGGCGAACGTCACTGTGAATAAAACAAACGACGATCACATCGTTATGTATTGTGTTGTTCCATTTTTAAATAAGTGTTTTTTTAAAGACTGCCACGATGAGTCGGAATTCCGTATTGGATTTTGAACGTCGTAAATTTATGGACTTATCACATACATGCAGTAGTTTTCCGTTTGAAGTTTTCTCCGATACCAAATTCCGCATGGTACCTAGCCATTATATTTTATTGAAGAGCCTTGTTATTCTATAAAATAATTTACGTCTGTGTGTGACGTATGTACTTTTCCCAACATTGGCCAGCGGTTCAAATAAGATTTATACTCGACGGAAAGTTGTTGCTGTTGTAAAGTTCGCACATACATAAAATTGTTATACAATCACTTCCATTCCTTGGAAAGTCCTTTTCGAGTTCATATTTTTTCATCAGGTATGCAATTTCTTTTCTTTGGCGCAGGTGTAAAACGATATTAAATTGTTTCATTGATCTGATTTCAGGAAGCCCTAATGAACATGGACCCCGGCAACCCCAACTGGGAGTTCCTGGCGATGATCCGCGAATACCAGCAGAGCATCGAGTTCAGGCCGCTGACCGGCAACGAGCCCGTGGAAGATCACCAGATCACCGTGTGCGTGCGCAAGCGGCCGCTCAACAAGAAGGAGCTCAACAAGAAAGAGGTCAGTCCAACCTACAAGTACTAGTAGTCACTATTAGAAGTAGCTGTCGTTGTCGTAAATTCTGTTTAATGATAACGTAAAAATGTATTTTTATACGGTTTTGAAAGAAATATAATTAAAAGAAACTAGACATAATATTTTCAACTTTGCCGGGTGTCATCTGTAATATGACATGCCTCTTAGACGCCAATGCCAAGTTGCCAAATACCGTGATAATTACTACTATACTTAGTCGGCTCATAAGTTCTGTCACTGGCCTTTAAAATTTAAATTTGGAACTCCTAAAACAAAAACCGTTGTGCATTTGAATTTCGAATCTTTTTTAAATATTTGAGTAGTATAATTTTGCAATTTTCTGTTTTCTTTAACATGGAGTGGACGCTTAAAG
Source organism: Notocelia uddmanniana (assembly GCA_905163555.1). Classification (NCBI taxonomy): domain Eukaryota; kingdom Metazoa; phylum Arthropoda; class Insecta; order Lepidoptera; family Tortricidae; genus Notocelia; species Notocelia uddmanniana. The sequence goes on from LR991057.1 coordinate 6,017,977, forward strand.
ACAGCCGTACCGCAATAATTGCACTATATCGTTGTGGACACTCGCCGACTAAAATTTTTAAGCTACTTGAGAATTTAAAATTCTCTCTAAGATTTGTGTATCGTACCATAGAAAGATACAGTGAGGTCTCTAGTTTAAATGACAAGAAAAGAAGCGGTCGTCCGCGTACAGCTAGGACTCCAGCGGTTGTACAAGCAATTAGGGCACGCATTGCCAGAAATCCCGCTAGGAAACAAAAAGTTATGGCCCTCCAGATGGGTTTGAGTAGAAACACGGTGAAAAGAGTGCTTAATCAAGACCTGAGACTTCGTGCTTATAAACGAAAAACTGGCCATCTTCTCAATGGTCGGCTTAAAGCTTTAAGGCTTAAAAGATCTAAAGCTTTATTGAAGAAGTACGCTAAAAATAAGCATCGTTGTATACTGTTTTCGGACGAGAAATTTTTTGACATAGAAGAAAACTGTAATAAACAAAATGATAGAGTGTACGCTCGCAATAGTAAAGAAGCGTCTAATAGCATTCTCCGTATTCAAAGAGGTCATCACCCTTCATCTGTGATGGTTTGGCTGGGAGTTTCTTATGCGGGCGTCACTAGTATGCATTTTTGTGAGAAAGGAATAAAAACTAGTGCCAAAGTGTACCAAGACACGGTGTTGACTAATATTGTGAAACCACTATCCCATACGATGTTTCTAAACCAGCATTGGGTTTTCCAGCAGGACTCTGCTCCAGCCCATAAGGCAAAGTCTACACAAGCCTGGCTCGCCTCCAATAAAATCGACTTTATACGGCATGAAGATTGGCCCTCCTCTAGCCCAGATCTTAATCCGTTAGACTATAAAATATGGCAGTATTTAGAGGAAAAGGTGTGCTCAAAACGTCATGCAAATCTAGACTCGCTGAAAAAATCCCTTGCTACGGCAGTGGCCAATATCGACATGAAAGTGGTGCGTGAATCCATTGACGACTGGCCACGCAGACTTCAAGCCTGTGTAGATAATTATGGCGGTCATTTTGAATAAATGTTATACATTTAGATTCTCTAGTTTATAAGCTTTCAAACGCTGTACAAATTATACGGAATAAACTTAAACTTTTGTTTTTATTTGATACTATGTATATGACAGAACTTATGAGCCGACTAAGTAGATTCTCCTCGCCATACATCCTTATGGCCAAATGTTTATTGATATATAAAGAAAATATACACAGGAATACTTAACCAAATAATATAAACAAAATTAAAACTTAAATCTTAAACAGGCCCTTGAGGCATTGTACCGAAGATACTGGCGGCATTTCCTCGCTGTATCGCATTGCTGATACGCTGAGCGAGGAAGTCTCCAGCACTTCGGTCACCAGTTTGGTCAACCAGTCGCTTCGTAATTTTACTAAATAACTTGTGCGCGCTGGGACCCCATGGAACTAGAGTTTCGACACCAAAAGGTATAAAATTGTACTCTCTGCTGATGCCCTTGTATTTAGAATTTTGCGTTTTCCGCCGCTGCACCCGCTTTTACTGTAGTCCGTTGGAGGTGAGACAGTGCCAGTGTGTCTACACAGGTAGCATCCCACACCAACATCCGTCCCACGCTCCAAGGAACTAAGGACATCCCATCAGATCTCTTACCATCGTCTCTGACCATGCCAGTCGCCAGTCGGCCCAAGAAGAGCAGGCACATTGACGATACGTCCTTATTGCATCTTGACGTTGAGATTCGTGACAACTATGCGCATAATCGGAAGTCAGGATTCTGGAGACGAATTTCCCTTACGCCAGTAGGCATTGTGAATATCAGCCACATGCTCGGACTTATTCGTCTCCGTTCGGCGATCTCCGCCTATAGCGTGGCGTGCCTTGTTTTACAGAGCCATTTTTATGATGTAATTGGGATTAAATTACATATATTATGGTACTGTGTAGGGACGAAAATACCTCAATACGCATCTGATGCTTTTGACCTCTTCATGTGTGTGGCTCTGCTGATGCTGACAATACCAGCGAGTAGCAATAGTAGAAGGTCGATCCTTCGAGTGCGACCAATCTTGTCACGAATTACTTATTCAAAGAGCGTCTGACTGACTAACCGTCACACACTATAACCGCCATTCTTCTTTAACCTACATTTCTTATTGGGGGAGGCCTATGTCCAGCAGTGGACGTCCTTCGGCTGATGTGATGGTGGTGGTGAAGGCAAGTCCCCCACATAGGTTATATCGGACTTTCGAGCACAGTAATTAAAACACATTGATATGCAAGTACTTTTAGCAATTGCAGGTTTATAGATGGAGAAAATGTGATATTAATTGTGGCACAGAAAATTAATTTTCGTGTGTCCTGCCTACCCCTTTTGCGAATAAAGGCGTGAGTTTATGTATGTATGTATGATCTGCAAGTAATAATTCCAGGTGGATGTAATCAGCGTGCCGACGCGCGACCAGATGATCGTGCACGAGCCCAAGAACAAGGTGGACCTCACCAAGTACCTCGAGAACCAGAAGTTCCGCTTCGACTACGCGTTCGACGACAACTGCACCAACGAGATCGTCTACAAGTTAGTTAAATATAAATAAATATTAGAGGACAATTTTTTACACAAATCGAACTAGTCCCATAGTAAGCTCAATAAGGCTTGTGTTATGGGTACTAGACGACGATATATTTAATAGATAAATACTTTAATACATAGGAAACATCCAAGTCTCAGGAACAAATGTTTCTGCTCACCACAGAAACATGCCCTTACCAGGATTTGAACCCGGGATCTCTAGCTTCGGAGGCAGTGTCACTGTCAGTATCAACTAGGCTTGGCAAACAGGCCGGCGAGCTAATGATATAATTGTGATATTTGGATCAATCAACTGTTCTTTGTTGCTCGTTACCATGGTTACGTCTCCTGAGTCACCCTTACAAACCTAGATTTTATAGGTTTTATGTCAACCAAATGAGTTCAACAACGATTACAAATCCTCAGCAACGATTACAAATCCTATTTTGATTTGGGTCATCTCTTGGGCATGTTAGAAGTCCATATTATCACATTTTGGTAAAAAACTAAGGTAAATTTTGTCTCCTCGCTGACGGGACAAAATAACAACAAGGAAAGTTGATTGACCCTTTTAACCCTCTCCCAAGTGAGGCGACTTCCTGTGGTCTACAGGGTGAAATCTAATTAGTGAATTTACCCATCATTCGTGGGTAAATTCACCTTATTTTATTCCGTATCATGAATTAGATTTCACTCCGTGTAACGCCACCGCTCGGTCTCTCGGTTACAGACTCGATTGTAGAGCGTGGCTAGTGAGTAGTGCCTTAATATTTGAATTTTGTACTAAATGCTTTTCCAATTTCCACCAAAGGGCGCTTTGCCATCGGGCATTTATTTGCTGGAGCGTCCACTCTGGTCAGAAACGACTCTTCTTGGTTATAGTTTACAATGTTTTGGCCGGTGGCGTCAACTCTTGCTGTTGAGGATTTTTCCTTCTGTCACTTACTTTTTTGTATTTGCATCAAGTTATTTTTTTCATGAATGTTATGAAAGTTCATGCAGCGAAAGTTGTATGTCAGGATCGTAGCAAGTGGAAATCCGTGATCTCTGCCTACCCCTCTGGGAAACAGGCGTGATTATATGTATGTAATTTTTTTCACAAACAACCCTCGAGAAAAGAGCGTACTCCCATCTTAAGGGCCGGCAACGCACTTACAACCCCTCAGGCGATACGTCTGCGCGTTTGCGTTCTTAAAAAAAAAACCATCATTTATTTTCTAATTTTCAGGTATACGGCAAAGCCGCTAGTGCAGACGATATTCGAGGGCGGTATGGCGACGTGTTTCGCCTACGGACAGACAGGCTCTGGGAAAACACACACCATGGGTGGAGATTTCCAGGTACAATATAATTTTATCTGCCAATAGATATTTATTAGATTCACGAAACACAAAGTCAGAACCTATTTATTTACCTCTCTATGAAATGACTTAACGTTGTCTCACATAACATGTCCGTTGTCTTATCGGTGGAGCTTTCTATCTTTTCTCTTAGTTAAGTTGACTTATTTTGTTTTCCTGCCAATCGTCGTGAAAAACAAGTCTAATGCCTGCCTGAATGTTGAAATTGCTCTACTTGGACTCTTGTATCTTTGAGGACCCTCGCCTTTTCGATCCTCGAACTTTGTTGCTTATTTATCAATCTATATTGAGACTAGATCAATTTGTGTAAGATTGTTCCCAAATATTTATGTATTTTTCTTTAAAATGGCCGGTGAGTGGCTATGTAGAAGGTAAAGTGTACAGTTTATGGTCAGATATAAATAAATAAATAAAAAAACTTATTAGAAAGAGAAAACGGCCAATACATATGTATAAAAAGTTGACACAAGTCGTATACAGCGAATTTTTTTTGTGTCTGGAAAATCCGTCCTCTCTTGGGATTCCGGATTTCCGTGGAAAAATACACTTGGGATTATGTAAAAAAAAGGTTTGATTTTATGATTTTTTTGATATCAAACCTTAATTCCAATTTAGTATCTTTCCCCATTTTCGAGAAACCTACTTACTACTTATTACTTTCGCACTATGTTAGTCTCGGCTCTTTGTATTAATTAAACGGACTGCCAAGGTCTTTAGTTAAAAACTAATGCACAGCCTGCAATTGCCTCCTTCCATGTCTCGACCATAATGTACTACTAATATTGCAGGGCAAGACGCAGGACTGCAAGAAGGGCATCTACGCGATGGCAGCGCGCGACGTGTTCGCGTACCTCAAGTCGCCCAAGTACAAGCCGCTCAACCTCATCGTCTCCGCCTCCTTCTTCGAGATCTACTCCGGGAAGGTATCCAATCTAATCATATATAATATTTATTTTGCCAAAAGGCCACAGGAGCACATTACGTGTCGGTCAGGGGCTGAATTTTCATGTCCATCGCTGATTACTTCACGATTTGAAACAATATATAATTGAAACAAGCTGAGACAAGAGCGTCGCCAGCCGATGAGGAAAGTATGAATTGTGGGTACCGTCTAGTCTAGGGCATTTTGAGTATCTAGGGGAGGGCAGCTGCCCCTTCTACTTCCCCTTGGCTTGAGATGATATGGAGTCCACGATCACTTTTTATTTGGAATAACAATTCTATTTTTAATACGAGAAGTTGTATAGAAGCTGTCGTTTGTATTATTAGTTTGTATATAATGGACTCATAGTAGATCTAATAAGTTACTGAAATGGAAGTTGTAGGCTTACAGCAAGGCCTCAAGGTAGCAAGGCATGCATGTATATCCTTGCCTACACATTTTTTGATGTATGACACAAATGAGGGGTACTATAAGATTAATATGTGTCTAATAAGTCCGACGCGTATGAACCGATTTGAGTGCCTTGTCCGTCGGGATGGTTGCTTTTTATGTTGGCTGTGTCACCATTACTAGGTGTAGGAGTATTTTTACAAAGTAAGTGATATAAATCAGTTAAGAAAGATATCCCTATGTGACCATTCCAGGTGTTCGACTTACTAGCGGACAAGGCGAAGCTGCGAGTGCTGGAGGACGGCAAGCAACAAGTGCAGATCGTGGGGCTCACGGAGAAGGTGGTGGACAACGTGGACGAGGTGCTGAAGCTCATCCAGCACGGCAACGCCGCGCGGACCTCGGGCCAGGTGAGTGCACGAGCTGGCAACGGCGCGTGCGCAGGTAGTGGCTGGAGTTCGGCCCATTCGTGAGAGCATAACAAAAGGGATTGCCAGAATTTGTCGCTTCCGATCCCAATCACATTTCAATCAGTTTCGCCTGCTCGCTTCCAGGCATGCTTAACAAACAATAATCATCATCGTCATATCAGCCGAATTTTTCAAGGATTTCTTTAATGAGCGGCCCCGGTGGACCGAAGATCGGGTTAAGATCGCGAGGAAGCCGTTGGACGAAGGCGGCGCAGGAATAATAATAATAAAAACATTTATTTTCAAGTAACAGAGGCACATAAATAAATACCTAACACACATCCAAACATTATAACTTCAAAACTAGCACTATAAATAAACACAGTACAACTGCGATGTGTCGCGTAAATTCGTGGTGTCAGGTAACGGACCGCGAAAGCGCCGGAACTTGATTCCCTTCAGCCAAAATTCTTCCTGGTAATGTACAAAAAGCGCGATAAAAAATGTGAGCAAACAACAAGTGTCGAACTAAATTGAAATCCAGTAAGCCCCCGTTTGAAACCCCGGTTTTTACTCTTTGTCTCGCATTTAATATACTAATGTAGGTTCACGCGCTAGTTGTTTGTGTCGGGTTTTCTGGCAATGTTACTGAATAGTTGTTTATGTGTTGCAGACGTCAGCGAACTCGAACTCGTCTCGATCTCACGCCGTGTTCCAAATAGTGGTGCGCTCCCCCGGCATGCACCGCGTGCACGGCAAGTTCTCGCTCATCGACCTCGCCGGCAACGAGCGCGGCGCCGACACCTCCTCCGCCAACCGGCAGACACGTCAGTACTTGTCACATCATTGCCATGCGACTATCTTCTACTACTAGACCGGTCTCGTTCAGAGCTTTATGGCCTCAGAGTAAGGATTTCTATAGAGCTCCTATAAAGGTTCCACCAAGGAGGACAGAAAAGCTCTTTTGCAGCTAAATTGAAAACTTGTCTTAAACGTCTGACTGCTTACCATAAACAACCTTTTTAATCTGGGTGGGTAATCGTTTATTTGCCTCAAACTATTTTGACATGACGTTTAGATGACATTGAGGCAAATAAAGAAAAGCGGAACTGTGACAAGGACACCAAATATTATATTTTTCTCTGTCGCTCTTATTCAATTTGATATATGACTATCTTGCTCGTAGCGGTATTATTATTTGACGTCTACTCTGGGGTACTCCGAGTTTATGGCACTGGCGGTTTGCGAGCGACGCGAACCAATGAGCTCGCTGTGCAACCACGGCGAGCACGCTCGTTGGTTTGCGTCGCTTATCAAATGCCAAAGACAAATGAAAGCGAGAAAATTCTTCTCACCCACCTCCAGTCGTCGACCAAGCAAAGCGTTGCTTCATGGTCGGTTTTTTCGGGCGCGAGTCACGGCCCGGCCACTACTCCCGAGCGGCGGCGGCAGCGGTTTTCCTAGTGCATCTCTACCAATGAACATATAAAACTCTTTCCGCGCCGCAATTTGAGCATGTTCCTTAACTGTATTTTATCAGGTTTCTATATAATTATTTTGTGCAAGAAGTTTAAATTTGAATCATTTGTAACGCTGGTAGCTGATAGGCATTGCTACTATCTGTGCTACTAAGCTCTAAGAGTGCTATCGTGATTTTCAAGTACAAAACTGAACAGACATTCTAAATTTAAAGAAGCTTAGACTACCATTTCTTCTCTTTACAGGAATGGAGGGCGCCGAAATCAACAAATCCCTCCTCGCGCTCAAAGAATGCATCCGTGCACTCGGCATGAAGGGCAGCCATCTGCCGTTCCGCGCGTCCAAACTCACGCAAGTGTTGCGCGACAGCTTCATCGGCGACAAGTCGCGCACCTGCATGATCGCCATGGTGTCGCCCGCGCTCAACTCGTGCGAGCACTCGCTCAACACGCTGCGATATGCCGACAGGTACACTATCATGTAGGGCAGCCACCGCCGACAGCTCCATCGGCGACATGTTTCGTAAAAGTGGAGAAATATATCTTGCGTTTATATAATTGTTTCAAAATGGAAACTTCGAGCATGTATGTTTAATAACTGACGTCCGCTAAGTTTCCCTATCGGCGGACTGTTTTTCGGATAGCAATCTCGTGTGCGTTTTGTTATATGCCGGCGTGCTTATGCAGAAATGTTATCACCACCAGCGACGGCGGCCGATTGGCGTTCCGGTCACGCGCGCACTTCATACCGATCCCGCGCTCTTTTCTCCCCCCACTCGCGTGTACGGTGTGACAGCCACGGAGTGGGTGCCGCAACATGGCTGTCGGTGACGTGGCAGGTCGAGGCGGAGATAACGCGATGACCTAGACGTTTTTCGCTAACCTTTGCTCAGAGCATAGACGAGTGGAAGTCAAGGGGGGAGGGGGAATCCTATGTCCTGCAGTGGGACACGTTACAGGCTTAGAAAAGTATAATCAACGGCAAAAAAACCTCTCTTTTCACCTCAGCGGCTCGAAAATGGCGGTTTTTCTGCTTGAAACCATTGAGCAAAATGCAAATTTGCTGCGAGCGTGAAAAAAACTTACTGTTTAATTTTTCATATCGTACTTCATTCTCTCTATCACTATTCCTGTGCGTTATATGTTCTCGCCGCTGAGGTGAAAAGTTGTATGTATCACACGAGAGCAAAGTTATTTGCATCGCGTGTCTTTGAGTCCCTAGCTACGCTCAAGATTTTAATTTTGAATCACTCGCTAGGCTCGTGATTCAACATCAACACTCGCAGGAAAAATGTATTTGCTCTCTTGTTGAACAAATAACTATTTCATGTCTGTGGGTAGAGAAGAATGAAGTGTGTATGGTTGCAGAGTGAAGGAGCTGGGCACGTCGGACGCGTCCCGGCAGCGCGCGGAGTCGCCGGCCGCCGACGTGGAGATGGAGCCCGAGCACGGCGACCTCGCGCAGCTGCGCTCGCTCAACGTACGTACACACAAACACATATACGTCGATCCGATATTAACACTATTCAACATTTTAAATTTCTAATTAAAGGAAAAAAAAATTGTATTCCATGCAGGGTCAATTTAATAGGTTTATCTACACCCATATAGTAAATCCTCTTTAATGTCTTCAAAAACCATCAGTAAATACCAGTTTAACAATATACAGGGTGACATCGGAGACACGATCAGAAATTATTTGACTCGATGAAGTATTGAATGACAAACTCAATAAAGATGATATCACAGTTCCTACTTGCAATATTGACTATTATTTCTCAAATTATTAACAGAAAAAAATATGTTTCATACAACTTGGTCACCCTACACCACACGACGTCTTATCATCCCTCTTACAACGTGTGTCAAAAGTGATAGGGTGACCATGATTTAAGTATGGCTTTATTATTTTTCCTAGTAATTTAAAAAAAATATATACTTGTTTTATTCGATGTAACAAATATTGCATTGAAAAGGCAATTATATGTAGGGTCTGAAAAATTAGCTTATGATCACGTCTCCGATGTCATATATAAATTTATACCTTCTCATTCAAAACAACTTCAACATCCTCAGCTTTTATTTATCTTGTTTTCATAGGCGCGCTCGCTCCACACTGTGCACTTCCACTTAATATCAACACCTAACCCTAGATCGTTGTAATCCAGGAGGGCGACATGTCGGCGGAGATGTACACGTTCCACGAGGCCATCTCCGAGCTGCAGCGGGCCGAGGAGGAGGTGCTGGACAACCACAAGGCCATCTCCGACTACATGCAGCACGCGCAGCAGCGCTGCCACCTGCTGCTGCAGCTCACCAGGGCCGTGGACTACGACCAGGACGGTTAGTGCACTAACTTTATCCAGGACGGAGACGACATGTCCGCGGAGATGTACACGTTCCACGAGACCATATACCCTTAATGTACTGTGTGTAACCCGTTCACGCTTTGATTAGGATAGAGTCGAGAATGGCAGCCTGGCACCTGTCCCATCGCCCTTGATCGGCGAGAAACGAGTAAAGCTAGAAACTTGTATGGGGTTGGCGAGCTGCGAGTAGTGTTGTCGTTCGACTGTAAGTGCCCGGCCAAAAACTTTGCGGCGCGGCAAGCGTTTTATCTGTCAATTGCGCGGTCTCGACGCGCAACGCACTGCGGTTAGTGGGGATCACAGGCAATGTATTAGGAAAACCGCTATAGGTGAATAACTTAAGTAAGTCACCTGTTGTATGTAGTTGTGACGTGTTCGAATAGACATTACATATTTAAAATGGTCAACACAAACAAAACAAACGCCTGTTCGAAAACGTCACAACTACATACAACAGGTGACTTACTTAAGTTTTTCACCTATACCGTTGCCGACGCCGCTCAATTCGTGGCCGGGCCGTAAGCGAGTGCGCGAGTACGACGGGCTATTGATCGCACCGCTCGCTCGTGGTGACACATGTAAAGTTTACTGACAGGCGAGATAAACAAGAAAATGGTCGATCGATAGCTAATCGCTCGTTGACCTTGGGACAGCTGCCTTACTATCTCATCTCTGGGTGTGAAACCTGCGTTAGCATTTATTTCAGACTACCCGGGATAATTTTTGGGATCTCAAATTAAAACTATTCTAAAATACATGACGATCCTGCCAGCATCCACTCGATAATGCTGTGTTATGCTTGTATGTGTTGTACAGTACTGGTCAATAATATTAGCACCTTTGGGTCTGAAAACTCGTAAGAATTGTCTGAAATAATAATTTTACACAGCATCAGCGCCATCTTACTCCTTGCACTCGTACCAAAAGTCTAAATTCTTCACACGAACGAATACTACAACACTTCGAAAAGTATTAATAGTTTAGTTAAGACAACACAATATTATTGTCCGGTACTGTATTGTGCCCTGTGTTGAGTGTTGCATGTTGTGATGTGCCGGCGTGTTGCAGAGCTCTCATACTTGGCCCGCAAGCGGCTGCGGCCCACGAGCCTCGGCATTGGCGCGCGGAACCGACGGAAGTTAGGTCTGACTCGAGAGACATCACCCAGTCATTAACATGACAGACGTTTGCGGACCTTTGTTCTTATTTCAGTTTTATTGTTGATTTAAAACAAAATCGTATGCCCACTACGACTTTTTGACTGGAATCAATAGCGGTCCCCCCCGATAGCATCTGGATTCCGAACCTCAACGTGTTCAAGCCCGACCCTCCACCATAAATCCTAAATTAGCCATTGCTGGTAATAAATTGGTTTAAAAAATACATTTACTTTTTAAATTATCCTACAGTCTGTGAGTGAGTTCGAGTAAATGTTTCGGCATAATAAAGTGTAAGAGCCGGATAAATATGGCCCGGAATACTATTCTACACGTCTTCTGATATCATTAACCGTGCTTGCCGTCACACTTGACAACTTTGTATATATTATCAGTTGGATAATCTTTTAACACACAATATGTACATTTACTGAAATATTATTTCTTCAAAATAATATCTAGACCTTTTGTCAAAACACTATCTATAGCATACCTCGTATCATATCCAATACACTATATCTATAGCATACTTCATATCATTTCCAATTATTTATGAAAACTTGCTTTACGTACAAGTTAAATATTAAATAATCCCTTAATGTCTAGTGCAGTAGTTAAATGATTATATTTTTATTTTATCTTTAAAGTCCGCAAACCAATGTCTGTTCATTTTTCAAAATTTAACAAATTTCATTCGTGCGATCATCGCTTCGGATAAGTAACGCCAACGCTGACGCTCATAATGGCTTTAATTTTTTTTATTGCTGTTCTACTATAGATTAGGCCTCTATTTATTAACATGGTAACCTCTAAATTAATCATGATGGGAAAAGTTGAGGGTCAGAGGTCCCGGGGCAGACCCACTAGATGGAGCACCCAAATGACTGCACCCCTGCAACTACATCGAGGCCATGCATAAGGCGGGTGATAGGAGCCTATGGAGAAGTCTGGTCAGCAATAATAGGACATGATGTCCCTATCCTATTTCCTCAGCATTGAGGGATGACTGGATGATGATGATGAACCTCTAAATTGGGTTATTTATTATTTTGTTTAGCGGATAAATTGTTATTTCATGTCTAGTAGCATGTATGGTTCAAAAATGATGGTGTTGAATGCACTGTGACATAGATTGCAAAATGAGTTATCACGACTAACTTATAAAATCTTATAATGTAGCCGTTAAATGGGTTGGCGGTAATAAGACTTACAATACACTAACATTCGAAGAATAACATCTCCCAAAACTTATTGTATCTTAATTAAAAATGTATTTTTTTAAGGAACTAACTAGGGAATAATGGCAAAAATTACTGGTTATTGACATTTTGACTTCAACGAAGAGTAAATGGCACTAAACAACTACCAGGCGATGGAATCAATTTTTATTTTCTGGCTCTGAGCACTAGCTTTGGTAGTTATTATTAATTATTGTGCATTTACTAGTCAACTAACTAGACACAGACAGCTTAGTATATGAGCCGATGTAAATATTTTGTATCTTCGCCAAGTCTCCCATGGTTTGGTTCGTATTTATCTAACATCCTCATACCTTTATTGATAAACCTATTTTAGCTAAAATGCCGTTGAAGTTCTTTTGTCTGTTTTAACTGTCACATTGACATTTGTGTTTGTAAGAATGGAACAAAACGCACATTTTGCTTAAGGGGTCTGGTAAGTTTTATGAATAATGGGGTAAGCCGGCTAAGTATCTAAACTGAGATCGAGATCCTGTCACTTGACCTACTAACTTTTGCCCTAAAGTTTCACTAGACCTAATGCATTTTTCTTCAAAACAGTGAACATTTCGGGTTCCCTTTGAATATCATCAAATAGAAGTCATTAGGTTAGGGTTGTTTAGCAATAATCGTGTAGTTTACTACACGACCCGGGTATGTCCTAAAACTACGACCAAGACCACCGGGGGACGGGCAGCAGCATCCCTGGAGTGCGGTGGAGTTACTGCGATCGCCAACCCGCATGCCAAGCGTGGCGATTATGGCATTTACCCCCCATGAAATTGGAGGAGGCCTATGTCCAGCAGTGGACGTCCTTCGGCTGATGTGGTGTAGTTTACTATTTAAGAATAAAATGCATTAGGTGCATGAAGCATTAGGTCTAACGTAGTTGGGTCTAAGAAGGGAGAACCATCTAAACTACTAGTACCGTTCAAACTCGGAACTTCGCCTATGATGCCAATCTTTGCCTACAACCACTACACCTGGTAGGCGTAATGGTTGTAGGCAAAGCGCCAACTTTCAATTCAACACTACATCAAAAGAACATAGAGGCACTATAAGTGAAGTAATAACGGGGTTTGAAGTTACAAGATTCAACGGTATTTAAAAATGTAGTAAAGTATTACAGTAGCGTTTTATTCTGCGTGCGAGATCATGGTTAATTTTCCTCTGTATCAAATAATTGAAAAAACTTCCACGTTAAATTAACACAAAAAAAATCTCAATCTTCATCTTAAAGGCCGGCAACGCACTTACAATCCATCTGGTGTTGCGAGTGTCCATGGGCGGCGCTAATCGCTTACCATCATCCGATTCGTCTGCTCGTTTGCCTCCTATATCATAAAAATTACAAACATCATTTCCTTATCCCACAGCGTACGCGACACAATGGGAGGAACTACTGAACGAGCAGCTGGCGGTGCTCGCCCAGTCGCGCGACCTGGTCGCAGAGTTCCGCGCCAAGATGCAACAGGAGGAGCACATCTCGCGGCGCATGCAGCCGCCGCACCACTAGCCCACGGGTGTAGGCAAACACATTAGCGAACCGGACCACACGGAGGCTGCCACTGCATTGAACTTCGATCTACGTGTCTAACCGCCCACACAATGAAAATTCAATCTACTGCTATAGGAAATAGAGTAGAGTTTGTTTTGTTTTGAAATGTAACAAAACAAATGCAACTCTGTTCTAATTTAAATTCAATTGAAGAGGATGCCTTTTTATAGGGCTTTGGGCGGCTAGAGGTTATCGGATGTAGGTGTGCAATTTAGCGGGATGCCGAGACGTAATCTTAATATGATCTTGATATGACTCACGATCGCGTCTGCTAAAAAGTGTTTTTATACTTATTTAATGGCAAATAACAATTTAATAATGAACACTGTCTTATCTTTTAAATTGCTACTTTATATGTACTGTATTTTTGAGGATAAATGTTCCATAATATTAAATAACAGAAAGAACGTTAATGTTAACTTTTGAGGGCAATTGATATGTACCTACCATCAATTACTATTAAAAATGAATTTCCACCTGAGAACTAGTCTCAGAATCGCGGGGCATATCTACATTAAACATAGCATAGCATACGAGGTCGGTCCCTAGATTGCACTACCTATTCCGATCACCATACACCAACGAACGGTTCTTGCATACTTATCAACTGGAGCTCGTTACGACAAACTGCCACGCCCAGAGTTTAGGGTGAATGATGTGTTAAAACTGCTAAACTGTGTTTTCTTGGCAGGGTGTCACTTGTAGGTAAAGGGGTGAATCAATTTTTTGTGTCCTCATGTTTAGTACTATTTGCAGTTTAAAAGGAAATTACAAGAAACACTATCTCAGCTGTAGTTAATTATTGTTGCATTCATTAGCTAATACATTATAGCATGAAACTACACGACAACGGTACTAAAAATATTCATTTACCCTCATTATCGCCGGTTGTCCAGTGTCCCACGAATTTGTATGAAAATAGTGGTTTGCTACCTGGACAACCATGTTTTCTTTCAGAATTCGTGTTTCTACGAGATGCTACATATATGTTCAAATAGACTGTTTATCTGGCTATAAGAATATATAGATTTTATCAAATATAACATGTCTTAGTAAAAAATTATGAATAAAAAGATGAGGGACAAGAAAAAGTTGATTGACCCTAAGACCAGCTCAGTACACTACACCCTTATCATTGCCTTGGTACAGTCGGTCTATTTTGCCAATAGACTTCGGGAATCTTCGGTTTTGACCACAAATTCACTGTCAGCTGCAAGAGTGAGTGCGATAGCGATAGAAAGCCGAGGTCTATTGGTAAAATAGACTACGCTGTTGTTTATTTAGTATAAAGTTTTTTGTTGATACGGCTCCAAGTTGATAAGTATTACATTGGATTTCAATGTTAGTCAGTCACACCAATGATATACTTGCACAATATCCGTCACATTTTGTTACATATTGTGAGTGGGATATTTGAGTAAGTGTATGTAAAGGCGTGCGTTCGGTATCTTTCCTAGCACAGCTTCGGGTGTCGGGCAGGGCGCAGTCGAGTTAAATGTGCTATGGACGCGTTTTCGTATGAATTTATATCGTATTTATTGCGTAGAGTTGTGCCTAATAGAGTATAATCCCGAATTATTAGCATGAGATTCCGCCCGTCGCCCGTCATTTATCGTTTTCATAACGGATAATACTCTATGATAGTTACTCTCTGGTATAACTAATTTTGACGAAAATGAGTCTGGTGCCGCTGACTGTACGGTAGGCATATAGGACTGAGTGAGACTGAGGCAAAGTGACTGCTTTTTTGTTTACGAGTTTATTTTTTATTATATGACTTCGTTTTGTACTTTTTCTTCTAGTCTACGTGTTCCCTTGCTGGGACTGCTTTTTCCGCCACTCGTTTTTGTATTTTTGTTAGATTGAAATTTACAAGTCTGTTTTTTCATATTTTACTACTTTGTTTCGTTATGTATTATAATGTAATACAATGATGAAATTTAATAAGCAGTTTCACAAATCATCAGAAATGTTTAAAATGCGACAATGTTACGTACCCTCACAAAATCAGTACCAGGAGTCCATGTATTAAGTCAGGGCGTTGTCCCTTATGATTTGCGAGCGATTTCGCGCAAGATGATTGCACAACTTTAATAATCTCGTTGGAGACTCGCTTGCAAATCACAAGTGTGACAATTCATTTGTGTGACGTCACAGAACGATATCGGTTTCGTATAGGTCGATTCACAAGAGCTGGCGTGGAATGTCTATGAAATTATTGACAGTTTCATACATTTTCCGCGCCAGCTCTTGTGAATCGACCTATACACTTAGGCCCGATTTTATAAAGTACCGATGGACCTTAAATCGGTAAGTTACGAGTATGTCAAAAAATAACTGAGTTACCAAAACTATCCGACGTTTGGTTGGAACGGATCTTTATAAAACCCGGTCTTAGTACGTTTAGATTCACATTAGTCTGATCCGCTCTAATGTGGCTGCTCCTATACGTTAGATAACTTCACGTCAGAAAATTTGGATCCGTCTTTAGTTTCGGATCTCAGCCGTTGCCCGCGCCCGGCATTTCGTTCTAAATTGTGTATAAATCTAATCTATACTCTTAACGGTACTCTAGAATGTTCCATGGTCAGTTTGATGGCTATGTAGTGTTCATTTGTTTATATTATTTATTTATTTGTATTTATTATTGATTTTATACTATGTAGAATGTAAATTTTCTTACTATGATTTTCATCTGAATCACAATAAAATATGATTAATCAAGTTTTTCGAAAACTTGTCCCCGACCAGAACGAAACGGTGTGGCAAATTCTAGCTATCAAACTGAATTTATAGTCATTCAGATACCGTCCTTTCTGATATTAACATTTTGTAAGTAGCTGGCCTGTAAAACTATCTTCTTCCATATAATTTTCGAATGTCGAGTGTTATCTTCCTAGAACGACCAACCTCAAGTTCGCGCAAGTCAATCTTTCCTTTACACTCGCCTTGGTGTGAGTGAGAGAGCTGTAACTTGCGGAAACTCTAGTTTGGCATGAACATATTATTGCATACTTCGACCCTCGCGTCTATACTGTTATCGAAATATGTACTTTATTTCGAGTGCAGTAAGGTTTTTGTTTGGAAAGTGAGCCTGACGAAGTAAGCAGTAGGATGTAAAGCTTAGTGTACAATGACATTGTCGTAACGGATGCCGTCGCGTGAAATGATAGACTGTTTACTGTAAGTGTTTGAAGCACAAACCGGCGACAATTGAAAGTGAGTTGTGTATATATAATAACGGTTGATGACCTAGAACTAGTGCACACTGTACAGATATATTTGCATAACCGTTGGTGATATAGCTTGTTTAAATGAGAATGTCTGAGCGGCTGTAGACAGGTACTAGGTCGGTGTCTTGGCGCCTATTGTGAAATCTAAATATGTATCTCTTTATTTCTTTTACTAGTAAGACACGAGTGAGCAAAGTTTAAATTTCGGAGTAGATTCCGTGGTGCGACCAGGGAAATGATTTCCTCTTAACATAAGTGACTTACTCATTGCATTTAACTCATCTAATGGCCTATCTCTTAGAGTCTTGTTGGAGTTTTCTTTTAACACGATTACTTAAGCTTGCTATAAACGTGTTCACAAGAATTCTCTAGAAGACGAAAAATTTGTAGATATATTCGTATTAAAATGGGAGATCGGGTGAGTACAAAGACGAGGAGGCCTCAGCGTGCCCAGTGGTTATTTTGCATGACAGTGAGATTGAAAATTTGTTGTAACTAACTTGACTTCATCTAAAAAACTATTTTTTTTACATAAAACTTAATTTGGTGCATTACAACGCTGGTGCTTAGTATTTTACAAATACATTTGATTTCTTGCGTTTTTTAGGTCAAGTTAATCTATCATAATGATTTACGGAAAATAGACGTTTTTGTCAGTTGACATTTATTTTAGAAGCCAGCTCAAATAATGTTATTTTCAGTTGGGGGCTGTTCCGCTACTTAAATATAAAACGTGCTGCCTTATTCTGCTTGTTATTAATCGTTGTTTAAATTGTAATTATTATATTCATATCATTGACATTGTGTTTCCATGTACGATATCACTACTATGAGCAGCGGTGTTGTGTATTCGAAAGAGGTGTAAGTGAAATAAGAAGTGTTTTAACTCATGAAATTGTAGGAAAATGATTAATTTTGGAGCTAGGTATTTTAGTGTTTTGAATATAAAGTATATTCCTTCTTATTTAAATGTCTTTCACTCTCTCGAATATGTAATACTGGTTTAGAAGAACCACGAAACGAAGTCACATCCGTGAGAGCAATAATAGAGCATGTCATTGTTATCTTATTTTCGTGGTCTTTCTAAACGGTGCTTTAAACTACATTAATTGTGCCTAACAAATGAACTAAAATCCATATACAATGTGGGATCGACGTTTGATTGGTTGTGTAAAGAATTAATTAATGTTAGATTTCATTCCATGGCTTTATTTTAGCGTTTTGTTGGTATCGCGATCGAAGGTTGTATGACAGCGTCGAATTTAGGAAGTTTGCGAAGGAGTCTGGTCAGATTAAATGTCCTTGGAAACCCAGCAGAACTTTTAAACAGAGATTCCAAGATTATCCCATACAGTTCTGAGAACGAACTTCAGATTAAAACCTTATTAACTTTTGATCGAATTCGGCTTGAATGACTAAACAACGGAATAATCATAAATTGGTAATATGTTTAGGCCTGTCCTTTTCTAGCCAGGAATCCAAGGACTTTTATACCCTGATATTGTTGGATAGTCTTAACACTAACTTGTTAAGAGGCCCAATATCTAAGTCCAGATGACTTGGGGGGGGGCATTATCGTGAGTGCAGCAGGTAGTGGGCAACCTGCGATGGACGGTGACATACTAGCGGCCTGTACGGAGCTGACCCTAACCAAAGTTAGGATATAGTTTTCAACCGGGCACGTTAGATAAAACATCGATGAGATTAATTTCTATGCGCGGATTTTTCAACATTTTGTATTTAATTGTAATTTATTTTATTACCATTAAAAATAGTATATGTTTTTCCTAAAAAAATGTAAAACGATTTCTTTATTATAAAAAGCGTAAAACAGAACTCTAATTTGCGAAAGTAGATCGCCTTGTAGTTTTTTTGTCAGGACAGGTTGAAATTGTTGTTTACATGCCATGCGATTTCCATTACCAACATGTAACTAGATGTTTTTGGGTGTCCGCGGGTGCTACATCGCTCGGAGCGGGCTCCGGTACTGACGGTCGATGTCAGCCATATTTATTGCTACGTGTGTTAAGGATTGATTACGTATTCCGTGACCGTTTGTCGGCAAGTTTGCCTGTTAGTCCTCCGAGGATCCTATAGCTTATCGACTTATTAGATAGTGCTTATTAATAAATAAAAAACTAAATCAGTACTCTGTATCAGAGTCACTGCGTTGCGGCGATTTGATTGTACTGAACGAAATCTCTATTATTATTTTTATTATTATACATGTTTTAATTATCATTAATTGTAATATTTGCGTTGACTGTTCGCCGGCGGCGGGCTTGGACGAGGCAGCCGCCTAAGCAATGCTTTATTGTAATAAACATATTTTAACATCGCACATTATAATAAATTAATCGAAATTGAGCTTTCGTTGTTTTACTTTCTTTCCTAATTTTTATATGAATCTGTCTAACCGTTCATTCGCCTTTGGCAACTCTGATTGCCAGGCATCTCCCCTTTAACGCTTTCATGTTTGAAAAAAAGTGATCACTCACACGCCAAGCACTGTTGCGTTATCAAAAATTGATGTAACGTTTAAGGGTACTCTCGGCTGAACTCGATTCCCCATACAATCGTAGTTTCGTTCTCATTTTAAAACGACGTGCTGAATTAACATGAAACTTTGTATACACAATGGGAGCCGCCGTATCTAGGTCGGAAATTAGTTTTTGTTGCTAGAAATAGTAATAGAAAAAAACCGTGCGTTTTTGAGTTTTTTACGTCTTGTATGAAATAAATAAAGTATTGGGGGACAATCTTACACAAATCGACCTAGCCTTAAACTAAGCAAAGCTTGTACTATGGGTACTAGACGACGATATGTATACTTATATAGATAAATACATACTTAAATTCATAGAAAATATCCAAGACCCAAGAACAAATATCCGTGCTAAGTGCACAAATAATGCCCTGGCCGGGATTCAAACCCAGGACCTCTAGCTTCGGAGCAGTGTCACTACCAACTAGGCTAAACAGGCTGAAAACCTTAATAATCGCTATAGCTAATTTCCGACATAGATATGCCGGATCCCATTGTGTATACAGTTTCATGTTATTCCAGCATGGCCTTCTAAAATGAGAGCGAAACTACGTTTGTTTGGAGAACTCAGCGTCCTGCGGACTCGTAACCCTTTGAACACAGTGATCATATTTGAATGATCACTCAGACGCCAAGGTATCAAAAATTGTACATCAATTACGTTTAAACCGATAAAAACAATTCATAATAGATTTTTTTCATGTTCAAAGTACACCTTCACTCCGACCTATTTAGTGCCTGTTGGCGTGGTGGGCACGACGACACACGACCACTTTATAAGTTCTTGGCGTTTAAAGGGTTAACAAGGGAATAGAGTTAAACCTAAAATCAAAGCAAGCGAGTGGAACGCGAGTTGGTATAAGATCCTTTGATGGTAAAAAACATTGATAAGGGTTTAAAAAAAGAATGAAGTGCAATTCTTGCACTGGCTTGACTTTTAGGTACCAATGAAACCGAATTCGTTGCTTGGTCTACTCGCAAACACCGCCATTAATGCTATTATCACAGTACATTTGTATGTAAATGCCATTATGGTGCGAACACAGCAAACCAGCGGTCAACATGTTACCTGTTAAAGAGACAAGAGTTGATTCGGTGTATATGCACTGCGTTATTTTAATCCCTTTTCAGGCAGTTCATTTGAAGAATAAAGACAAGTCTAATACCTATTTTCCATCCTGGGGTGATCAGAGGGTTGATATCCGGATCCGGATAAATAAAATGTACAAATATACATTATTTACATAATTTATTAAGAAACGTACGTAGTAATTTGTACTGGTATCATGAAAATGCTTTAAATAAATGAAACAATTAATACAATTAACAGGAAGACGATATTTCGAACCTGACAATCGTACAACTCTTTGTTGGCATGTCATGCTTGGCTCATTTTTAACAGGAATCCTTAAGTACAGTCAGTGGCAGAAAACTCGAACCACTACACACACCTAACCACTACAAAGATCTACACAGAGCCTTATTATCTTGACATTAGTGTGTGTAGCTCATTTTGAGCACTAGGTCCGCGTAGCTACTTTTGCTGCTGACTGTACGATACGCCAAGAGCGAGCCACGCACAAGATCTGTATTCAATTTTCATTACATTGCCGGGTACAGAAATGGATCTAATCGATATATCGAACCTCGCGGTTTTGTTAAACTTGTTTAAATGGGACAAACCTGCGGATACCAGACAGTGATTTTGTACAGTCAAGGGCAATAATATGTATAATTCTTTTCAACTTATATCATTGATATAAGGTCTAAAAATGTATACATATTTATGACCTGTAAACAGTGTTTACACCAACACTGGGTTATGTTATGGCCGTTGGTGTAACTGCATATACATACATACATAAACTCAGGCATATATTCCAAAAGTGGTAGGCAGAGCACACGAACATTAATTTCAGGGCCACTTTTAGCAAAATAAAACTGGTTCACATTTGGTGTAACTGCAACTGGGTACAAAATCATTGTCTCACATTCGAGGCGCTGGTAATCGACCGGTCAACACATTCCGCGCCGACAAGGCAATTATACATACAAAAATGACACGGTTTCATGTCATCGGCACCGAATGTGTTAATATGCTATACTTGTAATCTGTTACTTCAACTATTTGATATTTATGAATTGACGTTTGTAGTGATGAGGCTAAGACGTATCGTTTGTCAAATGAAGCGATTATTAACGAATGGTTGATGGAATCGATTTTACAGCCGATATTTGTAATGTTTTTATGATACCTTTATATATTTTATATCACGTGATTGTATCAGTTTCCTCAAACAGAAAAATGTTACTTACTATGTATGGCGTTCTATATTCCATACAATAAGAAACATATTAAGAAGAAATAAGAAAGACAGACATATTCTCTTAATCACGTCATCGCTATGCTGATTCCGTAGCTGGTCGGTCTGTCTGTCATTTATGTCAGTCAATCAATTTTGCACATATTTCCAACTTTACGGAGTTTTACTAATATTTAGGTGTACAGCGTCAACAAAGTGGTCTTCGAACAATTCTAGTGCAAATTCGAACCACACATATGTACACCGCGAAATCTGTTATGTTATGTGTTTCGCACGCCGAAAGAAATAAAAACCCGTGGTGTTGCTCGCGCTGAACGCAAGGCAGAAGCACAAGTGTCGACGCCTGCGAAGGCACCAGCACGGCTAGCACAACTTGGCGCGCGAGCTATCTCACGCGCGAGATAAACAATCCGTCTCTTTCTGTGTGTACCAATTAGAAAGAGGCGGATAGTCTATCTCGCGCGTGAGATAGCTCGCGCGCCAAGTTATGCTAGCCGTCCTGGCTCTTCGTCATGCCGCAGACACGACGTTCGTGGCAGGCAGCAGCCGTATATCAGATAAGGCACCGTTGTTGAGGGACGACGGTGTGCCGCACCCGCCGTCACCGCATAATAAGGTACCGTCCGCATCCACGTCCATGTCAGCACGACATAAGGGGCTGGAAGCCTGGAACTAAAGACCAAACAACGAAAGGCGTGGATTGAACACATATACTTCGAGCTGAACGGCCCCTGGTATCAGTGGCTCTTATGTTGTTTATGTTTTTACAGCTGTCACAGATTTTTCAATGTCATTTATTTCAATCAATAAAATTGCGCATATTTTCAAACTTTACGGAGTTTTACTTATATTCAGGTTTACAGCGTCAACAGATATGTTTTTTGGTCATAAATTTATCGTTATAAATATATGCGTATCTAATCGATTTCTATCAATTTACGAAAATATCTTCTGAATCGAAACGACAGACTTGGTCACAACACTAGTTTTAAAAAGAAAACGACATGACACGTAACCGTTTGGGTGGTGAATTAGTATCGTAAAATACTCAACAACAATCAACTAAAAAATGTAACATAACTTAAATTATGTTTAAGAAAAGCAAAATATTATTTTTATTTACTTGAAAAGCCCTAATATTATTACGTGATTTTATTTATAATTCCGATAAGTCTTGCGTGTTTACGTTCTGTGGGTGTTGTGATGTGTCAAATGGTTGAAGTAACAGATTACAAGGTATAGTTCAAGAACATTTAGGTTGCAGCTAAGTAGACTGAATCATTTTTAACTTCTTGGGTGAGAATGCTTCATCAAACTCATTCTTTTATCGACGCTTAGTTTCGTTTAGTTACGACGCGATATCGCGTCCAAAGCAAATAATTGATATATTCGATGGCAGCTATGAAATACATTTATATATTATATATGATAGGCATTTTAAACGAATGTAGTAACACCTAGCATTATATGTTTTACATATTCCACACAAAGTATAAATAATGGAAATAGAAAACTATATGAACAGTATCACAGACAAAAGGTCGCACTATAATGGACGTGATGTGACATAACCGATAAAATAATATCAAAATTCTTTGGTTACATTAAAATAAACGACAAAAACTTACTTATATATAATAATAATATAGCGGATATGTATTTACAGTCAGCGTCATATACTACGTAGCAGTCAAGGTGGCCAAATAGATCGGTACACCATACAAAATATATGGTGTACCGATCTATTTGGCCACCTTGACTGCTACGTAGTAGCTGACTACATACGACGAAATGGCTAGTGAGGTTTTCTTCCACGCCAATAATGAACAATGTTTTGTAATCAAAGCATTCAAGTTAATACCTTAACAAATACCTATATGAATTAGGTATTAAACATAATTTGGAAGAGAAAATTCATGATTTTCCGGCAAGACTGGACATTTCATTTTTCAACCGATATTGTCAAAGGTGTCTCTGGTATATTGAATCATTCACAAACTAAAACTAATATATTTAATTAATTTTAAATCACGCCACCTTGAGCAACCTCAAAATACTGTGCGTCAAATCTAATCACTAAAATACGATAATTTAAATAACAGAATAACAATATGTCTCTTCACAAGTATACATAAATACTGAATGACAACATCCACGAATACGTTTAATTTTTTTGTATTTACACCAATAGATCAATTTTCTTAGTAAAATAGCCGAGCCCGCCAGCAGGCTCATTTTGGAAGCGTCACACAAGTGATACACTGTACACACATTAAGGAAAATATTATAAAGCCTGTTGTTTATCACGTTAAAGTTGTGAGCATCAATTTGACAATTTCGATCGCGTAGCTACTTCTACTGGGGACGATGTTATTAAGTAACATAAATAGAGCACCAAATAGACGGGAAATTTGAAACTATTCTAAACGAGGATCATCATCATCATATCAGCCGTAGGACATACACTGCTGGACATAGGTCTCCCCTAAAAAATGATATAATGACCGGTTCTGCGCCACCCACATCCAGCGGACTCCCTTTACCAGGTCATCAGTCCACCTTGTGGAGGATAGTAGTAAGGGTTGTAAAATGTTTTCTGCCGAACTTAATCGCGATCGTGCCGGCACTGGTTTGGCAAGTATTAGGGCGCAAAATCATCGCGCGCTTTCTATATATACTAAAGAACGGGCACCCACGCCAGGAAGGTTTGCGTGGGAAGCGTGCCCACGGGAAGTTTTAGGGGACGCCGTAAAGGGGCTGTTCACAGCGGGTCCTCCATCTCGAGCTCGCCGGCCAGGATGTGCGGGTCCCCTATAGCCGGCACCATATGCGAGAACTCGCTCGTCGCCCACAGGTACAGGTTGAGAGTGCGCTCCGTACACTGCGCTATGAACCTGGAAAATTACAGAAAGCACATTTTTAATAAAGAAACTCAAAGCACACATAAACCCTGAAAACATTATAGGTACACCCTTTCTTTGGGCAACCGAGTGATAGGAAACAATTTAATAAGAACCCGGGTCCCAGATTCATATTTAACTGACGTGGACGTGATGTGCGGTGACGCGACAGAACGCTATTGCTTTCATACATTTAAGCAGGGGCGTAGCTACCGCTATATCAGCCGTATAAAGGATACGCTGCCCTCGGGCTACAGAGGCCCCTAACGCGTGTAAGCAAAACCCTTCATTTGGGCCCCCCAACTAATTTTGATACAGGATAATTTGAGGCACGCTACGCCACTGCATTTAAGTATGGTTAGATTCAAATTCATCTGATACGTTCTGACTTGACGGCTCATACTGTGTCAGGCGCCAAAGTATCAGACAGCATCACGTCAGATATATATCAAACGCTTTAATCAAGCGTCTTCCAAAAATATGGGGGATCTCAATGCGAGAATTTGTGACTCATCTGACGAACGGTCGCACCGCACGTCGCCCTCGTTTAGTGGTCTGCTGGTGTTGTATTACAAGACCGCAACTAGGTTTGTGGAATTGAATAGCTGTCATTTTGACGTAAGCATGTGGAAAAACTATCACCTCTAAGTCCATTCTAATACGACTTGGTAATACAGGACTCAGGTGTCGATGCTGCTTGGCTACGCTGACGGACGGGAAGCCGGCCTGTATCAGCCATGATGTCTAGCGATGTCCGTCAGAACATCTACTGTCTAATAGGTAGCTCACCAAGTCACCTTAGATGTTGATCGTGGCTATAAGTGACAATCACCATAGTCTGTTTTTTTTTGTGGTTCGTGTGATGAGACTTACCTTACGAAAGGTCGCACGTCGCCCTCGTTAGCGGTTTGCAGGTGCTGGTAGTATAGATGCCGGTGCTGCTTGGGCACGATGACGGGAGGGAAGCCCGCCTGCATCAGCAGCAGGTTCATGAGCAGTCGAGACGTCCGCCCGTTGCCGTCGATGAACGGATGGATGTGGACTAGCTTGTAGTGCGCTAGGGCTGCGTATCTGGAAACACATTTTTCAGCATCAATTAAACTAAAAGGTATTTATAAAGTTGGCTGGCAAGAAAATTGAGAGTGCTAAAATCTCCAACTGGCTCTCAACCGTTTGTCAAGATAGAACTCTTAAATTATTTTGACATTATGCGTACTACGACTTATCAGGTTAAGTTAACCTAATACTTAAGCTATTTATTTTAATTCCATAATTCATTTTGATTTACTATATACCTACATATATGATCTTAAGTATAATTAATAGGGTTAGGATTCTTGTGGCAGTTTAGCACAAGTAATGCAGTGGAGTGGCCATTGTATATTTTTTATTTGAATAATTATATAACTGAACGATAAATCTATATTCTGGCCAGTAATATATAACCTTTGCGTTTTATTGTATGAACCTTACAGAGTAAACAATTTAGGTTTGTTGTTACATCGCATATTTTACTAATTACATATTTTTTTACATAAATTTTTGAAGACAACTGCAATGCAATAAATAATGTTAATTACAACGATGATTTTATAAAATAATATTTAAAAAAATTGTTTGCTAAAATGTTTATGTATTTAAGAGCTTCAACAACTTGCAACTGGAATTAAAGTTTCAAAATCTTGCATATTATCTTACTTGTATCAAACCAATAAATTAAATTATACATTATTGGTTTATCAATTATACTTCTAACAGTCAAGTTGCCCACTCACTTGACAAGCCTAATCCCAATAAGGTCTAGTTTCCCCCTCGGGTTGGAAGGTCAGATGGCAGTCGCTTCCGTAAAAACTAGTGCCTACGCCAACTCTTGGGATTAGGTAGCGGACCCCAGGCATCCTTCAGGATGCAACTGTACTGGGAATAACGCTAGGAGGATGATGATTATTGGTTTATCAATCATTTATTCATTCATTCATTCAATCAAAAAATATATAACAATGACTCCATTGCATTTATGGCATTTACCCCCCATGAAATTAGGGGAGGCCTATGTCCAGCAGTGGACGTCCTAGGGCTGATATGGTGGTGGTGGTGGACTCCATTGCTCTTTGTTCATCCCAATGCCACCAAACATCCCAACTCTAATAATTCATGTTATTGTACAATGTATGATTAATACAATAAAGACATATCATATCATATTATTACCACCTGCGAACATCCAACATATTAATTGATAAGTTATAAAGTGTAAACATGTGGTTATCAACTATTTTCTTGCACGGAAATCCCACCATCATAGATAGAAGTTTGAAAATGAATAATGAACATCTGGTCCAGTTGTCTGGAAGAGATCACTTTTTAGTGATAATACCACCTATTGTCTACCATTATTTGTTTGATTTAAATGAGTTTTCTCTTGTGTACTTTTTGGTGACCAATAAAAATATTTCTATTGTATTGTATATTTCTAACTGTCTAAATAATCAGTTGTTCTAATTAAATTGTAGCTGTTGCCAGGGGCAAATCATATTGAACACTTTCTGGGACACTTAGCAGTGTACAATAGACAGAACAATAGATATAATTACATCCACAAACATGTTACTACTTATAAACTTATTCTATAATATTTTTTGTGTTTTTTACAAGTGGCAGATAAGATATAATATGCCGAATAGTTGCCTGCTGGCAACTTTTTTTCAGATATATGTATGGTTAGGTAGCAGTCAATTAAGGCCCTCTAGTTCTGCGAGAGTAGGTATTTAGCGCTGTCCTGGCGGTGCGTGAACAAGCCCGCGCGGACGAAGCGACTGTGAACTCGGATGACCCCGCTAGCTTCATACTGGTCACAGTATAGAAATATAACTGTATTTTGACTTAAGAAATGCATTAATTATGATTAAACTTTAGTATGTAATTGATATTTTTTTTAATAAGGTAGTAAATAAATAATTGAAAGTCGAACTTACGGTAAGATCCATTATAATGAAAAAAAAAAACAGAATTCGTAGTACATACCTACAACCCTGAAATTCGTTATTTTAATCTATGAAACCTAAGAACCTAAGAAATATGTCCTATTCCCTTCTACTCGATTTGTTTAATAGGTCATGCAATTTTTTATCTAATTGTGTTATATTATACAGGGTGTTTTATTTATTTGTCGTGTGCGTGTTATCATCATCATGTATATGTATGTATGTATAACACTTTATAAATAATAAATAAATAATAAATAAATAAATATTAAGGGACATTTTTACACAAATCGAACTAGTCCCACAGTAAGCTCAACAAGGCTTGTGTTATGGGTACTAGACGACGATATATTTAATAGATATATACTTAAATACATAGAAAACATCCAAGTCTCAGGAACAAATGTCTCTGCTCACCACAGAAACAAATGCCCTTACCGGGAATCGAACCCGGGACCTCTAGCTTCGGAGGCAATGGCACTACCAACTAGGCTAAACAGGCCGACACAGCTATGGCTATGGCTATGGGGCTTTATTGCACAAAAAATAATAACAAATCGAAACAAAATAACAAAATGTAAAAGTACAAAGGCGAACTTATCCCTATAAGGGATCTCTTCCAGCTAACCTTCGAGAAAATGAGAAAAATAAATATAGTACAGAAGGCAACAAACTAATTTTGCACAAACACGGATATTTAAGAAAGCAATGACAGATTATGAATACACGTAAAACTAATAAGCTTGTATACACTATAACAACTATTCATGTAAATATATCATCATCATCATCATATCAGCTGATGGACGTCCACTGCTGGACATAAGCCTCCCCTAAAGAGTGCCACAATGACCGGTCCTGCGCCACCCGCATCCAGCGGACTCTCGCGACCTTTACCCGGTCATCAGTTCACTTTGTGGGGGCCTATCTACGCTGCACCTTCATGTACGTGGTCACCACTCGAGAACCTTCGTCTGCGCCCCAATGGCCATCGGTTTTACGTTCAATGTGCCCCGCCCACTGCCATTTAAGCGATTCGGAGGGCTATATCGGTTACTTTGGTTTTTCTGCGGATGGCCTCATTTCTGATACGATCGCGCAGATATACTTCCAGCGTAGCCCTCTCCATTGCTCTTTCCTCTTGGTTACAGGTGTATAGTAGAGAAACAAAGATAATTTAATAGGTTTCTATTGTGATGTCCTAAATAAACATATTTTATTGCGCTTACATTGCAAACGCTGGCTGAACCCTACGAGATAAATCAAAAGAATGTACTACAGTATTGTACAACTTAAAAAGGTCTACAAAGAAGTCGATTATGGTATATGTCTATGTCTTAGGGATAACCCACAATAACCATTTTTTATCCTTTACTTTTTACGAAAAATAATGGCTTATTTACGAAGCGATTTTAAGCAATACAGCATTAATCCTTCTCCAATAAAATACCTTAAATACATTTTGCATTTTATATAGATCAATATGGCACTTGACAGCATGTAATTTAAATGAATATTTTTGAAGATATTACTGATTTAAAATTCAGGAACATAGCGGTTGCGGCGGTATCGGCCGGGTTGTATATAAATACATTCTGTAGTATATAATTATAATTAGTATCAGCATTGCACCCGTACGAAGCCGGGGCGGGTCGCTAGTATACCATAATCAACTTCAAGTTCGAGTATAAAGTGTCCGATAGTAACGAAAGTTGGTGCTACATGGGCATTTGACATGACCTTCATCTTGTACATATTCAGCTTAAGACCAACTCTCACGGAGGTTTTACCAAGGTCATTGAGCATGGTACTTAAATCCTGTATGGTCTCAGCCAAGACTACTGTATCGTCAGCAAACCAAAGGTGAGTGATGTACTCGCCGTTTATGTTGATGCCTATTGCCTAGGCTTCTCCAGTCCAAAGTCTTGAACACATCCTCCAGTGCAGTGGAGAACAGTTTGGGAGAAACAGCATCTGCCTGCCTGACTCGCGGCTACAACGGAATAAGTATCGAGTTCTGGTCCTGGAGTCGGACTCACATAGTGGCGTTGTCGTACAAACACTTCAGTACTTCGATAATAGCGGTAGTCTACTTGGCACCGCTGGAGAGATTGTAGTACAGCCCAGGTTTCAACCGAATCGAAGGCCTTCTCGTAGTCCACAAACGGCAAACAGAGGGCACAGGCAACAGGGTATACTCGTCAGTCTACTGTAAAACCGGACGAAGCGTATGGATATAGGTTGATAATGTTAGACTCTTTAATACACAGGCCCAGTAGTAGTGAACCACGACTGTCATAAAATTATACTAACATAGTTTTTTTACCGAGAGAGCGAAGCGTCTCCGTTTCAGCTCTCGACAAAAATTCTTTCCTATGTCTGTCTGTTCGAATGTTCTCCTCTACAGGTCGCATTTCTCAACCGATTCTCGTGACATTTTGTGAGCAGGTTCGATAATTATATAGGTTTAATTATATTTTTGTCGAGACGGTTTTTGTAAATTTTAAAATTTGAAAAAATATTTTTTTTGCCTGGTCTACAGCTCACAGAGCCACTAGTTTTAAGCTTTATTTTAACAGCTAACACTTTAGGAGCCACGAGCTTGGAAAAAACGGTAATTTAATTTAATAAATTACAGATATTTTTGGTGGTTTAATTTATCCGTCTAAAGTTATTAGCTCTCAAAGCATAAAAAACATTGCGAAGTTTTTACTGTTTTACTATGTACGCGAAAGATTACAGTATTCTTTTAAAATAAATACCAGAAATGATTTTTACATTAAGATGATAAAAGAATCAATATGGTATATGAAATGATACCAAACTTGCCACGGTAGCTACCTGAAAATGGGTAGATTTATTAAAAGAAGATTAGCTAGAAAGATAGATAGTGTATAAATTTTAAAAGGATCGGCAACGCGAATTTGACACCTCTGGAGTTGCAGGCGTCCATAGGCTGCGGTGACCGTTCACCATCAGGCGGGCCGTTAGTTTGCCACTGACATGGTATTAAAAAAAAAGACGCTCGGAATGAATGTGGTGATAGCTTAATAAAAATATATAAAAATATTCATGTGCAAAGCAGTAGATCTCTTACTATATCTATAATTTCTGGTAGTAAAAAATTCATTTATAATTTTACCATCTTTGGTTCCATTTCTGCAGGGGTTCAGTTTAGTTGTTATACTGTAATTTCTATACTGTGGCACTATGACCATAATTTATTTGTTAATAAATACGACGTTTTTCGTTTGGGTTTTTATTGCCCTTCTTAAATAACTTGCAACAATTATATAAATTCGTCAAAAACTGCTTGTTTGGTGCACGAAACTGTCGCGGATAAAACTGACACAGGTCCGTTGTCCGTAAGCGCCAGCGCGCGACTGATCGGGCCTGCCGAGCCTCCGCGCTCGGCATTTTGTAGGTATTTAAACATATTAATTAATACAATCATTTTATCTTTTTAAATTCTGCAAAAATGTCTAGAAATACTGAATGGCTTTAGTTTAGTTCAAAAACTTTATTTAAAACATCAATAGTTTAGTCGTCAGATTGTAAATGCTTTACAAAAAGGAGTAACTTTGGGGTCTCTTTCTATCGAGCGAAGTTCATTAGATCGTGTAACTGAGTGCAACTTTGACTAGACTAGATCCTTAAGTAAAACATATAATTTTTTCAATTTTTTTAAACCCTTATTCTACGTTTCAGATTGTTTTTAGAAAACTCGAAAACGCTAACTCGCTTGACGACCTAGCCTTAATTACGTTAGGTAGGGGGAGAGGGTCAAGCCAAATTTCACATAATCTCACATGAGGGAAAGAGGGGGTTTTGGAAAATATGGGATATAAGAATTTGGTTATAACAATTATCTATCTTATTGTGATCTTAAACTATGTTCTTAGATTTAAAAAAAATAAAGTTAAATGACTAATGCAATAAATTAAATACAGATTAACGTTTTTACACTAAAAGCATACATTTTGCGTGAGGTTAAGGGTGAATTTGATTTCTCAAGCCTAATCAAAGGGGGCCAAATTAATAATGTACACATATTATCCATTTCATTCATGGAAAGACAACAGTTTTAGTTAAGCTATTTTTGCAAAACATACCTTAGGTAATGCAGAAAACTTACTAGCTTGTTGTGGAAGAAAGTAAAAATAAAGAAACATGGACAGTATTCAATAGTAAGTCACTATTGCATCATTGGAATCTCTGAAATTACATTTGAGTTATATACAATATAGTCTCAGATCTTGTTGTCTTAAATGGCTGACAGAATACCATAAACAACCTCCTTAACTTGGATAAAGAAGTAAAATGAATCCTACAACTGACCTTACAGGATGTAAATCTAATGCATCTTCAGAGTTCAGCCACTCTAGAAACTGCTGCATCAGCCGTTGTATCTCTGATGGGCCAGGGGGGATGTGCCCCCCAACATAAACCTGTGTCCGCCTGAACTGCCCCCCTTCAACTGGGTCTACATGCCCCAAAACCCTCTTGTGAATCTCCAAAATGTCTCCCATTGTGATATCTCTCAAGCGGTACAGTAATGTTGAATTAATATATTTCATAGCTGCATCCAAACCCAAAATCTCATTGTGTTCATCTATACTTTTCCCAGAAACTGCAATTCTTGTCTCTAAAATACTTCTTGTTTGCTGTAGCGTCATTGTGTTACCTTCAATACCAACAGTGTGGTAAATGTGTTGGAAATAAGCCTCTTTCTTGGCTCTCCGTAAAGCGGAGTTATTTTCTGGTATTGATGAAAGTGCATCTCGTTTTTCATCTATTTTCTTTAACATTTCTCGATCTAAATTTTCAACAATACTGGCTGTGCGTTGCCGGTTCATCAAAGCTCCTGTATGTTCTGGATAATTGCTTAATGCTAATGTGTAAAGTTGGTCAGCTCTGACCACATCTTTTTTTGTGTCTTCTAGGAACTCCCCATAGTGGTTTAAGACATCTGCATGCTTAGGGGACAGCGCAAATGCATGTTGGAAGAGTTTTAAAGCTTTGTCTGCTTTCCCATGTTTCTTCATCTCTAGCGCCGCGGTCAGGGACACCACTGCTTCCGCATCACGAACAGCATCTCTAGGCTTGGCCAACGGCAGCGGCGCGTCCTCAGACACCGTCTCCAGATAGTTACCGTACAACCCAATAGGTATTGGGAAGAATGGTTTTGCGAATTTAGCTTCATAAGTAAGTAATTTGTGCAACGAAACAACCACAGCTAATGTACACACCACACTAGACA
Source organism: Notocelia uddmanniana (assembly GCA_905163555.1). Taxonomy (NCBI): domain Eukaryota; kingdom Metazoa; phylum Arthropoda; class Insecta; order Lepidoptera; family Tortricidae; genus Notocelia; species Notocelia uddmanniana. The sequence goes on from LR991057.1 coordinate 6,050,676, forward strand.
ATATCAACACCGTCCTAAACCTTTCTAATATCATTTTTGTGTAAATATACTTCGTATCACTGCACTTCATTTCTTCGGACTTTGACGTCCTACCTATTAACAACATGGTATCGAATATTTCTACAGCAGATTGATAAAATCTGTGAGTCAATCACTGGAAAGAATTTAGATTGCATCGTGTATTGCTAAAACTGTTAGAGAGCGCTAATAATGAGCAACCACGTAATTCCATGGTTTGGTGACGGATTCGGAATTGACGCATGACATGTTTTGACAAATGACATACGACAGCTGTTGACACTGTTTGAGCTGCACGTATAAACGCTTCAACTTTTGCATAGATTCTGTTTGTGGATTCAGTTAATTGATTATCTAGAGCAGAGACGCTAGCAACACTGATGACAATGGCGGTAAAATACCAAGTTACTCCGAGTTTTGTAAACTTTGCCAGTCGTGCATGAACTTTTTAGTTTTTAGACGACTACGGCAAAGTCAAAAGGAAGTTTTAGGAGTAACTCGTTTTTTCATACTCTTACTTCAGTGTTTAGTCGTTGATTGGAACAAAATAGTTGAATTTGTGTTAAAAAAAAATCCCCTAAAGTTTATTTATTTGTTTATTGGAATGTTTGAACTGCCCGCTGTTGACATCAGATAACGTGATTCCCGAGGAAGCGTCAGATTCTTAGTGAAAACTACCAGGCATCACTCTAATTAAATGGAAGTAGAGTTCAACTCAGAGCTAAAAGCAATCGAGTAGATAAATGTGCTTTAATTCTTCACTGTTAGCTGGTGCTGCGAGCTAGGTGGAAGAAGTTCCGTGGCGGAACTTAGTGAGACTTTTTTTCCCCCAATAGTTGCGTCATTGGTACTAAGGGTACTTAGGTACGTCGACAAGCGAAGCGAGGAGTATCAGTAGAACCGCGACCCTACAGTGCGCGAGCCGAGCGAGCGAAGCGAGCGTGCCGCGGTAGCGCCACAACTGAACATTGGGAACGGAACTATTTGGAAAAAAGTCTCACTAGTTCTGTCACGAAACTACTTCCACGGGACTACTGGGAATAAACGCTAAGAGAAGGTGCAATGTCACTCTAGACCGTTAGTTTACTTTTTTTATGTTACGCGAACAGTGTCAGTTCGCGACCACCTCAACGACGAGGTTTTTTTTCCATTAAAGATATTAATATTTTTACACACCTTATAGCAACAGTGAGTTGTATGCATTATATTCGGAAGTACTTAATTGAATGGGAATCCATAAAAAACGAAAAGATGTCATTGCAGTTCATTAGCTCATCTTATCTTAGTAATCACTAACCGACCTTACGAGTAAAACGTGAAGGCAAGGGTCCGGCCACACCGCGGCTTAAAACGCACTGATGCACCGTAACGTAAACGCAGTGACGTGCCTCATGCGTGACGTTTGTAACTCATAAGTAATTCCCCTCTCGTACACTGCGATTCCGTACCGTCACCGTGCCGTCACCGTATTATGAGCGCCGGTGTGGTACCGTATTAAGGCCCCTTAATGAGGGTAGTATTGGCGAGTTTATTTTTCTGGGCGCTTAAAATATAAGAGAGGTGATCTTCGGTTGGGATTTTCCTAGGATATATGTAGGTAGGTAGTCGAGAAATAATGAACGCGGTATAATTTGTAATCTTGTATTTCAATGGTTTTTTCATTCTCTCAAATAAATAACAAAGCTTATACGTTAACATTCAGATCATTGTTAATAATAAAAAATACTAATGATTGAACATTACTGCGTTAATGCGTTTTACTTTATTGTTATATTTTGTCCTAGTCTGCATACAATATGACTTAAAGGTTTAGTATCGGTATCGTCTTTGATGACGTCCTAGTAAAGCCTAGCATTTATTAGCTAAGGCATTCTATATCGTAATAAATGTAAATACCTTAGTATTAAATTGATATCACTATATTACAACAGTCAATACAAGCTAATGCTTATTTGTAAATGTAGAGTCAACTTTGGTTAAATATCATTTGTGACAAAATAAAATGCTAGCTCTACATTTAGATACAAGCTAGTAATTAAATAAACCCCCGGTTAATTTTTCAAGCTGCTTGATAGCCACGGGAAGGTCTTTTAATTACATTTAATGCCCAGTGCGTCACAACCTACCCCTGCGGGACATGTGTGACGCACTCGCTTGACTATAGACCTTTCTGTCGCATACAAAAACAAAATTTCGCACAAAGCGCCAAACGCACGCAGTCAACGCCAATTGGCCAGTATCTTGCTCCTGTATCACATCGCGCATATATACAACTCGTAAACTCATGGGAAAACCATGAACAGCATTAACTGAGACAGTGCAAAAATACGTCGAAATAGCGACCGCTTGTTGGCGCCATCGCGCGTAGTTGCAGCCCTAACTTCCTGCGAACTAGGAGCGGGCAACACCGGGCGCTCCGCCGCGCACTATTACACTACTTACACTACACTTACAACTATTCATGGCAGTACCTTTGCAGGAAATTAGAGAGCGAACAACTAGAGTTTCACATCAAGCAGCTTCGATGGCTCTGGCTGCAAATTCACTACAAAATAGGCATCCAGCCTACTCATTTGGCAAGATCCGTAGTGACTAAATCTCACTTTGATTACGACTACAGTTTTGAAGTGAGCGAATTGATTCAACAGCGTGCTACACGAATGTAGTCTTTCAAATTCACAACCATAGTGTATGAGCTTACATTAAGCCTATACAATTTGGAACTAATCTCATACATCTTTCTGCAATCTATGAGCGACCAGCGCTTCAGAGTATCTTCTAAATCATACAAATTCGTTAATTGCCTATCTACGAAATACAGACTTCACAGCCCGAGCCGCTTCGTACTTTGCATTACTTTAATCTTAAATACTTAATACGATTGTAAACTAAATACCAACTAAAACACCTACCAAAATAATAATTGGCAAATGCACAAGCGTCGCTTGGCAGTAACAAGATTTTATTTTTAACCGACTTAAGCTTTACATAGCTTTTTGATAATAAACAATATAATTACCACCACTAGGAATACTGATATTTTTTGTAAAAACTACATTTGAATCTGACCAAAACATGGAAAATCTGCAGCTAATCTATATTGTGGTTTTTGAGGTAGATTTGAATAAATTTTGCTTTTAAAAATCCGATCAAAACTACGTGGTTTGCTAAACTGCCTGATCCGTGGGTGCCCTGTGACTTGGTCACAGGGCCCAGGAGCGAGCCTAACGGCACATGGCGTCGACGAGCACCATAGTGGAATAGAGGGAACAGCCGAGGGTGATCATGGTGCCCATGGCAATGGTGGAGTGATAGGCTCGGAAGGTCTTGAGGACGCGCAGGTAGCGGGGGCAGTGTGCGAGCTCGCCAAGGATCAGGCGACCGACCTGGAACAAAACAAATGAACGTAAGTACGGATACACATAAAATAAACTAGTATATGTTTGATTGTTGTGAAGCAGAGGCCTATGCTCACAAAGTAGTGCCAAGGAAACTCTAAAATAATTCAAATTAATACTTCCCCTACTTCCTCAAGGGATTGGGATTGCAATGATCAAATTACGATATTTATCTAGATATTTACGATTATTCGAAATGTAACTTGTAAGTACTGTGAAACTGTGTAAATAAAATACCAATGGGTAGGTAAAATATTGCTACGGGTGTGTGGTCATGTGCGGACGCCCACATAAATCTGATTCTATCAGTAATTCGAGCCCGATATTGCTCATCCTTTTTTACAATACCTATTCATTTGCTTACACAACAATGCACCTGTCATGACGCTGAGTCGTCAGTTTGCTAATACGTGCATGTGCATATTGATGTTAAGCGGTATTGTATCATTAATTTGTCATTTTACTGGTATTTAATGATTTAGCTATGTACTGATGTAAATTTCTTTGAACAGCTTAGATAGTATGGCGTTGTTTTTATAGCAAACGGAATTCTTTCAAATAGCACGAGTGACACGAGTGTATAATCTTCCATTTTACTAGCTTCACTAAAAACACTAGCCAAATTTCGTATTGTCAAGACTCGATGTTTGCGAGATGCTTTCTAAGCTGGCCTAACTTCTAGCCTTCAGTAGTTATAGAGCTTCGAAGAATATTTCTTTCGCCAGTCTGTTGGTCATACTAAAAGGACAACCTAATGACGTGCTGTTATCGGTTAAGAGACCGCAAAGTAAGCTCGGTTCTCCATACAAACGTAGTTATGCTCTCATTTTAAAACGCCATGCTAGAATCACATGAAACTTTGTATACACAATGGGATCCGGCATATCTAGGTCGGAAATTACTTTCTGTTGCTTTAAAAAGGCGTTTTAAAATGAGAACGAAACTACGTTTGTATAGAGAATGGAGAGGAGAGAATGGAGTTCAGCCGAGCGTACTGGGGACTCTTAAGTTCAGGAGGACTATTGGAGAATTTTCCTGAGATGAGAACGTCAACGACATGACCTATGATTTGTTTGGCTAAACAATTGTGTCAGTAAAAAGTAGCAATACAATGAAGATCGCAATGCAGAAATAATAGTTTACCGTAGCTACTTTTAACTGGCACGATTGGCCCACCAGACGAAATCGAGTGTGATACTGACCTCCTGCCCGCCACCAGCGGCCTCCTCCATCTGGGTCTTGCTGTGCTTGGCGCGCAGCATAGGCTTCACCAAGTAAAGACGCACGTACGCCTCGATCGCAAACACTGCCAATAGCAGCGCGAACTGAAACAAGCGAATATCGAGTTCAGTATACATATACTAAGTTGAAAGCAACGACTGTAGTCGGCGAATGATTCGCTCTGGATCGACAGGCGTGTAAAATGTTGTCTGTGTTGTGTTCCTGGTGGTGGGTAAGGTCGCCAGTGCCTTAGGATTTGTTATGTCGGGTGTTAGGAAACTTTCTGAGAAATATATCTCGCTGTTTCGACACAGCAAGTACTCAATCAAGGGTCGGAAAATGCGCAATTCTATAAATGTTTAGGTCACAAAACGGGAAACAAATAATTATTTGGTTATCAGCACATAATCAGCTTTAGATTATCATATCAATCATACAATTATTAATCAATTGGTTTAATATCTGCTATTTAGTTAGTGAATAATTAGGCTAATCATTTGTTAGATCTAATGCTGTTACTCGTATACGTTGATACTTTACTGCGAAGATTGTATTATTGTAAACAAGTAAATCTAGATCAGAGCTACAGTTTCAAACCTTGACTTTTGTAAAGTTTATCTTACATCCTGTGGATATTAAACTGATTTAGTCATTTATGTTTAAATTTCTTTTTATAACAGATCTCATTTGAAATACTTATGATAACAACAGTGATTAATCTTTCAAAATTTATTAAAACTCAAGGGTAGTAGGGTAGATGAGTACATTTACTCGTCTAGCCTTGAATTATAACCATTGTAAAGAGAGTCATCAATCATAGCTATGAATGCTAACTGACCAATCATCTTACATCATTAATAATAAGTGCATTGAGGTGTAGTCATTACACAAATGTACCTACATATATGATATGGCAAGGTGAACCTTGGCAACGTGAGAATTTACCAAGTGGTTCTGTCAAAATAAAATGGTTAATAATTTCAAAACGGGCGACTAGGCAACCAGTGGGGCTAGTATGATCGCTTATATGTCGGACATATAGCATTCGTCCCTCTCGCACTTACATACTTGACAGTACGGGACGAATGCTATATGTCCGACATATAAGCGATCATACTAGCCCTGCTGGTCGCATATTAAATTTCATCTTTATGACAATACACAAATTGGTTTGGCATATAAATATGCTAGCTACAGTTACGTTTTTTATATGTGAGTTTCTAAAGCATATTGTGCTAACTATCTGCTATAGAAACAATGTAGACTTTTTTGAGCAGGAAAACCAGAAAGAGGCTGAAAAAAGGTATATGGCGTAAGTACTATAAAGTGGGCAACGTGTGAGAAACGACTGTAAAGCTAGGTTCGAGCACCAAATATTTAACTTTCATCTTTAACTTTCACAAAGAAAATTGGTTTGTATATTGTTTATTATAAAGTGGTATAATTGCTGTTTGACGTCAGTAGGAAAACAATAATCTCAGCAGCGATATATCATTGTTTCCGTTATCTGTGTCGTGTTCCAAAAGACACGCTCCGACTCCGTGCTATTTTATTTCCATAAGTCAATCTCTTTCGCACTGATGAAGAGAGCAGCAGAAATATTTTGAAGCGTCTGAGATATCTCATGATGATTGCATTGATTGCAATCTTTAAAGAAGATATTATACGTATGTAAATACGTTTTACGGATAGTACACCTATTAATAAAATTTATAATAAGCTGACGAGGGCAACAAATACATTTCGCAAAAAAAACTTAGCACAACGGCCAAGTTTTTTTATCAGGCAGATCAGTTTCTGCTTGCACGTGATGCTGGCAGAAATGCGCAAAATAGAAGCAATAAGTAGGTTACAAGAAAATAAACATAAGCACTCGTGTTATATAGGTACTTATTTTGGACGCTTTAAGCGTGTCCATATAAATCTATACACGCTGAAAACTAATTCCACCCAAAATATAGTTTGATCTGTCGATTGAAGACCTGCAGATTTGTCCCATTAATTTTTGACATATCATTGAGGTTAGGTTAATTATAATTTCCGCTGTAGCTAAAACCATCGATATTTTAAAATGTTTATTGTAAACGGAATTGAAAGTTTCCATTACAGCTGAACTGTTTTATCGGTCAGCAAATTAAGGCCAATGGCGGTAAGGTGAAAGGACTGGATTTAATTGTCGCGTTTGTTATCTTTTTCGGACCTTGTGTTTGAAAAGTTAATGCAATTTTGATTATAAAATAGGTATGCATGTAGTGATTTCTGGACTATAGCTTCTGATCAGCCAAAATGGTGTTTATTACCAGAATGGTGACAAACAAGCGTACGACCAATTCTCAACATGTTTGCGATGTCGCTAAAAACATTATAATGCTTATTGTAACAGACACATTCTACTAACTAGACTACACTATAAGAGCGACAGAGAGGGATATATCATTTGTTTTTTTTTGGTCATTGTTCCGCTTTTCTTTATTTGCCTCAATGTCACGTCCACGTCATGTCAAATAGTTTGAGGCAAATAAAAGAGGTTGATTATGGTAAGCCAACAGTTTCAATTTAGCTGCGTAAGAGCTTTTCTGTCCCTCTTGGTAGAACTCATATAGGATCTCCATAGAAATCCTTAATCTGAGGGTCTAGTACTCGTGGTTTATTTATAAAAATCTCACCTGTATCCAGCTAGTTTGCTCAAAGCGCGTCAGTGTCTGCGTTCTGAAATACGCGAAGAACGCCACAAGGCTGACGATGGCGTTGAAGGCGTAGTAGACGGGGAACAGCACTGTCTGAACGCGTCCGAACTCGTGGCGAGGGAGATTGAAGTATAGCACTATGCCTGTGGAAGAAAGAGACGAAATTAAAGTTTTTTCAATCACTCTGAAATATCATGGTGGTTTGCCGTCAGTTTCATAATTCGTAATTATAAGTAATTGTAATAAACAAATAGTATTTTATGCTTCAATTACACTCGCTAGGTACGCTCGTTTTTTTACAGTGACTCTTGAATTTTAAAACCTAATTATACATATAACGTTCGTTACATACATTTTTTTTCCTACGATAACCAAATAATTTGATTTATATTGAAAATCGTAATCGTCGCAGAATGCCTGTGCATTGATGATAAAAAAATAGCAGTTTTAATTTCTAATATTTTTTGGCAATCCATAATTATTCTCCCACCAGCCATATAATGAATTGTCCATGATACAGACATCATGGTATATAATAGTTTATTGTTTCAATACTGCTGTCTTTAATTTAACTGACTAAAGATATACTGATCTCAAAGTATAAACGAACATACTATAAAATGATAATTTTCATCGTTTACGTAATCGACGGTTAGCCAAATTTGGCCTTGGAATGAAGTTGTGAATTTGTTCCGAGTAAACAAGTAAGCAATTATCGGTATCCAACGTGGTTCCCACGGGTTCGTCAAACCGCTTACGCTTTGGAAATTGGAATGCTATTATAGCCCAAGGATATCTTTTTCAGAACATGCATGTTCCCGAATGTTAGTTGTTAAGCAGCTTATTATTAGCTAATAATAAGCTAGAATAGGGTCGCTAGGCCGGTTAGCGACCACTTAGCCGAGTTGCGCACTTTAGATGAGTCAAAAAATGTGAAATCTACACTCGTCATAGATGGCAGTTATGTAAATGGGTCCTGAGTATTGTCAAGATGTGAAACTAATAATAAAATATAGCACTTTCATCCATAAATTTGGAAAAAAAATAGAAAAGGTTCCAAAATAACGAATGTGTTAGATAGCGACCACTTGCGTCGGTTTACGACCACTTGTGAGCTGGTTTGCGACCACCATGCGAAATAGTGTACAATTACTGAATAAAACGATTGAATACTATTGTTTTCGTATTTTTTTGTGTTTTTAGCCTTAAAAAGGCATTGCATGATAATAATTATACAAATGGTCAACATAAAGTATCTAACAATCTAACGCGCTATGCGCATATTCAGCAATCTTCCACCGAACTTATAGCACATAATAATTAATAGTACCTATTAAGTACTGAAGTGCATCTGCCTTAATTAGTGATGAGTTGTTGACGTTTAGCTGTCATTTTTTGCCATAGACAAGATAGGGTTGCTGACGTTTGCGTTTGAAAAAGGGGTCCGTTACACGGTGATTATTATTGGTGATCCTGGTGTGTCAGTATTACCAGCAATATTCTGTATTGAAGCTGTATTGATTGGGGCATTTACACAGCAAATATTATCACGCGTCAATATAGTTCATATACTCTGTAATAGTGAAGAATTCCTTGTAACTATGCCAACATTCAGAAAAATATTTTTTTTGTCGCAATGTTGGTCCACATGTAATCTTCACTCTCCAATAAATGAAAAAACAGAGATAATATAAATTAATCTATTAGGCTACAGCTTTATTAATCCAACACAAGCTCTTTTAGTTAAAAATCGATCGCTAAATGAGTGGCAATGGCGGAAATACACAAGATTTGGCAAAATATGGCAGCTAATATCATGATATTATCACGATGCGTTTGTATGACAATATTATTGAAGACCCGCTTCTTTTGTATCGCGGATTTCAAAATATCCGGATAATCCGATACTGCGATACACGTCAATATTCACGTGATACGGATCGTGATGTGAGTGGATCGCGTGATAATAATCACCGTGTAACAGACCCCAAAGACCTATCGAGTAGACCTATAGAATAGCAGTATTTTGGAAATTCCATATAATTATCGACTTTGCGAGGTCTACAGCTCACGGAGCCACTAGTTTTTAGTATAAGTAATCCAGCCACAAACAGTGTCAGTAGCATAAAAACTGAAAATATGACTCTTTCCTAGTATTTTTTAATTATACCACGATTCATGACAGTAGAAATTGTAGCAAAGAAACTAAAAATATATACTCGTCTACTTTTTTGCCTAATCTGGGCCCCTACCGCGAAGTGCAAACGAAATTTTCCCTCACTGTCACACTTGCACGTTCGTACGTAAGTGCGACAGAGAGGGAAACCTTCGAAAGCCGTTCGCGGTAGGCACTCTGGCTACGAATCCTGTCGGTAGCAGTGAAACTGAAAATGAACGCAATTTTTTTATCAGGGGGCCTATGATGCTAGCCATTTTATCACTTATCGTTGTCGATAAGACATTCGTCACGTTCTGACAAGTATGTGAGTGCAAGAGTGACGGATGTCTTATCGACAACGATAAGTGATAAAATGGCTAGCATCATATTCATCAATATTCACGTTATACGTATCGTGATATGGGTGGATCGCGTGATAATAATCACTGTGTAACAGGAACTATTCATAAAACTTAACCTCTGCTAACTAAAATGTCCCTTGTCTAGTTCCCACAAGCACAAATGTCAAAGTGACATATAAAGACAAACGAATTTTAGCGGCATTTTAAGTAAAATAAGTTTGATGGACGTTTATGAATAAAGGAGCTCCTAATTACTTACACGTACTAGAAAGGGACATACTAAGACAAAGTACGTCTCTTTCCGGCTCACGTTTTCGGCCATAGTAAGTTCTCTAATTATACGTAGTATCTCCTACTTCTATGGTGGTCGCTATCTAGCCTTATTGACAATTGTGCATTTGGGTTACCGACCACCACATTTTATTGAAATCTTAGTTTATAATTTACTAAAACTTTACGAAATAATTACAACAACTAAATCATCTAAGCAATCAAACGGCTCTTTTCAGTATATAACTAAAATTAAGTGACATAACTTACCTTTTGGCGCCAACCGTCGCGTAATTTTTTTCCTAATTTACAGTACGTCAACACGCTGCGGATTCAATGCGTGAACTAAGGTTTTTTTTCTCGTTTTGGATTAAGCTGACAGTTTAAAAAGTTTTATATTTTTTTAAAAAATCTATTTCAAAATGATTTGTCATTCACTCTTTTTCATTTGGGTTTGTAGAAATGTTAATATCTTCAAATGAAGAAACTTAGTCAGTGAAGTGGTCGCAAACCGACGCTGGTCGCGTAACCGGCGTAGCGACCCTATACACGTCATACATATTTAACACACAAAAGCAAACACACAAGTCAGCAAATATGGATGTTATCTGAAAAATGTTGTGAAAATGTCATTCATTCATTCATATTTACAACAAATCATATTATCTGAGTAAAGCCTTCATATTTACCAACAGGTAAATGTGTTTTCAGCCTCTTTGAAAAACAACATTGTCAAATCCATGACATAATCAGCAAAGTAAAGCAAAATAAAAACAAGCCTTATCATTTGCAAGAAAACGGAACGAAACGGCTTAGTAATCTTTCCGGATCGGGGTAAAACTTTGTACCTATGTCAATCTATCTATTGTTTGCGAGTTTGGACTTGGATTGGCCAAAAGTGCGTTTAGTTATCTTGGAAATTGATTATTTATTATCGATCAGATTAGAGCTTAGTTCATAGTCCGTAATATTGTGCATTATTTAATTTATGTTGGTACTTATAGTTATCCATAGGCATCCTTCAGGATGCAACTGTACTGGGAATAACGCTAGGAGGATGATGATGGTACTTATAGTTATCCACTTGTCTATGTCAGATATTGTTGTAAACTTTAATACTTCACAAACGACATTCACGCATTATGGGTGGTCTATCTCTAATCGTGATAGGACGTGCTGTGTTGAGAGTTAGGGACTTGCAACTGGACTGGATATGTCTATAGCTGTCAACACAACCAATCCTCAAGTCAAATTGGAGTAGTTACCTACTTATTGGATTAGAATCTCTCCTATTTTCATGTGCCGGACGTCAAGCCTAACATATCAAGAATCATGACCACAACACAACACAAAGAACAGAGTCCAATTTAATATGTTTAGTAGAATAGACTCCTGGATTCAATGGGGCGCCATTAAATCACGTTGTAAATGGAAGAATATTGATATTAAAGTTGAAGCACCGGTGCAGCTTCTCCCAACGGATCGGCTCAGACTGGATGCGAAAAGCCAGAGAAAGGCAAATTTGGAAGGACATGTAGAGGCCTACCCCGCAGAGGCGACTTCTACCTAGTATTAAGGATAATTGTATCATAGTTTATAGTAAAAGGTAACTTTTTTGTGGTATTGGTAGTAGAAGTAAAGGCTTTTTTATTCTATTTACCGGTGCAGGATTCATCTACACGGAAATAATTTTATGTATGCCGTTTGTAGCTCATAAATCTAATTTCTTAGGCAAGCTCATTATACATTTAATTAATTTGGTATTAGGCAATAATGTTTATGCGAGTCTATGCTAAATCAATATACATTGTTACATCATAAGTACGAGTAAATAAAACAATGCAAGCCTTTAAAGATGTATTGACAAAGAATTTCATCGTCATAACATAACCTGCGTAAAGGTCAAATCAATAGGACCCGGAAGAGTCGAATCCCCCTCTGACGCGATCAATTTGCAAATCCTGTTCGCGGACTGAGTAAAACAACTGCGGATCGTATCATACCATACTTATCTCATATAGATAGTTATTTTTATTACAAGCTTTTATTTACTTGTACAATAAATGAAATTTTTGACACAAACTTATCGACGTTTATGTGTTAAAAATTAGCTGGATGACAACAGAAGATACGCACAATGTAAGATTAGTATTTGGTAAAATTCAATCAGACCGTATCTCGTGAAGCTTAATCTAAATTCTAAATAAATGAAATGAAATAATTAAATAAATGAAATAAATTAACTTTATTCTGCAAGTAGGTCGCAATGGCACTTTTAAAATAAGTATTTACTTCATTATTATTGTTTTACAACTTAATTGCTATTAAACAACTGGAAACTATTAAACAACTTCGTTTTAATGATGAATTATTTGGAATTTCTAATGACTTAAATGAGTTATTAAATTTGTAAGGGTTTAACATAATCGAGAGAACGAGTCATTTGGCACGTTCGGAATCAATGTTTTGATTAATTTCTAAATGCTTGCAAAGCAGTGTCAGTGCCCTGTATACATGACGATGATTCGTCTCGAACCTAACTTGTATTTGTTACTATTTTGTTAACCTGAAATTTGACATACTTTAAGTTCAGTGACAAATAGTGACAATGCTATATCTGATCAGATGAAGCAGACAGAAGGTGGCAACTCCTAAACTACACAAGACGGAAACTTACCAGAGACCAGCGTCATCCATATTTGCGAGCCGAGGTGCGTGGCGACTGCGCCGACGTAGAGCGCGCGCCAGCCGCGCACGCTGCCAGCGCCGCCGGGCCGCGCCAGCCACGCCAGCAACACCAGCACCGCCAGCGCCACGTGGAATGGCTGCGATGTGCGCGTGAGCACTCTGCGAGACAACAGTCAATATAAATAAACATCAGGAACAACGGACAAGCGACACTTATCCTACACTAAAGGTCCATTTACATTATACTTAGACCGTACAATTGCAAATGCAATAAGTGTGCACAAAAAGCGACTTTACTATCCAAACAATAAGGTTAAAAATCTGATGGCAGATTACTTAACACTTTCACTGCCAACAATTTCGTAGCGCTACGTCCGATAACATGCGAAAAACTGTATGCAGCGGAAGGCGCCTACGAGACAAGCGCCCGTAGCGGGTTCCTGGCACTGAAAGTGTAAGTGGGACGTTATAGGTAATAGGTATAAGTTAATAGGTATAGGTTGATGATGAATTGATGATTATCCGTATACTCGTATTACACTCGCATATATGCTTAAAGCACCGAGTAGAGACACAATTGGATAATCACGTGATTAAAAACGCTAATAATAGCTATTTACGATACAAGGGTTGTAAAACAAAGAAAGGCCGATATCGCAGGTCATAAATATGCGAGAGAGGCTTTCTGTTTTACGACCCGTGTTTTGTACACAATTTTACGTCAGCGTGCGGAAAAACGCGCTTTTTGGCAAGGTGTGGTGTAAATTAATTAAAAACGCTTTTAATACGGAAATATGACTACACTACGTGATAACACAAACCGGCCACATGACATTTTGATGAAATTAAACTATGATATTAAAAATCGCTTAATCATCAGCATCACTAATTGGCGTATCGGATCGGATTCAACCCGTTAAATAACATTGGTGAATCTACGTATGATAGGTTTAAATGTTTTATGATTATTTTTACATCAGCACGTTCCAGTCTTCATAAATTTCATTGATATCAAGCTTCAAACATGATGTAGTTAGTCTGGGGTGATTATCTACTCGTAGCATAGAGAAGGTAGCGGACACAGTTCGAATGAGAAAATATTTTCTCTATCAAAGTCTTTATGACGTTCACATAAGATTGAATATTGCATGGCGTTCAGCGTACCTGTAGTTGGCAACGCGCTACACGTGTAGCAGAAGCGAATAACGATGGCACGATATCAATGATTACTTCAGGTAATTTTGCTGCTCCATATCCAAAGCAGTCAGGAATAGCACCATAAGATATACTAATTATGCTCATATAATGATGTTGCCCGATTGTTGTTGTTTGGTTGTTGTTCTCGAGGGTTTTGTTTCCATAATTTGGTTCTAATTGTAAGCAAAATTTTATCTAATAGAGTACTTAGCAAGACATTTTATGTAACTTTCTGCTGTGTACATAAAAGGCGTGAAATATGATTTAGATACTATGTATTTCATTTGCTAATCGTGAATTTCAGTATGCACAGGTATGTCGTGGCCAATACTAAACCATCAAGTACAAGTAGGCAATTAGCAGATATGTAGCTAAGTACCCATAAATTATTAAACAAATATATAATCTACTGATCGTACACGGCATCTTCCCTCGAAGGCACGTATTGTATTGTACTTTATTAGTTATTACGATATTCACTTAGCGAGTAAGGTTTGGAATGCTAATATTTTGTTTGGGTTGGAGTTGTTGTTAGGATTTGTTCTGTCAATAAGGCGCGTCAAATGACTTATGTTTTCAGTAAACGTCTGGACTAAAGGCATACATGCTACTTATAATGTAAACAAAAACGATCTTTAAAGTAAAAGGTACCAAGATTTGGTTGTCGTGATGCGCAATCCAATGTAAAACTTTAACCGTGATAAAATTGCATTTAGCTAGGTTACAATTGTATGTTTGGTGAGAAAATATCGGTTCAATATTGGACGAAAATGGCGATATATTACTACAGTAACTATATAACCAATATTATCAAAGTAGCATGTCTGTGCGTCTTCTACAAACTGTACTTCGGTGAGTGTGCTCAGGAGCTCCATGAGCTCATACCGCCTTCCCCCTTCTTCCATCGGACATCCAGACGTACGGCTGGCTACCATCCTTACCTGGTCGAAATTCCTCTAATTCGAACCAAGCGCTTTGCATCTTCTTTTATAATGCGCACTTCTAAGGTTTGGAATTCTCTGCCGGCGTCTGTATTTCCGAGTTCATATAACCTGGACCTTTTTAAGGCACGAGTGAATAGGCATTTTCTGGGTGAGCTCGCTTCATCGTCGGCCTCATCTTTGCCCCCTGGCTAGATGCTGGCCAAGGGCAATCCCATTTTTAATAAAAAAAAAATATCATCAATCATAGCGTAACAACTGATTTTCTTAAGACTTTCCCGTAATTGCAGGCACATAAAATAGTTTACAGTACATATGGTGCTACTTTACCGCACGAGTGCGGTAGTCAGCAGATTACGTGCATATGTCGAAACTTTAAAGAGACATATGTACTGTAAAACATTGTACGACACACGTGCAAATAGGTAATTCGCAACTCGTGTCGATTTAAAACACTCCCTTCGGTCGTGTTTTAATTTATCACCACTCGTTGCGAATTTCCTGTTCCCTGCACTTTTATCGTAATGTACTATTGTAATCACGGTGAAACGTTTCACACATTGATATGCTTTCAACAAATAGATTATGCCAATTGCAAAAGATTTTGCAAATGGTTTCGTTACACAGTAAATACACGAGGCTCTAATTTGTATGATATTGACATGATCCGGTCAAAATACCATCAAATACTATATTTTCACGACGAATCGCTTGGTTATAGCTTGCTTAATGTAGAAAATGGAATTTTCATGCTCTTTTATACTACAAAAGTGTGGGCTCAAGGGAAAATCATTTAAACATTCAGTGAACGTCAATTACTCATTAAAAATAAAAATAAAATGTTTATTTTAACCAAATTTGACTTTAGTATTTAGGGTATTTGCCGTTTGTATAGCGCTTATTTTTTCATGCATGTAGGAGAATATTTTAGATTCTTCATCGATCCAAGCATCGATCGATGTAATAAATTATGTATTGTTTAGTGATTGCGACCGAATTTATCTGTGTTCTATATTTGTGAGCCAATTCACAAATGTTTCGTATTAAACTTAAAAAAGTTCATGTAACTTTAGGAGGAAAACTGATAACGTGCCCATAGAAAAACATTAAAGAGCCATTATAGTAGTCGGTGGTAAAGAAGTCAATCCTGACACCTGTCGTTTCCATACAGTTTATAACCTAAAGGTCACTTTGAGGTTAAGAACTGTATGCATAAGACAGGTGTCAGGAGTGACTTCTTAACCGCCGACCACTATAGGATTAAGTATCATGAAATAAGGTTAAAAATTTAAAGCTAAATGCGATTGCGCACCAGCACGTGGCTGAAGCGAGAAAATGTCTCCAATAGTATCAACACAGTTTTTAATTAGTCGTTAGCGAAGGCTGTTATCAAACAGCCTTTTGCCGACGTGCCGAGGCGCACGTGGCTATAACGCCGGTTGATAAGGCTTAGGGGCGTCTATAATGTCCAAGTGTCACTCTGAGGAAGATAATTTGTATAATTATCTACTATTACTGCGATGCAGTCTTTATATCAGACTAGCTGTTGCCCGCGACTTCGTCCGCGTCTTCGCTCCTATTGGTCGCAGCATGATGTTGTATAGCCTAAACCCTTCCTCGATAAATGGACTATCCAACACAAAAAGATTTTTTCAATTCGGACCAGTAGTTTCTGAGATTAGCGCGTTCAAACAAACAAACTCTTCAGCTTTCTAATATTAGTATAGATGTGGACTGGCCACTAAACGTGTTAGCAGAGAAGCTGTGAAAACATAGCCTAATTCGCCCATTGGATGACTCACTCAATTCCTGCTGTCTTGAACCGAACGGTCATCCTATATTTTTTTCACGATCATCATAAGCCTATATTCGACGACCACTTTCGCTTAGTTGGTATTGGTAGTGACCCTGCCTACGAAGCCGGAGGTCCCGGGTTCGAATTCAGGAACAAATATTCGTGCAATTAGCACGAATATTTTTTCCTGAGTCTTGGATGTTTTCTATGTATTTAAGTATGTATTTATCTAATCTATATAAGTATGTATATCGTCGTCTAGTACCCATATTACAAGCATTGCTTAGTTTGGGACTAGGTCGATTTGTGTAAGATTGTCCCTCAATATTTGTTATTATTTATATTTATTATTATATACGTCCCACTGCTGGACGCAGGCCGCCTCCTATAGATGAGAGGGAGTGGGCATTAGTCCCCAGTCCCCACGCTGGCCCAGTGCGGATTGGGGGCTTCACATACACTTGAATTTCTTCGCACATGTATGCAGGTTTCCTCACGATATTTTCCTTCACCGAAGAGGTAACTGCATGTACATAATAATGAAATGATATACACAAGTTCCAAAAAACTCACTCCCTGAAAGAAGTCTTGTATTGAGCTCTTTGCTACTGGCACGGTTGGTGGCTAGGCAAAGTATTTTGTTCCCAAAGACAAAATTCAGTTATTCATAATACTCGTACCTATAATATTTAATAGATGCAAACGATTAAGTTATAATGTAAATTACGATAAAGTTATATCATATATCAACCTGAAATAAAAAAAAATACGAAAAGCAGTTCGGAATTAAACTTTCTTTTTTCATCCAAAGAAACTACTCGTTGGCTTTCAGCCAATCGTTTGAGTGATGTCTCAATGCATGTCGGGTGCGTGACGCGTGACAGTCAAAAGGCAACGACCGCAATCAAAGTCTATTAACTCATTAATACCTTATCAGCGTTGCGGAACAAGTGCACGTAGGTTCACAATCAATATAATGTGCACTTTAGGTACTACGTCGTTTTAAAATTCATTTTATGCGTTAAAGTTTAAAAATGGCCCAATATTTTTTTCATTGGTACAATTAGTTTTACAGGATGGATAAAGCATTTAGATTTTTTACATCCATTTAGGGATAAAAATACAACGCAAACTTTTTAAATGGCCTGACGTACCTGTTTGTAGGTGTTAGATTCAGATTGAATAAGTATCGATAAAATTGTAAAATGGGTCGAAATATAAGGAGCGCGACTGCAAATATACATTCTGAATAATTCAACAGCTTCGCCGTTTTTTTACACACAATCGATTCGTTTACCGAGAAATCGATTTACGATTCAATCGATCTTGAACTTCAAAAGGGACGGCAGTGAACGTGTGTGGCAAGTTTATGTTCGTAAAGGAAAAATCATTGCCGAACACCGATAAAAATACGTATGCCATACATATTTTTAGTTATAGTTCATGAAAAAAGTAAGCAAACAATAAACATGTGGCGAAAACAAACCCTATTTCCAAATACTCTGCGTTGATGTTGCAAAACGATATAATTGGATATAAGGCCTTTACGAATTAGGTGGTTTTCTAACCATTTGGCAGTCTATCTAGACTACTACGAGTAGAACTAGAACATAGTTCTCGAAGCGACCGAGTCATAAACTAGTGCGGCTGATAACTGGGCTACCTTGGTGCGTGATGGATGAACTTTGAACCCCGTTAAATGATCCACTCAACGGTAGCGTCTTAATTTTATTTACATATTTACTCGTATTTATTCAATAGGTTACACATCATTTACACTGTGAACTTATATAGGTTAACCTAACAGACAATTAAAAGAATAATAATAACAAGATGTTACACACATACACATTATTATTAGACACATTCTTGTTTACATTGTAACAGTAGAAACCCTTCTATCTGTCATCTCGCAAAACTTCAAGCATTCCTGGCATACGGCCGACCATCTCTTCGGTATTGTTTGTACGAGTGTGAGTACAAGTTTACATCTAGGCATCAGTTTGTGTCAAAACCTCATCGTAACCGAGGAAGATTCGCTGTTCGCAAGGAGTGGCCTCGTTTCTTGACCGAATCTTCTCGATTTGTCAAAGGTTGCGTCGACAACAATACGACTGCGATGCCTTCATTCAACACGTGTAGCTGATGTGGAGGATACAGTCTATACCTACCGTGAATAATATGGATGCAAATTACTCCACACAAGGATTTTCCTTCAAATTCGGGATATACTTTAGAGAGAAGGTCAACCTTGAGATGCAAAACGTAAGACAAGTTTTATTAATGATAATAGGTAGGTAAATGTGTGGATCTGAGATGTAAGTACATATAACTACGTAAATATAGAGCTAATTAATTGTTTTTGCATTTTTTAAAGTAGGTTTGCGATAAGATTACGAATCATATGGTAACATTATATGTTTTATTCATAAAAGCTTATTAGCTAAATATTCTAATCTGTTCTGGATTCTTTCAACTGGAAGATGTTGTCGTAAAAATGCAAGTTGCTTAACTTCATCTCTATGTATTTGCCGATTTGTAGTCATAGCAGCTATCGAAAGACAGCTTAAGCTTCGAAATCACATAAATACTTGTTCTTACGTTGCAATTAGCAGATTAAAGCCTCTATACTTCGAGAGTTAATCTCAATTTATATCCAAGAGTCTGCGATATAAAATAAAGTTTATACTAGTGTTTCTCTCGACTCGCAAATCCAATTGGAACTGTGTGGGGTTCATTGGTAGAAAGAGAGGTAGAGTTCTATTATTATCGTAGAGATACTAGAGATAATAGAGAACTTATGAAAAATACTTCTTACTTTTTCATTTACTTTAACAATCACTCAAGTCAGTTAACAATCAACCACAATTTTTTTGCGACTTACATGTCTTGTTCAAGATTTGCGATAATTTAGTATTTTTCTAAAACCACAGTATAACCCGCATGTCAAGCTGCTTAGTTACAAATAGAGATACCGGGAACTAAGAAGGGCATTCCAGTAGCCAGTAAACATTTGCCAGGAATGGATGTCGCATGGAGCATTCCATTTCCTCTCATGAATGTCGAAAGATATGTCAGAAAGTGGTGACCTACTAATCCAATAGCTAACAAGTAAGGTTTCATTTACACGCAAGTAATTATGTTTGAGTACATGTTAGGCTTCACGGGTAATCTATCGCGAAAATATATTTTCTACTGTAGCATTGTTACTTAAGTTATTTTGTAGTAATGTAATTTTATATTTAACTATATAATGTATATTGTTTTGAAAAAATAACACCTCGCCGAGTTTCTTACGCCGGTTCTTCTCGTGGCAGAGGTATATTTTTCCGAACCGGTGGTAGTTTATTGACGTTCATAGGTGCATGTAATATGCCTAATTTGAAGAATAAAATACTTTTTTTTTCTATATATATATACTTTTAACTTCTTACAGGGTAAATATCCCTCTGCTTGATATTGAGCCAATATCTGGCACTTTCAATGTTATGTTATAATAATAGAGGTGCAAAACCGGTGGCAACTATTGGATATCGAGGTTTCGACACATCACACACGACGTCGGACGTTTACCTTACACAGAAACTTTATCATGCTTACTTTATTATACAATTATTAGCGTGTAAAACGCCACATAATTAACCTTAAAGTTAATTACGAGAATGCTACCCGAGAGCACTGGAACAACCAAACGTCCAGTATTATCGACATACCTACATCACAAAATTCACGAAACATTTTCGTCTCGTTTCGTTCGTCTGTTGAGCTCTAGATTCAGAACACCTGTACGTGATCAGAGTTCAAACTGCTGGTCCGTCAATTGTACGTTGTTCGTTGAGTTGTCCTTCCTAAGCTTTATGAATTGTGGTTGTGGCACTGTATGTACCTACTCAGTCAACCTCTCCAGCTCCAATTACGCGGTTCTAGACAGTAAATTTTAAACAATTACTGCTATTATCGCGTGTGAACAAAAATTATCTTCGGTCACACGTACTCTTAGGAGCTTATGAGGTCTACGGTAGCGCCGGCGCCTGCGAAAACCGCAGGAATCCTTGCCCGTGCGCATATTGCATCGGATACCACCCAAGTGGCAATTTGTCTAACCGGTCATAGTCATGTGAAGATAAAACGACTAGCAAAATATGTCTTGACTTAAGATTTCATGATTTTCACTCATATTTTTTGCTAATCGGGACTAATATGCTGCAATATACAACCTATAATCGTGATAAATCTCAACAACCTACACTGTAGTCTTTTAGTCATAGTTGTCTGGTATATATGTATCTTTTGTCTCACGATGTTGCGACATATCAGAAACGCCGAGGTCAATAAATAGACGCGATACGTTTCGGTTAGTAACATACTTTTATCATAATACCTACCTGGGTTCACTCTACTGACAAATTCTCCAAAGACAATAAAGTATGTATTTGTAATATATATAGACATAGGGGTTCCTATGTAAACTTAAAACATATTATCTACTATGAATTAAAATCGGCTGATTCACATGAAAAGTTGACTGACCAACCTGTATGAAATAGTAGGTTGGTCCCATATTAAAGGTCGTTTAGAATCATGAATGGATTCACATTTTTCATTCTGTAACGCGAATTTGGTTTCTTCCTGTAGTAACACGGACTGTACTGTCACATATACATATGTAAAGTCAGTACAAGAAAGGTGAAAGAAACAGTGAAAGGTCAATTTCGAGGCTTATTGTTTATCTTGGTTGACCTTGGTATACTAAAACTACCTACTCGTAAAGTCGTAACGCGTAGACTGCTATGAATTTTTTTAGCGTTGACAGGCAGATGTTTCACATTTACCAGCAGTTTAACGTTTAACCTCAACCTGCGTATAAAATGTCGCATCGCGTATTTTGTTACAATTTGCTCTGCCTTGCGCTGTCATTTGTTATTTTAGGACCAGCCTTCGAGAAGATCGAGATTTGGCGCTGCACAGCTGTGTGATTTTTGAAAATAGAATTCAATGCAATTCTATCTACAAAATAGAAATAATGGTACAGGTAGGCGCAATCGACGTAAAAAGACATTTACTAAACTCATCGTCCAATCGACCAATTTGTTGACAGCATAAAAACAATAAATAGTATTAAATGCAAATAATTAAACGTCATGTACGCTTCCAGTAGCGTAGGATAATTATGAGAAAATAACAGCCAATAAATCATTTCAGAATCATCGTCTAGCCCAGTAGGTAGTCACAGTTATCAACTCCTTGATATGGGATGATTCACTGTGTAACTACTATGTACTCATAAAATTGCTTACGGTTGCCACCTAATCACATTAACAGCTTTTTAAATTAGTACGCCGCATCTTTGCCCCCTGGCTAGATGCTGGCCAAGAGCAATCCCATTTTTAATTTAAAAAAAAACGTAGCTTTGTTTCTCAATATACGAGTAGGTGTATAAAAAACAATGCATTGTTTCTGTTGCTTATTTGAATATTGACAAGTTTATCTTATTTATATTGTGTATTTCATACAAGCAACCGTTATTACAGGGTACACCGTTATTAGGTACAGGTTACAGTTACAACCCAATGTGCCTAACTACGAGTAGGTTTTGTAGATACGCAAATTTTGCTATCAAATGATTTGTATGGAAAGCGAACTAAAATCAGCGCGGGGAGAGTGTCGACGTAATATGACGCGCACGACCGTATGACGCGCGCCGGAGTGCAAACATATGATCCGTCAGTTTACGCAGCTGTCTGTGGATAGCGCTGTACAATAGTACGATATTATTACATGTATGTACCGTTATATGTAATAATTGACAACATTTAAAAATTTTAAGTAGTATGAAATCTTAACTAATTTCGTTAATTTGGTAACAAGAAACACCAAAATATATTTTTTATATTTTTATAGCTATTCGTTTTCTAAATATTCACGAAAATGTGAAGAAAGCCCATATCGTAGTAATGATGTCACTACTATGAAATTGTGACAGTCACAGCGCACAAAAAGAACAGCAGTTCACTTTATTTAGTAAAGTCTTAGTAACAGTGCTTCTGTATGATTTATTACGGTGCGACGCTTTACTTGTCATTTATTTATATGAAATTGGGATAATTTCGAGACTTTATAAATGTGGTTTTATTTAACTTTTTATCCTCTATTTGATTTCACCAAAAAAAACCCTGCTTAAAAAAATGTAATGTTTGACAACATTAATTTTTTTTTGCGCATTCTGCGAATCAATACATTCTATGAAGCTTTTGTCTGCGAAACAAGAGGACACTCCCAATAATACTCAAAACTTTTGATTCGCGTATGTATTGATACGCAGAATTATTCATTTCATAGAAAGCTTTTGTTTCCGAAACCGTTATTTTTTTAGGTATACTTTTTAGGTCATTGTGTAGAACTCATTTAGGTCTACCAGAAAAGTAGGTTTGGTTAGATTAGAACTGCGACCCTTTGTGAAAAATATGCTTTCTATGAAATGAAAATTAAGGGAAACATACATTTAATGAAACTTCTGTCTGCGTAACAAGGTACAACTATTATTGGGAAAGTGAGTTATGAGTTAACTTTATTCAGAGACTATAAACAGTACTGAAGATTCGATTGGATTGGATTAATAATATTTTTTGTATTCCACAGTTCCACACTCACTATATGGCGACTTGGCGACTGCACTGCCCTCTCCATCTCATTCATGGGAGGAAGGCCTGTACCCAGAAGTGAGACGTAGTTAGGGGGATAATGATAATCGAATGGTTATGGTAACTTGCCTTTCGAGATTAGAATGTGCTTGGGCCCGACTAAAGCGCCGTTGTGTAATAAATTGAACCATAAATTCCAACATAGCAGCACATTACAGGAACGGTAGAAATTAATACCTATCATATTGTGAGATTATGATGCTTCTGAAATTTTGTTTCTACGATGCTGGACTCTATATTATGTACAACTGAATGTTTCAAATATCAATGATAGGCTGGATATACTCATGCAGAAGCACAAGCTATTAACCCGAGAAAGAACCTTCCTATCAGAACGGGGATTCCACTGCTGTATAAGGCCACAGAAAAGTGCCTGATAAATGTAACTGTCAGTGATTTAATCTGAGTAACCGGCTACATTACGTACTTCCATTAACGATTTCGGTGTATTTCTTTACTTAAAATAACTGCGATGATTTATCGAGTAGCGTGTGTAATTAGTGAAGGGTTTTAAATGATTTAAGTTTAATTCACGTTGCAATGTCTTACAAGGTATTTTGCGTCAGCAATTTACGGGTTGGTATGTACTGAGAAGTTTTATAGTAACTGGAAGTCGTTAAAATAAGCATACGCCATTTTATAATATTATACTTTAAAGCACTGAGGCAGGTAGGCAAACTTTATGTGTGTTACAAATGGCGATGGGTAGTATTTGAAAATTGTCATATGATATCTCGCGACATCGCCCCCTACCTTATCCATAACTTCCATAAGTCATTAAATTGTTCACTTTATGCTTCGACGAATTACTGGAACAGAATTTGACAGATATCCTATAATGCCACGAGCCGTCTGTAAAATAAGTGTGATTGAACTTTGCCTTTTTTGCTTCTTTTAACTTTAACAAATACTGCAGTTCAGGAGTGGAAAAAATATTGTTGCTCGTTTTAATTCTAACAAATGCTGCAGGCAAGTTTCCAAAGTGGATAAACTTCTCTATGTCATTTCTCTACTACACTTCAGCTTAAGTATTAACTATCCGTGGAGCAGCTAGTAACCAAAAACAAATATGCTCAATAACGTTATTATTTTTTACCTATAGAAGCAATAGTAACGGTAAATAAACTTTCACAAAGTGCCATTTTATTCGACGAGATCAAAAATCATAATAACTGTAAACGGGTATGTTATTTTGCGGAGTAAGAGCGCTAAGAGTGGCTATTATTGAAATAATGCTGGTAAATTAATTTTGTATTAAGCAGTAACGCTGCTAACGAAAATTCCAAATTAAAGTGAAAAATTGAATAATTTAATGCTCCGAGCAGGATTCGAACCTGATACATCTGGCATACGCGGCCAATCGCTCTAGCCTCTGAGCTATCGGAACAACCAAGCTCGTGCACGAAATCCTTCACTAGTTCCCTCCTACAATGCCTTTGGGAGGCGTTCAGCGACATCTACCGTAGAAGTCTTAGGCTTTTTTTTAATGCTGGTAAATTTGAATATTAACTCATTATAATATAATACTCTGAAACTACTCTATCGTATAGCGTGATTATTACTTTCATGCACTAATTTCTATGAAATCTTCTGTAAGTAGTATTATAATGTAAAATAAATGGACCGTACCTACGCTACGAATTCTTGAGACACGCTGTGGAAATTCGCAAATTATTATAGCCATATAGCAGACTCTAGATATTACACTCAAGGTCAGGAGCGCTATGTATATAATAATAATAATAAAAATTGTTTTACGAGGTGTTTCTTCAAAATTACGATAAGTGAGTTTCGCAATTAAATGGAGGATATAATAAACCTAAATGGAAGATAAGTAGTACTTAAGAGTCCGCAGTATTTTGTATACACATTGAGTTTTGGTTGCTTGAAATGATAATGGAGAAAAAATACAGCGATTATTAAGGTTTAAATATAAAACGTAAAAAACTCAAAAACTCGCTGTATTTATTTCTATTACAATTTCTAGCAACAGCAACAGTTTTTATGGAGAATCGAGTTCAGCCGAGTGTACTGGGGACTCTTAACATGAGTAGGAATACCTGCACATATCATATGCATTGTCAGGTTATAAGGACAATTGTTATAACCATTTTTAATCCCCGACGCGCAACGCAAAAGAGAGGCGTTACGTGCGTATCTGTGTGAGTCTGTGGCATCGTCGCTCTTGAATGGGTAAACCTATTTGAATGCGGTTTTTTTTTTATAAATTGAATGCAACTTTTCTAACGATGATTCTTTGGCATGTTTTATCAAAGTCGATTGAGATATTGAACTAAGAAATGAAAATATAAATCGTCTTTAAAAATACATATACAAATAAATACATAGTATACATATACACTAGCGAATAAAAAGTACAATAACAGTTGTTACAAAATTCGCGGGCGGCCTCTTCTCTTGCACATTATACGTAGAATGTTAAGACGAGTGGACGAATATTTATTGTAATAAGCAGTGAAGATTTCAACACATTTGCTAGTGAGATGTTGACATTTAGCACGAAAAGCGCAGCTAATGTGTAGAAGGGAAAGTACTAGTCATTGTTCCGCGCCGTGCCAACGAGTGGGCGGGGGCTATTTCAGTAACATTTAACTAATTGTTGAATCTGTCACATGAAAGCTCAGGTATCCTAGGATTTAGCCATAATAAAAATAAATGCCTAGAGGTCTGCACCTGGATGAGACTGGCAAGAGATCGGGGTGAGTGGCGTACTCGACGAGAGGCCTATGCTCAGCAGTGGGCGATTGCAGGCTGAAAGCGATGATGATGATGATGATGCATGGTGTGTGGTGTGGTGCAGCAGCAGTAAAATCGGGTCCAAAAGTGAAGATGGATACGGCAAAGAAGTGATACATGGTTGAAAGAGATGCTAGTTTATCTCAAACAGTTTCACTAATTAGAATCTTATAATTGGGCAAGTTTTTCTTGAGTGTGTATAAAACAGAAAAACACTCATCATCCTCCTAGCGTTATTCCCAGTACAGTTGCATCCTGAAGAATGCCTGGGGTCCGCTACCTAATCCCAAGAATTGGCGTAGGCACTAGTTTTTACGGAAGCGACTGCCATCTGACCTTCCAACCCGAGGGGGAAACCGACCTTATTGGGAATAGGCTTGTCAAGTGAGTGGGCAACTTGACTGTTAGAAGTTCTCAAGCCGCCCGGAGGCCTCTAACTTGGCTTAACGACTGCTATCAAAGACAGCAACCGGGATCAACGGCTTAACGTGCCTTCCAAAGCACGGGAGCGCTCAGTTAGTAACCACTCAAAGCGGTCACCCATCCAAGGACTGACCTCGCCCGACATTGCTTAACCTCGCATACCGCACGCAGTACGCGGGTGCCACTGGGCCACAGAAAAACACTCCAAGTAGTAAAAGTTCAATAAGAAGTTATTAGGGCAGTCGGTCGAATAAATTTAGAACGACATTGCTCTTCTATACCACTGTTTGCTTAATTTGTAAATACAGCTATAAAACTACCCACAAATACCTCCGATAAAATATCATCCTTGATTTGTATTCCAATCAACAGTTTAATCTTAATTCCGTTAATGAGATTTTGTAATTGTCGAAACTGATTTTCACACTGACAAGGATTGCCATTTGAATTATTAATATGAGTAATTGTCATTGTTAATTAACGAAGCTTCATCGCTATATTCAAGTAGGTAATACTGATCCAAGGTAATTCAATATCTTTTAGCATGCCTTAGCAGGGAATATGACCGACATAAGTCTGTCTATCGCAAGACAAACAATAATTACAAAGACGTTCTAAAACCCTTGTCAGTCAGAATGGTCATTCACACTTACAGTAATATGTCAACTTACATGACTAATATTACCTTCATTCAGTCATAAATTTGTAACGTTCTAAAAATATCATTATCTGGCCGTGAATGATCGATTCATTCGATAGGACGTCGCATTCATGCATGACACAACCATTGCATTTCAGTTATCTATTTGAAAGATATTTGTAAAAGATTTCATACATTACATGGACATCTTTAAAACACAATATGTTTAGTCGACTAACTTTTCGTGGATGAAATGTAGTCAGATTAAGGGTCATATATATTTAGTGTACCAAATTGGTCCAACGGAACCCTTATGCGGTCACTGCGTCTGTTCGCCAGTCACAGGCAGTTCTCTCAATTTTTTCTCAAATACCGCTTGATATAGAATTTTCAATTGCCAAGTGTTGCCAACGTAACTTGTCGAACGAGCATTACACAACTGTCAATTCCAAATTTATAAAATTACAGTTGGCATGTCCTAACGCGGGTTCGAAATGCTACGCAGTTGGGTAAACTATTCCTGAAAGTACAAAGCTTAATTTTCGGTTATAAAGAAGCCCGTCCCGACATCATCATCATCATCATTCAATATACAGGGTGATTTTGTAGTCGTGATTCGGAATGATTGTACATGGTCAGAATTCAAAGAAGGTGGGAAGTAGGTTTAATTCATGTTGTTTCATTTACTCTAGAGTCCAGACCAATCATCCAATGGGCACATGCAACGCTGCGGATGTTACTCGATTGCACTAGTATAATCCAGCAAGTCTAGATATCAGATGGATACGATTGTATGTCTCAAATGGTTTCAATGACAGTACGTTAACTGATAAACCTGAAGTATTTTCTTATGTAGATACCTACGTGATAATTTATAGCAACAACTCGAGGCTGTATTTGTTTGTTTCACTCGAATTATATCACCAAAGATTTGGTTATATTAGATGTCTTTAATTATAACAGCACAGAACGCTCTCTTTATACAATAATATAATAAGCATGTGCAGAAAATCAGATGCAGTAAACTGGGTGGAAATTTGTAAATGTTTCTTAGTAATTAAAGAAAATATGATACATACTCCTACGTATGGGTACGCAGTAATAAAAAGTGATTAGACCTTACGAGACGGGTGGAGATGACATATCATTACGGTTTCTCGTTCATCCGATAATGACTAATGACGTTTTGATAACTAGGCGTCATTATCTGACCCCATACATGATATTTTTTATTTGAATAATTACATAATGACTGGTTAGGGAAACTTAAACTCCTCTGATTCTGCTAAAGGAAACAAATCGTATTAAATAAAAAAATGGCAAGGGTTTCCGATTATATGGGATATCGATATCATGGATTCTGTCAGGAGCCTGTACCGTGTTGAGATAACTGGGACGAAAGATAAAATATAATGTCAATAATCTCTACAAAACTCAATATTTTCGCTAGCTTAATACAGAATGTTCGCGATTTGTGGTTTGCTGTTTATTACTCGTTTTGATTGTTCGTACCAATAAAAAGACTGACGCACATAAAAGTTTTATTACGTTCAAAATCAGGCCAAGAACACTTGTTATTTGCAACAGATATTTATACAACGGCGGTGGCAAACAAGATTACGGCTTGTCTGATAGTTAGCAGACGCCATAGCCTATGGACTGGAAGAATCACAAGAGCGTTACCGACCTTATTTTTTTTCTCATTTGATATCCAATCGCAGAATATTGTAACTAAGTTTTCTGTGTTCTTTTTAGGGTTCCGTAGTCAACTAGGAACCCTTATAGTTTCGCTATGTCTGTCCGTCCGTCTGTCCGTCCGTCCGCGGATAATCTCAGTGACCGTTAGCACTAGAAAGCTAAAATTTGGTACTAATATGTATATCAATTACGCCGACAAAGTGGTAAAATAAAAAGTGGAAAAAAATATTTTATTAGGGTACCTCCCCTATACGTAAAGTGGGGAGTGTTTTTTTTTTCATTTTAACCCTAACGTGTGATATATTGTTAGATAGTTATTTAAAAATAAATAGGGGTTTACTAAAATCATTTTTTGATAATGTTAATATTTTCGGAAATAATCGCTCCAGAAGTAAAAAAAATGTGTCCCCCCCCCTCTAACTTTTGAACCATAAGTTTTAAAAATATGAAAAAAATCTCAAAAGTAGAACTTTATAAAAACTTTGTAGGAAAATTATTTTGAACTTGATAGGTTGAATAGTTTTTGAAAAAATTACAAAAATAATTTCTGAACTAAGTTTGTAATTTAACCGTATAAACAGGTGTTTATTGTACCTGTCATTTCTACAAAATCACAATGAAATGACGTGCTTTCAAAGGTTTTGTGTTTCTGTACTTAATATGTCAACTTAATGTGACGGACGGAAAACTACGGAACCCTACACTGAGCGTGGCCCGACACGCTCTTGGCCGGTTTTTATTACTAAGTTTTAACAGTTAATCTTTTAGTAAGCCATTGCCAATATCGCCATTCACTATTGTATTGTGTATGTACAAATGACATTAATTTTCAGGATACCAAAGGTTATCTATGATAAAAATCTAATGGGCCTATAATTCCCAATTCGTGTTTGGCTAAAGTAGCCCATTCCTCAACTTGAAATTAGGCATGTGCCCAATACTGGGACGGGCGGATGATTATACCGTGTTTATTTATTTACACTTTATTGCACAAAAGAAATCAGACTTAATTATTTTAATTAATGCCTCAAGACATGTTGTATTGTATTCTGACAATGATGATTATAATTTTTAGGAGAATCAAATTGGCCTCTACCATAAAATAGTATAACATACACTCAGAGGTGCAGGTAATAAACACAACTAAATAGGTCGGACATTATTTCCGTTATCTTGAACTCATCCATGTTGTATCTCCAGCCAGTTAACTATCGGTTAACATTGCGTTACTATTACTAATACGGCGAACTGTTTGCGTACGTGACCGCAATATGTGATTGCAAATCGTGAACATTATCACCGTAGTGATAACGCGAGTTTTCCACACTTGATACATTTAATACGTCACATGTAATCGTCACGGATTAATTAGGTTGTTTTGCGGGAACTCGTTGTTTGAGTGACGACGAACATCATCTTTGAGAGCCAAATGTTATTCCATTGTAGAGCATAATACGTCACAAATGAAAATGACTGGAGAAACAAATTCGCTTCTATTATAATTAATAAACTATATTATGCTGAAGTAACTAAGTAAACTTTGACCATTACTTTATTTCACCAGTTGGCCCCGACGGAAGACCAGCGTTGTTGGCCAGTAAGGTGGGCACTATCGTCGGAACCAATTCGTGGCACTTTCTTTTTTATTATGTTTTATTTGTTTTATTTCGTCTTTTTTATGTGAAATGTAAATATTACTCCGTTTGTATATATTTCTGTGCTGTGCTACGAATAAATGTTTTTCTTC
Organism: Notocelia uddmanniana; assembly: GCA_905163555.1. NCBI lineage: Eukaryota > Metazoa > Arthropoda > Insecta > Lepidoptera > Tortricidae > Notocelia > Notocelia uddmanniana. The sequence goes on from LR991057.1 coordinate 6,081,377, forward strand.
TTCTTTTTCTTCTTCATTTAATTTTATCGCACGAATGCATAAATATTGACCCGTGATTTAGAATTGTATTTGTAGAGGTAAACAAATGATTGATACCTACATAAGTAAAATAAGTGATATCTAATGGATATCTACTATACTGTCTTTAATATATAGACGAAAGTATTTAAAAAGTGGGTGGCATTACAAGGAACTGCATTTCCATAAATAAAACTATAGGGTAACAACCCAAAGGCAAAAGAAAATGATTGCAATAACTTTTTGCCAGTACTTAATGTCGTTTTCTGTTGTTTCTACCAGTGAGCTGGAGCGTGACAGGTCGGACTGAACTTGTCGCAAATTCGATATGCAGATTAGATCAGGCTAAACTTTTTCAGGAAAATCAATCGTTAACCTTTCGCTTAGACATTTTATTCGTGCCAAACATTTGAACCTATTGTTTTACATCCCAAAGTCATTATTTGATTAGACAATTTTGACAGCCGCATTCGTATGCGGGGTTGAGTCCGATTTATATTTGGAAGAATTTGCATGCAAGTTTCATTACATTGCGGGCCTGTGAGCTATACCGAGGTAAAAGGAGTACGAATAGTACGATCAAACCCTACAATGTATATACTGAAATTTTCATGCGTGTTTATGCAAATGTAAATCGGTCTGTACACTGTAGCCTTTTGCAAAGTAAACTGTTTCCACGAGATATTATTATTGTAAAAAAATATGTGAAAGATTCAAGGAAAAACGTTATTGTAGTAAATAACTAACGGGAATGCTTGACGATATAAGCTATATCTCAATACTAGGTAGACGGAAGTTAAATGCGACGACATCTACGGTTACGTGACAGGACAAACGCAATTTCTATCCGAACTAAATTAATTCCTGAAGCCATTACAAATCTGCTGCTGTAGGCTGCATCGCACTACGTCTGTAATGCCTCCAAGTTTTGGTGGACAAAAAAGCAGTTCGATTCTAACACATATGTACACTATGTAATTTAAAACGACCTTGAGGTAATCAATTGTAACATCGATTGTTGACCTGTTTTCGTTTTGTTATCGCTAAATACATAGCAACAGATGCTTGAATGAATGTGTAATGAGCACCTTAGTCCCACGATACTCGCACGCGCTCCTACGGTTAATCAATACCGTCTCAAACATGATTAAATTAATGACTTTACCGATTCCTCAATAGAGTGCATTTTTCCTTGCAGCTAAAGACCTAAGTTTTTAGTTTACTAAAACATACTTGACCAGTATAACATTTGTTCTCATGAAGGTACGTGCCTTCAGACATGTTTCAGGTACACCTGAACATGTGACTAGTATGACTGAATGAGTCTTGGGTGGCATCCAAATTACAAACGACAGACTTCCGTAACGGTAGGAAAATAGTGTTTTATTTTCTAGTGTCCAGGAAGTAAATATTTTCCTTGATCTTCCTGAAACCACATTATAAATTAGAACGGTAATGATCTGGAAAATATTATTCTTGGACGATCTGAAGCTTTAAGTCATCAACCAAACAAATATAGGTAACTAAACACGAATTATCACATAAAGGTAAGTGGTGTCAGCTTTAGTCAAATGTTTTCACGCGTATTATATAATTTGTCCATTCATAAGGTTGTGAAATCGACCGGCACAATCTCAGATAAAAATAGACGATAACTGTTATGGGGGTGTGACCGCATGACACATTGTTTTCATAATTACTTATAGGTTATTTTCTGTCTAGACGTGTTGACGACCTTTAAATGTGTGACTTATTAAATACAAATATACCTACTCGTAGAGTTGTAAAAATGGGCGACTTAAAGACAAAAATAGTTCGTTATACTACTACGAAAAGTTAAAATCACTTCCCAAAAACAATTCATATTTGAACATCGACGATGTCAACACTTCCGGCCGATTTCGTGAATTAAGCTAAGGTCTCAGTCTGACCTCGAGTTGCATTAGTCTTCAAATAATGGCGAAAGTTAAGATCCGTTCTCAATAATAAACTTTAACACAGCTTCAGGGTCGGGAGCTATTGACGTGACACTTTATCGACTAGCTACTATATCTCTCTCCTGCGATACAACTTATTTTACAGATTATATGGGGACAAATCGTCATTAGATGTAGCGTGACAGTTGCGAGGTGAGCCTACCATAGTCAAGGTAAAATAATCGTACTCAGAATGATGTTACGTAACTTAACGACGTATCATACTCTTGTTTCGCAGACAAAAGTTTAGACAAATGTATTGATTCGCAGAGTTATTCATTTCATAGAAAGTTTGTTTTTCCGAAACAGTTAACTTTTTAGGTAGGTAGGCTTTTTGTCTACCAAAAAATTACGAGTAGGTTAGGTTAGACCAACTGCGACACTTAGTGAAAAAAATGCTTTCTATGAAATTAAAATTGTGGGAAACACACATTCTATGAAACTTCTGTCTGCGAAACAAGGTACAACCTATTATAACGACTTTTAATAAAAATAATGATGTGTGAGATTACCATATGGGTCTATTTATTTTCTTGATTACTTTCTCCTTGGGCTTCAGAAGTCTGCATCCAATTAAAAAGGGAATTTTCATAGAGAAATACGTTCCTCCTTATCTTAGCGTCATTCCGGTTGCTTCAAACAGGACCCCTTGGACTGCCTCAATAGATCCCTTTAGTATTTAGTTTTAATCAACTCTATCATTAAAATTAGTTTTTAAGCCCTATATATTATTTGTATTATGTTGTTTTTAATATTTATTCTTTTCTCATAGCTCATAGGTTCTCTTACTTTGTTTCACTTAAGAAATCCCAGCCTAATAACGCTTACACGTGTGTCTACGGCTACGATGTAGCATTATTATGTTTCTGCCTATAACATTAATTGCTTTCCGCTTTTACGATAGCTATATTCGTTCGATAAGCAGTAGCTAAGTGGTACGGTAAAAAAATATACAAAAAAAAATTAGTGTTTATTTATGTGAGAAGCGATACAATTTATACAATATGACCGATAAAGCGATATTTGTCGGAAGAGTACATACTCGTATTCCCTCTTTGGTGCTTCATTTATAAAGAAAGTTATATAAAAGTTAGACATGTTCTCTGTTATAAAAGTGAATACCGATGCTTATGTTACACAAATCCTAATCGATTATTAGGGAAATCATATTAAAAAGCTGAAAGAAAAGTTTTAATAAAATGCATGCTGACTGTAAATAGATTTGTTTCAATGCTGAGACGATTATAATCACGTAGTTATTATTTGTTGATGAAGACAGTATAATATCAACATGGTTCGGCCCATATTCCGTACATACGTAGCTATCATGCGTCATTATGAATCTTATTGTTTTATCTCACCGATTGATTATATTATTTTTGATTCGATATTCGCGATAGATACCTACGACACTGAGTGTTGGTTTATGAGATGATTATACTGAGATTACTAATTATCATTATCATAATAATATATGGTAATCAATAACATGATATTTGCCAATTTTATATGACTTTGTTTTTACCATAGCCATGTCCCGAGCTGTCACCAAATCAAATTTCGCACGGTTTACGTAATGCGTTTTGAATGTTGATATCGAAACTTCTTTGAGAAAGTTTGTAAAAGTCATACATAGCTTTATCCTTTTAACAAATGGGATGAGTATTAATAATGATCCAACTTTTGTTGATCTTGCATAATATTAAAAGAAAAAGGGCAGCGATGTCTTTGGTTTTCGTAATGTAAATACACGCAGTGTTATTTAAATAGAAAGATAACTAGATTACTTGGAATTGTAGCTACTATATTATGGTATCTTGGTCAAAAACGCACGTGATTAAATGTCAATACGGTGAAAGTTTTTGTTGAGGTGTTAGCATAACTATGAATTACCTGTTTATTTATGTAACAAAACTTTAAACAATGAATTGATGATGTACTTAAATATATGGCTTATAAATATTTCTATTGATTTAGACGCGTTTGCTTACCAAATAAAGTTTACGTTACCTTTCTTAAGTTATCTGGCGACTTTAAAGTTAACGAAAAAACGGTTTTCAATTAAAAAAAAAACACGTAAACCAAAACACGCAACCTTTTAAACAAGCCAGTCCGCCGTACTTGTTTCAATATAGCTGCTGCAATAAAAATTAAAACTTACACATAAGCCTTGGTCTCCTGCACTCGCACCAGGGTAGTTTTGAAGATGTCATAAGCCACTTTGGAGTACTGTGTCGACACGGCCAGCAAGTCTGGCTGGTAGGCCACCTCCCGCTGCTTGTCTTCAGCCTCAGGGTTCGTCACTATCCCGTGCTTCTTCTTCATGCGTTCCAAATTACTCTTTTTCGATGGTTGGGGCGGCGGGGGCGCGCGTTCCACTGTGACGTCACGGGTGCACATATTACACATATTTTTTTTTACTTTTTTAGTGATGTGTCTCACGCGAGAAGCGAGTTACGTGTGGACGAAGCGCGCGCGTTCAGATATATAAGTATAGCATTTCTTAGCCCCACCACTGCGCTGTGACGCGCGGCCCTCCTTTCTTCGATAAGGGGTTTGAAGATTTGCCTCGTTACATGACGGCTACGATTTTGTACGTGTGCATAAATATATGCGCAGAAGTTAACATTAACAATAGGTAGAGGGTGGCTCTAGTCATTCAAAATAAACTGTTATTGAGCATTATTATAATACAATACATGATACATTTGCCTATCAATCCTCGTTGAAATGGATGACGTAAATAATAGATAGACCTTTTTAAGGCACGAGTGAATAGGCATCTTCTGGGTGAGCTCGCTTTATCGTCGGCCTCATCTTTGCCCCCTGGCTAGATGCTGGTCAAAAGCAATCCCATTTTTAATAATAATAAAAAGATATGAAAAATAAGTTATTTTATGAATTTGTATCCCTCATAATTTAGTCGTCGAGTTTAGAGACGTTTTCATGGTTTTCATTAATTTATACTTAATGGAAAGTCTGATTCACATACAATAAATTAATTTTCTTGATTGCGAATGGACGAAAGTAAATTACTTATGTTCTACCTAGTCTGTGTATAATATTATGTTGGCCACGAAAATACCGATTTGACTGTTTCCAGCAGTCATGTATGGTTTTTTGTTTAATAAATGTCAATACAAGAAAATCACATAAGTTTTGCTTATATTGCTATATTTCATGATTAAAGGTCAACGGGGAGTACCTACTACCTACCCTATAGACTGTGATTCCCTTGCGAGTGTCAAAATATGCAGTATTATAAGGGTAAGGACCATATTTTTGGAGCATCGTAAAGGCTTTTAATTCATTGTGCCACGACTTTTTTCATACATTAAAACCCTTAACAATGTTCCAAACATGTGGTGCTGACCCATAAACAGCCAAACAGTAAATGTGTGATATTAATTTTAAACTGATACCTCCACGACTGACAAACAGACAGAGGTAGAGAACTATAAAAAGTGAAATTGAGACATTGAGAGCTTTTCAAACCCTTTTACAGTCGTATAGTTTTAAAGTTGATGTTGAAATTCCCCCACCACCATATCAACCCAAGGACGTCTACGGCTGGGCATAGGCTGCCCCCAATTTAATGGGGGGTAAATGCCATAATCGCCACGCTTAGCATACGGTTTGGCGGTCGCAGTGTTTCCACCGCACTCCAGGGATGCTGCTGCCCATCCCACGGTAGTCTTGGTCGTAGTTTTGAGACATACCCAGGTCCAACTCTACCTATTCATTTGAGTGTTACTCGTACTGCTATACGTACGTTAAAGTTAGTGTCCAACCGACGTTTCAGTTTCGGTTTCGGTTTCCGCCGGTTTCGGCCTAAAAATCATGTTTCGGCCGTAGGTTCGGTTTCGGCCAAATAAATGCCGAACCTTTCGGTCGTGCCGAAACTTACAAAATTGTACCTACTTTCGGATCGTGAATTCTAATTAGTCTTTCGAAGCTGGCTGATTGTAATCTGTTAATATTAAAGATCAAAATATTATTTTAGTTAATTTTATATCTAGTTTAGAAGCTGTTCGATTTAGTCATTCTAAAAGGTATGGGACAGGAGTTTGGTTGTTCTTCTTCAAAACTGACACCATGGAGAACTTAAATACTCGATGATCTAAGGTGGGCCTCTGAAGAAGTTGGTCTTAAGATGAACATGGACCAAACGAAGATCATAACTAACGTCCATGTATCTAGTACGTACTCCAGTTAATATCATAGACTACGCTCAAAGTCGTCGACAAATTTGTGTACTGTCCCTGAGCCTAGGACAAACGGTTCAGTTGGGCAGGTGCAGTTTCGAGAAGGAGATCAATTATCAAAAATGACTTGGCTGGGTGGCGTTCGGGAGACGCAATATCTTTTCGTCATGTATCGATTATCCTTTCGTCAATACTTAAAGTCTTCGACCAGTGCGTGTTGCCATTTATGACCTATGGCTCCGAAAAAGGAGGGTCAAAGTCACTCAACGAGCGATGGAGAGGGTATGGCCTATGCTCCAAGTTACTCTGCGAGATCTAAATAATGACGATACTCGCAAAGGAATCAAAGTAACCGATATAGCCTGAAAGCTTGCCAAACTAAAGTGGCAGGTGCGGGCTATGTTGCCTGGAGAACCGATGATCGGTGGGCCAAGCGAGTTCTCGAGTGGCGACCACGTACCGGATGACGTAGCGTAGGAATGCCTGCACAAGGTTGCTGAGGCTTGAGGTGGGCTGATGACCTGATTAAGGTCACGTGGGTCCGCTGGATGCGGGTAGCTTCTAATTGATTGTTTTGGCAATCCCTGGGCGAGGCCTATGTATGACATGATGCCCGCGGCTACCTATCATCATCGCACCTCTCGCTTTCGAGCACATCCTCACATCTTGGAGCCATTGCGATCTTGTAGCTGAGCCTGCCGAGGTATGACCAAAGGACTACAGCATGGGAGTCTTCAAAAAAGGCGTGAATAAGAGCCAGGATAATCTGGTCCAGTTTACCCCACCAAGACAAAAGTATACGCGTGCACTACGAAAAAAAAACCCATTCACTTTTGCCTATTCCAAAACACAGCCCTCTCCATCTCAGAGAGTTATTGGGATATTTCCAGCGACGTCTAGTTTCGGAGCTACGTAGAAGACAAAGCCAGGCTGGCATCTAAAAAGCTGTGCTCAATTGAGCGAAGCAATATGTCACCCCTGGACAGAGACTTCTATGATATAAGTCACAAGTCCGTCCCCACTGAGTTTTCTGTCACCTCTGGGCGGGAGCACCTGGATACCAGCTTGGGCCTTTTGAATTGCTTCAGAGACGTGCTGTGCGAATCGTGGACGATCCCAAACTCACGAGCGATATTAAACCGTTAAGTTTAAGAAGAAACTTTGCCTCCTTGTGAGTGTCCTATGGCTTGTATAATGGGTTGTGCTCCTAAGAACTTTTCAACATGATGCCCACGGCCCCTTTCTACCATCGCACCGCTCGCCGTCCGCAGGGCATTCACCTTCAAACCTTAGAACCTAAATGGTCACGTACGCTACGGTTTCAGAGGAATTTCCTCCCTCGGACGCTCCGGTTGTGGAATGAGCTCCCTGCCGAGGTTTTCCCGAGGGACTACAGAATGGGGTTCTTCAAGAAAGGAGTGTATAAAATTTTAAAGGGTCGGTAACGCGCATGTGTCACCCTTAGAGTTGCAGACGTCCATAGGCTGCGGTGACCGTTTACCATCAGGCAGTCCGTACGCTTGTTTGCCACCGACGTGGTATTTAAAAAAACTTGTTTAATTCATACCACCCACACGGATTATAGGTGTTTCATTAATCATAGGATTCATATGTCTAAAAAGAACGGCCTATTGACATTTTATTCAACGATTTTAACATGTCAGTAAAAGTTTCGGTTTCGGTTTCGGCCGAAACTAGAGGCAAAACCGAACCTTCGGTTTCGGTTTCGGTTTCGGCAAAAAACATGTTTCGGTCGGACACTAGTTAAAGTATTCTTAAAGTTTCGGACACCCACGACCTGTCCTGTAGGTACATGGACGTAGTTTTAATACATACCCAGGGATCTACCGTCCGGGGTGTTGAAATTCAAAGGTGTATAATGAAGTTCTTTAGCACAGAGTCAGTGAAGATTGTATGGTAGAATGAGAAGCCAGCAGAATCATAGGATGTCCTTATTAATGGACTGGATTGTCTGTAAATATACATATATTGGACCCGGTTACGTCCCAAAACTATACGACCAAGACCACCGGGGGTGGACACAGACCACCCAAGAAATTGGGGGAGGCTTATTGTCCAGCAGTGGACGTCCTACGGCTGATATGGTGGTGAGGGTGGATACATATATTTACAAGCGGCATCGTCCGCTTAGCGAAATTATGATTTCCACCAGGAGTGAAAAATTTATTATGAATCACCCCGAGCGGGATTTGAATTTGAACCCTCCGCCTCTGGAATCCGTCCATCGCTCTTACCAACTGAGCTACCGCGGGTATCTCTCGTGGCAATTAATCTTCCTATCAGTTCACTCTTCTAATTGACAACATTTTATTTTTTTAAGTAGGATTTTTCCGATGAAATCAAATAGAGGATAAAAAGTTAAGTAAAACCGCATTTTTTAATTCTCGAAAATATCCCAATTTCATATAAATAAATCAATTTCAAAAGCTCCTCATTCTAAAAGAGAGTAAGTGACAAGTAAGGAGTCACAGCGTAATAAATCATACAGAAGCACTGTTACTAAGACAAATTTACTGAAGAAAGTGAACTGCTGTTCTTTTTGTGCGCTATGACTGTCACAATTTTATAGTAGTAACGTCATTGTGTCCGATTCACGTCCATTTTACATTTTTTTTTTATCTAAACCATACGTAGTCAACTATCGACATGCAAAATGTGAGCGTGATCGGTTAACGAGTCTATATAGGAGGAGTACGAAATAAAACGAAAATAACGAAATACATCGGTCGCCTACGAATGATATTATAAGATTAACGCAAGATAAGACGCGGCGTTATTGATATGAATCATGTCGATGCGTGTAATATTTATCAATTTATCAATTTAGTCACTGTTGCCGAGAGGTAACACATTTAATCTGGAGGTACCTTTATACCTTTTTTGGCGTCGAGACCCTAGGTCCGTGGGGCACCAGCGCACTAAGCCTTTTCAAAGACATCTCGAAGAGGCTTACGGATATCACTGGCGACAGGAGAGCTGGCGGTTTCCTCGCTCAAAGAATCAGTTTGGCGATTCAACGAGGAAACGTCGCCAGCATCTTCGGCACAATGCCGAAGGTGCCTTTTTTAGATTTAGTTTAGTTTAGTTTCAGTTTAACTTTACCTTGTTATAGTTTAATTTTAGTTTTACTATAAGTCTGTTTAGAATAGTTTTTGATAATAAAAACTTTTAAATAAAAATATACTTTATCTGGAGGTCGCATCGCGGAGGTGAAGGAAAAAATCAAGGCGTTAACCCTCGATGAAATATTGCATTTTGCTCACTTGTTTTATCTACTATTACGTTACCAATAAAATAAAGACTCGGAAAAAACTTCAGCTTATTTAAACAATTTACAAGATTTTTAAGCATGAAAAAGAGGACACATTTTGACAATAGAAAATGATGAGGTCATTAGGCATATTTCCCTACAAACTTCATACAAGTCTCAATAGACTCAAATAAGTTGCCAACGTGACCATTATACTTAGATTTGATTTTAACTATCCAGTCAGGCGTAGCGTGGGCAGGCCCCCCACACGGTGGACTGATGACCTGGTAAGGGTCGCGGGTGTCCGCTGGATGCGGGTGGCGCTTACTATGGGCCTCATAAGAAGGCTCAAAGTCACCCAAGGAGCAATGGAGAGGGCTATGCTGGGAGTTTCTCTGCGTGATCGCATCAGAAATGAGGCCATCCGCAGCAGAACCAAAGTGACCGATATAGCCCTTCGAATCGCTAAACTTAAGTGGCAGTGGGCGGGGCACATAGCACGCAGAACCGATGGCCGTTGGGGCGGGAAGGTTCTCGAGTGGCGACCACGTACCGGAAGGCGTAGCGTGGGCAGGCCCCCCACACGGTGGACTGATGACCTGGTAAGGGTCGCGGGTGTCCGCTGGATGCGGGTGGCGCAGGACCGGTTATTGTGGAAGTCTTTGGGGGAGGCCTATGTCCAGCAGTGGACGTCATTCGGCTGAATGATGATGATGATGACGATGATCCAGTCATAAAATGTTACATTCTAGCTTTAACCAAGCACACGGAATAATTATTAGTAAGTACGTAAAGATAGATAGATGATGTTAGTCTGTAAAAAATTACCCATAAATAATACTTACTTTAGTATGTTATTTCTAGAATACGATGACGTTAAGCGAGGGTCATACAAATACAGGTCATACAGGGCAAATCAACATTCAATGGTATTATATTCGGTATGTTGTTTTAAAGTAATGAAAGTGAAAATAGTTATTATTTTTCAATTATGTTTCATTTTTCGCCATTTGTGTCTGTGTTTCGGCGGTGTGCGATATGCGGTATGGCAATGACCCAGACAACTTGACAATTCATTCCCAGTAGTCCCGTGGAAGTAGTTCCGTGGCGGAACTAGTGAGCCTCATTTTCATATAGTTTCGTCAACGGTACAGAGCGGTAGTTATAATAGGTACGACGACGAGCGAAGCCAGGAGGAGTGTTAGTAGAACTGTGACCCTACAACGCGCGAGCCGGGCGAGATAGGCGAGCGTGCCGCGGCAGGGGCCGGCGAAGCGCCACAACTGAACATTGGAAACGGAACTACGGGGAAAAAAAGTCTCACTAGATCCGCCACGGAACTACTTCCACGGGACCACTGGGAATAAACGAACTGGACCTACACCGGGACGGAAGGTCACCATAGATAAGCGTTATTTAGTGCCAAAACTACAGTGGGATAAGGTCCTGCTAAGCACAGCATTATAAAAAAACAACGATGTTAATCAATCATATTTGTATTATGTTGCCCTCGTACTCAAGGCATTGTCGATGACTTCGCAAACGTCAAGGTTACCAGGACTTCCGATTGCCAGGCTCAATCAGAAGATAATCTAAAACCAAGGACAAGACAAGAATTTATTGTTAACTGCTACAAAAATAAGTTGTTAGTTTTAATAAATTTACATAGGACATACACAAAGGTGGAGTAGACTAGGGTTAGAAGGAATGAACGAATTGAATGTTAACAGGCCGGGCAACGATGTCAGAAGTGTTAGAACGATATTATATGGATAAATCCACGACCACTCTGATAGCTGTCGTGTAGCTGTCTAGTTTACGAGCTTTGTGGCGCCCGTAGACCGCAGAAATTGCCGTCAGCCTATTAAATTATAAATAGAATAGGCTGTTACCAAGCACTGTATGTAAAAGATGTTACCAAGTCTGCAAACTTCGTTAAAACTCGTAGAGGTTTATTATATTAAGATGGTGGCAAACGGGTTACGGTCCGGCGGTTGGGACTATTCATTAATTACGTAATTACACACGAATGACTTTGAAAAATGACTATCGCTATATACCTTTTGGTTATGGAAACTGGTACAAATTTCATTCATTTCCTAAGCATGTCATCATCCTCCTAGCGTTTGTCCTGTCTTACGACGGGGTCCGCTTCCCTGATCTTTTCCTTCCAATTCGTTCTGTCCTGGACATCATCACATCGTCAGCGTTCTTGCAGGCATTCATATCTTTGCTCACGACATTTACGTTTCCTAAGCATGTGAGCGGGTTATATATCAATGGAATGATTGTCAGCTGATGACGTGGAGGCTACCTCTGGCTGGTCACCTTACCCACTCAAATTAGGTAATTTATTTGTATTTCCGAGTTCATGTAACCTAGACCTTTTAAAGGCACGAGTGAATAGGCATCTTCTGGGTGAGCTTGCTTCATCGTCGGCCTCATATTCCAGAGCAATCCCATATTAAAAAAAAAAACTGCTAAGAGCATGTCGGGCCATGCTTAGTGTAGGGTTCCGTAGTTGCCCAATAAACGTTGAATATGAATATGCCCAATAAAAACCAATGGTAGTTTATTAACGTTCTTAGGTGCATATAATATGCCTAATTTGAAGAATAAACTACTTTTACTTTTACTTTTAAACTTACTTAAAAAAATCAATACTAAGCAAAAGGGAATACTTTAGCAGCGTTTCATACGTCTTTTACTACGAAGGGAAGGCTTTTTAAATCAAAAACGGCTTAACTAATCATGTCTGCTATAGTTTTCGTTGAAAGTCCTTAGTAAGCCTTACTTTCATGTTTTTTTTTTAATTTTTTTTGGACCCATATTTCAAAAGTTAGGGGTTCCAAAATTTTTTTTGGAGTGAATATTTCCGAAAATATTAGCTTTAACACAATATGTTTGATGAAGACCTCTATTCATTTTGAAATACCTATCCAACAAAACCCCACACCATAGGGTTGAAGCAAAAAAAATCATCCCCACTTATGTGTAGGGGAGGTACCCTTAATTTTTTTTAGATTTTATTTTACGATTGTCAGTTTTATTAATATATATATCCATAGTTAAATGCAGCTTTCTAGCACTAACAATCACAGAGCGAAACCTCGGACAGACAGACAGACAGACAGACAGACGGACAAACGGACAGACAGACAGACAGACAGACGGACATGGTGAAACTATAAGGGTTCATAGTTGACTACGGAACCCTAAAATAAGCTCGTTTAACCTCCAGCCCGGGGTCCGCTTTGACACCTAATCCCAAGATTTAGCGTAGGCACTAGTTTTACTAAAGCGACTGCATCTGAGCTGCCAACTCAGCGGGAAAAGTAAACCTTGTTACTAGACCAATTTCCTCACAATTTTTAGCGACCGACCGTAGGTAGAGGAGAACAGCCGGATATCCGGAAATCCGCCGCGCGGCCATCAGGAAGCATTTTTGCCAAAGCTGAAACGGTGACCTTCGTTTTGCTCGGTGAAAAATATGGGCCTTGTTGCCTAAATCAAATAAACGACTGGCTCTGTGAAACTCCCCTTTTTTAAAAATATCAAAATTTCCAAAAACGGACTAAAAAAATCTATATATCGGCACGGTTATTAAACCTACTTACAAAATTTCAAGAGATTCGGTTGAGCAATCCGCCATCCGCCGGCCGGACAATACGAAAGCATGTTTGGCAAAGCTGACTGAGTCAAACTATTCCCGTTTCACTCGGTCAAAAAGATACTTTTTGACCGAGTGAACGAATTGTTATGTTCAAAAACAATCTATAAGCGAGGAGAAAATAGCGGTTAAACATACTTTTCTGCTAATAACTTTATGGACGGAGATTTAGATTAAATACTTACAAATTATAAAACCAAATTTATTACCTGCTATTAGGAATATATAATAGAGATTAGGGCCATTATTTTTTAGTATCAGTTGATAAGTGGGTGTTCTGTAAATAGAATCAATCATTATCTGAACACAGGGGGGTCATTCCACTGTTGTGAACCACGTTTCTATTGTGTACTTACAAAATTATATTTTTAAATAATCGAGGTATTAGTATAGTAACTACTTACACTACTACCTACTACTACTGAAACTGGGTAAAAGACTAGTATTATAAAATCTGTGGTAAGAGTCGTCTGAGGTTGCGGACTGGTATCATTACTGGTCACAATACTCTTTATAGACACCTAAAGATAATGGGTATCGGTAATGATGCTTCCTGCCGACATTGCGGGGAGGAAGATAGCAAGCATTTATTAGCGGAGTGCATCATGTACGCAGCAATGCGGTTTGATATATTTGGCCGAGATAAATTAGAGGAGAGCGAAATGAAGGATGTCTTTCTGTTCCGCAGGAAAACTAGAAGAATGGAAGGTGATGTGGGGGCGCCGCTGGGACCTTAAGCTGCGAGGTCAGGGAAATGGGCTGGATCCCAACGAGTGATCGGCAGCCCGCTTGTTTTAGTTTACTGAAATCAAACGTCATCATCATATCAGCAGAAAGACGTCCACAGCTGGACATAGGCCTCCTCTAAAGAGTGCCACAAGGACCGGACCTGCGCCACCTGGATCCAGCGGACTTCCGCGACCTTTACCGGTTCATCAGTCCACCTTCAATTAAATGTAGTTTTGGGAATTTTAGTTTCATTCTATCGTAAGTTTTAGTTACTTAATTTCGTGTCATAAACACTACAGTGGTCGGCGGTTACGAAGTAAATCCTGACACCTCTCATTTCCATAGATTTTATAACCTAAAAGCTAAAAGTCACTTTGAGGTTATAAACTGTATGGAAATGACAGGTGTCAGGATTGACTTCGTAACCGCCGACCACTATATACTTTGCAGTTTGATGAGTTTTTAGAGAATTGTCATTCATTACTTTGAATTTTGTTATACATGTACCGCTTTACGGTCAGTCCACACCGGTGCTCAAAAATCTCAAAATACGTATACGGTGACGTTACGGAATCGCAAAGAACGAGAACGAGAAACTTATTTGTTGGAAACGTCACGCATTAGGCACGTCACTGTGTTTACGTTGCATCAGTGCGTTTTAAGTAGCGATGTGGCCGGACCTTTATTTTATTATTTGGTTATTAAATTTGAATTAGTAAGATTTGTTTAAAAAAGTGATGCAGGTAAAATCCAAAGGTCAGACGAGGAGGGAGAAGGAGGAGTTGTGACGTCTGTGCCATTGTTATTTATTGGGAATAATAAGATGTCCAGATTATTGGGACCTTTACTTAATTCTTGTTTAAAAATTAATTCTATTTTTTACAATTTGTTTCATATGCAATCAATCACGCATTTTTAAGCACTTGGCTATAATGGCAATACTTCCTTCCTCTTCTGACACTCATAAGATGAAACTTGTGAACAGTGTTTTAGTAGGTTAACTTGTCTAGCCTAGAAATATAAAACCTCGGCTCTAAGAGTTGCTTCTAAGTCGGGCTAGTAATTAAAATTATTAAAACTAAGTGTGTCGTAACGAAATCTCTCGACTTGGCCCACATAGGCGACCCTACGTGCGGTATGTCAGTTCTGATAAGGGCTAACACGATCCAATACAATGTCTACTCTTAGTTAAACTGCGACTTGGGGGCTGCGACCTAGATACAATAATCTAATGCTTTGTAACTTTCCTATTTCTCGAACGAAATTGTTAATTCAAATAGGTAGGTACACTTATCCTGAGGAAATCGACATTAAAATCGCAAAGCACGATGTTGTTCTGGATCTTTAGTATGTTGTATTGTATTGTATGGATCAGTTAGAGTTTGTATTTGACAAAGCGTTGAAAAGGTTAAATAAAATGGGTCAGGTCCAAAGCTCTTAAGCGCCAAAACAAAAGTGTTACTTTTTAATTATTAATTTCCGTGTAATGGTGTAAAACTGTAAGTTGTGTTGTAGTATACGTATCATTAGCACGAGGTGTTTAATTGACACGAGAAAGCATGCTGGCCCTTCAGGATATGGCAAGCCGTATATAGCTAACGAGGCTCATATATGGAGGACTTTGAATTAAACATATTTAGCTGGTTTTCGGATTACGTTACAGGAGACCCTACGAAAGCTAAACCTTTCTAATTGCAATCGGATTTTATGACATAAAGTCTCCGCCCGCGTGTTATGAAGAGTCCAAGCGAAGCCGCGGGATAAAATATCTCGGGAAATTAAGTCAGGAAGTTGTTCTACAACCGGAGCGTTCGCAGGAGGATTTTTTCCTAGACCTTACCATTCGCCATCTTAGATTCCACTTAGGCGTCTTTCCAAACTGAGCATTTCCATTCACTGTCCACATGTTACATTCACGTAGGCACGTAGTCCCGAAATAACACTGCGATTAGGTAGGCGCAGGCGCCACTAATGTGTCACAGGCAGATTAACTAATAGGTGTGCTGATGCGTTATCTACGACCGTTCATTTGTTATTTAATCATTCATTTGTTTTGTTCTCGGAAGGATTTATGCTAACTTAGAATTCCATTATTTGTGTATCGATTCTTAAAATTGTTATTGGTTTTGAATGTTGGAACCCAGTAACCCACATTTCTGGTATGTAACATATAGGCACATACATGCCATGTACATTCTGGGCTTTCCTTGTGCATTTGCATTCGATAAGCATACAAAGGGATACGTATCGATGCAAGTCGGTTGCATTATAGTTTTAATTCGATGACTTTACCAAAACTTTTAATACACTGAATCTTCTGAAGAGGAAGATGATAGACAGTATGGGACCAAGAAAAGGGTGTACAGGTTTAAAAAAATCTAAAATATATTTTGGAAAAACTGTTTTTCGTCGGCAACTCGCATTTAATATGTGAATGGCTCTTGAAAGTATTCAATGGTACGTACCCATTTCAAAGTTCTCAAAGGTTCAAAATATATGAGCAACCTATGCCCTTAATAATAAAGTATGCCCTTAATTAGTAAAGTCGAGTTTTGTATATTTTTGATCTCTGTGCACATTATTTCCGAGTTCGACTGTACTGGAAGTTAGTTGACTAAGCCCCCCTCCTTCCCTCCGCACTATGATGCCCATAACTGAACTCCACTATGACGACCAAATAATTGTAACCTAACCTTCGTAATTTGACTGTTTCCAACTTAGCCCATCTGGCTCTTTTTCTGGGCGGTTTTCCCCTTCGGCCATCTGAAGACTGAAGAACTAATAAACATAGGTAAGTGGAACACCTTACCACTTAGGTCGGGCATTTTCATTTAGTGACCTATATCCACCATCCAGCACCATATCAACCCAAAGACGTCCATTGCTTTACATAGGCCTCCCCCAAATTCATGGGGGGTAAGCTCTATAATCGCCACGCTGGCGCTGGCATGCGGGCCAACCCGCAGTATTGCCACTGCACTTCAGAGATGCTGCTGATCATCCCGCGATGGTCTTGGTCGTAGTTTTAGGACATACCCGGGTCCAATTTCCTAAATCTGGATATATGAAAATTCCGAAGTAAATGGAAGTGGCGTTAGGCATCGTGCAGCCGGTTCCGAAGTCGGAAATAAAATATTACTTGACTAGTTAAGTTTCCTCTCCGATTTTGAAGAATATATTTTTTTCTGCCAAACGCTCGCATGCCAATATTGATAGTGCCTATTATTCGAGTCAGTTGACGCTCGTCGCGGGCACGTGTATGCGTATAATCAGTTATTTTTCATATGTTAATCCCAGAGAATACCTTTTAGGCTATTAAGTACCTAATCTATAAATAGTTTGTAGCCGGATTCACTTGATAGGTAAAAATTTCCATGGACCGCTAAAAAATTAGCTGATATAAGAGGATTAACCTCACGTGGATAATACAATTGTGGATCGTGCGGGGGATTTTATTTGATGATTATATTTTTTTTATCGATTGACGGAATTTTAGGTAACTGAGTGGAATAAATAAGATACGAATTTTGAATTAGAATAATCATTTGGTTTTGCAATAAACCCATTATCACTTAAAACTTTACGATTTCATGCCACTTAGCCTTACCAAATCAACGGTATTTTACTGAAAGCCAAATCAGCAGAGATCATGATTCGGTTAGTATGAAGTTTGTAGAAAAATATGATAAAATGAGCGGTCGTGCGCCATCGCCACCCGCATCCATTTAACTCCCGCGACCTTTACCAGATCATCAGTCCACCTTGTAAATTATTACCATTAAGAGTCCGCAGTAAGCTCGGTTCTCCGTACAAACGTAGTTTGGCTCTCATTTTAAAATGGCATGCTCGTATAATTTGAAACTTTGTATACACAGTGGGATACCGATATATCTAGGTCTGAAATTAGTTTCTGGTGCTATAAATTATAACGGAAAAAAATACATATTAAGGTTTTCATACGAGACCTAAAACCTCAAAAACTCGCTGTATTTTTTTCTTTTCTAATTCCTACCAACCAAAACTAATTTCCGACTGGATTTGGCGGATCCCATTGTGTATACAAAGATTAATGTTATTTCATCCTAGCGTTTTAAAATGAGAACGAAACTACGTTTGTATGGAGAATCGAGTTCGGTCGAGCGTACGTACGGAGGACTCTTAAGGCCTAGAACGATTCAGTGTTAGGTTGTAGCATACCCAGTATTCGTAATATGCTATATCGGTCTATTTTTATAAATTGGTATGTTGACTGATAGTCAATCAGCAATTTCTTATGAAACGGCATCGGCAGTGCCTATTCAAATAAAAAATATAACTTCTGTATGGAGGGTTCGAATGCCTTTGACTATGTGGGGTGCGCGCCGGTCGTTCGGTGTGAGTCGTCCCTTGGACCCCTTGGTATGAATTTTGTAGGGAAATTGCAACAAGTGACGTCACGACTTTTCTATGTTTAAACAGCGTAATTTTATAGATTTTTATGTATTTAGAAGAGCAAAAATATCTTAAAGCATGATATTTCCCAAAGAATTTTCGTGAGTAGATACATCACCGTATTGGAACATAATTTTTAAGAAAAAAAAACCAACTTCAACGTGGGAGGCCGGTGAAAGATTATTATACTTAGATGGTGCACTCTTAGATTACATACAGTAAAATAAAAATGGCTATAAGTATGTTTATAATGATAGAAGACTTAGTACCCTCAATTTCTCATGGAATCCTCCCTCAGAACTCAAGCTTGACATAAATGTGCCTTGAAACCCTAGCTTGCTTGACAAACATAACGAAGAGAACAAATCGCCAAACGTGAAGTATGCGTCGTTGAAGAGTTGTGTTCTGATCATCATCAGCAGTTCCACTTCATCAAAAGTCACATTTTTGTATGAATATGCTTTTTTGTTGATAAAAACACAAAAATCACTATATGTTTGCCTTTAAGATTTGAGGAGTTTCCGCGATTCCTCATGGATCCCATCATCAGAACTCGAGCTTAACAAATGATTGTCTTGAAAATCTAACTTGCTTAACAAACACAGCAAAAATAGTGTAAAAATTGCACAAAATAGTATAGTATAATAGGTATTGTTGTATGAGAGTTACTTCGTTCTCGGTTCGCGGTAGGCTTGGGATTAGCTTTATACGTGGATAATAAAATTCATCGTGCGTGCGGGGATTTAACTTGATTAGGTACCCTTTTTATCGATTGACGTAAATTGCTTCACAAATTCAGAGTTTTTCCCCAGCACAGAAGAGCTTCTCTATACTATGAACACTATGCTGGTGTAGGGTAGATGGGTTGGTTAGCGACCAGCTAATTTAGTGAGCCGGCTTGGGGCAACTTGGACACAGACTTGAATGTATTCATCAAATGTATCCACATTCGTGTTTTTTGATGGGTTCCCATTCAATAACTACCAAATAAAATGCATTGGACTCAGTGTTTCTTTAGGGTGCGCTAAAATAAAAACATTTTGAATATAAAAAGCTTCTTCGGCCTGTTTAGTGTTGTTGGTAGTGGTAGTGACACTTCCTATGAAGCTAATATTGTCCCCCAATATTTAATTTAATAAATCTATTTAAGTATATACCGATTAAATATGTCTTCGTCTAATACCCATAATATAACACAAGCCTTATTGAGCTTACTATGGGACTAGTTCGAGCAGTGTAAATAAACATTATTCCTTAATATATACATACTAGTGCCTCTGTGAGCTGAACATAGACCCCGCAATATGTTTTTTTCAAATTTCAATATCTGACTTGACAAAAAATTCTATGTAATTATCTAACCTGCTTATAAAGTTTCACGAGAATCGGTTGAGAAATGCGACTTGTAGAGGAGAACATCCGGACAGACAGACAGACATACGAAAGAACTTTTGTCCAAAGGTGAAATGGAGACGCTTCGATCGCTCGGTAAATAATTCGTTGTTTAGGTGGTCGCAAACTGACACTGGTCGCGTAACCGGCTTAGTGACCCTGCCTTTATTTATCCTGTGCGATGCAGCTTGAGACTTCACAATGCTGCAATGTAATGTAAAGAACAATTAGCTAAGGGGCGGACTTAATAGAAACTCGTGATCATTTTCTAGGATTTATTATTATACGAGGCAAACGTCCATTCTAAATTGGACTTTCCTGAAATAATAATCAAGGTTTATTTTTGCTAATGACAGTGACTTTAATGGAACGGGCACATATCAATTAATACCAATGGTAATAACTTATGATGTAAAGGCAAAGGGCAGTGAACGTCGCCTATTGTTTTGAACCCGAATATTTTCATGTAAAATTTTGTTGTCACTGGCGTCGTCAAATTACAAGCTTATTTTAGGAGACACAAGTTAAATGTGCTACAGGCCTAACGCATAACTGATTCTGTTCCTCAGGTATGAGAGCGGTACTGGAGGGGTGTGTTTATGAAACATCAAACGTCGCGTAACTTCAGTCGGGCGTTAGTCTTGTCACACCTCCCGTAGGAACATTCCAAGGATGTGTTAGTGTTAGGTATACTCCATCATCAGACAACCTTTAAGTATGTAATACTATTACTATTAAACTATTCTTACATTCTTAAATAGCAGCACGCTTCACTAGACGACGCTTGACGTAGAACTTGTTTCTTTGCCACATGGCTCTCAATTGTTCAGGTAACCGTGTCGTCAAGATGGGTCGAATATAGCCAGACGACACATTCTAACCGAATACGATGTTATTTCGTGTAGATGCCTCGCTGTCGCTCGAATTTGCACCATCCGATGTCAATCCGCTATGTCCTATCTCCTATTGCTATTAGGGATAAAACTGGCAACCGTACTTGTCTTCTCGAAGATCTCATGGTTCGTAAATAAATGCCATACGATTAAATTAAAAATTAGGGATAACCCAATAAGTTGACTAATACCTGTTCTTAGTAAGTATAGGCCACTATACCACCTCACCTTATTGGTACTCATCACTCACTAGACATGATAGGGTCACGAATTGTTACAAACTGGTTTGTAGGTAGGCATTAATTAAATTGATTTGATGGACACGGAAATCCACTAAAACCGTGTGGCCAACTTTTGTTTGTCTGATATGAGATTGCGTGGGAAATACCAGCGGGTAGGCCCTGCTCCTTGTGGCGTCAAATTAATACCTGCGGCCTGTTCATCTTGCCACTTTGGCTAAACTCGGCTCTCGCCACCGGGGTGTTAATACTGTTAATTCACCCGAAGGCGGCTGACACCACCCGACAGTGACAGCATTGTTCAACTTGGTCGGCGCGTACGCCACCTAGAGTCAAAGGAATTCGAACCGAACTTTTTGAATGGGTTGCGGTCGGCTGCCGCCGTTGGGATATGAAGTCTAGCTTCTGTATGGAGCGTCTGAATTCCTTTGACTCTGATGGTGGCGTGCGCGCCGACTCCGGCCGTTTGGTGTTAATCGTCCATAACGTTACCAGGGGATGAGGTTGACGCGCAAATGAGACTACTAGTCGTATTTTCTCTTGATATATGCACCGATTAGCGTTTTTATATTCTTACATATTTGGTGTTATGTGTCATCATCATCATCATGTCAGCCGAAAGACGTTCACTGCTGGACATCGGTCTCCCCCAAAGACTTCCACAATGACCGGTCCTGCGCCACCCACATCCAGCGGCCCGCGCCCCTTACCAGGTCATCGTCCACCATGTGGGGGGTCTGCCCACGCTACGCCTTCCGGTACGTGGTCGCCACTCGAGAAACTTTCCGCCCCAACGGCCAAGTAATGTGTATTCTAAATTAATTTGTTTTGTTTTGGATTTCTGTTTCAGTGCATAATTTACAGGTTCATTTATTTTTCATTCATTTATTTATTTGCTCAACATAGAGTATACATACAATGTTACAATTTTTATGAAGCCATGCTACCTTGTCTTGTCACATAGTGACATGCAAATTTTGTAGCTATAGACAAAAAATAATGATAAATTAGCGTACATACAAAAAACTATTGTTAAAATCAATTGAAAGATTGGTTGAAAGAAGAAGAAAAATTAGTTGTTTATCTTCCATTGTTTTTCTAAATAGGCTTTAATTCCATTCCTTTTTTAAAAAAGCGTTTTTTCTATTGGGGACAATCTTACACAAAGCGATCTAGTCCAAAACTAAGTAAAGCTTGTAATATGGGTACGACGATATACATACTTATACATACATATACATACTTATATAAATAAATAAATAAAAGAGAAAGAAAAATAAATAAATAAATAAGGAGAAGAAAACATACAAGATTCAGGAACAAAATATTCGTTCATACAAATGAATGCCCTGACCGGGATTCGAACCCGGGACCTTTGGCTTCATAGACAGGGTCACTACCGACTAAGCCAAAGTGGTCGTCAAATTACGAACTTACCCAATTTAACAACTTATCTGGTCTGCGAAATAAAAATCCAGCCAAATGTAATTTTAAAAATAAAGACACAAGTCGTATATACGAGTATTTCTTTTTCCTGAGATATTTGATATTAAATTTGATGAAATACAAATATTTAGTAAACCGTTCTAGATCTTTTATAACTGTTAGTTAATTTATGACATTTTACTATTTCTACTGATGTAGGTAGGTACTTGAAAGTTTAATAATTGTAGTGTAATTCTCCAAAACACCTCGATGCCTGGCACACACGTTACGATCGCACTTTACCGTGTGATAAAAATCGAAAAACTGCACAGTTTTATCACATACACGTTTCGATTATCGGTACGACCGGTGCTGTAAGTGCGATAGAGGCGGAGATATCCGAAGCTCGATTTTTGTAGTTATGGAATTCTGAATAAGTCCCCACAGAGAAAGTTCCATGAACTCGAGGAAGATTGCGTAGGCATACCTATTGTTTACAATAATTCTGTGTAGACGACAGACCCTACCCTCCCCTGATGTACCTAGCACGTAATTTAGAAACAAATAAAGATAAGACGTTAGCTAGGTAAATGTAAGAGTAACCCTGTTATTTAAAATGGAATATTTAAGAAATATTGTCATATTTACGTAAATATTAGAACCTTGTCGCACTAAGCGGAAGGAATAACTCTTTAGGGCGAGTTTATTCATTTCAACAAGTATTATGACACAATTCGAGTGATTGCGCAATGATACTTGGAAATTTCCATACGCAGTAGAATGAAAGATTGCGTAATAATGTAAAATATGTCGATCGTAGATCGAAATTACGCTATGAAAATGGCATGTTTGTGAGCTAACTCACGAACAGTTGACTCTGAGACAATAAGGTTTTTATTATATAAAGTAGGCGCTGAGGCGCATATTATAAGCCCTGTTTGAATCACAGGCACTAAGAAATGGTCGCGCAGCGAATTTCTTAAGATTGAATAAATTCAGAATAGTCGTTTTTACACAACGTTCTTCCCTCTCAGAGCCAATATTAGGGAGACACTGTCCAAGTATAAAGGGTCACGTGTGACCACACCGAACGCCGACTCGATGAGTCCTAGTACAGGCCAGTGAGATAATCACAGCCTCCGCAATCCGCGGAAAACCGCGAGATTTGTAAGATTCCCTATTTATACTCGGACAGCGCCTCGTAGCGTGCACAACTTCATGGTGCTCACGTTACGGTCAGCCATTACGAAAGAAAGGAGGTGAGTTCGCAACGTACTTCACTTAGTACCGAAGAGACACTCCAAGGAAGAAACCCAGAACAAGAAAGAAAAAGTGCGTTGGGAACTCAGCTCAGGAAAAGTTTAGGAATCTAGACATTGTGTCCTAGATTTAGATAAAATCAGTGTTAAAGTCATTATAAATAAGTAACTTTATTATATACAGTGTTAACTTCCAAATACGTTTTATTAAGAACATAACCTGTGATAAACAATATAAGCCATTTACAATCCGTCCGGACTTCTTATTTACTTGTTACGAATCATAAGAAAAAGCAGAACCAAGGTGGCACCAAAATTAGAGTAGAGTCAGTCACTGTTATTTTACGAGAGGAACTACCAGTCATTTGTATACAGTCCACTTTAAACATTTATATTTTTGGTGCCTAATCAATCCGGATTAGTGCATCATTTACATTTTGGTCCTTAGCGATCCGAATCTTTTAGGATATCAGTGCAAGTGTTAAATTCAGTGCCGAACATTCGAACATTCGCGAAGTGCGCCGTGACGCGAATCGCGACGCGTAGTAGTGAACGAATTTTTGTTGTGGAAAACTACGATTAAGGGCGTCGGGACTTAATGCGTAGTAGTGTTAAAGTAATTATTTCGAGAACAAATTATTATTTTTATACGTGATTCGTAAAAGTGAACAGATTTTATTGTTGTAAACTGCGATTAAGGGCGTCGAGACTTAATGCGTAGTAGTGTTAAATTATAATTATTTAAAGAACAAGTTTTTATTTTTTTATTTACGCGACGCGTAATAGTGGACGGATTTTATTTTTGTAAACTGTGATTAAGGGTGTCGGAACTTAATGCGCAGTAGTGTTAACGTATAGCTACGGTGGTTTATATTGTTTTTTGACTGCGAGAACTTAATATCCGAGTGATTTAAGTGCATATACTCGTCGGAACGAGTACGAGTAGGGTTTTCTTGTGTATATCAGCCGAACGCTGATCGATCCTGAATGCGATTCAGAATCACGTGTGTCTTTCTAAAGTCGGTACTAGTCAATTAGGTCGTCATACTGAGCTGAGTCAGGGCGAATGAAGACGCCCGCGAATCGGAGAACCCGATCCCGATCTTCTCCTTCGGCGCGCGTCATGACCACGAGGTCGAGAACGTCGGACCGCGACGCGGAGGAGCGACGCCTGTTCCTGAGGGAGAGCGCGGATGCTGCGCAGCAACGAAGAGCCGCGGCCGCTGGATCGGCTGCTGGCGCTACCACTGACGCCGCTGGCGTCACTGGCGCTGCTGCTAGCATAGCTAGCATGTCTGCCGGAAAGGCTGGCGGACCTGCTGGCGTAGCCGGCACGTCTGCTAGCATGGCTGGCAGGCTTGCTGGAAGGGCTGGCATGACCGGCACATCGGCTGGCATGGCTGGCACATCTGCTGGCATGACCGGCACATCGGCTGGCATGGCTGGCACGTCTGCCAGAAAGGCTGGCGGACCTGCTGGCATGTCTAGCGCGTCTGCTAGCATGGCTGGCAGACCTACTGGCGCCGCTGGCACCGCTGGTGTGGACGCTGGCGCCAACACTATGGCCCGAGAGGCCATCTCCGAACAGTCCAGGTTTCCCCTATCTGCACTCCGAGGCCAGAACGAGCGCCCGGAGCGATCGGCAGAACGGGAACAAAGGGACAGAAGAAGAACGAAGACCGCTAGCGCCGCCGCTGGCGCCGCTGGCGCTGGTGGCACCGCTGGCTTTAATGCTGGCGCTGCCGCTGGCGCCGACGGCGATCCAGCTGGCAGTGCTAGCAATGCTGCTGGCACTATCACCGGTGCCCCTGGGGCATTCTCCGAACCGACTTGGTTCCCTCCATCTGCACTCCACGCCCAGAACGAGCGTCGGGAACGAACGGCAGAGCAGGGGCCCTCGGACAAAAGGCCCAGGAAGACAGCAAATGTGAGTAGACACCGAACTGGCACCGGGGCCGCGCCAACGGCCTTGGTGCACGAACAGCCACCAAGATCTCCGAGCATCCACGAACGGGGAAGATGGCGCCGCGATGACGGCGGCCGTCTGCGACCACGGGAGCAACAGCCAGACGACGACGCATGGGACCGAACACGCGTCATCGATCGCGAACGGGCTGAGCATCACCCAGCGACGAGTGGCGAAGCAGCATCGAGGAATGTTGCTTTCGCGGACCTCGTCCAGTCCACCCCACACAGATCTCCGAGACCGGCGAGCACGGTTTCGCACCGAAGCAGTCGCGCCGCGAGCCACCGACTGCAAGCCGAAGCCGAGGCCGCAGAACAGCTGGCGCAACTGCGCCGACAAGAGCTGGCGGTCGATGCTGACCAGCGCCGAGAAGAGCTGGCGGTCGATGCCAACCGGCGTCGACAGGAGCTGGCGATCGAAACCGACCTAGTAAACAGGCGGTTACAGGCAAGAATTGCACAAATAGATTCTGAAAGTTCCGGTGGTAGCGACCGAATCGCCCGATGGGTGGACGAGTCCGCGGAGCGACACGACGTGGAAGACCGTCGAGTGCTACGGACCCGGGACAACGAACCAGTCGTCTCGTACGAACGAGTACCAGTCCTCGCTCAAATGGAAGAAACGCCGAGGCGTCCAGGAGAGCGGATCCCGATCAGAACCGAACCGAAGAAGCTGGAGCGCGCGACCATGAACTACGGCCGGCGCCCCCTTTCTCCAACCCAGGGACTGGAGTACGAGGACGAAGGTGAGCATGAACCAGAACGCGTGAACGAGCCCATGACGCCTCGTTCAAGGTTCACAGCGACGACGACCCCAGAAGGTATGGTAGAGTTGTTTGAACGGATGCAGAGCGCAGCCCGTCCAGCAACCAAGGAGGTGTACGAGTTGCCACACTTCCACGGGGACGTCAGTGAGTGGCGTTGCTTCCTCAACACATACATTGAGAGCAACAAACGCTATAAGTTTAGCGGCTACGAGAACGTCGCGCGCCTAAGGGCCGCGATCAAAGGTGAGGCGAAGGCGTGCGTGCAGCACATCCTGTCGACGGCGACCACACCAGACCTGGTGATAAGGATACTGACGAAGCAGTATGGTCGCAAGGATTTCCTAGTGGACAAGGCGCTAGAAGATCTCAAGAAGCTGCCACGCGTCGGGTCGAGCGCGAACGAGCTCAACACCTTCGCCATCCAGATCATGAACATAGTAAGTACGCTTATGGATCTGGACGATGCGCACTACGCGAACAACCCGCTACTAGTGCGCGAGGTGACGGACAGATTGAGTCCGCATCTCCGATCGCGCTACTGCGACTACGCCCGAGGGCAGAAGAGCGGCGGCCTAGCAGAAATCCAGGTGATGGCAGATTTCTTGCTCGAAGAGAGTGATCTGCAGCTGGAATTCACCCACGCTAGCGCTCCCACCGTGAGGGACGTGCCACGGGGAGCACCGCCACAGACGAACGCACCGAAGACCCAGAACCGGAATGACAACCGCCCGCCGCCGCCCCAGCAGAACCGATGGGGCCCGCCGCAGCCGTTGCCTTCAAAGGTGGCGTACGTGACCGAACAGGTACAGCCATCACGGGTCCAGGTATGCCTCTATTGTAGCGCGAGTCATCGAACGAACGAGTGCCGGAAACTGCAGGCTCTGCAACTACCGGCGAGATGGGACTGGGCGAAGCAGAACAGAATCTGCTTCAGATGTATGGACGCCAGGCATCAGCGCTCGCAATGCCGAGCGAAAGGCTGCAGTGTTCCTGGCTGCCAACATCCCCATCACAAGCTGCTCCATCAGGATAAACCACGATCGCCGACGCCGTGTGAACGAGGCACGGCACAGGGAGCGACTCGTGGACCCCGCACCGAACCGAACCTGGACAGCGGGGTAGAGCAGAGCAGCTACGCGAGTAACGCCGAGGAAGCTACCGAGGTATTACTCAAAGTTCTTCCCATAACGATATCGGGCCCCGAGGGCGACGCCCATATCTACTGCTTGCTGGACGAGGGATCGACCGTCTCACTCCTCGAGCAGAAAGTCGCTGACCTGATTGGAGCTACTGGACCACAGGATCAGCTGACAGTGCGCGGCGTTGGAGGGATCGCGCACAGCGGACACTCCGAACGAGTGTCGGCCTATGTACGGTCAAGGAATGGAGGCTTAGCTTACCGCGTAAGACTACGAACGGTAAGTAACCTCGGCCTGAGAGGCCAGACCGTCAACGAAGATCTGCTGGATCGATACGAGCACCTGCGAGAAGCCCGCGGTGCAGTATGCAGCTATGGTGCGCCGCAGCTGCTGTTAGGTGCCGACCACTGGCACCTGCTGGTACCCGAGGAGATACGAACCGGACCAGGAGACGGCCCCGTCGCTATAAAGAGCGCGCTGGGGTGGGCGCTCTTCGGTAAGAACCCCGGTTATCTCGGAACGAAGGAACAAACGGTGTACCACGCGACGTGCGAACGTGAGTCGCACGATGCCATGAACCCAGCAGAAGATGCCACCCGCCTGCGAACGAGCCAGAAGGTGAGCATCAACGATAAATGGTCCACGAGTCCCGCCTTCTGGAGCCAGGCGGAGGACCAGTGGCCACCAGTCATATCCACCAAGAGCGTGGAGCCGACAGAGCAGCGAAGGAAGGAGGTAGTCCTCGCGACAACGCATGAACCGGCCACAGCGCTACCGGACATCGAACGGTTCAGTAGCCATGAACGCGTCGTAAGGACAGTCGGGTACATGTTGTTGTTTATAGAAAAGCTGAAGTCTCGTGACAGAAGGAGACAGCTGGAAGCGAGGCATCTACGAGCGGCGGAGCATTTGCTGGTGCAGAGGAGCCAGCGAAATAGCTTCCCAGAAGAGTTAAACACACTAGCTGCTGGAAAGAAGCTAACGAAGCAGTCTAAGTTGTATAAGCTCGATCCCGAGCTCTCGTCAGATGGTCTGTTGACAATGAGGACCAGGCTGAGCCGTGCACCAGTACGGTACACGGCTGAGAAGCCCATCATTTTGGATGGTAGGGAGCCCTACACCAAATTGCTTATAAAGCGCGCCCATTGCCGGGGCGCGCATGTTAATAATGAAAGTGTTGTTAATGATTTAAGGCAGAACATGTGGATACTGCATCTGCGGCCGAGCGTGCGCGCCGTAGCACAGGCGTGCGCACTCTGCCGCCTACGTCGCGCGATCCCGCGCGCGCAGCCTCTGGGGGACCTCCCGCCTGAGCGGCTAGAGGCCTACCAGCGCTGCTTCACCCACGCGGCCCAAGACTACTTCGGCCCGCTGTGGGTAACGATCGGCAGGCGACGCGAGAAGAGGTGGGTCGCCCTGTACACGTGCCTGGCGACACGTGCGGTCCACCTAGAAGTCGTGCACAGCCTGTCAACCGACAGTGCCATCAACGCGCTACGACGCTTCGCGGCGCGTCGTGGATGGCCACAAACTATGTGGAGCGACAACCAAACGTCGTTCCACGCAGCCGCCTTAGAACTAAAGGCGGCCCGAGAAGAATGGTTGCCAGCACTCCAGAAATACGGACTGCAGCATCGATTGAACTGGCGTTTCATCACCCCGGCTGCGCCATCACAGGGCGGCAGCTGGGAGAGAATGGTGAGAACCATTAAAAATGCATTGAGCTACACGCTAAAAGAGAAGGCGCCGAGTGAAGAAATCTTCCTGACACTTCTGGCGGAAGTAGAGAACGTAGTGAACGCCAGACCACTTACCCACGTACCAATGAACATTGAAGACGACGCCGCGCTGACACCGAATCATTTCCTGTTGTTGTCAGCGAACGAGCAATTAGTCATCGGTCCCTGCGAGGAAGATGACCGAAGAAGATGGCGCCAAGTACAGGCGCTCGCCAACCACTTCTGGCGAAGATGGGTAAAAGAATACTACCCACTGTTGGCCCCCCGTCAATCCTCCGGCGGTGGGAACCAACAGATCCACGTCGGCGACTTAGTGTTGGTCGCCGACCCCGCAAGCCCTCGCAACGTATGGCCGCGAGGGCTAGTCGTGGCCACCTATCCAGGGCCCGACGGAAAAGTGCGGAACGTGGATGTCCGCACAGCAAGCGGCGTGTTACGTCGAGCCTCATCACGGCTGGCCGTGCTAGTGCCAGCCGCGCCGAGCACCGAGCCTGCGTCGAGCACCGAGCCTGCTTCGAGCGCCGAGCCTACGTCGAGTCACGAGCCTGCGTCGAGCCCATAGCCCGCACCGTGTCCCGAACCAGAGAAGCCTGAGACTAGAGCTACCGTAGCCACAAAGTCTGAGTCTTCAGACGGCGGGGAGTATGTAGACGACAGACCCTACCCTCCCCTGATGTACCTAGCACGTAATTTAGAAACAAATAAAGATAAGACGTTAGCTAGGTAAATGTAAGAGTAACCCTGTTATTTAAAATGGAATATTTAAGAAATATTGTCATATTTACGTAAATATTAGAACCTTGTCGCACTAAGCGGAAGGAATAACTCTTTAGGGCGAGTTTATTCATTTCAACAAGTATTATGACACAATTCGAGTGATTGCGCAATGATACTTGGAAATTTCCATACGCAGTAGAATGAAAGATTGCGTAATAATGTAAAATATGTCGATCGTAGATCGAAATTACGCTATGAAAATGGCATGTTTGTGAGCTAACTCACGAACAGTTGACTCTGAGACAATAAGGTTTTTATTATATAAAGTAGGCGCTGAGGCGCATATTATAAGCCCTGTTTGAATCACAGGCACTAAGAAATGGTCGCGCAGCGAATTTCTTAAGATTGAATAAATTCAGAATAGTCGTTTTTACACAACGTTCTTCCCTCTCAGAGCCAATATTAGGGAGACACTGTCCAAGTATAAAGGGTCACGTGTGACCACACCGAACGCCGACTCGATGAGTCCTAGTACAGGCCAGTGAGATAATCACAGCCTCCGCAATCCGCGGAAAACCGCGAGATTTGTAAGATTCCCTATTTATACTCGGACAGCGCCTCGTAGCGTGCACAACTTCATGGTGCTCACGTTACGGTCAGCCATTACGAAAGAAAGGAGGTGAGTTCGCAACGTACTTCACTTAGTACCGAAGAGACACTCCAAGGAAGAAACCCAGAACAAGAAAGAAAAAGTGCGTTGGGAACTCAGCTCAGGAAAAGTTTAGGAATCTAGACATTGTGTCCTAGATTTAGATAAAATCAGTGTTAAAGTCATTATAAATAAGTAACTTTATTATATACAGTGTTAACTTCCAAATACGTTTTATTAAGAACATAACCTGTGATAAACAATATAAGCCATTTACAATCCGTCCGGACTTCTTATTTACTTGTTACGAATCATAAGAAAAAGCAGAACCAAGGTGGCACCAAAATTAGAGTAGAGTCAGTCACTGTTATTTTACGAGAGGAACTACCAGTCATTTGTATACAGTCCACTTTAAACATTTATATTTTTGGTGCCTAATCAATCCGGATTAGTGCATCATTTACATTCTGTATATAGCTATTTCTTAAAATCTATATTAATAATTTCGTGCAGGGGTACGGTAGACCCGAACGAGACCTGTCTCAAATTGAAGAACGTATAAAAATAACGATTTTTGAGTTGAACATATGTATCCGCAAAATTCGGATTGTCGCGTATTTTGCATTTAAAAGTGTTAATTTTACGACAAAAGGTCGGCCATATTAAATTCGTTGGTTGACAGCTTCGGGTAGGGTACGTTCGGAAATTGTAAACTGTGTTTGCGTCCGGTGTGTTGGCCAGATTGGATTCGGCAAGCCGCGTCTGCAGCGTTTTGTTTTTGTAGTTTTTAAGCGTTCTATACACCTATCAGCCTAGCTAGCACGATAACTTATACCGTCACGCTATATGGCCGAAATGTATTAAAACGTCACATAAAACGTAACGGTATAAGATATCGTGCTGGCTAGGCTGATTGTCACAACAACCGCCTTCAAAGCGAATGTATGGGGCCTGTTACATGGTTATTATTATCACGTGATACATTCATATCACGATAAGTTTCACGTGAATATTGAAGCAGAATCCATACAAATTTGAAAACTGCGATAATATTGACACCCCAGTATTGTGATAATATTAATCGTGTAAAGGACACCACTGTTTGCTGAGTCTGTCCGCCATCTTAAAGCTGTCTATTTTGTTGCGACAAACTACTAGGTGACTTATGGCTTTTAAACGTCTAGCAAAATTCTATCCCTATATCGCTCTATCTCATAACTTAGTGGCACTGGGGGTCTACTCCGAAATCCGAATTTCGTATGGTGCCGTCCCTTTCACTCATATAGTGTATGACAGGAGAGTGAAAGGGACGGCACCATACGAAGTTAGGAATTTGAATTTCTCATGCCGTTCGCCGCGCTCGGACGTTAGAGGCGCTACCGCGAACCAAAAACGAAGTATCTGCCTCTCTCTCGCACAAGTAAATTCGAACGACAGAGAGGAAGATAGTTCCTCAGGCGTCAACTTTAAAACGAATAGGGTATTTTACTATATGAGAAATAAAATTCAAAATGTAAGATAAACCGGCCAAGTGCGTCGGACTCGCGCACTGAGGGTTCCGTACAACTAAAAAATAAATGTGATTTATCAATATATTGATATTTTTGGTAAAATATACTTCATAATAAACATTATCACCTAATTTCAAGTTCATAGGTCGAAGGGAAGTTAAAAAATTATTGTGTGACAGACAACACACGGAATGTTCTTTGACTTTCTTCGACCATCCGCCGCGCTCGGACTAAAGTGCTACCAACCGAAAACTAAATATATATGCCTCTCTGTCGCACTTGCATATTCGAGCGTGGAGAGGGAAATACTTCGTTTTCAGATCGCGGTAGGCCCTTTGATCTGACGGCTCCTATTCCTGGATAGTGCGCGTATCGGAATGTGAAATACCTTTGGCAAAACGGAACAAGTTGTTAAATAGCTTTTATTAATTGGAGAAAATATTACCAACTGTTATTATTATCACGCGAAACACTGAATATTGAAGCAACATCCATAGGGGCCTGTTACATGGTTATTATTATCGCGTGATATACTCATATCACGATACGTACCACGTGCTGTTTAATGAATATTGAAGAAAAATCCATACGTTTTTGAAAACCACGATAATCAATATTATCGTGTTTTTCAAAACCAGTATTTTGACAATATTAAGCGTGTAACAGACCCCATACAATTTTGAAAATCGCGATAATATTGACACATAATATTGAGTGTAAAGGGCCCCACTGAATAGAATTTGGCGGAGAATAGAGAGCTGCTACCGCGAAACGAAAACGAACGAATATCGTGTATTTCCCTCTGTGTCGCTCGAATTTGCAAGTGGGACAGAGAGGGAGATACACGAACTTCATTGGTTTTCGATCACGTTAGCAGCTCTGACTTCGCACCGAAATACTGACTGGCACATCAATATTTAACAATTGCACATCTGAAGTGAATTTTAATGAACGATTAGTATTTTAGCTATACAAATCAGTACTGATTACGGTGTCAAATTTATTATGTGCCTTTAAATACTACCCTTATAAAAATGCTTAGGATTAACTTGCAAAGATACTATAGCCTTTGCCCGTGACGTCGGCAGCGTAATCATTTACTCCCAATTCCATATGTTAATCCAGACTACAGACTATATTTCTATACGAAGTTTCATCATAATCCGTTGTTGTAATGTTTTTATTTTATACATTTTTGTACACTATTTCTTTCGTCGTTTGCATAAGATAACAGTCACGAATAAATGTTTACTTCATTTCTTTCTTATTTATTTCACCCGAGCGAAGCCGGGCTTTCATCTAGTATTATTCATATTTCGTGGACATTTGACTCAGATAAAAGTTTTTTTTAAGGAAACAACAATAAGAAATACTCAAGTCATTTTTAGAGTCCCGTACCAAAAAGGTGATAAGTTTCTGTCAAAAAATTCATTTTTTGTACAAGCTTTTATTGCCGTCTTAAAATTGTTGTCTCTCCTTACCTTTATTACTCGTTGAGACGATTCCGTTGAGCCCAAACACGATGGGTTTATCTTGTGTTGTTTTACAGTCGCTATGACTACCTTCCGTCTCTATCATCAGATCAGCTATGAACCATAATATTGCATTGTCACCGAACTACCAGAAGGCGACGGACTTCCTGATTTGCCGATGCGGAGGCGGTATGATATTAGAAAACTGTCCGTGTCAACGATACGAATGCGGTACTGCCCCGCTTCTGCGCATGGCATTACTACTGCGCAAACGTAATACTGACAGTATTTCGTCAAGAGAGGAAATCTCACATGTAAACTCACGTCAAAGAACAAAATACCTATCACATATCAAGTCAGGGAGTCGCCTACGTGTGCGAAATTTTAGCTCAATCGGATTTCGGCAAGTAGCTGAAAAAACGATTTCAATTTTTTTTATACTTACTTTATTTTAAATACTTACATGCGAACAGTGCAAGTTAAATAAAAGCTTTTAAAATTGGCACAGAACCCTCGGAGAGTCAGACTCAGACTCACACTTGAGCGGTTTTTATCCCTGCATATTTTTTTTGTGGTTAGTCATGACTCATGACTGTTACGCGGAATAGTAATATACGACTGGCGCCTACTCACGTCGTCAAAATGACGTCACTAATACAACGCCAGGCTAATACCTACGGCTGGCGGCTGGCACAAGTTGACCTGTGAATTATCTCGCGCGAGTTAACCGTGAGCGCCTCACCTTTTTAATTTATTTTAACCAATATTCTGTGGGAACTATCACCAACGACCACTTGCTATTCCATGTCTGAACCCCTATTTATGTAAGGGTAACTGTATATTTTTTGTCACTTTTCATTCGCATTTACGTAGAATAAGACTGTATACTAGTTCTAGTATTATTTCCTACGAATAAAGAAATTGCATTATAAAAGGCGTGGTCAATACCTAACTCGCGCGAATAAGCGAATTCGTAGCACAAAGATAAAGCGACATTCAGTCTTAATGTGTACTTAATCTGAACTTAATAGGTATAATTATGTTAAGTTTCCTCAACGTGTTCTCAGCTTCATTGGCCATCCGGGAAAGTCTGAACCGGTTTTCGGCCGGCAGAGAGCCTAGAAAAGCTACCACAGAATAAGTAATAGTCCTCTGCCAGGCGACCAGTGATAATAATCACAGGCCGCCTGGCAGAAAAAAGAAAAAGAGGACGTGTGCTGCCTGTCTATGCGTTGGGCAGACACGGTACCTACTTGTGCTATTACTTATTCTGTGGTACCACCTGCGACGAAGCCACCTTGCAGGCTAGCTTGCACCAAGCCTTTAACAAGCCCAGGAGCGGCCCAGCAGCTCGGAGAGCGATGGTGAAGAGTGCCCTCAGCCAGATCCGGCTCACTCCGTGACTTCATCGCTCCGCTGCAAGTACATGACTGTCGCCCGCATTGCGGGCTTATAGCCTTGCCTAGCGCTAAGGCCCGCGCCCCCGAAAGAGCGCGTTGCGTGCGATAGAAAGAGATGGCCACGCTTAGCAAACCTAAACGGGAGATTTGCGGTGGGCCTTCTGTACGTAGTACTATTAGGGAACTTACCCAAACTACGTGACTCATTTAGAGGGGGGAGGG
Source organism: Notocelia uddmanniana (assembly GCA_905163555.1). Lineage (NCBI taxonomy): Eukaryota > Metazoa > Arthropoda > Insecta > Lepidoptera > Tortricidae > Notocelia > Notocelia uddmanniana. The sequence continues at coordinate 6,116,466 of LR991057.1, forward strand.
GGGTCGTCAAAATACCACTCTTGGTCACTGGGGGAGGGAGGGGGGTAGCTTCTCGTCACGGAGCTAGTGGAATATTTTTGAGAAACATTCTAATTGAACCAGACTCACGCGCCACGGTTTACCCCACCACTAAAACTTCTCCAGTTTCGACTTAAATTCAATTACAATTTAACTACGCATGTACTTTCGACGTCATGCATTAGGGGCCATATGAGGAAATACGAGTACAATCAAGAACCATTTTTTTTAACTTTCCGCAAAAAATGATTAATAAATTATACTACGTAAAAACTAGAAGGGGAGGGTGGGGGTCTTTGCATATACTACGCTTGGTCACCGGAGGGGGGAGGGAGGTAGAAAACTGTAAAAAGTTGGTCATGTTGTTTAGGTATGCTCCCTTACTTGTTCTGTGCCTCAGCCCTCACGTCCCTCAGCCATGAAATCCAACCACAATGACCTTAAGCCCTTAAGTATTTCAAAAATAATGAATGACTCAAAACAATATGTGATAAACAGCCCGGCTAGTATGATAGCTTATACCGTCACGTTTTATGTGACGTTTCAGTACATTTAGGCCATATAACCTGACGGTATAAGCTATCATACTAGCCGGGCAGCAGTCGGTTTTTTTGGGTATAAGTTATTTTAAATGCAAAAGGTGTAGACTTGCTATCAAAAGTACTAAATGCCTCAGCACTACAAGTTTCAATAGTTTATTTATGTTCGACATTGCGAGGAATAATTTATTACAAACTTATTGTTGTTGTTTCCTTAGGAACATGTTTATTGAATAATAAATTGTGGGCCACAATCGGTAAGCACGGCCGAAATGATAGCAACGACATTTGTTAAGTACAAGACAAGTAAGCGAAAGGAGCCTTTCCACCAGAGATGTGCTATGCTACGTTGCTATGAATGCGTTAGGATCCACCAATCATATAGGCGCATAAAATTAGCGAAACCTGGACATAATTCGATAACTGTAATTTTCTTTTTCTATGATTTAAAGTATTGTTAGTTATAGTTAAAATAAAAAGAATTAAACATTTTAAGGCTCCGCGTCAATGTTAAAAAAACAAAATACTAAATTCTTAACACATTTTGATTTCGTAAGCAAGCCATAATAAATAACTTTGTAAAAGTACCTGTATTATGATAAGAAAAAATATCATTTAATCAATTATCGTGGATATTTTTTGTTTCACAATTAGTTTTTTATCATTTACGCGGAGCCTTAAAAATGTTTAATTCTTTATATTTTCAGTATAACTAACAATACTTTAAATCATAGAAAAAGAAAATTACAGTTATCGAATTATGTCCAGGTTTTGCTAATTTTATGCGCCTAATATTCATTGGTGCACATACAATGGCACTGGTGGAAGTGGAAACGTGTTCCTTGGGTTTTAGTAGCTTATCTTTCAGATCCTGGCAGCATAGCTGCAAAGCGCTCCCGCGTTTCCCTAGTGGAAAGGCACCCTACATAAAAAAAAAAATTGTGTGAGGGTGACACATATACAGGGTGATTCAGGAGACGTGAGCAGGACTAACACTACGTACATAGTAAATGGCCATGAATCGTTCACCATTGTATTTAAGTGAAACACCCATACCTTTTTCCATTATTTTAATTTTTTGTTAAGTTAAAGTTTATTTCTCTACAATCATGGTCACCCTACAAGAACTGGTTTATAAAGATTAAAACTTTAACTGTTATGACAGCACTTTAATTACGAAGAAAGTAATTGTCACATTGAGTGAGATACGATATTTCAAAAGTTATCGGACTCAGGTGACATTCAATTTGACACGTATGACTTGACTGGAGTATTCTGATTGTAGAGTGACCATGAATTTCGTAAATAATTTAAAACATTTTGTTTTCAACACCAAAGATAAATGAACGTTAATTTCACTAACAAGGGCACGAAGCAGTAGCTTATGATCTACTGAATCCGTAGTGTTGATCTTGCTCACGTCTCCCGAATCATTCTGTATATATATACAAATGTTGATCGTTTAATAGCAAAAACAATTATAATACAACAAATAATATAAAATAAATATTATAGATAAATACGATATATTATATACAATATGCGCATTATTACAATATTAATTCTTCATTGCACGCCTCACTTAAATAATAATAATGTTTGACTCATCAGATAATTCACATTAAAGGTTGAACACGCCAAAATTCCATTTCAGCTTCGGCAAAAATGCTTTCGCATGTCCGGCGGATTTACGGATTTCCGGCTGTTCTACGCTACGGGTCGCATTTCTCAACCGATTCTCGTAAAATTTTGTGAGCGGATTTGATAATTGATTTTTTGTTGAGATAGTATATGGAAATTTTAAAATTTGAAAAAAAAACATGAGTTCTATATAGCTCACAGAGCCACTAGTATGTAAATGCGGATGGTACATTCAACCAATTTGATTTCTGGGCCACTTTTAACCTTGTCACAGTGACAATAATATGAAATCACTAGCAGCTTTCATGTTTATTTTCATTGTGACAAAGTACGAAGTGGTCGAATTGGTTTACCGTACGAATGCTATACAACCGACATAACCTCGATCATGCTTGCCCAGATGTATGTGAGCACCGTGCCCGCTCAAATGTATTTGACGGCTTTACTCGTGGATGTTTATTAAATCCGAATGCATTCCCACGACACCTCACGACTCGTGACCAGCCACATGACGCCTGCGTCATATCATAACATTTCGTTTGTGTCTATTCTGGCGTATAGGCCGGACACGTCAGGTGACTGTACGAGTATGAGATTGCTGTGTTAAAAATAACCTGGGTGATCCACTACTCTCACTTGTCACATACATATACTCACCCCTGCATTCGCTAAAAGGGTAGACAGAGCGCATGCAGTTTAATTCCAGTGCCAGTTTTAGTAATTGCAATAACAATAAAGGTGATATGTGAGTCAGCATCATATAGTACGTACGTACGTACGTAGCAACAAAAGTAACCAAATAGTTCGGTACACGGTACACCATACGAAATATATCCGTGTATATGACTCAGACTGTACTCACTCAAAAAGGGTCGTACCTAAATTTTTAACACAATTTTTTTGCGCTTTTAACGAAAAATACATACTCCTACACATCTCACTAGACCCGGGCCCCTTGTGATATTTGGTGATTAATTTCGGACTCCCTTCCCCCCCCCCCCCCCCTTTTAAGCCTCACGTATGGCAAACACAGTGAATCTTCGGGAGCTCTGCAACTTTACTCATAGGAACACAATCACCACATATGAGAACCTACCTACAGGTGCCGTGAGTACGAGTACAATACTCAAATGAGATGATGATGAGTGTGAATATCAATACTCAAATGAGTAGAACATGTGACAATAGTGAAGAGAAATTACATAGTAAATGGGTATCTAGATGAAAACCACCATTGATGTGACAAGGAAATAATATCAGTAGGCTAATATGGTGTTATGATATACAGTACCGGTCAAAAGTTTAAATTCACCTTATGAAACTTTGATTTTCTATTAAATTATATTCAAATATATATTTAGACTTTTAGACATTTAGCTGTTTAAATGATTCGAAAATAGTTAAATAAATATCCGTTGGTGGATTTTTAAGGACATACCCGGGTCCCCAAGACCACCGGGGAATGGGCAGCAGCATTCTTAGAGTGCGGTGGAGATACTGCGATCGCCAACCCGCATGCCAAGCGTGGCGATTATGGCATTTACCCCCCATGAAATTGGGGGAGGCCTATGTCCAGCAGTGGACGTCCTAGGGCTGATATGGTGGTGGTGGTGGTGGGATTTTTAAAGTTGATATACGCGTATTTCATCAGGTACACATGGAACTGTACTTTCTTTAAACCATTAAAAATGTGTCAAAAACCCAGCAAATGAAGCGTCGAAACTCTTGCTACCTTGGGTTCTGTCCAACGAAGGTTACACGACCAATTACAAAAAGACTGGGGTCTCCTAAACTGCAATCATAAACGCTTTATAACGAAAAACAAGGAAAAAGCCTTATTCCAGTCGATTCCGTTCAGGTAGGCCAAAAGTTACAATAAAAAGTGAAGACATGTTTTTACGTTCAAATCTAACGTCAATACGTTTACTCGAACTGCTCCAGAAATTTCTGAAGAGATCAACGCAAAAATCAGCGAGTAGCAGTTTCGAAAGTCCACCGGCGTCTGTTTTTTTTTCTTGATAAATGATAAAACTGTGCATGATGCCTACACTAAGGGGTTGAGGGTCTGTTACATATAACCTGGGAATGCTTTACATGTGATAAAATTGGTGATCTCGTGCTGAGTAAAGAGTCGGTCCTGTGCTTTTTTCATCCAATCCCTCCCATTCGTACCAAGTCGTCAGCCCATCTCGCGGGTTGCCTTCCTACATTTCGTCGCCCCGAGCCCCGTTCGCGGTCTCCACTCCAGCAACGTTTTGCCCAATCTACCATCGGACCTACGGCGTATGTTGCCCGCCCACTTCCACTTCCTAGTGGTGATGGTTTTTGCTCAACAACAACTTAAGAAAGCCCAAGTGACACGAAGACCCAAAACCTAATGGCGATGAATGACTAGAAGAGCCGATACCAATCGAGAAAAAAAGAAGAACAAGATTGATTAAAAAGCAGAAGTATGCGTAAACAAGCACACTAGAGGGGCATGTAGATTAAATTTCGCTTTACATTTTCTAACCATACTGTTTTGACTTGAATCGACCCCCAGCGTTTTTCTTTGAACGACTCTGTTTATGTTTTGACTGACGACTTGTTTTGAAGATTTTAAGTGGATTATTGCTCCTGTAATAATGCAATAACAAGATGTTGTGTTGCAACTCCGCACGTCGTGAGAAAATCGCCGTATGCGGCTACCATCGGTATCATTGGTCAGTTTTATATACCTGTTCTCACGTCATCCTGGAATGCGAAGGTCACTCTGCGAAGCCTGCGGTGGCACCAGGAGGATCCTGCGCTTCTGGTCGGTGTTAGGCTGGCTAGATCCCTATCTGGCATCCTCGTCACGCGTCACGCACTATGGTCCGAAATTGACAGACTAAGTACGGAAAAAGGAGTTTATAACCATAACCTATACCCGTACATAAAATAACTCCTGCATTCCCAAAAGGGGTAGGGAGTGACTTGCAAATAAATTTATGGCCACTTCCAGTTATTGCTGGTTCAAAGATTGGTGTAGTCAAGGTGTGATACCTTGATTACACCAATCAGTATATTGATAGATAAAATAAATACTTAACAAACTTTTTGCAACTCAATATGTAAATATATGGTTTGAAAGGCTATTTTATATCGATTAAATTCAAGTATACCTATACATAATTTATTCTTAATTATTATCCCCATTTTAATAAGTTCCGAGTAACTTTGAGCCCATTCTCCATCTCTAAATATAACTTGAGTAAATGTGCAGGAATGTATCTGTTTCACAAGATATATACAGGGTGACATCGGAGACGTGATCAGAAATTATTTGACTCGATGAAGTATTGAAAGACAAACTCAAAAAAGATGATATCACAGTTACTACTTGCAATATTGAATATTATTTCCCAAATTATTAACAGAAAAAATAATGTTTCATACAACTTGGTCACCCTACACCACACGACGTCTTGTCATCCCTCATACAACGTGTGTCAAAAGTAATAGGGTGACCTTGATTTAAGTACGGCGTTATTATATTTCTAGTAAAAATTTGATAAAATAAACTTGTTTTATTCGATGTAACATCTATTTCATTGAAAAGGCGATCTTGTGTAGAACCTGAATAATTAGCTACTGATTACGTCTCCGATGTCACCCTGTATATATTTAAGATCCGTTTCAGAGCATGTTATGCAACCACACCCTTTAATATTCTTTTTATTTGCTTTGGCTACTCTTCCCAAGGAACTTGCTTGTTTTCACTGTTGATTCCACGTTAATTTCAACTGGCAGGTAAGAAAGTAACCATTTCAAACGCGAATATTGGGGTTCATTCATGTCGACTTGACCAACTATATTTCTATGTCAAAATAAAGGTAACAGGTCTGACTGAAGCCTTATGTCAGTTGAGACTGATTCACAAACCATTAAAATAATTTAAGGAGCAACATTGACTTAAATCTCCCGCATGTTTTCTCAGTGATTGAGCTGTTGATATTGATTCATCAGCACGGCTAGCACAAGACGACTCGCGAGCTATATCGGGCGCGAGATAGACTATCCGTCACTATCTAATGGGTACACACGGTATGAGCAGGATAGTCTATCTCGCGCGCCATATAGTTCGCGCGCCGTCTTAAGCTAGCCGTGCTGAGCCATAGACAAGGCTACCCAGCTAGAATTCTAAATTCTAAATGCAGCTTGTGTTTCAATTTTTTTTATTGTGTACTCGGTGACTCCTTCGCACGCCTGATGATCAATAGAGACAGGATAATCTCTTTATGAACGTTTTATCCAATACATATTGTTATCTCCACTAATCTCCAGTGATCGTAACTTTTTTAGCATTTTCGGTGCAGCGTCACCACTACGCTGCATCGAAAATGCTACTAAAGTTACGGAGGTTAACGGAGTTGGTATAGACAAATACAATTTAAACGGTTAATTAAGGTTAATATTAACGTTATTAACGCTAATTAATCATAGGAACTTAAATAATTTATCCCAACTCCGTTAACACCACTACGTCTACGCTGCACCGGAAATGCCACAAAAGGTACGCTCACTGGTTATCTCAACGCACTAAACTAAATCACAAACACCAGTATCATTCTTGTATCCATGGACGATACGGGTTACAGATAAAAATTAAAACGTTGAGCTTGCTTATAAGATTAGCGATTAGAGTAGCACCACAGATAGCAATGAAAATTAATACTCGAAATTTTATGTTGATTTACGCAAGTTTCCGTTCGCGAGAGAGGAGCGCAGCATATCGGGCTAACGTTAGCGAGCGAGCAAGACAAAATTTTGGTGACTATATTATTCACCTTAAGTTGGATAAACAAACTTATAAATAAACTAGCTTTTGTTCGCGACAGCAGTAGCTCCATACAAATTTCTGTCCCCATTTCACCCCCTTATGGCATGATTTGTGGGATATAAACTATTCCATGTCCTTTTCCGGGGCTCAAACTATTTTCCTACCAAAATTCACCCAAATCGGTTTAGCAGTTGAAGCGTGAAGAAGTAACAGAAGGCAGAGATATATGTAGAGAGTATATGTATTATGAGATTATACTTTCGCATTTATAGTATGTAGTATGGATTTATTAAGTTTTAAGTATGGATTTAAAAAAGTCAGATAAAGAGCAAAACAATATAAGACCGAAGTCAACTATGACAAATGTTATCTCCGAAACCATCTCGAGGTTAGTTTGCGAAGTAAATGGTTAAATTAATAAATGGTTTAGTGGCCAACTGAGAATTGAACCTAATGATGCTAAACTGCGGTTAGTTGTATGTTTTCAATTGGATCCAATTAAGATTTCATGTTGCACATTCCTCTAATTCTAAGCCTGATATATTTGACTTTTACAAGATGTCCTGTTACACTACCGCTCATAAGTATTTAGGCACCCATACCTTTTTCCATACATCTGTATACAAAAATGACTTTCAGAATTACACTGCCAAGTCAGAGTCCCTTGACAGTTTTGCGTGCATTTTGAATTTTTTATTTAGCTGACTTATTGAGCCTTAAATCGGAGCTAGAGACCCCCCTTTTAAAATGGTCGTTTTCTTTTTGCAATGACTTAAATAACTACTAATTGCTGGTTCATAGAATAGTGTAGTGTGTGTGTATGTACAGTCATTGTCTGTACTCGTACTAGGAAAGTAATCCTTAAATACTTGGGCAGAGGCAGAGACACTAACTTTCTGCTTTGAGGACAAAGCAGGTATAAAATCATTTGCTAATAAAAGTTTTCCTTACAACATTGCGCAATTCAACACGATAAACCCAAACAATAAAAACTGAAGCAGTTTTGTAGACGTCAATGGCCCGAGGACCGGTTTTGGCAAAAGTACTAACGGCCAGTTAGGACCAGTTTTTGGGGATCTTTCATGTGATAGAACCCTTTATTTATAAATATACCAATACAACAGAATACTGATTGGTTCGCGTCAATATTTATTTTAATAATAATACGGCGAGCATAAAAAATGGAAATTAAATGGATGAAAAGAAAAGCTATTAGTCGATATAAGGACAACTAATGCTTTATATTATTTTGGTTAAGTATTCCTGTATATTCCTGTATATAGTATGCTTTTGTACATAAATTAATTAATTTAAAGAACGCATTGAAGTTATTTTAGCTTCAGAAACCGGGTTGAAAAAATTAAACAATTACCTACCTATCTACTCTCATGGAAGCGTATTATGTGGAAGCATTAAGTCCATCATCAAAAAAGGGCGCGACAGACACCGAGGTGATCGCATTACCCAAGTTTTTCGTTTTGCCAATTTTGGATACGGAACGAAACCAACTCCTTTAGATTTCTGTCTTGGTTTATTTTGCTTTGACTCCACTTAACCCTAATTGTAACCTTTGCAACTTAAACTCGAGTCCGGCGCCAGAGGACCTGCGATTTGTTACACATTTCGTCGTATTTTTATTCCGGCAGTATCGGAAATGTTAAAAAACAGGAAGAGATAAAAAAATGTTAATATATTTTTAATTAAAGCTTGTTATCTACAGTAGAATCGCTATAAGTATTTAATTTTTGTTGATAAGATTCATCGTATTTAAAAAAAGTTATTATTTAACATGGTGCCTCAGCTCAGTGAGTCAGCTGAGTGCGGGCACTCAGTGCAGTGCCTCTCGGAACTCTACAATATTATAGTAATCTGTGTCTCTAGAGAACATAAATGACAGGAGCAAGGAGCTCTTGCATTTCTGAAGTCCTCCGAATAATATCTTAGCGCAGGTGGCGGCCGACATGGTGTTTATAGTGGATATAAATACCACATGGCCACAGAAAACTATAGTAGGAGGTCGCAGATTTACTCCACGGCTTAAAAATTAGCATGTTTTCAGATCAGGTTTGGTTTAGATGATACCAAAAATACATGTTTTTTTAATTGAGGCCTATGTCCAGCAGTGGACGTCTTTCGGCTGACATGATGATGATGATGATGATGATGATGATTAAGCATGAATGTGGAGGGATCTAAGAGGAGGGGTAGATTGAGTGAGAGGCGATATGCAGAGGAAGGATCTGAGTGACGAGATGACGGGCGATAGAGATATGGAAGCAAAAAACATGCTGCGCCGACCCCAAGTAAATGGGAAAAGGGCACGCGAATGATGATGATGATGAGGTATACTTGGCGTTGAGCGTGAGTAAGCCCCGTTTGGTCATAGACATTGCGTCCTGCGATTCCATCCGAATGGACATTCAAGACATTTTCAAAATTTAAAAGCCTAATCACCAATTATGTAATTTCCTAACAGTAGATTTTCGAAAAAATCTGTATTAGAGCTTTTCATCACGCTCGTGATCCAAATTTGAGTTGCCTTTCTTCAATAGTTTACTTATGTGGGCAACGTCAGCCAGCTACTCACAGTTGTTTCGTAATAGACATAGATTGTTTATTGATAAGTAAATATGCGAAATATTTCGACAAGTGCCTACGTGACTTGGGACTTGCACAGGGTTACTGCACTCATTGCAAATATCTAGCTCTTAAATTGGCTAACCGCAACTAATAAATCATTCAATCTGAAGCCAACTTTACTACTGTCAGTATACAGTTCAAAATCGCTTGCGAGGTGACGTAGTTTATTCCCGTTGTGTTAGTCGTGATTTCGCGATAGTAATTGGTGCCTTCCCGCTTCGGCCCCTGCGGTTGGTTATCTGATCCCATGCATGCATTCTAAATAGGAAGGTGTAAAAATGACTTACTTGCTCTGTCGTTGGAAAATTGCTAATAGTAAAAGTATAAGTACTTCCTCCCTCGGACGTTCCGGTTGTGAAATGCCGAGGTTTTCCCGAAGAACTACAGTATGGGATTATTCAAGAAAGGAGTGTATACATTTTAAAGGGTCGGCAACGCGCATGTGACACCCCTGGAGTTGCAGGCGTCCATAGGCTGCGGTGACCGCTTACCATCAGGCTGGCCGTACGCTTGTTTGCCACCAACGTGGTATTAAAAAAAAGTAGATCGAGTCTTAGTTGGTTCCTACTTCGATTGATACACGAGGTACAGTCGAGGTACGAAAACCTTCGTCAGTTATTTAATTTAAAAAAAAGAGGTTTTAAGGAATGCATTTGCATTCCTTTTAGTCATAGACTCCTAGTACCTTTTGAAACCAAATTACTGAGTAAACAAGTACAAATAAAATTATACTTACTTGATATGATAACAAGAGCCACAAGTGAATTTTTATCATAAAAATCCGACTTATTTTTTTTTCCATTCTTACTCGACCTGTCTTACTATATAATTTGAGGATTCCCCTCGATATGCCCAAGATCCCGACATCAGATTCAGACTTGATGACAATGGAACAAACAAAATTTTTTTGAAATCGGTCTCCGATCTGATCCGTTTTTTTTTTTCAAATAGTCGCCGAGTAATCGGTGAACATACATAAAAAAAATTAAAACAAATATATTCCGACGAATTGAGAACCTCCTCTTTTTTAACCGACTTCAAAAAAAAGAGAAGGTTCTCAATTTATCGGAATATTTTTTTATTTGAAATCGATTAAAATGACCTAGTCAAATAAACAACTTCGTAAGAGTTCCATCTCAAATATATTCTATTTAATTGTCACTGTCTGTCAGTGTGGATGCGGGTGGCGCAGGACCAGTCATTGTGGAAGTCTTTGGGGGAGGCCTATGTCCAGCAGTGGACGTCGTTCGGCTGACATGATGATGATGATGTTTGTGAGTGTCAATATTTTCTCTTGTAATTTTTGCTTTCAATAAGCGACTCTGCGTATTTAGTTTGATATTGCCTAGGAATTCAATATCCATGAAAGAGCTGCAATCATTGTTGACCATGAAGCTGGCTATAACATTAGCGCAATATAAATAAATATACGTATACATGTATTTTAATATCTTTTCACTTTTCTTGCTCCAACTGTACTTATACATGGTACGGTCGCGGTTCTTAATTTGTGACCCATTTGGAAAAATTTGCTTTGAACTTCTATACAGTTTGACAGGAGTCCCAACCTTAACGGGGTCACAAATTAAAGTTCGTGACTGTACAACAATAAAACAATAATTGACGATCTATCGATCGGTGTAGGGTTATTGGTAATGTTGATGTTGTCAGTACTTAATACTCAATGTTAGATTATTGATGTAAAACTATGCAATTTTCGACGGAAATTGAATCCCTAGAAGACGTTAGTGTAAAAATGGACGTCACTTGTACAATTGTATGATTGGCTGTGGGTCTGGTCTCGATTACATTGCGGGTATTCAGATGTAGTGTTATGAAAATTGTAGTATTCACTATATCTGTAGTAACCGAGCGTTATTGGCGTTTCTCAAAACGTTGCTGATTTGACTAAGTATCAGTAAAATACCATATAATGTAAGTTACGAATTAAAGTAAAAGAGAATCAGACATGCCAGCAACAAGGAAAAAATTAATACATATGTTTGAAACGAATTTCCAAGGTGGCGCAAAGATTTCGGTTTTTTGTTTGAATTAGATTACCGGTAATCAGGCGATAAGATTATTGAAGGAAAACATTATACTATTATTGACCAAAGTAATCCTATATATATATCTTGTCAAGCATAAAATATATTGGAGGTTTAAAGTATTTAAACTGATTATATACCTACTTGTAAATATGATTAGGTTACATAATTTATGAGTAGGTAATTTAATCCAGGATTTAATATTTGTGCAAAAATTCCGCGTGCATTTTTTTTTTCTTTTTTTCCTAGCCTATGTCGGTGTCCCACTGCTGGGGAAAGGCCTATCCCCTTGATTTCCATGACTCCCGTGCCTGTGCCTCTTGCGGCCAATTGTCAAGAAAGGAAGGAAGGCGTGCAAATAATTCCTATTGGATAAGAATATTATCAATTCGTAAATTTCCATTTCATTCATTCATTGACTTCATTGTACTAGTCATTGGTCCAACGGAAACGGAACACTTTCATACGCGACCACTGTCCATATCACACAGACAGTTTATACTTTTTATTAATGGCCGGATCCCAAAGGATTATCTAGCTTGTAAATTTTTGCCTTTAAAATGTAACTACCAATTACAGGACCGGCGAACAGCAATTATCAACGTAAAAATTATGATGATTTCGCTTTTGTCGCTACATCGCCAGAGGGGTTGCAGAGAATTGTGAACAAGGTTAATGCAGCATGCAAGCTATTTTCCATGTCAATAAACGCCAAGAAGACAGTTATCTGAATCTACAACCAATATTGCTGTTGGATAATATGCCTCTCAGTTTCATCGCAGAGGCGAAGAACATAGGGAAGACGTGGAGCGAATTGCGCAAAGCTCACGACCGAAAGGGATGGCGGCGCAATGTGGAAGCCCTTTGCTCCATCTAGGGGACACAGGTAGTCATAATATGCCTCTGAAAGTTCTAGACAATTTCTGCTATCGTGGTTCCACCGTGTCAAACAACCTGCCACTTCACGTAGAGATCAACGTCCGCATCGGCAAAGATGTTCGGGAGGCTCTGTTCAATGAGAAAATAAACACCTGACTGTAAATACGAAGGTGATCGTGTACATACCCGACTTGCATCTTGTCCATACTTTTGGACGGAGCTCAATGCAGACATCTTCCAGTGTTATCAAAAATCACTAAACATTATGTAAATCGTTGTCTCCAATTTACATTATGTAATTCCTTGTTCAATCCCTTTCAATCTGGATTCCGCCCCAGGCATAGCACAGTTACTGCTTTAGTTAAAGTCACTGATGACATTCGTTTTAATATTGAATCCAAAAAGCTCACTGTCCTTGTTCTGCTTGATTTCAGCAGTGCTTTTAACACAGTGGATTTTGATATTCTACTCGGTATACTCCGGACCCTGAATATTTCTCAAACACCTTTATCCTGGTTTCGTAATTACCTCTTTGGCAGACGTCAGCGCGTTAGATTCGATGACAAAGTGTCCGAGTGGTGTGAACTTACCGCTGGCGTCCCTCAGGGAGGAGTTCTTTCTCCACTTCTGTTTTCTATATTTATAAATGGTATCACTGAGTCTCTTTCAACGTCTTACCACCTTTATGCGGATGACCTGCAGATTTATGCAGCGGCTAGTATTGATGATATCTCCACTTTAATTACGCAAATCAATATAAACCTAGAAGCCATACGCTGCTGGGCATGTAAGTTTGGTTTACAAATTAACGCGAATAAATCGAAGGCGATTGTTATTGGCAGTCCCTACTATATAACTAAGCTGTCAGATGTGGTGGTGCCCGACATTCTCTTTGATGGAATTTCTATTCCTTTTTCCTCTACTGTCAGGAATTTGGGCATCACCATGGACCAGACGCTTTCTTGGTCACCCCATATAGCTGAAGTGAGCCAAAAAGTCTTCAAGTCTCTTCACTCACTAAGGCGTCTGCAGAATTTCCTACCCCTACATACCAAGCTGACTCTTGCTCAATCTCTTTTACTCCCTTTTCTGGATTAAGGTGACATCGCGTTTCTTGATCTCAAGGAGGAACTACTTGATAAGCTGGAGCGTCTGCAAAATGTGTGTATTAGATACATATTTGGTCTCCGCAAATATGATCACATCTCCGTTTTCCGATCCCAGCTTCAGTGGTTACCGATCCGCCGACGCAGAGACGTGCATATCCTGTCGTTACTTTTTAATGTACTGTTCAATTCTGCTTCTCCTCCTTACCTTACGGAGCGTTTTAGTTATATGGCGGATGGTAGTGGTCATCGTTTACGATCGAGCGCTAATCTTACTCTAGCCATACCACCGAATAAGACGCGGACTTATTCCAGGTCTTTTACTGTGCGCGCTGTGAAGCTGTGGAATGCGTTGCCGTTGTCACTAAGACAGTGCCCGTCTGTCGCGTCACTCAAGAGTCATTTAAAGAAGTTGTGGCTTTCCAATAACTAGTGAATTGGTTAAATACAGTTTTAAAATTTTATTAATTTACTCATATTTACGACATTTGTATGGATATATATAATGTATATATTTACCGATTACATTTATGCATATATTGTAAGTTTTATTTTTAAAACAACACAACACATCAAAAATCTGATCAATTTTTTTAAAACATAAAAACAGATGCAATATATATATATATATATCTGTTTTATTTGTATTGTACATGGTTTAAGTTTGTCTATCTTATTCTACCTACCTTCCACTCAATTGCTCAAAGGTTAGCTGGAAGAGATCCCTTATGTGACCTCTTTATGTTTCAACCTGTAATTGTGTACAATAAAGTGCTTACATACATACATACATACATCTTATGCTAAGCAGTAGCGGAGATTGAACAACTTCCACATCTTACAAACGGAAGGGTGCTTGGCATAGCACGTTTACCCATCAGGTAATCATCATCATCATCATGTCAGCCGAATGACGTCCACTGCTGGACATAGGCCTCCCCCAAAGACTTCCACAATGACCGGTCCTGCGCCACCCGCATCTAGCGGACACCTGCGACCCGGTAATACCAAGCATTATTGGCATTATTGCTATCCTGAAGCAAAGATGTTTGCGTTGGCTGAGACACGTGCAAAGACCACGAAACACTTTCCTGAGCGAAATAGCACATGCTGAGCGGCCAATGGTTCGTTTTAAGGGCAGTGTGTAACAATAACAATATAATGGTTTCCTTTACGATCGATCCCCCAACTGGGAAAAGGAGTCTCAAGACCGAGACCGTTGGAGTAGGACCCTGGGCGAAGGCATGGTCGCGCGTGATGAAGCTTGGTTCTATTCGAACTTCTGTCGCTCCGGGTAGAACTAAGATACCAGCGTGCCGCTATCGATATTATGGTGATGTCTACGTGTTTACGTGTCCAGTATGCGGCCGTAGCTGTCGCTCTCGTACCGGACTCACGAGAGTCACGAGTCATGTGCCTAAATGCCGCGCCACCATAACGTAGACGCTGCTTAAATCATCCTTTAACAGCTGTAAAATTAATTCTTTAATTTTAATTCTTTAATACTGTCAGCATTTTCCCAATCCGATTTGATAGCAGATTGACACACACAACCGCCATCACCAACGACGAAATATTTTATTATATTGAGCAATACGCGCGTTGAAGTCTTGTCTTGGTAAAAAATCGATCTATACGCAAGAGCAACGAAAATGGTGTGCATTAATATAAATAGATAAACTGCCAAGGGTTTTTGTAGCGAAGTAAAAACATGTTGTACCATATTCCTGGATATAAAAATCCGCTCAGCGACTGAAACGGGCATAAATTTGATATAATGGAAATGATCGTGACTAATCACGCAGCGGCGCGGGCGCAGGGACGAGTTAAATGAGAACGGAACATTCCGTATACATGAGATCGTGGCGTGTTTCCATGCTCGCGCGATCTTCAATTTAGCCCATGTCGTATTTCAGTATAGAACGTGTTGAAGCCTGTTTATTTTTTAAGAAGATTGACAGTACTAAAAACCTGACTCTAATGCGGTAAACTCACTTTGCCGCCCTTTAAGTTTATTGGATTCTGAAACGGAAGGAAAAGGGGTGGTTCTATTGTACGGCCGGGGTCAACTCTTGGATGGGTGACCGCTTTGAGTGGACCTTACCTTCTTCTTCTTTTTTATCTTATGGTTTTAACTGAGCGCTCCCGGGCTGATGTCTGTGTCACAGCAGTTATTTAGCCAAATTAATTAGAGGTCTTCGGGTGGATTGAGAACTTCTAACAGTCAAGTTGCCCACTCACTTGACAAGCCTAATCCCAAATAAGGTCTAGTTTCCCCCTTGGGTTGGATGCTCAGAGATGGTAGTCGCTTCCGTAAAAACTAGTGCTGCATACGCCAATTCATGGGATTAGGTAACGGATCCTGGGCATCCTTCATCAGGAATTTCAAGATGCAACTCTACTGGGATAACGCTAGGAATATGATGATGATGATGATGGCTGGTTTTACTCTTACCAACTCAACTGTCAGTACCTAAACCAAACAGGCCTTTTATATGGGTTGTCGATAGTATAGTTTTGACAATGACCAATCCCAGGGTATTCCTGAATGACATAGGCGGCTGCTGGGCTCAGTAGCGGATTCATGATTGTTTCATGACTGTGTTGTATAAAATGACGACAATAACAGTCAAATCAGCATGCCGCATCCATCAGTTATAATTATAATTATTAATTAGGCATTATTTAACTTAGCTTCTTATACTACGTACATAAATGAACTCGCACCTATATTCCCAAAAGAGGTAGGCAGAGCACATGATTACTTTTCAGTGTCACTTTTAGCTATTGCAGGTTTATAGATGGAGAAAATGTGATATAGCAGTGACAGGTTGCTAGCCCATCGCCCAACACACTTCAACCTGGTTCCCATAGTCGACTCCTCCAAGAATTAACCACATTATACTACTTATCATATCATTTTATTCCTATCAGTACGCAATACGACAAATACTTCGTCCATGTTTATATTTTTTATCACACTGACGAAATTCGGTTATAGCAATGACCCATATACGTTTGCGAATTGTCAATTAAAACAGATGACGCTCGTCCGTGACGTCACTGCGGGTGGACACGCGACCCGGCTGGCCTACGTGCTCGGAGTCGCGTGCACAGACGCCCATGCCATGTGCAGGGGAGAAAGGACTTAAGGGGAATGAGATGAGCGGGCCAAGGAGCATGTTACAGCATGCATTCTACATGTCTCGTATGCGTAAAACTCGGTTCATCTTTCGCTGTTGCAACTAAGCTTTGGGTTAGGTCAGTTTACAGCATTCATTTCGTACGATCTTAATAGTGTTGCATGACTTGTCTCATTATTAAATCTGCTTTGTATCTTTTCATCAATATCCGGCTAGAAGGACCATATTCGCGTATGTCGCGTCGACTGAACTCCTTTATCAATGACAAACGGATATTTTACCCAGAAGGTATAATTTGAGATTAGAAACGTTTGCCAAATAAGAGACAATGACCGTCAAAATTAATCATATCTAACCATCAAAGTGGCTTTTACTTCCTCGTGGCTTTTATTTGCATAACATCATCCTGATGTCGCTTACAACGTTTTACACCTGCGTTGGCGCCACGTCTTAGTTGCTAAGGACGTTACGAACTTTATTAGGTACTTGAAGAAGGTCTTAAGGAAAACTGGTTGAGTTGAGAGGCGCTTAATTTGAAGGTGTGACTGTGACGTTGATGAATGGTATTGGTACCTTATCAACATTACACCGTTTAGCGAAAATCTTATCAACAGAAATACGCTATTAAAATATCGACTCTTTTTCTTAGGTAATAGGTTACAAATTCATAGTAAAAGTAGCATAGTTTGTCACCTTTCAGTTATTATTTGAGTTACGTTATCTAGTTTGATATTATGATGATAGGCTTTTGCTTTGATTTGATGTGATTTAATGAACCTTTGAATATACAATTAGGTGTAGGTTTGATTTATTGACAGCTCTACAGGTTACGAATAGCGTATTAATTCAGTTTATGTTATGAATTACTTACATTCTTAACATAACTGGAGAACTGGACCTTAATAAATCAAGCGGTAATTTTGACACCTACGTTTCGCATTGAAAGAGGCTTGGGTATTAGAGTGTTATGTTATCATTGTAAATATCGAATATTTTTCAGTGAGCGACCGAGATAGTTATATATATAAAATAGGCATATTTAGTATGCTATTAATACACTAACGATCGTATTTAACCAGAAATAATTAAAAGTACCTGATAAATAAATGATACTTAAAACTTTACCTGTTATATATTAATTCAGATCAGCATGTTAAACTAAATGAACACCATGCGACGGAGCCTTTTTAGAGGTTTTAAAACCGCATCTAAACTAAATGAGAAATGCAAATATCTGTAAAATTATCATTACTAAAAGAATATCTACTGTAACTATTTATTGACTACAACCCTACGACATCTTGAAAATTATTATTTATTTAGTTATTGGTCACCTACGCTAATTTGCATTAAGCCCGCTATTTCTTTATTTCTGTGTTTCGTTTACTGTTTATATAAATAAATTATATGTTTTGATGACCACCCAGTGGTCAGAGGGCACCCCGAAGATAGGGCTTCGCATTGACGGCGGCGGCGAGGACTTCGATGGGCCCCGGATCTCTATATTGCGTCTCAAATTGGAATAAGTATTAATTGTGAGTGTAGGGTTGACCTATATGTATGCATTAACTTTGGAATTGATTGAGATATTAAAATTGTTCGTCAATGCTTGTCATTGTCATGTGACGATTGTCAAGTTGGCAAAATATAGGTAGGGGTCAGACATTGACATAAATCAGAAATAAAGACATAGACAGTTTATCCATATTTATTAAAATGCGCACCTAAATGTAATTAATGGAACAATAAAAACAAAACCTTCGATTTGTCACCATGAACAGACAGTATTTTTGTCGGATTATCATTAGATAATTGAGTAGGTGCAAAAAAATGACATCATGATACAGATGCTGATAAATGGCACGATAAACTTCTGTAAAGCAGAGTGAGTCAGATATCTATTTCATTTGAAACATAAACACTGGTGGCTCTGTGTGTGTGATTTTAGAGTTCCGTACCAAAATGGCAAAAAAAGAATCCTTATGGTGCCGCTCTGTCTGTCTGCCTGACACATTGCTAAATATCTCAAGAACTTAAGCTATCAATTTGAAAGTATTAGGTTTATTTATTTATTAAGTTTTTTTTTATTTGGGATTAGGGTACACAATATATTTTGTATGGTGTACCGAACTATTTGGCCACTTTGGCTGCTACGTACTATATGACGCTGACTGTACAAACGCCAACACAGGTAACTGACCATTCGTGAGTTTCATGACCCTTATTACAATGAGAATAAAGTGCACGAATGGTCAGTTGGCGATGGTACTTAAATACATTCAGACAGTAACAAAAACATTGTTTCGTAGGAACTTCGATGACAATATTATTAGAAAAATAAACCTACGAGTAGTATCGCGCCTCCTGTCGGCGGCCTGCTTAACTGGCTTCTATAATAAAAACTGTTTAGTTAATTTTCCAGCAGAAAACACTTCGGGCGCTGGCATTAGAAAAGTATGTGCGTAGGGAGTGTACAGCTGCTTCGCAATCGCCTTTAGTGCTGAACCCCAATTGTACTGGTTTAAATAAAGGTTGTAGTTTAGAAATGATATGCCGAACCGCGATTTTAGATGCAAGACGCCGAAGTGTTGTACCAACGGCTATTGGCCTCACTCTTTTTTAGAAAGAGTGGCGAGATCAACACTGAACAAGATAGGGACTATGTCAGGGTTAATATTGCCAAAGAACATTTTATTAACTAATTTTGTGATTGAATCAAGCAGTTGTTTCACAGCATCGCCCGCAGAAAGAGTATAATTAAATCTTTCAGGTGCCGGGGTAAGATACCGTGCAAGCCAGCTGCTGAATCGGTTTTAAATGAAAAGATGACATCAACAACGTCCTTACTATTGATTTGTAAGCAAGCCTGGCTAGGTTGGTGGATCCGGAAATTGTGGTGTTGAAGGAGCTGGGGGGTGCTTACTTTTTAGGACCAGAAAGGTCTCTGGTGTATCTGGTGACAGCACGTCGCTCGAAAAAGGAGGCGGGCTGCGCCTTTCAAGTGCCCGTCACTGATTTTAGTTTCAATACTCTTGCGGCAGTTGAACCAGGTTGAACGGTATGTCGAAATGTTTGTTCGCTGTGGACGGAGCAGAAGTTTGAATAGAGCAGTTGCTTTTAATGTTTTGCGTAAGAGAAATATGACAATAGAAAAAGGTTATCCCAGTCTTCGAGGCTGTTTTGTTCCGTGCATTTTTCAATGAGTTTGTAAATATGGGTTGCGACAGTGATTTTGGCGCCGCGAGGGATTCTTTTAACTATTCGAGTATTATTTTTAAGATTGCTGATATGAAGATGGAATGGTATGGAGACGTGTGGTTAGTGACCGAAGCCGCAGAGGGAGGAATCGGAGCAAGCACGTAGATATAGAAGTTCTAACGGCGGATGGGCCATCAGGATATCACACAATAAATGAATGCGCGAGCGAAACGAGCGCGAAATTTTTCTTTAGCAAAAAAAACGGCCAAGTGCGAGTCGGCCCGCGCACAATGAAGGGCTCCATTCCCACCACTACCACTCCACATGTGAAACCACTATCCTTTACTTCGAATCAAACAGTCTCATCTTCATAGGAAATTCACATGAAATCGATATCTCAAAAACTATTAAACCTAGACTTTTTCAGGTTTTCCTGTAATCTTTAGGTAAAGTAATATAAGTAATATTCATTTTCAAAATTGTAGTTAAGGCTTGTAGTTTCGGTGATCAATTTTCGTCTATTTTTTCAAATCACTTCAAAATTAATTATCAAATATTTATATAAAAAAATGAGTTTCTCACATGAAGACCTTTTATTTGATAGGTATATCTCACGATATAGTTTGAAAACTTGTTTTTATTTTCTAATTTACCCCTCAAAATGGATTCCACGAGTGATCCTTTTTTTTATACCACGCCTGTGAGAAACAAGCGTGATAAGGGTTCCGTTTTTTTTTCTTTTTGAGGTACGGACCCAAAAAACGCAAAAACGTAAATTGAAAGACAATGAGGTACCTCCATACATTTTGATAGAAGTGCGGAAAATATGTTCTTCATAAGTCCTGAGAGATCTTGCCACGAGCAATAGTAACTCAGAGTTTTACATCCTAAAGCACGATGTGGTTCTAGTTTCGTCATGTCCGTCTGTCGGTCCGTATCTCATAAGTAGGCATTTTAATCAAAAACTACACACAGCAAACAAAGAAATAAAATTTGGATTAAAGATGTTTTGTAAGACGCTGCGTAGTAAAATAACCAAATAATAAAATAAATGAGGGCACTCCATACAAGTAACTGAAAATAAAAAAAAAACTAGGTTAATGCCACATGGCACATCAATCGATCGGTCTTTAAAAATAAATATGAGATTTCTTAGCAGTTTTATTGATTAAGTGAATAGAATCGGAGATAATCGCTCCAAAAGTCACAATAATTGTGTTCGTCCCCTAACTTTCGAAACGTGGAATCAAAAAATATGAAGAAAAAAAAACATGGGCACTATACTATGTCCATAATTTTTTTCTTATTAAATACTGACACCGAAAAATGTTTTTTTATTTTATTTGTTTTGATGATGCGCACTTCTAAGGTTTGGAATTCTCTGCCGGTTCATATAACCTAGACCTTTTTAAGGCACGAGTGAATAGGCATCTTCGGAGTGAGCTCGCTTAATCGTCGGCATCATCTTTGCCCCCTGGCTAGATGCTGGCCAAAAGCAATCCCATTTATAATTTAAAAAAAAGATAGGTCTAATGGTTTCTAAGTCAGGTATCGCTGAAAAACTAGCTCGCCCTAAAAGTACCATGAGTTTCCTATAAAAATACGACCCCTCCTAACTCACAGTACATGATAGTGGTTCTAAACTAGGACCAGTAGCTATAGGTACAGAACCCCCCACTGCGCGCCGCCCAAACCGCACTTGGCCGCTTTTATTTAGTATGATATATGGATCATCCAAATCAGCGATCATCCATTCTTGCAACATCGTAAAACTTGAGCTTGTTGTGTACCACGCGAAAAACTGCGAAACTTTTTCACTTATTCTTGTTCTAAAAGCTAAAAGTCATAAACTGTAAGTTTGTCGATCGCAAACTGTAGTACTTTTTAAAGTTCATTAAATTTACATCAATTCTAGCCCAACTATGCAGCTAAGCTTTTTAGCTCTTTTAGGGAAGCAAAGCTATGACCCTTCCAAGATGGTCAGATTTCGCTGTCGAAAAACGCACGGTTTATGTTATGAATTTTAGAACAAGTTGCGAAATTTCGCAGTTCCTCGCGTGGCCGCGGGCTCAATAAATTATGCGATGCTGCTAATCTAGACTGTTAACACTACCCTACCCTCACTGATGCATACTACATACTATAAACCAGAAGTACATCGTGCTTTGCGATTTTAATGACGATTCCACTGGGTATAGGGCGAGTGCCAAGAATCGGGACGAGTGAAAATTACATTTCCTTTCCGGCTCTAGGAATAAACAGTGTACCATCGAGACCTAAGGGGGGGTCCGGACCCCCCAGACCCCCCCCCCCCTTATATACGTCCCTGAATCGGAGGGCTGCTGACTGGGAGGGTGGCATTTTGACTGTGGCAATTTCTGTGTGATTTAGTGAATATAAGTTCTCTTACACTTTTAAACTTTTCTGACACTGGCTACAAATATAATGATGTCCTCTCACCAGACTGGGTCGCGGACTGCATCCAAACAATTCCAATCTATTTTAAGATAACAATACCTATAAATTGTATAAAAACGAATGAAAACATAAATATAAATAAAAAAATTGACACTGGCACTGGATGTCACTTGGTAGCTTTTTAGTTGCTCGAACAGGTTTGATGCGCGCAGGCGCCAATTATGCGTCGTCCGGGAAACTCGAACTATCGGGCCAATAGAGTTTCGAATATCCGTCGAAATATGATGTGTCTTTTGGGGAGGCCTATGTCCAGCAGTGGACGTCATTCGGCTGACATGATGATGATGACGATGATGATCAGGGGGCGTACATTTCGTGCCGGTTGACGTCACGCCTCCATATAGGTGATCTTATTAGTGTTATTGTAATCACTTAATCATCATTCATTATTCAATAATTATGTATACATAGACTTTTTACAATTATGCCCCTGTAACAACCGCAATTTGCCTGTCACATCACAACTTTTAAAATACAACACTGAGTATTACTGCAAGTTTTTGTGACTGGTTCATGTGTAATACCAGTTATTACCAACAATTTAAGAAACAGAGAGAGTTTACGTTCATATTTAGATACAACATTCCTATAACTTGTTATAAAACTTGAAAAACTATGAGTTCCTCACCTGCTTATAAATTAAAATCTAAATAGATAAAAGAAGAAACTGACTGACTGATATATCAACGCACGTAGGTTCCTTATAAGGTCTAGGGGTGCACTAAGAAAGGATTTTTCAAAATTCAACACCTAAGGGGGTGAAATGGGGGTCCGAAATGTGTATGGGGAAACAAGATTGGCTGGACTATTTTATTCGAAACTTCACAGGAGTATTTCTAACGATAAATCAGTAAACACGTGTTTCAGGTTTTCTGAAAAATCAACCCCTAAAGGCGGAAATGTGGTGACTAATTCTGAAAATCGACATGGGTATTGTTTTTATGGTTTATTAGGTCGCTGATAACGAAAACAACAATGATTTTAAAATCCCACGCGGAGGATGTGAAATACCATCCCCCCTGTTGGGGTGCGAGGGGGATGAAATTTCTAAATATTAATATGGGTGTCGTTTTTATGGTTTTTTGGGACGTTAATAACGAAAATGGCATCGATTTTGAAATTTAATTTAATTTTGTGTATATGAAAATTTTTGAGAGTTTGTGCCAAATTGCAAGAAATAACTGTCTGACTGAGTGAGTCACATATCAACGCACAGCCGAAACTGCTGGTTCTAGAGATTCCAAATTTAGTATGTAGGTTCCTTATAAGATCTAGAGGTGCATTAAGAAATATTTTTTCAAAATTCAACCATTAAGAGGGTGAAATGGGGGTCCGAAGTTTGTATGGGGAATCAAGATTAGTTGGACTATTTTATTCGAAACTTCACAGGAGTATTTCTAACGATAAATGAGTAAACATGTGTTTTAGGTTTTTTGAGTAATCAACCCCTAAAAGGGGGAAATGTGGTGACAAATTCTGAAAATCGATATGGGTATATATTGTCTCTAAGGTTTATCGGGTCGCTGATTACGAAAACAACAATGATTTTAAAATCCCACGCGGAGGACGTGAAACACCTTCCCCTCTGTTGGGGTGCGAGGAAGTTGGAATGTCTAAATATTAATATGGGTGTCGTTTTTATGGTTTTTTGGGGCGTTAATTTCGAAATTAGCGTTGATTTTGAAATGTAATATTGCGGACATGAAAACTTAAAATTTTGTGCCAAATTGCAAGAAGAAACTGACTGACTGAGTGAGTGACACATAAAAGCACAGCCCAAACTGCTGGTTCGAGAGATACCAAATTTGGCATGTAGGTTCCTTATAAGGTCTAAAGGTGCATGAAGTGCCGTGAGTTCCCTATGAAGATAGGACCTTTTTTGATTGAATGAATTATTAATTAGTATATCATAAGTGGTTTTATTATTCAGTGCAGTCCGATACAATTTCGACAAAAATCGATATATGAGCGTCCGAGAGGACTCTTAATACGAATCCGAGGTAAACTTTGAATAAAGTAACGGCCGTATTGATTTTCTTCATTTCCGTTCCGATTTCGTTCAAAATCGATATCTGAGCGTCCGAGAGGTCCCTTAATACGACTCCGAGGTAAAATTTGGAAAAAGTCGCAGTCATATTGATTTTCTTCATTTCCTTCCCGATTTCGTTCAAAATCGATATCTGGGCGTCCGAGAGGTCTCGTAATATGAATCCGAGGTAAAATTGGGAAAAAGTGGCGGGCATATTGATTTTCTTCATTTCCGTCTCGATGTCGTTCAAAATCGATATCTGACCGTCCAAGAGGTCTCTTAATACGAAACCGAGGTAAAATTTGGAAAAAGTGGCGGCCATATTGATTTTATCAATTTCCGTCCCGATTTTGTTCAAAATGGATATCTAAAAGTCTGAGAGGTCTCGTAATACGAATCCAAGGTAAAATTTGGAACAAGCGGCGGCCATATTGTTTTTTTTTTTCATTACCATCCCGATTTCGTTCAAAATCGATATCTGAGCGTCCGAGAGGGTTCTTAATACGAGTCCGAGGAAAAATTTGGAAAAAGTGGCGGTCATATTGATTTTCTTCATTTCCAACCCGATTTCGTTCAAAATCGATATCTGAGCGTTCAAGAGGTCCCCTAATACGAATCCGAGGTAAAATTTGGAAAAAATGGCGGCGATATTCATTTTTCTCATGTCCCGATTTCGTTCAAAATCGATATCTGAGAGTCTGATAGGTCTCCCTATACGAAGCCGATGTAAAATTTGTAAAAATTGGTGGCCATATTGATCTTCTTCATTTTCGTCCCGATTTTGTTCAAACTCTATATTTGAGTGTCCAAGAGGTTTCGTGATATGAATCCGAGGTAAAATTTGGCACTCCATATAGGCGTGTGGGATATCTATGGATTGGCTTTTTAAAACGACATAGAGGTTTCTATATTTTTTTCATTTAAATCAACCTTTATATTAGTATTACATACTAGCAGCCCGGCCCATACAAATAATTAACAAATAGTTATTTTATCATCAATAGTTTTCGCAGCGCACGCGATTTAAAGAATATTTCTGGTATTGTTTTTACACCTTGGGTTACATTATTGGATTTTAGTATGAATCCTTAAATTTTTCAAAATATAATATAGTCCAAGTCAATGTCGCCCGAGAATAGTGTAGCTTCCCAACAGTGAAAGAATTTTTGAAATCGGTTTTGTAGTTTCGGAGCCTATTTAATGCAAACAAACAATCAAATCTTTCCTCTTTATGATATTAGTATAGATTAGCTGTCTAAGTCGTAAAAATTGAGTCCCCCTCATAGTAATTTCCAAACTATGAAGTTTAAGATTCTAAATAAATTTAGATGGTGCATATTAGTAAATATTTTCATCGACTTTTGGTTTTAACAAGATATTAGGTTTACCATTTTTTGAGATATCGTTGAAAAGCAGTCTTGCCCAAACAAAAGGACTTAAGTGCCGTGAGTTTCCTATAGCGGTTTTAAATATGGACTAGTAGGTGTCCGTACGGAAACCTTCTTTGTGCGTGATCCGACACTTGGCCAATTTTAATTTAATATTATGGACATGAACATTCTTGATAGTTTGTGCCAAATTGCAATTCAATCGATCCAGTAGTTTTAAAGCAAATCGGCTGTAACAGACGGACTGACAGACAGCCACACGTGAATTAGGAATAAGGGTCTCTTTTGCTTTTGAGATACGGAACGAGCCCCGCGTATCCTAACATATTTTTGGGTATGATGTGATAGCTTTAGAGGGGTTAGTCAGGAATAACTATGATTCATTAACAGATGAACAAAAGTCAGTATACGAGCAAATAGTAAAGAATGCGAATGGAAGTGAGGCCAAATTTTCTTTTTGGATGCTCCAATGGGAACTGGCAAAACCTACCTATTAAATTTAATTTTAGGAAAAATAAGGGTTACACGTAATACTGAATTAGCCGTATTTCTGTATTTCAAAGGACCAGAGTTTATGACCGCTGCTTGGTCGTTACTTCTATTGGTGTTACACTAGTACACAGATACTTTTACTAAGGGCCATTTAAGACATGCTTTTATTTCATCGGCTCTTTCCCCTTCGGCCTCTTGGAAATGTATAATAATAGTTTTCGATCCTTATTTTTGCCAAAATCAAATGAAATTCAACAGTTTGCCGGTTCTTAGAATGTATACTGACTTTTCATCTGTTCATCTATATTATATAATCACAATCACCAAACTTCGTACACCGAAACCCCCAGAAAGTAACAACTACTTTTCTGGAAACCGCATCTAAATCGGTTCAGCCAATCGCGAGATAATCGTGGATAAACATACATACATACCTACATACGTACGGGTCAAACAGAGAACCTCTTTTTTGTAGACGGTTAAAAATTATGCTTAAAGTACGCGGGCGAAGCCGCGGGCAAACGCTAGTTCTAAAAAAAAAGAAATCCTTTCTACTCTTCGGATGCACTAGGCAGTGTTTTAAAAAACGACCATTATAAAATTTATAAATGCATGATTAAATGATTGATGATTAATGATTGATAATTACCATAACAACAATTGGAATCACCTATATCCAATATGACGTCAATTTTACGTCACCGGGACGAAATGTACGCCCCCTGATGATGATGTCCCAAAGAGTAAAGAAAGTATAATAGGCCCTGATACACTGTGCGCTCAGGGCGCTGGTAACATTTGTCATATAAAACCGTTGACAGCGCTCATACGAGTATGATAATTGAGAATATGCGATATGTGCTTCGCGCGCCATAATATCAAAATCATTGTCCTTAGAATCTGATCCGGGAAGCTGACGAGAACTGCTGGTTAGTGTGATATCAAAATGTATACGTGTACATTTATTTATTTAAACTTTATTGAACAAAACAAATAATTTATACTAATATTATATTATAAAGCTGAAAAGTTTGTTTGTTTGTTTTTTTGAACGCGCTAATCCCAGGAACTAGGTACTGGTTCGAATTGAATTAGTACATTACGATACAAGTGCAGAAAACAGGAAATTCGCAACGAGTGGTGATAAATAGAAACACGACCGGAGGGAGTGTTTTAAATCGACACGAGTTGCGAATTACCTGTTCGCACGTGTATCGTACAACGTTTTACAGTACATATGGCTCTTTAAAGTTTCGACATATGCACGTAATCTGCCGATTATCGCACTTGTGCGGTAATCAAGCGCCATATGTACCATAAAAATATTTTTGTGTTGGATAGTCCATTTATCTAGGAAGGCTTTAGGCTTTATAACATCACGCTGCGACCAATAGGAGCGAAGACGCGGACGAAATCGCGGGCAACAGCTAGTCAGGTATAAATTTGACTCGACGAACTAGTCATAGGGCAATAGATTTTTAAAAACATCCCATCAAATGTCGATGTGCGTCAATGTGCGTTGACAGCAATTGACAGCTGTTTTACCAAAACTACGACCGTAATTTTTGGACTAATTTCATGTAAATTTCATTCAAACTCCACTTATGGTGGTGAAGGCTAACATTAAGGCCGACGTAATCATTCTAGGATGCAGTCTTCCGGGCATAGTGACCGCTCACAAGCTAAAGAAGACATTCGGAAAGTCAATGGATATCGTAGTACTAGACTTGTCAACTCCCGGCAAGGATATTTCGAAAGGAAACGTAGCCTTTCAGGTTTATGATGATGACGACGACGACGGCGACGATGATGATAATTCAGAAGTATCGTTTGACAAATTTATCGACAACATTGCGAGAGACTACCTACTCCGATTCGCCAAAGAATTCGGTCTACCTCTGCCAGATGCTATAGCCAACCCAAGGCACACAAGGTCACCGCTAAATAAAGTCTTCCAATACTCTGATGGGAGCACGGTTCAGAGCACTACTGATTATCACGAGTTCGATTTTCTGAATGTAGTGGAAAGATTCGAGTTAAATCAATATCAGAACATGCTCGACCAGAACGCGAGAGACTTGTTTCAGCCCAGGCGATTTAAGGGGGTGACAGACAGAAGAAATCTTTTGTATTTCGATAAGACTACGATGGAAAACCATCTCTGCAGAGCTCTGTTCTTTTCCAATTCGAGGGAAGTCATGAGGATGATGGTGAGACTAGTTTGTGGGGCTCCATCACATTCGGTGTCTGTTCTTTTCTACCTGCATCAGTGTCATAGAACGTCCTCTGTGAGGAATCATTTAGATGGAAACAATACGAGGTTTCGTGAAAAACTGTTAGGGTACTGTAGAAAGCATTTCTCTAACATGTTGCATAAAAGCGTAGCGGATATTACTGTTGTAGCAAAACCTATTCAAAAAATACGGTCAAATTCTGACGAGCAAGTCATTTTGGAAACCATCAAGGGCGATACAAACTACATTTGCAATTTATTAGCGATGGCTTTAAAACCCGACGAGTTACTGAAGATAGCGGT
Organism: Notocelia uddmanniana; assembly: GCA_905163555.1. Taxonomy (NCBI): domain Eukaryota; kingdom Metazoa; phylum Arthropoda; class Insecta; order Lepidoptera; family Tortricidae; genus Notocelia; species Notocelia uddmanniana. The sequence continues at coordinate 6,145,402 of LR991057.1, forward strand.
TGAAGAACGGTTCTTGAGTAGCAATGATGCTGCAGCGGTTGGGGCCATGCTGCCCGGGAAAGTTGTCAAGTTCAGAATTCAGTATCAACAGAATTTTTGGGCGAAGCAGGGATTTAGTGGCGACATACTAAGTATTCGTGGCCCGATCATTTGGGCCATGGAGCGTCCACATTTGTCAGGTACGGATAAGTTCGCAGGTCTAGTAGGATATCTGATAGTAAGAGAAGGCGTCAGCAACTCCAGAGATGCAGTGTTGGAGCAGCTGACGAATCTATTTGGAGAGGAAGCAGCGACGCCTCTCGTTTATACAGAGAAAGATATTTCAGATATTTTCGTGCCGCGTTGTGGGGATTATTTAGCACTACGACACCTTACGTCATCGATAAAGCCTTACAGCGTAGTAGAGTGGGGGGCTTTGGATGTGTTTGCTGATGGTGACATAGCAGCTGCTTTAGAAGCGGGACACAACGCATACCTCCATCTAGTGAGCTGCTTGCGGCCACAAGCGTCGACGTACGAAGACTTGGAGCTGGTCAGTTCACCGACGATCCTTGACGACGGACCTATAGCCCGCTGGTTTCCGGAACTCAACTATATCACCACCGTGAAGGTAGTTGTATACACCACTGTACTCGTCATTGGAATAAAATTAATTCGATCTTATATGCAGAAATAGCGAATGCGTCTAATTATCATATTATCAGTGAGAGTCCTTTCAAAATATTATGTTAGGTAGGTACCATCCATTTTTTAATCAGTTGTACTTTATAATTTTGTTTTTATTTGTTTTTTTTTTTTATTGTTTACTGTAGATACATGAAAATATATGTTGAATATCTTTTGCAGTTGTTTGTAAAATATTATAATATAATAGAACAATAATTTATTATATACGAGCCGCAAAAAAACAAAAATAGTTGCCAAAAACCCTATACCTGTTTTAATTACGTAAGTAATACCTATACGACTAAATCAAAACGGATGATGCTGTACACTCGCAGACAAACAATACGGGTCGGTAAATACCGTAATATTTCCTCAAATATGACGGTATTTACCGGTCTTTATTTAATTTTACATTTAAACTGCAAAAATAACAGTTAAAAACCGGCCAAGAGCGTGTCGGGCCACGCTCAGTGTAGGGTTCCGTAGTTTTCCGTCCGTCACATTAAGTTGACATATTAAGTACAGAAACACAAAACCTTTGAAAGCACGTCATTTCATTGTGATTTTGTAGAAATGACAGGTACAATAAACACCTGTTTATACGGTTAAATTACAAACTTAGTTCAGAAATTATTTTTGTATTTTTTTCAAAAACTATTCAACCTATCAAGTTCAAAATAATTTTCCTACAAAGTTTTTATAAAGTTCTACTTTTGAGATTTTTTTCATATTTTTAAAACTTATGGTTCAAAAGTTAGAGGGGGGGGACACATTTTTTTTTACTTCTGGAGCGATTATTTCCGAAAATATTAACATTATCAAAAAATGATTTTAGTAAACCCCTATTTATTTTTAAATACCTATCTAACAATATATCACACGTTAGGGTTAAAATGAAAAAAAAAATCACTCCCCACTTTACGTATAGGGGAGGTACCCTAATAAAATATTTTTTTCCACTTTTTATTTTACCACTTTGTCGGCGTAATTGATATACATATTAGTACCAAATTTCAGCTTTCTAGTGCTAACGGTCACTGAGATTATCCGCGGACGGACGGACAGGCGGACGGACAGACGGACGGACAGACGGACGGACAGACATGGCGAAACTATAAGGGTTCCTAGTTGACTACGGAAACCTAAAAATGACGTCAAAACGTTTAAATTGGACTCGTAAAAACCCTTGAAAAAAACAACGTTAACGGAGCGAGATATCGAAAAAAAAAAACATTTTTGGGTATTGATATTTTTATGATAGGATCCTGGAAATTGTTTATGTAGTTGGGTATATTATATAAATAAATCTATTCTAAAATTAAAAAAAATACATACTTATATAGCGGTTATTTAATTTAGGGTTACCATAAATTTTTGACCGCGAGTGTATTTACACGCATTGGTGACCCCCGCGTGCCATCACCGCGTCACAAAAACATATATACTCGTATAACCAAACTTAAATGGACGTCGTACCGCAGACAGAGTACCCTGGCCTTCACCGCCTTAGAATTCTAAGTGTGCTGCACTGTCGAATGTGGGTCTTTCGCTGACCTCCGGTCAATGTCAGTAACGAGGCCGCGTGTGTCACTGTGTCATCTTCGTACAAGTAGGTGACCAGTTCGCGCGTATTTGGGTTATGCCATGAAGTTTCGGCTGTGTTAAAGAATGGAGGTGTTCCCAATTCTGCTGTAAAGGAAGGCTAAATTGAAGATGGAGTGACCATAGCCAATTTTCTACACCGAAGACAGTCACTTCTTAACCCTTTTCCAGGCCGCACCAATCTAAAAGGCTTAACAAAAAATAAAATATATCTATATTTAAAATAGTTAATACGGTGAATCATTTCAAAATGAGTCACTTTTTACGATAATCCAATCTAATTTGAGCCTTAAAACAGAGAATTAAGATTTAAATTATATTGACACGTATGTTGTTAACCCTTTAGTGGGTAACGGCAAGATATTTGGCGTCATAGGCCACAACACATTTTAATTATTTTCTCAGTGAACGCGTTGTTAGTTAATATAAATTGTAGTTAGTATTAGATAATATACACGTACCAATCTATAAAAAAATCAGAGCCTTTAAAATTTGTTCCATCTCTTGTAAAATGTTAACTCTTTGGCTAGATCTAAGATTTTTTTATATTAAGTACATTTGAACAAAAATCTACCTAAAAAAATGTTACCCCTTATTTTGCTGATAATATTAATTCTCATATTTCAAACGTCAAACTAATGTAATAAGTTAAAAACTTATTTTATATTTATTTTAACTTATTTTAGAAAAAAAAATGCCTACAACTTTCTGTCGCACTATGAAAATGGGTAATTTATGACATTCATTGATCGATAGTGGCAAACATATTGCCGTCTAATAACTTTGAAATGACAATAACTAGAATAAAAAAATAATCCTCGCTTAAAATTAATAAAAAAAATACGTAGATTGTACGTGCTTGCAAACTATTAAATAGTTGCATTAAAAAAAATGATCAAAGGGTGTGGTCGATAAATCGTACTATATGCCTGTAAAAGAGAGATGATTACTTATCTCTACAACTTTTGAAAATAGGGGAATGTTAATAAAAGTACATAAATTAAGGTTTTTCTAAGTGGTAATCAAAAAAATTACAAAAAGAATAAGTGAAAAAATCGATGAAAACGGTACCCTCAAAATAGTAGGTTGGCGAGATAGCGCTGCGCCAGTACTACCAGTACGATATTATTAATTGACCAAAGGAGCGAAGCGTTTCGTTTCAGCTTGGTCAAAAATGCTTTCGTATGTCTGCCCGGACGTCTGGATGTCCGGCTGTTCTCAACCTAAAACTATTCTTGTGAAACTTTGCGTGCACTTGAGCAGGCTCGATGTGGTTTGCTTTTTGTCGATTCAGTCGTTGGATTTTCTTTTAAAATGGTCGAGAGGGGTTGGTAAAGTAAAATATATCACTCGCGAGCTATATAGCTCACAGAGCCACTAGTTAAATAATATGGCAAATAGCGCCTACAGTTTTACCGAAGGCAATAAAATTTTAGGAATGATTGCTTTATTTTACTGATAGGCGTTTCATTATTCATGACATTTGTCGCGGACCGCGGTAGATGATTTTTAACACCCGATGCATGCGGATCGCAAAGGAGTACCTAAGTTGTTGGTAGATAGATAGTTGTTAGTAAGTTGTTAGAAAGTCTAAAATAACAAACATGTATTTAATATTAGGAAATTGTCCTTCAAACTACATAAAATTTAGTAATCCTTCTAACATAATACTTATAAAAAAAAGGTTTGAGCTTTGAAGTGTGTTTTGTAGGAAAATATGAGTTTGAGCCGATGCAGCAAACCACTTGCTCAATGTGTTTTCATGTACTCAAACATATAATATAATCAAACCAGTAATTAACTACCAATTTGCTTGAAAAAATTCTCATTAGAAGCACAGAATATATAATAGTACATTAGAAGTTAGAACGTTTAATCAATTTATATTTCACTTTACTTTCGAGGACAATTTCTACCAACCTATTTGAGCAGCTACAAAAATACATGTGTTATTTTAGACTTGTTTAGACTACTGTCTATTCTCTAACTTGTATCAAATCGGGGCCGGACAGTTGGGTACCTTTGCTTGTAAGGTAATTTACCTTGATAAGACAACCATTATAATATAACATTATCTAATTTGTCCTGCTAGGCGGAAGTAGGCAAAAACAGTGATTGACGTACAATAATTGAACGGAAGAGGAAGATCTTTCCACTTCAACGGATCGCCGACTGTCGTAAATATTTACTCGTAGTATTTAGCTTAATTAGATAGTCATTAAGAAATATATCATGTCAAAATTAATTGTCAAAAGACATGGACAGCACAGCACTTCTTATTACTTATCTGAGGGTACATTAACCCAAACATACTTACTTATTATACTCTTTGGGGTGTTTCACAAAGTTCTAGAAAATATAGAATGGAAATAATTAGATACTTCAAAGAAATTTTAATTTTAAAGAATACGCAACGCGTATGTGATACCTCTGGATTTGCAAGCGTCTACAGGCTAAGGTGACCGCTTACCATCAAGTGGGCCGTGCGCCATCACCGACGTGGTATAAAAAATGACAATTTGAATTTTGATCTCCGACCGGTGTCACCCGATAGGCTTCATTTGATTCATCACTTTTGCATCGTATTTATATTTCAATGTGTTTCGCATTAAATCATTGGGTGTATAAACTAGGCCGCTACACACGTTACACAATAACTGACAACTTAAAAAAGTTGAAAAACCCCTGAGGCCCCGATATTTTCATTTCATGCAAGTCTAAGAACAGCTGGGAAAGCTGCTTTCTAATAAAAAATAATCGCATTCAAATTGCTGAAACGTTTAAGAGCCATAATGCCACAGACAGACATACACATAAACAGATACACACGTTACACTTTTAAATTGAAATTTCCTAGTTATTGCCTATCAGCACAGTAGTGGCGAATTTACCAATACGTGTAGGCTAGGAAGAGACTGAAGCCTAGAGCGGCCGATTTCAGGGGCGATAGACTTGGGGCCAAACTTTTTGTCTAACTTATATCAGTGGCACCATCGAATTGTACAGATCTAGCGTGTGTAAATCTGCCACTGCCTATCAGTGCGGCTACCGGCAGAGACCAATTTGTAATGCTACTTACTTAAGATCTCCGAAGCGCAAATCAAAATAAAGAACGCATTGCTTCCGCCATTCATAGTTGACGTAAATCGTCAACTATGAAAGATTTTATGGATCGATAGTCATCATTTCCCAAAATTTGATGGAACAAATCATTGCTGTCTAAGTACATATGTCCGTTTCGAATCCTCGAATAAATGGAGTTCTGTCACGTGCTGTCATGGACCACTTAGCTCTTCATAAAGCTACACCGACCACTGCAATGTATATGTTATACTTATAGCATGGTCTAAAGAAACAAGATCTGCTACTGCGAATCTTGACACAAGTCTTCGTCACTGTATAACCTGTACACACACGAACTCGCACTACGCCACGGCCTCCAACCACTGATAGGCTCGATAGCATTGATGACGTAGGGCAGACTGGGGCAAGATGAGATATCTAAGACAAAACTCGTTATACAAGGAAAATTAAACTTTAATTACATTCTTTAACAAAAGAGGTAACCATTATACATTTCTCTCTTATAATTAAACGTTGTAGCATGCATAATCACATTAATCACAAAACTTTTTTTGGAAAATAAAGTAAAAATAAACTCGGCAAATTTCCCGTTTTGCCCCATAACTGGGATAAGATGGGAAACGCTGCGAGGCAAACGAGTACGCTTTTTAATCGGGTAGACAGCGTTCACAAATGTGTGCCTCTTCGTCTTCCTCATCTACTCCGGCACACGAATTATGCGCCCAACCGTGGCACACGCTGCAGATGACCCAACCTTCGGTTGAATCTGAGTATAAGTACCCACAATAGATGCAAGGATAGTCATCATCCTCGTTTTGCCCCGATCATTTTGCCCCGATCCACACGTAGGTAAAAAAGATGACGCAATTCTAACCTCAAACTTTACCGGCGAAAAAATCTGGTTTAAATTTAATGTTTTGGACTACTATAATAAGCTCGGGATTGAAATAATACATTAACACAGGTACTTACATGTCTGTGCAACAGATTTCGAATCAAATATCGCGTAATAACACTTGCAATATCACTTTTTTCTCTCTGCAACGCAAAAACGAGTTCTAACCTGTCCGCTCTGCTTGGACGCACTAGCGGAGAGTGAAGTTCGTTACCGCTCCGAACACGATTACTATTCACGCACACAAGCTTACTTCCCGTGCTGCCCCGAACTTCATCTTGCCCCGGTCTCCCCTAGACTTGTGTCACTCCCACACTCTTCGGTTACGTGTAGTTACAAGGTGTGTAGGGAAGCCACAGTAAATCATGGAACCCTTTAGATTTTTCCGGTTCACGAACTAGAATACTGCCCGAGGTATTATTATTAATTAATAATAATACGTCGTTAGTCGGGCAGTATTAACTAACTAACCTCTTACATCGTTCTGTACTTTCCTTACATAAATTCGCGCCTCTATTCCCAAACCTTCTTAGCAACTGTACCTACTTAATAGGTTTAAAATAAAAATGTGATATTGCAGTGACAGGTGGCTAGCCAATCGCCCACAACACAGTTCAACCCAGTTCCTATAGTCGATATCGAAGAGCTATTATATTAATCTGTGACTTAAGATTAATTAACATTAGCAAGAATTTCCATTTAATTTTCATTACATTGCGGGCCTGCGGGCTACCGAGGTAAGACAAGGACGATCAAACACTGCAATGTAATGAAAATTGCTTGCAAGTTCTTGCAAATATAATTCGGCGTTTACGTGGGCCTTTACCTTTATTACATCACCCACATTAAGAAAGGGGATGGTTCACTTCTAATCCGACCCCACACTGGGATCCTCGTACAGCAAAGAGCAGAAGAAAGTTAACACTTTTGCATGTTAATCCATTGTGGTAAGGTATAATATTAAGGCATCCCCAAGTCAATAAAGTGTCGGCAACGCACTTGCGATTCCTCTGGAGTCTACGTCTATAGGCTACGGTGTCTGCTTAACATCAGGCAGGCTGTAAGCTTGTTTGCCACCGTCGTAGTATAAAAAAAAGATTATATAGGTAGCCGAGTTTACTCTATCGGCTCTTAAGAACTGCAGTCTCAGGGTTCGTATAAAATCATTACATACATACATAAACTCACGCCTATATTCCCAAAAGGGGTAGGCAGAGCACATGAAAATAAATTTTCAGTGCCACATTTAGCAGTTGCAGGTTTATAGTTGGAGAAAATGTGATATTGCGGTGACAAGTTGCTAGCCCATCGCCCACATCACACTTCAACCTGGTTCCCATAGCCCCCTACCCCTGGGCTGGTTACCCGTGTGGTGCCGGTTTAGAATAGCAGCACCCCCTCTCTTCTCTTGGGTGTCGTACTAGCCTTAACTTGGCAGTTTTCTATGCAGTATGTTATAATACCATAAAAGCTGTTGGATATTTAAGAAAACTGCAAGTTAAAGCTCAAAATGCATTAAGCCGCTGTCAATTAGTTTTACTGTAAACAATGTAGTGCCGGACTTAGCACCATTTCAGAGAATCTACGGAAATTGGCACCAATTTAGATCTCATTTCTTTTGTCGGTGAAGACTACAACCAAGCATCGCATATTCTTAATATTGAACTTGGCTCCCATTTTCACATTTATGTCTTTGATAGGTTAGATTTTTATGGTAATGTTTCACGGCTCATAACGTCCGGTTTCTGCCGTAAAACAAGTTAATAAAACCTATCGTGCTCGCTGGGATTAGACTGTACAAAATGAATCGTGAATTGATAGGCTGAACGAATTTCGGAAGCGTACGCACAAAGCGCAAGTATCGAATTGATCTAAAGCCAAAGAGTAATAGGTACACTAATGAAAACAAATTGATTATGGACAAAGTGCCGCTCATAATAAGATTTTACTTCGGTAAATTGAGTACAGGGTTTCATTCGTTTTGGTTCTAATGGTAAAGAGTGTCGTTGTGCATAGTGATGAGTGATTCGACCGTCTTCACACGAGGCCTATTTACCGACTGAGGATGAGGCGGTTCTGTTAACATTGCCGAAGTTGTTAAATTCGCATGTGGTCTGTTGAAACCCACGTCCAAGAGACTAAATTAACGAGTTGAGCTCAGCAGCAGAAATTGCTACGCGGGCCTAGTTCTCAAAGAGATCATCTCCACACTGCATCTAATCTCAAGAGAATAAAGATCTGTGTACCTATATCAATCCGAGCGTGTTATTTTGCTACTTGTGTTGCTGACTGAACATAACTTTAGTTTAATCTATCTCCTCCTCTCTTACTCATTACTCATTCTCTCTCTCGTCCTCTTTCCGGTCTCCCTCTAGTATTTATTTATATTATCTACATATTCTGGTTCGTCCGATAAATACTTACTTACCGCCGCGTGTGATCGTGTGAAGACCCTTTTACATGACAATGATATGCATCTGATTATGATAGTGCGTATACTTACGTAACTACTTTCAATTTATTTGACCGAGTTTTTAATGAGAACAAGAACAGCAATACTTGAAGCCCAAAGGACGTCTAGAAGGCGATATCAGCTCACCAGTACTTCGGTGTACGGGAATCATTTTTCCCCTAGGATAGAGCTGATGGAGCGGTCAAGTATGTACTTGTCTATCCTAGTTAGTTAGTTCTTACTGGGCATTTTCGGCAAGTCGACATCCAGCGTGCCTATTTTGCGTGAAAGGGGTAGCACTACTCTAACCACCCTAGCTCCTGTATGAAATTTACCAATGCTTTGATATTGTTTACTGCTTCGTGCAGTGTGTTCGGAGTTCCTATAGGTATGTGCTTTTTAACCGACTTCAAGATTTCAAAAGACGAGGTCATCAATTCGGTGGTATGTTTTTTTTTTAAATGTTTGTTACCTCAGAACTCCGTCATTTCTGAACCGATTTTGAAAATTCTTTATTTTGATTGTAAGTATATGTATCCAAGTTGGTCCCGTTTTTGTCAAAACGCAGTTCTGATAATGGGATCCATGAGGAATCGAGGGAAGTCCTCAAATCTTGAAGGCAAACATTTCCATACACAAAAGTGACATTTGATGAAGTGGAACTGCTGATGATGATCAGAACAGAACGCTTCAACGACGAAAAGTTCACGTTTGGCGATGGGTACTCCTGGCAGTGTTTGTTAGGCAAGTTCTATTTTCACGATTCATTTTTGTCATGCTCGACATCTGATGATGGGATCCATGAGGAATCGAGGGAACTCCTCAAATGTGAAAGGAACACATATAGTGATTTTAGTATTTTTATGAACTAATCATGCATTTTCATACAAAAAAGTGACATTTGATGAAGTGGAACTGCTCATGATGATCAGAACAGAACTCTTCAACGACGCATAGTTGGAGTTTGGTGATTTGTTCTTTTCGTTATGTTTGTCAAGCAAGCTAGGTTTTCAAGACATATTTTTGTCAAGCTCGAGTTCTGTTCTGATGGAGGATTCCGTGAGGAATTGAGGGTACTTAGTCTTCTACTATTATAAACATACTTATAGCCATTTTTATTTCATTGTATGGAATCTAAGAGTGCATCATCTAAGTATAATAATCTTTCACCGGCCTCCCCCATTGAAGTCGGTTTTTTTTTCTTAAAAATTATTACTGTATACTTCTACCTGCTTTTAGTCCAGTAGAATATGTTGTGTGTCTAGCCTATAGGAGTGCCTAAATCAAGGTATAGATTGAATTATGGACCTCTTAGTGGCTCTAAATAATTCCGTCCATGATCGGGGGCTCCATATGGTCGACGCTGTTTCTAGTTTCTAGCGTCGATTTTGAAGCGGGTAGCCTCAACCACACTGTAAGTACAGTGCTATAAACACTAGTGGCTCTGTGAGCTGCAGACCTCGCATTTTTTTTCGAAAACGGACTCGACAAATATTTTGTAAAGTTATCGAAACTATCGATTTTTGGGTCATTACTTGGGTGTTTCTTCCAAATCAGTTCCCGATCACTATTTTGTCGAAGTGGAAATAGATTTTGGTGGCGTTTTGGGTTATTTGGTAGAAATACGGGACCGCTAATACCAACTAACTCAGAAATGGCACCGAAATCTACAACCAATTCGTCAAAAACGTGTCCACAAAAGTTAAGCGTCATTAGATTACGAGTAGATGCGCTCGACGTAAGAATAATAAGAATTATTAATGTCTCTTTTACGAAAAAATGTTTAGACTATTCAAATTACAATTTTAACTTAGTATTCCTTAAACGTTTTGAATTGATATTAAGAACTATTAATTGTTAATAGGTTCCTGATAGATTCATTGCCACGGGTAAATCAATGAGTGACCGACTTCCGAAGGAATTCCCATCAACCGTTTGACCTATCCTAATTGAGTGTAATCTAGATTGGATGCAATTGAACGGACACGCCGTGACCTCATAAGTGTACCTCAAGGCTACAACGCGTCTAGAACAGGTATCCTGTATATACTAGAGCATCATGATATAGTCCTTCACAAACTCTAATTCCTTCCAGGGGTTCTTTAACACTTTGACAGTCACACAGACAGGATTCCCTTGCCGGTACCGGTAGACAAGCCGCACGGCGCACAAGTCCGGGTACCGCAAATTGGCCCCACACTTTACTGTTTGAAAAAATACAAGTGGAGCTCACAGAACCATTTCAGCTTTTGTATGAGGTCACAAATAAAAGAACGTGACCGTACAAGAATTATTCTAATTCGTCTTTCCATTGATAGTATGGTGGTAAAAGCTTTTCCAGAGCTGAAGGCAATGACTGTAAAGGCGACCAATGTCGTGTAACTAATCGCAATAATACCAAGACCACAGGGGGATGGGCAGCAGCATCCCTAGAGTGCAGTGGAGATACTGCGATCGGCAACCCGCATGCCAAGCCTGGCGATTATGGCATTTACGTGGAGTATGAAATTTGGGGAGCCCTATATTCGGCAGTGAACGTCCTCCGGCTGATATGGTGGTGTAAATAATAATAATTTGACTACATGCAATATTTTGCTCATATTGCAGCCAACTGGGGAAGTACTTCAACCACAGCCTTATAGAAGAGCTCCTTGCAGGGCCGGATTAGCCCATAAGCAAATTGCTTAGGGCATCACGCCTGGGGGGGGGGGGGCTTTTTTATCCATTTTTTAAATCATACGTGTAATAATTACAAAGACATTATATACTTAGCCACTATAGGAAACCTTAGAGTATTCTTAAGATATTTGAAAATTTGACTGTATTTAACTCAAAGCCAACATTTTCATTTACTACCCTCTCTGATTTGTATCAATGGTAGGTAGTTGATCATTTCAGGTATAAGAAAGTATTTCAAGCCCATTATGTTGCAAAAAAATATATATTATTGGGGGACAATATTGCACAAATAGTCCTAAACTAAGAAAAGCTTGTAGTATGGGTACTAGACGACGATATACATACTTATATAGATAAATACATACTTAAATACATAGAAAACATCCAAGACCCAAGAACAATTATCTGTAATAAATGCTCAAATAAATGCTCTGGCCGGGATTCGAACCCGGGACCTCTAGAAAATAATAATAATAATAAATATAAATAATAAAATAATATATAATAATAATAAATATATATATATATATATACATATAATATATTTTTAATTTTTTTGATAATAATATAATATATTGACAAATATTTTAAATAAAATAAGTTATGATTTTTTTAAGCCAACGAGGTAGAAAATTCGAAAAACACCTTTAAAAAATTGTCAAAAACACCTAGGCAATAGGGATCTAAAAAAAATTGGGACACTCTATTTGGACCATCCTGTAAAGAGCCATGCTACTTAAAAACGTTAGACTCATAAACTATTTTCCGCGAATTTAATACCCGTAAAAGTCACAAGACACATTTCAATAAATAAATATAAACAACGCTTAGATTTTTATTGTATGTAATACCAACTCCCCATATCTCTATCGTCTTTCATAAATATTTTAAGGTGCGTAATGAACTATTTCGTTGTAATAGATCCGTTAGTTTTTTTAAAGACCGATACTAGGTTACTTATGGATAGGGAGGGGGGGCCCACAGGCGTGGATTGCTTAGGGCACCATGGCTCCTTGTTAAGATTGAGCGACCCGCATTTGTCTCTAGCTTTTGACACAATGAATTCTTAAATTAATAAAGATCGGCAACAAGCTTGCGTCTCCTCTGGAGTGACTTATAGGCTATTGTCTGCTTTTAAGAGGGCGCAGTACAATCGGTGTGGATCGGTTCTCCATACAAACGTATTTATGCTCTCATTTTAAAACGCCATGCTAGAATAACATGAATTGCTAGAAATTGTAAAAGAAAAAAAATACAGCGGCTTTTTGAGTTTTTTACGGCTTGTATGAAAACCTTAATAATCGCTGTATTTTTTCTCCATTATAATTTCAAGCAACAGAAACTATGGTCCGACCTAGATATGCCGGATCCCATTGTGTATACAAAGTTTCATGTTATTCTAGCCTGGCATTTTAAAATGAGAGCATACATACGTTTGTATGGAGAACCGAGCGTACTGCGCAGTCTTAATCAGGAAATACTGTTTGTTTGTCATGCCGTGCTATAAATAATATTGATGTTTTCATTGATACCACCTGTGGTAGAGAGAGTACCTGTACTTAAATTTTACATCTTCCGTATGACAGGAAGTGGCATTATCTTCACGCGTTGCTGATGTAAGCGTATTACAAGCACGCCACAAAATTTCTCCATGTAAGTGTCAATTTTAGTTTCAGGGTTCACCATGCTGATTACTTTTACTTCCTAGATCCTATAACCACTGAGGAAATTCTGTCAAACAAACGAAACAAGCTAGAGCTTTATGCTCTAAGCATATCCTCTTTTTTTTTTTATTAAAAATGGGGTTGCTCTTGGCCAGCATCTATCCAGGGGGCAAAGATGAGGCCGACGATGAAGCGAGCTCACCCAGAAGATGCCTATTCACTCGTGCCTTAAAAGTAAAGGCAAGTAAAGGGTACGTTGTTTGCTTTTTGTTTGTATTATAAGGATACCTTTTGGCAGTGCCGTAAGTCGCTTCTTCCGTAACGACGCAATGGTTACCTTTTTGCGGTCACCATTTGGCGCAACTGTCGACCAAGGTCCAGCTGTCAAAGTTTGTTATCACGTTAACAGATATAATCGGCGTGAAAACAAAGTTTACATTTAAACCATATTTAAGTAAAAATATCGAGCAAACTGCACTGTTGTGCAGTCCCGTTTTGTTCGGATCCAAAGAGCACACAAGTTTCCGAAAGATATAGGTACCTACTATCTCAAAGCACTAACATTCATTGACCCGTAACTCGTAAGTATATTTTGCCATAATTAATCTCAGGTATTGCAAAATATTCACTACATAATTCTAATTAGAAATATATTCGCGTAGCCCAACCACATTCAGTGACATTTGACATATTCGGAGAGACCTCGTGTTCCAATATAGCGCCTATCGCAGCAAATCATACGCAATCCCCCTCATTCGAAATCGTCCTTTTTATCATCGAGACAGAGATCCTTTTGGTTGAGAGTGGCTCATTTAGTCTTACAGTTTCGTTCCTATGTATACCTACTCTGTTATCAATATTGGTACCAATACCAACTCATATGCTTATCGATATTTACCATTCCCACACTTCCCGTGACGATTGTGGTGTGTGGAATGATAACGCCTGATGTCTATCTAGGAGCCACAGGCTAATATTGATTGTGACCCTTAAAACTTTACTATTTCAAAGTAACTGTCTAACACCAGCTTATAAGGTTTTTTATCATGTAAAAAAATACAGTACATGCTGTCGGTCGTTGACCTACAGATTTTTAGGGCGTGTGGAGTTGTGGGCGGTGGAAAGTGGCTTGGATGCCTTTCCGCCGTCCACAACTCCACGAGCGAGAATAGTAGATCCAATCAAAAACATAAATGTGAAAATTGGAGCCAAGTTCAATATTAAGAATATGTGATGCTTGGTTGTAGTCTTCACCGACAAAAGAATTGAGATCTAAATGGGTGCCAAGTTCCGTAGATTCTCTAAAATGGTGCCAAGTCCATTGTCCATCCACTACATTGTTTACAGTGCTGCAGCACTACTGCAGCTGTGTATGCATTTTTTTTACTATCACATCAACAAACGAACAATTGTACGGCCCGCGTGATGCTAAGCGGTCACCGCAACCTATGGACGCCTGCAACTCCAGATGTGTCACATGCGCATTGCCAATCCTTTAATATGTATACACCCCTTTCTTGAAGAATATCATAGGTACTTACTGTCGTGACATTGTGTGGTGTGCGTACAGTACAGACTGTCTGCGCAGCGCAGTCTATATGCTCAACCCAGCAAGCAGCTAGCATATGTTTTATGGTCATTACGTGACGTCAGATTGTTAGCTACCGTATCATATCGAGAAAGTAGCCGTTTCATTTTTAGTTCCTTTTCTCGTTTAGGTAGTTACATAGTTAGTATAAAAATTTTGTTCTGAAATTGGTTCTCTGTCATTTGTTATCAAATTCTTTAAGTTTCTCTGACTTATTAACTGCTTCAACGTTCCCCTGTGGGCTGTGCCTTTTGACCACACACATTAGACTTGCACCATTACTTTATTCTGTGACATTAGGTAGACTGCATGACTGCAATCATACAAATTTTTAACCGTAGCTTCTTAGAAAAGTACCTAAGTACCTTTAGGTACGTTTTGCCTACGGCCATGTCCATTATAGGTTATATAATCAATTGAATAATGATTAGATATTACACGTGCGCGTGTCCACTCCGTGTCATTTCCAAGTGGCTTATTAGTCGAGCCACGCGTGGATGGAGGTCAAGTGTCCTCGCGTACGGCCGTGGTGTCCTGCTAATAATTACTACACTTACACTATATTAAACCTTACAGGTTTACACCTTAGGTGTTTGTTAAATACTTGTTAGGTTTTTGCCACTGTTCGGGATCAACCACCTTATGACATTCATGAGAGATATGTATAAAAGCTGTGGGACTGCAGCAAAATTGTTAACAGCTGTAAGTAACCTCTGAATTCTTTGCAATGGTGATCAAAAGTTTTTAAATAATGCGCCTATTTTATTCGGGTAAAAATGTTTTAAAAAGCGTTTTGTTTCATCTTAGAACGGAAATGTTTAACGCTGTTTTTATTCTTATCAGATGACTATTATCAGCAACTGTGAATGAAACGCTTCCCATTTTTTAATAGAACTAATAAAAAGTTACTTCCTGCTGAAATTATTGTTTCACTAAGATGGGACGCATTACACAATACACCGCGATTCGCCTTCACCCCAGTTTTGACATTGAAACTGACCAAACTATCCAACTTTTTCAAACGATTGTTGTCACGCGCCGTTAACACTGCCAGATGCGAATGTCCGTCCGCTCCCACAAATATCAGTTGAGGGCAATGTCATTGTGAACTAGGTCGAGTACTATTGTTTTGTTCTGCCGCGCGACGTCTAGCAAAACGTTTGGTTTCACACACCGCACGTCAGTTCGCCCGCGCCAGCTGAGATTGACAGAACTGACGTAGTGTTGTTTGGTGCGAACTGCGAAATGTCATCCAATATAATTAGCGAGAAATTACAGATAGATACGAAATTGAACGGTATGAGTGCTTCGTTTGGTGATAAAGGTCTGACGCCTCTGAACGGGCGGTTTACAGCTAAGAGTTTGTCAAGTGATAAGTTAAACGAGTCGAACGCAGATCGGGCGGCTATTTTGGATGATGCGGAGGCGCACCACATCACTGAGAAGTCTGAAACTCCAGGGTGTTTAGTGCAAAACAAAGTGATGGAGCAGGAGGCATATAACGGGTGAGTTTTCAGTTTTCCTTGCGGTCAGACTGTGTCACCTTGGACCTCTTGACAGATTAAAAGTTAAAGTCACCGATATTTATATTTATAGTATTTTCGTGAGAGGTTACGAAGACCGACTACTACGGTATGTGCAATTTGTTTTAATTATCTTGATTTGTGACTAAACAAGTTTTGATGTTTGACTTATTGATGCACCAAATGACCTTATAGATCTATCTGTAAAAAACTGAATCTACCATATACAATATGGGTATGATTTGTATTAATTAGGATGTTTATTTCAGTAAAATTAAAAATAAATTATATTACAATCACTTAACTATTAATCTAAAAAAACAACATTAGGATTACATCGGAAAAAAAAAACAAACTATTTGAACTAATATGTGCATAATTATTAAAAACTAATCTATTTTGCTGTTGCCAGTGGGGAACATCCCCAAGTAGGACTTGTATCATTTTAAGTTTTAAAAATGTTTAATCAATTAATGTACACAAGTAACTTCTTTCTAATGTCATATTGCAAAGTGTAATCATAATCAAACATCTAAAATCAAAAAAAAATTGTGAAAATAGGCTACAAGGACACTTTTACATGTCCATGTAATAATTTCACTAGTGTTTTGTGCAGGCCCTGCTCATATATATATATATATATATATATATATCGTGATATTATTATTTGGACAGAGTGATGTTTTGAGAACATCATTCCAGAATGTGAAAAAATACTGGTTATATTGGTCTCCAGACAGGATGCTAAATGAGACTTAACCCATGTAAAACCGGTGCATCCTGAAGAAACAGTATATGGTACCTGTCTAGGTACTCCAAATTAATTAAAAAGTTAAATATAAAAACATACTAAACTATTTTGAGGTAATTATTCCAATTAATATTAATCAGTATTTGAATAGATCTTTTTAATTTGGTAAGGTATTGTATGACATACATACTTAAGTACAAAGCTTTAAAACAGGTGACCTCTTGTCAGGTTTGTCGCTAAATGATAGTACTTGTATATATCAGATTCTAACTAAACCGTTGCAATGTGTTAATACATTAACCTACTAAACTTATTTAGTAATCATTCACTGGGGTATAGGTATATTACTCATCCACATATATTATGTATATTACATTTAGTAGCATGGAATCAGTGTTAAGTATTTTTAGTATAGTATATTGCCTGTGACTTTGGCCACATGAATTGACATACTATTTTTTACCCCCAATTCACAGGATTAAAAGCTTTTAGTGTTTTTAATTGATTCTATTGCTTATTGTATATTCTTCTTGAAATAATTATTTTTATAATTAATCTAAATCTGTGAATTATTCTTTTATGCTAATCCATTCAGCTGTTATGTTACATACTTACATATACTTATAAATTTATTCTATTAGTAGAAATCTCAATCTATTTAATATTTATCTATCAAGTTAACCCTTATTAGTATCCACTATCAGTCATTTTAGGAATGTTTAAGAGTGTGCCTTGAAAAGTTACGCATTCTATGAAATGCTGTGCTGACAAGATCAGGAAAAAATAAGGACTAATATAGAGATATACGATTTTCGGCTGTATGATTGGTACACTGAAGAGAGTGAAGACTCAATTTTTTTTTTGATTTTTTTTTTAACAAAAAAAACAAGTAGCGTCTTTATTTTCTCTTTTGTCCTTGACCATCTCGAAAAGTACACTTTTAATTGAATAACACTGTAAAGAAAAAAATAGACATTTTAGCTCATAATAAACCTCACGGGAAGAAATATATGAAACTTACAATATTTCGTATTTATCGTCATTTATCTAAAAAAGGCATTCCTGAATGTGTCTCTTACATTACATGGGTGTGGTTTATACGGATCGAGGCATGCTCTTAACAGCAACACGCGTGAAGTTTTTAAACCAAATTTTGCGATACTTATGCAATTCGAATGCTACGCTGTTCGACAACGATATGACGGCGTATAGTACTACCATGTACAAGAGATATAAATACATGTAGTTTTAGTTTACTCTACGCACATTTATTTTTAAAGTACATTCGTCTTTGTTTGCAGTTTGTTTTAGTTAGTTACCGTGCACTCGACATTTTCAATTTTAGGTCAGTTACAAACACTAAAAAGAAATAGATGTCTAATAAAATAAAGTACATACTTTGTTTTACTCTTTTGTTTTTCGCCAAGCGGAAGCCACTGGAGCTAATTTTGTCAGATCAATGCCTTGACCACATGTCGCTAATAATTTAATATAGTAGGTATAATATACCTTGCATATCGCGGGCTGGCGGAGGTCTGACATGTGTTGCCGCCTTGTAATCTTTTGTCATATTTAGTTACTGGGCGCCCAAGCTTTGTTCGGCGTTTGTCGTGTTTTTTCGGATAAAACGAGTTTTTACACAACTGCTCAAAAACGAGTAGTTTTCAGACTTCATGGCCTTACATGTATCTCGGGTAACATAGGATATCTAATTTTATTATTCATTATCATCGGCAGTTATTTTTTAATATTTAAATTTCTTAAAATAGCTCGATCGATTTAGTCGTTAGCGATATTATAGCTGTTTTCGATAATACATTTATAAACAGGTAAATAAACAAATGTTACTCGTTCAATAGGATATAATACAGTACCTGGGCGACCGAGCTTTGCTCGTGTTTTCCCGAAGATGAGACCAAGCTAGATCGACTTTTCGCCCTCGTCAAACCCTATATTGTAAATTTCATTAGTATAGAGCGGTTTTCGAGATTTCAATTACAATCAAACAAATAAATAAATTGCTCGTTTAAAAGTATAGATTTGTATTTAATGTAACATTACATTTGCATATAAATGTAACTGCCCAAGACGTTACGGGCAGTTAGGCGTTCACTGATCGGTTTCAAACTTGATATGGGTATGACAAGTGCGTTGTGTTGCGGTGGTGCATGAGGCTGCAATTATTTAATACTAGCTTTTGCCCGCGATTTCTTCCATGTAGAAATTGCTATCGCATTGGAGAATTAATTGCTATACTTAATTTCTTTGTTATTATAGGCGCAGATTTTAATTCCGTGGTTCTGGTCGGGTTCATGATCTATGCAAATTTTCATCTAAATCCGTTAAGCTGCATAAGCGTTAAAAGGTAACAGATTTGATAGACACACAGACATATACGTCGGACGTCTTTGGTCTGATATGGTGATGGTGCTGGTCTAGAACGCTGATCTAGTACAAACTGGGCATCTCATCCTCGTCGCCAATATGGTATCGGGAACCTTACAAATGGGATGAACAAAACAAGCAGATCATCCGAACGATTATTACAGAACTAGCAAACATGACACATTTTTAGATGTACCCACTTTAGGAAAACAGTATTACAAATTACCCCAATATTTGACATATTTTACAGCTTTTCCACTGCATTGGAAGGCTGATGGCATAGTCTTTTGCAATGGAAAACAACTATTGAGATTAGGCACCATAGCCAACCCCGGGGCTCCTTTATATTACTGGGAAAAGGCCAGAAGATGAGGATGATGACATTGGTGACGATGATTCTCCTGAAAACATTATGTCAAAATTTGCCAATTCGAATGAATACCTGGTCAATTAGCTTTGCGTTTGCACTTAAACAATACTTAAGAACAGGTTATGTCGATGCCACGCCATAATACTTTTTTTCCGTCTGTGTATGTTCCGACATGCGAGTCATATTATACGGTTGTACTCTCCATTGTCTTATAATATCGCGGCGGTCTCAAAACAGTAGATTAATGTGCTCGATCCACATGTCTTTACGCACGTCAGAGGCATGCATGTTTACAAACAATACACAACGCGGATCTAGGTATTCCTGTGATTTGAGCCGTGACGACCAAGTAGTTTAGTGAAATTGAGCTAAACTACACTGTTTTCTGCTTAGTATAGTGCGTGTGACAGCAGTCATTTGGTTTGGCTGTCTGTATAAAGGGGCCTTCCCACCAGAGATGTGCTATAATGCATATGCTGCGAGAATGTGAAAGCTACGCTACAAAAACCCGTTTCCACCATGTACCAGTGCTATGAGGACCAATTAATATGATTGGTGGATTCAAACGCATCCATAGCAACGTAGCATAGCATATCTCTGGTGGAAAGGCACTCTAAGACGCCGCTTATGCAGGCTGTTTTTATTGATTTCCGTTCCTTCTAGCATATAGCCGTGTATAACCATAGAAACAACGTAGAATATTTAATTTTCCAAAATTCAAGTGAAAATATTTTTTTCATTTTCATACAAGATTAGTACATTACTGCAGAGGCCGTGAAGTAAGGGATTGCTGGACGAGTTTGGGATAAACGAGTCCTGCAAGCCCTGTTCCGGCCGAGGATTGTATAGTACTTTTCTCAAACATGTTAGAAAAAAAAACAATAAAAAAACTACAATGTAAAATAAATTAAAAAATACAAAACGTCCAAAAATAGCAAAGCATGACGACAAATAACGGAAATTAAATAAAAACACGAAAAATGCTACAAAATACAAGCACCATTAAAAAAATACGAAAGAACTAAAAAATACCAAAAAAAAATAAAAACTAAAAAAACTACCAAAAAACATGGAATAACAAAAAAGAATCGAAAAGTCACAAAAATACAAAAAAACTTTTAAAAAGTCCAAAAATATCAAAAAACAAAAAACGCTACAAAATAATTTGGTTATATGTAATATTTCCTTTATCAGTTGATTTTAGTAAGCAAATTTAAAAAGTTAGAGCAGCGGACAATAATGTTAGTTTCATACATTCTTCATAAACAGGTAACTTCATGTCCTCTTTTCGTGACATTAATGCATACATTTAGGCGCATGTTTGAGAAAAATTAATTATATATCACCAAGTGCATGAAAACCGGCCTTAAAAAAGTTAATGTCAAGTATGACAATTCGAAATTCGAATGATACGCACGTCAACATTGTTTAATTATTAATGATCTTTTATAATAATAATAATAATAAATATCGATTGAGATCCTTCTTAGTTGCGTGCATGGGGCGGTGGACCACATTCCTTCGTCAACCGGGGGGAGTAGAGGCCCCTCTGGCCCGCAGGATTCCATCAGGATTGAGCGAGGTATTTTTCAGGGTGATAGTTTGAGTCCCTTATGGTTTTGCCTTGCGCTGAATCCGCTCAGTACCTTGCTGAAGGATTCAGGGCTAGGTTGCCAGCTACGGAGAGAGGGTGAGGTCATTTCTCATCTGCTCTACATGGACGACCTTAAACTATTTGCACCAAATAAACATGACCTGTTGGAGCTACTGCAAACCACAGAGACCTTCAGTAGTGCCATCAAAATGGAATTTGGTGTCGATAAGTGTGCGGCCGTGCATGTACAGCGGGGGAAAGTTGTAAATTTCACAAATTTACAGATTTCTGAGACAATGGCTCTCAGAACTCTCTCCGAAGCAGAAACCTATAAATATCTTGGTATGTCACAGTCTTTGGGTATCGAGAGTGGGTACATCAAGCGGGCGGTGAAGGAGCGCTTCTTCTGTCGCCTGACAAAAGTACTCAACAGTTTTTTGTCGGGCGGCAATAAGGTGCGCGCCTTCAACGCCTGGGTGATGCCCTTGCTCACATACTCATTTGGCATATTAAGGTGGACTCAGACTGAGCTCGATTTCCTGGATCGAAGGGTGCGTGTACTGCTCACTGCGCACCGTATGCTACACCCACGATCGTCTGTTATGAGACTGTACATCCCGCGGAAATTAGGAGGTCGCGGCTTCTTAAATGCCAAAGACCTACACAACCGCGAGGTGTGTAGTCTCAGGGATTATTTCATAAATAGCAATTGTGGGATGCATCGTGACGTAGTGGCAGTAGACGCATCTTTCACCCCGCTCTCCATGGCTAACAAGAACTGGCGCAGACTTCAAGTACTAAGTACCGAGGACCGCAGGGCGGTATGGAAGAGTAAGGAGCTACATGGGCGGTTCTACAAGGCTCTTACGGGGCCCGACGTAGACCTGCTCGCGTCGGTGAACTGGCTACGTTTCGGGGATCTCTTTGCAGAAACCGAAGGTCTTGTCTGTGCAATTGCGGACGAAGTTATCATGACGAACAACTACCGGAGGTATATCCTGAAGGACGGTACGGTCGACATTTGTCGGGCATGCCGCCGTCCCGGAGAGTCGCTCAGGCATATCATTTCCGGCTGTGGTCATCTTGCTAACGGTGAGTACTTGCACAGACATAACTTGGTAGCCAAGATTATTCACCAGCAGCTTGCTCTTCTGTACGGTCTTGTGGAGTTCGAAGTGCCGTACTATAAGTACACACCCGCGCCAGTTCTCGAAAATGGTCATGCTACGCTCTATTGGGATCGATCTGTCATCACAGATAGGACTATTATAGCCAACAAACCTGATCATCAGGCAGTGCTCGTCGACATCACCGTCCCCCATGATGAGAACCTCGTGAAGGCCGAGAAGGACAAGGCTAGCAAGTACCTAGACCTGGCACACGAGATAACCGCCATGTGGGATGTTGATTCGACGATCATTGTCCCGATAGTCGTCTCTGCGAACGGTCTAATTGCGAAGAGTCTCGACCAACATCTCAAGAGACTCGCTAGATGGTTGGGTCAAGGGTTAGATACAGAAGGCGGTACTCCTGGACACGGCGCGGATAGTCCGGAGGTTCCTCTCTCTGTCGCCCTAACCACCGGTAGCTTAGGCCCCGCCTCGCTGCCGGCGGCACTCTAGGTTAGGTTTTTTATAATGCTTTTATATTTTGTATGTGTATTATTATATTTTACTTTTATAAATGTTTTGTAAAAAACCTAACTTAAGTTGTAAGAAAAATAAAGAGAATAATAATAATAAGCCCGCGGGGGCAGCTTGTGGCGAGCTGACGGTGAGTGGCGACATCGCGGACCCCTAATCTCCAGAGGGCCCTTTCCATCTGGCCCTCGCCTCTGTGCTTGCCTTAATTGGCCGGCCAGAGTGGAGTCGCAAGAGCGAGACCTATGCTCCAGGTTGGAAGTGTAAAATGCCATAACGCCGGCGGCCTGCTGATCGGATTACCGGGATCTGGCTACCGCAGACTCACCTCTCTACAACCTTACAGCCGCTCAACGGGATGTTGCCCCACTGTCGCACTGTGCGTGCGACTCTTATGTGGGGCCCACTCAGCGAGCTGGCGAGTCACCGCCTGCCTTTATAATATTGAGACTGATTGTCACGGCAGGTGTCCGCTAGTCTCCTCCACTAGCCCATTATCCAGGCCATCCAACATTCAACACAATAGCCCATGACCTTAGTTTCCATCGCAGCACAGTGATGCACTGCAATAGTCTTTGCACCTGCTGATCGGATTACCGGGATCTGGCTACCGCAGACTCACCTCTCTACAACCTTACAGCCGCTCAACGGGATGTTGCCCCACTGTCGCACTGTGCGTGCGACTCTTATGTGGGGCCCACTCAGCGAGCTGGCGAGTCACCGCCTGCCTTTATAATATTGAGACTGATTGTCACGGCAGGTGTCCGCTAGTCTCCTCCACTAGCCCATTATCCAGGCCATCCAACATTCAACACAATAGCCCATGACCTTAGTTTCCATCGCAGCACAGTGATGCACTGCAATAGTCTTTGCACCTGGCGGGGACCATCTCTGGATGTATCATATTGTGCGTTCGGGAATGGTATCCGCCATGTGTATCCCTTTCCTTTATATTAAATTGTCTAAAGGGGCCTCTGCGCTGTTGGCTTCGGCCCCACGCACGCCTTCCAAAGGTCCGGGACCCCATGGTCCCGAGATAAGGAAAAGACATAATAATAATAATCATGACGAACAACTACCGGAAATATATCCTGAAGGACGGTACGGTCGACATTTGTCGGGCATGCCGCCGTCCCGGAGAGTCACTCAGGCATATTATTTCTGGTTGTAGTCATCTTGCTAACGGCGAGTTCTTGCACAGACATAACTTGGTGGCCAGGATTATTCACCAGCAGCTTGCTCTTTTATACGGTCTTGTGGACTTCGAAGTGCCGTATTATAAGTACACACCTGCGCCAGTTCTCGAAAATGGTCCTGCAACGCTCTATTGGGATCGATCTGTCATCACGGACAGGACTATTGTAGCCAACAAGGCTGATATCGTGCTGACAGATCGATTGAAGCGCCAGGCAGTACTCGTTGACATCACCATCCCCCATGACGAGAACCTCGTGAAAGCTGAGAAGGACAAAGTCAGCAAGTACCTAGACTTGGCACATGAGGTAACCGCCATGTGGGATGTTGATTCAACGATTATTGTCCCGATAGTCGTCTCTGTGAACGGTCTAATAGCGAAGAGTCTCGACCAACATCTCAAGAGACTCTCATTAGATGCCTGGGTCAAGGGTCAAATACAGAAAGTGGTACTCCTGGACACGGCGCGGATAGTCCGGAGGTTCCTCTCTCTCTGTCGCCCTAACCACCGGTAGCTTAGGCTCGCCTCGCTGCCGGCGGCACCCTAGGTTAGGTTTTTTATAATGCTTTTATAATTTGTATGTATATTTTTATATTTTACTTGTATAAACTGGTTGACTAATGTATAGTCCAAGAGTCAAGTTATACATAGAAACATTTACAAAAAACTATACTCGGCCGTTCTCAGACCGGTGCAGTTTGCGCCAGTATTTATTAAATTCGTCGCTGTAATCATTGGCTAACGAGGTAACCTCGTTTTTTGATCTTAAAAGTCTCTCCCTGAAGGCAGCAGACCTGGCTCTGAGGATTGCGAAGAAGTCAGGCACTCTCACGTCGGCAAACATACCTTTCGCACTGCAGAAACGTGGTAATTTCAACAGAATACGAAAGGCGTTGTTGTACTGCACCCTAAGCGCGTTGAACGAGTGCCTGGTGTACCTGTTCCAAAGCTGGCATGTATAAAAACATTACAGAAAGCTTTGAATAGCGTTACCTTTACTTCTCTCGAACAACGCTTATACTATACTAGGGGTGTTAATTAACGAAAATGAATTCTTGAATATCTTCGAAATGGTATGAATTGGGATACTAGTGTCTTAGAGAAGATTACTTTATTTCATCTCAGGATTATGCCCTCGCAATTAACGGAATTCAATAAAAACATCCTATATATATTTCGTTTGTCTAGTACTAACATGTAGAACTATGAGGCGCAGCGCAGATGTACATAGTTACCCGCCTGCCGCCTAGGGACATACTGTAATTCTTTACCTTGATTAAAAATCCTTTCAAGTAGGTTAAATAAGTTACGCGTAAATGCTATATAAACAAATGATATCTCAGTTGATTCATGATAATATTTGACACTGAAACTGTACGAGTTCATTGTTTACCTGTACTTCAACAATATGGTGTCCTCTGCCTGTGTTGTTTTGTTACTGTTAAAAAGTATTCAAAATATTTTAAATCATAACATAAAACGGAATTGCTTGTTATTAAATAATTTTATAGCCAGCTCGTATGATCGCATTTATGTCGGATATTTAGAATTGGTCTCTCTCACTCCCTTACTTGGGTACCTATATGAGACCAATGGGGAGGTAGAAAGGGACGACCATACCTAGCTAGGCTAGAATTAATTAGAACACTATGTCCCGCGACACGTGACTTCAACGTAACTTGATAACAAATCATGAATTTAATGATATTTTTATTGCCAATTTATTTTTAAGACGTGTCAGATTTTATAAATTATACATATTTGTATATTATAAAACCGTAACCATAATTTGTTTTTTTTTCCAGATTCTAGTTAATACTTACTACGATTTATTTGTACTCGGAAGTCGCGTGCTGTCGATATAATATCTCTTTCTGATGTCCAGCGCCCAGCGTCCATATAGAGTGGGGGCTTTCAATAAAGATCTTTGATAGAAAAAATAATGAAATTCACTATTTTAATAGGTATTTAAACCATACAAACACGAGTGCACATAGTGAACGAACGAACTAATTTATCTCAAAAATAATCTAGTAATCCTTTATCCGTACTCGAGCTTCTGATATCTAATCAGATATAGTATTTGATTGTAATAAATAATAATAACACGATGATTAGTCTAATTTTAATAGTTACAGTCCCGGTACAGTCAATCTTATAAAATATGGGTTCAATTTGATTATATAAGATACCTATTGTAAATTATAACGGTATAACACATTTTGTATTAATTCTACCTACTGTAAGGATTTCTCGGCAGCCACCTTTTGCTTTGCCAATACTTCCATGCAGAGGACTCCGATATCTCAAAATCAACGCACTGAAGTCATCTTTTATCTCTTTTTCTTGCTCATCTCTAGTTCGCCGTCTTTCTTTTTTAAGTACTGCGGTTTAATGCACTTTGATCCTTAACTTGGCAGTTTTCTATGCAGTATGTTATAATACCATGAAAGCTGTTGGATATTTAAAATGCATTAAGCCGTAGTAAATTAGTTTTACTGTAAACAATATAGTGCCGGACTTGGCACCATTACAGAGAATCTACGGAACTTGGCACCCATTTAGATCTCAATTCTTTTGTCGGTAAAGACGACAACCGAGCATCGCATATTCTTAATATTGAACTTGGCTCCCATTTTCACATTTATGTATTTGATGGGATATCATTACTTTTTGTCAATCTTCGCCAAATGGTGCTTTTTAAGAGCGAATGCACGAGTTACTTTACAAAATATCCAAATCGCTATAGGTGCACCTCAAATATTTTAAGAGTTCCCTCGATTTCTCCAGGAGCCTAAGATCAGATTCTTACCTGATAATTATGGGACTACCCTTGAAGTATACCGTTTCGAACAAAAAAAGATTTTTCCAAATCGGTTAACAAATGACGGAGTTCTGAGGTAACTAGCATAAATAATAATAATAATAAAACAATGAAACGGACTTGGCACCATTTCAGAGAATCTACGGAACTTGGCACCCATTTAGATCTCAATTCTTTTGTCGGTGAAGACGACAACCAAGCATCGCATATTCTTAATATTGATTTTGGCTCCCATTTTCACATTTATGTTTTTGATCGGATAAGTTTTACTCAACCTGTCCCTCAAAATAAAATAAAAAATGAAACTATCCAAGGGTCACTGTCTTCCCTCGCAATTTCTTTATCCACTGGAATAGCTTTTCGAGTCGAAGTTTCGTAGAAATGACTTGAGCGAGTCGTTGTCTCAGAACGGAAACTTGTTTAGGCATACCAAATACATTATGGTTATGATACAGCTTAGTTGCATGATAGCATATACGTATACTGTACGAAATTTATTTATCGTATTTGGCAATCATTTCGAACCGTGAGGTCCTCGAGAAGACGGTACGATTGCCAGTTTGTTTGCACTTTAGCACCACCCAGGGATCACGTGTAGGGTAACGGGTGGGTACTCCCTATCCCTACGGGCGTGGTACAACTTCCCGCGTTTGTCAAGTGCGTCGGCAACTTGACCAGTTGATGATGAGTACCTCAAGTACCTGTGAGATATCCTTCTTCTCTTAATGATCTTGAAAAGTCCTCCATTTTATAATTTTTCATGTTTACACGTATTTCTATGCATATTTAAGTTCAATAGAGAGATACGAATACGTGTGCGTATTCCGTTGTGGCTACTGCCACTAACGACTCATTCTTTGATTCGAAACGATTATTTCCGAGAACGCCATATTGTAAACATACTAAAAATCCAGTCTAAAATGAGATAAGTGACAGCTCCTTTATTCGGATGGGTTCCATTTATAAGAAACATTTCTATTGAAACTAAACTGTCCAGACTATGTAAGGTTTAGCACCACAATCTTAACTTAAGAATTCGATAAACCGAGATACATACAAATATTCGTATGAAATAGTACATTACTTCCGACGCCGGGAAAATAGGAATTGCCTCTCACGTAGATATACCTAGACTTATTCTTCTTTTCAGGCATGTAATTAAGTAGGTACAATAAAACTCCAAAAAGTCTTTAAAAAAACTTTCATGTCTCCTCACTATGACATTTCGTCAAGTACTACAAAAATTAACTCTTTTTTTGTCGAAACGAGATATGTATTTAGAATACACATATCTCTTAAAAAACACTTGTTTCAATTTTTCGAGCTAAAATAAAATAAATAGATTTTAGAAATCAGGGAACCCATATCTCTCTATTTACTCGTGCCAAATTTTGTCTACGTTCTACAAGCATCTTGAAATTCTGGCGATTATTTTTTGTTTTTTTCTTTAAAATATAATACATTATTTTTGCCAGCAATTTTCTATGACATTTGGTCGTGAACTCCTGACCTATGTGGCGCTGTTTTCGCAGGCTGTGGTCAACTTTATGATTACATTTTTGGTGGTCACGGCATAGTACTTTTCATATATACATTGTCCCTTTGAGCTTTGACATCGGAGCTCCTTTGGGGAGAATAATTATGCCATTATGATGTCTCAAATATTGAAACAAAAAAAGACCACTTTGCCGCCCTCCCTCTCGTCCCGCCGCATCCGAAACGTGATACTTTGCTGCCGAACATACATAACATCAATAATTTTGCATAAATGAATTGAAATAATGAGTTTTTTTTTAAGTTTTTGCGACCTAGCGAACGAATGAGCATGCTTACTTTTTCATTTTTTGTTAAGAGAAATTCACACATACTGGCATAAATATACTCGCTGATTCTCCTGGTCAATATAAGCTCGCCATCCAAACCGGATAATGACTTTAAATGATCCAAATATCGCCCTTCGCCCCGTATTCCCTTCCGATAAGTCTAAACAAACACGCGGGACCCTAATAAAACATGTTTACAGTATTATCGGCTCCTATTTGCACATCGTAATGTTATCTCAAATGTGAAGGAGTGCCCGGTAGGTGATAACTACTCAATGTGTTTTAGATAACGCGCCAGTAATGGTTGAATTAGTTCCTATCGAGCGATGTCGCGCATAGACTAAGTCCTATAGTAAAATTTAATTTAGTATTAGTGGTCTACTGCTATCCTAAATCAGAGCCTTCGGGGTTTCGAAAAAGCTTTGTGTTTGAGTGATCGTGTTCCAAGTGTCATTTGGTACCAAGGATGTCTGAAGATAGCAAGCCGTTGATTCTGTGAGTTTACCTAGATTTACTGTGGCACGTGTTTGTTGCAAGTCAGTTGGTTAGTAGCGATGAAGGTGGATTTCAGGTGGGTTGCACCACTTGCACCAAACCGTCTGTATCTGTAAACGGTGTTCGTTTAAATCTGATTTTATGGGAAATTTCTATGGGCTGACAACTGGCGGCGCCATATTTGGTCGGCCGATTCGGCCTGTAATCGTAAGTTGGTGCAACCCGCTCTAAATACGGTATTTGACATATTTTTTTAAATGCAATCCGGAGCAGTTTTTGGAGACGATCAATTAGAGCACAATAAAGGGCGAAAGTTAGAAGCCTTTTTTTTCGGGGGGGGGGGGGGGGGAATGCATTTCGCATACCACCCGGGTGCAGGGGGTGACCCGAGTGGTTATGCGGGACTCCCGTATAGGCTGATGAGATCATGAGACCCACGGTGTACCCACTAAACCCCCCTGAGTCCGCTACTAGGAGGTCATCATGGGTGCCGAAAAACTTCCGGCACCGGTGGCGGAGCAGGTCGGTGGTTCCGCCACGAACCACACCTCGGCCGCAGAGGATAGGGAAAATATTTCTCTTCCTCTGCGGCCCCACCTACACCGTTTCCGCGGAACGGTCCCGCCAAGTTCGCAGGGGGTAGGGAGAGTGGCGCACCGAAATATCCTCTCCCCCTGCGATCCCGTCTCGGCCACTGAAGATAGGGAGAACGGCGCACCGAAATACCGGCACTCCTCTTCTTCTGCGGCCCCACCCCAACGCATCCTCAGCGGGCTACTTAAGCCCGCTGGAAGCGCCCTCCTCGGGCCCGCCGGCAGCCCAAACAGGCTGGCCCGGCCCTGGATGCCTCTTAGCTTCACCGTGGATGACCCAGTACACGGTAACTAAGCCCCCCCCCGCACCCAATTATCTACTACATAATTGACAGTTGCTTATGACGTCACACGCAACTAATCGAACCAACCGTTGTATGGGGAAATACTTTTTGTTTTCTTTATTGGAGAAACAATAGAAGTATGCGACAATAAGGTCAATAAGAGTGTGTTACATTAAAGAAAAGATCAAATTGAAGTGTACACTTACTTACTAAGACGCTCTCACTAACTACATAAGTGTATCGCTGTTTTAGTCGTAAAATACTGTGTTGGGGTGCAAAGTTGTCATTTATTGCTTATTTTTATATAAGGTTTATATTAGTACCATTTATTTTTTAATTTTTTTAAAGTTACAAATCTTTGAATAATTTTGCTAAATTTCTGTATTTTATGATTTATTGTGAATGATATTTTAATGGTTAACTATCCATACAGTCACTTACTTGACAAGCATAATTCCAATAAGATCTAGTTTCCCCTTGCTGGGTTGGAAGGTCAGATGGCAGTCGCTTCCGTAAAAACTAGTGCCTACGCCAATTCTTGGGATTAGGTAGCGGCATCCTTCAGAATGCAACTGTACTAGGAATAACGCTAGGAGGATGATGATAATTATCCATAGAGTGACACCATATTATAAATTTTAACATGTGGCATATACCCAATTGTGGTGCACCTCTGTATGTTTTGCTGATTGGGTTGATAATTAGTTTTATAGGTAACAGAGTTTCTTATGGCTTCCAGTTTCAGGTTTCTCCACACTAACACACGTCAAATACACGTGTCCAGGTTCCATGATACGGTTTGGGAATTAAGGCGTCCGAAAGCGGACCCTGCCGCTAAAAATCGCATTCGAATGATGACTCGAAAACCGTAGTTATCTACCACTGATAACATGTATAAAGAAGTTAGGACTCAGTCTGATAATTCACACAAAGAATCCTGGATCCGATTTAAGATGAATCCCGACCTTGGCTTGAGAATTGCACTGAACAAAGAAATCGTTCGAAATGCCTCCTCCACATGATCTTCTTTATGTTCCTTTGTTTAGGTACACATATGAGTAATACAGCCAAACATTACTCAGTTTAAGAAATTCTTAAAATATTTTCTTGGCAAGATCTGGAAAACCGCATCATGCTTGTATTTATGACCGTCCTTTGTTGATTGGAAATCCTTTTTTCAGTAATGGAGGTCTTTAATAATAATAATAATAATCATTTATTTCAGACCATGGCCGTACAAATGTGTTAGTCAATCAATAATTACCTTAAAATAGTGTTATGTTAGTACCTCATCAATATCATGTCCACTGCTGGACATAGGGTGACATAGGCCTCCCCCACAGACTTCCACAATAACCGATCCTACGCCACCCCGCATCCAGCGGACACCCGCGACCCGCGTGTTAGTATCTAATTAACTTAAATATACTTAATTATTAAAACATGCACACCTCCACCATGCTTTAAAACACCGTTGATTCCGCTAATATAAGACTACGCATGTTAAGGATTGTGAGACACGCAGTTTCTATTGTCATGATCTTTAAGGATAGGTATAGTATAGTATGATAGTACTGCATATTATTTAGAGAGAGTAGCGTACTAATTGGATATCTATGCCACTCGTTAAACTATAGAGACGCATTAAATCAAAGAGCTGAATAACGAAATACCCTTTGTGAAATACTTCATAATCGAGCGTTCGTGGCCCAGCGACGGCGCGGTACCACGTGCGGTATGCGAGGTTAAGCAACGTCAGCCCAAGTCAAGTCTTGGATGGGTGACAGCTTTGAGTGGTTACTAGCTGAGCGCTCCCGTGCTTTGGGAGGTAGATTAGCCATTGGTTCCGGCTGCTGTCTATGACAGCAGTCGTAAAGCCAGGTTACAGGCAATACAGGCATTCGGGTGGCTTGGGAACTTTTAACTGTCAAGTTTCCCAGTTACTTGACAAGCCTAATAATCCTATAAGGTTTAATTCCTTTAAGGTTCCGCCATGGGTTGATGGGAGGTCAGGATGGCAGTCGCTTCCGTTAAAAACTAGTGGTTACGCCAATTTTAAGATTTGGTAGCGGACTCCGGGCAGCTTTCAGGATGCAATTGTACTGGGATAACGCTAGGATGATCATCATTACCTTATAAGCTGGGCTCTTGTCGGTGCAGCTTGATGCAGTTCTCGTCATTTCTGTCGGTCCAAGGCTAGTACATGTACTGGTACGATACGACCTCCACATCCTCCTTTATCTGGTGCATATAACTTTTCCTCGGCCTTCCTCTTCCTCTTTTCCTATTTATTTGCCTTTTTTTTTACTCTTGATAGGTTTGCGCTTGACCACAAATCACCTGATGGTAAGCGATATTGTAGTCTAGAATGGAGCGCGCTTACCTAGTAAAAACCGGTTCACTCTCGTCTTGAAGACCGTAAGGTTGTAGTTTTCAGGAAACAAGGATTTTGGCAAGGAGTTCCACAGCTTGGCTGTTCTCACAATGAAAGAGGAAGCGAAACGCTTCGTGCCAGTTTTTGGAACTGCCAACGTAAAACGATGTCACCTTGCCGTATCTCTGGTCGTCCGATAGTAGAAGGGGGCGGGGAGTATTATACTGTGCAGTTCCTCAGCACACTCCCCGAAATGCAACCGATAGAAAACCGATAGACTAGCAACTTTGCGGCGAATGTTTCTGATGAAGTTCTCGTGCTAGGATGATGATGATGTGAAATACGGTATACCCTGGAAATACTTCATAATAAAGTTATACACTCATACACATATTTAAATCCGCATTAACGGAGTCTCCGCTTCTATTGATCTATGTTATAATATAAAAACATAACTATAAAATGCGCATATAGTGTACGACCAATAAGTATTTATAAGTGTGAAAGTTTGCATGTAGTTTGTGTCATTACACAAACTACATGCAAACTTTGATGATATGATCATAGCCATAGGATACACCGAAAATCATCCCCCAAGGGGATGACAGTTCAGCTTTACATTAGGGCACTGTATTTAGTTGCTTAGTATGCAAACGTTTATCCACACATTTGCTTCCGCGGCTTGCGTCTCTCGTACAATTAAAGTGAGAATATTTTTCCCTGTCAAAGTCTTTACGCCATTGACAGGAGATTGGTTTTCTTCCAGCCTGTGGAAAATGTTTTTCCAATATACCTGGACGGCCTATGTTACCACAAGCAGTAAAAAAAAGTTATGCGCATATTCAATAAATATTAGTAATAATTTTATAATAACCAACCAACAACAACACTCGTACAACAAGAGTGAATTTTAATAAGACTGAATTCGACACGCACCTGTGTCTTTTATTCGCAATTCGTTGCAACGCCTTTCGTTGTCATGCTCATATAAAACTATCCTAGTGTTGGCAGTAGTCCGTTATGAGCTGTATTGCAACGAAATTAGAACTGCTAATAGTGGTTCAGTGCGATTTTGTTCAATTTGAACTTGTGAAGGTGCCTCGCTTTGTGAGTTAGTAAAACGGCTTTTCCTTTTTAGTTATTTAAATAGAGATACTGAAGGTGACACCTATGCTACGATAATATACGATGGTTAAATCCGTATCTTTTGCACATAAGACACACGTGATTAAAAATATGTATTTGTGATGCTGCCACAAGTACTTACATATAATAGCTTTCTAGGAGATTTTACATGTGTGTTATATTTTTAAAATTCATTCTAAATATTACGCCGATCATCAGTTGTAACTAACAGTGAAAGCTTTCGTCTGCTAGGTTGAATTGCCTCTTACCACTCTTGAATTCTCCACCTCTCTCCCGACCGTAACTGGGCCTCCTCGGCTCCCTTAACTATCAGAAATCAAAATTAAGTACTTAGGTGTAAAGATGGTCAAGACGATGTTGGTTCAGAGTTCCAGAGAGAGGTTGAGAGTGCAGGAGTGGATATCTTGAGTCTCGTTCGCGTTGAGAATTAGGTTTTAGTTGTATTATTCATTCGCCTGTGGTAAATAGTTAACTTATATGCATTTAAATTATGTTTTTATGATGTAGATTTTAGAAACGGAGACGCCTGTATTTCAATTACAAATAAATATAATCGCCAGACAGCTGAGTATTTTATGACTCATAATCTTCACGATAAACTATATACTTACATATGCCCTTATTCATGAACGTATATTAAATCTATTTTTCATAGATAGTGTGTAAAGTAACTTCACTATCGTCTTGCCCGCATGATAATTAGAGAATCCTATGTTTCAAATCGCATTAGTAATGCCACGTAATGCCCTTAACACTATCACAGCCAGGAATCCGCTAGGCGGGCTGTCACTAAAGGTAGGTCGCTACATCGACATTTCTGGGGATTTATTATTATTATTATTATATATTATTCAGGATTTAAGTCTGGCAGTGAAAGTATTCATGCTGAGAAACTAAACTTTAGTTATATTTAAAACCCCGAAGCCCTTTAATAATATAATAAGTTATGATATGCGACAATAATCAAGAATTCGAAAGCTTTAATTAGCTCCTAAACATTTTTAAGATCGCATCTCCTTTTGTATGTATAAATATGTATCCTTATTCACGGTCGGTTGTAAATCAAGAATGTAAGTCGATACGAAGGCAAGTTGCTTCCAGTTCTTTTTGCAATCCTGCCGAATTTCTCCGAAGTACCAGCCAAGAGCATCGGTGGAGTAATTTATACGTTATCCTTATACTTATCTTGTTTTATCACAAAGTTAAAAGCTTTGACGATATCGCCAAAAAAGAGGAATAAATAAATACTCTTATTTAGGCATAATCATACACAAATGGACCTAAGCTAAGCGAGGCATACATAGATTAATAAATAGATAGAAAATTACCAAATCTCAAAAATAAATATAAATTGTGCTCATCAACAGAAATAAGCCCTTATTGGAATTCGAACCCAGATTCATCGGCTTCGTAGACAGGGGACCCACTACGCCAAAGTGGACGTCAAGTAAAGGCTCTTTATACATATGTGTATGTATAATGATTAACAAAAGTCTAGGATGTGATCCGTGCAATATTCATAAAAGGTGCGTTTTTTTTATACAACGTCGGTGGCAAACAAGCTTACGGCCTGCCTGATGGATAGCAGACATTGCCGCCTATAATAATAATAATTAATTAATAGTTCATTTTGCAAGCTGTTGCCAAGGCAGTAGCTTATCTTTGTGGATGTTCAAAGTGTTCTCTCTTAGTCTTAGAGCATCAGACAGATTATACATACCAGTTTCTGCGAACCAACAAAACTTTACCCGACAGTGTGGGAGGTCTCGCTCGACTAATAGTTTCCATTTAAATATGTTAATGTTATCAGTATCACTGCATTGACGCGTGCACATGCATTGATAAGAGTATGTGTCTAGTCTAATAGTCGACTTAAAGAATCTAGACTATAGATAAAGAGTGGAACAGTGGGAACGAAACTCGGGGAATAATTTGGTTCGTTATTGGACTAAAGTCTGACATGGATCTCTAATAGATCAAAAATGTAAACAAACAAATGTCAATCTGACATGACTTTCCTTTTTAAAACCTCTTGTCGTTACCAGTAGCATAAATCATATCTTCACATATTTTATTAAAACAACACCAATAAGTTATTAAAAACGCTATTTAATTCAGAGTGGTTATTATTTGTATTAATTCAAATTTATTTCGCTTAAATTTTGTACGCGGTAATTTTTTCAAGTATTCCAATGATTTTCAATTAGCCACTGCATACGTATTTTTTTATGGTGTCAATTCACTAGTTTACATTTTTGATCTCTAAATCTATCACCGATTTTATAGCAAATTACGGTGCAATATGGATATTAAGGTTTTAGACCTAACTACTTTAGCCCTAATTTTTTTCTATAGGATTATTGCAAACTAAACCTAACCTAACCTAATGACATCTATTTGATGAGTTTCAAAGGAAACCCGAAAACTTCACTGTTTGGAAGAAGAATGCATTAGGTCTAGTGAAACATTTGGGCAAAATTTAGTTGGTCATGTGACAGGATCCCGGATATTAAACCATCAAATCACTGTAAATAGTAATTGCAAAATTTTACCTAAATCGTAAATAGATGTGTTTTCAAAAACACAGTTTTTTTTATCGTCCGAAAGTTTATTAAAAGTTACAAATAGAATCCTTTTGTAAAAATAAAGAATATATGTATTACAACTACCTTATCGCGACTAAACAGCAAAATATTTATTTTCCCGTACAATGGTTCGGTAACTTGTGTGTGACGTCATAACGAAGAATCAATTTGTATACATTGACTTAAGATATAGAAGTAGACACACAATGCCGAACATAAATAACAAAAAATGTGGCGCAAGATGACACTGACAGTTACATTCCAATAGCTGACCATAACGCTTCTTTATAGTCCGTGTCAAGATAAAAACTTCGTACAAAAAAGAACTTACACACTGTAGCATCAAGTGTCAAATTTGCAGACACAAAAGCCAACATGGTTAAACTTTTTTGTAAAATGGCACTATCGTATACTGGCTAACAATGTTTACTTCATAACTGTCAAACAGTGAACAGTGAAAGTAATGGAGTCGCTTTGGTTATTTATATTAATTTTATTTTAGTAATATTTGTGCAACAAAAACGAATATGAATAAAACTTTCCATTTTAACATTCTTTTTTTCTGAAGTTAGCTTTTTAATATTTCGATATATACAGAAAACACACCATAAAAGAAATTAGGCACCTATAAATTAAGCAAAATTAAAAAAAAACTCTGGGTCATTTGCCAAGCTATAATTTATAACAATAGTAATTTCTCAGTAAATCTAAATTACTACGAACTTCAAAAGATGGAAATGACTATATTCCCACTGAATAAGTCCTAATTTCCTTGGAATAAGTTCCACTTATTAAATAGCTGTCTCTTAGACGTACATAAATTTACTCGGCACTTTCTTTCTTTGCAATGTAATGTAAGCGGACAGTCAGCTACTGATTGGTTTATAGACTTTATTATTATAATCCTCTGATTGTTACTATGTTATTTTTCTGTGTTAGAGATAAATATCTTTACTTTCAAGTAATTTTTGAGCAAGAATATAGGTAGTTTTTTATTTCATAAGTACTGACTTGTGCCATTGGAGCAGCATTTTGTAATTTCACAACTTTTGGTTTGTATATAATCTTCATCTATCTCTGACATCTATAAAACATAGATACCTGCCTACTATGAACTTGAAAGATAAATAAATTAAATATAATATGTTTTCCTCTGCATGATTTTTCACGCTAAAATTATATCTTAAAACAGAATTTGAAGAATGTAGTTGTCGGGAGGAACGAACTTGCGTTCAAGACAGGTTTTAATTAATAGAAGATGCATTTAGTCGATTTAAGCCTTCATTGGTCCTGTATATGTTGGAAATAGGGAAATAGGCCGAATACGCAACACTCGTGAGGCTTGGTTTATAGAATGCGTCATGTGTACTTTGCGCTACAATAGCGGTCCATTTTGAACGTCGCTGAAGATGTTGTGGAAATCTTTAATTAAACGGTAAATTTATTCCTTACCAGTTTCATGTAAAAAATATTGACCAATAGCGACTCCTTAAATTTTGTTACTCGATAACCTTTAATTTGTACTAAAAAAATTATTTATTCAAAACCATGAAATTACCAGGATTTAACATAAATTTTGTAGCATTATCAAAATAACTGACCTAAATAATTATATTCCATCCTTTTCCTGGTTGTTTTGTACCCATTAAAGCAGTTTTTCACAGCTCATTTTGTCATTGTTGGACCACTGTCACTGTCTGCGGTCCAAACACGACTAAACAGGAATGTACCGCCCGAGTCGTGCGGGCGGTACTTTCGCAGGGGCCATTTTTTTGGGCTGATTGTGAATCTAGTTCTATAATAGTACATTAATGTTTGTATATGACTTAGGAGCCGTATTAGGTCTGTCCCTAATTGTAGTTGGTCCCATATTTAATCGTCTGGGCGAGAATTGACAACTTTCATTTTTTTAAGCAGGCTTTTTTCATATGAAATAAAATAGAGGATAAAAAGTTAAGTAAAACCACATCTTTAAATTCTCGAAAATATCCCAATTTAATATAAATAAATCAATTTCAAAAGTTTCTCATTCTAAAAGAGCGTAAGTGACAAGTTAGGCGTCACAGCGTAACAAATCATACAGAAGCACTGTTACTAAGACAAATTTACTAAAGAAAGTGAACTGCTGTTCTTTTTGTGCGCTGTGACTGTCACAATTTCATAGTAGTGACATCATTACTACGGGCTACTATATGGGCTTTCTTCACATTTTCGTGAATATTTAGAAAACTAATAGCTAAAAAAAATAAAAAAAAAATTTGGGGATTCTTGTCACGTCACCTAATTAACGAAATGAGTTAAGATTTCATACTACTTAAGAAATAGAAATGTTTGTCAATTAATAATTTAATAGCAATCATTTCTCTTTTCTTTCTTCCATCTTTTTGTCCAATATTCCGCAGTGTCTCAAGACGAGAGTTTTTGACCAGTGTGTTGCAATGGAGAGGACTATGCTGGGAGTTTCTCTGCGTGATCGCATCAGGAATGAGACCATCCACAGCAGAACCAAAGTAACCGATATAGCCCTCCGAATCGCTAAACTTAAGTGGCAGTGGGCGGGGCACATATTAGCACGTATGGCTGTTGGGGCGGAAAGGTTCTAGAGTGGCGACCACGTACCGGAAGGCGTAGCGTGGGCAGGCCTCCCACACGGTGGACTGATGACCTGGCAAGGGTAGCGGGTGTCCGCCGAACTCTTTGGGGGAGGCCTATGTCAAGCAGTGGACGTCTTTCGGCTGATGATGAATCATTTCTCTAAGTCGAAAACGAGTGCTACGCGGCCAATATCACAGGAAGTTGGTAGTATTGACTATGTAGTATTAACAGGGAATAATATATACAAATTATTTTGTTAGGTAGGCTTTAAGCCTTTAAGTTTTTCCTATATAGGCGGGTAGATACAAAAACACGCAATGTGCGATTTTGTTTTGCATAACATGATTTCACATAATCTTCGCAGATAAATCTATCATTACAATCTGAAGAGGGTAGTGAAGTGAGCAAGTTCGTTGACTCAAACTGACCTTAATAAGGACACCGTATCAATATCAACCACACACTGAAACGTGTTTCGATATCGATAAACAAATAATAGATAAACATGGGAATCGGGCGTATCCATTTATAGGTTTATGTAGTGCAAGCATGTGTTGAAGAGACTTGGGTTTTATGATAAGAAGATAAGGTTTATATTTCATGTTACCTTAGATGGTAAAGCGGGGTACACATCGACGATGTTATTGACTGACAAACATCCGATTTTTTGTGTTGTTATTGGTTTTTAGATCCGGTGAACGGTTCTGCTTTATTCGCTAAACATTTTATCTCATAAACTCGTCAGTGGTACCTCTAATTCAACCCTGAAATACGAGACGATCATGCGTAAATGGAGGTAACTTTGTGGACGGTATGCGTTGTGAATAAAGGCCGGCAACGCACTTATAACCCCTCTGGTGTTGCGAGTGTCCATGGGCGGCGCTAATCGCTTACCATCAGGCGATTCGTCGGCTCGTTTGCCTTCTATATCATAAAAAAATAAGGGTTTATTTACATAAGGTAGACGATAGTTATTCCCTGTGAGATGTGCGGATTTCCTTATGACAGTTGACTATTGTTTTTAGTCACTAGGTGACAGAATGCCAGTGATTCCTAAAATTATTGATGTATGGTGTGGTGAATGTCTAATCGAATCGATTATAATGCCTAATCGCTACTATATTTGCAAATTCTGCGATAAAAGTAATATCACTCTTCATTTGTTTTTAATTTATTCGAATGTTTCCATATTTTTTTCGTAAAAATGTTTTAGTTACAAATTTCATCAATTTTACCGACATCTAACAATTTTCGGAAATGTCATCTGAATTGAAACGAAAGATTTAGGCTGGGTTGCGCCAAACCGTCTGTAATCGTAAGCGGTGTTCGTTAAAATCTGTTTGTATGGAAAGTTTGACAAGTTCCTATGGGATGACAGCCGCCGGCGCCATATTTAACGTTGATCAGTCTGTGATCGTAAGTCGATGCAACCCAGCCTCACTCATTTCACTAGTTTTAAGAAAAAATATTTAGTGCGTAACTATTTTCATGGTTAAATTATTGTCATAAATTACTATGGAATTGTGATAATTTGATAAAAGGCAATTCATTACGTGTTCTGTCGCGTAAAATGATATAAGCTTATGTAGAAATTCTTACAGCTAATTATACGAGTTTCCAACATTAAATCTATAATACATTTTCACGCAATAATACTGGACACACTTTTTTTAAATCCAAAATGTGTTTCATTGAAGCATTATCTGTGCCAGTGATTCCTAAAATGTGGAATGAAGAGCATCGTTATAGTTATATTACTTAGAAGACAATCACAAAAACAACGCTCCGTCTATACCTCAATGCGTCCCAACGCGCTTTTTCTACGTAACAAAAACTAGTAAAAATCACAAGAAGTAAGGTAACCATAATCATGTTTTAGTAGAAGGACTTTCCAGCATAACCGCCAACCGGTTCACACTGAATAGACAGACGAATTCAACCGTCGAACCAGTGTAAACAAGCCCTAACTTCTAACTTAGTTACGAGTTTACGAGTACTTGTACAGATATTAGCAATTAAAATAGGGCATGTGTGATCTAGGTCATTATTTGAAAAATGCAGTATAACTAGTACAGATAGGTAAATGGCGCGTAGTTTACTTGTTTTTGTTTAACATACTCTACCCACACTTACTTTACCTCCCTAGAAGGTGGGTAGTTTAACTTAACTGAGCCATGAAAACACATACAGTATTGTGTTTTTCCCACACAAGGTGAACTGATGACCTGATAAAGGTCGCGGGAGTCCGCTGGATGCGGGTGGCGCAGGACCGGTCATTGTGGCACTCTATGGGGATGCCTATGTCCAGCAGTGGACTTCCTTCGGCTGATATGATCATGATGATGATTGTTTTTTATGGCCCCGGTACCACGGTATAGTCAGCCAATAAAGTGGTTTACCGGTTTTGAACCTTAACTTTTTGAACGCCACGGTCGGCCATAGGCGTCAACATAAAATCGTCACCCCGACGCCAATGACGGCACTGGCCGACAATTTTTTTTAATGAAAATCTACTGAGAACCTGCACAATTTTATATTGGCATTATTTCTTTACACATCATTTTTTTACCGTTGTGGCGTCAGGGGCACGGCAAATTACTTTGACGTCTGGCGGCGAAAAGGTTAATATGTAGAGTCGAAAAGTGACCTGTTTCTTGGCCGACTGTAATGATGTTTTCGGAAATTATTTATTTCAGAAATATGATTTGTCTTGTTCGGTAATAGGAAACCTGCATACTCGTACAGTCAAAGGGTTCGATTCCCGGTAAGGGCATTTGTTTCTGTGGTGAACAGAGACATTTGTTCCTGAGACTTGGACGTTTTCTATGTATTTAAGTATATATCTATTAAATATATCGTCGTCTAGTACCCATAACACAAGCCTTATTGAGCTTACTGTGGGACTAGTTCGATTTGTGTAAAAAATGTCCCCTAATATTTATTTATTTATTTATTTAAAGGGTATTTATATCTGCTATAGCAGAGCACGTAAATATCTGCCACGAATCTTAAATATCTGCCACAAAGACGGCAAAAAACTGACATGTCCTAGCGGCCCTACAGCCGCTAGGACATGTCAGTTTTTTGCCGTCTTTGTTAATGAGGTTATTATAATATTAATATTGATGACTGCACATCTATGAAGCTATTCACTATATGTGAAGTCCTCAAGTTAGGCAGGCAGGGATTTTTCATGAGATAAGGCTCTTGACCAGCTGTCTTCAGATGTTTAGGCTAATGATTACGAAGATTGAGTCGTCATGTGTTTCATACTAAAAATGAATCGCATGACAATACGACATCATCATCATCATAGTCATCATGATGATGATGTATTTTATTGCCATCATCATCATCGGTGGAATAAACGCCACTCTTTTTAATTGACTGTCAGCATCTTGATTTCCATTTCCCGTACGAGATAAAGTGTTATATTTTTATTTAATTAAAGACAATAAAGGCATTACAAAATGCACTGTTAAGCCGGCCTTTAACTTACAGGGTGTCGTTACGGCCAGGCAAAAATATGTATACAAAATTGAACTTTATCTCAATACAATAAGGCGGACAATGTATACATAGTCATTCCATACATCACGTGTAGAGATGTCGTTACAGTGTTGCGTTACGTTTTACGTTACATTGCATCTGCATATCGTGCGGCCTACTGTACTAATTAGGCGAACGTAAAGTCCGAGCGTAGCTAAAGGTTCTAAGGATTCCGTGTTGCGAAAGTATTTCAATAAAGCTAGTTTTACAGTTCAAAAAGTTGCGAACCTGGCGTTAAAGATATCAAATCTTTAGTGATGCTTCTGATGCTAGAGTTGTATATGTATAAGACCAAACCTTTTTGTTTTTGTGATCACGCTTTTATCCATGAGTTTACAAAGATTTAACTTTCATTCTAAGTAATAATGAATAATACAGTAGTATCAAATGTAGATGATCATTTTTGTACTTTGTCGCACCAACGTAACAATACTGCAACAGCTAGGATGCGTCAAAGTAGTGAAAGTGACAAGGTACTAAATTATCATCTACTTTTGCTGTTGACTGTACTAGAGTATAGAAGAGCCAGTACTACTAGAGTATAGAAGATCCTCTGTATTAGTGACATCGCTAGTTGACAACTTTACACTAATAATCAACACGAGAGTAACCCACCCAACATTCTCTCCTCTCCTTGCATATTCAGGTCGGGTTTCATGACAATGAACTATACATATATGTGTTATGTTTGTCATGTTAACATTGCATCTAAATGCAGACCCTGTAATTATAGTGTGTCAATTAACCATCACGCTTTTATCCTTATGGCGCCTTAAGAAACGCGTAGAAAAACTTCTAATTCATAAGCTCGCATTATGGATGCACTAGGACAAGGCTGTAAGTAAACACAGCAATAATCTCAAACCAGACACGTATATCCAGTCGGGACAAGTGCCTACAATATCTCTATATTAGAAAATAGGTTTTCTACTGTAGCATTGTAGTTTTGTGGCTGACACTGTAATTTTATATTTAAGTATACAATGTATATTGTTTTGAAAAAATGACACCTCGCCGAGTTTCTTACGCCGGTTCTTCACGTGGCAGAGGTTTAGTTTTCCGCACCGGTGGTAGTTTATTGACGTTCATTGGTGCATGTAATTATGCCTAATTTGAAGAATAAATTACTTTTACTTTTTTACTCTAAATCTGCAGATTATATAAATAACGATATGACAGTAGGCGGGGCAAATTGCTCGTAGAACCGATGGCCGGGGAAGAAGGGATCTTGAGTGGCGACCACGTACGCAGATTGGGAAATTTCTGGAAGGTGGACCGACGATCTCGTCAAGATAGCGGGAAGCCGTTGGATGCGGGCGGCGCAAGACCGGTCATTGTAGAGATGCTTGGGAGAGGCCTTTGTCCAGCAGTGGACGTCTTTTGGCTAAAATGATCATTGTTTTATCATCAGCTTGTAAATTTTGTAATATCTGTAGATTTGAGATATTTTATGATAGGCGCGCCCAGCTGACCCTATAATAGGTATGTATTTATCAAACAAACAGCACATTCACATCGATTTCAAAGAATCCTGCGATATTATGATTTAAATATTTTCGTAAAGACCTGGTGGTGTGATCAGTGTAATGCGTATTTTACATATTAACTAACACAACAATTTGAAACAACCTTTCCCAGAACCGACGGAATACACCCTTTGGCCAAAACTCCATCAAAAAATTTACAGCTTGAGTCGAATATGACATGGCTTGGTGCATGCGATGGCAGATGAGAAGTTTCTCTGTGGCATCTTCTGGGTTAGCGTGATTCATCATAGACCTTCTCTTAACTTTACAACAGGTTATACCAAGGTAGAACACTATCCCATTAAAAAGTTTCGGCCGCATTTAATGGTTTCTTGAGTTTATTTAAATATATAAGTAATTAGTAACCATGTTTTTAATCTCACGGGACCTTAGACAACGCGTACAAAAACGTACGATCCGCTCCGATGGTCGCATCATGGGTCACAACTGATATTCACAAGGCTTACCAATACTCATGAGCGCTTTAAATTAGAGTAAGACCAATCTTAAAGCTGTTTGAGGTATGATTATGAAATTTATGAATTGCATAGCAGCAGGTCTATGATGGTCGCGTCTGCATGATTATATGTTTTAATTATTACAACGACGGTGGCAAACAACC
Organism: Notocelia uddmanniana; assembly: GCA_905163555.1. Lineage (NCBI taxonomy): Eukaryota > Metazoa > Arthropoda > Insecta > Lepidoptera > Tortricidae > Notocelia > Notocelia uddmanniana. The sequence continues at coordinate 6,189,906 of LR991057.1, forward strand.
TTACGGCCTGCCTGATGACGTGAACGTGACGGACGTATCTTGTTGTTTATCACGTGACAACTGTGAACATATTACATTCTGATCGAAGGTTGTAAGTTGTAAACATGGCAATCCCGCGCAATCATGTCAAACGAGCGTTTAAGTGCGTCTGCTCATCATGCAGTTACCGTAATGGTCACATGCCCCAGAGTGTGATGGGTAATTGGTTGGGTTGATAGAAATTATGTTAATGTGGTGGAGTAATTCATAATCTCATCATCATAAAATCATATCAGCCCAAGGACGTCTACTGCTGGACATAGGCCTACCCCAAAGAGTGCCACAATGACCGGTCCTGCGCCATCCGCATCCAGCGGACTCCTGCGACATTTACCAGGTCATCAGTCCACCTTGTGGGGAGACAACCCACACTACGTTGAACTGGTGGCCGTACGTGGCCGCCACTGCCTTTCCGCCATAACGGCCATCGGTCATTCATGATTTAGTAAGAAATAATGAACACGGCTGGAGCTCTAAAGGTGTCCCCAAGATTTTACCTTTCCCATTTATTTTTTCTCATTCGGCATTTTGGCGCCCCTATGGCACCTGGCGCCTAGAGCAACCGCACCATCCGCTCTACCCTAAGCACAGTGAAAAACTTAAATTGGGTCCCGTTAAGTTTGATAGTCCTGTCAAACTGTATAGATATTCTAAGAATAAAATTGCGAGATGGGTTTCTAATTAACGTGCGTGACCGTACTTTAACACATTCGCTATATTTCAGTGTCCTTTAAGAAAAATGGTTGGCGTTCAGGGGTGGTCCCACAAAGATTTGATGATAGAAGAAACTTCTAATAATCTTATAAGCGCAGAACAAATTTTCTTTACTATTAGTAACTCGTGCATTCGCTCTCAGAAAGCATCAAGTGGCGGAAAGGAACTGATCAAAGTCTGCTAAAGTCTCGTTCGCTATTGCAACTAACAGTCATTCCTTTGATATACGCGCAAGAGTATCCGACTTTTAAATCTGGGTCATGTGGTAACCCCAAGTAGATCGAATGTTACAACTACAAGTGCCAACACTTTCAGTTTCCTCATTGTGTAATACGTGAACACCTAGACACAGTGACCTCTTGGAGACCTTACTGTAGGTTAAGCACCGCAAGGCTCACGAGCGCTTCTTGGATGGCCCTATATGGAGGCATTACGTGTTTTGCGTTGTAAGTTTACGGTTAGGCGACTGTAGAAATGTTTGTGGTAATATCTTTAAGGGCACGCCTGACAGCAGAGCAGAAAAAATCTTCGGAATTCACTTCGCTGTGTTTAAAGTTGTTATTTTGTTGTGAAGTTACAGTTGTAGTTCTATTGTCATTTGGCTTTAGGCATACTTCAGCTGTATGTGTTAAAAAAAATCTCAAAATTTGAGCATTGCGTGATTGCGGCGCGGCAAGCTTATTAATTACAATTATATAGGTTATTTCAATATGTAGGCTTTCCATGGACCCCTTATACGGCCTTCGGTCAAGCGCCTCAGTATTACCACAGTTTAGACCTGTAAAATGGTAACTTATAGCTTTGTGAAACGGGACCCAGGTATTTAAGTGAAGTTAAGATAGGAAATGCCGTGGAGTTTGGCTTACAACAGTTAAGTCACAGACAGTTTGTACACCTGGATAAGCCCATAAGCAAATTAAGCAATTGCTTAGGGCATCACATCTTGTCACCATAAACAGCACCAAAAAACCGATACTAGGTTACTTATGGTTGGCGGAGGAGGGGGGCATAGGCGTGGATTGCTTAGGGCATCAAGCACTCTTAATCCGGCACTGCCTGGATTCTAATTTGCAGCAAACATTTATTATTGACGCTTTACAGATATGTATACCACACCACAATCTCAATGGCTATGAATTTGAATAGCGCAATGTGATATTAATGATTGTCATCCTTCCAGGTTTAAAGATGGGAAGGCGTCCTACGGCACTGAGAGCCCAGCGCGGGGTCGCAGGGTGATCTTCTGCGTGCACGGCAACCCGTCTACGGGGTGCTGTGCCGTCATAGAGAGCGGGGATGGAGACGATCCGGAGAGAAGGAATGGGAGCATCGTTGAAGTTGAACGTAAGTACAAACATCAACAACGTTAGGATACAGGAAGCCAATGTAGGGCTGTTCCGTCCATACGTTGCTGGGAGGCTGAACGACAGCATCGATGTAGTTGATAGTGACGACAGAGTTTGCGAAATCACCTTGGAAGAATAAATATAATCTTCCGATTTCCTATAGAGTTATGAAGCACGGAGTGAAGATATACTTGATTAAGTTGGTGAGCTTTGTATTCACTCAAAGGAACCAGGACAGACGTCTTCTGATTACGCGTAGATGCTACAAATCTCGGATTATTTGGGTAAGGCAACGCCCATGTGACACCCCTGGAGTTGCAGGCGTCCATAGGCTGCGGTGACCGCTTACCATCAGGCGGGCCGTACGCTTGTTTGCCACCGACGCTAAACTAAGGCTCACATAAATGGTCTCAGCTGCGTCGTCAGGGGCACAGATACTCACGCGGTCGAATGCTGATAGCGATCCCACGGCGTCCTCGACAAGGCGGAGCCGGCACTCGTTGGGGTTTTAGACGGTAGTCCAAGGCGTTTTGCTGCGGTTACTTAGTTCGTCATACGCGTCCTGGTCCCCCCAACCGGGTGGGATGCATAAAAGCATTTCCCCAACGTTAAAAAAAAGGGGCACAGATACTGGAAGCTTAAACAAGCAGGCATATTATTCTCTTAAGGTTGGTAATGGAACCATCACGGGGAGGAAATCTAGAGGGCCCTCTCCCGAAATGCTTCTTTAGTGTCGTGGAACACCCGGCAAGGTTGGTAAGCCCTAACGTCACTCTCAACGATGCTGTATTATAAATTATAACGCAGCACCAAATGGACGGGATATCCCCCTTATTACATCTATATATTATTATTATTCCTGTATTATTATATACTTATGTATAGCCTAGTTACGCCTTACGCTGTCATAAAATATTTAGACAGTACCAGGGCGACCTAGCTTTGCTCGTGTTTTCCCGGAGAATACGGGCTATCCCGAAGACGAGACGTAGCTATTAGCTAGATCGATTTCATCCCCGTAAAACTGAATGGTAATTACCTACACATCAGAGATGAAATCCGCCACAGGCTTCGTCAACAATGATCTTTGGTTTAATTAACATTCGTATAAAGGACCGCCTCAGGTGGCTCAAAAGTTCCCATGACGCTGGCGACGTTGCCACGCTGAATGGCCAACGAAATCTGTTGAGCCAAAAACGATCCGGAACGAGCATCGCAACCCCTCTCCCTCAGCCGCCGACCCACATCTCTTGTAAATCAATTGTAAATTACCTACAGCGATATCGTTAGAGCCGTTTCCGAGATCCCCGAAATAAAAAAAGGACCTCTGCAAGAAATTGCTCATTTAAAGATAGATATACATATAACCATTATTATGAGACCTGTCCGTCTATTGTTTGGTCTATCTCTGGTACTACCTTGAGATATATATTATTTAGAATGAAGGTAATTTTTACAATACATACATAACGAGTAATCATTTAAGAAATATGTATTTCTTAACTTCCTCTATAGATCAAACTCCTCATCACATTAATACGAATTTACGAGTGACAGGTGTATTGTGCGTGCTGCCATCATACGTAATCATTTTCATAACAGTTACAACATAACTGAATATTATTTGAATAATTTATAATACTAACATGCTTATGGTTACTTATGAATGTAGCCTGGGACTATATTTGTTTTGCAAATATCCATTATTCTTGGCATAACTATCACAAATACTCGCGCCACAGACACAACGGTAACATTAGCAAACTCGCATCTTAGTTAACTATTTTGTGGAGAAGACAACCTAACCAACAAAGAAGATTGACAAAACGAGTGTATGAAGGAAGAGTGGATGGAAAAGTTGGAAGGGGAAGACCTCGGCGAACGTACTCCGACCAATTCGGAGACATTCTGCAGAAAGGCCAGGTCAGAGTACCCTAAATCGGCGCGCATGCATGAAGAATGTTATGAAAGTTCATGAAGCGAAAGTTGTATGTCAGGATCGTAGCAAGTGGAAATCCGTGATCTCTGCCTACCCCTCTGGGAAACAGGCGTGATTATATGTATGTATGTATGTACAACCTTGGTTTAAACTGCATAAAGTTGAAATTTATACTAAACTCAAAAGTGCAAATATAAACAATATCGAACTGCATTCGCTAAGAATGAATGATTGCTCTTGAAATTGAAAGATTACTTTTTATACCATTTATTTCTTTATTTTTAGTTATTTCAATGTCAACCTTAATGTTAATGATATATGGTTGAATTCAGATTTATAAATATGCTCTTTTTGCATACATACGCTACTTAACGTGGTGTTATTAACAGTTTTCAGTTCACACATTTACTGGGTTCGCACGCACCAGTACATGAAAGCAATAATTATGTATACTGTAATTGTTATCAGTTTATGAGTCATTGTAATAAAGATATAATGTGCTGATTTGCTTATACTTAATTGTATTTACTGTTATCTGTAAAAGTAAATAACAAGGGTAGGTCTTCAAAAATACCTGAGCCAAGGCTATTTGCTAGGGCAATCATGTCTTTACCCTGGGCTTTGGGTACAGTCAAGGTCAAAAATTTGTATTGGATTGTTTCTCTCATAATATGTACCACCAATGTAGTAAATAAAACTTTCCCATCGGCTAGACTCGAAATACGACTAGACCCGAATTCACTACATCTGTACCAAACCTTAATTCGAAGAGCATAGGACATATTTTTCAGTAAAATGAATGCACGCGTATTATTGCAGTAGACTGTACCTATAGAACTATTAATTTTACAGATTTTACAGAACGATCCTTGTTACTTGGCTAAATAAATAAATATGAAAGCGAACGGAAGTCTTTTAGACCGTGTGTGCGCTTTATGCCCTTTTGCTCTTCAACAATTGAACCGATTTGTAGAAGTTTTGGATTAGTACATACGATTATTAGCGCTTTGTTTATCAATTTATTTCATTTTGTCTTATATTTGTTTCAGGGCGTTTACACTGTCACAGATCGAGGAACGAAGAGATAGACAAACGTGCGAGGAGAAAACTCATCATAGCCAGTATATTATGCGTCATATTTATGTTAGGAGAAATTGTCGGTAAGTGCATTTTGTCCTTTGTTTGAGTTTTTAACCATAAACGCAGGTACAGTCAAGGAATTTGATTTGTAGACCACTTCGTCCCTTGTCACAGTGACAAGAGTATGATATCTCTAGCAGCTTTCATATTGATTCTCACTGTGACAAGGTACGAAGTGGCCTAGAAATCAAAGTCTTCGACTGTACGTGCCATTATCGAGGTACCTACCGCTTTTGAACCTTACAAATAGGGTCAAACTAATAGAGTCGAAAAGTGGTAGAATAAGTTTTTGACTGACTTAGCTTAGCAAACAAAGTGTTCAGTGTTTGTGAGACCAAGAACACCACCATTCTCAGCTTGGGAATATACCTGAACATTCCTCAAGCAAATCAATATTGAATCTGGAATATTCTCTTCTCAGGGACAGCACAAGTCTACTAGCACTAGCAGGAACAGCAAAGCAAGCCAAGAAAAAGAAGCAATGAAATTTTAATCTGCTGTAATAGGACATAGAGTTTGTTTTGTTTTGAAATCGAACGAAAAGAAACAAATGCAACTCTATTCCAATTTTGAAAAATATAAATTCCACTGATGAGGATACCCTTTCAATTTTTATAGGCCTTCTAGCGATTCGTTGCGCGTCTCAACCGTGCAATGAACAGATAAAACTTGTCGTGGCCGGACTGCACAAATTCTAAACATGTCATAGTGTAGACGTTTACTACTGCCCACGTGCTCGCAGTAGCACGAACGTAGTAATAGCTAAGTACTGAGATAATCATGTCTTGGTTCCAGGCGGGTACTTATCGAACAGTCTGGCGATCGCCACGGACGCTGCGCATCTCCTCACGGACTTCGCTAGCTTCATGATATCGCTCTTTTCTATATGGGTGGCCAGCAGGCCAGCAACTAGAAAGTAAGTAGCTCTCTTTTTGAAATATACTCAGCGGCAAAAACATTGACCCAAAATCGTAGCAAAATGTATGAGAATCGAATCAAATATGGGCCATTTTTTTGCCGCTTAGTATATAAGTATTATATTTCGGATTTTGGTTTGAAAATACACTACAATTTAACTGTATCATTGATTATTTGTATCATTGAATTGAGTAGACCGAAAACCGAACTCTTGGTGTCTACTCCTTTTTGCCACCGCTTTATGTTTTGAACTTTGTATCAAGGTTGAAGTTCCTTAATTTCACTTTTTACGAGGTTTTATTTAACTTGCCCTATTACTACGTCTGTGTGGGTCAAATCCTGATAATGAATTTTACACCGGTTACCGATTGGCCTAAAATTTGGCACACATTTGAGTAAGTTCGATGACAATGCAATATTATTGTACCACCGGGCTGATTTAACGATGGAGACAAAAGGCGGCCTTTAGCAACTCCTGAACTACACAAGATAAACCAGTAGTGTTCGGTCTCATTGGAACCGTCTCAACGAGTAGTTGATGACGGTGATAAAAAAGATACAGTCGGCAATGAAAACTTGTACCAAAAATGATTTTTTTTGATAAAAACTTTATGCTAGGTTAGTTCATTTCGTTGTGCTCTTCGAGAGTTGACCCGCTGGTATATAAAGGAGCCCGGTTTTTGCTGTAGTTACTACCATTTTTTTCTGACCTTCCAAACCACAGGGAAAACTAAATTTTATTGGGTATAATAAGAGCCACGATATTACATCGTAATCCTAATTTATAAATGTGTCTAAAGTGATTTATATTGGCCTAATTTTAATATGGGTGTTTAGTTTAGATTCTCTCCTCCTTATTCAACCGATATGTATTTTGCAGAAGTATATAGAAGGTAGTGTGGTTTTTTTTTTTAGTAAAAGATATAATTGCCACATTCATAATAACCATAAGCTTCCATCAAACCTATTTAAGTTAAAATGCCGTTCATATTCGTTTAGCTTTGTCTGTCCCTTGACGTTTGTTTTTGTGAGAAACGGAACAAAAACATTAAGTTTTATAAACAACGGGGTAAGAAAATACTGTTGAGACTTGAGATTTTCAAGAGACAAACTCTATTAGGTAACATTATAGAAGCCGAATGTATGACTCCATTCAATGTTGTTTGCTTTCCAGAATGCCCTTCGGCTGGTACAGAGCCGAAGTAATAGGCGCCCTAACTTCAGTGCTGCTGATTTGGGTGGTGACCGGTGTGTTGGTATACATGGCCGTTCAGAGAGTCATATACCGGCAGTTCGAGATCGACGCTACCGTCATGCTGATCACCTCGGCTGTGGGTGTCGTGGTCAACCTCATGTGAGTTTGTACCTTATTGTTATAGCGATAAGAGTTCGTTTTCTTTGACAATTGTATAGATGAAAGACTGTCATTGGAATTGTTATTAGTAACCCGTGTGGTGCCGGGTTACAATAGCACCACCTCCTTTCTTCCCTTATTGGGTGTAGTAAGAGTCGACTATGGGAATCAGATTGAAGTGGGCTAGCAACCTGTCACTGCAATATCACATTTTCTCCATCTATAAACCTAATTGCTAAAAGTGGCACTGAAATTAATTTTCGTGTGCTCTGCCTAGCCCTTTTGGGAATATAGGCGTGAGTTTATGTATGTATGTTATTAGTGGACGGTGAGATTTTGAATGGAGACTGGTGTGTTGGTATACATGACTATACAGAGTGTCATATATCGGCAGTTCGACATTGGCGCTACCGTCATGCTGATCACCTTAGCTGTCGGCGTCGTTGTCAACCTCATCTGAGTTTCGATCTTATTCTAATAGGATGAAGGTTTAGTTTTCTTTCAACAGGGCGGATTGAGACTGTCTTTGGAATTTGAGACGTACTGTTGTTAGAGGAAGGTAAAATTTTGGATGGAGACGGATAAGTTGACTGTTCAGAGTTATATACCGGCAGTTTAGGATCGCTGCTCACCCTGGCTGCGGGCGTCGTAGTTAAACTCATGTGAACTTATTCTTATAGGACATAGGTGTTGTTTTCTTTGTAAACAGAGATGATGAAAGACTGTCATAGGATTTTGAGACGTATTGTCTTCAACGAAGGTTGTTTTTTCTTGAGCTAAAGCGTACCGTTTCAGCATGGGCCTGACGCTGCATCAGCACGGACACAGCCATGGCGGCGGCGGCCATGGACATTCCCATGGTGGCAGCAACCCCGTCCTCAACAATAAGGTAATTGGGTGGTGTCTGGTGAAAAAAATATAATTATAACACTTTAAACTCTCGGGCTTTGTACACATTATTAAAATATTCATACACGGGTACAATTAGTAGCATAATGAGCGGGTAGAAAACATTTTCAGATCTACCCTTCACATTTTTATAAACAATGTGAGGTAGTTAAATGTTGTGTATCCATATCTCCGTTGACAACTTGCTGGGACGTCAGTCTGCCGCGACCATGACCGGTGCATCCCGTGTCGAAACGTCGGTAATTAAGGTAAATAAATTTCGTGTTAGGCCCGTGTACGGATATTTTAATAAATAAATAAATCAATAAATAGATTAGATTATCAAAAAATATTGGACACGTATTTTTTCTTTTGTCAATCAAACAAAGAAAAACCTAGTAATTTTATACAGAAAACTTAAAAAATTTGAGATGTTAAATATAATGAAACGGGTCATTCACTTCTTTGAGGTCGCATATCGCTCGACATGTTTCAGACCGGTTCGCGGTCCTTAATCATGAGTACCTGATCTGAAACATGTCGAGCGATATTCGACCTCAAAGGCGTGAGTGACCAGTTTCATTAAAATTTAATAACCTGGTATACTTAAAGCTAACTTGGATATACAATATGAAAAGCTGGTCCAACATTAATGACACTGCCAGTATTTGCAGACTGGCACAAGACAGAAACAAGTCCCGGAGGATAGTCGTCGACATCCGTTGTAGGCCATAGCACAGCGAGAAAAATAATCAAACAAAAAATGACCAAGATAACATTCGGGAAAGGGGGGCTAATGTCATCATAGAACATGACGTCACGCAGCATTTTAAGACTGCGCAGTACGTTCGGTTCTCCATACAAACGTATTTATGCTCTCATTTTAAAACGCCAGGCTAGAATAACATGAAACTTTGTATACACAATGGGATCCGGCATATCTAGACCGGATCATAGTTTCTGTTGCTGGAAATTATAATGGAGAAAAAATACAGCGATTATTAAGGTTTTCATACAACCGTAAAAAACTCAAAAAGCCGCTGTATTTTTTTTCTTTTACAATTTCTAGCAACAGAAACTATGATCCGACCTAGATATGCCGGATCCCATTGTGTATACAAATTTTCATGTTATTCTAGCATGGCGTTTTAAAATGAGAGCATAAATACGTTTGTATGGAGAACCGATCCACACCGATCGTACTGCGCCCTCTTCTTAACGAGCTATATTTTGTTTTTCTTATTTATAGTCCAAAATCTACAATACAGGACATTAGCCTATTAAAATATATCGTTCTCAAAAAAAAGACGTTTGGGGTGTCAATATAGTGTCGATTACGATGCAATTGAATATCGCCTTTATTGATAACCGACAAATCGGCACCTGGGACGAAGATATCTTTACACATTTTTTGCTTATGCCACGGTAATGTATGTTGATTGATGTGAAAAATATGGGACACATTTTTTCTTTATCGGAATCAAGCGTTTCCATTCAAAATGTAAAATTAAATTTTTAGAAATTTACTTTTGTCGATAATAGCGATAGCACCGAAATACTTGACTCAAAACGTATTCCCAGGATCGAACCAGCGACTCCGACGTAGAGAGTTCCTCCTCGCACCACCATCAGGATGAAAGAGAGAACATCAACGTGCGAGCAGCCTTCATACACGTGTTGGGAGACTTCTTGCAGAGCTTCGGGGTTCTTGTGGCGGCTATCGTCATCTATTTCAAGGTTAGACCTTATTTACATGGCTCTAAGGTTCATATTAGTTCACCACCACTATTGAAGAGATAACGTCAATGTACGAGCCTTTATACGCGACTTGCAGGGCTTCGGACTTTTTGGGTCTGCTATCTTCATCTATTTCAAAGTAAAACCTTATTAATAAGGCCGCAAGGTGCATATTAGATCGCTCGCACATTACCGAATACGCTTTCTTATTTCTTATGTCCACTATCGTTATTATTACTTGCAAACTTAAAGGACCGTATTAATATAGATGTAAGGTTGACTTTTCATTGGGACCGAAACCGATATGCATGTTGTTATCATATGGTGAGACACCATCTTCAGTTGAAAACTCACTTGGCCATGGTATCCAGTTTTAGATTCATTTATTTCATTGTAATAATTACAATATAAGATAAAGATATCTAGAGTCAAAAGTTTAAAAGGTACTTTAACTCCGAGTTATAAGGTGTGTTTTCCCTTAGCCGTCCTGGTAATACTTTGTCGACCCGATCTGCTACTTGAAGTTTATATCTTTGAGATACGGTTGACAACACGCCTGTGACTTATAACAGTCAACCGGTCCCTCTGGTTGTTAAAGTTACCTTATCTCTCAGTAATAAGGCATGTTTTCCCACAGCCATCCTGGGACTTGGTGGACCCGATCTGCACATTCCTGTTCTCAGTCCTTGTGCTCATCACGACATTCAACATCATCAAGGAAACCCTGCTAGTATTGATGGAGGGCTCGCCGCGAGGAGTTGACTTCCAAGTACGTCTGTTACATCATTCATTGACCAAGTGGACCGAAGGTCTCCGCTTCAGCTTCAAACAAAATGAATTCGTGTGTCTGGATATCCAGACGTTCAGATGTCCGGTTTCTGGTTGTCCTCCCCTATATGTCGCATTTCTCTACCGATTCTCGTGAAATTTTGTGAGCACGTTTGATAATTTTGGTCGAGTTAGCTTTTGAAAATATTGGAAAAAAAAGAATCGCGAGGTCTACATCTCACAGAACCACTACTTATTTCTTACGATGCCAATCGGGCCAGTTTTTAGAGACGATCAAATGTTTGTATGGGATCAACTACAATCAGAAGACACTGAAAACGCTCCTTATTAATTAACACCTAAAAGTGACGTCACAATTGAGTAGCCCCGTAATACCGTTGTATGGAAAAACTGCCTTTGTGGTCGGTAAATATATTTTTTATTATCTAAAAGCGAATTATAAACTACAATCAGTCTGTCAAATTATTACGTTTTAATACACAATATATATAATATATTATATAGCAACCTTTAACAATTTGTTTATGTCTAAATCATTTACTAATTAATTATCTACACTAGGACACTTGCATAATGATTATTTTTTATTTTATTTTTCAAAATTAACATTGTGTATATTGTCATTTACTTTTTATATTAATTAAGAAATTCCATTTATATGTTATAATTAATAATAGCGACCATGGATCTAAACGCAGTATTTCGTAACCAAAACAGCGATTTACATATATTCCCATGCAATGGTTGGTTCGAATGTTTTATGTGATCATAATAATTATAATGTTAATTTGTAGGAGCCGTGGCAAGGGCCGCTAGCGGCGAGCTACCTTTGTCCCATATTTTTGGCTTTTCATATAGAGTCAATCTCCGTAATTGTAACGCGAGTCAATATGGAATTGCTTGTTATTTTTCTGTTTTTATGATGCCGATTTAAGTGTGAGTGATAAAGTAACACTTGTCTAGAGATAGATTAACATTTAAATTTGCATCATGAATAAAAACAAAATGCGAATAATCGTGACCAGCTTTTTTTAAATACCACGTTGGTGGCAAACAAGTGTACGACCCGCCTGATGGTAAGCGGTCACCGCAGCCTATAGACGCCTGCAACTCCAGGGGTGTCACATGCGCGATGTCGACCCTTTAAAAATGCACTTTTTTGAACAACCCCATACTGTAGTCTGTAGCCGCTTTACTCTTGTCGTGAGATGTCTGCAAGACATGTTATCCTCTCTAAAAACTGGTCTAATAGGCACCATAATAATTAGTCCTGTAGCCAATTACACATATTCTTCGATTCTTTTGATTATCAATTTGGTTTCAGTGGGGAGTGATTGATAAAGCACTATCCCCGTGTGTACTATTTACACTCTGTTAATCCACAGGAGGTGGCAAATACTTTCCTCACGCTGCCAGGAGTGGTGCGGGTCCATAATCTGCGTATGTGGGCTCTCTCCCTCGACAAGACTGCTCTGTCGGCGCATCTTGCCATCCGTGAGTATCATCTTTTTCGTGTTCTTCAATACCATTCTACAGGTGCCTCGCGAGGAATCCTAATAATTTTACCAGCGGCCTAACCATGTTTAGAAAATTATATGTTTAAACGAGCCCGGAAGTGGCACTAACGATTTCAATGGAATTTATAATTCGGTTGTTCACGCGGGCGAGAAATTGTGTGTGTACGTATTGTAAAACAGACCTGTACACTAAACAATATGTCTCATCGTAGATTATTATATATTTATTACCGGGATCTCGGAAACGACTAACGATTTCAAAATAGGTAAAGACAATCTAGCTACGTCTCATCTTCAGCAAAACTCGTATGCTCCGGCTAAACACGAAAATTGACGAACAATCTCAGTACTTCTAAAATAAGCTAGGCTCGGCCCAAGTTTTTATTTTATTTGTATTAATATGGTGAAATAATGTAAACATATTGGTGCCCTTGACTGTACCATCCAAAATTAAAAAAGCGCTCCGAGTTGTAATTTATCCGGTGTCTAGCATCATCTAACATCTGACGTAGCTTATCTGCCATGTTATGATGTCAATAATAATTTCAACTGTACACACAATATGGGTAATAATAATAAGTGGTAGTCAAATCAGTAACTTTTAACAAAACGTTAGAAAGGCTGTTTTAGTATGAATCTTGTAGGGAAATACAAAAGAGTGACGTCACAATTTTGGTAAGTCATCCGTGTCCATTTTTCATCGTCATGTATTTAAATGTCTTTAAAACAGCAATAATAAGTTAATTCGTGATGTTTTCCTATTATTTTCGTAAGATTTGTTAATAGGTAATGATAACGTTATAGTACATTGTTTTTCACATTTGCGAGGAAATAAACAACTACAATCCAAATTGACGACATGCGAAAGGAGCGCGCAAGGACAATCAATCACCAATCAGTATTCTTGCGGCGCGCGGCCATCTAGATTTTTCAGCTTCAATGTTTCAACCAATCACAAAGCAGTATTCTTGCGGCGCGCGGCCATCTAGATTTTTCAGCTTCAATGTTTCAACCAATCACAAAGCAGTATTCTTGTGGAGCGCGGCCAACTAGATTTTTTATAAACCAATCAGATCGCACAGAAACTAAGTCAGTGATGACAGCAATATTATTTTAGTGTTGTATTATACCGTATTCCAGGTACCGGAGTCAGCCCACAGAAAGTTCTAGAACAAGCGACGCGGCTGGTCCACGACAAATATAACTTCTTCGAGATGACGCTCCAGATCGAAGAATTCAGCGACGGCATGGAGGCCTGCAACCAATGTAAGATGCCGCAGTCGTGAGCAAACTCGCCCCTATTCTTAGTAGCATAAAGTCTAATTCACATGCGCCGCGAATCGAAAATCATAGTGATTCAGATGCAGATTATTTATTTTGCTTTACATACAAGTACATGCCAATATTATTTACTTATTTATGAATGGAAAGTGAAACTTATGATCAGTATTTAAAGTCTAATTTTGCATGTGGTCTCCGGTTGTATTGGCAATGAATTTCATTTTCCTTTTGTATCAAAGGCTCCAACTGCAAATTTAATAAAGCGCAAATTTTTTTATGTTTTAATTGTTTTCTTGTTTGTGTTTCGGTACCATACCGACGCTATACTATAAATAAAACATTGGTACAAGCTTCGAATTCCAGTCTGAGCCACTAATTCATAGTTTTCTTTGTGCCAAAGGAACACTGTGTCAATCGTTGTATAAAATTATGGCATATCAGTATGTCCAAAATAGAAAATGTAAATCATATTATGAAATTTATGTTCATGTTGGGTGTTATTAGTATTTATATTGTTACAAAATTACTATGTCACGCTATTTACCCAAATCAGTTCCAGTTGGAACCTTTCCACATTACATCGTAGAAAATGTATGGTATTTTTTTATCTACTGAACAACGCAAATTGGGAATTATGTGATGCACTTTTCGATTCAAAGACTAATTTCATATGTGCGCTATGTGTGGAAACAAGACACCGCGCTCCGGTGTCTCGCTCCCATCTATTATAGTCTACCGCTACCGCTCCCGCTGCCTGTTGAATTCGTGACCGAGCCCTGACGGTAGTCCCCAGTTTTGTTAGTTAAACAGAGATCAAGAAATTAAGTAGTGGGAATCGTGATACATAGACATTAAGAACTGAGAGTTCAATTTTTTCGTCACTAACGTTAATAATAATGGTCTTTATCCGAGATGCTTTTGGGACGAAAAACGCACATCACATAATTCTTACTACACACTATTTTATTTAAAACAGAACTGTATTTACGTTGATCATAATAGCTTTTAGAAGAATATGTATGTAAAACGTATACGTACGTAGCTGTCGAAAAATCAATCAATGTATTTAATGAAAATTGGTGTGAATATTATATTTATAGACGCCTTAGTATTGAGGACCATAACGTAACGTAAATCCGAATTTATGTAAGTATTTAGTGTATAAATTCAGTATTTATTACATAGCTAGATCAATTTTCTTGTATATTAGAAATATTGAAGTACCTAACTTCAGAAAGTCTACCCCGTAGACTTTAAACTACATTTTTGCTTACTATAGGCAACCAATTAGGAGTACTAAGAAATCCGTCAACAAACGAAGGACAGAGACAACTAACTATAGAAGACAGAGACAATAAGCCAAGTGTTCAAGAAGCTGAAACACAGACTGTTAGAGTGAGAAGATTCCCTTGGGACTATTTCCCTTGCAATATCTTATAATAAATATACAAAAATATATTGTGAATGGTGTCTTTGTAACAAGTTTTTAAAAACCGAATTGAGCATTATAGCTCTATTTGTAAGTATTTGGCGTACTTTAGTCTCTGCCTACCCCAACCGGATACGACCGTAAGCATATACATGTATATAAGTAGTAAGTACTTATACAAAAATGAACTGAACACTTATGCAAATTAAGCTAAAGAAATAAATGGCATGCATGTTTATTTCATTCCACAGATATACATGTATACAATTCTAGTACATTTATATACACTACCGTCAGAAAGTTTAAGACCAAACACAAAATATGCAAATAATCAACATTGATTGATTATTCATTCAACGTTGATTCATCTATCCGCAGTACTCTCGACCAGTTAGCAAAAGTCCAATTCTTGTGAGAAATAGCCCATCGCAATATTTTTGCCTTGTTTGGTTTGCGTAATAATTTATGAAAATGAAACTAAGAATTGTGTTTGGTCCTAAATTTTTTGAAGATACTGTATTCAAACACAATTGTTTTGCATTGTATGCACCAAGAAGATATCAATCTTCTATTAATAATGTCTCTGATAACATCGATTTTCTATTAATAATTTGCTCAAATAAAATCGATAACCATTGTATATAATATCAGCATCACATGCATTGCATTAAGGTTCACGAATGGTCAGCATACTGTGATCCTGATATAGTTAAAATTATTTAAAATGTCCGAACTGTATCAAATTTGCCTATTCAAAAAGCGACCTTACGATCCAAGCACGCCGGTTCAAATTCTAACGGCAGAGTTTTTTTGAAGTCGGTGTATTCAAATAATTTCAAGTATAGTATATGTAACCCGACCGGTTAACTGAGCGAGGGGGGGAGGGGACGCAAGCGGGGGGCGGGGGCCCGCTCTCCGCGCGCGCTGTGTCAGTTACTCGATCTACCTTTAACTGTAATTTTAAAAATATACGCTAGTTATTTTATTATCATAATATACTGGTTCCTATAAATGCTCTTATATACTGAGTGTAAATATTTCATGAAAATAGTTGAGTAGGTGCTATCTTATGAACAGTTCTTTGCTAATGTTTGTGAAATATGTACGTAAAATCTGAGTTTTTAATTCACCAATTTAAACCCAGTTTTTAGGGTTCCGTACCCCAAGGGTAAAACGGGAACCTATTACTAAGACTCCGCTGTCCGTCCGTCTGTCTGTCTGTCTGTCCGTCTGTCACCGGACGGTATCTCATGAACCGTGATAGTTAGACAGTTGAAATTTTCACAGATGATGTATTTCTGTTGCCGCTATAACAACAAATACTGAAAACAAAATAAAATTAATATTTAAGGGAACTCTCATACAAAAAAGTTACTCGTTGTGTCCATCAGGCGCTGTCTCAAAATATATTAGAAAACTAAAATCCGACCAAAATTTTACTTGATATTGTTCAACGTTCTTATTCCGGTTAAAAAAATTAAAATATTATTATTTAAATTAAATTAAAAAAAGGTTATAATAAAGTGTCTAATGTTGTATAGATAGTATTGAACCCTTCGTGCGCGCGTCCGACTCGCACTTGTCCGGTTTTTATATTTTCAGTCACATACGTAAATAGTTACTGTTATGGATAACTGTTTTAAAATTCAGTTGCGAGAGATGACCCGAACATACAAACATTGCAAGTTAAGTAAAAGCCTGTGAAAAATGCATGAATTTAAAGTATCGTGAGTCATGTTTTAAACTGTGTTACTAAAACGGTTATAACTTACGCATTAATTGTCATTCTGTCCCTCGGGAGTATTTCCTTATGCCGGCTATTCGCAGCGCGATATTTGCGAAAAAGTGTATATAAGTTCGCGATCGAGCTTCGTAAATTTTTTAGAGCCTGCTAAAAAACCGAAACCGGATGGGGAACGTCGCGAAGCGAAAGCTATCCACACTAGTGCGGGCGTTCGCGGCGCTAGTGTAGAGCCCTCATCAGGATGATTGCACTTGCGGCGAATCGCCCCTCACACACTTCTCCCGGCCGGTCGCCGCAAAGATCGTACTCAAACGCACGCGCGACAGGGCCGGGCAGGCCAATTAGATGAGAGTGCACTCGTCCTGAAGAATAACTCCCGAAGAGTTCGAAACATGTCCCCAGGAATGACATGCAAGTTTTTGTAAAGTTCTTACAGAATTCATGTTTTGATATTTTTGAGTAAACTGAACTATTAAAGACTTATAAAACGTTTATTTCAACCGTGGTCCGTCCTTCCCTAGTTTGTTGTGTTTTTTTGCCTCAGACATTTACAATCGCCTATATTGGGAAAGTAGGTTTTATGAATTTAAATTCCAGACCGATTTTCCAAGCAAAGAAGCTTGTTTCAGCATGTATTAGAACAAAAGTTCTAGAATTAATTTATGCCTATTTTGAATAAAATTATCAAACCGTAGAATAATATGTAATTTATATGAATTATACTTAATTATAGTTATTATGTAAGTACCCTTAAAAGGAACTGAGTCTTCCAAATATCATGTTTAAGTAAACTGGTTTAATGTTCAATGGAAAATATATTTTCTGAATTTATTTTATGTTTCATTCTTTTACATAGTTTAAGAATTCTACTGATACCGTTTATTTGACTTTCGCACGATAAAGAAAAAACCATAATAGTAAGAATTTTTAACGTTACATCTTTTTATTATTTTGGTATTTTTTTGTATCTCATTAATTTTATTATTAATGTGTATTTTACTTTATTATCCATAGAGTGACAATGTGTTATAAATTTAACATAGCAAATATCAAATTTAAATAAAGATAGACCTGTCCGAAAATTTTGGACTGATAACTGTTCCGCCATTTATTCTGTAGGATTCACATCAAAAGGCCGGAGCTTTGAACCTTCTACGCAGTAATGATTGAATGTATTGTTTTAATATATCCTCCGATATAATGATTAGGAATATTTATTAACTCAAAAAATACAACATACTGGTATAACAAAATATTTACAATTAATTTACAAAACGGGCTTCCTCTTCTAATCGTTTATTTTCTCTACATGTTTTCGAGATATTCCTCCCGGCAGTGAAAAGCTGATGGTTTCATACTTATTGAATTCTGACGTGATGCGCTCTGACGCCTGCCATAGTATGGGCGGTGACGTCAGAGCTTATGACAAAATGTATGACATCAATATCATTCTGTACCTCAAGTATATATTTTTATCGAAACATAAACACAAATGAACGCGTTCGCACTTAGTCTCAATTTGTACGGCAACAAATAGTTACCACCGAAGGCCGCCAGAGGCGCTGTTCGCGTTGCCATGCAAATTAAGACTAAACGCAAACGCGTTCGGTTGTGTTAATGTTTAGAAATAAATTACTAGAGGTACTTTTGCGTCACGACACGTTACGTCAAATTGATTAATTATATTATCGCTGCAGCGCTCGTGGCCTAACATCATAGATTACCTACACAGGTTATCTGTGCCCAACATAAACACACCCGCGGTGCCCGCATACCGCGAGTTAAGACTGCGCAGTACGTTCGGTTCTCCATACAAACGTATTTATGCTCTCATTTTAAAACGCCAGGCTAGAATAACATGAAACTTTGTATACACAATGGGATCCGGCATATCTAGACAGGATCATAGTTTCTGTTGCTTGAAATTATACTGGAGAAAAAATACAGCGATTATTAAGGTTTTCATACAACCGTAAAAAACTCAAAAAGCCGCTGTATTTTTTTTCTTTTACAATTTCTAGCAACAGAAACTATGATCCGACCTAGATATGCCGGATCCCATTGTGTATACAAATTTTCATGTTATTCTAGCATGGCGTTTTAAAATGAGAGCATAAATACGTTTGTATGGAGAACCGATCCAAACAGATCGTACTGCGCCCTCTTAAACAACGTGGGTCCGGCTCAGTTCTGGCATGGGTGATCGCCTTGAATGGTTACTAACTAAGCGCTCCCGTGCTTTGGAAGGGACGTTAAGCCGTTGATCCCGGCTGCTGGCTATGACAGTCGTTATGCCAAGTTAGAGGCCTTTGGTCGGCTTGAGAGCTTTAACAGTCAAGTTGCCCACTCACTTGACGAAGGGGGTCGAAGTTGCACGTAGTAGATCGCATTGTGTATACAAATTTTCATGTTATTCTAGCATGGCGTTTTAAAATGAGAGCATAAATACGTTTGCATGGAGAACCGATCCACACCGATCGTACTGCGCCCTCTTAATCCTTCATTCGAAATTCAGAGAACATTCGAGACAAATTATGATATTTCTGTATGACCCATTTATCCAATTATTGTTGTTTACAAAATTGGTTATCGTTGCAAATGCGCTTACATAATTATCAGATAAGACCTAAAGTTCATGATTTTCATGAACAAGACTGAATTCAAATCCGTACATGTATTTCATCCATTAATGTGAGTGTGAACTACCTAACCAGCGAGCTAAATGGCTAAATAATGTTGCTGGGATGATAAACAAAATTAAAAAGGTTGTTATTAAGCTGTTTATTACAGTAAAATATAATATAATGTTTGCATGTCAATTAATTTATCTAAATAGCAAAAGTTTTTTTTAAATTTTGAGTTGCGTAACTAATGCTTATTCTAATAATACATTGTTATTTTTATAAGCATATTTTACCAATTATTTTAATAGTAAATTTATAATAAATACTTACCTATACTTTTATAGCGTTTCTGAAACTTTTGCCGTTCTTATTATTAAGTAGCAACTGTTTGGGGAAATTATTACATGTGCGTGGAAGAACACAGCACCAGGCTATCTGTCCGTAGTTATTTCTACATGATACTAAAAATGTTGATATTGATATACGAGTATGTTTGGTAGTCAAATCAGTAACATTTAATAAAAGGTCTAAAACACTGTTAGAATATGAAATACAGAAGTGACGTCACGATGTGTGAAGGTCAAACTGCGTCATTTTTTTCAGCGCATTTTAGAAGGATACGCGTACTGTCATCCAATTTGATTTCTGAGCCACTTCGTACCTTGTCACAGTTAAAATCAATATGAAAGCTGCTAGAAATTTCATATTATTGGTACTGTGACAAGGTACGAAGTGGCGCAGAAATCAAATTGGTGGACTGCAGTTATCCGGGAACAAAACACGGACAAAAAGTTTTTTATATAGAAAACTCCCGTGAGTTTGAGACATATTAAATATAATGAAACGGGTCACTCACGTCTTAAAGTTCGAATATCGCTCGACATGTTTCAGACCGGTTCGCGGTCCTTAATCATGAGCACCTATCGCGGCGGCGGTTTTCTTAGCACTGCGTGCCCGTGCCCTGTCCGCTCGGTTGCTCGGCGCGGGTGGAGGCGGTGGCGGCGAGAATCTACCCTCGTTTTCTTCACAATTGTTCAATGCCGAACTACACACAACACTCACAACGTCACATGCTAAAGTCTCGTCCACACTCTTCAAAGACGTAGTATTCAACACTGTTTTCCAGCTGGGTGGTCCAGGTGGGTGGGTCGAGCGATATTCGAACTTCAAGACGTGAGTGACCCGTTTCATTATATTTAAAAAGTTTTTTCACTATACCTGTTTTACACTTTAATTGTTACGCTCGTTACCTGTTGTAGGTACATTATTTATGACATTTTGTAACAAGTCCAGCCGTACAGCGTTGTTATTGTTGGTCGGTGTCAGAAGTTATCTCCCGCCGGGCACTGCTCGGTCAGTCGCGGGCGCAGATAGACGAATATGGTGCGGTGCAGTGTGTTTCTGGTTTTAGCGGCCGTTTGGATTGGGTGAGACATTCTTACATTTATTTTTGACTGTGATTTATTTATAGTACATTCATACTGTTTCTTTTGGAGTTAATTTATTTTAAATACAAGCCGTTTCGCTGCAGGTACGTACTTTAGGGAGCATACCCGTTTGGGTATTGTTTACGTGACCAACTTTTTACAGTTTTTTACCCCTCTCCCCATATGCCAAGACCCCCACCCCCACCCTCCCCCTCTAGTTTTCACATACTATAATTTATTAATATTTTTTTGCGGAAAGTGAAAAAAAAATTGCTCTTGTTTGTATTTTCTCATAAGGCCCCTAATGCATGACGTCGAAAGTGCATGCGTAGTTAAATTGTAATTGTAATTAAGTCAAAACTGGAGAAGTTTTAGTGGTGGGGTAAACCGTGGCGCGTGAGTCTGCTTCAATTAGAATGTTTCTCAAAAATATTCCACTAGCTACGTGACGAGAAGCAACCCCCTCCCACCCCCGGTGACCAAGAGTGGTATTTTGACGATCCCCTCTCCCCCCACCCCTAAACGGGTCACGTAGTTTGGGTACGTTCCCTTACTGACGCATCATTGGATCTATAAATTCAATAAATAAATATTTGTGGCCACGTGGCCGACCTTGTAAAAGTGATTAAAAGGTTCATGTCTTTTAATGTGAAACTTTATTAGTCAGTGTCAAATCGTTAGACATGACATATGTGTTAATTAATACGGTAAAAGACTCGTATGTGATCGAGTGATGGAAATAACGGATTTAGCTACTTAGGCTGGGTTGCACTGACTTACGATCACAGACCGATCAACGTGTTTATTAAAATTAAAATGGCGCCGGCAGCATCCCATAGAAACTTGTCAAACTTTCCATACATTGAAGTCCATACAAAGGAAAACTAGCCTTAGGCTGGGTTGTACCAAACCGTCTGTAATCGTAAGCTGTGTTCGTTAAAATTTGAAATGGAAAGTTTGACAAGTTTCTATGGGATGACAGCTGCCTGCGCCATATTTAACGTTGATCGGTCTGTGATCGTAAGTCGGTGCAACTCAGCCTTAGCTTTTTTTTTTGTCGCCGAGGGGTGTGTTAACGGTTAGAAGTCAAGGTCAATGCCCCAAGTTATGTTATCACTCTTACTGAGCGCGATGTCTTATCTGCAATACAGTGTACGTAACATCAACATGAACTAAGAGTTTAACATATTCAATACTGCCACCACCACCATATGAGCGGAAGGAAGTCCACTGCTAAGCATAGGCCTCCCCCAATTTCGTAGGGCAAATGCCATAATCGCCACGCTTGGCATGCGGGTTGGCGATTTCAGTAGTCATAAGTATGTATATCGTCGTCTAGTACCCATAGTACAAGCTTTGTTTTTTATTTATTTATTACACAAGTGAATACAATGTTATTAACAAAACATCGTAAAACCACGTAATGGTTT
This sequence comes from Notocelia uddmanniana, assembly GCA_905163555.1. NCBI lineage: Eukaryota > Metazoa > Arthropoda > Insecta > Lepidoptera > Tortricidae > Notocelia > Notocelia uddmanniana. The sequence continues at coordinate 6,212,222 of LR991057.1, forward strand.
GTCTCGATGTTCGAGCCAAAGCAATGTATAATACATCTTTACATAATTAACAGTTAAGCATTATAATTTATGGACATTTATGTTCTTAAAATATTCAGAATAACAAATCGCCCAAGGTCTACATTTACCTATTTGTTTTATTGGAACTAGGTCGATTTGTGTAAGATTAAGATTGTCCCCCAATATATATTTATTTATAAATACACTCTGTACATGTACACCCAGCAAAGTTTTTAGGTACGCATATGCACCCCTGCATAGAATTAGGCTCCTACCAGTTACATGGAAGTCCTGGGTAGTCACTTTTACTTGCAGCTGACTGTACGCAGAGTGTATGGTATAGTAGAGATAATATTAATGTTTGTTTTGTTTGCAACATGCCTTTCCAGGAATCCAAGCGACTTCGTGAAACTGCAGAAAAGCCAGAATATAATAAGTTATAAGTAAGTGGAATTTATATTCTCCGTGTTTCTTCTCGATTTGTACAGTCGGCCTCATAAGTAGCTGGACACTTTGGGACTTGGTCGCTTTCACCCGTTGGACATTTAGTATGAAAGTTTACAAAGTAGTACAAAGGTTCAGCCTCTTGTGAGGCCGACCGTACACAGTTGACTACAAAGATATCTATCCACATTTTCAGCTTATGGCATTGTAATAAGGTACAAAAGTGGATACATCTCTTCGTAGTCGACTGTACATGCGACAAAAAAATGGCGTAAATTTATAGCATGGACGCAAGGGCGTCCATGCTATAAATTTACCCCTTGACTCGTTACAGTTACTTTTGTGCCGTTATTCATAAAGCTGAGTAAGCTGACCAACATTTGTGATTCACAAATTGTTTTGTTTGACTCTCACCACTCACCCTTTTCAGTACTGACCAGTTCATTGTCAGTACTGACCGACCAAGATATCTAAAACTGGGCCGGCTTAAACGCCCCGGATTTATAAAGATCCGTTAGGGCTAATTGAATTGATAATACTTAGCGAAATGAGGTCTTACAGATATAAAACTAGGCCTTTTATCTTTAGCCTGATGCTTATAACAATAGCTCATCAGGGCATGCTCGTATTTATATTTTTTATACTTACCAAAAACTTGCCTATATAGTGTATATTATATTTTGTGGTAGCCTTTATTCGCAAAGCATAGGGCTTTCTTATTGTAGGGCTCATTTTCAGAGATCGTGAATTGTATAATGTGTGAACGTGATCGGTATGGTATTTTGTTCTTCGACCTGAGCTTACCGATTTAGTACAGATTTTCTCACTTGACACCAACTATTACATTTGCGCAGAGGTAATATCAAACGCGAAATCGTTGTAGTACTGCATTCGTATCGCCCTGCTTCTGCGCAGCCCTCGCCAGCCAGGAAGCACTTATATATATTTTTTATAACACGTCGGTGGCAAACAAGCCTCAGCCTATGGACGCCTGCAACTCCAGGGGTGTCACATGCGCGTTGCCGACCCTTTAAAAAATTATACACTCTTTTCTTGAAGAATCCCATACTGTAGTTCCTCAGGAAAAACCTCGGCGGGAGCCCATTCCACAACCGGAGCAACCGAGGGAGGAAGTTCCTCTGAAACCGTACCGTACGCGACCATTTAGGTGCTAAGGTGTGAGGATGAATGCCCTACCGACGGCTAGCAGTGCGATGATAGAAAGCGGCTGGGGGCATCATATCGAACAGTTCGAACTTATTTTAATGTAGGCGCGCAGTAAAGAAGCGGTACTGACTCGACTGACAGTTGACACAAATAGCTGACAGCTTTCTGATATCGTACCGCCTCCCGACCGGACAAGTCAGGAAGTGATCTAACAAAAACGCGCATGCGGGATACTGATTCTAACGACCAGTATAAATGAGTCCTTACTGGATTCTGATTGTCAAGTCGCTTACAAAGTCTGACTGTGTGTACGCCTCTTTACAGCCCAGCGCAGCAATGCTTCAAAAGCAGTTTCGCTTTTGGAGTCGCCACAGCGGCCTTTCAGATCGAGGGCGGTTGGAACGCTTCAGGTACTGACACCATTGACTACACTTCATATTAGTACAGATTTAATACTGGACGCTAGCAAAACTATCCTATGCCTCAGCTATGCTCCGATCAGCCGCAAGAACGAAAGTGGTTGGCCTAATACGGGATCCCGAGATCCCAGGAAGGACATATTATTATTTTTTTAAAGCTAGGAACACACAGAGCGGGCGCGGCGCGGTGCGAGGCGGAAGCGACTTTGCATTTTTACCGACTTCAATAGAAGGAAGGAGGTACTCAGTTCGTCTGCATGTTTGCTTGTTCTGTTTTATGTATGTGTGTTCCCCGATAACTGTTGACCACGTTGGCCGATTTTGATAATATTTTTTTTGTTTTAAAGCAGGTACCCCGACATTGCTCCCATATAAATTTGGCGAAGGTCTGATGATGGGATCTAAGAGGAATCGAGGGAACTCCTTGAATTTGATAGGCACGCGTATGCCGATTTCGGTATTTTCTGCAGGTAACCAAGCATTGGCTCACGTAAACCACAAATTGTGGCATAGCAAGTACAAAATTGGAGTCGGTTTTTTTTTGGTATAAATTATTGATCTTTCCGAAACTGTTGACTGTCGATGACTGCTTCATATGTCACACACGCCGCCCCGCGCTACCGAATACCGCGCTGTTTTTTGGTGCGACGTGCCCCGGACTGCGGTTGCTTTACCGCAAAACCGTTTCCGCCCCGCTACGACGTTGCTTCGCGCTCTGTTTCAAGCTTTAGGGCGGTAAAAAACTAGTATATTTATATTCTCATTATCACACATCAATGTTCCAGGGAAAGGTGAAAGCATATGGGACCACTACACTCACGCGCATCCGGAACGTGTGTTCGACCACCAGTCGGCGGACGTTGCAGCGGACTCGTACCACCAATTTAAGGAGGACGTCCAGCTGATGACAACCCTGGGCGTCTCCTTCTACCGATTCTCTATTTCCTGGCCACGGATCCTGCCGGAGGGACTAAATAAGTAAGTTTCTCCTGTGCCGCTACACTTATTACGCACGGTAGACCTCACAAGGGGCTGAACACCTTTGTACCTTGTCGCATCAACGTCATGTTTAAACTGTCATACTAAATGTCCAACAGGTGAAAGCGATAAAGTTCCAGCTACTTATGAGGCGGACTGTACACCACGCTAGCAAACATGATCGCGTTTTATACAACGACGGTGGCAAACAAACTTACTGCCTGCCAAGCAGATACCGTATCATATGGACACTGGCGACTCCAGAAGAATCACGAGCGCGTTGTCGAGATTTTATTGACTTGAGGATTCGTTGAGTTTACAACCAGAGACAAGCAGGTCCCTCACTTGGCGACATTAACTTTATGCTCATGGAAAAATTAAATATCTACTGGACTATAATTGCTTGGACAAGTCTAACAACCTAAATACAAAGCATACGCGAAGTAGTTATTTCCAAAATTAAGCTACCTTTAAGAATACATAAAATATATAATTTAATATATACTACTACGTAATTTTGTAGTAAAATCAACGAAGACGGCGTCCGCTACTACAACGCGCTCCTAGACGAGTTGGAAAGGAACAAGATCGTAGCGTTGGTGACGATGTACCACTGGGACCTGCCGCAGCCGCTCCAGGACCTGGGCGGCTGGACCAACCCTATCATGGCGGGCTACTTCGTTGACTACGCCAGGGTATGCTGAAACCATTGGTACTTTATATAGTGTACTAGAATTATCATGACCAGGGCTCGAACTTTTCGTGCCGATGACATAAAATTGACGTCACACTGCTTATAAGATGATTCCAGTTGGTGTTATAGTAATTATCAATGTTTATTCATCAATCATTTATTATGCATTTATTATGGTATTTTTTTCAAATAGGTCGTATTTGAAAATTACCATCATAAATGCAGAGAGTTTACGTTCATATATAGATTTCATTCAACATTACCACATCATTCATATATACATTCTATAACCTGTTATAAAACTTGAAAGAATATAAGTTCCTTACCTGCTTATAAATTAAAATTCTAAATAGAAAGAAAATCCTTTATAATCTTCGGATGCAATACGGCCTACCGTATTTGAAAAAAGTACATTACGATACAAGTGCAGAGAACAGGAAATTCGCAACGAGTGGTGATAAATTGAAACACGACCGAATTTAGTGTTTTAAATCGACACGAGTTGCGAATTACGTGTATCGTACAACTTTTACAGTACATATTATGGCTCTTTAAAGTTTCGACATATATTAGTTAGTTTTACTGGGCATTTTCCGCAAGACGACATCCAGCGTGCCTATTTTGCGTGAAAGGGGTAGCACTACTCTAACCACCCTAGCTCCTGTATGAAATTTACCAATGCTTTGATATTGTTTACTGCTTCGTGCTGTGTGTTCGGAGTTTCGACATATGCACGTAATCTGTTGATTACCACACTCGTGCGGTAAAGTAGCACCATATGTACTGTAAAAGACCTTTACATATGCATGATTAAATGATTGATGATTAAAGATTGATAATTACTATAACACCAATTGGTATCATTCTATATGCAATTTCACGTCATCGGCACGAAAAGTTCGAGCCCTGATCATGACTTTGCTTCTCTGCCTTCGTACATTAGTTATTCTTTTATATCATCACATCATGTTAGCCGAAGTTCATTGAAGTTCCACAATGACCCCTGCGCTACCCGCATCCAACGGACACCCGAAAGGCTTGCCAGGTCATCAGTCCGCCTTGTGGGGAGCCTGCCCACGCTACGCCTTCCGGTACACAGCCACTCGTCCATACCATCATCGTGTATTCTTTTATATACTGATGCGGAAGATTGTTCTGCATAAAGTGCGAAAGCACATTCATTCTTGGATTTGTGCTTCTCCTGAAAAACACTACCATGTGCGTATCCAAGGCTGTTTCTCCAGATCCCCCATCACTCTCGAAAGTACATACGATAAACCTACGTACGCGTTTAAAAAACGATACTTGTTTCAAGTGGAAATCAGCTTTGGTCAGAGGATCACCTATCAGCAATTCGAACTAGTTATATTGCGGTGCTGAAAATGAGAGGGTCTGAAGACTGCAAGACCTGTGTTCCAAAACTTTCAAACCCATTGTCAACATATATATCGTTTTCCAGGTCCTTTTCCAGACCTTCGGACACCGCGTGAGGTTTTGGCTCACGTTCAACGAACCTCTGACCTTCTGCCACGATGGTTACGGGGGGTGGGACGCACCCGGAGGACATGCTAGCGGGCTTGAGGACTATTTGTGTGCCCACACGGTACTAAGAGCCCATGGGATGGTGTATAGGATGTATAAGGAAGAGTTTGATAAGGATAACCAAGGTCAGTGTTGTTAAGAGTTTCCCCTGTTGTATGATGAAGTATTTTTTATTCACTGTGGTAGAATAACACACGGTAATCTTGATCAGGAGAGACAAAAATAGTTGCTACAAAGCCGCGGGTCTTGGGTTCGAATCCCGGTCGGGGCATTTATTTGTGTGTTGAGCAAGAATAATTTGTTCTTGACACTTGGATGTTTTTTATGTATTTAAGTATTTATTTATCTATATAAGCATAAACAAAATATAAGAAGATACAAAGTTTAATATAAGTATTTATTTCGTCGTCTAGCACCCATAGTACAATCTTTGCTTAGTTGGAGAATTGCTCGGTTAGTGTAAGATTGTCCCCTGATTTTATTTATTTTACTGACTGATATTTGCAACAACGTTTACTGACATTATGGCGAAACAATATCTCAGGATTTACAAAGGTTGAGAGGTGAGTTGATTAAGATAGCATAGCTAAACTGTTGTCTAAGTGGATGTGCTGACTTTGGATCTATTCCGTTCTAGGTAAAGTGGGGATCTCCCTGGATATGCCATGGATTGAACCAGCATCGCCTTCTGCTGCGGACAAAGCGGCCGCTGAAACTGCGAGACAATTTCTAGTAAGAATCTTATTTACCTTCATACAATAGTCCAGTTACTTCCTTTCTCGTGCAGCTTAAAACAGTGTGCGTGTAAATCATTAAAGTAAATATTGCCAACAAGTTGTCAGGTTGACAGATAGTTAAAAAAGACATACTCGGACTGTGCCCTAAAAATTCGGAACAGGAAACTACTCTTGTTTCTACCTTCTTCCAGCGTAATTCTCTAATGTTCCCCTTCTATCTCACAGTTTGGCTGGTTCGCGCACCCAATCTTCTCCAGCCAGGGCGATTACCCCCCAATAATGCGTCAACGCATCGACGATATCTCCAGACGCCAGAAATTCTCTCGCTCCAGACTACCCTCCTTCACGGAAGCAGAAATCATGAACATAAGAGGCTCCTTCGATTTCATGGGTCTTAACCATTACACCACTAATCTGGCCAAGCCTGGGACAGGGAAAATTAGTCTAAAGCCAGACTATTATGATGATATGGGAGTAAAATTGGCGGTGAATCCTAAATGGCCGAAGAGTAACTCTACATGGCTAAGGGTGAGTTTGTTAAAATTATTGTACAAAACATGTAGAAAATTTTATGGCTGCATCTAAAAGCCAAATCGGAAAGATTCCATAATTACTACCTGTGTGTAGGATCATTCAATTAGCCGAAACTAAAGCTAAAGGCACCTTTGAGTGTGTGTATGATTCAATGATTTAGTGAGCATTCGGTCTGATGTTTGTATTTTGTACCTCCTAACGATGGAAAGCATAGATTTTCCATAGTACCTAGCTCACGAATGACCCGACCTTTCCTTGGTTTCAGTTGAGCTGTAGACGTGTATAAGCATTTGCCTTTTTTAACTTTATTCGGTCAATTCTATGCGTGTGGTTTGCCTTTGACTTCCACGATACAGGCCTAAGCCTATCGACTTTGCATTTTTTGGAAATATATTTATCTTTCTGGAAATAAAATGTTACTTACCTTTTAACCCCGACGCAAAAAGAGAGGGGTGTTATATAGTCTGACTGTGTATCTGTCTGTGGTATCGTAGCTCCTAAACGGACGAACCGATTTTTTTTAGTTTGTTTTTGTGTCATAATTAATCGAAATCGGCATCAAAGAAGTTAGTACATTCAACTTATTAGGAATTACAATTGACACAAACCTAAACTGGAAAGCATATTGAAGTTATAAACAACAAGATATCTCGTTTCATATATGCGCTAAGTGTACTAAAGCGTAACACCCAAACTGAATGTGCACTGTCGGCATATTATGCGTATGCATATGCATGGCTGCGTTATGGCATTATCTTATGGCGAAATAGCACTGACGCGCAGGACTTGTAAAGTGTATACGCATAATTGCTAACATACGTTGCCCGGAAAGTTGCTGACCCCACTTTGTCAAATTTAAGTTGCTAACCCTACCGTGCATATATGTACTGGAACTTGCAGTGTTTGTAAAAAAACATTTGTCTCAATACAAATATGTGGAAAGCGCTCGTCGAAATAACCAATTAACCCTCCCGGAATCTAAGCTCAATATGTACATAAGTGGACCTTATTACCAATCAAAGTATACAACAAAATCCGTGACTTCATAAAAAACGAGGAAAAGTATACTAGTTTCCGCAGTAAACTTAAAGATTGGCTCATAAGTAAATCATATTATCAAATATAATTTATCAAAAAATGTTGTAAAATAAGTAAAGTAAAAAGTAAAAGTAATTTATTCTTCAAATTAGGCATAATTACATGCACCTATGAACGTCAATAAACTACCACCGGTTCGGAAAACTAAACCGTTGTTTAGGTATAGGTATTGACATTATTAATAATTTGCTTGTATTGTGACCTGGTTAATAATTAGAGTTAAAGTAGACTTTATAAAATTTAAAATGCATGTGCATGACCTACATAGGTAATCATAAAATTTTGCAATACTCTATCAGGGTTGCACTGTTACTGTGCATAACATACGTCATTGTAATAGTGGTAAGCAAAAAATTAATATATAAATAATTTTATCCCGAGTGTTCTTAGCCATGTTTCATGAAAATCTGTTCAGCCGTTTTTGAGATATTAAGCTTTGACATAAAAATGTCAGGGGTTTTTCAACTTTTCTAAGTTGTACTTATTTTCGCAGGTCGTGCCATGGGGCTTCCGCAAGACCCTTAACTGGGTCAAAACCACCTACAACAACCCTCGAGTGCTGATCACGGAGAACGGCATATCCGTGGAGCAAGGCCTGGATGACACGAAGCGAGTCAACTATATAGACAGTTACCTCAGAGCTTTGCACGCCGCCGTGTACAAGGATGGGTGTGACGTCGTCGGGTACACGCATTGGTCGCTGCTGGATAACTATGAGTGGATGAGAGGGTTTTCGTAAGTTACTAGTTTTAATAAAAAATAGTTTATACCATTTTTTGGTTTTTTACCCGACTCCAATTTTGTACTTGCTATACCACAACTTGTGGTTTCCGTGAGCCAATGCTTGGTTATCTACAGAAAATACCAAAATCGCCATATGCGTGCCTATCAAATTCGAGGAGTTCCCTCGATTCCTCCTAGATCCCATCATCAGACCTTCACTAAATTTATATGGGACCAATGTCGGGGTACCTGCTTTGAAATAAAAAAAGAATTTTCAAAATTGGCCAACGTGGTTAAGAGTTATCGGGGCATATACATACATAAAAAAAAGAACAAGCAAACATGCAGACGAACTGAGTACCTCCTTCCTTCTATTGAAGTCGGTAAAAATAATAATAGGCAAGGGTCAAATTACAGAAGGCAGTACTCTCAGCTATGTTTTTGAACTATTTTTAATTTATCGATATCCTGTGTGAACTAGGATATCGATAAATACAATACAAATACTTGATGTTGCACACCTCAATAAAATTAAAAATAGTTCAAAGCAGAGGTACTTAAACAACAGGCCGTCTTATCGCTAAAGAGCGATCTATTTATCTGTTGCAGCGAGCGTTTCGGCCTGTTCGAGGTGGACTACTCCAGCCCGCGGCGCACGCGCACCTCGCGACGCTCCGCCCATTACTTCGCGCGCGTCGCCAACACCGGCTGCCTGCCCGACAAACACCAATTATGAAACATAATTCCTTTCACAGTCTAGACTTTACATACTTACTTAGCTGGCTAGTAAACTTGAAACGCACAGAGCGTTGCAGAGCGGAGGTGGTTTTGCGGTAAAGCGAACGCGGTCCGGGGCACGTCCCACCAAAAAACTGTGCGGTATTCGGTAGCCCGGTGGAGCAGAGGCGGCGTGTGTGACATATGAAGCAGTAATCGACAGTTTCGGAAAGATCAAAAATACAAACTCGCCTCCGCCCTGCAACGCGCCGCGCCCGCTCTGTGCGTTTCGAGCTTTAAGAGTCCCCAGTACGCTCGGCTGAACTCGATTCTCCATACAAACGTAGTTTCGCTCTCATTTAAAAACGCCATGCTAGAATGACATGAAACTTTGTATACACAATGGGATCCAGCATATCTAGGTCGGAAATTAGTTTCTGTTGCTTGAAATTATAAAAGAATAAAAATACAGCGATTTTTGAGGTTTTTACGTCTTGTATGAAAACCTTAATTTCAAGCAACAGAAACTAATTTCCGACCTAGCTATGCTGGATCCCATTGTGTATACAAAGTTTCATGTCATTCTAGCATGGCGTTTTTAAATGAGAGCGAAACTACGTTTGTATGGAGAACCGAGCTTACTGCGGACTCTTAAGGAACGACATTAAATGCGATCACGCTAGCTAAGCAGATCGGGTCAGAAGTTATTGTAAAAAAAAATTGATACAAGCTTTTATTGCCGTTTTATTACGTTGAGATTCCAATTAGGGTATGTTCTCATGCCAAGCGCTCAACGCGTGTTTTGATAACGATTCAGGTCGTACACATCACATGCTAACGCGCGTTAGCATGTGTACGACCTGAACAAAATGAATGTACTAAACTCTAATATGTAATTAGATTCCATCAAATCTACCAAGAAATGTCATTGTCACAATGACATCTGTCAACTTCAATATGTGGGACCAGATGTCGCCAACCCTTTCTTAATAATAAAAAATACAATTATCTAACTAGGTGAATAATATATTGAAATCCCTGTCTATGTATGGAATACGGAAGTTACTTGCTGCATCAAAATACGTAATTTATTATACATACCTTTAATGAAATGCTGTTGCCTACATAATGCGATACCTACTCCTACTACCTACACATTATGAAACAAATATGTTTTTAGTAGCGGCCCAAACAAACTTTCTGGACTTCTCTATACTATGTGTAGAAGATACAAAGAAAAATATTTTATGTCACACCTGGCCATAAAGTAGCTTTTTACGCTCGCTACGCGTACGAAAACGTGTAGGCATGAAATGATGTACACAACACGGGAGATAAAGAAAAAGCCCTTGATCGCATATTTGAGGCCCTCGCTTGCAGCTGGGGCCGCAAACATCTGCGATCTCGGGCTTTCTGTTTTATCTCCCTAGTGGTGTAGTATACTTACTATTAAAGATATCGTCACTAGGCACTACGTACATAACTTGCTCAGCTTGGCATTAAGTGAGGTTGATCTGTCTGTTAAAGACTGTCAAATCATATAATTTATGTAATTTTTATGTGTCTATGAAAGTCCAAATCTGTAATAAAATTAAAGACTTGCCATGGTAGAAAATTATCCCTATTTTTTAACAGCTGGCCTAAAAAGGGTGGCCTAACAGTGTATTGTGTCAAATGAAAACAACAATATTTTTAATAAGTTTATTTATTCTTCAAGTTCCGATCCACTCAATTCATCTTCACCTGTGTTTATAATAAACGGCTCTACAACATCATCAATTAAATGATCTAATTGACACATTTCATCCTCTACTTTAATAACATGATCTATGCACGATCTCCAGCGTTCTGGTGTAACAAGCTCCAAACCTTCCTGGAATAATGTTTTGACCTCGGCCATTTTAAAACTTTTATTATTTTTGGCGACATGTCCTTTTACCTGTGCCCACACTAATTCAATAGGGTTTAGTTCACAATGGTATGGGGGGAGTCTTAAAATGGTTACATTGTGAGCAGCCGCTAATTCATCAACTGCCATTTTGCTGATCTTGGGTTGGCTTTCTACCAGAGCCCATAACTCCGTTTTTATCATGGACATGTCACAGGGTATATTCTTTTCATGCAGCCATTGAATAATTTGGCCCTTGTTCCACCTCTTTACAGGGCCACTTTCCATTTTTCTAGAATGGTATGGAGCATTGTCTATGACTAGTACAGAATTGGGCTTAAGCCTTGGCAATATACCAGTCAGCCACTCTTCGAAATGCTGAGCATTCATTTCTTTATGGTAGTCATCAGTATTTTTCTTCGATTCAAATAATAGTAGTCCATTTTCTAAAAATCCTTCATCGCTGCCAATGTGGCTTATAATGAGCCGCCTTCCTTTTCCTGATGGAGCCTTCAGTCCGGTTGTAAGACCCTCTAAAAATGCTTGTCGAGATGACAAAACTTTTGGGTCTTGCCACACTTTGTTTACCGTGTGCCCTTTAACAAGAAAGAATCAGATTAAAATAAAAATTACTACAATTACTCGTAAATCTCGTAACATAGTGATGAATAAATGTTTACAATCACTTAATGAATACTTTTGGTACAGGCAACATCAAAGATATTTAGTTGTTACACTTTTACAAATTTTTACAGGAGTAAGGATCAAAAGTGTAAACATATTTTTAATGTCAATTGTACAATGTTTTATTGCAACTATTTTTCCAGAATTTTTTTCAATTACTTATTAAGACAATTCTAATGAGCCCAAACAAATTATGTAAATTATAATATATATACCTTCATTAACCCAAGTCTCATCTTGGTAATATATTGGTCTTCCCTCTCTGCGATATTGTTTTATTTTTACCAAATATCGTTTTCTCCACAATATTATATCAGCCCGGTCAATGAGGCAGCTATGGCGTTTCCGACTTGCATATTTGAAATTTAGGTGCTTAAGTACCAGTCGCAAGGTAAATGCAGACAAATTTGGTAGGTCCGGGTCATCATTAACAACCTGCAACACCTAAGAACATAATACAAATTTTAGTACATTGTCAAGTAAGTATTCATGCTTTGTGTTTTTTTTTTAAATACATGCTTGTATACATAGAAAACATCCAAGACTGAGAAACAAATATTCGTGATAAACACAAATAAATCCCTATGCAAACCCGGGGCCTCTGGCTTCGTAGGCAGGGTCACTACCAACTAGGCTACGGAGGTTGTTATCATTAATTAGAACATTTTCTGCTTTTTAAAAGATGGTAATATTGCCATCATACAGCATTACATTATAACAGTAATAAATGGTCATGATTACAATTAAAAAAATACCTTTTGAATAGTAGGCGGCTCATTGCGATGGAAAAATTGATGCACTATCCGTCTAATGGCTGCAAACGTAAACTCGTCCAACTTGTCAATTACTGCCAATTTCGGGCCAGGTTTCTTGGGCGAAGCGAATTCGTTGGTCGTATTATGTTCTTTTAGTATATTTCTGACGGTTCTTTCGGATATTCCCAATATTTCCGCCACTTTTTTAGCACATTCAACTTGTGTCCAATACTTGTCCTGGGGCCACGTATTGTACGTATATTTGTAGCAGTTCATCACCATACATTTTTCGGAAACACTCATATGAGATGCCGGTCTTTTCCTTGGTGGGGAAAGAGAAATATTCTCTTTCATGTCCTGGGAGGGACCTGCCACGGGTTCCATTTTACTTACGTAAAACGAAAACTCACGTTCACGGTACAAACTTAACAAAGAGTCAACGTAAATACACAAAACAAACTTAACAGTAAACAAAAACTCAACAATGAAAAATACCACAACGAGGAAAGAATACATTCGAGCGCTCAAGACAGACGTCAGATGCCGAATGAAGTGACAAGTGTCATGGCCGCCATACGTTCCCCATAAAGGGCGTACTACACAACACATAAACAACCCCATATATGAATTTCCTTTTTGAGGTGAAAAGATATGCACTCAATGTTAAGACAATAATGGTAATTATATTAAAATTGATTACCAAAGGTGGTTTACACCTGAGTTTTACCATTCCTAAACAAACATTTGTACCACAAAATAGTTTTTATTAAATATTAATTTGTGCGACAGCTTTTTTATGAAGTCTGGTTATTTAAACTGAGTATTTAAACACAATAATTAAAATTACTAATAAATGTTGTATATACGTCCATTATTTCGCTAAATTTTTTTTTCTATTTATTGAACGTTTTATTCTAATGGCAACACAGTGGTAGCTTTGATGGAATCTGATGTTTCATTTCCATTTTCTTACTTAATAGCATGGCGGGTAAGGTAGGACATATTTATAGCATGAGTACTAGCTGCCCGCCCCGGCTTCACGTCGAAAATGAGACCAAATCCTCGCTTACAATCCCGAATCCCGATTCTGTCTCACACACTTTTTATATGTAGTTTTTGCGTCCAATTTCTTGACCTAAATTCCTGATTACCTATTACTATTACAAATGCAACAAACAATAATTAAAAATGCCAAATCATGCCAAATATGAAGATATGCGCGAACATACATTACAAGGATTTTTTTTATCTAAGTAGATTATTAATGTTGTACTTATACTTAATCGGCTCATAAGTTCTGTCATATACATAGTATCAAATAAAAACAAAAGTTTAAGTTTATTCCGTATAATTTGTACAGCGTTTGAAAGCTTATAAACTAGAGAATCTAAATGTATAACATTTATTCAAAATGACCGCCATAATTATCTACACAGGCTTGAAGTCTGCGTGGCCAGTCGTCAATGGATTCACGCACCACTTTTATGTCGATATTGGCCACTGCCGTAGCAAGGGATTTTTTCAGCGAGTCTAGATTTGCATGAGGTTTTGAGCACACCTTTTCCTCTAAATACTGCCATATTTTATAGTCTAACGGATTAAGATCTGGGCTAGAGGAGGGCCAATCTTCATGCCGTATAAAGTCGATTTTATTGGAGGCGAGCCAGGCTTGTGTAGACTTTGCCTTATGGGCTGGAGCAGAGTCCTGCTGGAAAACCCAATGCTGGTTTAGAAACATCGTATGGGATAGTGGTTTCACAATATTAGTCAACACCGTGTCTTGGTACACTTTGGCACTAGTTTTTACTCCTTTCTCACAAAAATGCATACTAGTGACGCCCGCATAAGAAACTCCCAGCCAAACCATCACAGATGAAGGGTGATGACCTCTTTGAATACGGAGAATACTATTAGACGCTTCTTTACTATTGCGAGCGTACACTCTATCATTTTGTTTATTACAGTTTTCTTCTATGTCAAAAATTTTCTCGTCCGAAAACAGTATACAACGATGCTTATTTTTAGCGTACTTCTTCAATAAAGCTTTAGATCTTTTAAGCCTTAAAGCTTTAAGCCGACCATTGAGAAGATGGCCAGTTTTTCGTTTATAAGCACGAAGTCTCAGGTCTTGATTAAGCACTCTTTTCACCGTGTTTCTGCTCAAACCCATCTGGAGGGCCATAACTTATTGTTTCCTAGCGGGATTTCTGGCAATGCGTGCCCTAATTGCTTGTACAACCGCTGGAGTCCTAGCTGTACGCGGACGACCGCTTCTTTTCTTGTCATTTAAACTAGAGACCTCACTGTATCTTTCTATGGTACGATACACAAATCTTAGAGAGAATTTTAAATTTTCAAGTAGCTTATAAATTTTAGTCGGCGAGTGTCCACAACGATATAGTGCAATTATTGCGGTACGGCTATCTTTAAGCGTCCACTCCATGTTAAAGAAAACAGAAAATTGCAAAATTATACTACTCAAATATTTAAAAAAGATTCGAAATTCAAATGCACAACGGTTTTTGTTTTAGGAGTTCCAAATTTAAATTTTAAAGGCCAGTGACAGAACTTATGAGCCGACTAAGTACAGTCGACGTCAAAGATACACTTTCATGATTTTTATTTTACCATTATTTTAGGGATTTTTTTCTCTTTATTACTAATGGAATAAATTGACGGCCTGTGTAGCCTGCTTGGTAGTGACACTGCCTCCGAAGCTAGAGGTCCCGGGTTCAAATCCCGGTCATGGCATTATTTGTGCATTTAGCACGGATATTTGTTCTTGGGTCTTGGATGTTTTCTATGTATCTAAATAAGTATGTATATCGTCGTCTAATACCCATAGTACAAGCTTTGCTTAGTTTGGGACTAGGTCGATTTGTGTAAGATTGTCCCCCAATATTTATATTTAAATAACATCCATATCAGCCCTAGGACGTCCACTGCTGGACATAGGCCTCCGCCAATTTCATGGGGGGTAAATGCCATAATCGCCACGCTTGGCATGCGGGTTGGCGATCGCAGTATCTCCACCGTACTCTAGGAATGCTGCTGCCCATTCCCCGGTGGTCTTGGTCGTAGTTTAAGGACATAGCCGGGTCCAGGACATACCCCCTACCCTTAAATAACATACAAAAGTTGAAATATATCTGCGACGTCGACTGTACCTTCTTCTCTAATGGACGATTCTCGCCGAACTGCTGGAGTCGGCGCGCACCCCATTACAGTCAAAGGACTTCGAACAGTTCGAACCATGTTCGAACCCTCCATGTACAGAAGTTAGATTTCATATTTGAATGGGTTGCGGGCAGCCGGTTGGCTGCCGCCGGCTCTGTCGCTGCCGATTGAAAACGAAGCCAAGCTTCTGTATGGAGGGTTCGAATTCCTTTGACTCCGGTGGAGTGAGCGCCGACTCCCGCCGTTTGATGTGAATCACTTGTACTATTCCTTATTCTGTGGTGAATCGTCCACATCGGCACAGATTTTATAATACTGAATAATTAATGGTCAAATAATAATTTATACCGAAATAAAATCGACACCAATTACTAACTACAGAAACTGTCTTTTGCCTGAGAAAATATGATCATGTCTCATTTTTCCGATCTCAGCTTGGCTGGCCCACGATCCGTCAACGACGTAACATCCACATCCTTTGCACTGTCTTCTCCATTCTCAAAGATCCACAATGTCCCGAATATCTCAAATCCCTCTTTAAATTTCTCGAGGAAACTCGTCATGAACGCCATCTTCGTTCGTCGGGCAATCTCTCTCTGGCTATACCGCTTCACCGTTCTGGTTTTATGTCCAATTCTTTTTCCGTCCAAACGGCTCGTCTATGGAACGGTCTTCCACCTAAAATTAAAAATATTTCCCGCAAATATGCCTTCAAAAAAGTTGTATTCGTTTTTGTTGCTGGTAGTCTACGGAATTCTTAGGGTATCTGTTTAGTAGGTATTCGTCATTATATAAGTACCTATATTTATTTATCTATAATTATGTGTTTGTTTATGTCTACGTAATGTGTATAAATAATTATTTATGTAACTATATGACAGATGTATATATTTGAATCAATATTTTGTATGCAAGCATTGATGCAAGCTTACCAAATTTGTTCTCTGGTATTTTATAGTTGCACCGCCTACAGTTTTATTGTTTTGACTAAAGGTTGACTAGTAGAGAATGCCTCATGGCATTAAGTCCGCCTTTTGTACGTTAAGATTTCTTATTGTGCAATAAAGATTAAATAAATAAATAAAATACCGAAATCGCCATACGCGTGCCCATCAAATTTGAGGAGTTCCCTCGATTCCTCCTCGATCTAAGGTAGCCAGGTGGAACAATACAAAAGCCGGACACGGCACTTAATTAAGCCGGATATTTTACCCTAAAGGCCGGACGGACCATATTTGCGCTAATTATAGCTTTTTCAAAGCCGGACATTGCGTTCTAAAAGCCGGACCATCACAACACACGCACGGCAGTTTTCTTGCGCTTAGCGCTCAAGTTTTAACTCGCGCGGGTTACGCGGCTGGCAGGCAAAAAGCCTAACAAAAGCCGGACAGGCCGGACACGGCACTAAATCCCATCCTCCCTACCTATTAGATCCCATCATCAGACCTTAACGAAATTGAAATGGGACCAAGTTGGGATTACCTGCTCAAAAAAATAGATTTATCAAAACCATACATCGAGGAACATACATGTATTAAAGAAATAATAAAAAAAAACACGTAGACCAACTAAGAACCTCCTTCTTTCTATTGAAGTCGGTTAAAAAAACATTCTTATTTTTGAAGACTGCGTAATTATTTTGTTTTGATAGCAGCGCCAAAAATATCTTTACGAGCAATGACAACAACTGTGAAGACAAGTCGAGCAACTGTGAGAATAATCTAGAATACTAAAGAAGCTTCTATCGTAGTTCCGCTACTCACCACGAGATGGCGTATAACTCAAATAACTAGAACCGCATACGGCAAGTTCCAGAAAGCCCGTCTGTATGAGTGTATAATGGATATCGCGTATATTCTCGACGCGGCCGTATAATGGCCTTGCTCTTGAACTTTCCAGCACTTTACGGATAAGCGAACTAGGTGGCGCTGTAGCTCGCGCCTATAAATACGGAGAAATGCCGGCTTGCCGGCAGTCGCATACTAAACAAACTACAAGCGTGAACTTTGAGAATTTGATCGAAAACTAAAGCGTAGTAAAAATGTCGATCATTCCGCGTCTATACGATTGGGAAAGGCCCCTTCGCATGATGGAGAGAGACTTCTTCAGATCGGACCCTTACATCGACTTCCCTTACGGTAAAATGGTGCCACGGAGCTTCTTCGACCCGGAGCATTTCTTCAGACCCTGGGACAACATGCTGCGCCCGTTTGAACAACTGATGAAGCCCATGGAGCAATTAACTTCAGCTATGAATCAGATGGCGCTCTGTGACGGCTCGATAACTTCGGACAACGAGAAATTCCAAATCAATGTGGATGTGCAGCATTTTAAGCCTGAAGAAATAAGCGTCAAAGTGATAAACAAACATGTTATTGTAGAGGGAAAACATGAGGAGAAACAAGATCAACATGGCTATGTATCTAGGCAGTTCGTGAGGAGGTATGCCTTGCCAGAAGGATGTTTACCTGACACGGTGCAGTCAAACTTGTCTTCTGATGGCGTTCTAACAGTTACCGCTCCAAAAGTGCTAGCGCTACCATCTACCGGCGAAAGAATCGTGCCAATTGCTCACACGGGTCCCGTGCAGAAGCAAATTGGATCTCCTTAATAGGTGCTAGTGCTTCCAAAATGTGATTTTATTTCTAAGACTGAATTGTTTGATTCTGTGTAAATTTAAGCCGCCTTTATTTTATGCTGTATAATAAACACTCCAAATTAAAAATGAGCGTTTACCTTTTTAGCATTTAAGTACTTCAGGAATACCGCCCGTCCAATGAACATTAAATCATAGAAACAAAAAAATTAAAATGCGTAGTTAGAGCCGTGCCATGCTGCTTCTCCGATGCGTTGCGTTGAGTCGCGTCGTCGACTCGTCGCAATGACTAGCGGTCCGCCCCGGCTTCGCATGGGTATTTAACAAAAATGTAAAAATTATGCGGTTAAAGATTTTATTTATTCTCAAAGAATATACATTCACTTATTGAGAATACAATTATTATCATGCCTTGATTAAGCGTTACGCCCGTAAGCGTTTACATATGTAACAAACTATAAAAGTAAACCAGTATAAAATAATTACAGACTATAACAAATACAAAAGTGGGTAGAATGTTGTCAAGCATAGAAATACACGCATGCGTCAATTATAATATACATTATAGTAGAATCCCTATTTTCTTTGCAAATATAATATAGCCTATGTCACTCGGGGAAAGTGTAGCTTCCCTACAGTGAAATATTTTTAACCGACTTCAAGATTTCAAAAGAGAAGGTTATCAATTCGGTTGTATGTTTTTTTTTTATGTTTGTTACTCCATAACTCCGTCATTTCCTAACCGATTTGGAAAATTCTTTTTTTGATTGTTAGTATATATATCCAAGTTGGTCCCATTTTTTTCAACACGCAGTTCTGATGATGGGATCCATGAGGAATTGAGGGAACTCCTCAAATCTTTAAGGCAAACATATAATGATTTTTGTGTTTTTATCAACAAGTCAAGCATTTGCATCCAAAAATGTGACATTGGATGAAGTGGAACTGCTGATAATGATCAGAACAGAACTCTTCAACGACGAAAAGTTCACGTTTGGTGATTTGTCCTCCTAGCTGTGTTTGTTAAGCAAGTTCTATTTTCACGATTGATTTTTGTCATGCTCGAGTTCTGATGATGGGATCCCTTAGGAATCGAGGGAACTCTTCAAATGTGAAAGGCACACAAATAGTGATTTTAGTATTTTCATGAACTAATCAAGCATTTTCATTCATAAAAGTGACATTTGATGAAGTGGAACTGCTGATGATGATCAGAACGGAACTCTTCAACGACGCGTAGTTCACGTTTGGCGATTTGGTCTCTTCGTTTTGTTTGTCAAGCAAGCAAAGTTTTTCCATGATTCCATGAGGAATTGAGGGTACTTAGTCTTCTACCATTATAAACATACTTATAGCCATTTCTATTTATTGTATGAAATCTAAGAGTGCACCATCTAAGTATAATAATCTTTCACCGGCCTCCCCCATTGAAGTCAGTTTTTTTTCTTAAAAATTATATTATTTCAAATCGGTTCGGTCGGAGCCTATTCAATGCAAACAACCAAAAAAGCAAACAATCAAATCTGGAAAGATCTTTATTCTATTAGTGTAGATTATTGAAGACTCAAAACGCCTAGATAGAAACATAGTTATATATTTCCTGGAATAGTCAAGATCAAAAGTAAGTTAACATTTTCACTTTATCACAATGGAATAAGATGCAAAAGTAAGTTAACATAATCTAGCCGCGTGTCTAGCCAAGTTCACCGCAGGAACTGGCGGACAGCAGCCGTGTGGTATTTTATACGAACCATTTGGAGCCACTTTTGACCCCCCAATAACTCCAAATCTATCTAACATAAAAAAATTAAATTTGGTACATGTATTAAGATCCTTTAGAACAACTAGAACCCAGAATTTCATAAATAAAAGGTTAAATAATTAGTGAGATATTAAATTCCAAAAAACGTCATTTTTACCACTGACTGACTGACTGACTAGTAATCAAAAACCTGACCCACTTCCAGGTGACCTAGAAAGCTGAAATTTGGCATGCAGCTTGGTAATTGTGTGTGTACACCAGAAAAAATCTGAAAACAGTGATTTTTTTATTAGTTTTATTATTATTATTATTTATGCTAGTTAACTCAGAACTCCGTCATTTATTAACCGATTTGGAAAAATCTTTTTTTGTTTGAAACGGTATACTTTAGGGATAATCCCATAGTTATCAGGTAAGAATCTGATTATAGGATCCTGGAGAAATCGCGGGAACTCTTCAAATATTTGAGGTGCACCTATAGCGATTTGGGTATTTTGTAAAGTAACTCGTACATTCGCTCTTAAAAAGCACCATTTGGCGAAGATTGACAAAAAGTAATGATATCCCATCAAAAACATAAATGTGAAAATGGGAGCCAAGTTCAATATTAAGAATATGCGATGCTTGGTTGTCGTCTTCACCGACAAAAGAGTTGAGATCTAAATGGGTGCCAAGTTCCGTAGATTCTCTGAAATGGTGCCAATGCCAAGTCCGGCACTACATTGTTTATAGTAAAACTAATTTACTGTGGCTTAATGCATTTTGGGCATTAACTTGGCAGTTTTCTATAGAGTATGTTATAATACCATAAAAGCTGTTGGATATTTAAGAAAACTGCCAAGTTAAAGCTCAAAATGCATTAAGCCGCAGTAAATTAGCTTTACTGTAAACAATATAGTGCCGGAATTGGCACCATTTCAGAGAATCTACGGAACTTGGCACCCATTTAGATCTCAATTCTTTTGTCGGTGAAGACGACAACCAAGCATCGCATATTCTTAATATTGAACTTGGCTCCCTTTTTCACATTTATGTTTTTGATGGGATCACCGTATCGCAATGGAATCAGATGCAAAAGTAAGTTAACATTTTCACCTTATCAAGTTATCACGATGGAATAAGATTCAAAATTCCACTTCATAAGGCGAAAGTTTATGGAGAGCTTTTGTTTATTTGTATTTTTTTATTTGCTGAATAAATAATTTAATAATAATAATATTTACCACCGGAGGATGGGCAGCAGCATCCCTGGAGTGCGGTGGAGATACTGCGATCGCCAACCCACATGCCAAGCGTGGCGATTATGGCAATTACCCCTCATGACATACACAAACAGGCCACGGCCCCGAGGTATGCGAGTGGCGCAGGACCGGTCATTGTGGAAGTCTTTGGGGGAGGCCTATGTCCAGCAGTGGACGTCTTTCGGCTGACATGATGATGATGATGATGAATATTTATAAGATCCAGCTAGAACGAGTCTACTCATTTAATTTTATCAATAAATAATACTAAACTGTCCGATTATAATTATATTTCTTTTAATACGCTAAATATTGACCCTATCTTTAAAAAAGTTGTAACTCATGATAGTGCATCAGCATCACGTTTGAATGTCAAAATCACATTATTGGCTAGCGGATAAAGTGGACCTTAGAGCGCATATTTTGATCGATAAAGTAAGACTTTACGAGCTGGTGCTGTAAAAACGTATTAAAAAAAACAAAGCGGGATATATGATTTTTGTAAACAGTTGGGTACCTACCATTACTTTAAAAACATCTACAGTAATAAACACTTACAATTAGATAAATTGTATCTTAAAAAATATGCAAAATTATATCTTGTACAATTTGCTGGCAACACTGTCTGACTGGTATATTTAGTTGGTTTTTTGTGAATTTAGTGCTTTATTTCAAAATATTTAAACAAAATAATAACTACAGTGGGAAAGTAATATTATTCTTTTGTAGACTAGATGTTTGATATTTCTTTTTACCGACTTCACTAGAAGGAAGGAGGTTCTCAGTTCATCTGCTTGTTTGCTTGTTTTTTTTAGGTATGTATGTTCCCCGATAACTCTTGACCGCGTTGGCCGATTTTGATAATTATTTTTTTGTAGCAGGTACCCCAACATTGGTCCCATATAAAGTTGAGGAAGGAAATATTTGTGAAGGTCTGATGATGCGATCTAGGAGGAATCGAGGGAACTCCTCGAATTTGGTAGGCACGCCTATGCCGATTTCTGTAGGTAACCAAGCATTGGCTCACGGAAACCACAAATTGTGGCATAGCAAGTACAAAACTGGAGTCGATTTGTTTTTGGTCCAGCATCGGACGTCTCATATGATTATCAGTCGAAGGACGATGACGCTGTATCGAATTTATATCATCATCATCATCAGTTGATTACGATATAAATTAATGCCTCGATATTTTTACATTTGACCTACATATTTCAATTTGAATTAATAATAAAGATAACAACAATAGTCGTCTTTCCGGTAATTTCTTGCTACTGTGTTGAATTAATCCCACGCAACATGCTCAGAACGTATGTACATATATAGACACCGGACTATAATTACATATGCCCACGCTATAATTATATATATAACTAGATAAAATAATTAATTATAACGAGTGTTTTTTTTGGATGAGTGTAATCATGGCATTTGAAATCCCTTGGCTAGGCCATTACAATGAGAGTGAATTCTAATTTTGCGTTGGCGGTGCACCAGCTCTTTCGATATTCTTATCAATCAAGTTTACTATTATTAGAAACATATGATGTGAAGCAATGTAAGTTAAACCACCATGTCAGTTTTTTTAAATAGTAGTATGTAAGCTATAATGAATTTAAAAGGAAAACTATCACAGCTAAGAAGACATTACTAGTTAATGAACTAACTTAAAAAATTTACTTACATGGAAAAGTAAATTTTCGTACAATTTCCTTTGAATTGACATAACTAACTACATATCGAAGTATTATATGTAGTTAGTTAGTTAGTTAGTTAGTTAGTTTTGCCATAATAACTGGTTCTAAACTACCTACGATACCCTACTCGATGGGATAGGTTAATTTTGTTGCTTCAGCCTTTAATTGTATGGGAGCCCCCCTTAAAATATTTAATAATATTTTATGACAAATTTACAATTGTCCAATAATATAATATTTGCTCCTGTGACATGGGGCACCGCAAATATATATGAGGTGCTTCCAAATTAGATGCTAATACTTTCAGAGCTTCATAGACTAGAGTATCCACCATATCAGCCGATGGACGTCCACTGCTGGACATAGGCCTCCCCCAAATTCACGGGGGGTATATTCCATAATCGCCACGCTTGGCATGCGGTGCGGGTTGGCGATCGCAGTATCTCCACCGCACTCCAGGGATGCTGCTGCCCATCCCCCGGTGGTCTAGAGTATAATATAACTTAATTTAAAGTTTATGTTAGGTTTTGGAGAAAATTAGGAAAATAACTGTGCCACGTAATAACTCTTTTAAAGTAATGAGATAATCAGAATTTAATAATTAATACTTTTCGATTATCGTATGAAACCTCTTTATCTTTAACTTAGCATCATCCAATGTGTGTCAGGTAAATGCACAGACTAATAATGTTTGCGCAATTTTTTTTTATTATTATTTCCTATTTAAAGTGTAATTATTCTGATGTCATTAAACATCTTTTAAAGTGTTTGCATCTAATTTGGAAGCACCATATATATAAATATTACAAGTATCTGCCCCTGACATAACTTGATATAATATAAGTATATGTTGTTTACATTTACATACATATTTTTCATTGCAGGGTGATTCTTATAGTATAAAAGCTAGCGACCAAATCGGTCATGTGGCTTTAGCTGTATTGAAACTCCGTTAGCTACTTCCCTGAACAACCTTTTCCTATAATCTTCGTGCTGGCAGGCCGCGGGCGGTGGGTGCGGGTGTAGTGGGGTGGGGAAAAAAAAAGAAAAAAATGTGGGCTCAGCGACCTTAATTTTTTTTACAAACTGTTGCTCTGTACTACCTGTGCACCCAAAAAAAAATTTAAATCGATCGGGTGGTGAGAAGGGGTTGCCAGCGTTAAATAAAAGTACCAAAATAATAATAATTTTCGTGTGGGCTCAGCTGTATTGGTTTTTTTTCTGACGCGAGATTAATCAATATGTAAGCCTCAAAAAAATAGCCATGCAAAAAGATCGGTGGGAAGGTATCGAAAAACATTGTTGACATTCTCGGATCTTTCAGTGCAGTGCGGATGCGAAGCGCAGCGATGTACATTAAAGCAGCAATGTCAAGCGTCCAAGCGGTTTTGTGTTGTGGCAACATCGGTAAACGCAGCTCTCAGTTGACACATCCAATCAGCTGCTTACAGTGGCAGTAATATTCTTCAGTATTTACATTCTGATTCCGTTATTTTAGAATATTTTAAACGAAAGTCACGTTCAACGGTCAAAATGTGCAGCTTACCGAAGTGCCAGAGTGATAATTTAGCTCAGCTACATATTGGATATACGCAGAACCTGATGTTGAAATTTTGCATTATTTCAAAAAAAAATACAAATATAATTAAAATTAAAAAAGAAAAACATGAAGACATAGCTAACAAAAAAATAAGCATATGGACCAAAAATAGTAACTGGAGTGCAAACACAAACGAAGAAAAACTTGCACAAAGTTTGTATGGAAAGAGCTTGCCCACCCATTCACCTTAATATCAGTTCCCTGGCCCTGTACCGTCCTCAAATTAACAAATTTTATTCAATGACTTTAATACACTATTTTACTAATAGTCAAATTAGGAACTTTTTACTGAATTTTTTACCGGTCAGAAACGCTCGGTAAGTATGAACTTTGTATGGAAATATTGGAAAAATGTATAATAACGTCACAATTTTCCATGATGACTATGACTACGTCACTTTTCATGTTTATGTATTTAAAAATAGTTCATTAGGTTTTCATAAACATGTCATTATTTTAAAAACCTAGTTTCGTTATTAAACGTTTTAACCTCATACATAAGAAAGCTTCTTAATCAAGTAAGTTGTTTTAGTATTTTGTATATGTGCTATACTCCCTTAAAAGGAACGTATTCAATACTCGTAACCAGTCAGTCTCTATGTCGCACAACCAATGGCCTCTGGAGTAGATTGGTTCTTGAGTGGATTGGAGCCAACGTGTCGGCAAAAATAGTGTAAGGCACCCTGTGACTAGGTAGCCTCGATATCTGACATTCGTAAGGCAGCAGGAATTGGAGAAGAGCTGAAGACCGAGGTTACTGGCGTGCCATGGGAGAGACCTTAGTCCTGTTCTGTGTAAGGTTATCATGCAGAAGGAGGCAGCGGAGCGGGCGCGTGAAGACGATCCTCTCGCAAACCCGCTTCGAAGACGACGAGGTGGAGGTAGGAGGCGGCTATACGCTCATCTTCTCCCTCCATCGTAGTGAGCCACTGGTTGGGACTGGGGGGCCCCTACCAATGTACACCTAAGTGGCTCAACGGTGGGAAGGTGCTGCCTCTAAACCAGCGCACTCAATGGCAGCAACCTTCTAGGGCCTGAGCTCGCGTCGATGCGGGCATATGCCGAGACATCAGCGGTGGCATGCGCAAGCGAATCCCGCGGTGTATCCCTAAGGCGATGATGGCAAGCCGCTGGTTTTTAGTGGGTAACCTGATGAAGTCCCACATCACCGTGCCTACCCCCATGAAGGCCGGTAGGCATAAAGCATTTTCCAGCGAAAAAAAAAGGGTACCGTCACCGCAGAAATGCCAAGAACATCGACAGTTTTATTGACACAACCACTTAAACTCCTTGAGGCCAATTTTTGTAGAAATATTTATAGGCATTCATCACCATAAGTTTCTCATTAACAGACAGCACTGCGTGGCCTTTTCTTCGGCGGTATGAGATTGTTATTTTTATTTGAAGGGCCCGGCTGAGGTTCCATATTTCTTGATTTCCAATAAAACCAATACTTAACAACAGAAAAGAACAATAAATAAATAATAAGCGAGCACATTCATTTGACAGGTGTCAGAAAACGATTGCCGTATGTCCGTATTTCATCTTGGAAATATTAAAAAATATATATCATTAATTATTATAATTACGAACCAAACGTTTCAAACTTCTTACCATTGCCAGGAGCATCAATTAAAACTCCATATTATATTTTATTCAAACAACACAAATACGGCATAAAAATAGTACATTACTACAGAGGCCGGGACGAAAGGGGTTGCCGGCCGAAGACATATATACGGCCGAGCGAAGCGAGGCCGGATAGGTCTAAGGCTGGCAACCCCAAATTTCCCGCCGAGGTATGTATAGTGCTTTTCTCAAACATGAAATGAAATAAATAATAAAAAAAAACAAAATTTTATTTTTAATACGCATAGTGGCAGAATGTCATGAAGCCTGTGCCACAAATTTATGTGGAATGGAATTAAAAAAGAGGACTTTGCAGGCCTAGGCCTGCAAGATTTGTATGAAATTCCATTAACTACCTCTTGTCCTAGCCGCACCTGAAACGTCATACTTCGCAGCCTGTTATAAGGAACGTAACATCAATATTTCATTGCATGTTTGAGAAAAGGGTATTTACTGTTTACCTAAGTGTAATATTTTAAACTCTTCATACAATATTAAATAACTCTGATTAATATAAATTAAATTTTAATTTTAATGATTTTAAACTAGCCATCGCTTGGATTTGATTTTTTATGATGGCAATCCGTTTGTTTAGATTTTTGATCTCCAATTCGATCACCTGCTTTAGTATCAGCTGCAATCATGACCGCGGCCATCTTGAAAGCTTGTTGAAAGCCGACGATTGTGTGGACACGTGGACACTAGTGGACAGCAACAAAGAGGATAATATATTATTCGTCTATGACAGCAAGAATATGGCAGGCCACGAGTTCCACGGTGATGGTAAAGTCCATCATAGGCAATTGTGTGGATGGGGTATCAGCACCCCATACTTAGTGCATAAAAAAGTTTCGTAACATTTGTTTTGCACTTATAGTAACAATTTTGTTGATTCACATTCTGCTAATATTTGTAGGAAAAAATAGTATCATCAGAAACCACTTCCGCGGCCATCTTGAAAAATAGATGATTATGTGGGCAAACCTTTATGCCCTCGATGATGGTAATTTTTTTAATCGTCCATGTGGACAATATTGTATGGCTCGGCTAAAAGGCCGAACTTGGGCCAACTTAATGCAAATTGTTACTTGTAGCTTTGTGAAACTGGCCCTGAAACGCTGTGAATTTCAGCCTTTTCTGTTAGTTTGATCGATATCCAGCATTTTCTTACATATATCGCATGAGAAGGTACACAATGATTTGGCCTTGGATGGCTTAATGTTCCTTGTATCTTTTATAATACTGTCGCTTGATTCTAAAACATTCCGCTGTACAGACAAGACAACATTGAAAATATCTATGGGTACGCACTGAGAGGTGAAATACAGGATGTAATCGTTAAGTGTTGCCAGGCGATTATTCCGTAAATATAACAGATATTAGAAAACTTCAAATTGATATCGAAAGTTCGTTACCCAATGAGTAAAATTATGAGTACATTAATACCTTTTAAGGTTCCGTCAAGGGGCTTGCAATGGGCGGAGCGCGTCGCGTTTTATACCCACCGCTTGCAAACCTCGGGGTGATCAGTCAGCCGAGGGCCGTCGCCACGCGAGCATGTGTGTCGTGTCGCGATCCGCCTCCGCCGCCGACTTGAATTACGACGAACCGCGCGTATAAATAACTCCTATTCATAATGTGGATGTCTTTACAATGAATCAAATATAAACAAGTCACTAATTGTATATAAACTTTGTTATTGTAAAAGGCAATCATATTAATTTCCAATTCAAATCTTTAAAAAAAAAATATATATTTTTTTACTCCTATTTATTCTGTGGTTTAAACCCACGAATAAATTGTTAATGAATTATTTGTAGCCTCTCTTGTACCTTCTTATGTAAGTAAATGCAGGACATTACCAAATAATTTGTACCTTTCTAATATAAAAGAACGTATCCTCATAAGAAAACTACGGCACTCACGTCGTTTTGTGTAAGGAGGAGTCTTCCGGTGAAAACGTAACCCTTTTGGGCTATACTCAATGGCTATACTGTTCAAAATAATCTTCTATAAAAGGGGGTACGAAACCCTAAAAAGAGGATCTTAATAGAACCGTAGGTATACTTTATTAACTTACTTTTTGTGTTACTCACTTACAAATTAAAGTTACAAGAGTTAAATGGAATTTCCGTTCACGAGATCAGTTATACCTACATGACACTGACATACCTACATGTGAAGTAATATGTACTTATTAATGTATTCATGGAGTGACAACCCCAACGCTACACTTGCCGCGCGTGAATGAATACAAGTTATGCGATAGACAGAGATACAGAGAGTAGGTATGTTTCTTATGCCTAAACGCCGATTTTGTTAGGAAGTGAAATTTCTGTATGTACTATTACTTATTCTGTGGTTCCGTAGCCAAAATGGCGAAAACGGAACCTTTATAGATTTGTCATGTCCGTCCGTCCATCCGTTTTTGATTCGATGTATGTATTGTATAGTGGTTTTAAATGTAGATTAGGAGGTGTCGGTTACGGAACCCTTCTTTGTGCGTGATCCGACACGCACTTTGCCGGTTTTTTTAAATAAAAGTAGTAATATTATAAATATTACGCTTAAACGCTCCCATACATTTAGTACGACGACTCACCCTTCAAAGAACGTCGGTCAAAGAAGATATATACTAACGTAAAAAGAAGCGACACCGAAGCATGTGTGCTGTAAACCCGTCTCGCGGATATGTGTGCGTGACCGGACGTGAACGGGGGTGCGCGAGGGGCGCGCGGTGTGTGGACAGCTAGCCGCGGCAAGATGAATCGCAGGGGTGCCACTCGCTTCAACATTCGCTCGCGTGACGTGCGCTCACACAACAGAGATCGATCGGCCGGTAGCGGGCGTGTAGTTTTACTTGATATTCGTTAAAATTTATCATTTGTAATTCAATGTAATCAACTATGACTGGAGCTTTTTATTGCTGTTTCGACGGTTGTGATAGTAATACCAAAAGCCAGAAAGGAAAAAGCTATTTTAGGCTACCTACCGATCCAGATAAGTGAGTTATAAAATTTTATATGTTGTGTCCTTCCCTACATTTAAAATTAAGACTTCACCTAAAATCCGTTTTTTTATTCGAAAGACTTGATATGGGTAGGTTGGTATGAGTATGGATGCATTTTGACTTGCAATACATTAAGAAGTACCTACATCTTCGGAATAAATTAAAATAAATAAATAATGAAATGGCGAAATAGATGTAATGTCAATTGAGTCTTTCGTATTGAGTTTATACTTAACGTGCGTGGGGGCGGTCGCAGTGAATGACTTCATATCATGTCACATATTTTCTATGGATTGAGGTTTAAAAAAGTTATTTTATATTATTGTTATTATTTTAGCATACAATTATATTCATGTGAAGCTTAGATTTACACAAGAAAAGTAAGTTTCCATATAATGAGAAGTTTTGTAGGTACCTATTTTACGAGCTTTTAGTAAGTTTTCTTCTGACCCAGTGCATCTGTCTGTCTGTCTGTAATCAAAACTTACACTTACTTAGATTAAATTTGACTAGCTTCCCGGTGTTTGATTGATGAATATCATGTTCATGATCATTGAATAAATATTATTTCCTCTTGCCAAGGCAGCTACATTGCCAACCCTATGCAACAGACGTGCCGTTACAAGGTCACCGGTGCTCGACTCACACCGGTAGGCCGTGTCGCCCCCCTGCGTCGGTGTCGTAAGAGATAAAATTGCTTGAGATTCATTATTTGCACGAATAAACTATAATAAAATAATAAAACTACCGTTTATGAAATAACAAATCTAACATATCATATAGCTTTTATGGTATTATAACATACTGCATAGAAAACTGCCAAGTTAAGGCTCAAAATGCATTAAGCCGCAGTAAATTAGTTTTACTGTAAACAATTTAGTGCCAAACTTGGCAACTTTTCAGACAGGTAATCTACGAAACTAGGCGCCCATTAAAATCTCAATTCTATTGCCGGTGAACTTGGCTGCCATTTTCACATTTATGTTTTTGATGGGATTCGCTTTACACCTACAAACTTATTATGTCACAAAAACACAAACCTATAAATAAATAGACATTGGAGGTTTTTCACCGGCGAGACGAGGCAAGGAGGAGAAAGAAAATATAATATATTTTGTATGAAATTTTTAATGATTTTGGCCTCGTCTTGCCGGTGAAACAGTATAGTGAAGAAACCAACTAGAAAAAATCAAAGCCACTAAATTATTTTTAATGGAAAAACCACATTTTTGATAGAAAGTTACAACTATAACATACTAAAAAAAATTATAGAACTCGATAAATAATGTTCAGTATGTTGCACGTCTGTTGCAGCTGACTGTAGGTACCTATACCTACTTTAGATTTGTTTAAATAAAAAAAAACAATACCATCAGGCAACACCTACCGAGAACAAATTAAAACCCTTATACAGGGTGTGGCCTGTAATAGGAGCAAAAAATTAAACGGTACACTATTGATCTCTACAGCAATGATTTCTACTAAATTGATTCAATCAAAAAAAAGTATTCCTTGGATTTCCTTTTTTACTCCACTGGAACGATATTATATGACTATGTATTATTAAAAACACAAAAAATTAAATTAAAAAGTCCAAAAACATCCTTTTTAACCAAAAATACAACAACGATTATAAGTCATAACACAACTAAAGTAAGCGCCAGTTGAAAATGAAACAAATTTAAACAAACAATGTATTGAATTTGACATGTTAAATGTCAAATTCAATACATTGTTTGTTTACGTTTTTTTCGTTTTCAACTGGTGCTTACTTTATGTAGATGCTACCTCAAAATCAGCACTGATTGCCGCGCTATAATTACAACTTTAGATCAAAATTTCTTCCAAGTTAAAAAGTTTTTTTTGGACACGAGAGGTTACTGCAAATGCTCTAAGGAAGCGTTTCGTTCTCATTTTAAAACGACATGCTGAAATAACATGAAACTTTGTATACACAATGGGATCCGCCATAGCTAGCTCGGAAATTAGTTTCCGTTGCTAGAAATTGGAATGAAAAAAAAAACAACGAGTTTTTGAATTTTTTTGAAACCTTTTTTTTTTGAGTCGCTGTATTTTTTCTCCATTATTATTTCAAGCAACAGTAACTAATTTCCGATCTAGATATACCGGATCCCCTTGTGTATACAAAGTTCAAATGATTCCAGCTTTTACAGCATGCCATTTTAAAATGAGAGCGAAACTACGTTTCTATGGAGAACCGAGCTTAAAATATTAATAAAAAAAATTGTCTCACGTTAACTAGTATTACTTGCGAACAAATCGTACAATCAAATATCAATCGGAAACATTTCTAGAATTAAATGTCTCGAAATAAGTAGACAGATAATGAACTTTCTCGAAACCTCCAGCGTTTTTGCTGCCATCTAGTGTCGAATAGCAAGTGGGCGTTACGTCGCACAACTCGCAGGGAACGCCAACCTTTCGCTTCGTAGTACAGTGTTCATTGTTCGATTTTGTGAAATGTTACAATATTAAAATAATGAATAAAATATATATTGTTTTAAAATTCGGTGCAAAGACGGCCAGAGAAGAATGCTAATTAAGACTTTTGACCAAACTTATTATTGTACAAAGCGGTTGTTTTAAAGAGCCTTTTTATATTGTTTTATTTTTTAAAATAGGACTGAACCATTTAAGAACTTGTACGTTTTAGAATGTTCTTTTATTTTTAAGGTTATCAATCAACCTATACCTATCATACTTTTAGTACTGTTAGAAATTTAGGAAAAAATGTCACTAAACGTATTAGGTACTCTACATTTTTTTCTGTTAATCCTATCAATGCTGCCATTCTCTTACCAAGCATCATCCGTAGCAAGTAGGAAGTCATCTAAAATTCATACAGAACAGTAAGTCATCAGTCATCACATCGCTGTGATGTTAATGTGTTTGTATTTCAGTTCTAGTTGTGAAGGAAACGTGTTTCGGAAATAGTTTCAGAGACCTTTAGAGGAGTATACTTATATAATATTTTATTGAGTGTTGGTTGGTACGAGTAAAAAGCCTTTCACTGAGCGGAGCTAAATCTTAGGTCACATACGTAAATCACTCCTCCGAAACGGTATTACCATTTTGCTTCAAATTTGGCAAAATGATAAAGAGGATAGCCACGGAGGAATAATCACCGAAAACTATTTATTTTTCTCCCGGTTCCGAGTGTTATTCATAATATGATGTCCACATGTCATATCTACAGCCACGCTCCGCTCAACATTTGCAACCAGAAAAACGTATTGCATACCTAGTATAATATTTTGATATTACAGAGATACAAAAATAAAATACAAACATTTGTTGCTAAAAAGGTTATGGGCCCCTGCCCCTTATCGACCAAAGCGTATTCTAGAAAATGTACCGGTAGCCCACGTATGACACATTTCTCGAAATTTCTAGTCACTACTAGATGGCGCTTTAGCCAGCGTATAAATACGCAAGCGGCTCTGTTTTTAAACGTCATTTGGAAAAACAAATTCGAGCGATTCGGAGTATATCGAAGTTACCGGCGATTTTTTAAAGCTTAAACCTCCGTTTTTACGTGAAATTGCGTGGAAATACTACAAGTGTAATTAAAAAATGGCATTATATCCGCTCTACTTGGAATACGACCGTCCCCGGCGGCCGCGTCAGTTGTTAGACCAACATTTCGGGCTGGGTCTGACTCCTCAAGACTACCTGACCATCATCGCGTTGCCACAGAACAAGGAATACTATAGACCATGGCGAAATCTGCAGGCTGCGGATCGTGACGTTGGCTCAACTATTAAAGAAGAGAAAGACAAGTTCCAAGTCAATTTGGATGTTCAGCACTTCGCGCCAGAAGAAATCTCAGTGAAGACTGTGGACGGTTACCTAGTCGTTGAAGCAAAGCACGAAGAGAGACAAGACGAGCACGGGTTCATTTCTAGAAGTTTCTCTAGAAGATATGCCCTTCCAGAGGGTGTTGAGGGTGACAACGTGATCTCCAAGTTGTCATCAGATGGTGTATTGACTATTACGGCGCCTCTTAAAGTTCCTCCAAAGACTTCTAACGAGAGAATTGTCCCTATTGTCCAGACGGGACCAGTGAAGAAGCAAGTGGAAGGCGCCCAGGAGAAGAGTTAAACATTTATTTTTAAACTAGGATTACTTAGCAAGTATTTTATTGGACATTCCTATTACCAGTGCTTGTGTTGTGTTGAGTTGAATAAATGGTTTTGTTTGTTGTATCTTTATTCTGCAGTTTTACTTCACTTGTATTCATGATACAATAATACAATGTATATAAGACACTCCGGGGAAGATTTGTTGTGCAAGTGACACAAGCCTATGTCATCACTGCTATTGAGCCTATTGAAGTTGGTGGTTGTAGTGTGAGTTTGTGTGTGTACAGCTGTACAGTGATGTAGGCTTGTGTCACAATCCGGTGTAGCACACCTTGTTTCCTTATACCACAAGTTGTATTGTTGTTTCTAGTGAAATGGTACCACTTTGTCAGTAGTTGAGGAAACTATTATCAAAATAATGCATCATACATTCTTATAGGCTATTAACATTCCCTGTCTGGATGCGTGTGGGGTCATGAACCTCTTTTTAGGAGTCCATGCTTCCACTGGGATCACATCCCCATACTGAATGAAAATTTGGACTTGTGACACTTGTGGCTGATAAGAAGGTGGTATCATTAGCCCAGTAAATCCAGTGGCTTGTAAAAATACATTCTCAAGAAAGGTTAGTCAGCAGTTTTTACATAAGATTGCAGTTAAGGCCAATGTAAATTTGCAACACAGATCACCTTTGCAAGAACTTGCTGGATGTAATTTTCATTACTACCTGTACACTTCTAGTTGAGAGTTTGTTCCTGTCCTGATACCCATACTGCACCGAGGAAGCTGCAATCACCACGCTTAGTACATTGATGGGCTACTGACTGCTGAGGCAAGACAAACCAAACTCTGCTGTATATTGTAGTATGCAAGTTCTTGCTAATGTAAATCAGCCTTAATAATTTCTTAAGACACCAAAATTTGATGGAGTTTCAAAAGAATTGGCAATTTTAAATTCTAGAAGAAGAAAAAGTGTCCCCAGAACACGTTTGGTACTTTGCATACATTTGTGTATAGCGGTAACAAAACCGATATTGAAAGTACTATGTAAATTTGGGGACACTTCTTTTAGAATCAATAGCGTTTGGGATTGTGATTCGAATAACACCAAAAAGTCCATATTCTGACAATGTATTCTGAGAAAATATTGGAAAGCCCCAAATTTTTGAAATTCCCCTCACCCCTAAGCATTTCAAAATTATGATAATACCTACTAAAAATGTGCTTATTTTATTTACAATGAAAGCTTAATTATGTCTTATAGCCAAAATAATTATAAAGATTTGAAATTTTACAGTTATAGTCAAATATTGAAAAAGTAGTCCCTCAGGCCAAGTGAAATACGATCTTATATCATTGTTGCCACAAAGACGTCAGTGAATATGGAAAAGATTTTTTAATACAGTTGCTCAAAAAGTGCTACTTTACGTAGCTGTTTAGCGTGCGGAAAGTTGGTTTTCGCGCACTAGTGCTTTTCACTTTTCCATTTTTTTTAATTTATGCTTGTTCCAATGCATGACTCCTTATTGCTGGGTGTTAAATATTAGTTTCCTTTAAACGTCGTAATCAACATAAAAACCTACTGTTAATATCAGAATACGAAAAATATACACATTTCATATTTTATTACTAATTATTACTTACCTCTTCATCATTATAACACGTTTATTTTTTAATATTGAATATTGAAAAACCGTTCTTAATAAGTTGTCTGAGTGGAACGGAATAGCTGCCGAAACGCCTGTCAAAGAAGAGGCGTTTTTACTTACTGCAAGCATGTTTTAAGTTTCTAAAAGGCAACATTCGATATTGTTTTTATAAATATTACTTGTTGTTTTTCTTATTTTTTCGCAACTGTATTAAAAAACGTCGTTCAATACACGTGCGGAAGTGTCATTCTTCACTCGTCCCGAGTGTTGCCACTCGCCTGCGGCTCGTGGCATCCCTCGGTACTCGTGAAGAAATGACATACTTTCCGCACTAGCATCGAAATGTACTATTACTATTTCATCCAATGAATTCATCTGAAACAGGATTTTCTTGGAATTTTCGCTTCTCACTCGTGCCATCTACCCTAAAACCTTGAAAGCTTTAGCACATCGTTACAGATATCTTAGTAAGCATTATAACAACCAAGCAGTTAAAATAATTCTCATATTGCAAGCTAGATGGCGCTATTCCAAATTTATAGCGAAGAATAAAATCCCGGGCAGTGAATAATATTAAATTAAAAAACTTGAAAGCCCCCAACGACAAGTTAGCTGGCCTAATTTAGTGACTGGTATAAAAAATGCTACTAAAACTAAACATTGCTCTTGGAGACGACTGCTTTTATTGTCTCCATTATAAAGCCAAGTCGATAGACAAGACTTTTGAACGGCATCAAACTCAAAAACACAATAAAAAGCCCGCCCTTCGTTTGCGTTATGGGTTGATAAAATTATAAACATGTAATTGATCTAGGTAAATACACTGAAAGCGTCAAAATGCCTAGGATGGGTTGCACCAAACCGTCGGTAATTGACAACATTTATCTTTTTTAAGTAGTTTTCTTCCGATGAAATCAAATATAGGATAAAAAATTATGTATAACCACATTTTTAAATTCTTGAAAATGTCACATTTCTG
The DNA here is from genome assembly GCA_905163555.1 of Notocelia uddmanniana. Classification (NCBI taxonomy): domain Eukaryota; kingdom Metazoa; phylum Arthropoda; class Insecta; order Lepidoptera; family Tortricidae; genus Notocelia; species Notocelia uddmanniana. The sequence goes on from LR991057.1 coordinate 6,248,045, forward strand.
AGCTGAGATATATAAAAAAAAAGATTTCAAAAGGTCATAAATTTAAAAGAGAGTAAGTAAGTGATAAATTGATAATGTAAGGCGTCACAGCGTACAAAATCATATAGAAGTAGTAGTATAGGTAAGGCGGATTTACGAAAGAAATTGTACTGCTGTTCTTTTTGTGCGCTGTGACTCCCAATTCAGATATTGGCTATGTGCGAAGTAGGTGGTGGGGGTAAGCTAGGCGATCGTAGCGCACACCATGCCAGAAATGTGTACTTACCGGGGACATCTGTCAAATTTACTTTCACGTTTTCTATTGGTTTCTTAACGGTTTCCTACGATTCGTTTCGTTTGTATTTATTTTCTTATTTACAATATTTCAGTAAAATTTCTACTAAGGGGTCTTTCTCGTTTACTAAAATAAATAAAATATTCATGTGTCATTATTATGAAAATATTCATGTCCCTTGACGTTTCAGACGTGCACATAGCCAATAGACGGTGGTAACAAATCTTGTTAACAAATTAACGAAATGTGTTAAGATTTCATGTGTTCAGTGTCGTTAAAATGAAAAGGCTGTTGCAGACATGCGATGTGGGTACTCGCCAAGTACCGATGAATAGCCTAGTGAAATTTAGTACTTATTTAATAGAAAATTTGACAAGTTTCTATGGGATGAAGCCATATTTAACGTTGACCGGTTTGTACTCTGTAATCGAAACATGGTGCATTGCAATTTAATTTACTAGAACGTTTGCCTATCTATTAAATACGTGGAACGATAATATGCATGACCTTTCGATCTTGTTTTTGTAGTACGTCAGATTTAGCACCAACATATGGTTCGGACAACCTCTGTATCATTAAGAATTAAGATAACTTATCTGTTTAAGTATGTGATTCGTCTCTAGATTTTTCCTACTTTCTTTTAATACATTTACGTAAAAGTTTTTGTGAGCAGGTTCGATAATTAAATAGATTTTATTAAGTCGGTTTTTGGAAATTTTGATATTTGAAAAAGTCTACAGCTCTCAGAGCCACTAGTTAAGTTCATTGGGCGACTATGCCTTACACTGACCATGGCCCGTCATGCTCTTGGCCGATTATTTTTTAAATTAAATTATACTGGTATAATGAATATGCTGTATGCTATACATACATTAAATATAAGTCTTTAGGTAATCAAACATTAAAAAATCACTACCTGCCATATTCACGTTAATACAATAAAAAGATCTGTCTCAAAGACCAAGTTTTTAGTCCGAAGAGCGCATTCAGCATCCTAAATACGATTACCTACAGCGAATTTTACTGACGTGCACTTTAAAAGGACTTAATAGGATTGAAATGGCTCGAAGAACGTTTTCTACTGACGAAAATGCACGGAACTGTAAAAGGGTAGGAGGAAAAGGGGGTTGTTTCGAGCCGAGCGGAATGGAAACTACTTATGGAAATTTAATTGCGCTTGGAGAGTAAGCAAGGTCTAATTGTAAACCTGGATAAGCCACTTTGTATGAATGTACAACATTAGTGCGAAAGAAACCTTTAATAATTAATCTCTAATCACATATTAATATAATAGTTGTTCGAACTCTAATGCCGGATGCACACAATGTTATGCGTGTAAGGGAGAATGACATCTTTTCATCTCATTTCACCGCATAACTGAGTTATGTACGTTGGGCCATCATGGCCCATTAAGTGGATGCAGGACGTGCAGCGTTTGTGCTAAATATGCAAGTCATCTTGAGTAAAATAGGTAGGTACGAAGTTGCGATACCTAATGTATATGTGCCGGAATTAGGAACAAAAAATCCTATTAGATATTAAGATTTGTTAAAGAATCGACTTGATATTAGTATTATTTTGAGAGTTTGCTTTTAGGATCATTGTTATTTTCATCCGCGTACCGCGTGCGGTAGGCGAGGTTAAGCAACTTCGGCCATGTTCAAGTCTTGGATGGTTAGGTTACTAACTTTACACAACGGAAGATCAGCGCTGCCTCTGCCAGCATCACGCTGAGTTGTGACCATTTCATGACACATACGAGTATGTGTGTTCTCTGTTTTGTGTTAATTAATTGTGTTTTGTCACGAATACTCGATTTCTTTTCTTTTCTTTGTTTTAACTGAGCGGCCCCGTGCTTTGGAAGCCACGTTGAACCGTTGATCCCGGCTGCTGTCTATGCCAGCAGCAGCCGTTAAGCCAAGTTAGAGGACTTTAGAGACTTCGGGCGGCTTGAGAACTTCTAACAGTCAAGTTGCCCACTCACTTGATACTTGAAATGCCTCATCCCCTTTTTCCCCCCCCCTCCAGTTGGAAGGTCAGATGGCAGCCGTTTCCGTAAGAACTAGTGCGTACGCCAATTCTTGGGATTCTGTCTGATCCCGGGCATCCTTCAGGATGCAACTGTTATAATTCTCTAATGATGTTCCATTAGATTTCAAAACTCATCAATGTATACTATCGTGGACCAAATTAACACTTAAGAGTCCGCAGTAAGCTCTGTTCTCCATCCAAACGCAGTATCGCTCTCATTTTAAAACGACATGCTGGAATAACATGAAACTTTATATACACAATGGGATCCGGCATATCTAGGTCGGAAATTAGTTTCTGTTGCTCGAAATTATAACAGAGAAAAAAAAACTTACTATACTTACTTTAAAGGTTTTCATACAAGACCAAAAACTCAAAAACTCGCAGAATTTTTTTTTCAGTACAATTTTTAGCAACAGAGACTAATTTCCGACCTAGATATGCCAGATCCCATTGTGTATACAAAGTTTCATGTTATTTCGAGAATGTAACTACGTTTGTATCGAGAATCGAGTTGAGTCGAGCGTACGGGGGACCCTCACTTGTAAAGTCACTATTTGCGACAAGGCACGGCGCGTATTGGCATGTGCATTATGTACGGCGCGGTTCGCAACCGTGTCAACACTTAAACACGACGAAGGACTTCAATTGTACACAATAGTGACTTTTCAAATGAGTTTCAACCGCATTTCTTTCTTTAAGTTCAAACTCTTTATGAAAGTGTGCTAGTACAGGACCTACCTTTTTAGGGTTCCGTAGCCAAAATGGCTAAAACAGAACCCTTATAGATTCGTCGTCTTTGTCCGTCCGTCCGTATGTTACAGCCCATCTTTACGCGGAGACTATGAGCACTACAATTATGAAATTTGGCAGGAAGGTGTATGCTATGAACCGCTATAGAAATATGATGTAAAATTACGAAAAAAATATTAAACTTGGGTTTAAAAATATTATTTTTATTTAAGTCAACCGTTGGTGAGATATTAGCTGTCAAAGTCGTAAAAAGTGTCCCCCCCTCTAATTTATAAACTATGAAGCTAAAAATTCTGAAAAATACAAAATTGTGTACAATTATATATACTTTTAACGGTTTTTGAGTTATTGCTGAAAAACTGTCTTGCCCAAACAGAAGGGTGTAAGTGCCGTGACTTCCCTATAAAGATACAACCTTTTTTATTTAATGTATTGTATAGTGATTTTTAAATGTAGATTAGGAGCTGTTGGTACGGAACCCTTCTCTGTGTGTGACCCGACACGCACTTGGCCGGTTTTTTTTCTGAGGGGAAAATCCATTATGGATACTACCGCACCGCGGGGACAGTGCGGTGTTATGTCGAACTTGCACCGACTAAGTAAAAATCCCCCGATCGTCCTCGTCAACTCATTTCGGGCGGCTCTGGGATATCCTTCGGAACGCACCAGTGCCGCCCTAGAGTATGTGGGTCCCACCATGCGGCGCAGGCGATCACAGCCCCCAACTGTGACAGTCTTCGACCCCAAGGACCCCCTATTAGTCGCCTTCTACGACAGTCAGAGGATACCGTAGCCGTATTCTATGGCCGGCTACAGGGCGCAGTACAGGACTACCTACAACTCCAACAAGTGACCTACACTGACCTTTCATTTTAAAAAGAGGTGTCAACTAATTACCAATTAAGATATCATTATCAACTATAAGTACCCACTGGCATGCCTTACGATAGGATGTTAAAATTGGGCGCTTAATCGTTTTTATCAATGTATATTTATATTTTCCTGTTTATGAATCACAATCACATGTTTCCACAAGTTTCTGAGAACTTACTGTTATAACTTAAATATTCGTGCGCAATTAACTCGAACAAATATTATTAACATTTACAAATGGATGACTATTACTGTGAACAAAAGGCCTTTATCAACTGCATTAAGGATGATTCCCACTAGACCGTTCCGTGTCCGGGTCAGGAAATTACCAGAGGGCCTACTACGAAACTTGATGTGGTGCCGACCCACCTACGAAATGTGCCTACGAAATCGAACTTGATGTGGTGCCGTCCCTTTCACTCTCATGTTATACACTATATAACGGAAAGGGACGGCACGATACGAAGTTCGATTTTCAAAGTTCGGAGTAAGTCCTCAGGCTGTTTTGAGCCTCGGTCGCAGCTAGATCGGCCGTCAAATGTTTGCGTTGATCATGAAGAGGGGCAGACCGGGCCGTTTCCAAGCGTCACCGGGCCCAGGTGCGGCCGGGCCACGCAACGGCCGGCGTCTATGGGTGCCTTTACGAGGGGCGTTCAATAAATTCTCGGTATTAGAATGAAAACAAAAGAATATTGTAGGTGTTTTATTATTCTTTTTCAATATACTCCTCTCCTATGTTTATGCACTTATAAGACCTGTCAATTAGTTTTTATAACCCCTCATAATAATATTTTTTGTCTTTGGTGTCAAAATGCTCCTACACTACTGTCTTCAAGGCTTCATCGTTGGAAAATTAATTTCCACGTATATCATTTTTGAGATTGGGAAACAAATAGAAGTCATTCGGGGTCAAGTCTCGACTATACGGTGGGTATTTAATAGTTTCAAGTCCAGATTCAGGAGCAGCAGCCTTGGCAATATGAGCACTATTCACAGGGGCGTTGTCGTGAAAAAGCAGAACACTTTTGGCTAGTTTTCCCCTTCTGTTATGTTTGATTGCTTGTTTTATTTGGCATAGAATATAAGCGTAGTGCTCTCTTATAATACTTACACCCTTTTCTTTATAATCGATCAGCAATATTCCATCACAATCCCAGAATATTGTGACCATGACCTTGCCAGCTGAAGGCACGACCTTGAACTTCTTGGGATAAGGAGTTCCTTTAATGTGCCACTGCATGGACTCTTGTTTGCACTCCGGGTCATAATGATGAACCCACGTTTCATCTCTACTAACAAAATTTTGCAGTATCTTATCAGGATTTCACAGCACACCTCAAGAAATTCGGAACAACAAGCCACACGCGTATTCTTCTGAAGCGGTGTCAGCATACCCATCTCGCACTGACTTTAGACATATTAAGATGGTCATGAATTATATCGTGTCTAAGTACCAATAGAAAGGTTGGTTTTTTGAGCTATTGCTTTCACCTTCACTCAACCATCTTCAAATACAATTTTCTCCACTTTTTTAAAATTTCTGATGAAGTAGCTTCGACGGGCCGACCAGCTCTATTTATTTATTTATTTAATAGGCACACAAAACAGACAACATTCATTGACAGAAAAATAGCATAGTTCGCAGGTATTGATTTGAATGCTATCCAAAATATGTATACACAGCATGATTAAAAGTAACAGCGAGCGTAAAACTAAAACTACACTAAACTAGGTACATACATAAATATGATATAACATATTTGAGCAAGCTACCAACAGATAATTGAGTAGACACATGACTAAAAAAGAAATACAAATTAATCAAAAAACCAATTTAAGCTGATTTAAGCGGCTGAGTACTTTGACCAAGAACTGTGACTATCTGCCTCCTGAAAATCGCAAGTCGCGAGTCAAATATGTCAATATCATTATATTTCAATACCAGGTCATTATATTGACGACACATTCTTACAATGGGATTGTAAAAAGAAGTATTGTTCCTATACACTTGAAGCGCAAAAGTTTTAGGAGCACGGGACCTAATCTATGGTCGTCTTCGATACTCTCTCCCCCATGCTTAAATTGACTTGACCACTTCTGAATTGTTGATAAAGAAGGAGATTTCTTTTTTATAGCTTATTCATTTTTTACCTGTTTGGTCAAGAATTTTATTACCGCTCGGTGCCGACATTGAATAATCGCTCATAGTGATCACGTTTGTTCGGTAGTTGCAAAAAAACAAAAGAACATCGCCGATTGAATTTTACTTTTTTTAAATATTAATGAATGACTTTTACCGGCCAGTATTAAAAAGTTTACTAAAGAGGTATAAAAGATGACAATACCGAGAATTTATTGAACACCCCTCGTACCACCAGAGATCTGCTATGCAGCTATGCTTCGAGGATGTGAAAGCTACGCTACGAAAACCCGTTTCCACCAGTCAGCTATGTGGACAACGTAGCATAGCACATCTTCGGTGGAAAAGCACCCTATTTCATCGAAAACGGGCCGGCCCGGACACGGAACAGCCTACTGTGAATCATTATTAATTTACTGTTTGTGACGTAATTTCACTATCCTACTCCTAAGCGTTATCCCAGTACAGTTGCATCCTGAAGGATGCCCGAGGCCCGCTACCTAATCCCAAGAATTGGCGTAGGCACTCGTTTTTTACGGAAGCGACTAGCATCTGACCTCCCAACCTAAAGGGGGACTAGACCTTATTGGAATTAAGCTTGTCGAGTGAGTTGGCAATTTGACTGTTAGAAGTTCTTTAAGCCGCCCGAAGGCCTCATATACTGCAGTAGCCGAAATAAACGGTTTAGTGCGCCTTCCAAAGCACGGGAGTCCTCAGTTAGTAACCACTCAAAACGATGACCCATACAAGAGTTGACCTGGACCGTTGATTAATCTCGCGTACCACACGTGGTAGGTACGCAGGCGCCGATAGTCCACGAGCGCATGTAATGTGACGTGATTTGTGATTACTCATAATATAATGCACCAAACTTTCTTGACAAAGCTCATCTCAGGCGAAAATTTGTCTGTTGCAACTAGAACTAGTATCATGTAGACCCAGCTGCGGCATCGTTGGTGAGTATAGGATAGACATAAGTTTTTGTAAAATAATTTTTAAGAAAGAAAAACCGACTTCAATGGGGGAGTCCGGTGAAAGATTATTAATCTTAGATGGTGCACTCTTAGATTCCATAGAATAAAATACAAAAATGGCTATAAGTATGTTTATAATGGTAGAAGACTAAGTACCCTCAATTCCTCATGAAATCATGGAAAAACCTTGCTTGCTTGACAAACAAAATGAAGAGAACAAATCGCCAAACGTGAACTACGCGTCGTTGAAGAGTTCCGTTCTGATCATCATCAGCAGTTCCACTTCATCAAATGTCACTTTTATGAATGAAAATGCTTGATTAGTTCATGAAAATACTAAAATCACTATTTGTGTGCCTTTCACATTTGAGGAGTTTCCTCGATTCCTAATGGATCCCATCATCAGAACTCGAGCATGACAAAAATCAATCGTGAAAATAGAACTTGCTTAACAAACACAGCTAGAAGGACAAATCGCCAAACGTGAACTTTTCGTCGTTGAAGAGTTCTGTTCTGATCATCATCAGCAGTTCCACTTCATCAAATGTCACATTTTTGTATGATAATGCTCGATTTGTTGATAAAAACACAAAAATCACTATATGTTTGCCTTTAAGATTTGAGGAGTTCCCTCAATTCCTCATGGATCCCATCATCAGAACTCGAGTATGACAAAAATTAATCGTGAAAATAGAACTTGCTTAACAAACACTGCTAGGAGGACAAATCGCCAAACGTGAACTTTTCGTCGTTGAAGAGTTCTGTTCTGATCATTATCAGCAGTTCCACTTCATCCAATGTCACATTTTTGGACGCAAATGCTTGACTTGTTCATAAAAACACAAAAATCACTATATGTTTGCCTTAAAGATTTGAAGAGTTCCTTGAATTCCTCATGGATACCATCATCAGAACTGCCTTTTGACAAACACGGGACCAACTTGGATATATATACATACAATCAAAAAAAGAATTTTTCAAGTCGGTTAAGAAATGACGGAGTTATGGAGTAACAAACATTAAAAAAATAAACATACAACCGAATTGATAACCTCCTCTTTTGAAATCTTGAAGTCGGTTAAAAAATCCCATCAAAATCATAAATGTGAAAATGGGAGCCAAGTTCAATATTAAGAAAATGCGATGCTTGGTTGTCTTCTTCACCGACAAAAGAATCGAGATCTAAATGGGTGCCAAGTTCCTTAGATTCGCTGAAATGGCGCCAAGTCCGGCACTACATTGTTTACAGTAAAATTAATTTACCGCGGCTTAATGCATTTTGAGGTTTAACTTGACAGTTTCCTAAATATCCAACAGCTTTTATGGTATTATAACATATTGCATAGAAAACTGCCAAGTTAAGGCTCAAAATAAATTAATTTTAGTGTAATTACAAGTTACTTTACAAAATACCCAAATCGTTACAGGTACACCTCAAATATGTGAAGAGTTCCCTCGATTTCTCCAGGACCCTATGATCAGATTATTACCTAATAACTATGGGACTACCCCTGAAGTATACCGTTTCAAACAAAAAAAGAATTTTCCAAATCGGTTAATAAATGACGGAGTTCTGAGGTAACTAGCATAAATAATAATAAAACCAATAAAAAGATCACTATTTTCGTATTGTTTTCTGGTTTACACACACAATTATCAAGCTGTATGCCAAATTTCAGCTTTCTAGGTCACCTGGAAGTCGGTTAGGTTTTTGATTATATTAGTCAGTCAGTTAGTCAGTGGTAAAAATGCCGTTTTTTTAAAATTTAATATCTCAGTAACTAATTAACCTATATTTATGAAATTTGAGGTTCTAGTTGTTCTAAAGGATCTTAATACATGTACCAAATTTTTTTTTTAGATATAGATTTGGAGTTAGTGGGGGGTCAAAGTGGCTCCAAACGGTTCGTGTAATATAACACTGCTGCTGTCCGCCAGTTCCTGGGGTGAACTTGGCTGGAGACGCTACCGCGTGTCTAGATATTTTGTTCTGCAGAACCTAATAAATTATTGCCGACTTTAACTTTTTTCCACGTGCATCAATTACTCGTGGAGACGGTTCCAATGACCTCAAACACGACGGGCTTATCTTGTGTAGTTCAGGGGTTACTATGACCACCTTCTGTCTACATCATTAGATCAGCTCGCGTATAATGTTCCATTGTCAACCCAACTTACATAAGTATGCCAAGTTCCAGGTCAATCGGATACCGGCATGTGTCTGAAACAAGAAATGCAAATTCTGAGGAGAACTTACATACTAGCTGTTGCCCGCGAGTTCGTCCGCGTCTTCGCTCCTATTGGTCGCAGCGTGATGTTAAATATAGCCTAAAGCCTTCCTCGATAAATGGACTATCCAACACAAAAATAATTTTTCAATTCGTATCAGTAGTTCCTGAGATTAGCGCGCGTTCAAATAAATAAACAGACTCTACAGCTTTATAGTATATAGTATAGATACGAACAGTGGGAGTTAAATAAAAGCTTGTAAAATGTTTAGGTTTAAATACTTTTTATCAAATATGATATCACTTCCATGAAAACATGGTTATTAGTTATTAGACAAAATATAGGTATGTAAGTAAAATCATTGAGAGATTGTTTTTTCGCATGTTTTATTATAACTACGTTGTCATCTCGAGTCTGTTTATTATGTGCTAAAATTCTATTAAATTATCGCCACGAAGGTTCGTTCACATGTACAGATAACCACGTAATTTATGAACTCATAGATCTACATTATCCGTTTCGTCGTCGTTAAAAATCAAGGAGCATAAGCTTAAATCAAACACGATACCAATATGCTTCCGAAAGAGTCGCTCCAGATTCGCAACCACTCATGTGTATTAAGCTTTACAAATCAGCAAGTCGATCATAGCTATCTTATTAAAGGAAAAATAAATGTAATCGTTTAAAAATATGGTTCATAGTCATGTGAGGAAGCGTCGAGAAATTTCACGAACGTCGTCTCTGTTCGGGACGATAAGAATTGAACTTTAGCCCGATGCATGTAGCTATAAAATGGCCGGGACGCTGTTGCGTCGCTGTATAAAGTTGACTACAGAAGTGTCCTGTCATATACAATGTACGCGCTCGTGTGCCTAAGTGTCCTGGCTTGTGCCTTCGCGGCGCCCCAGTACTATCCACCGTCTCACCACCACCACCATCATCATCACCATGACTCCTACTTGGACGATTTCATGGGTGATGATATTTTTGACACCGCACGGTTCTTCAACGACTTACAGAAGGACATGGAACAGTTAGATGCCATGGTTGCAGAACTCATGAAACATTTCCCGAGCCAAACTACTTCTGGACTACAAGGAAACCAGTACAAGATCAACATCAATCTTAATGGCTTTGACGAGAAAGACATTACTGTTAAGGCAAAGGAAGGCTTGGTTATGGTGCAGGGTGTTCACAAGAATGAAGATGGTAATGAGAGGAACTACCTGGACATCAGGAGTCTGCCGTCTTTCGTGAAGGCTGACAGCGGTAGCTGGACCTATGCAGGCGGGCTGTTGAAGGTCGTTTTCGATGTTCAAGCGACCACCAGCACGACAGAAGCCACTGAAGTCACTTCTGAAGCGACTCAGGCACCTGACCGCGAGGAACTGGAGAGTAACGAGAACGAGAATACGGATCAAGACGCAGATATCGGCGTGAGGGGAGACAATGAGATCATCAGCAACGAGATCCCTAAAGGAGACAACGCGGAAACAGTTGAAGCCACTACGTACGCAGTTGACTTTAACAATGAAGTGGAATTCGTGCCTGCGCGCTTGAACAGAGTGGGGCAAAATTAAAAACTATTAAAATTTTAATGTCAATCTCATTACAATAATTACTTATGTAGTTGAAGTTTTGTTTCGAAATTGGTGTCAAGAGCTTGTGCGATTATTTATTACTTATACAAGAACATCAAAAAGAAAATGCCACTGAAGATAACTGAGTCAATAAATCGATATACTTAACCATCATGACTGCCTATTATATTATTAGCCAAGAATAAAAAACCGGTCTACGAAGTTGTTAAGTTATTATTTATTTATTTATAAACGGGACATCAACAAAATACATGTTTACAAAAAACATTACGTAACTTGGGTTTTTTTTTATACAAAGACGGTGGCATACAAGCTTACGGCGTGCCTCAAGGTAAGCAGACACCGTAGCCTATGGACACTTGCGACTCCAGAACAATCACAAGTGTGCTGCCAACCCTTTATTGACACGAGGATTCGTTGTGTTAACAGCTGGAGAGATATGCAGTTGCAGGTCCATTACTCTCAACACAGTGCGTCCAGCAGGATGCACAATGCGACACAGCAGTGTTGCATGCGCTGCAAGGAGCAAGTAGTGATGTCCGGAATGGTGTCCGGGAAGAATATAAATAAACTAGTTGTTTCTAACAAAATAAAAATTCACTGCTTCCGTATAAGACAAAAGTTATAATCATCAAATCAAAACATGACATAAAAAGCGAATAAAAATCAAAGACAATAAAAAGGTATAAAAAAGGTAAATATCTATAAAAAGTTGTGCAATCTTGCACACTAGTGGCTCCGTGTGTTTTTTTTTATATTTCATAATTTCGAAAAACTGCTTAAATCGAACCTGCTCACAAAATTTCACGAGAATCGGTTGAGAAATGCGACCTATAGAGGAGAACACCCGGACATACTTTTTTCTTAGTTCTGCAATTCTGTTTTGAAAACATAATAATTATTATTGTCAATATATTTAATTGTATAATTCATGTGTTGACTTGTAAAAGTGTCCTTGTGGCCTATTTGCAGAATAAAATTTTTGATTTGGATTTTGTACATACGAAAAAAGTTTTTTTGTTTCAAATTTCTAAAAACTGCCTTGACCAAAAAATTCTATATAACATTTCTGATGAGAAATGCGACCTATAGAGAACATCCGGACAGACATACGAAAAAAAAAATTACTTTTTTCATATTTCAAAATTTCCAAGAACTGACTCGACAAAAAAATCTAAGTATATTATTATCGAACCTGTTAGCTTATGTCATATTTTTTCTACCTAACGTTAGGTAATATTTGAGCCGAACTGAATGAACGACTGAATGGAAATCCCATACTAAAATCAGAAAATGATGAAATTATTGGAAACGCGTAACTTTTTGACGGTTAGATTGGACGGTACAAAATGTCAATTATTGTGTGACAAAGTCATAAAGTCTGTCATGTCAAAACATGAATTGAACAAAGATTATAGTTGTTGTTTATTCATTAAAATGCGAAAATTTTCCAACTATTTCATTGTCAAGTTGCTATAACACACGATAGAGTACAAAATATCAATATCACCTTGTAAAAAATCGAAAAGTAAGTAGGTAACAATAAATGTTATGTTATGTCATAATCATAATATTCATTTAATTTTTACTATTGTGTGCTTCGTTTCAGGATGTAAACCGGAATATCCATCTCTGTGATGATGATGCCATGCTCTATTAAGATGATGAGATTGAGTAGCAAAATTAAATGAAGGAATGTAAAAAACATGTACCCAGCAAAAGAGATCTCTTCTGTGGTATACGTGCCATATTATTAAACAATATATGATGAAAAATAGAAGTGTTCTCCTATAAGCATGTATTTTTTCATACACGCGCCCCACACGTTGATGCCAAGGGCGTTGTTCCTACATGCTTGTCGATTTATGGTAGGTACTAAGAATTGATGAAATGACGTGATGAATAAATATCATAATCACAGCATATCATTCTGAATGATTGACACTAGTGTCTACATTCATTTTTAGTAACCGTGAATTTATTGATTCTACTTACTGGTGGGTCTGAATCTTTTCTTTTTACTAGTCTCTTAAGGCCCTCTAGTTCTGCGAGAGTAGGTATTTAGCGCTGTCCTGGCGGTGCGTGAACAAGCCCGCGCGGACGAAGCGACTGTGAACTCGGATGACCCCGCTAGCTTCATACTAGTCACAGTATAGAAATATAAGTGTATTTTGACTTAAGAAATGCATTAATTATGATTAAACTTTAGTATGTAATTGATATATTTTTTTAATAAGGTAGTAGATAAATAATTGAAAGTCGAACTTACGGTAAGATCCATTATAATGAAAAAAAAAAACAGAATTCGTAGTACATACCTACAACCCTGAAATTCGTTATTTTAATCTATGAAACCTAAGAACCTAAGAAATATGTCTTATACCCTTCTACTCGATTTGTTTAATAGGTCATGCAATTTTGTATCTAATTGTGTTACATTATACAGGGTGTTATATTTATTTGTCGTGTGCGTATCCTCATCATGTATATGTATGTATGTATAACACTTTATTGCACAAAAAACAATAACAATCGAAACAAAATAACAAATTGTAAAAGTACAAAGGCGAACTTATCCCTATAAGGGATCTCTTCCAGCTAATCTTCGAGAAAATGAGAAAAATAAATATAGTACACAAGGCAACAAACTAATTTTGCACAAACACGGATATTTAAGAAAGCAATGACAATGAATACACGTAAAACTAATAAGCTTGTATACACTATAACAACTATTCATGTAAATATATCATCATCATCATCATATCAGCTGATGGACGTCCACTGCTGGACATAAGCCTCCCCTAAAGAGTGCCACAATGACCGATCCTGCGCCACCCGCATCCAGCGGACTCTCGCGACCTTTACCCGGTCATCAGTTCACTTTGTGGGGGCCTATCTACGCTGCACCTTCCTGTACGTGGTCACCACTCGAGAACCTTCGTCTTCGCCCCAATGGCCATCGGTTTTACGTGAAATGTGCCCCGCCCACTGCCATTTAAGCGATTCGGAGGGCTATATCGGTTACTTTGGTTTTTCTGCGGATGGCCTCATTTCTGATACGATCGCGCAGATATACTTCCAGCGTAGCCCTCTCCATTGCTCTTTCCTCTTGGTTACAGGTGTATAGTAGAGAAACACAGATAATTTAAATAGGTTTATATTGTGATGTCGTAAATAAACATATTTTATTGCGCGTACATTTCAAACGCTGGCTGAACCCTACGAGATAAATCAAAATAATGTACTACAGTATTGTACAACCTAAAAAGGTCTACAAAAAAGTCGATTATGGTATATGTCTATATCTTAGGGATAACCCACAATAACCATTTTTATCCTTTACTTTTTACAAAAATAATGGCTTATTTACGAAGCGAATTTAAGCAATACAGCATTGATCCTTTTCCAATAAAATACCTTAAATACATTTTGCATCTTATATAGATCAATATGGCACTTGACAACATGTAATTTAAATAAATATTTTTGAAGATATTACTGCCTTAAAATGCAGGAACATAGTGGTTGCGGCGGTATCGGCCGGGTTGTATATAAATACATTCTGTAGTATATAATTATAATTAGTATCAGCATTGCACCCGTACGAAACCGGGGCGGGTCGCTAGTATACCATAATCAACTTCAAGTTCGAGTATAAAGTGTCCGATAGTAACGACAGTTGGTGCTACATGGGCATTTGACATGACCTTCATCTTGTACATATTCAGCTTAAGACCAACTCTTACGGAGGTTTTACCAAGGTCATTGAGCATGGTACTTAAATCCTGTATGGTCTCAGCCAAGACTACTGTATCGTCAGCAAACCAAAGGTGAGTGATGTACTCGCCGTTTATGTTGATGCCTATTGCCTATGCTTCTCCAGTCCAAAATCTTGAAAACATCCTCCAGTGCAGCGGAGAACAGTTTGGGAGAAATAGCATCTCCCTGCCTGACTCGCGGCTGCAACGGAATAGGTATCGAGTTCTGGTCCTGGAGTCGGACTCACATAGTGGCGTTGTCGTACAAACACTTCAGTACTTCGATAATAGCGGTAGTCTACTTGGCATCGCTAGAGAGATTGTAGTACAGCCCAGGTTTCAACCGAATCGAAGGCCTTCTCGTAGTCCACAAACGGCAAACAGAGGGCACAGGCAACATGGTATACTCCTCAGTCTACTGTAAAACCGGACGAAGCGTATGGATATAAGTTGATAATGTTCGACTCTTCATATTCACAGGCCCAGTAGTAGTGAACCACGACTGTCATAAAATTATACTAACATGGTTTTTTGACCGAGAGAGCGAAGCGTCTCTGTTTCAGCTCTCGACAAAAATTCTTTCGTATGTCTGTCTGTTCGAATGTTCTCCTCTACAGGTCGCATTTCTCAACCGATTCTCGTGACATTTTGTGAGCAGGTTCGATAATTATATAGGTTTAATAATATTTTTGTCGAGACGGTTTTTGTAAATTTTGAAATTTGAAAGAATTTTTTTTTGCGTGGTCTACAGCTCACAGAGCCACTAGTTTTAAGCTTTATTGTAACAGCTAACACTTTAGGAGCCACGAGCGTGGAAAAAACGTTAATTTAATTTAATAAAATACAGATATTTTTTGGTGGTTTAATTTATTCGTCTAAAGTTATTAGCTCTCAAAGCATAAAAAACATTGCGAAGTTTTTACTGTTTTACTATTTATGCGAAAGATTACTGTATTCTTTTAAAATAAATACCAGAAATGATTTTTACATAAAGATGATAAAAGAATCAATATGGTATATGAAATGATACCAAACTTGCCACGGTAGCTACCTGGAAAAGGGTAGATTTATTAAAAGAAGATTAGCTAGAAAGATAGATAGTGTAAAAAGTTGCATGCGTCCATAGGCTGCGGTGACCGCTTACCATCAGGCGGCCGTTAGTTTGCCACTGACGTGGTATTAAAAAAAAAAGACGGTCGGAATTACTGTGGTGAAGCTCATAGCTTAATAAAAATATTCATGTGCAAAGCAGTAGATCTCTTACTATATCTATAATTTCTGGTAATAAACATTTCATTTATAATTTTACCATCTTTGGTTCCATTTCTGCAGGGGTTCAGTTTAGTTGTTATACTGTCATTACTATACTGTGGCACTATGACCATAATTTATTTGTTAATAAATACGACGTTTTTCGTTTGGGTTTTTATTGCCCTTCTTAAATAACTTGCAACAGTTATATAAATTCGTCAAAAACTGCTTGTTTGGTGCACGAAACTGTCGCGCATAAAACTGACACAGGTCCGTTGTCCGTAAGCGCCAGCGCGCGACTGATCGGGCCTGCCGAGCCTCCGCGCTCGGCATTTTGTAGGTATTTAAACATATTAATTAATACAATCATTTTATCTTTTTAAATTCTGCAAAAATGTCTAGAAATACTGAATGGCTTTAGTTTAGTTCAAAAACTTTATTTAAAACATCAATAGTTTAGTCGTCAGATTGTAAATGCTTTACAAAAAGGAGTAACTTTGGGGTCTCTTTCTATCGAGCGAAGTTCATTAGATCGTGTAACTGAGTGCAACTTTGACTAGACTAGATCCTTAAGTAAAACATATAATTTTTTCAAATTTTTTAATCCCTTATACTACGTTTCAGATTGTTTTTAGAAATCTCGAAAACGCTAACTCGCTTGACGACCTAGCCTTAAAAGAAACCTGTGGTATGGATAATGGACATGAGCTATATTTTATCTCGCGGTTTTACCTTTATTACTAAGTAATAATACTTGGGCAGAGTCGCGCAGACAGCTAGTAAATACATAAAACTGCATACAACAGTTATATACTAATGTAAAATGTTTTAGGTGATACAAAGGAGATTGCGGAGACGTGGGTGGTGCCGCATGGATTTTCTGGCAAGAAAGGAGTCATCTTTGTACGGCGCCGAGATCACACACTACGGGCAATGGTCGCCTTGTTGATCTACATTATCTACAACAATCATTAAAGCTTGAAACGCACAGAGCGCGGCGCAGCGTCGTTGCGGGGCGGAGGTGGTTTTGCGGTAAAGCGAACGCAATCCGGGGTATGTCGCACCACAAAAACCGCGCGGAGGCAGCGTGTGTGATAAATGAAGCAGTAATTGACACTACCAAGACTACCAACAGCCGACAGTTACCAACAGCCCCGCACCGCGCCGTGCCCGCTCTGTGCGTGATGAGGCTCTTGTCAAGATTTTATGCAGTATCGACCGGTTTAAAACGTAATATTACAAAAGATCAAATTATTAATTATACTATACTTTTATTTTATCTCTTTGAATATAATAAAACAGTAGCAAAGTACGGACAGATCTATGAACCATGAAGATATAGATACGAAGACTGTCAATGCGCATATATATCGCGCCCAAAGCGGACTCTACGCTACAAGCATAACTTTACTATATTATACCTACGTTTAAGATTTGAAAAATCTTAGTAAGAACAAAAAGGTGCAACCATGCTGCTCGTCAATAACGATCATACAGTTGAGTTTAATGAATCATACATGAATCAAGATTTTATACCTAGAATTATATTGGTGGGGTGTAGTAATGTAATCCATTTATGATGAAAACCATAGTTAACTTTTCATAGGTACATTATATAGAATGTGTCGACCCAGGTTGGTCTAAATACAACAAATGGCAGCTGAGGGAATAAGGACAGCATTCTGGTCTTATGTTTTCAAGGGTACACATATCTACCAATTTTCTCATGTGTGGTTTAGCGTGTTGTGATATGAAAATATTATTATTGAACGTTTTAAAGTAATCCAATAAGGGGTTTCTAACATGAGAAATAATTCTCTTTACCTACATGTAAAGTAAGTACATTTTGATTTCACTTATTTACCATATTTCTTTGTCTCCTGCCAAAGGTGCCGATATAAAATAAAAGAACTAAAGTCAACAGCAAACGTAGATGATCATTTTAGTATGTACTTTATCGCACTAACGTAACAATACTGCGACAGTTGGGATGCATCAATGTAGTGAAAGTGACAAAGTACTTGTAATAATACGTTAATTGTAATAACTTATTCTACTTGACACTAGATGTCTATTGCTGAAAACAACTGTGTACATTATCACTCTTGATTCCAATTTATTAACAACAGTCAGCTAAAATCCGGCAGTCTTTCTCTAGCACAAAGAGGCTGATGACTTAAAACCTCCTAGAAACATAAAATTCTGACACGTCATAACAATCAAAATGTAGGCCATATGTAGGTGTCATTTTGAAATTAATGTCGTGTTGTCAAAGAATTAAAAGTAATTGTTATTGGGAAATTATAATCGCAAGAATATGAGACGAGTAAAACATTAACAAGGAAGGTATTTTGGTATGTTATAAAGGATTTATATACACAAATATGCAAACAAGGAGTGTAATGTTTTTATAATTTCAAGTTGTACTCATATTGGCTTTCATGTTGTGCTTCTGATCTTTCACGCCGTGATCGGCGACGGCCATCCTAGTTAGTTGCAGACGTGCGCAGCTGAACTTACTCGGAATACTCAGCTGTTAAATGTATTAGTTGTATGAAGGCTTAGGGCGATTTCGTATATACCTAACGTCGCATATCAAACTTGATGAGACGAGCATCTTTGAAAGCTTGAAGCTCATTTTAATACCACAACGCCATTTTGAGCCCAATTAGGCCCTCCCACTTATGCGTTGGTACCATTTTGCAGGCAGTTAGGTGACGCACGCGGTAAAACACACCCTTGTAACGAAAGAAGATAATGCTCACCTCGAATCCGTTTGCTGGCCGATGAACGGGTTTTGGTAGTCTACAGTCATCCCAACGGCCTTAGCTAATCTTCCAATATCAAACCTTCCATGTCTGATGATATTTTACACCAACGCAGGTAGCAGAGCTACTATGTACGGGGCGCAATCATAATCATGCCACTATAGTGGTGAGCTATAAGGATTTCTACATAAAATTATTTTCTGCCCCACAGCTTTGGCTACATTGTTTAAGTGCTAATCACGTGCTACTACAATATTTTTTGACGGAGGCACGTTCTACGAGTACACTATCTTTTGACGGAGTTTCAATTGAAAATGGCGCACTTAGTTAAGTACCCTTATATTTATTGAATTGCTTAAGATTTTTATCTTAAATAAGTTTCTTTTTTTCGTACTGAAACGATAACTTAAACATTCCGTTTTTAGGGTTCCGTAGTCAACTAGGAACCCTTATAGTTTCACCATGTCTGTCTGTCTGTCTGTCCCTCTGTCTGTCCCAGGCTTTGCTCTGGGACTGTTAGTGCTAGAAAGCTGCAATTCGGTATGGATATATAAATCAATAATTTTTGCTGTAACCCTTGTATTGTGTGGAGTGCTGTTGGTAAGGTTTTCAAAATGAATAGAAGTCTTTATCAAACAATTTTGAAAAATTTAATATATTCGGAAATATTCAGTCAAAAATACAAAAAAAAATGTGTCAGTCTAACTTTTGAACTATGGGTCTAAAAATATTTAAAAAAAAACACGAAAGTAAAGCTTAATAAAGAATTTCAACGAAAACTGTAGCGGCCATGATCAGTGAAGCTGTTTTTGAGTTACCGTAAAAAGTCTTCCCTTCGTAGTAAAAGACGTATGAAATGCTGCGAAAGTATTCTCTTTTGCTTATGGATTTTTTTTGAGTAAGTTCATTGAGCAACTGCGGAACATTTACAGCCTACCTGATGGTAAGCAGACACCGTAGCTGGCAGGCGGACGGACAATACGTCCCACTGCTGGGCACGGGCTTTCTCACTAATGAGAGGGATAGAGCAATAATCCCCACGCTAGCCCATTGCGGGTTGGAGACTTCATATACTCCTTGGAATTTATTGGCAGATGTATGTAGTTTTCCCCAAGATGTTTTCCTTCACTAAAAAGCTAACGGTATCAAATGATATCCCGCTGGTACGAGTCGGGATTGGAACCCACGACCACTTTTTACCCGACTACGGCAAAGCCCAAAAGGAGTAGGGTTATGTGTTTGGTATGTATGTATGTATGTATGTCTGTTCCTATGTCCACTCGTAACTACTTAACAGCTTAACCGATTTTGATGAATGATACGTCATTAGATTCCTCTCAATGGCGCGAAATGGTGGATTTGAGAATCCTCTTTTCACTAACACGCGGTTATCTTCGCCATTTAGCAGGAGGGTGGAGCGTTATATTAATAACGCTGACTGGACTAATAATAGTTATTAGTTTTATTACTAACCACGTTAACTTTGCCAATGGTACCCGTAGGTGTCTCTCAACTCATCACAGCGCGCATACTCGGGAGCTCTGGTGTCTTTATGCTTTGAGGGTATCTTCAGGAATATAACACCACGTACTTACAGAGTTGAATAAGTTCTGCTCTCCTCAGTTGCGTTGCTCCAAATATGAGTAAGACTACAATTTGCTGTGTTCTACCTCTCCAAGAAGTATAATTATAAGAAGTATAATACGTGCTGAGTGAATGACGCGATGTAGTGAAAATAATTGGACAGAATTACGATTGTTTAAAAAAATGTTCACAATGAGAGCATAAATAGAATAGAAAACATATAGGTATATTTCCTATTCGTGACAATACAACACAGCAAAAGAGAAACAGTAAAAATAGTAATAATGGTATTGCACGAAATGGTTCCGTCTCAGCGATGTGCTGGCGCGATTACCAGCGCTGATCTGAATAAATGAAGAATAGACAAGGAAATTGGAAACGGAACTTTCGAACTTTTTTAGTTTGATTTGATAATTTTCGTCAACTCGTAGTTTCTAGGGCTCCGTGCCTCAAAAGGAAAAAAACGGCACTTCGGCATGCTTATAGGATCACTCGCGGGAAGCCGCTGGATGACACGAACTGTATTTAAAAAATAATGTTTAAAAAATTGCGTACGTTAACCAATATTATTTATTATTTTTTTCAAACATGCAATGAAAATTAATGTATCATGTTGCAGGCGAAACAACTCGGGAGAACTGTAAAGGAATTTCATACAAAATTGAAGGCCTAGTACAGGAAGTATCTTTTTTTATTTTAATGTCAAAAATGGCATTTGTAAAATTTGGTTTTTGAGTGGTGTATTTTTTTATTTCATGCATATGTTTGAGAAAAACACTATACAAATCTCGGCGAGAAACGTTGGGCTGCAGGCCGCGTATCCCTATCCTCGCTACGCTCGGCCGTCTATATCTACTTGGCCTGCAATTCTTCGTTTCCCGGCCCTTATAGTAATGTACTATTGTCTATTACAATAAACACGACCACTGAAATCCAGCACTAGCTGAATTAGGGTAGGGTAAAGTGGTCGTATGTTGTCGTGCCCACCACGCCAAGGCACTATTCGGTTGTATGTTTTTTTTAAATGTTTGTTACTTCATAAATCCGTCATTTCTTAACCGATTTTAAAAAATCTTCTTTTGATTGTAAGTATATATATCCAAGTTGGTCCAGTTTTTGTCAAAAAAAGTTCTGATGATGGGATCCATGAGGAATTGAGGGATCTCCTCATATCTTAAAGGTAAACACATTGTGATTATTGTGTTTTTTATCAGCAAATCGAGAATTTTCATACAAGAATGAAAGATTGTCTATATGTCATCTCCATCTAGACCCGCGGCAGCGTATCCAGCCAAGTTCATCCCAGGAACTGGCGGACAGCAGCCGTGTATTCACCCCAGGAACTGGCGGATAGCAGCCGTGTGTTATTTTACACGAACCGTTTGGAGCCACTTTTGACCCCCCAATAACTCCAAATCTATCTAATAAAAGAATGAAATTTGGTACATGTATTAAGATCTTTTAATACAACTAGAACCTCAAATTTCATAAATATAGGTCTAATGGTTATAGAGATATTAAATTCGAAAAACGGCATTTTTACCACTGACTGACTGACTGACTAGTAATCAAAAACCTAACTCACTTCCAGGTAACCTAGGAAGCTGAAATTTGGCATACAGCTTGGTAATTGTGTTTGTACACCAGAAAAAATCAGTAAACAGTGACTTTTTTATTAGTTTTAATATTATTATTATTTATGCTGGTTACCTCAGAACTCCGTCATTTATTAACCGATTTAGAAAATTATTTTTTTGTTTAAAACGGTATACTTTAGGGGTGGTCCCGTAGTTATCAAGTAAGAATCTGATCATAGGGTCCTGGAGAAATCGAGGGAACTCTTCAAATATTTGAGGTGCACCTATAGCGATTTGGATATTTTGTATAGTAACTCGTGCATTTGCTCTTAAAAAGCACCATTTGGCGAAGATTGATAAAAAGTAACCATATCCCATCAAAAACATAAATGTGAAAATGGGAGCCAAATTCAATATTAAGAATATGCGATCTTAATATTGAACTTGGCTCCCATTCTTTGGTTGTCGTCTTCACCGGCAAAATAATTGAGATCTAAATGGGTTCCAAGTTCCGTAGATTCTCTGAAATGGTGCCAAGTCCGGCACTACATTGTTTACAGTAAAACTAATTTACTGCGGCTTAATGCATTTTGAGCCTTAACTTGGCACTGTAAACAATGTAGTGCCGTACTTGGCACCATTTCAGAGAATCTACGGAACTTGGCACCCACTTAGATCTCAATTCTTTTGTCTGTGAAGACGACAACCAAGCATCGCATATTTTTAATATTGAACTTGGCTCCTATTTTCACATTTATGTTTTTGATGGGATCTGCTTTACTCCAAATGTACGACATACATAATGCTACGAATATAAATAACCCCTTCTCCACGCCAATTCACCACCCAATGTTAAGGTGCAGTCGGTGCGTGCTGTCTGTGGGTAAGTTTTACCCGTCTATCTCACTAGTCCCATTGAGTTATTCCATCATGGGACAAGTGAGACGATTCCGCCCCAGTAATCCCATGGGACACGTGGAACTAACATTTTTATTTCATAAGTCCTATTTCCGAAATCACACAGTGTTGTTCAAAAAGTTGGTAGCCGTTATCCGTAGTAACAGAAACATTACGAAATTAAAATCCTTTTGGCGACATAGGTCTATCTGAAAAAATGACTAGGTATAAAAATGTCTAAATACGCTTTGATATAGAAAAATGACAAAGTATTATAGGGTCGAGGAATAATAATAATAATAATCCCCTTGTTCTTCGTACATTACTGAGTTACATTACTAGCTATGTATAAAGAAAAAATATTCTTCGTACAAAACCGGGTAATGTACCAAGAAACCTTCGTTCCTTGCACATCACACTCACTCACACTCACTCACTCACACTTGCTCACATTGACAGTTATGTACAAAGAAGTAAATATTCTTCCTACATGACCCGGTTTTGTACAAAGAAATTGCTGTTCCTACTACAAAACCAAGGAGGTTCTCCGAGCAGTGTGTCTAACTTATTAATGTGGGATCATCTTTTACTTGTGTACAACATGTAACGCAGACATCCGGCATTTTGCTGTTTTTTTTTGTATTCTCTTGGTCTGTAGTAATCGAGCAGTTCCAAATAAATTTCATTTATCGCAATGACAGTTTGAAAGTCATTTTATTTTTAGGGTTCCGTAGCCAAATGGCAAAAAACGGAACCCTTATGGATTCGTCATGTCTGTCTGTCTGTCCGTCCGTATGTCACAGCCGATTTACTCGGCGAATATGACTACTACAATTATGAAATTTGGTGTGAAGGTGTATGTTATAAACCGATATAGAAATAAAATGTGAAATTACAAAAAAGAAATATTAAACTGGGGGGGGCACACATGTAACAGGGGATCCATTTTTTTTTCAATGTACTTAGGTGTGTTGGGTATTCATGGATAGGCCTTTAAAAATGACATAGAGGTTTCTTCTTTTTTTCATTTAAGTCAACGGTTGGTGAGATAATTAGCTGTCGAAGTCGTAAAAAGTGTGCCCCCCCCCTCTAATTTCCAATCTATGAAGTTCAAAATTCTGAAAAAAAATCATGTTGCTGTACATTAATAAATCCTTTTGATAATTTTTGTTTTAACAAGATAGGTGTAACGGTTTTTGAGTTATTACTGAAAAACTGTCTTGCCAAAACAAAAGAGCGTAAGTGTCGTAAGTTTCCTATAAAGATACGACCTTTTGTGATTAAATGTATTGTATAGTGGTTTTAAATGTAGATAAGGAGGTGTCGGTACGGAACCCTTCGTGCGCGAGTCCGACTCGCACTTGGCCGGTTTTTTAAATACTCGACACTAAATGTAAGTATACTATTACATAGTTTATTAGTCTACGAGCTTAGTCAATGTACGTACGTTCATAGTCTCGTATTGAAAGCTGAGCGTTTAGTTAAGAGAGTAGATGCTCCTCTCCTGACCCGCAGCTGTGGCTCAGCAGGTTTTTATTTATTGCTAACTCGGAGAACCTCCTTGGTTTTGTAGTAGGAACAGCAATTTCTTTGTACAAAACCGGGTCATGTAGGAAGAATATTTACTCCTTTGTACATAACTGTCAATGTGAGAGGTAATGTGCAAGGAACGAAGGTTTCTTGGTACATTACCCGGCTTTGTACGAAGAATATTTTTTCTTTATACATAGCTCTAGTAATGTAACTCAGTAATGTACGAAGAACAAGGGTAATAATCGTATGGCATTTATTTATGAACCGTGAGATCTTCGAGAAGATAAGTACGCTTGCCAGTTTTTGTTGCACTTTTAGCACCGCCCAGGGGTCACGTGTAGGGTAACGGTGGGTACTCCCTACGGACGTGGTGCAACTTCGACTCCCCTATGTCAAGTGAGTGGGAAAATTGACTGTTAGAAGTTCTCAAGCCGCCCGAAGGCCTCTAACTTGGCTTAACGACTGCTGTCATAGACAACAGCCGGGATCAACGGCTTAACGTGCCTTCCAAAGCACGGGAACGCTCAGTTAGTAACCTCTCAAAGCGGTCACCCATCCAAGAACTGACCTGAGCCCACATTGCTTAACCTCGCATACCGCACGCGGTTCGCGGGCGCCGCTGGGCCACGAGCGCTCGGAGGAATAAAAATGTCGAAATAGAATTTAGTCGAAGTATTGAAATGACTATAACTTCACTCTGCCTTAAAATTGACGCAGCCCCGCGGAGCTCCTATTTCTGCGCAGTTTCGGGCATCTGATAATACCTAACGAACCTAACCTACCTATCTGATGGGACAACAATATGATAAAAATATTAGTTCCACTTGTCCCGTGGGACTGCTGGGATGTAATCGTCTCAGTTGTCCCATGATGGGACAACTTAATGGAACTAGTGGGATAGACGTAGTTTTACACACAAGGCTTATCATACAATTTCGTGTCCAGTATAATAACACTATGAGGATGCTTTTGAGGTTGCCGAAGCACTGTAGCGCGTCGGATATGGTCGCGGAGGCGCAAACAAACGACTTCTACGCGATAGGGAGGAAGAGAATAGCCTCATTATTCAGGAGAGTACGATGTAGCAGCAAAAGCCTCATAAGGGAGTTGGCAGAGCGACTTGACTGTCCATTCGCTAAATACTGGATAGAGGTTACAATAGAGAGAGCAATATAATTGTTAGTGTCGATAGACTTATGTTGCTGTCCATTATAATTAAAATTTAAATATAAATTAACATAGTAAATAAGATAATATTGTTAACTAACCCACTATGGATCGATTAGGTCTGAAATAAACGCTTTATCTTTTTATTTATTTTAAGGTAGCTTGTGGTTCTACTCCGAGCGTACGCGTGGCACGCAACATATCTGTAGAGCGCTAACTACGCGTTTGCGACTACTACACGCGCTGAAGCGGCGGCAGTTTTCTATGCTGTATATTATAATACCATGAAAGCTGTTGGATATTTAAGAAAACTGGCAAGTTAAAGCTCAAAATGCATTACGCCGCAGTAAATTAGCTCTATGGTAAACAATTTAGTGCCAGACTTGGCACCTTTTCAGATAATCTACGAAACTTGGCACCCATTTATGTTTTGTATTGTTTTGTGTTTGTATTTTCGTGTACGTTAAAAAGCAGTGTCGTAACACTTTGTGCTGCGTGTTATCCTATTCTGAAACGCTTGCAGCATTGTAACCTTTGTTGCCATATTTTGTAGTATATGTTAATGTTGTTGTGTCTGTGTTTCGAATAAATGCCTCATTCATTTATTCTATCATTCATTTAGATATCAATGTTTTTACCAGTGAAGACGACAACCACGCATCGCATATTGAACTTGGCTGCCATTTTCACATTTATGTTTTTGATGGGATTTATTTTAAGGTAGCATGTTTTTCTACTCCTAGCTTACGCATGGCACGCAACATATCTGTATTTAGACTAACTTTGCTACAACTACATGCGTTTGAGCGGCGCCGTTTTATATGGATACATTGCAATATGCATAGCAAATATTCGAAATCCATTTACGCCCAACGCCGCGGTGAGCAGCACCAAAATAGTTCATATCTACTGCGCTACAAAGCAGCAGCTGCTATCACTTCTACATCCATTTTCAGATGATGAAAATGTATGAACGCAAACCATAATCGCGCCGAAAATGATTTTACAGACCAATGAAGAAGAGCCAGCAAACAATAACTGGGCACGGTTACACACAATTTGAACTTCGATTCTTCGGAAGTTTGTCAGATCTTTGCCAATAATATAGATACAGTTGTACGTATAACAATATCTGATCTGACTGAACTATAGAGAACATTCAAAACTGTGTGGATATTTTTTGATTAAATTTTTTTAAAAATAAGATGCTTGTTTTATTTTTTTGGGGGAAAGTTTAGGACATTTTTATATTATTTTCTCTTCCAAGCCGAGATAATAGTGGTAATTCCTATAAGTCGCTGTAAGAATAATAGTTCGGACAACTATCCACTTCACAGTGTCCATATACAAGGTGGCCTAGGAACAAAAAATTAAGCGGTACACTATTGAGCTCCCCAGCAATTATTTCCACCATCATCACCCACCACCATATCAGCCGAAGGACGTCCACTGCTGGACATAGGCCTTCCCCAATTCCATGGGGGGTAAATGGCATAATCGCCACGCTTGGCATGCGGGTTGGCGATCGCAGTAGGACCCGGGTATGTCCTAAAACTACGACCAAGACCACCGGGGGATAGGCAGCAGCGTCCCTGGAGTGCGGTGGAGATACCTACTGCAATTATTTCCAAACGGTTTTAATTGAAAAAAAAAAATTTTTTTTTCGCAAATGTATTTTATATGTACTTTGATTCTGATTCCGATTCTGAAAAAAAATGACAAAAATATCGTTTTAAACCAAAAATGCAACAACGAGTATGAGTTATAACTAGATACTACCTCAATATCAGCAGTGACTGCCGCGCTATAATCTCATGGTGCCAAGATCCATTAGGTACTTGGAGGTCATAACTTTAGCGCAACGTTTCTACCAAGTGAAAAAGATATATTTTTTTTGCACAAGAGGTTACTGCAGATGCTCTACATTTTTTGCTCCTATTAAAGGCCACACCCTTTATAGTTTGGCAAAAAAGTTTTGATATTAAAAAGTGGCAACACTGTAGTATCGTCCCTTTTTTATTAGATTGATCTGAAAGGGAAGACACTACAGTGTTGCCACTTTTTAATTTCAAGACTTTTGCCAGACTGGTAAACTTATATCTAATCCTTTTATTTTGGCTTTGCCGTCATCAAAGATTTTCTCAGTTTGAAGTGCAGAGTGGTGAGCTATACTAACTCCCGTCGAAGAAGTTCCGTGGTGAGACTTATTTTCCCAATAGTTCCGTCAACGATACAAAGTAGTAGCTAGTACGACATCAAGCGAATCTAGGAGGAATGTTAGTAGAACTGCGACCATACAGCGTCAGAACCAAACATTCGGAACGGAACTGTTTGCAATAAGTCTCACTAGTTCCACCACGGTACTTCTTCCACGAGACTTCTGGAATAAACGGAAACAAGAACGGTAAAACAAGGATTACCATATCTACAATTAATTAATTTCTCCCCTTTTTGGGCTGACATGAAAGACTTGCCAGGTTCTACGCTGATATAAGAATAGTTCAATCATAATATATTGATGAATGTACAATTTCAGCATAAATTTACAACATGCAATTATACGCTGTATTTTAAAATAACAGTTCTCAAATTGTAATTCTGCGAGGGTTTAGCCTTCAGTGTAGAGCCAACATTATTTTTTGTCAAAAAGTTTTCCTACTGCATACTAGATGTCGATATTATGAGATTCACGCGCATTAATTTTCATAAAGTTCTGCTATTCCATACTAGATGGCATTTAATCATTAAATGATATATTATTATTGATGCAATATAACTGGTAAATTTGTTTTTATATTATTTATATACTATCACTAAATGAATATAATTTAAAATTATAAGTACTATATAAATTACTTTCACCAAAATTTACAATTGTCTTTGATTCATATGCTGCTTTTAATAGTGCGTTTTGTGATTTTTGGTTGCATGGTTAATTTATTTCTTTAAACATACTAGCGTGTGTTTATTTATCAACATCATTTTTCCCAGAAATGAAAACAAAATGCTTTGATTTGATGTATTACTATAGCAAATTTGTGCAACACATTGTAAGAATAAACCATTCGTTCATTTTATCACCTTTGCAATAACGAAACGGCGAGTCTCATTCACCTTGTGAACGGTACTCATCTCAAACCGTACGGACGGAGTTACGCGGTGCGAATTTTTGACAAGCTGCCGTCGGGTCAAAAAATGACATTAAAATATGCCTAACGTTAGAACAATAAGTTACGCAATCAGGCTGCTGCTCACAAAAATTCACGAGAATCGGTTGAGAAATGCGACTTGTAGAGGAACATCCAGACAAACAGACAGACAAGCAGACAGACAGACATACGAAACAATTTTTGTCGAATCCTGAAACGGAGACGCTCGGTCAATAAATAATACATACATATTGGGGGACAATCTTACACAAATCGACCTAGTCCCAAACTAAGCAAAGCTATGGGTACTAGAAGGCGATATACATACTTCTATAGATAAATACATACTTAAATCCATAGAAAACATCCAAGACCAATACAAATACAAAATACAAATATCTTTATTTCGTCTTCATAGGTGATAAAATAGGTGTACAGTACAAATAGGTAGCAGATCTATGACGTGCCTTTTGGCGTACGAATTATTAAATTATCATTTACAATTAAAATTAAAATCCCATAGAAACAATTAGAAAATATAAAATTACATGTCAAATATTGTCAATTACATATATATAAATTACAAGCCAAACGATTATTATTATTATTAATTACATTAAGTCACAATATTGAAATCTACATCATTAATATATTCCTTAATATTATAATAACATTTATCTAAAAGCATTTTTAATAGTGAATGTTAAAATTTATTAAAATCAGCATTTTTCAGCGCAACAGGCAATTTGTTATATAGTTTAGAAGCCAATATATTAACATTGCGTCCCATCAGAGCGGTATTGTACTACTCTACCGCAGGGCTTCTAGGTCGCAAGTTACCCATTCGATTTGAATCGATTAATTTGAAAAGGGTGGGATTTCTTTTAACAAAATTACAGCATTCGTAAATGTATAGACTAGGTAACGTTAATATTTTTTTGTGATTTGAAATGCGGCCGGCAACTTTCCATAGGTTTCAGGTTACAGATGGCCCTAATACAACGTTTTTGCGCTCTAAAAAGTCTATCTCTGAGGGTTGAGTTACCCCAAAAAATTATACCAAACCGTACCAAGGAAAAAATATCCGTGCTAAATGCTAAAATAATGCCCTGACCGGGATTCGAACCCGAGACCTCTAGCTTCGGAGAGAATGTCACTACCAACCAGGCTAAACAGGCCGACTTCTATATCTACATTGACCCTCATTTGCGGGTTTTGTAGTGTTTTAATCGTGGTTCCTTGAACTTAGAGGAGCTTAGATGAGTTTATAGGAGGAATAGACCTGACTTAAATGTTCCAGTTACTTCTGTGATAAATAAACCATGCGTCATAGTTCGTAATATTAGATAACCTGTGAACCGGGCGACTGTAGGAACCATATATGATAAAGGCTATAATACAAATAAGGCGCCGGAACATATCGAACATATGAAGCGTACATTATATTGACTACCTTCTTAATTTGGACGGCATATTGTGAAGCCCGTCGCTAAGTCTAGAGACTAGATAACAGGGGTTCAATTTGAGTGGAAAGTTTAACATTTTAATTTGATTGTATTAATTTTAGAGCATTCGTTCAGTTCGTGAGTGGAGTGCGAAATACGTTGAAATCATGTTAGAATAAAAAAAAATAGTTCCGGATTTCCCCTCAGATCACGTTTCGCAGAATAGAGGTTAACAGAAATAAAATAGCCGGTAATAATAATGATAATTTAATTCTTTAATCAGACAACATGATCCATAATTTGTTAGTCGTTTTCTTAATATTCTAAATGTTAGTAAATATATGTAGCTAAAGATAAAGTATTTTTAATTAAGTGTTGCATTATTGAGCACTCACTTCTTACGGCTACAGTCCTCAGGAGGCTGTTGGGCCTGCCACGTATTCTAGTTAAGAAGGATGCCATCTTTTTTCCGCATCACAGCCTCAAAACTGTCCACTCGCGCTTCAGCAAACAAGGTGGATGCACTGCAGAATCGTGGCAAACACAACAGCGCCCTGAAGGCGTTGTTGTAAACATTGTACTCGTAGATATGAATTTACAAATTGCGTAGAGCTATGATATGCTCAATTCTTGTGCGACTTATGATCTTAACATAACTTTTCATTTCTCATACTCGACGTCGACGTCGTAGTTTACCTAAGCAGCGGGTTGAAAGCGATACATTTCGGCCCTAAGGGAGAAAAGTAAATAAACAAAAAATATGCACAGGCGGTAACCTAATACAGTCAGAATTTTAACTTTGTCATTGTTATGATTCTAAGCAACTTAATCATGATTACCTATAATTGATTCATTTTATAGCCTTAGCAGCCAGAGTGAATGAAAATTATTATTTTTTATAATCGTATGCACGCTCCGAATAAAAAATAATTATGACACACACTCGCTTAATAATTAAAATTATAATAATAATTATTAACCATGACGTTTTAGATTATTGAAAATGTCGACAGTAGCTAGACATAGTATATATTTATATATAGCTTCTATAGTAATTATATAGTAATTCTGACTGTCCTGAATTAGTAGCACAGTTGGTGCGCTTGTACTCGTATGTTTCTTCGCCCACTAGATTTGCACTAGATTTAATTTTCGACCGCGTTGTCACCATTTGCTAGCGGCGCCGGCTGCGAGGAAAGTGTTTTGCAGAAAATCCCCGCTTGTTCGAGCTTTGCACCTCTTAAACTCGCTGCTTGAATCAGCACCAGACTGCGATATATTTGCTAGTAGATAGATAGATGTGTATGACGTATGCTTGAAGTTCTGTGAGAAGATGGATGCATGACCTTCTTCAGTGTAAATAATTTATTATTTGGTTACACCGGTGTTCTTGTTTGTTTAGTTTTTAATTTCACAGTGCATTAGTATTACTGTAATGCTGTGAAATCCAACTGTTATATATATAAATAACTTAAGGCAGTAACTCAAATAGAGTCGCTTTTAAGACGTTTTTGGATCTGCGCTTCGTTAGAGCGATAGGGTTGCACCTCTCAATTTATGTTTTGAATAAGATTA
Source organism: Notocelia uddmanniana (assembly GCA_905163555.1). Lineage (NCBI taxonomy): Eukaryota > Metazoa > Arthropoda > Insecta > Lepidoptera > Tortricidae > Notocelia > Notocelia uddmanniana. Next base: position 6,279,627 of record LR991057.1, read on the forward strand.
GGTATAGTCCTCCTCATCGGTTTCGATGACGGCGACCCCAACAAATCATGGATTTGCCCTACCATGAGCTCTTATGTGGCTGGCTAGGCCAAACTTGTTTTTTTTTTTTAAGATTAGGTATTATGTTTACTAAAACATTGATTTGTATTCTACTCTGTAGATACTCAAACAAATGACATTTAGCGGGTAATCTAGGTATACTAATAGTGTTTGTGTGTAGGGGACGTAATCTCCGAAACTACTTAAAATCGGCTATATTTTTAACTCCCGACGCGACGAAAATGAGGGCTGTTAGAAGTTTAACGTGGGTATTTGTGTATTTGCATCTTATTGTCTGTTGCATCGTAGCTCCCTAACGGTTAAACCGAAAATGAAATCAGTTCTTAAATATATTTCGTCAAAATCGGTTAAGCCGTTTTTAAAATATATAACTTTGAAATAAAAATGTCGGGGGTTTTTCAACTTTTCCAAGTTGGCTATATATTAATCGTGGTGGTGCATGCTTGGGCATCTCACCAACTTAATCGTACGATATTTTTTGGCAATTTTTCCTTTTGAGTCCTCAGAGCACCTACTCTAGGAAAGACGGCAAATAATAATACCTCTACCTAGCGTGATGGTTGTTTACAAAATCTAATAAGAGAGACAGAAAGAGATACCTATCATTCATTGTCCTTGTGTCGGTTACCTGTGCAGTTTGTTGGAAAATATGAATAAAGTAATTCTCAATGTTCCATGGCCAAAATGCGTCGTTACTATTTGTGCATTTAAGAATCTTTACAATGTATGTTCACTAAAAACGAACATATTCCTCTATTCATATTCATAAATGATATCTCTTTCGCACACTCAGTAGCGCGAGAAAGAGACAGCGCTAAACGTGCGGTGCGGGGCGCCACGGGACTTGTCGCTGGCGTTCGGCTCATAATTCATAGAGTGGGGAGGTTAAGAAATCAAGATGGCGTTGTATGACTGCTTCCTTCCAAGTCAGGGTGGAACGAGCTAATTTTCAAGTCAACTCAGTCAAATTATTAATCGAGATTCAGTTGTAATAAAATCATTATAAGGTGAAATAATGTAACGTTTTAACAGTCAGTAAAGTTATCAAAATTCAGTGAAGTTCATATTTATCAAAATCTAAACCTCAAACACGTGTAACCGACACGTTAAAAACCGGTTTGGTGGCCCTTATTCGAAGAATCCCAGGCTTTCAGGGAGGGAGCCTGTTCTCAAGCTGCTGCAGGACGCAGGGCTTTCATCTGAGTTGGTGATAGGGCGCGGCGAGGTAAACCGGCCCACACTTCAATTCACCACAATCAACATCTCAACGGTCATCATTAGGGAAACATCATTCATCGCTCATTTTTGGTGGCATCCAGAAGGGAGAAACAACATTCAGCGGTCATTATTGGTGGTCCCATAAGAGGGATCATCGCTTCAACGCCACATCTTTTTGAAAATCTCATCTTTTTATAAATGAGTTTATTTTTTAGTACGATTATATATTTAGTAGTAGTAGTAGTAGCAGTAAAGAAGTACATTTTTAGAGTTTAAATTGTGCTATTACCTCTAAGATAAGAAGTTTACTTTTTGTTTTTTCTTTCATTAATATACATAGATTAGCAAAGTGTAAGCATGTCCATATTAGTTCAAAATTAGTTGTATTTGCCTATAATTGGGTTGATACTCTATCAGACTCTATCTAGACATATTATTATTATAGGCATCGGAGTTTTTGTCGCATGGTAAGACTAATAGCAAGCTTTGGAGTCGACATTTGCCATAAATCTAAACTCTTATTCATACTCATACTCATTTATTGTATTTATCTTAAAATGCCTTTGATAGCGGTCGGTCGTGTATAATCATAGTCAAATTATATAGAAAAATATTTTTGTATTACATTATACTCGTAAATACGTAACTTGAACTACTTTAGGATACAACTATACAAACTACATCGCTGCGAAAGACATAATGTCACATAGGTAATAATAATATTTTATTGTAATAATTTTTTATTGAAATACACACACACACAATGTATTTATTATCCAAAGATAACATTAAATAATCGTTTTTAAACTCGTCAACGCTGTTGTCCTTCATTATTTAAAAATACCTAAGTAATTAAATAACTCAATGAGTATGAATATGAATAAGAGTTTATATTTATGGCAAATGTCGACTCCATAGCTTGCTATTAGTCTTAACATGCGACAAAAACTCCGATGCCTAAATTTGTTATATTTTTAAGTTTATGTTCAATAGTATTCTACCTGTTAGCGAACCTTAGTAAATAAATAGATCTACTTTTTTGATTTGCCATAATCTATTTGATATTATGATTACATTAAGGCAAATAAACGATTACCCTCTCATATTAAACAGGTTAATTATAGTAAGCCACAGACCTAGATTAAGTTAAGCTCTGTGTGGTTTCCCGAATCGAGACACCCCTTAAAATGTTTCAAGTTTATTAAATTCACCATAAAGTACCACGGGCATTACATGGTATGTCAATACAAAATGTTAAAATATAAAAAAAATACATTATATATACATTGTGATATTGTTAATATTATTCAAAATTTTGTATGTCAATATTGTTTTTTTTTTCGAAAGGAAGCTTATTATATACATTTTTACTTTTAGAAAAATACCCTGTTTTTGACATTTTCGAAGCCGCTACTTTGGCAATATTAATTTGTGTTTAGATCGGGTATTACAGCTATGCATATCAGACAATTTAGGAAGACTATCGGTTTGTCTGTGTATTTCCAGAAGGGAGTTGTAAATAAACAAAGAAATCACCGTCATTATGCCAAGCCTCTCAAAGTGTGGTTTGGCTGTATCTCGACGGTTGACCCCGCACATGATCCTGATAGAGCGTTTCTGGAGCACTAGTATTTATCGGATATCTGATGCGTTCCCCCAGACAGTTATGGCGTAATTGAGTAAGGATTGAATGTGTGTAGTAAACCATCTTCAGAGTTTGCATATTAATCAAAGGCTTTAGCTTCAGTAATACAAAGTTTGCTGAAGATAATTTACTGTCAAGTTTTTCCAAATGTTGTTTATGTGTTAATCTACTGTCCACTGTATATCCTAAAAAATTTGTGGAATTTTGATAAGTTAGCTTTGGTGTAATTCGGTCAGCTCGAGAATTTGTGTTGTATTTTATTTTTATAGTTTTATCTGTATTAAAAATAATGCCATTCGCCTGAAACCATTTCTGAAGGGTATGCTGGGCCTGTGTTAATTGTGCTTCCATGGTGACAATGTTCTTATGTCTCACTCCAACATGAGTGCCATCAGCAAACAAAGTGACCTGTGCCCAATCTGGAATGCTAGATGGCAAATCATTGACGTATATGAGGAGTAACACTGGGCCTAAGATCGAGCCCTCAGGTATTCCAATGTCATTGTTTCTAATCTTTGATTTGCTTGATCCAACCTGCACAATTTACCTACAATTTTCCAAGTACGACGTCATCATTTTTAAAGATGCCCCTCTGAATTTGTAATATTCTAGCTTCTCCAGAAGGATATCATGACGTAAGCAATCGAATGCCTTGGATAGGTCACAAAATATGCTTGCACATTGTAGTGACGCATCCAAGGATTCCAGTATCAAGTCTATTACTCGTCTAATGGCTGTTTCTGTATTTCTAGTGGCTCTGAATCCATACTGACACGAGGTAAAAAGATCATTTTCTTCGAAGAAAGTTACTATTCTTGACTTTAGACCTTGATGACCTTTAAATTACCTTTATCGACATTTTCAAACTTGTAAAAATGTTAGGTTAGGTCACAAAATATGCTTGCACATTGTAGTGACGCATCCAAGTATTCCAGTATATTACTCGTCTAATGGCTGTTTCTGCATTTCTAGTGGCTCTGAATCAATACTGACACAAGTTACAAGGTTACGAACCACTGTTCGCGTACTGTCGCAGCCATCATTGTATTACAGTCCTTAAAGGATGGACTAAAGGCTCATTTTTGCTTGAATATATCCGTGTTATAAAGGAATATAAATCTGTTATTCGTAGAGAGCACCTTAAACCAGATTTTATTTGTGCGCCTATTTGATCAGGAAATTGATTATTTTGTCGGCGCCTCGGATCGGCGGGAGATTAAGGTTTTACCGGCAATCACCTTATTTCCTTTCCTACATGTATTTATTTATATTTTCACTTATCATGCTTCAAAAGTGCGTCATATTAGTCTTTTCAAGAATTCAAGCGGGGCTAAAGTAGTATGTCTCCTAGGGAAAATATGTATACATGTTTATGAATGACAAAACATTTTAACTGGACCAATTAAAACATTTCACCATGGTAATATTAAATCCACCAATCACAATACACTAATTTAAAAATTAACTATGTATTTGATCAACTAGAAACAATTTCACTAAATAGACCAATCAGGAAGCAGATCAGAGGCGTTTATTTGCGGTGTCTTTAACTAATCAAACAGGTGTCAATGAAGCCTTTTACACGGTTATTATTATCACGCGATACACTCATATCACGATCCGTATCACGGGAATATTGATGAATGTTGAAGCAAAATCCATACGCAATAATTGACACCCCTGTATGTGATTATGATTATGTATTCGTGTAAAGGGCCCCTTTATTTATAGTACGTGTCAAAGCAGCTTAAAAAAAGATGCCGCCATTCCTGCCAAATTATACTCGTACATTATGTTCCCTCTGGAATTTATTGTTCTTTTTGGGAGGATAATCATTGTTTATTTATTTTCTCGCAATTCAAGTGAAAAGTAGCGTGTATAACTGGACGTAGTTATGCAAAAACGATCCAACCCACGCGTTGTAAAATTTTAAATTGGAACCTTCTTCTTAAAGCAAAAGTCATACATTTCATTGGTGATCTCTTGTGGATTTTTGCATAACTTCGTCCAACTCTGGTCTAAAAGCCATATTACCCCTCGAACTATTTTCCCTTCGTTCGGGAAAATAACCATCTCGTACAATCAACTATTCTCATTCATTTGATTTTATTAATCAGACTAAAGTTATAAATGCCCCAGTGCTCGTCACCGAACCAATTCATGGCACTTTCAACCTTATGTGACAATGACGGGAGGTGATCAATAGCTGTCATCTATAGGACAAAAAGGTGTCGGGTACTGGGACGTTTACCTTATTGTTAGTTACTTATTGAAATTAAACACACACACACACACACATGCCTAACAGCAGGATATATTACGGATCGATGTTTACATTACCTATTTATAACACCTTACGTACAATATATTCTGATGTATAAATTATGATTGATTGATTGATTAAAATGCCATTTCTGTCGATCCGCTCTGATCCGGGAAATGAGGCACAGATGTAGTGAATAATCAGAAATAGAAGTTTTTGTGGCAAAAAAGACAATTAACTAGGAACTTCCTTCCGATATTAATTTGCCGATAACTGTTTCAAATACATATTTCAAAATCGAAGTGACATTTCATAGTAGATTACTTAAGTTCACCGGATGAAATAGAAATTAACTAAAATGCTGATCACTACACATCGATGTTATAATAATGATAGTATATCATTTAAGTAATTAATAGGCATACTTTTTACGGATTACAAAATTCAAATAAACATCAATTAAAAAAAATAATCAAAAATTGACTATTAACGTGTTTTTTACACAAAAACTTATTATAATTATACATACAAAGTAAACTAAAACCAAGAGTGTCGTTTAACTATGGGCAATTTATCTAAATTGTATGATATTGTGTAGCTTAATAATATACTCAAATTTAATACCTACTCATTTTCTGAAAAATATATGGAAAAGTCTAAATAAATGTAAATTATAGGTTGTACAATTTATCTATAAACAAATATCGTTAGGAAGTCCCTAGGACAATTTTATTCGTCCCACAAAAACTTCTATGTCTGTGAATAATACTTTCCCATATGACTAGACCCGAAGAAGAGTATTATTTAACATCTGTCATGTCAAATGGCAAAATGACTAATAAAATACGATAATTGATAACTGACCCTTCGGCACTACTATATGTTATACCACATTATATACTCTAATTAGGCTTTAGAATTGTAGGTTTAAATCTTTCGGGTTAGGGCCCACGGTGTATATTTAGATATGGTTTTATTAAATATGTTATTTTATTTAGTTACAAACGCCAACACACTGAACTGACCATTCGTGACCCTTATATAGATGACAATAGAGTGCACGAATGGTCAGTTTACCGTGTTGGCGACGAACGTAACACACAATATTATTATAAAAGTAAAGCCCGTTTAAAGCCGAGACACACATAATGCGTGCGCGTGCACGTGCGCGTGACTTGCAAGCGGTGTGTCATCTACTATGACATTTCATACGATACAAGGCGTACGCCACGCACACGTGCACGTACTGCGCACGCATTCGGTGTGGCTCGGCCTTTAGGGTCCGTTACATAGCTGGAAGCAACTGGAACGTTATTAAATGGTGTAATGATTTCTTTCAAAATTAATCGCTTATTTATGTGCCCTTATTAAAAACTCAAAATGGTGTCATGGTGTCGAAATAAAGACTGCACTAAAAATTAAACGACAAGTAAAAATACCTTATACATATAAATTACCAATTTATTAATTATTCTGCTAAAAACACATTTTCGTCTCTATACTAATTTATTCGCCTAATACTTGGCTTTGTCACCCTTGGGGACATCATTATTGTTGAATTTTTTTCTTGTGGAGCCCTGTCTGGATTTCAGTACTTCAATAAAACTGTTTGCTCACTTTCTTTATGTTTTTATTTAATTACATTACGGAGCACTTTTAAAATTACATTTCTTATAGCTGATAGATAGCTGACCACAGAGCATCCCTCAATGTTGCCAACTTGTCGCTTGTTGCATACAGTATGAGAAATGTTTGAGTTGTATTTTTAACACTCTTCCTCAACGCATACATTTCTCGATATAAGCCCCAATTGTTGCACTATATTAACAAAAGTATTTTTTCCTAAGGGTTTTGAAAAAACATCAGCTAACTGTTCCTTAGTACTAATATATTTTACACATACAGTGTTGTCCTCCACCCTTTGTTTTATATAATTATATTTAATGTCGACATGTTTCAACCTCTTTTGATCATAATTCTTGATTGCCTTTATTGTGCTTTGATTGTCTTCAAAGATTGTTACAATGTCTACTTTAATTTTCAAATCGGCTAGCAATTTCAACATCCAACATGGCAACCGTGTTTTGCTTTTTAGATTTCCATACAACAGTATTATTGGAAACTTTAAAGAGGTATCCAGATGTTGATTTTCTATCATCAGTTCTTGCAAAATCAGCATCTGCATATCCCAACATTGGCATACTAGACTTATCTTTAGTATATAATAAAGCAAAATGAACAGTACTTTTTACATATCTCAACAATCGTTTCAACGCTCTCCACAACTCAGCATTAGGCTTAGATTGATATCTACTAAGGTAATATACAGCAGCGGCCAGGTCTGGCCTTGTACCTACAGTAGCGTACATTAACGACCCTATGAGTGACCTACATTGATATTCAAAAGACATGTCAATAGGTATGTTTTCATCAAACTTATAATTGGTGTCCATTGGTGTATCACAACCTTTACAATTTTCCATGTTATATTATTTCAACACATTTTGCAAGTATTTAGGCTGATCTATTGAAATGCCATCAGAATTCTTTTGAATAGAGATACCTATAAGTAGATACATTAAATTGTTGTCACCCATATCCTTCATTCTAAATTGAGTTTTCAAAAAGCTTTTCACTAATACAATATCTTTTATATTGGAACTGAGAATCAATAAATCGTCAACATACAGAAGCAAATATACAGCCCCCTTGCTATATAAACAGCTGTCATTTTCTGACCTTTTGAAACCATATGATGTTATAGTTTCATTAAATTTTTCATACCAATATTTTGGTGATTTCTTCAATCCGTACAGGGATTTGTTTAGTTTCAGTACATATCCTTCTTGAACAGTCATCCCTTCTGGCGGTTTCAAGTACACATCCTCATCTATTCTACCATATAAAAATGCTCCTTTCACATCCATCTGGTGTATATAATAATCTTTTCTTGCTGCAACGGATAACAAGATCCTAAGTGTCTGTAATCTCAAAACAGGTGAATACACATCTTCAAATTTCTCTTCCTGTTGGTATCCCCTCACTACTAGTCTTGCCTTACACATACTTCCATTTCCTATTTCCTTTTTTGTAAAAACCCACTTTCCATCTAATATTTTATGGTTATCCGGTTCTGGAACAACTTCAAATGTCTCACTCTCTTCTAATACCTTCAGCTCCTCTTCTATGGCTGTCTGCCAGTCTTCTTTATCTTCTCTTTCTTCAATGTCTTTATAAAACAGTGGCACATCTTCATGGTTACTACACAGCAGGGCATATAAAGCTTCATCATCCTTTTCTTCCATATCAAATACATAATCTTCATGCCATTTCGGTTTTTGTATTTTTCGTTTTTCTCTTTCTTCTTCTCTGTTTATCTCTGGTTCTCTTTCATGTCCAGTAGTCCCATAATTATTTTCTGTACTTGTCACTTTTATCTCGTCATTTTCTTGTTTCTTTTCTGTCATATCCGGTGTTTCTTGTTTATTTTCAGTCTCTTCTAAAATATCATACATTGGTATAGATATTGTCTTAGCCATTCTTACAGGTTTTTCATCGAAAACTACATTTCTTGCTGCCACACATGTCTCTTCATCAAAAAGCTTGTACCCTCCTATGTTATATCCAATCATTATCATCTTCTTACTTCTATCATCTAGTTTCTTTCTTAGTTCTTTTGGTACATAATTGTAAGCAGTACATCCAAATACCCTCAAATTTGATACATTTGGCTTTCTTCCTTCCCATAGTTCGCTTGGTGTTTTTTCTCTTCCTGAAACTGGACTCCGGTTTGTGACATATGCTGCAAACAGCACCGCATCTCCCCAAAACTCCCTTTTCATTTTTGAGTCTATAAGCATTGCTCTTGCCTTTTCCATCAGTGTCCTATTCATTCTTTCTGCCACAGGATTCATTTCCGGGTTGTATGGCACTGTATGCTGCATGATGATCCCGTTCCGGTCACAAAACTCCCTAAACTCACCTGAAGTATATTCCCCACCATTATCCATTCTCAGTTTCAATAAATTGCAATTAAAATGCCTTGTTACTAAATTATAGTATGTTAAAAACTTTTCGAAAACCTCAGACTTTTGTTTTAACAAGTATACCATAGTGAAATGGGTATAATCGTCAATGAACGTTAAAAAATAATTATTTCCATCCCTAGAGATAGGATATATTAGTCCACAGACATCTGTATGCACTATTTCTAGCGATTTTCGTGCTTTAATTCCTACTCTGTTATATGGGAGTCTACTACATTTAGCTAATATGCATGGTTCGCATAAGTCATTACTAATTACTTTATTTTTTAGTTCTGACATCCCATCAAGTAAATTATTTTTTAACTGTAAATTTAAATTAATTGCTCCCAGATGGGCAAAACTTCTATGCCATAAATCAGTATCTACTTTATTTGTCAAATGGCAGGACTTAACATTTGCCTCGCTTTTACAATAGACAATATATAGCGTACCTGTGTTGTTTCCTATCACCAACAAATGATTGTATTTATATACTCTCACCTTTCCTTGACAAAACTCAACTCTCAAGGCAGCTTTTTCCATCTTAGACACGGACAACAAATTTTTTCTTAACTCTGGAACATAATAAACATTTTTTATTAGACATTTGTTTTCATTTTTACCTACTTTAAATATCACCTCTATATTTCCTATACCAATTGCTTGTAGACATACATCATTTTTTGCCGCAGCTATTTTTCTCGGTGTCTCTAGTTCAACATAGTCTGTAAAGTAGTCCCTAGTATTTGTGAGATAATCTGAGCATCCTGAATCTACACAAAATTCAATCAATGACTGATCACTTACATGATTCACTTGTCCACTTAAAAATGCACTTGACTCCTCAGCATAGTTGGTACTTTCATGTCCTCGTCCTTGACTCCATACTCGACCTCGTCCTTGACTCCATGCTCTGCCTCGTCCTGTGTATCCTTGTCCACGTCTAGAACTCAACCCTTGTCCTCGTCCGGTATTCAAACTTTGTCCTCGTCCGGTGCTCCAACCTTGTCCTCGTCCTGTGTAAGAATTCATATTTCCTTAGTAGCCTTGACCTTCTCTCCATTGTCGACACTGATATTTTTTATGGCCCCTTCTTCCGCAGATGAAACAGTTAAAAGCATTAGCATTTACTTGACTTGTCCGACTATGTGCGCTGAATTTCTTCTGTTTTTCTTCCTCTGTTAGTAATCTGTCTTTTACCATATTTAATTTCAGATCTCCTATAGTTTCCAGTGCAGTCACAACTGATTCATACGATTTTAGCATAGATAAAAGAATATAATTTATTTTCTCCTCATCAGATAGGTCGGATCCAGCCAGGGCTCGGAACCGGTTAATCTCAAAATCCTGAAATAGCCAAATATTTTTAATTAGTTTATGCTCTTTATGTAGGACTCAATAATGTATTTGGGTTATTACTTCATATTGTTAGATTGCCTGATTAAACATGAAATAGTAGACGAAAGAACGATAAGAACTAAAAAAATACCGGTATTTTTATATGGACAGAATACCGGTTCCGAGCCCTGGATCCAGCTTCCTCTAATTGTGTGCAAATCTCCTGGATTTTGGTGAAATGTTCCTTTAGTGGCGTCTGATCATTATATTTGATTTCACTCAACTGTCTTCTCAAGAACAATTTACTTCTTACTCCTTTCTCTTTAAAACAATCTTCTAGATTTTTAAACATTAGATACGCGGTGTCCTTTCTGACATATTCTAAATGGTTGTCAGTCACAGCGGCAATCAAAATTGCTTGTGCACGTGCTTCCATCTTCGCATTACCGGGTGATTCGGCATAATTTTCAATTTGTATTGCTTCCAGGCACATGTTTTCCTTCAACACGCTTTTTATTCTAAACGACCAGTTGTTAAAACCTTCTCCATCGAATTGAACGATGTTATATCGGTTATTAAAATTATCTTTGCTGTACGCCATATTTTTATTGCACCCACGCCGTAACTTAATTTTCACTTTTAGCAGTTGACTTTCGCTGGGCCCATAACTGTTGATTTTCTTTTCTTGTGGAGCCCTGTCTGGATTTCAGTACTTCAATAAAACTGTTTGCTCACTTTCTTTATGTTTTTATTTAATTACATTACGGAGCACTTTTAAAATTACATTTCTTATAACTGATAGATAGCTGACCACAGAGCATCCCTCAATGTTGCCAACTTGTCGCTTGTTGCATACAGTATGAGAAATGTTTGAGTTGTATTTTTAACAATTATATCATTTCATTACAAAAAATAGTTTCATATTCACCTCCAACTTATTACACTCATGGAAAACATATTCCTCTGGGTATCTCTTTTCTCCCCACCACTATCTTTAGTCAATCCATTTTTGATAGGGAAAACTACTGTCAGGACGCCATCTTTAAGCTCGCAGTTGGCGCCTATAGGTTTCTCGAAATAAACTGATGACTCGATGGTTATCTCGTAATGTAAGACACCATCATCTGGAAGATCAGCCAGCACCTTTACCTCGCCACGTCTTACTTTAACTGTGATAGTAGACTCGTCAAATCCATTTAAATCTATCGGTATTTTAAATTGGTTGTCCTGAACATCCCACCGTGAACATAGTTTGAAAAGTTGTTGATGAATCTTTTCCACGTTACTTTCCATTTTTGTATCTGAACTGCGTTTCTCCTTGATTCTTTTGATAAGTCCGCTTTGGCCCACATCGTTGTAACTGAGCAAGACTTTTAACGATTCACTGGTTTTTAGATTTAGTCTGGATTCATCGTGCAGGTACGGCGCCGCAAAGGCATAAGGCAGTATACTAAGACACAGGAACACGTACATTGTGGTGTGACAAAACCGAAACACTTCTGTAGAATACAGAACCTTAACAGTTCTCTTAGGGTTTTATAATCAAGACGATTTTGTCATGTAATAGTTTTTATCGCTCCGGGAAAATCCGATCACGTGAACGGGGGTTTTCAACTATGTCAAAATATCTGGAATCAGATATGAATATTATCTATTCTTGTTATTTTTTACGGGAGTACCGTTTTGTAACTTACGGAGGATATGATATCTGGGGCATTCCCAACGCTGCCGTCCAATTCTTAAAACCGAACTAAGCCACAAATTGTAGTTTTGAGATAAACGCAAAAAACTCCTAAAACGATATCTCTAGACAATAAGAAGGTTTATCCTGAAAATTTTGAATAGGAAAATTCAAACTAAATTCATACTTGACATAGTAGCGTAGCATTTCGTAAAATACTCTTTTGTTTGTTTTATATTTACGATTTTATATTTTAGATGTGCATATAAATCACGAACAATGCATAATTTCAACACTAAAACATCGCTAAGTATACCGTAACGGTTTTCTTGCAAAGCATTTGTACATCAATATATAAACATTTAAAACCCAACGCAAAATGTAATTTCGGGGCATACTTCGCTCGGCTGGCCCCTAGGCGCTGCAGCAGCCCTCGGGAGACTGCTTTCGAGACAAGGAGGTCCCTATGCCCTCTATTCTAGAGTTATCTGGAGCACTTTATGGGGCACCTGTGTGGATGGACACCCTCACGCCTATGGGGCCTCAGACCATATTGAGGCAACCACAAAGGTTAATCAGTGCGTGTAATTCTGGGCCGGACTACTGGCCTATGACCCACCCGCCCTCGGAATCGCAGGCAGAGGTTCTAGCCGAGGTATACCGATACCGTGCGGAACTGAGAGCTAGAGAAAAGCGTCCTAACCAATGGAAAATAGAAGCCGCAGCAATAACTGACTGGCTTTCGAGATGGAGAGCAGATTTGAAGTTAGCAGTTTAAATATAGGGTTAGCGCTGGCTCATTTTGAGAATTGAAAAAGACCCCGCTGCCCCCATGGCAGCGCTACACCCATATGTAGCGCAGCAGTAGACGATGTGCGCCACACACTCGAGGTACACGGCGGTATAACTTGGCTGTTAGATTAGGTAAGGAAATCTCGCTGCCAACCATTGTATCGAAAATGTTCGATTACGAGAGATCCTGAGAAGCAATGACCTCCTTTTATAAGTCCGTATTGGTTTCGAAGGAGGCTGCGGAATTAGAGCGAAGGAACGACCTATTCGCAGACGAAAAACCAGGCACGCATTCCCCCTTTATGCGCATTTGCCTCCTCCCGCCGTAGTGGATAAGGTGCAGGATCGCGGAACCCTAATAGCTGTTCAATAAGTTTTCGGGATTGAAGTACTCCAACATTATCCGAGGCACTTTATAAGCGCATCAAGCGAACCTTTCGCTATGCTTGGAAGTGGCTTAGCCGGACAATCGTTGGGGGTTTAGTGGGTAGGCAGGGCCTTCCACCCGTTAGTCCCACGCACCCATCCGGTCCCCTTCAATCGGGCCGATAGCGCGTAGAAGCAATTAAAAAAGTAAAAAGCAATTCAAGCAAAGAAAAAAGTCAATAATAATTAGATCCACGGCTAACTGCTCCGACTAAGCTAAGATTGGGTTGGGACTACTTCCTATTTTCAATACTAATCTGTGAAAATCACCGGTGGTAGTATACTCCAGATATTTCTTGTTAATTTCATCTCTCACGCAGCCCATCCACCTTTTCTTTAGCCTACCCCTTCTGTTACATCGCTCCACCTATATACCTTATACCCTTCCTGACACATGACTTTCATAACTCCGCGTGTCTAAATACAACTGTAGGTGATTAACAGCTCTTTATACTCATTACTCAATTCGTTCTCGTCACTCCACTCATCCATCACAGCATTCTCGTTTCCTCCGCCTCCTTTGCGGCCTATTTTTTGGACACCCTCAAGCGTATCTGTGATCATCCACAGATTTTATAAGGTCATGTAGATTTTGCCCTTCAACCAAAGAGGCATTTGGCCGTCACATATAGTTCCCAAGATATTTATAACTATTATAGCTGATATTTATAACTATTTAAATACATAGAATATATTCAAGACTCAGAAACAAATATGCTTATCACTCAAATGCTTTTACCGGCATTCATACCCAGGATCGTCAGCTTCGTAGGCAGGCTAACTAAACACTTGGCTAAACCGATAGTCAAAAACTCCTACGTATTGTGTACACAAACTCTGCTAATGCACATAAATGCATTCTTACCTTTTTCCGAGCATTATAAGCAATTTAAATACAAATCCATCATTCACTAAACAACCTTCTGCGCGCGGACCTCACCGCCGACTACTCACTGACAGTGAAACTAGCGGCGCGTGAGGTGCGCTTAGACCAGTTTTAACGAAGCAATGCTGGGTGATCGGGTTGTAGTATTGTATTATAACAATGTTCAATGAAGGTATGCACGGCATAAACATAGTCAAGGGATTTTAGCGTTTTTTGAGTAGTACCAGTTAAGTGTACATAGTTTTCAAAAAAGGTAATAAAAAGGTAAAAGGACTTTAAAGGTATTTTGTTACGTTTGTGTTCATAAACGTTTTTATAGTTTTGCTTCATGTGCAAGAATTGTGAGCAAAAGTGTCAGTTAAAAGCATTTAGATATATTATAGTGTAGTAATGTCTATTAGTCACTTTTTAGTATTGTAAACCCCCGAAAAACATGGGCTTAACGATGTTGGGCGGTTCTGTATCTTCAAAACTACAAATGATAAAAATATAAGCCCAAGATCAGTCGACGGAGAATAAAATTATTTCTTAGATTATGCCCATAACTCAAAAATGGCCATTTGAGGGTTAGTTCGGTTTTAAGAATTGGACGGCAGAACGGCTTACTTGTAGCAAAAAAAAAAAACAAATAATTAAAATTAGGTATTGTATTGAACAACAAGTCACTGAATGCCTCTTGTTCTTTTTGCTTTGCTCGGCTAGGCCAGGAGTGTTTCTTAATATATTCGCTACAAGGCTACTCCCCTAGGAGCAAAATGATATCCCACTAAATATTATAAATGCGAAAGTTTAGATGTTTCCATGTTTGTTACTCATTCAGGCAAAAACGGCTGAACAGATCAAGAAGATTTTTTGTATACTAAAAATATATAATCTGGATTCACTTATAGAATACTTTTTGTCCCCATAATCACCCTCAAAAGGATGAAATCGGGGGTGCAAATATGGTCTATGAAACGGGGTGATTTAAATCCTCATACGCCATTCTAGGCTTTAAGTCTCTGCCAGTTGGAAGTGTAACGGCGTGTCAAGAAAACTTCAGCATTTGATGTATTGTAAACAAGCTGACATTTCGATATGTCAAAGCCGAAATATCATAATTCCTTCTGATTGTTGACGCTATTTTTTGAGCATAACCTTTTAGCAATACGGTATATTATTGCGTGTAAATCAAAATAAATTTGCGATTCTTTGGAATTGTTTTTAATCATATGCTTAAATACAAAAACAGCTGTTTCAATGCACACTTTGTATCGTCGGTGTACCATTTAATTTTGTCGCTTATTATCACCCACGACTGAACGGAGAAGGTATATGCGCTTAGGGTGAGAGGTTGTTTGTCAGTGTTTAGGGTCAGAAAAATTCGTCGGGGGCTGCCATTGCCATGTCTGTTTCTAATTTCATTAAAATATTAATTATTGTAAAGCTCGGCGAGGTACATTACATATGGCAACTTAAGTCCTTCAACCTACAACACGGACCTCGTAATCTTACTTCATTTCAGGGCA
The DNA here is from genome assembly GCA_905163555.1 of Notocelia uddmanniana. Classification (NCBI taxonomy): domain Eukaryota; kingdom Metazoa; phylum Arthropoda; class Insecta; order Lepidoptera; family Tortricidae; genus Notocelia; species Notocelia uddmanniana. The sequence goes on from LR991057.1 coordinate 6,295,469, forward strand.
GGCAATGGCAGCCCCCGACGAATTTTTATGACTTTGTAACTATACCTCACGACCATACAACCGTGTTTGAAATCTATTTTTTATCTCTGTGTACTTACTTCGTATATACCCAGTGGGGGATTCACATTTATTTTATTATATAATTCTTCAATTATTTAGGTTAATCCGCCGTGTCTCATTATTTTTTTTAAATTTTGTTTTATTTGTTACGTAATTGTTGACCCTTCAGACCATAATAACTGTTTGATATAAGAGTTCACTTGGGCTGGGCAGCCCAATCGTCAACATTGACAGTTGAAGCACCTTAGATGTATGCTTATCCGTACATATATAATAAGCTGTAGAGTGTCGAAACATTAAAGATATTGGATAAATCAATAGAGGGATTGGAGGGATTGAAATGTGTTCTGTTTATATCTTCAGGCATTGAAAGAAAGAAAGAAAGAAAATAATTTATTGCAAGCCAAAATTACACCACATCAAAACTTTTACAGAAAATCTACAATCTTAAATCTACTTAAATAGAACTAAAGCTATAACAAGAATACAAAATAAAAACACTAACAGATAGTGGTGGTGTTATAGAGGCCGCAAGTGGACACCACTCAGCATAATGCTCTGGCATCAAGAACTGCCACACTGGGCTCCACGGAAGACCAGCGTCTTACGTGGAGCCCAGAGTTGTAAGGTAGTTCAAAACAGCTAAATGTTACTAACGTCGGACTACATAAATACATAATACAAAACAAATCTGACTTATTTTAAGTTATCTTCATGTCTGTGAATTGAAATAAAAAAGAAATTAAAACAAACAACACATAAGTTAGTTTTAATTTTCTTTATATTATTTTGGTTAAATATTCTTGTATATAAGTATATTTTCGTTGTACATAAATAAATGAAAATAAACACATAAAACAATTATAAATAATAGTTTTGGAGAGGAGAGATACTCATTTTTAAAATTGCGTGTAGCTTTCAGAAGTGATGTTAAATTTGTTAATACAATTTATAAAACTTTCTTGTTAATTCAATTTTTTTGAAATGTCCTACTCTTGCTATTTTGTACATAAGCATATTTTAAGTTAATAATTTTAACTTGAACCAAACAGTTTTAGCCTTTTAGGAATTTGATACACTAATTTAGCGAACTTGATAATCGAAGTAGACAAGATTTCGATAATCAAGGAAGGAAGGACTTCGATAATTAAGGATCGGTTGACATTTTAACAAAAAAAAAAATCGACTTGAACTAAATGCAAATTTATGACTTATATGGTTTTTTCATAGATGCCATTGTCAAAACTGGACCAAATTAATATAGGACTACACGGGAAGCACCAGCTTTCAAATAAAAAAAGAATTGTCAAAAATGTACAGAAGCTACTCAGCAAACACAATGAAAAGAGCCCAAATACGACCAAATACCTATATGCCCTCGAAAAGTTCTGTAAGTTATTTTACTCCATCATCAGACCCTCAGAAGTTCATTTACAATGGCTGCTAAGCAAACATAAACAAAAGGGCCCAAAAACGAACAGTAAGTAATCGAACCCCTGTACAGTTCCCTACTATGTTTTTTGCTCCATCGTCTGATCCTCAGAGTTCAAGTCATAGATAACCCCCTCTAGATGGAGATTATAGGGCGACGTGCGGTCACCTCACCTATGTACCACTAGTACATGTAAGCAGAAACGCCTCGCGCTCTCAGTCAGACTCGTCCAGGTTCGCGATCTATACGTACGTCAAATAAACGAGCATTAATAATCGATTTCATCCATTACAAATGGTTTTTTGTTGTGTAAAGTTGTGTAGGAAAAGCTCTCGAACAGCAAACTACAAGAATGACGAAATAACATTTCACAGGAAGTAAAATTAATTACAAAAGATATATTTTATTCTGCCAGGCGGAGTTCATTTTACACTAGCCATTAAGAAGTACTGAAGTATTCTTGTCCCTTTCCAACCAATTCAAATGTCAATATACTCTCCCTTCTGACGAAAGTACATGCTCGGGCTAGTGATGTGCCAGTGACGCTTTCGACATTACCGTATAGTATAAGTCCCGATTACAATTAATTATGTATTCGTCCGTGTTTTGTTCCACCATTTTAATATTAAAATTCTATTGGAAAAGGTTATTTGTTATTTTACATTTTTGACATTAAATTGTCAGTGTTACCAGTGTTCTTTTAATTAAAGCAGTAATGTAGTAAATTAGTGTCTCGTTCTATTTTATTTATACGGTATAGGTACGAGACGGGTACAAATCAGTGTAGTTGAATGGAATATTTAGTTTAGAAATAGTTATTCTGTAGTTTTATTTTATTATAAAGTTTATTAAGCGGTTGTGCCATATTTATTGCTATGTAAAATCGAATCTAATGAAATAACAAATTAGTAACAGTATTACCACTAGGACCAGATTTCCCTAGAAATTAGAACTAGTGTCACGAGGTGGACCCTATGTTGGACTTCGAAGAAGTAAAAAGGATCTCGGAATCGGTTAGTGAAGGAGCTATTGCAATTGGGTGTTTTCTAATCGTCTTGGTGAGCAATTAGGACTGGTATCACGAGGTGGACCCTATGCTGGCATTCGAAGAAGTATAAAGGATCTCGGAATTGGTTAGAGATGGAGCCATTGCAATTGGGGTTTTTCGAATCGTCTTAGTGAGCAATGAGGGCTAGTGTCAAAGAAGATTGCCAATGTAACTTATATTTGTGGTTTTACTGTACTTATGGATATAGATAAACAAATACCTTAATAGAAAACTTCCAAGACTCAGGAACAAATATTCGTCTTCGTTCATCACACAAATAAATGCTCTGGCCGGGATTCGAGCCCGGGACCTCCGCCTTCGTAGGCAGGGCCACTACCAACTAAGCCAAAGTGGTCGTCAAAATATTCTGCAATTTTTTAACATTCGCCGGTGCTTTAGCCGTACTACATTACACTATGTATTATTTTATTAACAGTCATTTGTGTCCCATTGCTGGGCAAAGACCTCCCTCCTTTTCTTCCACATATCCCTGTTCTGGGCAGTCTCCCACCACTCTTGCTCAAAGACGTCGTTTTTTCCTAAACTGTTCTCCGCTGCACTGGAGGATGTTTTCAAGACTCTGGACTGGAGAAGGCTAGGCATCAACATAAACGGCGACTACCTCACTCACCTTCGGTTTGCTGACGATATAGTAGTCTTGGCTGAGACCATGGCGGATTTAAGTACAATGCTCAATGACCTCAGTAAAGCCTCCGAGCGAGTTGGTCTAAGGATGAACATGGACAAGACGAAGATCATGTCAAATGTCCATGTCGCACCAACTCCCTTAACAATCGGACACTTTACGCTCGAAGTTGTAGACGATTACATATACCTAGGACAGACTGTCCAGTTAGGTAGGTCCAACTTCGAGAAAGAGGTTAATCGTCGAATCCGACTCGGCTGGGCAGCGTTCGGGAAGCTACGGCACATCTTTTCGTCCAATATTCCGCAGTGTCTCAAGACGAAAGTCTTTGACCAGTGTGTGTTGCCAGTGATGACATATGGCACTGAAACGTGGTCGCTTACTATGGGCCTCATAAGAAGGCTCAAAGTCACCCAAAGGGCAATGGAGAGAGCTGTGTTGGGAGTTTCTCTGCGTGATCGCATCTGGAATGAGGCCATCCGCAGCAGAACCAAAGTGACCGATATAGCCCTGCGACTCGCTAAACTTAAGTGGCAGTGGGCAGGGCACATAGCACGTAGAACCGATGGCCGTTGGGGCGGAAAGGTTCTCGAGTGGCGGCCACGTACCGGAAGGCGTAGCGTGGGCAGGCCCCCCATACGGTGGACTGATGACCTGGTGAAGGTCGCGGGTGTCCGCTGGATGCGGGTGGCGCAGGACCGGTCATTGTGGAAGTCTTTGGGGGAGGCCTATGTCCAGCAGTGGACGTCTTTCGGCTGACATGATGTATCCAAATCGGTCAAGCCGTTTTGGAGATATTGAGGTGCACAAACAAACAAACAAGCAATCAAACAACCTGTCACTCTAAACGCATATACCTTCTCCGTTCCGTCGTGGGTGATAATAATAATCATGTGTGCATTAATGTCACGAAAAGAGGACATGAAGTTACCTGTTTATGGCTCCCTACATTACTTCTTGGCCGGCGGCCAAGAAGTAATGTATGGAGAATACATGAAACTAACATTATTGGCCGCTGCTCGAACTTTTTAAATTTGCTTACTAAAATCAACTGATAAAGGAAATATTATATAGAGCCAACCGCCTCGATTCTTTTTATATATATTTTTAATTTGTTATGTAAATTGGTATTTTTGTAGCATTTTTGTTTTGTGTTTTTGTTTTTCGAATTTTTCGAGTATTTATGTTTTTTTTGTGTTATTTTGTAGCGTTGTTTTATGTTTTTTGATATTTCTTTTCCATTATTTATGGTATTTTTTTAGTTTTTACGTGTTTTTTGGTATATTTTTAGTTCTTTCGTGGGTTTTTTTTAATGGTGCTTGTATTTTGTAGCATATTTCGTGGTTTTGGTTGTTTTTTTCGATTTTTTTGTGAATTTTGGTATTTTTTTTTAGTTTTTACTTGTTATTTTGTAGCGTTTTTCGTGTTTTTGGACTGTTTAAAAGTTTTTTCGTATTTTTTGTCTTTTTCTTTGGTTTTTTGTTTCGGATTTTTTTATGTTTTTTCCTATTTTTTTTTGTACTTTCGTCAAGTTTTTTGTTTTTTCATGTTTTTTGGTATTTCTTTTAGTTTTTTCGTATTTTTAGTTGTATTTTTCGAATTATTTGTGAAGTTTGGTTTTGTTATTGTTTTTACATGTTATTTTTTAGCGTTTTTTTGTGGTTTTTTATGTTTTTGGACTGTTTAAAAGTTTTTTTTGTTATTTTTTGTACTTTTCGTCAGTTATGTTTTGTTTTTTGGCCTTTTTATAAATTTTACGTGTTTTTTGGTATTTTTTTAGTTTTTCGTGTTTTTTTAAGTTGTACTTGTATTTTTGTAGCATTTTTCGTGTTTTCTGTTGTTTCTTTCGAAGTTTTCGTGAATTTTGTTTTTTTTAGTTTTTTCGTGTTATTTTGTAGCGTTTTTTGATGTTTCTGGATTTTTTTTAAAGTTTTTTATGTACTTTCCATCAGTATTTTGTAGCATTATTCGTGTTCTTATGCTTTTAATGTTTAATTATTTTGGTATATTTCGTTTTTTGATCTTTTTTGTAGCATTTTTTATTTAATTTCCGTTATTTTTCGTGATGCTTTGCTATTTTTGGACGTTTTGTATTTTTTTTTACATTGCAGTTTTTTTGTTGTTTTTTTCTAACATGTTTGAGAAAAGTACTATACAATCCTCGACCGGAACAGGGATTCCAGGACTCGTTTTATCCGGCCTCGTCCAGCAATCCCTTACTTCACGGCCTCTGCAGCAATGTAAAATTTTTTCCACTTATTTCGAACTTAAGGATTCATATCATAATAAATTAAATTTAATTAAATTACTATTGAATATTAATACATTAATAGGGTAGTTTCCTCATGTTAAAATTTATAACATACTAGCTTTTGCCCGCGACTTCGTCTGCGTAGAATTTTCTAGATCTGTTCAGCCGTTTTTGCGTGAATGAGTAACATCAAACGTCACATTCAAACACATCCAAACGGTCCAAACTTTCGCATTTATAATATTAGTGGGATTGCCGTTATTTGGATAGTATACCATTAAATTAACAGAATAAAATGAAAGTTACCATTTAAAATCAGTATAATAATAAAATACAAGATATTTTTATCATCTAAAAGTTAATTAAAGGCTACCAAAAGAATTTACATGATTCAATAAAAAATAAATTGTATGACAACTATTTACTTCAAGAAAAGAGTGCATAAATTTCTAAAGGGTCGGCAACGCGCATGTGACACCCCTGGAGTTGCAGGCGTCCATAGGCTGCGGTGACCGCTTACCATCAGGCGGGCCGTACGCTTGTTTGCCACCGACGTGGTATAAAAAAAATACTTAAACGCAGTATTTCACGATTAAAATAGTAATTTTCTTGTTTTTCCATACAACGTTAGTAAGTACGGGGCTCGTGCACTGTGACGTTATAATAATCTGTGAATTAGTATGCAGCGTTTTTGTTCCCTGGGAACAATATCCACCTTTGACACTCATTTGCGGCTTTTGTTGTGGTTTAATCGTAGTTGGTCCTGACATACAACTTTCGCTTCATGAACTCTCATAAGATTTTTCATGCATGCGCGCCGATTTAGGGTACTCTTGGCCTGGCCTTTCTGCAGAATCTCTCCGACTTGGTCGGAGTACGTTCGCCGAGGTCTTCAGTACTACATCAGAAATCACTGTATAATCCGGATTGAGCCGCCCGTACCCATCACGGGATTCAGTTATTTTACAAGATACATAAACAAACTCCAAAATATATACATTTAAGGTACACGTTTAACCTTCATAACTCAATTCTCTTTTTTATTAGGTGTTATTGCTTGTAATTGTGCAATTTTTTCTTAAAAATATAATATAGCACTTAAACATAACCATTAGAAAATACCCAGAACCGGGATGTTTGCGCAAATAAATAAGTACGTACCTAAACGATATTAGTGTCATACTGTTCTGACCTTTGAATCATTAAACGTTATCGAATACTAACAAAGACCGTCTTACGACATAATATGATATTTTTAATGTTTAATAAATAAAACTATTAAGTATTAAGTAGGTATCATAAGTACTTGTATACCTAAGTATGATTAATTTCTCAATAATAGTTTTATTTATTAAACATTTAAAAATATACAAACAAAAATTATCATAAGCTAGGGAAAAATAAAGTAAAACCTTACATTATTTAAATTTACAAATAAAAGCGGCCAAGTGCGTGTCGGGCCTGTAGGGTTCCGTAGCTGGACAGCTACGAAACCCTATCTTGCGCATGACATTATGACGACTTAAAATATCACAAACTTATGTTCTATCCATAAAATGTCAATTATTTCACATACTCAGTAGCAACTATTTAGCTGGCAGAAAGGGAGACACAAATTTAATATCACGTTAAGAAATGAATCAAATGCGACCCGACGGAGCCACATTAGTGCCGTGGAAATTAGGAAAGGCTCTGGGAGTATACTCCGAAGTTCGAAATCCAAACTTCGTATGGTGCCGTCCCTTTCACTCATACAGTGCATGACAGGAGAGTGAAAGGGACGGCACCATACGAAGTTAGAATTTCGAATTTCCGAGTAGACCCCCTGGTGTGGGACGCAACGTGCGTAGATACCTTTGCAGTGTCATATCCTGGTTACCCGCTCAAAGGCTGATGCTGCGGCTGACCAGGCCCAGGTTCCCAAGCGCCGCAAATACTCGTCCTTACTTAAGGATTACGAATTTGCGGTGCTCGCAGTGCAGACGCTGGACCCTTGGTCTGCCGACATGAAGGCTCTCGTTGGGGCAATGTCGGTACGGCTGGTCGACGCTACAGGGGACCCCAGAACTGGCGCGTACATCCCTCAACGTATTGCCCTAGCGGTGCAGAGAGGCAACGCTGCCAGCGATGGGGTCCATGCCGCAGCCGGACCTATTAGACAGGGGTTTCTTTTTATAATCGGATGTTTTTTTGTAGGTGTAATATTATAAATTTACTTAGTTTCTTAGTATTAATTTATTTATAGTTTAATTTTAGTGTTTTGTTTCAATTTATTATGTAAAAAATGTGCGGTTAATGAAATATTTCATATATAAAAAAAAACCAACAATCTATCCAACGATACACAAGAAAAAAATGCATACCTACTCTACGTGTTGAAGAAGTACTTTAAAGAGAGAGTATAAGATATATATTTTTTAATTCAAGATTTCATTTAAGCTTTTTGTTGGTGTGATTAATATGTACATATATATACCTATGCCAATTTCTAGTAGTAACGGTAACAAAGCCAGGCCGCGGACAGGCTGACGGATATGGTGAAACTATAAAGGCCGAGCCACACCAACTGCGTGCGCAGCACGTGCGCGTATACGTGTGCGTGGCGTGCGCGTTGTTTCGTATGAAATGTCATAGTAGATGACAAACCGCTTGCGTGCGCAGCACGCGTGCACGCCATGCAAGCGGTGTGTCATCTACTATGACATTTCATACGATACAATGCGCACGCCACGCACACGCGCACGCGCACGTGCTGCGCACGCATTCGGTGTGTCTCGGCTTTTAGGGTTGTCTACGGAACCCTAAAAATGGTTTCCAGCTCGAAGCTCGCCAATAGGGTGTCCATAATACTGGCTGCATTGCCTTATATTTATATATCGGTTAGTTTGGTTCTACTGCGGATGGCCTCATTTCTGATGCGATCACGCAGAGATACTCCCAACATAGCACTCTTCATTGTTCTTTGGGTGACTTTGAGCCTTCTTATGAGGCTCCCTGCCTAACTCACCGCTGCAATGGAATAGGTTGTCCACATTAAAAGTAGAAGGTATATCTGTGACACCTACGAGTGCCTACGATGGTGCCGGTTTTCAGGAGGGCTACCACACGAAAGTCCGATGATCCAAGTTCGAACCCGAATAAGCAAATCGAAGTTGGGGATGTAAATTTACAAAAAAAAAATTACCATGTAACTTCTCTAGATGAGATAGACCTTTAATATTCTGATTCTGATTCTTTATTCCCAGTAGTTCCGTGGAAGAAGTTCCGGGGCGGAGCTAGTGAGACTTTTTTTCCCAATAGTTTCTTCAACGGTACAGAGTGGTAGTTAGGTACGATGACGAGCGAAGCGAGGAGGAGTGTTAGTAGAACCGTGACCCTACAACGCGCGACCCGAGCGAGTGAAGCGTGCGTGCCGCGGTAGCGGCCGGCGAAGCGCCACAACTGAACATTGGGAAAACGGAAATATTGGGAAAAAAAGTCTCACTAGTTCCGCCACGGAACTACCTCCACAGGACTGCTGGGAATAAAAGGAGATAGACCCCACAACTGTTAAGTATCGATGTCAATATTGTTAAGCCCGTCACAGACGGAGCTATAATGTATATTAATATACCGTAAGATACCGAAATGTATATTTTAGTATAGCTGAGCACCACACACGACAAAGATACCGAAATATATATTTTTGTCATCATAAAACACGTTGCTTTCCTAGGGAGCGCACGATTAACATAAGTACAGGATGTTTCGAAATGAAATATGAATTTGACGAGTGTATTACTATCGATTTAATTGATAGCTCATCAGAGGACGATTCCCATGCGGAATTTGATCACGTTGCCTTATCAGCAAGGACACGTTCTTTCTATTAAGATCTCCATAATTAAAATTAAATACTAAACAAAAGGGACCTGGGTGTAATGTTAGATAGCAAACTAAACTTTATCTGTCATATAGAGAATGTTGTACAGGGTAGCCTTAAGATACTAGGGTTCGTGAAAAGAGTAGCTCGTAACTTCAAGTGCATTAAGACTCTTGCAACACTTTATAATTCCTATGTGCGCTCACGCCTCGAGTACTGCAGTCAGGTCTGGAACCCATCGTACCAAGTACATATCAATAGTTTGGAGGAGTTCAGCGCTCATACACTCGATTCATGGCCTTTAAGGATCGCACAGGTGAGGTCGTGAAACGTAGTGGTTACGAATGTAGACTGAAACATTTCAAAATGTCTACCCTCCAAACAAGAAGGGACTATTTGGATCTAGTTCTGTTACACAAACTTATAAATGGAGGCGTTCATTTAGGCCATCTCCTTAGGAGTTTGAATTTTGTTGTCCCGAACACCCATGTCCGATCCTCGCGCATCACCACTTTCCGACCTAAATTGGCTAAGACAAACTTGGGCAAGTTTTCAGTTATGAATAGACTTCAGACGCAGTACAACTGTTACCAAAAGGTATACGACCTGGATGTTTATTTCGACAGTGCCACTAAATGGAAGCGAACAATTCTCAAGAAGTCATAAAAAAGTATTTCTCATCTCTCAATATAAATTATGATATCTTATTATTATTATTATTTTTTAATTTATTGATCAAAAGTATCGTACAAAAAACATTGAAATTTACATGACCCATCGTAGGCAAAACCCAGAGGAGGTTTGTATGCCGATGGGGAGTTCTAATTTTACTACAATAAAAAATATTATATACCTATTAACTACTTATAATACACTAATACCTGTTATAGGATATAGCTGAAGTCTCTAGACTTCAGTAGGTGCATTTTAATTTGACTTTTGACTCTTTTTCCTTTAATATACATATTTCGAACATCTTCAGGTAAATTATTTATTATTTTAGGCAGTAAGTGAGCATATACTCTGGCACCATATATATTGTAAAATTTGGGTATATGAAATAGTTTATGGCGGGGTAATTTTCTCAAACTTTTATACCTCTTAATGACTTTAAGATTTGTGACGTTATGGGTGTTCTCTACTAAAATAGCATGTTTTACTTTATTTTGTACTGGAAGTACATTACAGTATTTAAACAGTTGTGCATAGTCATTTACGTGTTTCATTTTAATATGCTTTGGTACAATTAATTTCAGTATTCTTATTTGGAGATTACATATTTTTTCTAGATATGTTTTGAATGTTCTACCATAAGTGCTTAAGCCATAACCGATCACAGAGACAGCTAGGGCTAGGTATAACAAGCGTAGGGTTCTGTACGGTAGTTTGTATTTTAGTACCGCCAATTTGCTCATAATGGCTCGTAACTTATCGCACACATAGTTAACGTGGGGACCCCAGTTGAATCTGTAATCTATTGTCAGCCCAAGGTACACATGTTCCTTGACCACTTCTATTTTTTCACAATCGCAGGTCGCGATGTTGCGCTGGTGCAAGCAGCGGTGTTTGTGGGCAACTACCGCAACCTCGTGATTAGTTTTGTTGTGGGATGAACGTACGTGCATTATTTTAGTTTTTTGTGCGTTGATTACTAATCCAACGTCGTGTGCCCATTTACAAACGGTGTTGAAGTTTGTTTGCATAGCGCGCTCGGCTATCGCGATACTCCGATCGGCGGTAATAATGCACGTGTCGTCCGCAAACTGATAGACAGAGCCCTCCGTTATTATGTTACACATTTCATTGACATACAGTAGGTACTCTGTAGGACCAATTATTGATCCCTGTGCTGTTCCTTTTACGGTTTTTATAGCATCACTGTATGTATTATTAATTTTTACTCGTGTATGCCTATTTACGTGATAGTTTTTAAGTAAATTAAGTAGGGGGCCCTGTATACCGCTCTGCTCTAATTTGTTATACAGCGTTTCGTAATTGAGCATGTCAAATGCTTTGCTGAAATCAATGAAAACAACGAGCACATGCCTTTTTTCATGCAGGTGCTCGTTGATTTCATTGTTAAATTCACAAAGTAGTTGGGAGGTACTTCGGTTTTTTTGAAAGCCGTATTGATTGTGATTTACTATCTTGTTTTGAGCAAGAAATTTGTTAATTTCATCGCCGATGTATCTCTCCGCCACCTTATCGATACACGATAGTATAGTGATCGGTCTATAATTATATTGTCATCTTGTCTTATATAAAATTCAAAATAATACTGTCCTGGTATCTTAATTAAACGCTGTTGCACGCCTATAATTGAGATACAGGCAAGACTTGTTTCATCTGTTATCTTATCATTATAAATGTATAAGCCTTGTATCTTGTTGGTGTGTCTGATAAATAAATAAATAAAATGTTGAAATGCACGCACCGCACCGCAGTACTGAACAAGTTTTGACTAGTCAAGCGCGAGCATCACAACAAGCAAGCAAACCAAGCATGCGTACCTACATTGTGAGTGAAACGAAGATGCAGATAAGGAACACCCTATAATATGCCAAAATATATCGTAATATGCCGAGCTATAATATATATTTATAGCAAGGTATCTTAATATGCCTTGCTATAATATATATTAATATACTGAAATATATATTATAGCTGCGTGTGTGGACTCTGTCAACTAGTACGCAAAATAAATATTAATATGCCTTGCTATAATATATATTTTGGTATATTAATATATATTATAGCTCCGTCTGTGACGGGCTTTAATGACGCATCCATAGTTATTTTTTATTAATTTTTACAGGATAAATAATCCATGTCACGTAATATTATTGCTCAGTCATCAAATGACTACCAACATGTATTTATGTATACATAGTTTATTCGAGGACTAGCGAATATATTGTTTTTTATATGTTGGCCATATAATACGAGGGCTGTTCCGAAAGTTTTTAGCTGCTCTCACTCTATTCATGCGATATATGTTTTAATGATACCATTATGCGGGTAATTTCGATACATATGTGTTGGGGTGAAACTGTTGATGAAAGTCGCTTGGTTTTTTTTATTGTGTTTTAAGTACGACGTGTCAACAGCCCTATCGAATATGCGATGAACGGGTCACAATACCAATTTTGTGTTGCGGGCCAATATTAATTAATACGTCACCACAACTAAACGAAATTTTATACACCACAAACTATGAATCTTCCCTGTCTCTACCCACGTAATCTGTTTCGATTACATGAAATCAGCGACAATGAGCAGGTGTGTCGAATATTAGTCTAGGTCGCGAGACTAGGGACTGGTCATCATCACAAAAAAACTTAAATTAAATAAAATCATTTAGTGATTTTACATTAAAATCAGCAAAACTAAGTTAGGAAGTCATCCCGGGCATTTTCCACCAAAGTTGTTACGGATTTAGATGTCAAAACTATTTGTAGGTATCAAAAATGGTACTATTTTCGCAAATTTTTGAAAGCCCATACAAAAGGCCTTTTGGTAAAAAAAATGTTGTGAAAAAAATACTTGCTGCTTACTAACGATTTTATCCCAGCTCATAACTATTGAAATTACCCACATAATGGTATAAATATATCGCATGAATAGACTGAGAGCAGCTAAAAACTTTCGGAACAGCCCTCGTAGACGACCGTGGGATCGTGGGATCATGGGCAGCAGCATCCAGGGATGCTGCTGCCCATGATGATGAGTGCTTACATATTTTTATCATTAAAAATAATGTGAACACGACTTTGTTGTTAAGGCCATAAAGTTGCTCAGAGAGCCTACCGTGAACTGAAAACTGTGACTTCAGGTATATTGAAACCTTTGAGAATGTAGATATATTTATGAACTAAGCTGTACAAAGAGGTATTCAGTCACTTGTTGTTCAACAGTACCTAATTAAAATTATTTATATTTTTTTGCTATGCGTAAGCCGGGTAGGAATGCCACTGATATCATCCATAATTTACAATACGTTTTTTCCGTTTAAAATAACAACAATATTATACGTAGGTATATGATTTCAAAATTCGTCATCAGGTTTCTCCGGAGCGATAAGATTAACCTATTTAACCTTCTCTATTATAAAACCTCAAAAGTTACTCGTTAGGAGACTACATAAGTACTCGTCACACCACAATGTTCGGGGTCCTGTGTCTCTGTATACTGTCTGGTGCCTTTGCAGCGCCGGCGCCGTACCTGCACCAGGACGATGAATCCATTCCAAATCTAAGAATCTTTGACTCTTCAAAAGTTTTGGACATTTCCAACGATGTGAACCGAAACGGACATACTGAAGCAATCAGGGAGAAGCGTAGTTCAGAAAAACAAGATGGGAGCGGGGATAAAATATTACAACAACTTAGACAACTACAGTGGGCTGTTAAGGATAACCAAATTAAAATATCCATAGATTTAAATGGATTCGACCAATCTATAAGTATAGTAGATTTATTGTTAAAGTTAAGCGTGGCAAAGTGAAGGTGCTGGCTGAGCATCCAAATGATGGTATCAGGAAGTATTTCGACATAACCATCAAGTCGGCAGGTTATTTCGAGAAATATAAAAGCGCCAAGTACGAGGCAGAAGATGATACGATCTCCGTGAAAGTAAGTATGCACATTTAAAGTAGTTGAGGTTTAGTAATGACAATGACCTTGTAGATATGAGAGATGTGCCGCTCCTAGGTAGGAAATATATACAAGCTTGAGTATATACAGGAAAGGGTTATCTACAAACTATATACATAATATACAATAGATAGGAGTCACAAGAAGAAACGACAATAGAGAAATCTCTCAGGGACCGAAGTCCATTGAGAGTTGGTAAGAAGTTATATATATGCAACTGATTTAAGAAACTTCGATAGCGCGTTGCAGAACATGTCAGATTTGACGGATGACACGAGTGACGCCACAACCTAATGACGTTGGTTAGGGAATAATTAAACCCTTATTAATTCTTAATTATTAAAGTGCGAGTCGGGCACGCGCAATGTACGGTTCTGTTATGAGTACTTAAAAGTTCACAAATTACCCACTTATACCCTTCCGTCCATCCGTATGACACAGCCGATTCATTCGGATACTATAATCACCACAATTATCAAATTTGGTAGTACTGAAAAGTGATATGGAATTACGAAAAAATATTAAATTAGCGGGGCACCCTATACAAATATACACGAAACCAGGGGATGAAAAAAAATCAATACACATAGGTCTTAAAAATGATATAGAGGTTTCTTAAAATCCCCCACCACTAATTACCAAACTATGAAGATTAACATTCTGAAAAAATTGTGGTGGTGTTCATTAATAAATACTTTCAACGATTTGTGATTTAAACAAGATACTCGTAGATCTAACGGTTTTTGAGGTTATCGCTGAAAAACCGTCTTGACCAAACAAAAAAATGTAAGTATCGTGAGTTCCATATAAAGATACCACCTTTTCTGTTTGATTCAATGTATTTTAAAGAAAGAAAGAAAGAAATAAAGCAGACATTTATTTACATAACTAAAGAAAGACACTCAGATACAAAAAAGGGAAGAAACGCACATTTCACCTATATTTATGAAACTAGGGGTTATAGTTGTTCTAAAAAATCTTAATACATATACCAAATTTCATTTTGTTATGGACCAGCCCTGAAGTATACCGTTTTAAACAAAAAAATAATTTTCCAAATCAGTTAAATGACGGAGTTCTGAGGTAACAAGGATAAATAATAATAATAATAAAACTGAAAAAATCACTGTTTGCGGACTTTTTTTGGTGTACACACACAATTACCAAGCTGGATGCCAAATTTCACCTTTCTAGGTAACCTGGAAGTGGGTTAGGTTTTTCATTACTAGTCAGTCAGTCAGTCAGTGGTAAAAATGCCGTTTTTAGGGTTCCGTACCCAAAGGGTAAAACCGGCCAAGAGCGTGTCGGGCCACGCTCAGTGTAGGGTTCCGTAGTTTTCCGTCCGTCACATTAAGTTGACATATTAAGTACAGAAACACAAAACCCTAAAAAGCACGTCATTTCATTGTGATTTTGTAGAAATGACAGGTACAATAAACACCTGTTTATACGGTTAAATTACAAACTTAGTTCAGAAATTATTTTTGTAATTTTTTCAAAAACTATTTAACCTATCAAGTTCAAAATAATTTTCCTACAAAGTTTTTATAAAGTTCTACTTTTGAGATTTTTTTCATATTTTTAAAACTTATGGTTCAAAAGTTAGAGGGGGGGGGACACATTTTTTTTTACTTCTGGAGCGATTATTTCCGAAAATATTAACATTATCAAAAAATGATTTTAGTAAACGCCTATTTATTTTTAAATACCTATCTAACAATATATCACACGTTAGAGTTAAAATATATATAATAAATAGGGGAGGTACCCTAATAAAATATTTTTTAATAGTTGCTCAAAAAGTGCTACTTTACGTAGCTGTTTAGCGTGCGGAAAGTTGGTTTTCGCGCACTAGTGCTTTTCACTTTTCCAATTTTTTTAAATTTATGCTTGTTCCAATGCATGACTCCTTATTGCTGGGTGTTAAATATTAGTTTCCTTTAAACGTCGTAATCAACATAACAACCTACTGTTAATATCAGAATACGAAAAATATACACATTTCATATTTTATTACTTACCTCTTCATCATTATAACACGTTTATTTTTTAATATTGAATATTGAAAAACCGTTCTTAATAAGTTGTCTGAGTGGAACGGAATAGGCTGCTGCCGAAACGCCTGTCAAAGAAGAGGCGTTTTTACTTACTGCAAGCATGTTTTAAGTTTCTAAAGTCAACATTCGATATTGTTTTTATAAATATTACTTGTTGTTTTTCTTATTTTTTCGCAACTGTATTAAAAAACGTCGTTCAATACACGTGCGGAAATGTCATTCTTCACTCGTCCCGAGTGTTGCCACTCGCCTGCGGCTCGTGGCATCCCTCGGTACTCGTGAAGAAATGACATACTTTCCGCACTAGCATCGAAATGTACTATTTTTCCACTTTTTATTTTACCACTTTGTCGGCGTAATTGATATACATATTAGTACCAAATTTCAGCTTTCTAGTGCTAACGGTCACTGAGATTATCCGCGGACGGACGGACAGACGGACGGACAGACATGGCGAAACTATAAGGGTTCCTAGTTGACTACGGAACCCTAAAAAAGGGACCCTATTACTAAGACTTCGCTGTCGTCCGTCCGTCCGTCTGTCACCAGGCTGTATCTCAAGAACTGTAATAGCTAGACAGTTGAAATTTTCACAGATTGTGTATTTCTGTTGTCGCTATAACAACAAATACTAAAAACAAAATAATAATAATAATTAAGGGGGGCTCCCATACAAAAAACGTGATATTTTAGCTTTTTTTCATGGCTACCACTCGCTGAGCTAGATCTCGAGAACCGTAATAGAACAAACTGTCTAGCAGTTGAAATTTGCACAGATTATGTAAAAGTAAAAGTAAAAAAGTAAAAGTAGTTTATTCTTCAAATTAGGCATATTACATGCACCTATGAACGTCAATAAACTACCACCGGTTCGGAAAAATAAACCTCTGCCACGAGAAGAACTGGCGTAAGAAACTCGGCGAGGTGTCATTTTTTCAAATGTATTTGTGTTGCCGCTATAACAACAAATATTAAAAACCTGCCAAGTGCGAGTCGGACTCTTTTTATAGATCATGCGATACGGAACCCTTCGTGCGATAGTCCGACTCGCACTTGGCCGGTTTTCTTTATTCGGAGTTTAATATCTCAATAACTATTTTAACTATATTTATGAAATTTGGCGTTCTAGTTGTTCTAAAGGATTTTAATACATGTTCCAAATTTCATTTTTTGAAGTGTTCATGTTAAATCGATTTGGAGTTATTGAGGGGTCAAAAGTGGCTTCAATCGGTTCGTGTAAAATAACTCACGGCTGCTTTACGCCAGTTCCTGGGGTGAACTTGGCTGGACACGCTACCGCGTGTCTAAATTTAGGATATTACTCCGTCAGTCCGTTTTGAATGAACTTGTTGATGTTTAAAGTACCTAATTAAAATGATTTATATTTTTTGCTATTAGTAAGCCAGTGGGAATGCACTTTTTTTGTTAAATATAACTACAATAGGTAATACCAGTCGGTATATGATTTCGAATGGTTTTATGTCATCAGGTTTCTCCGGAGCGATAAGATTGACCTATTTAACCCTCTCTATTATAAAACCTGAAAAGCATCGTCAGGAGACTACATTGTAAAGAAGTGTTTTGGACTTGTCACACCACAATGTTCGCGGTCCTGTGTCTCAGTGTCCTGGCTTGTGCCCTTGCAGCGCCGGCGCCGTACCCGCACGAGCAATCTATTTCAAATAGAATTTCCAACGATGTCAACCGAAACGGACATACTGAAGGAATCAGGGAGAAGCGCAGTTCAGATACAAAACAAGCTGGAAACGAGGATAAAATATTACAACAAATTGAAGAACTACCGTTTAGTGTTAAGGATAACCAGTTTAAAATATCCATAAACTTAAATGGATTTGACCAGTCTACTATAATTGTTAAAGTAAAGCGTGGCAAAGTGAAGGTATTGGCTGATCATCAAAATGATGGTATCAGGAGGCGTTACGACATAAACATTAAGTCGGCAGTTTATTTCGAGAAATATAAAAGCGCCAAGTACGAGGTCAAAGATGGCATCGTGACAGTAATTTTCCCTACCGAAGAAGGAGCGTCCTGTTCTGGTTGTAAAAAATACGATCTCCATGCATTTACATACGTGAAACGACTGTAATTGAGGTATAAGTTATGACAATGAGGTTTCAAATAAAATGTTCGAGCAAAGTGTTAAGTTGTAGAAGAATAAGCGAATAAATAATCATAATGACTGAAATGTGTTATTTTTTTTCACTTGGTTAGGGAATGATGCCGACCGCGTACCGAAAGGCGTAGCGTGGGCAGGCCCCTCAGAAAGTGGACTGATTATAAGGGTCATTGTTATTATTTTTTATTTTTTTATTTATTTATTTACAAAATCTATAATAATATATCACTTACAGATATACCAAAACGTGATATATATTACAAAAAACAACAATATTTACAAAAATAACACAACAACTAACAAACAAAATACATACAAACTACAAAATAATTATTACGAAAAACTTAAATGCTTACATGCGACATCTGTGAATTCAGTCAGAGTGCAGTTAAATAGGTCAGTTTTGGTAGAAATTTCATTGAGCATGTTTATGGCCCTAACAAGGGGTACATTGCCGAGTAAGTTGGTGCGCGTGCGCGCGGTCGAGCGAGCCCGAGCGACTCCAGCACACTAGGGTTATGCAGCTTTCCCCGTAATACCCTAAATATATATGAGGCCAGCGCTACATTTCTTCTTACTTCTAATTTGACATACCCTACCATACCTAATACGAAAAGTGTTGGGTACATTAGGGGGTAAAATGGATATACCCTGTATGGTTTGAAGTACAGATGCCTGACAAATTTATTTTGTATTTTCTCAAGCATCTGGACGCATTTCCTTTCGTGCGGGATCCATATAATCGCCCCACTCTCTAGCCTGTATCTCACTAAGGCGTTATACAGAGCTTTTACTGCTGCGGTATTATAAAAATTCTTAGTCTGGCGCAATATGAAACCTAAGTTCCTGAAATTGTGGAACTCTTTGGGGGAGTCCTATGTCAGGTAGTGGACATAATTTGGCTGATATGTTCATGAAATAAAGATAAGTCTTACTTGTGAAATTAAATCCTTCCGTTAGTCATGGTTTTCATATGCGACATCTTACCTCTCTTCTTGTTGCGTGTATTCTTGTATGTATTCTAACGAAGTTCGAGAGCTTTTTATTGGAGAGTGGGTGCCGGCTGTCGTCTCATCTGTGCGGCGCGCGTGCCACGCCCTCATCGTCTTTCTAACCTATTTAATGTTCTGTGGTCCCACAACAGCTGTGATATTACATTATACAGGTGATTTCGGGGTCGTGGATCAAGAATAAGTTTTAAGACTTGGTATCTGTTAGCCATTTCGAAAAAATTGTAGTGACACGAAACAAACGTATTTCTTTATTAATTTATTTTGTTGACAAAAATACAAAATCTCAAAAAATAATGGTTACCCTTCTCTCTTTGACGGATAGTATGGAGAGTTGACAGTGGGATAGGGTGACCAAGTTGTATGAAAAAGTATTATTTTCCAATAGAATTTGAAGACAAAGAGTATTATTTGAATTATAAACCGTCATACCAACTGTGATGTTGTCTACTTTGAATTCTTGACCATGTACAATCATTCCGGATCACGACCCCAAAATCACCCTGTATAATTAGTATTGTTAACATATGTTTATTGTGTGTTACCACAGCCTTGAGGATGAGATGTGTTCTGATTAACATGTTTTCGTAAGCGCAAAATAATCCATCCCACTTTTTAACAATAAATAAGTATGTAGATGCTATAACGTAAACATGGTAAAAATTATAAGAATTCGCAGAATCGAAGTTGCCCATTGCCCATCCTTATCTCTATTCAGAGCGATTACAACCGAACTTTAACCCGACGAAACTAGCTATAAAATGGCCATACTCCGGTAAAACTATATATTGCATGAGCACAAGCCGTCATTAGTTCATTACATCACAATGTTTGCGGTTGTATGTTTTAGTGTGCTGGCTTGTGCTTTCGCGGCCCCTCAGCATTCTCAGCAGACAAATGGATGGCATACGGAAACCAAAACCGAAGTTCAGCAGTTTCATTCGACGAATCGGACGAAAGCCGACTCCTCCGGAAATTATAATAGCAACATGAATGAGATACAAAGCATGCTCGAACAGCTCATGAATCACAGCTTCCACGGAAGCGAAGTGCCGGAATACTTCAGGAGACCATTCTCGTTTATTGATCCTAATATTCATGGTAATCAGTACAAAATTGAGATTGGCCTGAACGGATTTAAACAGAAAGATATTACTGTCAAAGTTAAGCCAGGCTTGCTCAAAGTGGTTGCTCATCATACAGAAAATGGCAACGAAAGACACTTCAAGTCGACCAGAACGTTACCTCACTTCGTGAAACCAACCAGCGGTACCACAGAGTTCAAGAACGGTATTTTGACGGTCATATTCCAGCTTCAAAACAGTGGGACAACCCAGAAACCTGATCATGAGGAGTCGGAAAGCCAAGAGAACAATGACAAGGATTAGAATTGAGTAGGAAGAATTAGCTCCAAGTAATAAGGGTCCAAATGTAGTGTCAGTGAAATAACATGTTTTTTTTTTAATAAAAAAATGATACCAATATTTTTTTCCCGTATTTATTTAATTATAAATGTAAGTAATAATAAGAATATAGCATTCCTAGAGTGCGGTGGAGATACTGCGATCGCCAACCCGCATGCCAAGCGTGGCGATTATGGCATTTACCCCCCATGAAATTGGGGGAGGCCTATGACTAGCAGTGGACGTCCTAGGGCTGATATGGTGGTGGTGGTAAGTAATTATTGCAATATCTTATTCAATTTGTTCAATTTGGTATAGGCTCGGTATTTACATTTGACGTAAAAAAACAATGTAAGTACCTATGTATACTAGGAGAGGGGTTGTTCATTTTAAAAATGGTTTTGCTCTCTCTCTAATCTATATTAGAAATCAGAGGGAGCCAAACATGTTAGTATTTGGTCATAGAGTCTGACTAGCATAAGTCTGCACCAGCAATTTTAATTTATTGTCTGTAAATCGGTATATGATAACACTGAAGATAGGGCACTAATAAGTCTTGATACTTGTGTATGATCTTTAATATTTAAACAAGTGAAAATAATAGTAGTAGTAGTGAGTATTAGTATGTATGTATAAATAAATAAATAATGTATGTCAGCCTATATACCTACGCCCCACTGTTTCGTACAAGCCTCCTGTCATTCTCGAAAATTGCATGTTCGTGTGCTGGAATCGTACGTTTTTTCTCATGCATCACTGAAAGGATATTTTTTTATGGCAGTTTTACTGATTAGGCCACGTAATTTTGATGTTGGTTAAAAATAATTTTCATTTTATTGTGCGTTTTGTTTGCCCTATGTCAAAACTACCACAATTATACTCAACTTACACACCAGTACTTTTATTACTTATACACACCAGGTTTTCCCAGAAGAAAATTGTCGATCGGTGACCAAAGATATTGAGATTTTTTTCTGTAGAGGATGAAGATAGTTTGAAGTAAGTACTTGCTTAATATCTTCGAGACCTTATCTGTCAATTCACGTACAAGCAGTAAAACACTGGAAATTTGAACAAAAATAATAATTAGTGTTTACGTTGAGTAAGTTAGTTCAACATATACATAAAAAAAACTCTAAACATTTTCCAAATGTAAGGTAGTATGGAAAACATACAATTTTCAAAATAAAATGGTGCATATCTTGGAAAATAAGAGACTTTGTACTAACGCATGTTGTGTCTAAAATATTTCAAATGACCTCCTCTATCATCCCTGAACGTATTTGCACCTAGTTACCAAACACCCTGTATATGTTGTAAAAACGTTAAATTTTAGTAACTTTTACAAAAAATGGATTTCACCCTGTATAACTGTTAGCTTAGCTGCAACATAATTCTCGTTGCGGGTTCTGGTAGACGAGAGGTTTTTAATGGAATTTTATACAAACATTGAAAAACTACCAATATTGTTTGATAAACTCACCGGTCAAAGACAGAGATGTAAACATTGCCGCTTTTCTGCGATAATCACCTCTCGTTGTTCTCTCTCACGGTGTCATAATTATTGAGCATTCGGAATAATAATTCTCGCTCGCCACTTTTATACGGTTTGCCCATAATTAGTGCTAACAATCGTAAACAAATTAATTCAATTTAATTCATATGACACATTCACATTTGACATCTGCGTCAAATATAAAACATTGCCATACGTAATTTTTAAGTGGTTGACAGTTCATTTGCTTGGAAGAGATATACTGTTTATTAGAGGTTTGGCGCAATGGAGACCAAAGAAAAGAATATTGGAGCAGAATTAAATAATGAACGTTTATTGAACACCACTTGGAAGCAAGTATACGTCCGTACTGAATCAAAGAGGGTAGCGAGAGAATTGCCATTTATAAAATATAATAGTGTTGCCAGATCATGTTTCAATTTGATTTTCTCAAACATGCGCCTAAATGTATGCATTAATGTCACGAAAAGAGGACATGAAGTTACTTGTTTATGGCTTCCTACATTACTTCTTGGCCGCCGGCTTGTTTACTTGTTTTTTGAAATATTTTTTTCCCATGTTTTTGGTATTTTTTTTTTACTTTTTACTGTTTTTTGGTATTGTTTTAGTTCTTTCGTGTTTTTTTTAAATGGTGCTTGTATTTTGTAGCATTTTTCGTGTTTTTAGTTGTTTTTTTCGAATTTTTGTGAATTTTGGTATTTTTTTTAGTTTTACTTGTTATTTTGTAGCGTTTTACGTGTTTTTTGATGTTTTTGAACTGTTTAAATGTTTTTTTAGTATTTTATTGTACTTTTCTTCAGCTTTTTTTTGTTTTTTGGCTTTTTTATGAGATTCTTCGTATTTTTTTGTACTTTTCGTCAAGTTATTTGTTTTTTCATGTTTTTTGGTATTTCTTTTAGTTTTTACGTGTTTTTTGGTATTTTTTAGTTCTTTCGAGTTTTTTTTAATCGTGCTTGTATTTTGTAGCATTTTTCGTGTTTTTAGTTGGTTTTTACAATTTTTTTGTGAATTTTGGTATTTTTTTTCGTTTTTACACTTTATTTTGTAGCGTTTTTCGTGTTTTTTGATGTTTTTAGACTGTTTAAAAGTACGTAAGTAGTTTTTTTGTACTTTTGTTCAGTTTTTTTTTGTTTTTTGGCTTTTTTATAAGATTTTTTGTATTTTTTTTGTACTTTTCGTCAAGTTTTTTGTTTTTTTTTTCATGTTTTTTGGTATTTCTTTTAGTTTTTACTTGTTTTTTTGGTATTTTTTAGTTCTTTCGTGTTTTTTTAAATCGTGCTTGAATTTTGTAGCATTTTTCGTGTTTTTAGTAGTGTAGTATAAATTTATTTATTTAATGAAATTTTACAGACAAGATAGAAATATAATGAACGATATCCACACGGATTGCCGTGGTAGGATCTCGAAGTAAGTAAAGTACTGTCGCGGGTGCCGCGGTAGTACGTAGGGAGGGCTCTGTCCGTCACGGATAGCCGCGGTGGACTGAATGCCGGGCGCTGCGGCGATGCGCTTTTATTAGAGCCGGGCGCTTGAGTGTGTGCTGTGTCGACGCGCGGATCTTAGTGTGCGTGACTTGTTTACGCGCTAAAGCTGGTCGGCGCGGTGTAGCGGTCTTGAGTACTACATCCTCCCCCTCTGGCTCCGATGGCGGCCCGACGAGAAGCCAGTGTGGTAGTTAGTTACGATTTCTCTGCTTCCTGGCGATAGGCGGGGTGGACGCATTCTTCCTTGGGCGCCCTCTTTTGCGTATCGCCTGTACAGGAGCTGGCAGGTCATCTGTCGAACCATGGTATGGCTGCAGAGATGACGCGTGGTAAATGCCTACAACAGTATCAGGATTATTGGCCAAGGCAAGTTGGTAGGATGACGGGCCATGTTGTTTGGAAATGACGTATGGGCCATCTCGACGAGGTGCAAACTTTGCACTCACTCCTTGGGCAGCTCGACTGATGGGGTGAGTTTTCACTAGCACCAATGTACCTGTGGTGTATGGCAGGCTGGTTCTACGGGTCTTATCCACATAATCTTTCCTAGTCTCTTCTTTCTGTTCTTGGACCTCTCTTGCTCTCTTTAGGGTTTCCGAAAGAAGAATCAGTTTTGGAGTGATCTCAGCAATGAAGTTCTCATTGAGGATGATTTCCCTTAGATCATTGAACGTATCATCAGTCGTTCTGAGTTCTCGTCCGAAAGTCAAGTAAGCTGGGGAGTAACCCGTAGACGACTGTTGTGCTGTGTTCATAGCGAAACGGATGACTGGGAGCTTTTCAGCCCATCTACTGTGGTCGTCTTGCACCAGGATGCTTAGCTGGGTTTTTAGATCACGATTTCGCCTCTCCACTGGGTTAGCTTCCGGGTGGTAAACGGGAGTCAGGTTATGTTTTATTCCGAGACAATAAGCGACTTGCTGCATCACGGAGCTTACAAACTGTGGGCCATTGTCGCTAATTAATCTCCTTGGCACGCCATATCTCAGGAAGATCTCATTTATTAGGGTGACCGCACACGCTTCTGCCGTTGCTGTTTTAAGGGCAAACAGCTCAACCCATCGGCTTGCTACGTCTTCCACTATAAATATCCAGGTGTCTCCGGCAGGCGTTGGAGGTAGTGGCCCGAACAGGTCAAAGGAGATAACCTCAAATCTTTTTGCTGCTGCGGTAGTTTGAAGCAATCCGGCCGGTTTCATATTAGAAGGTTTGAACCGCTGACACTGAATACAATTGCGGACATAACTTTCGATGTATTTGCGCATTCCTTTCCAATAGTAGCGCAGTGCAATTCTTTGGAAGGTTTTTTCTGCCCCATAGTGTCCTGAAGTTGGTTCATCGTGGTAAACCGTCAAGAGATTAGCCCATTCGTGTTCGGGAACTACAAGTTGGGCATTCTCGGCATCTGAACTCGGATTGTGCCGATAGAGAAGAGCATTATTCATCAGATAACCTTTGCTGCTCCAATACGCTGCATTTTCGTGTTCCTTGGGGTCTTCCATTGAAGTGACTATCTTCTGTATGAATGGGTCTTTGAGTTGTTCTTCTCTAATATTCTTTGGATCTCTGGTTGGCATGTCTATTGCGATCGAACATATACCACATGTTCCGCTGGATTCTTCGTTACAAGTTGGTCTTGATAAGGTATCGGCCACTACATTGGTCTTGCCAGGAGTGTACTTAATGGTAATGTCGAAAGCCTGTATCTGTAGCGCCCATCTCGCCAGTCTGCCTGTAGGTGATTTCAGCTGCATTAACCAGCGAAGTGCCTGGTGGTCGGTTACTACGGTGGTCGGTAATCCTTCTATGTAGCCACGGTACTTCTGCAGAGCCCATACGACGGCCAGCGCTTCCCGCTCGGTGGTAGAATAATTGCGTTCAGCGGGAGTAAGCAAACGACTGGCATACTCTACTGCGTATTCTTCGCTTCCCTCCCCCTGGACCAAAACAGCCCCGAGAGCATAGTTGCTGGCGTCAGTCTTCAATATGTAGGGCTTAGTATGGTCAGCCTGCCGCAATATTGGGGAAGTGGTTAGCCGATGTTTCAGTTCTGAGAAGGCTTTTTCCTGCTCTCCTGTCCAGCTCCATGGTACAGACTTCTTCGTTAACCTCGTAAGCGGTTCAGCAATCGACGAGAAATTCTCTATGAAACGCCGATACCACGAACACGTTTGTAAAAACGTGATGAGGTGTCTCAAGTTTGTTGGAGATGGTAGGTTCATGATTGTGCCAACTTTCTCTGAATCCGCTTTTAGGCCCTCGGGTGTGATCACATGCCCCAGATATTTGATTGAGGAGGCAAAGAATCTGCACTTTTTCTTGTTTATAGTGAGATTATATTCTCTCATTCGCTGGAATATCTTCCTTAGGTCTGCCAGATGATTCTCAAACGTTGTAGAAAAGACGATTAAGTCGTCTAGGTACCTCAGTATCTTAATACCTTCCAGACTAACTCTGAACCTGTCAATCATCCTCTGGAAGGTCGCTGGTGCGTTGCGTAATCCGAATGGCATGCGAATAAATCTGTATATGCCAAAGGGTGTTATGAAACTAGTCTTATCTCGGTCTTCTTCGGCCACTCGAACTTGCCAGTAGCCAGCCTTTAAGTCGAGTGCAGTCATAAATGGCGTAGGCTTGGCTTCATGGAGTAAATCATCAATGCGGGGTATAGGATATGAATCAGGCACCGTGATCGCATTCAAGCGCCGATAATCCACGCATATCCTGACTTCGCCATCCTTTTTCGGCACCATAACGACGGGCGAGGCCCATGGTGATGAACAGGGTTCTATGATGCCGCCTTGGAGCATTTTGTCTATCTCCTCCTTAAGAATGTCTCTCCGTGGCGGGGACAATCGGTATGGTGGTGCAGCTATAGGAGGGTGACTATTGGTGACAATACGATGCTCTACGTCGACTACGGCTTCGCCCTTTGGAGTAAAGATATCTTCGTATTCAAGTAAAAGATCCTCGAACGCCCTCTGCTGGCTATCAGATAAGTCTTCAGGTATGTTGACATCGATTGCGCTAATTCCCACATCCCAGTCGAGTTCTCCATCGAACAAGCCCTGCTCGCGTGGTGTCAGGTCAACTGCTTGAGAGTGAACATTGACCTGCGCGTCGCGTAACATATAGTCAAAACTAGGGGAGCTGGCGTCAAAGAATCTCCTCTTCTTGGGTGAGGGACTATCAATGGGGATCAGCCTCCAGGTAGGTGTGTTCGTAACTCTCTTGGTACCTTCTACAATATCTTCAGTTTTCGTCTCGAAGCCTGATATCACTGTTCCGTCATCGGCGGGCTCTGGCAATGAAGGTGATGAGCACGATGGCAGGTATGGCGAATCCGATGCTTGCGCAGGCAGTGAAGGAGACGATGATTCCCAGGTAAGCAAAGATACTGGTGATGGCAATTGACACTCTTCAAACAAAGTTTGTTGTTTAAATGTGACGAACCCTTCATCATACAGATCGTAGTCCTCTTCCGGCCACTCTATGAAGGACATCGTGAACTGCGGCAGATTAATAATTATTCCTGCGTCTTGAATGTAACCTACGCCGAGAAGCGTGCGGTTTTCCTTACAGCCGGGCAGGGTAACGAAGGTAGTGATCGTTGTTTTTCCATATAGTTCTACCGGAGCTCTAACAATCTCCACGTTCTGTCGTTTACCGATCCCATCAGCGAGAGTGATCTTCATTTTACGTTGCTGGAAGGTATATCCACTTTTCCTAAGCTTACAGGCCAGTTGATAGGATGCAATGCTTGACTTAGCACACGTGTCAAGCTGGGCGCACTCTTCTATGTTGCCAATTTTCGCGAAAACCATTGGTCTGGCTCTCACATCCAGCTGAATGTCCACAAAACATGCTCCAGTCTCGTTTGGCTTTCTCCTGTGACATGTCGAGCAGTTAGATCGCACTACTCCCGGCGCTCCGCATCCGTAGCAGTAAAATCGTGGTTGCGAAGGTGATGGAGCTTGCGTCACAGCCTCTTGCTTCGGTATGTCAGATGCTGTTCCCAGCACCTTTTGTTTGCGTCTGCAGGTTGTTATGTCATGTCCGATGGCGCGGCAGAATTCACATCGCGCCTTGACACGACCGTATGCTTGGCGTCTTGATTCGCTCGTTCCGCCGTCATTCAGAGGTTCGTTTCGCTCTTTCATTATGCTTTCAGCAGCCCTTGCCAACTGAACCAGTGTGTCAAAAGAGTCAACAGCTGTTCTAGGTACGGCGGATCTAATTTCCAGACGTAGAAGGCCATAAACCATATCTATCTGATGGGCCTCGGAAACCTTCGGTGGAGGTATTTGGGCAAACAACATCCGTTTATGCGCCACAAATGTTTCCGTGAGAACGGATCTTGGTTGTTCCCCGGAATTGATCTCGCGAAACAACTGATAGGTTTCCTTCTTGGGTGCAAAAGCGCCGTGAAACCGTTTTTTGAAGTCCGCCCATGTCTCGACCTCGTGCTTGATGCCTTCCCACCAAATACCGGCATTTCCTCGAAGTACTAAGGGCAATCCAATCAACGCCTCCTTTTCTGGTATCTTCTCCACCATTATGTATGTGTCGACAGCAGACAGGAACCTCGTCACTACGCCAACATCCTTTTCCCCGTCATAGTGGTGAGTGCAGCTTGCCATGGTGCCGTGGCGTGATGACGATAATGTCGCCATAAGGCGACTAAATTGGTCCTCATTGAATGACGCCATAGCCTCCTTCTTCTTTTTCTTCACAATTTTAATTGTTGTGACACGCCCTGACTTGGTGACGTATCTTGGGCGTGGTGAACCGTGCCGCTCGTTGGTCGCCAGTGTCGTATAAATTTATTTATTTAATGAAATTTTACAGACAAGATAGAAATATAATGAACGATATCCACACGGATTGCCGTGGTAGGATCTCGAAGTAAGTAAAGTACTGTCGCGGGTGCCGCGGTAGTACGTAGGGAGGGCTCTGTCCGTCACGGATAGCCGCGGTGGACTGAATGCCGGGCCTCGTCTCTCTCTCTCTCTCTCTCTCTCGCCCCCAAAGGGGGCGAGTGAGGGGTTGGCCATTTCGGGGCGTGGCCCCTTTTGGCGGTCTGTTGTCGCAACCATTGTAGGTTGGGCTACTGTGGCTTTTGCGGTCTCAGTCGACCTCTCAGTGGCTTGATGCCTACTGGTGGTCTTTCAGCGGATAGGCAATCTCGGTGGCCCTCCTGACTTGGAGGTTTGGTGGGCTCTCAGCGGCTTCAAGGCGTCCTTGTCCTGGGTTCAAACTGAGGGTTGGCAGCGTCGGGCCGCACGAGCTCTCTCGGTAGAGCTCGAGTGCGGCCATCCGGGGGGCGCGCGTGGAGGGGCGCTATCCCCTGTAGCATAGGGTGTCGTGAGTTATCTGCGCGGTCGTACATGACGCGCGCGAGCCGCTCCACGAAGTCGTCCAGGCTTTGCCAGTGAAGACTGCGGTGAATGTCGCGGTTTCGCACAAAGCGTGGGGCATCTACTATGGTGCGCAGGGACTGGTTCTCCTGCGCACGAAGCCTCTTCTTGTTCGACTCTGACGTCAGGGCGTACCAGGCCGGTGCGGCGTAGGTAAGGCGAGACCTGACGTAGGCCTTGTAAATCCCCAGCTTTGTGCGAATGGGGAGGTGGCTGGCAAGCACTGGCCGTAGAAGAGCTCGCGCGCACTTGGTTCGGCTCACGACTTCCTCCACGTGCTGCTTCATTGTTAATCGTCGGTCAATGGTGACCCCCAGGTATTTGGCGGCCGGCTTCCACTCGATGTCCTGCCCGAACAGCTGGAGTGGTGGCGGTAGGTTTCTGCTCCCCGTAAGTATGGCCTGCGTCTTGCCTACGTTCACTGACATTCTCCACTTGGAGAGCCAGTCGGGCAGGGCGTGTAGGAGTCGCTGAAGCTTGCGGGCGGCGTGTGTTGGGCTGATGGAGGAGACATAGTAGGCCGCATCGTCCGCGAACAGTCCCAACTGGACATCTCCTACGACTGGGATGTCGTCAGTGAAAACAGCATAGCAGGCCGGGGAGAGGCAGCTTCCTTGTGGTACCCCCGCTGCAATCTGGTGTTCTGTTGAAGTGGCGTCCTCAACTGCCACTTGGAAGCGCCGTTCGGACAGGAACGATGCTATGAGCTTCACAATGCGTCTTGGAGCGGTTGACGTCGACAATTTGTACAGCAGTCCCTCATGCCATACTCGGTCGAACGCCTTCTCCATGTCAAGGAAGACGGCTGCGGTGTGCTTCTTTTTGTTCATTTTAGACGTCATGTAGTGGAGTACCCGCGTGAGTTGCAGAGTGGTTGAGTGACCCTGCCGGAACCCAAATTGTTCCTGGCGCGGCTCGATATAAGGCTGGAGTTTTCCTAGCAGGAGCTTCTCGAACACCTTGGAGATGGTGCTGAGGAGAGTGATTGGCCTGTAACTCTCCGGTCTTCTTCTATCTTTTCCTGGTTTGGGCAGCATGATGACCCGACCAAGTTTCCAGGGCGTCGGGTAATGGGCCGAGCGCATGATCCCATTGAACAAGCGTGTCACTCCCGCGATGGAGCGCTGCGGCATGTGACGCAGTGCTGTGTTCGGGATCGAGTCGGCGCCCGGGGCTTTCTTTGGGTTGCAGCGTTGGAATGCTCGCCGAACTTGGCCGGGTGTGAAGAAGACTGGGTCCTCTTCTGTATCCAGGGGTGCAGCGAAGTAGGTCTCCAAGTGTTGCTCAACTGCTAGGTTGTGTCTTACATCGGTCGCTGGATTGGGCTGGAACTGGCGGCTGAGGCTCTCCGCAAAGATCTCTGCCCTGTCCTCTGCTTTGTACTTCAGCTGTCCGTTTCCATCTTGGAGTGGCCTGGTGGCTTCCTGCGTTGTGCCGAGCTGTCGGCATAGGCGGTGAATGGAGGGAACATCACCGTCTAGGGACGCAATGTGGGTATCCCAGGCCACGGCTGCATGACTGGTCAGTTCTTCTCGGACTTTCTCTACCAGTTGGTTGAGTTGTGTCCTTAGAGTCGGGCATCTTGTTTGCTGCCATCTTCGCCTCAGTTGGCGCTTTTGCTCGATGAGGTTCCTGATCCTCACCGGCAGAGGGGATTTCCTCTCCGTGGTGGGGATGGTGCGAGCAGAGGCGTTGAGCGCCTCCTGGATGTCAGCGTGGATGGCTGCTGTTGCGGCTTCAACATCTTCAGCTGTGGAGACTGGTATGGTGTAGGATTTCTCCTCCATTACCTCCGAGAAGGTCTCCCAGTTGATGCGTCTACTTGTCTTCCTCTTTATGGTGGCGGGGATGTCCTCTATCACGAGGAGTACCGGGCGGTGATCTGAAGGGAGGTCAGGCAGGACTTCCTGTGTTAGAGCAGCTTGGATGTTGTGGTGGGCCACAAAATCGATTATATCCGCGGATCCGTGCGCGACATCGTAGTGCGTCGGCTCCTCGGGTCCTGCCACGTCGAAGTTGTGGTCCACTGCGGCTTGATAGAGTGCTCTTCCGGCAGTGTCAATTCTGGACGAGTGCCATGAGGTGTGTTTGGCGTTGAAGTCTCCGGCCAGGATGGTCGGCACGGAGGACTTCAACAGCTCTGTTACTTCTCGTCTCAGGTTCCCAGGCGGTCCGCATGGTCTGTAGATGGCGTATAATCGGAGGTCTGTGTCCGAGACTCTGATGTCGACTCCAAGTGCTTGCATGGAGTCGAGGGGCTTGTAGTCGACCGGCTGGTGAATGATGGACCTCCGAATTATTACGGCCAGTCCACGATAGGCTGCTCCCGTGGCGGATATTTCTTCTCTCCTGTAGACGACATATCCACTTAGTTTCAGGCGATCTGTGCTGCGCAGGTGTGTCTCGCATATCAGCATGATATCGATGTCCTGCTCTTTGAGGAAGTGACGGAGTAGGGCGGTCTTGCGAGACAACGATTGCGCGTTCCAATATACCACTCTCAGCCTACGGTTGAATGTTAGGCTGAGAGGGTAGGGCTTCTGTGAGGGCCTTCGCGACTGCTGCTGGGCCTTGGAGTGCTGCTGCTGCTAGAAGCTGCGCTATTAGTGCAGCTATGTTTGGTTGTGGCTGTGACGGTTGGTGTGCGGCTGTTTCGGTGATGTTGGTTGTTGGAGCAGGTTTCTTCGGTTTCTTGGGATTCTTCTTCTGCTTCGATTTTGATTTCTGGGCCTGAGCGGGCTTCGACGCGCCCCTTTGGGTGGGGGCGTTGGCCGGCGCCATCAATGTTGCTGGCGCTGACTCTGCCACAGTGGGCCTTTCGGCCGAGGCTCTGGTCTCGGGGCCGCGA
Source organism: Notocelia uddmanniana (assembly GCA_905163555.1). Lineage (NCBI taxonomy): Eukaryota > Metazoa > Arthropoda > Insecta > Lepidoptera > Tortricidae > Notocelia > Notocelia uddmanniana. The sequence goes on from LR991057.1 coordinate 6,327,292, forward strand.
CGACTTTGGACTGTATGGGCAGCTGTTCCCGCCCTTTTGTTCCGTGCCTCTCTGCGCATCACTGGACAGCCGGTATGGTTGGCCGGGTGGGGGCCCTCGCAGTTGGCACAGGTGGCGGGTTCGCTCTTGGGGCGCGTGCAGTCCCGCGCTGCGTGTGGGCCAGCGCAGCGCACGCATTTAAGAGGTCGGTGGCAGCCGTGAGAGGAATGGCGAAAGCCTTGGCAGCGATGGCACTGTGCGGGCCCCTTCTTCCCGCGCCATGCTTCCACCTTTATGTCCCTCATAAAGAGGAGCTCGTTGATCCCGTAGATCGCGGTGTTGTCTTTGGCGGGACCGGCGAGCTGTATAAAGTAGATACAGCCCGGTCTCCCGCCCCTCGCATTGATTTCTTTTATATATTCTACGGGATGCCCTCGCTCTTCGCAGGCGGCTTTGAGCTCTTCTGTGGAGGTGCCCACTGGTAGTCCGCGCACCGCCACCTTGAGTTTCTTTTCAGAGTCAAGCGAGTAAATGTGGTACTCGAGCTTGGCTCCTTTCTCCTCTAGTGCGGCGAGGTGGCGGATGACGCAACGGTATTCCTCTTCGGATTTTGGCTGGAATCGGATGCCGTTCCCTGCTGGTGCTGTGTACGGCGTCGATCCCAGCTCGGTTGCAATGCCTTTGAGTACCCCTGGCCAGTCCGGGAGTACTGGGGCGACTATGGCGGGGTACTTGGATTTTTTCTGCTGGGGCTGCAGGGGTTGCGGTTGCGGTTTTGCGGGACGATTTGTTGGTGGCTGACCGCCAACGGTTGTTTGCGCTGGCATGGCGGCGACTGTGGAGTAATCGGGCGCTGTTGTTGCCTTTGGCCCCGACTCTTGCTGGTGCTCTTGCGAGGGGGCGGGGGGGTGTTGGGACCCCGATGGTATATGTTGGGTCGGTGCTGGGGGGCGCTCGATCGGTTGCTGCGGCGGTTTGGTTTGCTGTCCTCCTGTGCGCTTGTGTTGACGCTGCGGGAGAGGGGCTTGTTTGAATGGTGGCGGCGATGTGGCCATGCACGGCCGTTTTTCCTCCTTTCTGACTGTCGTGGGGCTCTCCTCGTGTTTCCTTTTCAGGGCTGCCGAAGGCAGGATTGTCGGGTGGTTATCCCGAACGAAATCCAGAAAAGGAAGATCCTCTGGAAGTAGCTCGGTTTCTTCGCCAAGTAGGAAACCCGTTAGCCTGACATATGCCGTCATCCAGGCTTGAAGGCCTGGAGAAAAGTACTTCAGTTCCCCCAATCGGGCTACTAGGATCCGATCATGATCCAGCAGATCTCGTGAGGGGCCGGTAAGTAGGTCCGGCGGAATAGGCGAAAGAGTTCTGCCTGGTGCTGCGTCCTTTTCCCTCCATTGACTGGTGGGTGTCGGTGGTTGCTGGGGCGCTGGGGTTGCCGGGGAGGGTTCTACGGCGTCGTCAAATTGGTCGCTATCGATTTCCGCGACATTTTCCGACGCGATTTTTTCGTGGGGTAGTTGTGAATATTGACGTTCACAACTACCTTCAGATTTCAATTGCGGCTGAGGGGTTGCGGGGGGCCGCGGCTTGGATGCCTTCGACTTCCCTGCACGGTGTTCATGTTTTTCCTCCATTCAGAGGATCTGACGGGGCTCCGCGACGCACTACTGGCGGTCATACACCTGTCACTGCATATCCTAGCCCGGGGCATCCGTTTTAGCGGGACCGGGTTTGGCGTTTGCAGTGAGGGCAAAACCGTCAGTAGGAATTCCGGAAGCTAGGTTAATCCCCGCCGAACCTAAGTCCGGGTGCGTGATCACGCGACTTTTTAAAATAAAAAGTGAGCGATTCGCTGGTGGTGCTGGCGTGGTGCTTGCGTGGTGCGTCCGTACGTGGTGAGCTCGTGGCTGTCCTCGAATGCCGGGCGCTGCGGCGATGCGCTTTTATTAGAGCCGGGCGCTTGAGTGTGTGCTGTGTCGACGCGCGGATCTTAGTGTGCGTGACTTGTTTACGCGCTAAAGCTGGTCGGCGCGGTGTAGCGGTCTTGAGTACTACAGTAGTTTTTTTCGATTTATTTGTGAATTTTGGTATTTTTTTTTACTTGACATTTTTTTCGTGTTTTGTCGTGTTATTTTGTAGCGTTTTTTGATGTTTCTGGATTTTTAAAAGTTTTTTCGTGTTTTTATGTACTTTTCATCATTTTTTGTTTCTTCTTGTTTTTTTGGTATTTTTTGTAGCATTATTCGTGTTCTTATGCTTTTAATGTTTAATTATTTTGATATTTTAATTTTTTGGATTTTTTTGTAGTATTTTACGTGTTTTTATTTAATTTCCGTTATTTTTCGTGATGCTTAGCTATTTTTGGACGTTTTGTATTTTTAGATTTTTTTACATTGTAGTTTTTTTATTGTTTTTTTTTCTTACGTGTTTGAGAAAAGTACTATACAATCCTCGGCCGGAACAGGGATTGCAGGACTCGTTTTATCCGGCCTCGTCTACGACTCGGCCGTTTATCCCAAACTCGTCCAGCAATCCCTTACTTCACGGCCTCTGCAGTAATGTACTATTGACGTAGTATCAATTTACATGATTATTTTAGATTGATTTTTGCATTATAGAATGAATATAAACCAACATGCCCCCTCAAAAATTAATCTCTTATTTACACAATTAAAATAAGATCATCAATTGACAATATATTACTTCCAAGTGCTCGCTGGGGAATATACAATATGATCCAACATTTGTTGCAAGGATTAGGGAAACCCAGAAAAACCTAATCAGATCATTTAGGCAAGATTAGTATCATTATTAGACAGATTGATATAATCAGACAAGTTCATGTATTATGAATCATTAAACAATCTTAAAACTTATTCTAAACTCAATAAGTTTATTTTTTAATTTTTCAGTTAACGGCTTTTTCATCACATTCGCCAACTGCTTATCTGTAGGAACATACTTTATTTTTATTACATTTTTTTTAACTTGGTCTCGTAAATATGGTATTTGATATCAATGTGCTTTGAATTGTTGTGATAAGATGGGTGGTTGACAATGCTAATTAATGCAACTGTTATTGTCTTATTGTATTCATGTATTGGCTATGTGCACGTCTGAAACGTCAAACGTCAAAGGTCCCGAGACAATGTCAAAATTTAGAGATGTCAAATAATGACACATGAATATTTTATTTACTTTAGTAAACGAGAAAGACCCCGTATTGGAAATTTTACTGAAATAAATAAGAGAATAAATAAATACATATAAACGAAACGAATCGTAGGAAACCGTTAAGAAACCAATAGAAAACGTGAAAGTAAATTTGACAGTGGTCCCCGGTAAGTACACATTTCTGACATGGTGTGCGCTACGATCGCCTAGCTTACCCCCACCACCTACTTCGCACATAGCCAATAACAATTTGGTCGGTAATGTTTAAATTGATACTTTCAGTTAGAGACATAAGCCACAGGCTTATTTAAATGCTTCATATAAAGCCTTATAAATATTTAGCCTTTGTCTCTTTGGACACCAAGTAACTGTGCACCACTCAAATCATTTAAATACATAACCGATAATACTTTTTCTTTCACTACTACCACTGCCCCGCGAATCACAGTCAGCATACCCACTTAAAGGTTTAAAGGTTATCAACCTCTTTTCTAGGTTAATTTCAAATTTATATAGTACCTTTTGAATAACTTACAACCTTTTTATAGACATTGCCATAATTCTAGGTTATTGCTACAGAATATTAACAAAAGCACTCAAATCAGGGCGATTACTTAGCACAAGATACATTAAATATCCTATAATGTTGCAAAATAGCCCATCATAATTGGCTTTTGTGTTTAATGCCTCATAGTTTAATTTGGCTTCGGTGGGTAGTAGACACACGATTACATTCGTTCATGTTTTTACTTAATACTATCTGAATATATAAGAACTTTGATCTAAAGTAATTGTATCAGTATTTCTAGTTACTTTTTATATCGATAAATAATTTAATATCATTTAGATCCATCCTTTCATATTTAGCATTTAAGTAAGTATTTTTTTTATAACATTTATCGTTTTAACCAGCACATGCCAAATCGTAAACATATACTAACTATTATATTCTTGCAAATGTGCCCTTTATCTAAAATATATATACATCGGACAACGGATGAATTTTTTTTGAAAACTTTTTTCTTAAGCGATATCTTCAATACTTCAAAACAACCTCTTGCCCATATAACACATTATTTTAATCCGGAACTTTCATATAACGTCCTTCTTCTTTTCATATAAATTTCTTCTTTTAAGACACTCTAGCTGTACTAGCAACTGGCGCAAATGTTTCATATTAGTAAGGTATTCTTTGCTAAAACCCCTGGCTACAAGACGTGCCTGGTAATGTAAAGGTTTTCTTAATCAGTCACCTTCAATCGTTAAAATGTATTTACAATCAACTATAATTTTGCTTCTCGGTCTTGGTACTAGTGTCCAAGTATTATTGATTTTGAGTGAATTTAATTCATTCTGAACAGCTTTCTCCCACTGATGCTTATGGTCAAGGGTTTTAATATCATTTAACGATTTAGGTACTTTACTAATTAATTATTGTACACTATACAAATAATCATCAGTATCATCACCTTTTTTTTTATTTACATATGTGTACGGCCCTTAAGTCTGTCACTTCTCGTAAGTTCGCCTAGGTTTGACTCGGCTTTATTAACAGATAGCATATCAGAATTAATCTCAGATTCAAGTGATTCATTTCAATCAAATCTGCGAATTTTACTTGGACTGCCTTCATCACATCAACTTTTATATTAGTTGATTTAGGGATATCTGAAACTTGAGACTTTGAGGACACTGATTTTTGGCACAAGTGCACAATCAGTATTATCCTAGGAATAATCAAATTTACTCCCTTCAGGCTTCAGCGAAGGCCTGGACACAAGAAAATTCATCTCATTTTTATTCGTCATTGTGTATAACATCCCTGACAGTTACATATTTTTCGCATTCTGTGTTCCATACCTTATAACCATTTGGTTAGTAGCCAACCAATATGGCTCCCATGATTTGTCATCAAATGTTACTTTACTGGTTTTATTATGTAGGTACACAGTTGAACCAAAAAATTCAGGGGTAGGGGTATACTAGGTTATTTTTGTTATCTAGCCACATTTCATACGGTGTTTTAGACTGTTTTAAAGCCCTTGTTGGTGTTATATTGATTAAGTAAACTGCAGTCTGCACTGCTTCACCCCACAAGAATTTATTCAACTTTATCACCACACGTGATTACACGTGACGTGACGTACATCATTTAATTGTGGAGTCCTAGGTAATATTAACTGATACACACTTACCACCTGACGCACCCTTACTGATGTTATACACTTATCTATAGTTTCTTCTTCAGTAGTTTTTTTTCATTTCGGTAGATACATATTCTCCACCGTTGTTACAATATAAATTGACTAATATTAAATTAAATTTGGCCTCACCTTTTTTTTGCAACAAAATACTTGAATGCTGAAGATACATCCGATTTATACATTTGTCTATATACTTATACATATACAACACAATAATGTGTAACCTGATCAACAAATAAGACAAAATATTTTTTTGTTGTCAGTCACAGACGTCGCTATGCACTATAAATAGTGGTCGTTTAACATGACCCTTAGATTTATTAATTGGTAGCAGACGCGTCTGTTTTCCATTTACACAAGCCTCGCATAAGTTATCATCTAGAATAACCATTAGAAACTGTTGTATGTCTTCAATCATGTTATTTGCTCTCAATTCATGGAATTTTTCTCACTGATATGGCCTAGACATTCATGCCATAATTTGTAAATATTACTAATGCTTTGATATACTTGGGAAACAGCTTGATTTATGTTTGCAGGTAAATTAAAATCTAGAACAATCAAATTGCGGAAAGATTGATTTACCTGTCATGATGACTTTACCTTACCTTGTAATGCATACCCCTTGCTGATTAAATATTACCGTCAGAGCAGTCTTGGAAACCGAGAGCAGATTATATCACCCCTCGCGGCTGAACAGCACGTTCTGCAAGACACCAGAGACGCCGGAATTGATCACTTTAATACAGCGTCATTTGTAGTGGTAGTCGCCGGTCATAAATGCAAACCCTGAAAAATCGTCGGAACTCGATGCTTGATATATCTCAACAGTTTGATGGAATTTGATTTAGATTTCTCCTTTTTTTATTGTTCTGCTGGGGTAGGTTCACGTTTCTTTGTTCTCAACATTTAGCACATTTAATCTTGTATCATAGGCCTCATTTGTCTATTCAATTTACTGATCTAGCAGCCTTTCGGCTATTCCATTTGTTCCTCTGGAATTTCTTCATCAACAACATGAATCACATCCAATTCGCTGAATAACGATCGTATTCCAAATTCCCAAATACTGTATTTTTCACTTTTCACTATCAAAAGTTCTAATGTTTCGTTTTTGTTTAAATTTGTCCACTGTAACAGATTTCAAATCTTTTTATAATGGCACTTTTTCACAGCTTCTATATTTAGAATATTTTCACTTTGATAACTACTATTTACAGTTTAACGATCACTATTTTGCACTGGGCACCATAACCTATTAGAGGTTTGGCGCAATGGAGACCAAAGAAAAGAATATTGGAGCAGAATTAAATAATGAACGTTTATTGAACACCACTTGGAAGCAAGTATACGTCCGTACTGAATCAAAGAGGGTAGCGAGAGAATTGCCCTTTATAAAATATAATAGTGTTGCCAGATCATGTTTCAATTTGATTTGACGTAGTATCAATTTACATGATTATTTTAGATTGATTTTTGCATTATAGAATGAATATAAACCAACACTGGTCTGACTCTAATAGTATTATACGTCATTAGAAAACATTTGAACACCGCAATTCCAAAAAAATATAAATATTGCTACCAAATCAAGGCACACACACAAGGCACACAAATAAAGCTTCCGCTTACATTGTAAGTTATTACGAAATGGGCCGTCACTCGATTTGCGTGGTATCCATATAGCCCTAGTGCTATCATTTGACGTCTGCCCTGTCGCGTCTCGTGCCGCGAATGACCGACAAAAACAGTTGATCATCATCATATCAGCTGGAAGACGTCCACTGCCAGACCAAGGCCCAAGGATTTCCACAATGACCGGTCATTGCGTCGCCCTCATCCAACCGCTTCCCGCGATCTTGAACAGATCTTCAGCCCACCTTGCTGAGGGGCCTTCGCACACTGCGTCTTCGTCTTCCGAAGTTTGTAAAGTTTTGCATGTCCAAATGTTGGCGAGATGTACTGGTCCTAACAAAGTTGTTCCACCGTATTGTTAAACATGTCTCAAGCAAATAAAATTTCATTTCATTTACCATGCGTGGTCGCCATTCAATAATCTTTTTTCCCCAACGGCCATTGGTTCTACGGGTCTACTGGCAATCAAGTGTGCCCCGACCACTTGAGTCTTGCAACTCGTTAACTAACCTAAAGATACATAATTATTGTTATTACACAGATACAACATAACGCATTAGAGCCGCTAATCTGCCTTCCGTCATTACACTATTGCAGTTAATTATGAACTAACACATCGCCACGCAGCTCCTACTAATGGTAGATTTCAATTTAGGGAAAATATTCAAATATACGTGAATCGCCGAGCGAACACATTCCAAGTGTCAAAAATTATGTGTACTCTGTTAGTCCCTTGTAATTAAAGTAATTTAATAATATATACATAAGTTTTAGGGCAACAATATTACACAATTAGAATAAATCCCATAGTAAGCTTAGTATAAGGCTTCTGTTATGGGTAAACGACGATAATTGACGAAATAATTTATTAGATGTATCTAATGTTCGCGTACCAAGCGCTAACGTAGATGACGATTTCGTGAAGATTCGATCGAATCAGATTTCGTGAAACTGATGACCGCGCAAATGTGATATAAGGGCTCTTAAATAAAAAGAATACATCCATGACGCAGAAATAAAATTAAATATGCATGCAAAACACACCAATATTTGCCCCGATCGAGATTCCAACCCAGTACCGCCAGTTTCGTAGGTCCGTCAGTAAACACTGGGCTAACAGGTCGTCCAATTTAATGTCATCATATGATGGTGTACCATCCATCATTGTCATCTACTCGTATACCATATTCATTATACGTGGTCACGATATAAAACGGTCTATTTGTTGCAGACTTCTGACTATTTAGATCTTTTATAAAAATCAACTTACGGAAGAGCGGTGTTCTCTTAGCAGAAGTGTCTTGAACGCTTGAAAAGAGGCACCAGCACACTTATGTAATTTGTTGTTGCTATATAATAAACTTTTTTTTATATCTATGGAAAGAGATGACCTAGTTAAACGAAGGCCTCTGTTTCAGCTTCGCAAAAATGCTTTCGTATGTTCAGATTTTCGATTATTCTCCTCTACAAGTCACAAAGTTTTTCCAAAGTTTTTTTTTGTTCAAAGATAGCTTACGTTTATTTTTTTACTCTTCTGGAGTTATATTAATAAATATTTATTTTAAAAACACAAAAAAAAAAACTGAAAACATACCAAAAATACCTTTAAAAACAGTAAAATCAAAAAGTATTATGACTTATAACTTGATATTACCTCAAAAACTGCGTTGACCGGCGCTCTATAATCTCGTGGTATCAAGACACATTACTCGTACTTAAAGGTTTTACATAATGAAAGGAAAAAACATTACTTGATACATTACTTTAGATGTCGGCCTGTTTAGCCTAGTTGGTAGTGACTCTGCCTCCGAAGCTAGAGGTCCCGGGTTCGAATCCCGGCCAGGGCATTTATTTGTGCATTTATCACGGATATTTGTTCTTGGGTCTTGGAACATCCAAAGAATTCTATGTATTTAAGTATGTATTTATCTAAATAAGTATGTATAAGTATATCGTCGTGTACCCATAGTACAAGCTTTACTTAGTTTGGGACTAGGTCGATGTGTGTAAGATTGTCCCCCAATATTTATTTATTGTTTATTTATTTAGATCAAAATTTCTTCGAATAGAAAAAAAAATTGGAACACAGGAAGTTACTGCGGATGCTCTAAGTAAGCCTCTTTTAAATGTTTGCTCCTGTTACAGGGCCCCAACTTGTATATTTTCGTATCAGTCCAGTGCGACTGCATCCATTTATAAAAACAAATAATCGATAACTATTAAATATAATGAAACGGGTCACTCACGTCTTTAAGGTTGAATATCGCTCGTCATGTTTCAGACCGATGAGCACCTATCGCGGCGGCGGTTTTCTTAGCACTGCGTGCCCGTGCCCTATCCGCTCGGGTGTCGAGCACGGGCGGAGGCGGCGGCGGCGAGAATCTACCCTCGTTTTCTTCACAATTGTTCAATGCCGAGCTACACACAACAGTCACAACGTCACATGCTAAAGTCTCGTCCACACTCTTCACAGACGTAGTATTCAACACTGTTTTCCAGCTGGGTGGTACAGCCCATCCACAATCACGATTAAAATTCGGAGAACGACCAATTTGAATAGCCTCCCGCACTTTGCGCGGTACAAAAGACTTTTCCCTCGCTAATACGGTTACCTTATCGAACCGAATATTTATAATGTGATGGGCCCGAATCCAGTGAATGCTCCGCAACTGCAGACCCCCGAGCATCACGTTTTTTCATACTACGTATGTGTTCAGACAATCTAGTGGAAATGTTCCGGCCTGTCTCTCCTATGTAAGTCTTGCCACAGGAGCAGGGAATCATGTAAACACCAGGGGTGTTCAAGGGCTACTGATCCTTCGGTGAAAAAAAAATCAATAACTACTTAGTTTATCTAACATGAAGGTGTATTCCGATATTTACGATGTGAAACTCCTAATACGAGATGACTGGATTTAACGGTATAGCGCAAATCCAATGCTGGAGTACGCCGTATGTTGACGACAGCTACTGGAATCGTCTTAAAGCGCCTTTAGAGACAATGGTAATGGATTCCAGTGCAAATTATCTGTTGGCGGCGACCAGGCGTAAACACAAACAGCTTCATGTTGTGTTATCGCTCTGTGTCGCACCTAGTGTGATTGCCGCTAATCATCGCATAGCCATTCTATACTACTGAGAATTTGATACATAAATAACGATAGGCTATCCCTTAGATCATAACAATTGTACATTTTATTTGATAAAATATATTGTATTTGTATTTTGATAGGCATACCGCTAAACCGAACGGTTACTGAACTGGGAGGCTTACTTTTTAACCCGTCAAGCGTGTGGTCCTAACAAATTTTGAATTTCGAACCTAGATTTGTTATAGTTATAGTTGAAATTACTATACTATACATTTTTAATTGACGTTTCGTTCCACGGGTTAAGACGCGGATGAGATCAAATTTTTGGCTTGTTCGTTCACTAGCGGTAGCGCAATGCCGCGTGCTCTTCGCCCACGTATACGATTTACAAGTCATAAACCAGAAAACTTTTTTATTTTATTTATTAAAAATGGGATTGCTCTTGGCCAGCATCTAGCCAGGGGGCAAAGATGAGGCCGACGATGAAGCGAGCTCACCCAGGAGATGCCTATTAACTCGTGCCTTAAAAAGGTCCAGGTTATATGAACTCGGAAATACAGACGCCGGCAGAGAATTCCATACCTGATGATTTTTGTAAGAAACACACTACACGTATAAATATATAAATAAGCGAACTTCTTAGTTTGATCGTGACGTAATTGTTTTATTTTTAACCGACTTCAAAAATGGAGGAGGTTCTTAATTCGTCTAAATATATATATTTATGTATTTATGTTCACCGATTACTTGGAGACTAGAGGACCGATTTCAAAAATTCATTTTTGTTTAAAGGGTGTGTTTTCTAGACGGTACCATTGTCACCAAGTCTGGATCTGATGACGAGATCATGGAAAAATTGAGGGAACTCCTCAAATTATATAGCAGGCAGGGCTGAGTGTGAGTATGGTAAAGTTAGGAGGCAGTGTTTTTTGTTAAAAATTTACTTGTGTTAAGAGTCCACAGTAACCTCGGTTCTTCATACAAACGTAGTTTCGCTCTCATTTTAAAATGGCATGCTGGAATCGTTTGAAACTTTGTATACACAATGGGATCCGGTATATCCACGTGGAAAAATAGTTTCTCTCGCTTGAAATTATAATGGAGAAAAACTACAGCGATTATTAAGGTATTTATAAATTCAAAACCTCGCTGTTTTTTTTCATTCCAATTTCTAGCAACAGAAACTAATTTCCGACCTAGATATGGCGGATCCCATTGTGTATACAAAGTTACATGTTATTTCAGCATGGCGTTTTAAAATGAAAACGAAACTACCTTTGTATGGAGAAACGAGTTCGGTCGAGCGTACGGGGGACTCTTAATTATTATCACCTTGGCAAGCAAGCAAGTTAAAAAAGTAACGACATTAAAGGGTTTAAAGAGGATTTTCAAATGTACCTTCACATTTTCTTTTATCTAGAATTGTTAAAATCGTGTTTTAGAGTTTGTTGTCTATTTCTTTCACTGTATAATGAAAATGAACATATAACTTTTTTGCTTTGCCAAAAAAAAATTTTTTTGCTAAAATACTGTTTGCGTGAAGGCAAAGTCGGTCCCGTCAGCGCCTCATTTTACTTTTACTCATTTTTTTCTGGCAAGTGATGCCGCCCTCAGGTTGACATATGTTGAATTTCCTTTTTACTTTAGTTTACACTAGCTTTTGCCCGCGACTTCGTCTGCGTAGAACTCATTCTTGCTTTAGAATTATTTGTTTTCCCATACATCTTTCACCCTTCTTTACATCCCTTAAGAAATGATTACATTGAATATGAAATGTTCTTTACCGCGCTCGGAAAATTTTAATAGTAATCGTTTTTTCAAAACGAATCATCATCATCATCATATCAGCCGAAAGACGTCCACTGCTGGACATAAGCCTCCCCCAAAGAGTGACACAATGACCGTTCCTTTGCCATCCCCATCCAGCGGACACCTGCGACCTTCACCAGGTCATTAGTCTACCTTGTGGGGGGGCCTACCCACGCTGCGCCTTCTGGTACCTACTCGCCACTCGAAAACCTTTCCTCCCCAACGGCCAACGGTTCTATGTGCTATATACCCCGCCCACTGCCACTTAAGTTTAGCGGTTCGGTGGGCTATGTTGGTTACTTTGGTTCTACTGCGGATGGCCTCACTTCTGATGCGATCACGCAGAGATACTCCCAGCATAGCCCTCTCTATTGTTCTTTGGGTGACTTTGAACCTTCTTATGAGGTCCATAGTAAGCGACCACGTTTCAGTGCCATATGTCGTCACTGGCAACACACACTGATCAAAGAGCCTTGTCTTGAGACACTGCGGAATATTGGACGAAAAGATGTGCCGTAGCTTCTCGAACGCTGCCCAGCTGAGTCGGATTTGACGATTTACCCCTTTCTCGAAGTTGGCCCTTCACTAACTGGGTACCTTGGACCTAACTGGACAGTCTGTCCTAGGTATATAATCGTCTGACAACTTCAAGTAAAAGTGTCCGTTTGTAACGGGAGTTGGTGCTACGTGCTCGTGCTTTCAAAACGAATGATTAAGCTTAGTTATATCAAATGTACCGATTCTAGACGAATGAGGCCCGTAAAATATTGCATGTACAATGATAAAAGTCTCGCTACGCAGTTCTTCCGTAAAACGTCCCAACAGAGCGGGTTCTTCATGTAAGCATGATGGCCGAAGGCCGTAAGCAGAGAGGCAAAACATGCAAGGCGAAAGGCCGAGTATTCACACAAAACGGGCTTCTTATGTAAGGTTGAGGGCCCAAGGCCTGAAGCAGGGAGGCGAGAAACGCGAGGCCGAAGGCCGAGTTTCTCAACAGACTGGATTCTTTATGTAAAGTTGATGACTAACGGGCCGAAACAGAGTGGCAATGCATGCGAGGCCGAAGGCCGAGCATTCAAATAGACCGGGCTCCTTATATAAGAATGAGGGCTGAAGGCTCGGAGCCGTGTGGCACGCATGTAGGGCCGAAGGCCTGAAGCAGAGTGGCAATTCACGCAAGGCCGAAGGCCGAGAATCCCAACAGAGCGGGCTCCTTATGTAGGGCCGAAGGACTGATGCAGAGGGGCAAGGCATGCGAGTCCAAAGGCAGATCATTCACACAGAGCGGGCTCCTGATGCCGATCATTCACACAGAGTAAAGTGTAAGGCTGAGGGCCGAAGGCCCGAAGCAGAGCGCCAATGCACGTGAGGCTGAAGGCCGAGAGTCACAATGCCTAGACATATAAACCGATAGACAAACACACACGAATTATTAAAACTGTTGAAATGTGTTCTGTTTCGATGCTAAGGGCCCTCCAATCGCTCCATTGATTTAGCCAATATCTTCAATGTACAGATTTTCGACCTTCTACAGCTGTATTATATGTATACGGATAAGCATAAATCCAGGGGCCTTTCAACTCGAAGTACGAATTTTTCTATGGAAATTTTAGTTTAACTTGTTTGTACCAGATGTCACTGGGTGCTATCTCTATCGCACTTGCATATTGAAGTGACTGGGATGCAGCGGTTGTGCGGTTAGTTCTTACTAAATACACAACGGCGCTACGATCTATGTGGAGTATTTCACTGGTATCTCTATCTCAGTATATAGATTGTAATTTGTGCATAGATCTAAGGTGCTTCAACCGTCAATGTTGACGATTGAGCTGCCCAGCCCAAGTGATCTCTTATATCAAACAGTTATTATAGTGTGAAGGGTCACCAATTACGTAAACAATAATACACGACAAAATTAAATTGTACACTGACGATACAAAGACTGCATTGAAGCAGCTGTTTTTGTATTTAAGCATATGAAAACAAACAATTCCAAAGTATCGCAAATTTATTTTGATTTACACGCAATAATAGACCTAATTGCTAAAAGGTTATGCTCAAAAATAACGTCATCAATCAGAAGGAATTATGATATTTCGGCTTTGACATATCGAAAAGTCAGCTTGTTTACAATACGTCAAATTCTGCTATCGCTTACGTTAAAATTATTGACACGCCGTTATACTCCCAATTGGCTGAAACTTAAAGCTTATAATGGCTTATGAGGATTTAAATCACCCCGTTTCATAGACCATATTTGCACCCCCGATTTCATCCCTTTGAGGGTGATTATCGGGACAAAAAGTATACTATAAGTGAATCCAGATTACATACTGTTAGTATACAAAAAATCATTTTGATCTGTTCAGCCGTTTTTGCGTGATTGAGCAACAAACATCCAAACATCTAAACTTTCGCATTTATAATATTAGTGGGATGTATGGAGTGCTCTCCTAAAAGCTGGTTATTTGACATCATTACAATGTAGCGCCTTAAAAAACACGTTAACATTTAAAATTATATTTATATAAGTACACCATATAAGTATAGTTTTTGAGTAAAATGCCTGTGACATATGGACAAAGAGACATATAGACGGATATGACAAAATTAGAAGAGTATTCGACATTTTTGCTACGCAATCCTCACAAAAGAAAAACACATTGACAGTATTACCATAATTCATGTATTCTATGAAAAATATAATACAATTCTCATAGAAGATAAGAAGTTCTAAAGCTCACTTCGATTTAGGTGCTTCAGTAGGAACAGTCTTCGGCACATTGTTAATGCTACTGTTAATAAAAATTCCACAACCAGTAAGAGTCTCAGTACTAATAGACGCCTCATAAGGCACTACCACTTTGTATGGAACAGAAATCGTTAACTCTTGGTTACTGTAATACCACTTCGCTGCACTGGCATGGGACAACTCCGGCAAAACTTTCACGTTCTCATACTTCTTATACTCTTCTCTTCTTTCTGCTTTGATGTACAGCACTCGGTGTTTAAATTTCACTTCAATTGTATTTCAATTGAAATTTGGGAGACTAATAATGAGATTGTAGGTATCTTTATGGTACATTTCCTTGGAAGTCGTCTCTTCATCATGCGAGCAAAATGTTTTTGCTTTATTGTCAAGCTCGGCTACATCATTGGCAATTATTTCTTACCGTGACTTTTTGAACCCGTACAATCCCGTCTTGTCTCCAAGCCGAAGTTATTACGGTGATTAGCAATGTAATTGTAATTTTGCTGCTTGCAGATATTTGGGAAATTGATGCACAAATCAAAAGGCTCCACTAACTTGAATACAGCGATAATTAACATCGAACGGCGCATTTTGTACCTCGTCTCTCTGCAAGCTGCGAAGTTACTGAATTGGGAGACGTTCACTTTACTGATATCAGTCAGCATATACATCCAAAAAGACATATGGTCCTTAGAAATAATATGTGCATATTACATGTTTGATGCGTGACAGTAGTTCAAAGGTTACATGCAGGCAGATAACAACAGAATACACATATTATTAAAAGTCTATTAAAGAGCTGTGAGTACAATGTATTGTATATCTTAAGTAACTAGCTAACTAAGCCCTTTGCTTATAAAACTTAACAGACCTATAAAACCTTAAAAACGAGAAAGTGCGACGCGAGGGGTTTGTCGAACGAGTTGTAAAAATCGAAGTGATTATGATGTACTGTAAATAATCTTGTAAAATCCTTTGTACTGATTACACAAGTAAACAAATACGTGGTTTAAAATCAGCTTATTCAATTGGATGTGTAGATTTGGTACTGAACTTTTACTCGTCTTTGTATGCTAGAAGAGAAGGTACAGACCCTATAAGTAAAATAATTGATTGGGGATAATTATTTAGCTTCACTTCTAAAGTAAATAAAATATTGGCGAGCAACTCGTATATCGCTATTACGGGGATCCAATCCAATTACAGTAAAACTTAAAGTTTATGAAGTAAAGTTAAAATACTTAAATCTGATTTTATAAAGATCCATTATACCAAGTGTTAGATCAAATTAAGGTATTACCTCAATACATTTTATAAAAATAGTTTATGTTTCGTAGGAATTCTTGGAAAGAAATCAACAAGCGTAACGCAAATATTTAATAAGTTTTGTTTTAGTAAAATAGTAGTCATTTTCAATATATTTATAAAGCTTTTGTTTCATTTACACAATGTTTTCCGTAACATTTTCATGCCCAGCTGAATTCGAAAACCTCACGTCGATTTCAGGTGCTTCATTAGGATCGTAGTCAGTCTTGGGAACATCGAGGACATTGTTATTAATATCGTCTCCACAGGTAGTTGGTGTCTCGGTTGTTACAGCTACTTTATAAGGCACAGCAATAGTTAACTCTTGGTTACCATAGTACCATTTCGCAGCACTGGTGTTAAGCAATTCTGTCAGAACTTTAATGTTCACATATTTCGTCAATTCGTTTTCTTTTTCAGCTTTAATGTACAGCACGCGATGCTTGATCTTCACCTCTATAGTGCTCTCATTGTAATTAGGAAGACTTATAATAAGCTTGTACGAGTCTTGATCATAAACTTCCTTAGAAGTGGCATCCTGGTGTTGGGCGCAGAATGTTTTAGCTTTGTTGTCAGCTTCTATTATATCGTTGGCAAGCCGTTGGAAGAATCTTTCATCACCATAACCGTTACGTAGTTTATAATCTCGGTGATGTCTGTGACAGACGTTTGGATGATTGTTGCACCAATGATGAGGTCGCACGAAGTTTAAAAAAGCGAGAGTTAAAACGACTCGATACATTTTGAACAGCTTCGTTCCAACGCGGAATAATAGTGACTGAACAGAAGCGCGCGGTTACTGATAACTCTGTTGACCTATTAGGAAGGTTACTAGCTGATAAGAAGAGCGAGTACATTGCACATTTAAGTTGTGTCTGTTAATGAACTGTTCATTTTATTGTTGTTCCAAGGGTATGCTCCAAATAAGGTCTGATCGACGAGGTCATAGATCTTGATTAATTGTAGATAGACCATGTTTTTCTGGCATATGATGAGAGAAGGCTTGACCTGTGCAATGTGCATGCCTGCGCTGTGCCTTGGTATAAATGATCGCTTTTTAGGCTTCCGTAGTCAACTACGAACCCTTATAGTTTCGTCTGTCTGTCTGTCTGTCCGTCTGTCTGTCCGAGGCTTTGCTCTGTGATTTTTAGTGATAGAAAGCTGAAATTTGGTATCGATATATAAATCAATAAAACTGACAAAGTCGTAAAATAAAATCCTAAAAAAATCTTAATAAAATCCTAAAATCCTAAAAATATTTTTTTACGGGTATCTCCGAGCCCTACACGTAAAGCGGGGATGATTTTTTTTTGCTTAAACCCTATGGTGTGGGTTATTGTTGGATAGGTCAAAATGAATAAAGGTCTTTATCAAAAAATTTTTGCTAAAGTGAATTTTTTCGGAAATATTCACTCCAAAAGAAACGAAATTGTGTCCCCCCTCTAACTTTGGAATACGGGTCCAAAAAATATTGTAATTTAGCTTAATAAAGACTTCCGAGCCGTATTTCCTTTATCTTGTTATTGATTTTTTGAAAGTAAGTTCATTGGGCAACTACGGAACCCTACACTGATCATGGCCCGACATGCTCTTAGCCGATTTTTATTTTAAACTAAAGTGGTAAATTAAATGTATCTTACACGTTTTTACATAATCCTAATAATATGAACAAACCATTTCATATATGTAGCTAGAGTCAAAGAAATTAATACATGTATATTTTTACTGTCGTCAAGGATTAAAATTCAGTCCAGTTTCCTTTAACCGTAACAATAAATAAATAAATATCCAGGGAAAATCTTAAACATTTCGAAATAACCCCATAGTAAGCCCAATATGGTTTGTGTGGTACTATATGTTTTGTGTGGTTAGGTTTGTGTGGAAAAATATACTTGTGACTCTGTTTAAAAAAAAAAGGTGTTAGAGCAATAGAGCATTGAATATTTTGACGTTTTAGAATAATGTTTATCTCATCTTAATTTCAATTTAGTATTTTTCCCCATTTTTGAGAAAAACACTACTTATATTAGCCTCGCCTGTAATGTCAATTGCAGGCTTCGTATTAATTAAACGGACTCCCAAAGTCGTCCGTTTAAAACTAATACTCAGCCTGTAAAATGCCTCGTTCGATACCTCTACAATAACGTACTATTTGTTCGTTTATTGCACATCAGATTGCAGTGGTATATTATTTATTAACGACAGTGATATATCATGAATTTTCAAATAACGAATCGTTTTGCTCGTAAATCTTGATCATAGGTTTCAAATAATTATGTTTAGGATCCAAAGATGCAGCTAGAGCAATTTCAGCGTTAACTTTTTTCCCCAAAGCTGATAACCCGGTAGCGGTCAAAAAGGCAGCAGAAATGCTGCTATCTTTTCCCCCGCCGGCCGCTGCAGCAGACAGTACGCGTTTGTTATCTATTCCTATGTCCTTTTGGACACCCAAACTAAAAGCATCAGCGCCAGCTGGGCTCCTGGTATATTTCCACCATCTTTATTCTTGTCAGAAGCAATGAGCGAAGCTAGAAGTGTAACCAGCGGATTCATCTTTAAGAATTTGACGAGACGCTGATTGACTTAATTCCGGTAGCTTTATTTATTTATTTTATTTGGAGATCCAAAAGCTGTGATATTACATTAGACAGTAAAGTAGACATAGAAAGCCAATTATATGAACACATAGGTAGTGATATGATATTGACTAATAGGTTCTAAATGTTACACCCTAACGTAACCACACATATAAGCAAAAAATAAAGATATAACACAAATCCTGGAACTGGAGTTCTCACTAACGCATTGGATTGACCAGCTATATTTCTTCCCGCGTCAGCATTGCTACCAGCAGATGCTATGGAGCTGGAGTCAGTATCGGAACGTGTTTTGCCATAATATATGTTCCGCCAGCGTTAGACCCAGTGACAGTATAGTCTTTTTTAGGAGTTGCAGCAGCACCAGCTTTAGGACCTACAGCAGCGTTTACGTTTGAACTGGGACCCGAATACCCGCCGGTATTTTTGCCATCTTTTGCATCAGTTTTTTTTTCAATTGTAAGTACTGCTCCAGCAATGTCATCACCAGCGAATAGTCCAGATATACCGATGATTCCTTTTTTGCTGTACATCCCAGTATCTGTAACATTCAATCAATAGCATTAGAGTCTATTACAGACTAAAAGCAATGTCAAGTAGGGAGACAACGTCTTTCGTGGCTGTGTAACATTAAGTTCTAGGGTTAGTGTATAATATTAAATATTAGATTTAACAAGTACCCTTAAAAAAGATATGCACATTTGACCATTTGGTCAAAGGGCTCAATAAGATCGAATGTATGTAGATGATTAAAAAAAAATCGTTTTTGAACGATATACTAGAATTGTTAAATAAATCAATGTATTAATTACCTCTTACGGTGTCAGGTGAGTGATTGCACCATAAAAAGAACCGACGACAGGATGCTGAAAAAAGAACATAATGAATACAGCTATTGTAATGATAATTTGACTCATAGCAGATTAATAACATCCCATTTATATTTTAAAAAAATACATGACACGTAACTCAATGCATTCTGAACGGCGATCGCCCCGTTAAGATCCACCACTTGCCACAGAATGCCATAAACTGAATTCAACTCTTACGGAATAGAGCCCCAGGTGATTAATCTGACTGATTTATTACATTGAACTCAAACTATTCATAGAGAGCCTCATTGCGTGTATAGCGAGTGCGCAAAACACAATGTACAATGTAAAATTGACTTTATTAGATTGCTTTTATCAGTATTTTATTGGAGATAGGCTAGAATTTATCGCCATCTCTCGTTGTGAAGTGACGATGAAATCTAAGGTGAATTCGCTGTCTAGAAAATACTTGTTCATTGGCGACTTGAGTTTTTTGAACACATATTCAGGCAAAGATTTCCACTCCTTCTCGGTTCGAATTTTAATGTGGACAACAAGACACTTGGTCCTGGTAGCTGGAACTTTTACCATATAGCGCTGGCATATTGTTTGATTCACTGTTGTGGTTATCCAGCCAGACACTCTAGAGATGCAGATAAAATAAAATAAAAAAGTCTAAACACTCACTGATAGGCGCATCCTCGACAGTCATAGATAAGGCAAGTAACACAGCCAAAATTCGGAACATGGCACTGGATACCCCATCAAGGCATAAGAACAAAACCGTGAAAGACTGAGTCAGTAGCGAGGAAATAAAGTGTTTTATGTGCTTTTACTTTTATTGGCCCGATAAAACCAGTCGTTATTCAGAGGTCGTGAACGAATGGAGTATTTAGAGTAATTTAATGTTCACGATTTTAACACAAATGGTATTATTTATATTATTGGTGTTAAAATCTTTATAAGTAGCATCGTCGGTCTCACCATATTTGTAGATGGTTGCTTTAACATCATGTTTAAACTGCCATATAAAATTTTTGACATGTGAAAGCGACGAAGTACCCTAGTCAAGATAGACTCGCATCACATACACACATATCATATCACTCTTGCATTCCCAATAGAGTTAGGCAGAGCACGTAGGCCGCTTTCCAACAGGCGGGCCGTACGCTTGTTTGCCACCGAAGTGGTATAAAAAAACGTGCAGTTTAATTTTAGTATCACCATAATGTCACCAAAATTTCTTCACAGATCGAGAACTAATCCCTCATACGAGTAAGATTAGTGAGTCATGATTCAGTGAGTGGTACAAACAATGCTACTAAAACTAAACATTAATTAAATTAGCTTTATAGTAATTTTTTTTGGAGCGTCAATTAAAAGTTATCTTTTAATTTTCGGAAACAGAATAAATATTCTAATATTTATTCTATACAACAATAAAAAACACTTTTTTTGATTAAACCATTTATGATAATAATTTTTAATGTTTTGTTTTAGTTACTTTAGGTTTATTAGTTAGTATAACTTTTTTATTTTCCCTTTTCATAATGTTTATTGATATTAGTTTAATAGAGCTAAATTGCCATTTTTAAATGGTGATCCCACGAAAACCATTTGTTTTTGAAAAAAAAAAAAAATAAACGTCAATATTCATTATATTTCAAAGGGTGTGGACGATCCCAAAACACGATTTAAGAAAATCGGCTAGATCGAAAAAAATCGCAAAGCGACGTCTTAAAATAATCATAATCATCATCATAATGTCTTTTTTTCAACTGAAACATGTATAATTAAAAACACAGTTCCAACATACTCAAACCTAAAGCATAGACGATTTATATTACACATGTGGTGAATATATTAAGTCCGCCTTTTGTACGATAAGGTTTCTTTAGTGCAATAAAGATTAAATAAATAAATATATTTAATTTCATGATAAAATTCCTCATCATCTGCTTGTATGTATAGCAGGTATATAGTTTCACTTTCACTCCGGCGCAACTAGACGCAGAGAGACGTAGCCAAGGTCATTGACGCTTGTCAGCCTCTTAATTAGATCCCCAGATTGGAACCCACTTCCCTTTTATCACTGTTAAACGCTTCCCTTTTATCACTGTTAAATTCCCTGAAGTGATCTTCTCACAAAGAGAGAGAGAGTTCAGTCGAGCGTGCGGGAGACCCTTAATGGGGGCTCCGACTTGTACTGATTGATTCACCTGAGGTGAGACGAAGTATAAAGTGAAAGCGTTGTGAATAACGCCTCTGGATCAAATGCGTACATATGTGATTTGCTGCTGGTAACTTTGAAAACACGCTCCCCAAATAGTGTTTGAGATAGCGCAGACACAGCCATTTGCTTTTTTGCGTGGGCGGCTAAAACGAATGTGATGAATATAGTAGGTAGAATACGTCCAGTTCATTTCGTATTTATTTTTGGTTTGACAGATATTTGTTTTGTTTCATTTAGGCAGGATTAGGTTACCCAGGACCAAAGGAATTCAGAGCTCCAGCTGAGCTCCATTATTCGGTTCGTGGAAATGTTGGAGAGCAGCTTTGAGTGTTGGAGTAGGTATAAAGGAGGGGGCAATTGCACAAAAGATCGCATTTGATCGAAGTGCAACCGCAACGGCCCTCATTTACATAAGATAGACAATAAATAAATATAAATATTGAGGATATTCTTTTTTTTACATAAATCAAACTAGTCCATGGGTACTAGACGAAGATATATTTAATAGATAAATACTTAAATACATAGAAACATCCAAGTCCCAGGAACAAATGTCTCTGCTCACCACAGAAACAAATGCCCTTACCGAAATTCGAACCCGGGACCTCTAGCTTAGGAGGCAGTGACACTACCAACTAGGCTAAACAAGCCGACAAGATACGATAAGATTTAGCAGAAACAAAAGAAAGCATACGCCGGTATTTTTCATCAACTATGCACATGCGTGGCATGGCAAAAGCCCCTTTCTCTATATACATTTTTGGTACTCGGCATGAAAGTTTGTGATACGAGTATGCAGGCAGGAATGGGCTGCGCCCTGTAGCCGGGGCATAGAATACGGCTACGGTGTCCTCTGCCTGTCGTAAAAGGCGACTAAAAGGAGGTCCTTGGGGTCGAAGACGGTCGCAGATGGAGGCTGCGATCGTCTATTAAAACTGACGGTGGGACCCACAGAGGTGTGACTCTAGGGCGGCGCTGGTGCGTTCCGACGGAGATCCCAGAGCCGTCCGAAATGAGTTGAGGAGGACGATCAGGGGGTTTTTAGTCGGTGCAAGTCCGGCATAAAGGTCACTTTTCTTTGCAGTTGACTGCACTTTTGGTTAGAATTTTCATACTTAGCAGATTCTAAATTTACGTCCATCTCGCTTATATTTACTGAAGATACGTATAGTAGCTATATACGGTTTGACGAAATGGCTAATTTTGTTGGAAAACTATTTAATAAAGGAATCATCATCATCCTCCTAGCGTTATTCCCAGTACAGTTGCATCCTGAAGGATGCCTGGGGTCCGCTACCTAATCCCAAGAATTGGCGTAGGCACTAGTTTTTACGGAAGCGACTGCCATCTGACCTTCCAACCCGAGGGGGAAACTAGACCTTATTGGGATTAGGCTTGTCAAGTGAGTGGGCAACTTGACTGTTAGAAGTTCTCAAGCCGCCCGGAGGCCTCTAACTTGGCTTAACGACTGCTATCATAGACAGCAACCGGGATCAACGGCTTAACGTGCCTTCCAAAGCACGGGAGCGCTCAGTTAGTAACCACTCAAAGCGGTCACCCATCCAAGGACTGACCTCGCCCGACATTGCTTAACCTCGCATACCGCACGCGGTACGCGGGCGCCGCTGGACCACGAACGCTCCTAATAAAGGAATGTAATTTACAATCACTTGCAACAGAAATATCAGTTTATAAACTAAGTAGGTAGCTGAAGAAAATGCCTTCGACACATCTCTGAACCAAAGTTGACATTGCATTATAAAAACGAGCTCAGACAAGCTTAGCAGAAGTCTCAGTGCCAGTCTGTGTTCCGGTAGGGTTAGCAGTTACATTATGTATTTAGGCTGGGTTGCACCGACTTACGATCACTGACTAGACTGATCAACGTTAAATATGGCGCCGGCAGCTGTCATCCCATAGAAACTTGTCAAACTTTCCATACATTAAAATTTTAACGAACACAGCTTACGATTACAGACGAATTGGTGCAACCCAGCCTTAGTCCAGATTATTTAGTCTGATCCTGAATTTTCAAAAAGATCCGGATCGTATATCAGTTGTATTAGTGGCTTTGTTTTCCCTTTTAGAATATAAATCGATTTTTCATTGTATATTCTAAATAATTATTACTACGATTTTTTTATTATTATTGACGTTCGAATTATGTAACGGTTCACTTAAACATGCTTACCTATTCGCGACGTATGACTTATTATGTTAGTATAATGGAATGTATAAGACAATTTAGGAGTATTTAGTACCATCAATATGATTTACGCATAGTCCCGACAAAAAATCCTTACATATCCGGAAAGATCCTGACGCAACTCTCTGTAAGCCGGATTACGCGAAACATCATCCGGGTCCCACTGCCCCGGGCACTGTGCGGGCACAATGGGGATAAGGATATTAACACACATCTGCCGTGTGCAGAGAATTCAGTATCCAACATATTCCTTGAAACTATAAAACAAAAGGGACGGCCGATCAACTTGTTGGTGTTAGTCGCAAGCTGAGTAAGTCAACCAAACTCACGCATGTGATGGGACCTACCGTATATAACAAACTACCCCAGTCCATAACGGTTGACCCAGGCCTATTTTTTTTGGCTGATATGGGTCCGGAAATACCGCAGGCGACAGTTCATTCCACAGTTTAGCTGTGCGAGGCAGGAAATTTCTGGAGAAACGCAGTTGAGGACTGCCAACCATCTAAGTGGTGAGGATGGTGATGTTGCCGCGTTGGGCGATGGCGTAAAGAAGCGGCAGGGATTAATTCGAACAATTCCTCAGAGCACGCCCCGTAATACATGCGGTAGAAAATGCAGAGCGAGGCTACATTTCTACGCAGCGCCAAGGAGTCAATTCGATCCGAAACGAGCTGGCAGCCGACGATTCGAGTTGCTCGCCGCTGGATGCGGGCTAGATGGAGCGGCCTATGCAGCTTGAGATTGAGACGCTGGCTTGTAGAGCGCCCGTTCTATACCTACGATGAATTTATTGCATACACCTAATAAAATAAGAGTAAAATCCGTTAGTTTCATTGTATGTAAATTGTGTTATGATTGTATATTTTAAGGGTTTTATTGAAATTATAATCCCTAAATATTATTATTTTTTACGAGCTATTTTATTTTTTTCTGCTTTTTATATAATCTAGTTTTAATAATAATTAATACTGTTTAAAATTGAAATCAATTGACTTTGCCCTCTCAGATCATACAGGCCAAATTTTAAAATGCCCGGTCAAAAAAACATGTGTTCTTGCGCACTGGTATAAGAAACAGAGAGACTTGAGTCAGGAAAACTTTATCAAATTTAGAGACCGCTTACAGGAACTAAAATTTAATGGAGTCTATATGGCGATCAATGCAAGTGAAGCCTATGATAGTTTTGCGGATCAGTTTGAACTATTGTATAATTTATGCTTTCCTATCAAAAAGGTAAAAATTTCGCCTGTGCTCAAACCAAAATGGATTTCCAACGGAATAAAAAAATGTTGTAAACGAAAACGTGATTTGCTTTGGAAATATAGATTTTCTACAGAAGATAAACTAAAAAATAAAGCAAATTTTCTCGATTATTCCAAAAAACTAAAAAAAGTCATAAAACTGACACAAAAAGCTCAAAACGACTACTATATTAAACATTCGAGAAATAAGACAAAAGCATCGTGGAATGTCATCAATAAACACAAATATAAAAAAACAGATTGATAACATCACGCGGATACTATCCAATGGCAAATATGTTTCATCCCCTTCAAAAATTGCCCAAGAATTTAATCGCTATTTTATTGACCTAACGCGTTTGAGCGCAGACAAAATTACAAGTAATAATCAAGTTAGACATAGTATAAGTAAATCTGTGGTATGTAATATACCTAATTCTATATTTATGAGGCCCACAACTCCCAATGACATTCTAAAAATTGTGAACTCGTTAAAAAATAGCCACAGTACTGGTTATGATGGTATTAGCACCAAAGTTGTTAAAGCAGTATCTCATATTATATCACCGTTGATCAGCCATATTGTCAACTTATGCATCGAAAGGGGCGAATTTCCTGACCGGTTAAAAATAGGCATAGTGAAGCCGCTTTACAAAAAAGGTGACAGAGAAGACATGGCCAGCTATAGACCTGTGGCACTTCTTCCTATTTTCTCAAAGGTTATTGAAAAAGTTATTCATAGTGGTATCTACGACTATTTTGACAAAAATAACCTTTTTGCTCAAGAGCAGATAGGATTTCGTAAAGGCAAATCTATCAACATGGCTATTTTTAAATTAATGAATGTAGTTTTAAGGAATGTAGATAATAGAGTCCCAGTTTCAGCCCTATATATGGATATGTCTAAAGCGTTGGATTTTGTTGATCATCGCATACTTCTTGATAAATTATATACGTACGGTGTTAGAGGTAACATACATAACTTGATCAAATCGTATTTAAGTAATCGTAAGCAATTGACTGAAATAAATAAAATATGTTTTCAAACGAAGACTGAAATTACCTATCCATCGAAAATCAGACAAATTAATTATGGCGTACCACAAGGGAGTGTTTTAGGTCCTCTATTATTTATCATTTACATAAATGACCTACCACACGCCATAGAGTACCCAATAGTCCTTTTTGCAGATGATAGCACCATACTTTTTGCTTCAAAAGATACAGAATCTTATGAGGATGATATCAATGAGACATTAGAAATTGTAATTAACTGGCTTACTAATAATAATTTAAAAATCAATTTAGAGAAGACGAAAATCATGACATTCAAGCAAAGATCAAACAACGCGCACAATTTAAACATATCGTAGAAGGGACAGAATATTGACGAAACTGATGTGACAAAATTTTTAGGATTAAGTGTAGATAATAAGTTAACATGGAGAAATCAATTTGAGATTATATGTAAGAAACTGTATCAATTTTCGTATGTATTATATAATTTAAGAAAAATTGACAATGAGTCAGTAGTTTTAACAGCCTACCAAGCTTATGTCGCCTCGACACTACGATATGGCATAATCTTTTGGGCCAATTCTGTTGATAGGGAAATAGCTTTTAGAGCACAAAAGAGGTGTATTCGCTCATTATGTGGCATCCAACAATTAGACAGCTGTAAACCCTATTTTCAGAAATTGCGGATACTAACTCTTCCCTGGCTTTATGTGTTTGAGGTTGCAATGTTTGCTAGATGTAATCTTAATTTATTTCAAAGTTTTAGAAGTACGCGCCTTAAATATAAAATAAATGGAACTTTATCAAATACTGCTTTATACCGGAAAAGCATTCTCGGAATGGCCCCAAAAATTTACAATAAGATACCGAAAGATATTGTAGAAGTAGAAAATATGGAAGGCTTTAAGCGAAAAATATTTGAGCACCTTGTAAAAAAAGCTTACTACACCATAAATGAATATTTGTTAGATTGTAATTAATGGGCCAGAACACTGATCCTCCATTAATTACTACTAAAATTTGTATGCCTAACGGCCCAGCATAGTGATACTTAAAACTATTGTAAGATCTTTGTGTACTTACCTATGTTGTACAAATAAAGCATTTCATTTCAAAAATTCTGTTGACCTGTAAATAAGCTTTACAAAATAAATGAGTATGAGTAACTTTTACTTTATTCACTTTAAGGTACCCTCTAAAACTTTTTTTTTACTACTTTTGCAGCTTTCTAGCACTAACAATTAAAGAGCAAAGCCTCGGACAGACATGGCGAAACTATAAGGGTTCCTAGTTGACTACGGAACCCTAAAAAGCAAACATGCTGACAAACTGAGAATCTCCTTCCTTCTATTGAAGTCGGTTAAAACTACCGAACGGATTTTCACCAGTGGACGAAGTGTTTCTCGAGGAAGGTCTAAAATTGTATGGAAATTCGATGCAAAGTAATTTCGTTTATGTGCTCTTGAGATTTTTAGAGTGTGTAACGAATAACGATAAAAGTCATATTTTTAACGCAATTCCCACAGAAACCGAATTCCACGCGTACAAAGAATCTAGTCTATAAGATATTTGTCAGTCAAAATACCCTTTTATCCCTGAGCGGCCTTTGTAGTAATGTATTATTTATATTATTACAGTCTTATACCTCCAAAAAAACTCCTGAAGAAAAGAAAGTACGACGCCAATCTTTTCAACCGGCACAAAGAGCAACCAATAACTTTTAATCCAAGGTTCTGTGCTTCTGTGTCATGCCATCGGCTCACCACTGTGATTAGACGGTGAATTTTATTTCGTACTGAATTAGTGTTTGGGTATATATGGTAAATTATATGTAGGTCTATTCTGTCTACCTATTGTGAGGTGTGTATTGTACCCACTAAAACGTGAATGTAAAAATACGCCAAGTTCTCAAAGCTACGAAAAGTGGGACATACATAAATTCGAACGTGAACTTACGCCTGTATCCCCAAAAGGGATAAGAAGAGAACATGGAGTTTGATGAGGTTTAAAGTTGGAAGCCCATCGTCCACAACACACCTCAACCCGGTATATTCGGTATAAATTTATTATTTCATAGAGCTTGGTTTTTTCTTTAGCTTGGTTAACTACCTATCAAATTCGAGGAGTCCCTCGATTCCTCCTTGTTACCATCAACAGACCTGCACCTAATTTATATGGGACCACTTTGAGAGTACCTGCTTTGAAATAAAAAAGAATTATCTAACGTGGTCAAGAGTTATCGCGAAACATACAAATATATATAAAATAGTTAACATACAAACAAACTGGGAACCTTCTTCTTTTTCAATAAAAAACACGGAAACAATAAAGGACCCGGGTATGTCCTAAGACTACCAAGACCACCGGGGGATAGGCAGCAGCACTCCTGGAGTGCGGTGGAGTTACTGCGATCGCCAACCCGCATGCCAAGCGTGGAGATTATGGCATATAATATACCCCCCGTGAATTTGGGGGAGGCCAATGTCCAGCAGTGGACGTCCTTTGGCTGATATGGTGGTGGTGGGGGTCAGTGTCAACAGTCAGTTGAGTCAGTACCAATTCAATTACAATACCCCGTCTAGTGAGGGATCTATACGACATCAGTAAGGTCAAGACAATTAAATAGTACCACATATCAAATCCGTCCCACTAAGTCAGGAAAACGCCTAAAACTGTGAAAATCTTAATTTCAAGTTATGGTCGGTTGAAAGTATGTAGCACTTTTATTTTGCAAACTTGGCTGACACACTGTCATGTGTCTAGACGTTCCATAGTATCAACAAAACGTAACAAACGTCAGACATGATGGATAGTCTAGAGTGCCCGTGACGCGTTGAATTAATCAACACAACAATATACCAGACAATGGCAAATAACCCGAAATAAGCTATCGCAAGTAAAATACAGAATCATGTCGGGCTTTATAGAGGCCCAATATATACAAGTAGAGAGTACTGTACTTTTAACTGTATCCTATATAATATCCTCAGAGTTTCCTAAAACACTGTTAGCCTCATTCAGATGGAAAACAAAAAAATATGTTTTATTAAAAAGTAATGATGATTTGGTTTTTGTTGTATCATTTAGGCCGCCGAACCATTTTAGCGGAAGCAAGGAGCATTTGCTATCATACAAAGCTAAGCTTTTATCTATGTATTTATTAATGTCGATATTTATTCTGTTAAATAATTATTGCTTGTTCGAATGCTTTCTCATACGTTCTTGCCACTTGTACATGTTGTTCAGTAGATCTGCCATACGAGTATAAAATCTCCTCTCACTGACTCAAAGGTTAGCTGGAAGAGATCCCTTAAAGGGATAAGTTCGCATTTGTACAAACGTCTGAAATTAAGTTGATTTTTCTTTTATGTACCTACTTGATTTGTGCAATAAAGTGCTTACTACTACTTTTTATCATCATCATCATTATCATCAGCCTAAGGACATCCACTGCTCGTCATAGGCATCTCTCAAACAGTGCCACAATGTCCAGTCCTGCCACCCCACATCTCTTTATACGTCATGCATAATATTAGTTTTTTGACGCACAAATGCGTCTATAGGCTAGAATATCCAATATACTAATTATTATGGCTCCTCTACATGATGGCGCATCCTGCTGGCACACTAGGATGGGCCAGCGTGTAGAGAGGGTAGTGGTGTCGGAGGGCTTATGGCGCGGCGGGATGGCGATGGGATGGCCGCGGTGTCGGTTTTTTGACCGCACATCAAAGGGAGTGGGCCAGCGATGGCGGTACGCATCTACACGTGGCTCATTCAGCAGTGCGGGGTCGACCGCGGTTGAGTGTAGACGTTCGTGCTGTGTATCTTTTTAAATTGAAATGACGTGTACGTGGCTCAACACGAAACAATAAAGTTTTTGGAATTATACCAGGGAGAAAGCGTAATATGGAACCCCAAAAAAAAAACGAAGGTTCCCAATAAACGTACTTTAAAAAAAAATCAATAACAAGCATGAGGAAATACTTTCGCAGCGTTTTATACGTCTTTTACTAAGAAGGGAAGAGTTTTTACGATAACTCAAAAATGATCATGTCCGCTATAGTTTTCATAGAAAATCTTTATTTTTCTTTTGAAGCGAATATTAAATATTTCCGGAAATATTCACTTAATCAAAAAATGAAAAGGTAGATGTTCAAAATGCTTTCAATAGTATCGACAGAGCCGCCCTGTTGGCACAGGCCCGCGAAAAAGCACCTACTATTTTCAATTTTATTTGGCAATGCTACAGCAACCCTTCAAATTTACTCTTTAATGAAAACCATATCTCCTCGGCCGTAGGCTGCCAACAGGGGGATCCACTTGGTCCAGCTCTTTTCAGCTTAGCTTAAATAGTGGCTACCATTTTGTGCCGTTTGGGGTTGAGACCTTGGGTCCGTGGGGGGAAAGCGCCCATAGCTTATTTAAAGAATGCTCCAAACGCCTGATGGAGGTAACGCGCGACCGGAGGGCTGGGTCATACCTGGCACAGAGGATCAGCATTGCCATTCAACGTGGCAATGCTGCCAGCCTTCTAGGT
This sequence comes from Notocelia uddmanniana, assembly GCA_905163555.1. Taxonomy (NCBI): domain Eukaryota; kingdom Metazoa; phylum Arthropoda; class Insecta; order Lepidoptera; family Tortricidae; genus Notocelia; species Notocelia uddmanniana. Next base: position 6,357,888 of record LR991057.1, read on the forward strand.
ACGCTGCCCTCAGAAGGCGATTTAGGGCAAATCTTTTATTTATAATTATTATTAATTTAGTTTTTAATATTAGATAGTTTAGTTTTTATTTTGTTTATCCTCAATTACTTAAATCAAATAAAAAGATTTTACGTTTTAAAAAAAAAAAGAAATCAAAAAATGTTTGATGAAGGCCTCTTTTCATTTTGAAAGACCTATCATACAACATCCCACACCATAGGGTTGAAGCATAATAAAAAAAATCATCCCCACTTTACGTGCAGGGGAGGTACCCTTTAAAAAATGTTTTTATAGATTCTTTTTTACGACTTTTTCAGTTTTATTGATTTATATATCCATACCAAATTGCAGCTTTCTGGCACTAACAATCACAGAGCAAAGCCTCGGACAGACAGACAGACAAACGGACATGGCGAAACTATTTGGTAGTGTTCTTTTCGATATTGTAAGCAAACCAATTAATCTACGCATATGAAATTTTGGTATGTTAATTTTCATTATATAATCTAACAAACTGGGATCGGAAAACACGCAAAGTGAAAAATTTCTCGATAGTTTTTCGTTCCAAACTATGGTCCATTTTTTATTTTTTTGCTAATTATTCCGGAACTATAAGCATCCAACCTTTGAAATTTTCAGAAACGACGGTAATGCTATCTATCTAGCAAACTGGGATATATCATTTTATTTACTTGTGTAGTTTATTTTATATGAATTATTTTATAAATTCGGGAGTTATGCCGCATACGCCTTTATGTTCATGAGCGCCATCACTGTCTTTTGTCTCTTTTTTTACGCGCGAAAGCAATTGACGCTATCTCATCAAGACTCCGCCTACAGACGCCTGTGGCTTTTGCCGACGACGGATGTGTGCCAAAATTGCGGTGATTTCGTAAATGAAAGCGGACGGAGCACAGCAGAGCAAAAAATCAATGGAGTCATCATCATTGACAGTTTTAAATTTGGACAACTATTCTGTCGATACAAGTCGGTCAGTAGTCAAAAGCTATTTATGCCTGTATATATATATATATATATATATATATATATAGATTATGTAAAGCATAAACTCATATCAAAAACATATTAAAGAAAACGCATCATGTCAATATACGTGTCTAATAATAGTAATGAATAGATATGGCGATTTTTACACATTATTACTGAACCGAATTAATCGCGTACAACTGAAATGCATTCGCCTTTTTTTGGGTCGGCTCGTGACCACGGATGTTGTAATACATTCGAAACGTCGGCCAAACCTCCAAAAAAGGTGAACACATTTCAGTTTACGCGATTAAGTCCCTTTTACCAATAATAAGGTACGGCGATACTTTTTTCCTCAGAATTGATTCTAAGGGCTTATTGTCCAACGCGCTTGAAATCGCCACGTGCTCGTTTTGTCAGGTTTTGTATGGGCTGACAATTAGCATCGAAAATAGTCACACTGCACAGTCATACAAAAACCCTGCTGTTTTAGACAATATTTGTGGTGATGATGAAGAGAAGATGAGAAGATTACATCATCATTACAGCCGGAAAACGTCCAACTACTAGTATACTACAATATTTATATATTTCTAGAAAACTTTATTATGATTAAATACTTTATACTTTTTTTTCAACTGAATGTTTGACATCTTATTAAAATACATTCATGTGTTCAATACATAGGCACCAATACAATCCTTTTCTTAAGAGGGCGCAGTACGTTCGGAGTGGATCGGTTCTCCATACAAACGTATTTATGCTCTCATTTTAAAACGCCATGCTAGAATAACATGAAAATTTGTATACACAATGGGATCCGGCATATCTAGGTTGAATCATAGTTTCTGTTGCTAGAAATTGTAAAATAAAAAAAATACAGCGGCTTTTTGAGTTTTTTACGGCTTGTATGAAAACCTTAATAATCGCAGTATTTTTTCTCCATTATAATTTCAAGCAACAGAAACTATGATCCGACCTGGATATGCCGGATCCCATTGTGTATACAAAATTTCGTGTTATTCTAGCCTGGCGTTTTAAAATGAGAGCATAAATACGTTTGTATGGAGAACCGAACGTACTGCGCAGTCTTAAATATTAATTGTATCACAACTATGTATCTTAACGCAGAATTTCACGACTGACACAGCAATATCTAGACACGCGGCAGCGTGTCCTGCCAAGTTCACCCCGGGAACTGGCGGACAGCACCCGTGTCTAGACACGCGGCAGCGTGTCCAGCCAAGTTCACCCCGGGACCTGACGGACAGCATCCGTGTGTTATTTTACACGAACCGTTTGGAGCCACTTTTGACCCCCCAATAACTCCAAGTCTATTTAACATAAAAGAATGAAATTTGGTACATGTATTAAGATCCTTTAGAACAACTAGAACCTCAAATTTCATAAATATAGGTGACATAATTATTGAGATATTAAAGTCCAAAAAACAGCTTTTTTACCACTGACTGACTGACTAGTAATCAAAAACCTAACCCACTTTCAGGTGACCTAGAAAAGTGAAATTTGGCATCCAGCTTGGTAATTGTGTACATACACCCAGAAAAATCAGAAAACTCAAATTTTTCATTAGTTTTCTTATTATTATTAGTTGTTACCTCAGAACTCCATCATTTATTAACCGATTTGGAAAATTCTTTTTATGTTTGAATTGGTGTTTTCGGGGTGGTCATCAGGTCAGAGTGTAAGATTTGAGTCAGTTTTCTTAAATATCCTACAGCTTTTATGGTATTATAACATACTGCATAGAAAACTGCCAATTTAAGGCTCAAAATGCATTAAGCCGTAGTAAATTAATATTAATGTAAACAATGTAGTGCCGGACTTGCCACCATCTCAGAGAATCTACGGAACTTGGCACCCGTTTAGATCTCAAATCTTTTGTCGGTGAAGAAGACAACCTAACATCGCATTTTCTTAATATTGAACTTGGCTCCCATTTTCACATTTATGTTTTTGATGGGATATCATCACTTTTTGTCAATCTTCGCCAAATGGTGCTTTTTAAGACCGAATGCACGAGTTACTTTACAAAATACCCAAATCGCTATAGGTGCAAACATTTGAAGAGTTCCCTCGATTTCTCCTGGACCCTATGATCAGATTCTTACCTGATATCTATGGGACTACCCCTGAACTATACCGTTTCAAACAAAAAAGAATTTTCCAAATCGGTTAATAAATGACGGAGTTCTGAGGTAACTAGCATAAATCATAATAATAAAAAACTAATAAAACAATCACTATTTTCGGATTTTTTCTGGTGTACACACACAATTATCAAGCTGCATGCCAAATTTTAGCTTTCTAGGTCACCTAGAAGTGGGTTAGGTTTTTGATTACTAGTCAGTCAGTCAGTGGTAAAAATGCCGTTTTTTGGAATTTAATATCTCAATAAATATTAAAACTATATTTATGAAATTTGGGTTTCTTGTTGTTCTAAAGGATCCTAATACATGTACCAATTTTTTTTAATGTTAGATAGATTTGGAGTTATTGGGGGGTCAAAAGTGCCTCTAAAGTTCTAAACGGTTGGTGTAATATAACACACGGCTGCTGTCCGCCAGTTCCTGGGGTGAACTTGGCTGGACACGCTGCCGCGTGTCTAGATCGTGACTAGAGCATTCGCTCGTGAAAAGTACCATTTGGTGAAGTTTGACAAAAAGGAATGATATCCCATCAAAAAGATAAATGTGAAAATGAGAGCCAAGTTCAATATAAAGAATATGCGACGCATGGTTGTCGTCTTCACCGACAAAAGAATTGAGATCTAAATGGGTGCCAAGTTTCATAGATTATCTAAAAAGGTGCCAAGTCTGGCACTAGATTGTTTACAGTAAAATTAATTTATTGCGGCTTAATGCATTTTGAGCTTAAACTTGGCAACTGTTGGTTTGATAAGTGGCACGTGACGTCATATTGTAGGAGCCTTTTCAGAGGCCACTAGCATCGAGCTAGGTTTATCCTTTGTTTGTTGACCAACTACAATAATGACATTTGATTGTCATCAAAAACTACAAAACAATAGTTAAAGTATTTCAAATAAAAAAATCTCTATTCATTCTATGTTCTTGCTCCGCTTTTTATTTTGATAACTACACGTGCCGCACATTTTAGGTTGCCTCGTCTTAAAAATAACGCTACCGCTTCGACGTCCATCTAGCAAAACGATTCGATCACAACTGAATTTCCCCATCGTGTAGTGGCGTTCAACCATCGCATGGCCATAGCGCTGGGCCATCATGTAGAGGAGCCATTACGTATTGTACCACAGGTGTTAAGTCATTTCATTTCAATTATTCCTTGCTTTGTGTGTACAATTAAAGGTCTTAAAAATAGCAACATGTCCCAACACAACCCTGTGAGGGCATTGCAATATAATACGTATGTTACTCGTAGTAGGTATACATGTATGTTGCAAAAAATTTCATATACTTTAAAATTCTACTAAAATAAGTCTATGAAACACCTTATAAAGGCTTGTCCACAATACCGACCATTTCTGCAGGGTGGCTTTTGATTAAAAATAACTGGGTCCTTTTTTTACGAGACAGTCTGCGCTAATTTTTGCCGATGCTGCTTCGCACTGACATTTCACTCCAACGCGATTCACAGTGATCATCGTGGCGGGGCTGCAGTGGCACAGCAGTGGTCCCGCGTTCATACAACAGCGGACGAAAATAAACAAGTTGCAATAAAAATATGATAGAGTGCTAAAGGATTTATTTCGTTATGTTTGTTCTATACTTAGAAAAACACAGTCTTTCGGTAGTGATCTTTTCATTTTTTCCCTCCGTATTTGCATTTTTCAACATTATTATCTTTGGTAGTATCTATCCATAGCTCAAATATAAACAACATACGTGAGAATGAATAATTGATTTCTTGGTCTTAAACAAAATAAACAAAACATGAAGTATTTTCACCGTAAAACTAGAATGAAGTAAAATGACTATCACCAAGACCTTCGGGAGTGTTCGGTAAATTTATCATAAGAATATTAAAGTTCATACTTTTTGCTTCAAAAGACATATAAATCATCAGGGTCAGGGGGTTCGCGGGGTCTCTAAAGGAACGAAGTCTCTAATTTTCATAGGTTATTCCGACGTGATGCGTAAAACAATTATAACAATAAAACGAAGCATAAAAATCAAACGTGTCCTTTAAGAAAATACAAAATATACCTCCTTGAATCTCCATTATAAAATTTAAAGACACTTCCAAAAAAAAATAGTAGAGAAAATCATCCGTAAACAAATCAATGTTTTAACTGTTTTGTGATAACACGGTTCGAGTGCGTGCGGTATGACAACTTCCGATGAATATAAGTGGACATTTTTGTTCCGACACATGTCAAATAATTTACGTTATCTAAAACTACATGTATTTAGCTACCCTCCTTGGTAAAAAAATAAGTTTTATAGTTAAGCGACTTTTTTTAATATTGTCTTGTACTGGGACTACTGTGGGCTGGTGCCTAGAGACGAAATAACACACCGTGCTGTGTTACAACAGCGGGATGCAACGATTTGAGTTTTTTAGATGTCAAACAGAGGTTGTGTTAGGACTAGGGCACCGTATGTAGGGTCAGTATGAGCATATCACCCTACATACAAAAATACAAACTCAATACTCCCACTCAAATACAGTATGTACTATGCGCCGCTGTGCTACTCGATTCACCGGCATAGCATGATGATATAACTATTTTTGCCCTGCCTTCTTTCTAAATCATAACGAGGAGAGATAAAAAAATAAAAGAGTTAAGATAGAGTATTTTTTAGAGAAGTCTCGTTATGACTATTTAGACGGATTATATTTATCATATCACATTGTGAATGGTACAGAGGTTAGAACCATAAATATGACAGCCGCCCGAGCGGGGATATTATAAGGCCGCAATTAGTTTGGGGATAAATTACCTGTCATTATATACCTTGACGTAAGAATGTATACATATGAAGAAAATATTACCTCTTATCTAATTCTAATAGCGGCTATTAGGTAATAAAATAACTGCATGGGGCGCTAGTCGGGTAACCTCCACGAATGTCTGGGCTCTTCCAGTTCCTGTGGACCCTCGCGGGTCTGGGGGAAGGGGATGAGCGTACCCTCTGGAGGCAACGGTAAGTGATTCATCTTCTGAAGGATCGCTTACCGGTGCTAACAATAACCCGGAGACGGGGTCGCTCTACATGTTTTTCTGTTTTAGCAGACGACATTGTCGATGCGATCAAAGGAGGGGATGGTGGCAAGAGGGACAAGCCATGCCGTATGCACAGGCATACGTGAGCAGAGGACCCGTAACTCTGACTCTGGCTGACACTGTCAGGCCGGGGCCAAATGGTAGCTGCGAGAAGAAAACCTCAATAAAAAAGTTGCAAGGGGACCTGAGGGGATTTGAATCCGGGGCGTGCCTTGACCATCCCGTGTAGCCGCCACTTAGGTATGCTGCGTGATGGGCATACCCTGGTGGTTTTGCAGACGGTAGTCCGGGTGTTTCCCGGGAGTTCGTCATACCCGTCCTAGTTCCCCGGCTAGGCGGGATGCGTAAATGCATTTCCCTAGTTAAATAAAAAAGGTAATAACTGCGCTCTTGGCGCCTACAACCAGCTCTTAATTCCAGGTAGTTTACGGCGTAAACTGAGCGGCGTACGGCGTAGGTGCCCAGTGGACAAAACCGAATAGCAAATACTCTGATCGGCTTATTGCTTCGGATATCGCAAACAGGGGCGCAATTCCGTATCGAATAATATATTTACCCGGTAGCAATATTTGTGCACCTAACCGTGTAACGTAGGCGATCTGGGCACGATACGTAGGCACTAGCAATTACCTTTATTCGCTCCTTAAACAAGCGTACACGCTGCGTATTGTGATCTGAACAAAACTGTAAAACCATACGTCCAAGCACTTCCTATAGCCATATTAAACTCACGTACATTGCTTTGTACTTGGTTTGGTGAAACAACAAGGACAAAAGTCACGGTGATTGGCTGCAAACAGAACGCCTTACTAGGTAAATAAAGCAATACACAACGTCTACAAATATGTCTGCGCTTTGAAACTTTTATTATATCAAGCAAATAAGACTCAAAACTGTGTACATAATGTTGAGTTACAGTCCAAATGCGGTATAAGTCACTTGTGCTCAAACAAGCGACTTTATTGCAAAATTATAACAATATGGAGCGTTGTTTTGGGAGCAATTTCTGCTTTGTACGGTTCCGTAATGCTTAGTTAAACAATGAACATTGTTGGAATTCGATGTAGGCTGCGGGCTGACGACTGATAAAAAAACACTTAAGGCGAAGGGGTAGGCAAGCTCTTTCCATACAAACTTTGTGCACGTTTTTCTTCGTCAGTGTTTGCGCTACAGTTATCATTTTTGGTTAATATGCTTATTTTTCTGTTAGCTATGACTTGATGTTTCTCTTTTCTAATTTATTTTTTGTGTTTTTTCATTTTTTTTAAATAAAGCAAAATTTCAGCATCAAGTTCTGCGTATTATCTAATATATACCAACAAAAAATAATATTAATTGCTATAGTGCCAAAACTAAAGAAAAAAACTTGCACAACCTTTGTATGGAAAATGGCTTGCCCTAATCTTCGCCTAGAAGTTCTGGTTATTTGCACAGCTCATTTACAAATAGTATTTGCATTAAGCGAAGTATGAAATATGTAGTAACAATATTTATATAATACAGAGAGAAAGCATCAAAATATTTAAACGTAGGAAGAAACACTTTTCTTTCTATTTCATACATAACTCATAAATTTTACTTCCAAAGACTAACTAGAAAATATGTATGTATGTATGTATAACACTTTATTGCACAAAAAACAATAACAATCGAAACAAAAAAACAAAATGTAAAAGTACAAAGGCAAAATAAATAAAAGCCCACGTAACTCTTAAACTGGCGGCCGTTTCACGGAATTCAAGCAACGTTGTGGAAATTTAATAACATTTTCTTGGAATATCAAATAATGCTAACTGTTATAGCATCATATTGTGGTGACTAAGTACCTAATAATATTTAGTGTTTACACTTGTCATATTCGAAAGAATGTTTCTTACGCCTGTAGTGAGGAGGTGAGGAAGAAAACTTGGTTTTTGTTACCTTTTCAGATTTCATCAGTAAGTATCGCATTTTCGATTGTACAAGGACTAAAATATTTTTTAATACAGTTGCTCAAAAAGTGCTACTTTACGTAGCTGTTTAGCGTGCGGAAAGTTGGTTTTCGCGCACTAGTGCTTTTCACTTTTCCAATTTTTTTAAATTTATGCTTTATTCCAATGCATGACTCCTTATTGCTGGGTGTTAAATATTAGTTTCCTTTAAACGTCGTAATCAACATAAAAACCTACTGTTAATATCAGAATACGAAAAATATACACATTTCATATTTTATTACTTACCTCTTCATCATTATAACACGTTTATTTTTTAATATTGAATATTGAAAAACCGTTCTTAATAAGTTGTCTGAGTGGAACGGAATAGCTGCCGAAACGCCTGTCAAAGAAGAGGCGTTTTTACTTACTGCAAGCATGTTTTAAGTTTCTAAAGGCAACATTCGATATTGTTTTTATAAATATTACTTGTTGTTTTTCTTATTTTTTCGCAACTGTATTAAAAAACGTCGTTCAATACACGTGCGGAAATGTCATTCTTCACTCGTCCCAAGTCTTGCCACTCGCCTGCGGCTCGTGGCATCCCTCGGTACTCGTGAAGATATGACATACTTTCCGCACTAGCATCGAAATGTACTATTTTTTGCAAAGTGTCCATGAGGCGGAGTAGAATATTCATTACCTCCTGGTGCTCCAGAGGGGGTCATTAAATTACGTAACGTTTTCAAGCGTGCTTAAGCTTGATCTATATAACTGTCATTTTCCGTACTTAAAATGTCAGTTAGATAAATGAAGTTTGACGTTACGTATAGGTCGATTCACAAGAGCTGGCGCGGAAAACGTAAGAAACTGTCAATAATTTCATAGACATTCCACGCCAGCTCTTGTGAATCGACCTATAACCAACTTGCCTCCTCCTAGTAGACAGTATTTAATTTAATCGTACATTACGATACAAATGCAGAGAACAGGAAATTCGAAACGCGTGGTGATAAATTAAAACACGACCGAAGGGACCAGCGATGGCCTGGGTTATGTCACTATGTTGATTTTAAGGGCATGTTTGGATTGCGGTTTATTGGCAATTTGGCATGACACCTATGGTTTGAAATTCGTATTTTAAAGCTTAATATCATGCAAAGTGTTGAAAGCCATCCATTTCAGACGAGATTTGTTTAAGTTTTTTTAATAGTTCGCGGCTCAAAATGGGTGGTTTTACCCAAGTTAAACACTCTGCTAGATATTCATTTTGCACACGAGGAAACATTTTTAGAAATAAATCGAAATATGCTAAAATATTTTCTAAATCAGTCAAATCCTATCGAATCAATTTAAAATTGTTTGTGTGTGGTTCAATTTCGTCGGTCCGCAGTGTACGGGTGTTGTACGTTGCTAGGGCCAGGAGTCGTCGGTGGTGGTAGCCGGACCTTTGCCGGAGATTCTTAGCACCCCTGGCCCCGCTAGTACCCTGGCCGCTACCAAAACCAGGGCACGGGGGCCGCCGGAACCTCGGGGCCGTGGCTTTATTGTGTTATCCATAGGGGGTAAATGCCATAATCGCCACGCTTGGCATGCGGGTTGGCGATCGCAGTATATCCACCGCACTCCAGGGCAGCTACAGCACATCTTTTCGTCCAATATTCCGCACTGTCTCAAGACGAAAGTCTTTGACCAGTGTGTGTTGCCAGTGACATATGGTACTGAAACGTGGTCGCTAACTATGGGCCTCATAAGAAGGCTCAAAGTCACCCAAAGAGCAATGGAGAGGGCTATGCTGGGAGTTTCTCTGCGTGATCGCATCAGAAATGAGGCCATCCGCAGCAGAACCAAAGTGACCGACATAGCCCTTCGAATCGCTAAACTTAAGTGGCAGTGGGCGGGGCACATAGCACGCAGAACCGATGGCCGTTGGGGCGGAAAGGTTCTCGAGTGGCGACCACGTACCGGAAGGCGTAGTGTGGGCAGGCCCCCCACACGGTAGACTGATGACCTGGTAAGGGTCGCGGGTGTCCGCTGGATGCGGGGGGCGCAGGACCGGTCATTGTGGAAGTCTTTGGGAGAGGCCTATGTCCAGCAGTGGACGTCATTCGGCTGAATGTTGATGATGATGATGATGTGGTTCAATTTGCCGGGAACTGCTGACTGACGTTAATAGTGTTTGTGTTTGGACTATTTATGGAAGCAGTCCTGAAGCTGTTATATTAAACAAAAGATTGCTTATATACATATCACTTACGTATGTTTTTTTAATTTTATTCACAGTACATACCTATGATGCTACTTTACAATCAGCAGATTACGTGAATATGTCGAAACACTCGAAACTTTAAAGACTGTAAAACGTTCGATACACATGCAAATAGGTAATTCGCAACTCGTGTCGATTTAAAACACTCCCTTCGGTCGTGTTTTAATTTATCACCACTCGTTGCGGATTTCCTGTTCTCTGCACTTGTATCGTAATGTACTATTACTGCCATTGCATATTTCATTAGAAATTACTTTTCAACTCTAGGGGTGGCAAATTTCACCCGCTTCTTATTACTTTATTATTGCATTGTTTTTTTTTCTTATGATTGTATTAGCTTGATGTAAGTGTAAACAATAAAATTAAATTAAATTTAAATCCATGCAATAGAGTTAAAGGTTGAATCTTGGGTAAAAACTTAAAAAAATACATGTATTGATTTTCGCCCATCATCAAAATCACCATATATTGTTTGGGTTAAAGTTTGTTGCATTTTAGGTTCTCTATCACCTCCTGCCAGGAATACGTCGAGTTAGCAGTAACCCTGTATAATTATGTTCATGCCAAATTACAGCTTTCTAGAACTTATTGCCCCACCCCGAAGTCGATAAAACGATTCCATGCTATAAAACCTAAAATAAAAAGGTTAAGACGAAATACAAAAAACTACAAATCGGCATTACAATAAATCATACGCCAGCAATTCAGTGCGATCTCAAACTTGGGAATACCAGGATGATCGCAGGTCCGTAAAAATGAGCGATTACGGTCAAAGCACCCCCAAACCAGCCCAACCTGACCCCCCGTAACGAGCAAGGTGGGACTCCACCCTTGGGAAAGCCAAGATTGAGGGATTTTTATCACTGGTCCGCACAGATTTCGTCTGTTAAAGCGATCATTTCTAAGCAAAATTTACAGTCTAACTATCTCTGTCAGTCTTTGCCTTTTGCACACACCGACGACAGAGACAGCAATATGGAATTTTTAGTCCAGATTAGGCCGTTTCAGTTCGCTTTTGAACCGGAAAGGATATTTATGACAGTCGTTAAGATGATATGTGATATTTGAATGTACTATAATAACGGGATTCACGCGTGATATGACATGTAATGGTCATTTAAATTCGCGTTTTACACGTTAGGATGAATGCCGTAATTTTCAGCAAATGATTTACACTAGACTGCATTGTATGGGGAGGGTAGAGGTACAATATGTGGACACATATCAACTCTCTTCAACACGTTTTAATGAACTATTGTGATATCACCGTCATAACATGTGCCATATTATAGCACCCAAAGGAGTAATTGAGTGATGAGCGTAATATTTTCGAGGGTGTGTAAGGTTGAACTAAATGTTCTAAATTCAATAAACTACGGTGTTTGCCTACGGTACGGTACCGTGATAGGTACCTAGCTATCATGCAGGCTACCTTCATAGTATAAAAAAGTAATTTACTACATACTTCGGATTGCTAAAGACGGATGAAAACCAGCTCCAACCTTAATAAATAAAACATTTCTGTCTTCACAACAAAAGGTGAATAAAACAGCCGCGCCCATTTCGTGGCAACGTTGGTTAGGAATGTTTTTCATTCCATTATTAGCCAATACGCCTCCATTTATCACCAGTTTTTAAGCCATAAGACTTAATAATCTCTTTACGCATTTCTCAGCCATCCATTTTCATCACTTTCTTTTACAAAGGGAAACTTCGGCATTGCCAAGTTCATTGTATTTCATAACTTATTAGAGCCCCACGAGAGTTGCGAGGTTCGCTTTCCACTTATTAGAAGCTATTAGGACATTTAGCGGCAAGGTAACTATTGGGTGTGCATTCAACGAGCATCATTATGTCACTGAAGTGCGAAGATAAAACGTCTGGATCTTATTTTTAAAATAACTCAACAAAAAAACAAGTGAATTCAAGTAATTCCGCCGAAAAGAAGATTAAGTATTGTGCGAGAATTTTGGTCGAAATGCGTTCTAAGATTGTTATTTTGTTTTTAATCTGTTTTGTGGCAGTTTGTAACGCGTTTCCGGAGACTAAAGGCGTCGAGGCGAGAGGAAAGAAAAAGAAAATCGCGTTGTTCAGTAAGTACTTATTTTAATGTCTAAATTAGTTTTTATTTAGGATTTATGATGTAAAAAGTGTCCTGGAGGAAGGTAGCATCATATTTTTTATTCATTACTAATATACTTACTTATAAGACTGCGCAGTACGTTCGGTTCTCCATACAAAAGTATTTATGCTCTCATTTTAAAACGCCAGGCTAGAATAACATGAAACTTTGTATACACAATGGGATCCGGCATATCTAGGTTGGACCATAGTTTCTGTTGCTTGAAATTATAATGGAGAAAAAATACAGCGATTATTAAGGTTTTCATACAAGCCGTAAAAAACTCAAAAAGCCGCTGTATTTTTTTCTTTTACAATTTCTAGCAACAGAAACTATGGTCCGACCTAGATATGCCGGATCCCATTGTGTATACAAATTTTCATGTTATTCTAGCATGGCGTTTATAATGAGAGGGTAAATACGTTTGTATGGAGAACCGAGCCAGACCGAGCGTACTGCGCCCTCTTAAGTGCAATTAGCTATTGCCCATGTCTTTGTTCGCGTGTACTCGTTATTTGCCTTTAATGATTAATTAAAAACGCCTCCGCGGACTGTAGCATATTTCATGTAGCATTTAATTGGGCTTCCCACGGACGAAACATAAGTTATCGCACTCCCATAGAAAAAACCACTCACTTTGGGATGGACTTTTACGGGATATTTTCGGGGACAAAAAATATCCTATGTTCATTCTGGGGTCTCAAACTATATACCAAATATCATCTTAATCGGATCAGCGGTTTAAACGTGAATAGGTTCGTTAAGGTAATAACAAATAAGCTAATAACTTAAGTAAACTTGTAGTTGTAGCGTGTTCCAATACACATTACATAGTATTTAAAATATGTAACACAAACAAAAGAAATGTCTATATTCGAACACGTCACAACTACGAGGCGCGGCTAAAAACTAATCTACTAGGTCAAAAAAATTGCAAAAATAATACTGGCTGAAATGCATTCGTAGAGTCTGGCAAATGAAAGATGAGAATGAGAAATGGCGGCAAATTCAAAAAATCAGAGTGTGTTTATCCCTGACGTTTAACGCGAAAAGCAGTCTTGATACTTTTAATATATTTAAATTTATAATGATTTTATTATTTTACCTGTACATAGCATAATACAAACTAATGTTATAAACTAGCTATACCCTGCGACTTAGTCCGCATGACACATGTGAACTAGACCGATTTATGGGTTAAAAAAGTACCCTAATGTTGACCCATATTATAATCGATCCCCACATCAAATTTCATGCCAATCCGTTCAGTAGTTTTGGAGTTAAATAAATCCGAACATACGTACATACAATACTTTACCAGATTAATCCTATTATACTATAATCTCTATGTCTTATTATTTTGACGACCTGTTTAGCCTAGTTGGTAGTGACTCTGCCTCCGAAACTAGAGGTCCCGGGTTCGAATCCCGGCCAGGGCATTTATTTGTGCATTTTTCACGGATATTTGTTCTTGGGTCTTGGATTTTTTCTATGTATTTATCTATATAAGTATGTATATCGTCGTCTAGTACCCATAGTACAAGCTTTGCTTAGTTTGGGACTAGGTCGATTTGTGTAAGATTGTCCCCCAATATTATATTATATTATATATTATATTATATAGGTCGGTTGTTTATATAACTTTGACTTTTGGTAGACAACCACTTTGGCTTTGTTGGTAGTGACCCTGTCCACGAAGTCGAAGGTCCCGGGTTCGAATCGAATATATATATCTGTACATATATGTATAATATATAAACTATGCTGATATGTAGAACAGACAGACAGAGTGGCTTCCACATTTTTATATAATATTATTAAATAAGGATTGTATCAATAATATTATTAGTAAGGATTTGTAACTTGTATTTTCATGGAATGGGCCACTGTTGTAATCATGATATTCATGATTTACACTACCAGCTGTGAAAGTTATGTAGATATTATTATTAATAAATAAAAAACATAATATTTTTATTATTTATTCACTGTAATTAAAGTCAGACTCTAAAAATTCACATAATGATTCTTCTGAGCTACTTGTGGTATTATCACTTCCCACATTGATAATAAAATTATCTAATACATTTTTTGTAACATTGTCTCTTTCTCTGTACTTATGCTCCACATTAATGACATGATCAGTCATTGTTGTCCAGTCTGAGGCAGTTATGCTCGCGAATGACTCATTTATCAGTTTTTCTGTGTCTGCTGCAGATAAGCCAATGTTTTAAGATTGTTTGTCATAAGTTGTTATGGAGTTCAGCGAAGCGATTAATTGCAAAAAAAAACATTGGCTTATCTGCAGCAGACACAGAAAAACGGATAAATGAGTCATTCGCGATTCTATTGGGTTCAGGTCGCAATGATATGGAGGAAGTCTTAATACTTCATGGCCATTCTGTTGAAGAAGGTCATCTGCCACATATGTAGGGTCTGGTTTATGCTTATCAACTATACACATCAATTCCTCTTTTGAGAAAAAAATCTTCATACTCTATATTATTCTCATCAAGCCACTTTTGAATATCTGCCTTGCGGTTTGACATCGTTGGGGCCTTATTTTTCTGCACAGTGTGGTAACTGGCATTGTCCATGATTATTACACTGGGCTTGTGCAAATTTGGGACAAACTCCTCAGTCAACCATTTGTTAAAATTTTGGTTATTCATATCATGGTGATAGTCGGCACTCTTTGATTTGGTACTAAAAACCAATAATGCATTAGATACAAACCCATTTTCATGCCCAGCATGCACAACAATGTACCTTTTTCCTGATGAAATGTTTTCCACAGCACCGCTCGTAGATGGACCTTGCCATGATTTTTTAGGTTTATAGTTTTTATGAACATAAGTTTCATCAAGGTATACAATTTGCTTACCTTCTGCCCTTTTAGTGGCAATTGTTCGGAGGAACTTGTGCCTCCATGCAGCAATATCATAACGCTCTATTAACAATGAGCGTTCATTTTTGTTGTTTTTGAATTCATAGCCATTTGCAAGCAATATTTGTCTGAGAGTTTCACGAGAGCAGCGAAAACCAATGGATGCTTGTAAGTATGTCAAGAGGCTTCTTAATGTTGGAACTTCTTTTTTTACAATATAACATTTATTGACTTTGTTTCGTATAGCATCAATGTCAAAGCTATCTAAGTTTGAAACAGTTTTCATATGAGGGCGTTTTTTTCCTGGTGTATTCCATACACCTTCATTGACAGACCCCTCATGTTTGATTCTGTTAAGTGTTGACACACTTACCTCAGTGTAAGATGCAATTTCTTCCATATATTGGTTTTGGGTCTTTAAAATTTCGTTATTCTCCAACTCACATAACTTTTCTACAGTGCTTTTGACAATATCGACTACTACGACATTCCCCAGCCTTTCTGTTAAAAAAATAAATAACAAATTAAGTTAACCTGACATACACGCGTAATTTTACTATACTCGTATTAGATAATGAGTAGAGACGAGTAAATTTATTGGCTAAACGTAAGTCTCAGACGTAAGTATCAAAATTTTTACTTCATACTAACCTAGAAACGACGATATCGCATGTAAACACTCTTGTTTCTGCTTGAAAGCAATGTTCCTCTCCTCTTGTTTTTCTTTGTATTTACATATTATAGTATGCAGTAGCTTACGAACATTACATTTTATAGTTTTCTTCATCATGAACACCTAAAAATGTGGCAATTGCGGAAAGCGAACAATGATGTCAAAACGAACGAATGACAGAACAATGACGTTTGACAATTCAGCTTGTGTTGTCATATAAAAAGTTCCATAAAAAACTCATTCTCATCTTTCATTTGCCAGACTCTATCTATTTTAATTTGACTTTCGTTTGTTTTTTGCATGTCACTTTTCTGCGGGTCTCGAATATTCGCAACATGTCGGAAGAAAATGATAAATTAGCTAAAATTGAGCATCGTGCAGTTATTAAATTCCTAACAAAACAATGAAATAGTCCCTCGCAGATCCGAGAGCGCATGTTATGTGTATTTGTTTTGTTGATTCGTGTCCTACTGAATTCACTATAAAAATTTTGGTTCAAGCAATTTAAATTTGGTCGTGAGAACCTCGAAGATGATCCCTTGAGAGTGGAAGGCCGGTTTCTGCAGGGCTAGTATGATCGCTTATATGTCGGACATATAGCATTCGTCCCGTACTGTCAAGTATGTAAGTGCGAGAGGGACGAATGCTATATGTCCGACATATAAGCGATCATACTAGCCCTTCTGGTGTACATAAAACAGGTCCTTTACTTAAGTTTTTTACCTATAAGTACCTATTTACGAGTAAACCACCGAATCGCTGTCTGTTGACAGACAGACAGACGGGGAGATAGAAAAAGTTACTTTCGCTTTTTAGGGTTCCGTACACAAAGGGTAAAACGAAACCCTATTACTAAGACTCCGCTATTAATATAATTATATTATCAAACCTGCTCACAAAATTTCACGTTGAGAAATGTGACCTGTAGAGGTGAACATCCGGACCGGAGACAGACAGACATACGAAAGAATTTTTGTCGAAAGCTGAAACGGAGACGCTTTGCTCGCTCGCCAATTAATTATTCCATTCTAGCAGCACGTGCATTACGAAACTCAACAGATTGTTCATTCACACGCTGTTCCATTTCCATTCACTCCCGGAACAATTTGAAATGTAAATGGCTCGATAATAGCTTTTTAATATTAAGTTCTTATATGTATATAAGAAGTGTAACGGCCTACATTTGTATGGCTGTTACCAGTATTCCTCTAGTAATGTGTTCTTCGCTTTAACAAAAGTACTGAAGAGATTGTTTGGTTATCTATACAGGATTATCCTTGTTATGAATCGAGCTATCTGGAAGCTTATAAATTATGGGAGTCCAGCAGTCGCGTTCAAGGGTACTAAATACAGGGATAAGGCACATAAGGACCCGTTCACAGAATGCCCCTTTGTCCCTTTCGCATAAGATCCTATTGGCGTAACGTCTCGCCTACAAAATGTTTTGTTCGTAAAACGTCTCTTTACAAAAATCACTTCAGTTTAGCAGAAGGTCCCGCTTGCAGGGAGTCCCATGCGCAAAACATCCCATTCTCAATATGTTCCTTTTACTTCATGCAATTAATTTTACGTAATAACACTGAAGAATATCTAAATATATAGACCTTGAATTTTACTCCTCTTTCCGCGCTATCAATATCAGTTTTTTTTATTGTTGCACCACAGGGACCTTTTGCAATTAGGCGAGGCATTTCGCGAAAGGGACGTAATATAGAAAGGACGTTCTGTGAAATGTTTGGGATGTTTTGCGTAGGGGCCGCTCTACTAATGAGACATTTTACAGAAGTGACGTTTTAGCAAATATACATTTTGTGAAATAACGTAATTTTAATAAAGGGATGTTTTGCGAAGGGAACTAAATTCGCCTTAACCAAATTCAGGTAAAAGTCTTAACATCATGTAATTTCTACCTCCGTCTATCATGACATATTATTCGATATACTGCGGATGAAATGTGCCATCTGGTTCAAAGGACCATATATCAATTCATAAGCAGTTATTTTATCCGTCGTATATTGAGCAAATTGATTGTAATAATAACGTATTGTAGCAAGGCATCTTCATGAAAAACGTATTCTCATCTTTTCAGTATACTTTGCGGATCTGATAGTGAAGAAATTCTTCATACTAAAGCTGATATACGCCTTCGTTTTCTGGCTCGTTATCCACAAGGCTGGCTACTTCCTTAGCTGGTTCGTCAGCTACCTGAAGGAGACGAAGCAAAAATACCACGACCATGAACATTACCCAGACCACGACCACGATCATTACGGGCCACATCACTATGAGGCCAGTTATGGCCCACCGAGCTATGGGCCACCAAGTTATGGGCCATATAAGAGAAAGAATTATTAGTTATGTAATTTCTAAGACCACGACCATTACAGCCACATCACTACGAGGCTATTTATGGCCCAACGAGCCCCCAAGTTATGGGTCTAGTTATGGGCCATATAAGAGGAAGAATTATTAGTTATATGTAATTACTAAGACCAACGACCATTACAGGCCACATCACTACGAGGCTATTTATGGCCCATCGAGTAATGGGCCACCAAGATATGGGCCGTATAAGAGGAAGAATTTATTAGTTATGTATGTTTAGTTTCTTAGACATTAACCCCTTATTCATAAACGTCCATCAAGCCTCTATTAGTTAACAAGCCGCTAAAGTTGGTTTGTCCTTATCTGTCACTTTGACATTTATGTTTGTGAGAGAGGGACAAAACAACTTTTTAGTTAACAGAGGTTTGTTAAGTTTTATGAATAAGGGGGTAAGACTTTTGAGTGGCACGTGACTTTCATTCGAGGTCGTAGGTTCGAACCCTGCTTGTACCACTGAGTGTTTTTACCTTATGTACGAAATATCATTAGCTAATTAACAGCAGCTTTTTGGTGAAGGAAAACATCGTGAGAAAAGCGGTGTATGCCAAAAAAGCCCAATAGCGTTTTTCCGGTTGTATTCGCATTTCAGGGTCCGTTGTGGCACGTAGTCCTAAAATTTGGCATACTCACTAGTTTTACGAAAGCGGCTGCCACCTGACCTTCCAATCCGGAGTAAATAGACTAGGATTAGACCGGTACGCTCACGATGTTTTCCTTCACCGCCGCCGACTCCAATAGAAAGCTTTTGGGGAAAATGCATTACGCGAGCTAGCGTACTTGCTAATGGCTAGGCTAGGGGCTCAATTAACGGCCACGTAGCCGGAAAACAACCCGGAAACCTACCCAATTAAAATCAGGAGTTAAAGCTACTCACAGGCAAAGCGCAAATGTTTTTTTTTCAGACCAGAAAGGGTCGTTGTTGTTCTCAAATGAGGGCTTGAAGTTGTACTTTTCTTCCCTCAATTGAGTGCTTGCGGGCAAAAATTACTCTTTTTGGGATACCAATAACTTGTTACGCTGAAGATACTGCGTACTTTAGATTTCTTGTAGGATCTTTCGCACCACTAGGTACTCAAGATTCAATATACCGCCGTCGCCGTAAATACATATATATATCATTTTGCTCATTGATACACATACAGTTTCTACTATTCTAAAGTCCAGGTGATACTGTTAAGTGTCTCTTACGTGGGTGACAAAGCCGTGCTTGCCATCTTTCCAGTTTTTCCGGAGAACAGAGAGGTTCCCGAAGATTATTTTCGCCCCGACATAGTCAATTTTATCGAAATCGTTCCAAGATCCACGAAATAAATAAATAATTATCTATACAAAAAGTCTTAATTGCGTCGCCTTTAATTTTTCAGCTTTGCTTTAAGGTTGACTAGTAGAGAATGCTTCATGGCATTAATTCCGCCCTTTGTACAATAAGGTTTGCTTTTATACAACAAAGATTAAAGAAATAAATAAATAATTGTTCGTTTAAAGATTTTGGAAATAAATAAATAGTTAGAAGAAAGCGAGGAAGCTCTTTAGCGACAAGACCGCCTATTGTTTGCCTTTAATAATTGTTGTAAAGACTATGTATTTATATTGTTATACAATAATTACTCGTTTAAAGATATTAGATTCCAATCATTCAGAGATCAGGAATTTCAATATCATGGAGTCATGTATCAAAGTATTCGCTATGCGAAGATTTATTTATTTGAGTGCGTACCTATAGTTACTAACTGATTATTTAATTATGAATTACCTTTTTAAGCTGTAAAATATACTTATTCAAATACTCACGTGTTTTATTCAAATTACCGTTACAAATTGATAGCGTGAAATCAATATTTAACTGATCGCACCTCCAGTGTGGTTGCTCACATATGTCTGGGGGATGCACAAGATCCACCGGTGATGGGCCCAGACGGGCAGCTGCTGGCGGGGTCGCTGAAGTGTGCTAAAGCGTTCCCGTGGCCACGCCGAAAGGAAGAGCGACGAGCACCCCTGGGGGCCAATTCTCGGTCCGTGCGAGATGCATGTCTATCGTGACATTGTATAGAATGGTAGAGTCACTTGTATGGAATCTCGAATAGAGATCATATCGATCGAACCCGAGAGTTGGCCCCCAGGTTTTATAGGGAGTAAGAATCTCACATATCCACCGCGTCTTCCCGTGGAATTCCCGTGGTGGAATGTATCGAAGATTTTTCCTGGGGACAAAAAAAAAATGGTCGCTCACATCTGACGTAAGCATATATAGGCAAGTTCAATACACAACCACACACATTGAAACATTGTTTACTAGGGTGTTCACATTTAAATTGCTCTTAGTAAATCTGCTTGACCACGTCTCTAGACAGCACAAGGGAAGAGAAAAAGTGGCCGACCTAAACACACCTGGAGTCGTTCAGCGACTAATCTGTTCCGACGCGAGCGCGTAGCCCAAGATAGGACGCAACGGCGGAGTACTGAAGACCGCCTCGGCCCCGCCTAGGGTTTACAGGAGCTTTAGTTTCATTTTCATAGTTGTTTATTCATGAACAATTTACATTGTGTTTGAACATAGGTAATCAATCTAATCAGAGATGAAAGGAAAGAACTGACACCTCGCCGAGTTTCTTACGCCGGTTCTTCTCGTGGCAGAGGTTTATTTTTCCGAACCGGTAGTTATTGACCTTCATAGGTGCATATAATATGCCTAATTTGAAGAATAAACTACTTTTACTTTTTTACTTTTAGAGGCCAGGTTTACACTGGTTCTCCTAATACGAGATACCAATAAGCTCAGTGAATAACAGCCCTTGTCTATTTGAAATAAGTTTCGTGAACGGCCAGTTAACTGTTTCGTAGCTATCTGATAAAAATAATTTTCTTAAGAGGGCGCAATACGCTCGGTCTGGCTCGGTTCTCCATACAAACGTATTTACTCTCTCATTTTAAAACGCCATGCTAGAATAACATGAAACTTTGTATACACAATGGGATCCGGCATATCTAGGTCGGACCATAGTTTTTGTTGCTAGAAATTGTAAAAGAAAAAAAATACAGCGGCTTTTTGAGTTTTTTACGGCTTGTATGAAAACCTTAATAATCGCTGTATTTTTTCTCCATTATAATTTCAAGCAACAGAAACTATGGTCCGACCTAGATATGCCGGATCCCATTGTGTATACAAAATTTCATGTTATTCTAGCCTGGCGTTTTAAAATGAGAGCATAAATACGTTTGTATGGAGAACCGAACGTACTGCGCAGTCTTAATTAATGAGCACTATTCTAAAAACGCCTTAACTCTGTCGAAATATCCGTGCGAAAATACTTATACTCGTAAATAATATAACTGACAAATAAAAATAGTTGGTAAAACCCCAGACATTTTCATTTCAATGTTCAATATCTCAAAAATGGCTGAATCGATTCTGATAAACCATATATAAAACCCATCGTTGGACAACCTGCTTTCAAAAAAAAAACACATTCAAACCAGTTCACCCGTTTAGTTTAAGAGCTACGATGCCACAGAGAGACACACACACACACCCATGTTAAACTTATAACACCCCTCTTTTGCGTTTCGCGTTGGGGGTTAAAAATAATATTCTTAATTAATCAAGTACTATGCTAAAAGCGCCTTAACGCTCTGTCGAATTTTCCGTGCGAAAATTCTTGAAATAAAAGGGAAAATACTTTACTCGACCATAGCTATTGTTTTAAGGCATGGATCTATTCACAAACGTTCAATAGATTTATTATTGACCGATAAATTCCAATAACTTCGGCGGAATCATTATCTATTTATTACAAGGGTATAAAGGAAAACTTTGCCGGGATAAATTATAGGTTTTTTACAGGCGTAATAATTCACAGTATTTTTGTAGGTACACCCACGGACTTTAATCGTTAAGCCATTTAGAGCTCACTTTATACTGGGCATTATAGTTAGTTATAAAAAGTCCAGTGTAAAGTGAGCTGTAAATGGCTCAGCAATTAAAGTCCTTGACCGTACAGTTAAAAGAGTTTATAACCCTTCCCATTAGGGAGATTTCGGGTCACTTCTAGTTAAGATTCGGTGAGGTCTGAGGACAAGAACGAGTCGCGTACTTGAGACCTATGCTCAACAGGGGTGTTATTCACATACCGACTCACCCTCGACTCTCACCCTACCTTACCTTCCCGTACCTTCCCGTTTTTATACGGAAACTGTCAAAATTTGACAAATGACATTTGACAATTTCCATATAAAAACGGGTGAGGTGTGAGTTGACAGGTGAGGACGAGTCGGTTTCCGAATAAGAGGGCAGGGCGGTTATGGACTGAAAAAAATTGTGGACAATATACAGGTTGTAACAGGAGCAAAAAATTATGGCCCACTATTGAGCGAGCTTGCAATCATTTCCAAGTGGTCCCAGTTGAAAACATGTTTATTCTTGAAAGATAGCTTACCTACGTGTATTTTTTACTTTTCTAGATTGATGTTAATAACTATTTGTTAAAAAATAGAAAGTAACATGAGGGGTAAATGCCTTAACCATTCTAATCCAGACCAACCTAGCTAGCATGCTAACGATACCTTCACGTTTTATGTGGCGTTTTAGCACATTTCGGGCATATAACGTGCCAGTATAAGCTATCGTGCTAGCTAGACAGTTACAATGAAGTGAACGATTTCGTTAAAAATAAACCCAGGTCTATCCGGGCCCGTAATCCGGGGGAATATCCGTAAACGGACGCCCTCGATTATAAACTGTTTACGCGTATCATAAAACGACAAAGAATAAAACAATCGAGAAGTGACAGAGTAAGAGAGCATGTGCAGTCGACTACAATGAAATGGATACATTTTTACAATGCAATAAGATGAAAAACTGTGTACATCTCTGTGAAGACGACTGTACATATAGAAAAAATTGTACTCACAAAATTGGCCAAGAAAAAGGAATAAACTAGATTTGTTATTAGAAGAAACTTCTGGCGCCTCTTGTGATGCAGTTGTAACGTCTTCTAACATTAAAAAATTGTAATACAAATAAAACAAATGCCAATTCGAAGCAGTCAGAAGATGTATACTCATAACGAACGAATTTATGCTCATCACACAGATATTTGTCCTGAACGGGATCGACACACACACACACACACACACACACACAAGACCGTCGGCAGGCGTCGGGGTCGGTTGAGTTGACATCCTTCCCACGCTGCTTTTCAGTGTTCACACAACTCAGGATGTCGAAACAATTATGCCAGATATGACACTGCAGGAAAAATTGAGTAGTGTGGGTGGCACAAGGCTACGTCAAAACTGCTATTGAGCCTATCAATAGTTGGCGGTCGTAGTGTGAGTTGTGTGTGTACAGTGACGTAAGCTTGTGTCGCAATCCGGAGTATCAGCCCGGCTAGTATGATAGCTTATACCGTCACGTTATACGAGTATGTGACGTTTCAGTACATTTTGGCCATATAACGTGACGGTATAAGCTATCATACTAGCCGGCAGGCCTTGTTTTCTTTGACCATGGTTGTCGCGTCTGGCGGCACCTAATCTGCAGCCACCCAGAGACCGGTTAACGATGATTGCCCGACATTTTGTAGCGCTGTGTTGCCGAATATTATCAGAGCGCTGTTAGCCGCCCTCACAGTAGCTTGCTCTTTAACCTAAACTTGGTTACAAATAAGTAATCTACGAAAAAGTAAATTGGACAAGCACATTTTCTGTAACTATTATATTGGTTTTTAAACAATAACAATTTTTTCTCAAACATGCAATGAAATATTGATGTTATGTTCCTTATAATAGGCTGCAAAGTATGACGTTTCAGGTGCGGCTAGGTCAAGAGGTCGTTAATGGGATTTCATACAAATCATGCAGGGCTAGGCCGGCAAAGTCCTCTTTTTTAATTTCCATTCCACATAAATTTGTGGCACAGACATCATGACATTCTGCCACTATGCGTATTAAAAATAAAACTTTGAGCTTTTTCTTGTTTATTTCATTGCATGTTTGAGAAAAGCACTATACATACCTCGGCGGGAAATATGGGGATGCCCGCCTCAGACCTATCCGTCTATATGTCTTCAGCCGGCAACCGCTTTCGTCCTGGCCTCTGTAGTAATGTAGTAATATACTATAGTAATATATAATGATGCCTCTGTAGTAATATATAATGATGATTATTGCATAGATTTCTACGCAATAATAACAGAAAATCATCATATTTTTTCAGTAATTGTTGCCGAAACATGCAATGGGCAAGAGAATGATGATGAATATTTTAATACACTTACAATGTTAGTACACTTACTCGTAATTTATTTATGTTTCTACATTGTTTTAATATTTCCAAGACAATGAGATTTTTTTCGGAGAAAATGTAGATATCCAAAATTTAGACCGTATTACAACGCAATAAGATATAAAAGTGTTTACACCTCATTATAGTACACTAGCACATAAAACAACCAGTATTAGAAAATGCGATAAACACTGGCCCAACACAGTCATGGCACTTTCAATCTTAGGTCATAATGTCAGAGGTGGTAAATATCATATTTATCATCTTAATCATTGCAATGTAAGGCTAAGTTTAGTTAGTCTTGAATTCCGATGAATAAGGTATCTTATGCTTATATTATAGGTATATCCTCACTTAGCGTCCTTCAAACAAAATTTGTATTTCATTTGGTTCACGCATGTTAGTTCATAAGTGGTTGCCATGTACTGTCGAGGAATTTGGACTCTATTCCAATGAAATAGAGTCCAAAAGTGACAAACATTCAAATTCTTCGACTGTACTTTGCAGAGATACTCTCGACGTTGTGCATAGTTGTGATTGAGCTGTGAACTAACATATCACACCATAGGATTTCATACTAATGTAGTTTGTAGTTTGTAAATATGCCTCTTGAAATAAATAAATAAACACAAATTATTTGTAGTAAGGTAACAGTTTCAAAATGCTTTACAAAAAGGAGTAACTTTGGGATTTCTTTCTATCGAGCGAAGTTCATTAGATCGTGTAACTGAATGCAATTTTGACTAGACTAGATACTTAAGTAATACATATAATAGTAGGTAACTATGTGCTTATGGAAGTGATTTCATGCATGTCTTTAAATCTAGACTTATTCAATTAAAAGATCTCTGACTAGGCTATGGTATGGTTTTATAAAGAACCATTAGACGACGTCGGTAGAAAATGCACTCAATTCTGACTTTTTGCCTAACTGATCTTTATAAAACCCGGCCTACTCGTAAGTCTGCGACTTTCAAGTATCTTCTTTCATCGCCACTTTATCAGCCTCTTACATATGTAATACAATACATTGAGCCTTCTTTTTCAATCACATACATCTAATCCAATGCAACACGTTTCAAAATGTGAATAGCACTCAGAGTTAACTGATTCTTTCGTTGAGTAGCATCTCTTTAACGCTTCTTGAGCGTAGAAGCGAAAAAATAAGTAAAGGAATTTAAAAGGTTTTTTTCACTTTTATTCGCTGAGTTAATCCATTAGGTTGGGAATTCGGGATCCCTTTCACAGGATCTGGTTAAACGTCTTACAGATCAGATTTTCGAGGGAAAAACATACCTAATTTCATTTAGTTTCGGCTTCTAAAGGACTTTATGCGCGAGCCAGATCATTTTAATTTTCAAGCAGACGGACAAAAAACTTTTTACTTAATTTGATTTCGGGTAATTTACATCACTTAATAATATTAAAATGGCGCATTGAATTACACAAAAATGCCTACAAATATTTGTTTAGATAAGAGATAAAGATGAGATGGTTTGCTAGTAGTACAAGTAAGTACATATAAGATGTATTTGACGACCACTTTAGCCCAGTTGGTAGTGACACTAGTGACCCTGCCTACGAAGCGCGTGGTCTCGAGTTCGAATCCTGGACAGGGCATTTATTTGTGTGATGAGCATGAATATTTGTTCCTGACTCTTGGATGTTTTCTATGTATTATTTATTACTCGAGTATGTACCTATATCGTCGGTATTGGTGGGCTAAGCATAAACATTACTGTCACTCTGCCGCTTGGTTGACCATTCGTTTGGTTGGTACTCTGTAAAACTATATTATTTAACAAGTTGACATGATGATGATGTTTAGTTGATTGTTGTTGGAGGGATGATGTTTACAAAAACAACATAACTAACAAAAATATTACAAAAACAGCACAAGTGGCAGAGCTATTTTATTATATACTAGCTTTTGCCCGCGACTTCGTCCGCGTATAATTCGTTCTCGCCTTAGAATGATTTGTTTTCCCATACAATCTTTCTCAAGCTCAGGTGGACACCAGGAACTTAGGGGTGACATGTTGGAGAAGGAAAGTCATGAATAGATCGGACTGGAGATATTTGCTTGACCAGGCTAGCCTAGGGCCCACCCGTGGCTATAACGCCTCAGATGATGATGATGATACAATCTATCACCCTTCTTTACACCCCCTTAAGAAATGATGCCAGTCAATATGACATTCCCTAGAAATCCTATTGTCAAAACGAATCATTAAGTGCTTATTTCGGAATATCAAATGTACCGATTCTAGACGAATGAATCTCGTCAAAAACATTACATGTACATTGTACAATGATAAAAGTCTCGCTACGCAGTTCTGCCGTAAAACTTTATCCCAACAGAGCGAGTTCTTCATGTAAGTATGATGACCGAAGGCCGGAAGCAGAGCGGCGAGGCATGCGAGAATAATCACACAGAGCGGGCTTCTCATGTAAGGATGAGGGCCGAAGGCATGAAGCGGAGAGGAGAGACGCGCGAGGCTGAAGGCCGAGCCTCCGAACAGAGTAGATTCTTCTTGTAAGATTGATGACTGGAAATCCGAAGGAGAGAGTGGCAAGGCATGCGAGGCCGAAGGCCGAGCTATATCGTCGCCGAAGATCCAGTTGCCATATTAATGAGGGTAAATTGTACTCCATTCGTTCGTTTTCATGTGATGCCTAGACATATAAACAGACAGACAAACAGACACAAATTCTTAAAACTGTTGAAACGATTTCTGTTATCGATTCTAAGTATCCGCAGCCAACTTTTCTCCTTTTCGAATATCTTCCATGTACAGACTTTCGACCCTCTTCTAAGTGTACATCTAAGATGCTCCAACTGTCTATGCTGACGATTGGGCTGCCCATATCAAGTAATCTCTAGTTTAGTTTAGTTTAGTTTATTTATCTCCATTATACAATTACATTATAAAACATATTCGCTTATATTGCTAGTCGTATATCGATCGTCAGTACATTGAAATAATTTAAATGTAAAATAATAATAGTAACATAAAGGTATATACTAAATATATACCTGCATTTACCAATAATCAATTTAAAGAATAATAATAGAAAATAATACAATGAAAAGATGTCAGTTAATAAAGATTAAAAAGATACACTAAACTAATATACATAAAAATTAAGTTATACCATGTCAAGGTACCAATCATAACAATGTCAGTTGAATAAATTATATCAAAACTAATATACTAAAATAATTAAATTTGGAAATGATGCCAGAAAAGTATCAATTCACTAATGTCAGAACTTATAACTAAAAACAATGTTAAATCTTATTATTAACAATAAGAAGAATGGTAATGACTACAATTCATAATAAATGTCAATTCAATAGTAATTATTACAATAAAATTTACGAAATGCTATTTAAGAATTACAATATATTCATTTACAGAGTAAAATGACTTATCCAATAGAAGGTTCTTCAGCTTGCGCCTAAACGTTTCCTCACTAGGTTCATTTTTTATGTCGGCAGGCAGGTGCTCGTAGTAGGTCGGCCCTATTACCCGCGCGTTTTTAGCGTGTAATACAGTGCGACGCGGTACTGTCCGCAGTTTTCCCGTGCTGCGAAGGCACTTGCCCGTCACTTCCACTCGCTTAAACTGTGACAAGTGTTTTCGTGTAAACATAATTACTTCGAAAAGATACTGTGAGTAGTGCGTCATAACTCGGTGCTCAGCAAACAACGTCTTGCAGGACTGCCTCTGATTGAGGCCAAGCATGGTCCGCAGTGCTCGTTTCTGCATACGCATTACCCTCACAGCATCAGTCGAGTTACCCCAAAGTACTACACCGTAAGTCATGAGCGAGTGAAAATGAGAGAAATAAGTTTGCCTCAGCACATCACGAGAAACCAACGGCTTTAGTTTGCGCAGTGCAAACACCGCACCGCTCAGCCTATCACACAACGCGTCCACATGATGTTTCCAATTTAAGGAAGGGTCCAACGTAAAGCCCAGAAACTTGCACTTATCAGTCATTGGAATAGGGCATTGGAGACGTACGTTCGGAACACACCTACTGCTGAAAAGCATAATATTGGATTTGCTGATGTTTAAAATCAATCCATTTGCCGAGAACCATTTCTTCAGCTGTTCACATACTGTTGAGATTTTCTCATTCAGTTCATCATATGAACGCGCTCTCACTACCACTGTCGTATCATCGGCAAATAGGGTGATCTGACCCTCCGTAATGGCTGATGGCAGGTCATTTATATATGCAAGAAACAAAGTATTTCCCAACGCCGATCCTTGCGGAATCCCAACCGTTACGCTGCCGCACCCTGATCTCACTCTTTTACCGCCTGACATCACCTCAACAGTTTGGGTTCGGTTTTCCAAAAACGATTTTAATAAATCACGACTACTTCCACGCAGTCCATAGCACGTCAGCTTTTTTATTAGTATATCGTGACTAATGACGTCGAAAGCTTTCGACAAATCACAAAATATACCAGCTATTTTATACTTATCATCGAGGCCTGTGGTTATGCTATCAATCATGTTATAAGCTGCTGTTGTGGTGGATTTGTGTTTTCGATAAGCGAATTGTCTGTCGGTCAGTAAGTCTTGTTCAAGGTGATTAATCAATTTCTGTGATAAAATAGACTCGATAATTTTGGAGATGCTGGGTACTATCGATATAGGCCTATAGTTGTCAACTGACGTTTTTTCACCCTTACTCTTGTACACCGGGCACACCCTTGTACACTTGAGTATGTCAGGGTAAACACCAGTTGAAAACATCTCGTTGAATAAAGTAACCAGCATCTCCGAAAGTATCGGCCATATTGATAGCATTATATTAACGGATATGTCATAAATATCAAGAGTACTACGGCATTTCATCATACGTTTAAGAATGCGATCAAGGTCGGCGCAAGTGACAATGGGTAACTCTATAATGTGAATGTCGGCGGTACGTAAGTGGTCAGATAGACATCCCATCGCATATTGTTCGTCTACCCCTATATTTAATTTCGACGCAACACTCAGAAAATGCGAGTTCAAATAGTTGGGTATATCTTCGTTAGGGACTGGTTTTGCATTACAGTTTAGAATGATGTCTTTTCTACTCTGTGAGGTCGCTACCTCTTCTTTTATGACCTTCCAAATTTCTTTTGAGGGATTACGACTATTTCGCAATCTTTCCTCGGTGTAGGTCTGCCTAGCTTCCATAACTTTCCGTTTGATTAAGTCGGAATAATATCGAATACATTGTGAAATACTATTTTCATCGGGGTACTGCTGCCGAAAGTGGGAAAGATCATTAAATTTTTGTACATATTTTTCAATCTCATTTGTCATCCACGGAACATTCGGTTTCGTTTTTAATTGTATTTTTTTAATGGGGAAATGAATGTTAATATAATATGTCAAGATGTGCATTAATTTACTAAATTTATTATGTATATCTAAATCATTATTAAATATAAAATCCCAATTATAGTTTTCAATGTCATTGTAAAATAAATATGTTGAATCATCGTTAATTAATCTACGTTCAATAAAAGTGTTCGATTGTTCACGATGCGAATGTTCTATTGATAACGTTAGCAACTGCGCGTTGTGGTCACTTATTGGTGTATGTATCGGTATGGCGGTGACGTCACAGGTATGAGATATTATTCCGACGTCGATGCAGCTAGAACTGTCCGCGCACACACGGGTCGGAAACCCAACTATATTCGCGCAGCCATAACTACCCAGAATGTCGTTCAACTTTCTTTTCGGGTTATTCTCGTAGAGAAAGTCGACGTTTAGATCACCAACCAATACGAACCTTTTATTTTCGGCAGCCACTTTACTTAGTAATAATTCTAATCTATTTATAAATATTTCGAAGTCACCCTTGCCAGTCCGATATGTCGCAATAATAATTAAATTCAAATTAATAATTTCAATAGATGTCAACTCGAAATGATATTGAACAGCAACGCGTTGCAGATCGTCGCGCTTTTTATAGCGGATATCGTCCCGTATGTACAGTGCCACCCCTCCATGTTGTATCCGAGTGCGGCAGTACGCGTGGGCTAACTCATAGTTGCATAACCTAATCTGTTCAATTTCATTACTTTTACACCATGTTTCGCTACAAGCTAGTACATCCGGCTTTTCGGCGTCCAGTAAAACATTCAATAGTGCTGTTTTGCCACATAAGGATCTTACATTCTGGTGTAGAACTTTAAAAACCGAGTGTTTTGCTACCGTGGTGGTCGGTCGCCGCTGTCGGGTAGGAAGTTTTTTGGCTCAACGATATTGAAACGCCTAATGGAAACACCGTCAGGCCAGTGTTTAGAGTTACGTACTAGTCCGACTTTATTCGCTGGTACATCTATTTTAAACGAGGAATAGTGCCCCCTCGTCACCTTCAGCTGCTCACATTTGTCAATCTGAATACCGAACTTGTATTGAATGTGACGAGTTACATCATCTGTGGTGGTTTCTGCGAGCAAGTTGAAAACATGAAGACTGATATGTTGCGGTGCAGCAGCTCGCAACCCTGCCTGCTCTGGTGGCGTCGTGGCTGTCGGCGCTGGCAGTTGGGCTCGCATGGCCAACTCAGCTGGCAGCGGTGACTTCTCCTGCGGACATGGCCCAGGCGGCGTAACTCCTACTGCGGCCGACACAGTGTTCCGTATGGCAGGCGCGACCGGCACAGTGGCCAAAGGCATCTTGGGGTCCGCTGCCGGTGCCGGGTCAGCTGGCGCGGCATCTGATGATGATGGTGGCTGCCCCGCTACGCCTACGGACTGCAGCTTGCCGCGACATCGAGACCGAAGACACTTCTTCACCGCTGGTAATGCCGCCACAGGGTGCCGGGGAGTGATTGTGTACAATGGTGGGCAAGTGGACTCTTCACGTTGAGTGTTGTGGACGAAGGTTAGTCCTTCCGGGCCAGAGTCATTTAGAGAAATGTTAGTGGTTGTGAATGTGTGCGGAATTTGTGATCCCAAATCATTGGACTGATTGATTGATTTGTTTGTGAGTATGTGTAATATCTCAGCATTTTGTTCCTTCTGTCTTAATATTTCTTGTTGTTGGTCTTCTATTATATCATATGTAAGATCTAGTTTTTCTTTTATTTCCACAATAGTCTTCTCCAAATTTAAAATAACGTTCACTAACCTTTCGTCGCAAAGAACACTATTTTTCTTGGCGGTGGTTTTTGCAGGTGCCATTTTTTAAACTTATTTATAATATTGAATAATGTTTCTTTTTTGAACATGAATAAACACTTAATATTTCTAAAACAATATCTTCTTATATGAAACAGTTTTTATTGCGTGAAGGGTCAACAATTACGTAAAAAATAACGTACGATAAAACTAAATGGTACACCGACGATACAAAGTGTGCATTGAAACAGCTGTTTTGTATTTAAGCATATGAATAAAAACAATGCCAAAGTATCGCAAATGCATTTTGACGTACACGCAAAGTAGAACTTATTGCGAAAAGGTTGTGCTCAGAAATAGCGTCAACAATCAGAAGGAATTATGATACTTCGGTTTTGACATAATGAATCGTTAACTTGTTTACAATTCTGCTATGCTTTAAGTTAAATTTCTTGACACGCTGTTATACTCCCAATTGGCTAAAACTTAAATCGTAGAATGGCGTATGAGGATTAAACCACCCCGTTTCTTAGACCTTACTTGCATCCCCGATCCCACTCGAGAACCTTTCCTCCCCAACGGCCAACGGTTCTACGTGCAATATGCCCCGCCCACTGTCACTTAAGTTTAGCGGTTCGGAGGGCTATGTCGGTTACTTTGGTTCTACTGCGGATGGCTTCATTTCTGATACGATCACGCAAAGATACTCCCAGCATAGCCATCTCCATTGCTCTTTGGGTGACTTTGAGCCTTCTTATGAGGCCCATAGTAAGCGACCACGTTTCAGTGCCATATGTCATCACTGGCAACACACACTGGTCAAAGACCCTCGTCTTGAGACACCGCGGAATATTGGACGAAAAGATGTGCCGTAGCTTCACGAACGCAGCCCAGCCGAGTTGGATTCGACGATTACCCCTTTCTCGAAGTTGGAGCTACCTAACTGGACAGTCTGTCCTAGGTATAATATATAATCATCTACAACTTCAATTAAAAGTGTCCGATTGTAACGGGAGTTAGTACTGCGTGCTCGTGCTTTGAAAACGAATGATTAAGCTTATTTCAGAATATCAAATGTACCGATTCTAGAAGAATAAAGCCCGTAAAATATTACATGTACAATGATAAGTCTCGCTACGCAGTTCTTCCGTAAAATGTCCTAACAGAGCGGGTTCTTCATGTAAGTATGAGGGCCGAAGGGAGGAAGCAGAGTGGCAAAACATGCAAGGTGGAAGGCCGAGAATTCACACAGAGCGGGGTTGTTATGTAAGGTTGAGGGCCGAAGACTTGAAACAGGGAGGCGAGACACGCGAGGCCGAAGGCCGAGCTTCCCAACAGAGTAGATTCTTCATGTAAAGTCCAAGATCCAGGGGCCTTTCAACTCGAAGTACGAATTTTTCTATGGAAATGTTATTTTAACTTGTTTGTACCAGATGTCACTTGGTGCTGTCTCTATCGCACTTGCATATTGAAGTGACAGGGATGCAGCGGTCGTGCGGTTAGTTCTTACTAAATACACAACGGCGCTACGATATATGTGGAGTATTTCACTGTTATCTCCATCTCAGTATAAGGCTGGGTTGCACCAAACCGACTGTAATCGTAAGCTGTGTTCGTTAAAATTTGAATGTATGGAAAGTTTGACCAGTTTCAATGGGATGACAGCTGCCGGCGCCATATTTAACGTTGATCGGTCTGTGATCGTAAGTCGGTGCAACCCAGCCTATATATTGTACTTTGTGCATAGATCTAAGGTGCTTCAACCGTCAATGTTGACGATTGGGCTGCCCAGCCCAAGTGATCTCTTATATCAAACAGTTATTATAGTCTGAAGGGTCACCAATTACGTAAAAAATAATACACAACAAAATTAAATTGTACACCGACGATACAAAGACTGCATTGAAGCAGCTGTTTTTGTATTTAAGCATATGAAGACAAACAATTCCAAAGTATCGCAAATTTATTTTGATTTACACGCAATAATAGACCTAATTGCTAACCGGTTATTCTCAAAAATAGCGTCATCAATCAGAAGGAATTATGATATTTCGGCTTTGACATATCGAAACGTCAGCTTGTTTACAATACGTCAAATTCTGCTATGGCTTAAGTTAAAGTTATATTACACGCCGTTATACTACCAATGGGCTGAAACTTAAAGCTTAGAATGGCGTATGAGGATTTAAATCACCCCATTTCATAGACCATATTTGCACCCCCGATTTCATCCCTTTGAGGGTGATCATCGGGGTAAAAAGTATACTATAAGTGAATCCAGATTATATACTGTTTAGTATACAAAAAATCACCTTGATCTGTTCAGCCGTTTTTGCGTGATTGAGTAACAAATATCCAAACATCAAAACTTTCGCATTTAATATATTAGTGGGATTACAAAGTGGGATGCAGTTTTTGAATCTAGAAAACGGTAATGAAATTGGGGTTTAGAGTCACAGTTAATTAATGGAATAAATCATAATAGTTTTCAAAATTTGAAGAGACCGTGGTGGCTGGCGCGCACACTGGGCAGCACCGCGGCGCAGCGCTTGCGTTTATTTATTTTTTCAGTTTCTATCTTAAGATTTCACAAATTTTGAATGAGGATGTTTTTCCTTTGTCGTCAAGTATATGCTTTCCAATTTTCATTCCTGTAACTCATGGATTATAGGCGTTCCCATACAAAATTCAACCCCTCTTTTTACCCCCTTTAAACCCAAATTTGCACAATTTTTATAGCCTAAAACCTGACCGGGTATTTACTCGACAGATTAGTAAAGTTTTCATCAAAATCCGTTCAGCCGTTTTCACGTGATGCGCGTTCATATAAAC
Organism: Notocelia uddmanniana; assembly: GCA_905163555.1. Taxonomy (NCBI): domain Eukaryota; kingdom Metazoa; phylum Arthropoda; class Insecta; order Lepidoptera; family Tortricidae; genus Notocelia; species Notocelia uddmanniana. The sequence continues at coordinate 6,392,613 of LR991057.1, forward strand.
AGACAAACAGACAAACAGACAAAAATTCTAAAAACTGTTGGAACGTGTTCTGTTATCAATTCTAAGTATCCCCAGCCAACTTTTTTTCGAATATCTTCCATGTACAGACTTTCGACCCTCTTCAGCTTTATTATATGTATAGATAGATAGATTACAAAAAATAAGTATGGTTGGTAATAATTAAATATGTATTCATTACTGTGTGGTCATTTGTCTACATATATGTATATAATGAACAGCACTAATAAGTAACACTTTAAGAGTAATTTAGTTTTATCGATCTCCTGTAAAATCACCTTCAGTGCAGTTATGTTGTAACGCCTATAATGTAAACACGCCATCAATTACAGTCATATTAAGCTGTTGTATTGGTATAAATAATTTTTAAGAAAAAAAACCGACTTCTAGTACGGGGGAGGCCGGTGAAAGATTATTATACTTAGATAATGCACTCTTAAATTCCATAAAATGAAATAAAAATGGCTTTAAGTATGTTTATAATGGTAAAAGATTAAGTACCCTCAATTCCTTATGGAATCCTCCATCAGAACTCAAGCTTTACAAAAATGTGTCTTGAAAACCTAGCTTGCTTGACAAACATAACGAAGAGAACAAATCTCCAAACGTGAACTATGTGTCGTTGAAGAGTTCCATTTTGATCATCAGCAGTTCCACTTCATCAAATGTCACATTTTTGTATGAAAATGCTTGATTTGTTGATAAAAACACAAAAATCACTATATGTTTGCCTTTAAGATTTGAGGAGTTCCCTCGATTCCTCATGGATCCCATCATCAGAACTGCGTTTTGACAAAAATGAGACCAACTTGGATTACAATCAAAAAAAGAATTTTCAAAATCGGTTCAGAAATGACGGAGTTCTGGAGTAACAAACATAAAAAAAAACAACATACAACCGAATTGATAACTTCCTCTTTTGAAATCTTGAAGTTGGTTAATAAGGCTATTCTTTCGTAGGTATACACGCCAACACAGTTAACGGACCATTCGTGACCCTTATTACAATGAAAATAAAGTGCACGAATGGTTAGATTACTGTGTGGCGATATGGTACAGTCGTCGTCAAAGATATATATATTTTCATTTTTCGCCTTATAACAATATGGATCAAGGTGCAAAAGTTGATCGATAAGACCCGCATTGCGAGTGCGGGCATTGCCATATCGTGCCGCGCATGCCCTATTTTACCAACAGGAACACACTATTTGACATTTTTTATAGTGCCATTCGAAATAGTTTTTACGAGACGATCCAATCCATAAGGGACCAACTTCAGTTAGAGCACAATGAAGGCCAAAAATTAAGGACATAGCGGCCTCCGAAACGTCTCCTACAAATTGACGTCACACGCAAGTTATCGAACCAACCGCTGTATGGGAAAATTAAAAATATATTGCTGTTTTAGTTATGAAATACGGCATTAAGTTTGACATGTTATACAATGTATACTATATACGACAAATAATAAAATAAATATTTCTAACATTTATTTATGTACAACGAAAATATATACAAGAATACTTAACCAAAATAATATAAAGAAAATTAAAACTAACTTAAATCTAAAACGGGCCCTTGAGGCATTGTACCGAGGAAGCTGGCGGCATTTCCTCACTGTATCGCAATGCTGATACGTTGAGCGAGGAAATCGCCAGCTCTTCGGTCACCAGTTACGTCAACCAGACGCTTCGCAATTTCTGCAAATAACTTATGCGCGCTGGGACTTCATGGACCTAGAGCTTCGACGCCAAAAGGCACAAACATGTTCTCTCTGCCGAGGCCCTTGTATTTATTACGCTTTAGAATTTCGGCGTTTTCCGCCGCTGCACCCGCTTTTACTGTAGTCCGTTGGAGGTGAGACAGTGCCAGTAGCAGCCTACACAGGTAGCATCCCACACCAACATCCGTCCCACGCTCCAAGGAACTAAAGACACCCCATCAGGTCTCTTGCCATCGTCCCTGACCATGCCAGTCGGCTCAAGAAGAGCAGGCACATTGACGGTGGCAAGAGACCGGCGGATTATATCATTAAGCGTCGCATGTCTCAAAAAACGGCCTGCACTTTTTGACAAAACAATCCATGGTGTCCCAGTCGGTCCACGTCCGTGCCACAAGAGCATATATGTGGGGTACATACCGTGACCCCGAGTCGCAGTCCAGTCGCCAATCTAAGGGAGGTCGGATCCAGGAAGGTACCGGTATTTGGCGAGGGATGGGCATGTAGCCAGTAACCAGCCTCCCGGGTTCCGACCGCCAAAAGTCTCGCACGATCTGGACCTGCACTGCTGTTTAGAGGAAAATTATAATTTAAATCACAGTAAATATTATCCCAGCTCCTTTGTGATTTTGGGTTGTCTGGAAATTTTTTACCTGGGTAAGCAACTTTAAAAGCATTTTTGGCATCCTCCAAGCCCGCAATCTCACAGTATGTGGACAAAGCCCTTAGGATATTTCCTATGAGACCAGACGTGCTATGGGTGGATGCCAAAAAGGCTGGGGATGCCACACTGGACACTTTGCGGATTCCTAAGCCACCGTATCGAATAGGAAGGGACGCTTGAGACCAGGAAGACTCAGTTAGCTGAATATTTAGAATCATTTCTAAACTAGTTTTGATTAAGTCATCCATTCGTGACAAAAGATTTTGATGTTTTCAGAAAGGACAGCAACGGAGCACATATGTAAATTTAGGGACAAAAAGACAAAACATAAGAATCATTAGCGCATAATGTGGGCTAATTTCGAGTAAACGATTCGCGTGGCTTTGGAATTTAGAAATAGTGTCAGAAATATAACCGGGAAAGGATTCTTCAAAAATAGGAGAACCCAGGAGGCAAAGTGAAAATTTGTCGACTATTCTGATACCAGGAGCCCGATGAACAAATTTTTGTATTAAATCCACCAAACTACAAGAAGTGTTTTGAATAAAGAGTTCACATTTGCTAAAATTTAGTTCTAAACCAATATTTTCGAAATTAGTTTTAATAAAAGCCAAATCAGAGAGCACAGTATCCACGTCGCCTCCTAGAGTTCTGTCATCTAAGTACCATACATTAAAATTAGATTTTAAAATTTGAATTATTGGATTTATGGCCAAACTAAAAATTGCTGGCCCTAGAGGATCACCCCTGCTGACAGCCAACTTCTGAAGATTATTCATGGGACTTGTACATTAATTTAGAAGGATCTGCATAGCAGAGGAGAAGATAATTGTAAATTTCTGGAATTTTGTCTTTTACTTCCGCCAACAAAGTGTCCCTATTTACCGAATTGAAGGCATTTTTCACATCAATTTTGACAACGATTTCACAATCGTCGTATGAAAGGTAGGTCCTTAAGACATGGACGGCTGCCTCGCACCCACCTTTCGTGCCAAAACCTAACTGCACTGGTTCGAAAAGAGACTGCAATTTTGATCTGATGTGTCTAACCGCAATTTTGGATGCCAGACGCCGTAAAGTTGACCCCACAGCGATAGGTCTCACCCCTCCGTCCTTTTTGGTTAGGGCGATCAGGTTTGCATCATATAATAGTGGGACAACTTCATTATTAATTTTGCCTGAAAACATAAAATTTATTAATTTTGCAAGGGAACAGACAAGCTGCTCACCTGCGTTACCCACAGACTGAGAAATTAGATCCTTCTAATGCTGGGGTGAGAATTTTTGAAGTTACGAACGTAACTTTCTTACATTTTAATAAAAAAAATATAATTTACAATTTATTTTGATGGTTTATTATCCTTAGAGTGACCGCATGTTATACATTTTAACATGTGGCAAATACCCAATTCCCGATAAAACCAGGAATTTCCATGATATTCTAGCTGGTACCGGGACTGCAAACCCTACTTGGCTCTGTGCGTCTAAAGCCGCATCGATCGTAGTATGTAGTCGATACGGAGTCACCGAAGACACGCATCAGGCTTGCGAAGAATGCTTTCATATCAGCGGAATTTGCGGTAAGACACCCCGTATGAGCTTAGCTACGGTGACCATCTCGCCCTGAAGACAGGACAATCTATATCCACGACGGTGGTAAACAAGCATCGGCGGCCCGTTCTCGTTTTTGTGCACACTGTTACAGCCGCGATGTCACTACCAAGTGTGTAATTTTGAGCTTTATTCTGAATTTTACTCTTTATTTAATAATGCCAATGAATTACTTATTTGATATAGGTATAAGCATTGCGATACAGCGACGAAATGCCACCAGCATTCTCGTTAAAATGCTTAAACGGCCTGTTTTAGATTTTAGGTAGTTTTAACTTTATTTATATTATTTAAGTTATTTTGGTTAAGAAATATTGTACATATATATTTTCTTGGTGCATAAATAAATATTACTACTTATTATAGATAATCATTGCATTCAAGGTTTCATCGATCAAGGTTCACGGTAGTACCACGACCACACGCACAGCTTTGACAGTGTGCAGAAAAATGAGAATGGCCGAAGTCCGGCCCGTCTTATTGAAAGCGGTCACCGTAACGAATTGATGCTAACGCTAACAACTCCAAGAGTGTCACGTGCGTGTTGCCGATACTAAATTTATTATTGTTTTTTTTTTTGTGAATAGGCTTTGGTACTATCAAATGATGATGGAACCAAGAGTCGTGGAAGGAATCATGTAATTTAAAAGAGATACGGCACAACGGAATCATATATATATATATATATATAATATGAGCGATATCATATCCTATCATATGCAGTAGACTTGTGGGGCTTGGCTGCGGATAGGGACAGACCCTTCATCATCCAGAAGAAAATAATAAGAAAGATGGCACGGGTTTCTCCTGATACACCAGCTCGCCAACTATTCGTTGATTTTAAGATCCTGACTCTTCCCTAGAGGAGGTAGTAGGAGATTCTAGAGGTAGCCAAACATGTCCGGCAGAATTTGGAGGCATTTTCGACGATGAAATGGACGAGTGATCGATTCCAGGATAGCAGGCAATATGACCTGGAGGTGCCGAGACATCGACTTAGAAAAACTGCCAATAGCATGAGAGTCTTGGGTCCGCGGTTATACAATAAAATTCCGATAGCCATTAAAAACTGTCAGACGTGTCTTGGTTTTACGCTAAAACTTAAATCCCTACTAATGAGAAAGGCTTATTATTCGGTAGCCGAATTCTTGGCTGACCAGCTTTAATTAAGTAATCTTAATTGTATTTTGTGTGCCACTAAGTACCATTTCTTATAATTATTGTTATTATTATTAACATTCTGTATTTATTACCGCTTTGTTTAATTATGAATTATTGTTATTATTATTATTATTGACATTATGTATTTATTACCGCTTCGTTTAATTATTCATTATTGACTTAATGTATTTAAAAATTTCTGTAACCTGACGATGTATGATTGATACGATTAAATGAATATGAATATGAATATGATATTTGGAGCAGCCGAACTGAACAGAAGACCGCAGTCGTGATTCTTTTGAAGTCATTATGGTGTCAATTTAGCATCAGTTCTTCGTCAATGGCTAACAGTTAACTTTTTAATACAACCTGTGTTGCAAAAATGTCGCGCACACTGGCCGTCTTTATTTTTGTACATTATTCTAAAACATATTATTTTAAAGAAAACTTCTTTTCGTAGTTCTGAAAATTTTAAGGCTCATGAAACCGTTTTATCCCAGGAAATGCTCAAAACATGGTGTCAGCTGCCCGCCGTAGGGTCTCAACTGTCATTCACCCTGAAATTGGTTTTGCCGTCACATACTGCCCTAGTTACTTTCTATTACTCGTTCCGGGGTTCCGCCACGTTTTAAGCTAGTGTAAAGGATATTTTTATAGTATGCCGTGGCCAGACCGACGCTGGAACTGATAACCCCAATAAATACACTACGTAATTTTTTATAACACGTCGGTGGCAAAGTAGCGTACAGCCCGCCTTATGGAAAGCGATCACCGCGACCTATAATAATAAAGCCTTTATTTCTCACACAATATTGGATGCTTTACAAACTAAGTACATATATTATAAATTAATGAGATAAAAATTAAATTAATATTGACATTTGTTTTTCTATAAATGAATTATGTATGAGTAACCCATTTTTGGGCATAGGCCTCCTCCAACCTCTTCCAGTGCTCCCTGTCCTTGGCGTGGCGTGTCCACGCAGGCCCGGCCAGCTGTACCAGATCGTCGGCCCAGCGCCGGCGCGGGCGCCCGGGCGGGCGCGTGGCGTCGCGCGGGTACCAGTGCAGGACCCTTTCGCTCCAGCGGTTGTCAGTTGCCCGGGCTACGTGTCCAGCCCATCTCCACTTTAATCGACATGCGAGTTGGACGGCATCTGTCACCTTTGTTATATTTCTTATATCTACGTTTCTCTTCCTATCTCTTCGACTAATATTCAACATGCTTCTTTCCGCTGCTCTCAGAAATACATTAATTTTTTGCGCGATAGCTTTGGTTAGAGTCCATGATTGACATCCATAAAGCAAAGTCGGAAGCACTATTGTATCCATGGCTTTACGTTTCAATTGGGTAGGACCTATAGACGCCTGCAACTTCTGGGGTGTCTCATGTGCGTTGCCGACCGTTAACAATTATACTCTTGAAGAACCTCACACTGCAGTCCCTCGGGGAAACCTCGGCAGGAAGTTCATTCCACAACCGGAGCGTCCGAGGAGAGTACGTTCTAGGGTGTGAGCATGACTGCCCTGAGGGCTTACTCCGAACTTCGAAAATCGAACTTCGTATCGTGCCGTCCCTTTTCGTCCTATAGTTTATAACACGATAGTGAAAGGGACGGCACGACACGAAGTTCGATTTTCGAAGTTTGGAGTAGGCCCTCTGTTGACGGCGAACGGTGCGATGGTAAAAAGCGGCCGTGGGCGTCATGTTAAACAGTTCTTCGGAGCTCAACCTATTTATTATACAAGCGATCAAACAAGCACAAGGAGGCAAAGTAAGAGGAGCAGGAGGCAGTAGGAGGAGTAGGTGGTATTATTAGCTCATGTTATTCAAAAGCGCCGGTGGCTCAGCGGCGCCCGCGTACAGCGTGCGGTGTATGAGCTTAAAAAAAGTCAGCTGTTTAAAAAGCAACTTTTGGATGGAGGACCGCTTTGAGTGGTTACTAACATGATCGTTAAGACAACTTATAGGCCTACGGGCAGCCTGAGAACTTCTAACAGTCAAGTTGCCCACTCACTTGACGCTTAATCACAATAAGGTCTAGTTTCCCTTGAATCCAGCAAACAATGCACTTAAAAGCTTACGGATTCCCGAATAAGAAATGTTATAAGAAAACCCACATTGTTTTTAAACCACCTTAACCACCTATCTAACGATACTGCACAATGGTGGTTTTTGCAAGAAAAATCGTAATATATTTATGATATTTCTGTTAATATCGTTCTTGTCACTGATAATATGGTAGACAAAAAATAAAGGCCAACCGACGGTAAAAGTTACTGGGTTTTAATAAATCAGGTACCTTTATTAAACTAATCTAAAAATTACGTGGTATATGTATCTTTGCCTTACGTTTGCTTACATACGTACATATAACATTATTTTAGTTAGACCCAGTAACAAGATATGGGGGTAGAAAGCCTTTTTTTCCATCATCGGTTTATTTTACACGCAAGAAAAATAAACAAGTAGGTACAGAAAAATAACTACAAAAGGAAATTATATTTTCCGTTGTCAGATGTTCCAGATTTACGGCGACACAGTGCGTAAGTACAGTAAGCTAGGAAAAGCGTTTCTCAAATTTCAACTCTATCATTAATAAATTAAGGTTCATCATAAGTGGTGGATCGACTATATATTCGTTCCTCGGATGTTTTTCTTGAGGCTTAAAAATAATGGACGAAGTTTTCAGGGGAAATTTTGGGAAGTTACTTAGCCTAATGTGTCATGTGACAGGGTTAAAAAGATTGTGTTATTCTTTGCGAGGTGAAGAGGATTTTATTTTGGCTGCCTACATTTTGTTTTGTTTGCACTTGTTTAATTGAAAATGTCACTTAGCTAATTTAAGCGAAATCTAGCGAAGGCATCATCATTTCATTCACTCTGACTACTACACACGATAGGACGTAATTGACGTGGGCATTATGAAGGGCAATTTATATTTGCAAGAAGTTGCTTTCAATTTTCATTCCATTACATTACAGGGCTGAGGGCTATCGAGGTAAGACGCGTACGATCAAACTGTGCAAAGTAACCAAAATTGCATACAACTTCCAGAAAATGTATATCAACCTTAGGACAGTGATTAGTTCGGGAATGGAGAATAGCTTTGACGTAAGTATATCAAGGGCTTCAGAAACTAGGTACCTTTCGGCAGTGTGAGTGACCCTATAAAGGCTAATAAAGGTGTGTATACCTACGATTATAAATTTAAACTTATGGTTTTCGAATTCCGACGCGGCAAAGGGACAGTATGTACCACCATCACCACCATATCAGCCAAAGGACGTCCACTGCTGGACATTGGCCTCCCCCGAATTCACCGGGGGTATATGCCATAATCGCCACGCTTGGCATGCGGGTTGGCGATCGCAGTATCTCCACCGCACTCCAGGGGTGCTGCCGTCCATCCGCTGGTGGTGGACAGTATGAACATTCACCGTATTTTAACTTTAATTCTAATGGTCTGTCTAAACAAATCGTAAAAATAATCCCTATATTAGAAATTTGCAAACCAAAAGTACTAGCACGGGGAATAAGCAAAACGAGTGCAATCGGAGAGATGAGCAGCGACTGCAAAATGGACGCAAATCGACGGAGATTGAGCAAGAATCACCCTGAATTTGCATGCATCAGTGCACCCAGTTATGTAGGCAGGGAGACGAGTGCGAGAAATGAATGTCTTCTGGCACATAAGCTTCTCAATGTATAAAATCTTAATATGACGTAAGATAAAAAATATGAAGTACTGGGAGTTTAACGGTATGTAAACTAACGCTTGTTTGCTTAATTTATTTAATCGTATGGCATGTATTTGCGAACCGTGAGATCTTCGAGAAGACAAGTACGGTTGCCAGTTTTTGTTGCACTTTTAGCACCACCCAGGGGTCACGTGTAGGGTAACGGTGGGTACTCCCTACGGACGTGGTGAAACTTCGCCCCCCCTTTGTCAAGTGAGTGGGCAACTTTACTGTTAGAAATTTTCAAGCCGCCCGAAGGCCTCTAACTTGGCTCAACGACTGCTGTAGTAGACTGTGCCTTCCAAAGCACGGGAGCGCAACCACTCAAAGCGGTCACCCATCCAAGAACTGACCTGCCCCCACATTGCTGAACCTCGCATATCGGGGGGTTTTTAGTCGGTGCAAGTCCGACATAACCACCGCACTGTCCCCGCGGTGCAGTGGTATCCATAAAGGATTTTCCCCCCGAAAAAAAAGAGGTGTAATTTTGATATCTTTACTAGTTTTTTCAGACAGTCGATTTTCTGTTTAAAAATCCCTGGTATGGTGGTCTGTCAAGGAATAAGTTTAAACAAACTCATAGGTCTTAAAACGGATTCTAATACGAAGTTTTACCAAATAAACATACAGCCCACTTCATCTAAATAATGTTTACAATACAGGCGTGTATTGTCAGTCTAAGTCACATGCTTGAAAATGAACATGCCATATTTTTTATATTAGATGAAATCGTGAGGAAACCAGCCTAAGCTCAAAAAGATCTAGTTTTCCCCCTGGGTTGGGAGGCCATATGACACTGACACTCGCTTTCGAAAAACTAGTGCCTAAACCAAATTTCGGGATTCGGATACAACTGGGAATTTCTAACTAAACAGTAACGATAATGATATAATGATATTCGATAACATTTGATTATTGAAAGCGTTGCTCTGACTATAAAGACCCTCTAAGCGAACATCTTATGATATCTACTTGCTCGGCAAATCGCACCCCTAATGATATTCAAGAATAGATTTAGACTTGAAATACACGTCTTTTATCCTGCATGGAAATAAATTCGAAATGCAGTTGATATTTCAATGTGAAGGTTACGTTGGGTTGAACCAAACCGTCTGAATCATAAGCGGTGTTCGTTAAAATCTGAATTTATGGAAAGTTTGATAAGTTTCTATGGAACGACAACTGCCAGCGCCAGATGTAACGTTCCTTCTTTAATGTTATGTTTGTATTCGTAAGTTACTTTACCTCAATATAACTACCTTGAGTACTATATACTCTACTTCCACTATAAGTTCCCCAAACTTTAGGTCATAAACTGAAGTAAGCTAGGTTAACTGAACTTTAACAGGAAGTGTAGCATAAAGTACGTCGGCGCACAAAGTTACTCAGCGGAAATTTAAATGAGTTAATAAATGGTAATGAGTAATGGTATGCAACTTTAAGGAAAGATTGCTCAAATAAAGTGAATGAAACATTGTCGTGTGCCCTAATATTAGTGAAGAAGTAATGCGGAGTTAAATCGTTGAAAGTTTCGTAGAAACTGTTCGCAACTTCACACGGGTACCTACGATTTGAGAAGTGCATAAAATAAAGACACAGAATAAGTGCTAAGGCACAGAATTTCAAGTTCCTTAATGTTGAGTTGTTGACGTTAGCTATCACATTTATGCCGTAAACAATGCAACGAAGCGACGTAAGAGAGGAATGGCTACGAAATTAAATAAACATCTAATAAAGTTGTTTTTGTTCAATCACTCAGTCCCCCACTCATTTAAATCTCGAAACGTTATATTTAAAGTGAAACAAGTCAATTTCTCACTATTTCACTTCTTTAGCCTTTGTAATAAATTTGGGCAGTGTGCCATGTTCAGCCCGGCAAGACGAAATCACCTATTAGCGAGATCAGGGTGGTTACCAAAAGCAAATTTAATAAGATATCGTATCGTCCAAAATACCCAAAAATGTTTGTAGGTACTCGTATATAAGTTACAATGTCTACATTATCACAAATAAACGCGTATTAAAGGCACATACTTTTCTACATTACAAAGACGAGGGAAATTCCTTTTCAAGTTAATACCGCTATTTGCTTCAAAAGGAGAAATTTTTCAAAAGCGTTCATATTTAACAAACGCGGAACGCGACCGGGACACAATGGAGCTAATAATCGTTTCCTAACACGTATATTAGTCACGGATATTTGTTTAACTACTGAAAACAATGTACAACTTTCATCTGTAGAATTTATGGGTTTCTACAGCCAGAGCGGTGTGTATTACACCTTATTTATTTACTGGACGTCAAGGCAGACTGTTCAGTTCCATTTAAAAAAAAAAATTAAGCGTCGCGCTGGCTGTGTGACACTCGTTCAATTTTAAAAAGTAAAAGAGCGCGCGGCGTTTTTCATAAACTACTGAAATTTGAGATTATATTATTTTATAATGTTGAAAACTTTGTTTCTATTGTCTGCGTTATTGGTGTGCTGTTACTGCGAGCAGGATAATTCGTTGATAGACGAGGCGAGGGCGAAAAAGAAGAAAAGTATGGCGCGTCTCTGGAGTAAGTGATATAAAGAAGTTTTTATTAACTTTTACTCTAAAAGGTTACGACGGCTATGGGAGCCACATTAGTTATGGTACTTAACTTTTTAGTGTTCTGAACCAAAATTGTTCCAACGGAACACTTATTTATATACGGTATCATCTTTGTTTTACTAGTGAACCATTTTTGTTTGATTCTGTGTAAAGTGAATAGAAGAAAGAAAATAAAATTATTGTGACGATTAAATTAAGTATAGGTAAAAAACTTAAAAAATGTCTAATGCATCATGACGAATGACCGAATTCTCAGCAATATGTCTCTAATTTTTTTTCAGCAGTTATAGCTATTAATGCTTTGCAAATATGTATTATAGGTAGTAAAAAAAGTTTGGTTCTAGGGTCTCTACCTAACAATCCTGGCTTCGCTCGTCGTCGTACCTAACGGCGACCTGCCTTAGTTTTTTTCGGAAGTGTAGTTTTTTCAGCTGGAAGTATACTTACTTTTACGTTGAATTACTATGAGGACAAAATGTATTTTTTTTCGGTATATTTTATGTTTATTTTTCGGTAATTCATTTTAGGTGTAGCATTCATAAAACATAGTAATGATAAGGTACATGAATCATTAGGCTTAGTAATCATTAGGACTAATCCCTATTAGTTTCTAATATATTAGCACAGTTTATGTTTAGTATAACAAAAGATTAGGAGATATGAAATTAGGCCCAGCAAATAATACATCATACAAATTTAATAGTTATCTCCATATTAGGGCTAATGAAAATTATATCGAACGTTGGTAGGTGTAATGAAATTAGCACTAACGATATAAGGTTAAGTTGGGGAGACCCACATACAACAGCTCATTTTCTTAAGTTTTTTATCTTCTTTTTTTATACATCAATTTATAAGTTTACTTGCCGCACATCAAATCAAATAAAAATATTTATTTCAAACCAAAGATCGTTATCATCATCATGGTCATCATATCAGACAAAGGACGTCAACTGCTGGACATAGGTCTCCCCCAAAGAGGGCTTCAATGACCGTTCCTGCTGAAGACCGGACTGGTCGTTGTGAACAATGTGAACATCCTTGGGAGAGGCATTTGTTTAGCAGTGGTCGTGTTTCGGGTGAAATTATTGTGATGACGACAAAATACAAATATCTTTATTCTGCATAAAGTGGGCATAAAGATGGCAGCATTGTTTAAAAATAAAACCGCACATTTTACCAGCAACTGCATGCTAATATGAAACAGAGAGAAGTGGAATTTAAATCGACGACCTGTTTAGCCTAGTTGGAAGTGACTCTGCCTCCGAAGCTAGAGGTCCCGGGTTCGAATCCCGGCCAGGGCATTTATTTGTCCATTTTTCACGGATATTTGTTCTTGGGTCTTGGATGTTTTCTATGTATGTATTTATCTATATAAGTATGTATATCGTCGTCTAGTACCCATAGTACAAGCTTTGCTTAGTTTGGGACTAGGTCGATTTGTGTAAGATTGTCCCCCAATATTATTATTATTATTATCTCTGTATTTATTTTCGTACTTAAGCTAGGTTTTTTACAATAATTTTATAAAAGTAAAATATATAAACATACATACAAAATATAAAAGCATTATAAAAAACCTAACCTAGGGTGCCGCCGGCAGCGAGGCAGGGCCTAAGCTACCGGTGATTAGGGCGACAGAGAAAGGAACCTCCGGACTATCCGCGCCGTGTCCAGGAGTACCGCCTTCTGTATCTGACCCTTGACCCAGCCATCTAACGAGAGTCTCTTGAGATGTTGGTCGAGACTCTTCGCTATTAGACCGTTCGCGGAGACGACTATCGGGACAATGATCGTTGAATCAACATCCCACATGGCGGTTACCTCGTGTGCCAGGTCTAGGTACTTGCTAGATTTGTCCTTCTCAGCCTTCACGAGGTTCTCGTCATGGGGGATGGTGATGTCAACGAGTACTGCCTGGCGCTTCAATCGATCTGTCAGCACGATATCAGGCTTGTTGGCTATAATAGTCCTGTCTGTGATGACAGATCGATCCCAATAGAGCGTTGCACGACCATTCTCGAGAACTGGCGCAGGTGTGTACTTATAGTACGGAACTTCGAAATCCACAAGACCGTATAGAAGAGCAAGCTGCTGGTGAATAATCCTGGCCACCAAGTTATGTCTGTGCAAGTACTCGCCGTTAGCAAGATGACTACAACCGGAAATAATATGCCTGAGTGACTCTCCGGGACGGCGGCATGCCCGACAATTGTCGACCGTACCATCCTTCAGGATATATTTCCGGTAGTTGTTCGTCATGATAACCTCGTCCGCAATTGCACAGACAAAACCTTCAGTTTCCCCAAAAAGATCCCCAAAACGTAGCCAGTTCACCGATGCGAGCAGGTCTACGTCGGGACTCGTAAGGGCCTTGTAGAACCGCCCGTGTAGCTCCTTACTCTTCCACACCGCCCTGCGATCCCCGGCGCTCAGCACTTTAAGTCTGCGCCAGTTCTCTTTTGCCATGGAGAGCGGGGTGAGGAGTGTGTCTACTGCCACCACATCACGATGGATCCCACACTTGCTGTTTAAGAAATAATCTCTGAGACTGCACACCTCGCGGTTGTGAAGGTCTTTGGCATTTAAGAAGCCACGACCTCCAAGCTTCCGCGGGATGTACAGTCTCATAACAGACGAGCGCGGGTGTAGCATACGGTGCGTAGTGAGCAGTACACGCACCCTTCGATCCAGGAAATCGAGCTCAGTCTGAGTCCATCTTAATATGCCAAAGGAGTATGTGAGCAAGGGCATCACCCAGGCGTTGAAGGCGCGCACCTTATTGCCGCCCGACAAAAGACTGTTGAGTACTTTTGTCAGGCGACAGAAAAAGCGCTCCTTCATTGCCTGCTTGATGCCCTCACCTTCGATACCCAAAGACTGTGACATACCAAGATATTTATAGGTATCTACTTCGGAGAGAGATCTGAGTGACGTTGTCTCAGAAAGCTGTAAATTTGTCGAATTTACAACTTTCCCCCGCTGTACATGCATGACCGCACACTTGTCGACACCAAATTCCATTTTGATGGCACTACTGAAGACCTCTGTGGTTTTCAGTAGCTCCAACAGGTCATGTTTATTTGGTGCAAATAGTTTAAGGTCGTCCATGTAGAGCAGATGAGAAATGACCTCACCCTCTCTCCGCAGCTGGCAACCTAATCCTGAATCCTTCAGCAGAGTACTGAGCGGATTCAGCGCTAGGCAGAACCATAAGGGACTCAGACTGTCACCCTGAAATATACCTCGCTCAATCCTGATAGAGTCTTGCGGGCCAGAGGGACCATCCCCCCTCCTGGTTGACGAAGGACAGTCGTCCACTGCCTCATGCAAGCACTTAAGAAGGATCTCAGAACTGCATCAACTTTATACAGCTCTAAGACCCTCCGCAACCATGAATGAGGCACCGAATCATAGGCCTTCCTATAGTCAATCCAGGCGGCCGAGAGGGTCCCCTTGATCCGCCGGACTTGTTGGCAAATGGTCATGTCTATGAGGAGGAGCTCTTTAGTACCACGTGACCCAACCCTACATCCATTTTGAGCAGGGGCCAAAATGTTGTTCGCAACAATATGTGCGTTGATTTTTGCTCTCAAAATGGATGTAAGAAGCTTGTACAGCGTAGGTAAGCACGTGATGGGTCTGTAATTCTTCGCTTCCGTGGTACTACCGGACTTGTAGAGCAAGGAGGTAACACCAGTTGTTAAGGGAGGTAGCAGGGAGCCGAGCTCAAGGGCTTGCTGGAACTGTGCTGCCAAACGTGCGTGTGAGCACCGAAACCATTTTAGCCAGAAGTTGTGCAATCCATCCGGTCCGGGACTTTTCCAGTTTTGAGCCGTACGGATGGCACAACTTACGTCCTCGGGGCCGATGGTGACAGACCCCATGGGTTCGATGGATTCACACTCACGTTCGACAGCACCGATCCAGGAACCCTCTGTGTGTTCAACAGGCACCGACCAAATACTACGCCAAAAGTTAACCATGGCAGTAGCATCCGGCCGCTGTCCATCGGGCACACGATGGTCGGTTCCATCCCACTTCCGGTATACCTTCCTTTGGTCGCTTTGGAAAAGGCGATTCTGCTGGTATCGGTCCAGACGCTCCCTGTAGCGACGAATACGGCTTGCCCATGCATAAACTTTCTGCTTCAGAAAGTCAATGCGCTCCGTGACACAGGCCATGTAGTCACGGGGCCTGACACCAGTCCCCGCGAAGGCCTGGTTTACGAAGCGCATGACTCGGGGGCGACTATTGCCCCCTCTGAAGCAGATCAGCTTTGCAATGAGAGTCCTATACGTATCGACACGCCGCTCAATTCGTACTTGCCAGGTAGGGACACTCCCGGCGGGCCTAGGTGCACGGTCAGCGTCCGGAAACTTGACACGAGCAACACGGCACGCCGCGATGGCCCCACAGTACATAATTGAGTGCGTGTCAATCAAATCTTCGCTAGCCCGCAAATACGGAGCTAGGAGATCGTTCAGGGCTCCCATTAACGCTAGATTGCGTCTATTCACGGGCAAGCGTGGTAGTCGCGGCCTAGAATTCGGTGTGGAGCGATACTGCGTAATCGCCTCTTCCAAAGCCCTCCGCAATAGCTCATGGGCCTGGGTACTCACACTCTGACTCGCACAGTCCTCGTCGGCACTGGGATCCACACGCGGTGCCCCCGGTGCCGTATCGGGTGCGGGCACCGGAGCTGGCAACGTGGCGGATGGGTTCCGCGCCGAGGTGGAGACCGCGCGAGCAGAGAGTGCCTCCAGGCGGAGCCGATCAAGTGTCGCGTCATCCAACCGCTTGAGCCGTTGGATGACGCGCACTTGATCCGATAGCCGTTGCGCAGATACGGAGATGGCTGGTTCAAGCGCCTGAAACAGAGGAAGCATCCTAACACGGTACGCGGATAGATTTGTTCCTCCTTCTGTCGCCCCATAGTAGGCACGCATGCAGTTTTCATTCATTGATGGCGACCACTGCATGCGGCGCACTACACCACCGGTAGCGGGAGCCGTGGGCGGAGCAGGATGCCCCGCAGGCCCCAAGCGTGCCGGCAGCGGTGGCCGCCCGCGCCGCTCTGCTGGAGGTGTCGGGCGCGGTGGCAAATTCCTCCTCCGACGATGCCGATGCTGATGAGGACGAGGCGGGTGAAGATGATGGGCGTGCGCTTTGTAGAGACGCTTGTACTTGACGTGATTTACTCCGTGTAATCATTATGCTGCTTGCTTGATAGTAGGTACATTGGCGATTATATATTTGTACAAAAAGATGTTAAAAAGCACATAATAAAAGCATTTCATAAAAAATTACGGAATATTTGTAAAAAACACGTCTGACGTTGACGGCGTCATATTTTTTTTTACAAAAAAATAAGAATATTATTATTAAATAATAAAAAAATAAGAATAACAAAAACAAGTATGAATATTAACATAACAATGTCTAGTCATAATAACACACACACATGCACACATATTAATTACATACATATTTTGAGTGCTCCTCTTCATAAATATCATTAAAAAAATCCATAGCAGTCCCTGATAATTTACAAGTAGGCAAGGTTTTCTTTTAACAACAAGCTATTTAATAATATGTATTTCAAACATGAAATATCACATTTGAATTCTAACAACCGCTACATTTGTAAGCTCATTGCATCTAAATTCAAAAAGAAAATGTCATTTACGTATATAAATACAGATTATGATAAATGCAAATATAGCAAATACATCGGCTACAATGCCGCAGGCACGGCGATTTGTATGCATAGAAGCCGTCACATTACGACCACCAACTTACGCAAAGTCGTATCATGTTCGATTGCCAATTTGGAAAACCTACCTTAAGGAGGTGAACGCGAACGTCCATAACTCCAAAGCAACATAAAAAACAGATATGAGGTTGAAATTATGAGCCCACGATTAGCGAATATCGCAATACTCGTACGTCGTCGTTGTGACACTACCCTAATTTGCATGCTAAATAGGACGATTTTCATGAATAATTTCGGTGGGATTTTTGTGAATAATTGTTGTTTATTGCGGTTGAAGTAGGTAATGTATCCCTAATGAGCTACATTACGAGCTTCAGCGGCTGAATGTTTTTCAAATTTAACTTTTAATTATTTTTAGAGAGGAAGTCTAGCTGTATTCTGATGTAGGTAACGCGCTCTATTGATATTACGTTAAATAATAATATTCTTCTTCCATTATTTTATACATATTAATAGTACATTACTACAGAGGCTGGGACGAAAGGGGTTGCCGGCCGAAGACATATAGACGGCCGAGCAAAGCGAGGTCGGATAGGTCTGAGGCGGGCAACCCCATATTCCCCGCCGAGGTATGTATAGTGCTTTTCTCAGATATGCAATGAAATAAACAACAAAAAAAACCAAAGTTTTATTTTTAATACGCAGAGTGGCAGAATGTCATGATGGCATTTGTGGCAACAAATTTATGTAAAATAGAAATTAATTATTTTTAAGAAAAAAAAACCGACTTCAATGGGGGAGGCCGGTAAAAGATTATTATACTTAGATGGTGCACTCTTAGATAGATATACAATAAAATAAAAATTGTTATAATGGTAGAAGACTAAGTACCCTCAATTCCTCATGGAATCATGAAAAAATCTTGCTTGCTTGACAAACAAAACGAAGAGAACAAATCGCCAAACGTGAACTACGCGTCGTTGAAGAGTTCCGTTCTGATCATCATCAGCAGTTCCACTTCATCAAATATCACTTTTATGAATGAATTGATTAGTTCATGAAAATACTAAAATCACTATTTGTGTGCCTTTCACATTTGAGGAGTTCCCTCGATTCGTAATGGATCCCATCATCAGAACTCGAGCATGACAAAAATCAATCGTGAAAATAGAACTTGCTTAACAAACACAGCTAGAAGGACAAATCGCCAAACGTGAACTTTTCGTCGTTGAAGAGTTCTGTTCTGATCATCATCAGCAGTTCCACTTCATCAAATGTTACATTTTTGTATGATAATGCTCGATTTGTTGATAAAAACACAAAAATCACTATATGTTTGCCTTTAAGATTTGAGGAGTTCCCTCAATTCCTCATGGATCCCATCATCAAAACTCGAGCATGACAAAAATCAATCGTGAAAATAGAACTTGCTTAACAAACACAGCTAGAAGGACAAATCGCCAAACGTGAACTTTTCGTCGTTGAAGAGTTCTGTTCTGATCATCATCAGCAGTTCCACTTCATCAAATGTCACATTTTTGTATGAAAATGCTCGATTTGTTGATAAAAACACAAAAATTACTATATGTTTGCCTTGAAGATTTGAGGAGTTCCCTCAATTTCTCATGGATCCCATCATCAGAACTGCGTTTTGACAAAAACGGGACCAACTTGGATATATATACTTACATTCAAAAAAAGAATTTTCCAATTCAGTTAAGAAATGACGAAGTTATGGACTAACAAACATTAAAAAAAAAAAAAAACACAACCGAATTGATAACCTCCTCTTTTGAAATTTTGAAGTCTGTTAAAAAGAGGACATTGCCGGCCTAAGCCTGGAAGATTTGTATGAAATTCTATTAACGGCTTCTTGTCCTAGCCGCACCTGAAACATCATACTTCGCAGCGTATTATAAGGAATATAACATCAATATTTCATTGCATGTTTAAGAAAAATATTTTTTATTTATTTATTTATTAAAAATGGGATTGCTCTAGGGCCTCTAGGCCAGCATCTAGCCAGGGGGCAAAGATGAGGCCGACGATGAAGCGAGCTCACCCAGAAGATGCCTATTTACTCGTGCCTTAAAATACAGACGCCGGCAGAGAATTCCAAACTTAAGAATTTGAAAATAAATGTATTGTATAGTGGTTTTAAATGTAAATTAGGAGGTGTTAGTACGGAACCTTTCGTGCGTGAGTCCGGCTCGTACTTGGCCGTTTTTTTATTAATTTAATCGAACACTTTATTTTCTTATTTTAATACGTATATTCATAATGGGAAAGAGCGTGCTACTTCTCACGGAGTTTCATTAGTGTGACGATAGGAAGTTAGATTCTGTTGTAGGTTTATGCCCATAAACCTACAACAGAATCTAACTTAGGGGAGGTAGTAGAAGAGACGTTAATGTTCATGACCGTATGTTTATGTATGTTATGTAGCTACGTATATTTGTTTGACACACTCGCTTTCTTACTTAAATGACTAGATGGGTTATAAAAATATAGATTACGTGGAGTCTCAGTTATGAGTTGTAAGTTGTAAGCGTTGAATCCCGACTGGATCCCAAATAATGACACTTTACTTATTGTTGTATTAGTTAAGAGTCCCAATTATGCAAAGGGGCAAAGAAGCGTACGGCTCGCCTGATGGTAAGACATTACCGCAGCCTATGGACGCCTGCAACTCCAGGGGTGTCACATGCGCGTGGCCGACCCTTTAAAAATGTATACACTCCATTCTTGAAGAACCCCATACTGTAGTCTCTCAGGAAAACAGGGAGCTCATTCCACAACCGGAGCGTCCGAGTCAGGAATTATATACAGATTCAAGTCATTAAACGTTCCAAAATTCACCATACATTTTTTTTCTGTTCCAGTAATGATCATCTTATTTGTCCTCTCGAAAGTGGCGGTTCTCAAAGTAGTCTCCGTGTTTCTCTTCATGGCGTTCTTCCAAAAGTTCTGCTACATCATAGGGCTCTTGATCAGCTACTTTATGAAGAACAAGGAGTCTCTGAAGCCTTCAGCTCCCGCAGCTGTATACGGAGCTCCATCAGACTATAACACTATAGGGTACAGCTATGGGCCCCCGGAAAACGAACCGTTCTCGAACTCCGAGAATTCTGCGGGCTATCCCGAGTTGGGAAATTTCAATTGGCCGTTTAAAAGAAATTAGATCTGATTAAGTAGTTCTTAAGTATTTATTGGATTAAATGTATTTGTTACAATCTTGTTTTGTACTTGGACTATTTTTACACCTTAGTATAAGTAATCGCTAATCGCGAATAATCCGGATATCAGCCATCCGCCGGCACGACATATGAAAGCATTTTTTCCGAAGCTGAAGTGGAGACCTTTGTTTAACTCGACCAATTACGGAACTTATGGCGGTAAGTTATGGCAAAAAATGTATCGAGTTACCACAATTTGATCTAATATTTGCTCTAACAAATCTTTATAAAAACCGGCCTGAATTTATTTAATTTCTTAGGAACCAGCTTAAAAAACAACGACAACCATTCTGTAGCATATTCAGAGCTTACACTGACCGTACTCGCTTGCGACTGCGTAAACGATTTGTATGGAGGATAGTACAGTGCCCCAGCCGGTCACTCATAGAACTGAATATGGGTAGTATGAGTCCAACGATAAATTACCTATCGAAAACTAATCGCTAGCGACTAACCAACTAACGTTTTGTAGCTTTCTTTTGTTCTTACAAAATGTAATGATTTTTTTTCCCTAATCATTGCCGCTTTCCTAAACTTAGGTAAACTGGGTATTATTATAGCAATACTCATGAATTTTAACGGATACCAATGTAAAATTCATTGTCACACTCTTTCCATCTTTAACAAGTATTTATGCAAACTAATGCAAATGAATACTAGAGGGATCCATGAATATTCAAATTCAGTCCTACATTTTTACTTTAATCCTATTTTGGGATGATTACCTCCGTAAAACCGGTTTCTCTAATAAACAGACAAAATGTTTGAAGCAAATATACAAAACCAGCCAAGGGCGAGTCGGACTCGTAAACAAAGGGCTTCGTACCATTTTTTTCACCGTAAAGGATGATTCACAGTAGACCGTTCCGTGTCCGGGCCGGCCCGTTTTCTATGACAGCAAACGCAACGTCCGGCGTATTTCTCTAAAAGAAAACGGGCCGGCCCGGACACGGAACGGCCTACTGTGAATCATCCTTAATAAAATATAAATAAAATATTTGTGGACATCTTACACAAACCAACTTAATTCTGAACTAAGGAGAGCTTGTACTATAGGTACTGTGCGACTTGGACGATATACACTTGTATATGAGTCTTGGATATTTTCTATGTACTAAAGTAATTATTTATCTTTATAAGTATGTACTCATTTATTAATTAATACTTTTTTTAATTAATTAAATTTAAACTCTTACGACACCCAAGGGATAAAAGGGGGTGATGATATTCTAACCCGGCACCACACGTGGTAATAAATAAGTTAGTATAAAGATAAATAAGTTAAATATTTATTACTTCAAATAAAATATGAACCCGTGCAGTAGGTCTGCCTGCAGCATGGTGCCCAGAACGCTGGCCGCGTTACCTCTCTGAATGGCGAGGGAAATCCTCTGCGAGAGGTAAGCGCCAGCCCTGGGTTCACGCGAGGTGTATACCAGCCGCGACAACAAGGCTCTCATAAAGGCAACATACATAGAAAACATCCAAGACTCAAGAAAAAATATTCGTGTTCATCACATTATCACATATCGCTCACACATCGCCCCGCCCCGCCACGTCAGGAAGTCGCCCAAGTACTACTCGCAGTATACTGACGTTATATCGACAAGTCAGGAAATATGGGCGACATAAGTAAGATCTCAGTAAAGTAAAAAATATCTATGACCTACTTGGCGGGGCAGGAGCGATATGTGATAGGTATTCTGTTCTTGGACATGAGTTTACTGATGTGAGATTCTCGCTTGACGAAATAAAGTAAAAGTAAAAGTAGTTTATTCTTCAAATTAGGCATATTACATGCACGTATGAACGTCAATAACTACCATATACCAAATACTGTCAGTACTACGTTTGCGCAGAATGCGCAGTAGTAATACCATGCCCAGAAGCGGGGCAGTGCTGGATTCGTATCGGTTGACACTAACAGCTGACAGATTTCTCATATCGCACCGCCTCCGCATCGACAAATCAAGAAAGCGCCTTAGTGATACACTAATTTTGTATTAAGCAGTATCGTCTGCTAACGAAAATTCTACAAATAAAAAGGATAAATTGAAAAATTTGGTGCTCCGAGCAAGATTCGAACCTACAACATCCTGGCATAGTTTGAGTCTTCTTAATTAGATGCAGCTGTACGCGTCCCTAAGGCGTTCTTGGTAGAAACTGTTCAAGGATTTGGTGACTGAACATTATTCTTTGGATATAACAATGGGCTAGAGCGATTCACCGCGTATGCTTGAATGTTGCAGGTTCGAATCCTGCTCGGAGCACTGAATTTATTCAAAATTTCCCTTCAATTTGAAATTTAGATTACGTTCGCAGAGCTTACTGCTTAAAACAATAAGTACATACACACCTACAAGCGCTCCAGGTTAAATAAAATCTTGAAAAAACGTGCAGGTACCTGATTGGGTTAGATGATCGCCGAGCAATACGCCTCCGCAGCTCGCAATGCATACAAATAGGTCGAACCACAGAGTTTTATCTAATTCTAACTCGGCATATCTAATTAACTGACCTGTACCCTTTGGTTAGGCCGTTTGGGTGCAAACGTGCTTTGGTATAAAATTACTGAAGAAATATATATACTACGTGATGTTTTTTATACAACAGTTACAAACAAGCATACGGCCCGCCTGATTGTAAGCAGACACTGTAGACCAATGGACGTTTGCGGCTCCAGAACAATTACAAGCACGTTGCCGACAGGATATACGCCCCACTCTCAACACAGCACATCCTCGGGAGCTCTGGCGCCCTTAAGCGCATTTGGATGCAGTAATCCAGCGTACCAACACGAGTGATCTTGGTCAGAACTTGGTTTCCATCCGCAGATTGTTTTGGCTACACGTATCTCATCCACGCGTCAACACGCTTAAGCGCCTTCCAGACAAATATAATCCAGCGTCCCAACATAACAGGGGTGACCTCGGCTATGGCTTGGCCCAGAGGCATGGCAAAACTCTATGATACAAGTAAGTTCGCGATCGCGGCTCTGGTCTTCGGACAACATTTTGCACTCGCATACATGCACACCCACTCGACAAAATTCGCAACGAGTAAGTGCGAGGAAGCCTGGGTGTGCGCGACATCACTGATAAAATGCTGGAGAGTCGGCTGTGATGGTATGGCCATGCAAAGGTACCATCCGACTATGTTGGAAACTTAGCACTACAACTTTCCATCCCCGGTCGAAGATCCAGAGGAAGACCTAAAACACGGTGTAGAGATGTAGTGCTAAAAGACGTGATAGAGTGTTAGGCATCTGAAGACGATGCCGAGGACAGAGCGAAGTAGAAAAGATTAGCTCGGAAAGCTGACCCCACCACCCACTACCATATCAGCCAAAGGACATCCACTGCTGTATATAGGCCACCCCCAATTTTGTGTTGGGGGTAAATGCCAAAATCACTACGCTTGCATGTGGGTTGGCGATCGCAGTATCTCCACTGCACTTCAGGGATGCTACTGCCCATCCCCCAGTGGTCTCCCAACCACCATGTGGGATTTATAGCTAGAAAGAAAAAGAGAGAGAGGAATATGTGTCGCTCCAACTGCGAATGGGAATACGCGCCCGTCCTCAAAGGACGAGGAAGGTCATATTTCATTTGAATACATCTGCAGTTTACATATATGGCAACAAGCAATGTCAACCCCTGTTAGGTGTGCCTATCGCGGCATGAAAAAGTATTTCCCTCTACTCTATGTTGCTCAAATATGCAAGTGCGACAGAGATGCATATATTTCGTTTTTGGTACGCGGTAAGCACTTCAGGAACACAATTTATTTATTTAATCGTATGGCATTTATTTACGAACAGTGAGTTCTTCGAGAAGACAAGTATGGTTGCCAGTTTTAACACAATACCGCATTCCTAAAGAGCAATTAGTGCTGTTATTATGTAGTGGTTTTCTGTTTAGCCCATTGTGATTCACTCTGGAGTAGAGTTTCCAAATCAAATTCATGCTAAGTATTATTAATTATTAATTAGGGTTCTAAAGTGAACAACCCTTAAACCCTGGTTTCGCCATTTCTGTCTATCTACGGCAGCTTAGCGAATTACTAGAAAGTTCTTATATAATAGGACATACACGCCAACAAAGACGTTAAATAAAATAAAATAAAAATCCTGCCTAACGACGAAGTTTGCATTGTTTTTGTTCGTCAATACCTTCACTAAAGGTGTCCTGACGATTCCGCACTCTCTTTTGTACATGGGTAAAAAATATATTACACATACTTGTCTTATCCGGTATTATGCTACAATAACGAATATTATAAAATAACGATAGCCTCGCTTAAACCAGAGTTGCGTTTTACGGAAAACGAACCCAATTACAGCAGATGTGTACTATAATATACGACAGTTAAGTACAATCGGTTCACGTTGACAGATTCCGTACATTTGCAGTATTTTTTACCAAAAAGACCTAGGTACTTAATGTATTCGCCGATATCACATACATGCACATTATTTCCAAATGTCCTGCTGTAATGTGGCTCTTACATTACTCTTATATTTCAAGACTCTCTGAAACGTTTAAATGAAATAATAGTACATTACGATACAAGTGCAGAAATTAAGAGGGCGCAGTACGTTTGGTTCTCCATACAAACGTATTTATGCTCTCATTTTAAAACGCCATGCTAGAATAACATGAAACTTTGTATACACAATGGGATCCAGCTTGTCTAGGGCGGAAGTTACTTTCTGTTGCTTGAAATTATAATGGCGAAAAAATACAGCGATTATTAAGGTAAAGTATTATAAGGTAGGTAAGGTATTATACAAGCCGTAAAAAACTCAAAAAACCGCTGTATTTTTTTACTTTTTCAATTTCTAGCAACAGAAACTAATTTCCGACCTAGGTATGCCGGATCCCATTGTGTATACAAAGTTTCATGTTATTCTAGCATGGCGTTTTAAAATGAGAGCCTATATACGTTTGTATGGAGAACCGATTCACACCGATCGTACTGCGCCGTCATAAGAAATTCGCAACGAGCGGTGATAAATTAAAACACGACCGAACGGAGTGTTTTAAATCGACACGAGTTGCGAATTACCTATTCGCACGTGTATCGTACAACGTTTTACAGTACATATGGCTCTTTAAAGTTTCGACATATGCACGTAATCTGCTGATTACCGCACTCGTGCTGTAATGTAGCACCATATGTACTGTAAATGAACTTTATTCTGCAAGTAAGCCGCAATGACACTTTTACCAGTCAAAATCTAATCGCGTTTCTGAAAAAGTAGACCACTGCCGAGAAGAAACGAAGAAAAAAACTCGACAGTCAGTCAATTCTCTCATAAATATGCTTATTACAATGATAATACTTAACCTAATATAAATAAAGCTGAGTATGAATACAAAACACACGAAAAATATTTACAATGCGTAGTTCAACCAGACAACATGTCGGAACACTAAAAGTATTGACAATACGATGCATTCTTATAATGACAGTGCTGCACGGTTTTTTTGAATCATCATCATCATCATCATGTCAGCCGAAAGACGTCCACTGCTGGACATAGGCCTCCCCCAAAGACTTCCACAATGACCGGTCCTGCGCCACCCGCATCCAGCGGACACCCGCGACCTTCACGAGGTCATCGGTCCACCGTGTGGGGGGGCCTGCCCACGCTACGCCTTCCGGTACGTGGTCGCCACTCGAGAACCTTTCCGCCCCAACTGCCATCAGTTCTACGTGCTATGTGCCCCGCCAACTGCCACTTAAGTTTAGCGATTCGGAGGGCTATATCGGTCACTTTAATTTTGCTGCGGATGGCCTCATTCCTGATGCGATCATGCAGAGAAACTCCTAACATAGCTCTCTCCATTGCTCTTTGGGTGACTTTGAGCCTTCTTATGAGGCCCATAGTAAGCGACCACGTTTCAGTACCATATGTCATCACTGGCAACACACACTGGTCAAAGACTTTCGACTTGAGACACTGCGGAATATTGGACGAAAAGATGTGCCGTAGCCTCCCGAACGCTGCCCAGCCGAGTCGGATTCGACGATTAACCTCTTTCTCGAAGTTGGACCTACCTAACTGGACAGTCAGTCCTAGGTATATGTAATCGTCTACAACTTCGAGCGTAAAGTGTCCAATTGTTACGGGAGTTGGTGCGACATGGGCATTTGACATGATCTTCGTCTTGTCCATGTTCATCCTTAGACCAACTCGCTCGGAGGCTTTACTAAGGTCATTGAGCATTGTACTTAAATCGTCCATGGTCTCAGCCAAGAATCGTCAGCAAACCGAAGGTGAGTGAGGTACTCGCCGTTTATGTTGATGCCTAGCCTCCTCTAGTCCAGAGTCTTGAAAACATCCTCCAGTGCAGCGGAGAACAGTTTAGGAGAAATAACATCTCCTTGCCTGACTCCCCGCTGCAACGGAATAGGCCTCGAGCTCTGGTCCTGGAGTCGGACTGACATAGTGGCGTTCTCGTACAAACACTTCAGCACTTCGATATAGCGGTAGTCCACTTGGCACCGCTGGAGAGATTGTAGTACAGCCCAAGTTTCAATCGCATCGAAGGCTTTCTCGTAGTCCACGAACGCTAAACAGAGGGGCAGGTTATACTCCTCAGTCTTCTGTATAACCTGACGGAGCGTATGGATGTGGTCTACGGTGCTAAAGCCTCTTCGGAAACCGGCTTGTTCGGGAGGCTGGAAGTCATCTAGCCTGCGTGCGAGACGGTTCGTAATGACTCTTGAAAACAGCTTATAGACATGGCTCAGATGTGAGATGGGTCGGTAGTTCTTCAGCAAGGAGTTGTCACCCTTTTTGAAGAACAGGACCACCACACCTCTGTTCCATGCCTTTGGAGTTTCCCCTTCTAGTAAGACGGAATTGAACAACATCTGAAGGGCTCTAAGGACCGGTTTTCCACCCGCCTTCAGGAGTTCCGCTGTGATTCCGTCTTCACCGGGTGCCTTATTGTTCTTAAGCTGTTTAAGAGCCATTCTAATCTCGTACAGGCTGATGTCCGGGATATCTTCGGTATAGTGCTGGGTTAATCTAGCTCTTCGGTCTTCCGCCAGACCAACTTCGGGTCTGCTAGTTGACGTGTATAGCTGTCCATAAATGCACTCTATCTCATTCAGAAGCTCAGGTTTGGACGAAACGATTCTACCATCTTCAGTTTTTAATCTGGCGAGCTGGCTCTGTCCAATAGACAGATCTCTTGAGAAAACTTTAGAGCCCTTATTCTGCTCGATGGCCTCTTCAATACAATTTGTATTGAATTGGCGCAGATGACGGGTAAGGGACTTGGAGATCTGTTTATTGAGCTGCCTGTATAATATCGCATCGGCTGAAGACTGAAGAATCATCTCATTCCTTTCCTCAATGAGCCAGGAGATAGAGAGCCTTTTGGCTCTGTGAGTTCGTTGGGCCTTAAAGAACTTATAAGTAGACCCAACGCTATGGACAGCTTCCACAAACCCGTCGTTGAATTCGTCTACATCGCCGCCTAGACAATCGAAACGGTTTTGGAATTTTTTGAATCACGGCAAATTAATTCCTAAGCGACCTTAAATGGGAACTTTGTTCGCATAATGACGCCTTAAATTCCTAAATTAATGTTTTTGAAGAAAAAAGTGAAATTATTTGAATTTGTGTTTTGTAACTTAAAAACAGGAAGATTGACGTTCAATTTCTTTGTTTTATTACATGGGCGTACTACAAATAGTAAGGTTGGTCTCATTTTCTTCCTCGATTTTCCTGAGCAGCCAGACAGGTAGCTAGTTAACCGACTTCAAAAAAGGAGTAGCTTCTCAATTCGTCGGAATATTTTTTTTGTATGTTCACCGATTACTCGGTGACTAGTGGACCGATTTCAAAAAATCCTTTTTTGTTTGAAAGGGTGTGTTTTCTAGTTGGTCCCATTGTCACCAAGTCTGGATCTGATGACGGGATCTTGGAAAAATCGAGGGAGCTCCTCAAATTATATAGTAAGAGAATGGAGTAAGTAAGGCTACATCGAAAGAACTCCTCAAATTATATAGCAGGAGGATGGGGTCTGGCAAAGTTTGGAGTCAGTGTTTTTTTTTAAATTTACTTGTTTACAATTAAACTTGAAATGCAGATCCCTGATATTCTTATATAAACACGTTTTTTAAATCCCCTGAAGTGAATACGACCAGTTGGATTCGTTATCCACAAAAAGCTTATTTTAATCCATTCTCCTTGTTAAAAGGCTTTATTATTTTGCTGAATACTTTAGTCTCAATTCGGTATCCCAGAAGAAAACACTAATGTTCTTACATAGACCATGTTCTTGACGACCTGTTTAGCCTAGTTGGTAGTGACTCTGCCTCCGAAGCTAGAGGTCCCGGGTTCGAATCCCGGCCAGGGCATTTATTTGTGCATTTTTCACGGATATTATTATTGGGTCTTGGATGTTTTCTATGTATTTAAGTATGTATATCGTCGTCTAGTACCCATAGTACAAGCTTTGCTTAGTTTGGGACTAGGTCGATTTGTGTAAGATTGTCCCCTAATATTATTATTATTATTATTATAGTACAGTCAACAGCAAATGTAGATAATCATTTTTGGACTTTGCCGCAATAACGTAACAATATAATGACCTGGTAGTGAAACATAATGATATTGACATATTTGACTCGAGACTTACGATTTTCAGGAGGCTTCAATCAGCTTGAATTGGTTTTTGATTGATTTGTATTTCCATTTGTAGTCATGTGCTTACTCAATTATCTGTTAGTAGCTTGCTCAAATACATATATTATATGCATCTACCTATAGTTTACCGAAGTTTTACGCTCGCTGTTACTATTAATCATGCTGTGCATACATATTTTGGATAGCATTCAAATCCATACCTTCGAATAATTATATTTTTCTGTCTATGAATTTTGTCTGTTTTGTGTGCCTATTAAATCAATAAAAAATAAAAACAGTTGGGATGCGTCAAAGTAGTGAAAGTGACAAGGTACTAAAATGGTCATCTACTTTTGATTGTTATGTTAGTAGAAATTGTTAGAGCGAAAAAGTACTAAAATGACCATCTACATTTGCTGATGTTGACTGTACCTCCAAAGAAGAATTTAACAATTCGCCTTTCTTTACATTATATTCCTGTATGTTTTTTTGAAACTAAAGTACGGTTGTATCGAAAATGTATATGCACGGGCAAAGTGATACAAAATCTTTGAAAGCCACTTGTATGTACTACATACTCGTATGTACTTAGGTATTGTTCTATTGTACGGTCGGCCTCACAAGAGGCTGAACACCTTTGTATCCAGACAGAATATTTTCCGGTTAATTAATTAAGTAAATAAAAATTATTTTTTTGCAGTGAAGTACTTACATACATACATACATACCTATAATCACGCCTGTTTCCCAGAGGGGTAGGCAGAGATCACGGATTTCCACTTGCTACGATCCTGACATACAACTTTCGCTTCATGAACTTTCATAACATTCTTCATGCATGCGCGCCGATTTAGGGTACTCCTGACCTGGCCTTTCTGCAGAATGTCTCCGATTTGGTCGCGAGTACGTTCGCCGAGGTCTTCCCCTTCCAACTTTTCCATCCACTCTTCCTTCATACACTTAATTGACCTACTTAATTGTTATAATTATTATTGCGTTATGAAATGTATTTATTGTAGCTGTTAGTGTAAGGACCCGGGTATGTCCTAAAACTACGACCAAGACCACCGGAGGATGGGCAGCAGCATCCCTGAAGTGCGGTGGAGATACTGCGATCGCCAACCCGCATGCCAAGCGTGGCGATTATGGCATTTACCCCCCAAGAAATTGAGGGAGGCCTATGTCCTGCAGTGGACGTCCTTCGGCTGAGGTGGTGCTTAGTGTAATGGTGTTTGTTTTTGTATAATGTGATATGGGCTAAGCCTGAAATAAAGTATTATTATAAAAAAGGCGAGCTTATCCATTTAAGGAATCTCTTCCGGCTAACCTAATCTCTTGCAGCGACTTAATGTTACGGGCATAGCCACCTTTGCTCAAATATTTTGAACTAATGGGAACGTAGGTACATATATTTATGAACTTGACAGCTCAATATTGATGCGATTTACATAGTTACGTCTTATTTGAACGGCTTCAATGATCTCGGATCCGATCAAACCGAAAGGGCTTGAGTGATTGATTCCAATACCCTGAATGAAACCCATGATTAATTCTAATTCGGATTCCGTGGGAGATGGAGTTTCGTTTCAGTACGTAATGTATCAGCAAACATATTGAACTAATGTATTATTGAGTACTAGCTTTTGCCAGCGTCTTTGTCCACGTGTTCTTGTTAATGGTATAATTAATTATAATAATGGTTTGAATGGTTATTTTTACTACGCCTTAAAAATATAGAAAATATGGTGACTGGCACGCAGATTTGGTTCTGCTGCGGAAGGCCTCATTTCTGATGCGATCCCGCAGAAAAACTTAGCATAGCCCTCTCTTACTGCGTACCGTACAGTACGTAACTGCCAAACAAATGGTTCTGTAGTTTGGCAGAAGTATAAATGTCATACTTAGTGTTTCTGAATGAATAAACCATTATTTATTATGTATCTCTTTTAAATTCACGGGGTGAAACTCGGTCATTTGGAAGGCGTGCGTGGGGATATAAATTCAACACGTAGAGGCCTATTGGAGAAGAAGTTAAATGTAATGTAGTACACCTGCTAGAACCCATTCAGGGGTACCTACATCGATAGATACCCGTGAACCGGTTCTAGCAGGCGATCGGACTATTGTGGGAAAAATGAAAAAAAGAATCGGGCTATATATGAAATTTGGATGGAAAAAGTAATGAGGCTATTGCTAGAGTTCAGGACACCTGCCATAACATAGTAAAATGCTATCGCGGCAGGCGATGACTAGCCACTCGCTAGGTGGGCTCCTGAAAGTGACGTCGTAAAGACGGCCAGGAGCAACACCAGTGTGAGCGGCTCAGGGGTGTCGATAGGTGTGCTACGCTTTCTCCGAGGTTACTCGCGGCGTTATGCCCTTTAACACTTCCACCCCTCGAGCATATAGCTCTAACGATTACTCTCTGGACGGCCAATGAAGGTAAGCCAGAGCTGAGAGTCCTGCGGGCCCCTTGGGATTCCACTCCGACCGCCTAAGACACGCCGGAGACGGAGGCCCTGACCGACTCTCGGGAGCACTCGTGTCCGTGGGGTCGTTACTCCCCAACAGATCTCCAGAAGCTGCCCTATTATTATTATTACTTATATTAACTACAAGTAAACTTCTAGTTTGTACATTTCACCATCGGATTAATTGTAAACAATAACACAAGTGTTCCGTTGCGTTACGTGAGGTGTGTGCAAAAACATAATCAAATTGCTCACTGGTCTGAGAATGTTTCGGTGCCGACCCCTGAGTTGTGGACAAATATCGAAAGTTTGCCTTGTGCACGTTTCCGTTAAGATTTTACAGAGGTTTTGTAAGTTTGTGTCCGAGAGGTAAAAGAAACATTAACTTAAACACCGTGGGCCCTTTATCATTCTCCTTGCGTTATTCCCAGTACAGTTGCATCCTGAAGGATGCCTGGGGTCCGCTACCTAAGCTCAAGAGTTGGCGTAGGCACTAATTTTTACGGAAGCGACTGCCATCTGACCTTCCAACCCAAGGGGGAAACTAGATCTTATTGGGATTAGGCTTGTCAAGTGAGTGGGCAACTTGACTGTTAGAGGTTCTCAAGCAGCCCGGAGGGCTCTAACTTGGCTTAACGACTGCTATCATAGACAGCAACCGGGATCAACGGCTTAACGTGCCTTCCAAAGCACGGGAGCGCTCAGTTAGTAACCACTCAAAGCGGTCACCCATCCAAGGACTGACCTCGCCCGACATTGCTTAACCTCGCATACCGCAGCACGCGGTACGCGGGCGCCGCTGGGCCACGGACGCTCCGTGGAACACCGTGGGCCCTTATAATAATAATACTTTATTTCGGACATTAGAATCCATATGTGTTACTTACAAGATTAATACTAGTGTTAGTCGTTACAGTAATAATAATAGTAAATACACCCGAAAGATTTAAACCAACGATTCTGTAGATGTTCTGTAGCATAATTAGATTATATAATGCGGTATAACATATAGTCCAAAAACCTATAATTTAAGAGATATTAATTATTAAAAACAAATCACAAGTTGAAAAATCTCAAGTCTAACACAGGGAGTGACGTAACCACCTACTACTACTTTTTTAGGGTTCCGTAGTCAACTAGGAACCCTTATAGTTTCGCCATGTCTGTCCGTCCGTCTGTCCGTCCGTCCGCGGATAATCTCAGTGACCGTTAGCACTAGAAAGCTGAAATTTGGTACTAATATGTATATCAATTACGCCGACAAAGTGGTAAAATAAAAAGTGGAAAAAAATATTTTATTAGGGTACCTCCCCTATACGTAAAGTGGGGAGTGTTTTTTTTTTTTCATTTTAACCCTAACATGTGATATATTGTTAGATAGGTATTTAAAAATAAATAGGGGTTTACTAAAATCATTTTTTGATAATGTTAATATTTTCGGAAATAATCGCTCCAGAAGTAAAAAAAAATGTGTCCCCCCCACTCTAACTTTTGAACCATAAGTTTTAAAAATATGAAAAAAATCTCAAAAGTAGAACTTTATAAAAACTTTGTAGGAAAATTATTTTGAACTTGATAGGTTGAAAGGTTTTTGTAATTTTTTCAAAAAAAAAAAAATGTGACGGACGGAAAATTACGGAACCCTACACTGAGCGTGGCCCGACACGCTCTTGGCCGGTTTTTTTACTTGACACCATCTTGACACTTCTTGTCTTGAACATATTTGCAAGTCACATAAATATTTCTTCATTCATTATTATAGGTATTAAGCCGGCTAAATTACGAAACAACTCAAGTTTCGAAAAATGCGAAAACAATGTTATATGACTTTCTTATCATTATAGGATTTATAGGAAACGGTATTTATAGGAAGATGATTTAGATCCTTGACTGTCTTGTGAGTATTAAGTCTGGATTAATGATCTTCAAATTATTACATTTTTCGGCCGAACTGTCTACGATCTACTTCGAGAAAACTGAAAAAATATTGCACTTAATTTATATCAATGAAATAAATTAATCTGCATATGAATCTAAGGGACTAATAATAGTTCTTTAAAAAGTATAAAATGCTAAGAAGATGCTACGAGTATTGGGGTGGGTTTCACCAAACCGTCTGTAATTGTAAACGGTGCTCGTTAAAATTAGATTGCATGGAAAGTTTGACAGGTTTCTATGGAATGACAGCTGCCGGCCCATATTTAACGTTGATGCATCTGCACGGATCTTTATCTACATACAACGAAACGTGACCGTGGGCCTGGTCTCGTTGACACGGGGTTTGCCATGCTCTACGGTAAATATTTACTGTTCGTAAGTTGGCGGTCTGAACCCTTACGTAGTCTGTGATGGATCTGTAATCATAAATTGGCGCAAGCCACCCTTAGTCTTCCCACAGGCGTAGCACCAATTATACCCCCCATCCTTCACCCCCTTTAACCGTGTAATGGATAATTTCAGAGATAAAACTATCGTACTTATACCCCTCCCA
Source organism: Notocelia uddmanniana (assembly GCA_905163555.1). Classification (NCBI taxonomy): domain Eukaryota; kingdom Metazoa; phylum Arthropoda; class Insecta; order Lepidoptera; family Tortricidae; genus Notocelia; species Notocelia uddmanniana. The sequence goes on from LR991057.1 coordinate 6,426,686, forward strand.
TAGTTACAAACCATCTCCGTACCAAATTTTACCTAAATAAATTCAGCGGTTTAAGTGTGAAGAGGTAACAGTTTTTTTTAATAACATACGATGACGCCTGGAGGTAACCGATCACCGCAACCTATGGACGCCGTCAACTTCTGGAGTGTCACATGCGCGTTGCCGACTCTTTCAAAACCCACAACACTGCCAGAGAGAAAAGAAGACACAGAGTTACTTTCGCATTTATTATATTAGTATGGATTATGGATTACGTTCGAGATCCGGGTATGTTCTAAAACTAGTAAAAACTACGCACAAGACAACCGGGGGATGGGCTGCAGCATCCCTGGAGTGCGGTGGATATATTGCGATCGCCAACCCGCATGCCAACCGTGGCCATTATGGCATTTACCCCTCTTGAAATTGGGGGAGGCCTATGTCCAGCAGTGGACGTCTTTTGGCTGATATGGTGGTGGGTGGTGGTGGATTAAGTTATTGTAGACGACAGACCCTACCCTCCCCTGATGTACCTAGCACGTAATTTAGAAACAAATAAAGATAAGACGTTAGCTAGGTAAATGTAAGAGTAACCCTGTTATTTAAAATGGAATATTTAAGAAATATTGTCATATTTACGTAAATATTAGAACCTTGTCGCACTAAGCGGAAGGAATAACTCTTTAGGGCGAGTTTATTCATTTCAGCAAGTATTATGACACAATTCGAGTGATTGCGCAATAATACTTGGAAGTTTCCATACGCAGTAGAATGAAAGATTGCGATCGTAGATCGAAATTACGCTATGAAAATGGCATGTTTGTGAGCTAACTCACAAACAGTTGACTCTGAGACAATAAGGTTTTTATTATATAAAGTAGGCGCTGAGGCGCATATTATAAGCCCTGTTTGAATCACAGGCACTAAGAAATGGTCGCGCAGCGAATTTCTTAAGATTGAATAAATTCAGAATAGTCGTTTTTACACAACGTTCTTCCCTCTCAGAGCCAATATTAGGAAGACGCTGTCCAAGTATAAAGGGTCACGTGTGACCATACCGAACGCCGACTCGATGAGTCCTAGTACAGGCCAGTGAGATAATCACAGCCTCCGCAATCCGCGGAAAACCGCGAGATTTGTAAGATTCCCTATTTATACTCGGACAGCGCCTCGTAGCGTGCACAACTTCATGGTGCTCACGTTACGGTCAGCCATTACGAAAGAAAGGAGGTGAGTTCGCAACGTACTTCACTTAGTACCGAAGAGACACTCCAAGGAAGAAACCCAGAACAAGAAAGAAAAGTGCGTTGGAAACTCAGCTCAGGAAAAGTTTAGGAATCTAGACATTGTGTCCTAGATTTAGATAAAATCAGTGTTAAAGTCATTATAAATAAGTAACTTTATTATATACAGTGTTAACTTCCAAATACGTTTCATTAAGAACATAATCTGTGATAAACAATATAAGCCATTTACAATCCGTCCGGACTTCTTATTTACTTGTTACGAATCATAAGAAAAAGCAGAACCAAGGTGGCACCAAAATTAGAGTAGAGTCAGTCACTGTTATTTTACGAGAGGAACTACCAGTCATTTGTATACAGTCCACTTTAAACATTTATATTTTTGGGCCTAATCAATCAGGATTAGTGCATCATTTACAGTTATTATCCCTCACTGGGCCTGCGTGGGGCAGTAGTCCCCATTTCCATTTCCCACTCGTCTGTGATGAGCTGATGAGCCCAATGCTCAGCAATGGGACGTATATAGGCTGACGATAATGATGAGTCCATTATCTCTTCTTTCAAATTCTCCTAGTAGAACTATTTGTAGACAAGTTCGCTTCTGCTCTGACAAGTTTCAAGCAAACATTATTTGGCTAATGTAGAAAACATACATTACACGGGCCTGTTGCTTCACTGTTATTTCAACTGTAAACTAGCATGTTGACTTAAACCCTCGGCTTTGTGTGGAGAAGCCAAGTTCAACTGAGCTATTTATAACTCCGAGCAAGCAAACTAATATGTTCCACGTGGTTCTATTAAATCAGTATAGAAGAAATAGAGTAGAGATTATTCCGAGACAGGTTCATACACTTTTGACGTTTAACATTAAAGTTCCTGTTTGGTTGAATAGTCAAGCCAATGTTCCCCTTCTAACTAGCTATTATGTTCTTTTTAACCGACTTCAAAAAAGGAGGAGGTTCTCAATTCGTCGGAATATTTTTTTATGTACTTATATGTTTACCGATTACTCGGAGACTAGTGGACCGATTTCAAAAATTCTTTTTTTGTTTGAAAGGGTGTGTTTTCTAGTTGGTCCCATTGTCACCAAGTCTGGATCTGATGACGTGATCCTGGAAAAATCGAAGGAACTCCTCAAATTATGAACCAAGAGGATGGGGAAAGGCAAAACATAAGGTAGTCAAATTACCAAGAGGATGGGGTAAAAAATAAGGCACTCAAATTACCAAGACGATGGTGTCTGGCACAGTTTGGAGTCGGTGTTTTTTCTTAAAAATTTACTTGATTTGCGAGTGTGAAATAGGTGCGGTCTGAAAATCAGCGCTGTACAGCCGACCGGGCTCGCAGCAAACGCTGAGTCCGAATCTATTGTCGCACCGATTTTGTTTTAATTTATGTAGTTGTGTTCCTTCTCTGTGTATTTGCACAACATCGGGACTGCGCATCACTGACGCTGAGGCATGCTCTATGTTTACTATGTTAATACAAGCTTTTTGCTTAACTTGCAATGTTTAGTATGTACTTTTGTACGTTTTTTGGGCCAAATCTTGCAAGTGAACTTTAGACCAGTTATCCTCAACTGATTTAGCTTAATATTAAAGGTTGATTGAGCTGAAATTTGGCATACCTACTAGTATGTAAGTTTGGAGGAGCGTTCGTTGCCTAGCGGCGCCCGGGTATCGCGTGCGGTATGCGAGGTTAAGCAATGTCGGGCGGGGTCAGTCCTTGGATGGGTGACCGATTTGAGTGGTTACTAACAAAGCGCTCCCGTGCTTTGAAAGGCACGCTAAGCCGTTGATCCCGGCTGCTGTCCTTCGGGCGGTTTGAGAACTTCTAACAGTCAAATTGCCCATTGACTTGACAAGCCTAATCCCTATGAGGTCTAGTTTCCCTCTTGGGTTGGAAGGTCAGATGGCAGTGGCTTTCGTAAAAAACTAGTGCCTACGCCAATTCTTGGGATTAGGTAGCGGATCCCGGGTTCCTCCAGGATGCAACTGTACTAGGAATAACGCTAGGATGATGATGATGATGACGAGCATGTAAGTTTGATGACAATGCAATATTAAAAGGTTGAAAGCTGATCTGATGATGGCGACAGTAGGTGGCCATAGCCATAGCAAGTTCTAACCTAAACAAGATGAACCCGTCAATGTTTGTGCTCATTTGAACCCCCCGAGCGATGCTTGATGAATGTGTAACAACGGTACAGCGTCAATAAAAGCTTGTACCAAAAATGAAAATTAGGAAAGATTTTTTTTATAAATAAATAAATAAATAAATAAAATAAATAAATAAATAAATATTAGGGGACATTTTTTACACAAATCGAACTAGTCCCACAGTAAGCTCAATAAGGCTTGTGTTATGGGTACTAGACGACGATATATTTAATAGATATATACTTAAATACATAGAAAACATCCAAGTCTCAGGAACAAATGTCTCTGCTCACCACAGAAACAAATGCCCTTACCGGGAATCGAACCCGGGACCTCTAGCTTCGGAGGCAATGACACTACCAACTAGGCTAAACAGGCCGACAAATTTATGGTACCGTTTATTATTAAATATGGTTTAAATGTGTTTTATTATTATATATTATATTATATTAAAAGCCTATAAAGTGTCCTACTGCTGGGCAAAGGCCTCCCCTCTTAATTTCCATTCGTCCCGGTTTTGAGCAATATCTGGCCAATCGTCGCGATATGTGTCCAGGTCATCCCGCCATCTCCGTCGCAGCCTGCCACGTCGTCGCCGCCCATCGTTCGGCACCCACTCCGTGGCTAGTTTGGCTCACCTTTACGGATGCATGCGGCATGTGGCTGGCCCATTCCCATTTCAGCTTGGCGGTCTTGACTCCAACGTCAACAATTCCGGTTTTTGAGCGTAGCGTAGAATTTCGGACCCGGTCGACCCGTTTCACACCTAGGATGCTACGCTCCATGTAAATATATATTTTTTAAATTGATTGATGCACCATATCAGCTGAAGGACGTCCACTGCTGGACATAGGCCTCCCCCATTTCATGGGCGGTAAATGCCATAATCGCCACGCTTGGCATGCGGGTTGGCGATCGCAGTACACCGCACTCCAGAGATGCTGCTGGGCATCCCCTGGTGATTTCGATCGTAGTTTTAAGGCATACCATGGTCTGGTTCCGGGTTCAAGAGAAATGAAACAAGTAAATTTTTAACAAAAAAACACCGACTCCAAACTTTCCCAGACCCCATCCTCCTGCTATATAATTTGAGTTCCTTCGATGTAGCCTTACTTACCCCATCCTCTTGGTATATAATTTGAGGAGTTCCCTCGATTTTTCCAAGATCCCATCATCAGATCCAGGCTTGGTGACAATGGGACCAACTAGAAAACACACCCTTTCAAACAAAAAAGAATTTTTGAAATCGGTGCACTAGTCTCCGAGTAATCGGTGAACATACAAAAAAATATATATATTCCGACAAATTGAGAACCTCCTCCTTTTTTGAAGTCGGTTAATAAATGAATAAAATGACGCCAAATATTGGGCATGAGCGTGCTTTTACAGCATATACTAAAAAAAAGTGAAATGGATGGACCACAGGAAATTAATGCCAGTGTGGTTAATTCTCTAAAAGTAAACAATAGCACTATCCAAAAGGCCGCATCTACTTAACAAGAAAACTCAAGTCAACGGTTTTGCCAACAGAGACTGATTCGGCTATAAAAGACACACGGCTCATAAAATGCTTTGTCTCGGGTTGCACTTAAATGTCTCGAGTGTCTATGGTCAGCACTACAAAGTTCATTCGATTTTGAGCCTTATTCCCTGGGCATAAGTTCAGAATCGGAAACATACTTAAAGACTATACTATTAAACTATTTAACTTACGCTACCGAGCAGAAGCTAGGATAACGTTTTGTTGCTTAGGGTTGCACTAAACTGTGCATGTGTAAGAGTTTTTCATTTAAATACGATTGTATCGGAAGTTAAAAATAAATCTACGAGATGAGAGCTGCCGGCGCCATATTTAACGTCGATCGCTCTATAATTGGAAGTTGGTGCAATTCGCCCTTAACTCGGTTAGCAATAAAGGCTCAGCTACACGCTATAACTTGATGAAGCGGGACGTCATATGCGTCACGTTTTCTACATTCACTTTGTTTATACCACGTCGACGACAAACAAGCATACACCGCGCCTCATGGTGAACGGTCACCGTAGCCTATGGACACGCAACCCCACCAGGTGTGTCCTATGCTCGTTACACTCCTCTCTTATAGAACCCCATACTGTAGTTCCTCGGCAAAACCTCAGTGAATTTTCTGTAGCCATCTGTTCACTAACAGGCCTGCTAGGTACGAGTCTCCTCGTTTGAATAAGAATGGAATGTTAGTCCCTAAACTCGGTGATTAAGCCACCGGCTCGTAAAAATATTGCCGATCTTGGTCTCGTTATAGTTTTATAGAATTTTAAAAATAGGTATGTACGTTTCGAAAGAAATGTAATTAAACAAAGCGGAGAAAAAAAGGGCGGGGCGGGCTTGCGATACTTTCGCCGAACAAAGACGTAAGATTTGACTTTGCCTGTAATCTAGGGGCTTACTTGATAGATCCTCGATTTTCTTTCAGGCTGCAATCTGGAGAACTCTGGCCTTGGTGATCCCTATCACCAAGGCCAGAGTTCTCCAGATTGCCCTTGCCGCGTGCCCACTCGATGACGAAAACACTTCAAATCCTGGTTGTGATCACAAAATCCGGTGCTGTCCATGTAAATCACAACCCCGGGGCGAATAATCACACAAAACACACTAAAGAGTTAATAAGGGCGGTGCTGCGGCGTGGATGCAAATATTTTGCTTTCAACCGTAGGAGTTTCGAGCGAAAACTGATTTTAATCATGGCTACCGGTGTTAACGCCGTATTGCCCCTAGGTGGCGCTGTCTTACTTAGTTTTGTAGGCGGTTATCGCATTGACTCAAACACTCGGGTTACTATTAAAATTCGTTATTTGTCATGAAAGTAACGCTCGCCATAATTATCATTTGCCCTAACTATTTTTTTTAAACTGTAAACTTTCACGATTTGTTATAATACAAACCTAACTAATCAACACAGGGTTGTATACAAAGTTTATTTAAATAAACCTGAAAGACTTACGGTTTTAGAAGAAAGAACGCTTTAATGGTAAACACTAGTAAAAATGGATTACGCATATCGAGGGGCTCTGCCTTAACTCTATCCACGCTGGATCCAAGTCGGTACATGCAGATAATTGTTTTGTGTTTTTTTTTAGTACAAACATAAGCTATGCTAATTATATTTACAAAATATAAACTAAACCCGTACATAAATCAGTTACTAATAGTCCTATTTATTCTTTAAACTTCGCTACGCCTCTAAACCATTTTAATTAAATTCGAAATTCACTGAGATAATGGCACAAATAATTGGTCATTAGCAGTAAGACTCGGTTAAAATAATAGCCACTTGCCGCTAAAAACATCCGTCTCTATCACACCTTCCGGTAATTGTAACGAATTTAGACTTCCGTCTTCTTTCCGCCCTCATAATCGCAAAAAATGATAGTACAGTTCAGGACAAGCGGCAAAGACTCACCGGATTTAATAAAAATTGGGTAGGTATTTAAAAACGTGACTGATACGAGTACCTAACTAATGTATTCGGCCAACTATGATATGATTACTTATGATTGAGGCTGAGTTGCACCAACTTACGATCACAGACCGATCAACGCTAAATATGGCGCCATCCTACAGAAACTTGTCAAACTTTCCATACATTCCGATTTTTACGTTGTGTCTGCAACGAGCATGGGGCATACCTGGTGGGGTTACGTGTCCATAAGCTACGGTGAACGTTCACCATGAGGCGTGGTGTACGCTTGTTTATCATCAACGTGGTATAAACAAAGTGAATCTAGAAAACGTGACGCATATGACGTCCCGCGTCATCAAGTTGAAGCGTGTAGCTGAGACTTTATTGCTAAGCGAGTTAAGGGCGAGTTGCACCAACTTACGATCATTCAGATTTTTACGAAAATTGCTTACAATTACAGACGCTTTGGTACAACCCAACCTTAGGCAGACATGTTTTATAATAATTTTGACGTGTAATCGATGTAATGTAGGCTTTCTTTGAAATAAATTAATATAAGTTATATTCGTCCGTTTAACTATTAGATTTTCTGAAATGAAAAAGAAATAAATAAGTCCGTTACTTTCGTGATACCTTACTTAATCAATAAATGAGAAGCTTTTAACCAGCAGTTTTGTTTTGAATCAGTGACTCTTGAATTAAAAAAAAACCTTATTATATCACTTTTGCATAAAATACTATTTCATGATTATGATTATAATTTAATATATTCTAGACTATTTTTCTTCTTTTAAAACAAACCGCCTACGTGAAATGCGGCCATGTAATCGGGCCATTTGAGACGTAGTCAAACACACTCCTTTTGGGCTTCGCCGCAGTCGGGTACAAACAATCAGAGTATCGTTTCAGTTTTATTTGTCCGCGCGTGGACAAAAGGTCCGACGCGTTAAATCTTACAGTCGGCTGTTTATCGTAACTAAGGTCGTTTAGGGAAGTTAATGCTCTAACTCCATCCCTGTTTTATTTACGCACTGCATAGCTGAATATTAAATACTAAATTGAATTTCGGGTCGGCCATTCCTACAGTGTTTACGGGACGTATGGCCATAAATATTGAGAAATGGTCCCAGTGCTGTACCGATATCAGGTTTTGTGTATTTTATTGAATTGAAATACGAATTTTAATAGGTATTGTATTTTATACAACAAGCAACAGCTAGGTTTAATGCGATAGCGAATTAAATAACTTTTAGCATTTTTTTTCGCATGATATTGTGGTAAAGTAATTAAGTTTCTAATTTAATAATTTTAAAGAATGTGCAAAAAGTAAATAAGTAATAAATATGCTTTGTTGCACCAAAAAAAAAGAAAAATGTTACACTAAATTTACATAATAATTGTAGCAACAGACCCGGACCCGGGTATGTCCTAAAACTACGACCAAGACCACGGGGGGATGGGCAGCAGCATCCCTGGAGTGCGGTGGAGATACTTCGATCGCCAACCCGCATGCCAAGCGTGGCGATTAAGGCATATACTCCCCGTGAATTTGGGGGAGGATTATGTCCAGCAGTGGACGTCCTTTGGCTGATATGGTGGTGGGTAGCAACAGGCGATCTTATGCGATCTATCTCTTCCAGGCAACCTAAAAAACCCTACCTTTAATAAATCGGTTATTGTAATGTATACAGTTTTACACCTTATTTCAATGGAATAAGGTGAAAAAATGTATACATAAAGAGTTATAGAGGAGTATGAGATAAGAGGAGTATCAACAATCTTGAACCGAACGCCTCTCCAGTGTGTCGTGTTTTCGCTCAAGTTAACGTAAGCAAATAGGTACCTACAATACTCATATATACATAGTTAGTACAAACACCAACACAGTAAACTGACCATTCGTGACCTTTATTATAATTCGCATAAAGTGCATGAATGGTCAGTTAACTCAACAGAGTTAACTGACCATTCATGCAACACAACCAACAGGCTACGATGGTATAGGTAAAAAACTTAAGAAAAGGACCTGTTATGTGTAGTTGTGACATGTAATTCCTCTTCTGTTTTCAATGGTTCCTAACGAGGACGTCCTTTCCTCGACAATGTTAAAGAATTCTTCGTTATATTTTTTCTCGGTCCAGCCGATCTTATTCAACTGCCGCCAGCACCATATTTCGATGGCTTTAAGCCGTTCCCTGTACTTCTGTGTCATTGTCCCCGTTTCGCACCCATATAATTCTATACTGCAGATGTACACTTTTATAAGCCTTTTCCTAATATAGCCGGATACTGTGGTTTTAATTATTTAATTTAAAATGATAAGCATTTTTTAATGTTAAAAGCTTTTTTTAGCTATGGCTATCCTTTTGATAATGTCTTGTGTACATCTGGAGTCACTAGTAATGATGCTACCAATGTATGTATGAATGGAGTGCCCCCCTAAAAAACATTCGGGCACATATTCGTGCACAATAAAGAAAGGAATATAACGATACGAGTATTAACGATACTTAATATAAATATTATAACACAATTTTACAAACCGTAACTAAAACATTACAAATTTTATATAGCTGGTTACCGATTATCTTAAGTAAGGAAAGAAGCATTTATCACTATCTTAAAATTATGACTACAGTTTGAAAAGCTAGTGGAGGAAACCAATTCGTCAAGAGATGGCGCTGGCGTCGAGATAGAACGCGCTAACGACATGTCGACGTAGAATCATGACTACCGAGCTGTAAGATATCATTTGCTGTCGTGTGTCTTGTGTTAGGCGCACCTAAATACGTACTTGGTTGGCTGCATTCAAGTCTTTGAACACCTTCCAATATGTGTGTGCATCGGGAACTACTCTGGTTCGCAGTACGGTGTCTCTTTCGAAACGCCTTCTTTTTCCTGAGCAGCTTACTGTTGATCAGTGTTCCTGTCTTTAATAAACTTCGTCACTTAACCACATATGCTGTTTCCTTCAACGAAAGTGTAACCACCCTTACACTAGTTTATTTCTTTAATTATAACCTAAACGCTCGGGAAGCTACGGCACATCTCTTCGTCCAATATTCCGCAGTGTCTCAAGACAAAAGTCTTTGCCCAGTGTGTGTTGCCAGTGATGACATATGGCACTGAAACGGGGTCGCTTACTATGGGCCTCATAAGAAGGCTCAAAGTCACCCAAAGGGCAATGGAGAGAGCTATGTTGGGAGTTTCTCTGCGTGATCGCATCAGGAATGAGGCCATCCGCAGCAGAACCAAAGTGACCGATATAGCCCTCCGAATCGCTAAACTTAAGTGGCAGTGGGCGGGGCACATAGCACGTAGAACCGATGGCCGTTGGGGCGGAAAGTTTCTCGAGTGGCGGCCACGTACCGGAAGGCGTACCGTGGGCAGGCCCCCCACACGGTGGACTGATGACCTGGTGAAGGTCGCGGGTGTCCGCTGGATGCGGGTGGCGCAGGACCGGTCATTGTGGAAGTCTTTGGGGGAGGCCTATGTCCAGCAGTGGACGTCTTTCGGCTGACATGATGATGATGATGATGATAACCTAAACAAACCTATTTAACAAGGCCAACGCCCAAATTTGAAATCCTATTCCAATATTTTACACTCTTACATTACACTTTTACATTCATTACTTTAATTACACAAAGTGGTGAGCACTGTGGACCCTTACCTTGCTCAGTACAAACTTGCTTTTGGAAATTCTTGTTGCCAGGCGTCACCTTAATTAAAAAGCAATAGATTTTAACTCAAACTAGAAAGCAAGCGAGTGTATACAATTTTCTGTTAACCTTCTAGACTGATTTTCTCCGTCTTAAGTACATATGAAGGTAATATTATTTCCGCTAAGAACGATTTAAAACATTTTAAAGAGAAAATGGTTGAACCAGTTCTCGGAATCTAGTTATTCAAACGTCGGTAGGTACAAAACTTATTATCTGTAAAGAGCTTTAGCACAGAGCGTCTGAGAATCAGATAACAACTTAAAGCTATCTCGGTCCTAAGTGACAAGGATCGGCATGAAAGACTTTTAGCTTTAAATTGGTGCTTGTTTAAAATCTTTGTGTAACAGACGTACTCAGAACAAGAATACTAGACTTAGTGTATAGCACTTTTAAAAAACGTTGTCGCAAAAGTAGATTCACTTTGTGTTTATAACTAAAGGTGAAAATTAAGGGAACATAAAAAAGAAAAATGGGAAAGAGGAGAGGACTTATCCTATAGGAAAAGGATACTAGCAACACGGATAGAAGGAATTGTACACCTTAGATATAAAGACGTGCTTACCCGCCACATCAAAATCTGCAACATCGACTCATTCCAGTGGGAGTAACAGGCTGCCAACCGCGCAGTATGGAGATCTCTAGTAAATCATGCAACTGAACTTTTATCTCGTCGACGTACAAAGCTGGACGTGAGGACGTGACGCGAGATGAGCAGCTGAAAGCCCGACCACCAGCGGTAATCAGCTACAATTTCAGGAATGGTGTGCTCATGTGCCCGCTGTGTACATGGGTCTACTTTAATAAGATCGACACATGAACGCAACAAAATTGCGGAGTTGAAGCAGTCGCCGTAGCCGGCAAACGGCCAGGAGAAGTATACAGGGTGTTTTATTGATTTCCTTTCCTTATAGCATATACCAGTGTATAGGCTTAGAAACGACGTACCATATTTAGTTTTTCAAAATTCAAGAAAAAATATTTAATTATATCACCAAGGGTGAATGTAAAACGGCCTTATGAGTTATGCAAAAATTTATGTCAAGTATGACAATTCGGAATTCCAATGACACGCACGTCAAAGGATGTTTTATACTATACTAGGGCTATTAATTAACGAAAATGAATTCTTGAATATCTTTCTTCTTGAATATCTAAATGGTACGAATTTGGGTACTAGTGTCTTAGAGAAGATTACTTTATTTCATCTCAGGATTTTACCCTCGCAATTAACGGAATTCAATAAAAAGACCCTGTATAAAAGTTAAAATTATTGAATACTAGCTTTTGCCCGCGACTTCGTCTGCGCTTTAGAGTTATTTGTTTTCCCATACTTCTTTACACCCCCTTAAGAAATGATTACATTCAATATGAAATGCTCTTAACCGCGAACGGCAAATTTTAATAGGAATCCTTTTTTCAAAACGAATCATCATCATCATCATATCAGCCGAAAGACGTCCACTGCTGGACATAAGCGTCCCCCAAAGAGTGACAAAAGACCGTTCCTTTGCCATCCGCATCCAGCGGACACCTGCGACCTTTACCAGGTCATCAGTCCCCTTGTGGGGGGCCTACCCACGCTGCGCCTTCTGGTACGTAGTCGCCACTCGAAAACCTTTCCTCCCCAACGGCCAACGGTTCTACGTGCAATATGCCCCGCCCACTACCACTTAAGATTAGCGGTTCGGAGGGCTATGTCGGTAACTTTGGTTCTACTGCGGATGACCTCACTTCTGACGCGATCACGCAGAGATACTCCCAGCATAGCCCTCTCCATTGCTCTTTGGGTGAATTTGAGCCTTCTTATGAGGCCCAAAGTAAGCGACCACGTTTCAGTGCCATACGTCATCACTGGAAACACACACTGGTCAAAGAGCCTCGTCTTGAGACACTGCGGAATATTGGACGAAAAGATGTCCCGTAGCTTCCCGAACGCTGCCCAGCCGAGTCGAATTCGATTAACCCCTTTCTCGAAGTTGGACCTACCTAACTGGATAGTCTGTCCTAGGTATATATAATCGTCTACAACTTCAAGTAAAAGTGTCCGAGTGTAACGTGCTACGTGCTAGTGCTTTCAAAACGAATGATTAAGCTTATTTCATATTATAAAATGTACCGATTCTAGACGAATGAAGCCCGTAAAATATTACATGTACAATGATAAAAGTCTCGCCACGCAGTTCTTCCGTAAAACGTCCCAACAGAGCGGGTTCTTCGTGTAAGTATGATGGCCGAAGGCCGGAAGCAGAGGAGCAAATTATGCAAGGCGGAAGGCCGAGTATTCACACAGAGCGGGCTTCTTATGTAAGGTTGAGGGCCGAAGGCCTGAAGCTGGGAGGCGAGACACGCGAGGCCGAACGCCGAGCTTCCCAGCAGAGTGGATTCTTCATGTAAAGTTGATGACTAACGGGCCGAAACGGAGTGGCAAGGCATGCGAGGCTGCAGGCCGACCATTCAAATAGAGCGGCATCCTTATATAAGGCTGAGGGCTGAAGGCCCGGAGCTGTGTGGCACGCACGCGAGGCCGAAGGCTGAGCGTCCCAAAAGAGCGGGCTCCTTATGTAGGGCCGAAGGCCTGAAGCAGAGTGGCAGTTCACGCGAGGCCGAAGGCCGAGAGTCCCAACAGAGCGGGCTCCTTATGTAGGGCCGAAGGCCTGATGCAAAGGAGCAAGGCGTGCGAGTCCAAAGGCAGATAATTCACACAGAGCGTAAGCGAAGTGACAGGGATGCAGCGGTCGTGCGGTTAGTTCTTATTAAATACACAACGGCGCTACGATCTATGTGGAGTATTTCACTGGTATCTCTATCTCAGTATATATATTGTACTTTGTACATAGATCTAAGATGCTTCAACCGTCAATGTTGACGATTGGGTTGCCCAGTCCAAGTGATCTCTTATATCAAACAGTTATTATAGTGTGAAGGGTCACCAATTACGTAATCAATAATACACGACAAAATTAAATTGTACATCGACGATACAAAGACTGCATTGAAGCAGCTGCTAGTGTATTTAAGCATATGAAGACAAACAATTCCAAAATATCGCAAATTTATTTTGATTTACACGCTATAATAGACCTAATTGATAAAAGGTTATGCTCAAAAATAGTGTCATCAGTCAGAAGGAATTATGATATTTCGGTTTTGACATATCGAAACGTCAGCTTGTTTACAATACGTCAAATTCTGCTATGGCTTACGTTAAATTGATTGACACGCCGTTATACTCCCAATTGGCTGAAACTTAAAGCTTAGAATGGCGTATGAGGATTTTAATCACCCCGTTTCATAGACCATATTTGCACCCCCGATTTCATCCCTTTGAGGGTGATTATCGGGACAAAAAGTATACTATAAGTGAATCCAGATTACATACTATTAGTATACAAAAAAATCATCTTGATCTGTTTAGCCGTTTTGCGTGATTGAGTAACAAACATCCAAACATCTAAACTTTCGCATTTATAATATTAGTGGGATTATTTATATGTCCGATAAATTAATATGCGGTCATGTAAGCTAGGCTATTGCAGATACGCAAGAACGTATTTGTAGAAAAAATAAAATATTTGTACGAACGGGCGTTCGAGTCTACTAAACCTATTGGAACAATTTCAACGCCGGATTTATGTACTACCCGTTCGCTTAAACATTCCAGTGTTCTCCCGTGCCTGTGGCCATACCGCACCCCGCTCATGCCCCGCTCAGGGGTGTTATTCACAAACCGACTCGTCGTCACTTCTCACGTCACACCTCAGCCGTTTTTAGATGGAAACTGTCAAAATTTCACAAATAACATTTGAGAGTTTCCATATAAGAACGTGTGGAGTGTAAGATGACAGGTGAAGACGATTAGGTTTGTGAATAAGAGGGCAGCTCCGAGCGGGATGGGGGCGGAGGTAAGCACGTCACCGAGGGAGCTGTCATCACGAAGCGAACTCGTAGTAAATAGGTGTGATACAAACTTCAATGCGGGGGTCTTATTCACATACCGAATCGTCCCCACCTCTCACCTTATCCGTACTCAGTGCCACGGTTCTTTGTTTTTTGGCCTCCCAGCTAATGGGAGTTCCACCATATGTAAATATGTATCCTGTTACTGAAAGTCGGTCAATGTCACATGACACCCAGTCTGCTACAGCTGTTCCTTCCAGCTTCATATTTCCTTTTATATATTCCAGTCCCAACTCCTTGGTTCCTTGTAGATATCGTAAAACTCTCTTTGCTGCTTTGTAATGTTCTGATGCAGTTGTTGAATTGACTTAGGTAGCTTACAGCAAACATAATGTCAGGGCGTGTAGCAATTGCTAAATACATAAGGGAGCCTATAAGGTTCTGATAAGGCACATCCTTTTCTTTGACGGAGCTTGGTCCTTTTGCCAATTTCAATCCTATCTCCATAGGAGTGGATGCAGGCGTGCAGTCTGTACATCCAAAATTTTCCAATGTGGATTCATTATATTTTCTTTGTTTCATTATTATTCGGTTTTCATTTCTTTCGAGATGTTATTCCGAGGCAGTAATTCATTTCGCTTCGCAGGCATTTTCATGAAGATTTCTTCTTCGATGTCGCCATTCAAGAATTCAGTGCACATATATTTTTGATTTAAATGCATATCTTACTGGACAGCTAAATACACTAACAGTCTTATTGAACTTAGTCGAGTCACAGGTGCGAACACTTCTTGGTAGTCTACACCGGGTATCTGAGAAAAACCTCGGGCTACAAGACGAGCCTTTTTTCGCTTAACTTTGCCCTGCTACCACTTCCAGGTATTTGGCGATACCCGCTTTTTCTTTAGCAAAAAGTCCACCTTCTTCTTGGAATATAACAAAAAGTTAGTCATGCTAGGGTTACCAAGTGGGACTAAAGTAATACGGAAAATAAAGGAAAAAAGTAATAGAGAGAATATTATTTATGATAAAAAAACCGAGTATATTGGGTTGAGAGTATTTTAAAGAGAGAGGGGACACTCGCAATTTCGACATTAGATATTTGCGGCAAGCACCGAGGGGAACCCCGATAAATTAGGCCGACAGATCGGGCTAAGGCCCTAAATAATACTTATCGATATAAACAGCACTGGACAAACTGTGGCAACATTTGTGCAGTTTTGACTTGTCGAACAGGTTCGCTTGTTGGTGGAGTTCTTCACCGCATTTTACTTTTATACGGCTCCTTCCTGCCGGTTTTATATGTTACAGAAGTTATTTTTTCTTATAAAGTTTTTCAAAGATAGCGGTCTTGTAGTGTTAACACTATAAGGCTATTTTCTGTACTACAGTTGGAGCACCGCACTATAGTAATTCAAAATGGCGGACCTTTTCCTAAGTGGCGGCTGCATTAAAAAAAAGTAATGTTATAAGAAAATTGGCCAAGAGCATGTCGGGCTATGCTCAGTGTAGGGTTCCGTAGTTGTCCAGTGAACTTACTTTAAAAACATCAATAACAAGCAAAAGGGAATACTTCAGCAGCGTTTTATACGTCTTTTACTAAGAAGGTAAGACTTTTTACTATAACTAAAAAACTGCTTAACTGATCATGTCTCCTATAGTTTTCGTTGAAAGTCTTTATTAAGTTTTACTTTCATGTTTTTTGGACCCAAAGGTCAAAAGTTAGAGGGGGTGACACATTTTTCTTTACTTCAAAATATTCACTTTATCAAAAAATGTTTGAGGAAGGAGGTCTTCATTTTGAAAGACCTATCCAACAACATCCCACACTATACTAGAGTTGAAGCAAAAAAAAAACATCCCCACTTTATGTGTAATGGTTTTAATGATATTGTAAATTAAATAATCAAACATATTCTAAGCATATTTTAATGTAAGGGTCGGGACACTTATCTTGCACACGTAGTTAATTTTCCACCAACCATGGCACCATAGGTCGTCGTATCTCCCGTCATGCTTATATATACCGCCGCAGAACTGCTGGCCGCTACCATCGTTGGGTTCGCCTGGTGACCACGGCTGGTAGTTTAAGTCCGATAGCAATTCGCCTGGCGACATTCATTTTAATTTTATATATAAAAAAAACAATCATCATCCGAAACCAAAAGTATAATTTATAGGAAACTGTATGGGATTATAATATTCGGAAATCAAAATTATCGTCTAGAATATTTGGATGTATTACCTGTCACTGTGTGCCACACTTTGTTTACATCGGCCTCAATGCCGATGTACCATACAGATGTGTATAGATTGTTCCCCCACGTCCGATTCTTTATTATATCGAAGAAGACTTGTTGTTCATTATCGTTCTCTAGAACGAGCAGCTCGGCTCCGTCGTCACGGCACAGCTGGCGGGCTGCTATGTAGGTGTCTACTTTATATGTAGAAATCATGTAGCAAGCGCCCGTTTCTTTGATTCTATTTATGTAGGCTGTTACATAAATAAGACTATTAGTTTATATCAAAAAAATCTAATAGTTTTCTTGTTTGTCCTGTTCAGAATAATGTGCATTGCCACTATTGATTTTAAAAAAGTGCCTTCGATTTGTTATTTATATTTAAAGTTAAATAAAAATCGGCCAAGCGCGAGTAGAGTGCACGAAGGGTTCCGTACCATTATCTAAAAAAATACATCATCTGTGAAAGTTGTCTTACTATCACGGTTGATGAGCAGGGAGCGAAACTTTGGTGCCAGTAACATCATTATGACGCAAATTCTCATATAGGGTGATTTTATATAAACAACATTGCGACACTCCAATGATTATTAATAATGCAATAATGGTAATGTAAATTTAATTATTAAAAAAGAATTTACTATTTATATTGAAAATAATGTAAATATTAAAAAAACAAAGACAATAAGAAAAAATATTATACTAAGTAATTAATTGTAAACAATATATTTGGATAAATGAAAAACACAAATTATATTTCGTGGGTTGTCGAAAAATAAGCAGAACGCTTAGAATTCAAACACAACATCGCAACTTCTAATTTAAAATATACTGTACATAATGCCTGTAATCGCAACTAGAACTAAATTATTGTTGTAAGTTAACCTTTCATCATCAAAATCGATTCCTTCAATAATCCAGATAAAAACACTCTGTATGTAGCTTGACGTCATACGTCTGTCATTGGCACCAAAGTTTCGCTCCCTGTTGATGAGATACCGCCTGGTGACAGACGGACGGACAGCGGAGTCATAGTAATAGTATCCCGTTTTACCCTATGGGCACGGAACCCTAAAAATGACACAAAATCGAATGAAAATATACGAGGAGGACAAACACGAACACTTTTTGTGTTCAACAGAATCAAGAGGGCCTATGATTTGAAAATCCTCTGGCGAGTTTAGTGACCACTTCTGCCTTAATGTGTATTAAACGTATGTTGTAATGTATGTATTTAATACTCACGTTCTATTCCTGAAACATGAATGATAGGAGTATTATAGGTTAGTTGGACTTACGTATGCTCGCGTCATATTTCGGCCAATGGAACGTACCATGCTTACAGTCTTATGTTTCGCCTGTTAATTATTGACATGCTGTATCCAATGCGGACTATTGCGGACCAACGTAAGGACGTTGGTGCGTCCGCCACGGGCGAATGTACATATTTGTGCTCGCGATGGTGTTTCTGTGTTATACGGCAACGGTTTTCTAACCTGTCTGGCACGTGTAATTAAGATCCGTGTAGCAGTGCACGCGGGTACACGGGTCTTAAATACACGCGGATGTGACCCGTACCCAAAACGATATTTGATGCCCATTTACAGCGGTATCCATTGTACTCGTATCGTTATTAAACAAAAACTAGCTCCACTGGTTTAAGTGATATAATTATGTAAAGGGAACTCGGTGACTGAGCGGAATCGGCAGCCGGCGCACTGGTAGGACTCGGTACCACGTGGTACTGTCGCCCTTACAAGGGGCTTTTTAACTTGTGGCTTTCATGTCATGTTTAAACTGTCAGAGTAAATTCCCAACGGGTGAAAGCGACAACGTAGGGAGTACTGTGAATCGTGCTAAGTTCATATCAACGCGCGAACATAACTTTTAATTTTGAACCGTGCATCGACGCGCGTTCTTGTGAACTTAGCCTTATGCTGCACTACTACTCGCGCATCCTTTAAAACTGTGACAAACTATAGTGTGCGGACCTGCAATTACAATTCAGGCTTTAAACTTTTATTCACAAAACGTTGCTGCCACGGTATAAAACTACGACGCATTACTCGTATGAGTCAACGAACCTTTTCTATTTCTAACCCCGCAGGCCACTTTGGCTTTTTCATCTGTGAAGTGTAAAAATAGTATGTCATGCAACATATACATAATAATTGTTCTAAAAATTCATGAGTAAGCGGCAGTTCAAGATATAACTTCATATATCATGTTATACTACATAAAACAGTGTTATATAACACGATAACACTTTTGTTGCAATTTGTGATAAAATGTTTTATCCTCGTAAGTCCCCGCGTACTTGTACAAGTACAAAATAATGATAGTACTTCAGACCTGACATTTTAACTGCCCAGTATAAAGTACTATCATTATTTTGTACTTGTACAAGTACCAAATAATGATAGTACTTCAGACCTGACATTTTAACTGCCTAGTATAAATAATTGCCTAACGTACTTTACCAAGTACAAATTAAGGATGCGCTAAAAACCATACACATACTGAATAAAACAAAGGGCAAGAATTTAGACAAATTCGAAAAAGTCGCGTCTGGGATCGAAGCACTACAGTTAGTTTGTACTTGTAGTAGTACACTGGGTAGTTACGACTACTACATTTGAAAAAACAAAGGACTAACGAGGATATAGCCAATGTTATATAACGTTATACGACACTTTATAACAGGAGTGTAGAGGGTTCTCCCTTGTTAGACCCAAAGCTCGAAACGCACAGAGCGTGTGCGGCGCGGTGTGCGGTTTTGAATTTTTGATTTTTTCATTGATGTCGATTGTCTGAGTGTAGATTACTGCTTCATATGTCCACAAACGCCGCCTCCGCTCCGCTATCCCGCGCGGTTTTTTTGTGCGATGTCCCCCGGACGGTGTTACCGAAAAACCGCCTGTGCCACGCAACGACGCCGCGCCGCGCTCTGTGCGTTCCAACCTTAACTCCTAATGACTTCTGTTTGATGGATGGCATTCAAACGAAACCAGAAGGTTCACTGTTTTGTAGAAAAATGCATTAGATCTAAATAAATAAATATTGGGGGACAATCTTACACAAATCGACCTAGTCCCAAACTAAGCAAAGCTTGTACTATGGGTACTAGGCGACGATATACATACTTATATAGATAAATAAATACTTAAATACATAGAGAACATCCAAGACCCAAGAACAAAATCCGTGCTAAATGCACAAATAATGCTCTGGCCGGGATTCTAACTCGGGACCTCTAGCTCCAGAGGCAGTGTCACTACCCACCACCACCACCATATCAGCCTTAGGACGTCCACTGCTGGACATAGGCCTCCCCCAATTTCATGGGGGGTAAATGCCGTAATCGCCACGCTTGGCATGCGGGTTGGCGATCGCAGTATAGATCTCCACCGTACTCCAGGGATGCTGCTGCCCATCCCCCGGTGGTCTTGGTCGTAGTTTTAGGACATACCCGGGTCCAGGACATACCCGGGTCACCTCGGGTGTCACTACCAACTAGGCTAAACAGGTCGTTTCATCTAGTGAAACATTAGGTCATATTTATTAGGTCAAATTTCAGGATCCCGTGTGGGGCACCTTAAAGGCTCTTTTAATCGAATCTTGAGCGGAACCAGGGATTCAAGTGTGTACGCCCAATACGAGAGTGAATAGGCACTATTTAGGCAGCTGGAACACTCTTAATCTCATAAATACTTACCATGAGGTGAGACAGTGGTCAAATACTTACTTATTTATATAAAATAATTGACCAAGTTAAGTTAAGTAAAAAAATTCGACGACCTGTTTAGCCTAGTTGGTAGTGACACTGCCTCCGAAGCTAGAGGTCCCGGGTTCGAATCCCGGCCAGGGCATTATTTGTGCATTTAGCACGGATTTTGTTCTTGGGTCTTGGATGTTCTCTATGTATTTAAATAGTATGTATTTATCTATATAAGTATGTATATCGTCGCCTAGTACCCATAGTACAAGCTTTGCTTAGTTTGGGACTAGGTCGATTTGTGTAAGATTGTCCCGCAATAAAAAAAAAGTGCGTGTTGGGCCATGCGTAAAGTAGGGTTCCGCAGCCACCCGTTACGTTATATATGGACTCAAAAGTTCACGAACTTATATTTAATCTGTGATCAATCCAACTAACATGATTATATAAGTAATGAATGTAAATTGTTCATAAGTTTGTATTTTCTAGTAGGTGTTTAAGTTCGGCTAAGTAATCGTTAACGAGTGATGTCTACTTATCTAGCTGTGAAAGTATTATCTTGTAAATTAATTATACATACATATGATTTTTTCACAAACCCAGTTGCAACCGTTTTGCTCGCACAGGGAGGCACTTGACTTCAACAAGATGCACTTGAAAGTTAACTATCACCGGATCCCTGAATTAAAAAAATGGTATAGAATATCTACATGTCATATCTGGTATGAGGTGTTCTTGAATAATTCAACAATACGTCATACGATTGATTTTGCAAGAAAAAAATGTCTACCCTAAAAGATTTTTTTCCAAGGTTTTGACGGCGTCATTGTAATGTATACCTACGAGTATGTCACATTGAGCTTTATAGTCGTAACGGTTACTTAGCTAAGCCGCGCATAGACGGACGGACGGACGGACGGACGCGGACGTGGTGAAACTATAGGGATTCCACGTTTACTACGGAACCCAAGAAAATACAAATTTATTTTCGCACCAAGTGGCACACACTGCTTTTCACACCTTCCTAGCGCTTAAACTAGGTTATATCGTCTTGTTTATGTAAAGTTTTATTCTATTTTGACCCTTAAAAGTATGATATAAACAGTGCAATTCAGAAAAGAGTCATAGTTGCCCTCTCACAAGGAAAAAAATGTAGCAAAAGATTGGTCTCTAAATGACTTTTCTCGAAATAGCAGATGTGATAAGTCCTTAACGTCACCTGGCTGAAAAGTAAAATTACGCCCGATATGATTTATGATTATCATGAAATGATATATGAAAAATTATGCATACATTGCAATATAATAATATCAAATTTACTTAGTGTTTTTAACTGTCACCAATTACAGTATATATAGTCACATGAACATTACATGTTGATATACTTTGAGAAAATTATTATAAATTAACGTTTATTAGTTTCATTACAGATTATCTTTTCATTATCTTGTTTAGTATTCAACTATTTCTTAACGTGATACTTATTATCTATCCCGAGTACCTAACAAATGGAGACGTAAGCAGACTCTTTCTGACTTGTATTGCTAGTTCAATGCAGTCATAGTACAACACACTTACAAATATAGTTTTCATTATTAAAATACAATAAAAAAATATTTTTATTTAATCATGGTTCATTTCACCCTGTTATCCTAATAAAATGCTGTATGCGGAGTGACATGCTTGTATATAATGACCGCTTTATGATTTTGTATTGTACTTATTTGGAGCTTGAAAGAGCATGGTTTCGTCAAATGTTAATCACATGTTGTTTTTTTTCTGATTATGTCTCCAATACAATCTCTGTGACTAAAAGATTAATCCTTTTATTCATATAATTTAACAAACCTTTACTATTAACTAAAATATGCTATCCCTCGAATCGCTGACGCAAATGTCAAAGTAAGTCAGGTTTAATGAACATTTAATGGATGTTTATGAATAAAGGTGTCTTTTACACAGTGATTATTACTACGCGATACGCACAATATTGAAGCATAATTAATTACCCATGTGAATTTTAATGAAAAATCCAGACCATGTTGAAATCTCTGATAGAATTTAAAACTGAGTATTGTGATAAGACCACCGGGGAATGGGCAGCAGCATTCCTAGAGTGCGGTGGAGATACTGCGATCGCCAACCCGCATGCCAAGCGTGGCGATTATGGCATTTACCCCCCATGAAATTGGGGGAGGCCTATGTCCAGCAGTAGACGTCCTAGGGCTGATATGGTGGATTGTGATAATAATTAATGTGGAAAAATCCTTATACAATTTATAGATTCATGTAACTTTACACAACATCTTACAGCGTGGCCACAAGACTGCGTTGCGGCGTTGCACCGCAAAAATCACCGAAGAAATTATACTATCGTTTTTGCGGTGCGACGCTTTTACTCATTACAATGCGAGGATAACCATACACTTGGCACTGTCTCAATATACGAGTATGAACACATTGTGAGCAACTGGCAGGCTGGACTCCATTTGTTTTTATTTGTCAGGCTAATCAAATCATGTAAGCTAGGTAGATCTAACTGTCATGTAAATAATGATAATGACATTAAAATCTACCTTACGCACGTTCGAAAAAGTTGCGTAATTATAGATGCTTAAATATTTGAGTCATTCTCAAGCAAAAGTACCCTCATTGTCGATCAGAGTAAGGGAAATTTCTTACGGTTTTGTTAAGAAGATACCGCTTTATTTACTCCACCAATAAGGTCCCATTGTGCTTAATAATGTCTCATTTAGTATAACATTCTAACATTTAATATTGCTAAGATTAGTTTACAGTTCACACAAATTCGAATGACAAATCTGCTAATGTGACGACATTGTCAAGAAGATGAGTTGCTTCTCCGATGCTTGTTGTCATGCAGTAGACCGGTCGGCATAGGCAGCCTCAGTTAATAACTAAATACAATAACAGTGATTATTACACACAAGGTAATTTAAGTATAAGTATACATATTAAACGGGCAACACCGTTAAAGCTACCTTGCGCGCACGCACGTACGCATGTACGCATGAACGCACGCACGCACGCACGCTCTCATGCACGCATGCAAACTCTCACGCACGCATGCACTCACGCACGCCCGCACGCACTCATGCATGCACTCACGCACGAACGCACGCACGCAGTCATGCACTTACGCCCGCACGCCTAATTTGTTATAGTGTATATGCCTAATTAGTTCTGATTACGCATAACATTTATCGGCCCGTTTGTGTTTAGCCTAGTTGGTAGTGTGAGGCAGTGGCTTCCGAAGCTAGAGGTCCCGGTTTCTATTCCCGGTAAGGGCTTTTGATTCTGTGGTGAGCAGAGACATTTGTTCCTGAGACTTGGATATTTTCTATGTATTTAAGTATATATCTTTTAAATATATCGTCGTCTAGGACCCATTACACAAGCTTTGTTGAGTTTACTATGGGAAAAATTATCCCCTTATATTTTATTTAATTAACATTTGAAGTAATTGTTTTAATGTGTGAGTTTCTATTTATTGCCCCTATATTATTAAGTTAGGGAGAGCATTCGTTTTACAAATGGTTTTATCGTTTAATAAAAACATTCAAGTGCCTGTTTGATGAAAGTACAAAGGGTTCAGTCGTTCAAATCATTAGCATATGTAGTTCCTATATCTCGCCAAGTGATAGACAGATAGACAAGTGGAGAGTTGCACCGGATTCCCCTTGTACATTTTTGGTACGTACGGAATCCTAAAAATGAATCAATAGATGAAATAATGATGATGATGAATGATGTTATTTTGTTATTAGACCTTAAGTTGCATGTTCTTCTACTTAGTTGTCATTGTAATGCCATGTATATAGTGGAATTGAATAAAGAAGTTCTATCTATCTAACTAAATCACTTACCTACAGTTATACGACAAACTTTTCCAAAAAAGGCTCTGTGTCTTAGAAAATATTCAAAGTAATATGTTCGTATTTAATATCATGAGAGCATGATTGCTTTTATAATTAATTTTTGCGGTCGATTTGATTTCATTGTTATGAGCCGCTGCAGTAGGTATGAACTTCAGTGTGAGTCAAGTCATGATACATTTTGGTCGCATGATGAAAAATGTTCTTTGGCTAATCTTAACTAATATTGAGCGAGGCCACATTCTGCTTACAAATAATTCAAGGGGGGGGGGGGGGGGGGGGGGGTTTGCAGGTGGCCACAGTAGCCAATCCCTGTTCTCAGGCGACTCAGCATGCACCAGACACGACACAGCGAGATTCCTTGAATCCAGGCGGCTGGCTACCCGGGTTTAGCTCAAAAAGTTCGTAAGGGGTGTCTGCAGAAGACCATTCATAAGACCAAACCTCGTTCAGACTCCGCTGGGGAGTAGGTTTGTGGGGCAGCAGCGCCGATGGATTTCGGGATTTTAGTCTTTCATTGATAAAAGTAGCTAATTCCTGGTTGATTGGTAGTTCCGGTAATCAAATGCAATGTAACATTTAGATGCATATCGGCGATGCAAGTGTGGGTGCTGTTAAGCCCAGTAGAGGCACAGTAATACCCGAGCGCCAAAGCGACGTACATAGGCAGCTGGTACATAAGCCCCTATGTAGTCCCAGTTAATTCCTGCAGGATGTTATTTTTAGTTCGTAATTTGGCTGCGACGTTACTGAAATGGGGACTGAGCGTTAGACTTCGGTCCAGAGTAATACCCAGGTATTTTGGGAAAACGGTTGTGAGAGAGTGTAGAACCCCTGAAGGAGGAGTTTGCTGTTGGCAAGTTGGTTATTTAAGAAAGCAGCACACTTCAGTCTTGGTGGCATTAGGGTCCAGGCGCCAGCGAAAGGTGACCAGATCGCGCTCCAGCTGGCTCTCTGAAGTTATAATATTAAGTACGGTCCTGTGCGACTAGGGCTAGATCGTCAGCGTATGTGAAGTTGCAATAGTTGAAGTTCTAATGCCAATTTTTTATTTTGTTTTTGCATTTAAAATAGGATAGGGGATAAATGTTAAAATGTTTGTTAGCCAAATTGAGAAGGCGGATGCTTATGTATAGGTAAATGTAGTGGCGGGCAGCAAAGGTGGTTCCATTATTTTCCAATTTAATTATTTATAAGTGAGGTTCTTGTCATTTAATGGTGATGGTTTTTGTTTTTTACAGTTTGTTGAATAAAAGCCTGTCTCATAGTTAATACCCCGGCGTCCTGGTTTGTCGTATAATTTCGGGTTACAGCTACGAAACTCTATATTGCGTGACCCGACACGCACTAGGCCGCTTTTTTACTCCCATGGCATGCCGAGCCACCCTGTATAAAAGAGACGTCCAAATCGGAGGCTATATTGCCTATGTTCTATCGACCGTCGTTAATAGCTTCTTGAAACATCTCTGAGGGTCACGCGATCTTTTTGAGCTCCCTTCCGTTTCCGGTCAGAGCCCGGCTGGAAGTGATTGCCATAGGGTCATTGTATGGTTCATGAAATGGACAAAGTCTATGGTAAAATTTATCGCGCACACATTTTCCTTCAGTGTATTTAAGTTTAAATATGATATAAACACACATATCACACTTTTTATACCATTTTGGTGGTAAACGAGTGTACGGCTCGCCTGATCAGATGGTAAGCGGTCACCGCAGCCTATGGACGCCTGCAACTCCAGGAGTGGCACATGCGCAGTGCGACCCTTTCAAAAATTATACACTCCTTTCTTGAAGAACCCCATACTGTAGTCCCTTTGTAGTAGAAAACCAACGGCATCAGGGAGCTCATTCCATAACCGGAGTGTCCGAGGGGGGAAATTCCTCTGAAACTATGAATGTATGCCCTGCCGGCGGCGAGCGGTGCGATGGTACGAAACGGCCGTGGGCATTATGTCGAACAGTTCTTTGAGCACAAAGCACAAACCTTCATAGATAAGACAAACTAATTTACTGTGGCTTAATGCATTTGGAGCCTTAACTTGGCAGTTTTCTATGCAGTATTTTATAATACCATAAAAACTGTTGGATGTTTAAGAAAACTGCCAAGTTAAAGCTCAAAATGCATTAAGCCGCTGTAAATTAGTTTTACTGTAAACAACGCGGTGCCAGACTTGGTACCAGTTCAAGGAATCTACGGAACTTGGCACCCATTTAGATCTCAATTCTTTTGTCGGTGAAGACGAAAACCAAGCATCGCATATTCTTAATATTGAACTTGGCTCCCATTTCCACATTTATGTTTTTGATGGGATACAAATTTAGGCTTCTTTTCTGCTGACACATAATCACATCTTATTCTAATTCGTATAATTATTTGCTAGGACTGAATCGCTCTCGACTGCAGCCTTGAATCGAATGCCCAACCGCCCCAGCTCCGATCACGCCGCCAACCATCGTATTGGCGCGTAAGTAGCAGGGTGCGACAGTGGCGCCACCGGAAGTAATCAAGCTCTGAACCAATTATTGTTTAGTTAAATAAATGTATACCAGTTTTGCAGATGTACCCGCAATAATCATGTTACTTATATAATTAATCATTACTCTTATAATTGCTCCTTACAAAGCTACCTACACATACATTACAATTTACACTATCACTCTATGTCTTTCTCTCCGTTCCTTTCCGAGCATGTATCCCACAAAAGCACATAATATATTCAAGATGCAGACTTATTTTAGATACATGTTTTTTCCAAGTGTACTATCTCGCATCATCGCCCGAGCGGTCGCCACGCGCGAGCGAATCGTCCTTTTTATGGGATACCACCCGATGAACGTGAAATATGTTGTAGAAATATCACACGCGTACATTTTGGATCAGCTTTTATATAAGTTATATATCCTTATACTACAGACACTGTTTGTAGGTACTTTGTTATTATTTATCATACTATACCCAAGGATCTATATCTAAGGCAGATTGAGTATTGCGACGAAAAAGTGTGACCGACAGACTCAAACTAGAGAATTTCATCTCGGTTCAATTTGGGTGATCATTTGATCAAGTATATCTGTGGATATTATAGCATTATTTTTAACATAGGATTTATGTTAAATTTAATCTAAATTGGCAAACATAATAAAAAATATGTATTTATATTCGCAAATCAATAATCATTGGGTTATTTATATACTGGCTTTTGCCCGCGGCTTCGCACGCGAAGAACATTAAATTGTAGCCTAGTTCAACGCACAGAATAAGGAATAGTACAAGGCACGTGTTGTTGTTTAAAAGGACATACTAAGTAAACAATAAATAAACACAACTCACAAACGCGCACACATCCATTCTAGTAATGCGAAAAAAATCGTAGTTATTATGTACAAATTTACAACTATAGGTAGAATTATTTTTTATTGTAGCACTTCATTTTACAATTTAGTAGCGGTTATGCTTTCGGGTGCATTGCAAAGAAAGCAAGTAACGTAGTCTAAGGTGGGCTGTTTAATGTTTATCTTTTCTGAGATGTTTGTTGGAGGTGAAGTATACACGCTGACCATTTTCAAGTCGAACAGTGAGGAAACTATTCATGAAAGAGAAACTTCGAGATCCTCCAAACAGCTTCAGATCTACTTATGTATTCGCCGCTTTCATAAATTTTTATCCATGTAGTTCGTATAAAATAAATAAATCCCATCGTTCTTATTTTCGAGAGTCAAAGCGGCCCAATCACCCAAGTTCACATACGTGGTGTATTTGATACCTTGAACAGAGTTGCATAACTTTACATTAATATGAAGAACTAGCTTTTGCCCGCGGGTTCGCACGCGCAGAACAATAAACTGTAGGTAGCCTACCACGCACACACTTCCATTCTGGTAATGCGAAAGAAATCGTTATTATTATGTAGAAATTTACAACTATAGGTAGAATTAAAGTTTATTGTAGCACTTCCTTCTACATTTTAGCAGCGGTTATGCTTTCGGATGCATTTCAAAGAAAGCCAGTAACGTAGTCTAAGGTGGACTTTTTAATGTTTATGTTTTCTAGAGATGTTTGTGGGAGGTGAATTATACACGCTGACCATTTTCAAGTTGAACAGTGAGGTACGACAGGAGGAAAATTTTCATGGATGGAAAACTTCAAGATCCTCAAAACAGCTTCGGAGCTTCTTATGTATTGGCTGCTTTCATAAATGTTTATCTCATCATTCTCAATTTTCGAGATTTGATACCTTGAACAGAGTTGCATAACTCTACATTAATATGCGCATGTAAGTACGCGACAGCACAGGATTGTAAGGCATCCCCAGCGATCATATCATACCCAGCGATTGTTCAACTCTAATTCATTAATCTTTATTGTGTGATTACCGTCAGTTGGACATCGCCTTTATTGAAGATATTCATCGTCACCCGTCTGAGTGTCTTGACGAAGTGGTCGTTGATCCCGGCTGCTATCTACGACAGCAGTCGTTAAGCCAAGTTAGAGGCCTTCGGGCGGCTTGAGAACTTCTAACAGTCAAGTTGCCCATGCACTCAGGTGCCGAAGGGGCTCATGTCGAGTGACAAAGGGGGTTCGAAGTTGCACCACGTCCATAGGAAATACCCACCGTTTCCCTACACGTGACCTACGTGATGCTAAAAGTACAGCAAACTGGCAACCGTACTTGTCTTCTCGAAGATCTCACGATTCGAAAATAAATGTCTTACGATTATCTATTTTTACCTATTATATATAAAATAAAAAGAATGGACCTGTACATGATTTTGCCACATATTAACCATCACTCCTTTAACCACAATAAAGGACTCGTCTAATATCACACTAAAAGTACTTTTCTTATCCGTGTATAAGATGTTTATGTGCGAAAAGTGCATACAAACTTTTAATCCAAAATTTTACGTCTTTAGGGGTGAATTTCGAAATTCTGTGAAAGTACTTTTTATATCTTTAGATAAAGGGTACGAAAACCCGATGTTTTTACTTTAAAAATCTCACGACCTCCATACAAAATTTCAACCCCTATTTAACCCACTTAGAGATTATTTTCCAAAAACGTTGTAATTAGTATTCTAGCTTCTTGATGAGGAATGTGTACAATGAATATTAGACTTCTTATTTAAAGAATTACATGTTTTCCATGCAAACTTTCAACCCCAATTTCAATCACACAATCTCCATACAACATTACAACCCCAAATTTACTTTACCCCAATTTTATTAATTTATTTAATTTAGGAGTTGAATTTCTAAAAATCCCTTCATAGTGGTTACTTACGTCATATAAATAACCTACTGTGAAAAAATCTACTTTCTAGGTCAAACGGTTTGGGCTGGGGTTTGATTAAGTCAGTCAGTCAGGAATTTGCGCCCCTATTTTACGCGCTTAGGGGCAGGGTTTTCCAAAACCCTAAAATTACTTTTCTTGTATTGTACAAAGAAGTCTATACACAAAGTTTCAAGTCTCTCACCTAAAATTTTACTCAATCCCCATACAAAATTTGCACCCCTGTTTAACCCGCTTAGGGGTGCACTTTATCAAAAACGCTAAAATTACTTTTCTTATATTGTAATAAGGAGTCCATACACAAAGTTTCAAGTCTCTCACCTAATTTTACTCCATTCCCATACAAACTGTCAACCCCCATTTCACCCCCTTAGAAGTTGAATTTTTTAAAACCCCTTAGAAGTTGAATTTTTAAAAACCCCTTAGAAGTTGAATTTTTAAATATCCCTTCTTATTGGTTGTCTACGCCATTAACCTGAATTACAGTGAAAATTTCAACTCTCTAGCCCCAGTAGTTTCGACTGTGCGTTGATGAGTGAGTGAATGAGACAGTCAGGACATAGGCATTTATAAATATATATAGATCATATCATCATCAACATGTCAGCCGAAGGAATTCCACGGTGGACTGATGACCTGATGAAGGTCGTGGGAGTCCGCTGGATGCAGGTGGCGCAGGACCGGTCATTGTTGCACTCTTTAGGAGAAGGCTATGTCCAGCACTGGACGTCCTTCGGCTGATGTGATGATAATGATGAAGATGATACGATACATTGAATCAATAACGGTCGTTCTTCATACGGAATTCACGGCACTTAAGTCAAAGTCAAAATACACACCTTTACAATTTGTTATAGATGGGGTGTTTAGCAATCTTAAAAAGCAAATTAGGTGTTACATCTTGCATCGTTAATAACAAGTTATTATGGTCTGCGTCCTAATCCTAAACTTGGCCCCCGCTCAGTGACCGCTTTCGACCATCTGCCGTCTTGCCTAGTATCAATTATAATAATTTACAATTATCAAAGCAGCCCCGTTTTCTTCATATACGGCCCAATATACGGAAGTTATATAGTTTCGGGGAGATGGGCCTCGTTAGCATTGGGCTGCAACCTGTCTAGGAGAAGGTAACTCCGAAATACAACCCGGGGAGATGGGCCTCGTTAGCATTGGCCTGCAACCTGTCTAGGGGAAGGAAAACCCCGATATAAAACCCCTAATCCAAGGTGTTAGCCGACCCGTGCCAAGGGATGCATGGCCAGAGGGGAGTCTGGTGTCGAACGGAGGGTGTCTGTGTTGGTGGTCACAGGGCACAGTGGTAATCCACCTTACCACAGTATAGGGCTCTGCTGTGATGGACCTTTAGTTCCCTATTTACTCGTGGGAACGCTATGGAGATTGGAAAAAATAAAAATCATCCGCATGGCGGCGACGCGGTCCGCCACCCGTCACGTCACGTTTCCAGTGGGGGCGAAAAGCGGCTCACGGAGTGCCGTTTTGCTACGTTGAATGTTGGAGGAGGAATGGAAGGAAAAATGAATGAAGTAAGGCAGATGATGGATAAAAAGAGGATTGATGTTCTTTGTGTAAATGAGACAAAACGGAAAGGGTGTGACACCACGAAACATGGACCCTATACAGCGTACTGGTCTGGAGTGACCGTTTCAGACAGAGCATGTCAGGGGGTTGGTGTCATACTTTCAGCTAGGATTGCCAAGTGTGTGAATGAATTTGAATGCGTGAGTCCCAGATTAATATGGGTCAGAATGAAATTAGGACTGACTCGTATCTTTGTTGTTGGGGTATATGCCCCTGTAAACCTGGGTACGAGAACATCACAGTCGACCCAGGAAGAGGGAAAACAGTTCTTGGAGGAATTAAGGTATGTCACAAGTAGATGTAAGGATAATGAAAGGTTGATTATGTTAGGTGATTTTAATGCATGGGTAGGGGTAAAGCGAGATGGATTTGAAAAGGTTCTGGGTACTCACGGTGACGAGAGAGTGAATGAGAATGGTGAGAGTTTGTTAGATATTTGCCTCGAGAGAAATCTTTTTGTGACAAATACAATGTTTGCCCACAAATGGATTCATTTGTACACGCGTGAGGCGGAGAACGTAAGAAAGAGTATGATTGATTTTGTGATAGTGGACGAAAGATTGAGGAAGAATGTTCTGGACACTAGGGTGTATCGCGGGGCCGGAATAAATACAGACCACTTCCTGGTGATGAGCCGAATGAAAGGGCTGTTTCAAGGATGGCGGCATCGACCTCGTATATTCACTAGTGTTCTGGAGAGAATAAAAGTAGAAAATTTGCAAGAGGAAAGTGTGGCTGATGAGTATATTCATAAACTAAAGGAAAATCTTAGAGAGATAGATGATATATGCGAGATTGATCAACTATGGAATGGTTTTAAAGATAAGCTTGTAAGTACAGCCAGGGATGTATGTGGTGTGAAAGAAAGGAGCAAAGGGAAGAAGAAGAAGAATGTATGGTGGGATAAAGAGGTACAAAAGGCAGTAAGTGAGAAGAAGAAAGCGTGGCTAGATTGGTTGGCGATAAGAGCTGACCAAAGAAGTCAAAAAGCCACGCTTGAAGACGTGAGTGAAAGGAAAAGTAACTATAAAAGGTTGAATGTTCTGGTAAAGGAGGTAGTTAAAAGAAAGAAAGATGAACAGAATGATGAGATGGATCAGAGGTTGTCTCAGGATTTCCGGGCAAACATAAAGTTTTTCTGGAAAGCCATTCGACTAGCCAGAGGTAAAACTCAGACCTCAGAGCTAACCTCGATTAGAGACCAGCATGGTAGTTTATTGAATGATGAGGAATGCATATTAGGGAGATGGAAGGAATATTTTGAAGGTTTGTTTGAGAGAGAAGAGGAAAATA
The DNA here is from genome assembly GCA_905163555.1 of Notocelia uddmanniana. Lineage (NCBI taxonomy): Eukaryota > Metazoa > Arthropoda > Insecta > Lepidoptera > Tortricidae > Notocelia > Notocelia uddmanniana. The sequence goes on from LR991057.1 coordinate 6,459,164, forward strand.
CGTCAGGAGTGAATGATAATGCACTGCCACATGAGGAGTGTAGTATTAGTATGGATGAAATTGTAAAAGCTTTGAAAGGAATGAAACCAGGAAAGGCAGCGGGGTATGATAGAATTTCAGTCGAGATGCTGAAGGCTGGGCAAGGCGTCGTAGCAAGTCAGTTGTATCGCCTTTTCAACTTATGTTTTAATACCGGCATAGTTCCAAAAGATTGGTGCAAGGCGGTCATCGTGCCACTGTACAAGGGAAAGGGCTCACAACTTGACTGCAAGAACTACAGGGGCATTAGCTTACTCAGCATCGTTGGCAAATTATATGCGAAAGTGTTGATTGAAAGGGTAATGCAAGAAACCGATGAGAAAATATGGGATGTACAAGCGGGATTTAGGAAAGGTATGGGATGTACGGATCAGGTCTTCTCGTTACGATGCATAGCCGAAAAATATTTGGCCCAAGGTCAAAAGGTCTATTGCGCGTTCGTGGATTTGGAGAAGGCCTATGACAGAGTGGTGAGGAATGAACTTTGGTCGGTACTGTCCGGATATGGAGTGAGCGACCATCTCATTCAAGCTCTGAAATCTCTCTACGAGGATTCCTCTGCTTGCGTGAGAGTAAACGGGTCCTACACTGAATGGTTTAGCATCGAAAAGGGTGTTAGACAGGGATGTGTAGCGTCACCGTGGCTGTTTAATCTATTTCTGGACAGTTGTTTGCAAGATTTGAAAGACGATGAATGTGGGTTGGAAATGAATGGGTTGCTTATCAAATGTCTACTCTACGCCGATGACCAGGTTTTATTAGCGTCATCGGCTGAGAAGCTACAGAAGATGGTAACTAGCATGCACAGATTATTTGCGAGAAAAGGAATGAAAATGAATGTAAGCAAGACGAAAGTGATGGTATTTGAAAGAGATGAGTGTATGACAGTTTGTGAAATTGCTGTAGATGGAGAGAGGTTGGAGCAAGTGGATGGGTTTGTGTATTTGGGGACTTTGTTCACGAGAGACGGTAAGCATGAAGGAGATATTGAAAGGAGAGTGATAGCTGGGAATCGAGTGAATGGGGCACTTCACGCCTTTATGAGTAGCCAGAAAGTGTCAGAAAAGGCGCGGCTGGCCGTGCATAGAGGAGTGTTGGTGCCGACACTAATGTATGGTAGTGAAAGTTGGGTGTGGCAGAAGAAACATCAGAGTCGAGTGAATGCAGTGGAAATGAGAGCGCTGAGAAGTATGTGTAGCGTTACTTTGAGAGATAGAGTGAGAAACACCGTTATAAGACGGAGGTGTGGAGTGAATGAAGATATAGTGACGAAAATTGAGAAAGGTATGCTAAGATGGTTTGGACATGTAGAGAGGATGGATGAAAGAAGATTGACAAAACGAGTGTATGAAGGAAGAGTGGATGGAAAAGTTGGAAGGGGAAGACCTCGGCGAACGTACTCCGACCAAATCGGAGACATTCTGCAGAAAGGCCAGGTCAGGAGTACCCTAAATCGGCGCGCATGCATGAAGAATGTTATGAAAGTTCATGAAGCGAAAGTTGTATGTCAGGATCGTAGCAAGTGGAAATCCGTGATCTCTGCCTACCCCTATGGGAAACAGGCGTGATTATATGTATGTATGTATGTATGTATGTATACGGAAGTTGGTTCATTATCTCAAGGTACATCAGCAAAAACCTAGTAGTAATTTACGTAAACGCGTCATTTCCAGTTTCAAGCACCATCGCGCGCTGTCACGGCCAACCGCCCTTGTTATGGAGAGGAAACTTTCGCAGCCCTACTTAACCTCGAACGGGAATAAGTTTCAGGAAAATTATGCCTAGAGCGCTTTAGTTCAGAGCTTGCGTATAAAAAACGCTGAAGTTTATTTCTTGCCGGACTAAGTATATGAAAAGAGAATACTTTTAATTAGCATGTTGACTTTTTTACCGCATCTTATAACCGTTTGCAACTTTCATAGGGTAACCTTCATTCTAAAGGACAGTTAAGATCAAATATAACTATACGTTTTTCAAACTAACTCAATGTTATAATGTGAAATAATAATTATCGTGTGACATTTATTTATGAACCGTGAGATTTTCGAGAAGACAGTACGGTTGCCAGTTTGCTGCACTTTTAGTACCACCTGGGGTCACGTGTAGAATATAATATGAAATAAGGAAACGTCATTGACTTCCACTGTACAAGTCTGTTCAGAAGTGAAAAACATTATTTTCATTACATCGAAGATGTCATTTTAAAATTTTATTGTTTCGATATGGATTCACACGATCCACTCCACCATATCAGCCGAAAGACGTCCACTGCTGGACATAGGCCTCCCCCAATTCCATGGGGGGTAAATGCCATAATCGCCACGCTTGGCATGCGGGTTGGCGATCGCAGTATCTCCACCGCACTTCAGGGATGCTGCTGCCCATCCCCCGGTGGTCTTGGCCGTAGTTTTAGGACATACCCGGGTCCACCGTAGTTTTACGATCCACTCATTTAATGAATATTCATTCTATTACATGCTTAAATTAGACGAAGAGCAAATGCTTCATAATTACATTTAAGTCACTTTAATGAATGTTAATCTATGTCACATATATGTGTGTCAAAATACTTAGGTGCAAATAATTACGCCGAAAACGAAAAAAATAACTTTACAATGTTAAATTACTTTTTGAAAAGAGGAGCTCATATAAATTAACTCACTAACTCATATAAATTTCAGCTTTCCAAACTACGTTCAAACTTATGGACTAAATTATCCACTTCATAAAACTAACTATTTAAACCATTCTGAATCAATAAAACACACCAAACTCAGGCAAATTGGGGTGTTAGACCTCCATAACTCGACCCATGTTCATGTCTGAAATCTATAGGACTGTGGAAAATATGCCACGAGCAGATAAAGTAATAGAATTATCATACGTTCACTAGAATAGGACTCCACTTGGGGCAAGGAAACAAAGATGAGCATTTTTTTGGATCTTATACTATTTAAGTTGAAAAAATATACGTTTACAAAGTTTAATTTTTTAGTCGTTGTTGTCATAATGTTGAGGCGTTGCGTTTTGGATTTGGGGAGTTAGGTAATTTAAACGTCTGAAAGTAGTTTTATCTCAAAGTAGTTTTTAGAATAAGCTACGGTAGCCTAATGGTTTAAGGATACAGCTGTCAAGTGGCGGTCGAAGGTTCGAATCGCGGCTGCAAAGATACAAAGCCTATTTCAGTCAAAGTCAGAACTGAACTGGATTAACTTTTGTTTAGGCAAAACCTTGATAAAATCCTAATCTGTTATAGGATAAAAATCTACTCAAATGGCGTAGACTTGGTAACAGTATTCATACAGATATACTACAATATACCTGTAGCTACAGCTACAAGATTTCAGCCATTGAGTTAGATGGAAAAGTAGCATTACTTCATGATTTGTTTTTTATATAGTAGGTTGAGTGGTAGAGAATGCCGTAAGGTGTTAATTCTGCCAATTGTATATTATTCTAATTTATGACAGGCATGAATACAATTTTTTTTCGCTATATGTATATTTGACAGCGTATATTTTTGTACATATGCTGTTCTTTATGTCCTTTAAAAACTGTGACGTTGACTGAAATGGCTTTGTAAGTTCGTGCCCCGGATTCGCATGGGTGTACTAAGGAATAAAATGAGACAACCTGCTCTTCACTGTATGACCATATTGACCACGTAATGAAACTAAACAACAATTTAATGAACCCCATACCGTATAGTAGCGTCTGTTAACCCTAGATTATAAGTATTATATTTTTAACATAAGGATTCTATTTATAAGCTTATAATTACGGTAAATGTTATTGCTTTTTAACTCTCTGAAATTTATTTTTTTGTGATGTAACAATAAATTTGATGTTTTACGATGCATAATAGTAACACCATGTTATAAATTTTAAATTGTGGCAAGTATCCAAAACAAAAATTTGAAACACTTGGTTGATTATTAAGTTTATAATAGAACCGTCATTAATCTAAAGAAAGTTCTGTATTTGCTTGTGTCTGTTACCAAGAATAAAACAATGAAACCAAAATTGACTGTAAAAAATATTATGGATGCAATCATAGGTACACTCCTGGTATTCAAACTAGCAATAATGAAATCAAATCGACCGCAAAAACAATTACTAAAGCAATCATATTTTTGTGGTATTGAAAACAAATCCATACAACCGTGATTCATTCACGTTTCTAGTTTTTTTTTTTAAATGAGTGAAACCATTTTTAAATATGCACTATCAACTGTGTTTTAGCAATACATATAATCATTCTGTCGGTCTGTTTAGCCTAGTTGGTAGTGTCATTGCCACCGAAGCTAGAGGTCCCGGGTTCGATTCCCGGTAAGGGCATTTGTTTCTGTGGTGAGAAGAATCATTTGTTTATTGAGACTTGGATGTTTTCTATGTATTTAAGTATATATCTATTAAATATAACGTCGTCTAGTACCCATAACACAAGCCTTATTGAGCTTACTGTGGGACTAGTTCGATTTGTGTAAAAAATGTCCCGGCGAATCCCTTTAATGCGTGCGTACGTGCATTCATGCGTGCGTGCGTTTCTGCCGTGCGTATTAACACTATTGTGCTGTGTTACCAGTTTCAAATGTATGTAGTTAAATTACCTTTTACCTAATAATCACTGTTATTATGCAGAGTTATTAACTGATGCCTACGATGCAGAACAACAAGCGTGGAAGAAGCATCTCATTTTCTTGACAATGTGACAATTAGCAGATTTTTCCATTCGATGTTGTGCGAATTGTAAACTAAACTTAGAAATATACAGGATGTTTTTATAAATTTCCGTTCCTTTAAGCATATAGCCGTGCAAAGCCATAGAAACGATATTTAGTTTTTCAAAATTCAAGGTATTTTTTCATTTTCATACAAAATAATTAATTATATTACCTAGCCTAGGGTGAATGCAAAATGGCCTTAAGAGTTAACTTGGAGTTAAGCAAATGTTAATGTCTAGTATGACAATATTCGGAATTCGAATGACACCGCACGTGATGCACGACATCATTGTTTCTTTGTTAAGGATCTTTTATACTATACTAGGAGTGTTAATTAACGAAAGTGATTTCGTGGCTTAGAGAAGATTACTTAATTTAATCTCAGGAATGTGCCGTCGCAATTAACCTAATTCAATAAAACACCCTGTATATGAGAAAAATATCACAGATCTCGTGCACTACACGACCATCAAGGTATATTGAAAATGAACTCAACAAAATAAAAATATGCATTACATTTGCTAACGTTATGCCAATTTGGTTGATATATAATATATAAACATAGCTCACATACAAAATTCCTATTAAATTGGCAATTTTTTAAAGCGCAGCCAAGTTACAGTAACCACATAAAAAGGCATTTGCCACTTTACGAATATTCACGCAAGATAACGGCGACTTCAAATTAACTCGACCTCCAAACTCCGACTATAACTATAACAAGAATTTTCAAAGTCGAATTCAACATGACACCCTAGGCCCCAGGAGAAGGATAAATTATATGATATCATAACCTTGATTATTTGTTCAATTTTCTCGCAATCGAAGTGAAAAGCAGATGTATATATAACTCATGTATAAAATGGCTTGTTTTATGCAATCTCAATCAACTATTTTATTTGCCAAGGTTTTGGAAGATATTGGTCTTCCAAAACATCATTGACTTATCCACGAATTGCTATTTCCCGGGCACTGCAATAATGTGCTATTGTTGTCTCGAACTATAATTAATAATAATTTATTATAGAAACAATACATGTTTAATTTAAACAATTTGAAATATAAGACTAAAACTAACTACAATTGTACAATTGTGTTGACTTAAAAAAAATATATTACCTACTAATAGTCGTTCTGACTTTTTGACTTCTTTCAAAAAGGTTAGGCTACAGCGCAAACCCTTGACCCGATCGTCTTTGTTTTAGGCTCAAATTGTAGTCGACTAAATTGTCCAGAGGAGTTTTGATCAAAATTTTGATATCATTCTTCGTTTCCAAAATATCGAGTGCCAAAATGAAAAAATCGGAGGAAATTGATTTTTTTTTTCACTTGTTCGGCCAAAACTTTTATCGTTCTGGACTTTCTCAAATAATTCTCTTTGCATCTTACATATCTCGTAAATACGCGTCTTTTGAGCCTAGTTTGAATATCATACCTTCACAACTCTCTGAAATATAAGGGGATCGCACTATTTCGTGAAATGGGACCCTATACTGGAGCGAACGAAAAGACATTTTCAATGTCAAAAGGTTATACTGTTATAATATATACGACATTTGGCGTCAATACAGCGGTATTCCCTTAACGAAGAACGAAGGCGTCTGAAATCACCCTTATTGAGGTCGACAATGAGGGAGCTTTTCAAATATGCACCTCTAATAGATTCAACCTGCGGTTCAAATAAATTGTTTCTTGTGGTCACCTGTGCGGTACAGGAAGGTATTAATGCACAGTAACAGTTACAATTTAGTGGGCGGTAGTAGTTATACGCATTTGAAGTCAAAAGTCTTATTTTAGGCGCTTTTGAGCATCCTTAAGCATGATTCACAGTAGGCCGTTCCGTGTCCGGGCCGGCCCGTTTTCTTCTAGAGATATACGCCGGCCGTTGCGTTTGCTGTCATAGAAAACGGGCCGGCCCGGACACGGAACGGTCTGTGAATCATCCCGTACCCGCATACTTTTGATGTTAATATACTATACTATCATTTTGCCGACAAACTTTGTATAAATTTCCGATTGGGAGATATTTTAATTATGATTTTATTTCACAGAAACATCATCCTGCAGAAATTTTATTTCATAACGTTGAATCGATTGTTGTATAGATTTTTTATTTCCTGCCACTTTTCGACACAGCCGTATTGACGTTAACTTTTGGATCCAACGCCAACTAGCGTATTGGAATTGTGTAGACTAATATAGGTTTTTGATTTTGGTGACCAGGCTTGATCTCGTGAGCTTGGTTTTCGCATAGAATTGTAACAAATCTGAATTTTTAGCACGTCATACAATTACAACATACTTATTCAGTATCGATCGGGCGTGGTGTCTTTGCGGGTAGGAATTAACTATTCATTGCAGAGTTGTAAGGCAGCGCCCAACGAGAGCCGACCCCGGCGGTGTAAAGGAAGAAGAGAAACTAAATACGGCCAAGTGCTTGTCGGGACCGCGCGCAATGTAGGGTTCCGTAGCTGCTCATCCGGTACATTATGAGGACTTCAAAGCTATATATATTTAACTTAATCTAACAATTGTAAGAAAAAATCCACATTAATTTTAAACGAGATATCCAAGTAAATCTCATAAAGTGGATTTGCAACAAAAATACTAAGGAACCCTAAAAACCGTAAGTTTTTTAATACATAAGTGTGTTGGTAGATTAAGAGTGCTTTATTAAAATGTAACAGGTCCACTAGCGCCACTCGTAAATAATTGTGATTATTTATTTTTACGATAGATATTGAAAAAAGGAGGCCACTATGTAAAGTATTTCGTATTTAAGTACCTTTTGAATACATCAAACTAGTTTTTACGTTGCTGGATTGGTCGATCTGCGAGTTCAAAAATAAAATGGCCGTTTTTACTAAGGGCGGCAGAGAGAGGTCCCTTTGGACTTCGGACTATCCGAGTCGTATCCGAGAGTACGCGTACAAACGCCAACACAGTGACTTGACCATTCGTGACCCTTACTACGATGCGTATAAAGTGCAAGTGGAGGCCTATGTCCAGCAGTGGACGTCTTTCGGCTGACATGATGATGATGATGATGATGATAAAGTGCATGAATGGTCAGTTAACTGTGTTGGCGATGGTACAATACAATAGAAAAAAATACAGATAACCCATAGTTAGTACCGCCTTCTGTTTTTGATCCTTGACCGTAGTCATCGTCCTTTGAGATGTTGGTCAAGAATCTTCGCATGAGACCGCTCGCAGAGACGACTATCAGGACATAGATCATCGGATCAACATCCCACATTGCGGTTACCTCGTATGCCAGGTCTGGTACTATACTTGCTGGTTCTGTCCTTCTCGGCCTTCATGAGGTTCTCGTAATGGGGGATGGTGAAGTTGACGAGCACCGCCTGGTGCTTCTATCGATCTGTCAGCACGAGATCAGGCTTATTGGCTACAATAGTCTTCTGTATGATGACAGATCGATCACAATAGAACATGGTACCACCATTTTCGAGAACTGGCGCAGGTGTTTACTTATAGTACGGCACTTCCAAGTCCACAAGACCGTATAAAAGATCAAGTTGCTAGTGAATAATCCTGGGTAGCAAATAATGTCTGTGCAAGTAGGTACTCGCTGTTAGCAAGATGACCATAACCGGAAATTATATGCCTGAGTGGCTTCTCCGGGACGGCGGCATTCCCGACAAATGTCGACCGTACCTTACTGCAGAATATATTTCCGGTAGTTGTTCGTCGTGATAACTTCGTCCATAATTCCACAAACAAAACCTTCGATTTTATCGATAAGATTCCCGAAACTATAGCCAGTTGTTCGATGCAAACAGGTCTACATACGTCAGGCCTCGTAAGGATCTTGTAGAACCGCCCGTGTTGCCCCTTAGGTGACTTCCTGACTTGGCTGGGCGAGGTCGATTATGTATTTTGTTCTTTGACGTGGGCTTACTGATATGAGATTTTCTCACTTGTCGAAATAATGTCAGTACTAGCAGTAGTAACACACACAAAGGCAGTACTGCATTCGTATCGGTTGATAGCAGTCAGCTTTCTCATATGGTACCGCCTCCGCACTGACAAATCAGGAAGTCGCCTTATGAAGAGCAATCCCATTTTTAATTTAAAAAAAAAACTATTCCATACCGCCTTGTGGTCTTTTGGCACTCCATAATTTAAGTCTATGACAGTTCTCGTTTGCCATGGAGAGCATGCTAAAGCGTGCGTCTACTGCGTATACGTCGCGATGCATCCCATAGCGCTTCATTATATCATCATTGTTATCTTTACCCTTTTAGGTACCTTGATTGGGTTTTATACAAATATAAAAAATATATATAATAAAAACCTAACCTAGGGTTCCGCTGGCAGCGAGACAGAGCCTAACCTATCGGTGGTTAGGTGGACAGAGAGAGGAACCTACGGTATATTTGCACCAGGTTCAAGAGTAACGCTATCTACATCTGGCCCTTTATCCAGTCATCTAACGAGTCTTTTGAGATGATGATCGAGAATCTTTGCTATTAGACCGTTCGCACAGACGACTATTGGGACAATGATCGTCGAATCAAAATCTCATGGCGGTTATCACGCCAAGTGTAGGTACTCATATTCGCTGGCTTAGTCCTCCACGAATCCTCGTTACGCTCAAGATTTAATATACCGCTTTCGTGTTCTTGTCAGATTATACGAAAATGCATAGCGTGCTGCAATTGATCGCGGTGCGCCTCGTGAACGTACGCCTGCACGGCACAAGACGGCGCGCGAGATAAATTGTCCGTTTCTATCTAATGGGTACACTCGGAAAGCTAGCTTGCATTTTCTGAGCTTTGTCGCTCGGTCACAACTTCGGCGGTGCCGGCAGCGGTGCACCGTAGGTAATAGCGAGATGCTGCGTTTTGATCTCTCGCTCGCACGTAGCACGTATGGCACACCGCTGCGCAGGCGCGGCCTCTGTCGCTCGAAGTCTTGGCCGAGTCTTTATGATTCCTTTTTACAATTCACAGATGAAAAAACCGCAGAAGCCTGCGGGTTGATATCTAGCAAAGGTGAGTTGAGTCGTTATTCAGCCATTATCAAACACATCACGTCTGTTTCATAGTCTTATAATAGCATAGTAGATACTCGTATGCTTTGTGAATAAAAGTTTAATACCTGAATTGTTAGAACGGGACCGTGTATGGTATATTGGCACAGTTTTAATTTAACGAATGTTCGAAGAGCTAGTACAGTCTGATTCACAATCCTCCGTCCCGAGTTCGGCCCATGGGCCGGGTGCCGATGCCGGTTGTTCACCGAGTTTTCCATACATTCGCCCGTGCCGATCATAGGTACTACATCCGTTCCACATCTATACTAATATTATAAAGCTGAAGAGTTTGTTTGTTTGTTTGAACGCGCTTATCTCAGGAACTACTGGTTCGAATTGAAAAATTATTTTTGTGTTGGATAGTCCATTTATCGACGAAGACTTTAGGCTATATAACATCACGCTGCAACCTATAGGAGCGAAGACGCGGACGAAGTCGCGGGCAACAGCTAGTTGGATATAAAATGATAATAATTAACGGGCAAAACATATGACTGTGACTAACATTATAGGACTGTAAACGACGCGCGTGTGTCTAACCTTTAATATTGTTTATGTTTCAGTTAGAGAACGTGAGTATTAGATACATATAGATGACATATAATTTATACCACAAAAACCGACTCCAGTTTTGTACTTGCTATGCCACAATTTCTAGTTTCCGTGAGCCAATGCTTGGTTACCTACAGAAAATCGGCATATCCGTGCCCATCAAATTCGAGGAGTTCCCTCGATCCTCCTAGATCCCATCATCAGACCTTCACCAAATTTATATGGGACCAATGTCGGGGTAGGTGCTTTGAAACAAAAAAAGAATTATCAAAATCGGAAAACGTGGTCTAGAGTTATCGGGGAACATACATACATAAAAAAAGAACAAGCAAAAGTGGAGACGAACTGAGTACCTCCTTCCTTCTATTGAAGTCGGTAAAAAAGGCCGGAGTGTCACTAAAGCAGAGCTCCCGAGGGTGTGCTGTTTTGATAGTGAAGGGTCGACAGTGCGCTCTTGTTCTGACTAATCCGTACGGGCAAGCGTCCACCGGTTACGGTGTCTGTTTTTTGTCAATCAGGCTGTGGGCTTGTTGACCACTATCGCTATTTAATAAAACGATTTCATTCAAACTTATTATTTAATTATGATGGTATTGTTTTCAATATTTTCTTTCATTAATCAAAATTTAAACAAAAGGAGGTAGTAACAAAAAATTAACCTAGTAATACGAGAAAAACATCAAATAAGCGTTGCCATCATACGCGCCACCAGCATGTGCATACTCGTACGTGGAACTCGCCACAAATTTAAACCCGTGGCAAAATGGTTGTGTTTCTATGACGGTGCTGCCCTGCCACACATCGATTGAATTAACTTTTTATTATTGTTCATAGTGTCCATATATATTTTTTGTACCCACCTTTTCATTTAAATAAACTATGTCATAATTAAAAAAATTTAAAAACATTGAATTCTTACCGTCTCAAAATGTGTAGACCACCGAGGGATGGGCAGCAGCATCCCTGGAGTGCGGTGGAGATACTGTTTGGGGGAGGCTTATGGCCAGCAATGGACGTCCTTCGGCTGACATGATGGTGATGATGATGGTAAATTTAGAGCGTTTTATCAAGCGTAATATTTATATTTCTCAGAATTCGTTTTTTTTTTTTTCATTCTCCAAATTTTTGAACAATTGAAGTCCCTTAGATTATGCCGTTTCTGTGTTTGTAATTTTTTTTTTTACCAACACGTTTTGTGAATTTGTGGACTTAAACTTTTCAAATATATAATTACTAATAGTCTTATTTATGTCACAGACTACATAAATAGAATCGAGGAGACGGGCGCCTGCTACATGATTTCTTCGAGGCAGGTTGAGCTGTTTGCGGAAGCCCGCCAGGCGTGCCGCAATGACGGAGCAGAGCTGATCGTGTTGGACAACGAAGATGAACGACAAGTTGTCCATGATATATTTCGCGAGTATGGCTGGGGGGTCAGCGATACAATCTTTATCGGCCTCCAGGCCGATGTAAACAAAGTGTGGCACTCAGTAGAGGGTAATATTGCCGTTTTATTCCTTATAATAAATATCGCATTGTACAAGGTGGGCCCAGTAACAGGAGCAAATATTTAAAAGGACGCGTCCTTAGAGCCATAACTCCTTGTGTCCAATAAAAAAAAACCATGGAGAAATATTGTTCTAAAGTTATGAGTCATAACTTATGTATGACCTCCAAGTAATGTATCTTGACACCACGAGATTATATTAGCTATATAGCGCAACAGTGAATGCAGTGTTTTAGGTAACTAGGTAGTATTAAGTAATAAGTCATAATTGTATATTTTTATTTTAATAAGGATATTTTTAGGATTTTTTTTCAATTTTATTGAATGTTTAAAATAAATTGACATTAATCTCACTTCAGAAGAGTAACGGGCATGTAATGAGGAGGGATGAAAGCCATGTATTGGATATGAATGTGGATGGATGCAAGAAACGAGGTAGGCCAAAGAAAAGGTGGATGGATTGTGTGAGAGATGATATGAATAGGAAAGATGTGAATGAAGAGATGAAGCGTGACAGAGATATATGGAAGGAAAAGACATGCTGCGCCGACCCCAAATAAATGGGAAAAGGGCAAGAGAATGATGATCACTTCAGAAGAGCAATAAAAATACACGTAAGCTATCTTGAAGAAAAAATTAAGATAAAATCTTTTTTTGTTCAACTGAGACCACTTGGAAATTATTGCTGGCCCGCTAAATAGTCCATCGTTTAATTGCTCCTATTACAGGGCCCACCCTGGGCACCCTGTATATCTTCTTACATATATATTTCTAATTAATTCTGATCATACTGATTAGGCCCTTTCTGGTATTATTAAACTATTGTATTGTTGGTTTGTCATTTTGGCCTTACCCAATGATTTATAATTGAAATGTATGTCGCTATAGGTTACTTGTTAACGGATTACAACTACGAGCCGTGGGCACCAGGCGAACCCAATGACTTCAACGGCCATCAGTTCTGCGCAGGAATATACAAGCGAGAGGCACTATACGACGACATTTTATGCTTTAGTGTTTATCGTAACTACATGTGCAAGATACGTGTCCCGACCATAAGATTAAAATATGCTTAGAACAGGTGAATAACTGGGTCCCAAAATGATACACTCGTGCTTATTGTACAAACCAATATAATCACTTTTATGTACACATTTACAATTACTAGTAGCTGGGGTCATGTTTTGCGGAAAAATCTTAACACCGCGATTCAGCCTTCAGTACAGCGACATCTTCTGGCTAATTAAGTAAACATAAAATCATAGAAGTAAGTAACTAAACCTACATGGTGCGAATGACAGTTAGACAACAGGCTTGTTTCTTTTTTGGGCCATTCAAATTTTTCTTGTCCTTCAGCTTTTTCTTAGGTAATTATGTTTTACCATGACATGTGTATTTGATAAAATCTATATATTATTATAGCCAGATAAGCAGTCTATTTGAACAAATACAATATGTAGCATGTCACAGAAACATGTATTTTGAAAGAAAACATGGTTGTTCAGGTGACAAACCACTATTTTCATACAAATTCGGGGACACTATCCGCTGGACAACCGGTGATAATGAAGGTAAATGAATATTTTTAGGGTTCCGTACCTAAAGGGTAAAACGGGACCCTATTACTAAGACTTCGCTGTCCGTCCGTCTGTCACCAGGCTGTATCTCAAGAACCGTAATAGCTAGACAGTTGAAATTTTCACAGATTGTGTATTTCTGCTGCCGCTAAAACAACAAATACTAAAAACAAAATAATAATAATAATTAAAGGGGGCTCCCATACAAAAAACGTGATATTTTAGCCCTTTTTCATGGCTACCACTCGCCGAGCTAGATGTCAAGAACCGTAATAGCTAGACAGTTGAAATTTCCACAGATTATGTATTTTTGTTTCCGCTATAACAATAAATATTAAAAACCTGCCAAGTGCGAGTCGGACTCTTTTTATAGATCATGCGGTACAGAACCCTTCGTACGCGAGTCCGACTCGCACTTGGCCGGTTTTTTAGTACCTTTGTCGTGTAGTTTCATAATCTAATGTATTAGTTAATGCAACAACAATTAACAACAGCTTAGATCGTGTTTTTCTTTTAAACTGCAAATAGTACTTATACACTATTAGGACACTAAAAAGTTGATTCATCCTTTGGCAATGTGATTCGACCCAATGATTAAATAAAAAGCGCTCGTGGCCCAGCGGCACCCGCCTACCGGTGCGGTATGCGAGGTTAAGCAATGTGGGCGCAGGTCAGTTCTTGGATGGGTGACCGCTTTGAGTGGTTACTAACTGAGCGCTCTCGTGCTTTGGAAGGCACGTTAAGCCGTTGATCCCGGCTGCTGTCTACGACAGCAGTCGTTAAGCCAAGTTAGAGGCCTTCGGGCGGCTTGAGAACTTCTAACAGTCAAGTTGCCCACTCACTTGACAAAGGGGGGTCGAAGTTGCACCCCGTCCGTAGGGAGTAGCCACCGTTACCCTAAACGTGACCCCTCGGTGGTGCTAAAAGTGCAACAAAAACTGGCAACCGTACTTGTCTTCTCGAAGATCTCACGGTTCGTAAATAAATGCCATACGATTAAATAAATGCCCTTAGTCTTGCCAAATCTTACCAAACTGTCAGCTGTCATTCGAGTCAGTACCTCTTTTTACAGCACCCCAACATTTGAATGAAAGCTTGCTGGCTGGTGCGGGATGTGTGAAAGCGGGGCGATACGTTACGGCCCCACTTCTGCGCATGATATTAGGTACTAATGCGCAAACGTAATACTGAAAGTATCCCGTCAAGTGAGGAAATCTGTGCGAAATCAGTACCTAAGATCATGTAAAAGGACAAAATATTATACAGGATGTTTTTATTGAATTCCGTTAATTGCGAGGGTACAATCCTGAGATGAAATAAAGTAATCTTCTCTAAGACACTAGTACCCCAATTCGTACCATTTCGAAGATACTCTAGAAATCATTTTCGTTAATTAACAGCCCTAGTATAGTATAATATCCTTAACAATACAACAATGTTGATGTGCGTGTCATTCGAATTCCGAATTGTCATACTTGAAGTTAACTTTTGCTTAACTCTTAAGCCCGTTTTTAATTTGAAGATCCTATTGTGAGTTTTACTACAAAATAATTTCTTACTTTGACATGTCTACAACAATACAATATTTATTTTAAAGAATAATTATAATAGCATCAATAAATTGCTCTAAATAATTAATTAATATATATGTTAATATATGTTATAACTGACGATTCGAAAGTGCTTGTTGCTAGGCCTATTTGAATAAAGAATATTTTGACTTTGACTTTGAATTCATCTTTGGTGATATAATTAATTACTATGTATGAAAATGAAAAACAAATCTTGAATTTTGAAAAGCTAAATATGCTACGTCGTTTCTTTGTCTATACACGGCAATATGCTTGAAGGAACGGAAATCAATAAAATCATCCTGTATATCGATCCCGCCGAACCCAAGTCATGAAGTTGCCTAAAAGAATATCGATTTCGAATTCAATCGAACCATTTATAGGAAGATAAAAATGGAGGCCACTTTTTCAAATGCTATCCTCGGATTCGTATTTAGAGTTTGAAACCCTGGGGACTCAAACATCAGTTTTAAACGCAAAGTAGTTATGTATCATTTAACTACGATCGTAAATCGATCTACGAGATCAGTGTTTTATTTTCAACCTTACTTTAAAACTAGCAGTGAATATGTTAATCAGACGGCACGAACAATAGATACATTAGTAGATGCTTAATTTACCAACCTTATTTAGTAAAATTTTCACGTTTCTGTATTCTGAAATCTTCAGAAAATTGTTTAATTAAAGTAAATGAAATTATGGGTGAAACTTTGTTTATTAAAACAGTTTTAGAACTACAAGAAGGTTGAAGGCAGAATTGTATCTCGATGAAGAGTTTATTACTTTCGAGTTATTATGAAATTTCAATGTACATACTACTCTTAGTTAAGATTATATCCCACTTCATCAAATGAACTGCTTTCTGACAGAAAATACGTTGGATAGTACGAAAAATACCCAAATCTGTTGGTAATACTTTGAATAATTTCCAAAAAAAAATCATATATTGGTGTTTTTTTTTTAAATTACAATATTGTTTTTGGTGTTTAAGAGGGTAAAACTACCAAATCCACCAAAGGAGTCCCAAGTGACCTGAAAGAGGCATCATATCTCTGAACTATTTTACTTGGTAATGAAAACCTGTTGCAGGCTCCCATGCTAGAACATGACAAACAATGGTTGACCCACAAGGGAGCCTGGAGAGCTATCAAAGAGACGAAATAACTTAAATAAAAAATGTCATCATCCTTGTAGCGTTTTTTCAAGGTATATTAGACCGAGACCGAGGTATATTAGAGGACCGCAGGATAAACCCAGATAGAAAAATAAATCCTTTTGGGATTTGTCGGCTTGTTTAGCCTAGTTGCAGTGATACTGCCTCCGAAGCTAGAGGTCCCGGTTTCGAAGCCCTGTAAGGGCATTTGTTTGTGTGGTGAGCAGAAACATTTGTTCCTGAGACTTGGATGTTTTCCATGACTTTAAGTATATATGTATATCTATTAAATATATCGTCGTCTAGTACCCATAACACAAGCCTTGTTGAGCTTACTATGGGAATAGTTCGATTTGTAAAAAAAAAGTCCCCTAATATTTATCTATTAAACCGGTATCTTCACGATATTTTCCTTCACTGTACCTGACGATGTTTTCCATGATTGAAATTGAATTCAAAATGTTTTTATCACAAATCTCGGTCGCGTTTTTTTCATTTCAAGTAAATTATTTCTTAATTTTATTACTTATTGATGATTTAATTAAAAGAAGAAAAGTAATAATTTTTGATATTTCAATAAATTACGTATATGTAGGTATATACGTAATTTATTGAAATATCAAAAATTATTACGTATTAATAAAGACCCTATTTACTATTTAATTCAGGCAAATTTTTGTAAGTGTGGTCACGCGATTATATTTCACTTATACGCGTATTCTGAATATTATAATATTATTCATCATTCATCTCAGTGTTTTCAATTATTCACTGCTTGGGTTAAAACTGTATGTATAATACCTACCTATTTTTAGGGTCCGCTGTCCGTCCGTCTGTCTGTCTGTCTGTCCATCTGTTACCAGGCTGTATCTCATAAACCGTGATAGTTAGACAGTTGAAATTTTCACAGATGATGTATTTCTGTTGCCGCTATAACAACAAATACTGAAAAAAACAAAATAAATATGTATTTAAGGGAGCTCCCCTAGAAAATAACTTTTAAAAAGTTGCTCTTTGTGTTCCCCAGGCGCTGGGTCTCAAAATGTTTGGGAAAGTGGGAAACTAAAAGACGACTCGCGCTTGACCAAAATTTTACTTGGTATTATTTAACGTTCTTATTACTAAACAAAAAAAATATATTATTTAAATTAAATTTAAAAAGGTTATAATAAATTGTCTAATGTTGTATAGATAATAGTACGGAACCCTTCGTGCAGGAGTCCGACTCGCACTTGGCCGTATTTTTTTTTAATATAAAATTCGTTTAAAAATACAATGTACCTGACCCACGTTAACTTACCTACCGAATATTTAAAAGGTTCTGTCGATTAAGTATCAGAAGAAGGAAGAATCTTGGCAAAAATAGCAATGTATACTACAGATTGTTTAAAACACGATTAATAAGAATGTAATCTGAAGTAACGAAAAAAAAAAACAATTGAGAGCATGTCGGGCCATGTTCGGTGTAGGGTTCCGTAGTTGTCCAATGAACTTACTTTAAAATAAATCAATAACAACCAAAAGGGAATTCCTTCGCAGTGTTTCATACGTCTTTTAATAAGAAGGGCATACTTTTTACGATAACTCAAAAACGGCTTGACTGATCATGTCCGGTATAGTTTTCGTTGAAAGTCTTTATTAAGGTAATTATTCCTTTGCAAGGAACAACTCACACCTATTCAAATTAAAAGTTATAAGATCACAACGACGTAAAAACATAAACCAGCTAGAATTACCTACCTCAACACAAGCAATGTTCAGAAACGGTCCATACTACCGATGTATACAAGTAGCCAACAAAATACCTGAAGAAATAAAAAAGGAAACCAAAGACGAAGTATTTAAACAAAAACTTAAAGAGTAACTAATTAAAAAATGTTATTATTCAATTGATGAGTTCTTTGACGATACATCTTTAGATAAATAATAAATGAAACCAATAAATGAATTGTAATACAATAAATTATTAAATAATGAAAATTGATAAAATTGAAAAATTCAGAATTAATGTAAATTGATAAAATTGTAATGTAAAAATGTAATTAGTTAATTAATTTCAATAAAAAATTTAATGTTTAAATGTAATAACTTAATTAATGTAAATTGATAAAATTGTAATAATAATGCAATTATCTAATTAATGTAAATTGATTGATTGATTAATTGTGTTTTAAATTGATAAAATGTAATTAGATTATGTTGCATGATAACTTTAGTTTTAAGTAAATTGCCCAATACCCTAACAGGGTTCATGTGCACTTCAACTGTAAAGTTATAATAAGATCCTATGTAACACATGATTGCTGCAATAAATGAATTATGAATTATTAAACTTTACTTTCATGACTTTTTCATATTTTTTGAAAGTTCAAGAGTTAGAAAGGGGGGGGGAACACATTTTTTTTTCTTTTGGATTGCATATTTCTAAAATATTCACTTTATCAAAAATTTTTTTGATGAAGACCTCATTTTGAAAGACCTATCCAAAAACACCCCACACAATAGGGTTGAAGCAAAAAAAATCATCCCCACTTTACGTGCAGGGGAGGTACCCTTAATTTTTTAATTTTTTTTTATTTTACGACTGTCAGTTTTATTCATTTATATAGTCATACCACAGCTTTGTAGCACTAACAATCACAGAGCAAAGCCTTGGACAGACAGACGGACATGGCGAAACTATACCGGTTCCTAGTGGACTACGGAACCCAAAAAATGAAAATCTGTGGATCGAACAAAGTTAATTTTGACTTCAACGGGCAAATAATATTCAAATAGAACATTAAACCATTTTAATTCTTTTAAAATATCGTCGAACTTCCGAAATCACTGCCACAGGGGGACGATCTCCAAACTCTGGCGCTGGGGGCTCATTACCGAGTTTTAACATAATAACCTCCCAAACGTCCCGTGGGCGACATTCCATTGTGCACATTAACGGAGTTGAAAACTGTCTTTAAAATTTATAATGCACTTGTGCGATATTTTTCCTGATTACCGCCATTTTTACTGAAGGAGATTGTTTTCTATCAAAATTTATACTTTGAAACCAATTTTTTTTTTAATTTCTTGTCCACGGTGCTTGTTTAAGTTTCCATACCCGAAACTATAACAGTCACCATCCCTGTTCTCAAATCAATTGGATATTTTGACCAACTTATTGTTGTTGATAAGTACATTTATTTTATTAATTATTTACTAGCTTTTGCCCGCGACTCCGTCCGCGTTATTTTATAGAAATAATTGCTATTAAATTGGTGTAGTTATTGTATGGCTCTTCTACCCCCTTTTCAACTCCTAAGGAATGATTTCCGGAATAAAAACTATTATACATATTTATATCCTTTCCCAGGTCTCGTTTTCCGGGGACCCGGGTATGTCCTAAATCTACGACCAAGACCACCGGGGGATGGGCAGCAGCATCCCTGGAGTGCGGTGGAAATCTGTACTGCGATTGCCAACCCGCATGCTAAGCGTGGCGATTAAGGCATTTACCCCCCATGAAATTGGGGGAGGCCTATGTCCAGCAGTGGACGTCCTATGTCCGGCTGATGTGGTGGATATCCTTTCCCGAGACGCAAACCATCTCTATAGGTATACCAAATTACATCTAAATTGGTTTAAGGCTGCTTTATCATCATCATGTCAGCCGAAAGACGTCCACTGCTGGACATAGGCCTCCCCCAAATACTTCCGCAATGACCGGTCCTGCGCCAACCGCACCCCCGACCTTTACCAGGTCATCGGTCCAGCGTGTGGGGGGCCTGCTAAGACTGCTTACTCGTAAATAATTGTGGGGAAGGAGATCTTGCCCTTGCTGCAGTAATGCAGGAAAGATGCCGTCTTCTCCCGCCGATTTAAATGGTTTGAATTTTTCCAATGGCCATTTAATATTGTTTGGTCTGAAGATATTCGCAGCCTAATTCCAGTCGGTGTTATGTACCGTGCGAGTAGAGTTAGTGGATGTCTTGGAGAGGATTTTGTGTATTCTCGCTTCTTTATGAGTTTGGGCGATTTCTTCACAAAACCTTCGCCAAGACCTCCTATTGGCTTTTGTGATCTGTTTATTATATTGAGATGCGTGCGTGTCATGAGGACACTTTACGAGCGAGCGGGCGGACTGCGCTGAGCTATGGCGTGCAGCGTTTGATCGCGTCTACTGAGAAACGGGCGACAAATATGCAGCGACGGCAGGAACTGTCCTGCAGAACAGAGTATTCGAGTGCTATGAAAGGTGATTTCGTTGATTTAATGTTGGCGTAATATTGTCGTCTTCAGTGAGTAGGTAATATACGCAAAGAAGCAAATGTCAGCGGGACGGCGACGTGACGGAGCTATTTTGAATGAGATTGTCAGTGACGTTGTGTCAAAAAATTTCACTATTTTATTATCGCTGAATATTTGTAAATAATTGAAATATAGATGTTATTTAACGAGTAATCCTTGTAATTCTTGCAATGGTTGCGGAGGATAATAGTCAATGTAGGTAAATTGGCATCCATTTTAAATATAGTTGATATAAATATTTTCTCGTAACACGATATAAAAGTAATTCATGTGAATGCTAGGAGACTTCCAGGTGTTGTGCTAAACTTTATAAATTGCTAGAATTGCTTGCAGTTATTCCCTCTCAACATATAATTTGTGTTATGTCAAAGTCCATTTTTCAATATTGTTATAATAGTGGTTGATGCGTTATAACTTTTGCTTTCATGTGTCAAACGATTGTGCTGCGGAGATCCTGAAGCAAATCTGCAAAGCGGGGGCGGAAAGAAGCCAGCCAAGCAGTTTAGAACATGGAAGCCTGGTGCGCAGCCAAGATGATGCAACTCGCGGTACTCCATGAGCTGAGCGCGAGGAGGTTTTCATGGACCTCGGCATCACCCTGCGTTGCGTTCATCGGATAGGCACGAGGGTTTTCAAAATTAGATTCTTATGTTCGGTTTTTAATTTTTTTAATTCCTTCTCACAAACAACTTGGTGGTAGAGCTTTCAACCCGTGTTTTGATTTTGCTTATAGATCTAGTTGGGATTAGGGTTAGGTAGGCGTCAAGGCAAGTGATTAGGTTTTATCAGAGGTTTTGCCTAATTGAAGCAATCTTCTATGCCTTTTGTTTCTTACCTGTTGTATTAAGTCCTGCTACCATGGAGTTGGGGTTAATCCTAGGTTCTTGTATGAGGGCAATGTCAAGGCCATTTTCGCCAAAGATTTTTTCCACGACTGCTGTGGCCGCGACGGCGTGGTGTAAGTTGGCTTGTAGAAATGACACCGCCCTCCCTCTATTGTAAGCGTCAGTGTTGGCTACCGCGCTAGGCATTTGCATGCCCTTGCCGTCCCCCTCTTCCCTCACCCCTGGAGCAGTTTGAGCCCCTGGTGCCCCCCTATTGGTGGGAAACCGCTGCGTACCCGATGTACCTGCTGCGGAATTTGAGGCAGGATTGGGTGGGACAGCCCGTTTAGGTCCCGGGTGGACCATTCGGGCGGGTGTTTGGGCGCCGATTGAGGTTACTCTTGAGCAGGCCTTTCTACAGAATGTCTTCATTTGGTCGAAGTATGTTACATGGACGTCTTTCGGCTGACCTAAATGTCCAAACCATCTTAACATACCTTTCTCAATTTAAAAAAAACATATTTAACATAACTATAAGCTCAATGAAATCTAAACGCAATAATTACAATAGCGATCCGTTGGATGAGATAGGCGCCAGCCTTCTGGTCGAGTCACCTGGTCTGATGTTGTTGTCTTTACCTCGCAAGGTGTAACAGAACGACATCCCTCAGCCCATGAAAGCTTCTAAGCTTCGGGAAAATCGGGAAAGCTTATTTATTTTCCTGAATTTTCATTATCGATGAAGGTTTTCATGGTAAAAGTTAACGGGCTTTAAATTAAGTTTTAATAGGTTCGATTATTTACTATTTCTTCATAATATCTTCCAAGTTTTAATGTATTTTTATTGTATTTCAGAATAGTATTATCAATATAATTATTAGAACAGCTTTAACAAAGTTTTGTTAATGTTTATTTAGGCCAGGCAGGGCCATCTAGCGACAAGTTGCTTAACTGACAAGAGATAATAATCCAACCGTGTCAAAAGTACGTCATTTGGTAGGTCCAGTAGCGATATCTGTGGCCATCTGAATTTATACGGGTGGTTGTGAGGACATCATTCACAGCGCTAAAGTTGAAGTAAAAATTACCTCACCTTAGGCGAACCAGTGTAGGTCTGACCGCCGACTACGAGCTGTTAGTACGGATCTCGGTGTCAAGATATACTAGGCGTGAGCTGTGAGTCTCGCTGATGGAAGTTATTAATTGAATACGAGTAGCAATAGCTGCCGAGCCGGCTTGAGCGGGTAGACTCGCGCCTGACTTTATGATTACCCAACTAAAATGAAATTTATGATAAAGTAAGCAATTGTTTCTGCATAGGTGACTTTTTATTTTAGTGAGGTTTTAAAAGGAATAGCGAGAGTGGAGGTGTCTGGTGTCAAGTAGGAGAACTTGCGAGTTTTGTCAACCAATAGTATTTCAGATTTAGGTTGAAAACCAATGAGAATCGTTCCCTCCAAATTTACGGAAAACATAGTGATCGCGTGATATTGGTGGCGCTGATGATCGGATGAGGGGGGTATATAAGGAGATTCACAACGTTTTTAGGGGACTTTTGCCTTCACCAGAGCAACGAGAAACAGTAGTCTTGGTGCTTCAGGAGTATCATTGTGAGTCGTTTAAAGTGTAGTGTCTAGGCTAGGGATTCTTGTAGGGTTTTCACTATGTTAGGATATTTAGGATGTGTGTGAATAATCCTTTCTGTTCACAGGGATTTATTTGTCAGCGAATGTCTTAAAACCTCGTATAGCAAATATTGGTGATTTAAAGTGTTCCGTTATTTGACTAGATAAACCACAAACGTAAGTCGGTTTTCCTCTCTTAATTTTGTTTTATTGAAGTGAGACGTTATTTAGGTATTGCTAATCCAAGAATCGGGCCATATTTGTCAGTCCGGAGATTAATATGGCTAATTCATGCATATTTATCTCGCCAGAGTCCCTCTGGATTTAGGTATGTATGATGATTCAAGATTAGCATATCACATTGCCGTAAATGAATGGTAATATAATTTCAGTTTATTCTTTTATCCATTAAAAATGCATTTTATGCTATCGAGTGTCGTATTAGCTTATTTAACAACTGCGTTATCCATATATTTGCTATATGAGAGGTACATCGGCGACGTTTGATTACTACCCGATTTAATTAATAACTTGTCTTTTATTTGACCTACATTTATTGTGCATGCTAATTATTTACCAAATTATGGTGGCGGATTTTGTGTGTACTATTTCATTTATTGAGATGCGTAGGTGCTATTCATACGAGCTGGTTATTACCGAATTTTATACTTTTAACTATTATGCCTTGATCATAAATCATAAATTATTTATACTGTTTATACAATGACGGTAGCAAACAGGCTTACGTCTTGCTTGATGGTAAGCAGACACGGTTATATGTAGGTGCTTGCGATTCCAGAGGAATCACGGGCGCGTTACAGACTCTTTACTGACTTGAGGATATCTTTATAGGATAGAATTATAATAATGAGTGTGTCATGTTCATGTTGATTATAGTATCGAATCAGTGTTATTTTAATGTTGCGAGATTTATTAATTCTTTGATGTGTTTTGGGCGTATCATTTTATAATGTAATACGTAGCGCCTGATTTACATTTCGTGATATACTAACAGTGGTTATGCGTTTCGTATTGAAATAATATCTCCTCTAAAGTATTTGGATGATGTATGTGTCTAGTCGTATTCTATGTTTCTATAACTTTGAATGAACTTTATCACAATTTATTATACATGATAAATATAACTATTAATATCCAACACATTCATTACGAATTCTTGAGTAGGTTTTGTATATTTTCATAGGTTTTGCGGTTAACATTGGTTTTGCATTATTAGTGTAGGGTATTTATTGGCTGTGTTATTGTAGGTAGTTAAATAAGTAGGGTTCAATTAGTGTTTAACATTCAATTGATTATTACATCTAGTAGGTTTCTATGCCATAGTTCGGGCGTTTGGAAGGTTTTGCGAGATCAAACCTTTTTAAGAGAAGGATAGCGTGCCAGCCAGATCAGTGATACTCAGAAGATTCCATGTGGATAATCGATGACCAGATCCAGGCCACCATCAATCTACTGCTGTACCATGACAATGTGACATCCGCCAAGCATCCATCAAACGCTATATCCAACTGCGTTCCTGCGCACATTACCATATGTTACCAGAAGTTTCCAGCGCTGCGAACAACTGACTACCAATGAAGACCATCGCAAACTACACCTGTACCATGACGATCTGCCATACCTCCAATGCTCAACCTGTGAGGGAGTTCCTGAACACCTTACCATTCTATCTCTGGGTTATCTCCTACAACCCTGAGTGGCAATCAACGGCTTTCCTTACCACTGCTAGAAGACGGTCACGAAGATGTGCTGCAACATCGAGCTGGTTGGTCAAGGCTTCAACAACTGCATATGGGAATTGTTCCGGCATGACGGCTTTGAAGAATACGGCTGTACACGCACAGATGAAGAGATCCTTGGATGGTTTTCTAAGTTTCGCAAAACTTTCTGACTGTGTGAGCAATGGTACTTATTTATATTCTCTTGCGATTTAAATGGCATAAATTACATCTTTATAGCAAGCCGAAATGATATCGTTGCGTTGTGTGGTATGATTTTCTTAATCACTGAAACCAATTAATTGCGTGAGCTATGGTACTTATTTATATTCTCTTGCGATTTAAATGGCATAAATTACATCTTTATAGCAAGCCGAAATGATATCGTTGCGTTGTGTGGCATGATTTTCTTAATCACTGAAACCAATTAATTACATATCTATACTTACTCGTGTTACGAGTAGATACTGTTCTTGTATTCTACATCTATTTAACAACTGACATATTTTACTAACAATTGTATTGTTGGAACTGGCCGAAATGGATTTTATCTGTGGCTATTTCTAGCAATGAGGTAACGTCACAGCCTGGACTGCCAATCGTTTGATACGATTATGTGTGGTTTATTCCAGTCTATGACGAGAGGTTTAGGTTGTACATGTAGTACCCAAATATACCTAATAATAACTATTTTGCTAAAGAACGGTTTTCCTCCAGATCGATGAAATACGGTCATCAATGGGTGTTAGGGACGGTCTTTACAGATTCTTAACGACAGGCTTTCTTCTTTGGACTGAATCTACGGGACGGGCTTTGAAAAGGGTTGCGGACCCGGTTAGGTGCCGGATTCTATTACTGCTTGTCGGAATCTTTGATTCATACAAGACACTATAGATCCGTACGGACGAGAAATCTGTTTTGCCGTTTGCTGAAACTGATCATTAAAGACCCCAATATATATGTACCCTTATATACTCTACTATATGGGCGAGATGGGATGTGAAAGTTCAATGGCGATACAGGTTATTGAAGATTCGAGCAAAACTCCTTGCTGTCGTTAGAACGCTGGTCAATGCTGAGGTCTTGCGGTTGCATAACTCAGTAGTGATACTTAGCTTATGGGATGACTGTATGATTCGATTTGGACGCTAAACCTGAATAGTAACAGCTTTGTTTGGTTTGCACAATATTTGGGTACGAGGTAATAGATTGATCATTATCATATGATCTGATTGACGTCCCCTGCTGGACGTAGGCCTCCTTCGTAGAGTGCCACTATAATATATTTATATTTCAGCTTATCTGTGGATCATAGTAGTATATACTACTTGTGCTTTATGCATTTATTCCAACTGGCTTCTAATTTAGATCAGTTGTTTACTTTGCCTATGCTTTTATGCATTATAAAATGGCTGGTCTCATAATATTATGGGCTACGCTCTTATTATTACCATGTACATGTTCATTCATCAGGCGCTATTGTCACATAACTCTCATAGTCTCGGTCATGTGCCTTGTGCCTGTACCACCTGCGAGGATACCCTGATTGCTCGTGTTAGGTGTTAGGTAGGGACATATCCAAGCGGCTAGCTTGAGGCTCAGGTTCCTTCGCGAGACTTCTGCCTCGACATAGTTGCCTCATCATGTCCAGAAATGGCTTGGTGGTTTATATGACTTATGCATGGTACTTTTATGAGAACTGTGGCTTTATGGTTGCGTGCAATCAGCTATTTTATATTTACAATGTTCTCATATCTTTTAGATTGAGATTTACGCCATATTTGGTAAGAAGCCAGACTTTACCTGTTATATCCTATTTTGTAGAAAACATTAATGCTATCTGGACATAGCAAATTTAGTTTTAAGGTTTTTCTTACTATATGTTTCACAGGAATTTACCTACGTTTATCTGCTACCACGTTTAACTATATATGCTACAATAACTTATTTTGCTCCATTAACTATTTTCTACCATTTTTTCTGAACACTTAATCTTCTAGGTACTACATGACTACTTCGGATCATTTATACTTGCCTTCATTTAATTCCAAGCAATTTATTTAAGCCTTTACTGATCACACAGCCAACGACGGTATTTAAATAGTAGGCTAGATTCTAAACTTGTTCTAGTTCAGATATCATTGTATTGATAATTTAGAATTATTTTCTTCTAGTGTTGTTCTATTACTTTTATTATTCTCATGAGAATAATGTTTTAATTTCTAGTATGTTTATGTTATAGGTTTCGTAATATTGTGTTCATGGTTAGTAATTGTTTATTATAGGATATTGTTGTTATTCGTTTAGGCAAGCTTATCCTAATTTTGGGTTATGTTGTAATATTGTTTAAACATTGTCCGATTCTCAATTGTTTATACATTTCTCACACCTCAGTGAACTATGGTTACTACGTTTTATAACAAGGTCTTAAATATGTCACTAGATGATCATGCCATTAATCTTTCAATTATTTAGCTGTTGATTTACTTAAAACTGTAGTATGTTTAGTATTTCTTTTGATATTGTAATTTAACAAGTTATTTAAATTACTTATTGTATTAGCTTTATGGAAACGAGGGTTTTTGTGTGTCCGCTTGTTTTCCCTTGTCTAGCTTGGCCTAGTAATCAAGCGGATGTCTAATAGAGTTCTCCCCGGACTTTATTAGATTCGAGTTTCGAGTAAATTCATTTTTATTAAATAAATGTTTTGTTTGTTTATTTTCTCTCTCAACTTTTTGTTTGATTTATTTTCTTTCCCTATAGTAGGAACCCTATCATTTAGACCTGAGAAACTTTAATAAAAGCTTTAGAACTTCAGTAGGTATTAGCAACTTGAGGAAAATCCTGGTTTTCAGATTTTCTGGTAAAGTATAAAGCTTTAGGAATACTTTAGGAACTTTAGGAAGATTTTAGTTAGGCTTTTAGCTAGACTTTTTCTTGACATTCCATAAGTTTTCATTATTAATTTTCTCCCCTTAGGGGTTGTTACAAAGGTTATCAACTAGATTTATGTGTACATAACGTAACAACATAAGTGTCCATAGGATACGGTGTCTGCTTACCATCAGGCAGGCCGTAAGATTATTTGCCACCGTCGTTGTATAAAATAAAAGAAACTTGAATAAAATAATTGTATACCTAATTAGTCGGTCGTGGTCATACAGCGTGTTTCGGAGCAAGCTTTAGTTGTTTATTTAGTAAACCGCATTTGCGGAGGTGAAGCGTGTCATTTTTTGCCGAGTTATAAACTACATGGGACACAAAGGAAAAATGTAACTCATTTTATTACTATTTCAGGGCATTGTATTCAGTATTACACTTGTTTGTTTCTGTGAAGCTCAGTGTTCTGAACAAAAACGGTTTCATAATTTGAAAACGTGACTATTAGAGAACACAGTTAAATTGATGTTTGCATTATGAAGTAAAAACAAGAATGAAATATTGCACAGTCGAGTTTGAAAGTATGTACGGATAGTGATAAAAAATGTGAACACAACCTTGTTGGGGGTCATACCCCCTTATTCATAAAACTTAACAAACCTCTGTTAACTAAAAGTTGTATTGTCCTATTCTTACAAACATAAATGTCAAAGTGACAGATAAGGACAAACCAACTTTAGCGGCTTGTTAACTAATAGAAGCTTGATGGACGTTTATGAATAAGAGGTATATGTTTATGTTTTCGGAGCTTAATCTATATAAGTATCGGTTGCCGGCTAGTCAGTCCTGGAATAAGCGCTGCACCTGTTCTTCCGAGTTTATTACAATGATTTATAATGATAAGTTGATAGTGCAATAGTAAAACTCAATTAGGATCTGACTAGTATAGCCGCCTGGGCTACAAGTAATGGTTTACTATTAAACCCATCTAAAACCAAGTACCTAGTGTTTGGTAGCAAGCAGCAGTTGACTAGGTTTAGACCGTCAGTGAATTTTACACTGATGGGTGAACCTATTGAACGGGTCTGTGAGGCGCGTAACCTTGGCCTTTTAATGGATGAGGAACTAAGGTATGAAAAACATATTCTAAATTCAGTGAGAGGCTGCTTTTACAAACTAAAGGTGCTTTAAAAAATTAGGCCCTTTTTAAATGAGACATTGCGAATCCAATTAGCAGATTCACTCATAATGTCAAAATTAAACTATATGGATATAGTATATGGTTCACGTCTACTCGCAAAAACCAAACAACTTGTCCAAAGAGTTCAAAACGCTTGTGTCCGTTTCTGTTTCAATATCCCGTTGAGGGCTCATGTCACTCCGTTTTTGAACAAAGGTAATATGCTGAAGATGCTACATAGACGCTAGCTTCATCTGGCATGTCTTCTCTTCGGTGTAGTAAACTACCAGGCCCCAACATATCTATTTGAGAAATTGTCATTTCGCAAGCCACGTGGAACACGGCAGTGCGGGTTGCAACTGCTGACCCATCGACATGCTTCGGCTGCTTTTCGTGGAAGTTTTAGATATGTCGCAAAAAAATGCTGGAACAATTTGCCTCCGCCAATCAGGGACCTTAAAAATAGATATAGTTTTAAGATTAATGTTAAGAGATATTTGTTTGAGGACCGGAAAAGACAAGGAAATTTGAAACACGATGCCAGCTGTTTCTAGCTAAATATTCATGTATTTACCTGCTTTTTGTGTCCCTGAGGCATTCCGCTGTGTGTTGGCCTGTGTCGTTTCATTTGTCACTTAAGTTTTAAATCTCAAGGCTCGCAATTTGCATTGGGAACTCGGTTACCTGAAAGTCGGCATTGGTTTTAAGTTAACAGTTAAGAATAGACAATCGTGTGCTTGAGGACTACAAATATATGAAAGCCTGTAAATCGTACATGCAATTTTTAACTTAAAAGTGTAAAT
The DNA here is from genome assembly GCA_905163555.1 of Notocelia uddmanniana. NCBI lineage: Eukaryota > Metazoa > Arthropoda > Insecta > Lepidoptera > Tortricidae > Notocelia > Notocelia uddmanniana. The sequence goes on from LR991057.1 coordinate 6,488,684, forward strand.
ACTTTTAAGTTAAAAAAGTGTAAATACTTTTAAGTTAAAAATAGCATGTACGATGCAATAGTTCAAGTCCCATAGTCATACCATTTCCGTGTTGTTTTGTCTCTTGTTACACTGCGCTTGTACACCATTCTTGTAACTCCATATATTGGCTTCTCTTTCAATTTGTAATAGGTTTTTAGTGTTAAAACTATTCAACGTTAAGTTTTCTGTATGTTTTATTTCTTTTTTTCTTCTTAGGCGAGATTTTTTCTTCTTAGATTTTATTGTTACTTTTAATTTATTGTTTCATATTTGTTTGTTGTTTTCTTATTTGTTTCTTGTAATTCTGTGGATGTGAATTACGCTGAGCTGTGACCATTTCGTGGCAAAATCTGATTCAGTTATGTGATTGTTTGTAAATTGTATTGTGTTTGTCATGAATAAATATTATTTTTATTATTCTCTTTATTCTTCTTACAACTTATTATTATTATTATTATTATTTTTGATTCTTCAGTTTTACGTACGTAAACCTTGCCGTATGATGTCCAGTAATATTTATACCCCTTTGACTTCTTAAGGTCTCGGGCAAGGAAGTAGAGGCGAGAACCTTTAGAAGTCAGGTGCTCCGATATGTACACCGGGGTATCCTCTTTGGTTTTAAAGCCTAGATGTTTGGCACACAGTTTAGTTGAGTGTTTACTATTAAAACTCTTGGCAGCTTTAATCAGGTCCAACTTCAGGACAGCGGAATTTCTTTTAACTATTATTGGAGAGCTTTGTTGTATGTAGTAGAAACTTAACTAGGCAAAAAAAATGTTCAAATTCATTATTAACAACAACAACGAACAACAAGTGGTAATTACGTACTCGTACGACACATATAATGCAACTCCAAATTCATACTTTTGTGTTTCAACAGGGCAACAGCAGTGCAAAACAAATTGTGGTCTTTCTTTTGAGAGGCATAAGTATTTAATAGAAAAAATAAGGCCTTTTGTGCCCTCGGAATCGCAGAATGTACTTTGCTGGCAACCTAAGTTAGTCATTAATAACAATCCCTTAGCACTAACTGCTTCCGAACAATCCCAGCACAAGCAAACGCAAACTGAACGTAGCTTTGTAAAATTCAACCCGACGCGAAGTCCCAACACACTCAAACGCAAACTAATTTAATATATTTAGAAGTGATATTTTGACAAGGAAAAGAAATTATATCAAGAACTTCGTCATTCATGACCCGATTTCGGTTTTTTACGATATGTTTGTATGTATAGCCGCTTCGAAGTTTGAGGACTGCGACAGTGGCAAACAAGCTTACGGCCTGCCTGGTGGTAAGCAGACACCTAGATGCTTAAATTAAAATCTGTCAGTTTTATGACTGTAAATTTAGAAATATAGTAATGTATTTTCATATTATTAATTCACGTATAAGCTTCTTTTCGCAAAAATTGAAAAGCTGATGTCAGAAAATTGCAAAGCAATTAATTATATCAATAATAACGCCACGCCCAAATTAACGACGTGATGGTTGGGATAAATCCAGTCAGCGGTTGGATGGAAATGGAACTGCCCGGCCTTAGTTGCCTGGAATTAAGAAGTGGTGGTAGGTGCCCAGGTATTATCGCTCTAGAGTAGTGTCCACCGACAGACGGACAAGACACCCAACTAAAGCCACCATTCTGCTGGCAAGATACATTAAAAAAAAAAGAATCTGGGGCTCAGATGCTAAAGTGGGCCGGGAAACGCTAAAATGTGTAGTTTTATGGATTGGGATTCAGTAGGTATGGGCGTAATTGTCAGCAACTTTTTAACCGACTTCAAAATTTCAAAAGAGGAGGTTATCATTTCGGTTGTATATATATATATATATATATATATATATATATATATATATATTAATGTTTGTTAGTCCATAACTCCGTCATTCTCTTAATCGTATGGCATTTATTTACGAACCGTGAGATCTTCGAGAAGACAAGTAAGGTTGCCAGTTTTTGTTGCACTTTTAGCACCACCCAGGGGTCACGTGTAGGGTAACGGTGGGTACTCCCTACGGACGTGGTGCAACTTCGACCCCCCTTTGTCAAGTGAGTGTGCAACTTGACTGTTAGAAGTTCTCAAGCCGCCCGAAGGCCTCTAACTTGGCTTAACGACTGCTGTCGTAGACAGCAGCCGGGATCAACGGTTTAACGTGCCTTCCAAAGCACGAGAGCGCTCAGTTAGTAACCACTCAAAGCGGTCACCCATCCAAGAACTGACCTGCGCCCACGTTGCTTAACCTCGCATACCGCACGCGGTACTCGGGCGCCGCTGGGCCACGAGCGCTCTACTCCGTCATTTCTTAACCGATTTGGAAAACTCTTTTTTTGATTGTAAGTATATATATCCAAGTTGGTCCCGTTTTTGTCACAACGCAGTTCTGATGATGGGATCCATGAGAAATTGAGGGAACTCCTCAAATCTTCAAGGCAAACATATAGTAATTTTTGTGTTTTTATCAACAAGTCAAGCATTTTCATCCAAAAATGTAACATTGGATGAAGTGGAACTGCTGATGATGATCAGAACAGAACTCTTCAACGACAAAAAGTTCACGTTTGGCGATTTGTCCTCCTAGCTGTGTTTGTTAAGCAAGTTCTATTTACACGATTTATTTTTGTCATGCTTGATTTCTGATGATGGGATCCATGAGGAATCGAGGGAACTCCTCAAATCTTAAAGGCAAACATATAGTGATTTTTATGTATTTATCAACAAATCGAGCATTATCATACAAAAATGTGACATTTGATGAAGTGGAACTACTGATGATGATCAGAACAGAACTCTTCAACGACGAAAAGTTCACGTTTGGCGATTTGTCCTTCTAGCTGTGTTTGTTAAGCAAGTTCTATTTTCACGATTGAACTAATCAAGCATTTTCATTCATAAAAGTGCCATTTGATGAAGTGGAACTGCTGATGATGATCAAAACGGAACTCTTCAACGACTTGTAGTTCACGTTTGGCGATTTGTTCTCTTCGTTTTGTTTGTCAAGCAAGCAAGGTTTTTTCATGATTCCATGAGGAATTGAGGGTACTTAGTCTTCTACCATTATAAACATACATTAAAGCCATTTTTATTTTATTGTATATCTATCTAAGAGTGAAACATCTAAGTATAATAATCTTTTTCCGGCCTCCCCCATTGAAGTCGGTTTTTTTTTCTTAAAAATTATGATATATCATCATCACCTGTAGCCTATACATGTCCTACGTTGAAATATATATATTACCTGTGTAACTATTTTGGTAGAAACGACACGACATCACTCCAAGTTGATAATAATTAAATTTAAATTAAATGAGGCGAAATTTATAAGAAAAAATACTTACTTAATGAAAGGAAACGTCACCGTTACTCAACTAACCACTCTTATTGAATTTGAACAATTAATTACGGCTCAGTGAGGCATTTTCAAGTGCAGCAACAAAAGTCTGACAGTTAGAACGACAGGAGCGCAACAGAGCGGCAAATGGTGCACTGCTCCATTTAGATACACGCGAAGTACATGCATTGGGGGCATCTAGGTTTATCTAGGTCTGTGAGCCTGGCCTAGTGTTAGGGCCCCGCCCCCGAAAGAGCGCATTGCGTGCGACAGAAAGAGATGGCCACGCTTAGGCACGTTTGGCATACCTTAACGGGGGATTTGTTAACGGTGGGCCTTCTGTACGGTCGTAGTACTATTACTTATTCTGTGGTTTCACTATGGAGAGGTATCTGCGCCTTCCGTAACTTCCGTAAAAACTGTGCGTTCCACTACGCAAAAGTAAAGTATTATTTATGATGTGCTAAAACTAACGAATAGTTAAGAGGGTAGTCGCACGCAGCCATGTTGCAGAAATTAAGCGAAATCATTATTCACGTGCGAACAGGACTCATTTGCGGCAAAGTTAAGCCATTAACCCTTCCGAAAGTTCGACGGCTTCATTTTGGGCCCAATTAGGTTTAGCCTAAAACGAAACTAACAGCTTTAGTGAAATGATTAAACAAGTTTAAGTAATTTCTAAATTGAAATTACACTCAAAAGGATTTAAAACGGGTCAGTTTGTCAGGGAATTCGATAAAAACTGTAGGTACCCATTGCTCTTGATCATAGATTAAGTAAAGTTTTATAAATATTATAGAACAGAGAGATCGAAAAAGTTTCATACGTCTTTTACTAAGAAGGGAAGACTTTTTACGATAACTCATAAAAGGCTTAACTGATCATGTCCGCTATAGTTTTCGTTGAAAGTCTTTATTAAGTTTTTTTTCACGACTTTTTCATATTTTTTGGACCCATAGTTCAAAAGTTAGAGGGAGACATTTTTTTTGTTTTGGAGTGACTATTTTCAAAGCTTATTCACTTTATCATTTTACATCCATACGTTTTAACATCAATACGTCTTTTACTAAGAAGGGAAGACTTTTTACGATAACTCATAAAAAGCTTAACTGATCATGTCCACTATAGTTTTCGTTGAAAGTCTTTATTAAGTTTTATTTTCACGATTTTTTCATAATTTTTGGACCCATAGTTCAAAAGTTAGAGGGAGACATTTTTTTTGTTTTAGAGTGACTATTTTCAAAGCTTATTCACTTTATCAAAAATGTTTGATAAAAACCTTTATTCATTTTGAAATACCTATCCAACAACAAACACCCCACACAACATGGGGTTGAAGCGAAAAAAACATTCATCCCCACTTTACGTGTAGGGGAGGTACACTTAATTTTTTTACGACTTGTCAGGCTTATTGATTTATATATCCATACCAAATTGCAGCTTTCTAACGGACAGACAGACGGACGCACATGGCGAAACTATAAGTTGAATACGGAACCCTAAAAAGCAGCGGGTTGTATCGGGGTCCAACTGTAAATTATTTCATGTGGATATTTTTTTATATAGAATAACCATTATCACCATCATCATCATGTCAGCCGAAACACGTCCACTGCTGGACATAGGCCTCCCCCGAAGAATTCCACAATGACCAGTCCTGCGCCACCCGTATTCAGCGGACACCCGCGACCCTTACCAGGTCATCAATCCACCTTGTGGGGGGCCTGTCCACGCTACGCCTTCCGGTACCGTTGTAAAAAAATGACACCTAATATTTATGTATTATTATTATTCGTCGTGATGATTTAAATGAGGCCTAATACGACGTATTTTTCCTTCATCAAACCAGTCAGTGTGAAAGTACAGTCAGCCAAGAAAATGGTTTACCACTTTTCGGCTATACAATATAATATTAAGGTTCGAAAGGGGTGGTAGTGGTGATAAAGTACACGACTGTCTTAGACTCCGGGAAATTAGTCATGTTTGACTAACTTTGAATTAAACGCATGTATTGGCATAACCGAAATCCTAAATAATAACATGTAAATATTTCTTTAAATTTTTTTAATGGACAATACATTTTAGGCACACGTACAGGTGTCTCTAAATTATTTTATTCAGTCCACGAATTAGATCTCACCTTGTATTTAAAAAAAAATTAAGTCAACAGGGGTTTAACTTGAAAACAAACTAAGGATAAAATAATTTTATACCCAAATAACAGACTCTAATTTTGTACTTCGCTATGCCACGCACATGAGATTTTCACATATCCTTCATCGGTTACTTACATTACATGTAAGAGTACTTACAGTCGACTACAAATAGATCGATTCATGGTTAACTACAGAAAATACCGAGAAACGCCTATCAAATTTGAGGAGGTCTCTCGATTCCTCCTGGTTCCCAATTTCAGACCTTGATCAAATTTATATGGGACAAACTTGAGGGTACCTACCTGCTTTGAAAGAAAAAATGAGTTTTGAGAACCTCCTTCCTTCTATTTAAGTCGGTTAAAAAAAGGTTGTCAACCCGCGCTGAAAAAGCCTACCAAGGTAATCCTACCAGATTAGCGAATTGGCAAGCAGATGTGCCAAACCCGTGCATTTGACTAGATTATTCCGGATGGACCCCGACCTTGTGCCGTGAAAGCGTGGTGCACACGAGTGGGCTCACAGAATATATAACACGTCTACATGTGTCGACCTAAATGTATAAACACATCCGGTAATTCGTGTTACAGTAGTATATAAGACTAAACTAAAGTATGTAAACAACAAGTTTTTGGCACGAGCTTGCAATATTAATAACACAACACAGAGTATTCACGTATTATTAAAGCTCACATAGCTGTCAGAAAAAAAAATACTTAATTGAACTTCTGTTTACTTATTCGTTTGTTGCCTTCCTATTCCAAAATTTTGTTTTCATCTCACCAGCTCGTAAATCCTTACTTTATCGATCAAAATCTGAGCCCAAAAGTCCATTTTATCCGCTAGCCGATAAAGTGATTTTGAAATTTGAACGTGATGCACAACATTAGTTCTAACATTTTTTAAAGGTAGAATGGTCCTTATTTTGCGTTTAGAAAAATATGATACATATAATGGTACAGTTTAGTATTGTTTATTGACAAAATTAAATAATAGTTTCGATTAATTTATAAGAAAATGATAGGAAAAAATAATTTTCATCATTATCATCATCATCATGTCAGCCGACAGACGTCCACTGCTGAACATAGGCCTCCCCCAAAGACTTCCACAATGACCGGTCCTGCGTCACCCGCATCCAGCGGATACGCGCGACCTTTACCAGGTCATCAGTCCAACAAGGGGCGGGGGGGGGGGGGGGCTGCCCACTCGAGAACCTTTTCGCCCCAACAGCCATCGGCTCGACGTGCTATGTGCCCCGCCCACTGCCACTTAAGTTTAGCGATTCGGAGGGCTATATCGGTCACCTTGGTTCTGCTGCGGATGGCCTCATTCCTGATGCGATAAATATTTTTAAAATGTATTTATTTTTCTTTTTCAAAATTTTTCGCTTCGTGCTAATTCGGAATGCACCGCTTAAAAATATATAATTTTTTTAAGAAAGTATCGGATACATTGAATGATGCTTTGTTTTATTCTAAAGCTGGAGTGAAATCAAAGTAATAATTCATTACTTTTCATTTATAGATTTCAGTCCAGAAGATATTCATACTTTTGTTTTTTAATGCCTGTTAGGTGAGTGGAAAGATTGAAATTTGCTTATTTGAGCCTTATGTTACCCGTGAGTACTCAACAATAGAACGACTCATTTAATGTAGTAAATGTTAAGAATATATGAAGTATGAACTTTATTTAGGGGGGAATAAAAATATAAACATGAAAGTAGCACTTAATAAAGATTTTCAAAGAAAACTATAGCGGACAATACATGATCAGTTAAGCTGTTTGAGTTACCGTAAAAAGTCTTCTCTTCTTACTAAACTGTGTTTCATCCCTTTTGCTTGTTATTATTTGTTAATTTGAATTAAGTTCATTGGGCAACTACGGAACCCTACACTGAGCATGACCCGACATGGTCTTGGCCGATTTTTTTATACTCCACTCAAGGGTCTTGGAATAAGAATTGTTTTGGATTTTTTAAGAATTCGCGTGGTCGGGTAAAACGGTCTGTGTTTCGTTTCGTTGTTTTAAAGAGTACACGGGCTTTGATATTACAGTATAAAATTAGAATAATATCCAATTACTACCTAATTTTAAAGAGCAATTCTTGTATATTAATTTCGGGCACCCCGGAAACGACTGGCTCTAACGATTACTATGAAACACAATACAGGGATTTACTATCCTCCGGGAAAACACAAATTATGCCAACACTGACCACTCTGTGGATGCCAAACAAGCTCGGTACCTGGGTGTACAAAAAATATCGCTCAAAATTTATATTTCATTGATTTGACGTTAAATGAACTTTGAATGTTACATATTACGCATCAACCAGCTTGTGTACACCAACCCGATCTAGAATCTGATGTTAAAGTCACTTTGAAAGTACTAACTGGCTTGTTGAATGGATACGACACGTTCGGAAACTTGTTAAGGGTTTAATGTATCTGTACTTTGCAGTTCGTTTGTTTCGCTTAGTCGTGTTTGAAGTAGGTAAAGATGTTTATTAAGTATAGACGCAGTAAGTACATGCTTTATTTCTGACTGTAATTGTATTGGACAGCTATATGTAAAGTTTTATTCAACATAAATACACAAACATATTTCCTAATAAATTAAAACAAAGTACAAACCTAAAATAAATAAAACTAAGGCGACTTCCTGACTTGGCGGGGCGGGAGCGATATATGTGATAGGTATTTTGTTATTTGACGTGAGTTTACTGATGTGAGATTTCCTCACTTGACGAAATACTGTCAGTATTACGTTTGCACAGTAGTAATACCATGCGCAGAAGTGGGGCAGTGTACGTACAGCATTCATATCGGTTGACATCGACACAGTGATAGTTTTCTCATATAATACCGCCTCCGTATGGACTAACCAGGAAGGCGCCTAAAGGAACTAATAAATATATACAGGGTGATTTCGGGGTCGTGGATCAAGAACCAGTTTTTAGGCTTGGTATCTGTTAGCCATTTCAAAAAAATTGAAGGGATGTTTACAAAAACAACATATCTGCTTAGACCGGTTGACACTTCTGGAGGAACATTTATAATGGGCTCAGGAGTCGACCAGTGTAGTCAGTTATGTTGTTTTTGTAATCATCCCTTCAATTGTAGTCACACGAAACAAACGCATTTCATTTTTAATTTATTTTAATGAAAAAAAATACAAAATCACAAAAAAACATGGTTACCCTACTCTCTTTGACGGATGTTATGGAGAGTTGACAGTGCGGTAGGGTGACCAAGTTGTATGAAAAAGTATTATTTCCCATTAAAATTTGTAAAAAAAGAAAACTATTTGAGTTATAAACCTTCATACCGACTGTGATGTTGTCTACTTTGAATTTTTGACCATGTACAATTATAAGTACTTCGGATCAAGACCCCAAAATCACCCTGTATACCTGGGCGAATGTTGACGCGGCTGATCCATTACGCACTTGTGTGTGTAGGTAAGTCAATGAAGGGTATGCATCCATAGGTTATGTTGTCTGCTTACCAACAGTTAATCCGTAAGCTTGTTTGTGACCGTCGTTGTATAAAAATGTTTTTTTTTAATGTTCCGACCAAGTTTTTTTGTGTACCCAATCAAAAGTGTTTCGTTACAAAAAAATATCACACATTTATAAAGTCATGAAAAGGGATGATAGTAGTGATGTTTCATTAATACCTTGTGTTACATAAACAAATACAAGATTACAAACTAACAAACTATGTACGTGTGATGTTGGCAAACAAAGTGCGACGAGATGGCGTTTTGACAGTCCTATTTTTATCTGGCTTACATAGCGCTCAAACGGCTAACAATAATCGTTTTAGCAAAGTTAGAGTTAGCGCTGTAACTATAAACCGCTCTCATCTTTCTCAAAAAAGTAAAACAGATGTTTCAGCTGGTTTCAGCAAAACAATGTAATATAAAGCATAAATTCCAAGTTTGCGGGCTTCTTGACTGCGGGACTGTTCACAACTCTTGTATACGCCTCACCTTAAGTGAACTAGAGTAGGTCGACCTGGAATTACGCATTTCAGCGAAGCGGCAATTACATTACTTTGTTAGCCTAAAGCCAGGTACTCACTTGCGAGCTGTAACCTGTAAGTACGTGTAAGCGGTCGCCGAACTTGTTTAAAACTAATTCGTTGACGTCACATTAGTACGGCTAGGTATAGGTAAAATACTTAAGAAAAGGACCTTTTGTATGTAGTTGTGACGTGTTTGAATATACATTTGTTTTGTTTGTGTTACACATTTTAAATATGTAATGTCTATTCGAACACGTCACAACTACATACAACAGGTCCTTTTGTTAACTTTTTTACCTATACTGCAGCTCTCGTTCATTGGATGCAGTTGACTACTTCGCTAAGTACCTACTTACCATCATCTTAAGGCGATTTCCTGATTTTTCGGCGCGGGGGCGGTACGATATGTGAGAACTGTCAGCTGTCAGTGTCAATGAGCGCTTCCTAATTGGTGCGGGATGCGTGTTAGCGGAGCGATACGAATGCAGTATTGCAGTACTGCAACTCTTCTGCGCATGATATTACTACTGCGCAAACATAATACTGACAGTATCTCGTCAAGTCACAATATCTCTGCGACATCAGTAAGTTCACGTAAAAGACCAACATACCAACATATCAGTTCCGCCCGCTAACTCAAGAAGTCGCCTTAAGCTATACAATTTCTGTCGGTATTGCCAGAACCTATGTTCTGTAGTTAGTCGAAATCACACAAAACTTGAGCATTGCGCTGAAAGGACGAAATGTGATACTAACTACTCGTAGTATTCAAGTTTACTTTTGAAAAAATAACTGAGAATTATTATTTTGTTAACAATACTTCACATATTGTATTGTACATACATACATACATACATATAATCACGCCTGTTTCCCAGAGGGGTAGGCAGAGATCACGGATTTCCACTTGCTACGATCCTGACATACAACTTTCGCTTCATGAACTTTCATAACATTCTTCATGCATGCGCGCCGATTTAGGGTACTCCTGACCTGGCCTTTCTGCAGAATGTCTCCGATTTGGTCGGAGTACGTTCGCCGAGGTCTTCCCCTTCCAACTTTTCCATCCACTCTTCCTTCATACACTCGTTTTGTCAATCTTCTTTCATCCATCCTCTCTACATGTCCAAACCATCTTAGCATACCTTTCTCAATTTTCGTCACTATATCTTCATTCACTCCACACCTCCGTCTTATAACGGTGTTTCTCACTCTATCTCTCAAAGTAACGCTACACATACTTCTCAGCGCTCTCATTTCCACTGCATTCACTCGACTCTGATGTTTCTTCTGCCACACCCAACTTTCGCTACCATACATTAGTGTCGGCACCAACACTCCTCTATGCACGGCCAGCCGCGCCTTTTCTGACACTTTCTGGCTACTCATAAAGGCGTGAAGTGCCCCATTCACTCGATTCCCAGCTATCACTCTCCTTTCAATATCTCCTTCATGCTTACCGTCTCTCGTGAACAAAGTCCCCAAATACACAAACCCATCCACTTGCTCCAACCTCTCTCCATCTACAGCAATTTCACAAACTGTCATACACTCATCTCTTTCAAATACCATCACTTTCGTCTTGCTTACATTCATTTTCATTCCTTTTCTCGCAAATAATCCGTGCATGCTAGTTACCATCTTCTGTAGCTTCTCAGCCGATGACGCTAATAAAACCTGGTCATCGGCGTAGAGTAGACATTTGATAAGCAACCCATTCATTTCCAACCCACATTCATCGTCTTTCAAATCTTGCAAACAACTGTCCAGAAATAGATTAAACAGCCACGGTGACGCTACACATCCCTGTCTAACACCCTTTTCGATGCTAAACCATTCAGTGTAGGACCCGTTTACTCTCACGCAAGCAGAGGCATCCTCGTAGAGAGATTTCAGAGCTTGAATGAGATGGTCGCTCACTCCATATCCGGACAGTACCGACCAAAGTTCATTCCTCACCACTCTGTCATAGGCCTTCTCCAAATCCACGAACGCGCAATAGACCTTTTGACCTTGGGCCAAATATTTTTCGGCTATGCATCGTAACGAGAAGACCTGATCCGTACATCCCATACCTTTCCTAAATCCCGCTTGTACATCCCATATTTTCTCATCGGTTTCTTTCATTACCCTTTCAATCAACACTTTCGCATATAATTTGCCAACGATGCTGAGTAAGCTAATGCCCCTGTAGTTCTTGCAGTCAAGTTGTGAGCCCTTTCCCTTGTACAGTGGCACGATGACCGCCTTGCACCAATCTTTTGGAACTATGCCGGTATTAAAACATAAGTTGAAAAAGCGATACAACTGACTTGCTACGACGCCTTGCCCAGCCATCAGCATCTCGACTGAAATTCTATCATACCCCGCTGCCTTTCCTGGTTTCATTCCTTTCAAAGCTTTTACAATTTCATCCATACTAATACTACACTCCTCATGTGGCAGTGCATTATCATTCACTCCTGACGTATTTTCCTCTTCTCTCTCAAACAAACCTTCAAAATATTCCTTCCATCTCCCTAATATGCATTCCTCATCATTCAATAAACTTCCATGCTGGTCTCTAATTGAGGTTAGCTCTGAGGTCTGAGTTTTACCTCTGGCTAGTCGAATGGCTTTCCAGAAAAACTTAATGTTTGCCCGGAAATCCTGAGACAACCTCTGATCCATCTCATCATTCTGTTCATCTTTCTTTCTTTTAACTACCTCCTTTACCAGAACATTCAACCTTTTATAGTTACTTTTCCTTTCACTCACGTCTTCAAGCGTGGCTTTTTGACTTCTTTGGTCAGCTCTTATCGCCAACCAATCTAGCCACGCTTTCTTCTTCTCACTTACTGCCTTTTGTACCTCTTTATCCCACCATACATTCTTCTTCTTCTTCCCTTTGCTCCTTTCTTTCACACCACATACATACATTGTATTGTAAGGAACTAAAATCAATATCTAGTTTACTTAGTATATGTTTTAGCACATGTTCAGTTTCAAACGATTTCCAAAAAGGAGGCGTTTTCTTATTATTTAATGTGTGTTATCTCACGATTCCGTCCTTGGGGCCTAACTTATACTCGTACTTACCCGACTTAAAATAAGCTTTAACTACACAAACGCGAAACGTGGCTTCATTTCAAATGCCGGGTTGGTCAATCACATCACCTTTAATAATTCAGGTGCATAACAATCTCAGAAGTTGTCAACCATATCTACTCTACAATAATAAAAGGTGAGTCGTTCTCTTCGACTCCAAGGCGTTTGACGGTCGTTATGTTTACAAGTTTAGCGGGAATGGCAGTAAAACGACTACAACATTTTATGTCATGCGCCAACAGTTTTGCGGTGGCACAAGAACTATTATGGTCATCATCATAGTGTATTCTGCATGTATCATTTATCATAAAGGAGCTTGGGGTCCTCTTGTTGAGGCGCGTTCGTTATTTGCGCCGCTAACACGTCCTCGACATGTGCATCAGAAATATGGATCTAGAAAAACCTAACCTACAACTAATAAGTCGCAAGTTCAATGCAACTCACAGGTGGGGTGGTTCCTGCTTTATCCGGTGCAGACGCAAGGCTCGATTAGGGCTTTATTAATCCATCAATGTCGTTCCTTGCACACACACCTCATTGTCGTTCACAAATCTGGAGACTGATTCTCCGACAAATTTTACACTGCTCGCCCCGACGGAACAATAGCGCGCTATTTTACATAATTCAAAATTTATTCAAAACAAGATCAATAATTTCTCAATTCATGAATTCTAATCGGCCCGCGTGGATGTCAACATTTTTTTTCTACTGGACTAACAACAAAGTATATTCACGTATATTATAATGAGATAGAGATACCAGTGAAATACTTCACATAGATCGTAGCGCCGTTGTGTATTTAGTAGGAACTAACTGCACGACCGCTGCATCTCTGTTAGTTCAATATGCAAGTGCGATAGAGATAGCACCCAGTGACATCTGGTACAAACAAGTTAAACTAACATTTTCATAGAAAAAATCGTATTTCGAGCTGAAAAGCCCCTGGGACTAACTGTCAAATTCAAGTGTCAGTTGACAATCGACAGTCCCAAAGTCATTTTAATGGCGGGGCGTGTTCACATTAGGGCATAAAGTTCGCACAGTGTGACACTGGGACGCAGCACCTTTTTGGCACCTTATCCCCAAGATTTGGTAAAGACACTAGTTTTACGAAAGCGACTGCCACATACGAGTATATCCTTCTCCAAGCCGTAGGTAAAACTAGATCTTGTTGGGATTATACCGGTTTATTTAAGATGTTTTCCTTCATTGAAAAGTCCATCAAATCAGCCGAGGGACGTCCACCGCTAGACATAGGCCTCCCCCAAAGAGTGCCACAATGACCAGTCCTGCGCCACAGTTTTTGTTGCACTTTTAGCACGACCCAGGGGTCACGTGTAGGGTGACGGTGGGTACTCTCTACGGCCGTGGCGCAACTTCGACCCCCTTTGTCAAGTGAGTGGGCAACTTGACTGTTAGAAGTTCTCAAGCCGCCCGAAGGCCTCTAACTTGGCTTAACGACTGCTGTCGTAGACAGCAGCCGGGATCAACGGCTTAACGTGCCTTCCAAAGCACGAGAGCGCTCAGTTAGTAAACACTCAAAGCGGTCACCCATCCAAGAACTGACCTGCGCCCACATTGCTTAACCTCGCATACCGCACGCGTTACGCGGTCGCCGCTGGGCCACGAGCGCTCTCGAGAGATTTGCAGCTATTGACTGTATGAATGACAAAGAATGAAAGACTGAGCGAAGATTAGGTGTTGCTATTTGCAACTGAATGATTAGAAAAATAACGTCGTTTTGCGTGAACAGATCCTCTAGTCACTTTTGACTTAACCCTCGCCCTGCAGCCTAGTTTTAGTGCCGCTCTAAATGGTTTCCACGTTCAGTACACAGTAAAGTAGGTATTTTGATAACTGAACTGTACAAAGGCGTTACAAAGTTATTCGTTGTTTTCATGAAACATTATCTCTGTAATAAAAGAAACTCGGATGGTAAGACCAAGTTTGCGGGAAAAGTAAAGAAAATGATAATATTTTATATAAGCTTACTGTTTTTACACAGTTCTTAATACAGTTACATTATTTGTAGAGGTATTATACTATTTATGTGCGTGTGGGAGTAGTCATATAGTATAGACGAGTAGTATATTTGACGACCACTTTGGCTTAGCTGGTAGTGATCCTACCTAAAACGAAGCCGGAGGGCACGGGTTCGAATCCTGGTAAGGGCATTATTTATGCATTTATCACGAATTTTGTTCCTGAGTCTTGGATGTTTCGTATGTTTTTAAGTATATATTTATATATAAGTAAGTATTTCGTCGTCTAGTACCCATAGTACAAGCTTTGCATGGTTTTGGAGTAGATCGATTTGTGTAAAATGATATATTTATATTTTAAATTTATTCTCCTTATTTTTTTTTCACGTGTTAGGTTTTTTACAATAAACTTATCAAATGTAAAATATAAAAATACACGTACAAAATATAAGAGCATTATAAAAAAACCTAACTTAGAGTGCCACCGGCAGCGAGGCGGGGCCTAAGCTACCGGTGGTTAGGGCGACAGAGAGAGGAACCTCCTGACTATCCGCGCCGTGTCCAAGAGTACCGCCTTCTGCATCTGACGAGAGTGACTGACGTCAGTCAAACATCTAGCGAGAGTCTTTTAAGATGTTGCTCGAGACTCTTCCTCTCCGTTCGCAGAGACGACTATCGGGACAATGATCGTCGAATCAACATCCCACATGGCGGTTACCTCGTGTGCCAGGTCTAGGTACTTACTAACCTTGTCCTTCTCGGCCTTCACGAGGTTCTCATCATGGGGGATGATGATGTCGACGAGCACTGCCTGGTGCTTCAATCGATCTGTCAGCACGATATCAGGTTTGTTTGGTATAATAGTCCTGTCCGTGATGACAGATCGATCCCAATAGAGCGTGGCACGACCATTTTCGAGAACTGGCGCAGGTGTGTACTTATAGTACGGCACTTCGAAGTCCACAAGGCCGTACAGAAGAGCAAGCTGCTGGTGGATAATCTTGGCTACCAAGTTGTCTGTGCAAGTACTCGCTGTTAGCAAGATGACCACAACCGGAAATGATATGCCTGAGTGACTCTCCGGGACGGCGGCATGCCCGACAAATGTCGACCGTGCCGTCCTTTAGGATATATTTCCGGTAGTTGTTCGTCATGATAACTTCAATCGCAATTGCACAGACAAAACCTTCGGTTTCCGAAAAGAGATCCCCGAAACGTAGCCAGTTCACTGACGCGAGCATGTCTACGTCGGGCCCCGTAAGAGCCTTGTAGAACCGTACATAAAACATAGAATAAATATTAGCTCCTTACTCTTCCATACCGCCTTGCGGTCCTCGGTGCTTAGTACTTTAAATCTGCGCCAGTTCTCGTTTGCCAGCGAGAGCGGGATGAAAGATGCGTCTACTGCCACCACGTCACGATGCAACCCACATTTACTACTTAAGAAATAATCCCTGAGACTACACACCTCGCGGTTGTGGAGGTCTTTGGCATTTAAGAAGCCGCGACCTCCAAATTAATATAATTGAATTAAATTTATTATTATTGCCATAAGTAAGTAGTACATAGGCAGTACATTATACATTATCATCACGGCCAGGTCCCCTTATTAAGGTGCCCAACACACAGGCAGCATTCCCGCGCTGAATTGCGACAGCAATTGACAACATTTCAAACTTCCAAGTAGTATGAAATCTAGACTCATTTCATTTATTTGTCAACAAAAAACACAAAAATATTTTATTTATAT
The DNA here is from genome assembly GCA_905163555.1 of Notocelia uddmanniana. Lineage (NCBI taxonomy): Eukaryota > Metazoa > Arthropoda > Insecta > Lepidoptera > Tortricidae > Notocelia > Notocelia uddmanniana. Next base: position 6,505,036 of record LR991057.1, read on the forward strand.
TTATAATAGCTACCTATAGTTTTTAAGCTATACACGAAAATGTTAAGATGACCTACCATCGTATATATGACGTCACAAGGTTGAAATGTGACAGTCACAACGCACAAAAAGAAAATGCAGTACACTTTCTTTAGTAAATCTGCCTAAGTAATAGTGCTTCTGTATGGTTTTGTACGCTGTGACGCCTTACTTGTCACTTTCTCTCTTTTACAATGAGGAACTTTTGAAATTGATTTTTGTATATGAAATTGGTATATTCTCGAGAGTTTAGAATTGTAGTTATATTTCATTTTGCATCCTCTATTAGATTTCATCGGAAAAAAGCCCGCTTAAATGAAATGAATGAATGTTGTCAATTCTCTGCGCGAGAAAGCTGCCCACGCGTGGATCGCCTGTTGCCTCCATAAGCCGCTTGCCGAGCGCCCTGTGGAGCTCCCTCTCTCATAATACCTATTTCTTGTTGGAAGTTTCATTTAAGAAAATAAATATTAGGTTAGTTACAATAAAGACAATTTTTTACATACTGTATATTTATTAACCCCTTTTGGTAAAATATATTGTTTTACATCACACCTTGCCAAAAAGCGCATTTTCCCGCACGCTGCGCGTCCGGAAATAAATACTGTTTGGTTAAGTGGTGACGTAAAATTGTGTACAAAACACGGGTCGTAAAACAGAAAGCCCTCTCTCGCATATTTATAACCCTCGGCTGTGGCTCGGGCCTCAAACATTTGCGATAAATGTTACCATGATGTAGTAACAGAAACAAAATTTGATGTCAATGCAACGTACGTACAATTTCGTTCTTCACACACATTTATTTTGGATTGGACCACTGGGGCAAGCGAATACATCCCAAAAATCTATGACGTTTCGAAGAGCCAATCTAAAACTAAACTACTTTAAACGTTATCCAACTGACAGGGAAAGGCTTTGTGCAGCAAAAACTGACTTACTCATCTGCGTCTGACGTATTTATCGCCACACATACACTTTACAATGCAGTAAAATGTAGCATTTTGAACCTCAATGTCATATATTTAGGGCGCCTGCGCCTGTTGAGCAGGCGGGTGGAACGCGTAAATATTCCATGGTAGCTTTGCATTGTCACTCACGGTATGCGAGGCTTTTGTCCCGAGAAACAATCTAGCATTGTCACCCTGTTCAGAGAGTCGGGTAAAAGTCCAATGTAATAAAAGTGGTTTTCGAAGGTTTTATGGACAACTGCGCAAAAGGATACTGGCATTGGCCACATTACCAACTGGTATACGGACGTAGTCGTGAATATGAGTAGCTGACGTTTAAGTTTTTTTTATTTACATTCCTTTTATCAACGACGGTACGGAGAAGTTTTATTCAGGGTGAAAGTTTATGTTTGGTTGATTGCACTTACCTTACTTGGCTAAGTTGGCTATAAGATTTAACAGGAACCACTAACCTTCTTAGCTACACTTACACTAGACTCTAGTGTAATGACTCTAGACTCTAATGTAGCTAGACTTATAAGCGTTCCACTGGATTCTTTTGGTACAGAGCACTAATTATTAACATTTTACTCAATATCATAACTACCAGTGATCGGAATAGGCTAAGCCGTCACACCTACTTTTTGCGAGAGGCCTAATAAACATAAAGTGGTTACTCTTGTAGATATAGTGTAAGTCTAATACGGGCGATAAATTAAATCGGACATAGTATTCATTAGTGTAATCATGAATTAAAAAGTTTTTTTAAAATTACAGTTCATTACGACCCCATAATAATTATTTTTTAAATTTCTCAGCAGCAATGTACTGTAAACATGGTTGCGGTACCGAAATGTCAAATGTTCACTAGCAATACAACAACGTGAGCGTGTTTGCATTACATTGCGGGCTGAATTATTTTGTATGGACAAAATTATTGTTGCAACTTTAAGTAAATGTTATCTAATTACCTTTACTTTGTCCTATACTAACCACCGTTAAGAGATTCGCCCGTATTAGACTTACACACTATATATGTAGGACTGTCTGGGCGTTTATGTACTTTGACAAAATATCAGTTTGGTTATCATGGAAAATATTTTCTCTTCCACCGTAAAACCTGCAGTTTGCAGGTAAGCCAACGCTTGGAGTCGATATTTTCCTCCGCCCCATATGTCACGGTGATCTCGGAGGCTCTAAATCCGGGCGCTTAGAGCCCGGTGTCGCAGGAGCCCCCTGGGAGCGAGACAGCCACTTCGCGCCGCGCGGCCCCTAAAACAGCGTTTACCATTAGAAGCACACTTATAACTTATTAAAGTACATCACCCCTCCTTTTGCATTGCGTCTGGAATTAGATAAAAAAAACAGAACAAAAGGTCACAATATCAGCACTGAGAGCTATCTCGTCTATATCCAATGGAAAGAGACGGATAGTCTATCTCGCGCGCGATATAGCTCACGCGCCGTCTTGTGCTAGCCGTGCGGTGCAGTGGGAGGTAACCGAATTTGACGACCATAGACAGTATATGCAGAGCGCCTAATATATGGCGAGATGCACAGATACTATATCCGGTGGCAGTTATTTTGCTAATACCCGACGCAAATGAAGTTTAACAATATGTGTGTCTGTGTATGTGTCTATTTAAGTCATCGTAGCTCCCAAACCGATGAAACGATTTCGGTACGTTTTTTTTAAATCGTATGCCTTGTTTCTCGGGATATATCTTCGAGCTATGTGTGTTTGTCGGTAAAATGAAGTGGGTAAAATGAAGGAATATACTGTAAGACTGTAAATTTGGTCACGGCGAACTACTTCAAGGAGAAGGCGTGATTATACTCATGTTTGATAGAAGGACCAAGTATCTTTTTTTTTTAAATAGGAGACAAATGAGCAGACGAATCGCCTGATGGTAAGCGGTTAGCGCCGCCCATGGACACCCGCAGCACCAGAGGGATTGTAAGTGCGTTGCCGACCGCTCCTTGAACTGATAGATACGTCCATTATTTTTGTACTCCTCAAACAAACGGAAAGCACTTCCACCTTACAGACGACCTCAGTCATAATAAGTCTAACTTGCTCTAAAGGTATGTGGTATCGTATTCCTGGTGATGAGAAGGTGGTGAAAGCTCTGGGAACCTGTTATTCTTCTGGATTCTCAAGGATCCATGGGCTACGGTATCTGCTGGCGATCGATCAGATAGACTGTGTGATTAATTGCCGCCGCCATTGTTAAAAAAAAGTGGCCAAGAGCGCGTCAGCCCATGCGTAAAGTGTAGGGTTTCATAGCTTTCCATCTGTGATAGTATGCGGGCTCGAAATGTCACAATAGTTATTTGTTATACAAGGGTGCAAAGTTGTATTTTACCCGCGAGTGTGGAATTGAAACACGAGTCAGCGAAAGGATTCTATAGTTGAACCACGAGCGAAGCGAGAATCCTGAGCTAAAATAAAATAGAATCCTGAGCTTAGCGTGTGTTTCAACACACGAGAAGTAAAATACAACTGTGCACCCGTGTGTAACACAAAACTTTTCTCCTCACTATAGCGAGGAAAGTGCAACCTGCAAAAAACACAGTTCCACAGACATGATTTTAATCACTGGAATCACCGATTTTTTTACGCTATTATAACAGAAAACTCTGGATGTTGTGTATAATATTTACGTGAGTAGGAGTCCGTGACAAGTTGTGTATATTTTAGTTGACATTGACAATGAAGACATTTCTTTCTGACGATGCGTTTTGAAATTGCATCGACTCAACTTGTGCGTTTACAATTAAACTCAATATCATTATAAAACAAATGTTATTTATAGAATTTGAAGGTTTACGACTTAAATCATTAAATGAAGCTAAATTTGGTATTTTGTATTAAATTCTCAAACCATTTATTTAATGATAATTGATATCAAACTAACCATTATTGTGAGCGTTTTACGTTTTGTTATCTGTCAAAAGCTACTCAAACACGCTCCAAGGTCAAATTACTTTCCCCACTTGTGGATAAAATGCGTTTTTACCCGCTTGTTTCAAAGGATAAAAGACGGCTTTCCGAGCTAGTGAGGGGAAAACATATATTTTCTATATTGTATTTGACACTACTAATAACATAGTAATCAATGAAATTGTACGAAAGTGTGCTTTCCAAGTACACTTCTTAAATTCGACTATTATTACTCGTTTACAAGTAATGTCTACTTAACAATAATAGTTTTTCATTATATTAATATGAATCCCATATCATTATATTATTATTATTACCATTATTTTTTTCACAACCGGTGGTATTGTTTTTTCTCAAACATGCAATAAAATATTGATGTAATGTTCCTTATAATAGGCTGCGAATTGTGACTTTTCAGGTGCGGCTAGGACATTCATTAATTCGGCTAGGTCATTAATAATAAATTTGTGGCACAGGCATTATGACATTCTGCCACTATGTGTTTATTTCATTGCATGTTTGAAAAAAGCACTATACATACCTCGGCGGGAAATATGGGGTTGCCCGCCTCAGACCTATCCGGGCTTCGGCCGGCAACCCCTTTCGTCCCGGCCTCTGTAGTAATGTTTTATTAAACGAGCTATCTAACGAACACGATGGGATTTGCAAAAAAAAGTCATGGACAAATGTGGTCACATTACATGTATGGAGCAACCCTAACTATTTTTTTTTCTACTCTTTGTCTTTGATGTTTGAATTAAGACTTCCGCAGACCAAACTATAATCACAAACTATTTCTCTATGAGACCCATAAGACAACTAGTGTTGTCCTATGACTCACTAGTGTCAACTATAATGAAATGGATCGATTGATCACGGGTCACCGTTAACCCTTTCTGTACGGGGACTTGAACGCCTAGCACCGCCTCAATATGGGCATGTCTTTGCGAGAGTCGGCGGTTAGACATATTTTCACTTACCTGTATTTTCTGAAATATAACAGCTATGTGCTTGAAATTTTATACACACATTAAAAACATTATTCACGTTTGATAACTACTCACTTATTGCACTTATAATCACTAATACTATATATATTCACGCGTAATATCTCTCACTAAAAAAATAATAAGTAAGATACAAAAAGTGATTCTAACTATTGTTAGTTTTGTAAATATTAGTTTATGATATTTTGAATAGAGTAAGTACTTGAAATGATAATAGTTATAAATATTCTTTAAATAACGACATTTACGACCATAACACTTGCAACTGGCCCCACTACTAAAACTCGATGTAATATAAAACAACACTATTTGCCGCCATATTGAATTACTTTTTCTGCACTTGTGGAGTACGGGTGTCAACCCCAGTTGACAGAAAAAATGCGGGATTTTTAAATAAGTATTTATTTCTACGCCATCTACCAAAATGGCCTGGCATTTTTTTCTTTGTATCTGTACTAATGCTACTACTAAATATTATCGTTATTACCAAGACATAAAATCTAAGTTTGTTGAAAAAAAAAAACAAACTTCGTCCTTGTTTCGATCAACTATAGTTGACACCCGTACTACAGTGATATTGCCTAATTGGCAACTCTGGTTGTCACCCGTACAGAAAGGGTTAATGAATTATAATAAATTTGACCAATTACGCGTCGCCGTGGAAGGCGCGCCTGCACCAAAAACATTAACGAACACTGACCCACTGGGCCTGCACTTCGTTTCCGCCGTACTAGCCTGTTTAATTATTTCGGTATTAAACTATTTCGGTTGACTCGTAGAAAAAGTATTGTATACAGTAGTTATATACATAAGCTTTTTTAGTTGCGTACCGCCTTTAGACAACGAGGCTTGCCGCGACGGAAGGTGGCCATAGCGACTCCTTTACTACACAAGAGAAACTCGTCGTGTTTGGGCTCATTAGAACCGTCTAAACGCTTAATGAAATTGTAATATATAACGGTACAGTCAACAAAAAGAGCTTATAGGTACAAAAAATGAAATTTGTGTCAGAAACTTATTTTCGTTAGTAACGTCATTTTCATGGCCCCACCATACATAAGGTAACGGCCGAGAAGAAGGCCTTTATTTAGCGCAAAATATATTATCGCCCCATATACGCTGTACGTCGGTCAAGTGCCCAGGTGAGGGCAAAGGTCGAGTCCCGTGGGTCTAGTGATGGGACTATATTTAGCCCATTTCGTTATTTTTTTGCATTAGCTTTATCCCACACGTGTCTTGCTGAGCTCACTGGAGGAAAAGTCTTACAGTTTTTTTAGAGTTCCGCAGCCAAACGGCGATAACGAACCCCTTAATATAGTTTCGACATTATCTGTCCGTCCGTCCGTATGTCACAACCGCTTTGTTCGCTAACTATGAGCACCATAATTACGAAATTTGGTGTGAAGGTGTATTCTATGAACCGCTACATAAAAGTGATGTGAAATTAAGAAATCATATATTAAATTAGGTGTTCACTTCATACCTACATAATATACATGGGGGATGAAAAAAACCTAAAGCATTAAGTTAAAATTAATTCTAAGAATATTGAGGTGGTGTACATTAATATATATTTAACGATTATCTTTTGTTTGAACAAGATACATCGAACAGTTATTAAATTATCGCTGAAAAACTGCCTTGCCCAAGCAAAAGGACGTGCGATGCGAGTAAGTGCCGTGAGTTTCCCATGGAGATACGATCTTTTTAATTCACAGTATAGGAGAGTGGTTTTAAATTAGGACTAGTATTAGTATGTGCAGAACCCTTAATTGTGCGTGGGCCGATACACACTTGCCCGCTTTTTTTAACAACTGTGGTTACCATTTAAGGAGGCTACAGGTTACTGCGGGTTCCCGGGGAGATTTCTTCGCTTCACGAAATACTGTCAGTATTAGGTTTGCGCAGTAGTAATAAATTCTTTAAAAAACAAAAACAACGGTGGACATGGATATCGCCAGATAAGAAAACTAAAAATGAAATAGATTATGTTTTGACTACACACCCAAAAACAATAAAAAAATATGAAGTCCTAACACCAAAATTCCCTTCAGACCACCGCCTTCTACGGACAACAGTATCTCTGTGTAAGCAAAAGAAAATAAGAAGTAACTTCCAAAAACCCCTACCTCAAATTTTTAAAAACGAAGAAGAAAGCGACACATATAAAAAGAAACTACAAGAAAATACTAAAGAAATAATATACAGTCCATTGGAAGAAACGACTCAACAATACTATGCAAAAATAATAAAAGTCATACGAGATAGTGTGACAAGCTCTACACTTGTGAATAATAGCAAGGAAAAATCATCTATAATATCGAACGAAACTAAAAATTTAATAAAACTCCGACATGATTTACAGAATAAACATCCGTTAACTAAAGAAGAGAAAACAACACTAAAAATACTGTATAAAAAAGTCAACAAAAAAATCAAACAGGAATATAGCCAACATAGAATTTTAACACTAGAAAAACATCTATCAATGTCTGGAAGCCTAAGAAGTGCATATAAAGAGCTTAATAAAGGTAAAAAATGGATATCAAATCTAAAATCAGGCTCTACCATTACAGAAAATAGACAAGACATACAGCAAATTGCAACATTGTTCTATGAAAATCTATATAAAAAAAGACGACAAATTTATACTGAAAATTACCCGGAAAGTTCTGAAAACAATGAACAAGAACAAAATAGTGCAATCAAAAACTTTGATGAATTAGAAATACTTCAACTTATAAATAAACTGAAACCTAGAAAAAGCCCTGGACCAGATAGCATAACAAATGACTTATTAAAAGCTAGTTGTCCATTTATACTTACACTCTTGGCCACATTTTTTAACAAAATACTGCACACAAAAATAGTACCACAGGAATGGACTGAATCGAACATAACTTTGATCTACAAAAAAGGAGACCCTGCTGATATTTCAAACTATCGTCCAATAAGTTTAATGTCCAGTCTATACAAAGTTTTTTCGGCAGGTCTTCAGTCGAGGATCACACCCCAAGTAGAGGCCTTTCTGGGTGTGGAACAAGCAGGGTTTAGAAAAGGCTTCAGTACTATAGACCACTTGCAAGTAGTGGAGCAGTTAATAGAAAAATATTCAGAATTTAGGAGACCACTCTATCTTTGTTTCATCGACTATCTGAAAGCTTTTGACTCTATCGAACATGAATCAATATGGAAAGCTCTGACTGCAGCGAAAGTTCACTCTACATACATAATCATAATTAAAAACATTTACAAAAATTGCAAAAGTAGAGTTAAACTGGAAACGACCGGGCCAGAAATAAAAATAGAGCGAGGAGTACGACAAGGCGACCCGTTATCTCCGACCTTATTTGTAACCGTTTTACAGCATACTACTAACAGCCTTAATTGGAAAAGTAGAGGCATCACAATGTCACTGAAAGAGCTAACACACCTCTGCTTCGCTGATGACATCGTGATTGTCGCAGAAACAGTAAAAAACCTACAATATATGATGTTATCGCTGAGTACAGCTAGCAAGGAAATAGGTCTAGAACTTAACCTACAAAAAACTAAGTTGATGACGAACTTCAACGAAATACCGATTGTCATAGAAAACACTGAAATTGAATATGTAAAAAACTTCGTATATTTGGGTAAACAACTTTCATTTAATCCAACAAACAACCTAGAAGAAATTGACCGAAGAATTAAGAAAACCTGGAATACGTTCTGGAGTATGAAAGAGGTTCTAAAAAGTCACCTCCCACTAAAATTGAAAAAGAAAGTGATAGACTCTTGCCTACTCCCTACTATGACTTACGGCAGCCAGACTTGGAAATATACTGAAGACGCAAAAAACAAAATTCAAAAATGCCAAAGAGCCGTGGAACGTAACATTATGAAAATAAAACTTAAGGATAAGATTAGACATAGAGACATTAGAGCAAAGACTAAAATAATAGACGCAATAGAATATAGCTTAAAGTCTAAATGGAAATGGGCAGGCCATGTGGCCAGAATGCACGCCGAGAGATGGACAAAGGTAGCCACAATGTGGAAAGGACCAGACGGCAAGCGCAGACAAGGTAAGCCCAACGCCAGATGGTCTGATGACCTTCAAAAAATTGAAACGGATTGGCCCAACACTGCACAAAATCGAACAAAATGGCATGAGCTGGAGGAGGCCTTTACCCGTAAGGGGTCCTAACCAAATTCTTATTGATTATATATTACATTTTATACATTTAGAAAAGTAAATAATAAAAATACTATCAAATAATTTTGTAATTAGATTTTAAGTTATGTTTTTTTTTCACTTTGGTTATGGAATAAATGGGCTTTTCGTTTGTATTGCATTAGTATCGGTTGACAGCTGACAGCCTCCGCATCGAAAAATCAGGAAGGCGCCTAAGGCGACTTCCTGACTTGGCGGGGCGGGATCTATATATCATAAGTATTTTGTTGTTTGACGTAAGTTTACTGATGTGAAATTTCCTCACTTGACGAATTACTGTAACAATTGCGCAGTACTAATACGATGCGCAGAAGTGGGGCAGTACTGCATTAGTATTCGGTTGACACTGACAGCTGACAGTTTTCTCATATCGTACCGCCTCCGCATCGACAAATCAGGAAGGCGCCTATGTTTGTGATAAATGCGAGCAATATAATTGTATGAATCTGTGATTCATCAGTCATCATCATGATTGTCATCAATATCAGCCTATATACGTCCCACTGCTGGGGACGAGCCCCCCCGCTGGCCCTGTGCGGATTGGGGACTTTACACTTCACATACATCTTTTATATTCTTTGCAGATGTTTGTAGGTTTACTCGCGACGTTTTCCTTTACCGTAAAGCTAAGAGTAAATATCAAAGAATAATCCGTTCGTACATATGTTCCGAAAAACTCATTGGTAACCCAAGACCGCCGCATAACAGCCGCATGCTTGAACCACCATGCTACGCAGCTCTTCAGCATTATACTACTATTGTTGTATCCACTGTTTCCAATTAACTTAATCAAACAGAATACGATGAATGTTAAATTTGTTGCATCCATGAGATGTTTAGCATCGCACGTTTACCTGATGTTTAACATTGCAGCCGTTCTGAAACAAAGACGCCTAAGTTGATTAAAGCACGTGCAAAGGATGGAGCCTTCTCGTTTGCCACGAAAAACTCTACTGTCCGAAGTAGCGTAGCGGCCTATTGTTACGCTTTAAGAGTCCCCAGTAAGCTCGGTTCTCCATACAAACGTAGTTTCGCTCTCATTTAAAAATGGCACGCTGGAATCATTTGAAACTTTGTATACACAAGGGGATCCGGTATATCTATGTCGGAGTTTCTGTCGCTTGAAATTATAGTGGAGAAAAAATAAGACCTAAAAAATTCAAAAACTCGCTGTATATTTTTCCCATTCCAATTTCTAGCAACAGAAATTAATTTCCGACCTAGATATTGCGGATCCCATTGAGTATACAAAGTTTAATGTTATTTCAGCATGGCGTTTTATAAAATGAGAACAGTGCATGGATGCACGGCGTTTGTATGGAGAATCGAGTTCGGTCGAGCGTACGGGGGACTCCTAAGGACAGCACAGCGCTAAACGTGACATGGTGTCCTTTGGGATTGACCCCTCAACCTGGGAAACAATTGAAGAGCAGCATGACAAAACTTGGTTTGACCTCTTATCCCACAGGCTTGAATTTAGACACCAGCGCACAGCTCTTCCTCTTTCAACTTCGGGCGAGATATTTACGTGTTAATTATGCGGTTCGTGGCTGTCGCTCCCGTATTGGACTTACAAACCATTGCCGTAAGTGACGCACCTTAAATTTGCTGCTGCTTAACTGCTTGCTTGCTGTCTCTTTAACCCACTTCAAAAAAAGGAGGAGGTTCTCAATTAGTCGGAATATTTTTTTATTTGTTATGTATGTTCACCGATTACTCGGAGACTAGTGGACCGATTTCAAAAATTCTTTTTTTGTTTGAAAGGGTGTATTTTCTAGTTGGTCCCATTGTCACCAAGTCTGAATCTGATGACGGGATCTTGGAAAAATCGAAGAAACTCCTCAAATTATATACCAAGAGGATGGGGTCTGGCAAAGTGTGGAGTCGGCGTTTTTTTGTTAAAAATTTACTTGTCATAGATGAACAAGGTCAATGATGATGATGATGACATGTGTTGTCGTGTTGTGTTTCTCATGATAAGTAAGCTCGCCAGAGCTCCCGAGGATGCGCTATGTTAAGAGTGTGGGACCTGAATTTGCTGTCAATACAAAAAATTCTTAAACCAAAAAAGGGGCGGCAGCACGCTTGTTATAATTCTGAAGTTACAAGCGTCATCAGGCAGGCCTATGCTTGTTTACCACTGTCGTAGTATAACAACAGGTATTTTTATATCAAACTTCCATCAAAATCAGCTAGCTGATTACAGTGATTACGTAACGTGTCAATTTACGCTAGGGATGTCTCCACCACCATCCACCATATCAGCCAAAGAACGTCCACTGCTGGCCTCCCCCATATTCACGGGGGGTATATGCCATAATCGCCACGCTTGGCATGCGGGTTGGAGATCGTAGTATCTCCACCGCACAGGGATGCTGCTGCCCATCCCCCGGTGGTCTTGGTCGTAGTTTTAGGACATACCCGGGTCCTAGGAATGTCTAATTATCATTTATAGTATTGTATTGAAAATGACTTCAGTGATCCTGCCTATGAATCCTACCTATTTTTTTAACGACCATCTTAGCCTATTTGGTCAGTACCAACGACTCTAAAATTAGTCTTAAATAACTGACAACTAAAAAAGGTTGAAAAGTCGCATTCAACTTGGTTCAGCTGGTTAAGAGCTATAATGCCACAGACAGATACACACATACACAGATACATATGTTAAACTTATAACACCCCTTTTTTGCGTTCCGTACCGGGGATTAAAAAATATAAGTGATGATAGCCTTTGTGAAATGGGTCCCTGTAAGTAAAAAATAAATGAACTAAATCATTTGCATTATATTTAGGCGACTTCCTGACTTGGCGGGGCGGGTGCGATATGTGATATGTATTTTGTTATTTGACGTGAGTTTACTGGTGTGAGATTTCGTCACATGACGAAATACTGCCAGTATTACGTTTGCGCAGTACTAATATCATGCGCAGAAGCGGGGCAGTACTGCATTGATATCGATTGACACTGACAGCTGACAGTTTTCTCATATCGTAACGCCTCCACATCGATAAATCAGGAAGGCGAGGCGCCTTAGACATTTAGCAGTTCAGCGCGGGAATGCTGCCTGCGTGATGGGCACACTGCCAAGAGGCCCAGGTTTCATCTTTAATTAATTATTTTATTTATATTTTCTAAGTTTAAGGTTTAGTTTTAGTTATTTTAATTTAATAGTAGTTTTATTATAGGTATATGTTTTTGTTTTAGTCTTTAATCTTTTATTGAAATAAAACTAAATCTTTAATAATAAAGGTTTTAAAGAATTTATACTTTCTTCTTTTGATTCGCGTAAAAAGAAAAGTTACAGTTTATCACGCGGAAAGATTCAAAAACTTCCCCCAAAATCATAATAAACGTTTGTAAAGTGTTCTTTAGCAGAAGTTCATTCCTTTTAAAAAATCTTTTTTACAAGAAAACTTAACGAAAATGTTATTGTAATAAACGAGCCAAGTTCTTTTGAACGAGTAAATTTAATATTCATCCGTAAAGGAGAGACGGCACGGAACTTGTTGCGTCTTTGCAACATACTTTAATACTATGGTGTGATAATACTAGGTATATACTTTGTTAATTTGTGTAAAGTGGGTGTATGTATGATTTTGATACTGCATTCGCTAAAGGAATACTTCTGCCGGCCTATGATGGTTGCGATTTTATCACTTATCGTTGTGGATAAGACATCCGTCACGTTCTGACAAGTATGCGAGTGCGAGAGTGACGGGCGTCTTATCCACGACGATAAGTGATAAAATCGCAACCATCATAGGCCCGTGAATATCGAAGTAGTAGTAATCTTCCTGATTCTTCCTAAATTTATAGTAGCTTTTTAGTGTATTATCAATTTTAAAATGAACGGCGATATTATTATTACGGAAAACATCGATATTTGAGTTTTTGTGTATTGCACCTTTGCAAGTACGTCAGATGTCATCGAAAACATTCTGGAGGGGCGCTAAGTTTAGAATTCACTTTATTCTAAATATTACATTATTTTCTCTTCAAGGAAAATTGTAAGTATCAAAAGCTTTTAAACAATAGGTCAATGGAACTTTAAATCGGGTCTATAAAAGTTTATTGATTACTCGAACCACAAATAATCAACTAATACTCGATCTGCTCTGGTGTAACCTATCTGGGGATGACATCTGAGAATCGCTGAGCATACTTGATATTAAATTCCAAACCGACTCCAACTCACTACGTTTAGTTTAATAGACCCCAATTCATTGCATTAATGCTTATGAAATGAACAGTAAAAGTTAAGAGTAGCGCGACCAAAATAACGGAAACTTTGACGATTAGGGTTATTCTTGCAATAAGACGATACATAACACAAAAGCCCATAAGCCTTACAGCCACTAATAACAGCAATAAGGGAAAATAGAAAATAACTGTACGAATAAACATAACAGTTTTACTGAACAGATGGGAGGTTTAACACATCTTCCGAACGACTTTCAAACTTGAATAAAATTTAACGACCAGCCCGGAGCTTTGTGAGACTCACCGGCCGAGGGAAAAGTGAACATTATGTTGAACAATGGCGGCATTGTTTGACGGGCGGCAACTAGGTAATAGATGGTAGCACCCACTGACGGTTGGGTAAGAGAGCTCGAAGATGAAACGCTTTTGGCGTAGTAAGAACGGTGCAATGCAATTAATATGTAGCAGAAAAAACCGGTACCATGGTTTCCGCACCATGATTTAGTAGGGGTCTGTCACTCTAGGTATCTTTGCTACGTATTATAAGAACTCAGTATGACTAAAGTACTTAAGAACACCTCCTTATAGATCCACTTTTACTTTACATAATAGAACATGATTTCAATTTAATAACAACCAATAAACGAACGATGGTGTGGCCGACTAAAACGTCGATCTTTGCCTATTAACACACCATAAACCGACACCTTCGAGACGTTGAAAATTATTGTCATACTTTACATATATTTTTTAAAGCCTGACACCTTGAAACTTGAATAATCTCGCATTGTACGGTTCTAAAGGAACTTCCTCCCACACACAACCCAACACTCCGGCTGTGGAATGAACTCCCTGCCGCGTATTTCTCGAAGGACTTGTAATGTGGGTTTCTTCAAGAGTCTCCAGGTTTTAGGCTCGGCAATGCGCTTGCAGTTGAAGGCGTATAGACACCTTCAACCCCAGGGGACTCACATGCGCATATAAGGGCTACGGTAAACGCTTACCGCCAGGCGGGGCGTGCATTTTGTTTGCAATTAACGGAGTACCTATAGAAAAAATGTTCTCAATTTTTCCATCAATGTGTCCCAGTCCTAACTTCACCGTGATTACGTTATAGCTCCAACAATATGGTCGGCGGCTCAGCTTCGTCGCCTCTATTATCATAGGAGGATTATTGCTTAAAATACTTCTTAACCGCACTAAGCTGTATAAGGGTTGCTCTTATTACCATAAGTTTTGTTCGAGCGAGCGTCTTGCTTCTGGGCAAATATGATAAGGATGGCTTAACTTGATTTAAATGTGTTTAAACTATCGCTTACCTGATTCGAGTTAAGGCGTAAGACACAATACCGTGAACCTTTTCAGTGTTTTCGGTATTTAAAGGAATTACCTACGAAGGTGTTTAAGTGTTATCACAGGTGTTATGTTCCTGGTGGTGAGTAATATCGCCAGAGCTTCCAGGGATGCGCTGTGTTGAGAATGGGGGACCTGCATATATCTCTCGCTGTCAACACAACGAATCTTCAAGTCACTAAAGGGTCGGATAAGCGCTTGTGATTGTCCTGGAGTAGAAAGCGTCCATGGAATACGATGTCTGCTTATCATTTAGGCAGGCCGTATGCTTGTTTGGCACCATATTTGTAAGAAGCTACGAAAGCCTAGACGTGGTTCAAGCAAGCTGTCACCTGTCAGACTATTGTAGACCTGTATCTAGTAGTGGGACGTATATAAGCTAATGATGAAAGATTAACGCATACACTGCCAGCAACGCATATGCGCGTTTTCGTTTCACCCAGTGCCTTATACGCACATATGCGTTCATAAACAGGGTCACATAGTAAAGTGCGGCACCCGGCGAATGTTCAGGAAGAGCGAGTGGCAGTGAATACGTTACTTTAATAAATAATCGTGTACTTTTTCTATTTATCATGAAAAGATTCTATTGAGTTCTTAGTGGATGTACAAGATGTTTAAAGATTGATTCTCATTCAACTCATTTTATGCCGTTGTATACCTGCTATTGGCTTCAACTTGAAGCGTCTTCGTTTTACCTATTCAAGGTCCGTGATATACCTACCTATGAATTTATCCTCTACTTTGTAGTATCAGCCTGGCTAGTATGATAGCTTATACCGTCATGTTTTATGTGACGTTTCAGTACATTTTGGCCATATAACGTGACGGTATAAGCTATCATACTAGCCTGGCAGGTAACCAACCGCGAAAACGCAGGTCCTGGAACTTAAAGCCCAGCCCAAATTATTGAAGGTCGATAGATATTCTGTTGGAAATCTAACTACAGAGAGACTAAATTTACAATGTAGCGAAAATGATACCTCACGACCATTATCCACGCGAAGAATTGGGAAACAAGATGAAAACTACGTAAGGAAGCCATCAACACCTAGGTACCACGGCCCACATTCCTAGTATTGATACTCTGAACACAACTTATTTGAACAAAACCCATTATAACTTCTCAAGTACGGTCGAGAGCGGGCATACTAAAACTTCTGTTTTATAACAGATCGAGAGGCGACTCGTATTCAGCTGTGACTTATACAGTCGGCCTTTTCACTAGTGGTTTGAGGTTGTTTAACTGTTTTCAATATGAAAGTTCTGTAACCAAAGTTGTTAATTGGAGGGAAAACATTAAAAGGAACTAATGGCGCTATAGTGCTTTACCACAAATCATTCCAGTGTAATTTGGTCATGTTTATGTCATTCCAGTATACTCGTAATTGGTCATATTTAATGTTTTTAGGTAATGTATGAGACTGGTGTTACCATTCCCAAAAGCACTATAATGGGTGTGTATTATATGTATTACGAGTATGTGTTTGGCGACAAACTTAAGCCTAGTTGGCACTTGGCAGTGACCCTGTCTTCGAAGCTGGTTGTCCTGGGTTCAAATTCCGGTCAGAGCATTTATTTGTCTTTTTAATATTTTTATTCCTGATTTATTTATTTGTTTTCTTTGTATTTTGTCACTCTAATCTATATAAGTATGTATATCGGTGCCTATTATTCGTAGTAAGGTTGACAAGAAGGGACCGCCTGTTGTTTACCTGTATTGTTTTCTTTTTCTTCTTCTTTGGAGGCACGCATTATAGTGTATTTGTAGTGGTTCAAGCTCTGCTTGGTTTGGGTCTAGGTCGATTTGTGTACGATTTTCTAAATAATATTTATTTATTTATGATTTCCTTAATGATGTTAACTTACACAGTTACATCTACATACAGATTACTCGCCCCCATCACCAATACCCGCCTCGGTCGCGCGTCGTGTGGTGCAGCATGTAGCCTGAGGTCTACTCCGAACTTCGAAAATCGGACTTCGTATCGTGCCGTCCCTTTCCGTCATATAGTGTATAACACGAGAGTGAAAAGTACGGCACGACACGAAGTTCCGAGTAGGCCCTCTGAACGTGAAGGTGGCATTAACATTAGATAGAAGATTCTATGAAGAAGAAGGCTCAAAGCTACCCAAAGAGCGATGGAAAAGGCTATGCTGGGAGTTTCTCTACATTCTCGCGAATGAGGCCATCCGCCTGAGAACCAAAGTAACCACAAAGTAACCGATATTTAGTCCTCCGAATCGCTAAACTTATGTGGTAGTGGGTATGTCAAAATAAAAAATAATAGGGGGCATGTCAAAATTAAATCAAATATTTATTCTGCAAATAGGCCAGAAGGGCACTTTTACATGTCAAAGCGTAAATTTATACAATTAAAAAAACCCGACAATCTTACTTAATAATAATGATTAAAAAATTACTGATTAACAATTAAATGAAAATAAATTTACAAATATTAAGGACGTATTGAATACGATCTGTCCGAATAAACAAAAACTATAAAATTTAATATCTCAGAGATGTTTATGATCTCTGAGCGTCCAAATACGATTAATAACAATTATTTAAAAGTCCTTAGAGATGTAAATGATCTCTAAGCGCTAAAATTAAAATAAGTTAACTTAATATTGTTAGGGATGTATAGGGTCTCTAAGCGTCAATAACAATAAAACTAATCCAGAACAGGATTATGTCTCTCGTCAATCTACATACAATAAAATAACACTAGTATTAAGGTATTTACTATGCAGTTGCAAGCATGGACAGACCGGACTCCACAAACAGTACTCGATCACGAGTATGACGCGTATCTCAGCCATCGTCTGCCTCGACCATCTGTTAGGGAAGGTGGCGACCAGATCAACGACGCCACCGTAAGCAAAGCCCTTTAAGCGAGCATGATATATTCAGGCTGCCGGACATTAATAATATCAAAGATTAAAATGACTCTTCGGCGAGAAACAGCATCATCTCTCATAAAATGCAACGACAGAGCTATTTATACAAGGAAATATGCTAAGTGAAGCATAGGTATATTAAAACTAACAGGATTTAACTATCACCGGCTTAAAAGCATTTTTGTCATTTAAGAAATCGTCGATAGTATAATAGGCCTGGCTTAACGAATACAGTTTAATATGAGACTTAAATTAACTGAGTGGAAAATTAACTATATCTATATATTTTATTATAAAATCGTATACAGTTCCCCACAAACGACGTGCTAACCTTCCAGAGACGACAGGCCTTCACTGCAATCTTGTGTTCACTTCTAGTATTGTAGTCGTGGATATCACTGTTAAGTTTGAACTGTTGGGTATTTTTTCGAACATAAATAATATTTTCAAAAATGTATTGACATGCCACAGTAAGAATATTTGCCTCCTTAAATTTTTCTCTGAGAGATTCTCTGGCCTTAAGTTTGTAGATGGAGCGTACAGCTCGTTTCTGTAGCACGAAGACGATCTGGATGTCAGCCGCTTTTCCCCACAACAGGATTCCATAGGACATAACACTATGAAAGTAACCGTAATATATCAGCCTGACCGTCTCAACGTCAGTTAACTGTCTAATACGTCTTACTGCATAGGCCGCAGAACTAAGTTTGCTGGTCAAAGTGGCAATATGCGCATGCCATTGCAGTTTTGAATCTAAGGTGACACCTAAAAACACTCTTCTATCAACCAATTCCATTTCATCAGACTTTAATTTGATCTTAGAATTGTTTGCCTGCTTGACATTAGGCATAGTGAATTTGATGCACTTTGTTTTTTTGGAATTTAAGAGCAAATTATTTGCTGTTAACCAGTTCACAACAGTACCTAGTGCCTCATTAATACCATCAAAGTTTTTGTCTTTGCGGCCTACCTTGAAGATAAGCGACGTATCATCTGTGAATAGCACTATATCATGTTTATCTTTTACAAGGTTTGGTAAATCATTAATATAAACTAGAAACAGAAATGGGCCCAGAATTGATCCTCGAGGAACTCCAAGAGCAACCGTTGTCCCTGCAGATTGAGTCCCGTTGATGACTATCCGTTGAGTTCTCTCTGACAGATACGATGTAACAAGGTCAAGGGCCGTTTTTATTCCATAATGTCTTAACTTTCTAATTAAATTCTCGTGATTAACACAATCGAATGCCTTTGATATATCACAGAACACGCCAATAGCATCTTGAGCCTCTTCCCAGGCATTAAAAATATGTTTAATTACCTATAGTACCACACCGGCATCAGTGGTAGAGCGACCTTTAGTGAACCCGAACTGGGTGCTATTGAGTAGTTTATTGTGATTAAAATGGGACATCAGCTGATTAAGAATAAGTTTCTCAAAACTTTGCTTAATGCCGGTAGTATTGAGATTGGTCTGAAGTTGGTAGGGCCAGTTTTTGATCCTGATTTAAACAACGGGATGATTTTACTGTGTTTCATCAGGTTAGGAAAAACTCCAGTATCAATACATTTATTGAAAATATCAGCTAAGAAAGGTGCGATTGATTCTACAATGGAATGTAATACTTTTACTGAAAGGCCCCAGAGATCTTCAGTCTTTTTTAAGTTTAATGATTTAAATGCTTTAATTATAATATGGGGGGTCACGTAAGTGAAGCTATGGATTTCTGTACATTCTGTTATATTTTCTTTCAATAACAATTCAGCGACATCTGGTGATGAATTCAAAGACTTCGTGGTCTCGACGGATACATTAGTAAAGAACCGCTCAAATTGATCGTGGATCGTGGTCAGAACTCACTAGAGTGTCATCGACTTGCAGGCTGAAGTGCGCATCTTAACTTACTTTTCCCAGTTTCATTGTTGATAACTTGCCATACAGTTTTAATCTTATCACTGGAGTTCTGGATCTTTTTTGACAAGTAATCGGCTTTAGCAGCGACACACATTAACTTAAAAGATTTTGAATAGTTCTTAACATACTCTAGAAATTCCGGCCTTTTATCAGTAGTTCTTGAATCATACAAGTCATAGAGTCAGCGCCTTTTCTCGTGAATGTCGCTAAATTTAGTCTTGACCTTGCTTTGAATCTTCTTCAAATTAAAACAGACATCGAATTCCGTTTTGATACAATTAAACAATCGAGTACACAAACGGTCAGGGCTTTCCTGAGTAAATGGAAGATAACATAATCGTTTTATTATATTACGATTGAATAAATATAAGCTCTTTTCAGAAATAGGTCTGCACATAGTGTGTCGTAGAACTTTGTCAGTTTTCCCGCTGAAGGAGACTTGTTGTCCACAGTGGTCAGAACTTAAGTTGTTTATAATAAATTTACTAATCGCATCCTTGTTACTGAAAATGTTATCTATACATGTTGCGCTGGTTGCAGTAATGCGAGTCACAAAATAAGTTCACCAGGTTAAAAGATTTAAAAGTATTCACTAGACTCACACTCATGGGCGATTTCTCAAGTAAGTAACGTTAAAATCACCGCAAACAATAACACATTTTGTACTCTTAAAAATACTGCTGAGCACTTCTTCCATCACTGTCTCAAATAGACTGTAATCCGCTGATGGGGATGGGGGTATACGCATATAATTATAAATTGGTCTAACTCCACACAAGACAGTTCTACATATGTGACGCTCGACGGACATGTCAACAATATCTTTACGCTCTTTACATTTCAAATTATGTTTCACCATAATGAAGGATCCTCCACGCTTACATGACTTTCTAGAGTATGAACTTACTATACTATGATTGCTAAAGTTAAACATAAATTCATGATATTTAAGCCAGTGCTCCGTTATACATAGAATATGAATATCTGAACATTGTATGAACAAATCAATTTCAAGTTCGTTACTAGTAAATCCCTGTATATTTTGATGAACCATATTAATACTAGTGTTACATCTGTCAACGGGTTCGGGGCCGGTGGTAACATGCGTTGTCTTATCGGTCAGTTTAAATTACTCGCCGGCACCGACCCCGTTTCGGAGCCCACGCTACTAAAACGTAACACAGGAACCGCCTTAACATTATCAAACGTCGTGCAAGTCACGACGGGTAATATTATATGCTAACAATTTAGCACACTCACGTAAGTACCTTTTCGGTAGATATTGGACGCTTTTCAGTCAAAACTAAATTCTTAACAAATTTGTTCGAATCGAAATCGTACAGCTGCAGAGACAACCTATACAAAATGGAATTTAAATAATGTAAGTTTATATTTTGCTTTGCCGACAAAGTATCCGAAAGAGGCAACGCACATATTATGATTTTGCCTATACCTCGCTGGTCTATTTCAGTGAGGGTCTCCGATAGTCTAATAATGTCTCGCTCGGTACAGTCGAAAATATCACCGACGAACAATACCAACGTAGAGTCGCAGTCGAAGTGGTCAGCGGCGATGCACGAGGCCAAATGATCGACGGAGGCTCCCGGGAGACAGTTGTTGGTCACCCTCTCAGTCAATCGGCCCGCTAGCAGCGCTCCGAGGCCGACGCCCACCCGGTCCGAGTACACGACGGTGCGGCGCGGCCGGGCGGGCGCACGGGCGGGGACAGGCACGAGCGGCGATGCCGGCTCGGCTTGGCTCAGCGATAGCGGCGGCGACTCGACCATCAGGAACGGTGGTTCTTCTCGGCTCGATGGCTGGTCTACACTGACCGGCAGCGGCGGCGCCTCTTCTCGTCTCGGCACGGCGGCGGCGGGGCGGCCGCCCCCTGGCGCGGTGTGGCAGCGCCGGCGGCGGCGCGGTGGAGCACGAGAGAGGCGGGCGCAGGGGCGGCGGGCACGCGGTCGGCCGGCGAGTGGTCGCAGCTCGGCACCCTGGGCGACTCGAAGTGTAGTGGGACGCCGCTGCCTGGTTCTAGAACATTATTCATAAAGGCTATGTATTTGTGCAAAGTTTTGCTTGACAGGTCATGCTTGCTAGTGATATCTTTTAATTTTGACTGCAGCATCATGACCTCATCGGAGCGATTTTTCAGCTCTATTACTGCCCGGTCTAATTGTTGCTGACAGTTAAGAAGCTGGTCGCTCAGTGACACATGACTGTACTTAGACAAAACTGCTTTAAAAATTGTCTTGTGGCGTTGCAATAAAACATTAGATTTTTAAATAAATCTATTCAATTTTAAATATTGTTTTTACTTTGTTTGATCCTCTTACTATGACTCAGTGATCAGAATTACTCTCTACATTCACAGAATTGGTTAAATATATTGTTTCCACTATGGGGGCGCTTACTAAACTATCATGCATCATGTCTACTTCACAAGTAATAAATTCGGCAAAGATACTTAAATTGTTTTCATCCAACTCCGAGCAATACTTGCAAATAGTATACATCCTCGTATACCTCTATATAATTTAATACTCTCACTGTGCCAATAAGATTGATCGCCCTGTACATTCGGCCAAGTAGCTACTACTTTAAAAATTTATAGTAGAAATAATAGACGATAAACGACTTGGTAATCAATGGTAGACGACTTTCTTGACCAACTACATTATACTTATATATTTTAGGCGATTTATTCGATAAGATAAATGCGCTATTAAAGCGTTTTCCTTCTTTTCTTCAATTCGGAACGTCTTTGCATTTCGGCTTTACGAATTAAAGTAAAGTATTAAGAAGCGAAGGGGAATTATTCCAGTAAACCATTCAATCGCGTGGGTAAATATTTATAATATAAACATTCCCGTATTAAGGAAGCGTTCCCGTATATACTTAACAATTTGTGAGAACTTGAAAAAGTATCATCCGAGCGTAAAAGTGAGCGCAGTATAGAATATCCCGCAGTATTTGTGATTTGGATGTTTTTTTGTATTAGGCCTACCTAGGATTTATGATTTTTTTTAATGTTGCAATTCGGTCAGTCTTGAGATAATTACTTGCGTATGTACAAATAAGTTCTATTGAATTTTAATCTATTGATATTTATTTGCAACCATTTTTTTGTATTGTTTGAGCTAGAATAAGGCTCAATTGTGAATAAATGTCAAACTACTGCATACATAATAGAAATACGTAGGTACTATGAGTAGTGGAGTTCCTAAAAAAAGTCCTAGAAAATTTCCGAGACTTTATTATTAGACACAAAATCACACAGTTCTACAATGATATTGTTCATGTCATTAATAGGACTAAAATTTATTAATAAATATTGGCCAAGACAATTTTTATAAAATTCAAAATATTCCTCTCCACTCCAAAGATTAAGTAAAAGTGATTCCTTTTAGGAATATGACTGCATTTTATAAATTATCTGAGTATGAAATACTGTGTTTATTCGCATTACGTACCGTCACCAGTACAGAGCTGTATGACACAGCAAAATAAACCAAGACTTCCCACTGATTTATGTGATAAACGTGGCTGTCGGCTTATAAAAATAATGTCCCATTTAAAACGGCACGTCAGTGCCATCTAGGGGAAGCATTTTAGATCTCTAAATGTTAAAGATGGGTTTATGTTCATACTACGTGTTTTTGATATACGTTCATTTTGTTATTTTTTGGTATGTGTACTTTTAAAGTGCGTATTCTAGCGTATGCGAAAGACCAGCATCAACTAATACGCCTTTTCTGCTTTGCCTTAAGGTTGACGGGTACTTGTAGAAAATGTCATGTGGAATTAAGTTCGCTTTTTGCACGACAAGGTTTCTTTCGTGCAGTAAAAATGTAATATATAAAACTTACAGAAAAACGTTCACCAGTCTGTATAGACCTAAAAGGGCATCGAACAATGACCGTACGAACGGCCAAAATATATTTCTTTCCTTGCTGATATGGGTGTCCCACTGCTGGATAAATGGGTCTCCCTTTGGCTGCTATGACTCTCGTGTTTATGCTTCTTGCGCCCAATTGCCGACGAAGGCGTCTAAGTCCTCCTGCGATATTTCCGCCTAGGCCCATCTGCGTCGCCTTTGCGGCATCCACTCGGTTCCTATACTATTTGAATGCATACGGCAGACGTAACCGTATCTTACCTACATTCAAAAGTAACGTGTTTACCCTGCTGGAGTTAAAAATGAAAACCGGCAATAATAAACTACCAAGATCCAACATATATATAGTAGTAGTCAAAGGCAATAAACTTGGGCCACAATTTTCGGCTTTATTTTCAAAGAATAAGGTGAAAATTTGTATGACATGTGTGCCTTCTGACTGTTCTGATCTAAACTTATATCGGTGAGATATCGGTGAGTTAAGAGTCCGTACACGATTTAGATTTAAAAATAGCAATATTGACTGTAGAGAGTTTGACGTATAATTACGAGTGTTTGAGTCAACCTGTAATGAGATACGCTGAAAAGATATAGATAAATATTCTTAATACTTCATTTGTTCATCTGTATATCTCACAATACCTACATAACCTTGTAAGATTGCTACAATCCACTAGCTTCCGGGGCGAGGGCCTGCAGATTTGTATTACAGGTCTGTACCTGTACCTCCAGTCCCTCACAAAGGGTATGCAAGAATGTCTGGACATTACATACACATGTACGGTAGCAAATGTTAAAAAATATGTATCCCTTTGTGAGGCTAAATAAAGAAATAGGTATACTGAGGCATTTATACATCCGATTTAATTTGCGATGAAAAATTAATTGTGTCGTGGCCACTGACATGGTACAAAAAAATCGAGATATATCGTAGATGGCTTACGTCTAAGTATAATAATAATATCGAGGGTGAGGGCATTAAGCGGGCGGTGAAGGAGCGCTTTTTCTGTCACCTGACAAAAGTACTCAATAGTTTTTTGTCGGGCGGCAATAAAGTGCACGCCTTCAACGCCTGGGTGAAGCCCTTGCTTACATACTCCTTTGGCACATTAAGGTGTGACTCAGACAGAGCTCGATATCCTGGATCGAAGAGTGCGTGTACTGCTCACTACGCACCGTATTCTACACCCGCGCTCGTCTGTTATGAGACTGTATATCCCGCGGAAGCTTGGAGGTCGCGGCTTTATAAATGCCAAAGTATTCCACAAACACGAGGTGTGCAGTCTCAGAGATTATTTCCTAAACAGCGAGTGTGAGATGCATCGTGATATGGTGGCTCTAGACACACTCTTCACCCCAATCTCCATGGCAAACGACAACTGGTGCAGATTTATAGTACAGATCGCCGAGGTCCGGAAGGCGGTATGGAAGAGTAAGGAGATCATGGGTGGTTCTAAACAGTTAGAGGTCCTATGAATTTTGTTCTAATGCAGCTGGAAGGGTCCATCTAGGCGCGCAGCTACCGAAAAAAAAAAGCGTACCGTATAAAATTACTGCTTTAGACTTTGTCAATGATGATGATGACGTTGCTGATATGTGATGGGTTTTAGTGTTATCAACGTTAAACAAAACTATAGTTATATATATAACTAACTAACTAACTAAGCTGGCACGACGACCCAAAATGAGTCCTGGCCTCCGAGACAAGAGCACGCCACTTTTCTCGGTCCTGCGCTATTTCTCGCCAGCTTGCACCGGCTCCGAGCTCACGCAGGTCCGCGTCCACCATATCCTTCCAGCGATACTTGGGGCGACCCACAGGACGCCGTCCGGTCGGTCGGCCCAAGTATGCTCTCTTCACTCAGTTATATATATACCTACATCATAAATCATAAAAAGCGCTGGAAATGCTTTGATGTTTCCCAATGTCACGATGTACGGGCTACACTTATTCAATCATAAGACCTACCAACTGACTTACCCTTAACACAAGTATATAGCGTACCAGTTTAAACTTTGTAGTTCCTGGACCCAAGATTGGATTTTAAAAATGCAAAGTCTCGACCAAATATGACTGCAAACTGCCAGCATACACAAGTCACAGCAAAGTTTAGTTTTAATTTGTCAAGCCGGAAAGCATAGGATAGGCTTGCAAATTTAATCTGCCTCCGGAATGTTGCAAGAAAGAACAACCCTTTACTTCTGTATAAAAATCTTAGTAAGTATTGTCGTACGAAAGTCGTTGCGTATTGATCGAGTAAATGAATGAAGATGTATTTATCATTTTATACGGTACGTACCGGAAGGAGTAGCGTCAGCAGGCCCCCCACACGGTGGACTGATGACCTGGTAAGGGTCTCGGGTGTCCGCTGGATGCGGGTGGCACAGGACCGGTCATTGTGGACATGTCCAGCAGTGATATTTATTTGTGCATGTCGAAGAGGTCCAATCCGTGTACTGTGGGCCGTTGAAGAAACATTTCGCTTTTAATTTGGTTTTTCTGTTCGTCGACTTTTAATATTTGAATTAAGACTTCCTAGACCAAACTATAATCAAATACTTTCTGTCTATGAAAATCATAAAACAACACTTTAGTCAACTATAATGAAAATTGACCAATCACGTGTCGCCGTTTTCATGCTCAACTTTCATGAAATTGACCGCGCGCGAAGTTATAGCAACGGACAGGTTTCCGCAGGACTAGTTTGTTTCATTATTTTGGTTTATGTAATTAATTTCGTTTGACTCGTAGAAAAAATTGTATACAATAGATATATAATTCGCTTTTAAGTTTCGTACCTTACTTAGACCACTCGGCAAGCATCGTGGTATTGACGCGCTACTCGACTAAAAAAGCTTACAATACAATACAAATACTCATTGTTGCACAGCTCAATTAAAGGACACAGTACAGTACATAATAACAGTAAGTAGAGGCAAAAATGGCGGTCTTCTAAAGAGCGATAGTGTTCATTAAGATCTGAATGTAATGAAAAGTTTGACAAGTTTCTATGGGATGACAGCTATCGTCGCCATATTTAACGTTCATCGGTCTGTGATCGTAAGTTGGTGCAACTCAGCCTTAATCCGTGTCGTTGAGTTCTAAAGCATAGGTTCCATATACAAACTTATTTCGTTTCATAGATAATGACATTAAAAAAATTGTATGTCAAAAACGTCAACACGCTGAATTCCCCTTCAAATGACATAGTATCAGACCCCCATTGCTTAATTTATCAAATGTGCCTAAATTTTAAATGCTATGAAATTTTTTGTGTGATCCATACGTAAATTTTTAATCAAAAATGGGCAGATACGGTTTGAAATGTTACCGTCTATTGGACGATACGGTAAGTTATTTTTAAATCCTTAGCAATACTAGTGAGTAGATAGTGGTTTTATGAACTATACGTAGATCTCGCAAACCTCGCATGGCCCCAACAAAAACTAAATCACATCAAAATTACATGTAATTATCGAACCTGCTCACAAATTTCACGAGAATCGGTTGAGAAATGCGACTTGTAGAGGAGAACAGCCCACAGATATCAGCGTAAAGCAGATCCGCTCATTTGAGTTGAAGGATTTCTGTACATCCTGATCCATTCTCACTAATGTACAAATCAGTAATTTTGAGAGAGACAGGCAAGTAAATTCTGACAGACCTAATGTGTCTCCGTCTTCAAACTGAAAATTGTACTGAACTGATGTTGTGGTGTGTCACGTTTTATATGGAATTTAACATCCTGGTGTGCTTTCAAATGGGGACAATTCGTTAACAGCCGAAATTGATCGTACTATCTATTGCATTCTAACTCATTTTTGTGCACCGTAAGGATTTTACGAGACAACTATATTAAAAATCATCTGACTTAATACTGTGAGTCTGCTTTTCTCTGATGTTTGTTGAACAGCCGGACAATGGACATCCGCTTGGTATAAAAAAAAAGCATTGTAACCCAAGCTTCACGCTCGGGACAGTTGTAAATACGAAAGTAATTATGTCTAATAACAGTGCGTCTTGCTCACACAGCGTTTGAACAAGAGAGATAGAGAGACAGGGTAAATCGAAATGTTTACATGTTTTCGATATCCCAAAGTCGGAACCCATGGCCTTTTTTCGCAGTAACAATATCATTGATCATTTTATTCATACTGCGATGGATGGCAACCAAACATACGCCCTGTCCATTAGTCAGCGGGTACCTCGCGGTTCTCCTCCTATTGACGCTTGCGATACCAGTGGAGCCACAAGTTCGTAGCGAACTTTATTTGGGCCTTTATTAATAGGGTGATTTTTGGCTGAGAGCAAGAGACAAAATGTAGGTCCCTCACTCTTAATTAGACCCCGTTATCGGAGGTGCAATTTGGTAGTTGGACCTTTTCTTTAGGGTGGAGAAAAGTATCGACTTAGCTATAGTTCAAAATGTAGGTCCCTCACTCTTAATTAGACCCCGTTATCGGAGGTGCAGTTTCGTAGTTGGAAGTTTTCTTTATGGTAGAGAAAAAGTATCGACATAGCTATAGTTCAAAATGTCAAAACTGAAATCTCCGGTTAAAACATTCACAGTTGGGAGCATAATGTTAATTTTTGTGGCAGAGGCTATAGTTCAAAATGTAGGTCCCTCACTCTTAATTAGACCCCGTTTTCGGAGGTGCAGTTTCGTAGTTGGAAGTTTTCTTTATGGTAGAGAAAAAGTATCGACATAGATATAGTTCAAAATGTTAAAACTGAAATCTTCGGTTAACATTCACAGTTAGGAGCATAATGTTAATATCTGTGGCAAAGTCGCTAGTGGACACCACTGGTGACCAAAGGGCTGGCAGCTTCCTCGCACAACGCATCAGCATTGCTATACTGCGAGGGAATTCTGCCAGCATCTCTAGCACGATGCCGCGGGGTGACCCTTTATTTTAAATTATTTATTTTGTATGTTTTTGATAAGTATAGGTTATATTATTATCTTTAGTCATTAAGTTTATATTTTCCATCGGTTACTTATATTGATTAGTCGATAGCTATCACATATGCCTATGTTCAACATTATTTTTACCCGTCCATAAGAATGTCAAGCTCAAATCAGCTTGACATTGTCAGGGATCTGTATTAATGGCTGTCAGCAATCAATACAGCGCATCCTCAATTATCTCTGCCATAATCATAACCACAAAATCACATATCTACAGAATAAGCGGTATTTATAGGTGTGGTGCGGTTTTCTAGGTTATTATGTCGGTTAGCGACCAGGTGACTCAGCTTGCTGCACTTGCTTGAGTTGTTGAATTGAAAGTATATTATCTCGTTTTTTTTAAAGGATTACAATTCGATAACTACTAATATAAATAAAAGGCATGCCACTCCCTATAAGATTTTTTTAGGGCCGTTATGAATATTATTGACCGAGCGAGCCAAGCGTCTCCGTTTCAGCTTTCGACAAACATTCTTTCGTATCGCAGTCCGGATGTTCTCCTCTACAGGTCGTATTTCTCAACCGCTTCTCGTGAAATTTTGAGAGCAGGTTCGATAATTATATAATTTTTTATTGAGTCAGTTTTTGATTTTTTTTTTAATTTGAAATATTTTTTTGCGAGGTCTAAAGCTCACATAGCCACTAGTTATATTTGAACGAAAAAAATCTTATACTTCAGGTGGTAGAAGTATGGAATAGAGTATGGGATTCTCCAAGAAAGAAGTGTATATTTTTTTAAAGGGTCTGCAATACCCGCGTGACATCGTAGCTGCAGCTGCGGTGACCGCTTACCATCAGGCGGGCTAACTCTTGATTACCACCGACGCACGTTGTTGACGTTTCGAACACATCATAGATAAAATCTTGCAACTCACGGTGATCGTCGATTCAAATCGATTCGTACAATCAGCGAAGAAAATGGTTTACTACTTTAACTTTAATGTACAAAAATATTACATTCGAAAAGTGGTACTTTTCTGTATCAAAGAGTTTTCTGGAGTTAATAAGTACAGAATACCATTTTGACATTTTAGTAAAAGTTGATCAGAATCAGGAAGTCTTTTTAGAGTCTTTGTATATAGCATCACGACGCAAGTGTCACCCAGGATAGGATGATGATGACTTGTTCCATTGTTCGCAGACCGCCAGACAGTGAACAGGAGGCTGATTTCGTCGCTGTTCGCAGCCACGAAACTCATTAACAGTGCTGCGATGATGTATGGTGACGAACACCGCCAGTGGCCGACGAGTATGTTTGAGCACAATGTACGTTGTTTTCTAATGTCTGTGTGGTAAAGATAACTGATACAGGTACCCTGGAGACATGTCAATAAAGGGTCGGCAACGCACTTGTGATTCCTTTGTAGTCGCAAGCGTCTATAGGCTACGGTGTCTGCTTACCATCAGGCAGGCCGTAAGCTTGGTTGCCACCGTCGTAGTATTAAAAAAAAGGAGGTTTTCAAACATTTTTGAAAGTATTTTTTATCTGCGATATTCTTTTTCCATTTATTTAGGTCAACAAACAATCGCTACAGGATTGCTTAGTTGAGATGTTAAAGTATAAATAGAAATATGTGCGATCCACACCGTTAACCACTAATTAACATTCTTTAACATATTGTCCGATTTTGAAGCCTGGGATTTAACACTTTCTTAGGCCACACCAATCAAGAAAGCTTAATAAAAACAAATGACATTATATATACAATCGATTTTTTCTTACTTGAGCCATGATGTAAACAAATATGGGCTATCCATTAAGTTTGACATTTCATAGGGTTGGCAATGGCAATCGTTGTCTTGAGTGAATGTGAGAATTTATTCAGTGAATGAATGAAATGAGTGAAACATTTAGATTGGTTTCTGAAATACCATTGAGGTAATTAATTTCATAGACTAGAATTGCATGTGATCATGTGAATACTTCAGAGTTCGCAGTAAGCTCGGTATACAAGACCTAAAAAATTCAAAACCTCGCTGTTTTTTTTTCTTTTCTAGTTTCAAGCTACAAAAACTGATTTCCGACCTAGTTTTGGCGGATCCCATTGTGTATACAAAGTTTCATGTTATTTCAGCATGGCGTTTTAAAATGAGAACGAAACTACGTTTGTATGGAGAATCGAGTTCGGTCGGGCGTACGGGGGACTTTTAAGGAGCTGTGTATACGAGTAGAGATGTCGTGTCATGGTAGTAGCCGGGAACGTCTGGGTCTGCCGGGATCTTAGGGGTTGGGACCCTGGCGTTAAACTGAACGTAAATGTGATGATTCACCGAACGAACCAGATGCAATAGCCAACGAACCAGAACCAGATCTAATTAAATTTACCTATTATACAGGGTGTTCGGCAGATGAATGGACATACGTGTATTGGGGATAGATGAGATCATCTACTACGTGGTCAAGCACAAAAAAAAATGTATTGGGCCCAAAGTTTTTTTAAAGATTTTTTTATTATTATTTTTAAAATTCTTGGTTTTCAAATAACTGAATTCTTGAGATTCTGGAATTAGTCTAGATTTAAATAATATGAAAATGTTGTCCGTTTTATCATTTTTAGGGTTCCGTAGTCAACTAGGAACCCTTATAGTTTCGCCATGTCTGTCCGTCCGTCTGTCCGTCCGTCCGCGGATAATCTCAGTGACCGTTAGCACTAGAAAGCTGAAATTTGGTACTAATATGTATATCAATTACGCCGACAAAGTGGTAAAATAAAAAGTGGAAAAAAATATTTTATTAGGGTACCTCCCCTATACGTAAAGTGGGGAGTGATTTTTTTTTTCATTTTAACCCTAACGTGTGATATATTGTTAGATAGGTATTTAAAAATAAATAGGGGTTTACTAAAATCATTTTTTGATAATGTTAATATTTTCGGAAATAATCGCTCCAGAAGTAAAAAAAATGTTTCCCCCCCCCTCTAACTTTTGAACCATAAGTTTTAAAAATATGAAAAAAATCTCAAAAGTAGAACTTTATAAAAACTTTGTAGGAAAATTATTTTGAACTTGATAGGTTGAATAGTTTTTGTAATATTTTCAAAAAAAAAAATGTGACGGACGGAAAACTACGCGTGGCCCGACACGCTCTTGGCCGGTTTTTTATAATCTGTTTTCAAGGTTTTTAAAACCTTAATTACTTAAAAAAATTATAAAATGGACAAAAATTTTATTTAATTTAATTCAAGACTAATTCCAGAATCTTACGAAATCAGTTATTTGAAGACGGGGAAATTAAAAAAAATATATAAAACCA
This sequence comes from Notocelia uddmanniana, assembly GCA_905163555.1. NCBI lineage: Eukaryota > Metazoa > Arthropoda > Insecta > Lepidoptera > Tortricidae > Notocelia > Notocelia uddmanniana. Next base: position 6,536,662 of record LR991057.1, read on the forward strand.
TGGACCTAATTTTTTTTTGTACTTGATCGCGTAGCATATGATATCACCTATCCCCAATATACGTATGTCCATCCATCTGCCGAACACCCTGTATCATAACCCGAGAAACGTGTGTATATTAAACACACTTACTTCTGCCCGTGACTTTGTACACATATAAATTGCACACATTATTTTACATATATTTGTCTAAGGTATTTCTATATTACTTCCACTTTGGCTTCGTTACCAGTGACCCTGCCTATGAAACCGGAGGTCCTGGGTTCGAATCCCGGTCAGGGCATTATTTGAGTATCTTAGCAAGAGTATTTGTTAATGAGTCTTGGATGTTTTCTATGTAATCTTAAACAGTAGTGAATAACTGACTACTTTGAAAAGTATATAAATCCCCGAAATTTTAATTTCAAAGCCTTATATATCAAAAACGGCTAAACCGATTTTAATCAAACATATCTAAGAATCGTCGCTGGAAAATTAGCTTTTAAATAAAAAAACTGTATTCAAATTGGTTCGCCTGTTGAGTTACGATGCCACAGACAGACACACATACACAGATACAAATGTTAAACTTAGAACACAACTCTTTTACGTTAATGATTTTACGATTTTGATAGATATGTGTGTGGATGTGAATGTATGTGAGTGTGCACGGGGGTGTGTCATCAAAGCACATTTAACAGTTGCTCTGTTTCTCTATAGGTGAGAGTTTTAATCCAGCTTGTAATATTCACACACATTGGTCTTTACGAAAGAGAATTACGGTATTAATACTTCAAAAATTTACTTGTTTAAATAATTTTGTAGAAATCATAGTTCAGATACTTCCTATGTTTCAGTTGCTTATGATAAATCTGTTTAGATGTATTTGTACGTTACTATGTCCATTTTTTTTGAAGACTTGGATTTGCTCATATATTTTATGAACTCGACTGTACTTCAGTGAGTTCCACGAGTCCAATTTAGTAATTTTACTTACTACTTTTGACTTTTTCCTTCCTTGCTCCTTTAGATCCTGATAATAGCTAACTTTTTTCCGATATCGTTAATAATTCAACAGATAAATATATAATCTCGGTTTTCCCGAGAAAGAAGCGTCATAAATACATCACATTCTATTAAGTAAAGTAAGAGTGAGATGTGGTCATTGAGTATTAAACGAGATTAGGGGCTCGGAAGACTCCGAACGTCCACGTCAGTTATATTTACAGAATAGGACAGGGGTATATAACAATTTGATAAACAACAAATAAACAAACGAGCTGCAATCTTGCATTGCAAATACGTTGTTTGTTTCACTCTACAGATTCATGCGCTGCACTGGGGACGTAGGGATGGGATAAGTATTGATTTAAACTTGCACGATTTTCATTTCATTTCACTTCTCATATTATTACCTATTAGTCAACGGGATTTGCATAGACCCAGGTATGTCCTAAAACTACGACCAAGACCACCGGGGGATGGACAGCAGCGTCTTTGGAGTGCGGTGGTGATACTGCGATCGACAACCCGCATGCCAAGCGTGACGATTATGACTTTTACCCCCCATAAAATTGGGGGAGGCCTATGTCCAGCAGCGGGCGCCCTTCGGCTGATGGGGTGGTGGTTGTGGGAATTAATCGCATATAATTAAAACTAGAACTTGGGTGACCGAGATTACCAAGCGAATACGAAATTTTCCAAGATGGGACGTAACTAGATCGATTATTGCCCCCGTAAAGTCTTGGATTGGTTTCATCGAAATCCTTAGTGCCATTTCTGTAATAAATAAATATACAAGAATTGCTCGTTATATTATAGTCTTAAATATACCTTTTCAAGTTTGCCTGCCGATTTGTATGTATCACAACATTCTTGTTCGCGAGCCGGTTAAATTTCGTAATTAATAAGTAGTCTTTACTCTGGCCCAGTGCGGGTTGGGGTGGGGCCTAATTGTTTACGATTATATCTAAAAAAATGCTTCACGGAATTGAATGTTCCCATCTCTATAGAAGTGTATATTTGCCGTTCAATTTCACCGGAGCTCCAGTTCCTTCTATTATTGTATTCAGTAGGGATCCTATATAGTACTACATTTTATCAGTCTATAAAATGCTTTTCGATTTGAATATAATAGATCCTAATTAATGGTTAAGAAAACACTGTTTCTGTAACTTAAAATGTGGATTTCATTGAATTGCATTGTTTGTATGAAAGTCCAAAAAAATCTTGAACTTTGAAAAACTAAATATGATACGTCGTTTCTATGGCTATACACGGCTATATGCTTGAAGGAACGGAAATCTAAAAACACCCTGTATACTTCGATCAATATATTGATCGAAGCCTGTATATTATAATTTTTGTTCCAGATCAATATGATACAGACTGGATCTACGCCCTGTATGTTGGAAAACCTGGACCCCAAGAGTGCCCTGGACACCTTCAGTACGTGGCTGCGAGCCCACGAAGATGCTCAGGTACTATAAATACCACTAAAACATCTTATGTAAAGTAATTGACAACGGCGAAAAGGTTCTCGAGTGGCGACCACGTACTGGAAGGCGCAGCGTGGGTAGGCCCAAGGTGAACTGATGACCTGGGGCCTATACCACACAACTTTAAAAGTGTATACAATTCGACAAAATTGTACTATTTTTCATCGAAAACGTTGTCAATTTTGTTAAATTGTACGCTTGTAAAGTTTTGTGGTATAGGCCCCTGGTAAAGGTCGCAGGAGTCCACTGGATGCGGGTGACGCAGGCTAAGTCATTCTGGCACTCTTTGGGGGAGGCCTATGTCTAGCAGCGGACGTCTTTTGGCTGATAATGATGATGATGATGAATTGACAACATTTAAATTTTGAAGTAGCATGAAATCTTAACTCATTTCGTTAATTTTTTATTTTATTTTATACCTAGTTTTCATGATATTCATGATGATGAAAATGTGAAGAAAGCCAACCATCGTCTATATGACGTCACATGGCTGAATTGTGACAGTGCACAAAAAGGACAGTACTTCTGTATGACGCTATGGCGGTTTACTGGTCACTTTCTTTTTTAGAATGAAGAATTTTTAAAAATGTTTTTTTTTTATATGAATTTGGGAGATTTTCGTTAATTTAAAAATGTAGTTACTAATAGTTAAATTTTTATCCTATATTTGATTTCCTCTATACATACTATTTCATAAGAATTAACTAATTTTCATAAGAAAGACCGGCTTTTTTAATTGTATTAAATCAAATGAAATGTTATCAATTGAGTAGGTAGACCGCCTACCTCAGTACCGTCGAAACTTGTAACTTCGGGGACCTCCGCTGGCAAAGCCTGGACGGCTTCATCAGCAACCTCGCGCGCACCATGTTCGACCGCGCCGACAACTCCAGCTACCCACTGCTGCAGGGGATAGCGCCGCTACACGCGCGCCCCCCGGACGCCCGATCGCGAGCTCTAGCAAGAGAGCTCGCGCCGCCGGACAGCCCGTAGTCCACCCCCAGGAGGAGGACACCACATAGCTGCCGAAGGGCCAACAGTGACCACAAAGCCACAGATTGGCCCACAGAACCTGCGTACGCCAGAAAAGCCCAGCCTGTTGCAACAGGCTGCGACCCAAAACAGCCTAAGGGGACAACAGTCCCGAAGAGGCATCCCCCTCACTCACCCTGCGGGGGCGAGCGAGTGAGAAGAGTTCACGACGTACTTGTAACTTCGCCTGTCCACTCACTTGCTTTTGGTAACCCTGGTTGCCAGGGGATATTACAAGGGAATAGAGTTCAACTCATAATTCAAAACAAGCGAGTGGCTATGGCGCATACCCTTGCCTTATTTTCTTTCAAAGGTGCTACATGGTGCCTACAAATCCTGTTATTATTTGTGCCTATTTTGCCTATATTCGTTTAAAATCGTGTTGAATTGAAAGTTGACGGGGTGGTAGCAGTGTTGGGCGAAAAGTAATTGATTAACAAATGAAACACCTACCCATGTTCACCCATGTTCAGAAATAAATAATTTCACTAAATTTAAAATCATTTAAACATTACAACGAAATGATAACTTAGAAAGTTGAGAAACCCCTCACCATTTCATTTCACGAAGTTCAATATTTCTAAAACGGATAACCCGATTTTTAAAAATATGTCTCGGTACCATCGCTGGAAGACCTTCTTTCAAATAAAATAAACCGCATTCAAAGAAGATATATACTCGCATTCATATCGTTATCCCGTTCAATAGCTACAATGCCAGAAAAAAAGTTACTTACATAAATTTAGTGAGCAATTCAATTAAACCAAATTAATGTCATTGCAATTCATTCAATTGAACAACATGTTATTTAATTATTTGTAATTCAATTAGTAATTACCATACTGAAATAATCAAAGTTATGGTAAATATTACTCAATTTTATATTTAAATTTACAGTACTCCGTATTACTTTGACTTTAAATGCAACACCAAAACAAACCCTATTCCAGTTTTACTATAAAATAGGTATCTATTCATAAAGAACCTCATTTACTGTATAATACAGGCTTTGTTGAGAATCCTATTGAATCTCGGTTTACAAGCAAAATGGCGACTCTAGCTTACTGGGGGAAGAACACTGCGGCCTGATTAAATATTGGAATTACATAGTAGGTGTTGTATTTCTTTGAATCTGGAAATAAACTTTCATTTATTAACAGTACTTATCTAGAATTAGAACAGAAAATAGTTAAAGCCTGACCAGTGCCTATTAGGTATTGATATTATGTCACTGCAAACAGTATTTTATATGGCAATAATATGCATACGTCATGTATAGTTAGAGAATATACCGGGAAAATCCTAGAAGAAATTGGATTGGTTGAGGGTTAGTTTTCTTCATTTAGGGAACGGACAACCCAACGCACTTACAACCCCTCTGGTGTTGCGGGTGTTAATGGGCGTCGCTAATCGCTTACCATCAAGCGATTCGTCTGCTCGTTTGCCTTCTATTTCATAAAGAAATATATATATGACGTATTGGCTTCCTACAACACGCAACACGCATTTAATTTTTCTGTAGTCACAAGCATCCATTTCTTGAAAGATTTATCAGCTACTTGCCGTCATCTGATTGATCTTGAAAAGCTTACTTACATAAGTCTGTGACAATGCAATATTATGGCACATCAAGCTGAGCTGATGAAAGAGACAGAATATGGCCATATCAACTTCTAAACCACACCAGATAAACTCATCGTGTTTATTGGAATCATCTCAGCAGTGGTGATCACTAAGCAATTATTTTTCGCCGGAAACTTATTATTCTCAGATTCTTCAGATTGATTCGCATTCACTGACCACTTAACCCTATAGACACCGCTTCATAGAACTTTGTCTTGAATCTCTAACTGCCAAATTGGCGGGGCGCGGGGGGCGACAAGTGCACTGTGATTGGCTAGTACAAGGTCAACGAGCAATCACGTGTACGGTGCGTGACGCGCGCCATTTTGTGTAGTGATGGGACACACTCGAAAAATATACTACAGAATCATCATCCTCCTAGCGTTATTCCCAGTACAGTTGCATCCTGAAGGATGCCTGGGGTCCGCTACCTAAACCCAAGAGTTGGCGTAGGCACTAGTTTTTACGGAAGCGACTGCCATCTGATCTTCCAACCCGAGGGGGAAACTAAACCTTATTGGGATTAGGCTTGTCAAGTGAGTGGGCAACTTGACTGTTAAGAAGTTCTCAAGCCGCCCGGAGGCCTCTAACTTGGCTTAACGACTGCTATCATAGACAGCAACCGGGATCAACGGCTTAACGTGCCTTCCAAAGCACGGGAGCGCTCAGTTACTAACCACTCAAAGCGGTCACCCATCCAAGGACTGACCTCGCCCGACATTGCTTAACCTCGCATACCGCACCCGGTACGCGGGCGCCGCTGGGCCACGAACGCTCCTAAAAAAAAAAAATATATATATATATAAAAATATACTACAGAATATAAGTGTAAATTTAAGTTTTTAATTGGAATCAATAAAGATACGAAAAGCAATTTAAATTGTTTTTAATTCAAAGATACCAACTAAATATAAATGCATATCGTTTAATGTACAGTGTAGGAATTTTATTTCTGGGCCACTTCGTATCCTTGTCACAGTGTCAAGTCATATGAGATTTCTAGCAGCTTTCACATTGATTTTCACTGTGACAAAGTACGAAGTGGTCCAGAAATCAAATTCCTCGCCTGTACAGTCGGTAGAGTATACAGTAAGGTGACTTGAGACAGTTCATATGTTATTCCTATCTATCCTATGGTATGGTAATAGGAATAAAAGTATAAGAACAATAATCATATAAAATGAATGCAAATACAAATAAATAAATAACTATTAGGGGAATTTTTTTACACAAATCGAACTAGTCCCACAGTAAGCTCAATAAGGCTTGTGTTATGGGTACTGGACGACGATATATTTAATAGATATATACTTAAATATATAGAAAACGTCCAAGTCTCAGGAACAAATGTCTCTGCTCACCACAGAAACAAATGCCCTTACCGGGAATCGAACCCGGAACCATTAGCTTCGGAGACAAAAACACTACCAACTAGGCTAAACAGAAATACAAGGAAAATATAATATGCTATTGACTCTTAAAGTGTATTAGTTTCGTGTATTGGCTATGTGCATGTCTGAAACGTCAAACGTCAAAGGTCCCGAGACAATGTCAAAACTCAGAGATGTCAAATAATGACACATGAATATTTTATTTACTTTAGTAAACGAGAAAGACCCGGTATTGGAAATTTTACTGAAATAAATAAGAGAATAAATAAATACGTACAAACGAAACGAATCGTAGGAAACCGTTAAGAAACCAATAGAGAACGTGAAAGTAAATTTGACAGTGGTCCCCGGTAAGTACACATTTTTGCCATGGTGTGCGCTACGATCGCCTAGCTTACCCCCACCACCTACTTCGCACATAGCCAATATGCGTCTAATAGCAGAGATTATAGATATTAAGTAGTCATGTTTCTCATTATTATTAGCTTATGTATCGTTTTTTTTTTCAGGATTAATATCTTTAATAAGTAGCGATGATATGTCTCTAAGATTACAACTATCTGTTCATCTGCGGTTTAGTAGTTTAGACGCGCAGAGACAGATATACAGACAGAGTGACTTTCATATTTGTAGTATTATAGTTAGGATATAAATTTGATTTGAACACACTTTTATGTATTTATAATTGTACATATGCATGTAACATAAATTTCCATTATTTAATTCAAAAATATAAGTTTGTTCTGTATCCTACGTATATTCACCATAATTTAATATTGTTTCACGAGTATCGGTTAAGTACGTAAGTTTAAATAATCAATCAGTCACATCACTACTTGAGACTGCAATGGTTAGACAAATACAGAATTACAAAAATTAGTAAGCGAAAGAAAGAGACAGACATTGAAAGTCATTAACGCATTGCCAGGTTTACAACCTTTACTTGATAACCTTGACTTTTTAATTATTATTGTTTTATCGTGGTAAAAAAGTAAAAAATAGCTTACCTGTGGAATGAAATCCCATCTTTTTGAAGACTAGATGTCTTGCTACACTTTCCACACAATTTAACTATACAAAAAGGCATATTTAGAGCACTTTATAAGCCAAGTAATGCGTCGAATATTGCACGTTACTTCGTCAACGATCGGCCGCATACTAAGAGCATATTTGGGGGCGTGTTGACCACTTGACGTTTTTTGAGCTTAGGCTTGGCTTACGCGGGCGCCCTTGTAAGCGGGGTCTATAGGTTAAGTGGTCTGTGTTCGCATTATAGTTCGATTTATCAATTATATTCTTTAATATCAATCAAAAGAAAAAAATAAAACTGTATTTGCCACGCCATTATGGGCATCATGCGAACATTAGAGAACAATTTTGGCTAAATAGAGCGCGCAAATCGGAATGTTGGGGTTTCTGCAGCAATGAGATGAACCTTTAAATATTTTTAGGAACGCCAGGAAGCAGATTTTTGGTCAGGTGTTTTTTTTTTCCAACTCTTGTTTTGGCTTGAAACTTGTCAGGGTTTTTACACTTTTAGTGCCGGGAACCCGCTTCTAAAAGATTTACATTTTTATCATGTTCGGCAGTCCGATATTATCCGGTATACAGCTGCTCTTTGCGCGAGTACGTTCTACAAATCTGAAACAGAGAACTAACGAATATAAAAAAAAAAACTTCACGTGTCATCGTAGAAAAGAAATAAAAAAAGTGAGAATATTTTATTCAAAAAAGAACCTTACAGATCTGATAACTTTTTGAATGTTTAAAATTATACTCGTATTTTATAGAGTAATCTTCTTCCAGAAGTGAAGTCGTTACGTTGATTTGAAATATAATTCCATTCCATTGCACAACAAGTGGGTTTCATAAATTAAATATCTGACACGACCCTATTTCTAAGGACGTTAGGACGTGTAAGATATTGTTTCCCGCTTCGTTGTGTCAGATAATAAAGCCTATGAAATTTACATACGTTATATCCGTATAAAATATACGTAACATAAGTAGTCGTGTAAGTTATCGTACAATCTTTTTTAAAACACGAAAAGGTAAGCAAGTTAGTTAAAAGTTTCCAGTCTGCTCACGGCATAACTGATTAGCAAAAGTTATGACGCTATGCGAGAGTGGAGTTCTAAACAATCTCATTACGTTAAAGCTTCAAGACATAAGTTTCTTGAAACTTATTAACCTACTTACATTTAAAACATTGTTCGCTCATAGTAACAGCTACAAATCTTAAAAACAGATTAAGGCTGGGTTGCACCGACTTACGATCACATACCTACCCATCAACGTTAAATATGGCGCCGGCTGCTGTCATCCCATAGAAACTTGTCAAACTTTCCATACATTCAAAATTTAAGGAACACAGCTCACGATGACAGACATATTGGTGCAACCCAGCCTAATTAGTGTTACCACGTGACTCGCATGAGACTTTTATTACATTGCGGTTTATTTATCAATTTAATAAATAAATAAATATTATGGGACAATTTTTTACAAAAATCGAACTAGTCCCATAGTAAGTTCAATAAGGCTTGTGTTATGGGTAGCTACTAAACGAGGATACATTTAATAGATATATACTTAAATACATAGAAAACATCCAAGTCTCAGAAACAAATATTTCTGGCTCAACACCAAAACAAATGCTTACCTGGATTTGAAACCGGGACCTCTAGTTTCGGAGGCAGTGTCACTACCATCTATGCTAAACAGGCCGACAAAATGCCGACATCCAATGATATAAAACTCGATCGCAACCGCTCGTTCCATCCCGAACGCTGGAAGTAGACATGTTTCAATTGTGAGATTTCGAGAATACGCAAATTTCACCATTTTTTTATACATCTCTAGTAAAATAGACGTCATGTTAACCGGCCCGAGAATTGGCCTCCTGGCATAATTATACTCTCAGTGTGATATAATTATGTATAACTTTTTGATTCCTGTTAGAAATTTACTTCACATCAAAACTAAATAGTATTTACAGTACACATGGCGCTACATTACCGCACGAGTGCAGTATCGTTAAGTAATCAGCAGATTACGTGCATATGTCGAAACTTTAAAGTGCCATATGTACTGTAAAACGTTGTACGATACACGTGCGAATAGGTAATTCGCATCTAGTGTGAATTGATAACACACCCTTCGGTCGTGTTTTAATTTTCCCCCACTAGTTGCGAATTTCCTATTCTCTACACTTGTATCGTAATGTACTATTACACCACACCTGGCCAAAAAGTGGGCTTTTCCGGACGCGCAGCTAGCGCAGAAGTGGTGACGTAAAATTGTGTACAAAACACGGGTCATAAAACAGAAAGTCCTCTCTCGCATATTTATGACCATCGCCTGCGGCTCGGGGCTCAAACATCTGCGATAAGTGAAGAAACATGGCGATTTTTAACCGACTTCAAAAAAGGAGGAGGTTCTCAATTCGACTGTATTTTTTTATGTTTGTTACCTCAGAACTTTCTACTGTGTGCACCGATTTTGATCATTCTTTTTTTATTTGAAAGCTGGTGCTTCCCGTGTGGTTTCATTTCTATTTGGTCCAGTTCTGACAATGCCATTCATGATAAAACCATATAGTATAGGTATTAAAATTGCATTAAATATGTGCGCGACAAATGGATGAATAAGTCAATATCACGCCAACCGATTTCGATGATTTTTTTTATTGGAAAGGATGCGTTTATTTCTTCCAGTTCTACTAGTAGTTCAACTGTCGTACTGTTTGTTTTTCAAATTGTTATACTGACGGATCGAATTATCTGGAAACAAAACTAAACTATTTACTAAGGTAGTTTGATGAGAGTTTGGTTACTATCATTACAAAGTAACGGAAGTCTTCAATTCTTAGGAGCAAATTAACAATAATCTTTTATAGGCTATCCGGTTATTGGAGTCACCTACCATTACGTCGTTATGGGCAAGTAATTGTCATAGTCGAATATGAATTAGATGATCAATGGAAGTCTTTAACGGCTTACAGGAAGGGTGCGATCTGTGGCAGAATTTCTGTCGTTCATTACTGCAACATTGACGTCGATTTTTTTTTGTTAAAATTTTCGATTATTAACGTCTAGGTGATGCTGGCAAGCGTGGTCGTCGTGATTGGTATCTGGTGGTTCGTGCGCACCATCCTGTCCGTGCTCATCAACCTGATCTGTCCCCTGTTAGTTGTCGTCTTAGCTGTGGTAAGTGATTCTTAGTTTTGTTTCACTAAACATGTTGTAATCGTAACCATACGAGTAACATTAGGTTATTTAATAGGTACGAGTAATTATGTAAAATAGCGCAAATTGAATGGTAGCTTTTCCACGTTGTATTTCAAAATTTGGTAAATTTTGGTTGGTCCTGCTCAGATTCACGATAGCGATCTTGATATCGATTAAGTAAAAACATCTAACATAGTGTTTCTTTTTTTATTCACTTTCTATGCATCGTCACATAGCGGTAATCTAAAATATGTATGCGAAATGGCGTTACTACTTAATACAAACATAATTTAAGTTTTCATAACTGGTTATGAATAAGGTTTTTTTTTCACTGTTTCATAACTAGTTATGAAACAAGACTTTCCTCCATTTTCATAGCCAGACAGTTTAATACGACTGTGCTTCTATTATATTTCATACATACAGGGTGTAAAGTTAAAACGGGGCAGTAAGGGCAGCTACTAGATCCCTTGCCGCCACGCAAAAATGGCATTACGATTTCATTCCTAACTTTTTTAAATGATGAAAATCTACATTCACAGATTTTAAAAAAAGTACAGTCAGCGTGAAAATCGTAAATATTGATGATTTTTTTATGCGATTCTTTAATAGAATCTCATAATTTGGGATCAAAATACTCTTTGAGACCTACTAAGGTTTGACTACTAGAACGCCCAGAAATCAATAAAAACTTTTTTAATACAGTTGCTCAAAAAGCGCTACTTTACGTAGCTGTTTAGCGTGCGGAAAGTTGGTTTTCGCGCACTAGTGCTTTTCACTTTTCCAATTTTTTTAAATTTATGCTTGTTCCAATGCATGACTCCTTATTGCTGGGTGTTAAATATTAGTTTCCTTTAAACGTCGTAATCAACATAAAAACCTACTGTTAATATCAGAATACGAAAAATATACACATTTCATATTTTATTACTTACATCTTCATCATTATAACACGTTTATATTTTAATATTGAATATTGAAAAACCGTTCTTAATAAATTGTCTGAGTGGAACGGAATAGCTGCCGAAACGCCTGTCAAAGAAGAGGCGTTTTTACTTACTGCAAGCATGTTTTAAGTTTCTAAAGGCAACATTCGATATTGTTTTTATAAATATTACTTGTTGTTTTTCTTATTTTTTCGCAACTGCATTAAAAAACGTCGTTCAATACACGTGCGGAAATGTCATTCTTCATTCGTCCCGAGTCTTGCCACTCGCCTGCGGCTCGTGGCATCCCTCGGTACTCGTGAAGTAATGACATACTTTCCGCACTAGCATCGAAATGTACTATTTCCATACAGTTAGTATGGGAACTTCGATCAGTAATAAACCTAGATACACTATTTGCCTGTCAACGGCGTCCACGCTCAAGAGTGCTTAAATTCCGTTTAAGCACTCTTGCGTTCACAGTCGCGCGCTAGCCATCGGCGAGTCAACATGCCTAAGTGCTCCGTGAAAAAGTGCAAAAACAACACGTTAGCTACGCTGCTGTCTCTTTCCCTCACGTTGAGTTAGTCGTATATTGAAACGAAACGGAGAACGGACGAATTGGACTATAGTAAAATTTCGAATGAAAGGAGTCGCAGACTGGCACCTTTTTTACGAAAGTTTACATGTATTGTTTTTATTGTACACACATAATTATGTATGGAGTGTATTTGTATTTTACTTTATACATATATCAAAATCGGGTTGTAACAGTTTGTTTGTCTGACATGTCGCTCTGCTCAGTATACGTTGTTTAAATCAAAAACTTTTTTACTCATTTTGATACGGTTTTCACTTACATGTAGCATACTAACCTAACTTACTATTAACCTTGTTACAGTTATCCAAAAAATGAAATTGAGAGAGATAAATGGAGGCAAATTATAGCTAAAGAAAGAGGTGAAGAATATTTTAAACCAAATGATTCTAGCGTGGTTTGTACCTGTCACTTTCAGAATTTTGTTTTATGACAACGCATATAACTGATAAAAATAAACTATGTACCTATTCAGTTTTCATTTAAATTTAATTCTTAATTATTGCCACTAAACTGACATTGATTAACTTTTTTAACAACTCACGCTAATTGGGTACACTTATTTCTGAAAATGCCCTTGTAACATTTAGTTAAAGCAAATTGTTCGTGATGATTTATATGGTATGAAAAAAAAAAAAATATGAGGGTACAATCTTACACAAATCGACATAGTCCCAAACTTAATAAAGCTTGTAATATGGCTACTACATAATATATACTACTTATATTTAAATATAAATAAATACATACTTAAATACATAAAAAACATCCAAGACTCAGGAACAAATATTTATGCTCAATTGCTTACCACACAAATAAATGCCCTGACCGGGAATCAAATCCGAGACCTCCTGCTTATTAGACAGACAGGGTCGCTATCAACTAAGCCAAAGTGGTCGTGTTGGTATAAATCGACGTTACCACCTGAGAAGTCGTATGCTTGTATTCCACCGATGCCTATTAAAAAAAAAAACAATTTCGACTCCACGGCACACGATACGGCCTCTGTTCCAATGTTGACATCTAATCAGTGGAAAATCAACAGAAACGAAACTGTACCTAATTGCTCTTGATTTACGGTGTACAATCTGTTAACATAATGCGGACTTTTGTGGAAATTTTCCACAATCGATACGTGCATTTTGTAATGTTATAACCGCCAAACACTATCATTCAAAATAAAACGTTATGTTTGTGACTTAAGGCTTAATATCGAATAAAAGGAAATGGTACAAAACGCATTACTTTTTTTTGTGTGTCTCCTATACACGCACACAGTCGCAATGAAATTCGGACACTTTTTCGACTTGAATTTGCAGGTGATAGTGTATCTAGGTTTATTATTGATCGAAGTATGGGAATCCCAAAGTGCAAGTAGTCCTTTAGTTAGACGATCATCTGGCATCTGGTGTAACTAACGAACCTAACCTAACATTGTTTTTTAACTAGGACGAATCTAACGCTAGTCAATAAGTAGGTAGGTGAGGTTCGTTAGGTAGCTTCAGATTTCCAAAGGGCAAACCGCCCAGAAATAGGAGCCCCGCTGCGCTGCGTTGACTCTCTTAACTTCTACCTTCCTTCCTTCCTTTAAAGGATGGTCGTCAAAACCGGAGATGTACCAGGAGAGCATACATGTATAGAAGTTTCTGGTTATGAAAATGGAAGAAAGTCTTGTTTCATAACTAGTTATGAAACAGTGAAAAAAAATCCTTATTTATAACCAGTTATGAAATCTTAGTTATAAACGTGGACGAAGGGAAAATTACCTATATATTGAAACTAACTTAAATCTAAATAAGGCCCTTGAAGCATTGTACCGAGGATGATGGCGGCATTTTCCTTTCTGTACCGTAATGCTGATATGTTATGCGAGGAAGTCGCCAGCTCTTCGGTCACCAGTTACGGCAACCAGACGTTTCCCAATTTCACAAAATTACTTGTGCGCACGGGGACCCCTTTGACCTAGAGTTTCGACGCCAAAAGGCACAAAATTGTACTCTCTGCTGAGACCCTTATATTACGCATTAAAATTTCGCCGTTTATCACCGCTGCCCCGCTTATACTGTAGTCTGTTGGAGGTGGGACGCTACCAGTGTGTCTATACATATATTAGCATCTCTCACCTACATCCCTCCCAAACTCCAAGGAACTAAACACACCCCATCAGGTCTCTTACCATCGTGTCCGACCATGGCAGTCAGCGCAAGAAGAGCAGGCACATTGACGGTGGCAAGAGTCCAACGGACCATGTCAATAAGCGTCGTCGCACGTATTGAAAAATGGTCTGCACTTTTTTGACAACACAATCCATGATGTGCCAAACAATCGATGTCTGTGCCACAAGAGCAAATAAATAGAATCCAAAGTGACAAACAATCTCTTTATCCTTAATAACTTTGACTTTTATTGGTTTAATGTAAGAATGTTTAATTGATTAACAATTTCTAGCTTTGCGTCCCGCAACTGCGAAGACCGCTTATGGGCGAAAATTATCCACTACTGGCGAACCTCTTGAGAAACATCTTGCTGAAATTAGCAGAGAACATTAAGAACTGATGACGAATATGAATCAGCCCTTGAAAAAGTATAAAAACAGATACTACTGGATAGAATTGGTAAGCTTCCTAATGACAATTAGTTGTAAGTTTTATTATTTATTGGTTCTTACAAATCAGGGACTAGCAAATTATATAGACTGGCAATGTCTATACATTCTTGCGTATTTACCTACGTAATAAAGAGCCTGCTTTGCTGAGTTTTACAATGGAGAGGTCTCTGTACCATATAATTCGTGTCTCGGCAAACTTCGTACCGCCCTTAACCCGATCCGTACAAAATTTCTGCGTAAATTTTTTTTCTTACTTTTTACCGATATTTTAATAGTTATTCTGCTACTCGGAGCGAAGACGAATTTAAAATATCGAAGGCCATAAAAATCGGCCTAGCCCTTTTACGGAAAACAAACACTAGTGATAGGAATAGATATCGATTTAGATTCCCAGATGCGAGAGTTTGGCAATTTTTAGGGTTCTGTACCTCGAAAATAGAAAACGGAACCCTTAAGTATAGGATCACTTTATTGTCCGTCCGTCTGTCTGTCTGTCAAGACCTTTGTTCTCAGGAACGCGTGGAGGTATCAAGCTGGAATTTATATCAAATACTCAGGTCTACTTTCGCTTGGAGCTGTGAAAAATCAAACATCTAAGCCAACGAAATGAAAAGATACAGCCGTTTATGCCGCAAATTTTCGACACTCGCAAGGGAATCAAAACCTACAGGGTACTTACCGTGAACTCAGAATCTTGAAATTTGGTACGAAGCATCGTCTTATTGCACAGATAAAGGAATAAATTGCGTAAACCGTAAATTTTTAGTTACATCATATAATTAAAAAAAAATATATGGAATCCTCGGTGTGCGGGTCCGACTCGCACTTGACCGGTTTTTATAAAGCATATGACTAAAACTTGCGTTCAAAAATATGGTTACAGCCAGCTTAGGTACCTGATACCAGATATCATCGTATTTCAACTAACCTGAATACAGGGTGATTTCGGGGTCGTGGATAAAGAACCAGTTTTTAGACTTGGTATCTGGTAGCCATTTCAAAAAAATTTTAGTGACACGAAACAAACGCATTTCATTTTTAATTTATTTTGATGAAAAATATACAAAATCACAAAAAAAATGGTTATCCTACTCTCTTTGACGGATGGTATGGAGAGTTGACAGTGAGGTAGGGTGACCAAGTTGTATGAAAAAGTATTATTTTCCATAAAAAATTAAAAAAAAAATAATAATTTGAGTTATAAACCTACAGACAGACTGTGTGATATTGTCTACTTTGAATTTTTGACCATGTACAATTATTTCGGATCACGACCCCAAAATCATCCTGTATATGTCCTATTCAAGGTTGCTGAAATATATCTGAAAATTTACTATAACGCCTTTCTTGTCATGTAACGTTAGTTTTGAGCACCTCTGATGGCGACTTACAGTACAGTATGCTATGAAATTGGTTACCCATTTATGAACCTTAATGTTCAAATAATAGAGATGAAATTTGTAACAATTTACAGTACGTATTTTATACAAAACTCTCCAAATACGATCGGACAAAGCTTCGTGTGCTGTAGGGAGGTCAGTAGGCCGGATATTAAGTCTGAACGCCAGCCGGGATAGTGGCATTATGTTGACCGGAAAATTGAATGCTTGATGTCAGTCTGTTGAAATCTGTTGAAATTGAGATTGATCGCTGTAGAATGCCATCAGAACTTACGGTTAGAGAGTATTTTTGTTTGGGTTTGAATCCGGAACGCGCTTGCTGCTCACCGTTTTTGTTTCATCGTGTGGTTCTCCCTTGTTTAGACCTAACTACTTTAGCCCTAATATTTGATTGGACCTAATATTTCATTAGACCTAATGCAGTTTTTAACCGACTTCAAGATTTCAAACGAGGAGGTTCTCAATTCGGTTGTATGTTTTTTTTAATGTTACTCCAGAACTCCGTCATGTCTGAATCGATGTTGAAAATTCTTTTTTTGATTGTAAGTATATATATATCCAAATTGATCCCGTTTTTGTCAAAATGCAGTTCTGATGATGGGATCCATGAGGAATCGAGGGAACTCCTCAAATCTTAAAGGCAAACATATAGTGATTTTTGAGTTTTTATCAACATATCAAGCATTTTCATACATAAATGTGACATTTGATGAAGTGGAACTGCTGATGATGATCAGAACAGAACTTTTCAACGACGCATAGTTCACGTTTGGCGATTTGTTCTCTTCGTTATGTTTGTCAAGAAAGCTAGGTTTTCAAGACACATTTTCGTCAAACTTGAGTTCTGATCGAGGATTGCATGAGGAATTGAGGGTACTTAGTCTTCTACCATTATAAACATACTTATAGCCATTTTTATTTCATTGTATGGAATCTAAGAGTTCACCATCTAAGTATAATAATCAGGGCTCGAACTTTTCGTGCCGACGACGTAAAATTATAGAATGATTCCAATTGGTATTATAGTAATAATCAATCTTTCATCCTTAAACCGTTTATCATGATTTATAATGGTCTTTTTTTCAAATACGGCCTATTGCATCCGAAGATTATGAAGGATTTCTCTTTCTTTTACAATTTTAATTTATAAGCAGGTGAGGAACTCATATTCTTTCAAGTTTTATAACAGGTTATAGGAATGTTAAATCTAAATATGAACGTAAACTCTGCATTTATGATGGTATGATTAAATGATTGATGATTAAAGATTGATAATTACTATAAACACCAATTAAAATCATTCTATATGCAGTGTGACGTCAATTTTACGTCATCGGGATGAAAAGTTCGAGCCCTGATAATAATCTTTCATCGGCCTCCCCCATTGAAGTCTGTTTTTTTTTGTTAAAAATTATTTCTAAATAGTAAACTTTGCGGAATTATTTCAAAACAAACCTAACATAATGACTTCTATTGATAATATTTAAAAAAAAACACAATTATTTCACCGTTTCGAAGAAAAATGCATTAGGTCAAGTGAAATATTAGGTCTAATGAAATATTAAGGCAAAAGCTGGTAGTTCAAGTGTTATGATCCTGCATCGTGTATGTGATTTGTTGATTAGCGTGTAGAGAGAAATGTGCTTCATTTAAAATAAAAAATCGGCCAAGAGCATGTCGGGCCATGCTCAGTGTAGGGTTCCGTAGTTTCCCAATGAAATTACTCTAAAAATCAATAAAAAGCAAAAGGGAATACTTTCGCAGCGTTTCATACGTCTTTAAATAAGAAGGGAAAACTTTTTACGATAACTCAAAAATAGCTTCTGATCTGATCATATCCGCTATAGTTTTCGTTGGAAGTCTTTATTAAGCTTTACTTTCACGATTTTTTTCATATTTTTAGACCCATATTTTAAAAGTTAGAGGGTGGGGACACAATTTTTTTTCCTTTGGCGTGGATATTTCCTAAAATATTCATTGTATCAAAAATGTTTGATGAAGACCTCTATTCACTTTGAAAGACATAGCCAACAACACCACCCCACACCACACAAAATCACCCTACACCAATAAAAAAAAAAGATTTTAGTTTACGACTGTTATTTTTATTGATTTAGATATCCTTTTTTTTTATTAAAAATGGGATTGCTCTTGGCCAGCATCTAGCCAGGGGGCAAAGATGAGGCTGACGATGAAGCGAGCTCACCCAGAAGATGCCTATTCACTCGTGCCTTAAAAAGGTCCAGGTTATATGAACTCGGAAATTCAGACGCCGGCAGAGAATTCCAAACCTTAAAAGTGCGCATTATAAAAGAAGATGCAAAGCGCTTGGTTCGAATTAGAGGAATTTCGACCAGGTAAGGATGGTAGCCAGCCGTACGTCTGGATGTCCGATTGAACAAGGGGGAAAGCGGTATGAGCTCATGGAGCTCCTGAGCACACTCACCGAAGTACAGTTTGTAGAAGACGCACAGACATGCTACTTTGCGTCGATGTGCTAAGCTCTGCAGCTTACTTCCCACTGCCGTACTGCCACCAATGAGCCTCCTGGCTCTGGGGCCCACCGAGTCGAGTGCGGCAAGTTGGTACTTAGCCGAGCCATCCCAAAGGTGACTACAATACTCCATGCAAGACCGGACTTGGGCTTTATATAAAGATAGAAGCTGCCCAGGGGTGAAGTATCGCTTGACCTTATTTAAGATGATCAACTTTTCGGTCGCTGTTCCGGCTTTGGACTCGATGGTAGTGCCGAAGTTAAGGTTTGAGCTTAACGTCATGCCAAGCAGCTCGAGATCGTTGGCTACAGACACGGTTGTACCTCGGAAAGTAGGAGCCAGATTGAATGAGCTCCTTTTTGCAGTAAACAGACACGCTTGCGTTTTGGTGGCGTTGAAACTAACCAGATTGTTATCACCCCATTGGGAGACAAGACTTAAGGTTGAGTTAATTCGCTCTACCATTGTCTCTCTCTCAGACTGAATTTCATCACGACCAGCCCCCGCGCTGGACAAATATCTTTCCATGACCGTACTGTCATCTGCGTATGCGACCACTCCTGGCAGAAGAAGGTCGTTAATATGAAGCAGGAAAAGGGGCGCGGAAAGAAAGATCCCTGAGGAACACCGGCATCAATCAATGGCCATGAGGTCCGACGAGCAGCCATCAATGACTACTCGGATCGACCGCCCACTCAGGAAATCAGATATTCAGCTACAGAGGCCAGAAGGGATACCGTATGCAGGAAGCTTGCGAAGCAGACTAGCATGCCAAACCCTGTCAAAAGCCTTCGAGATGTCAAGAGACACGGCAAGAGCCTCACCGTGTATCCATACCAAACTGCAACTTTCTAGCACTAACCAATACAGAGCAAAGTCTCAGACGGACATACAGACAAATGGACATGGCGAAACTATAAGGGTTTCAAGTTGACTACGGAACCCTAAAAAAACTTTAAGCAATGCACTAGTACTATTTAAAATAATGAGAGGGATAAATTCTTACTTTTTTCGCTACAGTAGATTAGATATCTAACATTTACGAGTATTTATATATTTAAAGTCTAATTTATTAAATGAAAATAATATAAATTATGTACCTATTTGCAATAGTGACCTAACCATGAACTAAAATAAAACAGGACTAAATAGTTACAAATATACGTACAAATCCGGCCCCAGGTCTGCGCCGTGCGGCAAGGTGCCTAGAAGGCTGGCGGCATTGTCACGCAGGATGGCAATAGAGATCTGTTGGGCGAGATAGGCGCCAGCCCTTTGGTCACCTCACCAGTTGCCTCCACGAGCCGCTTTGCGAGCTCACTGAATAAAATATGTGCTCCGGGCCCCCAAGGCAACCAGTATTCATCAAACATGCAGCCAGTATCAATCGCTGCATATTTGCGCCGCTTGAGGTTTTCCGCTTTATTAGCAGCAGCCCCAGCTCTAACTGAAGCCCCTGAAAGATGGGACGGTGACAGGATCCACACATGTGGCGTCCCATACTAGGGGTCGTCCCAACTTCCAGGGAACGCGAGGGTCATGCTATCAGGCCTCTTGCCGTCATCCCTAGCTAGACCTGATGGTTCTAAAACCGCTGGGACTCCGCAGTGACGAGGGCTCGGCGCAAAATGTTATTTGGACTTGCATGTCGCAGTGAATTAAACTGTGTCTGACATTTTGAATTTATCAAATAACTATTTCTTTTCAGGATCCCTGACAACTCCTTCAAAGAAGTTCTTGTACTTTTGGATTAAAGTTGCAATAAAAATTGTTCTCATACATTCATTAGTCTTAAATGAAATTTGTAGGTACCTGTAAATTGTGAAAGCGTGTAAATATGAAAATAACGACGCAATAAATAATGAAAAATCTTTTTGTTGTGTATTTCATTTATTTCCTGAATGGTAATGAATCGCGGGAGAAATATTCATAGGTTCCTGTTCCCGATGGAGTTTCTTTTATACAAAGGGTTTAATACTGAACGTGTATTGACATAATATGCGCAATTCATCATGGGTAACTTTTTGTAGGTAGTAAAATATTCGAAAATATCGATGAATATTTAAGTTGCGCGTTGTAACTCTGAGTGAAATACATTCATTTAAAAAATGGTTTTAGTACTTAACTGATTAAGTAAAACCTTTCCTGACACTGATGTCAGGTACTAATTGGACCAATAATATCCAGGATAGTAGTCATTGGATTGTTATACGGAACAGACATATGACATGAGATAATCACACTATCGCATAATCGTTAGCATAGATATTCCCAATTTGCATGAAATCAATTCTAGATATACCGTATGCGTAAATCCGATCGCACAGTTGCCAGCAGACATATTTAAGCTAACAA
Source organism: Notocelia uddmanniana (assembly GCA_905163555.1). NCBI lineage: Eukaryota > Metazoa > Arthropoda > Insecta > Lepidoptera > Tortricidae > Notocelia > Notocelia uddmanniana. The sequence goes on from LR991057.1 coordinate 6,557,796, forward strand.
GCTGCTCACAATAATCTCGGCACGACTTTATTTCCACAAATCAATATTTAACAAACACTTTTTATTAAAAAAATAACCGATTTGTGGCTTTGGCAATCAAAAAGCCCCCAGGGAGAAAAATAACGATTTTTAACCTACAGCGAAATATGGCTTTGGCATTTTGTATTTTAATACGACTGGTGTAACACAGCCATGAGACATAGAGGTGCAATTTGGGGCAAGCGTCATGAAAGTGCGGTTATATTTCGCCATCTGTCAACATCGTTCTGCGGAGCTGTGATATTACTGTTTAGGGTTGCCACTACGAGGAACTACCGGTGCATTAGGTATATCTTTTTACAAACTTTAACAGCTACGATAGGCTATGCGGCTATCAAATGGCGGTCATCGAATCCCGGCACGTATCAATACAGTTTGCGGAACTTGAGTATACTTAAAATCCTTTAAATTGACCGAAATGTATCAAATTAGTGCGTTCAAAAAGCGACTTTAAAGTTTAAGTAAGAAGGTTCAAAATCTGATGGCGTGTTTTTTAAAGTTGGACATAAATGTTTTCAACTATACCTACGAAACGTTAACCAACGAGAGAGCCAGTTACTCTGAGTCTACTGAAACAATCTGACGTTGTACGTAATATGTAAGTATATATGTATAAATGTTTGTCCGACGATTATCAACGAAATAAAAAGGATCTGAAAATTCGATGTAATGACGACATGAGCCATCGGTCAAGGAAATTCCAAGATAAAAAGAAGAAGTTATAGTATTTGGCCGGCAAAGAGTACAAATCGAGTTCATGTTAATGAGTTTTCATACAGCTTACTTCCTGGACAGCTGCAGTTGCGGATGCGGCGCGTCTACGACCGGCGCGCGACCTGAGCTGCTATACCGCGAAATGAAAACGAACGAAGTTCAAATATCTCTCTTTCTCTCTCTCTCTGTCGCTCATATATGCAAGTACAACAGAGAGGAAGATATGCGAACTTCGTTCGTTTGCGTTTCGCGGTGGCGGTTCTGGCCCCAACCAGCGCTCCACCCACGGCTGCTGTGAGGTCAGAACTCGCTGTCGAATCACATGAAATGTAATGGATTTTTATACTTACTTCCTGGACAGTTGCTGCGATTTCCTGGACACTTCAATAATCGTCCAGGATCCTTTATTTTAGTTTGCCAAATGTAGAGATGTAATAGGAACATTACATAGCATTTTTGAGAAAAGTATGTTCCTTTCCCTTTAGCCAGCCCTAGCGTCCACGGTCACTCGTTTACGGCTGCGGTTATTGTCGGACGATTGTAAAGGTGTCCCGTGTCGCTATATGTCTTACAAACAGCAGGTAACGACTCTAATACATCCGTGACGTCGTGTGACATCCATCAGGGTTTAGTGCATGTTTCCCTAAACACATACAGGGTGTGGCCTGTAATAGAAGCAAAAAAATTTAACGGTACACTATTGAGCTATCCAGCAATTATTTCCAAATGGCTTTAATTAGAAAAATAAAGTATTTTTTGATTTTATTTTTCGCAAAGGTAGCTTATATGTGCTTTTTTACCCTGAAGAGCTAAATAAATAACTAATTATATAAAAAAGACAAAAAAATTATAAAAAATTAAAAAATCCCAAAAATATCCTTTGAAACCAAAAACGCGACAACGATTATGACTATTATGAGTCATATCATAACTTGAAGCAACTTCAAAATCAGCATTGACTCATCATCCTCCTAGCGTTATTCCCAGTACAGTTGCATCCTGAAGGACGCCTGGGGTCCGCTACCTAATCCCAAGAATTGGCGTAGGCACTAGTTTTTCCGGAAGCGACTGCCATCTGACCTTCCAACCCGAGGGGGAAACTAGACCATATTGGAATTAGGCTTGTCAAGTGAGTGGGCAACTTGACTGTTAGAGGTTCTCAAGCCGCCCGGAGGCCTCTAACTTGGCTTAACGACTGCTATCATAGACAGCAACCGGGATCAACGGCTTAACGTGCCTTCCAAAGCACGGGAGCGCTCAGTTAGTAACCACTCAAAGCGGTCACCCATCCAAGGACTGACCTCGCCCGACATTGCTTAACCTCGCATACCGCACGCGGTACGCGGGCGCCGCTGGGCCACGAACGCTCCTATAATCTCTGGGTGCCAAGATCCATTACTGGGAGGTCATAACTTTAGATCAAAATTTCTCCTAATTGAAAAATGTATTTTTTTTTGGACACAAGAGGTTACTCTAGATGCTCTAAGGAAGCGTCCTTTAAATTTATTGCTCCTATTACAGGCTACACCCTGTATATATTTTTATACATGCTAAAGCTGTGGCAATTAAGCCATATGATCTGCCTGATGGCAAGCAGACCTATGGACGCTAACGACTCAAAAAAAACCTGCCAAGTGCGAGTCGGACTCGCGCACCGAGGGTTCCGTAAAATATTTCTATTATATGATGTAACTAAAAAATACGGTTTTCGCAATTTTTCCTCCATTTGTGCTATAAGACGTTGCTTCGTATCTAATTTCAAGATTCTGAGTTCACGGGAAGTACCCTGTAGGTTTTGGTTCCCTTGCGAGTGTCGAAAAAATTTGCTTTTTTAAATTAGAAGTTTGATTTTTTCACACCTCCAAGAGACAGTAGACCTGAGTATATCTGATATAAATTCCAGATTAATACCTCTAGACGTTCCTGAGAAAATGGGTCTTGAACGACAGACAGACGGACGGACGGACGGACAACAAAGTGATTCTATAAGGGTTCCATTTTTTTCCTTTCGAGGTACGGAACCGTAAAAAAATCATAGGAGTGTATTAAAATATAAAGAGAAGGGTTAATCACGTCTTAAGGTCGAATATTGCTGGACATTTTTCAAACCGGTTATCGGTCCTTCCTTAATCAATTGAATCATGAGTACCTAATCGTCTAGTTTTACGAAAATCTGACTTCTAACCCAGAGGGATAAGTAGACATTGAATGAAGGAAAGTTCATTCACAAGAACATAATGCTATGGTACGTTCACAGACTTTAATTGTTGAGCCATTTAGAGCTCACTTTATACTGGACACTTTATAGCTAACTATGATGCCCAGTATGAAGTGAGCTCTAAATGGCTCAACAATTAAAGTCTGTCCGCCTTATTCATAAACGTCCATCAAGCCTATATTAGTTAACAAGCCGCTAAAGTTGGTTTGTCCTTATCTGTCACTTTGACATTTATGTTTGTGAGAATGGGACAAAACAAATTTTTGTTAACAGAGGTTTGTTAAGTTTTATGAATAAGGGTGTGTGAGTGTACAGCAGATGTTATTAAGTATACATTGTTGACCTTTAATATATTCGGCTTTGAGGGTTGTACCATGTTTCGCAGTCAAATTTTCATAGATGTATTAAAACGCAGAAAGAATTATTCATTTCATAGAAAGCTTTTTTTTAAAGGGTCGCAGTTCTAACCTAGCCTACTTTTCTGGCAGACCTACATAAATTAGTTCTACGCAATGACCTAAAAAGCCTACCTAGAAAGTTAACGGTTTCGGAAAAAAAGGCTTTCTATGAAATGAAGTTCTGCGAATCCATACATCTATGAAACTTTTGCCTGCGAAATAAGGCATCACGGGCTTTGAGGCATGTGATTTTTTTATCATAATATGACTAAGGCATGCATGTCAAAAATACATTGCGTGCATATATTCTTCATTTATTAATCATTATTGGGATACTTGTGTGATTAGACCGCTTTCCCTTTACCGGAAAACTACTGTTAACTATGAAATTATATTTAGTATGTACCTACCTATATAATTTTGTTGAAAAACCAAGAGATTTGAACCGGGATTCGACCCTACGACCTCCGGATTGAAATCCCGTGCTAACGCTCGGCGACAAAGGCAAAAAAGTGTGAATAAAATGCTAAAATAATCAACTACGTTATTACAAGAAACATACGAGGCTTGCACTGAAAGTGGCGGGAATCGAATACTTATTAATTTATTTTTAACATGTATTATACCTTTTTATAATCTCTGAAGTTTCCTTATCTCAACACACTGGCCACTTAGAAAAAAAAAAGTATGGTTCGGTTTCAATTGTTTATTGAAGTCGTCGAGTCACTGCTTAAAATGGAATTGTGCCGTGAAAATTTCAGAGCTATGATTTATTATGACTTTAAAAGTGGACTAACACAAAAACAATGTGAAGAGCGGATGGTTGCTGCTTTTAATATTGAAGCTCCTTCAAAGACTACAATATATAGGTGGTATTCAGAATTTCAACGTGGCCGTGTATCCCTCACCGACGAAGTGCGTGAAGGTCGACCAAAATCGGCAGTCACGCAAGAAAACGTCGATGTTGTGCGTCGTCTGATAAATGAAGACCGACATGTGACATATCGGGAAATTCAAGAGCACCTGGGTATTGGAATGAGTCAAATACAAATTATTTTAAAAGAAGAATTAGGCGTGAAAAAGTTATTTTCCCGTTGGATACCTCACCTATTGTCTGACGAGCAGAAAATAGTCCGTGTCAATTGGTGCCGCAAAACTTTGAAAAGATTTAACAAGGGACGCTCAAATGCTGTTTTTAGCATAGTATCAGGTGACGAGTCGTGGATATACGCTTATGAGCCTGAAACTAAAAACCAATCCCGAGTATGGGTCTTCGAAGACGAGCTCAAACCCACAAAAGTTGTTCGTTCTCGCAGTACGGCTAAGAAGATGGTGGCTACGTTTATCTCTAAATCTGGTCACGTAGCTACTGTGGCTCTTGAGGATCGTAGAACAGTCAATGCTGATTGGTACACCACTATTTGTTTGCCGAACGTCTTTGCTGAACTCCGAAAAACAAACCCTAGTCGTCGCATCATCCTTCACCACGACAACGCCAGCCCACACACCGCTCGGACAACAACTGAGTACCTGGACGGTGAAAAAGTCGAAATATTGGACCACCCTCCATATAGCCCTGACTTAAGTCCCAACGACTTTTTTACATTCCCCAGAATCAAGGACAAACTGCGTGGTCAGCGGTTTCAGACGCCAGAAGAAGCAGTGGAGGCCTATAAAATAGCCATTTTGTCGACCCCTACTTCAGAGTTCAAAAAGTGCTTTATGGACTGGTTTGAACGCATGCATAAGTGCATGAAATACAAAGGAGAATATTTTGAAAAACAATAAAAATAAATAAACTCACTTATACTGCATATTTTCTTCTATTCCCGAAACTTTCAGTTTTACCCTCGTAGTACCTAGTAAAAAAACATTTTAGTAATATATTTAAAATGTCGTTTTGCCCGGTCCAGCAATTTAGAATATCTGTCGTAATTATTTCGCGGTTGGGAGGATTTCCGCTGATATTTTTTATTCCTTTCATGGAAATCACCGAGTCGTGGTTTGACGATAAGAATTCTGCTTAAGTTGAATTCATCTTAAGTCACAAGATAGGGCGGTATCATTGAAATAATAATGTTTTGTGATCACTTAAAATTTAATATGCATTAGTACGTATATAGTCACGGATTAACCTCGGCTCCTCACTGATCCCACATAAAGCGTCCTCCTGTGCCGCAGCGGACGGGGAATCAACGAGAGAGATACAAATTTCGTCAGTCATCTCGTCGTTAAGAGGAATCTCAAACGATAACTTGGAATTCTTGAGAGCTGTATCATGGAGCTTCGTATACTTCAGCTACGGTTCCATTGGTGAGTTGAGCAGGAGTATCCTCCTACGCACAAAGAAGAAAAAAAACAGTTACCTCCTCCCGACTGAGAATTTATCAAATAAGCAAATGTAAGCTGATTTTTTTCAACACAAAAACTTCTCAAGATAGTCATTACCTATATAATTATAAAAACCTAATCATCTTAAAAAAAACTTAAATAAATGCTAAGAGGACAATCTAATACAAATCGACTAGCTCCTTAGTAAGCTCAATAAGGCTTTTGCTTCGTTGAAAACTTTCAAGAATATTCAGAATAGAAACAAATATTCATGCTAGTCATGGGAATATTTGCCTTGACCAGGATTCTGGGTAAACAGTGTCAATAACTTCTAAAACCTAGTAGTCAAAACTTTAAATTCTGAAGCTAACAATCCCAGGGAAAAATATTGAAGTTTGCTCCCTTTCATAGTACAGAAAGTCACAAAAGTACCAGAAGATAATTGTTACTGCAATGTTGGAGTTTCTCGAATCCAGGAAACGTGGAAAGTTTTACTGGACTCTTTTAAACTTTTACTCAGATTCTCAGATTTGTATTCATCGATGGGATTCAGACTGAACTGGTTGCATCTAACGGTTGTAAGTACAAATAATAGGGTTTTGAGTATTAATTTTATACTACAAAATTTTGAATGAATTGTATGATCGTGTGATGTTATTAACCCCCGACGCGGAACGCAAAATAAGTGTAGCTAAGGGTAAGTTTAACATGTTTACCTGTGTATGTGTGTGTCTGTTTGTGGCATCGTAGCTCTTAAACGTGTGAAATGATTTGAATGCGTTTTTTTATTTGAAAGCAGGTTTTCCGGTGATGATCCTGCGATACGTTCTATTAAAATCGGTTTAGCCGTATTCGAGATATTGATCTTTGAAATAAAAAGGTCGGAGGTTTTTCAACTTTTATTTACAGGCTGTTTTTATTGATTTCCGTTCCTTCAAGCATATAGCCGTGTTAAAATTCAAGAAAAAAATATTTTTTCCATTTTCATACAAAATAATTAATAATATCACCAAGGGTGAATGAAAAACGACCGTAAGAGTTAACGTGAAGTTAAGCAAAACTTAATGTCAAGTATGACAATTCGGAATTCGAATAACATGCACGTCAACATTGTTTAATTGTGAAGCATCTCTTATACTATACCAGGGGAGTTAATTAACGAAAACGAATTCTTGAATCCTTCGAAAAGCAACATACATATGTACTGTACCTCGTTATTCAGTCGCGCAAATTAGTAACAAAATGCACCGATAGATGGCTGCCGTATACAGGTATAGTCAAGGAATAGAATTCCCTACCCAGTAAGCAAATTTTTTCTTTGAATTTCTATACAGTTTAACAGGACTGGGCCACAAATTATATCCGTTGACTGTGCAGCCCTACAGGGCTGTACCCATGGCGTTCGAACTCTCGGCGTGCGATTTCTATTGAGATTTGCATATCAGTGAGGAAATAGTTGAGCTAAATAGTATACGTTGACCATCTTATTGTACACTATTTGATGCAAATAAATGACTTATTACTTACCTTACCGCGCTTCTTCGTCTGATACCTGCTGGTGTATGTTTATATGTATCAAATTTAACCAAGACACTATTCATTTCAAAGTTTTAGGTCAAAAATCGGGTCAAAGTAAGGAATTAGGAGCTCAATGCTCCGGGACACCCTACGATCGGTTCGCATTTTGTATCATTTTGTGTTTTTTTTAATAATCCTATTGTATGACGTTGGTTCTCAAAAATCACGGTTCATCACGGAAAATTGAAATTTAAGTTACTGGACTTTACTTACTGCGCGTCTTAGCTGAGACGATCAAAACTCCTAGATTTTATACAATATTCATATTTTGTGACTTTCGAAGCGAAAGGGAGTAACGATTTCTGGTAAGTTTTCTTAAAAGGAATATCGTCGTACGTGCAATGTACATGAATGCTTGTCTAGTTCAAAATCAATGAAGAAGAGATTTAGATGCCAAAGTAAGCCCCGGTCTTCTCTAGGACCCAAACGGGAAAACTATAGGCTGATGTTTTTCCCTTGATAAAAAAGGGCTGGTCACAAGATCAACAAAATTATACAGAAAAGAAATACTTTTTTACAGCTAACTCCGTTAAATATACATGAACTTTGCTTCATCCGATATACTCGTAGGTATACGAACATAGTGTCTTAAGAGATTGCTGTCAAACGTCAAACCTAACTGCTCTCTCAGCCTCGCTCCTAACACACTCTATCAGCACGTGTCACGTCTTCAACAGCTCCATACACATTGTAATTTGATGATAGGACTTTGCTCATCATAAAAGCAAATTTCTTTGATGGAATGTGGCCGGAACGTAACCAGAGTGCAGTTTAGTTTATTTTTAGTATATGGTGTCTGGTAAATCTAAGGACAATACAAAACTAGCGGCTGAATGGTTTTAAATCAAATACTTCTCTCTCTAGAACGCAAAAGGATCATAATAAATAGGCAATATGTTCGAACTTTTACATTTTGGATGAGTGATGATGGTCTAACATCCGGTATTTTAAGTAAAATATTTCCGCATTTTGTTATTTGAAGTTACGATTACGTGATAGGTAACATACCTATATATATATATATGGATAGATATTCTTACAGGAGTTGCGTAGCTTAAACCTGGACTGAACCTGTTATCACACACCAATCCCTAAATCAGGCAACCTTTTATGTGTACAACTTTTGCCCAGGCAACCCAACACTGTTCATTTAATGCAACAGTTTATCAAATAAAAAGAAGAAATATATCACTTAGTAGTCCAGACCATAGTAGTCCAGACCAACGGTAGGCAACCCGTGTTTATGCAATTCCTTTGTCATAATTTTCATCTACGACTTGATGTTTACGAATAGACCATGACCTAAATAAGCTAATAAATATTGATTTTAACAGGTTTATTGTATCTGAAACCGTTTCTTGTTAGGTATGTATAGCCGATAAGTATGTCTTCATTCTAGTTTACTCATAAGTTTTAGAAATAAAAACTCTTAATTGATGACGTTCGTAGCTTGCACCGCATCCTGGTCTAAATTACTCGTATTACTTTTAAAAAGCTCAGACTGAAAATGGCTGCTATAATATATGCTGCGACTTCCATATTACAAGCGTCGTATTTGTCAACCGCGTTCGCTTTGATGTAAGCCACAGTACTTAAACAGAGATAAGTAAGTATACATACACACATAATACAGACATAGCGAGTAGATACGTCTGCCAGTCGAGGTTACTTTTATTCCCCTTGCTACGCCTGAATCACAATCATATCAAAGAGCATGTTTTAGAGGATTTGTATCTACCATACATTAAAGTAGAATTGACTCAACTCGCGTCAACCACCGGTTGGCGTTTGCGGCAGCATATAACAGCCGATTCCGCGAGTCGGCGAGTGGAATCGATTTAAGCATATTCGTCAATATTATAATTATGTTAGAAGCAAACTCGAGTATGCATCACAAATATGGAATCCTCGCTATTGTACTTACATTGATAGGTTAGAACGAATAAAAAAAAACACATTAAGTACCTTTGTTTTAAATTGAAAACCCCTTATAGGTCCTCCGACTATATAAATATATGCAAAAAGCATCATCTCATTCCTTTGTGTAAACGCCGTGATATTGCAGATATTATTTACATGCTAAACATTACTAACGGCAATGTCGATTGCCTAGAATTATTAGCTGAAATTTCTTTCACTACTCCATCCAGATCTAAAAGGTGTTATCTTCCCCTTGCAATTCCTCTCGCTGCGCGGAACTATAGACAAAATAGTTTTTGATACGAGCTGATAAAAGCCTTAATAAAGTAACGAAGGAGCATGGCATTGATATTTTCAATAGTAACATCCAAATTGTGCGGCGTAACCTGACGGAGGATTTTTTTAAATGAGCGTGCCTTGGACAGATTATAGTGTAATTTAATATAATAGTTTATTTAAGTTTATTATATTACCACTGCATTATTTGCCTTGTGTGATGAAGTGTTTATTGCTAATCACCATCTGTTGTTATGTTTATGTCAAAGTGTTGTTTTGGAACTAATGTAGTTTAAGCAGCTGTTGGATCTCCAAATATATAAATAAATAAATATTAATCGAGTTGGCTCAACTTCCCGAGTCTCCTCAACGCCGCTGCCATGAGATTCCAATCGAGTGTAGGTACAGTAGATACCACCACCACCACCATATCAGCCGAAAGACGTCCACTGCTGGACATAGGCCTCCCTCATTTCATGGGGGGTAAATTCCATAATCGCCACGCTTGGCATGCGGGTTGGTGATCGCAGTATCTCCACCGCACTTCACGGATGCTGCTGCCCATCCTCCGGTGGTCTTGGGCGTAGTTTTAGGACATACCCGGGTCCCGGGTCCGGGTACAATAGATACGTCAACCGGCAATGTGGAGTCGGAGAGTTGATGCGAGTCTCGATCGACTTTGATTCGAATTGACTCCTTTAGAGATTCTGATACGAGATATTGTATTCAGACGACTCGACTCGCCCATTGCTACCATGGATCGTTAGTAAAATTGTATTGCTGATTCACGATCCATGCGAATCTCAAAACTAATTCAAGTCGAATTCATATTTTTGTGTTGTGACGTGTCTTTTAGGGATAGAGATATCGTTGTCACACATTAATAACGTTAAAAAAGAAACTTTTACTTCTTGTAAAAAGTGCGGAGCATATGAGTTCATGCTAGCACTAGCAAATAAACAATTATTATAATTCATTGACGCACTACACAGTATCACATTAGTACATGTAGACACAGTGTGACATGCAGCCTGTCCGCTATCATGCGTCGGACGGTGTACTGCCTCGTAGGCTTGCAACCGGCGCAGCAGGGATGCAGCAGCGCCCCGCATGTGGTCGAGTAGAAACAGTAGACGCGCGCGTACGCAAACATCCCTGACGCGCTACAGTAGCGAGGCAGGCCCCATCAGCGCCCGGAACTCATTATTATATTCATTACATTGCAACCTAAGGTAAGACTGTTATTAACAGTATGGGATCACAGAGCATCATGTCAGGATAAGTATGAAACCGGCTTTACTGTCTAAAAATATCAAGGGGACTTGGGAAGTAGTAATGACACCGAAGACTGCTGGCCGTTTTAATTTATTTTTCAACATAATATTAGACTTATTATTATCACCATCATATCAGCCGAAGGACGTCCACTGGTGAACATAGCCCTCCCACAAAGAGTGGCACAATAAACGGCCCTTCGCCACCCGCATCGTCCGGTCCGGACTCCCGTAATCAAATCACGTAACTTTTCGAAAGTACGATAGGTAAATCTGTCATTGTTACGATGGGAAACGACATTTAGGTCTATCTTACGCACGCTCAAAAACGTTGTGTAACTACCCCGAGGTCATCAGTCCACCTTGTGGGGAGTGCATCTCACTGTACGTGGTCGCTACTCGAGAACCAATTGTTTGTTTTGTTGTCGAGAAAGAATTGTGGAAGACGTCTACCACGTTACAATGGAATGTGGGCTAGGCGATACCTAGCGACGTCTGCTTAATATAAATAAGTACGATCTCGGTAGGATAAATAGCATTTTAGCTTGTCCGACCTCAGAAGAGGCGGAGTTATTATATAATTTAGTTAAGTCTATATTAATACTAAGGAATGTTTAGTGTAAGAGAGCCACTATGAGGGTGGCATTTGTAAAACCCTCGTTAAATAAATAAAGATTAAAAAAAAAAAAACGGCCATCGGTTCTACGTGAAATGTGCCTTATGTGCCCTATTAAACTTGTTGGCGTATCATAATTGGCATAAGGGCTGTGGCAAACCCAATAGAGCGTGGTTTGACTATTCGAGTACTAGATCCTCTGCCGCCAGTGTGTGCAAGCTAAAACATCGCACGAGCCCACGTTTTCCACACTGACCTGTCCGCCGCGGGCCTTATATGTAACATATGGGAAGCGTGTGCCCCTCAAGTCACATGCTCCATCTCAAAGTCAACAAGACCGTATAAGTTGGTGGTGGATCATTCAGTTTACAAAGTTATGTATTTGTAAATAACGCGCTGTTGGCAAGGAGCTTAGGGAACAACTGGAAATAATATGCCCACAGATGACGACAATACTGTCCTTCAAGAAATATATATATATATATATATGTATTATTTATTTGCGGTAGTTATTTGTCTGGATTAGTTCGTCCGCATTTCCAGATACAAAATCTTCGGTTATCCCGAATCCAGGACCGGATTTCCATTTGCAATTTGATAGAACATTTATTACATATATCACTAGCGACCCGCCCCGGCTTCGCACGGGTCTATATCCCTGCATATTAAATCTGTAATACTAATATCTTCAAAAATATTCATTTAAATTACACGCTGTACCTACAGGGCGATATTGATCTATATTACATGCACGATGTATTTAAGTTACTTATTTGGATAAAGATGGATGCTGTATTGCTTCGTAAATAAGCCAGTATTTCTCGTAAAAAGTAAAAGATATAAAATGGTTATTGCGGGTGATCCCTAAGAGATAGACATACTTGTAGTGGACTTTTTTGTAGACCTTTTCATGGTGTAGAATACTCTATACTAGTACATTATTTTGATCTATCTCGTAGAGTTCAGCCAGCGTTTGCAATGTAAGCGCAAAAAAAAATTGTTTATTTATCAGTCTTTTTCTCGTATATTATGCATGTATTAAACATATAAAAACCTTTCTCTTGCATCACACTATCTATTGAAAAAAAACCGCATAAAAATCAATTGCTTAGTTTTTAAAAATTTCAGCATACATAGGGATAGACAGAGCGAAGCAACTTTGTTTTATACTATGTAGTGATTTCCATGTACCATTTCCATCAACATAGAATATTAGAGACATCAAATCAGGGATTTAAGAGTCCGCAGTAAGCTCGGTTGTCGATACAAACGTAGTTACGTTCTCATTTTAAAACGCCATGCTAGAATAACATGAAACTTTGTATACACATTGGGATCCGGCATATCTAGATTGGAAATTTGTTTCTGTTGCTTGAAATTATAATGGAGAAAAAATACAGCGATTATTGAGGTTTTCATACAAGATGTACAAACTTAAAACTTCGCTGTATTTTTTTTCTATTACAATTTTTAGCAACAGAAACCAATTTCCGACCTAGATATGGCGGCTCCCATTGTGTATACAAAGTTTCATGTTACTCTAGCAAGGCGTTTTAAAATGAGAGCGTAACTACGTTTGTATGGAGAATCGAGATCAGCCGAGCGTCCTGGCGACGCTTAAACTATGTCCCTTTCCGTCAAATATTGTGGATGAAATATTGGCCCAACATGTTTTTATCCATCGTCTCTGATTCAAATTACGTGATTTACTTTAGAGTACACAAAATGCTGTTTACATAAGTCATAATATTTTATTCAAAATAGAAACATAAAGAATACTTTTTGAATGTCAATAATTACAATTATAGAATAGATTCATCCTGATGTGGAGTCGTTACGTAAATTACAATGTGAATAATATAATTCATTCATGAGGTTTCATAAACAATATCTTTAGCTCCTTATAATAGCACTTAACTAATAGCGGGAACGTCGCTAATTGGAGGTATAACATTTGTCCATACATCTTTGTCTAGCAAATACTCATCTAATTTATAGTAGGCTCTATTACTTAGTGTTTGTTTTACAATCATCTTAAATTTATTTTCTGGCATATTTGTAATGGCTTTAGGTAACTTATTATAACAAAGTGTACAGAATCCCATAAACGACTTCTCAACTTTTTTTAGTCTAGTACTTACTGCTATCAATTTATCTTTATTTCTCGTATTGTATTTTTGAACGTCACATTTTTTACGAAACAAAGTAATATTTTTTCTTACATACATTATGTTTTCATAAATGTACTGACAAGGCAAGGTTAATATATTAATAGATTTGAATAATTCCCTAAGAGAGTCACGGCTTTTTACCCACGACGATTAGTCCGTATATTGCACGAAATGTCCGTTTTTGTAAGATGAATATGGACTGAATATCAGCTGCTCTGCCCCACAGTAATATTCCATAACACATGATACTATGGAAGTAGCTGAAGTAGCCGAGCCTTGCCGTAGCTACGTCGGTTAGTTGTCTTATTTTTTATAGCATATTCCGCGGAACTGAGCCTTTTTGATAGTGCTATAATATGAGGACTCCATTGCAGCTTGGAATCAACCGTGATTCCCAAGACGGCGTGTTGGACGTTGACTAACTCCTGGTTATCAATCGTTAAGCCTTGTATGCTGCTGCTGACGTACTCATATAAAAATACAACTGTGTCGTGAAAAGAAGCGAGGTCAGTAAACTCTGGCAATATATTCACTATTTAAATAGGGTTACGAATATATAGCCGTACCTGCACGTACTCGTACTTGGCGTAATGCTTCCACAAAAGGGGAATTAGTTGATGTGTGGATCGGATGATATTTTTGCCTTAAACAAATGAATCCCACGCGATGGCATTACGCATCGCCCGCCAACGCACACGGAAAATACACGTCCAATGCGGTAAGTATATTTTCTCTCCCTAAATCCACAGCAAGACAAGCGTAAAGCCATTCTGTTATGCGGGTTCCGTGTAAGGAAACTATTTTTTATAATTGTAGAGATAAACATTATTTTTATCAAGACGAGTCTGCTCGCCAAGGATGTTGCGACACATCCGAAATGTGGAGTAACCTCAAAGAGTAATTTGGACGACATCAGCGACACCTTAGTAAAATATAAAATACCGCATACAAATTTCGACACGGTAAGTTAGGATGTAGCTTATACTTTTCTGGAAATGCGAAAGTTCATCATCAGTATCTTATTCAGCATCGCTCAAAACGCCGTGCTTCGCAATCAGAACATGGGGCTGAACGAACATAATCATCATCAACAAATATATTTATGTACAAACTACTGCTTGGCCCAGGTCTTCTCTCATAAATTACAGGCAACGGGCATTATTTAGTTCCCATGCTGGCGGAACACATTTGGAGAACAAAGCGTTATTCATACCTTTCTTTTAAATAAAATCGACCGCTCGGTTAGAGCGCTCGTGGCCCAGCGGCGCCCGCGTAACGCGTGCGATATGCGAGGTTAAACAATGTGGGCGCAGGTCAGTTCTTGGATGGGTGACCGCTTTGAGTGGTTACTAACTAAGCGCTCTCGTGCTTTGGAAGGCACGTTAAGCCATTGATCCGGGCTGCTGTCTACGACAGCAGTCGTTAAACCAAGTTAGAGGCCTTCGGACGGCTTGAGAACTTCTAGCAGTCAAGTTGCCCACTCACTTGACAAAGGGGGGGTCGAAGTTGCACTACGTCCGCAGGGAGTACCCACCGTTACCCTACACGTGGTGGTGCTAAAATTGGCAAAAAAGTGGCTACCGTACTTGTCTTCTCGAAAATCTCACGGTTTTAAAATAAATGCCATACGATTAAATAAATAAATAAAATCGACCAAGAGCATCATGCTCAATGTAGGGTTCCGTAGTTGCCCAAAGCTCGCCTTTAAAAAAATCAATAACAAGCAAAAGGGAATAGTTTCGCAGCGTTTCATACGTCTTTTACTATGAACGGAAGACTTTTTTACGATCACTCAAAAAAAAGGCTTAACTGATCATGTCCGTTATAGATTTCTTCGGTAGTCTTTATTAAGCTTTACTTTCATGATTTATTCATATATTTTGGACCCATAGTTCAAAAGTTAGAGGTCCACGCCATGGGCAATATATTTTTTTTTTATGACATAGGTGGCAAACGAGCAGACGAATCGCCTGATGGTAAGCGATTAGCGCCGCCCATGGACACTCGCAATACCAGAGGGGTTGTAAGTGCGTTGCCGGCCTTTAAGATGGGAGTACGCTCTTTAATATTTCCGGAAACATTCACTTTATGAAAAAAAAATTCATGAAGACCTATATTCATTTTGAAAGACCTACCCAACAACACCCCACACCATAGTGTTGAAGCAAAAAAACATCCCCACTTTATGCGTAGGGGAGGTACCCTTAAATCATTCTTTTTAGATATTATTTTACGTCTTTGTCAGTTATACTGATTTATATATTCATACCAAATTTCAGCTTTCTATCACTTATAATCACAGAACAAAGCCTTGGACAGACAGACGGATATTGGTGAAACTAAAAGGGTTCCTAGTTGACTGTGGAACCCTAAAAAGGAGCCATAGTTGCCCTTAAATTAGGGTTTAAAGTGCTATTTCTCTCTTCGCAATTGAGCTGTGTAAAGAAGAAGTATGAGCAACTCGGTAGCAAAATTTATTTCCGTGTTAGGTGTAAACACTGACTTTAGAATCTTTCGCTTCGCTCAGATTCAAGATCTACGGAAGTGTGTCAAGCAAAGTTCGAGTACAGGTGAGCAGCACCCGTGTGTTATTTATACGAGCTATTGAAGCCACTTTTGTACCCTTAATAACTCAAAATGTTATTAACATAAACATAAGAGATTTGGTTATTTATTTTAATTTCATAAATACAGTTCAAACGGCTAATGCGATATTAACGTTTATAAATATTTTTACAGTACAATATGGTGCTACTTTACTGCTACTTTAGTGCGGTAATCAACAGATTACGTGCATATGTCGAAACTTTACAGAGCCATATATACTGTAAAACGTTGTACGACGTTGTACTTTGGGACCCGGGTATGTCCTAAAACTACGACCAAGACCACCGGGTAATGGGCAGCAGCATTCCTAGAGTCCGGTGGAGATACTGCGATCGCCAACCCGAATGCCAAGCATGGCGATTATGGCATTTACCCCCCAAAAATTGGGGAAGGCCTATGTCTAGCAGTGGACGTCCTAGGGCTGATATGGTGGTGGTGGTGGTTGTACGATACACTCGTGAATAGGTAATTCGCAACTTGTGTCGATTTAAAATACCCCCTTCGGTCGTGTTTTAATTTATCACCACTCTTTACGAATTTCCTGTTCTCTGCACTTGTATCGTAATGTACTATCACCTCACCAGCTCTGAAAGTCTTACTTAATAGTTCAAAATCTGCGCCCAAAAGCCCATAATCACCCGCTAGTGGATAAAGTAGTTTTGAAATTCG
Organism: Notocelia uddmanniana; assembly: GCA_905163555.1. Taxonomy (NCBI): domain Eukaryota; kingdom Metazoa; phylum Arthropoda; class Insecta; order Lepidoptera; family Tortricidae; genus Notocelia; species Notocelia uddmanniana. The sequence continues at coordinate 6,574,607 of LR991057.1, forward strand.
GACGTGGCGCTGGCGCACTATCATGAGTTCCGACTTTTTATATAAAGTAGAACGAAATATCATTACTAGGCGTTTAGAAATAGATATGATCTAATAAATATGGAGGGACAATCTTCCACAAATCGACCCAGTCCCAAATTAAGCAAAGCTGCTACCATGGGTAATAAACGACGATATATAGATACATAGAAAACACGCTTAAATACATAGAAAATATCCAACACTCAGGAACAAATATTCGTGCTAAATATAAACAAATAATGCCCTGACCCGGATTCGAACCCGGGACCTTCGGCTTCGTAGGAAGGGTCATTAACTCATTTCCAACTAAGCCAAAGCCGTCGTCATACAGTTTATTTTCTTTAATGATAATATGAAATTAATAATACTTATTCTAGCAAAATTTTATAATATTTAACAATAATGTAGGTGCTTTTAGTTAAAATATGAATAAATAACTTTGACATGTATTTTACGGATTCCAAATTATACCAACGCTTTGTGCAAATTCATTAATTCATTGAAAAAGTTTTAATTTAAATTGGAGGAGTTTGTACTACGTATGACTTTATTAAACAGATTTCAGGATTATATACAGAACTTAATACACATTTAGATCTAAATTTGTTTGTCGGCGGAGTTGACAACTAACCACGCTATATTCTTAATAATTAACTTCTTATAACAGTCTTGCCGTAAATATATAATTTTGGTTCCTTGAGATACAATCTGCTTTTGCGGAATCCTAAAAGCGGGGAAGGAATTCTTTAGTCACGTACATACTAGCTGTAGTTCCTGTAAACAGACGTAAAAGTGACATTAAACGGAAGTTCGTTTTAACTTATCATTTCCGGACGCATTTTCTACTCCAGTCTTGTTTTACTGTTTGCATTATTGTAACTTTTCTGTAGACTCAAATACAATAAAATTGTTTACTCTTCTATGTTATTCTGAATACGTAAGTCAACAGTTGGCCAAGACGATGGTTTTCCACTTTTGCTTTCTCAATAATATCAATGGCCTTTTGACTGTATTACAAACAGGCAGTGTCAAGCAAGGAGACAACGTCTCTTGAGGCTGTGTAAGGCAATGTGGAAGCACCATACGGAACCGCAAGCTAGGCCGCAAGTTTACCCGTGGCGAACACGTGACATATCTCTTGGCTTGGTTGGCTTATTTATCTGCAAGAATCGCAAGTCATGTTGAAGGGCGCACACGCAAAAATGTCACGTTATTTGAAACGCCATTTTGACCAGACGAGGCAATATATATAGGATTGATTTTCAGATATATGATTGTTGACTATATCATTGCTTCGCTGACTAGAGCTGAAACATGATTTTCTTACATCTAACAAGATTACATCTTAGGCCTTGTCATCGCTTTCGATCAGGTGAAACTAAATCCCAATCACTAGTAAAAAATGATTGCTTAAAAATCTGTCTATCGGAAATAATTCATAGTGGAGTTTTTTTTCAGTTTTTTAGTCAGCCTACTTAAACAATTACCAAACACCTTACCTCATCGAACTTCACAAAGTTAGACAACACTTTTCGACCCATAGTTTATTTATTTGTTTATTGAATACAATGTCATTTACAGCGTACACTAAACACAACAAAGAAATATAATTGAAATACATCGGACTAACAACAATTAAAGTACAATTAATAAAAAAAACAGTGTTAATTATAGTCAATACTTAAAACTATATTGTGATAATATGGGGGCCACAATAGCCTACAGGTAGCAGCCGTGGCTAAAAATCTCGGCTCAGGAGTCGAAAACAGGTCTAGGGATTGGTCTTGATCCAGTATATTATTGAGTAACCGTAGATCGCGGTTGAGGGTTGAGTTACAAAGATTAGTATTCGCGCTCGGACGGCTGAAGAGGGGCAATTTACGTTTACGAAGATTATGCCTTGACACTGGAGGAACATTTAATGATACCTGTGAATAGGTAGCAGTTGGTCAAAATTCCTCTCACTAAGCGAAGAGAGAAGCGTAGATAGTATCAAATTCTTATTTTTTTTAATACCACGTCGGTGGCAAACAAGCGTACAAACCGCTTGATAGTAAGCGGTCACCGCAGCCTATGGACGCCTGTATCTCCAGGGGTGTCACATGTTCTTTGCCGACCCTTTAAAAATGTATACACTCCTGTTTGGAAGAACCCCATACTTTGTAATACAGCGCATCCTCGAGAATTCTGGCGACCTTACTCACCACAAGAAATACAACACCGCATATACCCTATCTATCTATCTACCTAAGACCTTCACCAAATTTATATGGGACCAAATTGGAGGTACCTGCTTTGAAAACAAAAGAATTATCAAAATAGGCCGACGTGGTCAAGAGTTATCGGGGAACATACATACATAAAAAAAAAACAAACATGCAGACTAACTGAGAACCTCCTTCCTTCTATTGAAATCGGTAAAAAAAAAACGCAAATCGTTTCGTTGTTACTATATTGTCCTACCTATCTGTTGTGAGTCGAATAATCGCAGTCGACTCGAGGCACCAAGCTAATTATGCGGGCACACGCATACTTGAACATCGCGACTAACTTCTTCGTAAAGTGGTTATTTAATAAAGAAAGTTGATGCATTGATCCTTGACATCGTCTCCATTATTCTGTGGCTTTTGTCGCTTAGGAATAACTTTGCTTAACTTTTCTTTATTAAAATTTAAATTGTCAAAGAATTCCGTGTAAGCGTGGAAGGAGAATCAAATTTTAATACAATCATTTTAACATCAGCTAATTATTTAGATTGGGGTAAGACCAAAAGTGCAGAGACTGCAGAGAAATACAATACTTTTAAAAATCGTAAAAAGTGATTACAAATGTGTGCATTAAAAGATAAACTGCCAAATAGGTGTTAAGGTTGCGAGAAGCATATTTTGTAAAAACCGCAAAACTTAATATACATCTGATTATAATTATGTTGTTAGGGTATTCAAAACAATATACAGGCTGGTTCTTCGTGATTGACTAGAATTAAGTGCAATATGCTAAATGTAATAAATGTAACTAGTACAATATACATACACTACACGCAAAACGACCACTAAAATGAAACTTTTAAATTGCGCAATATGCCAAATATACACATGGAAAAATGTACCTACAACATACCAATCACGTTTGTTGGACGATTTTACACAAATCAATCCCAAACTAAGCAAAGTTTGTGCTATGGGTAATAGAGGACGATGATATACATACTTATATAGATAAATACTTTATATATATAGAAAACATCCAAAACCCAGGAACAAATATCCGTGCTAGATGCACAAATAATGCCCTGACCGGCTCTAGCTACGGAGGCAGTTAGCCGGATGAATAGACGAACAAGGGAGTGCTCCTATATAATTTCCCTTTCCCTTTTGAGGTACGGAACCCTGAAAACTGTTGATTTTCTTGGAAAATACACGTTACATGAACAGGCGTTTTCACGTTCATTCTGCGAGCTAAATAGTGTCCAACGAATCCCATTCATCAAACAAGATCTAGTCCAACGAGGTGATTCATCTTGAACACGCGTATGCTGGTCTTTCATTCGTGGATTTCATCGAATCATGAGTTATTCGAGAATGTGGACGGTTCTCAAATAACCTTTCCTTTTGGAAAATATGGAATACGCAATGTCAATACGAAATATTGCTGAAGGTGACGTTAAATCTGACTATGAGACTAACAATGATTTATTTACGATTTTTTTCTATATTAAAATGAACGCTAAAGGATGTCTGTATTTTCTCAAACTGTGTGAGAATAACGGTGACTTGGTGAATGAATTTCTCTGATTTCTTTCTATTCGTATATATTTTGAGGAAAACCGCGTTACTCTTTGTCGTGCAGATTAAGTATGATATATTTTTCTGGTACTAAAGTTGTAATAAATACTTACTATATTTAGAATGGTAACATAAACTACTATTTTTACGAAAAATTACGAAGGCTTCGCCTTAATCTTAGATCAAATATTATAATTGTGTGCACTACTTATTCATCTTCACCTTAAAAACATTTTACAGTCAACAGCAAACGTAGATGATCATTTTAGTATTTTGTCGCACTAACATGACAATACTGGGATAGTTGGGATTCGTCTAGGTAGTGAAAGTGACTAGGTACTATAATGATAATGATTACCTACTTCTGTCCCAAATTTGTGTGGTAACTTGTAGCTTGATATGCCGTGCCATTTTAATGGCATTAATGAAATATTCAATTTAAAGATACGATTGTTTGTGTTTTTGCCAATATGAGCCTGGTTTAAAATTCAAACTGAAATACATATGATATTGATTATTGTTGCCCGAATTTTTTATGCAAAATTTTGAATACGCCGGACGGATGAATCTCTAAAAATAAATAATTTTGTTAATTTGTTTTCATTTAATGACACTCACTTTTGATATTATTTTTATTTGTTGTATTTTAACTTTTAATTATTGTTAAACTTACACAGCGTGTATTGTTGATATAGCCGAAAACTGTAACCAGACGTAGATTTTAATGCTATGAACCGATTTTGTTAATTTAAAGTTAAGTACCAGAGCATAATTAATTCTTGAATTTTTTTCGGGCAGCAATGTCTTGCTCACACTTATTTGACACATGAAAGAAGCGTGTTTAGTTCTTGTTGTTTACTTATTATAGTTAAATACTTGATCAAAGTGTGCCAGATTTAAGTAAAAAATATGTACTTCAATATATTAAAATATTATTTCATTGAATAAATAAAAATGGGATACATTGCGTGCTAAATTTATTTTACGCAAAAAAGTCGTACATTTTTAATAATTTGAAAACACATAATATTCATTAGAACCTATACAAAGAACTTGTAAAGTTTGAGGTTGTATCAAAAATACACGCTGCATAAAGGTCCCATGGGCATTCGCTGTTATACATTTATGCACATAAAATATTTGAATTTGCTTAGTTGGCTAGTCTCGCTTCAGAATAAAAGGTCTTTAGACAAGTATTTGTAAAACGATGTCCGACAAAAAGTTTTGTGGTCTGCTTTAATTCGTTCCGCTCGTTCACAAAGTGGGTGTAACCAAGTGTTGAAAATTCATTGCGGCTCTGACGAGCAGCGGGCGGAAAGGCTGAGTCGGCTTTTGGCTTGTAGTGCACTCTGGTGGGATCTCGGTTTCAAACATCGACGTTACGCTGAAACCAATTTATTTTAATTGTGTAAAATATTTACAGATGTTGTGAATATTGCTTTCCCATTGACTGAACTCAGAATACGGCTAGAACCGAAGTGGCTATCAATAATCGTGATATCCCTTTAGTAGGTAACGGCAAGGTATACTTATTATTTGCCGTCGTAGGCGTCACACATTTTTTTTCTCAGTGTCCGCGTTGTTAGTTGACATAAATTTTAGTTAGCATTAGAGAATATCCTCCTACCAATCTATAAAAAACCAGAGCCCTTAAAAGTTGTTCCATCTCTTGTAAAATGTTAATTCTTTGGCTACATCTTAGATTTTTTTATATTAAGTACATTTGAACAAAAATATCTACCTAAAAAAATTGTTACGCTTGATTTTGTTGATAATATTAATTCTCATATTTCAAACGTCAATCTAATGCTTTTAAACATTATAATAACTTATTTTAGAAAAAAAACCGGCCAAGAGCGTGTCGGGCCACGCTCAGTGTAGGGTTCCGTAGTTTTCCGTCCGTCACATTTTTTTTTTTGAAAAAATTACAAAAACTATTCAACCTATCAAGTTCAAAATAATTTTCCTACAAAGTTTTTATAAAGTTCTACTTTTGAGATTTTTTTCATATTTTTAAAACTTATGGTTCAAAAGTTAGAGGGGGGGGGGACACATTTTTTTTTACTTCTGGAGCGATTATTTCCGAAAATATTAACATTATCAAAAAATGATTTTAGTAAACCCCTATTTATTTTTAAATACCTATCTAACAATATATCACACGTTAGGGTTAAAATGAAAAAAAAAATCACTCCCCACTTTACGTATAGGGGAGGTACCCTAATAAAATATTTTTTTCCACTTTTTATTTTACCACTTTGTCGGCGTAATTGATATACATATTAGTACCAAATTTCAGCTTTCTAGTGCTAACGGTCACTGAGATTATCCGCGGACGGACGGACAGACGGACAGACGGACGGACAGACGGACGGACAGACATGGCGAAACTATAAGGGTTCCTAGTTGACTACGGAACCCTAAAAATGCCTACAAATCAATCGCACTATGAAAATCAAATGGGTAATTTATGTCATTCATTGATCGATAGTGGCAAAAATATTGCCGTCTAATAACTTTGAAATGACAATAGAAGAAAAAGATAATCCTCGCTTAAAATTAATAAAAAAATAACCTGTACGTGCTTGCAAATTATTAAATAGTTGCTTAAAAAAATATTGTTTTTTTTTTTTTATGACATAGGTGGCAAACGAGCAGAGGAATCGCCTGATGGTAAGCGATTAGCGCCGCCCATGGACACTCGCAACACCAGAGGGGTTGTAAGTGCGTTGCCGGCCTTTAAGATGGGAGTACGCTCTTTTCTTGAAGGTTTGAAGGTCGAATCGGTCCGGAAATACCGCAGGCGACAGTTCATTCCACAGTTTAGCTGTGCGAGGCAAGAAATTTCTGGAGAAACGCACAGTTGAGGACTGCCAACCATCTAAGTGGTGAGGATGGAAATTTTGTCGCGTTGGGCGATGGCGGAAGGAAGCGGCAGGGATTAATCCGAACAATTCCTCGGAGCACTCCCCGTAATACATGCGGTAGAAAATGCAGAGCGAGGCTACATTTCTACGCAGCGCCAAGGAGTCAAGCCGTTCCGAAACCCGCTGGCAGCCGACAATTCGAGTCGCTCTCCGTTGGATGCGGTCCAGAGGGAGAAGCTGGTACTGTGGTGCCCCTGCCCAAAGATGAGAACAGTATTCCATATGTGGGCGGACCTGTGCCTTATAAAGCTGTAGGCGATGGGCCGGCGTGAAATACTGTCTCGATCTGTTTAGCACACCGAGCTTTTTCGAGGCTAATTTGGTCTTACCCTCTAAATGACCGCGGAACTGGACTTCACTCGAGATGTCGACGCCAAGGATCTCGATATTGGCTGTGGCAGTTAGGGGAGTGCTCTCAAAACGAGGTGATGCGACAAACGCAAGCTTTTTCGCAGTAAACGCGCAAACCTGCGTCTTTGTAGGGTTAAAGCGGACCAGATTAAGTCGACCCCATTCTGAGACTTCATCCAGGGAAGTCTCAATCTGAGACACAAGTTTGTTTCGGCTCACAGTGACGTTTTCCCGAGAAATATTGGCGCGACCGGTGTAAGAGGCATCACACGTACTATCATCCGCATAACAGTGAATGCCGCTGATTTGCAGCATGTCATTGATATGCAGAAGGAATAGCGTGGGTGATAGCACACAGCCTTGAGGGACACCAGCATTCACAGACATGGCGTCAGAGCATACACCGTCAACTACGACCTTTATGCTTCTTGTTCGTGTTCAAAGGGTTTAGTGAAATTGACAAGTTCATGACTATTAATATGAAACTTATTAGTCGATAAAACTGCTATTTGACAAGACAGTTGTTAAATATTACAGTAGTTGACCCATTTTATGATGTCAAATCAAGATGATAATTAGCACGGCTAGACAACGACGGCACATGAAGTTTAAAATTCTGAATATAATCTGGATGATGTACATTAATAAATCCGTTCAACGATTTTTGGTTTGAATAAGATAGGTCTAACGGTTTTTGAGTTATTACTGAAAAACTATCTTGCCCAAACAAAAGGGCTTAAGTGCCGTGAGTCCCCTGTGAAGATACAACTTTTTTTTATTCGATGTATTGTATAGTGATTTTAAATGTAGATTAGGAGGTGTCGGTACGGAACCCTTCTTTGTGCGTGGTCTGACACGCACTTGGCCGGTTTTTTAAATTAAGATTAAGCAAGCACTTAGCATCGCATTGTATCATGAGTACAGGTACTTTAGTGTAACCTTATGTAACAATGCGCAAGTTATATACACACCCTTAAATTAAGTTTCTCATGTAAGTGACAATTTGTTTAAATTGAAATATATTTATTTTAACCGAATTACGCAACTGTTTAGAGCGAGGCCGAGGTAGCTAACTAACATTTTCCACAGTAAATTTTATTTCGATATGCCCATCGTACGTTCGAAAAGTTACGCGTGTAACAGAACGCCATTGCGCTCCGTCACTTCCATATTGAAATATTTTCCAAGAGACAGTCAGATAAATTCATGGTTTCCCCGTTGAAAGCATTATTAAGAAAATAGTCTGAAATAGGGGTCTTGGCGAAAGCACAACCATGTCATATATGTAAATAAATGCTAAGTAGTTTCGTATGCTTTAATAAGTTTCCTAAATAAGCTTGAGCATTGCCACTGAACAAGCACTATAAAACAGAAGAGAATACTTAAAATAGACATACGGGGGAGTTTTGTCGAAAGCTGAAACGGAGACGCTTCGCCCGCTTAGCTTGCTCGGTCGAAAAGTAAATATTTAATAGAAAAGAATAGGCGGGTGGTAATTATATTACTAATTAGAATTCTCAACTTAGCATTCAATCATACAAACTAAGAACGTAAGATACAAACAATGCATAGAAATAAGCAGACCTATATAATGAGTCTAAAATCATAACAATCTGTCGATCTGTCGGGCGGTTGACGAATTTCGATTTTATTAGCAAATACGTAGGGTACTTCCTTCTTCACAACACGTGAGCATGAATTTTAGTTGAGGCCGCGCCACTGTTACTTGAACCCTGGCATGCATCGATATCACTAAGGTTGAGGGCTCTCTCTATTCTGGACGGTAAAACGGTCGGCCCAGATGGAATGGAAAATAGTGTGGAACGGCGGTAACGTCTTGTCGGGCGAAACGACGGAAGGTATAGTTTGGTTGTTTACGGTCGATTGGTAGGAATGGGGACATTGGTGGAAAGAGTAGATTGTATCGGATGGTCGTATTGAGTGCTTAGGTGGGAATATGCGTTTTGACACGAACGACTTGTCAATGGCTATAAAAGCAAGCGGCGGACTGCAGTTGGGGCTTTTTGCGATTCGGCGGTGGGCTGTTAACATACCTCTGGCTTGTAGCACAAATCTATCGGTGGGTTTCTAGTAATTAGGGTAGGGAATTCTCTGTTATGTGGCGGCGCGCTGCATGATACGAGGATTTTCTATCTTAATATTAAAGTTTGTTTAATTTTGTGGGGTTTAGTGTTGTAGTGTTTTTAGTTGAAATCCTATCGTTATACCAAGGACTTTGGAGTAACGAAAGGATGTGTTTGTTGTTCTTACTTAAGTTTATTTGTGTTAATAATGATACATTGTTTATTTCGTTGTAAAAAGCCAGAACGTTAACCAGATTACAGTTAATCTGACGGGGTACATACAACCTAACGGCTGTCAAGCGTGTTTACCCCGGAGCTCCGTAACTTACCAGATTGGGGTGTCCGTCTGGCATCACCTCTTTACCAACATAGGTGATGCGTCTAGGCCCCCCTGTACTCTCGGTGTCCAGCTGACGATCGGAAGCATGGCTGGCACGATTGAAGGCTCAGCATAGGAGGTTACTCCGCTTGCGGAAGACGTCAGTATCCGAGGTGCAGTCTTGTTAAATATATTTATATATCCAATTTATATACACAATAGGGTGTTCTACTAACACCGCCGAGCTCTCGAGCGTGTTGGGGGGAACGCACAACACACAGGCGTGTCAGGTTTCTAAATCCTAGCTTCGCCGGCTAGACTTTACAGCTTAAAGTAGGGACTTCACGGCCTTATTCGGAACTAATTCCAGATTCCTGGAATTAGTTGCGAATAATGCAGAGTAGGGATGGGAAGGGGTAGTGTTAGGTTAAATTCATACACAGGGATAATATTAGGCATCTAGGATGGGTAATATTTATGTAAGTAAAGTGTTTTATTTCCAGGATCACAGTAGGGATTCTTTTAGTGCTTGAAGTGTTTCAGTCGCGGAATAGTTATAGCTCCGATGGCAGAGAACGAAGTGTCTTCAGTATACGTGCGTAAAAGTGTTGAGTGAATAGTGAGACAAGTGAATTCTTAAGCTGCTAGTCTTCAGGTATTTAGCATAGGCCTGATAGGGACCTAGTTACGGTGAGGCTGAGAATGCCGATCCTAGTGTGGTATATTTAAAGTGATCAGTGTACGTTGTGAATAGGAGGTGGGCATTTACCCAGAGTATTGGGACATGTCTACTAGGGACTGATGTCTAGCAGAGCCGTACATCAGACGTTTTCCACAATGGGTAGCTGAACGCTCATGACGTGGTTAACTCGTTTTCAAATAAGGGGAATCCGGAGGGCTACGTGTTACGGTTCGGCATTGTTGGCTTCAACGGAAGCTAGGCATGCTAGTGATAGGGCTTAGAGCCGCTAGGAGTGATAGGGTTAATAAGGCATCAGCGCCTTCAGTGGTAGTGTAGATTAGAGATGCCCGCGAGCATCTGAGTGGCCTAGCAAAACAGCTTACCCTGTTTTGCGAAGCTAGAATATGTAGAAAGCTGTAAGGATAGCGCGTCCTGCCCCATCCTACTACTCTTGCTGGCAGCGTCAGTAGCTAAAAATAGCACGTCGCAACATATACAACCAAGGATAACTTTCGCAAGATTAGGGTAGTCAAAGTGTAGTGCTTAGACTAGCAGGTATCCTTGGTTTAGGAATTCAAAGTGCTGTGGTGGGAGACTTGCCCTCCTTCGACGACACGCCCCCGTCAGCAAGAGGCAGAGAGAGACGCTTACAGGTGTGGTCGGGGTTAAATTATCTATACAAATATAAAACCTTATTTCCAAGCGCTAGGGCCTATAGGAACAACTAGGAGAGAAGTCGGTTAGGTGAGCTACGTAACGCTCTAAGTTTTACATTAATAGGACCATTACAACGACTAGGACAGGCAGAGTAATCTCTAGGCTCCTCTCAAATAGGCTAGTCCTAAGTAAAACCCTATTAGAATTAGTTTCAAGCGTGTACTTTAATGATACAAGCTGCCAGCGCAGCCCAATCTTAGTTAGGTGGCGTTTAGGTCAACCGAGTAGCGATGTGTGTAAGGATAGGTTAGGTCGCGAATATTAGTAGAGATGAAGAGTCCAACGATCCTACCAGCTTCACATTAAAGTTCAGGGGTTGCTTACGGTTCACAACACTAATAGGGTTCTACCATAGACGATCACAAGGCCAAATCATTTTCATAAAGCTCGTTTTTCTCAAAGCGACTTTCAGTAAAGTTTAGTAAGTTTCCACGGGGTGCGGTAGCTTAGTGGGGCTTTTAGCAAGGGAGTTAATAATATTGAGGGGGGACGTGACAGTATGGTAAGCCGTGATCAGGATCGGTGTCACCTTATGGTGACAAATTAGAGCAGTGACCAGTGGATCAAATGTCATCTTTGGTGACATGTTATAGGGCTATTAGTTTAGTAGCAGCTTACGCAGTAGTGGGTCATCTGGCCCACAGTTTGGCGCCGTATACGACGGAGTGTGAATTGGTGGAGTTTTTGGACTCTTCATTTCGATTTTGAGAATTTTATTAGCTATTCTTTGTTTGTGTGTAATTTAAGAATCATCAGTTTAAAATGCGGGGGTAGGAAACGAAAAGGCGTACGATAATGGTACAGTTACTTAAGGTTCATTGATAGATTCAGTAAGCGGCGGTCGCGAATTTAGCGAATTAAGCTGCAGCAAGTAGAAAACCTGGATTACAGTTTAAAACGCGGGGGGAGATGCTTATAATTACTAGTCTGTTATAATTACATTTATAAGCATAGGTCGTTCATAGGCTAAACCTTCTAATAATCATCATTGTATCACGACTAGTTAATATTAATAGGTCATGTGCTTATTTACCATCTCCATAGATCATGCAAATTTATCATAATTACATTCATAAGCATAGGTCGTTCATAGGCTAAACCTTCTAATAATCATCATTGTATCACGACTAGTTAATCTTAATAGGCCATGTGCTTATTTACCACCTCCATAGATCATGCAAATTTATCATAATTACATTCATAAGCATAGGTCATTCATAGGCTAAACCTTCTAATAATCATCATTGTATCACTAGTTAATTTTAATAGGCCATTTGCTTATTTACCACCTCCGTGGATCATGCAAATCAATTGTAATTACGTCCATAAGCATAGGTCATTCATAGGCTAAGCAGTTTAATAATCATCATCATCGTATCACTAGTTAATTTTAATAGGCCATATGCTTATTTATCACCTCCATAGTTCATGCAAATTTATCATAATTATATTCATAGACTAAGACGCCTTCGCATCATCATCGTATTACGTCTATTTAATTTTAATAGACCGTATGCTTATTTACCACCTCCGTAGTTCATATGATTTATCATAATTACCTACAGGCTAAAGACGCCTTCACATCGTCATCATTGTAATACGTCTATTTAATTTTAATAGGCCATATGTTTATTTACCACCTCCGTAGTTCATACGATTTTATCATAATAACACCCATAGTCATATGTCGTTCATAGGCCACAACGACCATCTACCATCATCATCATAATCTATTTAGTTAATTAAGATAGGTTGTATACCTAACCAACATTGCTGTAGCTCACCCGAATCAATTATGGTTACGTCATATACATAAGGCGTCCTTAGGCTGCAGCAACAGATCATCATCAATTAGGCTGTGTCCTTGTTTGCTACCAGTATCAATTGAATTCATTGGGATTAAACTCATCAATAATGAGCGTCCCTGGGCTATAGCGGTAGATCATCAATATCAGCATCCTATTGACTGTGTGTGTATTAACAACCGCCATACATCCCGAGAATTCACTAAAAGTTACATTAATAAACAAAAGGATTTCCATAGGCTATGGAAAATTTACGAATATGAATATTAACTTCATTATTTTTCAAGCTAAATGTAAAATATTAGCAATCTCTTCATTTAGGATTAGTATTTCTATTTTTAGACAAAAAGCCTTCCACTCGAAGAGCTGTATCGGGCGTTCGAGTCAGAAGCAGGGGTTCGAAACCTTTTTCAATTCAGTACCCAAGTTTATCGTGCACGGTTGTTACAAATAGTGGACAATTCAAAATTTTAAGTAAAATTAATGTGGTATCATATTAAACTTATCATTCGTTAAATTTTAAAATTACTAGACTTACGAGATAGTAAGAGAATGTACGATTCGGTTTAGTAAGTTTAACAAGTACCTAGCCTTAGTAGTGAGTAAGGTTATGCGCATACATTATAATAATAAACGAGTAGTACCTAGGCTAATATTAATTGGTTCGGATTTAATTCCGATTTCGGCTATGGAGGTTTTGATGGAATTCAGGAAATGAGATATATCCACACCATGAAAAGGATAATAGTATGGGTGAATTTTGTAGGTAGTTTAACAAATATATGTTCTCAGTGTTTTTCACTCGTGATGCCGAGCTAAGCACGGTCTCCACATTTACTTTTAAGATTTAACATCAGGCAATGATCGTCCATATAAATAAGTAACTTTATGATAGAAGACCGACAATCTTAAAATATTGTGAACCGAGGATTGCGAATTGATGATTCGGATAACTTTCTGGTTCTATATACTCATATTTCAACTTTCCATTCAATTTACCTGTTAGTGATATAAAAATAATTAACATCATGTTAGGATACTGACACTGACATAACATTGTGAACCAAAGGTTGTCGATTTCTCCTTCAAAGAAACATTGTGTTTCATAACATTCAAATTTGAATTTCTCATTCAATATGGGGTCTGATGATTTCGTTTTCAGAATAAATAGACATTATTGATATATTTTCTGTTAAATGACAGTAGGATAAAGTAGCCAGTTAAGTATTGCAGCGAAGGTGCGTGCGCCATTAGGTAGAACTACCCGTATTTGACGGAATTATTCTATTCGAGCGTTGCCGGTTAAGTAGGTACCGGTAGAAATACCCTCTTAGTTTTAAGAATGAGACTTATCTCGTGATCTTTCTATGCGCAATAAGTATGCAATAATTATTGCCATTGATCAATGTAGACAAGGTGAAATATGTACTTGTAGTAGTATTCGGGATTGCGAGATATTACTTGTACATTCATGGATAAATCACATGTTAAGGTTTTTGAGATATAATATTACATCAAGTTAAATATTTAAGACTTTTGGTCTAGGTAGGCTATGTAGTAGAATTATCCTATTTGTTTAACGTAGTTCAAATACAAACAATGATTATTAAAAGGGGTACGTCAAATTTCACGTATAGTGTAGTGTAATCATAAGTGGCAGTCAACTTAGGGTCTTTTGGATGCTACCAACAATGAGTTGATTGATTATTGAGGTTTGGAATGTTTTTATACATCGTCGTACGTAACAGATTCAACATTCTAACGGTCAAATCTAAGCCGCGATTCCATCCAGGAAAGCTATTTATTAGCAGTGACGTTTTGTAAAAGGTGTATTGTGTAAATAAGTCTATGATATCATCATCATCATTATCACCCTAGCGTTATCTCTGAGATAGTACATTTAGAGGGAGGTCCGGGGGAGAGCTGCTCGGTCTCGAGATTTGCGTAGGCATTAGTTTTGCGGAAGCAACTCTGGCGATTTCGATTAAAATACTGATCAGGTCAGGTCTTGTTTTCTCTGGGAAAGAATGGGGAATGCCGGGTGTGGCTCGGTCGCCCAAATACACAATTTTACTGTTCAAGTGCTTATTTTTCATTCAGACAACATTGGGTTTAGATACTAGAATAATTCTATTAAAGTTTTACAATTTATCAAAACAAGTACTTGGTAGATGTCACTGGTAGTATTTGAACCAAATTGTCAGACATGGGAAGAAAAATCTGTTGTATAAACAATTTAACAGGTCAGAGTGCTTAGAAATTGAAATCTGATATGGATTATTCATTACTCAGATAAAATTGAGATCTTGCATACTAGAAATGACATCAAAGATATTGAGGTTTTACTATTTTTCAAGCCACTAGTAATGTGTTTACTTTTGCAACTGGATGAGTTGGTCTAGCTTCATACAAGCTATGGGTGGAAAAGAAATTTTAGAATGAGATAGCTAGAATGAGTGAATGAAGAAAAATGGTCAAAGCTTAGGTTATTCATTCAATGGTCATAAATATTTTAACATAAAACTGTGGTAATTGATCTAGCTATAAATATATGCGACATCAAACATAATTTTAAGATAGGCCAGAAGGAAGTAAGAATAATAGGCATTTCCATCATAACAGAGGTTAAAAAAAAAAAAAAAAAAAAGGAGGAAGTTTCATAAGCCAGGATCTATTTCCACTATTTGTTAGTGCTTGTTCAGTTCAGGCCATACAAGGTGCAATGCAGAAGGGTTGGGTTTATTGGGTACTATTTCAAACACAATGAATAATAAAAGTTTAATGAAAATACAGCATAGGCAGTCCAGTTCATAAAGCGCAAAACAAAGAATCAAAGAAAAAAAAAACAACACACATTTTTGTTTACTAATTATAAAGTAGATTGGGTGCTACATAGTTTTATAGTGGATAGTGATAGTATGATATCTATTATGAGAATATGGGCTTTGCGGGAAAGCAGGAGTACACATAGGAGTAAGCGGGCTTATTTGGTGTGATGTTGTTTGGGCTTCCGGGATCTTGTTATTTTTGCTTTTCATTCATTCTGTAACATAAAATAGATATGATAAGTTAGCTGAATAAGTGTATATAATGTAAGGACAAAGCTAGTCATATTATATTTTTTATGATTAATGTGCCTAGGGAAGGAACAAAATTTATTTTTGTGTGATAGTTTTGAGAAACTGTATGATGATCTAACAATTATATTAAATAGTGCAGTGAATTGAGGTTTATATTAGACTATATAGAATTTAACTTGACATTCTTCATGGTAAGATGGGGACTCAAGTATCTATGTATGGACAATAAGTAAAGTTGGGGTAAGTTGGTCCAGAGACACTTTTTCTTGTTCAAGAAATGCATAAAATATGACCATTTGCTTGTGTTGATAATGACAAACATACAAAAAGGGGGAATGGAAGGGAAAAGTTTAATATATGGGACTTCTTTTGACAAAATGTTAGATATTTAAAATCAAAGAAGGCAATACTCACTGTTTAATGGATTATGCTTGCTCAGCGTTGTACGTTGTAGTTACACCATTCAAATATTGTTTTCTTCGGCGGGAAATTTGTTTCACTGTAATGAAGGTTATGTTTATTAGTTAAGACAGTGTGTACGATGGATGTTTATGTATTAAGTTCATTAATTAGCATGAATTAGTAGTGAAAACTTCACAGCAACAACACAGCTTTTATTTTCATTCGCCTAGAATAAGAAGTAAACCAGTGACATTTATGGGGTCGACAGACTTAGGGGATGTGTTCATGAATAAAAGCTTAGATAACTTACATAGATCCTTCAGTATGGAGAGATTCGAGGGTGGTTCTTTGAAGTAGTAACACCACTTTATAGATCAACAAAAGACTTCAGTTAGGGCCATAATTGCTTGAGTTTTCGAAGAAGTGTAGATGAATTTCGTCATATTTACGAAAGGTTACTCTGCAAAGGCAAAATATAAAAGGGAATTAGATTATTATGGTATGTTAGTTTAGTAGGCAGCTCTGAACACAGGTTCACTCGGGCAGTACTTGCATTTACAACACAGTACGGATTAGCGCGACTTAACTAGTATAATCGTTAAAGCTTTATCTTGGGGCACGCTCATGTTACATAAACATAAGTCGCTAGGGTATTTGCGAACAAATAATTCATATGGGATAATGACATTTAATAACAAGGAGAACAATTACTCACCTGCAGTATTTCCGTTTGTTTTTCTCTTATTCGATCACAGATTGTTTACATTTCCATTACATGATAAGGAAGTAGGCATAACGAAGGTTTTGATAAATGTTTGTTAACATTTTCGAGTTGAATTTTCTAATTGCGTCGTTCGATTCGGCGGCGTTCATCGCGTTCATTGACGTTGTCAGTGACACTGACATGACAGTATAGTAGAACGTATTAGTTGACAGTTGGCAGTAACACCACACTTACACAGTCGTGGTTGTCATTCACCTCGCGATTCACGCTTACACATTCGCGGTATAATAAAAATAAGGAACAATTTTATAATAGTTTTTCGAACGAATGTGAGAAGAATAAATATTTACTAGTTGCGACTTGTGATATTTAGTTATCATGGGAAAACAGTGCGTTTTATTTTGTACTATAAGGTTAAATAATGTGTGTAAGTTCGAATTGGACCCTAAGGTGCTATAATATGGGGGAGCGTTTACAGAAATATGTGTCCGAATTGCACATAGGAATACGTTGACGATAAGATCATTATGAACGGGACATTAATTGAGTATAACGTAGGAGTGCCGACAGAGGGAGAAAGGTATAGTGTTGTTCTATTCTAGGATTAAACGTTGTGTGAAACAGTTTGGTTTCGTAGGTAACTATTTTACGTATAAACTCAAGAGATAGATATAAATTAACAAGACGTGAAGACTTATTTTTCGGTTCCAGTCGGCGGATTTCCTTTCTTTTAACGCGCAACATAAAAGTGGCAACAGAATGACAAGTGACAATCGTTTAGTTGGGTTTTCGCTCGCGAGTCAAAGTAAACAAACATAACTAGTTTGGCAAATAATTAACGGAAATAGTGTAATTAAGGGCGGTGGGGTTGTTTAAAGTGCATTTACAATCAAGTGAAGTGTGTCAGTGACGTGATTAAATGTGAATCGCGGGAAATAACGGAGTAGATTAGTAGCAGTCTGAAGTGTGCATTGGAGGTTATGAGGTATTAGTCAAATTAATTAATTTTGATAAGGACAGTAATCTAGACTTGCGGGTAATAATTTGGCCTAATTGGATAGTAGCATTGTAGAGGCCGAGGTTAATCTTCGTAACAGTAAATGGCGGTATTAAGTAGTTTAATTTCAAGTTTCGGGAGATAAATGTTATATATAAATGGGGTTGTATTAGACTTGTCTTATATATATATATATATATATAAATATAGATATTTTTTGTTATACCAGTAGTTGCAAAGGTTAAGAGCGAGGGTGGCGAGGCTACGTTAAAGGAACATTTAAATTTAAATAATTATCGGGGAAATTTTATACTTGTGATATTTTTAAGAGAGGTATATTATTGGTGGTTTGAGTTACTTGTTACACAATAAAGGGACTCTTTAATATTAGAACTCAACTAGGAAAGAGCAACATTTATGTTGTGGTTTGTATCTAAGGAGACCCATTTGTCAGGTAGCGGCTGGGCGTTAAGGATTAGTGTGAAAGAATGACTGGTATGTGTTGGCATGGGATGAAGGATGAGTCGACATAAGAGAGATGAGAGTTTGGGAGTCAATGAATGTATTGTGAGTGATATGCATGAGTTGCTTCCAGTCAAATGGGACTTACGGTACAATCTAGATTTGTTGGTAATTGGTCCCTTCAACTAAATACACAATGTGTTGCCACAGTAATAGGAGTTAGGTTAAAGTCATAATATGACAAGGTCTATCTAAGGCTTACTGTGTTGACACATACTCTACTCGAGCTTACACAGCAACCTAAATTGATATACACACCTTGCTTTGGATAGGATGACCGATATTTATAATTTTGAATGTCTATTGTTAAACAGTGATGTGTACCATCATATATATAACAAAAATATGGTCGCACATTACTACATTTTGTTATTTTAACCTTTTTTTTTTAATAAGCAATGTGGGTTTGTGAACACAAACATACAGGTACAGAAAAGTGGGGAATAAAAGAAATATTTCCACTTTAAATACATATATTTGTAATTATTCTAACAGTTACGAGTGTATACAGATAATACACGCCCTTGGTAATATTCAGTTTATAGAATAAAAGTCATGGGAAAAATGGGTATGGGTACAAACTTTATATTTTCCTTTTCAAGCGAAGTGAACGTCAACAGCCTGTAATAAATATTGCCGGTTGTTGAAGTTCAAACAAATCAGTCGGTTATCTTATTTCAAAGTGAAACATACGCCGATGGAATTGACTGGGGCTGTTCGGTAATGGGGGAGTGGAACGGATCTTAATACTGACGATTGGAAACTTTAGTACTTCTAC
This sequence comes from Notocelia uddmanniana, assembly GCA_905163555.1. NCBI lineage: Eukaryota > Metazoa > Arthropoda > Insecta > Lepidoptera > Tortricidae > Notocelia > Notocelia uddmanniana. The sequence goes on from LR991057.1 coordinate 6,593,801, forward strand.
CAAATACTTTCCTGTCATGTGTGAGGAGACTATGAGAGGATTACCTATAGGAAGGACAATGTTTCCTAGAGGCGCCGTCTGTACAATGTAGACACAGTCTCGGGGTAAAACGTCAAAGTCGGGGTCCTTATGACCTGCTAGATTCACAACCTAGCATCTCTAACGGGGCAGGAAAGCTTGAGGAAAAAGTTTTCAAGAATTATTGTTGAGCTTCAAAAGTTCGCTCTTCCTTGCAGGATCGTTACGGTTACTTGCTATTGGTTTAAACACTCACCACACTAAAGCCACTTTCTGAAGGGATTGACATATCAATAAGTCGAAACTTTTCGAGTTGATAATTTATTTTTCATTTTATTGTAGATGAGGTTGAAGATGACTTTTACAGACGAAATCTGAGAGATCTCATCTTGCAAACTCATCTTGGGGGAGAGTTGTAACAGAACGCCATTGCGCTCCGTCACTTCCATATTGAAATATTTTCCAAGAGACAGTCAGATAAATTCATGGTTTCCCCGTTGAAAGCATTATTAAGAAAATAGTCTGAAATAGGGGTCTTGGCGAAAGCACAACCATGTCATATATGTAAATAAATGCTAAGTAGTTTCGTATGCTTTAATAAGTTTCCTAAATAAGCTTGAGCATTGCCACTGAACAAGCACTATAAAACAGAAGAGAATACTTAAAATAGACATACGGGGGAGTTTTGTCGAAAGCTGAAACGGAGACGCTTCGCCCGCTTAGCTTGCTCGGTCGAAAAGTAAATATTTAATAGAAAAGAATAGGCGGGTGGTAATTATATTACTAATTAGAATTCTCAACTTAGCATTCAATCATACAAACTAAGAACGTAAGATACAAACAATGCATAGAAATAAGCAGACCTATATAATGAGTCTAAAATCATAACAATCTGTCGATCTGTCGGGCGGTTGACGAATTTCGATTTTATTAGCAAATACGTAGGGTACTTCCTTCTTCACAACACGTGAGCATGAATTTTAGTTGAGGCCGCGCCACTGTTACTTGAACCCTGGCATGCATCGATATCACTAAGGTTGAGGGCTCTCTCTATTCTGGACGGTAAAACGGTCGGCCCAGATGGAATGGAAAATAGTGTGGAACGGCGGTAACGTCTTGTCGGGCGAAACGACGGAAGGTATAGTTTGGTTGTTTACGGTCGATTGGTAGGAATGGGGACATTGGTGGAAAGAGTAGATTGTATCGGATGGTCGTATTGAGTGCTTAGGTGGGAATATGCGTTTTGACACGAACGACTTGTCAATGGCTATAAAAGCAAGCGGCGGACTGCAGTTGGGGCTTTTTGCGATTCGGCGGTGGGCTGTTAACATACCTCTGGCTTGTAGCACAAATCTATCGGTGGGTTTCTAGTAATTAGGGTAGGGAATTCTCTGTTATGTGGCGGCGCGCTGCATGATACGAGGATTTTCTATCTTAATATTAAAGTTTGTTTAATTTTGTGGGGTTTAGTGTTGTAGTGTTTTTAGTTGAAATCCTATCGTTATACCAAGGACTTTGGAGTAACGAAAGGATGTGTTTGTTGTTCTTACTTAAGTTTATTTGTGTTAATAATGATACATTGTTTATTTCGTTGTAAAAAGCCAGAACGTTAACCAGATTACAGTTAATCTGACGGGGTACATACAACCTAACGGCTGTCAAGCGTGTTTACCCCGGAGCTCCGTAACTTACCAGATTGGGGTGTCCGTCTGGCATCACCTCTTTACCAACATAGGTGATGCGTCTAGGCCCCCCTGTACTCTCGGTGTCCAGCTGACGATCGGAAGCATGGCTGGCACGATTGAAGGCTCAGCATAGGAGGTTACTCCGCTTGCGGAAGACGTCAGTATCCGAGGTGCAGTCTTGTTAAATATATTTATATATCCAATTTATATACACAATAGGGTGTTCTACTAACACCGCCGAGCTCTCGAGCGTGTTGGGGGGAACGCACAACACACAGGCGTGTCAGGTTTCTAAATCCTAGCTTCGCCGGCTAGACTTTACAGCTTAAAGTAGGGACTTCACGGCCTTATTCGGAACTAATTCCAGATTCCTGGAATTAGTTGCGAATAATGCAGAGTAGGGATGGGAAGGGGTAGTGTTAGGTTAAATTCATACACAGGGATAATATTAGGCATCTAGGATGGGTAATATTTATGTAAGTAAAGTGTTTTATTTCCAGGATCACAGTAGGGATTCTTTTAGTGCTTGAAGTGTTTCAGTCGCGGAATAGTTATAGCTCCGATGGCAGAGAACGAAGTGTCTTCAGTATACGTGCGTAAAAGTGTTGAGTGAATAGTGAGACAAGTGAATTCTTAAGCTGCTAGTCTTCAGGTATTTAGCATAGGCCTGATAGGGACCTAGTTACGGTGAGGCTGAGAATGCCGATCCTAGTGTGGTATATTTAAAGTGATCAGTGTACGTTGTGAATAGGAGGTGGGCATTTACCCAGAGTATTGGGACATGTCTACTAGGGACTGATGTCTAGCAGAGCCGTACATCAGACGTTTTCCACAATGGGTAGCTGAACGCTCATGACGTGGTTAACTCGTTTTCAAATAAGGGGAATCCGGAGGGCTACGTGTTACGGTTCGGCATTGTTGGCTTCAACGGAAGCTAGGCATGCTAGTGATAGGGCTTAGAGCCGCTAGGAGTGATAGGGTTAATAAGGCATCAGCGCCTTCAGTGGTAGTGTAGATTAGAGATGCCCGCGAGCATCTGAGTGGCCTAGCAAAACAGCTTACCCTGTTTTGCGAAGCTAGAATATGTAGAAAGCTGTAAGGATAGCGCGTCCTGCCCCATCCTACTACTCTTGCTGGCAGCGTCAGTAGCTAAAAATAGCACGTCGCAACATATACAACCAAGGATAACTTTCGCAAGATTAGGGTAGTCAAAGTGTAGTGCTTAGACTAGCAGGTATCCTTGGTTTAGGAATTCAAAGTGCTGTGGTGGGAGACTTGCCCTCCTTCGACGACACGCCCCCGTCAGCAAGAGGCAGAGAGAGACGCTTACAGGTGTGGTCGGGGTTAAATTATCTATACAAATATAAAACCTTATTTCCAAGCGCTAGGGCCTATAGGAACAACTAGGAGAGAAGTCGGTTAGGTGAGCTACGTAACGCTCTAAGTTTTACATTAATAGGACCATTACAACGACTAGGACAGGCAGAGTAATCTCTAGGCTCCTCTCAAATAGGCTAGTCCTAAGTAAAACCCTATTAGAATTAGTTTCAAGCGTGTACTTTAATGATACAAGCTGCCAGCGCAGCCCAATCTTAGTTAGGTGGCGTTTAGGTCAACCGAGTAGCGATGTGTGTAAGGATAGGTTAGGTCGCGAATATTAGTAGAGATGAAGAGTCCAACGATCCTACCAGCTTCACATTAAAGTTCAGGGGTTGCTTACGGTTCACAACACTAATAGGGTTCTACCATAGACGATCACAAGGCCAAATCATTTTCATAAAGCTCGTTTTTCTCAAAGCGACTTTCAGTAAAGTTTAGTAAGTTTCCACGGGGTGCGGTAGCTTAGTGGGGCTTTTAGCAAGGGAGTTAATAATATTGAGGGGGGACGTGACACGCGATTACCCTGCTGAATGCGTATAGTTAATCATCAACTGAAACGGAAACGATTTCATATCGTTCAGTTCAAGGCCGCTTCTGTTTCCACCTGAGTTGTTCCGGGGCCAGATTTGTGTCGCTGTCACGGAACGGAATTCACTGAATATCTTACTAGTTTCCTGTGACACCCTGTTTGGCATGACATCCTTTTATATTGTGATATTTGTTTACTTTATGTAACGTTCACAAACGTAAATGGTTAGATTTGTTAGTTTATATGACCTTCAAACCTTCAAGAAAAGAGCGTACTTCCATCTTAAAGGTCGGCAACACCCTTACAACCCCTATAATCTTAATTCGTAAAAAATACTATTTAAGCTTATATGGATAGCGGTAGCCGAGTATAAGCGCGGGACTTTTAATCTGGATGTCGTGGGTTCGATTCCCGGGTCGTGCCGGTAAATAAAATAAATGAACGCATTTTTATATGATTTTTGGCGCACCCTTTTTTATGAAACTACTAACAAAACTTAAAACTATCGTTAGTTAAAATATGGGGTTCGGAATGGAACACACATGCTGTATACCATTTCATAGTCATTGTCATAACATTGATTGCAACATTTGCAACCTTAGTTTGTACAGATCTTATAAACAGGTACATTTGGATTCAAATTTTTGTACTGAAATAGTAGTTTAATTAAAATGTGTCGTCCAAAATACGTTGTTAAAATCTTTCCGGTTATGAGGGCCCGAAGTGCATAATAGCGCTACTGACTTAATTTACGTCTTTACCAAAGTTTTTGATTGTTTTCCTACCCAGTCGCTTATTTCTTTTCGGGTTTTTCTTAGCAGGACTCTCTGAACTAATTTCGTTTATTATCTTCTATATACTCTATGTAATTATAATTTAATTTATTTCATAAAAAGCTTTCATTTCGACCATGAATATTTCGCTGAGTCTTTATTTACGTGGAAAACCGCGTATCCTAAAATCTATAAAATGTTATTAAAACTTCATAGTATATCAGCCAGCCAATAAGATAAGGTTTGCTTTATAGCAAAGATATAAAATTGTATGAATCGAATTTAAAAATAACCATAAACTTTTAACTAATAATTTAGCAATTTAAGAGGATTAGTAATGTCAATTCACTCTCATCATGAGTGGAGGCCTGTCCCCAGCAGTGGGACGTATTATGCTGATGATGATGATGATGATGATGATGTTGAGTAACGCAAGTTGACTGTTTTAGAAACGCTAAAGCTCTTAAATGAGTCAGATTGACTTTTAATGTCCAATGACATAGTAATGGTTATCTATAAAATTGTTAAGTATTGTGGTAAAATAAAAACTATTTGTTTTTAAATAAGGCTGTTTAAAACAATTACACTGGGCTTAACAATAGTAAAAATAATATATCCTCTCGCTCGTAGGGTAAAGAGTATGGAATAAGGTTGAAACGTGTTGTGTACGATGGGGAGCGATTTAACACTGCAATATCACATTTTCTCCATCGGTAAACCTACAATTGCTAGATGTGATAGTATTTCGATTGTGTGATGCCTTTTATTTTCATGTACTCTGTTTAGTAATTCAGGGAAAACCAGGTGCGCGTTTATGGGTACAAAAAATGAATCCACAAAACTGTTCCAAAACTAACCAGGCAATTAAAGACAATCAAAACGGTTATTTTAACTATTAATTGATCATATTTAGTACAGTCACGGTTGCAATAGCTCTCACAGATTCGGTTAATCCATTTGCGACTTTGGATGGCCTTTGACATGCACTCACCAAAAAGTTTTTATTTGTACTAAGGAAGGTTGGTTGACTGGTCACAGAGAATAGTTAAAAAGTTAGTGGCTGGTTGATTCGCCAATTTAGATGCGAGTGCTTTGATTAGTGTTTATTCCATTTTCAACTATTGTAATATTATCGTTTATACTCGTAAATCAAAAATGCAGATCGAAAGTAACATGTAAAATTTTTGGTTTATTTCATTTTAGGTAAAAACTTTTACACCACCTGCACCTTTTCTCGACATTACTCAGTGAGTCGGTTCCAATGAGTGCACATACGACGGGTTTATCTTGTGTAGTTTAGGAGTTGCTGTAGCCACCTTCTGTCTTCATCATCAGATCAGCTCGGTTAATATCACAGAACAAGATATCAATATCGTCAAAAGAAAATTCGTGCAGGACAGAATTAATCTGCAATAACCTAATAACCCATATTTATAAACCGTCGTTTTACATTACGCCTACCTAATTTGTATTACAGCGTGTCAACGATTAACCGGATTGAATACGGCTGAATCAAAATCTGCTGGAATGTGTTCGGCGCTTTCCTTTTTTCAATCCGGCTAGGCGTAATGTTAAACATGGGTTCAGTGGCCGCCTCATTTTCGCCATTTTACATTACGGCTAGTCGTTTTACAAAACAGAGCCGTCTTCGGCGGCAAAGTTTTGGAATAGGTACAATGACGAATAAAGCAAAGTGTTAGGAAGAAACGTGGCAGCAGCCGGCGATGCGCTGAAGAGGAAACAGCTAAACGTGCGCCGCCATATTGTAAAACGTATCGCCATGACAATCCGGCTAATCATTGACTCGCCGTAATAACAAAAGGGCTCTGTTATGTAAAATGGCGTGCGACATATAAATGAAACATACGCTGCAGCCATGCCCTAGTGTGCTAATAAAAACGAGCAAGGAGGCCCAAAGGATTAGGTACCATTTACTTGATTATCACCCACGTGCAACGTAGGGACGGAATAACTGAATATCTTTCAGTAGGAAAATCATCTGCCATTTTATGGTTCAACATTTTTATAATCCTCTGTTTTTACGCACTTATAACTTTGTGGCGTAATTTTCCAAGGTGAATTAAGTAGCTATTTTTTGAACAGACACGCAGCGCAGAATGGGAGCAAAGGCAACCAAAATCAATTTAGATGTTAATAAAAACTCGCAGGTGGCACCATGCGTCCTCACGTATTTAATTTCGCACAAACAAGGGGTGAAATAATTAAATAAAGATGTAAATTGTACTCAAGGGCAGATGGTAAATATTTAATAAAATGTTGTTATGTTAATCTATTTATGTTCGGGTTATTTTGATCATCCAAACAGAGTTTGCCTATTTAATATAACTAATTAAGTTTTGGTACTTGACATAGCTGAGAACATTAAGCGGTGTTGAATTTTAATTAGGATTTTCGCGGTAACTTGGATTTATCCCTTTGAACGCCATCATATTTGAATGAAATGATCACTCAGACGCCAAGATATCAAAAATTGATGTATCCTATAAACCATCGGAATATAATAAGTATGGAAGCATAACCGTCGCTCAAAACCGGTGCCACAAAATCGAAAAGGCGGAGCTTACGTTTCAAGTGACGTTTCAGTGCCCGATTGCAACTCAGTCAACTATCCGACGTAGAGTTGAACGGTTGACATTGTGTCAAATGAAAATAATTAAATTTTAATAGTTATTTTATAAGTGTTGACCAGCACTATTAATTGGTGCATAAGTCACACGAATGGCAAGCTGGAAGATATTTCTTTTCATTATTTAAATATTAAATTTACAACAATCCCATACATTTGTGTGATGGATGACGCTATGCAATATATGTTTTGGAAAGAGTATATAGAACATAAATAAAATCGTACAGATAAGTACGCTCTCGATATTAGTTAATAACATCTTAAGATATGCACAACGAAAAATTGGTGTACAAAAAACGCATTAAGTGAAGGTTGATTTTTCTCGGACAAGAAAAAAGAAGAGATGATGTGATACATGAAATTGAATACCGTCGACGATTACATAGTTATTTGGTCTAAAACCACAGTATGCTCGCCTTTTTTATATAACGACGGTGGCAAACAAGCTTACAACCTGCCTAATGGTAAGCAGATACCGTCGCCTACGGACGCTTTCGACTCCAAAATAATAACAAGCGCTTTGCCGACCCTTTATTAACATGAGGATTCGGTTGATCAAGAACTAGAGATATAATGCAAACTCGTTCACCATAATGCTCACTCTCATCACAGCGTATCCTCGGGAGCTATGGCGACCTTACTCACCCCCGCCTTTTCTCACTGACGGACAAGCAATAATATTGGTCAAATCGTTTCGAAGAAATCTAAACTTGCCTTGAGGGCTCTTCCTCCATTTTGTCATGGATAAATAATTAGGATGAAAATAAATTCACTTTTATCTTAGTACTGATGTGTTCTGATTGAATTTTGGTCAATCGACCCAATCATGATTTACCAAAATTTACCGGACCTAAATCAACTTTAAGATTTCATTTGTACAACAGCTTGATATTTCTCGGTGAGGTTTAGTATATATAAGTAGTATAAAAAAATAATATAGTATAGAAGTTTATTGATGGTGTGAGAAGCCTATTTTTCCAAGAACTACTAGCAGACAAAGCAGATGAGACCTAAGATGAAAGTATACCGCGAGACACAATGTACTGATAGCACGATCGTGCTTGCTTCCACTTATCATCCACTTGCTAGATTCACTAGCCATCTTTTTTCTTACTTTCGTTGAGAATGCGATCGTGCTAGCTATATATCATTTCACGTTAGTCGCCTGTGTTTGGGGCGATAGACGTTCCATCTTGACGGTATAACTTAGGAGAGAGTAAGGTTTATTAGTGGTTTTACTGGTTAATTTTATTAAACTAAACCTGTATTTACCCGGACCTTGAATTCGTGGTTAAAAATGGCGCCCCCTGCGTCTCCCATTGCCCGCATTCTAGCATACTATGTTCTCTCCCGGACCACGAATTCGTGGCAATTATTTTGTTTGACGGACCGCGAATTCGTGGCATCGCGGCGACAAGTGAAAGAAGACTTTAATGGGTTGTTGTACCAATACCTAAATATCTCGCCCAATTCTGAGGGAAGACCAGTTTGTTCTAGCTTACCCCACAGTTTCTCGTAAGACACCAGGTCAAATGCCTTTGAAAGGTCTAGAAAGGCTGCATATAATGGTGTTTTACGATCCGTATAGTAGCGAACGGTGTGTTTGAGGGCTAGAATCGCACTCTTAGTAGAGAGACTACGCCTGAAGCCAAACTGTCCGTCGTGTAATTTGGCATAACTACTGAGATGCCTCTCAAGTACTCCGTCTAGAACTTTAGCGATGATTGTGGCTAGAGATATCGGCCTGTAATTATGCATTTCCGACACATCGCCAGTCCTATTTTTAACAATGGGTACAACTCCCGTCCTAATAATATCTTCCGGTAGGTACGAATGACTTATGCACACTGAAAACAGCATGGCCAACAACCTGTGAATATGAGATCCAGCGTGTAGCAGGTGCTCCACGCTGAGTCCGTCGTACCCAGGAGATTTGCAACGAGTCATGTGTCTTATAACACACCTGCCACTTAACTAGCCAGGATAATAAGAGGTTGCTTTGGAAGTTGGCTATCAGTATGAAGCCCACTCACGTCGCTACATAGTCTCCACTCTATGCGATTACCCGTGGTACCACTGCTTTTGTACCACGGGGGACCACGAGTATTTTTTTTTACTCATTGTCCCACCGTTCTAAACAGTGTTCGCCTGTGGGTCTACGGGTAATTTATTTTTCCCCATAATCCCACCATGGTTCGTCTTCGTATTTTTTACTGAAATGTTTGTTTTCACTAAATTTTTTCTACAGAATATTTAGGTACGAAAACGAGCGGAGCGCGGAGGAGTGTTAGTAGAACTGCGATCCTAAAGTGCGCGAGCCGAGCGAGCAAAGCGAGCGTGCCACGGCAGCGGCCGGCGAAGCGCCAGAACCGAACATGTAAACACATCGCATCATGGGACCATGGACAAATAAAATTATTGGTAGACCCACTGACGAACACTCTTTAGAACGGTGGGACGCCGGCTAAAAAATTACCGTGGTCCCCCTGTGGTACAAAAGCTGTGGTACCACGGGTAATACACGGGTTTTTCGGTGCGACGTGCCCCGGACCGCGTTCGCTTTACCGTACAACCGCCTTCGCTCCGTAACACAGCTGCGCCGCGCTCTGTGCGTGTCAAGCTTAAAAGAGTGCTTCCTGGCTGGCGTGGGATGCGCGGATGCGGGGCGATATGAAGGCAGTCGTACTGCCTCACTTCTGCGCATGATATTTTACTACTGTGCAAACACTGACTGTACTGTGCTGTGTACTGACAGTATCTCGTCAAGTGAGAAAATATCTCACGTCGAAGGACAATATACGGCGTAATTGATCCCGCTCGCTAAGTTAGGAAGTCGCTTAGGCAACATTGCATTCAGAGCTGCTACCGCGAAATGAAAACGAACTAAGTTCAAATGTTTCTCTCTGTCGCTCTATCATGAAAATGCGATAGAGAGGGAGATATTCGAATTTCGTTCGTTTGCGTTTCGCTGTAGCAGCTCAGCAGCGAGAACCCGATTATCGGGTACTCCTTTCGTAGCTACTACGCGCTACATACGGCGAACACGTGGCTACGGCCTACGAGCGTAGCCCGTAGCACTGGGCGGATATGATGATCATGTGATGTGCTAACAGTACACTTCATATGTTGGTAACTACGTAATGGAGCACGTATCTTTTTTGCTCTCTTAACCATCGTTAAAGCTGAAAACCCAACTTCCGCCCAGTTAATTGGACGCGTAGATGTGGAAAATCTGCAGTAGTTCAACCAAATCAACGAGGTTAGAACTAATTTATTTATAAGTACCGGCCAAATACGAGTCGGGTTCCGTACCATCGTAAAAGTACGTACCAAAAAATTAAGTTTTATATGGGGTCCCATTTTTTTTATTGTATTTAATTTTTCATATTCTTTGTTATATCGGCAACGGTAATAGATATTTTTTTTAAACATCAACGGTATACGGTATACCTGGACTGGCGGATGGATGGACAGCGGAGGCGTATTAGTAGGGGTCTGTTGGAATCATTTAGGTAAATAACCCTATAAACATTTTAAAAGGATTATAGTTCGGTCGGGGCCCTTTTTTCTCTCACACGTTATCCTGGTAGCATCCTAATGACGCATGATCATCCATATGCCTCAGGTCCATTTGCTACCACCGATTGGCGTAATTAGAGCAATTATTTATTTAGTTTAAAAAATCTTCGAAACAACTACTTAATGAACGCATAAAGTTCCTGAATACAGATTTAGCAAATACAATTTCCAATATTGGCTATGTGCACGTCAGAAACGTCAAACGTCACGGGTCCCGGGGCAATGTCAAACTCAGAGATGTCAAATAATGACACATGAATATTTTATTTATTTTAGTAAGCGAGAAAGACCCCTTACTGGAAATTTTACTGAAATAAATAAGAAAATAAATACAAACGAAACGAATCGTAGGAAACCAATAGGAAACGTCGAAGTAAATTTGACATATAAGTCCCCGGAAATTGCACATTTCTGCCATGGTGTGCGCTGTGATCGCTTAGTTTACCCCCACCACCTACTTCGCACATAGCTAATACTACTGTATTAGCAAGTACAGATTTACATTTCTTAAATAATAGTTTTTATGGTATTATAACATACTGCATAGAAAACTGCCAAGTTAAGGCTCAAAATGCATCAAGCCGCAGTAAATTAGTTTTACTGTAAACAATATAGTGCCGGACTTGGCACCGTTTCAGAGAATATACGGAACTTGGCACCAATTTAGATCTCAATTCTTTTGTCGGTGAAGACGACAACCCAGCATCGCATGTTCTTAATATTGAACTTGGCTCCCATTTTCACATTTATGTTTTTGATGGGATATCATTACTTTTTGTCAATCTTCGCCAAATGGTGCTTGTTACGAGCGAATGCACGAGTTACTATACAAAATACCCAAATCGCTATAGGTGCACCTCAAATATTTGAAGAGTTCCCTCGATTTCTCTAGGACCCTATTATCAGATTCTTACCTGATAACTATGGAACCACCCCTGAAGTATACCCTTTCAAACAAAAAAGGAATTTTCCAATTCGGTTAATAAATGACGGAGGTCTGAGGTAACTAGCATAAATAATAATAATAATAAAACTAATAAAAATATTACTGTTTTCTGATTTTATCTGGAGTACACATACAATTACCAAGCTGCATGCCAAATTTCAGATTTCTTGGTCACCTGGAAGTGGGTTAGGTTTTTGATTACTAGTCAGTCAGTCAGTCGTTCAGTCAGTGGTAAAAATGCCGTTTTTTGGAATTTAATATCTCAATAACTATTAAACCTATATTTATGCAATTTGGGGTTCTAGTTGTTCTAATAGATGTACCAATTATAACATGTACCAATTTTAATTTTTTTATGTTAGATAGATTTTGAGTTATTGGGGGGTCAAAAGTGGCTCCAAACGGTTCGTGTAAAATAACACACGGCTGCTGTCCGCCAGTTCCTGGGGTGAACTTGGCTGGACACGCTGCCGCGTGTCTAGATATTAATATGAATGTCTACAGTCTCGTCTTGAATTTGCATGAAATGATTATTTTGTTATTTCAATCTGAGAAACAAATGTTATTGATTAGTAGTGGAAACTATTTGGCTTATGAACTTGTGTCATGATTAATAAATTATGTGTGTTATATTTGCCTGTTTGTTTCCCAAAGGATTAAATAAATAAATAAATAAATAATTGCATATGCTAAGCTACTTTTGATGCTGACTGTACTTGCAACAGACACCAATCCGCATAAACCTTTGTTTCTTAGTATTGAACCGCATTCAATAATATGCATTACTGCACCAGAGAAACAGGCGAGTGCAAAGATAACATCGGAATATTGAACTAAATTGAAACGTTTTTAACAACCTCTCTGATTCAATTTCCATGATAGCAAATAATCATCATCATTACGAGTATCATCATGTCAGCCGAAGGACGTCCTCTGGTGGACGTTAGGCCTCCCCAAAAGAGTTCCACAATAGCTGGTCCTGCACCACTTGCATCCAGCGGCCTCCCGCGACTTTACCAGATCGTTTTCTAAGTGTAAATCTGTACTTGCTAATACAGTAGTATGTTGGAAATTGTATTTGCTAAATCTGTATTCAGGAATTCTTTCGTTATTCGACAAAAATTCTTTCGTATTTGTTTCTGTCTGTCCGAATGTCGCACACAGAATCACACAGAATGTCTACAGGTCGCATTTCTCAACAGATTCTCGTGAAATTTTGTGAGTAAGTTCGACAATTATATATAGGTAGTAGTTTATGAAAATTTTGAAATTTGAAAATATTTTTTTTTTGCAAGGTCTATAACTCACAGAGCCACTAGTATAATCTTATAAACAAAGTGGGTTCACTTGACTCGGTAGCGACTAAAAGTGTTTGAAACTAAGGCTCGACTACTCAAGTATTAAGATTCCCGAGCCAATGTCGAAATACACGTAGGTCGAATTTTGGTCCCTTGTGGAAAAGCGTGACGTCAATTCTCTTTCGTTTTGAAAACGTCGTATACACTCCAAATATTCCACTGACCATACGACTTTCTCGATTAAAGTTCTGGCTTATAGCGAGTGACACAAGAAGAATTCCTTTCTATTTTTCTCTGAGCAACGTGAGATATTACGAAGCTTAAAATTCTGTTTGATGTTAAAACCGCACATTTATAAGGAATAAAGGAGCCTAAGTAATCACTGTCTCCGGTAAGTGTTTTGCTGCAACTAAGTTATTCCTTTGTATCTACATTTTACCGTGTTGTATTAAAGTTGGTCAAACGGTGTTCTGCAATTGCTTAAGTGTCTGTCCGTCACGCGTTTCAACAAAGGCCTTTTAAATGAAGCCAAGTGATTCCACCCCAACGGTACTACTAGAACCGTCGCCCAAACGGATTCTACTACAAGACTAGAACATACAAAACATTGTACCTAATATTTCAAAAATTATTGAATCCATCCTATCAAACCGCTTAATGACTCATCTCGAGACAAATAACTTACTTACAGACAGACAATTTTCTTATAGAAAAAAAGAGATCCACTACAACAGCCGCATTTAAGACCTATGATTGTGTAACAACAGCTTTGGATGCAAAAGAGAAGGTAGCAGGGATATTCTGCGACCTATCTAAAGCGTTTGATGTGATTAGTCATGAATTATTATTAGAAAAGATAGGGCACTACGGAATCAAAAACAACGTTCATAGACTGTTCACATCATTACTTGAAAATAGACGCCAGACGGTCGGGGTCCAAATTGAAGGCAAAACCATCAAATCAACAGAAGGCAGCCTAGAACTCGGGATTCCACAGGGATCAGCACTTGGGAATACCCTGTTTTTGATGTACATAAACGACCTCCCCTCCTCTGTTACTGAAGGCATGATGGTTTTGTTTGCTGATGACACCACTGTGATAGTAAAGGCACCCACGTACTTTCAGCTCGAACAGATTATATCACAGACGTGTAGCCACCTTCATAAGTGGTTCTCAGTGAACGGCCTAATCCTCAATGTCACGAAGTCTAATGTGATGTTGTTCTCAGCCGGAAGCACTACCAGCATCCCACTGATACAAAGTCCGATGCCGCGCTGTGATTCATGCAAGTTCCTCGGATTTACAATCGACGCCAGGTTGAAATGGAAAGAACACGTTGACAACTTGTGTGGAAGGCTGAGCAGTGCTGTATTTGCGCTGCGCAAACTGAAACCAATTGTCTCCAGTGACGCATTGCTTCAAATTTACTATGCCCATTTCTTTTCACTTATGTCATACGGTATAGTTTTGTATGGAAACTCGACCGACTCTGACAGAGTGTTTAAATTACAAAAACAAGCTGTACGAATATTGGCGGGAGTAAATCGGAGGCACTCGTGTAGAGAAATATTTAAAACGTACAAGTTGATGACCCACTACTCACTTTACGTATATGAGGTGGTTATGTTCACACGCGGTAATATTAATTCATTTAAACGGGCAAATATCCCTGGCAGAATCACCCGCCAAACGGGGCGACTACTGCCCGTGCGGCGTCGACTCGCGCTGCTCGACCAAAACCCACGAGTAGTGGGCCCGGCGTTTTATGAGCGCCTACCCACCAGTCTCAGAAATGAAACCTCTGACGGTAAATTTGGGCACCGACTTAAGAAATTTTTATCCTCTAAACCGTTATATTCCGTAAAGGAATATAACAAAGAACTATTTAATGAATTTAATGATTGATTATTATTTAACTATTATTACTGTGTTTTTATATTATTTTGACATTTACCATTTTTATTATTCTGTTGATATTCTGACATTGTACCTTTTTGACATTATTTAGTTTTATTATCCTTTTATTATTTTGATTTGACATTACCTAGGATATCCTAGTCATGTATACCTACTTTTAAGACATTTTTTATTTTATTTTATTCACATGTAACATTTCTTATTTTTCTATTATATTGTTTTTAAATTCTCAAATTATTATACCTATAGACGATCTTTTAGTGAATCCATTTTATTTTTGATGTAAAATAATAATGTTATTTTCTAAGAGAAATAAATGAATCTAATCTAATCTAATCTAATCATACAAAAGTATGTAAAAAAATCACGGCAACAATAGCACCCGTGACCTCAGACGCAGTTGATCGTATTATTTAGTTAGTTTCAGTATTCTACAACAAAATCACTAGGTGCCTGTTCGTCTATCAGAGGCATTGTGGTCGTTGTAGGTGTTCCACAATGAAAAGGCGTTAGATCGCGAAACCTGTATATATTTACAAAAATAATGAAGCCATATGTTAAAATGAGAGAACAGTAGGTACGTGTGTCGCGTGCGGGTAGACAGAGAACGACTGAATCGGTCAAAGCAAGACCGTTACAACTATGAGTATGCAGTCACATGTATTTTTCAAATTCGCCTTAACAACTAACAGCGTACAATTTATCAGCGTACCTTATACTTAATAGAAAACTTAAAACAAATAAGTAATAAAACCCATTTTGAGCACGTCGTCAACAGGCAGATTTCTTAAAAAAGCGTTTTGTGACATGCGGCTAGCACAAGACAGCGCGCGAGATATATCGCGTGCGAGGTAGACTATCCGTCTCTATCTAATGGGTGCACACGGAAAGAGACGGATAGACTATCTCGTGCATGATATAGCTCGCGCGCTGTCTTGTGTTAACCTTTGTTTTTTACCTGGGAAAATGCATTTACGCATCCCGCCTAGCCGGGGAAGTAGGACAGGTATGACGGACTCCCGGGAACCGCTCGGACTGCTGTCTAAATCCACCAGGGTATGCCCATCACGCAGCATTAGTGGCGGTGACACGGGATCGCCAAGGCACACAACCGCGAACACCACCTGCTGCGACAGCCGAAGCTGTCCCCTCTCGGAAGAGGCTTGCGCCCCCCACCCGACGGTAAGCGTGCAGGGCGACACCACAAACTTGCCGACCAAAGAACCTCCACGCCACGCCAGGAGAGAATGAAAAACCCCGGATTCACTCCCTCAGGTCCCCTTGTAACTTTTTAAAGAGGTTTTCTCCCTCGCAGCCACCACCCGGCCCCGGCCTGACGGGGACAGCCCCCGCTCCGGACTATAGCGGCCCTCTGCCGAAGTCAGGGTTACGGGTCCGTAATTCTTTAAACAGGCATACGGCATGGCCTGTCCCTCTCGCCGCACCTGAGGAGTCTTGCGACTCCCATCCCACCCATTGGTCCCATTTGGAGTGTCCTCCGCTACACAGAGGAACACCCAGAACGACCCCGTCTCCGGGTTATTGGTAGCACCGGTAAGCGATCTCTCCGAAGATGGATCACTTACCGTTGCCTCCAGGGCGCACCGGCCAGAACCCTTCCCCTTCCCCCAGACCCGTGAGGGTCCAGAGGAACTGGAAGAGCCCAGACACTCGTGGAGGTTACCCGACTAGTGCCCCGTGCTGTTTAGCCTGGCCTAGTTGGCAGTGACACTGCCTCCGAAGCTAAAGGTCCCGGGTTCTAATCCCGGCCATGGTATTATTTGGGCATTTAGCACGGATATTTTGTTCACGGGTCTTCGATGTTTTCGATGTATTTATTTATCTATATAACTATGTATATCGTCTTCTAGTACCCATAATGACAGTACAAGCTTTTCTTAGTTTGGGACTAGGTCGATTTGTGTAAGATTGCCCCCCAAATATTTATTTATTTATTTAAAATTTTCGGTGCCAGAACTCGCTAATGTGGATATACTTCGCTACCGGATTTTCATTTGTTACTGGCTGCTTGCGTACTCGTAGCGATACACAAATCTTTGCAATTTGTGTAAGGGGCCAGGTTTAAGGGTCATAAGAGGCCAATATTTTATTTCATTTTAATAAATTCTATGAACAAAGTTGCGTACCTTAACCTTATCCAAAACCTCAGTACGATGGAGCTTCATTTCATCAGCAATTAAAACGGGACTAAGCTCTGTAGATCGGCCAATCTGGTCGGACAACTTTTAATAACTCTGTTATGGCACGGGTAAGGTGACAACTTTTAATTAAATCATCCAATTCTGCCAAGTTCGCTCTGATTCAATTTTCTTACCTTGGCAGTAGGTTATTTTTAGAAATTATTATTTTAGTCGGGCCTTTGCTGTCAGTAAATTAAATGTATGTAAATTTAATACGCGATTTCCTGATAAACTGGTTATGCCAAAAAAAAAGACAAAATTGTTTAGTAGTAATACTTATTGCATGGCTATTTCAATTTACAATAGACTGCACAAAGACATAATGGACTTGCCTTTGAACAAATTTAAATATATACTGAAAAATTGGCTAATATAGGTACAGCAGTGCTTCTATTCTGTCAACGAATATTTTCATTATTATAAGAAATTGTGACATAGCGTAATATTATGACCTAATCAATTCATTATTATCTTATTGTGTAAATATAATTTATGTCAAGTTTATAAGTTACTCTGCTCATTTTATTATTAATTATTATTAATTTTGCATGCCAGCTGCTGGCAAAGTGCGTGAATCATTATAACCCTGCAACATCTTCTGTACCACATTTCAGGCAAAATAAATGAATTTGTATTTTGTATTTGGAACAACCAAGCTCGTCCACGAAATCCTTTAATAGTTCCCTCCTACAACGCCTTAGGGAGGCGTACAGCGACATCCACCGTAGGAGACTTAGGCTTCTATGAACGGCACCAACGTCTCAAACTACATTGAGAAATCGTCAGTAACGATGCGCCATTTCATACTAAATTAATTTTGTACTAAAGCAGTAACGCTGCTAACGAAATTTGAAATTTTCCTTTAATTTGAAATTTTCGTTAGCAGCGTTAATGCTTTAGTACAAAATTAATTTAATACAGCGATTATTAAGGTTTTCATACAAGACCTAAAAAAATCAAATTTCTAGCAACAGAAACTAATTTCCAACCTAGATATGGAGGATCCCATTGTGTATACAAAGTTTCATGGTATTTCAGCATGACGTTTTAAAATGAGACCGAAACTACGTTTGTATGGAGAATCAAGTTCGGTCGAGCATACGAGGGATTCTTAAATCGTATTCAATCTCATGATTCGATTACAAATCTCAGTAATTATTTTACTTTTTGGATTTTTAAAGCGATTTTTTGAAGTGAGTGCTCAATAATGCCACACTTAATTAAAATTACTTTATCGTTAGCTACATATATTTACTAACATTTATAATATTAAGAAAACGACTTACAAATTATGGATCATATTATTATATATTTTTTTAGCAATTTTTATTTGAATCATGCCTTTGAATTTGTCGTTAC
This sequence comes from Notocelia uddmanniana, assembly GCA_905163555.1. Taxonomy (NCBI): domain Eukaryota; kingdom Metazoa; phylum Arthropoda; class Insecta; order Lepidoptera; family Tortricidae; genus Notocelia; species Notocelia uddmanniana. The sequence goes on from LR991057.1 coordinate 6,612,134, forward strand.
TATTAGAGTTATTTAAACTGACGGATTAAAAAAACTTACGCGGTAGACCAAAACGTGGTTGATCCAAATATTTATCGTCTGCAAAAAAAAAGCATTAGAAAATTTCCACCGTCAACGGGAAAGTTGCGGGTGACATTTGCTTTGTTTTTTTGCTGGAGTATTTCTGTTAGCGCGGCGGAAACTTTATGCCCGCACCCAACTTCGAAAAGTGTAATATTTTATGAGCACTGGTTCCGCGGCACAGGGTTTTATATTCCATCTGTTTTGACCACCTTTGTTTTATAGCCTTTATTGACGCTTTAATTTATTCTAAAGTCTAAGGTTAAATTTTATTAATTTAATTTTCGATTTTATCAAAGATGAGGTCAATGTCCTGTTGAAAACGTCATTATATTTTTATATCGTAAGGAACCGTAGTAACTATTAGGGTTGTAATTTGATTTTTCACGATGGAACACTTTTGCAATGACTTAGTGTCTGTCTACCTGCCACAGGCAGTTTTCTCGAAGACTGCATGACATAGTAAGCTGATATTTGGTATAAATATTATGGCAAAGTAATGGCCTTATTACATATTATTAGCTGGGGGCAAAATGGCGTTTGCTCTAATTACGGGGGTAGTTTTGGAGTAAACAAGGGTTCCATTTGTTTTGAAATCAACCGCAGAAGTAGATGATTATTTTAGTACGTTGTCACATTAACTACTTTGACACATCCCAGCAACCGCAGTATTGTTACGTTAATGCGACAAAGTTCTAAAGTGACCATCTACATTTGCTGTTGACTGTCAGCATAAAAAGAAGTTTCGCATATGAAGGGGTCAACAAAATTCAAAATTCAAAAATTTATTCTGTACTTAAATAGGCCACAAGGGCACTTTTACAAACCAATAATAATGAAATTGGTTATACCCTGCAATTTTAAAAAAATACTGACAATAATAAAAATGATTTCAAAACTACAATGATTAACAAACTTATGTCATTAAATGAAACTAAACTTATGGAAAATATCAAAATTTGAAGGTAATATTATATATAATTTATTTCATACCTCGGAGATGTATATGGTCTCTGACCGTCCAAATACAATTAATACTTATTATTCTTACAGCCTTAATTATAAGCGAGTAAAAGAATTTTTACCAAGGGGGTGATTATGCGACGTTTTCGGTCATGATAAGGTAGACTTAAATTCCATGTCCACATTAAAATTGACAGTTAGATTCATCTATCGGCGCCATATTTTGGCATTGGCCAATTACCACGTCCATCACTATGTAGCACGAGAATGTAACGCTCAAGCTGAAAACCCGGTTCGCACACTTTGCCTGGTTCCGGCAGAATACCAGCGCTGCGACAGCAATGTCACAGCATATAATTATGTCGAGGCGGCGCCTTTTCGCGGTTATGTCGTGACAATAAATTAAATTGTTGTAACATTAGTATAGTTTTAGTTTGTAAGATTTATCTATGTTACAGCACTCTTTTTTAATCGCAGGTATTGTCAAGTCATATACGCAACTGAAGTTTTTATCTATCTATCTATTGTATGCATAATTGCAAATACGTACTTCTAATACTGACTGTACCATCAAAACGCTTGTGAAATTCTAAGTCGATAATCATTTTCTTTAATTATTCATACGACAATTAATGTAAAATAGGGCCAGATTATCATATGATAGCCAATTACGATTTGAGTTTTCTCATGCAACACTTCCCATCCTTATCAACACCCTAGAGAGCATTGGTATAATATTAAGAGGCACTTCTCTGTCTCTATTTAGTAGTTACCACCGAAATCGGGCACAAAAGGTTAAAATAGGGAACTATCTCAGTGACGAGCGCACTATAACCTACGGGGTTCCGCAAGGTAGTGTCTTAGGTCCTACCTTATTTTTAATCTATATAAATCAGCTGTGAGAATGGTACCATATTCACATATGTTGATGACACTGCCATAGTATTCTCAGGGAGTACGTGGGAAGAAGTGCGCTCGTCCACAGAACTTGGATTCTCTAAAATTGCAAGGTGGCTTAATGACAACCTAGTCACCCTCAACACTAGTAAGACAAACTACATCTGTTACACGAACTACAATCGTACCCAGCTACATACAGACTTCTCGATTAGGATTCATAGTTGTCATAACACTCATGACTCTACACAAACTAACTGTCCCTGCTCAACTATAACTAAAGTTGAGAGTACCAGATACCTGGGAGTTATAGTTGACCAGCGATTAACATGGCATGCGCACACAGAAAATATCATGACGAGAATCCGTAAACTTATATAGGTCTTTAAAAATCTAAGGCATATAGCAACAAAGGCTCTATTGCATCAAATTTATGTCTCACTGGTACAATCAGTTCTTACATATCGCATTCCTATTTAGGGTGGGGCAACAAAAACCAAATTCCTCGAGCTTGAGAGGGCTCAAAGGGCCTTACTCAAAGTTATGCTCTTCAAGCCGTACAGATTCCCAACAAGTGAGTTATATATCAGCTGTGATGTATTGTCCGTAAGAAAGTTATATATACTGCATTTAACCTTAAAAACGCACAAAACTTCATGTTATAAACCAAATACAAAAACTCAACGTAAGACAAATGTACGATGAAGTGGTGATATGGTGGTTCTCCCTTCATGGGACCACCAAAAGGATGTGGCGTTGAAGTGATGATCCCTCTCACGGGACCACCAATAATGACCGCTGAAGTGACACCAAGGATGACCGATTAATGATGTTTCCCTAATGATGACCGTTGAGATGTTGATTGTGGTGAATTGAAGTGTGGGCCGGTTTACCTCGCCGCGCTCTATCGCCAACTCCGACGGACGCCCTGCGTCTTGCAGCAGCTTGTGGGCAGGCTCCCTCCCTGACAGCCTGGCATTCTTCGAAAAACGACCACCAAACCGTTTTAACCTCGTAAGTCCTTTGTTTTTTCAAATGTAGTAGTCGTAACTACCCAGTGTACTACCACAAGTACAAACTAAGTGTAGTGCTTCGGTCCCAGACGCGACTTTTTCGAATTTATCTAAATTCTTGCCCTTTGTTTTATTCAGTATGTGTATGGTTTTTAGCGCATCCTTAATTTGTACTTGGTAAAGTACATTAGGCAGTTATTTATACTAGGCAGTTAAAATGTCAGGTCTGAAGTACTATCATTATTTTGTACTTGTACAAGTACGCGGGGACTTACGAGGAACGTGTCGGTTACACGTGTTTGAGGTTTTGATAAATATGAACTTCACTGAATTTTGATAACTGACCTGCCTGAGCGTGTGCTTTCTTATTGGACATGGTTTTTTTAAATCGGCTTCACAACTTTGTTCGTAATGCTCCGTTTATATTTTTTTCTTAGTCTGAGTATAGGGTATTGCTATCTGGGGGTATGAATGAGAAGACGGAGTAGCTTAATTAAGAAGACGTATATTGTTATGCACACGACCGGGAGACAACTAAGAACGAAAGCTGACAACGCGAAAACTGTTCCTATATTTTTTTTGAGACAACCATATACTGATGAAGGCCTCCTTCAGCTGTCACCACAGGGCCTTGTCCCCCCTTTCCCATCAATGTTCTGCCGGCAACTTCCTCAATGCTATCCTTCCATCTCCGACGCGGCCTGCCGTGGGGGCGGCGCTGCTTTGTTACTTATACCTCAGAAATGCATGGCTTTTTGGGTTATTGGGGCCCACGGTGCATGGAAAATATTTGTTTTAACCTGTGAATACACTATAAAGTGATTAAGGTACATTTTTTAGGGTTCCGTAGCCAAAATGGAAAAACGGAACCCTTATAGATTCGTCCCGTCTGTCCGTCCGTCCGTCCGTATGTCACAGCCGATTTACTCGGAGACTAATGAGCACTACAATTATAAAATTTTGTAGGAAGGTGTATACTATGAACCGCTATAGAAATATTATGAGAAATTAAGAAAAAAATATTAAACTGGGGGGGGGGGGGGGGGACGGGGAGGAACCTTTTTTCATTCAATGTATTGTATTGTGATTTTAAATGTAGATTAGGAGGTGTCTGTACGCAACCCTTCTTTTTGCGTAGTCCGACACGCACTTGGCCGGTTTTATTTCAAATTAAAAATGGGATTGCTCTTGGCGAGCATCTAGCCAGGGGGAAAATGAATAAATAAATAAAAAGTTACCTAGTACTAAAAACCTAAAGTAATAAAAACAATCTGCTTCAAAGCTCAAAATACGTCGGTTCCACAAATCGTAAGCGTTCTTGAAAATGCCCATTTGAACATTGAATAGCCCTAATAACAAAGCAATCGTGACAAAGTAACCCTAAAAACTAATTTTCCCGGGCTAACTTTATGTTCTTTTAAAAGGCAAAACAAACATAAATCAGTAACGTTATTAGAACAAAGTCAAGAAGTTAAACGGATAGAAGAGTCTATTAATAACTAAACAAAAACAATTTTAGCGACGGCGAGGACTTTATAAGTTTTCCCTTTGGTTGTTTGCTGGGTTGAGAAGCGGCTGTAGCCGAACGGTGAGGCAAGCGATAATTCAATGTACAGTGTACAGTCAGCTGCAAAGAAACGTGACCCCCTCTCCATAGAAGTTTATATGCAGGGGGGTCAGGTTTCTCTGCAGCTGACTGTACATTGTACACTGTACAGTGAGCATCAAAAGTAGCTACGCATTTGACGAGTTCAAAAGTCTTTAACCCAAGGAATCAGAAAATTTGACACCTTAACATGCGTAGCTATTTTTAATGCTGACTGTACAGATTTTGGGTTCTAAGCCCAGCTCGTACAATGGTACAGTCAGCTGCAGAGAAACATGGCTCTCTTACATACAAACTTCTATGCAGGGAGGGTCCTAATTGTCCGGACGAAGCGCGGTTTCGGGAGTCATGTCAATCAAGCTCAGCTTTTGCTCAGCAGTGGGACTATAATATATAAGCTTAAAATCACATTTAAGAAAAAAGTGAGTAAGACTTTTGCGCTACATTCTTCTTGCAATATGCGAGGCCTACGATAAGATCCACACGCATCGTAAGTCCCGTTTATAGGGTGTGATTGCAATCAAGAAAATCGCTAGAGCACGAGCATGGGACGAGCAATTTCGTACGTGATAACGCGTCTCGACTGCGAGTTATCGTTCACAGAGTAATGCAAGTCATGTTTCAATTAATTATCTGTGTTCATTTAGACAATACAGTGGTGACAATGACAGTGAATATTAAGAAAAATGTTCCGTAATTGTTTTGTTCCAATAATGGTTGCTATTAATTAAATATTTAAGATATAAAAACTAAGGCTAGCAAATTAACGGTAGTAAGATATGAGAGGGCATTTATTTTTTGTCTAATTACCATGGAATTTGAAATACCAATATTGGACAGCAAAAAATTGCTGATAGTTTGATAAAAAATATAATAAAGACAATTTTTCTTACGCTTTATTTTTTTTTTCCTCAACAAACACACACAAACACACACACATACACACACACACACACACACACACACACACACACACACACACACACACACACACACACACACACACACACACAAGAGAGACTCCTTTTCACTTTTCACTTGCATAAAAACTTGAGCACTGTTACCTATAAATAATCATCACTAAATAAAACATATTTCCCATTTTGTTAAATAGTTTGATATTTTTTCTTTAAAATTCATATTCATGCATGCACATATTTTATCTGCTTAACTCATATCCTTAAGCCGCTATGTTTTTAAGGTAATTGCGCATGTTTCTAACTCCCACGATACAGGCATAGCCTAGTGTGGGGGTTGCCGATAAAATGTTAATTTTAGCGTTAAGATCTTTTTTGGTAAATAAATATTTTTTGATTTTGATTTTTATTTTTTTTGATTTAATTTACTCATATTCATAGTTATTTCGAATTATTTTTTTAGAATAATGTGTATTACAACTATTATTTACGGTGTGCTTCATCAAAAGTTATTTACTAATCATAGTTCCAAGTGATTGATCAATGGATCTGATGCTTCAAGAATCTGCATTATGAACAAAATCTTTCTCTTCAATATATTCCCGTTTTTTATTAAAAATCATACAAATGTTAATACACAATTTTGTATATGCACCATGTTTATAGAGTGATAATAAGAAGTGTGGGATTATTATGTAAACGTGATATGTATGTTTATTAAATTAAAATAACCCCGTCCTTCATAAAACTTAACAAGAATTTGTTAACCAACACATGCATTTGCAGCTGGAATTTATATCAAATACTCAAGTCTGCTGTCCCTTGGAGCTGTGAAAAAATCAAACTTCTAAGCTAACGTTATCAAAAGATACAGCCGTTTATGACGTAATTTTCCGCAAATTTTCGATACTCGCAATAGAATCAAAACCTACCGGGTACTTCCCGTGAACTCAGAATCTTGAAATTTGGTACGAAGCAACGTCTTATAGCACAAATAAAGGAAAAATTGCTAAAACCGTAAGTTTTTAGTTACATCATATAATAAAAATATGTTTTACGGAACCCTCGCTGCGCGAGTCCGACTCGCACTTGGCTGGTTTTTTAGAGTACCTTAATAGGTACCATACAAATAGTATTTTATGCAATAGTTTCGTAATAAGAGTTCTCGCTCTCGTTACGCTCGTTTCGTTACAGTGAATTCCGAATTTTAAGACCTATTTATAAAACTTTGCATACAATACTTTTTTCTACGACAGCAAAATAATTGGAATTATATTAAAAAAATGTTTTATAATGTTATATGGAAATCCATTTTGTTTCTCCCACCAGTCACATAATGACTTGTCTACGGTAAAGACTTACATTTGTATAAAAACTTTATTGTTTTAATTCACTCATTTAAGACTGCGCAGTACGTTCGCTTCTCCATACAAACGTATTTATGCTCTCATTTTAAAACGCCAGGCTAGAATAACATGAAACTTTGTATACACAATGGGATCCGGCATATCTAGGTTGGACCATAGTTTCTGTTGCTTGAAATTATAATGGAGAAAAAATACAGCGATTATTAAGGTTTTCATACAAGCCGTAAAAAACTCAAAAAGCCGCTGTATTTTTTTTCTTTTACAATTTCTAGCAACAGAAACTATGGTCCGACCTAGATATGCCGGATCCCATTGTGTAATCAAATTTTCATGTTATTCTAGCATGGCGTTTTAAAATGAGAGGGTAAATACGTTTGTATGGAGAACCGAGCCAGACCGAGCGTACTGCGCCCTCTTAATTGACAGATTATAATGCTGGAGTAAAAATATAAATAGATGGTGTACACGATTACAATGGTTATAATAAATATTTTTTTATAACTCTGCGATACCTGCAAAGAAAAGGGTTCTGTAACAAGGAAACAACGATCTAACAAGTATGTAATCTAAAACAATAAAAATGCAAAGTTACGAAAAAAGTTGCTAAAAAAAGAGCTCAACAATAACTCTTGCTGCCCAAGTGACCAACAAACGATAAGCGTTATGATTCACAATATTCACATTTTTTAATTTCACGAGATTTTAATTTTTTTTTTCGAATCTTGATCGACTATTTATGTTTCCTTAATATGGACCCGTACATAATCTTAAATAAGCGGCCAAGTTGCATTTTGCCAGAAAAAAATTGCATTTCCACTTTACGTGTAGGGGAGGTGGTCCTTAAATTTCAATTTGACTTTTTCTTTTGTGAACCCTACCTCTTTATTACTAACCTGTAGATGCGTGCATAATTATATCTTGAATAAAACTGAATAGTAGGTAATACTGAGCCCCGGAAATTTGACATGGAGATAGTTTGATCCCGGAAAGGACGTTGCTTTTACCAAAGGAGATGGAAGTTTGTATGGGAGAGCAATAATGAAGCCTGTACTGTACCTAAAAGAATTTCATATTAATATTTTTTCTAAAGCTATAAACAGCTCTTGGCGTAGAAGTCTTTTTTTACCACGTCGGTGGCAAACAAGCGTGCGACCCGCTTGATGGTAAGGGGGTCACTGTAGCTTATGGATGCCTACAACTCTAGGGGTGTCACATGCGCTTTGCCTACCCTTTAAAAATGTATACACTCCTATCATGAAGAACTCCATACTGTTAGTCCCTCGAAAAAACCACGTCATTCCACAGTCGGAGCGTCCGAGTGAGGAAAAGCTAAGTAAACTTGTATTGTAAACGTGTAATGACGATCTCTTAACACTTGCACCGCACAGCTGTTAACCCGTTTCTTATAACGCGGCGTAATGAAGACCCTCGGTCCCTGGTGACTCAGGGATCCCTCGACGATAGCAGATTGCCCTAATCGCGCGCTCTGACATGTCTGCTTCGTTGATTTTTATCCTTTATTTTCGCTGATATTTTTATAGGCTGAAATGACGCGTGTTAGTCACAGATTTTGGCACAATTGGACATTATTTGCTAGTCTACGATATTTTACTGATAGTCAAATCAGCAACTTTTTACGAATCTTCAAAAACGTTCGGTTATCATGAAGTTTGTAGGCGATATGACTAAAGTATGATTCACAGTAGGCCGTTTAGTGTCCGGGCCGGCCCGTTTTCTTCTAGAGAAATACGTCGGCCGTTGCGTTAGCTGTCATAGAAAACGGGCCGGCCCGAACACGGAAGGGTCTATTGTGAATCATCCTTAACGACGTCACAATTTTTTGCTAAGCTGATGTTATTTTTTTTATTTTTTAAGATTTTATTCTATCGTTTGTCGGCGTGATTGGTAAGTATACATATGCCAAACAATTTCCAGATTTCTATTAGTAACGGTTACCGTGCTAAGCCGCGAATGGACGGACGGTCTAGCCGAAACTGTTTGGTTTCCTGGTAATACTACGGACTCCTAAAACGAATCAGTCCAGCTATTCTCAAACTTTTCCATTGAACTCAAACACATTGTACTAATACTAATTATTCTTATTTGTATATTCACATGAACACATAAGAGCAAATGTAAAGAGCACTTGAAGTCGACGATCTTTTTGGCTTAGTTGGTAGTGACCCTGCCTACGAAGCCGGAGTTGCCGGGTTCGAATCCCGGTCAGGGCATTCTTTGTGTTATTCATTAGTTCGAATATTTTTTATTGAGGTTGTTTTGTATGTATTCAGTATGTATTTATCTATATATAAGTATTGTATATTGTCCCCCAATTTTCATTTGTTTATTTATTATCTATTTATAGGCTGAAGCAAACGGAACTAAAAAACAGGGTGTAGGAGTATACACCAGGCAATTTCCCCTTAGGGACCTTTTCTAGCGTCTATTCAAGTATGATGGATCGAGGACGTTAGTGTTGAGGTCATGTTTTATGGCTGTTTTTCCCTCCTAACGACCATTTTGTGTTTAAACACGATGTTTTGAAGGCCCAGAGGTATTTTTTTGGATAATGCATCCGAGTGGCGTTTTAAGATAAACCTAGGGTACAAATTTTATTTTATAATTATTAACAAGGTTACAAGTCACATGGTAAATTACATTCATAATCTACTCCCACATTTTTTATATTTATTCTCTAATTAGCTAAGTTTAAGCGTGAAATATTTAATGCCTTACACTATTCTAAGTATTAGATATGAAGGCGATTCCTGAGTAAATCGGCGGGGCGGGATCTGTATGTGGTATTTTGTTTTTTGGTGAGATTAGGTACTGACTGTCTCAACTGACAGTTAACACTGACAGCTGACAGCTTTTTGATACCGTACCGCCTGCGCACTGATAAGTCAGGAAGTAACTTAAGTAATTCAACTTGTTTCGCATTTAAGTTACTGATAAATTCCGAAACAATTTTTTGGAGAATACTTATGATAATGGTTTATTAAGGTAGATAAATTACAAGTCAAAGTAAACAACTTAAACTAGACCTAAAATAAAACTAAATTAAAAATAAAAACTAAGAATGGAGAATTATTATTCCGTATTGTCCACATATTATGTAGGTATACGCAGTATTAAGTTGTGGCAACAATTGGATCATGAATTTCATGATAAAAGTAAATAATACTTAATCAAAAACTATTGCACCTTTGGTGCCTTAATAAATATTTAAACGCAGTGAATGAATTCCGTTTCTAGAGAATAAATTCAGTAGCGGGGTGAGTTAAAGCTCTGTTCCACTTAAACTAATAAATTGTTTTTTTTTTTGCTGGCTTTGTCACCTCGAAAGGATGGGTGAAGATCAAGGAGTATAAAGTACATACATAAGGGCTACAAGTATTAATGATAGATTACAACATTAGGTACCACATTTTTTAATCTATGTCATACTAAAATTTCTTATTATTTAACTTAACATTTTTTTTGTAGAAGTTTCAACGTATTTTTTTTATTAGCCTATAGTGTCCTACTGCTGGGCAAAGGCCTCCCTCTTAATTTTCAGTCGTCCCAGCTCTAAGGAATATCTGGCAAATCGTCGCGATATTCGTTCAGGTAGTCCCGCTAACTCCATCACGGCCTGTCACGCGTACCTAAATTAATAAAATTAGTGGCTCTGTGAGCTGTAGACCTCGCAATTATTATTTTTTAATTTCAAAACTTCCACAAACTGACTTGATAATAAAAATCTATATAATTATCGAACCTGCTCACAAAAATTCACGAGAATCGGTTGAGAAATGCGACCTGTAGAGGAGACATCCGGACAGACAGACAGACATACGAAATAATTTTTAGCGAAAGCTGAGCGCTTCGCTCACTCGGTTAAAAATAAAAAAAAACATGGATTTAGTTATTAGAATTAGTTTTATTAATAACGATTTTGTATGTCAACTTTACAAAGTACTATATATTATTGTATCTACATTATTGTTTCCTTTACATCTAAAATTTGTATAATAAGTATGTAAAGAGGCTTTGCTACTTAGGCTGGGTTGCACCGACTTACGATCACAGACTGATCAACGTTAAATATGGCGCCGGCGGCTGTCATCCCAAAGAAACTTGTCAAACTTTCCATACATTCAAATTTTAACGAATACGATTACAGATGGTTTGGTGCAACCCAGGCTTAGGCTGGTTTGCACCGACTTACGATCACATACTGATCAACCGTCTGTAATTGTAAGCGGTGCTCGTTAAAATTTGAATGTATGGAAAGTTTGACAAGTTTCTATGGTATGACAGCTGCCGGCGCCATATTTAACGTTGATCAGTCTGTGATCGTAAGTCGGTGCAACTCAACCTTAGACTTGTACGATCGAAACAATAATTCATCATATTTACTTGAACTGGCAGTTGATTATGTAACTAACGTGTCAAACTAAGTTAGATAGATCTGTCATTTATGTTATGAAAAATGACATTTAGACCTACTTTGCGCATGCGCTAAAACGGCAGGTACGTAATCACCCCTATGATTTTGCGTCATTCGCCAATTCACCTCTTACTGATAACACATTGCTGTTAGATGTAAGTTTGATTTCCCTAAATAATCATTTATTAATATTTTTTATTATTATTCATGTGAAAGAAAAAACATTGAAACGTTGCCATTTTAGTTGTAACTAGTAATTTGTCTATGTTCGCTCTGATTGCTAAAGTTTCATGAACTAACTATCAGGAAAAGTTAGGTATTTCCCGCCGCCACGGGTAAGGCCACTTTTTGACTTGGTTTTTTGAGGTGGGGCGGGATCACTATTGCTACGCGGTATTTTGTACTTATACCGTTAGTTTTATTACATCTGGGTACTCGTAGTAGTGAACCCATCATAATAGCAATAGTATTCCAAGCGCAAAAGCGTGGCAAACTGTTTTCTTGCCGACCGCTTCCACGCATCCCGTGCCAGTCTGGATGTACTCATTTATAGGCGCGAGATAAAGATTCGGTACTGCCTCGAGTGATATTTTGCACTGACAAGTGACCGCTCACCGATATCGTATCAGCTCCGCGTCGTCAAATACGGATGTAGCCTTATTTAATTTAGAATGATATTCGGGCTCGCGCAAATTCACTTATTACTTCTGGACCAAAAATTAGGTTAATTTAATTTCAGGAGTTCCTGCACTTGGATTAGGCAATACTTTGAAGTATTTTGCAGAAGTTTAATTATCTTTTGTTAACATTTTTATAGCATTGGCTTTAAATGGTTTCGTTAGAAGAGATTTTTTTGTTACTGTCGGTAATTTTTGAGCAGTTGTCTACTGTTCTTGAGACATATTCCTTAAAAGAAAATTGTCAGCAGCAATTCGTTAAAGGGATAGGTTAAAATACACACCTACCTTTGTACCTAGCAATTTTTTTTAAATTAGATGAAGCCGGTTTTTGGTCAAAAATGTGCACTCTGAATGGAAGTTATAACTTATATAAAAATTACCCGTGTACGCTGAAAAAACCTTTTGCCTCTTCAATGTATAGTGATTTGCACAAAAAAAGTTTGATAAAAAAGCTTGTGGAATTCATATTTCAGCTCCATTTTCGTTTAAAACCTATTCTTTCCCCACTAGATAACTGGAGGTAGGCTATAGTAATTACATTCGACCCAGTGACGTATTTGCGCGTATTGTTATATTGAGTTAAACTCTGCCCCGTGGAAGGGCTTTCATTAACCAGCTCTACAGATTTCCCAGCGGGCATCATTCCAATTATCTGTCAGAATTTTTGTCCGTACAAATCGGATGCTTTGTTTCGCCCAGCGCGGCCCGTACTCGATTACGTTTGACCCCGTTGGAAACGTCCATGTCTTTGAGGCGCGCTACGCATCCCAAAGGGAAGGCGCGGTAACTGTCATTTTTTGTTTTAAATGCCAAATGAGGTAAACAGCGTGGGACTTGGGGTTCGTCAAAAAAGAGTACACATTATAAACGGGTCAGGAGATTACGGTAACGGCTTACCATCAGGCGGGCTGCAACCTTGGTAGGCAGTAGCGTAGTAGTATTGAAAAAAAAAACAAACGAATAAGCTTAGAATTACTGTTCGGTTTTGAACAATTCTAAGCTTATTCGATTGTTTTTTTTTCAATACTACTACACTTATAGTATCAACTCGCGCGTTCATGCCGGTTACAGTTTTTTTCCGATTCGTGAACTTTCATTGAAAACCAAAAGCACAAGAATTTCAACCGGAAAGATGGGTTTCAACCATAGATAACCCCCTCTAGATAGCACCTGTGGACAATTCGAACTATCGAATCAAAAGTCACCAAAGTAAGCGGTATGTGCGGGTCGCGGGGAAGTCGGTAACGTCGCTGCCATTGGCTGTTTCATAGAGCGCGCGCTTTAGTTCCACATGGCGCTCGCGGCGTAGGGATGGGACGCGTGGTTTATTACCGGCTTTTACCGGTAATGCCATTTATTTTAGGTTAACAATTTTACATAGCGTATATGCTCATCTATTAACTTGGTATCTAAATTAATATTTTAGGCATGTTTATACGTAGTGTATTGGAACACTATGTATAAACCCAGTGCATTTCAAAACCCAGATTGCTGATGTAGCTCACACAGCCACCAAACTTAAATGGGACTGGGCCGGGCACGTCTGCTGCATGCCGGAAGACTTGTGGGCTAAAATCACCACCAAGTGGGTCCCACAATATTGAACACGGGGTCGTGGCCGATGAAATCGACGTCTTTGAGCAAGACTGGTGGGAGACTGCCCAGGACAGGGATATGTAGAAAAAAAGGAGGGAGGCCTTTGCCCAGCAGTGGGACACAAATGACTGTTAATAAAATAATACATAGTGTAATGTAGTACGGCTAAAGCAATGGCGAATGTTAAAAAATTGCAGAATATTTTGACGACCACTTTGGCTTAGTTGGTAGTGGCCCTGCCTACGACGGCGGAGGGCCCTGTCTCGATTCCCGGCCAGAGCATTTATTTGTGTGATGAACGAACACGAATATTTGTTCCTGAGTCTTGGAAGTTTTCTATTTATCTATATCAATAAGTACAGTAAAACCACAAATATAAGTTACATTGGCAATCTTCGTTGACACCCTCACTGCTCACTAAGACGATTCAAAAAACCCAATTGCAATGACTCCATCTCTAACCAATTCCGAGATCCTTTATACTTCTTCGAAAGCCAGCATAGGCTCCACCTCGTGATACCAGTCCTAATTGCTCACCAAGACGATTCGAAAAAACCCAATTGTAATAGCTCCTTCACTAACAGATTCCGAGATCCTTTATACTTCTTCGAAGTCCAGCATAGGGTCCACCTCGTGACACTAGTCCTAATTTCTAGGCAAATCTATGTCCTAGTGGTAATACTGTTACTAATTTGTTATTTCATTAGATATACATACTCGATTTTACATAGCAATAAATATGACACAACCGCTTAATAAACTTAATAATAAAACAAAACTACAGAATAACTATTTCTAAACTAAATATTCCATTCAATTAATAATTATTTACTGCCAATTTTGTTTTATTGTATTTTACTTTTTGTTTTTATTTTGCTTACTCATTTGTTTTTGATATTTTCATTCTTATTTACAATAATGTGCCTCTTATTAATTTATATTTGACTTAATTTAAAATAATGTAACCTTATAATTGTAGTGTGTTATTTAATATATTTGCATGTATACTTATACTTAAAGCAAATAAATCATTTGAGTTTGAGTTGAGTTGAGTTTGAGTTTTGAGTTCAACTACACTGATTTGTACCCGTATCGTACCTATACCGTATAAATAAAATAGAATGAGTCACTAATTTACTACATTACTACTTTAATTAAAAGAACACTGGTAAAACTCACAGTTTAATGTCAAAAATGTAAAATAACAAATAACCTTTTCCAATAGAAATTTAATTTTAAAATGGTGGAACAGAACACGGACGAATACATAATTAATTTAAATCGGGACTTAAACGGTAATGTCGAAAGCGTCACTGGCACGTCACTTGCCCGAGGATGTACTTTCATTAGAAGGAAGAGTATATTGACATTTGAATTGGTTGGAAAGGGACAAGAATACTTAAGTACTTCTTAATGGCTAGTGTAAAATGAACTCCACCTGGCAGAATAAAATATGCCTTTTGTAATTAGTTTTACTTCCTGTGAAATGTTATTTCGTCATTCTTGTAGTTTGCTGTTCGAGAGCTTTTCCTACACAACTTTACACAACAAAAAACCATTTGTAATGGATGAAATCGATTATTAATGCTCGTTTATTTGACGTACGTATAGATCGCGAACCTGGACGAATCTGACTGAGAGCGCGAGGCGTTTCTGCTTACATGTACTAGTGGTACATAGGTGAGGTGACCGCACGTCGCCCTATAATCTCCATCTAGAGGGGGTTATCTATGGTTTCAACTGTCGAGCGTCTGGCGTCCAGTGATCCAAAAGATCACGAATCGGAAAAAGACTGTAACCGGCATGAACGCGCGAGTTAACACTATAAGTGTTGTGTGTCGTGACCGTGTTCGAGTTTTGAGCGAGAGTGCGGACGGTGGTAGTAGCACTGTGTGGAAAAAGCGAACCAAGAAGAGGGTAGTTCGCTATGGAGTGTGGGTAGACCACAAATAAAACTCGCAGCACGTGAGTTAAACCTTGAAAATGGTTCTTGCAGCAGCGCCGAAATATTGAAAACTCAACAATATTAACATACATGGTAAATACCCCGTTTTGAACGTTCTAGTGTTAGTGACCATGTTAGCTTGAAATCGTATTACGAATAAGCTTGTTAAGATAAAATAGCCGCACACAGGGCTAGAAAGCTTTCTAAGAACCTTCTAAAGTGATAGGCGGTCATGAAAATTAAGACCGAATTTATATATCACACATTTAGAATTTAGTAAAAAGGGCTGACTGAGCCACTCTAAATTACATGACACTATGTCTTTTATGTGAAACACAAAATGAATACAATCAATTAGTCGTATATACGTTGTACTGTACCTTTTCGTGACTACATACGAGATAACAAATCCTGATTTGCATCACACGGTGGAAATACGAACACTGGCAAATGGCTGAATAATCTTGGTTCGCTACTGTACTTGTGGTTTCATCAAAGCCTAAAAATTTCCTCTGAAAACTTGATACTTAATGCAAACACAGCAAAATCCGCTTTCTTCGCGGCAAATTTTATAATAAGGCCAAAAATAAAGCCAGCGCACAAAATGGAAATTTCCACCGAAACCTAGGATTATTTACATTAGCTTTTCCAAGGATACCTGAGCCACAGAATAATTAATAATACAGTACGATTACTTTGAGTTTGACACTTAACACTAATGTAATAGAATTTCTATTGCAAACACACGATTTGAAGGCAGTGATAATAGATGTAATAGAAACTCTATTACAGTAGTATTCAAGTAGAATGACGTAGTTTTCTGTTTAACAAAACTGATTTTTGACAGCTATAAAATTCAAACCATGGCATCCTGGTCTCTTGCGCTTGCCGCATAGCACATGCTCTTTCGTTCCTAGCACGATCGTCTATATTGACACCTATGAGTGGAGGTCTGCGAGAGCCGAATTTAGAAAGAGCGGCGTTGCGCGTGTCTGACCTCACACATTTTTATTAAGGGTTCCGTACCTACTCCTATTCCCAATTTAAACCCACTGTCATGTAATTATGAATTTGAAAAACTAGTATCTCCAGCACATAGAGGCAGTTTTTCTGCGGTAACAAAAAATTTACATTCACATTATTTGTGCACTTCATAGTTTGAAAATTGGAGGTAGATAAGTGCGAGTACGACTCGCACACCGATGGTTCTGTACAACGATAGTGTGTCCAAACCCCGTTAATTCAGGAAAAATCTTAACAGAACGATGTATGTATTGGACGCTAAGTATATATATTTTTTCCTTTTTTAATCGAAATTTATACACCGATACAAAAAGAAACCCTGTTTCTGAATGTAAAATTCAAGCCCTTTCATTATGACAACCCATCTGACATTAGTTACTTGACTCTAAAGTTTGGACCCCTCTTTGAATTCGGTAATTTTTCACAGAATATTAAAAAAGAAAAACATTTACATAATCATGTGTAATGCTTCTGGGTTACTAAACAAATAGTAGACGTATGTACAAAGGTGAGCTTATTCCTTTAATGGGATCTCTTCCAGCTAAGCCAACAAAGCAAACTAACATATCAAAATAACATCTGTAGCGGGAACATAAAACAGCCTTCATGCGCAAAAGCATATTAGGAATGGCTCCAAATATTTATAGTAAAATACCAAACTGCATAAAGGCACTTAAACTTGACAAATTTAAAAATGATTTATATTCGCATTTAATTAAAAGAGGTTATTATTCGATAAATTGATTTTTAGATGACATTTTAAAATATATAATAAAATTATTAGTATTTTGGACCAATTTGGTGTTATCGGATTGATTGAACTATTTCATTGCTCGAAATGACTAGTGACGAAGACACATTATAATTATATTTAGATTTACTTAGTTGTAATATTTTATGTATGGTTGATAATTTAATAATTGAATGTTTGTTGTAATAATTGGTTTGTTTGTTTGTATCACATATTTTAATTATTATGTTTAAATAACATTTGTACGCCAATAGGCAAAACACGGAGTTCTATATTATTACTTTATTTAAGACCTGGATGTGACCACCTGCGGTTTACAAATAAAATTTGTTACAAATTAATTTTGCACTAAAGCAGTAACGCTGCTAACGAAAATTACAAATTAAAGGGGAAAAAAATGAAAAATTTACTGCTCCGAGCAGGATTCGAACCTGCGACATCTGGCATACGCATCTGGCATCTGGCTAAGTCTTCTACGGTAGATGTCGCTGTACGCCTCCCTAAGGCGTTGTAAGAGGGAACTATTGAAGGATTTCGTGGACGAGCTTGGTTGTTCCGATAGCTCAGAGGCTAGAGCGATTGGCCGCGTATGCCAGATGTCGCAGGTTCTAATCCTGCTCGGAGCATTAAATTTTTCAATTTTGCCCTTTAATTTGAAAATTTATTATATTCTATTATAGAATAGAATAGTCTCTAACCTTTGAGAAAATGAGTTCATCATACATCAATCGAAGATGATGACAAATAACCTGTAAATTGGTACGGAACCCTAAAAACCCAAATTTTGGTACCACTTCTAGACCACAAGTAATATCTACCTAATTGGTTCTTAAAATAAAAATATAGTAATTCATTAATCTAAAATATGATCATTTGGTATTTTGATATAAACATTTATTTTTAACACATGCCATATTTAAATATCAATCTTGTATGTTGGTCCGTGCGCGGCTAAAGATCACTAGCGGAGCAGAACAACAATTTGAAAGCTACAGGGACCTTAATTAAATCAATATGCGCACTTAGGGCCGGTTGCACCAACCTACGATTACAGGCCGGTCAACGTCAAATATGGCGCTGACGTACGTTAACTCCATTTTTGCGTTGCACCATCCATCCGTAGCCTTGACGTACGTTAAATTTTGACGATTACATTAACCAGTGGTCCGACCCCCTGTTAACGTCAAATCCATTCGTCAAATATGGCGGCATAGTACCATATTTATTATGAAAACTAGTTTTTCTTGACAATTTAAGTAATAAATTGCAAAAATTTAATAATTAAATGGCAGTGTATTTTGTAGCAATTTGCGGAAAGTATCGGAACGCGATTCTATAACCTGATTTATGCCTAATTCACTTCTGTCTGTCAACCAACATTTTCGCTCCGCAACAAAGGAAACTTTTACAAACTTTTGTGATGTGAACTAAATCTAGTTTGTAGTTTGAAAGATGATATGGTATTAGTGCAGATATCCTAGACAGAGAACAGACTGATTCATGTCTCACACGCCTTACAGTATAGGATGAAATATATACCGAAACAACGGAAAATATCGGACAACATAAAAGTGGTTTAAAACGGATATTCAAGGGCTATGCTATGAAAATCAAGAGAAGACCGTTTTTAAGATGAAAAACTAACATTATTGTGTTACCTCAGTGGTCTTCGTGTATCAAACTTTACAGAAGTATAAAATAGTGTCACAACAATAAACAAGTTTAACTTACAGTGATGAACAGCTTTCAGCAAGCCTAAATTGTGTTAAACATTCTGTAATAAGTGAGTGTGCCATATTACGTTTGAATGTGTTAAAAAATATTAAACAGTTCAACTATTATTACATGTGTTGTTTTATTAGATAATCATTCATTCAATCACATTTCATTTACCCCTTCATTGGACATAGTTACATTCAGACAAATGCTAGATAAAGCAATAAAGATCGGTGAAGATGCTTACAGTAGACTTTGTTATTTTCCTGTCATTTCATATGCATGTGAATGAGGGCTCAAAGTCAACTTCTATTTTGGACAAGTCCACAAATGTTTCTATCATTCTCATTTTGAAAAATAAAGAGTTGTAGATCTACATCTCTTTGTGTCTAGCATCTATTAGAAATGGATAGGTATTTATTTCTAGTACATGCTAGGGACATGTAACCTTAGACCTTATGTATTTTAATATGCACCTAGGAATTTGTATTCTGTACAGTACCTAGCTACTATATTGATATACCTAAAATGTTGGGGTACTTAGTATTCTATACAGTATCGCATTATCGAAATGCAGCCATCCATGTGTGTAAAAGATGAGTTAATTTACACACTGCAGGTGGACCAGCAGAAGAGCAAAGCAACCTACACCCCATGTATTCTACACTACCTCGGTATTGTTTACAGATAAAGATAACACAATACATTTAATTGCATGACGGATTTGATAAATAAATTTGTAAAACAAATATATAGAGAGTTCCCAAACTTTGTTTCATCATCATATCAGTCAAAGGACCTGACTGCTATGACATTGGCCTACCCCAAAGAGTGGCAAAATTTGTTTGTTTTGCAATAATTAGTTCATAGATTTGCTTTCAAAAATAATATATGTAAATACATAAAACAATAGTAAAGGTTTATCCTATTATATTCAAATAATATGAGTAATATAACAATAAAATTTTGTCAATTTATTTAGAAATGTATTTGTTTTATATATTGATACTGGAATTAAAGATATCGGTATGGTGTGGCAGAATGTCATCTTGCTCATATTTGGAGCAGAACAAGAAGCCTATTTGACACTTTAATGAAATAGAAGTGTAGACTGAGTTGGGAGTGATGGGACACAGCACCGGCTAGGTTAGGGAGTACAGGGATTATTGCGGGTTGATGAAATCTAAATGAACCAAGGTATTGGGTGAAAATGATAGTCTATTCTATTTAATGGCTGACATCACTATTTTTATGAGGAAGATAGGGTATATAGCAAAAGCTGATGAAATTGCAGTGTGTAATGTGATACCTTACCTAACAACTTAATATGTACCTAAGTGCATTTGGGATGAAATCAAAAAAGAAAAAAACTAAGCAGTAGATATCTGTAAAGGCCAATAATAAACAAAACTAT
Organism: Notocelia uddmanniana; assembly: GCA_905163555.1. Lineage (NCBI taxonomy): Eukaryota > Metazoa > Arthropoda > Insecta > Lepidoptera > Tortricidae > Notocelia > Notocelia uddmanniana. Next base: position 6,632,514 of record LR991057.1, read on the forward strand.
GAACAATTTTAATCATCATTTTTATTACAATTGACAAGAAGCTTATGTAAAGTTGTGAAGTTCTTCTCATAACCTATTAATCCCAGTATTATTAATTCCATTTCAATTGGATTGAATGTGCCACACATTTTTGTTTCTTTCACTTCGGTCTAAAATAATTGCTCATGCATCTTAATTCTGCATCTGAAATAAATTCCCATATTATTAAAAAAACATGTCATACATGATCAATTTCATACGTGATACAGTATTTGTGTCTATCAACATCTACTTGTTGAGATTTTTACTACAAAAATCTAGTTGTTTTAGTTATGTCCTAAAGGAGTCCAGGGTCTGCTTTGGTATCCAAATTCAAAGATTAGGCATAGGCACTAGTTTTATGAAAGCGACTGCCATCAGGCCTTCCAACCCAGAGGGAAAACTAGACCTTGTTGGAACTAAACCATTTGATGTCACTATCACCCAAAAGCTAATGTTATAATGAATGTCATATGATATTTCACACTCGGACCAAGTATAAAAAGAGTTTCGAACCCACAACTTCCAGATTGATAGTCGCGTGCTCGTCTACTGAAGCTAGTTTGTAAACAGTTTAGAGGTTAGGTTAGATTTCATGTGTAGGTAGGTAGCGGTAGTATCTAATAGAGGTAAAATATTATAACTCACCGTACGTAATTGAAGGAGAACCTCATCAATCCAACATACAAAGCCCCGAATGCTTGTGAAACACAAGATGTTCTAATGACGAGTCGTCGTTTTGAGAAATCTCACTCGGTACATTGTATTGTGCCCATGAATATTAGAGGCAAGTTTCTTGACTACACTGTTTTTGTTATTTGATCGATTAAGTAAAGTATATTCGCATAAAATTTATCCAATTTATCAGTATTTTAATGAGTAGCTGCTTTTAGCGTGTTCTTATCGCTTGTCAAAAGTGACATGAGCACAGACAAAATCGAATTTTCATGCTCGGTTGCTATATGAAAAAATAATTACCCGACAATTATTTTGGTGGAAGTGCGTTGCTTAACTGGCAACCCGATTAACAATTACAATCCGTGATTTTGAAGATGGTGCAACCCAACGGATTTAACGGTCGTTAAAATCCGCATGTGATCGTCAGATTTTGACGAAGACCGCTTACAATTACAGACCGTTTGGTGCAACCGACCCTTAGGCTGGGTTGCACCAAACCGTCTGTAATCGTAAGCGGTGTTCGTTAAAATCTGAATGTATGGAAAGTTTGACAAGTATCTATGGGATGACAGCTGCCGGCGCCATATTTAACGTTGATCAGTCTGTGATCGTAAGTCGGTGGAACCCAGTCTTAGAATCGGATCGTAAAAGAAGTAAAGATATAAGACATTAGTAGATTAGAGAAAGGACAGTTCGTATATAACTCGAGTCCGACATACCTATGCGTTTGGGATGCTACGTGATGTGAATGTTTTATAAGTTGGATGAAGTATGATTTTTCTGCGAGTGTTCCTCGACACACATGTCTGAAGTTATCTAGACATATTGCTATGACATTGGTAAGCATTTGTTCTCTTTGTTCGATCCATCGCATGCAAAAACGAACGTGTCAGAAAGAAAGCGCGCTAACTAGCGTACCAATCATATCAATATGTCGAGTCGAATAGACCTGTAGTTATCTCGGATTGTGAGGTATTCTACTTTTGCTCCACCCGCTATCCTAGGCCAGCAATAGCTTAACTTTGATAGAAAAAAAAATCATCAAAAGCTTTGGTTCAAAATAGATTTCAATACCCTTAAAATAACACGTTTACAAACAACAAAATGTTTTCTTTATCAAAATACCTTCTTAAATTTGATTGAGGAAGTTTATCTTAATACCTACTGTAGGTTAACCTAAAGTAATCGTCTTGTGATAATTACCTACAAGACTATTTTTATGGTGCTATCCGAGTAAAAACCAGTTTTTAGAGAGGATGTAATTCCTGTAAGGGACCTGCCACGTTATATTATTAGAGCTCAACAAAAGGCAAAGAATAGGGACAAAGCTATCTCGACGCAAGCGGCCCCCACAACACTGACACTATATTTATGACGTCACAAAAGATATCCCACCGAACCAATCGTTGTGTGGGAAAATAAGAAATTGCTGTGTTGGTGGTAATATGCTGCGTTTATGTACAACTTATCACATGCAGAGAGGATGGATGAAAGAAGATTGACAAAACGAGTGTATGAAGGAAGAGTGGATGGAAAAGTTGGAAGGGGAAGACCTCGGCGAACGTACTCCGACCAAATCGGAGACATTTTGCAGAAAGGCCAGGTCAGGAGTACCCTAAATCGGCGCGCATGCATGAAGAATGTTATTTATTTATTTATAACAAGCAACCGTTTACATGACATTACAGTAAACTCAATGCGCCATGAAACTTAAGCTTATAAATATCTATTTAGGCGACGAAACGGCGTGGCCCTGTAGTTTCCGGTGTAGGATTCGGTAGGTTGCCCCGGAACCGTCGAAACACGACACCCTTCGGCCAGAAAGTTCAGGAAGCGAAAGTTGTATGTCAGGATCGTAGCAAGTGGAAATCCGTGATCTCTGCCTACCCCTCTGGGAAACAGGCGTGATTATATGTATGTATGTACAACTTATTTTTCTGAAACATGCAATGAAATTTCGTTATTACGTGCGTTATAATAGGCTTCAAAGTATCAAGTTGCAGGCGGAACAACTTGGGAGAACTATAAAGGAATTTCATACAAAGTTGAAGGCCTAGGCTGGGAAGTAATTTTTTTTAAATTTTATGTCAAACACGCTGTCTGTTGAATTTGTGTTTTGATTGGTGTATTTTTTATTTCATTGCATATACCTAATGTTAGAGAAAAACATTAAACAAATCTTGGCGAGAAACGTTGGGCTGCAGGCCGCGTAGCCCTATCCGTCTATATCTACTTGGCTTGCAACCCTTCGTTTCCCGGCCTCTATAGTAATGTACTATTTATTACACGAGGATTCTTTTGGTATCCAAATTTAATCTTGGACAATAAAAAAACATATTTTATCGATGTTCTATCTTTTTTATGATTTAGATAAATTTGTAAGTTACGAGTACAATCCCATCAAAACATTATTAAATGTAATAAAATGCTAAGTTCGTAAAAAAATTCACTAATAAAAGAAAAGAGACTGAAAACCAAGTTCTTTCAAAGTTCTTTAGATCACAGGCTGCAGCTCCTCTCGTACATAAAATTCCTTCATTGCTTACAATGATTTCTTTATGAACGAATATTGAACCACACACACAAGACACTTATGAGTTTTTGCAAAATTTCACAGCTTACGTCACTTAGATGACAAAATTATACATTCGTTGTTCTCGTAGTCTTGTTTTTGTTTATGTATTTCAATGCTTAGCAATTAAGTCTTTTTGGGGTTAAGTACAGTCAGCATCAAAAGTAGCTACGCATTTGAATAGTTTAAAAGTCTTTATTGTAATGGAATAAAAGCTTTTGATTGCTAAATATCTCAAGAACGATCTTCTTGAACAATATTTCTTTGCTATTCCGCTAAAAAACGTGTAGGTCTATTAGTGTTAATGTAACCCCTTGCGTATTTTTGCATGCGGTTAATGCTCCCACCCTCCCTCCGCTCGCACAAACATGCAAATAAATACAAAAAACCACCACACAGAAACACAAAACCTCGACACGTGTTTCGCCTCTCTACGAGACATCATCAGGAGATGGTGGCAGGAGATGTTGCTTGCGCGACGTCCACCAGCGGGCTCGGTGGACGTGGTTAATACTAATACACACGTTTTTTAGCGGAATAGCAAATAAATATTGTTCAAGAAGCTTGCCATGGATTTCCGCAAAGTAAACGCCTGATTCTATCAATTTCAAGAACGATCTATTGATATCTATATATCTAGTCAGACTCGCACTTGACCGGTTTTTATTCTCCTTCTATTACTGTATGTTTGTTTGTACCCATTTTTTGCTGTGTTACTCACCTGAGCACTACGGAAGATCAGCGCCGGCTAAAGCTAGCACTATGCTGAGTTTGGTCAATTTCGCGACACGGCCATTATTGTCTAAAGTTTTATTTGTTAATTTACTATGTCACGAATACATTTTTTTTATCAAAAATGGGTTTGCTCTTGGCCAGCATCTAGCCAGGAGCAAAGATGAGGCCGACGATAAAGCGAACTCACCCAGAAGATGCCTATTCACTCGTGCCTCAAATAGGTCTAGGTTATATGAACTCGGAAATATAGACGCCGGCAGAGAATTCCAAACCTTAGAAGTGCGCATTATGAAAGATGAAGCAAAGCGCTTGGTTCGAATTTGAGGAACTTCGACCAAGTAAGGATGGTAGCCAGCCGTACGTCTGGATGCCCGATGGAAGAAGGGAGAAGGCGGTATGAGCTCATGGAGCTTCTGAGGACACTCCCCGAAGTACAATTTGTAGAAGACGCACAGACATGTTACTTTACGTCTATGTGCTAGGCTCTGCAACTTATTTCCCACTACCGTACTGCCGCCATTGAGCCTCCTGGCTCTGCGGTCCACCGAGCCGAGTGCGACATGTTTGAATCTTTATTTCATTTCCATAAAAATATAAACTCTGTTGTGCACTCAAGTTGATTCAGGCAGCAACACTTTATCCTGTTAAAATTTTTGCAATTTACAAAACAACTCTCAAGGCGCGCAGGTCAGCGCAACCCGAGGGCCTGGAGGGGCCGTTTGGAGTGTGCTTCTGATATTTTATCTCATTATCTCTTTGAAAGGAAACAAATTTAGAGTTAACGATTGGAAAATATAGTTAAGAAGTGCTTGGGAGTACAATTCTATTAAAGTATTATTATAGGACACTATTTGTTGTACTCTTTGGGGGAGGGATGTAATCCAGCAGTGGACGTCTTTCGGCTGATATGATGATGATGATGATAATTATTATAGAAAGAGGAAAACCACGTTGGAGTTTCCTAGACTAAATTGGAGAAATTCTAAAGAAAAGTTAGGTCTAATACCCGCAATCGACGAGCTAATGTTATGCTTTGATAGAAAGTAAGATTTGATGAAATCCCAAATGGTTGTAATTTGTGTAGTTTTTGCATAATGGAAAACTATTTTATTTCATAGCTAGTGCGTTAGTAATACTGCGATACTGCGATCGCCAACCTGCATGCCAAGCGTGGTTATTATGGCATTTGCCCCTCATTAAATTGAGGGAGGCCTATGTCCAGCAGTGGACGTCTTTGGGCTGATATGGTGGTGGTGGTGGGGCGTTAATAATTGATGTAAGGATATGTATGATTTATGTGATTTGAAAATTAAATTTACGCTACTACTCCAGCAGCGTAGTAACTCTTTTACCAACGCTGTCGTCCTACTCATATTATTTTTTAAGGGTTTTGTAGTAAACAAAGAACCTTTATAGTTTCGCTTCGTTCGTCGGTAAATATTTTAATGATTACTTAGATAATTTTGATAGTTGTGCCAAACGCAGTGGGTACTCGTATATAAAATTGTGAACTTTTAAGTTCGCATAATGTCACGAACGTGGCTCGAGCTGCTTTTCTCTATTAGTACGGCACGTTTTTGCAAAAATAAAACACATACCTAATATGAATCGCACCACGATAATAACACTTCTTAAGAAGCCATTCGGCTACCTTAAATACGGAAATATAATTTTCAGACAAAATTACACCGTAAAAATGTTGGTTTTGCTCGCCTCTTATGTTATCGCGCTCCGCTGTGCTCGTCGCCCACACTCGGAAATGGCGAAAATCGGCACGAAAAGAAGATTCTTATCAAAAGTATAAAATAATTTCAAAGAAGTGAACTATAAGATATTAGTTTTAGACGAACGTCTTTGGATTCTTTTCCCAAAAGTGTGATCAAAATACCATTTATACACAGGAGAAAATAAAGCGGGGAAATTCGATATATATAATTATTGTATCCATTTTATCTGCTCTTGACTATACTCATAGTTTAGAAGTAGTTTATAGCAAATTTAAAGTAAAAACAGTCTTATTTAAGTTTTATATTTTGTTTTATCTATAAAAAGAACGGGTTGTATCGGGGATACAACCATAAATTGTATTAAGTGTACCTTTAACGTTGCAATAAGTAATAAGGTTTACGAGTAGTATTTGTTTAATAACTTTATTACTGTGTCGGCCTGTTTAGCCTAGTTGGTAGTGACACTGCATCCGAATTTAGAGGTCCCGAGTTCGAATCCTGGTAAGGGCATTTGTTTCTGTGGTGAGCAGAAACATTTGTTCTTGAGACTTGGATATTTTCTATGTATTTAAGTATATGTCTATTAAATATATCGTCGTCTAGTACTCATAACACAAGCCTTATTAAGCTTACTATGGGACTAGCTCGATTTGTGTTAAAAATGTCCCTTAAATATTTTATTGGAACTTCCGCGGCGTGGAGTGCGGTGCGGTCATACAATATAACTTTATTTGCCATCACTTTTATTTTAGCGCCATCTAGCGTTAGTAACGGAACTAAAATTGAAAACTTTGAATGATCAACTCATACACGCAGCCAACAAAGTGGTGTATCCACTTAAAAAAAAACCGTAAACAGTGATCAGTTTTTAGATATATTTGGGCATTTTCAGAAGTAAGCGTACCCACTTAGCGTGAGTTGTTAAAAAAGTTAATACATGTCAGTTTTGTGAAGATTATTACCTAAGCAGTCAATTACTATGCAAATTTATTTATAGTATATTACTTATATTATCAATTATTTATGCCTTGTCGTAAAACAAAAACGCGAAAATAATATTTTTTTCACAAAGTATCATGATTATTTTATCGTCCCAAAACTGACATTAATTAACTTCTCTTAACAACTCTCGCTAATTTAGTTTAATTATTTCTGAAAATGCTTATTTATTTCAAAGTATATGGTAGCTTAATTTTAGTACCTTGAGCCTTTAAAAATCATCTTTACTAATAAATCGCGCGGTGGATTCGCCTTAAATATTGGTTTTCTTGACACCAGTTGAAGCACTAGTCTATTGGCCAGGCGTGCCTAAGCGCTAAAAGCTAGTTGACTGACGCTAATCTAAGTTCCCTCTCTGATACGATCGTCATCGCATGTAGCCGTCCTTGTCTTGTAAGATGAACCTTGAAATAGAAGATGAGAGGCTCGTATGTGTAAAACGCTAGTGATATTGGAGAATTTTGAACGTAGAACATATGAATGAATCAGAGAGGATTAAATATAGTTTCTGAGGGACCGGTTGGGTGAGTGGTGAAATGAATATTGAAAATAGCATAGCAGGGATGATAACTTTACGTTTTCAGGTGTGCGTAAGGTAGCAATATATACCGATGACCGTTCAGGCTGGCCGTACGATTGTTTGCAACCGAGGTGGTATAAAAAAACTAAATATAATATTATACAGCCACACCCTGTAATAGGAGCAAAAAATTAAACAGTACTGAGCTCTGCGGTGGAGATACTGCGATCGCCAACCCGCATGCCAAGCGTGGCGATTATGGCATTTACCCCCCATGAAATTGGGGGAGGCCTATGTCCAGCAGTGGACGTCCTAGGGCTGATGTGGTGGTGGTGGTGGTGGGTTTTAACTGAAAAAAAAAGGATTTTTCTGGTTTTTTTTTTCGCAAATATAGCTTCTATGTACTTTTTTACTCTGCTAGAGCTATATTTATAACTAATTATTTAAAAAAACACAAAAGAATATATAAAAAAAATTAAAAAGTTCCAAAAATATCCTTTTAAACCAAAAATGCAACAACGATTATGAGTCATAACTAGATGCTTCCTCAATATCAGCAGTGACTGCCGCGCTATAATCTCGTGGTGCCAAGATCCTTTGCTTGGAGGTCATAACTTTAGATCATAATTTCTCCCAAGTGAAAAAAGATATTTTTATTTTGGACACAAGAGATTACTGCAGATGCTCTAAGGAAGCAGCCTTTAAACTTTTTGCTCCTATTACAGGCCAGACCCTGTATATTTAAAAAAAAGGCCAGTTGCGACTCGGACTCGCGCACGAAGGGTTCCTTATTATTGTCTATAAAAATAGCATAAAAAACACGTTTGTTGTATGGGAGGCCTCTTAAATATTTATTTTATTTCGTTTTTTAGTGTTTGTTGTAATAGCGGCAACAGAAATACATCATCTGTGAAAATATCAACTGTCTAACTATTACAGTTTATGAGATCCAGCCTGGTGAGAGACCGACAACCAGAGAGACAGACAGACAGACAGACGGAAGGACAGCGGAGTCTTAGTAATAGGGTTCCTTTTTAACCTTTGGGTACGGAACCCTAAAAAACAGTTTTATTTACTGCACGTAAAATACGCTTCCATGTATACTTTGGGACTTAGGTTGGGTTGCACCAAACCGTCTGTAATCGTAAGCTGAGTTCGTTAAAATTTGAATGTATGGAAAATTTGACAAGATTCTATGACATGACAGCTGCTGGCGCCATTTTTAACGTTGATCGGTCTGTGATCGTAAGTCGATGCAACCTAATCTTAATCACGTTCACTTCACCACTCACCTCACCGCTCACCCCTCTAGCATAACATGGCGCCGGAAAATCGACACGTATTCAGAGGTCTAATGCATCGGTTCACCTAGGCGTTGTACAGACTACTAAGAATAAAGCTGCTGCCATCGTGTATCTGATAAAGCAGCGGGGGAATGCTGCCAGCAAACTGCACGGAAAAAATATCTGCAACCATACTACCAGAACCATTAGTAAACGAAATTTTGTTCTTATAACAAACTTTACTGTACATCCAAACAATTTATCTTAATTATAACAGTAAATTTTTCACCTCAGCGGCTTGAACATGCTTAAAACCAGTGAGCAAAATGCAATTTTACTGCGAGCGTGAAAAAAACTTTTGTCATATCGCAGATTTTTCCAAGGTCATCTTTTCATATTGCGGGGTGTAATACAAACTTGGAACCTTTAAACTTAATCCTCTCTGTCACAGTTCCTTTGCGTTATATGTTCTCGCCGCTGAGGTGAATAGTTGTACCTAATGTATTACACGAGAGCAACTATATTAGCATCTAGTGACTTTAAGGCGCAGGGTAGGGCAAGCCATTCTCCATACAAAGGTTGTGCAAGTTTTTTGCATTAGTTTTGGCACTACGGCATTAAATTTTATTTTTTGTTGCTACATATTGGTAATACGTAGAACTTGATGTTTAAATTTTGTATTATTTAAAAAAAGAAAAAATCAAAATATAATTAAAATTAAAAAAGAAAAACATCAAGACATAGCTAACAAAAAAATAAGCATATGGACCAAAAATAGTAACTGGAGTGCAAACACAAACGAAGAAAAACTTGCACAAAGTTTGTATGGACAGAGCTTGCCCACCCTTTCGCCTTAAGTCCCTCGCTACGCTCAAGATTCTGATTATAGAATCTTCCGCTTGCTCGGGACTCACCATCAACACTCGCAGCAAAAATCTACTTTGTTCTCTTGTTGAACTAATAACTGTAGTAATTGATAATATTTAATTTCGGTTAGTTACAATACTACTGTTTTCTTTACAATTTTGAATTCTAATATTTACTATATGAATTTGTTTTTTTTTCTCATTATGAGAAGAAAAGCATTATGCATATTATTTGTCAATACATTTTTTTACTGCAAGTGAACCGTAAAGTTTACTATTCGAATACTCGTAGTAGTCACATATGCAGCAAAAAATCTGCTTATACCACAACCAAATTCTAGTTTTGTTTGCCATTTTTTCCATGTTGGCGATTTATTATATCCCGTTTTACATTTAGCCCACTTCCACACACTGAGGACACCTCAGAATTTCAGAAAACACAGTGCTGACGATGTAAAATTATTTCAACGTCCGCCATTGGCGAAAATAGGGGGCAGAATGTAAACACTCGCCGCCTTAACTCATGTCACGGCATTATTTCCTAGCATTGGCAGCTGCAGTATCCGTGTATTTATAGTGAATAGTATGTATGTAAATACTTTATTTTACACAAAACACAGGTAACATAAGCGCACTTATCCCTTTAAGGGATCTCTTCCAGTTAACCTTAATAGTGTTTTAATAATGACTTTTTTATTATTTCTATCCGTAGTATGTATATAGCCTCCGTGTTTGTTACTGCCATGTTTATTTATATATGTTGTGACAATAAATAGTACATTATTGTACAGGCAGGAAAGGAGACAATTGCAGGCTGAGTATTAAACCAAAACCATCAAAACGTTTATTTTTTTAAACAGAATCGGAAGTGTATTTTTTCACCAATAACCGCAAATTATTTCAGACACGTACAATAACATCATGTTACCAACCGAAAAATTGAATTTGCAAAATTATCTGTATACGACCTGTGTAATTCTTTTAAGGCTGTATTTTTTTCTTTTTAAAATGTTAAGAAATTAAGAAATGTCTATGTAACATTGTAGATGCGCGGCGCGAGCCTGCAATATTTTTTTAATTCTTAATTTATGACTGACTATAAACTGTACACTTCACCTTAAATATGTAATGAGAAATGTCCACCTTTACGGCTATTTTTGAGAAAAAGTATTGACAACATTGTAATTAGAAAATTCGGGACATACCGCGGCGTGAGACAAGTGAGAAATAAAATAATCAATGTCGAAACCCCTCGGTGTGCTCAAAGGTCGAAAGATAAAGTATCTCATATATCTGGAGTATCGGATCGGCCTGAAGGGCCATCGGCCCTGGGACCAAGTCGTTACAATCTTGAGAAGGGCTCTCAGGTGGAGATTCCATAACGCAGTTTCGCTATAATTTTGTGGATTAAATTCATATTTTAATTCAATAAAGTATGTCCGTCTGACGAAAAATATGGGTATAGGAAAATATTTTATGTACGCCAATAACTCAAAAAAAATAACAAAAGTATAGACACAAAAAGTGACAAATAAAGTATGAGTATTACTAAGAGTCCGCAGTAAGCTCGGTTCTCCATACAAACGTAATATCACTCTCATGTTAAAATGCCATTCTAGAATAACATGAAACTTTGTATACACAATGGAATCCGGAATACCTAGGTCTCTGTTGCTTGAAATTATAATGGAGAAAAAATACATCGATTATTAAGGTAATATACAAGACGTAAAAAACTCAAAAACTCGCTTAATTTTCTTTCTATTACAATTTCTAGCAACATAAGCTAATTTCCGACCTAGATATGGCGGCTCCCATTGTGTACACAAAGTTTCATGTTATTTCAGCAAGGCGTTTTAAAATGGGAACGAAACTACGTTTGTATGGATAATCGAGTTCAGCCGAGCGCACTGACGACTCTTAAGACATGTTAAGTAGGTAATACGTTTGACATTGTTTATTAGAAGTTTACGTGACTGTTACGTAATGAAGGTCATTAAAATATGATTGTGGGTTTATAAAACGAACCGAAGGTGAGTTTCATAATAACATCACACGTGTGTTTCAAAATGTCTAATTATCGCATACAGAAATCACAAGTTTTCTACAATATTCATTGATATGGCCTACATTTTCAAGTTAGCGGTATTAACTTATTTGTCGGCATGGGATTAGGTGCCAAAACGAATCCTTCCTCCTTTAGAATGCAACCGGGAAATGCTCCAAATAAGTATAATTCTTTTTTTGAAGATGTTGTTCGGAATATTTAAGTAATTAAAGTATCGATTGGGATTAGTGCCAAAGCGGACCCCGACATAAAACTGCAGAATCCTCGAAGTATATTTTTTAACAGAAAATGTTCGAAATTTGAATGTAATGTATCGGTTATCGATACTTTAATGTAAACATGAAAATGCAACTACAGATACAGGTTTCATTGGACCAGTGTCGAGTATTTTTATTATTTTTTCATTTATTAATTCCATGCTTATCTTGTGCTTGACATTAGTATGCATGTACAGACAAGCGCGAAAAAATTTTTTTTTTCACGAAGGCAATAAACAGTCTTAAGAGTCCCCAGTAAGCTCGGATCTTCATACAAACGTAGTTTTGTCCTCATTTTTAAGCGACATGCTTGAATAACATGAAACTTTGTATACACAATGGGATCCGGCATATCCAGATCGGAAATTAGATTCTGTTGCTCGATTTTTAAGGTGAAAACAAGACCTAAAAAACTCAAAATCTCGCTGTATTTTTTTTTCTATTATAATTTTTAGGAACAGAAACTAATTTCCGACATAGATATGCTGGATCCCATTGTGTATACAAAGTTTCATGTTATTTCAGCTGGGCGTTTTAAAATGAGAACGTAAATACGTTTGTATGGAGAATTCGAGTTCAGTCGAGCGTATGGGTGACCCTTAAGTCTTGAATCAAAGTCAAGTTTTGTCACGAGGTTGACATAGCTGTACCTAAGTGGTGCGCAGACCAATAGAGAAGAAAAATACGGGGTACATTCAGCATACGTATGATGGTTGCCGTTTTATCACTTATCGTCGTGGAATCGGTCACGTTCGGATATGTATACGAGTGCGAGAGTGACAGGCGTCTTAACCACGACGATAAGTGATAAAATGGCAACCATCATACGCCCCCGTACTTTTCCCTCACGAGTCATGAACTATCTTACTATGTGTGCGTCAGCGTAGGAGCTATAGTGGTCAGCGGTTAAGAAGTCAATCCTGACACCTGTAATTTCCGTACAGTTTATAACCTAAAAGTCAGCGGGTAAGAAGTCAATCCTGACACCTGTCATTTCCATACAGTTTATAACCTCAAAGTAATTTTTAGGTTATAAACTGTACGGAGGTGACAGGTGTCAGAATTGACTTCTTAACCGCCGACTACTATATGAGTTCACATTGTCCATGTGTTCATGTGTCATAACTACAACTACGGCTAACCCGCGCTCGTGAGATAAAATTACTGTATCAGACTGAGAACAGGCGGAATCATGTCCCGAGTTTCTTTCCTAAGAAAACTAATGTTTGACAGGTATACCATTTTAATCATGGAATCCCGTTCACACCTAGCACGTTCTCTCTTTCCTGGTGCGCTCGTGTACCTATATCGACTCCTCCCTGTATCCGAGACTCCGAGAGACGAGTTTGGCCTAACACTTTCACTGCCACCGAGTTTGTAGCGCTATTACGTGCGAAAAACCGTATGTAGCGAAAAGAGCCTACGAGACAAGCACCCACCTAGCGGGTTTCTGGCACTAAAAGTGCTCTGTCGAAAGGAACATAGGGGTTATTGCGTAACATTTTCCAGAGGCTATAAGGTAACTAACTGTCATTTGTTCTAAGCCCTCTGTGGGCGAGTTCTAAACCCTCTGTGGAGAGTAGTAGTTTGACACGTATCGTAAGATTCGTAAGTTTGACACATTATAAGTACGTAACCAACTATGTAGCAGGCCTAACTTCGACATCCATTCTTGTACAAATCGCATCTTATGACCGTATTTGTAGAGTGCACTTAAGTCTGATTGATCGCCTACTTAAGAAAGGTATCAATCTTAATCGTTGTCTATCTATCAACCAACATAGGGTAATTATGGAGCATTTGCTTACTCCATACTAACAATGGGCTAAAACCATGACAAAGCGGAACCCTAATTTTAAAGAGTCACTTATGCAGTGCTCGGAGTTGAGTGTTGTTCTTTGATTACTCCCCGAATTCGGAGTTTCGCCAATTAATGGTCATTAAAATTACAACCTGTGATCTTTGATCTTGAAAAAGCCCTCAGTAAATTAAAATGTCAAAGAGATGTGTTTTTTCAAATATGCTTACTTGAGGAATTCCTTGTAAAGAGATGGAGCAATAAAAGGCAGGTATTATTAACATATAAGCTCCTTGAAATTGTAAATCAAACGTCCATTTTAAATTATACAGGGTGCCCACGAGGAAAGGGAAAATTTTAACTACGCATTCATGACCTTTAAAGTTCAAAATGTCATATATGCTAGGTCCGGCTTTTTCTGTAAAAAAAGTTAAAAAGAAATATCCAGACCTTTATGATTGGGACGTTGCGCCACTCTCCCTACACCCTGAGTGGAAGTGAAATGTTTTCCCTATCCTCTGCCTGACTTGGAGGGCTTCCGGGCATTTGCGATGGAGCCGCGTGGTTGCGGATATGTGCGCAAACGTTCCTGTGACCGCGCCACAAGGCGACGAGGTGGCAGATGGGGGGGTTTTTAATGGGTAGATCTTGGGTCTCATCAGCCTAAATAGTGGTAGCCGTACAAGCCCGATTTCAGAGAAATACTGCAAATTGATATACAGTTTAGCCGTTTGGCACACGCATACTAGAGGTCAAAACAAAATTTTTGACCCGCAGTTCCTAAAAAAAATTCCCTTAGGGGGGGAGTAATGAGACATTTTACTTTTTGTACGGATTTTTTTTTTTCAGAAACCTATCGTGTGTAGGATCATATGAAAGGGCTTTTTAAGGCGATTCTAAAAATATACCACATCATTAAATGTCAGCCATACTTTTTTAATTAAAACAAAATTAATTTTCGAAACATACCAAGTTCGGGCTCATCCAGACACTATATGGCTGATTTTTTTAAATTACAATATACCATAAATGATACGTGATATATTATCCTCATATCTAACCTCAAAAAAGCAATTTTGAAAATAATGACACCAAGTATTTTTTTATTATGTTTCAATATTACTAAGTGACACAGTTCTACTTCAATATCTATTTTACGTGACTTATGGAACGGTAGTGCAGATACGGTATATAATAATCATAAAATGATACGTAGTATCCATATATTCAACGGGAAATACCTCTTTAAACCTTTAACTGCGTCTTTTCATCAGTTGGTATAGTTTGTTTAGTTTTCGACATAAAATATCAAGGTGAGACTCCTTCAGATACGATATACCCAAACCTTAAGTGGCAGTGGGCGGGGCACATAGCACGCAGAACCGATGGCCATTGGGGCGGAAAGGTTCTCGAGTGGCGACCACGTACCGGAAGGCGTAGCGTGGGCAGGCCCCCCACACGGTGGACTGATGACCTGGTAAGGGTCGCGGCCGTCGCGGGTGTCCGCTGGATGCGGGTGGCGCAGGACCGGTCATTGTGGGAGTCTTTGGGGGAGGCCTATGTCCAGCAGTGGACGTAATTCAGCTGAATAAATTTTCCATTTGTGTTGGCTGTGTCCATTTCATTTTACATGCAAACAAAATTTTAAACAAAAAATGTATTTTTGTCCAAAATACACTTGAGGTAAGGCCCTGATTTCCACCGCACAAGGAATCCTACTGTGGAAGTCGGGGTACGTAATTGTACGAGTACGTACAACCTTAGCATTTAAGTCTGTTTCTGTTTGTACAGTACAAGTGGACAAAGGACATTACATAATGGTATCCAAGGGTGGGAAAAAGAAAACAAGGAAGACCAACAATGAGATGGGAAGACGACATAAAAAAACAGCTGGAAGCAAGTGGAGAAGAGATGCAAGGGACAGAATAAAATGGAAAGCTTGAGAAGAGGCCTATGTCCAAGAGACAAGCTGAGATGTAAAACAAATAAATAAGTAGTAAACTAGATATATAGGAGAAAATAGGAAATATGATAATTAAATAAACAAAATTTCAATTCAATTATATGTATATGCATGCGCAAATGATGTATTTATACTTATAATTACTATTAATATCATATGAAATGTAAAATGAAAAAATCAGCAAATAAAGGCTATCTTAATTAGGTTAGATATCAAGATATGACGTATCACAAATGATACGTTATATCTTAATATCTAACCCCAAGAAAGCAATATTGAAAATAATTTCATTTAGTATTTTTATTTTTTATGTGTATAATTTTACAATATTACAAAGTGGCACAGTTCTACTCGAATTGTATTAAACTGTGCTCTATTGTTTATTATTGGTGTTATCTAAGTGATAATAACGATCAAAAACGATAAATTCTTTGCCTCCCTCATCCCCCCCGACCGTCCATCAAGATCTGAGTTCCGATTGCGAGTTGCATTTAGGTAGCTAGTAAATGTGCTAGGTACTTAAACGTACAACATGAATCGTAAAAAGACTAAATACTTACACCTAACCCTGTGCATTAGTAGGCAGGTGTAGAGAAAATTTATACATACCTTACAATTTAAAATTTGCTATGTATATAATACGAAGTTACGAACACGTGATGCACTCCCGACTGTAATATACCTACACGTCAGAAGTAACCGCTGTGATCGACCGAACGCTATAATACCTATATTGAAAAATTATACACATATAAAATAAAAATACTAAATGAAATTATTTTCAAAATTGCTTTCTTGGGGTTAGATATTAAAATATAATGTATCATTTGCGATACGTCATATCTTGATATCTAACCTAATTAGTTGGGTATATCGTATCTAAAGGAGTCCAACCTTGATATTTTATGCCAAAAACTAAACAAACTATACCAACGGATGAAAAGGCGCAGTTAAAGGGTTAAAGAGGTATTTCCCGTTGGATATATGGATACTACGTATAATTTTATGATTAATATGTACCGTATCTGCACTACCGTTCCATAAGTCACGTAAAATAGGTATTGAAGTAAAACTGTGTCACTTAGTAATATTGAAAAATAATAAAAAAATACTTAGTGACATTATTTTCAAAATTGCTTTTTAGGGTTCCGTAGTCAACTAGGAACCCTTATAGTTTCGCCATGTCTGTCCGTCCGTCTGTCCGTCCGTCCGCGGATAATCTCAGTGACCGTTAGCACTAGAAAGCTGAAATTTGGTACTAATATGTATATCAATTACGCCGACAAAGTGGTAAAATAAAAAGTGGAAAAAAATATTTTATTAGGGTACCTCCCCTATACGTAAAGTGGGGAGTGATTTTTTTTTTCATTTTAACCCTAACGTGTGATATATTGTTAGATAGGTATTTAAAAATAAATAGGGGTTTACTAAAATCATTTTTTGATAATGTTAATATTTTCGGAAATAATCGCTCCAGAAGTAAAAAAAAATGTGCCCCCCCCTCTAACTTTTCAACCATAAGTTTTAAAAATATGAAAAAAATCTCAAAAGTAGAACTTTATAAAAACTTTGTAGGAAAATTATTTTGAACTTGATAGGTTGAATAGTTTTTGAAAAAATTACAAAAATAATTTCTGAACTAAGTTTGTAATTTAACCGTATAAACAGGTGTTTATTGTACCTGTCATTTCTACAAAATCACAATGAAATGACGTGCTTTCAAAGGTTTTGTGTTTCTGTACTTAATATGTCAACTTAATGTGACGGACGGAAAACTACGGAACCCTACACTGAGCGTGGCCCGACACGCTCTTGGCCGGTTTTTTTTTGAGGTTAGATATGAGGATATCACGTATCATTTGTAATAAAAAATATGTTATAGTCTTAAACCAAAAGATAATAATAATCATTACTAAAAAGGAAAAAATAAATCATTTGTGGTATATTGTATTAAAAAAAAAATCAGCCATATTGTGTCTGGATGAGCCCAAACTTGGTATGCTTCGAAAATTATTTATGTTTTTTTCATTAATTTTTTTTTTCCATACAAAAAGTAAAATGTCTCATTACTCCCCCCCCCCAAGGGAATTTTTTTTAGGAACTGCGGGTCAAAAATTTTGTTTTGACCTCTAGTATGCGTGTGCCAAACGGCTAAACTGTACATCGATTTGCAGTTTTTTTAAGTGTACAGCTTACACTAAAACGGGAGTCCAGCATAATCACTCGGGTCATCCCCTTCGCCCGGATGGTATGCATAATGTAAAATAATAAAAATAATAACGATAAAAAAATCGGCCAGAAACACGTCGGGCCATGATCAGAGTAGGGTTCCGTAGCTGCCAAATTAATACTTTCGCAGCGTCTTTTATTAACAAAGGAAGATTTTTTACGATGACTCTAAAGGGCTTAAATTATCATATCCGCTATAGTTTTCGTTGAAAGTCTTTATTAAGCTTTACTTCCATGAATTTTTCATATTTTTGGACCCATAGTTCAAAAGTTAGAGGAGAGGGATACATTTTTTTTCTTTTGGAGTGAATATTTCCGAAAATATTCACTTTATCAAAAATGTTTGATGAAGACTTCTATTCATTTTAAAATTCCTACCCAAAAACACCCCACACCATAGGGTTGAAGCAAAAAATCAAATCATCCCCACTTTACGTGTACGGAGCTACCCTTAAAAAAACTGTTTTTAGATTTTATTTTATTATATTATATTTTACGACTGTCAGTTTTATTGATTTATATATCCATACCAAATTGCAGCTTCCTAGCACTAACAATCACAGAGCAAAGCCTCGGACTAAAACGGAAACTATAAGATAAGGGTTCCTAGTTGACTATGGAACCCTAAAAAGGTTAAACTATTATATATACGGTACGTAACCAAAATGTAAGGCAAGAAATGTACCTAATTATTTTTAAATCATGAGTATAATAACGCTACTTACCTGATTTATTGAAATCCAGTAACTTTTACCGTCGGTTGAAAAAACACGCATTTAAATCATTTTGTATAACCTCCTGTATTATTTATTTACCATCTTATTAATGACAAGGACGATACAAACAGACATGTTATTATGCCAAAAAGAAAATAATGTTTAGAACCTTCACCTTCACAGGATATTACAATCAAGGACTAAACAAAAAAAAAAATTTTTTTAATCGTTGCGAAGGTAAATACAAAACCATTACACTATACCCCATTTCGACGTTATCCAGCTTAAAGCTTTGCTTCAGGATCAGATACGTACCCTATATGCATATACTTGTAACTTCGTCAATGGTGCTACAAGAAGCTCCCAACTATTCTATTGTGCGTCATTCAGTTTCACATAGCCGGCGAACTATTTAAAGTGTTTGTCTAAAAGGGACAACGTGGTTTGACGCGACAACTTCGCACATTACTCGTATTTCATAGGGATAGTTTGCTACTTTAAAACAAACGCAACTACCTACTTATATTTTATTGGGATGCTAAGGCAGGTTAATATTTTGATCATAGGTATTCAACTATATTGGCCTAATCGACCAAAAGAATTTTCTAATTTCATTTTTTTATTATAATCATCATCATCCTCCTAGCGATATTCCCAAAACCTACAGTTGCATCCTGAAGGATGCCTGGGGTCCGCTACCTAATCCCAAGAATTGGCGTAGGCACTAGTTTTACGGTAGCGACTGCCATCTGACCTTCCAACCCGAGGGGGAAACTCGACCTTATTGGGATTAGGCTTGTCAAGTGAGTGGGCAACTTTGACTGTTAGAAGTTCTCAAGCCGCCCGGAGATCTCTAACTTGGCTTAACGACTGCTATCATAGACAGCAACCGGGATCAACGGCTTAAAGCGCCTTCCAAAGCATGGGAGCGCTCAGTTAGTAACCACTCAAAGCGGTCACCCATCCAAGGACTGACCTCGCCCGACATTGATTATCCTCGCATACCGCACGCGGTACGCGGGCGCCGCAGGACCACGAACGCTCCGCTCTTTTTAGGGTTCCGTACCCAAAGGGTAAAAACGGGACCCTATTACTAAGACTTCGCTGTCCGTCCGTCCGTCCGCCTGTCAACAGGCTGTATCTCAAGAACCGTAATAGATAGACAGTTGAAATTTTCACAGATTGTGTATTTCTGTTGCCGCTATAACAATAAATACTAAAAACAAAATAATAATAATAATTAAGGGGGGCTCCCATACAAAAAACGTGATATTTTAGCCCTTTTTCATGGCTACCACTCGCCGAGCTAGATCTCAAGAACCGTAATAGCTAGACAGTTGAAATTTGCACAGAATATGTATTTTTATTGTGGCTACAACAACAAATACTAAAATCAAAATAATAATATTTTTTTCTGGTACGGAACCCTTCGTGCGCGAGTCCGACTCGCACTTGGCCGGTTTTTTATTTAAATAAGTTTCGTAAAATGTACTCGACAAAAATACCTGTATTTACCGAGCTGTGTGTTATCCGAACCTGCTCACAAAATTTCACGAGAATTGGTTTGAGAAATGCGACATGTACAGGAGAACAGAGGGAAATCCAAAATCTGCCGTTTAGACATACGAAAGAATTATTTCCCGCGCTGAAAGTGATACTTCGTTACACTCGGTCAACAAAGCTTCGCAAAATAAACTTTTCCTTTTAGTTTGATTTCCTTTAAAAAGTAAATAACTGTGAAGACGAAACCTGCGCACATATCAGATATTGTTCCGTTGCATCAAGCCCGCAATTTGTTCGTAGCGTACAGTTCGGGTCACGTCGTCTGATAATAGCTAAAAAACCGGCCAAGTGCGTGTCGGGTCACGCGCAATGTAGAGTTCCGTAGTTTTCGCACACATTACACTTAACTATGAGGTCTTATAAAAGCTGACAAACTTATATTAACTACATATATATGTAGGAGCGGCGCAGAAAAACAAAGAATAACTTTGAACAGCTATGTATATTAAAACATCGTTCACTGTTCAAGGCTTCTTTCGTACTCAATCATACGTCAAATCATTCGCCATTCTAAAACAATTCAAACTACATACGAGCGTTTCTTTATTCATCATCTAGCAAACAGCAACATATACAGCCATCAAAAAGTACCAATCCCACACTCGGCCTTCCTACAATCATGTACTGGTCCCTCGGTCATGCACCTTCAGACACCGCACTTATCCATCATCAGTAGTCACATCTTACTTACATCTCCTTAACACACCCTATTTACATCGTTTATACACCGTCAAAGAAAAACACATCAAAACACTAGCTACATAACAATACACCGTATAAATAAAATCTGAACTTTAAAATATTCATAAACACATCGTAACAAACTGCGAATAGCACCTTGACGTTCCATGCGTTCCACTTGTAAAAACAGTCGTAACGAGCACCTTCAAGCTTCTCCGGTTGTTCTCCGAATCCATCTTCCTTCACCCTGGTACAGCTGACGTAGCTGTCGCCGCCTGCGTTCTCGTCCAATGTCTTACTAAGACTTTTTACATTATCGACAGTTTTTTCCTGTTCTTGCCTATGTCGGTCATCGATCACCTCTAAATGCAAGTCTCGCTCGGCATCCTTTCACCACACGTCTTTCAAATCTGTTTCGTCCTTGATAATATCTCCAAATCCACATTCTTCGTTTTTGCTACATTTCAATTCATTTTCGCTATTTTCGTAAATTCCTACGGTGTGACAAATAATGACAATGTCAGTTGTCAATCTTTTTTCTTCAACTTCATGGTGGCATTTTACCTCTTCCGTGGAAGTAAATACATTTGTTTTCGATTCTGTCGCCTGTTCTGGTTTCGTCTCGCACATCGAAGCGTCCTTGTTTATTGCATCAATTTCAGGTCCATAGCGTTTTTCTTCATACGCATCCACATCGTTATTATCGCCGAATTCTCGGAGTAACGCCCATTTTAGGTCTTGCTTGGCTTGCCAGCTACTAAATGGATACTCTGACCTTAGCCATAGCGCCGCTGTACCTCTTATTCGAAATCTTTTGGGAATCAGGAACTGCTGCTGAGCCGTCCAGCCGTGTAAAATTTTCTTGGCATCTACGTAGTCTACGAAACTTTTCACCGTCGTCGTCCGCAGTAAACATGCGCAGTGTTTGAATTTGTCGTAGAATATTCATCGTAACCGTAAAAATCATGTTACGTCTGTCGTCGTTTCGTTGTTTCTTCTTCGTCGTCTTTTCACCTTCACATAAAACTTCGTAGCGCCATAAAAGTCGTCATTTGTCCGTCGTAGTTCTTATTAGCGTCGCGATCCCGGACGAGCCCCCAAAATTGTAGAACCTGGGCAGGGTCCACGATTAAATAAGTAAAGTCTTCTTTACTAATTCATCTTCTTTATTTACAACGCTATAAAAGATGTTGCTTCGCTCAGATCGTCTTACACACTGAATCATACGTCAACTCATTCGCCATTCCAAAGCAATTCAAACTACATTCGAACGTTCCTTATTCATAATCAAACAGCCAACTCCGTACACAACCATCAAAAAGTACCAATTCCACATATATTTGACACAACTAACAACGTTATCTAAGCAATCAATGGAAATTGTACGAAAGCTGGATTTTTCAGGTACATTTCTTAAGTTAGGCTGTTACTCGTTAACTAGTAATGTCTACTTAGCTGTGATAGATTTGCATTTAAATTTGTTATATATACGAGTATTTAATTTAATAATAAAAGGGGGTCTTACTACTACCATGTTTTTTTTTACACCTGACTCCAATAAATATTTGGACTTTAAAGTTTAATATCATGTAAATATTCCTGAATCAAAAAATGGTGTCATAATACCCACATTGTTTGTTTCTACGATTACCCACGCGATGCCAGAAAAAAGAATGTATCTTCATTTAACCTGTAAGGTTGTATAACGACCTTTACAGTTCTCCTTCCAAAACGGGGACTGGCAGTTAGATCGAATTGAATTTAGAATGTCAGCTGTCTCTGTCTAGTGAAATAATAGTTGAAGGCGTCAGACTAGGCGAGTCAGCCCTGAAGAAAGGTCGATTTATTATATTGTTCATGTTAATATAGAAGCTACATAACAATTAAGACGTATTAATTCTACCCCGTAGCTCAGTCTCTACAGTACCATAAAATTGTTTTTGTTTTGCTAAATTTTATTTTAACGTTACATCGGCTTGATGGATATCAATATGTATATCCTTAACGAATTACAGCTTTCTAGTGGTAACGGTTACTGAGCTAAGCTGCAGACGGACGGACATGGCGACTTTTTTTACTACGGAACCCTAAAAAACCGTTCAAGTGCTACTCTGACTTACGCGCCGATAGTTAACAATACTAATCATATAACTATGTAATATTAATAAACTTCTTTATCGCTTGGTAAGTTTCTGAGATAAGGGGACGAATTAGGAGATAAGTCGTTATTTAAACAACCTAATAAAAATATAAGTAAAGTCATTAACATACTTATGGAATATTTTTACACCCCCTCATACCGGCCATTTTTCATACAAAATCAGACTAAATTATTCAAATTTTTAATAGAAGTAAATTTGAATTGACCCACATGTTGTATGTAGTCATTTGTGTGTATGTAGTCGAATTCCCTCCATGCCGCACCTCGCGGTTTAACAAATCATTTCTGATTCGCACTGCTTCAGTCTGGAATTCTCTTCCGGCGTCTGTATTTCCAGAAGCATATGACCTCGATGTCTTCAAGGTAAGAGTGAATAGGCATCTTCTGGGTGAGCGTGTTGAGACTGAGACTGAGAGGTGAGACTTTGTCTTAACTTTCCATCAGGTTAGACTAAGGTCAAACGTAATCCCATTAATAAAAAAAAAAGGACCTATTTAATACTGTTCTAAATTTCAAATCGAAAGCACACGTAGTTCCTAAGATACATAGTTGTGAAACCCGGACATCCGGAGTACTCCCATAAGGGTTCCTTTGTTACATTTTCGGTACAGAACCCTAAAATGGAACAACTATTGGACCGAACATCGTCACGTTCTAAAGATTTGAAGCTAAACGACTCTCGTGAGGCGAAATGCACTGTGTGGCTTTCGTTGAATTTCTGACTCCACTTTCAATACAGGGATAAAATCGTACCGTAATAATGGTTTTAGAGCCATAACTATATAGTTGCGCACGGAAAGTTTTGCTTCACAGGAAAATAGATTCTCTTTAGTTTTTTTTTTATAATTATGAAGGTATTATTTTATATCCCGTGTGGTGCCGGGTTAAAATAGCACCAACCACCCCCTTTCTTCCCTTGGGTGTCGTATGATTCAACTATGGGAACCAGGTTGAAGTGTGTTGTGGGCGATGGGCTAGCAACCTGTCACATTTTCTCCGTCTAGCTATTTACAATTGCTAAAAGTAACACTGAAATTAATTCTCGTGGTCCAAAAGAGCTAGGCAGACTTTTGGGAATATGGGCGTGAGTTTATGTATCCATTCTTATACAAAATTCAAAATTCTTGTCCATCGGGCGGGCCGTACGCTTGTTTGCCACCGACGTGGTATAAAAAAAAAAAAATTGTCTGTCACCTTAGGCGGTTTTTCACCGTTGAGAAACTCTGGTAAAGAGATTACCTGTGAGTCCTGCGACCTTGATTTTACTCAGCCAAAAAAACGATCTACCATTATCCGACACTATTATTTGTATGCCACGTTCTTCGTCGTCTGGTCGGTAACATATTTCAACCGCAATCATGTAACAGTGACCTCGTTGGAGCTAAGCTTAACAAATTGTTACGTTTTACATCAAGATCAGCGGAAACGTGAAAGTTACCCGCTTTAACACGCAAACGAGCAATGCTTAAGAATTCACTATTCTCAGTTTTAATATCTGCAAGGCCGATTGTACGGGTTTTGTATCAAATAAGATCACTTCTATATTTTTCAGTTCAGTATTAATAACCTAAAGGAAGAATACTAATTAGAGAGTACCTTGGGTTCTGCATCGAACAAGACCACTTCTGCATTTTTCAGAGCAGTACGATTATTATTAACTTAAATATTAATTATAGAGTGCCGAGACTCAGGTCTTGTGCGCCCAAAAGGAACGGAAAAACGCCTCTGCAGCTAACGTCTTACTATAAACAACCTCCTTCACTTGAGTGGGTGGGTAACTGTTTGTCTCAAAGAAATATCAAATAGTTTGAGGCAAAAAAACAACCTACTTTTTGGGACTGTTACATAATAATAAAATAATAAAAGTCATTAAATAATAAAGTGTGGGTTTATGAAATGAACCAAAGCTTGAGTTTCATAATATGATCACACGAGTGTTTAATGCCTAATTATGAACAGTCGCATACACAAATTAATCTACATCTAAGCCATAAGTTTTCAACAATATTGTATTGATATGGTCTAGCTGCATGTAGTTAATTTAAGTATCGATATCACGTTACTTGAATAGGTATCTGTCATTTATTTCTATGAAAATTATGTACATATCTATAGAGGACTAATTACAAATGGATAAAACAAAAACTTAACTAAGGACTAAAACTAATCAAAATAAATTAATGTTATAATGAGGGGTCGCCCCGAAGCATGGTTCCGATGATGCCGGCAGCATTTCCTCGCTGAATTGCAATACTGATGCGTTGAGCGAGGAAGCTGCCAGCTCTACGGTCTCCGGTGATGTCAGCCAGCCTTTTAGATAAGTCTTTGAAGAGTTCTTGGGCACTGGGACCCCACAGACCGTGGGTCTCGACGCCGAACGGTACACAAACAGTATTCGGCGCCTAGACCCCCTATATTCGTTAGTTTTTTACTTTTCGGCCGCCTCTAGTATCGATTGGAATGAGATTAGGTACCGAAGCGGACCCCAGGCTTCTTTAGAATGCAACCACGAAACCCTCCAAATATGATTGTTGTTTTCAAGATGTTCGAAATTTGAATGTAAATTAAGTATCGATTATCGATGCTTTAATGTAAACATTAAGATAGAACAAAAGGTAGAGGTTTCGTTTAAAAAAAAAATTTGGTAGTGGTATTATAATTTGACGTTTAATCTGGTTAATCTGAGTATAATAAGCTGTCAATGTCACTGTCAGTGAAGTCATTACAGATTCTTTATTTTCCTGCGCCATCATCATCATCATGTCAGCCGAATGACGTCCACTGCTGGACATAGGCCTCCCGCAAAGACTTCCAGAATGACCGGTCCTGCGCCACCCGCATCCTGCCCACGCTATGCCTTCCGGTACGCGGTCGCCACTCTAGAACCTTTCCGCCCCAACGGCCATCGGTTCTACGTGCTATGTGCCCCGCCCACTGCCACTTAACTGCGCGCTTACATTTAAATGGCAGGTCCCTGATTGGCGCAGGATTCGCGGAAGCGGGTCGGTATAAATGCAGGACTGCATCTATACCGCCCGCCTCTGCGCAATAGCTACATTACTGAGCTGGTGGAAGCGAGCTAGTGAAAACAGATTGAATTTTAATTGAGATCAGAAGAGACAGAAAACCTCTTAACCATTGTTAAGAGGTTTTCTTAAGTACTTGTAGTTACACTTCAGCTTTGGGCAACTACCTGACTTGGTGAGGCGGGAGCGATACGTGATAGGTATTTTGTTCAGTGACGTGAATTTTTCTAATGTGAGATTTCCTCACTCGACAAAATACTGTCAATATGACGTTTGCAGTGTAGTAATACTGTGCGCAGAAGCGGGGCAGTACTACATTCTTATCGGTTGACACTGACAACTGACGGTTTTCTTATATCGTACCGCCTTCGTATCGAAAAATCAGGAAGACACTTTAGAATGAACTTCATACTGAGTTTTTTGCCGAGAGACTGCCAGTATAGGGGTCAAAAAAGGTGTGTAAAATTTTAAAACTGGATGTCCCGGGGTCGAATTCAGTAAGAGCATTTGTTTCTGTGGTGATCAAAAATTTTGTTAGTAAGACTTCGATGTTTTACACATTTTTAAAGGGTTATCCATCAGGCGCATTTGTGACACCTCTGGAATTTCAACTCTGTATAGGCTACGGTGACTGCTTGTAATCATGCCGGCCGTGCGCCTATTTGCCACCAACGTGATATGAAAAAACTTACATATATAGAAAAGATACCCTGACGTTATTGTAACGCAGGTGGCTACCGCCGTTTTTCGGGTTTATTTACTCTAACCTTTAAGCTAGCCATCTGCCTACGATATATGTAGTTGCAGAGGTTTTATCTTCTTTGGCGTTCCGCTTGTATGATAGAATTCTATTTTTACTTTTTTCCGTCACATTATCTACGTTTACTTTTTTCGCGTCCAACTCGTTTGACACCAAGCACTTTCCGTGTATGTAGACGGCTGTAATTCCAAGAATACCACAAACCACACGTGCGTTGGCAGCCTTTTGAAAACCTACTCACTCATTTCTCAATTGAATGGGGATACTGTGCCTCCGAGATTCTTTAGTAAAAGCTATTTTCAATTTTCCTGGAAATTAAACCTAGCTCGACCCTGTTTTAAACCCCAGAAAGAACCTAATGAGAAAACCGGCCAAGAGCGTGTCGGGCCACGCTCAGTGTAGGGTTCCGTAGTTTTTGTAATTTTTTCAAAAACTATTCAACCTATCAAGTTCAAAATAATTTTCCTACAAAGTTTTTATAAAGTTCTACTTTTGAGATTTTTTTCATATTTTTAAAACTTATGGTTCAAAAGTTAGAGGGGGTGGGACACGTTTTTTTTTACTTCTGGAGCGATTATATCCGAAAATATTAACATTATCAAAAAATGATTTTAGTAAACCCCTATTTATTTTTAAATACCTATCTAACAATATATCACACGTTAGGGTTAAAATGAAAAAAAAAATCACTCCCCACTTTACGTATAGGGGAGGTACCCTAATAAAATATTTTTTTCCACTTTTTATTTTACCACTTTGTCGGCGTAATTGATATACATATTAGTACCAAATTTCAGCTTTCTAGTGCTAACGGTCACTGAGATTATCCGCGGACGGACGGACAGACGGACGGACAGACGGACGGACAGACATGGCGAAACTATAAGGGTTCCTAGTTGACTACGGAACCCTAAAAACGACCTAACGATAATCTAATTACACATATACAAATACCTTAAGTTAAAAGTGATTTTATAATGATAGCCGCCTGACCTGGCAGACTCTCATAGTTTCAATGTGTGGGTGTCTGTGTATTGCTTTCAATACTCTTTATTCTGATGTGAGAGAAGCACACTGAAGAAGCGTTTAGTTATATTATTTAGGCTTATTAAGATTAAATACAGCACTTGTCTGATCGAAATCCGGTACCTAACTTAATAAAGATTCATTACTCCAAATATCAGATGAAATTTTATCTAACTTAACGAAATAAGAACAGTAATCGTATCATATTCTACCGCGTGTTTTAGTAGGAAATATTTCTCCTTTATTGGGCCATTTATATAAAACAAGTTAAACAAATCATTAAACATTTATCACATGACGAAAAGAAACTGCAAAATGACAGTATCCGAATGGCTTTTACTGAAGAACTACGATACCGCAGAGGACATACTCAAAATAATTTCATTATGTAAATTACAGATCATTACACAGATAAGGGGTGGCGGAGTGCGGGTGGCGGGTGGCGCAGGACCGGTCATTGTGGAAGTCTTTGGGGGAGGCCTATGTCCAGCAGTGGACGTCATTCGGCTGAAATGATGATGATGATGACACAGATAAGCATCATTGACACTCACGCACACACACACGTACTCACACTCACTCATATGTACACACATACATACACACACAACCACAAATTATTTACTCAATGTTATATGCATTCTTTTTTTTTAATAAGTTAAATGCTTTAGTTAATTTTTACTCAAATTTTTTAACATGTCATTAGGGGAGGAGCATTGTTTATCATACATCACAGGTCTAACTTATTTAGGTAACAAGGTTTCTAGAAGTAGGCTTAAGCTGCGCGAAATTAAGCTCCGCGCCAATGGTCGCGTAATTTAGAGCAGATCCCGATCTGGGCGGTTATTCCCATTACAATCGTGTCGAAGGTCGCTTTAATACACCGGTGCCTGGAGGAATCAGGAAGATCTCACTGCAGCCGCGTATAATCAGGTGGCAGGTAACCTTTGGACGGCGGGTAAGTCTGTACAGTACGAGCCAGTACTCGAGGGCCCTACACCTGACAAAGGAGCACAGCAGCATCTACGGGCAGAGGTCTTCTTGGTTAATCCTCAAGGCTCATCGTGGGTGTATGTAATTAGCGGCATTCAATTCGTTTCGTAAAATTTCGCATACAGTCCATTCTCAAACATTATTTGGTAAATTTCGCTTATTTAAGAAGACTGTTGTGATTTGATCTTAGTTCAAATGAATATTATTGTTAAATATTTTACACCATACCTTGCCAAAAAGCGCGTTTTTCCGCACGCTGCGCGTCCAGAAAAACCCACTTTTTGGCCAAGTGGTGACGTAAAATTGTGTACAATGGGTCACGGGTCATAATGTACTATTATTATTAAAAGAGAGCCTTAGTAAAGGCTAAGTCGTACCAAAATAGAGCTCTTGAAACTCAGTTCTTATTCGCACTTGGTCGCCGTTTTACTATCCTGTAGTTTATGACTTGGCAAAGGCCTCTATTTCGATGAAAAAGGGTGACACCATGGAATAAAAAGAGCATAAAACGGAGACGTCGTTTGGGAAATGGTATGCAATATTACTTTATTTTGTGTATAGTGTGTGCAGTTTGTTAAGGCAAATGTCGCGATAGTTGACATATTAACCTCAATTATTGTGACATAAGATTGGAAGTGTTTACTCAGTCTTGAGCACTGGGTAGTTTTCCCCAATGTAATGATCATGCATAAAAAAATATGCTACCTTTCATACAACTTTTCAGTAAGTTTGTTTTCGTAAAAAACCGGCCAAGTGCGAGTCGGACTCGCGCACGAAGGATTCCGTACCATTATCTATAAAAACGGCAAAGAGTCCGACTCGAACTTTGCCAGTTATTAATATTTGTTGTTGTAGCGGCAACAGAAATACATCATCTGTGAAAATTTTAACTGTCTAACTATCGCGGTTCTTGAGATACAGCCTGGTGACAGACAGACGGACGGACAGACAGCGAAGTCTTAGTAATAGGGTCCCGTTTTTACCCTTTGGGTACGGAACCCTAAAAAAAACAATAAAACAGCCAACCCACGAATGACAATATTTTGAGATACGAGTATGAACACAATAACAACTTGGAAAAGTAGATATACGACATAGTCATTCCATAGTTCACTATCTCAATAAAAACCGGCCAAGTGCGTGTCGGACCACGCAGAACGAAGGGTTCCGTACTGACACCTCCTAATCTACATTTAAAACCACTATACAATACATTGAATCAAAAAGGTCGTATCTTTATACGAAACTAACGGCACTTACGCACTTACGCAAGACAGTTTTTTCGGTAATAACTCAAAAACCGTTAGACCTATTTTGTTCAAACCAAAAATCGTTGAAAGTGTTTATCAATATACATAATCTTGATTTTTTTCAGAATTTTCAACTTCATAGTTTGGAAATTAGAGGGGGGGGGGGGGCACACACTTTTTACGACTTTGACAGCTAATATCTCACCAACGGTTGACTTAAATGGAAAAGGTTCTTAGAAACCTCTATGCCATTTTTGAAGGCCTATCTATAGAAACCACACACGCCATTGAAAACAAAATTTACATTTGTTATATGTATGGGGTGCCTCCCAGTTTAATGTTTTTTTCGTAATTTCACATCATATTTCTGTAGCGGTTTATAGCATACACCTTCCTGCCCAATTTCATAATTGTAGTGCTCATAGTCTTCGAGTAAATCGGCTGTGACGTACGGACGGACGGACGGACGGACGGACGGACAGACATGACGAATCTATAAGGGTTCCGTTCTCGCCATTTTGGCCACGGAACCCTAAAAACGGCTTAACTGATATTGATAAAACATATCTAAGAAGTATCGCTGGAAAACTAGATTTCAATTAAAAAACGCAATTAGATAGGTTCACCCGTTTAGGAGCTATGATTCCGCAAATACACACAGATACATATGTTAAACTTATAACACCCCTCCTTTGCAGTTCGCGTCGGAAGATAGAAAGCAAAAGTCGAATTAATAACCTTCTTTTTTGAGATTCGGTGTAAAGAAATTAACCTTTACGATACTATACGTAATTTAATCATCGACTTAAAATTCTTAACAATGTAATTACTCAACTGAATTCAAATCGCATTTACGCGTGTGAGTTAGCTCTGTAATTAGACTTTAACTTCCTAATTTTGTTACTGTTTTAGTTGGTTCACAGATTTATACTTACTCATAGAATTTGCTTTCAGGGTGCCCTAGCTTACAAAGTGTAACATTATTTAGACCTAGGAAGTGCTCAGGGCTTTAGTCTCATTGCCATTATAGTACATTACACAATTAGGGTGGTATTAAAGCAAAGAAAGGCTGACATTGCACATTTTGCGGCCCGAGCTGTAGGCGAGGGACGTATATATATGCGATCGAGGGCTTTATTTATTACATCCCGTGTTGTGTACATCATTTTAATACTACACTTGGCCAGAAAGCGGGACGGCACAAGACCGGTCATTGTGGAGCTCCTTGGGGGAGGCCTGCCTAAATGTTCAGCAGTGGCCATTTTTCGGCTGATCATGATAATTATAGTTATGGGCAAAAGGTGTTAACTGTTGGGTATTGAATAATTATTTTACACACGTCTGAGACTTACTATATTGCGCGGTTTTACAGATCGATTGAACTCATTATACCACGGTAACCCGTAATGTAATGAAACTCGCGTGCGAGTCTTGTGTTTGTGTACAGTCAGCATCAAAAGTAGCTACGTATTTGAAAAGTTCAAGTCTTAATTATAAGGGAATAAAAGCTTTTGACCCGTTTATTTGCGTAGTTACTTTTGATGCTGATTGTACAGAGGTCTTTAGAGCCATACATTGGGACGGTTACCTCAAATCATGCCGGTTTCTATCGTCTGTTTTATTCTTCCACCTCTAATCTATATGTACCTCACAGTACTCACACTATTAATTAATTAATTTATTTATTTAACAAGGACAACTTAGATCCAATCGGTGTTAGTTATGCTTAGCCTATGTTAGTATACAATTGAAAATAAACAAAAATAAACAAATTGAAAAAAGAGATTAATAATTGGTTGTTTGAAAAAGTTCATCTCAGCATGTTAAATTTAAATAAATTGTGTTACTTAGAATGTTTTACTTGGTTACTAACCGTGGCCCCCTTACAAATATATACAATAAGAAATAGCGCCGGGTTTTGGAGTAAAATATTTTTAAAGTCCCAAGCTCAAAGCCGCCCTATATAATGTTAATATTACTTTTAAGTAGAGTAAACGACCCGTGAGCACGAGCGCTGCAACAGTTTCTGAATGTATTAATACCGTTAGCGCCATATAATTTTGTAACAATGTGTCTCGTAATGCTCCTAAACGCGTATCTTTTAGTCGCGAAGCCACAAACGTAGAGAGTAAAATGACCCGCATTTTACTCTCTACGTTTGTGGCTTCGCGGGTCTATTGAGACAAACGTATGGTGCTGACATTAAATTGGTATTTTTTGGGGAACAATGACTTGGCGTCCATGGAAGAGAGCGCGCATAACACAGTTAATATGAAACACAGTATAGTAAGACCACTTTATGATTTGTCGGTCTGAAGGCGGTACGATATAAGACAGCTGTCAACTGTCAGTGTCAATGTCAGTCACATAAGTATCACGTCTTTACTGCGCCTACTTTCAAATGAGTACAACTTCCTGACTATAACGCGGGATGCGCGGAAGCAGAACAATATTAATGCAGTACGGCTCCGCTTCCGCGCATGATATGATATTACTACTGCGCAAAAGTAATACTGACAGAATATCGACAAGTGAGGACATCTGTGCGACATCAGAAATATACATAACAGGTACCTCAAATCAATCCCGCCCCGCCAAATCAGGAAGTCGCCTAAGGTTATACTTCCTCATTTGTAGTACGATATTAGTAAGCTGTCAACTGTCAGTTGAGTTGGTACAGATTCGTTACCGCGCGCCTACATTTAAATGATGTAATACCGACATCGGTCGATAAGTAAGGAAATTTAGGCGACGTCATTATGCTGTCGGGAATGTAGACAAATACCGCATTCAGGTTGCACGCCTCAATGTAGCCTTAATCAAAAATACAGGTTGATTGCAAATTTCAAATTAAAAGGAAATATTGAAAATATTTCATGCTCCGAGCAGGATTCGATTCTGCGACATCTGGCACACGCGGTCAATCGCTCTAGACTCTGAGCTATCGGAACAACCAAGCCCGTGCACGAAATCATTCACTAGTTACCTCTTACAACGCCTTAGGGAGGCGTACAGCGACAACTACTGTAGAGGTACCGTACAGGTTGATTGTTTAACATTTTATACGTACGTTAGGTACATATAAATGTCATGATTTGTGAGCGAAAATGACGCTCGATTTGTTCTAACACTCTTTCAAAAACTTAAGCAACTATCTCTCTGAAGGTCAATATGACTTGACATTTTGCATGAATTCTAATACCTGAGATAAATATAATAATCGTACTCTTTCTACACTGGGCCGGTACGCATGGAAGCGAGTTGCCGCATTTCTTTGATATCATATTTGATATATTACCCGGTCCGGTCCTGGACCCGGGTATGTCCTAAAACTACAACCATGAACACCGGGGGATGGGCAGCAGCATCTTTGGAGTGCGGTGGAGATACTGCGATCGCCAATCCGCATGCCAAGCGTGGCGGCATTTACCCCCTAAGAAATTAGGGGAGGCCTATGTCTAACAGTGGATGTCCTTCGGCTGGTATGGTGGTGGTGGTGGATATTACCCGGTCGGCAGGCAGGCGCTCGTTTCGTAGGCGCAGGCGCATTCCTCTATAAACGAGTATATTGCATGTTATCGGCTACGAACGTAGTGCTACGGTATTGGCTACTAGATTGTTTTTTTTATGGTGCTATTCGAACCAGTTTTTAGAGATGATAAAAAAGTCTATATGGGACCAGCTACAATTAGAGCACAACATAGGCCACAAAGGAATAAACTTAGTTCTCCAGCAGCCTTGCAAACGGCTTCTACAAACGAATATTATATTATGACGTCACATTGTAATATTAGAACCCACCCCACCGTTGTATCACAAAATAATTTAATTGCTGTTATGGTCGTGAAATACTGCGTTTAGGTATATAGTGTCGTACAATTTTTTTTAAGGATTCTTTTGGTATCTTTTTATTTACTAATGGCGGATAGAAAAAAACGTAGAGTTTCGAATTTCGTCTCTTATCTTTTTATGATTTTGATAAATAATAATAAATTGCAATTTTGATGGTTTACTATACATATAGTAGCACCATTGCCATTTTAACATGTGGCAAGTACCCAATTGTTGACAGTGAAAGTATTCCTCTTTACTCAACGGACGCATAACACTTTCACTGCCAACGATTTCGTAGCGCTACGCTAGAAGCCGATAACATGCGACAAAACGTATGTAGCGGAAAGCGCCTACGGGCTTCTAGCACTGAAAGTGATATGCCACGGTCGTAGCGTAACTGCTACGATTGCTAGCTATGCCGCAGACCGTAGCGATTTTCATAATTCAAATAATTTTATTTTTAATTTTATTTTTAATTTTATTTATAATTTAAATTTTGTTTTATTTTATTGTGGTTAATTGGTCATTTGAAACGAAAAATTTAGTTTTTATTTTATACCAATCCAATCAATACCAGTGCGACTTAATTGCACATATGTCGCTCTATGCGTCCGCAAAAAGAAGCCCATGAATTATAATGATTTGAATAGAACAATGACGCGATCCAAAACAGCCTCCATTATAACTTTGTTTAGAAAGTATTTGTATAATTTGAAAGGGGAAACTACTATGTTCAAATCTTTGGGTTCTACAAAAGTCAAATCTAACGAAAAATATTAAAATTCGCATTTGTGGTAGAATATTCAACCTTTATTGACAGTGATAACATCTCCAGTAAAGCCGGACCAGTGCTTTTTTGGACCTGAGAATATACAGGGTGTTTTTATTGATTTTCGTTCCTTCTAGCATATAGCCGTGTATAGCCATAGAAACGACGTGGCATACTCAGTTTTTCAAAATTTAAGAAAATTTTATTTTTTATTTTCATACAAAATAATTAATTATATCACCAAGGGCGAATGATAAACGGCCTTAAGAGTTATCGCGGAGTTAAGCAAAAGTTAATGTCAAGTATGACAATTCGGAATTCGTATGACACGCACGTCAACATTGTTCAATTGTTAAGGATCTTTTATACTATACTAGGGGTGTTAACGAAAATGAATTCTTGAATATCTTCGAAATGGTACGAATTGGGGTACTAGTGTCTTAGAGAATAGAGGTTACTTAATTTCATCTCAGGATTGTACTCTCGCAATTAACGGAATTCAATAAAAACACCCGTATAAATACGTAACATGGCCAGGTCTATAAATACTGTGGTAGGGCTTTACAACAACCTAGGTAGAAAAGTAATAAAAAAAATTAATAAACGAAACTCTAATCTAATCCCATTAACAAAACTTAATCGCAACTTACTGGCCACTTTTAAAAAATCGGCACCAAACTCCTCGATTCGAAATTCAAAACTTCAGCTCAGTACTTCAGTAGCCCGCGAGCGCTCGCCGCGAACGCACGCACGATGCCGCCGTGATGTTTCGCGCGCTCATCCTAATATACGTCGCGTCGTTGGTTCACAGTGAATATAAGGGTGATATTGTGAAACATGTGCGTCATTCTAGCAGGACCCTAATTAGGCATGGCAGGTCTAGAAGCCACTTGACCAGACTGCACCGGGCCAGGGAGTTAGTGGCCCAGGACATCGAGGCTGAGAAAAGCAGCGAGCTAGGTACTTAAAAAGTTTTTAACGGTTTAACAGTATATTTTTTCTTGCAGTGATACATCTGGCTTTGGATTCAGAAATATAAAATAAAAACTTTAAAACATGAAAAAAAAAAAAATTACTGATATTATCAGCGCAACCACAACATATCAATACTCTTAAACAACGAATTTTTTAGGCCCTAAATACGCGAAACTATTCAAAATACCCTTTTCCTTTCACTAAAAAATATCCACTATCACTTATTTAATACGCAATCAAAGCTTTGAAGTTGTGATAGCTAGGTTAATATTAACAACGGAAGTCTGAAATTGGTCAACAAAAATGGGTTTGAACATGCTCGTGCAGGAAATCGTTGGACGTCTTTCTTTTATGAAAACAGCAACTCCCTGCCATTACTGAAAAGATTTCTTTTTTGTAAATTCGAGCCTATGGCTAACCTTGCTATCAAACTGATACGACATTCTTTTTTTAAATTATTTATACAAATAAAAGGAAGAACTTCATGAAGATTAAATAAATCACAATTCAATATCTCCACTGCCTAATTTTTGCAGTTAGCATTACTATAACTAGTCTTAGAAAAATATCGAACAAGGAGTCATCCTTAACTAGTGACAAAGAAAAAAATAATCACACGATTGTAACTTCAAACAAAAAGAACTCAATCTCATGCATTAGGGGAAAATCCTGTTATACCATTTTAATATGCGTAATTCATTAAGTTTCCATAATTAACACATAATATATAAATAAATCACATCACGGGACAATCTTATACAAATCGACCTGGTCCCAAACTAAGCATAGCTTGTACTATGGGTACTAGACGCCGATATACATACATACTTACTTAAATACATAGATAATACATACTTAAATACATAGAAAAAATCCAAGACCCAAGAACAAATATCCGTGCTAAAATCACAAATAATGACCTGGCCGGGATTCGAACCCGGGACCTCTAGATTCGGAGGCAGAGTAGCTAACTAGGCTAAACAGGCCGTGAAAAGAATATATAAAAACACAATATACATAGAACTCGTATGTGCCGCTTATATTTTCATCTTTGTTCTACTTTTAAGAAGAAGGATTCAAATCAATGTTTTCAGCATATTGATATACGGTATCGGAAGTAAAATATATGAAACGTATCAGCATTACGATACGGCGAGGAAATGTCACTAGCATCCTCGGAGCAATGCCTCAAGCGCCTGTTTTAAATTTAAGTTAGTTTTAAAATATCTTAAGTTATTTTGGTTAAATATTCTTGTCGAAGTAAAATGCTTTATAATTAAACAAGACACCTACAAAGCTCCCGAAAGCTTAAAGCTTCCGGGGACTAGACGTGTGTGAGTGACGGACCTGATTATATCTCTATCGACAAAACAACACCAATAAAATGATCGGCACTGCGCTTTCATAGGCTCCGTCCGGTACTTGTTTTTTTATGATTAACTGACCAGCGATTGACCCTAGTCTCACGGGATAGAAAGCCATGACAAGGCCTAAGATGTTACTCACTGGTTCAGTAATAGCCTATTCCCTCTTGTCTTGAAGAGACCCAGATTTTATATATCAGGAAATACAGACAACGGCAGCAAATTCCTGTCCTCAGCAGTTCGGATCCCCGGAAATTCAGTTACCGCAAGAGAATTTCAGATTGAGTCAGTACAATCTATTGTTCTTGAATTCCATCTGTATTTGACAAAACCATCTTTGGAGGGGCAGGCTACAGTGGAATTTCGTCTCGCTCAGATCTCGAGCAGTTCATTTGTTGAATTAATTCCACACTACAGAAGACCGTACGTAGCCTTCTTAACACCATTACCATTACAAAGCAAAGTGATGAGAATAGGCTAGTTTCCAAAAAAATCAACTATCTGCATGCAGCGGCTCCTCCAGTACTTCGGACACGTGGCCCGACGTGAGCCAGATAATCTTGAGAAACTTATTGTTGTCGGACATGTGGAAGGAAAAAGGAGCCGTGGAAGATCACCCACCCGATGGACCGACGTGGTGAAGGAAGCCTGCCAAACTAACCTTCAGGCATCTATCCGAAAAGCTGAGGATAGGACTACATGGAGAGCTTTGGTGAAGAAAGCTACCGGCGATTGCTGTCGCGACCCTCAGTCATGAGGAAACGAGGAAGAAGAAGTTTCCAAAAAATATTAATGCCATTCGAACCAGTTTTTAAAGGGGATTTGATGGTCGTATGGTACCGGTTACGATTAAAGCACAACAAAAGCCGCAAATGAGGGTCAAAGGTGGATTTGTGACAGAATTGTGTGTGTATTTCAATGGCGATATGCTATACAGTTTGACATGAATAAACTGCCCTTTTACGGGCATATATTTGTTTCTACCTATTGATATAAGATGTTTGCGAGCTTCAAGTTGACTCGTGGAAGGAAATGACGCAGGATCGGGATCAGTGGCGTGCACTCGTATTGGAGGCCAATACACACTTTAGGTCGCTGCGCCAGAGGAGTAAGTAAGTATTGATATAAGAAATCCTCATTACAAATGAGGGTCGACAACAAGCTGGAATGGCAAGCGACCATAGGATACGGTGTCGGTTCATCATCATGGAATCCGTATCCTTGTTTGGTAAAGCTAGGACATGGCTGTTACCTTGCGCATTTAGTATTCCATTTGTGCAGTAGGTAACTGAGTAAAATGATTTCTTATCACGTAAGAGTGCACTAAAGATGTTACTAATTAAGTACGTCTAGTGACTGTTATATTTGAAATTAGATCTTATAGCAGTCAACATACGGCCACATTTCAATTGTGTTTAGAAATGTATGTAACGCAGTCACTATAAGAATATTACGATAACTTAATGCTTCATTTGTATGCAATGGTTTATTTGTGTGACTAAGGCTGGGTTGCACCAAACCGTCTGTAATCAATCGTAAGCTGTGTTCGTTAAAATTTCAATGTATGGAAAGTTTGACAAGTTTCTATGGGATGAAAGCTGCCGGCGCCATATTTAACGTTGATCAGTCTTTGATCGTAAGTCAGTGCAACCTAGCCTAAATGCATAAGTCACATCAAGTTGCAATCAGATATTGTGTCAAGATAATTAGCATCGGCTATTTAGATAAATACTCGTATACCGGTATAGACCGGCTCCAGTTTGCTTTGTCACACATTACCTTTCCATTTCAACATGTGAACTGTTTTTCGATAGCTACAGTGAGAATACAGTCAATTTGTATATAGTTTAGCTGATTCACCAACGATTTTATACTTACCTTCGGTACCTGATTGTCAGTTGTGAACTGAACTTCAAAATGTATATTATTATGTTGATGAGCATAAGTTCTAATTTAAATTCAAACTTTACCAAATTCAAATTCAAAAATGTCCTGGCCTTACTTATACATATTTTGATCTTACGTCACTTGTGGACATCGCCTTAGCCCAAGTTAAAAAGCTTTTAAAGCCTTATAAGGTACTCGTATACAAATTATGCGAAAGAATAGAGTATATCTACCCAAAGGTTTTCTGGAAGATATCGCTTGTAATAAGAAATATGTAATATATCTGTTTTCTTTTTGTGTTAAATTAGTTTAGCGTACTATTTTTGGTGTATTGTACATACATATTTCTACAAAATTATAATTTATTTTTGTTAAATTGTTTCTTTTCAAATTTAAATTAAACATGCAACGTTTCCGTAACAAAACCACAACCCATGTACCGTCCATTTTGTTATCTTTAATACTGTATAATATATTTTACTAAATAAGTCTCATTACAATGATTAACATACAATGATTTGTATAATAAATAAACTACGTGCATAGGTACGTATCTTGAGAAATATTTGTAAGGAAAGCGTGAAACGCCT
The DNA here is from genome assembly GCA_905163555.1 of Notocelia uddmanniana. Lineage (NCBI taxonomy): Eukaryota > Metazoa > Arthropoda > Insecta > Lepidoptera > Tortricidae > Notocelia > Notocelia uddmanniana. The sequence goes on from LR991057.1 coordinate 6,671,822, forward strand.
CTTAACCCCGAATAACCCGTCTACATCAAACAAGTCTCTCAATAAAATATGCTCAGCATTTGGTCTAGACCTCAAACCATCTCAGATCCAGACGTTCGTTTACTCTCGACGATTTTGCTCACTTGCATTGCTTCCACAAACATTCTCCGCCACGATAAGTTGTTTGTAGAAATCACGAGAATAATAGAAAATCAAAGAACAAATTCTACCTTTGAGATTTACTGAGACAATCAGTATTAAATATGGGAGATATGTAAATCGTTATATGTTAATTACAATATGCACACTTTCTATATTTTAATTTTAATACTTATTAACGTCATTCACTTGTTTTATTTTACCTCAATAAAAACAATTTTACTTTTTGAGGTCAAATTTTATACCTTCACTAAGTCATCGCCAGCTCGTGATTTTCATGTAGTTGGTTTTGAACACATGTGAATGAAAAGTAGTAGCCGGAAGTTAGGGCTAAATAACAATGGGAACAGTTATCAGTTCTGATCTTTACTCAAAGAGCAGCATCCTTGTCAATTAGAAGGCTCTGAAGTACAATTTCTGCCGAAAATTAGTGTTTTTTTTCTTCAGCTTATTAATAATATTTTTAACAACTCTGATGGAATAATGTTATATAACTCTCCAATAATATTTAAGCTTACTTGGTGAAAGCTAATTTCACAGTTTTTATTAATAGGCCTCAATAGTCCAGGAAGTACTCGAAAAATACACCCTAATTTTGGTGGCAGACCTGGAGATAAAAAATAAAACCACTGCACAGATAACTTGCTTATTATTTAAATCATAATGATAAACGAAGGTTTTATTATCAATTACAATATTCTTTATAAGAGCATCAGGACTTTTTTCACACCACTCCAAATAATTACAAAACCAACTCTTATTTTTGCGGTCTTGTTATTTTTTCCATGCCGATGTTTTTTGTTCAGCATTTACAGAAAAAAACAAATGAATAATATTTATATATTTTTACTGTAGGTACTTTAATGTTGAATAGTGTCATGGTATAGCCCACATTAAAAGAATATCATTAACAGGGTGGTTCATACCGATTATCAAAACTTATTGATCACCCCTCGTACTGTTGTACGCCCGAAATGGGTAAGCTGTTGGACTTTATTCGTATGACATGTGATTACAGAAAATATATTATATTTATCTTATCCAAGTGTCCAGTGACCAATTTAAAATAAACTAAAATGAAATAATGAAAAATAGCGTCCGTGTTTAGCGTTTGTTAACTTTTACTTAAGATATAAGCGGAAACTGCAGACCAAAATTAGGAAACGAACACAAAAAAACATTTTAAAAGGTTTTTTAACGTTCTTCTAACCTACGCATGTACCATGCGGCATATTGTTTTTGATGTACGCCTGCGCTGTGTGCCAAGATAATTAGTGCGAAACCATGTTAATCTATACTAATATACTAATACTAATATATACATATAATATCTATACTATATATAATATTATAAAGCTGAAGAGTTTGTTTGTTTGTTTGAACGCGCTAATCTCAGGACCTACTAGTTCGAATTGAAAAATTATTTTTGTGTTGGATAGTCCATTTATTGAGGAAGGCTTTAGGCTATATAACATCACGCTGCGAGCAATAGGAGCGAAGACGCGGACGAAGTCGCGGGTAACAGCGTAGTAATATTAAAAAGCTGAAGAGTTTGTTTGTTTGTTTGTTTGAACGCGCTAATCGCAGGAACTACTGGTTCGAATCGCAAAATTATTTTTGTGCCGGATTATCCAAGTCCATTTATCGAGGAAGGCTTTAGGCTATATAACATAACGCTGCGACCAATAGGAGCGAAGATGCGGACGAAGTCGCGGGCACCAGCTAGTTTGTAATAATATGGACAAGGGCCCTGCGCACGCTTAACCGAGTACATTGTAAAATTGATATCTTCTGTTGCTCTTTTAATGAATTCACAAAAATTACTATGTTCGAATTATGTTATTGCGCGGGAACTTAATTGAAATACTTCCATTACCTATTTAGTTTTTAAGGGAAATTCTCAATTATTGTATAACCTAATATGTATATTATATTGTGCTACACTATCGCATTGGTTACCTGTAATGATAGTTGTAATGTGGCTTAGAATAAATAAATAAATAAATAATAAAAAATACTTCAAAATATTTGCGGGATGATATTTGACACGTGATTTATAGTAGGCCGAGAGATATTGCCTAATACGTGGGAGAACTTTCCTTCTCCATTTTTTTAGGTACGAAAAGTCTATATCAACATACGTCCAAAGTGTATAATTTACTGATACGTATATTGTATCAATATAAAACGTACATCAAATAGACATACTACAACTGCGATGCGTAACGCAACTTTATGGTGTAGGTAACCGACTGCGAAAACGCCAGTATTTGACTCCATTCGACCAAAATTCTTACTTGTCTTTAGAATTCTGTTGGAACTCTCTCTACAAAAGAATTAATATCCACAGCGTGGCGAAACTCCAACCCCGCGACCCTCAAGATAAATCCGATCTAATAATGTCCTGATTACATTTAGTGAAATACATATATCAAATACTTGTATCTTATTGAGTTCATGATTACTCAATAACGCTCATAGCTCATACCATCATCATCCTCGCGTGATGCCAGTACAGTTGTACCCTGAAGGATGCTGGGGATCCGCTACCTAATCCCAAGAATTGGCGTTTTTATGGAAGGGACTGCCATCTGACCTCCCAACCCAAGGGGCAAACTAGACCTTACTCGTATTGAAATTAGGCTGGTCAAGTGAGTGGGCAACTTGACTGTTACGAGTAGAAGTTCTCAAGCCATTTGAAGGCCTCTAATTTGGCTTATCGACTCCTGTCATAGACAGCAGCCAGGATCAACGGCTTTATAAACCTCATACCAATAACAAAATTTACACTAACTAACACCCTTTACCTGAGGACCTGCCTCGCTGAAGGCGGCACTTATTAGGTTAGGTTTTTTGTTTTTATATTTTTCATGTGTATTTGCATATTTTACTTAAATATAAATAGTCAAAATTATAACCTACTTAAAAAGAAAGATAAACAAAAAATGCAATTTGGAACTTGCATTATTTTGAACTTTCTGACAAAAAAATGCATAGAAATCCCCTTACACATTGCGTTAGAACAACGTATCATTCCTATTCATAGTACAATGAAAACCACACTTACATCAGAGACACACATCGAAATTCCGGGGACCCTTAAATCAAAGCAAAAACGAAGGTCGGTTTGGGTACTAGGATAACACACCAGATAGAAGGTGGTTCGTGAGATAGGTCCGGCACGGATCTGACGGGATGTGAGATAGGTCACGGGCGTGTATGTACATGTGTAAATACACTCAAGAATAATGTGCATGTAGTTCAAACTTCAAACGTTTATTCATGACAACACAAAATAGTAAAATTTAATTCGGAACCTAATTTAGACTCCCATTTACCTACCACTTTTAAATTTTTAATTAATACCATTTTGATATTTACCGTTAGCCTTTTAGTGAAGGAAAATGCCGTGTTGAAACCTGCATACATCTGCGATAAAATGCGAAGGTGTATATAAAGTCCCCAACCCGCACTGATCTTCTGACCGCTCCCTTTCATGTATGAGAGGAGGCCTGTGGCCAGCAGGCCAGCAGTAGGACGTATATTGGCTGATGATTACGAGTATGATGATGATTGATTGGGCCCTAAAATATGACCTTAAGGTTTAACCTTTTTTTCAGTCACAAGCACTCCCTCATATCGAGCACTTAATCATCAAAAATGTTTACTTAACATAATGAATGACTAACATCGACAATCGTTTGTCATTCTCTAACTTATTTTTAAGGCACGAGTGAATAGGCATCTTCTGGGTGAGCTCGCTTCATGGTCGGCCTCATCTTAACCCCCGGCTAGATGCTGGCCAAGAGCAATCCCATTTATATAAAAAAAACTGCCAGCCTGAAAAGGGTTAAAAAAAAGAAAAAAAGAACTTTGTGTAACGTTGAAATACATCACTTAATTTAACGGATCTAGAATGATCATTGATCAAATACAAATATAATGACATGATGGAATTCGTTGTCGTTTTAGTGAACAAATTACCCAATACCTATGTAACAATGATCATCATTAACTGGCACTTTAATAAATAAGAAACAAAAATATGATTACAACACGAGAGCTTCTATCAGCCTATTTTAGTATTATTTATAAAGCGAGGAAAAATAACATCAATTTATTATTCTGCGTGTGTATAAAAATGCATATGTGTAATGTGTGGTGTGTTCTACGTATAAATTGTTAGTAAATTATAATTGCATTGTAAATTTAGAATGCTGGTTTTATAGCAAAACATGTAAACTGTGAAATATGACATCCTATATGTGACACATGTTTTATCAAATGCATTATCCAGTCTTATAAATTGAGTTCAGGCGGAGCTGTTGAAGAGGGTAAATTATATTTAGAAATAATTTAGCTATAGTTGTATATTTATATGTTGTTTTCTTTTAATCTTGTAATTAATTTATTAATAATTTTGGATAGCTATTTTCTATATATTTTCTTTGGTTCTTAAATAAAAGTTATTTACTAAGTTCTAAGAAGTAAGTAATGACTACCTCAAACTTTAATGTGCACTGATAAAAATGTTTACGTTTGTAATGATTATAAATATAATGCAAATGCAAGCTATGTTAAAAAATATGAATTATGTATCGCAGCTTCATTTTTTGCGATTTATTGTTTACATGCTGTAGTAGTGCCACCTAGCCTTGGCCTTGTATGGATTTTTAGAGATTTTTTCAATACCAGCAACATTTTGTCAACTACTGTCTACCACTGTCCACCTACTTACCTAACATTCCTGAACAGTCCGTTCAGCATTCTAGAATCATTCTCCGTTTCCGTACTAAGCCTTCGCACGTCTCCTGAACCCGTTCGAAAAGTGTAGTCTTGCCACGCGACGAATAGTTTGGCTGCAAGTATTCGCAAGCATTGCCAAGCATTCGATGCGACGAAGCTCCAGCTAGCGCGAAACGCAAAATATCCAACCGATATATCAAAACGAACACGCAAAGTACATTAACACAAATTTAAATATGATTTGAGTGACAAATATACACAATAAAAATACGAAACATCTTTGACAAAGGATTCGAGAAAAACATTTCTAGGGATCTCGAGGAAAAGCCGAGAAAATAAGTCTGGCTTCAATGAAATGGATTAAAGGATAAGTTTAATTTTCAAGGTTCTTAATGGGATTAACTAATTACACTAATTTTCTTTTACATGGAAAATGTCTCTATCAACCGAGTTTCTCGACCGTTTTCTTCTTTATTTTAATAATGTTGAGCGAAATAAATACGTTTAATGTACCACCAGATTCATACTACATAAATAATAATAAACCTACTTACTTTCCATAATATAATTAATTAATTAATCGCTAAACTTAAGTGGCACTGGGCGGGGCACATAGCACGTAGAATCGATGGCCGCAAAGGGCCAGGGGAGCAAAGGTTCTCGAGTGGTGACCACGTACTGGAAGGCGTAGCGCGGGCAGGCCCCCCACACGGTGGACTGATGACCTAGCAAAGGGTGTCCGCTGGATGCGGGTGGCGAAGGACTGGTCATTGTGGAAGTTTTTGGGGAAGGCCTATGTCCAGCAGTGGACGTTGTTCGGCTGACATGATGATGACGATGATGATGAATTAATGAATATAATTAATGGGTGACTGTTATTGGCCTTCTTTTATTTCCACGTCTGTGGTTATCCTCAATACTAATAAATTAAAAAATACAGTGTCAGTTAATAGGAGCTATATGTATTTTGCGTCCTCTCACAAAATTGTATATTGTTTCTAGCTGCTCCCATATGGATACTTGACCTGTCAGAAAACTTTATCGACTTAAAATCCAGAAGGAATTTGAAATGAACTGAACTAGCTATGTACGATACAAGGGTTGTAAAATAAAGAAAGGACGATATCGCATATGTCTGAGGCCCGAGCCGCAGGCGAGGGTCATACATATGCGAGAGAGGGCTTTCTGTTTTACAACCCGGGTTTTGTACACAATTTTACGTCACCACTTGGCCAATAAGAGGGTTTTGCCGTGCGCACGACGTGCGGAAAAACGTGCTTTTTGGCAAGGTGTGGTGTAAAGAATCTTGCGAGCGCTTAAAGTGAATTTACTGAAATACTTTAAAGTATTTTAGTTTCAATATTTAATCTCAAGAAAAGATTTCGGTCGATGAATCAGTGTTTTGTTAATGGCAAAATGAAAAACTTCATATTTTGAAAGTTTTGAGCTGATAATGAACCAACATGGAGACTGGCTGATGGATAATAAATTGGCAGCCCCGCTACAACACTGCAACTTTCAGAGAGTTCGGCTACAACGCTGCAAGTTTTAAAAGCTTAACTATTAACTGAACTAATTTTACACCAGTTATTGATAAATTCCGAACTTTAAACATTTTATATCACCGATGTGGATTTTTTTTGATGAAGAATTGGCATATAAAGTTAAAGTACCTAAGCGACCGAGCTTTGCTTGAGTTTTCTTGGAGAATACGTGTTTTCCCAAAAATGAGACCAAGCTAAATCGATTTTTCTCGCGCGTAAACCCCTATTTCGTAAATTTAATTAAAATCATTAGAGCGGTTTTCCAGATTTCAATTGCAAACTAACAAATAAATATACAAATGTTACTCGTTAGTTTAGGATAGGACGTTCAAAGTACATTCATATTGATGACGGCATTCCCGCTTTTATGACTCTGTCTTATAAAATTAGAACGAGAAAGACAATTCCCTTCTGTCAAATATCGCCGCAAGTGCGAAAGTTATAGGCGAAAAGTTTAGTTTTAGTTAAGCCCCTCTTGCGTGTAGTAGTAGACTATTCGAATAGCCGTTTTTTCGTTTGCGTTATGAAATTGATATACGATATAAATAAATTAAAAATCGTTTTGCATTTATTTTTCGAACCGTGAGAGCTTTGAGAAGACATAATAATGAGACATAGATATGATTGATACTGTCTATTCGAATATGCCACAACTACACATTACATTACACACATACACATACACATGTCATTTACATGTACATTTGATTGAGTAAATGAAACGTTTGTTAGTTTTGTACTTCATTTTAATAGACAAAGAACCCAAAAGTGACAAATATTAAAATGCCTCGACTATACATACAAGAGGGCCAGACTTGTTTACTGGTTTTGTCTCAAATAAAGTATTGCATTCCGTGTCTTTGCTTAAAAAAAACCTCATTTAAAATTTTCCCCTGCACGTGCATTTGCATAGTTTGGAGTCATGGAAATTGTTGGTACAGCCAAATTCGTGACAACTGGCACTTTATTAACATTTTGACGTACAGCAGCATCGTAAACATCCTAAGACTTTATTGCTACGAAATAAGGTCGACTATTGTGTACATTTTAATGACTGAAGCTGTACTAGTCAGTTCAGCAACAATTTATGAGATAGCTGCATGTTCGAGTTGCAACCCCAGTACCCGTTGCCAGGCTTCCATATTCATTTCAACATTTAACCTTAATTCTTTATTAATAAGGTTTGATTCGAATTGAAATAGAAATCAGATAAGAGTTTGCAAAATATATTCCATTATTTAAGCGGGTAGCGTTTGTATAGCTTCTGTTTTAGTAATGAAGAAGAATTTTATTGCGAAAATACTTTCAGAAACGGATAAGGAAGCGATGTAGCTATTTCTCGTTAATAATGCAAAGGGAGGTTATGGATTTACCATTTTAAGGAAAGTTAAGATTGTTTGTTTGTACAACCGTTTAGGTGTACTTCCTGATTTGTAAGTACGGAAGCGGTACTACTCTTATTTGACGGCCTGTTTAGCCTAGTTGGTAGTGATACTGCCTCCGAAGCTAGAGGTCCCGGGTTCGAATCCCGGCCAGGGCATTATGTATGCATTTAGCACGGATATTTTTTCCTGGGTCTTGGGTGTTTTATATGTATTTAAGTAAGTATGTATTTATCTATATAACTATGTATATCGTCGTCTAGTACCCATAGTATGTACAAGCTTTGCTTAGTTTGGGACTAGGTCGAAAAATTATATTATATTATATGAAAGTTGTCACATGTCAGTCGTGTCAGTATAAAGTCTTTACTGCGTGCCTACATTCAAATGAGTGTAACGTCCTGACTATAACGCGGGATGCGCAAGAGTGGGATAATATTAATGCAGTACGGCCCCGCTGGCAGTATCCCACCCATTGAGGAAACTTATATGAACGTCAGTAAGCTCACGTCAAAGGACATAATAGAACATACCGATCTCGCCCCACCAAGTCAAATCGCCTGAGACGATGCGGAAGGCAGGGACCTGCCACCAGCTACTCATCCGCTATTTCACTGACGTCTCCCATCTTGCCCCTTTCTCCTCACATTCGCAGTCGCAGTTATTTGTAGCAGGCACGGAATCTGAACTTCCAACGCAGGGGAACATAAGACCATGTTGGAATCAGAGCAGTATACTATGAAGTATTCCTTCATCGAAATGATACTGCTAAATTAAATATCGAGTTATATTTTGTACAAACATTTATAATAAGTTAATTATTATACCCAGTGGTACGATTAGTAATTATAAATAATTATTAATAGCTCATTAGTATTTCTAATTTTTGCCTAACAAGGACTGTTTAAATGTTCAGAACCCGTCCAATATCCACTCTTGATTCCGATTTTGAAAAATTTTACCGAAATAAGCAATGATAATGCTACCCGTAAAATATTAATCATTAAAAACACAAGAAAATAATTCGTTGATGAAAACATTTTGATTGACGGTATGCTTAATCGAGCCCGTAATTAAAAACAAATTACCTATGTACATTCACCCTGATTACAATTTTCATTTTATGAAAATGTAAAGTCATTGCGCTGGAATGTATTGCGTATTCCTGTTAATTGAATTTCCCATGCTTGCAGATTATTGAACATCAATAAGCCATTTAACCTTCCTATATGTACAAACGCGTTGGAGCGTTTTCATAAAACATTGAATGAAGTATATTAAACATGTATGTTGAACATAAAAGTGATGAACAGAAGGAACAATACAGACATTACAAAAACAACAAAGAGATGAACTTGTACAAAAAAAAAACAAGATATTCAAATGGAGGGATTGAACACATGATGCGATCCAATATAACTAAAACTTAGAAAAGTTGAAAAACCCTTGACATTTTCATTTCAAAGCTCAGTATCTCAGAAATGGCTGAACAGATATTTTTTTTCAGATTTGATAACAGATTTTCATGAAACATAGCTAAGAACACTCGGGATAAAATTATCTATGTCACATAATAAACTAAACGAAAATCGGTTCATCCGTTTGGGAGCTACGATACTACAGATACACAGACACACAGATACACAGACAGACACGTTAAACTTGTCGAAAAAGAGTGGTGCAGTCTGGAAGTGGCCTATGTCGAGCCTATATTTTGTTTTTAAAGCCAAAGCCAATATATTGCCATGCAAAATAAATACATTCCTACCCGCAAATGGTTAGTTATTTATATGAAACATTGATTTACTAAATGTGATCTCTCGAAAGATTTTGACAAAAATATCAGAATGGGAATTGTTGTTACGGTTAGCTTAGAAATAACATGAAAATGTTATGAAAAACCTATAAGTACAATATTACGGAAAACTTGATAGTTGTGTACATTAGTTAATGATGTCAACAAAATAAATTAAAATAATTTAAAAAAACCCGACTGCTGTTGGAGTTCCGTACCAATAAGCTACCATCATTTACACACACACAATTAATACGAATCTAACGACATCTTTGAAGCTAAAATCCATCGAGCCGTTCAGGCTGCAGAGCGTGCCAAACATTTGTATTTGGCGCCAATAATCCGTCATTTTTTTTATTTTTTCCTAGTGTCACTCTCACAGTAAATACGAATTTAACGACATCTCCCAAGCTACAATCCATTGAGCCGTTCAGGCCGCAGAGCGTGCTAAACAATGATACATACATACATACTCTGGAACAACATAACCCTCCTTCTGGCACAGTCCGTTAAAAACATGTCATACACTAAGTTTTGAAATGATCTACATACCTAAAAATAAACAGAAATTATTTATGTGATCTTTACACCGTCGGCTTGTTCCAAACAAAATGAATTATTAAACACCTTGATATATTGTTTGTAAATTCGTAGTTAAATATAGTATTTAGTTATTTTGGTACATACACATAAGGTTGGTCGGTCAAATCAATATTTCCAGTTTACTTGTCATGACAGTGATTGGCCAAATCCATAAGTATATATGTATTTCCGTCGGTAGCGGATAGTATTTAGTCCTAGATCTGACTACAGTTCTGTAGGGAAGTTCGCGTATGGGAATTTTGTTTTCAGGATAGTTTACCAGGAGTCTTATTAAGTATTTTAGACTCGAGTGGACATCTGTTACCTGGTACGTTTTACAGGCTATGATGTTATCAATTTTCTGTATGGTACAATTTTTTATCAGAAACCTGTCAAGAGGGATATCAAATGAAAGGGCTGTATGAGCTGATTCCAAAAATATATTTACTACAGCATTACAGCATTACATTTCAGCCAGTGATTTCATATAAAATAATAATTTTCAAAACACACCAAGCTGTGGCTGCTCCTGAAAGGAAATGGCTGCATGATTTTTTCTATCATATACGGCGAACTTGTTATATCCTCATATCTAAACGTAATGAAAGCAGTTCGGTTATTAATGCTTACTATTTTAAAATACTTACTAAAGCTCATACTAAAATTTCCCAAAAAAACATTCTTCATACGCAAACTTCCCTTCCTGGATACTCAAGACCTGGAATTTAAACAAAAATATTATTGAAATTTGGGAATGAATATCTTTGCCTTGGTCGTCCTTCAGACCATTCCATGCTCATCCTGCGAAATGGTTACGGGACATCTCGAACTTACGCTGGCTAGAAGCTGCCATTTTTCTGTAATTTTTAGAATAGAAAATGACATTTACTTCTACCATGAGCAGATTCGAAATCGTTACGCTCGTTCGCTCTTTAGCGATAAGACCGCCTTTTGTTTGTCTCTACATATTGTTATTACGTACTGTACTGTGTCCTTTAATTGAGGTGTGCAATAAAGAGTATTGTATTGTTACGTAACCTTCCCTCAAGACTTTTTTATTTTGTAAATTGGATTGCGTTTGACCTTTTTTTTACCTGGGAAAATGTATTTACGTATTCCGCCTAGCCCGGGAACTAGGACGGGTATGACGGACTCCCGGGAACCGTCCGGACTACCGTCTAAAACCACCAGGGTACATACTACAACCGCGATAACCGCCTACTGTAACAGCCGAAGCTGTTCCCTCTCTGCCTCATTGCCAGCCAGGCCAGCGGAGCGACACCACACACTTGCCGGCCAAAGGACCTCCACGCCGGGAGAGAGTGAAAAACCCCCGATTTACCCCCTCAGGTCCACTGTAACCGTCTTATAGTCAGTTTACTTTTACACATCCTCTCAACATGCTCAACCTACTGTAGTATAAGATTTTTAAATCCTCGTCAGTACATCGTTTTAATCCACACCTTTCTCTTATTACAATATAAGTAGTAGTAATTTATAAGTATCCTTATATTTTTAGCTAGACGGGTAATATATTTCAAAATACTACGCTGATACGTGCGGATCAATAACGTAATTTGATTAAGGCGAGTGCTTCATATTTTTGAAGCCAGGTTCAAAGACGGCCCGAAGCGGATGGAAATCAAATTACGTCAGACTCTTAAGGCTGGTTTGTTTTTGAGAACCTGGTCCTTACACGAGAAATTACCACACAAATGTAATTAGACCGCACATCTAGTGTGGAAAGAGATATCTCACTGAGGTAGCACGCCAGTTCAAGTTATCACGTATTCGTTCATGTTTACTCGCAAACACGTCCCTTGAATGAAGCACTTGCTACTTAGATTGATCCTGACACGTGTCTCTATCATGTAAAATCCTCTTTGTCGATGTTAGTGAAGGCCATTTTCTAGCTACGTCGTTACGGAAATAGAGCTTTTCTCACAACATTCTCCAAAATGGTCGTACGAATATTTTGTTGAAAAACTAAAACAGGAAGTGCTTAGATTTCTGCCCAAATTTTATTAAAAATATGACAGTTTCATATTAAATGGGAAAGACTAAGGGAAAAATAATGTTCGGACAAAGAAAACCGTCTGCAATCGCCGAATTCTGCAGCATGCACCTTTTTTTCCTGTTTTTGGTTTAACTGTACCTTTTGGTTGAGAATGCTACATATTACAATTACGGCTGTTTCCCGTAGGGGAAACTAATTAAGGATTTCAACTGACAAACTCCGCTTTCATAAAATAATTAGGCTCGTTGGCTTAAGGCACATCCATGTGTGGTGTGACAAGAATGGATCGGATTAGGAATGAAGCGGAATCTTGAGAACAGACCGTGTCGAAAAGGAAGTAGACAACTAGTATTTTTATTAGGTATATTTAGATCATGTTTTTATTTAAATGACAAAGATAAATAGAAATGACACTTATTAAAGAATCGTTGCCAGAGTGCATCTCATGACAATTCCAATAACCCAAAACATGGCTAAGCTACTCTACCGAATCTTCCGATTTCAATCATGAGGTCAGGTTGATGGTCGCATTACATAGTTCGTCTAGTCGCTTCACATCTTGATCGAAATATCTAAGTGCCACGCATGAAATACTTAAGGTTTTTTGATGGTCGTCCGTGTTCTTATTCATCAGTTCCAGTTCACCTTTCTGAATGTAAATGCTTAGTTTGTTACCGAACCAACCTTGAAGCAGACAGACTTGAGGCATGCTTTTTAAAAACCGAAATAGGTTCATAAATGACGGAGTTCTGAGAGCACATTGTAAAAAAGAACATACACGGTAGGTGAATGATGATGGTTTAACGTTTTCAATACTCTGTCAAATACAAAAGCTGGCACTCACACGTCATAACATCGAAATGTCAAACACGAAGTTGAACCCCATAGAAATGCTTGTACGTTGATATCGTACTGGGCGCCGTGACCAATATATCTATCGTTGGCGTTGAACCGATGGTGTAGATAGATGCGTCGTTGGCAAATCCTCCGCTCGGCTGGTGTAAAAGTCATGTTTGAACGTACATACGAGTAAGCGACCAGACGTTATACGCCTTTATGACGAGCCCTTATGATATAGGCGACACGTTTGTCGTAATTAATTCAGATGTAACCCCGTTTCCCCTGAATGGTTATGTAAATAAACATCGTCACCCGTGTACCGTCTAATCCCGATCGGCCTTAATTGGCGGAAGATCGATCCAGCCCTTTGTTCGACCAAGCGTTGACATATCAGTATTGGGCTGTCGAAAACTCATTCCGGTTCAGCCTCAATAGATGCTGATCGATATATGTAGTTGACATTATTGATACTTACTTATTGTACTTATATTGATTGATCCTTAGGCTAAGTGAGTATTTAATTGTATCATCTCTGAAGATATTTGGCCCTCTAACATCGCCGTGGCGACAAACGTTCTTACTAGCAATGAAAGAACTAGTGGTACAAAGCCATCGCATCGGAGCGGGATACCTCATTTAAAAAAGGAGGAACACAAAATTTAAAGAAGAAAGAAAGGCAGTTGATCTTCTTTCGACTAAAATCGGATTTGCACACATCCGAGGCACAGAATCAGTAATACAGAGGTGCAATCAACTGAACGCGGTTGAAATTGTTGACAGCAAAATTGCACCTTGGTCGGCGTTATTACCACAACGATCACATGTATATGATGATGATGATGTCCCTAACTAGACAAAAAGAATACGAGGTACCTAAAGAAAGAACGAGGTACCTAAAAAGAGCACGGGGTAGAACGAGATACCACAACTTGAGTTCTACACATTTTTCAAACATCGAGCTTACTATGGGACTAGTACGATTTGTATTGTATAGTGGTTTTAAATGTGGACTAGTAGGTGTCGATACGCACTTGGCCGGTTTTTTTATTTTCACCCATATACTAACACGCTTTAGAAATTTTACTGACTTACTCGGAAGGTCCTTGACTCTAATATGCGTTCCTGAAACTATCAGTAAAAATGACATTACGGAATCACTACGTATTGACTAAGGAATGTAACGGTAAAAGATGAAGGAGTGGTAGAATAGTTCGTATTACTAACAATATCTGAACCGCATCACTCTCACAACCCCGGCTCCTTCGTATCGTAATTATCTATATTAGTTATACTAAATATAGCGCTCATCAATATTTGAAGCTAATTGATTACGTTGTTTCCCTAAGGCGAAGTATGTACAACAACTTAGAAACTGGGGGTAAATTCTCATTGATATTGAAACAAACAGGGTAGCTTTTGTTAATATTTGAGCTAAGGCTCGCTATGTGGCTGGGTCAAGGATCAAATATAGAAGGCGGACACGGCGCAGATAGTCAAGAGGTTCCTCTCTCTGTCTGTCGCCCCAAGCTTTATTATTTTTATCTTACTTATAAATATATACATATTGTAAAAACCTTGCCAACGTTAGAGAATAAATAAAGGGAGTATAATAAAGCTAAGGTCCAAATTCTTGGGACCTCAAGTTTACGAGTATGGCTAGTTCAGGTTAGTTCGTCTGAGTATGGCAGTGACATACGTTATTATTCCATTATATGTTCTACTTTAACACGAATATAATAGAGTTTCTATTATATAACACACACTATTTAAAAAGTCCCATTTCCCATCAACTGGGAAAAGGAGTCTGAAGACCGAGACCGTTGGAGGGGGACCCTGGGCGAAGGAATGTTCACGCATGATAAAGCTTGGTTCGAGCTTCTGTCGCTCCGGCGTGAAATGCGACACCAGCGTGCCGCTTTTGGTCCTACATCACCGTGCACAACATTTACGTGTCCAGTGTGCGGTCGTGGCTGTCGCTCCCGTATCGGACTCACGAGTCATGTGCGCAGGTGTCGTGCCACCCTAACGTAGACGCTGTTTAAATCATCCTCTTATGGATGTACAAGGCCAATGATGATTTAAAAAGTGTATATTTGTAATAGAAATTGTGCTTTGCTCTCTGGTACTTAAGCTATTCGGAGGGCTCTATCGGTTACTTTAGTTCTACTGCCGATGGCCTCATTTCTGATACGATCACGAATAAGAACGAAAACACGACTAGTAAAAATCCATTAGAATAAAATTTTAATAAACATCCTTTACGATTACATTGGTTTTAGATGAGTTCGTAGTGGTAAATCAACTCAATATCCCTCTTTTCTTGATTCTGGACTGGATAGCAATTTGACGTTGGATTCCTCCACAAATTATGAATGATGGATTAAATCCTCTAGGGATTAAGCTTGTTACATTACGCCACTCAAGCAATTACACCCTAAATTGAGTAAAGAAAATGTTAAAACAATTTTACTACTCATAGTAACAAAATATAAAAATATAGCTGGATTATAATGGCGAGGCATCCATCTCTGTCAAGGGAGATACTTCGGTATGATTGAATACAGAATTCGCGAAGATATTATTGGCAGTTACTGTTGCTATTGGTGCCGCCGCTTTGCAAACAATCTGGAAAATATTTTCAGAATAACTGACAGCTTAAAAAAGTTAGAAAACCCCCCGACATTTTCATTTTAAAGTTAATTATCTTAAAACGGCTGAACCGATTTTTATAGAAAAAAGTCTTGGTTTTTAGACATTTGCTGATTAACCTGCTTTCAAATAAAAAACTCGGCCAAAAGCATGTCGGGCCATGCTCAGTGTAGAGTTCCGTAGATGCCCAATGATCTTAAGTATAAACTTAAAAAAATCAATAACAAGCAAAAGCGAATACTTTTGCATCGTTTCATACGTCTTTTACTAGGAAGGGAAGACTTTTTACGATAACTCAAAAATAGCTTAACTGATCATGTCCGCTATAGGTTTGATTCTTTATTAAGCTTTACTTTAATGATTTTTTCATATTTTTTGGAGACAGTACAAAAATTAGAGGGGGGACATAATTTTTTTTGGAGTTAATATTTCCGAAATTATTCACTTTAATAAAAAAATATATATAGACTATTCATTTTGAAATACCTATCCAGAAAAACCCCCTGGGGTTTGTTTCATCCCTATGGCCTGCCATAGGGATGAAACAAAAGATAATAATCCTCACTTTACGTGTAGAGGTTTTTTTTTTTTAGATTTTATTTTACCACTTTGTCAGATTTACTGATTTACGAGTATGTATCCATACCAAATTGCAGCTTTCTATCACTAACAACACAGAGCAAAGCCTCGGACAGCCAGACAGACAGACCGACAGACGGATATATCGAAACTATTAGGCTTCCTAGTTGACTACAGAACCCTAAAAACGCACTCAAATCAGCTCACCTGTTTAAGAGACGATGCCTCAGACAGTCCCACACATACACAGAAACACATGTTAAACTTATAACACCGGGATTCTTTGTGTTCCGGATTGGGGATATAAAAAAATGATGTGTTTTTTAACGTAAGGTCAAACTTTATATGCGCAGAGCGTGGTAATTGTGTTAATATTCATTTTAGCGCCAGGACAAATTATTAGCCATATTCTCCTTCACACTAGACAGCTAATAAAAATGATAGGACAATTTTATAGACAAATCGGACTAGTCGAAATAAGGCTTGTGTTGTGGGTACTAGGCGAAAATATATTTAATAGGTATAAACGTAAATACATAGAAAACAGCCAAGTCTCAGTAACAAATGTTTCTGTTCACCATAGAAAACAGGGACCTGTAGCATCGGAGGCAGAGTCACTACCAACTAGGCCTGTTTAGTCTAAGGTGGTAGTAACTCTGCCTCCGATGCTAAAGACAATGGCGACAGTAATTATGTTATGACTTGTCGATACAAAGGCGGTACGGAATAAAAAAGCTGTCAGTTTCCGTTAGTCTAAGCAGTATCGATTTTTACTAAGCACCTATACATTTAAATGAGTGCCTTCTGAATGGCGTAGGATGCGCAGAAGCGATGCGATACGTAATACTCAGTATTTCGTCAAGTGAGAAAATCTTTGCGACTTAAGAAAGGTCACGTCAAAGAACTAAATACCACATATTTATCTCGCCTCGATATATCAGGAAGTCGCCTTAGCTCCTCGTTGCTTCGTGCACGCACCGCTCACCGTCAGCAGAGCCTTCATCCTCACTCCTTAGAACCTAAATGGTCACACACGGTACGGTTTCAGAGGAATTTCCTCCCTCCGATACCCCGGTTGTGCAATGAGCTACCCTGCTGAGTTTTCCCGAGGGACTACAGTATGGACAACGCGCATGAGACTCCCCTGGAGTTCCAAGCGTCTATAGGCTGCGGTGACCGCTTACCATCAGGCAGGCCGTACGCTTGTCTGCCACCGACGTGGTATTAAAAAAAAGTTGGACCATCGTTACATGTGAACAGCAACATTTCACATTCAAAAACTGACAGTTCATATGCTCATATTTAACGCGCGCGCATAGTTCAATATACTGCGGCGAAGCGGAATGGTCAAGTACCCATTTATAATTTTCCGTACTAAAAGTCACAGACCGTACGATCAACCAATTTGATTTCTGGGCCACTTCGTACCTTGTCACAGTAAAAATCAATATGGAAGCTGCTATACATCTCATATCATTGTCACTGTGACAAGGTACGAAATGAACCAAAAATCAAATTGGTTCACTTTACACACGTTAAGTTTTACACGTTACGTAATTAAAATAGTAGAAGGGTATTTGCGTAATCATTCGTATCAGTGTTAGGAAAAATCAACAGCCATTTTTCCTTGCAAATATGACTTACATATGCCGATTTCGGTATTTTATGTAGGTAACCAAGCATTGGCTCACGGAATCTAGAAATTGGGGCATAGCGAAGTACAAAATTGGAGTCGGTTTTTATTGGTATATATCTTTTTTTTTTATGTTTCCCGATAATTCTTGACGACATTGGCCGATTTTGATAATTCTTTTTTGGTTTCAAAGCAGGTACCCCCAAGATGGTTCCATATAAGTTTGGTGAAGGTCTAATGATGAAATCTAGGAGGAATCGAGGGATCTCCTTGAATTTGACAGGCACGAATTTGCCTATTTTGGTATTTTCTGTAGGTAACCAAGCATTGACTCACGCAAACCGCAAATTGTGGCATAGCGAAGTACAAAATGGAGTCGGTATTTTTTTGGTAAAAATTATGTCACTTATTTTATCGTCGTGGATAAGACATTCATCACGTTCTGACTAGTAAGCGAGTGCGAGAGTGATGGGCGTCTTATCCAGAACTATAAGTGATAAAATGGCAACCATCATACGCACGCAGCATTGTACTCTAGCAATTAAATGCCTGACAGCAGTATTAAAGCTATAAACTTTTTATGAATATAAATGCAAATCTATACCATAGACAAGTCTCTACATGACTGGTGGGAGAATCAAAATGGATTTCGTTGCATTATTATAATTTTTTTTTAAAAGAGGCACTCGTCAATGTGCATATTCTGCCTCATTAAGTCATTTATTTGACATATTTTAGTGCTGGAGTCGAAAAAATACTATTACGCACGCTCGAAAACGTTGCGTAATGTTGATCTCTCCATTTTTCAGTTTAAATATTACAATTAAATCTACCTAACGTAAATTGTATGCGTTAAGTAAGTGCTTAAAAACTAGCTACAGATCCATATTATTCTTGAATGTGATTCAATTTAGTACTATATACATCTAATTACGACTACTACCACTACTACGCTAGCCCAGCGACCCCAGGTGGATCTTGGTCTCCGGCACTAAGACACGCCACTGTGCTTTGTCCTGGGCAGCTTGTCGCCGATCAGCGTCGGCTGTTTGAAGCTGGCAGAGATCATTACATCTAATTGGATGTGCTAATGTATTATATCGGATTAATAATTAATACGGCACGTAACCAAATGATTACAAGTACCCTTAGTCACCAAACGCACAAAGCGAATTATGGCATTAGAGCAAGTTTGTGGAATGGAGGGTAACATGCATACTCTAATTAAATCATATTATGGATATGCATTATTGATCAAGAGAGAGAAGCATCTCCGTAATTTGAGCAAGAATGATTTCAAATGTCCGGCTATTCTCCTCTACAGGTCGCATTTCTCGCCCAATTCTCGTATAAGGAATACTTTGGCTAATTAACAATATTAACATAACTGTATTCATACATGTATAAGATAAAGCCCGCTAACTGACGGACGAATGACGTAGGCTTATTATTTAGTAATATGAATCGGTTGGCACCATTTGGGTACCTACGCTTAAAATAAGTAATTTTTATTGCACACCAGCGGAGTAATTACGCAACGTTTAAGAGCGGGCGTAAGGTAGATATAAATGTCATATTCCATACAAAAAAAACTGGCCATGTGTGAGTCGGACTCGCGCACAGAGGGTTCCGTTTTTTTTTAAATTATATGATGTAACAAATAATTTTGGGTTTTCGCAATGTTTCCGTTATTCGTGCTATAAGACGTTGCTTCGTACCAAATTTCAAGATTTTGAGTTCACGGAAAGTACCCTGTAGGTTTTGATTCCCTTGCGAATGTCGAAAATTTGCGGCAGTATCTTTTGATTGCGTTGGCTTAGAAGTTGGTTGGACAGTGGACTTGAGTATTTTATATAAATTCCAGCTTGATACCACCACGCGTTCCTGAAAAAAAAGGGTCTTGACAGACAGACAGACGGACGGACAACAAAGTGATCCTATAAGGGTTCCGTTTTTTCCTTTCCAGGTACGGAACCCTAAAAATGACAGATCTACTTATCGTGCGTTCGAAATGTTACATGATTACCCTGCTGAATCATAATAATATGAAGTAGGTAACACGGGCGCGTAATTATTTGCTAAGCTGTCAAAAGCGGGAAAGTTCCCACGCGCGAAATAAGTATTTATCGAATACTCGTCCAGGTCCATTTGTAGTATCGCTTAACCTTGAGAATCGATACCCGGGCGTGGACGATAGTAAACGCCGGCTGTTGTACAAAGGAATCCTTATGGTGTTCCCACACTGTTATAAATTTTATATAAGATAAACTATCTTTCTTCAATATCAGTGTTACATAGCCTTATTATTGTTACACTATGTTATATAACATTTATAACAGCCAGTTTGGGCCAGCCCAATTAGGTTAGCGTTTACTTTTTGACTCAGTATTTGATGAATGCAAATTGAAATATTAAGTTTACGTGCCCATTGGCAACACATGTCAAACAAAACAAAATTGCACCATTTTTATTTTGATAAGTCATGTATTTTGTATGGTGTAATTGCGTTCATTTTGTATGGACCGTCGCATAGGGAAAACCTTAAATTTGCGTAGGAAATTGAAGAAAACTTTATTGTATCCATGTTTCTGAGCAACAAAAACTAAACTAAATTCTTCGAATAGGCACGATACATTTTTTGAGTAAAATCATCGTGACAATTATGTAATATCCTATTGAATTGATTTATAGTTTCGCAACACAATAGGAACCGTTAGTAAGACTAGGGGCTCTGTGAGCTGCAGACTTTCAATTTATTTTTTAAATTTCAATATTGTAAAAAATCCTACTCACAAAATTTCACGAAAATTTAATAATGCGACCTGCCCGGCTAGTATGATAGCTTATATGTCGGACATATAGCATTCGTCCCTCTCGCACTTACATACTTGACAGTACGGGACGAATGCTATATGTCCGACATATAAGCGATCATACTAGCCCCTCTGCAGACAAAGAGGGACACTAGGTTAATAAATGCAAAAATATGTTTTATCTTTATACATCTTTATAGGGATTTATGACGATAAATAGTTTGTATGGCCGCCTGCGTAGAACAACCCTGAGTAACGGGCAACTAATATTTAAGTCAAACACATTTTGAGAAATAGGAAATGAGGTTTCCATTTATCTTTTATGGTTTGGTTAGCGAGTTTCAGAGATACAGCTGTCTGTCAAAATAATGGACGGACGAGGGGCTATTATTTAGGATTTAGGTAATTTTCATTCATTCATAATTCAAACGAAGGTTCTGCCAAATCACTCCTTTCCCAGACTTATTACGAAGAGCGTTTGTGGTTGCTAAATCGGGAATGTAGTAGTGATTTTAAGAGACAATTCATAGGCAAGTAAGTAATTAGCCTATAGGTCTTTTCGGGTGAATCCAGTTTATTGCGCTAGTAACGCTGTTTTTTTATATAATGGATAGGTTTGCGCTTGACCACAAATGATCTGATGGTAAGCGATGTTGTGGTCTAGGATGGAGCTTACCAAGTAAAAACTGTTTCACTCTCTTCTTAAAAACTAAAGGTTACACAAGTTCACGGGGAACATGGATTCTGGCAAGGAGTTATACAGCAGGCCTGTTCTCACCAAGTTCTCACAATAAAAGTGAAGCGCTTCATGCAAGTCTTCGGAATTGCTACCGTAAAGGATGATTCCGCCTAGTTACCGTTGCGTTTCCGGTCCAGGCTGACACCGGGCTGCATCAGAGCCTCGGCAGTAGCTAGATCGGCCGACAAAAGCTCGTTTTGAGCAAAACTGGCCGGACCGGGCCGCTTCAGGGCATCACGGGGCCCGGATGCGGCCTGCCCGCGCAACGGCTGGCCTCGTAGCTTACTGTCATAGAAAACGGTCCAGCCTGGATACGGAACCAGCTACTGAGAATCAATCTTAAAACGGTATCGCCGTGCATATCCCTGTTCGTCATATGGTAGAAGGGGGTGGGGAATAATGCTGTGCAATTCTTCAGCACACTCCCCAAATGGAACCGATAGAAAGTCTCGCATTGCATCAAAAAGGGTATTTTCCTATTGAGCTTTTTAGTATGTTTCTTGATTGCCTCAAGCTGTTAGTCGATGAATCATGGGATATCTATGGAGATACGAACAGTACTCCATGCACGTGAGCGCTGACAGAGTAAAGGCATCACTGGAACTGACTAGAGCCAAATAAACACTAAAGTGCTGGTACTGTTCGCTTCGAGTAGGCAGTTTTTTCCCCGTCCCGTTACACATACTGCACCGTCTTATTATTATTATTTTTATTTAAACAAGGACAACTGAGATTCAATTATGCCCCGCTCAGCTCCGAGTGGGGTGGGGTTGGACTTAACACGTCACCGAGGGAACTGCCAACTAAAAGCGAACGCCTAGTATAATGCGTCTTCGTCCACGACAGCGGCCATTATTTGTGGTTCCTAATACTACAGTAAGTCTGAGCACCAGTCCTTTGTATAAGGCATTGAACCACGTCAATAATATTCTCCTTTATGACTGTACCTTGGACATATTCTCGCAATCGGAGCCGAAATTCCTTGCAACAGCCACTCGGTATCTGGAGTCAATCAACACTCTTACCTCAATACAAAACTGTGTACTCGTAGACTAAATGTATGTGTCAAATGTATCCAAACTTGCTTTATAACTAAAATGTATAAAAAATCTTATAAGGTGATAATGTTCATTTTAATTTAATTTATATGTTTCTACTTATAACTTTCATGTTATATGCTGTAAATGTAAGTTGGTTGAAAATAAATAAATGAATGCTGACGCGTGGTGCCTGCTGCCTATTGGTGCCAACGACCGGATTCTAAAAGCACCTTAATTGGTTGTGATTCTTTCTACGGAGCTAAAGGTGGGTGCGTTGGAAGCACGTACAACTTTAATTCATCATCATCACCTCCGTGATAACTTAAAAATAAATATTTAATTCTTTACTTATCGGGATACAAGGCCCAAATTTACATCAAAGTTGCAATGACAGCGTGAACTTGCCTTACCAACGTTTTTTTAATTTACATTTCAAATATTTTATTTCGGGCCTTCATTTATAGTCAATCTAAATTATTAATTAAGGTCAGTGAAAAATTAGATAGCATAACTCATACTGCATTAACTTACTATACTTCTCACTAACCCAGTATCCCACTTATTTATTAAGAGTTGCATAGAAAATTAGACATGAAGAGCTGCGTTCACGGGCGCATGAGCGCTGAGTCCCAGCGGTCCGCGAACGTGTTCGGGATCCTGTTGGTGCTGCACCGTCCCGGGATAATCCATAAAACCGTGGCGACCGTGACAGGACTCGCACCGGGACGGCTAGCATAACTTGGCGCGCGAGCTATCTCACGCGCGAGATAGACTATCCGCCTCTTTCTAATTGGTACACACAGAAAGAGACGGATTGTCTATCTCGCGCGTGAGATAGCTCGCGCGCCTAGTGGTGCTAGCCGGGCTGTAATCTTCGGATGTGCGCTTGAGGGCATAGAACTTCAACTATTGCAGGTTGCAGACAGTCAATGAGAGGAGGCTTGGGCACAGCAATGGGACGTATACATATAGGTTGATAATGATGAGTTGCAGTGGACGTGTGATAAATTCATTGAAATATCAGTTAGATATAGAGTCAGACCAGTATATCTCTTCCAAGCAAATGAACTGTCAAACATTTAAACATTACGTAAGGCAATGTTTTATATTTGACGCAGATGTCAAATGACAATGTGTCATACGAATTAAATTGAATTAATTTGTTTACGATTGTTAGCACTTATTATGGGCAAACCGTATAAAAGTGGGGAGCGAGAATTATTATTCCAAATACTCAATACCTAATTAATTATGACACAGTGACAGAACAACGAGAGGCGATTATCGCAGAAAAGCGGTGAGTTTATCAAACAATATTGGTACTTTTTCAATGTTTGTTTGAAATTCAATTAAAAACCTCTCGTCCACCAGAACCCGCAACGAGAATTATATTTCAGCTAAGCTAACAGTTATACAGGGTGTAATCCCTTTTTTGTAAAAGTTACTAAAATTGACGATTTTTACAACATATACAGGGTGTTTGGTAACTAGGTGCAAAGACTTTCAGGAATGATTGAGGAGGTAATTTGAAATATTTTAGACACAACATGCGTTAGTACAAAGTCTCTTAGTTTCCAATATATGCACCATTTTATTTAGAAAATTGTATTTTTATTTTTGATGGCCATGTACCGGAAATGACGAAAAAATAGAAGAAACGTTCTCTAATATTACAACGGATTATTGTCAGAAGTATTTGACAATGTCAAGCGTCCCGAAATAGAACATGCACGCAAAGAAAAAATAATGGATAATTTCCAACAGCCGTTTGTAATTCATGTCTCCGACGACTCTGATGGTAACGAAAGCACCGAAAACAACAGCACAACAGAATCAGAGTATGATGAGGTCGATTTCTTAGAATCATCATCGACAGAATATGAAGAAATTGAATATTTGGAAGACGAGTAATTTATTTATTACCCAGCTGTTCCCGCGGCGTTATCCACCTGTACCAAATACCTTGATCACCGGGTTGACAAACAACCAGCGTTTATACCGTACTAGCGTTTGCCCGCGGCTTCGCCCGCGTACTCTAAGCATAATTTTTAACCGTCTTCAAAAAAGAGGTTCTCTGTTTGACACGTATGTATGTATGTACGTATGTAGGTATGTATGTTTGTCCACGATTATCTTGCGTTTGGCTGAACCGATTTAGATGCAGTTTCCAGAAAAGTAGTTGTTACATTTTGGGGGTTTCGGTATACGAAGTTTGGTGATTGTGATTCATAAACAGATGTATGTACGTATGTAGGTTGTATGTTTGTCCACGATTATCTCGCGTTTGGCTGAACCGATTTAGATGCAGTTTCCAGAAAAGTAGTTGTTACATTTTGGGAGTTTCGGTATACGAAGTTTGGTGATTGATTCATAAACAGATGAACAGATGAAAAGTCAGTATACATTCTGAGAACCGGCAAACTGTAGAATTTCATTTGATTTTGGCAATAATAAGGATGGAAAACTATTATCATACATTTTCGAGAGGCCGACGGGGAAAGGGTCGGGCTGTCTTAAAGGGCCCTTAGTAAAAGTATCTGTGTACTACAGTAACACCAATAGAAGGTCTGGTAACGACCAAGCAGCAGTCATAAACTCTGGTCCTCTGAAGTACAGAAATACGGCTAATTCAATATCTAGTGTAACCCTTATTTTTCCTAAATTTAAATTAAATTGGTAGATTATGCCAGTTTCCGTTTGAGCATCCAAAAAGAAAATTTGGCCTCACTTCCTTTCGCACTCCTTACTATTTGGTCGTACTTATACTGACTTATGTTCATCTGTTAATGAATCATAGTTAGTCCTGACTAACCCCTCTAAAGCTATTAAATCATACCCAAAACTCTGTTAGGATACGCGGGGCTGGTTCCGTACCTCAAAAGCAAAAAGAGACCCTTATTCCTTATTCACGTGTGGCTGTCCGTCAGTCCGTCTGTTACAACCGATTTGCTTTAAAACTACTGGACCGATAGAATTGTAATTTGGCACAAACTATCAAAAATTTTCATGTCCATAATATTAAATTAAAACCGGCCAAGTGTCGGATTACGCACAAAGAAGGGTTCCGTGCCAACTCACGGCACTTGAGTCCTTTTGTTTGGGCAAGACTGTTTTTCAACAATATCTCGAAAAATGGTAAACATCTCTTGTTGAAACCAAAAGTCGCTGAAAGTATTTAATTAATATGCACCATCTCAATGTTTTTCAGAATCTTAAACTTCAAAGTTTGGAAATTATATACAGTGAGGGGACACAATTTTTACGACTTAGACAGCTAATCTATACTAATATTATAAAAAGGAAAGATTTGATTGTAAGTTTGCATTGAATAGCTACACTATTCTTGGGTGACATTGACATGGGCTATATTATATTTTCAAAAAATAAGGATTCTTACTAAAACTCCAATAATGTACTCGTAATGTTGTAAAAAAAAGTAACTAAAATATTCTTTACATCGCGTGCGCTAAGAAATTTGTATGGGCCGGGGTGCTAGTATGTATAACTAATCTAAAGGTTTATTTAAATGGAAAAAAATATAGAAACCTTTATGTCGTTTTTAAAAGCCAATCCTTTTTTTACAATTCCTGGCATGTATGGAGTTCCTAATTTTAGAATAAATATTTGTTAATTATTTGTATGGGCCGGGCTGCAAGTATGTAATACTAATCTAAAGGTTGATTTAAATGGAAAAAAATATAGAAACCTATATGTCGTTTTTAAAAGTCAATCCTTTTTTTACAATCCCTGGCATGTATGGAGTGCCTAATTTTACCTCGGATTCGTATTAAGGGACCTCTCGGACGCTCAGATATAGACTTTGAACGAAATTGGGAAGAAAATAAAGAAAATCAATATGGCTGCGATTTTTTCCAACTTTTACCTCGGATTCGTATTAAGAGACCTCTCGGACGCACAGATATCGATTTTGAACGAAATCCAGAAGAAACTGAAGAAAATCAATATGGCTGCGAATTTTTCCATATTTTACCTCGGATTCGTATTAAGAGACATCTCGGACGCTCAGATTTCTATTTTAAACGAAATCGGTACGGAAACGAAGAAAATCAATATGGCCGCCACTTTTTTCAAATTTTACCTCGGTGTTGTATTAGGGGGACCTCTCGGACGCTCAGATATCGATTTTGAACGAAATCGGGACGAAAATGACGAAAAGCAATATGGCCGCCAGTTTTTCCAAATTTTACCTCGGATTCGTATTAAGATTTCTCTCGGACGCTCAGATATCGATTTTGAACGAAATCGAGACGGAATTGAAGAAAATCAATATGGCCGCCACTTTTTCCAAATTTTACCTCGGATTCGTATTTGGGGACCTCTCGGACGCTCAGATATCGATTTTGAACGAAATTGGGAAGAAAATGAAGAAAATCAATATGGCTGCGACTTTTTCCGTATTTTGCCTCGGATTCGTATTAAGAGACATCTCGGACGCTCAGATTTCTACTTTGAACGAAATCGGGACGAAAATGAAGAAAAGCAATATGGCCGCCAGTTTTTCCAATATTTACCTAGGAGTCGTATTAAGAGTCCTCTCGGACGCCTAAATATCGATTTTTGTCGAAATCGTATCGGACGGCACTGATTAATAAAACCACTTACAATACATTGATTCAAGAAAGGTCGTATATAGGGAATTCACGGCACTTCATGCGCCTTTAGACCTTATAAGGAACCTACATGCCAAATTTGATATCTCTCGAATCAGCAGTTTGGGCTGTGCGTTGATGTCACTCACTCAGTCAGTCAGTTACTACTTGCAATTTCGCACAAACTCTTAAAAGTTTTCATGTCTGCAGTATTAACTTTCAAAATCAATGCCATTTTCGAAATTAACGACCCAAAAAACCATAAAAACGACACCCATATTAATATTTAGACATTCCAACCCCCTCGCACCCTAACAGAGGGGATGGTATTTTACGTCCTCTACGTGGGATTTTAAAATCATTTTTGTTTTCGTAATGAGCGACCCGATAAACCATAGAAACAATACCCATATCGATTTTCAGAATCGTCACCACTTTTCCCCCTGTTAGGGGTTGATTTCTCAAAAAACCTGAAACACATATTTACTCATTTATCGTTAGAAATGCTCCTGTGAAGTTTCGAATAAAATAGTCCAACTAATCTTGATTCCCCATACAAACTTCGGACCCCCATTTCACCCCCGCCCCCAGGGGTTGAATTTTGAAAAATCCTTTCTTAATGCACCTCTAGAATGGAACCTATATACTCAATTCTGAATCTCTAGAACCAGCAATTTGGGCTGTGCGTTGATATGTCACTCACTCAGTCAGTCAGTTATTTCTTGCAATTTGGCACAAACTTTCAAAAGTTATCATGGCCACAATATTAAACTTCAAAATTGATGCCATTTTCGTAATTAACGTCCCAAAAAACCATGAAAACGACACCCATATTAATATTTAGACATTTCATCCCCCTCGCACCCCAACAGGGGGGATGGTATTTCACATCCTCCACGTAGGACTTAAGATTCATTGTTGTTTTCGTTATTAGCGACCCGATAAACCTAAAAAACAACACCCATGTCGATTTTTAGAATTTGTCACCAAATTTCCCCCCTTTAGGGGTTGATTTTTCAAAAAAACTGAAACACGTGTTTACTCATTTATCGTTAGAAATACTCCTGTGAAGTTTCGAATAAAATAGTCCAACTAATCTTGTTTCCCCATACAAACTTTGGACCCCCATTTCACCCCCTTAGCGGTTGAATTTTGAAAAATCCTTTCTTAGTGCACCCCTAGACCTTATAAGGAACCTACATGCCAAATTTGGAATCTCTAGGACCAGCGGTTTGGGCTGTGCGTTGATATGTCAGTCAGTCAGTCAGTCAGTCAGTCAGTCAGTCAGTCAGTCAGTTTCTTCTTTTATATATTTAGATGTACGTGAATTGACAGATAAGGTCTCAAAGATATTAAGCAAGTACTTACTTCAAACTATCTTCGGGGGTGAAGAAAAAAATCTCAATATCTTTGGTCACCGAAACACAATTTTCTTCTGGGAAAACCTGGTGTGTATAAGTAATAAAAGTAGTGGTGTGTAAGTTGAGTATAATTGTGGTAGTTTTGACACAGGGCAAACAAAACGCACAATAAAATGAAAATTATTTTTAACTAACATCAAAATTACGTGGCCTAATCAGTAAAACTGCCATAAAAAAATCAAAAATATCTTTTCAATGATGCATGAGAAAAAACGTACGATTCCAGCACACAACATGCAATTTTCAAGAATGACAGGAGGCTTGTACGCAACAGTGGGGCGTAGGTATATAGGCTGAAATACATACATACATACATACTAATGCTCACTACTACTACTATTATTTTCACATGTTTAAATATTTAAGATAATACACAAGTATCAAGACTAATTAGTGCCCTATCTTCAGTGTTATCATATACCGATTTACAGACAATAAATTAAAATTGCTGGTGCAAACTTATGCTAGTCAGACTCTACTGCGGTTGTATTTAGTACTAGCATTTGCCCGCGGCTTCGCCCGCGTACTAAGCGAAATTTTTAACCGTCTACAAAAAACAGGTTCGTATGTTTGTCCACGATTATCTCGCGTTTGGCTGAACCGATTTAGATGCGGTCTCCAGAAAAGTAGTTGTTACATTCTGGGGGTTTCGGTATACGAAGTTTGGTGATTGTGATTCATTAACAGATGAACAGATGAAAAGTCAGTATACATTCTGAGAACCGGCAAACTGTTGAATTTCATTTGATTTTGCCAAAAATAAGGATCGAAAACTATTATCATACATTTCCGAGAGGCCGAAGGGGAAAGGGCCGATGAAATAAAAGCATGTCTTAAATGGCCCTTAGTAAAAGTATCTGTGTACTACAGTAACACCGATAGGTCTGTAAACGACCAAGCAGCGCGCAGCGGTCATAAACTCTGGTCCTTTGAAGTACAGAAATACGGCTAATTCAATATCACGTGTAACATTTATTTTTCCTAAAATTAAATTTATTACGTAGGTTTTGCCAGTTCCCATTGGAGCATCCAAAAAGAAAATTTGGCCTCACTTCCATTCGCACTCCTTACTTCAGTCCGTCTGTTACAACCAAGTTGCTTTTACTGGACCGATTGAATTGCAAATTGGCACAAACTATCAAGAATTTAGAGCGCTCGTGGCCCAGCGGCACCCGCCTACCGCGTGCGGTGTGCGAGGTTAAGCAATGTGGGCGCAGGTCAGTTCTTGGATGGGTGATCGCTTTGAGTGGTTACTAAATGACTCTCGTGCTTTGGAGGCACGCTAAGCCGTTGATCCCCGCTGCAATCGTTAAGCCAAGTTAGAGGCCTTCGAGCGGATTGCGAACTTCTAACAGTCAAGTTGCCCACTCACTTGACAAAGGGGGGTCGAAGTTGCACCACGTCCGTAGGGAGTAACCACCGTTACTACACACGTGACCCCTGGGTGGTGCTAAAAGTGCAACAAAAACTGGCAACCGTACTTGTTGATTTAAATGGAAAAAAATATCGAAACCTCTATGTCGTTTTTAAAAGCAAGTCCATACCCTACACGCCTATATAGTAACATTAAACTTTTTTGTATGGAATGCTAAATTTTACCTCCGATTCGTATTCAGAGACCTCTCAGACGCTCAGATATCGATTTTGAACGAAATTGGGACGAAAAAAAAGATAATCAATATGGCCGCCACTTTCACAAATTTTACCTCGGATTCGTATTAAGAGACCTCTCGGACACACATTTATCGATATTGAACGAAATCGGGACGAAAATGAAGAAAATCAATATGGCCGCCACTTTTTCTAAATTTTACCTCGGATTCGTATTAGGGGACCTCTCGGACGCTCAGATATCGATTTTGAACGAAATCGGGTTGAAAATGAGAAAATCAATATGGCTGCCACTTTTTCCAAATTTTACCTCGGATTCATATTAGGGGACCTCTCGGACGCTCGGATATCGATTTTGAACGAAATCGGGTTGAAATGAAGAAAATCAATATGGCTGCCACTTTTTCCAAATTTTACCTCGGATTTGTATTCGGGGACCTCTCGGACGCTCAGATATCGATTTTGTACGAAATCGGGACGAAAAAAAAGATAATCAATATGGCCGCCACTTTCACAAATTTTACCTCGGATTCGTATTAAGAGACCTCTCGGACACACAGATATCGATTTTGAACGAAATCGGGACGAAAATGAAGGAAATCAATATGGCCACCACTTTTCCCAAATTTTACCTCGGATTCGTATTAGGGGACCTCTCGGACGCTCAGATATCGATTTTGAACGAAATCGGGTTGGAAATGAAGAAAATCAATGCGGCTGCCACTTTTTCCAAATTTTACCTCGGATTCGTATTGGGGACCTCTCGGACGCTCGGATATCGATTTTGAACGAAATCGGGTTGAAATGAAGAAAATCAATATGGCTGCCACTTTTTCCAAATTTTACCTCGGATTTGTATTCGGGGACCTCTCGGACGCTCAGATATTGATTTTGTACGAAATCGGGACGAAAAAAAAGATAATCAATATGGCCGCCATTTTCAAAAATTTTACCTCGGATTTGTATTAAGAGACCTCTCGGACACACATTTATCGATTTTGAACGAAATCGGGACGAAAATGAAGAAAATCAATATGGCCGCCACTTTTTCTAAATTTTACCTCGGATTCGTATTAGGGGACCTCTCGGACGCTCAGATATCGATTTTGAACGAAATCGGGTTGTAAATGAAGAAAATCAATATGGCTGCCACTTTTCCCAAGTTTTACCTCGGATTCATATTAGGGGACCTCTCGGACGCTCGGATATCGATTTTGAACGAAATCGGGTTGAAATGAAGAAAATTAATATGGCTGCCACTTTTTCCAAATTTTACCTCAGATTTGTATTCGGGGACCTCTCGGACGCTCAGATATCGATTTTGTACGAAATCGGGACGAAAAAAAAGATAATCAAAATGGCCGCCACTTTCACAAATTTTACCTCGGATTCGTATTAAGAGACCTCTCAGACACACAGATATCGATTTTGAACGAAATCGGGACGAAAATGAAGGAAATCAATATGGCCACCACTTTTTCCAAATTTTACCTCGGATTCGTATTAGGGGACCTCTCGGACACACAGATATCGATTTTGAACGAAATCGGGACGAAAATGAAGGAAATCAATATGGCCACCACTTTTCCCAAATTTTACTTCGGATTCATATTAGGGGACCTCTGGGACGCTCAGATATCGATTTTGAACGAAATCGGGTTGGAAATGAAGAAAATCAATATGGCTGCCACTTTTTCCAAATTTTACCTCGGATTCGTATTCGGGGACCTCTCGGACGCTCAGATATCGATTTTGAACGAAATGAGGAAGAAGATGAAAAAATCAATATGGCTGCCACTTTTTCCAAATTTTACCTCGGATTCGTA
Organism: Notocelia uddmanniana; assembly: GCA_905163555.1. Classification (NCBI taxonomy): domain Eukaryota; kingdom Metazoa; phylum Arthropoda; class Insecta; order Lepidoptera; family Tortricidae; genus Notocelia; species Notocelia uddmanniana. The sequence continues at coordinate 6,703,787 of LR991057.1, forward strand.
TTAAGAGACCTCTCGGACGCTCAGATATCGATTTTTAACGAAATCGGGGACCGAAGGGGAATAAATCAATATGGCCGCCACTTTTTCCAAATTTTACCTCGCATTCGTATTACGAGACCTGTCGGACGCTCAGATATCGATTTTGAACGAAATCGGGAAGAAAATGAAGAAAATCAATATGCCTGCGACATTTTCCAAATTTTACCTCGGATTCTTATTAAGAGACATCTCGGACGCTCAGATTTCTATTTTGAATGAAATCGGGACGGAAATGAAGAAAATCAATATTGCCGCCACTTTTTTCAAATTTTACCTCAGTGTCGTATTTAGGGACCTCTCAGACGCTCAGATATCGATTTTGAACGAAACGGGACGAAAATGAAGAAAAGCAATATGGCCGCCACTTTTGCCAAATTTTACCTAGGAGTCGTATTAAGAGTCCTCTCGAACGCTCAAATATCGATTTTTGTCGAAATCGTATCGGGCGGCACTAATTAATAAAACCACTTACAATACATTGACTCAAGAAAGGTCGTATCTTCATAGGGAATTCACGGCACTTCATGCGCCTTTAGACCTTATAAGGAACCTACATGCCAAATTTGGTATCTCTCGAGTCTCGAACCAGCAGTTTGGGCTGTGCGTTGATATGTCACTCACTCAGTCAGTCAGTTTCTTCTTGCAATTTGGCCCATGCCCGCAATATTAAATTTCAAAATCAACGCCATTTTCGAAATTAACGACACAATAAATCATAAAAATCACACCCATATTAATATTTAGACATTCCAACCCCCTCGGACCCCAACAAAGGTGATGGTATTTCACGTCCTCCACGTGGGATTTTAAAATTATTGTTGTTTTCGTAATCAGCGACCCGATAAACCATAGAAACCACACCCATATCGATTTTCAGAATTTGTCACCACCTTTCCCCCTTTTAGGGGTTGATTTCTCAAAAAACCTGAAACACATGTTTACTGATTTATCATTAGAAATACTCCTGTGAAGTTTCGAATAAAATAATCTAACTAATCTTGATTTCCTATACAAACTTCGGACCCCCATTTCACTCCCCTAAGGAACCCCTAAGGGTTGAATTTTTGAAAAATCCTTTCTTAATGCACCTCAAGACCTTATATAGAACCTACATACTAAATTTGGAATCTCTAGAACCAGCAGTTTGCGCTGTGCGTTGATATGTTGGTCACTCAGTCAGTCAGTTATTTCTTGCAATTTGGCACAAACTTTCAAAAGTTTTCATGTCCACAATATTTAATTTCAAAACCGATGCCATTTTCGTAATTAACGTCCCAAAAAACCATAAAAACGACACCCATATTAATATTTAGACATTTCATCCCCCTAGCACCCCAACAGGAGGGGATGGTATTTCACGTCCTCCACGTGGGATTTTAAAATCCTTGTTTTTTTCGTTATCAGCGACCTAATAAACCATAAAAACAATACCCATGTCGATTATCAGAATTTGTCACCACATTTCCCCCTTTTAAGGGTTGATTTTTCAAAAAACCTGAAACACGTGTTTACTTATTTATCGTTAGAAATACTCGTGTGAAGTTTCGAATAAAATAGTCCAGCTAATCTTGTTTCCCCATACAAACTTCGGACCCCCATTTCACCCCCTTAGGGGTTGAATTTTGAAAAATCCTTTCTTAGTGCACCCCTAGACCTTATAAGGAACCTACGTGCCGAATTTGGAATCTCTAGTACCAGCGGTTTGGGCTGTGCGTTGATATGTCAGTCAGTCAGTCAGTCAGTCAGTCAGTCAGTCAGTCAGTCAGTTTCTTCTTTTATATATTTAGATTACACTCTATAATGTCACAGTTCGCAAACATTATCTGTGAAGTTTTCATATGAATATTAAATGGGATGAGATGAGACGAGACGGGACGAGAGAGAATTACGAATAGTTTAATTAGGGAACGTTGTGGGGTGAAAAATATAATACGTTTTTCATAGAAATAATGAGCGAAACAAGATTATGATGGAGGCGGAGACTAGGATATTTATAGGACCACTAACTGAAGGAAGGTAACGGACCAAGTTCAAAACATCGCATTCAATGAGCATATATGAGAAAAGTAAGTTTCGTGTCAAGGGAAAAGGATATGTTTCTGTCTATTACTATTAAAGGAACATGATTTTATATAAGTATAGGTACGATACTAAGACGGCACTGTCCCGCCTCCGCTTGTACTATTACTTATTCTGTGCCTCCGCGCATGATATTGCTACTGCGCAAACGTAGAGTAAAACTCGCCCAAGTGCACCAAGGGTTTCAATCAAATAAAAATAGATATGATTGTTCAATATATTACCTTGGTATTTGTGGGTAAAATATACGTAATAATAAACATTATCACCAAATTTCAAGTTCATAGGTCAATGGGAAGTTAGAAATCTTCGAAACAAAAGTGCGACAACCGACAGACGGACACGCGAGTGACAGCAATAGGGCTCTGTTTGGACTAGTGTATGCATTCCGGAATTTCGAAATACCGGAATCACAGCCATTTTTTCCGATATTACAATTCTGGAATTGGAACATTCGGAATTCAGAAATTCCGGAATTGAATTTGTTGTATTTCCAGAGCTTTTATAAGTTTATTTTTATTTTTTTACTATGAAACAGGGAAGATAAATGAGGTAAGTGGATTAGGTATCAACTATCGTCGTTTCGGCGTCGATATTTGTTTCTTTCAGGTGTTTCTGGGCCGTTGTCAATCAGGTGGCAGGTGGTCTTTCATGGCCACGTTTCATCATCGGCAGGTCTAAAGTTACCTGCACCATACCTCTATGATCAGTAGGCCGTCTGGGCACGTCGTGACAGTACCGACGCAGATAATCGCTTTTCCTTCAATTTTTCTTCAGTGGGAGAGACTAAAGCTACCTCGTACGAATTCATACCGGATTAGTATCCTTTGTGGTTACACCCACTGACCAGCGCAACATGCGCAATTGCGCATCTCTGTTATGTAGGGTTTTTGAATGTGTTGTTTGGTGGATGCCCAACATTCGGTTTCGGTCGTATATAGCATGGCGGGACCTACGGAACAAAATCTCGCCACGCCATAATAGGAGGTCACGTTATTATTACGCTGTGGTCATAAGTTACGCGTACGCGCATATTACACGTCTCACCGTGGGCGGCTTTAACCGTAAAGTACCTTGTGTATGAGAAGATGTATGGCAGTGATCGTGAAGTGGAAGATGTAGGTATGTAGGAACTGGTAGTATCTGGCATAGTTTATTCTCTACCAGCCCCAATGATATATTATTATGGTCGTTGGTATACATCAACAAATATGTATGTGTATTTAGTGTACCTACTTAAAACGTACGTGCCAAGTTTAGTCATACGAATATTTATGTCACAACAGCGTGGATCTGACATTTTAGCGTGGATAGTAAACAAATTACTGTAAAATAAGCTCTTGCTTAATCTAATATTTGCGAAAGATGAACGCGTATATAAAACGGTTAAGTGAATTGTTCTCAAGTGTATACGCAGCTTATCTCTTATATTTTCCTCGCGAGTGTAGCTGACAGGTGCTATCATCTCGCAGACTGCGTCCGACGTCCTCTATCTTGCAGACGTCCATCATTTACAGTGATTGATGTCAGTCTCAACTCATAGGGCCTAAAAGTAGTTAGCAATTTGTCGAACCGTACAATTAAAAACAAGTGATTAAGCAATTTTTTGGTAAAATGTACATAATAATAAGCATTATCACCAAATTTAAAGTTCATATGTCAATGGGAAGCAAATAAATTCTTCAGTAAAAATGTTTGAAAAAATACCAGATTTTGCTTCTTATTCCTTTGTTTTGCAATACTTTTTAAAACGATAAATGATATATTTATCTACATAACGAGTTATAAATAACGATACCCTAATCGATAAAGTGGGTTAAAATAAATATTCGTACCCCTCTTTAGCTGTAAAACATTTAAAAATATTTTTTGAACATTTTTTATGGCTTTGGGTCAACAAGATGCTTATAGTATGTAAATTTGAGGACTATACATAATGTGACAGGCAACAGAGAGACACGCGAGTGACAGCAGTCTGCAAATAGGGCTCGGTTTGGACTCTTCGTGTACGGAACCATAAAAAAATTAAGACACGGTTAACAAAGAGGTCGCCTTTTGATATTATTATCAGACCATTTCGCTTATCGCAACTTGTCACCAGAATATCAGATCCGATCTTATGGAATAAGATTTCTTTGAACCTTCAAAGCCTGTTCTATGTCACTAGTCACTTGCACCTAATTGTGCTCCTTAATTAGTGATAACCACATGGGCGTTAACGTCAAAGCCGAAGTACGAGTAGAAGCAAAGCCTTTGTACTGGTATTCACGATGGGCTTTGTCCTCGTCTTTTCGGTCCATTGGTTTATTCTGTGACAGTCAGACAATGATAAGGTTTATGAGATTAACGAATCCTAATTAGAATTGGAAAATGTAGGTAGTGCAAAAGCAGTTGTCTATAAACACCTTTCCTGCAGACATTGTCTTAATACCAATTGAGTTTAATATAATGCAGGTAAAAATATTTCCCCTCACTAGCTCGGAAAGCCGTCTTTTATCCTTTGAAACAAGCGGGTAAAAACGCATTTTATCCACAAGTGGGGAAAGTAATTTGACCTTGGAGCGTGTTTGAGTAGCTTTTGACAGATAACAAAACGTAAAACGCTCATAATAATGGTTAGTTTGATATCAATTATCATTAAATAAATGGTTTGAGAATTTAATACAAAATACCAAATTTAGCTTTATTTAATGATTTAAGTCGTAAACCTTCAAATTCTATAAATAACATTTGTTTTATAATGATATTGAGTTTAATTGTTAACGCACAAGTTGAGTCGATGCAATTTCAAAACGCATCGTCAGAAAGAAATGTCATCATTGTCAATGTCAACTAAAATATACAAAACTTGTCACGGACTCCGACTCACGTAAATATTATACACAACATCCAGAGTTTTCTGTTAAAATAGCGTAAAAAAATCGGTGATTCCAGTGATGAAAATCATGCCTGTGGAACTGTGTTTTTTGCAGGTTGCACTTTCCTCGCTATAGTGAGGAGAAAAGTTTTGTGTTACACACGGGTGCAAAGTTGTATTTTACTTCTCGTGTGTTGAAACACTCGCTACGCTCAGGATTCTATTTTAGAACCACTCGCTTCGCTCATGGTTCAACTATAGAATCCTTTCGCTGGCTCGTGATTCAATTCCACACTCGCGGGTAAAATACAACTTTGCACCCTTGTATAACAAATAACTATTAACAAGCTGCCTGACACAATAAAAGACTGAGCCTTCGTAATATTTAAGCAAGCTCTAAAAAGATGGCTGGCCGAAAAGTGCTTTTATAGTGTACCGGCGTTTTTAGAATAAAAGTAAGTATATACTTCAATTTCACATGCCATGTATGGGGTTTTAGTGATACGAATGCTACTTGTAAGACCTTATTGCACTTAAAACTACGTGAAATAAATTATTTGGAATTTGGTATTTGCTTATGTCCAGAGGCCGTAATTCTCGTAGAACTTTTGAGCTGTCATAGGAATATTCTGTATTTATCGATAAACATGTATATTGGAAGTCGATAAATGAGAAGTCTCTACGACAGCTCAAAAGTACTAAGTGAATTCCGGCCTCTGCTAATGTCAAATGTGCCCAAAACGCACTGAAGAATCATAAGTAAGTTTGGTTTTACTGTAGTGTGTCCTTTTGTAGTTATACTAGTTGTAGTTGTCAAGGTTGGAAGGGGTTAATAATGAAAATAAGTCACATTATCGTGGTATGATGATTATTTAGTCTTGTGCTACATTCATGACAGCGCTTCAACCCATTGTTAATGGTAAATACTTTTCTGATCACTTTGTCTGTGTACATACAATTACGGCAATGTCTTAATATACTGATGATATGTCTAGGGCACCTGTCGGTGCGGATGTAGATATCAAAAAGCTGTGGAAATTGTCAGTCGATTTTCCGTTTTTTTACTACGTGTCTACATTTCCTAGTGGTTGTGGTGGGATGCGCGAAAGCAGGGCAATACAAATAAACTTAGACTTACGTGCAGAAAGAACAAAATACCACACCTACCGATCCCGCGCCGCCGATTAAGGAAGTCCAAGCTATCATAAAATCCCGACTATCCCGCGAGTCGTGACGATATTCAAGACCCTCATCCAAAAGTTCGTAATGAAGAAGTCATCCCGAATCAATACGATCCCAGATCTCATAACGTCTTATTGGTATCTGACACATGGCGAACGAAACTTTATTTATTGCAATTTGTACTTAATCCCGAATGTTATTAGTTATGTATTCGAAGTATATTTACTTATTACATTTACTTGTTATATTTACTTAGTATTTACTTTGCCGGTCCGGATTAGCTCCCTACTTGGAAACAATAACAATGGGTCGTAATAAGTAATATTTGCGTCTTTTGTAGAAATTGTGTATTGTTTTTAATTAGAGCTTCGTAAGGCGGAAAGAGTAATTCCATTACTTTACTTTAACAACAGCTTTCGATTTAAAAAGCAATTGGTTACTTACTCAAATTAAAATATAGCCACGTTGGTTTAGAGCGAAATTTTGCGAAGACAATATGAAAGAAAACAAACGAAGGCAGTTCTTTTTTGAGGGCATTTAATTCTGGAAAAGCGATATACAATGAAATACAATCCTTAACGTTGGGCGCCGTGTTATCACCTTAGGCGCATGAATTTATTAGGGTCTTGTAGTTTACACTAAATTGAGTAACCCATTATTCACTACATTTGTACCCATAATATATGCTCTTGAATTAAGAAGTGAGCGAGTGAGTTAATGTAATGAAAGGTGAATGTATGCAAATAAGGTTTAGAGGTGAGGGTTAGTACAGACGTGTGTATAAGGGCGTAACCACACGTCTGCCATATTTTGCACAAGATGGCTGTGCTACAACGATATTAAGTAAATTTCTGTTTTTTCTTTGTTTTTAATTTTTTGTTTTTATTAAAGGATTCTTTTTCATAAATCGGTACTAACCGAAATGCCAATGAGGCTTGCTTAAATATAGGCGCGCAGTAAAGGATCCTCACAGATTTCGCTAATACCGCATCGACAAAATGCGAAAGTAGTCCTTACGGTTGGGAATAAACTAATTATAAATCGAAAAAGGAAACTATTAGTATTTAAGTAATATAATATTTATAATTGATTGATTATTTTATACAATTATATACGAAAATTATAACATGTTTATTTTTAAAGGATTACGTAATTATTATATTACTAAATTTCCGAGAAAAGGGTAGAGGAGAACCTCTATCCCTCATTCCCTCAACATCACAGCTATAAATGCCACTGAAAATTTAATTTAATGTGCTGCATACTCTTTTGACAGCCCAGGCATGGGTTATGTAAAATATGTTTTAGTACATACATCCAAACTGAACTCACTTTCATCCGTTCCGTCGAGCGCTCCATAAAAAATCTTTTTGCCATAAACTTCCCCTTATGAAAACTTCGCGTCGTCCTTATTGGACCATAAGGTCCAACGATTTTCAGATAAAATACTTTATTATGAACAACACGTATTCATAAAGTATAGAAAAGTATTTTACGAGTTTCAAATGACCTCGGGCCGTATCGACGGATATTTATAAGTATTTTCTGAAGTATTTCGCGACACATATTTTTCAACACAGTGGATTAGAAAGTGAAATCAAGTAATATAATTTTACAGTACATATGGTGCTACTTTACCGCACGAGTGCTGTAATCAGCTGATTACGTGCATATGTCGAAACTTTAAAGAGCCATATGTACTGTAAAAAGTTGTACGATACACGTGCGAATAGGTAATTCGCAACTCGTGTCAATTTAAAACACTCCCTTCGGTCGTGTTATCAGCATTCGCATTGGCGTTTGGCAATCAGAGTATAATCCTAATGAGTTCTCCTGGAATCATACCTCACATACATAAAACGTCAATTGTATGAAATTCTAAGGTGACCCTGGTGACTCCCGAAATTGGCTGGGTAAGATCTATAATGTTTTCCCATCGGATAAACTCGGAAAACGGTCTAACCCGAAGAAATGTCAATCAATTACCGTATTGTTCCACTACCTAACTGGTCGCGTACGGTACGGTTTCAGAGGAATTTCCTCCCTCGGACGCTCCGATTGTGGAATGAGCTCCCTGCCGAGGTTTTCCCGACGGACTACAGTATGGGGTTCTTCAAGAAAGGAGTGTATAAATTCTTAAAGGGTCGGCAATGCGCATGTGACACCCCTAGGAGTTGCAGGCGTCCATAGGCTGCAGTGACCGCTTACCATCAGGCGGGTCGTACGCTTGTTTGCCACCGATGTGGTATAAAAAAAACACCATATCAGTCATAGGACGTCCACTGCTGGACATAGGCGTCCCGTAATTTCATGGGGGGGTAAATGCCATAATCGCCACGCATGGCATGCGGGGGCACCGTATTGTTCATCTCTCATGTTAAATGACAAAATACTACCGGTTTTCATTCTGACATTTGACATTGACTCATAAAGTCATTTAATACGATAATTGATAGCCACTTGGGGTTTAGTCATATTCCGATTTCTTACCGACTTCAATATAAGGAGGAGGTACTCAGTTCGTCTGCATGTTCGCTTGTTCTTTTTTTATGTATGTATGTTCCCCGATAACTCTTGACCACGTTGGCCGATTTTGATATTTTTTTTTCTTCAAAGCAGGTACCCCGACTTTGGTACCATATAAATTTGGTGAAGGTCTGATGATGGGATCTAGGAGGAATCAATGAAACTCCTCGAATTTGATAGGCACGTATATACCGATTTCGGTATTTTATGTAGGCAAACAAATTGGCTCACAGAAACCACAAATTGTGGCATAGCAAGTACCAAATTGGAGTGGGTTTTTTTGGTATAAATTATATTATTCACGATGGGGAAGCACTATTCACTGCACCAGTATTTTGATTTGTTCTTTGAAGTAAACTTGCTGGGGAGATACCGTCAGAATACTCGCAGTAGTAATAGGTATCATGCTCGGAATCGGGGCAGTACTGCATTCGTATCGATATCCAAGAAGGCGGGGATGCCGAAAAAAGCGACATTTACTCGAATAAGAGGTGACACTGACAGTTGGCAGCTTGCTAATAACGTACCGATTTCCCCCCGAAGTCAGTAAGCGACCTTGTTTAATATTATAGGTGAAGCAATAATTCCGGATGCAGCCCACTCCCTTCTCCTTTATTAAGGGCGTGCAATGAAAAATATAATTCATAATTCATTTAATTCATAATTCATTTATTGCATAATAATCATGTCGTACATTAGATCTTACAATAAAAATTTGGTTCGAGACATGAACCCTGTTAGGGCACAGCAATTTACAATTTAAGTAGTATTTATAATATAACATTAATATAGTATACAAGATTCGAGATTATAATTAATAGAAATGTTACATATACACCTTCGTATAAAGTCAAAGTCGTACTTTTTGTCTCCCATTTGAGGACAACAAAAACGCTTTTCCTCAATGATGGTGTAAAAAGCAGTATGTGTCACACGGTATTAAAATTATTTCTGTCTTGGGCGTAAACACTTGAATACCTCGCTACGCTCAAGATTCTACTTTACAATCCCTCGCCACGCTCAGGATTCTATTATAGAACATTTTTTTTATAATGGGGGACAATCATACACAAATCGACCTAGTCCCAAACTAAGCAAAGCTTGTACTATGGGTAATAGACGACGATATACATACTTATATAGATAAATACATACTTAAATACATAGAGAACATCCAAGACCCAAGAACAAAATCCGTGCTAAATGCACAAATAATGCCCTGGCCGGGATTTGAACCCGGGGACCTCTAGCTTCGGAGGCAGTGTCACTAGAGTCTGACTAGCATAAGTCTGCACCAGCAATTTTAATTTATTGTCTGTAAATCGGTATATGATAACACTGAAGATAGGGCACTAATTAGTCTTGATACTTGTGTATGATCTTTAATATTTAAACAAGTGAAAATAATAGTAGTAGTAGTGAGTATTAGTATGTATGTATAAATAAATAAATAATGTATGTCAGCCTATATACCTACGCCCCACTGTTTCATACAAGCCTCCTGTCATTCTCGAAAATTGCATGTTCGTGTGCTCGAATCGTACGTTTTTTCTCATGCATCACTGAAAGGATATTTTTTTTATGGCAGTTTCACTGATTAGGCCACGTAATTTTAATGTTGGTTAAAAATAATTTTCATTTTATTGTGCGTTTTGTTTGCCCTATGTCAAAACTACCACAATTATACTCAACTTACACACCACTACTTTTATTACTTATACACACCAGGTTTTCCCAGAAGAAAATTGTCGATCGGTGACCAAAGATATTGAGATTTTTTCTGTAGGGGGTGAAGATAGTTTGAAGTAAGTACTTGCTTAATATCTTCGAGACCTTATCTGTCAATTCACGTACAAGCAGTAAAACACTGGAAATTTGAACAAAAGTAATACTTAGTGTTTACTTTGAGTAAGTTAGTTCAACATATACATAAAAAAAATCTAAACATTTTCCAAATGTATAGATTTTTAGTATGGAAAACACAATTTTCAAAATAAAATGGTGCATATCTTGGAGACTAAGAGACTTTGGGAAGGACTTTAGAATATGCAACACCGAGTTTAGCGTTCATATTTTTTTTATAAATAGTACTCACTATTAGAAAGCATTCCACAAAATTTCAAGTTGCGGAGACGTACGGTTTAAGAGAAAAAAAAAATAGGAAAGTTGAAAGTTTCTATACTAAAATCGGTAAATAATACTACGCCATGACAGTCCGACTCTGCCTTAGCTCCGGCGCTGCAGGACGAGCATCCCTTCCGCCCTCGCGTAACAAAGCACGGTCGTCCATGCTCGGCTCCGCAGCTTCGCCATGCTGGTCGCCTTCGGCGACCAGGCTCAGCTGCTCCACCTCGCACGGTTCCCGTGCTTTGTCACGGCGGGCGAGGGCTGCTCTCCCTTCGCGCCTCCGAATTTTTATATACACTCTAGGGGTAGGGCAGACAAGACCACGTGGATAGTGGGGTGTTCTGATTCGGTTTTTGATATACCTAGGCCCCAGTGACGTGAGTGACGTAATCATCTGACTGTCATGGCGTGGTGTTTATTACCGATTTTAGTATAGAAACTGTCCAATTTTTTATATGTTTCCGCAACTTGAAATTTTGTGGAAAGCTTTCTAATCATGAGTACTGTTTATTAAAAACATATGAACGCTAACCTCGGTGTTGCATATTCTAAAGTTGAGCCAGACTTTGTACTATCGCATGTTGTGTCTAAAATATTTCAAATTACCTCCTCTATCATCCCTGAACGTATTTGCACCTAGTTACCAAACAGCCTGTATACATTGTAAAAATCGTCAAATTTAGTAACTTTTACAAAAAAGGGATTACACCCTGTATAACTGTTAGCTTAGCTGCAACATAATTATCTTTGCGGGTTCTGGTAGACGATAGGTTTTTAATGGAATTTCATACAAACATTGAAAAACTACCAATATTGTTTGATAAACGCACCAGTCAAAGACATGATGAAATGTAAACATTGCCTCTTTTCTGCGATAATCACCTCTCGTTGTTCTCTCACGGTGTCATAATTATTGAGCATTCGGAATAATAATTCTCGCTCGCCACTTTTATACGGTTTGCCCATAATTAGTGCTAACAATCGTAAACAAATTAATTCAATTTAATTCGTATGACACATTCACATTTGACATCTGCGTCAAATATAAAACATTGCCATACGTATCTTTTAAATGGTTGACAGTTCATTTGCTTGGAAGAGATATACTGGTCTGACTCTACCAACTAGGCTAAACAGGTTGTCAACTTCGCTTCACTTAGGATTCAATATAGCGCACTAGTCGTATTCGTTTTCCACCTTTGAGACACAATCTACTAATCTGCCTATCGATACAGAAGAAAAAGCATGAATGTACGCCGCCAGCCTACTGGAACCTTATCTACTGGTGGTATGCAGGGCATTTTGCTAGAGAGTCATAAATTCCAGCAGTAAACTGATCCTTTTCCGCAAGGTTTCGTTAATATAAAGTTTGCGGCACTTAACAGGAACGGCGACTAGAAGAAACCGCTGCTTGGCATAAGCATATTTTCTCAAACATGCAATTAAATATTGATGTTATCTTCCTTCTGCGAAGTATGACGTTTCAGGTGCGGCTGGACAAGAGGTCGTTAGTGGGATTTCATACAAATCTTGCAGGCATAGACCGGCAAAGTCCTCTTTTTTAATTTCCATTCCACATAAATTTGGGGCACAGGCATCATGACATTCTGCCACTATGCGCATTAAAAATAAAACTTTGATTTTTTTGTTGTTTATTTCATTGCATGTTTGAGAAAAGCACTATACATACCTCGGCGGGAAATATGGGGTTGCCCGCCTTAGACCTATCCGACCGAAGACGGTTTTGCTTCTTTATCTTTCCGAAACTGTCGACTTTCGATTACTGCTACATTATGTCATAGACACCGCCTGCGCTCTACCGCGCTACCAAATAACGCGGTTTTTTGGTGCGACCATGCTCTGTGTATTTCAAACTTTACGGTTAAATGTAACAAGGCCGCCCACGTCAGTTTTAATCATAAGGAAAACTAAACAATTTTGGGGTTAGTTCGGTCAAAACTAATACGAAACATAATATGGATAATAGCGATATAAATAAAGTTTGAAAAGCGGTTAAATTGTTTAACCTACCCCACCCTGGTTCCACTTCATTGTCGATTGGGATATCATTGTTCCCACAAAATCGCTCATCATCAAATTGTAGACAACTTCCGCTTTCCCAATCCGGAAGCACTAGAAGATTGTTGCCTTATTTGAGATCCCAAAGTGTCTTCACTGTCACTTAAGCAAACTCTCGGGAATTCAAGCCGTGAACCCCTCGCAAACTTGGATCTTGTTATAAATCCGTAATTTTGTTTGAATCGTTCAAAACCATCGGAAATGAATCAATAATTTGAGAATATTAACGACTTTTCCGGCGCACCTGAGCTCGTTCATTGCTACTTTATTTATCATTGGCAATACTTCTCACAATGCAATACGCGGCAATAGGCAATGCGCGGTAGCTAAGGTTCATTTGAACGAGTATGCGTATCCTCAGCGAGGTTGCGGTGATTTTCTAGGATTCTAAACTATGAAGCCGGAGGCCTCAGATTTAAATATTTTAAATAATTGTGTGTTTGTGGAGTTTACCTATAAGTAAGTGTTACACCACTCGTAGAAATAAGTACTCGTGCGAATTAAATTAAAGCATTGGTGTGTAAACATTTTTTGGTAAACCTTGATTAAATAAAAAAAAAACTAAAATTTTGTTCAGTCTTGTTATCTATGTATTTATTTATTTAGATAGATACGTACTAGGTCGATTTGTGTAAGATTGTCCCCCAATATTTATTTATTAAATATCGATAATGGTGACATGGTACTTGGACATAAAAGCGTTTTGAAATGTTATAAGAGGTACCCGTGATGTTGATAATACTCTCGACTTAATTTATTCAGATGAATGTATTAGATAGTTTAGATATATTATTTTTATAAATCAATCTTATAATAATATGTGTGTGATAAAAGTTAAGAAAAATATGTAAAATGACTTGCTATATGTAACCTGATTTTGTTACTTGGCGAAATAAAGAAACTTGAAACTTTAACATATTGGAATAAAATTATAAGTTTTAAATAAATAAAAAATAAAAACTCGATACTTTTATAGTGCGCTAAATAAAATGTAATTAACACGTCCAAACAGCTTCATGAACGGAGATCCGATTATGACGCCCTTTTTTGATACCCAATAATAATAAAAACCGGCCAAGTGAGGGTCGGACTCGCGCACGAAGAGTTCCGTACTATTATCTATAAAACATTAGACACTTTATTATAACCTTTTTAAATTTAAATAAAATATATTTATTAAAATTTTTAAACAGTAATAATAACGTTAAATAATATTAAGTAGAATTTTGGTGAAGTGCGAGAGGAATTTTAGTTTTCTCATACGTTCTGAGACCCAGCGCCTGATGAAGGCAATGAGCTTAGTTTTGAAAAGTTTTATTCTATTTGAGCGCCCTTAATTATTTAATTTATTTCGTTTTTAGTATTTGCTGTTACAACGGCAACAGAAATATATCATTTGTTAAAATTTCAACTGTCTAGCTATCACGCTTCATGAGATATATATATATATATATATATATATATATATATATATATATATATACTTACCGTGGAGACAGACGCTGACAGACGGACGGACGGACGATATAAAATATATGGGTATGGAATGCTACAAAGTAATCATAGCGCGCTGGATAAACAAAAAACATTTTACTACCTCATTATCTCCCTTATATTACACATTTACGGACTATTAATGGATAGTTAAGCGAAACTAAATGTAATAACGGCCGGACATAACTTATAGTTGCAATTAAAACTTCATTTCGTGCTGTGGTAACCCAAAAAGTAATATATCAGTAACGTTAACCAAATCTTGTACCTACCAGTGGAACAAATTGCTGGTGGTAAAACTGTCTCGTTGTGAAAACAAATGACTTTTACAGCTGTCAAACTGACATACTGCACACATTGCAACTAAAGGTTTGTAACCTTTTTAAGGCACGAGTGAATAGGCATCTTCTGGGTGAGCTCGCTTCATTGTCGGCTTCATCTTTGCCCCCTGGCTAGATGCTGGCCAAGAGCACCAAGAGCAATCCCATTTTAAATATATAAAAAAACCGAAATACGAGTATGTATAAGAAACATGTAAGAACTAGACACATCAATTCAGTTTCTGTGTCAAAAACTTCAATTAACTAGTGACTTCCTTCCAGTATGAAATTTTGTCGATAACTGTCTCAAATACTTATATCGACGTGATATTTCTAAATAGATTAAGTTCACAAGATAAAAAAACAATTAACTATAATGTTAATACCTACTCATCGATATTATATATAACGATGATATGACTGGATATATAATATTTAAAGTAAAGCAGAAAATTACTTATTTAAAGATAACAAATTTAATACAGATTTTGATATGACTGTCATTTAAGTAATTCATAGGCATACTTTTTAAGGACTTGTAAAATCAAATAAATATCAATTTGAAAAACTAATATTTTATACACAATTTATTAACACTAAAGCTTCTTTTAACGCTAGTCAATCGATTTACATACAAAGTAATCTGAAAAATCATCATCCTCCTAGCGTTATTCCCAGCGTTATTACAGATGCATCCTGTAGGATGCCTGGGGTCCGCTACCTAATGCCAAGAACTAGCGTAGGGACTAGTTTTTACGGAAGCGACTGCCATCTGACCATCCAACCCGATCGGGGGGGGGGGGGGGGACGGGGGGACTAGACCTTATTGGGATTAGGCTTGTCAAGTGAGAGGGCAACTTGACTGGTAGAAGTTCTCAAGCCGCCGGGAGGCCTCTAACTTGGCTTAACGACTGCTATCGCGTAGACAGCAACCAGGATCAACGGCTTAAAGTGCCTTCCAAAGCACGGGAGCGCTCAGTTAGTAACCACTCAAAGCGGTCACCCATCCAAGGACTGACCTCGCCCGACACTGCTTAACCTCGCATACCGCACGCGGCACGCGGGCGCCGCTGGGCCACGAACGCTCTCTTGCACACAAAGGCCAATTTAGGTAAATTGTGTAGCATATAAGTATTCTTTAATATAATACCTACTCAGCATATCAGCCAAAGGACGTCCACTGCTGGACATGGGCGTCCCCCAAATTCACGGGGGGTATATGCCATAATCGCCACGCTTGGCATGCGGGTTGGCGAGTAAAAGTCCCTAGGACAATTTTATTCGTGCCACAAAAATTTCTATGTCTGGTAAGAAACAAATCATCTTATTTTTTTTTAAAGAAACCGATTTGTGATTACGCCGTTAGTATTTATTAAGATTCTATAACATTTGTTTTTGTATTCGTACTGTATCTAATGTATACTCTTTAACCATTAATCCATTAGCTATACATTAAAATCACCGGCAGTCATGCTTGAGGTATATTTTTGTGTATCACTTCCAATCCAGTTCGCATTACAATTGGTCTTGCGCGCTCACTCTCACACGTTATCTCGTTGCGCGTGGAAGCGAGCCCACGAGACACATTGAAACGTGGTTTCAGTTTGAATTTGATGCATCAAATGGAGGCTCTTAACAAAATGTATTCCCGAATTTAACACATCACGTAATATACGCCAAGAATTCTATGTAACAATTCAGTTAATATAGTTTGCATACGTAGTTAGGCCCGGGTTAATTATAATAAGAGTGCTTACCTACGCTGTCGGGTAGCATTATTATTCATTTTGTGCGAAAAGACTCCCTGTGAAAAGATTACGTTATTAGATTTCTCGGAAGCCAGGTACTATATGTTTAGGTGGAATAAATATGTGGTGGAATAAATCAAGCACATCGATCACACCGATGCTTAAAACGGACTGACGCACCGTAAACACAGTGCACTTGCATCATGCGTGACGTTTTTAACTCATAAGCTTCAGCTTCTCCCTCTTGTTCTCTGCGATTCCGTACCATCACCGTATTTTGAGCACCAGCCGGAGCTTTAACGTATCAACGTAAGATTAAAATCTATGGATTTAAATTGGGCAATAAAGCATATTGTATTGTGTTGTAAACTATGTATGTGTAAAAGCGTAACGTATACAAGAAACACACAACGCGGCAGTACAAAATGTACTTGAAGTAAAATTGTCATTATATGTACACAAATTTGTAAAATACGCAGAATGCGTTATATTCAAATAGTTCAGCACGCAAAATGGACTAAAAGTGACTTACCAAAAGCTCTACAAAAAGTGCTCTCGCCATTTGAAGAATGCAAAGATTAGCTTTAAATATTTTGTTGCTAAACAAAACAATTCATATCCACTAAGGCAATCTCCGCCACGATAATTAGCGTGCGTGTACACAAACTAGTCCATCGTACAACAATAGCATGTGATCATTAGATCCAGTTCAATAGAATAATTTGATTTATCCTCCACAGCAATTGGAGACTGAGGGCCGGACGAACACCTAGGTATTCAATGGACACATGTTTATACTATTCACAACTAGTTTCACCTCATCTCACCACTCACTCTAGTATGCCATGACGCTAGCATTCATAATAACAAAGTATAATCGGAGGTCTGATGCACTGGCTCCTTTCTGATATGAAGCTTTCTGAACAGCCAAACAACTGAATAACAAATTACGCAAACGCTCGCATTCCACAACATAGTCTGGGTAAGTAATATAGAGACTAGAAAATAGCGGCATATTAAAAAACTGCGTGTTGTAACACTGAGTTTAATGTAATGATACATTGGCAACAAAATTCATTTTTCATATTATTTCAACACATACGAGTAAATCTATCTATAGACTCGTAAGTCGTAACTATGCCTTGTTTTAAGTCTCAAGGTTTGCAGTCGCAGAACGGGTTTTTAAGTTTTTTTTTTTTCGGGTTTTAGGTACTAGTGACTTTGCATAAAAGCCAGTCATATTTTGATTCGCTATTTAAGCCACACACGCAGCTGCAGCTACGTAATAATATTGTACCTAACTTTTATCGTGAAAGAAATTCATTGAATCAATGTCTAACAAAACGAAGTGTCCTTGTGTTTTGTGACTTCAAGGCATGTTTAACAAAAGCAAAACGTTTCCCGTTAGAGCAAACTGAGCAAACTACTTCAATTCAGTGTGCTTTATATTGTGCTACAACGCGGACCGTTTGATGCCATTTGGTCCAATCACTTCGAAGTTCCAACTGGTCTTTTATAACGAAACGCGGCATCCTCACTTATCTTCATCTGTATTTATTTGTAACACAGAAGAACCTATGCCACATTTCAATCACATTCGGTTTAATTACACGCGTTTATTTATTGAAATTGGTACACCGACGTAGTAATAAGGAGAAATCCACGTTTTAAACTGAACGCCCGTCGTCCGTCCCGTGTATTTCCGCTCGCATTTGACTTAAATATATAAGTGCAATACACAGAATTAGACGTGAGGAGCGTTCGTGGCCCAGCGGCGCCCGCGTACCGCGTGCGGTATGCGAGGTTAAGCAATGTCAGGCGAGGTCAGTCCTTGGATGGGTGACCGCTTTGAGTGGTTACTAACTGAGCGCTCCCGTGCTTTGGAAGGCACGTTAAGCCGTTGATCCCGGTTGCTGTCTATGATAGCAGTCGTTAAGCCAAGTTAGAGGCCTCCGGGCGGCTTGAGAACCTCTAACAGTCAAGTTGCCCACTCACTTGACAAGCCTAATTCCAAAATGGTCTAGTTTCCCCCTCGGGTTGGAAGGTCAGATGGCAGTCGCTTCCGGTAAAACTAGTGCCTACGCCAATTCTTGGGATTAGGTAGCGGACCCCAGGCGTCCTTCAGGATGCAACTGTACTGGGAATAACGCTAGGAGGATGATGACACAGAATTAGACCTGCCCTCTTATTTATAAGCCGACTCGTCCTCACCTGTCAAAGTCGTGAGTGGTGAGGTGACCCTTACCCGTTTTCATATGGAAACTGTCAAATGTCAGTTGTCAAATTTTGACAGGTTTCATATAAAAAAGGTGACGTGTAGGGTAAGAGTTGAGGACTAGTCGGTTTGTGAATAACACCCCTGTAACACTGATGATTTTTTTACTGTAAGTTTTAGTAATTCTATGATTTCCAATCGAAAATGAAAAATTGATCACCTCAGGCGGGAAGAGTGAACTGATTGAAAGATTCAGTGCCTCGGGATAACCCGCGGTTGCTTCAGTTGGAAAGAGCGATGGACGGATTCCACAGGTCGCCTGTTCAAATCCCGCCCGGGGTGGTCAATTATTCATTTTCGGTTGTAAATTATAATTCCGCTAAGTGGACGTTTCAGCTTCTAAAAATATTTACAGTGATTCTATAGTCACTTATCTTATATTTCTTCAGGTGGATAAAATATGTAAAGGTAAACCAGTAATATATAACACCATGCGCCATGCTGCGGAATGTCATTGGAACTAATTTCTAAAACTGGCAATAATTTTAATGATGAGTTGCCAGTGTCAATGTGGCGGCATATTGGAATACGTACGCGTGTAAAGGATGATTCACAGTAGACCGTTCCGTGTCCGGGCCGGCCCGTTTTCTATGACAGCAAACGCAACGGCCGGCGTATTTCTCTAGAAGAAAACGGCCCAGACACGGAACGGCCCACTGTGAATCATCCTTAGTGTTGATTATTATACATGATTAATATAATTAACGGTTAAAAAAATGGTCGGGAAATGAAACTATTACGCTACAAAGCATTTCCAAATTAACATCAGACCTGACAGGTAAACAAATTAAGATGTCATTATAATCTGGTTATTACGAATCTTAGTGTTATTTTATGTTACAAGAGAAGGAAATACCCGCAGTACTCGTAAAATGTGAGTTTACGTCTGTAAATATTTATTATGGGTTACGAAATCCGCTTTTTAACTACCTTCGCAGTATAAAAAAAACACATCTATCAGCATCAATGTTTTTTCCGTCATTGTATGCCCTTTTATTTAATAATCGTTTCAATTGCTTTCCAAGACGATATATAGCAAAGTTTAAATTTCAACGTGTTGCCCCGTGACAGTTTTTTGAATTGTTAGTTCAAACTAGTCTTGGGGCACCTGTCCATTTTTAATCAGCACAAATAATAATGCTTAGCTATGGTTTTTATTTTGCGGAAATAATTGCCAATATTTTTTGGAATAAAAGTTGCGATTGCACATTGATCATCTATGATGTGCAATCGCAACTTTAAAAACTGATACAGTGGTTCCACAATTTTTCCTTTTAAGTCAACCGTTAGTGAAATATTATAAGTGGCCCCCTCCCCTCTTTTTAGGGTTCCGTAGTCAACTAGGAACCCTTATAGTTTCGCCATGTCTGTCCGTCCGTCTGTCCGTCCGTCCGCGGATAATCTCAGTGACCGTTAGCACTAGAAAGCTGAAATTTGGTACTAATATGTATATCAATTACGCCGACAAAGTGGTAAAATAAAAAGTGAAAATTTTTTTTATTAGGGTACCTCCCCTATACGTAAAGTGGGGAGTGATTTTTTTTTTCATTTTAACCCTAACGTGTGATATATTGTTAGATAGGTATTTAAAAATAAATAGGGGTTTACTAAAATCATTTTTTGATAATGTTAATATTTTCGGAAATAATCGCTCCAGAAGTAAAAAAAAAAGTGTCCCCTCTAACTTTTGAACCATAAGTTTTAAAAATATGAAAAAAATCTCAAAAGTAGAACTTTATAAAAACTTTGTAGGAAAATTATTTTGAACTATCAAGTTCAAAATAATTTTCCTACAAAGTTTTTATATTAGTTGAATAGTTTTTGAAAAAATTACAAAAACTACGGAACCCTACACTGAGCGTGGCCCGACACGCTCTTGGCCGGTTTTTTAAAGAATGAAGTTTAATATATACGGGTTTGCAGAAAAACGCCTCGCTGTGTTCCACCGGGAAAAGCCTCGACTAGAAAAAAGTCGTCACGACAATACTCGTAAAGAACGAAATTCCGACGAAGCTGGCCAAAAACGGGCTCTCAAACGAGACGAATAACCACATTAATACGTAAAGTAGTTTGCCTTTTGTGAGAGCTTTTGCACGATTTATGACGTTGCAGTTACAGCAACCGTGATTCCACTTTCCTTACCAAAATGGTAAAAAAGAACCCTTATGCGCTTTGTTCTGTCTGTTTGTCAATTGCTAAATTTAATATCTCAAAAACAACTTATGCTATCAATTTCAGAAATAGTTATGAAGAAGGCTAACCCAGATGCATTGAACATATAATTTCAACATACTTATATTTTTTTTTCTGTGGAAAATTATCGTTACAAGGGGTACCAAAAGTTTAAACCCTAGTGATTATGACAATTGGACATTTTAGAACATTTTTTTATACGGTGGATGAATTTTGATTCATACAGGAAAATATATAAAAATACCGTTCGCCTCTCATCTCCGAAGTTTACCTAAAAATTATGAAACTATTACCTACAAAACGTTAATATCATATAAAGATAACGGGAAACGTATAATAGTACATTACGATACAAGTGCAGAGAACAGGAAACATATACACATATGGCTCTTTAAAGTTTCGAGATATGCATGTAATCTGCTGTTTATCGCACTCGTGCGGTAATCAAGCACCATATGTACTGTAAATACCATTTACAGTACATATGGTGCTATATTACCGCACGAGTGCAGTAATCAGTAGATTACGTGCATATGTCGAAACTTTAAAGAGCCATATGTACTGTAAAACGTTGTACGATACACTTGCGAACAGGTAATTCGCAACTCGTGTCGATTTAAAACACTCCCTTTGGTCGTGTTTCAATTTATCACCACTCGTTGCGAATTTCCTGTTCTCTGCACTTGTATCGTAATGTACAAACATGTACAAAACAAGAACCGTAATAGCTAGACAGTAAATTTTCACAGATTGTGTATTTCTGTTGCCGCTATAAGAACAAATACTAAAAACAAAATAATTAGAATAATTAAGGGGGGCTCCCATACAAAAAACGTGATATTTTAGCCCTTTTTCATGGCTACCACTCGCCGAGCTAGATCTCAAGAACCGTAATAGCTAGACAATTAAAATTTGCACAGATTATGTATTTTTATTGTGGCTACAACAACAAATACTAAAATCATAATGATAATAATTAAGGGGGGCTCCCATACAACAGATTAGCTGTTGGCGTTTTTTTCTGGTTCGGAACCCTTCGTGCGTGAGTCCGACTCGCACTTGGCCGGTTTTTTCATGTTTATGTACAGTCACTTTTCATAGTTTTAATATATACACGAATATATAAAATAGTCTATATGACGTCAAAAGGCTTAATTGTGACAGTCCCATGAGACAACAAAAAAAAACAGCAGAAGGTCTTTTAATAAATCCGCCTTAATAATAGCGCTTCTATTTTGTATCTTACGCATCTAGGACGAGGCAATTTTTTATTTTGATTTACCAATATGAAATTTGGACTACTTAGAGAAATCAAAAATGTAGTTATATTACATTTTTATCCTCAATTAGATTTCATCGGAAAAATTTAAGTGAAGTGTCAATTGTGTTATGCAACCACTGACCACTTAACCCTAGTGGTCTGTGTATGCAACAAACGAACGAAGTAAGGCGAAAAAAATGCGCTACGCACTACGGCTAGCGCACGTAGCGTTCGTGGGCCGCGAATGGGTTTGATAACATTAATTAATTTATACTTTTTTGCCAAAGTAACCACGTGTAACCGCCCTCGCTAAAAACATGCTCCCGGCATAACATTACTTCGGACTCATTAATATCCACTAGCTCACAGGCAGTTACATAAATTCCCGTCGTCGCCTGCCTATTACGTGAGCGATGCTTGTTTAAAAGGGTTTAGTAGTGGGACGAGTTAATTGACTCTCCGGATAAGTCTATTTAGCCGGGTTTTTGTAAAAGCTTTTATTTAACTTGCCGTGTTACTTAGTTCCTATGTGGGTTAAATATTGCAACTGAACTTTTCTCAATCCTCAAACGATTGAGCTGAAATTTGGCACGCTTACGTAAGTTCGGTGACAATGCAATATTATGGCAACACTGAGCTGATCTTGTGAAGGAGATAGAAGGTGGCTATACTGACTATAGCAATTCTTAATTTAGAGAAGATAAGCTCGCTTTTATATGGAAGTCTTTTGGGGAGGCCTATGTCCAGCACTGGACGTCATTCAGCTGACATGATGATGATGATGAAGCTCGCCGTTTTGATTGGTTGGAACGCTCTCAACGAATAGGCTCTATGTAAATGCAAAAATATACCGACAATGACATCCGTGCCAGAAATGTATTGATAAAAAGATAGTTACAAACAATCTTACGATCTGCCTGATGGTCAGCAGAATCCATAGAAAATCCAGAAGAATCCTAAGCTCGTAGCGAGCCTTATTGATTTTAGGATTCGTAATGCTGACAGTCAGAGATTATACTGCAAGTTCATTGTGCAACACCCAACTTTGCAACTATCTACTTCTTAAAACGTAAAAATATTGGAATTTAGTAAATTTGATAAAATACTCTATGAGTGATTTTGACTATGGTGATTTAAATACAATAATAATTTTCTTCCCCTCTATTACTCTTGGTCTAGCTAGATTCCTAAAATTGAACACTAAATTAATTACTTTTCAGATTTTAGACGAAAAGTAATTCAAGTTGAGTAGTACGTAATTTCGTTATCGCGTTATAGTCACAGATACGTTGTTATTAATTTAGAAGATACTAATTAGATAAAAACAATATCGTTATTAAATCAGAACACATGCAATCCTAAATAGTGGTTCGCGCCTTCTATGTACTAGTAGATAAGTCCAGCGCCATCTAGAGATGTTTAAATGAGAAACTATGTTTTTAACATGTTACGCAACCTGAATGTCGGAAACTCATAGACTGATTAGACTATTGTTCAAATAAAAAAAAAATCAATAATTTGCCTACCAAGATTAACGAAATTCCAAAAAATATCCTTTTGGAATCAAGACCAGTGTCCTATGATTTTCTGTCAATCAAACTTTTATACATGTCGTACAAACACTCGCTTCGCTCCTTTGTTCAGCAATATCAAGGTATCATTTTCCTGCTGAAATAACATCCAAGTAACCTAATTACGTCGCCCAGTAATAGCTACTCCTCACAGTTCCTGTCGCAATTTTCCCAAGCAATGTGTTGTCAAAGATACTTCGTCGTTGATTAGCTGCCAAAGTTCTCTATCGATCCATATTCGGAACAATAAGAGAAATAGTAATGCCAGATTGTAATTATGAAAAAGATATATGTTATCCTTTTTGATAATTTTAACTTAGTTGTTAGGCATAATATCTCATTATCTGTATATACATATGTCGGAAACAACTTGAATGTATGCCGGTTTAAACTTTTAATATACCACTAGTTCTGAATCTTCATTTATCTTATTTTGGAATTATCATTCATTTTGACCAGACTACTTTTATAAATAAAGAAATACAAGGGTCTCGGCAGTGAATACAATTGACAACATCTCAAATTTGCAGGTAAGTAAGTAGTGTGAATTCTGAACTCATTTTGTTAATTTGTTAACAAGAAACTCCAAAATGTTCTTGTATATATTTATGGTTATTAAAAACATACTAAATATTTACGAAAATGTGAGGAAAGCCTACCATCGTCTTAATGATGGTACAAGGCTGAACAGCCTCAGTGTACAAATTGAACAGCAGTATACTATCTTTAGTAAATCTGCCTTAGTTTAGTAACAGTGCTTCAGTATGATTTGTTACGCTGTGACGCCTTACTTGTCTTACTCTCACTCTCCTATCAGCATTACGATACAGCGAGAAAATGCCGCCAGCATCCTCGGTGCAATGCCCCGAGGGCCTGTTTTAGATTTAAGTTAATTTTAATTTTATTTATATATGTTCTTTTTACATGTCCGGTACATGTCCGGGCATAGAGCATGACATATTGCGACTAGCGAGCGAGTAAGAAAAAAGTTTAGAAGCTTCAAGGTATCGGCCGTGTCACGAAGGGCTATGTCAACCATACGTGATTTATCATGTGCTGTCGTTAGATGGTCCATTATAAATGACTTTTGTTCAGTAATGCAGCCAAGACGTCAAGAAAAGTAAATAAATGAAGGTTTATACGAAAACAAAAGTAATAAACAAAGTATTTTTGTTACTTACGTGTTAAAATGGTTATTTACCGTACACTTTAATCGATTTAAGCCTTCAACGTGAAAGTATTTGATAGAATTTTTAGTAGTTATTTAAAACATATACCTGCAGAAGAAACGGCCACGTCATTGTTAAACGGTTTGGCATGAATAAACCGGATCATTAAATTATGTTTGACAAAACTTAAGTCAAAACTAAAGGGCAGAGTTTTTTTTCTCAGTCTCAGCAGAAAGCGCCCATAAAAGCCAGTTCACATCTATTCCAGTGATCATTCCAGTCCCATACATTTTATACTACGACGGTGGCAAACAAGCCTATGCCTGGTGCCTGCCTGATGGTAAGCAGACACCGTAGCCTATAGACACTTGCGACTCCAGAGGAATCACAAGTGCGTTGCCGACCCTTTATTGACTTGGGGATGCGCTGTAAAATTAGAACGCTGTGAACGGAGTACTACTTTAGGATGTAGTTATTACATAATTTACACAATTTAATACACCCTTCTCATCTATTTCAGCCTTGATGGTTGAATTTTATCACTTATCGTCGTGAATAAGAACATCCGTCACGTTCTGACAAGTATCTCTCTGGGTCTGAGTGCGAGAGACGGGCGTCTTATCCACGACGATAAGTGATAAAATGGCAGGCATCACACGCCCGCTGTTCCATACATGCATGATTGCAATGACGGTCTACTTACTGTACGGGATTTGGAATATATATGATTGGGGTATATTTCGTATTATTTAAAAAGTTCGTATTATTTAATATCTGTTACGTCAAATGGCAAAATAATACCAGCTTTCATTCTGATATTTGACAATGACTAATAAAGTTACACGTTAATAAACATTAAGGCGAAGGGGTAGGCAAGCTCTTTCCATACAAACTTTGTGCAAGTTTTTCTTCGTTTGTGTTTGCACTCCAATATGAAGAAGATACTATTTTTGGTCCATATGCTTATTTTTTTGTTAGCTGTGTCTTGATGTTTTTCTTTTTAATTTTAATTATATACATATTTTTTTTTAAATAATGCAAAATTTCAACATTAAGTTCTGGGTATATCCAATATGTACCAACAAAAAATAAAATTAAATGCTGTAGTGCCAAAACTAACGCAAAAACCTTGCACGACCTTTGTATGGAGAATGGCTTGCCCTACCCTGGGCCTTAACTTGTCAATAATTTAGCATTTAGTATAATCTGTATAATTAATCGTCGCCTTCTTTGTGTAATCGTATTCCGTGTTACTGATGGGAGAGTATTATTAACTACGTCTTTACTTCTATTTTTAATATCACTCGTTTATTTTCGTTATCGACGACAAATAATCTGTCGCGTTGCGTGTAAGAATAAATGCGAAAGCTGATTAATAAGTATTAAACCGTAACAGCATACAATGTTATATATTTTTATTTATTGATTAAATGTTTACATACTTAGACTAAACAATTTTGTTTACACAATAGCATGTAACAAATAAATTATATTGGAACAGTTGAGCTCCTAGCATCCATCGCCTCACAGAATCTCAAGCATTCACTACACACTGCCGCCCATCGCCACGCAAACAAGTCGCACTCAGGTGTTGATGCCAGGAGCGCATTGAGCAATTGCAGGGCGCGGGGCAGCGGAGAGTTCCGGGACGACACGGTGCGCGCCGGCGGCACGGCCAGCAGGTCGCGTCGTCGTGGCCTGAGGGGTATCCTCGGAACATCTGGGATAAACAGTCGCACGAGACGCTCCACAAGTTCGGGACAGTCCGACTCACTTCACATGTCTACGTCTGTCTATGTCACTACGACACATTCAGCATGTATTGGGATAGAAGAGCGGCTAAACGTACACACGCAACACTTGGCTGGGTTAGAATGAAGTTTGTTCTCCTGTCCTCTCATATATGGCAGATATCGTTTTATAATGTATTGCATAGTATCAAGGTTTAACACTTAACAAATAATTTCACACGTCAGGCGTACGCATGCGCAATTGCGCATGCGTGCGTTAAATGATTATGAAGCTGGTTTTACTGAACCTAGTCTACTAGCTTACAATTAACTAAATCGAGTCAAACGCTCCATCAAAGTACTAAATT
This sequence comes from Notocelia uddmanniana, assembly GCA_905163555.1. Lineage (NCBI taxonomy): Eukaryota > Metazoa > Arthropoda > Insecta > Lepidoptera > Tortricidae > Notocelia > Notocelia uddmanniana. Next base: position 6,730,805 of record LR991057.1, read on the forward strand.
TATATAGATCTTAAATTCGAGATGCGGCCATTAATTTCATGAGGCTCGTGAGCTTACGTTTAACTTTCAACGTGAAACGTGAAACTTACCTACTAACCTACGAATATAAAAATTATGGAAAATTTCTAATTTTAATTGCGATTTCGTTAGGCAAGTGCCTGACTTGGCGGTGCGGGATTGATATATTGTTTTTGTTTCTTTGTTTTTTTTTGCGTGAGCTTTCTGATGTCGCAAAGATTTCTCACTTGACTGTATACTGTCAGTAATTTCGTTACCGAAGTAGTAATATCATGCGCAGAAGCGGGGCAGTACTGCATTCTTATCGCCCCGCTTCCAATTTAAATTTGGTTGCACAGTAAAAAGCGGTACTGAACCGACTGATAAGCGACACTGACAGCTGCTGTCAGTTTTCTCATATCATACCGCCTCAGCATCGACAAATCAGTACATACTCTAAAATTATCTCTTGTATGTAGTTCTGACGTGTTTGAATATACTTTTGTTTTGTTTGTGTTACACATTTTAAATAATATATGTGATATATTAAATATAATGAAACGGGCACTCACGTCTTGAAGGTCGAATATCGGTCGACATGTTTCAGACCGGTTCGCGGTCCTTAATCATGAGCACCTATCGCGGCGGCGGTTTTCTTAGCATAGGTGCTCGTGATTAAGGACCGCGAACCGGTCTGAAACATGTCGAGCGATATTCGACCTTAAAGACGTGAGTGACCCGTTTCATTATATTTAATATGTCTCAAACTCACGGGAGTTTTCCATATAAATATATGTGATGTTGATGTCTATTCGAACACGTCACAGCTACATACAGCAGGTCCTTTACTGAAGTTTTTTACCTATAACTGCAATATTAAATTTCACGACCAAAAAAACTGTATGACTCGTTGTTGCATAGAACGTTAGCACAAGTACTCGTATTTTAAGTGTCAATTAGCATAGAGCGTTTTCAGTACTCGTCAGCTTTGTTTTACTTTGACTCTTATTTTTCTTTTGTGTAGCTCTGATTGTACTCGTAGTTGGCCCCCATACAAAACTACTTTGAATAGAATTGTAAAAAAAAATTACGAATAAATCGTGTCTTCTCCGTCAAGAATTTGGGAGTAGTGTTTGATACGCGGCTCACCTTTCATGAGCATATTTCTTCTCTTGCTAAAAGCTGCTTTCGAAGACTCGGTTTCATAATCCGAAAAAATATATATATATAAAAGTGTTGTGTATTAATGTTTAAATAAAAAATGCAAAATGCACGCAAAAATGTCTAGGGACTCTGACTTTGCAGTGTATTTCTAAAAATTATTTTTGTATACAGATGTATGGAAAAAGGTATGGGTGCCTAAATTAATACTTATGAGCGGTAGTGTAATTATTGTGTGATATGAACTGACATGACGTGTGATATGATGATGTGCGAAGTACGTAGTGGGGGCGGTACGAGTAAGTAAAATGATCGCAGTGCATGATTCTGCCACGGAGAAATGTGTAAGCCGCTCTCCACAGATAACAGAGTAAAGCAGATCCGCTCATTTAGTTAGAATAATTTCTATCCATCTCATCTATTCTCACAAATGCACAAATCAGTAAGTTTGAGAGTGATATATAAGTGGTATCTGACAGTGGTACCTGTCAGTGTCTCCGCTTTCATAACTGCAAATTGCACTGAAATGACGTTTGTGATTTTACATTTTGGTGTGCTTTTAAATAGAGACTAATTGTTAGCAGCTGAAAATGATCCTACTATCTGTCCCGTTCTAACTCATCTTGGTTAGCCATAAGGATGTAAAGAGACAACTGTATGAAAAACTTGCTTAACACTACTACGGATCTGTTGATATTATTAATCTAAGCCACTCTGTCATAATTACTATAACTTTTCCTACAATTTTATTTGTATTTTGGAATGTTTTATAATTGTTACAGCGGTGTAAACTGAAAAAAAAAACAACGTTATACTTTCTATATTTTTCCTACCTTGACTTACAAAATAAGTGAAATAAGTAATTTAAGTGTGATATTTCACTCTCATCATCATGGTCATTGTGGAAGTCTTTGGGGGAGGCCTATGTCCAGCAGTGGACGTCTTTCGGCTGACATGATGATGATGATGATTTCACTCTCAAAGTTACAAAACTATGTGCAAAACAAAAGGATGTTGTTTTGAAACCTACCCTATATAACGTATTTTGGTATCGCTCATCGAAATGAAATAAATTCAATTAATAAAAAAATCACGTACTATATGTTGCCGTGCAAAAAAAAAACAATGGCTTCCAATTTACAAAATGGATACAATCACCCAATAAATTCTTGTTTATGACAATTAAATGGATAATGTATACCGGGTGGAACAGAACGATGGACTTTCCTGTAAACACGGAACAGGTTATCCTTGGTACAATACATTTGCCAAATTATGTTAATATTCGTAACCGTTTTCGAGTTAAAGCATTTTAAACATCAATTAAAAAAACAGCATATTTAAACGCTATCTTATAAAGAAGCTAGTAACATAAGTCACTTCGAAATATACACTTATATGGTAATCAATTCGAAATATACACTTATATGGTAAATAATGTTGAAACAATAGGGTTGTTACTAATATTAAAAGGCATTATTTTAATGATATATATCTTTTTTGTCCTACAAAAGTTTGTAATGATTACAAGTTGATGGTATATCATTTAAATGACAACATACTTTCAGGAAAGTCCGTGGTATTGTTCCTCCCTGTATATAACCTAATAACTGTAAGAAAGCCGGAGTCTGAAATATGTACTAACGAATAAATGTTTTTGCACGCCTATCGGTAAAATATAGCGAATCTGTTAATAATAATCACTACATAATACACTTTTTTTTTCTGGGGGGAAAATCCATTACGGATACCACCACACCGCGGGGACAGTGCGGAGGTTATGTCGGACTTGCACCAACTAAAAACCCCCCGATCGTCCTCCTCAACTCATTTCGGACGGCTCTAAGATCTCCGTCGGAACGCACCAGTGCCGCCCTAGAGTCACACCTCTGTAGGTCCCACCGTCTGTTTTCATAGACGATCGCAGCCCCCAACTGCGACCGTCTTCGACCCCAAGGACCCCCTTCTAGTCGCCTTGTACGACAGGCAGAGGATACCGTAGCCGAATTCTATGCCCCGACTACAGGGCGCACTACATACATACCTATATTTGCAAATAAATAATTTTGAGATTGATACTATATTAGTCCAGAATTCGGTGTTAAAATATAATACGCAACCAGGTACGTTCAACTCGTATGACATTAAGTTTTTCAGTATTTTCTGTCATTGAAAATTTATTTTTATGTAATAGAATATTTATTTTTATGTATATATGTGGACCCGGGTATGTCCTAAAACTACGACCAAGACCACCGGGGAATGGGCAGCAGCATTCCTAGAGTGCGGTGGAGATAATGCGATCGCCAACCCGCATGCCAAGCGTGGCGATTATGGCATTTACCCCCCATGAAATTGGGGGAGGCCTATGTCCAGCAGTGGACGTCCTAGGGCTGATATGGTGGTGTATATGTAAGATTTTATTTGATGCCGTTTTTTTTTCTGTATTGGTATTCCGTATTCTGTTAACTTGTATGTAGTTTAAGTTGTGGCAATTTTGTTGGTTCTCGATCTAAGTAACTGATACTTTAATTAAGAACGATTTTATTCTTGTAAATAAGGGTTTATATTTCATTTCATTTGTACCGTTTGTGTCCAAATAAACAACATCCGGACAGACAGACAGACATACGAAAGAATTTTTGTTGAAAGCTGAATCGGGGACTCTTCGCTCGCTTCGCTCGCTCGGTCAATAATAGATGTAAGTTATCATCAAAATGTACAACCCCTTTTTTAAGCCACTTGCCGTTATCTGACTGAGATGAAATTTGGCTTAATTACATATGTAAGTTCGGTGACAATATAATATTATGGTAGGTACCACCGAGCTAATCTGATGATGGAGACAGAAGGTGGTCGCAACACTTAAACTAGTCAAGACAAACCCATATTGTTCCGGCTCATTCGAACCGTCGCAACAAATAGTTAATATCACAACACATAGGCGAAGCCCTCGCAGACCGTTGGAATAAATCACTGAATACGATACTGGGTTGGCTTAGAACAAGGATATGCACTGCCATAATTCGAGCCACCAGTATGTGCATACGAGGCACACGCCACAAATTCAAACCTGCAGCGAAACTGTTGGGGTTTGACGACGGAGCAGCCATTCCAAGCACTACCTAACTAAACTTCACCAGACTTTGCATTGCAGAGACGTGATTTGTTATTATTTGTCATATATTATTATTATCTGTAATAAAAATAATTACGAAAAGAAATATTTGATTTGACATGTGTTTGACATCCATGACAATTCTTGCAATCATTACTCAAAGAGTACATCTCAGCGTCATAATTATGTATATAAGTAAAGTCAGCAATAAAAGCTTGTACCAAAAAAAAATTATAGAAACTTATTCATGCTTAAACGGATTAATAGGAAGGCATGAAGATAGTTCGAGAACTATCCCCATGCCTTCACATTAATCATTATTATTTCATATTATTATTATTATTTATTTTTGCATGCTTTTTCGGGTCTCAGCCCGAAAAGGACTAAGGATAGATTATTTATTTCAAAAATCATTCCTTAAATGGTGTGCTATATAGGAGCAATAAATAGGCCTGTGACAATATTAATCAAAATGATATATACGGTTTTTACGCGGGCAAAAGCTAGTACAGAAACAACCTTATTCGTCCATACATACATTGCGTAACCACTTTTTACAAAGTGATTTAGGTATTCCAGGCTACATGCCAAATTGTACAACACGTATACTCAAATAAAACTTCTTGACACAGAACAACTCACAGACTAGACAAAGCGATAAACTTTGGCAATAGGGATCCAGCCCCGTGTAACGGTCACGTTATATTATGTAGGGAGATAGTAATTTCGCATTGTAGTAAGGCTAGGATCAACCAGGCGCTGATTCAGAATTTGGTACAGGGAAGCGCTATTATTTTTTACTGTTGCATCAGGAAGGGCAAGCTCCCTCTCATAATGATACCACACTCAAGAATTTGGATTTTTCTTCGCTTTTGTCTATAAGCTACGGTGTCCGCTTGCCTTCAAGTAGGCCGTTTGCTTGTTTGTCACCAATATCGTGTACAAAATAGTATTCTAAAAGCAGTTACAAACTTTTTTCCGCATTTCGACAAGCCAGAGACACAGTCGCAATTCTGAAGTTCAATTTCCTGAAAATAGCAAATCGTCATTAACGTGAAATGTAGGCAAACCGTCCGCTATTATGAAATTTCCATTAACGAATTGCTTATGAAATGAGTAATGATTTTAGGACTATTTATTGTATTCCGGAAAATTGCTTTTTGCATTGCAATTGCTGCTTGTTGATGATTTAATATTGCTGATTACAATCATACATAGCAGGGTTAAAGTTAATCCTTTTATTATTCATGAGGCGAGGTTCGCGTCATTATTCTATAGTTTGGCTATTTGGCTAGTGAAAGTTGACTAGAAATAATTCATTGATCGTCGGGGATGATCTCTCACCGGACTCTGCTTTAATTACCTTTACATCGATGTCTGAAATGAAATGCCGAACGATTAAAATTTCTAATATTTAAAATAGCGACAGTTATGTAGGCGACATAGTGGTTCGAATCACAATAATATATTGACCGCTAAATAAGAGAACGTTAAAACATCGAAAGGTAAAATGACAAACAATAGAATAAAATAGAATACAATATAGATATAGATAGATAGATTTTTTTACTATGGTCTAAAATTACACTCTTATATTTGGCTTCCGTGTAATCTATGGGTTATCTCGTGGTATACTCGTATGTACCACGACTTATGAGATGGTTATTAAATAGTTAGAGACGTATGGCTTGTAAACCATAGTTACTCTACTTTTCACTTCGATAGCGAGAAAAGAAAAGAAAGATTATCCTCCCTAAATTAATAATACATTCCACAGCATACGTTATTATTATTGGGAGCCTGTAGTGTCCCACTGCTGGGCAAAGGCCTCCTCCCTCTGTTTCCAATATTTTCGGTCCAAAGCATCCTCTGATCATTCCCTTGAAGAAGAGTCTAGCTCGTCCCGCCATCGCCGGCGAGGTCTGCCACGTCTCCGTTTCGAGCTGCCGGGCTGTCAGTCAGTGGCAATCTTGGCCCACCCCACAGGTCACTCGGCATTCGGCAGACATTATCAGCCCACTCCCATTTCAACTTAGCTGCTTTCCGAGCTACGTCGACTATTTGTGTCTTGGAGCGCAGCGTGGTGTTCCGGATATGATCCATTAGATTCACACCTAATATGCTGCGCTCCATGGCCCGCTGGCAAACCCCGAGTTTGGACTTTTGGGATGCTGTCAACAACCAGCAATAGCATACATATTATGTATAATTTGACGGCAATGGCGGCAGGTTATTTTTTATAAACTGCTTTGGCAAATTCAAAACATAGACTCCACTTTGAGTAGATAATGACAACGTGAATAAACGCCACTTATAACCTTCCAATGAGCGCTTCAAAGCGTTGCTCAAGCGCTTTAACCTTTTTTTAATAATTATAAAATAGGGAAGAAGAAAATTTAGAAAGTTTTGAGGATTGAATTCTGTTTCCTGTAGTCGAATTTAGTGTAGCTGTATTCTGGTTGGTTGACATCAATATAAATAGTTTAATGTGATTGGTGGATTATGTACGGGGAAGTATTTTGGTTAAATTGAAATGTTTTGTAGATCATATACATGTATTCATATATTCCCTAGGGGTTATATGTAATACTTTGGCCCTAATTGATACGTTTAACATGACACACTTTTCGAGCATGTGAAGTAAAAAATAAGTGACGACGTGTTTTCTTCTCGTAGGTACAACTACAGAATGAATAATTTCATTAATATCGAACTTTAAAAAAAAGGTAAGCCAAATAACTGAAACATATTTTTTTCTTAACTTTGAGGATTAATTAAAAGTCTAGTCTAGCAATGTCGACTTATTTGATTGCACCAAAGCAACGCTGAAAAACCGTGTTATGTCACTATTGACGCATAGCAGTATCGATGCAAAGTGAATATTGGCTATGTGCGAAGTAGGTGGTAGGGGTAAGCTAGGCGATCGTAGCGCACACCATGGCAGAAATGTGTACTTACCGGGGACCACTCTCAAATTTACTTTCACGTTTTCTATTGGTTTCTTAACGGTTTCCTACGATTCGTTTCGTTTGTATGTATTTATTTATTCTCTTGTTTATTTCAGTAAAAAATCCAATACGGGGTCTTTCTCGTTTACAAAAGTAAATAAAATATTCATGTGTCATTATTTGACATCTCTGAGTTTTGATATTGTCTCGGGACCTTTGACGTTTGACGTTTCAGACGTGCACATAGCCAATACTGTTGATTAAAAAAAGTTATGCACCGCATACTGTCTTTTACTGTCATATACACACACCTCATGAACCACAAACACACACTATACTATAATCCACGCATTCCCACTCACACACACTTGTGCATTATTATTATTCATTTTTTTTTCTGTGTTACCACTAAGGTTGGATTTGTGTTTTGCATTTTTTGTGGACATCTGTCATTGGCTATTGTTATTGTAGTTTAAGTTTTGTATTTTTCATATTGTATTGCTGTTGATGCCCCAAATAAAGTAAATAAATAAATAAACTATGTCATATGAAAGGGCTCGAAATGCATATTGTAAAACATTTTTTTTCTTTTTCTACGGTAGATAATTTACCATCTCCTGGCCTCCCACCCAGTTTTCCAAGAAAAAAAACATTGTACAGGAAAAATATAATGTGGATGTGTGTGATGTCTCTATGGAGATTATATATTTTTTATCATCAACAAACATTTATAAAAACAGTTTATTTAATGCTGCGATAGATGGCGCTGTAAAAACATTAGAAGAAAGGGATAAGCGCCTGGCAAAAAGAAGGATGGACTTACCGTAAACAATACATGCTAAGCTCAAACTTGTCAAGCACTTTTCGGGCTTCCATTCAATTGCTCTTTTTACAGGCAGGAAGAAAGGTAGTCGTGCTAAGCCATCGAACTATCGACCCATCGCAATCACCTCCGTACGCTGCAAGATTATGGAATGTGTTCTGAACACCAGGCTCCAGGCGTACCTTGAATGTAACGATCTCCTTAGTGACCGGCAGTAGGGGTTCCGCCGAAACCGGTCCACTGGTGACCTTCTGATACATGCTACTCACCTTTGGGGCGAGGTCATCGAGAAGCATGGTGAAGCCTTAGCCGTGTCTCTCGATATCTCCAAGGCATTCGATAGGGTTTGGCATGAGAGTCTTATAAGCAAGCTTTCTGCGTATGGGATCCCATCTGGTCTGCGCTCTTGGATTACTGATTTCCTGAGAAACCGATCTATTCGAGTTGTCATTGACGGGTGCTCGTCTGATCTTTTGGCCGGTTACTGCCGATTAATGAAGGGGTGCCTCAGGGTTCAGTTCTCTCCGCGACTCTCTTTTTGCTGCACATTAATGATCTGCTTAAGCCCGGTATCTTTGGCTACGCCGACGACAGCACAGTCACGGAAAGATATTTGTCCGATTCGTGGCCTGGTAGCGGTGAGATTTAATCCCTCAGGGAAAATATGGTGGAGCGGACAAATGCGACCTTGAGAGCCGTATCCGATTGGGGTGAAACCAATTTGGTCGCGTTCAACACCACCAAAACTCAAGCGTGACTTGTCACTGCGAAACGGAGTCCTTTCACCTTGACTCTTACTTTCCAGAATGTATCCCTACCACTGACTGATCACCTTGAGCTCCTTGGTTTGAGTCTCAGCTCCAACTTGAACTTTGGGTCCACTATCAAATCCAAGGCTAAAACTGCAGCTATAAAACTTGGTGTCCTGTATAAGGTAAGGCGGTATTTCACACAGAAACAGCTTCTTTCCTTGTACCAAGCACAGGTTCGGTCGCGCATGGAGTACTGCTGCCACATTTGGGATGGTTCCGCCAAGTATCAGTTAGCGGCCTTGGATTCGATAGAGCGCCGTGCTCGTAAGCTATTCGAGGATAATCGAGCGGTTGAATCTAAGCTACAGAGCTTGGAACACCGCCATCGAGTCGCTTGTTTGTCTGTGTTCTATCGGATATATTTTGGAGAGTGTGCACAGGAATTACATGACTTAGTTCCGCCCTCCCCATTCCATCACCGGACGTCCAGACGCGGTGAGCGGTTGCATCCTTACGTTGTCAGCCTACCATTTATTCGCACGAAGCGATTTGCTTCTTCTTGCTTAATGCGAACAGCCAAGGACTGGAATTTACTGCCGCCGTCTGTATTTCCTGATACATACAATCTGGGTCTCTTCAAGACAAGAGTGAATAGGCTATTACTGAATCATTTAATAACATCGTAGGCCTTGTCATCGCTTTCCATCAGGTGAGACTAAGGCCAATCGCTGGTCAGTCTATCATAAAAAAGGCTACCCTCCGAATTGAAGTCCATTACGAGTTAAAATTTATTTCCAAATAAACTAATAGATTTTGAAGACTGAAGAAATGTTTCTATTCGGTAGAGTTTTGTCAGCATAGCGTTCAGTAGAATTAACCAATGTAAGACTCTAATGTAACCCTAGAGGTTTTCAAAAGTGGCATGCTTGTAAAAAAAAAGTGTTTATATCTAAAGTGAATAAATAAATTAAAAAAAAGGAATATTTTATTGGATGTTTTTTATACAACAATAATATTGACATTTACTGTAGTTATGTATTCGTATTATTTATTAGTTATTGTTAAATTTTAAAATGACTGCGTATTTTGTTAAATGTAATGTTATATAAATGTAATGTAATGTTATGCTAGTATTTGATAATCTATATTAAGATTATAAAGAGGAAAGATTTGATTGTTCGTTTGCATTGAATAGGCTCCGAAGCTACTGAACCGATTTGAAGAATTCTTTCACTGTTGGAAAGCCTACACTATCCCGGAGTGACTGCGCCTGGCTATTTATTGGTTGCGGCACACTACACGCCGCAGCCAGCGGGAGAGCGAGTACGCGGCGGCGGCGTGGGGTTTTACCTCAAGCGGGGTGTAAACGCGCGCTTACTCGCTCACCCTACAGCCTCAACTATCGAACAAATGTGACTCGGCTTTACTGTGAACGGAGTTAAACTAGCTATTGGTACAGCATATAGGCCTCCATGGCAAAACGTAGATATTTTTATTAACGCCATAAGCGACTCTGTTTCACATTTATCTGCTTTAGATCAGATTATTCTCATGGGAGATTTTATTATAGACATGATTAAACAACAAGATGCAGCCACAAAAAAATTAAACGATTTATTATATTGTTAATCTAAGATACCGTGTCTATAATACCGCAAATAAACATTTTGTCATCAAATAGTCAAAGCAGAAATAGACATTCGAAGAGCCATTCTTAAAATATTACTTTTTTATTATAATTTCTAGAATAGAAAGTATAAGCTAATGCGAATACATAGTTTTCATAATACCTATATCGTTCACATTTATTCTTGTGGGTAAAATAAACCAGGTAAGCAACGATCAAGCTAACGTAAGAGACAAGAAGATTTTGTTTGAGTTCGACAAAGATACTTGTTACTCGTTAAGATGGGGCGGAAATTGGGTCAAGATCCTTTAATGCTATTCGCGATAAAGCCGCCTTCAGATGTTTCTGACCCTGTTTTCTTGGAGGTAAATCAACGTGCTTATATTGTTGCTGTCTTACGTATATTAAATTATGTGTTTATATTGACGTTTGAAAGGTCTTTTGGTTGCAATACATTTTCAACCTGTAATTAATCCTCTTATGAATATGCACCGCAACCGTAATTTGGTGTGAGGAGAACTATGTGACATAATTTTGAGTAATTTTTATGCATATGAATAAACATACATTTATTACGGCCGGACGGCCTGTTTAGCCTAGTTGGTAGTGACTCTGCCTCCGAAGCTAGAGGTCCCGGGTTCGAATCCCGGCCAGGGCATTTATTTGTGCATTTATCACGGATATTTGTTCTCGGGTCTTGGATGTTTTCTATGTATTTAAGTATGTATTGTACTATATAAGTATGTATATCGTCGTCTAGTACCCATAGTACAAGCTTTGCTTAGTTTGGGACTAGGTCGATTTGTGTGAGATTGTCCCCCAATATTATTATTATTTACCCTGCTCCTACCTCCTAGCGTTATTCCATGTACAGTTGCATCCTGAAGGATGCCCGGGGTCCGCTACCTAGGCTTGGTCCTGTAATATACATTTATTTACGTGCCATGAATGTATGTATTATTATATATACATATAGACCACCGGGGGATGGGCAGCAGCATCCCTGGAGTGCCGTGGAGATACTGCTATCGCCAACCCGCATGCCAAGCGTGACGATTACGGCATATACCCCCTGTGAATTTGGGGGAGGCCCATGTCCAGCAGTGGACGTCCTTTGGCTGATATGGTGGTGGTGGTGGAATGTATATACAATAATACGTAACCAAAATAACCTAAATAAAATTAAAACTAACTTAAATCTAAAATAGGCCCTTAAGGCATTGTACCGAGGTACTGGCGGCATCTCCTCGCTGTATCGCAATGCTGATACGTTGTGCAAGGAAGTCGCCAGCTCTGTGGTCAGCAGTTATGTCAACCAGACGCTTCGTAATTTCTGCAAATAACTTACTGTACGCGCTGGGCACGATATATAATTATTAAAACTTAATATACAAATAATATATGCGAAAAGTGGTTGACTACTTTCTTGGTGGATTATCCGTTCCCAAAGGTTTATACTTGAGCAACCTTCTGCCCTTATCAATCACATTTATTATTATCCATAGATATGCTTTTGAGCTCGACTGCATCGCATTAAACTGTCTTTTACCTAAACGTCGTAAAACATACCTTTTCACTCTTGCTATTAAAAAATCTCGAATGAGGGATCAAAGCATTACTTTTCTTCCCTCATTTGAGGGCAACAATGACTTTTCCGCATTGAAAGTGAGAAAAGCAGTATGTTTTATTCGGTAGCAGAATTATTTGTAAGACATTGTACACATGTTTTTAGCAGAGGTCTGATAGGCGGTGTGAAAAGATATATTGTGTCACACGGCAGCAAAATAATTTCCAAGCTTCCTTCCTTCCTCGCTACGCTCGAGATTCTACATTGGAATCTTTCGTTTCATTCAGGTTCAATATACCGCTCTCGTTGTAAATATATCACTTTGCTTTCTTGAGAAACAATCTACTAAATTTGATCTATAGATAAAAAAAATACTTAATCAACAGCTACTGTCTAAATCAGCTTTACCTGTCTAATAAAATAACTGCATCTTAAGAGGCCTTACTAATTTAAAAATGTTTTGAACTCGAATGACAACAGTATTGATAATTTTAATAAACCAGGTTAAAGGATGCGATGATTTATTTATGATTATTTTTAGATGTAACATAACCATCTTGTATTATTATATTCAGTGATCGTACATTTTGTAGCGTTTTCGGTGCAGCGTAGTGGTGTTAACGGAGTTGCTGTGGACAAATACAATTTCGGTTAATTAATGTTAATATTAACGTTATAAACGCTAATGAATAATTAGAATTTAAATCATTTATCCCAATTCCGTTAACACCACTACGCTGCACCGAAAATGCTGCAAAAGTTACGATCACTGATTAATAATCAGTGATTATACAGGGTGGCACATAAGACGTAATACAAAATAACTAATTTAGGTTCGGTTAATGACAAAGAACATTATTCACTACATCATTACTTAAAATTCATCTGAATAACTTTTTCTAATTTTCTAACAAAATAATTTAATGAATTCCTGTAAGTTTGGTCACCCTATGGACGTTTGGTGACTTCATGTGACGTCATGTTAGTCATACTTAGGTACATGTCACATTATCTAACGTAATATCTGTGTGTCAAGTAGTCAGTCGCAAGAAGTAATTTCTGATATCAATACACAAGTGAAACTTTTGATAAAACAAATCAAATCATTTATTTACAAGCATGCAGTATTTTATTAAAATGTAAACGTATTTCAACAAGTGCTCAAAATGATCACCGCCTTCCGCAACGCAAAGCTCTGCACGACCTCGGATGTTCCTCTGAACTCTACCAAGTATAAATTCGTTGGCTTTCAGGACTTCAAATGCTTGTACAATTTTTTGGCGGAGTTCTGCGACCGTATTTGATTGTCGTTTATAAACTTGCCTTTTAACTTCACTCCACAAAAAAAAACCAGCGGCGTTAGATCTGGATTACGAGGTGGCCATACTACAGGACCGTTACGCCCTATTCAACGCCCGGGGAACTCTTGGTGAAGGTACCTTCGAACCCGCAGAGAAAAATTAGCTGGAGCTCCGTCTTGCTGATATTACAGATTTTGAACATTTTCCACTGGTATGTGTTGTATCAGCATTGGCAAAATGTTTTTGAAAAAGTCTTCGTAATTTTCTCCGTTAAGGTAACCTTCAATAAAATAAGGTCCTATTACATAATTATCGAGGATATCCGCCCAAACATTAAGTGAGAATCTGGTTTGAAAGGAATGTCTTCGCGTCACATGCGGATTGACATCGCTCCACCAATGTTCATTGTGTGTGTTAAATAAACCTATTCTTGTAAATGTAGCTTCGTCTGACCACAAAATGTTATGATTCAGTTTTTGCAACAGCCACCTACAAAACCGTGTTCTTTTGGGATAATTGGCTAAAACAATATCTTGCACCCGTTGAAAATGAAAAGGGTGCATTTTTTCCGATTGTCATAGTCTCCTAATAAAAACTTGGGTTGTTCCGAATCGTGCCGCTGCTTCTGGGGAGCTTGCTTCAGGATTACGGATAAAATACCTAAGTACTCGTGTTCGAAACTGTTCTGTGTATCTTGGTTGCCGGCCTCTGCCTTAAGCATGAATTGGAATTGCGAATTGCCCATACTCCCTCAAATTTTGCACACAGTCGTTTATCAATTGCCGTGCGGGGATCGGACAATCTGGGTAGATTTCGTGAAAAAGAGCTTGCCTTGCGTCTGAATCGTACTCCGCGACGTAAAATAAAATTCTACCATTACATACATAATCGTTGAATGTTTGTGAATGGATAAGGCGGTGGCATTATTACTTAACCAATCTTTAAATTTTTCCAATCCCAAATGAAACTGATTAATCAATATTTTCTTGTTATGACAAGTAACTTCAACGATGCGTCATTTATTTTTAAATTATCAGTCTTGATGATAAAGAAGGTGAGTATTTACTACAAAAAAGTTTCAACCTATTTGTTCTACACAAAGTAGTTAGGGTAACCATGATGGGGACAAAAATAACGGAAATTATTAAAACAATGGTACAACGATTGCGATTGTTTAAACAACACGGAACATAGTTTGGAGTAGCAGTAGCAGTCGTTAAGCCAAGTTAGAGGCCTTCGGGCGGCTTGAGAACTTCTAACAGTCAAGTTGCCCACTCGCTTGACAAAGGGGGGTCGAAGTTGCACCACGTCCGTAGGGAGTACCCACCGTTACTTTACACGTGACCCCTGGGTGGTGCTAAAAGTGCAACGAAAACTGGCAACCGTACTTGTCTTCTCGAAGATCTCACGGTTCGTAAATAAATGCCATATGATTAAATAAATAAAGTAACAAAGAAAAAAGTACACGATACTTTTTAACTGATAGGACCCTTATAGGCAGGGCAACTTGGATGCATTCTACTTAGATTGGCGCCAACCACAAGATTACTCAGGGGACTTCCTGGCCTGGCTGAGATTGTTTTGTTATCGAAAGCTACAATAGACTACGATGTCCAGACATGGTCTGTTTACCATCATTTGCCACCGTTGTAGTATAATAAAGGATGCCTTTGGTTTGACAATGGAACTTTTTTTCCGTAATCTGTGTTTAATATTCTCTAACAACAATATTATGGAAAATATATCGCTGATTTAAATTAGCTATATTCTCAGCAAACATTTTTGATAGGAAGGGAGACTTTCGATAAGAACTTGGCAAATTAATGCTAATCTCTACAAATATTTATGGCGGTGAATGCTATTCCGTTTTGCTTTGAAATTTAGACCTAACGTGCGCGGATCAAAGTTGATATTTCAGTAGCGTAGTTATACAAGATACGAGTTAGCGAAAGTGAATATTAACGATATTGGTATCATCTGTGCGGAGTTCCGTTTAGATTAAAGCTGTCGGAATAAAATTTGCTTGATTTTATCGAAAGTTGCTGCATCTAACTACATCTATAAATACAGTACAGTACAAATTGAATATTTATTTGTTTAATAAATAAATACTAATTAAATAAATAAACTATGGCAGACAACAGGTTTTATCGTTTAAGTGCCATATTTTTCAGACAACAAAGAATAGGCATCGCCATTCAACGGGGGTTTACAGCAGGCACAGTTCCGCAGGGAACAGACTCGGGGACCTAACCTAGATATGTTTTAGTAGGTATGTAGAGTGCAGTTTAATTTTAATGTTAGTATTTAAATTTAGTTCTAAGTTATCACCATCATTATCCTACCGTTATCCCAGTACAGTTGCATCCTGAAGGATGCCCGGGGTCGCTAATTATCTAATCCCAAGAATTGTAATTGTGTCTGACCTTCCAACCCAAGGGGGAAACTAGACCTCATTGGCATTAGGCTTGTCAAGTAAGTGGGCAACTTGACTGCTAGAAATTCGCAAGTCGCCCGAAGGCCTCTAACTTGGCTTAACGACTGCTATCATAGATAGCAGCCGGGAGCAACGGCTTAACGTGCCTTCCAAAGCACGGGAGCGCTTAGTTAGAAACCACTCAAAGTGGTCACCTATCCAAGGACTGACCCCGTCCGACATTGCTTTACTTTAATATAGGTGTTACAGTTTGATAAAACGTGCCTTACCAGAAGTTATAAAAAATGCCACCAAATTGGTGTTTCAAATTCTATTTCGGATCATTAGTCCAACGTTTTGCTTTTGAGACCTCTCTTGGAAAAACATACCTCAAATATGTTTTGGGTTAACGGAATACTGGCAGTATAACTATACTTGCGTAATAGAATCATGCGCAGAGGCAGGGCAGTACGGTTTTCGTATCGCTCAATTCCGCGCATCCCGCGCCAATCAAGAAGCACTCATTTGAACGTCGGCGCGCAGTAAAGAAGCTGTACTGGCTCGACTGTTAATTAACAGGTTTCTGATATCGCGCCGCCTCGATCCATGCCGAGAAATCAGGAAAGTCACGTTAAGTTTTTAACGCACTTTTGAGTATTGAGATCTGCGGCATGCACAAAGCGTATTTACGTTAATAAGAATAATATGGTATGGCCAAATGCTTTCTCCATGAGAACAATAAAGGCCTCAGAAACTATCAGAAGAACTATTATCCCGGCTTCAGAACCAGCATCATTGTACCATTAACTAGCTGACGTTTCTCGAAGTTTCGAATAATCAATTATTCAGCCGCTTTGTTGTTCCGATATAATCCAGTAGAGCATTGTAATGTTCGCCCGGCGTGTAATATTCAGGGCTTAATATTTAGTCACCCTGAAAAGGGTGCCGAAGGATCGGGTTTTCGTCCAACGACCTGGATGTTTTGTGGTGGTCGGGAAACGTAAAAATGACTGCCTTTGTACCTGAGGTATTAAGGTGGAATGTGAAACTAGGAAAAGAGCACAGCTTGGTCAAATTTCTATCGAAGTTTTTTGTTGTTGATATCCTGTAGTAAATACCAAAAAAAGGAACACAGAAAACTTACTTTTCTACTTTAAATTATTTTACGAGTGTACTCGAATTTTGTACGAAATATTGCCAAATTCAGAAATTCAGTACTGCCAGATTCGAATAGCATTCTGGCTTACGCGGCCAATGCCCCTAACCATCTGAGCTAGAATCGTTCAACATAGTTCAGTAGTGACTTTTTTCTACTTTTCTCTTTTCTTATTTTTTTGTGATACCTATCACGAGACTAACCATACCGTCTATCTCATTATTACAAACAATTTAAATCAAAAGAAACATGCCTTCACAGGACCTGTGTAATGACGATACAAAAAATATCATCAGAGTTCGAGACAAAAGAGGAAATTGGTTCAATTTTCCTCCGTCTATAAACGAAACGAACAATGTCTTGTTAATAAGACCTCCGGCAGATGACGTTTCCGAATCTGGAAAGTAAACGAGGCTATTTGATCGAGGCCTCGTAAGCATGAGAATAAATAAGTACTTTATAAGTATTGACGTACGAACTCAGAAGTTTACGTGTCAGACGTTGGCAAAGTCAGACCGAGCTCAAATGCGGACTTTGCTAGGACCTACTGCGCGTGGCCGTATTCGTGTTGTGGTTATTTAGTTATGTACTTAATAGATTAGATTAGAAGCATTTATTTCATAATGAGAGTGTTATTGGATAGAGATGCGAAGGGGTCTAGTTTTACCTTATAAATTTATAAACGAACAATTATGAATGCTTCCCATTGTTCACATGTCGCCTTTTCTTACTCAAACATAGTTAAAAGTTACCCGGGGACTGTTATTTTGTTTTAATTCCAAACAGGCAGAACCTATCCAAAGTCCTCATAACCGTGATAAAATTATTATGAATCGCTAACCATTGAGTCACTCCGCTTGTATATTTTTTTTATTATTTTACTTTTTTATGTGTTATACGAGTACTTTACGCCCGGCATACTTAATGTCACATCACACACACGTCCAAGCACTCACATGCACATACACACAAACACACAATTTAGCCATCTACAACTAGCCATATTTATAAGTTATCTATATCTTGCTCTCTCTGTATCTACACTTGTATAGATACGTATTAGGTTAAATTAAAGGGTTAAAACACAGGGTTTCCTAGCTCAGGACACGGGGTCGTGATTTATATTGTAATGTTGTCGTTATAAAGTAAACTTTATAATTATTTTTTTAATCTTGACCAAGGACAAAAATAAATTGACATTATAGTAAATTGATTAATAACTACAACTTAGAAAAGTTTCAAAGCTTAATATCTCAAAAACGGCTGAACTGATTTTCATAAAACATGGCTAAGAACACTCGGGATAAAATTATCTATGACACAAAAAGAAACTAAATGAAAATCGGTTCATCCGATTGAGAGCTACACCACAGACCGATCCACAGATACACAGACACACAGATACACAGATACACAGACACACAGATACACAGACACACAGATACACAGACACACAGATACACAGACAGACACGTTAAACTTTTTGCGTCGGGGGTTAAAAATAAATGAAATGGTTATCCAGAATATATCATCCTGTCACTTGTTTTGTATTTATTATAACATCGTATTTACAGCAGAAACCACGTTGTACCAATTATTTTAGTATTATTGTCACAAATACGAATACATTATGAAATACAATAACATTGATGCAAATAGCAAAGAAATAGCGTGTAAATAGGTACATTTTATAGACATATTCATCCTTTATTGGTAATAACACATAACAGGTCAAAATATACTTACTAATCTATATTAATATTAGTATAGATTAAAGCTTAATAAAACATATCTATACTAATATAATCTATAATAATATAGTTTGTTTGTTTGTTTCAACGCGCTAATCTCAGGAACTACTGGTTCGAATTGAAAAATTCTTTTTGAGTTGAATAGTTCATTTATCGAGGAAGGCTTTAGGCTATATAACATCACGCTGCGACCAACAGGAGCGAAAAAGCGGACGAAGTCGCGGGAAACAGCTAGTACTTAATAAAATTCTAAATAAAAATTAAGCGGGATTCGTTGCTTCTAAACAATCATATTTCTTATTACGGGAATCGGATATTCTTCGTTCAATATTCCCTTTCTAAATCGGTAACAGTTAGTATATCTTCCAATGCCCATACAACATTAGCATATTGATTTGATTTGCAGTGAAGCAATAACATTTTTGATTGAGGAGTTGGAGAGTATAATGAAATTGAATGAATACATTTTGTAGAAGTTAACGTAATAAATACTTTGAGGCAACTAGAATACAAGGTACATGGTTCTAAGGAATAAGATATTGCACGTTTTATGTTGTTCCATTTTCTTTGATAAATGGCACATAAAGACCTACTTTTTACCTGCCTATATAACAATAAAGGTAATACTCGTACCGATAGGAATTTATTACCTTAAGCTGCTATGTAATATTGCCAGAGAAATTGCCTAGTTATTGTAATCTAGGCGATTGATACTCCACATTAATAGTTATTGTCTATTCGAGAACATAATAATATATGCATACCTATTGAAGGCTAGTTATTTCATCATATTTTGCTCCCGAAGGTAGAAATAGCAGATTCTATTATAATAACTTGTAATATAATGTTGGTAAATGGCACAGTAAGCCGGATTTGACAAAATGAGGTACTTACAAAATTTTCGACGTAAAACAAAATGCTTTTATTTTTTGATCATGAATCATGATAATACCTAGGTACAATATTCTCTGTACTGCGCCTTTCAGTTTTAATAAGCACGTTAGTTTGGCGTAAGATTAAGGCCGCTTCCAAGGCTGCTGCCTTGACTCTATTCCAGGCTATTATTTCAAGCTTATTTTTTTATTAGGCTAACCACTGTCGACAGTAATCCAGGACTGCATCCTCACATATTTCGGACACCTATAACGACTTTCTTTGGATAACCTGGAGGGCATAATCTTGGCGGGAAAAGTCGAGGGCCAGAGGTGCCGAGGCAGAGTAGGCAGACCTACCTCTAGAAACGGAGCATCGAAATCAGTGCATCCCTGCAACTGCCTAAATACCTACATCTGCACGAGACCATGCATAAGGTGGGTGATATGCCTATGGAAGAGTCTGGTCAGCAAGAATAAGACATGATGTCACGATCCTTAGAATTGAGGGAACGACTGATTATGCCACTGTTAATAACTAATACCTGTTGTTGAAGTCATCGTCCGGTATCGGAATATAAATATCAGTCGTTCACTATGTTGGTTTTGACTTTGGCAATTTGAATCGTAAACAGTAAAGAGGTGTTGCCATGTGCAACTGAATTATTATAGAAATGTCGTTGTTTTGCGTGAACAGTTAGAGAAGTTAGGCAAGGGCCATAAAATTTGCACCAGCTTAATATCTTTCTATTAAAGTCAAAGTCAAAGTCAAAATATTCTTTATTCAAATAGGCCTAGCAACAAGCACTTTCGAATCGTCAGTTATAACATGTATTAACATATATATTAATTAATTATTTAGAGCAATTTATTGATGCTATTATTATTCTTCAAAATAAATATTGTTGTTGTAGACATGTCAAAGTAAGAAATTATTTTGTAGTAAAATTCACAATAGGATCGTCAAAAAATAAATAATAATAATAATAGAAAAATATATAAAAAATAGAAATCTAGACAGTTTCTAGAATAAAATCAAAATATCAAAAAAAAAGATCATATTAATATCTAACGCCATAATGATTAATTCATTAATATTTCAGTCACAATTAATCCCACGGTGTTTTATCATTCATGTAGTCATGTGTGCTATAATATGCTTTCGATATGAGTTGACGCTTTACATAATTTTTAAATTTATTAATAGATAATTCAGTTACATTTCTTGGAAGCTTATTATAAAACTTCACACCATTACCCATGAATGATTTTCTAATTTTCTGTAGGCGAGTGGTGGGCACCGCGAGTTTGTGTTTATTTCGAGTATTAATATTATGTATGTCACAGTTCTTCCTGAAATTTACAATGTTTTTATGTACATACACAATATTATCATAGATGTATTGACAATGCAATGTCATGACATTAATGTTCTTGAACTTATCTCTAAGTGAGTCTCTATGGTTCATTTTATATATTGCTCGAATAGCCCTCTTCTGCAGAACAAAAATGGTATTAATATCTGAAGCACTGCCCCATAGTAAAATACCATACGACATAATACTGTGGAAGTAACTAAAATATACTAATCGAGCTGTCTTCACGTCTGTCAGTTGGCGGATCTTGCTCACGGCAAAAGCTGCAGAACTCAGTCTATTCGAGAGATTAGCAATATGGGGACCCCATTGGAGTTTGGAATCTAATGTTAATCCAAGAAAAACTGTACTATCCACTAGTTCCAATTCCTCATCTTTCACAATGACACTTGTTTGATTGTGCTTAACGTTAGTCGTGACAAACTTGATACATTTGGTCTTTTTCTCATTTAACAATAAATTGTTGACATTGAACCAATTAACTACTTTAGAAATAGCATTGTTTATATCTATATTAGCTTGTTGCTGTCGTTTGACTTTGAATATAAGAGAGGTATCGTCTGCAAACAATACTATATCATGGTGGGTCTTTACGAGGTATGGAGGTATTAATTTCAATTTATACTTTTTTGTGCTATTTTATGAGTTATTATTCATTGTTGTGAATTATTCCTTTGCAGCATGTTATAGTTACTCTTTTTTTTACATGCATTATTCTTTGCATATGCAAATTGCCAGAGTATAATAATTGTCTCCATCGCAGTTACCAAATAATTTCTCTAAAGCAATTCATATAACAAGGTAAATCTTTCCGCCCAATTTCGCGTTAAAATGTTCAAAATGTTTAAAAAACCTCAGGAATTAACTTTGGAGAAAGGGATTTTTGGGGAAATGTGGAAACAACGGCTACCTATTCTATTTGCACTTATTTTGTATTGATATTTTCTTCTTACAGTCAGAAATATTCAACTGCGCTTGATGGTCAATTGGCATTAGTTTATTTTGAGCTACAAAACATTCAACGTCTATTGTATAATGCCTCCTACACAAAGTTAAGATGCATAAAAGTTCGACAGATCTCAAATAAAGTGCGGATATTTTTACTCACTTTGATCCATATTTTTAGGTCACTGCCTTACCTTTTTTGTTTGGTTTCATAAGAAATGATGTCATTTTTGTCGATCCATCTCTAGTCTTGTCACAGTTGTGAACATTATGACTTATGACATGAGGTAATGAACTCACAAAATGTGACTCATGCCCGGTCAAGTCTCCTGTTTTGTATCTATTATTGTAATTTGGAATAAAGAGCTGCGGAATTACATAGATTTAAATTCGGGACTTAATTGTGGACATTGCCAAATCTAAAAACTATAGTACATTCTTGCAGAGGTCGTAAACGGGATGACGCGAAGAGGAGTCCATCGGAAGATACGCGTGCATGAATTCCGCCAAGGTATTAATAGTACTTTTCTCCAATAATGCAAGGAAATAAAATTATTATGATAAAATAACCATATAAATGTCAAAACATAGTTCGCCTTACCCGCCCTACATATTTTTACAAGGACACGGCATGACTCATAATGCCACTAACAATCAAAATAATAATTCTAGTTGAAAAAAATAAAACAAATAACAAATTTAAATGTAATATGTATTTAAAATGAGAAAAATTAAACGGTATTTAAATATTCACGTATTTTAGTTACATTGAATTGGATTTCGTATTTTTACAATTTGAAACTATTTGAGACATTTTTAAAACCGTCACCAAAAGTTAGTTTAGTCTATGGCAATTATAAAAGTTAAGAAAACGAGGGAAAACTTTAATCGTATTGGCTGCTTGCAGTGACACTTCCTAGTCAAAAAAATATTTTTAAAAGGTAAAAACAATACAATAATGGAATTTCATATCGCTTTCCAGCCGCTACGGTAAGACAATAATGAATTTTACAGTACACATGGTGCTGCATTACCGCACGAGTGCGGTAATCAGCAGATTACGTGCATATAACGAAACTTTAAAGAGCCATATGTACTGTAAAACGTTGTAGGATACACGTGCGAACAGGTAATTCGCAACTCGTGTCGACTTAAAACACTCCCTTCGGACGTGTTTCAATTTATCATCACTCGTTGCGAATTTCCTGTTCTTTGCACTTGTATCGTAATGAACTATTAACTTTAAAAAATTTGCGCTAGTCAATAACGAAAAACTTCACGGTCTATTTTTGCGACAGTTAGTTCAATGACAAAGGACACGAGATAAAGCAATGTCCTAGGGATGTCCTTTTCTGTCTTTTAATTCAGTTAGAATCACGGCCTTTAACTTTGAGCTAGCGACTTCAACAAACAGGATTAATAAAATATTGTTTTGGTAAAACTTATTTACGATTCAGAAATATACGAGCAGACAACTTGGATTTTTGCTTGTTTGGAATTATTCATCTTAATGGATTTGATTTCAAAGTTTGACTTGGCGGCAAATTTGGATGAAACAGGATTAAGAGAAGACGTCTAACCAGGTTAATCATAGGTAAATATTTGAAATAATGAACTTACTTTAAATTTTAAACAGCAGAAGGGAAGACTCTTTACGAAAACTTGAAAACGGCTAAACTGATCATGTCCGCTATAGTTTTAGTTGAAAGTCTTTATTAAGCTTTACTTTCATGATTTTTGGACCCAGAGTTCAAAAGTCACACACATTTTTTTGTTGAGTATGAGTATTATTTTTAACGCCGTAAACTTGCAAGTTCTAACAGTGGCACTAGAATGAAATTTAATTTGCCCCTTTTGGGAACATGCGGACTTTATTTATTTTGTATGATATTTAAAGTTAAAGAATGCTTTGTTATTGGATTTTTTTTCTTTTTTATATGATGAAACGCAGTAAAAATACCCTATTGTCCATTTTCAAAACTACAATTGCTAAGGGTAGCATGAATACGCTGACAAGTACTAAATTTGTCTTCTTCGCTCACTAGTGGTCCCTCGATGTCGTGCTCTTCGCACGCACATACGTTCTATAAATCATAAACCAGAAAACTGATGATAATAATAAGAAAGCACACTACACATATAATATAAATCAGCAAACTTCTTAGTATGATCGTGATGTGATTGTGTTGTTAATAACGATCACTTGAGTAAAAAAACCATAGATAAAGAACTGATTAAGAAAGATAACTTGATTTTTTTATGGAGCCGACGTTTCCAAATAAGTGTTTGAAAGTCAGCAAAATTTTTCATTATACAGAATGTTTTTATTGAATTCCGTTAATTGCGAGAGTACAATCCAGAGATGAAATAAAGTAATCTTCTCTAAGACATATTCGTACCATTTCAAGAATTCATTTTCGTTAATTAACACCCTTTAGTATAGTATAAAAGATCCTTTACAATTTAACAATGTTAACGTGCGTGTCATTCGAATTCCGAATTGTCATACTTGACATTAACTTTTGTTTAAATCCATGTTAACTCTTAAGGCCGTTTTTCATTCACCCTTAGTAATATAATTAATTATTTTGAAATAAAATGGAAAAAATATTTTTTTCTCAAATTTTGAAATACTAAATATGATAGGTACGTTGTTTCTATGACCATACAAGTCTATATGCTTGATAATACGGAAATCAATAAAAAGTAACTGTATTACGAGTATATATATATGTGTTTTTGTCGCTTTCCCAAATCAAATAATATTTGCTAAAATACTGTTGAAATGAAGCCAATTAGGTCTTGTCAGTCTTAAATAAAATTTTATGTCATCTGCCTAACGTTTAAGTAATACTGGCGTGAGTTCATATATGTATGTACCTATGTAACATGAGACGTGATGAAGAATTCCTAGCTTACGCCTCAAAGAGCAAGACGACCTCTCGTTTTATTTACAAAATAACGCCGGCAAACGTCAAAGAACAGTAATTATATTAATTAAACTGGTTTTAATTATAATTACTGTCACTCTTAGGCCCGGTTTTATAACCGTCCGTTTGTTTATTTTTGGGTCTACAGGAATTTGGTCTATGGAACGTGATTTGCGTTCTTTCAGTCAAATGTTACTGCCGAAAGTAACCAATGGTTGAACACTGTTTACGAGTATGTTTGCTAAAGGTTGTAGTAGACATTAGCTGTTAATAAGACTTTTTGCTCTTTTTCCTTTGTATACAATATTTACGCATTGAAAGGTATAATTTTTTTTTCAAGTTTGGAACTATTAACGTCTGACTAGTTGACAGTTGACAAACCGAATGATAGAACCATAGACAATCAGGTTAGCTACATATAATTTTAAGTGAAGAAAGTGGTAGGATTTTATTATTTATTAAATATTACGTCTTATTTGCGGCAATACCGTGGTTTCGTAGCTGCTGACAATTATTATAAATATTGAGAGATAATCTTACACAAATCGACCTAGACGACGATATACAATATATGAACACTAACATAGATAAATACATACTTAAAACTTAAATACACGGAAAACATCCAAGGCTCAGAAACAAATATTCCTGCTCATTACACAAATAATGCCCTGACTGGGATTCGAACTCGGATCCTCCGGTTTCGTAGGTATAGTCACTACTAACGGAGCCAAAGTGGTCGTCGATATAAAATGTGTGCCGGTAAAAATAACAAAAATATGGCCAACTATTCGTCAAGGCTTAATTTACTATCGATTTGGTCTAAGCTTTATAAAACCGGGCCTAAGTATTTAGTGCGCCATTGAAGTCACGGCTGTCCTTTCACGAGTGAATGGGAATAATTAAATTGTGTGAAATTGAATGAAAATAGGATAAACTTGCTCGCTGTGAGTTCGGCGGATTAGATGGGTGGGGCCAAGAAAAAGTTGATAAAAGTGCCATTATGTACAATCAGCATCAAAATTAGCTACGCATTTAAAGGTGTCACAATATTATTCCCTTAAAATAAAGAGTTTTGAATTTTTTTATGCGTAGCTACTTTTAATGCTGACTGTACATACATACTAAGGTTTTTCTAATACTACGACGGTAGCCAATAATTATACGGCTCCTGATAGTAAGCAGACCCCTGCCTGCAGAAGCCTGCCTGCAGAAGAATCGCAAGTGCTTTGAGACTCAGTATTGTTTAAAGATTCGTTGCATCGACAGCGAGAGACAAATGCAAGTTGCCTACTCTCAAAACAGCGCATCTTTGGGAGGGGGTATGTTGGGAAAAGCGGTCCAATAATGTCAATGCAAACGAAGTTTAATTCTTACAATACACTATACAATACAGTAGAGATACTCTTTATTGCACACCTTACACAAAGTAAACAGTTACAAACAGAAACATAACAGCAATATGTTGGTTGAAGTACACAATAAGCGGTCTTATCGCTAAAGAGCAATCTCTTCTAGACGAGCGTTTGATAGCGCAAAAAGAGAAAGTAATATAATGCAGTACGTGGTGCAAAGATAAATATGAAACTGACGCAAAATAATTTATAATATACATATTTATATACTCTTTCGTTGCCTTTTTTCTTATTTGAACTTAAACTAATAAAAGGCAGAAGTTTATGGCTTAGTATATCCGTGGCTCTTTATTAACTACCACGTTTTAATTAATATTTTGTTTTCGGAAAGACTGGCTGACAAGCCTTTTGATCATAAGGTCCCCAAAATGCTCGAATCATTTCCACGCTTCACATCATGGAAGAACTGCATAATCAGCAGCACATTTCCTGGCCCCAAATCGTTATATTCAAAATGGGTAGGTTGATATATTTTGTTTCTATCGAGATGAGGCTGTATAATTTTGTTACTCAACTGCGTCAAAGGATCTTACGGAACCAATTAATTTGTGAGATTTCTGTTCTGTTTAACCCCACTGACGTTCGCCCGCGTCTCCGATGATTCACAATTTTCATATAAAATATCTTAACCGGGATTTCACGTGTATTTTCGGACATCTTTCTTATCTCAGGTGGAGCTTATATTAGCGCTCTTTCGGTCTTATCCTAGTGTTTAGGTACGATGTTTGTTTAGGCAGTTCAAGTATTGTTTGAAGTTGAATTAGCGTTATGTTTTGATACCTTTTAGTTATTTTTTTCGAATGTTTCGAGAAAAAATGTGTTTAGAAAAATAGTAGGGATAACATTAGAAACGATTTTTATCGTCTCAATATCTATCTGATATTGACATAAGATCCCACCAAAAATATTTTCATGTAAAATGTTGCCAAGACGAGACTCGTGTAGAGATCAGCCCGGCTAGTATGATAGCTTATACCGTCACGTTATATCGCCAAAATGTACTCAAACGTCACATAAAACGTGGCGGTATAAGCTATCATACTAGCCGGATTGATCTTATGTAGAGCCAAGCTTCTAACAAACGAAAAAAAAAATAACTTAACATATACCTAGTTAAACGCTAAAAATATCAATAATAACAAATACGGAACCCTAATTATAAAAAGAACACCCCATCCCGTAGGTCTACCTGTGGCATGGTACCCAGAACGCAGGCCGCGTTACCGCTCTGAACGGCCAGTAAATCCTCTGCGAGAGGTAAGCGCCAGCCCTGGGGTCACCCGAAGCGTCAGCCGACCAGGGACCCAATATCTCTACCGCAAGCGCCGCAAAGTCATAATTACTCAATAAGGAAGAGTATTTGCGGCGCTTAAGCACTTGGGTCTGGTCAGCTGCAGCTCCGGCCTGGGAGCGAGTTGCCTGGATGTGGGACTGCGCACAGGTACACATGTGGCATCCCACACCAGGGCCCTCCTTTACTTCCACGGCACCAACGTGACATCGACGGCACGCTTACCATCGTCTCTAGCCATACCCGCTGGCTCCAGGGTCGTGAGTACAGAGACGGTGGCAAGCGAGCGGCGGACGAAGTCATTGGTGGTGCCGTGGCGGTATAAACGACGTCTACATTCTTGCCGCAGGTACAAGTATGGGGAACGCAGATTTTGGATCCAAGTCTCAGGCATATTCCAATCCTTAAAGTGCTTGGATCCATAACCGTTCTCCTATTTGACGGGAAGGGAGGGCATGCAACCAATGCCCTGACTCGCTTGCCGAAGCGGCCAAAATATGAGCCTGGTCAGCGTCGTCCGGACTGTTATTAAACTTAAAAAAAATACCGTAACAATTAGGACTTGCACCAGATTTAATATGACCTGGCTTGTGTTTTCCATACGCACACCTACCCTGTTATATAGTCAGCATCATAAGTAGATACGCATTTGAAAAGTTCAAGTGTATATTATAAGTGCTTTTGACACCTTCAAATGCGTGGCTACTTTTGACGGCGACTGTACTATTGCAACTCTTTTTAGACGGTTGCAAATGTACATACATAAACTATAATAATACCTAGGTAGGTACTACCTACATTGATGGAAATACTATTCAAAGACAGTTCAAGCGACGAGAGTATGATTTTATTCGTTCCATATTTAAATAGAACCTCCACTTTTGTAAAAGAATCACAAGCAATTACAAATGATATCTGTCTAAAAAGGCCTTCCTATGTCTGAAGAGGCAATATCAAAAACGTTTATCCGACTTATTACAATTCACAAAACCCTAAGCTGGCTTGTGTTTTCCATACGCACACCTACCCTGTTATATAGTCAGCATCATAAGTAGATACGCATTTGAAAAGTCCAAGTGTATATTATAAGTGCTTTTGACACCTTCAAATGCGTGGCTACTTTTGACGGCGACTGTACTATTGCAACTCTTTTTAGACGGTTGCAAATGTACATACATAAACTATAATAATACCTAGGTAGGTACTACCTACATTGATGGAAATACTATTCAAAGACAGTTCAAGCGACGAGAGTATGATTTTATTCGTTCCATATTTAAATAGAACCTCCACTTTTGTAAAAGAATCACAAGCAATTACAAATGATATCTGTCTAAAAAGGCCTTCCTATGTCTGAAGAGGCAATATCAAAAACGTTTATCCGACTTATTACAATTCACAAAACCCTAAGGTTTTCATTTTTTGTGCTCTAGGATTCCTAATATTGCCAAGCGAGCTTAAATAAAAAGCATTATGAAAAACCAAACATTATTTACCTTAATCTTACATTTCTTTGAAACCCCAATATATATCAAGAAGCAAGGTCTCTCATTCTGCTAAAAGACGTGCAACCCCAAGAAGGATCGAAATGTGGGACAAAATTATTTAGCTTCTTACTCATTTTGATAGACATTCAGGATCGTTTTATTTTTTAACCCCGACGCGGAATGCAAAATAATAGTATTACATACATACATATATACATAAACTCACGCCGTTATCCCATGGGGTAGGCCTTTGCCAATCCAAGCATGGTTGACCATGCTTGGATTATATTAAATGAATTACAAGAAAAACTATCGCTGCTTAGGACTTTAAGTTTACGAGTAATACGCGAATTTAAAAAATGTACTTTGAAAAACTTATGTGCAATTTCTATTGATTACTTAGATGTTGTTAATTTTGTCAAATATAGAGTAAATATAAGTTTTTGGCGTTGTAATTCGGCATAATGTTACGTGTGGACAGCAACGTAATCCTACATTACATGTGGCCCGACACGCACTTGGCCTCTTTCAGTATGGAAAATGATTTAGATCTACATTACGATCGCTTAAAACGTTACGTAATCACCCCTCTATGCACATCATGGTCAACCAATTTGATTTCGGAGATAGAGCAGCTTTCATATTGATTTTCACTGTGACAAGGTACAAAGTGGCCCCAAGATCGAATTGGTTTACCTTGCATAGACTAATAACGATATGGAACTTGTTAACAAGACCTTCATAACGCCTATAAAAACACCTAAATCTTACCTACAATGGAAACCCTTTCAGAAATTGCCAAACACGCCATAATCCATCGGTATTATTAATTCCGATAAGTTATTCCAGGTATTTGCCAGGCTGAGGCCGCCAACAGTAAGCCGCCTACAAGTTCGGTAAGCCCTTTTGTACACATGACCCGGAGTTTAACCCTTGACTTATACTGACGTCTGAGATTGCGCCCCATCAATAGGGCGTAGAACAAGTATTAACGTGTGTATTGGGGAAATGTTTACAAGTAATGTACACAGGTTTACAAGTTGAAGATTTAGGTGGTAGTGGAAACAATTAAGACAATTTCGTCTTAGTGTGGTAATTAGTGTGTCGACAACTAGAAAATGCATCGAAGTGTTTAATTTGCTCGCGCTTTAGGGTAAAGTACAGTCGAGGAAATAGACCATTTCAGTTTCTATATAGTTTAGTCCAGTTCGAATGTACTCGGTTGCACGACAATGCGATTTGGAGTGGGGTCCCCCACTTTTTTTACACAAATCGACCTAGTCTCAACCTGCAAAGATTGTACTATGGGTACTTGAGAACGATATATATAATAATATAGATAAATAGATAGGTACTTAAATACATAGAAAACATCCACAACATGTTAAATATACACAAATAACGGGACCTCTGGCTTCGTAGGCAGGATCACTAACAACTAAGCCAAAGTGATCGTCGTTGCTGCTTTCATTACAACGAATCCTCACATAAAAAAGATTCGGCAGATCATTTGCCATTTCAATCACCATAGGGCCAGCAGTATGATTATTTGCCACAGCTATGGTAAAAAAAAACACATGCCATAGGAGCGCTATTTCAAGTTCCATCGTCAAAATCGCGGCAGAAAATAAAGTATTACTCCAAACATTCTAAAGCTGGAAACGCACAGAGCGCGGCGCAGCTTGGCTTTGTTGTGTGGTGGAGGCGGTTTCGCGGTAAAGCGAACGTAGTCTGGGGTACGCACCAAAAAACCGCGTGGTATTCGGTAGCGCGGTAGAGCGGAGGCGGCGTCTGCGTCATGTGAAGCAGTACCTAATCGAAAGTCGACAGTTTCGTAAAGATCAAAAATGCAAAACCGTCTCCGCCCCGCAATGCGCCGCGCCCGCTCACTGCGTTTTAAGTTTAATTACTTTCATTAGAAAGCATAAGCCCACAACTTCGTTCAGGTAGTTTGGTCGCATTTTTTTACGAAGGTGCAAAAACCACACAAAAAATATAACAATTATTCAACCCCTTTTAAACTCCTTTAGGGGATGAAGTAAAATAGACGATGAAATTGGTTCTCTTGTATTTAAACAAAAAGGCTCAGTACGAAGTTCAAGTTTCCCTCATAAAAAATGCTAATCTCATACAAATCTTTTTACCCCGTCAATGGGTGGAATTTCGTTAAACCCCTTGTTAGTTGTTGGTTACGTTATATGAACAATTGAACAGCTTACTGTTAAAAATCAAGCTTCTGGACTCGATAGTTTTAGCTGTGCGTTGAAGGATCAGTCAGAACATTACTTATATTATATGCATGGATCATTCTTAAAATTCAGTAATTATAAAAACGATATATATAAAAGTGAGATTATAAAAGTGATACAAACCATGAATTTTTGATGTGAAACTTGATCTAATAGCTTCTGAAACTGTTGTTAATTATGCTAGTACACATATGGAGTGAAAACTAAGTTGCCAAAGCCTTGACAGTTTGCGGTGGGTGCAGATGGCTGATTGTAGCGTTTGGAACACATTCTCGTTTCGACATATTGGGTAGCGTAATACGACTTAGTGTTTTCGAAGCACCAATCGAAGGCTTGTGTTTTAGCAATTGTAGTGTTTACGTAATGAAGTTTTAGCGTCCATAGGCGACGGTGGCTACTTACCATTACGTGGGCAGCTTGTTTGCCATCGACATGGTATAAAAATAATGAGGTAGGGACTTCACGTAAACATACAATAAACATGCACGATTTTCACATATTATTAGTAAAAGTACTAATTTAATTGCGTACAAGTAAACTTTACTCCTTTTTAGAGTTCCGTACCTCGAAAGGAAAAAAAAACAAAACTCTTATAGGATCACTCGTGTTTGTCTATCCGTCTGTCACAGCCAATTTGCTCTAAAACTACTGTGATTTTGTAAAAGTTGAAATATATTGTTTTATAATTTTAAGTTTATGAATTTTTAGAAAATGATTTCATTGTATAAGTACTATTAATATGAATTGACTTTTAATAGTTATTTATTGAATAATGTAATTTAAACGATTAATATTAATTATTTTAGAATTTAAGAAATTTAAATATTGTACGCCTGGAAGGCAAATTATAGCGACTCTAATATTTAACATGTATTTAACCATCTATATGTATACCTATAATTTAACAATCAATTTATCAATCAATTGATTGATTGATTGATTGGTAATTTAAGAAAAAAGCGTAAATTAACCATTTCCGTCCTTATCTCCAACGCTACTTGGCCTAAACTTAACAATATATATGTATAAAAAGAAAAATATATCGAGTCCCTTTCTGGGGGTCCATTTACTTGAGGTCCGTGCATAGTGGTAACCACAAAATAAGAAGCGGTAATTGTAGTTCAGGTGTGTATTCGATGGACAATATCAATCACTTCAAAAACTTAAACGATTACAAGGATGTAATTGGATTAGATTACTTAAGGTTAGAAACGTGGTGTGTTCGTCGCAGAACTAGCTTAACGTCCATCTCGATTCAACACTCCATCAAGACTGTGGGCATGGCCGCCATCGGCGCCATGCCTCCTTCTGCCCCACCCACTTTCCTCTCGTAAGGTGAACTGTCACTTTTGACAATCAAGTTAGCCAACTTCCGGTACTAGTTCTGCGCCGACCGCACCCAAGCCAATCGCTTGACGTTTCTAAGGCTCACATTTCAACATCAAAAATCACAACAATAATTTCAATCGCTACATAAGCATTGAAAATACATGGTGCTGACGCAACTGCAATTCCAAAATTTGCCACGAGCTTCTTTGTTGACTTCCTGCGAAAAATATATAAAGGTTATCATTAGGAATTCAGTCTGGTACCTAACAAATCTATACTAATATTATAAAGCTGAAGAGTTTGTTTGTGTTTGTTTGTTTGAACGCGCTAATCTCAGGAACTACTGGTTCGAATTGAAAAAATCTTTTTTGTGTTTGATAGTCCATTTATCGAGGAAGGCTTTAAGCTATATAACATCACGCTACGACCAATAGGAGCGAAGACGCGGACGAAGTCGCGGGCAACAGCTAGTCAGGTATATAAGGATATGGACGTTCTAAGTGTGCGGGGTTTGCTCGTTTTGAGCGTAGCGATGAAGGAACATGCACGGATTTTGAAATCTTCCGACCTTACGTACATGCGTCAAAAGCGGAAATTTAAAATTCCTGTGCCTAGTACTAAGACTGCTTTTGGTAAAAAAAATATAGGTTTTCTTCAGCTCTTTGTTTATAATAGGGTAAGAGCGAAACTGTCTTTAAAAGAATGCTTAACCAGAGAAACAAGGAAAACAATCCAAAAATGGCTCAGTACGCTGACTTACGAGGATATTGAGGAATTAATAAAAGTTAATAAGTGGTCGAAAGTGTTTACCTACACCTAAACACACACACACACATATATACACACACACACACACACACACACACACTCACATCTTCTATTCCACACACCCACATCCACGATTCCACACACCACTCGTGTACACACACACACACTCATCCATTGCTACATCCACTTATGCGCCAATGTATTGAAGGAATTATCGTAGATGTAGATTTAAAAAAAGATTAAGGTTATTAATAACATGTTATTTAAGAATCAGGTCAAGCTTAGCCTTTTTTCCGATCTCATTAGAAAAGTTGATTTTTTCCGCGCTGCATGTCATATGTAAACTCACGCTCGAATTGGTTATCTGCAGGACAGGCCACACCTAGTGCAGGAGCCAATGTTCCAATTTTAAATAATGTACCCAATATGTTTGTGTCCAGTAACTAGTGCCTACGTCAACTCTTGGGATTAGGTAGCGGACCCCGGGCATCCTTCAGGATGCAACTGTACTGGGAATAACGCTAGGAGGATGATGATGTTTGTGTCCAGTAATCTTTTTAAACTTTGTAATACGTACTTGTACTTGCATAAATAGTAGATTCTAGGGAAGTCTATGTTTAAAGTAACCTATGTAGGGAAGGGATATTGTGAGTCGCTCTAATGGCCTATTTGTGGAAATAGATCATGTCAGATATTTTTGCGCGTCTTGTCCTCTTTCATATACATACCAGTGACTGTACATACATACACAATTGGACCTGTATGTTAAATCTACGTAAATAAATGTGCGAATTCAAACTTTGAGTTGGCATGCGAAGGTAACCGTGTCTGTCTGGCACTTCAGACAAACTGCTGATCCGAATGAGATGAAAGATGTGTAAGACTTTATTTCCCTTAAGAGGGTGAAAGTTTTTATGGAAAGCGATAACTAACCAGACGCCTGAAATAATCAAAATAGCAATTACATTATAACGCGACAAGTGAAATAAACCGTTTTCATATTAAAAGCCTTGTATTCTAACCAGGCAAAAGTAAGTCCCGTGTAAGACTACTTGTAATTCAACGCCTTGTATTACACGAACATGGAAAAATAGAAAGCGAATAGTGTTTAAAAGGATCTCGCTCATGACCGGTTCCTTATTGAATCCTGGCATCTGCCAGCCCCGCTGTGCAACTGTGTTCAGCAAAATTACTTGCAATAAATAACGGTAGCTATCAATTCGCACTGCCTCCCGCTTGTAATGAAAGTCGCGATTGCTCTATTTGTTGTCCTCATAAACAAAATCCTCCTTTATAGGGGAGATTGCAAAGATT
This sequence comes from Notocelia uddmanniana, assembly GCA_905163555.1. Lineage (NCBI taxonomy): Eukaryota > Metazoa > Arthropoda > Insecta > Lepidoptera > Tortricidae > Notocelia > Notocelia uddmanniana. The sequence continues at coordinate 6,765,398 of LR991057.1, forward strand.
TTACACACCCGACCCAACGACAGCTGGATCCTCTTTACGCGAAAAACGTCTTTACAGGAATCACCATCTGTTTTAGACGGTGTAGAATTTTCGCTTTTTAATAAAGCTGAGGTTTCTGTGGAGTTATAGGATGGGAGCCACAGGCTAGAAGCAGGTAGTGACGAAACGATGTTGTTATTTTGATTAAATTGGGTATTGTTACTTATTAGTTGTGTCTTACCGGGATTCCTTTGTTATTCCGTAACGCGTTTTCCTGTTGGGTTACTATGGTGATATGACTCGTCGTAATTTTCTATTCTTGTGAGTGGTTTCCTCTATTGTTTGCTTGGAGAAACTAAGCTTGCTTAAACTAACAGGGAGCCACTGAATGATACGTTTATGGGAAAGCTTTTACAACTAAGTCGGAAGTTTCGATTTTATTTGCAACTAAGTCAGTGGCTCCTAAAACGAAGTTCACGAGTAAATGATTAACTAAATTCAGGGTTTTAAATATCGCTATTGTCGTATAGTATAGTGATGGTTTATAACAATATAATATATCATAAAAAGTTTTACTCAATACGATATTTGATAGGCATTTACGACCAATTTTGTTTAAAAATAGAATATTAAAATAAAGTAAAAGAAGTATTAGCGGTAAAATAAACCTGAAGCGTCCATATATTTTACTTTGAACAAGCTACATATTTAAATTAGTCACGCGTGATAGTTTCTACCTAAGATATTAAAGTAGAATTTATCTTTGTTACAGAAAGCATCGACAAATCTGGGGAAGACCCTATAGTATCCGCACTCAGACCATACGGCGCGGACGGCGATGATGGCTCGATCAAAGACTCCAACCAATTCCAAAAGTTCTTTGGAAATTTTTCTTCCAGTCACAACATCAAATACACCACAGACGTATCCCTCATCGAACATTTGATAAATGTAGAACATAGCTACGATAATGAAACCCAAAAGATAGAAAATACAGCAACCAATGAAACTGTAGATGCAGAAAACATTACAGTATCTAGACCTGTACATGAAGACGTTGTTACTAGATTCCTAAGATTAATAGAAACCCAACATTTGCTGGGTGAAAACTGTACAGCAGGGACTGATTTAAATTTAGGAGAAGGAGTTGTAGATAGGTATGCTCAAGAAAGATTTAGGATAGAAGCGGACGTAGCTGTAAATAGGGCAAACATGCTGACCAGATTATGGAAATACGCTGGTCCTTCGGTAATGCACAATGAGTATTTGCTGCATGCTAGTGTATTTTCTATGGTGGAGTTTGATGATGATATTTTTGCTGCTGGAAACTGCTATGATCAGTTCCAATATAAGGATTACCAGTTGTTCTGTCCCTTCGCGTATCGCCTGCCGGAGGGGCCCATATTAGCTAAGGACTTGGCTGTGGAGTACAAATATTTGAGCAACACATCAGAGTGGTTCTACATCGCCCGCAAGAACGCTGAGCGCGTGATACGGAACTACAATCAGTTTCGTAGAGGTGAGTCAATCTTACCCATTCTACCCTCTATTGTATTTATATATGTTTAACCATAGATTTAAATCTAAATCTCTTATAATTTGGCAACAGAGAAAAACTTTGGAGGTGTGACCAAAGAGTGGTTCACACCAAAATATTTTATAAATATACATAAATGGGCAAATAATACTTAAATTTTAAATAAATATAATAAATATTTGTTTGCACGAAAAACTGCATCTATAGTATATGGAAAAATAAACGTCTTTCCCGCTCACGGGACAATGTTGACTCGGACCTTTAGGAGGTGTGCGCGGAGCCGAAATACCAAGGTACCGAAATACCAAACGAGTACCAACACGCCAACAAGCCAATACGTAGAGGCACTTTTGACAATTCAATGAAATGCAAGGGGTACACCGAGCGGATGTTGTCCCTGCCCGTATCATGGGTCACACACAGAGACAGCACCCGCCAGGGTGTACATTGTTTATTTCATAAATACGTTATAGTTTTTGCATAAATCTTAACTACTAATCTTAATCTTACTGATTGATGGACTCTAAATGAACTGGATTATTTGGTGAATATGACGGACTAAACATATACACGTAGCTAACTCGCTACTTAGGTGACCATATCTACCCTAGAGCAACAGCTCTAGCGACTCCACTCTGGGCAGCCGTTTAAAGCAAGCCTGTTCAAAAGACTAACCTACAGTACACCAGGAGTACTTAGAAACATAGGGTTACTATGTACTCCCTAACAGCTCGCTATAAACTGCTTACGTAGACTGATTGCACTTGAAAACCAGTGGACGATGCGACATCCCTTATTATTATTATTTTTATTCAACACGTCAATCGGCCCAGTATCCAGCGATGGATACTCGATAAATTTGCCCAATAGCGTCCTAGTATCCACATTGGATAATTGTAGCGACCGTTATCTTTGGTATATTTTTCTATGGTCAGTTTATGATTGGACGACCTATAAAAATACGTCAGCTTGTTTCAGGTCTTTACTAAATCTTGTTTGATTTTTCTTTCAATAAGAATGAATTATTCAAGTTAACAAATAAAAAATGTAATAGTGCACCGACGTTTGATATTAAAAATAACATGTTGTTGTTTTTGCAATATGGTTTTGTGATAATAATTTTTTTTGAATAATCAATGCAAAAACTCACTAACTACAGTTGAATTTATGTGGAAAGTTGTGGGTGGTTATACATTTAGTGCAATCTGTATGTGAAATGTGAGTAGTGAACAGAAAACAGAAAACAAAAGTATGGGTAAGAGAATTAATTAATCTTTATGATAGGTATCAGAAAATACTCGATCCTTAAGTGTAACATAGCAGAAGAGAAACAATATTTTGAATAAAAATACAAAAGGCCTACGAATTTAACAATTTCAATTTTACTTAGTGAAACGAATAACCTCCCTTTGTAATGGTTTCCAAATACCTAAATCATAACAAAAACAAACCCATTTATAAAAGCAGCCTATTATAAGTACTTAGATATATACTAGGAGATTTCTAGTCGATTTTATCTAGTCTCAAGTGTTACACTCTTTATCATTAGGTAAACGTATTTAAGTGCATACTGTCGATAGTAATTGAAGTTCACGACCAGTAAATATTACTTCCAAATTAGCGAGTAGCCTTACATAATGTTTGGTCACGAAAATACGAAGAAAACAATACCAGCTGGGTTCAATGCTAATTTCTTCGTTTGACATTGTAATTTACTTCATAATAAATATGTTCGCGTATTTTAAAAACAAACGTTGTTTCTTTTAATACTACGATGGCGGAAAAGAAGCAAACAGTCTGCCTGATAATAAGCAGACTCAGTAGCCTATGGATGCTTGCGAATGGAGAACAACCACAAGCGTGCTGCCAGCCGACTTCTTGTAATCGATAATTTAATTGGGGAACTTTCGGTTAATTCAATTTGAAGGCCATAAAAATCATTATAACAATTACCAAAAACGGTCATGCCACGCTTTATTGACATCGTTCTGTGATCACAGACAGGAATATTGTAGCCAATAAGCTTGATATCGTTCTGACAGAGCCATCGAAGTGCCACACAGTGCTTCCCCGTGACAAAAAACTCATGAAAGCCGAGAAAATCTCCGTGGCCTTTTTAAAATCCCCCTTTATATCGTCCCCTAATTCTTACGATTGTTTAAGCGTAAGTATTTTTTATATAATTGTGTAACTAACGCATCAGGGTCCAATCGTAACTTGTATCCGACATCTGATCGAACTTACAAGGGCCTACTCGAGCGTCAAAAACAACTTATCCAATCCAATTGAAACAACTTAAAGGCCAGAGGTAAGGTTGAACAATGGCATTGTATCTTACGTCGAAGTTTTAGGTTACTAACGGTTGGGTGCTGAACTACAGGTTTGCGGCTATTCAGTGCTTTCAATCAAGGCGGTGAGGTTATTGAAGTTATCGTACCATTATTTGTGACCTTTCAATACATACCTAATTGTCAATTTTCAACCGAGCGAACGGAAGGTCTTTGTTTCAGCTTTGCCAAAAATGATCTCGTATATCCGGATGTCCACATGTTCAGATGTCCGGATTTTCGGTTGTTCTCCTTTTAGATGTCGCATTTCTCAACCGCTTGTCGGGAAAGTTTGTGAGCAGGTTCATTAATTTTATAGAATATTTTGTTGAGACAGTCTTTGGAAATTTTGAAATTTGATAAAAAATATCGCGAGGGCTGCTGCTCACAGAGCCACACAATGGATGTTAGGCTGCATTTGAATAGGTTCAATGTATGGGCGCCCGTTCGCCGCCCCACTGCCCGCTGGCGTCTAATCCACGGCCTTATATAAGTTTAGTTGTAAATCCAATTAATCAGTGATTAAGTAACGAATTTAAAATCATAAAATAAACCATATAATTATATTATCATTCCATTAGGCGACTTCCTGATTTGTCTATGCGGAAGCGGTACGATATGAGAAAACTCTCAGATGTCAGTGCGACCTTAGTAGTTTAATAATATACTAACAAATCCGCAATGTTAAGCAATATGAGTTTTTATATACATAGTTGTCCGTTTGAATCCTTATGGTTAATCGAGATGAGTTAGATCGGGACAGATACGCTCTTTTTCGGCTGTCAACGAACTGGCTCCATTTAAAAACATACTGAAATGTTAAATCCCATATACCAAAACGTCAAAAACGTCACAAATGGTAGGTAATATGTTTATGTATTTATGTTAAATAAAACTTTACTTTCACACTTTAAAGAAAATACTGACAGTATTTCGTCATGTGAGGAAATTTCACATCAGTAAGCTCACTTCAAAGAACAAAATACCTATCAAATATCGATCCCACCCGGCCAAGCAAGTAAGACGCCGTAATTTGTCATTATTTCTAGGTAATTACTTATGTACTTAATGTACACAACGTATACGGAATGGACCCACAACGTTCCAGTCTTTAATTTCATTCAGTTCTATCATTCTGACGTGAGGTGACCACACAATTTCGGTCAAAGTAGACAATATTAATAAACGTTCGCAAGGGATATGGAAAACAACAGTCTCTTTTAGTGTATGACGTTATAGTACATTTTTCACTTTACTCATCATCATCATCACTAATTCATTTGTGTGAGGTGTGCAATAAAGAGGATTTGTATTGTATTGTATTGTATCATCATCATCATGTCAGCCGAAAGACATCCACTGCTGGACCTCCCCCAAAGGCTTCACTTTACTATATTATTTTATATGTTATAGTTGAGTGAAGAAATTATATACATATAAACAAAATAAAATGGATTTTGAAACGGTGACTCGTACCTAATTTGAATAATATAAGGTGACAAAGACAATGAGCGAGATGGCGCAAGAATGGTCGCCATTGAATCTGTTATATATTGGCGCGGCCTATATATACTTTTATTTAAAAAGGAAATTGTACCGAAAATACCGTATGAAAATAGAACTATGTAATACTTATTATTACTTTTTTGAGCCCATTATGTCTCAACGTAATAAAACAAGCATGCATATATATTAGACATATATTTAGCAAACGTGCTTGAAAAAAATATATTGCACATTTTAGTAAAATTCAGAGAACGAAGAATACTTAAAAGATTTTATTTACGCATCTAAGGCGTTCTTGGGGTTTTGTTGCGGGCGTATAAAGCGTGAGGGTTTAAAGTGTTATAGGGGAAATTAATTCTATAAGCCCATAGTTTATTAAAGGTAACCTAATATACCGAAAAAGCGAAAATCACAAGTACAACAAATAAAATGTCAAAAGTCAGACCTACACGCAGAGATTTCAGGCCCCCCGTGTTTTAATTCCTGACTATAAAGACTTTACATCCTCAGTATTTTCAAACTTAAAACTTTCGCTTTGGTATTGAAGGCTCTCGAAGAACAACATTTCATCTTGAATGGAACTTACAGTAATTTTTATTTTTTTATTTTTGACTGCATTTCTTTACTGTAGGTAACAAGTGGTTTCTCTCAACTGACTTAACTGAATATTTCTTGTTGTTGTCCGTATTTTCAGACTACGACCAGTCTCTAATATTCTTCGTCCAAGACGTTATTCTTCTTATCTAGGACCTATGAGATACAAATTCTAGAAACGTTAAAATCCAATCTGATTAAAATCACATTCCCGACCGACCTGTCTGTGTGTGTTTGTGTGTCGACCTGTTTAGCCTAGTTGGTAGTGACACTGCCTCCGAAGCTAGAGGTCCCGGGTTCGAATCCCGGCCAGTGCAATTATTTGTGCATTTAACACGGATATTTGTTCTTGGGTCTTGGATGTTTTCTATGTATTTAAGTATGTATTTATTTATATAAGTATGTATAAATATCGTCGTCTAGTACCCATAGTACAAGCTTTGCTTAATTTGGGACTAGGTCGATTTGTGTAAGATTGTCCCCCAATATTTATTTATTTATTTACATTAGAGTTTAATTAAACTGATCACGGCAGCTTCCTATTTATTATTGTAAATGAAAGTCCGCAATAACCAGACGGGGTGTTCACCCTACGAAACCTATTTCCACCAATTATCTAGCTGTCGGGTGCCCGGTCTATTTCCTTTATGAGTCCATTCTTCAAGACCTCTATGCCTCCAGATCGACAGTCTATCAAAACACTCAAGAAAATATACGGAAAAGAAATCATAAATAAAGTAACGTTAGAGGAACTGGTTACCCTACATCACACAATAGATAGTACTTACGTACAGAAAGTTCACTGTCCAACAAACCATTTGACACAAATGACCTGCCCTGAACTATGCCTCCCTTATTTCTCGCATAACACGTGCTCTTTCGAATAGGGGTTGTCGAGTTTGTGCAAGAAATGTGTCATCCAACAACACTCGTCGCTATACTTCCAGAATCGGATAAGTGACAACTGAACTTTTTGTCACTTATCTGATTTTGGAAGTTGACGAAGTTTGAGCGCAAGAAACAAATTCGGTGAAGCGATGGTTGCCACTATACCTAGTTACACGAATAGATACGTATTTACAATAAGAATAATATTTGCACCCGTTAATTTTGAGGTAATATTGCAATAATTCTGTTCAGGTTACAACACTTACACGTACAACGACACCGCCCACACCGACAAGGTGCCTGATGAGATCCTGTCAGTCACCTACGAGGACGGCAAATGGTCGAAACCGTACTACGACTGCGGAGGCGGCAACATATGGATGCTGACATACACAGTGCCTTTCTTTGGATACAACAATGGAACGTATTTTTTCAAGTAAGTAAAATACGTATTTTATATTTTATCTAAACTTGATAATACTTATGACCCCGCATTTCAACTTCAAACGCACAGAGCGCGTTGCAGCGTCGTTGCGGGTGGAGGCAGATTGCGGTAAAGCGAACTCGGCCCGGGGCAGGTCGCACCAAAAAATCGCGTGGGATAGCGAAGTGGAGGCGGCGTGTGTGACATGTGAAGCAGTAATCGACACTATCGACAGTCAACAGTTTCGGAAAGACCAAAAATGCAAAACCGCCTCCGCCCGGCACCACGCCGCGACCACTCTTTGCGTTTCGAGATACGAGTATAGTGGGGAACGATCTGCATGCAATATATAGTACTTTACCGAAAACTTACTGATGCCGCCCTCCCTCATAAGATATTCCTTCAACTTCAACTCAAAATTGTAAAACAAGCGCCTCTTCTAACTGTCTGCCTGTAATCTTTTTACATTGAAGTTCATAATGCACTGAGCGGGCGTTGCGCGGTGCGGGGCGGAGGTGGTTTAAAACTTTCCCAAACTGTTGATTGTCGATTACTGCTCCATAGTCAAGTCAAAATATTCTTTATTCAAATAGGCCTAGCAACAAGCACTTTCGAATCGTCAGTTATAACATAACATGTATTAACATATATATTAATTAATTATTTAGAGCAATTTATTGATGCTATTATTATTCTTTAAAATAAATATTGTATTGTTGTAGACATGTCAAAATAATAAATTATTATGTAGTAAAATTCACAATAAGATCGTCAAAACATAAATAATAATAATAAAAAAATAGAAATCTAGACATTTTCTAGAATAAAATCAAAATGTCAAAAGAAAATAATAAGATAATATTAATATCTAATGCCATAATGATTAATTCATTAATATTTCAGTCACAATTAATCCCACGGTGTTTTATCATTCATGTAGTCGTGTGTGCTATGCTTTCGATATAGGTGTACGCATTACATAATTTTTGAATTATTAATAGATAATTCAGTTAGGTTTCTTGGAAGCTTATTATAAAAATTCACACCATTACCCATGAATGATTTTCTAATTTTTTGAAGGCGAGTGGTGGGCACCGCGAGGTTGTGTTTATTTCGAGTATTAGTATTAAGTACATCACAGTTCTTCCTGAAATGTATAATGTTTTTTATGTACATACACAATATTATCATAGATGTATTGACGATGCAATGTCATTACAATAATTTTTTGAACTTATCTCTAAGTGAGTCTCTATGGTTCATTTTATATATTGCTCGAATAACCCTCTTCTGCAGAACAAAAATGGTATTAATCTCTGGAGCACTGCCCCGTAGTAAAATACCATACGACATCATACTGTGAAACTAACTAAAATGTACTAATCGAGCTATCTTCACGTATGTCACACATATGTATCACACGCCGCTTCCGCTCTACCGTGCTATCAAATACCGCGTGGTTTTTTGGTGCGACGTGCGTTTGCTTGCCCGAAAAACCGCCATCGTAATCAAGCGTTTCAAGCTTCAAACCACTGTTAAAACGGAATTTAGTGTGGAGATACATCAAATCTCGGGTGCGGACATTCTGTAGGTTTCATTCCTTAAATAATTCCCTAGGCGGGCGAAATGGCAGAGAAAGTTTATAAGAAAAGAAAAGCACGAAAGTGGCACGCGGACCAAGTCACGGGCAGAAGGTGGTTTCAGACAAGCATCAAGTAACAGTAGATTGTTAACCAGGGATTTAAAGGAAGGTGCCTTTAAATCCCTGGATCCCTTTTAGAAATGATATTTTGGCCAATAATTCAAGGCTGAAATATGTAGTTAGTTTCACCCTAATTAAACAATCATTACGAATACGAGGAAATAAAAAATAAAAAAAATTAACAAGGAAATATTCTAAAAACGTCAAATTATGTCGATATTTAAAAATAAAATCATTATTGTATAGACCATTTTGGCGAGAACTGTTGACTTTCTTAAAGCGGATCTGAAGTAGTTATATTATACAAAAGAATGCTCATAATTTATTGAAAAGTATCGCTAACATTTTGGTTTATTTCCGTAATTCTAAATTTATTTCATAATTATAAATTATCTATTCCGCATATTATCAATAAATATTAAACATTACTACAATTTCCTGGTTGTGGGGCTGTATGAGTTTCTGCCAATTTCAATATCTCAATGAGCTTAGGACGCGCTTATACTGAACAAGAATTGCTTAAAATGTATTCATGCACCATCGAAATATCAACGTTTAACAGTTTTAATCTTTTTAATGACCATAATTTACACAATTAAGTCGTAATAGTTATTAACAAAGGCTAAAATCAATACAATTTTACGTAGGTACATAGCTCTACATGCTTCAGCCATTGCTAAATTTTTATCATTACTTTCAACCCTAGGGGCTACATGTCCTATTTTCAACCCGCTTCCGAGGTCAAATATGACTTACTTTCAGAGTATGAGGAATAGAATCGATATTCTTGTAAAATGATAATAGCCCTTTATAAGAATCTTTTTAAATAACAGATACTTTTTGTGAAACCCTTTACAGTAAATAAGTAGTTTTCCTTATGATTCTATTTTCCTCTTTTTACCTTCTAAACTACGGTATGTACAGACAACACTCTCACTCCACAAGCCAGGCCACTTTGTTATAATGTACAGTAAGTAGCGATTGTTCTGGCAAGCGTCTGCTAACTTTGTGCCATTACTTTTAGTTCCACATTGTCTGCAGTTTTTCGATCGAACAAGAAGAAGAATCAAAGTTTTACGTTAAAAATGGGCCGGCTATTGAAGCAATTTCGTTGGTAGAGGATTTCTATTTTTAGGCACTTTGGAATGAGGTTTGGAGCAAATGTAATCCTTAATAAGTAAACTAGCCTTTAATATTATTTTCACATCTACTCTATTCAGAAAAGAGTTATTGTTGCCCTCTAATAAAAATAATATTGGGGGATATTTTTTTACACAAATCGAACTAGTCCTCTTCAACTTCAACAATGACTCTTAGTGATAAAAGGTGTGAACACAGTAAGTGCTACTCGGTAGCAAAATTATTTGTCAGACATTTCATGTTATTAGCAGCGGGCCTCATAGGCGGTGTGAAAAGCAGTATGTGTTGCACAGTACCAAAAGTATTTCCGTCTTGGGCGTAAACACTTTGATTACGTGCCAAAACGGACCCCTGGGTCCTTTAGTACACAAATGAGAAAACACTAGGAAGATGATGAGCCTAGCCGGAACCTGTATGCAATAATTTCTATTTTACCGAGACCTGACTCACGTGGTCCAGTTTTCCTCATTTGTCAGTTGACTGTCAGTACCATTGCGGAGTAGTACTATTGTGCAGAAGCTGATATTGTCTTTTCCACTTGACATCATCATGTCAGCCGAAAGACGACCGACCACTGCGGGACATAAGTCTCCCCCAAAGACTTTCACAATGACCGGTCCTGCTGTCCGCATCCAGCGGACACCCGCGACCCTTACCAGGTCATCAGTCCACCGTGTGGGGAGCCTGCCCACGCTACGCCTGCCGGTACGTGGTCGCCACTCGAGAACCTTTCCGCCCCAACGGCGATCGGTTCTACGTGCTATGTGCCCCGCCCACTGCCACTTAAGTTCACTTTGATTCTGCTGCGGATAACTTCATTCCTCATGCGATCACGCGGAGATATTCCCAGCATAGCCCTCTTCATTGCTCTTTGGATGACTTTGAGCCTTCTTATGAGGCAGATGTTAAATAATACGGTATTTGATTGACACTTCTTCGGGTTCTAGTCGTATTCCGAGTTTTCACGATGGTAACGGATCATTCACTACACATACAGGGTGTGGCCTGTAACAGGAGCAAAAAAAATTGAAAGGCTGCTTCCATAGAGCATCTGCAGTAACCTCTTGTGTCCAAAATAAAAATATATTTTTTCACTTGGGTAAAATTTTGATCTAAAGTTATGACCTCCAGTAATGGATCTTGGCACCACGAGATTATAGCGCGGCAGTCACTGCTGATATTGAGGAAGCATCTAGTTATGACTCATAATCGTTGTTGCATTTTTGGTTTAAAAGGACGTTTATGGGATTTTTTTTATAATTATTTTGTATTTTTTTTCATAAATAGTTATTAATATAGGTCTAGTAGAGTAAAAAAGTACATAGAAGCTATATTTGCGGATTTTTTTTACAAAAAAAGCTTTTTTTTTTCAGTTAAAACCATTTGGAAATAATTGCTGGATAGCTCAATAGTGTACCGTTTAATTTTTTGCTCCTATTACAGGCCACATCCTGTATATACTGCATTTGTACTATGCTTCCGTACATCGCACGGTAATTGAGAAGCATTCATTTAGATATGAATTTCGCGCGGAAATGAATTTCTGCCGTCCAATCTCTGACAGTATTTTGTCAAGTGAGGAAATCTCACATCAGTAAGCTCGCGTCAATGAACAAAATACTAACCACATATCGATCTAGCTCCGCGAAGTTAGGAAGTTGCCTAAGGCCTAAGTTATTTTGTTCTTTAACGTGAGCTTACTGATTTTCAGGAGATTTCCCCACTTGACGAGATAATGTCAGCATTAACGCGCGCAGTAGTAATATCATGCGCAGGAGCAGTGCAGTACCGCGTTTCCCGCGTCAGTCAGGGAGCATTCATTTAACTGCGCAGTAAAAAGCGGTACTCACTCGACTGATAGTTGACACTAACAGCTGACAGTTTTGTAATATCGTACCGCCTCCCCACTGACCAATCAGGAATTCGCATTACTAGTGAGCTGAATCTTAACCACGCAATATCTGGTCTATTTAAGCCGATATCCACCCACGGCCCAGATTCCTTTAGGCTATCCGTTTATTATAGTACTTTGATGTCTGTGCTTATGTATCAGAAATATCCATTTCTGAACTGTGATTACTGAACTTTGAATATTTCATTTGGTCCTTTGAAGGGTTCCGTAGAAAACAAGGTACCCTTACAATTTCGCCACATCCGTCCGTCTATCCGCGGCTTAACTCAGTAATTGTTACTACCACAAAAGGTGTAATTTTCTATAGGTATAAAAAACAATCACGCCGACTAAACGGTACAATAAAATTTTGAGATACAGGCTCGGAAAGTAAGGGATTGCCTGAAGAGGTGACTTTGATTCACTTCTATGACTTCATTCAAATTTCATTCTCTTTCTATGACTTCATTGAAAGGCGGTATTAAGTTTTTACACTACCTTCTACACTCAAACTTAGTTTTCAATTAATAATATCACATGAATTAGTTAACTTAATATTAAATAAAATCAATGAAATTATAATTTATTTTTAACTTTTAATTCATTTTTAGGGTTCCGTACCTCGATAGGAAAAAATTGAACCCTTATAGGATCACATTTTTGTCTGTTCGACTGTCTGTCTCAGGAACGGGTGGAGGTATCAAGCTGGAATTTACATAAAATACTCAGGTTTACTGTCCCTTAGATCTGTGATAAAATCAAACTTCTAAGCTAACGCAATCCAAAGATACAGCCGTGTATGCCACAAATTTCCGCAAATTTTCGACACTCGCAAGGGAATCAAAACCTACAGGGTACTTCCCGTAAACTCAGAATCTTGAAATTTGGTACGAAGCGACGTCTTATAGCATAGAAAAAGGAGAAATTGCGAAAACCGTAAATTTTTAGTTACATCATATAATAAAAATATTTTTTACGGAACCGTCGGTGCGCCAGTCCGACTCGCACTTGGCCGGTTTTTTACTAGAATCATAGACAGTGAAGTGCAAAAACAAATTATACACTAGAAAACCCGTGGGTAGCAAGCGGTTTTCCTTGGCTGAATGCCATTTCACCTTAGTCGGTTCGATTTAAATAGTATGGCTTTGCCAGCATTTTTAAAAGGTTAACGCAGCGGGAAATAGTGGGATTTGGTAGGATTATTATAGTCCGAGGAATATAAAAATCTTCACAATTAACTTTTTAATTTTGGGCGGATACAAATTAGGCTTTTCGCGTATTCGTTTTTCAAACAATTTCACCTTCGCGTATAGTGGATATGAAGTTATTTTTCTTACAAAACCCATCGTGGGGGTTGTCGTTAGATAGCTCATTTAAAACGAATATGAGCTTTCATTAACCACTTTTTATTTAGCTATCCGTCCGTTTGCAAGAATAAAAGTAATTTTTAAATTGCTATTTTTTGTTTGGGTTATGTAGCCACCCTTCTGCCAGCTTACCACCAGGCAATACGTCTGCTCGTTTGCCTCCGATGTCATAAAAAAACGCTAAACGGTAAATACTGGGTAATGTGACAAAATGATTGTAGCAGTATATACAATAATGAATTTAAAGAAAAACTATCACAGCTAGTCATTACAAGTTAATGGTATTAGTCGATATTAAGAAATTTATCTGAGAAACCAAACTTTCGAACAATTTCCATTGTTCGAAAGTTGCATACCTTTGCTAACGTTGTCAGTGGTGTCATACATAAGTAAATATAGGTTTGTAAACTTTTTAATCCTTATAATGTAACGTGTGGGCAACCACGGAACCCTACATTGCGCGTGGCCCGACACGCACTTGCCCGGTTTTTCCGTGTAAGTATGTTATTAGTTGACCTAATTGGCCTGGTTGGAAAATGATAATATAATATACTAGCATTTGCCCGCGGCTTCGCCCGCGTACTAATCGAAATTTTTAACCGTTTGCCAAAAAGGTCTCCAGAAAAGTAGTTGTTACATTCTGGGGGTTTCGGTATACAAAGTTTGGTGATTGTGATTCATTAACAGATGAACAGATGAAAAGTCAGTATACATTCTGAGAACCGGCAAACTGTCGAATTTCATTTGATTTTGGCAAAAATAAGGATCGAAAACTATTATCATACATTTCCGACAGACCGAAGGGGAAAGGGCCGATGAAATAAAAGCATGTCTTAAATGGCCCTTAGTAAAAGTATCTGTGTACTACAGTAACACCAATAGGTCTGATAACGACCAAGCACCGCGCAGCGGTCATAAACTATGGTCCTTTGAAGTACAGAAATACGGCTAATTCAATATCACGTGTAACATTTATTTTTCCTAAAATTAAATTTATTAGGTATGTTTTGCCAGTTCCCATTGGAGCATCAAAAAAGAAAATTTGACCTCACTTCCATTCGCACTCCTTACTGTCAGTCCGTCTGTTACAACCGATTTATCTAAACTATCAAGAATTTAGAGCGCTCGTGGCCCAGCGGCACCCGCCTATTGCGTGTGGTATGCGAGGTTAAGCAATGTGGGCGCAGGTCAGTTCTTGGATGGGTGACCGCTTTGAGTGGTTACTAACTGACTCTCGTGCTTTGGAAGGCACGCTAAGCCGTTGATCCCGGCTGCTGTCTACGACAGCAATCGTTAAGCCAAGTTAGAGGCCTTCGGGCGGCTTGCGAACTTCTAACAGTCAAGTTGCCCACTCATTTGACAAAGGGGGTTCGAAGTTACACCACGTCCGTAGGCAGTACCCACCGTTACCCTACACGTGGGTGGTGCTAAAAGTGCAACAAAAACTGGCAACCGTACTTATCTTCTCGAAGATCTCACGGTTCGTAAATAAATGCCATACGTTTAAAAAAATCTAAAGGTTGATTTAAATGGAAAAAATATCAAAACCTCTATGTCGTTTTTAAAAACAAATCCAATACACCCCACACGCCTATATAGTAACATTAAACTTTTTTGCATGCAGGCATGTATGAATGCCAAATTTTACCTCAGATTCGTATTAAAAGACCTCTCGGACGCTCAGATATCGATTTTGAACGAAATCGGGACGAAAATGAAGATGATTAATATGGCCACTACTTTTTCCAAATTTTACCTCAAATTCGTATTAGGAGACCTCTCGGACGCACAGATATCGATTTTGGACGAAATCGGGTTGAAAATGAAGAAAATCAATATGGCCGGCACTTTTTACAAATTTTACCTCAAATCCGTGTTAGGGGACCTCTCGGACGCTCAGATATCGATTTTGAACGAAATCGGGTTGAAAATGTAGAAAATCAATATGGCCGCCACTTTTTCCAAATTTTACCTCAAATTCGTATTAGGGGACCTCTCGGACGCTCAGATATCGATTTTGAACGATATCGGGTTGAAAATGAAGAAAATCAATATGGCTGCCACTTTTTCCAAATTTTACCTCGGATTCGTGTTAGGGGACCTCTCGGACGCTCAGATATCGATTTTGAACGAAATCGGGACAGAAATGGTAAAAATGAATACTGCCGCCACTTTTTCTAAATTTTACCTCGGATTCGTATTACGAGACCTCTCGGACGCTCAGATATCGATTTTGAACGAAATCGGGACGGAAATGAAGAAAATCAATATGGCCGGCACTTTTTACAAATTTTACCTCAAATTCGTGTTAGGGGACCTCTCGGACGCTCAGATATCGATTTTGAACGAAATCGGGTTGAAAATGTAGAAAATCAATATGGCCGCAACTTTTTTCCAAGTTTTACCTCAGATTCGTATTAGGGGACCTCTCGGACGCTCAGATATCGATTTTGAACGAAATCGGGTTGAAAATGAAGAAAATCAATATGACTGCCACTTTTTCCAAATTTTACCTCGGATTCGTGTTAGGGGACCTCTCGGACGCTCAAATATCGATTTTGAACGAAATCGGGACGGAAATGTAGAAAATAAATATGGCTGTTACTTTATTCAAAGTTTAGGTACCTCGGATTCCTAATAAGAGTCCTCTCGGGCGCTCAAATATCGATTTATGTCGAAATCGTATCGGACGGCACTGATTAATAAAACCACTTACAATACATTGAATCAAAAAAGGTCGTATATTCATAGGAAACTCACGGCACTTCATGCACCTTTAGACCTTATAAGGAACTTACATGCCAAATTTGGTATCTCTCGAACCACCAGTTTGGACTGTGCGTTGATATGTCTCTCACTCAGTCAGTCAGTTATTTCTTGAAATTTGGCACAAACTTTCAAAAGTTTTCATGTCCACAGTATTAAATTGCAAAACCGATGCCATTTTCGTAATTAACGTCCCAAAAAACCATAAAAACGACACCCATATTAATATTTAGACATTTCATCCCCCTCGCACCCCAACATGGGGGATGGTATTTCACGTCCTCCACGTGAGATTTTAAAATCATTGTTGTTTTCGTTATCAGCGACCCGGTATATCATAAAAACAATAACCATGTCGATTTTCAGAATTTGTCACCACCTTTCCCCCTTTTAGGGGTTGATTTCTCAAAAAACCTGAAACACGTATTTACTCATTTATCGTTAGAAATACTCCTGTGAAGTTTCGAATAAAATAGTCCAACTAATCTTGTTTCCCCATACAAACTTCGGACCCCCATTTCACCCCCTTAGGGGTTGAATTTTGAAAAATCCTTTCTTAGTGCACCCCTAGACCTTATAAGGAACCTACGTGCCAAATTTGGAATCTCTAGGACCAGCGGTTTGGGCTGTGCGTTGATATGTCAGTCAGTCAGTCAGTCAGTCAGTCAGTCAGTTTCTTCTTTTATATATTTAGATAAGTGGATATGTGATATACATACATACCTATGTAAATAAATAAATGTATAAATAAATGTTTATATGCTATATATACTGTGTTTCCAGGGCCGACTGACTACGCTTTATATTTGATATTAATTTCAAGTTGATACTCCAACCAGCTCCTGCAAAAAATAGTCCAGACAGACTGACAACGAAGTGATGCAATAAGTGTTATCTTTTTGCTCTTGGCCTACGGAATACTAAAATAATAAAGGTAATAGCTAAAGATATAGGCCAAGGAGCCTACTACCTTTTATATGGACGCACCCATTGCGTGGCCACGGTTCCCCATGACGGCTGGACCCTTATCAGCAAATTGTGGGTCGTTCGCCGCGACGATTAACGGCGTACCCGGGAGCTCTAGTATCTTGGCAATAATCATATCGTCCTAAGGGGAAGTGATAAAATGTTAAGATGGACATTACATAGGTACACACAGTAAAATGCTGATGGAAATTGGTACTTATCGCTGTACTTATACGTTCTAGCATTATCTGTTTGGCCAAGGAAGAAAACGGAACCCGTCATTTTAAATTCAGCTGTGCAGTTTTTCCGCGTGCCTCATTTGTTGCTTAGTTCTATCATCAGAACGAATTGAATCACAAGGACTTGGTTTAATAAGAGATCAGGCCAAACTGGTGTTACCCTTTTGCAGCTTAAAACGTACACTAATGTGTAAATTCTAACTTACTATTTATTATCATAGTTATCTGCAATAACTTTCTTAGAGCGACGTTGATAAAAGTGTACCTACTGCTAGCTGGTCTTAAATCACCCTAGAACGGGGAACCGCGCAAGATATGTAAGTATAGTGAGGTCACATGGCATGGTGCACAGATAATTATACATACTCAATTAGTAAATAATGCCAATGCCACCCCGGAGCTCTACAAAGGTGTAAGGTGTAACAGATATATAAGTATTATTACCATTCATTCTAATTCAAGTTCGTTAGAAGTCTAATATACACTTCAAACTCTCACGCTTTGTACACATACTTAAAATATCTGTTACCCGTGGTGCAACCCATGTCGAAACGTCGGTAATAAAGGTAAATTAATAAATATCGTGTTAGAATCGTTTATATAAATAAATATATAATAAATAAATATTACGGGATTATTCGAACCGAACTAGTCCCATAGTTAGCTCAATAAGGCTTGTGTCATCGATATTAGACGACGATATTTTAAGTAATTAATAGATACATACTTAAATACACATACGTCGCTTTCCGGTACATGGTCGCCACGTACCGGTCGTCGCATAAAATAAAAACGATAAACATATAAATCTTGCACTAGGTAATACTATGCAAATTAATAATACCGACAGTATACCGACCAGTAAGGCCTTCCTGTGACTCTCTAGCCGTAAGTATTTAAAAAAATCACACTCTATATAGGTACTCATAAAATGGCTGGAAATACCGAAATGCCAAGAAAAATTTATTACACTGCGTAAACGAAAAAATACTGCCTTTCAAATAAAGAGATTCTTTATATTCGGAGAACATAAACATTCACACTTCCCTGGGTTATTTGAAAAAATGTACAACAGGGTAAATGTATGGTCTACAAGTGAACGAAAAGAATTTATTAATATTTGAAAGACTGTAGAGACGATAAGTGATTTATAGTGTCCTTTTGGGTGTTTTGTAGCAAGTTTCGGGAATAAAGAAGTAGCACGCCCGGCAAAGGCCATACATAGATGGGTGACCATAATAAGTCGGCCCTTAAATCAAATGGGCTTGGATTTTTTATTAATACCTCTTATAGTGAAGAATATTTTATAATGCCAAATTTTTGACATGTGATGATGATGCTATGTTCAAATTGTATAATTTTATTTGTACATACTTCTGAAAAGATAGTCTTGGTGAAACTGTGTAAAAATTGTGTATTATAACTGCAATGTAACCCAATTCTCCCAAACAATACATACTTTTGACTTTTTGAACATCCTACTTGCGACAGTTTTCTACTTATGTTTTTTTTTAACGTACACTTTTTCGGGATGTGTTTAAGCGATTTGCTTCAAACTTTAAAATTATGTTTTTTATTTAGATTTGCATCAACAGCCGAAATACTAATACTGGTTATCGTATTACAAAAGCTTAATAAAAAAGTTTTTTTATGTGGTTGTGAAGTAGTGACACCTCAATTTTTTTCTCTTAGAATAGACCATACATTGGTCTCCAACTTGCCTAAATATCAAATTTTTCAAGGTCAAGTTCCTATCATTTCCTATAAATTTAACCTAAATGATACGATAGAATTAAATCACTGTAAACCACTTTGTCCCGAAACAGTTGCTATCAGAGGATTTTATCAATAATAATATTTAATAAAATACAATAATTCTTAAGTTTTAAACAGGAGTAGTAATTCCATGTGAGTGAAATGAGATTGCGGGACAACATAGGCCATATACCATATTTGTTATACCATTACATTTCATGTAAATAAATGACATTCAAAGTCTCTAAAGGAACAATTTAAAGTTAATAAAACCTTAATCTATAAGATAAAAATAAATGCACAATGAACTATAAAACTTATTAAACTTAAAAATAAATAAAATATTAAGATAAAATTAAATGTAAATTATGAAAAGAATACAGCGTCGTCGTTAATAAAATAAATAAATACAATTCCCCAATCAATGGTTTGTATTACTAAAAAAACTCATCATGATATCGGTTTAAGAGTAAATAAATATCTGCATGTGTTCATCGATAATATCGTAATCATTACAACCATATATATGTATGTGATGAATAAAAAAAAACATGTACTTATTTCCAAAGATTTCATCTATAAAAGATCCAAATACATATAGTTAGAAGTCTGCAGCCTATAGACCGTTGTATAACGCGACCCATTTCCGAAGTACTTAACTTCAAGTTGTCACTTTAAAGTGAGTAGTAAATTATGTTTTTTTCTTTACTTGAAGTGTACTGGTATAATTAGTAAGCTATAGTATGTACAGTAAGCGTAATTCAGTTCAGTTCAGTTCATTTTATTGATAAAAATAATGATTTTAATCATATCATAGTACGTCGAAGTGAAAGTGGCCAAATTGTTCGGTACACCTTAATATTTTTTATGTTGTATACCGAACTATATTTATTAAAAAACTTAAACCTCGCCACTTTTCCTCCTAGAGTTAAAAGAGGCGAGACAAATAACTCCTCTCAGTAAAATGATCAAAGTAAGACTCCTACCATAGCAAACACTCACCTGCCAATGCCGGCACAGACACAAATTAACCTAATTAATGAGAGCTCCGCCGCGGTCGGGATGGCAAATCCTGGGCCAGCGAGATTGCGGCGATAAGACTGAAAGGCTTTGGGAATATAGGTCTTATTTTGGACGACTTGGTAAATCGCGCTGTGGTTTTTCGGGGCGTTTATTGGTACGTCGGTAATCCAAATATTATCCATTTTACAAGCCTATCAATTTAACAACTTACAAAATACATATATTTTTTTCAGTTTGCGGTTTTCGATGGATAAATATAATTCTGTTTTAAAATAAAAGTGGGTAAACAAAGCATTTTTGCGTTTTAGGACCATTTTTAACCGACTTTAATAGATGGAAGGAGGTTTTCAGTTTGTCTGCATGTTTATTTTTTTATGTATGTATGTTCACCGATAACTCTTGACCACGTCGGCCGATTTTGATACATTTTTTTTGTTTAAAGCAGGTACCCCCAAGTTGGTCCCATATAAATTTAGTGAAGGTCTGATGATGGGATCTAGGAGGAATCAAGGAAACCTTGATAAGCACGCATATGCCGATTTCGGTATATTCTGTAGTTAACCAAGCACTGGATCACGGAAACCATATATTGTGGCATAGCGAAGTAAAAAATTGGAGTCGGTTTTTTTTTGGTATAAATTATTTATACAACGATGGTGCCAAACAAGCTATCGGTCTGCCTGATTCTAATCAGACACCGTACCCTATGGACGCGTGTGACCTCAGAAGAATCACTAACCGTTGCCAGCCGTTTATTTATTTGAGGGTTCGTTGTGTGACAGCTAGATACATAAATTCCATTTTTTCTCGTGTTTAAAAGAAGATTAAGTGTATGAGCCTTGACAGAAATGGTAGTCACCTGCTTCATATTCATTAAAAGGACTCCCAAGGTCGCATGTTTAACAATATTGCCCACTCAACCTGCAATTGCTTACTTTCATGACCCGATAATAACTACTAAATACTAGGTAATACTGTTTCATGCAGCATTCCACGAACTATATAACATACAAATAACATAGGCCACGTTCCGCCATACACGTAAACGGTTACGTTATTTCCACATGTAAAATAACATGGTGTTACTCTATGATTAGTTAACCATCCACAGTAATTAAATGTAAAATACAAAAGTGAATAATAAAAATAAAAATAATAAAAATTCCAAAATGATGTTATGGTTTTCTTCCAAAAGTAGTTTAAACGTTAATTCCTAGTTACATTAAAAATTAATTGAAAGACAACTAAGTATAGGTAAATAACTTAAGGGTGCTCGAGTATTTCGTATTTAATTTGAATGCACCAAACTAGTTTTTACGTTGCTCTATGTGTCCAAAAGTGGCTCTAGTGGACACGTTATAGCACCCTTAAGTAAAGCCCCTCTTGTATATAGTTGTTGTTTTCGAATAGACATAACATATTTAAAATATGTAATACAAACAAAACACCCGTCCAAACACGCCACAACTTTAAAGATACTACCTAAACGATGTATTTCCAGACAAAAGTACCGTTTTCACTTTCACTTATTTTCCCATACAACGTTTGTTTCGTAGTACGTAGTATCAATTAGACGGAGGCGTTTCTAAGGTCTTTATTAGCGACGAGATGAGTTTGTTCCTTGATTTTTGTGCTGTAATATGAACGAACTTAGCCCCATATAATGTACACATCTGATCCTCTCTAAAAATATGAATTGAATGACACCATAAAAATTCAAGTAGCATATTGATTTAGAAACAACATCTAGGTAGTTTTTGCCATCCCTTACCAGATTCCAGAAGACGCAAACTATTAGTTATAAGTAAACATAACACAACTTTCCGCAACTCCAAACCCGAATAATTAGGGGCTATATCTTGCCGTCCGACGCGTAACCATCCATTGTGGTTAGGTATTTACATAATCTGCTGGAATGGTCCGGGATCTTGCGGGCACGGTGCAAAACATACGCGGTAGGCAAGCGAGGCAAATAATGGACCGTTTGTGCAAACTGGCGCAGGAAATGCTATTATTTGTAGATAGTGGTGTTTTGCTTTGGGATAGACTCGATATGAGAATATTCCGAAAATAAGAAATGGTAGAGGTATGTATATGCTAATTAGTTGGTCGCCTTTGTGTGCTACATTTATTTTTCTCATTTTCTCGAAGGTTAGCTGGAAGAGATCCCTTATAGGGATAAGTTCGCCTTAGTACTTTTACATTTTGTTATTTTGTTTCGACTTTTATTGTTTTTTTTTTGTGCAATAAAGTGTTATACATACATACATGCATATATGTAATGGAATTTTCTCTCGTCGTCTGTATTCCATGACAATAACGATCTTGGTGTCTGTGAGTGTGTTACTGTACCAGTGAGCTACATCTTAGGTTCTGTCATCAGCATCACTTACCAGCAGGTGAGGTTACTCGATAGCTGTGTGTGTAGTGGCAGTATTCAATAATAATTAACAAAACAACAAGAAAAAAATGATTTATTAGTATTAGAAAACTGGACATTATTTTGAATGCATGGCGAAATATTTAAATAAAAATCCTACTAACTATTCTAAAGTGCCTAATTTGATAAATATAAAATCCATACCCTTTTCCACAAAACCACTAATCCTTTTTGGTTGAATTATGGTCACCAAATCTTGTGTTACATTCAGAAATATCCCCAGCAAAGGTTTGTGATAACAACAGAATTTCTAAAGTGCAATTAAAAGCTTTGCGTAAAACCCTTGTTTGTTAGAAATTCTATCCGTTTAGAAAATGTGCGAGATTTCCGGAGTACTCTTGGTATCCGTTCGGAAACCAGTCTACTTAAGGGTTGTTGTTTCCCACAATGGCGCGGTTCCAACTAGGGAGACGCAATTCTGATTTTACTACACTGATACTGAAACTGTATTTATGGTTTTGGTATCCACACCATTAGGCGCCTTCCTGACTTGTCGATGCGGGGGCGGTACGATATGAGAAAACTGTCAGCTGTCAGTTTCAACCGATACTAATGCAGTACTGCCCCACTTTTGCGCATGGTATTACTACTGCGCAAACGTATTACTGACAGTATTTCGTCAAGTGAGGAAATCTCACATCGGTAAATTCACGTCAAAGAGCAAAATACCTATGACATATCGCTCCCGCCCCGCCAAGTCAGGAAGTTGCCTTGGAGGAATATAATATTGGGCAGTATTGATAAGTTTAGCTCCATTATCAAAAAAATTTTTTTTGTGAATGTAAATTACCCAATTAATGAATCGTGAGTTCACTGAATACTTATTATACCAATGAATATGTCTGTCTGCCGAAGTTAACAATAAAGCGGTACCGCATTGCTTGATTAAATAATTTCATAATCGAGGATGAATGTACTGCGCAGAAATTAAAAAAAAAGCGGCTAAGTGTGTGTCGGATCGCCTTTTAGTTTATGAGTAAAAGGCCTGTGACATAGGAACAAACAGATGGACATGACAAAACTATAAGGGTTCCGTTTTTTTTCATTTTAGCTACGGAACCCTAAAAAGTCTATACCTATTTTTAACAAAAACTTCCACTTCCCATTCAAATACGAAAGGAAAAAAATAACTTATAAAGTTATTTATTTTAGGAGTAGGGCACGAATATGCTTAGGTATTACTAATATTTTTTATCGTGGTATTTTTATAAAGAACGTGTTTGTCCAGCTCGGATGTTCTATATTTGTGTCGCATATAAATTAAATATTAGACTTAATGGTCAAACATTAGAATTTGTTACTTCTACTGTATTCTTAGGTATTACATTGGACTCAAAATTGCAGTGGGGTTCCCATATAACAGCGATAGGAACTAGGTTGAGCTCTGCTGCATTTGCAGTCAGGAGAATAAGGCAGCTTACCAATGTGGCAACGGCACGGTTAGTTTACTTTGCTTATTTTAATAGTATAATTACTTATGGTCTTATCTTATGGGGATCAGCTGCAGATATTGAAACTGTTTTTATTTTGCAAAAAAGGGCTATCCGAGCAATTTATAACTTGGGGTCACGTGAGTCATTAAGAGAATTTTTCAAAGAAATAGATATTCTAACCCTGCCGTCCCTATATATATTTGAAATAATAATGTATGTTAGGAAGAATTTGGGCAATTTTCCAACGAACGCTGATAAACCAATAGCCACGAGAAATACTGGGAAACTGAAAGTAACCTTCTATAGACTAGTAAAGGCGAAAAAGGCGTTCTTGGGAAATTGTATCAAATTCTACAATAAAATTCCTAAACACATTACTGAACTTAGTAATTCTAAATTCAAATCTGTAGTAAAACAAACACTTATTTCAAAAGCATATTATAAGATAAACGATTACATCATGGATAGGGATGTTTGGCAGTGATAGCGTCCTGCACGGGTAATCTATCGCGAAAATATGTTTTCTACTGTAGCATTGTTATTTCAGTTATTTTGTAGTAGCTGACACTGTAATTTATATTTAACTATACAATGTATATTGTTTTGAAAAAATGACACCTCGCCGAGTTTCTTACGCCGGTTCTTCTCGTGGCAGAGGTTTATTTTTCCGAACCGGTGGTAGTTTATTGACGTTCATAGGTGCATGTAATATGCCTAATTTGAAGAATAAACTACTTTTACTTTTACTTTAATCAATAAAATAGTAAAGATAATATAGAATACCCTACTTTTACTATTTACCTTTTGTCTCGCAATACAGTTTATCACTCCCACATAAAAACAAACATTTGGTTTCTGCCAATTACATTACCTCCCTCACTACTAAAACGCTGGCAAAACTATCTCTGCAATTGAACTCCGTTGTTTTATTTCAATTGCTGGCTGATGCTATAATTTTTCCACCTACTTCGGATTGTTTTCTAAGTAAGCAAGCAATGGTGAGCTCCGCAATTTGTGGTAAGATCACTTCGTAATAAATCGACAACGTGTAGGGAATGATAAGTGAAGACGGTGCGAGCTTCCAGGAAATAGAAATGGTGGAAAAGTGTTGAGAAAATAAGATTTTTTTGCGTAAAATAAGGAGTTGGTTTAAAAACATCTGGCGCTTAGTATTGCTGAAAAGATAATTCAGTGTCCTCTTTATTTATTAATCGACTTCAATAGAAGGAAGGAGGTTCTTCGTTCGTCTGCATGTTTGCTTTTTTTTGTTTATGTTTTTTATAATTCTTTTTTTGTTTGAAAGCAGATACCCCCAAGTTGGTCCCATATAAATTTAGTGAGGGTCTGATGACGGAATCTAAGAGGAATCGAGGGAACTCCTCGAATTTGATTGGCACGCATAATCGCATATGCCGATTTTGGTATTTTCTGTAGGTAACCAAGCATTGGCTCATGGAAACCACAAATTGTGGCATAGCGAAGTACAAAATTGGAGTCGTTTTTTTGATATAAATTATTTTAACGCTAATCTAAAAGTGTTCCGTGTTCATGATTTATACTGCGGCGGACGTTCGGACACTGGCTCTGAAACTGGCGACTTGTCAGTGAGGTTATGCAATATGTATCGCGGTCAATTTTGAATGGGCAATAGCTTCGAAATATTATTAAATTCATTCTTAACAACAGAGTACCTTACATACCTAATATGCAAAGTTACATTTCTCTTGTAATATTTACATTAGTTTTCGCTTGATAAAAATCAGAGTTGTCAATATTTTCCTTCATAAAGCGAAATTTAACCCAGTAAGAATTTATGTGACATAAAATATACGTATGAATATTAATTATACGAGTATAAGGGTGTAAGGTTGCATTAGGTTATTTTCAATACCCAAGTGTATTGAAAATGAATAATTATTAATTTTCAGTACACTTGGGTTCGGCTTGTTTACTGATACGTATTCCAAACGGATAGCGAAAGACGTTCCTGAAATATAGCACTGTGACAGACGGAGAGTCAGACTTGCACTGCATGCACCCAAGGGCTCCTTCGTTACCTTTATGATACGGAACCCGAATAGATAAATAGGCTTCAGATTTCTCTGTTCCGAAACACATTGTAACGCCTTTAACAATTGGGTCGTGTTCAAAGATATTCGGGCACCTTTTCCGCCTCAATATATCCGATAGCGAGAGATCTAATCCTTCCTATGTTCCATTCATTCGTGAACGGACACAGGCGTCTGAGTTGAGATGGATTGTGTGAATCATTCATCCGTTCACTGGACGTTATAAACGACCCCAACAACGCTGTGTCAGTGTCTAGCAGGGATTAATGCATTGTATACAAATTTGAAAACGGATATTCACGTAAAATACTCATAGCCCTGGAAGATATTGCTTTATACCGATAAGAATTATTGCCTATCGTTGTGTGGCTTAAATTCCATACATAAAAACTTTTTGGGTGATTAAATTTAAAATAATGTTCGTGTTTTTTTATTTTTTTATTTAGGAGAAAAAAACACAAGTAAATGTACAAAAAGAAAATATGACAGTGCAAGCACTACTTGCGGCATGCATTTACCCCCTTGACAGAAAAAACCTGACCAGGGCACCAACCACAGAGGTGTTAATCAGAAACCGACTCGCCTTCACCTCTCACCTTTTTTATATGGAAACTATCAAAATTTGACAAATGACATTTGAAAGTTTCCGCGCGGACTGTATTATTGACAGATATAGCTCGTTCAACATTTACCCAGCGCGTACCGTAAAACACCTTGAGTACGTTCGCGTCTTATTTGACGGTACAGCAAGACCTCAGACGGTCATAGTTAACTGCGCAAAACGTGACATATCTTTTAAGATCAAGCCCACAAAGTGGGTGAAGCATTTTGCAGACCGAGACCTTTGGAGGAAGACATTGGGTGAAGGTGTGATATTGCACAATAACGCTTGGTTCAACCTTTTGTCTCGAAAACGAGAACCGAGACCCAGCACGCTGTTGCCACGTACGCAAAAACCAAATCAATGGTAGCTGCTTAAATCATCTATTATAAATGTTTAAGGCCAATGATGATGATGATGATGGTCATAGTGATCCCGTAAAAACGATACCCATTAGTAGCTTTAGAGTCAATCCGGGTGTAACGACCCCCCCTCCCCCTGCCCCTTGTGTAACTTTTAATTAAATGTATATTTTTGAAGATGTGATTTTATTAAACTAACTACAGCTTAAACTAGGAAATGGCCAACGTGATTCGTCTAGGGTAGAACCCAATAATGTTATGAACCGTAAAACCCAAATTCTTTTATGTGAATACTTGTCAGGTTCTGGACTTTGTCTTCCTTATAAATGAAACCTAGCTTTCCCTAATTTAATAATAGAATAAAGTTTCTAACGAATTTTGGCTAAAATGCTTATTTACCGAAAGCTAAATTAAGATAAAAATATTTATTTTATTTGGTAGAACGTCCCCTGCCAGGCCCTACCGTGATCCGTTACCGCTTCAGTAGCAACCCTAATATGTTCGAAATAATCCTAAATACACAAACTTTCACCTTTCAAATGATTTCTTAAATAGAAATTTCAGTGTCACACTAATTCAGCCCTAGCTAGCTCTTTAGGTGAATTGTTTGTATTATACTTACATACGTACTTTGCTACTGAATACGCCTGGGTGGGGATTAATCGTCTAGCTAGCCCACCTAGTCTACCTAATACCTATTTATTCAGATCCTATATGAATAGGAATTCCTGACATAAAACTCTACCAGTGTTTCGGAACCTACATAGTTTTCTGAAGAGAAGAAACATCAAGAAACTCTTCAGTCTATTTTAGAAGTATTTATTATTTAGTATTCTTCCTAACCATATCCTAAAACTCGTATAATCAGAGAACTGGTCAGCTTGCCTCATAATTAGACTATATTAATGAACGGCTCTGCTTGTCACTAATATAATTTAACCCAGAGAACTGCTCAGCTCGTCTCATTGGAAAGCTAAATTCAATAATCTGCTCAGCTTGTCACTAAATTAGCTTATCCCAGTGAACTGCTCTGCTTGTCACTTTGTAAAAGCCAACTTTAATGATCTGCTCAGCTTGTCACTAAATTAGCTTATCCTGAGTAAATGTTAATCATTTAGCTAGAAATCGCAACTCTAAAATAAACCACCATTATTTATACCAAAAATGATAACTTACTCTGAACTAAGCATTCCCAAAACCCCAAATTAACAGCAAACCTAAAATAAATTATTAAACCCTACTTCCCAAATAAATGTGTGTGAAGCTACCCTACTGTTCCCCAGTAAACTCGCTAAACTGAAAGACCATAAATCCCTTACCAGATTCTGCTCTTTTGACTGCGAATCCCTAACGTATGCAACAAAAGTTCAGTAGGCTAAACTGAGAATTGCAATGTTATGGCCCGTGTTGGTTGTCTCCCTCCACTGCGCCCGCAGGCAGTGAGTAAGACGCCCTATTGTGTATATAAGATTTATATATAAATATATTTAACAAGACCGTTCCTCAAATACTGAACAATTTCGACAAGCGAGGTATACACCTCTATGTTGAGACCCCATATTGGCAGCCATGTCTACGTGGTCAGTTGGGCATTGAAGGAACGTAAGGGATTTGAATCGTCTCCATGTAGGTAAAAAGTAGACGCCAGACCACCCTTAGATCTGGTAACTAAAGACTCTGAACTCTGCTAATTGGCACCGTTAGGCGAGCAAGGCTCCTCAGGCAAACTGAAGCCTGGACAAGATTCTGGTCTTTTGAAATACTTGAAATTTCACAAATTCCCATAAAATATTAGATACAATTGTCTAAGAATGATTCCTCATCATGAAGAGTAACTCCTCATAACGACGAACTATCCCTAGGACAGCAAATTCACCCCCCAATTATTTACTATTACGTAGACCAGAAACCTTGACAGTGTCTGAGTGACGAATTCTAAGTATTTCAATACTACTTCGCGTCCCTTTTGTACCCAAAATTGGCAGAGACTCTTACGACCTTTCGTCTACTCCAGCTATGGTAGAATTTCGAAATTTGAATTGGAATAATTCGAGTTTTAAATTTAAACTACAGCAGGTGGAATCGTCATTATGACCTATTTTTGATTACGTTAAAGGCTTTTCCAACCATTGAAGTACTAGGGTTCCATAGCTCTCAGCTAGTGGAGTTCGAAATTTAAACTAGGACGGTTCTGTCTTGACCTATTTTGAACATATTAAAGACTTTTCCAACCATTGCAGTACTAGGGTTCCATAACTCTCAGCTAGTGGAGATCGAAATTAAAACGAATAGAGTTCTTTCTTGACCTATATGGTTATATCGAAGACATTTCCAACCATAGAAGTACTAGGATTACATAACTCTCAACTAGTGTGATTCGAAATTTAAACTAGAATACTTTTAACAAATAGTTGGAACCATCGACAAGATATCCAGGGACTTTTCTAACCGTTAAAGTACTAGGATTACATAACTCTCAACTAGAAGAGTTCGTAAGTTTTGATATTAATAAAAAGTTTGTTATACCTTTTGTCAATGCTGTGTTCCTTGGAAGAATATCTGCGATTTTGTTCAATTGTTACGTTTGACATTCGCTAATACTTTCAAAACTACTTTATTCTCACGAAGTTTTTTTTATATCACGAGGTCTAGTAGCTTTATTACGTTCCATTATACTTATAGTCCAATTGCGTTCCGTTATACGGGGAAAGGAGTATCTACTGAGAAGAAATAATTATTTCAGTTAGTCGATTTCATGACGTGAGAAACGGAGGTTATGTAGACCTGTAATTTTATAGTAGCACAAAACGTTATGTAATCACCCAGCTGCTGGACACATTTTTACCGTATATTGTGTGTTATATAGGCTGCTGTCTATTACGCTAACAAGGTAGAGGCCTTTCGAGTCAAGCTCACTCACTTGACAAGCCTAATACCAATAAGGTCTAGTTTTCCCCTTAGGTTGGAAGGTCACACGACAGTCGCTTTCCCAAAAACTGGTGCCTACGTAATTTTTTTGTGATTAGGTAGCGAATTCCGGACATCCGTCTGGATGTGGAAACTGTACGGGGATAACGCTAAATAAACGCCTCGCGCCTATATTCCCAAAAGGGGTAGGCAGAGCACACGAACATTAATTTCAGTGCCACTTTTAGCAATTGTAGGTTTACAGATGGAAAAAATGTGATGTTGCAGTGACAGGTTGCTAGCCCATCGCCCACAACACACTTCTACCTGGTTCCCATAGTAGACTCTTACGACACCCAAGGGAAGTAAGGGGGTGGGGTGGTAAATTCTAACCCGGTACCACACGGAGCTCTAACCCGGCACCACACGGGGCTAACGCTAGGATAATGATTACGATAGGATGACAGCACCAGTAATGGACAATGACCAATGATGCACCTTGACTCTTATATACAACAATCAATTTAAGACCGTAAGATAGTTGAATTAGGAATGAAGTGTCCATTACTGGTGTTTGTCAGCTTGAAGTGTCCAACACTGGTGGCGTCACCCTAGGCGTCTGAAATATACGTAAAGTCGGCGATGATCCCGTGACGGAAATTTCCGTGCACTTTTTTGTGAAAATTTGGATATTAAATTATTAACGTTTGCATAAAGCAACGTCCCATAAATATTTCTTATTGTATACTTAAATGCAATGCTAAAAAGAGACTAAAATTATGTTATTTCTGACGTCATCCCTGTAAGTTTTTGAAAAAAAAAACCGGCCAAGTGCGTGTCGGACCACGCACAAGGAAGGGCTCCGTACCGACACCTCCTAATCTACATTTAAAACCATTATACAATACATTTATTAAAAAAAGGTCGAATCTTCATAGGAAATTTACGTTACGGCACTTACACCCTTTTGTTTTGGCACTACAGTTTTTCAGCAATAACTCAAAAACCGTTACACCTATCTTGTTCAAACCAGAACTTGTTGAAAGTATTTATTAATGTACACAATCTTGATTTTTTCAGACTTTTAAACTTCATATTTTGGAATGGGGGGGGGGGGCACTTTAAACGACTTTGACAGCTAATATCTCACCAACGGTTGACTTAAATGGACAAGTTTTGTATAAACCTCCATGTCATTTTTGGAGACCTATCCAAATATAATCCACACGCCAACGTGCATTGTTAAAAAAAATTGACCCCCTGTTACATGTATGGGGTGCCCCCCAGTTTAATATTTTTTTCGTAATTTCACATCATATTTCTATAGCGGTTCATAACGTACACCTTCACACCAAATTTCATAATTGCCATGGTTTCCGAGTAAATTGGCTGTGACACATCGACGGACGGACGGACGGACATGACGAATCTATAAGGGTTCCGTTTTTGCCATTTTGTCTGCGGAACGCTAAAAACGGCGGTGGCGACCTGGCCACATATTTAATATAATTTATGATACTGTTTTCATGATTATTTCTTACAATAAAAAAGTTGGCCACAAAACAAGTTGAGAAGACTATGTCGGCCAAGACAGTAAGTACATGAGTAATTGGGTACCCAAAGAGATTATCTTGGATATTTTCGGACCCTTTTTCTATAATAAAAAGGTCTTTTACACTTTCTCCGAACAAAGACCATTTCCAACAAACAAGAAACAGGCGCGAAACGAGAATGATGTTAGAAATGTTATCAATTCCATTAAGTGTGTGGCGGCGTGGCCGGTGTACCAGACAAATAATGTTATGCCTTATCCACACAATACGGCCTGTTCAGCCTAGTTGGCAGTGACACTGCTTCCGAAGCTAGAGGTCCCGGGTTCGAATCCTGGCCAGGGCAATTATTCGTGCATTTAGCACAGATATTTGTTCTTGGGTCTTGGATTTTCTCTGTGTATTTAAGTATTTATTTATCTATATAAGTATGTATATCGTCGTCTAGTACCCATAGTACAAGCTTTGCTTAGTTTGGGACTAGGTCGATATGTGTAAGACTGTTCCCCAATATTTAATAGCTCATGTTGGACGATTAAAAGGGAACATCATCTACTTAGACGATACCCTTCTAGGCTGGCTGTCCACACAGTCATAGGTTTTTTCAAAATGGGTACGGCAGTGATTGTGGCTGTTGCTATTTTTGACACGACTGTCAACCTTAAAGGGGCCTCATATATATCCTTCTCGTGAACGATATACTCATTATCATTATCATCATCCTACCAGCCACTACTGGACATCCCCAAAAAGTTTCACAATGACCGGTCCTGCGCCATCCGCATCCAGTGGACTCCCGCGACCTTTACCAGGTCATCAGTCCACCTTGTGAGGGGCCTGTCCACGCTGCCGTCAGTGGTTTTAGCTGGATCTTTGCCGGAGATTCTTAGCACCCACCCGGAGCGCTCGTGGCTCAGCGGCGCCCGCGTGCCGCGTGCGGTATGCGAGGTTAAGCAACTTGGACGCAAGTCGGTTCTCGGATGGGTGACCGCTTTGAGTGGTTACTAACTGAGCGCTTCCGTGCTTTGGAAGGCACGTTAAGCCGTTGATCCCGGCTGCTGTCTATGACAGCAGTCGTTAAGCCAAGTTAGAGGCCTTCGGGCGGCTTGAGAACTTCTAACAGTCAAGTTGCCCACTCACTTGACAAGGGGGGTCGAAGTTGCACCACGTCCGTAGGGATTACCCAGCGTTACCCTTCACGTGACCTGACCCGGGTACGTCCTTAAACTACGACCAAGACCACCGGGGGATGGGCAGCAGCATCCCTGGAGTGCGGTCGATATACTGCGATCGCCAACCCGCATGCCAAGCGTGGCGATTATGGCATTTACCCCCTATGGATAACACAATAAAGTCACGGCCCCGAGGTTCCGGCGGCCCCCAGTGCCCTGGTTTTGGTAGCGGCCAGGGTACTAGCGGGGTCAGGGGTGCTAAGAATCTCCGGCAAAGGTCCGGCTACCACCACCGACGACTCCTGGCCCTGGCAACGTACAACACCCGTACACTGCGGACCGACGAAAAGATAGCGGAACTAGAGGAAGGACTGAGCAAGTTGTGTTGGGATGTTGTGGGGTTATCTGAAGTCCAAAGAGAGGGGGAGGACACGATAACAGACTTTAGTCTGGCAACTTGCTCTATTTCTGGGAGGGCGACCAACAGTCCCAGGGAGGTGTTGGGTTCATCGTCCACAAGTCTCTCGTAAACAACGTGGTGAAGATCGAGAGTGTGTCGGGTAGGGTGGCGTACCTTATACTCAGAGTATCAAAAAGATACTTGTTGAAGGTCATACAGGTATACGCGCCAACCTCGGCACACTCCGACGACGAGGTGGAGGCTATGTATAAGGATATAACTAAGGCCATACATAGTTCCAAAACCTACTTCAACGTTGTTATGGGGGACTTTAACGCAAAACTGGGCAAGAGAGACGGCAATGAGCTGAGAGTGGGGCAATTTGGAGTTGGGAGTCGGAACCAACGGGGCCAACTACTGGCTGGTTTCTTGGAGAAGGAGGGACTCTACATGATGAACTCCTTCTTCAAGAAACGCGAGCACAGGAAGTGGACCTGGATGAGTCCCGACGGTGCAACAAAAAACGAGATTGACTTCATTATGTCGACGAAGAGGCATATATTCAATGATGTCTCTGTGATCAATACGGTTAAAATCGGAAGTGATCGTCTGGTAAGAGGCACATTGAATATATGCGTCAAGCTAGAGCGCTCTCGACTGATGAAGTCTACGCTCCGTCCAGCAGCAGTCCAAATCCAAAACCCCGAAAGCTTTCAGCTGGAACTCCGAAGCCGTTTTGATTGTCTAGGCGGCGACGTGGACGAATTCAATGACGGGTTTGTGGAAGCTGTCCATAGCATTGGGTCTAAAGTCTTTAGGGCCCAACGGACTCACAGAGCCAAAAGGCTTTCTATCTCCACTCAGAGGCTCATCGAGGAAAGGAATGAAATGATTCTGCAGTCTTCAGCCGATGCGACATTATACAGGCAGCTCAATAAACGGATCTCCAAGTCCCTTACCCGCGATCTGCGCCAATTCAATACAAATCGTATTGAAGAGGCCATCGAGCAGAATAAGGGCTCTAAAATGTTCTCAAGAGATCTGTCTATTGGGCAGAGCCAGCTCGCCAAATTAAAAACTGAAGACGGTAGAATCGTTTTATCCAAACCCGAGCTTCTGAATGAGATATAATGCTTTTATGGATAGCTATACACGTCAACTTGCAGACCCAAAGTTGATCTGGCGGAAGACCCTAGAGCCAGATTAACCCGGCACTATACCGAAGATATCCCGGACAGCAGCCTGTACGAGATAAGAATGACTTTTAAACAGCTAAAGAACAACAAGGCACCCGGTGAAGACGGAATTACAGCTGAACTCCTGAAGGCGGGTGGAAAACCGGTCCTTAGGGCCCTTCAGAAGTTGTTTGACTCCGTCTTACTGGAAGGGAAAACTCCAAAGGCATGGAACAGAGGTGTGGTGGTGCTGTTCTTCAAAAAGGGTGACAACGCCTTACTGAAGATTTACTGCCCCATCTCACTTCTGAGCCATGTCTATAAGCTGTTTTCAAGAGTCATTACGAACCGTCTCGCACGCAGGCTAGATGACTTCCAGCCTCCCGAACAAGCCGGTTTCCGAAGAGGCTTTAGCACCATAGACCACATCCATACGCTTCGTCAGGTTATACAGAAGACTGAGGTGTATAACCTGCCCCTGCAGTACTACAATCTCTCCAACGGTGCCAAGTGGACTACCGCTATATCGAATTTCTGAAGTGTTTGTACGAGAACGCCACTATGTCAGTCCGACTCCAGGACCAGAACTCGAAACTTATTCCGTTGCAGCGGGGAGTCAGACAAGGAGATGTTATTTCTCCTAAACTGTTTCCCGCTGCACTGGAGGATGTGTTCAAGACTCTGGACTGGATAAGGCTAGGCATCAAGATAAACGGCGAGTACATCACTCACCTTCGGTTTGCTGACGATATAGTAGTCTTGGCTGAGACCATGGAAGATTTAAGTACAATGCTCAATGACCTCAGTAAAGCCTCCGAGCGAGTTGGTCTAAGGATGAACATGGATAAGACGAAGATCATGTCAAATGTCCACGTAGCACCAACTCGCGTAATAATCGGACACTTTACGCTCGAAGTTGTAGACAATTACATATACCTAGGACAGACTGTCCAGTTAGGTAAGTCCAACTTCGAGAAAGAGGTTAATCGTCGAATCCGACTCGGCTGGGCAGCGTTCCGGGAGCTACGGCACATCTTTTCGTCCAATATTCCGCAGTGTCTCAAGACGAAAGTCTTTGACCAGTGTGGTACTGAAACGTGGTCGCTTACTATGGGCCTCATAAGAAGGCTCAAAGTCACCCAAAGAGCAATGGAGAGGGCTATGCTGGGAGTTTCTCTGCGTGATCGCATCAGAATCATTGAGGCCATCCGCAGCAGAACCAAAGTGACCGATATAGCCCTTCGAATCGCTAAACTTAAGTGGCAGTGGGCGGGGCACATAGCACGCAGAACCGATGGCCGTTGGGGTGGAAAGGTTCTTGAGTGGCGACCACGCACCGGAAGGCGTAGCGTGGGCAGGCCCCCCACACGGTGGACTGATGACCTGGTAAGGGTCGCTGGTGTCCGCTGGATGCGGGTGGCGCAGGAGCGGTCATTGTGGAAGTCTTTGGGCGAGGCCTATGTCCAGCAGTGGACGTCATTCGGCTGAATGATGACCCTACACGTGACCCCTGGGTGGTACTAAAAGTGCAACAAACTGGCAACCGTACTTGTCTTCTCGAAGACCTCACGGTTTGAAAATAAATGCCATACGATTATTATTATTAGCACCCATAACGAGGATACCGGGGGTCACCGGAACCTCGGGACCGTGGTCTGTTCTAGACTCTTTATCCTGAACTAGATACTTGTCAAAGAATATTAAATCAACATCTGTCACTTTGTAATTATTAAAAAAAAATTCAAGCCACTTGAGCTTATACATATAAGATATTACATTTAATTAAATTATCCTAAAACCATGGCATTAAGTCATCACTTTCTTAACCTACACCAGTCCTTACATGTCCGTTGCAACGCCAGCACACGCAGTGCACGATGTAAGGACAGTCAATCCTACCCGCGATCATCGCCAGGACGGTGCTGGCCCGCACACGCTTGACCAGGGACGCGGCCCGCATTCGCATAGTGCTGTGAAAACACGCCGTGTGTGTTGCAGCAAACATGCCCGAAGCGCTGCAGTAGCGAGTAATGGCCGATTGTGTGGTCACGCACAGGATCATCGGCACGAATTCCTTTGATGTACCGACAATCTACGAATGACGAACTGTTCATGGTGGCCACTTACAAACTATAACACCATACACACGGCCATCATGGAGCATTGTGTGGGTGACGCTTAAAAGGCTTCTCTCTGTCGCAGTTGTGACGTCATAGTCATAACATGGCAAATAAATGGAAAATATATGTACTGATGGAGTGACTACAGCTATGCGGCATGTTTCGGTAAAAGTCTTCTGTACAGCTACATATTATGATATTACATAAGCTGGTGAATTTTGCGTAGGTTTCCTTGGTACCTCAATACTTTGATGTCATTATAATTGGAACAAAATGTTTGTGAGTTATGTAGGATGGCGTACATGGTAATTACTGTAGGATTGATGAGTGCAAATATATGTACGTCGTTTTGCTGTCATGAATATTAAATATAGGGAATAGTGACGTACAAATATAAGGTAGGATGGTAAATATGAATGTAACTATATCCGTCCGTATGTTACGCTGTTTCAAGCTGGAAATCTTTATATCAATCCTTTTAGTGGTTTAAACCACTGAAAATATGGCATGGAGATAGTATGAGATCCCAATAAGGACAAAGGATAGTTTAAGGGCACCCCCCTTTTCAACCCATAAAGGGACATTTGTATGGGAGAGTGATCACTAAGCCTTTAGTAACTAAGCAATTTAATATCAATTATTTCTCAATGGCGGGGGAAGTCGCTGGCCAATGGTAGTTAATATATTTTTATTTTAAAAATACTAATGGAAAGGAGGAAGTTATTATTATTGATGATCGCAGTATTCTTACCTCTTGACTGTCGTGAATAATCTTGTAATGATTATTTTATCGTCATGAAAATTTAAACTGTTATCAATAAGTACCTGGGTGACCGAGCTTTGCTCGTGTTTTCCCGGAGATTACAAGCTTTTCCTAAGATGAGACTAACCTCTCCTCGTAAGTTCCTATAATTAAAAATTTCATTCAAATCGTTAGCGCGCGTTTCGTGATTTCAATTGCAAACAAACATATAAATATACAAATATTGATCGTTTAATAGTCCAGGATAAAAAAATAAGTAGATTATCTATGTAACCAAGGTTATTGAAAAATCATACCTCTACAACAAAGTTAAGAGTAATCGACGAGCTCCAATCAAGAAGACAACAATTTGTGCCGAGCGTGCAAAGTTTTTATTCTTCTTCTTCGACTTTATCTACACGTGAAATGTTGTTCAAATCTCTTTGTGTGGATGCTGGTATTAAAAAGTTTTATCTTAGGAGCACGGAAGGGCCGGCATGACCCTTTCAAGGGCCTGTCCGCGGAAATTACCTGTTTAACTTTTATATAAGGACAAGTCTCATATATTCGTTGGTCAACATTTATTTAGACTTTAGAAACATATCTTCACAGTAATTTACAATAACATTAACGATAGATTTACAACTATGCAGTTTTAGTTCCGTACCTAGCTACTGTGCAGGGAAGTTTGCGAATTTTATTTTGGGAAGGTGAGCAGGTGTCTTAGTAAGTATTTTAGACTCGAATACACATATGTCATCTGGTCCATTTTCCAGCTATGACGTCATTCGTTTTTTTAATGGAAATATGTAATCATCCAGCCGTTTCCGGTCGGGATGAACCCAAAGTTTGTGTATTTGAAAATGTATTTATTTTTTACGAAACAACTGGGTTTGTACTAATGGTGTATATATTTGTAATCAGCTCATCCAGCTCTTTCATTTGATTGATTGCCCACTCGATAGGTTTTTGAATATATTTTTTTATATAAAAAAGTTATGAAATCATAGCTGCTCAATGTACCAGGTGACAGATGTAAAAATCCGAATCTTAAATACTACTTAAGCCTCCTGCTCACCATTCCCAAAAAAAACATAAGCGAGCTTTCCTACAGGAAAGAAGTCAGGACCTGGATTATTTTGAGCAAGTCAAAAACAAAAAATAATTATAGACCAACATTTCAAGAAGCACTAGGAATTATAGCTGATGACTTCCTCGCTAAACGTATCAGTACTGCGATACAGCAAGATAATGCCGCCAGCAACCTCGGTACAATGCTTCAAGGGCCCGTTTTGGATTAAAGTTAGTTTTAATTTTATTTTTATTATTTCGGTTAAGTATTCTTGTATATATTTTCTAACAACTTCTCACATTATAAATGAGATTAAAAGAGAAAGAAACTGTTCGCCACGATACTTTTATGATAGGTAAGGATAAAATATGCCATGATACATTGCAAATTTGTGTAATTTTACCAAATACCGGCTGAAACAGCACTAATGGATGATATTTATTCGCTGTTCGACGAATCCCAAAAGGCCTAATTTTCAAAATTGCTCATACTTGAACACAATGTGCTAGTTAGGTATAATTCTGTACGTTTGATTACAGAGGGATAATTTTAGCAAAATTTTGACTGCGTTGGAAATATGAGCTCCCATTAGAAAATATTATCTGAACCTGATAAGCCGTTCGAATACAAATGACTAATACACTGCTGCGCGTGTAAACAGGTAGGTGACAGTAATACGAATAGCGCTTTCACTAATGGAGTATGTATGTTATTCGCGGATTTTCCGATCTGTTAACGTTAGAGTAAATCTGTCATTTTTAGTACACAGATAATTTTGCTTTCGCGAAATTGCCCATCGATATCAGGCGAAAGCTTTCCAGTCGTCAGTACGTAATTTCTAAAAAAACCCTAGCATTTCGGGAAATTACTTACTAGCCGATCCCGGGCCGGCTAACCTTTGGTACTACGGTCTAACGCATTCACGCTTATACATAAGTAATCATCGATACTATCACTTTTATTTCACAGCCATCAAGCGTTAGTGATGGATTTAAAATTGATAATGTTGAGCAGCAAAATCGACGAAACGAACCATGAATATGATTTGTTGTCAATGATGTGGTGATTAATGAATAATGAATGAATGATGAATACGATTGATGATGATGTGATGATCTGATAATGATCGATTAAAGCGTTAACTCATACAAGCTGCCAACAAAAAAGTATCCACATCAGAATAACATGAAGTCAGAGAAGTACACACACACATTACGAGACTCGCATGCATGTTTCATTACATTGCGGGTTACCGTGGTATAATAAGTTCAACCGATCTTTCAAACCGTGTAATGTAGTGAAAGTCGCATACAGTCTCGTACGTGTATAATAAAGCCCTGTCTGTCGCACACACGTTGGAAAAATTAGGCCTTAAAAATCCAGTCTTTCAGTTTTGTTATAGTGGCTTTTAAGTTTTAAGAACTCTTATTATTTAACTGTTGCATAAAATACGAGTAGTATGCCAAGGTAAACATTACAGTTAGATTTACTTATTGTACGATCAAAAAGTTTCATAATTACTCTGCTGCAATGTTCTCCATACAAACGTAGTTACGCTCTCTTTTTTAAACGCCGCGCTAGAATTACATGAAACTTCTATCAACTAACTAACCAGCATATCTAGTTCGGAAATTAGTTTCTGTTGCTTGAAATTATAATGGAGAAAAAATATAGCGATTATTAAGGTGTTCTTACAAGAAACTACGTTTGTATGGAGAATCGAGTTCAGCCGAGCGTACTGGTGACTCTTAATTATTTGGTGTCAATAATTCCCTTGGAGCTTGAATTATATTTCCACTGCTAAAAACCTGCAGAACAATATTTTTCGATAAAAACAATAAAACTTAAAATAAAACCAGCAATATTTTAGCATACACTTGTTATACTAAATTGAGGGCACAATCAAAAGCCGGGCATTACGAAAAGCTCTTAAAGCCTATCTCTAGAGAATAACTTAGTCAAGAATATTTTCTTTTGCTCGCAAAATACTGGAGGAATACGGGGAAAATACGACGTACCAACATTAAGGGTGACACAAAAATGAATGGACTCTGGATTTTACTCCCTAGCGAGCGAATTGTGGTAAACCGAATACTAAATATTAATCGTCTCTCTGAATCAACATCAATTTTGTGTTTTTTCGGTTACTTAGTAGCCGTTTTTTAACATGAGTCAGTTTGAAAAGAAGATTTAAAACAATGAAACTTTTTTATTTAATTATACAGTGAGATGGGATTAAGATGTATTTATTCTATATAAATGTAGTGTGGTACATGAGCATAAATACTATGGTTAGAGTGAGTGTGTGTATTTGTGGCAATGCTTACACTACAATATCGACTAGTACGTAAATCGTGTAAATGTAATAAAGCTTAAAACGCACAGAGCGTGCGTAAAGCGAACGCTGTGCGGGGCACGTCGCACAAAAAACCGCACGGTGATCGGTAGCGCGGTAGAGCGGTGGCAGCGAGTGTGACACATGAAGTAGTACTCGATATTTGACAGTTTCGGAAAGATCAAAAATGCAAAACCGCCTCTGCCCCGCACCGCGACGCGCCCGTTCTGTGCGCTTCAAGCTTAAAGGTACCGGACAATAGCTATTTGTTCGACTAGAGAGCAAAGTAGATTTTTGCTGCGAGTGTTGATTTTGAGTCCCGAGCAAGCAAAAGATTCTATAATTTCAAAATTAGAATATTGAGCTCAAAAGACACGAGATGGAAAGATATTTGATCTTTGCTTTCGTGTGATACATACAACTTTTCACCTCAGCGGCAAGAACATATAACGCAAAGGAATAGTGATAGAGAGAATGAAGTTACTTAAAGTAACCTACGATATGAAAAAATAATCTTGGTCGGCTCAATGGTTTCAAGCCGGAAAAGTCGTTTTCACGCACGCAGAAAAATTGCATTTTGCTCACTGGTTTCACGCAACAAAACCGCCATTTTCGAGCCGCTGAGGTGAAAAATATATTTAGCGTGTTATATTATGCCAGCAGGGTATTTTATTATAGCAAACAAGCAAAACATCCGAATAAGGGGTAGTCTTTGGCAACTTTTGTTTATAAAATAACAATCCTCTAAAAATGTTAATATACAATGTGTTGGCCGATTTTCAATATTTTGGCGCTGTTGCAAGCACCATTTTCAAGGATGAACTGACGTGCTGCGAGTTTGTGGTCTACCCACACTCCAAAGCGATCTACCCCCTTCTTGGTTCGCTTTTTCCGCACAGTGTCATACCATACCATAGCTACTACCACCGTCCGCACCTTCGCTCAAAAGTCGAACACGATCA
Source organism: Notocelia uddmanniana (assembly GCA_905163555.1). NCBI lineage: Eukaryota > Metazoa > Arthropoda > Insecta > Lepidoptera > Tortricidae > Notocelia > Notocelia uddmanniana. Next base: position 6,806,842 of record LR991057.1, read on the forward strand.
CGACACACAACACTTACAGTATCAGCTCGCGCGGTCATGCCGGTTACAGTCTATTTCCGATTCGTGAACTTTTGGATCACGGATCCCGGTTGAAATTCTTGTGCTTTAGCAGCGCCAAAATATCGGAAACTCAGCAATAATTACATACATCGTAAATACCCCGTTTTGAACAGTAATTCTAACATACGTATTTACTTACGAACAGTGCAAGCTATGCAAGTGTGCAGGTTAAATAAAAGCTTGTAAAAATAATTATCATATTCGTTATTCCCCGTACTGTAATGTAAAGGTAATGGATGGCCTGTTTAGCCTAGTTGAAAGTGATGCTGCATCCGAAGCTAGAGGTCCCGGGAACGAATCCTGGCCAGAGCAATTATTTGTGCATTTAGGACAGATATTTGTTCTTGGGTCTTGGATGTTTTCTATGTCTTTAAGTAAGTATTTATCTATATAAGTATCTATATCGTCGTCTAGTACTCATAGTACAAGCTTTGCTTAGTTTGGGACTAGGTCGATTTGTGTAAGATTTTCCCCCAATCTATCTTTCTATGTATACATCTATCTATCTATACATATAATAAAGCTGAAGAGGGTCGAAAGTCTGTAAATGGAAGATATTCGAAAAAAAGTTGGCTGGGGATACTTAGAATCGATAACAGAACACGTTCCAATAGTTTTTAGAATTTTTGTCTGTTTGTCTGTTTATCTGTTTGTCTGTTTATATGAACGCGCATCACGTGAAAGCGGAGGAACGGATTTTAATGAAAACTTTACTAATCTGTTGAGTAAATACGCGGTCAGGTTTTAGGATATAAAAATTGTGCAGATTTGGGTTAAAAGGGGGTTAAAAGAGGGGTTGAATTTTGTATGGAAACTCCTATAATACATGAGTTACAAGTATGAAAATTGGTAAGCATATACTTGACGACAAAGGAAAAATATCTTCATTCAAAATTTGTGAAATCTTAAATTAGGAACTGAAAAAAAAAGTAAACGCAAGCGCTGCGCCGCTGCGCTGCCCAGTATGCGCGCCAGCTATCACGGTCTCTTCAAATTTTGAACACTATTATGATTTATTCCATTGAGTAACTGTGACTCTAAACCTAAATTTCAGTCCGGTTTTCTAGATTCAAAAACTACATATATAACTTAGTAATCCTATATAAAAACATGCAATTATAATGATACTTTTGCCGTTCACTTCATGTGCACTCACTTTATGCCATAATTCCACTACTTAATATTATAAATGCGAAAGTTTAGATGTTTGGATGTTTGTCACTGAATGACGCAAAAACGGCTGAACAGATTAAGATGATTTGTATGCTAATAATATATAATCTGGATTCACTTACATATACTTATATTATAAGTGTACTTTTTGTCCCGATGATCTTCCATCAAAGGGATATTAAATTGGGGATGCAAGTAAGGTCTATGAAACGGGGTGGTTTAATCCTCATACGCCATTCTTTAAGTTTTAGCCAATTGGGTGTATAACAGCGTGTCAAGAAATTTAACTTAAAGCATAGCAGAATTGTAAACAAGTTGACGATTCATTATGTCAAAACCGAAGTATCATAATTCCTTCTGATTGTTGACGCTATTTTCGAGCACATTCTTTTCACAATAAGTTCTACTTTGCGTGTACATCAAAATGCATTTGCGATACTTTGGCATTGTTTTTATTCATATGCTTAAATACAAAAACAGCTGTTTCAATGCACACTTTGTATCGTCGGTGTACCATTTAGTTTTGTCGTGAGTTATTTTTTACGTAATTGTTGAACCTTCACACCATAAAAAGTGTTTAATATAAGATATCACTTGAGCTGGGCAGCCCAATCGTCAGCATAGACAGTTGGAGCATAAGAGGGTCGAAAGTCTGTACATGGAAGATATTCGAAAAAAAAAGTTGGCTAGGGATACTTAGAATCGATAACAGAAATCGTTTCAACAGTTTTAAGAATTTGTGTCTGTTTGTCTGTCTGTTTATATGTCTAGGCATCACGTGAAAACGAACGAATGGAGTATAATTTACCCTCATTAATATGACAACTGGATCTTCGGCGACGACATAGCTCGGCCTTCGGCCTCGCATGCCTTGCCACTCTCCTTCGGTTTTTCAGTCATCAACCTTACATGAAGAATTTACTCTGTTGGGAGGCTCGGCCTTCAGCCTCGCGTGTCTAGCCTCTCGGCCTTCGGCCCTCAGCCTTACATGGGAATCCCGCTCTGTGTGATTATTCTCGCACGCCTTGCCGCTCTGCTTTTTTTTTTATTATCCGTCGGTGGCAAACAAGCGTACGGCCCGCCTGATGGTAAGCGGTCACCGCAGCCTATGGACGCCTGCAACTCCTAGGGGTGTCACATGCGCGTTGCCGACTCTTTAAGAATTTATACACTCCTTTCTTGAAGAACCCCATACTGTAGTCCGACGGGAAAACCTCGGCAGGGAGCTCATTCCACAATCGGAGCGTCCGAGGGAGGAAATTCCTCTGAAACCGTACCGTACGCGACCATTTAGGTTCTAAGGTGTGAGGATGAATGCCCTGCTTTCGACCTTCGGTCATTATACTTACATGAAGAACTCGCTTTGTTGGGATAACGTTTTACGGCAGAACTACGTAGCGAGACTTTTGTCATTGTACAATGTTTTTGACGAGATTCATTCGTCTAGAATCGGTACAGTTGATATTCTGAAATAAGCACTTAATCATTCGTTTTGACAATAGGATTTCTAGGGAATGTCATATTGACTGTAATCATTTCTAAAGGAGGTGTAAAGAAGGGTGAAAGATTCACGGCTGTTTATCTACGTAGAACGAAACGTGTATGATAGCGGCCATATTGTGTCAAAAAGATTCTTACGACATACCGAGCTCTCATTGGCTACTGCCTTGTCTGCCAATGGACGTCAAATGTCAATATAAAGTGACAAATAAAAATAAAATGGCGTCTCCTCGGAATTTCGTCCAGTCGTCTCTGAACATATTTTTCATTTTTGCAAATGTTGTTATTCAATTTGTAGTATTGATAGATTACTATGCAATGAACAAACGGAACAGTGTGTAGCTAATCGAAAATTCATCTGGAAATGCGTAATAACCATTGTTTGGAAATCAAATGGAAGATAGTGAAGTGCGTCGTATGTGGCATGCCATGCAAAATGTACGAGTGTTGTGGTTGTAAAACGTAGAACTCTGTGAAAGGACGGAGATATATCGTTTTCCCGGATATGAAATGAGATACATTACAAAATAAATCTATTGATAAGTAAATTGTTTGTTTAATTTCATATAATACGGTACAACATAGTTCACGGTATTTCAATTGAACACCAGTTTCATTTTACATCGGACGTTGGTGTTCAATTGGAAATGCCGTGAGCTTCTACACAAAGTTAAATTTAAATGAGCTATATATATTAATCGTTGGATGTTCACAGTAAGTTCCGTTGCCACAGTGTCATTAAATAATAAAAAAATATAAACGTCAAAAATCTACCCGCGGGTACAGATTAAATATGGTTGCTTACGGTCTATATTTTTGGTTCGTGAGTTGGCGGTCTGAACCCTTACTAGTCTGTGGAAAGATTGTATCATCATCATCATCTGAGGCGTTATAGCCGCGGGTGGGCCCTAGGCTAGCCTGGTCAAGCAAAAGTCTATTCGTGGCTTTCCTTCTCCAACATGTCACCCCTAAGTTCCTGGTGTCCACCTGAGCTTCAGAAAGATTGTATGGGAAAACAAATCATTCTAAGGCGAGAACGAATTATACGTTGATGAAGTCGCGGGCAAAAGCTAGTCTATCTATCTATATCTATATATATTACGCGAAGCCGATCTTTGTAATGCCCATCAGATCTACAGTTATGGACCGATTTTGATAAATTATATACCATAGGATTCGTCCCATGCTGCAGATGTGTAATAAGGTCTTAGTTTTTTGATTTGTATCCTGTAAAATTAATAAAATGATATATATTAAAAATCCTGGATGCCCCGACAAATATAAGCCTCAAAATCGTGTTCGATGACGCCGCATACAAGCGAGAGGTCAGCTTAACTTGTTATAATTGTACGAGGTGTCAAAACTTAGCTTGCTTAACACGTGACTTGAAAAGTAGCTATGATACGATTCCGGATGACATAAAATTAAATATGAATTAAAATGTTTCTGTAAGAAATATCTGGTACAGTATTACACAATATAACTTTTGAGTCGAGAAATACTTAATATTATTAAGTATAAACGAAAGTAAGATTACTAATTTGTTTATACAACACACACAATATTCGGTCTAAGTATGCCATTTTACAAGTACGCCAGACGTATTGTGTCAACATTTAACCTATTTTTTATTATTGTGGCCCTTTACACGATTAATACTGAGGTGTCAATATTATTGTGGTCTATAAAGGCAATACTAATTTTAGTGATCTTAGTGGTCCGTTAATTTCATGGGGGCCTTTTACACGGTGATTATTATCCCGTGATACACTCATATCACCATACGATTTACGTGAATATTCATGCATATTGAATCAAAACACGAACTTTTTGGAAAACCGCGATAATATCGACATCCCAGTTTTGTCATTATATTAATCGTGTAAAGATCCAATTAATTTCCTAACTTAAGACCCTGTTCACATTATCCGATTTGATAAAGGTGTCGGCTCCGACAAATGTATAGAAATGTGACTGATATCGTGTCGTGCAATGTGAACAGTGACCAGTTTTCTTAATTAATCCTTATGGTTAAGCAAGATGAGTTGGACCGGGACAGATAGTACGATCATTTTCGGCTGCTGACGAATTGTCTCCACTTAAAAGCACAACAAAATTTCAAATCCCATATAATCCAAAACGTCACAAACGTCAGTTCAGTACAATTTGCATATTTGAAAGCGGAGGCACTGACAGATGAACACCTGTCAGATATCACTTATCTGTCTCTCTCAAACTTACTGATTTGTGCATTAGAGAGAATAGATCAGATGTTAAGAAAATTTTCAACTTAAATGAGTCGATCTGATATCTGTGGCAGTTTTCCATACATATAGGGATAAGCTAGCTTTTTTTACTTCCACTTTTTATTTGCTTGTCATTTTGCCGTTTTTTATGTACATTAAAGCAATACATACATACATAACCGTGTCGGCCCCAACGCCGATTTCGGATCGATAATGTGAACAGGGCCTAACAGTTAGCTTTTTAAGGTTCAGTACTACTGTCGAATAAAGCAGAAAAAAATGAAATGTTTACATGAATGACAGACGTATTGTGTTCACTTTTTTTTTATTGTGCTCTATTATGTCAATATTAAATTGTCATGGTTTATACTTCAAAGAAATTGGAATACAAACCAATGACGTTTCAAATATACGTTCCGTATATTTTGACTGTTATTGATACCTGCCAAAACAATGACAAACCAAATTAAACTTTACGTTGTGAGTTACAGAACTGTTTCTGAGTTAATCATAGATAAGCTGCAAAACATTTTGAACGAGAAGAGACTCGCTGTGTCTAAGTGTGTCTCTCTTCCACCTATTGCCATACCAGTAGGGTGATCATTGTGATCAAGTAAGAATAAGCAAAGAAGTTCTCATTGGAGTAGAGGTTACTTATTGGTGGATTTAGATCAAACGAACGAGAAAACAATGTTGCACTAATGAACCTTTACGACGCCAATAACGTATTCGAAGTATTATATGCGCACTTTCGATTGAACACAACGACAATAAAATAATTACAACCTTTAATTGCCGATAACATAGGTATTATGACGTACGTTGTCAAAATCACCTTATACTATGGTTCATATTCTATCTCTTATGGAAAATACGTTGGCGTGTAAGTGTCACTGTCGTTCATAAAGTATGGCGTTCAAAAGGTTAATTTGCTATTCATCAATGTTTGTCTGAGGATGTCAAACCCTACAATGCTGAACCCTACAGAAGTGCATGTAGGTTGATATCTCATTAGACGCCATGACGGATATATGCGTCGTTGGCTTTGGACCGTTCGGCGCAATATAGGTACGTTGTTAGCGTCAAAAAGGTTAATAATACCCGAAAAGTTAGAGGACATGTACCTATTTTTCTTTTCGTAACGTTTCAGTAAACATGTCCAAAATAAGGGGGATAATGGTCACGTTAAACTGCCAAGTTCTAAAAGGGCGTAGGTGTTTGAAAGGATGAATAAGATTATCACTATAGTGGTCGGCGCTTAAGAAGTCAATCCTGACACCTGTCATTTCCATACAGTTTATAACCTCAAAGTGACTTAGGTTATAAACTGTATGGGAATGACATGTGTCAGGATTGACTTCTTAACCGCCGACTACTATATTGGTAACATGTTCAATTAAAAGTTAAAATTATACTGTAACTGTGTCACCTGCAACAGTGACAGTGCTGGGTTTCAGGGTGTCTACCCCAAACACCCCAAGATCGAAGTTCATATATTTCCTTCTCTATCACACCAATAAGCAAGTGTTATGTAACGAAAGATTTTAACCCAGTTACTTCACTTGACAAAATAGACCTCACAACTGTCATGCCAAAACCACACGATGGGCCATTATGGGCCACGTACAAGACGCAGTTATGCGGCGGATCGAGATGCAAATATGTTTTTTTATGATTGACTGTGACACGAATGTTTTTAAATCGACTTTGTAATCGACCTTCCGAATAGATAGGCTATATTATATATATATATATATTCTATCCCGCGGCTTCGCTTGCGTTCTTCGTAAGTACGTCGACGCGGCGGAGCCGTGCGGGTCACTAGTATATTATATTACTAAAAAAAAATTGGTTACTTGGCAAGCCTCGTGATCTTAACACGATATTTGACTATAATACATACTTACCTACATTACTACTGTTAAAATAGCAAAAGTTAGTTAAAGCTTGAGCATTTTCATTTGTTTTATATTTTGATACTACAAATATTTACTTTACATGTTACTCGTACGGTATACCAAACTCGCAGTAATTATTTCCATTGTTATGCCGCTTATTGACTTGACTGCTCGTTTTTGTTCCAGGGGGACGAGCGGGATAGACATCGATCTCCGTCGAGTGGACATAGACCAATGTCCGTTGAAGCCTGGTTCCATGCAGCTGAACATCTTCGCTGGCACCGACAAATGCAAAAAGATGACTACAGAGGTTGGTTTAAGTTAAATAAAAGAATCGGTTAAGAGTCCCCAACTCCCCAGTACTCCCCTCGGCTGAACTCGATTCTCCATACAAACGTAGTTTCTTTCGCATTTTAAAACGCCTTGCTTAAATAACATGAAACTTTGTATACACAATAGTAGCTGCCATATCTAGGTTGGACATTAGTTTCTATTGCTAGAAATTGTAATAGAAAAAAAGTCAGCGAGTTTTTGAGTTTTAACGTTTTGTATGAAAACCTTAATAATCGCTGTATTTTTTCTCCTTTATAATTTCAAGCAACAGAAATTAATTTCCGACCTAGATATGCTGGATCCAATTATGTATACAAAGTTTAATATTATTCTAGCATAGCGTTTTAAAATGAGAGGGAAACTACGTTTGTATGGAGAACCGAGCTTACTGCGGACTCTTAAGAACGGTGTTCGGTAGGTCGAAGAATAATCTACTGCGATGGAGAATCGTACCAGGACAGACCGACGCTTCTTGTGATTGTGGTATGCGTGTGCATGATGCGGTGTACGCGATGCCCTTACACATGCAGCAAGGAAGATCTACTGAGGGCTACATCCCGAGGGATAGAGCTGGCAAAGTACTGTCAGACTACAATCTAGGTTAAGAACTAATGTCAAGTCAAGTCAAAAAATGTTTTATTCAAATAGTCCAACCAACAAGCACTTTCGAATGGTCAGTTATAACATTACTTTTCACTTGTCATGCGCGAAAAGTATGTTATATTAGACTTATCAAGCGGGGCTTACACGCTTATTACTTTAAAGCGCTGGCTAAAGTAACCCTTGGAGAAAAAATGTATACATATTTATGATTAGCAATACATTTTAATTTGGCCAATCAAAACACTACACCATATTAAATCCATCAATCAGAATACACTAATTTAACTAGAAAAAAAAACTTGGCCATTGATATCAATCAACCAAAAAACTGCTGCACTAATGTCGACCAATCAGGAAACAGAATTAATTTGTCGAAACTTTAGGTTTTTTTGTCCCTAATTCACAATATTTAAAAAGTAGTTCAATCGTCAAGCATTGCTTTGCAGCGCTCCATAGCAAGTCAGTGGCGTTTATTCCCAGTGTCTTTATCTACTCAAAGTGGTTTTTATGTTTTGTATGTGTTAAAGTACTTTATAAAAAAAACATGCCTTCATTGCCGCCAAATTATACATATATATTTGCTGTGGAATTTATTTTTCTTTTTGACAGGTTTTTTTTATATATTTTCTCGCAATAGAAGTGAAAGGTTAGAGCGAACACCTCTGGTCCAAAACCCGTACCCCTCGAACTATTTTCCCTCACTTTGTTGGGGAAACGTCCAGTCTGTAGTTTTTTTTTTTTATTAAAAACAATTTAGAAAGCATAAAGGGGGTGAAATTTGTTGCATTTTAGCTCCTCTGTCACTTTCTGTCAGGATTCGTCGAGTTACCAGTAACTCTGTATATTCTACCATGATTATTATTTTATACCCAGTAGCAAAACTCCTATTGACACTTTTACTTGTTGAATATCACGCAAACGGATTCTTCGTCAATCAAAAAAAGGTTGTAAAAACTCACATTACTTACGAGCTCTTAGGAGACCTCGTACCGAACAATGACAATCAGAATGGCAAATGCGCGACAATGTTGATTAATATGACAGAAATGTTAGGTCTAAAACAATATAACTCATTAAAAAATATAAACAACAGAACATTAGATTTGATATTTACTAATAAGGAGTGTAAGCTCACGCACCCTGAAATAGACATTTCTAATCCGGGTAGACATCATCCACCAGTCGAAATCACCATAAATATAGTAATAACAAACCTAAGTGCTAATAAACGTATACCAAAATACAATTCTCGTAAAGCCAACTATAGTGAAATTTCAGAAAAAATCAATGGAATTGACTGGCAGGCCGAACTCCAGCAATTGTATCCCAGCGAGCGCCAGCAACGCTGGGGCGCGCGCGCCTCTGTGCCGCATGTGCCACGCGTATAACAGGTCAATCTTCTCGGTCGATATATTTAATACATCTAAAGCGCAATTTAAAAACAAGTCATAAATGTTATTCCTGAGGAGGAATGGTAACTAACTGCTTCTCTAAAGTACTTGCTGGTATTTAATTTGATTATTGGCTGGTATTTAATATAGATGTTGGTATTTAAATATATCTAAAATAATAATAAAAAATTGGTATGTAGTTCAATTACTCGCTTAATGTTCATTGTTAAGTTTTTGTAACATTTCTTTTTACTTTTTCGGATGTAATATTCTTCTATAGGGTAGTGCATAAACAATGTAAATTTTATGTCTTGGTGAGAGCTGCAGTTGAGGAGTTAGATGCACGTATAACATTAACCTAAAATAAGTTACTTTAATTTGTACATCTATCTCTGTTTGTTTCTCCAAATAAATAAATAAAATAAAATAACCTTTGAGGGATTGAGTGGAGATTTAAAAATGAGATAGACAAACTTACATAGTGTACCACAACGTTTCGATGAGTGAATATAATGTGTTGCTAAACCATAACTAAATAAATACTCATAAATACATTATGTAATAAATAAATATACATATAGACATTTCTGATGAGAAATGCGACCTGTAGAGGAGAACATCCGTCCGGATGTTCTCCTCTACAGGTCTACATAGGAAAATATTTTTTTTTTCGAATCTCATAATTTCCAAAAACTGATTCGACAAAAAACTTCTATATATGTAATTATCGAACCTGCTCACAAAATTTCACGATAATTGGTTGAGAAATGCAACCTATAGAGGAGAACATCCGGAAATACTTTATACATATATTTTGATCGATTGATTGATTGAAAATTTTGTATATTTTTTCAAATTTCCAAAAACTGACTTGACAAATAAATTCTATATAACATTTCTGATGAAACATGCAACCTGTAGAGGAGAACATCCGGACATACTTTATATATATATTTTGATCGATTAAATTATTGATATGAATTTTGTCGAAAGCTGAAACGGAGACGCTTCGCTCGTACCGCTCGCTCGGTCAATAAAAACTACATACAACGCAATTTTTTTTAATCATTCGCACGGCACAAATACGAGGGTTATTCTGAAAGTTTTTAGCTGCTCTCACTCTATTCATGCGATATATTTTTTATTTATACCATTATCTGGGTAATTTCAACAGTTATGAGCAGTAAGCAGCAATTATTTTTTTTAACATTTTTTTTCCAAAAGACCTTTTGTTCGCGACTTAGACTAATATTCGACACACCTGCTCGTTGTTACTAATATTAATGAAATCGAAACAGATTACGTGGGTAGAGACAGAGAAGATTCATAGTTAGCGGTGTATAAAATTACGTTTAGTTGTGGTGACGTATTAATTAATATTGGCCCGCAACACAAGATTGGTATTGTGACCCAAATTTGATTGGTATTGTGTGTTGGTGTGTTATAGAGCTGTTGAAACGCCGTACTTAAAACACAATTTAAAAAAACCCAAGCGACTTTCATCAACAGTTTCACCCCAACACATATGAGCAGAGTGAGAGCAGCTAAAAATTTTCAGAACAGCACTCATAATATCATTAAAATACCAAGAAGATCCTAAATTAACGTCAGAAAATGAACAAAGAAATATAAATTGATTACGTAAAATTTTAACTCCCAGAACCGCAATTTAGTCTAATATTTTATGCCGGAGTTATCTTATCTTTAACTGGCTAGTAATTGTCAATTAATTCAAATCTTTCAGATAAGAAAGTAAAGGTAATATCGGATAAGTCTGCAAAATTTATACCGACTTGATTGGTCCAACTCCTACTATGGCCTCTTCATAACTTGTTTCACGTCAACTCACCGCCCCTTTTACCATTATCTTGACGCCGGAATTCGAACTGAAACGTGTAATCAGAGGTTTGACTTACACTGGATCGTTTCTGGTGAGGTGCATCGTAAAATTGTGAATAACAACCTTTTATGAATAAATGGAAGACTTTCGCCCGGTTGCCAATTGTATTGGTCGTATGACGTACTAACCAAGTCTCAATCGTTGTAGGCATAATATAATAGTATACCGTATTTTTACAAGGTCCTTGAATATTAACACTACATTACATAATATGTAGTGTAGTGTTAAAATTTCATAATATGTAGTGTACATAATATGTAGTGTAGTGTTAAATTTTCAAGGACCTTGTAAAAATACCTTTATTGTCGCCAACAAGGATTTACGCAGACCAATAAAAACGCTGAGCTTTTCAAATAAACGTGATTTACCTGCGCTGGAACAGAAATGTACCAACGTTTTGGGGTCGTCTATCAAAGGATTCCTTCTTACTTTTTTCAGTTTATTTGTTTATTTTCCTTCTTTGAACATCGTCTCAAAGTTAAGAGAAAATACGGGTTGGCGCACGGTTCATACAAAAACTCAAATTTCGAGCCCTCCCTATTTCCTCCGCAAAATTTAAACCCCTAAATAAATGTTCTAAGATAGATTAATAAAGCACTTAGTACCCTTTTTTAATACCACGTCGGTGGCAAACAAGCGTACGGCCCGCCGGATGATAAGCGGTCACCGCAGCCTAAGGACGCCTGTAACTCCAGGGGTGTTACATGTGCGTTGCAGACCCTTTAAAATTATACACACCCTATGGATCCAATCAAACTGGACTGACACATTTTTTTTAATACCACGTCGGTGGCAAACAAGCGTACTGCTCGCCGGATGATAAGCGGTCACCGCAGCCTAAGGACGCCTGTAACTCCAGGGGTGTTACATGCGCGTTGTCGACCCTTTAAAATTATATACACCCTATGGATCCAATCAAGCTGGCCTGACACAAAAATGGACAAGATGCCAGTACCCTGCCACCATCCAGCAAAACTGACACCAGTAACTGGAACTATTACAGCGTTTCAGGTTTTGAGAGAACTTCATACTGACAAAATGTACAATTCTGTTTCATGTCAAAGCATAAAACCGATTGCACAACAGAAAAATGTCACCAGGGGAAACTTTTAGCATATTTTCTCGTTATTGTTTGCTTACGCATTGAGTACTGGTAAATAACTCAAATCCCTCGGGAAAGTCACTCCGCGCCCTTATTCCGTCTTTTGTATTATGTTTGAAGGTAAATCAGAAAATCTTTTATTTCTCTGAGATATTTTCGGTCTTTTATATCCACAAAAATATACTTCGTTTCAGTTGTTGTGTATATCATGTCAGTTGCAAACAGGCGTACGGGCGACCTGATGGTAAGCCGTAATATATATAAGCTTGCAACTCCAGAGGTGCCATTTTTTGAAGATTCCGCAGCCGCAGCGTTTGCGGGTAAAAGTTCCTCTGAAACCGTACCGTACGCGATTTAGGTTCAATGTGTGAGGGTGAATGCCCTGCCGACGGTGATCAGTGCGGTAGAAGAATGTTTGCGCGACTGCTGCGATTATGGATTTCAATCCGATGCGATGAATCCGGTAATCCGGCAGGATCCGGTATAATTTGATAGATGCTGGAGCCGGCCATGTTCACCGGATCCGGTTCGCCTTAAAAAAATTACTCATAATAGACGTTCCTGCAAAATTAACATTTACCTTATTTCTGATACTAAATTAAGAAAGGCACCACCAATCTAGAAGGCTTTACAATAAACGAAATATATGTACAAAATAGTTACGTTTTGGTGATTAATTTCAAACCAACTCACTTTTTACGAAAATAACATCTAAATTGAACCTTAAATCGCAGAACTAGTTTCGTAAAAATCGCTCCACAACATTAGCCGCTTATAAATACATTAATGAAATCCTTAACATCTTAGATAAAAAAGAATATGCTATAGGAGTCCTACTCGACATGACGAAAGCATATGAAAAAGTAAAATATAGTATACTTCTGGAAAAACTTCACGACGTGGGAATTCGCGGTACAGCTCATAAATGGTTCCAATCTTATCTGGAAAATAGACATCAATATGTAGAGATCGAACACGTTCATGAATTATCAGGAGAAATTTGCACTGTCAAGTCGGAAGTTCGACCTGTGACGGATTCGATTCCACAGGGAAGCATACTAGGTTGCGTTCTATTTATTATATATATAAATGACCTTCCGAAAATATTTAAAAAGGTTTGTATCATGTTTGCTGATGATTGTTACTTATTGTTCTCATGTAAGAATAATGAAAGTCTTCATGAAAAACTTAGCGACATAATGTCTAATGTAGTAAGTTGGACGCACGACCATAACTTAGAAATATTTTTTTCAAAAACTACCTATAAACTTATGCAATTTAGACCTCGTCAGAAAAGGGAATTAGATGTAGCTATTTGTTCTTTTAATAATATTAAACTAGAATATGTAGAACAATTTTCATTTCTTGGAATAACCATAGATTCAAATATTAACTGGAAGTGTCATATACAGAACATAAAAACAAAAATAAGCCAATTCATATACGCCTTAAGAGAACTAAAAAAGTCAACTGATATTCAGACGGCCATAGTAGCATATTACGCATTTGCACATGCATGGCTTAGCTACGGAGTAACTTTGTGGGGGAATAGCACAAACGTACAAGAAATATTTGTATTGCAAAAAAAATGTGTGAGAATAATGGCAAACACCAAGCAAACTGATACTTGCAAACCTCATTTCCAAAATCTGAGAATTTTAACCCTCCCGTCTTTATACATATTTGAGTCATGTAAATTCGTAAGAAAATACCAAGAATTTTACTTCACGCTCGGAGATTTGCCTCGACGTTACGAATCACGCTATAAGAATAATTTACTACAAATATCTTCCAATTTAAAATTATGTAGCAATGGACCTTATTCAAAGTCCATACGGCTTTATAATAATTTGCCACGAGAGATTAAAAATGAGAAGAGAACTTTAAAAAATTCATTAAAACCCTTAAAATATATTTGATAGAGAAAGCATATTATGCTGTTCGTGAATATCTAAATCTTTAATAAACAAATAATAATCAGACAGCTACTACCGCGGGTCTATTCCTAGTCAAATTACTTACTCACCCAATGTATTTATTTTAATTTACTGTAGTTTATGGAATTATTTTACAAAAAATTTTAAATGAATTATTTTTCAATTTTATATATCAAATAATTTTACACATTTATTTTTACCAAATTGTATTACGAAATTAATTGATCATAATGACCTACTTAATCGAATTGTTTTTACCAATTTTATTTTTATATCCATATTAATTAAATAACTTTTCTAGATGAATTATACACAATTTTTTAATTTATATTGGGATTTTTATTTTATTTTATCTAAGCGTATATTTTATGAATTGTATTTAAATTAAATTATAATTACTTGCTGCGCCCTAACAGGGTCCCTGTACTGCTTGTACCTAGCATTAAGTTGCATGTCTTTATTGTATGTACATGGTTGCAAATAAATTGAATTGTATTGAAAACTAAGATTGAAATTCTATTGACACGTATGTAGTCGTTAAATCGCCTTTTCCTTATTAAGGATTAAAATTACGACAGCTTTAATAGGTTATTATTGCTTCCTAATTACGAATCTTATACAGGACTTCCTTTAAAAATGCAGTATTAAGAAATTTTAAAGATTATTATGTTTAGCTAAGTATAATTAATAGGCAATAGAATTTTGCATCCCACGGGCTAAGCGGCTTTGGAACAAACTATAATATTCCATAAATAGCTAAGGTTACCAAACTTGCGTATTACGTAGGCTACTTTTTGCCTTGGCGGGGTGGAAACTAAAGTGTGGACACGAACAAAAATTTGGTCATGCATGATAGGTTATTATATGGTTAATCTTTTAAATGAATGTGGATTTTCAAGCATCACCTTTTCAAATAATTTAAAGGATATCAAAGTACATAATAAAAAGACAATCATAATATAACGTTAAGTTTTCTGTGACTTTCAGCATTGTATATTCCACCATATATCGGGTGTTCCAGAAAGTATAAGCACGTATCTGGAGTGCTCCCATGTCTTTACTTATACGAGTAATGATAAGAAAAAAGTTTCAATGTAGGTTTTCTGTTTCCATGGCTACCAACAAATACGGTTATTATTTGAAGTGCATTTCTGTAAAATATACAAAATGCGAGGCATTTCTCCCGAAAAGCGTAAAACAATCGTGCACAAATGGTGTACTGTAGGGAGACTGAGCTACGGGGTAGAATTAACACGTCTTTTTAGTGAAGAATCTTATATAATTAAATTCACAATCGAATAAATCGACCTCCCTTCAGGGCGGACCCGCTTAGTCTGACGCCTTCAACTATTATCCCACTAGACAGAGACAATTGATATTCTAAATTTAATTTGAACTAACTGCCAGTCCCCGTCTCGGTAGGAGATCTGTAAAGGTTAAAAGAGTTGGCAAAAACGGCTGGAGTCAGCATCGGACCCGTACGAATAGCATTACGAAAGTACGGCGAAGAATACTCCTTCTGCGATGCACCGAAAAGAGGCCGAAAACCGGGACCTGCAGACCGAAATCTGGACCAGAAAATCGCTCAAGCGTTCAGTGGAAAACCCGATCTATCTGTTAGGGATGTGGACAAAAACTACGAACATCAGCAAGCAATGTACATCGAGCCAAAGCAAGGATTGGTTTTAAAACATATAAAAAACAGAAGATGGGCCTCGCTAGCATTGGTCTGCAACCTACCTAGGAAAAGGTAACTCCGAAATACAACCCGGGGAGATGGGCCTCGTTAGCATTGGGCTGCAACCTGTCTAGGGGAAGGAAAACCCCGATATAAAAGTCTAATCCAAGGTATTAGCTGACCCGTGCCAAGGGATGCATGGCTAGAGGGGATTCTGGTGTCGAACGGAGGGTGTCTGTGTTGGTGATCACAGGGCACAGCGGTAATCCACCTTACCACAGTATAGGAATCTGCTGTGGTGGACTTTTAGTTCCCTATTACTCGTTGGAACGCTATGGAGATTCGAAAAAATAAAAATCATCCGCATGGCGGCGACGCGGTCCGCCACCCGTCACGTCACGTTTCCAGTGGGGGCAAAAAGCGACTCATGGAGTGCCGTTTTGCTACGTTGAATGGTGGAGAAGGAATGGAAGAAAAATGAATGAAGTACGAGTAAGGCAGATGATGGATAAAAAGAGGATTGATGTTCTTTGTGTAAATGAGACAAAATGGAAAGGGTGTGACACCACGAAACATGGACCCTATACAGCGTACTGGTCTGGGGTGACCGTTTCAGAAAGAGCATGTCAGGGGGTTGGTGTCATACTTTCAGCTAGGATTGCTAAGTGTGTGAATGGACTTGAATGCGTTAAACAGCGTCTTCGGATAGTCTTTACCAAGTTTTTCTGTTCATTTCTTTATTTCATTGTTAACTTGATATATCAAATTATACCTTATTGCATCGTCCATTCACAATAATTAACATTTTTCTAGTTGACTTAAGATTGAGGTAGTTCGAAGGTTTTTATTTTTTTATTTTGGTGTATTTGCATGTTTTATAGAAATATTTATTTATTTTTATTTATTTATTTGGCTCACCAACAATTGTTTACACTGTAAATTTACATATATAGCTTGCAATAACAGTTTTATGCTAAATGTAACAATCACTGACAGGTGAACACCACATGCATTTTACAAAAAAGGCAGTGAAAAAAACTAAAATTTAAAAGTTACAAAAATGCTTCTTCAAAACACCCATAATTTAAGCGCTCCGTTCAAAACAATAATAAGGGTTTATATTACGTTAGACTCTTGCGTTAAAGTATTAAAATGAGTAACAAAAAGAAAGTGTAACAATTATGTACCTCTAACAGTTAAAGTGCATAATAAGCTGAAAACTAAACTGAACCGGACAGGCAATTGTAAATATGCCTCCCCATATAAAACAACTTTCAATGCTTGGAGTAGAAAGTCTTCCTGACTGCCCATTCTAATCAGCGCAAAACAACATATGAAAATATAAATACAATTGTAGTATTGTAGCAGGAAACGAGTGAAGATTATCAGAAAACGCTGTTCCACAAAATATGGGTACGGTGGAATATATAATGCTGAAAGTCACAGAAAACTTAACGTTATATTATGATTGTATTTATTATGTAGTTTGATATACACAAATTATTTAAAAAGAGCGGTGCTTGAAAATCCACATTAATTAAAAAGATTTACCATATCGTGCATGACCAGATTTTTTCGTGTCCACACTTTACGAGTATATGCGCAATCAATAGGGCAATCCTGCTATAGGAGGAAAAGAAGACATCCTGCTCGGAAAAAATCTTTTAAATGTTCCTTTTAATTTGTAATTTAGGTTTTTTTTTGCAGACGATACTGCCTAATAAAAAGTATACTTTACGTATAAATCTACAACTCTCATATGCCAAAGGATGATTTACTTTACGGTAGGTACACATACACCTTGCCGAGGCTGTCATTAGTGCAGGCTGGTAGTATAGCTGTTTGCCACTTTAAAAAATCGGCCAAGAGCATGTCAGGCCACGCTCACTGTAGGGTTCCGTAGTTGCCGAATGATCTTACTTTAAAAAATTCAATAACAAACAAAAGGGAACACTTTCGCAGCGTTTTATACGTCTTTTACTAAGAAGGGAAGACTTTTTACGATAACTCAAAAACGGCTTAACTGATCATATCCGCTATAGTTGTCGTTAAAAGTCTTTATTAAACTTTACTTTCATATTTTTTGGATCCATAGTTCAAAAGTTAGAGTTTTTTTTCTTTTGGAGTGAATATTTCCGAAAATATTCACTTTATTAAAAAATGTTTGATAAAGACCTGTCGTCATTTTGAACGACCAATCTATCAATAACACCCCACACCATAAGGTTAAAGCAAAATTACATATACATTCCCACTTTACGTTTTACTTTACCCTTATTTTTTTTGTACTTTTTTTTACGACTTTGTCAGTTTTATTGATTTATATATCCATACCAAATTACAGCTTTCTAGTACTACTTAACAATTACAGAGCAAAGCCTCGGACAGACAGACGAACAGACAGACGAAGAAAGAGAGACAGAAGGATTCCGTACTGTTATCTATACAACATTAGACACTTTATTACAACTTTTTTTTTATTTAATATAAATAATTATATTTTTTATATTTTTTTACCAATACCTAATAATTAAGGACGTTAAATCGGATTTTAGTTTTCCTATGGATACTTTTTGAGACCCAGCGCCTAACGAACACAACGAGCCACTTTTTAAAAGATTTTTTTGCATGGGAGCCTTAAATGTTTATTTTATTTTGTTTTTAGTATTTGTTATTATAGCGACAAAAGAAATACTTCATTTGTGCAAATTTCAACTATCTAACTATCACTGTTCATGAGATACAGCCTGGTGACAGATGGACAGACAGACAGACGGATGGACAGCGGAGTCTTAATATTAGGGTCCCGTTTTACCCTGTGGTTCAGAATCCTAAAAATAGAGTTTTAAATTTAAACATGTCGCCGGTGTGACAATTAATACCTACGTGAGTTTTAAACGAGTGATATAGTTTTAAACATGAGTCTGACTGAAGTTCTAAATTTCAAATTAAAGGCAAAAATTTATACGCTCAACTAATAACTGATTTGACTGCTCGGAGCACAAGATTTATCAATTTTTCCCCTGAAAGAATGTATTGTTATAACCATATTAGTAACTTGGTAAATCGTATACAAAAAACAATCAAGCAGATAATTACAAATTAATTTAAAACTAAACTAACCTACCTTGCCCAGTCATAAAAAGAAGACCCCGTCCAGCAGTTTGGTTCCGTCTGTGGCATGGAGCCAATAACGCTGGCGGCGTTACCTCTCTGTATTGCTAAAGAAATACGTTGGGAGACGTAAGCGCCAGCCCTATGGTCCCCTGAAGCGTCGACGAGACGTTTACCCATTGCCTTCATAAAGATTTCATGTCAGCTGACCAGAGACCCAATGTTTCCACCGCAAGCGCCGCAAACTCGTAGTCTTTAACTAAACATTTTCTCCCTTAATTTGAAATTTAGTTAGCAGCGTTACTGCTTAATCTGTCTATACTAATGTTATAAAAAGGAAAGATTTGATTGCTTGTTTGTTTGTTTTCATTGAATAGGATCCAAAACTACTGAACTGATTTGAAAAACTCTTTCACTGTTGCAAAGCTACACTATCCTTGAGTGGCATAGGCTTTATAATTAAGAATCCTTACTAAAATTCTAATAATGTAATCCAAGTTGTAAAAATAAATTGTTAGCATTCTATAGGCTCCGAAACTACTGAACCGATTTAAAACAATATTTCACTGTTGGGAAGCTACACTTTCCAATAAATCTACACAAAGAGGAAAGAGTTGACTGTTTATTTGTTAGCATTGTACCGGTTTGAAAAAAAAACACTTTTGGGAAGCTACACTATCCCCGAGTGACATAGGAGTAATAAGAGATATTATATTACTAAATAAATTAGGGATCCAGACTAAATTTCCAATAATGTAACCCAAGGTGTAAAATAAATTGTTTGCATTAAATAGGCTGCAAAACTACTGGACCAAATCGGTGGTGTGGTGGTGTGGTGGTGGTGGTGGTGGTTTTTCAAATCGAAAAATTCCTTCACTGTTTGAAACACAGACACATACATCGGCTATATTATATTTCCAAAAAAAATTAGGGATGCTTACTAAAATTTTTGTACGTATTATAATTTTTAATTTTGAAATTGTGTTAAATACGAGTACCCATGCGAAGCCGGGGCGGGCCGCTAGTATAAAATATAGTTGAAGTTCTAGTATGGATAGACTATATTTGTTAGTTAAGAGCGCAGCCGGCTTCCATCTGTAATATCAATATTTCCTAACCCAACCATTTTGAATAGCATTAAAGCCTACTGAAATAATATTTGGATATCAGAACTTTCCGTAAGGCCGTGTATACATATACCTGCTGCAGAAGTATGTTGCAAACTAGCACGGCCTAAAAAATTGTAATGGCTCGACTGACAGTGGACATCTTATTGTTGGCTCTGAAAAAAATGCGGTAGTAGTTTTAACTAACCACCCATTTTATGCTGAAACTAATATTACTCTGCTGGTTTCAGCATAACTATACATATATAATATATACCAAAAAATAAAAAGACTCCAATTTTGTACTTGCTATGCCACAATTTGTGGTTTCCGTGATCCAATGCTTGGTTACCTACAGAAAATACCAAAATCGGTATATGCGTGCCTATCAAATTCGAGGAGTTCCCTCGATTCCTCCTAGATCCCATCATCATTTATATGGGACCAATTCGAGGTACCTACTTTGAAACAAAAAAGAATTATCAAAATCGGCCAACGTGGTCAAAAGTTATCGGGGAACATACATTCAAAAAAAAGAAAACAAGCAAACATGCAGACGAACTGAGTACATGCAGACGAGCTCCTTCTATTAAAGTTGGTAAAAATAAGTTTCTGTCAAAAATATAATTTTTGACAGAAACTTATTTTTGGTGGAATAACAATATTACTGTTCGGTGAAGTATTGTCACCGAACTTACATATTACATTTATATACTTACTTATGTATACATACAAACAGTGCAAGTTAAATAAAAGCTAATAATGAGCGTTAAGTAAGGCCACTATTTTAATTGTGGCTTATTTTAGCAAGGCGGATTGGCCAATATCAAGGTCTTGATTAATTACACACGGGAGAATGTATGGTCTAATAAATAATGTTGCTTTTAGGGAAGTATCAGAACAAATAATAGTACATTGTTTAACGAGGGCCGTAAGTAGAAAATTGCAAACGAGAGCCTATTAGAAGCCCGATGCCAAAGACGGACGGCTTTTGATGACTCGAGTTTGCTATTTTCTTACGTCCGAGGTAATCACAATGTTTTCATCACATTTGCGAGGTAAAAAATAACTCCAGCACTAATCAAAATTGTAGAAATCGACCACTTCACCTCCAGTATCAGTGCATGGTCGTCAAGAGGAGCACACAGCTTCAATATTTCAACACATCACAAAGCAGTATTTTTGCTGCGCGCGGCCCAATAGATTTGTCATTTTCAATATTTCAAGCAATCGCAGAGCAGTATTCTCATTTTCGCATTCGCAGATTTTTTTAAACCAATCAGATCACAGAGAAACTCGTAACTCCTAGGGAGTTATGAAAATCTATAACTCCCGCGGGAGGTAAATCGGCTATAACTGCTCTGTAGGCCTGCGTACAATAAGGCCCTTTACGAGCAAGTGTGATGAAAAAAGTATTATGGACATCACATACGAGTACAATCACACGGCGTAATTATTGGGCGGCTCATTACTGCGCAATACAGTTTGTGGCCTACAATAGGAGCAAAAAATTAAACGGGACACTATAGAGCTTTCCAGCAATTATTTCCAAGTGGTTTCAATTGAAAAATAAAGCGTTTTTTTATGCAGATACATAGTTTACGTGTACTTTTTTCTCTATAATAACTCTGTATTTTATAAACACTATAAATTGATAAAGAATTTTTATGAAAGATCAAAAATATCCTTTGAAACCAAAAATGCAACAACTATTACGAGTCATAACTTGATGCTACTTCAAAATCAGCATTGACTGCCGCGCTATAATCTCTTGGTGCCAAGATCAACTACTTGGAGCTCAAATCTTTAGATCGCAATTTCTCCGAATTAGAAAAATATTTTTTTTTGGACACAAGAGGTTACTATATTCGCTCCAATGAAGCGTCCTTTAAGTTATTTGCTCCCATTAAAGGCCACACCTTGTATATTACTAATTCGTAAATATAATATTGTCAGTTAACTGACAAGTGAAGACGTTATCAGTAAGATCTCGGTAAAGTAGAAAATACCGCTTGTAGATTCCTCCCCGCCAAGTCAGAAAGTAGCCTTAGTTTCTTCTCTCAGTGGAGCGTTTCTTGATGCACGTCTATAGCAAACTTAAAAACAATATTCGCCTACTACATGTAAATACAATGGCTTTGGAATACGGTCTAGACTGTTTCTCATTCACATAGTCTCTAGATTATGCCAAGCACACTAAGCTGAATTTATAGCTGAATTGAATGGGATTGTTGGTGGTACTTATGGACATGCCTAGGATATCGATTTTACTTTACATTTTATCTCATTCCACTAACTATACAAAAAAAGCACGCAAAAACGATGATCAGAGAATACATAATTATAATAGGCAAAAATTTATATGTAATGTAATATAACGATACGATTCGTTTGTCTGTTCCAGATTTTTACTAAGTATTAGATAACTTATGATTTATCAGGTGCCCTTCATGTATACAAAGTTCATTTGTTATTATATTTTCTCTTTGTCTGAGATACAGGCGTGAAGAGAGAATATAGGCGTGAGTTTATGTATGTTAATGCACAATGCTACTTAAGGTAGGTACTTAATTAGATAAGGATTAATGCTGTATTCGTAAAATCGCTTTTTAAATTAAGCCATTAGGTATTTCTCGTAAAGTAAAGGATAAAAATTGGTTATTGTGGCTTATCCCTAAGAGATAGACATATACCATTGCGGACGTTTTGTAGACCTCTTTAAGAGCCCTCCGTACGCTCGACCGAACTCGATTCTCCATACAAACGTAGTTTCGTTATCATTTTAAAACGCCATGCTGAAATAACATGAAATTTTGTATACAAAATGGGATCCGCCATATCTATAAGTAGGTCAGAAATTAGTTTCTGTTGCTAGAAATTGGAATGGAAAAAAATGCAGCGAGGTTTTGAATTTTTTAGGTATTGTATGTAAACCTGTATTTTTCTGCATTATAATTTCAAGCAACAAAAACTAATTTCCGATCTAGATATACCGGATACTCTTGTGTAAACAAAGTTTCAAATGATTCCATCATGCCATTTTAAAATGAGAGCGAAACAACGTTTGTATGGAGAACAGAGCTTACTGCGGACTCTTAAGGTGTACAATACTGTAGCACATTATTTTGATCCATTTCGTAGCGTTTAGCCAGCGTTTGCAAAAATGTGTTTATTTACGACATCACATAAGAAACCTCTAATATTATCAGTGTTTCTCTACTATATTATGCATGTATTATATAATTATATAACCTTTTCTCTTGAATCACTCTATCTATTAAAAAAACCCGCATAAAAATCCGTTGTGTAGTTTTAAAGATTTAAGCATACATAGGGACAAACAGACAGCGGGAAGCGACTTTGTTTTATACTATGTAGTGAAGTGATTATTTCTACGGTGATTTTTGCGGTGTGACGCCGCAACGCACTGGTGGCCACGCTAATAATTCCCACATTTACCTTCCCTCGATCCGAAATATAACTTGTGCCAATTCGATTGTTGCCAAGAATACGCCCTCGGCCGGCTCGCACAAATCCCTTTAAGGGATACAGAGACCCTGCATAAGGCTCAAATCCTGTATATTTGCTACGCCAAGTTTTCTGTAGTAGAGTTAATTTCACATACCATTGACGGCGATTTAGCTACGGGAATAGTAAATATTGGGTCGCCATTGAAGAATGGGATTCTTTTATTTCGTTTGCGGAGGTGCCCGTTTTCTGGAAGTTTGTTTTTTTAGAGGCCAATTTGCCCATTTGTCGGTGTTCAGTCTGTGCGCTATTAATAAACTGTCGGTATCAACTGTCAGTCAATCAGTAAACATGAGGTAACATTTCGATCGGTCAGTATGGGAAAGTCTGAAACTATAAGACATACGAAGATCTGTTGTTAGGAACCATGTCATCGATTATAGTAACAAGGAAAACTGCATTCATACATTAAAAAAAAACTTGTAGTCAGCTCGGGAATCGAACCCGGACGTTTTGAAAAATAAAAGTAACACTATTTCTATTTAGATGTCAATCATGTAGGTCTTAAGTAGTAAATGTTACTATGAAACAAGAAATTTAAAATGAATGAAATGTATTGTTTTAAAATACTTAAATTTGTTTTTACAGGTGTTCGAAATGCCTTTTTTTGTGGAGAAAACCTGCGATTCAGGTACTCAGCCATCGGGGAATGACTAGGCTATGCGGTATTTCTATCCACTAAACACTTCACGGTGACCGCCATCTGCGCTCTAATGCGGAGGACTCCAGGATCTCAGTACTAAACGCGGCACTGAAGCACCAGGATCGACCTCTCCGAGTCCCATGCAGCCAATGCAGGGCATACTTACAAAGTATCTTGGGTCCTGGTCTCCCCGATAGCGATGGCACTTCGCAGTCGTTTAGCGGAGGTGGTCGAAATGCCTTCAAAATGCCTACCATCTTTTTAAATACAACATTTAATTCGTTTACGTGCATAAAGCGTTTAGGTGGTTGTTTTCTTAGCTGAGTACAAGTTTTTGTTGACATGGTTCCTAAGAACACATCTGCGTATGTCTGATAGTTTCAGACTTTCTCATACTGACCGATCTAAATGTTACAGCCTGCAGATCCTTTACTACACGCCTACATTCAAATTAGTATTATGTGTGATTAGCGTAGGATGCGCGGAAGCAAGGCGGAAGCAAAACTGCATTCATACATATCCGTTTTTGCGCAAAAAATACTGCGCAAATGTAATACTGGCAGTATACAGGCAAGTAAGGAAATCCGGGCGATATCAGTAAGCTCTAGGTAAAGTACAAAAGTAGATTCCAGCCCGCTATATCCGGAGACGGCGTCACGTATTTTAATTTAACTGTAAATAGTTCAATTCATGCATAAGCATCCGTCATTTAATTGACTACTAGAGTAATTATTGTTCGTGGTGCCGTTTGTATTACTTTTTAGAGAGGATAAGTTTGTAATTATGTAACCCACTACAATTAGAGCACATCAAAAGCCGGCTCAAAGGTAACTCGCCGCTAGTGGCCTTTGACACAGCTTCTACAAATTAACATTTTATTAAGAAACCCTTAATATATTCTCATGATACTTCTAATATATAAGTCACAAGTCCGTCCGTATTTGCTGTATTTCTGTCACCGCTGGGCGGGAGCACCTCGATACCAGCTTGGGCGTTTTGACTCGCTTCAGAGACATGCTTTGCGAATCGTAGACGAACCCAAACTCATAAGTGATATTGAACCGTTAAGTTTAAGGAGAAACTTTGCCTTCTTATGCGTGTTCTATCGCTTTTATAATGGGTTGTGCTCCAAAGAACTGTTCGACATGAAACCCACGGCCGCTTTCTACCATTGCACCGCTCGCTGTTGGCAGGGCATTCATCCTCACACCGTAGAACCCAAAATGGTCGCGTACGGTATGATTTCAGATGAATTTCCTCCCTCGGTTCGGAGTTTTTTTACACGACGTTGGTGGTAAACAAGCGTCTGGCTCGCCTGATGGTAAGCGGTCACCGTAGCCCATGGACACTTGCTACTCCAGGGGCGTCACAAACGCGTTACCAACCCTTAAAAATTATACATACCTTTATTGAAGAAACCCGTACTGTAGTCCCTCGGGAAAACCTCGGCAGGGAGCTCATGCCACAACCAAAGCGTCCGAGGGAGGAAATTCCTCTGAAACCGTACTGGTCGCGTACGGTACAGTCTTAAGGTGTGAGGATGGATGACCTGCTGACAGCGAGCGGTGCGATGGTAGAAAGTGACCGTGGGCATAATGTTTGTTATTATTGAAAGGTTGCGCTTCAATTTACGATTTTCTCATTTTATTAGATTTTTAGTCTTT
Source organism: Notocelia uddmanniana (assembly GCA_905163555.1). Lineage (NCBI taxonomy): Eukaryota > Metazoa > Arthropoda > Insecta > Lepidoptera > Tortricidae > Notocelia > Notocelia uddmanniana. Next base: position 6,832,718 of record LR991057.1, read on the forward strand.
CATAATTTGATACAACGAAACTTGTGCGACCATTCAGTTGTGAATTTGTCTGCCACTGGCCATTTTATTTTGGCTTTTATACTACAGCTTTTCTTATTTCTTTCGATTTACTCATAAAATTTTCTTGTAACTAATAATTATTTTATTTCCGAGAAAAAATAACAAATGAAAATTGATTTCCTGGACGAAGACAGCTCAAGCGGAAATCGTCTCAGAAGATGTATTTTTAGGGTTCCGTAGTAAATAAGGAACCATTATAGTTTTGCCATGTCCGTCCGTCCGTCTGTCCGCGGCTTAGCTCAGTAACCTTTACTACTAGAAAGCTGTAAAGCTGTAATTTGTAAAATAAAGGTCAATATTGCAAGTAGAAACTGTGCTGTTGTCTTCATTCAGTTTGTCTTTCAATACTTCATCGAGAAAAATACTTTGTGATCACGTCTCCGATGTCATCCTGTATAGTCTGCTACTTAACTATAAAATATAACATACTGATCCCGTCAAGTCAGGAACTCGCAGTCGCCAGAGTAGTTAGTCTAAAAAAACAGGCCAAGTGTGAATCGGACTCGCGCACCGAGGGTTCCGTAAAAATATTTTTATTATATGATCTAACTAAAAAATTACGGTTTTCGCAATTTTTCCTTTATCTGTGCTATAAGATGTTGCTTCGAACCGAATTTCAACATTCTGAGTTCACGGAATGTACCCTGTAGGTTTTGATTCCCTTGCGAGTGTCGAAAATTTGCGGTATAAACGGCTGTACCTTTTCATTGCGTTGGCTTAGAAGTTTGATTTTTTTCACAGCTCCAAGGAACAGTAGACCTGAGTATTTGATTTAAATTCCAACTTGATACCTCCACGCGTTCCTGACAAAAAGGGTCTTGACAGACAGACAGACAGACAGGACAACAAAGTGATCCTATAAGGGTTCCGTTTATTTCTTTCGAGGTACAGAACCCTAAAAATCACGTGGTAGCAATAAATCAATGACTTGGAAAGGAGTTTTGAAGAACACCATGTTTGTCAATACAACACCGTGTCGCCGGAGACGTGGGTATTCGACTTAAGGCTCGACCGTAGGAAAAACTTCGTCTTGTTTACTCGCTAGTGTTAGCTCGATATGCTGTGCTCGTCGCCCGCCGCGGAAAATTGCGAAAATTGAGATATCAGTTTTTTTTGTCAAATCAGGAAAAAAAAAGAAACCAAGTTCTGTTATTGCACTATATTTTAAAATTTATATGTACAACATTAGATACCATATTTTAAAATGAATACTATAAAATTTAATATTTTTCCGATTAATACTTACGACAGTGGTAAAATGGGTAGAAAAATAACGGGTATATATTGTTTTTTTTTACTGAATAATTTTCGTCAATGTAAGTTTTCAGGACAACCAGTTGACTTTTATGTCCTGATGATTATAATGGTACCCGGACCCGGGTATGTCCTAAAACTACGACTAAGACCACCGTGGGAGAAGTATCCCTAGAGTGCGGTGGACATACTGCGATCGCCAATTGCCAACCCGCATGCTAAGCGCGGCGATTATGGCATTTGCCCCCCATGAAAGTAAGGGAGGCCTATGTCCAGCTGTGGACGTCCTTGGGATGATATGGTGGATTATAATGGTATAGGGTAATTAAGCCGGTTTACCGGTTCCCTCTAGTTATCCTTATTTAGCTCCAGGTAAATGCATATAATTTTGCATTTTTCATAGATAATTCTCAAAATAAACAGACCCAAGGACGACCGACTATGAGTTTTTGAAAATTGAGTTTGATGTCACTATTTAGTAGTGATATTTTTTGCTAACGGCCGTCTATTATTTAAGCGGCCAAAAAAAAATCATTTGTATTCAGTTCTCTACTTTCTAAACAGAAGAATATAATAAAGGTTAGCCAGTGCTATTTCGGCAAAATAATGGAGATATTATTACGGGTCACAAGAAATATCAGTGGCCGAGAACTGGTTAAATAAGCGGCCGTAAACCAAACCACGTGGACGAAAACTTGCTAGTTTATACTTTCGAATTTTATTTTTTATAACAATAAAAGTATGTTACTAATGGCACAATTTGAAATCAACTTAAAAACTGCACTATTATGTTTGGTCTATAAATAATATTAAGACTATGTTAAGCCATATAAATCACTCGTCAAACCCATAAATTAAAATAATAAAATGAATTTAATGTTTTGCTTTGCCGAGAATCGGCTAATATAGGTACCTGCTTGCGCGTTGCTTTCTGGTATAAAAACTGTAATAGCTAATAGAAAAAAAAATTAAATAAACGTCTAATTTCTACAAGAACAAGTAAATACCAAAGATGATCCTTAACATAAAATTTCCAATTCGGTGGTTTGGAATATTTCCGTGTGAAATTTCGCATGCACGAGGTTAGCTAAGAATTTTTGGAAATACCTACGGAATTCTTTAGTAGATTGTATTGGCAGTCAGTCTGGAATTCGTGCGAGTTTTGATCGAATTTAGGCTTCGTGTTGGGCAATTGCCGGTTTATTTTTTGCTGGTAAATTTGCGATGTTTTTAGGATTCCGTACACAACGTTTCCCTATTACTACGTAAGCCTCTGCTGTCCTGCTCGCTACGGAACTGGTGTCCAAAATCTGTAATTAAAAACATCGTTTCACAATGATCAAAACAAAAATATGTCTTCACGAATGGATAATCTGATTTGTTCCAAAACCACAATCCAATTACATGACGCAACGAAATCACTAAGCTTTTATTCCTATTGCTTTTGCGTGTGATGGCTTATTCGACTTTTACAAATGGACGGTTTATGTCGGCCGTTTCTTTATTCTAATATGTGGAAAGTTCCCGTTGACTTTGTGTTGCCGTAACATCCATTGATCCGTCGCCAGACGGATAATATGGAGAAATCTGGAGTGTTATGGAAATTTCGCTCCATATTTGGAGGCCGTACGGTTACGCCGACGATTACTTTTGCTGTTGTTGAGATTCGGCGTTTATTTATTACATTATTACTTGCCAGCTTTCGATGGCGACTATAGAATGAATACAGCGTTTTTTTTCTTATAATATATTATACAGGCACAAATTGTAACAATATCTAGGTTTTAGTACTAAGTTTGGTGTTATTGTTTTTTTTTCGGGCAGCAATGCATTGCGAACACTAATTGAACATATAAGACAAGAGAATGCAGTCTTGTTAAGGTATGTAGTGATCCCGTATTTTAACTGTACGATAAATTCATAAGTTTTTAATACAATTATGTAGTTTTTAATACAGGTATGTAGTGATCCCGTATTTTAACTGTACGATAAATTCATAAGTTTTTAATACAATTTATGTATGTTTATTATTATTAGGCCATAATTATACTAACTACTCGTACCCTTAGAGTTAACGATTAAATAAAAAATAACACGGTATTATATTACATATAGCAGTACCTCAAGATCTATTTAGACCTGCGCTCCACTGGTGCTTTCATAATTAACATTGGCAATACGCTTGATATACTAATATTGAAAACTTCACAGCGCGACGGCCGCTTAAGTTTACTGTAGAATACTCGAGTTGTTTGATTGTTGTGACACCAGCGTACCCTTTTTGCATTCTAGGTACCATGCATTTTTCGAAACAAAAACATCCCATGCTGTGTAAAAAAATACGCGCAATTTTACGGAATATGGCGCAGGATCGGGGCGAGTCTCGCTTCCGCTTCCTTAGGTCGGCGACTCGTTGCAGTTAGGTAGTTAGCGAAAGATTTGGCTGCTCTATGCAGTTTAAGATTTAATTGAATTAAATGACGATTTTTTAATATCACTTTGGTTGTAAGCGAGGACCGCCTGATGGTAGACTAATATGTCCAGACACATGAGAAACCGGTATAAATTTAAATGAAATTTAAATGCGATATAGGAATTACAGGCATGTCTCAAATGGTTGATTGTTGAGACCCAAATACAGTCCTTTTTTCAGGCGGGAAAATCCATTATGGATACCACCCCACCGCGGAGACAGTGCGGGGGTTATATCGGACTTGCACCGACTAAAAATCCCCCGATCGTCCTCCTCAACTCATTTCGTACGGCTCTGAGATCTCCTTCGGATCGCACCAGTGCCACCCTAGAGTCACACCTTTGTGGGTCCCACCATCAGTTTCCAGAGACGATCGCAGCCTCTCACTGCGACCGCCTTCGACTCCAATTACCCCCTGTTAGTCACTTTTCTACGCCAGGCAGAGGATACCGTAGCCGTATTCTTAGTATGCCCTGGCTACAAGGCGAGCCATTTTTTGTTTTTAATATTTGCCTACCGTATAAATAGCACAGTTGTGGATTGGGAGCGGTATAGAGCCCTGCCTGCCACCCGTTCCCCGTCGCTACCATTTTATCCCCCCTTTGCGCCGTATCATCACTTTATTGTAGCCCAAATGGTTTAGTCGATGCAATTCATAAACTAACGATGTAATATTTCCCTCACCAATAACATTTAAACCTGCTTTAAACTTCGAACATGGCCAAATAAGCGCGGCATGAACGCCGTTAAACATTTTATACGCCACTAACCGTAGATATTAAAGTGTTCAAACTATAAATTTATCGAACAGTCTCGTCTATAAATACCTACATGTTTTGGAACTTATACTCTTGGAATAAGATCCAAAATTGCATACACATTTTGGATCGAGCTGAGAATTTCAGCTCCACAGAATTTTCGCTCCGTCAAAAAGGCTTTGAATAAAAAATGGCATCTGGTACTCGAAAATTCTATGTAACATTGTTACTGAAGTTTTGTTCTCTTCTAGTGCCTATTTTATTTGCGGAATACCCTCACAAAACGGCTACTAGCTTGCAATGGCTTTTAGAACATAAACAACGTAAATAGACGGCTGGCTGCAATGATATTTTAAGTATATAGATAGGTTACGCTCAAACATTACAAGCGCAAGAAATACTTCCAACATCGTGGCATCACACATCCACAGTTTGTTTTATTGTTTACAATACGCACACAAAAGCGTAAAAGAGATAGCTTTATTAAAATAATACACAACAAAGAGACGGCCTTCACCCGGAACACACATCACCGCACGTTTGACATATATTAAAGAAACTACTACTACTAGGCAGAAGGTGTAAACTGTTTCTATACTTATTAATCAACGGATGATCCCGAGTGTAAGTAGTGATAATACCAGTATCGAGTGGTTGTTTTACGTTGTAGGCACGGCAACGAATTAGAATATAACTAACTGTGACACAACATTAAGTACTTAAAATAAAATTATTATAAATAACTTACATATTATGTTTAAGCTGATTAAGCGAAAAATAAATGTCATTTACGAATAAATCTAATATATAAGTAAATGCGGCAATTTTGTATTATGTTACAATAAAATAAAGTCTGAAAGTGTAAACCAGCATCAGAAATATGTCTACATTTCGGAACTTCTGTCTGTGGTCTTAAAATTGTATACATATTTAAAATATCATTGGCTGGCTGAGAAATGTTTAAAGTTGTGTTAGGTTAACTTATATTCTTTAAAGGGTTTATTCGGAAATTATTACTCTTGCACTTCTCTAACGTTTTTTAGTGGTACTTAATCTATAAATAACAACTTTTAAACTAATAGGCCTGTGAAATCTTGCGAGTGATATTTTTTAGAACCAACCCCATTTTGGCTCAAACATTAACCCTTTGAATTCTTTCATATTTCAATTAGGTGATCACTCAGACGCCAAGGTATCTAAAATTGATGGAACATTTAAACCAATAAAAACAAATCATAATAGATTTATTTCATGATGAAAGTACATTTATACTCCGACCTTTTTCGTGGTTGTTGGCGTGGTGGGCACGACGGCACATGACCACTTTATAGCTTCCTGGCGTTCAAAAGGACAAGAAGAAATTTAACAACCATTTCATGAAAAAAAGGAAATAATTATCGAACCTGTTCATAAAATTTAACTAGAACATCGCTGGAATACCTGGTATAATAAAAAAAACACATTCAAATCAGTTCAACCGTCTAAGTTACGATGCCACAGACAGACAAACACATACACAGATGCGCATGTCAAACTTACATCACACATCTTTTGCGTTGCGTCGGGGAAAAAAAGCTAGATGCAACACTCTTTGCCAATGGGTTTTTGGACAAATTTCGTTAAATAACCGAACTAGTGAAATTTTATTTATTTTATGAGAGTTTAGATAAATTCAAATACTTTGAACATGGTTCTGTCGTTAAGAATGTATTATTTGAGTAAACCGAAGCAAAAAGGGGAATAAAGATATAAAGAAAAGATATGATTAAACTAAGAAGATAATTCGATGATTTAACTTATGAAGTGAAGATTCAACTTTGAAATCCTAATCGGGGGGCACACGAACGGCATTTCAAACAAAACGCGATATTTTTATTTGCACAGCCTTAAATTAATGTTTTATTTCAGTGTGTTCCTGTGCCTGGGCTGGGCTTTAGGCGAGGGTCGTACTGGTGTGTCTGCCGCCGGGGTTTCTACTTCCCCAATACGACAGCTGATAACAGATACTACAATGGCAGCGACATTGAAGAGGAATACGAGAAAAGCTTACAGGTTTGTGGACAAAATAAATAAATATAATGTGGACAATCTTACACAAGTCGACCTAGTCCCAAACTAAGCAAAGCTATAATTATGGGTAATATCCTACCGAGGTTCGAACCAGCGGGGTAATTACGAAACGTTTTTGAGCGTGTTTCCATACTAAAAATGTCAGATTTTCCTATCGTACGTTCGAAAAGTTATGTAGTTATCCTGTTAAGACCTGCAACCCTGCTTATGAAGTTGATGAGCTTCATAAGCAGGGTTGCTATCAATTAGGTTAAAGTGTTCTTCAAACAAATGAAGGTGAATGCTGGTTTTTAATTTTAAAAATTCTTACGTGACATTCTCTGATGCACTCTGACGCATGACACAGTATGAGCCGTCAAGTCAGAGCACATCTGGTGAATGTAAATTGGGCCATACTAAATGTATGAAAATGATATTTTTCTGTTGCGCCAAGATCACATCAGACCTATATGAACCCGGCTTAAGCGGCTTATTCTAGTAAAGCAGAGAAGGACAAAGCCCGTAAGTACCTTGACCTGGCATACGAGGTAACCGCTATTGTGGGATGTTGATTCAACGATCATTGTCCCGATAGTCGTCTCTACGAACGGTCTAATAGCGAGGAGTCTCAACCAACATCTCAAGAGACTCCCGTTAGATGGCTGGGTCAAGGTTCAGATACAGAAGGCGGTACTTCTGGACACGGCGCGGATAGTCCAGAGGTTCCTCTTTCTGTCGCTCTAACCACGGCCTCGGTAGCCTAGGCCCCCCTCGCTGCCAGCGACACCTTAGCCACTCACGTGCTCTCCGCAACTAGGGTTGCGACTTGGGAAAACGTACAGTGCTCTCGCAACACTAGTTGCGAGTTGGAGTTCCAACGGTTTTTAAATTGTTGCTATGCGGAACATGCAAAGAACGCTTTTTATTTGAGTTATATAGGTAGAGTATGAATGTGGCAACATTAAAAAAAATTTAAACCGCAGTCTACGGATCAATTTTTATAAAATATAAAAGTTGTTTTGATGACCATCGAAGTGCGGTACGTCAGCGAGAGAGCTCGCGATTAAAAAATGCTGTAAGCCATCAATTTCGCATTCTTTAATTGGTATTATATACCAAATTAATCCTGGTTTACTGCTTCATAAAACAAAGCATATATTTCGATACTAATTAAAATGGAATGTGATAAATTCTTCCAACGAAGTATGTTGAGTGATGAAAATTTTGCGAGGTTAATTTTAAATCGTACATTATTATGTGATTATTCCATATTTTTGTACTAGGCTATTAAAATCAATAAATGCGTATATTAAAATCAACATAAATCCACTTTTAATGAACAATTAGGTATGTTCTATGCAGGATTAGGTGAATGAACTTGTGACGTCTATAAATACTATTGTACGCAACTGTGGTTGCACAAGGCACTTCCGCCGATTCGCGTCGGATCCACGTATTATGTCATAAGGCGTGGTGCACACTGGGCTATTGTCGCAGAATGGTTTAATTTAGTTTATTCATTTTTGTTAGGTTCTTTTACGCATACTAAGTGGCGGCCCATTACCAATGTAACTGCTTACTTTTTATTTATGAATCTATGAAGTAGAGGTAGGGTTCACTTTAACTTGTTTAACTGATCATATAAATTTATAAAATTCACATATTCCATGTAATGGTTCAAATAAGAATGTGTGGTTTTTTTTTTCAAAAAACCAGTTCTGATTATGACCCGTATTGACCGTTATCTCAGTTATTTGTAGCTAGCATATAAACTATTGTCATAGTCGTTTTAACTTAACACCCCAAAATTTCTCCATTGCGGCAGTGAAAACCACGTATCAATAAAAAAATACTTACCCCACAAATTAAGTGTATGAATTTTGTTGTTATTTGTGATGTATTTTTTTTCAAATACTAATTTAATTTAATTTCTTAAATTTTCATTACAATTTTCCTCGTTAGTGGTTATGTGATATGTCAGGCAAGGATTCAATAATTATTTGTGCAATAAGAGAGCATTCGTTTTTTGCGACGAGCAGGGCTCGGAACCGGTTAATCTCAAAATCCTGAAATAGCCAAATATTTTTAATTAGTTTATGCTCTTTATGTAGGACTCAATAATGTATTTCGGTTATTACTTCATATTGTTAAATTGCCTGATTAAACATGAAATAGTAGACGAAAGAACAATAAGAACTAAAAAAATACCGGTATTTTTGTATGGACAGAATACCGGTTTCCGAGCCCTGGCGACGAGTGATAATTTCGAATCCCGAGGTAGCGAAGGATACCTTAGTGCCCTAATCGAATCACTAGCGAGCGTGGCAAGTGATTCTATGATGAATTTTATAGCGTATCAAGGGATTCAAATACACGATATGCATATAGGTAACTTTGCTCTCGTGTACCACACACATACCACATCACATAAAACTTATCACCTCAGCAATGAGAACCTGTTAGAGTTAAAAAAAAACTTGTTGAGGTGCCAAATAAATATATGTCCTATGTCCAGCAGTGGACGTCCTTCGGCTGACATGATGAAATTACAATATAGTCAGTTCTGGTACCGTACCTACTACTACTATACTACGCAACGCAAAAGAGGGGGGTTATAAGTTTAATGTGTATATCTGTCTGTGGCATCGTAGCTTTTATTTAAACTGGTGAACCGATTTGGTTGTCTTCTTTTCAGACCAGGATTTCCAAGAGAAATTTAGTAGTATCTTATAGCAGTGGATCAATATGACTGAAGCAACTATAAATGCCAAGACACGTAAACACGAGGTCTTTGAGATCTGATATGTCGAGCCAAAAAGTTGTAACTATTATGGTGAAAAAACACTGCATTTTTAATTCCTCGAATTTATAATAGGATAATAACATAACTTTTCTCTCTGGAAATGATAATATTAGTAAAACATGTTTTATCAAAATCGGTTCAGCCATTGTTGAGATATATAACTTTGAAATGAAAATAACGGCGGATTTCCAACTTTTCTACTTTGTCAGTTATTCTATATCACGACAGCCACTGATATTTAAAATAAAATTCCAAAGGTTATTATTACTTCAAGAATAAATAATTAAAGTCACCATGAGTGTACCGCTGTTAATGTCGTATTAACATTGTATAAGTAATAAGTTAAGGATCTGTAACTATTCGTAATTGATTTAATAAGAAATGTAAATTTCGTGATTTCAATATTGACGATCACTGCATGAACTGTGGTTTCGTTGCGCACCAGTGTACCCCGTCCTATATCGCCGCCATGATTAAATTTTGACAGCGCAGGCCCGCCGGAGTATGTCCGTTAGTTTGAGTCGGGACCTTTACGTGGGTTTTTGTATACCTTTGAAATGAGAACAAAAATATAAATCGAGTTGTAATCGGTCGAATATCTATTAAGTTGTGAAGTGTAACATGTGTAGTGTATGTGTTAAGTGTTTTATGTGGTTTGAAGTGTATGGAATTATTTGTAATCGGGCGTCAAAAGCGGCACTCATTACGTTAGGTATTTAAGGCTATTTTTTGTTATTGATAATTTGTGACAGAAATTGCTGCGATTTTGACAAAACTGGCACTTGTTATTTAAAGATTAATAGTGTCTCTATCTACGTCTGACAATATTTTTGTACTCGTTTGCCTAAACTATTCATAAAAAAATCATAAACAAACTACACTGTTTTGCGGCGAATTGCAAAACTGACAATGTAAACATTGCAAATGAAAAAGGTTTTATGCAAAATATTTCCCCGGGATCGTATACTTTATTTGGTATCAATCGAAGCGAAAACTATTACAGTTTTAAATAAACATAAAATTTACATATGTTATCGATTTAGATTATAAAATAAAAATATAATTAGTGCAAAAGATCTCATTCGAAACGGTATGTTAAGTTTGTGACTTTTTTTAAAAATATTTTACTACGGTGACCTATGTAATTAATTATATAAACAAATTGCCTGTTTCTTTAGCTTTATAACATAAAAAGAATCATTGCAAAAAGTTTAGACGAAGCCAGGCAATCGATTTATTAACAACACAAGACAATGCGCTGCTAATGCCCGGTGAATCTTGAGCACTTTAGACCACCTTTTTTTTTAACGCGAGCACTTGAGTGGTTATGTTGGTTTTTTTATAAGGTGTTTTTTTTGTGTTTTTATTTTACTTTTATATACATTATTTGAAAAATTTAGCTTAAGATTAAAGAAAAAAAAAACGAGGATATAGCTCGCTTGATAGTATACTAGTCACCATTCCCTCAATACGACTAATGGTCCACTGTCCACTTGATAGTAACTGGTCACCATAACCTTAATACGACTACAACTACGGAGGTGATACATGCAGCCATGCACTTTGCCGAACCTAAAATACATGAAGTTACGTAGCAATGAAACCGATTGTCAGGGTGGTTCCTTCTCATCAGTTATATCAGTTATATATACAGTCACTCTAAAACACTTCCCGTACCTGTAAGACAACGGTGTATTCAAAGTCTTTAGCAGATGATTTCGATTAGGCTGAGAGTGTTATTGTGTGTGAGTCGTTACGAAACTAAGTTCTCTAAGTTCACGACCGAAGTCTATATGCCCTTTGGGTGAATTGAATTATGATATTGAGAGAACATTAACTCAAAATAGCATAATTTAATTATTAAGGTGTAGTGTATTATTAATAACATTATTGTATTGTTAGTAGTAGTAGTAGTAAAAGTATAATGATGTAAAAATTACTCCTCTTAATATGTTGCTGTGCCCTTGCAGGGCGTCAAATGTAGACCTATTCTTAATTCCATCTTTTTAACTGTAATGAGACTTGCAATAAATGATTTCGACTTTGACATTGAATACTTAGTGTTACGGAGACTGTATCCGTAAATTTTTTTTATCGCTCGCTTACTAATGTTAGCTTGGTATGCTGCTGTGCTTGTTGCCCGGGCGCGGAAATATGCAAGAACATACATGAAAATAAGTATTTTCTCGAAACGGGTTAGTATTTTGAATAAGCGAATAATGAAGATATAGTTTCAAAGAGCGGGGTCAGAGTATAGCTGTTACGGTCGCAACGTTTTTGGGACCGATTTCGCATTTTTTAATCTTAGATTACATTTTGACAGGACTTGTCAACCTTAAAGGAGTCCGAAATTAAAAGTCCTCTTTAACTTTCCTGCAAGACTGTACTTGTAGTTAAACTAAAAAATATTGTACGGACAAGGAGGCCCTAACATTCAAGTTATTTACTTAAAACTACTAGTAAATTTTTTTTATACTTTCATGCACTTAGTTCTAAAAACTAAACATTATTCCAACATTGCTCATCAGCACGAAATTTTAGTCCCGTTTTAGCACTTAATTACTTAAACCGTTTAATTTAATTACTGCTAGTAATTGAAGTGTTTGTTTTCATACAAGGACAACCAAGTGTGTCAATTCATTAACCTCTTAGCCCGATCAACGAGATATAAAACCTAAAAAATAAAGTGGATCTAGAAGCTTTGATGAATAGTCAGTGTAAAGGCGACTCTTCCGGTATGCCATTTTGTGATTAAAGGTTCATTTTCACCGATAGTTACCGTACGCATACCGTGCGGGAAACCCGTATCAAATTCAATCTTTCAAGGACAGTAGCCCGCTAGGCGGGTGCTCGTCTTGCAGGACTTTTACTCTATGGTTTTAATGGTTTAAAAAAACGTTTTTAGGACAAGCTAATATTGCCGACGGTCCTTTTTTAGGGTTCCATAGTAAATAAGGAACCCCTATAGTTTCGCCATGTCCATCCATCTATCCGTCCGTCCGTCCGCCCACGGCTTATCTCAGTAACCGTTACTACTAGAAAGCTGTAATGTGATAAGGGTGGACATATCAATCAAAGCAACAAAACGGTATAGTAAAATTGTGAACAAAAATTGTGTACCTGCCCTACATGTACCTAAAGTGGGGATGCATTTTTTCTGTTGAAAGCCATCGCGTTTTTAAGTAGGTGTGTGGTGTTTTGTTCCGGGTGGTAAGCCTGCATAATTTTATTGTCTCTAGCTGTCAACACAACGAATCTACAAGTAAATAACGGGTCGGCAAGGCATTTGTGAATCTTTTGGAGTCGCAAGTGTCCATAGGCTACGGTTTCTGCTTACCATCAGGCAGGCCATAAGCTCGATTGCCATCATCGATCAATAAAATGTGAGAATCGCATGTATATCGAAAACTAAGGAAATGTGGGCGACATTAGTATGCTTTTGATAAAGTACAATATGTATGTATATATGCATACCCGCCAAATGTGGAAGTGGCCTATTCATTTCAACATTATTAGCATATTTGTATTCTTTGCGATGAGCATTTTGTTGATTAGTGTAGCAAAGCTACAGTCCAAATATTAACAAAATTATTTAATACCAAAGTAACCCCGGGTAGAGCAAACCACTTACAGTACGTAAATTAAACAAAAACATTAAATTGCGCTTGAACTCATTTAGGCTCTAGAGTTTACACAAATGAAACACACGTGTGTTTGTTTTTCTTGTTTGTTTATGAAGTAACAGCAAGTTAGTAGCTGCCGCTAGTTCAAAGAACGTTTTAAATTACCATAGATGCATGCTAGTTTGGGTCTTGTGACTCGCCTCAGATACGTGCTGAGCGAATCGTAGGCGATCCCAAACTCGCAAGTGATATTGAACCGTTAAGTTTAAGAAGAAACTTTGCCTCCTTGTGCGTGTTCTATGACTTGTACAATGGGTTTGTTTCGAAGAACTGGCCGTTTTCTACCATCGCACCGCTCACCGTCGGCAGGACATTCATCCTCACACCTTAGAACCTAAATGGTCGTGTGCGGTACGGTTTCAGAGGAATTTCCTCCGGTTGTGGAATGAGCTCACTACCAATGCTTTCCCGAAGAACTACAGTATGGGGATCTTCAAGAAAGGGATGTATTAAATGTTGAAGGGTTGTCAACGTGCATATGACACCCCTGTAATTGCAGGCGTCCATAGGCTGCGGTGACGGCTTACCATCAGGCGGGTCGTAACCTTGTTTGCCGCCGACGTGGTATAAAATTAAAATAAATATATATTAGGAGGACAATGAAAGCGAACTAACCCCATAGTAAGCTCAATACGGCGTGTGTCAGGTATACAATGATAACTTTTTAATAAATGATAGATATTAATGCATAAATAGTGACATACATAGGAAACAAGAGCTCTCTCGCTCGCTTTGCTCGCTCGGCTCGCGCACTGTAGGGTCGCAGTTCTTCCTAACATTTCTTCTCGTTTCGCTCGTCCTCGTACCTAACTGTTCCAAAAAAGACCCGCCGAACACGGCAGCTACTGAACCGCTGATTTTATGGCTAGCCAAAGTGATGAACGTAAAGCGCCGAACACATTCCGGCAGACTTTCATTCAGCCGTATTTAATCCGGGTAATCGTTGACCCGCAGTTATACAAAACGGCTAGTCTTAATCTAATACAATTAATTATACAATCCGGCTGCGAAATACATACTACTTCCTTTTTTTCAATATCAAGTAGCAAGCGATTAGCTGGCAGAGAGTAGGGAGGAGACACTTGACTTTAACAAAAACGGGCGGACATGGCGAAACTATAAGACTTCCTTGTTTAGAACGGAACCCTAAGAAAGGGTCTGCGTAGTATATATAACTAGTTACCCGCGCGGCTCCGCCGCGTCGACGTACTACGAAGAATGCAAGCGAAGCCGCGGGATAGAATATAGCCTATCTATATTCTATCCCGTGGCTTCGCTCTCGATTACAAAGTTGATTTAAAAACATTTGTGTCACAGCGTCAATCATAAAAAAACATATTTGCACCCCGATCCACCGCATAACTGGGCCTTGTACGTGGGCCATGATGGGCTAATGAGATATCAACCTAAATGCATTTCTGTAGGGTTCAACTTTGTAGGGCTTGACATCCTCAGACAAATATTGAAAAAAAAAAAGCATTTTAACCTTTTGAACGCCATACTTTATGAACCACAGTGACACTTACACGCCAACTCATTTTTCATAAGAGATAGAATATAAACCATAGTATCACAGAATAAGTAAATAGTACATAGTATAAAGTACGAAGGTAAATTTCATATATCATAACACCTATGATCTCGGCAATTAAAGGTTGTAATTATTTTTTTAACCTTTTAAGCGCATTATCTATAGAAATGCATGTAGGTTAATATCGCATTGGATGCCGTCGCCATGACGGATATATTTGTCGTTGTATTGAATCGATGGTGCGCATATACTTCAAATGCGTTGTTGGTGTCGTAAAGGTTAATTAGTGCAACATTGTTTTCTCGTTTGTTTGATCTAAATCCACCAATAAGTAACGTCTACTCCAATGAGAACTTCTTTGCTTATGATCTCTTGATCACCCTACTGGTATGGCAATAGGTGGAAGAGAGACACACTTAGACACAGCGAATCTCTTCTCTTTCAAAATGTTTTGCGGCTTATCTATGATTAACTCAGAAACAGTTCTGTAACTCACAACGTAAAGTTTAATTTGGTTTGTCATTGTTTTGGCAGGTATCATATCAGTCAAGATATACGGAACGTATATTTGAAGCGTCATTGGTTTGTATACCAACTTCTTTGTTTACACCATGACAATATAATATTGACATAATAGAGCACAATAAAAAAATGACACAATACGTATGTCATTTATGTAAACATTTCATTTATTTTCTGCTCTATTCGACAGAACTGAACAGGCCCTGTTCACATTATCCGATCCGATATCGGCGTTGGAGCCGACACGGTTATGTATGTATGTATGTATGGCTTTATTGTACATAAAACACGGCAAAATGACAAACAGACAAAAAGTGGAAGTAAAAGCTAGCTTATCCCTATATGTATAGAAAACTGCCACAGATATCGAATCCGCTCATTTAAGTTGAACAATTTCTGAACATCTGATCCACACCACCACCACATCAGCCCTAGGACGTCCACTGTTGGACATAGGCCTCCCCCAATATCATGGGGAGTAAATGCCATAATCGCCACGCTTGGCATGCGGGTTGGCGATCGCAGTATCTCCACCGTACTCTAGGAATGCTGCTGCCCATTACCCGGTGGTCTTGATCGTAGTTTAAGGACATACCCGGGTCATTGAACATCTGATCTCTTCTCTCTAATGCACAAATCAGTAAGTTTGAGAGAGACAGATAAGTGATATCTGACAGGTGTTCACCTGTCAGTGCATCTGCTTTCAAATATATTTGTTTATATGCAAATTGTACTGAACTGACGTTTGTGTCGTTTTGGATTATATGGGATTTGAAATTTTGGTGTGCTTTTAAGTGGAGACAATTCGTTAGCAGCCGAAAATGATCGTTCTATCAGTCCCGGTCTAATTCATCTTGCTTAACCATAAGGATCCAAAGAGACAACTATAAGAAAAATCGTCTTGCTTAACACTGCGGATCTGTTAGTATTATTAATTACGAAAACTGGTCACTGTTCACATTGCTCGACACGATATCGGTCACATTTCCATACATTTGTCGGAGCCGAAACCTTCATCAAATCGGATAATGTGAACAGGGTCTTAAGTTGGGAAATGAATGGGGCCCTTTACACGATTAATATAATGACAAAACTGAGATGTCAATATTGTCGCGTTTTTCCAAATAGTTCGTGTTTTGGTTTAATATGCATCAATATTCACGTAAATCGTATGGTGATATGAGTGTATCACGGGATAATAATCACCGTGTAAAAGGCCCCATCAAATTAACGGATCACTAAAATTTGTATTTTCTTTATAGACCGCAATAATATTGACACCTCAGTATTGTGAAAATAAAAATCGTGTAAAGGGCCACAATAAAAAATAAGTTAAATGTTGACACAAAACGTCTGGCATTCATGTAAACTGTAAATATTTAGACCGAATACACCGAATATTATGTATTGTCTTGTAAACAAATTAGTAATTTTACTTTCGTTTATAGTTAATAATATTGAGTATTTCTCGACTCAAAAGATTTTATTTTGTAATGCTGTACCAGATATTTCTTACAGGAACATTTAAATTCATATTTGATTTTATGTCATCCGGAATCATACAATAGCCAGTTCCCAAGTCACGTGTAACCAAGCTAAATTTTGACACCTCGTACAATTCTACCAAGGTAAGCTGACCCGTCGCTTGTATGCGGCGTCATCGAACACGATTTTGAGGCTTATATTTGTCGGGGCATCCAGGATTTTTCGTAAATATCAATTTAATAAATTTTCCAGGATAAAAATCAAAAAACTAAGACCTTATTGCAAATCTGCAGCATGGGACGAATCCTATGGTATATAATTTATTAAAATCGGTCCATAACTGTAGATCTGATGGGCGTTGTAAGGATCGGCTTCGCGTAATATATATATATATATATAGATAGATAGATATATAATGTCTTATTATTTGCAATTTCTCCGATACAACAGCGAAACAGTCCATTAACCCCCTATCTCCTACGACCTTCATCACAAGGCTGACTTGCTGATCGAAATCATTTAGGGTCATTTTCACGAATCATTTGCCAAGATTAAGCGCCCCCTAACGATACTGGCGTCTTAAAATATAACGAAATCGGAGGCGAGTGATCCTTTGGATCTAATTTATAATCCGTACCTGTAGGGAAATTGCATATAAATCACAGTAGCCGAGTGGCAAAGGTCTATCAATCTGGAAGCCGTGAGTACGAACCCTGCTCGGACCATAAATTGATAGTTTTTTTAACAGTAGGAAAGACAACAGCATGTATGTCAGATCTATGGCAGTCACTTTCCTGAAACTACTGCGTATGCCTATCTTGTTATAAGGTGCCAATGCGGACCCGGCCGGAACAAACCGGTCAAGTGACGCAACCAACTTTTATTCCAAGGAGGGTTTTGAAGATTTTTTTTTTATAAGAAGTGGTCCGAATAAAAGTAGCAGATTATTTAAATAAAATGTATATGAAAGACGAGCAAAATATTTTAATAATATTTATTTTCAGTGTAACAAAAATTGAGTAATTTATAATATCTATGCAAAGAAAGACAAACATTATCCATGCCAGAGTTTTCAAACTTTAGCTTTCTTCCTCTTCATAAGAGTTTGAACATGAACACTTTATTAAGTTTTTAGGCCATTTTTTAATTTTTTTTTTGTTTGAATATTTACGGCTTTCATTTATGTATTCTTTTCAATGTCTCTTCATATGGACCCAGTAACATTCAATTGGGCGAAGCTCAGGGCAGTTGGGTTGGTTCAACTCTTTTGGTACTATGTGCACATTATGATCCAAATAAAACTTTTTTGCTTTTTTTTCATAATGACAGGTGGCCAAATCTGGCCAAAAGCTACAAGAATACCGGCTTTTCTCTATATTTCTGGATTCTGGTCTGGTACTTTCTGAACTGTGTATGATTTCAGCCAACAAAGTCCTTAACCTGATGGACCGTAGACTAGCTGGTATTCAACTTGTCGGCTAATGTTCGTTTGGACAGATTAGATTTTACTGTGTATGCAACCTTGATCTTATTTGCCTATTTTTAGTGTTCCGTAGTCAACTAGGAACCCTTATAGTTTCGCCATGTCCGTCTGTCTGTCTGCCTGTCCGAGGCTTTGCTCTGTCTTTGGCTTTGTTGGTAGTGTTAGAAAAATGCAATTTGGTATGGATATATAAAGCAATAAAACTGACAAAGACGTAAAAAAATACCTCCCCTACGCGTAAACTGGGGTTTTTTTTTTGCTTCAACCCTATGGTGTGGTGTGTTTTTGGAAAGGTCTTTCAAAATGATTAAAGGTCTTCACTAAACATTTTTAATTAAGTGAAAATTTTCGGAAATACTCACTCCAAAAAAATAAAAATGTATCCTTCTCTGACTTTTAAAGTATGGGTCCAAAAAATATGAAAAAAAAACATGAGAGTAAAGCTTAATAAAGACTTTCAACGAAAACTATAGCGGACATGATTAGTTAAGCCGTTTTTGAGTTCGTCGTCGTAAAAAGTCTTCCTTTTTTAGTAGAAGACGTATGAAACGCTGCGAAAGTATTCCCTTTTGCTTGGTATCTTTTTTTTGAGTAACTTCATTGTGAAACTACGGAACTCTACACTGAGCATGACCCGACACGCTCATTGCTGATTTTATTTATCCTGAAATCCTTTAGGAACTTGCTTTCCTTTCAACAGTCAATCTGTCTCTGTAAGTATGCGACACCTTACCTACTGTTGTAGATCTGGGTAATTTTAAAAATTCGGCGATCTTAACTTAACTTCAGTGAGGAATTTCTAGGTAATTCTCCAAAATGAGCTTACGACTGAGAACTTAATATAACGACTTTTTATTTATTACAATAAATTATTAATAAGGAATACCGTAAAATCACTTCTAGATAAATGTCAATCAATCAATTGTTTTTATTTTATCAATTCCTTGAAGTTAATAAAAAGGGACTGCTACTTTTTTCCTTAGAAAAATAGCAAAAAAGTTTTATTTGTACCATAATGTGCACATAGTACCAAAAGAGTTGTACCAACCCAATTGCCCTGAGCTTCGCCCAATTGAACGTTACTGGGCTCATATGAAGAGACATTTAAGAATACAAAAACGAAAGCCGTAAATATTCAAGACAAAAAATGGACCACTTCTTCTTCAGGTCTGTGGCAGACAGGCGTACGGCTCGTCTGATGGTAAGCGGTCACTGCACCCTATGGACGCTTGCTACTCCAGGGTAACACATGCGCGTTGCCAACCCTTTAAAAATATACACTCCTTTCTTGAAGAAAAGTGATGTAGGCATCATAATGAACAGTTCTTTGGAGCACAACCCACTATACAAGCGATAGAACACGCACAATGCGGCAAAGTTTCTCCTTTTAACTAATTTAACGGTTCAATATCTCTCGAAATCTACGATTCTCACAGCATGCCTGTGAAGAGTCACAAGGCTGAGTACCAGCTTGGACTCAGGTGCTCCCACCCAGAGGTGATAGCAATAAGGGGGACGGACTTGTGACTTGACAGAGACCGGGTATGTCCTAAAACTACGACCGACACCGGGTGATGGGCAGCAGCTCCCTGGAGTGCGGTGGAGATACTGCGATCGCCAACCCTCATGCCAATCGTGGTGATTATGGCATATACCCCCCGTGAATTTGGGGGAAGCCTATGTCCAGCAGTGGACGTTCTTTGGCTGATATGGTGGTGGCGGTGGTTATTATTATACAGTCACAGCGACTGTGACCCGGGATGAAGTACCGCTGCGCCCTACCGCCGCCGCCGCTGGCTAGTGCGCTGCTGCCTAGCTGTTTGGACGCCAGCTTGGATTGGCCTTCTAAGTGGCTCCGAAACTGAATGTCGCTAGTAATGTCGATCCCATTACTCTCTGACATGGAGAGGGCTGTGTCTTGGAACCATGGGGGCACAGTGAATGGGATTTTTTTAGCGGTGAACACGTATACTTGTGTCTTGGTCACAAGTATACGCGTATAAATAGCATAGAATATTATTTCTAAAAAATAGATTGAACCGATCTATGTATAAGTTAGGTATTCACGCTTTCAGACCAAATTGGAAATATAATTCCTTTTTCTATTTGAATCAATCATAATTTACAAAATGTATTTAGGTAGAACCCACAACGAATTTCATTTAGAAGTGCTAAATATATAAAAGGTTATTAATAAAATGATTGCTGTAGCCTAATGAAATGTCAAAATATATTTTTTACTACAAAATATACATTTTAAGGGTGTGCTTTCACGAAATACTCCTTCTAAATGAAAACTCATTGTTTCTCTGGTGTCAAAGTCATACTTACCGTGTTCACAAAGTAAATAAATTACTCGTAACGTGTAATTAAGCAGTTTGGTGCCACGCGATATAAGCCACAAGCACCTGAGTGTTCTTTCCTGGTTTTCCGGAGAAAACAAGTTGCTCTCCACATAGCAAATTTCATCAAAATCGTTAGAGCCGCTTCCGAGATCACAGAAAAAATATATACCTATATACACGCGCGGCATCAGTAAGCTCTCGTGAAAGAAAAGTGACCTCAGCTGTATAAGTTCAAGCCATGTTATATTCCTAATTTTTCTTAGTGTAAAAGAAACGAAAATACAGACGAAATCATTACATAGGTATATTTTAGCCCTTTGCCCAGCTAGATAGATTTACGGCCCAATTCAGAATCAACGTTTAACCTTTCCATGGACGTCACATGAACAAATAATATACGTACCATTATTTACAGAACCAGCCCAGCCTCTACTCCAAAGAGTATGGCTTCGAGTGTCTCCCGTGCGCGGAAGGCTGCGAAGCCTGCATCGACGGCTCACCCTGTGTGGCTGCCCTAAACTGGGTAGCAAGGACCACCATCTTCGCTCTCGCGTGCTTGGTGATATCCTGCCTGCCGTTCATTGTCTACTTCACCATCAAATATGGTCATGTCAGGGTAAGTACAATTACGTAATAACCTGTGTATGGGCTGCTCCAATTTTGACATGTAAAGCAAACTAACTAATTTTACTAACCGACTGGGATAACACGATGACCAAAAATGAGTCTCGGCCTCTGTCACAAGAACTCACCACTTCGAAGGATTGCGCAATTTCGCGTCGGCTTAAGGACAATGCACACCAAACGGCCGGAATCGGCGCGTACGCCACCAGATTCAAAGGAATTCGAACCCTTCATACAGAAGCTAGACTTCGTATCCAAACGGCAGCGGCAGAGCTAACCGGCTGCCCGCAACTCATTCAAATATGAAATGTAACTTCTGTATGGAGAGTACGAATTCCTTTGACTCTAGTGGGGTGCGCGCCGAGTTCAGCCGTTCGGTGTTCCGCCAAATCCCACTTGCGATATGTGGGGCGACCGATAAAACGAAACCCAGTTGGTGTCCCCAAAGCAGTTTGTGCCCCAGTTGGTTGGATGAACATGTGATTGGATGATATTTGTATCCTCCATTCACTTGTTCATCTTCGCACATCCGTTTAAAGTGGCCAAGCCAGCAAACATGTGCTTTGGTTTCATATTAAGCCATTTGTGCGAAAATTAAATTAATAAATTGAAATAAACCCTTGGCACGAATATGTTTTTGAGCCGCCCGTCGACTGTAATGTTGTCAATCAAAAGAACATAGCTTGAAATCAACAATTCAATCTGGCTATTGTTAACCCAGGTGGTCCGCGCTGCAAGCCCAGCTCTCCTTAGAGTCATCGTATTGGGAGCTCTGCTCATCTACTGCACCACTCTGGTCATGTATGGAAGGCCAACCGTGTTCACGTGCACCGCCAGGGTTTGGCTGCGAGAGGTCGGCTTCTGTCTCACTTATGGAGCTCTTATGTTGAAAACGTGGAGGTAAGAAACCTGGAACCATAAGGCTCGGTCCTTCGTCGGCGTTGTGCCATATGTAGGAACAAGAGATTGGAGCGCGGCCTCTCTGTCGCAAATATCATATGGCGCACCGCTGTCCCTGCCCCTCGCAGTGGCCGCGAGCCTTTATACTTAGACGTTTCTATTTTTTCATTATTTAACTACAATGTCGTATATTGAATGCTACGGTTGTGCTCGTAATTAAATGTTTCTTTGCTGTCGCTACTACCAGGGTAGCAGAGCTAAATATTTACAACGAATACCTACCAACTTGTCATGCCACAGGCGAACCGCGCAGGGTAGTGACGTTATTATTCGAACGTATGATAGGTAAATTTAACTGTCATTGTTACTATGAAAAAATACATTTAGATCTACTTTACGCACGCTCGAAAACGTTGAGTAATTACCTCGCTGGTATAGTCGCGGCATGAAAAGGTTCGACACTTTTCGACTCTATTATAATGCCATTAAAGGCCGAGCCACACCGCAACGCCACGCAAGCGGTGTGTCATCTACTATGACATTTCATACGGTACAACGCGCACGCCACGCACACGCGCACGCACACGTGCTGCGCACGCATTCGGTGTGTCTCGAATTTAAGGTCGATAAGTAACGAACCTTTTCAGTCCGCGACTATACGTATAATACTTAGTTTTCATTGCCTATTGTTGTTTCGATTCTTGAAGTCAAGATAATACTAGGGATGAAGGAAAGTGAAGGAAGGGAATTGAGGCATGTCGAGACAGGTTGTTGGTTTTCCGGTTATTATTGCAAGAAATGTAGCAGTCTCGCTCGTGTAAATTACGTAAGTTTATCTCTATTACATTTATGTGCATACATATTCGTATTGATTTAAGAGGCCTGTGGGAGTCCCTCCTTATGCATAATTTCATATAATGAAAAAGCACAGTAAACACACACACACACACACACACACACACACACACACAGAGCACAGTGTTTAAAAAATGAGCGGTCCTTGCCATCAAATATCACAGTTTCGCGAGTTTTTATGGTTAGTGTAAAATGTATAAAAAAAGTCTTGCCTGAGGAATGGCTAAAGTATTACTTGCCATTTTGCATGCAAAAGGTAAAAGAAAACCATGGAATGAACTGAAATGGAAAATTCGAATCAATTCTCAATAGGCTCCATAAAGCTTTATAATTTTCACAAGCTCGTATAATATAACTAGAATTTTGTAAAAACACCTTTTTTTATGTTTAAAAATTTTAAGTTTCCATTTCAACCAAAACCACGGGAAAAGGATGTTGACATGTAAAGTCATTGGGCGATCTTTCCACATCGTCGGAGCTTTTGTACATTTCACAAACGTTCAAAAACTGTTGGTTTATTTTTGAAGTTTTGTTTGCTTATGTGTATAATGAACAAAATATCTATATAATATATCCTATTAAACGAGCAACATTTGTATTTTTATAAATATAAGGAAGGAGGATCTCTTCGTCTTAATGATTAGTTTTAAATGTACGTGTGCACAGCGCACTTCAAAACAATTATATGCATGTCTCTCCCGCTCTTTCGCCTACCTTCTACTGGTGTCTAAGCAACTTTTTCTTTCTACTTCTTGTATGCGATAACCCTATGTGTATTAAAAGGATAGGCAATTGGAAATAAAGGTTCTTTTATACGGCTCTTTACTAAGCAATCTATCTTTATATACAACCTCTTCCGACCTTCTTTATTACACTCCAGATGTACACTTTCATAAGCCTTTTAATAGGCATTTTTCGTGTTGAATGCTTTAAGATCAAATTAGAATCCTATAAGGTCAAATTGAAGATAAGGTCAAATGGGAATCCAATTTCCTCGTTGCATCTCTAGAGATCCTGCCGTACCTTACAAAAATATCCCTTCACATACTATTAATATTTTCAATCTCAGGGTTTTTCAATGCAATACCCAAAGGGTATCCAAAGGGCAGCAAAAGGGCATCCGTGGGGAATCTCGACATTGACATATAAAAAATAGTCTAAGAATTAGTTCACATCTAAGTAAACAATCTTGGGTATAGTAAGATTAATAACATCTGTGGTTTTCTTTTAGATAGATACGCTAGAGGCTGAGTTAAGATAAATAAAAAGCATATTTCCATCGTTGTATTAATCCCTAGACTATCTCAATATTAATAAACTGTAATCTTGCGTTGATATTGATTGAGTTAGGTTTTACCATATTTGCTTGTTAAAAAGTTTTGAGTTAGTCTTATAATCTTCTTATATTCGCTCTTTTTGTGAAGACTTTCTACTAACTTGAATTTGCATAAGTACATCAAGTTCTAATATTTGTTTTTGGGAGTAACTGTAAAGTACAGTTTTTTTTTGATTTTGATATTTCTTCGCTGGCAGGGGTGTTATTCAGAAACCGAATCGTCCTTATCTCTCTCACTTCGCACCCCACCCGTTTTTATGTGGAAAGTGAAAATTTTTACAAATGACATTTGTCAGTATCTATATAAAAATGCGTGAGGTGCTAAGTGACAGGTTAGGACGAGTTGGTTTGTGAATAAGAGGGCAGCTTGTATGAGTTTGTGCTACACTCAACGTTTTCAGTTTTACTGTTTCCGGGGTCTGTGGCATCTAAGGTCCCAGACAGATGTGCCGATATAAGTGCGTTTTTTGAATCGGAAGGCTAGTCTGCCGATATGGTTCTTGGCTATTATTGGTGGAAATAAAAGCAGTGGTCTTCAAGATATACAACTTGGAACTAGTATTCCAGCCAATATTGAAGCAAATAATTCCAAATCTTGGTTGGCTCAACCAGCATTTTCAATAAAAAAATTAAATAAATGGTTTGCAATGTACTGACAACCCCTCTGGTGTTGCGGGTGTCCATGGGCGGCGCTAATCGTTTACCATCAGGCGATTCGTGTGCAAGTTTTCCTCCTATTTCAGGAAAAAATATATAGAAAACTCCCATGCGTTTCAGACTTTTTAAAATATATTATATTTAGAACATAAATTAGTGTCGATCACTGGAATGTTTACCTAATATGCACTCACTCTGATCGTTTGTCCCCAGAATATCCGTGATTTTTCAAGTTCGCTCAGCAAAAGCTGTCAAGATATCTGACATGTATCTTCTTCGACGGATCGGCATCATAGTCGGAGTGGCGTGTGTCTTACTAGTGATTCGAACGCTGGTGGCGCCGCCTGCAGTCATCGTTGGGAGAACAAAGGATGATCTGAAGGCCTACTTATGCAATACAGATTGGTGGGACCACTCTTTTACAACATGTAAGTTGAAATTGGTGTCTTAATTTTAGTATTTCATGATATCCACGACCACTTTCTACCTTTTTGGCGCTCGACGTTGGCAGGGCATTCATCCTTATGCCTTCCCCTTAGACCCTGAAGCTTGAAACGCACAGAGCGCGGCGCAGCATCTTTGCGTAGCGAAGGCGGTTTTTCGGTAAAGCGAACGCGGTCCAGAGGACGTCGCTCCAAAAAACCGCGCGGGATAGCGGAGTGGAGGCGGCGTGTATGAGTGTGTGATCCGTGTAATCGACACTTACGACAGTCGACAGTTTCGGAAAGATCAACAATTCAAAACCGCCTCCGCCCGCGAGTTGTGCAATGAGCTCCTAGCTGAAGGCCATGGGACTAAAGAACGGGGTTCATCAAGTAAACGAGGAACAGACGTAACTTGCGGTACGTTTTCTCTATATGACAGAACGGGGACGTCATTATTCCTACTGTAATGTTTCTGTATTTTTTTTTCAATGTAGATATTATTTTAATTATGATGTGAATGGATTTTTTTTATCTTTTCAAATTCGCATGCATGACAATCTGAATAATAAACTAATTGGCTACTATATGAATTCCAGATCAGTTTAGTTTATGCCGAATATATTGTTACGATTGATGCAAGACAAAATGTTTAGTAAAGGAAGCAGCAACATATTTATCTAGACACGCGGCAGCGTGTCCAGCCAAGTTCACCCCAGGAACTGGCGGACAGCAGCCGTGTGTTATTTTACACGAACCGTTTGGAGCCACTTTTGACCCCCCACTAACTCAAAATCTATCTAACATAAAAAAATGAAATTTGGTACATGTACATCCTTTAGAACAACTAGAACCCCAAATTTCAATATAGGTTTTAGATATTAAATTCCAAAAAACGGCATTTTTACCACTGACTGACTGACTGACTGACTAGTAATCAAAAACCTAACCCACTTCCAGGTGACCTAGAAAGCTGAAATTTGGCATGTAGCTTGGTAATTGTGTATGTACACCAAAAAAAATCAGAAAACAGTGATTTTTTATTAGTTTTATTATTATTGTTATTTATGCTAGTTACCTCAGAACTCCGTCATTTTTTAACCGATTGGGTTTTTTTTTTGTTTGAAACGTTATTCTTCAGGGGTGGCCCCATAGTTATCAGGTAAGAATCTGATCATAGGGTCCAGGAGAAATCGAGGGAACTCTTCAAATATTTAAGGTGCACCTACAGCGATTTGGGTATTTTGTGTAGTTACGCGTGCATTAGCTCTTAAAAATCACCATTTGGCGAAGATTGACAAAAAGTAATGATATCCCATCAAAAACATAAATGTGAAAATGGGAGCCCAGTTCAATATTAAGAATATGCCTTGCTTGGTTGTCGTCTTCACCAATAAAAGAATTGAGATCTAAATGGGTGCGAAGTTCCATAGATTCTCTGAAATGGTGCCAAGTCCGGCACTACATTGTTTACAGTAAAACTAATTTACTGCGGCTTAATGCATTTTGAGTTCGGCGTTCCTCATAAAGCCGTCACATAATTTGGTGCTGTGTTTCTGCCTAGATAGCATAATCGCGTTTATTTTGGACATAATCAGTCGTCCCGTACTTAACTCCCATGTGTGAAAACGAGAGAGGGACGAATACTATCTATACGAATAATAAAGCTGAAGAGGGTCGAAAGTCTGTACATGGAAGATATTCGAAAAAAAGTTGTCTGGGGATACTTAGAATCGATAACAGAACACGTTCCAACAGTTTTTAGAATTTTTGTCTGTTTGTCTGTTTATATGAACACGCCTCACGTGAAAACGGCTAAACGGATTTTGATGAAAACTTTACTAATCTGTCGAGTAAATACCCGGTCAGGTTTAAGGCTATAAACATTGTGCAGATTTGGGTTAAAAGGGGGTACAAAGAAGGGTTGAATTTTGTATGGGAACTCCTATAATCCATGAGTTACAGGTATGAAAATTAGTAAGCATATACTTGACAACAAAGGAAAAACATCCTCATTCAAAATTTGTGAAATCTTAATATAAAAACTGAAAAAAAGTAAACGCAAGCGCTGCGCCGCGGCGCTGCCCAGTGTGCGCGCTAGCCACCACGGTCTCTTCAAATTTTGAACACTATTATGATTTATTCCATTAAGTAACTGTGACTCTAAACCCTAATTTCAGTCCCGTTTTCTAGATTCAAAAACTACATATAGTATAACTTTGTAATCTATACTTACATATAATAAAGCTGAAGAGGGTCGAAAGTCTGTACATGGAAGATATTCGAAAAATAGTTGGCTGGGGATACTTAGAATCGATAACAGAACACGTTCCAACAGTTTTTAGAATTTTTGTCTGTTTATCTGTTTATTTGTTTGTCTGTTTATATGAACGCGCATCACGTGAAAACGGCAGAACAGATTAAGATGATTTGTATGCTAATAGTATATAATCTGGATTCACTTATATATATATATATTATAAGGGTACTTTTTGTCTCAATGATCTTCCATCAAAGGGATATTAAATCGGGGATGCAAGTAAGGTCTATGAAATGGGGTGGTTGCTCATACGCTATTCTACGATTTAAGTTTCAGCCAATTGGGAGTATAACAGCGTGTCAAGAAATTTAACTTAAAGCATAGCAGAATTGTAAACAAGTTGACGATTCATTATGTCGAAACCGAAGTATCATAATTCCTTCTGATTGTTGACGCTATTTTTGAGCACAACCTTTTCGCAATTAGTTCTACTTTGCGTGTACATGAAAATGCATTTGCGTTACTATGGCATTGTTTTTATTCATATGCTTAAATACAAAAACAGTTGTTTCAATGCACACTTTGTATTGTCGGTGTACCATTTAATTTTGTCATCCGTTATTTTTTACGTAATTGGTGACCCGTCACACCATAAAAACTGTTTGATATAAGAGATCACTCGAGCTGGGCAGCCCAATCGTCAGCATAGACAGTTAGAGCATCTTAGATGTACACTTAGAAGAGGGTCGAAAGTCTGTAAATGGAAGATATTCTAAAAAAAGTTGGCTAGGGATACTTAGAATCGATAACAGAAATCGTTTCAACAGTTTTAAGAATTTGTGTCTGTTTTATCTGTCTGTTTATATGTCTAGGCATCACGTGAAAGCAAACGAATGGAGTAAAATATACCCTCACTAATATGGCAACCAGGTCATTAGTCCACCGTGTGGGGGGCCTGCCCACGCTACGCCTTCCGGTACGTGGTCGCCACTCGAGAACCTTTCCGCCCCAATGGCCATCGGTTCTACGTGCTATGTGTCCCGCCCACTGCCACTTAGGTTTAGCGATTCGGAGGGCTATATCGGTTACTATGGTTCTGCTGCGGATGGCCTGGCCTCATTCAGGTCGAGGATGTCCGCTGGATGCGGGTGGTGCAGGACCGGTCATTGTGGAAGTCTTTGGGGGAGGCATATGTCCAGCAGTGGACATCTTTCGGCTTACATGGTGATGATGAATATGGCAACTAGATCTTCGGCGACGACATAGCTTGGCCTTCTGCCTCGCATGCCTTGCCACTGTCCTTCGGCTTTTCAGTCATCAACCTTACATGAAGAATCTACTCTGTTGGGAGGCTCGGCCTTTAGCCTCGTGTGTCTCGCCTCTCTGTTTTAGGTCTTCGGCCCTCAGCCATACATGAGAAGCCCGCTCTGTGTGATTATTCTCGCATGCCTTGCCGCTCTGATTCCGGCCTTCGGTCATCATACTTACATGAAGAATTCGCTCTGTTGGGATAACGTTTTACGGCAGAACTGCGTAGCGAGACTTTTACCGTTGTACAATGTACATGTAATGTTTTTGACGAGATTCATTCTTCTAGAATCGGTACATTTAATATTCCGAAATAAGCACTTAATCATTCGTTGTGACAATAGGATTTCTAGGGAATGGCATATTGACTGTAATCATTTCTTAAGGGGGTGTAAAGAAAGGTGAAAGATTGTATCATCATCATCATCTGAGGCGTTATAGCCGCGGGTGGGCCCTAGGCTTGCCTGGTCAAGCAAATATCTCCAGTCCGATCTATTCGTGGCTTTCCTTCTCCAACATGTCACCCCTAAGTTCCTGGTGTCCAACTGAGCTTGAGAAAGATTGTATGGGAAAACAAATCATTCTAAGGCGTTAACGAATTATACGCGGACGAAGTCGCGGGCAAAAGCTCGTGTCCAATAAACGATCATGCTAGCTTTGTATTGTTATTCATAATTTTAAGTATATTTTTGTTCCGTTGTTTGTCCAAATAAACATTGAATTACGTTGTCTACGTACATACAACATTAGGCCAGCCAAACGCATGCTTGCCACCGTCTTAGTATAAAAAAAAAACTTCCAGTACCACTGGAACGGAATATGAATTACGTAGCTAAATTTTCACTTACTTGCTTGCACGAGTGTTACCTTATTTTTACGAGGTAAACGGATGCTCTTGACACCTCCTTATTCCATTTCCATCCATACATATAAAAATCGATACCGTGCTGCGGTTGCTCTTTGTTTCCATAATATGAACCACACATGAATATTTTTGTGTCAGTTTATAATAAACTCGGATATTTTTATTATAATATGACAGGTGGTAAGCAAGCCACTCGAACTGCCTGATGGTACAGTCGGCCTCATAAGTAGGAGGACACTTTGGGACTTTATCGCTTTCATCTGTTAGAGTATGACAGATGACAGCTTAAACATGACGTTCAAGAGACCAGGTAGAGGTACAAAGGTGTTCAGCCTCTTGTGAGGTCGACCGTACAAGCAGATATTGCCGTCTATGAACGCTTGCGAGTCTAGAAGAGTCAGCTTGAGACTCGTATTGCAAACTTAACAGACAGTTATAAAACATTTCATTTCTCCACTACCCAAAATATCGTCAGGAATAGATTCTTTAGCGAAAAGACCGCCGACCGCCTGATCTTTTACCAGACGTATTCTTATTTATCCTTTTGTACTTATATGCAGTTTTATTATGTGAGGTGTGAAATAAAAAGTATTTGTTTTGTATTTCCTTTGTAATGTACGGCATCATTTCTGTCACAGTGGAGGTGATATTTCTCATGTGGGGCATCAGGCTGTGCATCATGGTGCGAAAGGCGCCATCGGAATTCAACGAGAGCCGTTTCATCTCCATGGCCATCTACAATGAGTTCCTTCTCTCCGTGTTCTTAAACATATCTATGTAAGTGAATTATTTTACGCTTGTATTATAAAAAAGGATAGTCAGAGAAAATTAATTGAATTATTTTAAATTCATTCAGCAACTATTGTAGGTTTAAAGATAAAGAGTTGCAGTGGTAGATTGGTAGCGCATCGCCCAGAACCAAATTCAACTCAGTTCCCAAAGTCGATATTTATGATACCCATGGAAATAAAACACATTGTTTAATTCCTTTACAAATAATATCGTCAATTAAATAGAGTGCGGAATAAGTTACAAATAAAACGTGGATAGGCAAATAAGAGCTTTGCAATATCGAATGGTTACATAATTAATAACTGATAACTTAGAAAAGTAGACAAACTCCCGATGTATACATTTTAAAGTTCAATATCTCAAAAATGGCTGAATTGTTTTTGATAAAACTTGTCTAAGGACCATCGCTGGAAAACCTGCTTTTATCACCCTATTCACCGGTTTAAGAGCTACGATGCCACAAACAAACATATACGTGTGGGTATGTACACAGATACACATGTTAAACTTAAAACATATAATAAGTGTAAACGGCAAAAAATTTTGGTGAGCACTTGCACAATGAAATGTCTCATTTGTGGGAGGTTGGGGACAGTATCTCGTCTATCCTCCTTAACTTTGTCTACGTTTCTGCTTTTAATATCTAGGATATTTAAGAATATTGTACTGGAAAATCCTGTCATTCCTGCATTGGTCTTTGCCATTACCTTAAACGGTGTCTAAACAACAACGCTTGAACCACGCTTGAACCGTAATAGACATTAATATTGCTAGGCATACCTAAAAACCTGCAAAAGGTGTTAAAAGCATGAAAACCGAAACGATTGATCTTTACGCCATACGAATTAGTTTGACCCGTAGCACCAAAAAAAGGAGAAAAATAAAGACGTCATCTTTTTTTGTAAGGAATAAAAAAGTGTAATCTGAGCCGATTCTAAAAATTGTCTGTCATATCATTACATTTCAGTCAGTTGAAATTAAAATGTAAATCAATTTCAACACAAGTTTAGGCACATCCAAATACGATACTGCTATCCTCATAAAAATAAAATCAAGTCAATCAATTTTCAAAAACTGTTTTACACGAAATTGTATAGCGATTAACACACGATATTTATAATCAAAATATGCGATTAGATATTATATTCAAGTAAAGTTTCCTAAAAACCAATTCTGGATTTAAAATTGGAAATGTTAAACCAAACATTTAAATACCCATTACCCGTTAACCACTGTGACAGTGTTAAAATTCAATTACCTCAATAACACCCAGAAAACTTAGCCCTCAGCGGTCTGACAAGCCCCTCAATGAGGCAGGGAGGTTAAGGGGTCGGGCATACCAATTTAATTTCCTAAATAGGATCCCTTAGGACCAAAGAGATTGATAAATAATTTCATCCTCCAAATATTGGGTATAAATTGTAACTTTGCTTTTTATTACTTGACTGAAGCTGGTAAAAAAGTCGGTGGTTAATTTTGGTGGGCGTTTAATGGCGCAATGTTCAATTTATTTTTCAAGAACATGATTCCTTTGGTTCAATTTCAATGTCACTGTTGCTAAAGTCCAATGTCTTATAAATTAGGTTATACATACAGGATGTAACATTTAGATCGGTGAGTGTGGGGGGGAAGTCTGTAAGTATACGACATACGAAGATCTGTTCTTAGGAACAGGAACCATGGCATCGAGTTTGGTAACAAGGCAAACTGCATTTATATGTTAAAAAAAACTTGTACTCAGCTCGGGAATGGAACCTAGACGTTTTGAATAATTCAGGGTGACATTAATTAGCTCTTGGTAACATACAAAATAGCATGTGAGGATATGGTAACAAACGTTTTTCATTCTGACCTCGGAGTCGTTTTTAAAAGAGTTCGCGCCCCATATACAATCAAAGCAACCAAGTGTGAATAAATGGTCAGTAAGTTTTCGGTAAAGCAGAAAATATTGCATATAAGTTCTGCCATGTAAGCCAGGTAGCGGCCTAGGAAAAATCATGATGAAAATTCAGAATTCAGTTCTATTTTCTTATCCGGTTGCAAAGAGAATACTCGCTAGTACGAGTAAACAAAATGTTCCAAGTGCAAACCAGTCCAAAATAATGAAAGTCGGCAATCCGAGACTATCATATTCCAAGCGATTTTAATTAAAAGTTCAAAAGACTTATTTCCCGTAGGTACATTTATTTTTATACTGCGTATAAAAATTTAATACTTTCATGTCTTTGTTTTATTTAAAACCTTTTAAGCTTTTCCACGCGACTTTGTCCACATAGAATATTAATATAGGTAGGAATAATTATATATTGTATGATGTATGTTTGTGTATTATTTGTATGACTATTTTGAAGTGTATTTAAATGTCGAGATCTTGATTTGTAAGGAGACACATTCAGTAAGTACTACAAAACTAATGTTAAAAAATCAATTTTATAAATTACATCTGAAACCTAATTACGCTTATATTTCAAAAATCGAATGTAACAACACTTACGTACCTACTTAAGGTTGAAATAACCTTATTTGAAATGGAATTATATCAAATGCCAAGTTTTTAATAGCCAAAAACTTTTAAGAAATCGCAACTTTTGCGAATCGCGGAAAATTATTTGAGAACTTTACAAAAACATGCCTTTTAACGTTATCGACGTAGGAACCTTAAATATTTACTTGGTTTCCCTTTGAGTTGAATCGCTTTGACTACTGTACGCACCGATGGAGACTATTTCATTCGTCAAGGGCCGGAGCTGTGTTATTAGAGACCAGGTAAAGGATTTCTATCGATTTTATAATGAATCTGAGGTTTACCGCTAACCAAAAACTAAGTTCGTTTGTATTTTTCTCTCTGTCGCTCCGATATTTGTTTACAGTTACAAATCAGAGCGACAGAGAGAAAAATATAATTTAAAAATACGCGAACTAATTTTGTTTTTCGTTAGGCTCTAGAAACTATTTCACTGTGAACTTTTACTGCACTCAGCTCACTCG
This sequence comes from Notocelia uddmanniana, assembly GCA_905163555.1. Lineage (NCBI taxonomy): Eukaryota > Metazoa > Arthropoda > Insecta > Lepidoptera > Tortricidae > Notocelia > Notocelia uddmanniana. The sequence goes on from LR991057.1 coordinate 6,866,171, forward strand.
AGGTCTAGTTTTGTCCCGCTCATTGATTTTAATTGTTTTCACGTCACATTTTCTCCGCGTTCGCTTATACGGTAAATCTGTCTATTGCTGGCCGTATCTCAATAACCGGGCCACGTTGTCGCAACAATACAAAGCAGAGTATTTGTTGCTATTAACTAAATTGACATAATAAATAGATGCAGAGCTGGCTACTAGGCACAATTTGTGTATTTGAAAATGAAATGGAATCATATTTATTTGCTTTAAGGCATAAGAAATATAAAATTGGTGGCTAGTAACTAGTGTTGGTAAAGACTTGAGTCTTTGGAGTCTTTATTCCGAAGACTCGGCTTAGCTTTTTAGACTAATCGAAGCTTGAGTGTTTTGTAGAGACTCGAGTCTTCTATAGAGACTTGAGAGTTTTGTTTACAAAGTGTAAACAAAAGGCTTTTAACTCGTTATGGTTAGAATTCAACTGTACTTGTAGAAACACGTAAGGTTACGCAGCCTACTCAGTGAAGTAGGTACTGTAGAAATCAGTACTTTGCTGAATCAAGTATTTTAAGGCGCACACCTAAAAAAAAAAAAAACTATAAAAGATACGACCTTTTGAGTCTTTTCTAAGGTTCGAGTTGTGACTACAGGACTCGATAAGTACAGGACTCCAAAAACTTGAGTCTGTACCAACACTACTAGTAACCGCATAATTACGAGTATCCTCTTAATTCTTTCCAATGTGGTACAGCGCATCATTAAAACGTTGTCTTAAAGAAAAAAACAAGTATCATTAACTGTACAAGCAATATGGTAATCCTCGAGATTATGATTCCTTTTCCCTGTTGCGTGCTAGATGTAAGCGTCTTATTAGTCAATGTTATAAATCGTTTTTACTGTCCGTTGAGAGTGCTCTTAAGGTGGACATTAAATCGTTTTGGCGTTACGTTAAATCTAAAAAGGGAGGAACATCGATTCCTCAATCCATGTCATACGGCCATAGGATCTCGTCTGATGGTCAGGGTATTTGTAATCTTTTCTCTGAATATTTTGGTTCTGTCTTCGAACAATATAGCACACCGGATTCAGCCAATTTGACCTCTTTAAACCTATATTTGTTTAGAACAATCCTGTGAAATATTACAATTAGCTGTTCAGATATAATAAAACAAATTCAATCTTTGGATGTTAGTAAGGGAGCGGGTCCGGATGGGATACCAGCTTCGTTTGTCAAGAAATGTGGTCATGAATTAGGTGTCCCCCTCTCTATACTATAATCAATCTCTGCGTTCTGGTGTATTTCCTAAACCATGGAAGATGGCTCATGTAGTGCCCATATTCAAATTCGGTGATAAATCGTGCTGCGAAAATTATAGACCTATAAGCATACTGTCCTGTATGGCTAAACTCTTTGAATCTATAGTACACGGATTCCTGTATAACCATGTTAAACCATTCTTATCCGATCAGCAGCACGGCTTCATTAGTAATAGGTCCACAGTTTCTAACCTTCTAGAGTATAAGCATTATTTGTGTAACGTTTTCGCTTCGCGAGGTCAGGTAGACGCTTTATATACAGACTTCTCGAAAGCGTTCGATAAGGTAGATCATTACATTCTCTGTCAAAAAATTGAGACTTATTATGGTATTCACGGTAGTCTTCTGCGTTGGGTCCACTCTTATCTAGAAAACAGAAGCCAGCTTGATGCCATCAATGGGTTTACTTCTCCGGAGCTTCCCATAACCTCGGGTGTCCCGCAAGGGTCTCACCTGGGCCCGTTGTTATTTGTTTTATTTATAAACGATCTTGTGGTTTGTGTATCATATCCCTGCTTACATAGAGTCTGCAGACGATCTCAAAAATTTTAAATCTATAAATGATATGAGTGACTGTTTGCTATTACAAAAAGATCTTTCACAAATATCTGATTAGTGTCTTCGAAATCATATGTATCTAAATGTTAGCAAATGCCACGTAATATCATTCTCGAATAAGCAGTGTGAGATCTCTATCTATGACTATGAACTGTCAGGACAGAGTCTTGACAGGAAATCTGTCCTCAAGGATCTTGGAATACTATTTGATGATCAGCTCAGCTTTAGGCCACACTATGATTATATAGTGAGTAGGGGCAGGCAACTGTTGGGTTTCACCTTTAGAATAACCAAGGGCTTCAGGGACCCAAAAAGTATGCTTACATTGTTCTTTAGCCTGGTGAGAAGTGTTCTCGAGTATGGTTCCCCTATATGGACCCCGCATTATTCTGTACACAATATTGGTATAGAGGCGGTGCAGAAGCTATTTTTGAAGGTTCTTGCGTTTAGGTATGGTCTGGGACGTACATACAGATCGTATACTAGTCGACTAATTAGGTTTAACATCTCTACATTGGATGCTCGTCGCAAAATGTTTGACTTTTTACATTTATACAAATTTATACACTCTAGAATTGATTCAGCAACTCTTCTATCATCCATCACCTTTAACACACCTAGATTTAGAGGTCGTACCACTAAACTTTTTGCACTTAGAGTATATAAAACCAATACCTCGTTCTATAATCCAATTACAAGAATGTGCCGCCAACATAACGATTTGGTTGCCGGTAGTAGTCGTGTTGATGGCATTGACATTGATATTTTTGACCCTCACATTGTTAAGTTCAAGAAATGCTTGGCTGACATCCTCCTCTCCCATTAAGTGCTGACACAGATGTCAGCAGATGCTTCGATCTTTGTTCAAGTTTGTTTCACTTGTGCACTTAAAGTTTGTCTCTTACAAAATGTAACGTTTATCACTCCTTTATATTGTAATGTTTAAATGATTTAAATAGTTCCATGTTTTTCACTGTAGCTACGTTATTGTTTTAATATTTTAACATCTCCGCTTAATTGTAAAATATGCTTTGTACACTTGTTTTGGATCACGTGCTAGTTCATAAGCGATAATATGCATATGTTTTTTATACACGATATTGTGCGAAGTCTGTTTAGTGTACCTAATAAAAAAAATATTAAAAATTCCCCAGTTATTGGTGATTTACATCAAAAAGTGCCAGTTTCGCGAAAAGAATAGTTACGTATATAAACGAGACATGGATATGATTATGAATCCCAAGCACAGAATAAAGCCTTATTACGTACGAAACTCATATGCTACTTTCACTGCATTGCGCGGTTCGACGGATCGATTGAACTCATCATACCACGCTAACCCGCAATGTAATGAAACTCGCAAGCGAGTCTTGTGTGTAAAGAGCCCTTAATTAATAGAACTAATGTACATAAGGATTTCTATCAAACTGAGTCGATGTTTGACAGCATATCCATGACAGATGTCATGCGAGATCGCCCGCACGCGTCTGCAGCACAGCCCATGCGCCATGTAGCTCGTGCTCTTTTTAAACGACTACCAAAAGAAGGAGTGTAATGTTTTGTTGCTAGGTTGTTAGGTTAGGATAGGGTATCACGAAGGTGTGCTAGACCCGAGTTTATCTGAAACAGCAAGGGGACCAGGCCTCTTCTAAAATCATTCGTATCCTCACCTCGTTATTTATATCTTGAAGCTTTTCACCCGAACTGCGATCGTGCGAAATACTCGGTATCCTTTCAGCCCTATCTAATAGTATTTTAAAAAACCAAATTTTCAACATATAACCCCCTCTTTCTCTGCATGCGCTTGACTGATTTAGCTCATTCCACCACCACCGACATATCAGCCGAACCACGTCCACTGCAGGCCTCCCTCAATTTCATGGGAGGTAAATACCATAATCGCCACGCTTGGTATGCGGGTTGCCTTTCGCAGTATCTCCACCGCACTCCAGGGATGCTGCTGCCCATCCCCCGGTGGTCTTCGTAGCAGTTTTAGGACATACCCGGGTCCCGGGTCATTTAGCTCATTCATTCAAATATATAATCTTATTGACTCATTCATTCGCCTGCCAAACGTCACTCCGTTCCGAGCGGTGGTTACTTGACACCTTCAATACATACATATACGAGTATAGCAACACCCTGTTTGTTCCTACATACTCCGAGAATTTCAATATCGGAGTCTGTAGATCACTTAAAAATGTTAATAGGATCTGTAGTGACAAACAAACATCCTAAGAAGCATTTTCGTTTAGTTAATAACATCTTTATTTCACAGGCTGTTTCTGCAATCTCCAGCCAACCCTGATCTCCTCTACATCATCTTCTTCTGCCACACGCAGCTGACTGTCACTCTGCTTCTCTGCTTTATCTTCGGGAGCAAGGTAGGCACGGTAAGAAAGGAAGGATTTATGTTACACCCTTGTAACACCCGAGCTTCGCACGCCTATGACTTTGTCAATATTCCCATTCCAGGGCAACCAGGGGAAATTTTGCTGTCAATATTTCCTATGTTTCTACCGACATTGTCGGTATCGGACTAAATTTTCTTGGGCACTGACATTATGATCACCAACACAAAACCCTCCATATCAACTTCCATCCGCTTTTTCACCCTTTTAAGAATGACTTTCGGGATTAAAGTTAGCCTTCCCTACCCAGGGTCTCCAACTATCTGCATGCCAAATTTCATTTTGTTCAAACAGATAGATATTCATACAAAGTTACCTTCACATTTTGACTGTTTTTGTGATTCTGACTACGAAATTGACGATTCTGGGTTTGAATCCTGATTAGGCCAAATATTTAATGATGAGCGTGAATATTTTTTCTAAGTCTGAGATTTAGTATCGCGGGCCTAGTGCCCATATTGAGCTGCACACAGACTTTAATATCAAGAGAATCTGTGTAAATCATTGTGAGCGTGTTATACTGCTTAGCTACTTCTCCTGCTGATTGTACCTACATGTATTAAATATATTATTGTCAAGCACATGATACAATCCTTATTGAGCTTACTATGGGGTTAGATCGATTTGTGTAAGATTGTCAAAAAATATGTCATACTCGTATTAATAAAGACTATCAGCTTACAGTACCTACGCTTGTTTTCTCACCATTGCATAAAAATGATGCGCACATCCTTTTTGTTTGCTTTATAAAGTGCCTCCTGACTTGGCGGGGCGGGATCGATTTGTGGTGTTTTGTTTTTTGTCGGAAGCTTACTGATGTCGCGGAGAATACTTCAATTGTAGAGATACTATCATATTTCGTTTGCACAGTAGTAATTATCATGCGCAGAAGCGGGGCAGTACTGCATTTATATCGCCCCTATTTCGCGATCCTCGCCCCATTCAGGCCATTTTATCACTTATCGTCATGGATAAGACTCCTGTCACTCTCGCACTCGCATACTTGTCAGAACGTGACGAATATCTTATCCACGGCGATAAGTGATAAAATGGCCACTATCATACGCCTCCAGGAAGCAGTCATTTAAATGTAGGGGCGCAGTAAAAAACGGTTTACTGACTGACAGATGACGGTTTTTTCATCGCACCGTAAGTCAAGGAAGGAAAAGAAAATATTACTACCTTATTTGTCGTGACAAATTAGAATAATCTATAATCGAATTCGCCTTATATTATAGCTTCTATATTGATACGTAATTTATTTTCTCATTTTGCTCGAGAACTGAAGGAAGCGAAGTCAATAGATTCCCTCAAAGCCTTTTCTTCTTTCCTTAACTAGTTGCCACAAAGAGTTTTCACGGGAACTCATTTCGAACCGTTAATTGTACATCGAGGTGTATACCTACCGTCTGATACTTATAAGGTCAATGTGGGTAAAACCTACAAACATTATTGAAGTACCAGTATAAGGGTAGGTGCACACTGAGCGGCTAGCCCCATTGCGGCTGGCCACAAGGCTGACCGCATTCAAAAATATGTATGAAACCGCAGTTTTAATACGCACTGTGATGCAGCTGCCAGTTGAAGCTAATATTTACTATCATGGCTTTTTCTTTAATACGTACCATTAACGGGTGGTTATGAAGCCATCACATGTCTTACCGTAAGACTCTTACGTTTATCTCAAATGCATACTTATGTTTCGTCCCACAACTGACAGTGACAAGCCTGCGTCTACGAAACGAATGATCCTGGGTTCGAATTCCGGTTAGGATAAATATTTTTGTGATGAGCTATTTGGTTTCTGCGTTGGGGATGTTTTCTGTTTTAGCCTTATATTCATAGCCTTTCTGATGCTGTTCCGAGATTGTCGAACCTAAATTCACCAGCGATATCGAACCATTAAGTCTATTTATAAGTAAATACTATATCCTCCAGTGTGTTCAACCGCTTTTGTCGTTTAGATTTTTCTTATAATTTTCAATTTTCATTGCACTCGTAACAAAAACCAAATAAAAGCCGAAAACCGGTCGCTGCCTGCCGGAAACAAAAGACTGTCACTTTGCCGGCTAATTTCGCCGCACCTAAAACGTGATAACTTCCCAGCCTATTAAAACGAACATAAAGTCAATATTTCATTACATGTCTGCGAAAATATAATCGTATATGCTTATTATGCATTCACTGTGAAGATCTTTCAAATTATAAAAAAAAAATTCTTCAACTCTGCATATAGACAGACTTTCTTTTCTTCTTAAAAGAAGTCGCAAAATATAACTAGTACTCAATAACACACTGCACGGGATATTTTCTTCAGAAATTCTTTTTGCACGGGTGATTGCTGCCAGAACTTCTGCACATAAAAGTTAAATTAACCATTATTTTATTTCTTGCAATTCTAAAAATACTTCAGGCTAGAATGAAATAAGCTTAAGTTCACATATGAACTATTAGCCTGAGTGCTGACTCCGCTATTGAACTAAGAAAGAAGCCAATTTAGTTCTTATAACAGTTACTCAGACGTCTAGCCGTTCTGCTGATTGCACGGCCCTTGAGGACTTCTGCAATATTTTGTTATGACGGTATATGAGAGAAAACATTTTTATCCGAACTTATCTATATGTTGTAGGCAGTAATAATGTATTACACTTGAGGAAAAGTGAGATAGTTACTCCACGTTACTCACAAGGAAAGGTACCCAACTGTCCGGCTCCAATTTGATTTATTTTATATATATGTTATAGAGTAGTCTAAAATAACGGACACGTATTTTTTTTAGCTACCCAAACTCATCCTATTCGGAGAAATTGTCCTCCAAAGTACTAAAAAGTGACCAAAACCGTTAAGTTCTGTAGAGAGTTTTGTCAAAGCAAGTTGATAGTTAATAACTGGCTTGATTATATGTTAGAGAACATGAAAAAAGAATGGACCCGTGTATTGTCATTTCCCCTTAAACTTGTTATTACATAAAAAAACACCTTCAAAGTTTCATACTTCTCATGGTTTCACTCATTTTACTTTGGGTTTTTTTTTTGTTAGAAAAACTTTTCCGTCCATGATGAGTGAAACCATGAGAAGTATAAAACTTTGAAGGTGCTTTTTTTATGTAAAATATAAGTTTAAGGGGAAATGACAAAACACGGGTCCATTATTTTTTCATGTTCTCCAACATATAATCAAGCCAGTTATTAACTAACAATTTGCCTTAACAAAACTCTCTACAGAACTTAACGGATTTGGTCACTGTTTAGTACTTTGGAGGACAATTTCTCCGAATAGAATGAGTTTAGGCCGCTAAAAAAATAGGTGTCCGTTATTTTAGACTACTCTATAACATATATAAAAATAAATCAAATCGGAGTCGGACAGTTTTCTAATGCCCTAAATTAACCAAACATTTTATTCCCTTCAAATTTAATACTTTTAAAATTACTCTCCAATATTATAAGCTTTCCTTTTTAACAAACTTCAACTCATTCAAACTTAATCTCTTTATGTGGCCTGAACGTTGAATTTAACAATTTAAAGCAATTTTCAGCTTTTAGTATTAATATGATTGACTCCATTAAATGAACGTAAATTATGTTTTACATAAATGCTTCCAAATTTGAACTTAAAAGTTGGTGGGACGTAAAATATAAAATTATTCAGTTGACCTTACTAAAAAATTGGTACATATTCTGAACACTATTTAGGTTGAAGTTGTTGTTCCGGCGGTATCGCTTACCGCTGGCCACTAATTGTTCTTGACGAAATTTAGGGCATTTCCGGCAGAAATAACCATGTGATATCTTGGCATACGCGGCTAATCACTCTAGCCTACTGAGCTACCGGAACAATCAAGCTCAGGCACGGAATCCCTCATTAGTTCCCTCTTACAACGTCTTAGGGTGGCACAAAGCGACATCACCTAAAAGACTTGAAATCCTACTCGGAGGACATTTTTTTTTAAGTAGTTAAATATTTTAAGAATGTTTTTCACTATTACTACGTTTGAGATTTAGATGGGTTCTAGGTATTTTTAACACAATTTATTAAGAATCGAAATAATTTAATTGAGTGTTGATTTGATCTGTCGACAGCCCTTGATCAATTCACCGTACTTAGTATTATTTATGGCTTAACTTTGAGAGCTAACGTCATCAGTAAGGCAGTTGGGCTTCCGTACCTCCGTCCTTTTGTTACTATTAAATTATTCTGTGGTCGAGCAGAAACGTGAACTAAGAAACATCGACCGGCTTTGGCAGAGATAATTATGGTATTTGAAAGAAATTGATTAAGGCGTGGATTAAATTCAGGCAATAACTATGTACAATTTTTTTTGCAATCCACCCTAAGAATAAGAATAGAATAAGAATATATTTTTCCCCTCACTAGCTCGGAAAGCCGTCTTTAATCCTTTGAAACAAGCGGGTAAAAACGCATTTTATCCACAAGTGGGAAAAGTAATTTGACCTTGGAGCGTGTTTGAGTAGCTTTTGACAGATAAGAAAACGTAAAACGCTCATAATAATAGTTAGTTTGATATCAATTATTATTAAATAAATGGTTTGAGAATTTAATACAAAATACCAAATTTAGCTTTATTTAATGATTTAAGTCGTAAACCTTCAAATTCTATAAATAACATTTGTTTTATAATGATATTGAGTATAATTGTAAACGCACAAATTGAGTCGATGCAATTTCAAAACGCATCGTCAGAATTGTCATCATTGTCAATGTTAACCAAAATATACACAACTTGTCACGGACTCCGACTCACGTAAATATTATACACAACTTCCAGTGTTTTCTGTAATAATATCGTAAAAAAATCGGTGATTCCAGTGATGAAACTCATGCCTGTGGAACTGTGTTTTTTTGCAGGTTGCACTTTCCTCGCTATAGTGAGGAGAAAAGTTTTGTGTTACACACGGGTGCAAAGTTGTATTTTACTTCTCGTGTGTTGAAACACTCGCTACGTTCAGGATTTTATTTTAGAACCACTCGCTTCGCTCGTGGTTCAACTATAGAATCCTTTCGCTGGCTCGTGCTTCAATTCCACACTCGCGGGTAAAATACAACTTTGCACCCTTGTATAACAAATAACTATTTCCTACTACGTAAGAGGCATAAACATTGTTTTTCTTACATTTACGAGTAGTAGCGGACTGTACGTATGGCGATAACAATCGCTAACTTACGGGGGAGCGGTGGTGGAATCCGAAATTGGATGCGAGTGGCGCAGGACAGGTCCTGTGGCACTCTTTGGAAAAGACATTTGGCCGGCAATGGTCCTTCTGCTGACATGATGATAATGATGGGTTCGTCAATGGAACTGATGCTGTAGGCCGTGTTTAAACCGTTGGCACCTGTATTTCCGTATATTACGGCAATTGCTGAACCTATTAGGAACTTCGCCAACCCCGCAACCAGTGATGCATTTACCTACAAACTAAAGAAATTACTTATATTCTCGGAAATAAATATTATCTTATCTAAAGTGGGGGGAGAATGAAGTTTATCCGCAAGGATTGTTCTGTGATGTTGCGGCAAGAAATCACCACAAAGAGGTCGAAACATTTCGATTGTATTGAAAATTAATAAGAGAATTTAACCGGGTCGTTTCATTTTAATATTAATTAAAGCTATAAAATTATTCATTAAATTGAAGTTAAAAAAAAATCCTAGTAGCGATTTTTTTCCGCATATTTTCGCAATCACGATTTTGGCTAGTATTGTTTTTTGTGTCATATAATTTTTACTGTCGCTTTTTTTCCCGAATTATATTTTCCCTATCGCATTCTTTTTTAAACTTGCTCCGCTTTTATGGGTGCTATGGTCCTTGAGACTGATGCAAAACTAACGTAACCTAAACCTAATTATCTATTTCTGCCTTTATAATTGATAAAATACGATCATCAATGAGCTATTGAAAAGTGTTCAATGATGATGATTACGGAAAATAATGTAATGTGTGAAGAAATAGCTAAATATTTTTATTAAAAAAGACGGAAAGTGCGAGTCAGTCTCGCATACCGGGGGTTCCGTACAAATTTACGTTATTTTTAATTTTTTTGCATGGTAAGCTTGAGAGTATAGGGCGCGGTATTGTTTTTTTTCAACATTTATCTTAATAAATCAAAATTTATGCACCTTAGAAAAGAAAAAAAAAACGGTTTTTTGAATGAACAACTCATGACCTTTCGTATAATACCCCATTTGACCTAATATGGCTTTATTGTTCCGCGCCCTCTCATATCCGTTATTTTTTCAGAAAAAAAAAAAAAATCGTATGTTTGTTTATTGTTTTTTTTATTTTATGTAAATTGGATATGTATTAGCCTTGGTTACAACTGCTCTGAAATTAAAACTGATATACTTACTGAGTAGTTTTCTGAGATATTTAACATTATGACAGACATACATACAGTCGCACCATAAAGGTTCCTTTTGTACTCTTTCGGTACCTACCGAACCCTAAAAATATAAAAATAGCTAAAACAATAGGGAATAATACAATTCGGAAAGAAAAGAAGAGACTAGTGATATTAAAAGTTCTGTTTAAGCAATACTAGGCAAAATTGCTATTGTAAAAATACGCTAAAAGAGAAATTGCTGAAAGGAAAAATCGATTTTGGGAATTATATCTAAAAAACTTAGAAAAGAAACAGATGGTCTACTTGATGGTAGGCAGATACCGTTGCATACACACACTTACGACTCTAGACAAATCACAAGCCCTTTTTTTGTCTGAGGACTTGTTGTATTGACAGTTAGACATATTACTCCCTTATCCATAAAACTTAACAAACCTCTGTTAATTAAAAGTTGTTTTGTTCCTTTCTCACAAACATAAATGTCAAAGTGACAGATAAGGACAAACCAACTTTAGCGGCTTGTTAAATAATAGAGGCTTGATGGACGTTTATGAATAAGGGGGTTAGGCTCTGCTAAAGCAAGTCCTCACTCTCAACACAGCAAATCCTCGGGCGCTATGGTGACCTTACTCAATACCCCTGGTGTCCATACAGCAAAACTTTACAAGCGTACGATTTGACAAAATTACTAACTTTTTTAATGTAAAATAGTACATCAAGATTGTATGTACGCTTGTAAAGTTTTGTGGTATAATAGGCCCCAGGAACACAACACCACACACCTGCAAAGCACGTAGTGTTGGTTTTCTTTTGCATATTTCCATAACATTCTCAATAAATGGCAATCATACTCAAAAACCTGTTACTTTGTTCACAGGCCTACATGGTGTATAAAGGCCATGGGAAAGACGAACGGGAGAAGACGGGCAAGTTTAGGTCCCGCCCTGCCGAGTCTACTTACACTATGACCACGAACCGCAGCACCCGGTTCTGTGACAATATGACAGAAAGGGAGCTCGAGGTTTGTATTTTTATTTTCTTCAACATATAAGTAATATGTTGCTTGCCTGTTCTACTATTTTATTATAAGGAATCACCTCTCAAGGTTGAAAACTAGGTGTTTAAAGTATGGAGTACATCTTTGCACATCTGGTATCCTCACATTTAGGGAATTGGAATATGATAAAACGTTATTATCATGATGACACTAATTATATACTTTGTTGTGTGAACGATTTAATATACGAAGTACGCTTTGTATATGAATAGACGCTTCATTTTTAAACGGTTTTGATTCAGTTTCATTTTAGAAACGGTCTCATTAACATGCGACGATTGGCACATATACAGTGTCTAATTAGGTCCAAATCTAACAGAATCTTGGCCACAATAATTACGACTGCCTTTGAAATTCATGTAAAAACTTCAGATTATTTTATTCTATGAATCGGCATTCTAATTACAAATATAATTTACCTAGGAGGAGTTCAGAAAAATCTGCAATCAACTCGAGAAACTGCGGGAGCGGTGTGGCACAGGAGTCATATCCAGACGAATCACTGCTATGCAAGATGCTTCCGCGCTGCACGAAAGAAAACCGACAACATCTGACCACTCTGGACCCCTAAAACTGAACACAGTGTTCAGTGCAGTAGCAGACCGCCTCATGTGCACGGTCACCCCCGCTGAAGAATCCAGCAGTAGCGGCAGAGACCTACCCTTCGAAGCCCCACCACCCGCTTATAAGCACAAAACCTTCAGCCCATTAAAAGCTGTCGAAGACAGCCAAACAGAACCTAGTCAGACCGACGTCACCGTAGCAACGGACTCTCCAAAGAGAAAATCAGAACTGAACGAGGAACAGGGAGAAGATAAGCAGAACGGTGTTTTCAAAATTTCTGGTGAAGCGAACTGTAGTGATATCAGACCGCCTGAGGTAGCCAGTAGAAATGGTTTTAGTAGTAAAAGTGAGAAAAGTGAATTAAAATCAAGCCCAAGTAGTACTGAAACTCTGAAAGGTGTTAGATCTGGTCACGCGAGGACACATGCTATTGTCATTAATCTTGATGACAAAAGTCGTTTTACAGAAGAAGTTACTGTATAATCTTCCATATTTATAAACACGTGAAATCTTATTTTAGAAGAGGTAAGTCGTGTAAATAATTTCAAAGACTGTACTTACGTTGCGATAGTTTTAATCCAGATAAATTGTCCAAAGATAGATAAGTATTTTATAATGCTAGTCTTAGCTGTGATTGAGTGTTGCGAACTTTGGACCCTTCTATGTATTCATTCGGATTATTCGGGATTTGAAAATTAAAATAATGCCTTATTAACCGACTTCAAAAAAAGTAGAAGTTTCTTAATTCGGTTGTTTATTCTCTTTTCGTTTAAAAATAGTTTATAAGTCGTAAAAAAATCATAGAGTTACTATTGTTTTTGCCGATTGCATAATGGGGTCCAATTCCAGTAAATGTAGTCAACTCGTATATAATAGTAATTTATGATTACGAGTATGAGACTGAAACATAATGAAAGGCATTAAAATACGAGTGTGGTTTTTGACCGAGCGTGCGAAGCGAGCGAAGCGTCTCCGTTTCAGCTTTCGACAAAAATTCTTTCGTATGTCTGTCTGTCTGTCTGTCCGGATGTTCTCCTCTACAGGTCGCATTTCTTAACCGATTCTCGTAAAATTTTGTGAGCAGGTTCGATAATTATACAGATTTTTAATCGAATCAGTTTTCGGAAATTTTGAAATTTGTAAAAAAAAATATTTTTGCTATGTCTATAGGTACAGCTCACAGATACACTGGTATAAAACCAACCGAAGGTGAGTTTCATAATAAGATCACACGAGTGTTTTAATACCTAATTGTGTACAGTCGCATACATAACCTTATCTACATGCATGTCATAAGTTTTCTACAATATCATATAGCCTGAATTTTCAAGTACGCATGAGATTCCAAGTTACAACCGAAAAACGCTCAAATTATTTTATTTAAGAAGATGTTCGAAATTTTAATGTAGTTAAAGTATCGCTTATCAATACTTTGATGTAAACAGATGCAATAACAGATACATGTTTCTTAATATTCTAATACAGGTAATTTGCTTATCGTTTGTGAACATATTTAAGGTAAATTATGATATGGATATAGATACAATATTTTAAAGGCATATCAAACTAAAATCTTATCTCACAGGTTTTAAGATTATTTTTCATATATATTTTAAACCAATAATATAAAGTTGAATGTAAATAAATAATTAGTGAATCGTTTACTCAAGCAAATTGAAAAGGTGACGACCTAGAACTTTTTACATTTTGCTGACTGTTTTTATAACCAGGTATCTCTGCCAAATATATACTTTTTAATTTTACTTTTTATTTTGTGCAGGTCGGTATTTTTAACTTTTTGCATTAAATACAACAGCAGTTTAATAGGCTATAGAATAGTTGACAGGTTTATGAATGAAGATTAAAAAAACACTATTAATATTGAGGAATAATTATTAATTACTACGGTTTTCTTTTACGACTCGTACTTGCATTATATGGCAAACATTGCTTCCGTTTGAGATTGTACAATTATGTCATGTTTACAAACACGTACGTAGGTTTGCGCTTTTAAAAATGTAGAACTCTAAGCTCTTGATAAGGGCGCGCGGCATGCTGCGCAGCGCGCTGCTTGTGAGTAAACGTGACCTTACTTGCACTCGAATATTAATGTAAAAAATATAATTTGTGATATTAAGCAAGATCGTTTTAATTTCTTGTGAATTTGTTACGGCAAGATTCTGTTGAAATACTGTTTACACGGGAGTTAAGCGACTTCCTGATTTTCTGGCTTGGAATGACGTTAGCTTGATGACGCACACTATTAAAATCATGCGCAGAAGCGGGGCAGTACTCCATTCGTATCGCCCCGCTGCCGCGCATCCCGCGACAATTAGTAAGCACTCATTTAAATGTAGGGGCGCAGTAAAAAGCGGCACTGACAGCTGACAGTCTCCTAATATCGCACCGCCTCCGCACCAATAAATCACGAGGTCTTAAATAAATTAACTAGTAGTCATTAGCTTCGTATTGATATTGATGTTGACCATTATAGGATCTATATAAAGATGTCTTCATGATAAGTAAAGAATTCCTTCAGAGCTTTATTTTGTGTTCAAATGAATGTCATAAATGTTATAAATGCATATAAATATTATATTAAATTAGATTGTAACTATCCAACCCCGAAAGACAACTAGTGAATCTAGTAATTTGTGAATATAGCGTTAAGAAAATATCGATGCATAATTGTGAATAATTGCTAAATTAATTATTATACGGGTGAAATTAAATAAGGTAATAGTATTGTTCGGAAATGTATTTGTGGAAAGCGCGGTGCATTTTCTGCTTCAGTGATTGGTGACGATGCAGAAAATTTTGTGTTATATAAAACAGCGTAAAGGGCACCCAGATGCCTGATGTAACACTATTTGACGGGAGTTTACGATACATGCCCCAAAAAAAGTTAATTACAGATGTAGTGTAATGCTTAGCCATAGCCTTTAAACTTGGAATACGATTAGATCCGAAGAATTGTCATCCTCATTCTGTCATGTCAAATAGCAAAATACCAGTAAGGGAATTTTGGGGGTCCTGGCTCACTCCCATCGCTGTCGCTCGCTGGCGATCGCACGACACCCCAATGTTCCAGTTCCCTAACCTACAGTCGTTTACAGCGACCAGTTTTGTCATTGTATCGAGCACCTACTGTTCCCATTGCTCGTGGCCAAAAAAGAAAAATGGCACCTGTAAGGCCTTTTGCCGTTTTTATCATCGAGTCAGATCGGTTGAGGACGACTGGGGCGTCCTGCGATGGCGAGCGAAGCGAGGGAGCGAGGAGCTCCAATATTTCCCTACTAATATCTAAAACTAGATTTCTCCCTGATATTTGATATGGACTAATTTATAAAGTTTCACATTAACAGACATGGACTATAAACAATATTTTTATACGATAATTGATAGCCGAGTCTAGTCTATTCCTAATTACGCCGATGGGAAATCGTTATTCACTACATCTCTAACTATAAATTATGCGACCACGGTACGAGTTCGATTCGCACTTGGTTGGTTTTATTAATTTTACTATGCATTCCAACTAAAATGATTGAAATTAGCCGAGCAATTCAGCGAGTGAAAGAGGTTACTGTTTCTATAATATTTATTACGTAAAATAAATTTAGTATTGTTATAATTGTTGCAATAACGCACAAATAAGGCATCTTGTGAGCTGTGTTCTTTTTTAATCACTCTATAATTAATTAGTGTCGTAAGATTTCCGAAACACGTGTAACGAGCGAAACCTTAAGCGTTGTTTTACGGAAAGCGACATGAGTTTTGGTTATAATTTTAATGGATTCCTGGTTTGTTACCAATATTAGCAATTAAGGGCATGATGAAATTTTACAAACCCTGAAGTAAAAAAAAAAAGAAATTTAGATCTTTTCCGCTTTGTGTCCTAAAGGATCTCGGGGGTTGCCGAGTCACACTATCTCAAGATTTGCTGGAGGCGCTAGTTTTACGAAAGCGAGGAAAAACTTTACCTCGTTGCGATTCGACTGGTTTCCTCACAATGTTTACCTTTAGCTACCGAAAAGATATTGTTATTTCGTACTTTAAAAAAAATCATGAACAATTTTTTTTTCATTTGTCGAGACGGAATCCCAACTCACAACCTCCAGAAATTAAATTCCGTGTGCCTTACCGTCAGTATTCCCCACTAAGGAGGGCGCAGTACGTGGCAGTACGCTAGGTTCTCCATACAAACGTATTTATGCTCTCATTTTAAAACGCCATGATAGAATAACATGAAACTTTGTATACACAATGAGATCCGGCATATCCAGGTCGGAAATTAGTTTCTGTTGCTAGAAAATGTAAAAGAAAAAAATACAGCGGTTTTTTCAGTTTTTTACGGCTTGTATGAAAACCTTAATAATCGTTGTATTTTTTGTCCATTATAATTTCAAGCAACATAAACTAATTTCCGACCTAGATATGCCGGATCCCATTGTGTATACAAAGTTTCATGTTATTCTAGCACGGCGTTTTGAAATGAGAGCGTAAATAAGTTTGTATGGAGAACCGAACGTACTGCGCACTCTTAATATTTGCAGAAATTATGGTCACAGTCTGGTACCACCAGTCCTATGAATTAATTATTCTGCATTGTCATCTGAAGACCTCCACATATTTTGTGATAGTTACTCGCTAAGTTAAGCTTCAATAAGATTTATGCCAAAGAATTGTAATTTATAAAGTATTTAATTCTTGTTAACTAAACACTTAGTTTGTTTCTTCAAGATGAGCCGATGTGAATCTGTATTATGGTTTGAAATGTTTCATCACACAAAACTTGTTCATAAGAGGTCGGACGAGAAAAAAAGTATTTTCTTTTGTAACAAAGTTATATCTTAGTAGTAGTTTTAGGCTTTGATCTAACTTGGAGATATAAGTAGGTACCATTGCGGTTAATCTTCTTCAGAATCGTTAATGGAATAAAGTTTTGGTTACCTTGAAGAAACAAATTAATACTTACATTAAATGCTATAAGCATGAGTAAGCCAAAGAAATATGGGATTGTAAATTTCATATAGATAGTTATGTAAGTTCGAAAAGTGAATGTAAAATATTATAATTAATGCTTCATTAAATCATTATTGATAAAGTTGTTTGCAATAATATTTATAGTTAGTTATAAGAGAAATAATGAGAAAATTATGCTAAAATAATCAAGCCAAACCAAAGTTTTAAAACTGCCGTGCCCGTTGGAATCGAGTCCAAATATCAAATGAAACAAAATAAATGACAAGTTAATGGTTTATAAAAGCGGACATTATCTATATTGCGTATTTAGTATTAGTTTTACCAAACTAGATGAGTTTTATTTCAAGATTAGTACGTTTAACCTTGCATTATGTTCGTATTTCCGTTTTTGGAATCAGGCCTTTGCAGTCACGATATTTATCAAGAACACTGGTGAATTTTAAATGCATTCCGGATAATCGGGATTCGAATCTGGTTTTAAGAAAAAAAGTCTTAGAATTGTGTGAACTTACAACTGACTAAAACTTGAAACGCACAGAGTGCGGCGAAGAGCGGGGCGGGGGCGGTTTTGCGGTAAAGCCGACACGGTCCGGGGGACGTCGCACCAAATAAAACCGCATGGAATAGCGCAGTAGAGGTGGCGTGTGTGACATATGAAGCAGAAATCGACACTATTGTTTCACCAACCCAAAATGAGTCTTTACCTCCGATACCAGAGTTGTCACCACCTATACCCGATTTTGCCCGCCAGTTTGTGACTTTGAGATCGCGCATCAGGTCTGATTCAACGGCGTCCTTCCACCGATACGTACCTACTGGGATTAGGGATATACTCTTACCGGGAATTTTCCCGATGTATATGAGAAATATTCCTAAGCTGCGGATATTCCCTATACCTGGGATGTCGAACGCCCCAGGGATCTGAATTTACAAACTTTGGATAACTTTCTCGTTTTTCTCTTTTTGGCATTGTAATTTTACTTTCTACAGCAAATTTCCTTGTAAATGTATGCAGATACTGGCATAAATAATCACTCGAAAGTACGTTGACTGTCTTAATAAAGAAGTTTAGTTATAATGAAGCATTTCATTTACTTACCGTAAAATATATACAATACCAATACTCTTTATTGCACACCTTAATAAAAGTACAAAATAGTTCAAAACATAGTGAGATATAAACAATCTTCTTGGGAAGCAAATTAGAAATCTAGAGATTTTATGCTGTTCAAACACTTATTAAGAACCGCGTCACAGATTTTACCACGTGAAAATAAATAGCTGCAAGTTATTATCATTCATTAGCTTTCCACTATCCCATTTACTTGGAGTCAGCGCAGCCTACGTATAGCATAGCGAGTCTTTTTCTTCACTTCTCTATTGTTCTTCATCATGCTTGTATTGTTCTTCACCATGCTTGCTTGCTTGTAAGGTCACCGGTGTCCGCTGGATGCGGGTGGCGCAGGACCGGTCATTGTGGAAGTCTTTGGGGGAGGCCTATGTCCAGCAGTGGACGTCTTTCGGCTGACATGATGATAATGATGCTTGTATAGTAAGGCAACAAAATCTAAAATCAATGAATCAAAGATCGGACTAAACTGCCAGAAAATGGCTGCGCAGTCACGTGGAATTTGGAAATAGTAGTTTAACATTTAGAATTTAGAACAGTGATAAGCAAGAAAGTTTGTGTGTAACGTTTTGAAACACGCATCATCTAAATATATAAAAGAAGAAACTGACTGACTGACTGACTGACTGACTGACTGACTGACTGACTGACTGACTGACTGACTGACTGACTGACATATCAACGCACAGCCCAAACCGCTGGTCCTAGAGATTCAAAATTTGGCACGTAGGTTCCTTATAAGGTCTAGGGGTGCACTAAGAAAGGATTTTTCAAAATTCAACCCCTCAGGGGGTGAAATGGGGGTCCGAAGTTTGTATGGGGAAACAAGATTAGTTGGACTATTTTATTCGAAACTTCACAGGAGTATTTCTAACGATAAATGAGTAAATACGTGTTTCAGGTTTTTTGAGAAATCAACCCCTAAAAGGGGGAAATCTGGTGACAAATTCGGAAAATCGACATGGGTATTGTTTTTATGATATAACGGGTCGCTGATAACGAAAACAACAATGATTTTAAAATCTCACGTGGAGGACGTGAAATACCATCCCCTCTGTTGGGGTGCGAGGGGGATGAAATGTCTAAATATTAATATGGGTGTCGTTTTTATGGTTTTTTGGGACGTTAATTACGAAAATGGCATCGGTTTTGTAATTTAATATTGTGGACATGAAAAATTTTGAAAAATTGTGCCAAATTTCAAGAAATAACTGAGTGACTGACATATCACCGCACAGCGCAAACTGGTGGTTCTAGAGATTCCAAATTGAGTATGTAGGTTCCATATAAGGTCTTGAGGTGCATTAAGAAAGGATTTTTCAAAATTCAACGCCTAAGGGGGTGAAATGGGGGTCCGAAGATTGTATGGGGAATCAAGATTAGCTGGATTATTTTATTCGAAACTTCACAGGACTATTTCTAACGATAAATGAGTAAACATGTGTTTCAGGTTTTTTGAGAAATCAACCCCTAAAAGGGGGAAATCTGGTGACAAATTCTGAAAATCGATATGGGTGTTGTTTCCATGGTTTATTGGGTCGCTGATTACGAAAACAACAATGATTTTAAGATCCCTCGTGGAGGACGTGAAATACCATCCCCTCTGTTGGGGTCCGAGGGGGATGAAATGTCTAAATATTAATATGGGTGTCGTTTTTATGGTTTTTTGGGACGTTAATTACGAAAATGGCATCGGTTTTGAAATTTAATATTGTGGTCATGAAAACTTTTGAAAAATTGTGCCAAATATCAAGAAATAACTGACTGACTGAGAGACTGACATATCACCGCACAGCGCAAACTGGTGGTTCGAGAGATACCAAATTTGGCATGTAAGTTCCTTATAAGGTCTAAAGGTGCATGTAGTGCCGTGAGTTCCCTATGAAGATACGACCTTTTTTGATTCTATGTATTGTAGATGGTTTTATTAATCAGTGCCGTCCGATACGATTTCGACATAAATCGATATTTTAGCGTCCGAGAGGACTCTTAATAGGAATCCGAGGTACCTAAACTTTGAATAAAGTAACGCCCATATTAATTTTCTTCATTTCCGTCCCGATTTCGTTCAAAATCGATATCTGAGCGTCCGAGAGGTCCCTAATACGACTCCGAGGTAAAATGTGGAAAAAGTCGCAGTCATTGATTTTCTTTTTTTTCGTCCCGATTTCGATCAAAATCGATATCTGAGCGTCCGAGAGGTCTCTTAATACGAATCCGAGGTAAAATTTGTGAAAGTGGCGGCCATATTGATTTTCTTCATTTTCGTCCCGATTTCGTTCAAAATCGATATCTGAGTGTCCGAGAGGTCTCTTAATACGAATTTGAGGTAAAACTTGTGAAAGTGGCGGCCATATTGATTTTCTTTTTTTTCGTCCCGATTTCGTTCAATATCGATATCTGAGCGTCCGAGAGGTCCCTAATACGACTCCGAGGTAAAATGTGGAAAAAGTCGCAGTCATTGAATTCTTTTTTTTTCGTCCCGATTTCGATCAAAATCGATATCTGAGCGTCCGAGAGGTCTCTTAATACGAATCCGAGGTAAAATTTGTGAAAGTGGCGGCCATATTGATTTTCTTTTTTTTCGTCCCGATTTCGTTCAAAATCGATATCTGAGCGTCCGAGAGGTCTCATAATACGAATCCGAGGTATAATTTAGAAAAAGTGGCGGCCATATTAATTTTTATCATTTCCGTCTAGATTTCGTTCAAAATCGATATCTGAGCGTCCGAGAGAATTCTTAATACGAATCCGAGGTAAAATTTGGAAAAAGTGGCGGCATATTGATTTTCTTCATTTCCGTCCCGATTTCGTTCAAAATCGATATCTGAGCGTCCGAGAGGTCTCTTAATATGAAGCCGAGGTAAAATTTGGAAAAAGTTGGAGCCATATTGATTTTCTTCATTTCCAAACCGATTTTGTTCAAAATCGATATCTGAGCGTCCTAGAGGTCCCCTAATACGAATTTGAGGTAAAATTGGAAAAAAAGTGGCGGCCATATTGATTTTCTTCATTTTCGTCCCGATTTTGTTCAAAATCGATATCTGAGCGTCCGAGAGGTCTCGTAATACGAATTCGAGGTATAAAATAGAAAAAGTGGCGGCCATATTTATTTTTATCATTTCCGTCCAGATTTCGTTCAAAATCGATATCTGAGCGTCCGAGAGAATTCTTAATACGAATCCGAGGTAAAATT
This sequence comes from Notocelia uddmanniana, assembly GCA_905163555.1. Lineage (NCBI taxonomy): Eukaryota > Metazoa > Arthropoda > Insecta > Lepidoptera > Tortricidae > Notocelia > Notocelia uddmanniana. Next base: position 6,887,724 of record LR991057.1, read on the forward strand.
TGGAAAAAGTGGCGGCATATTGATTTTCTTCATTTCCGTCCCGATTTCGTTCAAAATCGATATCTGAGCGTCCGAGAGGTGTCTTAATATGAATCCGAGGTAAAATTTGGAAAAAATGGCAGCCATATTGATTTTCTTCATTTCCAACCCGATTTCGTTCAAAATCGATATCTGAGCGTCCTAGAGGTCACCTAATACGAATTTGAGGTAAAATTTGAAAAGAGTGGGGGCCATATTGATTTTCTTCATTTTCGTCCCGATTTCGTTCAAAATCGATATCTGAGCATCCGAGAGGTCTCTTAATGCGAATCTGAGGTAAAATTTGGCACTCCATTCATACCTATATGCAAAAAAGTTTAATGTTACTATATAGGCGTGTGGGGTATCTATGGATTTGCTTTTAAAAACGACATAGAGGTTTCGATATTTTTTCCATTTAAATCAACCTTCAATTCTTTTTTAAACGTATGGCATTTATTTACGAACCGTGAGATTTTCGAGAAGACTAGTACGGTTGCCAGTTTTTGTTGCACTTTTAGCACCACCCAGGGGTTCTGTGTATGGTAACGGTGGGTATTCCCTACGGACGCGGTGCAACTTCGACCCCCCTTTGTCAAGTGAGTGGGCAACTTGACTGTTAGAAGTTCGCAAGCCGCTCGAAGGCCTCTAACTTGGCTTAACGATTGCAGCCGGGATCAACGGCTTAGCGTGCCTTTCAAAGCACGAGAGTCAGTTAGTAACCACTCAAAGCGGTCACCCATCCAAGAACTGACCTGCGCCCACATTACTTAACCTCGTACACCGCACGCGGTAGGCGGGTGCCGCTGGACCACGAGCGCTCTAAATTCTTGATGGTTTGTGCCAAATTGCAATTCAATAGGTCCAGTAAAAGCAACTTGGTTGTAACAGACGGACTGACAGTAAGGAGTGCGAATGGAAGTGAGGCCAAATTTTCTTTTTGGATGCTCCAATGGTAACTGGCAAAACCTACCTAATAAATTTAATTGCAGGAAAAATAAATGTTACACATGATATTGAATTAGCCGTATTTCTGTACTTCAAAGGACCAGAGTTTATGGCCGCTGCGCGCTGTTAGGTCGTTTACAGACCTATTGGTGTTACTGTAGTACACAGATACTTTTACTAAGAGCCATTTCAGACATGCTTTTATTTCATCTGCCCTTTCCCCTTCGGCCTCTCGGAAATGCATGATAATAGTTTTCGATCCTTATTTTTGCCAAAATCAAATGAAATTCAACAGTTTGCCGGTTCTCAGAATGTATACTAACTTTTTATCTGTTCACCTGTTAATGAATCACAATCACCAAACTTCGTATAGCGAAACCCCAGAATGTAACAACTACTTTTCTGGAGACCGCATCTAAATCGGTTCAGCCAAACGCGAGATAATCGTGGACAAACATACGAACCTGTTTTTTGTAGACGGTTAAAAATTTCGCTTAGTACGCGGGCGAAGCCGCGGGCAAATGCTAGTTACAATATAAAACCTTTTAAGATCTGCTTCCAGAAAATGGTTCTCATAGGTATGTACTTAACAATATTAACGTCCACATTCTAGCCAACATCGTTCATTCACAAGAGATTTTAAAATGAATTTGATAGGTTTTGGAAAATTTAGAAAAGTTATTGCATATTCGATTTTTATTTAGTCTCCACGTAGTTCATGAAATAAAATGCAGATTGTTTAATTTGGGTGAAACCTGCCATTTCAGCTTTGAAATGGGTGGCTTTCAACCATTGGTTAACAATATACTAGGTATTAATTTTGTTAGAGTACTACTCATTTACAGTGACAGCATCAAGAAGGCTTGTGGTTCCATGCATAAAGCTACTCACATGGCCCTTGACCGCGTCGTATGGAGAGACTTCGTGATTGGTCACGATCCTCAGTCATGAGAGAACGACAAAGAAAAAGACTACTCATTGCCTTGACCACAATGCATAGAACCAATAACATAATCCACAGTTTGACTCGTACCTCTATTATCAGCAGTAAAATATACTTAAACGAACTGCAGATTAATGTAACTGGGCAATAAATTTAAATCACGGTAAGGGCAGATATTTGTGTAATGACTTTCAATATTTTGATTAAAGTCTTGATTTTCAAGTTCATAGATCAATGAGAAGTTAAAAAAATCTTCGGAACAAAATGTGTAACAGACGACAGACGGACACGCAGAAAAATTACAGATCTACCTATTGCACAGTCAACAGCAAAAGTAGATGATCATTTTAGTTTCTTGTCACTTTTAAAACTTTGAGATAAGCCAACTGTCGCAGTAGTTAATGATATATTAGTGCGACAAAGTACTAAAATAATCATAAAATTTGCTGTAGACTGTACGTTTAAAAAGTTACGTGATTAGTTGATTACCTTACTGGGTGTAGATTTTATATCATATATTTTAGCACAGCTTGCTTTAATGCTTAAAAGACGTCAAGAAACTTACTTTAAATTAACAAGAAGTCCCTAGCCGGGCGATCAGTCAAGGAGGTTCAAGTTTTTCACTAATTCACTGTTCTTAAGAAAAAGTTTTAACCCAGACGTTTTTGCGCCTTATCTAAATTATCTTTGTTATTTATTGCTGTAGTGAGTTTGTAGCTTTATTCCAATGATTGATTATGGAAAGATTTCAGGCTAAAGAGGGCCTTAATGAAAATTAAGTATTTTCAATTTTTTTACCGATATCAATGGTGACCAACAAGTGTTCGGCTTGTGCAACTCCAAAGTTGTCCAGAGGCGGCCGAAAATGACCGCACTATCTGTCCCGTTCTAACTCATCTTGGTTAACCATAAGGATTCGAAGAGATAACTATATGAAAATTCATCTTGCACTATATACGGATCTGTTGGTATTATTAATCTAAGCCTTACGCACGCTCGTAAATATTTGCAATCAACCCTCTGGTTTTGAAAGGAAACCCTCCGAAGGCTTTCTAAGCACGCTATGCCGGAGTGATTGATATGTAAAATCCCTAATGACTATAAAAATCGTTTTTGCCTTTTCCCTGAATAAACATGCGTATTATTATGTTATGCTTGTGCGTGCTGCATTTTGCACGAAACATTGTTGGCCACCACCACCACCACCATATCAGCCCATTGACGTCCACTGCAGGACATAGGCCTCCCCCACTTTCATGGGGGGTAAATGCCATAATCGCCATGCTTGGCATGCGGGTTGGCGATCGCAGTATCTCCACCGCATTCCAGGGATGCTGCTGCCCAACCCCCGGTGGTCTTGGTCGTAGTTTTAGGACATACCCGGGTCCCCATGACATTGTTGGCACGGTCGTAAAAATACAAGTACGCCATAATGCTACAGCTTGCACTGTCACTATCAATGTAAATAAATGAATAATTATTGAGTCAATCTCACACAAATTGCGTGGCCATAAAGCCATGATGTTATGTTACTACTGGTGTTTTAACCTTTTGGACGCCAACGACGCATATACCTGCACCATGGGTTCAACGCCAGCGACGGATATATAGGTCACGGCGTGCAGTGCGATATCAACCTACAAGCAAATCTATAGGGTTCATCTTCGTGTTTGATATTTCGATGTCTTGGCGGGTGAGTGCCAAAAAGCGATGGATGGATTGTGTGAGAGAGGATATGAGAAAGAAAGGAGTAAGCGCTGAAGTGACGAATAATAGAGAGGAATGGAAGAGGGAAACATGTTTCGCCGACCCTGCATAAGCGGGATAAGGGCAGGGAGATGATGATGATGGCGTGTGAGTGCAAGCTTTTGTATTTGACAGAGCGTGGAAAAGGTTGAAAGAAATAATCCACATTTTGAAGAAGCCAGCCATAATAACAATGACTTACTTTGTTGGCATGTAAACGATAACTTAAATAGAGATTATGATTAGTAAATAAAACCAATCCTTAATGATTAGCAAAGCTTCTACTATTGCCAACACAGTTAATTGACCATTGGTACACTTTATTCTTATTATATTAAGTGTTGGCGTTTTTACTATGTGCACATATAAGCGACAATATACTACTTATATGTATAGATTAATAAATACTTAAATACATAGAAAACATCCAAGACTCAGGAGCGAATATTCGTGGTCATCAGACGAGGTAAATGTCCTGACCTGGATTCGAACCCGGGATCTCCGGTTTCCTAGGCAGGGTCAATACGAACTAAGCCAAAGTTAGGCCGTCAAAATTTCACTGATCCCCAACCCGCACTAGGCAGCGTGGGGCTCATACAAGAAGTCAATTTCGTGCATTATGACCTGATTGTGACATGCATACCCAGGCCGATGATGATCATTATAATTAGCAGAGTAAAAGCAATCTTATTAGTGGTTCTGTTAGCTGTAGACCTAACGATTCTTTTTTCTTGAAATGTCTAAAAAGTGCATCGACAAAAATATTTATAATTATCGAACCTGCTCAGGAAATTTCACGACATTCGGTTAAGAAATGCAACCTGCACGATAATCACGCAATTTCCTGAACATACGATGGGTAAGTCTGTCATTATTACCATAGAAAATGACATTAAGATCTACCGTACGCACGCTCGCAAACGTTGAGTAATGTTATTATCCCGCTGTAGAAGAGACATAAGTACTCGTACTAAAGCATACTTGCTCAAGCTGAAACAGACGCGTTACTCACTTCGCTCGCTTGATCAATGAAAGAGTGGCAGTCTTCTCGTGGCAGAGGTTTATTTTACCGAACAGATGGTAGCTTTATGACACTCATTATGGTGCATATAATATGCCTAAATTAAAAATTCAAATAAAAAAAATTAAATCTCATATCCCAGAAGACATTGTTTCAATGTGTGATTTTCTGTGTATTGCGCCTATAATATGTTTACGTCAGATGTAAGCGTAAATATATTAGATGGGCGTTCAGTCCCAGACTTTAGAAAATTTATTGCGCGTACCTGTTTTAACTGATACCTAGACAAAACGTGTCGGGAACAATACCGAAACAATTCGAATATGATACGACTGGTCCAAAAGATTCTTTGTGCACATTGAAAGATGATTCACAGTAGCACAGAATAAGTAATAGTACATACAGAAATTTCACTTCCTAACAAAAACGGCGTTTAGGTATAAGAAACGTACCTACTCTCTGCATCTCTGTCTATCGCATAACTTGTATTCATTCACGCGCGGCACGTGTAGCTTTGGGGTTGTCACTCCATGAATACATTAATAAGTACATATTACTTAACATGAAGGTATGTCAGTGTCATTATGAATAACACCAATAATAAAACTGATCTTGTAAACGGAAATTCCATGTAACTCTTGTAATTTTAATTTGTAAGTGAGTAACATTAAAAGTAAGTTAATAAAGTATACCTACGGTTCTATTAAGATACTCTTTTTAGGGTTTCGTACCCCCTTTTATAGAAGATTGTTTTGAACAGTATAGCCATTGAGTATAGCCCAAAAAGGTTACGTTATCACCGGAAGACTCCTCCTTACCTCCTTACACAAACGACGTAAGTGCCGTAGTTTTCCTCATAAGAATACGTTATTTTATATTAGAAAGATACAAATTATTTGGTAATGTCCTGCATTTACTTACATGAGAAGGTACAAGAGAGGCTACAAATAATTCATTAACAATTAAGTCGTGGGTTTATAAACTACAGAATAAATAAAGTAAAAAAAAATATTTAAAAAAAATGTAAAAAAGACTTATACGCTATTAGTGACTGTATATTTGATTCTCTGTAAAGACATCCATATTATGAATAGGAGTTATTTACGCGCGGTTCGTCGTAATTCAAGTCGGCCTCGGAGGCGGATCGCAACACGACACACGTGCTCGCGCGGCGAAAGCCCTCGCCTGACTGATCACCCCGGGGTTTGCAAGCGGTGGGTTTAAAACGCGACGCGCTCCGCCCATTGCAAGCCTCTTGACAGTAGGCCGTTCCGTATCCAGGCCACCCTGTTTTCTATGAAAGCAAGTAGCCGGTCGTTGCACGGCTGGGTCGCGTCCAAGCCCAGTGATGCTCGGAAGTAACCCGGCCCGACCGCTGGTGGCAACGCAATGTTTGACGGCCTATTTAGCAACCACCAAGGCTTGGAAGAAGCCCGGTACCGGCCGAAGGGGTAGGCAAGCTCTTTCCATACAAACTTTGTGCAAGTATTTCTTCGTTTGTGTTTGCACTCCAGTTACTATTTTTGGTCCATATGCTTATTTTTTGGTTAGCTATGACTTGATGATTTTATTTTTTAATTTTAATTATTTGTTGTATTTTTTTATTTTCATTTTTTTTTAATAATGCAAAATTTCCACATCAAGTTCTGCGTACGGCGTACATCCAATATGTACCAACAAAAAATAAAATTAAATGCTGTAGTGCCAAAACTAACGCAAAATCTTCCAAAACCTTTGTATGGAGAATGGTTTGCCCTACCCTGCGCCTTAATGGGAATCATTCATTAATTTAAAAAAAACGAACCAATTCGAATAAAACACGTGTCGGGTCCAATAAAATCTTTATTACGTGCCAATTTAATCAGGTAAATATTAAGGAAGAAGAGCGCATGCGTGGCGTAAAGGCTTTAAATTAATTTTTAATCATGACAAACACTCCCTTCGAGACACGGACGGTGTCCTTGCTGTCATAGCTCGGGAGCTTGTCGTATTTTCCAAGGGGATAAATCGTCAATAACTGGCGACTTAAGAAAATATTATTCCATTCTAATTTTGTGTACAGACGCCGTGAACAAAACATTAAGTCACTTGAGTTGTCAGCTCTGCATCTATAGTACATTATTACAGGCAGGGACCAGTACGTAAACCATCCCCGGACGAGTATGGTTAAGTACGAGATCAGGGTGGCACTTAAGGTCGAAGTATGTACATAGTGATTTTCTCAAAATAATCGAGGAAATTTAAAGATCATAGCAAGTATTCAAATGATATGGCCGCGCGCGGCCTGGATCCACTAGCGCTCTGCCTACGCCTGCTGCAATGTCCGAACTCGCCGATGGATTTTCACACTTACTTCCTGCACAGAAGCTGCGATAGCTATCAAATTGTTACACGGTATGTAATGGGTTTTCATAGTTCTTTCCTGGAGATTAGCTGCAATTTCTTAGTCACTTCAAATAATTTCCATGATCCTTTATTATCGCATGCAAGAGTTGTAGATTTAATGGGAATACCATGTCATTTTTTGGAAAACATTTCTTTCCCTTGTTGAGACTCGTCGCATCGGCCATGAACGTGTCACAATGGCGTCTCAGTAAGTTGGCATTTCGGGATAAATATTCGGCTCTGTGCTAGGATACTGTAAGTGTTGTGTGTATAGTGCCTTAGGCAATTAGTAGCATAATGGACGGGTAGTAAACTTTTTTCGATGCATCCTGTATCGGGCCGTCGGAAATAAAGGAAAATTAAAAAATATCGTGTTAGACCCGTGTTAAACAATATTTTAAGTATGAGGTTAAATGTTAGATTTTTTTGACAAGACTGCAGCTTGACACTTGTAAATTTCATAATGTATTCATAATTATTTATCCAAAAAATACATTATTTCGGACAAAGTAGTTCGCTAACATAGCGTTTATTATTGGCGAGTAATGCTTTCACTTTATTGATACAATAATGTAACAATGTTCACCTTAAAAATAACAAATAAAATAGGTAAGTATTTATATCTCATAACATTTTTTAAATCTATTTTGAAGATGTAATTTACTAGCACATTCATTTTCTTAATAAACTGTATTGAAAAATTGTGATGTAGTTGTTAATTAGTTAGTTGACAATACAGTAGAAGTTATATGTTTAATTCAACCTCTACAATACTGAATAAACGGCATTGTTCTTATTTCGAATCGAACCCCTTCGGACCCGTGGCTCCCCTGGTAAACCCCCTGGGGGAGATATCAGGAATCTTTAGTACCGATGTCTCCCCTTGCTTGGGGAGACATCGGTACTGGGTTTTGAATTATACTTGAAGTACTCGTGTATCCCCTGTCACCTATGACTTACACCATATAAAAAATAAAACGATTTTGAAGTATTTTAGACCAGCGCTGGCTGAAATGCCAGCTTCATGCTGAGTTAGGACCATTTTGCGTAATTTTTTGTTTTTGTTTTATTTATCTGTTCCTGTTTGTTTTTTAAGTGCCGCGAAGTATCTTACATATATTTAAATGGAGACTCGAACACTACGATACCGTTAATTGTATGTGAGATGATCCGCGATGACGAGTCTCCGAGACTATAGTCGTGTGTGCGTATAGTAATGAGTCAGTCTGGCTCTGCCATGCCCATTTTGTGCGGCTGTCGATTGAGAGCTTCTTCATTTCATTTGTGTTGTTCGGTTTTGATCTATTCAAACGTCAGTCAGACAGTCAGCCTGTCATAGTCAAGTCACTCTGCGTGGACTGGATAAGTGGAAGCCGGGCAATGGACCCTAGGCTCCGAAGTACTTTCTTTAGCTGATGTGTCTGAACGAACGCGTGAGTGTTGAACTGTGAATTATATGTATTAGAGCGCTCGTGGCCCAGCGGCGCCCGCGTACCGCGTGCGGTATGCGAGGTTAAGCAATGTGGGTGCAGGTCAGTTCTTGGATGGGTGACCGCTTTGAGTGGTTACTAACTGAGCGCTCTCGTGCTTTGGAAGGCACGTTAAGCCGTTGATGAAATGAAAAAGCTCTCAATCGACAGCCGCGCAAAATGGGCATGGCAGAGCCAGACTGACTCATTACTATACGCACACATTACTATACGCACACACGACTATAGTCTCGGAGACTCGTCATCGCGGATCATCTCACATACAATTAACGGTATCGTAGTGTTCGAGTCTCCATTTAAATATATGTGAGATACTTCGCGGCACTTAAAAAACAAACAGGAACAGAGAAATAAAACAAAAACAAAAAATTACACAAAATGGTCCTAACTCAGCATGAAGCTGGCATTTCAGCCAGCGCTGGTCTAAAATACTTCAAAATCGTTGTATTTTTTATATGGTGTAAGTCATATGTGACACATTCACGAGTACTTCAAGTATAATTCAAAACCCAGTACCGATGTCTCCCCAAGCAAGGGGAGACATCGGTACTAAAGATTCCTGATGTCTCCCCCAGGGGGTTTACCAGGGGAGCCACGGGTCCGAAGGGAATCGAACTGTCTGGAAGTCTATATATAGACGAAACATGAAGACGTGAAGCAGTCGCCCTCGAAGCTTTGGCCTCGAGAACAGGAAACTCACCTTTATGTTACCTCTCGCTGTGCTTTTAATAAATCCAGTATAAATGTATATTGTCAGTGTTAAATATAATAATGTACTAACATGTAGCTTTAACGAAGGATACTTACATTTTATGGATTCTTAATAATCTGAAATAAAGATATATATATATATATATTTATTCCTAACTCTGAGTTATGTTCCTATCAGTACTCACTATTTGGTCTATAGGTACTGTCAATTCCGTTCCATGGCCTGGTTTCAATTTATTATCATCATCATCACGATCAGGTGAAACGCTGTCGCCACACGTTTACGCACAGGCGTAAACGCACGCGGTACCGCACGCAAAGCGTAACGTAGTAGTATTAGTATGTATAGGAATCCAATGTTTTTGACATACGCATGCGATTTGTGTGCAGCAGGTAGCGTTGCATGTAGCACGTGTATGTAAACCGCGGCCTAAGTGCAAAAATACAATCAGAGGCTGTCAAACTACAAATAGACATAGGTAATCACATGAGTACCGTACATCATTATTTCTTAAAAAAAAATTTCGGTTCTTGTTCTTCAGACTCGTTAATGTGAACATTTCTCTTACAAGAATAAAGTGTAGCAAATACTCCATTCCAGATTGCAGAATATTTTAGCATCTTTTTTTTATTTGTATGAACTTGACGCATTAGATTATTTCACTTGTATAAGGATCGATTTCAAATTAATTAGAATTAAAATGCCAAAAAATTATTACGCCCCTCTCCCGTTCTATACTTACACAGGAATTTTAATTTCCTTTCACTTAAAATTCTGTCTCGACTAAGAGTAATAATCACTTCAGTTTTGACATCATCTCAAGCAATAATTCTCTTAGTACCGTTTGTTTTAAGGTCCAATATTATTTGCCCCCTTCATAACTTGAAATAAATAAAGTTGATGGGGTAATCACTCATGTTTTCCTTTACAAACACAAAATATGATAAATTGCGGCGAATGGCATCTTCATTCTTAAACGAATAAGGTCGATGGTTCAAAAGAGATAAAGGTACTTACTTACGAGTAACTTGGTACTTATCACCTTTCTTGTACTTTGCGCGTAAGGCTCATAACCAGTCATCACTGCAAATCTTAGGTTTCAATCTTTAAACCTTAATTAGTTATCATTGCCACTGAAAATTAAAAATTTCATGCATTCACGTTACCTCTTTTTGCAACATAGGGGTGAGTTTATGTATGTTTTCAATGTTTTTATTTTTATTCACTTTAGATTCTAATACAAAATTTTACAAGCATGCCACTATTGGAAATCTCCAGAAGACTTTTCAACAGTTTTAAGAATTTGTGTCTGTTTATATGTCTATACATCACGTGAAAACGCATGAATGCAGAATAATTTAAACTTCATTAATATGGCAACTGTATCTTCGGCGAGGACAAAGGCTATAAAAATTGTGCAGATTTGGGTTAAAAGGGGTAAAAAGAGCGGTTTTCAATTTTGTATGGGAACTCATATAATCAATGAGTTACAGGTTTGAAAATTGGTAAGCACTTACTACACGAAAAAGAAAAAACATTCACATTGAAATCTTAAGATAAAAACTGAAAAAAAGAAGTAAATACTACGCCGGGACGCTGTGTAGTGTGCGTGCTAGCCGCTACGGTATCTTAAAAAATTGAAAGTGTTTAGCCCTTTAAGTAACTGTGGCCCTGAACCCAAATTTCAGCCCCGTTTCGTAGATATAAAATCTACACGCGTAACTTTGTAATCCTATTACTTTTGCCGATTACTTAATATTCAGTCGCTTATACCACATAAATAGAAAGATAAAGAAAGAAAGATAGACACATGATGTCCTAAATAACCTATACATAGTGTGTATAACTACGCTCTGGCGTCAGCGTCGCGTACCTTGCCGTCCTCCACCACGCCTTCATTATCGCGTATAACACTCGTGGCTTGACTTGGCACGCCCATTGGGCCTTCGGCCCTCAGCCTTATATGAAAAGCCCGCTCTGTTGGGATGCTCGACATTCGGCCTCGCGTGCCTTACCTCTCAGCTTCGGGCCTTCGGCCCTCAGCCTTATAGAGCCTGCTGTTGGGATGCTCGACTTTCGGCCTCGCGTGTCTTACCACTCAGCTTCGGGCGTTCGGCCCTCAGCTTTATTAAAGAGCCCGCTCTGTTGGGATGCTCAACCTACGGCCTTGCGTGCTTTACTACTCGGTTTCGTTTTGGGCCCTCGGCCCTCAGAGTTACCTAAAAAGCCCGTTCTGTTGGTACGCTCAACCTTTGGCCTCGCGTGCCTTGCCGCTCTCCCTGGGGCCTTCGGCCCTCATGGTCACTTATAAGACACTCGGGGATAGACAGTGTCCACGTTGGCACGCCCATCGGGCCTTCGGAACTCAGCGATGCATAAAGAGTGCGCTATAATGTGACACTCAGCCTTGAGCCTTGCTTGCCTTGCTGCTCTTCTTCCAGCCTTCGGTCCTCAGGTTCGCTTATAAGACACTCGGGGACAGGTAGTATTACGTTGGCACGCTCTTCAGGCCTTCGGCTTCGCCTTCGGCAGCTTTTGCTTGCTTCGCATTTTCGGCCATCATTATGAAAACCCGCTCTGTTGGGACACTCGGTCTTCGGTCTCGAGTGCCTTGCCACTCTGTTTTGGACCTTCGGCCCTAAGCCTTGCATAAAGAGCCTGCACTGTTGGAATGATAAATAGGCTCGCATGCCTTGCCGGTCTGATTTCGCCATCGTTTATTTATTTATTTATTTATTACAAATGTTTACATGGCATTACAGTTAACCCAATGCGCTGTGAAACTTAAGCTTATAAAATATCTATTTAGACGACGAAACGGCGTGGCCTATTTGCATCGTCGTCTCCGGTGTAGGATTCGGTAGGTTGCTCCGGAACCGTCGAAACACTACACCCTTCGGCCAGAAGTCAGCACATGCGATGGTCTCCTGCAGCAGCCGCGGCACGCGCACCACAAATGCGAACGCAGCTGGAACATCTTTAGTGGGAAGTTGGTCTTCTGGCGAACGTACTCCACCACATCATCAGCCGTGGCGGTGTAGTGCAGGCGCGATACTTAGAGCGCCATGCTCGGTGTGGCAACTCGCAAACCAGAACCAACCGGTTCTGCAGTACCACACTGACTCTTGCGCGGCTTGCGCTTCCTCGACACCGTTGAAAAACCCTCCTTATCCACATCGGTGCGAGGGGGCTTCTCCTTTGGAGGAACCCGAACTTGAGGGCGCGTCTTTCCGGTTGGCTGCGACAGACCGACCAGCTACGGCATCAGCATAGCGGTGACGACATTTAGAGGATGCGACGGGGGGCGGCCTGGCGCGGAGGGGGCACGCGGGCCGTGGAACGGCATGCGCAGTGTCAGGAACATGCAAACTGACCGAGTCGACATTTGACGCCCGGTCATTACTCTTGAAATTTGACGCCGGGGCACTATTACGCAAACTGATAATTTGCTGCCATAGCCAAAAGCCAAGATCAACGGCTTAACGTGCCTTCCAAAGCACGGGAGCCCTCGTTTAGTAATCACTCGAAGCGGTCAACCATACAATAACTGAACTGGGCCCACGTAGCCTAACGTCGCATACTCGTACCGCACGCGGTGCGAGAGCGCCGATGAGGCGACGAGCGCCCGATATCATTGTCTATCATTAAAAATACGACGAAATATCCTTTCAGTTTAGCATTGCTTACTGGGCCTACTATATGTGTATTATAGATATTCTGTATGATACGAGTATAAATATTTGCTCTCGCTTTAATGATATCGTCTCTCTAGTAACATAAAACCAAGTCCTAAGTCCAATAAGCCCTTTATAATGAGGCTCAGGGGAACCGCAGCGAGTAGAAAGTAACGTTTATGGCAAGAATATAATACACTTCAGAAGAATGTTCTAGTTTCAGAAAATAAAGTTAGTTTGATTGTGAATTTGTGACCTAAGCTGTTAAATCAAAATTTGGAATTATAATTCAATTTGATACCTAAAAAACGGGACCCTATCACTAAGACTTCGCTGTCCGTCCGTCCGTCCGTCTGTATCTCAAGAACCGTAATAGCTAGACAGTTGAAATTTTCACAGATTGTGTATTTATGTTGCCGCTATAACAACAAATACTAAAAATAAAATAATAATAATAATTAAGGGGGGCTCCCATACAAAAAACGTGATATTTTAGCCCTTTTAATGGCTACCACTCGCCGAGCTAGATCTCAAGAACCGTAATAGCTAGACAGTTAAAATTTGCACAGATTATGTATTTTTATTGTGGCTACAACAAAAAATACTAGAATCAAAATAATAATAATAATAATTAAGGGGGGCTCCCATACAACAGAGTAGTTGCCGCTAAAACAACCAATACAAAAAAAAAACTCAATAAAACAAGTGTTTAATGGCACCAGCTATTAGCCTTTTTTCTGGTACGGAACACTTCGTGCGCGAGTCCGACTCGCACTTGGCCGGTTTTTTTTCTGTTACCGTGTCATTTGTGCGCCCTTTCCCCGTGGTCCGCGGCCCGGACCTGTACTGTAAAATTGTACGTGATCTCATAACTACATGATATATGGGCACGCGCGCGGAGGGCGGGGGGTACGGTTAATATTGTTAATCTGGTATTTACGGATGGTTTATAAACACTTTAAAGAAGATTTACTAAATGAGTATATACAAAATACAAATAAAATTGAATAACTTTTGTGCAAATGAACTATTATTACTCTTTTATATCTATCGTTTAGACGAAACGACACGTTAAGCATACCGCGCGTGAAAGCAAACGCGTGATAAATCTATATTCAATTTCAATCCAGTATGTTAAATTGTTTCGTCAGATATACCCCACGTCACGCGATCCCAAGTGGAGGACGATTCGGAGTGTAATCTCAATCTAATTATAAATAACTCGATGTGAAATGGAATCAGCGAATTTCATTTAAAAGGAAGTTTGTCTTAATTCATTTCCATGTTCCGTATTTTGTTTTGGCAGATCCAAGCGGTATTATAGAGTGTTATTTATTTTAAATTTCGCTGTTGCTCACGTAACATGTAATTAATATGAAAAAATATAAAAATATTTTTGTAATTTCAATTAGCATTGATGAAATTTCTGGGGATGTTGTATTTCAAAATCCATTTCGAGGTATTGGGTGATTAAACTATTTAAGCAATATCTCTCGAAAAAAAAATCAAAGATTGAAGATCTTACTTTTACAAAAATGTGATCGTTCATACAAAAGTGGACTTTGATATGACAAACTTATGATACATGTTTTTTATTATATGTATCGTGCTTGCCAAACTCTCCTGAATCAGCCGTGGCGTGTAATATTGGAAAGAAACTATAGCTTTTGTAAATGCTTTCTTAGCCCTCCCTAATTAAAATATTATTCAAATAAATTGGCCATGAATAAATTGTTGTGATCGTCTAGTTCAAATAGTTACGGTTAGAACCCTTCACGTTGTGCTAAAATAATAATGTAAAATAAACTGTTTAAAATAATAAAACACAATTTTGTTTGTAATAAAATAAAACACAGTAAACACAATTATTAAATTGCCTCAAAATCACGAAATAAAACGCGTATAAAATTATTATCAATAATCAATTTCGATACATAAAATTCATGATCGGGAATTGATTAAATTATCCGCAAATGATATTAAACGAAGGAAATTTAAAATATCCGCAATAAGATAAACATGGAAATTTAAATCAAATAATCTGCATTCGTGGAAAAGCAATAAAAGTCTATCTACATAAGTGAACATGCGACTCACCCGTTTCAGCATCAGCTCGAACAAACATAATTGATTTAATTAATTGATTACAATAGGTTACAATTAGAATTATTATTATCACTAATTACATACATTAATTTCTAACTTAATGTTACTAATTTTATATTATAATACGAACGCCAACACGGTGTATAACAACGATGACCTGAAAAACCCGACTACAAGGGGACCTTGGGAATTTAGACCTTAGGTCTTGAAAATGGGACCTAGTCCTAGGCTATGTCTTTGATATTAAGGGGGCTCACCTTCACACCTACACCCCCGCCATCTCGCAAAACCTTGATGAGTTCAACCTATCAATCCTGATCTACTGTTAAATTCAAACCTTCCCACCTACACATTCCTCATCAATCTGTCACACTTTAAAAAATGTACTTTACGCAGAATGCCAAATAATTTATTTATTTTACTTAATTTACGCTAAGCTTTACGCGCTGCTGAATTTACGCTTCCCTACTTCGTCATGCAGCCGCGATTTATCTGTAACAAAGATAGTGATTGTTGTCGAAGTTGTACAAGGTGCTCTGAACATTATTTATGCGCTATAACACACTCTGTACTGTAAACTCCTTAAATTGGACGGAGAGCCCTCTACCTTCACACACGACATCAGACGTCAGGGGTCGGCATATATCGAGGGGTTGCGCCCCAGAGTAAACAGAGAGCATGATACAGAACACATAAACAACTCAGGCCTTGATTGTATACCTAGTGTGTAATGTTACGGACCCTAGCTTCTAAAGGACTAACGCGTTAGAACCTTTAGGTAAGGCCTCTGATTCAGCTACATCAATAACCCAGGACCTAGTGTCAGCCAAGTTACCTTCTGCCGAGTGTACCTAAATGCATGTATAAAAAATAGACTAAACGTGTAGTGTGTCAGCTTGTGTATGTAAGTGTAATGTGGTGAGTACGCGAATGTGTGTTCATTGTATCCAGGCTATGCCACGGATTACAATGTGTGTGTATGTAATAGTTTTTTATTGTAAGTTCACTATCCTGTCACAAATAATAGAATCAAAAGCAATCAAATGCGTGATATCACAAAGTGTGAGAAGTGTTGGAAAGAGCTAGTGAACGTAAGAGATGTATGTGATAATAGCTCTCTCCTAAAAATCTGTTACATTGCAATATCAACATTTAATTCATGCAGTTTTAATTTAAAATAATGCATATAAAACAAGAGCTAAATATTTTGATTCCACTTTCATTCAAGTACATATTAAAATATAATATGAAGATAGAGTTAATTTTTGACCCTAGTGGTCCCTAATAAATCTTCTCTGGAACACTCCATCAGCCCCAGTGATTATGCAGAAATTTCCTAACACACCCTTGTATGTTGGAACAAAACTACATAGATAGTCCCACCAACAATTTTAGACTGAATAGCTATTGAACCCTAATACTAGCTATCAAAACACTCGAGTTCACCCGACGCGACGAGATACCTAAAGGGATAAAAATATATACATTATATTGTACTTCCTTAGCACTGACTCTAATTAGAAAAATACAAATTAACACACTTATAATTATTAACAAATAAAATCAAATCACTTAAAGTCTTTACACACTGAGTTCAATGTCAATTGTCACTATAAAATTCCCTACTTATTAAAATCACTTATCTGTTCACTAAGAAATGTCTAAAATATCTATAAATAGCACTATAAAATTACATTACAGGACCACTATTTTAAACTAACAACCGCAAAGCGTTCACTCTAGATATTAAATATTTATCAATAAATTATTTAATTAAAAAGGGAATTCTTTAAAATTATCGACCTTTTCGTAAGGGACCCGAACCTCGACTGCCCGAACTATTTTAACACCATATCCCACATGAATTCCTACGCATTCTCAAATGAAGCAATTTGTCTATAATGCATATGAACTTACGTCATTTTAATTCAAAAATTATACACGTAATCAATAATATAGCTAATAGACGCAAGTGCTATATTATTACAGTTAATTTAAGCTCTTTTGTTTTTAAAGTTATTGGATTTTTTTCAAGTACAGCCATCCACTTGAAGTCTGCGCCCAGCTAGCAACTCGAGACGTCAACACACTCCAGATTAAAGAAGTACCATAAATTTAGAAATTTATGACTGTATTTTGAATAGGTTAGATTTCAAAGAAAACTTGTCGTGGGAACATTTTTTAGGCATTCGTGTTTAAATTTCTAATTACCTATTATTTATATAGGATAATTATTTGCATACTGTGACCACTGTGGTTACAGAGCGCCCTCAGATTGACGATACAATTTTAGAAACAAAGAGTATAAAATTGTGAGGCTATCTCAATAGGAAAAACTGTTAACTTTCTGATAGCATGTATGCAGCAAAGTTCTGCGCCCTCACGTTTCTAAGACTGAATTCAGTATGCAAGAAAATCATTTTTAATCTCCTGAATAAATGATAATATAACCGAATTCTCACTTCAAAATGTCTCGACAGCATAAATATTGAATACAGCAAGAACCTGCGCCCTCACTTTTCTATGACTGAAATCACTAGGTACGCAAGGAAATAGTTATTAATCTTCTAACAAAGAATTAGGTAACGGAATCGAACTAACGCCCTCGCATCCATATTTTAATACGCAATTATAAGACCTATTAAACTTTAAAAGATTAAATACGAGTATTTAATCTTTTACGAGTATTTTACGTAATAATCAATTATTTTACAGCATTAACTGCCCTCTTAATATTTTTTTTTAGTTTATATTTATTTTAACCGTGTAAAGTCATGACAATACAAATACATAGGTATGTAAAAACATGTCAAAAAAAACATATCACAGATTCTTCGCAATCGTGCACTATATGAACTTTCTCGCTAAATTAAAATGAACTCAGCAAAAAAAAAGAAAGCGTTAGATTTGCTAATATTATGCCGATTTGATTGAAATATCATGTATTAAAAATAGCTCACATACAAAATAACTAATAATTGTACATAAATTACAATATCTAAATAAACAATTTATTACTAACTTATTTTTGTTTCAATAACATTATTCAATTTATAATTTATGGATTTTGAGAAAAAAACTGCTTTTATTTAATATACTATAAAAAAAATCGTATACTATAAATATAACAACAATATTCGCTCTCACTACTATGTTCAAAACAACGCACGGCATTTCTTTAAAAGAAACATATCCGAAAATATTACTAATTTTTCAAAAACAAAAACAATCACCTCCGGATATTGAAATGAACTTCTTTTTTTTTTTTTAAGATAAACTAATATAAAATAATCAAAATTATATATCATAATTACAAGTATGTTTAATAAAGCCCTATGTAAACTTGTTAAAAACGGCTACTATTAGCGAATTTACTGAAAAACTATCATATTACGTTTTTATTTTATTTTTTCACTATTTCGTCAATTTACGTCTTGTGAATTTCTAAACATCAACCTATCCATTAAATTCACGACATCCAGAGTGAGTTCGCACTGTTCGCTGAAAAAGGGAATAATATCGAAACGGCTGAAAACACATTTTCCATGTTCAAAGTACCTAATCATAAAGAATAATTTATTGACACGTAATTTTTATGATTAATAAATAGATGTTTGGAATTAAAATTGAAATAGCAATACCTTATTTCTTTGTATTTATATAAATTTTGTAACAAACTCTAAAATAAAGTCATATAAATTAAACTGTAACTCAGATTCGTATTCAAGTAACTAAATCAATGAAATTGATTTAATTTTTAATGACTTAAATCCTGGTCACACGGTACCACTGTAAATCTATCTTAGCCCTCCCTAATTAAAATATTATTCAAATAAATTGGCCATGAATAAATTGTTGTGATCGTCTAGTTCAAATAGTTACGGTTAGAACCCTTCACGTTGTGCTAAAATAATAATGTAAAATAAACTGTTTAAAATAATAAAACACAATTTTGTTTGTAATAAAATAAAACACAGTAAACACAATTATTAAATTGCCTCAAAATCACGAAATAAAACGCGTATAAAATTATTATCAATAATCAATTTCGATACATAAAATTCATGATCGGGAATTGATTAAATTATCCGCAAATGATATTAAACGAAGGAAATTTAAAATATCCGCAATAAGATAAACATGGAAATTTAAATCAAATAATCTGCATTCGTGGAAAAGCAATAAAAGTCTATCTACATAAGTGAACATGCGACTCACCCGTTTCAGCATCAGCTCGAACAAACATAATTGATTTAATTAATTGATTACAATAGGTTACAATTAGAATTATTATTATCACTAATTACATACATTAATTTCTAACTTAATGTTACTAATTTTATATTATAATACGAACGCCAACACGGTGTATAACAACGATGACCTGAAAAACCCGACTACAAGGGGACCTTGGGAATTTAGACCTTAGGTCTTGAAAATGGGACCTAGTCCTAGGCTATGTCTTTGATATTAAGGGGGCTCACCTTCACACCTACACCCCCGCCATCTCGCAAAACCTTGATGAGTTCAACCTATCAATCCTGATCTACTGTTAAATTCAAACCTTCCCACCTACACATTCCTCATCAATCTGTCACACTTTAAAAAATGTACTTTACGCAGAATGCCAAATAATTTATTTATTTTACTTAATTTACGCTAAGCTTTACGCGCTGCTGAATTTACGCTTCCCTACTTCGTCATGCAGCCGCGATTTATCTGTAACAAAGATAGTGATTGTTGTCGAAGTTGTACAAGGTGCTCTGAACATTATTTATGCGCTATAACACACTCTGTACTGTAAACTCCTTAAATTGGACGGAGAGCCCTCTACCTTCACACACGACATCAGACGTCAGGGGTCGGCATATATCGAGGGGTTGCGCCCCAGAGTAAACAGAGAGCATGATACAGAACACATAAACAACTCAGGCCTTGATTGTATACCTAGTGTGTAATGTTACGGACCCTAGCTTCTAAAGGACTAACGCGTTAGAACCTTTAGGTAAGGCCTCTGATTCAGCTACATCAATAACCCAGGACCTAGTGTCAGCCAAGTTACCTTCTGCCGAGTGTACCTAAATGCATGTATAAAAAATAGACTAAACGTGTAGTGTGTCAGCTTGTGTATGTAAGTGTAATGTGGTGAGTACGCGAATGTGTGTTCATTGTATCCAGGCTATGCCACGGATTACAATGTGTGTGTATGTAATAGTTTTTTATTGTAAGTTCACTATCCTGTCACAAATAATAGAATCAAAAGCAATCAAATGCGTGATATCACAAAGTGTGAGAAGTGTTGGAAAGAGCTAGTGAACGTAAGAGATGTATGTGATAATAGCTCTCTCCTAAAAATCTGTTACATTGCAATATCAACATTTAATTCATGCAGTTTTAATTTAAAATAATGCATATAAAACAAGAGCTAAATATTTTGATTCCACTTTCATTCAAGTACATATTAAAATATAATATGAAGATAGAGTTAATTTTTGACCCTAGTGGTCCCTAATAAATCTTCTCTGGAACACTCCATCAGCCCCAGTGATTATGCAGAAATTTCCTAACACACCCTTGTATGTTGGAACAAAACTACATAGATAGTCCCACCAACAATTTTAGACTGAATAGCTATTGAACCCTAATACTAGCTATCAAAACACTCGAGTTCACCCGACGCGACGAGATACCTAAAGGGATAAAAATATATACATTATATTGTACTTCCTTAGCACTGACTCTAATTAGAAAAATACAAATTAACACACTTATAATTATTAACAAATAAAATCAAATCACTTAAAGTCTTTACACACTGAGTTCAATGTCAATTGTCACTATAAAATTCCCTACTTATTAAAATCACTTATCTGTTCACTAAGAAATGTCTAAAATATCTATAAATAGCACTATAAAATTACATTACAGGACCACTATTTTAAACTAACAACCGCAAAGCGTTCACTCTAGATATTAAATATTTATCAATAAATTATTTAATTAAAAAGGGAATTCTTTAAAATTATCGACCTTTTCGTAAGGGACCCGAACCTCGACTGCCCGAACTATTTTAACACCATATCCCACATGAATTCCTACGCATTCTCAAATGAAGCAATTTGTCTATAATGCATATGAACTTACGTCATTTTAATTCAAAAATTATACACGTAATCAATAATATAGCTAATAGACGCAAGTGCTATATTATTACAGTTAATTTAAGCTCTTTTGTTTTTAAAGTTATTGGATTTTTTTCAAGTACAGCCATCCACTTGAAGTCTGCGCCCAGCTAGCAACTCGAGACGTCAACACACTCCAGATTAAAGAAGTACCATAAATTTAGAAATTTATGACTGTATTTTGAATAGGTTAGATTTCAAAGAAAACTTGTCGTGGGAACATTTTTTAGGCATTCGTGTTTAAATTTCTAATTACCTATTATTTATATAGGATAATTATTTGCATACTGTGACCACTGTGGTTACAGAGCGCCCTCAGATTGACGATACAATTTTAGAAACAAAGAGTATAAAATTGTGAGGCTATCTCAATAGGAAAAACTGTTAACTTTCTGATAGCATGTATGCAGCAAAGTTCTGCGCCCTCACGTTTCTAAGACTGAATTCAGTATGCAAGAAAATCATTTTTAATCTCCTGAATAAATGATAATATAACCGAATTCTCACTTCAAAATGTCTCGACAGCATAAATATTGAATACAGCAAGAACCTGCGCCCTCACTTTTCTATGACTGAAATCACTAGGTACGCAAGGAAATAGTTATTAATCTTCTAACAAAGAATTAGGTAACGGAATCGAACTAACGCCCTCGCATCCATATTTTAATACGCAATTATAAGACCTATTAAACTTTAAAAGATTAAATACGAGTATTTAATCTTTTACGAGTATTTTACGTAATAATCAATTATTTTACAGCATTAACTGCCCTCTTAATATTTTTTTTTAGTTTATATTTATTTTAACCGTGTAAAGTCATGACAATACAAATACATAGGTATGTAAAAACATGTCAAAAAAAACATATCACAGATTCTTCGCAATCGTGCACTATATGAACTTTCTCGCTAAATTAAAATGAACTCAGCAAAAAAAAAGAAAGCGTTAGATTTGCTAATATTATGCCGATTTGATTGAAATATCATGTATTAAAAATAGCTCACATACAAAATAACTAATAATTGTACATAAATTACAATATCTAAATAAACAATTTATTACTAACTTATTTTTGTTTCAATAACATTATTCAATTTATAATTTATGGATTTTGAGAAAAAAACTGCTTTTATTTAATATACTATAAAAAAAATCGTATACTATAAATATAACAACAATATTCGCTCTCACTACTATGTTCAAAACAACGCACGGCATTTCTTTAAAAGAAACATATCCGAAAATATTACTAATTTTTCAAAAACAAAAACAATCACCTCCGGATATTGAAATGAACTTCTTTTTTTTTTTTTAAGATAAACTAATATAAAATAATCAAAATTATATATCATAATTACAAGTATGTTTAATAAAGCCCTATGTAAACTTGTTAAAAACGGCTACTATTAGCGAATTTACTGAAAAACTATCATATTACGTTTTTATTTTATTTTTTCACTATTTCGTCAATTTACGTCTTGTGAATTTCTAAACATCAACCTATCCATTAAATTCACGACATCCAGAGTGAGTTCGCACTGTTCGCTGAAAAAGGGAATAATATCGAAACGGCTGAAAACACATTTTCCATGTTCAAAGTACCTAATCATAAAGAATAATTTATTGACACGTAATTTTTATGATTAATAAATAGATGTTTGGAATTAAAATTGAAATAGCAATACCTTATTTCTTTGTATTTATATAAATTTTGTAACAAACTCTAAAATAAAGTCATATAAATTAAACTGTAACTCAGATTCGTATTCAAGTAACTAAATCAATGAAATTGATTTAATTTTTAATGACTTAAATCCTGGTCACACGGTACCACTGTAAATCTATCTTAGCCCTCCCTAATTAAAATATTATTCAAATAAATTGGCCATGAATAAATTGTTGTGATCGTCTAGTTCAAATAGTTACGGTTAGAACCCTTCACGTTGTGCTAAAATAATAATGTAAAATAAACTGTTTAAAATAATAAAACACAATTTTGTTTGTAATAAAATAAAACACAGTAAACACAATTATTAAATTGCCTCAAAATCACGAAATAAAACGCGTATAAAATTATTATCAATAATCAATTTCGATACATAAAATTCATGATCGGGAATTGATTAAATTATCCGCAAATGATATTAAACGAAGGAAATTTAAAATATCCGCAATAAGATAAACATGGAAATTTAAATCAAATAATCTGCATTCGTGGAAAAGCAATAAAAGTCTATCTACATAAGTGAACATGCGACTCACCCGTTTCAGCATCAGCTCGAACAAACATAATTGATTTAATTAATTGATTACAATAGGTTACAATTAGAATTATTATTATCACTAATTACATACATTAATTTCTAACTTAATGTTACTAATTTTATATTATAATACGAACGCCAACACGGTGTATAACAACGATGACCTGAAAAACCCGACTACAAGGGGACCTTGGGAATTTAGACCTTAGGTCTTGAAAATGGGACCTAGTCCTAGGCTATGTCTTTGATATTAAGGGGGCTCACCTTCACACCTACACCCCCGCCATCTCGCAAAACCTTGATGAGTTCAACCTATCAATCCTGATCTACTGTTAAATTCAAACCTTCCCACCTACACATTCCTCATCAATCTGTCACACTTTAAAAAATGTACTTTACGCAGAATGCCAAATAATTTATTTATTTTACTTAATTTACGCTAAGCTTTACGCGCTGCTGAATTTACGCTTCCCTACTTCGTCATGCAGCCGCGATTTATCTGTAACAAAGATAGTGATTGTTGTCGAAGTTGTACAAGGTGCTCTGAACATTATTTATGCGCTATAACACACTCTGTACTGTAAACTCCTTAAATTGGACGGAGAGCCCTCTACCTTCACACACGACATCAGACGTCAGGGGTCGGCATATATCGAGGGGTTGCGCCCCAGAGTAAACAGAGAGCATGATACAGAACACATAAACAACTCAGGCCTTGATTGTATACCTAGTGTGTAATGTTACGGACCCTAGCTTCTAAAGGACTAACGCGTTAGAACCTTTAGGTAAGGCCTCTGATTCAGCTACATCAATAACCCAGGACCTAGTGTCAGCCAAGTTACCTTCTGCCGAGTGTACCTAAATGCATGTATAAAAAATAGACTAAACGTGTAGTGTGTCAGCTTGTGTATGTAAGTGTAATGTGGTGAGTACGCGAATGTGTGTTCATTGTATCCAGGCTATGCCACGGATTACAATGTGTGTGTATGTAATAGTTTTTTATTGTAAGTTCACTATCCTGTCACAAATAATAGAATCAAAAGCAATCAAATGCGTGATATCACAAAGTGTGAGAAGTGTTGGAAAGAGCTAGTGAACGTAAGAGATGTATGTGATAATAGCTCTCTCCTAAAAATCTGTTACATTGCAATATCAACATTTAATTCATGCAGTTTTAATTTAAAATAATGCATATAAAACAAGAGCTAAATATTTTGATTCCACTTTCATTCAAGTACATATTAAAATATAATATGAAGATAGAGTTAATTTTTGACCCTAGTGGTCCCTAATAAATCTTCTCTGGAACACTCCATCAGCCCCAGTGATTATGCAGAAATTTCCTAACACACCCTTGTATGTTGGAACAAAACTACATAGATAGTCCCACCAACAATTTTAGACTGAATAGCTATTGAACCCTAATACTAGCTATCAAAACACTCGAGTTCACCCGACGCGACGAGATACCTAAAGGGATAAAAATATATACATTATATTGTACTTCCTTAGCACTGACTCTAATTAGAAAAATACAAATTAACACACTTATAATTATTAACAAATAAAATCAAATCACTTAAAGTCTTTACACACTGAGTTCAATGTCAATTGTCACTATAAAATTCCCTACTTATTAAAATCACTTATCTGTTCACTAAGAAATGTCTAAAATATCTATAAATAGCACTATAAAATTACATTACAGGACCACTATTTTAAACTAACAACCGCAAAGCGTTCACTCTAGATATTAAATATTTATCAATAAATTATTTAATTAAAAAGGGAATTCTTTAAAATTATCGACCTTTTCGTAAGGGACCCGAACCTCGACTGCCCGAACTATTTTAACACCATATCCCACATGAATTCCTACGCATTCTCAAATGAAGCAATTTGTCTATAATGCATATGAACTTACGTCATTTTAATTCAAAAATTATACACGTAATCAATAATATAGCTAATAGACGCAAGTGCTATATTATTACAGTTAATTTAAGCTCTTTTGTTTTTAAAGTTATTGGATTTTTTTCAAGTACAGCCATCCACTTGAAGTCTGCGCCCAGCTAGCAACTCGAGACGTCAACACACTCCAGATTAAAGAAGTACCATAAATTTAGAAATTTATGACTGTATTTTGAATAGGTTAGATTTCAAAGAAAACTTGTCGTGGGAACATTTTTTAGGCATTCGTGTTTAAATTTCTAATTACCTATTATTTATATAGGATAATTATTTGCATACTGTGACCACTGTGGTTACACTTTCCATAATAGTTTCTTGCAATGGGCTATATTTTTTAAAATCTGATAAAAGTTATGTATACGTAATTACGCCAAAAGGTACGAACTAAGTTTACGCGATAAATGGTAGAAATATGTATGCTGCAACATTGCACCGGTGGATGGGCAGCAGCGTCCCTGGAGTGCGGTGGAGATACTGCGATCGCCAACCCGCATGCCAAGCGTGACGATTATGGCATATACCCCCCGTGAATTTGGGGGAGGCCTGTGTCCAGCAGTGGACGTCCTTTGGCTGATATGGTGGTGGTGGTAGATACTGCAACATTCAAATATCTTTTCTGTGCGTAACGATTATATCATTGAGAAATTAAATCTCTTGTCCTCTCTTACCCCTCAACAATGATATACAAGAACCACCCCCTTTTTTTGGAACATATTGCAGTGCTAACCTTTTTTAGGGTTCCATATTTCATCAATATCAAAATGTTAGGCATATAATGGATTATCGCAACTGTACGCAGGTCATAATTATTACCACAATTACGTATGTTTTTGATCTGTACAAAGTTTCGCAGTAACAACCCCCGCTTCGCATCGTCCGTCAAAATTAAGAGGGCCGCAGTACGTTTGGTTCTCCATACAAACGTATTTATGCTCTCATTTTAAAACCCCATGCTACAATAACATGAAACTTTCTTTTTTCTTTCAATTTCGTTTTTTTCACAATGGGATACAGCTTGTCTTGGGCGGAAATAAGTTTCTGTTGCTTGAAATTATAATGGCGAAAAAATCCAGCGATTATTAAGGTTTTCACACAAGCCGTAAAAAACTCAAAAAACCGCTGTATTTTTTTCTTTTTCAATTTCTAGCAACAAAAACTAATTTGCGACCTAGGTATGCCGGATCCCATTGTGTATACAAAGTTTCATGTTATTCTAGCATGGCGTTTTAAAATGAGAGCCTAAATACGTTTGTATGGAGAACCGATCCACACCGATCGTACTGCGCCGTCTTAACTTATCCACTTAGTGCTTTTCCCGCCCTCTGCAATTATGTACTATTTCTAGTATATCATATGTATATCATAATTTTCATTTTCATAAAAGTTCTCTTCACCCACTGTTACGACGCAATATCTGACAAAGTTGAGTTTTTTACATGTAATACAGTTTTCCGTAGTATTTGCCTGATTCCTGCACACGGCGTTTGGCAGTAGCAGTAATTATCTGGGATTTTGTTCCTAGAAATGTTCTTGATGTCGGCACTCACATAGTCATCCTGTAAATTTTCAAATGCTCTGATAACACCTTGAAATCTTCAAAGTTGTTGTAATCCGAGCAGTTACATTTCCAGTTCTTTGATCTGGCGTTCTATAGTGATAACTTTAACCTAGTTTTCTCATTGTAAGTCAGTTTCCATTGGGCTACATAACACACTTTTAGTGAATAGCTTGACTGTTGTGGTAATAATAATAATTGTATGGCATTAGTATTTACACCCATGATATCTTCGAGAAGACAGTACGGTTGTCAGTTGGCTATTGTGGTGTTGTGGTGACTTACATTTGTTTTTAAGGATTCATATTTCCCGCATGAGATTTTTTGTATTGAGTTATACAGTATTTTTTTTCGATAATGACAATTTGAAGCTCATTGTTAGTGATAGAGAGGAACAGAGTTCAAGTTTCAGCCTTACAATTTCTACCTATAACTTCAATATAAGTCCAATATCATTAGTTAAATTGAGACTTTTTGACATGGTGTCGTTCAAAACTAAAAGGGAGTTCATTACTTGAGTTAACGACTCACTAGATCTAGATTTATTTAACGAAGTTTCCTGCTGTGGCCAGTTTCCGGGTCATTCCTTTCGTCTTCATATTCTGCATAAGCAGGAGAACTTAGGGCTGATGATGCACTCATTGTGGTTTTTGGAGAAGAGTCACCAGCTTGAGTTAAAACGGTACGCTTGACCTCGATTTATCAACTGGGGTTTCCTACTGTGGGCAATTGTTCGAGTCATTTCTTTCGCCTTCAGTTTTTGCGATGGCAGGGGAAGTTGATGCTGTTGGTGTACTTACTGCGTTTTAGCAGTGGACAGTGATAGTTAGTTAAGCGTTAGTATTCCTTCATTTCCAACTTCTAAAACTGTCAGGATTTAATCCTGACTCTAAAATGTGACCTGAAATAATTCGCGAATGAAGGTGAGAGGTTACATCTAAAATTCATCGAATTTGTCTGCTAAATAGAAAATCCCCTTGTTCTGTACTTACAAAACAATTACCTCGAAAAAAGTAAGAGGAAAAAATTTAATTACAAAACTTTAAAGCGTGATATAATTCGGTCACTGTCGCTTGCCTAAGTAAACTTTGTGAATCGGCGTAAATAATGGGATATAGCGGGGTTAAACCTGTTTAGCTATTTTGTAACTGGTCAAACCAGGACTACTACTAAGCAGGTACCACTTTTATTCAGAAAATTATTTTACTCAATGGAATTAAACTTTTTAAAAGATTAAGTTATTTGCTTATCCGGTCGTCAGGTGACCGTAGAGCTGGCTCGTTCCTCACACAGCGAATCGGCATTGCCATTCAGCAAGGAAACGCAGCCAGCCTTATGGGAACCCTGCCCAGTGGGAGTGATTTGGTTGAGCCTTTTAGATATAGTTTTAGTTATTAATTTCTCTTTGTGTTTATTATTTTTATATTTTTTTTTGTTTGTTCCTTTCAATGCAATTATATGTACTCAAAATTATTGGATGCACTATTTAAAGCGGTATCTGATAAATCATTATAAAATAAACACCATTATTATATAATATCTAAATATAAGATCAATACTGGTTTAAGCCATATTATAACGATATTCTCCCAAAAATCATCGGCAACTAAGGGTTGGTTGCACCAACTTACAATCACAGACCGATCAACGTTAAATAGTGAACTGGCATTACGAGTACTGGCAACTGTTAATGCATATAAGCTTGTCAAAATTTCCTTATTAATAGATTTAAACGATCACAGCTTACAAATTAAACATGTGTTTGTGCAACTCACCCTAATAATATGTTGATAATCATTGACAACTCTTAAAAGCTACATTTTCATGAGGATAATACATGGAGATTATTATAACGATGTTTTTTTAATTCCCAAACATAAAAAAAACTACATACCTACACACAACACATTAGATATACGATGCGCTTTAAAAATAATATTACTGTGGTGACTATAAGCTCTTCTATATATTCATACTACTAACTATTGTGCTTTTAACATAGTCTGGGTACGGTGACAGCTGTTATATTAGCACAATTTGTGTCATGTTTGAAGTTTCAGGTATTTTTTAAACAATACAATCACAAATGGTAAACTGAAACTTGGCTGCATAAAACATCAATATCCTATAAGTTATCGTGGAAATTTACGACAAAAGTCACCTTTGGGATGGCTCGGCTAAGTACCAACTTGCCGCACTCGACTTGTTGGACTGCAGAGCCAGTAGGTTCATTGGTGGCAGTACGGTAGTGGAAAATAAGCTGCAGAGCCTAGCACACAGACGCAAAGTAGCATGCCTGTGCGTTTTCTACAAATTGTACTTCATTGAGTGTGTTTAGAAGCTTCATGAGCTCATACCGCCTTCGCCTTCCTTCCATCGGACATCCAGACGTATGGCTGGCTACCGTCCTTACCTGTTCGAAGTTCCTCTAATTCGAACCAAGCGCTTTGCATCATCTTTTATAATGCGCACTTCTAAGGTTTGGAATTTTCTGCCGATGTTTGTATTTCCGAGTTCATATAATCTAGACCTATTTAAGGCATGATTAAATAGGAATATTCAGGGTGAGCTCGCTTCATCGTCGGTCTTTTCTCTCTGGCTAGATGCTGGCCAAGAGCAATCCCATTTTTAATTTAAAAAAAACCGTGTATAGAGGCGATACTTTCGTGATATTAATTTTAATCAAAAACTGTGAAGAAAATTATTATATGTAAATATTTTCTACTCACGGGACAAAAGTGTCCTAAACCTTTGGAAGGCGAGCGCGATACCGAAGTAGAAGTAGCGAAGTACCTGAAGCTCTTTCGATAATTTAATCAAATACGAGGGGTACATCGAGCGGATGCTGTCCCTGCCCGAGTCATGGTACGCACGCAGAGGCAACACCCGTCAGTGTGTACATTCACTATTGCTTGTTGATTGAATCTAAATAAATTAACCGGATTATTCTGTGATGTAATATATATGATGGAATGGCTGGGCTACTGAGTGAGAAAACGGACGCCTGCCTTATAAAACTGCCTCTCATTATTATCTCCAACAGACGGTGACTTGCCCTCTGCTAGATTATTAGTAAAGCAACGGCTATAATCAGTACTAAGAGGGTGTGTTACGTTTCGCAAGTCTATTTGATGTATCAATATCGCATACATGGGTTCCAAGCGCTCTAATCCAATGTGTCCAAATAAGTATGGAAACTCCTTGAAATCATATTGGAATGCAGAACGTAATTACTACTATCCCCTCAGTCCTCCTCAGTCCACCCACTCAGTCCAGAACTCCAGTTAGTTTTTTGATTTTTTAAATAGTAGCTTAATCATAATCGCTTCAGCTCGTAACTTAACCCTCGATCCATTCCACTTAAAAACGAAACGCTAAATGTCGGGGCAAAGTTTAAAACTAATTACGTGTCCGAATCAATTTTCAAAACGTAAACACTTTTCGCAAGTCAATTTTCTTTTAAAAAGATTTTACCAAACCGTGGCTTTGATATTGGGTATTGAATAAGTCCCTCGCTCGGTACGAGCACAACTTATTTGTAAAATTATTTTCCTGAACCAACAAAATAACGTTGCAACTGAGCGAGTATATGCTTAATTATAAGCAGTTAATAGAATCGGATCAGACATCATTTTGCGAAATTTCATGATTCAAATAAGAAAAATATTCTTTCTTTTTCCTCTAAAGAACGTACTCTCATCGTCGTGAAGAAAAAGGGAAGTGATGATAATGAGATTTACTACACTATCCCTCGACACTTATTTCGCTTCTTTAAGAGGCAACTTAAAAATATATTTTCCGCACTGAACGAAATGCCTAAGTAAATATGAATATCGTTAATGGCAGGTTTATGGTAAGTGAATTAAAAATTAATAGGATTATTTTCAATACTAATTTCTAAAATGGTATGCCACTTGGCTCACTTTATGAGTACTTAATGCAATGAGGAATGAGCTGCGTCTTTGTACCGCACTATAAGGGTAAGGCGACTTCCTGATTTGGCGGGGCGGGAGCGATATGTCATAGGTATTTTGCTCTTTGACGTGAATTTACCGATGTGAGATTTCCTCACTTTACGAAATACTGTCAGTAATACATTTGCGCAGTAGTAATACCATGCGCAGAAGTGGAGCAGTACTGCATTAGTACCGGTTGACACTGACAGCTGACAGTTTTCTCATATCGTACCGCCCCCGCATCGACAAGTCAGGAAGGCGCCTAAGGAACAAATTTTCCAATATAAACTGTATGACAAATTTTCGTGTCACAACGGAATTAATTAAATTGTAGATAAATAGCCTTCATGATGGTCCAAAAATAAGGTCCTTACCCATAAATAGAAACTATTGAAAATAGTTACAAATAGAAAGAACGTTTCAATAACGCAAAGATGTGAAGTGTATGGAATATAAAATGAAAGAGGCGTATAACAATTGGTACGAAGAAAACCGTTAAGCGAGCACGATGGGAGATTGAAGAATTGTGTTGCTCAGTTTCGTGGTCGTCGATAAAAGACGGATTGCGGTCCGCGCTTCTTGTCTTTAAGGCACTACACAATAATTGTTTCTTCGACTAAAATTGGTTATTGGAAGTTCTGTAGATAAATAGAATCTTCGTTTAAAGTACCCCGTACAAACAATTTGGCTACTATTGCTTTATTGTTTTTTATTAACATTAGTTTTTAGCGGTAGTTAAATATGTGTTTAATTTAACATTAACGTTGATTCTGACTATAGTTTTAAATTAATGATAAAATTCAACGAATTAATGATACGTTTTGATTACATATTAAACTGCACTTTTAAAGGAAAAAATATACTTCTTTTTATTTTTTTTATTTAATGAATGAGAACAATGTTAATTATATTGGTAAATACATTGTCTCTGAGACATTGGGAACTGCAGTCTCTTGGTAAGGCACATTGGTAATAATTAAATCTGAGTACAACGGTCTAAAGGTTACATAGACAGGTAAGTAATTTGGTATTATATACAATATTATATAGGTAAGTCCAGGTAGTGCTTCTTTAATAGCCTCCTAAACTTATTTCTATTTTTCTCACATCTTACCTAATTATCATCATAAGCACGAAACGCACAGCGAAGAGTAAGTTTAAACAACATTCAGTAATCTTCATGAAATTTCGTGTTTTCATGGCCACGTTTTTTTCTTGACTGGCATACATGAAATAAGTGTTCATTAGTTTATTAAATAGCAGTAAACGTTAAAGGCCGTGGGCAGCGTAAATGCAAGCCTATGAAGTCAAAGAATTAAGATATAATTCATTAGAATATAATACATAATATATACTGGTTAATTTTAAGTACCTAGTTTGCCTAAGTTGGTTTTGAATAAAACATGAATATTTAAATACTTCTGAATTAATTTTAACTACATAAACCTTTTAGATTTCGGGTGAATTACTTATGCAACGTTTCATTCAACAAATATACAATTCTTAAATAAAATTATGCTTTTGGTTTTCTATTAATATAATTTAAGCAACAGTTAATTTATTTTAAGACCAACAACCCGAAACAATTCGCATGATCAGGTCTCAGTCTGGGTAGAGGATGTAAGATACCCAGACTTGCCGAAAAACGACGCTTTACTAGAAGAAAGTACAAGCAGGTATTTTCTGTACAGCGGCAGCATTCTAGTACCACAAAACGAGGCTTGATATTTGCAATTGTTGCTCGAACAGTATAGTCACAAGCATAAATATTTGCCATAGAAATTCATATAAATACCTATCTCTTTTTTCGAAACAAACGCAAACGAACGCGTTTGTATAGGTATTTATGTTTCGAAAAAAATATATATACTAGAAGTACTGATACATCTCTATTTCCAGGGCTTTTCCTCTTGTCGCATCCCGATCGCACCAGGGGAGTTATTCACAAATCTACTCAGATCCTGTCAAATTTTGTCAGTTAATTAAAAATGGGTGAGGTGTGAGGTGAGAAATGAAGCCAACGAGCGAGTGAGGTGTGAGGTGACATGAGGAGTGATGAGGACCTGTCGGTTTGTAAATAAGAGAGCAGGAAAGAAAAACGCACGGGCGGACTACGCTGCGGGCTCATGCGGGCGGGATTATTTGCAACATCGGTTACTGTCGGAAAACCTACTATACTCGTATGTTTAGTACTTTTTCTCAAACATGCAATCAAAAATTGATGTTATGTTCCTTATAATAGGCTGCGATTACGACCTCTTGTCCTAGCCGTACCTGAAACGTCATACTTGACGTTTCAGGTACGGCTAGGACAAGAGGTCGTTAATGCAATTTCATACAAATGTTGCAGGCCTAGGCCGGCAAAGTCCTCTTTTTTAATTTCCATTCCACATAAATTTGTGGCATAGGCATCATGACATTCTGCCACTATGCGTATTAAAAATAAAACTTTGTTTTTTTGTTACTGCTTGATCCACCAGAAATGAGCTTATTCTGATGTTTTCTCTGTTCCGTTGGACAAATTTTGGACCCAAGCGACCTGCGGGAATCACGAAACGTTTTCGACTGTGCGTAAGATAGGTCTAAATGTATGTAGCTGATATGTATTCAAATTAATACGAGTCTCACATATTTAAAAAAAATATAATGTGTAACGTTAGTAACACTGGTAACACAAACAAAATAAAATGCTTATTCGAACACATGCTAGCCACAACTACATGCTAGCGGGGCTTTACAGCTCAGCTCTACCCCGCTGTAATTAATTTGGTTTAGGTCACACTTAATTCTTACTTAATACCTCGTCAGTGCCAAAGAAGCGTACGGTCCGCCTGATGGTAAGCGGTCATCATAGCTTACAGACGCTTGCAACTCCGAAGGTGTTAACATGCTCATTGCTGACGCTTTCAAATATAAAGTACATTTTTTTTAAAGAGGTTCATAATGGAAAAACCAGGGCAATTCATTTTACCTATACAGCCGGAGCGTTGGCGGTATGTTATCATCATCATCAGCCCACTGCAGTCCACTGCTAAACATAGGCCTCTCCCGAGGCGCGAGCGCTCCCGCCTTCCGACATACGTCGTCTCGCCACCTAGATTATACGCGGTATGAATGTAGTTCCTCTGAAACCGCACCGTACGCGACCGTTTAGGTTGAAGTGTGTGCTGAGTATATATTATTAAGTTGACAGATGTCTTAAAAAAAACTTATCAGAATACTGCAAATATTTTATGGGATAACCCTTAAAGAAGATAATAAATCTCGCCAGTATATAAAGGAGTTTTGGCACAGACCGCAACGCGACCACCGACTGTAGAATGAGATCCGGAATAAAAGCCCCGGGAGTCTTCGTAAAGAAAAAGTTCCTTTGAACTGAGATATTTATTAGTCAAATTATTTTCAATTCATTCCCCTTGGAATGCTATTCCCAGGAATTATGCTGTGTTAACTTGTTTCAGATAAAAATGGTTTTACAGTCGGTTTGTTCTAATTTCATCGCAATACAGAACGAAAAACCCGCGGGCATATTATGTACATTGGTAAACATTTCTCTGATATAAATAAAATTCATCCTAATGTATCAAATCAAAACTAAAATAAATATCAAAACATTATAAATGGCAATGAAAAAATGTACCAAATTCAAAACTCCGCAAGGAATTACTTTTTTTTACAAGAATTTGGCGCGCCCGCCTTCCTGTTTACTATACACTGGTTGACTGAGGCAGGAATCGTGGGCAGGATGCGCAGATTTATGGACGATTCACACCAAACGGCCGGAGTCGGCGCGCACGCCATCAGAGTTAAAGGAATTCGAACCCTCCATACAGAGACTAGACTTCGTATCCAAACGGCAGCGGCAGAGAGCTGGCGGGAGCCGACCGGCTGCTCGCAACCCATTCAATTATAAAATCGAACTTCTGTACGGAGGGTTCAAATTCCTGTGACTCTAGTAGAGAATTTAGTTGTCCACCCTCAAATCTATGACTTGGTTGAAACGATGACGTACATGTAAATTGCAATAATACAATTATTTTAAGGTGCAATGTATACCAAACGATTCGATCAAGATCGCGGGAAGCCATTGGATAGGGTGGTGCAAGACTGATTATTAAATAAAATAAATAAATAAATAAAAAGCATTTATTTCGTGTAACTATGGACACATATTATGTTAGTACGACTTGAAGAGAAAAAATAAAATAAAAATTTAGGAATAGACAATTTTCATTCATTATTATTATTATTAATTCACCACAGTATCACACTAGTAGGGGAATGCAGACCCTCACAGTGCGACATGTAGTCGCAGTCTAGCCTGTCCGCTAACATGAGCAGGACGGTGTTGGGACTGCCTCGCACCCGGCGCAGCAGGGATGCAGCGCGCCCGCGCATGGTCGTATAGAAACAGTCGACACGCGCCTCCGCAAACATCCCTGATGCGCTACAGTAGCGAGGCAGCCCCATCAGCGCCCGGAACGCATTATTATATTGGACCCGAAGGGCCCCATAGGCCCGTTGCGTATACCGCGCCCACAGGCTGCAGGTGTAAAGGGAAGTGCAAAAGGCCCGAAACAACGTAACCTTCGCCTCCCTTGAACACCCCGCAAACCTGCGTGCGATCATATTCGCCCGGACGGATAGGGCCCTTCGCTCCCTTTCGATATCCAGGTCGTCTTTGAGATCAGTCGCAACCACATGACCTAGATATTTAAATTGATTCACTCTATTTATAGGGATGCCCTCTATACGAATGGGAGGAATCGCACTTGTACTTTTGCGACCGCTCTCAAATACCATGTACTGGCTTTTAGTAACATTATATTTGAGTCCATGCCTTGCTGCATAGGCTTCACACATTACGAGCAACCTTCGCAGTCCACACACCGACGCACTCAGCAGTACCATATCGTCTGCATAACTTATGTTATTAACACACACTCCATCTATATGGCAGCCGACATGTGTCCTGCTGAGTGCCTCGATTAGCCCGTTTACATACAGATTGAAGAGTGTCGGTGAGGTCAATCCCCCCTGTCTTACCACATTATTGTGGAGACCCTTGGGAGAGGCTTTGTCCAGCAGTGGACGTCTTTCGATTGATATGACGATGATGAATTTGGCATTGACTGTGTAGTCTGTGCGAAAAAAATAGTCATTCTACATTTCATGTATGAGCAAAACCATACATTGATTGATACATCTGACCATTTTCACCTAAATTTAAAGTTTTCCTGAAAATTGAAAGCTAAAATATTGGTTTTACACGGCCACCGAGGCAGCAATACGCGCACAACTATTAACCAAAGTGAGAACAACTATCCGTTAACACGCGAGGCTTTATTTCAGCCTACCGTTCCGTCCGCTCGATGGGAAACTCTTTTACAAGACAACTCCAAATCTAATCTCCTGTTAGCTAACCAAAATCATAAGGCCTGAATCACACTGGCGCGGACAGCGGCGGCGGCCAATAGTAAATTTGACAGCTAATGACAAGTTTACTATTGACCGCCGCGGCGAAGCCGCGCCAGTCTGTAAGAGGCTTAACTCCAACTCAATGACAGATTACGTCGTCACAATAGTGACGTGACCGGCAGGTGCTTCGATACTAGTGTTGGGACGCAACAAATATACCTAGTCTTTTGGTTAAGGAAAACATCGTGAGAAAACTGGTCTAATCCCAACAAGTCGCTTTCTTAAAACTAGTGTTTACGCCAAATCTCGAGATTAAACCAAAACGGTTCTTAAAGTTACAAACAACACAACGGTAGATAGATGTTGTCACGTGTGCCTATAAAATCAATGTATCCCCTTGTCAAGTCAGCAATAAATCCGTGACGAGTTTAAATACATTGTGTATTCATCATTTCCCATGTCGAGCCTTGCCATTTCCTAAGAAAGATCGTAAATCACGTACTTTTTTTTACTGAGATAAGTCGTTTTGTAAAGAAGTAGCATTGTGGAACTGATTTCAGCCTGCGCGTCGCCTTGAGATCGAAATCAGCGGAGTATGAAAGGGTGGACTCCACTTGAGACTGGCGCAATATCTCAGCGTACCTATGTATATCGCTACTTATTAAATTTCTTTATTGTGTAAAATAACGTTTTATATATAAGAGCATATTCCAAAATACTTCCGTCACTTAAGCTCGAAGCAAGCGGGCGCAGCGCAGGGCGAAGGCGGTTTTGCATTTTTATTTCCGTAACAGTCGACTATCGATTACTGCTTCATATATCACACACGCCGCTCTGCTCTACCGCGCTACCGAATACCGTGCGGTTTTTTGGGGCGACGTGCCCCGGACCACGTTTTCTTTAAATACCGCAAAACCGCATGGGGTGCAACGACGATGCGCCGCAATCTGTGCGTTGTAACATCTTTAATGGAATTCTGTCCAGTCTGTGTGAATTTTTTTTGACATAAGGAGGCAAACGAGCAGTGGAATCGCCTGATGGTAAGCGATTAGTGCCGCCCATGGACACCCGCAACACCAGAGGGGTTGTAAGTGCGTTGCCGGCCTTTAAGATGGGAGTTACGCTCTTTTCTTGAAGGTTTGAAGGTCGGTAAATATATTTAAATACTTCTAATGAATCTATTCTCCTATTTACATATTATATTAAAATAATACTTTGAACCTAATTACTCGTACTATCAACGTGATGTTTCATTACGCTTCAAAATAAGGTGTGACCCAGAGTCAATTCAGGACATAAGTACGTTACGCATCCCAGTTTGGTTTCAATTAGTTTCGCATAAATATTTATAACGCGTCAATTAAGTTCGCATTGCGATCTTCATGCAATGGCGCAGCAAAATAACTGAAGTAAATTATACATTTAAATTTTAAACTAGTTTTGGTATCAAACTCTTTCTACCCGTGGCTGTCGTAAGAGCCGACTATAGAAAAACAAGCATACTGACTGAGACTTTGCAAATACAAGCATGAGTTTCTATGAACGAAACAAACAAACATGTTAATATTCACCCAACACTATGTAACAAAATAAACGCCGTGTTGTTTATTTCCTTACCGCATTTACAAACATTGTAAAAATCCTATAATCTAATAAATTGAGTTTCCTTATCCTTGAAAGGACTATCAATTTGAC
The DNA here is from genome assembly GCA_905163555.1 of Notocelia uddmanniana. Taxonomy (NCBI): domain Eukaryota; kingdom Metazoa; phylum Arthropoda; class Insecta; order Lepidoptera; family Tortricidae; genus Notocelia; species Notocelia uddmanniana. The sequence continues at coordinate 6,925,809 of LR991057.1, forward strand.
TCTTACACTTGTAGACATAAGAACCAAGTTATAAATCAAGCTTTGACGCCAGAAACCGAGTCGATAACTGAACCATCCATCATAACTTCTTTGTTGGTATTGACATGGTTTATGCGGCTTTCGTCTGTGCTACCCTTTGTGTTCATCAATGATAAGTAATGATAGCTTAGAAAGGGTGCATTTCTGGAGATTGAATTACCTACCATTTGACTTTGAGACTTAAACACACTGAATATTTATTGTATTATGAGTACATACTCAAAATCCGCATTTCATTTTGTTTGTTTGTCCGAAGTTTCATTTTATATATTTTTATTGACAGATTTTGGTATGGTCGCAATTTGATTACCTAGTCGATTTAAAATTCCAATGATTATAATTCATTCATTCCAATGAAAAAAGTGTTTTTATAATATTGCAGATAAAGAAGAAAAATGTTAAAGTATTCATAGTTTTCCTACGCCGCCTCTACAATTTCTTCTTTTTATATTCACCAAACGTTTTTTTCCATAGGGTTATATTTTGTAATATTACTATCCAGATACTTCTGAAGGTAAAAATGCTCGATTTCCTGGAGAGGATTTCCTGAGGTTACTACCTGGGGAAATCAGCTGTGACTTTGAGAAATTCAGACCCGCCAAGGAGTTGACGGAGCCCCACACCGCGGAGCCCCTACTTCCCGCTCTGAAAAAGACAAGGTAACGAATGAACCTACCTGGGGAAAACAATTGTGATTTTGAGCAAACCTGACCCGCGAGCGAGTCAACGCAGCCCCGCGGGGCTCCGTCTTTCCGCTCTGAGGGGTAAAAAGAAACTAACGAACTTACTACCTGTGGTACAAGCAAAATGCCTCTGCCTCTTATCAGTGTGCTGATGATTATGATGATGGTGACATAAAATCCAACGTCTAGTTTTTCCTGTGAGTTGGAAGGTCAGATGGCAGTAAACTTGAACCATTTCAAATGTGTCGCCAATTTTGGAATTAGTTGCCATAACGAACCCCGGGCTTATTTAGGCTATGACCGGGAAGGTACAAAAAGTATAACGATATGATCAGTACCTACTTACTTGAAATTTTACTACGTCAGTGTTTTTTCCATGACGGCATATTCATTTCGTGTATAGTGAAGCACATTTTGCATTTAATGAAAGCATTTACTCGTATTATAAATACCATGGATGTGACAACGTGTAAAATTACCTACATTATGGCACAGAGTACGCTTTTCTAATTATGCACTAATTAAAACTCTTGATGAAAACATGTACCGCAATCTCATTTGCCTACACTGGTTGTCTGCGGGTCAGCGACTGAATCGCAAATACTTGCGTATATTTATCATAACTTTTTGCATTTTATTTCAACTGTCTTTACTTTAATTTTTCTTTTCACTATTTTAATTATTATTTGTTAGAGTTTAGTAGTAGTAAACACTTTATTGCACAAATCAATTACATAAAAGAAAAATCAACTTAGGTAATTTAAACATAGTTTATTGCTTGAAATAAAAATATCATTCGTTTATTCATGATTCAAGATGGCAATCAGACTGACGGCTACACTTTTGAAATAATACTCGCCATAAATCAGTAAAACCAAAAAACTGTCATTAGACCTACGCATGTTCCTAAGCTGAGCACACCAGTTGACTTTGCGAACGAAATAATTCACATCACGTACTGAATTCATAGAGATTGGCAAGCAGGGAGCAAATCAGTTGGTATATTTATCACACTTTTCGCATGTGTTAGAACTCCGAAACGTATATGTACATTGTAAAAAACGCGTGAATACCGTATTAGGTGAGCTAAGCCTCGAAAACACGAGTCTTGAGATAAAAGGATTTTACGTGTAATAGAAGCTAGGAATAGGTGCGTCAAGGTGGGCACTTCATTTGAGATAAATATTATGTTATATTTACTCTCATTGTCATAAAACGTGCTCATAGTTGTGTATATATGTATAGCGCTACGTAGGTAGTAGGTTGGAGTTTTCACTCAAAATGGTGCATTTAGGTTTTTGGCTCTAATTTGTAAAAGTTTGGGTGGTAGTATATTCTGCTCAAAATCATGAGCCCTTTGGATACTGTTAAAGAAAGAAATTCCCAATATTTTATTCTAATAGGTGAGGTTTTTTTTATAAATTTTGTATGGACCCGCACATAGTGGTAACTTAAAAAAATTATTGATTTAAACTTGTACGATTTTTACACATTATTATTGGTAAACGGGACTTAATCGCGTACAAAAATTAATCACCTGAGGTGTGCCCGACGTTTCGAATGTAACGCAACATCCGTGGTCACGAGCTGACTGGCTTCAGCGGGTATCAACATCTTCTAGCCGCACGGGTTTTCCGTACTACCCGCACTTGGTCTTTATTATTCACATTTACACAAGGGTTGTCACTCGCCCGACACACAACACTAACAACATCCGTTAATGTAATGGAAGAAGTATTTTGACGCTTGCACTTAAAAAATGGATTCTGAATTGGGGTTATGTTTACAAAATGACCCGGGCATGTTCTAAAACTACGAGAAGACCACCGAGGGATGGGCAGCAGCATCCCTGGAGTGCGGTGGTGATACTGCGATTGCCAACCCGCATGGCAAGCAGGGCGATTATGGAATATACTCCCCGTTAAGTTGGGGGAGGCCTGTGTCCAGCAATGGACGTCCTTCAACTGATGTGGTGGTGGTTGTGGTTAAAATATCCCAAAAAATATAACACATGAATCTAAGCCGAGAATTATTCGAATTAGGAGAAAAAGTAAAAAGTAGCCCAGCCTAACTAGCAAAATAATTTATACTTGGTATTAGGGTTGCTTGGATCCAAAGCTCAACACCCTGTAAAGTTTCCGACAGTAGTAGTCAGTAAAATGTTCTTCGGCAATTCTAAAATTACCAGGTAGTGAGTGAAGTTGGCTACAAATAAAGTCCTAAATGTTATTCGAATCGTACATTAGTAGGTACAGTGAACGCTTAGTTACAAAGAAAATAAGACAGCAGTTGCAAAAATATTTGTCGACAACTGCATTGTACAAATAAAATGCGACTTACTACTATAGTAAATAATAAATGATGTACCTTATAATTAAAAAAAAAATTGACACGGTGACTATAAAGGTAAATATAAATATAATCGTCAAAACTTAGTCTCGCTCGCTTGCTGGAGTAAGCTCGATGTGCTGTTGCTCTTCGCCTACGGTACGAGAACTATCTTGTGAAAATCGCCATGAAAATAACATTTTAGTGTCAAAACGGATCATTACTTCATAATAGTTAAACGTTTAAGTTTTAGATTAATATATTTTGTTTCGTTTCCCGAAAGAGCGGTCACAATATCACTTAGTTATGAAGCAAGCAGTAGTGAATATTAAGTAGAAAATAATTTATTCATACCAAACACATGTTCATAAATTAAAATTAAATATAGCTAAACTTGTAACTAAATTAAATGTATTTAATAGTAGAAAACAGCTTAACGTGAAAATTTTATTTTACTCGTAACATACAAACCACGAACAGATCTAGTGAGTGAGAAACGCTTTCCCCTCGGCTAAATTCGATATACTACTAGACTCGAAATGTTTCAATTATCGTTTTTTTTTATTAGGGGTCAATTTTCTTTACACAAATCGAACTAGTCCCATTGTAAGCTCATTAAGGCTTGTGTTATTGGTACTGGACGACGATATATTTAATAGATATATATTTAAATATACTTCAATATATAGAAAACATCCAAGTCTCAGGAACAAATGTATCTGCTCACTACAGAAACAAATGCGCTTACCGGGATTCGAACCCGGGACCTCTAGCTTCGGAGGCAGTGTCACTACCAACTAGGCTAAACAGGCCGACTTGTATTAAATGATTGAATAGTTAATGTCTGTTAATGTGAATCTTTATTAGTCATTTGAAATAATAACAGATATTAAATAATACGGTAAATGATTCACATTTCTTAAATTCGGGTCTAGTCGTATTCCGATTTAGCCGACGGGGAAGCATTATTCACTACATTTGTATTTATTGTTCTAAACAAATATATTCCACGACATTGTTAATGATATGCCAAAGTTTTAGATATTTGGTTATTTTATCGTGATTTTTGGTCGCTTCATTAAAAATTTACAAAAATCACCTTTCAACCTAACCGCGCGGAGAATCCGCTTTCCGCCTGGCCACGACATCAAGACACACGGCAGTGTGTCCAGCCAACATAAGGATCAATTCTGGGCCCATTTCTGTTTCTAGTTTATATTAATGATTTACCAAACCTTGTAAAAGATAAACATGATATAGTGCTATTCGCAGATGATACGTCGCTTATCTTCAAGGTAGGCCGCAAAGACAAAAACTTTGACGGTATTAATGAGGCACTAGGTACTGTTGTGAACTGGTTTACAGCAAATAATTTGCTTTTAAATTCCAAGAAAACAAAGTGTATCAAATTCACTATGCCTAATGTCAAGCAGGCAAACAATTCTAAGATCAAATTAAAGTCTGATGAAATGGAATTTGTAGATAGAACAGTGTTTTTAGGTGTCACCTTAGATTCAAAACTGCAATGGCATGCGCATATTGCCACTCTGGCTGGCAAACTTAGTTCTGCGGCCTATGCAGTAAGACGTATTAGACAGTTAACTGACGTTGAGACAGCCAGGCTGGTATATTACAGTTACTTTCATAGTGTTATGTCCTATGGAATCCTGTTGTGGGGAAAAGCGGCTGACATCCAGACCGTCTTCGTGCTACAGAAACGAGCTGTACGCTCCATCTACAAACTTAAGGCAAGAGAATCTCTCAGAGAAAAATTTAAGGAGGCAAATATTCTTACTGTGGCATGTCAATACATTCTTGAAAATATTTTGTATGTTCGAAAAAAATATTCAAGAATTCAAACTTAACAGTGATATCCACGACTACAATACTAGAAGTAAACACAAGATTGCAGTGAAGGCCAGTCGTCTCCGGAAGGTTAGCACGTCGTTTGTGGGGAACTGTATACGATTTTATAATAAAATACCCATCGATATAGTTAATTTTCCATTCAGTAAATTTAAGTCTCATATTAAACGTTATTTGTTAAGCCAGGCCTATTATACTGTCAACGATTTCTTAAATGACAAAAATGCTTTTAAGCCAGTGATAGTTAAATCCTGTTAGTTTTAGTATACATATGCTTCACTTAGCATATTTCCTTGTACAAATAGCTCTGTCGTTGCATTTTATGAAACATGATGCTGTTTCTCGCCGAAGAGTCATTTTAATCTTTGATATTATTAATGCCCGGCAGCCTGAATATGTCATGCTCGCTTAAAGGGCTTTGCTTACGGCGGCGTCGTTGATCGGGTCGCCACCTTCCCTAACAGATGGTCGAGGGAGGCGATGGCTGAGATACGCGTCATACTCGTGATCGGGTGCTGTTTGTGGAGTCCGGTCTGTTCATGCTTGCAAGGGCAAAGTAAATACCTTAATACTAGTGTTATTTTATTGTATGTAGATTGACGAGAGACATAATCCTGTTCTGGATTAGTTTTATTGTTATTGACGCTTAGAGACCTTATACATCTCTAACAATATTAAGTTTACTTATTTTAATTTTAGCGCTTAGAGATCATTTACATCTCTAAGGACTTTTAAATAATTGTTATTAATCGTATTTGGACGCTCAGAGACCATATACATCTCTGAGATATTAAATTAATTTTATGTACTTTTTGTTTATTCGGACAGATCGTATTCAATACGTCCTTAATATTTGTAAATTTATTTTTATATAATTGTTAATCAGTATATTTTTTAATCATTATTATTAAGTAAGATTGTCAGTTTTTTTTTATTGTATAAATTCACTCTTTGACTTGTAAAAGTGCCCTTGTGGCCTATTTGCAGAATAAATATTTGATTGATTGATTGATTTGTTATTTTACACGAGCCGTTTGGAGCCACTTTTGACCCCTCAATAACTCCAAATCTATTAAACATAAAAAAAATACTTCTAAAAAACTGCCAAGTTAAAGCTCAAAATGCATTAAACCGCAATAAATTAGTTTTACTGTAAACAATCTAGTGCCACACGTGGCACCTTTTCAGATAATCTACGGAACTTGGCACCCATTTACATCACAATTCTTTTGTCGGTGAAAACGACAACCACGCCTCGCATATTGAACTTGGCTGCCATTTTCACATTTATGTTTTTGATGGGATATCAAGAATACATGAAGCATTCTGAAAATTTTAATTAAATAGTAGGTACACCAGAATGAGTGTATTATGACACATGCTTCATCTTGTGATGAAGATGCTTCAACAGCCATATAGGGGCGTATTTAAAGTATCGGTTATAAAAAATCCGCATTGTCGCGGCGCGAATAGTTTAAAATATTTTGTTCCTCGATTTACCGCCCCATACCAGCCGCCTGTTTCGCTGTTCATATCACTGAGTTATGGCATCCCTCTTATTAGCCCATACCCATGTTTCCATCGCGAGTCGCGCCGCGCATCGCTGCCGCTGTTCGCTCGGCTAGATACGGGCGCGATTTCGCCTTCATTCATCTCTATGCTCTCATCACGCCGCCGCCGCTAGTCGCCCAATGTCGTGATCAGGCCGTTATGCGACTTCCTGACTTCTCCATTACTATACCAGAAAGCTGTCAGCCGTCAGTGTTAATAGTCAATTGAGTTAGTATCGTTTCATTGCTGCGCGCCAACATTTAAATGATTGTTACCTGAGTGGCGCATGATGCGTGGAAACAGATCAATACGAATGTAGTATAGCCCAGCTTCCGCGCATTATATGTATAAGCTCAGATCATAGAAAGAAGGAGATATGGCACAGGGGCGTGGCGCGTGTCGCCTCGATAAGGTCAGTAAACCATATCGGCGCGCACCGCTCTTAGCGCTGACTCATTTTTTTCGAAATAACGGTCTGTAGCGTGTTTATTTGTAAAAATCGGTAAACTAAACAAAAATACAAAATACGTGGAATAACATAGCACTCCTAAATGCTTTTTTATAATAGTATTTCTATTATTAATGTATTTTTAAAGTTCCTTAATTCACTTTGCAAAATTCACCCCAAAAGCTTCAACCTGCCAGCGCAAACACCTTACGCAGCTTCGAGCGCGCGGGATAAGGTAGTGGCAGTATCTGTATGCATGCAATATTATCGATAATTGATCGACGTTATTACGAATGGCTTTCATTACATTTTCTTTTTAAATATAGTTATTTGCATAACTGAATATCACATTAAAATATAAAAAAGTCTACAGATCGACTATGAATGATGTTGCCATGAAATATTTAAAATAAATTGATTAACGGTCACCGAACTATTATTTAGGTACATCACACATCATAGGTTTGTATAATATAAAAATAGACGAACCTCCAATTCAATAAATACGAACCGTAGGTTCGTTGGACTCGTAATTTTTATTAAAATTAATAAATTGTATTTCTGTAATAAACAGTATTTTGATTCACCCTTAAACGAAGTTTATCGTTTTAAAGGTAAAATTCTCATCTCATGATTTTATCGATAAATGCAAAAATGGATGCATGTGCCCATCCCTAACGAGTTCACCGACGCTGTTGTTTACGTGTACGAGTGTATTCCTACAGTTGCTTTTCGTAGTGAGAGTACCAATTAGAGGATTAGAATGCTAGTAGACAACTGGACGGATGTGTGCGGAAACCCAATATTTACAATATTGTGCAACTAGTGGAAACGCACACATCTTTCAAAGTGGCGACAGCAGTACCGGACTAATTTCGCGGTTAGGGCATATCTCTTTCTTTCTATGATCTGAGTGTATAAGTAATGCGCAAATGTAATTGATAGTTTCCCGCCCTGAGAGGAAATTTTTGCAGCATCGGTAAGCATGTCTTTAGTTCTTTGACTCGTGACGAACAACAAAAAATACCATATTCCGATCGCCCTCCGCCAAGTCAGTAAGGCGTGTACGTATTCGTCCGCTGCATATAACCGGTAGGCATATACGTTGCCGGTGCGTCGCAGTGGAATGCTATTTGCGATCCCGCGCCGCCCCACTAAAGGCGTAGCCGGTAATCGTCGGGTTTTTAGGCAGTAGTACGGTCTACCCAGCGTGTCTATGATGGTTGCCATTTTATCACTTATCGTCGTGGATAAGACATTCGTCACGTTCTGAGAAGTATGCGAGTGCGAGAGTGGCGGGCGTCTTATCCACGACGATAAGTGATAAAATGGCAACCATCATAGGCCCGCAGATATACCGTCATAGCCACACCCAGGCCTTTACAAATACAAATACTTTATTAATAACACCGGGTGCGATACGTAAATGTTATTCCCAGTGTAAAAAAGCATGTAGTATTGCTAAGCCGCAATTCATCATCATCAACAGCCTGTGTATATAAGTCCTACAGCTGGACATAGGCCTCCTACATGAATGAGTCGCGATCAGAGTCGACGCGTTAAAATGAGATATGTCACAGTCATAGAGATATCCCCACATTTATCTCTCTGCCTCTCTTTATAAGACTGGCACATTCATAAAATAAAAAATCGGATAATTGCGAGTATAACTTGCGTGGACAGGGTGTCATATTACTCTAAATAATATTATACTGTTTTCGTTTTCCTGTAGCCTATATATAAAATAAACACTTGGCTATATTTTTTCAAAAATTTAAGGCTACTAGTTTCTTTACTAGGGGAATGGTCAATTTTCACCTAGTTTGGCCTTAGGGCCACAGACTTACATCTATAGGTATGTGTACCAAATTTCAGCTGAATGGTCTGCGGAGAAAATTGGCTGTGACAGACGGACAGACGTACAGCCCGACAAACGCACGAGAGATCCAATAAAGTTCCTATTTTTTTTCTTTTTGAGGTGTGGTACCCTAAAAAGGGAACGTAGGGTCACGTGACACGTCACATTTTGAATTGCATCTGTGATATAAAAATAACCCAACCTTTATGCCTCTGTCTAAAAAATCAGAATCAGTCAAATTTCGCAAATTGAATACCGGACCCTGCTCTGTTAGAGTGATGTTTCTGTAACGAACCCCTACAGTGTAAGCTATCACATACGTATCTATTATTACAATTTGAATAAATAAAACCCTTGTTGTTTCCTAAAAGTGACACATTACCTACATCAATCTGTAACTCGTAATGGTCTCGAATAAGGGCCGTCATTCACGGTCCAACTGGCCCAAACATGACACTACAAAATTAGCCGAATAGTTGACCAAATAATGAACCAGTACTATGTCTTCAGGAACGTAGTCGGTTTGTGGATCACGTTTAGCCTGCGAGTGTATCTGATAACTTTGTCCGGTAACGAGTACGTCACATTGGATCAAGTTAAATTAATGATGCTGAACAATATAGGCCACGGTGGAATAAGATTTGGAATATTACTTATGACCATATTGTATTGCATTATTTTTTGTAGTACTCGGAACGTTTTTTATTTATTAAAGTGTTTTATTTATCTTTATCGTCGCCTGGTACCCTTTGCTTTGTATACTTATAAATGATAATACAGTTTTGTTTAAGTGTAATAGTAGAAAATAAAACAGTTTACTCTCTTGGTTTAACTCCGTGTTCAAATCTTTGTCCGATGATTTGACGGCTGGTGGTTCAACTAAGCAGGAACGCGATGTTACTCAGCAGTATTTCGCACAAACACTATTTATTGTTGTTTGGCACTGTTACACGTAATCAATATATGAAAGACGAGCTATTACTTTAGATTAAATAATTTAAATAAATAATTCGTATCAGCTGATACAAATTTAATGTTGACAGTTCGACGACCACAGAGTACATATATAGTTTGGGACTAGGTCGATTTGTGTAAGGTTGTCCCTCAGAACATAAAAAAGGGAGAAGTGCCCTTCTGCTTCCTTTCAACGAAAACCAATGTCTCCAGTTTTCTCCCACCAAGTCCACACACACACACATTGAACCGTGTAAAAACAAAACCTCGGGTGGTGCCGCCGAGTTTACGACATCATGCAAACAAGCGCTGCGATTGGCTTTACGCACCCCTCAAAACAGGCAATGAACACTAGAGGGAGACAAACGTTAAATGATGTTTTATCGACATCGATCTTTAAATTATTATGTTGAGATATTGATGACTATTGAAATAGCCAGTTTAGATGGTGTTCATATAATCACTAAAGTTGTATAACATAGTAAAGCATTATAGCGGTACATATATAAAAAAAAAACACGAATACGAACTGAGAACAGTGAGAACCTTCTTTCTTTTATCGATGTCGGTTAATAAGATCAAGTTGGAAGTTGGTCTGCAGTCTTTCGGAACAAAGTTATGTTTATTAAATATTGATTTGTGAATTTACCTTTGATATGAAATTACTAGGAGGATAGGAGGGTAGGCAATAAAACAAGTACACATCATCTTACATTATTTTTAATTTTATATCAAGTAAAGTGCATATTTTGACCTGAATTTTAAGTTAAACTAATGATACTTTGATATTAACTACCTACCAGCAGTTATCTTCACTAATTTCACTTTTTTCACTGAAGTGACACTTTAAGTACTGTGTTCCCTCACTTTCACCAAGAAATCACTATGGAGTCTGTTAAGCAGTCCATTGTGGAGATGGCGGAGATCTTCAACACAAAGATGGCAGAGTTCCAAGGCCAGATTGACAAGGCGGGCCGGGGTAATCCCACAGTGTCGTCTGTGGCTGCAGATTTTGAGGCTTTCCGAGCGTTCATATTGAAAGCCGTAGAGGGCCTGCAGGCACAGATGGAGTTCCTAGGTCAACAGATGGACAGTCTGGAGATGAGATCTCGACGCAAGATCCTGCTGTTCCATGGCGTGCCTGAATCTGGATGAGAGGAATCCACTGCACGGATTGTGGATTTGCTGAAGTCTCATCTTAGGAGCGACCTTACTGCAGATAACATATCTCGGAGTCATCGTATGGGCCGGCCTCGGAGCAATCAAACCAGATGCATTCTAGTCAAATTTCGTGACTTGTCAGATCGCAATGCTGTCTGGTTTGCAAAAACTGCATTTAAGGGGTCAGGCATAATCGTCTCCGAGTTCCTGACCAAGTCGCGGCACGATATTTTCATGGAGGCCAGGGAGCGGTTTGGAGTCCGGCGCTGCTACACGCGAGATGGCAACGTGTTCGTCCCGGTCGGGGACGGTGGGCGTCGCAGTGTGACCACTCGTGCTGACCTCGATCGGATCCAAGACGCGCCGTCATCTCAACCTGGGGCTGCAGCTGCTGCGGGTACTGAAGGTGCGGCAGGGCCGTCTACTAGTCAGCTGCCCAAGAAAGTAAAGCCCCCGAAACGGCAGGCAGCAATCAAGCCGCGTGCTTCATAACTTGATATTTATGAATTTTTGTATGTACTGTGTGTTGTACTATCTTTGTGTCTACAATTTCTGAACTTCTGCTTTTTGCCGTGTTATATCTGTTGCGCAATTTAGTTTTACCCTTCATTTTATATTTCTTACTCTTGTTTTGCTTTGTTTTGTTACTTGTTAATTTTGTCAATTGTCACATACTATACTGTCACTGTCACTGAATGACATATCATATAAGTGACGTAACCGGTCTCAGTGTTGCAACTTTTGAAAATTGCGTTTCGTTATTTTTCGTAGTACTGACTGCTGGCGGGTAGCCGGATAGTAATTTTGAGTACTTAATATTAATAAATATCTAACTCAATTTTATTGTTATTGTATTTATTTTATTATATTATATTTGTTTCGTATTTTAAAAGGCTATGTCAATGTGTGATGATCTTAGTGATCAAAGTGACTTCGTTTCCGTTTCATCTGATGATAGTTTTTACAGTCTCCCTCCTTCTCTTAATGACGAACTTAACCAACAACTCTCTGACTTTCCAAAAAACTTTAATATCGCTCATATCAACGGGCAGAGTATTCCGGCCCACTTTAATGATTTTTTATTAACTTTTGAACAGTGTAATATTCATGCCATTCTAATTTCAGAGACCTGGCTCAAACCCTGACTACCTTCAACCTCCTACTCTTTGCCTGGTTTTTGTCTGGTCCGGAATGACCGTACTAGTAGAGGAGGTGGTGGTGTTGCGATATATCTCCGTTCTCACATCCCGTATTCCATCTTAGACATGTCAGCTCAATCTTCTTCTTCAGACACCGCAGAGTATTCATTTCTCGAGTTGAACTTATCTCACACTAAAATTCTTCTTGGTGTTTTTTATTCACTCTCTTGTAACACTTTCAAGTCTAGTTTTCATCTAGTAAGGTTGGCAGGTTTGCATTTGTCAGTTTGTCACATAAAGCGGTGTTTATCCGAGATATATCTACTAGCTACTGATGCTAGTAACCTCTTAGTAAGTCTAAAAGTTAGTTCAAGTTCTAGCAATGTTCCACAATACCTTAAAATGAGTTGCGAGACTCGTGTCAGCTTCACCATGCAAATTCATCCTGAAGGCAGATTTTCCTTTTGGTAGTATTCCATTCGGTTTTTATTTCCACTAAACTCAATCTGAACGTCCATATTCACTATTCACAGGCAAAGAATTCAATCTAAAACTATTAATTTAAGATGAAAACAAATCTCACATATTTGTTTACAAGTTTTTTCACCTTTTGACAGCTAATGAACGTTTAGTTCACTGACAAGTGAGTCAATCTCCTGTCGTCCTGTAGTTTGTAATCTCAAAACCTTCGTGTCATTTAAAATTTATTTCTTGACTGAACGGATATCCAGTAGAATCTCACACAAATAGCCTTTAAACGTAATTTCGGCGTTCCCAATAATAATTATCTTTAATCTGTAGGTTTCCACGTATAACTAAACGCACCCACTCATTCGAGCCATGGTTTTTTCTGCTGGGTTATTGATATTAATTTCGTTGGTTGTATGTCTGAAAATCTATTTGGTTGTATTTTCTTTTAGAAATTATGAAATAAGTAATGCTACTCAAGTCTTCATCGCCGTAAGGGTTTCCTTATATTTAATTTCTGCATATTACTTTGCATTCCCAAATATCATGGTGTTGCCAGTGGAAAATATTGTAGGAGGTTTCTAGAAACGCGGTTTCGTGGATTTTCGCCGGGAGTCAGTTATCACGCAAGATGTGAGCTTTCCATCTACAGTTTAACTGGTTCTCCAATCGCTTTGGGTGAGATATTTAGTCTGATTTTGGTCTATATTCATCTGTTCTATAGCCAATATTTAACGCCCGTGTTTTTATTTTAGCCTGGGGCCAAATTTGCTTAACTTAGATGCCTTCCAACATCCCATGATGTAATTTTAGAGTTATGGTAAGATATCTGGAGCTATCTCTTCTTATCCAACGCTATTATGGAATGATTCTTTGATTTGTGTTGCTAATCTGGGTCGTATTGATTTTCAGCATGACCGCCATGATCGCTCACTTTTAAAAACCTAACCTCAATTTCGCAACCCCATGTGGGCTACCTAATTAAAAACCCAGCTAAAACTGGTAAGTGTACAGCTTTATCACACCTTTAATACTCTTATGAAAATAAAGATAAAATAATGTTTTCAAGAATTAAACTCCAAGCCGCTAATTTGATGAAACTTTGTTTCAGTGTTTTTTTTTTTACTATGTAACTTTATGCTAATACGGATGTATTCTCTCCATGCCTACTTAAATTGAAAGCTAAGAAACGGCCGACTTCCACGTGAGGAGAGGAGACATACTACCCTGAATCTACTAATTTCAGGTACTCGTTGAGGTGTACCTCCGGGTTACTCTGCCTTATTCCATGCAGCTAAGTGTGTTACCACAGTGGGACGTATGTACTCTTTTTTACTTTACTCTAGTGAAATAGTGTCTGTGAAAAGTGTCGGTATACTCAAAATTAATAGATACTTTTTACTAAAATAGTGACAAGAACCCTCCGGTTAACGTGACTCATAAATGTGTGGGTATTATACAAACATTCAACTAGAAAGTACTATCAAATAGCCTCAAGCTGTCTTAGCCATTGTCGGAAAGGATTGTTCCTAATTTTAAGTCATTCATAGTAATATAAGAACTTAACCCGCTGAATGGTCACTGCTTTTCACTTGTATAACTTTACTTATCAAATGGAAAGCAACCCATATTAATTTAGTATATAATCATTCAAGTTGCGGTATACTGTAATAATGAGCGTCAGCGACTGATGTGTATACCCATATATTTTTTCATAAAAGAAAATAAACTTTAGTATAATATCATACAGTGTTTCATTTAATTACATCATTCGTTTGACGGAGGATTATCTGGCGCCCTTTGGTAAATAAATCTCGATAAGCCTCTGCTCCAAGTTGGCCAGTACCTACCCCTGAGGTCCGTGCTCATTTTTCTGTGTGACTCCCCCGTCTCATCGTGGTGGAGAATCATTACAAGTGGCGTTGCCCAACGTTTGGCCTTGGAGAATGATGTACTTAAATGCTCTTGAATAGGTATTACTTTAATTTATAGATTATAATAAGCGGTCATGCATACTCATTAGGTTAAGTCTACTTTCTTATTGTTAAACAAGTGTAAACAAACTTACATATAAAACACAAACTATATTAAGCGACAAACGTTTAAACATGAAACTTTCTACATACTGATGCTAAAAAAAAAATTCTTAATGTTTTATTAAGCTAAGAAACTTAAAAAACATTGAAACCTTATTACCATTGAGTGTTAATTACCTATACTTAAGATTTAAACGAAGTTCATTCGCTGGATTTGTAAAGCTGGTTTGGAATTTAAACAAAGTGAAAACATTATACGCTTATAAACATTGAAATACTTGGTTCATGTTCATAGTAACTACATATTTTCTCTTGCTTCTACGTTTATTATTCTGACAACATAACAATGGATTTCATAACAGCTGGTTGTAAGCTGGTGCACTTGCACAAAGAGGAAATTGCACACGAGCTGTCTATACGCAAACTTCCTGTTAATCCTCTTTCTAGGTGAACTAGTCTCTGTCAGGCACTCAAACAAACTGCAAAACTTGCTCGTGAAGGTAGTCTTTTGATGACTAATCTTGTTCAAAGCGACATTAACAAGGAACTGGAAATTTGCCAACGCAAAGCGGAGGAGATCGAGGCGGAACTTCAGGAAGAACTTTCAGCTGCTGCCGTGGATCGTTTGCTATCGCGTTGCCGCTACTTGTTATGCCGACTTAACCGCCTGGGAGATGAATCTGAGGAAGTCCGTTTGTTAAAAGACGTAATCAAGTCCATGTTGTCTAGAATTCAAGAAAATAATTCTTCACCGTCTGATTCGGATGACGATCAGAGCTTGTCCCATGATAAACCTAGTGTAGTCAGAGAAGAAATCTATAAACCAGAGAAGACTTTCAATATAAACTCTCTCAATTTGAAATTTAAAGGTGACACCTGCGTGCGCTTGTTCCTCTCGCGGTTGGAAGAACTTCGTGTGGCTAGGAATATTTCCGAAGCACGAATCTTTCGTGGATTTCCAGAGATATTAGAAGGACCTGCGTTGTCATGGTTCCGGTCCAACCGATCTATGTTCAGTTCATATAACGAGGTCATTAAGGCTCTCAAAGAGGATTTTGATATACCGGATCTTGATCACCAGCTCCTAAACGAGATTCGATCTAGGACTCAAGCGAAGACAGAAACTATCGTGTTTTATGTCTCAAGTGTATTAGGAATGTTTGAGCGTTTAAACAAGGACATACCGGAGTCGGAAAAGTTAGACATACTCAGTCGAAATATTCGCCCCGAATATTCTAGGGATCTTGCTCTACATGAGGTTAAGACGATAGAACAGCTTAAAGGTTTATGCAAGCGTATCGAACTAGCACAAGTTAAAGCTAAACAATTCCGTGAACCGACTACTTCTGGACATGGAGAGTCTACCTCTGCTCCTCAAGCAAGCAACTCTTACACTCGTCCTAGATATCCAATAAGAAACCCGGATAAGTCAGCATTCACTACTAAAAACTATATAGCTTCCGTAGCACCGAATACTAAACGGTCATGTTTCCGCTGCGGCCTGACAAACCATCCAACTGGATTATGCAAAAAATCTAGAGAAATCGTATGTTTCAAATGTGGGGAAAAGGGAGTACGAACTCCTGAATGTCCTAACTGCACGCCAAATTCAAAAAACTAATAAACTCTGTCTTTTCTAATAAAACACCTACTTTATCCTCTGCTCCCTCGCCATCAGAAAAGACACTGTATTTTAATCCACCAAAGGGAGACAATAGACTTTACTTACCTTTAGATATACTTGGTCTAAAAGTAAAGGCTCTTTTAGATAGTGGAGCCTGTTCTTCATTTCTTGGATCTGATAGCCATCTTATCTTAACCTCTGTTGGAATACCAATCCAGACTCATAAAATACCATTTAAAATCCGAGTAGCCAACGGACAACAACTGTTGTGCTCCGAATATATGACCGTGCCTGTTAACTTTAATGATTCTGTGCAGCTCATACACTTTAATATTCAACCTAATATTACTACACCTATTATTCTGGGATTGGATTTCTGGAAGGCTTTTAAACTTCTTCCCGAGACTATAACTAATTCATCTAACGACGAAAATTTGAACAGTATCTCTAACACACCTGTAGAAAATGGTTTAACTAACTTGGAATCACTAACTTCAGAACAAAAAACTCGATTAGATAAGGTGAAGTCTACTTATGATCAAATAGATACAGACAAAGTGGGGTTAGGCAAGACCCACCTGATCGAGCATGTAATTAATACAGGAGAGGCTACGCCAATAAAGCAAAAATACTATCGGTTAAGTCCTGATAGACAGGCGGCGTTAGAAAAAGAAGTGGATCGCATGTTAAAGGAGGGGATAATTGAACCATCATACTCACCATGGAACTCGCCTGTAGTTATGGTGGAAAAACCTAACGGTTCCATGCGGCTTTGCTTAGATAGCAGAAAACTAAATTCGGTCTCCAAAGCTGATGCGTATCCGTTACCGTACGTTAACTATATCCTCGATAACCTGCGGGATGCTAAATATCTCACTTCCCTGGACTTAAGTGCAGCTTACCACCAGATACCTCTCAGTGCTGAGTCAAAAGAAAAAACTGGGTTCACTGTGGCCGGCCGCGGTTTATATCATTATAACCGGATGTGTTTCGGATTGGTAGGGGCCAGTGCCACCATGCAACGTCTAATGGACAACCTTTTCACAGCTGAATTCGATAACAAAGTGTTTTGTTACATTGATGACATCATCATCTGTACTTCAGATTTTGACGAGCACTTACGTCTACTTGAGGCGGTGCTTAAGAAACTTAAAGACGCTAACTTAACTATCAATATGCAAAAATCTTTATTCTGTCGCAACGAACTCAAATACTTGGGATATATTGTGGATAGGTATGGCTTGCGTACCGATCCTGCCAAAATAGATGTAATATTGAACTTTCCAGTACCTTTAGATGCCAAGGGTATCAAACGCTTTCTCGGAATGTGCGGATGGTATCAGCGTTTCATTAACATTTTTTCCAAAATTTACCAGTAAAAAAGTAAAATTCACTTGGTCGGATGAAGCCAATGCATCTTTTGAATTACTTAAATCAGCTTTAATTTCTGCTCCCATTCTTAAATGCCCTAACTTCCAGGAGCCATTCTATCTACACACAGACGCGTCTTCATATGCTATTGGTGCTGTTCTGACTCAAAAATATGACGGAGTTGACCATCCAGTTGCTTATTGCAGCCGCAAGCTTAACAAAGCTGAAACCAACTACTCCGCTACCGAACGAGAATTGTTGAGTGTGATATACGCTTTAGAGCAATACAGGGCATATGTAGAAGGTATGAAATGCTACATTATCACCGACCATGCGTCCTTAAAATGGTTCACTAACCTTAAAAATCCTTCCGGTCGTCTAAACCGATGGGCATGTAGATTGAGTCAGTTCACTTTTGAACTAATCCATCGTAAAGGAAAAGAACATATAATACCGGATTGTTTATCCCGTATCCAGGTCAATGCAATAGATATCTCTACTCAAGATCCTTGGTATTTGGACATATACAAAAAGGTCTCTGAAAAGCCTTCACTGTTCCCTAACTTTAAAATTGAACAAGATAAGCTTTATCGTTACTCAAAGAACAAATATCGCCTGACAGTCCAATTTGACTGGAAGTTGGTAGTTCCCTTTGAGAAACGAAAAGATATTCTATTCAAATACCATGATGATGTCTCTGCTGGACACTTTGGGGTGGCTAAATCCATTCTAAAATTGCAAATTTTTACTATTGGCCTACACTGTTTCAAGATGTAAAAGAATATGTAGGGTCTTGCGAAACGTGTAAGACCTACAAACCAGTAAACTTAGCTCGTCCAGGTTTAATGGGTAAACCCCGACGTATATCGTCACCTGGCGAAGCCATCTCGTGTGACATACTCGGTCCTTTCCCTCATTCTTATTTAAGGAATCAGTACTTATTTGTGGTAACTGATTATTTCAGCAAATATGTCACTTTATTTCCTCTGCGTAATATAACCGCGAAAGCCATAGTTAAATGTATGGAAAAAGGGATATTTCTTGTCCATGGTGTGCCGAAATATATATACTGTGACAACGGTGCTCAATTCACTTCAAAAGACTTTAGAGACCTAGTGACTAAATACTCTGTTCCTCATCTCTTTTATAACCCTAGGTATCATCCTCAGACCTGTGCTACTGAGAGAGTAAATCGGGAGTTGGTGAGAACGATAGCCTCGTACGTGCGTTCGGACCACCGAACATGGGATAAACATGTGGCCGAAATACAGTGCGCTTTAAATACTGCTACCCACGAAGGCACCAAACATACTCCTTATTTCCTAACACATGGCCGTGAGATGGTCCTAGAAGGTTCTTTATATAATGACGAAGGTCCCATAGATCAAAACGCACTCGATCTCGATACTAGTTTCGCTTTTTCAGAAAATCTTACAGAGCTGAAAACTGTTTTTCAAAAAGTGCGCAACTCGTTGCTCGTTTCTCATGAACGTAATGCTCGATATTACAATATGAGAAAACGCCACGTAGAACTGGTCGAAGGCCAAATAGTCTATAAAAAGTGTTTCCATTTGTCTAATGCAGCAAAGAATTTTTCCGCTAAATTAGCACCGCGTTATGTTAAATGCGTGATATTTAAAAAACTGGGACCGTTGGTCTATACATTAAAATCGCTGGATGGCAAAATCTTAGGAAATTTCCATATTAAGGATATTGTCTGTCCAGGGGAAGTCGCTGATTCCTCATGACGTGTCACGTTTCCTCCACTTCTCAGTGGTGAAATTTAATTAATTACTATCATCTTCATAGAGTGAAGCCTAGCACCTTTGCTAGTCTTCCTCAAACCGTTAAAACTTTTATTCTTACAGACTATTATTTAAGGCATTTTCTAAAGTGTCTGTAATTCCTCATAAACTTGTGGACAGTAGCGATCGGACTGACCCTGTTTATTCCATTCGTCCTTATAAAGACAAATGTACTTTTAACTCTAACATATTTGGAAATCATTTGATAAAGGTATTTTATCAGCTGGAAAGCATATGATTTTCCATTTTAACTTCATATAACAACTCTTCCTAAAAGTGAAAACCTTTACATCTCAGTAAGAGTTGACACTATTAAAAGGATTTTTTTTTGCTGAAAGAAGGATATACCGTAAACCTGTCTTCCAGTCAACCCTTTAATTTTGTCGAGATCTAGATGCGGTGAAATACTAAATTAATTAGTTTTTCCTCGTACTACCTCGGTTGTAAATAGAACGGCTCTCTTTAATAAAGTAAAAGTCTCCTGCCGGAATTAGTTAGTTTACGAATAGTTTTGTTTAGTATAACAGATAGCTATCGAAATAGTTATATTATAAAGGTCGACCATATGTAGTTAAGAATCCAATAGTTTTAGAGAGCTCTCGCCTAGTTTAAGCCGTACTATAGAACATTATTCCACAAAGTGCGGGAATAATATGTTTAGTATGCATTTCGTTTTTAGTTATTAATGACGGGTATGCGTTGTTAGGAGTAGATCTAAACGTTTCCACTCCTGTTGCTCTAGTTTTAATTGGAAATCTGCTGGAGATTTCTGATACCGACCAATCTTTGGCATTTGATAGTTCTTTTTTTTGTTAAAAAAAAAAAAAAAAATTAAAAAAAAAAAGTTTTTTTTTATTTTTTTTTTAACCCAACTAAAGATGAACTGTAACACTTTCAAGTCTAGTTTTCATCTAGTAAGGTTGGCAGGTTTGCATTTGTCAGTTTGTCACATAAAGCGGTGTTTATCCGAGATATATCTACTAGCTACTGATGTTAGTAACCTCTTAGTAAGTCTAAAAGTTAGTTCAAGTTCTAGCAATGTTCCACAATACCTTAAAATGAGTTGCGAGACTCGTGTCAGTTTCACCATGCAAATTCATCCTGAAGGCAGATTTTCCTTTTGGTAGTATTCCATTCGGTTTTCATTTCCACTAAACTCAATCTGGACGTCCATATTCACTATTCACAGGCAAAGAATTCAATCTAAAACTATTAATTTAAGATGAAAACAAATCTCACATATTTGTTTACAAGTTTTTTCACCTTTTGACAGCTAATGAACGTTTAGTTCACTGATAAGTGAGTCAATCTCCTGTCGTCCTGTAGTTTGTAATCTCAAAACCTTCGTGTCATTTAAAATTTATTTCTTGACTGAACGGATATCCAGTAGAATCTCACACAAATAGCCTTTAAACGTAATTTCGGCGTTCCCAATAATAATTATCTTTAATCTGTAGGTTTCCACGTATAACTAAACGCACCCACTCATTCGAGCCATGGTTTTTTCTGCTGGGTTATTGATATTAATTTCGTTGGTTGTATGTCTGAAAATCTATTTGGTTGTATTTTCTTTTAGAAATTATGAAATAAGTAATGCTACTCAAGTCTTCATCGCCGTAAGGGTTTCCTTATATTTAATTTCTGCATATTACTTTGCATTCCCAAATATCATGGTGTTGCCAGTGGAAAATATTGTAGGAGGTTTCTAGAAACGCGGTTTCGTGGATTTTCGCCGGGAGTCAGTTATCACGCAAGATGTGAGCTTTCCATCTACAGTTTAACTGGTTCTCCAATCGCTTTGGGTGAGATATTTAGTCTGATTTTGGTCTATATTCATCTGTTCTATAGCCAATATTTAACGCCCGTGTTTTTATTTTAGCCTGGGGCCAAATTTGCTTAACTTAGATGCCTTCCAACATCCCATGATGTAATTTTAGAGTTATGGTAAGATATCTGGAGCTATCTCTTCTTATCCAACGCTATTATGGAATGATTCTTTGATTTGTGTTGCTAATCTGGGTCGTATTGATTTTCAGCATGACCGCCATGATCGCTCACTTTTAAAAACCTAACCTCAATTTCGCAACCCCATGTGGGCTACCTAATTAAAAACCCAGCTAAAACTGGTAAGTGTACAGCTTTATCACACCTTTAATACTCTTATGAAAATAAAGATAAAATAATGTTTTCAAGAATTAAACTCCAAGCCGCTAATTTGATGAAACTTTGTTTCAGTGTTTTTTTTTTTACTATGTAACTTTATGCTAATACGGATGTATTCTCTCCATGCCTACTTAAATTGAAAGCTAAGAAACGGCCGACTTCCACGTGAGGAGAGGAGACATACTACCCTGAATCTACTAATTTCAAGTACTCGTTGAGGTGTACCTCCGGGTTACTCTGCCTTATTCCATGCAGCTAAGTGTGTTACCACAGTGGGACGTATGTACTCTTTTTTACTTTAGTGAAATAGTGTCTGTGAAAAGTGTCGGTATACTCAAAATTAATAGATACTTTTTACTAAAATAGTGACAAGAACCCTCCGGTTAACGTGACTCATAAATGTGTGGGTATTATACAAACATTCAACTAGAAAGTACTATCAAATAGCCTCAAGCTGTCTTAGCCATTGTCGGAAAGGATTGTTCCTAATTTTAAGTCATTCATAGTAATATAAGAACTTAACCCGCTGAATGGTCACTGCTTTTCACTTGTATAACTTTACTTATCAAATGGAAAGCAACCCATATTAATTTAGTATATAATCATTCAAGTCGCGGTATACTGTAATAATGAGCGTCAGCGACTGATGTGTATACCCATATATTTTTTCATAAAAGAAAATAAACTTTAGTATAATATCATACAGTGTTTCATTTAATTACATCATTCGTTTGACGGAGGTTTATCTGGCGCCCTTTGGTAAATAAATCTCGATAAGCCTCTGCTCCAAGTTGGCCAGTACCTACCCCTGAGGTCAGTGCTCATTTTTCTGTGTGACTCCCCCGTCTCATCGTGGTGGAGAATCATTACACTCTCTTAATGTAAACTACTTCGCTTCCTTTGAAAAACTTCTCGAAGACCTTATGCCTTCTTACGATCACCATATTATAATGGGTGATTTTAATACTTGCCTCCTTAAGAATGACTCTCGCTGTAAATCACTTCAGGCGCTCGTTAAGGCCTGTAATTTGAATATTTTACCTTCAGATCCCACAAACTACTTCCCTAACTGTTCTCCATCACTCCTTGATCTCTCTCTCGTCTCATCAACTGGTCATGTTGCAAAATATTCTCAATACTCTGCGGATGCTTTTTCTTATCATCGCCTGTTGTTTTTATCTTATAAAATTCGGCCTCCCAAGGCTAAGCCTAAAACTCTCCTTCAGCGCAATTTTAGTCGGTTGAATGTTGACAAGCTTCGCGAAGATGCCGTGAATATCGATTGGGAACCAATTCTGGTGGCTCGTACCGTAGATGAGAAAGTATCTCTTTTTAACACCGCTTTGTCTAATCTCTTTGATATCCATGCTCCGGTGCGCCCAATTAGGGTAAAGCATCTACCTGCACCCTGGCTCACTAAAGAGATTAGGGCACTCATAGATAGGAAGAACCTGGCTAAATCCAGATACAAGGGGAATCCGTCTGATAAAAACAAAGCCAAGTTCCATGCGCTGCGAAATCGCTGCAGTACTGTATGCCGTGATGCTCAGAGGCGTCACATCCACTCGGCTGTGGTAAACGGGGATCCCTCTAAAATTTGGAAATTCCTTAAGTCTTTGGGAGTTAAGAAATCAACGCATACTCGTAATTCAATTCCTAATGATGTCGACTTCGACAAGCTTAATAAGCATCTTTCATCTTCTACCACTTTTACCGGGTCAGTTAAGACTAATACTCTTAACTTTCTTTCGAGTATCCCAACTCCTGACTTTCCTCCTTTTTCTCTTGCTCAATTCGCTGTCAGTGATGTTAAGAAGAACGTATCAGCTATTTCCTCCAATGCAGTTGGTGTCGACAGCATTAGCCGTAAAATGATCCTCCCTCTCCTTGATCTCCTTGCTCCTGTCATTACCCATATACTTAATAGTTCCATCTCTTCTAGTGTCTTTCCCACTTTGTGGAAGAAAGCCGATGTTATTCCTTTGCCAAAAAAGTCCAAACCTTCCTCTTACTCTGACTATCGGCCAATTTCTATTCTTCCTTTTCTATCAAAAGTCTTGGAACGCCTTGTTTATCAACAGCTGGCAACATTTTTGAACATTAACAATTTAATGAATCCCTTTCAATCCGGCTTCCGATCAGGTCATAGTACGGCTACTGCTCTCGTAAAAATAACCGACGATATCCGCGCAGGCATGGACAGCCGGAAAGTCACCGTGTTATCCTTGTTAGACTTTAGCAATGCTTTCAACACCGTTGATTTTGAAATTTTGCTTAGTATATTACGTTCTCTTAACATATCTCCTGTGGTGATTGATTGGTTTCATAGTTATTTACATGGTCGTCGGCAGCGCATTAAGGTTGATTCTTCCCGTTCTTCGTGGTGCAGCACGCGGGCCGGCCTCCCGCAGGGCGGCGTACTGTCACCTCTTCTTTTTTCCATTTTCATTAATTCCATTACAAGAAACATTCTTTCATCTTATCACCTGTATGCAGACGATCTCCAAATTTACTCTCAAGGGGCCATCAGTGATTTACCGCACGTTATCCAATCCTTGAATTGAGACTTGAACAGTATCTCTGACTGGAGCGAACGTTACGGACTCAGGGTTAACCCCGCTAAAACCCAGGTCATAATTGTAGGGAGTCCAAAGCTCATACCTAGGGTTGATTTCACTGGATTACCTGCTATTATGTTTGACGGTGTTATCATTCCGTTTTCGCACCAGGTCAGAAACCTTGGTGTCATACTGGACTCAACTTTGTCTTGGATACCTCAGATGAGCGAGGTCAGCAGGAAGATGTTCGCTGCCACGGGTTCTCTTCGTCGACTCCGTAACTTTTTACCTCTCGCCACTAAAATTGCGCTAGCTCAATCTCTCCTCCGCCCCATTCTAGACTACGCTGACATCTGCTATCTAGATCTTTCAGAGGACCAGCTGAATAAACTCGAGCGCCTTCAAAATCTATGTATTAGATTCATTTTCGGTTTACGCAAGTATGACCACGTTTCTTCTTTCCGTTCTCAGCTCAAATGGCTTCCAATACGTCTCCGTCGTGATTCTCATATTCTTGCCTTACTCTATAGCATACTTTTTGTCCCCACAACTCCTCCATATCTCAAAGAGCGTTTTAAACGTCTCACGTCCATCCGATCTTCGCAAAACCATCTTCTCGCTCCACCACCGTCATCCACAAAATTTTATAATAATTCGTTCACTTTTCGGGCTGTTCGGCTGTGGAACGCTTTGCCGTTGAATATAAGATGTGCTAAATCGCTTCTCATTTTCAAAAATCAGCTGAGACAATATTTTTTGTCACTCCCTTAAAATGCCTTTTTGTATGTGTATGTATGTATATATATTTGTGAGATTGTATGTATGTTTATGTATGTTTTTATTATCATGTATATGTATTTATCTGTGTATTTATTGTATCTGTGTATTATGTTAACTTGTAGATGTATGTGTTATTATTACGCTCTTCTTGCTGTATTTCTGCACTGCTTGTTATTAATCTTATTCAAATATTTCCTGCTACCCAAAGGTTGTCTGGTAGAGATCGTTTAAAGCGATAAGACCGCCTGTTGTCACCGTTGTTAATACTGACAAATCTTTACACATTTTACTCTTGTATTTGTGGTGCAATAAAGAATATTATTATTATTGTATGTCTTTTCCGCTCACGGGACAATGGTGTCCCGGACCTTTGGAAGGCGTGCGCGGAGCCGAAGTACCGAGGTACCGAAGTACCAACCGAGTACCACATAGCCAACACGTAGAGGCCCTTTTGACAATTTAATGAAATGCATGGGGTACACCGAGCGGATGCTGTCCCTGCCCGTGTCATGGGACGCACACAGAGACAGCACCCGCCAGGGTGTACAGGAACTATTGCTGATTGATGGAATCTAAATGAACCGGACTATTGGGTGAATATGATGGACTAATGGCTGGGCTATTGAATGAGACAACTGACGTCTACCTAATAAAACTGTCTCACATTTTTATGTCAGGCAGACGGTGACTCGCCCTCTGCTAGATGGGCCCCTATAAATAGCGACATTAAAAATGGCCTAAGGGCAACACCGGTGCAGAGGGCTGGGGGTAGAGAGGTGGCACTGGACTTTAAACATATAGCCAACTCGCCACTTAGGTGACCACATCCACCCCCGAGCAACAGCTCTAGCGACTCCACTCTGGACAGCCGGTTAAGGCAAGCCAGATAGTGTTGGGTTACTCACTCGTGAGGCACCTCTTTTGTCATACTCATTTCATTAAATTGTCGCATCACTTCGCGTATCAAAAATGTCACACTTCATAACTCACGAGGTACCAACTCACTCGCTCGTCCATCAACTCGCGCTTCATTTATCCTTCAAACCTCAATCACACCTCAATATGCCTCGCGCCTCGTGCCTAACTTCACATGTCCCACTACAACACTCCTACTCACGCCTAACTTCATTTGCCCCACTGCCTATCACACCGAAAATGAGCGCGTGAATGAGGATGTTTACTCTAACATGACAACGAGTGCGATCCCCAAAATGTACGGTGTGATGTGAGGTGGGACATGAAACACCTTAACCAATGCTCAATGCGTTGACAAAAACGTCGTAAGCGCCGCAGGATTTCATACATTTTACGCGTTTACGTCAAACGGTCAAATTTTTGAAACTGACGGAACGTTTAGAAATCTTTTTACTTACTGTATTTGTAAATATGGATATGGAATGTGGTTCTTATACTTAATAAAATAGAATAGGATTAAAATCTCAACCATTATAAGAGTGAAATTCTAGGTAGTTGGATTGTTAAAAATAGAGTTTATTTTAATGTTGGTGTTGGTGCAGAGTTAATGGTGAAATGGCGGGACAAATTCTATCTTCAAAAATCGAATCATTTCTTATTATGTACTTAATGAATATCTTTAAGATGTTATTTGAAAATTGTTTTTATTTTTTTATGATAGGTAATTACTAAGGAATGAAACAGTTTTCAAAATTGTAACGAAAGTAAAGGGCGAGAAATTAAACGCAACTCAATTTTGACAGAAGTCAAACAAGATACCTATGACATTGACAATTAACCGACAAAGTTGATCACGTTGAGAATGGTGATGAGATGTTTGTTTGTTTATTTACTTTGTATCCGGATTAGGTTAAAAACATCTTGCCGACACACGAATGTGCCTGGCTGCCTTGTTCAATCAAGTTGGAATAATAAATAACTAAACTACACTGGTGTGCTTTTGAACATGTACGTAAGCATGTACGCTTACGAGTATTATGTTTATACACGTGACATTATACTCTGTTTCAGTTGTAAGCGTCAATATTAGATTGTCATACTATATGAAGTTTCTGGATGACAAAATTCTGCTATGCTGTGGTCTAATGTATTGTTTTAATTCATCTGACTGTAACTGAGCATGCAAAATTGAAAACTGCCCGGTAATTCATTTTTTATATGAAGTGGAGGAAGGTGAATATAAATAAGTAAGAATACAGAACATGAAAGTACTCAGTGCTCGGTTATAACACTACAGTTAATTACAACCATGTTTTTGCTGCCGAAAGATACTAAGTATATACTGTTACCTCACCTCATTTGAAGTAGGACATTGTACAACTTCATTTTTGGAAATGAGGTACTCCCTCAAACTCATTTTAATTTCATGTCCTACCCAACACTAAAGCCAGAGGCGGGGGGCCTGTTCATACAACCAACCTACAGGACACCCCCAGGAGCACTCAGTTACATAGGGTCGCTGCTCCCTAACAGCTCGCCACAAGCTGCCCTATGTTGACTGACTGCACTGGAAATCCAGTGGGCGATGGGGTCGTCACATCCCTACGCCCTTATTATTCACCTTATTTATTTTTTCGTCTTAAGTTAGATTTCTTACAATAAATTTATACAAGTACAATATAAAAATATACATACAAAATATAAAAGCATTATAAAAAACCTAACCTAGGGTGCCACCGGCAGCGAGGCTAGCCTAAGCTACCGGTGGTTAGGGCGACAGAGAGAGGAACCTCCGGACTATCCGCGCCGTGTCCAGGAGTACCGCCTTCTGTATTTGACCCTTGACCCAGCCATCTAACGAGAGTCTCTTGAGATGTTGGTCGAGACTCTTCGCTATTAGACCGTTCACAGAGACGACTATCGGGACAATAATCGTTGAATCAACATCCCACATGGCGGTTACCTCATGTGCCAAGTCTAGGTACTTGCTGACTTTGTCCTTCTCAGCTTTCACGAGGTTCTCGTCATGGGGGATGGTGATGTCAACGAGCACTGCCTGGCGCTTCAATCGATCTGTCAGCACGATATCAGGCTTGTTGGCTACAATAGTCCTGTCCGTGATGACAGATCGATCCCAACGCGTCAGAGCGTTGCACGACCATTTTCGAGAACTGGCGCAGGTGTGTACTTATAATACGGCACTTCGAAGTCTACAAGATCGTATAAAAGAGCAAGCTGCTGGTGAATAATCCTGGCCACCAAGTTATGTCTGTGCAAGTACTCGCCGTTAGCAAGATGACTACAACCAGAAATAATATGCCTGAGTGACTCTCCAGGACGGCGGCATGCCCGACAAATGTCGACCGTACCGTCCTTCAGGATATATTTCCGGTAGTTGTTCGTCATGATAACCTCGTCCGCAATTGCACAGACAAAACCTTCAGTTTCCCCAAAAAGATCCCCAAAACGTAGCCAGTTCACCGATGCGAGCAGGTCTACGTCGGGCCCCGTAAGGGCCTTGTAGAACCGCCCATGTAGCTCCTTACTCTTCCATACCGCCCTGCGGTCCTCGGTGCTTAGTACTTTAAATCTGCGCCAGTTCTCGTTTGCCATGGAGAGCGGGGTGAAAGATGCGTCTGCTGCCACTACGTCACGATGCATCCCACACTCACTGTTTAGAAAGTAATCTCTGAGACTGCACACCTCGCGATTGTGAAGGTTTTTGGCATTTAAGAAGCCGCGACCTCCAAGCTTCCGCGGGATGTACAGTCTCATAACAGAAGATCGTGGGTGTAGCATACGGTGCGCAGTGAGCAGTACACGTACCCTTCGATCCAGGAAATCGGGTCGTCACATCCCTACGCCCTTATTATTATTATTATTACTAATTCAACATTCTATTCCTATCTTATCGATGACGCGTAAACTGCAATTTTAACCGGCACCACTCTAGTAGGCGGAGCCAAACAGGGGGGCCAGCGCCTGCGCACTACTAAATAATTCACGCAGCGACAAAAGCTACAGCGGCATGATACATTGCGCCGTGGCTTAGCACGGTACGGTGTGATTATTGTACAAAACGTTCAATGTACAACTCAAAATATAACGCTTTTTCATATGTTATCATTTACACTACTTCTTGACCATGTCGCGGCGACATGCGCCACGCCCCCGTTTCATATCTATTTCTTTCTATGATCTGAGGGTTGTCCATAAAGTTTAATTTATTTATTTGTAACCAGGTTTTTCCAGCGACTTCGTCCGCGTAGAACTCGTTCTCGTCTTAGAATTATTTGTTTTCCCATACAATTTTCTTTAAGCTGAGATGGTTGGACGGCGTCGACAAAGACACCAGGACCTTAGGGGTGTATTCTCTAGAAATCCTATTGTCAAAACGAATGATTAAGTGCTTATTTCGGATAGCTTTTGCCCGCGACTTCGTCCGCGTATAATTCGTTCTCGCCTTAGAATGATTTGTTTTCCCATACAATCTTTCTCAAGCTCAGGTGGACACCAGGAACTTAGGGGTGATATGTTGGAGAAGGAAAACCACGAATAGATCGGACTGCAGATATTTGCTTGACCTGGCTAACATAGGGCCCACCCGCGGCTATAACGCCTCAGATGATGATGATAATGATACAATCTTTCACCCTTCTTTACACCCCCTTAAGAAATGATTACAGTCAATATGACATTCCCTAGAAAGTCTATTGTCAAAACGAATGATTAAGTGCTTATTTCGGAATATCAAATGTACCGATTCTAGACGAATGAATCTCGTCAACAACATTACATGCACATTGTACAATGGTAAAAGTCTCGCTACGCAGTTCTGCCGTAAAACGTTATCCCGACAGAGCGAGTTCTTCATGTAAGTATGATGACCGAAGGCCGGAAGCAGAGCGGTAAGGCATGCGAGAATAATCACACAGAGCGAGCTTCTCATGTAAGGCTGAGGGCCGAAGGCCTGAAGCAGAGAGGCGAGACACGCGAGGCTGAAGGTCGAGCCTCCCAACAGAGTAGATTCTTCATGTAAGGTTGATGACTGAAAAGCCGAAGGAGAGTGGCAAGGCATGCGAGGGCGAAGGCCGAGCTATGTAGTCGCCGAAGATCCAGTTGCCATATTAATGAGGGAAAATTATACTCCATTCGTTCGTTTTCACGTGATGCCTAGACATATAAACAGACAGACAAACAGACACAAATTCTTAAAACTGTTGAAACGATTTCTGTTACCGATTCTAAGTATCCCCAGCTAACTTTGTTTCGAATATCTTCCATGTACAGACTTTCGACCCTCTTCTAAGTGTACATCTAAGATGCTCCAACTGTCAATGCTGACGATTGGGTTGCCCAGCTCAAGTGATCTCTTATGTCAAACAGTTTTTATGGTGTGAAGGGTCAACAATTACGTAAAAAATAACGCACGACAAAATTAAATGGTACACCGACGATACAAAGTGTGCATTGAAACAGCTGTTTTTGTATTTAAGCATATGAATAAAAACAATGCAAAAGTATCGCAAATGCATTTTGATGTACACGTAAAGTAGAACTAATTGCGAAAAGGTTGTGCTCAAAAATAGCGTCAACAATCAGAAGGAATTATGATACTTCGGTTTTGACATAATGAATCGTCAACTTGTTTACAATTCTGCTATGCTTTAAGTTAAATTTCTTGACAGGCTTTTATACTCCCAATTAGCTGAAACTTAAATCGTAGAATGGCGTATGAGGATTAAACCACCCCGTTTCATAGACCTTACTTGCATCCCCGATTTAATATCCATTTGATGGAAGATCATCGGGACAAAAAGTACACTTGTAATATATATAAGTGAATCCAGATTATATACTATTAGATTACAAATCATCTTAATCTGTTCAGCCGTTTTTGCGTGATTCAGTGACAAACATCCAAACATCTAAACTTTCGCATTTATAATATTAAGTAGTGGGATTATAGTATTAAAAGTAACATTGTAATTGCATGTTTTTATGTAGGCTTACAAAGTTATATATGTAGTTTTTGAATCTAGAAAACGGGACTGAAATTTGGGTTTAAAGTCACAGTTACTTAATGGAATATTAAATCATAATAGTGTTCAAAATTTGAAGAGACCGTGGTGGCTGGCGCGCACACTGGGCAGCGCCGTGGCGCAGCGCTTGCGTTTACTTTTTTTTGTTTTTAACTTAAGATTTCAAAAAAATTGAATGCGGATGTTTTTCCTTTGTCGTCAAGTATATGCTTACTAATTTTCATACCTGTAACTCATGGATTATAGGAGTTCCCATACAAAATTCAACCCCTCTTTTTACCCCCTTTTAACCCAAATCTGCTCAATTTTTATAGCACAAACCTGACCGGGTATTTACTCGACAAATTAGTAAAGTTTTCATCAAAATCAGTTCAGCCGTTTTCACGTGATGCGCGTTCATATAAACAGACAAACAGATAAACAGACAAACAGACAAAAATTCTAAAAACTGTTGGAACGTGTTCTGTTATCGTTTCTTAGTATTCCCAGCCAACTTTTTTTCGAATATCTTCCATTTACAGACTTTCGACCCTCTTCAGCTTTATTATATGAAATAGATTTAAACCGCAAAAAACAAATGAGTTAAGTAACACAAACAGCCAAAACGGACTGGCTTCAGTTTGTTCAGCGGCTTTTGGTTTCCGCGGATTGTGGCTTAAACGAGGTTTACTTTTCATATTCCAATATTGCTCGGAAAAGGAAAAATAAGATTCTGGATACAATATTTGTAGCCCTTTGCCGCATCTCTTTAATCTATGCTTTGCCGCAAAGAGCTGAAAGATTTTGTTAAGTGTATTTATTGTTACATGTGTCTGTCAATAACGGTTTTTCTAGACAAGCGACGCAATTTTTATATTAAGGCAACTTCCTGACTTGGTGGGGCCATATGTGGCAGGTATTTTGTTCTTTCTTGCTTGAAAACATACTGTCAGTTTTACGTTAGCGCAGTAGTAATACCATGCGCAGAAGTGAAGCAGTACTGCATTCGTATCAGTTGACACTGACAGCTGTCAGTTATTATATTTTTTGCGATTTTTCTAATCTGGAAACAAGACGAGAGTTTGCGTTTTCGTGATTTGGTTGACCTATAAATACTTGAATTTAAACTTTCGTGAGTCATTTCAAAATTATATTACGCAAACGGTTAGAACTCACGTATAAATTGTCACTCCGGGCGACATGTTTCGAACTCTTCGGGAGTTCTTCCTCAGGACGAGTGCACCTGCGACGAGCGCGCCTCGCACACTGACAGTCTCCCCGCCGCCCGCCGCAAAGCTCGCGTCGCACGCGCCGTCAGGGTGGGGGTAGGGGGGCCGTTTCATTCGATTCGACAAGGCGAGGATTCTGGTACGGGAAAAGTGTTATGTACCACGCATGATTCGAGAGGCGATTGAAATTGGGCGCCGCCCTAACTTTAATCGTGACGGGGGCTGGGTGTTACCGCCAGCATGGAAACCTGTTATTCCTCTTATAGAGCGAAAAGTGTGTTATGACAATCGCGTGGACACAGTGAGTTCAGTGTGCTTGCCCTTGATCGGGGAGGATGATCTCCTACCACGACCTCAAACAACGCCTGCAGCACAGAACCGCCCCCCTACCCCCACCCTGACGGCGCGTGCGACGCGAGCTTTGCGGCGGGCGGCGGGGAGACTGTCAGTGTGCGAGGCGCGCTCGTCGCAGGTGCACTCGTCCTGAGGAAGAACTCCCGAAGAGTTCGAAACATGTCGCCCGGAGTGACAATTTATACGTGAGTTCTAACCGTTTGCGTAATATAATTTTGACCTATAAATACCTTTACACGGTGGAAACCAAAAACCTAACCGGCTTCATTCCATTTAAATCATGGTACCCTTACTAATATTAAGTCATTGAGAAAAATCAATTTAAGGCCCTCCTATTCAGTATGCGTGTCGACAAGTTACATTAGATCGAATGCAAATTCCCTGATAGGTTATTTCTGTCGATGGCGGGGTTAAATCGCTACCTATAGCTTTTACGGGATAACGTCGAGAGGAAATCGAAAATCACAATTTTAAGTTCGAGGTAGTCGAAAATATTATTAAATTCTATCTGGAAAACAAGCCTTTAGTTGGAGGAAAAAATAAGTATGGAATTATTTACTGATTTTCAACACTGGATCACCGACCAATGGGGAGATGGCATTATTGCTGCAACGGTTCCAATTTTTTTTCTCTAGCCGGGGTCCCAGTTGCCAAGCCTTGACATACCTGAGCCTGAGAAATTTTCGTCATGGATTCGACTTCTTCGGGCAACTGCCGCTGTCCTGAAACTTATAAATCTTGACTTTTTTAAGGTGGGATCGATACGCGATAGGTATTTGTTCTTTGACGTGAGCTTACTGATGGAAGATTTTCACACATGACGAAACGTTTAACGTTTGCCCAGAAGTAATACAATGCGCAGAAGTGGGGCATTCTCAAAGTACCCCAGAGTAAACGTCAAATAATAATACCGCTACTACTAGCGAGATGGTCATACGTGTATACTAAATTGAATAAGAGCAACAGACAGGGATATAATATTTGTTGTTTTTGTCACAGTTCCGCTTTTCTTTATTTGCCTTGATGTCATCTAAACGTCATGTCAAATAGTTTGAGGCAAATAAACGATCACCCGCCCAGATTAAAGAGGTTGTTTATGGTAAGCAGAATCTTAAGACAATTTTTTAATTTAGGTGCATAAGAGCTGTTCGGTCCCCCTTGGTTGGAACTCGTATAGGAGCTCTATAGAAATCCTTACTCTGAGGGGGCATTGAATTTGTATCGGTTGACACTGACAGCTGACAGTTTTCCCATATCGTACCGCCTCCACATCGACAAATCAGGGAGTCGCCTTGCGGAAGTGGACCTATAAGCTTCACTTTTGTAACTACAACATCTGACTCTACGTTTATTTATTAACACTTAATAATTATTATCTTAAATCAACAAAACCTGTTAACTATTTAAAGTAAATTATATGTATTCGGCCATTACCACCTTAGTCACATAATAGCCCGCCCCTAAACGTTCCTGGTGCAAAAGTGCCCATGACACTAGCGGCATTTCCGCGTTGAATAGCTATGGAGAGCTTTTGCACCAGAAACGACTCGGAGCGGGAGTCCTCTCCTTTTTGTCTAAGTCGACGGCCTATTTCACGCACAAACTCTTTTGCGTCCGTCCCCCAACAGCCCGCCGTTTCCACCGCCAAGGGGACGAAAATGTAGCTCTGTCCCAGGAGAGCATATTTTCGTCGCTTCATCTCCGCCTGAGATTCTGCCGCCGCTCCGGCCGCACGCGTAGTGCGGCTGACATGGGAGGCAGCGAAGGTGCTCACACACGTAGCGTCCCATACTAGACACCGCCCCCTTTCCCATGGGACCAACGTCAGGCCATCAGGCCGTTTGCCATCCGAGCGACTAAGACCCGGTGGCTCCAGTACACATGGAACGCCAGCCGACCTGAGAGATCTCTGGATGATCTCATTGAGGGCATGGTGACGCGGGTGCCTGCCGGTGCAACGGCGGCAACTCAAGGACATCTGACTTAAATCCTGCATTTTGTTATTTCTCATTA
The DNA here is from genome assembly GCA_905163555.1 of Notocelia uddmanniana. NCBI lineage: Eukaryota > Metazoa > Arthropoda > Insecta > Lepidoptera > Tortricidae > Notocelia > Notocelia uddmanniana. Next base: position 6,960,173 of record LR991057.1, read on the forward strand.
GGCCACCAATTTCACATCCTATAGGATGTGTTATAATCCGATTATGTATATAAAGTATTATGATACCGTAGATACGCGTTTCAATTTGCCTAAATCGCTTTTGATACTTGACTTTTGCAGTCACGTCTACAGTCAACGGCGTTAAGGTAAATTTGAATGTAAATGAGTATTGTGATGATCATTTTGAACTGATAATATAATTCTATCTGTGTCACAAGCAATGTACAGAGAGATTATAACAAAGTTCGTAATCTTGCAGAACAATATTCGCGAATATCATCACTTTTCCCTGTCACAGATGAGAAGACTATCTTAAATTTGAGAGTTATTTAGAACTGAAATCGTATATATTGGATAAAAACCAGGCCAATGACAGTCGAACCGTAACGTTGTACTCGCATATTTTGTAGCATATTATGTAACGTGAGCTACCGTCACGGAGTGGTTGTCAGCAATTGGGTGTACTTTTACGCATGTTACATTTAAACAGTATTTCATGTCAACAGAAAGTAAGTAACCTATAGGTTTTGATTCCAAGGGTACTGTAAACCAGGGTTACTTTGATTTACAGGTCAACTTTGATAAGAACTTCCATTCGCTACTAAAGCGCCTGTTTCAACAAATTTAAAAACGGTTCAGTAGTTTATTTGCAGTACTGGCAACACTTTTCATCGCGTGGTGAACGGGCGCGGGAGTAGTGCGTAATCAGAATACCAAGAAAAAAAGATAAGTAGGTAAAAGTTTATTCTAATTTTTGTGACTATGCATTTTTGACTATACTTATGTCAAGAATAAATGCATACGATTTTTGTGGTACTCGTAGTTGCTTTAAGTTAATGGGATAATTTACACGGTTATTATCACGCGATACACTCATACCACGATCCGTATTACGTGAATATTGACAAATATTTACGAAAATTCCATACTGGTTTTAAAAACCGCGATAATATTGACCCCAGTATTGTGATAATATTAATCGTGTAAAGGGCCCCAATCAGTGTTTATTTGTGAGTTTGAAAAAAATAAACTTCAATTACACGACCTACAAATTCACCCACGGCAGCCTTATGTGGTGAAATTATTGACACAGGGTTCGCATTAAAATATGCTTTTAATCTTAGATTTCACGCACTCTTCTGCGTGCAATGCGTCAGAATACCACAATCACAATGAAATCACAGTGTTGCGATGAAAAGCCAAATCGATCTGCAGGAACCCTCTGTAAAATGAAAATCAGTATTCTGCCGGTGTACGGCACATCATTACCGAGGTAGTAGCATCGAATATTGATATCAAAGTTAGTATTAGATCCGTACGTTAACCGCATTTTGGACAAAAAATATTTGTTTAACGTAACATCGTTTGTAATATTGCAAATTATTGAGACGATTTCAATAACGTGCACTATTTGTGTGTTTGAAGCACTTTGGGAAATATAAGTAGTAATATTTGAAGTAGGTCGATAATGTTTTTGTGTTTATTATGTGTTTTTATTTTATATTTAGGTTTAAGTTACTCATGTTGCTACACCCTAGTAGGGTCCATGTTCGTACTGGTTAGATTAAGAACATCTTGTAAACACCATGGTTGCAACCAATAAACGAACGAATAATGATTATGATTATGATTACGATTAAGAATCATGTGAGTGAGGACCATTGAACCATAATTGAGGCCATGAAATATAAAATAAAATAAATTAATAAATATTTGGGGACAATCTTACACAAATCGAACTAGTCCCAAACTAAGCAAGCTATGGGTACTCGACGACGATATACATACATATATAGATAAATACATATAAAATACATAGAAAACATCCACGACCCAATATTATCCGTGCTAAATGCAAAAATAGGTAATGGACCTGGGGGCCAATTCTCGGGTGCAATCGAGATGATCTCTATTAGAGATTACATACAAGTAACTCTACCATTCTATACAATGTCACGATAGACATGCATCTCAATCGGACCGAGAATTGGCCCCCTGCCCGGGACCTCTATAGCTTCGGAGGCAGTGTCACTACTAACTAGGCTAAACAGGTCGCCATTATTTCGTCTACAATTTAAATGATCCCGTTGTGACATGAAAATTTGTCATACAATTTTCATGGTAACTTTCGTGTCATTCCCATTTTAAAGGCCGGCAACCCACTACGTACAACCCCTCTGATGTTGCGGATGTCCATGGGCGACGCTGAAAATTGTACTGAACTAAGTTTATATGAGATTTAACATCCCGGTGTGCTGTCAAATGGAGACAATTCGTTAACAGCCGAAAACGATCGTACTATATGTCGCATTCTAACTCATTTTGGTGCGCCATAAGCATTTAACGAGACAACTATATGAAAAATCTCTAGCTTAATTCTGCGAATCTGCTTTTCTCTGATGTCTGTCTGTGGTCCTCACCCATATACGTTGTCATTATGTGGCTGTCACATTAACTGGTAATTTACCGGTTCATGTATCTAATCTAATCGATATAACTGGATTATATCACTAAACTAAACTATACTACATCGTCCACTTAAGATAAAAACAAAATACAGACATTATAGTGACCTCTTCACCTATTTACGTCCCACTGGTAGGAACAGTTATCTATACTAATATTATAAAGCTGAAGAGTTTGTTCGTTTGTTTGAACGCACTAATCTCAGGAACTACTGGTTCGATTTGAAAAAATATTTTTTTGTTAGATAGTCCAGTTATCGAGGAGGGCTTTAGGCTATATAACATCACGTTGCGACAAATAGGAGCGAAGACGCGGACGAAGTCGCGGGCAACAGCTAGTAGATTATTATATACCCTTAATACAAACAAAACTACAAAGTTTGGATACATAATTTCAACAAAACCAAACTTTTTAGTTCTTCCTTTCATTGAAGTTTCGCTAATATTGTCTGGAAAACCTTAACATCCAAGAATGAAAACCCGAAATTCTACATAGTATCTCCTTCTTGGTTCACCGTTGTAGCTTTTTAGTTTTAAGGCCCAAAAAGCGACGGATGGATTGTGTAAGAGAGGATATGAAAAAGAAAGGAGTAAGCGTAATACAGAGGAATGGAAGAAGAAAAAATGTTTCGCCGACCCTGCAGAAGCTAAATAGCTCCGGATAAGGGCAGGGAGATGATGATAGCTTTTAAGCTAAATAACTAAAAAATACGTTACGGTTACTTAATTCATTGCATAATTATTGATATTCGGTTGTCCATTCAATTTTGACGGGGGTCACCGTTTGCTGCTCAAGACTCCACGGATGCGCCACGGATGATAGGAGTTAGTCCTTATTACGGTGAAATTAAATGGATAGCCTTTTAAATAATATTTAATTAGTACAGTCCGCATCAAAAGTAGTTACGCAAATGAAGACGTCAAATGTTCTTTCAAATACGCAGTAGGAAACACTTCGAAGATCGTTGCCGAACTAATTTATTTTGACTCATTTCGACGTTTTTGCATCAGTAGTAGTTAATTTGTATATTTACAGGGACACACGTACACGTTAACGTATACAGACACACGTCAACGTGTGTGTGAGGCTGGCTACAAGCTGACTACAGAGGTCACAACTACAAATGCAAAAACGTCTCGAAAGTAATTTACCTACATATATTGTTTTGTCCACAGACAATACAGAAAAACTATAAGGACCTGAACACACTATAATGTCTCGTCGAATAAGGTTTTAAACACATTTTCTTCAAGAATGGCTAGCCTAATCGTGGTGGGAGCTGATGGTAGTATTTAAGCTTTGGATTAATGTTCGTAATAATTGTCCAACTGTTACACTCAAATATGATCTTGATCCCTCAAAATGAGTTTCAGACTCCAGTTTGAGTTGTATAATGAAACGCGGAGGGTACATCAAAACGACAGGAATGTGGACTTTGTGGCCCCATCTCGAATTAAGTATATAGGCCTTAGGGCTCAGGAAATTAATATTCAAGTTGAACCTAGAACCTATGTTTTGGTTAGTGGCATGTCTGAATATACAAGTAGGTACAATTAATTTATTAAAGTTAGCGTGGGTTTTCTCTGCATATTTTTGATTCTCTCTGACGAATCGAATGTAAATAAAAAAGTAATTGTCTGTTCTGAGGGTAAGTTACAGTTTTTTTGCTTGCATTTATCGTCGAATTTACTGTTTCATCACTACCGCTCTGTTACCAGAAATTAGCATAAAATCAGGAAGGAGCTATTAAATAGGTCAGAAGACTTAGAGCAGTCTGACTGCCTCAAGAACCGCCGAGCTATGAGTTTTATACCGCCAAGACATTTGAACACTCATTAAATTTCAATAACTAATTCAGAACCTTTTCATTGTAGGTCCTTACCCTCACACGGACCAAACATGGACCTCTCAAAACGACATTACACATATTTTACCAATTTAAAATGAAGTGGGATAAAGATCCCACTTCATTTTAAAATACCCCTTACCCCTTAGATGTAAAACTATAATGTATGCGATAAAGATCGCATATATTATAGTTTTACATCTAAGGCAAATGCCTAATCAAGACTTCCTTTATGCAAACAAACAATTGTGGATTCATTACACGAACTTTTTCACAACATCAGATTAAATGAATAAGCTCATCTAAAGTTGGTAAAGCCAAATGTTATCCACGATCTTTCACACCATCTCGAAAACAAACTAATCTGAGAAAGGCTCCATGTGTTTGTTCCGAACTTTACAATGTTTCTTATCAGTATCTGCGTATTCTTTGGTACAGTCCACTTGACGCAAAGTAATATCTTAATTGTGAAGGATTTAAAGAAATATTATACAAATCTATTTTAAACTGAAGGTCTCTTCCTCCAATGTTTCCGCTCATATTTCACGTAAGATATGGGCGAAATATTCAGAAACTTACGAAGTGAAACCAAAGAATGGCAACGAAAATCGACATCGATACTAACTATATATATTCCATACGCTTCCAATATTAAACCTCCACCACTCTCATCCTTCCGCCTAGCCATCAGTCGGCGAGCAGTTATTGAGACAGTTGAATTTCTTACAGCACATGTATTGCATACGCGTGCGGTATGCGAAGTTAAGCAATGTCAGCCGAGGTCAACTTTTGGATGGGTTACCGCTTTGAATGGTGACTAACTAAGCGCTCTTGTTCATTGGAAGACACGTTAAGACGTTGACACCGGCTGCTGTCTATGTCAGTTGTCGTTAAGCCATGTTAGAGACCTTTTGGCGGCTTGAGATTTTCTAACAGTCAAGTTGCCTCACTTGACAAAGGTCTAGTTTCCCTCTTGGGTTGGGAAGCCAGATGTCAGTCACTTTCACATCCATAAAAACTAGTGCCTACGCCAATTCTCGTTTGGAGGATGCAATGCACTGATATGATGATGATATGTAGTACTGTTTGCACTATTAACGAGTTAACCATTCGAAATGAAAATAAATTAAAAATGAAAGGCTATGTACGTATACGTGACTTTTCGGTACCTACTTGTACGATAGTAAGGAACCCTTCGTGTGCTACTCCGATTTGACCTGGTTTTTGTATAGAACAGGCAAATTGTTTTATAGTAGAAGGAGCACTCTGTATATTTAGTCGTAGCTAACTGTACAGTGTTTCTCCGTCGACACTTTGGCATCTTTTATCCAACCCGCCGGCTTAGAACTCTGAAAACTCAGAAAAAAACAAGAGAAACTGAGGGACTTTTTCTTTTTTTTAAATCGCTTGTTAGTTAGCTGATTTTTTAAAAGTAACACTTCCACAACTTGTGTGAATCGTACTTGTTCGCGCGCGCTCTTGCGTAAGCGCACATCTAAGCGCATATCTGTGAGCTTGATCTACAAACGTTTGCACAGGATTTATTCATGAGTTGCGAAATATAATTCTACGCAATGATTTAAAAGGTGATTAGAAACCAAAACAACTAATTCTGTAATCGATTGCAATCACGTTTAAATCGTAGTTACCAAAAACAAACATCCTTTTTATCTGAACAAATTTCTTACGGGAATTAGCATTTTACTAAAAATCCTGTCACCCATCTAGTAATTTATAATTTTAAAAGCTATGAACCTGAAACCTTTTTAAATTTTCTGCAAATAGAATGGTACGAAACTTTGTTTTGCTGAGAAAGTTTATAATAGTACCGCTGTCTGAGTTGATTAAAAATGTTCAACTGATAGTTCAAATAATAGAAAGGAAAAATAATAGACGTTAGGTTGTATTAAAGTTTTCTTATTGAAGTACGAGAAAGATCTCTTACTCGTAATTAATCGTTAGAATGAATAACTAATCTTCATCTGTTCGAATTCATTGTGGAAAAAAATAAAAATGGCAAAGCAGACATACATGGATGGACTTCATTATTCTGTATACAGTTCAGTTCAATTTTGGGGAAGAAAACAGTAGTAGGTCAGGTCTTCATGACATTTAAGCTATTCTTGTCTCTCTTGCATCCCCGGAGTGTCGGAGTACCCCTGGAGAAAAGCAAAAGCGAGCGAGATTTCATGTTTTGAAATTTCTAGCTGTCAAAAATCTATGTGTTACGTAGACTAATGGCTCTGTTAGCTGTCGACCGCGCAATTTTTTTGTAATACAACCAGTCAAATAAAAATAATCTGTATAATTATCAAACCTGCTTACAAAATTTTACGAGAATCAGTTGAGAAATGCGATTTGTAAAGAAGAACGGCGGGAAATTTGGCAATGGGCCATCAGCCAGCGGGACGGACGGATTTTACCGAACCTGAAACGGAGACCTTCGTTTCACTTGGTCAATTATTCTATGCCAGTAGTACATCTATTTATCCTTATTTATTTGAACGGTGGCCCCAGTTAATTATTCTCATAATCTCTGTTGTGGTTGCTTTTCATTCAATAAAATCAAGATCTTCAATGAAAATGTATGTAATGTAAAGTCACTAATGAATGCCTAACATTTTCACTTCGAAACTGTGTCGCTATTTCGTAAGAACGATTCTTTCCAACTCGACAAACCAAAACTTGGAACTTCCTTACCTTTAAAAGAAAAGATTTATAAATCTTAAATTAGATCGGAAACAATAAAAATTCAGGTCAAACATTTCAGGTACGACCGACGAAACAATTTAGTAAGGCGGCGTTAAAAGTTTTTGGCGTGACAATATCTCACGCAGTCCGGCGAGTAAATTGATATTTCATTTCCGAATAACCTTTTTAGGGGCTGAATGAGAATTATCAGGTAATTGATTTTACTTATACCACGTTATCACCTTTAAATTGTAAACATCTGTTAGTTTACAGTTTTACGCGTAAATAAACTAACATAACATACCCGTCAGTGAAACTAACGCGAGATTAATAAATTTTTAAGCCAACGACAAACCTGAGGATTATTTCAAAGTTGACACGGAATTCGTTTAAGATAAAATCTGGAAAAGCGCCAGAAGGATTATTATTCACTCACATATAATGGTAAGATTGGTAAGGGGAGAAGTAATTTAACGGATGAAGAGTCAAACAAAAATATTGGCTTAAAATAGCCCTTTAGATTCGTTCACAGAAGGACGAGGACCCAAATCTCAGTATGACCGACAAACCTTATTTTATAAAGACAGATGTATCTACATCTAATTGCATTGGACCGTCCGTACCTACTGCAGCCTCGTTAACCCTCCGAGTAACGAGCCGCAACATAACATCATTAGATTCACCCCTATTGACCGGTCGCTGGGAAAATTTTACTCCCACATATCTTATTTCGTACCATACTTGGAATATTTTTAGTCTGGGGGCAAGCTTTTTGAATCTATAAATTGCTACATGATATATGCATGGTCATCAAACGAAACCGCTAGTTTTAAGATTTTGCCCAAGTTTAGTCGACGGAAGGAAGAAGTTATCTCATTTTAATGCAAGCAATCTGCAAAAATTTAACATTTGCTCTTGACTGAACAGGAGAACACAATTAATATGGCGCGTCAAAGCGCTTAGTAGTTGATCAAGAGGATATTATTTGCTTAATTCGCGCAACTATTACTTGCGTTAGGGTCTTGTACTAAAAAGTATTTAATGGGTTAAATTATTCATACTACTCGTAACAAGAATCAAATCATCAACGTGATCTTTCCAAACACCAAATAAAATTTTATATTTTCAATGCCGTAAAGACTTTTAAACACTTTTCTCACTTTTTAGCCAATCCAAGGCCCTAACGACACCTTTTATTTATCAATCCTCTGCCTGCGATTTTCGCTACTAGGCCGAAAAATACTGCTACGCGTCACGCACGCGTTTGTGAGTCTTGGATAGGCTAGGTGAACCGAAACAATCCGCAGGTAAGGGTAGAGTCTTGGCCGGTGCGTCCTGGAGGCACGGCAAGTGATCATTTAGTGGACCCTAAGTGATCACTTGTCGGGCTACCAATAACCTGTCAGGGGGGGAGGAGGGTATCGGACCAAGGACTTCTCCACGGAGAAATCCCCAGGTCCGACGAAGGTGGGCCGCTTCGGCGGCGTAGTGTGGTTCGAGGCACCGACCGTTTGCCTCGTCAAATATAACGGCCCCGTAATCCCGACTAGGCAGAGGGCCGATGATGTCCGGACCGGGGACTGTGAAGACCCCGCTTGCGGTAGGCTTGCAGTCGCGAGGAAGGAAACCTCTATAAAAAATTACACGGCCCACTGGGGGGCCGGCGGCTTCGGCTGCGGAGGGCTGCGGGGTAGGGGCGTTTGTCCTCCCGCTGGGCGCCGGGGTAGGGGCGTTTGTCCTCCCGGTGCCGTGGCGCGGGTGGGACCAGATCACCGTGTGTCGGTGCTGGTCCCTAACCTTCCCGGGGTGTAGGGAGGTTGGTGCGGGAAGGCACACTGGTCATGCTACAGTGTGCCTTTTTGGTGAGGGTTCGCCTTAGGGCGATGGTGCCGGTGATGTCGTGGTGAAATGTTCGCGATCCCATGGCATCACCACTCGGGCACGGTGGAGGCAGCATCCCAGAGTTTTAGTGGGTAGGCTGGTCCTCGTTTGGACCGGAGAGTCCCACATAACTAATGCGTAATATCTGGCTTGTCCCCGCAGGCCTCATATTACGTATTGGTATGCGTAACGCATTTCTCCGGGTCAAAAAAAAAAAAAAAGGTGAACCGAAACAAGCTGTGAATCACATGAAGAAAACTTCCTAATGTTGCCACCATAATAGTCGTAGTTGACAACCATCGTTCACCTCTATTGCTAATCACATAAAATTAAAAGTGTCAAATATCAGGTCAGTGTCGAGCACTTCTAAATGTTCAGATGTGCTGGACCTAGACTAAGAATTTATGTAAAACCCCCATCGTGCTGCGCTTGGCCCGTGATTATACAGTGCACTGATTTATAGCACGGTTTTCGTGCATAAATTCCATTGCGTAAATTTCCGTGCAAAAGTGCAATAGGGACGTTGCATTGGTCGGATCTCTCCGCCCTCCGGCAGAAAGTTAAGAATGCCTGGATACGAAAGAATCGGGAGCAATTTATTTTTTCCAATGAGAGATACACTTCTGATTATTTACGAGAATATTTATATTTCAATTTTGGAAATGGTAGTAGTATGTACCTTTTTACGTTTAGGTTTAATATTGTTATTCAGGTAAAAAATATTATACCACGATAAAATATGTATATTAAAAAATTACACGCAAAACGGTTTGAGTTTGCAACATCTAACAACTTCAGGCAAGTACAAAATAACTTAAATTGAAGAATTTAAATTCAGCCATAAATAATTATATATATAATTGCTTTGATATGTAGGCTAGAAATATAATAACAATGCTGCCTTCAAATTGGAACACACATGAGTAAACGAAATGACGTACGCATTTGGAATATGTAGTAACCTTAATTTAGCGTACCAGGGTAGCCATGAGTTCACATAGAACAATAAATAAGAACACAGTGACATATTTAAGTTAGTTTTAATTTTCTTTATATTATTTTGGTTAAGTATTCTTGTATATATTTTCGTTGTACATAAATAAATGATTCTCAGTTTAAAGATGCATTTCTAAATATCACTACAATTTGTAACGTGTCCCTAACTTGCACACCTATAATATGTAGACTAAAAAAACTACATTTAATTTAATAAAATTTATACATATGTCCATGTATGCCTCACAGCGAAGTTCGAATATTCCAACGTCTATCGGTCAAGTTCGCAATTACAATGGGGATGAAGATATTTGAACGTCAATCTTTGAATTTCTCAGTAGTCAGTACTGCCCCTGAAACGGTAATTGCCTAAGCTTTCGAACAAGCGTCAAACAATCAATTATTTTCCATTCCAAAAACTGACACTTAGATGTATATTGTGTACAGACTACATATTACACCATCGAACCATTGCTAGTTAATTGTGTAACGTTGACAAGTCCATCATAAGCATCGTATAAGCTGAAGGATGTACATATTGTACATACTGCTGGATAGTTCTCACCCAAAGGATATACCATTTTTCTAAATATATGACATTTTGACAAATATATGACATTTTTGTAATTATTGTAATTTTCAATTTTAGTGTAACATAATCCTGTTTGAACTGTTTTTTTACTTTTTATTTATAACTTTGATATTATTATTTTTTTACTTTGACATTGTTAATTTACTTTAATTTTAATGTATGTATTTTCAAACATAATTTTTATTGTTTATGAAAAAATAAATGAATGAATACCGATCCTACACCATCCGCATCCAGCGGACTCCCACCACCTTTGACAGGTCATTAGGTCACCTTCTGCGGGGTCTATCTAAGTTGCGCCTTCCGGCACGTAGTCGCCACACAAGAACCTCTCTAATACCCCAACGTCCATCCGCAATGTAAGGATCATTACACGTACAACCGACGAAATTAGGTTTAGCAATTCGGAGGACTCTATCAGTAAATTTGCTTCTGCTGCGGATAGCCTCATTCCTAATGCGACATACATTAGAGAGATTGAACTGTCGTTTTTAGTAAGAACAATTACAGTTAAGGCGAAGTGGGGGCGAAGGGTACGGCAATTCAGCATTCTGCATACAAAGGTTGTGCGAATTTTATTCATTAGTTTTGGCACTACAGCATTTAATTAATAAATAAATAATAAATAATATTGGGGGACAATCTTATACAAATCGACCTAGTCCCAAACTAAGCAAAGCTTGCACTATGGGTACTAGACGACGTTATACATACTTATATAGATAAATACATACTTAAATACATAGAAAACATCCAAGACCCAAGAACAAATATCCGTGAAAAATGCACAAATAAATGCCCTGGCCGGGATTCGAACCCGGGACCTCTAGCTTCGGAGGCAGAGGCACTACCAACTAGGCTAAACAGGTCGTCATTTAATTTTAATTATTGCTTGTAAATATTGGATGTAGCCAGAACTAAATTTTGCTTTATTTAAAAAATAATAAAAATAAATAAGTACAAAAAAGAAATATTAAATTTGACAATAATAACTAAAAGAAATAGCTAACAGAAAAATGAGCATATTGTAAAAAATATCAACTGTAGCGCAAACACAAACGAAGAAAAACGTACACAAAGTTTGTAAGGAAAGACCTTGCCTATGCCTACCCCTTCGCCTTAAGTTACTTCACGCACGGTCGAAAACGTTACGTAACTACCCGTCAAGACTCATCCCGTTCCCCTGTAGCGCTTGGAAACCCTAATACGGAGAACGAAAATGAGTTTACCAAGAAATAATGTCGAGGGAAATTCATAATGTGTTTTAAAATTGTTCAGACAAATGTGATTGGACCTATTTCACATTGAAATCGTTTGTGGTTTCAAGCCATTGTAACTTCTGACAAAGGGAAAGAGTAATTTGCTTTATTAGGCAGCATTTATTGGATCGGCTGATTGGGAGCGTCGACGATGTGTTCCGTAAGACGTGATCGCTTTTTAATTAAATTGAAAAAAGGTTGATTTTATTTAGAAGCGAGCTTTTAGGTTATTTAACGCGGAAAAAGGGTTTTTTCGGCACAAGTAGCTTACGTCTTCTTGATAATCAACTAGTGAAACATATGTATAAACGCTAGAAGAACGATGCTCGTATTTTATAACGCTGCAATAAGGGTATTTGGTATATATGGCATTTGTCCACCACAAATAAGTTAAGTTTTTATACAACTCAGACAAAAACTTCAAGGTATGAAGACTATTTCATTGTGGAAATGGAAACAGCGTTTTAGCCTGTGTATTATTTACTACTCCGATAAATTTAATGCGCTGGCTACTTCTTTTAGATGCAGGCGTGCGTTTTTGCATGTTTATAGAACTACAGTGCCGAGATCCATCACCCCTCATGAAAGGTTGTATCCGACGCACGGCACCGACAAAGCCATCTTCAGGTTATTTACATAATCTGCGTCGGATGGAGAGATACCGACCGCTAAAGAAACATCACAGACACACACGATCTATTAAACTGGATAGACGATGCTAAACTAATTTTTTATAGGCAACTTTTGTTAGACTACTTCCGGGCTGGAATCTGTATGCGGTTTTTCTAGCTTACCGAGACCTTACTGATGTCGTCCAGACTTATTGATTTGTCCGTTTTCTGGTGGTATTATGTACATTGTGGAGGCAGGATCATATGTATGCAGTACTGCGTTTGGTCGGCCCGCATACGTGCATCTCACGCCAATCAAGCTTCCATTTAATGTGTATGTGTATTTAAATGTAAACGTGCAGTAAATAATCTGTATTGACTTGAATGACAGTTGACACTGACAACTTCCTGATATCGGACCGAAAAATACGGAAGACTCCTTAGGCTACTCCCTGACCTGAGGGGCCGGAACCTGGAGACAGTATACTGATATTTTCTACATTTCCTTACTTACCGGTATACTGTGAGTATCTATTAACGCAGCAGCGTGTCCAGCCAAGTTCAAAGAAACAGGAACTGGCGACGCAGCAGCCGTGTGTCATATTACACGAAGCAATTCCAGCTACTTTTGACCCCTTCACAACTCAAAAGCTAGTAAAGCAACATAAATATATGAAAGTTAGCATATTTATTCAAACCCCTTAGTTTGTCAAGAATACCAAATTTCATAGGTCTAGCTCAGTTATTGTTCAAAAATCGGCATTTTTACGACTGACTGGCCTCACTGTCTTAACTCATAACCCACTTTCAGATAACTTAGAAAGTTAAAATTAGGCGTCCATGTGTGCAATTGTGTGTTAACAAAAGAAAAAGTCATAAAAGTGCAAATATTTAAATGGAAATAAAAATATTGAGCCAAGAAAAGATTTTTACAAAATATATATTTAGTAGGTTGGTGTCGACTACCCAACAAAAAGGAATGATAACGTACCGAAATATAAATGTGCAAAATTAAGATAAGTTCTCAAATTCCATCAAAAAAGTGGTATCTGAAAAGGTGCCAAATCTGGCACTCGATTGTTTACAGTAAAACCAATTTATTGCGGCTTAGTGCATTTTAGTTTTCTCAAATATCTAACAGCTTTCATGGTGTTATAACATATCTACTGCATAGAAAACTGCCAAGTTAAAACAAAATGAACAAGCCGCAATACAAACTCTTTTTAACCGACTTCAAGATTTCAAAAGAAGAGGTTATCAATTCGGTTGTATGTTTTTTTTTATCTTTGTTACTCCATAACTCCGTCATTTCTGAACCGATTTTGATTGTAAGTATATATATATCCAAGTTGATGAAGTGGAACTGCAGATGATGATCAGAACCGAAATCTTTAAAGATGAAAAGTTCACGTTTGGTGATTTGTCCTCCTAGCTGTGTTTGTTAAGCAAGTTCTATTTTCACGATTAATTTTTGACATGCTCGAGTTCTGATGATGGGATCCATGAGGAATCGAGGAAACTCCCCATGTGTGAAAGGCACATATATAGTGATTTTAGTGTTTTCATTAACTAATCAGGCATTTTCATTCAAAAAAGTGACATTTGATGAAGTGGAACTGCTGATGATGATCAGAACGGAACTCTTCAACGACGCATAGCTCACGTTTGGCGAATTGTTCTCTTTACTGTGTTTGTTAAGCAAGTTAGATTTTCAAGACAATCATTTGTCAAGCTCAAGTTCTGATGATGGGATCCATGAGGAATCCAGGGAACTCCTCAAATGTAAAAGGCATACATATAGTGATTTTAGTATTTTCGTAAACAAGTCAAGCATTTACTTTTAAATAAGTGACATTTGATGAAGTGGAACTGCTGATGATGATCAGAACAGAATTCTTCAACGACGCATAGTTCACGTTTGGCGATTTGTTCTCTTCGTTTGGTTTGTCAAGCAAGCTAGGTTTTCAAGACACATTTTTGTCAAGCTTGAGTTCTGATGGAGGATTCCATGAGGTATTATGGGTACTTAGTCTTCTACCATTATAAACATACTTATAGCCATTTTGATATCATTGTATGGAATCTAAGAGTGCACCATCTAAGTATAACAATCTTTCACCGGCGTCCCCCATTGAAGTCGGTATTTTTTTCTTAAAAAATATTACTGTAGACTATCGAGAGCCAGACTTAGTACCTATTTCTGATACCACTGCTTTTGGCAGAACATGAGAATTTTCGGCTTGTATTTTATGTTTTAGTTCGTTACACAAACGCTGTAGGGTAGTAGTGCGCGTATCCGCGGACATCCCACGCCCATCAGGAATTAAAATGTAGGCGCGCAGCAGTAGCAGGCCTATTCTTCATATCAACAAATACGGTGCAGTAATATAACAAATAGCGCATACCGAAGTGTATTTCCACCATGACAATAGACTCGGGCTCAGCGTTTGCTGGACTGCTGCGAGGCTGGTCGGCTTTTCAGCGTATTTTTTTTTGTTTTACACATTGATTATCTACAATTTGAATAAATGAGAAAGTGCTCTGCCTGTCTGTTACCTTTTCACGCGTTAAAGTCGTGGAAGTTTGCATGAGAAAGCTTTTATAGCTTTCTCATGCAACCTAACTTAACCTGTGTCTAAAATATTTAGTATTACGTTGCAGGCGGAAGAACTCGTTTTGTTGTCACAGTGAACTGTAAAGAAATTTCATACAAAATTGAAGGCCTCTGCTGAGAAGTATTTTTCTTTTATTTTAATGTCAAACATGGCATCTGTTAAATTGTTTTTGGGTGGTGTATTTTTATTGCATTTAAAAATATATTTTTTTACCACGTCGGTGGCAATGGTGGTTTAAGATATGCACTATATAAGTACAAATCACGGCGAGAAACATTGGGCTACAGGCCGCGTATCCCAATCCGCGCGGCCTATATCTGCTTGGCCTGCAACCTTTCGTTACCCGGCCTCTACAGTAATGTACTATAATACCAATTATTTCACTAATGTGATAACGAGTTCTACGTGGTCGAAGTCGCAGCAAAATATGGGTGTCAATAAATACATTTAGTGGTAAAAAAATTAAACAAAGAGTCACTTAAGTCAAAAGCACCGTCACAAGAAAATAATGAAAAAGGTGAGTCTCCGAAGGCTCCACTTAGTGAGAATAATAAAATGAAAATATTGACAGCGAATCTCATCTAGGCGAACTATTCTCGTGACGAGAGATATAAATATTTACTTCGTTAATGGAACCAGGGCCTGCTGCGTCGAGCCTTCGATAAATATTATTTTATTGACCCCACTCAAATTGAGGCTAAGGTGGATGTCAAAACCATGCAAAAATGCTGCGGATACATTTCATATTGTGCATAATATTAAGGCATTTTATGGCAAATGGCCAGTGTTACTCGGCGTTTTTATTCGTTATTATTAAAAGGGACGATAACAAGAGTTACCCTTATGTTGATAACGTAAATCAATATCGGTATTGAGTCTTTTTTTTATAGTTCTTGCGGTGCGGAGCTGACAATAACGTTTGAAATGAGCTTTTTTAATTCTATAAATTTTGCTAATTTGCCCTTTCACTCAAAACTCCACCTTATCTTCTTCTGAGAATTTAGCCATTTTTGTTTTTTTCTGCTATGAATCGCATTGGCAAAGCGCTATTGATTGTAATTACACAAAAAACTCCTATTTTTAAAACAATTTGTTAGGTTTCCACTACATATCATCATCCTCCTAGCGTTATTCCCAGTACAGTTGCATCCTGAAGGATGCCTGGGGTCCGCTACCTAATCCCAATAGTTGGCGTAGGCACTAATTTTTACGGGAGCGACTGCCTTACAACCCGAGGGGGAAACTAGACCTTATTGGGATTAGGCTTGTCAAGTGAGTGGGCAACTTGACTGTTAGAAGTTCTCAAGCCGCCCGGAGGCCTCTAACTTGGCTTAACGACTGCTATCATACACAGCAACCGGGATCAACGGCTTAACGTGCGTTCCAAAGCACGGGAGCGCTCAGTTAGTAACCACTCAAAGCGGTCACCCATCCAAGGACTGACCTCGCCCGACATTGCTTAACCTCGCATACCGCACGCGGTACGCGGGCGCCGCTGGGCCACGAACGCTCCGTATATCAGGTTTCCACTATGTATATCCATACAAATTGTATGATAAAAACGTCACATAGTGCAATAAAAAATATTACACTCCAGAGATTTTTGTAGCTTCGGTATAGGCCCGTCTTCCAGGGAAAGTGCGACATCGCCTTGGTGTCGTGGGTGGGTTCTGGTACGTGGCTGAGTGGAGTGTCAATTTGCCAGAAGACAAATGAATTATTATCGGCATTTTATTTAAGAATAGGTTTAGTTGACGTTAAGAAATAGGGAAATAATAAGTATCTTCTGTTGGTCCAGATAGGTGTTAAACAAAGAGTGTGTACTTTATTCGCCAACAAACTTCTCCGCAGTTTGGCAAAGCTTTGTAATAGTTTTAGGTCTTTTTAATGTATGAGCATTATATAATTAAAAAAAACTTTTTTGAAAATAAATAAATGAATAAATAAAAACGACATACGAATAAATGCGAAAAATGATGTCGTTTTTCGCCCGGTCGTTTCACTCAAAATAAAAAATCAAATCTCGAAAACGAAAGATTTCTAGTTGTTATGTTTTATTCTACTACGGTGGTAAATAAGTATATATGATTCGGGAGACGTGACCAAGATCAACACTACAGATTTAGTAGATCAGCTAAGCTACTGCTGGGTGCCACTATTAGTGAAATTTACGTTCATTTATCTTTTATGTTGAAAACAAAATGTTTTGAATTATTTACGAAATTCATGGTCACTCTACAATCAGAATACTTCAGTTAAGTGATACGTGTCAAATTAAATGTCATCTGAGTCCGATTACTTTTGAAATATCGTATCTCACTCAATGTGACAATTTACTTTCTTCGTAATCAAAGTGCTGTCAGAACAGTTAGAGGTTTAATCTTTATAAACCAGTTGTTGTAGGGTGACCATGATTGTAGGGAAATAAACTTTAACTTAACAAAAATAAAATACAGGAAAAAGGTTTCACTTAAATACAATGGTGAACGATTCATTGCCATTTACTATGTATGTAGTATTGGTCCTGCTCACGTCTCCTGAGTCACCCTGTATAATAAAATCCTCTATGGTAGGTACAGGAGGAAAAATTAAGAAAATGCACCCTCGGCATATCAACATGTGGACCAATGTCGACGGGTATATGTGACCACTATGAGTGGTTCTTATTAACTGAACGCTTCCATACTTAGGGAGGTACTCTAACCCTCAGCCAGGCCTAGCGATTTATCTACTTTTGAATACTGATTATAATAGATAAAAGCGTTGAAAAAAAAGTAATATCTTGTTTTATTTTTATTATTATTATTTTCGAAAAAAACCTCTGTGGTACCCATATATGCCCTCTGCACGTTACCGAAAATGCACGTGGTCCATATGTAGCCACTGCCCTGCTCGCAATATGCACAACTTTTAAGGGTTAGCTACGTATTCATACTAATACACAATAATAATATAAATGCGAAAGTGTGTCTGTCTTTCTGTTTGTTTGTGTTTCCTCTTCACGCTTGAACTGACAAACCTATGTTGATGAAATTTGGTACGGAGGTAGTTTGAGTCCCGGGAAAGGAAATGCGGCTGGATTTTTTTTATGGGAGAGCGATAATTAGGCCAGCTCCTACAATAATGTAATAGCAATTATTTCTCTAAGGCGATAACGAGCTCCAAGCGGACGGAGTCGCGGGAAAAAGCTATTGCATAATAAAACTTGCATGCATGTTAAATTATTGGCCAAAATGGTCTTAGAGAACTGAAGCTTTATATGTTGGGACTTCTTGATCTCCTAATTCCAAAAATCTAAAAAAATATTTGGCTCATAAAATGATGCAATATTTTCCGCCCGGCTGGCCAAGGCAAGCGGTAAAATATAGGTATACCAGCTGGTGCCCGCGACTTCGTCTGCGCAGGATTATTATTTGGACAATTCACACTATATCTGTATAAAATGTAGCCTATGTGTTATTCTGATGTGTAAGCTATATTACTGTAAAGTTTCATTAAAATCCATTCAGTGGTTTTTACGTGAAAGAGTAACAAACATCGATCCATACTTGCGAACTTTCGCGTTTATAATATTATAGTAGGATAATGTTGTTCTCGACCAAGTCATCGCCAGCAGAAAAACGACGAAATATCATGTTTTTGGTAAAAAAAATACCGTTGAATAATTTTTCGCTGATGATAGATATGTGTAGTAGGTAATTGTATTTTTCGCAGTTTCTATTCATAAAAGAAAACAATTACAAACAAAACCAAATCGTCTCAAGGCTTATTTTTTATGGACACGCATGTATATTTTATTTGTTTTATGTGATAAAAAAGTGGTTGTACTATGATTATTTATATATATATTTACTCTTTACGACCTCATGAATGTGTTAGTAAAATACTTCGGGTTCCTCCCGAGTATGATGTACTTTATGGTTATGCTTAAAAATAATTTTTAAGAAAAAAAAACCGACTTCAATGGGGGAGTCCGGTGAAAGATTATTAATCTTAGATGGTGCACTCTTAGGTTCCATACAATAAAATACAAAAATGGCTATAAGTATGTTTATAATGGTTATAGAAGACTAAGTACCCTCAATTCCTCATGAAATCATGGAAAAACCTTGCTTGCTTGACAAACAAAACGAAGAGAACAAATCGCCAAACGTGAACTACGCGTCGTTGAAGAGTTCCGTTCTGATCATCATCAGCAGTCCTGCTATAAATTTATTCGTATTTTGCGAAAAATCGTCAATTTCTACGTAATTCAATATAGTTTAGTTCTTGCATACACTAATTTCCTATTTGAAATATAATTCACAGTCCTAGTGCTTGAAAATATAGTCAATTATTGTGATACATTGCAGTGCTTGTCAACTAACGGTACTTTCAACGGTTGAACACTTACTACATTTATCATCTTTAGAGTTCCCAGAAACTATCTGCTCATTACTAATTAATTTGTGCTAATAAGTGTGCGATGTGTGAAAACAAACCCAGTGCTTAAATAAATTTATTGACCTACCTGGACTGTTGTAAGGGAAAATGAGCTGCGCCGAGTGCTACAAAAACTTTGATGATACCAACTTCCTAAATTGCAACGCTTGCAAATCATCATTCTGCTATAAATGTTTAAATATCACTACAGATCTTGCCCTATCTTTGGGCAAAAAGTCGTTGGAGGCCCTTAAGTGTCCGTCATGTTCAAACGTTACAAGACGTCGTCTAGAGGAGAATTCTTCACGGTTTGAAACGACCGCCTTGGTGGACTCGAACAACTCCAATATGTCATGTGACAACATCCTGACTACTCCTCCTAATAGTGGATTCAAAACTGACAAAGCCACACAAGCTGTCACACTTGATAGCATTAGCCGTCTTCTTGACCAAAAACTGTCACCTTCCTCCGCAGTCATGATGAGTCTCCGCGAGACCTTAAGAGAAGACTTCAAACAAATGATGACATCCAAAATCAACGAAACGGTGCAGACTCTGAAGGATGAGTTCTCTCACACAACTGATTTCATAACTGATTGCCAAACTGAGATGCAAGCTAAGCTGGCTGCTAGTGAAAATGAAATCAAGTGCCTTGAACACAATAACCAGCTACTGCAAGACAGCATGACAGTATTGCAGTCTCGCCTAAGAACATTGGAGCAAATGTCACGAAATCTCAATGTGGAAATACAGGCAGTGCCTGAGAACCGAAGTGAAAATGTTGTGGTACTTTTCAAAACATTATGTGGTAATCTTGGCCTTCAAGTTGTGGATAGTGACATCAGGGCCTGCCGTCGTGTCGCAAAGATAAGCACTCCGTTATTTAATCCCTAGATAAGTTTTTTCCCGTTACCTTTGTTACTCTGAAATGCTTCACTTTTATTACCAGAATGTTAACAGAATAAGGTCGAAATTAGCAGAATTCTATTTGTGTATGTTAAACTCAAGTTATGATTTTATTTGCCTGACTGAAACGAACTTGAATAAGAGTGTCTATGATGCTGAGGTGTTTGATAAACGTTATTACCTGTTTCGGAGGGACCGTGATAGTACTTGCATTAGTAAAAAGGATGGGGGAGGCGTTTTGATAGCTGTTAGAAAACATTTCAATGTAATACGCCAGGTTTCGTGGGAGAGCAGAGTGGAGGACGTCTGGCTGAGTGTCTTGCCAACGGAGCCGAGTGGGCTGACATTGCATGTGTGTGTTTGTTATTTACCGCCTGATTTGCCTATCATAGAACTGCAACACTTTTACTCTAATCTTCAAGATATAGTTTTAAATGCCAAGGTTGGTGATAAATTCATTTTAATAGGTGACTTCAACACTCCCAATATCACATGGTTCCGACCTGCCAACTTGAATCATTTCGTTCCACGTGACCCTTTAGACTGCAAATCCAGGCTGCTCTTCAATACCCTATCTTTATGTCATCTTTCACAACATAATAACGTACCCAATCATAATAACCGTTTCTTAGATCTAGTTTTGTCCAACATTGATTGCATTGCAGTCTATGGTGCCGAGCCGTTGAGTAGGCTGGATGTGCATCACCCCTCAATCGTTATAGACGTCCCACTCACTAAACCGGGCAGGGCTATGAAAATATGTAGTGGAACACGTCTTAATTTCAACAAATGTAATTTTGATAAGATACAATCTGAATTGAAATCAACTGATTGGTCATCGCTACTGTGCTCACCGGACATTGATGATTGTGTTGCGGTGTTTTATGACACATTAAACGGAATTATAAAAAAACATACGCCCACACAGAAATTAAACAAAAGTAACAATTATCCATTGTGGTATAGTGAAGCTTTAAAGCGTAGTCTCAAGGAGAAACATAAGTATCATAAACTATTTAAGAAATTCGGAAACCCTACTACACTTTTTCACTGTTGCGCACTAGGTGCAAAAATTTAACCGTACAATGCCACAAATTATTTTCATCCTCGATTGAAGATTCTCTTAAACACGACATAAAATCATTCTGGCGTTACATAAAGTCCAAAAAAATATCTGCTTCCATTCCTCAAACCATGACATACGGCCAGCGCTCGTCCTCGGATAGTCAAGGTGTATGTAATCTCTTTTCTGAGTATTTTGGATCAGTCTTTGGACACCATGGTCTGCCTGATGTTTCTAACCACGCTGCGGAATGCAGTAACAGGGCCTCCATTTCTAGTGTGGAGGTTAGTCGTTTGGATCTAGTGGAGAAAATTAAATCTCTAGACATTAATAAGGGGGCAGGTCCAGACGGTATTCCTGCCTCTTTCGTCAGGGAATGCTGTGAAGAACTTAGCTTTCCTCTATGCCTGCTCTTCAACAAGTCTCTTGGCACCGGGGTATTTCCAGCGTTGTGGAAAGTTGCATATATTGTTCCGATATACAAATCAGGCAATAAATCGTGCGTTGAAAACTACAGACCTATAAGCATTCTTTCCTGTATTGCCAAGCTGTTCGAATCCACAGTGCATACTTTTCTTTATAATCATGTGAAACCATATTTGTCTGATAAGCAGCATGGCTTTGTTAGCAATAGGTCCACTGTTTCCAATCTACTCGAATACAAGCACTATCTATGCAATGTCTTCGCCTCACAGGGTCAAGTTGATGCCGTGTACACTGATTTCTCTAAGGCGTTCGATAAGGTTGACCATTTTATCCTTTGTCACAAAATTAAAGTCCAATATGGAATACACGGTAACCTCTTTCGCTGGGTTCAATCCTACCTTCTTAATAGAAGTCAACTAGTGGCCATCAATGGATACACTTCTCCGGAACTTATTATAACGTCAGGCGTTCCTCAGGGATCCCACCTCGGCCCACTGTTGTTTGTGCTGTTTATTAACGATCTAGTTGACCGTTTATCTTGTCCCTGCTTGCTTTACGCTGATGATCTTAAGGTTTTTAACACTGTAACCAATATTAATGATTGCTTATTGTTGCAGAATGATCTGAGACATATATCTGAATGGTGTTCCCTCAACCATATGTATCTTAACGTTGCCAAATGCCACGTTATATCTTTCTCAAATAAAAAGAATAAACTCGTATATAATTATGATTTAAAGGGTCAGGCTCTTGATAGGAAATCTGTTGTTAGGGACCTTGGGATCCTCTTTGATGATCAGCTTAG
Source organism: Notocelia uddmanniana (assembly GCA_905163555.1). NCBI lineage: Eukaryota > Metazoa > Arthropoda > Insecta > Lepidoptera > Tortricidae > Notocelia > Notocelia uddmanniana. The sequence continues at coordinate 6,982,752 of LR991057.1, forward strand.
CTTTCGTCCTCACTACGAATACTTGGTTGGCAGAGGCAGACAATTACTGGGCTTTATCTTTCGAACTACCAAGGGTTTTAAAAAACCTAATAGTTTACTAACACTATTCTTTAGTTTAGTCAGAAGTGTCCTTGAGTATGGTTCCCCGATCTGGACTCCACACTATTCTGTACACACCAATAATATAGAGGGTGTACAGAAATATTTTTTAAAGGTTCTTGCTTACAGGCTCAACCTTGGTCGCACGTATAAGTCATACCTTAGTAGACTTAAAAAATTTGGAATTCCCACACTGGAAGCCCGTCGCAAAATGTGCGACCTTCTATACCTATACTTACATAAAATTTTACATTCCAAAATAGATTCAGCTGCTCTGTTGTCAACTCTAACTTTTAAAACGCCTCGTTTTAGAGGTCGTACATGTAAAGTTTTTTCTCTGAAGGTGTACAAAAACAATACTTCCTTCTATAACCCAATCACCAGAATGTGCAGACAATATAATGACTTGGCTGTGGTCAATGTTCGTGTCGACATATTTGATCCACGCATTACTAAATTCAGGAGGATCTTGGCGGTCATCCTCCTTTCTGCTCCCCCATCGTCCTTCCCCCCCCCCCGTCCTCCCTCGTTAACGCCTAAAACTGAACCCTCTGTAGGTATATTTAAGTTCGTTCCTAAAGGCCTATAATTCTCAAATTCACAGTTTATTAGTAGATAAAAATTTGCATATCCTCTGATCATGCTTATGTCACTTGTGTTAAATCGAAACGTAGATTGTAGATGCATCATTGGGTCGACTTGGCCAAAATAGATTAGGACAAAGCTGTAATAGAATGTTGAACATGTATGATCTTAATCTAAAACCCTGATCTATGTTGGTCGACTTGACACTATGTTGTACACATGGGCAAATATGCGCTAATTTACTGATCAAGCTGTGTGCACTTAGTTTTGGATATCATGCTAGTTTATAAGCTACTGAACACGCGCGAGCTAACTGAACCATGTGTTGTATGATGTCTGTAAAGTGTAGAATAGAATAGAATAGAATAGAATAGAAAAAATTTCTATTCTATTCTATTCTGTAAAGTGTACCTTCCTAATAAATAAATAAATAAATAAAAGCAGTTAAACTTCATCAAATGTCACTTTTATGAATGAAAATGCTTGATTAGTTCATGAAAATACTAAAATCACTATTTGTGTGCCTTTCACATTTGAGGAGTTTCCTCGATTCCTAATGGATCCCGTCATCAGAACTCGAGCATGACAAAAATAAATCGTGAAAATAGAACTTGCTTAACAAACACAGCTAGAAGGACAAATCGCCAAACGTGAACTTTTCGTCGTTGAAGAGTTCTGTTCTGATCATCATCAGCAGTTCCACTTCATCCAATGTCACATTTTTGGATGCAAATGCTTGACTTGTTGATAAAAACACAAAAATCACTATATGTTTGCCTTAAAGATTTGAGGAGTTCCTTCAATTCCTCATGGATCCCATCATCAGAACTGTCTTTTGACAAAAACGGGACCAACTTGGATATATATACATACAATCAAAAAAAGAATTTTTCAAATCGGTTAAGAAATGACGGAGTTATGGAGTAACAAACATTAAAAAAAAAAAAAAAAACAAACAAAAAAAAACATACAACCGAATTGATAACCTCCTCTTTTGAAATCTTGAAGTCGGTTAAAAAGAAAAAGAAAAAGTAGTTTATTCTTCAAATTAGGCATATTACATGCACCCTTACAAGGTATTATTCATAATAATTTGATTTCCTTGCATTGTTGGAGAAGAGCACTTATTGCTACGTTCATAATGTCAGTTGTGGGCTAGCTATGGAATCCTACACTGCTTGGCCGGTTTTTACTATACTTAAATACACCACCCGTTTCATCACAATCTGGGTTGGCAACGATTTTACTGCAAAGGTCAGTACATTGCACTACGATGACAGCCGTGGGTCTCTGGAGTAATAAAAAAACGGATTTACACCCGAGATCCTGTATTCAGGGTAAACCATAAGAGAATGGCAAATTTGGATTTCGTGCACTTCAGAAATTAGTTTCTGTGGCTAGTAAATTAAAAAAAAAAATACAGCCAGTTTTTGAGTTTTTTAGGTCTTGTACGAAAACCATAATAATCGCTGGATTTTTTTCTCCAAGTTGAAGCACCAGAAACTATTGGTAATATCCGACCTAGATATACCGGATCCCACGGTGTATACAAAGTTTCAAATTATTCCAGCATGCCATTTTAAAATGAGAGCGAAACTACGTTTGTATGGAGAACCGAGCTTACTGCGGACTCTTAATAGGTTGTCAAAGTCTGCCCCGGCACGTTTTATATGACGGCCTACAGGTGATATTTTTTAAGGTTGTATGACTACTTGACTAGTGCCTATTAATGTTCTCACTAACCGGGCTGGGTCGGGCTGGGTCGACTGCCGTTGCATCGTAACAGTTGAACTGTTAAAATATGGAAGATAAATAAATATATACATATTTACTTTAAATTCCTTTGGAATTTAGTAAATCACGCTATTACCTGGCCAGTGAAATGGGAATCGTACTTTAAATATGGTATTTACAGGTACGTTTTTCTGTGGATCAAGCGCCCAAATATCAAGTGCCGTTGACGGCTGTCAGCGATATGTCTCAAACGTACAGTAAAACGTCATAATAATTATTTACCAAAGTACTAAGTATTAAAATAGCTAGTATCTGACCCGACTAATCTATGATTAGAGCTACATATTTTGCAACGCAAATTCCTAACATGAAAATTTCTGAAGTAGTCCAACTTTATCCTTTGAGTGAATACTTCTCATTTACCCCAAGTTTACCTGCAGTTCACTCTGCAATAATTGTTTTCCACCTGAAGTTCTCTTGTTACCAATTTTGTGCAAGATTAATCGCTGGAGTGTACGAGTAAACTTCACGAGAATAAACTTTCTGTACCTACATGTAACACCTATTAAAACGGGGTTGAGTCTCAGCATTTTTGAGTTTAATTTCCTAGACATAACTGTCGAAACGTCTACAATATTGGCTATTTAGAATTCACGATGCTATTTGAAAAAGTTCTAAGGCAGGATCAAATATCTGTAAGAAAATATACAATGAAAGATGTGAATGAAAGTCAAAGTCACTCATTGCTATAGCAAGCGTAAAAACTAATTGACAGATAACTGTACCTCGAAAGCCGAGACACACCGAAATAGACTACTACGACATTTCATACGATACAACGCGCACGCCACGCCCACACGCACGCGCACATGCTGCGAACGCATTCGGTGTGGCTCAGCCTTAAAATCGTTCGGTCCTCGTACTACAAACTATTATTGAATGAAAAGCAAATAAAATTCGCTACATTTTATAACAATTTGCCCACTCACTTGACAAAGGAGGGTCGAAGTTGCACCACGTCCGTAGGGAGTACCCACCGTTACCCTACACGTGACCCCTGGGTGGTGCTAAAAGTGCAACAAAAACTGGCAACCGTACTTGTCTTCTCGAAGATCTCACGGTTCGTAAATATTTGCCATACGATTAAAATAAAAATAAAAATAGCAAAGAAGTCAAACCGGCTTAGTTACCACGAGCCTCGCTGCTTCCTTTGCCTTACGTCTCCCAGATCACAGTTTTTAATCATGGACCCCGTAGGCCATAAAGTGTTTTTATCATACGACGTTTTATATTGGTCCTTGGTAGTTAAATTCGAGTTTGGTTTGGGCATAAAATAAATCCCCAGCCGCTTGGAGAAATTTCCTAAATATATTTCATTTTTTACGGTCTCTTAAATTAAGGAATGTATATGAAAATATGATGGTATTTGCATGTAGGCTGTAAAAATACATTTGGGAGAACACTTGGGGGTTATCTGGTATTCAAATATGAGCTTTGCTTCATGTTACGACTAAGCTAACATTTTTAGGAAAATTCCAGAAATGAAAAGTTTTCCTGCAAGCGGCGATGGTGTGGCCAGGCCACATAACTTTTTGAAAGTAGGATAGAAATGCGGAATGACGTAACTAAGACGGTTCCGTTTATGATATTTTGACTACGAAATCCAAAAAGCCAATTTTTACAACTCTGCCTTTTCCCAGCTGTTTACTAGCCGCATCCGCAAAGTTTTCCCCTGCGTACCAAGTGATTAAGAACACATGTTATAACTCGTAATTAATCGAAGTAACATAAGCCTGGCAAAGTAAAGATTAATTCCCTGCTAAATGGCTTAACATTGACAAATCTACGTGACGGTTGCCGGCTTACGACGATGAATGGCGCTTCAACTCGAGGTGCGAATTCAGTAATACCAGGCTCAGCATGCTTCGTTGAGTATGAACAGTGCACATACCTACCTGTTCGTCACGCACCAAATCTGTTACTGAAGGTGGTGCAGTGAAAAATATTGCGTTTTTTGAAACGCCGTTCAGACAAAATCAGGAAGCAATATGGACTAATTTCCAGATATATGATTCTTGGCTATATTATTATGGCAGTAAAGTTTCTCCCCGTTAAGAACCAAAATATGATGGATTTTTCTGGATGGAGAAAAATCCACAAAATGACTATTTTCCACAACTTTCTCAATACATACTTCATTAAACCAAGTTATAATGATGGTATAAATAAGGAATGAGTAATTAAGATAAATATCTACATTTGTGAATTTTTATATGAATAAAACACCAATGCAAATATTTATCTTAATTTCTCCCAAAAAGCCATCCTCGAAGAAAGTGACATCTTGTTTTCTGATGCGCGGACGTTACCTATGTGCATTTCAGACCAGAATAACCAAAATTCGGGTAACTAGCTACCCCTAAAACCCGTTTAGGCAAGCTGGAATCAATCTTGCTACAATTGGATTATTGGACATTTTCGATTCAAGTTTATATATTTATTTAAGGAGATAACACAGAAACACACTCGTAGAAATAATATAAACAAACTAACAAGGTTTTTTTAGGTACAGATGCTTCTTTAAATATATCTCACTATGAACATAGGATACCAATACATAAGTCTTATTTATAATTGTACATAGCGATAGCGAATTACAAGTTGGTGCACGTGAATAATAGTTTGATGGATTAATTAATCTATATATCTATATACTTATATATAATAAATCTCTAAAATTCCAGCCAGTATTTTAAGAGAGGGTTTTGTGTCCTGAAGGATCTCAGGATCCGCTGAATCGATTTAAACAATGTTTGGTGCATAGGTAGATTATTATGCTGGCCTTGTCATAGGGTACTTTTTATTTGACTGCGACATTTAATTAATTTTCCGAAATATGTGGCCTCTTTGGATTTTACTTTTATTTTTCTTTAAGCCTGACGCCGTCATTGCTGTCACTTCTGTCCTGTCAGTGGGAGCTGACGTCAAAATAAAACACATTCTAATTTGTCAAAATGGCGCCATTTTGCAGGTATCTAGTAAATTTATCTGCAAACATGTTGTTGTTAATAACTAAACAAATAAGCAAAACCAATCAGTGAAATAAGAAAATATTTTGTATTTCTAAACGGAAGTATCGGAACACAAACAAAACGTACTCGTCGTCAAACTCGTCAAAGTTTCTGAATAACTTTAAAGTTCTAATTAAAGTAAAACGAATTAGTTTGTTATTGCTATAAATAAGTTATAAAGGACGGAATGCTGCATGCTAACGAGAAATGGGTTTAGTTGCTCTTCTCGCAGGCTTGACAGATGCAGCTTGTACCCACCAAATAGGGTAAAAATGGTTAATTATAAATACCTAACCGGCGACAAAACTTACTTAGTTTCAAACTGATGTTTCAAAGTGCCCAGAAAATAAAGAGATTCTGCTATGAAGAGATGTTAATTGTGAAGCCATTCAATTGCTATGAAAAGATAAATTGACATATATAGCTATGTGAAAGGTGAGGAAATTACTTGGGTAGCTCAGTTAAGTTAGAAATAAGTAAAAACGAATGACGAAAACGATATCAACTACTTATACCATTTCAACCCTGCAAAGTGAAATAATAGTGCGATAATAAATATACAGAAATAGAGCCGAAGTGAATTATAGTGTGATATAAAAAACTCAAAGTGCTGTGTTGACTTGTTTTTAATCTCACATAAGTAGTATTAAATGGTCTATAATTATAAAATTTGAATAATTTAATGTTTTTTTTAAATTACTTTTACCAGTTAGCTAAATCTAGATAACGTGAAAAACGCTTTTCTATCAGTCTTTGTAACACTAATATAAGTTTGAATTGTACATGGCCAGTCCCAGTGGAATAGGTTTTTTCTCTATACCATTGCTGTTGTTGTTGTTGTTGCACAATACCAGTAGACTAGAGTTCTAATCCAGGGAGTTACATTTTAGGAAAGTGCCCGGAACACCATTATTGCTTAATAATATTTTTAATGTTAATTTTTTACACCGGGTAATTTCTAGTTTTTTTAGAAAAACTCCCTTAAGTAGTTGATTTATTCTTATGAGTGAAATGTGAGGCAGATTGGTCATAGCAGTAACTGTTACATAATAAAAGCCCTGAAACTTAAAAATGGTAGTGTACCTACCTAATAATGCACACAATTCGTCAGCATTTTGAATTTAATTTAATTGTTATGTATTGTGCACACATAGGCATCCCCCGATTTCATGGGTGGTAAATGCCATAATCACCACACTTGGCATGAAATTGGGGGCTGCCTATGTCCAGCAGTGAACATCCTTCGGCTGATATGGTGGTGGTGGTGATATTGTGCAGAACCGAGGCTTGATCCACATTTTTTTATTTTATATAAGACTATTTAAAGAGTTAATTAATAAATTGAAATAGCAAAACACAGCTTTAATTAACAATAGAGAACCTTCTGAAATAGTGTCCAGTATGTATATTTTCAGTTCAGAATTCAGGAATATCGGCTATTGTCTAATGTCTTCTGGAGTCACAATACTTTCTTACAAGAACAAGCATATCCAATCCAATTACTTTAGATACAAACTGGGTTCTGTATCATTTGACCAGGCGTATCTATTAATTTAATTGTAGTAATATTAATTAGGTTGGATTGTACAGTCAGCTGTAGAGAAATTATACCGTAATGTTTTTTAGTGTTCCGTAGCCAAATGGCAAAAACGGAACCCTTATAGTTTTGTCATGTCCGTCCGTATGTCACAGGGAATAAAAAATTACGGATTTTTGGCGCCAAATTCCAAATTACACAGAAACGCAGTCGAATTTTTTGGTTTTTTAATTAATTAGTATTTAAATTCACAGTACCTACCCTTTATTTTGACGCTTTTTATGTCATGTTTCATTTATTTTATTTCGGTTATAAAACGTGACGGTAAAAGCTATCGTGCTGGTTCTATCTTATAGCATCGTACCGTCATGCCTGGTCATGCTGGCCTCTTCGTTGGAAAGTGGGATCCGTGCCCGCGCGAAGCGGAGCTTGCAGCGGGACGGCAGCATTTCGCAGTTGAGAGGTTGAAATGGCCGCCGCAAGCCCAGTCCCGCTGTACGCGAAACTGGAACTCGAGCGGGTGCTCAGGCCGTGTATGAAGTTCCTTAGACCCCGTTCGGTCACGCCATAATCAGAAACACATGGCGTAATCGTAAAATACCTACTCGTAAATGCATGATCCTTACAAAGTAGAGAGTAAGATGCGTCGCTCTGATATAGGTAGTCATTGCACTGGTTAGCTACCACCTAATTTTGTGTGATTTATTACATTAACGCTGTAGCTATGGACCAAGGAAGGAAGGAAGGAACTTATTTTTATACCTTACAACCTCCCTCGGAGGGTTGAAGTCGAGGATGGAAGTGTACCTATGCGGAAGTTCGAACTTCACGCGAACTACTTAAGTCGCAGGCAAATGATTAGTAGACCTATTAGCAGGTCGATATATTTTAGGTTATACCTGTCAAGTAGCAACATAAAGAAACTGCTACTTGCAAAATAGGAAAGCTCTGCATCCCTAATAATCACATAGCTACCTAACTGTAGGTAAGTATGATAGGTAAAATCTGCGTTTAAAGTCCCACAGTAGGTAATACAATAAATGAGCAAAGTTGAAACTAGGTACTTAATGCCATATACCATACAAGACCATTTTTTAAACACTGCGACGGTGGCATGCCTGATGCCAAGCAGGTACCGTAGCATTTACTTAAGACTCCAGCGCGCATTGCCGACCCTTTATTTATTTGAGCATTTGTTGTGCCTATGTTAACACAGTGCATCCTCGGGAGCTCTGGCGCTTTACTCCCCATCAGGAACACAAAATCACATAGGTACTTACATAGCAATATACCTAATGTCCATGTGAAGATTTTTTTTGACGCTAACGAAGTCGCGGGCACAGCTAGTATTTATATAATTTTGAGATATCTGCTTTAAACTGGGCGCGAGATTTTGAGATAAAATCAATTTCATTAAAATACCTATTGTAGTAGTTACATATTCTATATATTATTCTATATATAGGTGCACGTTTTCCTGCATTGGTCTTTGTTTTGGGAAGACTGAATAGGTGTTTAGACCTTGTTGTTTTGGAAGGAGCACGGAGATATAGCTTTGACAGAAGTTGCGGGCAATCGATGTCACCTACACAGATGTCACGCAACATGACAGTATCGGCGATTGACCGTCTGTCACGGAGTGACAGCATATTATATTTGACCAGAAGCTGATTGTAAGAGCACCGGGGGGATTGCAGTCTCATTTTAAGGCGACGTAAAAACGTTTTTTTCAACATTTCAAGTTTGTTTCTGTAGATATAGTAAAAAGGATTCCATGCGATTGATGCATACTCGAGATTGGATCGTACTAATGATTGATATAGGTGAATGAGACTTAACTTCTGTTTAAAAGTTCAATGTCTAATTTCAAATTTAGTTTATTTTTCTGCATTTTACGTGAAACAACAATTACGTTTAGGTTAAGTTAATAATTAGTCATTAAAAAAAGTAACTAAATTGAGTCTCTTTACTTCTGAGACACCAATTATTACACCTAATGGCTATTAGGGGAAAAATCGGTACATTGACATTTTGCCATTATACATATTTTAAAACTTGCAAAGAACAATGGAATGCTGTAGGTGCCTACAAGGAAAATCACTTAAGATTTACCCAAAGCCAATATACTTGGCATATTATGGCAACACTGCGATTTCAGATAGGTAATTACAAATCTGAACAAGAATGGATGGCGCCATTGATTCGTCGTCTTCTTACTCGTGTCATTGAAAATTTAAATTATTTTAATTTGAATTCTTTGCAGAATTCGTTTCATCAGCAACGATGTTTCCGGAGTTCAGTGAATTCACACACTTCATATAGGCAATAAAAAGGTAACGCCGTTTTGCGTTCTTTGAAGATGCTCTCACCGCCTCGTTTGCAAAACCAAAATGTGTATCGGAATTCTCTTTTTGCATTCTATATGATATCAATGTGCTTCGTGCTTCCTTCCACGCGTGATTATTGTGAAGTTAGCTTTACTTCCAGTTTCCACTTTTCACTGGCATTAAATTTGAGATTTTATATTTTTAATTTTGATTTTTTGGAATTGTCTTCATTTCGAATAGTACTATGACTATTATAATATCGGTAAAGTAAGCGAAAAAAAAAACATATTTTGCACAGGTCGAGTCAGTGGAGGAACTAAGTTTGCCGGGACAACTAGTATTTTTAGGAAACCTAAGAGTTTGAAAGTGTTACTTTGCTACGACACTCTATACCAGTGTAGTCCGAAAGTTTGGTTAAATCATCATCATCTTGCTAGACCTTGTTCCCATTTACATACTTTGGGGTCGGACTTCTTCGACCTTTTCTGCCATTCTGCATGAAAGAGTGCAAGCTTGGCGTCTATATTGAGTTCTTTCAGGTCACGCTGAACCGTCGTCAGCCAGATTGCAGGTGGTCTTCCACGTCCTCGCTTCGTCGTTGGAATCTCGAGCGCTACCTTAACCACGTTGCCTTCTGGACGCCTTTGTACATGACCGTACCACCTCAGACGTTTTTGTTACAGCTTTTCTGGTATTGAGGCTACCTTGGAACTACCCCGGATATACACGTTTCTTATCTTGTCCATCATGGTGACGCCTGCTGACTAGCGCAACATACGCATTTATGTCGTAGTGGAGTCTGTTTAAGTGGGGTTTATTTGTAACCCAGCACTCGGAACCCTTACAATATCGCTGGTCTTACTGCTGTCTTTTATACATGACCCTTCGTCATTTCATCCACCCTGTCTGAGTTCTATGGATTACATCGCTGTCAATCTTTCCGTCGTTGTTGAGTACGGAGTCAAGATACTTGAACTTTGTAACCGATGGATTAATTATATTTATTTATTATTCTTCCTGCTAATTTTAAGGTCGTGTCCTTCTAACGCTTCTACTCAGCTATTTAACTCGCGCTAAAGGTCAGTTTCCGTTTCTGCTATTAAGGCCACATCTTGATCATATAGAAGGTGCCAGGGTACAGTCCGTTGGCATTTAAATGTGAGGTAATCCATTGTAACATTGAAAAGAAGTGGAATACGTATGGAGCCCTGTTGTACCCACCCCGACCTTGAACTCGAAGCTGTCACTGGTAGCTGCTGGTCAGATTACCTGTGTAGAGACGTTTTTGTATAGGTGAAAAACTTAAGAAGATTACCTGTTGTATGTAGTTGTAGCGTGTTCGAATTAGACATTACATATTTAAAATGTGCAACACAAACAAAACAAACGCCTATTCGAATACGGCACAACTACATACATACAACAGGTCATCATATAATAAGATCTATATACGACTCTGGGACAAATTGGGCGCGGAGAGCCTCCCATATATAAGGAAGTTTTTATCATAACCAGAGGCCGGAATTCTTGTAGCAATTTTGAGCTGTCTTAAGGACTTATTATTTATCGACTTCCGATAAGCATCTTATATCGATACATTAAAGATCACAACATATTGTAGAAGATTAACAGTATAGTAAACAACAGGCGGTTTATCGCTAAAGAGCTATTTCTTTCTCACAACTTTTGAGTGGTTAAAAATGTAAAATAGAGATGTGCAATGAAAACAATTAAAAGTTAATAGTGAACAATTTCACATTCAATTAGTTCAGTTCAGTGTTTGTGTACGTATGTCTATAAAACTACTAATCAAATGTCATCAGATTAATGGCCAATACGTACATAAATTAACATGATATCATTAGGCTCGATGGCAATCCTTGTTGCAATTCCTTCGATTTTTTTTAAATTAAAGCCTGGTAATAAGAAATCCACAATTTTTTTATAAGGAACAATAATTTAATGTCATAATAATTCCTGTTAGAAATTTCCAAAAAGGTGGTGTCCAAAGGTTATCTTGAAGAGATCGTTCATTCGCGATAAGACTGCCTGTTGTTTACTTTATACGCATAATAATATATAAAATACTGTTTAAATACAGACTAACTACTGTATAAATACTGTATAAATTTATCGTAATACATTACGATAAATTTATCGATATATATTGGTATATCGGAAGACGATAAATTAGAAGTCCCTATGACAGCTTAAAAGTGCTACGACTGTTCATCATGACTCATGATATGACGTGTATTTTTTTTAATTTTATCAACCTGAATCTGAATTGATATGACCTATATAATAATAATAATAAATATGATTTATTGCACCACACAAGAGAACAGAAGCAGAGGCTCTATAGTGGAATACATTGAGTTAGATTACCCGCTTACCACCGTCCGGCGAGTTTTCCCGTGCTGACAGCATAACACGTCGCCGGCCGCTTGGGACCGATTGTTGTGCAGAACACGTCTAGTCCACTTGTTTTTGTCCCCTAACTAGGACACAACTTTTACGTGCTTCGGACTTTTTTCAATAAGCCGAAATAAAAGTTGTTTTTCAACTGGCCACCTGCTTTGTTGCAAATTTTCGCATCTCGAAGATTCTAGATAGGTATAATAATTGCTTAGTGTAACCTAATTGTTGGTATCAGGCGTTGCGCGGAATTTAGAGTCCCGTAGTAAACAAGGAACCCCTATAATTTCGTCATGTCAGTCCGTCCGTCTGTCCGCGGCTTAGTACTGAGCTAAGAACTACTAGAAAGATGTCATTTGACATAAATCTATATAACAATGAAGCGGAGAAAACGCTATAATAAAATTTTGAAAAAAAATGTTTTAGGGTAGCTCCCGTACACGTAATGTGGGATCCATTTTTTCTTCTTAAAAATAATGTGATATTTCTCGAACCCTTTTTTGAAAAAGTTATTAAACATTAATTTTAGTAAACACAACTTTGTGGCACAATGATTCCACATAGTGTCACGGGTGATGAATCCGATAATTTTCAATCAGTTGCATCGTTTTTTCTTGATTCCATTCCATTGCGAGGATCTAATTCAGACTGTTCCGGTAAAAGATCTGAGACCTGTACCGTACAACGCCGAGCGAACGCACTGAACATCTGCTCGCTCGCCTGTGATGTCGTTTTCACTGAATGAATGGGTGAACGAGCAATCGTTCACCGAGCCCAGCCGATCACCAATGAACGAACACGTTCGAACACTCAAGTGTCTTCATTCACCGCAAGAACAAACGATAGCTAGTTCAGACCTGTTCAGATCACTATGTTTAAATGCGGCTTTAGATTTTATGCTTAGCTACATAACTAACCGTTACTGTCACAATCACAACATAAAATTTAATCCGAATAAGTAAAAAAGTCATGCCTTGTTCTGATCTTATATTACATTAATTTTTAATTTGTGATGTCTGCGCTGTCCTTTGCCAATGTTATCAAAAAGTTAAGGAGCCCTTACAAAAGTTCACTCCAATTGAATTTACTCAAGTGTTGAAAACAAAATGCCGTTTGCGATGTTTACGTCCGCTTTCTTTTGTTTTGATTTAAATGATCACGCTATTCATTTAGAGTGTTTGTTGTTTATTTATTTATTTGGAACTGGTTTATGTAAAAACAAAACTATAAAATAAAATGAATAAACATACAACCGACCGATATTAGCCAACGGACGTCCACGGGGGTATGTGCCATAATCGACACGCTTGGCATACGGGTTGGCGATCGCAGTATCTCCACTGCACTCCATAGATGCTTCTGCTTCTGCCCATCCCCCCGGTGGTCTTGGTCGTAGTTTTAGGACACACACATTGCACCTGCACCTATATTCCCAGATAGGGTAAGCAGAGCACATTTCATATAATTTCCAGTGCTACTTCTAGCAATTTTAGGGTAAGGGTTAACGAACATTATTATAGTCATCGTATCAGCGGAAATACGTCCACTGCTGGACATAGACTTCGCCCAAAAGTGTCACAATGAGCGGTCCCGCGCCACTTCCGCATCCAGTTGACTCCCAGGGTTAACCTAATGATGTTATATTGCATTGTTAATCACTTTCACAACGCACTTCAAACCTATTCCCATAAGTACCGTTGATACTACGCAACGGGAAAATAGGGGGATTTGCTGACCTATATTTTTATATTACGAGTCACAACCACAGCGTGTCCTCGGGAGCTCTGGTGACCTTACTCACCATCAGGAACACAACAACACCACATACCTAAAGAGCGGAGATGGCGTAGTGGTGTTAATATTATGGCTGCGATTTTCTGGCGGAGGTAATTGATAATATTTAAATTTTCTAGCAGTGTAAAATATTAACTCATTTTGTTAACTTGTCAACTAACTCAATTTTTTTATATATTTTTATAGCTGTTAGTTTCCAAGATATTCACGAAAATGTGAAGAAAGCCTACCATCGATTATATGACGTCACAAGGCTGAATTGTGACAGTTACAACGCACAAAGAGAACAGCAGTACACTATCTTTAGTAAATCCGCCTAATCAATAGTACTTCTGTACGATTTTCTACGCTGTGACGCCTTACTTGTCACTTACTCTTTTTTAGAATGAGAAACTTTTCAAATTGATTTTTTAAAACAAATTTTTAGTCGTTACAATTAAAATTGAATTATAAAACTCAGCTATTAAGAACTAATATCGAGGGAATTGAAATGTTCGAGCTAGCTTTCATTTGCAGTTCATATGTGGATTTAGAGACGTCTGAATATAAGTATTAAACACGCCAACGCTTTATAGAGGAAGAGCTTTTCAAATATCCGTCGCTATTCATTCGTTTAATCATGTGTTTAAAGTTTTGCAAATACAGACTGAAAAGTGCTTTGATATGGGAGTGCTTTGATATACGTTTAGTATTTTATGCAACAGTTCCATATTTGTCATAAAAAACTCGAGATTTTAAGACCCAGTTTATGTATGTAACATTGAATTCAATCGTTTTTCTACGACAGCACAATAATTTCATTTAAATACAAAATTAATATGGTGGTAGAATACAGGCATTGACGTGTAGAACAGTTGTTTAATAATGAATGGAAATCCATTTTGATCATCCCACCAGTCGTAAAATAACTTGTCTATAGTATAGATTTACTTTGCTTTGTACAGTTATCATCAAAGTAAAACAAAGAATACTCCTGGCATATGTCATCTGTGTAAAAGTCCACCTTATTAAGGGCGCCAGTTTTATCAATACTAACTTTATTTGTCATCATCATAGTGATACTCAAGATATCAATAAACGCCCTTGATGAGGTCGGTGACAAGGAGTTTATTTGGAGAGTAAATTAGATATTTGGGATAAAGTTCCTAAATCAAAGCGAAGAAGCGAACAACCGTATAAGCCAATTAATGGTGAGTTTATTGTGGTTCAAGTAAAGAAATAACAGTACTTGTATTATATTTTCTAAGGTAATTTTTCATTTATGTCAGTTTTATATTTGTGGCACAATTACCAATGTGGGTGTAGTTAAATTTTAGGAAAACGTTGTAAAGTAGGTACGTAAACAAAAAATAATACTTCTTTGTACCGAATCAAATAATTTTATGAAAAATCTCCAAGAAAATCGCAGATGGACCGCTAGTAAAGGCAGTAAGGGAGCACACCCAAACTACGTGACCATTTTTTAAAAGTTTTTTACCCCCCTCCCCCCTCCGGTAACCAAGCGCAGTATATGCCAAGATCTCCCCCCTTGTTTTATCGTAGTATAATTTATAAATCATTTTTTGCAGAGAGTTAAAAAAGGCCCTAGTTTGTATTTTCTCATACGGCCCCTAATGCATGACGTCGAGAGTGCATGCGTAGTTGAAATGTAATTGTATTCAAAAGTTTAAAAAATCATCATTATCATTATATAAGAGTGCCACAATGACCGGTCCTGCGCCACCCGCATCCAGCGGACTCCTGCGACCTTTACCAGGTCATCAGTACACCTTAGCCTACCCATGCTGCGCCTTCCAGTACGTGGTCTCCAGTCGAGAGCCTTTCCCCTTCACTGGCCATCGGTTCTATGTGCAATGTGCCCCGCCCACTGTCGCTTAAGTTTAGCGATTCGGAGGTCCATATCTGTTACTTTGGTTCTACTTCGGATAACCTCATTTCTGATGCGATCGCGCAGAGATACTAGTTCCCAGCCAGCATAGCCCTCTCAATTGCTCTTTTGGTGACTTTGAGCCATCTTATGAGGCCCAGAGTAAGCGACCACACACTGGTCAAAGACTGCGGAATATTGTTTTCAAGCAATCTCTCCAGCGGTGCCAAGTGGACTACCGCTATATCGAAGTACTGAAGTGTTTGTACGAGAACGCCACTATGGCAGTCCGACTCCAGGACCAGGACAGTCAGGCAAGGAGATGTTATTTCTCCTAAACTATTCTCCGGCTGAGACCACGGAGGACTTAAAAAATATATAAAGAAGAAATAGTACATTGCCAAGGGCAGTAGAAAGGGCTCTTTTTCCGTCCTTCACAATAATTTTCATCACATTTGCAAGGAAATAAATATAAGTAAAAGACAGAAAAAATCTATTATTGAATCGTCAGATCTCTCAAAAGTCTTCAATAAAAACGTTCCCAGCGTCAATCCGCTCAGACTCATTGTAGATCACGGGAGTGGTTATTTATTACTGCCTCCTCATCAACGGCCTCAGAAATTAGTGATGTGGCGAAACTGGAGAAGTTTTAGTGTTAGGGTAAACCGTGGCACGTGAGTCCGCACGAATTAGAATGTTTCTCAAAAATATTCCACTGGCTACGTGACGAGACACTAAACTCCCCCTTCCCCTCGGTGACCAAGAGTGGTATTTTGACGACCCCCTTCCCTCCCCTAAACGAGTCACGTAGTTTGGGTACGTTCCCTAAGGATCGTACGTTTCCACATTAGGTTTACGAAATAACATTAGGTTTCCACTCGATGTTATTTCGTTTATAACCCCCGACGCGGAACGCAAAAGAGGGGTGGTATAAGTTTAACATGGGTAACTGTGTCTGTCTGTGGCATAGTAGCTCTTAAATGAACCAATTTTAAAGCGTTTTTTTTTTAATTTGAAAGCAGGTTTTCCAGTGATGATTCTTAGACATGTTTTATCACAATCGGTTCAGCCGTTTTTGAGATATTGAACTTTGAAATTAAAATGCCAGTGGCTTTTCAGCTTTTTAGCTTTTCTAAGTAGTCAGTTATTACTGCACGTTATCTCCTGCCCCCTGCAGATAAACTGTTGTGTTGCTATATCCGAAATCCGTTATCCAATGACACTATAGCTTATGGACGCCTGCATGGGGCATCGCATGCTTATTGCCGATCCCTCAAAGATATGAGCTACGGCTGTATTTGCAGCTTAGGTCCAAATCGAAAAAAAGAGTAGAATAGAAATACTTTTATACAAGACTTTTTAAACGTAGGCTAATACATAAAATAAATAACAAGTCGTTTATATTTAAGTATTTAAAATCGTGATTGAAATTGCCGCCATTCTGTTTTGTATCAAGGTACCTTATTGATCTTGAGAAGATACACTCAAGATGACTGGACAAGACGCTGATCTTTGTTGAGTTTTCAATAGAACGATAGGTACTATACGCTTAAAACATAAGTACTAATTATAGTGACATAAGCTATCTATAAGTACCTATAAGTTTGAGATCAGAAAGAGATACAACTATAAGTATAGCTTGCAGCTTAGTCACGAGATCATAACAGAATTTACAAGGCATGAATACGGAGTGATGTTTTTCTAGTCTGAATACCCTAGTGATGGGATCCTAAAGATAAAGATAAAAAGATAAAGATAATTTTGTTGCAATAAACTGTCCTGTTCTGTCAAAGCAGAGGGCCAGGTTCAATTCTTGTTCTTGATATTTTTTCTCTTTGTATACCTATATATTCGCTTTACCGAAGGATTTAAGCTAATGCTGTTATGCGGGGAGTGCTCCGAGGAACTTTATTTATCATTTGACTAGCTGTTGCCCGCGACTCCGTCCGCGTTCAACTCATTATATCGTCGGCTAATAGTGTAAACCTGATAACGTCATATTATGGAAGTTTGCAGGAGTGACAAAAAAATTATTGAAATTAAAACATTTTAAACCCCTAAAAACGGGAAAAATATCATTAGGTTATTTTTTTCCCCTAATTCCAAAATAAAAGACAGGGAAAGCGTTTTGATTATCTGTTTTTTACGATGACTTTTGTAATATCAAAGTAAAATAAATCAAAAGGTACTTAATATACAGAGAAACTTCTTGAAATAATTTAAATGAAATCTTCTGAAATAAATTATTTATTGGGTGTTGTAGTGCGAAAATATTCATCATCACCATATCAACCGAAAGACATCCACTGCTGGACGTAGGCCTCTCCCAAACAGTGCCACAATGCCCGGTCCTGCGCCACCCGCATTCAGCGGACTACAGCGACTTTCACCAGGTCGGCGATTCGGAGGGCTATGTCTGATAATTGGGTTCTATTGCGGATGGCCACATTTCTGATGCGAACACGCTGGGATACTCCTAGCATTGCCCTTTCCATTGTTTTTTTGGTGACTTTAAGTCCACTTATGAGATAGTAAGCGACTACGTTTCAGTGCCATTACGTGATCACTGGCAACACACTGGTCAAAGACTCTCGACTTGAATAACTACGAATTGGAAAAGTGGAAAAACCACCAACATTTTCATTTCAAAGCTCGATATCTCAAAAAACGGCTAAACATATTTTCATTAAACATGGCTAAGAACACTCGAGATAAAATTATCCATGACACAAAAAAACTCAACGAAAAATCGGTTCATCGGTTTGGGAGCTACGATACCACAGAGCTTATGGACGCCTGCATGGGGCATCGCATGCTTATTGCCGATCCCTCAAAGATATGAGCTACGGCTGTATTTGCAGCTTAGGTCCAAATCGAAAAAAAGAGTAGAATAGAAATACTTTTATACAAGACTTTTTAAACGTAGGCTAATACATAAAATAAATAACAAGTCGTTTATATTTAAGTATTTAAAATCGTGATTGAAATTGCCGCCATTCTGTTTTGTATCAAGGTACCTTATTGATCTTGAGAAGATACACTCAAGATGACTGGACAAGACGCTGATCTTTGTTGAGTTTTCAATAGAACGATAGGTACTATACGCTTAAAACATAAGTACTAATTATAGTGACATAAGCTATCTATAAGTACCTATAAGTTTGAGATCAGAAAGAGATACAACTATAAGTATAGCTTGCAGCTTAGTCACGAGATCATAACAGAATTTACAAGGCATGAATACGGAGTGATGTTTTTCTAGTCTGAATACCCTAGTGATGGGATCCTAAAGATAAAGATAAAAAGATAAAGATAATTTTGTTGCAATAAACTGTCCTGTTCTGTCAAAGCAGAGGGCCAGGTTCAATTCTTGTTCTTGATATTTTTTCTCTTTGTATACCTATATATTCGCTTTACCGAAGGATTTAAGCTAATGCTGTTATGCGGGGAGTGCTCCGAGGAACTTTATTTATCATTTGACTAGCTGTTGCCCGCGACTCCGTCCGCGTTCAACTCATTATATCGTCGGCTAATAGTGTAAACCTGATAACGTCATATTATGGAAGTTTGCAGGAGTGACAAAAAAATGATTGAAATTAAAACATTTTAAACCCCTAAAAACGGGAAAAATATCATTAGGTTATTTTTTTCCCCTAATTCCAAAATAAAAGACAGGGAAAGCGTTTTGATTATCTGTTTTTTACGATGACTTTTGTAATATCAAAGTAAAATAAATCAAAAGGTACTTAATATACAGAGAAACTTCTTGAAATAATTTAAATGAAATCTTCTGAAATAAATTATTTATTGGGTGTTGTAGTGCGAAAATATTCATCATCACCATATCAACCGAAAGACATCCACTGCTGGACGTAGGCCTCTCCCAAACAGTGCCACAATGCCCGGTCCTGCGCCACCCGCATTCAGCGGACTACAGCGACTTTCACCAGGTCGGCGATTCGGAGGGCTATGTCTGATAATTGGGTTCTATTGCGGATGGCCACATTTCTGATGCGAACACGCTGGGATACTCCTAGCATTGCCCTTTCCATTGTTTTTTTGGTGACTTTAAGTCCACTTATGAGATAGTAAGCGACTACGTTTCAGTGCCATTACGTGATCACTGGCAACACACTGGTCAAAGACTCTCGACTTGAATAACTACGAATTGGAAAAGTGGAAAAACCACCAACATTTTCATTTCAAAGCTCGATATCTCAAAAAACGGCTAAACATATTTTCATTAAACATGGCTAAGAACACTCGAGATAAAATTATCCATGACACAAAAAAACTCAACGAAAAATCGGTTCATCGGTTTGGGAGCTACGATACCACAGACAGACTATCTATCGTTTCTTCTCTAACTTATAACACTCCTCTCTTTTTGCGTCGGGGGTTAAAACTCCCATTAAATTTTCCCAAATCCCAAAAAACACGAACCAAAGTTATATTTTGCCACACATCTAGGCGATCAAAATTCTTACGAAAATGGCGGGATATTTTATTATGAGCCGATAACTTTTAAACTCGTGGAGTTGACTCATTGTGTGTTTTAAGCAATATATTAAAATTTTTGGCAGTAGCTGTTATTCTCAGGCGATGCATTTTTTTTGCAACATAATGGCGGGTAAAACGAAAAAATGTTAAGAAATGGATTTAGCGGGGTTACACTCTTAGCAAATGATATTATACAGAAATAATTGCTATTCAATTGTTTCAGGCGCTCATTCAAACTCTTACCCCCCGTTTTCACCCCCTAAGGAATGATTTACGGAATAAAAACTATCCTATGTCCTTTCCCCGGATTCAAACTATCTCTATACCAAGTGTCATCCAGATCGGTTTAGCGGTTTAAGCGTGAAGAGGTAACAGACAGACAGACAGACAGACGGGTGACTTTCGCATTTATAATATTAGTATGGATTTGCGTTGTTCTAGTAGTGTCAAACAAACATTTGCATTGCACAGCAGCTTGAGCTATATAAAATACGTTTTTTCCTCAGCGGCTCCAACATGGCAAGTTTGCTGCTTGAATCCTGTGAGCAAAATTCAATTTTGCTACGAGCGTAGTTCATATCGTAGGTTAGTCACAGGTCGTCTTTTCATACTGTGGGGTGTAATTCAAACTACGAACATTAAAACTTAAGTCACTATTCCTTTGCGTGATACGTTCTCGCAGCTGAGGTGAGAGCAGAGATATTTGCATCTCGTGTCTTTGAGTCCCTCGCTACTCTCAATATTCTAATTATAGAATATTTCACTTGCTCGGAACTCAACATCAACACACGCAGCAAAAAGATTTGCATTCTTGGTGAAAAAATAATTATTGTGTGACTATTGTGTCCAAAATTTAATTTCGGTATAAGCTTTCTTTGCCAACTGTACCTTTTTTCCACTGTCATTAACTAATCCTTAAGATTGTTCCAATGAGGTCAAACACGGCGGGTTTACCTTGTGTAATTTAATTAGGAGTTGCTATGGCCACCTTCGTCTTCAATGTCACGATCATCATCAGCTGGGCAGTACCATAATTAATGCATTATCACCAAACTTACGCAAGTATGCTAAATTTCTGCTCGATCTATTGAGATTCAGTTGAAAGCGTGGCCCGCCAGCCAGTAGCAAGCAGTACTCGTATACTTACGATTACATACAAATATAGTAAGTTAGGTGAAAGCTTGTAAAAACGCTTTTATATCAAAAAACAAAAAAATATACTGCAAGGGTTTTTTCATCAAGGGTAATTATTACAATTAAATTTCTTTTATCCGCGCCACGCAATACCTTGTACCAGATCGGCACTGACAGTATAATGCTTTTCCTGTGTTCGATTGAACCCGCATTAACTTCTTACCGACTGATGGCCGTCTTTCCATGCCTTGGGGAAGAGTTTCAATAATTTACCAACTGTATTATAAGTGTAGGGAAGTATATATACGAAAAGCTTTGGCAACAATGGCGGCAGTCACAGTGGCTGATCTAGATTTTTGATTTGGAGAGCTTGACTTGGCTTGGCACCATTCGGAGGTGTTTTGACCCCGCTTGGGTTGAATTTTTGTATGGACACGGATGCTTTAGGGGGTACTGTAGCGCCTTATAGTTAATAACATTAAATTTAATTATAATTTAGAATTTCGCTATGATAATTCCGCACCTTCATTCTTAACGCAATTCATTAAAAGTGAGGAGGATTATTTTGATATGAGAAGTTCCTGCTTTATATCGACGAAACGGCGACGACCGTTCCAAGTATACGGAATTTTATAGGTTTTTACTCTCGCTAAATAGACGTAATGTGTACATGCTGTTGTTTTTCTAATGTATGACAAGCATACTATTTGACTTGGCATGGCATTGCGTGCTTCTCTATAGGGAGATAGGGGGTTAATCTTGATATTCGTTTGATTTTCGAGCCGTACCGGCTGCAGGGTAATATTGTAATTATTGCTCGTAATTTGATAGACGGCTTATGATCCTTAGATGCCAACCAATTGTGAAATTGACAGGAATTAATTCGAGGCAACTCAACTGTGGATTTTGCACGTGTCAATCGTAGATTTACTTAAACATTATTAATGAAAGTATGAGCGCATTTTCAAGTTTCTTACTCTATGTTGGGATATCCTGATATGGGATAATCTAAATATATAAAAGAAGAAACTGACTGACTGACTGACTGACTGACTGACTGACTGACTGACTGACTGACTGACATATCAACGCACAGCCCAAACCGCTGGTCCTAGAGATTCCAAATTTGGCACGTAGGTTCCTTATAAGGTCTAGGGGTGCACTAAGAAAGGATTTTTCAAAATTCAACCCCTAAGGGGGTGAAATGGGGGTCCGAAGTTTGTATGGGGAAACATGATTAGTTGGACTATTTTATTCGAAACTTCACAGGAGTATTTCTGACCATAAATGAATAAATACGTGTTTGAGGTTTTTTGAGAAATCAACCCCTAGAAGAGAGAAAGGTGGTGACAAATTCTGAAATTCGACATGGGTATTGTTTTAATGATATACCGGGTCGCTGATAACGGAAACAACAATGATTTTAAAATCTCACGTGGAGGACGTGAAATACCATCCCCCCTGTTGGGGTGCGAGGGGGATGAAATGACTAAATATTAATATGGGTGTCGTTTTTATGGTTTTTTGGGCCGTTAATTACGAAAATGGCATCGATTTTGAAATTTAATATTGAGGGCATGAAAACTTTTGAAAGTTTGTGCCAAATTTCAACAAATAACTGACTGACTGAGTGAGTGACATATCACCTCACAGCCCAAACTGCTGGTTCTAGAGATTCCAAATGTAGTATGTAGGTTCCATATAAGGTTTTGAGGTGCATTCAGAAAGGATTTTTCAAAATTCAACCCCTAAGGGGGTGAAATGGGGGTCCGAAGTTTGTATAGTTTGTAATATCAAGATTAGTTGGATTATTTTATTCGAAACTTCACAGGAGTATTTCTAACGATAAATGAGTAAACATGTGTTTCCGGTTTTTTGAGAAATCAACCCCTAAAAGGGGGAAATGTGGTGACAATATCTGAAAATCGATACGGGTGTTGTTTTTATGGTTTATCGGGTCGCTGATCATTGGTGGTTTCGTAAATGATTTTAAAATCCCACGTGGAGGACGTGAAATGTCATCCCCTCTGCTGGGGTCCGAGGGGGTTGGAATGTCTAAATATTAATATGGGTGTCATTTTTATGGTTTTTTGGGTCGTTAATTTCGAAAATGGCATTGATTTTGAAATTTAATATTGCGGACATGAAAACTTTTAAAAGTGCTAAGTTGCAAGAAGAAACTGACTGACTGAGTGAGTGACATATCAACGCACAGCCCAAACTGCTGGTTTGAGAGATACCAAATTTGGCATGTAGGTTCCTTATAAGGTCTAAAGGTGCATGAAGTGCCGTGAGTTCCTTATGAAGATACGACCTTTTTTGACTATATACAATTTCGACATTAATCGATATTTCAGCGTCTGAGAGGACTCTTAATAGGAATCAGAGGTACCTAAACTATGAATAAGTAACGGCCTTATTGCTTTTCTTCATTTCCGTCCCGATTTCGTTCAAAATCGATATCTGAGCGTCTGAGAGGTCCCCTAATACGACTCCAAGGTAAAATTTTGAAAAAGTGGCAGCCATATTGATTTTCTTCTTTTCTTTCCCGATTTCGTTCAAAATCGATATCTGAGCGTCTGAGAGAATTCTTAATTATACGAATCCGAGATAAAATTCGGAAAAAGTGGCAGCCATATTGATTTTCTTCATTTCGAACCCGATTTCGTTCAAAATCGATATCCGAGCGTCCGAGAGGTCCCCTAATACAAATCCGAGGTAAAATTTGGAAAAAGTGGCAGCCATATTGATTTTCTTCATTACCAACCCGATTTTGTTCAAAATCGATATCTGAGCGTCCGAGAGGTCCCCTAATACGAATTTGAGGTATAATTTAGAAAAAGTGGCGGGCATATTGATTTTCTTAATTTCCGTCTCGATTTCGTTCAAAATCGATATCTGAGTGTCCGAGAGGTCTCTTAATACGAATCCGAGGTAAAATTTGTAAAAGTGGCGGCCATATTGATTTTCTTTTTTTTCGTCCCGATTTCGTTCAAAATTGATATCTGAGCGTCCGAAAGGTCTCCTAATACGAATCTGTGGTAAAATTTGGAAAAAATAGCGGATTTTCTTCATTTTCATCCCGATTTCGTTCAAAATCGATATCTGAGCATCTGAGAGAATTTTTAATACCTACGAATCCGAGATAAAATTTGGAAAAAGTGGCAGCCATATTGATTTTCTTAATTTCGAACCCGATTTCGTTCAAAATCGATATCCGAGCGTCCGAGAGGTCCCCTAATACGAATCCAAAGTAAAATTTGGAAAAAGTGGCAGCCATATTGATTTTCTTCATTTCCAACCCGATTTCGTTCAAAATCGATATCTGAGCGTCCGAGAGGTCCCCTAATACGAATTTGAGGTATAATTTGGAAAAAGTGGCAGGCATATTGATATTCTTCATTTCCGTCTCGATTTCGTTCAAAATCGATATCTGAGTGTCCGACAGGTCTCTTAATACGAATCCGAGGTAAAATTTGTAAAAGTGGCGGCCATATTGATTTATATGAGAGGTCTCTTAATACGATTCTGAGGTAAAATTTGGCACTCCACACATGCCATGAAAAGTTTAATGTTACTATATAGGCGTGTGGGGTATCTTTGGATTGCTTTTAAAAACGAAATAGAGGTTTCGATATTTTTTGCCATTTAAATCAACCTTTAGATTTTTTTTTAATCGTTTGGTATTTATTTACGAACCGTGAGATCTTCGAGAAGACAAGTACGGTTGCCAGTTTTTGTTGCACTCTTAGCACCACCCAGGGGTCTCGTGTAGGGTAACGGTGGATACTCCCTAGGGACGTGGTGCAACTTCGACCCCCCTTTGTCAAGTGAGTGGGCAACTTGACTGTTAGAAGTTTTCAAGCCGCCCGAAGGCCTCTAACTTAGCGTAACGACTGCTGTCGTAGACTTTTCAAAGCACGAGAGCGCTCAGTTAGTAACCACTCAAAGCGGTCACCCATCCAAGAAATGACCTGCGCCCACATTGCTTAACACCGCATACCGCACGCGGTAGGCGGGTGCCGCTGGGCCACGAGCGCTCTAAATTTTTGATAGTTTGTGCCAAATTGCAATTCAATCGGTCCAGTAAAAGCAACTCGGTTGTAACAGACGGACTGACAGTAAGGAGTGCGAATGGAAGTGAGGCCAAATTTTATTTTTGGATGCTCCAATGGGAACTGGCAAAACCTACCTAATAAATTTAATCTTAGGAAAAATAAGGTTTAAGGATGATTCACAGTAGACCGTTCCGTGTCCGGGCCGGCCCGTTTTCTATGACAGCAAACGCAACGGCCGGCGTATTTCTCTAGAAGAAAACGGGCCGGCCCGGACACGGAACGGCCTACTGTGAATCATCCTATACACGTGATATTAATCAAAGAAACAGAGTTTATGACCGCTGCGCGCTGCTTGGTCGTTATCAGGCCTATTGGTGTTACTGTAGTACACAGATACTTTTACTAAGGGCCATTTAAGATTTCATCGGCCCTTTCCCCTTCAGCCTCTCGGAAATGTATGATAATAGTTTTGGATCCTTATTTTTGCCAAAATCAAATGAAATTCAACAGTTTGCCGGTTCTCAGAATGTATACTGACTTTTCATCTGTTCATCTGTTAATGAATCACAATCACCAAACTTTATATACCGAAACCCCCAGAATGAAATGAAAATACGGGTCAAACAGAGAAGCTCTTTTTTGTAGACGGTTAAAAATTACGCTTGGTACGCGGGCGAAGCCGCGGGCAAATGCTAGTAAATAATATATAAAAACTTTAATTGATAGGAAGATAGAAAGGAATGAGAGGATGGGGAAGACAGAAGTGGCCATATCTGAACCAAGCCGAAGATAAACGTATCAGCAGGTCAAAGCAATGGCAGAAAAAAATAATCGAGTGACGATTACTCCACATATGATACTGATGATACCCATACCCACATATGACATTGATGATATAAGTGACAAAACTTAACGCTAGCAGGTAGCAGAACTTATCTGCTTTGTAACGAAAATCATGGCGCAATACCTGGGTGTCGTCATGATCTTTGCTCCAAAACATTGATTAGGTTAACTTCCCTTAATTCGATTCGTAGTTTGTCTATTGTTACACATATGGTGTTATTTTGACGTGTACGAAAAAAATACACATACTGTAAGTTTGGGGCTAAATATTTATCCTCATTGCAAAAATCAAAGTACGGAACACTAATTGCCCGATTCGAGACTTTTGGCTGTGTTCCTTTAGAATTTGTTTAGTATTTACTTTTAAACACAAATAACATTGCGTTGTTCCATTTCGACATCATATCATATAATATAAAATCATATAGCTAGTTTGGTGAAACTAAACTAAATACTTTTCCAAAAGCTAGAAACATCGATCTAAATTCATTTTTCCATACTAAAATGACTGTCAGATCTACCTGACGCAAGTTTGACTTTTTACGAAACCATCTAGTTGGGCCTAATAAAATTTCGACGCATTTCTCTAACTTCTACAGGGCTATTTAACTTTATCCTTTTTCTGACCGTGACTGAGCATTTTATTAGAACCGTGATCAAATGCCCAAGACATGAGGAAAATAGGAAACTTGCTTGTTACTTCGCAGCCTTTGGGTTTTGGCGGTCTGAGGTGAATTTCCAAGCTTTTGGCAGATCACATCTCATGTGGAAAAGGGACGATTGTTATTAAGCGCCCGAGGATATTTGACTACATGTTGAATTGAAATTAAATTAGTATTGTTGTGATCAGTAAGATCTCGGTAAAGTAGAAAACGCAGCATACAGATTCTGCCAAGTCAGGAAAAACCATATATGGAGCCTTTGGAGGTGGTGCGGTATGCGAGTTCCGCGGCGTTAAACGTGAGAATACAATTATTATGGAAATGTTCGAAGTTCATTATACCTTTATGCTGAAAAGTGGCCGCTTCTGATTCCATTACAAAGCATGGCGCGGGCAGATGGTTTTTAAAAGACTTAAGCTTGACACGTACGTCGTACAAAGCGCGGCGCAGCGTCGGTGCGGGGCGGAGGCGGTTTTGCGGTAAAGCGAACGCGGACTGGTGCACCTCGCACCAAAAAACCGCGCAGCATTCGGTATACATACAGCGTGGTAGAGCGGAAGCGGCATGTATCACATATGAAGCAGTAATCGACAGTCGACGGTTCCGGAAAGATCAAAAATGCAAAACCGCGCGGCGCCCTCACTATGCGTTTCAAGCTTTAAAAACATATATGTGTTCTCTTTTTGCAAGCTTTTGTATTCATATGTATAGTACTTATGTAAGGAAGTGGAGTTGTCCTCGAAATTTGCGATCTTTTTTCAGCCACTTGCCGCTATCCGATTGAGCTGAAAATTGGCATTAACATGTGAGTTTCACGATATTTATTATATAATATATTATGGCCACCACCACCGAGCTGATTATGATGATGACAGAAGGTGGCTATAGCCACACTTAAACTACACCACATAAACTCGTCGTGTTTGGGCTTTTTGGAACCGTCTCAACAAGTAGTTGATGACTGTGGGAAGTAACTGAAAGTACAGTTGGCAATATAAGCTTGTACCAAATTTTTTTTTTGATAGAAACTTATTTCCCCTGTACGGTCCGCATACCGCACATTGCCGTCTCAGCGAAATTACCTTTGATCGCATAAACAATTTAAAGTACACGTCAGTATGCGTTTACAACTCTGGCTCTCATCACGCGTGTCCTCATTCGCACTATCATTCATAATATCGCGCTTTGATAGTAATTATCAATAGTGTTTACTTTGACTATATAAGTGAGTTATTGTTACGCTATCAAGCAAAGAACATGTTTAATACTTAGTGTGTGTGGCACTAGCAGCATGTACAATTGTACACCCCTAATGTTCTATTGAGCTTTTTCATTTTTTCATTGTATATAATTTATTAACAATATAAATTGCATTTGAATACTACACACACAATAACTGTTGAAAGGCTATTTTTTTTCCACCGTGTCGTTTCAATCGTGAAGAGAATGCGCGACAAAACAATTTTGTTTCAAATAAAAGGTTTAGCCAAATATACCCCCCGTTTTGCAAATGGCGGTATCCTTACAGTATTGTAAATACGAAGGTACAAATACAGGTAAAATGTTGCGAAAGGGTTTTTTCCGATTTTATTAATAGTTTTTTCTCGACAGCCGTTAAGGTTAAAAAGTTTGAGTGATACAGCGGTTTTTCTGACTTAACTTAAAATACATCGACGAGTCGCCTCCCATAATAAAAGGTACAGGTTTCAAGTTAATAGAAACAACTGGATTTAGTAATTAGATCACTGGTTTAATATCAATCCACAATAATCGAACCAACTTGACAATAAATTAAAACACATTTTCACAATTAAAAATCAGACAACATTTTAGCAGCACGACAAGTGCACCCGGCAAACTCTAATGCAAGAATGCCCCCACCAACCACAGTGATGATGATGATGAGAGTCTTGTCAGAACTTACCAAAGTTGCCGGGTGGCTCCGCCTGCGCTGGGCGCGTTGGGAGCTGTTGCTGGTCGCGTCACCGCTACTACGGGACGAGCTTCGGGCCATCATTTTGAGGAGGGCGATGATGCTGCTGCTGGGGTTGCCGCGCGGTCCGGGGGCCCGCTACGGCGTCTGCTGCTGATGTATCTCGTGCGGCTGGTGTCCACCTGTGAGGTCTAAAGTAAGAAATACCTACTACTGACTTCAGTCGTCGATGGTTTACCACAGTGGGTCTTTTATAACCCTTTGATTCAGGTAATGGCGCCAGGTGGTGACGTGACGTCACAGTGGTCTGACAAGTCAGGCCAGGTGCAGGTGTTTAGCTTACAGCACGGGGACGCCGCCGTCAGATATATGTTTTTTGCATGTTACTGATTGAGAATACACTCAGTTAAAAGAAAAAAATATAAGTAAATACTAGGGGACAATGCCAGTGAGTAGGGGAGAAGGGGTAAAAACGGGACCCTATTACTAAGACTTCGCTGTATGTCCGTCCGTCTGTCTGTCACCAGGCTGTATCTCAAGAACCGCGATAGTTAGACAGTTGAAATTTTCACAGGTGAGGTATTCTGTTGCAGCTATAACAACAAATATTAAAAACCGGCCAAGTGCCAGCCGGACTCTTTGCCGTTTTTATAGATAATGGTACGGAACCCTTCGTGCGCGAGTCTGACTCGCACTTTGCCAGTTTTTTTCAAGTAACAACACTCCTACGCACATATCTTAAAAAAATGGATTGTCTAGGTTGTCCATGAGTCATGACGATCTGTATATCTTTTTAACTTTGTCTCAGTGGACGGAAATTGATGTGGTATTTTTAACCGACTTCAAAAAAAGGAGGAGGTTCTCAATTCGGCGGAATATTTTTTTTATGTATGTTCACCGATTACTCGGGGACTAGTGGACTGATTTCAAAAATTTCCTTTTTTGTTTGAAAGGGTTGTTTTCTAGTTGGTCTCATTGTCACCAAGTCTGAATCTGATGACGGGATCTTGGAAAAATCGAAGAAACTCCTCAAATTATATACCAAGAGGATGGGGTAAGCCAAAATAAGGAACTCCTCAAATTATATACCAAGAGGATGGTGTCTGGCAAAGTTTGGAGTCGGTGTTTTTTTTGTAAAAAAATTACTTGTATTATCTGACGTGAGCTTACTTGATATTTATGTACTGATATCGCAAAGATTTCCTCACTTGACGAGATACTGTTAAAACATTATACCGCGCAAATTACGTTTTCAACATACTAATATCATACGAAGAAACGGGGCAGTAGTAGGTTCAACCGTATCGACCTGCTTCCGCGCATCCCACGCCAGTCAGCAAACACTCATTTACATGTAGGGGCGCAGTAAAACGCGGTACTGATTCGATTCACATTTGACACTGATAGCAGACAGTTTTCTCATATCGTACGCCATCGCACAGACAAATCCAGTGACGCCTCTGGTGTTGCAAGCGTCCGTAGGCGACGGGGGCCACTTACCATCAGGTGGGCTGTCAGCTTGTTTGCTACGGACGTGGTATAAAAAAACCGGTCAAGTGCGAGTCGGACTCGCCCACCGAGGGTTCCGTAAAAAATATTTTTATTACAATGATGTAAATAAAATATTACGGTTATCACAATTTTCCCTTTATCTGTGCTATAAGACGTTGCTTCGTACCAAATTTCAAGATTCGGAGTTCACG
The DNA here is from genome assembly GCA_905163555.1 of Notocelia uddmanniana. Classification (NCBI taxonomy): domain Eukaryota; kingdom Metazoa; phylum Arthropoda; class Insecta; order Lepidoptera; family Tortricidae; genus Notocelia; species Notocelia uddmanniana. The sequence continues at coordinate 7,013,017 of LR991057.1, forward strand.
GGAAGTACCCTTTAGGTTTTGAATCCCTTGCGAGTGTCGAAAATTTGGAGAAATTTGCGGGTATAAACGGTTGTATCTTTTGATTTCGTTGGCTTAGAAGTTTGAGTTTTTTACAGCTTCAAGAAACAGTAGATATGAGTCATCATTCGCGTGCCCTTTTCCCATTTACTTGGGGTCGGCGCAGCATGTTTTTTTCTTCCATAACTCTCTATCGCCCGTCATCTCGTCACTCACATCCTTCCTTTTCATATCGTCTCTCACGCAATCCATCCACCTTTTCCTTGGTCTACCCCTCCTCTTACATCCCTCCACATTCATGTCTAATACCTTTTTTGTCACATGACTTTCATTCTCCGCATAACATGCCCATACCATCGTAGACGATTAGCTCTCAACTTATCATCTATGGGTGTCACTTTCAGGCTTCCTCTTATATACTCATTTCTTATGTGATCCATTCTTGTTACGCCACTCATCCATCTCAACATTCTCATCTCCGTAACATGCAATCTCTTTTCATCCGTCACCTTTGCGGCCCAACATTCCGATCCATACATGACGACAGGTCTTACAATGGTTTTGTAGATTTTGCCCTTCAATCTGAAGGGCATTCTGGCGTCGCATATGGTTCCTGAGACCTGTCGCCATTTCATCCATCCTGCGCTGATTCGGTTTTTGATGTCACGGTCAATATCGCCATTACACTGTATGAGGGACCCGAGGTATCGGAAATCAGAGCAGACCGGTAGCGTTACGCCATCGAGCTCTATGGGCATAAAATTGGAGAGACCGCCGAAATCGCAGAACAGGTGTTCAGTTTTAGAACGACTGATTTTCAAGCCTACGTTCTCCAATTTTTGCCGCCACTTCTCTAATCTGCTCTGAACCTCGGGCCCCTCTTCACCGACAAGGACAATATCGTCGGCAAAGAGCATACACCATGGTGCCTCCTCCTGGATGTCTGACGACAGTGCGTCCATTATAATGAGGAAGAGGTAGGGGCTTAACGCCGAACCCTGGTGTAAGCCCACCGCAACACTGAACCTGTCGGTGGTGCCAGCCGCCGACCGGACACGTGTACAACATCTTTCATACATAGACCGAATCAGCCCTACATACTTCCCTGGCATACTTTTCTCTTTCAAGGCCCACCACAAAACCTCGCGTGGAACTCTGTCGTAAGCTTTCTCGAGGTCAACAAACACCATATGCAGGTTTTTTTGCGCATGTCTATATTTTTCGCACAGCTGGCGAAGCGCAAATATGGCGTCTGTTGTACCCCTGCCCGGCATAAATCCAAATTGGTTTTGTGTTATATCACTCTCATCTCTCATTCGTCTTTCTATTACTTTCTCCCACACTTTCATACTGTGTGACATGAGCTTTATTCCTCTATAATTGTTGCATTCTTGTACATCCCCCTTATTTTTAAAAATGGGCACAAGTACACTGTCGCACCATTCGTCGGGGATACTCTCTTCCTGCAACAACTTATTGAAGAACAAAGTTAGCCACCGACATCCACCCTCACTTAACAGCTTCCACACCTCTCCTGGTATTCCATCTGGTCCAACCGCTTTCCCATCCTTCATACTTTTCACAGCCTTATGTACTTCATCAATGTCTATTTCTTTTACAACACCCATATTCAGTGGTTGGCTTTCTAACACTCTATTCCATGCATTCTCCTCATTCATGAGCTTTTTAAAATAGTCTTTCCACCTATCTTTTATACATTCGTCTTCGGTCAACACCTTTCCAGTATCATCTTTCACACATTTTACATGGCATACATCTCTAGCACACCTTTCTCTTGCTTTTGCTAAGCGATACAATTGTTTCTCACCTTTAGGACTTTCCAAAGCCTCATATAATTGGTCCTGAGCTGCTGATCTGGCAATAGCAACTGCTCGCTTAGCTATCTTCTTACACTCTTTATACTCAATCCTCTTAGTTTCTTTCTCACTTTCGTTTCCACTTTCAACACTCTGCCAATCCTTAAATGATTGCTTCTTCTTTTTCAACTTTTCTTGCACTTCGTCATTCCACCACCACGTTTCTTTGTCTATCACACACTTCCCTTTCGATTCACCTAAGATATCTTTCGCTTCTCTCCTTATATAGTTCGCCATCGTTTTCCAACATTCATTCGCACTTAGTCCTTCCATATCTTTCATTTCTATCATTTTATCTACCACTCTCTCTTTAAACTTACTAGCGCACTCATCCTTCTGTAACTCATACCATTTTATTTTAGCAGGGGTCGTTCTTTCTTCCTCTGTAACTGAATTTTCAAGTGTACGTCTATACTAAGCAGTCTATGCTGTGACACTAAATGTTCTCCGGGTATTATCTTGCAGTCTTTGACACAGTTGATTTTCTTCCTTTTTACAAGGAAGTAGTCAATCTGTGTCGAATGCTGGCCACTTTTATAAGTGATCAGATGTTCATCTTTCTTTTTGAACCATGTATTGGCAATTCCCAAGTCAAATGCCGAAGCAGTTTGCAGCAAGGTTTCTCCCTCTGTGTTGCGGTTCCCAAAGCCGAACCCCCCATGTACCCTTCCATAATCTACATTTATTCTTCCTACATGTCCATTAAAATCACCACCCACATATATCTCTTCACTCTCTGGGATTGCCATCATCACGGAATCAAATTGTTCCCAAAACTTCTCTTTCACTACATCATCACATCCACTCTGAGGAGCATACACACTTATAAAATTTAGTACTACGTTTTCAAACATTACTTTCATAGCCAATAACCTATCACTCTTCCTATTGACATTTGTCACTCCCTGTTGAAATTTATGGTCTAGTACTATACCGACACCATTACGCTTGCCGTCACTTCCACAGTAGTAAAACTTGTATCCTTCCCCTATTTCTCTTGCTTTCGCACCCTTCCACTTTGTCTCTTGCAGAAAAGCTACATTTATCCGTCGCCTTTTCATCACATCCGCTAGCTCCCTTCCCTTTCCAGTCATCGTCCCTACATTCCAACTCGCATACCTCAATCTTACATACCTTGGTTCCCGGGCTCGCTTCTTACGTCGCCCCCACCCGGGCTGGTGCGACAACCCTATTCCATTTGCCACAGGAGCCGGGTGCTGCCCCTGCGCGTCGCCTGTGGGGTACGCCCTAACCCTGTCACTCATCACAATTGCTCCTGTATTCATGCTGCAAAAGATTTGGCATAATTTTTACAACCGGCCGCCTGCCTGACGCCAACCCTCCTTGGGAATTCCTAGTTGACTTTGATGGTCGTCATTTAATTCCTTTAGTCGGCTTCTACGACATCCACGGATAAGCACGGAGTGGGCTATTCTTAGGCCGGCAACCACACGGCAATGAGTATTTGATATAAATTCCAGCTTGATACCTTTACGCGTTTCTGAGAAAAAGGGTCTTGACAGACAGAAAGACGGACGTACGGGCGGACAACAAAGTGATCCTATAAGGGTTCCGTTTTTTGCTTTCGAGGTACGGAACCCTAAAAATCAGGAAATCGCCTAAGTGGCCTTTCATGCTCAAATCCATTGGCAGTGTGGCGTTGAAGTTTTTCCGACATTTTAAGGATCACTCATACGATATACATTACGAAAATGCGTGCTACATAGCAATTTGCCTACAATTACCCCCTCCTCCATTGCCGGGGAGCCTTTACGGTTCAATTTCTTTTTGCAGTGGCTTCCTGGTTTTAGAAGATATTTTGTTCCCTGAGGCTTTTATTTGGCAGTCTCCATTATTATTATTAGTGAGTTTGGTTTTCTTGTAAAGTTTCGAAAGTAAATGCCTTTTTTTACACGGTTTTTTTTTGCAAATGAATTCTCCGTCGCAATCACGTTTCAGTACAATTGAAATAATGGGTGCATGTGATGTTATGTTCTTTGCCGCAAAATGCATTTATTTTATTGGCAGTCATACAAATTTCACCCAACATTAAAAGGTATCAGCTAACATATGTTACAACATGTATATAAGAACATGTTTGTTACGAATAAATGTATTTCTATTTCTATATAACCACATACATAGATGAGTACATTTGTACAAGATTATAAATAAGAAAGTAACTGTTTTATGCGTGAAAGTAAGTACCTGAAATTCGGCAAAGGCATATAATGGTTCCGGTTATATATCCGGTATGGTTCACGGCTGACCTGATTAAAATCATAAAACTTAAAGCTGGCCGTCACCAGGAATGGAAGGCCACTAAAAGTAGTAGCATATATGCCGAATTCTCGAGACTTAGGGCTGAAGTGAAAAAACGTATTTCTTCCGCACACGATGACTATATTCGACATATAGAATCTAAGTTAAAAAGCAATCCTCGTGCTTTTTGGCAGCATATCCATGGGCTTAAGTCCAAAGGGGGTTTCGCAGGTCAGGTTACGCTGGATGGAAAACAATTTCTCGGTCCCGAATCTGCCCATGCATTTGCCACCTACTTCTTGAGCGTATTCTTGCCTAATCCCCCTCGTCTCGATGCTAGGTTCGCACAAAACACAAATCGCAAACCATCTTCTAGCTATATCCACATAAACAATATAACCATGCAGGATGTGGAAATGGCAATCAAGAATCTCAAGCCCAATAGTGCAGTAGGGCCTGATAATCTACCCGCATATATTTTAAAGGGTTGTATTGACCATTTAAAGATACCCTTACACTTTTTGTTTAACCTGGCACTCTCCACTGGCTCATATCCTCAGCAATGGAAGACCTCAAGGGTAAAACCGATCCCAAAGACGAGTGATATTAGCAATGTGGAAAGTTATAGGCCTATTGCCATTCTTTCAGCACTTGCAAAGCTATTTGAGTCCATACTCCACCGGTCATTGTCTGAACAAGTTAAGCCGTTCTTAAGCGACTCTCAGCACGGTTTCAGAGCTAAACGATCTGTGGACACTAACCTCCTAACCTTGGTTGACTCCATCTCGGAACACCTTGATATGGGTATTCAAGTGGACGTTCTGTATTTTGATTTTCGCAAGGCCTTCGACCGCGTGGATAATGATGTTTTGCTACATAAACTGGACGTTATTGGTTTCAGTCCGAATTTGCTTAAGTTCTTTGCCAGCTATCTGGGCGATCGACTGCAATACGTCCAGCACGGTCATTTCGTATCGGATCCGTATCACACCCGGTCTGGCGTCAGCCAAGGCTCAATTTTGGGTCCATTTTTATTTGGCATAATGGTCAATGACTTGCCCTCAGTTGTCCGTAACGCTCGTTGTCTCCTCTATGCGGATGACCTTAAATTGATATACGGCGTGGAGAAGGGGGCGGATTGTGAATCTCTTCAGGAAGATATCGGATCGGTATTCCGGTGGAGTCTGGACAACAAACTTAGTTTTAATACGGCTAAGTGTCAGGTGTGTAGTTTTAGTCGAGCCTCCGTCCCTATACATGCTCAATATACACTTGGAACTGAGCCTAGCGACTAACTTTTCACGACCACATCAAAGCGCTTGCCACCAGTAGCTTTCGTAGATTAGGTTTCGTAATTCGCAACGTCAGAGGTTTTCATGATCCGGGTGCCATCAAAGTTCTATACATGGCTCTAGTGAGAAGCAAGCTGGAGGCATCCGCACTAATCTGGAACCCTTTTGAGTCGACTTATATTTTGCTCCTGGAAAAGGTACAAAAAACATTCCTAAGAATGTATTATAAAAAGATATTCGGATACTATCCTTTCCTATATCCGACCAAATTTATTTTAGGAACTCTAGGTTTCAATTCCTTAGAAGTGAGGCGCAACTCCAGCTTGCTCGTTTTTGCGTGTCGGGTTCTGCGAGGTAACTCGGACTGCCCAGAACTGGTAGAGAGGCTTGTGAGGCTGTTTGTGCCCGATTTGAAAAAAATAACCCTCAGGCCACGGTTGCGGCTTCTGTTAGCAGTGCCAACAGCGCGTACGGGGGCACATAGAAACTCGCCGCTCCTTCGGGCCCTGGCTCTCCTGAATGCGCTCCTGGCATCAGCACCGGAGTGTGACCTACTAGCGTGGCGATGGGCGACTGTGTGTCAGGAATGCTTGAGATTTTGCGAGGCGATGGACAAAAGGCAGTCTAGTGTTATAACTTGCTAATATTAAGTTTAAGTATGTAGTTTCACAGTGTATTAGTTATATGACTGTAATACTGTGTAAATAAATAAATAAATAAATAAATAAAATAAATAAATAAATAATTTAAGACTGGGAAGGAAATAGGATAGTATAAGGGGGTGAAATGGGATCAACTTTTGTAATAATTGTAAGCGTTAATTTCTTGTAATAATTAAAAGCCTTCTCCTGATTACTAGCAATTATTTTATTGAAGGCAATAACGAATTCTATTACGCGTTTGAAGTCGCGGGCAAAAGCTAGTTCTGTGTAAACACCAAATATCTAACGCTACAATTGCTACTTATTATTATTATTTTTTTAATTTAAACTTTATTGCACAGTAACAAGTTACGGATACAAAAGGCGAACTTAATGCCATAAGGCATTCTCTACCAGTCAACCTTCAGGGCAAACAGAGAATTAATATAGTAGGTGCGAGACAAAACTAGAACAAAGAAACGAACAAAGCCGACAAATTATTGGTAGTTATATATATATAGGTACGTAAAACAGTTATATAGGATACAGCACATGCTACATACTTAATATAATATAATACAAGATAAGTACAATATACCATACATACAATACATAAAATACATAAAATACCTGCTACTAAAACTATGAGGAGCCTTAGTCTCGAGAAGTTTCAAATAAATGCTTGCGCAACTTGCGTTTGAATGAAAACTTACTCTGAGCCTGTAGAATGGTGAGGGGGAGAGCATTCCACAGTCGAATAGCCTGCACGGTGAAAGAACTGGACATGGAATTGGAGCGGTGATAAGGGACAGATAGAATAAGACTACGGGTGGAGCGGAGTTCACAGCCCGGGCGGGGAGTTACAAATTTAAATTTAGAATTGAGGTATTCGGGAGCAGCGGGGTCATATAAAATCGAAAAAAGGGTAGTTAGAATCTTAAGTGATCTTCGCTCACGAATACGAAGCCACTGAAGTTGCCTGCGGTATGCAGACACGTGGTCGTATTTGCGAAGTCCAAAGATAAATCTAATACAATTATTTAAGAGCCGGTCCAACCTGTCCAGTAGTTTTTGAGTTACATTGGTGTAGCACACATCACTATAATCGATAATTGGCAACACGAGGGACTGGATGAGGAGAATTTTCGTACTGACTGGCAGAAAATATTTAAATCTATACAGAGATCTCAAAGTGTTTGTAACTCGGCGACAAACGTCAGAAACCTGGGGTTCCCACGTCAGGTCACGATCAATTATTAGCCCCAGATTCCTCACCTCCGCCGAAAAAGGTATGACTAAACCATCGAAGATGATTGGCACCACATGTGTTAAGTCAGTGTTCGAGGTCGAGCGAGGACTCCCAATGATAATAGCTTGACACTTAGAAGGGTTGACGGCAATTCCAAAATCTTTCGACCAGGATAGGACGGTATTGAGGTCATCGTTCATTTTTGAAATAGCGGCATCCACTTCTTGGGTCCTCGCCTGAGTATACAATTGCAGATCGTCAGCATATAGATGGTAAGAACACTTGATGTTAGGAGTTATGAGATTGATAAATATTGAAAAGAGTAAAGGAGACAGAATACCACCCTGAGGAACGCCAGAAGTAAGATCGCACCAGTTGGAAAGTGACCTGTCAGCCCGAATCGCCTGTCGACGACCTTGTAGATAAGACGCGAACCACTCAGCCACTGAAGGTGAGATATTCAAATTGCCGAGAGCAGCAAGGAGGAGCTCATGATTCACAGCATTGAAGGCGTTAGAAAAATCTATTAAAACTAAGATTGTTACATGATTGGATTCAATGCCCAGCCTTACATCTAAATATATAAAAGAAGAAACTGACTGACTGACTGACTGACTGACTGACTGACTGACTGACTGACTGACTGACTGACATATCAACGCACAGCCCAAACCGCTGGTCCTAGAGATTCCAAATTCGGCACGTAGGTTCCTTATAAGGTCTAGGGATGCACTAAGAAAGGATTTTTCAAAATTCAACCCCTAAGGGGGTAAAATGGGGGTCCGAAGTTTGTATGGGGAAACAAAATTAGTTGGACTATTTTATTCGAAACTTCACAGGAGTATTTTTAACGATAAATGAGGAAATACGTTTTTCAGGTTTTTTAAGAAATCCACCCCTAAAATGGGGAAATCTGGTGACAAATTCTGAAAATCGATATGGGTTTTGTTTCTATGGTTTATCAGGTAACTGATTACGAAAACAACAATGATTTTAAAATCCCACGTGGAGGACGTGAAATACCATCCCCTCTGTTGGGATCCGAGGGGGTTGGAATGTCTAAATATTAGTATGGGTGTCATATTTATGATTGTTTGGGTCGTTAATTTCGAAAATGGCATTGATTTCGAAAAAATTTAGTATTGCGGACATTAAAATTTTTAAAAGTAGGTGCCAAATTGCAAGAAGAAACTGACTGACTGAGTGACATATCAACGCACAGCCCAAACTGCTGGTTCGAGAGATACCAAATTTGGCATGTAAGTTCCTTATAAGGTCTAAAGGTGCATGAAGTGCCGTGAGTTCCCTATGAAGATACGACCTTTTTTTGATTCAATGTATTGTAAGTGGTTTTATTAATCAGTGCCGTCCGATACGATATCGACATAAATCGATATTTCAGCGTCCGAGAGGACTCTTAATAGGAATCCGAGGTACCTAAACTACTAAATAAAGTAACGGCCATATTGATTTTCTTCATTTCCGTCTCGATTTCGTTCAAAATCGATATCTGAGCGTCCGAGAGGTCCCCTAATACGACTCCGAAGTAAAATTTGGAAAATGTCGCAGCCATACTGATTTTCATTTTTTTCGTCCCGATTTCGTTAAAAATCGATATCTGAGCGTCCGAGAGGTCTCGTAATACGAATCCGAGGTAAAATTTAGAAAAAGTGGCGGCTATATTCATTTTTATCATTTCCGTCCCGATTTCGTTCAAAAACGATATCTGAGCGTCCGAGAGAATTCTTAATACGAATCCGAGGTAAAATTTGAAAAAAGTGGCTTCCATGTTGATTTTCTTCATTTCAACCCGATTTCGTTCAAAATCGATATCCGAGCGTCGGAGAGGTCTCCTAATACGAATCCGAGGTAAAATTTGGAAAAAAGTGGCAGCCATATTAATTTTCTTCATTTTCAACCCGATTTCGTTCAAAATCGATATCTGAGCGTCCGAGAGGTCTCTTAATACGAATCCGAGGTAAAATTTGTGATACTGGCGGCCATGTTCATTTTCTTTTTTTTCGTCCCGATTTCGTTCAAAATCGACATCTGAGCGTCCGAGAGATATTTTAATACGAATCTGAGGTAAAATTTGGCACTCTATGTATGCCCGCATGCAAAAAATTTTAACTTTTTATTACTATATAGGCGTGTGGGGTATCTATGGATTTGCTTTTAAAAACGACATAGAGGTTTCGATATTTTTTTCTATTTAAATCAACCTTTAGATTTTTTTTATCGTATGGCATTTATTTACGAACCGTGAGATCTTCAAGAAGACAAGTACGGTTGCCAGTTTTTGTTGCACTTTTAGCACCTCCCAGGGGTCACGTGTAGGGTAACGGAGGGTACTCCCTACGGACGTGGTGCAACTTCGACCCCCCTTTGTCAAGTGAGTGGGCAACTTGACTGTTAGAAATTCTCAAGCCGCCCGAAGACCTCTAAATTGACTTAACGATTGCTGTCGTAGACAGCAGCCGGGATCAACGGCTTAGCGTGCCTTCCAAAGCACGAGAGTAAGAACTGACCTGCGCCCACATTGCTTAACCTCGCATACCGCACGCGGTAGGCGGGTGCCGCTGGGCCACGAGCGCTCTAAATTCTTGATAGTTTAGATAGATCGGTTGTAACAGACAGACGGACTGACAGTAAGGAGTGCGAATGGAAGTGAGGCCACATTTTCTTTTTGGATGCTCCAATGGGAACTGGCAAAACCAACCTAATAAATTTAATTTTAGGAAAAATAAATGTTACACGTGATATTGAATTAGCCGTATTTCTGTACTTCAAAGGACCAGAGTTTATGACCGCTGCGCGCTGCTTGGTCATTTTCAGACCTATTGGTGTTACTGTAGTACACAGATACTTTTACTAAGGGCCATTTAAGACATGATTTTATTACATCGGCCCTTTCCCCTTCGGCCTGACGGAGACGGTTAGAAAAAATGTGGCTGGACATCTGCTTATGAACTATAGCTTCGAGGACCTTAGACAGAAAAGGGAGAATAGATATGGGTCGAAACTCTTTAAGTAATGTAGGATTGGAGACTTTAGGGAGGGGAATAACAAATGCATTACGCCAAGGAGAAGGAAAAGTGCCCGAAGACATGGAGAAGTTTACAAAGTGGGTGATAATTGGGACAATACACTCCAAAATGTATACAATCATTATCCTGCTAACTTCGTTATGGCCAATCGCATTAGACTTGACTGCCAGAATCGCTTTACGTATCTCATCATCAGTGGCTTGTGTAAAAGAAAATGTAGTATTAGAAGTATTTGATAGGGCATTAATATACAAAATAGTTTGAGATTTTGTGGCGGGGCTTATGGAAGAAGTTTTGGAGAAGTGATTATTTAAATCATTGAGAGAAAATGAGGATAAAGAACTAAAAGTACACGATACGTTTAACAACACGATACGTTTGACGTTTGACGCCCGTGCTTTCAAAAAGCATTAAAATTATACATATGAAACTTTCCATTTCTTAAACAAGTTCATGCGAAACAAGGAGCCGCTGTGAGGCACTGTGAGTGTGGGCAGTGTTGAGTGAACTCCCCTCCCTTTGCTTTTTGTGATAATTTGTCCGGCAACGCTCATTGTCAGAAGTGTCATAGACGCCATCGTTTATCCTGCGCCACGAGCTTTTCCCCCTGCAACGCGCCGACGTGAGTCAACACACGCCCACGCCCTATTGGTTCAAGCTGACATCGTCAAGGCAACCTAAGAACGAACACATGCGCACAAACGGTTTTTCAATCAATTTGAAATGAAACTGTCACCATTGATTTTTATTTATATTTACGTTTAGTTTTGATAGCTATAATATGTGATTAGGTGTTTTAATAGGATATTTTTACTGAAAAACATATTGTAATAGTAATTAAAAAGATAATTATAAGTATCAGTGAGTGCCTGTTGCCTCGGATGGAATGCTGTGTTTGCCAAAAGATTTTCTCATCAGCAAGAGGTCTACGTATCCACCAGGGACGTATCCATCAGGTCCGTATAAACTATGTTCCATCAACACCTCACATCCCGGCTCCCAGCTCCAATACTCCATTACCTCCCACCCCCGACACTCCTCTCCAGACTCTCCTCGGCCAACTCAAACAGTCAACTCCCATTATAAAACGAATACCACGGGGTGCCCGGTCGACGGTTTCAGAGGCATTAGCGGACGCAATAAATAATTGCGTTAGAAACAACAATACTAATTCTTGGCACGACCTCCTTACCTTTTCCTTTAAAATTCTCCATGTTTCAGAAGTATCCAACAATAATATTTCCCTAACGCAAAAATTAAAAAACAACATTTTAAATCCGTCTTCACCAATTTGCGCCTCTTCATCTGAAACCCACAGAAAAAAGTATGACTTGTTTGGGAAGGTCGAGGAAAAAATACACGACGGTGATCTTAAAGGAGCAACACGCCTGTTATTCTCAAACGACACCTTAGCACCGGACACTCCGGAGACCAAAGCCGCATTACAGTCCAAGCACCCCCCAGGCCCTTCCACTCCGATTTTCTTCGACCCTCCCTCTGACCCCTCAGCCTGCCTCCACGCCACGGTAAGAGACATACTAACAGCCCTCGCCTCGTTTCCAAAAGGTTCGGCGTCCGGTCTAGACGGCATATCCCCGCAGCATCTGATTGACCTCACCAGCTACGGCTCAGGTGTTGCTGGTGAACAGTTGGCCACAAGTCTCACAAAACTGGTTAATCTCATGCTTCTGGGAGATGTGTGCCCGGATGTGACACCGGTTATATACGGAGCAAATCTTATTGCCTTGGCAAAGAAGGATGGTGGCGTACGCCCCATCGCAGTAGGCTCTACGTTCCGACGTTTAGCAGCTAAGATCTGCGTCCAGCTCACTAGAACAAAATTACAGGCCCTCTTGGAACCCGCACAAGTCGGCTTTGGAACCCGTGGAGGTTGCGAGGCAGCAGTCCACGCTGTACGTACATTCATAAAAAGTGATTCTTGCGAGGTTCTTCTAAAATTAGACGTAAAAAACGCTTTTAATTCGGTCAATAGGGACACCCTGCTAAATGAAGTTAAAATACATGTCCCAGAAATTTATAACTTCCTTCTCCAGTGCTACCACTGTCCCTCAAAACTAGTTCATAAAACCAATGAGATTCTTTCGGCCGCAGGTTGTCAGCAGGGTGATCCCCTTGGTCCAGCGATATTCAGTTTGGCTATAAATCCGATAATCAACCACCTAAATTCGAAATTAAATATTTGGTACCTCGACGATGGGACCTTAGCCGGAGACGCGCAGACAGTCTTAGCAGACTTGATGCATGTTAAACAGCACTTCAATCGCATTGGTTTAGAATTAAATTGTGACAAATCTGAATTATATATTTCGGACAAACTGAATCCACTGACCGCTTCCGAAATCGCTCAAAATTTTAACAACATTGCCTTTAACATAAAAATAGTATCGAAGGACAGTCTGCACCTCCTCGGCTCCCCCATCTTCGAGGAGGCCATTCCTCTTCTCTTAAATAATTCTACAACAAAATTCAGTAAGTATTCGGACCGCCTTGTCAAAATTAGTAGCCACTCAGCTTTATTTATTTTAAAATTCTGTCTGTTTGTTCCTAAATTTACCTACCTACTTCGCTGTTGCCCGATTTGGAAATTCCCTCATTTAATCACACCTATTGACAACCTAATGAAATCCCAAATTGAAAACATCCTAAACATTCACTTCAGCGAACAGGCATGGACCCAAGCCGCTTTACCAATAAGGAACGGCGGCTTAGGAACCCGCAAAATTTCAAGTGTAGCCTTGCCGGCATTCCTGTCTTCAATCCACAGCACGCTAGATCTCGCAGGTAGAATACTAAAAGCTCCACCGGGCATTGACTGCGAGATTGCATGCTTGAACGAGGCCACGAATGCCTGGCTAGCTGGACCAAGTGCAAATCTCCCGTCCAAACCACATAGGCAAAGGGCCTGGGATACCATAGCCTCCGTCACCACCTTACAAAATTTAATAGAGCGCTCAACAGGCCGGGACCGTGCCAGGCTGCTAGCTGTGTCCAAGCCAGAATCTGGATACTGGCTTCATGCATATCCCTCACCCAATACTGGAACTTTCATCGACCCAGACACTTTACGAATAGCTGTCGGTCTCCGGCTGGGAGCTGGGATCTGCACAGGTCACACCTGTGTTTCTTGTGGGGCTCCAGTGGACCGACTCGGCCACCATGGCCTCTCCTGCTCCTCGGGCGCCGGCCGTCTATCCCGCCACGCCGCTCTCAACGACATTGTCAGAAGGGCGCTCGTCAGTGCCAACGTTCCCGCTGCTCTGGAGCCTCAGATTGTGCGGAGCGATGGCAAGCGCCCTGACGGTATGTCGTTGATACCCTGGAAGACGGGCCGTGCGTTGGTGTGGGACGCCACCTGTACAGACACCGTGGCGGCGTCCTACCTGCCAGCAACTACCAAACGTGCGGGGGCGGCGGCAGACGCCCGGGAACGCCTGAAGGTCTCGAAATACAGCTGTCTCGGCGCCCAATATCATTTCTTTGCTTTCGGCGTCGAGACACTGGGTCCTTGGGGTAAGGGTGCGCTGGAGCTCCACAGGGAAATCAGCAGAAGGTTGAGGGAGACGACAGGCGACCCTCGCGCCGGTGGCTTTCTCGCGCAAAGAATCGCGATAGCAGTTCAGCGCGGGAATGCTGCCTGCGTGATGGGCACACTGCCAAGAGGCCCAGGTCTCATATTTAATTAATTATTTTATTTATATTTTTTAAGTTTAAGGTTTAGTTTTAGTTAAGTATTTTAATTTAATAGTAGTTTTATTATAAGTATATGTTTTTTTATGAAAATATTATTTTTAAATTTAGAAATAAATAATTTCCCAAAAGTACACTGAGATTTAGCTACACCAATGGATTTAAGAAATTTCCAGGTGTCGGCTGGCCGAAGAGTTCAAAACATTTTCGTGAATGTATTTACGTTTAGCGGCCCTCACCATCTTATTGCATAGATTCCTGGCAATTTTAAAAGCACACCAATTCGCCTCGGAGCGATCCCGTTTAAATTTGCGAAACGCCCGATCCCGCCTCGTCATTGCAATACGGACTCCACGGGTGATCCAAGGCGCAGGCGGTCGCTTAAGTTTGACATTTCTAACTGGCGCGTGAATGTCGAACAGTTTTAACACTGCCTCGTTAAGTGTAGCTACCGCCTCGTTAACATTAGGTGCCGTAAGCGTGGATGTCCAGTCAATAGCGCGCGCATCCCGTTTCAATGCTTCTGTATCAAGTCTTGCGAAACTACGTAAATTTACGGTAACCGGTCGCATCTTGGGAGGCCGAACCTTATAGCATAAAAAAATAAGATCGTGTCGAGAAAAACCAGGTGCCAAAAGCTGTCCCACTTTGACCACATGATCAGTTGAGGAGGTCAAAATGAGGTCTAACCAGGAGTCTGACGTGTCTAGGTTATGATGTGTTGGATTAAGTGGAAGTACAGTGAGAGCTGCAGATTCGACGATTGATAAAAGATTGCGAGAACGAAAATTATTTTTTAAAAGATCTGTGTTAAAGTCGCCCATGATTACGTGATGTGTGCCTTCTGTAACGAAATCAGCGAGAAGAGACTCTAACTGAGAAAAATAATCCACCGTTGGCGGACAATAGACCACCCCCAGAACAACCTGTGTACCCTTAATATCGGCCTCTATAACCAAGTGCTCCATAGAATTAGAGTATGAGCTAGGAGAAGAGGATAAGATTTTAAATGGTATGTCACATCGAAGATATATGGCGACACCACCCCCACCTTTGCCAGTACGGTCATTACGCAGAAGAACGTATCCAGGGAGCCCGTAAGAAGTCGAAGCAAGGCTGGGCTTCAGCCAGCTTTCGGATATGAGTATTGCATGGGCATGGCAGGTTGTAAATGTGTCCAAGAGTTCATTGTAATGGCTTGGAATGCTTTGCGCATTTAAATGACAAATGTTGAAGAGTTTATTTGAATTATGAAATTCGCGCGAAATAAGATTACCTAAGGTTTCGGGTTCAGACAAGGCAGAAAAGAATGAAAAGAAGAGGACAAGTCGCAGGCAGAGTGAAAAGACTCATCATCTGTCATAATATTCTAGTGCAGGTATGTATATATAATAATATCAATAATAATATATATATATTTTTTAAGACTATAAATATTATAATATTGTTTAAAAAAATATATTTTAATACTATACTTTAAGCCCGGACGGCACTGTGTAACCCGCCGGTTGACCATTTACAAGCTATCTCTATATCACAACAAAATATAGGTTTCTTTAAAATTTGGTTTTTAACACGAATAACAAATGGCCCAACGTACTTTACGATGTCAATTTCCGAACGAAATTTTAACTGACACTGACAACATTTAATGACAGCTGACAGGAGTGACAGGTGACATTACAAATCAAAGAAAATATATAACCACTACACTACGTTTTACAAATTAGCTATGGAAATAGATAATGACTTAAATACTACATAGCTGAAAATTTAATTCACTTTGCTTAAGAAAAAAACGGAGCCTGCTATTATCTAATAGCAAATTACCACTACATGAAGTAAATAATTTTCTTCATGTATTCGAGCTAGGTCGTCTAGGGGTCGAGTTTCTATTTTACGATTAATAACAACTCGTTAGTCCTTAGTGCAAGATAGAATAGCCCCATTCGTGCTACAAATTGAACCCCAACTGATTTTGTTAGAAATGAGCTATCATTACTTATGATCCAAATTTTCTTGAGCGTCGTCTGTCAATGTACTTAATTTTTTTTGATTCCGTAGACAAAATCGCAAAAATGGAACTCTAATTGGTTCGTCATATTATTACCTCTTTGTGTTTTTATTATGTCACAAGCATTTTACTGAAAAACTCTTTTTTTTAATTTATTTTAACAAATATTACACAGTGTATACAAAAACACTTTTTTTTCGCCAAACTGCATGACAGTTTGTTGGCGAATTGTAACACTCAAAACACTTCCATATATAAATACTGTGTAAAAAATATATGACTAACCTAAAAATTACAAAAGTATTTCAACTTACAATTGTATTTATTGTAGGAGTTATATAACAAAGTAGGTGGATACTTATTCAATTTGATACTAGGCGACATTGGGTACATCTTAGGTGTATTAGAATAAATTACGTATGCCCGTCTGTCCTAGGCTATATATAAAAAATTTAACTACCTAGTAATTAATCTTGTAATAGTTTCAATCAATACAAGCATTGGTTTTTCCATATAGTGTCCTCTTACTCGTCAACGGGGGGAAAGCTAGACTTTATTGGGATTAAGCTTTTATAAATCAAGCGACAACTCGACTAATCAAGAATACAGACTGGTTATTCCATGATTAGTCTACGAATTGTAAGTTTAACCATTTTTTTCGGTCAGCATGGAAGTCGCTTACCTATCACACCTAAGAATTTTTTTATTTTGTTTATTGAAATGTTGAAAACCAAACGCCTTTCTTTCGATTTACATTTATTTCATTTGTCCTAAATTTTATTTTCTATATTTTCTTTTGACAAGTTTTTGTATGGATACAATTCTATTTACTATTGTTTTTAAAATCCCATTGATTATAGTTCCGTACATTTATTTATGTGCACACACATTGCGTGTTTATGCCCAGCAATATATTCTATGTCCGTAGTGTTAAAATACTGAAAAGTCATTATCCAGATGTTCCTAAGATTGTAACAATGTTTCGTTTTCCGTCGATTTACGTAACATGATAGAAAATCATCAGTACCAGTATGTCATTAGTTAAAGGTAACGAACAAACCCACGTGGCAAAAATAACTGTGATTTTGCACGATTATGACCCGCCAGCGCAGCGAGTCGACGGAGCCCCAAGATCTCTATAGAAATCTTACTTTGAGTCACTGAATGTTCGTAACTTGTATTAAGTATTCACCTTTCTTTAAGTTGAGGCTATTTGGCTCATGTCAAATGTCCACAAAAGCAACAGACCCAGTTTTTTCGCCAGAAAAAGTTCGTCTATATATATCTTAAATGTGTTTTTGCATATTTGACGAAGGGTTGAGATTGGGTACGCACAATATGAGAAAGGTTCTTGTAAAAGTAACTTATTGAGCTCTGTGTGTTATCTGTTACGGTAAAGATAACAGAAATAGGGATGCTCGGGCGATCGCACTGCTGTACTCGTAAATAGTACATTATGCTTAAATGAAATGACTATTTATTTGTTTTGACATTGTTTTATTATTTATAATGCTCAACATCTCAGGGATGGTGACAATATTTACTACAGGTAGGGAGCGGGTAAGCGGGGCTGTTACCCTGCTGCACTTCTTCAGTATTCTAGCCTTTGGTGTCTCTCCTCTTACGCCTCGCTTCCCGCAGGACTCTCCGAGTTAAATGATAAGTCTATTAACTTAATTATGAATTGTTACGCAAACCTGTACCATGCTCAATAACCTCAGTAAAGCCTCCGAGCGAGTTGATCTTAGGATGATGAGGTCATGTTACGTAAATCTACGGAAATTGAAACATTTGTTATCTTTAGAAACATCTGGATAATGACTTTTGCGTATATTAACACTACGGACAAAAAACACGAAACCCAACCCAACCCTGTTCATGGGTGGGCGGGCATTTGACATGATCTTCGTCTTGTCCGTACAAGACGAAGATCATGTCAAATACCCATGTAGCACCAATTCCCGTAACAATAGGACACTTTAGGCTCGAAGTTGTAGACGTTTACAATTTTACATATACATAGGACAGACTATCCAGTTAGGTAGGTAGGGCTTCGAGAAAGAGGTTAATCGTCAAATCCGACGGGAAGCTATGGCACATGTGTTCGTCCAATATTCCGCAGTGTCTCAAGGCAAGAGTCTTTGAACAGTGGTGTTGCCAGTTATGATACATGGCACTGAAACGGGGTCGCTTACTATGGCCTCTTAAGAAGGCTCAACCCAAAAGGCAATGGAGAGGGCTATGCTGGGAGTATCTCTGCGTTATCCCATCGGGAATGAGGCCATCCCCAGCAGAACCAAAGTAACCGATATTAGCCCTCCAAATCGCTTAACTTAAGTGGCAGTGGGCGGGGCACATAACACGTAGAACCGATAGCCGTTGGGGCGGAAGGTTCTTGAGTGGCGACCACGTGGCCCCCACACGGTTGACTGATGACCTGGTAAGGGTCGCGGGTGTCCGCTCGATACGGGCACTACGGGTGGAGCAGAACCGGCTATTGTGGAAGTCTTTGGGGGAGGCCTATTTCCAGCAATGGAAGTCCTTCGGCTGATACGATGATGATGATGACGCAAGCCACAGTGCCTACTGTCACTTCACAAATTATACATGGTGTTTGCAACCATGCATATTGCAAAGGGATAATTACGATCTGTCAATGGCAGCGTAGGGTCACCCTGCCAACAATTAACCACCTGTGTACAATCAAACACGTAATCATCACGTCGCTATTTCGTACAAGCACGCTATTTAGTTGTAAAATAATTTTTAAGAAAAAAAAACCGACTTAACGGCCTCCCCGCCGGTGAAAGATTATTATACTTAGATGGTGCACTCTTAGATTCCATACAATAAAATAAAAATGGCTATAAGTATGTTTATAATGGTAGAAGACTAAGTACCCTCAATTCCTCATGGAATCATGGAACAACCTTGTTTGCTTGACAAACAAAACGAAGAGAACAAATCGCCAAACGTGAACTACCGTGTCGTTGAAGAGTTCCGTTTTGATCATCATCAGCAGTTCCACTTCATCAAATGTCACTTTTATGAATGAAATTGCTTGATTAGTTCATGAAAATACTAAAATCACTATTTGTGTGCCTTTCACATTTGAGGAGTTCCCTCGATTCCTAATGGAACCCATCATCAGAACTCGAGCATGACAAAAATCAATCGTGAAAATAGAACTTGCTTAACAAACACAGCTAGGAGGACAAATCGCCTAACGTGAACTTTTCGTCGTTGAAGAGTTCTGTTCTGATCATCATCAGTAGTTCCACTTCATCAAATGTCACATTTTTGTATGACAATGCTCGATTTGTTGATAAAAACACAAAAATAACTATATGTTTGCCTTTAAGATTTGAGGAGTTCCCTCAATTCCTCATGGATTCCATCATCAGAACTGCGTTTTGACAAAAACGGGACCAACTTGGATATATATACTTACAATCAAAAAAAGAATTTTCCAAATCGGTTAAGAAATTACGGAGTTATGGAGTAACAAACATTAAAAAAAAAAACATACAACCGAATTGATAACCTCCTCTTTTGAAATCTTGAAGTCGGTTAAAAAATACTGTTTAACCACTTTAAGTTTTTTCCAACGTCGTTAAAAGTGTATGTTGAGAATATCACCCACTACGAATATATGGCAGTGTTCTGTCGATGTCACAGATTGCTGAATCGCGCTATAACATTTTTTATTACAGATGCTCGAAAAGTGGTACTTTTCGTTTGCTATCCGCTGAAATTTTGTCCCCTCGTACGTGTTGTATCGCTTGTATAATGGGTTGTGCTCCGAAGAACTGTTCGACATGATGCACACGGCCGTTTTCTACCCAGTTTCGACACCAAAAGGTACAAAATTGGTGTACGACGGCTGACAAACCTCGGGCAGATGTTACCCGTTACATCCTAAACGCGCCTTTAAGGTGGTTATGCGTCCGTTTTTTCGATAGTACTATCTGCCGAGGCCCTTGTATTTATTACGCTTTAGAAGCAAAATTGTTTTTGATTTGGCTGAATGCTGACAACGATATAATTTTTTGTTTTTACGATTTAATGTTGTAATAGAATCGTATTGATTGAATCATCATCATCATTATTTCAGCCGAAAGACGTCCACTGCTGGACATAGACCTCCTCCAAAGACTTCCACAATTGATTGAATGATAATTATTAATTATATTGGCGATATGTGCCATTTAGGTGATTATTTAATAAATGTAACTAACACAGATAAACTAGGTATGTATATACGTGAAAGTTATCAAATGCATCAATGGAAAGTAAAAGCATATTGTTTCGTCTATATATTGGGTTGGTGCATAAGTTCTTGGACACTTGGATTTCATTAAAAAAATTCTAGGTTTTAACTCGGTTACACGCTAGAATAACCTATCATTCTCCAGAATGTTCGAGGAGCTTTAAGCCAAGCGGTATAAAAAGACGCGCGCGTTCCGAGTTGTTTAGTTCAGTTCAAAATGGAACCGCGTCAACTACGGGCGATCATGCTTTACGAGCATAATCTAGGAACGAGTGCAAGACAAACGGCCGAAAAAATTAACACTGCGTTTGGACAAGGCACTACTGCTCATTCCTCAGTGAGTTATTGGTTTAAGTCTTTCGATAAGGGGGATAAGAGTTGTGAAGACAAACCTCGCTCCGGTCAGCCAGTTGTCTTCGACGAAGACCTTCGACGCTCACATTTGGAAAGACATCCGGATGCGACTACCAGGGACTTGGAGAAAGAACTTGGATACGACCATTCCACTATAATTCGGCACCTGCATGCCATGGACGACCACAGAATAATGAGTCGGTGGACACCCCACGCTCTAACAGACAGCGAGCGTGCAGCACTTGTGACCATATGCGAAAGTCTCCTCCTACAACCACACAGACAAGACTTTCTCAGGTCCATTGTCACTGTCGACGAATCCTGGGTTCACTATAACAACAAAACGCGGCAGGCCTATTGGGTCCCACGCGGAGAAAAGGCGCCAACAGAACCAAAACCAGATCCTCATGGACGAAAGATAATGCTATCAGTTTTCTGGGATTGGCAGGGCATTCTCTATTGGGAACTGTTGGACGAGAAGCAGACTATTAACGCTGCTATTTATAGAGAGCAACTGCAAAAGTTAGCCTCAGAAATAGCGACTAAGCGTCCAAAAAGGCTGTCTGTTCACTTCTTCAGGACAACGCTCGACCACATATTGCGAAGTCTGTCTGCCACATTTTGGAAAAGCTGAACTGGACAGTGGTACCTCACCCGCCATACAGCCCTGATATTGCGCCGTCGGACTATTGTCTGTTTCGGGCTCTAAAGTTACATCTAAGAAAAAAGAAGTTTGAAAATTATGAACAAATCCGAGTTTTTTGACCACCAGCCTCCTGCTTTTTGGGAACACGGTATAATCTCTTTGCCAGAGAGATGGTTACATGTCGTTGAACATGACGGTCATTATATTGTGGATTAATATTTCTTGAGTAATAAATAAAATTATTTTTAATAAATATGTTTGAGTGTCCAATAACTTATGCACCAACTCAATAAATTTCCGATTTTCTTTTAATATATTTAAGCAAATCTATTAAAAACAAACAGACACATGAGTGATCCTATTAGGGGCACATTTCTTCTATTTGAGGTACGGAACCCTAAAACCGTTTGACATAGTGAGGGTGTGTAATCTTCACTCATCCCGAGTCTTGTCCCTCACCAGTCGTCACTTCCTGATAACCTGATAATTATGTCATCAAGCGGGTTGTTTTTGTTTACTGTACAATTTGTACGATATATCCCCATGAATTTGGAGAGGCCTATGCTCAGCAGTGGACGTTCTTTGGCCGATATGGTGGTGGTGGTGTTACAATTTATAGTTTTCATCCTACGCTTAGAAATAATACATTTACCCCCTTATTCATAAACGTCTATCAAGCCTATATTAGTTAACAAGCCGTTAAAGTTCGTTTGTCCTTATCTGTCACTTTGACATTTATGTTTGTGAGAAAGGGACAAAACTAAGTTTAGTTAACAGAGGTATGTTAAATTTTATGAATAAGGGGGTTAGTGTTTAATCAAGCAAAGTTATACTATTTTGGGACCCCTCTGAACATGACAGCAAAAACAATGAGCGTCAATTTATAACCAGAAGCTATTCGATGTTCGAAATTGTTAAAGTAAATATTGAACACGCGCACCGACACATCGTTTGCACGATCGTCATTTTTCACACTTAACTGAAAACCATGCTCCCATTTCTCAAAGCCGTCGTGCAATACCGTTAACTTCCTTTCACATACATACACTCATATACTTACGTGCATACCAATACTCGACTATGAATCAATCATGCACCCACATACCTAAAACTTCTGAACTCCCATACCTGGATAAGCGTACCTATAATCACTTGAGTGCACCCAAGTTTGTATGTATGAAGTTATGAACGATTCAGTCGCCGAGTTCCAGCGGGGTTACAACTTCGGGGATTTATTGTAGTTTCCTGTAAGTGAGGGAAAACTGGCCCAGTTCGGGAAAGTAATAGATAAAACGGTTACAAAATATGCTCTGTAGGGACGATGGCTCGTGGGACGATGTTATGCTATGGTATGCAGATATCATTGTATTTCAATGTCTTACGCACGTTTAACGCTGCTTGGGTTGAATCATTAATAGATTATTTGTATTTTCTGGCAATCATTGCATATTAATTATTGCGGTTGAGTATTCTCTACGCTTAATTACGACTTTACATATTTGACTAGGGGGTATTTATTTATTTATTTAATGTCAAACACATGCAAGTTAACAGTGACACACCAAAACACTTACACATTATTAATGAAGTAAAATTCCATATAGGTATTTGAATCAGGCATCTTTTGTTTTTATAGGGTTTGTGATAGTTAACCAATGCACACCCTTTTAGTTTTGCCATGTCCATAATCCATTACCTGCTCGTAGATTTAGTTATGGTCCTGACTGGCACGGAATGCGCTGAAGCGGGGCGATACGAATGGATTAGTGAAACGCATCATCTGCGCAAACGTAATACCGACACAGTGACTCGTCATATACGAGGGCTGCCTTTTAAGTTGTATCGTTTGGAAAAACTAAAGACAATTTAAGTGTTAAATGGTATTTATTGTTTTTTGAAGTAATCACCGTGATATGTAATACACTTTTTCATTCGATCGAACCAATTTTCGAAACACTTATTCCAGTCCGAAGTCGGGGTCTCCAAAATAGCCGTTTTGTATGCCTAAACCGCTTCTTCAGGCGTCTGGTACCGTTGACCACGAAGTCGTTGCTTGATTTTTGGAAAAGTAAAAAAGTCGTTAGGGCTTAAGTCTGGACTGTACGGCGGGTGTTCCAGAATTTCGACGTTTTGCTCTTTTAAAAACGCAATTGTTTGCCGGGTGGTGTGCGAGCTCGCATTATCGTGGTGCAGTCTTAGACGACGTCTTGGGTTATTTTTTCGAAACTCGCCGATGAGCTCTGGTAAACAGACAGTGGTATAGCATTAACCGTTTTACGATCCTAGATCACGATGGTGGCAACGTGGCCACTTTTCACCACAAACGTGGTGACCATTTTTTTCGAAGTGCTCCGTGAGCGTATTACTTTGATCGGTTTTAGCTCATCTTGGAACACCCAAACAGTCGACTGCTGTTTAGAATCGGGATCGTAGGCATATATCCAAGATGCGTCACCACTGATAATGTCGTAAACATGTTTCGAGTTTCCTCGGTTGAATTGCCGCAGAGTTTTGCGACACCATCGAACGCGAGCCGTTTTTAGGGTTCCGTAGTCAACTAGGAACCCTTATAGTTTCGCCATGTCTGTCCGTCCGTCTGTCCGTCCGTCCGCGGATAATCTCAGTGACCGTTAGCACTAGAAAGCTGAAATTTGGTACTAATATGTATATCAATTACGCCGACAAAGTGGTAAAATAAAAAGTGGAAAAAAATATTTTATTAGGGTACCTCCCCTATACGTAAAGTGGGGAGTGTTTTTTTTTCATTTTAACCCTAAGGTGTGATATATTGTTAGATAGGTATTTAAAAATAAATAGGGGTTTACTAAAATTATTTTTTGATAATGTTAATATTTTCGGAAATAATCGCTCCAGAAGTAAAAAAAAATGTGTCCCCCCCCCCTCTAACTTTTGAACCATAAGTTTTAAAAATATGAAAAAAATCTTAAAAGTAGAACTTTATAAAAACTTTGTAGGAAAATTATTTTGAACTAGATAGGTTGAATAGTTTTTGAAAAAATTACAAAATTAATTTCTGAACTAAGTTTGTAATTTAACCGTATAAACAGGTGTTTATTGTACCTGTCATTTCTACAAAATCACAATGAAATGACGTGCTTTTTAGGGTTTTGTGTTTCTGTACTTAATATGTCAACTTAATGTGACGGACGGAAAACTACGGAACCCTACACTGAGCGTGGCCCGACACGCTCTTGGCCGGTTTTTTGGTCTTCACTGAGTAAATGTGGTATCCAGCGTGAGATCAACTTTTTTACGCCTAAGTGATCATGCAAAATACTGTGAACACTGGTCCCTGAAATACTTAAGGAAGCTTCTATATCACGGTATGTCGCACGGCGATCTTCGATGGCATGGCGATCAGTTGCCGTACAGCATCAATGTTCTCCTGGGCTACGGCTGTTTTTGGTTGACCTTCACGATGTCTATCACCAATACTAGAGCAACCACGTTGAAATTCTAAATACCAGCGTTCCACAGTCCGGAGGCATGGTGCTTTATCATTGAAAACCGTAGTCAACTCTTCGAGGCACTGAAGTCGCGTTAAGTCCCTTTTGAAGTTGTAAAAAATTATCGCACGTAAATTTTCCTTACAAATTTCCATTTTCACAACTGACTTGTCAACTTTGAACTTGAACTTTCTGATGTAGCGTTACTTATTAGTGGTATAAGGTCAATTCCACATTGGTCAACAAAAATTAAAACCTTTTTTAAGGGTTCCGTACTTCCGTAGTCAAGCAGGAACCCGTATAGTTTCGCCATGTCCGTCTGTCTATTTGTCTGTTCGAGGCTTTGCCCTGTGATTGTTAGTGCTAGAAAGCTGCAATTTAGCATCGATATATAAAACTGGCGCAGGACTGGTCATTGTGGAAGTCTTTGGGGGAGGCCTATGTCCAGCAGTGGACGTCATTCGGCTGAAATAATGATGATGATGATGATATAAAACTGACAACGTGGTAAAATAAAATCTTAAAAGTATATTTTTTTAAGGGTTCCCTACACGTAAAGTGGGGTGATTTTTTTTGCTTCAAGCCTACGGTGCGGGGTATTGTTGGATGGTAAGTGGTCGCATAATTTCGTATAGTGAAAGTTTTACTTACCTTGTCTACATCACCATCGACTATTAGGCATATTTTATATTGGTTATTTTTTGATGATAAATAATCAAATATACATGGTAAATACCCCGTTCTTAACAATATTCTAATGTGACCATGTTAGCTCGAAATCTTGAATCAAATATATGTATTAGCTTTTACCTTAAGTACTTATATGTAACTGTTACATAAAAGTTATAATGCTGCTTTTATGTGAATTGGGCCGATTTTTAGGGTTTGCCCTTGTAATTGATAATTTTGAGCCGTCATTGTTAAGTGTAAGAGGTAAGATATTAATGATTAGTTATAAACAATAAAACAATTTGAGCTAATAAAATCCCGTACTGCGTTTCGTATATTCTGTGAAATATCACAGAATAACCGCGATTTAATTCGTTTAAATTGTTATATTTGGGGCGTTATTAATAGAAATTTACATAGTTAAGGGCTTTAATTAAAATCAAACTTAACTGATTCCTTCGTTGAGTTACCCATATATTTTGTAGGTATGATCCACTTTTGTTACAAAAAGGACGCAATCGTAATTTTGTTTTCTCTAAGCCTTTAAATATTTTTAAACGCTTAACCATTAATGAGTATCAGTCGCAGAAATAGTAGACAACATTACAATAAAAGGTGAAATAAAAAAACGCATCCGTAACTCCGTAACACTACTAATTTAAAATGAATATATTGTTTTTTCTAGCCTGTATACTTTAGGTTTGTAGGTAACAACATTTATTGACACTCCTCGGTACTGACTAAAATAATCGACTTGGTGTAACATTACATCTCAAAACTTTTTTGTAGTAAATAGGTATAAGAATCTTTCTCCATCTTTTGACATGTAGGTAAATAATGTTTTTGATGTGATGTGTACCCATACACCAAACGGGCTGAGCACTCTAGTTACATCTAATATGTTATACATTACAATCATTTGTAATTGTATCAAACCGATTTGGTACATAATTAATAAAATTATTTAATAATTATTCACACCGCTTCCGACCGGATGGCGCCATTCAAATATGAGACGTATCTACTGGGCAAACGCTTGAAAACCCTTGTGCAGTCAGGTTAGAATCGTATCGTACCTAGAGGCTCTCGTTGCTAACGTTGTTGATTCGCGCCCTACGCCGATCACGTTTATTTTACAATCAATAATTTGGCAATTGTAGTAAATGCTCAGTGTGTTAACGAGGGATTATTTGATATTATGGTAGGTTTAATTTATAGCCATAAGGTGTATTAAAAAAAACTACTGTAGAATTAATGCGTCTGTACTAAAATCAGTTAAAATTGTTTAAAAAATAGTAATAATAAAATCCCCGGTGGTTTTCTTTTTTAAGAATGGGTAAAATAATTGTCCTGACAGTATAGTCAAAAATCACCAACTTTTGAATTAATGTATAGCTGTTATTAATTTATTTCAATATTTTTATTATTATTTATATATGCTCTACGATATAAGAGGTGATTTTTTAAAATACTGTTTTTAATAATATTTTAGTCCCTTTAGACCAAAAATCTCTAGTGTAGGATTTAATGTTTATATTTAATGAAAAATATAAACTTTAATTTTTTTTTTCGGAAAAGCTCAATATATTTTTTGGGGAAAACCTTTGACTTATTATCCCAAAATAATGTTCTATCAGATTGCAAAAAAAAATATAGTGTAGGATTTAATGTGCAATTCTCGAACAACTGAAAGTTTCTTTCCCGGACTACCTGTGTTAGTGCTATTTACGAATAGAAATTCGTCTCTGTTTCAATTTGGGCAATAATGCTTTTGGTTTGTCTTTATATTCGGATGTCTGGCTGTTCTACAGGTTTCATTGTTTTTTTTTATTATCTTAGTTGTACCTATTTTTTTTTTAATTAACTTAGTTGCATCGTCCACAATTTTTCTGCTTTGTCTTAAGGTTGACTGGTAGATAATGCTTTATGGCATTAAGTCCGCCTTTTGTACTATAGGTTTTACTTTTGTGTAATAAAGATTAAATAAATAAATAAGTAGTCACTTGGCCAACGCACTATTTTGTAGCTCTGTAATACTGGCTTATATTCCGAACTGATAACCTCTTCTTAGATATCTGACTTTTGATTATACATAGATATTACTATTCTCGGTACGCTAAGAGTGCACTATAGTAACGAAGCGAGATGAATTGAGCTAGATTATTAATTGCATATAGAACCGGCCATACAGATTCTTTACTGCGTACCGAAAATTTTAATTAATGGTACGGGATGCCTGGAAGCGGGGCGGTACGCATGCAGTACTGCATACGTACCGCCGCGACTCCTTATTTGGTCTCAGCTTTAAATCATGGCGTCTATACAGCACAATTCTACTTTATTTTACTTTATTAAGAAATGCAAATGCAGAATAATGTTTCCTAAAACGTAACAAATTCACAAAATGTTACCATTCACGAATTTTGTTGCATTCGTTATGATTTAAATTTTTAACGCGCTTTAAAATTCATAACAAGAGCCGGGCAAATGCGAATTTTAGCAAAACTAGGAAAAATATACATTTTGCAAAAATAATATTCGTAACATCTAAATGGAAACTTTATGCAATCTAGTTACGGATCATTTTTAATGTATACATTGCGACCTCAATATAAATGTACCTGAGTATCGTGTTAAAATACGTGCATAATATGAAAGCAAACTTCATACACGTGGTAATTATTTATATTTCATTGTTACTGGTTTGTATGCTATAAAAATACAAATGTATTTAAATATAAAAGTAGGTTTTAATAAAACACACTCCTGCCGGCTTATTTCCTGCTAAATCGACATATTTAAATTGAAATAGGTATGCAACGCGTTGATTAACTTTGTATTGATATTTTACGATTAAAAGCAAATATGAATATGATTTATGTTTTACCATAAAAAGCAACAACAAGTTATTAAAATATCAAATAAAGGAAGAATTTTCTGCTTCATAACAACATTGCTGCTTGCTGCTGTTCAAACCGAAATAATATTGCTTATTAATGTTTTTGAATTGCCTAAATCAGCGTATATACACAGTCGTACAGAAATAATATGTAGTACAAAACTTTCAGCATCGTTGTAGAAAAAAAAAAGTTGTAAAATTGTTAGACAGCTAGAAAATTCAAATCAATCCGTCTCATTACTACACTTTCCACTCACTCAGGAAAGCCCTGACCGTTTGTGTACTCGATTGTTTAATTGTATCAAAACGGAATTCGATGTCTGTTTTAATTTGAAGAAGATTCAAAGCAAGTTCAAGACTAAATTTAGCGACTGGGCTACGCCAGACATTCACGAGAAGAGGCGCCGACTCTATGACTTGTATGATTCAAGAACTACTGATAAAAGGCCGGAATTTCTAGAGTATGTTAAGAACTACTCAAAATCTTTTAAGTTAATGTGTGTCGCTGCTAAAGCCGATTACTTGTCAAAAAAGATCCAGAACTCTAGTGATAAGATTAAAACTGTATGGCAAGTTATCAACAATGAAACTGGGAAAAGTAAGTTAAAAGATGCGCACTTCAGCCTGCGAGTCGATGATACTCTAGTGAGTTCTGACCACGAAGTAGCAGATCATTTTGAGCGGTTCTTTACTAATGTACCCGTCGAGACCACGAAATCTTTGAATTCATCACCAGATGTCGCTGAATCGTTATTGAAAGAAAATGTAACAGAATGTACAGAAATCTTTAGCTTCACTGACGTGACCCCCCATATTATAATTAAAGCATTTAAATCATTAAACTTAAAAAAGACTGAAGATCTTTGGGGCCTTTCTGTAAAAGTATTACATTCCATTGTAGAATCAATCGCACCTTTCTTAGCTGATATTTTCAATAAATGTATTGAAACTGGAGTTTTTCCTAACCTGATGAAACACAGTAAAATCATCCCGTTGTTTAAATCAGGATCAAAAATTGACCCTACCAACTTCAGACCAATCTCAAACTACCGGCATTAAGCAAAGTTTTTGAGAAACTTATTCTTAATCAGCTGATGTCCCATTTTAATCGCAATAAACTACTCAATAGCAATCAGTTCGGGTTCACTAGAGGTCGCTCCACCACTGATGCCGGTGTGGTACTAATTAAACATATTTTTGATGCCTGGGAAGAGGCTGCTATTGGAGTGTTCTGTGATCTATCAAAGGCATTCGATTGCGTTAATCACGAGAATTTAATTAGAAAGTTAAGCCATTATGGGATAAGAAACGGTTCCCTTGACCTTGTTACATCGTATCTGTCGGAGAGAACTCAACGGGTAGTCATCAACGGGACTCAATCTGCAGGGACAACGGTTGCTCTTGGAGTTCCTC
Source organism: Notocelia uddmanniana (assembly GCA_905163555.1). NCBI lineage: Eukaryota > Metazoa > Arthropoda > Insecta > Lepidoptera > Tortricidae > Notocelia > Notocelia uddmanniana. The sequence goes on from LR991057.1 coordinate 7,042,843, forward strand.
AAGGATCAATTCTGGGCCCATTTCTGTTTCTAGTTTATATTAATGATTTACCAAACCTTGTAAAAGATAAACATGATATAGTGCTATTCGCAGATGATACGTCGCTTATCTTCAAGGTAGGCCGCAAAGACAAAAACTTTGACGGTATTAATGAGGCACTAGGTACTGTTGTGAACTGGTTTACAGCAAATAATTTGCTTTTAAATTCCAAGAAAACAAAGTGTATCAAATTCACTATGCCTAATGTCAAGCAGGCAAACAATTCTAAGATCAAATTAAAGTCTGATGAAATTGAATTTGTAGATAGAACAGTGTTTTTAGGTGTCACCTTAGATTCAAAACTGCAATGGCATGCGCATATTGCCACTCTGGCCGGCAAACTTAGTTCTGCGGCCTATGCAGTAAGACGTATTAGACAGTTAACTGACGTTGAGACGGCCAGGCTGGTATATTACAGTTACTTTCATAGTGTTATGTCCTATGGAATCCTGTTGTGGGGAAAAGCGGCTGACATCCAGACCGTCTTCGTGCTACAGAAACGAGCTGTACGCTCCATCTATAAACTTAAGGCCAGAGAATCTCTCAGGGAAAAATTTAAGGAGGCAAATATTCTTACTGTGGCATGTCAATACATTCTTGAAAATATTATGTATGTTCGAAAAAATATTCAAGAATTCAAACTCAACAGTGATATCCACGACTACAACACTAGAAGTAAACACAAGATTGCAGTGAAGGCCAGTCGTCTCCGGAAGATTAGCACGTCGTTTGTGGGGAACTGTATACGATTTTATAATAAAATACCCATCGATATAGTTAATTTTCCATTCAGTAAATTTAAGTCTCATATTAAACGTTATTTGTTAAGCCAGGCCTATTATACTGTCAACGATTTCTTAAATGACAAAAATGCTTTTAAGCCAGTGATAGTTAAATCCTGTTAGTTTTAATACACATATGCTTCACTTAGCATATTTCCTTGTATAAATAGCTCTGTCGTTTTATTTTATGAAACATGATGCTGTTTCTCGCCGAAGAGTCATTTTAATCTTTCACATTATTAATGTCCGGCAGCCAGAATATGTCATGCTCGCTTAAAGGGCTTTGCTTACGGCGGCGTCGTTGATCGGGTCGCCACCTTCCCTAACAGATGGTCGAGGGAGGCGATGGCTGAGATACGCGTCATACTCGTGATCGGGTGCTGTTTGTGGAGTCCGGTCTGTTCATGCTTGCAAGGGCAAAGTAAATACCTTAATACTAGTGTTATTTTATTGTATGTAGATTGACGAGAGACATAATCCTGTTCTGGATTAGTTTTATTGTTATTGACGCTTAGAGACCTTATACATCTCTAACAATATTAAGTTTACTTATTTTAATTTTACCGCTTAGAGATCATTTACATCTCTAAGGACTTTGAAATAATTGTTTTTAATCGTATTTGGACGCTCAGAGACCATATACATCTCTGAGATATTAAATTAATTTTATGTACTTTTTGTTTATTCGGACAGATCGTATTCAATACGTCCTTAATATTTGTAAATTTATTTTTATTTAATTGTTAATCAGTATATTTTTTTTATCATTATTATTAAGTAAGATTGTCAGTTTTTTTTAATTGTATAAATTCACGCTTTGACTTGTAAAAGTGCCCTTGTGGCCTATTTGCAGAATAAATATTTGATTTTGATTTTGATTGACACACAACACAAATATCACGCATTCTTTCGCATTGTGACAACGTGTGAGAACGCCGACCGCACGACTATTTACTTATGTAACTACGAGTCGCCACCCGCTGTCAGCCACCTATAGTGGTCGGCGGTTACCTAAAAGTCACTTTGAGGTTATAAACTGTATGGATATCCACTCACGTGCTCTCCGCAACTAGGGTTGCGACTTGGGAAAACGTACAGTGCTCTCGCAACACTAGTTGCGAGTTGGAGTTCCAACGGTTTTTAAATTGTTGCTATGCGGAACATGCACAGAACGCTTTTTAATTGAGTTATATAGGTAGAGTATGAATGTGACAACATTAAAAAAAATTAAAACTGCAGTCTACGGAACAATTTTTATAAAATATAAAAGTTGTTTTGATGACCATCGAAGTTCGGTACGTCAGCGAGAGAGCTCGCGATTAAAAAATGCTGTAAGCAATCAATTTCGCATTTTTTAATTGGTATTATATACCAAATTAATCCTGGTTTACTGCTTCATAAGACAAAGCATATATTTTGATACTATTTAAAATGGAATGTGATAAACTCTTCCAACAAAGTACGTTGAGTGATGAAAATTTTGCGAGGTTAATTTTAAATCGTACATTATTATGTGATTATTCCATATTTCAGTACTAGGCTATTAAAATCAATAAATGCGTCTATTAAAATCAACATAAATCCACTTTTAATGAACAATTAGGTATGTTCTATGCAGGATTAGGTGAATGAACTTGTGACGTCTATAAATACTATTGTACGCAACTGTGGTTGCACAAGGCACTTCCGCCGATTCGCGTCGGATCCACGTATTATGTCATAAGGCGTGGTGCACACTGGGCTATTGTCGCGTGAGAATGGTTTAATTTAGTTTATTCATTTTTGGTAGGTTCTTTTACGCATACTAAGTGGCGGCCCATTACCAATGTAACTGCTTACCTTTTATTTATGAATCTATGAAGTAGAGGTAGGGTTCACTTTAACTTGTTTAACTGATCATATAAATTTATAAAATTCACATATTCCATGTAATGGTTCAAATAAGAATGTATGTTTTTTTTTTCAAAAAACCAGTTCTGATTATGACCCGTATTGACCGTTATCTCAGTTATTTGTAGCTAGCATATAAACTATTGTCATAGTCGTTTTAACTTAACACCCCAAAATGTCTTCATTGCGGCAGTGAAAACCACGTATCAATAAAAAAATACTTACCCCACAAATTAAGTGTATGAATTTTGTTGTTATTTGTGATGTATTTTTTTTTCAAATATTAATTTAATTTAATTTCTTAAATTTTCATTACAATTTTCCTCGTTAGTGGTTATGTGATGTGTCAGGCAAGGATTCAATAATTATTTATGCAATAAGAGAGCATTCGTTTTTTTGCGACGAGTGATAATTTCGAATCCTGAGGTAGCGAAGGATACCTTAGTGCCTTAATCGAATCACTAGCGAGCGTGGCAAGTGATTCTATGATAGATTTTATAGCGTATCAAGGGATTCAAATACACGATATGCATATAGGTAACTTTGCTCTCGTACACACATACCACATCACATAAAACTTATAACCTGTTAGAGTTAAAAAAAAACTTGTTGAGGTGCCAAATAAATATATGTCCTATGTCCAGCAGTGGACGTCCTTCGGCTGACATGATGAAATTACAATATAGTCAGTTCTGGTACCGTACCTACTACTACTATACTACGCAACGCAAAAGAGGGGGGTTATAAGTTTAATGTGTATATCTGTCTGTGGCATCGTAGCTTTTATTTAAACTGAACCGATTAGGTTGTCTTTTTTTCAGAGCAAGATTTCCAAGAGAAATTTAATAGTATCTTATAGCAGTGGATCAATATGACTGAAGCAACTATAAATGCCTAGACACGTAAACACGAGGTCTTTGAGATCTGATATGTCGAGCCAAAAAGTTGTAACTATTATGGTGAAAAAACACTGCATTTTTAATTCCTCGAATTTATAATAGGATAATAACATAACTTTTCTCTCTGGAAACGATAATATTAGTAAAACATGTTTTATCAAAATCGGTTCAGCCATTGTTCAGATATATAACTTTGAAATGAAAATATCGGCGGTTTTCCAACTTTTCTACTTTGTCAGTTATTATATATCACGACAGCCACTGATATTTAAAATAAAATTCCAAACGTTATTATTACTTCAAGAATATATAATTAAAGTCACCATGAGTGTACCGCTGTTAATTTCGTATTAGCATTGTATAAGTAATAAGTTAAGGATCTGTAACTATTCGTAATTGATTTAATAAGAAATGTAAATTTCGTGATTTTAATATTGACGATCACTGCATAAACTGTGGTTTCGTTGCGCACCAGTGTAACCTATCCTTATATCGCCGCCATGATTAAATTTTGACAGCGCAGGCCCGCCGGAGTATGTCCGTTAGTTTGAGTCGGGACCTTTACGTGGGTTTTTGTATACCTTTGAAATGAGAACAAAAATATAAATCGAGTTGTAATCGGTCGAATATCTATTAAGTTGTGAAGTGTAACATGTGTAGTGTATGTGTTAAGTGTTTTATGTGGTTTGAAGTGTATGGAATTATTTGTAATCGGGCGTCAAAAGCGGCCCTCATTACGTTAGGTATGTAAGGCTATTTTTTGTTATTGATAATTTGTGACAGAAATTGCTACGATTTTGACAAAACTGGTACTTGTTATTTAAAGATTAATAGTGTCTCTATCTACGTCTGACAATATTTTTGTACTCGTTTGCCTATATTATTCATAAAAAAATCATAAACAAACTACACTGTTTTGCGGCGAATTGCAAAACTGACAATGTAAACATTGCAAATGAAAAAGGTTTTATGCAAAATATTTCCCCGGGATCATATACTTTATTTGGTATCAATCGAAGCGTAAACTATTACAGTTTTAAATAAATATAAATTTTACATATGTTATCGATTTAGATTATAAATTAAAAATATATTTATTGCAAAAGATCTCATTCGAAACGGTATGTTAAGTTTGTGACTGTTTTTAAAAATATTTTACTATGGTGACCTATGTAATTAATTATATAAACAAATTGCCTGTTTCTTTAAATTTATAACATAAAAAGAATCATAGCAAAAAGTTTAGACGAAGCCAGGCAATCGATTTATTAACAACACAAGACAATGCGCTGCTAATGCCCGGTGAATCTTGAGCACTTTAGACCACCTTTTTTTTTAACGCGAGCACTTGAGTGGCTAAGACAGGTGTCAGGATGGACTTCTACTATATTCGCTGCTTAAGGGTGATTTTTCACCTCGGTTGTGCCCGAGACCCGAGTTTGGCTGAAGTGGCTAAATCGCCAGGATTGATTGACGTTGCATGTATGGTGCTGATTGTTCATCGCAGTCATTATGTGTATAAATAACCTTCTATATAAAAAGAAACATTTAGTCTTACTGAATGTTTGATAACAGTGGCACCAACTAGGCTCAACAGGCCGACAAACACATTGACATGATGACATTTAACTTCTATAATATGTATATTCAAATTGGCAATACTGAAGAAACCCTTAAAAATCCACCACGGCTTGAGGAGTGGACGCCACGCTACCGATCTCTCGTTCGTACACTTAGCGCATGCCACTGTTGTAGTATCTATTCTGAACCTTACATTCAACACGTCCGTCCGTCTGTTTGTCTTTCTCTGTTTGCCACAAGTATTTTTCTCAGGAACTATGTGGATGATAATTAGACAGGTTTTTGTGCCCACAAATACATACTTACATTCTTCGTTTATCTAGCTTTTATCCAGCCTTTTGCTATGGTCCGCTTTCCTGCTTGCCTTTTTTCACTGCTAGGCGATAGGAAAAATATTACTAGTGACTGTGAGCTGTAGACTTAGTAATTTTTTTTCAAATTTCTAGTTTTAATATTTTCGATTTTAAAATTTTCGAAATATGATTGGCAAAAATTCCATCCAATTATTGAACCTGCTCACAAAATTTCACATTTTCATTGAAAAATGCGACCACCGGAAATCCGGACATGTGGACATGTCGACGTCTATACCTACGACGATACGAAATCATCGTTGTCGAAGCTGAGACGGAGACTTTCGTTTCACTCGGTCGATAATAAATGCTTTCGAAAAAAGTGTTTATTTTAATACAGATTTAAATTTAGAATTGTTTAATATCAGTAAACATGTTTGGCAATTTTCATGTAGAATTTTATACAATTTCCCTAGAACACTTGTCCGCTTTTACAGTGTTTCTGGTAGCCATTGGGTTTTCAGTGTCCGTTGAGGATTTGTATAAATTCTTTTGTTTGTTTGTTTATTCTGTTTCAATATAAAATGTTTTCTGTTCCCTTTCCATACAATTTATCATGTGTTAAAAGCCATCCTATATCCTCGCATCATACCATTTATCTCCCATGCACGACGCATTTGAATCGATATGAATACCCGCTTAGCAGCTGCGATGCAACAGGACGTGATTTGCATTAAATGCATATTACTTAGTGCGCGAGTTGTAAGAAATGAGATTGTTACAGTATTGTTTTCGATTAAAAAATCGGTCGACAGCGAGTCAGGATCATACTTGCTTCAAGAAGATAACACCAACGCCATTCAAATTACCTTGAGAAGTCGTTTGAATTTACACACAAATTATCATTAATTCTATTAAATATGCTTGTACAGTCGGGTAAAATATCCTAACCTAACCCTGATTTATTGGCGCTGGGCAATGTTTAAGGCACGATTTGAAAAATACCAGACTACATTCAAACACACACAATTTTTAATCTAACTAAGCATTTTTAGTTCAAAATATAACAAAAATACTGTACATTTTAAATTCTACTATAACTCGTTCACCGAAGAGTTTTTTTTTCAATCACTGCAGATTATTTTCCAATTTTTAACCGCCCTAATAAAAGGAGGAAGTTACATGTTCCACTGTATGTATTTTTAAGTGTATATTCACCGATTTCTCTGATGCCTTGCGTCCGTAGGCTCCAGAAGAATCACTAGCGTAGTGTCGACCCTTTATTGATTTGAGGATTCGTTGTGTCAACAGCTAGGGTTATAAGTAGGTCCCTCACTCTCAACACCGCAAGCCCAGTTCCTCTTTGCCAATTCGTCAATATACCCGATTGCGTTAAGAACGAAAGAACACGTGAATCACTGTTATGGCCAAGGGTAGGCAAGCTCTTTCCATACAAACCTTGTGCACTTTCTTCGTTTGTGTTTGCGCTACTGTTATCATTTTTGGTCAACATATTTTTTTTCTGTTAACTATGACTTGATGTTTTTTGTTTTTAATTTTAATTATTTTTTTATATATTTTTTAATAAATTTCAACATGAAGTTCTGCGTAACATATCCAATATGTACAACCAAAAAATTAAATTAAATGTAGTAGTGCCAAAACTAACGAATAAAACTTGCACAACGTTTGTATGGAGAATGCCTTGCCCTTAAACATGGTTTTGTTAAAAAACATTTACGACCTGTACAAAAGTTACAGTAAGTAATTTGTGACACAACATAAACTGCATACTTTGACAAAAATACTTGATCCCTTATTACCCCCTAAATAGAGCAGAGGCCATTTTCACTTCAGGTATCTAATAAGGCCATCAATTGCCATTGCCATATCTAAGATACCAAACCTCAACTTTACATGTCAAGTGGTCTTAAAAACTGGCTTTGACAGACACAGCGAGTGATTTTGTTGGACCAACTTTACTTTGGTACGGAAAACTAAAACGCTCCATTCTTATAGCCTGGTGACCTATTCGTGAGATGAAGTTAGATCCCAACTCTGATAAGAAATGCAGGCTGTCGTGATAAAGTGTAAAATGTGTATGCAAAGCTAAGGAATGATTTTATCACGTACACGGTGATCCTTGTGCAAAATGTACAATATGAAACGTTTCTTCTTACTTAAATTTGTTACCTTAGCGTTAAGGCGTACCTGTCTTCCGTGGTATGCAAGCAAGCTTATATGACGACTAGCTCTGCCCGCGACTTCGTTAGCGTCAAAAAAAACCTTCACATGGACATTGTGATTTTGTGTGTCTGATGAGGAGTAAAGCGCCAGCGCTCCCGATGATGCACTGTGTAAACATAGGCACAACAAATGCTCATATAAATAAAGGGTCGGCAATGCGCTTGTTATTCTTATGGAGTCTTAAGTAAATGCTACGGTACCTGCTTGGCATCGAGCAGGCCACCGTCGTAGTATTTAAAAAATGGTCTTGTATGGCATTAAGTACTAGTTTCAACTTTGCTCATTTATTGTATTACCTACTGTTGGACTTTAAACGCAGATTTTACCTATCATGCTTACAATTAGGTAGCTATGTGATTATTAGGGATGCAGAACTTTCCTATTTTGCAAGTAGTTGACAGTTTTAACCTAAAATATATCGACCTGCTAATAGGTACTCATTTGCCTGCGACTTAAGTAGTTCGCGTGAAGTTCAAACTTCCAGGTACTCTTCCATGCTCGACTTCAACCCTCTGAGGGACGTTTTTAGGTATAAAAATAAGTTCCTTCCTTCCTTCCTTAACCATAGCTACAGCGTTAACGTAATAAATCACACAAAATTAGGTGGTACTCCAGTGATGCTACTGGCCATCCAATAAAAAACAGTGAATTTCATAAAAAAAGGATTTTTACTCAGATCGTCACGTTTTACTCTGATATCTTTATGTTTATTATGTTTGTTTGTTCATGCTTGCAAGTGACCTGGTTAAAATCGCGGGAGTCCGCTGGATGCGGGTAACCGGTCGTTGTAGCAGTCGGTAGGGGAGTCACTTAGCCGTATTTTTTAAATGTTTGGTTGCCATTTACTACACAATACACCCTAGAAAGGAGCATGCTAAAAATAAAGCTAAAAGATAAAATAAGGCATACAAAAATAAGACAAAAAACGAAAGTACTCGACGCCCTTTCCTACGCCCAAGGCCTAAAATGGAAATGGGCGGGACACCTGGCCAGGTACCAAGATGAAAGATAGACCAGAAAAGTAACAACATGGAAAGGGCCGAAAGGGCACCGAAGACCTGGTAGACCTCCTTTTGGTGGTCTACCAGGTCTTCGGTGCCCTTTCGGTGGTGGTGGTAAAGGTGGGAAGATGAGATTGTAGAGGTAGCGGGAAAAAACTGGACAACGAAAGCATCACAAAAAGGTGAATGGAAATGCCTGGAGGAGGCCTTTACCCGTCGAGGGGTCCAATAAAAATAAAAATAAATTAGAACGATAAAAATTGAATCATTGAAATTTATCGGATCTAGATACGATAAATAATCATAATGTCATAATACATAATCTTATTTTATATAACTTTGAAATTAATATTATATGAATGCAATACCTTCTATAAAAATAACTATCTTAATATTACTAATGTTTCAAAAAATACAGCATGCAAAATAATCCAATCAAAGCACTGTACCGCTAAATTGTTTTCTAAAGCATGTTTGTACAAAAGTTTGGAATAATAAAAGGCTATTTTATTTTTAATTTATTTTATTTTATTTACTACACAATAATAATAATTGAAAACTTTAAATGTTAATGGGATGCCTCGATTCTATGTATAGGCAAACCGGGCCCTCGTGTAGACACGGCACATACCCGTTCCGCGCTCGACTTAACAAGATGCAACACTTTTAGGGGATGGCTTTTTTGGACAAAATACTATACTTAAATGACTTTCTGAAAGGAAATAGATCCTTTTTGAGAATTATGAGATTAAAGATGAGGCGAATAATTTTTAGTTATTTGTGTCCATATAGTTTATATTAGTATCTTAGAGGCCATCCGCAGCAGAACCAAAGTGACCGATATAGCCCTTCGAATGTGGCAGTGGGCGCGGCACATAGCACGTAGAACCGATGGCCGTTGGGGCGGAAAGGTTATTTTATTATTTAAACTTTATTGCACAGTAACAAGTTACGGATACAAAAGGCGAACTTAATGCCATAAGGCATTCTCTACCAGTCAACCTTCAGGGCAAACAGAGAATTAATATAGTAGGTGCGAGACAAAACTAGAACAAAGAAACGAACAAAGCCGACAAATTATTGGTAGTTTTATATATATAGGTACGTAAAACAGTTATATAGGATACAGCACATACTACATACTTAATATAATATAATACAAGATAAGTACAATATACCATACATACAATACATAAAATACATAAAATACCTGCTACTAAAACTATGAGGAGCCTTAGTCTCGAGAAGTTTCAAATAAATGCTTGCGCAACTTGCGTTTGAATGAAAACTTACTCTGAGCCTGTCGAATGGTGAGGGGGAGAGCATTCCACAGTCGAATAGCCTGCACGGTGAAAGAACTGGACATGGAATTGGAGCGGTGATAAGGGACAGATAGAATAAGACTACGGGTGGAGCGGAGTTCACAGCCCGGGCGGGGAGTTACAAATTTAAATTTAGAATTGAGGTATTCGGGAGCAGCGGGGTCATATAAAATCGAAAAAAGGGTAGTTAGAATCTTAAGTGATCTTCGCTCACGAATACGAAGCCACTGAAGTTGCCTGCGGTATGCAGACACGTGGTCGTATTTGCGAAGTCCAAAGATAAATCTAATACAATTATTTAAGAGCCGGTCCAACCTGTCCAGTAGTTTTTGAGTTACATTGGTGTAGCACACATCACTATAATCGATAATTGGCAACACGAGGGACTGGATGAGGAGAATTTTCGTACTGACTGGCAGAAAATATTTAAATCTATACAGAGATCTCAAAGTGTTTGTAACTCTGCGACAAACGTCAGAAACCTGGGGTTCCCACGTCAGGTCACGATCAATTATTAGCCCCAGATTCCTCACCTCCGCCGAAAAAGGTATGACTAAACCATCGAAGATGATTGGCACCACATGTGTTAAGTCAGTGTTCGAGGTCGAGCGAGGACTCCCAATGATAATAGCTTGACACTTAGAAGGGTTGACGGCAATTCCAAAATCTTTCGACCAGGATAGGACGGTATTGAGGTCATCGTTCATTTTTGAAATAGCGGCATCCACTTCTTGGGTCCTCGCCTGAGTATACAATTGCAGGTCGTCAGCATATAGATGGTAAGAACACTTGATGTTAGGAGTTATGAGATTGATAAATATTGAAAAGAGTAAAGGAGACAGAATACCACCCTGAGGAACGCCAGAAGTAAGATTGCACCAGTTGGAAAGTGACCTGTCAGCCCGAATCGCCTGTCGACGACCTTGTAGATAAGACGCGAACCACTCAGCCACTGAAGGTGAGATATTCAAATTGCCGAGAGCAGCAAGGAGGAGCTCATGATTCACAGCATTGAAGGCGTTAGAAAAATCTATTAAAACTAAGAGTGTTACATGATTGGATTCAATGCCCAGCCTTACATCTTCTATAACTTTAAGCAGGGCGGTAGTCGTACTGTGCCCAGGACGAAAACCTGACTGCAGTGGTGAGAGGAGACGGTTAGAAAAAATGTGGCTGGACATCTGCTTATGAACTATAGCTTCGAGGACCTTAGACAGAAAAGGGAGAATAGATATGGGTCGAAACTCTTTAAGTAATGTAGGATTGGAGACTTTAGGGAGGGGAATAACAAATGCATTACGCCAAGGAGAAGGAAAAGTGCCCGAAGACATGGAGAAGTTTACAATGTGGGTGATAATTGGGACAATACACTCCAAAATGTATACAATCATTATCCTGCTAACTTCGTCATGGCCAATCGCATTAGACTTGACTGCCAGAATCGCTTTACGTATCTCATCATCAGTGGCTTGTGTAAAAGAAAATGTAGTATTAGAAGTATTTGATAGGGCATTAATATACAAAATAGTTTGAGATTTTGTGGCGGGGCTTATGGAAGAAGTTTTGGAGAAGTGATTATTTAAATCATTGAGAGAAAATGAGGATAAAGAACTAAAAGTACACTGAGATTTAGCTACACCAATGGATTTAAGAAATTTCCAGGTGTCGGCTGGCGAAGAGTTCAAAACATTTTCGTGAATGTATTTACGTTTAGCGGCCCTCACCATCTTATTGCATAGATTCCTGGCAATTTTAAAAGCACACCAATTCTCCTCGGAGCGATCCCGTTTAAATTTGCGAAACGCCCGATCCCGCCTCGTCATTGCAATACGGACTCCACGGGTGATCCAAGGCGCAGGCGGCCGCTTAAGTTTGACATTTCTAACTGGCGCGTGAATGTCGAACAGTTTTAACACTGCCTCGTTAAGTGTAGCTACCGCCTCGTTAACATTAGGTGCCGTAAGCGTGGATGTCCAGTCAATAGCGCGCGCATCCCGTTTCAATGCTTCGGTATCAAGTCTTGCGAAACTACGTAAATTTACGGTAACCGGTCGCATCTTGGGAGGCCGAACCTTATAGCATAAAAAAATAAGATCGTGTCGAGAAAAACCAGGTGCCAAAAGCTGTCCCACTTTGACCACATGATCAGTTGAGGAGGTCAAAATGAGGTCTAACCAGGAGTCTGACGTGTCTAGGTTATGATGTGTTGGATTAAGTGGAAGTACAGTGAGAGCTGCAGATTCGACGATTGATAAAAGATTGCGAGAACGAAAATTATTTTTTAAAAGATCTGTGTTAAAGTCGCCCATGATTACGTGATGTGTGCCTTCTGTAACGAAATCAGCGAGAAGAGACTCTAACTGAGAAAAATAATCCACCGTTGGCGGACAATAGACCACCCCCAGAACAACCTGTGTACCCTTAATATCGGCCTCTATAACCAAGTGCTCCATAGAATTAGAGTATGAGCTAGGAGAAGAGGATAAGATTTTAAATGGCATGTCACATCGAAGATATATGGCGACACCACCCCCACCTTTGCCAGTACGGTCATTACGCAGAAGAACGTATCCAGGGAGCCCGTAAGAAGTCGAAGCAAGGCTGGGCTTCAGCCAGCTTTCGGATATGAGTATTGCATGGGCATGGCAGGTTGTAAATGTGTCCAAGAGTTCATTGTAATGGCTTGGAATGCTTTGCGCATTTAAATGACAAATGTTGAAGAGTTTATTTGAATTATGAAATTCGCGCGAAATAAGATTACCTAAGGTTTCGGGTTCAGACAAGGCAGAGTTATCAAAAGAATGAAAAGAAGAGGACAAGTCGCAGGCAGAGTGAAAAGACTCATCATCTGTCATAATATTCTAGTGCAGGTATGTATATATAATAATATCAATAATAATATATATATTTTTTTAAGACTATAAATATTATAATATATGTTTAAATAAATATATTTTAATACTATACTTTAAGCCCGGACGGCACTGTGTAACCCGCCGGTTGACCGTTTACAAGCTATCTCTATATCACAACAAAATATAGGTTTCTTTAAAATTTGGTTTTTAACACGAATAACAAATGGCCCAACGTACTTTACGATGTCAATTTCCGAACGAAATTTTAACTGACAGTGACAACATTTAATGACAGCTGACAGGAGTGACAGGTGACATTACAAATCAAAGAAAATATATAACCACTACACTACGTTTTACAAATTAGCTATGGAAATAGATAATGAGGGTTAAAGTTAAAAATGAATATTAATTATGAATGTAAAGTTCACTTTAGTTTGTAGAAAGCAATTATGAGGTAGGAGTAGCTACGATGGGCATTGTTACTTACAATAAAACAAGCATAAAGTCAAGAAAATGTAACTAACTGGTCTATTTTGTACTTTGCTTGGTTCTGCTGGACACCGGCGCCTTTCCTGGGGCAGCAGAGACGGCCGCCGGAAGAGAAGCTGAAGACGCGGAGGCCGGCGCAGGCTTCCCTCTAGAACTACTAGCAGTTGACTGGATAGGGGCGTGCTGAGAAGTTAGGAGTGCAAGCTGCTGAGATGTTGTGACACGCTCCTTCTTACCGCCAGGCAATTTAATGTGGATGTTACCATCTAGGCTCCAAACATTGCGCATCCCAAAGTGCTTGCGAGCCGCGACGAAAAGTGCCTGCCTCTGCCTTGTCAGGAACTCCGACAACACTATGGATGAGCCCTTCAGAGCAGTCTTTTTCGCCCAGACTGTATTTCTAACTTGGCTATCACAGAATCTGACTAAGACAGGTCGAGGTCGATCAGTCTTGCTGCCAATTCTGTGACAAACTAGAATTGAGCCACATGTCACTTCTCGCAGTGATAAGTTTTGATGGCAGACCGAAACAATCACCTCTCCAACACTTTCATTGTCAACCTCCGGAACTCCACCAAACAGCAAATACTTCCTGCGGTGCCGCATCTCTATGGAGTCAACGGTATTACTGACAGCCTCAATCTGTTGTCGGAGGAGCAGCAACATTCCATTCATATGCTCCTTGAAACTGCTGACATCTTCGCTCAAACTTTTAATTGTGGTGTGAGAACGGGGAGAAACAGACCTCAGTGCTGTGTCCAATTCTGCAAATCGCTGTGCAAATGTGGCCTCCAGTGTCTTTTGTGTTTCCAAAATTGCCTCCAGTGAAGACATGGTGTCCAATGACATCAACTTTCAGCCGGGGTGAAGTGTTAACTTAGGGTCCAAAGGTCAACCGGCAGGTGTGTGCCAGTAAATAATTTAAAAGTGCATGGGATCAAGTGCACTACACAGTATGTATATGTAACTTCCCAAAACTATATTATTTTGCAATAATATATTAATAATCTTTTATTTACATTAAATAAAATAATTACTGAACTTAAGTGACTTGTGTTGTCTTTCACATCTCTCGAAAGGTTCTCGAGTAGCGACCACGTACCGGAAGGCGTAGCGTGGGCAGGCCCCCCACACGATGGACTGATGACCTGGTAAGGGTCGCGGGTGCCCGCTGGATGCGGGTGGCGCAGGACCGATCATTGTTGAAGTCTTTGGGGGAGGCCTATGGCCAGGAGTGGACGTCATTCGGCTGAATGATGATGATGATGATGATAGTTTATATAATATAGAGTTGATACATAAATAATATGGTAATATTGGCGGCAACACATCATTTAAGTCACCGCAACCAAAACGAACGAAGAACCAACCACAATGTAACACACAAAATTATTCGACGTTTACACAATTGCTGCCCGTTATGCTGGAAAAGTGTATTCCCTTGGGAAATTCTACGAATTGAGGTTTCACATAAAGTATCAAAATTATGTCGAAACCAACAAGCCATTATACTATACGATATGCAGGTATATTATAGTCATCGGGCTTTGTAAGAGTGAACTGTCATAATAATATAACAAAGTTAAAAGTGATTCAATAGCACTATTTATTTAAAATGGTCACAAGTATCTCTCGTATTATAACGAGTACGAACGGATGAATTGATATTAATAATAATAATCGTATGGAATTTATTTTCGAACCGTGAGGTCTTGCAGAAGACAAGTTCGGTTGCCAAATAAACAAAAAGTAGACGTACAAAGGTGAGCTTATCCCTTTAATGGAATCTCTTCAAGCTAAGCCGACAAAGCAAACTTCCTGTACGTTTACAATACCAAAATAATATCTGTGGCGGGAACATAAAACAGCCTTCATGCGCAAAAGCGTATTAGGAATGGCTCCAAATATTTATAGTCAAACTGCATAAAGGCACTTAAACTTGACAAATTTAAGAAGGATTTATGTTCGTATTTAATTTATTTAATCGTATGGCATTTATTTACGAACCGTGAGATCTTTGAGAAGACAAGTACGGTTGCCAGTTTTTGTTGCACCACCCAGGGGTCACGTGTGGGTAACGGTGTGTACTCCCTAACAAGTGCAACTTCGACCCCCCTTGTCAAGTGAGTGGGCAACTTGACTGTTAGAAGTTCTCAAGCCGCCCGAAGGCCTCTAACCGGGATCAACAGCTTAACGTGCCTGCCAACGCACGCGAGCGCTCAGTTAGCAACCACTCAAAGCGATCACCCATCCAAGAACTGACCTGCCTACTGGGCCTGGGCGCCGCTGGGCCACGCTAGAATATGGAGCGCTATATTCTTTCTCCAATTGAGTAAATACCTTGTGTAAACATTTCATGTAAAATTGGCAACCAAGACTCACAAGGTCCCAAGAAAATCCAGGCCACCAAGCCGTGACCAAGCATGACTTTACTAACCCTACACCCTGGTTGCGTGTCATAACATTGAAGACCTGTGACGCAATTTCCTAGTCCGATGGACTTCTTTGCGATAGGAATCGATTTCGGTCGAATGGACTTGCGGGATACTGTCAGGACACTTGTGCAGTAGTAATATCATGCGTAGAAGCCGCGGGCAGTATCTTTTTATGTTTACGGGGGCAAATGCATTACACATACCATCCGGGCGCAGGGGATAACCAGAGTGGTTATGTGGGACTCCCATATACACGGTACAGTCAGCATCAAAAGTAATGATGGTATTTAAAGCTCTTATTCTCCGTAATAAAGACTTTAGGACTTTTCAAATGCGAGGCTACTTTTTATCCGACTTCAAGATTTCAAAAGAGGAGGTTATCAATTCGGTTGTATGCTGTTTTTTTGTTTATATGTTTGTTACTCCAGAACTCCGTCATTTCTGAACCGATTTCAAAAAATATTTTTTTGATTGTAAGGATACCTATATATCCCAGTTGATATCAAAAAGCTGTTTTGATGATGGGATCCATGAAGAATCGAGGGAACTCTTCAAATCTTAAAGGCAAACATATAGTTATTTTTGTGTTTTTATCAACAAATCGAGTATATTCATACAAAAATGTGACATTTGATGAAAAGGAACTGCTGATGATGATCAGAACAGAACTCTTTAACGACTAAAAGTTTACGTTTGGCGATTTGTCCTCCTAGCTATGTTTGTTAAGCAAGTTCCATTTTCACGATTAATTTTTATCATGCTCGAGTTCTGATGATGGAATCCATGAGGAATCGAGGGAACTCTTCAAATGTAAAAGGCATACATATAGTAATTTTAATTATATTCATAAAAAAATAAAGCATTTAAAAAAAAAAATTCATAAATTCAAAATTGTTTATTTATGCACAGTGCTTTACATGATTGTAAATTTAATGTTACTTAAAAATGGTACAGACACTGTGCGTGGCACAAAGAAGATTAAATTAAAGATTTTCAGTGACCCCTACACTAGGCTAGGCCTGTCTCGTAGGCTGACACTATCGATTGGATTTACATGATAACTGATACATTTTATCTAGCGCTAAAGATGAAAACATTAAAAACTAAGTATTACGTACATAATCGAAAAACTAATTTAGGATCTTGAATATAAATAACCTAAAATATTGGCAATGCATTATGGTAGGAAGGTACTCGTCATAAGTGTGTGTGTGTGTGTGTGTGTATGTGTGTGTGTGTATGTTTGCTTTGGTTATGAAGGTTAAGTGACTGAGATTGACGTGTGTTATTTAATTTATTTTATTATATTTTCTGTTTCGTAGTAGTCTAAAGTGCTTAACCAATTGCAAGTTACAGTCTTGACCATCCTTTTAGTGCGCGTTTTCAACTTGCAAGCGTGGTTGACCTTCCTATATATGAACAAGTACATATAAGTACCGCGTCTTTTTCCAAACTTAGATACGACTGCAGGCAGAGGAATTTGGAAATTGCGTTTTTTCAAGCGATCGTTGTAGTCGGGCAAACTTGTAACGATTTTATGAGCTATGAGCGTGCATCGCAGAATGTATAGTTGCCGCACACTTACTCGTAGCACTTTAGTTTCCCTGTACAACTCGTACGTTGGGTGCCTGCGAAGCATTTACATTTAAATAAGTGACATTTGACGTAATGGAACTGCTAATGATGATCAGAATGGAACTCTTCAAAGACACATAGTTCACGTTTGGCGATTAGTTCTCTTCGTTATGTTTGTCAAGTAAACCAGGTTTTCAAGACACATTTTTGTCAAGCTTGAGTTCTGATGGAGGTTTCCATGAGGAATTGAGGGTACTTATTCTTCTACCATTATAAACATACTTATAGCCATTTTCATTTCATTGTATGGAATCTAAGATTGCACCATCTAAGTATAATAATCTTTCACCGGCCTCCCCATTGAAGTCGGTTTTTTTTCTTAAAAATTATGATGCTTACTGTTCACCGACTAAAAAACCTAATGGATAGCGCGCTTTTATCTGGTGGCGTCTGACGTATACAAAAATATTGTTTTAACATTACCATTGTGACGATAACTTTATATATATTTTCATTTAAAAAGACTTATAGTAAACTAAAACTAAAAATAAAACTAGACTATAATAAAATAAAGTTAAACTAAAACTAAACTAAATCTAAAAATGGCCCCTCCGGCATTGTGCCGAAGATGCTGGCGACGTTTCCTCGCTGAATCGCCAAACTGATTCCGGTCGCCAGTAACATTACCATTTAAGTATTTATATATTGAAGTGCCATACTAAGGCTACATGTCACTATCTTTCTCATAAGATGGGGTTAAAACAAAATTGATGTTAAAACAGCTATAACTCGAATACAGTTACGAATATTAATATAGTTTATTTGGCAAAAGTATAGTACTAAGGCTTAACATACATACATACATACATACATATAATCACGCCTGTTTCCCAGAGGGGTAGACAGAGATCACGGATTTCCACTTGCTACGAGCGTGATAACCACCCAGGGGACCCTTCATGCATGCGCGCCGATTTAGGGTTCTCCTGACCTGGCCTTTCTGCACAGTGTACGTTCGCCGAAGTCTTCCCCTTCCACCTTTTCCATCCACTCTTCCTTCATACACTCGTTTTGTCAATCTTCTTTCATCCATATTCTCTACATGTTAAAACCATCTTAGCATACCTTTCTCAATTTTCGTCACTATATATTCATTCACTCCACACCTCCGTCATATAACGGTGTTTCTCACTTTATCTCTCAAAGTAACGCGACACATCTTCTCAGCGCTCTCATTTCCACTGCATTCACTCGACTCTGATGTTTCTTCTGCCACACCCAACTTTCACTAACATACTTATATTCCCTGGTTACAGGTAAGCCCATCGTTTTATTCCACCCAGTATGCATACATGCAAATACGCGATTGAGTACTTAATAACGTCAGATGACATTCTTAAAAACGCGATTAACTTCACAATGGAATGAAACAGGCAAAGTAATGTTTCAATTCACTCAGACATCTTGTAAGGTTAAACAAGTAATACTCGTAAATATATCTGCAATATATCTCGAGCTCTGACAAAAGACAAAGTAAATGTACTTGTTTTTATGACTTGAGCACTAATGAGTACAACATTGTGAAGAAAATTAAGACATAGTTACACAGACGGGAGTGGAAACTGGATCGTCTTAAAATGGTAGTGTGTTGTGTTTAATTATATTTTACTTGGAAACCTAGTATCAAAGGCGCCACTGGGGGCACGGCAGTGTCCCCGACAAGACGAACAAAAAAGAAGGTGGGACCTTACCATTTCTCGATTTTCGTTTGTTTTTCAAACGCTCATAGCTTCATCCAAACAACACTAGAGAACCCAAATACACAGGATAAATGTAATTAGGGCACATATAAAATACCCTAAGCTTCATTGATCTAGCTTTTATACTTTAGATTTTATTGATCCCTAAAATACGACCATCTGGCCACTCACTCACACATTATAACCCATAGGGACTTCCCGATATCACACAAAGTGTATCTAGTGAAATTTGGCATGTAGCCAAGAATTTACATACAAAGCACAGAAAAAAATTATAAATCTTTAATTTTCATCCTTCCAACCCTATAAAGGGGGGGTGCAGGTTTAGAGATCTATACGCCCACCAGGCACCAGACCAAGTCCGTCGGATCGTCTGGCCGTTATGGTAAGGATTTAAGATTAATATTATTACAAAATTGAATGCATAGAATTAATTTCTTACCGTATTAGCCAGATCACAGATGGTCCGCCAGACTTATTTACAGTAGGAAATAACGTCTGTAAAATAAAGTCTTCAATGTAGAAAATATATCTAATGACATGCATTAGATATATGAAACCGCCAAGCAAGTGTGTAAGGTTAGTCAAGTCAGGGCTTAGGGGCTTGGCTTTTGGCTTTTCCTGGGATCTAATAACTTTTTTTAGAGTGACAGTGCTATATGGGCTTTTGAGTCTTGGCCAACAATTTTACATGAAATTTTGTTGGTGGTTAGTGTACTGGAGTGTTGGACATGGCACAGGGAGGTAAATCGCTAGGAGCGATATTTCCGCCAGAATGTACAATAACTAATTACCTACATTATTTACAGTAGAGTTCGAATATGCAACGAAAGAGTTCGCAAAAACATATGAAAACGACTTAATTGTTAAGAGCACAATGTTCTCCAGATACCAAATTGATTTCTTTTTTTTCGTTTAGTTTTCAAAATAAGTTGATTAGTAATATCATTTTATTAATAACTAAAACGTCCCCGGAAAACCCCTGGGGGCTTATGTGAGAAACGAGTAGAAGCTACTCAGTTATTTCTGATCTATAAAATTAGCCTGAACTATAAATTATAAATACAAATATATTTTTTATTAATTTTGTTTATCTATTACTATTAACTCAGGTAAAAACTGCAGCGTATTTTTACATAGTTTTAAATTCGTAAACATACACGTACTATCAAGAAGTTCATCTGGCATTATTTGTTTAAGATAATTGGTAATGGCAGCTATTTCCATTTCCACTTTCCATATACATTTTTGCATTTAGGTAGGGTATATACATGCATTTGTCAGCCTGTTTAGCCCAGTCAGTAGTGACACTACCTCCGAAGCTAGAGGTCCCGGGTTCGAATCCCGGTAAGGGCATTTGTTTCTGTGGTAAGGCGAAACATTTGTTCCTGAGATTTGGATGTTTTCTATGTATTTAAGTACATGTCTATTAAATATAACGTCGTCTAGTACCCGTAACACAAGCCTTATTGAGCTTACTATGGGACTAGTTTGAATTGTGTGAAAAACTTATTTGCGAGGTCTACACTTCTACAGCTCACGCAGCCACTCATTTTCACATAAATACCTTAGTAATCTTTAGGCAGAATATCTAAAACTTATTTGTATTTTTTTTAACTGTAATAACCGCCCGAGGTGACCAATTTTTACAAATTTTCATTGGAAATTAAGACAATTTCCCCAGCGCTTATGTAATGATATGACACTAGTACCTACTCAAAATAAGTATTGCTAGTAAGGTTTGACCAGGCGTTACTTAACGCTGAAACATGAAGTAAGGACGATTCGTGTTTGAATCATTTTATATTAAAGTAATAATTACTTAACACATTGTAATGATTGTGATCTCACCGAGCTGATCTGATGATGGAGACAGAAAATGGCCAAAGCAGCTCTTAAACTACACACAGGATAACGCTGTTGTGTCTGACGTCATTGGAACTATCTCAGCGAGTAATTAATGTAATGACTGTGACAATGAAGGTAGGTAAAAGGTAGACAATAAAACGTTTTGTACTAAAGATGTAATTTTTGACTGAAACCTATTTCATAGCTCTCCGCGCGTGACAGATTTCGGAGCTTTGTAGTAACCCTGGTTACGAAGCCGGAGGTCCCGGGTTCGAATTCTGGCCAGGGCATTATTTGTGTAATTAGCACTAATATTTTTTCTCGAGTCTTTGATGTTTTCTATGTATTTATCTATATAAGTATGTATATCGTCGTCTTTTATTTAGTACCCGTATTTAGTACAAGCTTTGGTTAGTTTGGAACTAGGTCGAGTCGTGTAACATTGTCCCCCGAAATTTATATATTATTTTTATTTAACTGGAGATGCTAACTTTCATTAGTCCCTTAAATCTATAACGGCTACTGTAGTTTGCCAAGCTTATTTCAAAGACATTTATTGTAAAACGATGTTGGCCACAATTCTTTAAATTAAAACTTAAGCTGCATTTTGAATAGAGTCGAATTGTTGAACAGGGTAATTTTTTTGTATGAGTTTCTGTAAGACAAAGGCTTAAATAATTAGGTTAGGTATAGCTTCTTAGAAACCAGACAATAGTTTTGACTTTGTGGCTGTGAATCACTTACTTTGAATAACAAACACGTTATTACAGTCACTTGCGGGTAAGTGAGTCAGCCTGAGTCACACAGGTAATGAAGATAAGGTTTCTAAAAATGTGTGTAAGTAATATTTTTTCCATAATCCATGGAGTCTACAGTCGAGCGGTAAGGCACGCGGCTTGGAATCTGGAGGTCGTGGGTTCATACCCCACTGGGTTTTACACATAAACGTGTGTAGAAAATACCATTAGTCATTTAACAGTGGTGAAGATAAACCAGCCGGTGGAATCGGGGATACAATCTTAAATTATTTTAATAATAATAATACTTCAATTCAGATCATAGATCCATACAAATTAAAATTACAATTCACGTAAAATAATTAAATAAAAAATTCCATATTACACTAATATTATCATTACATAGACACACACTACACAATAATAACAGTTATAATTACATTTAGATAAGACAGACACAACTAACATTCAAATTTTTTTGTCCCAATGCAGCTGGAAGGGTCCATCTAAGGCGCGCAGCTACCGTCTGTAGGAGGTTGTTCGGGCTGCGTTAGTTTGAAGTCGTCTTTATTATATTCGTCACTAAATAGAATATTAATTAATAAAAGAAATATAAGCAATCATGTAGTTGAAGGAAATCAAGAAGGTGGCCCTAGGTATAATCAGATGAATAGTGCTACACCGACACTCTTGTCGGTATAGCAAGGAAATAAGAGGCGGTACTGACTCGGCTGAAGCTTGAAACTGACAGCTTTCACCGACAAAACATAAAATCCTTAGAGGATGATGATCATATTGATTATACTCTAAGAAATAGGCGCGCTCATCTTGTATGCGTCTCAGAATTCTGAGACGCGTACAAGCAAACTTGAACAGCAAAGCAGAAGACCACAAACGCCGCAAAGTCGCGTCGGTAGCGTCTCGGCAGTGGTCACATATTTGAGGCGTTTGGGGTCGAGACTCTGGGGCCGTGGGGACCAAGCGCGCGCCACATTACAAAGATTTTGTGGAGCGCCTAATCGAAACTACAGGTGACCAGAAGGCTGACCAATTACTTTGCACAACGTTCTCGTATATAATCGTCGCTATACAGTGTAGCAATGCGGCCAGTCTTCTAGGCACGCTACCCATTGGCACTGATTTAGAGGATATTTTTATACTTATACTAGCTTTTGCCCGCGACTTCGTCCGCGTATAATTCGTTCTCGCCTTAGAATGATTTGTTTTCCCATACAATCTTTCTCAAGCTCAGGTGGACACCAGGAACTTAGGGGTGACATGTTGGAGAAGGAAAGTCATAAATAGATCGGACTGGAGATATTTGCTTGACCAGGCTAGCCTAGGGCCCACCCGTGGCTATAACGCCTCAGATGATGATGATGATACAATCTATCACCCTTCTTTACACCCCCTTAAGAAATGATGCCAGTCAATATGACATTCCCTAGAAATCCTATTGTCAAAACGAATCATTAAGTGCTTTATTTCGGAATATCAAATGTACCGATTCTAGACGAATGAATCTCGTCAAAAACATTACATGTACATTGTACAATGATAAAAGTCTCGCTACGCAGTTCTGCCGTAAAACTTTATCCCAACAGAGCGAGTTCTTCATGTAAGTATGATGACCGAAGGCCGGAAGCAGAGCGGCGAGGCATGCGAGAATAATCACACAGAGCGGGCTTCTCATGTAAGGATGAGGGCCGAAGGCATGAAGCGGAGAGGAGAGACGCGCGAGGCTGAAGGCCGAGCCTCCGAACAGAGTAGATTCTTCATGTAAGATTGATGACTGGAAATCCGAAGGAGAGTGGCAAGGCATGCGAGGCCGAAGGCCGAGCTATATCGTCGCCGAAGATCCAGTTGCCATATTAATGAGGGTAAATTGTACTCCATTCGTTCGTTTTCATGTGATGCCTAGACATATAAACAGACAGACAAACAGACACAAATTCTTAAAACTGTTGAAACGATTTCTGTTATCGATTCTAAGTATCCGCAGCCAACTTTTCTCCTTTTCGAATATCTTCCATGTACAGACTTTCGACCCTCTTCTAAGTGTACATCTAAGATGCTCCAACTGTCTATGCTGACGATTGGGCTGCCCATATCAAGTAATCTCTTATATGAAACAGTTTTTATTGCGTGAAGGGTCAACAATTACGTAAAAAATAACGTACGATAAAACTAAATGGTACACCGACGATACAAAGTGTGCATTGAAACAGCTGTTTTGTATTTAAGCATATGAATAAAAACAATGCCAAAGTATCGCAAATGCATTTTGACGTACACGCAAAGTAGAACTTATTGCGAAAAGGTTGTGCTCAGAAATAGCGTCAACAATCAGAAGGAATTATGATACTTCGGGTTTGACATAATGAATCGTTAACTTGTTTACAATTCTGCTATGCTTTAAGTTAAATTTCTTGACACGCTGTTATACTCCAAATTGGCTAAAACTTAAATCGTAGAATGGCGTATGAGGATTAAACCACCCCGTTTCTTAGACCGTACTTGCATCCCCGATCCCACTCGAGAACCTTTCCTCCCCAACGGCCAACGGTTCTACGTGCAATACTGTCACTTAAGTTTAGCGGTTCGGAGGGCTATGTCGGTTACTTTGGTTCTACTGCGGATGGCCTCATTTCTGATACGATCACGCAACGCATACTCCCAGCATAGCCATCTCCATTGCTCTTTGGGTGACTTTGAGCCTTCTTATGAGGCCCATAGTAAGCGACCACGTTTCAGTGCCATATGTCATCACTGGCAACACACACTGGTCAAAGACCCTCGTCTTGAGACACCGCGGAATATTGGACGAAAAGATGTGCCGTAGCTTCACGAACGCAGCCCAGCCGAGTTGGATTCGACGATTACCCCTTTCTCGAAGTTGGAGCTACCTAACTGGACAGTCTGTCCTAGGTATAATATTAATATAATCATCTACAACTTCAATTAAAAGTGTCCGATTGTAACGGGAGTTAGTACTGCGTGCTCGTGCTTTGAAAACGAATGATTAAGCTTATTTCAGAATATCAAATGTACCGATTCTAGAAGAATAAAGCCCGTAAAATATTACATGTACAATGATAAGTCTCGCTACGCAGTTCTTCCGTAAAATGTCCTAACAGAGCAGGTTCTTCATGTAAGTATGAGGGCCGAAGGGAGGAAGCAGAGTGGCAAAACATGCAAGGTGGAAGGCCGAGAATTCACACAGAGCGGGGTTGTTATGTAAGGTTGAGCGCCGAAGACTTGAAACAGGGAGGCGAGACACGCGAGGCCGAAGGCCGAGCTTCCCAACAGAGTAGATTCTTCATGTAAAGTCCAAGATCCAGGGGCCTTTCAACTCGAAGTACGATTTTTTCTATGGAAATGTTATTTTAACTTGTTTGTACCAGATGTCACTTGGTGCTGTCTCTATCGCACTTGCATATTGAAGTGACAGGGATGCAGCGGTCGTGCGGTTAGTTCTTACTAAATAATAACAACGGCGCTACGATATATGTGGAGTATTTCACTGGTATCTCCATCTCAGTATATATATTGTACTTTGTGCATAGATCTAAGGTGCTTCAACCGTCAATGTTGACGATTGGGCTGCCCAGCCCAAGTGATCTCTTATATCAAACAGTTATTATAGTCTGAAGGGTCACCAATTACGTAAAAAATAATACACAACAAAATTAAATTGTACACCGACGATACAAAGACTGCATTGAAGCAGCTGTTTTTGTATTTAAGCATATGAAGACAAACAATTCCAAAGTATCGCAAATTTATTTTGATTTACACGCAATAATAGACCTAATTGCTAACCGGTTATTCTCAAAAATAGCATCATCAATCAGAAGGAATTATGATATTTCGGCTTTGACATATCGAAACGTCAGCTTGTTTACAATACGTCAAATTCTGCTATGGCTTAAGTTAAAGTTATATTACACGCCGTTATACTACCAATGGGCTGAAACTTAAAGCTTAGAATGGCGTATGAGGATTTAAATCACCCCGTTTCATAGACCATATTTGCACCCCCGATTTCATCCCTTTGAGGGTGATCATCGGGGTAAAAAGTATACTATAAGTGAATCCAGATTATATCCTGTTTAGTATACAAAAAATCACCTTGATCTGTTCAGCCGTTTTTGCGTGATTGAGTAACAAATATCCAAACATCTAAACTTTCGCATTTAATATATTAGTGGGATTACAAAGTGGGATGCAGTTTTTGAATCTAGAAAACGGTAATGAAATTGGGGTTTAGAGTCACAGTTAATTAATGGAATAAATCATAATAGTTTTCAAAATTTGAAGAGACCGTGGTGGCTGGCGCGCACACTGGGCAGCACCGCGGCGCAGCGCTTGCGTTTATTTATTTTTTCAGTTTCTATCTTAAGATTTCACAAATTTTGAATGAGGATGTTTTTCCTTTGTCGTCAAGTATATGCTTTCCAATTTTCATTCCTGTAACTCATGGATTATAGGCGTTCCCATACAAAATTCAACCCCTCTTTTTACCCCCTTTAAACCCAAATTTGCACAATTTTTATAGCCTAAAACCTGACTGGGTATTTACTCGACAGATTAGTAAAGTTTTCATCAAAATCCGTTCAGCCGTTTTCACGTGATGCGCGTTCATATAAACAGACAAACAGATAAACAGACAAACAGACAAAAATTCTAAAAACTGTTGGAACGTGTTCTGTTATCAATTCTAAGTATCCCCAGCCAACTTTTTTTCGAATATCTTCCATGTACAGACTTTCGACCCTCTTCAGCTTTATTATATGTATAGATGGAACTCTTAGTTTTTTATTGCAATGTTCTTTTTAGTGTTTTCGTTGTGTTACAGCAAAGTGCGTTCTCAATATGTTTAAAATTTTTTTTTATTGTGACTTAATAAAATCCTAATGATTTCATGTAACATGTGTTTTTCTTACTTTTTGTTTACAGGTATAATATATATGAAGGTGTCAAAATATCTTATTCCCTTATAATATAGACTTTTAAACGTTTCAATGCGTAACTAATTTTG
This sequence comes from Notocelia uddmanniana, assembly GCA_905163555.1. Classification (NCBI taxonomy): domain Eukaryota; kingdom Metazoa; phylum Arthropoda; class Insecta; order Lepidoptera; family Tortricidae; genus Notocelia; species Notocelia uddmanniana. The sequence continues at coordinate 7,069,640 of LR991057.1, forward strand.
ATGCTGACCGTACAAACTAAGCAGTTAATGGGAATAATACCAAAGCATTTCAACACAAACATTTTAACGAGCTCCAAAGAGTCTGGGTAGATTCAGTATGGCGAAAATGCAAACGCAGAGTGGGTAAAATTGGAAAGTTTGAAGCAATGTGCACTCCAGCGTTGCTGAAATGTCGATACAACCTGCTCTCGAGTGAACTCTTTTGTAAGGCGGTGATTACACGAGATCAGAGAGGTGTTACGTAACTTTTTTGAGCGTACGTTTGGTAGATATAAATGTGATAACGATAACAATGACAGTTAGACCTATCTATCGTAAGTTTGACATGTTATGTAATTTATTAGTTTTTATTTGCCGTGATTTTGCAGCAGTGATACGGGCAGCCTATGAAAACACAAAATAATACTTGCCTTACCACATCGCGTAAACTGCAATAACTAGGTTCAAGATACTGTCGATAAAGGGCGATCAAAGGAGGTATTTCCATTACTACGCATTCTATCGACTTGCAACTTTGACCAGAATATAGATTTTATTTCCCAACCAAACTTTTCCAACTAAGTCTTTATTACAGCAACTTTCATTGGGGCAATGGCTCTTTTGCCAAGTCTGTTACTTAGGTAATACATTTTTTGTGAAAAACCATTTATGCATGACATCCATATTGAAAAAACATGTTTGGTCAAATAAATGTTCCCCACAACCTTTGTACCTTGCAAACATTTTATTTAAGTACATCGATATTTAAAAATGAGAGGAAAGATTTTCTTTTACATTTTTCTTTATCAATTGAAATTGGAAAATGGCTAAAAAGATAATTTTTCATAGATAGATAGATATTAATTTATTCATCACTCAAGGTATACATTGTTGTGCACGTTGAAACATACAACAATTATATTACAACAAGTGTGACTAGTCAAAACAAAACATTTATTATACTATTATATTATGCTATTATCCAATTTATATTCACAACACGTGTATAGAATTTATTTTTTATGCTATTATCAAATTTACAGTAACTAATACGTAGATAGTAAAATGTAAAATGTATTATTTTTTCAATGGATTTAGGTTAGCCTTATTTACGACAGTTCCAAATTATAAAACGATAGCACCTTAAATAAGTTCCTGGGATAAATATTTGCGACAGCTGGAAAGACAGAGCCGCACCATAAGGGTTCCTTTGTTAATGTAGTAGTACGAAAACGCGGTAATAATGGCAGGTTTCTAATACTCATTTTAAAAAGAATAAACATTTCGTAATATTTGTCCAAACTACAGCTACTCAGCTAACAGTAAATGTCTTAGGACAAAATAATATAACATGAGTTATATAAAAAGAAGAACTCATAATTATCATCACGTATCATTTGACGGCCTGTTTAGCCTAGTTGGTAGTGAGCCTGCCTCCGAAGCTGGAGGTCCCGGGTTCGAATCCCGGCAAGAGCATTACTTGTGCATTAAGCACGGAAATTTGTTTCTGGGTCTTGGATGTTTTCTATGTGTTAAATTATGTATTTATCTATATAAATATGTATATCGTCGTTTAGTACCCATAGTACAAGCCTTGCTTAGTTTGGGACTTGGTAGATTTGTGTAAGATTGCCCCCAATATTGTCAAATGGTAAAAGAATTAAGAGTTATAACGTGGCTCTATTTCATAATAAAGCCACTTTTGATTACGAATTGTAAATAGTCTAGACATTTTAAAAATCATAAATCATATTTTTAATTCAACCTGTGTACTCTTATCTTAACAATAATAGTTAAACATTTTCAACGCGATACGAAACTAAACTATACTTTTTCTCAGTCGTACCATTCGTTTTGAGATGAAATGGATGCTAAAGTCGATTCGAAAGTAGTCAAATTTATTTTAAAATTGGAACATATTATGCAGGTGTTGCCCGTTTGAAAGGTTTTCGTTCGTTGTGGAATTGAATTGAACTGCATTTAAAAGTTTTAAACATTAATGACGGTTTAATAAACGATACTGGATTTAAAGGTCGAAAAGTGTCAAGAGTAAGTTTTACCACTCGATCAGCTGCAGTGAAACGTGACCCCTGTGCATAAAAGTTTGTATGCAGGAGGGTCAGGTTTCTCTACAGTTAACTGTACCTGAAGGAAAATACAATCAACAGCTCTTATAGCTTAGCGACACTGGTAAAAAAATGTGGGTCTTGCGTAGTAAAGAACGTGTTTTGAATGAATATAAGTACGTCGTTTGAAATACCGTACCGGATTATTAAACAACAATAAAAGCTGGTTTTCAGATGTTTCTTCAGAAGGTGTATAAATAAATAAATAAAAATTAGTGAACATTTTTTTACAAAAATCGAACTAGTGTTATGGGTACTAGACGACGATATATTTAATAGATATATACTTAAGTCTCTGCTCACCACCGAAACAAATGCCCTTACCAGGTTTCGAACCCAGACCTCTGGCTTCAGAGGCAGTATCACTACCAATTAGGCTAAAAGTAAAAAACCGGCCAAGAGCGTGTCGGGCCACGCTCAGTGTAGGGTTCCGTAGTTTTCCGTCCGTCACATTAAGTTGACATATTAAGTACAGAAACACAAAACCTTTGAAAGCACGTCATTTCATTGTGATTTTGTAGAAATGACAGGTACAATAAACACCTGTCTATACGGTTAAATTACAAACTTAGTTCAGAAATTATTTTTGTATTTTTTTCAAAAACTATTCAACCTATCAAGTTCAAAATAATTTTCCTACAAAGTTTTTATAAAGTTCTACTTTTGAGATTTTTTTCATATTTTTAAAACTTATGGTTCAAAAGTTAGAGGGGGGGACACATTTTTTTTTACTTCTGGAGCGATTTTTTCCGAAAATATTAACATTATCAAAAAATGATTTTAGTAAACCCCTATTTATTTTTAAATACCTATCTAACAATATATCACACGTTAGGATTAAAATGAAAAAAAAAACACTCCCCACTTTACGTATAGGGGAGGTACCCTAATAAAATATTTTTTTCCACTTTTTATTTTACCACTTTGTCGGCGTAATTGATATACATATTAGTACCAAATTTCAGCTTTCTAGTGCTAACGGTCACTGAGATTATCCGCGGACGGACGGACAGACGGACGGACAGACATGGCGAAACTATAAGGGTTCCTAGTTGACTACGGAACCCTAAAAAGTAAAAGTAGTTTATTCTTCAAGTTAGGCATATTACATGCACCTATGGACGTCAATAAACTACCACCGGCTAAATAGGCCGACAATAATATATATTAAAAAAATCATAGTATGGTATATGGGTATTATAAAAAAAGGCAAACTTTGATCCATACTTTAATTTTAACCTACTGAAATAATACACACATACACTTAAATGTTAATTTAGGTCCACAAAGAACGGGTTGCCTACCCGTTTTTTATGGCCCTAAAATTCGAAAATCAAAATTTCTATGCACATACTCGTACCCCTAAATCAAATAATTGAAAATCACGTACGTTTTCTAAACACTCATTGAGTATTTATGAACATCAAAATTCGTACTTATCTTCTATTTTATTACCAACTATATTTTATCCATCCGTAAACGTATTTCTTTAACATATTTGTAAATATTGTGAAATTTTAAGATTAGCATTACCTATGCCTTAATTTGTATTCTAAACGCAAGATTTACGACATTAGGAATTACGTGAATTAGTCAAATGAATTATTGAAGTGTTTCTTAAACAATTTGCACTTAGCAATTTAGACTTTATGCTACATACCTACACGAAAAATCAGACAAAACCATCTTCCAAAACAGCCAAGAACCATTTCATCCGCAACTCCCACATTCCTTTGTTCGATATCTTAAAAACATGAAAACGTAATGAGGCTATTTGCATGTAAATAGTTTAGGCGATATCGCTTATTTCGAGTGGCAATTCCTTTAATGCGCTATCGGAATAGGCCCCAAGGATACTTTAATTCCCCATACGAACATTATGACGTTCTAATTAGGGGGGCTATTCCGGTATTGTTGTTATTGCTCGGCTGAGATGCCGTGATAAGAGATTTGGTGACAGTGGTAATATTAATTGATTATATAGGTTGTATAATCTGTAAGGTAAGGTATATCCTACTGTCATTTTTACTATGAAAAATACCCTACGCCTACCTTACGCAAGCTCGAATATGTTGCGTAATTATTACGCTAGATGGAAAATTCACGGTAAATCTGATCCTATAATACGAGTAGATAAGAGAACTTGTCCTTATGCTACAGGCGTCACGAGGAAACTTCTATAAAAAAAAAAAAAAAAACAAAATGTGCGTCGTGTATATCTGATTAGTATCTGTTATTGGAGCGTAGCTCTACAATCTCCGATTCCCGTATTTCGTTGAAATTCCGCGCTTCCGGAACCATACAAAGTATTTATAACCTATTACTAACGCCCCGCGAAAAATGAAGCAAAAAATAAAATTAATTAAAAATTATTACTTATTTTTCAAGCCGCTAGGTCTATACTGAAGGTTACAGACAATTAGCTTCGGCCCATTACATTAGGCGCAATCTGCTTACGATTACCTAGTTGTTTAGGGTTCCGTAGTTAACCGTCTGTCTATCTGTCTGTCCGTGGCTTTGCTCTGTGATTATTAGTGCTACAAAGCTGCAACTTAGTATGGATATATAAATTAATGAATATGGTAAAGTCGTAAAATAAATTCTACTTTTTTAAGGGAGGATGAATTTTATGCTTTGCTTCAACCCTATGGTTTTGGGTGTTGTTGGATAGGTCTTTAAAAACGGATAAAGGTCTTCATCATTTTTTTTTTTTGATTAAGTGAATAATTCCGGAAATAAACACTTACAAAAAAATGGGTTCCCCCTCTAACTTTTGAACTATGGGCCCATAAAATATGAAATAAATCATGCAAGTAAAGCTTGACTTTTCACGAAAACCACAGCGGACATGATCAGTCAGGCTGTTTTTGAGTTATCGTAAAAAGTCTTTTTATAGTAAAAGACGTGTGAAACGCTGCAAAGGTATTTATTCCCCTTTGCAACTACGGAACCCTACACTGAGCATGGCCCGATATGCTCTAGGCCGATTTTTCAAGGGGGTATTTCGGCCTAAAATTGTTACCTTATCGATTTCTAGGTGTCTCTCACAGGCAGTTTTTTAAATAGCATAGCAGGCAGTGGCATCCATCAGGCCATATGCATAGTCAGGATTAGTTGAAGTTACGGTAGCCTACAATAATAGGTACTTAAAGTCTCATTGCCACGACCACCACTCGACAGCCGCATGCTTGAACGTTAGGAATAGGGGTTGGACTGCGTGGGCTTGCCCCTCAGGGCTCCGGCCCTCGCGGCCTTGCCACTCGCCTTCGGGCTTTCGGCCCTCAGGTTCGCTTGAAAGACAATTAGAATTAGGGGATGGACCACGTGGGCTCACATTTTTTAACCGACTTCAAGATTTCAAAAGAGGAGGTTATGAATTCGGTTGTATGTTTTTTAATGTTTGTTACTCCAGAACTCCGTCAATTCTGAACCGATTTTGAAAATTCTTTTTTTTGATTGTAAGTATATATATCCAAGTTGGTCCCGTTTTTGTCAAAACGCAGTTCTGATGAAGGGATTCATGAGGAATCGAGGGAACTCTTCAAATCTTAAAGACAAACATATAGTGATTTTTGTGTTTTTATCAACAAATCGAGCATTTTGATACAAAACTGTGACATTTTATGAAATGGAACTGCTGATGATGATCAGAACAGAACTCTGATGATGGGATCCATGAGGAATCGAGGGGACTCCTCAAATGTAAAAGGCATACATACTCGTAACATGATTTTAGTATTTTCATAAACAAATCAAGCATTTAAATAAGTGACATTTGATGAAATGGAACTGCTGATGATGATCAGAATGGAACTCTTCAACGACGCATAGTTCACGTTTGGCGACTTGTTCTCTTCGTTATGTTTGTCAAGCAAGCTAGGTTTCAAGACATATTTTTGTCAAGCTTGAGTTCTGATGGAGGATTCAATGAGGAATTGAGGATACTTAGTCGTAGTCTTAGTCTTCTACCATTATAGCCTGTATTAAAAATTATTCTTAATTATTAAAAATTATTGTTATTATTCATTACTGTAACGCAAATGCTTCTCTAACGATCAATATACAATATGTAGAAGCAAAAAATTGTAACATATATGAGAACATAATTTATTGTATGGAATCTAAGAGTGCACCATCTAAGTATATATAACTTCCACCGGCCTCCCCCATCAAAGTCGGTTTTTTTTTCTTAAACATTATTTTTACCACGTCAGTGGTAAACAAGCGTACGGTCCGCCTGATTGTAAGCGGTCACCGCAGCCTATGTATGTAACTCTAGGGCTGTCACAAACATGCCGGTTGCTGACCCTTTAAAAATGTACACACTCCTAAAAAAATACCAATAATACGAGTATAATTTGATTTTTACCGTTAGCTTTTCGGTGAAGAAAAATATCGAGATAAAACTTGCATACTGCACCTGTGAAGAATTGGAAAGGTCTGTAAAGTCCCCGATCCGCTTTGGCCAGCGTGAGAACTGCCTATTGCCTGAGAGGAGGCATTTAGTCAGCAGTGGGACGTTTATAGGTTATGATTACCCATAAATTCATAATGTATAGCAAACATCGCAGTCGATAAGTGTATCGACAACACACCTGGGTCGTCACAAGAATGTGACTCCCGAGGAGTCACGCGTTGTGAACCATTGGATTTACGAATATTATGTATACTCTCAACATATCGCACCTTCTGGCAATCTACAGTATAATCATTAGATTTTATTTAACTTTCAGACGCCACCATTCTGAAAAATGGCGGCAAGTTCGTTAGATGATAAGAAGAAGGCTGAAGTCGGACACATTTAGTGATGATGGCTAGGACTAACTAAGCATAATTCGGAATGTTTCACACGAGAAAACAAGTTTGATCGTTTGCTTCAAAGACAGTAACAAGATCCTTTTGGTTATAATGTGTTAAGTGATACCTAAAGTATTCATAAAGATACTCGTACTGCTTTGTTTTAGATCTAAATGTCTTAACTCTAACAGCGTCTCTCGGCGTTATATCGGTTACGTATTGAAGAAGTTCGATTCGCTTGCTAAATAAGGCTGCTTTCGCATTTAAGCGATGTCGCTATCGGGTTGGTGTGATATTCAGAAAACTGTCAGCTGTCAGTGTCTCCTGTCAGCCGGGACGATACAGATTCTTTTCTGCGCACCATTGATGTACTATTATAGAACTAGATTCACAATCAGCCCACAAAAATGGCCCCCGTGAAAGTACCGCCCGCACGACTCGGACGGTACTTGCCTGTTTAGTCGTGTTTGGACCGCAGACTGTGACAGTTGTCCAACAATAACGAAATCTGCTGTGAAAAACTGCTTTAATAGCTACAAAAAAAACAAGGAAAAGAACGGAATATACTATTTTAGGTTAGTTATTTTGATAACGTTACAAAATTTATGTGAAGTCCTGGTAATTTCATGGTTTTGAGTAAATAATTTTGTTAGTACAAATGAGAGGTTATCAAGAAACAAAATGTAAGGAGTCGCTATTAGGTTAATCTTTTTTTTACATGAAATTAGTAAGGAATAAATTTATGTTTTAATTCAAGATTTCCGCAACATCCTTAGCGACGTTCAGAATGGACCGCTATTTTTTGCGCAAAATAAACGTGACGCATTCTATAAACCAAGTCACACCAGTTTTGTGTGTTCGGCCTATTTCCCTATTTCCGACATATACAGGACCAATAAAGGCTTAAATCGACTAACTGCAACTGCTAAACCTGTCTAGAACGTAAGTCCGTTCGTTCCCGACTCAAACTACATTATTCAAATTCTGTTTTAACATATAATTTTAGCGTGAAAAATTATGCAGAGGAAAACATTTTCATATACTTATATGAATTGATGAAATAAAAATGAATTTAACGTTAATATATTTCAATAATTTATCTTTCAAGTTCATAGTCGGTATCTTTGTTTTATAGATGTCAGAGATAGATGACGATGACTTGCAAAGCAAAAGTTGTAAAACTACAAATGCTGCTCCAATGGCAGAAGTCAGTACTTTTGAAATAACTACCTATAGCCTTGCTCAAGAGATTCATGAAAGTAAACATCTTAATCTCTAACACAGAAAAAGAACAATCACAGAATGTGTGTGAATGTTGAAATGAAATGTTTTATTCATATCGTTTTGTTCAAAAATATTATTAATATAAAAATAATTTAAATAACCAAAGCGACTCCATTAGGTACTTTCACTGTTCACTTTGACATTTATAAAGTAAACATTCGTAGCCACTAGCCAGTATACGATAGTGGCATTTTACTAAAAAGTTTTTACCATGTTGGTTCTTATGTTTTCAAATTTGACACTTGACGCTAATGTCTGTAAGTTCTTTTTTGTATGAAGTTTTTTCCTTGACTCTGACTATAAAGAAGCGTTATTATCAGCTATTGGAATGTAACTCTCAGTGTCATCTTGCACCACATTTTTAGTTATTTATGTTCGGCATTGTGTGTCTATTTCTATATCTTATGTCAATGCTGCGCACCAACATTTAAAGGAGTGTTTCCTTCTTCCTACTTTCTTCTTCCGAGATGCACATATGCAGGGCGGTACCGATACAGTACTGCATCAATAAGATAATAATACTACATACTTCGGAAATGTAGTACTGTTCGTTTTTTTTTCAAATTTGAATTGGTATTTTTTTTCCAAAAACTGATTTGAGAAAAAAAAATTTAATTATCGAACCTGCTGCATTGAATAGGCTTAAGCATTATTTTAAGTCGAATTTTTGCATTGGTTCCAAATCTTAAAACTCAAAAATGGAATCCTTCACTCGATCATTCGTGTGTTTTTTCGTCTGTCCGTCCGTCCGTCTGTCGCAGCCCATTTTCTCCAAAACTTCTAGACCTATACACCGGTTGAGTTGGAATTTGGTACATCGGTGACCCAAAGACGAAAGTGTAACGTAAATAAATGATGTTTACCTAAACATTGGGGCCACTTTTGGGGAGTAAAGAAAAAATAGAGTTTGCAAACTACATTGCGTGACATATCAAATGGAAGGACTTAATGTGAGGATCTCAAATATAAACTTTTTATAATTATTAGAAGCATAGTATTTCAATTATGTAAGAATATAGGCGATAATTGATCATTCCTTCACCTTATCTCCTAAACTACTGGGCCTAACTTTTGAAAAAAAAAGGAACATCGTTGTTCTTTACCTATAGATTACAGGAAAACCTATAAGAAGTCTATAAGTCTAATAATTTCGGAGTTTTCGCTGAAAAACTGTCATATTTAAACAAAAGAACGTAAAAGTCGAGAGTTTCGTATGAACATACAACCTTTTTTAATTCAAAGGTACCTACTACGTACCTACGTACCTACGGAACCCTTAATTGTGCGTAGTTCGATATCGATCGCTCTAGCCTCTGAGCTATCGGAACAACCAAGCTCGGGCACGAAATCCTTCACTAGTTCCGTCTTACATGCCATGCGGCTCGATCGGCCGCGTATGCCAGATGTCGGAGATTCGAATCCTGCTCGAAGCATTTTTTTTTTTATTTTTACCTTTAATTTGAAATTTGGAATTTCAAACTGCGTTCTTTTTTAATGTTTATGTATTTAAAATAGCATAAATAAGCAGGAGTTTGTATTTTTCCGTACGATTTGTTTATTAGTAACGTAAAAAAAATACTGTTGTAAAATATCCTCTTTTGATAAATTAGGTATTTGAAAATAAGTTTACTTCAGTATTATCAAACATGTTTTGTTTACCTCACCAGTGTACATTCGATTAACATCACAATAGTTATGTACGTAAATGTTGTTTACATACGAGTACAAGGACATTTTATTGTTTATTTTCATTAAATATGACGTACCTACCGAATAAATTTCTGTAACATTAATACGAACTGATTCATTGACAATAACATGCTCATAATATACTGTATTTATGTTTATTATTTCGATCGGTTACGAGTGAAACGAAGGTCTCCGGTTCAGCTTCGACAAAAACGATTTCTTATATCCGAATGTCCAGATGGCCGGATTTCCAGTTGTTCTCCTCTACAGGTCGCATTTCTCAATAGATTGTAGTAAAATTTTGTAAGCAGGTTGGTTAATTATATAAAAAAAAAATAATGTGTAAGATTTTAGAAATTTTGAAATCATAAAAAGAAAAATTTGAAAAATATACTGAAATTTGAAAATAAAAATTACTAGTTCTTAAGCTCACGGAGCCACTTAGTTACTAATCACTTATGACTACTCACCTGCACTCGCACTAATCAATGACCCGCTTCCGCGCATTCCGCACTGGTCTGGAAGCATTCATATAAATGCGAATGGCGCGCATTATGAGTTGTCTGAGAAAGGTGGTACGATACGTCAATAGTAGGCGTGACCGTCAGCGATTTGAGAGACAGGGACTGAAAAGAAGATTTTGTATTTCACCGACAGCTTAATAATGTCGCCCAGTCCTTACTCGTCGATATGTTGCGAGCAAATTGTACTAGATATGCAATACATTCTGCCGGTTGCAAATGTTGAGCGAAACGTGTTTGTAGGATGACATATAAGTACCTAAAACTTCGAAACGGGAGAAAAATAATCTATTTAAAGGATTAGCGATTAACGAAGCTAACTCATTGATTAACAGTGCCCAGCTCTGCAGCTACCGATGGTAGCACTGACTCCGCGCAGCCAAATGCTGAAGTGGCTTTAATTCTATGCTCAGTAGAATAAAATAACAGCAAAATTTACACAAGATACGCTCTTTCTTCTGTAGACTAACAACTCTCTAGTTTCACTCTTGGGTAGAAATGACGCTTTTTACGGTCGACGAAGCGCTAAAGTTCCAGATTACATGCCTATGCGAATCTTAGGGCGGATGCCTATGCGAATCTTAGAGCTGGTTGCTACTACAAATAGTTGGGTAAAAGAGCCACACTTAACCGAACTATAAACCATACGATTTAATGACGGAGATAATCCCGATAAACACAAGTAAACCCTAAGTTTATGAGCCCTAAAACAGAGTGAACGTAAATAACTGTGTTTACGTATTGTGTCAATTTTATTGTGTTCAGTGTCTTTATGGGAATATTCCATTCTACGTTATTGCTTTGCTCGGTTTTAGAATTGAGATTGGAATGGAAATCATTTACATTGTTTCAGTCGAACAAATACTGGATTTTTGGGAAACTGCGCCATCGTACTGCGGCTTGTAACTGCTGGGAGATCCCTAAGGGGTCGCTCGGGTAGTGATAATTACTTTGAGAACACGTGTGTTCTCAAAAGGGGAAGGCATACACATGAAAATTGATTTCAGTGGCACTTCTATTGTAGGTTTAGTTTAGAGATCGAGCAAATCTAACATTGCAGTAATAGTCGAAAGTGCTTGTTGCTAGGACTTTTTAAACAAAGAACATTTTGAATTCAACTTTATGTTTGCTTCCCCATTGCCCACAACACACTTCCACCATATTCCTAAAATCGACCATTACGACACCCACGGGATGAAAACGGATCGAGCTATTTTATCCAACGCCACACGAGTAGAGTCAAATAATAATTTAAGAATGTATGTACGTATGTATATAGATACAGGCAGCCAACAATTACCACTTTTGTACCTTAATGTTAAAAAAATAGAGTCGAAAATGTGTATACCAATTTTTTTATACATATTGTTGCATTGTAAATACGTATGTATGTAGTTAGCAATTTCATCATCGTCCTAGAATTTTCCCGGTTGCATCCTAAGAGAGGCTGGGGTCTGCAGCAGCACCTAAACCCAAGATTTGGCGTAGGCACTAGTTTTGCACAAGCGACTGCCATCTGATCTTTCAACCTTAAAAGTTGTTGGAGTTCCACTGTCATGTTACTAGTGATTCTGTGGGCTGTGGACCCCACGAGCTCCCATAGCAAAAACATTAAATTTTGAAAATTGTGGATAATTATCGAACCTGCTTACAAATTACAAATTGAAAAGAAACTGCGACCTGTAGAGTTTCGAGAGGAGAACAGCGGGAAACCTGGACGTACGAAAGCATTTTCGCCTAAGCTGGAACGGAGACGCTTCGCACTCCATCAGTCAGTCAATTATGTACTGTTAGTAATTTATTTATTTCGGAATACTTCAGTATGGAACTATTCGTATGTACGTGAAATGAAAGCAGGATAAATAGTTGGTATAGTCAACAGAAATGACAATGATGTATTGTAGTTATAAATTCATAATGTATAGCAAACATCGCAGTCGATGATTGTATCGAAAACGCACCTCGGTAGTCACAAGAGTGTGATTCCCGAGGAGTCACGCGTTGTGACCCTTAGATTTACGAATATGTATGTAGATACTCTCAACACAATAGCATCTTCTAGCAATCTACGGTACAATCATTAGATTTTATTTAATTTTCAAATGCCAGCATTCTGCATAATGGCAGCAAGTTCGTTGCATGATAAGAAGAAGGCTGAAGTCGAACACATTTAGTTTAATCTTAAATGATGGCTATTAGGACCAACTAAGCATAATTCGGAGTGTTTCACACGAGATAACAAGTGTGATCGTTTGCTTCAAAGACAGTAATAAGATCCTTTTGGTTGTACTGTGTTAAGTGATACATAAAGTATTCATAAAGATACTGCTTTTGTTTTAGATTTAAATATCATAACAGCGCCAACTCACTGTGCCAACTTTTCGCGTTCTCTCGGTTAAATACATATTGAAGAAGTCCGATTCACTTGCTACGAGAGGCTGCTTTCGCATTAAGCGATTTCTGGTGGGTGTGATATTCAGTAAACTGTCATGTGTGTGTGTCTGTGTGTGTGTGTGTGTGTTTATTTAATTATTTATTTATTTAAGCTTTATTTCACAAAAAACAAATGTACAAATTTCGGACTTAATGCCAAAAGGCGTTCTCTACCAGTCAACCACTGGGCCAAACAGAGACACTTAAAATTAGTGCGGGGTAAATGTAGAAACGTTGAGAATATAAATTTGACGACCCTGTGTGATCCTGCCTCCGAAGCTAGAGGTCCCGGGTTCGAATCCCGGCCAGGGCATTTATTTGTGCATTTTTCACGGATATTTGTTCTTGGGTCTTGGATGTTTACTATGTATTTAAGTATGTATTTATCTATATAAGTATATATATCGTCGTCTAGTACCCATAGTACAAGCTTTGCTTAGTTTGGGACTAGATCGATTTGTGTAAGATTGTCCCCCAATATTTATATATATTTATTTATTTATATTTATAACACAGACATTATTTAAGATATAAACGTACATAGACCTTGTAGTACCTTGTGTTGTAGTACCTTGTCACCTTCACTACTATGCCACATCCCAACTATCGTAGTATTGTTACGTTAGTGCGACAAAGTACTAAAATGATCGTCTACATTTGCTGTTGACTGTACCCATGATCAGTTTACGTATTTCATTAATTTGGTATGGCCAGAACAGCTCACTCAAAGCACCGTGAGTTATTTTACCATTTGAGCCCCTTGAATACAGATTCTAATGGGTATTGCAATTCGGGGAATGCAAATGTGATGCATTATAGGAGCTTAAATGCCTTTCCATTACTAGCAGAGGTATTCGTTTCATCGGCAGTAATCAAAAGCGTTTTCATTTATAACTCAATACCAACCCATCTTTTTAATAAAAACCTCTAACCTTAACATAAAAACCGGTCAAGTGCGAGTCGGACCACACGCATCCACCCGTTAAATTATGATGACTTAAAGTTCACAAATTATATTTAGTACTAGATGAAAGCCCGGCTTCGCTCGGGTGAAATAAATAAGAAAGAAATAAACAAAACATTTATTCGTGACAGTTATGCAAACGACGAAAGAAATAGTGTACAAAAATATATAAAATAAAAACATTACAACAACGGATTATGATGAAACTTCGAATCGTATAGAAATATAGTCTGTAGTCTGGATTGGGAATAAAAGTATAGAATGGAATTATATGGAATTGGGAGTAAAAGATTACGCAAACGACGTCACGGGCAAAGGCTAGTATCTTTGCAAGTTAATCCTAAGCATTTTTATAAGGGTAGTATTTAGAGACACATAAAAAATTTGACACCGTAATCAGTACTGATTTGTATAGCTAAAATACTAATCGTTCATTAAAATTCAATTCAGATGTGCATTGTTAAATATTGATGTGCCAGTCAGTATTTTTGGTGCGAAGTCAGAGCTGCTAACGCGAAAAACAAATGAAGTTCGTGTATCTCCCTCTCTGTCGCACTTGCAAATTCGAGCGACACAGAGGGAAATACACGATGTTCGTTCGTTTTCGTTTCGCGGTAGCAGCTCTCTATTCTCCGCCAAATTCTATTTAGTGGGGCCCTTTACACTCAATATTATCGCGATTTTTAAAATTGTATGGGGTCTATTAAACGCTTAATACTATCACAATACTGGTGTGTCAATATTATCGTGGTTTTCAAAATCGTATGGATTTTTCTTCAATATTCATTGCACGTGATACGGATCGTGATATGAGTATATCGCGTGATAATAATAACCATGTAACAGGCCCCTATGGATGTTGCTTCAATATTCAGTGTTTCACGTGATAATAATAACAGTTGGTAACATTTTCTCCAATTAATGGAAGCTATTTAACAACTTGTTCCGTTTTGCCAAAGGTATTTCACATTCCGATACGCGCACCATCCAGGAATAGGAGCCGTCAGACCAGAGGACCTACCACGAGCTGAAAACGAAGTATTTCCCTCTCCGCGCTCGAATATGCAAGTGCGACAGAGAGGCATATATATTTAGTTTTCGGTTGGTAGCACCTTAGTCCGAGCGTGGCGGACGGTCGAAGAAAGTCAAAGAACATTCCGTGTGTTGTCTGTCACACATAATTTTTTAGCTTCCCATCGACCTATGAACTTGAAATTAAGTGATAATGTTTATTATTAAGTATATTTTACCAAAAATATCAATATATTGATAAATCACATTTTTTAGTTGTACGGAACCCTCAGTGTGCGACTCCGACGCACTTGGCTGGTTTTTATTACATTTTGAATTTTATTTCTCTTATAGTAAAATACCCTATTCGTTTTAAAGTTGACGCCTGAGGGCCTACCGCGAACCAAAAACGAACTATCTTCCTCTCTGTCGTTCGAATATACATGTGCGAGAGAGGCAGATACTTCGTTTTCGGTTCGCAGTAGCGCCTCTAACGTCCGAGCGCGGCGAACGGCATGAGCTGAGGGTCTACTCCGAAATTCAAAATCCTAACTTCGTATGGTGCCGTCCCTTTCACTCTCCTGTCATAGACTATATGAGTGAAAGGGACGGCACCATACGAAGTTAGGATTTCGAATTTCGGAGTAGTCCTCCAGTACCACTAAGTTATAAGATAGAGCGAGATAGGGATAGAATTTTGCTAGACGTTTAAAAGCCATAAGTCACCTAGTACTTTGTCACAAACAAAATAGAGACGCAGCTTTAAGATGGCGGACAGACTCAGCAAACATTCAAGTGGTGTCCTTTACACGATTAATATTATCACAATACTGGGGTGTCAATATTATCGCAGTTTTCAAATTTGTATGGATTCTGCTTTAATATTCACGTGATACTTATCGTGATATGAATCCATGTAACAGGCCCCATACATTCGCTTTGAAGGCGGTTGTTGTGACAATCAGTCTAGCTAGCACGATAGATTATACCGTTACGTTTTATGTGACGTTTTAATACATTTCGCCAATATAGAGTGACGGTATAAGTTATCGTGCTAGCTAGGCTGATAGGTGTATAGAACGCTTGAAAACTACAAAAACAAAACGCTGCAGACGCGGCTAGCCGAATCCACACAATGGGCGATGATGGCCCATCACCCAGAACGCAGCCCAGCAACCTGGCCAACATACCGGACGCAAAAATAGTTCACGATTTTCGAACGTAGCCGACACTGTCAACCAACAAATTTAATATAGCAATATAGTCTGTGGGCAATATGGCCGACGTTTTGTCATCAAATTAACACTTTTAAATGCAAAATACGCGACAATCCGAATTTTGCGGATACATATGTTCAACTCAAAAATCGTTATTTTTATACGTTCTTCAATTTGAGACAGGTCTCGTTCGGGTCTACCGTACCCCTGCACGAAATTATTAATATAGATGTGAGCTGTGATAGATTTCCTTTTAAATTCATCACGCCACGGCCACGGTTCTCTGGTGTTGCGAGTGTCCATGGGCGGCGCTAATCGCTTACCATCAGGCGATTCGTCTGCTCGTTTGCCACCTATGTCATAAAAAAAAATACATACTTACTTTGATTTTTACACCTACCCAGTAGCACTACTTATAACGTTTAATATCACGCAAACGGATTTCTGAATGTAAGATAGTTAAAAAAAACCAACATCACCTAGTTTTTTTAAACGAGCTATCCATCGACAATTCGACACCCCAAATGACGGGTCTGCAAGAAAAAAAATATACCCACTTCACTAGTAGGTTTTGTGGGCGTAAAATTCATATGAATACTCATGCCAAATAACAGCTTTCTAGTATTTAGTAACGGTTACTGAGCTAATGACGGACTGTTAGACAGACAGAAGGACGAACATGGTGAAACTATAAGGGTTCCTAGTTTATTACACGGAACCCTAAAAATGAAAAAGTCGTTGTGACGGCTCGCTATTAGCCAAACCTTTGCTAAGCTTGGTAAGAGCTAAGGCATATGGACTGCATTCCAAATGCAATTTGAACTGAAACTGCTCGGCTAAGTGCTACTTTCACAAATGTAGTTTTTAGGTTCCGTACCCCAAGGGTCCAAAGTCCAAAGGAGCCTTATAATTACTGTCACTCGCGTATCCGCCTGTCGTCTGTACACATTTTTAAAATTCCCATTAATCTATGAACTAGAAAGGTGATAATGTATATTATTACGTATACTATAATTACTGTTCAAAACGTAACGTACGAGTACGTGTAATATCGGAAACTCGACAATATTAACATACATGGCAAATATCCCGTTTTGAACAGTAATTCTAGTGTTAGTGACAATTTTAGCCTGAAATCGTTTATTACGTATATTTTACCACCAAATACCAATATATTGATAAATCACATTTGTTTTTTAATTGTACGGAACCCTCGGTGCGCGAGTCTGATTTGCACTTGGCTGGTTGTTTTTTTTTCTGAAAACCTACGAGCCACGTGTCCAATTTTCGGGGGAACATTGGGTTATGTGGTAATTCTACCCACTAAATACTGCACATCAGCCGCCATCTGTAGTTTTTATACTTTTTATTGTAAAGGTACGAGTCGACCTATTTACGGCCTGTTTAGCCTAGTTGGTAGTGACTCTGCCTCCGAAGCTAGAGGTCCCGGATTCAAATCCCGGCCAGGGCATTTTATTGTGCATTTATCACGGATATTTGTTCTTGGGCCTTGGATGTTTTTTTATGTATTTAAGTATGTATTTATCTATATAAGTATGTATATCGCCGTCTAGTACCCATAGTATAAGCTTTGCTCAGCTTGGGACTAGGACGATTTGTGTAAGATTGTCCCCCAATATTTATTATTTATTTATTTAATATACCAATCTTGGACACTTTGATACTCAATTTTTAACATTAACAACTCAATTTTCGTCTCTAGTATTATGTAGCAATGCACCGAGGAGAAGTTTCATAAGTTGCGAAACTTCTATGGAGAATATTCTCTGGAACTTAAATTTAATAAACAGTCTTATCGTGTCAGGACCGACGTAGATACACGTCATTTTAAATAGTATGCCTGCCTGGTTTACTTATATGTGGCGTGTAATATTATATATTAAACAAAATGTTAAAGTTCTTATGGGAACGTTCTCAAAGAGCACTTTCAAAGTTTCTTTCATGTAATTTCTCTGAAATTTCCGAGAACATTTCTACAATTTCTGCAATTTGTACATTGCTAGTATTATGACATAAGAATTTCACAATTGGCAGGATTTGGGTCAGTATTAAGAACTTCAATCGGAATTATCGGTACCGATTAGAATGTGTGAAAAAAATGCCCAGTGTGAAGCACTAAATATATAGTACAAATGCGTTTTAAAATATATAATTTGCCTTTGATCTATATGTTGTAATGTAATAAAGTTACTATCAACAACAATGGTATTTCTTTAATAACACAACGATAATGCATTTATTATGCAACACTTGTGAAATGCACATAGTGCAAGGTCATGCGTTGGTAATGCTGTGTTGTGTAATGTTTAGAGTCGCGTTACAAGCTACTTTATGTCCATGTATTTATGATTATAGTTATAAATATAAAAAAAAAAACTCATCTGACAAACGGAATGAATTGTATGGAAGAAAATTTCATACTTTCGAACTGAAAATGAAAAATTGATACGCGGGGCGGGATTTGATCCAACGACCTCTGGGATCCGTCCATTGCTCTTTACAACTGAGCTACCGCGGGTTATCCCGAGGCAGTGATTCTTTCAATCAGTTCACTCTTTTTAATTAAGCCTTAGGAAGACTAGTAGTGAAATCTACGTCAAAGTTGCTACAATCGGCACCTACGTCTCAAGTTACATTGAGACTCGTTAGTAACAATGTGCTACCCACTTGCTACCCCATTTTCGGTTGGAAATTATAATTCCGCTAAGTGGACGTGTCCGCTTGTAAAAATATTTACAGTAAGTTCATACTTTTCTTCGCCTCTAATCGTTCCGAAAAACATTGTCATTTTGGCCAAGCACTGAAACGATTTCATAAAAAGATTCTACTGACAAACGCATTTTATTTGAAGGAACCTGATAATATCTAAATGCTGAGAGTGCTATCGCCAGTCTCGCTAGGAGCCGAATCCCGTTTTACTTCAATTTTACGACGCCCCTTAGGATGTTTTTCCTCGGGCAAAGTTTCTTTTATTATTCGTTGTGACAATTTTTCCCAAGTATGATAATCACGTTCTGTTTTTGTCACTTAGGATGGGAATCATTTAGGAGATTAAAGAGACGCTGTGTCACCAAAGTTGGGTGTTTATTCGATTTGGGTTCCATTTTGTAACAAAGGATCCTAGTAACTCACCGACCTACGTATTTTTAGTGGAAATGGTTAACAACTTCTGGTACTCTTCGTGACTCAAGTAACCTTTCACTGGGTGTAGGAATCAACACCCACATCGGCAATGCATCTACGATGTTTGGCAAGCTTATTAACTAAATACAACGGTATGGGAAAAAAACACCTAGCTGTAAATCACATAGTATTGGCGTCCAAGCACCTCAGTAGTCGAACCAAGCTTCTGATATGTAAGATCGTAACTGCCCCATCTTAATGTAAGGGTGTGAGGCCTGGACGCTAAAACTTTAGGAGAAGCACGGCCTAGTTTGTAATGGAATGTAAGGTTTTCCAAAGAAATCCTGGAACCAAAGAATTCAATGCACGACGGGAGTTAGAACATCCTGAAGAATGTAAAAATGGAAGAACTAACTGGTGGCCGAACCAAATATTATAGGTGAAACTAAAGCGCATCGTCTTCGCTGGCTTGACCACCTCGAGAGAAAAGGCAGATGGACCGGACGGCGTCCTGTGGGTGGATAAAGTGTCGTTGGAAGGACTTGGTGGACATGGGCCTGTGTTAGCTCCAAACCGCTGCAAGCTAGCGAGAAATTGCGCAGGACCAAGCAAAGTGGCATGCTCTGGTGTCGGAGGCCAAGACTAATTTTGGTTCGCCCTGCCAGCCCAGTTAAATAGTTGATTAATTACCTCTAAATACAAAGATGATCGTGTATCAGACATGTAACTTGTCCATACTCTAGTAAGGTGCCGAGACTTGCACGTCCTTGATAAGCAAGAGCGGAAATTGAATAACTTCCATATGCGCTGCTGTCTTCGGAACAATTTAAATATCACGTGGAAGGATTGAGTTAAAAAACGAGAAGGTGCTTAGGCATCGCGCGTTTACATTGCATTGCAGCAGTTTTGAAATAAAGACGCATACGCCCGCCATATGTTATGCCTTGAGGACAGTGCTAAACGTGACATGGTATATCTCTTAGGATCAACCCCTCAACCTGGGAAGTAGACTCGCAAGATCGTGACCATTGGCGGGAGACCCTATGCAATGGAGAAGTGGAGCATGACAAAACTTGACTTTGACCTGGCGAACTAAGACACCAGCGCGAAGCTCTCCCTCTATCAAATTCAGGTGGGATATTTACTTGCCCATTATGCAATCGTGGTAGTCGCTCTCGTATCGGTCTTACAGGTCATTACCGTAAGTGCCGCACCTCTAATATGGACGCTGCTTACGTCATCTTTTCATAAATGAACAAGGCCAGTGATGATGAGTTGTGATTGAAATCATGTACTCGTAGCAGAATTCGTTGTCACTGTTAGGCGTTGGTCCCCCGTTTAATTTTCAGGCCTCCTCTTATATACTCATTCCCTATTTGATACATATAGGTACTATTCGATTTAAACTCCGTAGAACATGCTCCAAGTTAGCACACATATGAAAACACAGTCTCACATATCTATTACCTAAAATTGTACTATTATCTATTCTGTGCCTAAAGGTAGAATTCCGTGATAGAGAACATGTTATTTCGCACCAGTTCAATTTGCATTCAATTCTGGTTGATCACACTGATCATGTTTTCGCACAGGTATTTCGTTTTCCCGTATTGAGATTGGATGAAAATCGAATCAAATCCTCATTCATGGATTTAATTTGATTGGGTAACCACGTGGCAGAATACGAGCCATGTCATGTCTGTACTTGCTAATATTCTGCCACGTGGTTACCCAATCAAATTAAATCCATGAATGAGGATTTGATTAGATTTATATACTCGTATCGGTATCAGTAAAATAAGCTAGCTATACGTGTTTTTGAATTAGCAAGACCAGCGGGGTAATTAATTACTCAGCTTTTTTTAACGTGCGTAAGATAAAACTAAATGTTATTTTACATAGCAGATATATCGTAGTCTATGGACGCTTGTGACTTTAGAAGAATTATAAGCGCATTGCCGATCGTTTCTAATCTAGAACAAATCGTGTTGACAGCTATAGACAAATGCAGGTCCACTATCAACACGGCGCTTCCTTGGGAGCTCTGGCGACCTTACTCACCACCACATCAACCACATACGGTCGCGCTCTTTTATTTGAGACCCATTTCGCATCTTTGCTTTTCACCTTAGACCAAGGCTAGGAGTTGATTAGGTAACGAGTTGAACTGGTTGTTCCTTGTTAAACCTGACTACTTTAGCACTAATGTTTCAATTGACCTAATGTTTCATTAGGCCTAATGCATTTTTAACCGACTTCAAGATTTCAAAAGAGGAGGTTTGTTACTCCATAACTCCGTCATTTCTTAACCGATTTGGAAAATTCTTTTTTTGATTGTAAGTATATATATCCAAGTTGGTCCCATTTTTGTCAAAACGCAGTTCTGATGATGGGATCCATGAGGAATTGAGGGAACTCCTCAAATCTTTAAGGCAAACATATAGTGATTTTTGTGTTTTTATCAACAAATCAAGCATTATCATACAAAAATGTGACATTTGATGAAGTGGAACTGCTGATGATGATCAGAACAGAACTCTTCAACGACGAAAAGTTCACGTTTGGCGATTTGTTCTCTTCGTTTTGTTTGTCAAGCAAACAAGGTTGTTCCATGATTCCATGAGGAATTGAGGGTACTTAGTCTTCTACCATTATAAACATACTTATAGCCATTTTTATGTTATAGTATGGAATCTAAGAGTACACCATCTAAGTATAATAATCTTTCACCGGCCTCCCCCATTGAAGTCGGTTTTTTTTCTAAAAAATTATTTTCTTAAATACACTGGCCTGCAAAAGAAGGTATAACACTCATAAACGTGACGATAACTTCTGTACTATTTAAATTAGAAACTCGAAATAAAAAACATTATGTAGAAAATTTAGTTTTGTTATATAAACTCCTTTTTGATAACCTCATTTTAAAAGACGGCTGAAAAAAAAACAACAAAGAAAAACGCTCCCTTTCCAAATGCTGTAATTTTTTACTTTTAGGTTTCTTGAACAAACACTGTGATACCTTCTTTTGCAGGCCAGTGTAGTAAACTTTGTAGGATTATTTCAAAACAAACGTAACCTAACCTAATCACTTCTATTTGATGATATTCAAAGAATTTTTATGTCATTTTTATTATGGAAAACTACATTTACGAGTAAATCAACTTTAGGGGAGCTCAAAGTGTTACGTAACCACCCCTCTGATAGAATAAGAATTTTAGTATTTAATGAGGATAATTTATTGAAAAAATGTGGTCATTGTGGAAGTCTTTGGGGGGTCTATGTCCAGCAGTGGACGTCCTTCGGCTGACATAATGATGATGATGATTGAAAAAATCGCTTATTGCTAATGTTGCATATATTACGAGTATAATGTGCTTGCACGTTGCACTTCTACATCAAATGCACCTAAACTACGGTATGACGTCACTAGACAACACGGCGTCGTATCCATAATTTGATTCACAGATTAAAAATACTTAAACTTCATCATCATCATCATCATGTCAGCCGAAAGACGTCCACTGCTGGACATAGGCCTCCCCCAAAGACTTCCACAATTACCGGTCCTGCGCCACCCGCATCCAGCGGACACCCGCGACCTTCACCAGGTCATCAGTCCACCGAGTGGGGGGCCTGCCCACGCTACGCCTTCCGGTACGTGGTCGCCACTCGAGAACCTTTCCGCCCCAACGGCCATCGGTTCTACGTGCTATGTGCCCCGCCCACTGCCACTTAAGTTTAGCGATTCGTAGGGCTATATCGGTCACTTTGGTTCTGCTGCGGATGGCCTCATTCCTGATGCGATCACGCAGAGAAACTCCCAACATAGCTCTCTCCATTGCCCTTTGGGTGACTTTGAGCCTTCTTATGAGGCCCATAGTAAGCGACCACGTTTCAGTGCCATATGTCATCACTGGCAACACACACTGGTCAAAGACTTTTGTCTTGAGACACTGCGGAATATTGGACGAAAAGATGTGCCGTAGCTTCCCGAACGCTGCCCAACCGAGTCGGATTCGACGATTAACCTCTTTCTCGAAGTTGGACCTACCTAACTGGACCGTCTGTCCTAGGTATACGTAATCGTCTACAACTTCGAGCGTAAAGTGTCCGATTGTTAAGGGAGTTGGTGCGACATGGGCATTTGACATGATCTTCGTCTTGTCCATGTTCATCCTTAGACCAACTCGCTCGGAGGCTTTACTGAGGTCATTGAGCATTGTACTTAAATCTTCCATGGTCTCAGCCAAGACTACTATATCGTCAGCAAACCGAAGGTGAGTGAGGTAGTCGCCGTTTATGTTGATGCCTAGCCTTCTCCAGTCCAGAGTCTTGAAAACATCCTCCAGTGCAGCGGAGAACAGTTTAGGAGAAAACTTAAACTTATTAAAATAATATTAATTTATTGAAATATAACTAGTTATTGAGGTTCTTGGAATTTTAAGCTACATTTAGCGATACATTTATAATCATTTATTGCATCCGTCAAGCACCCTATTGTTTTCTAATAAAGGACGAATAATACGTCTAACCTACCTATACGCAATCATACCAGCTGGGCAGATCTAGTGCATACTTTTAAGATCGCTAGCAACGCATGCCTATAGAAGAGGCCTAACTTTTTAATTCCGTCTCAAAAGGAAGTGACTAGTATCTTTCGTAAATTGAAACAGAGTTTCTGAGCTCACCGCTTAATTGAATGAGGTAAAAAATCCTTCGTTGATTGAGAGTCAATCAATCGGAAACTTAATGAATCGCATTAAAATTTATTTCCGAAAAAATATAATTCGATGTTATTGAAGTATTTTGGGATCCTTTGATATCGACGATAGATCTGAAGGTTTTTATTTTTACGGGTTTTAATTTACTTTGCGAACCACTTTTATAACTATCGGAATAATAAAGTACAGCCAACATAAAAAGGGTAAAGTTACAAAAATAAGCGATCACAGACAGAATCATCAAACATAGGTATTTGAAACGAGTAAAAGTCTGAATAAGGAGCGTTCGTGGCCCAGCGGCGCCCGCGTACCGCGTGCGGTATGCGAGGTTAAGCAATGTCGGGCGAGGTCAGTCCTTGGATGGGTGGCCGCTTTGAGTGGTTACTAACTGAGCGCTCCCGTGCTTTGGAAGGCACGTTAAGCCGTTGATCCCGGTTGCTGTCTATGATAGCAGTCGTTAAGCCAAGTTAGAGGCCTCCGGGCGGCTTGAGAACTTCTAACAGTCAAGTTGCCCACTCACTTGACAATCCTAATCCCAATAAGGTCTAGTTTCCACCTCGAGTTGGCAGGTCAGATGGCAGTCGCTTCCGTAAAAACTAGTGCCTATGCCAATTCTTGGGATTAGGTAGCGGACCCCAGGCATCCTTCAGGATGCAACTGTACTGGGAATGACGCTAGGAGGATGATGAAAAGTCTGAATAAGGCGACTTTCTGAGTTCGCGGGGCCTGATTGATGTAATGTAGGATTTTCGCACTTGGCGGGATATCAGTATTACATTTGTGAGGAAGCGTGCCGGTACTATCCAAGAAAAATAGTAATTGGAGTTTATTTATTTTGAAACATAACAAATGTAACTCTGTTACAATTTTGTAAGATATAAATTCCATTGACGAAGATGATACCTTTTAAAGGGCCTTTAGGCGCCTCTGAATACCTTTCTAAAATTACAATCATTAGAGCGGGAAGCAACAATACGTTGAACTGTGATGCTTTAACTTCCCTTGTAGGTCTTGAAGGTCTATTTTCATTCGATACAGCCGATCCTAATCACACTTACATTTCGCACACTCGCTTCCACGCGCGCAATGATATCATCACGTGTTTGCAGGAAATTGAAATGTGATTTGAATAAAGACGATACGAGCCGAATTGACGTCTTGTATGCATGTATGAGATAGGTAGGTAGATCTCCGAACCACAAGAGCAATTAAAACTTTTATCCTATACGCCTCCGGAAATGAGTTTATTAAACAAGGAAATTTTCACCTTTCCCTTTTACTTTCGGCTTTTCTTAATCCCACGCGGTTCCACTCAAACGCGGTATTTTTCATTTATATTAAAATTTCCCCTATGGGAGCAATTTTCAACCCTTTCAGAAGCTCCTTTCGTGATAAATGCGCGATGTTTCTTAAAAGTTATGCGTGGAAAATATTACTTTCTTGTGAACAATCGGTAAGGGTAGTAAACACCTATAAATTCATTAAAATAATATTTAAACAAATAATATTAACTTATAACTAACTGATGCCCGCGACTTTTATTTGTGCATTTAACACGGATATTTGTTCTTGGGTCTTGGATGTTTTCTATGTATTTATCTCTATATGTATGTCGTCTAGTACCCATAGTACAAGCTTTGATTAGTTTGGGACTAGGTCGATTTGTGTACGATTGTCCCCCATTATTATTATATTACTTTGCACGCGTAGGAAAGGAATGTGTCCTAATTTTATGTTTAAGATACATTACTGGATAGTTTAAACAAATAATAGAAATGAAATCAAATCACTTTTTTGTCTCGAGTCCCTTCTAATTATTTAAGGAGGAAGTGTTATCAGCAATGTATTCGGTTATAGAAAAAACAATTTTCTAGTGTTTTCTTTTTTTTCTATGGTTTGACTGTTACGTATAATCCTGACTAATTTTTTCGTGGAGAAAAATTTCTGGTATTTCTAATGCGGAGGACTCCAGGATCTCAGCCCTGAAGGCACTGGACCCCCCTTGCGCTTTACTCCTCTTGGCCACCGTCAATCGACGTCACCTTCCCCGGGGTTGATAGTCGGGTACTGTGGTCCCCGCCACGTGATGTACTCGCAACTCCGATGACTAGTTTAGTCGCCTTTTACAACTAAAATCGTTAATAGATTTAGAGATCAAAAATGTAAACAAGTGAGTTGCCACCATACAAAAATTAACGTATGCAGTGGGTAATTGAAAACCATTAGAATACTTAAAAAAAATTGCGCGTTCAAAATTGAAGCTAAATAAATTTAAATTAATACAAAAAATAACCACTCAGAATTAAATAGCGTTTTTAATAACGTATTGGTGTTGTTTTAATGTGACCCGAGTATGTCCTAAAACTACGACCAGGACCACCGGGGGATGGGCAGCATCATCCCTGGAATGCGGTGGAGATACTGCGATCGCCAACCCGCAAAGCATGGCGATTATGGCATTTACCCATCATGAAATTGGGAGAGGCCTATGTCAAGCAGTGGGCGTCGTCCGGCTGATAAGGCGGCCGGTGGTGGTGGTTGTTTTAATAAAATATGTGGAGATATGATTTATGCTACTGGTACAAGAGGTTTTAAAAAGGAAAGTCATGTCAAATTGACAGTTGTTTGTTTTCATTTTTGATCTCTTATTCCATCTCAGACTTTATTACCTAGTTTATGTATTCACCCGGCCGGTCTCGAGACTGCAAAGCCTTCCTTGATTTTTTTTATGATTCACCTATACTTCTTAGAATATATTTTTATGATTGGCTGACCAGCGATTGGTCGTAGTATCACCTGGTAGAAAGCGAAGACAAGGCCTATGTTACTCTCTGCTTCAGTAATAACTTATCCACTCTTGTCTTGAAAAGACCCAGATTGTATGTATCAAGAAACACAGACAACAGTAGCAAATTCCAGTCCTTAGCTGTCCTCATTAGGAAATCGCTTTTATCGAAAGTCTTGTCACCATCACGAATATTCCATAATAAACTCACTTCCTCGAGTTGCTTAATATGACATCGACATAAATCTGTCACAGGCACTCACCGTTGGATAATAACATTAATATATTGGCACATCAATATCGGCCGCATCACTAATTGGACAATGGAGATACTTTACTGCCGGATTTATGACCCGAGGGATTAATTATCTTTTTTATCCACGATACGACGAAAAGCAGTGTCACTCAGCATTTAGTATATTTATATTTTTAGGGTTCCGAAGCCAAAATGGCAAAACTTACCCTTTAGTTTCTTCATGTATGTCTGTCGGTCTGTCCATATGTCACAGGCATTTTTCTTAAATACTAAGGTGTATTATTGGTGCTAAATTTGGAATATGGGTGTATTTTAAGGCGCTTTATTCATAGTTGTTAGCGTCTGCAATATTTTAGCCTCATAATGCGAAGAAGGATTTGTTGGCAAAAGCGAAGCGAAGTTAACCAAGATTGTATATTACATACATAGTTTTAGTTACTCATGTAAGTGGATTGTAAATTCTTATGATAAATAAAGATTCTTTAAATCTAAGAGAACTCGCGGCCCTTCACCAACCACCACCACCACCACCATATCAGCCCTAGGACGTCCACTGCTGGAAATAGGCCTCCCCCAATTTCATGGGGGGTAAATGCCATAATCGCCACGCTTGGCATGCGGGTTGCTTCACCAACACGATGGTCTAACCAAGTAAAGAAGTAAAGAGAGCAAACTGATCATCTTTTTAATCGTATCTTGATACAATCAATCAGTCAAATCTGCAAACTACTCGTAAAAAGGCGTGATTTACGTGACGTTGTCGAATGCGCGTAAACTAGATCGATGTTTCATACTGTTGTTCGACGCTACTATGGACTAGTTCGATTTGTGTAAAAATGTGTCCCCTAATCTATCTTCTATCTATCTATCTATATATATATCTTCTATATATATATTACGCGAAGCCGATCTTTATAATGCCCATCAGATCTACAGTTATGGACCGACTTTGATAAATTATATACCATAGGATTCGTCCCATCCTGCAAATGTGCAATAAGGTCTTAGTTTTTTTTTATTTTTGTCCTGGAAAATTAATAAAATGATATTTACGAAAAATCCTGGATGCCCCGACAAATATAAGCCTCAAAATAGTGTTCGATGACGCCGCATACAAGCGAGGGGCCAGCTTACCTTGGTAGAATTGTACGAGGTGTCAAAATTTAGCTTGGTTAACACGTGACCTCCACGTGACTTGGGAACTGGCTATGGTATGATTCCGGATGACATAAAATTAAATACGAACTAAAATGTTCCTGTAAGAAATATCTGGTACAGCATTACAATATAAAACTTTTGAGTCGAGAAATACTCAATATCATTAACAATAAACGAAAGTATAATTACTAATTTGTTAACAAGACAATACATAATATTCGGTCTAAGTATTTACAGTTTACATAAATGACATATGTATTGTGTCAACTTTTTTTTATTGTGCTCTAATTATGTCAATATTAAATTGTCATGGTTTATACTTCAAAGAAGTTGATATACAAGCCAATGACGTTTCAAATATACGTTCCGTATATCTTGACTGATATTGATATCTGCCAAAACAATGACAAACCAAATTAAACTTTACGTTGTGAGTTACAGAACTGTTTCTGAGTTAATCATAGATAAGCTGCAAAACATTTTGAAAGAAAAGAGGCTAGCTTTGTCTAAGTGTGTGTCTCTTCCACCTATTACCATACCAGTAGGGTGATCATAAGCAAAGAAGTTCAATCAGTAGACGTTACTTATTGGAGGATTCAGATCAAACCGACGAGAAAACAATGTTGCACTAATAAACGTTTACGACGCCAATAACGTATTCGACGTATATGCCATTGATTCGACAAAACGACGAATATATCCGTTATGGTGACGGCGTCCAATGCGATATCAACCTAGATGCATTTCTATTGATAGTGCGCTTATAAGGTAAAATACTTTAACAAAATTAAGACGTCAGAAAAATAATTAAACCCTTTAATTGTCGACAACATGGGAGTTATAACGTACGTTGTCAAAATCACCTTCGTTCTTTAGTTGACGTGTAAGTGTCACTGCTGTTCATAAAGTATGGCGGTCAAGGGGTTAATTTGCTATTCATCAATGTTTGTCTGAGGATGTCAAACGCAAAGTTGAACCCTATAGAAATGCATGTAGGTTGATATCTCATTAGAGGCCATGACGGATATATACGTCGTTGGCTTCGGACCGTTGGTGCGCAATATAGGTACGTTGTTAGCGTCGAAAAGGTTAATAATACTCGAAAAGTTAGAGGACATGTATATTTCTCTTTGTTACGTTTCAGTAAACATGTCCAAAATAAGGGGGATAATGGTCACGTTAAACTGCCACGTTCTGAAAGGGCGTAGGTACATTGAAAGGATGAATAAGATTACCACTATTGGTAACATGTTCAATTAAAAGTTAAAATTATACTGTATCAGTGTCACCTGCAACAGTGACAGTGCCGGTTTACAGGGGGTCTACCCGAAACACCCGAAGATCGAAGTTCATTATATTTCCTTTTCTATCACACCAATAAGCAAGTGTTATAGAGATAGATATAACGAAAGATTTTAACCCAGTTACTTCACTTGACAAAATACACCTCACAACTGTCATGCCAAAACCACACGATGGGCCATGATGGGCCACGTAAAAGACGCAGTTATGCGGTGGAACGAGATGCAAATATGTTTTTTTATGATTGACTGACTGGCGATTGGCCGTAGTCTCACCTGATGGAAAGCGATGGCCTTTAATGCATAACTGCGACCTATACGTTGGCCCATAATGGCCCATTGCGTGGTTCCGGCATCAAATGTTAATACCAATGTTGCCAATGTCGCATGCATCGTTTTTTTCTAGATTAGATAGAATAGGTTATGAGGATACTAAGAGTATTTCTAAAGAGATCCTATACGAGTACGAGTTCCACCAAGGGGGACGGAAAAGCTGTTACCCACCTAAATTGAGAATTTGTCTTAAACAGCTGGCGCCTTATCATAAACAACCTCTTTAATTTGGGCGGGTATGACGTGGACATGATAATGAGCCAAATAAAAAAGTGGAACTATGACAAAGACTACAAATGATGTATCTCTCTCTGTCGCTCTTATTCCATTTAGTACATGACCTCGGTAGTGGTATTATTATTTGAAAATTTCTCAGGGGTACTCTAAGGGAGGGTAGGATAGGAGTCATATCACAGAACATTCTTAATTGCGGAACTATGACAAAGACAACAAATGATATATCCCTCACAGTCGCTCTTATTCAATTTAGTAAGTATATGATATGATCATATCGCTCGCTAACGGTATTATTATTAGACGTCTTCTCTGGTGTACTCTGAGTTTGCGTACCTTATTAGAGCCTTATTTAGACAAGAGAAGCCATCAGCGCACATTACCGAACAAAATATTTTGTAAATTGGGGGAGGTAACACACACATAAAAAACCACACATACAAAATATTTTCCTATTACTACGCACCATTACACTGAAACAATCAACGCACACACATTCAAAACACTAAAATTATCTAATTATTATCAGATGGCCAAATTGACTGAAGTTGCTAAGATGCATATTTTTTCATAGTTAGTAGGTAGATCTTATTTCTTGAAATAAGGCTGACATTTACTGTAAATTTGACGACTAGCCGTGATGATCAAGCACGAATGTTTTTAAATCGACTTTGTAATCGACCTTCCGAATACGCATATTCTATCCCGTGGCTTCGCTTGCATTCATTTTCAGTAAAAACGGTTTCGATGTACGGCCAGCTGATGGCGGATTTCCAGATTTCCCGCTGTTCTTCTCTACAGGTCGCATTTTGCAACCGATTCTCATGAAATTTTGTGTTGTAAGTATCATTATACTTGAAAAAAAATAGTCGTGACAGTTTTCGGACGTCTTGATATAGAAAAAAAAAATCGAAAAGCCACTAGTTAACATTTTGTAATGTACATATACAACTATGTTGTCTCGGTACTGTCGTAAAACCGTGTCTTTTGCCAACAAAAATATGCTTAAGCCTGTTTTTCCGGAAACTAGATACAGCTCCTCAGTATAAAGCGTAAGTATATTTACAAACATGACGTACAGCAGCATTCTGGCAATAAAGCATAAGAGTGCCATCTTGTGAGAAAACGTAGTGGCACAATAACATGAGACACTCATAGGTACTTGGTGCCTTTTGGTTTGCGGAAGAGAAGCAAGGCACGACGTGTTTATCTTCTGTAGGTAAACAAGAAAATGTGTTCTTGTTATATATGAAGTTGCCAAGACTTTTATTGGATTAAGGTTGACAGACTTTTTCGGTTCTCCTTTAGGGAAATATTACTTGCTCGTATACTTGCAATATTTTGAAGCTAATTATAATGTTTGGGACCTAACCACGGCGTTGAACCATCTAAATTGAGACCGTAGTTTGGTTTATATTAGTGTGAAAAGTATTTTTTTCTTCCTTTTTAAGCCCTTTCGTTTTCATCACGTACAATACATAAAATATCGGCCACGTGCGCGTCGGTCCACCCACAATATAAGGTTTCGTAGTTGCCCACACGTCACATTATGAGGGCATAAAAACTCACAAACTTATATTATTTACTATACACATAACTAACAACGTTATCTAGGTAAACAAAAGAAATTGTACACTAAAAAAGAATGCATTTTCCAGGTCGATTTTTTAAGATAAAGTTTAACCCTTTGAACGCCAAGAACCTATAAAGTGGTCGTGTGTCGTCGTGCCCACCACGCCCACAACCAACTAAAAAGGTCGGAGTTAAAGTGTTCTTTGATCATGAAAAAAATCTATTTGAATTGTTTTTATTGGTTTAAACGTTACATCAACTTTTGATACATTGGCGTCTGAGTGATCACTTCATTCAAATATGAAAGGGTATATATATGTATATGTATATCACGTAAATGAATTCCTGAATCAATAAATGTTTGAAGAAACCCCACTTTATTTTTGAACGAGCTATTCAGTGACTGAGCCAAGCCGCGGACATTCGGATGGAAGAACGGACGGACCAGCATGGCGAAGCTATAGGGGTTCCTTGTTATTACAGCACCCTATAAAACGTTTTTGAGACGACCCACCGTCTCCTTTTTGGTACCTAGTTATGCCTCAGTTTTGATGGCCATCTTGAAAATAAACTAAGTACTTAAAATTTGCGTCACCACATTCACAAGTTACTCGTATTTACCGATACCAGAAATGTATTTGTAAATAAAAATAGGAGTTACCCAATGCAAAATACCGAGGATGATTTGTATTTCTACTTACTACCTATGTGTAGAAATATTGCTGCCATTAAGTAAGCAAATAAAGTCGAAGATTTATTTGCGGTGCCGCACGCGTTCACGCGTGTGGTTGAACGTGGATTTATTTGATTTGTCGACTGGTGTACATTGTATATAATTTTATTCTACGTTTCCCATACTTTACATAATAATCAAAGTATGCGAATCGTGAGTTTATAATGTCTCGCATAAGATTAGAAGTAAATATTAGAGGACAACTTATACACAAATCGAACTAGGCCCATAGTAAGCCCAATAAGCCTTGTGTTATGGGTACTAGACAACGATATATTTAATATACATGTTCTTGAATACATAGAAAACATCCAAGTGTCAGAGACAAATGTCTCTGTTCACCATAGAAACAAATGCCCTTACCGGGATTCAAAACCGGGACTTCTAGCTTCGGAGGCAGTGACACTATCAACATGGCTAAACAGGCCGACACATGTTATAAACGAATGATCTGTACCTACAATAATGTTATGGTGAGTATATCCTTATCAGCCCAAGGACGTCCACTGCTGGACATAGGCCTCCCCCATTAATGGGAAGTAAATGCCATAATCGCCACGCTTGGCTTGCGGGTTGGCGATCGTAGTCTGTCCACTGCACTCCAGAGATGCTGCTGCCCATCCCCCGGTGGTTTTGGTCGTAGTTTTAGGACATACTCGGGTCCAATAAATATATAACGGCGTCAGAACGACGTAGGACGGAGAACGGGACTGAGTGGGCGAGCATTTTTATTCCGAATTAATTTAATCACTCACTATAATAATCACCACAGTATTATACAGACAGGTATACTATGATTTTAATTAAGTGTGACCGAACAGACACGTCCGCTCGACACGAGCTCTGGCAGTAGAATGCCCGTGCAAGAATCGAAGGTTGACAGCTGCTGCACCTGGGCAGCTGATGACGTCATGCTTGCGTTCGGTGGCTTGATTGTAGCAAGAATCGTTTCGATTCTCCGACACACATATAAATATAATAAAATATATATATATATATATATATATATATATATATATATATAAAATAAAATATAAAATAAATAATATAAAATAAAATAAAAAGCGTTTCTTTCAGACTTAATTGATCCATTAGTGGGTCAGTAAATATGAGGTTATATACTTAGTTTAATTGTTATGGACAGCAGTATAAGTCTATCGACACTAACAAATAAATACACACCTGTTGTTTTATAACATGTTTTTTTTTTGCAATACTAGGTTGCTGTTTAAGTTAACAAAGAACACACTACTTGCACAATTTTAATAAATGCGACTATATTATCTTAGCTTGGATCCAGTCTCGCTTAAGGCGAAGGGGTGGGCAAGCTCTTTCCATACAAAAGTTTTTCTTCGTTTGTGTTTGCACTCCAGTTACTATTATAGGTCCATATGCTTATTTTTTTGTTAGCTATGTCTTGATGTTTTTATTTTTTAATTTTAATTATTTTTTGTATTTTTTTTATATACCGCAAAATTTCA
Source organism: Notocelia uddmanniana (assembly GCA_905163555.1). Classification (NCBI taxonomy): domain Eukaryota; kingdom Metazoa; phylum Arthropoda; class Insecta; order Lepidoptera; family Tortricidae; genus Notocelia; species Notocelia uddmanniana. The sequence continues at coordinate 7,103,379 of LR991057.1, forward strand.
ACGTCAAGTTCTGCGTATATCCAATATGTACCAACAAAAAATAAAATTAAACCTGAAGTGCCAAAACTAACGCTAAAAACTTGCACAATCTTTGTATGGAGAATGGCTTGCCCTACCCTGCGCCTTAACTAAACTCTGTTTAGTACCTCTATAATCTGTCAATTACATTACTGACAGCAGTAGTAAAACAATAAACTTTTGATACAAATGCAAGTCTATACCATTACACAAGTCATTGTATGACTGGTGGGAGAATAATCATTATTATACACCTGTTTTTTTTAATGTTTAAAATGAGGTACACGTCTATGCCTGTATTCTGCCTCGATATCGATTTATAACTAAAAATCAAATTATTTTAATGTTTTAGAAAAAATAACGATGCAACGTTACATAATTTAAGACTCGCGAACAAAACGAGCGTAGCGAGAGAACCATATTATGTAACTGTTCCATAAAATACGTATTTGTAGTTGATGTTGTTGATATGATAGAGCAGGGTGTTAATACATATCTGTCATTTTATTTCTAGAACTAAAATAAAAGATAAAGTCCAAAAAACATTTGAACAAAATTGCAAGACAATGCAATGTTAGCATCACGCTTGGCTTTGTTTGGTTTCAGGGTTCGGGTTCATTCGTTCGGGGTAAGTTTACTTAAACATATTTTTCATTGTTAAGATTCAGCGTCAATATTGCTAGCAGTAGAGAAAATAAACTTGTTCAGAAAGGCAAAGCCAAACAAGTACTTCATCTAGGTTCAAAGGCAGTTATTTCTACTTCACTCTCAAGCTAACAATTATTTTTGGACCTTTTACTTTACACAACATGTGTCGACAATAAGTGCTTGGAGTTTGATGAAATGCTTAAAATATATTAAATATGCGTAAATTGAAATCAGAGTGGAACAACCTCATAAATGTTTGATTTCTTAGAAGTGGATTCTTTAATATCCATTTTAATATAATTTATTTTCAAAGAGTAAATAAGTGCTCCAAAAAAATGATAAATAACATTTAATATACAAGCCAGTTCGTTGTAATTAATGCTGATGTTTCATTATAACAGAAACTAATTTCCGACCTAGATATGCCGGATCCCATTGTGTATACAAAGTTTCATGTTATTCTAGCATGGCGTTTGAAAATGAGAGCATAAATACGTTTGTATGGAGAACCGAACGTACTGCGCACTCTTAAATTCGAAAACTATTTTAATATTCCATGTCATGTGATCAATGAAAGCGTAATTCGGTTTGATTCGGCGATATAATGCAGGGGCCTTTCAGCTCGAAGTACATTTTTTTTCTATGGAAATGTTAGTTTAACTTGTTTGTACCAGATGTCACTGGGTGCTATCTCTATCTAAATACACAACGGCGCTACGATCTATGTGGAGTATTTCACTGATATCTCTATCTCAGTATATACTTATATATTGTACTCGTACTTTGTGATATAATGGATGGATATGGACGGTGGATGTTAATGAAGAGTGGGAATTTACATCCCCACTATTTGATGTGAAAAATGAGTAATGACTTCATAAAATCCAGCTAAAATGAATAAGTGACGTGTCCAATTGCCGCTAAGATTTAAATGACATTTTTAGTATGGAAAATGACATTTGCTCTACCTACTTTACCCACGCTCGAAAATGGTATTTCAGAGGCTCAGGTGTAGTGATAAAATCGCGGTCCCAGATATAGAGATATTTTAACATGATATATAATTATGACACTTTAAGTGATAAACTACAGCTTTAACTGCATCAAATTGCGGCTTTCGCGAATTAAACCGTTTACCATTTTAAACAACAGGATTCAAATTAAACCAGACTTTAAATATAACTAATTTGAGTGCTGACCGCGCTCGATCGAACAGTGATTCAACCAATGTATGCGCAAATATGGATGATTTTAGGATTTCGTATCAAAAAGGTAAAATAATAAACCGGCCAAGTGCATGTCGGTTTACGCACAAAGAAGGGTTCCGTACCGACACCCTACTAGTCCACATTTAAAACCACTTTACAATACATTGAATCAAAAAGGTTATGATGATGATGATGATGTGCAGGGACGCCCGGCCGGAAACAGGCGGGCTGTCGATCACTCTTTGGGATCATTCAGCCCAATTCCCCGGAGTTGGAGCTTTGGGTTACTGTCCCGGCGACGCTCCCACAGCATCTTCCATTCTTCTCGTTTTCCTGCAGAACAGAAGGACATCCTTAAAGTTGACATCCCTCAATTCGCTCTCCGCTAGTGTATCTCTGCCGAATATATCAAGCCGCATTGCTGCGTACATGATACACTCCGCTAGTATATGCTGGCTAGTTTCTTCCTCCCCACAATGTGGGCAGGAAGCATCATTGCTTATACCTATTATATTTAAGTGTCTATTCAGAGTATTGTGCCCGGTGATGATTCCGGTCAGCAATCTCAGATTACTCTTACCCAGTTTCAGCAGATACCTGGTTCTCCTGTGGTCGATACCTCTTAACATCATCTTTGCCTGCCTACATCCAGTTGCCTCACTCCATTCACTCTCCGCCTCTTTCTCTTTTAGCCTTTCAATGACCCCCTTTGTGACATCAGCCGAGAAAGGAAGGGCCGGTTCTGGACCCATAAATTCCCTTTCCGCCCCTTCCTTTGCCAGCTCATCTGCTTTCTCGTTTCCCGTTACTCCCTGGTGTCCTGGCACCCATGCCACCGTAACACCTGGATGTTCTCCTATCTCATTGAGCTCTTTCTTGCAATCTCTCACCAGAGCAGAGTTCACGGTTGCCCTGTTTAGTGCCTTCAATGCGGCCTGACTGTCAGTGTATATCACAACCCTACCAGTCTGCTGTCTGCTCTCTTTTACTATTTGCGCACACCTCATTATCGCATATACTTCTGCCTGAAACACACTGGCATATCTGCCCAGTGATATAGACTCTCTCTTCTCCATTTTGGGTATCACTATGCCAGCACCCGCCAGCTTTGTCGACTTTCTCCTTGATCCATCTGTGAAACAGATCGTCATAGGGTACTCGATTTCTACTTTCCAACTGTCTCTCTCACCTATGTGTATTCTATATTTCTTGTCAAAAATCTCCTTTCTCTTAATTAGGTCATTATTAGCTATCAGCATCTCTAGCTTTGACAGCGCCTCCTTTTGTATAAGCGCGTGGCCCTTGTCCACACAGCTTCCTCTCCATTCTTTACATGCTTTCATTCTGTACCACTGTTCCATGGCCCTCTTCTCCACTTCAATTCTTAGTGTCTTCATGCCTAGCATTACCTCCATCGCCTGTGTCGGAGTTGTTCTCATCGCCCCCGTCACCATCAGGCATGCTAGTCTTTGTACCTTATTTAGCTCTTTGCAATATTCTTTTACATGGGCCCTATGCCACCATATCACGGCCCCATATAATATCCTGGGTAGAATTACCGCCTTATAGATCCAAAAGATCATTTCGGGCCTCATCCCCCAATTCCTTCCCACTGCCCTTTTACATTGGTACAGTGTTCTAATGGCCTTAGCCGACTGCTCTTTGATGTGAGTTTTGTATCTGAGTGTGCTGTCTAGTATCACCCCCAGGTATTTCAACTCTTTTACCATCTCTAGCTCCTTGTTCTGTATCTTTATTGGTTTCATCTCCTCTTTCTTTCTCTTTGTGGTAAACAATACCAGCTTTGTTTTGGCTGGATTCAGATCCAGTCCCCTTTCTTTGCACCATCCTAGTACCTGTTTGAGACCTCTTTCCATGATATCTCTTACGATGCCCAGGACTGTGCCTCTCACTAGTAGAACTCCATCATCAGAGTAAGCCTGCATATACACACCTCCTCTGTTGACCTTCTTTACTAATGAGTCCAATAGCAGGCACCACATGAGGGGAGATAGACAGCCCCCCTGCGGGAACCCACGTCTTGGACTTATTCTTTTTGAGACACCTCCCAGTTCAGCCCTGATAGCCCTGTCCTTAAGCATCTTACCTATCCATCTCGCTACTGCTCGACTGATACCATCTCTTTTTAGACTCTCCTCCACCGCCGCGAAGGTCGCTTTATCGAAGGCTCCCTCCACGTCGAAGAAGCAGCCTAGTGCATAATGCTTGGAGTCTAGCGCTCTCTCTACCCTCACCGTTAGGTTATGAAGGGCGGTCTCTGTCGACTTTCCTGCCATGTATGCATGTTGGTTCCCGTGTAGTGGGTTCCCACCGCATTCCACCTTTTCTCTTATTGACTTATCTATCATTTTCTCTAAGGTCTTTAGTATAAATGACGATAGACTTATGCTCCTAAAGGATTTTGTCTCCTGATACGTTTTCTTTCCTGGTTTCGGTAAAAATACCACCCTTACTTCTCTCCATGCTTTCGGAATGTAGCACAAGGCTATACTTGCTCTGTATAGTTCCATTAAGCTCTCCTTAATATGTTTGTACCCTTTCTGCATAAGCACCGGTAATATCCCGTCCGGTCCCGCTGCCTTGAATGGTGTGAAGGATTTTATCGCCCACTCCATTCTCTCCTCATCCACCACTTCCATTGCAGCCCCCCAGTCCGTTACACCGTGCGTTACTTCCTCTTCCCTTTCTGTATCTATTTCACAGTCCGGGAAGTGTGATCTCAACATAATTTCTAGAATCTCACCAGGATCCGTAATTAGATCTCCCTCCACTCTTAGACTGCCTAGTTGACACATTCGTTCTCCTGCAAGCATTTTTACTACTCGTGCCCCCTCGGCATATGTGCTTATATTCTCTGTAAACTTTCTCCAGCCTTCCCGGCTAGCTTTCTTTCTCTGCCGAGTGTATAGGTTTCTGACTTCTCTGTATGCGTCCCAGCTTTGAGTGTCGCCCTTATGTAGAGCTGCTCTCATTGCCTTTCGTGTCTTCTTCCTTAACTTATTCAGTTCTTTACTCCACCATGGCTGACCCTTTCCTGACTGTACGTGTCTTTCCGGACATGCCTTGTGAAAGGCCTCCATGATGGTTTCTTTTAGCCTTTGCGCCCCCGCTTCCAGGTTTTCAACTTTGTCATATCTCTCTTCCGAGTTGGCCAGATTCTCCAGTTCCTCCTCGTACTTTTCCCAATCTGTTCTACGTGGATTTCTTATCTTCATTCTTTCAGTGCGACTCTCGATTCTAAAGAGTATCCTACGGTGGTCAGACATGCTGTCCATCTCGTCCACTCTCCAGTTCGTTACCTTGTCACACAACTCTTTTGATGCCAGGGTTATGTCAAGCACCTCCCTTCTAGCCCTGGTTACAAACGTTGGCGTGTTACCTATGTTCATAATCTCCAGGTCGCTGCTAATTATAAATTCTAATAGTGATTCCCCCCTATTGTTGGTATCGGTGCTTCCCCACACCTCATGATGTGCATTAGCATCGCATCCAACTATAAGTGGGATTCTCTTACCTTTATATCTCAGTACCATCTCCTCCAGCTCCTTCGTTGGCGCCTCCCGTTCACCCGGCAGGTAACAGGATGCCAGCGCCACCTTTTGTCTTCTCCCATCCTTGTCGATGAAGTAGGTCTCCACCACAATCAGGTCTCTGTAACATATGGTCATGACACATCCCATATTTCTTATATTATTGCTTACATATATGCATGTTCTCGGAGGTAGCTCACCATTTCTTTCGTAGTGGAGAGCTCCCCCCAGATGTCCCAGGCCTGCCACCTGATTCCTCCATGCATATGGCTCTTGTAGCAGCGCTATTTCAACTTTATTCCTCACAACATACTGTCCCAGCTCGGACATGGCATCTTTACAGTGTTGGAGGTTTACTTGACATATGCTTGTGTGTGTGTTTGTGTGTATATGTCTGTGCAGTGTCTTCTGTGTGTTCATAGTGTTTTGATGTGTATAGTGTATCTGTCCCCGCACCTTCACTCGGAAAGTTCACTTCCTCCGACATCCATACCTCCCGTCTCCTCCGTATGGATGTCGGCCGGTTCAGCACTTTCCTGCTCCGGTGCAGGCTCTTCCTTTTTCGGTATCCTGGGCTTGTCTTGTGTATTAGCCCTTAGGATCCGAACTCTTACACTGGTGGCAGAAAAGTCTAGCACTTTTGTTCTCTCCTGGCCCCAGCACTCTTCCACCCCTTCCGGTACCACATAGGTTAGGCGGGTTCCCAGCTCTAGTGCCTCTCGTCCCGCAGCCTTCCACTCCAGGATCTTCAGTTCCGGGCGATCCGGATTCTGAGCGTAAAGGAACTCCTTTACGTATTCAGTGTCCGTATCCCCCGGAATCCATACTTGTACCCTCGTTTGCTCCAACTTGCGCACGACGATTTTGTGGCCGTCCAGCTCGCCGAAGTCCTGGCTTAGTAACCATTCCCTCGTCTCCGTCGTTTTTGGTGTCACAAGGAAAAATCCTTCTGACACCAACCCCGACGTAGCGAACCTTGGAGCCACCAAGCCAGGCTCCCCCCTCACCACGCGCAGGACCACCACTTCTATCATCTGCGTAAGTTTCTTCCTGATGAGCTTCGCAAGGGCCTCATCCACCGAAGCGCCGTCTTCCCGGCACACAGCCACGGCGAGACCACGGTTCGCCTTGGCGACGTTCCGTGGTCCCTCCGCAGCCTTACCTTGATTTTGGCGCTTCGCTGGAGGACGCTCCGACTGTCCCTCATCAGTGCTCTGTCTTTTTAATTTTAGTCCCCTCGTGCTAGGGCCAGGCTTGTCCTCCCCAGTGGATAGTACCACAGGGACGACACTCCCATCCCCAGCACTTGCGGCTTTTCTTCTGGCCAGTTTCGCCTTCCGCTTCTGGGCCTTACTCTCATATTTGAAGAACGGCTCGTTCACCACCGGTGTGATCTCCCTTACGGTTTTCTCCTTCGGTGGCGTCTGCAGCAATTCCTCCTCCTCTAGTGACAGGCCACTCAGTTGTACCTGGACATCTGGAGTCCCCTGCCTACTTCTCTCCAACGGTTCTCCTCGCCCCACGGAGCTCGGTTCCCCTTCTCTCTTGTTCAGCTCGGTCGGAGGCCCACCCGAAGGCTTAACCCCCTCCCTTGCTTCTCCCCTTGCGGGTTTCTTTTCCGCTTGCGCGGTATGTTTTTTTGAATTTAATTTGTTGCTCAAGTTCTCCATATTAATTTTTAGATCTGTGGGAAGAAAGTTTAAGAATGGCAGCAGTGCTCCCTTACCACCACCCAGCAACATTGACCCCTACGCAGTGGCGCCACCCCCCTACGCATAGTCGTTAATGACAGCGATTGTGCGAAGTGGGCTCGCAGGCATGGGATAACAGCCCCTGTGTTGCTTATTTGTGGAGAGAATCAGTGTGCTTACCGTCTACCCCAAGAAGGTCGCTCGTGACCCTCCGAGGCTGACGACACACATCACTTTCTATCCACTTCGGTTTCCAGTTTTGGGCAGAAGTCCGTTCAACCCTAGGGCATCCCTATGTGACGCCCCGGATTTCCCTTTCCTCCACCCATCCCCTTCCCCCGAACACACCACAGGTCCTGCTACCCCTCCCCCCGTCCGCTTGCGAGCCCAATCCGCACCAACCCCCCGCTGCCCACAGCCGGCTGTGAGGGTCCTCGGCACGTCCTCCCACCTTGACCCTGGGGGTTTGGGGCGCGTTGTCCTAAAGGAGCGAGCCCCTAGATGACAACGCGACCAGTGCACTCCTCTTTTATCCGGGCTTGTGACCGGCTCCTAGCAGACCACGGATGATCTACCAGGAGGCAGAGTTATCAAAAAGGTTATAATATCATTATAGAGAACTCACGGCACTTACGTACTTTTGTTTGGACAAGACAGTTTTTCAGCGATAACTCAAAATCGTTGAACTTACATATCTTGTTTAAACCAGAAATCATTGGAAGTATATGTTAATCTGCGCCACCTTATTTTTTTCATAATTTTAAACCTCATACTTTGGAAATTAGTTCGCAACACTTTTTACGACTTAGACAGCTAATACATATATCTCGCCAATAGTTGACTTAATTGGAAAAGTTTTTTAGAAATCTTCATATCATTTTTTTCTGTATCAGTTCATAGTCCGCGAGTAAATCGGCTGTAGCGTACGAAAGGACGGACGGACAGACATGACGAAACTATATGGGTTCCGTTTTGGTAATTTTGGCTCCGTCCGTCCGTCCGTCCGTCCGTATGTCACAGCCGATTTACTCGGAGACTATGAGCACTACAATTATCATGGAACACATGGAACAGGCCTTCAAAAATAACATAGATGTTAAAGTCGTAAAAAGTGCCCCCGCCCTCTAATTTCCAAACTATGAAGTTTAAAATTCTGAAAGAAATCAAGATGATGTACAATTATAAATACTTTCAACGATTTTTGGTTTGGATAAGATAGGTTTAACAGTTTTTGAGTTATTGCTGAAAAACTGTCTTGCCCAAACAAAAGGGCGTAAATGCCGTGACTTCCCTATAGAGATACGATCTTTTTTGATTAAATGTATTGTATAGTGGTTTTAAATGTAATTAGAAGGTGTCGGTACGGAACCCTTCTTTGTGCGTGGTCCGACACGCACTTGGCCGGTTATTTCATATGAGAATATGACGTTAAATACGTTGCGTAAATTGAAGAATAGACTTATGAGGAAGAGAACTTTTCCCCAGGCTACCATTCCCTACTTTATACTCCTTAAAATACATATATTATCATTGGAATTTCGAGGTAATAATTTTTAAGAAAAAAAAACCGACTTCAATGGGGGAGGCCGGTGAAAGATTATTATACTTAGATGGTGCACTCTTAGATTCCATACATTAAAATAAAAATGGCTATAAGTATGTTTATAATGGTAGAAGACTAAGTACCCTCAATTCCTCATGGAATCATGGAAAAACCTTGTTTGCTTGACAAACAAAACGAAGAGAACCAATCACCAAACGTGAAATACGCGTCGTTGAAGAGTTCCGTTCTGATCATCATCAGCAGTTCCACTTCATCAAATGTCACATTTTTGTATGATAATGCTTGATTTGTTGATAAAAACACAAAAATCACTATATGTTTGCCTTTAAGATTTGAGGAGTTCCCTCAATTCCTCATGGATCCCATCATCAGAAATCAAGCATGAGAAAAACTAATCGTGAAAATAGAACTTGCTTAACAAACACAGCTAGGAGGACAAATCGCCAAACGTGAACTTTTCGTCGTTGAAGAGTTCTGTTCTGATCATCTTCAGCAGTTCCACTTCATCCAATGTCACATTTTTGAATGAAAATACTTGACTTGTTGATAAAAACACAAAAATCACTATATGTTTGCCTTAAAGATTTGAGGAGTTCTCTCAATTCCTCATGGATCCCATCATTAGAACTGCGTTTTGACAAAAACGGAACCAACTTGGATATATATACTTACAATCAAAAAAAGAATTTTCCAAATCGGTTAAGAAATGACGGAGTTATGTAGTAACAAACATTAAAAAAAAAATCATACAACCGAATTGATAACCTCCTCTTTTGAAATCTTGAAGTCGGTTAATAAGGCATTAAAGACCCAACTTGACGGAGTCAGTCAGATACTAAAAAGAGAATAGTAATTTATGCAATTTTACGACAATAGTACGCTCAGTAAATAAGTCGTTTTAATAAAATTTGGATTTGAAAAGGAACGGATTGATGACAGAGACAATTTACTAGCCAATTTCGTTTTAAAAGGAAAACATCGTGAGAAAACTAATCGAATCTCAAGAAGGTCTAAGTTTTCGTAAAACTAAAGTAAGTCAGTCGCTTACGTAAAATTAAACCTTGGTTTATTATTATGACGTTTCTTGGAATTCCCAGGCGAAAATATTCCCCTTAAAGCTGTGGTGATAATACCTGAAAAAAAATATTGATGTCAGTTCTGTGAAGCAAACGCACACACGTCCCGGATTTTTCGATGCGGAGGTGCTACGATATGAGAAAACTGTCAGCAGTCAGTGTCAAAAGATATGAATTACGAATGCAGTAATGCCCCGATTCTGCGCATGGTATTGCTACTGCGCAAATGTAATACTGACAGTATTTCGTCAAGTGAGGAGATTTCACATCAGTGAACTCGCGTCAAAGACCAAAATACCTATCATATATTGCTCCCGTCCCGCTAAGTCAGGAAGTCGCCTAAAAGTTATACCTATCACTAGTTAAAAGAGGCTTGTAAGTTTCATGAAAGGTGTCAGTAAACCCGCGGGGTGTGTGATCGTCATTATTCACTGCAAAGAGAGACTACATCTACTCAAAAACGACTCTCTTATTATGTTAGTCAGTTTTTTTTTTTCTCCAGTCGCTTTGTTCGAAATAGGTCAGGCTGATGATGATGATGTAAGCGACGGAAAATTGGGAAATATGATCTCGTTGTTGCTATTTTATCAATTTGCCTATGATAAATAACGACCGATCGAAATGATACGCCAGCTTAAACCACGCTCCCGTATAATTGGTTATCTGACCGTCGCCCACGGCTTACAACAGCCCGGGCATATTGGATTAAATTAAAACGCAGGCTAATTAAGTGTCTAAGTTTTTTAACACGTTCACAGGTAGTTAGGAATAAAATTTTAGAATGGATATATGACTCTTACCTTCTTCATACGATTATTTTTTACTGGCATGGACTGGATGCCATATCACTGTTTTATCTAACATCGTACCACCACACTTGTATTTAATTTCATACAAACTAAAACTTTATTTATATGGCAGCACGGTTATAGCTGTTACGTCGACAGACGTAGGCGCCTTCTTGAATTATCGATGCGTAGGGCGATACGATATGAGAAAACTGTCAGCTGTCACTGTCAACCTATACGAATGCAGTACTGCCCCGCATCTGCGCATGGTATTCCTACTACGCAAACGTAATAATGACAGTATTTTGTCAAGTGAGGAAATCTCACATCAGTAAACTTACGTCAAAGAACGAAATACCTATCACATATCGTACCCGCCCCGCCAAGTCAGAAAGTATTGTGGTGTCACAGCGTGCGACGATTCTCTTATACAAAATTGAAGCAACCCCTGAAGCTTTTGCTGCGACACTGGTTTTGTAACGCGCCTGCACCGGTACGAGATGTCCACCTCATTATTATCATATGAAAATCTCCCGTCTGTGACTGTACATACCGCTATGAAGATCACCGGCCACAGCCAATGTCAGATTACGCCTGTGGCTGTATTGTCCATGAAGGTGTCGAACCAAATTGTACGAACCAAATACCTTCAAAATGAAAGTCGCACTACAGCGGTTTGAGTTCACTTCCTATCTTTTTAATATTAATTGTGACGTGAAAGTCTAACATACGCTAAATAAGCTTAAAAGTGTATTCAACGTCACAAAGGGAAAACATGATTCTAAGGCGACTTCCTTACTTGGCGGGGCGGGATCGGTTTGTCATAGGTATTTTGTTGTTTGACGTAATCTTACTGATGTGAGATTTCCTCACCTGACGAATTACTGTCAGTATTACGTTTGGGCAGTAGTAATACCATGCGCAGAAGTGGTACAGTACTGCATTAATATCGGTTGACACTGAGAGCTGACAGTTTTCTCATATCGTATCGCCTCCGCATCCACAAATCAGGAAGGCGCCTAAGTCTAGTTGTTTTAGCTGCTGAGTGTGCCAAAATAATCCACTTAGGAACCATTAGTCCGCATTTACGCTGCTCCGTGGCATGCTACGCGCGATTGTCGTGTCATCATATGAAGAAGAAGAAGAAGAAAAATATTTATTCGTGACCAAAAATAATTAAAATACAATAAAAAAAAAAAACAAAATAAAAATCGTAATTCGTCACGAAAGGGTCTCGCCTCAGCATAAATGCCGACTCAGGGAGCCGGCGCTGATCTTCCGGCGAGACCTAAGTAAGAGCGTGTTCACATTATATCGGTGTCGGATTCTACACCGACATCGATCGGATAATGTGAACACGGTCGGAAAGTGACGGTGATTCTAGCATGCTCCGCCTAAAATTGAACGCGACCAAAAAAAAAAAAAAAGAAAAGCGACGGACCTGTTGTGACACTGACATGCGTCAAAGGGGCGTCCAATCAAACGCCGGAGCATACTATAATCACTATAAACCAAATATTTAGGCGTAAATATACAATAAAATTTAAAATAGGACATTACAATTTACAATAACAATGCCTGTACAAGAAAAAACACAGAAAGAGCAAATAGTATAGTTAACAGAAAAGAACAGAACATACAATATGCAGGAAGAACAATGAAGGATTATTGTGCTATTATGGTGATGTTTGCGCAATATGTTTATGGGACGTACAATAATGGTGAGTAAATGAAAAAATCAACTACAAAATGGGAAATAAAATGACCCAGACTCGCTTCACATCGAACACATCTAAATTTGTAAATAATACATTATATTATATTTTGTAGGCTCCTTCACATTGAGAACACAAAAAGCAAGAAACATAAACACGTGCACTCATGAAGGGGTACAATTCCACAACTCCAAACCGGACACAAAACGCAGGTACATACTTCTAAAATTGAGAAAGCGTTACTTATATTTAATATATTGTATAAAATTGGGTTAAATTAGACTCGTGTCATGACGCAGGCTCTCTTGGTGTTGTTGATGTTCAAGTATGAATTTCTTTAGTGTTGTTTTAAAGCTTGTTATACATTTCAGGGTCCTGATAGGCGGCGGGATTATATTCCAACACTTTGTTGCCACATATCGAAAACTCCCTCTGAAGGCAGCCGTAGCATGTGCAGGTGTTGCTAGCTGTATGCTACAGTTCCGTGCTCCCTGTGGTCTACGACTTGTTACCCATAACAACTTTTCGAAAAGATATGAAGGAGCTTTGTGTTGGATTACTCCAAAAAGCAAACATGCCAGATGGAGTTTGCGACGGTGCTGCATTTTGAGGATGTTATGTGCATTCAAAAACGGAGAAACATGGGCCCTTGGAGGAATACTAAAACAAAAACGAGCACAGGCATTCTGTACCCGTTGGACAAGCCTCCTCGTTTTTGCTAGAAGACGTGGTCCATATACTGAATCCATGTAATTCAGTTTAGATAGTACGAGTGACTCAACCAACTGTATCCGCAGTGTTTCATTTATAAATGGCCTTATGTTGTACAGTATTTTTAGTTTGTAGAAGCAATTACTAACAGAGCCTGCAACATGTTTCTCAAATCTAAGATCACTATCCATCACGAGACCCAGATTTCGTACCTCATATACACGCTCAATGGGTTGACCTAACAGTTCAACATGCGTGGTTGGTGAGATGCTGTTTAGTTGATATTTAGTCCCAAAGATCATATATTTGGTTTTTGCAGGATTAAGCATTAAACTATTGCTTGCTGCCCAAGATGCTATATTTGAAAGGTCCGCATTAAGTTTTTGTATACCAATATCTATTTCTGACGGTTTACATGATATATATACTTGAATGTCGTCAGCATATATGTGATACTTGCAGTGTGCAATGTGGTTTCTGATGTCAGCAGTGTATAATATAAATAAGATTGGGCCGAGGATTGATCCCTGTGGTACCCCTCTGGAGAGGCCCATTTTTTCTGAGAGCTCATTGGACCCATCATTGAGACTCAGTTTTACGTATTGGTAACGATTGTTGAGATAACTATTGAACCAGCATCGTGCACTATTATCGAATCCGTAGTAGCTCAACTTTGACAGTAACAGGTTTATATCTATACAATCAAATGCCCTAGAAAAATCAAGCAACACAAGTAGTGTACACATGCCTTTATCCTGAGAGGTCAGTATGTTGTCAGTGACATCGAGTAGAGCAGTAGTTGTACTTCGCCCTTTTCTAAATCCTGACTGTACATCTGGCAAGATACCGCTACTCTCAAGATAGTTGGTCAGTTGTGAGCAAACTGTCTTTTCTAGTATTTTAGATATACAGGGTAATATGCTGATAGGTCGCAAATCTTTTAACTCTGTAACATTTGTGTTTTTAGGCAGTGGACGTACAATAGCCAGCTTCCAGAGGTCTGGGAAAGTAGAGCTTGTAATTGATGTATTTATGATATTTGTAATTAGGTCCACTGTGTATGGGAATGTCATTATCAACATACTCAGACTAATACCATCAATTCCTTCAGCATTCGACTTCAGACTTGTGACAATTTTAAGTATTTTATCTGAGCCTATCGGTTCGATGTGAAAAGAAGAATCAGTAAATCTGAAAAATTCAAAAAAAGTTAACTGAGAAATAGTTACGAGTGATGTGATTGGTAAATTTAAAAAATGTGTATTTATTATGTTGGGGTCGTTGAAGAAAGTAGGCAAGTCTGTGTTATTTTTCGGTAATAGGGTAGATTTCAGGTTTTTCCATAGTTCTTTAGGTTCTTTTATTTTTTGATTAATATTATGTTCAAAATAAGCTGATTTTTCTTGGTATATTGCCTTGTTTACAATAGACTTCAGTTCTTTATAGTATATTTTTTTGCTTTCTGACCCAATTTTATGATACTCGGCAGCAGCATTGTCGCGCATACGCATCATCAACTGAACTGTGCCTGTGATCCACGGGTACGAAGGGCCCCTGACAATTGATGTTTTGAGTGGCGCATGTAAGTCAAATAAGTAAAGTATATGCCTAGTTAAGGCCTCGACCTTTTCGTTTACATTTGACATTTCCGACATCAGATCCCACCCTGTAGTTTGCAGATCCTTGTCGAAATCCGCCTTATCAATACTTTGGATAGGCCTGTGTGTTATAGTGTAGGGTTTTAGTTTGCTCCGCTTAATATTGAACTCGCATACAACCAAACAGTGCCCATAAAGTGAACCCACATGCTCAGTATTAATTTTTTTCGCTTTCAAGTCTGTACATACCAAATCAATCAATGTCTGACTAGTATTTGTGAAGTGTGTAGGCTCTGTTACTAATTGTATTAAGTTAAAATTAGATAATAAATGATTCAACTTAGTTACTTTTGTGTCAGTGGCGGTCAACAAGTTAATATTAAAATCACCCAATAGTACTAAATTGTCATATTTGGGCATTGAGCTAATGGAATCGTATATGGCGTCAAAAAAGAGGTCAACATCCTGCCAAGGTGGGCGATACGCTGTGCCTATTAGTATTTTTTTCCCTTGCACCGTCGTAATGACCCACATTTGTTCGACTAGTTTGTGCTTTGGTTCTATAGGGTGCGGCCAGGTACGAGCGCTGACATTTCGCCTAACGTAAAACCCGACGCCTCCTCCACGCGAGCGTGCACCCTGTGGTCGGGGGATATGCCTAAACCTGTACCCAGGAAGTACAGGAACCCGATTTTCCTCGCCTTGCTTAACCCAAGTCTCGTTAATAGCTAACACATCCATGTCTAGTCGAGTACAAGTCGCTATGAAGTTATCATGGTTTGTGGCCAGTGATCCTGCGTTAAACAAACCGATCCGAAGTTGTTTACGAGTCATTGTATAAGTACAGCCCTAAAGATAAGCGAGCGACATAAGGAACCGGTTTTGCATTGGTGCAATTAAGAGTGAATAGTTGCGAATGTTGCGATGTTGTGTACGAGTATAGGTTATTTATTGTATTCGTGCTTTGAGTGCTTAGTGTAGTGCGGAGTGTATTGTAATAATATATAAAAAATACGTTTACATTACGATAAAAAGCTATATTATCTTGTGTGTTTGCGTGTTGTCTTCGGTTTCGATGTAGTGGACGACAATGAGAAATCGGCAGCTTAAACAATAACAAAATCATGTGCTTACTTAGTGAGACAATAACAAGCAGTACATAGTTATTCGGAAGATCCAACATTACGGTGACCAAAAACACGATCCAAGTCCAGCTCGGTGCGAATACGATGGCGAGGTGAATCCGCGCCCGGTCGTTGTCGCACGAAGACCTTTCCGTCCCTGGTCCAAGCAAAACGCCAGCCGAGCTGTTGTTTTAACTCACGAGCCTTGTAGAAAATGCGCCGATTATGGAGAGTAAGCCGCTCATTTACATAAAAACGGCCGACGGGCCCAGACAGGCCGGTCCCTTCAGTGGTCGCCCCACGCCGCGCCCGCGCTGCCGATAGAAGCTGGTCTCGCAGCGCACGGCGCGCCAGCCGCACCACAAGCAGCCGGGGCCGGCTCAGTGGCACCTGGACGCCCTCAGCCGGAATCTGCAACGCACGACCCACACGCGTGGCATCGACGATGTCATGCTCAGTGACGTTTACTCCCAATTTTTGGCTTATGGTAAGCGCAACGTGTACACTATTTTCTCCCTGCTGTTCGGGGACACAGGAGATTTCGATATCATTGAGCAGTTCGTTCTGGTCCCGATCATTGAGCTCAGCTCTCAGTTGTGCGATGGTCTCTGACAGGGTGTTCTCGGGTTGATGGCCATGGCATGCTTCAGTTCTGGCCTCCAGCGCGTGCACACGCGTATTTAACTGGTCAATGCGGCCGTCACTGCCGTCAATACGGACGGTTAAAGCCGCCATGGTCACACGCAACTCGTGAAGCTGAAGCGTCATGGCCCGCATTTCCTCACGAAAGAGACGCAGCTCAGTGACCAGCATGTGCATCTCTGTCATGTGGGACACGTCCTGTGTGCTGTCAAGATGGTAATTATTTGGGGGTGTAGTCATATCCCGCTGATCCGTGTATGACACTTCCATGATGGAGCTGTTCTCGGCATGCTCGCCTGGAGAGGCCCGGCCGGACATCTTGGCTCCTCGGTGTATGGTAACATTTTCATTTCCACCTCTGATCGGGGTGTCAGCACTGTAGTACCTGGGCTCGGCCCCCTTGCATTTTACGCACCTGTAAGTGTTCTTTTGAGCGGGTCCCATCCCGCGGAACTGGTTCTCGGAAACATTGGCACAAATGATATCATAACTTTTTTGACATTCAAAACATTTTAAAAATCTCATATCTTCTATTTTGTTGAGGCAACCGTCGCATTTTAAACCTGTATCCGCCATTGCAACATGCACTTTGAGTCGTTGCAAATAAGGTTGAAAATTCAGCAGGTAACACGTCTGTTTTTCTACTGCGCTTACGCCGCTGCGAGCAGCTGATTTGTCGATCGCCGGTCAGCTGACTAGCGCAATGGCGACCCGTTGAAAGAGTTTTGGTTGTATTAAAACTGCGATTTTTGTAGAAAATACACTGTTTTAACGCACGAGGATTGTTAATCCCGCAGACCGTACGCACTAGTTATATAACTTGCAACTTTACTTGTTTATTCCAGCACTGTTTATATCTGTTTTCTACGAATAAATACGGAGCGGAACAAAAACGCGTGTGTCAATACTAACGTTCGTGACGTCATATGCATTGTATGTCCATGTATATTCTCACAAATGGAATACGCCTTTAGTTCCATTTCTGTGACAATCGTGTAAAATGATGGAAATCACCATCATTTCTACAACTGGATTCACTGTTTCATTTTTCTGTTACTATCGTGCAAATGATTTTACAACTAATTGGCATACCCGTGGCAAGAGTAAACAAGGCGAGTGAAATCAACAAGCGGCCAATTTTATAGAGCGTTTCGCATTTCATTGTGTTTCGCACCCTGTGCTGCTGACACGTTACCAGTACGCGGAAAACAGATTGATATCGAATTGAAACTCAAAATATCACTCTTAGTTGATAAGGTCACATCACATCACACGTGCATATAACTGCAATAAAAAATATGTTTGTTTAAGTTTTCCTCACATTTTTGTCAAAAAGAAGAGTTTGGAACCTTTCGTTAAGCATTACAATATCTTCTATATTATGCTTGTCTATGTGTTAGAAGATCCCGCTCTTCCTTAAAAGTACCTAGTAACAATAACCAAATATTTCTATATAAGTACCTATATTGAATACCTATGTTTTATCACGTTATATTACTAAATTTGAATGCTTAACAATATCAATGGTGATTGGTGACATCAGAATGCTAAGACAATAGGTATGCTATTAACGGCAGCCTCATTAGTAAACATTGCTTTGTTATTAAGATAAAGAGGTCATTGACTCCACACGTAGTTTACACCAAAACAAAATTCTACATGGCTTTTGTGTGGGCCCGGATATTTGATCGCATAGTAAGATGATAGCAGGCCTTTAAATGTAGCTATTTTCGAATATCGTTCTGGTTCATAACATTATTTTACAGGCAAAAGGTTTTTGCCCAACAGTACAAATATTATTTGAGACGCATTTATAGCCGTTTCTATAATAGGAATATAAACAAACACCAATATTTATAGCTATAATATTTTTTCATTCGATACTGATATTCGTTTAACGCATTTAATGATGCATTTTTTATGAAGTCAAAATCAAAGCGTTATAAATGTTATAATATACTTTTTAATACAGTTGCTCAAAAAGTGCTACTTTACGTAGCTGTTTAGCGTGCGGAAAGTTGGTTTTCGCGCACTAGTGCTTTTCACTTTTCCAATTTTTTTAAATTTATGCTTGTTCCAATGCATGACTCCTTATTGCTGGGTGTTAAATATTAGTTTCCTTTAAACGTCGTAATCAACATAAAAACCTACTGTTAATATCAGAATACGAAAAATATACACATTTCATATTTTATTACTTACCTCTTCATAACACGTTTATTTTTTAATATTGAATATTGAAAAACCGTTCTTAATAAGTTGTCTGAGTGGAACGGAATAGCTGCCGAAACGCCTGTCAAAGAAGAGGCGTTTTTACTTACTGCAAGCATGTTTTAAGTTTCTAAAGGCAACATTCGATATTGTTTTTATAAATATTACTTGTTGTTTTTCTTATTTTTTCGCAACTGTATTAAAAAACGTCGTTCAATACACGTGCGGAAATGTCATTCTTCACTCGTCCCGAGTCTTTTCACTCGCCTGCGGCTCGTGGCATCCCTCGGTACTCGTGAAGAAATGACATACTTTCCGCACTAACATCGAAATGTACTATTATTTTCATATCATGTGGATTACCTACTGATTTTTGTACTTGTACTTGACAGCTGGAGACATCTGCGGATCCTCACTCTCAACACAGCGCATCCCTAAGTCAATAAAGGGTCGGCAACGCACTTGTGATGACTCTGGAGTCCATAGGCTACGGTGTCTGCTTACCATCAGGCAGGCCGTAATCTTGTTTGCCACCGTCGTTGTATAAAAAAAATGAAGTCGATATTGAGTTTGAAATTGCACCTCATATTCAAACTCAACAATTCTAATTATGAACTTCGAAATTGATGAATAAATATAACTCTTTATTATATGAACAATATTAAACAACTTAAACTAGACCTAGAATAGAACTAAATTAAAACTAAAAACTAATACTAAATAAAATTAAAATAAATCTAAAAAATTTGGCCCCTTTGGCATGGTGCCAAGGATGCTGACAGCATTTCCCCTCTGTATTGCGATGCTAATACGTTGTGCGAGAAAGCTGCCAGCTCTTCGGTCACCAGTGAAGTCGACTAGTCTTTTAGTAAGTTCTTTTAAGAGTTTAAGAGCATTCGGACCCCACGGGCCAAGGGTCTCGACCCCGAATGGCATAAAAATATACTCGGGGCCGAGACCCCTGTACTTCTGGACTTTAAGCTTTTCAGCCGCTTTATCCGCCGCACCTGCTTGGTTACTGGTCCAAACGTAATAAATGTAATAATTGTCAAAATTTCAAATTTAATTAGTTAAAATAAGTAGTATGAAATCTTAACTCATGTCGTTAATTTGTTAACAAGAAATCCCATTTTTTTTCTTTTTATACCTATTACTTGTTTTCTAAATATTCACGAAAATGTGAAAAAGACCCACCATCGTCGTAATGACGTTACTACTACGAAATTGTGACAGTCAGAGAGCACAAAAAGAATAGCAGTTCATTTTATTTAGTAAATTTGTCGTACTAACAGTGCTTCTGTATGATTTGTTACCCTGTCACGCTTTATTTGTCACTTACTCTTCTTTAGAATGAGGAACTTTTGAAATTGATTTATTTATATGAAATTGGAATATTTTCTAGAATTTAAAATTGTGGTTTTTAAGCATTTATGTACTATTATAGAACTAAATTCACAATCAGCCCACAAAAATGGCCCCCGTGAAAGTACCGCCCGCACGACTCGGGCGGTACATTCCTGTTTAGTCGTGTTTGGACCGCAGACAGTGACAGTTGTCCAACAATGACGAAATGTGCTGTGAAAAACTGCTTTAATAGATACAAAAAATCGTGGAAAAGGATAGAATATATTTCTTTAGGTTAGTTAATTTGATAACGTTAAAATATTTATGTAAAGTCCTGGTAATTTCATGGTTTTGAATAAATAATTTTATTAGTTCAAATTTAAGGTTATCAAGAACAAAAATTTAAGGAGTCGCTATTAGGTCAATATTTTTTTTTATGAAATTAGTAAGAAATAAATTTATGTTTCAAATCAAGATTTCCACAACATCCTCAGCGACGTTCAGAATGGACCGCTATTATAGCGCAAAATAGATGTGATGCACTCTATAAACCAAGCCACACGAGTGTTGTGTATTCGGCCCATTTCCCTAATTCCGACATATAAAGGACCAATAAAGGCTTAAATCGACTAACTGCAACTGCTAAACCTGTCTTGAACGTAAGTCCGTTCATTCCCGACTCAAACAACATTATTCAAATTCTTTTTAACATATAATTTTAGCGTGCGAAATTATGCCGAGGAAAACATATTCATATACTTACATGAAATGATGTAATAAAAATCAATTTAACGTTAATATGTTTAATTAATTTATCTTTCAAGTTCATCGTCGGTATCTTTGTTTTATAGATGTTAGAGATAGATGACGATGACTTGCAAGGCAAAAGTTGTAAAAGTACAAATGTTGTTCCAATGGCAGCAGTCAGTACTTTTGAAATAACTACCTATAGACTTGCTAAAGAGTTTCATGAAAGTAAACATCTTTATCTCTAACACAGAAAAAGAACAGTAACTATCACAGAATGGTGCGCGAATGTGTGTTAATATTGAAGTGGAATGTTTTATTTATATTTTATTTGTTTAAAAATAAAATTAATATAAGTAAAAATAATTTAAATAACCAAAGCGACTCCATTACTTTCACTGTTCACTTTTGACGTTTATAAAGAAAACATTGGTAGCCAGTATACGATAGTGCCATTTTACTAAAAAGTTTTAACCATGTTGTTTGTTATGTTTGCAAAATTGACACTTGACGCTAATGCCTGTAAGTTCTTTTTTGTACGCAGTTTTTATCTTAACTCGGACTATAAAGAAGCGTTATTGTCAGCTATTGGAGTGTAACTGTCAGTGTCATCTTGTGCCACATTTTTAGTTATTTATGTTCGGCATTGTGTGTCTATTTCTATATCTTAAGTCAATGTTTTTAAGTAACTTTTTATCCTCTGAATCTTTTTATGACAAATGTTGTCAATTCCCTGTTTGTTGATTTTGAACTGGCCGGTTTTGTCAATTAACTTTACGTTCATTGAAAAACCGGGCATGTGAGAATCAAATTCTCACATGTAGTGTAGGGTCCCGTACGTATCGTACAAGACTCAAAACTATGGATTTTTTAATACTTTTGCCAACGAAACACACTGCACTGGTCCAGCGTGGCGACTACTGCTGAGTGGGAATAGGTTACTACTAATAGGTATTAACCTATTCCCACTCATTTGTGAGAGGAGGCCATTGCCCAGCAGTGGTAAATAAATGCTGATTATTGAGCTCATCGGGGCGTCGTTTACAGAATTGAGACATTATTTTAGACAGTGAACAGACAGAGTTACTTAAGCATTACTAGAATAATGATTATATTATACTATTATCCCAGTTACAGTTGCATCCTGAAGGATGCCCGGGGTCAGCTCCTTAATTCCAATAATTGACGTAACGATACGACATTTTTACGAAAGCAACTGCCATCTGACCTCCCAATCGGGTTGTCTGAACTAGACCTTAATTGGGATTAGGCTTTTCAAGTGATTTGGAATCTTGACTATTATATTAAGAGTTCTCAAGCCTGCCGAAGACCTCTGTCTTGGCTTCACCACTGCTGTCAAAGACAGCAGCTGGGCACGGCTTAGCGTGCCTTCCAAAGCACGGAACGCTTAGTTAGTAACCAATCTAAGCGATCACCAATCCAAGAGTTGACTCTGGCGGACGTTGCTTAATCTCACATACCGCACGCGGTACGCGGTCGCCGCTGGTCCACAAGCCCTTTAAAGCATTTTAATATTGGTATTGAACCTTATACCCTGGAACGAGGAGAGCTAAATGTTTTAGCGTGCACCTGTTAGGTAAATCTGCAACATATTGGTATTTTCCCACGTTCCACTTACTGAAATGTATCGAATTTTTCATATGTAAGTAATCCGGATATCTCCATCGTGTGACTACTAATGGAGCAATATTTTGTATGTATTACAAATTGTATCAATTGAGGCCGGTTTTTAACAACTTTTAGTACTTTACCTATATGCTCCGGAGGCCTACAGCAAATTTCCAAGTCTATAAAGGATCGTCAACATGTGATTCTATTACAGTCTCAAAGGTACATGAGCTGTAGCTTTGCTACCCGGGTATGTCCTAAAACTACGACCGAGACCGCCGGGGGATGGGCAGCAGCATCCCTGGAGTGCAGTGGAGATACTGCGATCGCCAGCCCGCGTGCCAAGCGTGGAGATTATGACATTTGCCCCCCATCAAATTGGGAGCCGCCTATGTCCAGCAGTGGACGACCTTCGGCTGATATGGTGGTGGTAGTGCTGGTGGCAGTAAAAAAAATATGGGTGGTAAATATTGTAGAAGTCCAGCTACGGCTGTCACGTAATAATTAAATAATACATACAATCATACTGCATACATATAACCACGACCGGTTTCCCAGAGGGGTAGGCAGAGATCACGGATTTCCACTTGCTACGATCCTGACATACAACATTCGCTTCATGAACTCTCATAACATTCTTCATGCATGCGCGCCGATTTAGGGTACTCTTGACCTGGCCTTTCTGCAGAATGTCTCCGATTTGGTCGGAGGACGTTCACAGAGGTCTTCCCCTTCCAACTTTTCCATCCACTCTTCCTTCATACACTCGTTTTGTCAATCTTCTTTAACAATAAATAAATATTAGGGGACAATTTTTACACAAATCGACCTAGTCCCATAGTAAGCTCAATAAGTCTTGTGTTATGGGTACTAGACGACGAAATATTAATAGATACATTCTTAAATACATATTTTAAATTTTTTATAATCATTTTTCGCTCACTTATCGCTCAAACTTACGCTAGGGAGATTTTACTGACAATTTAAATTAAAAAAAAGTCAGATCTACTTCACGCATGCTCGAAAACGTTATGTAACAGTACACCCCCTCTAGTCACTTTTAATATGCGTTTACTTTTTACAGTGTTGGCGATACTTAAAGGGATAAAAGTGGTTTATTAAGCTATCCAGGTAATCATTGTTTAGTTGACGCGAAAAAGTTTGCAAGTAATATTCAACCGAGCGAGTGAAGCCTGCATTGAAGTGAAGAATTGAAGTGAAGTCTCCATTTCAGGGCTGGCCGATTTTGCTTTTATCTTGATGTTTGCTCCGCTTTAGCATTTTTGGACTGACCCTCACGGAGCTTGTCATATGTGTTCTTCGATTTGAGGGGTTTCTTGTCGAGAGCCTTTTTCAGTTGGGGAATAAGGGGGGCAAAAACGGGGAAAGATAGCAGTGGCGTTGTTAATGAACGTATTTGAATTATGCATGAATGTATTGCTTTATTGTACATAAGACACGGAACGGCCTACTGTGTGTTAATCATCCTTTACTGTGCACACGACGCGACACACACGTGATTAAATCAATTTTCAATCAATTGAAAAACGTGGGACCCATTGTAATTGGTCGATTCAATAAGAACAAACAAGCAAAATTACAATCAGTAGGTAATCGACTTGTTGATTGCACGTAATTAAAGCCAATTACCGATGTAATTATTCAATGGTACAAGATTGATGCCTTATTTCATACGCAAGATAAGCGATAATAACCGCTATATGAATGTCATGCGGATTTTAAGGTACGCAAATTTATCGTGGTATAATTTTTATCATGGCTATATGATTGACAGGGACCTAATGACGAGAGGGTTAAGGATTATTTTTGCATTGTTTGTTTGTCGTCAACGTAAGATGAGCCGGATGTTTCCATAAATAAAAGGACTGATTTACTCATTGTTTTATTATTCGTATCGTTGGCCTATAAATACACGTACCAGCCAGCCAGTGATATACGTTCTACCACTGGGCACATACCTCCTGTCACAGACAAGAGAAAATCATAATTAAATATTTATTCGGCAAGTAGGCTTGAAGGGTTCTTTTAAATGCCAGAGTTTTACAAATACATTTATACCTAATTTTATTGTGTATAGAGCCTCCTTGGTCAATTTGGAGACGTAAAAGGTCCCTACAGTTAAAAAGTAAATAAAATAAAAATCTTTGTAGATGTAAAAGCTAGGATAAAAATAAAAAGCTTTAGTAAACGGGCCGACCCAGGGCGGTCCAAGCTGAGTTTCTTGCTGAACTAGTTTAGTTAAGAAGGCTGGTTTTAGTGAACTACCTAGCGACAACATTCTTAGTCGATTCCTCTTACACATCAGATTCTGTTAAAAGACCTTCAACCAACCTCATTTTCTTTATAACGCGTCGGCAGCAAACAAGCGTATGGCTCGCCTGATGGTAAGCGGTCACCGCAGCCTATTGGACGCCTGCAACTTCAGGGGTGTGACATGCGTGTTGCCGACCCTTTAAAAATGTATACACTCCTATCTTGAAGAACCCCATACTGTAGTCCCTCGGGAAAACCTCGGCAGGGAGCTCATTCCACATCTGGATTGGAGCGCAAACTCTTAGATTGTTTAAACTAGTGTGAGATTCCAGTGTTTATATCGGCCGCGCGGTCGTGTTGGAAGTTCCTCTTGTATTTTTCCCAGACTACTTTCCCACTGCACACTCCTATTGCTTTGGTGGGCACGGCCTATAAAGCCACAGTGAAACCATACGGCAGCTACCCTTACATGTATCCGACCCTATTTGTGCTTGGTATGGTAGGGTATACTTCACTGGAAACCCGCAGGAATAATATTTAGTAAAATAATTCTTCCAATTAATACGTGGCCTTGTGACCAATGCTCTTATAGGACTGCGTTTCTCCGCAAAGCATCTACGTCCTCGTCGCCGCAATCTCTTCGCTGTTCCCCCAACTAGGACTCGTGCTATAGCCTCTTTTCCTCTGCATGAAGTATCGTTTGTGTGATACAGTGACAGTGACAGCCAACTGGACATATTCTAAAGCTTGAAACTAAAGTTTTTGGCGGCTGCCAATCAATATCTAGAGAAAGTTGTCACTTCTAGGTCCATAACTGCATAATCTGTATTATTAAATAACCTAGACCTGTTAAAATTATATAATTTTAGCTTTATCATGTTTGTATTGACCTTCTGTATTTCTTTGTAATTTTAACTTAACTTTATAATTTTAGCTTTATTAATTATTATTTTTATTGTACTTATTCATTATAATCATTATTATTTATTTGACATGTACATTGAAAATTCGTATGATAAATATTAATTTATCAATTAGCATGTAAGTTATAAGTGTAAGTGCTAATATTAATAATAATAAATAAATAAACAGTCAGGTCCCAAAAAAGGTCTGAACTTGCAGTATTTCCCACGCTGACTCAGTTCAGGTCGGGGACTTCACTTACACCTTTAAACTTCGCAGACGTATGCGGGTTTCCTATAAATACCAAATCATATAAACACTACTGTTATTTTCATGCCGGTTTTATAAGTAGCCGCGCGCGGGCGACGTGCATGGCAATAGAGCTAACATTTGGAGCGAGCAAAACGAAACTTTTTGACCGCTATAGTCAGTGGCGGCCTTAGACATTGCGAGGTTCCGGGCAGCCCCGGTGCATCAAATCTTTGCGAGCCCATCACCTGGGTTGCGGGGGCCCCTGTAAGAGCGAGGCCCCGGGCAGTTGCCCTGCTTGCCACCCCCTAAGGCCGCCACTGGCTATAGTACGATTACTTTGAGTTTACCACTGACATATTAAAGGCACTGACATATATTGAAGGTTGACTGGTAGAGAATGCCTCATGGCATTAAGTGCGCCTTTTGTACGTTAAGATTTCTTATTGTGCAATAAAGATGAAATAAATAAATATACTATTTTTTTTGTATATCAAGGTAACTACAAGGTTTTATTTGCGTAACAATTAAAAACAGTATCGTTAAACCATGGTGGTTTATACATATAAGCAATTATAGAAAGGGGTATCAATAGCTTTTTAATAACATCAATAACTAGAAATTATTTTACTTAACTCTTGCTCCATTGGATAGTCTACTTTAACGCTTATGTAATAGAGTCTCTATTACAAACATACGGTTTTAAGACAGTGTCTATGTAATAGAAACTCTATTGAATTGGTCTTAAAGTAGACTATCCAATGGAATAATGTCAGTGGTAAACTCAAAGTAATCGTACTGTACATTAGCCTTAAGGAGCATTAAGAGATCTATTCAACAGTAAATTGTTCTTCCATGGTCATTTCTTATACGAGTATAGATATTAATGTATCTCTAAATTCTAAATGGTTGTATTATATTTATTGATAAAATTATACACAAAAACATAGCCAAATACAACAACACAAACAAAATAAAATCTATTTAAACCCAATAAAAACAAAAACCTACACTAAAACCTAATTTAAAAAAAACTGCGTAAAATCGGGAGCCCTTGCAGGGTACCCATAACGCAGGCAGCATTCCCGCGCTGTGGATAGCGATTGCTACCCTTTGCGCGAGAAAGCTGCCTGCCCTCGGGTCACCTGTACTGTACATTAGGGTGGAGCGCGCTTGTATGGAAAAAAAAATGTTTAGGGCTTATTACTCGTATATGCAGTGTATTTTTTTTTGGATTTATAAGTTGTTTTTTATGCCTCCGCAACGGCCTTGAATTTACGAAAATATCAAAAAATTCTGACTTTTTTAATGTGACGTTTAAAATTTTATTTTTTATTTTTTTAGGTGTTAACTAAATAAAACCATATTGCATGATTAAATATGTATTAATTTGTACAAACCATAGCAAAAACTCTACTGAAATAAAAAGAAAAACACTACTGAACTGCCATGAAATCTGTTTTGGTTTCAAATTTGGGCATATTTTTTCTCGAAGCTAATCTTGCTTTTATTAACCCTTTTCTGGCTGTTTTATCACATAGCAGCACCGGTGCTTCTGTCGTTATAACCTCCCTCTCTACAGCTTGTGTATGGTTAGGGAAATGGGACAAACATGGTGTGACATCCCTCCAAGTGCATCCCGCAAAGGCTTTGATTTCGTCGTCGGACAGATTTTGTAATACTGGCGGCATTGTTATGTTAGTTGTGTTCCAGTTTTTAAGATCAACATACGTAGTGGCATTGAGGGTTTATCTTGGGAACTTCGAAGAGTCTCGATATTTCAAATGAAGTCAATGGTCTTGCTTTCAAAATCCTCTGAACGGCAAGCTCGCGCACGTTTTGTTATTCGTCGGTTAGCACTGACAGTAAAAGGTTTTCCGGGTGAGCTGCGTACGCGTTTATGCGTAACACCGGATCGACGATTGTTTTAAGATTAGTAGGTAAATTCCGGGTACGTTTAACCTCTTCATAAAAATGAATAGCCGCATGTTGACAAGATGGAGCCGATTTTCGACGGTCAATTATTTCTACTTCGAATTTAATATCGGTCAACACTGAGGATGCAATTGCTGCTGCAGCTCTGTCAGATATCCATCCCATAACGGTCACAGGTGTGGCCTTATTTGCGAAAGAAATGTTTTTTTTGACTTTGCTGTTTGATTCGTTAAGGTTTGGTTCGGGTAGGTATAACGGTTGTAGATGTCACTGTGTCGTTTTGTACTGAACTTTTTCATTTGAAATATTTCATCGAAGATTTTTTCCAGGTACATTCACGCAATCGTTTGCTAAATGACTTTTCAGTGTATTTGTTTGCCTCTCAATTCGCTTTTGCAGTTTTTTAGTTTATGTTATATCTAATCCTCCGATTACCATATTGCACGACGTTCTTTGGTCCATTAAAAACAATTGCTCAGCTTTTGGAACTTTTCTGTATTTCAAACAGATACACTAATCAAAATGACTACATTTATACTCTGAAATATCAAACAAACTCTGCTTTTAGTCAAAAGTGACTGTTTTTGATTATTTGTCAAACGATTAATAGACCTCAGCATATTTTTACATTTAAGTAAGTGGTAAACTTTTAACATTTGAACAATCCTTGTACGAAACACAGTACGTAGTGACGCTTTTGCCCATAATTCTTCAATTCTGCTCGTATCTATTTGAGCAATATCAGCAATTAGCGGTTCTTTAGGGGCTTTCATCTTAGTTAAGGTCATGCCTAGTCCATTCCCAAAATTTCGTGACATCGTAGGTTGGCAGAATGTTTTTTTTAATTCACTTATACCACCAAACAAAGCATAATTTACAGCACTCCGTGTCTTACCCATTGTTTAAAATCAGTCCTAAGTTTAATATAATCTATATTAATTATGCTACACTAGACCACATACTGATAACTTGTCACAGAAAGTGCAGAAACTAATTTACAAATGGCGAATGGCGGGTAGTTTCGCGCTCAGCGGCGCGCGCTGGTCCGCGTTTTTTCACGCGATGACTTCTAGTTATTTAAGCCTTTCAATGTTAAATATCGACTAAAAATATGTGTTTGTATAATAAAAGGGATCATAGTAAATATAAATTTAATATTAAATTAAAAATAAATAATGGTTTATGAAAGTAGTACGTTGTTAAAATTTTCCTTATAAATGCCCTTTTAATAAAATTTCATTGACCTTGCGGAGGCACTTACCCCCTTCTGATTGAGATGCCGTCATATTAACTTTTTAATTTGAGCCCAAAAGGCAACTTTTTGTCACTATTAGAAATCTCAAAACACAAAAAAGTAAAAACGCTCCACCCTACTGTACATTCCAATAATTCTAAATCCAGTAGCGGTACATAAAAAAACGTCAAGTATTTTCCTATCACTCATTATAGCTCACTGTGCTCCATTCCTAACAAAATGTGACATAAAATGACATGAATTTTTTTAACACGTCCTGAAAGGAGAGCCGGTCTTTCCTTTCCAGAGAAAAATAAACAGCAAAAACTGCTTACGACTTCGTTGCACGCTTCCACAGACTGTAAGAAACAGTGCTTCACTAAACAATTTAAACAAGTATATGTGTATCGCGGATACAACCCTAAATTGCATTCAGTGGATACTTCTTGCACTGCTTATCTAGGTAGTTACTTTCGCCTCTAAATAGAATAATCATTAATGTAAAATAGACCCATACATGATATCATGCATTAAATAAATATTAGGGTACGATTTTACACAAATCGAACTAATCCCGTTGTAAGCTCAAATTAAAAAATGTCTCTGCTCACCACAGAAACAAAAGCCCTTACCGGGATTCGAACCCGGGACCTCTAGCTTCGGAGGCAGTGACACTACCAACTAGGCTAAACAGGCTGACCAAACCGGACGGGAGGTCGGCATTAGAATTTGAGAATTTGGTTAATTACACTTTTATTTTAGCACCATATCTAACGTCAGTAACGGAACTAAATTTGAAAATGTTGTGTACATATAGTAGGTAGAATAGCCACGGATCTATGCCTAGACGAATTGGGTTCTAATTTTTATCAGCCAATCAAATTTGAACCATGTCCCCGGGAGTTACAATCCTGTTATGATAGAAGACTAGAGAAAGCGGTCCGAACGAGAGCAACCAACCACGGGACGGTGTTCCACTCGCACAAATTGCCAATATAAAAAAATACATTGTGGTACTTTAAAAAAAACAAAATAATGACTAGGTTTATACTTACTAGTACTGCATGTTTTTACCGATAAGTTAACTTTGACCTAATTTGTAATTGTATAAGATATCAACTTTATTTACTGACTAAAACCTGGTATTGCTTTAAATATGGTAGTATTTTTTTTATATTTTATGGTATATCTGACGTTGACGTGGATCAGCGGATTTGGTGAAATTAAATATGGGGACCGTGGACCCGGGTATGTCCTAAATCTACGACCAAGACCACCGGAGGATGGGCGGCAGCATCCCTAGAGTGCGGTGAAGATACTGCGATCGCCAACCCGCATACCAAGCTTGGCGATTATGGCACATATACCCCCCGTGAATTAGGGGGAGGCCTATGTCCAGCAGTGGACGTCCTTTGGCTGATATGGTGGTGGTGATGATGAAGCGGATCTGCTTTACTCTGATATCTGGGGGTTGTACCGCGTTCTAACTGACATGTTAATAAGTTACCTAGTAAGTTTAAATCTGAATATGACGAGCGAAAAGTTCTGAGGGCCTACTCTGAACTTCGATAATAGAACTTGGTGTCGTGCCATCCCTTCACTCTCGTGTTATACGCTATATGACGGAAAGGGACGGCACGATTACGAAGTTCGATTTTCGAAGTTCGGAGTAGGCCCCCTGAGTTTCTGCACCGTAAGTTTTTCTCTATACCAAGACGCTCACACATGACACATTCATTTGCGGTCCCCGTTGAATCGTTTCAAATTAGAATTGTAAACGATATCACTACATGGAATCGCGCGCGTACTTTATATATACTTTTTTAACTTGTCTAAACACGTACACGAGTGTAACATGTGATAATTCACACAATTATACTTGTTAAATAAGTTTTTTTAGGATCAAAAATAAGCTTCTAGAATTTCAATTTAGAACGTTCGGTTAATCCTTGTTCCCTGAAAACTACAACCTTACGGTCTTCAAGACGAGAGTGAACCGGTTTTTACTAGGTAAGCGCGCTCCATCCTAGACCACAATATCGCTTACCATCAGGTGATTTGTGGTCAAGCGCAAACCTATCCAGAGTAAAAAAAAAAAAAAAAAATTTTCAATTAATTCAACTGGGGTAGCCATTTTTTGGCTTTACTTATTAACTGGCAATACCTAAGCGCGTTTTTGACGTATAAAAAAATATGATGGAATAGAATATATAAGTATAGATAGCGTCTTTCACGTCAAAAAATCGTGGGCTGGTCACACTGTGTAGTAGAACTAAAAATTATAGTTTTGATACTTAAAAATATTTTTGATTTTCTGTGCACACGTAAAATACCTAAGGCAATAAGTTGACGTACACTCAAAGTCAGCTCACATATTTTTTACCACTATGTACAGTACAGTCAACAACAAACACATATGTTTATACTTTTACACCATATACTATTGTCATCATCATACAATTTAAGAGGTTGGATCTTGTCGGACGAGTAATTTCCAGCTTCATGCTGAGCTATGGCCCTTTTTAACCGACTTCAAGATTTCAAAAGAGGAATCAATTCGGTTGTACTTATGTTTTTTTTTTTTTTATATTTGTTACTCCATAACTCCGTCATTTCTTAACCGATTTGAAAAATTCTTTTTTTGATTGTATGTATATATATCCAAGTTGGTCCCGTTTTTGTCAAAAGGCAGTTCTGATGATGGGATCCATGAGGAATTGAAGGAACTCTTCAAATCTTTAAGGCAAACATATAGTGATTTTTGTGTTTTTATCAACAAGTCAAGCATTTGCATCCAAAAATGTGACATTGGATGAAGTGGAACTGCTGATGATGATCAGAACAGAACTCTTCAACGACGAAAAGTTCACGTTTGGCGATTTGTCCTCCTAGCTGTGTTTGTTAAGCAAGTTCTATTTTCACGATTAATTTTTGTCATGCTCGAGTTCTGATGATGGGATTCATGAGGAATTGAGGGAACTCCTCAAATCTTAAAGGCAAACATATAGTGATTTTTGTGTTTTTATCAACAAATCGAGCATTATCATACAAAAATGTGACATTTGATGAAGTGGAACTGCTGATGATGATCAGAACAGAACTCTTCAACGACGAAAAGTTCACGTTTGGCGATTTGTCCTCCTAGCTGTGTTTGTTAAGCAAGTTCTATTTTCACGATTAATTTTTGTCATGCTCGAGTTCTGATGATGGGATCCATGAGGAATTGAGGAAACTCCTCAAATCTTAAAGGCAAACATATAGTGATTTTTGTGTTTTTATCAACAAATCGAGCATTATCATACAAAAATGTGACATTTGATGAAGTGGAACTGCTGATGATGATCAGAACAGAACTCTTCAACGACGAAAAGTTCACGTTTGGCGATTTGTCCTTCTAGCTGTGTTTGTTAAGCAAGTTCTATTTTCACGATTGATTTTTGTCATGCTCGAGTTCTGATGATGGGATCCATTAGGAATTGAGGAAACTCCTCAAATGTGAAAGGCACACAAATAGTGATTTTAGTATTTTCATGAACTAATCAAGCATTTTCATTCATAAAAGTGACATTTGATGAAGTCGAACTGCTGATGATGATCAGAACGGAACTCTTCAACGACGCGTAGTTCACGTTTGGCGATTTGTTCTCTTCGTTTTGTTTGTCATGCAAGCAAGGTTTTTCCATGATTTCATGAGGAATTGAGGGTACTTAGTCTTCTACCGTTATAAACATACTTATACCCATTTTTGTATTTTATTGTATGGAATCTAAGAGTGCACCATCTAAGATTAATAATCTTTCACCGGACTCCCCCATTGAAGTCGGTTTTTTTTTCTTAAAAATTATATATCTTACTAACAGTGTTCGTCCTATTTTAGTAATCTTCTATGTAATATCTGTGTTTGTCATAAATAAATGTTTTTTTCTTTCTTTCTATTCTGCATTCAGATTTGTCCTTCACTTCTCTGTATGATGATGCATTATTTTTTTCTTTTATTTGCTCCATATACGTTATTCTGGATCTGCCCCTTTTTCCCTCTATTATTCTTCTTCTATTCTTATATATCAACAAGGCGTTGTAACAAGGCGAAAAATAAAATACTTTAAATATGAAAAGCCCAAGATTTTTTGATTTTCAAGCCAAGAATTTGGGTACTATTTCAGTAGCCGGACTCTAATTCGAATAAATCGGTCGAATATTTTTCCGATTCTGTATTCAACGTGACTTTTTGTATGTTTTGCATCATATAATGAGTCAGTTAAAAATGGCAGATTTATACTTTATGAGTTACTAGCTGTTCCGGCGAACTTCGTTCCACACATAACGGGTCGCCGTTCCGTATAATAAGTATGAGAAAATTATTCTGCTATTCGGAGCGAAAACTCAGCCCTCCTTGAGTTATAAATAGTCTAACTAACACGACTTTATTACAAATATAGTTTTAACAAAGCGACGCAATCAAGCATTTTGAATTAATTTTATAAATCAGGTGAGATAGACTAGCACTAAAGTTTTTGTGAAATATGTTTTTAATCAAGACCTTAATCCGCCTATGGGTGCTCTTTACTCCAGTACCGTCATCGTACCCAGATAATAAGCGTTTTACATGCTAATACATGAAATTTTTTCCTTGCTTTGTACGCACTTGTATTTTATGAGTACGATCTTGCGCTAAATCCGCCGTTTTTCATGAAAGCACTTTTCACTAGTAGCAGGTTTTATGCTTTTTACTTTATAACATTTGTGCGGCTTCGTTCTCGCTCGCACGGATGTTTGTTTCAATGCGTTTCCCTGTGAGTGCGTCATATTGTACGTTTGTACGATTATGTTTTACTGCTTTAAGGGACTCCACGCGTTTTTTATCAAATTTTGACTAGTTTTGATTTGATGCTCCTCTGTCAAACTATAGATATGTTTATGGCACAAACGATTATCGGTTTTTCGAATTAATATTTATTATTCTATGATTTGTTCAAACATGGTCCGAAAAGCTCTACTTTCGATATAAGCATATGTTTTTATGCGCTTATATATAAGAAGTCTACTTATAACTTTTCATTAGTGCCGTCTTTTACAACAACGTAAAGAGAGCATTTTAAGAAAAGATATGTTGCAAAAACTGTCTTTTTGGCCTAATATTGTCAAAGTTTGATCCCATATATCTCGAAGACAGCTAGTTTGACGTAAGAACGGGATACTGTTTGGGTAAACCTCGTTGTTGTTAATACGATTACCCACAAAAACACGAAAAATCGAAGGACATTTGGAGGTTGGCGCCCCTTAAGGTACCAACTAACCACACCGCTGCTGCTTAAAACGCACTGACGTATCGTAAACGCTTAACTCAGTGACGTGACGGGTTTAACTCGTAAAAGTCATAAGTTTCTCTCTCTCGTCACTGCGATAACGTACCGACACCTTATATTGAGCACCGGTATCGCCGGATATTTAAGCGATAAAAAAAGGCAGTAGATAACTGCCTTTTTTCAGAGTACTTAGACAACAAAAACCTCTTTGGGACCCTATTCAATGAGTTACCTATGTTAATAAAACATATTTTTACTAACGTTTCTAACTATCGTAGTTGTAGTTCAAAAAGAAGGAAAAAGACGCTATCTCGTGTACGATACATAAAAAATAAACCATTTAATAAATACCACGGCCTTCAGACAAAACGAAGGATTGCAATAATGTTCGTTGGTAAAATACAATTTTCCTGCCCCGCTCAAAGTGTTTTTATTTGTCTGCGACTTCAATATCCTGCTTCAGGTATGTAACGAAACAGAAATATTGTATGAGACGTATTTATTGGATTCCCAGTACATTTGTTTTGAGATATTACTTTGATAGTGATATTTTTTCTAATGGTAGTTCTTTGTATATTGTTCAGCAAACGCAAAGGAAGTATGCTATCCATTATTTCTTCCAGACGATGCGTGTGCTCATTTACTTTCTTTACTGTCTTATGTATACGTTATTTATTTATGGTTAGGGTTTCGTACTTAAAAAGTAAAAAAACGGAACCCTTAAAGGATCACTTGTGTATCTGTCTGTCTGTCCATTCGTCTGTCATAGCCAATTTGCTTCAAACCACTGGACCCTGAAATTTCGTACACATATGTAAGTCGGTGGCCCGAAGACGGACGTGTAACGTATATATAAATAAATTTAAACACCGTGGGACATTTTTGAAAAAAGCTTCATCATCATACCACTCGAAAGACGTCCATTGCTGCATAGGCTTAACCCCAAGGAGTTCCACAACGACCGGTCCTGCGGCACTCGCATCCAGCGGACTCATGCGATATTTTACGTTGTATAAACATTAAGTCATATTATTAATCCAATTTCGTATTTACATGTGAACAATCCAAGTGTGATAAAAGATTGAACTAGCAAATTCATGTCCCTAAAAACAAGTTTGTAATAGAACCCTTTCTATCGAACAGCACAAATTGAAATTTAACGACGCCGAACCTCGTTTTATCAGTTTTATGCCTCGCCAGCCGCACGGAAAGGCCTCTATTTCGCATATCTACACGTAACCCATAAAATCACGTATTGGCCTTCCGAGATTTACAATTTATGACGGCCATATACCTAGTTAAATCGAAGAGACATTTTAAAACAATGTAGTTTTAGGCGACTCGGTACGATATTAGCTAGTCAGTATCGCTTTTACCGCGTGCCTACATTTAGGCGAATTCGATTTATCGATGCGAGGATTGTACAATTTGAAAAAAAAGACTGTCAGCTGTCAGTGTCAACCGATACAAATGCAGTACTTACTGCCCCACTTCAGCGCATGGTATTACTACATCAGAAACGTAATACTGACAGTAAATCGTCAAGTGAGGAAATCTCACATCAGTAAACTCACGTCGAGGACATAATACCTCATAATTTTAATTAACTATTTGACACTATGCAATGAATATTCATTATTATTATTATTATTAGTAATAATTTAATTTAATATAATTTCAGTCCGCTTATAAATTGACATAACCAATTGATCTAATTTTAATTTAATTATTTATATCTAAAAGCTTTTGTAAAACTAAATTTTGTGTTGACATGTTAGTATGTAAGAAATTGCAATGCCCCAGCAGGGTAACATGTACCTACTGTAAAACCTATTTTAAGACCTACTGTATGGACAATGAACATGATCGCAATAAACTAATATGAATATGAATACGGTCTATCACGTTTCGATCCCGCCCCGCCAAGTCAGGAAGTCGCCTTAGGTGATTTCTGACTTCTCAGTGCAGACGCCTTATTATATTATATCAGAAAGCTGTCAGTGGTCAGTGTCAACGGTCATTCGAGGCAATACGAGTGAATAGGCATCTTCTGGGTGAGCTCGCTTCATCGTCGGCCTCATCTTTGCCCCCTGGCTAGATGCTGGCCAAGAGCAATCCCATTTTTAATAAAAAAAAAAAAAAACCATTTCTTTAGGCACGTTCCCGATCTGTCGATGCGGAGGCGGTACGATATGACAAACTGTCAGCTGTCATTGTCAACCGATTTGAATGCAGTACTGCCCCGCTGCTGCGCATGGTATTACTCAGCACTACTTACCTTTTCTGGAACCGTTTCGTCTTGTTTTCAAGCACTCATAACTTCGTGACATATACCAGAGAATCTACATTGGCAGGATAAGATTTAGTTCGGAAACATGAAATACAATAAGTTTCATTGATGTAGATTTAAAAAAGATATATACCTAAAATACGAGGAATTGGCTACTTACTCACTCACTCATAAAAACCTCTAGGATACTTCTCAGCATCCTAGAAAGCTGAAATTTGGCATGAGGCCTAATTAGTTCCTTATAAATAACAGAAAAAAAAATTATTTCTGAATTATTGAAGAAAAAGAGATTTGAGTATTAAGCTATAAATTTTGTCCTTCCCATCCACATAAAGGGTGGAGGTGAATATAAAAATAGTAAAACACAACTACTTCCTGGCAAGGTCAATAAAAAAAAAAACAAATGATCCGTTGCAAAAGAAATAAGACCCCACCGAAAATGTTTCATGTAAAATCGCCGGCCAAGACTCACAAGTTGAGTTTTTGGTGGAACATAAATTTCATTGTAGTTATTCAGTGGGTGAGTGGCAAAATCAAAATCAAAGGTAGGTTTAGTTATAATTTTTTTAAATCTAGATAAATTTAAGTTTATCTTATTATCCTGTCAATTTGGGTTCTCTAGTGTATTAGGTATATGTCACGAACACGTCACGAAGTTATGAGGGTTTGAAAATGAGACGAAACTGTTCAAGAAAAGGTAAGTGGTCCGCCTTCTTCTCTGTTCGTCTTGGCGGGGGCGCTACCAAGCCCCCTGGCTTAAAACAGTTTTATTTTAAAACAAACAAAAATGTGGTTGGCAACAGGAGCACTGAATAGAGGCGTCACATCACTTCGTTTAGTGTTATTTTGTTAATTGTCTATGTGACAATTTAAATATTTTTTGTAAAAGTACAAGGTGAGCAAAAAATTAAGCGGTACGAGTATACTATTGCGCAATTATTTTTAAAAAGTTTCAGTTGGAAAAAAAGTTTTATAGGATTTTTTTATGCAATATAGCTTCCGTGTACTTTTTTACACTACTGGAATAATATTAATAACTATTCATTTGCAAAACACTAAAAATCTAAAAAAATATCTCTAAACTCTAAACAACGATTATGAGTCATAACTTGATGCTACCCCAAAATCAGCATTGACTGCCGCGCTATAATCTCGTCAATTATTTCAATTTCAATTTATTCATATTTCAAGTAGGCCTTATAAAACAGCACTTTTGAAAAGTCAATACACACTAAAACAATTGAAAAAAACGATACACACATACAACAACAAAAAAAAAACTAATCATTCCACAAAACAAATAATACATGTCTATGTCATGAAAAATACCCATAATTAATAAATAATAACAACACAAATGAAAACAATAAAATTAAGTACTAATCGTAACGCCAAGATCCTAGTCATTTCTCCCAATTGAAACAAAAACTTTTTTTTGACACAAGAGGTTACTGCATGCTGCCACAACCTGTACATAACTAACTGTACCTCTTCTTGAGCCGACTGGCATGGTCAGGGACGATGGTAAGAGACCTGATGGGGTGTCTTTAGTTCCTTGGAGCGTAGGACGGATGTTGGTGTGGGATCCTACCTGTGTAGACACTCTGGCACCGTCTCACCTCCAACGGACTACAGTAAAAGCGGGTGCAGCGGCGGAAAACGCCGAAATTCTAAAGCGTAATAAATACAAGGGCCTCGGCAAAGAGTACATGTTTGTACCTTTTGGCGTCGAAACTCTAGGTCCATGGGGTCCCAGCGCGCATAAGTTATTTGCAGAAATTGCGAAGCGTTTTAGATTTAAGTTAGTTTTAATTTTCTTTATATTATTTTTGTTAAGTATTCTTGTATATATTTTCGTTGTACATAAATAAATGATTATCTTTCAACACTGTACCCATACGTAAATAATTAAGTAACCTCTCAGTCCGAATCGAAAAATACAATACAATGCCGTTAATATTGAGAAGTCATGACATCTTCTACGAATCACATTATGCCAGACTAGCAAGATGTTATCGGTAACAGGTAGATTCTGAGTATGTAACTGTATTATTTTCATCTATTTTATGTTACCTGTGTATAATGTCTTTTAGGCTTTCTATTCTACTCAGTTAGTAGGAATCTTTATTGTCAACTATAGAAATAATTCTCAATACCTAACGTGTTGAAGTGGAATCCGTTCTAAACGTATGACGAATTGAAAACACCGAACGTTAAT
The DNA here is from genome assembly GCA_905163555.1 of Notocelia uddmanniana. Taxonomy (NCBI): domain Eukaryota; kingdom Metazoa; phylum Arthropoda; class Insecta; order Lepidoptera; family Tortricidae; genus Notocelia; species Notocelia uddmanniana. Next base: position 7,142,053 of record LR991057.1, read on the forward strand.
ATTTCCTTTAATTGCAAAGTGTGTGTGTATGATAATGTATTTTATTGTTTTTTTTTTCATAATGTTCTTTCAATGATGTATCTTTTTACAAGCTTTTATTTAGTCTCACTTGACCCGTTGTCTGTCTGTAATCAAATGTTACAAGTTAAATTTGATCAACTTCCCAGTTTCCGATTGAGAAATTTTGCATGCATGTATAAATCGGATGACAATGCAATATTATTATGACATAGATCTGATTTGATGATGGAGACAGAAGGTGGTCATAGCAATTCCTAAACTACACAAGATAAACCCATCGTGTTTGGGCTCATTCGAACCGACTCAACAAGTAGTTTATGATTGTGGAAAAAAGTATAGTCGGCAATAAAAGCTTGTACCAAAACTGAAACTATTGACTAAAAATTTATTAAAATAATGGGACTAAACAATTAATTAAATTATTTAGCCTAAAATTTTTGTTGACATTGAAATGAGTTTAACGAATAAATGAGTATGAGGACCACGCCACTACGTTTCGACGCCTCACCGAAAAATGATGATATAGGTACTTAAAGATAATTGGATACAGGTTTCATCAGTTGTTTCAAAAACAAATGTTGGGAAGTGACGACCCCACGGACCCGAGTGCTCCAGAGAGTCGGTCAGGGTGTCCGTCTCCGGCGTGTCTTCGTCGGTCGGAGTGGAACCCCACTGGGACCCGCAGGACTCTCGGCTCTGACTTGCCTTCATTGGCCGTCCAGAGAGGAGTCGTCAGAGCTATATGCTCGCAGGGTGGAAGTGAAACTTGCATAAGTCGCGAGTGGGCACGGTGGCTGTTAACAGCCACTGGGTAGAAAGCGGTGCACACCTCTCCACACCCTGAGCCGCTCACACCGATGTTGCTCCTGGCCGTCTTTATGACGGCAGTTTCAAGGGCCCATCTAGGCAGAGGCAAATCACCACCTGCCTCGATAACGGTGTAAGCATTGTTATTGCAGGTGTCCGGAACCTTAGTATCTCTTGACCAGCCAAACTTCAACACCATAGCCCAGTAATCTTTTCATTTTATTTACAATAGTCCCAACGCCTGCTGGGACCGGTTCACGGGTATCTATTGATGTACCCGTGAATGGGTTGTAGCAGGTGTATTACATAGTAAAACTCTCCAAAGGGCCTCTACGTGTTGGATCTGTGTCCCCACGCAAGCCTATCAAAAGACCGGGATGTAATGGCCCGTGAATCTCGAAGGAGAAATAATAATAATAATTTCTACGGAGTTAGTACTGGCGGGCAACGCTCTATGAGTAGGTATGTAGTACTGTCATTGAGATGTCAAGTTGAAATCGAGACTGTAAGAGATTTCGTTATATTTACCGTTGGTAGTTTTGTAGTAGTCGTAGTTAATACACAAGTATTTACACAGAATATATTTTATACAGAAACTAGCTGTTGCCCGCGACTTCGTCCGCGTCTTTGCTCCTATTGGTCGCAGCGTGATGTTATATAGCCTAAAGCCTTCCTCGATAAATGGACTATTCAACACAATTCAATTCTTACCAGTAGTTACTGGGATTAGCGCGCTCAAACAAACAAACAAACTCTTCAGCTTTATAATATTAGTATAGAAGTATAGATTAAAAACATTAGTATGTCAAATTCGCCTTTACCGACGTCACCCAACTTACACTACCTAAAGATACTGTTAGTATTAAGTTTCCGCAGAAGTAATATCATGCGCAGAAGCGGGGCAGTACTTCGTATCGTCCTGTTTACGTGTATAATAATAATAATATACTTAATTGCGCACTACAAAATGAAAATAATATAAACAGAAACGTGAGACTAGCACAATGCAAGAAATCGGCGGTCTTATCGCTAAAGAGCCACAATGCCATATTTTGCTACCGTCCCTTCATCAGAATCAGGACATTTCACTTTGTATTAGTATGCGATGGGTTTTAAACCGGTCAAACGTGAACGAGTTACATATTAGCGATGTTATAGTTTTGTTGACTTCCAGTTCGTTCCCCTGCTGGTACAGTTATTGACAAAGATATGTGCACAACTATGCACTTTACTCCAACGAAATAAGGTGAAAAATGTATACATATTTTTGACGCCAACCTAACAAGGTTGCAAAGAAAGAAATGTGCATTTGCTTTTCAAAATTGTTGGAACACTGCTGCTAGATTTTTGCGTCCTTTGGGGACTTTCTGATTCGTAGGTATGCAGGCGATACAATATCAGAAAACGGTCAGTTGTTAGTGTCAACTGTCAGTCAAGTCAGTAACTACCGCTTTTTAATGCGTTTAAACGAGTGCTTCCTGGGGCCTATACCCTCGGCCGTCGGCCCACATCCCTTTTAAAGTTCCTGGCCTCCACATCCCAGGGTCCCACCGCCACCGCAGTCTCCACCGCCAGTGCCACCGGCATGAAGCACATTGGTTCCAAGGCAGAGTATTATGAATATTTCGCCCGAGCCACCGACTTTGCCACCGGCCCGTGGATCTGGTGGTCACAAAACTCAAATGGGACGTGGCAAACGTACTCACACACATAGCGTCCCATAAGGGACACCAACTCTTTCATCAATGAACCAATGTCAAACCGTCTGGCCTTTTTCTACTAGTATATGGCAGATTACATGTTAAATTAACCGACGTAGATGAAATTTAGCATGGAGATTGTTTGTATCCCGAGGAAGGACAAATGATAGTTTTTATCCCGAAAATGCTTCCCCTAAGGGGGTTGAATGGGAGACAAAAGTGTATAGGAAAGTACAATATATTCCTAAACTCTTTATTTTGTCTCAAACAAACTAATGTAAACATAATATAGTCCAAAGTAACTATATACCTAATACAATCTCGTATAGTTTACATTTCATTACAGCTGCGGTTAATATTTAGCTACGACTAAATTAACTGACCAAAGCAGAGGTTAATAATTCGCCTGATTAGTCTCTGTTTGTTTAGGATATTGTTCAGGAGCGAAAACGTACAATCGGAACAAAGTTATTCAGTTTTGAAGTACCTAAATACCTACAGTCCTACACGGTTCAGCGATGTTAGTATTACCAATCTCGAGATCGAAAAGAAAGAAGTTGAAATACACAGTGTTAATTAGTGATCAGGAACCAATGTATTTAACTAATTCAATTATAAATGGCAATCACTTTTAAATCGTCCTTGCCTAACAATATAAACTTTAATAGAAATTAGCATTAAGTTTAAAATCTTTGTCAGTATTGTCACCCTACCTGAGATTTATAACAATTATAATCTTAGAACCTAAATCTTCATTGAATAATAAGTTTCTTAAACAAACCTAACAAGTCTTGTGTTTAATAATTAATTAATGAGCAATAACCTGTCAATTAACTCATTATGACAAGTAGATGGATGAGTTTATTTGTGGTTTATTGACGTTATGACCAAAACACTTCACAATGCTGATTAGGGGAGGTAAAACTCATTAACGTTTAGGAGATAGAGAACGATTTTTTAAATATATCATATGCACGTATAGGCCTTTACTTGTATTCATTCAAGTTAATCAAGTAAAGTGATGCTGGTACGTAATACAAAAATGGTTAGGAGTTGATACTTACCCACGATTATTTACACAACAAATGGAAAATATATACTTTTAAAATTATTAACTTATATCAAACAAAAGTATCTTAAGCGTCACCAAGAAGCAAAAAAAATATCTAAATTACTTATTTAATTCAAAAGACAAAAATGCGCAACTTTTTCTTACTAATTATATGAAAAAACTTTACTGCACTGTATAGCTGCTGATCTGCTTGAAATCGGTGCCGAGCCAATACACTGACAAGCAAGTCAAGACAGATTGCCTCACTTGACGCGATTTAGTGTTACATTTGCGCAGTGCTGCGTATTACTATAGTAATTTAATGTGCAGAAGCGTGGCAGTACTGCATGTGTATGGTCCCGCTTCTGTGTATCTCGCGCTAGTCAGGAACCACTCATTTAAATGTAGGCAAGCAGTAAAGAAACGATACTGTCTCTATAGATAGTTTACACTGGCAGTCGACAGTTTTTTGATACCGTACCGCCTCCGCAAAGACAAGTCAGGATTCGCCTTTCTCGAACGACATGTTAGTGACAATGTTAGGACATGACAACTGACTATTTTCAGATAACGCACCCTCAAATGAATGCGGAAGTGATCTTATTGTCACAAAAACAAAAGCGTAGACTTAACCTAGACGGTCTCAAAGGAACGCAGGTGGCCGGTTAATGAGAAAACAACAGGAAAATGACTGCATCGTGACTCCACTTGTGCTATACGTAGAACGTACATCGTATGTACTGCGTTTAGTCTATGATAGATGCGTGTTGGATAACAATGAGAATTTATGGGTACATAGTAATCGGACACAATTACCTATGCATGCAGACGATCTCCATCACGTGTGTGTATACGTCAGGTAGCTTTATTGTAATCGATGATTATAATGTGTAATTTAAGTTAATATTGCAGATTCTGAAATAGTTTTTTTTTATAATTGTTAAAGAAATTCAGACTCTTATTTAACGTTTTAAGGTTCCGTACCAAAATAAAAAAGGAACCCTAATGGTGCCGCTCTGTCTGTCTGTCTGTCTGACACATTGCTAAATATCTCAAAACTACTTATATTATCGATTTGAAATTGTTATATAGAAGGCTTAACCCAGATGCATTGAACAGTGTGATTTTTATTATTTATTTATTATTTTATGTAAAATATTACTGAAATTACAAAGTCAAGTGACTATGTCAAGTGGGGTGTCATATAAAAGCCTTGAATTGCACATTCTAAAACGGTTTTTTTACGTGTCTAATCTCTATCTAGAATGTGACACCGACAATAGATGATAGCGCAACTCTGAAGATTCTTACGCCACCTCGTAGCAAACCTTAAGTTAAAAAAAAGAATAAGTAATTTATTCTTTTATTTAGGTATATTATATGCACCTATGAGTGTCAATAAACTACCACTGCTTCGGAAATATAAACCCCTGCCACGAAAAGACCCGGCATAAGAAACTCGGCGAGGTTGTCATATATTATTTTCAGAACAATTATGCATCGTATAGGTAGCTTAATGGAAAATTACAATGCTCAGTAGAAAAACTATTTTTGTGATACATTACCTTTCTCTTTCATTCTCTCTGAGTGTGCCACCTAACATGCCTCATATACTATGCATGCCTGGTACTTCTACCTTGCCTCATTTCCCGGCGTTTTTTATTCTTTTCACCCACTCGTCGCCTCTGCACGGCTAGCACAAGACGGCGCGCGAGATAGACTATGTGTCTCTTTTTCGTTTGTACTCATTACATAGAGACGCATAGTCTATCTCGCGCGCGAGTTACTTCTCGCGCCGTTTTGTGCTAGCCATGCTGAGCAGTCGCTCGCCACGCTGATTCTGAGCACTGTCTTCATACGTTACCGCTGACTTCTCCCTCTTAAAGGAGGGCTGATGAGGCGTCGCTCTTGCAAAATGTCATATTTGACGTGTTCTGAATTCACCATATCAGCCGAAGGACGTCCACTGCTGGACAGAGGCCTCCGCCAATTTCATGGGGGGTAAATGCCATAATCGTCACGCTTGGCATGCGGGTTGGCGATCGCAATATCTCCACCGCACTCCAGGGTTGCTGCTGCCTATCCCCCTGTGGTCTTGGTCGTAGTTTTAGGACGTACCCCTGGATCCACGGTGTTCTGAATCACGCTATCGAAGTGTGTAAAATCGGTTGCATATTGGAATCTCATTAGACTTTGGTCTCTAGATATATCTTTTGTCGTTTTAAGGATGAAATGACAGATTCTGTTTCCAAGCATTTTGAAAGACACTAAGTGACGAAAACTATGAACATGATTTTCTTTATCTAGTCGGTTTATATGTTTGGACATCTGTTTATTCTCGCCGAATTGAAAAAAAAATCTAACACTATAAATTTAGAAAAAACTTGCAACGTTGCCAGCTCAGGCCGCTCAAAGTTTACCAAGACGGCCTTGTGATACGACCATGAGACACACCTGTCTACCGCTTTAGTGCATCTGCCGAGTAATTTACCAGTTCATGATCACAATTACCGTGGCATAATGTAACCGCAGCTCCTGAGGTCGCTATTATGTTTTTTACAAAACGGAAAATCAACGTGCATCGGGGTTGTACAGAAACTTCGTACTTTGGGTAGAATCATGTTATAGTTCCTTTAAGGGAATGCCTCGATTCTGTAAACCACGCTTCCGTGTAAGAGACACGCTTATGTCTTCAAATAACGAAAAAACATGTCAAGTGCGAGTCGCGCACGCAGGGTTCCGTACCTATAAAAACGGCAAAAAAAACACACTTGTTGTATGGGAGCCCTCTTAGATATTTATTTTATTCTGTTTTTTATTATTTGTTATTATAGCGGCCACAGAAGTACATCATCTGTGAAAATTACAACTGTCTAACTTTCACGATTCATCAAATACAGCCAGGTGACAGAGAGACAGAAGACTTCAAGCTAACATGGTCACTAACAATAGAATTACTGTTCAAAACGGGGTATTTACCGTGTATGTTAATATTGTTGAGTTTCCGATAATTCGGCGCTGTTGCAAGCACCATTTTCAAGGATTAACTAACGTGCTGCGAGTTTTATTTGTGGTCTACCCACACTCCATAGCGATGTACCCTCTACTTGGTTCGCTTTTTCCGCACAGTGCTACTACCACCGTCCGCACTCTCGCTCAAAACTCGAACACGATCACGACACACAACACTTACAGTATTAACTCGTGCGTTCATGCCGGTTACAGTCTTTTTCCGATTCGTGAACTTTTGGATCACTGGACGCCAGACGCTCGACAGTTGAAACCCATCTTTCCGGTGCTTGCAACAGCACCGAAATATCGGAAACTCAACAATATTAACATACATGGTAAATACCCCGTTTTGAACAGTAATGGGGAATGTCTGAAAATTTTAAAAGTCCTTGATTATTTTTCTAATTGTAGGAATAACCCTCGCCATTAACAGAAAAAAAATTCAGACTTTTCGGTTGCGCCATATATTTTTTAAAAATACAAACATTTATATCACCTCGCGTCTGCCCCGTATCAGACTACTACGACATTTCTAAGTCCGTCGAATATTTAAAAAAAAAAACGCCTGCTTGGATCTGTGGTACGCAATGACATTGACAGTTCAAGACATACGACCAACCTATGATGAACTGTCAATGTCATTGCGTACCACAGATCCAAGCAGGATTTTTTTTTAAATATTCGACAGACTTAGCAATGTCTTAGTAGTCCGATACGGGGCAGACGCGAGGTGATATAAAATGTTTGTATTTTTATAAAATATATGGTGCTACCGAAAAAAGTGAAACTTTTTTCTGTTAATGGCGACGGTTATTCCTCCCATTAGAAAAATAATCAATAGACTTTTAAAAATTTCAGACATTCCCCATTCTAGACAGACAGACGTATGGACAACGGAGTCTTAGTAATAGGGTCCCGCTCTACCCTTTGGGTACGGAATCCTAAAAACTGGAATACTATTCTCTTCAGGAATTGTTGTTTTGGAGAAATAACGATATGAAATTGTGTAAAGTTTTATATATGTTTCCGCTTATGAGATTTAAGACGAGGTAAATTAAAATAAATTTTAGCTTAGTTACGTGATTTAATAAAGAAGGAGAATAAAGACTCTATGGTTTTTTTCTATAGAGAAAAAATTAAGAAATCATGTTTCTGATTTAATTTTAGAAACAATCATAAAGTCTATAATCAAGTAATAATTTGAAAATAAAAATGTTAAATTAAAGAAGGAGATTAAAAATGAACATAATTATAAAGCAAACCATTTTATACGACTTCTAAAAAAAAGTAGGTTCTCAATTCGACAGTATTTCTTTTTGTTACCTCAGTACTTTCGTTGACGGTGAACCGTTTGCAAGAAAGCTGATAAACCCAACCCAAACCCTGCCGTTTGGTCCAGTTCTGACAATGTCATCCATGAGGAAACCATATAAGTTTTAAATTTGCATTAAGTATGTACACGAAAAATGGACGAATAATTTGGTTGAAGCCGGTTTTATTTTTATTTTAGAGTATTTCGAATTAGGCAAATACTTAAACGAAATACTTCGAGAAAAGGTAAGTAGTGCCCTTGCGCTTCGCTTGGTTCGTCTTGGTGGGGCCACTACCGTGCCCCCAGATAATAAATACAAGGATGGCAAAAAAGTAAAGGGCAGTTTATTCGCTGGTCCAAGGGTTAACAGCTGTTAAATTGTAAGCAATAAAATAAAAAGTCCTGCAAAGGCACTTTTTATTGCGAATAGTCACAAGACTCACAAGTCATAATAAAAACTAATAAGCGTATATTTATGACAGTTTGTGAACAGACCAGCGAATGAAAATATAATTAACTTGACTTAATACAACAGATACGGCACACGGTGCCCGTCGCAGCGGGTATTCCGACCAGTACGACGTACCGACGTATACGTATTATTATATCTTTTGTTCTTGGTTCGAAGCCAGGAAGCGAGCATGTGGGAGAAACTTAAACTTGATTCGAATTCAATACGTCAGTCAAATAGAACCTCTGGACGCAGTTTTTCCAAGCCCGTTGCACGCTCAATTTGAGACGACCGCATTCGACCGTGCTGTTAACGCCGATAGACCACTGTAACCCCGTGATTAAAAACAGCGATAACTGTTTTTAATCAGAACGATACTCGTTGATTAAAGTTTGCTTTCAATTCTGTATGTTTACGATCATTTTATTGTAAACAAAGGAAGAACGAAACAAAATCTAAAGCAGTTTTCACTTTCCTGAATTTTGCATCCTTATGAGTATCCATTAAACACTGAAAGGATGTGTTTTCATACAATTTAACATCTTGGGTGAATACTCTCCTCAATACTGCTTGACTTGGCAGAACGGTGTATGCTATATTTTCTACTTTACCGAGGTCTTACTGATCTCTTTAAAATTTTGTTCGATATTTTTTAATACACGAAGATAAAAATGAAACCGGTTTGAACCTCTAAAATCTTCACGTCACTTGTTTGTATTTTCCTAGAAATTTCATACTAACAGAGCGTTTGAGGTATTTTTTTAAAAATTGCTGATATGATTACGAGTATCAGTCATCGTACTATATAATAGAGTAATAATCTCAGATCCGTTCTAGGTCATCATCATCTCGAGCCTGCATTCGTCTGCTGGACATAGAAGTTCGCTCTATATTCAACTGCTTGCCGCCACTCTCTTTAGGTCGTCGATCCACCAGGTGGGTGGTCGTTCCACAGAGCCGGTCCTTCGCGGCCTTCACTCTTGAAATGGTTTACCCTATTGGCCTTAGCCTCTTCGAAAAATGCACGCATGACTTTGGTTCTCCGTTGGATATCCTGATTCCGGATTATACTAGACGGGTAATGATTTGTTTTCCAGTTGCTACAACATGGTATCAACGGATTGTGGCGGACAAGAAAGGGAAACAATAACAAAAGCTACAAATTATATATATTTATTTCTATCGCTCTTTCAATCGAGTGATAGGAGCTCAGGAAGCTGTGGTCGTAGGCGACTAAAAGGAGGTCCTCGGGATGGTACATGGTCGCAGTTGGGAGCTGCGTTCGCCCATGTCCAATAATGGAGGGACCCACAGAGGCTTGACGAAAAGCGACGAAAATCAGCTAAATTGAGAAATTGTCTTTAACGGCTGGCGGTTTACAATAAACAAGATCTTTAATTTGGGCGGGTAATCGATCATTTGCCTCAATGTTATATCAAATAGTTTGAGGCAAATAAAAAGAGTGGAACTATGGCAAGGACAACAATAACAAATGATATCTTTCTCTGTCCTTCTTCTTCAATTTTGTAAATAACTATCTCGCTCGGTACTGGTATTACTATTTAACGTCTTTTCTGGTGTTTTCTGAGTTAGTAGATCCAACATGACAGAATTTCCCGCCGTATACAGGTAAAAAAGATACATATAAGTACGACTATCTCGTTTGGTAGTGGTATTATCATATGATGTCACGTTTGGTTATCTAGTCTGAGAAAATAATCTGTTTATGTAACTACCCCGTAACATGTGAATGATGACACTATTGTGCCGTTTATTATTATTATATTGGATTCCGTGTGTAACAATGCCATTCCAAACACTATTGTCCGAGAATCCACTCACTAGGAGGCGATGGAGCTCATTCCGAAAATTGTTGCGCTATGCGAGAGAATACTATGCAATCTATCGCTCAATAGACCAACTATTAATATCGAATGGGCTGACGGGTACTCAATAGCACAAATAGCGATTAAAATTTGAAATGTACAGTAACGTTTTTACATTCGTTTTTAAAACTTAGGTGCAATAAATCTTATCAAAACACATTTGTATGTGACGTGTGACACTTAAACGTTTTCTTGTACTCGTATTCTTCAAAGTAACAAATAGCCATTAACTTAAGGTTGTTTTGTCCATGTTAACGAATACTCGTAAAGTAGAAACGAAGAGTCATAAAACAGCTCATTGTTTCACAGTGGCTAATAAATCGATTATTTATACCCTACGCGTATTTTTACAACCTAAGTACTATTTTCACCTGCTCATACCTGGACAGTGAGTATACTAAACATCATAAGCGTGTTAGAGCGTTGTTCGTGCTTAAGACCTTTTATAAATATGCAATTGTTCATTGAAATTGACACAATACAGTCACACGTAAACCGATTCGGCAAGGTGTGGTTGACAACAAATATGAGTGCCCTAGTTCTTGGTGTAGTTGCTATTTTGTATGGTAACGAGTGTTATTAAAATGTTTGTTATTCAACCAAAATTCTACCTTTTGCCCGAGTTAATATGATATAATTTCTATGCTGACACAATTAAAATATTGGCCTTCTAGACCGTGAAGAGGGAACTGTAGCTTGAGAATAATACAATTACAATTGAGATCCACATGCTTGAGCCACTAGGCCACCACATTTCCTTATTATGCTTTAACTCACGTACAAAAAAAAAACAAATCGTTGATAATGATAATAGTGACAATTTAAACGTGACTTGACATTTATTGTTACGTATATATGTTAGTCTGTATTGTGTACTGAAGCATCAAGCTAGCGATGACGATGGGATAGTGTGGCATTATTTTCCGAAATTCCCGATGCATTTAAATTAAATATACAACCTATATTATAGGACAGAGCACAGTGGCGTGTCTTAGTGTCGGAGGCCGAAATCCTCTTTAGGTCGCTGAGCTAGTGTAGTATGTATAATTGTATATTATAGTTAAATTTTCATAATAACATGGTTGGTTGGGCATTAATTATTAATGTAAAGGTGTCCAGTTTTGAGACGTTTCATAATATAGTTTTCACTAGCGAATTTTGAAATCATCTTCGAGAAAATTCATGTTTCGCTCATTTTGTTCTACATGTTATTCTTGTAACATATAATATTACATTTATACAGGGTGATTCAGGAGACGTGAGCAGGACTAACACTACATACATAGTAAATAGCAATGCATCGTTCACCATTGTATTTAAGTGAAACACCCATACCTTTTTAATTTTTGTTAAGTTAAAGTTTAATTCTCTACTATCATGGTACAACAACTGGTTTATAAAGATAAAACCTCTAACTGTTACGACAGCACTTTGATTACGAAGAAAGTAAATTATCACATTGAGTGAGATATGGTATTTCAAAAGTAATCGGACTACGATGACATTCAATTTGACACGTATCACTTGACTGAAGTATTCATATTGTAGAGTGACCATGAATTTCGTAAATAATTTAAAACATTTTGTTTTCAACACCAAAGATAAATGAACGTTAATTTCACTAAGGCGCCTTCCTGACTTGTCGATGCGGGGGCGGTACGATATGAGAAAACTGTCAGCTGTCAGTGTCAACCGATACTAATGCAGTACTGCCCCACTTCTGCGCATGGTATTACTACTGCGCAAACGTATTACTGACAGTATTTCGTCAAGTGAGGAAATCTCACATCGGTAAATTCACGTCAAAGAGCAAAATACCTATGACATATCGCTCCCGCCCCGCCAAATCAGGAAGTCACCTAATAGTGGCACGAAGCAGTAGCTTATGATCTACTGAATCCGTAGTGTTGATCTTGCTCACGTCTCCCGAATCACCCTGTATACTGCGTATGGTATGCGAGGTTATAAGCAACGTCGGCGTGATCATTTCTTGGTGGGTGACGGTGCGTTAAGCCATTGATACCGGCTGCTATCTATGGCAACAGTCGTTAAGCCAAGAGAGGCCTTCGATCGGCTTGAGACCTTCTAACAGTCAAGTGGCCCTTCCACTTGAAAAACCTAATTCCAATGGTTTAGTTTAATCCTTGGATTGGAAAATCTAAAGGCAGTCGTTTCCGAAAAACTACCTGTGCAAATTCTTGGGACCCCGGGCATTCTTCAGGATAGAATAGTGCTTGCGTGGCGATTACGGCATTAACCGCCCATGAAATTGGGGGAGGCCTATGTCTAGGCCTATGGATACGCTCCGCTGGGCATCATCTCGCTTATATTTGGTTTGGAGCAGCCCAACTGGGGAAGTGACCTCAACACACACAACCAACCCAAGACCACAGCCTTAATATCATCAGTTACACCAGATCCACACTCTAATTGAGAACGAGGGACCTGCAGGCCACTATTTGCTGTCAACACCACGAATCCTCATGGAGTTGCAAGCGTCCATCGACTACGGTGTCTCCTTACTATCAGGCAGGCTATAAGCGTGCTCGCCACCGTCATTATATATATTTTTCTTTGTGTTTTTTTTTTATATTTTTAGGATTATAAGCGTTTTTTTCCCGCTGCTTTTGATTATTACGATTGAACAAACTTAATTATTCTATTTTAGTACAATGTAAGAATCATCGTCTAAGAGGCCACAGCTTAAAGATTACTCGGGGATCCAGTACAAGCAATCCTAGGAAGCATTTTTTACCAAATCGAGTAGTACGTGAGTGGAATAAATTACCAGAGACAGTGATAAGTGCCCCTTCAGTAAATAGCTTCAAAAATAGACTGGACAAATATTTAAAACAAAACAAAAAAACATTATTTTAAATAACAAGTGCAGTGATATACACGCATCAGCTTGTAGCTGCTAGTGTATAAATAATAATAATAATAATGTAGTTGCACATACTTAGTCAGTATACATAGTCACAGTATTACCATATAGTCACAGTGTAAAAAGTAATTGGTTCATAGACTGTGCTATAGTTGCTTTAATAAATATAGTCAGTTGAAGTAGTCAGCTTAGATTATTCACAGACTATCTAGACGAACGTAGGTACGCAATGTATAACAGTGTAATCAATTCTGATAAAAAAAAACCTTTTTTTGGGACACCCCAAGGAAGTATTTTAAACTCTGCGGTATTTTTTATTTAAATTAACGGTCTCTAATTTATAAAAATAAATAGTGGTAAAATAATTTTGTACGCTGATGACACTGTCTTATTTTTTTCTGCGATATCATCAGACGAAGTGTATGAATAATTGAATATGCTCAGCAAGGTTTTAATGTTGTAAACAAGTGGCTTCAAGATCACCTACTAACATTGAACTCGGATAAAGCATAGTTAGCTGTTTCATTGGATTTTATAGTGCCTGTCAGCATGATGGTGTCGGTTCAAGGGTTCTCCCGGGAACTTTTTGGGGGCCTTTTCACTTATTTCAGAATCCGGTGTGTTTCCAATAAAAACTTTATTTTTATTAAATATACGTAGGTACGATACAATATAATATTAATACAATATAATTTTCTTTATTGCACACTTCAATTAAAGGAGTACAGTACATCTTAACGATAAGTAGAGGCAAACAAGAGGCGGTCTCATCCAGACAACCTTTGGGTGGCAGAAATCAAATGTAATACTCAATTACAATTCGCAATAGATGGAGCAGAAATAATTTATAATAATTCCGATTTTTTTTACCAAATATGCATTGATGAAAAAATTAAATACATGACATAAATATACACACATACATATATCTACACGTATATACGAGTATGTATATAATTAGCCACAAAGTCTAAAGGAGCTAATTCTTAAGTGTCATGGACGTGACAAATAATGATCGAAACTGTTTAGGAAGAAAGCAAGAGATTTAGCACGCCTACAATCAGGGACAAAGAGTACCAAATCCTTGGAAAGTAAAGGAAGAAGTATAAAACTATATTTTTTTTTTTATTACGTTTAAAAATTGCGTAACTCATGCGTAAAACCCAATTCTAAAATATGAAAAAAATATTGTTTCGGTAAATAACTTTAAAACGCTCTCCTGTGGTAAAATTCAAAAAATGTCGCTTCAGTGGTTATTCCTTTCCAACTCCGTTATCATATAAAGTAAAATGTTTATGAAGCAAACCCGCAGGTGTCTTTGTTATTCAAAATATAATATATTTGTTTTAGAGCGAGACATGCGGGCACAATCGCCAGAACAATAGAAACTTGTGTACGTTAAAATGAAAGTGGCTGGATTCAACCTCTTATGTCGAAAACATGCAGAAAACTGAAAGAAATAATATTTTGCTAACGCCAATAACAATAATCATGACATGCATCAAATTCCCATATTACCGAATTGCAACCATATTGCCATACTTACGCCAAAATATCAAATCAAATATTTTTATTGTTAAAAACTTTTACCCAAAGCTGTTTTCATCTGTATTCCTTGATGTGCCTTATTTTATTTAAGACTTCTATAAATTTTATAAACGAATCTAAAGTGTAAAAAAATGTCAGTAAAAATTACTAACCAGAATATTCGAGAACTCAGACAAAACGAAAGGACTTGACTTTAGCGTATCTCGGTCAATCAGTATTCTGACTTTATACCTACTTAAACATACTTTAGCTACGATAACCTCCATAATATTTAACCACGAACACATTAATATTAGAGTAATTTCTCACAGCTACGACAGGTGCCCCCGATATTCATGAGAGATGATGACAAATTCGGCGAGGTTCGCTCTAAATCCAAACTTAAATTACATTTATGTAAATTTGATTTACGTATTGTACGATGAAGGTTGAGAAGTAAATAAGTTTCTGACAAATATTTCATTTGGTACCTACACGCTTTTATTGCCAACTGTGCCTTTTTCCACACTCGTCGTTGAGGGTTTGAGTAAACACGATGGGTTTACCTTGTGTAGTTTAAGAATTGATATGGCCACCTTCTGTCTCCACCATCAGAACAGCTCAGTAATAACAACTAACAACGAACTTATAAATCAAGCATTCCCAATGTCAGCTGTATCGGTTGAGGATGAAATCTAATAAAATTAAGTTGCAAGAATTGTCCCGCACTTAAAAAAATTTTGTTACTCCATAACTCCGTCATTTCTCAACCGATTCGGAAAATTTCTGTTTTTGATTGTAAGTATATATATTCAAATTGGTCCCGTTTTTGTCAAAACGCAGTTCTGATGATGGGATCCATGAGGAATTGAGGGAACTCCTCAAATCTTTAAGGCAAATATATAGTGATTTTTGTGTTTTTTCAAGTCAAGCATTTGCATCCAAAAATATGACATTGGATAAAGTGGAACTGCTGATTATGATCAGAACAGAACTCTTCAACGACGAAAAGTTCACGTTAGGTGATTTGTCCTCCTAGCTGTGTTTGTTAAGCAAGTTCTATTTTCACGATTGATTTTTGTCATGCTCAAGTTCTGATGATGGGATCCATTAGGAATCGAGGGAACTCCTCAAATGTGAAAGGCGCACAAATAGTGATTTTAGTATTTTCATGAACTAATCAAGCATTTTCATTCATAAAAGTGACATTTGATGAAGTGGAACTGCTGATGATGATCAGAACTGAACTCTTCAACGACGCGTAGTTCACGTTTGGCGATTTGTTCTCTTCGTTTTGTTTGTCAAGCAAGCAAGGTTTTTCCATGATTCCATGAGGAATTGAGGGTACTTAGTCTTCTACCATTATAAACATACTTATAGAGTGCACTATCTAAGTATAATAAACTTTCACCGGCCTCCCCCATTGAAGTCGGTTTTTTTTCTTAAAAATTATTGAAATTACTACTCGAATAGATTAATTTTGTGTAACAAGAAGATGTATACGTAGTGAATACAATGCTTTCAGAATATCAGTTAATTAAGAGCATAAAACCGTATATGACAAGATAAGGACAGTTATTAAAAAAGAATTTTAATTACACTTTCATCTCGTTGACGTGAAGCTAGCAGAAAGCAGAATATCTCCGTGCTGATTATCATAATAAAAAAAACTATCAAATAACAGAGTGCCGTGACTAGTTGAACCGCCAGGGTGATCACGTACCCTTTTGGACACGCGAATTAACTGTATGGGTTCTGAAGTCTGAAAGTGAAAATGACATTTGTTTATTTATAAATCAAGTCTAGTCTCAGTGACAGGACGTCAAAACAAAATATTTCCATTGGCATTCATATTTCGAGTCAGTTGAAGAAAAATAAGATATGTATTTATAAAAAAAGATATGTAACTTCATAAATTGTGAAAATTGTGTATCTTCTTTATCGACAACAACAAAACCTCAGAGAAACCTCATGTAAAAATAAGGAATACATTGTAAAACAACTATGTACCCTAACGCAGTATTTCACGACTAAACCAGCAATATATTTATTATCTCATACAAGGGTCGGTTCGATAACTTGCGTGTGACGTCATAACCAAGTATCGATAATTTGTAGGAGTCGTTTCGGGGGCCGCCAGCGTCGAGTAAGGTTTATCCCAAATTTTTAGGTTTTATTGAGCTCTACACGTACGTTGTGTTGTAGTTCGTCCCCTATAGAAATTTAATCGAATCTAAGAAAAAATCGAATGGCACCAAAAAAAAATAGTCAAATAGTGTGTTTAAGTCTGTTATTAAAAATTATTTAGGTTTAGCTTGAAAGAACTTTAAATGTGTAAACTTTCTCATGTAAGTGAATTCTGAAATTTTTATGGGAAATAAAGTTCTTTAAACCTAAACCTATTAAAATGTACTAAAATAGCGACTTTAAATTGTACTAAAGATGTACCAAACTGGGACATAGAGTGGTGCCCAGGGGAATGCGGTCAGCACGGTAAACGATCGATCAATTCTAAACTTATATGACTTGGGAATTGGTTACCGAATACGCTACTCGTTAGTTTAAATTTGTTTTGGAGTGTTTGTTCAGGTAGTTGAACTTGCATATGCGCGTTTTGAACCATAGATGGCATTTCAAAATCATAGAAAGGCTGATCGGCATGGTATGAACTAATGTAATACTAGCTGGTGCCCGCGACATCGTCTGCGCAGGATTAGTATTTGGACAATTCACACAATATATTTATAAATTGTAGCCTATGTGTTATTGTGATGTATAAGCTATATTATTGTAAAGTTTCATTAAAATCCATTCAGTAGTTTTTACGTGCAAGAGTAACAAACATTCATCCATACTTACAATTCGCGTTTATAATATTAGTAGGATATCGTCGTCTAGTACGCATAACACAAGCCTTATTGAGCTTACTATGAGACTAGTTCGGTTTGTGTAAAAATTGACCAATAATATTTGTCTCACTATGAATTACTTAATGGAAATACATTTATTTATGTACTTATCAAGAAAATAAGAGGTATACAAGAATAATTAGACAAAATTAAATCTAAAACGGGACCTTGAGGCATTGTACCAAGGATGCTGGTGGCATTTCTTCGCTGTATCGCAATACGTACGTTGTGCGTCAGCTCTTCGGTCACCAGTTACGACAACCAGATGCTTTGCAATTAAAAATTAATTCAATTCTCAAATGTCTGCTAGACTAGCTCTGTGGGACTAGTAATTTAACACCGGGGTTTATATGATTATAAAATATAATTTTAACTTTTCTGCACTCAGTCGGGTTCCCTAACTCAAAAGCAAAAAGGATGCCTAACAAGATGACTGTCTGTCCCCTTGTCTGTCTCAAGTGAATAGGGTATGTAATCCCTGGATTCCGATCCATATTTGTTTTTTTTTCATCTGGAGTAACAAACGTGTTCTAGAGTAGGCTGATTAGTAGTTAAGACAATTACCGTTTGTACTGGTAGTCTACTCCGAAATTCGAAATCCGAACTTCGTATTTCACTCATTTAGTGTATGATAGGAGAGTGAAAAGGACGGCACCATACGAAGTTCGTATTTTGAATTTCGGAGTAGTCCCCCAGTTCACTTGTTTTCGTGTTTATCAGTAAACGTGTGCACTGTGCATACCTCTAACCCTCTAAATGTCCGATTATGTAACCCTTAATATCTACATATTAAATCATCATCATATCAGCCGAAGGACGTCCACTGCTGGACATAGGCCTCCCCCAAAGACTTTCACAACGAACTGTGCCACCCGCATCCTGCGGACACCCGCGACCCTACCCGATTGTTGACTCTTATTAAAAACCTCGATTTATCATTATGACATAATGATGAAAGCAAAACACATATTTTCTTGTAAAATTCCGCAGTGTTGCAAGACGAGAGACTTTGACCATTGTGTGTTGCCGGTGATGACATATGGCACTGAAACGTGGTCGCTTACTATGGGCCTCATAAGAAGGCTCAAAGTCACCCAAAGAGCAATGGAGAGGGCTATGCTTGGAGTTTCTCTGCGTGATCGTATCAGGGATGAGGTCACCCGCAGCGTACCAAACGTCACCAATGTAGTCCTCCGAATCGCTAAATTTAAGTGGCAGTGGGCGGGGCATATTGCACGTAGAGCCGATGGCCGTTGCGGCGGAAAGGTTAGTGAGCTTAAGAGTCGACCACGTACCGAAAGGCGCAGCTTGGGCAGACCTCCGAAAAGGTGAACTGATGACCTGGTGAAGGTCGTGGGAATCCGCTGGACGCGGGTGACGCAGGACCGCTCATTGTGGCACTATTTGGGGGAGCCCTATGTCCAGCAATAGACGTCCTTCGGCTTTTTTGATGATTATTATGATGATTATCATTCATCGTCATCAGACGATGTATAATAATGATAGATATTGATGCTGGGGGTTGACCCCCGGAACATTTATTTAACATACATTTTGAAAAAAACACGAAAAACACATACTCTGCAGATTACCTAATGCGCTAAGCGATGCGCTGCCCTAAGCGATGACCTAATGATAAAACGTGACATAAATCATCAAATCATAATGACAGTCATCATTTCAGATGATTATCGTTAGTTTCCATTCAATCTAACGATATGCATTTCTAACGACAGGATGTTATTGTAATCAGCAAAATAAATTTATCCAAAAATGATTTCTATTTATATCGCTAATGATTAATCATTAATGTCAACGACTACTTATACAAAATCGATGTGATTAGGCAAATAAATAATAAAATATTCCGAATTCAGACTAATTTTAAAGGTTCAAGCTATAAAATGTCATCATAGTTGAAAGAAAATAAAAACTGTCAAATGGACTTAAAATCCTGGCGACGCAATCATTGAGTTTAAATTTGCATGCATAACTTTAACTAGAAATACTGTAAATGACACAATAGATATTAAACTCTAGCGAGCAATAAATTGAGTTGAAAATGGTGCGGAGTACGTATGAATGCATCTAGAAATGAATAGAACGCGACGGAACATGCGTGCAATGGCACGTCATGGCTTGTGCGCACGGTGGATGCGAAAACTGCAGACCTTGCTCGTACCGGTGGAAGTAACTGTGCCACCGGCGTGTCCCGAGTTACAATCAACATCAAAAATATCTAAACACACTCAGTGACAAAATATGTGAACATGACTGGGTGTAAGAGCAAACATCTTGTTACTTTGAGAATGTACCGTAGCTATTTATGACTTCGACTGCACACTGCCAAAAATACTCTTTGGGGATTTTACTTATTACCACGACTCTGTTCTAATTATATTGCACGAAATAAACACTTGCTAGTTACCTATTATTAGTATCTGTGTAAACCATAGACCTCGCGAGAATCGCGAGCCGATAACTATGTATACTCGTGTATGTTTGTTTTTGTTAATTAACTTTTTTTGAAATCATTAAAATTAACAAACCTGCTCTGAAAATTTCACGAGAATTGGTTGAGAAATGCAACCTGAAGAGAAGAACAGCGTACGTATATCTGCTGGACGTACGTAAGTAAAACTACTTTCATAAATACTTGCGAAAGAGTTTTTTGATCAAGCTGGAACGGACACTTTTTTCGCTCACTCGGCAGTCTATAAGCTCTAAGAGGCATTCGGGCGGCTTGGGATCTTCTAACACTCAAGTTATCATTGAATCATCATCACCATCATATCAGCCGGGAGATATCCACTGCTCGACAGAGGCCCCCCCAAGGATCTCCACAATGACCGGTCTTGCGCCACCCTCATTCCAACGGCTTCCCGCGATCTTGACCAGATCGTCGGTCCATCTTGTTGGCGGCCTCCCCACGCTGCTTCTACCGGTGCCTGCTCGCCACTCAAGAACCTTTCTGTCCCAAGCCTCCTTTATAATTCGACCGGAGAAAACGCTAGGAGGACAATGCGAGTGCCCATTATCTATCTACAATTGCATAATTATAATCGGATTACGGCCTGACTTGTAAAGACTGGCCGGTCGGATCTTATGTTTACGATGCGAGTTCAAAACCAGTTATTGCAAGCTGACTCAACCCCTTAAAATATGCACGCCAAACAAAAATAATAAAAACAGGTATCTTCAATGCCTACAGGCAGTTTGTTGCCGATTTTCTGATTATCGGTGATATCATTATTATGGTCACTAAGTTTTTGAGCCCCGCCTGATGGTAAGCTGTCACCGCAGCTTATGGACACCTG
The DNA here is from genome assembly GCA_905163555.1 of Notocelia uddmanniana. Classification (NCBI taxonomy): domain Eukaryota; kingdom Metazoa; phylum Arthropoda; class Insecta; order Lepidoptera; family Tortricidae; genus Notocelia; species Notocelia uddmanniana. Next base: position 7,162,930 of record LR991057.1, read on the forward strand.
CAACTCCAGGAGTGGCACATGCGCATTGCCGACACTTTAGATTGAGAGATATTTAATAATAATATTAAAAGTAATTTTACATGTCTTTGTACATTTAAGCATGTATTTTGTGTCACGTTGTTATATTGTTTCTGTTGATTGTTTTAATTTTTTTATGCTTAGTCTATTATGAATCGTTAGTCGGCCTCAATGTAAACTCGCTTACTCGTATGTTGTATTAAGCTTGCTTAAAAATGAATGCAGTCTTCTTTCTATGATCTGAGTAGCTAAAACGGGGTAAGTAGGTTTCGCGAGAGAGGTGGCTTATGAATGGGGAGAGAAGGTTTGAGAGGGGGGTGAGAAGGGATTTTAAGGCTACTGTTACAAAAATAATGTATTCCAATTTAAAATGGAGCTATAGTAATACGCATTTAAAAAAAAACGATCCAACAATCTTCCAAAATCACCTTTGTATGAAAACCCCTCTCACCCCAAATACGAGGCACTACTTTATCGTCAAAGATATGAAATGGAACTACCCAAAATAAAATAAAAACTAAAATACAAACGTCCAGAACACTTATTACGAGTATATACACCATTTAGTTTTCATATGTAACAATAAAATGTTATCGAGGTTTGAATTTCAGTTTTGACCCTACTCACCCCATTTTACGGTACTGTCCTTCCTTAAAGAACCCCATTATGTATAGTCTCTCGGGAAAATCTCGGCAGAGAGCTCATTCCGTCATTCCACAACGGGAATGTTGACTGAGGAAATAATATTAATAATTTCATTCTAATGCGGTTTATAAAAGTTAAATAAACCTGTTTTAGCTGAACTGCCATTAAAATTAGTTTTTCCTTACCCCGCCCTTTTGATAATATGGTATTTCATAACATATTTTTTTTTTTTAGTTTACCAATAAACAAATCATACGAAAATATTCGGAAAAATCAAACTTCAGCTTATTAATGCAGTTTAAGATTATCAAATAGATAAACGTGAAAAAAATAAATGCAGTTTGACTATCGAAAATTGTAATCGAGCGTTTTTAACGTTTTGAAAAAGGTGCTGATTTGACTACTCGTATCTAAAATACCGTATTGTGGGACAACGACAAAACATAATTATTTTTTATTACCTAACAGAGGTTTAGTAAGATTTATGAAAAAGGGGAATAGATAAAGAACCCAATGCTGGAGGACATCTAAATGGCCTACATAAGATACCTATTGATAACTTCTGTCGTTATGACATAAGATTGAAAGTGCGATACATTGTTGTCAGTGACAAGTACTGAAACATTTACATTAAGTATACAGGGAGGAACAATACCATGGACTTTCCCGAAAGTATGTTTTACTTTAAATGATTGTACAATCGACTTGTAATCATAAGAAACTTATATTAGAAAGATAAAAATAATCATTCAAATAATGCCTTTTAATAATAGTAACAAACCTATTGTTTCAACATTACCTTTATAATTTAAAAGAGACATATGTCATTGGCTTTTTTATAAGATAGAGTTGAGGCATGCTGTTTTTTTAATTTGGTTTGGACCCGGGTATGTCCTAAAACTACGACCAAGACCACCGGGGGATGGGCAGCAGCATCCCTGGAGTGCGGTGGAGATTTATACTGCGATCGCCAACCCGCATGCCAAGCGTGGCGATTATGGCATTTACCCCCTATGAAATTGAGGGAGGCCTATGTCCAGCAGTGGACGTCCTACGGCTGATATGGTGGTGGTGGTGGTGGTTTTTTCAATTGATGTTTAAAAAGCTGTAACTCGAAAACGGTTACGAATATTAATATAGTTTATTTGGCAGAAGTATAATACCAAGGCTAACTTATTCCCTCTTGACAGGAAAGTCCATCGTTCTGTCCCACCCAGTATATTATAATTATACAACTGTTACTTTTTTAAATTTTTGAAAGAGGCACACGTCCCTGTCCGTATTCTGGCACCATATCGATTTTTAATTTAAATCAGTATTTTTTGGTTACGATACGATACGATACGAATACTCTTTATTGCACACCTCACAGAAATGAAACGTTACAAACAGAAAAAAACAGTAATATTTAGGTAGAGGTAGACAACAGGCGGCGTTATCGCTAAAAAGCGGTCTCTTCCAGCCAACCTTTGGGTAGCGGAAAAAGAGAAAATAATATATGCAGTAGGTGGTGCAGAGTGCAGACAGAGTTTAATATGAAACAGAAACAACATAATTTATAATAACAATATTTATAACATATCTACTTATATATTTTTGTATATAAACATACATATACAATCATACATATATAACATTATCACAAAACAAATAAGAAATAGTAAAACAAATATATAGTCAGCCAAAAAAATATATTTAGGTAGTCGATATTAAGGAAGAGATTAAAATGTCTTTTAAGTAAGGATTTGATGATATCAATCATTTGTGGTTGGCAGTCCTCAACTGTGCGTTTCTCCACAAATTTCTTGCCTCGCACAGCTAAACTGTGGAATGAACTGTCGCCTGCGGTATTTCCGGACCGATTCGACCTTCAAACCTTCAAGAAAAGAGCGTACTCCCATCTTAAAGGCCGGCAACGCACTTACAACCCCTCTGGTGTTGCGAGTGTACATGGGCGGCGCTAATCGCTTACCATCAGGCGAGTCGACTGCTCGTTTGCCACCTATGTCATAAAAAAAAATTTGTGCCCGTCTTATGTCAAGGGGGAGAGAGTTCCACAGTTGAACAGCTTTAAAAGTGAACGAACAGTTGTAAAATTTTTAAGAGAAAGTTTGCACTGTTAAAAGCAAGTTATTAGAAGATCTGAGAGAGTTAAAATGGCTGAAACGCTCTTTTGGATAGCGGGGAGTCGCAGGGTGGAAAAGGACACTATACATAAGAGTCAGACTGTGAGAGTTACGGCGATAACGGATAGGGAGACACTTACATAATTACATTAGCCGGTTAAGTCTAGTCATAAGGTCTTAAAATTCTCGAGTCTTTTACTCGCTATGCTCATTTTGTTACATTGAGTCTCGGATTGTAAGAACCCTGCTACTTCTCACTAAATATAAAAGGAACTGCTGTTAAAAAACAAAACGCTAAGAGAATCACTATTGGTCGTCTAATCATTAGTTTTTCTAGTGTTGTTTGGCCTTGCTCAAACTATCAAGCGCATTTGCTCAGAAAACAATGGACACAATTATCGATAGATGAAGTGTCAAAGTCAAGGGCAGTCATTTGTTTTGATTACAGCTAATGCGGCATTTGAAGAGTCTTTGAATATTTTTTTGCTTACTACATGAATATGATATTTTATGCTTTCTTGTTTTGTAAAATCACGTTTGGCGATGCTCATATCGATACCTTTAGACTCAAAGGGCGTAAACGCCATTTTGGCTAAAATGACTTTTTGATGCAGCTTTGTTCAGTTTTTTTTTCTCTATCGATCTGTGTAGTTAAAGCTGCGATATTCGCAAATTTAAGGCAAATACGACCCACGTTGTATTTGAAGATTTTGCATAAAGGTGGGGCGTAATTGACATGATTTTTCATTTTATTCTTTATTTAGGTAATATACACAACGAGTAAATAACCTAAAGGTCGTATCCGCAGTCGTAATCCAAAACTTGGCTATACACCCTTATTATTCTCGTATAAAAATAAAGTTGGCTCATACAGCCTTACATTCATATTGCTAAATTCAGGTCGTATTGTCACTCGTAGACTAAAAATTTTGCATACGCCCCTATTTTTCCGCTTTAAAATTGAAGAGGACTCATACGACCCAACTTTGATTCTCTCTGGGAAACAAGTGTACCTCATACACTGGTCGTTATTTTACCATAGTTGTCTTTTTTGATGAGTTTTACGACCGACATTAATTTATGTAGGTATTCGTGTGCTTTAAGCGATTTTTTGTTTGCCGATCGAAATACGACTCTCCCGCCAGCAGATGCTCTTAGAAACCTGAAATAGTTTTTGATAGTTATCTCTTTCACGTCCACGAATACTGCCGATTATGTGGGAGCAAGAAAGCGCGATAGCACCCAACTTCAATGTCACGCACCGGCCGGCTTTCCACTGTTGGTAAACAAGCGAAGAAGCAACATGGGATTTTATCTGCTAATCACTACTGGTGTATTTGGTGTTTAAATTATGTAAAAATAGAGAAGGACAATAATAATAATAAACTAGATGCCTTAAAATTTTTAACCTTTTATATTTAGATTTTTCACTGTTAATAATACGCCAAAAAACTCGTTAAAATCTGCACTTTTTTATAAAAAAACAAGTCCATACAATTAAATGATATATTTTAATGTGGTACCAATTTACATGCTAGCGTGACAGCATTATATTATATTTTCCAACGCAATCATAAGTTTCAGGGTGTATCAGTCTAATAGTTTTACTGATTACTATAAGGTTGATGTATACACCACACAATTACGTAGGATTGTGGTTTATACGCCCCACAATAACGTAAGACTTTGACTTACACGCCCCCACAAAACAAAAACTCGGTGTTTTTACGTTCGAGTTTTTTAAGGTACATGACGCTTACAAACTGCAACATACCTACTATTCATGCGGCAGTGACCATTATTTTACAAGCTTTTATTTAACTAGCAATGTATGTAAGTATGTTTGTTCGGATGGAATCTTGCAACTCAATTTTGAAGCAAAATCATCTTCAACCGATTGAACTGAAATTTTGGGTTTAAGTATAGTAAACATCCACGGAAAGCAACAAAGAACCAGCCAAGAATGAAAAACATCAAGCACAATTGGAAGAAAAAATGCAACAAATCGGAGGTTTAAATCCTAACAAAATACGAGTATTATTAGCGAACGATACCACTAAGACATCTTTCGATTTAAAGAAAGTGTTAAAAACCCCATATGGAGAAAGTATACTCCTCTATTATTGGCGTAAATATGCAGTTTAACTATAACTTTACATTGTATGAGAGTGGGACACAGGATGTATTTTGCTTTACCAGGGGTGAAAACGACGGTCAGCGAGGTAGTAACGAAATTGCTACTTGCTTATTAATATTTTAATAAGTAAGTAGCAATTTCCTAAAAGAAATAGACAGTAGAGGAGTAAAAAACCTCCCTTTACATATTGCGATTATTGCAGCGGCCAAAATCAAAACAAAACAGTATTAGCAGCACTTTGGTTTTTGAAGACGTCGAATAATTTGGAAGTTATATATACAAATAAGTTTTTTTATTGCCGGGCCATACTTACATGCCGGTGGATTCTGTTCATGCAGTCATAGAAAGAGAACTAAAAAAACTAATAAGTCTTATTACGTCTCTTTCTATGTATGGAGCCCGTCTCAATGGCCTACATATTTCCAGTCCGCCCGGAAGAACCCACGACCCTACCGAGTAGAAGTTCTCAATCGTACAGACTTTCTTGATTTTGAGGTGCTTGCTGAAACATCATTAACACCCTCCTCAGTTTCAAAAAAGCGCGGATATCATAGTTTAAAATAGCCACATTTAAAAAAAAGTATCCTGAACAAATTAGACTTAAATATTTAATGTTTGAAGAAGCAGAGGAAATTCGAGTTATATTGCATCAGGGGATCTGAGAACCAAAAATGTTACAGGAAAAGGGAAAAGACTAGAAAAATCCAAGGGTAAAAAATGCAAGGATAAGGGAAAGTGGAAATCAAAGGCAAATAATACTCAAGATACTGTTGATGACACCAGACAAGATAATCCAGGTCCTATAATAACGCCTGCCTGTAATGTCAGATTGCCCATATCAAAGGCCAAATATAAAGACCTCAAAAGGCTTTGAATGAGTATCTTTGAATTCCTTATGAAGACATGGTTTGTGACTATTTTCTTCATAGCGATTACGAAGAAGCCGAAGAAATGAATGATTAGGGACTTGTCTTCAACTGTTACTTTTAATTGATTATTTTTAACGTTATTGTTAGTAATTTAATAACCAATTCAGTTTTCTATCAAAAATATAAACGCGCTAAATCCCATTTCAATTTTGATCTTTGACCATACCATAACCCATAGTGTAAAGATCTATGTTTTGATTTGCGTACAATATTATAGGCGCACTAATCGAAGGATGAAGATTGTTCTAAAGTATTTTTTTCTTAGTGAAACGAAAAGTCAGAAAATATTTTTTCATGACCTTATTTAGTCTTAATTATTGTGTTGATAATTAAAATGGCAAAATTATTCCAAAGATTTTATTGTAATTAAAGTCAGTTAGAGAAAGGGCGACTACTGGTTATAGTGCCGGTAACTGTTACCCTCTATTAGTATTTACAGAAAAGAAGCACTTCCCCATGGGCGCACTTATCCTTCCTGATAATGATTATGTTGTTTGTATGCAACGTATGATTACTAATGTCATAATCATAATGATTAATAAAGATTCCGAGATGATTTATTATTTAATTTGTTATTTTTTGGTTCCTTCATAGTACCTACGTTGAAAACCTTGTTTATTGAGTTTTCTGGGTTTTCCTTTTCCAATAACATTTTTGTACCTTAGTTATATAGGCGACGATTTGAGATAATGATTGCCAAAGTTTTTAAAAAGGGGATTTTACAAAGATATGTAAAAAATTTTTTAGCCATTCATCAATAATGACGAAGGCATGACGATGATACAAAACTTACAATTGAGAATTGAAATGCATTTTAAAAAATAGCTATTATACCTTTCTGGCAGCTGTAATATACACCCCATTTTTACAAATAAAACGGTTTTCTTGACCTTTACACCTTAACAATTTTACATACACTGCGAATTAGCTAAATACCTTTCTGGCGACTGTAACATACACCCCATTTTGACAAAAAAATCGCTTTTCGTGACCTTTACACCCTAACAATTTTACAGACACTACGAATTTTGGGGTCGTATAAATATATTTTTTTATTTTTTTGGGGCGTATAACGATCCTATTTTCTTTATTTATTGGTTTATCCTAAATATTATAAAACCACTATGTTTATCTTCCAAATCTAAGATTTTGAGCCAAAACTCAACTTTTTAAGTCTTAAAATGAAAAAGTTATGAATTATTTTCCAAATTTTTTTTTGTTTTTTGCTTCTCCTGTAAAGTGGCGTTTTGGCGTTTACGTCCTTTGAGTCTAAAGGTATCGATATTACCAATTAAGAGTCCCCCGCACGCTTAACTGAACTGGATTCTCCATACAAACTTAGTTTCGTTTACCAAACTGTACTGTAAACTCTATTTTTTCTCCATTATAATTTCAGGCAATAGAAACTAATTTCCCACCTAGATATGTCGGATCCCATTATGTATACAATGTTTCGTATTATTTCACCATGGCATTGTGAACTTAATTTTCTCTGTTATCACCATGCTTTAACAAATATTTTACATTATTCTAACGTAACCGTAAGTAAATATTTTTCCTAGCTGTTTTTATACAACTATAAGTAGAATGGTAAGCAGACACTGAAGCCTTTGGCGGCTTACGACTGACACAAAAGCGCGTTGCCTATCCTTTATTGACTTAAAAATTTGTTCTGTGGACAGCAAGAAACAATTATTCGTCATATATTTTATCAAACGTACTTAGTGGAAGCAATTTCACTAAATAATCACTTTAAAATATGTGAAGGACATAGTAAAAATATAAAGTATTATACTTAATATATGCATAAATTAATTAAGCGATATTTCTAGTCAGCAATGTTGTTTTTAAAACTATCGCATACATGAAATGTTCTAGAACAGTACCATAAAACGCATAAACATAAAATGACGAATAACTCGAAGTTATTTTCATGGTTAACCTTTTGAAAACTTTTAATAAACAAAAAACTTTTTGTTTAGACAATTGCAAATCCAATGTAATCCGAGAGACACTAAAATGAACTTTACTTGAATGCTATTTGGGTTATGTTATGACTTTCCGACTCGGGTATTTACTTCCATTTCTTATGTATGTTTGTTCCCCGATAACTCTTAACCGCGTTGGCCGACATTGATGATTCTTTTTTGTTTCAAAGCAGGTACCCCCAAGTTGGTCCCATATAAATTTAGTGAAGGTCTAATGATGGGATCTAGGAAAAATCGAGGGAACTCCTCAAATTTGATAGGCACGCGTATGGCGATTTCGGTATTCTCTGTAGTTAATTGGAGTCGGTTTTATTTGGGTATAAATTATAAATATTATAATAAAAAAATACTAAAACATTGCAATTTACAATTTATTGTGATCTTTTGATGGTTGTCTATCCTTAAAATTGACACCTCGTTATAAATTTTACCATATGGCAAATACCCGATTATAGGTATAACACGCCAAAATCGCCCTTCAATAAATGCCATTTTAGTATTTTTAGGCTCTGAAAAAGAGACTTAATGTTAGACGGTACAGTCACCGCAATTAATATCTGCTAAACCAAAGTCGGTAAAAATATTTAACACGTCCTAACGCCCCTACAAATAGAGTCGTGTCAGATATTTATGCATTCTTTGTAATGGCAGATATTGATGCTGGTGACTGTACATCACGAAGAGGTAACAATAACACTAACCATACTAATACAATTAATGCTAAAGTAACTATGTACCTTACCTTGTAAAGCTTAAACTCCTAAGCCGGATAGCCAAGTTTGTATCCCAAGTTAAGGACAGAATACTTTTTATCCCCGAAATGGTCTCCTAAAGTTTTTGTAGTTTTTATAGACGTACGAAATAAGTAAGTTCCGCGCGAAAGTCGCATGAAACAACTAGTCTATAACTATAAGTGACAAAATTAACTAGACTACGAATTTTAGAAGTAGTCGATTTGGCGGGTAAAGGCACTGTTTAGCGATCATACAGTAAAATTTATATCTATGACAAACACAAGATAACCGAGATATTCCAAAATTAGGGTAAAATTCGCTGTTACGCTTGATTTTCTAAACCAAAAATGTGCTACTACTAAATTAAATTGTTTGCTAGCAATTCGGTCTAATGAGCTCAGTGCCTCCACTTAACAACCAACAAATTCATTCTTATCCTATAAGGTTGTTAGTTGTTAGTGCATCTACTCACACAATGGGCAATTGGGCAAGGTGTTAATGAAAGAGGGAGCGCAGGAACCAAGACGTGTCACAGTCATTTCAATATGTCATTAACGTATTCCGGAATCGGACATACCTGGTCAAGTAACCCTTAACTTGGCAACGTCCCCTGGGTTTCCCACACCCTTTGACCGTCTTTTTGTATTTTTTTCTTGGGCAGTATGAGTATGAGTATTCATCGTCACCGAGGCTTGAATTAGGGACATTCTCTATCTCTTGCCAAGTTAAGGTTAATAAAAAAGATAAAAGTAATATAAACGAAATACGACGAGTAAGTAGTAAACGAATAATTAGTATAAAATTTATAAATTAATTTAAAGGCCTTTTACTTGAAACCTATACCTCTCTTAACGATCATTCTAGATACTGATAAAAAACGAGTAATGAAAAAACTCTTATGTAGGTACATTTTCGGTATCGCAAAGTCACAACTATTACTTCACAAACAATTACTGTAGATACATAATACATTAAAAAAGTGCATATTTATGCATACTCTTATGAAAAAAATAATGCCCCTACCTACTCCTTCTTTTAAGTAACATTTTACTCTTTCTTACCAAACAGTTTATTTACTTTTCTAGAAACAATAGGTAGATAAGTCCTATTTGTAAATGATGAAGCCAGTTCCTTAACACATTAGGTGGTTGCACAAAAAACGTTATTAACTAATAATTTCGACCTGTTTTTTTCACTTTCATTGCGTGTATATAAACTATTACTTAAACTTAATGCATTCAGGATTCCGTGTCAGGTAATGTTGAATATTAGATTGATAAAAATATCCCATTCACCTGTTGTTTATGTATTCATAAATACCTCTATGCATAAATAGAAAATTCGTTTTATGTTTCGAGACTCATTTTGTTCCTGTATTTATTGTTTTGTCTTTATTTTCGTGAACCATGAATATGAAATAGTCAAAACAATAGATGTTTTGTTATAAAGAATAGCTACTGAAAGTATGAATTTTCAGTAAAAGCACCACACAAAACCTCGTTATTATTATAGAAAACAATACACTCCTAAACGAGATGAGACATAATGTATTCTGTGACGCATTTCATCCCAAAAAAGTCTCAGAAACAACCTCCATTGTTTAAGTGCTCACCGTCTCATATTGTATGCAGAGCCATACGACCATTAAGCACACACACGGTCTTGCATACCAACACGCAAGAAAACACTGTTTCTTAAAAAAAATATTTATTACGATACAAATAGTTTAGGTATGCTATCAGCTTAGATCTAAATCACTATGGCGCAATCTCATTACCGTGGGGGATGTCATTATCCTTAATAGTGGCTTCTTCACGTTCAGAGGGGGTCGTGGGTTCCTTTCGGTCGTCTTCAGTCGTGATTGCGGGCGGTGGCGTCGTTTGTTCCCTTTCAGGCTTGTCCTTCAGGTACGGCACTCCAGTCTCCTTAATTGGGACGTCTCGGTCTCCAGTTTCCTTAGCACGGTCAGCGACGTAACTCAATGGTGCGTTGACCGTGAGATAACCATCACTTGATAGCTCTGCAGTCACATCAGCGGCGCTGGAGTTTGACGGCAGGGTATAAGTATGGAAGAACTGGCTAGCAAACACGTCATGGTCGTCATGCTTCGCTTCGTGTGATCCCTGGACGAAAATAAAGTCTCCCTTCGTCTTAACTTTCAGGTCTTCCTTCTTGTAATCCTTAACATTCACGACGATCTGGAATTTGTCATCGTCAGTGATGACTCTGGGTCCGATATCGGCGAAACTGGGGAATAGTTTCCATAGTGGGGCGAAGAGGTTCCCGAACATAGGGAAGCTGAACCACGGGGAGTCATCGAAGTCATCATCGGTGATTGTGGTTACGGGCCGAGGGAACGCCGGTTTGTCGGTAGTGGGTAGGGCGGTTGCTGCGGCAACCAACGCGAAGACCGCTAACAGGCGCGGAGAGAACATTGTAGACGTGCGTACTCTCTGAGTGTGAGGCAATAACTGAAGAGCGCGCGAGCATCAGAGGCTATATAGAGTGGGGGCAGCGGGTGCGTACGCGCCGCCGCGGTTGCCGCTAGAGTAGATGACGCGGATGCGCCGTCAGGTCCCAACTTAACCTCGACCGATGTTTTGCCTCAGAGAGGATGTTTAACTGCCGTGTTTTGAGTACATCATTGTGAATCAAAGCGGTGTCGCATGTCTTTTAGGATTCTCACGACTCTTTTCTATTGAATGCATTATGCAGTCCAGTATGAGAGTGTAAAGACGTATAGTATATGTACGAGTATAATGAAAAAAACTTCACGTGTAAGGTAAAATTCAACCTTACTTAATACTGTCATGCATGATACGATAGGGAAAGCCTAATTAAATTGATCCAAAATATTTCATGATTATAATATGGTCGATTTATTAGAACACGCAAAAATATACACCGTATTTTAGGCACTTGTGTTTCTTAACAGAGGTAGAGCACAGCGGAACCAGATTACGCTCATATTTGGAACAGCCCAACTGAACACCTTACGGTGCCTCGACCCGGCCCGAATGGACGGGTCGGGAGCATGTCCCACAGCAAAAAGTAACTGGCCCTTAAAGAGGCCAACTTTGAAAAAAAAAATAGAACACCTTACGGAAGACCACAACCATAATAACACCACTACTTGCTCCTTAGGTGCATGGTGTTGTGTTCCTGGTGGTGAGTAAGATCGCCAGTGCTTTCAAGGTTACGCTGTGTTGAATGTAAGGGACCTGCATATCTCTAGCTGTCAACACACCAAATCTTCAATTTAATAAAGAATTGGCACCGCGCTTGTGATTCTTCTGGAGTTGCAAGCGTCCGTAGGCTACGGTGTCGGATTAGTATCAGGCAGGCCGTAAGCTTGTTCGTCACCGTATTAGTATAAATTATACGTAATTCATGTCACTCTCAACCAAAAGAGCCCAGAAGGGGCCAGTTTCTTACTGACACCATTAAAAATAGTCCTTATTACCATCAACAATACCATATATAACAAGGTAGAAATATACAACAAGGTAGACTGATAATGGTAAATGTCGCAGGAGTCCGCTGGACGCGGGTGAAGCAGGATCAGTCATTGTGGTACTCTTTGGGGGAGGCCTACGTCTAGCAGTGGACGTCCTAAGGCTGATATGATGATAAACATCAACAATAAGGGTCACTTTGCTTGCGAATGACACATTTTTAGGTGTCTTCTAGCCTAATTTATCGGTTTTATTAAAAGTAGGCCTGTCATGACTATAAACTTACCTACCGGCAAAAACTAATCATAACATGAAATGTGTTCTGATCATAGACGTATATAAGGTAAACACACAGGCTTAGGTACGTCTCATCTATCTACCGTTTATTATTTAACAACTACTCACCTGTGTGACTATGAGGTGAGTCAATAGCTTACATTACAATGAGTTTCAATGGAACAGTCGCGAAAAAAAATGTCGCTTCTGACAGCCACTGTTCATTCTGACCTCGAATTCATTTTAAAAGAGTCTGGGACGTACAAAATGTCCATTTAAATCGGACTACAAACTAAAAAGTTAATAATGGCACCCAATTCTGTCATACTTCACTCCGGATTCCGTTTTGGTCCCAGACGTAACAAACTAAAAAAAATGTCCATATAAATCGGACTACAAACTTAAAAGTTAGTAATTGCAACCAATTCTTTTATATTTCACCCCGGATTCCTTGTTAGTACCAGACGTAACAAACTAGAAAAAACCTTATTAGCCAAACAAAATTTCATATCATGTATGATCTTCCCGCCTTATGGTTGCATTGCATTCCTCAGCTGGGATTTGATATATGTTTTAGTACTAAATTAATGTAACCAATACTAGTAAATCTGGATCGCAGTTGGGAATCATGTCCGCTGCGTTATTAATACGCTATTGAATAATTTAGTGCGGTGCCAGTCAGTAGTCAGTGGTATACGTAATTTCCAGTGGTACGATAATTATATGTAATTGAACTCTCGTTTTTTTTATCCCCCGACGCGCAACGCAAAAAGCTTTCTAGTGGTGGCTCTTAGACATGTTTACTGCCGTTTTTGAGAGATATCACTTTGAAATTTTTCAACTTTTCTAAGTTGGTTAGTTATTTTGTTTTTATATCATGAAATGCAGAGTTTTGGGTTATGTATGGGGTTAATCCCAGACATCTTCATTTTAAAGTTCAATATCTCCAAAACGCGTGAACCGATTTGAATGGTATTTTTTTATTTGAAAGCTGATTTTCCAGTTATGGTTCCTAGATATGATTCATCAATATCCGTTCGCCGTTTATGAACTTTGAAAGGAAAATTTCGGGGGTTTATCAATTTTTCTTAGTTGTCATTATACTCGTGCTTTTATCTTTCGTGATTATTGGGACATCCTACCTACTTCTTTTTACACCGATGATGACTTCCAATTTTAGGCAGAAAAGTAACCAGTCTGCCTTCCAAACTAGTGCCTACGCCAATTCTTGGGATTAGGTAGCGGACCCCAGGTATCATTCAGGATGCAACTGTACTGGGAATAACGCTAGGAGGATGGAGGATGGATGATGACTTCCAATTTTTGGCACAAAAGTAACCAGTCTGCCTAAATCGAATCTTTGCCGACCTTGAGCGTCTTCTAGAGTTCTCGCTGTATTAGCTTATTTTTGTCGATTCGTGAATCAGTCGCAGTCGTAACACTCGCGTTATCGCGATACGTGACTGTCTGGATGCGATACTGCTGACTGGTGCGTTATTATTGTGCGTGGAAACGCAGATGCGGCAAAACAGTTTCGAAGTACAGTCGTCGCCAAGAATATATGTACAGTACTCAGCAACAATATCTGCTATAACAAAGGGCGTATAAATATTTATCTGATACTACTCTATGTACAAAAGTCGACATCACTATGAATAGGCATTTGAAAAGATCAAAAGTCCCCCCAAGGGCCTATACTAATTTTTGGCACTAATTGCACTCGGGATGTTTTTAATTTTATTAAATGTAAATTGTAAATCTTTCTACATAATTTTTCAATTCTATAGGTATACACTGTGTCGTTACTAACAAAAATATGGATTTTAATCTGAAATAAATGTTATTCATTCATTCATTCATTCAAAATCATTACAAGGGATTAAGAGCTTTGAACCCTTCATATGCGAAGCTACTTTTGATGGTGACTGTACGGCCATGTCAAATAATTTAGCCGCCTTTGGTTTGGTAGATAGGTATAGTTAGTAAGTTCAGTCGACATCAAGGATGTATAATAATTTTGTCTTATTACAAATAAAATAAGGTGCAAAGTGATAACATATTTATGACGTCGACCGTACTTAATGTTATGGACGTGCATTTTTATGTATTCTTAATAATGTAAACGCCAACGTGACTAAACGAGTTATTTTAAGAATGTATTTTACGTAGTATTTTTGTATTTTTTTTAGGGTTCCGTAGTAAACAAGGAACTCTTACAGTTTTGCCATGTCCATCCGTCCGTCTGTCGCGGCTTAGTTCAGTAACCGTAACTACTAGAAGCTGTAACTTGGCGTCGGTATATACAAAGCAAACAAATGTGAATCAAACAGACAAAACTCTATAAAAAATCTTGAAAAAACATTGGGAATGTAAAGTGGGTACCTATGCAATTTTTATTTCTTGCAAAACTCATCGTGTGGGCTATTGTTAAATAGTTCATTTAAAAAATAACGTGTTATTTATTTTTAATGTGCTACTTTTTGTTGGAGTCAAGTTTCTCCCCCTTCTGCCAGCTAAACGGTTACTAAATAGGGTCCCGGGTAGGTTTGAATCCCGGTCAGGGCATTATTTGTGTAATTAGCTCGAATATTTGTTCCTGAGTCCAGATGTTTTCTATGTATTTAAGTATGTATTTATCAATATATAAGTCTAATATCCATAGTAAAAGCTTTGCTTAGTTTGGGACTAGTCGATTTGCGTCCCCAATATTTACTTATTTTATTTATTTAAGCTATTTTCTGACTTGGTGGGACGCAACCTTTATAGGTGCTACAGTATTTTCTACTATTCCGACAGCATTCTGATGGCGTCTAGATTTCATAACTTATCGGTATTCTATAAGTATTATATTTGAATCAGAGGATTTTGGATGGATTTGTCGGAAGGGGGCGACCAAGACGAAGGTGTATTGATCAATTTTTTTTCAGTACCAACTAGCTGAGCATGTATGAAGAGATTTATGGATATAATTGAAGCGAAAAAAGTAGATAATTATCTAAACTTAAGCCGTAAACTTGTTTGTCACCGTCGTTGTACAAAAAAATAACGTGTCTGCATTGGGAAATTTACCATATTATTTACTATCAGATTCTCATTTCAAAGCACTGAATACAAATCAAGCCTACATCCTTGATAGCCTTATGATATTCTGCTCAGCAAATAATGCATATTGACTTATCAAACTTCAGATTAGTACGAAACTTATGATTACTATCAGAATTACAATCGAAAAGTTAGGACCCTTGGGGGCCTCGGGGCATGGGCTGTACCGACGGCAAATATTTGGAATTTACAATGCAGGGAACCCATTTGACTAAGCATATCGAATTGAAATCAAATTTGTTTTTTTTCCTCGCCGACGCGTATACATAGAGAAGTGTGAAAGTGAGGGATTGCGACAAATGTAACTTTTATTTGTATCGAATAGGTTTTGATGACTTAAAAAAAATATTCGGCCGCATTTACGAATATTCGTAAACACGAGACGCGCGTTGGAAAAATATTTGTCGACAAACTTACACAAATCGAGCTAGTCCCAAATTTAGCAAAGCTTGTATACGGGTACGTTAGGTGACGTTAAAGGTACATACATATAAATAGGCATAAATACGGCCGTTGGGGCGGAAAGGTTCTCGAGCGGTAACCATGTACTGGAAGGCGCAGCGTGGTGGCCCCCCACAAAGTAGACTGATGGCCTGGTAAAGGTAGTGGGCGTCAGCTGGATGCGGGTGAAAAAGGACCAATAATTGGGGCACTCTTTAGGGAGTTTTGTCCTGCAATGGACGTCCTTCAGCTGAAAGGATCATGATGACTTTAATACATAGGAAACGTTCAAGACTCATAGTTAAGACACTCGTCATTCTCACTACACAAATAAATTCCCTGACGCAGGGTAATCACCTAATATTTCGAACGTACGATAGGTAGATCTTATAATTTTTAGTATGGAAAGTGCATAAGTGGTATTAAGTGCTGCGGGATTCGTACCAAGGGGACGACCTGCTTGATAAGCAAGGTCACTACCAACTAGACTTGGGTCATTTAAAATTGTAGGGTAATTCAAAGCGTTTGACAAGATCATGCAGAGTTCCATGCAAATGCCACCGGCGGGCAGTGTCAGCGCGGGGTGCCTGGGTCGAAGAAATTCGAACCCTCATATGTATACTTAATGACGTATTTTCGAAAGCAGACGCTGCAGTGTATACACGCTTGTGACTCCAAAAGAATCTTAAATGATCGCCAATCTTTTATTGACTTGAGGATCCGTTGTGTTGACTGCAGACTGCAACTAGTTTATTATGTAATGTGTCAAAGTTAAGTAGATGTGGATCCGTTTAAGGCATTTGGTATCGCAAACTGACTGATAAGTAAATATCAAATAAATGGCTCTTTTTTTTGGTTTTGTATGGGGAATTGGCAAATTTTGACGAAGGTCGTCATACAACACAAAAAAAATGAGGCAAAAAATTTACTGTTTACGTACAGAGTGTAGTGCACAGTGTAATCTGACGCGCTCGAGTAAATTCCAAAAATTCCCTCTTCGGCTCCCTTACCACTACATACCTAAAGAGCACCCTCGGTCCCTGAATTCCACCCTAGCCGGTTATCAATACCATTACCCTAGGTAAAGTGTCTAGCCTATGAATGTTGATTTCACTGTGTAATATACAATGAGGTTTGTTTTGTATGCAGTGCTGTTATGCGCATAGAATCGTTGGCTGGCCATTATAAACTGGGTTTTTCCGGCATTTACCATTATCTAGATATGTGAGCTGGCAAACGCTGTTAGTCACGTAACTCATCGTCATAGAGTGTAACTGCTCTCGCAAAAATATATGTGCAAATAGATCTCTGGCTTCAGATCATAAATTCCTACAAAGGGCTGACCATATAGGAATTTGACGCCACGGCATATGCAAACTGGCCAAGCTTGCAAGGCGTAAAATACGAAAAACGGCTAAGTGCGTGTCCGACTACGCACATTGAAGAGTTCTGTACTACTATTATCATTATACTGTAAATTAAAAAAGGTCGCATCTCCACAGGAAACTCACGGCACTTACGTCCTTATGCTAGGGCGATGCAATTTTTCAGTGATAATTTAAAAACTGTTTGACTTATCTTGTTTAAACCAAATTTATTTAATGAATACCGTAAAATGGGGTGAGTAGGGTCAAAACTGAAATTCAAACGTCGATAACATTTTATTTTTACACATGAAAACTGAATAGTGTATATAATAAGTGTTCCGGACGTTCGTATTTTAGTTTTTATTTTATTTTGGGTAGTTCAATCTCATAACTTTGACGATAAAGAGGAAAACCCACCTCACCCCGTAGTGCCTCGTATTTGGGGTGAGAGGGGTTTTCATACAAAGGTGATTTTGGAAGATTGTTGGATTGTTTTTTTTTATTATCCGTATTACTATAGCTCCATTTTAAATTGGAATACATTATTTTTGTAGCCTTAAAATCCCGTCTCACTCCCCTCTCAAACCTTCTCTCCCCATTCATAACCCACCTCTCTCCGCGAAACCTACTCACACCGTTTTACGGTACCACATTTTCTCAAAATTTTAAACTTCAGAGCTTGGAAATTAGAGGAGAGGTGGCACATTTATTTGAGACTTCGACAGCTAATCTACCTCACCATTGGTTGACTTAAAGCTAGACCTTTAAATATATAGATTTATGAATACTCCACACCCAATGTTTTTTTTAATTCCCCGATTATATGTATACAGTTTTGGGATGCGTGAATGCATTTCCGCTGGTGGCCGATCAGAATGGAGGCAAACTGTGTCCAGTCGGGTGAGCGTTTTCAAAATTAGGCGACGCGCAGAACTTGACGCTAAGTGCGACGAGCGTAAGGCCAAACCATTGTACGCATTCCTCAATGGATATCTTGTAGAGAACACTTCCTGGAATTGGGCATTCTAACAGTTCCTTGCTTGTATGTACTCGTGTTGCTTACTGATTTTGTTAAAAATATTATAAAATACGAGAGCTATCGAACAACAAGATTTGCGCCTACAAACGCGAACTAAAAACTTAAGACAAAGTTTCTTCCCGAAACTCAAAAAAGCGCAGCACGGCACAAAATATCAGGCTGTCAAAATTTTTAACAAACTGCCCCTGACCTAAAAAGTATCACAAATTATAAGGTAGTTTGTAGAAAATTAAAAGCATTCTTATTGAGAGGGTGCTTCTACACTATTGAAGAGATTTTTGTGCGCAATACCTAAGTAGTTATAACAATTGAATGACATGACATGTAATTATTTAAATGAAATGTAAAAAAGTATAGTTATTTAATAGTATAGTTTAAGCAATTTTTTATGCATAATTATAAGTAATTTTTATTTTTATATAATTTCAAACACAATGCCTGTATTGTTACTGAATATATAATAAATAAATAAATATAATAAATAAATAAACCACCTGCGATACGATACAACTATGTCAGAGGGGTGCTGACTTTTAGCGAATGTAGCCGCACATTTGCTACAAAAATTGGCTATGTCAGTCACCTTAGAGCGCACCAATAAATGAAAATCAAAATAGTTTATTGTTCACAAGAAGTAATTACAAGATATGTCACGACCTTGTGCCCTGAGCTAGGAAACCCTGTGTTGCAGGAATACGGCTAGAAGAAGATGATGATGAAACGCATTTTCCCAGGATAAAAAAAGGAAACAACGGTAGACCTACGAGTATTATAGATATACGCACTCAAAAATCATATAAGTCTCAGTTTTCAAATCATAGACTCGTGTATTAACCGTTCTCGTCGCCAAGCCAAAACGCATTCTGCGCCTCTTTTCCAGCTTTGTAGTTTACGTCATGTCTTTAGTTTAGAGTATTTTTAAGATTTCAAACAGTCGGACAACCCATAATGCTAAAGATTGTTAAAAGTTGAATAGAAATTGATAATCGACCCGCGTTTTATAGCACCAATTGAGAATGCAACCGGGATCAACGCTAAGGCTATACGTACCTCTACATGTAGCATGTCGCGCCTGTCACAGCGCTACCAACCAGATTGCTGCGGGCTGCAGTAGCACAGCAAACTGCCTATAAATGCAGCCTTAGGCGCCTTCCTGATTTGTCGATGCGGAGGCGGTACGATATGAGAAAACTGTTAGCTGTCAGTGTCAACCGATACAAATCAGGAAATCGCCTTAGATAACAGAAGGAAGAGTTGATACTAAGAGGTTCCATTGTATCATTTTAAGATATGGAATCGTAAAAAAAGACTACATATGACTCCGCAAAAGTGTCCAGACAAAGGTCCCAAACAAATAAATCAAACTTAGCGCGCTACAAATCATGCTTACTGCTGGCTGTCAAAACTTTTTGCAAAGCTAGAGTTATCTAGATATTTCTTTAAACATATACCTACTGAACATGATTTCAGCACTTCAATATGTAGGTACACAGATCAGAGGCACGGCGTCTATAAAACTTGAATTCCGCCGGCTTGTTTATAATAATATCTAATAGTTGAGTCACTTAGTTAGGGTCCTGTAGCTCAAAAGGAAAAAAAAGCAGTACTATTTTTGGATCATTTGTGTGTCTCAGGAGCTCCATGAGCTCATACCGCATTCCCCCTTCTTCCATCGGACATCCAGACGTACGGCTGGCTACTATTCTTACCTGGTCGAAATTCCTCTAATTTGAACCAAGCGCTATGCTTCATCTTTCATAATGCGCACTTCTAAGGTTTGGAATTCTCTGCCGGCGTCTGTATTTCCAAGTTCACATAACCTAGACCTTTTTAAGGCACGAGTGAATAGTCATCTTCTAGGTGAGCTTGCTTCATCGTCGGCCTCATCTTTGCCCCCGGGCTAGATGCTGGCCAAGAGCAATCCCATTTTTAATTTAAAAAAAAAGTCTGTCCGTTTGTTCGTCAGTCTGTCACTGACAATTTGCTCCATAACTACTGGACTGATTGAGGTGGATATTAGTACGCATATGTATGTAAATCAGTGACCCAACGATGGACTTCTAACGTAAACGAATACTGAACATGGGGGTGATGAGTAAACTATAAAATAAAATAAAATATTTTGCAAACTACCGTGTGATGTGACGTATGAAATGAAAGACGAGAGTGAATAGGCACTATCTAGGTACGCATGTAATACCCTCAACCTCATCATCACTTACCATCGGGTGAGATAGTGGTCAAATGCTTACCTATCTTATATATAAAAAATGAATGGACTTGTGAGAATCTAAAATGTTTTCTCTCTAGCTGCGTTCGCACCACTTTTTTTCCGTGATAGTAGAGGAAAGCCTCATTGGATACCCGGAACGGCCCGATCCGTTAGCATGCCCGACTCGACTGGGAATTGGCCCAGTCGCCTACGGACTAAAACCTCCACCCGGTGCATCATTCGCACCACTACGTACACTTCAGCTCGTTTGCAGTGCGCGTGCCGCGGCCGCTTAAGGTGAACCACGTGAGTGCACTTCTGGCCGAAGGATGTCGTGTTTCGGCAGTTACTTCGGAAAACCTACCGAACTTTGCATCGGAGCTGACGACGTTGCGGAGCCACACGTTTATGTCACCTAAGAGCCACATTATTGCGTTGCGTTGCGTCGTCGCAACGGAATTTCATGTGGCACATCATAAAAAGATATATGTAAAGCGACGACGCCAAAACGACGCAACGCAAAGCTACAATGTGTTGCTTAAATTGATATTATGCACGTTAAGCTGTAAGGTATATATATATATATATATATAAGTTATACAAGCCTTTGTTGCCTGATTCAAATAAATAAATAGGTAGATAGATACCTAAATAACCAATGGCGTCGCGTTTTCACCCACGCAATTTAGCCACTTTTTATTTTTTATATGAAAATTGAGGTAGAATTAAATGGAAAAAACATATTTTTTTAAGTAAGTCAGATTATGACACACTTAAAACTGTACCTACTCGTATCTATGGCCCAAATTGGAAGGAAATACACGACTGTTCCTTATTACCGAGACAACTGGTGGTTAGTCATATCGATGACTATGCAACGGAAAAGAAAAATGGAGTCATTTACTGATTCAGGCAATAAAGGGACACGGCAGATTAAATTCCAGAGCAATACTAGAAAGAAAGTGATGAAATAGGTGACCTAATTTCCTTTTCCTTGTGTTACAGAATGCAGCTTATGGGTTTATTATTTTTTATTTGCAACTTTACTTGCAGAAATTGATATATTTGAAGAGTGTTGTTTTTGACAGTGTTTTTAATGTAATATATATACTTGAGGTATTCATGCAGTATGGGGCTATTCAAGAGAGGATTGTATAAATTTTATAGTATCGGCAACGTGCATGTGAGCTCCTGGAGTTGCAGACGTCCATTGGCTGTGGTGACCGTTTACCATCCGGCGAGCCTTACGCTTGGTTGCCACGGACGTGATGGGTTAAATACAGTCAATAATACACGACTGCCTAAAAAAGGATTACTGATAAAAGTGATGAATGTTTTCACTTTCGATTCATATAAATAATCATATGTAGGTATGTGGGTTTTTTTTACTTGGGCGTGTGTCATTGCAATCGCGTTGCCTTTTTTTGTATTTTAATATTGTCGTTTAATAATCTGTTGCGAGTTTGTGTACACAATTATTCAAATGGAAAATGACACCTACTCCATATTTGTACTGTTACACATTATTGGCAAGTACCTAAATTTTAAAGTCTCAGTGGGAAATTCAAAGGTTATTTTGTCTTATCTTCTCTTAAGGTATGATAATTAGTGTGACGTTTCTTTTATTAGCTCACCAACACTGACTCATAACACAACACACAGAGTACGTAATAAATGCGTTATTGTACAGCGTGTCAATGCGCAATCAAGATTTATTGCCAAGCCTTTAAGAGCTGGAAGGACATTCTAATTCACATGTATTCTATTTACTACTATATTGTAGGGTAGGTTTTAAGGCAATAAAGTTTCGAAAGACATTCAGATTTACGTACGAAATATATCATCCAGGAAGTCATAGGTACAATAGCGGAATGGAAAGGTTCGTCACTTTTCAACTTCTATTTTAATGCCTGTTAAGATTGAAAAGCATCTGTGAAAGGATTTTAGGTATCTTTCCCCTTTTTATTACAACCCACTCCTGATCCATGAAAGGAAAAGCTTGCCCACCAGTGAACCGAAAAGATTGATAGGAGCCCGTGTGATGCCGTGTTAGGCTGGAAACAGTGCTCGACGGACGGTCAGCGCTTATGCTTGGTCGGGCGTATCTGTATCGCTGTAGAAAGCCCAGGTCCGCCCACATATGGAATACTGTTCTCGTCTGTGGGCAGGGGCACCACAGTACCAGCTTCTCCCTCTAGACCGCATCCACTGAGCGACTCGAATTATCGGCTGCCGGCGTGTTTCGGATCAGCTTGACTCCTTGGTGCTGCGTAGAAATGTATCCTCACTGTATTTTCTATCGCATGTATTACAGGGAGTGCTCCGAGGCATTGTTCGTTTTTGCCGCTTCTTTCCGCCATCGCCCAACGCGACAACATTTCCATACGCCCTACGACCTTTAAACCTTCAAAAAAAAAAGCGTAATCAAATCTTAAGGGCCGGCAACGCACTTACAATCCCTCTAGTGTTGCGGGTGTCTATGGGCGACGCTACACGCTTACCATCAGGCGATTTGCCTGCTCGTTTGCCTCCTATTTCATAAAAAAAGCATAGTTTGCTTTCAGACTCCCAGTCAGCGCGTATGTGGTCATATTCAAAAACACGCGCAGCAAAACATACGCCCTGAAGTCGGTCGAGCACTGTTAACGGCCTTAAAATATTAGGCGCATAAAATTAGCAAAACCTGGACATAATTCGATAACTGTAATGTTCTTTTTCTATGATTTAGAGTTTAGTTAGTTATACTTAAAATATAAAGAATTAAACATTTTAAGGCTCCGCGTCAATGTTAAAAAACAAAAAACTAAATTTTTAACATATTTGATTTCGGACGTGTGAACGAAATGAATGAAAAAATGATGAAACAATATTCATATCATTATATATGAATATTGTTTCATCATTTTTTCATTCATTTAATCAATTATCTAGAATATTTTTTGTTTAATATAAATAAATAATAAATAAATATTGGGGGACAATCTTACACAAATCGACCTAGTCCCAAACTAAACAAAGATTGTACTATGGGTACTAGACGACGATATACATACTTATATAGATAAATACATAGAAAACATCCAAGACCCAGGAACAAAATCTTGACCGGGATTCGAACCCGGGACCTCTAGATTCGGAGGCACTGTCACTACTAACTAGGCTAAACAGACCGTGAACATTTTATTAGTACTATAAGAAACAATTTAAACAAAAAATATCCATGATAATTGATTAAATTATATTTTTTCTTATCATAATACAGGTACTTTTACAAAGTTATTTATTATGGTTTACTTACGAAATCAAAATGTGTTAAAAATTTAGTTATTTGTTTTTTTAACATTGACGCGGAGCCTTATAATATCCAATTCTTTTTATTTTAACTATAACTAACAATACTTTAAATCATAGAAAAAGAAAATTACAGTTATCGAATTATGTCCAGGTTTCGCTAATTTTATGCGCCTATATCATCAATTAATCATCCCGTTTCTTCACATAGGTTTCACAACAGTCTAGAACAGGCTAGCATCCTATCACTGGAGTATTACATTTTCTCCGTTTTTAAATCTACAATTGCTAAAAGCTAGCAATAAAATTTTATTTCATGTGCTCTGCTTACCATTTTCGGAAATAAAGTACAGTCGTCAAAAAGTACAGTCATATTTGTAGGTTAGGTAGGTGATAGAAAGTTGCAGGAAATATTAAGTATAACTGGAAGAGATCCCTTACAGGGATACTTTCGCCTTAGTACTGATTTTAAAGATAAATATATGTTCGACATTTTAATGCAAATTCAAAATTTGAGGAAGCGAAACAAATTAGCACTTTTACAAATTTGAAAATAGTTAATTCCGGTACTTACCAGATGGCAGTGACAGTATATAACCACATACCTTTAGAGCTTAAGAATATAAAGAAAGAATCGTTTTTCTATAACAAACTAAAGAAGTTCCTGGTTGACAACTCGTTTTACAATATGAAGGAGTATCTTAGTCATAAGGTTTAATTTTGTTAGTGTGTAATTTAAGTCCTAGATAAGTACTTTAAACTATTGCTGTGCCCTAATGAGGTTTATGCTGGAACATTTAACTACTTATAAGATCTTGTAAAACCCATAAAATGCAATAAATAAATGAATATGAATATGAATATGCCCAATAAATGACACCTTCTCGTATTGATCACCTCTATCATTATAACAATAACATTGAAATGTCATGTATGTATTGATCACCTCTATTATTATAACAATAAGATTGAAAATGTCATGTATGTATCGGGTCAGTGTCGAGCACTGGGATATTTGCCTTACTTAACCCTTAAAGTCACTTCGTATAGCAGAGTATACGCAAGAAATATAAAAATAATGTGGGTACTTTAAAAATAGTTACACTCAAATGTTCGTTTAAGAATTGTTCTTTAAGGTAGGCAGAATGTTATTAAAAATACTATGAAGTTTACTTAGTGGCAGATAACGATTTAGTTGCACAAGTTCGGTGACAATGAAGAGACCTCTGCGAAGTTATAAGGTAAATATGTTTTTTTACATGTTAGATCTTTCTAAATCATAAATAGATGGTGTCAATTATTCACATGTGGTAGTAAAGATTACATTTTCATTAAAATACAGTGTTCGATTTATCATCCGTAGTATTTATTACCATTTTTGTAATACTGTATAGTGCACTATACGTTGGCAACTATCTGGCAAACAATGTCCGATTCACTGAGTATAGCATTCTATACACTGCGACTTCTCGAGCAAATTATAGGATCTTTATTTAGTATAGTACAATATACCTTGCCATTCAAGTAATAAAATAAATTGGACTGTATTTTAATGTTATTTTAATATCAGATTTATAGATAAATAAAAAGACGTCATCTTTATTACATCCCTATTGATATTGCTTTTTTGAACAGATTTAATTAACGGTTTATGTGTTATTTCAATTCGTGCCCATAGCGTATGTATAGTGAAAGTCGGTTATTGAAGCTGTGGTTAGTTTACTTTAATAGTGGCGACGTCATTTCTTTTATATTTTATTGTTTCAGTCGTCACTCCACGACCGTACTAGGCGTATTTTAGCGTTAGTACCGGAGTTAGGTGCTCGGTCTAGCGAAAGTGAAGAATCCAGTAGCGATGATGAAGCTCACATTATCGCTGTTCCAGATTCCATTGAGTTTTCATCGTTTTCCAGCTCACCAGCCCCGTCCTTAGATTCTTCTTACGAAAGACTTGATTTATTGGCTGATGACTCTCCAATACCAGAGAATGATGATAATCAAGTTCCTCTGTCACCCATAATTCTCCAAGTCTTTCCTGATTTGGTGCAAAGTGACTACGAAGTGTTACCTTCAATATCATCTGTGCCATCACTTCCTTCTGTGCAACCATGCACAAGCTTACGTACACCATCATGCACATCAGACCCGTTGCCAAGTACACCTGGATCAGCAACCATTCATCGTAAAAATAATGGAACCCCTGCATCTAACACAAGAGCTAATCGGAAGCGAAAATTAGCACCTACTATATCTAAGAATACAAAACGTCGTCGAATCCAAAAACTAAAACTTCGCTTGAATTGGAAGAAAACTAAGTTCGCACACTGTGCTGAAATAGAAAAAAACCATTTCAAAGAACCGATACCTAAAGGTTGGTCGCCGCTCAATTACTTTCACAATTTTTTCCCCTTGGATTTAATTGACGACATAGTTGTCAGTACTAACATATACAGTGTGCACAAAATAGGGAGGAATATCAACGTCACGAAAGAGGATATACTCGACTTTCTTGCAATTAATATTTTGATGGGTATTGTAAAAATGCCTTCCATCAAAGATTACTGGAGTACATCATTTCGATATGGCAAATTAGCGGATATAATGCCACTCAAAAGGTTTCAGCCGATTAAACGTTACATTCATTTCGCTGATACTAACGATTGCGACATAACGGACACGTATCATAAAATAACACCAGTCCTTGACAAAATCAGATCTCGATGCTTGTCCGTGGAAGAAGAGAACACTTTCAGCATAGATGAGATGGTTATTCCATACAAAGGTAAAAAAGCCGGTAGCCGGCGTCAATACAATCCTAATAAACCTCGCAAGTGGGGGTTCAAAAACATTGTCCGTGCTGGAGCATCTGGCATCGTATACGACTTTATGATTTATGCTGGCGATGATACTTACAGAAATATTTGTTTCAGTAGTGAAGAAGAAAATTTGGGCGTGGGTGCCAAAATGGTTCATGCCCTGTGCAAAAGTATAAACAATCGTGCGTGTGTTGTATACTTTGATAATTATTTTACCTCGCTTGAGCTCGTTTATCTTTTGCGAGAAAACTACGGCATTTTTAGTCTCGGAACTGTCCGACAAAATAGATTGCAAGATGCTAACAATTTTTTGACATCAGACAAGGCGCTGAAAAAAAAGGGACGAGGTTCATCATGCCAAGTAGTATGCAATGACAACAAACTTGCCATTGTGAAATGGTTCGACAACAAAGCCGTCACGTTAGTCAGTTCATACGTAGATTCTTATCCGATGCGAAAAATTAAGAGGTATAACAAACAAGCCAAGTCGCGAATTGACATTGAGTGTCCACAAGTCGTCCTCCATTACAACCGACACATGGGAGGCGTAGACCTCGCAGATATGCTTATAGCATTGTATCGTACCGGAATGAAATCTCAGCGTTGGTATATGAACATCTTCTCCCAAACGATTGATATTTGTATCAATAACGCGTGGCTTTTAAGACGACGTCACTACGAACTGGCGAAAAAAATAAAAAAAATGATCGACTCAAAAGTTTTCGCTATGAAGTCTTAGCTGGATTATTAAAGGAAAACCGGATTACAAAAGAAAATGATTTTGGAATGATGACTGAAAAGCAAAAAATTCAAAAACCAAAGGCTGAGAGGCCTAGTGATAGTATAAGGTATGATAAAGTTGATCACTGGCCACAGCACACTGCATACGGAAGATGTAAATTTTGCAAACATGGCCAAGCCCGTACCAAATGCACTAAATGTCAAGTGCACTTGTGCTATGTAAAAGCAAGAAACTGCTCGCCGCTTATCATCAGAGTTTGTAGAAAGTGTATCATTGCATATTATACCATACAGAGGTTCAAAGTTGATTTTTGTTAAGTCGTTGGCAGTGTATAGTATTTTATACATATAATATCTCGTTATGTACAAGATATAGTTTTTTTTTCAATTTTTTTACATGCTTACAAACTATAAATAAACTAATAATCACAAAAAAAAATCGTATTTTATTTTAAAAAAATCTTGCGACTCTAAGGGTTAAAACACCAACCCCATATTGCCGAAGTAAATCCAAAAATATTTTAATCTCTCCACTCACTAAGGCGCTTACAGAATTTTCTTCCTCTGCACACCAAGCAGACTCTTGCCCAGTCTCTTCTTCTTCCACTTCTGGACTATGGGGACATTGCGTTCCTTGACCTCAATAAAGAGCTGTTTGACAAGCTTGAGCGCTTACAAAATGTTGTATCAGGTATTTAGGGTCTCCACAAATATGACCACATCTCTAACTTCCGATCTCAACTTCAGTGGTTGCCGATCCGCCGGCGCAGAGATGTGCATATTCTGTCGTTGCTTTTCAACATACTTTTTAATCCTGACGCTCCTTCGTATCTTACTATGTGAGATTTAGATATATAGCTGATGGCAGTGGTCACCGTCTGAGGTCTAGCGCCAACCTTACTCCTTCTCTGCCGTCAAATAAGACGCGAACGTACTCTAAATCTTTCACGGTGGGCGTTGTGAAGCTGTTGAACGCTTTACCTCCGTCAATAAGACAGTCCCAGTCTGTCGCGTCACTCAAGAAAAATTTGAAGAAATTATGGCTCTCCAACGACCTGTGATTTGGTTGAGTATTATAATTATTTATATATTGTAATTTTGAATATAATTATTATGTATTTATTATAGGTAAATGTATTTTTTTTATTCATTAAATAATATGTAGTATTTATTTAGTTGTGGTTTTGCTACAAATTATATTCACTCATTAAAACGTTGTTGTACACGGTGTAAGTTTGTCTGTCTCATTTTATTAAAAATCTCCTCTCAATCCCTCAAAGGTTAGCTGGAAGAGATCCCCCATAGGGATAAGTTCGCCTTTGTACTCTGATCCTGTGTGACACGTATATGTTTCAAACTGGTATTGTGTAGAATAAAGTGCTTACATACATACATACATAAAACCTTTTCAAATTGGGTACTGCCACATGGTAATAGCATAGTGTTACTATACGGATAGTAAGCCATAAAAACATCGCAATGATTTGCAAATTATTAAAATGTGACAAAAACATAAAGAAATATCAAAACAAAACTCGAAATTGTACGATTTTCTTACTATCCGCCTATTTACTATGTAAATTAAAAGATGCCAAAAGAATCCTTATGAAAAACATTTAAAAATTGTTTGGCACTATGTAGGTCCCTAATATTTCACGAACATAAATAGCATCTACCTACTTATTTTTCCATACAACGGTGGATTCGAATTTTATAATGTGACGTAACAGTATAATTATTTGTAGGAGCCATTTGCAAGGCCGCTGGTGGCGAACTAAGTTTTTTCCGAATTTGTGCCTTTGTTGTGCTGTAATTGTAGTTGGTCCCATGCAGATTTGTTATCCTCTCTGAAAACTGGTTTGAAATGGCACCATAAAAAATAGTCAAGTAGCCAATTAGGAAACTCCAGTTGGTTCAATACAAACTGTATCAAAGTTAACTGACTTCATGGAATTCCTTGCCAATGAAGTCACGATCCAGCTAGTATTTTTATAGGTAACTACTTAGGTATAATCTTTTCCTTGAATTTCCAAGTACGTGCTTTTGACCACGTTTTTATATCGTGATTTTATACAACATGACTCCGAGCAAAACGCATATGTAAATTACCTCTATAATACTGAGGCAACGCAACGGTCTAGGTAGGCAAAAATATACAGCTATCGAAGTAATGATGCAAATAGCTGTTACATTTCTAGGTATTCCTTTATTATCCTTTAGGTTTTAATATTCGAATATTAAAACAAAATGCAATAATATCAGTGAGACTAATTTTATTAAAACTCATAAAGGATGGTCTTCATTGAGATAGTCCTAGCGAAAAGCAGCAAGAAAATATATTTCAAGTAATTTACCTGCAACGTGATTCACGATCCGTTCTGACATTAACTCATTATAGTGACTACTAGCCTTATTTGACCCCAAAATTCGTACCAAATACGTGTGATAGGAGGTGAGAATTACACTGGTATGTTGGAGCAAGTTGTTGTGAACCAGCTATAGTGTCAACGATGATATTTTATTAAAATTCTCTTCACACGCAAATGTATTTATCCCAGTAATAAATCCACTCATTTACCATCAGAATACCCAATCCTCGACTCACTGAATATCAAATTTTATATTTTAATTTAAAAGCGGCCAAGTGCATGACAATCCACGCGCAGTGTAGGGTTCCGTTGCCCAGTCGTTACATTATGCAGGGTTGCGGACTTAAAATTTGACAAATATTTACTGTGTGCTGCACAATAACAAAAATATTTTAAGTAATCAGCGGAAATTGTCCAAAGTTTGCTTTACCGCGTAAATACATTTCTTAAGTTCAGCTTTAGTTACTACTATACCATGATTTTTTTCACACACCATGTAGCAACCGTTTAGCTGGCAAGTGGGGAAAATACTTGACCGTAGCAATTAGCTTAATATCGCGCAAACAGATTCCTGGATCCAAAATGGTTGTAGAAACCCCACAATAGCAAAGCAAGCTATACAACGATGAAGGCTGATAAAAAATTATTTTACCATTTCGTCGGCGTGGTTTACTAATATTCCCATACCAAATTACAGTTTTTTTGTAGTTACGATTCCTAAGCGAAGGTGCGGACGGACATAATGACACGACGAAATTATAAGTTTCTAGTGATTTACATACTTATGTTCACATGTCAAATTACAGATTTCTAGTTGCACAGAATAGTATTACATACTAGGTTACGGCTTCTAAGCCAAGCTGCAAACGGCCGGACGGACAGACAGATAGATATAGCGAAATCATTAATTTCTGCTTTACTACACAACCCTAAAAACCAACAATTTTCCCTCTCACCAGTCATGACTTTCGATGGAGAAATGCCTTGTGTGTTAACGAATTTCGTGGACTTACGACCTTTGTCGTTCCACTGTTTGTATCGGGCAGGTATTATTTATTTCACACGCTCCTTTGTTTTTTGTCACCCTTTGAATCATGGGTGTGCGAGAATAAATGAGGATATAGCGGGTAACGCGTTTTACGCGAAATGGCTTTGTATATAATTTACAACTGTTAAGGATGGTACACACCAACCGCTCAGTCCAGGAAGATCTACGGGAGACCGCCGTGGACCGTTTTTAGAGCCCACCTATCGTGAAAGGCGACTATAGAAAGACATGGTGTTTTATATGACGGAACGCTGTGGCATTTGCTTAAGGTGACTTCCTGATTGGTCGGTATGGTGGCGGTACGATATGAGAAAACCGTCGGCTATTTGTTTCAACTGTCAATTAAGTCATTATTGCTTTTTTCTACGCTCCTAATACTTGAAATAAGTGCTTAATGTAATAAAAATCGCTTAGTATACCACACTGGCTTTTACCCATGTGTATCGTCCCTTAGACGACGTGAGATTCCACTGGCTTATCATGGACCTAATTACACTCTCGGTGAATTCGCTTTTTATTAAGCGGTACTATAATATTCATGTCATATAAACATTCTGGTGCTAATTTTCCTGTTTTTGTAGTAAAGGAAATGGAAGCTAGTTATACTATATTGTTTAACGAGGAGCGTAAGCGGAAAACCGAAGGCGAAGGGCTTTTGATAACTCGAGTTAGCAATTTTCTTACGTCCGAGTTAATCACAATGTTTTCATCTCATTTGTGAGGAAATAAATAACTCCAGCCTTCACCTCCAGTATCAGGGCATAATCAGGGCATAATCACAGCTTCAATATTTCAACCAAACATAAAGCAGTATTCTTGCGGCGCGGGGCCTACTAGATTTGTCAGAGTCAATATTTCAATCAATCACAGAGCAGCATTCTGGTGGAGCGTAGCTAACTAGATTTTTAAAGCAAACCGATCACACAGCTCACATAACGCCCTAGGGAGTTATGGAAATCCATAACTCCCGTGGGAGGTAAATCAGCTATAACTGCTCTATACGTCTGCGACTCTGCGTACAATAAGACCAACGAGCAAGTGTGATGAAAATATTTTACTCAGGACAATTCACATTATTTAAATATTTTGCTCGACCTTACACTTCACCTGTTTTTATTGGGACACTGTAAAATGTCATTTGTCAATTTTTGACAGTTTCCATATAAATAGGGGTGAGGTGTGAGGTGAGGACGAGTCGGTTTGTGAATTACACCTCTGGAAAAAGGCCCACCTCAAGGATCTCCATTGCTAAACAGATCTATGTATAATACAGAGATCACAATTTAGCACAAGGTGTCCTTAACTTCTATGATTACAAGCTACAGTGTTGTTGTTATTCGGTCTGTATAAAACCCAAATTACGGTAATTTCAATTTCAGAATATATTATGTATACCTTTTCATTATTCAAGTCTCATACATGTTATAGCGTGAAAGGTATTTTTAGGAATTCCTTGAAAAGTACGCAGCTGACGGCCACATGCAAACTCGGTTTACCAGGTATATTGAAAAAGTTTCTACGTAATTTGTTCCCTAATACCTAAACTGAAGCACAACCATGGATGTAAATATTAATAACTTCATACACGAAGGATTTTTGTAGCGCAACAGCTATTGATTCGAATTTGTTGAAGTAAATTGACGTCTCAACGTTGGTGAAGCAAAGCAATTATTAAGATTTTCAAGGAATTCTCCGATACAAGTAGCTGGTTCCCATGAGCATCTCAACCAGTGAAAGATATATACATTATTCAAAATGAACATGGCTGGTTAGCTTGACTCACAGAAAAAGACGAGTAGGCCATTTGTACCAATGATAGCCGAATATCTTGGAGTATTGATTGTATTTCCGTATTTCCACCAAAGATATCGAAGCTCTGATTATTATAACTGAAATAATATGATTTCTTAAAACCATCTACTTAAATTTAAAAAGATTTACTCGAATCCCTTTAAGTTACACATCTATACGCAGTACGCGTCTAGTGAACCGATATTATGAGTATGATGGAGTTTGTCTACTACTTATTTGTTTACCAAAGTAGTCTTAGGCGGACTGAGTAAAGTTTTCTAGGTTATGTTGGTAAACATGAAAGTCATGTTGATATTTTAACGTCGGCTTTTATGTATGTATGTAAATACTTTATTGTACACATAACACCGGTAAAAATACAGACAAATTCAGTTATACTGGTACAAAGGCGAACTTATCCCTATAAGGGATCTCTTCCAGTTAACCTTTGAGCAATTGAGTGGAACACAGGAACCAAAAGATAGACAAACTAACACGTGTACAAATAGCTACGTAATTAGTATAGCTATTGCCTATATACTAAAAACTAAATCCCACTATTAATATTATAAATGCGAAAGTTTAGATGTTTGGATGTTTGGATGTTTGGATGTTTGTTGCTCAATCACGCAAAAACGGCTGAACAGATCAAAATGATTTTTTGTATACTAACAGTATGTAATCTGGATTCACTTATAGTATACTTTTTGTCCCGATAATCACCCTCAAAGGGATGAAATCGGGGGTGCAAATATGGTCTATGAAACGGGGTGATTTAAATCCTCATAAGCCATTATAAGCTTTAAGTTTCAGCCAATTGGGAGTATAACGGCGTGTCAATAATTTTAACGTAAGCGATAGCAGAATTTGACGTATTGTAAACAAGCTGACTTTTCGATATGTCAAAGCCGAAATATCATAATTCCTTCTGATTGATGACGTTATTTTTGAGCATAACCTTTTAGCAATTAGGTCTATTATTGCGTGTAAATCAAAATAAATTTGCGATACTTTGGAATTGTTTGTTTTCATATGCTTAAATACAAAAACAGCTGCTTCAATGCAGTCTTTGTATCGTCAGTGTACAATTTAATTTTGTCGTGTATTATTGTTTACGTAATTGGTGACCCTTCACACTATAATAACTGTTTGATATAAGAGATCACTTGGGCTGGGCAGCTCAATCGTCAACATTGACGGTTGAAGCACCTTAGATCTATGCACAAATTACAATCTATATACTGAGATAGAGATACCAGTGAAATACTCCACATAGATCGTAGCGCCGTTGTGTATTTAGTAAGAACTAACCGCACAACCGCTGCATCCCAGTCACTTCAATATGCAAGTGCGATAGAGATAGCACCCAGTGACATCTGGTACAAACAAGTTAAACTAAAATTTCCATAGAAAAATTCGTACTTCGAGTTGAAAGGCCCCTGGATTTATGCTTATCCGTATACATATAATACAGCTGTAGAAGGTCGAAAATCTGTACATTGAAGATATTGGCTAAATCAATGGAGCGATTGGAGGGCCCTTAGCATCGAAACAGAACACATTTCAACAGTTTTAATAATTCGTGTGTGTTTGTCTATCGGTTTATATGTCTAGGCATTGTGACTCTCGGCCTTCAGCCTCACGTGCATTGGCGCTCTGCTTCGGGCCTTCGGCCCTCAGCCTTACACTTTACTCTGTGTGAATGATCGGCATCAGGAGCCCGCTCTGTGTGAATGATCTGCCTTTGGACTCGCATGCCTTGCCCCTCTGCATCAGTCCTTCGGCCCTACATAAGGAGCCCGCTCTGTTGGGATTCTCGGCCTTCGGCCTTGCGTGAATTGCCACTCTGCTTCAGGCCTTCGGCCCTACATGCGTGCCACACGGCTCCGAGCCTTCAGCCCTCATTCTTATATAAGGAGCCCGGTCTATTTGAATGCTCGGCCTTCGGCCTCGCATGCATTGCCACTCTGTTTCGGCCCGTTAGTCATCAACTTTACATAAAGAATCCAGTCTGTTGAGAAACTCGGCCTTCGGCCTCGCGTTTCTCGCCTCCCTGCTTCAGGCCTTGGGCCCTCAACCTTACATAAGAAGCCCGTTTTGTGTGAATACTCGGCCTTTCGCCTTGCATGTTTTGCCTCTCTGCTTACGGCCTTCGGCCATCATGCTTACATGAAGAACCCGCTCTGTTGGGACGTTTTACGGAAGAACTGCGTAGCGAGACTTTTATCATTGTACATGCAATATTTTACGGGCCTCATTCGTCTAGAATCGGTACATTTGATATAACTAAGCTTAATCATTCGTTTTGAAAGCACGAGCACGTAGCACCAACTCCCGTTACAAACGGACACTTTTACTTGAAGTTGTCAGACGATTATATACCTAGGACAGACTGTCCAGTTAGGTCCAAGGTACCCAGTTAGTGAAGGGCCAACTTCGAGAAAGGGGTAAATCGTCAAATCCGACTCAGCTGGGCAGCGTTCGAGAAGCTACGGCACATCTTTTCGTCCAATATTCCGCAGTGTCTCAAGACAAGGCTCTTTGATCAGTGTGTGTTGCCAGTGACGACATATGGCACTGAAACGTGGTCGCTTACTATGGACCTCATAAGAAGGTTCAAAGTCACCCAAAGAACAATAGAGAGGGCTATGCTGGGAGTATCTCTGCGTGATCGCATCAGAAGTGAGGCCATCCGCAGTAGAACCAAAGTAACCAACATAGCCCACCGAACCGCTACACTTAAGTGGCAGTGGGCGGGGTATATAGCACATAGAACCGTTGGCCGTTGGGGAGGAAAGGTTTTCGAGTGGCGAGTAGGTACCAGAAGGCGCAGCGTGGGTAGGCCCCCCCACAAGGTAGACTAATGACCTGGTGAAGGTCGCAGGTGTCCGCTGGATGGGGATGGCAAAGGAACGGTCATTGTGTCACTCT
Source organism: Notocelia uddmanniana (assembly GCA_905163555.1). Lineage (NCBI taxonomy): Eukaryota > Metazoa > Arthropoda > Insecta > Lepidoptera > Tortricidae > Notocelia > Notocelia uddmanniana. Next base: position 7,198,386 of record LR991057.1, read on the forward strand.
TTGGGGGAGGCTTATGTCCAGCAGTGGACGTCTTTCGGCTGATATGATGATGATTCGTTTTGAAAAAACGATTACTATTAAAATTTTCCGAGCGCGGTAAAGAACATTTCATATTCAATGTAATCATTTCTTAAGGGATGTAAAGAAGGGTGAAAGATGTATGGGAAAACAAATAATTCTAAAGCAAGAATGAGTTCTACGCAGACGAAGTCGCGGGCAAAAGCTAGTAATACTATAAAAACTAGAACATATACTGACTAATAACAGAAATAATTCATAAATACATACATATAATATTATACATAATAAGAATGCCTACGTATACACCGTGACCGTTAATAACCCGAAAGATTTAAGCTAACGATACTAGAGCCTAATTAGAGTATATAAAGTTATGTAACATATAGTCCAAAAACTCATAATTAAGGAGATATTAATTATTAACAACAAATCAAAAGTTAAAAAATCTCCTGTGTAACTCACCTTAAGGGCGTGAGCATGACGTAGCCACCTATTTCTTTTACACGTAGATACACTAACTGTATGGTTGTTAGCCAGTTTCATAAAGAAGTTTGGTATCTATCTACAAAAAGTTTTTAGTACCGAAAATATTTTCATCACGAGATAAAAGGATGCAACTAAAATACAGTGTAGTGTATTAAGCCGAATAATTATAATATCTTATCTTACACACTTCAATCTTAAGTAGCTTTTATGTTATCACTGAGAATAGAGATGTTTGTTCTGTTCTAAGTCGCGAGAGTGGTTCTTCTTATAACTGGCTAGTTTGAAATTGATTGTCACTAAAATGACACATTACAAATGAAGTGAAGTGTCATGCTCGCTCTCTGTTCTTCAACTTGAGGTTCCCACCTAAAGGCTTGTTCACAAAGAAGCGGGCAATTAATCAGATTTAATTCGTACTGAAATAGTAATTTAATTAAGACACATAATTAGACCCATGTTGATATAACATTATTTACTCGTACAGTCGTCAAAAATATGTGGTTTAAATCTTTCGGATTATTAACGGTCACGGTGTATAATATATACATATATAGCACACATTATATATATACATATATATACAGTATCCGATTAAATCACAAGTCATTGGAGAGCCACAACTTTTTCAACTTATCCTTGAATGATGCCACAGACTGAGACTGTCTAAACGACAACGGTAATCCGTTCCACAGCTTGACAGCACGTACCGTAAAAGATCTCGAATAAGTGCGCGTCTTATTAGACGGTATTGCGAGGCAGGGTGAGGTTAGCACTCGACCTTAAGCGGTGACCGCTGCCGTCAGCCATATATGTGAATCTTTCAGTCAAGTAAGGAGGGAAAGCAGGATGGTAGAGTACGTTAAAAAGTAAGGACAGGATGTGCACATCCCTGCGCCGACGGATCGCTAGCCAACCGAGCTGAGAACGGAATTCGGATATGTGGACGTACTTTCGCAGGCCAAATATATATCTAATACAGACATTTTGTAGTCGCTCAAGCTTACTAAGCAGTTCCTCTTTGACATCTAGGAAAGCAATGTCACCATAATCCAAAAGAGGAAGCAAGAGTGATCTTTTAATGGTCGTTTTCTCTATTAATGCCTACGTATTTAGAAAGCCGTACTGGGTCATCACGGGGACTACTACTGCCCAGTACCTCTGATCAATGATAGGAGGCGTGTGCCCAGTAGTGGGATGATGATGATGATGATGATGACCCTGAGCTGACAACATTTTTTTTTTCTACAAAGGTAAGCAGGCATTACTTGTAGCTTAGGCAAAACTTGACTCTGGGTACCTCCGTGATGTCTAAATACACGATCGCGCTAGAAACGAAAGAGCACGGGCTATGCTGCGGGCGCTTGTTGTCGATTTGCAGTCAACCATCGGGTTTGTTGGACAGAACACCTTCTGTACGTCATTAGTATTCAGTATTCTGTATTATATCTTATTTAATTCTGTGGCATCAACGCTTTGAAAGTTATCGCTTTACTCATGACTCGTTTCACGGCGGCACGGCGATATTTCGGGCGACTATTAAAACACCATAGTTGCCTACAATGTCGCCAGCATGTAAACCATTTGCTTATAGTTTCATAGCTTAAATTCCGACTACGTTTATTTTTAATCGCCACCAAAGTACAACAAAATGAATTGACAACTAATATTGACAGCACTTAATGTTCTGTTTACTACGACTATTGAAATGTGCGGTAATTCATCATCATCATCATCATCATGTGAGCCGAAAGACGTCCACTGCTGGACATAGGCCTCCCCCAAAGACTTCCACAATGACCGGTCCTGCGCCACCCGCATCCAGCGGACACCCGCGACCTTCACCAGGTCATCGGTCCACCGTGTGGGGGGCCTGCCCACGCTACGCCTTCCGGTACGTGGTCGCCACTCGAGAACCTTTCCGCCCCAACGGCCATCGGTTCTACGTGCTATATGCCCCGCCCACTGCCACTTAAGTTTAGCAATTCGGAGGGCTATATCGGTCACTTTGGTTCTGCTGCGGATGGCCTCATTCCTGATGCGATCACGCAGAGAAACTCCTAACATAGCTCTCTCCATTGCTCTTTGGGTGACTTTGAGCCTTCTTATTAGGCCCATAGTAAGCGACCACGTTTCAGTACCATATGTCATCACTGGCAACACACACTGGTCAAAGACTTTCGTCTTGAGACACTGCGGAATATTGGACGAAAAGATGTGCCGTAGCTTCCCGAACGCTGCCCAGCCGAGTCGGATTCGACGATTAGCCTCTTTCTCGAAGTTGGACCTACCTAACTGGACAGTCTGTCCTAGGTATATGTAATCGTCTACAACTTCGAGCGTAAAGTGTCCGATTGTTACGGGAGTTGGTGCGACATGGGCAGTTGTTGTAATTCATAGGTTTAGTAAAAATGTCTTTAAGAGTTTCGTCTCTGGATTGGGATGTGAGTATGTATATACAGCAACAGCAACATAAATAGCTAAGCACTATAACAAGTTTACAATTATCTACACAAATATATTTATTTATCTTGACATTCGAGTCTGTGTCTAGGTAGCTCATTTTGAAGCGTAGCTATTTCTGCTGCTGACTGTACGTGTGACAGGCAATGCCTACAGCTACAGCGGCGCAAGACGCAAACTGTCAGGCAGTATCTACAGGAAGCCCCCCTTGAGAGGCCTTGTTTATGTCTTTGTATATGTCTAGAGGCGCTCGTCTCATAATGTCTGCGGCCTACTAGCCGGTGGGCCGCCTGCTGGGACGTACGCGGTTGAATGCCAAGAGCAATCCTGATGCGGCGCCCCAATACAAGGCGGAGCCGGACTTCGTTGGTGATTTTAACAGGAAGGTGTGGCCAAATTCTGCGCCATAAAGATGTGCTGAAGCGCCTAATGTAAAAATATGATAATTGAACCATCGCGCTGGGAGTTTTTGGCTCAAAATGGAGGCCACAGTGAAGGTTAATGTGTAAGCCTGCGAAGAATGAAGGCGAAGAACTCGTCGCTAAGCGCGGAGAATTGGAGGCATGACCACCTGCGGCCATTTACTACAATTATATCGGAGGGGTGCTGTGGGGAGTGTGCACGGACATTCACTGCGAAGATAGGCAATGTCAGTCACTTGATAACTCATAAGCGACGCTCTCACTACCCAGTTTCTTCTTCTTTCCAGTTGCCGTGGCCAAAATCAGCCAGGATGATGATGAATAATGATGACACGCTGTGCGACACGACTTGCGCTTCGTGACGTGACGTCATGTCGTCATAGCGTATCTCGAGTAGCCGCCGTCTGTCATAGCCCCTGACGCGCAAATCGCGCAGCATGACGCTTGTGCAAACGTGGCCTTATATGAATGTCCGCAGACATAAAAATGCCTCAGTGTTAGTCATGAATCTCGGATAATGAATAACTAATGTGGCATTCATAACTGCGATTAAGTTAAATGACTTTCTTATCGTGTTAGGTTTTTCCATGGAATGAAAACATTATCAATGTAGTCTATTTTCTTTTTAGGGTTCAGTATCAAAAACGGAGAAGAGGAACCCCTATTGCGCGACATCGCGGCTGTTCGTCTGTCACAACTATACATAGTTTTAGATACATACATGTACGTGGACTCAAATATATACGTGGCTTTAAGTTAAAATTGCTCGCACTGCCCTTTTCTACAGAACGAATATGCTGTCAACATAAACACAAACAGTCACTAAATATACAGTATATAAAATGTACCAACAAAAAAAAGATAACAGATCTGGAGGTTCAATACCTACCTAACCTATTTAAAAAAGTTAATTAGTTGTAAATAACTTGTAAATAACCCAGTTATTGAATATTGAAAAAAGATCATGTTTTTTTTTTCTTACAACATTCATCATTCACGGCGGCACGCCGCACGCCGCACGCCGCACGCCGCGGGTTGGCGATACTGCGATCGCCAACCCGCATGCGAAGCGTGGTGATTATGGCATATACCCCTCGTGAATTTGGGGGAGGCCCATGTCCAGCAGTGGACGTCCTTTGGCTGATATGGTGGTGGTGGTGGATTCATCATTCCCCGAACCTCTCATAGTTGGAGGTCATTCAAATTATTGGCATGTAATTGTGTTGTGGTATCATATGAAATGTATTATCCCATACATTCAAAATCGTTTATTGTAGTGGTTAAGTTTTCATGCAATTAAATTCCCATTGTATACTGAAGAACGATACGAAAAACCCTCCATTTTATTTAACCATAAGAGTAATATTATAGCAATTACTGTGACAATTAAAAGTCAATTTTATGAAAGGTTGTATAATTGAGTCTTTATTTCCACAGTTGTTGTTAGTGTTTATCGTTTTATTATGCCCTCTGTAGCACTTAAGTTACTTTATAGCCTATTTCCCTTGTTATACTAAATGGTATGCTAAATATAGGCTTTCTTTCTTAGTAAACAAACCTAGACTTCTTTTAGTGTAATGTTAGTGAATTGAATGTATATAGGTATAAGTTACATAGTTCAACATGTTCTACGCATTAAAAATATTTTTCATCATTTTTAGGGTTCCATCCCAAACAGTAAAAACGGGACCCCTATTACTAAGACTTCGCTGTCTGTCCGTCCGTCTGTCCGTCCGTATGTCTGTCACCAGGCTGTATCTCAAGAACCGCGATAGTTAGACAGTTGAAATTTTCACAGATGATGTATTTCTGTTGCCACTATAACAACAAATAGTAAAAACCGGCCAAGTGCGAGTCGGACTCTTTGCAGTTTTTACAGATAATGGTACCTACGGAACCCTTCGTGCGTGAGCCCGACTCGCACCTGGCCAGTTTTTGTAATCATAATAGGTATTATACAATGTTTCAACGTGTCAGTTTCTCCGCCTATAGTATTATGCTGACGTCACATGTCATCACAAATACACTGGAGTTCAGTTCAGTTAATATTGATTTTACAATGCAACCATACTTTACACCGATTCTGATAGGTATTATTGAAATGCATTGAAACGGAAACGTTGAAACTGTATTGAAAAACATTTTCCATTTTACGTTTCTCGACGCCTCGGTTCTCGTCTTGCTTTTAACACAATTTTACTGATCCTTACTTCAGCTACCTCGTATTTACATATAACTATCGCATTTTTCAAAAACACTCCTATTCTTTACTGAATAAAGTTTAGATTTGTAACAAGTATGTAAAGCAGAGATCATAATTTAAGTTGCATTTTCTACGTGCAATTTCATAGCGCCTTGCTTTTGTTGGTGAGATCTGACGTTCGTGCATTTGTATGAATTTCTGTCCGGCGTTTTTATTTTCAATGCAAAATGGGTTTAATGGTGCTCTCATAATGGCTGTAATAGGTGGGCCCTGTAACAGGAGCAAATATTTAAAAAGGACGCTTCTTTGGATCATCCGCTGTAACTCCCTGTGTCCCAATATTTTTTTTTCTATTTAGAGAAATTGGCCAGGCATTTTTCGGTGATGCATCGCAAGGAGAAAACTTGATCCACACACCCCATCCCCTTTCTGAACCCTGCTTGCACATCCCACATTTTCTCCTCAGTCTCTTTCACAACTCTTTCTATCAGTATCTTCGCATACACTTTCCCAACTACACTGAGAAGACTGATTCCACGATAATTTCTGCAATCCTGCCGCGAACCCTTTCCCTTGTAAATTGGAACGATAACAGCTTTTGTCCAATCGTCCGGCACCTTGCCGTGTTTCCAACACAAGTTAAAGAGTCGATGCAGCATGGTTGCAGAAACTCCGTCACCGCTCCGAATCATCTCAGTAGTTACCCTATCATATCCCGCAGCCTTACCCAGTTTCATACTTTTCAACGCATCCACAATTTCTGTCGTACTTATCTCACTTTCACTACTATTAGGGTCGGGAGTAACCTCAGAGTGCTGTGACTCTACTGTGTCCTTCTCTTCTCTATCGAACAGACCTTCAAAATATTCCCCCCATCTTTTCAATACATTTTGTTCACCTTTCACGATGTTGCCATTCTCGTCTCTAATAATTCCAAGCTCAGATGCTGTTGTTGAGCCTCTTGCGGTTTTTACAGCCTTCCAGAACAATTTTCTGTTGGTTCTGAAATCTTTAGAGAACCTTTTATCCATCTTCTCTTGCAACTCATCTTTCTTTCTCTGGATCACATTCTTTACCTTTTGCTTAACTATATTGATACCACGAGATTATAGCGCGCGAGTCGATGCTGTTTTAAGGGTTTACGCTGATAATGTACAATACGCAAAATTCGAACTGCACGCATTATGTACAAACAGTCAAAATGCACATACACAAAATCCACATCATGATAAATGTACAGAACGAAAAATGTACAATACGCAGATAGTACAAACAATAAAATGTACATATGATGATTGTACAATATGCAAAATGTACTCCACCCGGTAGTGGCAAAATGTGCAAAGTTAGAATGATCAACACGCAAATTGTTCATTACGGAAAAATAACAATACTCAAGATGTATCCGTTGGAATGTAATATTCGTAATAATAGATTACAAAAAATCCATTACCTACCTATCTCTTGAATGTCTAACCTATTTTGATAAAACTAAGCTAACAACACCTTCGATAAATCAGCTTTTAAAAGAAAACGGACCGCATCTCAATTAGTCTATCAGTTTGGGAGATATATTCCACAGATAGACACAGAAATACACATGTCAAACTTACAATACTTACCCTCTTTTTCTGACTGAGCATTACTATCTATTTTGTTTTGTGTACATTTTACGTTTTGTACGTTTGGCGATTGAGCATTTAGCTTTTGTAACATTTTGCGGATTATGCGTTTTGCATTGAACAATTTGCGAAATGTAGATTTTTCTTTTTACACATTGTGCGTTATGTGCTTTCAGCGTAAATACATTTTGCGTACTGTACATTTCTCGTTCTGTACATTTATCATGATGTGGATTTTGCGTATGTGCATTTTGACTGTTTGTACTCGTACATTATGCGTGCAGTTAGCATTTTGCGTATTGTACATTATCAGCGTAAACCGTCATAAGGTAGTATCAAGTAAGGAGTCGTACAAGATTTTGAACTTTTTGTTTAAAAAGGTATTTTTGATATTTTTTATTAATAAAAATGTTTCTTTGTTTGGGTTTTTAAAATAAATAGTTATAAAGATAACTATAACAGAGTTAACAAATACACGTAAGCAAAAAAAAAATATTTTCTCAAACATGCAATGAAATATTGATGTTATGTTCCTTATAATAGGCTGCGAAGTGTGACGTTTCAGGTGCAGCTAGGACAAGAGGTCGTTAATGCAATTTCATACAAATGTTGCAGGCCTAGGCCGGCAAAGTCCTCTTTTTTAATTTCCATTCCACATAAATTTGTGGCAAAGGCATCATGACATTCTACCACTATGCGTATTAAAAATAAAACTTTGATTTTTTTGTTGTTTATTTCATTGCATGTTTGAGAAAAGCATTATACATACCTCGGCGGGAAATATGGGGTTGCCCGCCTGAGACCTATCCGACCTCGCTCCGCTCGGCCGTCTATATGTCTTCGGCCGGCAACCCCTTTCGTCCCGGCCTCTGTAGTAATGTACTATTTTTTCCGACTGGGCCCAATTGGAAATAATTGCAGGCTTGCTCAATAGTGGACCGTTTCATTTTTTGATCTTGTTAATATATAATAAAAGGATAAGTATGTAACCGTATGATGTTGAATAAAGAGAGTGAAATAAGAATAGTCGCCAAGGCATCAGATATACGAGCATACAAGTTTAGCGTACTACTTCTGCATACTTATATTTTTAACACTCTAGAGCTACAGTATACTGTGTAGATGTACTCGTATCTGATGGCTACTGTGCCCTTTTACTGCACCATAATTTTTCTCTACTTTAATTTAAAAGTCTCTTTATGTGTATGTAGTATTTAAGAGGGTATCAACGGATCCACCAGCACCACTCGTAAAAAATGAGATTATTTAAATTTAATGATACATATTTAAGAAAAGGGACTGCTATGTACTGTTTTTTGTATTTAAGTACCTTTTGAATACATCAAACTAGTTATTACGTTGCGAGATTTGTCGATCTTTGAGTTCAAAAATATAACGGCCGTTTTTATTCGACGCATAGATTGACGAATCTAGCAACGTAATAACTATTTCAATGTATTCAAAAGGTAGTAAAATACAAAATATAGTACATAGTACCCTTTTTTTAAATATCTGTCGTTAAATTTAAATAATCACAGCTTTTACGAGTGGCGCCAGTGGATACCCTCTTAAGGTATTTGTAATATGGGCCTCAGTGTCTGAAATAACTGATGATTATTATTATTATATCCCCGACGTTAAGTGATAAAATACCGGACTATACGTATGCTGAACGAGATCACACATACTCTGTCGTCGAAATCGTTTACAGGATTCTCATCATCATCATCCTTAGAAACTTGCGCAATTTTTCCTACAAATCCCTAAATATATTTGCCTCCATAAACATAAAATAATTTTAATCTACCCACCTCTTAACATAAAAATAATCAGGGCTATAATCTTTACTGGCATATAAAACTCGCTCAACCAAAAATAAACCTTATTCTTCAGGGATTGAATTTGTATTCGTTTGAGGACTTTTTGATAGACCAAAGTTTATTATAAGCATTGTAAGAAGGATTTTCATAATGTCCTTGTTTACTTTGCCTTGCAAATTTCGCCGAGTGCTATTTTAGGATGTGTGAGCAGTAAATCATTAAAATTCCTTTGTTTATCTAAACAGCAAAGGACTTTTATATTAAAATTAATGAAATGGGTGGCTCACGTACTTAAGGTTGAAGATCGCTCGAGATAATTCAGACCGGTTCGCGGTCCTTAATTATGCAGTGATGTGGATGGTCGGTGCCGCCCAGCTTGAAAACAGTGTTTAATACTTCGTCTGTGACGAGTGTGGACGAGACTTTAGTATGTGACGTTGTGAGTGTTGTTTGTCAAGATCTGCACGGTACACCCGGTCATGTATGCGACAACGTCACTGTTCTCAAAAACGATTGTAAAATGGACGTTATTCGACATATTGGAAGGCAATGAGTACTATAATTATAAAGACCAATAGTCATATTTTTGTTAAGTATAACGCTTAATAGTGCTAATATTAAATCCTATTATCACAAAAGTCATAAAATATATGTTTATAATGTTCAAAGGTCTATCGATAATTATCCAGAAATATTTTAAGGCATATATATTTCTACGTACTAATGATTGTTATTCATATGTTTTTATTCCTTTTGACGACCTGTTTAGCATAGTTGTTAGTGACACTGCCTTCGAAGCTAGAGGCCGTGGGTTCGAATCCCGGTAAGGGCATTTGTTTCTGTGGTGAGCAGAGACATTTGTTCCTGAGACTTAGATGTTTTCTATGTATTTAAATATATATCTATTAAATATATCGTCGTCTAGTACCCATAACACAAGCTTTGCTTAGTTTGGGATCAGGTCGATTTGTGTAAGATTGTCCCCCATTATTTATTTTATTTTTTATTGCCTAAATTATATACGTACGTCAAACTTTAGCTATGTGACAAACAGACAAAGCGGGACCATAAGTCTTCCTTTTTTATCATTTTGTTAAGGTAATATCTCTAAAGGTACACAATGAAACGTTTCTCGGCGGTTTCTAATAGATCGCTGTGCTACGCCACGAACGTTCATAAACTTGTTTCCAACGGAACCCTTAAGTACTCGTACAAAGCGCGATAGTTTAAAGTAAAATTAAATTGTTAGTTTGATTGTTTCTAAGTGGTGGCTCCGCCCCTCGTTACCGGTCGATTATCAAAGTGATTTTGTGGCGCTCGCTTAACCACACGTTTATCTGCTCGAATGTCGATCGCTTTTTACCGCTCGAGTTAGTGAGCCGATAAGTTCCAAGTCATCAATCTTAAAACACAAAATACAGTAGGCTAACTTAATATAGTACATTTATGACGAGGCATGGATGGAGGCAATTGCAGGGGTGTTATTCACAAACGACTGGTCCTCATCTCTCACGAAACTGTCAAATGACATTTGACAGTTTCCATATAATAACGGGTGAGGTGCGAGGTGACAGGTGAGGATAAGAGGGCAGGCTATATATTAGTATTAAACGGACAACCTTGGGAGTCTGTTTCATTAATACGAAGGCGGCAATTGACATTCCAGCCGAGGCTAATAATTATTGTTCTTTTCTCAAAAGTGTGTGTGGGGCGGTAGGTTTATTTTTTAAATAGAATTGCACGTGTGTTTTTCTTCTGAAAACAGGAATTTATTCCAGTCCAGACACATACAAAAAATCGCATTCCCAACAGAAAAATATTACATGAATTGGCCGTATACGACCTAAGTTGCCTTTACTTTTTATATGTCTGTTTTTTTTTCTTTTTCAATTGTTTATTTTATTTATGAGTGACCACAAACTTGAACACTTCGCTTTCTAATATGTAACAAGACTATCGAGTAACGTCCATTTTTACGGCAATTTGAGAAAATATAACTTTTTTTTTAAACGCATGAACGTGACTATAACGAGTTCTTGATTTACTCTTATTCATAATACTTTTCTTTGGAATGTGCATATTTTACCTAAGATATGTCTCAATATGTCGACATGACAATGACTTATGTTATTAAGTGCTGAAGTTTTGTAATGGCCCAGGGCTCCACGACATGAAACATGAAAAGAAAGTAACTTTTAAAAATACAAACTTTTTAACGCAATATATTTTAAAATAAAGTACTTTCCTACCATATCGCATAGCCTCAGGACATCCTGTATATACTCCGTTCAATCTGCTGTCGGCACTCAACTGTTGTTCTTAAGTCGTGTGCATTACGACGTCGTTACTGCACGCCGGGTGCACGGTTCCACGGATGCACGCCCGGTAATGTCTGACCCGCTATTACACGTGTAACGATCCTCTAAAGACCCTTTAACCGTGTTAAAGGCGTGATAAACTTTAGGATAACAAGATTTAGTGTTATACCTTAGAATATACTTGCTGAGAGATTTTAACCATTAGCTTTTAAAGTACCTGTTATAGACACAAGAGAGGAAACATAAAGAAAATTGTCGGATAGGAAATGGAAGGAGTAAGGTTTTTACCTTACTCCTTCCATTTGTCAACTATTGGTACTTTTGTACCAATAGTTGACATCTATTTTCCACCTGTGTGTCAGTTTTATTGGACCTTTTCCGCAAGTCGACATCCAACGCGCCTATTTTGCGTAAAAGGGGTAGCGCTACTCATACTCTAACCACCCTGGTTTCTGTATGAACTATACTGCTTCGTACATAGTGTTTGTAAATGCTAGGTACTGTTTCCTGTGTACTTCGACCGACTAACAGTCCATTCAAATGTGTTTCGACGTCTCCACTGCCTCCATGCATGCTCTAAAAATATTAAAATAATTTTAGAACATTACTGACCGAGTGAAATGAGGATTGTGCTTTAGCTTTGACAAAAAATCTTTAGTATGTCCGGATTTCCGTTTGTTCTCCTCTACAGGTCACATTCCTCGACCGATTCTCGTGAAATTTTGTGAGCAGGTTGGATAATTATATATGTAGATCTTCTTGTCTAGTTAATTTTTCGGAGATGGAATTTTGAAATTTGTGAAATCGAATTTGAAAAAAAATGGCGAGGCTCACATGTTTATATCAGGTTGCATCCAAAATTAAAATTTGCAGTTTGTTCTCGTTAACATTTCCTGGAACTTTTCTGGATATTCCTATGTTTTTGAGAATTTTTCTACAACGGTACATTCCTAGTAATTTTGCACTCTTTAAGGGGTCTGCAGTATAAAATTGCAACGAGAATAATTTCATCCGTATCAAAATAAATATTCCTAAAATTAATGTTATACCTACGAGAAAACCCTTACGTACTCGCAGACAAGTCCATTTTTCTCAAGGCTCATAGTTCCGAAGGAGTTATTAGTGACATTACACGTGTCACTAAATAAATTGTACCCATTACACAGCCAGTTACATATCCCAAGCTCAATTAGTACGTTAAGTGTGAACTGAGAATCCACCCCTACTCCTACAACGAGAAACCGACCTAAACGCAAAGTGCTTAGGATGAAAATAGCTTAGCAAGTAACAGTACAGTGGCGTCAGAGATAATGTTACACAATGAGGGTTGTCACAACGATGGATCGCCAGGGAATGTCGCTAAATGCATTGTCTGGGCGATTTCGGCTAGGTAAGATATTTTTTTCCAAACATGGAATTGATTCTGCTGATGACGCCTTTAGCACAATTATTGTGGACGCGATCCACAGTGCCACAGATTAAATAATTGCAGATATGCCACTCATAAAAAAATCTTTTAAAGTCATTATAATTATACACTACTACATTTTTTTCCACATACCGTTTAGCTGGCAGAAAGGGGGACAAACAATTGTCCTACAAAAATTATCGTTTTAAATATAAATATTACGCAAATGGATAGCTTAAATAGATGACTTAAAAACGTCACTTAATTATCAACCCTTTGGTTTTTAACTTGTGACCTTTAAATAAATAAATAAAAATAAGGGGACAATTACAATCATTTATTTATGTACCAAGAAAATATATACAAGAATACTTAACCAAAATAATTTAAATAAAATTAAAACTAACTTAAATCTAAACCAGGTCCTTGAGGCATTGTACCGAGGATGCTGGCGGCATTTCCTCAATAGTTCACACAAATCCAACTAGTCCCATAGTAAGCTCAATAAGGCTTGTGTTGTGTTATATATGTAACACACCTACCACCTACCTACCTACCAACCTACCTATAGCCTACCTACCTAGGTACCTATGTACCTTTAAATCAATAATTCACACCTAGCTGGTTCAAAAAAAACATTGCTACTGATTATTTAAGGATGTCAGGTGGCGAACGCAAGTAGGTACATTAACCTGAATGATAATTAGAGAGGAGTAAAGTCCAGTTGTCTCATTTACTAACTGAAAGTATCCCGTAATTTACATATTCTCCGTGAGTTTTATCTACCGCTACGTTCTTTTTATTCCTAGGATCATTTTCGCACTAATTAAGGAGTTAGCTCTGACTCTACCGGGCACGTAATTAATTTTAACTCGAGTGTATAAAGTCGTAAAGTTAAATAAATGAGCTCGCTTAGCTGCAACTAACGAGGTGGGTAATAAGCAGTATTAAAAGGTTACTCGTTGTACAATAACCATACAAACTAAGGCCACGTCAACGCAAACGCATATAGCGCGTGAAGTCGGATGTGTGTACGCAGCTTAAGATTGAAAAAAAATTGATGTTGCTCGGGAGGTCGCCGATTAGAAGTGGGACTAGGCTGGTCATGTCCAGGGGTCGTACTTTTCGTGCCAGTGACGTAAAATTGACGTCACACTGCATATAGTGATTCCAATTGGTGATTTTTTTTTGTTTTCTTTTACTTATATTAAAAATATAAAGTAGTTTACATACATTGGTGTTATGGTAATTAATAATAATTAATCATCAATCATTTAATCATGCATTTATAATGGTATTATTTCTATACGGCCTATGACTTCTTTTATATTTAGAATTTCAACTTATAAGCAGGTGAGGATATCCTAGTCTTTCAAGTTTTATAACAGGTTATAGAAATGTTGAATCTAATTATGAAGGTAAAATCTCTATGACGACGAGGTTTGTTTAATAATTATTGGTCGTAACTGATATTGATATTACACATGAACCAGTCACAAAAACTTGCAGTATTATTACCTAATGTTGTACTTTATAAGTTGTGATGTGACCGGCAAGTGTGCGTTTGTAACAGGGACATAATTGTAAAAAGTGTATGTATAAGTGTATCAAAGTCACCTCATTTTACTGTGGGTACACTCTCCAGAAGTATTTTAATAATGTATTGTTCCCTAATAGAATGTCAAGTGTCTCTTCAGGTTTGTATTAAAATGTTATCACATCGATTTGATATACGTGCGTTGCGTACCAATTTTATATTAATTTATGAATTTTATGACCATGTGCGGAAAATGAAATTTGATCTAAAATTACCGTTACAGCGCTTGGAAGGAATGATCAGGAGGTTGCAAGTATGAAAATTTCTAACCTCATTTAGAACATAAAAATCAGAATTTAATAACAGTAATTAATAATTACAATATCACAAAGTTCACCCAACGCTTTAACGATAGTAAACATTGAATTAACTTAAGACGCCTTCTGAAAGTTTCACAATTTCCTGATCGTATTTAATAATCGACAGCGAGCCTTAAGGCGCTTACAGCCCCCTTAATAACCTAAGCCCTGCTCAAAAGAAACTCATTATAAATTCGAATACCCTATACTAAAAGATTGTTTTTTTTGGGGCCTAGTAAAACCTTTATCATAATCTTCTCAACTATTGTGAGAGTTTAAAAGGTTTTGGATTTTAAATCTTTGATGATCGGAAGGGCTTTGTCGGGGAAATGGGTTTTAGTATAATGGGGGAATGAAGTCAGGCATCATAATGCTTTTACTTTTATTAGGGAAAACTCATAGCTAGTTTGGTTTTAGTATCTTGTTGTGGTAAATTTAGGTCTATTGTCAACAATCCATTATTTGCAACTCGGTTCATGAGAAGTATGTGTGTGATGACCTCCGAGTAATGGCTCTTGACACCACGAGATTATAGCACATCAGTCAATGCAGTGTTTGAGGTAATATCAAGTTATGAGTTATTGTTAGTGCATTTTTTGTTTTCAAGGACATATTTTTTATTGACTTTTTAAACTAAATTGACATTTATGTCACTTCAGAAAAGTAATAAAAATACACGTAAGCCATCTTTGAAGAAGAAAAAAATATAAAAAATAACTGAGAACACTTAGAAATAACTGCTGGCCTGCTAAATAGTCGACCGCTTAATTTTTTTACTCCTGTTATACGGCCCACCCTGTATATCTTTTGTATTCTTGTAATAAGTACGTGACAAGTTTTATTTTACTTGGATCTAATTCTTCAAAAAGTGATTTTCAAACCAGTGTGCCTGGCTCTCGAGTATCTTTAAAATATAGTATCTGACTTTAAAAGTTCAATGAAAAAGGTACATTGTACATTTTTCAAGAACGGGCAGTGAATGCAGTGATGGCTAAGTAATAGGTTTCCTGTAGAGTAGACTGCGGGCCGCTGACAGTGAAGTAACACACGCTATGACTGTACAGTTTATTTTATACAGGGTGTGGCCAGTAATGGGAGCAAAAAATTTAAAGGAAGATTCCTTAGAGCCAGTTAGAGCATGTTTCTACAGTAACCCCTTGTGTCCCAAATTATTTAATCATTTTTCAATTGGGAATAATTTCGATTTAAGATTATGACCTCAAAGTAATGGATCTCTTGGCACCAAGACATTATAGCGCGGCAGTCAATGGTGATTTTGAGGTAGCATCTAGTTATGACTCCTAATCGTTGTTGCATTTTTTGATTGAAAGAAGAGATTTGGGTTTGTTTTAAAAAAAAAAAAATTTAGAGTAGAAAACCGGCTAAGTGCGTGACGGGTCATACACAGAGAAGGGTTCCGTGCCGACACCTCCTAATCTACATTTAAAACCACTATACAATACGGTAAATCAAAAAAGGTCGTATCTTCATAGGGAAGACACGGCACTTACGCCCTTTTGTTTGGGCAAGACAGTTATTCAGCAATAACTCAAAAACCGTTAAACCTATCTTGTTCAAACCAGAAATTGTTGAAAGTATTTATATAATTGTACATCATCTTTTTTTTCAGAATTTTAAACTTCATAGTTTGGAAATAAGAGGGGGGACAAACTTTTTACGACTTTGACAGTTAATATCTCACCAACGGACGACTTAAATTGATTTTTTATAGAAACCCGTATGTCATTTTTAAAGGCCTATCCATTGATACCCCACACGCTTATGTGCATTGAAAAAAAATGTTTGACCCCCCTGTTACATGTATGGTGTGCCCCCCCCCCCCCCCCCCCCAGTTAAATATTCTTTTCGTAATTTCATATCATGTAACAAGTGGGCAAAATCTTCTTTTCAATGCACATAGGTGCGTGGAGTATTTATAGATAGACCTTCAAAAATGACATAGAGGTTTCTAGAAAATTTTTCCATTTAAGTCAACCGTTGGTGAGACATTAAGTCTGAATTAGATAGGTCTAACGGTTTTTGAGGTGTTGCTGAAAAACCGTCTAGCCAAAACAAAAAGGGGTAAGTGCCATAAGTGTCCTATGAAAATACGACCTTTTTCGATTCAATGTAGGTATTGTATAGTGGTTTTAAATGTAGATTAGGAGGTGTCGGTACAGAACCCTTCTTTGTGCGTGATTCGACACGTACTTGGCCGTTTTTTTTAATTGAATTTAGTAATAATATGTTTATTTTTTTATCAGTAATAAGAACGTTTAATAATATCAAGTAGAATTTTGGTCAAGTGCGAATCGAATTTTAGTTTTCATATATATTTTGCGACCCAGCGCCTGAAGAAACACAACGAGCAACTTTTTAAAAGTTTTTTTGTATTGGAGCTCCTTTAAATATTTAACTTATTTTATTTTTAGTATTTGTTGTTATAGCGGCAACAGAAATACATCGTCTGTGAAAAATTCAACTGTCTAACTATCACGGTTCATGTGATACAGCCTGGTGTCAGACGGACAGACAGACAGAGGCAGAGAGACAGACAGACGGACCGACGGCGGGGTCTAAGTGATAGGGTCCCGTTTTGACCCTTTGGGTACGGAACCCTAAAAACATATACCGGGTATTGCAGCGTTACGCCACATAAAGTGCATGTTTTAGATTAGGAGGTGTCGGTACAGAACCCTTCTTTGTGCGTGATTCGACACGTACTTGGCCGTTTTTTTTAATTGAATTTAGTAATAATATGTTTATTTTTTTATCAGTAATAAGAACGTTTAATAATATCAAGTAGAATTTTGGTCAAGTGCGAATCGAATTTTAGTTTTCATATATATTTTGCGACCCAGCGCCTGAAGAAACACAACGAGCAACTTTTTAAAAGTTTTTTTTGTATTGGAGCTCCTTTAAATATTTAACTTATTTTATTTTTAGTATTTGTTGTTATAGCGGCAACAGAAATACATCGTCTGTGAAAAATTCAACTGTCTAACTATCACGGTTCATGTGATACAGCCTGGTGTCAGACGGACAGACAGACAGAGGCAGAGAGACAGACAGACGGACCGACGGCGGGGTCTAAGTAATAGGGTCCCGTTTTGACCCTTTGGGTACGGAACCCTAAAAACATATACTGGATATTGCAGCGTTACGCCACATAAAGTGCATGTTTCATTCTGCATTTCATACTGTTATGTTCAGTTTAACAAAATATTTTAAGAACATTCGTCTTGTAACTAACGCGACCTAGCGAATTTGGGGAGGCTCTAACTTAACTATTCACATGGAGGTACGACGAACTCGATTCTCCATACAAACGTAGTTTCGTTCTTATTTTAAAAGGCCATGCTGAAATAACATGAAAATTTGTATACACCATAGGATCCGCCAAACCAAGGTCGGAAATAAGTTTCTGTTGCTAGAAATAAGAAAAGAAAAAAATACAGCGAGTTTATGATTTTTTTTAGATCTTGTATTCTTTATAATCGCTGTATATTTTCTCCATTATAATTTCAAGCACCAGAAACTAATTTCCGACCTAGATATACCGGATCTCACTGTGTATACAAAGTTTCAAATTATTCCAGCATGCCATTATAAAATGAGAGCGAAACTACTACGTTTATATGGAGAACCCAGCTTACTGCGGACTCCTAATATAATATTCCTCGTACTTTTTGTCACGAGGTGTTGATACGAGGGGCGTTCAATAAATTCTCGGTATTAGAATGAAAACAAAAGAATATTATAGGTGTTTTATTTTTATTTTTCAATATACTCCTCTGCCATGTTTATGCACTTATAAAAATCAAAAATCAAAAATCAAAAATTTTTATTCTGCAAATAGGCCACAAGGGCACTTTTACAAGTCAACACATGAATTATACAATTAAATAAATTGACAATGATAATTATAATGTTTTCAAAACAGAATTGCAGAACTAAAAAAAAGTAGACAATAATAATAATGATTTTAAAACTATAGTGATAAACAAACTCACAATATTCAATTAAAATTAACTTATAAGACATTATATAAAAAAAAAATTTTTAGTGACCTATATATACGGTCTCTGTCCGAATACACAAAAGTATATACAATCAATTTAATATCTCAGAGATGTATATGGTCTCTGAGCGTCCATTATTCCTAAGTCCTTAGAGATGTACATGGTCTCTAAGCGTCTAAATTAAAATAAGTAGTAAATGAAAATAGCACTTAAGTAATTTAATATTCTCAGAGATGTATAAGGTCTCTAAGCGTCAATAACAATAAAATTAATCCAAAACAGGATGATGTCTCTCGTCAATCTCCAATAAAATAACACTAGTATTAAGGTATTAATCATGCCCTTGCAAGCATGAACAGACCGGACTCCACAAACAGCACCCGATCACGAGTATGACGCGTATCTCAGCCATCGCCTCCCTCGACCATTTGTTAGGGAAGGTGGCGACCCGATCAACGACGCCACCGTAAGCAAAGCCTTTTAAGCGAGCATGACATATTCAGGCTGCCGGACATTAATAAATAATATAAAAGATTAAAACAACTGTTCGGCAAGAAACAGCATCATGTTTCATAAAACGCAACGAAAGAGCTGTACAAGGAAATAGGCTAAGTAAAGCATAGGTATATATATATACAGGGTGACATCGCGATCGTGTAGCACCAAAGTAAAACAAGACTTGGTACTTAATTAGGAATACAACGCTGCAGATTAGAGTACCCAAATCAGTATCTTACCCGCTAGAACAAAAAAATATGCAACATAATTTCCTATTTTTAATCATGGTCACCCTACGCACTTGACAAGATAACCAGTAAAGAACGTAGTGGTAGCTTATGATTGATAAATAATAACACTAATTATCTTTTGGTTCTACATTTAGTATAAAAGCAATTAAAACATTAAAATAATTTATTAAAATAATAACTATCTGCACAGGCGTTTAAAAAAACTATCACCGATCACAAACCTTGACCATGTACCTTCTATGATCTGAACAATAAAGAATTTATTACTTACTTTACAACAAGTAACTTAAAGATACTTCAGAAGCTGTTCGAAGTGTGACCCGTTTTGCTGACGGCACAAGTCTGCCCGTCGCCTAAGGTTATCTTTCAATCGGCCAAGAGCGAAACGATTCATTTTCACAGTTTCAAATGCTGCAACAACTCGCTGACGGAGTTCTTTGATAGTGTCGGACTCTTGTTCGTAAACCAATCTTTTAATTTCACCCCAGAGAAAAAAATCCAGGGGCGTCAGGTCGGGACTGCGAGGAGGCCATGCCACAGGTCCGCCGCGGCCGATCCAACGTCCGGGGAATTGTTCATCGAGGTAATTACGTACTCGGTGTTCAAAATGAGCCGGAGCACCGCCGTGTTGATAGTGTAAGTTATGCAAGTAATGTTCCGGTACTTCTCGCAGTAATTCAGATACCACTTGTCTCAACATATCAAGGTACTTAGCACCATTTAATCTCCCTTCTATGAAGTAGGGCCCGATAACAACATCGTTCACTATTCCCGCCCATACATTCAAACTAAATCTCACTTGGTATGCGTTCCTCCTTGTTAAATGTGGGTTTTCGGCACTCCAGTAATGTTCATTATGCATGTTGAATAGCCCGATCCGAGTGAACGTGCTTTCGTCGGTCCAAAGAATGTCAGTGTCTTGGTTTTCTAAAATCCAATTAGACATGGCTATTCTTGAACGAAAATCTAACGGTGAAAGATCCTGTACTGGTAGGAAATGGTATGGGTGCAACCCGGTTGCGTTCAGAAGACGCCACACAAAGAAATGACTGACTGAAATGGCTTGTCGCGTGCTTCTTCGCGGATCCTGATAGAAGTACCTTAAAATTCGTTCGTCGAGGTTGTCCGCGTATCGTTGTCGTCGTCGTGGCCTGTCACCGCCTCGTGCTTGGGCGTGAACCGGCACAGAAAACTGTCCATAATCTCGCAGATTTTGAACCATCGTGGAAATCAATCTTCGGCTTGGAATAGGCAAGTCAGGATAGTGTTCATGAAATAAATTTCGAGCAGCAGTCGCACGATTGGTTTGGTAATACAACCTTACCATGTCAGACCGCTCAATATTCGTAAACGGATACGCCGCAGGCATTTTTGTCCTAAATTTCCAATCTTTAAATAATTTTATTTAGCTCGATGTTTTGACTTTGTCATAACAGTGACGGTTGACGTTTGTTCTTCATCTAATCAGTTGTTCATTAAAGAGGTTTCAACATTAATTGTAAGGTGACCATATTTTAAGTTATTAACTGGGATATGGAAATGGTTGATTAATTAATAATTACCTGCAATTAATTAAAAACTAACTACATACATAAACTCGCAATTATTTACGGAGTTAGGACCAATAGGTTTGAATCATGACCCAGATTACATCCTGTATATATATATTTTAACTAACAAGATTATACTATCACTGGCTTAAAAGCATTTTTATCATTTAAGAAATCGTTGACAGCATAATAGGCCTGGCTTAGCAAATAACGTTTAATATGAGACTTAAATTTACTCAGTGGCAGATTAACTATTTCGGTGGGTATTTTATTATAAAATCGTATACAGTTCCCCACGAACGACGTGCTAACCTTCCGGAGACGACTGGCTTTCACTGCAATCTTGTGTTTACTTCTAGTGTTGTAGTCGTGGATATCACTGTTAAGTTTGAACTCATGAAGATTTTTCCGAACATACATAATATTTTCAAGAATATATTGAGATGCTACAGTAAGAATATTTGCCTCCTTAAATTTTTCTCTGAGGGATTCCCTGGCCTTTAGTTCGTAAATGGAGCGTACAGCTCGTTTCTGTAGCACGAAGATGGTCTGGATGTCTGCCGCTTTTCCCCACAAAAGGATTCCATAGGACATAACACTATGAAAGTAACTATAATACACCAGCCTGGCCGTCTCAACGTTAGTCAACTGTCTAATACGTCTTACTGCATAGGCCGCAGAACTAAGTTTGCCAGCCAGAGTGGCAATATGCGCGTGCCATTGCAGTTTTGAATCTAAGGTGACTCCTAAAAACACTGTTCTCTCTTCAAATTCCAGTTCATCAGACTTCAATTTGATCTTGGAATTGTTTGCCTCCTTGACATTAGGCAGAGTGAATTTGATGCACTTTGTTTTCTTGGAATTTAAGAGTAGATTATTTGCTGTAAACCAGTTCACAACAGTACTTAGTGTCTCATTAATACCGTCAAAGTTTTTCTCTTTGCGGCCTACTTTGAAGATAAGCGACGTATCATCTGCGAATAGCACTATATCATGTTTATCTTTCACAAGGTTTGGTAAATCATTGATATAAACAAGAAACAGAAATGGTCCCAGAATAGATCCTTGAGGAACTCCAAGAGCAACCGTTGTCCCTGCTGATTGAGTCCCGTTGATCACTACCCGTTGTGTTCTCTCCGACAGATACGATGTAACAAGGTCAAGAGCACCATTTTTGATCCCATAGTGACTTAACTTTCTAATTAAATTCTCGTGATTAACGCAATCAAATGCCTTTGACAGATCACAAAACACCCCAATAGCATCTTGAGCCTCTTCCCAGGCATCAAAAATATGTTTAATTAGTACCACACCGGCATCAGTGGTAGAACGACCTCTAGTGAATCCGAACTGATTGCTATTGAGCAGGTTATTGCGATTAAAGTGGGACACAAGCTGATTAAGAATAAGTTTCTCAAAAACTTTGCTTAATGCCGGTAGTATTGAGATTGGTCTGAAGTTGGTAGGGTCAGTTTTGGTTCCTGATTTAAACAACGGGATAATTTTACTGTGCTTCATTAGGTTAGGAAAAACTCCAGTATCAATACATTTATTGAAAATATCAGCTAAGAAAGGTGCGATTGATTCTACAACGGAATGTAATACTTTCACTGAAAGGCCCCAGAGATCTTCAGTCTTCTTTAAGTTTAATGATCTAAATGCTTTAATTAGAATATGGGGGGTTACGTAAGTGAAGCTAAAGATTTCTGTACATTCCGTAACATTTTCTTTCAATAAGGATTCAGCGACATTTGGTGATGACTTCAAAGACTTCGTGGTCTCGATGGGTACGTTAGAAAAGAACCGCTCAAAATGATTTGCTACTTCGTGGTCAGAACTTACTAGAGTATCATCGACTCGTAGGCTGAAGTGCGGATCTTTTATCTTACGTTTCCCAGTTTCGTTGTTGATAACATAAGATAAGACCGGTCAATTAGTTTTTTTAATCCCTCATAAAAATATTTCTTGTCTTTGGTGTCAAAATGCTCCTATACTACTGTCTTCAATGCTTCATCGTTATAAAATTAATTTCCACGTAGATTCTTTTTGAGATTGGGAAACAAATATAAGTCACTCGGGGTCAAGACTCGACTATACAGTGGGTATGTAATAGTTTTGAGTCCAGATTCAAGAGCAGCAGCCTTGGCAATATGAGCACTATGCACAGGGGCGTCGTCGTGAAGAAGCAGAACACCTATGGCTAATTTTCCCCTTCTGTTATGTTTGATTGCTTCCCTTATTTGGCATATAATATTAGCGTAGTGCTCTCCTTTAATACTTACATTGCACCCTTTTCTTTATAATCGATCAGCAATATTCCATCACAATCCCAGAATATTGTGACCATAACCTTGCTAGCTGAAGGCACGACCTTGAACTTCTTGGGATGAGGAATTCCTTTAATGTGCCACTGCATGGACTCTTGTTTGCTCTCAGGGTCATAATGATGAACCCACGTTTCGTCTCTACTAACATAATTTTACAGTATCTTATCAGGTATTTCAACGCACACCTCAAAAGAAGCGGTGTCAGGATTCGCGGTACCCATCACGCACTGACTTTTGACATATTAAGATGGTCATGAATTATATCGTGTCTAGTACCAATAGAAAGATTGGTTCTTTAAGCTATTGCTTTCACCTTTGCTCAACCATCTTCAGATATAATTTTCTCCATTTTTTTTAATTTTCTTATGAAGAAGGTTCGACGGGCGGACCAGCTCTATGGTCGTCTTCGATACTCTCTCCCCCATGCTTAAATTTACTTGACCACTTCTGAATTGGTGATAAAGAAGGAGCAGACTCACGGTAAACATAACCCATTTATTTTTATTGTTTATTGATTTTTTACCTGTTTGGTCAAGAATTTTATTACCGCTCGAAGCTCTAATTTAACCAACATTGAATAAACGCTCATAGTGATCACGTTTGTTCGGTACTTGCAAAAAAACAAAGGAACATCGCCGTTTGAATTTTACTTTTTTTTAATATTAATGAATGACTTTTACCGGCCAGTATTAAAAAGTTTACCAAAGAGGTTTAAAAGATGTCAATACCGAGAATTTATTAAACACCCCTCGTAGCAGTCAATAAAGCTGATGTTTTCTTTCTTGTATACGTAAGTCAAAAGTATTACCGTTTTCATCAATACGCTTGACATGACCGCGCTAATGTAATTGGGTTAATTGAATTGCGGTCTTAAGTGGTGGGAGGAGGGTCGAAAGTCAAATGTGTTGGTCAGCAACGTATTGGTGATTTACCTTCACGTCATGTTTGATTTGGAAGCCCGATGTCACTGTGGTTAATTTGAAGCATAAACGACGAGCGGTTACTAATTTCATGTTTTTTTAATAAACCAACTGATAAGTAACTTATGTAGTATTATTGCTACATCGTACTTTGACGTTTTCGGCTTACCACTTTAATTTTGTAATATACGATTTCATTTAACCTATCCTAATAAATAGATAGCACTGCGAACAATATCATTGCGTGACATAAAAATATCTAATTTATAAAGTCGCCCCCAAATATCAAAGTCACCCCCTTTTACGGAAATTAGTATTTTCATGAAATAAGCTGTATCGGTTGACCATTATAGACGTAGTCTCGAGGACTGCCATAACGGCTCTTTCGGGATTTTTGATAGCTTCGGAAATACAACAAAGTCAGACACTCAATTCAGCTTTTCCCTCAATTTTACTTCGGTACGTTTCGCGTAGCTCTCTAACACCCTATTTTAGCAGCGCACGTGAAAATAGGTAAACAAAAATAGTTACTTTCTCCGCAATTTGCGTTTCTGAAACATGACAAGATTATTATTACCCGGCTAAAAATATATACCGCTATTTGAATCGAAAAAGCTTATCGTGACAGGTCAGCGCGCAGCAAAATTAATACCGCTACCATATCAATATGTAAGTGTGTTTACATTTTATTACATTGCTGATCTTCTTTATAGTTTCACAGCGTATATTTCATGTCGAGTGAGAAAGCCTGCAAGGGTAGATATGTTACTATGGTAGCTAGTTGTAGTACTAGAAGGGTGTTAAAAAAGCATACGACACACCTTAGCCAATGGACGATTGGGACTCTAGAACGATCACTAGCACGCAGTTAACCAAATATCAAATATCCACATGATGATAAAGTATTAAAGATACACGCAACATATCCTTGGCAGCTCCATCTCCAGCACCTTAAACAACCACCAGGAAAACGTCAGAACATACTTAAAGACCAGAATTGCTTGGCTACCTTTTATATATAAATAGATGCCCAAGACACGAGGACGTGTAGCCAGGTATAGGTGGAGAGGGGCAGCTTCCCTTTTTCAGCATCGGAGTGATCCTGAACCTAGGAATTTCTTTCAGGTGTCCACCATCATTTTTTCTTCTACTCCTTCTGAACATCATGAGTACGTCTATTATACCAAGATATAATATTGTTTGAAACATTCGTTTGAGAAGCGTTCGTGTGTATGAGAGGTTAAGCAATATCGGGTGAGGTCAGTACTTGGATGGGTGACCGCCTTAAGTGGTTACTAACTGAGCTCTCCCGCGCTTTAGAAGGCACGCTTAACTGTTGATCCCGGCTGTTATCTATGATAGTAGTCATTAAGCTATGTTAGAGGCTTTCGGGTGGCTTGAGAACTTCTAACAGTCAAGTTGCTCACTCACTTGACAAGCCTAATCCTAATAAAGTTAAGTTTCCCTCTTTGGTTGGAAGATCAGATGGCAGGCGCTTTCGTAAAAACTAAAGCCTAATCCAATTCTGGGAATAGATAGCAGACGCCGGGTATCCTTCAGGATGCAACTATACTGTGAATAACATTAAGATGATGATGAACATTCGCTTAAGCCTTGGACGCGACATTATTGATACATTTGGTCACAGCTTTATTGCGTACGGGGTGACCCTAAACTAAATGATGTTTGGATTCAGGGTAGTGGGTAAATACACGAATAACCGGGTTATTGTTGGCGATCGACCGTTTAACGTGATTTTGCCACCACGCAGGCTTATCGTAAAGAGATAAAAGTTTAGTGGGCTTGGCATAAACTAAATTTTGCTAAGTTGAAAAACATTAATGGCATAACGGAATAAAATGTTTTATCGTTGCAACGTTCACATTTTACTTACAAAAAAGAATACATTATATAATAGAGTGAACCAGTTATGATCCTATATAAAACATTTGCCTCATTTATGCCTGGTCGCTGGAGTCCGCTGGATGCGGGTGGAGCAGGACCGGTCATTGTGGCACTCGTTAGGGGAGGCCTATGTCCTGCAGTGGACGTCTTTTGGCTAATGTGATGATGATGATGTGATTTTTGACATTCTCTTTCATATAGGTATATTAGGTATGCAATGCATACTGCTAATTGCAAATGTTGGAGTGTCCTATTAGTTTTTGGTGTTTATACGTCCATAATCTTTTTTTTTTGATGATTTCATATTTATGCACTCCATTTATCCACTTTGTCATTTTGCCAAATTTGAAGGATATTGGTTAAGCCGTTTCGGAGGAGAAGACGCACAAGCGATTTACATTTACAGCCAAATGCGTGTCGGGCCACACGCACCCACGCACGGAACCCTTCCGTAGCTGTCTACCCGTCACGTTATGCGGATTTAATTGTGAAAAACGTATTTTTACTCAATAGTTACTAACAAAATATTTTAGTAATCAATGGAAATTGATCAAGTGTTGGCTTTTCCAAGTAGTTTTTTATCCTGAAAACTATCCACCAAAAGGATGATATGTGATTGAAGGTGGGAGTTGATACTTCAGTCAACGAGAACAAAAACGGGAACACACTAGTACTTATAAATGAAGGCTTATTTTAGTTCCATTATTTACCAGCTGATTCTGTATTAAACCCGATTCATATATTTGTCGGACGTGTCATCTCATGATACATGAGAATGATACCGGTGTCATTACACTTAGTACGGTTCGATTCACATTCATCTGATGCCTTTTAACTTATCGTCCCATAATGTGGCCAAGCGTTTGTACGTCGTCGAGTGCTGATAGCAATCCCGCGCCATCCCCTTCGACAAGGTGGAGCCAGCAAACGTGGGTGTTTTGGGTTGTAGTCCAAGGAGTTTGCTGCAGCTAGTCTGCCATACCCGTCCTGGTCCCCCAACCGGTATTCCCATGGGCTGCATCTATAGCATGGGACTCTTCAAAAAAGGCATGATTAGGTTTTTTACGAGTCGGCAACGCGCGCGTGACGCCACTGGCGTTCCAAGCGTCCACAGACGACGATAACAACACACCATCAGGTGGGCTGTGAGCTTGTTTGCCACTGGCATGGTATAAAAAATAAAACAAAGCCAAGATGGATGCATAAAGGTATTTACCCGAAAGGTTTTAAAGAGTATCAGAGAACATCACATCAGATAAGCATTCAGAATCCGACTTTAGCCGTCAGTAATTGATAAATTTTGCACTAGGAAACATTTTCACATGAAAAACAAACACGCAAACCACCCTAAATGCGTTTACCTTCCTCGTTCCGTCGTGGCAAAAAGTTTACCAAAAAAAACCAAGTTCAACAAACTCTTTAAAAACATAAACATAGAATAACGCACAAGTCTCACATGTCTCGTTCCCATAATAATGGAGAGAGAGGTTCCCGTATGAATGAAGTAATCCCTGGAAAGGACGTGTTTTGATATACTAACAATGAGCATTGTAAAGTTAGTTGCGAATCTCCAGGGCCGTTGTTACTTATTGTCCTTGCATGATGATCTAAAACATGTACCGTAAACCGGGGTGACTATGCTATACTGGGGTGACATAAATAAACACTTTTACGACCAGATATTGTTTTCACAGTTATCTGTTGCAAGCAAAACTTAGTATAGGTAATATAATTTAGACTAAAAATGTTTAATGTTCTAAGTATAAGATTTCAAGCTAACGTGGTCATTAACATTAGAATTACTGTTTAGAACGCCGATATACCGGGAACTCAATAAACGTAATATACATAGTAAATACCCCATTCTGAACAGTAATTCTAATGATCAAAGTAGCCCCATTTTTTATATTTTAAACTTCACTCAAGAGCAAATAAAACGGATAGTAATACGTTGTATCAAATTTCCATAAAAATTGTACCCGTTTTATTTGCTTTTAATTTACTATAAGTATTTTTTTAACTGCTAAAGACTTTTCGACTTCACCATCATCATCATATTAGCAGAAACACGTCCTCTGCTCGACGTAGGCCTCCCTCGAAGAGGGCCACAATCACTGGTCCTGAGGGCCTACTCCGAACTTCGAAAATCGAACTTCGTATGAGAGAGTGAAAGGGATGGCACGACATGAAGTTCGTTCCGACCCTCTGCGCCACCCGCGTCTACGACATAATTTATCACAATTCTAAAAAACGATTTAAACACGTGCCTTGTGTTAAGTTGTTAACATGGTTTAATTTATAAATAATAAAATATAAGGAGAGTAAAACCTATTTTTAATCGACTTCAAAAAAGGAGGAGGTTCTCAATTCGACTGTTTTTTCCATGTATTTATTTATTAGGTTTACCAGTAATTGTTATATTGAGAGTATACATAATATAAATAACTTTAAAAACTAGATGTTAGTGAACAATAGGCTGGGTAAACACTGCATGCATATATGTATGTATGTATGTATTGCTTTATTGTACATAAAACACGGTAAAATGACAAACAAACAAAAAGTGGAAGTACAAAGGCGAGCTTATCCCTTTAAGGGATCTCTTCCAGCTAACCTTTGAGCAAATGAGTTGAAAGAAAACAATGGAGGATGAAGATAAACCACCTGTGAATTATGCACTGAAACAAAAATTGACAACAAAACAAATTCATTTTGAATACACATTACCTTAATACTAAATAAGAATATAAAAAACGCGAATCAGTATATATATCAATAGAAAATACGACAAAATATTTTGGGTATTATAAAATAAAATACTTACAGCCGAAAGAAAAAAAAAAGTTGTGTGTGTGAAATAATTATGTTTATATAAACAATAAATATATAATACGATACTATACTTAATAATAATAAAATAGTCAGGAGTCGGACAGCCATATTCTTTTTAATGCAGCCTTGAAGGATGCTATAGTTTGGGATTGCCTCACGGACACCGGTAACCCATTCCATAATTTAACAGCCCGCACAGTGAACGATCTTTTATAAGCACGCGACCTATTAAACGGAACGCTAAGAGAGAGATTGGCATTAGCATTAGAACGAAGGCGGTAACCGGTGTTGGCTGCCAGAAAGTGGAATCTCTCAGAGAGGTAAGGAGGGGAAGCAGGGTTGAACAACACATTGAAAAGCAATGTCAGGACATGCACATCTCTACGACGACGAATCGGAAGCCAGCCGAGTTGTGAACGAAAGTGGGATACATGATCAAACTTGCGCAGACCAAATATATACCGAATGCAGATGTTTTGCAAGCGATCCAGCTTGTCAAGTAACTCCTCTCTAAGGTCAACAAATGCAATGTCACCATAATATAGAATTGGCAAAAGGAGAGATTGGGCGAGAGTAATTTTTGTTTCAAGGGGAAGGAAATTTTGCAGACGCTTCAAAGAGTGTAACGAAGCAAAAATCTTCCTACTTACTTCCGAAA
Source organism: Notocelia uddmanniana (assembly GCA_905163555.1). NCBI lineage: Eukaryota > Metazoa > Arthropoda > Insecta > Lepidoptera > Tortricidae > Notocelia > Notocelia uddmanniana. The sequence goes on from LR991057.1 coordinate 7,228,005, forward strand.
TATGAGGTGACCAGGATAGCGTTTGGTCCATGATGATACCCAGGTTCTTAACAGAAGACGATAAAGGAATGGTCACGTTTTCAAAAAGGATATCGGGTATCACCAGCTCGGAAAGTTTGGACACAAAGTGAGTGCTGCCAATAACAATTGCCTGCGACTTCTTAGCATTCACACTCAAACCATACCGCATCGCCCAGGAGCGAATCGACTCAAGATCGCAATTCACTCTGTCAATCAGGGAAGGGAAATCATCCAAGCTAGCCGCCGCATAAATCTGTAAATCATCCGCATAAAGATGATAATTGGAATTTAAATCCTCCGTAATACCATTAATAAAAACGGAAAAAAGAAGTGGAGAAAGAATTCCACCCTGAGGCACCCCAGCAGAAAGATTACACCACTCAGAGACCCTGTCGTCAACCCTAACTCGTTGCCGCCTCCCGAAAAGGTAGTTACGAAACCAGGACAGCGCAGTTTGTGACATATTTAGGGCACGGAGGACTCCAAGGAGGATATCGAAATCCACCGTATTGAAGGCGCTACTGAAATCCAATAAGACAAGGGCAGTCAGTTTCTTATGTTCGATATTAAAACGAATGTCGTCGGTGATCTTAACTAACGCTGTGACAGTGCTATGCCCGGGACGGAAGCCAGATTGGAAGGGATTCAACAACTTGTGCCTGTTGAGGTGGGAGAGGAGGCGACGATTAACAAAGTGTTCAATAACCTTGGACAGAACTGGAAGGATGGAGATAGGGCGATATTGTGAAAAGGAAGCGGGATTGGAATTTTTGGGAAGTGGGATGACATGGGCACATTTCCACGCAGATGGAAACGTCCCTGACGCGAAGGAAAGGTTAATTATATCGGAAAGGATAGGAGCAATGGGTTCCGCCACGAGCATAAGCATGTCCAGACTAAGGCCGTCTTCACCAACGGCTTTCGTCTTAATAGTCTTTAAAATGGTAACGAACTCATGCGGCGTAATGCTCCCAAGATCAAAAGCAGGGGAGACAGGGTGAAGCTTATTGGCAAGAGAGGACAGAGTTTGTTGTTTCACAGAAGCTTCTACACTAACCGGGGAATTACTAAAATGCCGGTTGATGGGGTTTAAGTCAAGCACCTCTGTAGAACTCTGCGAAGCTTTTCCCACACCCAATGATCTCAGAAACTTCCAGAGTTTAGCTGGAGGGCATTCGTGGATAGATTTATGGATATAGCGACGCCTAGCATCCCTACAGACTCTGTTACAGCTGTTGCGCGATTTGATGTAATTGAGTCGATTCGCCTCCGAAGGGTCCGCCCTGAGTTTGATGCGTGCCTTATCCCTTTTAGCCATGAGCAACTTAATCTCCGACGTCAGCCAAGGTGCAGGTAAATGCCTCAAACGTACCGGCTTCATGGGAGCATGCTTATCAAAAATCGCAAGCAATGTATCGTTAAATGCCCTCAACATATGGTCAACATCGGCCTGAACTTTATTGCTTTGCCAATCCGCTTGAATAATGTCTCTTTGAAGCGCCTGCAAGTCAACATTACGTAGGTCACGACGCAAAACAATTTTGTGCCTTTGCTTGGGGGGACGAATTTTGAAGGATGCATAAATTAAATCGTGACATGAGAATCCTGCGGCATTATATTGGCCATGAGAAGCAACTAAATCCAAAGAAGAGGTTAAGATAAGATCCAAGAGTGAAGGAGGTCCATTGTGGGCGAAATGAGTGGGGCCAAGAGGCAAGATGTTTAAATTGAGGGAAGTAACAAGCGACTGAAGTTTAAGGGAGCGATTATCGTTTTTAATGAGACATGTATTAAAATCGCCCATAACTATGCGGTGGTCGAACTGAGGGCTAAGTTCTTCTAATGTTCTCTCGAGGGAGTCGAAATAATTAATGTGGGAAGATGGGCTATAAAATACACCCAGAAGAACCTTGGAATGATGCAAGGAGACGTTTAGAAATAAATACTCGGCAGAGTTCGAATAGACTGTTGGTGACTGTGCGACAACTTGACAAGCTAGATCACTTTTTAAGTGCAAGCATATAAGTTATAGTACAAGAAAATTAAAATTAGAATGTATGTTTGTTACCTCAGAACTTTCGATTGGGTGAGCCGATTTTGATTATTCTTTTTTTATTTGATAGCTGGTGCTTTCCGTGTGACCCCATTTCAATTTGGTTCAGTTCTGACAATAGCATCCATGAGAAAACCATATAAGTCTTAAATTTGCATTAAGTATGTGCACGTCAAATGGACGATGGTTGAAGTCGATTTTTCTTTGTTAAAATTATAAAATGAAAGCTTCTCTCCTAGTTGACATATTTTAAAGCGTCTGCGTATTGCTCCTACATTTTTACGGTTTCGTACCCAAAGGGTAAAAACGGGCCCAAATACTAAGACTTCGCTGTTTGTCCGTCTGTCTGTCCGTCCGTCTGTCCGTCCGTCTGTCCGTCCGTCTGTCCGTCCGTCTGTCCGTCCGTCTGTCCGTCCGTCTGTCCGTCCGTCTGTTCGTCCGTCTGTCAGTCACCAGGGTGTATCTCTAGTTGAAATTTTCACAAATTATCTATTTCTGTTGCCGCTATAACAACGAATACTAAAAAACAGAGTACAATTAATATTTAAGGGGGATCCCATACAACGAACGTGATTCAAGTTTCAAGTTTCAAGTTTCTTTATTTCGCCAAGTAACAAAATCACGTTACATCTAGCAAGTCATTTTACATAACCGATTTTTTTGCCGTTTTTGAGATAACTAGATGTACCCGCGGCTTCGCCCGCATAAATGAAACATAAATAAACGTTCCGTCGCGGGCGTTAATGACAGAAAGGAAAGAAAACTCTAGTTCCACAGACTACATGCGTATTTTTTTAAACCGCGCGCAGACCGACCAAAACCGTACTTAGAGGACTGCCTAAGCTATAAAAACGATTACGCACTGCCTGAGGGCCTACCGCGAACCGAAAACGAAGTATGTCCCTCTCTGTCGCTCGATTACTAAAGTGCGACAGAGAGGCCGATATATCGTTTTCGGTTCGCGATAACGCCTTTGATCCGATAATCCATCTCTTTCGCATTTGCATAAGATATCGTAAGTGCGAAAGAGACGGACGTGACTAAATTGTAGACGTCAAACATTTAGTGGGGCCTGTTACACGGTGATATTTATAACACGATACACTCATATAACAATACGTAAATATTGAACCAAATTATTACAATACTGAGATGACAATATTATTGCGGTTTTCAAAATTGTATGGATTTTGCTTCAGTATTCATCAATATTCACATCGAAAAAGGTGAGTAAATCATGTAAAAAAAATCTTGTGTTTATTACACGGGGTAATAATACTTTAAAATACTTTGTACAGATTAGGCATTATTCACCTACAAAATTGAATTAATACCATAAATCCCGGCCACAATATATAACTTGGCTGAATAGGACATTGCCTTCGAAAACTATTAAATGACAACTTCGATTTTCCCCCATCACAGAATTAAAACGCAACTCGTAAAAAAATCTGGAGGAAGCAGCGAATGAAAAAAACATAGAAGCACAACTAGCGTCGCAAAATGACACCATCAAACTTGTGTCCACTAAGGCGGGGCGTCAAAGTTGTGTCCAACGGCTGTCTAGTTTGAATATGGCGGCGCAACGTAACAGTTGTATTAACTGAAATCTCAAAAATAAAAAATATGCCTTTTTGTGCAGTGAAGTGGTGCGTTAATCACTCTACAAAACATTAAAAAAAAGATAGTATCACTGTTCATATGTAAGTAAAGCGGTAAACATGTTTGTTTAATTTTTTTAGTCGGAACCGATTTTGTATAGGGATGGTGTTATGCCACCTTACATCATCAAAATAAGGTTAATAGCTGAATGAAAAGGTACCTAAGATACCTATTAAACATTTTAACTTGTTCAGATACATGCTTTCATGCACATAACTAATTTGTGTATGAAAGCATGTATCTCACAAATTAAAATGTTCGAAAAAGGTAAACTAATTCCATAATAAATAAATATTAGGGGACATTTAGTACAATTACAATTAGACTATTGATTCTAATTAGACTATATAACTATATGGGGGAAGCGAGAAATAAATATTTTTAACAAAAAATAATAGAATAAGCGTGTAACTAGGTACGCTATACATACATTATATACAATTATTATCAACTTCTCAAAGAGTGGCTTTAAAGACCCCAAACTCGGTATGATTGTGCTCGGTGTGATCATAATATTTTTTGTCTCTGAATTTACATATATGCAGTAAGCTCGGTCCTCCATACAAACGTAGTTTAGCTCTCATTTTAAAATGCCATTCTAGAATAACATGAAACTTTGTATACACAATGGAATCAGGAATATCTAGGTCGGAAACTTCGATCAATAATAAACCTAGATACACTATCAACTGCAAAATCAAGTCGAAAAAGTGTCCGAATTTCATTGCGACTGTGTGCGTGTATAGGAGACACACAAAAAAAAGTAATGCGATTTGTACCATTTCCTTTTATTCGATATTAAGCCTTACATCACAAACATAATGTTTTATTTTGAATGATAGTGTTTGGCGGTTATAACATTACAAAATGTACGTATCGATTGTGGAAAATTTCCACAAAAGTCCGCATTATGTTAATGGATTGTACACCGTAAAATAAGAGCAATTAGGTTCAGTTTCGTTTCTGTTGATTTTCCACTGATTAGATGTCAACATTGGCACAGAGGCGGTATCGTGTGCCATGGAGTCTAAATTGTTTTTTTTTTAATAGGCATCGGTGGAATACAAGCATACGACTTGTCAGGTGGTAACGTCGATTTATACCAACACGACCTCTTTGGCTTAGTTGATAGCGACCCTGTCTGTCTATTAAGCAGGAGGTCTCGGATTCGATTTCCGGTCAGGGCATTTATTTGTGTGGTAAGCAATTGAGCATGAATATTTGTTCCTGAGTCTTGGATGTTTTTTATGTATTTAAGTATGTATTTATTTATATTTAATTATAAGTAGTATATATTATGTAGTAGCCATATTACAAGCTTTATTAAGTTTGGGACTATGTCGATTTGTGTAAGATTGTACCCTCATATTTTTTTTATTTTCATACCATATAAATCATCACGAACAATTTGCTTTAACTAAATGTTACAAGGGCATTTTCAGAAATAAGTGTACCCAATTAGCGTGAGTTGTTAAAAAAAGTTAATCAATGTCAGTTTAGGGGCAATAATTAAGAAATAAATTTAAATGAAAACTGAATACATAGTTTATTTAATTATCAGTTATATGCGCTGTCATAAAAGAAAATTCTGAAAAGTGACAGGAACAAACTACGCTAGAATCATTTGGTTTAAAATATTCTTCACCTCTTTCTTTAGCTGTAATTTGCCACCATTTATCTCTATTAATTTAATTTTTTGGAAAACTGTAATAAGGTGAATAGTAAGTTAGGTTAGTAAGTTTTTGATTTAAACAACGTATACTGAGCAGAACGACATTTCAGACAAACAAACTGTTACCACCCGATTTTGATATATGAATAAAGTAAAATACAAATTTTTATACATAATTATGTGTGTACAATAAAAACAATACATGTAAACTTTCGTATAAAAGTTTTCAGTCTGCGACTCCTTTCATTCGAAATTTTACTATAGTCCAATTCGTCCGTTCTCCGTTTCGCTTCAATATACGACTAACTCAACGTGAGGGAAAGAGACAGCAGCGTAGCTGGTTGGCTGTTTGAGTATTTCAAATATTTACATAAAATATTTTTTATAAGCGTGTTATAGCCTGATATAACTACAAATTCAATAAATTATGAAACTTTAAATAAATACTCATCGAATATACGAAATTCCATCCTTTTTTAACGTCGTTAATGTGTTGTTTTTGCACTTTTTCATGGAGCACTTAGGCATGTTGACTCGCCGATGGCTAGCGCGCGACTGTGAACGCAAGAGTGCTTAAACGGAATTTAAGCACTCTTGAGCGTGGACGCCGTTGACAGGCAAATAGTGTATCTAGGTTTATTATTGATCGAAGGTCGGAAATTGGTTTCTGTTGCTTGAAAATATAATGGAGAAAAAATACAGCGATTATTAAGGTTTTCATAAAAGACGTAAAAAACTCAAAAACTAGCTGACTAAAATAAAACTAAACTAGCATTTTTTCTATTACAATTTCTTGCAACAGGAACTAATTTCCGACCTAGATATGGCGGCTCCCATTGTGTATACAACGTTTCATGTTATTTCAGCAAGGGGTTTAAAATGAGAACAAAACTACGTTTTTATGGAGAATCGAGTTCTGCCGAGCGTACTTACGTCAAATATTAGCTCAATCGGAAATCGAGAAGTGGGTCTAATTTAGCTTCTAAGATTTGACCCGCACAAACAAAAAAAACATAAGTTACTGACACGGCACGTTAAATAAAAGCTTGTAAAAATGAGTTAACGTACGTATGTTAAATGTTTGCGTTGTCTGAATATACTGTAAAAGTTTCGATTACGAGTGGTTGCTGTTCTCTATGTCTAACAGTGTTTAGCAAGCTATAAATTATGTACATGGTCGTCCAATATGCATAATATAAGTCTGGTACAGCTTAATTAGCGACTAGTTAGATTTTCGTAAGGTTATCCTATGATATTTAAAAATAAAATAAAGCTTAAATTCAAATTTAAATAATACGGTGGTTTTGCGTATGAAGATGACTTTTTGTTGCATGCAACCATCCACCCGCTAAGCGTTGTCGTTGTCGCCGTCCTTTTGACACATAAAACGTCAGCGCTAGGATACCAAACACAGCCAGTCATTTTGAAATTTACCAATCACGTTTATTTGTTTTGGGTAATAGAAAATCGGCTGACATTTTTGGCAATTCTTATTGGTACAACACCGCGCGTGCGTATTACGAATAAATGCCCCGTTTCAAAGTGGACTTTTGTAGGAAGCTCGCGTTCTATGTTTTTTTCGTTCACTGGGAGGAAGGCACTTATCTATGGAGATGTTAGTTTAACTTGTTTGTGTTATAAATTAGAAAAATTGTAAAGTAAAAAGACATCTTGTTTACTTATTGAATGTTTATTTTGAAGTGTCAGAAAATCATTGAGAACATCATAAAATTATTTAAAATTCAAAAATTTATAGTTATCTGAACATGGCCAGTAACCTACACAAATTACAACTTAATGGCCATAATAAGAACTCTTAAATAATATGAACAACAAAATAACATCGACATCTCAATGTCCGCCCATAATGGTGTAATCTACACAAATTACAACAACAAGAATTATAAATATACAATTAAGTAGGACGCAAACCTATACCGTTTATACATTTGCGATGTGCAATTTTTCCTAAACACTTTGTTAATGCATCCGCTGACAAATCACTTGACCTAACATATTGAAGTACAATCTCGTTTTCAGATACCTTCTCTCTAATAAAGTGGTATTTGATATCAATATACTTGGTCCGACCATGCTGTATAGGATTATGGGCTATGTTTTGTGCACTTTGACTATCGTTGCATAAAGTTATGCTAGGGTAACGAACATCACATACCTCTGAAATGAAGCGACGCAAATAAATAGCTTCTTTTGCAGCATCAGTAAGTGCCATGTACTCGCTTTCAGCTGACGACAGTGCTATAGTATGTTGCTTCTTCGAAGCCCAGGATACAGGTCCATCTGCCAGCTTGAAGCAAAAGCCTGTATACGAATGACGATCTTTAGTACAGTTCGCAAAATCGGCATCTGTGTACCCAACTAGGGGATTTCCCGTCTTCTTATAAACAATGGAATAATCTATAGTCCCCTTAAGGTACTGCAGTACTCGCTTAGCTGCCGACCAATGAGTACTATTGTAACACTTATTAAACTGACTCAAATAACTAGTAGCAAACGCGATGTCTGGACGCGTATTCACGGAAATATAATTCAGACTTCCCATTAAGTGTTGATAAGGATAATTAGATTCCTTACCTTCAGAGTCTTGCGTTTCCAGTTTACTATGGGCCAAAGGAGTTTCATATTCTTTGGCATTGCTCATATTAAATCTTTGTAGCAATTTTTCTATGTAGAAGCGCTGATTTATCTTAATTTCTCCATCTTTCCGCGATATATTAAGCGCTAAATAATATGTTAGATCGCCTAAATCCTTTAAAGAAAAATATTTATTTAAGTCACTTTTGACAAATTCAAATGACATGTCATTTTGGTAAAAGACAATGATGTCATCCACAAATACTGCCAAAAGTACTAACTCTGAACCAAAAAGTTTCTTATATACACACGGTTCAGTAGGCAATCTGTTAAAACCCATATTATTTAAAGTTTCATTCAGCTTTTTATACCAAGCCCGCGGGGCCTGTTTTAAACCGTACAGGGACCTTTGCAATAAACAAACCTTATCTTCATGGCCTTTTCGAACAAATCCTTGAGGCTGGTTCATGTAGACTTCCTCCTCGAGTTCTCCATTTAGGAATGCGGTGTCAACATCTAAATGACGCATTTTCAAGTCCATCTCTGCAGCAAGAGCAAATAAAGTCCTCAGAGAAGAGTGTCTTACTACTGGAGAAAATGTCTCATGATAGTCCACACCAGCTACCTGATTAAAACCTTTTATCACAAGTCTTGCCTTGTATTTTGTAATATTGCCATGAGCATCTGTTTTGAGGTTGTAAACCCACTTGCAAGGTATCACTTTCTTGTCAGGTTTATCCACCAATTTCCACGTGTTAAGCTTCATCAACGAATTATACTCGTCTTGCATGGCTGAATGCCACTTAACGGCATCTTCAGCTCTTCTCGCTTCTATGTAGGTTTTTGGAATATTCTCTTCTACCAGAGTATGATACGTCAAAAAATCCGGGGGTTTCCTATCTCTAGAAGGATACCTACGAGTAGGCTTTATTTCTGAGGAAACACTCTCCGATTCCTCATTTTCCAGTTCAGGAACAGCCTCATTTTCCAGTTCAGCGACATCCTCAATTTCCTGTTCAGGAGCATTTCTGTCTTCATCATTATCTAAGGCATCCTGGAAATCATCTGGCAAAGCATCAATCTCCTGATCTAGGTTCTGAGGAGAGGTCTCCGGTTCCCCATGACCTTGCTCACCATCCTCATTATCATTGTCAGACAAAAGTATGACAGGAGCAGGACTAGGCGCACTCTGTGACGTACTCGGTTCTTCATTCGACTTATTATTCTTCAAACCTGTGAAGCAATCCTCAAAGAATGTCACGTCACGAGATTTTATTAGTCGTTTAGGATACTGTGGATCTCTAAATAAATAATTATGTGAAGTATCGGTATATCCAACAGATACAGTTTCTACAGCTTTCATATCTAATTTCTTTCTTTGGCAATCATGTACATGAATCAGAGCTCTACAACCGAACACTCTAAGATGACTCAGGTTCGGTTTACTATTATACCACTTCTCAAAGGGAGTAGTGTGACACCCTAGAGCGCGATGAGGCGATCTATTTTTTAAATATACTGTTTTGTATGTACCTTCTTTAGATAACAATTTAATTTCGACGATATTCTATTTACAGTAGACGTAGTGTTAATGGAAATGTCTCCAACACCATCACAGTTAATCTTTTCTCCATTTGCCACAGTGATCATCTTAGTCGAATCCAGCGGTTTAATATTCTGAAACCATTCTGCCCTTGATGACATATGTTTAGTAGCCCCAGAATCAATAATGAAGCAATCCTGGTTGTCATCTTTTATGCCAAGAGCCACTGCTGCTGAAGAATCTTTGGCCTTCTGCTTGCTTTTCTTCAGCGGACAATCTGGTCGCTTGTGACCAGGTTCGTTGCAGTCAAAGCAAATAAGAAGCTTCTTTTTCTTTTGACTTGCAGGCTGAATCACTCTAGACCTCATTACAGACTCAGGTTTAGTCGAATCTGCACCTTTTGACATTTCATTCAACAACTTTGACTTCACAAGCTCTGTAGTTACATCAACATTGCTATTCTCAAGAGCCATAATTAAAGGATCATATTTTGCGGTCAAACCTCCTTATAAAATAGCAGCAATCGAGGCATCTTCTACCGTCTTGCCTATATCAGAAAGGTCTTGGGCGGTAGACATTACAGCATTAATATACGCCTAAATGCTATTAAAGTCACTAAGACTCAATCTATACTACTTCCTCTCTAAATGCAGTCGGCGACCCATACCTCGATCCTCGTAAGCAGTTTGTAGTGCCTTCCACGCTTCTGAAGCCGTTTTAGCACTTCTCACATGAGTTATCGCAGAACCGTCTAATGTGAGGCACATTTTGGTCAACGCCCGTGTATCGTTACGTGTTTGTTGAGCAGCAGAAACACCATGTCCTTCTGGATAGCCATCCACAGCTTCCCATAAATCTTCGTGCATGAGATAGTTACGCATTTTGAATTTCCATATACTGTAGCCGTCTCTATTGCTGAGGCTAAAAGTAGGTAATGAGGAACTCCCTTTTATCGTCACTGAATCTCCACTGGCACTTGTCATGGTAAATAGTAAAATTTATTTCTGTACTCACAAAAATAATAATATCCGTAACACAAATATACAGAACTACACTGCACTCTCTAAATTGACTTCAAAAATATCAGAGCTTCGTGCTGATAACGTGTTATAAATTAGAAAAATAGTAAAGTAAAAAGAGATCTTGTTTACTTATTGAATGTTTATTTTGAAGTGTCAGAAAATCATTGAGAACATCATAAAATTATTTAAAATTCAAAAATTTATAGTTATCTGAACATGGCCAGTAACCTACACAAATTACAACAGTTTGTACCAGATGTCACTGGGTGCTATCTCTATCGCACTTGCATATTGGAGTGATATAGATGCAGCGGTCGTGCGGTTAGTTCTTACTAAATACCAAGGCGGCGCTACTATATATGTGGAGTATTTCACTGATATCTCTATCTCAATATCACTGTACTTTGTGGTAGTCTGTGGCTCAAAGCCGAGACCCACCCGACGTTAGCCGATCGTTTCCGAAAAATGGCCGCAGCTCGAAACTGTAACTTTTATATAGGTGATTGTAAAAAGAATGCGCAACGGAAGCTGTAGCTTTTATGCTCTTATTCTGGGGCAATATCAATATCCATTATTTTTCGTGTTACGCGTGCAGTTTTCGAGAAACGTGTCACCGGAGATCGTGCTCTTTGTAAGGCGCTATCTCACTCGCTCCCCTTACTTTTTATCCCTTTCTGTTTTTTCACTTTTATACAATAGATGGTACGGAACCTTAGAGCATTAAACCAACCGGAGTAGACGCTGACAGGCGTTCCCCTCTGCCAAAGCTGGAAGACTGCCGGTCGTGCACGTTATATAAAACTAGTTGACATTCGTCCCCGTCATTCAACATGTCACGGTGAGCGCGGAACGAGGTCAATGAAAAATGCCGATTTGCAGTGTATTTACCTGTAAAAAGAGATCCCAAACATCTAGTCTACATAAAGATAATATTACTTTCCATCTGTAAATATTATTTTGTTTAAATATTTCCAAATAAAGCTCTAAATTCACAAAAAACCAAAAAAATATACCAGTGAGGCAGTGTTGCCAGCAAATTGTACAAGATATAATTTTGCATATTTTTTAAGATACAATCTACGTATCTATCTATCTTTTTGTTTATTTTTAGTGTTCCTAGTTAACTAGTTATAGGATCACTTTGTTGCCCGTCCGTCCGTCAGTCTGTCTATCTGTCGAGACCCTTTTTCTAAGGAACGCGTGGAGGTATCAAGCTGGAATTTATTTAGTCAGTCAGTCAGTGGTAAAAAATGTAATATCTCAGTAATTATTAAACCTATGTTTATGAAATTTGGGGTTCCAGTTGTTCTTAAGGATCTTGGATACATGTAGGGTCATGTGTCATACAGTGGCGCGGTCGGGAACAGTGGCGCAGACATAAATTGCGAGAAAAGGATAGCTATATTTCATCCGTTTCGTCACTTCACGATAGCTCTCGGTCCATGAGCACGAACGAACCAGTCTGGTGGCGTGTGCGCTGCAAGGTTGTTGTGAGAGGAGGATTTTTCGTTTGAAGGGCCCAAATTTTTGGATTCAAGTAAGTTTTATTTGTTTTTTTGTAACTGCAGTGTTCCCCATTCATACCCATTGTATTTTTTTTTGCAATATATGCTTAACTGGGGAGGCAGAGGCGTAAATTGCAACTGAAAATAGGTACTACATTTCTCGAAACATGTTAATGTTTTCAAAATAGCGGTGTTAATCTACAGTGGAGCAACTCGCAGGGGTACACAGTGGATAATGAACCACTGTGTACTGTACTAAATCTACTGTATGATCCACTGTGTAATAAAATTTAATACACATTAAAATCAGGGTTATACTTGGTATTTCTGAATTTTACTGTTAGAATATGAGTATACCTATAGTTATTTATGTGATGAGCATGCATTTCTTTTTAGGATGCCTCGGCTGCCAAAGCCGCGTTCTATTGGCGCCCACACTAAAGAAGATATGAAGGAGGCACTGCAAAGAATTCGCAGAGGGATGAGCGTGCGGCAAGCATCTAAATTGTCAGGAATACCCTTCACAACCCTTAGGCGCTACAATTTAAAATCGGCGGTTTCTCGTGATTTGGAAACCATACGGTTAGTGCCCAATTACGAAATAAACAAAGTTTTTAATGAGGAGCAGGAAGAAATTTTAAAGGACTACTTTAAACATTACACACATAAAAAAATTACAAAGAAAAATAAAGCCGTTAAGCGAGTACTTCAGAGTGATTCAGATGAAGAAGAGCAAGACTTTAAAGTTCCATATCAAGAATCAGATGAAGACGAGTGGATAGTAGAAGATGTGATAGAAAATAACAATATAGGTGTGACTGAAAATGACTTGAAGAAGCCATTACCCAGATTGCCGAGGGAGGGTGAATACGTGTTAGTCAGATTTGCGACAAAAAAGAAGGTGATTTATTACATTGGTAAGATTCTGGAACAAAGAAACAAGAACTTAGAATGTTACATTAGTTTCCTGAGGAAGAAAAATGGTAATAAATATCACATTCCTGCAGTCCCAGATCTCGCAAATGTGAATGAAGATGATATTAAGTTGATTTTGCCTAAACCTGCAATTGGTGGCAGTACAACACGGCAGCAATCTTATTATTGCTTTCCCATTGATTTATCTCAGTTGAACATGTGCTGAATTATTTTGATCTCTTAAGTGCCTAAAAATAACGTTTTTTTTCACCAAAGCTGTGATTTTAAGTTGATTAGTAATTACTTTTTTATATTGACAAAACCAAAAAGTAACGGTTTTATTTTCTTTGTTGTTTATTTTTGTTATAAGAATTTATGAAGAAGAAAGTACCTAATCATTTTTTTAAATTGTATATCCTGCCATATTGTGACTGACTACAATAAGTCGTTAAGTTTTTAGTTGTTAAGAATTATAATGATAAATAAACAGTGAGACTGATTGATTTATGAATACAATTGTATTATTTCTGTTTAGTAACCCGAAATTATCCACTGTGTACCACCCCGAACCACTGTATAAATTAGGCCGAGCCAGTGTTTCGACCCCATCGTACACAGTGGCTCATTTCTGATTTAAAAAAAAAACACATTTATTAATATACCCATAGCCTATATCAAAAAACTAATAACAAATATGTGAAATAGATTAAATTTAACTATGTACACCCTTAATATCAACATCCTATGATTATTTGTTTCGAAGCTATGGGTCTTGGAAAAAAAGTGATCCACTGTATGACACATGACCCTACCAATTTTTTTTTTATGTTAGATAAATTTGGAGTTATTGGGGGGTCAAAAGTGGCTCTAAACGGTTCGTGTAATATAACACACGGCTGCTGTCCGCCAGTTCCTGGGGTGAACTTGGCTGGACATGCTGCCGCGTGTCTAGATTTTGAAATCCAAACGTGATGCTGACGCGCTATCATGAGTATAAAAGAAATATGTGATAATTATAATGGGACTATTCCGTATATATATTGGAAAAAAAAATATGTAGGCTCATTCTAGCTGAATTTTATAATGGGTATTCAATACCTAACAATTTATATTCATTGATATAGAAACGAGGGGCATAAATATTTTTGAAATGTATTTCTCTGTTTACTAATTTTACGCTTCGTGCAATTTCGGAACGCACCGTTTAAAAAATATGCTTTGTATGTTATTGTTTTATTCTAAAAATCGAATACAATTTTCCTCGCGGTGGTGAGGTTAAAAGTTGTGTGTTTGGCTCGGCAGCAAAGTTGTTTGACGTCTCGTGCCTTGAAAGCCTCGCTACGCTCAGGATTGTACTTTTGAACTATTCACTTCGCTCGTGGTTCAATCTTGCAATTCTTCGCTAGCTCGGCTCTAAATACAAGCACTTGCGCCAACAATAACTTTGCAGCCTTGCATAAAAAAATAACTTTATCACGCTTATGAAATTTAAGAGCGGTGTACTTCATTATTGCAAGACATTAAAGGTCATCACTTCAGCCCGCTACATGAGCGTTGGGGGGAGTACCATAGGCCTGTTGTCGTGGGACCGAGGTAACGCGATGCGGAGAAATCCAAGGCCAGATAATAAATCTGGTTTTGTTTGTTTATTTTTAATTTCAATTTTATGTATCTCAAATGTATTTAATGTTATGGACTAGTTCTGGAATAAATTATTTTCATTTTTCATTTTATTATTCCGAATAAAGACATTTTTAATTTAGTACACTGGCCACACTACACAAAAGTTAGTGTTGGGACAGCACAAAAATCATATCGATGCACCCCTTATTTTTAATTAATATTCTTTCTACGTGCAATGTGCCCCGCCCACTGCCACTTAATGTTAGCGATTCGGAGGGCTATGTCGGTCACTTTAGTTCTACTAAGGATGGCCTCATTTCTGATGCGGTCGCGCAGAGATCAGAAATACTCCTAGCATAGCCCCTCTCAATTGCTCTTTGGGTGACTGAGCCTTCCTATGAGGCCAATAGTGAGCAACCACGCTTCAGTGCCATATGTCATCACTGGTAACACACACTGGTAAAAGACTTTCATCTTGAGACACTGCGGAATATTGGACGAAAAGATGTGCCGTGGCTTCTCGAACGCTGCCCAGCCGAGTCGGATTCGACGACTAACCTCTTTCTCGAAGTTGGACTTACCTAACTGGACAGTCTGTCCTAGGTAATCGTCTACAACTTCGAGAGTAACTTTACTCTCGAAGTTGTAACGTCCGATTGTAACGGGAGTTGGTGCGACATGGGCATTCGACCTAATCTTCGTCTTGTCCATGGTTATCCTTAGACCAACTCGCTCGAAGGCTTTACTGAGGTCATGGAGCATCGTACTCAAATCCTCCATGGTCTCAGCCAAGACTACTTTATCGTCAGCAAACCGAAGGTGAGTGAGGTCAGTCTTTAAATCATCCTCCAGTGCAGCGCAAAACAGTTTAGGAGAAATAACATCTCCTTACCTGATTCCCCGCTGCAACGAAATTGGTTTCGAGTTCTGGAGTCGGACTGACATAGTGGCGTTCTCGAACAAACTTTTCAGCACTTCGATATAGCGGTAGTCAACTTAGCATCGCTGGAGAGATTGTAGCACAGCCCAGGTTTCTATCGAATCGAAGGCCTTCTCGTAGTCCACGAACGCTAAAAAGAGGGGCAGGTTATACTCCTCAGTCTTCTATATAGCCTGACAAAGCGTATGGATGTGGTCTACGGTAATAAAGCCTCTTCGGAAACCGGCTTGTTCGGGAGGCTGGAAGTCATCTAGCCTCTCCCTCAAAAGTTCGGGTCTGGAGAAAACGACTCTACCGTCCTCAGTTTTTAATTTGGCGAGCTGGCTCTGCCCAATAGACAGATCTCTTGAGAAAACTTTCGAGCCCTAATTCTGCTCGATGGCCTCTTTGTATAGAATTGGCGCAGATCACGGGTAAGGGACTTGGAGATCCGTTTATTGAGCTGCCGGTATAATATCGCATCGGTCGAAGACTGTAGAATCATTTGACTCCTTTCCTCGATGAGTCTCCGAGTGGAGTAAGAGAGCCATTTGGTTCTGTTTGCCCGTTGGGCCTTGAAGAACTTAGACCCAGTGCTATGGATAGCTTCCACAAACCCTTCGTTGAATTCGTCTACATCGCCGCCTAGGCAAGCGAAACCAAAATTGCCCTACTCTCAGCTCATTGCCCAGTTTCGCGTTAAAGTCCCCCATAACAACGGTGAAGTAGGTTTTAGAATTATGCATGGCCTTAGTTATATCCTCATACATAGCCTCCACCTCGTCAACGGAGTGTGTCGAGTTCGGCGCGTACATCTGTATGACCTTCAAAAAGTATCTCTTTGATACTCCGTGTATAAGGTATGCCACCCTGGCCTGTTGTTTACGAGGGATTTGTGGACGATGAACCCGATACCTGGGACTGTTGGTCGCCCTCCGGAAATAGAGCAAGCGGCCGGACTTTAGGGTTATTATGTCTCCCCCTCTCTTCGGACTTCAGCTAACCCCACGAAATCCCAACGCAACTTGCTCAATCCTTAGTTCCGCTATCTTTTCGTCGGTCTGCAGTGTAAGCATGTTGTAAGTTGCCAGGGCCAGGAGTCGTCGGTGGTGGTAGCCGGATCTTCGCCGGAGATTCTCAGCACCCCTGGCCCCGCTAGTACCCTGGCCGCTACCAAAACCAGTGCACCGGGGGCCGCCGGAACGTCGGGGCCGTAGCTTTTTTGTCGTCTTCGTAGGAGGTAAATGACATAATCGCCACGCTTGGCATGCGAATTGGCTATCGCAGTACATCCACTGCACTCCAGGATAGCTGCTGCCCATCCCCCGGTGGTCTTGGTCGTAGTTTAAGGACATAGACGCGGATTTGTATATTAATAATAAATATTGGGGGCAATATTACACAAATCGACCTAGTCCCAAACTAAACAAAGCGTGTGCTATTTGTATTATGTGAAAATTTCAATTGGCAACCTGACACCTATTACACTCTGTGAGAAAAAGCCAGTAAAAGGTCAACAGACAGACAGACGGACAGACGATGTAGCGACAGTAATAGGATTAATTTTGTATTAAGCAGTAACGCTAAATGGACCCGGGTATGTCCTAAAACTACGACCAAGACCACCGGAGGATAGGCAGCAGCATCCCTGTAGTGCGGTGGAGATACTGCGATCGCCAACCCACATGCTAAGCGTGGCGATTATGGCATTTACACCCCATAAAATTGGGGGAGGCCTATGTCCCACAGTGGACGTCCATCGGCTGATATGGTGGTAACGCTAATAACAAATTTTTAAATTCCAAATTAAAGGGAAAACATTGAAAATTCAGTGTTTCGAGCAGTATTTGAACCTGTGACATCTGGAATATATGTCCAATCGCTCTAGCCACTGAGCTGTCGGAGCAAAGCAACCACGCTCAGCTCTTACAACGTCTTATGGAGGCTTACAGCGATATCCATCTTAGAAGACTCAGGTGTCTTTACCGGCATTTTTTTTCGTTTAACTTGAAAGTTAGTAATAGAGTTTCATTTGGCACACTTAGGGTACGAAAACCTATAAAATACGTAATATTTAAATGTCATAAATGGCAGAACTCATGGACAGTAAAATATCATATCGATATCGATTATCGAATGTGGATCGCACTATCTTCGCTTACTTGAAGTTGACGTCATTTCGTGTACTGACAGGTTGTCTCTGTGTGTGAATGTTACCTGTGTGCGTATGGTTGATGCTAGTGTTTCACAATTTTGTAGTGTGCGTGCGTAGCGACGTCATGGGAAAATGCATT
The DNA here is from genome assembly GCA_905163555.1 of Notocelia uddmanniana. Lineage (NCBI taxonomy): Eukaryota > Metazoa > Arthropoda > Insecta > Lepidoptera > Tortricidae > Notocelia > Notocelia uddmanniana. The sequence goes on from LR991057.1 coordinate 7,245,829, forward strand.
AGTGTTAAAACTATTTGTGTGCGTTGCCTCGCCCCCCGCGCAGTTATCGGCAGACTTTTTTGCCTCAAAATTAGTTCTCGCGTCGTCTCCGGTTGGTTTAATGCTCTAAGTACGGAACCCTTCGTAGGCGAGTCCGACTCGCACTTGGCCGGTTTTTCTATACAGACTTGGGCTCAACTTTAGAATATGCAACATTTTTTTATAAACAGTACTCATGATTAGAAAGCTTTCCACAAAATTTCAAGTTGCGAAAACGTTAAAAAAAATTGGACAGTTTCTATACTAAAATCGGTAATAAACACCACGCCATGACACTCAGATGATTACGTCACTCACGTCACTGGGGCCTAGGTATATCAAAAACCGAATCAGAGCACCCCACTATCCACGTGGTCTTCTCTGCCCTACCCCTAGAGTGTATATAAAAATTCGGAGGCACGAAGGGAGAGCAGCCCTCGCCCGCCGTGACAAAGCGTGGGAACCGTGCGAGGTGGAGCGGCTGAGCCTGGTCGCCGAAGGCAACCAGCAAGGCGAAGCTGCGGAGCCGAGCATGGACGACCGTGCTTTGTTACGCGAAGGCGGAAGGGCTGCTCGTCCCGCAGCGCCGGAGCTAAAGCGGAGTCGGACTGTCATGGCGTAGTATTATTTACCGATTTTACTTTCAACTTTACTTTTCTTTTTCTCTTAAACCGTACGTCTCCGCAACATAAAATTTTGTGGAAAGCCTTCTAATAGTGAGTACTATTTATAAAAAAAATATGAACGATGAACTCGGTGTTGCATATTCTAAAGTCCTTCCCAGACTTAGAGTGTACTTAAGTTTTAGTTGTGAAAGCCTAAAAACAAGCCTCTTTCTTCACAAAGCGTATAATAAAAAAACGTTAAGAAAACAGTCATTTATCATTATTGTCAGTCAGTCACAACTCCTATAAAAAAAAACCAATGTATGGCGATCGAACGCCTGTCATGCCAACCTACAGGATAATGGACAATCCATGGCAATCTGACAAACTTGACAAAGTCAAATACGTACATTAAAAATATTTTTCTCACTTGAAATACCGACGTCCATTAATGATAATTGTTTTATTCGCTGTACTTTTGAAACTTTAGTGGCGTAGAGTTGAGCAAAAATTGCTCCTCCGCTTATTTCGCGTATGCGCGCGGTTTTTAGAGACAGGGGCTCGTATTGTTTTGTGTGTGTTGTTTTATTTTAGAGACGTGGACTCGTGATATTTCTGATATAGAGACTCGAAATAGTGATAAGTGACTCATAATGGGCGGTAACAGACGTAAAAATAGACGCTGGAAAGCCTCAGAGGAGGATTCTTTGCCAATTTTCCCAAAGATGAGCTAATAACAAGATAATGTAAATATCTATAAGATTTAATGGAAGTAAAAGGGTTTTTTATAACTCCTTGTGTGTAAATAAATAATATTGTATAAGCTTGACGTGGTTTATTTACTATTCATAACAACAGTTGAAAACAAGTCGATTGTTTTCGCATTAAGTATTAACGCTGGTTACTTCTTAATGCAAACTTAGTTAAAAAAGGCAAAATGTAAATCGCAATACCTACGTAAGCAATTTTTATCGAATATCGATAAGACAAGCATGTGCTTGTGATAGTATTGAATAGTAAATGCACTAGTGATTTCACTAGTGCATTTACTATTCAATACTATCGATAACGCCACAGCACTACAGTGACAGTTAGTATTATAGTGTTGAACATCAAAGATATTCAGCAACATACAAATTACTGTGGATGACAGTATATGGGCAGTTACGTCTCTTCTCCGTAAGGAGTATTATATTCTCTTTGATTATCAGACGCAATCTGTCAATGTCTTTAAAATCAAGAATAGTAACACAATTATCAAAATTATGCTATTTTTATTGCAAAAATGGACGAAAATTTGGTTAGAAATCTAGATCACGAATTTGAACAGTTCCTAGAAATCATGCGACCACACATATGTCAGTTAAAAGACCAACAATTGGCTTTCATTTGTACTGCTTGGATACAACGGCTTTGTGCGTGTAAAGAACATGAGAAAATTCTCCGAAATAAATACATCGTCACCCTATGCTATCAACTCTCGAAAGGGATCCTTGAAGAACCGTTTCTAAAAGAGCCAGTTGACAAAGAATTGCTGCCCATCAGTGAACCAACGTTTAGTGAAATATCGTCATCAGAAGTAGATTGTCATTTTTTAGGTTCAGAAGGCGGCAATGGATTAAATTTCAACAAGTCTTCAACAACAGAAACTGCAGATTCAATGTACAATATAGTGGGATCAGAAAATAAAAACATCGGAATATCTGACAGCAGTAAAATGAACATGACCGAGTTTAACGGTACTTCTTCGTACAACCAAACAATGTATTTCCAACGATATCAAGAATTAATGAAGCGTAACTATGACGCAGATAAATTACCTGAAACGTATAGGCATAGAACGAACAACATTATTTCAAAGTTGAAGGAAATAAAAAAGCAAAATACACTATTGCACCATGAACTAAAAGAGATGAAAGAAAAGACTAGTGAAGATTGTTCTGGTGAATGTATGAATACAATCAACACTTCTTCACTTTATATGCGCTTGCATGAAAGCAACTCTACTCTAGATTCCTTAAGATCAAGATTGAAGGAAGTACAGGCTGTAAGAAATGCTCTCGTAGATAAAATTCAAAGTATGCAAGAGTTTATTGATAATTTGAAGGAGTTAAAAACTCAAGAAATAGAAGAAATTCGAGCTAAACATAAATTAGAGTTGATTAATATAAAATCATGTATTAAATTAGAAATGAAACAGAATTTTGACGATAAACTAGAAGACCAAAAACGTCGTTATGAAGAAAAAATCAAAGAAATGCAAACCATTGACACTTCAAAAGATGAAATTATTGCAGAAAAAGATAAAATTATACAGCAAAAAGATTTAGAAATAATGCGCTTGTCAGATCAAATAAAAGACAATAAGGAAAATTTACATTCACTATTCAAAAAAATTCTTATTGGCCACAACGAAGATCAGCGTGACCATTTCAAGTTACAAAATCACAAATTGGAAAGACGTATTCTCAAAATGGAAAAATCTAAAATCAAATGTGTCAGAGCGTATGAATCAAAAATATCTTCAATACAGCGAGAACGACATTTATTAGAATGCTCGCTACAAATCCAATTAGTCAGACAAAGAGCTCAAGTTGTCAATGACGTAGCTGGTGACTCTCAGATCGAAATCAAAAAAGCTGTAGACAAATTAGAAGCTAAATACCAGGATATTGTTGCAAATATGCAAGCCACTGCTATCCAGCGGCGACTTGAAGATCAAATGGCAGTTGCATCAATACTTCAAGCAGCATCAAGTATAAGAAACGATGCTTATGGTTTCTACGCACCAAATATCCCTAGGAACCCGCTAAGAAGAAATAAGAATCAGCGTTCAGATAGCGAAGTAGCAGCAAACTTCCAGGGCAATAAAGTTTTCGTGAAAATGAATGGCACTAAACATTTAAAAGGTGGAAATGAACGCTTTGGAGGCTTAAGCAGTCTATCTGAGAAGGTCCATATCCTTCAAAGGGACACCAGTGACAAAGCTCAAAAGTAGAGGAAAAGTCTTTTAACTATGCCTTTGTGAAACTTCCGCAAATTGTTTCAGCGGAGTCGTAATAAATTAACGAGTTCCTGAAGTACTTGTTTTCTTGGTGTTTTTACCTGATAACTATCCCATTATTTTCAACCTATTTTGCTCAATTATGGTAGCAATTGCTGAAGTATGCGCTCTTCTCTGTTTTGTTTACAACTTTTACTCGAAAATTTGAATTCTAGCAATAATTTGACGCTCTTTTCTAGGACAGAACTCCCCTTTTCATTCAATGCATTGAATGCATGTATACATGTGTGGTATGTCAACATTTATAACCCTTTGAACGTCATCGTATTTGAATGAAGTGATCACTCAGACGCCAAGGTATCAAGAATTGGTGTAACATTTAAATTTAAACCAATAAAAACAAATAAAAACAATTCATAATTGATATTTTTCATGATCAAAGTACACCTTCACTCCGACCTTTTTAGTGGTTGTTGGCGTGGTGGGCACGACGACACACGACCACTTTATAGGCTCTTGGCGTTCAATGGGTTAATATGATAGCAATTACTAATCGAAAAATTACTAATTTATTTCTCGTGCTCACATCGATTGCGACTGATGATTAATACAATCAATATCAATACATATGTACATTTTTCCACCTAATTACATTGAAATAAGGGCCAAATATTTATACATAGTTATGCCCTCGACTATACCTGCCGATAGCGCTAACCATCGCACGCACACAGCGATAGTTACATGCGCACGCACCAACATATTATCCTCCATATCGCTCAAGGACGTCCACTGCCGGACTAAGGCCTCCCCCAATTTCATGGGGGGTAAATGCCATAATCGCTATACTTGGCATGCGGGGTGGCGAACGCAGTATCTCCACCGCACTCCAGGGATGCTACTGCCCATCCCACGGTGATCTTGGTCGTAGTTTTAGGATATACCCGGGTCCCATCGCACGCACATAGAGCCAAACTCCAAAAAGTTGAACAGCTGGGTAATCACGAAACTTTTCGAACGTACGATAAATAAATCTGTCATTTTACTATGGAAAATAACATTTAGATCTACGTTACGCACGCTCAAAAACGTTACGTAATTACCAGACAGTCAAGAACGCGTATTATTAGGTATTATCAGTTTACGCATTCTGTATGTACCGTCAGCATCAAAAGTAGGTACGCATTTGAAGGATTCAAAAGTTCTTAATCCCATAAGAAAGACTTATGAATTTTTCAAATGCGTAGCTACTTTTGATGTTGACTGTACAACACAGTAATTCAACTGCTGTGTGGGTTAAGATTGAATTTTCGGACCATAGTTACAGCCGATAACTTGTCTACAATTTAATTGATTCCGTTGTGACTCGAAAATGTGATACAATTTATACGATACAATGCGATACAAATATACGAGTACTTTATTGTTCACCAAAACAAAATGAAACAACGCAAGATTCTAAAGTGTAAAAAAGACATGAAAAAAGTATGAAACAAGATTAACAGCTGGACGGGAAGGATGCGAGTCAGTTTAGATGATGTAATAAAAGAATATCTGGGAAAAAAGAAATCTTTAATTAATATTTGTAACACATTTTCGACTACTTTTACCCAGGCGATATTAAATATAAAGCACAACTGTAATCGCAAGTTTTTAAACAGAGCCGATTATGTAAAAAAATCTCAACTATCAATGCGTTTCAGGAAAGCCACCCATCTTGATATTATTAAAATAATAAACAACTTAAGTATTGATAAATCACCTGGCCAGGATAGAATACGTGTTCGTGACATAAAATTTATTAAGTTATAATTAAGCCCCGTTATTGCTCTGTTTATTAACTTGTGTATACAGAAAAGTGTATATCCACTTGAGTTAAAGACTGCTCTAATAAGACCAATTTACAAACAAGGTTCTCATATGGATTATGCAAATTATCGACCTATAGCAATATTGTCGGTTATAAATAAAATAGTCGAAAAATTTATAGTTGAGCAAATAAGTGGTTTCCTAGAGAAAAATAACGTATTAAATGAAGCACAACATGGGTTCCGGCGGGGCCGTAGCACGGCGACGGCACTTGCACGGTTTGCTGACGACGTAAACAGCAGTCTTAACGACAGGCAGCAGGTGGTGGTGGTCTACATCGATTTCAAAAAAGCTTTTGATACGCTGGACCACCGCCAGCTGCTGTGTGCCATGGATGAGTGTAGGGTTAGCGGCCCGGTCAATAAGTGGTTGCAGGCCTATTTGTGTGAGCGTACTTTGAGGACTGCTGTTTGCGGCGTGACGGGTAGCAGTGCGCAGATAACCTGCGGGGTACCAACTGGCTCCGTGTACGGTCCCGTGGGATACATCATGCACGTAAACAGCATGTGTAATGTAGTTAAGCATTGTAGGACTTATATGTATGCAGATGACACTTGTCTAGTCTACTCTAGCAAAGACATAAAAAATATAGAATACTGTATTCAAGAAGACCTTAACAATATCATTAAATGGGCGCATGATAATGGTATCATAATTAATATTGCAAAAACCAAGTGTATGCACATCTACTCGCCCTACAATAAGCATATAACAGGAGAACCAAAGATTATAGGCCATGATTAGGACTGTATACATAGTGGTGTCCACTCCTCTTGTCACTGTGGAAGGGTTGAGGTGGTTGACAGTTACAAGTACCTGGGCCTGACAATAGATTCGCGCTTCACCTGGAGTGCACACGTGGAGCTGGTATGTGACAAGCTCCGGGCGGTGCTTGTGAAGTTCCACCACCTTAAGTTTTTTACAGACAGAGCGACCTTATATACAGTTTATTGAGTTTATTATGCACTCACTTCACTGATTCGATACTTTCCTATGGATGGACTAAGCACGTACGGCAGAACATTTAAAACCTATCTTGATAAAATTAAGCACCTACAAATTAGATTTATGAAAGCTCTAGTTGATAAAAAGACAAAACAAGTTTGTAGAGAGGATTATAATAAATTATATCTTAAATGTAATATGTTACCTGTCTTTGAGAGGGTGTCGTTCCAAATTGCATTAGAACAATATGAATTGTGTGAGTTTAAGTTCCCTGTTACTAATACATTTTTGCGTAGAAAGTTGGCCAAGGAAGCGTTAATTGTACCTAGAGTAGTCAACTATTATGGTAAAAGAACTAGATCTTATCTCGTTCCTAAATTTTATAACAATATACCGTTGAATATCAGGAAGAGCGCCAGCAAAAATGTCTTTAAATCCAAATTAAAAAAGCTTATGTTAAAACAATTTGAAAGTAAAATTATACTTAATTAGTTAAATAGATTATAACTTATAGCGAACTTACATTTATAACTATTATAATAAAACGACCGTTAACGTGGTTTGGAACAGACTGATTTTATTTTATAGTATTATGAGCTATACCTACCCACAAGTTTACAGTAGTGTGAGAATAGGTGGCGCCACATACATCATATTTTGATATAAAACCAATACCCCCACTATATCAAAATAAGCTAAACACAATTTACAAATTGCAAATGTAAAACTATAGTAACTATGATTGCATACCCATCAACTTCATAAAGCTGTAATGTTTTACAGAAGTTAACGCCTTTGTTAATAGGTCAGCAGCCATACTTACTGTGGACAAATATTCAACTTTTACTATGTTATTACTTACACATTCTCTGCAAAAGTGGTATTTTATGTCTACATGTTTTGTTCTGTTATGAAATACAGGATTAAGTAACAATTTATGGGCACTTTGATTGTCATTAAAAATAACAATACAATACAAGTCCCCTGTAATTTCTTGATGCAAATTTCTCAAGTAAATTGCCTCTTTACAACATTCTGATATACCAACATATTCCGCTTCTGTTGTTGAAAGACTGACATTTTTTTGCTTCCTACTACCCCAAGAAATTACACCCCCGGATAAATTAAAACAATATCCTGTATATGACTTTCTGTCTAAGCAGTCACTACCCCAGTCTGCATCAACATATCCTACAATCTCCTGATTACCATCTTTGCCACTGTACCTAATATAATAATCTTTTGTTTTCTTCAGATATCTTAAGATACGTTTACAATGAGTCCAATGCTCTTTGCCGTAACAATTGTTAAACTGGCTAAGGTATCCTACAGAATAGGCAATGTCTGGGCGACTGAGAATAGCTAAGTACATTAAGCTGCCAATTAATTGCTGATAAGGTAAGCTTTTATTACAATTCTCATTCTTGGTCAATTTTAATCCACTTTCCATTGGAGTATCTACAGTTTTACAGTCCGTTAGATTAAATTTTACTAACAATTGTTCTATATACTCTTTTTGACTTAAAGTTAACAATCTTTTTTCTTTGTCATAGTAAACTGACATTCCAAGGCACTGCCTTATTTGACCCAAGTCTTTAATTTGGAACTGAGATTGTAAAATTGCCTTTAAATTACTGGTTTCCTTACTATCATTTGAAAATACAAAAAAATCATCAACATACAATGCTACTATTGTACGCTTGTTTTTTATATACAAACATGGTTCATATTTTGACTTCACATATCCATTTTTAGTTAAACATTCATCCACTTTTTGGTACCACATTCTTGAAGACTGTTTAAGTCCATAAATGGCTTTCTTTAATTTAAGTACTTTATTACTATCAGAACAGTTAAAACCTTCAGGTTTCTGCATGAAAATATTTTCATGAAGATCTCCATTCAAGAATGCGGTTGTGACATCCAAATGAGTTATGTCAAAATTAAGTTTCACAGATAAAGCGAACAGTAACCTTAAGGTACTATGTCGCACAACAGGTGAAAAGGTTTCCACATAGTCCACACCAGGTTGTTGTGTAAACCCTTTTGCCACTAGTCGCGCACGGTAACGCAATTTATTGTCCGGTCCAAATTTTTTTTTAAGTACCCATTTACACTGCACTATGGTACCACTGGCGGGAACGTCTACCACTTCCCACGCACAATTATCTTCAAAACATTTAAGCTCTTCCTGGACTGCCTGTAACCATTGGTCACTCTCAGGCCCTTTTAAAGCTTCATCTAATGTTAGATCCATTGCGCCGTCCATAGTACTATTCTGAGTGAAGAACACACTATCAAAACCATATCTATCTGGTGCTCGACGATCTCTGACGGGTCTGGCTACCTCATTAGGAGTATTCTGGACATCCTTAGTATCCTCTGAGTCTTCATACTCACTAGGGTCATACTCGCTGGATAAGTCCGATGCAGTTCCCTCTGTCAGTGTCGATTCTGTGGTTTCCTCCCCCACTGAATCCTGCAGTTCCTGGTCCTCTGCTTCATTTTCATCTGTTGGTTCATATTTATTGATATCTTCAGAAACTTCCATCACACAATCGGGGTTCAACTGTTTTTCCATTATAATAACATCTCGACTTGTTGATACTTTCTTAGTTTCGGGATCATAAATTCTGTATCCCTTTATGTTGTCCGGATAGCCAAGTAATATGCACTCACGTGACTTCTTATCCCACTTTGTTCTTTTCTGTTTCTCTATGTGAACCATCACCGTAGAACCAAATATTCTTAAGTTGCTAATATCTGGTTTGACACCTGTCCACAACTCATACGGTGTTTTTCCATTAAGTACTGATGACACAGTGCGGTTATGCAGGTAAACAGCTGTATGACAGGCCTCAGCCCAAAATTTCTTATCAAGCTTAGCGTCATACATTAAACATTTCGCTTTCTCAATGATCGTGCGGATCTGCCTTTCGCATAATCCATTTTGCTCGGCTGTGTATGGATTACTTTTTTGATGAATAATCCCCATTTCTTTCAGGTAGGCATCAAAGCTATGGTTACAAAATTCTGTACCATTATCACTGCGAAGAATTTTAACTTTTCTATTCGTTTGATTTTCTGCCAATGCCTTGAATTCTTTAAAGTTCTTCAATGCCTCATTTTTGTGCTTTAAAAAATATATAAATGTCTATCGGCTAAAATCATCTACGAACAACTGAAAATACACTGAACCACCTAGCGAGACAGCCTCCATTGGTCCACACAGGTCGGTATGAATCACATTCAGCAATTGAGTGCTTCTAGTGCCTATGTGCTTGAAAGGTAGTCGGCATTGTTTACCTTCACAACAAGTCTTACATGATGATTTGCTGATATCAACTTTTTCACTTAGGTCCATTCCTTCCACTGCATTCTTCGTTTTCATTAAGCAATCACTGTTCACATGTCCTAATCTGCGATGCCATATTTCACCAGACGTACTCACTGCTGCGACCAACCGCTCAGCGGAGTCAGTGGCCGTATTTAATTTGTAAACACCATTCAACAATGAGGCAGTAGCCACTAATTCACCATTTCTGTTGAAAATTTGACATCCACTGTTTGTAAAGTTTACTTTATTACCTTTTTCTATCAACTTACTAACAGAAAGTAGGTTAGTTGTCAAATTCGGTACACAAAGTACATCCTCGATGTTTATCTCAAATTCACAGCTGTTCACTGAAGTTACGATCTGAATATCGCCAGAACATGTAACTGAAACAGTTTCCTGATTAGCAACAACAATTTCTTCGTTAGCTATACGATAGTTGCGGCTTATCCAGTGTTTATTCGCTGTCAGATGAACACTGGCTCCAGAGTCTATATAAAAATCGTTTTTACTGAAACTCCCACTTAAAAACACAGCGGAAAATGCGTTGGATTGTTTCCGGTCTTCGTTTTTACTGTTTTTGAAATTCAAAGGACACTGCGTACGATAATGTCCTACTTGTTTACAACGATAACACTTGACATTAACCTTTGACTTAACGCTGTCTTTGTTACAGGCTGTCACTTGTCTATTTCGGTGTTGCCAGTTTTTAGACGCGGCAAATGCGCTGTCAGATTCAATATCGTTAACATAAGTTCCGGTTTCCATATCAAGAAGTTTGCTTTTAATGGCGTCCGCTGTCACTTGAATGCCCGAATGTTCTATGGCCATAATCATTGGCGAGAACTTCTCTGGTAATCCAGCTAGGAGCAACGAGCCAATCCACTCGTCATTTATTGCAAATCCTGTTCCACACAATTTCTGACCTGTCTCAATGATCTGCGTTACATACGATGTCATGGAACTGCAATTATCCAACCGAATAGAAATTAAACTTCTTAAAAGACTTATTCTTCTCGTGAAGCCCGAATCGTCAAAAAGCGACTTCAGCTTTTCCCACAGTTCCTTTGTAGTTCTCACGGTCTTAATATGAACGTATAATGACGAATCAATGGTAAGTATCAACTTCGCCTTTGTTTTCGCATCATCCGCGGCCGGTACAGCGATTTCAGCACCGTTTCCATCGTTTTCTGGTTTGATACACTTCATCATTCCCTCCAGAACTAAGAAATTTTCTGCCGCGAACACCCACTCGTCATAGTTCTCTCTTCCCTTCAATTTCGGCACATTAACTATATAGTTCGCTGCCATTTTTGCACATTCACTCACAGTACAAGTCAAAGAGAGTTTTGAGACACAACGTTCGATATTATGCACAGTTAATTAAGAACACTGGGCCATAACCTATTATAATAAAACGACCGTTAACGTGGTTTGGAACAGACTGATTTTATTTTATAGTATTATGAGCTATACCTACCCACAAGTTTACAGTAGTGTGAGAATAGGTGGCGCCACATACATCATATTTTGATATAAAACCAATAATAACTTATACTATTACAACAGTTAATGTACTTAAAAAAAAGCTAACTTAAAACGGTAATGTAAAGAAAGGGAGCTTATTTCTGCCAACAAACTGTTATTCAGTTTGGCGGAAGTTGAGGCAAGCTGTAAAAGAGTACTGTTTTTTTGTGAATAAATGCTTTATTATTATTAACAGTAACATAATAATAAAATAACGGTAGACAATTGGCGGTCTTATCGGTAAAGAACGATCTCTTCTAGACAATCTTTGTGTAGTGAAAATGATGCAAAAATATAAAAAGTAATAGTTCTTTTTTCTTCAAATTAGGCATATTATATGCACCAAATAAAAATACTGAATTATTATTGATGAATCTATATGAGAAACTTTCGTGTTAAAAGCCTTAACTATGGTAAAAAAATGTGATACTCATCCATACGGAGAAAATCACAGAGTTCTTAAGTGTATAAAACTTTCCACGTTATATACTAAGAGCTGCCCTAAAGTTAACGAAGAAAATGTAGACGAGAACTTTCTGTACAGGAATAGTTATTCAAAAGGCCGTTTGCGGTAACTTTTGTCTGTGCGTTCGAAGGGTATTTTGGTAAGTAACTTTTATTTTAATCGTATGGCATTTATTTACGAACCGTGAGATCTTCGAGAAGACAAGTACGGTTGCCAGTTTTTGGTAAGTAATGATATTATTTAAAAGCGATGTAATTATTATAAACAATATATGTTATGAAACATGTTCTATGCATCTGGGTTAGTCTTTTTATAAATATTTATTGGGATATTATTATTTTCTGTTAAGCAATAAAAAGCCTTTTTATACTAAATATACAATACATTTTTTTAATAATTTGTCGCCTCTCATGATTCCTAGATTTTGGTTGGATTCAAAGAAGTTTGTGTTCCTTGATAGAAAATTAATGGGATCGATTGACATCAATTGGCATTAAACATTTTTTGAGAAAAATGACAATAAAATGCGTTAGTTTTGCAGTCCTTTTTTTAATTTGTGAATGCAGTTTTATTTATCACATATCATCTGAAAGACGTCCACTGCTGGACGAAAGCCTCCCCGAAGGATTTCCACAATGACCGGTCCTGCGTCGCCCTTGTACAACGACTTCCCGGGATCTTAACCCGATCGTCAGTCCACCTTGTTGGGGGGCTTCCCACGCTGCACGACGCAGTTTTATTGCTTACGAGAAATAAAATCAAAAAAATGTTGCCTTTCAGCAAAAAGAACTAACTATCTTAACGTTTTAACCCGTTGAACGCTATCATATTTGAATGAAGTGATCACTCAGGCGCCAAGGTCTCAAAAATTTATGTAACGTTTAAACTAATAAAAACAAATAAAATCAATTCATAATTGATTTTTTTCATGATCAAAGTACAGTCAGCATCAAAAGTAGCTAAGCATTATGAAGGTGTCAAAAACTCTTATTCCCTTATAATAAAGATTTTTGAACTTTTCAAATGCGTAGGTACTTTTGATACTGACCGTACACCTTCACTCCGAACTTTTTAGTGGTTGTTGGCGTGGTGGGCATGACGACACACGACCACTTTATAGGCTCTTGGCGTTTAAAGGGTTAACCCTTTAACCGCCGTAGTTTGATATATAAGACACAAAATATCGAGTTCATTTCGCCGCAGTCTGATAAATAAGACTAATGTCTGGTAAGTTTATTAACAGGATATTCATCTATCTCACTGATAGTGTAACTTCGTACCGGCACCGGCGCGGCGCGGCGGCGACCCGGACATGTTGGATGAAAAATTCTTGGCGGTTAAAGGGTTGAAGGGCAAAGGTATATGTAAAGTCCACAACCCGTCCATGAGAGGAGGTTTGCCTCTAGCAGTAGGAGGAGATTGATAATGATGAGTAAAGTTTAAAGCGAATTGTTAATTTAAAAATAAAGACAGGACAACAAGTATGACATAAACCATAATAAATGCCACGATCAGTATGTTTGACATAAATTTTATGTCATTTTAGTGACTAATTTATTAGCCTAATCCCTGTAAATGATGCACTAATCCTGATTGATTAGGCCCAAAAATATAAATGTTTAAAGTGGACTGTATACAAATGACTGGTAGTTCCTCTCGTAAAATAACAGTGACTGACTCTACTCTAATATTGGTGCCACCTTGGTTCTGCTTTTTCTTATGATTCGTAACAAGTAAAATAAGAAGTCCGGACGGATTGTAAATGGCTTATATTGTTTATCACAGATTATGTTCTTAATAAAACGTATTTGGAAGTTAACACTGTATATAATAAAGTTACTTATTTATAATGACTTTAACACTGATTTTATCTAAATCTAGGACACAATGTCTAGATTCCTAAACTTTTCCTGAGCTGAGTTCCCAACGCACTTTTTCTTTCTTGTTCTGGGTTTCTTCCTTGGAGTGTCTCTTCGGTACTAAGTGAAGTACGTTGCGAACTCACCTCCTTTCTTTCGCAATGGCTGACCGTAACGTGAGCACCATGAAGTTGTGCACGCTACGAGGCGCTGTCCGAGCATAAATAGGGAATCTTACAAATCTCGCGGTTTTCCGCGGATTGCGGAGGCTGTGATTATCTCACTGGCCTGTACTAGGACTCATCGAGTCGGCGTTCGGTATGGTCACACGTGACCCTTTATACTTGGACAGTGTCTCCCTAATATTGGCTCTGAGAGGGAAGAACGTTGTGTAAAAACGACTATTCTGAATTTATTCAATCTTAAGAAATTCGCTGCGCGACCATTTCTTAGTGCCTGTGATTCAAACAGGGCTTATAATATGCGCCTCAGCGCCTACTTTATATAATAAAAACCTTATTGTCTCAGAGTCAACTGTTCGTGAGTTAGCTCACAAACATGCCATTTTCATAGCGTAATTTCGATCTACGATCGACATATTTTACATTATTACGCAATCTTTCATTCTACTGCGTATGGAAATTTCCAAGTATCATTGCGCAATCACTCGAATTGTGTCATAATACTTGCTGAAATGAATAAACTCGCCCTAAAGAGTTATTCCTTCCGCTTAGTGCGACAAGGTTCTAATATTTACGTAAATATGACAATATTTCTTAAATATTCCATTTTAAATAACAGGGTTACTCTTACATTTACCTAGCTAACGTCTTATCTTTATTTCTTTCTAAATTACGTGCTAGGTACATTAGGGGAGGGTAGGGTCTGTCGTCTACATACTCCCCGCCGTCTGAAGACTCAGACCTTGTGGCTACGGTAGCTCTAGTCTCAGGCTTCTCTGGTTCGGGACACGGTGCGGGCTATGGGCTCGACGCAGGCTCGTGACTCGACGTAGGCTCGGCGCTCGAAGCAGGCTCGGTGCTCGACGCGGCTGGCACTAGCACGGCCAGCCGTGATGAGGCTCGACGTAACACGCCGTTTGCTGTGCGGACATCCACGTTCCGCACTTTTCCGTCGGGCCCTGGATAGGTGGCCACGACTAGCCCTCGCGGCCATACGTTGCGAGGGCTTGCGGGGTCGGCGACCAACACTAAGTCGCCGACGTGGATCTGTTGGTTCCCACCGCCGGAGGATTGACGGGGGGCCAACAGTGGGTAGTATTCTTTTACCCATCTTCGCCAGAAGTGGTTGGCGAGCGCCTGTACTTGGCGCCATCTTCTTCGGTCATCTTCCTCGCAGGGACCGATGATTAGTTGCTCGTTCGCTGACAACAACAGGAAATGATTCGGTGTCAGCGCGGCGTCGTCTTCATTGTTTATTGGTACATGGGTAAGTGGTCTGGCGTTCACTACGTTCTCTACTTCCGCCAGAAGTGTCAGGAAGATTTCTTCACTCGGCGCCTTCTCTTTTAGCGTGTAGCTCAATGCATTTTTAATGGTTCTCACCATTCTCTCCCAGCTGCCGCCCTGTGATGGCGCAGCCGGGGTGATGAAACGCCAGTTTAATCGATGCTGCAGTCCGTATTTCTGGAGTGCTGGCAACCATTCTTCTCGGGCCGCCTTTAGTTCTAAGGCGGCCGCGTGGAACGACGTTTGGTTGTCGCTCCACATGGTTTGTGGCCATCCACGACGCGCCGCGAAGCGTCGTAGCGCGTTGATGGCACTGTCGGTTGACAGGCTGTGCACGACTTCTAGGTGGACCGCACGTGTCGCCAGGCACGTGTACAGGGCGACCCACCTCTTCTCGCGTCGCCTGCCGATCGTTACCCACAGCGGGCCGAAGTAGTCTTGGGCCGCGTGGGTGAAGCAGCGCTGGTAGGCCTCTAGCCGCTCAGGCGGGAGGTCCCCCAGAGGCTGCGCGCGCGGGACCGCGCGACGTAGGCGGCAGAGTGCGCACGCCTGTGCTACGGCGCGCACGCTCGGCCGCAGATGCAGTATCCACATGTTCTGCCTTAAATCATTAACAACACTTTCATTATTAACATGCGCGCCCCGGCAATGGGCGCGCCTTATAAGCAATTTGGTGTAGGGCTCCCTACCATCCAAAATGATGGGCTTCTCAGCCGTGTACCGTACTGGTGCACGGCTCAGCCTGGTCCTCATTGTCAACAGACCATCTGACGAGAGCTCGAGATCGAGCTTATATAACTTAGACTGCTTCGTTAGCTTCTTTCCAGCAGCTAGTGTGTTTAATTCTTCTGGGAAGCTATTTCGCTGGCTCCTCTGCACCAGCAAATGCTCCGCCGCTCGTAGATGCCTCGCCTCCAGCTGTCTCCTTCTGTCACGAGACTTCAGCTTCTCTATGAACAACAACATGTACCCGACTGTCCTTACGACGCGTTCATGGCTACTGAACCGTTCGATGTCCGGTAGCGCTGTGGCCGGTTCATGCGTTGTCGCGAGGACTACCTCCTTCTTTCGCTGCTCTGTCGGCTCCACGTTCTTGGTGGATATGACTGGTGGCCACTGGTCCTCCGCCTGGCTCCAGAAGGCGGGACTCGTGGACCATCTATCGTTGATGCTCACCTTCTGGCTCGTTCGCAGGCGGGTGGCATCTTCTGCTGGGTTTATTGCGTCGCGCGACTCACGTTCGCACGTCGCATGGTACACCGTTTGTTCCTTCGTTCCGAGATAACCGGGGTTCTTACCGAAGAGCGCCCACTCCAGCGCGCTCTTTATAGCGACGGGGCCGTCTCCTGGTCCGGTTCGTATCTCCTCGGGTACCAGCAGGTGCCAGTGGTCGGCACCTAACAGCAGCTGCGGCGCACCGTAGCTGCATACTGCACCGCGGGCTTCTCGCAGGTGCTCGTATCGATCCAGCAGATCTTCGTTGACGGTCTGGCCTCTCAGGCCGAGGTTACTTACCGTTCGTAGTCTTACGGGGTAAGCTAAGCCTCCATTCCTTGCCCGTACATAGGCCGACACTCGTTCGGAGTGTCCGCTGTGCGCGATCCCTCCAACGCCGCGCACTGTCACCTGATCCTGTGGTCCAGTAGCTCCAATCAGGTCAGCGACTTTCTGCTCGAGGAGTGAGACGGTCGATCCCTCGTCCAGCAAGCAGTAGATATGGGCGTCGCCCGTGGGGCCCGATATCGTTATGGGAAGAACTTTGAGTAATACCTCGGTAGCTTCCTCGGCGTTACTCGCGTAGCTGCTCTGCTCTCCCCCGCTGTTCTGGTTTGGTTCGTTGCGGGGTCTACGAGTCGCTCCCAGCGCCGTGCCTCGTTCACACGGCGGCGGCGGCACTGTCGCCGCCGCTGGTCGCGATCGTGGTTCATTCTGGTGGAGCAGCTTGTGATGGGGGTGTTGGCAGCCAGGAACACTGCAGCCTTTCGCTCGGCATTGAGAGCGCTGATGCCTGGCGTCCATACATCTGAAGCAGATTCTGTTCTGCTTCGCCCAGTCCCATCTCGCCGGTAGTTGCAGGGCCTGCAGTTTCCGGCACTCGTTCGTTCGATGACTCGCGCTACAATAGAGGCATACCTGGACCCGTGATGGCTGTACCTGTTCGGTCACGTACGCCACCTTTGAAGGCAACGGCTGCGGCGGGCCCCATCGGTTCTGCTGGGGCGGCGGCGGGCGGTTGTCATTCCGGTACTGGGTCTTTGGTGCGTTCGTCTGTGGCGGTGCTCCCCGTGGCACGTTCTTCATGGTGGGAGCGCTAGCGTGGGTGAATTCCAGCTGCAGATCACTCTCTTCGAGCAAGAAATCTGCCATCACCTGGATTTCTGCTAGGCCGCCGCCCCTCTGCCCTCGGGCGTAGTCGCAGTAGCGCGATCGGAGATGCGGACTCAATCTGTCCGTCACCTCGCGCACTAGTAGCGGGTTGTTCGCGTAGTGCGCATCGTCCAGATCCATAAGCGTACTTACTATGTTCATGACCTGGATGGCGAAGGTGTTGAGCTCGTTCGCGCTCGACCCGACGCGTGGCAGCTTCTTCAGATCTTCTAGCGCCTTGTCCACTAGGAAATCCTTGCGACCATACTGCTTCGTCAGTATCCTTATCACCAGGTCTGGTGTGGTCGCCGTCGACAGGATGTGCTGCACGCACGCCTTCGCCTCACCTTTGATCGCGGCCCTCAGGCGCGCGACGTTCTCGTAGCCGCTAAACTTATAGCGTTTGTTGCTCTCAATGTATGTGTTGAGGAAGCAACGCCACTCACTGACGTCCCCGTGGAAGTGTGGCAACTCGTACACCTCCTTGGTTGCTGGACGGGCTGCGCTCTGCATCCGTTCAAACAACTCTACCATACCTTCTGGGGTCGTCGTCGCTGTGAACCTCGAACGAGGCGTCATGGGCTCGTTCACGCGTTCTGGTTCATGCTCACCTTCGTACTCGTACTCCAGTCCCTGGGTTGGAGAAAGGGGGCGCCGGCCGTAGTTCATGGTCGCGCGCTCCAGCTTCTTCGGTTCAGTTCTGATCGGAATCCGCTCTCCTGGACGCCTCGGCGTTTCTTCCACTTGAGCGAGGACTGGTACTCGTTCGTACGAGACGACTGGTTCGTTGTCCCGGGTCCGTAGCACTCGACGGTCTTCCACGTCGTGTCGCTCCGCGGACTCGTCCACCCATCGGGCGATTCGGTCGCTACCACCGGAACTTTCTAGGTCTATTTCTGCAATTCTTGCCTGTAACCGCCTGTTTACTAGGTCGGTTTCAATCGCCAGCTCCTGTCGACGCCGGTTGGCATCGACCGCCAGCTCTTCTCGGCGCTGGTCAGCATCGACCGCCAGCTCTTGTCGGCGCAGTTGCGCCAGCTGTTCTGCGGCCTCGGCTTCGGCTTGCAGTCGGTGGCTCGCGGCGCGACTGCTTCGGTGCGAAACCGTGCTCGCCGGTCTCGGAGATCTGTGTGGGGTGGACTGGACGAGGTCCGCGAAAGCAACATTCCTCGATGCTGCTTCGCCACTCGTCGCTGGGTGATGCTCAGCCCGTTCGCGATCGATGACGCGTGTTCGGTCCCATGCGTCGTCGTCTGGCTGTTGCTCCCGTGGTCGCAGACGGCCGCCGTCCTCGCGGCGCCATCTTCCCCGTTCGTGGATGCTCGGAGATCTTGGTGGCTGTTCGTGCACCAAGGCCGTTGGCGCGGCCCCGGTGCCAGTTCGGTGCTTACTCACGTTTGCTGTCTTCCTGGGCCTCTTGTCCGAGGGCCCCTGCTCTGCCGTTCGCTCCCGACGCTCGTTCTGAGCGTGGAGTGCAGATGGAGGGAACCAAGTCGGTTCGGAGAATGCCCCAGGGGCACCGGTGATGGTGCCAGCAGCATTGCTAGCACTGCCAGCTGGATCGCCGTCGGCGCCAGCGGCAGCGCCAGCATTAAAGCCAGCGGTGCCACCAGCGCCAGCGGCGCCAGCGGCGGCGCTAGCGGTCTTCGTTCTTCTTCTGTCCCTTTGTTCCCGTTCTGCCGATCGCTCCGGGCGCTCGTTCTGGCCTCGGAGTGCAGATAGGGGAAACCTGGACTGTTCGGAGATGGCCTCTCGGGCCGTAGTGTTGGCGCCAGCGTCCACACCAGCGGTGCCAGCGGCGCCAGTAGGTCTGCCAGCCATGCTAGCAGACGTGCTAGACATGCCAGCAGGTCCGCCAGCCTTTCTGGCAGACGTGTCAGCCATGCCAGCCGATGTGCCGGTCATGCCAGCAGATGTGCCAGCCATGCCAGCCGATGTGCCGGTCATGCCAGCCCTTCCAGCAAGCCTGCCAGCCATGCTAGCAGACGTGCCGGCTACGCCAGCAGGTCCGCCAGCCTTTCCGGCAGACATGCTAGCTATGCTAGCAGCAGCGCCAGTGACGCCAGCGGCGTCAGTGGTAGCGCCAGCAGCCGATCCAGCGGCCGCGGCTCTTCTTTGCTGCGCAGCATCCGCGCCCTCCCTCAGGAACAGGCGTCGCTCCTCCGCGTCGCGGTCCGACGTTCTCGACCTCGTGGTCATGACGCGCGCCGAAGGAGAAGATCGGGATCGGGTTCTCCGATTCGCGGGCGTCTTCATCCGCCCTGACTCAGCTCAGTATGACGACCTAATTGACTAGTACCGACTTTAGAAAGACACACGTGATTCTGAATCGCATTCAGGATCGATCAGCGTTCGGCTGATATACACAAGAAAACCCTACTCGTACTCGTTCCGACGAGTATATGCACTTAAATCGCTCGGATATTAAGTGCGCATCAGCGTTCGGCTGATATACAAAACAAAACCTATTCGAACTCGTTCCGACGAGTATACGCTCTTAAATCGCTCGGATATTAAGTGCGCATCAGCGTTCGGCTGATATACAAAACAAAACCCGTTCGTACTTGTTCCGACGAGTATACGATCTTAAATCACTCGGATATTAAGTTCTCACAGTCAAAAAACAATATAAACCACCGTAGCTATACGTTAACACTACTGCGCATTAAGTTCCGACACCCTTAATCACAGTTTACAAAAATAAAATCCGTCCACTATTACGCGTCGCGTAAATAAAAAAAATAAAAACTTGTTCTTTAAATAATTATAATTTAACACTACTACGCATTAAGTCTCGACGCCCTTAATCGCAGTTTACAACAATAAAATCTGTTCACTTTTACGAATCACGTATAAAAATAATAATTTGTTCTCGAAATAATTACTTTAACACTACTACGCATTAAGTCCCGACGCCCTTAATCGTAGTTTTCCACAACAAAAATTCGTTCACTACTACGCGTCGCGATTCGCGTCACGACGCACTTCGCGAATGTTCGAATGTTCGGCACTGAATTTAACACTTGCACTGATATCCTAAAAGATTCGGATCGCTAAGGACCAAAATGTAAATGATGCACTAATCCTGATTGATTAGGCCCAAAAATATAAATGTTTAAAGTGGACTGTATACAAATGACTGGTAGTTCCTCTCGTAAAATAACAGTGACTGACTCTACTCTAATATTGGTGCCACCTTGGTTCTGCTTTTTCTTATGATTCGTAACAAGTAAAATAAGAAGTCCGGACGGATTGTAAATGGCTTATATTGTTTATCACAGATTATGTTCTTAATAAAACGTATTTGGAAGTTAACACTGTATATAATAAAGTTACTTATTTATAATGACTTTAACACTGATTTTATCTAAATCTAGGACACAATGTCTAGATTCCTAAACTTTTCCTGAGCTGAGTTCCCAACGCACTTTTTCTTTCTTGTTCTGGGTTTCTTCCTTGGAGTGTCTCTTCGGTACTAAGTGAAGTACGTTGCGAACTCACCTCCTTTCTTTCGCAATGGCTGACCGTAACGTGAGCACCATGAAGTTGTGCACGCTACGAGGCGCTGTCCGAGCATAAATAGGGAATCTTACAAATCTCGCGGTTTTCCGCGGATTGCGGAGGCTGTGATTATCTCACTGGCCTGTACTAGGACTCATCGAGTCGGCGTTCGGTATGGTCACACGTGACCCTTTATACTTGGACAGTGTCTCCCTAATATTGGCTCTGAGAGGGAAGAACGTTGTGTAAAAACGACTATTCTGAATTTATTCAATCTTAAGAAATTCGCTGCGCGACCATTTCTTAGTGCCTGTGATTCAAACAGGGCTTATAATATGCGCCTCAGCGCCTACTTTATATAATAAAAACCTTATTGTCTCAGAGTCAACTGTTCGTGAGTTAGCTCACAAACATGCCATTTTCATAGCGTAATTTCGATCTACGATCGACATATTTTACATTATTACGCAATCTTTCATTCTACTGCGTATGGAAATTTCCAAGTATCATTGCGCAATCACTCGAATTGTGTCATAATACTTGCTGAAATGAATAAACTCGCCCTAAAGAGTTATTCCTTCCGCTTAGTGCGACAAGGTTCTAATATTTACGTAAATATGACAATATTTCTTAAATATTCCATTTTAAATAACAGGGTTACTCTTACATTTACCTAGCTAACGTCTTATCTTTATTTCTTCCTAAATTACGTGCTAGGTACATTAGGGGAGGGTAGGGTCTGTCGTCTACAATCCCAATAAGGGCTAGTTTCCCCCTTGATGGGTTGGAAGGTCAGATGGCAGTCACTTTCGTAAACACTAGTGACTACGCCAATTCTTGGGATTAGGTAGCAGATCCCAGGCATCCTTCAGGATGCAACTACAGAGAAGAACGCCATGATGATGATGAGTGACTAAGTTCATTAACAGCTTAAGAGGCTGACAAGCGCCAATGACCTTGGCTATGTCTGTCTGTGTCTAGTTGCGCCGGAGTGAAAGAGAAACTATCCCATCAAAAACATAAATGTGAAAATGGGAGCCAAGTTCAATATTAATAGATGCGATGCTTGGTTGTCTGTGAAGACAACAACCAAGCATCGCATATTCTTAATATTGAACTTGATGGGATATCATTACTTTTTGTCAATCTTCGCCAAATAGTGCTTTTTAAGAGCGAATGCACGAATTACTATACAAAATACCCAAATCGCTAAAGGTGGACCTCAAAAATATTTCAAGAGTTCCCTCGATTTCTCCAGGACCCTATGATCAGATTCTTATCTGATAAATATGGGACCCCCCCCCCGCTCCTGAATTATACCGTTTCAAACAAAACAAGAATTTTCCAAATCGGTTAATAAAGGACGGAGTTCTGAGGTAACTAGCATAACTATTATTAGTAATAATAATAATAAAAATCACTGTTTTCTGATTTTTTCTGGTGTACACACACAATTACCAAGCTGCATGCCAAATTTCAGCTTTCTAGGTCACCTGGAAGTGGGTTAGGTTTTTGATTACTAGTCAGTCAGTCAGTCAGTGGTAAAAAAAGCCATTTTTTGGAATTTAATATCTCAATAATTATTAAACCTATATGTATGAAATTTGGGGTTCTAGTTGTACTAAAGAATCTAAATACACGTACCAAATTTCATTTTTTCATGTTAGATAGATTTGGAGTTATTGGGGGGTCAAAAGTGGCTCCAAACGGTTCGTGTAAAATGGCTGCTGTCCGCCAGTTCCTGGAGTGAACTTGGCTGGACTGGACACGCTGCCGCGTGTTTAGATATACCAGAAATTTAATCATAAAATAAAATATATTCACCAAATGTGTAATATACATCGTCTATGCTTCAGGTTTGAGTATGTTTTTAATTATACATGTTTCATTAGGAACAAAAATACATTTTGATTATTTTAAAATTATTTAAGACGTAGCTTAGGGATTTTTTCGATCTAGCCGATTTTCTTAAATCGTGGTTTGGAATCGTTCACACCCTTTGAATTATAATGAATGTTAACGTGTATATTTATTTTTTTACCAAAACAAATGATTTTTGTTGAATCACCATTTAAAAATGGCAATTTAGCTCTATTCGGCGTCTTAACGTTGCCTTTATTGGCAGTTTTCCAATAAAGGCATAGTTCTCAATTTAATTGTTTTACTTTCACATACCTAATAGGTAACAAAGTAACCGCTTTGGTTCAACTTTATCTGTTGCATGTAACTATCTCACGAACCGATCATCGACTATAGATCGGAAACTTGGAATAGTTGTAAACAGCTATTTGTATCTCCATATTGCAATATTGCATCATACTCGGTCAAAACGTAATATAAGGTACTTCCAAATTAGATGCCAATACTTTCAGAGGTGATAGTGTAATCGTCCATAAGCGAAGACTTAAGTATAAAACTAATTTAAAGTTTAAGTTAGTTTTTGGAGGAAATTAGGAACAGGGGGCCAATTCTCGGTCCGAGCGAGATGAATGTCTATTGTGACATTGTATAGAATGGTAGAGTCACTTGTATTGAATCTCGAATAGAGATCATCTCGATCGAACCCGAGAATTGGCCCCCAGAAAGTGATAAGACAACCTGCACCGTGTCAGGTAAATCCACAGGACGATATTGTATGGGCAAAATATTTATAAAAAAATCATATAAAATGTTTTATTTATTCCTATTTAAAGTAAATTATTTTGACGTAATTAAACATCTTTTAAAGTATTGTCATCTAATTTGGAAGCATGACATTAACGGTATGACAGACACAGTTATTTTTTTACCAGTCGTGTGTACTTCTTCTTCTTCTCGTGTCGATGGTTTCAGACTGTGCGGGACCAGAAAGTGGCGACGCCTATCACCCTGTCTGTCGTGTCTCGAAGGTCTTGCTCGGAGCAGGTCTGCGGGCACGCTGGGCAAGACAACATGTGCTTCATGTCGTCCCGCACGGGCATTGAGCATCTGAGCTGCTTAGGGCACCCCACTTCAGCAGGTTCTCCTTACTGCGGCCGATCTGAAAACGCAATTTATTTAAGGATTTTACCAGATCGGCCATGGCTGTTTATGCCCAGCGGGAAGTGTCTCAGCGAGTCGGACAAAATCTTTAAGGGGAGAGCGAGTACAATGCCAGTGCGCAAGCCGTATCTGTGATGGTGCGATCTCAACAGCGGCAGTGCTCCGCATAAAATTCCTACGGCTCTTTAAACGGGGCGGTGGTAGCCTGTGGCCATGAAGAGTCGCCTGTGTCACGGTGGGTTTCTTGTAAGCATAAAATGTCGCAATGCGTCTCGCGACACATTTCAGAGAAGAGTTGTGCTTTGTCTTCCCAGAAGTCCTCTATGTTTATTGAGATGACGGTCAGGGCTGGCGCTGAAAAGTGCCTTTTTTGATCGCTTGTATCCGCATTGTTTTTTTCTGTGAAACCATCGTGGTGGATTTGCCGGTCAGCACAAGTGTTGACCGTTGCCCAGGGTGCGCCAGATGCTTGGATGTATCATAGAAACATCGGTTGCTCGTAGAGCCTCGTGCGGGGAGGCTCCTTCCATGCACCCCACGTGTGTACACTGTATCCTAATAAAATTGTTTTTAGTATATTTAATCGCAAGAGTGAATAGGCTATTCACTCTTGCGATTAAACGCACAGAGCAGAGCAGAACAAGTTAGCCCGTGTCAGATCAGTCAGTGTTGGACCCGGGTAGGTATGTCCTAAAACTACGACCTCGACCACCGGGGGATGGGCAGCAGCATCCCTCGAGTGCGGTGGAGATACTGCAATCGCCAACCCGCATGCCAAGCGTGGCGAGTATGGCATATACCCCCGTGAATTTGGAGGAAGGCCTATGTTCAGCAGTTGACGTCCTTTGGCTGATATGGTGGTGGGTGGTGGAACCAGTCAGCAACATCTTAGGCCTTGTCATCGCTTTCTAAATATCAGGTGAGACTTAGACCATTTCACCCTTGGTTGCCTACTAAATTCTTTCCAGGAATAAATCAAGAATCTTGTTCAGTTGAAATAATCGAATGTCGCCCTGCTGTTAATTGAGGGTGAGGGGTGCTTACGTAACGTTTCCGAGCATATGTATTATGGTAGATCTAAATGTCTTTAGCTTTTCCAAGAAAAAAATCGACAACCGTTACCTTAATAATTTGTCAAACCTGCTCAAAAGAATGGGTTGAAAATGTGTTGAGAAATAACCGCCGGAAATCGGAACACGCAAAAGCATTTTTGTCCAAGCTGAGGCGGAGACGCTTCGCTTTTGCGGACGGTAATAGTTAGATCTAACTGGCGTAAGTTTGACACGTTACGTAAATAACTATCAGTTAAATTGCATCAGTACAAAACTATGTTCAAAATTCACTTTGTGTAGTCTAGTTTAAACTGAAACTCACTGCTAGAACTAAGTAACTAAAGCAGATAAATCCTGTTTTCTGAATAGAGCGGTTCAGAGTTCGCAAACAAGCTCGGAATTCAGTGGGCAGACTTACAATGAATGCTTTTATTTTAAAAGCGATCAAAAACCATTTGGAGCGCTTTTGTTTGTTTTTAATAAAAATATTTAGGTTACAAACACCTGTTTTTACAAATGTTTTGTTTACTTGTTTTATGGAGCTGTATTTGAAATCAATCTAAAAATGCTGATGGTGTACTTGGCATTCATTGTTTGGCTTGTCAAAATTTTTGGGAAAATACTTTTAGAGATTCTCTTATACACCCGGTGCACTTTGTCAATTTATGTATCCAGTTTAAATATAAAAACTTAAAAAAAAAACATTGTGCTCGATATCACAAAGTGAAAGATTGACTGGTAGACTGATAGAGTATACCTTGGCATTGAGCCCGCCAATTGTCCTTTTTTTGTATTCTATGTAACAAAGTTTAATTAAATAAATAAAATTTTCCACCTAACTTTCAAGACCTATGTTTACAGAAACAAATGTTTGACAGTTATAAAAACTATAATCATGGCTTCTCGTTGTACCCCATATCACGTGAACTTCTCTTTTCTTCTTCGTCTAGTTATGGTGCTACACTATGTTATATAACATAGTGTAACAAGGATAATACTATGTAGCACTATTATGTTGAAGAAAGATAGCTGCTTTTTTAAAACATTTATAACAGCCAGTGTGGGAGCACCATTAGGGTCGCCATATCATTGTCGTGATAAAACGCTGGCCGTGATGCAATGCGCTTTACTTATACAGGGTGGGACCTGTAACAGGAGCCAAAAATTAAACGGTGGACTATTTAGCGGGCCTGTTTTTTATTCAATGATGGCTTACGTGTATTTGTATTACTTTTTTGAAATGACATTAACGTCAATTTATTTTAAAAAGATAGTTAAATTTAAAAAAAAAAATTAAAAGAATTTGAAAAAAAAAATGAATAATACAAAAAAATCATTAAAGCAAAAACTGCAAAAACAATTTTGACCCATAACTCGATACTACCTCAAACACTGCATTGACTATTTTTTTTATTTTTATTTATTTATTATTATAAAAAGATACAATTTTACAATTGGTGTATGTCCCACAAAACGGTTTACACAGTTTGACTGTGGGATCTGAGTCTCTTCGCTGACTACTATTACTACACATATATAATTAATATAATATAACATCTATTACAACTTATTACTATTTGCATATAGTTTAGACTCTATTCTCTACTATGCTATTTAAAAAATAACTAAATAATTTTCTTTTAAATGATGACTGATGTGCTACGAGTATAATCTCGTGCGTGTCAAGATCCATTACTCGGAGGTCATAAGTTTCGAACAAAATTTCTCCGAAACGAAATTTTTGGAACAAAAATTGTACACCAGGTGTTACTGCAGATGCTCTAAGGAAGCGTCCTTTTAAATATTTGCTCCAGTTACAGGGCCCACCTTGTAGATAATGCAGCATACAGTAGACCGTTCCGTGTCCGGGCCGGCCCGTAATCGTACCGTCCCGTCTCCCTTATTTGCGTGTGGGTGTGCTATACATTTCGCCTCCGGGCCGGCCCGAGTCCGCTACGGGACGTGCTGCGTCCGAGGCTCGGCCACTGGGCCGCTTACGAGTTTACCACTATCATCATTGATGTGCCCACCGAGCCTCACCGTGACGGCCCGATTCCGAGGCGAGCCATGCCGAGGTCACCGTTTCGCTAATCTTCGGATCTCATCGCCGTCATCGGGCCCCGATTGTCATATTTGATATTTACAAGTGTATGACAGTTATGTAAATTTATAAACAGTCAAATTTATTTTGATCTGGGTTCTATTTTGTCAATTACATCGATATTTTATCCGCAATTCAACAAATAACACGTTTTATAATTACTAAGTTTCGTTACGTCGCTGCTATAGCTATACATGTAAAAATAGCTGTTGGTTCTCCTTGTATAATAAATAAACCTTCCTTTTTTTGTGACTTCTTGCAGCTAAATAAATAACGGTTGTATTTTCCGGCATCCTCACAACATTTAATATGAAAATACTTCAAGATGCACTTCAAGTCTCCCCAGGGATCTGTGCAGCCAGCGACGCAGCCACTCTCTTATTTACACAGTACCTACCTAAATTGTATATCTTGTGAGCACAGTAAATGATTGGTAGCAGTTTACTAACATAAAGTTACTGTACAGGTACCGCCTACGTACGGGGCTCGCCTCTCATCGACATCATCTAGACACGCGGCAGTGTGTCCAGCCAAGTTCACCCCAGGAACTGGCGGACAGCGGCCGTGTGTTATATTACACGAACCGTTTGGAGCCACTTTTGACCCCCCAATAACTCCAAATCTATCTATGATAAAAAAAAAGAAATTAGGTACATGTATTAAGATCCTTTAGAACAACTAGAACCCCAAATTTCATAAATATAGGTATGATAATAATTGAGACATTAAATTTCAAAAAACGGCAATTTTACCAATGACTGACTGACTGACTGGTAATCAAAAACCTAACCCACTTCCAGGTGACGTGGAAAGCTGGTAATTGTGTGTGTAGACCAGAAAAAATCAGAAAACAGCATTATTATTGTTTATGCTACTCTCCTATCTACTACCTCAGAACTCCGCCATTTATTAACCGATTTGGAAAATTCTTTTTTTGCTTGAAACGATATACTTCAGGGGTAGTCCTATAGTTATCAAGTAAGAATCTGATCATAGGGTCCTGGAGAAATCGAAGGAACTCTTCAAATATTTGAAGTGCACCTATAGCGATTTGGGTATTTTGTATAGTAACTCGTGCATTCACTCTTAAAAAGCACCATTTGGCGAAGATTGACAAAAAGTAATGATATCCCATCAAAAACATAAATGTGAAAATGGGAGCCAAGTTAAATATTAAGAATATGCGATGCCTGGTTATCGTCTTCATCGACAAAAGAATTGAGATCTAAATGGGTGCCAAGTTCCGTAGATTCTCTGAAATGGTGCCAAGTCTGGCACTACATTGTTTACAGTAAAACTAATTTACTGCGGCTTAATGCATTTTGAGCTTTAACTTGGCAGTTTTCTATGCAGTATGTTATAATACCATAAAAGCTGTTGGATATTTAAAAAACTGCCAAGTTAAAGCTCAAAATGTATGATGTAGAGTCTGTACGTGAAGAAAACCTGCGACTCAGTACAGCCAGCCTCATAAGTAGCTAGACACTTTAGGACTTTGTCGCTTTCACCCGTTAGACATTTACTCGTAGTATAGTAAATAGTTTGAACTAGTAGTAGTTAATAATAATCCATGATGACATCTCAGTATTTATTTTACTCTTTACAAGGTTTATGGTCATATGTATTTGTATTACAGGATTTAACAATATTATATACATATTAATGTTATTATATAATTCCTTACTGACTAAAGATAATAAAATAACTTATACTTATCAAAAACTTACAAAATAAATAATTTAAAATAAGGGGTCACCCCGCGGCATCGTGCCAAAGATGCTGGCAGCATTTCCTCGCTGTATAGCAACGCTGATGCGTTGTGCGAGGAAGCTGCCAGCCCTTTGGTCACCAGTGGTGTCCACTAGTAGTAGTGTAGTTAAAGCGACATGGTACTAATCTGTTGAGCCTCTTGTGAGGCCGACGATCGAGAAATGACAGGATTATGAGGTGTTTCTATCCCCTAAAAACTCCACAACGACCGCTTCTGCGCTCTTATGCGGTGGACTCCAGGATCTCATAATGAACGCACTATGAACCTCTAGCGATTTGCTACTTCACCACAATCGTCACCTTGCTTGGTGTTGATAGGCAAAGTGATGCCGTTCCCGCCACATGGACCACTCGCAATGCGTATTAGTTGCATTTTACAACAGGCAAGGGAGCACAAAAAAATAAACCTATTCTTGCCCGAGTGTACAGTCGAGTTCGAAAATATGTGCAAGGGCAAAGACCAAAATATGTGAACATAACTTTATTCTGGGCTTAAAGCACTTGTTTAACGAAAGCGACTGCCATCTGACCTTACAGAGGAAAAACAAGGCCTTGTTGAATTTAGACTTATTTCCTCAAGATTTCTTCAACGAAAAATGCCCGTCACTCTTAAGAATGCTCATCACTTTTATTGTGGCGCCGCGTCAAGATACAGTCAACCGATTTATTTTCAGGGCCACTTCGTACCTTGTCATAGTGACAATAATATGGGACCTCTAGCAGTTTTCATATTTGTTTTAACTGTGACAAGGTACAAAGTGGCCCAATCAAATTGGTTGATCATTCATCGAGGACCTGAGCCACTGTCAGGCCAGTTCCTCATGCCACTTCGGCTGAACTTTGCTCTCGCACAACTCGATTGAGCGGTTTAAATGTGAAGAGGTTAAAGACAGACAGCTACTTTCGCATTTAGACGACCTGTTTAGCCTAGTTGGTAGTGACTCTGCCTCCGAAGCTAGAGGTCCCGGGTTCGAATCCCGGCCAGGGCATTTATTTGTGCATTTTTCACGTATATTTGTTCTTGGGTCTTGGATGTTTTCTATGTATTTAAGTATGTATTAATCTATATAAGTATGTATATCGTCGTCTAGTACCCATAAGTAAAAGTAAAAAAAGTAAAAGTAGTTTATTCTTCAAATTAGGCATATTACATGCACCTATGAACGTCAATAAACTACCACCGGTTCGGAAAAATAAACCTCTGCCACGAGAAGAACCGGCGTAAGAAACTCGGCAATGGCATAGTACAAGCTTTGCTTAGTATGGGACTAGGTCGATTTGTGTAAGATTGTCCCCCAATATTATTATATTATTATATTATATTTATAATGTTAAGTATGGAGTATGGATATTGGCATGAATTAGGTAGTTATAATTATAAATCTGTGTGCTATGGTGCAAACGTAGACGGGCTCTCCGGAGACCGGAAGTAACCGCAAACAGGAAACAGCTACACCGGAAATTGACTGCAATGAACCGAGCCATGCAAATTCTAGGTTTAGGCCATTGCAATTATCCTTGTTATTCTGGCTGTGATTCTGTGGAGCGAATATATTTGCGCAAATATTTGTCAATTAACACAATATAGTACCTATAGCTAGAGTAAACATATTTTGATAGAATACACCTCTACTAGTAGACAAGGTTTAATAGTAGGTTGTATTACAAGGGAGCAAAATCCAATATTTCAGCGAGGGTTAGCGCGTTGAATCCCGAACGAAACGAAGGATCACAGATTAATAACATAGAATCCAGATTAATAACATAGTGAGGGATTCAAACGCCTGAGTTAGAAATGTTTTAGCTACCATGTAATACACTCTACTTTTTAATTATCAAGCAAGAAAAAATAAATAAATCAGTAAGTAAAAGACCACACACATACTACACTACATATATAACAACATTTTAAAAACTGTTTATCTAGGCATATGTATGTATGTATAGATATAGGTAAAGGTCGAAATTCTCGTAGCACTTTTGAGACCCTATGACACCATAGGGACTTCTAGTTTTGTATAGGGAAGCTAGAGGTCCCGGGTTCGAATCCCGGTAAGGGCATTTGTTTGAGTGATGAGCAGAAACATTTGTTCCTGAGACTTGGATGTATTCTATGTATTCAAGTATATATATATTAAATATATCGTCGTCTAGTACCCATAACACAAGCCTTATTGAGCTTACTATGGGACTAGTTCGATTAGTGTAAAAATTGACCCCTAGTATTTATTTATTTTCTCATTTATCGAAATGCCAAGTTAAACCTCAAAATGCATAAAGCCACAGTAAATTAGTTTTACTGTAAACAATTAAGTGCCGGACTTGGCACCATTTCAGTGAATCTACGGAACTTAGCACCCATTTAGATCTCAATTATTTTGTCTGTGAAGACGTCAACCAAGCATCGCATATTCTTAATATCGAACTTGGCTCCCATTTTCACATTTATGTTTTTGATGGGATACGAGTATCATTTCTTTTTGTTAATCTTCCCCAAATGGTGCTTTTTAAGAGCGAATGCACGGGTTACTATACAAAATACCCGTATCGCTATAGGTGCACCTCAAATATTTGAAGAGTTCCCTCGATTTCTCCGGGACCCCTTGTTCAGATTCTTACCTAATAACTATGGGACCACCCCTGAAGTATACCGTTTCAAACAAAAAAAGAATTTTCCAAATCGGTTAATAAATGACGGAGTTCTGAGGTAACTAGCTTTTGCCCGCGACTTCGTCCGCGTATAATTCGTTCTCTCCTTAGAATGATTTGTTTTCCCATACAATCTTTCTCAAGCTCAGGTGAACACCAGGAACTTAGGGGTGACATGTTGGAGAAGGAAAGCCACGAATAGATCGGACTGGAGATATTTGCTTGACCAGGCTAGCCTAGGGCCCACCCGCGGCTATAACGCCTCAGATGATGATGATGATACAATCTTTCACCTTTCTTTACACCCCCTTAAGAAATGATTACAGTCAATATGACATTCCCTAGAAATCCTATTGTCACAACGAATGATTAAATGCTTATTTGGGAATATCAAATGTACCGATTCTAGACGAATGAATCTCGTCAAAAACATTACATGTACATTGTACAATGGTAAAAGTCTCGCTACGCAGTTCTGCCGTAAACCGTTATCCCAACAGAGCGAGTTCTTCATGTAAGTATGATGACCGAAGGCCGGAAGCAGAGCGGCAAGGCATGCGAGAATAATCACACAGAGCGGGCTTCTCATGTAAGGCTGAGGGCCGCAGACCTGAAACAGAGAGACGAGACATGCGAGGCTGAAGGCCGAGCCTCCCAACAGATTAGATTCTTCATGTAAGGTTGATGACTGAAAAGCCGAAGGAGAGTGGCAAGGCATGCGAGGCCGAAGGCCGAGCTATGTCGTTGCCGAAGATCCAGTTGCCATATTCATATCATCATGTCAGCCGAAAGACGTCCACTGCTGGACATAGGCCTACACCAAAGACTTCCACAATGACCGGTCCTGCGCCACCCGCATCCAGCGGACACCCTCGACCTGAATGAGGCCAGGCCATCCGCAGCAGAACCAAAGTGACTGATATAGCCCTCCGAATCGCTAAACTTAAGTGGCAGTGGGCGGGACACATAGCACGTAGAACCGATGGCCGTTGGGGCGGAAAGGTTCTCGAGTGGCGACCACGTACCGGAAGGCGTAGCGTGGGCAGGCCCCCCACACGGTGGACTAATGACCTGGTTGCCATATTAATGAGGGTATATTATACTCAATTCGTTTGCTTTCACGTGATGCCTAGACATATAAACAGACAGACAAACAGACAAAAATTCTAAAAACTTTTGGAACGTGTTCTGTTATGGATTCTAAGTATCCCCAGACAACTTTTTTTAGAATATCTTCCATGTACAGACTTTCGACCCTCTTCTAAGTGTACATCTAAGATGCTCCAACTGTCTATGCTGACGATTGGGCTGCCCATATCAAGTAATCTCTTATATGAAACAGTTTTTATTGCGTGAAGGGTCAACAATTACGTAAAAAATAACGTACGATAAAACTAAATGGTACACCGACGATACAAAGTGTGCATTGAAACAGCTGTTTTGTATTTAAGCATATGAATAAAAACAATGCCAAAGTATCGCAAATGCATTTTGATGTACACGCAAAGTAGAACTCATTGCGAAAGGTTGTGCTCAAAAATAGCGTCAACAAACAGAAGGAATTAAGGATGATTCACAGTAGGCCGTTCCGTGCCCGGGCCGGCCCGTTTTCTTCAAGAGAAATACGCCGGCCGTTGCGTTTGCTGTCATAGAAAATGGGCCGGCCCGGACGCGGAACGGTCTACTGTGAATCATCTTTTATGATACTTCGGTTTCGACATAATTAATCATCAACTTGTTTACAATTCTGAATTTCTTGACACGCTGTTATACTCCCAATTGGCTGAAACTTAAATCGTAGAATAGCGTATAAGGATTAAACCACCCTGTTTCATAGACCTTACTTGCATCCCCGATTTAATATACCTTTGATGGAAGATCATCGGGACAAAAAGTACACTTATAATATATATATATAAGTGAATCCAGATTAAATACTATTAGCATACAAATCATCTTAATCTGTTCAGCCGTTTTCACGTGATGCGCGTTCATATAAACAGACAAACAAATAAACAGATAAACAGACAAAAATTCTAAAAACTGTTGGAACGTGTTCTGTTATGGATTCTAAGTATCCCCAGACAACTTTTTTTCGAATATCTTCCATGTACAGACTTTCGACCCTCTTCAGCTTTATTATATGTATAGATGCTTAGTTCTTGTTGAACTAAGCATAGTAAATATTTTTCCAACGTGCTGACACTGTATTACCAAAATGGAGATAGGCAATAATAGAAATAAGAGATACAATCATGGAAATTACTTCCACTAGATAATAAATTAAATCTAAATCTAAAGTTGATCTGCTGTATTATTAGGTACCGATGTACCTTATACAACTAACCCTGATATCTCAACGTCCTGACTAGAATGAGAACAGCTACAGCTGTCCGGAGCAAATATATTATCTTGAAACATGAGGCGACCCAGCAGACAATACAGTTCTTACACATAACATTTCGTTATCGCATCCAATATTGTGAAGTTACATTTTCATCTCCAAGCGATAATAGAATCCCATTGACCTTTTATATTTCGATTCGGGATGTGTCCTTTGAAGGGCATTGTCGCAATTTGGATACCTCTGTCCAAATTGATATTATTGACAAGGTTACCAATTTGAATTCTTCTATTGCCGTCGATTCAATAAGGGCGGATACTGCGATTATTGGCTTTCTTTTTGCAATTGTTTCTATTGTTTTCTTAGATTCTGAATTCCTCCGAACCATTTTTTAGTGTAATAATGCACCTGCAAAGATGTTTTGACATTGGAAATGTCTTTTCGTTCGCTCCAGTATAGGGTCCCATTTCACGAAATAGTGCGATCCCCTTATATTTCAGAGAGTTGTGAAGGTATGATATTCAAACTAGGCTCAAAAGACGCGTATTTACGAGATGTGTAAGATGCAAAGAGAATTATTTGAGAAAGTCCAGAACGAAAAAAGTTTTGGCCGAAATAGTAAAAAAAAAATAATTTCCTCCGATTTTTTCATTTTGGCACTCGATATTTTGGAAACGAAGAATGATATCAAAATTTTGATCAAAGCTCCTCTGGACAATTTAGTCGGCTACAATTTGAGCCTAAAACAAAGACGATCGGGTCAAGGGTTTGCGCTGTAGCCTAACCTTTTTGAAAGCAGTCAAAAAGTCAGAACGACTATTAGTAGGTAATATATATATTTTTAAATCAACACAATTGTACAATTGTAGTTAGTTTTAGTTTTATATTTCAAATTGTTTAAATTAAACATGTATTGTTTCTATAATAAATTAACTACAATTGTACAATTGTAGTTAGTTTTAGTTTTATATTTCAAATTGTTTAAATTAAACATGTATTGTTTCTATAATAAATTATTATTAATTATAGTTCGAGACAACAATAGCACATTATTGCAGTGCCCAGGAAATAGCAATTCGTGGATAAGTCAATGATGTTTTGGAAGACCAATATCTTCCAAACCCTTGGCAAATAAAATAGTTGATTGAGATTTCATAAAACAAGCCATTTTATCCGAGACAATTTATCGACCCGAGCCGCAGGCAAGGGTCGATATAAAGCAGAGGATAAAATGAGTTTTAAACATGGGTTATACATCTGCTTTTCACTTCGATTGCGAGAAAATTAAACAAATAATCAAGGTTATGATATCATATAATTTATCCTTCTCCTGGGTCCTAGGGTGTCATGTTGAATTCGACTTTGAAAATTCTTGTCATAGTTATAGTCGGAGTTTGGAGGTCGAGTTAATTTGAAGTCGCCGTTATCTTGCGTGAATATTAGTAAAGTGGCAAATGCCTTTTTATGTGGTTACCGTAACTTGGCTGCGCTTTAAAAAATTGCCAATTTAATAGGAATTTTGTATGTGAGCTATGTTTATATATTATATATCAACCAAATTGGCATAACGTTAGCAAATGTAATGCATTTTTTTATTTTGTTGAGTTCATTTTCTATGTACCTTGATGGTCGTGTAGTGCAATTCAAACGTAATTTGGTTCTCATTTTAAAATCTCATGCTGAAATAACATGACATGAAACATTGTATACACCGATGGCAGCTGGGGCGGAAAGGTTCTCGAATGGCGACCGCGTACCGGAAGGCGTAGCGTGGGCAGGCCCCCCACACGGTGGACTGATGACCTGGTAAGGGTCGCGGGTGTCCGCTGGTGGCGGGTGGCACAGGACCGGTTATTATGGAAATCTTTGGGGGAGGCCTTTGTCCAGCAGTGGACGCCTTTCGACTGACATGATGATGATGATTGTATGCACAATGAGATTCGGCATATCTTGGTCGAAAATAAGTATCTGTTGCTTGAAATTATACTGGAAAAAAATACAGCGAGTTTTTGAGTTTTTTACGTTTATTATGAAAACATTTAATTTTAGGCACAGAAGCTAATTTCTGACCTAGATATGCCAGGTTCTACCATCCCATTACATATATATTTCACATTTTGTTAAAATTTACTACTTATTTTGCAATTTATTGTAGTATTTTGATGATTTACTATCCATAAAGAACACATGTTATATTTTTTAACATGCAGTAAATACCCAAAACAGTGTCTTAAGAAGTAATTAATGGGTAATTAATAGTCGGCCTGTTTGACCTAGTTGGTAGTGACACTGCCTGCGAAGCTGGAGGTCCCGGGTTCGAATCCCGGTAAGGGCATTTGTTTATGTGGTTGGCATAAGCATTTGTTTCTTAGGCGACTTCCTTGGCGGGGCGGGAGCGATATGTCATAGGTATTTTGCTCTTTGACATAAGCTTACTGATGTGAGATTTCCTCACTTGACGAAATATGTCAGTATTACGTTTGGCCAGTAGTAATACCATGCGCAGAAGTGGGGCAGTACTGCATTGGTATCGGTTGATACTGACAGCTGACAGTTTTCTCATATACACCTAGATATTTTTCTAGCACGAACGACTTGACGTAAGTGATTGACAAAATAAAAACATCGACAGTCCTATTATCGATAAGTGCCACTTCAACGTCATAGACAAATGTTCAAAAATTGGGGTTGTCTAGTTGGTACCACGGCACATTGCAGTTGATCATATATTAGGTCCAAGGACCTTTATATCACAAGTGATATAGTTTTTTCTCTTCCTGAATATTCTTATGCTTGTCTGTGTTAATGTGACATGAGATGTTATGTTTCTTTGGGGCGATGTTTACTTCGCATTTGTTGCAAAATAATGTTGAACCACGAAATCAGATTTCTGGTAAATTTTCAATAAACGAGGTGATTTTCTCTTCTCGGGACGTTTTTCTGGGTGGCATTTTTTCGTATTCAGTCTTGTGCTTACAATATATTTGCTTTAATATGGAATGTGAATAAACATCACATTGTAGGTCAATTATTTACTTTTTTAATGAATAACGTCTAATAATATAAAAAAGTTTGTTTACTTGTTGACGTTGGTAATACGTAGAGGAATTAAATGAAATGTGTATTACGATTTTTCCTCTTTATCATTACTTCGATGAGTTAGATGACATGTGAATATTTTTAAATAGCTATACTGCATGTTTTTGTCACAGACTTATAATGAAGTACATGCCGCAAGTACAGTGATTTGTACGTCAGCTAACATGCCCAACTATGAAGAAATAACTCTGTAACTCTTTTTTATACTACAATCAAGATAAACAAAACAGACAATACACCCTGAAATTTTCTTGTACCTGGACTTTATAAAGAACTATTCATTGCAAATTATTAAAGTAAACTGTATCAAAAGTGTACGGATTACGTTCAATTTGTACAAGATCGGCGTCTAGGTAGGTGGCCGATATGTGTAAGTCTGTAATAGTATGTACTTATCGATAACAGGATTGTCGATATTTTTATTGTGGCAAGCACTAAACAAATGTTGTTCCTGCTAGAAAAATATCTAGGTATATATCGTACCGCCTCCGCATCGATAAATCAGGAAGGCGCCTTCGACATGGATGTTTTCTATGTATTAAATATATCGTCGTCTAGTAACAGTCTTATTCGACTTAGGTACTATGGGACTAGTTCGATTAGTTTAAAAAATGTCCCTATAATACTTATTTATTAAAAAAAACAACAATCATGTAACGATATTGTATGAATATGAACCATGAAATTGAAATAGGCTTTCTTAGAATTTTACTAGTTTCTTTTTCTATGTAAAGAGTCCCATACCTATAAGTTACCGCCTACTGTTATTCAAAACTACGCAATACCTACCTACAGGTATTATACAGGTATATACATAATCTTATCAGTAGCACCATGAACTAAATCCGGTTCTAACCGTCTTTAATTTGGAAATGGAATTGGATCAAATAATACCTTTGTTCCCAATTAGCGCAGAACGATCGGATTTACACGGAGACGCGACTTCAATCCAATACACTTTTCGAAATAACACCCACAATCTCGTATCAACGTCAACGTAAAACACAAATATAAACTTTAACCTGTTTCCCTTAGAGCTCCTTTCAAAATGATAACATCAAACCAAATGTTACCAGTTTATCCGTCATTTGTCTGCACACTGTATTCAATATAGCTCTTTTGGGTACAATCACGGGCTTTATCTCTTAGTAATATAAGTGAGATTCCCGTGTTCAAAACATCAGTTATATCAACGCTGAATAATGTTCGGTAATCCTGTGAGCTACGTAGAGGCACCTCGCTAATTTGGAATTATGCCAAGTTAAGTGGAAGCTTATTTAGCGATATATGGCTTTGTGCCTCTGAGACTCATTTCTGATAGTTAAGTTGCGTTTACATGTTTACATTAAATGCTCACCCGCGTATTTATTTCACCGCCACACGCTAAAAAATGCCACTGTAGCCGAGCGATCGTGGGTTCTAAATCTCGTTCGTATAGGTTTTCCAAAAACCTTTTTTTTTCATATAGAAATATAAATAGAAAATCATTTATTCGTGACAATTACAAATAGCAAGAAGCATAAAATAACAACAAAAAAGAAAAAGACATGTCACGTAATGGACACTGCAATTTTTTTTTTACATCAATGGTGGTCAACAAGCTTAAAGCATGCCTGATGGTAAGCAGACACCGTAGCCTATGGATTCTAGTGATTCTAGAAGAAGCACAAGTGCATCACCAACCTTTTAAGCTCAAAACGCTCAGAGCGCGGCGCAGCGTCGTTGTGGGGTGGAGGCGGTTTTCTGTAAAGCGAACGCGGTTTGAGGCACGTCGTACCAAGAAACCGCGCGGTATTCGGTTGCGCGGTAGAGTGGAGGCGGCGTGTGTGATATATGAAGCAGTAATCGATAGTCGACTGTTTCGGAAAGATCAAAAATGCAAAACCGCCTCCACCCCGCACCGCTGCGTGCCCGCTATGTGCGCTTCGAGCTTTATTTGAGACTTAAGGAGCTTCAGCTAGGTCATCGTATGCAGGTCACTCACTCCCAACACACAACCTTACTCACCACCAGCACTTTTCAAACATACGAAAGGTGGGTCTAACTGTCAATTTTAGTACCTATGAAAAATGACGCTTGTTATATATCTTCACATTTAGGTGTTAGGATTAGTTGGCCGGTAATTAATTAATACGCAACTTTATATCACACAACATTTATTTGTCGTCTTTTTCCTGACGAGAAAGCACACAGATAACATATCAAAATCCCGCTTGTGGTGGAAGAGAGGCAACACTGCTGCCAACTTAAAAATCACTACAACGCTCGAAAACGTTGCGCAGCCCTGCAGGAATACAACACCAAATTTCTAGTTTTGTCTTGCTCGCTCGCTAGTGTTAGCTCAATGCGCCGTGCTCGTCACCCGCATCGCATGGCATAAAACGAGATTTTTGTCGAAAGGGATCATTATTTTCGAAAAGTAAGAAAACCAAGTTGTTGTAAATTATTGTAAAATGATACATGCAAAATACTTATTTTTCCGATTAAAAATCCGACTTAATTTCTCTTATATCTTTTTTTATGACATAGGTGGCAAACGAGCAGACGAATCGCCTGATGGTAAGCGATTAGCGCCGCCCATGGACACTCGCAACACCAGAGGGGTTGTAAGTGCGTTGCCGGCCTTTAAGATGGGAGTACGCTCTTTTCTTGAAGGTTTGAAGGTCGAATCGGTCCGGAAATACCGCAGGCGACAGTTCATTCCACAGTTTAACTGTGCGAGGCAAGAAATTTCTGGAGAAACGCACAGTTGAGGACTGCCAACCATCTAAGTGGTGAGGATGGAAATTTTGTCGCGTTGGGCGATGGCGGAAGGAAGCGGCAGGGATTAATCCGAACAATTCCTCGGAGCACTCCCCGTAATACATGCGGTAGATAATGCAGAGCGAGGCTACATTTCTACGCAGCGCCAAGGAGTCAAGCCGTTCCGAAACCCGCTGGCAGCCGACAATTCGAGTCGCTCTCCGTTGGATGCGGTCCAGAGGGAGAAGCTGGTACTGTGGTGCCCCTGCCCAAAGATGAGAACAGTATTCCATATGTGGGCGGACCTGTGCCTTATAAAGCTGTAGGCGATGGGCCGGCGTGAAATACTGTCTCGATCTGTTTAGCACACCGAGCTTTTTCGAGGCTAATTTGGCCTTACCCTCTAAATGACCGCGGAACTGGACTTCACTCGAGATGTCAACGCCAAGGATCTCGATATTGGCTGTGGCAGTTAGGGGAGTGCTCTCAAAACGAGGTGATGCGACAAACGCAAGCTTTTTCGCAGTAAACGCGCAAACCTGCGTCTTTGTAGGGTTAAAGCGGACCAGATTAAGTCGACCCCATTCTGAGACTTCATCCAGGGAAGTCTCAATCTGAGACACAAGTTTGTTTCGGCTCACAGTGACGTTTTCCCGAGAAATATTGGCGCGACCGGTGTAAGAGGCATCACACGTACTATCATCCGCATAACAGTGAATGCCGCTGATTTGCAGCATGTCATTGATATGCAGAAGGAATAGCGTGGGTGATAGCACACAGCCTTGAGGGACACCAGCATTCACAGACATGGCGTCAGAGCATACACCGTCAACTACGACCTTTATGCTTCTGTCTGCTAGAAAGCTGCTGACCCATTCACATAATTTCTCGGGAATCCCATAGGATGGAAGCTTCGAGTGAAGTGCTTTGTGCCAAACGCGATCAAAGGCCTTCGCTACATCCAAACTAACAGCCAATGCTTCACCCTTTGTCTCGATCGCCTGTGCCCAACGATGTGTCAGGTAAACCAGTAGATCACCAGCCGAGCGGCCCCTACGGAATCCGTATTGTCGGTCACTAAGTAACTGGTGGTCATCCAGGAACCGAAGGAGCTGGCAGTTGATAATGGACTCCATTATCTTCGAGAAAAGGGAAGTTATAGCTATTGGCCTGTAGTTGGACGGATTTGAGCGATCGCCTTTTTTAGGGATGGGGTGCACCAAAGCTGACTTCCATGAGGTCGGGACTATGCCAGAAGAGTAAGAGAGCCGAAAAAGACGCGTTAAAACTGGTGCCAACTCAGGAGCACACATCTTCAGCACAATGGCAGAGATTCCATCGGGCCCACTAGACTTATGAGCGTCGAGGGAAAGAAGAGCTTTACGCACTGAGTTCTGGTGGAAGCGAACATCCGGCATACAGCTCCCGTACCGCGGAATGGTCGGCGGCGCGTGGCCCCCGTCATCCAAAGTCGAGTTGGACGCAAAGAGTTTACCCAGAAGATCAGCTTTGTCTTTTGCGTCGTGGGCTAATGAATCATTTCCCATGTGCAGAGGTGGAAAAGACGGCGTGCAGAAATTCCCTTGGATAGCTTTGGCTAGAGACCAGAACGCACGAGTTCCCGAAGGGAGGCGCTCTAGTTTCTCGCCAATCCTACCAATGTGCAACGACTTTGCTTTGGCAATAACTCTTTTGAAGGACCTGGAGGCAAAGTTAAACTCCCTTCTTAATGCGCTGGATT
Organism: Notocelia uddmanniana; assembly: GCA_905163555.1. Classification (NCBI taxonomy): domain Eukaryota; kingdom Metazoa; phylum Arthropoda; class Insecta; order Lepidoptera; family Tortricidae; genus Notocelia; species Notocelia uddmanniana. Next base: position 7,287,312 of record LR991057.1, read on the forward strand.
TTCCATCCCGTACCGCCGCTGCATTGACCCAGGCTTGGTAACACTCTTGCTTTCGGCGAGAAGCCTTCTTGCAAGATTGACCAAACCAAGGTTGCGATTTGCCACCAACGGGAACTACAGAGGATGGTATGAAAAGCTCCATTCCCTGCAGCACCACATCAGCAACAGAATCAGCAGCGACATTGGGATCATCCGGCGTGAAGCAGATTTGCCCCCAAGGGTAGGATTCAAAAAACGACCGCATTCCGTCCCAATCTGCTGACTTATAGTGCCACACACGGCGGCCACATGCAACTCGCCGACGCGGCGGGCACGTGAGAGGCACCGTACTCCGGATCAGGCAGTGATCCGAGGAGCCGAGAGGGGCTTCAACGGATACATGGTAGCCAACCGGATGGGAAGTCAACAGAAGGTCCAACAGGGAAAGTGCTTGGCTCTCCACATCAGGGATTCGCGTAGGCGCCGTAACCAATTGTGTTAAGCCATATGCCAGAGCAAAGTCGTAAACAGATCTCCCCGCATGATCGGTCTTGCTAGAGCCGAGCCAATCGGCGTTATGGGCGTTAAAATCACCAAGAATTATGATTTCAGCGGATGGGATCTGCTGCTGCACGGAATCTGCAGCCGTTTGGATCTGCTCCAAGAGACGGTCAGTTTCAGCATCGCCGCTATGGGATCTATATAGGCATGCGTAGACGCGAGGATGGTCATCGCTGTCAATTCGCAGCCATAAGGTGGAGAGATCCCTACCTTCAAGATTGCTGAGGCGGCGAGAACTGATATCATCTCTAACGTACACACATACCCCAGCTCTAGGTAGAAAGGAATGTTCCAGTTCGTACCCAGGATAGGAGAGATAAGATGTGTCCGCTGGAGATGATATCTGCGTCTCGGTCAGAAAGAACAAGGCCGGCTTTGCTGTCTCGAGGTGTTGGTGGACAGCATTGAGGTTTGAATGTAAGCCCCTGATGTTGCAGAAGTCCACGGCCAGCGAGGCAGGGGATGTTGTAGCTGCCTTGTTCTTGCCTCGGGCAGATGGCAGATGACAGAGCGCGGTTTGCCCCCCCCCCCCCCCCCAGAGTACGACACGGGGCAGTCTCGGCGTCCACGCTCAGGCATATTGTTACCTGAGCATGAAAGCCCAGAGAGGGATTCTCCAGCGCTAGCGCAGCTGGTACCCTCCTGGGGTAGCCAATTTAACTGCGCGAACATCATCATTAAGGCAGGGAGGCAGGGGGTTTGGAGCTCTGGGAACCTTACTCACCATCAGGAACACAACACTACATACCTACAGAGTAAGTAGCAGTGCTGTTATGGCTGTGATCTTCTGTAAGGTGGAGGTACTTCACCAGTTGGGCTGCTCCGGATTCAAGCGAGATGATATTCGCTGTGCCCTACCTCTTTTATTATTTATTTAGAGGAAAATCAAGTTACTTCTTATGTCCTGGAGTGCAGATTCTCTGATGTTAAATATCCTAATAGTTATTGCATAAAATGGTTATATAACTACTCATTTAAAACTCTAGTTTGCTAAGGACCTAAGGATAAGCGTTTAGTGACGGCCCTAGTCCCGGGTATTCATGATAAACGTATTACCCTTAACACAGATCCTCCCCGCCATAAGATCGAAGGATAATTAATCTCCAAAGTAGAGGTGTCTACAGTTGACAATACAGATTACCCGATTTGGAGGGTCGCCAGTTGCAGTCAACGGCGATTGTCGCTTGAAATATGCCATGCGGGACGCTGCGGATGTTGTTGTATGGACGTTGGTTTTTAGTTTTATCCCATTCACTTGAAGGAGGAAGAATTTTTATTTATTTATTTATTTGCTTCAGGCAACAAAAATCCCGTAATTGAACATTACAATTTAACATTAATATTTAATTGTCAAGATGAGATAATAATATAAAATAACATGATAAAATAAAATAAGAAACATGTTATGAAGTAATTAACTAGGTACTTAATATTTTGGTGGAGTGCACGGCAGTGGTTTAAATAAACTCCATCCATTCTGCTTGCAAACATTGACAGAATGCTGTTGGTACTTGTGTTCACCCTGCCCAGCAATGAGGCAGCCCTCTTTCGCATGGTGGCAGAAAAGCTGTCGACACGCGCCTCCGCGAACATTGCTGAAGCACTGCAGTGGCGAGGCAGCCGCAACAGCACAGGGGGCCAATTCTCGGTCCGATCTAAATGCATCTCTATCATGACATTGTATAGAATGGTAGAGTCACTTGTATGGAATCTCGAATAGAGATCATCTCGATCGAACCCGAGAATTGGCCCCCTGTAAATGCCTTATTATATTGCACTCGCACGGCGCTGTATTGTTTTTGGGTGTAGCTAGCCCACAGGCTGCCTGTGTAAAACGACGTGCAGAATGCTCTAAATAGTGCCAGCCAATAGCAGGGGCAATAGTTATTCCCAATGGGCTCCAGCATGGGACTCTTCAAAAAAGGCGTGAAAAGGTTTCTTATGGGTTGGTAACGCGCGAGTGACGCCTCTGGTTTTGCAAGTGTCCATAAGGCTTGGTGGCCAACTGGCCACTGATCATCATCAGGTTTTTTGTCGTTCGCTTATTTGCCACCGACATGATATAAAAACGCTCCTTGTGTACTTTTTTGGTAAGGAACCGTAAAATTTGCTTTGCTGCACCTAACATGTCTAGGTACACTCGTTATGTGCAGAAAAGTAAATTTTACTCGTACTCGTAATACATTGTTCTATTCTAAGTAAACAATCATTGTTCGCTGGTGTACTATTAGGTGACAGGAATCAATAGGAACTTATAATTAATTACTCAAGTCCCGTACAAAAGCAACTAATGTCTACAAAGTTAAACAAGATCACTTTAGATCCAGTTGTCGGCCAACAAGAGCCATTGAAAAGCAGCCGGGGGCTGAATTCAATTGATTGCCGGCCGAAATTGGAAATTCCATTCAGAGCAATATCGATGAAACTGCCAGTCTATTTAGACTAGAAAAATCTTTTGTGACTGCAGCTTTGCTGCAGCCGAAATCGGGTTTTTAGTGGTTTTCCTAGTGCCATAGAGCACGGATTAATAGGGTCTGTAAAGTGTATCTTTTCTTGGTAATCTTGGTATTTGGAAACTTTGGGTTTTCCCAGCAGAAAAACATGTGAAATGTAGATGATATATAGGCCTGTCTGGCCATAATAATAGAATGGCTATGCTGCTAAATTTGAATTTAAAAAAATCGGCCAAGAGCATATCGGGACAAGCTCAGTGTAGGGTTCCGTAGTTGTCCAATGAACTTACTCTAAAAAAAACAATAACAAGCATAAGGGAATACTTTCGCAGCGTTTCATACGTATTTTACTAAGAAGGGATTTTTTTTTACGATAACTCATAAACGACTTAACTGATCATGTTCGCTATAATTTTCGTTGAAAGTTATTAAACTTTTAATTTTTCTCTGTAATCTCTGTATATATATATTTTACTTCCAATGCAATTGCAATGCTGATTCGCTGTGCGAGGAACTAACCAGCCGTAGGGTCACCCGAGTGTCCCGAGTCATATTGTCATCTTGTCTAATACCTCCCAATCCTCCCATATTAATTATAAGACTGATTCGCTGTCGTCCAGGGCCCAGCAGTCAAACTTAAACTCAAAGTTCTTCAATCTTCAATTGAGGTATGTTACATGCCTATGTATGCACCACTAGGACCGTGTTAATCACACATTTTTTTTTCGTCGGGACTAAATATTTTCGAAAATAATGACTTAATCAAAAAATATTTGATGAAGACCTCTATTCATTTTGAAAGACCTATATGTTGTTTTATTTCTTCATTGACCGGTTCAGACGCGCGAGGCACTGGGGTTAGTTGAACTCACACGCAATTATCGTCGTCATGCCAGCCGAAAGACGCTCACTGCTGTACATAGGCCTCCCGTAAACACGTCCGGAATAATCGGTCCTGCGCCACCCGCATCCGGCGGACATCCGCGACCCTTACCAGGTCATCAGTCCACTTTGACGGTCTGCTCACGCTACGCCTGCCCGGTACGTGGTCACTACAAGGCCGGGAAGGCGTAGCGTGAGCAGACATAGGGAACCTGCTACCAACGAGTACCGCGGTATGTAGCGTGTACGTGAATATGGTCTTAAGACTGCGCAGTACGTTGGGTTCTCCATACAAACGTATTTATACTCTCATTTTAAAACGCCAGGCTAGATTAACATGAAATTTTGTATACACAATGGGATCCGGCATATCTAGGTTGGACCATAGTTTCTGTTGCTTGAAATTATAATGGAGAAAAAATAAAGCGATTATTAAGATTTTCATACAAGCCGTAAAAAACTCAAAAAGCCGCTGTATTTTTTTCTTTTACAATTTCTAGCAACAGAAACTATGGTCTGACCTAGATTTATTTTTTAGATTTAGATTATTATTTTTAGATTTTAGATTCCATTGTGTATACAAATTTTCATTTTATTCTAGCATGGCGTTTTAAAATGAGAGGGTAAATACGTTTGTATGGAGAACCGAGCCAGACCGAGCGTACTGCGCCCTCTTAATTTTACCACGGCAACCCGCAATGTGATGAAATACGCATGCGAGTCTCGTACGTGTACAGTCAGCATAAAAGTAGCTACGCATATGACGGGGCCAAAAGCTCTTTATTCCCTTATAATAAGGACTTTTGAACTTTTCAAATAGCTACACTTTTGATGCTGACTGTACAGAGGCCTGTAGTCCTCTTCGGCGTTCTGTTCTTCATGGGGAGAGGATGCTACTAAAATAATTATATCTTTATGTGTATATCCTTATCATCATGAGCCTAAATACGCCTCACTGCTGGTCGAAAACACTACGTTTTACGTATCTAAGCCGGCTTTACAAGAATCCGAATAACCAGTTACATTTTAATATTATTTAATATTAAAATTCAAATCTTATTTGACAAGTTCTCATAAACTTGCGGCCACATTTCAGGTGCGCAGTCAGATTGAGGTGCAAATTCTAATTTCTTAGTTTTTATGGGACTTCAATCTCATTTCATTTACTTCCTAAACTTGCTTCAACTTCACATTTCTCTTCCCAGTTTTGTGAATGTGAACCTTACTGGGTACCCGGCAAAGTAGCTATTCAAATGTTAACGTTATTGTAGATAAGAGGTTGTGTAAGTTAAAAGGCGATTTCCCGCATGTAATGAGTTGAGCGCACAGTAAATATTAGCTACAGCAGTATCATAACTAGAACCTCTTAAGACCTTTTTAGACTGTAGTGTACACATATACTGCTAAGCGCAGCGAGAACCAGTCTTCCCCTTGCCGCGATACCGATTGTACGTGCGTTTATTAATAAATAATCTTTATACGTACAAGGCGTTTAATTTCGCGTCCTTAAACTAGGACCACAACACTGGTGACCCCGTGGTCGGACTCTAATCCGGAGTGACAGTTTCTTGTGCGGTGAACTTTAGTACAGTGAAATTAATTGATTGACTGATTGAGTGATTTTTGTTTTGGCAAGGGGGGCTCGCATTCCATAGCTGGCGTACCAAATTTAATATATATTTTTTTGGCTTTTTCGAAATATTTCGCGATATTTTGTGCGGAGAAAATGAATGGGAGTGCGCTACCCAATCCCCAGCAGCAGCAACTACCAGGGAAACCCGCGGCCATAGCGGGGCCTTCTAGGCTGGAACTCCCCGGCGCACAGCAGGCGCCACCACCAGCAAGCGAGTTGGCGTCAGTGTCGCTAACGTCGAGGATCCCGGAGTTCTGGACTGATCAGCCCAGGCTGTGGTACGTGCAGTTGGACGCTATCCTCGAGCCGCAGAGGTTGGGAGACACGCAGAAATACAACCTCGTGGTTACAAAGCTCGGAAAAACTACGATTCAGGCCGCCAAAGATATCCTGCTTTCGCCACCTGAAACGGAAAAATATGAAGCGCTGCGGGACCGTCTGCTTTCAGTCTATGAGGAGAGTGAGGAAGTTCGGCAGAGAAAATTGCTCCAAGAGTTAGAGCTAGGTGACCAAAAACCCTCGCAGCTTATGAGGCAGATGCTGGATTTAGCGGGAAGCACTTTCCCAGAGTCATCCTTAAAGATCTTGTGGGTCGGACTATTGCCCCCAGCGGTTAAGGCGGTCCTGGCGGGCAGTGAAATATCGGACCTGAAAAAGCTGGCCGGCCTTGCAGACAAAGTATTTGAAGTCACGAGAGCCGGAGCGTTGGCGGAGGTGTCGTCGACGCCACCGGCGGCCGCGGAAGACAGGATCTTGGGAGAAATTGCCAAAATCGGCACCAGACTGACCCACTTGGAAAGGGGAACAGCGGCCAGCAGACAGAGTAATCAAGCTCCGACAAGGGCTAACTTCAGAGCGCGCGGACAGGGACGCCAGCCAAGAGGTCGTCAAAGCCCAGACTGGCTATGCTTTTATCACTACAAATATGGTGATCAGGCTAGCAAGTGCGTCAAGCCCTGCGGTTGGAAGGCGGGAAACTGAATGCGGTACAGTCTAGGGCGGAACGCTGTGCCAATTTTACTAACCACCGCCTGTGTGTGACCGATGCTGATTCAGGGTTGAGATTTTTGGTAGATACGGGGGCAAATGTCTCCGTGATCCCAAGGCCTAACAAAGCTGTGTACACTACAGTGTGTACTAGCAGTAACATAGAGCTAGGGTATAGTTTGTTCGCGGCGAATGGTACGCCTATTAAAACGTTTGGAGTTAAGACTCTATTGTTAAATTTCAAATTAAAGCGTACCTATCGATGGACATTTGTGATTGCGGACGTCAGTCAACCAATTTTCTGTCGGTGAATTCTTTCCGGCGTTACGACTTCTTTTGTTTTGAATATATATTTTTTGTTTTTTGTGAGGGGGGGGAATACTGTAGTGTACACATATACTGCTAAGCGCAGCGAGAACCAGTCTTCCCCTTGCCGCGATACCGATTGTACGTGCGTTTATTAATAAATAATCTTTATACGTACAAGGCATTTAATTTCGCGTCCTTAAACTAGGACCACAACAAGACCAACAGGCGATATAACCATCATTTTTAGGATGGAAAATGATATTCAGACCAACACGCAAAACCCAAAATGTTTCGTAGTATCTATCTAATAACCACGCCCCCGTGTAAAATACACGCTTATATCTTGCGCGCACGAGATAACGAGACGCAGTGCTCTCCGGAAAAACATTTTTAGAGGAATTTTGATAAATACCTGACCTTGTGAAGTTTTGTTCATATTTCAACTTATGAGATTTTTGTTGAGCTAAAATACCATAATTTTCACTTGGTTGTGTCTTTGAATAATGTACTGTTTAAGTAGGCTGAGAAAAGAAGGAAAATAAACTCAACTATGAATTCTTTTGTATTGAGAAAATGTAAGCAATCATGTTTCGGTTTTAATCGGAAAAACACACAGACGGCAATAAAAGCTTATATCAAAAATGAAAATTTTGACAGAAACTTATTTATTTCACAGCCTCAACTTTATTTAAGCGACGCATGTTTGTGTGAGTCTGTCTAATCGGATGTTTGTACGGATTTATATTACTGTTATAAATATATCTACTGTGACTGAAAGTAACTCGATGAGACCGTCGGTTCTAAGTGAAGCCTTCTTTGGTCACGTCTGATGATATTCAAGGATCGGAACTGTCATAGCAAAAATCAAACGTCAAGACAAATTAAATGAGATTTTTCTATGGTCTATCGACAAGATTTTCACACGTAGCACGACAGCTTTTTTATACTGTAAAACCACCCACATATAGACCCAATTACCTGACTCCGTTACTTATAAATAAATTTAAAATTAATTGAAAATGAATTGAAAATTAGTCATTGCCGGAGGTCCTGGGTTCGAATCCCGGCCAGGGCTTTGATTATGTATTTAGCGCTAATATTTACTCCTGAGTCTTTAATGTTGTCTATGTTTAAGTATGTGTTTATCTATGTAAGTATGTATATATCGTCGTCTAGTACCCATAGTACTAAGCTTTGCTTAGGTTAGGACTAGGTCGATTTGTGTATGATTGTCCCCCAATATTTATTTATTTATAAGTTACATTAGGGATACACCTAACTAGGAAGGCTGGCCGTATAATTAAATGGTAATAAAACGTGTGAAATACGTACCTATAATTTTACTGTAATTATTTAATAAGAATTTACAATTCATGAATTGTTACAAATGTTAAAAATGAATAATTAATGAAATTGAATAACCAAAAGAAAATTATGACCGAAATTAATGAGTTTACTATGGAACACATGCACTGGTAATCGAATTAGACGTACTTAAGGCATTAGCAAAATACCAAAAATAAAAGGGTTCTCTCTAGTAAAATATAAATTAATTATTACTGTTTATTTAGAAGATTCTGTGGTATTGATAAAATATAACGTTCAAGCTCTCTTAACATATTATGACTTTCACAATCAAAATTCCACTCTTCGATAATATTACGATATTGAACCTCATCCGTAGTCAAAACCAATGTAATGATTTTAATACTTTGTCGCGCTAACGTAACAATACTGCGACAGTTAGGATGCGTCAAAGTAGTGAAAGTGACAAGGTATTAAAATGATCATCTACTTTTGCTGTTGACTATACTAATATAATAAATGCGAATGTAACTCCGTCAGTCTTTCTTTTTCATGCCGACTTTATTAAACCGCTGAACCGGACATTTTGGGTTTTGGACATAATTTGATGCCGTGAGAAGCACATACGATAGTTTTTATATCGGAAACCACCCGTTCAAAGGTTGAAAATTGAAGCGGAAGCTTCTATTGGAGTGCGATAATAGTTAGTACACCTGTGGTACGTCTATAGCATATTTGCTATTGGATTTTATGCAGGCATAGTAGTAATCCTTTAAGGCGATTAATGTTACGCAGACAAAACCTAGCTTATGTATTTAAAGGTTTAAATATAGATCCTATTCATAAAGGTTGAAACGCACAGAGCGCGGCGCAGCGGCGTTGCGGGGTGGAAGCGATTTTGCGTAAAGGGAACGTGGCCCAGGGGACATCGCACCACAAAACTGCGCGGGATAGCGGAGCAGAGATGGCGTGCGAGATATATTTAGCAGTAATCGACACTATCGGCAGTCCATAGTTTCGGAAAAGATCAAAAATGAAAAAAGTTTTGAGCGTATCTAGGTGCCTGTAACTGTGTTGAGTTTATACCTCCGATTGCACATTGGAACGTCATCTCACTCGTATTTGGAGCAGCGCAACTGGGGAAGTACCTCCCAATTACAGAAAATCACAGCCATAATTCCTAACACCACTACTTCTACTTCCTTACTATGTGGTGCTGTGTTCCTGGTGACCAGTAACGTCGCCAAAGCTCCCGAGGATCTCCTGTATTAAGAGTCAGGGGCCTGCGTAAGTATATAGCTGTCAACACAACGAATCCTCAAACTGATAAAGGTTCGGTAAGGCGCTTGTGATTGTTCTGGAGTCCCGAGCGTCCATAGGCTACGATGTCTGTGACGAGGCAGGCCGTCAAGCCTGTTTGCCACCGTCGTTATATAAAAAAATAGTAAAATATACTCTTCGTATTATTTCTACATAATGGAATTTGTTGACAAGATGCATGAGTCATGTACGAAAATTCATGGAAAAGGATTGTTCATCATGATACAGGTGTCTAAGATATACAATTTTTTTTTATGAACTCATTATTAATAATGAATTGCATAGATAACACACGAAATGTAGGGTCGGGGTAGATGGGCAGATCATACACTATGTCGATTGGTATAATTAACTTGGACCAGTTAGTTTCTTTGAGCAACAGGCAAGACAAAGGAAATAGAGTTCCTTGTCATAACACTTGGAAGAGCTACTGATCCAAGAAAAATCTGATGAAGGGCAACCTTATTGTCATTTACAACTACAACCTTATTTTAAAGCATATATACGTAAATAATGATAATACTGTACTTTAGAACTTACTTTAATATGACGTATAGCCAAAAAATCCTAAATCCCCGAGGGCTAGAGGTGGCAAAATATTGGCAAAAACAAATTTTGTTTAAGTTATTTGGTCCCTTCACACGAGAAAGGATAAGACAAACAAAAAAAGCTTAAATTGTGCACGTGATGTGTGGTGTTTAAAGGTGTGGCAACTAAAAACTAATGAAAAACAATTGTATGCCACTTAATACCATTGCATGTCTACTTTACTAAACATGCTTAGCTAGAATAACTGTTAATATACGCTAGAATATTTTTTATTACAACGAAATGTTTCATAAAGCGAAATGAGGATTTTCCTCATGTGCGCCTATACGGGGAATCGGACTGGAACTGACTTTCTCATCTGCTTTCACCTTCATCTGTTTGTAAAAAGTAAGTATTCGATATTTATAGGCACACAACACTTTGTGGTTAAGGAAAACAAGGGGATAGTGAAATGTACTGTAGATACTTAAATTATCACAGAAGAATAGTTAACCTTTACTAAAAAATAAATACGAGATAAAAAAATATTTCTTCATTTTATAAAAAATAATAAGTACATGTGGAGGTCTTTGGGGGAGGCCTATGTCCAGCAGTGGACGTCTTTCGGCTGACATGATGATGATGATGACGATACATACAAGATTTGAAAAAGTACAACTATAATTAAATTATTTCTAAATATAAAAAAGTACCCCCTCTAACAGCTTCGCCTGCGGCATGGTTCCCATTATGAAGGCGGCATATCACTATAACTTTTAAATTACATAAGACATAAGATATTTATTTAAGAGGTCATTTTACACAAGCTAATCAAAATTTGAAACATTTGAAAAAAAATCTTCCTCGTGTACTAAATGCCATGTCCTGACTTACAGTCCTGGAGGGAATTTCGCGAATGGAGATTATTTTTAGGAAGGGTGTGTTTAGTAGGTAAGTATTTTAGGAATGGTAAGTGGGTGTTTTTAGTAGGTAAGTATTTTAGGAAAGGTAAGTGGGTGCTCTTAGTAGGTAAGTATTTTAGGAAAGGTAAGTGGGTGCTTTCAGCAGGTAAGTATTTTAGGAAAGGTAAGTGGGTGTTTTTAGTAGGTAAATATTTTATGAAAGGTAAGTGGGTGCTTTTAGCAGGTAAGTATTTTAGCAAAGGTAAGTGGGTGTTTTTAGTAGGTAAGTATTTTAGCAAAGGTAAGTGGGTGTTTTTAGTAGGTAAGTATTTTAGGAAAGGTAAGTGAGCGTAACACCCCTATTACACAAACTGACTCGTCCTCATCTCTTACGTTGGCCGTTCCCATAAAGGAAACTGTCAAAATTTGACAAATGACATTTGATAGTTTCCATACAAAAACGGCTGAGGTGTGACATCTGTCACCTGGTACCGTTTCATAAATCATAATTCTTCTTCATTTTTTTTTTGTATTTTAAGTCTTTCTTTTTCAGAAACAGCTAAGTGTTAACTACTCAAACAAATAAAGACCAAGTGCGAGTAGTTCGAAAAACCCTTTCGGCTATAGAGTGGCCGGCGGGTAAGAAGTCAATCCTGTCATTTCCATACAGCTTATAATCTCAAAGAGACTTTTCGGTAATAAGCTACGGAAATGCCAGGTGTCATTCCTGACACCCCTTCGCTACTAAGTAAGATGTTGATACCCGCTCACACTAGGCAGCTCACGACCAAGGATGTTCTGACTCATCCGAACATCGGCTAAACCTCAAAAAAGGTGAATAAATTCAAATCAACTGTACTTGATTTAATCAGGTAATAATAAGGCACGATAGAACTTAAAATACGTGAAAAACAATAGATACGTCATGTTACGTACTTACTTCACCATTCAGCAGGAAAAAATCGTCAGACTAAAAGCGATTTGGAGGACAATATTTGGCTGAAAATATTTTAGCCCAAAGTTTTTTCACATAAAAAACGAAATAGATTGTTTCGGTCATTCGAAATAGATCACCGACTTGTCATGTCCGACCGGTGTCCTTTGACCGCGGCCCGCTCTATATATCATCGTTAGTGGGCACGAAATTTTTGTTGTATAGGTCGATTCACAAGAGCTGGCGCGGAATGTCTATGAAATAAATGACAGTTTCATACATTTTCCGCGTCAGCTCTTGTGAATCGACCTATATACAGGGTTCTGTCAAAAATAATATTGCATTCTATTTTATTTAAATGCTTTACTGTGTGGCCGCGCAATGCGAATGCAAATGCATGTGCGAATGTGCAATAACTATTAGGTTTCCTTACCGAAACGTTTGGGCAAAAACCTGTTTTATGGCGATTTTCGCAAGTATCTACAGAAGACGATCTCAGCATATCGAGCGAACACTAGCGAGCGAGCAAGAAAACATTTAGAGTGATTTAGGCGACTGTAAAGTCCTTAAATAGATTAATTATCTTCTACGCCTTAAGGCTTTTCGTTGTTTACAATTGTCGCTAGGCGATTTCGAAAGTGTAACGCCAACCTTTATTAAGGCGCTTTCAAATGGCGAATTCGCGACTTAAAGCGAAATTTAAAACTATTGGTTTAGATTTGAACCTTGATACGGTGTCTATAACGGCCCTCGACCCTATCTATGTAGATCTTAGGGAATTACTAGAAAGGTGTGCTTTAATTTAGTAGACTTACACTAATGAAAATATTATCTAATATATTGTCGTTTAGGTTCCCCGATTGCATATTGATGGAGAGGTGGCAGAACATAGTATGCTGTTAAGAGGGCGCAGTACGCTCGGTCTGGCTCGGTTCTCCATACAAACGTATTTACCCTCTCATTTTAAAACGCCATGCTAAAATAACATGAAAATTTGTATACACAATGGAATCCGGCATATCTAGGTCAGACCATAGTTTCTGTTGCTAGAAATTGTAAAAGAAAAAAATACAGCGGCTTTTTGAGTTTTTTACGGCTTGTATGAAAACCTTAATAATCGCTTTATTTTTTCTCCATTATAATTTCAAGCAACAGAAACTATGGTCCGACCTAGATATGCCGGATCCCATTGTGTATACAAAGTTTTATGTTAATCTAGCCTGGCGTTTTAAAATGAGAGTATAAATACGTTTGTATGGAGAACCGAACGTACTGCGCAGTCTTAAGACATGAGGAAGGTGCTGGATGGAATTTTAGTGGTGATCGCTGAGCAAGCATTTCCCATCACATGCGTTTAAATAACAAAAGGACCCTAAAATTAGATTTCTACCCTGTATAAATCCTTTATAAACGGCCTATTTAGCCTAGTTCGTAGTGACTCTGCCTCCGAAGCTAGAGGTCCCGGGTTCGAATCCCGGCCAGGGATTCTACTATGTCAAGTATGAATTTAGTTTGAATTTTCCTATTCAAAATTTTCAGGATAAACCTTCTTATTGTCTAGAGATATCGTTTTAGGAGTTTTTTGCGTTTATCTCAAAACTACAATTTGTGGCTTAGTTCGGTTTTAAGAATTGGACGGCAGAGTTGGTAGTGACACTGCCTCCGAAGCTAGAGGTCGTGGGTTCGAATCTCGGCCAGGGCATTATTTGTGCATTTTTCACGTGTTTGTTCTTGGGTCTTGAATGTTTTCTATGTATTTAAGTTTTTTTTTTCTTTTTATTCATCACAAATTTCAACTAATATCCTATACTTATTAAAAACTTACAAAATAAATAATTTAAAATAAGGGGTCACCCCGCGGCATCGTGCCAAAGATGCTGGCAGCATTTCCTCGCTGTATAGCAACGCTGATGCGTTGTGCGAGGAAGCTGCCAGCCCTTTGGTCACCAGTGGTGTCCACTAGCCATTTAACTATGTATTTATATATATAAGTACGTATTTATATCGTCGTCTTGTACCCATAGGACAAGCTTTGCTTAGTTTGGGACTAGGTCGATATGTGTAAGATTGTCCCCCAATATTAATTTATTTTATTTATATTTATAATAGTACATTACTATAGAGGCCAGGAAACGAGGGGTTGCAGGCCAAATAGATATAGGGATACGCGGCCTGCAGCGCAACGTTTCTCGCCGAGATTTGTATAGTGCTTTTATCAAACATCTGCAATGAAATAAAAAACTACACCACTCAAAAAACAAATTTAACAGACGCCATGTTTGATATTAAAATAAAAATTACTTTCCGGCCTAGGCCTTCAATTTTGAATGAATTTCCTTTACAGTTCTTCCGAGTTGTTCCACATGGAACGATATACTTTGAAGCCTGTTATAACGCACGTAATGACAAAATTTCATTGCATGTTTGAGAATAGGTAAATATTTAGGAACCTTCCCGGAATGTTTTACTGCTCCATCATCATCAACCCTACCGAAATCGTCCACGCTGGTCCAGAGGGCCTACTCCGAACTTCGAAAATCGAACTTCGTATCGTGCCGTCCCTTTCCTTCATATAGTGAAAGTGAAAAGGACGGCATGACACGAAGTACGATTTTCGAAGTTCTGAGTAGGCCCTCAGGAGTTCCGTAAAAATGCGCTTGTAGACGACAATTGAGAGATCTTTCTCTGGGACTGAAATCCGTTGACAGTTGGTTGGAAGGTATATTTATGCAACTGATTAAAAACTTAATTGCGCGTTGCAGAATATGTCAGATTTGGCAGATGACAGTAGTGACGCCACACGATCAAACGTACTCGTGCTGGTGAAAAATGTTAACTGCAGCGCCCCTTGGCGAGTTATCATAATCATCGTAACACTTATCTAAGCCTCGTATCTAATGAACCACAAACCTTTTTCAGAAAGCCGTATTTAAATCAGTCAAGCTGTTTTGGAGATATCGGTGGGTACACAGACACAAACACACAATCACACAGCCTCTCATCCTAAACGCATACATATACCTTCTCCGTCGTGGGTAAAAAAAAACCGGTTAAGTGCACGTCGATGTGTGCACTGTGCAGTGCTTGACACTAACTCAATACGCGTACATGCCACTTTCAGTATAATGTCATACTCATAAATAAAAATAAGTCATAAAAATACAGGTGAACTAAGATATCAACTATTGGGTATTGAGGTGTCATATATTGGAACGTTTACCTTGTTTATTAGGTTAAATACACGAACAAAGAAAGATCTTTACAAATAATGAATAACACCATACCACCCACCATAATGAATTACAGAGCCACGTGTTAAACTCTCCAACCTCACGTGATATATTTAGAACAAAAACTCATACCCGTCCCCCATTCATCGGGATCCGGTAGATTTATCCATGCATTTGAAATTCGCGCCGGAATTGCATTAACCAAATAACCTAAAAGCGTTGTAGCGAAAAATGTTAACGTTTTACGATAGTTCACGTCAGCTTGTTTTTTAAAAAAAAGCACGGAAATATTATAGGTGATGTGCGTTTGTTGCCCAGCGGCGCCTGCGTACTGTGTACTGTATCAACGTCGGCCGTGGTCAACTTTTAGATGCGTTAATTGAGCGCTCCCGTGCTTTGGTAGGCACTTTAAGCCGTTGATCTCGGCTGTTTTCTACGACAGCAATCGTTAATCCAAGTTAGAGCCATCTGGGCGGCTAGAGAACTTCTAACAGTCAAGTTGTCCACTCACTTGACAAGCCTAATCCCAGTAAGGTCTAATTTTTTCCATTTATAAGTTGGAAGATCAGATGGTAGTCGCATCAGTAAAAACTAGTGCCTATATCATTTATTGGGATTATCCAGGCATCCTTCAGGATGCAACTGTACTGTACGGGATAATACCTAGGTACAACAATAGCTAGGCGTGGAACTTTGTTTTTTTCAACAAATGTTGAAAAGAAAATATCATATAAATATAATTATCAAGATAATACGGTTTAATTACAGGTTGAAACAGACTTCCCTTCTTGTGTGTGTCATACAGCTTGGTATTTTACATGCCTACGGTCACATTCCTACCATCGTACCGCTCGCCATCGATAGGACGTTTATTATCACACCTTGAAACGCTCGAAAATTAGACATAATAAAGAAAATGGACGAAACCTCAGCTACGAGATAGGAACTTCACATCATGACGTGAAACGTACAGTCAAAAAGTAACCCAATTTATTTTGTAAACAAGGATTGAATTTGAAATACACATTACAAGCTGCCGTTTTCACGTTTCGCTGTTTAACGAGCGAGTCGTAATTAGTACCAACTTAACTACATACAGGGTGTGGCCTGTAATAGGAGCAAAAAATTAAACGGTACACTATATCTCCAGCAATTATTTCGAAATAATTTTAATTGAAAAAAAAATTTTTTTTTGGATTTTATTTTCGCAAATGTAGCTTATAATGTACTTTTTTACTCTACTGGAGTGATATTAATAACAATTCATTAAAAAAAACACTAAAAATTTATAAAAAAAATTTAAAAAATCCCAAAAATATTCTTTTAAACCAAAATTGCGACAACGATTATGAGTCATAACTTGAAGCAACCTCAAAATCAGCATTGACTGCTGCGCTATAATCTCTGGGTGCCAAGATCCATTCATTACATGGAGGTCATAACTTTAGATCAAAATTTCTCCCAATTGAAAAAAGAATTTTTGTCTTTGGACACAAGAGGTTACTGCTCTAGTCTCTAAGGAGGCGTCCTTTAAATTTATTGCTCCTATTACAGGCCACACCCTGTATAAACAATTTTGATAATAACCGACATACCCGGAATTCGGAAAATAATAAATGATTTCTAAAAGTGTCAATGCATTAGTATCATAGCAGGGGTTTCTGAGTGCCCCCGAACTAATGCAGTCATGATAAAAGTGTGTATTCATTATTCCATTCTAGTACAATATTATTGCCAAGATCTTAACGCCGCGCGCAGTCCTCTTGTTACTTAGCCATAAAGTCTTATTTGTCTAGCATTTCTTATTCAGATGTGCCCTTTTGAGAGAGCGGGTCGACGTAATAAGACATAAGTCTGAATGGGGTTGGTAGTTATTTTTTATTCGCGCCGTGATTGCTGACAGGGCGTCATTTGGTATTATGCCGTCCTCGTTTGGTACTGGGAGCTATGGGTGTTAGATATACACATGTATAGGGATTTTGGGTCTAGTTTATCTTGTCTATGATCTGTTTTATTGCGGAATGAGGATATTGGAGACCTGGATACCCATAATTTGAATACAGGTGGTAGTATAGCTCTAGTATTGGCCTTATAATATTATTATCGCTTGAAATTTAACTGAACTGTACGTATTGAACAAGATAGTAATGAAGAGAAAATGTCAAGATGAGTCAAATTACTCTGGAAAGAGCATTTTTATCTGATAACTAACAAAGGTCAGACGGCAGTCACTTCCGTAAAATCTAGTACCTACGCCAATTCTTGGGGGTTAGGTAGCGGTCCCCGGGTATCCTTCAGGATGCAACTGTACTTGGACAAATATTAATACCGCGTTCTGTATGCGAGGTTAAGCAATGTCGGGCGAGGTCAGTCAACTATCCAAGGGTAACCGCTTTGAGTGGTGCCCTGACTGAGCGCTCCCGTGCTTTTGAAGGCACGTTAAGCCGTTGATCCCGGTTGTTGTCTATGATAACAAGCCGCGCGGAGGCCTCTAACTTGGCTTACCAAGTTAGAGGCCTCCGGGCGGCTTGAGAACTACTAACAGTCAAGTTGCCAACTTACTTGACAAGCCTAATCTCAATAATGTCTAGTTTCCCCCTCGACAGTCGCTTCCTTAAAAAAACTAGTGCCTTCGCCAATTCTTGGAATTAGGTAGCGGACCCCAGGCATCCTTCAGGATGCAATTGTACTAGGAATAACGCTAGGCGGATGATGTTATGACTGAGACAATGATTACATAAAGTTTTCTTAAAACTCATAATTATGCTACCTATTCTCAAAGCAGTGCCATCATAGAATTCCTACCTAAAACTGTCAATTTCACAGAGTTCTCTCTTAGTAACAAGCATATTTTCGTGACCAAAAAAGATCTCAGCGTAAGGTAAAATCCCCCGAAAAGCCGCATCTACACGTACGCACGATAACGTAGTTAGGGAGGCGACCTTTACCAAACGTTACCGATGTTTACCTTTGACCGGGGTAAGGGTGTACGGTAGGGGGTGATGGTGATAACAAAAGAGGTACGGTAAAAAATAGAACACTTAAGAAATATTAAATAGATGTAAGCACTAAAAAAGCTTTGCGAATAAATGTCCGCCCCTCTTTCTTTCACGTGACTCAATTGAATTTAATTCAAATGGAAAATCTTACGTACTGCGCAAATGTAACACCGGCATCACCATCATCATTATCTTCAGGCGAAAGACATTATCTGTTCGACATCGGTCTCGCCGAGAGACTGCCACAACGACCGATCATGGGCTGCCTGCAAACTCCCACGACCTTAACCAGATTATTAGCCCACCTCATGGGGCCTTCCAACGCAGCTTCGCCAGGTACGTGGTCGCCACTAAAGAACTCACTGGCCTCACCCGGCCATCAATTCTGCTTGCAATTCTTAATTAAGTAATGTAACGATCAGGAAACGGATCTTGACTCGAGTTACAAAATTTGACGACCCCTTCGTATCATATAGGGATATCACTAGGTACATTATTCGTCACTGTCTTTCTAAGCAGCAGAGGCCGAGATGTTCCCGTCTATCATTAAGACTACCGGAATCGGAACCCTCTGAATAAAAAAAAACGCCCGTAGTCGATAATCGACTAATTCGGACAGACTTGAGCGACGCCATTATTGCTGCTACGCTTAATTGCTCCTAACGCTATAATTCGATTAGTGGAGCCATGAAAAAAGCGAGTAGGAAAAGCATTACTTGAACAAATGTAAGAAAAGGGAAAAACGAAAATTCATTAGAGTAAAACCGTGAAATAGGGGGCTAGGTAAAGTAGGTAATATTGCACACAGTTTAAGATGAATTCACAAAAGATATCTCAATGATATCCATCATTGTCGCGGAACTTGATATTGATGATCATCATCATTGTGTGTGGTGGCATGTGACAGAACGGTACCTACCGTTTCTGCCACATCGATTTATTCAAATTCAAAAAAATATATTTCTAAGAATACAGTATATATTGGTCTTAAGCTATAGTGTACAAAGTTCATGTATTCAGCATGCAAGCAGGCGTACAAATATTTCAATGAAAATAATCTATGTATGAAGAATAAAATAAGCTTATAAATGAATAAAATGACCTTTATAATAAGCTGACCTGGGCGAATAACACAAGGTCCTTGGAGGTCAGATCCGCTAGGTATCTGCAACTTGTTTTTCCTCTTCACCAGTCAGCGGCATTTCGTGGTAGCTTTCGGTACGCTGCCACGAAGTGTTGGAATAATCTACCTCCTCCGTGCCGTGCCCTAAAAACGTTTTCGTCATTCAAAACAAAGTGCCGTGCGTATTTATTTCAAATGCAATAATAGGTAAGTTACGTTGCATAAGTTAAGTTATTCTGCTGTTACTAGTTTTTATTTATGTATTTCTATACGCCCCAAGAAATAGGGAGAGGCCTATGTCCAGCTGTGGATATCTTTCGGTGGATATGGATTACTTTCTTACCTTCATATGTAATTTAACCTGGTGAAATTCATACTATGGGTTTTTTGTCAGCGCAGTAGCCACTAGGTACGAGCACAGTTATAACTATAAGTAAACTCCTTATGCGTACGTAGGTAGATAATTAATGGCGGTACGTCATGCTGTGTTTTGTACAATGTACACATAGGTTCTATGTTTTTTATGTACGCCTTCCTAAACTTTATTTTTAGTTTTTATTTCTTTTTTGTCTGTTACTTATGTATATTTTAAATTCAGGTTTATTTTTTACTTTTTGATTTCTTAAAAATGATTGTCATCCGATGTAGTTTCTTCTTTATGTTTATTATTATGGTTATTAACTTTTTATTATATGGTAATCCTGTCGTTGGCGTCTGTGTCGCCTCTGGTCTTAGATTTAAGTAAGGTCCCCACCGAAAATCAGCGCCTCTGCTTGCTGAGTCTTGCTGTGGCTTCATGCTGAGTGGGGATCCTTTTTAACGTCTTGTTATGTTATTTTATGTGTTTGTATTTTTTATTTCTTGTGCGACGTTAAATAAATGTATTTTCTTTCTTTCTTTCAAAGAATTAAAATAATACAAATTAGATATATGCGTGAGTCAAATTTTTATGATCTAAGTAGTCCTTAATACTGTAGAAACATTTCTCTTGTAGCCATTTGGTCAATTTATTTTTAAATATGTCGCCTGTCAATACTTTTAAATCATCCGGCTATGTATTAAAAAGTACAATGCTCATATTATAGACATTTCGTTTATACAAGACACAAAATGTGTGGTCTCTGGATGACTTCGCTTCGTCTACTGAAGTACTCTTGATGAGAGTCAACAAAGACACACACCTCTCGAATGTACAAACATGGCAATGGTAATATATGTAACTTTCTAAAAAGTGGAATACAGCTTTCATCCATCTTAACATTACTTATTGCCCTTATATACTTTTTCTGAATTTTAAACACTCTATCCAGCTCGATAGAGTTACCCCATAGAATTAGACCGTAAGCAAGTACTGACGACACATATCCGTGGTAAGCTGTTAGTGCAGCTTCTTTGGATACCGTAACTCTCAATCTCTTAAGTGCGAACACAAAACGGTTTAATCTATTACAAATTTATGTAGGTACAAGATATTTTGTTTTTATGTTGGTTTAGGTTACGCACCTACCGTGTTGGTTGGAATTAAATCACGAGGTACAGGTATACATACGTATGAGCATGTTTTTGTTATTCTTTATCATGACAGAGTTCTCTATAATAATAATAAAAATAAATATGGGGTGAGGCAATCATACGCAAATCGACTCAGTCCCAAACTAATCAAAGCTTATACTATGGGTGCTAGACGAAGATATGCACACTTATATAGTTAAACACAAACAAACAAATTTAGATTTGAACCCGAGACCTCCAGCGTCGTAGGCAGGGTCACTTTAACTAAGCCAAAGCGGTTGTCTATAAATTAGAGCCGATCAAGCGCCCAGGTTCCGGTACAACTTTCGTTCTTGAATAGTTGAAACCATAATGCTATAGCTTACCTATAAATAAATATTTCCATGCCTCATCTTATAAGCGGTAAAACTCGCTGGTTTCCGCGCCCCACAGACATGCGGGCTCGCTCCATTTTCCATCGTGCCTGGAGTGTGATCGAAACCGAACCCAAATTCGTGTCTGTGTGATTTTACAGCCAGTGACGATGCATGCATTATATGATTAACTTGACTAAAAACTGAGTCTTTGTCTTTTCGTTTCCCCGGTGGTACTTTAAAGCAGTCCGGGGTCCACTGAGGCCCCTAATACCAAGATTTTGCGTAGGCACTAGTTTAAGAAAACAACAATTTGACAAATGACATTTGACATTTTTCATATAAAGTAAAAAAAAGTGAGATGACAGGCGAGGCCGAGTTGGTTTGTGAATAACAGGGCTGTGAGGACCATTTTAAGTAGGAGTTAGCAAGGTATGGCCTCCACTCCAATTTTTTATGAATTAAAAATTCAAAGTCTAGTTACTAGGTCAAGCGGATATCATATGAAAGGGTTTTGATTACATAACTGGTGTTTTGAATGTTTTAGTAGTATTTAATTTTTCTATTGATTAATCTTGATGTCAAGATTAAGATTAATTGATGATAAACTTGATTGAAGGAAAAATATAGCAATGTCTCTATCTAGTTTTGTTTTTTTTTATATCTAAACTAAGTGATGACAATAACGGCGGCCTATTTAGCCTTGTTGGTAGTGACACTGCCTCCGACACTAGAGGTCCCGGGTTCGAATTCCGGCCAGGGCAATATTTGTTCTTGGGTCTTGGATGTTTTTTTATGTATTTAAGTATCTATTTATCTATACATGTGCTGGCAACACCGCCAAGCGTAGACGTCAAATTTCACACAGCTGATTAATAAAATAAAATAAATGTTAATAATGAATAACTAGTATTCTAGTTAAGTTAAAAAGTGTTTATTAGTAGCAAGTATAGTGTTTGTTATAAAATTCATCAAAAGAGACAGTGCAAAAGAGAAGAAAGAAGATCTCTAGAATAGCCAAACGTCATCGTAACGGAACATCGTTTGAAGCTTCAACGATAAACCTGGGGAGTAATTGTGTTCAATATAATTATAAATAAGTCAGTAGTGGAACTTTTATTACATTTAAATAACGTCTACTTGAATACTTCCCAAGTAAAGAAATATTTACAAGCATAACCTCACTCGGAAATGAAATTGCACCCGGTCAGCTGAGTCATAACTTTTGTACTTGTTGTGTTTCACTCTGCCTAATAGTCATTTTATAAATCCTTTAACGACTCATTTCTCCATTCCATATTCATACTTACATTCTACCATCACACTAAACTGTTCACTCCTGCTATCTCTCTCTCTCTTTACTGGTCTTTCTCTGCATGGTGTTTAGTCGCGTTGCCGTCTCATTTCAGGTGCTGTGGAGAGCTGTGTGTCAAGCTAGTTCACCATGTCTAGCTCATTTATGACACGCAAGGCCACAGTACGTGAACTGGAACATAAACTCAATGCAACACTCAAAGAACTAAAGCAGTCTAAAACTCTATGTGACCAGCTACTGCGGGAACGCGATGAAAGCGAAGAGGAGGTTAACAAGATTATTCAAAAAAATACAGAACTCAAACGTGATCTAGCCAACCTGGATGCTTTGCATAGGGATAGTGTGTCACAGCGTGACCATCTGCTGGTCAAATTGAACAGTGTTCAGGAGTGCTGTGACATCCATGAGCGGACACTGCAACGTGTGGATGACCTGGAATATGAGCTTTCCGATGCCCACAAGGTGGTCCGTAGATTGCAAGAGGAAGCACAGTGCCAGCAAGTGAACACCACCCGGCGGCTCTTTGATGAACTTGTGACACCAAACACTTATGCAGAGTGTCATAGCAATTTTGGACCTTCTAGTGTGATTGATTTGACAGAGGACTCCTTTTGTAGTAAACAAGTTAACTTTCTAAGTCACAGGAAATACAAAAAGTATATTAAGCTAAATAGATTTATAAGAAAATCAAAACGACTGTACAGACAGCATATTAATATTCATAAAATTACTACATTGAGAAAAAATCATGTCAGTGTTCTGAAAGAATTAAATTCTTGTAATGAGCAATTATGCTACAGTAGAACCATTTATGAAACTGACACTGAGAAACTGCAAGCCGAACTGAACATATTAGAAAATTCTTTGAGAGATTTAACTAATAAATATGTAATATCCCGGAAGCAAATCAGTGAACATATTCTGGCAGCGGATGAACTTCTGGAGCTGTGCCACCACAACGAGGAATGTTTGGAAGCACTGCTTACCAAGCAGTCTTCGTATGAATGTGAGTGTGGGCTCCGGCAGGCTCATCCTATGCCCGGACATGCAGTATACTCATCAGTGCCGGACAGCAGCTTGTCGGTGTCACCGGAAACTATAACTGCAGCCTCTAATAATGTGAGTAGAACCCTTGTTTTCTCAGATAGGATAGGGCGAGGATTGGGCAAAATTTTATGTAATAATATTCTCAACAGCTGTGTTATAAATCATTGTATGCCCGATGCCTCATTTCTAAAAATTATAGATAACATCAAACATACCCATATAACTGAACAAACAATAATTGTATTAATGTTGGGTGATGGTTCAAATATTAGGTACTCTGAGATGAAGGCTGAGTTTGACTGCCTGTCTAAGCTAGGTGCTAAAAATGTTATTATAGGCGCATTACCCTATTCTGCTTCTCCATGCAGTGCTAACAGTCATGCGTGTAATCTTAATAAGCTTATATATAAGCTGACGTGCCGTCATAGTGACGTTATATTTTTTGACACTAATAATGCTATTAGTGATTACCGTATTACAACTGACAGACTTGCTAAATCTTTAGCATCTTTTATTAATTCCGTTTTCGGAAATCAAAGCTCCCTCTCCACCTTGGATAGGACGACATCTCCAACTGCGGATTTGTCTTTAAACTGACTGTTAGGACAACAGAGAAGCACAATAGTGTAACTTTATTACACCAAAATATTAATCGCTTCACTAACAAAATACTAGATTTAGAATTATTTACGGAAGAGTTTAATGTAGATGTAGTCTGCTTAACAGAAACTTGGTTAAAGAATCACATGATGAAATTCAATGTAAATAATTACGTATTGGCCAGCGCGTTCAACAGAACTACAGCAGAGGGTGGTGGATCTATTATTTTAGTGAAAAATGGTTTGACTTTTAAGGAACGTAGAGACGTCTCAGGCTGTTCTGTTGATCGTGTTTGCGAGATTGCTTGTGCAGAGATGGATCAGTATCTGATAATTTGCATTTATAAACCACCATCAGGTGATTTAACATCTTTTATGGAAATTATGGAGGATGTACTCAGGAAAGCAACAAGTGGTAAAAAGTCAGTAGTGGTCTGCGGCGACTTTAATATCGATATTTTATCACAATCAGCTGAAAAAGATAAGTACATCACTCTTTTGAAATCTTTCAATTTTGACTACTTGTTTGAAGTACCTACCAGAGTTACTCCGACCTCGGCCACTTGTATAGATAATATTTGGTTAAACAGTTCTCATATAGACAGTAGCATAGTGAATGGAGTTCGTTCGGATCATAAAGCTCAGATGGTCAGGCTACCTTGCGAAGTAAAACATCAAGATCGCGTTATAGAAATAAGACCGCTGAGTAGAAGTAGACTAGAATTACTAAAGTCTAATCTACTAGTCGCCATGCCGCACACCCAGGTAGAATCAAATGATCCGAATGATCAATTCAAAATGCTTCTGAATACAGTGTGCAACGAATTTAATAAGACTTGTAGTAAAAAGCGTATTAAGATAAATAATAAAATGAGATTTAATGAGTGGGCAACTACCGGAATTCGGAAAAGTAGAGATAACTTATACCAACTTTATGAAAGGAGATCTTGCACCACTGACGAATGTTTCCATCAGTATGTTAGGGATTATTCCAAATTGTTTAAAACAGTGTGCACAAAAGCAAAAGCAATGCACTTGAATAATAAAATTAAGTCCTCAGATAATAAAGCCAAGACAGTCTGGAAAATAATAAACACAGAGACTGGGAAGAGAAATAATAGAGAGTTCACAATTTCTTTGAAAGTAAAGGATAATTTAATAACTGATGCAGTAAAAGTAGCTGATGAATTTAATAATTTCTTTTCTAAAATTCCTATAGTCACTACTCAAAGTTTAGCATCATCTACCACAAAAGCTGAATCCCTTCTGAATGACAACGTAAAATTAGAATCACTAACTAATTTCAAATTTCATCATGTTTCTCCTCTAGATGTACTGAAGTCCTTTGAAATGTTAAAAATAAAGAGCACTGAGGACTTATGGGGCGTGTCAGTCAAGGTACTGGAATCTATTCTGGAGGTCGTTGCTCCAACTCTAGCTCTCATTTTTAATAACTGTATAGACTATGGCATTTTTCCAGACTTAATGAAATGTAGTAAAGTAGTTCCAATTTTCAAATCAGGTCATAGAGATAATCCTTCTGATTATCGTCCAGTTTCTATCCTACCTGCGTTTAGCAAAATATTCGAAAAAATAATGCTTACGCAATTGGTTTCTCACTTTAATTCTCACAATATTTTGCACGCACAGCAGTTCGGCTTCACGATGGGTAGGTCAACTACTGATGCAGGTGCAAGTTTATTAAAATTTATTTTGCAGTCTTGGGAAGAGTCGCACGACGCCATCGGAGTGTTCTGTGACCTTTCCAAGGCTTTTGATTGTGTAGATCATGGTACTTTAATTTGTAAACTTAAGTTTTATGGCATCAGAGGGCACGCATTAGATCTCATGAAGTCATACTTAACACAGAGAAATCAAAAGGTAGCGATAAATAAAGCCATTTCGTCAGAGACAGTGGTAGAGATGGGAGTACCTCAGGGGTCTATTCTAGGTCCGTTCCTGTTCCTTGTTTATGTAAATGATCTGCCATATATGGTAAGCCGAAGATCAGGCATTGTAATGTTCGCAGACGACACCTCATTACTGTTCAAGGTAAATAGGAGAGATACTGAACTCATTGAACCAAATAATACCCTCTCCATGATATCTGACTGGTTTGCTGCCAATAACTTAGTATTGAACCCGAAAAAAACGAAATGTATTAAATTCTCTCTTGCGAACTCATCAAACAGAAACTTATGTACAAATATTAGACTTAATGGTCAAACATTAGAATTTGTTACTTCTACTGTATTCTTAGGTATTACATTGGACTCAAAATTGCAGTGGGGTTCCCATATAACAGCGATAGGAAGTAGGTTGAGCTCTGCTGCATTTGCAGTCAGGAGAATAAGGCAGCTTACCAATGTGGCAACGGCACGGTTAGTTTACTTTGCTTATTTTAATAGTATAATTACTTATGGTCTTATCTTATGGGGATCAGCTGCAGATATAGAAACTGTTTTTATTTTGCAAAAAAGGGCTATCCGAGCAATATATAACTTGGGGTCACGTGACTCATTAAGAGATATTTTCAAAGAAATAGATATTCTAACCCTGCCGTCCCTATATATATTTGGAATAATAATGTATGTTAGGAAGAATTTGGCCAATTTTCCAACGAACGCTGATAAACCAATAGCCACGAGAAATACTGGGAAACTGAAAGTAACCTTCTATAGACTAGTAAAGGCGAAAAAGTCGTTCTTGGGAAATTATATCAAATTCTACAATAAAATTCCTAAACACATTACTGAACTTAGCAATTCTAAATTCAAATCTGTAGTAAAACAAACACTTATTTCAAGAGCATATTATAAGATAAACGATTACATCATGGATAGGGATGTTTGGCAGTGATAGCGTCCTGCACGGGTAATCTATCGCGAAAATATGTTTTCTACTGTAGCATTGTTATTTCAGTTATTTTGTAGTAGCTGACACTGTAATTTATATTGAACTATACAATGTATATTGTTTTGAAAAAATGACACCTCGCCGAGTTTCTTACGCCGGTTCTTCTCGTGGCAGAGGTATATTTTTCCGAACCGGTGGTAGTTTATTGACGTTCATAGGTGCATGTAATATGCCTAATTTGAAGAATAAACTACTTTTACTTTTTTTACTTTTACTTATAAGTATTGTATATCGTCGACTAGTACCCATAGTACAAGCTTTGCTTAGTTTGGGATTAGGCCGATTTGTGTAAGATTGTGCCTCAATATTTATAATATTTATAAAAAAAAGAGGTGTGCAGTGCAATAAAGAGTTTTTGTATTGTCTGTACAGAACCGGCACGCAAGTTAAACAAGCACTTGACCGGTTTTATTGTCTATTTATGGTCGTTTACTGTTGATACCCCACACAAGGATTTGATCCTGTCTAAAAATGGTTTGAATCGCACCGTGAAGAATAAAAAGAAACTACTTATATTCTATTGCGTATCTTTCCCCTATATTTTCCTGTGTTTTTGTAATAATACCATGATGTGGTCACGATTTTTGAAATAAAACATTTATGTATAAACACACATACAGTGACATGATAGGCAAGATAGGTAAGTGGGTGAGGATAGACATTTCGAACCCTAAGGTTAAGGCCGTTAATTCGTCTACAATTTGATTCCGCTGTGATACGAGTCATACAATTTATGTGTAACCTGTGTGTCACAATGGAATCAAATAAATTATTGCCGGATTAAAAAATACCAAAAAGAACAAACAAAAAGAAATTGCGTCCCCGCTGGGACGAGTTATTCGCAGACACACCACCAACAGCATTTTACGAGTGTTTGCCAATCGGTATAAAAGCCCAAAACTGAAGCATTGGGTTGGACTGATTAAGGGAGTAAGTAGCACTCAAATGTCCTAACTAAAAAAAACGGCCAAGTGCGAGTCGGACTCGCGCACCGAGGGTTCCGTGAAAATATTTTTATTGTATGATGTAACTAAAAATTTACGCTTCTCGCAATTTTTCCTTTATCTGTTCTATAAGACATTGCTTCGTACCCAAGATTCTGAGTTCACGGGAAGTACCCTGTAGGTTTTGATTCCCTTGCGAGTGTCGAAAATTTGCGGAAACTTGCGGCATAAACGGCTGTATCTTTTAATTGCGTTGGCTTAGAAGTTTTTTTTTTCAGAGCTCCAAGGGACAGTAGATCTGAGTATTTGATATAAATTCCAGCATGATGCCTCCACGCGTTCCTGAGAAAAAGGGTCTCGACAGACAGACAGAAGGATGGACGGACAACTGCAAAGTGATCCTATAAGGGTTCCGGTTTTTCCTTTCGAGGTAAGGAACCCTAAAACTAATTTTTAAATTACTAACTTTTAATTTAAAGTAAATGTTTTAACTTGTCTTGCTACTGATATCTAAGGAGTGTTGTGCTTCGAAATAAAAAATACTCAAAAACTTAACTAATAACTATGGTCCAAAAAATTTGTGTGAGGACCATATTGACTTATTAATAGACGAAGTTTGCTTACTTTTACTACAGGCTATAATAACGTCTATTCCCCATATACCGATTTTTACCTTCTACTCGTACCCCGACATTAAAATATTTTTCTCCTTTTCCTCGCTGCCTTTATTGAATTCATAGAACAGTATCTAGAGCACAACATTATTAAGAAATGTATAGTGAACAATCGTTCCTTTTACCGCTATTCAATCATTTCAAAGGATATTTTTCTCGCTCCGCGTTCCTCTCCATTAGTGAAGCCCATATTCTCCGAATAACACTGAGGAGATTTGTACTTGGTGCCAGCAAAATGTAGGTTATTCATAAAAATATTATTAGAAAGAACTCTTTATGTCCTTTATGTGTTTCATTTAAATTATAGATCGTATTTGACTGATCGCTGACAGGACTTAATCTTAGACATCACGTTTAATCTGGAAAATCTTAGTGACTACATGTGATAGAACCGGAAACTATTTTTACGTCACATATGAACAAATAAATTTAAAAATAACCGTTTGATGCTGATTTCATGGACTAGTGTGTATGATAAGTTTAATCCAAATGGGGCAGTGAGGAAAACGCTACATTTATGTTTAGAGCAATTTTCCTCAGAGGGTCTGATTTATCTTTACTGCTCGATTTAGATTATATAATTCATCCCTGTATGATTACGTCCTATTGGGTCCAGGCCTGCTGTAGCACAGATGAGATAGTTTGGTCAGTGGTATCTACGTTGACCCAATGCGGGTTAGGGTGCTCATCATCATCATATCAGCCGATGGACGTCCACTGCTGGACATAGACCTCCCCTTAGTGTGTTCACATAAACTTTTTTTCCTCGGATTGCAGACATCTAAGAAACAATTCATCTAGGGTCGGCCTCCTTGTGTAACGGCGTCATTATTTCTATTCTCGGTTTGTCAGTGGTGAAAGCTTCCGACGATTAACCACCAAGTGGCTGGTGGCCTGCGACTAGTCGAAAGTACGAGTCGGAATCCCATATTTGGGTTAAAATGCCACAAAAATAAAGCGTGTTTCGTTATGTTTTTTGTTACCCTAGTTTGGACGGTTTTGTATACACATATCTTTACGCCTAGGTTTGTGGCGTTTTTTGTTCCCGTCTCTACACGTATTTTATCGATGGCTGATGTTACTAACAAAACTTATGCAATAAATCTTGTCAGATATAGAGAAACTGTTTTTTTTTTTCGCTTAAGCACTTTCCGCTATCAGTAGAAAAAAAGATGTTGTTTGACTTTTACGGGTTCTTGGGTTCAGATCCCGGGCATGGCATTTGTTTGTGTTCTTCTTCTTCATGGTTTTCTTCCTCATGTCTCAGGGACGTGTATTCTACGGGTGATGACGCTTATGACCACTGCTCTCCAGGCCGCGCGGTCTTGAGCCGTTTGTACAGTAGCCTGTAATGTGGACCCGGCAACTTCTTGGACCGCACCTGTCCATCTCCTTGGTGCACGTCCTCTGTACCTCCTTCCATCGACGCGCCCAGTAGTTATGCGCCTTTCCAGCGTATCAGCGCCGCGCCTGACCATGTGTCCAAAGGATTTGAGCACTCTGAGTACAAATGGCGGACAGCCTTATTGTTAAATTTATCTGTGTGATGAACACGAATATTTATTCCTGAGCCTCGGACATTTTCTTTGTATTTAAAAGTATTTTTACCAAGTTATCAAATAATATGAAAGAGACAAAACAATTGAATAAAACTAAAACTAAAGGTAAATAATTGGCCCCAGATCGCTGCCAGGCGGTAGTGTGCCCAGGAGACTGGCAGCATTGCCACGTTGTATGGCAATGCTGATCCTCTGGGCGAGGTAAAAGCCAGCCTTCCGGTCACGTGAAGCCTCGACCAAGCGCTTGCACAATCCAATATAGATTCGGTGCGCGCCCGGTCCCCATGGTCCGAGGGTCTCTACGCCGAACTGTTCAAATATGAAGCCACTGTCAATAGCTCCATACTTGCGCCGTTTGAGACTCTCAGCTGAGTCAGCAGCGGAACCAGCCCTGCACGAAGTCCCCGGAAGATGTGACGACGCCAGGGTGTCGACGCACGTGGCGTCCCACACTAGGGGTCGGCCCATCTTCCAGGGAATGAGCGTCATTCCGTCGGGCCTTTTTCCGTCGTCCCGTGTCAAAGCAGTCGGTTCTAGGACTGCAGGGACACCGGCGCTGACGAAGGCCCGACGGATAATGTCGTTAAGGCTGGCATGGCGCGGGATGCGTACCGCGCTCTTGCCGCAAGAGAGACCGTGGTGGGCGAGACGACCGACTGCGTCTCCGTAGTGGCAGCGATGAGGGGCGACACAAGTCGCTCCTAGACGTAGAGATATGGAGAGTCTGAAAGTATTATTATCCAATAAAGTGCCTAGGTTTTTAGAGGGAACTGCATGCAGCCACATACCAGATTCCCACTCGGCAGACGCAAGGAGACGGGCACGCTCGACAAGGCTGGTAGACGTTTGGTACAGATTTTTCCGTACCAGCCTGCAGAGCGGCTCATCCCATTGACGCTGAGAGTGTAGGGTTTGTGGATATGTTGCGTTTGGGCAAGCTGTGATCCAAGCATTCTTGGCCTCGGCAGTGGAATCTGCTGTAGCGGAACCTGGAGAACTGTTTAAAATTTTGGAAACTAAATTTTGAGTACCATGATCCGAAGACAGGAAGGCAGGGAGGGCAATGTCTGCAGTTTTTCTAATGCCAAGGCCTCCGTGCCGGATCGGAAGTGAAGCCTGTATCCATGAGCGGTCGTCTAGGGTTATATTAAGTACTGCAGAAATGGTGTCTTCCATAATTTGGTCCAGGCTACTTAGTACATGTGGGTGTTTCCAAAGGTGGCTCCAATCGCAGGACGTAGGTAAATTTGGGCACAAAAAGGCAGAAACGAATGATTGTATAAGCTGAATGTGAGTTGATTTGGAGTAGGCGTTCCGAGACTGTGTTAAAATTTTGAATTTTGCTTTCAAGGAAAGAGGAAAAAGATTCTTCTAAAACGGGCGACCCTAGAAGGTGGAGTGATTTTTTATCAATTTCTTTTATATTTGGAGCAAGTTGATGGATTTTGGAAAAAAGAGACACCTTTTCAGGGCAAGAATCGGGAACGTAAATTTCACACTTTGAAGAGTTTAGCTCCAAACCAATTGCAGAAAATTCAGACATTAAAATTTTGGAAATCTTCTAAAACATCATTTCCTTTACCTCCTACAACGCCGTTCGTCTAAATACCAGACGTTAAATATGGACTTTAGTTTTTGAATAACAGGATGAATGGCTAAACTGAAGAGAGCCGGTCCAAGCGGATCGCCCTGTTGACAGCCAGAAGCAGAGTTTAAGGTGTCAGATTTATAATTTAGTTTGGAGCTAATACTGTAGTATTGCCACGTAAAATTATAAATATTGGGAATCTCTTTTCTGACTTGTGCCAACAGCGCGTCCCTACTAATGGAGTTAAACGCATTCTTAACATCCACCTTCAGCAATG
Source organism: Notocelia uddmanniana (assembly GCA_905163555.1). Classification (NCBI taxonomy): domain Eukaryota; kingdom Metazoa; phylum Arthropoda; class Insecta; order Lepidoptera; family Tortricidae; genus Notocelia; species Notocelia uddmanniana. Next base: position 7,319,241 of record LR991057.1, read on the forward strand.
TATCGTTTGGATGGCCATTGATATAAGATCTTAGAGAATGAACTGCTGCTTCGCAACCTCTCTTCGAGCCAAAACCCAGCTGCAAGGGCTGGAAGTACTGACTCAATACTGGGGAAGTAGCGTTGCAGCAGGTTTTGGCCACTAGACGGCGGTAGGTAGTGCCGACCGCTATGGGTCGGATCCCGCCGTCTTTTTTAATCAGCGCACATAAGTTAGCACCATATAAAATCTCGGTGATAAAACTGTTAACCTTACCCGACAGCATGAGGTTACTCAGTGCAGTCAAATCTTTCAAGAGAGACTCGCCGGCTTCACCTACAGAATTGCATAATAGGTCTTTCAGATATTGCGGGGTTAAGCCGTCGCGGCCGCCGGCGGAGCCACTCCAAAAGGACAATACCGCCCTGAGAACCTCATCTGTGGATACTTGCAGAGCTGGAGTGGTGTGGTCTGGGGGATCAGGAAGAGAAAGGTTAACTGCTGAAGGTGGATGCTTACTCTGGAGGGCTGCAAGCGTGTCTGCATTATGCGGAGCTATCGTGTCGTTGGAGAACAGCAGTCTGGCAGCTCCCCCTATGTCACCTTCCCCTACTTTATTTTCGATTGTACGATAGATGGAGTGTTTCTTGGCGAATATTGCGTTATCGGAGTCCAGGACATTGTGGGGGTTATTGCAATTTTGTTTAATTCGTGAGGTGAGGGATGATCTGTTGCTAGAGGATTTAGGCACGTGAAGAATGCGGTAGGGAAAAGTTAGAAAGTGCTGCCAGGCATGGGGTGAATTTAATCGTAGCACAATTTGGAAGTCCTCGGACAATTTTTGGGCCACTGATATCCGTGCTCCTCGGGGGATGCGTTTAATGACGGGCACCGAGTATTTAAGGGATTATAGTTTAGCGGCAAAAAGTGTGTCAAAACATGGTATAGGAATATCAGCAGGTGCTGAACTGCTAATCGGTAAGTCTGTAATATGAACTTTGGCCAGGTGGATTTTAAGCCCTCTTTGACCTTTAAATAAACGGGGCTGGGGGCAATGGGGGCACTGTACCTTGTTCTTCAAAGACGCTGAGAGGGGATCATTGTCCGAGAGCGACAGCGGCATGAACGGCAACGTGGTGATTTTAAACAAAACTAAGATTACATAGAAAAAACTTAAAACAAAAGCGTAGAAAATAAAATTATAAAATAGCAAAATTATCATTCCAACACATGATTGTTTGTTATGACACGACTGCTGTCAGGTCAGGGGCTGAGCGACGGCGACCGGTGCGGCTGCGCGGCTAGGGCTCGAACATGGTCTTGCACGGTGCTCCACAGAGTTTTAAATTAAATATAAGCGCTCTATGATGCTATGCGGCGTCTTTGTTTACTGCCAAATCTTCTTATGCATAAAATCCGTATTATGGCGTTTGACTCAGATGAAAAAAAACCAGATGCGTGTTTAAAGTACTAATCGTTAAAATATAAATGTTTAGCTCTTTGTATAAGTAGTTATTTCCCTTATTTTACATAATTTTATTCCGGAAAAAAAGCGCTGATGTTTTTCGACAACATCCGTCAATATATTTTTTTTACCAAGTGAAATGAAAATCTCCACTTCAGTTTCAACAAAGTTTATTTCGTATGTTCGAATTTGCGGTTCTTCTCCACTACAGGTCGCATTTGTCAACCGATTCTAGTGAAATGTTGTCTGCAGGTTTCATAATTATGTAGTTTTTTTTTATATCGAGTCACTTTTAGGAAATATTCAAAAACATTTTTTTCCAATGATTTCGTATGTTTCTGTGGGCGGATTTTGGTTTGCTTTCCTCTACATGGTCGCATTTCTCAACCAATTCTCGTGAAATTTTGTGAGCAGATTAGATAATACATAGAATTTATGTGTCGATTGAGCTCTATGACGTTTTTTAAAATAATTATTTTTCAATGATTTATTCTCATCTACAGGTCACATTTCTCAACATATTCTCGTGAAATTTTGTAAGTTAGATAATTAATAAATAATTATTATAGAATTATTTATTTTAAATTTCTAGTATTTCTTTGCCCGCTTTCCTTTCCTCAATTCATAGTACACAAAATTTGATAGCGAAAATTCTAAAACAAAACCCTTCTAATTTGGAGATCCCTTTTCTGAAGGAAGCCCTAGATTTTTGGAGGGTCACCTGTCCCAACGCTGACCTACCTACGACTCCTCGATCGCAACGACTTTGGGACGAGCCGCTCTGCGTGCTGGTACGGGATAATATTTATGAAACGTCTACCAGCACCGTGGAGCGTGCCCGTCTCCTTGCTTGTCGTAGGTGGGAGTCGGGCGCTTGGTTACAAGCGTTACCCTCCAAGAATCTAGGCACACTTCTCAATAACAATACTTTTAGGTCCGCAGTATCGCTGCGCTTGGGAACGACATGTGTTGCCCCTCATCAGTGCCACTGTGGCTCCACTGTCACCAGAACCGGGCTCCATGGCCTCTCCTGCAGCAGGAGTGCTGGTCGTATTTCTAGACATGCCAGCATTAACGACATCCTGCGCAGAGCCCTTGCCAGTGCCGGTACGCCTGCGATCCTGGAGCCGACAGGGCTCGCCCGTGATGACGGGAAAAGGCCGGACGGTATGACCCTTGTCCCCTGGAATTTGGGTCGGCCGCTAGTATGGGACGCCACTTGCGTGGATACCTTAGCGCCGACCCATCTTCCGGGGACTTCAAGCCGGGCTGGAGCTGCTGCTGATGCGGCTGAGCACCTCAAACGGCGCAAATATGCGGCCATTGATTCTGGTTATATGTTTGAGCCGTTTGGGGTGGAAACACTGGGGCCATGGGGACCCGGAGCACACGCCATATACAAGGAGCTGTCAAAGCGTCTTATTGACGCGACGGGTGACCAGAGGGCAGGTTTGTACCTCGCTCAGCGCATCGGCATTGCAGTTCAGCGAGGCAATGCCGCCAGCCTTCTCGGCACCCTACCGCCGGGTTCCGAGCTTGAGCCCATTTTTTATCTATAAGTCGGTAGTTATAAGTAGTTTAACTTATTTCTAGTAATAATTTATTTTTGTGTTGTTTTATTTAAATTTTAAACTCTGTATATAGTAATATATATAGTTATTTTTATAAATATAATTAACAAAATGGTTGTAAAAAAATAATAATATTATAGATAATTTCTGTCGACTCAGTTTTTGGAAATTTTAAAAATTGAAAAAAAAAACCTACGTCTACTGCTTACAGATTCACTAATTTATCTATATAAGTACGTATATCTTTGTCTAGTACCCACATTTACACGCTTTATTTTATTACGGACTCGGGCGATTTTAGTAGCATTGTCCATAAAAAAATATTTATTTATTTGATTTATGTTGAACACCGAATCACGGTCTGCCCGTCACTATAACCCGTCAGATCCCCTGAAATCTCCGTGTCAATTAGCCGACGAAAAACGGTCCCAAGCGGTCGAGCTTAAGCTAAATTGAAGCCTCAATCTACCCACCGTTACCTAAGAAGGTTAACCTTCTACAAAAACACTTCAACGTCGATTTCGAGTCATTCGTCAGGAGTGGCGAAAGTCAATTATATCAAAGTCAATCGTCGATCGATCCCCGTAAAAGGGTTTGAGGTAATCTCGCGGAAAGTGTTTGCCTAATTGAATACGTACTTACCGCTTTATCGGCGCTGGGGGGCAAATTAGAAATGTCAATGCCTGCCAGAATTGGAAGGGTTGATTTTAAAGTGTCGTCTGACTAGATTGATCCAGACAAAAGGATGAAGGTAAGTCGATAATGAATTTGTTTAAACCGAAATGTTTTTTGGGAAACGTGACCTACTTTTAATGTATGGAACTAAAGCACGTTGCTTTGTCACAATGCAGTTTAGCACATAATATTGAAGAGACCTTACGTACAGAAGGTTCTGTATCCAACAAAACCTATGTTAGGCGATTTGAAAGTTAAAAACATAGCATTCCGCTGTCTCTCATTTGCCGTATAGCGCGCGCTCTTTCGTTTGACATCTCCGACACTGTAAGCGCCGTGTGAACAATATCACTCCTCCATACAAAACTCGCTCGCAAATCGCAATTCTGATAACGTTCTAAGAGCTGAGTTAAGCTGAAATTACAAGAGAAACGGGTTTGGTTCTAGTTTGCATTTTGTCCATAAGTAGGAAAATTAGGAGTGGGGCGTGAGGTTGCGGATTGAACCATTTACTAATATATACCTACTTTAAGTAAGATGGTATGAACTATGTTTACCCTGCCTGTATAGTATTGCCAAGGTCGAATCGGTCGCTCGGTCGAGACTGTAGAATATTTGTGTAACTTTTTATCCGTTTACATCCACTGTCACTTTTATTGGCTTCCTGATTTGTCGATGCGGACGCGGTACGATATGAGAAACTGTCAGCTGTCAGTTTGGTGTTAACGGATACGAATGCAGTACTGCCCCACTTCTTCGCATGGTATTGCTACTACACAAACGTAAAATAATGACAGTGTTTCGTCAATTGCGGAAATCTCACATCAGTAGGCTCACGTCAGAGAACAAAATCACCTTAACTTCAAATATGACAATTGTCTTGATGGACTTGTTGTAAAGTGATTATAAACTTCAACTAGTTAATTACGGACTGTGTGCAACTTACGCTAGTTAGATTTAACTGTCATTTTTAGTATGGAAAATGAAATTTAAATCAGCTTTACGCATGCTCTGGCTCCCGTGCAGAATAAATCACAGTTCTATACTTATATGTAACTACCATTATCCTTAATTAATAGTAACAATAATTAATCAGAGCAGTCATTTGTTACCATTATTTATATAATACAATCCCTAAACGAACGACGACAAATTACTTTTGCCATATATCACGCGGGGCCATATGTCATAGGATTATCCTGCTTCCTACTGCCATTCGTGGACATTGCAACTTCTGAACAAAAATTAAACTTGTCGTCTTACTTACTCAATTTGTCTTGAGCAGAAGAGAAATAGAGATAGGAAGTAAGTTGCAAGAACACTTTGAGGAAAAATGTGGTCGGAAGTTTTGCCATAACCCCTCGACTGTATGTGATATTGTTTTGATGAAGTATCTTGGAATACACTCAAAGTAAGTTGGTACTAATAGGTTGTTTTGTATCTTTGCATGCAATTTAATGAAAACCTTGAATGGACATTTTTATTCGAAAGATAATCAATTTACTACTCAGATACGCTTCACTGTGGGCTGAAAATCTTCGACGCATAGAATCTTGAAGGGTACTTTTTTCCATAAAATGGTGTTTAGCGATTTATATTACACAAAATGAAGAATAAAGGATTTTCAGCGCAGTAATGATCTCCTAAGGGAGCAAAAAAGGAAAGGCCTGACGCTAATATTCATATTTTTCAGGTTTCATGTATAGTCAACTGCAAAAATGTGTACTAAAACCTCAATTCATCAACGTAAGAGCCACGGAGAATACTTTTGAGGAAGTTGTGGGCATTCATATTTTTATACTTGACTGTACATTTGTGTGGACTTTATTAGAGTATGTTTCCCAGGAACAATAAAATATCTGACATGTTATTACGCTTTATTGGAACTATCAGTATCGCTTTGACAGAATTTGATACCCACGTGGACACTTTTATATTATTCGTTATTGTGAAAGCTTTTCCACGCGTAAATTCAATATTATTTAAATGTCATGCATGACAAAGGACAATTTGACGAGGGACCAATCCCACTTTATCTATATCATATAAATATCAAATTGGCTACCACGTGCAACGGCAGAAAACGACAAATAATTGCCACCGCCTAGACGTCAAACAATACTGTCATTGGCAAAGGCCCCGAGGCTGCCATTTATCCATTCATCATCCTCCTAGCGTTATTCCCAGTACAGTTGCATCCTGAAGGATGCCTGGGGTCTGCTACCTAATCCCAAGAATTGGCGTAGGCACTAGTTTTTACGGAAGCGACTGACATCTGACCTTACAACCCGAGGGGGAAACTAGACCATATTGGGATTTGGCTTGTCAAGTGAGTGGGCAACTTGACTGTTAGAAGTTCTCAAGCCGCCCGGAGGCCTCTAACTTGGCTTAACGACTGCTATCATAGACAGCAACCGGGATCAACGGCTTAACGTGCCTTCCAAAGCACGGGAGCGCTCAGTTAGTAACCACTCAAAGCGGTCACCCATCCAAGGACTGACCTCGCCCGACATTGCTTAACCTCGCATACTGCACGCGGTACGCGGGCGCCGCTGGGCCACGAACGCTCCAGCTGCCATTTATCCATTAACTAAAGTAAATGTCAAATCAAATAAAAATTAAATTATAAGGAAACACCAACATAAAGGAGGCGACAGGCGACCCACGTGCGGGAAGCTTTCTCGCGCAGAGAATTGCTGTTACGGCCTGGGAATGCTGCCTGCGCGCTGGTCACCTCACCAACCCCACCTGGCCTTGATCATGATTTTTAGGGTTCCGTAGCCAAATTGCAAAAAACGGAACCCTTATGGATTCGTCATGTCTGTCTATCTGTCCTTCCGTATGTCACAGCCGATTTACTCGGAGACTATGGCCACTACAATTATGAAATTTGGTGTGAAGGTGTATGTTACGAACCGCTATAGAAATATGATGTGAAATTAATAAAAAAAAAATTGGGGGGGGGGGGCACCCCATACATGTAACAGGGGGGTCAATTTTTTTTTCAATGGACATAGGCGTGTGAGGTGTGGGGTATCTATGTATAGTATAGACCTTCAAAAATAACATAGAGGTTCATAAAAACAGAAGATAGTTTCAACGGTTTTTGAGTTATTGCTGAAAAACTGTCTTGCCAAAACAAAGGGGCGTAAGTGTCGTAAGTTTCCTTTGAAGATACAACCTTTTTTGATTAAATGTATTTTAATTATTTATTTTAGGCATTTCAATTATTTACGAACCGTGAGATCTTCGAGAAGATAAGTACAGTTGCCAGTTTTTGTTGCACTTTTAGCACCACCCAGGGGTCACGTGTAGGGCACTGTAGGGTAACGGTGTGTACTCCCTACGGACGTGGTGCAACTTCGACCCCCCTTTGTCAAGTGTCAAGAGTGGGCAGCTTGACTGAATTAAATGTATTGAATAGTGGTTTTAAATATAGATTAGGAGGTGTCGGTACGGAACCCTTCTTTGTGCGTCGTCCGACGGGCACTTGGCCGGTTTTTTAATGTTTAGTTTTAGTTACTTTTTTATTTTAACTTTCATAATGTATATTTTATCTTATATTTTCAGAGTTATTGACATAAATAAATATATTGTCAACATAAGTAGCTGGTCAAGGTGAAATCCCTCAAGAACAGAAGAAGAAAGATTTTGTAAGCGATACAGAACATACTAGTGACGATAAATATAACCAACACATTGAGTTCTTAGCTTCATTGTTTGCTGAGATTCTGTCACATCTTTCAATAATAGCTTAAAATCTTGGAGGATTTCCACCAAACATGGCTAAGAACAGTTGGGTGGGGGCAGCACAAGACCGTTTATTCTGGAGATCCCTGGGGAAGGCCTTTGTCCAGCAGTGAACGTCTTTCAGCTGATATGATGATGATGATGATTAATAATAATCATCACTCAAAATGGTTCATCTACTTGACGATGCCACAAATAAAAAAATATGAACTATGGAGTCGGTTTTCCATAGTAAATCGGCCACAATAAAATGTATGGTACTTATATTATTAGTAGATCACTGACTTTTTTTACTATGACAGTGCCAAACAAGCAAATGGCCTGCCAGATGGCAGACAGACACCGTGGCCTATAGACGCCTCATCATCATCATCTGCTACAAATATGAGCAAACTACTGAACCAAGTTTTAATGGTTCAGCGGTGATAGGTATATGAAACCGTGACACTAAGGCAACTTCGTGACACTAAGGCAACTTCGTCACACTAAGGCAACTTCGAGACATTAAGGCAACTTCGTGACACTAATGCAACTTCCAGACACTAAGGCAACTTCGTGACACTAAGGATCCTTCGTGACACTAAGGCAACTTCGTGACACTAAGGCAACTTCCAGACACTAAGGCAACTTCGTGACACTAAGGATCCTTCGTGACACTAAGGCAACTTCGTGACACTAAGGCAACTTCCAGACACTAAGGCAACTTCGTGACACTAAGGCAACTTCGAGACACTAAGGCAACTTCGTGACACTAAGGCAACATCCAGACACTAAGGCAACTTCGTGACACTAAGGCAACTTCCAGACACTAAGGCAACTTCGTGACACTAAGGCAACTTCCAGACACTAAGGCAACTTCGTGACGCTAAGGGAACTTCGAGACACTAAGGCAACTTCGTGACACTAAGGCAACTTCCAGACACTAAGGCAACTTCGTGACACTAAGGCAACTTCGAGACACTAAGGCAACTTCGTGACACTAAGGCAACTTCGAGACACTAAGGCAATTTTGTGACACTAAGGCAACTTCGTGATACTAAGGCAACTTTGTGACACTAAGGCAACTTCCTGACTTGTCGGGACGGGATCGATATGTAATAGGTATTTTGTAAGCTCACGAGCTTCCTGATGTGAGATTTCACTTGACAAAATACTGTCACTATTACGTTTGCGCAGTGGCAAGTAATAGCATGCGCAGAAGTGGGGCAGTAATTCGAATGGTTGACACTGACAGCTGACAGTTTTCGCATATAGTACCGCCACCACCACCGCATCAACAAATCAGGAAGTCACATTATTTAGTCGGGTTATATGATATGGCATCGGCCCTCGGCATCGCGTTCGGTATGGAGTAGTATGAGTGTTGCTTTTACGTCCGGAAAACTGTATATTCATCAGCAACACTATGATCTGTCGCCACCGGCTCTACAAACATGTAGAGGAGGATGACTGTTAGGACAGTCACCAGCATCCTATCTGCCACAACAAGGCGCGCATAAATATCTGCTCTGCTGCTGCTGCTGAGTAAGTACTATAGGAAGAAATGTTAATAAAAATCGTAACTTGAAGCTCTTTAGGCCTTTGTATAAATAAGCCCTCTGTGAGGGTACCCTTATAATCCCGGTTAACAAATATGATATTTGTAAATGAGTTACTCTTAATTATTTTGGACTTATACGACCCAGCGGGGCTTATTATATTTAAAATTAATTAATTTAAAACAGGGTACGCTAATTGACGTCCGTAAAATAAATTTATTGGAGGGTTAAGCGCTAAGAACAATGCAATGACGATATTCAAGTTGACCTTATTACAATGCATATGCGTTACAGTTTCGGTTTGTTCACAATGGTGCGCAAACCGAAACTGTAACGCATATAAACATTAATAAGTCCGAAGTACTATTAAAAGTTGTGCCAATAGTAATTCATGGACCTAACGGTAAAATTAACACAACATGCCTACTTGACGACGGATCGAGTGTTTCGCTAATTAGTGCAAAACTCGCCGAGCGGGCCGGGCTGCGCGGGCGCCGGGAGTGTTTACGAGTCCGTGGCGCTTGGGACCGTACGGAACTGGTTTGTGAAACTCAGCTGATCGATTGCACGTTATTTATTTATTTATTTATTCAATATAAGCAACTATTATGACAGGTTACAACCCAATGCAATAGTGCCTAAACTAAAAATTTACAATCAATCAACTTATACCGATTTTATTCTAAGATATAACATAATACATGCAAAACTATCTTACACAAATCATTAATGGAGCAATGAAATAAATCGCATTTGTCAGCAACTACATTTAGCGTGCAAACAGCCCGGCTGAGTGGTCAAATCAAAAGTCAAAAATCAAATATTTATTCTGCAAATAGGCCACAAGGGCACTTTTACATGTCAAAGCATGAATTTATACAATTTAAAAAACTGACAATCTTACTTAATAATAATGATTAAAAAAATATACTGATTAACAATACAATGAAAATAAATTTACAAATATTAAGGATGTATTGAATACGATCTGTGTCCGAATAAACAAAAGGAATATAAAATTAATTTAATATCTCAGAGATGTATATGGTCTCTGAGCGTCCAAATATGATTAATAACAATTATTTCAAAGTGCTTAGAGATGTAAATGATCTCTAAGCCCTAAAATTAAAATAAGTAAACTTAATATTGTTAGAGATGTATAAGGTCTCTAAGCGTCAATAATAATATAACTAATCCAGAACAGGATCATGTCTCTCGTCAATCTACATACAATAAAATAACACTAGTATTAAGGTATTTACTATGCCCTTGCAAGCATGAACAGACCGGACTCCACAAACAGCACCCGATCAACGACGCCACCGTAAGCAAAGCCCTTTAAGCGAGCATGACATATTCAGGCTGCCGGACATTAATAAAATCAAAGATTAAAATTACTATTCGGCGAGAAACAGCATCATGTTTCATAAAATGCAACGACAGAGATAAGTATTTATACAAGGAAATATGCTAGGTGAAGCATAGGTATATTAAAAGTAACAGGATTTAACTATCACTGGCTTAAAAGCATTTTTGTCATTTAAGAAATCGTTGACAGTATAATAGGCCTGGCTTAACAAATAACGTTTAATATGAGACTTAAATTTACTAAGTGGAAAATTAACTATATCGATGGGTATTTTATTATAAAATCGTATACAGTTCCCCACAAACGACGTGCTAACCTTCCGGAGACGACTGGCCTTCACTGCAATCTTGTGTTTACTTCTAGTGTTGTAGTCGTGGATATCACTGTTAAGTTTGAATTCTTGAATATTTTTTCGAACATACATAATGTTTTCAAGAATGTATTGACATGCCACAGTAAGAATATTTGCCTCCTTAAATTTTTCTCTGAGAGATTCTCTGGCCTTAAGTTTGTAGATGGAGCGTACAGCTCGTTTCTGTAGCACGAAAACGGTCTGGATGTCAGCCGCTTTTCCCCACAACAGGATTCCATAGGACATAACACTATGAAAGTAACTGTAATATACCAGCCTGGCCGTCTCAACATCAGGTAACTGTCTAATACGTCTTACTGCATAGGCCGCAGAACTAAGTTTGCCGGCCAGAGTGGCAATATGCGCATGCCATTGCAGTTTTGAATCTAAGGTGACACCTAAAAACACTGTTCTATCTACAAATTCCATTTCATCCGATTTTAATTTGATCTTAGAATTGTTTGCCTGCTTGACATTAGGCATAGTGAATTTGATGCACTTTGTTTTCTTGGAATTTAAGAGCAAATTATTTGCTGTAAACCAGTTCACAACAGTACCTAGTGCCTCATTAATACCGTCAAAGTTTTTGTCTTTGCGGCCTACCTTGAAGATAAGCGACGTATCATCTGCGAATAGCACTATATCATGTTTATCTTTTACAAGGTTTGGTAAATCATTAATATAAACTAAAAACAGAAATGGACCCAAAATTGATCCTTCAGGAACTCCAAGAGCAACCGTTGTCCCTGCAGATTGAATCCCGTTGATGACTACCCGTTGAGTTCTCTCTGACAGATACGATGTAATAAGGTCCAGGGCACCGTTTTTTATCCCATAATGGCTTAACTTTCTAATTAAATTCTCGTGATTAACGCAATCGAATGCCTTTGATAGATCACAGAACACTCCAATAGCATCTTGAGCCTCTTCCCAGGCATCAAAAATATGTTTAATTAGTACCACACCGGCATCAGTGGTAGAGCGACCTCTAGTGAACCCGAACTGATTGCTATTGAGTAGTTTATTGCGATTAAAATGGGACATCAGCTGATTAAGAATGACTTTCTCAAAAACTTTGCTTAATGCCGGTAGTATTGAGATTGGTCTGAAGTTGGTAGGGTCAGTTTTTGATCCTGATTTAAACAACGGGATGATTTTACTGTGTTTCATCAGGTTAGGAAAAAGTGGTGCGTTCCGAAGCAAGTTGGTCCGGCCGCGTTATCTAATATAGAAAATACAATGTTTACATTAAACGCGCGCAGTGAGGACAATCTTAACTTACCTGCACAAAACCTCGGTGTCGTTAAATGCGAGAAATACAAGTACCTGGAACCTATAAAGAAAAAATTGTGTAACCTATAAAGAAAAAGTAATATATTGATAAGTCATATATAAACATGTGACTTATGAATATATTTATATTTTTGGTGAAATATACTTCATAATAAACATTATCGCCTAATTTCAAGTTCATAGGTCAATGGGAAGTTAAAAAATTATATGTGTGACAGACAACACACGGAATGTTCTTTTACTTTCTTTGACCGTCCGCCGCACTCGGACTAAAGTGCTACCAACCGAAAACTAAATATATATGCCTCTCTGTCGCACTTGCATATTCGAGCGCGGAGAGGGAAATACTTCGTTTTCAGATCGCGGTAGGCCCTCTGGTCCGACAGGTCCTATTCCTGGATGGTGCGCGTATCGAAATGTGAAATACTTTTGGCAAAACGGAACAAGTTGTTAAATAGCTTCCATTAATTGGAGAAAATATTACAAACTGTTATTATTATCACGCGAAGCACTGAATATTCAAGCAACATCCATAGGGGCCTGTTACATGGTTATTATTATCACGCTATATACTCATGTCACGATCCGTATCACGTGCAATGAATATTGGAGAAAAATCCATAAAATTTTGAAAACCACGATAATATTGACACACCAGTATTGTGATAATATTAAGCGTTTAACAGACCCCATACAATTTTAAAAATCGCGATAATATTGACACATAATATTAAGTGTGAAGGGCCCCACTTTATAGAATTTGGCGGAGAATAGAGAGCTGCTACCGCTAAACAAAAACGAACGAACATCGTGTATTTTCCTCTGTGTCGCTCGATTTTGCAAGTTCGACAGAGAGGGAGATACTGATTGGCACATCAATATTTAACAATTGCACATCTGAACTGAATTTTAATGAACGATTAGTATTTTAGCTATACAAATCAGTACTGATTACGGTGTCAAATTTTTTATGTGCCTTTAAATACTACCCTTACAAAAATGCTTAGGATTAACTTGCAAAGATACTAGCCTTTGCCCGTGACGTCGTCAGCGTAATCTTTTACTCCCTATTCCATATGTTAATCCAGACTACAGACTATATTTGTATACGAAGTTTCATCATAATCCGTTGTTGTAATGTTTTTATTTTATACATTTTTGTACACTATTTCTTTCGTCGTTTGCATAACAGTCACGAATAAATGTTTACTTTGTTTATTTCACCCGAGCGAAGCCGGGCTTTCATCTAGTAATATCTTATTTAGTACTCAAAGCTCACGCGCAAGGATGTGGGATGAATTCTCTGCCAAGGTCTACCCCAGGGACTACAAAAAAGAACTGTAAGCATTTTTTATAGATTCGGCAACCCTCATGTGAGACCATAGAGTTGCGAGCGTCTTAAGGCTACGCTTACCAGCAGGCGGGCTATAAGCCAGTCTGCCAACGACGTAGTACTATAACCAAAAGTCAGTAGATACTATTCACCTTATCACTTTGTATGTACCGAATGAAGCTAAATATGGTTAATGTTAAAATGATTTTGACGAGTCATATAAAATAATGGATAAAAAATTACAATAAAAATAAAAATATATATAAAATAAATGGACCGAATTCTTATAAAATTCCAATACTTCCGCATTTGTCGGTGCGGTAACAGTATGCTGTCAGCTGTCAGTGTCAACTGTAAGCCGAGACAATACAGACTATATGCTACGCGTTTACATGAGTGCTTCCTGATTGGCGCGGGAAGTGGAGCGCTAAAAGTGCAGTAAACTGACATAAAAAAAACTAAAAAAAAAACGGCATAAAATAACTATTTACAAATTATATTCCGTTATATTTGGAGTCTTGAAGTGGATTATTTTTCTTAAAAAAATATTCCGGCTCATGGTAATTTATTGCCAGAGTGCATCTCATCAAAATTTCAATAAGCACAAATACAGGTTCATAGTAACAGCTTCAGCACCACAGTACCAGCTTCTACCTCTGGACCGCATCCAATGGAGAGCGACTCGAATTGTCGGCTGCCAGCGGGTTTCGGAACGGCTTGACTCCTTGGCACTGCGTAGAAATGTAGCCTCGCTCTGCATTTTCTACCGCATGTATTACGGGGAGTGCTCCGAGGAATTGTTCGGATTAATCCCTGCCGCTTCCTTCCGCCATCGCCCAACGCGACAAAATTTCCATCCTCACCACTTAGATGGTTGGCAGTCCTCAACTGTGCGTTTCTCCAGAAATTTCTTGCCTCGCACAGCTAAACTGTGGAATGAACTGTCGCCTGCGGTATTTCCGGACCGATTCGACCTCCAAACCTTCAAGAAAAGAGCGTACTCCCATCTTAAAGGCCGGCAACGCACTTACAACCCCTCTGGTGTTGCGGGTGTCCATGGGCGGCGCTAATCGCTTACCATCAGGCGATTCGTTTGCTTGTTTGCCACCTATGTCATATAAAAAAAAAAACATAACATTACGACCATTTCAAATGGCTTCGTCATAGTCCCTTATCTACATTAATCGAAAGCCACCCATGAAACACCGAGAGTTTTCGATGACCCCCCGTAGTCTTCTTCATCAGTTCCAGTTCACCAAATGCCACTTTCTTAATACAAATGCTTGGTTTGTTACCGTAAAAACTTTTCCCTTGAAGTTTTCAGGAGTTCTCTCAACTCCTTATGGACCCCATCATCAGAATTTTCCAAATTGGTTTAGAAATGACGGAAAATCGCGCAACAAACATGAAAAACCATACTTACAATTACAAACTGGAGTAAAAAAAAAACTGATTACTGCGGGTGGGATTTGAACCCACGATCTCTGGAATTCGTCCATCGCTCTTACCAACTGAGCTACCGCGGGTATCCCTCGTGGCAACGACTCTTTCAATCAGTTTGCTCTTCTAATTAAGCCTTAGGGAGGCTTGTAGCGACATCTACCACCAAGTTGCTATAACTTCTGAAACAGCGCCAACGTCTCAAATTAGACTGAGAATCGTTAGTAATAATGTGCTACCCCATACTAACTACAATGGTATATTACACAACTAGGGTGGTAAAGCAAAGAAATGCTGAGATCGCAAATTTTGCGGCCCGAGCTGTAGGCGAGGGACGTATATACATATATGCGATCGAGGGCTTTATAGTCAGGTGTATAATACTCGTATGGGATAGTTTTATCTATACAAAAAGCCATGTGAATTCTGGCGAGAGGGTGAACCAAGTAATAAGGTTTTTCTCAGCACGCCAGTGGGGCGCGGAAATCGCGGAATTGAGCCTTTTGGCGTCGAACTGAAGCTTCTCTTAGAATTAAAACATTATCCGTGAGCATATTGGTTTTTTTTTCTCCCTTTGCGGTTGCCATCAAATTTTCACAATTGGATTCTTTTGATTACACATATGAAACTTATATGCCTTATTATACATATTCTTACCTATTTATTATACAGACATTCAACACCCAAATGTAACTGGAATTTTGGGATTGGAATTATATATTTGGAATTAAGTACATTATTATTAATTTATAATTAATAATATTCCCTTTATCGAAAGTCGGACTCACAATACCGGTTTTTTAACATATTTAGCCGATCAACAGTTTATAAAAACACCGGTTGAAAAACAGTCATAATGACGTACACACATACATAAACTCGCGCCTATATTCCCAAAAAGGGTAGACAGAGCTCACGAAAATTAGTTTAAGTGCCACTTTTAGCAATTGTAGGTTTATAGATGGAGAAAATGTGATATTGCAGTGACAGGTTCCTAACCCATCGCCCACAACACACTTCAACCTGAAGACTGGGGGTGGTGCTATTCTAACCCGACACCACACGGGTATGTTTATACTAGCAACCAAATTAGGTAGTATAGTTTTTCGATCACGCCAAAACTTAGCAAGTCTCAGACGCTTGTTGGGTTTTGAAATAGCGTAGGGGATTTATTTTGTTTTAAACTAACTAGTAAGTCGATAATTAAAAATAGCTTTGCTAGATTTGAAATTCTTTTCTTTCTTCACCCCGAACACGTCAAAACCCAGTAAGTCTCAGTCACGCTAGCTGGATTTTGAAAGTTGCTCGGTCCCCGCTGTTTTGAATTTCATTTAAAATTCATAATTATAAGTACAATAGTGATAAATTATATATCCAAATGTATTAAGTTACTAGGTCTTTAAGACCGTATGTAATTATTACCCACACTCGCTCAGCGGACAAAACTCGTAACAGAAAGGATTATACAATAAATAATTTGCTATTCTATTACAAGATACAAGGAATCCTATTAAGAGGGCGCAGTACGCTCCGTCTGGCTCGGTTCTCCATACAAACGTATTTACCCTCTCATTTTAAAACGCCATGCTAGAAAATTATGAAAATTTGTATACACAATGGGATCCGGCATATCTAGATCGGACCATAGTTCCTGTTGCTTTTTGAGTTTTTTACGGCTTGTATGAAAACCTTAATAATCGCTGTATTTTTTCTCCATTATAATTTCAAGCAATAGAAACTATGGTGCGGTCCGACCTAGATATGCCGGATCCCATTGTGTATACAAAGTTTCATGTTATTCTAGCCTGGCGTTTTAAAATGAGAGCATAAATACGTTTGTATGGAAAACCGAACGTACTGCGCAGTCTTAAGTAGTGAGTGATTGATAACGGCCTTTCTCATGACGTCATGACGCTAATCCCTTTGACTTCTATGTTTGGTACGCTCGCTACCACTCTCACCTTACCGCGTTAGGGTCTCCTCTTCTCCCCACGTCTATAATCATCATCATTATCTATTTGTTTGTCGTGTCAGTTTTTAGAAATTTTTAAATTTAATAAAAAAATCGAACGATTACAGCTCACAGTTGATTGAACTCCTTAATTGTTTGCTTTACGCTATACCTATAGGAGTATAGGACCTCTTCAATGTCATTTCCTTTTTTCAGAAAAATATATCTATTTTAAAACTAAATGCGAAAAATACAATAACAATTTATCTATACTTATAGTATTATAAAGCTGAAGAGTTTGTTTGTTTGTTTGAACGCGCTAATCTCAGGAACTACTGGTTCGAATTGAAAAATTATTTTTGTGTTGACAACATCACGCTGCGACCAAAAGGTGCGAAGACGCGAACGAAGTCGTGGGCAACAGCTAGTACTAAAATAAGGCCTAATTCTATAAACTTAAAATAAATTAAACCGGAACTAAATCTAAAAATGGCCCCTGCGGCATTGTGCCGAAGACGCTGGCGGCATTTCCTCGCTGAATGGCTAGACTTATTTTTTGTGGGAGGTAGCTGCCAGCTCTGCGGTCACCGGTAATTTCATTAAGCCTCTTCACGATCTCTAGGTTCAATGCTCTAGGGCCCCACGGACCAAAAGTCTCGGCACCGAATGGGACGAAATTATATTCGGTGCCGAGACTACTATATTTTCCCACCTTTAAATGTTCGGCCGCCTCTGCTGCGGCTGTTGCCCTCAAGGAGTCTACACAGGTTGCATCCTACCTCCTATCCTAGGACCCGTTCCATGCTCCACGGGATCAAAGACATCCCGTCCGGTCTCTTGCCGTCGTTTCTTAAAATGCCTGTCGGCTCTAAAACGGCCGGAACATTAGCCGACGCAAGAGGCCGACGGATAATGTCATTGAGGGCAGCATGTCTAGAGAAGTGGCCAGCACTCTTCTGGCAGGAGAGTCCGTGGCGTCCTAGCCGGTCTACGTCGTTTCCGCAGGGTCACTGATGTTGAGCGCAGACCGGGACCCCAAGATCACGGCAAACTGCGAAAAGAAGAGTATGGGGGTCAAGGAAAGTTCCAGAGTTTGTTGTTGGGTGTGCGTGGAGCCAGTAACCAGCTTCTCTTGTATTTACAGCCAGAAGTCTGGCTCGTTCTACGGTACGACACTGGGCGAGGAGAGAGTCGGCGGTCAATTTAGATATAATGTCGTCCCAGCCCCTTTGAGAATTTGAAAAATCCGGGAAAGATTGACCGGGGCAAACAATTGACTTTGAGTGTTTTATGTTTTCATGATATTTTTTGCCTTTCGGACAAGGTTTTCTTTCAGTGTGTCTCATGGTCATATTACAATCTGCTTCATGGTACACACACTTGATATAACATGTGGAATTTATTTTAATCGTAGGTATATTAACATATTGAAAGGTTACTAACAGCCCAAAATTCAGTCTAATTTTCAGAAACATAAAACACTGTATTCCTACAATAAAATAAACATGCGACCCTCTTTTTCTAGCAATGTATTTTATAAAGTGTGTAAATGCAGAATTTATATTGGTATTGAAATTAATATAATTTATTGCTTCACGCTTTTATTTGCAATTAACATTTCAATGTCTTTCCAGTCCAGTGTTTTTCAACGTGCCGGTCTTGAATTAATTAGACATTTGTACAAACATGGATTTTTACAAGAAATCTTTAAGTATTTATTATTTAAATGAATAGCTCAGCCTAAAATGATGATTGACTCTCGTTTTGAGAAGTATTAGATAGAGGATAAAATAATATTTTATTAATATAATTTTTTGGTCAAAATTAGTTGAAAACGTTATAGAGCTAAAATTAAATAAAATAGAAATCACTGTAACGTAAAAATAATTAAAAATAATGCAGGATGCCCATCATGCAGGCAGCATTCCCGCGCTGAATTGCAATAGCGATTTTTTGTGAGAGAAAGCTGAAATAGTCATAATTTTGCGGAATCTTTCACGATTTCTGCGATCTGTCGCGCGCCTTCGAGATGGTTGATCACAAGCTTCTCCTTCAAAAAATGTGGTGCTATGGAATAGGCGGTAACTTCCACAAATTAATTGTGTCATTCTTAAAAAACAGAACGCAGCGCACTCACGTCCTCAATTCCAAATCCAATCTGGATGACACAGGCGAGTGTGCCGTGCCCCAGGGATCAACGATTGGGAACTATCTATTTTTGTTGCTTGTCAATGACATTACGGCCGCTAGCTCTGATGCTGAATACGTAAATTACGCGGATGACACTTGTATGATTGTCAGTGCTAATAATATTAAAACGCCATGCTAGAAAATTATGAAAATTTGTATACACAATGGGATCCGGCATATCTAGATCGGACCATAGTTCCTGTTGCTTTTTGAGTTTTTTACGGCTTGTATGAAAACCTTAATAATCGCTGTATTTTTTCTC
Organism: Notocelia uddmanniana; assembly: GCA_905163555.1. Lineage (NCBI taxonomy): Eukaryota > Metazoa > Arthropoda > Insecta > Lepidoptera > Tortricidae > Notocelia > Notocelia uddmanniana. Next base: position 7,338,409 of record LR991057.1, read on the forward strand.
CATTATAATTTCAAGCAACAGAAACTATGGTGCGGTCCGACCTAGATATGCCGGATCCCATTGTGTATACAAAGTTTCATGTTATTCTAGCCTGGCGTTTTAAAATGAGAGCATAAATACGTTTGTATGGAAAACCGAACGTACTGCGCAGTCTTAAGTAGTGAGGGATTGATAACGGCCTTTTTCATGACGTCATGACGCTAATCCCTTTGACTTCTATGTTTGGTACGCTCGCTACCACTCTCACCTTACCGCGTTAGGGTCTCCTCTTCTCCCCACGTCTATAATCATCATCATTATCTATTTGTTTGTCGTGTCAGTTTTTAGAAATTTTTAAATTTAATAAAAAAATCGAACGATTACAGCTCACAGTTGATTGAACTCCTTAATTGTTTGCTTTACGCTATACCTATAGGAGTATAGGACCTCTTCAATGTCATTTCCTTTTTTCAGAAAAATATATCTATTTTAAAACTAAATGCGAAAAATACAAAAACAATTTATCTATACTTATAGTATTATAAAGCTGAAGAGTTTGTTTGTTTGTTTGAACGCGCTAATCTCAGGAACTACTGGTTCGAATTGAAAAATTATTTTTGTGTTGACAACATCACGCTGCGACCAAAAGGTGCGAAGACGCGAACGAAGTCGTGGGCAACAGCTAGTACTAAAATAAGGCCTAATTCTATAAACTTAAAATAAATTAAACCGGAACTAAATCTAAAAATGGCCCCTGCGGCATTGTGCCGAAGACGCTGGCGGCATTTCCTCGCTGAATGGCTAGACTTATTTTTTGTGGGAGGTAGCTGCCAGCTCTGCGGTCACCGGTAATTTCTTTAAGCCTCTTCACGATCTCTAGGTTCAATGCTCTAGGGCCCCATGGACCAAAAGTCTCGGCACCGAATGGGACGAAATTATATTCGGTGCCGAGACTACTATATTTTCCCACCTTTAAATGTTCGGCCGCCTCTGCTGCGGCTGTTGCCCTCAAGGAGTCTACACAGGTTGCATCCTACCTCCTATCCTAGGACCCGTTCCATGCTCCACGGGATCAAAGACATCCCGTCCGGTCTCTTGCCGTCGTTTCTTAAAATGCCTGTCGGCTCTAAAACGGCCGGAACATTAGCCGACGCAAGAGGCCGACGGATAATGTCATTGAGGGCAGCATGTCTAGAGAAGTGGCCAGCACTCTTCTGGCAGGAGAGTCCGTGGCGTCCTAGCCGGTCTACGTCGTTTCCGCAGGGTCACTGATGTTGAGCGCAGACCGGGACCCCAAGATCACGGCAAACTGCGAAAAGAAGAGTATGGGGGTCAAGGAAAGTTCCAGAGTTTGTTGTTGGGTGTGCGTGGAGCCAGTAACCAGCTTCTCTTGTATTTACAGCCAGAAGTCTGGCTCGTTCTACGGTACGACACTGGGCGAGGAGAGAGTCGGCGGTCAATTTAGATATAATGTCGTCCCAGCCCCTTTGAGAATTTGAAAAATCCGGGAAAGATTGACCGGGGCAAACAATTGACTTTGAGTGTTTTATGTTTTCATGATATTTTTTGCCTTTCGGACAAGGTTTTCTTTCAGTGTGTCTCATGGTCATAATACAATCTGCTTCATGGTACACACACTTGATATAACATGTGGAATTTATTTTAATCGTAGGTATATTAACATATTGAAAGGTTACTAACAGCCCAAAATTCAGTCTAATTTTCAGAAACATAAAACACTGTATTCCTACAATAAAATAAACATGCGACCCTCTTTTTCTAGCAATGTATTTTATAAAGTGTGTAAATGCAGAATTTATATTGGTATTGAAATTAATATAATTTATTGCTTCACGCTTTTATTTGCAATTAACATTTCAATGTCTTTCCAGTCCAGTGTTTTTCAACGTGCCGGTCTTGAATTAATTAGACATTTGTACAAACATGGATTTTTACAAGAAATCTTTAAGTATTTATTATTTAAATGAATAGCTCAGCCTAAAATGATGATTGACTCTCGTTTTGAGAAGTATTAGATAGAGGATAAAATAATATTTTATTAATATAATTTTTTGGTCAAAATTAGTTGAAAACGTTATAGAGCTAAAATTAAATAAAATAGAAATCACTGTAACGTAAAAATAATTAAAAATAATGCAGGATGCCCATCATGCAGGCAGCATTCCCGCGCTGAATTGCAATAGCGATTTTTTGTGAAAGAAAGCTGAAATAGTCATAATTTTGCGGAATCTTTCACGATTTCTGCGAACTGTCGCGCGCCTTCGAGATGGTTGATCACAAGCTTCTCCTTCAAAAAATGTGGTGCTATGGAATAGGCGGTAACTTCCACAAATTAATTGTGTCATTCTTAAAAAACAGAACGCAGCGCACTCACGTCCTCAATTCCAAATCCAATCTGGATGACACAGGCGAGTGTGCCGTGCCCCAGGGATCAACGATTGGGAACTATCTATTTTTGTTGCTTGTCAATGACATTACGGCCGCTAGCTCTGATGCTGAATACGTAAATTACGCGGATGACACTTGTATGATTGTCAGTGCTAATAATATTGAAAACCTTACAGTCAAGCTGACTCATGTTATGACCCAGATATCAAAGTGGTTTCATGCCAACGGTATGCTCTTAAACGTGGAGAAAACCAACTTAATCCATTTTAAATTACGTAAGTGCCATAGCAAAATACAAATAAATATTAACAACACCCCAATACCTCAAGTCGACCAAACAAAATATCTAGGCTTTATAATTGACTCTGGTCTAACATGGTCAGCTCACATAGACTTCATGTGCGACAAACTATCGTCGGCAGCCTTTGCACTTTCCAGACTAGTCCCAACTCTCTCAGACGACAATATAAAAAAAGCGTATTACGGATGTTTTCACTCCATATTGATATATGGTGTCGACCTTTGGGGGACAGCGGCTGATCGCGACCGAGTATTTAAGCTCCAAAAGCGAGCAATACGAATAATCGCCAGAAAACCATACGACCATTCAGCGCGTGACCTATTTGTTAAGCACAGAATCCTGACATTACCAAGTGTTTACATCTTAGAAGCGTGTAAGTACGTGAGAAGTAACCTCAACGCGTATACAACCCGTGAGCAGCAGTCAGGTAGAAGTACGCGCGGTGGAAGTCTCCTGCTGGTGCCGGCTCACTCTACCGCAAAGGCTAGGAGATCACTTGGTGTGTTGGGGGTGAAATTGTTCAACGCGCTACCCGCTGACATCAAGGATGCTCCTTGTTATGTCACATTTGTTAACAAAATAAAAAAAGTTTTGTTACAAATGGTCTGTTACACCATCGACGAATTTTTCGACAAGGTGTCATTAACCCACACACAAAATGTGTAATTTTTTAGTGTTTATAATTTGAAATTATTTTAATTCTGAAATTTATTTTTTATTATTACTAATTTAATATTTTTAATGTATTTGTAATTGCCATTGATGAAAATATTTTTTGTTTTACGTTTTGATTTTGTTACAAAAAATATTGATTGTACCAATTACATTTATGTAAACATTTATTTTGTAAAATATTGGACGTTTAAATTATTTTATCAATAAATATATGAATATGAATATGAATATGAATTTCCCCGAGAATACGAGTTTTCCCTATTATCCGAGAAACTAGCTGGATCAATTATTATCCTTCCCCCTTGGTCCTTATAAATCCCGGTATTGCAAGTTGTCAATTGTCCTAAAACAAACAAAGCTGAGATTCTATTGTTAGCGTGTATTCACTCTGATTAAAATATGCATTGCGTCAAAATGGTTCTGACACCAACAAAGCTGACACTTAGGTCATTAAATGGGTCTTTAAATCTACTATTAGAATTTAGTATTCACTCTGACGAAACTATGAATATCTCAGTTCTGCAATGGAATTGAACTTGGTGCCCATAGAACGAAATAAAGTATATTTAAAGAGGCATCTAATGACCTAACTCTCAGGTTTGTTGGGTTTAGGACCAGGCTCCATACAAAGTTGCTCATGGTCCTTACATCAAAATTTCTTTAAATTACAAATAAATACACAATATTGTTTTTGATACCTGGATACGTTTAATGTAGCCTTTTCTTCACCGTAGGTAATTGGGTAAACCTCAGGAAATCTACTGTATGAATCAACGTATTGGTTTGACATTAAATTTACATCATCGCACTCGTTCTAACTCATTAACTTGGCACATGTACCTACAACAATTGCAAGTCTAATATCAAAGCAATATTTATAGTCAGATGTACCCCTCGTTTGTCTCGCTTCTTCTAGAATATTGTGGCTACACACAACAGCGTAATTTGTGCAATCGTTCAATTCCCGTCATTACATGAGGAGAATGGGCACAATTGGAAAACGTGCGTGTAATTTTTTACGCATTTATTTATCTGCACTGTTTGTACAGTATGAATACTTGGAGTTTGACGCTGACATATGCTCTATTTTATTGGATAGTCTACTTATCGTACAGTATGGATGTAAGTTGTCCTCAAAATTAACAATCTTTGTTCAGCCACCTGCCGGTATCCAACTGAGCTGAATTTTGGCTTACTTATGTAAGTTCGGTGACAATACAATATTATGCTACCATCAATCTAAGCAGGGGCCTTTGAGCTCGAAGTACGATTTTTTCTATGGAAATGTTAGTTTAACTTGTTCGTACCAGATGTCCCTGGGTGCAATCTCTATCGCACTTGCATATTGTGAGTGACAGAGATGCAGCGGTCGTGCAGTTAGTTCTTACTAAATACACAACGGCGCTCTATCTATGTGGAGTATTTCACCTGGTATCTCTATCTCAGTATATATATTGTACTTTGTGAATGAACAGAAGACAGAAGGTTGCCAATGAGGAGACAGAAGGTTGCCATAGCTACTCTAGCTTCACAAAACAAACCAAATCAAACCAAGTCAAATTGTATTTGGGTTCATTGGATTGGAAGTCTCTTAAGGGGTAGTTGAAGACTATTCAAAAAGTACAGTCAGCAATAGAAGCTTGACAAAAATGAAATTTTACAGAAACTTATTACAACTAATAATCTATGAAAAATGGTCATACATAATAATCTGTTACGTTTTTTCTGTGACTGATATAATAAGAACTGGATACCCCAAAATAGGCGCAGCGTGGGCAGCCCCCCCTCCCCCCCCCCCCCCCCCCCCAACACGGTGGACTGATAAGTAAAAGTAAAAGTAGTTTATTCTTCAAATTAGGCATATTACATGCACCTATGAACGTCAATAAACTACCACCGGTTCGGAAAAATATACCTCTGCCACGAGAAGAACCGGCGTAAGAAACTCGGCGAGGTGTCATCTTTTCAAAACAATATACATTGTATAGTTCAATATAAATTACAGTGTCAGCTACTACAAAATAACTGAAATAACAATGCTACAGTAGAAAACATATTTTCGCGATAGATTACCCATGCAGGACGCTATCACTGCCAAACATCCCTATCCATGATGTAATCGTTTATCTTATAATATGCTCTTGAAATAAGTGTTTGTTTTACTACAGATTTGAATTTAGAATTGCTAAGTTCAGTAATGTGTTTAGGAATTTTATTGTAGAATTTGATACAATTTCCCAAGAACGACTTTTTCGCCTTTACTAGTCTATAGAAGGTTACTTTCAGTTTCCCAGTATTTCTCGTGGCTATTGGTTTATCAGCGTTCGTTGGAAAATTGCCCAAATTCTTCCTAACATACATTATTATTTCAAATATATGTCAGTACAGGAGGTCGAGCTTCGTCTTGATTACCCATAATTGTAATTATTCAATAAAACCACACAATCACATTACATTATTTTAATACATTTTCAATTATTATTAAAGATAAAATGTCTACTAAAGTTAAATGTCTAGATTATCTTAGTCACTAAATCACTATTAAGTCCGCACTTTAATTATAACTTGATTTAATTACTTTAACACAAGGACACAACCGAACGCGAGACGATCCCAGATTGTGCGACCTGCTATATTTGCACTCATGTATGCGTCCGTCTTTGACTCGTTGCAGCCGGGAACTGAATCCACTCCACTCAGCAGGGACAACCTGATTCCGTCAAGAATCACGCCCACACCACACGTGACTCCCATCGCACCCAGTTGATCCTTACATACTGCTGCAGCCGACACGGCCATCCTGTGTTTCACATGGCCTCATGTGTCTTATTCTGCAAAAGAAACAATTTTCCAAAGTATCATCTGCTCGGCCAATTCTGACCTACCGTAAGGATACGGCAAACAACAATTCATTTCCGATACAACAATGTATCTCAACAAAATTATTTTTTTTTAATTCAACAACGTTTCTCAAAGATGCATTGACAAACAAAGATAACTGAAACTTATATTTCGTTTCACGCAACAACCTGTTACACATACTATGCAAATACTGCATTCTCAACTCAATGGTCATATCACAATCTCACACGATGTTATCACGCTCGCTATCTTACTCCAGGCTGGCCGACTCTATCGCCATCTCACACAGAGACTGGCCGATTCTGTCGCCACCCGAGTCAAGACTAGCTAGCACACTAGATACTAACCATCCTACTCCAGGCTGGCCGACTCTATCGCCATCTCACACAGAGACTGGCCGATTCTGTCGCCACCTGAGTCAAGACTGGCTAGCAACTAGATAAGATACTAACCATCCTACTCCAGGCTGGCCAACTCTATCGCCATCTCACACAGAGACTGGCCGATTCTGTCGCCACCTGAGTCAAGACTGGCTAGCACACTCCAACACTATCTGGACTGTCACACTATCCCGAGACTGACACACGTTCGTCATCTGGTCTAGCTGACCAACCGCCCAAGACTGGACACCTGGTACCTCAGGTGCACACATATCGCAAAGAATGCAAACTAATCTAAAACTTGGGAACCCCAATGTCCCGTTTCATCAAAACTTTGTTCTATATCGTGTTCGTCAATGTCTCTTTGATTATTGGACATTTTTTTTAGTCCGTCATGAGCATATTTGTAAGTGTAAATCGATCGTTATCTAAAATCTCAATTACTTCAAAAGGTCCCCGATATTTCGGATCTAACTTAGTTTTAATTTCTCTCTTCGTTTTTCACTAACACAAAATCTCCAATAGAGAATTTATTAAGTCTTGCCTTATTTCAGTCAAACCCTTTTTGTTCATAGTCAGCAGCTTTTTCTATATTACGAAGCGCCTGTTCCCTAACTACCAATAAATCTATCTCCGTGTCACTCGATATTCGTCGTGCCACTCGTCCGATCAGTAACTGTAAAGGACTAGGTTTTGTTTTACGATTAATGGTGTGCCTTGGCAACTTTGCATGTCACACAACTATCTACAAACAAAAATGACATTTCGCGACATGCGTTTAAACCAATAGTGATCGTTAATGTCTACTCGTAGCGTAATCAAGGTGAATTGAAGTATGAATGTTATCTAAGTGAACGCGAAACCATAGGTAAACATTTAGTACGCTCGTCTCTTTGTATTTTACGATGAAGTATTCCCGATCTTATTTCATAAGTGTTAGCTACGTCCCTATCCAACTGATCGTCATTAAGTTTTCCAATAAGATTTTGAATCTAATTATCACGTTGCTGTTCGGCCTGCATTCAAATTAAAAATAATTTCACTAAATCAATGCGTTAGTGTTCTACTTTATTTTCTAATTGCATTGGTTGTTGTTTTGGAACATTTCGTGAAAAGAAATCTACATGTGACATCCTGATGATTATAAACAACATCAAAATAGAATAACTGTAAGAATTCCCACCAACGGTATACACGTGGCGTCAGGTCGACTTTTTTTTTGTGAGCATTTTACTGCGTTACGGTCGGTCACAACAATAAATTTATGGCCGTACAAAAAAATGTCTAAAGGTTCTGACAGCGTTAAGCGTTAACAACCGCAAGGGTTTCTAAATCATAAGATAAGTGGTATTGTGACTTGGCTAACGAAGCACTTACGTTTACTAAAATATGAAACTACGCGTCGTTTCCCACTATTAACCACTTGAAATAATATCGCTCCATATGCTTCAGAGCTTGCGTTTCTGTGAAGTTCTACGGGGTATTGAGGGTCGAATATCATAATTATGTGCTCTCGAGTTAACGCTGAGACTATTTTTGTTTCGTACTTATTCACATTACTTTGTCCAAAGATAAGGAACTTTATCTGACGTGAGTTTGTGAAGTGGTCCCATAATTTGTGAGAAATTTAAGATAAACTGCATTATATCGCTACGGATATAAAAATCAGGCAAGGCATGAAATAAAATCTCTACATTATTTTCACTAATTTGTACACAGCATAAGATCTGTTCAGTTCTCAAAACTGAGTCTTTGCCAATACCTGTTAATGAAATAGTATTAACGAATAACGGTTCGCTTTCCTGAAAACTTTGATGCCAAACTTTCTTTAATAAACGAACATTCAGCACCTGAATCAAAATGAAAATTACACACCTTTGTAATTGAGTTTTCCAGTCGGAGTATCCACCTCGCATACTTCTACACGTCGTCCATCCCCTTGTCCTGCACCTGGTCGCGCCGCAACTTTACCGCTATTGTTACCGGGACAACGCGTTGCTATGTGGCCCATCATGCCACATTTGTAGCACCGTATAGAGCTAGTTCCAGGATAAATTTGTGATCCTTCTTGATTAACCGGTGTTTTGGTCGTTGATGCAGATGTTTTCATTTTCAGTTCCTTCTCTTTCAGTCGACAATCCGTTGATTTGTGCCCCGCTTGGCCGCAATGGTAACATATTATTTGGCCCGAGTCAAACCGAGAGCGCTTATAGTTAGTTTTGATGTCTTCATTTTTTGTATCCAGTTTACGTTTCAAATATGAGAAAGCTTGCAGTTCCCGCTGTAGATGTTGACGTGTAGATATTTCAGTTGTAAACGCAATACGCTGAAGCCTGTGGTCGATTCCAGCCAAATGAGCAAGTACAATCTAAATGATGAGTTGTTCCGCACTTACGTTTTTTAAATGTGCCATTAATGACGAAGTCAATCGACTCGCAAATGCGGCGTAAGTTTCATTCTCCTTTGGTCTATTATTACTCATGTTAATCAAAGTAGCTGCAGTTGTTTCGGTGATTACAAATCTCTCAATAAATAATGCCTTAAATTGTTCCCATGTTATTCCTGGATACGTAACACGTGCAAACCATGCAGACGCCGAACCTTTTAAAGATTTGCTAAGGGCCATTATTAAATTGCTTCCTTCCAATGGGTTGTCCGCAAAACACAAATCAGCTGTTGAACACCAAGATTTCCCATCCATGTCTTTTTTTTCAGGGTTAAATTCAGGTAAAGGCACGTTGTTTACAGCTTGTGGCATTCGGAGTGTACTTATCAGGGCGCGCATTTGTTCATTTTGTAGTTCGAACATTTTTTTCCACATAGTTTCAGTTGCGTGATTTTCACCATTTTCCAAATTTTCCTGTCCAGATCCCGCTTCTGATGTCAGTACAGGAGGTCGAGCTTCGTCTTGATTACCCATAATTGTAATTATTCAATAAAACCACACAATCACATTACATTATTTTAATACATTTTCAATTATTATTAAAGATAAAATGTCTACTAAAGTTAAATGTCTAGATTATCTTAGTCACTAAATCACTATTAAGTCCGCACTTTAATTATAACTTGATTTAATTACTTTAACACAAGGACACAACCGAACGCGAGACGATCCCAGATTGTGCGACCTGCTATATTTGCACTCATGTATGCGTCCGTCTTTGACTCGTTGCAGCCGGGAACTGAATCCACTCCACTCAGCAGGGACAACCTGATTCCGTCAAGAATCACGCCCACACCACACGTGACTCCCATCGCACCCAGTTGATCCTTACATACTGCTGCAGCCGACATATATATAGGGACGGCAGGGTTAGAATATCTATTTCTTTGAAAAATTCTCTTAATGAGTCACGTGACCCCAAGTTATAAATTGCTCGGATAGCCCTTTTTTGCAAAATAAAAACAGTTTTCAATATCTGCAGCTGATCCCCATAAGATAAGACCATAAGTAATTATACTATTAAAATAAGCAAAGTAAACTAACCGTGCCGTTGCCACATTGGTAAGCTGCCTTATTCTCCTGACTGCAAATGCAGCAGAGCTCAACCTACTTCCTATCGCTGTTATATGGGAACCCCACTGCAATTTTGAGTCCAATGTAATTCCTAAGAATACAGTAGAAGTAACAAATTCTAATGTTTGACCATTAAGTCTAATATTTGTATATAAGTTTCTGTTTGATGAGTTCGCAAGAGAGAATTTAATACATTTCGTTTTTTTCGGGTTCAATACTAAGTTATTGGCAGCAAACCAGTCAGATATCATGGAGAGGGTATTATTTGGTTCAATGAGTTCAGTATCTCTCCTATTTACCTTGAGCAATTCGGTTCAGGTTGAGAGGGCATTTAAAGTACAAAAAAAGTGCATACGTGCTATCACAAACTCATGGTTAATGGATAGTTGCAAACCTTTATTTAAAAAATACAATATACTGACTTTGGCATGTATGTATATTAGAAAGGCCTGTCTGTTTGTCAAAGATCATAGGGACTATTTTCAATTACGTTCCGATGTGTCTACCGGAACACAAAGGGCACAGTACAGAAATCTCTTGTATCAACCTCGATGTCGTGCTGATATATATAGACGCAATGCCTACTATTCTTGCATATTAGTGTACAATAAATTACCAGACGAAATTAAACTTTTGTGCAATATAGAATTTAGGACAAAATTGACGAAATGGCTCTATGAACATTGTTTTTACTCCGTAAAGGAATTTTTGGACATTGCACGCAACTAAATTAATTTATAACCTTAAATTGTTTTCCTAATATCATTAGTTAGTTCATCAATATTTTTATTTGTAATTATTAATAGAGTATTATGCTAATATTTGCATGCCGTTTAAGGCTGAATACTGCGACTCACAATATAATGTTAACATCTTATGTACATATTCTTGCAAATAAACTTTACTTTACTTTACTTTACTTTACTTTGAACAGTAATGAGGTGTCGTCTGCGAACATTACAATGCCTGATCTTCGGCTTACCATATATGGCAGATCATTTACATAAACAAGGAACAGGAACGGACCTAGAATAGACCCCTGAGGTACTCCCATCTCTACCACTGTCTCTGACGAAATGGCTTTATTTATGGTCTGGTAAGGGTCATGGGTGTCCGCTGGATGCGGGTGGCGCAGGATCGGTCATTGTAGAAGTCTTTGGGGAGGCCTATGTCCAGCAGTGGACGTCCTGCGGCTGATATGATAATGATGATGATGATCCCAAAATACGTAAATACGTAGTCAAGCTAGAAAGTTCTACCACTTTAGTACCGTAGTATCTTAACAGGCTAGTAATAGAGTAGGTTTACTAATGTAGGTACATAAAATATTTCGTTATTTTTAGGGTTCCGTACCTCGAAAGGAAAAAACGGAACCCATATAGGATCACTTTGTTATCCGTCGGTCCGTCCGTCTGTCTGTCTGTCAAGACCCTTTTTCTCAGGAATGCGTGGAGGTATCAAGCTGGAATTTATATCACATACTCAAATCTACTGTCTCTTAGAGCTGTGAAAAAATCAAACTTCTAAACCAACGTAATCAAAATATACAGCCGTTTATGCCGCAAATTTTCGACACTCGCAAGGGAATGAAAACCTACAGAGTATTTCCCGTGAACTCCGAATCTTGAAATTTGGCACGAAGCAACGTCTTACAGCACAATAAAGGAAAAATTACGAGAACCGTAAATTTTTAGTTTCATGATATAATAAAAATATTTTTTAACGAACCCTCGGTGCGCGAGTCCGAATCGCACTTGGCCGGTTTTTTATACTTTCTTTTTAGCCGGTTATAATCTGCTCAGATTCATCCCAAACTCCGTAAAAAATACGGCGCCATTTTATTTTACAAGATGCTATGCATAACATTTTATTACCTTACATTTTCAACATCGACCATCTTCCCTTTTGAGAGACTGTGTCAAAAAAGTTTTTCCTTTTAACTAAGTATTAGATAAAAAGGTGCATTATATTGATACATTTCCCATCAATCAAGCGAAACGAGATCTTATATCAATGTCATAAAGAGGGAAGTGTCGGAACTGAACCGTAACCATTTTGTAAGTGCACTTTATCTTTGAGTAGGCAATACCTTAGAAACTATTAGGATATTATGTAATTTATTTAAATTCCAATCATAACTTCTTCCCACCCATTGTACAGTCGACTACAAAGAGATGTATACATTTTTGAACCTTAATTTCAATGCAATACGGTATACACATCTTTATAGTGGACTCAAAGTGGACTGTACTTAGAAACATTTTTATGTTCATTTTCCTTCAAAATTGTTCACAATATGATATTAGACTTTTTATGGTGCCATTTGAACCAGCTTTTAGAGACAATCAAATTTCTATATGGGACCAACCACTATAAAAGCAAAAAAGGGGGAAAGTTTGGAACAAACCTAGCGGCCAAACGGCTCCTACATATTTACAGTTGCGTTAGACGCCACGCGCATGTTATTGATCCAACCGTTGTATTGAAAAATGAGTATATTGCTGTTTTAGTCGTGAAATACTGCGTTGAAATTTTATGTCTACATACGGATTATATTGATACCTTTTATTTCACGTTTGGACGATAAAGGAAAAAATATATCATTTCGAATTATTTTATTAATGATTTTGGTTAGGTTTGTAATTTACACTTTATTGTGACATTTTGATGGATTTCTATCCATAGAGTGACACCATGTTATACATTTTTACTCTCGTATCAAATATCCCATTGGGATAAGAAAATTATATATAAGCCTTAATTATAAGCCGAGCAAATTATCTCGCCAAACTGATTGTGATTGGCCTATCAATACTTTTATTTATACAGACACCAATAAAGTACATTCTAGCACTTTATTTATAAATTCAGCGTAAGGACCCTACACCCATAGTGTCAAACTAATTGAAGTCGTCGTGTATGCGTCCGCTGGCCCATCCGACCACGACCAAGCGGAAACTACGTGGCGCGCCAGTGAATGTGGTTATGTCTATCCATTTGGATGCATCTATAATATGTCACAGAGACGGCGGCGGCGCCTCAGTGAATGTCCAGCTTATATCAGCTTTTCGATTAGTTAACTCAGGTCTAACTATCATTTTGCCGAGAGTATGTACTTTCATTCATCCGATTATATTATGCGTATTTTTTATACATACTTACTAAATGAATATATTTATAGCCATTCACGAGCTCTAACTTAACTTTATCAATGCTTTGGTAACGGTAATCCACATTTTATACTAGCCATCCACTTACTTTTCATTAAACCAGTCCCACTGTCCTCACGCTCCCCTCCAGTCCCCCACCTGTTGCAACGAGTTTGTTTACATTTTGCCGGCATTACGCGAAAGCAGTCGACCTTCTAGAATACTGTAGTACGTACGAAAGAAGCCCCAAACGAAACTACACCTTAAAACTTCCTTTTTAAGGGTTACTTTAATTTGTTTTAGGTTTACTTACGACCTTAATAGTTAGTGTTGTTGTAAAGTGGCCGGATTATCGTCTGGTGTGTTTTTAGTGAGGGAACTTGATGCAATATTTTTAAATTAGACTGAGAATACATATGGTCGTCATGGGTAGAACACCAGAATTTTCTCGTCTTTTGATACTTACATAGTAGTTCGTATAATAAATATTAGGGGGACAATCTTATGATACAAATTGAACTAGACTCATAGTAAGCTCAATTATAAAGGCTTTTGTTATGAGTACTAGGCGACGATATACAGGGTGTGGCCTGTAATAGGAGCAATAAATTAAACGGTACACTAGTAAGCTCTCCAGCAATTATATCCAATGGTTTCAATTGAAAATAAAGTTTTTTTATGCAAATATAGCTTACGTGTACTTTTTTACCCTACTGGAGTGATACTCATAACTATTTATTTAAAAATTCTAAAAAATTATAAAAATATCCCAAAATTATCCTTTTATACCATAAATGCGACAACGATTATGAGTCATAACTTGATGCAACCTCAAAATCAGAATTGACTGCCGCACTATAATCTCTGGGTGCCAAGATCCATTACTTGGAGGTCATAACTTTAGATCAAAATTACTCCCAATTGAGAAAATAAATATATTTTCTTTTGGGCACAAGAGGTTGCTGCAGATGTTCTAAAGAAGCGTCCTTTAAATTTATTGCTTCTTTTACAGGTAACACCCTATATTAAATACATAGAAAACATCCAAGAAACATCCGGTCGTTAAAGCCATTCTCTTTCCAAATAGTTTTTAGGGACGATCAATTATATATATGGGACCAACTACAATTGGATCACGGCACAGAATTTATCACGGGCAAAAATTAAGGACAAATAGGACAATCCTAACTCAACGCTAGTAACACCCGAAACGGCTCCTACTAATTGACTCTTGGTTATGATATCAGATAGTATATTTTCTCGAGGTTTGAAATGTAAACGACTGTACTGTTTTAGGGTTTGCAGAATTAGCCGTATTAAAATGTAGGTATCTATAATTAAAAAAAAATCTTGATTTTGTATCAATCAAGCAGTAGGTAAACACAAAAAATTGGTGCCGACGGTGTGTGCGTTAAAAGAAGCCTGATTCGTTTATGTAAAAGTAGTCTGTTTTGTCTTACGAAAATTGACATATACTTAATGCCGTAGAACAAAATCGATTTTTTGTCCGGTTTGTCCTACGATATGAACAAAATCGTAGAACAATACGTATGACTTCGTAAGTAAGCATTTTACAATTAACTATTTGATTTACCAAAGCTAAAACATAAGCAAAAAAAATATTCATTACTATAACGAAAAGGTTTGCTGTCTCGAGAACACGATTTAAAAATATCGAATCCATACAAAATCTGAAGTTACTCAAGTCTAGTCTAGTTTAGTCTGGAATCCTCTTTTAACAGTTTTATGTCTTTTTTTTAATTAGGTGATCATAATACTACAATCTCATCACGATTACTTAAAAATTTGCTGATTTATATTATACGTGTAGTGTATTTAAAGTAACATCAAAATTCTTTTATTTTTGGATAAAAGTACATATTTTTAAGCCATGATTGGGTTTTCTTACTATAATTATCACTTTTATGATCTATTTATATATACGCGTACAAAGAGCATAGCATATTGAGCTACCACGGGTCAGCGAAAAAGACTAAAAAATTAGGTCGTGTCAGCGTCTTGGTGCCCAGCATTGTTACGTTTACCTTATAAGGTAAACGTAACAATGCTTATAAGCAGTATTTATAACTGGTGTCACCACTAACGTGCATAACAAAAACACTGACAAATAAACTTTCTTCGTTACACAACACAGTTCACGTGAGTCACCTGTAACTCAAAACATGATTTGTGTGTCTATGGTAGAGGAGAGGTCATTGACCTTTACAACAATAGTCTTTAGAGTTTACGTGGAGTTTACCTAACTGGATAAGTTAGTAAGTAGTACATACGGCATTGTGAACATGTGTATAAATTCGTTTGTCACTGTCACTTTGACATTTGATTTTTGAGGATGAGACAAAACACATTTTAGTTAACAGGGGTCCGTTAAGTAAGCTCGGAACTCCATCCAAACGTATGCTGGAATAACATGAAATTTTGTATACACAATGGGATCCGGCATATCTAGGTCGGAAATTAGTTTCCGTTCGACATTATAATAGAGAAAAAATACAGCGATTTTTAAGGTTCTCATACAAGACCAAAAAAACTCAAAAACTCGCTGTATTTTTTTTCCATTTCAATTTTTAGCAACAGAAACTAATTTCCGTCCTGAATATGCCGGATCCTATTGTGTATACAAAGTTTCATGTTATTTCATTTGCACGGCGTTTTACAATGAGAACGTAACTACGTTTGTATGGAGAATCGAGTTCAGTCGAGCTTACGGGGGACCGTTAAGTTTTATGAATAAGGCGGTAGAGTAGGTCTTTATTGCTTTGTCGAAAAGTGTACATCATCCTCCTAGCGTTATTCCCAGTAAGGATGCCGGGGGTCCGCTACCTAATCCCAAGAATTGGCGTAGGCACTAGTTTTTACGGAAGCGACTGCCATCTGACCTTCCAACCCGAGGGGGAAACTAGAACTTATTGGGATTAGGCTTGTCAAGTGAGTGGGCAACTTGACTGTTAGAAGTTCTCAAGCCGCCCGGAGGACTCTAACTTGGCTTAACGACTGCTATCATAGACAGCAACCGGGATCAACGTCTTAACGTGCCTTCCAAAGCACGGGAGCGCTCAGTTAGTAACCACTCAAAGCGGTCACCCATCTAAGAACTGACCTCGCCCGACATTGCTTAACCTCGCATACCGCACGCGGTACGCGGGCGCCGCTGGACCACGAACGCTCCTTTGTCGAAAAGTGTACGTCTCCGTGAAATTGCAAATACCGTTAGATTACCTATAAATCTATAGGATTTCTATCTCGAGAGATTGTCGAAATATTACAATCTTGCAATATAGAATTTGTTTCTGGGTCGTGAAGCCAACATACGCGCAGCGGCGGGGTTTCGATTCCTTGTAGGAAAGTCCTAGATAATTGGAAATATTGGAATCTAGGTAGATTCGTTTGTTACTTTGTGTCCCTCAGAGCGGAAACAGAAGCCCCGCGCAACGGGGCTTCGTCGACTCGCTGGAGGGAAGCACAAAACGATAAATTGGTTCACAATCTCGCGAGATAGATAATAATCTAACGGTATTTGCAATTTTAAGGTGACACATACATATTTTTTATGCTGACTGTACCTAATTTAGTTTTATTGCAAGCCAGGGACCAGTACTGCGGTATAAATTATATTTGAAATGTGTATGTCCCTTCTCGAGGTCCGCTTGCAACTTTCGTCTCAATTTCTGAAAGTTAATTCGGTTTAACAATTTCAATTGTACTATGAGTTTGGGATTTCTATTTCATTTTATTTAATATAATAAATGATGTTCCATTTAGGACCAATTTTTGTATAAACATACTACAGCATAGTGTTTATTATGTAGTAGGATTTTTAAATTTCTCACCATACGTATAACTTACACTACAGGTAAGGTCACAAAACCCCCTTATTACCTTAACGCCCTCCATTTCTTAATTTTAGGGACATTTTCGAACTTCCACCCCCATTTGGTAATTTAAAGAATATTTTCGATTAAAAAATACACACTAGAAATAAGCTCTGTGTCAAATCTAATCTAAATCCTTTCTACTATTTTTGCTCCATTAAGAAATTATAGAAAAAAAAAACAAAATTATTACAATTATAATGTTAAGTAGGATATTAGTATTTATTGCAATAGTTACATAATAATATAATAAAGGCTCTTCTTTTAAGACCCAATTATGTAGCGTTGCATACAATATTTATTTTTACCACTGCATAATAATTTGATTTATTGCAAACAATACCTCAAGGGCCTGGTTTCAGATTTAAATTACTTTTAATGTTATTTATATATCATATGTTATTTTGGTTATGTATTCTCGTATATATTTGATTTATATTAAAAATCGAATTGGTGGCAGAATACGGGCATTGACGCGTGTCACAATTAAAGATTTAAAAAAAGTTGCGTAATAAAATGTATGGAAAAAAACACCAGCTATATAAAAACCGGCCAAGTGCGAGTCGGACTCGCGCACGAAGGGTTCCGTGCCAGAAAAAGGCTAAAAGCTGGTGCCATTAAACACTTGTTTTATTGAGTTTTTTTTTTTGTATTTTTAGTTTTAGCGGCAACTACTCTGTTGTATGGGCCCCCTTAATTATTATTATTATTTTGATTTTAGTATTTGTTGTTGTAGCTACAATAAAAATACACAATTTGTGAAAATTATAACTGTCTAGCTATCACGGTTCTTGAGATAAAGCCTGGTGACAGACGGACGGACGGACAGCAAAGTCTTAGTAATAGAGTCCCGTTTTTACCCTTTGGGTACGGAACCCTAAAAATTGTCTATGGAATAGACCTGCATTGATACATAAAGTTTATTGTTTTAATACTGGTGTCAGTCATTGAATTAACAGAATACAATGCTGGAGTAGAAAAAACGTATTTACAGTTACAGCACACTAATTGCTGCTCGATAACTTTTTGAACGAGCGCTAACTTTTAAAAATGACAATTCATATGTCCTAAACATATGAATTGTCGTTTTGTCCTTCATAAAATGAGAGTTGACAAGTCCTTTTAGTCACCTGGCACTACTTCAATTGTTTTGCTGCCCCTTGTCATACTCCTAAAAGCATTCCGTTTCACTTCACATGTATTTTCGCCTGTTGTGGGTCACTATGTTTATTACACTTCGCCGGTCATTCTGACCAACTTCTGACGTTAAATAATTAAATGTGCCATTCTCAGGCAAAAAGGTATTGACGCAATTAGAATTTGTAAAAATTAATATATAGGACTATCTAAACCAATTTACATGAATGGAATAATTTTAGCCTCACAGTAAAACTCAATAAGGCTTGCGGTATGAATAGGTGGCTGGAAGACGATATGTTTTAGGTATAAACACTTAGGCTGGGTTGCACCGACTTACGATCACAGACCGATCAACGTTAAATATGACGCCGACAGCTGTCATCACATAGAAACTTGTCAAACTCTCCATTCATTCAAATTTTAACGAACACAGCTTACGATTACACACAGTTCGGTGCAACCCAGCCTTAGTGAGTTGTACCAAGTTGTACTAAACCGACTGTAATAATAGGCGGTGTTCGTTGGACCTTTTTTGACCCGGGTATGTCCCAAAACTAAGACCAAGACCATCGGGGGATGGGCAGCAGCATCCCTGGAGTGCGGTGGAGATACTGCGATCCTCAAACCGCATGCCAAGCCTGGAGATTATGGCACATACCCCCCGTGAATTTGGGGGAGGCCTATGTCCAGCAGTGGACGTCCTTTGGCTGATGAAATGAAATGAAATGAAATGAAATGAAATGAAATGAAATGAAATGAAATGAAATGAAATGAAATGAAATAATTTATTATGCTCGATTTTAGGTACAGTAGGGTGACACAGGTACAATTAAAAGTATCACTAAAATCTACCTTACAGGCATGCAAAATTTTAGGACATATCTTAAATCTAATTATTTTATTTACTTATACTCTAAAAATTCCTTAATACTGTAAAAACATTTTTCAGCAAGCCAATTCATTAAGGTTTTTTTAAATTTTATGAAAGGTAAGTCTTTTGTCGTATCAGGCAGTTTATTGTAAATCCTAATACACATAACGTAAGCGTTCTTTTGTACTAGTGACAGTTTTGTTGGAGGAATATACATTTTGTTGCGATATTGCGACCGGATAGGATTTCTGTATAACTCTTTAACTTGCTGAAAAAGATGACCATGTCGATATACAAATATGCATGCATTGAGTATGTAAATACATGGAAGAGATAAAATATTCTGATTTATAAAGTACGGCCTACATGAATCTCTATTTTTCAGCCCAAAGACAGCCCTCATACATTTTTTTTGAACAATGAAAACATCGTCTATATCTGTGGATCTGCCCCATATTATAATTCCATACTGTAGTATTGAGTGAATGTACCCATGGTAGGCAATGAGAGCCGCTTCTTTGGAAACAACTTGTCTTATTTTCCTTAACGCAAATACAAAACGGTTAATTCTTGAGCATAGGTCTCTAACATGTTCTTTCCAACTGCAAAACCGATCAAGGGTAACACCTAAAAATTTAATGCTAGATACCTCATCAATCTTTTGGCCATTATGAGTAATGTTAAGATTTTCTGGTTTTCTTTTGTTTGTATGGAATTGCATGAACTTAGTTTTGGCCAGATTTACTTTAAGGTTGTTTAGTTCTAGCCACTCAATGGTTTTGTTTAAGGTTTCATTAATCTGTGATTCGTAGGTTCTTAGATTATCCCCTTTAATGACAATCGTGGTATCATCAGCAAAAAGGTAACATTTTTGTGATAGACTACTTGGTAAATCATTAATATATAACAGGAATAATAATGGGCCCATTATGCTGCCTTGTGGCACTCCGTATTCATTTTTTATATAGTTTGACCTATGTTTGACGATGTATTTAGTATCCGGACAAAGTTGAGATATCTCTACACACTGCTGCCTATTAGACAAATATGAACTGACCCAGTTATAAGCTGTGCCACGAATGCCATACCTATACATTTTCTCTAGCAGACGTCTATGGCAGACAAAATCGAACGCCTTAGTCATATCTAAAAATAGAACGCTCACAGGTATTTTCTCATTTAAGCAGTCAGTGATATTTTTCATCAGTTGAAATATAGTAAGACTAGTGCTTCTATGTCTACGAAAACCATTTTGCTCGTCCTTTAACAAATAATTGCTTTCCAAAAAATTGATTATTCTAGCGTAAACGACCTTTTCAAAAATTTTTGAAAAAATAGGTATTAATGTGATTGGCCTATAATTGTCTAAATATTGCTTGTTTCCCTTTTTGAATAGAGGTTTCACGACTGATTTCTTTAGCGTCACCGGAAAACAGCCTTGAGTTAAAGATAAGTTTATGGCGTGCCTTAAGGGTTCAGCTATCACATTAATACTCATTTTTATTATATCAGTATTAATTTCATCATAACCTACAGCCTTAGTATTGCGTAAGGAGGTGACAACATTTTTTAACTCTGATGTGCAAACAGGTCGTAAAAAAATACATTTTTCAAATTGCGGTAAACTTTCACTGATTCCTGATAAAGTAACATGAGTGCGACAGTTGTTTTCGACTATGTTAACAAAGTACTTATTGAACACATCTGCTATATTTTGAGGATCATTGTATACAACATTATCAGAACTAATCTGCTGAATGTGATTAGCATTATTAATTGTGGCTGTGTATCTTTTTATTACATCCCAGGATGCTTTACATTTATTATTAGATTGGTTGATATAAGATTTATTTCTTTTTTTTTGGGAATAATTTAGACAGTTTTTTAGGATTATTGCATATTTCAGATATAATTCGGTATTAGCAGGACATTTTTTATAGCGGCATCCTATATACAATTTTCTTTTCCTCCGACAGGACTTACGCAATCCCTTTGTTAGCCAAGCACATTTCTGAGACATGTTCTTGACTTTTACTCGAATGACTGGAAAACATAATTCATACAATAAACAATAAAGTTCATGGAACTCGTTAAAAGCTAATTCAGAGTCATTCTCTTCATAAACTTGAATAAAAGAGAGACATGATAAATGTTTAAGAAATTTCAACCTATTCTCTTTCGAGAAATCTCTTTTGTATTGATACCACCATGTAACAGGTTGTGGTTTTTTTTGTTTAAAAGCACGTGGTAAGTCTGGGCCGTGTGATCGGAGAGTCCTAAATCATGGATACCAACATTTCCATAGCGCACGTTACTAACAATTTGATCGATACAAGTTTGTGACCGCTGAGTAATGCGGGTAGGGTCCTTTATGTGGGCTTTTAAGTTATAGTTTTCTAGGATGGCTTTAAAATTGCTCGCGTTTTTTGAATCCTTTATCAAGTCTATATTAATGTCCCCACATAGAATAAATTGTTTTTTCACGTTCTTTATTAATTCAGAGAGGATTTGCTCCAGTTTTTCTAAAAATATGTCTGTATTGGACGCTGGAGTTCTGTATACACACACAACGTAAATCCCGAAATTTAACACTTCAATACCACAACATTCGAAAACGCCTTCTGTAGCATGGTTTTGTATCTCCAAAATAGGTTTATACTGAATATTATCCCTCGTAAGAATAGCGACACCTCCTCGTTTTTTCCCTATTCGAGAAAATGTTGCAGCTACGTTATAATTATTTATTTTTAAGCTATTCTCTGAACCGCGTTGCATAAATGTCTCGCTGAGACATATTATGTCCAAAACAGTGCCCTTTACCCTAAAATCATCTAATACACAATATAACTCGTCTTGTTTATTCAGCACACCGGTTATATTTTGATGAAATATCCCTAGCTCCCTTTCTCTTGTATTGGAATTAGGTACGAAAACATTTTAAACTGGATTTAGGGGGTTGCAATAATTGTGATGCGTCCACTCGACTTGTATCCTGTTTAGGAAATACGAGTAGCGGACTATTATTTATTTTCGAGCTAATACCTTCCGATGTTCCGTCTGTTTGTGTAGCTATTTCCGAGTACTTATTTGCCGATGAGTCGCCCTGTGTAGAGGAGTATACTTCCTGCGAGGCTGCAGTGGTGGGGGCCGCCGATCTGGTAGAGGTGGAGTCGTTTGTCGCCGACTGACTGTCATGAGACCCTGCGAGTATTATATGCTCTCTTCCGTTTATATATAATTTATTATACCGAATTACTGCATAGTCTCCTTTCCTGCGTGCGTCAATTAACAACTTTTTGAGTTGCCTTCTCTGTTCTAAGGCTTCTTTATTGAGAAAATCTGAAACTGCGTAGCCATAGTTTCTAATATATTGTGCGTTTTCCAATATATACCGTTTCATTCGGTTACTGATGAGCTCGATGATCAGAGGGCGGCGATTTCCTTTTCTTCCGACTCGATGGATGGATTCAATGAAACCGTTTATTTCTATATTTAATATTTCTTTGAACATATGATTAATGCGGGGGTATAGGGACGCCTCGGTTTCCGCATAATACTCGTCCAACCCATAGATAACAAATCTTTTATGAGTGTCGTCATTTACTGGTATTTCCATAGTAGTGGAACTGGAGCTCAGCTCGTGCAACTGTGACTTAATTTTCTGGTTTTCGCTTTCGAGTTCTTTAATTTTGCTATCAATTTGTTGCAGCTGTTTAGACAAGGTTTGTTGTTGTAGTAGTAAGGTGGAGTTGTGTCTTTCTACGACTTCTTTTTTGAATGTCTGCAGCGCAGTATCAATTTCGGACTGGATTAAGACTTTTAACTCACTTATTATATTTTTATTGTTTTTTTCTAGCTTGGATTCCATCAGCTTTCCTATTTGGTCGATCGTAATATTTGAAATTGGGAGCTGGTGTTGCTGAGCGCGGTCTGGGGTGCATTGGGTATTTCCAGCTGGGCTATACTCAGGCTCGAAATGTGCTAAGATACTCGAGTCGTTAAAGCATGGCGTTATGTTCATTGCCGGGTGAGGTTTACCTCTGAGGGTAATATTTGAGTCAGGGTGAATTTCCTGGTGGTTCACGATGTCCTCGTTGTCTCGTAAACGAACTGGAGTATTAGTGTTATCTCTTTTTGGTTCATTGTACATGCAGGATGGGCATTTCCAAGACTGTCTGCTATCGGAATGCGATAAGCTATAGAAACTATCAAATCTCTCAATAGACATTCCAATACATTGTAGGTCATATTTTTTATGACATTGGGTGCATGTTAAAAACGCATTATCTGTGATTTCTTGTAAACATCCTGAACAAACATGTGCCATTTTTTATAAAAGCGCCCTCTTTTGGTGAGCGGCCGCACTAGAAATTATTTAGATGATAAAGCAGATTCGTCAATCAAGACTTTTTTCTACTTAGCGCTAGATGGCACTAGTGATTAGATGAATCAGACCAGATTCAAATTTCTAACGAGATTTAGTTTATGTTAAATTGTATATTTATCACCACTTTCAATGTTATTTTGTTAGTAAAGTTTAATTCCCGCCCTATTTATATTGGTAACTAAAGTGTCCGTATGGTATTATTGCACTTTACCCTATATTTACACCAATTTGCATTGTTTTTGTTTTAACACTCACAGTTTGTCCAACGCTTAGTATTTATTTGAGATAACATTTCCCGGTAATCACTCCAATATGACGAACGAAATTATCATATTTGCGCACTTTGTTATAAAACACAACTATATTAAACGAATATTGTTTACGGAGCTGATATGGTGGATGTTAGAATCTGATTGTATGGCAAGTTTGCCAAGTTTATATGGGATGACAGTTGCCGACGCCAACCATTGATTGGTCTGTAATCGTAAGTTGGTGCGTGGTTGGTGCAAACCACCCTTTAATAAATACCTACATAATAATAATAATAATACATATTGGTGTCAATTTTTACACAAATCGACCTAGTCCCAAACTAAGCAAAGCTTGTACTATGGGTACTAGACGACGATATACATACTTATATAGATAAATACGTAGAAAAGACACAAGAACAGGCATAGGGCATTATTTGTGCTAAATGCACAAATAATGCCCTAGCCGGGATTCGAACCCGAGACCTCTAGCTTCGGAGGCAGTGTCACTACCAACTAGGCTAAACAGGTCGTCAAACATAGAAAACATACTCAGAACAAATATTCAATTTCGCTGATAGAGTCACTACCCAGTAGGTGCGAGTAGGTACAACCTGTCGGAAATATCTGTCGGAGATATGTACGCAGATATTTCCGACGGCGTGTACGAGTACGTTTGATGCTTGTACCTAGGTAGTAATATGTCCCGTGGTTAAGGGCAACTTCCTGATTTGTCGATGTGGAGGCGGTACGATATGAGAAAACTGTCAGCTGTCAGTGTCAACCGATACGAATGCAGTACTGAACCACTTCTGCGAATGGTATTACTATTGCGCAAACATAATACTGACAGTAACTCGTCAAGTGTGGAAATTTCACATCAGTAAGCTCACGTCGAACAAAATACCTACCACATATCGATCCCTTGCCGCTTACCGCCAAGTCAGGAAGTCGCATTATGTAGACGAATTATTATTTCGGTACATATTTATGAGATGATTAATTCAATACGTACATATTTTTACACTTAACCTAATCTACTAGGCTAAATCTATCAGCAAAAGTTATGTTAACATTTTTCGACCCTGCTTCCCTTATCTTATAGCTATCATTGACATCATACTCAGGGTAGACTCAACGGACCGCAACTTTGGGACAAGAACGTTGGTTCAAAAGTACCAACGCATCGTAAGTCGTAGATTAGTGTCAGTTTGGTCAAAGTAGAATGAGTCTAGCGTACCGGCCCTCCTTGGAAGCAACGTCGATGGACAATCGTTAAGAGGCTAAGTCATTAAACTTTAGTGGGTACGAGTAGGCTGGGAGTGCCACGACGTCCGTTCCTACAACGGAAAACAAAGTTACTGACAGTTTACGGTTTTTAGTTTCCCTTGTTTCTGGTCTAAGAAATGTTGGTCTAAAACAGCGTCTTACTTTTGAAACCATTGAGAGTTTTGCTATGCATTCACCAGGGGACTTCCCAGCGATATTGAATGAACATGGGACTTCGGTCGACATGGCGTGACATCGCCACGTCTATAGTATCGCGCGTCCAGATGGGCATATTCTCTCAAAAATGTACCTAATCAATGTTTTTTTTAAGAATTTGAAAACTTTGGCGCTCCTGATCATCATCATATATGAATGTACGTAAGCACTTTATTGTACAAAATAATAGGTCAAAACACCTTTGTAAATGTCACACACGATCGAAGCACCAAGGCGAACTTATCCCTATAAAGGAAGTCTTCCAGTTAACGATCACCATAGTGACCATAAGCATCATTGTATGAAAAATGCTAGGAGAGAGGCGTTTATTTTAAAACTGGTTTTTACTCTAATGCAGTAGTTGCTTGCATTGGTTGCTGTATTAGAAGGTATTGTGTGATACCCATAGTTTGAAGGCAGCAACAGAAACTTTGGAAAGACGAAAATTAACATTATCAAAAAATATAAATAAATAATTATTAGTGGACAATTTATGCACAAAGCAAACTAGTCCCATAGTAACCTTAATAAGGCTTGTGTTTTGTATACTAGACGACGATATATTTCATAGATATTATATACTTAAATATATAGAAAATACATACATACACATATAGAAGAATTATAACATTGATGCTCTATTATGCTCCTTCCCGGAAGGTGCAGCGTGGGTAGACCTCCGACAAGGTGAACTGATGACCTGGCAAAGGTCGCGAGAGACTGCATGCGGATGGCGCACCGCCGGTCATTGTGGCACTCTTTCAGAGGCCTATGTCCAGATTGTCCAGCATTGGACGTCCTTAGGCTTCTCGTCCTTAGGTATACTCCTTATGATCTCGGTGGTAGTCCTTGTTGTCCTTGTACAATATTAAAATTACAATTAATAAAATGTTGCCGGACAACTATATGCATTTAGATATTTGTTTAATTGTGTGTTTACCCGTATTACAAAGTATAGTTGACGAAATACAATGCGAGCAACTTATATGGTGAATTGTGCAAATTATATTTCGTCAATATACGAACCTACTTATATTGCAACGATACTAAGTTGCAACCTTAGTACTAATTCCCATCTTTAAATGAAATTAAACTCTTTACACTCTTAAATACACGTAGAAAGTATGATTCAATCAACAAAAACTTGTCAATCAAATGGCAATCAATTGCAGCCCAAAAAAACAAACCAAGTACTTTCTCTAGTGTGAATTGGGAATCCCAAAACACTTGGACAAAGTGATCGAGACGCACCGTCAACAAAACAAGGAAAACGTAAACGCGTCGAGTGACCTACTGCTAACGGTACCCGCACACAGCGGTCGCCGCAGGAGTGGCCAAGCGGTGGTCCGGTTATAAAGAAAGTATTTCCCAGAACATATTAGGTACGTATGTGAAGATTTGAATGCAATTTACTGCAACCTATTTTGTGCATGATAGGATTAGTAGAGTTGTTTTTTTACATGAGGCTGTTATTGTATAACAGTTATACAATTTAATTTAACAGAGTTCTATATGACTTGATGTAGCATTGGTCAGTCAACCGTACTCATTTCCACAGGCGCAAAGACTAACGTGTCAATACAAATAATGTCACATAAATACGAGTAAGTATGTGCGTATATTCATTCATACATACATACATACGTTATACTTACGCCCGTATCCCATTGGGGTAGGCAGAGACCAGAGAATGCCAAAACCTACGGTCCTTACATACTTCTTTCTTCTCATATATGCTCGTCCGTTGCGGGTACTTCTGATTTTTTCTTTTTTCAGTATCGTAGAATGATACCCTCTCCTTGGTCGCCCCCTTCCAACCCTTACATCCATCTTAAAGTAAAGCTTAATAAAGACTTCCATCGAAAGCTATAGCAGACATGATCAGTTAAGCTATTTTTGAGTCAACGTAAAAATTCTTCCCTTCATGGTAAGAAATGTATGAAACGCCGCGAAGGTATTCCCTTTTGCTTGTTATTGATTTTTTAAATTAAGTTCATTGGGCAACTACGGAACCCTACACTCAGCATGGCGCGACGTACTCTTGGCCGATTTTTGGCTATTCAAAATAATGCATTTAGTTAATACTATACCGCTCGTTTTTATTACAGGCGAAACCTAACTCTAAAAGCCATTTGAATTCTGAACTAATATAAAGTTTTTACTGTTTACTGTATCCAATTCCATTTGGTGCAAAATGTCGTTGAATATCTTAATAATTCAATGTAACGTAACTGACTGCAAAATATTATACTTATACCTAAGTAAGAAATTATTAATTCTCACAAATAGGTATACATAGCGATCAACGAAGCAGAAAAATAAGGACACAAGTGCGCAATATTCGCGCGATTGTGCGTGTACTAGGTACGTGACTATTGTGAAAATTCTAATCATGGCTCAATTGTGAAGACAATATTAATTATTCAATATGCTCAATACCATACCTGTTGATGAGGAAAATTACTCATCAATAAAATTGGTATCGGCTTGTTTACCTTTGACCACCTAGACAAATATGAGTCATTCGAACCAACCGCTTTCACGCATTGTGCCGGCAAACTGTTGACGACTGCTGGCGCGGGCGCAGTTATCAATGAACGGTTCTGGAACGTTCTCCCCACACGGCCAAAGCCTATATAAGCCCAGCCGGTCGCCGCAGCCGGCATACTATTACGAAAGTCACATGAGAACGCAAACGATGTTCAAATACGCTGCACTCGTATTATTGCTGCTTGCGGTTGCGCAAGCGAGGAAACACCACCAACACAAACATGAAGACCCATTTGCGGCGCTGGACCACCAACTGTCACACTCCTTAGCCTTCCACTACCTCTGGCCATGGAGTCAACTCGTCCAAGCCGCCGCCGCCATGGATGATGAGGACAATCTCGAGGAGCCACAGATCATTTCAGACGCAAAAGGATTCGAAATCATTGTGAATGTCAAGAGATTTAAGCCTGACGAACTACGGGTTAGGGTGAAGAACCAGTACATCATTGTCGAGGGCAGGCATAGAGTTACGTCTGATAATACCCGCTTCACGGCCAACCACTTCGTTCAACGCTTCAACCTGCCTCCTGGAACAAAGCAGGAGGAAGTAGAGGCTGTCCTGACGAACAATGGATTCCTGAGCATCACTGCGCCCAGACACGAAGTGCCACCACCACCTCCAGAAAGGATTGTGCCAATTGAAGTGAGACTGCCGCAGCCTTCATCTGAAAAGCCATCATCGTCTTCAGAAAACCCAATCGAAGTCTCGTCAGAAAAAGTCGAAACGTCTTCGGAAAAACAGGACACTTCAGAAAACATCGAGACTTTGTCAGAAAAAGTTGACGCTTCGACGACTAACGCGCCAGCTTCGTCTGAAACCCCAGAAGCGATTGTGGAAACTTCTTCAGAAAAGGCATATCCATCGGGAGATTCACTTTTGGAGTTCCGTTTTGCAGCTGACAAGTCACATCACGTTGGAAAAATTAGGAAAAAGGAGCTGAAAAACACGTCTAAACATGTAAAAGACAACGAAGTAACGAAAGGCGATGGGAACGGCCTGGATTATGCCCTCATTGAGGCAGAGGAGTGAACACGGGATTAATACTACCTTAAAAGACTGATAGCTTTAAAGCGGTGCTGTGAAAACTATAATCTCGTTTTGTTTCGGTGGTAAAGGTTAGAAAATCGATGTGATGCACTGTCACTTAAAACTGTAAACTTGCCAGTTAGAGATGCTATAGATGTTAATCCGAGAAAATAGACACTGAATTGTGTATAAAATTTTAAAATTGTTTAGCGTGTATATTAGTGCCTAAATTGCCATTTGAAACTGACACTACACGCTTAGTGTCAGTGCGTATTTACGATATAACTGGATTTTTTTATATACCTAAGTCAGACTGTACCTAGAGGCTAGACTAAGAGATAAGCGTTATTTTGTTTCGTGAATAAAAATGTTATTTATTGTAAGTTACTTTCTCGTTTTATTTGATTTAGATATAAAGCACGGAGCAGTTTATAGTCATCATAATATTTCGAACGAACTCGATTCTCCATACAAACGTAGTTTCGTTCTCATTCTAAAACGCCAGCCTGAAATAATATGAAACTTGGTATACACAATGGGATCCGCAATATCTAGGACGGAAATCAGTTTTTCTTGCTAGAAATTGGAATGGAAAAAAATACAGCGAGTTTTTGAATTTTTGGGTCATGTATGAAAACCTTAATAATCACTGTATTTTTTCACCATTATAATTTCAAGCAACAGAAACTAATTTCCGACCTAGATATACCGGGTCCCCTTGTGTATACAAAGTTTCAAAAAAATCCAGTAAGCCATTTTAAAATGAGAGCGAAACTACGTTTGTATGGAGAAGCGAGCTTACTGCGGACTTTTAAACTAAAACATTATAATATGTTGTTGAAACAAAGTTACTTTTGCAATAACATGATTAAATCTGACAAATAATTATTCGCGTTAGTTAGTTGTGAGTAATGCAGTTGTTGAAAAAATAGACTTTAAAGTAATATCACGCAAACGTTCTTAATTAAAAAATAACGATATCCCCAATCTTCAATTTACGGGTAAAACATTTTTAGGGTTCCGTACCCAAAGCGTAAAAGGGGACCCTATTACTAAGACTCCGCTGTCCATCCGTCTGTCTGTCTGTCTATCCGTCTGTCACCAGGTTGTGTGATAGTTAGACAGTTTAAATTTTCACAGATGATGTATTTCTGTTGCCGCTATAACAACGAATACTAAAAATAAAATAACATACATATTTAAGGGAGCTCCCATACGAATAAACTTTAAAAAGAAATCTCGTTGTGTTCAACAGCCGCTGGTTCTCAAAATGTATGGGAAAACTAAAATCCGACTCGCACTTGACCAAAATTCTTCTTGATGTTTTTTTAACGTTCTGATTACTGATAAAAAATGAAAAGTATTATTATTAAAATTAAATAAAAAAAAGGTTCAATTAAAGTGTCTGACCTAATGTTGTATGGATAGTACGGAACCCTTCGTGCGCGATACCAACTCGCACTTGGCCAGTTTTTTTATAATATTATCTACCGTTGGGCCAGCGTATTTGAGATGTGTATCGTATCCATGTCAAAGTACAGCTTTCTTGTTGTACTCGTAACGGTTACTGAGCTATGCCGTGGCATACACAAGTCCGTCTCCGTGGAGAGACGAACGGACGGACGGATGGACGGACGGATGGACATGGCGAAACTATATGGGTTCCTTATTTACTATGGAACCCTTACAGTTTCGACATGTAAGATGTACATGTTTCTGAATTCCGTAGTTGCCGTCCGTCACATAACGCGAACTTAAAAGGGCTTCTTGTTAGAAATTTTACCTGCCTACAAAGCCAGAGGACCCGGGTCTAAATCTCCTAGTACCCATAGTACAACCTTTGCTTAGTTTGCGACTAGGTCGATTTGTATAAGATTATGGGACCCGGGTATGTCCTTAAACTATGACTAAGACCACCGGGGAATGGGCAGCATCATTCCTAGAGTGCGGTGGAGATACTGCGATCGCCAACCCGCATGCCAAGCGTGGCGATTATGGCATTTACCACCCATGAAATTGAGGGAGGCCTATGTCCAGCAGTGGACGTCCTAGGGCTGATATGGTGGTGGTGGTATAAGATTATCCGCCAATATATATTACTTATTTATTTATTTATTATTGTTTTTCCGGTGTCTTCGTCCGGATGAAACTCGTTTATCTCGTACATCCTTAATAACCGCCCCTATTCTACCCCCTTATAAGATGATAAAAAACTGTCTTATGTCCTTTTTCCCAGGGTTTCAAACTCTCCATACTTATCTCAATAAGTTTATCCGGTTAAACGTGAAGAGGTAACAGACAGATACTACTTTTGCTTTTATAATATTAGTATGGATGGAGTTTTTAAATAAAAACAGTGACTCCGTTTTTTACTTTGATTCCGCGCGCCAATTAAAAACAAATTGCACGCACGTTGCGCCTAGTTTAGGTCGTCCGCAACGTAAACATTTGTTTTTTATAGTTTATACTAAGGAATAATAATTTTTGAGGATATTTTAGTTTGTTTATCCTTAATTGGCATGGTTAAAAAACTTGACTAACATGAATTAGCACTATAAAGCTTAGTATTTCGCAAAATACTAAAGCAAATCAAAACACTATATTCAAAAAAGCACATAATATTTGAACGAATTATTTAACTAATAAAGTAATAATTTCCATGTTCTGTCATTTTGATTGAGGTGTGTGTCTCCTAGGAGTATTATGCATGACTCATTCTGCTAACGTCAGCTGCCACTTAGGTTAGTTTTTTTTTCAGACATCAAAATTTTTGTAATTCCATATAGGTAGGTCAGAATGACATAAGTTTTCTAAATACTGTCTAATTAATGATTAATGTCAAGAAATAAAAGAGTCAAATATTATAAAATTATAATTGACAAAGTATAAAAATGTCGAGATGTAGAAAAGACAAACTGACAATGGTCTGAAAGTAAAAATGTCCAGATTTGTACTTCTAAAAAAGTCTTACTATAAGTGATCTACACCACCCTCAGGTCCAGATAGGTTAGGTTCGTTAGGTATCTTCAAATGTCCGAAGGGCAAACTAGGCAGGAATAGGAGGTCAATTTTAGGACAGAGTGAGATTAGTCATTTCGATACTTTCAGTTTGCTGTTAATATTAGAATCCAGTCCAGTCAGCCTGCTGTCATTATTGGAGTCCAGTTAGGTCAGCATGCTGTCAATTCTGGTTTCCGGGTTAGTTTTTTCAGTTGACAGTGTAATCCAATTAGGTCCTAGATGACCTAAGTAGAACAAATTGTTATCTGACCTGACAGCAGAGGCCTGAGGCCTGAGCTGAAGTGGCAGCCTGACGTAAGCGGAATAAGTCTTGTGCATTGCGTCGTGTGCACAGTCTTCTAAGAAAAGCAGACTCGCAATAAGCCAGATAATTTTCATATAGTTGTCTTGTTAAATCCTTATGGTGCACCAAAATGCGATAGATAGTACGATCATTTTCGGCTGTTAACGAATTGTCTCCATTTAAAAGCACACCAGCCCGGCTAGTATGATAGCTTATACCGTCACGTTTTATGTGACGTTTCAATATATTTTGGCCATATAACGTGACGGTATAAGCTATCATACTAGCCGGGCAGGATGTTAGAACCCATATAAAATTAACACATCACAACTTCAGTTCAGTACAATTTTTAGATATGAAGACGGAGACACTGACAGATGAAGACCTGTCAGATGTCACTTGTCTGTCTGTCTCAAACTTACTGATTTGTGAATTAGTGAGAATAGATCAAATGTATAGAAATCGTTCCACTTAAATGAGCGGATCTGCTTTATTTTGATATCTGTGGTCGTGCGGCTTAATAATTTTCTCGTAGCTTTTTTTAACTTACCTACTGGTTTGACAATTAATTTAGTCGAACTCGAATGTAAACCATTTTCCATTTTAAAACCCGGATAAAAATAACTGTAGTCAAAAGTTGTATAATTTCGTTCATGATCATATTATTGCCACAAACTATATATAACAGCACAACTGAAATACAGATAACGTAGGTATAATTTC
Organism: Notocelia uddmanniana; assembly: GCA_905163555.1. Taxonomy (NCBI): domain Eukaryota; kingdom Metazoa; phylum Arthropoda; class Insecta; order Lepidoptera; family Tortricidae; genus Notocelia; species Notocelia uddmanniana. The sequence goes on from LR991057.1 coordinate 7,371,315, forward strand.
TTAAAAAATATTATTATCTGCAACTGGAACATATATCTTTGATATTCCGATAAAGAACGAAAGTACATTAACTGCATGCAAAAATATGCATGGATACATTAACTTTTTACTAATACATCAATCATTCATCAATCTTTAGCGAAATAGCAAAAAAAAATTCTTCTCACGGATTTCCGCAAAGTAACGCCTAATTCTATCAATGTCTGTGTCGCGAAATATACAATTCGTATCTGATTTTTGACGATATTCATTTTCCATTTTAATATCAAGAAAAGAAAGAACTGGTCATAACTTTCCATAATCCTTTTATGCCATCGCAGATAACCATGTTACACTGAAATGTACGGTTTCATTGCGCATTCTCGTTACGGTCGTAAAGGCAATATGAGTGTAACGACGTGTATTACCCGAAGTCAACCTTACCCTAACTACGGAGGCCCTAGTTATAGTGGGGACTATAACAATGCAAAATGCTATTAAATGTGGAAGTCAAATGCAAGATCAATAAACATGCAGTTTGATTCCTTTGTTGGCGGCTATGGTGTGCTTTGATTCTTTTTAGAGTTCCGTACCCAAAGGGTAAAAATGGGACCCTATTACTAAGACTTCGCTGTCTGTCCTTCCGTTTGTCCGTCCGTCTGTCTGTCGCCAGGCTGTATCTCAAGAACCGCGATAGAACAAGACTGTTGCCGCTATAACAACAAATATTAAAAACCGGCCAAGTGCTAGTCAGACTCTTTGCCTTTTTATAGATAATGGTACAGAACCCTTCGTGCGCGAGTCCGACTCGCACTTGGCCAGTTTTTTATTTTATTTTGTGTTGCTCTGATTGTAGTCGCATTAAACAAAATTTTGATTCTCTCTCTAAAACTAGTTTGAATGGCAACGTGCATAAGAATAGCAATCTAGCCTATTCTACATTTGCTGGTCCATTTTGCGACTAAACGTTTCATTCCAATCCCACTTGATTATCAGTGCATCGCGCTCACTCACACGTGACAACTGCCTAATGCAACAGGGAGCGCAAATCTAGACCATTCCATTACGTCCTTTACTTTCATAGAGGAAGAGAAGTGACTACGGATTTTTTTCCTCTATAGCTGAATTTAAATAAGTCAAATAACTCAAATTTGAATAAGTCAAATTTTTACACACCATCTCGTTGGTAGTGGTATTATTATTTGATATAAAGCCTGGATTGGATAGTTTACTTTCAATATGTCAAAGCGTGTTGTTCCATAATTGGTCACCAAGGGTCAAGTTATGTCGGTATAAACGTATTGTCATGGGCACCCACTTCCACGCACATAAAACCACAGAATAGTATAAAACCAAGCCTGTCAGAAAGAGTGCGCGCTTACAAATGTGTCGAAAATGAAAAAAGATTATTTATGTTATTCACTTTTTTGCAACGTACATACGTACGTACGTATAGGTTGCGGCCTGTAATAGGAGCAAAAAATTAAACGGTACACTATTTGAGCTCGCCAACAATTATTCCCAAGTGGCTTCAATTGATTTCTTTTTTGTAAAAAAATAATATGCAAATAAAGTGTACGTGTATTTTTTTACTCTACTGGCGTGATATGAATAACACTTTAAAAAAAAAAAACTAAAAATGCAACAAGTATTTAACTAACTGACTTCATGCTAAGTAACGTCATAACTTGATATGCTACCTCAAAATCAACATTGACTGCCGCGCTATAATATCGTGGTGTCAATATCCATTACTTGGAGGTAGGGTTTCTTCTCGAGTTGTCTCGAACTCGAGACGGGGAAAACTCGAGGGGGGGGGGGTTCCTACCTATTGAATAGACTCCGAAACTACTGAACAAATTTAAAAAAATTCTTTCACTATTGGAAAACAACACTAGCCCCGGGTGACATCGGCTATAATATATATAAAAAAAAAAATAGGGATGCTTACTAAAATGTGTGTGTATTATAATTATAAATTTTGAAATTTTTGTTAAAACCCGTGCGAAGCCGGGGCGGGGCACTTGTGTAATATATTTATGGCCTAAATTAAAATATAGCTAGTACTTTACCTTTGTAGAAGTTATTTCACGTTTACAATAACGGCGGTGTCTTTAATTAATTGAGTTGTTTATTACAACTATAATAAGAATAGGAATCATCTCGGTCCGTTAATGCATAAAACGGATTCGAAACGACTATTTTTGTTCGAAAATTTACCAAATTATGTTATAAATAGCGTTAAAAAGTGTATACTTCTCTAACTCTACTATAGATGGTTCCTCAAAAAACTTAGTAAACGGTACTTAAAAAAAATAATAATAATAAAACTACATTGTGCCCCGGCGTTGCCCGTTTTATGGCCAATGCGTTAGGACTCACTTGTTCGCTTTAGTTTACGAGCTCTATTATGGCTGGTATCGTTTCTTAACAGACACTAAAATACGGATTGTACTGTACAATGTCCGTTTAGATGAAAAAAAAACAGATGGGACACTATTGTTTTACATTATAGTACCGTTGAAGTCTACTGTCCAATTGGGTAGGTCCAACTGCGAGAAAGAAATTCATCGTTGAATCCGACTCGACAGCGTTCGGGAGTTCAACGTTCAGCTACGGCATATCATTTCGTCCAATATTCCTTAGTGTCTCAAGACGGCGTCTTTGACCAATGTGTGTTACCAGTGATGACATATGGCACTGAAACGTGGTCGCTTATTATGGGCCTCATAAGAAGGTTCAATGTCACCTAAAGAGTAATGAAGAGGGCTATGCTGCGTTTTCTTTCTTTTTCTCTGTTTCTCTGCGTGATTGCATCAGGAATTAGGTCATCCGTAGCAGAACCAAAGTAACCGATATAGCCCTCCGAATCGCTAAACTTAAGAACCCCTCACGCGGTGGACTGATAACCTGGTAAGGGTCGCGGGTGTCCGCTGGATGCGGGTGGCGTAGGACCGGTCATTGTGTAAGTCTTTGGGAGAGGCCCACGTCCAGCAGTGGCCGTCTTTCGGCTGACATGATGACAATGACAGTTGAAGTCTCAACATTTTGTATAAAAGTTTGGAGAGATAGCACACAACGGAATATCTCATTCATATTTGGAATAGCCCTATTGAGGAAGTACCGTAAAACGGGGTGAGTAGGTTGCGCGGAGAGAGGTGGGTTATGAATGGGGAGAGAAGGTTTGAGAGGGGGGTGAGAAGGGATTTTCAGGCTACTGCTACAGAAATAATGTATTCCAATTTAAAATGGAGCTATAGTAATACGCATAATAAAAAAAAATTATCCAAGAATTCCAAAATCACCTTAGTATGAAAACTCCTTTCACCCCAAATACAAAGCACTACGGGGTGACGTGGCTTTTCCTCTTTATCGTCAAAGTTATGAAATATTACTACCCAAAATAAAATACAAACGTCCGGATTACTTATTATATAATAAGTAATCCGGACGTCTTACTTATTATATACACCATTCAGTTTTCATATGTAAAAATAAAATATTATCGAGGTTTGAATTTCAGTTTTGACCCTACTCACCCCATTTTACGGTACCTCCACCTTATAGAAGATCGTAGCTATAGTAACACAACTACTTACTCTATATGTATGTGGTGTTGTATTTCTGGTGGTTAGGTCACCAGAGCTCCCGATAATGTGCTGTGTCAAATCACACTTGGAGGAAATAAATAAACAGTAAAGCCAAAAATTATACATAAATAATGGCGCCATTCAAACCGCAACATGCATTTTGCAGCCGTCGTGAGATGCACGGAGAAGACAGTAAGAAAAAATCATATATAATATTTACTTTTCATTGAAATAAAATAGTTTATTTTTTAAATTTTGAAGTTGGAAATGTGCTGCGGGATACCTTTTTTGTATGTATGTTTATACTATGTATAATAATATTCAAAATATATGTATGTGTGTCTTTAGTTATAAGTAAGTAAAATGATAAAAATCTGTCTAACTTTTGACCGCACTAATAGCTCAAAGTGGTTACGAGTTAAAATATTGAACAGTTGCCAGTTATTATATTCTAGTAACTAGCCAAATTGATACAGTAACATAAGTTAGACAGGCCAGTTAGGATAGTTCGACGTTAGAACTTCGGTCAGTTCAAGGTTTTATAATTGACAACTGGATACCTAAATTGTTGGCACTTGTTAGTTCCTATTACAGTTTACTTTACAGTTATTTACTCAGATTTATTTTGAACTAGCTTTTGACCGCGACTTCGTCCGCGTATAATTCATTCTCGCTTTAGAATGATTTGTTTTCCCATACAATTTTTCTCAAGCTCAGGTGGACACCAGGAACTTAGGGGTGACATGTTGGAGAAGGAAAGCCACAAATAGATCGGACGGGAGATATTTGCTTGACCAGGCTAGCCTAGGGCCCACCCGCGGCTATAACGCCTCAGATGATGATGATGATACCATCTTTCACCCTTCTTTACACCCCCTTAAGGAATGATTACAGTCAATGTGACATTACCTATAAATCCTATTGTGAAAACGAATGATTAAGTGCTTATTTCGGAATATCAAATGTACCGATTCTAGACGAATGAATCTCGTCAAAAACATTACATGTACAATTGTACAGTACATTGTACAATGGTAAAAGTCTCGCCACGCAGTTCTGCCGTAAAACGTTATTCCAACAGAGCGAGTTCTTCATGTAAGTATGATTATCGAAGGCCGGCAGCAGAGCGGCAAGGCATGCGAGAATAATCACACAGAGCGGGCTTTTCATTTAAGACTGAGGGCCGAAGGCCTGAAGCAGAGAGGCGAGACACGCGAGGCTGAAGGCGGAGCCTCCCAACAAAGTAGATTCTTCATGTAAGGTTGATGATTGAAAAGCCGAAGGAGAGTGGCAAGGCATGCGAGGCCGAAGGCCAAGCTATATCGTCGCCGAAGATCCAGTTGCCATATTAATGAGGGTAAATTATACTCCATTTGTTCGTTTTCACGTGATGCCTAGACATATAAACAGCAGACAAACAGACACAAATTCTTAAAACTGTTGAAACGATTTCTTTTATCGATTCTAAGTGTCATCGGGACAAAAAGTACACTTATACGTGGATCCAGATTATATACTATTAGCATACAAAGCATTTTAATCTGTTCAGCCGTTTTTGCGTGATTCAGTGACAAACATCCAAACATCTAAACTTTCGCATTTATAATATTAAGTAGTGGGATTATGGTATAAAGTGAGTGCACATGAAGTGAACGGCAAAAGTAACATTGTAATTGCATATTTTTATATAGGATTACAAAGTTATATATTTAGTTTTTGAACGGGAACTGAAATTTGGGTTTAGAGTCACAGTTACTTAACGGAATAAATCATAATAGTGTTCAAAATTTGAAGAGACCGTGGTGGCTGGCGCGCTCACTGGGCAGTGCCGCGGCGCAGCGCTTGCGTTTACTTTTTTTCAGTGTATATCTTAAGATTTCACAAATTTTGAATGAGGATGTTTTTCCTTTGTCGTCAAGTATATGCTTACCAATTTTCATACCTGTAACTCATGGATTATAGGAGTTCCCATACAAAATTCAACCCCTCTTTTTACCCCCTTTTAACCCAAATTTGCACAATTTTTATAGCCTAAAACCTGACCGGGTATTTACTCGACAGATTAATAAAGTTTTCATCAAAATCCGTTCAGCCGTTTTCACGTGATGCGCGTTCATATAAACAGACAAACAGACAAAAATCTAAAAACTGTTGGAACGTGTTCTGTTATCGATTGTAAGTATCCCCAGCCAACTCTTTTTCAAATATCTTCCATGTATAGACTTTCGACCCTCTTCAGATTTATTATATGTATACAGAATGATTCAGAAGACGTGAGCAGGACCAACACTACATACATAGTAAATGGCAATGAATCGTTCACCATTGTATTTAAGTGAAACACCCTTACCTTTTTCCTGTTTTTTTTTTTTAATTTTTGTTAAGTTAAAGTTTATTTCTTTACAATCATGGTCACCCTACAACAACTGGTTTATAAAGATTAAACCTCTAACTGTTATGACAGCACTTTAATTAAAGAAAGTAAATTGTCACATTGAGTGAGATACGATATTTCAAAAGTAATCTGACACTGAGCACGACGCCATCGGACTGTTCTGTCACAAGGTCACAGAGCACGACGCCATCGGAGTGTTCTGTGACCTTTCCAAGGCTTTTGATTGTGTAGATCATGGTACTTTAATTTGTAAACTTAAGTTTTATGGCATCAGAGGGCACGCATTAGATCTCATGAAGTCATACTTAACACAGAGAAATCAAAAGGTAGCGATAAATAAAGCCATTTCGTCAGAGACAGTGGTAGAGATGGGAGTACCTCAGGGGTCTATTCTAGGTCCGTTCCTGTTCCTTGTTTATGTAAATGATCTGCCATATATGGTAAGCCGAAGATCAGGCATTGTAATGTTCGCAGACGACACCTCATTACTGTTCAAGGTAAATAGGAGAGATACTGAACTCATTGAACCAAATAATACCCTCTCCATGATATCTGACTGGTTTGCTGCCAATAACTTAGTATTGAACCCGAAAAAAACGAAATGTATTAAATTCTCTCTTGCGAACTCATCAAACAGAAACTTATATACAAATATTAGACTTAATGGTCAAACATTAGAATTTGTTACTTCTACTGTATTCTTAGGTATTACATTGGACTCAAAATTGCAGTGGGGTTCCCATATAACAGCGATAGGAAGTAGGTTGAGCTCTGCTGCATTTGCAGTCAGGAGAATAAGGCAGCTTACCAATGTGGCAACGGCACGGTTAGTTTACTTTGCTTATTTTAATAGTATAATTACTTATGGTCTTATCTTATGGGGATCAGCTGCAGATATTGAAACTGTTTTTATTTTGCAAAAAAGGGCTATCCGAGCAATTTATAACTTGGGGTCACGTGAGTCATTAGGAGAATTTTTCAAAGAAATAGATATTCTAACCCTGCCGTCCCTATATATATTTGAAATAATAATGTATGTTAGGAAGAATTTGGGCAATTTTCCAACGAACGCTGATAAACCAATAGCCACGAGAAATACTGGGAAACTGAAAGTAACCTTCTATAGACTAGTAAAGGCGAAAAAGTCGTTCTTGGGAAATTGTATCAAATTCTACAATAAAATTCCTAAACACATTACTGAACTTAGTAATTCTAAATTCAAATCTGTAGTAAAACAAACACTTATTTCAAAAGCATATTATAAGATAAACGATTACATCATGGATAGGGATGTTTGGCAGTGATAGCGTCCTGCACGGGTAATCTATCGCGAAAATATGTTTTCTACTGTAGCATTGTTATTTCAGTTATTTTGTAGTAGCTGACACTGTAATTTATATTTAACTATACAATGTATATTGTTTTGAAAAAATGACACCTCGCCGAGTTTCTTACGCCGGTTCTTCTCGTGGCAGAGGTTTATTTTTCCGAACCGGTGGTAGTTTATTGACGTTCATAGGTGCATGTAATATGCCTAATTTGAAGAATAAACTACTTTTACTTTTACTTTTACTTTTTACTGATGACATTCAATTTGAAATATATCACTTGACTGAAGTATTCTGATCGTAGAGTGACCATGAATTTCGTAAATAATTTAAAACATATTGTTTTCAACACCAAAGATAAATTAACGTTAATTTCACTAATAGCGGTACGAAGCAGTAGCTTATGATCTACTGAATCCGTAGTGTTGAGCTTGCTCACGTCTCCCGAATCACTCTGTAGATAGCTGATTTATAATTAATAGAAGCACACATGGTTTTTTGGATTTCTGCGCATCTAGATTTACATTAACAGAATACGATTTTGGCGTAGTCGATGAAGCTTGAAGCTACAGCGGGGAAAAGTTTTCCTAAAGAAATTTTTCGCTAATAGCTCGCCTGCTGGATGGAAACATAAATTGTGATAAAAAAAAAATGTATGTACGTATCAATTATACTCTGTCTATATTTAATATTTTTGTATTAAATAATAATAAATGAGAAATGCATGTAAAATGACAATTAGCACGTAAGGTTTAGCTGTTAGTACTGACAATGGTGAATAAATAAATAAATAAATATTTCCTACGAAAAAATATAACGGCCATTAAAAACTAGTCACTATTCCGAAGAAATCCACGAAGGAAACACGTTGTAGCTTTGGAAAATTATATTACTTATTAGACCAATTTTAGGAGATACCATATACATTTAACCCAATTCTCGTCTAGTACCCATAGTACAAGCTTTGCTTAGTTTGGGACTAGGTCGATTTGTGTAAGATTGTCCCCCAATATTTTTATTTTTATATTTTAACTAGGATTTTTATCCTATTTCCGAACGAAATTTTTGCTTCAAAATTTAATAAAAACAAAATTGTAAGTCTCTTCTTGCTTAAAAAAAACATTTGTTCACCAAACAGATTTTCAACCGCAAAAAAGTCCGGGAGGTAGATTTCCGGATTTCCTGCTGTTCTGAAATTCTCGTGAAATTTTATGGGTAGGTTTGATTATTTTATATAATTTTATGCCGGGTAAGTTTCTGGAAATATTGAAATTTTAAAAAATATTTTATCGCCAGCTCCACAGCTCACAGAGCCAGCTACTTGGTTAACTTAATCGAAAAAAACCGGCCAAGTGCGTGTCGGGTCACGCACAGAGAAGGGTTCCGTACCGACACCTCCTAATCTACATTTAAAACCACTATACAATAGAGTAAATCAAAAAAGGTCGTATCTTCATAGGAAATTCATGGCACTTACGCCTTTTTGTTTAGGCAAGACAGTTTTTCAGCAATAAATCAAAAACCGTTAAACCTATCTTGTTCAAACCAAAAATCGTTGAATGGATTTATTATTGTATATCATCTTGTTTTTTTTTCTAGAATGTTAAACTTCATAGTTTGGAAATTATAGGGGAGGACACACTTTTTACGACTTTGACAGCTAATATTTCATCAACGGTTGACTTAAATGGAAAAGTTTCTTAAAAACCTCTATGTCATTTTCAAAGACATCACACGCTTATGTGCATTGAAAAAACAATTTTGACCCCCCTGTTACATGTATGGGGTGCCCCCCCAACTTAATATTTTTTCGTAATTTTACATCATATTTCTATAGCGGTTTATAGCATACACCTTCCTACCAAATTTCATAATTGTAGTGCTCATAGTCTCCGAGTAAATCGGCTGTGACATACGGATGGACGGACGGACGGACGGACGGAAGGACGGACGGACGGACAGACACGAGGAATCTATGAGGGTTCCGTTTTAGCCATTTTTTTATCGAAGTATCCAGGTGGCTAGTTATGGTCATCATCATCTCTACTTTTTCACGAGCCAATACACGTATTACTTTCATAAAAACGAAAATCGCATACATAGGCTATAAAATTGAGGAGTTCCCTCGATTTCTGCAGGATTCCGTCATCAGATCCTGACTTGATGACAATAATTAAAAAGCCCTTGCAAACAAAAAATAATTTTCTAAATCGGTCGAAGTCTCCATGCAATCGGTGAAGGTAATAAAAAAATATTTAGTCGAATTGAGAACCTCCTTTCTATTTTGAATTCGGTTAATAAACACCAAAGTATCCATACTTTCTCGCTCGCCCCTCGTTGAGCTATTTTATTGATTATCTGTTCAAACATCGACTTTAGAGTGTAAGCAAGAAGGTTCAAACTGTAATGTTGGTTACAAGTTGCCGTTAATTTCAAAATTTCACATCGTACTCGTATTTCCCACAAAAAACGACTATCAAGTCAAAGTGAACGTTTAGTTAGAAATGCTTTGCAAGGCTCGGAAGTTGTTTACCGTAACTTTAAGTGAATTGTGCAGTCTGTTTGCTTCGAACATTTGTTACTCTTAGCATTCAGGGATTCAGGTATTAAACCAGTATTTCCGGAATTACAGAGTTATTCCGACTTGGTAGAAACTGTTAGTTTACTTTGTAATTGAATGTTGGGGCTCTTTGTGAAATCTGACCAAATTCCATTTAATTAAATCCAAGAAAATTGACCCTCCGTGAAACATACCTACTTTGATTCTCAGTTTTGTTTTAATCGACGCTAATTAGAATTCGAGTTTAAATAATTTGATTCTATTGTATCGCCTGACTTGACCTGGTAAACTCTTTGGGGGAGGCCTACATCGAGTAGTGGACGTCGTTCCGCTGATGAAGATGATGATTTTATTGCCTATAAGTATTTGCGTATCATATCATGCTTCGATAAAAGGATAGGTTCGATAATTACCTGAAACTTTTTTGGGATTCAGTTTGTGGAAACATTTAAAAATGGCGGAGTCATGGGGGTTGAAGACATATTAAACGCCACTGATGAGGTCTACAGCTCACGGAAGATGCTTCCTGAGAATCCTGCAGTAACCTTGTATCCAGAAAAAACAGTTTTCAATTCGGAGAATCAAGTTACGACTCATAATAGTTGTTGCATTTTTAGTTTTAATAAATTATATATTTGGGATGAATAAAATTTTACTCGTTAGTTTGTATTGTTTTTAATATCTATACTAATATTATAAAGCTCGTGCCCAGTGGCACCCGCGTACTGCGTGCAGTATGCGAGGTTAAGCAATGTCGGGCGAGGTCAGTCCTTGGATGGGTGACCGCTTTGAGTGGTTACTAACTGAGCGCTCCCGTGCTTTGGAAGGCACGTTAAGCCGTTGATCCCGGTTGCTGTCTTTGATAGCAGTCGTTAAGCCAAGTTAGAGGCCCCCGGGCGGCTTGAGAACTTCTAACAGTCAAGTTGGCCACTCACTTTTTTTTTTTTAAATTTTTTTTAATGAAGGTACATCACATTATCATTTTTAAATTTACTCGCCAAACTGACGAAACAGTTTGTTGGCGAGACCGCGCTCATTTCTACAGATCTATCGTGCACCTAAGTTACTTAAAATATATAATAACAGTATAAATTACTACTCGAAATTTTGACAATTAAGGTAGTCTTTCCAAAAATATCTTTTTTAGCTTGACAAGCCTATTCCCAATAAGGTCGGTTTCCCCCTCGGGTTGGAAGGTCAGATGGCAGTCGCTTCCGTAAAAACTAGTGCCTACGCCAATTCTTGGGATTAGGTAGCGGACCCCAGGCATTCTTCAGGATGCAACTGTACTGGGAATAACGCTAGGAGGATGATGATGACTAATATTATAAAGCTGAAGAGTTCGTTTGTTTGTTTGTTTGAACGCGCTAATCACAGGAGCTGCTGGTTCGAATTGAAAAATTCTTTTTCTCAAACATGCGCCTAAATGTATGCATTAATGTCACGAAAAGAGGACATGAAGTTACCTGTTTATGGCTCCCTACATTACTTCTTGGCCGGCGGCCAAGAAGTAATGTATGGAGAATGTATGAAACTAACATTATTGTCCGCTGTTCTAACTTTTTAAATTTGCTTACTAAAATCAACTGATAAAGGAAATATTACATAGAGCCAACCACCACGATTTTGTATGTGTATTTTTAATTTGTTATGTAAATTGGTATTTTTTTAGGTTTTTCCGGTTTTTTTATCGTTCATATATTTATGTATTTTGTTGTTTTTTTTTTCGAATTTTATGAGTATTTATGTATTTTTTTTAAGTTTTTTCGTGTTATTTTTTAGCGTGTTTTTTTATTTTTGATATATTTGGACTTTTTAAAAGTTTTTACGTATTTTTATGTACTTTTCGACATTTTTTTTTGTTTTTCCATGTTTTTTGGTATTTTTTTTTAGTTTTTACGTTTTTTTGGTATTTTTTAGTTCTTTCGTGTTTTTTTTAATGGTGCATGTATTTTGTAGCATTTTTCGTGTTTTTATTTAATTTCCGTTATTTGTCGTGATGCTTTGCTATTATTGGACGTTTTGTATTTTTTTTATTTTTTTTTCAATTTCAATTTCAATTTATTTAATTCAGACATAGTCCATACATTAAATTATATTAGTTAAGTACAATAGTTAAATACAATTTTTTCATTGTAGTTTTTTTATTGTTTTTTTTTTCTAACATGTTTGAGAAAAGTACTATACAATCCTCGGCCGGAACAGGGATTGCAGGACTCGTTTATCCCAAACTCATCCAGCAATCCCTTACTTCACGGCCTCTGCAGTAATGTACTATTTGTGTTGGATAGTCCATTTATCGAGGAAGGCTTTAGGCTATATAACATCACGCTGCGACCAATACGAGCGAAGACGCGGACGAAGTCGCGGGAAACAGCTAGTAATAAATAAAATAAATAAATATTGGGGGACAATCTTGCACAAATCAACCTAGTCCCAAACTAAGCAAAGCTTGTACTATGGGTACTAGACGACGATATACATACTTATTTAGATAAATACGTAGAAAACATCCAAGATCCAAGAACAAATATCCGTGCTTAATGCACAAATAATGCCCTGGGATTCGAACCCAGGCCCTCTAGCTTTGGAGGCAGTGTCACTACCAAGTAGGCTAAGCTGGCCGTCACCTAGGCTAAACAGGCCGTCATAAAAAGAAAAAATAAATAAAGAGCCTAGTTTATTTCCTATGTTTACATTATATCTATGTATTTTAAGTATATCCTATTTCATTTAATGAGACAACCATTTACTGGTGAAGGCCTCCTCCAGCTGTCGCCACAGTGCCCTGTCTGCCACCATTCTCGTCCATGTTCTGCCGGCTTCCTCAATGTCGCCCTTCCACCTCCGACGCGGCCTGCCGCGGGGGCGGCGCTCCCGCGCAGATAATAGTGGACGCTGACAACTTTACCCCATAGACACCGCTTCATAGAACTTTGTCTTGAATCTCAAGCTGCCATATTGGTGGGGCGCGCGGGGCGACACGTGTACTGTGATTGGCTAGTACAAGGTCAACGAATAATCACGTGTGCGGTGCGTGAAGCGCGCCATTTTAGGGTTAAGTGGTCTGTGCCAGTGGAGCAACCTCTTCGTCCATCTCCCGTCGGCGCACCGACCAGCTCATAGCCATTTTAATTGACATGCTAATCTTGCAGCATGCTTTTTGGTTTTTTGGCGTATTATAGCATTTCTTTGTCTGTCGCGTAATCTTAAGCTTAACATGCTCCTCTCCATGGCCCTTTGCGTTACTTGTATTTTCTGTACAACTTTCCTAGTGAGGACCCAATTTTGACACCCGTATAATTGAGTAGGCATTAGTCCAGTGATCGTAACCTTTGTAGCATTTTCGGGGCAGCGTAGTGGTGTTAACGGAATTTGGATAAATAGTTTAAATTCTTATGATTAATTAGGGTTAGTATCGTTAATATTAACCTTAATTGACCGTTTAAATTGAATTTGTCCATACCAACTGCGTTAACACCACTACGCTGCACCGAAAATGCTACTAAAGTTACGATCACTGGGCAGTCCGCAGGATTCCATCGCTTTCTTTTTAGGTAACATAGGTCTACTTTTAAAGATGTGCTTAAGTGACCAGTATTTGTTCCAACTTTTTAATATGTTTGTCTACCTCGTTAAGTGTTGTTCTTTTACATATTTAACCTTTAGTACGTAATGACACTTGAACAGTGCGAACGAATTTGAATGTTTCGTCTCTGTCAAAGAGTTCATATTTAATGGCACTGATCAGTGCTTAAGCATACGAAAGGTTAATGCTTGTATTCCGGATTGTCATAGGAACTTCTAGGCTATTTGTCATCATGCACGTTTTATCTGGGTTCATTTCCAAACCATTTTCGCGACTTTCTCTCTCGAGGGCTTCGAGTATGTTAAGGAGGTCTCAGTGCTTGTCGGCGACGATCACTATGTCATCCGCAAAGCGAAGATGATTTATGTATTCCCCGTTTACGTTTATTCCTTGTTCATCGAGATCTAGACGCCGGAATATGTTTTCTAGCAGGCCTGTACATAGATTGGGTGAAATTGGGTCGCCTTGACGGACACCTCTTTTGATTTTAAAACCTTTTCCAGCTTTTTCCAGTTTTACTCTACTTTTACCTTCACTGTATATTTCACTGTAAAATTTGTATACAGATGATAGGCACGCCTTGATCTTTTAATGCTATCCATAGTGCGTGATGATATATAGAGTCTAAAGCTTTTTATAGTCGATAAAGGCTATCTAGAGTATTTTATTATACTCCATATACCTTTCTATAACTTGGGTGAGAGTGAAAATGTGGTCCATGGTGGAGAAACCTGGTCTAAAACCGGCCTGTTCTCTAGGTTGCTGTTTATATTTTTAATATAGTGAGTTATTAAATATCACTCTAGTCAAATAAAAAAGTACACGTAGGTAAGCTATATTTGCATAGGAAAATAAAAATATAAACTTATTTTTTTTTCAATTAAAACCACTTGGAAATAATTGCTGGAGAATAGGGCACCGTTTAATATTTTGCTCATATATGTGTCACATCCTGTATATTTGATTGTGACTGTACTTACGTGCTTTATGGATTCAAAATGTGACGATGACTCATGCTTTTAATACAAAATCATAAAAGTATGTTTTAAAAGTTCTTGATCTAGATTCGAAATACGTGATACTTCTGAATCAGGATCATATCGTTGCATTTCAATATAAGAAACACGAGACGTAAGCGCCAGTTCACTGCTCTTCAATCACGTCGTTTAGTCCTGCACACGTTTAATTTACAATCAGTCAGAACTTCCTTCACCACTCATCGCCAGTGTATCTTGGCCTTCAAGTTTGTCACAATCATGCGTGGACGAATGTACGACTTAAACTGGATTTTTTGAGTGTTGATGAATACTATTTCAGTAATTAAAAAGTTGAAAACCGGCCAATCTGCAGCTTTCTCTCAGTCTCAATCGTAGAGGCGATGGAGAAGGCACAGATGCATATACATGTGTTTATCTGCGGTTCTGCTCGTGTAATGTTAAACTTAATGGTCAAGTGCTAGTCTGTATCGCGGACCGAGGGTTCCGTACAAAAGAAGAAGAATAAGAGGAAGAATTAGAAGGAAAAAACCTAGATAAAATTGATGTTAATATACTATTTTTCGGGCTTTTGCGGGGCAGGAGTTACGATATCGATATACGGAAGTATGAATAGTTCTTAATATATTGCGTTGAGATAGACGGACCTTCAAAACCAGTTGGAGTTGAACTTCCATCAAGAGGCTATCGTACATTGGGTCAGGCACGGTTGTAAATTAGGTAATTTTGTCGTTGATTAAATAAATTCGTACTTAACATTAAATTTATTTATACCATGATAGCGGCAAATAAACATACAGCCTTACTGTTAAACAGACACCGAAACTTATAAATGTTTGCACTCCTAATCATTAAGGCGTTGCCGACAGGCCGGCTGATGGTGATGACATTCCGCTTTTTCAAATGTGTTTAGTATAAAAAAAACGGTCAAGTGTGAGCTCGATTCGCGCACCGAGGGTTCCGTGCAACGATCGTGTACCCGTCCCACCCCTTTAATTCAGAAAAAATCTTGTAGAAATTGATCGCCATGATACAGCGCCATCTATCGGCGCATTTTGTTACTAATTTGCGCGGCTGAATAACGTAGCATGCAATATGCATGTTGGTTTTTCAAGGATTATTCTTTATCACGTGAACCGATTTCAATATTTTTATTTCATTTCAAAGTAAGTATTTTCAGCATAATCTCATTTGATAAAAAAATAAACTGTTTCAGTATGTGCAATTCAAGTCCTTTCATATGAAACTCCACTTGACATAGCACTACACCTTGTAATCTGTTACTTCAACCATTTGACACATCACAACACCCATAGAACGTAAACACGCAAGACTTATCGGCATTATAAATAAAATCACGTTATTAGGGTTTTTCAAGTAAATAAAAATAATATTTTGCCTTTCTTAAACATAATTTAAGTTATTTTAATTTTTTTTAGTTCATTGTTGTTGAATATTTTACGATAATAATTCACCACCCAAATAGTTACGTGTTATGTCGTTTTCTTTTTAAAACTAGTGTTGTGACCAAGTCGGTCGTTTCGATTCAGAAGATATTTCCGTAAATTGATAGAAATCGATTAGGTACGCATACATTTATAACCAAAAAAATCTATTGACGCTGTAAACCTAAATATTAGTAAAACTCCGTAAAGTCAGAAAAATGCGCAATTTTATTGATTGATATAAATGACAGAGAAAAACTATGGGGATAGTAAAAACATTTCAAAAATCGGCTGTAAAATCGATTCAATCAACCATTCGTTAATAATCGCTTCATTTAACAAACGATACGTCTTAGCCTCGTCACTACAAACGTCAATTCATAAATGGCAAATGGTTGAAGTAACAGATTACAATTTGGATTTTTGACCCCCTTGTATCGGTAATTTTTCAAAGAAAATAAAACAATATATTTAAAAAGTCATGTTCAATGCATTTGGGTTAAATAATATCAAAATTATTATCTGATTATTTTTTTATTTCAGAAAAGGATAAATACAATAAAGTTTGTGCAAAGAAGAAGAGTATAAGTTTTCTCCTTATCACAAACCAATTTGTCCTATAGATTTCGGTTTTCGGCTCTTCACGGTTTCCCACCACGCAGTTACCTTTTCTCCTGCGCTTCCACGCTGCGCCTACCGAAACGTCCCCACTCGAGAACCTTTCCACCCCAATGGCCATCAGTTCAACGTGCAATGTGCCCCGCTCACTGCCACTTAACTTAAGGTTAGCAATTAGGAGGGATATATCGGTTACTTTGATTCTACCGCGGATGACCTCATTTCTGATGCGATCACTCAGACACTCCCTGGAGAAGGCTATGCAGAGATGCTTCTTCATAAATGCACTGACAGGCGAAACCCACTAGCAAAACTAAAACTCAGCTGAAGAAACTGTAGCTGAAGTTACCTTTAAGAAAGTCACACGTCAACAAGATCCCAACTAGGTTGGTACTCACAACGTTGACATACAATTCTCCTCATAAAATCCAGTATAAATCGGAACTCTGAATACGAATAGCTGTTAGGATCTACGGATGTGAACTTGGAAATTTTGAATCGAATCGAGGTGTCGAACTGTAACAAGGTTAGTCGACATGTTGGTCCATACCAGAAACTGAGCAATAACTTGATTATATGCTAGCGGTATGGCTGCGAGGAATACTGAAATTTGAACGTCAGAAGTACGAGTGTCTATACAGTCCGAATTTTACCTTACCGATTCGTTATAACATTTGCCGCTCACGATCAGCAAATCACAGTCCGCGGCAATCAATGTCCATGCTTCTGCTTTTTGTTAGGAGGCACTGAAAATTAGGTATATTTAAAAATAAAAACCTAAGTCAAAAAATCAAAATCAATCAAAATCAAAATCAAATATTTATTCTGCAAATAGGCCACAAGGGCACTTTTACATGTCAAAGCATGAATTTATACAATTAAAAAAAAACTGAGAATCTTACTTAATAATAATGATTAAAAAAATATACTGATTAACAATTAAATGAAAATAAATTTACAAATATTAAGGACGTATTGAATACGATCTGTCCGAATAAACGAAATGGTCCGAATAAAAATATGGTCTCTGAGCGTCCAAATACGATTAATAACAATTATTTCAAAGTCCTTAGAGATGTAAATGATCTCAAAGCACTAAAATTAAAATAAGTAAACTTAATATTGTTAGAGATGTATAAGGTCTCTAAGCGTCAATAACAATAAAACTAATCCGGAACAGGATTATGTCTCTCGTCACTCTACATACAATAAAATAACACTAGTATTAAGGTATTTACTTTGCCCTTGCAAGCATGAACAGACCGGACTCCACAAACAGCACCCGATCACGAGTATGACGCGTATCTCAGTCATCGCCTCCCTCGACCATCTGTTAGGGAAGGTGGCGACCCGATCAACGACGCCACCGTAAGCAAAGCCCTTTAAGCGAGCATGACATATTCAGGCTGCCGGACATTAATAATATCAAATATTAAAATGACTCTTCGGCGAGAAACAGCATCATGTTTCATAAAATGCAACGACAGAGCTATTTATACAAGGAAATATGCTAAGTGAAGCATATGTATATTAAAACTAACAGGATTTAACTATCACTGACTTAAAAGCATTTTTGTCATTTAAGAAATCGTTGACAGTATAATAGGCCTGGCTTAAGTGCTTCGAAAACAAATTCTACATGTTTGTTAGACGATAGGAACTCTTGGCGTAAACACTACTGTAAGGCCCCGGTTTCCTATTTTATGCTATATGTGACGTCTGGCTTCAGCGGCACAATGCTTAGGTACTATAGATATGTACTATGGTGGTCTCTTTCAAACGTCAGCATCGGGTCTTGCGTCCATAGAAATGTTGACGCTGAAGTCAGACGCTGCATATAGCATAAAATAGGAGACCAGGACCTTATCCTTATAATCTGTTACTTCAATCATTTGAAATTTATGAATTGATGTTTGTAGTGATGAGGCTAAGACGTATCGTTTGTCAAATGAAGCGATTATTAACGAATGGATTGATTGAATCGATTTTACAGCCGATTTTTGAATTTTTTTATGATGCCTTTAGATAATTTATATCAGTCTCCTCAAACAAAAAGAAATACTTATTATGTAAGGCGTTCTATATACCATACAAATAAGAAACATTTCAAGAAGAAATAAGAAAGAAAGACATCTTCACTTAATCGCGTCATCGCTATGCTGATGCCGTAGCTGGTCGGTCTGTCTGTCATTTATGTCAATCAATAAATTTTGCACATTTTTTCCAATTTTACGGAGTTTTAGTAATATTAATGTGTACAGTTCAACAAAGTGGTGTTCGAACCGTTTCTTGTGAAAATTCGAACCACACATGTGTACACCGCGAAATATGTTATGTTATGTGTTTCGCACGCCGAGTGGAATAAAAACCCGTAGTGTTATTAGTGCTGAACGCAAGGCAGAAGCAAAAGTGTCGACGCCTGCGAAGGCACCAGGCTCTTCACCAGTATCGCTGGCATGTCATGCCGCAGACACGACGTTCCTGGCAGGCAGCAGCCGTATGTCAAATAAGGCGCCGTCATTGAGGGACGACGGTGTGCCGCACCCACTGTCACCGCATAATAAGGTACCGTCCACATCCACATCCATGTCAGCACGAAACAGGGGCTGGAAGCCTCGAACTAAAGGCCAAACATCGAAAGGCGTTGATTGAACTTCAGTGCGATAGAGAGTGACATCTGGTACAAACAAGTTAACTTACATCTCCATAGAAAAATTCGTACTTCGAGCTGAAAGGCCCCTGGTATCAGTAGCTCTTGTCAGTCAATAAAATTGCGCATATTTTCCAAAACGGAGTTTTACTAATATTGAGGTTTACAGCGTCAACAGATATTGTTTTTTGTTATAAATTTATCGTTATAAATATATGCGTACCTAATCGATTTCTATTAATTTACGGAAATATCTCCTTAATCGAAACGACAGACTTGGACACAACACTAGTTTTAAAAAGAAAACGACATAACACGAAACTGCTTGCTTGGGTGGTGAATTATTATTGTAAAATACCTACTCAAGAACAATGAACTAAAAAAATGTTACATAACTTAAATTATGTTTAAGAAAAACAAAATATTATTTTTATTTACTTGAATAACCCTAATACTATTACGTGATTTTATTTACAATTCCGATAAGTCTTGCGTGTTTACGTTTTATGGGTGTTGTGATGTGTCAAATGGTTGAAGTAACTGATTACAAGGTATAGGAGAATTCCCGACTTGATGGCGTGGAGGCGGTACGATACGAGCTGTTCATGTCAACTGTCATTCGAGTCAGTACAGCTTCTTTACTGCGAGTCTACTTTCAAATGAGTGTTTCGATCTTGACTAGCGCGCGATGCCGGTGATACGATACGCTTCCGCGCATGATATTACCACTGGGCAATTTGTAATACGGATAGTATACAGTCAAGTGACGATTCTTTGCTACTGAGACACCAATCTATGCTTGCTTCTAAGACTTATCTACGGCATTCGATCTCGTGTCTTAAGATATGCTCTGGGTGAAGTTGGGAGAGATTGGTGTCTCACATGAACTAATAGGTATAGTGTCACATTGGTATCAAAGCCAAACTAATGTACTTAAGTGGGCCAATGCGTGTTCGGACCCATATGTACTTGGTTGTGGTGTGAGACAAGGAGGGCTGACGTCACCACGGCTCTCTAATTTGTATGTTAATCAGCTGATAGGAAGGCTCAGCAGCATGCATGTCGGATGCAGAATAGACAATGTTAGTGTTAACAATATCAGCTACGCTGATGATATGGTGCTGCTGAGTCCGTCGATCGCGGGTATAAGAAGGCTATTGGAGGTATGCGAAACTTATGCCGTCCAACATGGATTAAAATACAACGAAAAGAAGAGCGAGTTTGTGGTCATTAAAGGAAAAAATAAGGGCCCTGCTAATGTGCCTCCTATTAGGTAGAACGGAGTTCTATTAAACCGGGTTTCCCATTTTAAATACCTAGGTCACATAGCGACCGAGGATTTAAGCGATGACATGAACATTGAGAGGGAACGCAGGGCGTTGTCGGTTCGGGGCGGTATGTTGGCACACAGATTTTCTCGATGCAGTGTAGATGTCAAATTAACGTTATTTCGTGCCTATTATCAGTGTTTTTACACTAGTGGTCTGTGGGCCAATTTTAAACGTAGATCCTTCGACTCCCTGAGGATCCAATATAATAACATTCTTAGGGCCCTGTTGAGGCTCCCGCGGTACTGTAGTGCTTCTGGCATGTTTGTGGTCGCGCACGTAGATGACTTTTACGCTATACTACGAAAAAAGTTGCATCAGTAATGCACCGTATACGCGGGAGCACCAACGGGACCCTAAGGATGATAGCTGAGCGGTTTGACTCTGTTATTCTGAGCCGGTATATTGAACTACACGTTCAAATACGTGGGGTTCCATAGACTGGTTTCGGAGTTTATGTGTTGTTAAAATGAATAACTAACATAGATCATAATATTAGGTATAAGGAATTTAACAATCTATGGACTTACATATGTCTAAAAATATATTTTTTTTTTATTCTTGCTACACATACAGTACTTAGCTCTCGACAAATCATTAAATACATCAATATTACCGATCCCGCCCACCAAATCAAGAAGTTGTCTAAATCGCCATGTTTCTGTGACTCCCGTTGGGCGCCACAGTAGATGATGCCGCAACGAAAATAAAAGATCTACCCTTCTATTTCTCGTTTGGACAGTGTGAGACAGATACAGTTACTGTTGAGTCGCGATATACATCTTGGCAGCACCTATAATTCACGACGTAATTCAATCGCATTCAGGAAACTTTTGACGTATCACGACTGCCGGATCCTGCCTTAGTGACTCAAGTTTCAAATCACAACTTATAACGAAATTCGGTGGAAATTCGTGAAACTTTGTCACTTCCTCCCCGCTCAAATGTAGCAACTTAGGTTAATGTAAATAATAGTGTCAAACTTAGAGCAGCTCTATGAGGATGACGGTTTCGACACTGAATATTCACTTGCCAAATTATAGCTATTTCCTGTGTCTTGATTACTGGAGACAAGTTTCAGGCTCATCAGATGGAGTGATATTGCAACCGCTTATACTGATTGAAAGAAAATTAAAATATAAGTTGTGACAATGAAGGCGTCAGTTTAACAGTATAGTTTTAAATATGTCTGACAAAAGTTTAAATTCATCTATAATAAGTTTTTTTTCGTTTCCACAACCTTTAACTCTCACGGAAATACCTAATGTCGTGCTGCCAAATTTTTTGTACTCCTTCGAGACATGGAACTCCAAAAGCCTCAACTGAAAAACATTCGCACACTAGACATCCCACCTCAAATACATATCTCCGAGACATCATGAATATCAAGTGGTCGCACACAAATATGCTAAGGCGCACAAATTTTAGAGGCATTGAGGTGTATCTGATGAGGCGACAGCTGCGGTATGCGAGTCACGTGTATGGCATGACATGACTCGAGAGAGTGGCGAAGCGAATTTTCTTTTCAAAACTTAGAAATATTTAGCGTAAAATTGGCAGCCAGTGAAATTGCCACCTTTGCTACAAGGCCTTTCTGAACACATATGAAAAGATGCAAGTTGTAGCCTTTTCAGCGAGAAAAGAAAGCAACACGACGACCCGAATGGCAAAGTTTCATCCAAATCAGGTTAACTCTTTTGAAACTGAGCATCGTAACGAGCTCAATAAATAGCGAGAAAAGCATCCATAATAGATAGTTATACGAATACAAACTAAATAGGTACATTTGGTTATTAAAATAACAACTAGATAGGTAGTTATATGGATTTAACCATATACATATAGAATATCCATATGATAAATAGATTCAGGACAATTCATTCTCCCGAAGAATCACCTAAATAGCATACAATCGAAAGCCACTTCTATTAACTCCATTAGATTTAGACAAGGGCATTAAATCTAGATTTAGATGGAGCTTGGGGGCCGATCGCTCCTGAGGGACCCACACTCGCTTGATAGATAGATTGCCTCCTAATGGGGCCCGTGTTTGCACTTGTATCGATACACGTAGGCACTTGAGGATTCGACTTTTAAAAATGTTTCAAGGTTATTTCGATCTTTGTTATTTGAAAGATACAAACGTACTTAACCTTTCATATACTTAAAATGCGCTGGAGGCGTGTGGTGCCATTGTGGCAGTCTTTGGGGGTGGCCTATCTCACCCATCTCAGACCAAAAGGTACAAACGGGGTTGTAAAACCTTGTTCGGCTTGTTAAATTGTGAACAACGTTTATCTTACACGTAAAATTATAAACAACTGCGGGGTAATGCAACGTTTTCGAGCGTGCGTATTGCGTGAGGTAGATTTAAATGTCATCTTCCGTAGTAAATGACAACTAGATTTACCTATCGTACGTTTGAAAAGTTACGTGATTTCCCTGCGGATGTCATAATACGTAAAAACCGGCCAAATGTCGGATCACGCTCAAATAAGGGTTCCGTACTGACACCTACTAGTCCACACTTAAAACCACTATACAATACATTGAATCGAAAAGTATCATCATAGGCAACTTAAAGCACTTACATCCTTTTGTTTGGTCAAGACAGTTTTTCAGCGATAACTCAAAAACTGTTAGACTTATTTTGTTCAAACCAAAAAGTGTTGAAAGCGTGCATGAAACAAATTTTACAAAAGGCTTTCTTTTATAGTATAGTTCTATATAATATGTATTGCTCCTATATGGGTTGATAGGCGTTGAGTGGAACATACGTGTAGTTAGTGGAAATAGAAGTAGGATTGGTTTCACACCGCTTGAAATTTCTGCGAGCTAGAGTTTTTTAGGGGGAATGGGTAATAATGTCAGCATTACGTACCATTTCAAATTACGTTACAATGTAAGTTTTGTTACATTTTTCTAAGACTGTTGTTGCGAGAAATATATTCTTAGTCGGATGCAAGATATACAATGATGAATGGCTGGCGCCAACTGCGGTGACAAAGAATAACGATCACTCAACATTTTTTGTAATTAATTACCTACGAAGTTTATCAATTACTTAATCAAACCATCAATAGCACCGGATACTTTGTATAAGAGTATTAATCAGGTTTTTTTAATTATTTTTCAAGGTACGACAGATTTCTGATGATTCCTATGTAACTATAGAAATATAAACGAATTTTGGTTCTAATTTTTCTGTCTGGTCCTATAATTATAGTTAAGAACATGAGTCCAAAAAATTAAATATAAAAAAAGTAATAGTTACTGAGGTGCTGGATTAAGTGGGTCGTTATTCAGGTTACTATTTTCTATTTTGCATACTATTCGGATAGTTCGATTTGTGTAAGATTGTTCTCCTAATATTTATTTACGTATAGTTTTATACTCGATTCTACTGTCTGTAAAAGTAATCCGAGAATCCTAGGAAACAATAACTATTATACCAAAATTAATTGGTACCAAATAAAATATATAAATGTCCGTTGGCTATATTTTCCTTGAGCTTAACGTAAGGCACATAATGTATACCCTTCAGCATACAGCCACAATTTAAAATTACTATTAATTTTTTTAAGCATAATATGTATATGTTCAGATTCTAGCCCTAACACTTAGTTTAGGCACCTATTTCTAATAATCTATGTATTTGAATGTCAATATTATATATACTCTTTTAGAACTGTCCTTGGTAACTACTAATGTATCGCCATCTGGAGAATCGACCCCCTGTCATTTTCAGTGATCAACGAAGGCGCGGTTATCAAAGACTCGGCAATTTCTCGCGCAGGCTTATTATTTTTAATGAGCTCACTAACGGTATTTCCTCTTGTTTTGTAAATGACTCTTGTTACATACGGTGCACAGTGTAAGAACTTTATTTGAGGAATATGACAATGGTTTCTTTATGTTTGTTTATATCATAAAGCGACACCGTAAGTGCTGTAAAAATATGGGTATATTTTTTGCTGCATGCAGTACGTATTTTAGCTTTAAGAAGATTTACATCGAAATGGGGTATAGTGTAATGGCATGGTCTATATTACCTTTGCTGCAGTTTTAAAAATGTAATTAAGTATTTAAAATTTTAGTTTAGCACTTGTTATTAGCAATCGGTTAAAATTATTTACTAACAACCTGTGAAGGTGAATGTTCTAAACTTCATTTTCTTTATTTACGTCATTATAAGTTATGATATTTCTGTTTGTATCGTTCTTGTCATTAATAAAATGGTAAACAAATTATACAGGAGGTTATACAAAAAGATATTTCTTTTCAACCGACAAAAGTTACTGGATTTCAATACTTAAATCAGGTATCGTTATCATACTTATGAACTAAAAATTAAGTGGAATATTACTTTGCCTTATGTTTGTTTACATACTGTATTATCACTTCCCCAATGCCCCGCGATGATTTAAGGTTGTAACACACGTAACCGTTCGGCACCGGAACGGCGCCGCCTCACCTCATCGGCTCGCCGTCAGCCAGGCGTCAACCATACGCAAGCACGGAACGGAAACGGCTCAGCAACTCCGAAGTGTCCGCGCGGCTGCGGCTAGGCGACATTGCGCTTACATCATTGGCTGGGCGACAGCGCGCTTAAAGCGAGGCGGCGGCTGGAGCTGGTGATCGATGATCATCGATGGCCGCGGGGGAACGTCATGGTGATCTGCGCGCCGTCCCCGTTCCGGCGGCGAGACGCAAACGCGGCGGCGGCCCGACGTAAGCTCGATGACTGCGAGTTGCCCGCACGCCGCTTGCGGATTTCATTAGGTACTGACTTGTGCCGAGGTGAGGCGATGCTGTTTCGATGCCGCATGTGTGAGTTGCAGTATGGAATTTCTCACAAAGAATACTGAACAGCTGGTTGAGGCGGCGCCGATCCGATGCCGAGCGCCTTGTGTCGACAATCTTTATACCCAAGAAAATTATTATACACAACAGTGGCAAGCAGCATACGGTCTATCAGATGGTAAGCAGACAACGTACCCTATAGATGCTTGTGACTTCTGAGCATTCATAAATGCACTTTTGCCAGCTGCAGCTAAAGACAATTGACAACATGTCAAATTTTTAAGTTGAATAAAATCTTGACTAATTCGTTAATTTGTTAACAAGAAACCCAAAAATATATTTTTCTCAAACATGCAATGAAATATTGATGTTACAATGTTCCCTAATAGGCTGCGAAGTATGACGTTTCAGGTGCGGCTAGGACAAGAGGTCGTTAATGGAATTTCATACAAATCTTACAGGCCTAGGCCGGCAAAGTCCTCTTTTTTAATTCCATTCCACATAAATTTGTGGCACAGGCATCATGACATTCTGCCACTATGCGAATTAAATATAAAATTTTGTTTTTTTTGTTGTTTATTTCATTGCATGTTAGAGAAAAGCACTATACATACCTCGGCGGGAAATTTGGGGTTGCCCGCCTCAGACCTATCCAGCAGTATATATGTCTTCGGCCGGCAACCCCTTTCGTCCCGGCCTCTGTAGTAATGTACTAAGGGTCTTAAATCGTTTTGAATTATAAGCAGAAGTTCCTCAAATGTTTTTCTTGACATTCTTAAATACTCAAAAAAGTGTTTTTTTTTTCACTCGTTTATACAACACAAAATAGTCAATTTCATGAATTCCAGAACTTCATAGAGGATCTTGCCAATATCAACGACAATATTTTCTCTTCTTTTTACGTAATTTCCGTTTCAACAGTAACGTTAACAGCAGTGTTTCTTCGTCGGAATCCATGACTTTTTTGATAATCAAACAAATTTCGAACAGTAAGTACGTGTATCCTATTTGGTGCCTAATTTTCAACTGATATTGTTGAGACGCGGTGGGTTGCGTGCTCTGTCCGTCGCAGTGACGCTGCGTAGGTGCCGACAAGACGATCCGACGCTCGATAGCCGCCACTGACGTCGAGGAGGCGCGGCGCTAACACGGCGCCGACGTCACTGCGACGTCGACGTTCGAGAGGCGCCGCAGCGTCTCGTCGGCGCTGTGGGAGCGCGGCGTCGACGCCGCGCGGGCGTTGATGAGGCGTCGACGTTCGGGAGACGCTAGATGTTGTCGCGTTACGTCGCCTTCCAAGTGAATTGAAAGGCGAGGTAAGCAGACTTTTTTTTTAAAGAAGTTGAGAGTAAAAAATGGTAAAAGAAAATGCTCAAGGTCGGGGTAAGCTTTTATTTGGACATTTATTGTTATTAAGGCACTCACAGATTTTAGATATATAAAAAAAGAAAAACTATGGAAGATTAAAAGGTCAAACACTGTAAATTTTAAGTAGTTAGTTCAAAAATTGCAGCAGATTGGTACGGCGACTCGAGTAGGTTGGCGCGTCGGCTTGAGTAAGTTGGCGCGTCGGCTTGAGTAAGTTGGCGCGTCGGCTTGAGTAAGTTGGCGCGTCGGCTTGAGTAAGTTGATACGACGGCTCGGGTTAGTTGGCACGACGGCTCGAGTTAGTTGGCACGACGGCTCGAGTTTGTTGGCACGACGGCTCGAGTAAGTAGGTACGACGGCTCTAGTAAGTAGGCACGGAGACTCGAGTAAGTAGGTAAGGAGACTCGAGCACGGTGGCTGGGGAAGAATGGCTCGGCGTGTCGAGAAAGATGTCACGTTGTTTTTAGTAGGAGAAAGAGGGTTTACGTCAAAGTAAGTACGTGAGCACGAGGTCTTCTTGAAGTGCAGGGCCTGGCTTGGCCCTGCACTGACCAATTGCGACTTGATTGATGAAAAGCCAACTTGATTGATGAAACTGAATTGTCCTAGGCAATGTTCGGCTTTTATACTATTTCTTGCCGTTGTTCGAGAATCCATAGTTCTAAATTTACAATTTCAAAATTTACAGGATACCAGTATACAATTTAGACGTAAAATCATTACAACCTTAGCTATAAATGAGTTTTGACAATGTCCGTTGCTATGACGGTCGATAAGTAAACATGTCAAAAGTATTAAATTCTAGGATAATTATATTTGTTTTCATATGAAAACAACAAAATAATTGAAAATATAAAGCTATATCAGACAAGGTAAGTTTCTGGCGTGTTTAGTGTGTCCCATAACATAGGCAGTGCCGGGAACATTGAAATTTTCGAAAGTAATCAAAGAAACAATATTTTCCTATCGTTACAGTGATTCAAGTGAAATGTTTAGCGAAAGAAACAAGGTAACGAACGAGAAAAAGCGCATTGCCGCAACCTGCAAGCGAGGGCGAGCAGATGCTCTTAATAACACAAGGTATGCTACAATGTGGGGGGGGGGGCTAATTTATATTTTTATAGCTATTCGTTTTCAAGATATTAACGACAATGTGAAGAAAGCCTACCATCGTCTATAAGACATCACATGACTGAATTTTTATTGTTTTCCGTTCCTTCAAGCATAGAGCCGTGCCGCCATAGAAACGACGTAGCATATTATGTTTTTCAATATTTTTTTATAAAAATTAATTAGTTATTTCCCCAAGGGTGAATGAAAAACGGCCTTAACAGTAAACGTAAAGTTAAGCAAAAGTTCATGTCAAGTATGACAATTCGGATTTTGAATGACACGCACGTCAACATTGTTTATTTGTTAATGATCTTTTATACTTTACTAGAGGTGTTGATTAACGAAAATGAATTCTTGAATAACTTTGAAATGGTACGTATTGGGATAAGTGTCTTTGAGAAGATTGCTTTATTTCATCTCAGGATTGAGCCCTCGCAATTAACGGAATTCAATAAAAACAGCCTGTATATGTATGTACTACATTTTCAGTTAGGACCATTTAGTGTTATTTAGGGTTCCGTACCTAAAGGGTAAAAACGGGACCCTATTACTAAGACTTCGCTGTCTGTCCGTCCGTCTGTCTGTCACCAGGCTGTATCCCAAGAACCGCGATAGTTAGACAGTTGAAATTGTAGCCGCTATAACAACAAATGTTTAAAACCGGCCAAGTCCGAGTCGGACTCTTTGCCTTTTTTATAGATAATGGTAGTCGCACTAGGCCAGTTTTTTTTATTTCTCATTTTATTTATTCTATTACCACTTTACCAAGTGTCTATTATTGTTATAAACGAATTTTTTTTCTAATTTTTAATTCTAATTACGTTCTCTAACACACGGACTAGACTGTAAATAATATTGAATTAATATTTAACTGCCATTATTAGGTAATACAGATAATTCCATATATGTATTACTTAAAAGCGACATATATTTACTAGCTGTTGCCCGCGACTCCGTCTGCGTCTTCGCTCCTATTGGTCGCAGCGTGATGTTATATAGCCTTCCTCGATAAATGGACTATCCAACACAAAAATATTTTTTTCAATTCGTACCAGTAGTCCCTGAAATAAGGACGTTTAAACAAACAAACAAACAAACTCTTCAGCTTTATAATATTAAGTATAGATATAGATTTCAGAATGTTATGGTAAGGAGTGAACGACGTCTTTATGGACTGAACTGTATCTATACATAATCAAAATAAATATTGTACTAAAATAAATAAAATACTGCCTTACATGTTCTCCTATTAATATTAAACATATACTATCAGAACTGGGCCTAATAAAAATACTAATTAATATAACTAACTTAAAAAAGTAGACTGGTTACAAAAAAACCCCTACCTAGACAAATTTAATTTAATGTAAAAAAATCCTGGTAAATTAGTTAACAGCGCTCAGAGTTTATTAACATAATTTTTCTTCTTATGGGTAACATCGGAAACGTGATCGGAAATTATTTTACATGATGAAGTATTCAGAAATAAACTGAATTAAGACGACATTAAAGTTTCTACTCACAACATTGACTATTATTATCGTATTTAAAATTATTAACAGGAAATATATTTCATACTTTGTCTACCTACTTCAAACGACGTTTTTTCATCACTCATACAACGTGTGTAAAAAGTTATAGAGTAACCACAGTTATATTATTCTCCAGGTAAAATTCTGAAAAAAAATTTTTTTAGTTATGTTTCGATTGAAAATACGATGTTTGTAGAGTTGGAAAAAAACTTCTAAGTACGTCTCTGATTTTACTCTGTATACCTTCTCTATGCTCCAGCACTAGTTTATATTATATAAATATTCCAAAAAAATTGTTGTTATTAGCATGTTGTGAAAATCTAGGGTTTGCAATCCCGGGACTGGTTTGTCTGCGAAATTCCGAAAATCCCGGAACTTACGGGACTTTTCATTCAAGCTAGACCTGGATCTGTAAACCCTTTGGAAATCCAATATGTTTGATAAGCACATGACGCAATTATTTTTTGCCAATACTAACATTGGTACCAGAACAAAAATTTTACTAATGATCACTGGTACCATGGAACGTATCAGAGGACGGCTTCTTAGTTCCAATCTTTTATATCACGTTCAAGACGACTGTAGAGTGTAGTGTTAAAAATATTTAAAATGTCTGACTTTAAAAAACTGCCGTTACATTTTGAACCTTCTTGCTTGGACAGTAAAGTCGCTTTTTGAAAGGACTGAAATGTTTAAGTATACTTTAATACCAAACTCAATCTGTACGCCCCTCCAGTGTGTTCACATCTGACGTAAGCATATAAGCGCAATAC
Organism: Notocelia uddmanniana; assembly: GCA_905163555.1. Classification (NCBI taxonomy): domain Eukaryota; kingdom Metazoa; phylum Arthropoda; class Insecta; order Lepidoptera; family Tortricidae; genus Notocelia; species Notocelia uddmanniana. Next base: position 7,401,381 of record LR991057.1, read on the forward strand.
CCAGAAACACATACATTAAAATGTCTATCAAGAGATAGGCGTTGATTTTGAAACTGTTTTTTCTCTACATTTAAGTATTTAAGCCCAACGCTCGACACCTTAATGCCCAATAGATAACACCTATTGATCACCTCTGTCATCATGATATAAGATTGAAAGTGCCATGTCATGAGTCAGCGCTGAGTACTGGGACATTTACCTTATATAATTATTAAGTATATCATCGTCTAGTACTCATATCACTAGTCTTATTAAGCTTATTATAGGACTAATTCAATTTGTGTAACATCACCCTACAGCCTTATTTACTATACACGTACGAGACTTATATGCAAGTTTCACTACATTGTGCGGTTTGACAGAGCGATTAAACTCATAACACTACGGTAAACCGTAATGTAATGACACTCGCGTGCAAGTCTCGTGTGTGTGTACAGAGGCCTTAAATATTTATTTATTTATGCACGTACGTTAACTACCCTTCACAGAAAATGAACCATCAGCATCATACATTCCTTTGCTCTTGTATTTTGGGTAGTATTCCTCTTTACTATAAGAACTAAACTCATGGCCACTATAAGGCTGATGTCCATAATGATCATGGTGTCCAAAGTGATGGCCATAATCGTGGTCGCCAAAGTCGTGGTCGACTTCGATGTACTCGTGGTCTCGCTTCTTTTCCTTGAGGAAGTGAATGAACCAGAGGACAAAGTGCCAGCCTTTGGAGATCAGAGCGAATAATATGAAGCCGTAGACGATTTTGAGAATGATCAGCTTCGTGACCATTGCATAGAAGAAGTGAACTGGGAACAAAGAAAAGTTGAGGTTAACATACATAACATAACATCCAATACAAAGCTATTATATGGTTACACGCAGCCAAAAAACGTAGATATATAAAATACGATAATTAACTTAAATTCAATCTTAAAGCTATTATCATGGGCATATGCAGATGAAAAAGCCCCTATGAGCCCTTACGAACCTAGTCACATCAGTATAATATAGTTCAAAGTATAGGTAGTGATACAAATTATTAAAAACGTCAGATTTGACGCGACAATGGCGGCTTCAATTAGTTCAATTAATAAAATAAAATAAACCTAAGCTTACGGGTCGGCCACGACTTTACGCGAATTGCGGCGCAGCAAGTGTTTTGTCTGTACATTGCACGGTCGAAACGCGCAACGCACTGTGGTTAGTTCGGATCACACGCAATGTATTAGGAAAACCGCTGCCGGTGCCTCCGCCGCTCGAAGTCATGGCCGGGCCGTTAGACTTCGCAGGACTCGGCTCGGCGGTACATCAGTCACGTGTGCCGCAGGATTTGCAATCCCGGAACCGGCTTGAAACCAAAATCAAATCAAATAATTGATTCTATAAAATGTCCCGGATGACCCCGGACTTTACATGTAAGTTAATATGTAGCTTATTAATTAATATCGGTTCACTTTACTCGAGCTGGTGACCTAAAACATTTATTTGCCCTTATAATATATTCTTGGTGTGGCAGCCCCAACGCTACACGTGTCACGTGTGAATGAGTATAAGTTATGCAATAGACAGAGATGCACAATTGCACATAGTAGGCACGTTTTTAATTTCTGTGCTTGTACTATTACTTATTCTGTGGTCTCTGGTTTGAATCCCGGTATGGGCATTTATTTATGGATAATTTCTATGTATTTAAGTATATATCTTTTGAATATATCGTCATCTAGTACCCATAACATCTCGATTCGATTACGATTTAGTACATTGATTTGTGTAGTCCCCTAATATTTATTTACCTTCATTCAGTCAAACTAAAAGTTCGTAGGGAAGACACACGCAGTATTAAGGAGTCAATGTCAACCTTCTGCATTCCAAATAAAAACAAAGCATTTATACTCGTATATATTTGTATGCTCAAATCTCGGCCAATTTCTGAATGTTTGTGTCATAAACGACTATGGATATTATATTGTGCAATGCATTTTACTTATGTAGGCATGTCTAGTACATGCGTCTTTGTTTCAGGTGCTATTAAAATTCGTATTTCGTTTTTACACGGTTTAAGTAGGAAATTTATCATTAGCCTTACCTAACTCACGGTTTCAAATATCCCAAAATGTAATCCAGAAAATTACTCGGCCGTTCTTGCGTGCTGTGGTGATATTTATCATAACCATGGTAAGTAATGTCCGCATGTTTGTAAGTCGGCCATACGTCTGGTGCATATTTGAATATGGCCAGGGCCCAGGCCATGACGACCATGGCCTTCATGCCTGCGATGACTAGCGCGATGCCTAGGACTATCTTGTAGAGCCCAGCTTTGGCAGCCAAGAGAAACGCTAAGTGTGCTGCAACAAAGAGTTTTGGGTTTTAAATTGGGAAAAAAGCCAAGTGAGGATAATTTTGACTTGGCCCAACAAGTTTTTTCAATGAAAATAGTAGGTCATCATCGAATAAATAACCCATTTTTTACCGACTTCAATAGAAGGAAGGAGGTACTCAGTTCGTCTGCATGTTTGCTTGTTCTTTTTTTTATGTATTTATGTTCCCCGATAACCATTGACCACGTGGGCCGATTTGATAATTCTTTTTTTGTCTCAAAGCAGGTACCCCGACATTGGTCCCATATAAATTTGGTGAAGGTCTGATGATGGGATCTAGGAGGAATCGAGGGAACTCCTCGAATTTGATAGGCACGCATATGCCGATTTCGGTATTTTCTGTAGGCAACCAAGCATTGGTTCACGGAAACCACAAATTGTGGCATAGCAAGTACAAAATTGGAGTCGGTTTTTTTTTCGCTTTCAGGATATCGCTGGGGCTGCCTAGATATTTGTATTGTAGCGCGTCAGGGATGTTCGCGGAGGCGCGGGTAGACTGCTTCTATAATACTTTACGCAAGTGAGCTATATCCCTGGTAGGTGTGCAGGGTGCGGGCTAGCTAGGTACAACAGCATTCTGGCCATGTTTGCGCATAGGTTTGATGACCTGAATTTTAGCAACTGCTGCATGGTGGTACATTTGCGCAGAAATTAACATAATGTTAATCGGAGTTAATCATAAATGAGTCCTCACACCACTATAATTTATAATTAAAAAAAAACTTATGAAAAATCATAAATTAATCCTCACACCACTATAATTTATAATTAATTTTTTTTTAATAAATGTGCGTTTTCATTTGCATTATTATTTACGTTATTTTTTAATCAAACAATGGTAAACATTTAAATATATCTGAAACGCAGTTGGCGACCGAGTGGGAGTTGTCAAACAAAGTAGATACATCCTTTTACTTTAGACCAACCTGCGTAAAAGAAGTGAACTCGGTGATTAGGTCGCTCAAAAATAATAAGTCTAGTGGAATGGATGGCTTTACAGGAAATACACTAAGAATTGTATCAGAATATATAGTGCGACCACTGACCCACATTATAAACCTCAGCTTAAAATCAGGTACGTTCCCTAAATCGCTAAAGACGGCAGTGATTATACCGATCCATAAAAAAGGGACAAAAACAAGTCTATCTAACTACCGGCCCATATCGCTTTTATCAAGTCTCTCAAAGATTTTTGAAAAAATTGTAAAGGAAAGGTTATGCTCTTATCTCGATAAAGCTAACATACTCTTTAAGCATCAGCACGGTTTTAGAAAAGGGCATAGTACTAGTGATGCAGTTGCTGAATTAACACAATTTGTAGTAGATCATACTGATAAAAAGTGTAAAGTACTCTCGGTTTTTATAGATCTGGCTAAAGCATTTGACTTGAATAACAATTTCGCATAAAATACTCGTGAATAAACTTAAAGCTTATGGAATCGAAGGAAGGATGCTGCGCTGGTTTGAAAGCTACTTGTCTGATAGGAATCAAGTTGTAAAGATTGAAAATACTGTGAGCGAAATCAAAAGTATCGACTATGGCGTGCCACAAGGCAGCGTGTTAGGACCAATATTATTTAATATTTACCTAAACGACTTCTGTTCCTTATTACAATCAGACACATGCCAATGTGTTTGCTTTGCTGATGATACAGTACTAAGTTTTGTTGGTAAATCTTGGGATGAAGTGGGCTGCAGAGCATCAAAGGGCTTAGCAGTAGCACAAAATTGGTACGACAGAAATTTGTTGAGTATAAACACCTCAAAAACTAACTACATTTGTTTCTCACTAACCAAGACAGGACGACCCAAGCAAAATATTAGCTTAAAAATTCATAATTGTCGTTCTACTCCTGACAGTGACTGTACATGCACTACAATAGATCAGGTTCACTCAACAAAATACCTAGGTATTGAAATTGATGAGAACTTAAAATGGGATCAACATTGCAAACACATTGCAAATAGAATTAGACAAACTGCGTATATATTTTTAGAACTTCGAAATATAATTGACCAGAAAACCCTTGAAGCTGTGTATTTTGCTCTAACCCAGACTATTCTATTGTATGGAATTATAGCGTGGGGTGCCTGTAGCGAAAAGAATATATCAGACATTGAATTTCCACAGAAATTGATTTTAAAAATGATTAGAAGAAAACCAAGACGTTTCTCTACTGAAGCAATTTATAGGTTAAGTAAAGTATTAGCACCAAGGCAACTATATACCTGGCAAGTAATAATATACATTGGTAGACATATAGACGATATGGCATTAAATATGAGTCCAGAAAACCTACGAAACACGAGAAGCAAATATAAGATACCGATTAGGAACAGTGCTGCAGCGAGGAAGCACTGTTCATACATTGGGCCCAGGCTTTTTGACAAATTACCAGGTGACCTACAGGACTTATTGCAATCGAGATATTTAAGTGAGAACAAGCCAAAAACTCAAAATAAACAAAATTACATCAGTTGCCTAAATAAAAAAAACTAAAGCATTTCTCCTTTACAGAATTTAAAGATTTCTATACAAAAATATTTCCCCAATAAATAGACAGATACATACCCCGCATCATATTTCTTTTCATTTTTCTATTATATATATATATTATTTTTTAATTCAACTTTTTTATTATATATTAATATATGTGTAAAGGTTAGGCTAACTACATATGTATGTATCTTAATATAGTCATACATATCATGCATGTGTGTTTCATAGTTAATAGGTACTTATACACTACTACTACTATAATTTTAATCAAATTAAACTGGTATACAAAATTGTAAAATCAAATAAAAAAGAAAAGGAAAAAGAAACCAAAATATTACCCGTGCATGTTAAATTAAGCTTTTTCCATTGATAAAGTCTATTAGTACATTATAAGAAAATTGTTTTTCCACAATCCGATCGCTCTCTATAATCGTGTCACATATTTGTAACTAGCCCTAGCACAGGCCCCGGTCTTTTTGGGCAGTTACTGCACACTGTGTCTTTAAACGCTTGTTCAAATTATAATTTAGCTATAATTAGAAATAGTGAAATGTTTGGTGTACATATTTAATGAGTTTATAAAAAAAAAACTATAATACTAGCCCATACCAATACCAAGGTAACTGGGGGTAAGAAGCCTTTTCACGGTTAAACCATTGAACACTAATAGTTTCTATTACTCTATAACCGTCTTAAAATCGTATGTTTGTAATAGATACTCTATTACATACGTGTTAAAGTAGACTATCCAATGGAATAAGATAATTAATAATGTCAAACTCAAACTTTCGGATTAATACAACGAATCACTTTGTTTATGTATAATGTATGTATGTATTTGTTTATCTATAAAAATACATTGCTTACTAAGTGCTTATATTATTAAAATGCACTTGTATAACCGTCTTAAAATCGTATATTTGTAATAGATACTCTATTACATAAGTGTTAAAGTAGACTATCGAATGGAGTAAGATAATTAATAATGTCAAACTCAAACTTTCGGATTAATACAACGAATCACTTTGTTTATGTAAAATGTATGGATGTATTTGTTTATCTATTAAAATACATTGCTTACTAAGTGCTTATATTCTTAAAATTCACTTTAAATTACTGCCTTTACCTTTGTATTTTTTCCTTGAGAATAGGTATGTTTCTATTAAGTTAATTATTTCTGCTCGTTGTAACTGATAGAAGCAAAGAACAGCTCTCTAACTAATTAGGTTATTTAAATTGTGCTAATTAGTTCTAGTTAGGAATTCTTTACTCCAGACTTTTGCTTGGACGATAGTTACAAGCAGAAATAATTGTATTCCAGTGTTTCTTCAATTAGCACACAATATTTAGAACAGTCTAGTTTTTTTCTAATACCTATCTGTGAAGCAGTACCTAAGTGTTTATCATGAATATTAAGGGTGTGCAATGAAACATATCGCTTTATTTGAAACGCTGTTCTGACAAGACGAGGAATCATTAAGGATTGATTTTCGGATACATGATTCTTGTCTCTATTTGTCTGATCAAAACATAATCATTGTTTCTAATAATTTTCTCGATAAAAAATATTAATGTAGGTTCTTTATTTCTCTTTTTTTCTAATTGCATACCTGCTACATTATTAAACGACATCATCATCATCATATCAGCCGAAAGACATCCACTGCTGGACATAGCTAAAGAGTGCCACAATGATCGGTCCTGCGCCACCCGCTTCTAGCGGACTCCCGCGTCCTTTACCAGGTCATCAGTCCACCTTGTGGCGGGCCTACCCACGCCGCGCCTTCCAGTTCGTGGTCGCCACTCGAGAACCTTTCCGCCCGAACGGCCATCGGTTCTACGAGCCTCGCTTCGATTCGGAGGGCTATATCGGTTACTTAGGTTCTACTGCGGATAACCTCATTTCTGATGCGATCGCGCAGAGAAACTCCCAGCATAGCCCTCTCCATTGCATAAACGACATAATCAAGATAAAATTATAGTATTTTACCTCATCTAAACTCTCATAAGAAGGTATAGAAATTGTTTGAATTGTTTGAAATATTCCTGTAACCTGACGATGTACGATATTACGATTAAATGAATATGAATATATATAAACAACATTTCTCCTTTCCCCTTCACCCTATTCCTAAAAGGGATAAGCTCGTCTTTGTACTTAAATGTTTTGTGACATGTATATGTATTTGCAACCTATAATTGTGTACAACTAATAGCAGTAGTTAAGCACCCGTTTACTATTATCTACAGAGAGCCTTATTTTCTTGATATTAGAGTTTATGTGTGTGAGTGTACAATAAAGTGTTTACATACATACATACATTTCAAAGGCAGGTTATTATCGAACTTTGTCCACAAAAGCCATTCACAAAGAGTGCTGCATTTTGTTTTCTCATAATCGAGTCATCCCCGTAATTATTGACGTTAATAATGTAATCACTTTTACTCGTAGGGCCCCATTTTACAAAAATTCAGCTCAATTAATTAAGATTCCAACGAAATGTGAACCGCCACCTTTCATGAAGTCGGTTGGAAACAGGTTTTCGCTTGTATATCCATTGTGAAACGTGCAACTGTTTTTGTTTTATGGTTGCACCCAAAACTTCTAATATAAAAATCTTAGCAATCGTCGTATGGATGATATTGCAAACGCAATTTTATGTGTTAGCACCATCAGTAAAAAATGAAAATGAAAAATGTTTATTTTGGTTAACAATAGGTTTTCAGATCACATAGGTTGGGATCTCCTAGTAAGTATTGAAATACCTGTGACAGGAGATCCCGCAGTATATTGAAAAAACGGAGCTTATTTATAAGTAGGGTGATTTCCCGATTTGTCGGTTCGGGGGCGGTACGACATAAGGAAACTGGCAGCTGTTAGTGTCAACTGTCATTCGAGTCCGTACCGCTCAGAGTAAGGATTTCTATAGAGATCTAATACGATTTTCACCAAGGGGGACAGAAAAGCTCTTATGTAGCTAAATTGAAAACTAGTCTTAAACGTCTCATCATCATCATCCTAGCGTTATTCCCAGTACAGTTGCATCCTGAAGGATGCTTGGGGTCCGCTACCTATTCCCAAGAATCGGCGTAGGCACTAGTTTTTACGGAAGCGACTGCCATCTGACCTTCCAACCCAAGGGGGATCCAGACCTTATTGGGATTAGGCTTGGCGAGTGAGTGGGCAACTTGACCGTTAGAAGTTCTCAAGCCGCCCGAAGGCCTCTAACTTGGCTTAACGACTGCTATCAACGTCTTAGCGTACCTTCCAAAGCACGGGAGCGCTCAGTTAGTAACCACTCAAAGCGGTCACCCATCCAAGGACTGACCTCGCCCGACATTGCTTAACCTCGCATACCGCACGCGGTACGCGGGCGCCGCTGGGCCACGAACGCTCCTAGTCTTAAACGTCTGGCGGCTTACAATAAACAACCTCTTTAATTTGGCCGGGTAATCGTTTATTTGCCTCAAACTGTTTGACTTGACGTTTAGATGACAATGAGGCAAATAAAGAAAAGCGGGACTATGACAAGGACAACAAATGATATATCCCTCTCTGTCGCTCTAATTCAATTTAGTATATAATTTTCTTGTTCTTAGCGGTATTATTATTTGACGTCTACTCTGGTACTCTGAGCCGTACCACAGAATAAGTAATAGTACAAGTACCGCTTTTTACAACGTCCCTACCTTTAAATAAGTGCTTCCTGACCAGCGCGGGATGCTTGGAAGTAGGGCGATACGAATGCAGTACTGTCCTGCTTCTGCGCATGATATTACTACTGAGAAACCTAATACTGTAATTTCTCGTCAAGTGAGGATATCTCTACGGTGTCAGTAAGCTCACGTCAAAAAACAATAGACCACATATCGAGCCCGCCCGGTCAAGTGAGGAAGACACCTTAGGTATAATAAAAACTTCCCTTACTTAGGCTACTTCCATATTTGGTGGTGAGAGCTCGGTGCGATATATCTGTAAGCTATTTGCAGCAGTCAGCACCAAAGGCCGGATTCTATCAAACCGGAATTATAAGGAGTTAATCTGAGTTTAAACGCCAAAATAGTATTCGGCATTAACTAGGTAAATCCTAACTTTATCCATTGCCAACTTACTTAGTATCTGCTAAGTTGATAAGTTTAAAAAAATCTCAATTTGTAGGCTCGTATTCTTGGGTCAAATTGGCTGAAAAAACTGCAGCTCTTACTTGTTAGCATTTGGATGGAAAAAACTAATATTTCTTTTATTAAACGGAACTGAAAACTATGAAATTTGTTTAATTTCCTCTAGAATTTAATCAGTGAAATGCATGTTTGATGGGTGAGTTTTAAGGTCTTATTTCATGTTTTTTATTCAATGGAACATAAACTGTATTTTCCTTCCATCTTGGTTGAGTTTTCAATGTACTACACCGTGAGATACGCGGTATCAATGATATCAACTGATCAGAAAAGCAAGCGCGATCGAGCTGGGAAATAAGTTGAATTTCAATGCATTGAATTTAATCTAGGTTTTTACTAGATCCAAGTTTTTGCACAATATCTGATCAGGGATCTAATTAGATTCATAAGAATTTAAAGAATGAAGTTTTTTCAGTCAATACTAGTCAGCTAGTTAGCCAACTGGCTTTCAGTACACATTTCGTTTAACCGTTTTTAAACATTTTAAATAAACATACCAGGGGCACCGTATAACAAACGTCAATTCACGAAAAAAAAAAGTGTTGCCCTAGATAAATTCACAGAATTATGAAACAGTCCTTCACTGAATGTTTCCTTCCTATTGATTTAGTTTTGGAGGAGGAAACAGTCGAGAACAAAACCTCTGTTTTTGAGTTATTTCTTCTTCTTCGTGGTTACACTCTTGACAGAAAGGTCGTGGGTCCATTCCTCTCACATATTTTTTTTATGACATAGGAGGCAAACGAGCAGACGAATCGCCTGATGGTAAGCGATTAGCGCCGCCCGTGCATGGACACTCGCAACACCAGAGGGGTTGTAAGTGCGTTGCCGGCCATCAAGATGGGAGTACGCTCTTTTCTTGAAGGTTCGAAGGTCGTATCGGTCCGGAAATACCGCAGGTGACAGTTCATTCCACAGTTTAGCTGTGCGAGGCAGGAAATTTCTGAACAAACGCCCAGTTAAGGACTGCCAACCATCTAAGTGGTGAGGATGGAAATGTTGTTGCGTTGGGCGATGGCGGAAGGAAGCCACCACCACCACCACCATATCAGCCCTAGGACGTCCACTGCTGGACATAGGCCTCCCCCAATTTCATGGGGGGTAAATGCCATAATCGCCACGCTTGGCATGCGGGTTGGCGATCGCAGTATCTCCTCTAGGAATGCTGCTGCCCATTCCCCGGTGGTCTTGATCGTAGTTTAAGGACATACCCGGGTCCTAGGCGGGCAGAAGGAAGCGGCAGGGATTAATTTAAACCTTATTTATCAATACTTACTCAGCAGCGCGTAACCATGACCTCTGGCCTCAGTCAAGGCAACAGTGTTGTCTTCAGTACCATAAACCCCGTACATCATTAACAGCACGACAATCAAAGAACTAAAATAACTCCTCATATCATCTAAAGCCTAGTACTTTAACACAAATCATACAAAAATAGAGTCCTTTTTTACACAACGCTTAAAGCAAACTTTTAAACTTATGTCACAACACAACAGATTATTTTTATCTCGAACAAGAAGCAGCGGAAAATGCCGCAGTTTTTTTTAACTAGGTACTTTTTTAAACCGAATTGAGCCAAAGCGCGCCGCATAATGCCAACACACCGCCGCTGATTTAAGCAGTTCCGAACGATAATTACAAAGCAAATATTGAAAGCGGGAAAGTGGGTCTAATTTTCACATGGCGTTAAATGGAGAACGTTGTGACATGTAATGTTACCTGTATTTGAGTTTTCACTGATGAACCGGATCTGCATAATAATGAAATTCCACACGGAGATAATATAATACTTAACTTTCGAGATACCTACCGAACAATTTCACCGCTTTCAATTTTTTTAGTATGACTTTTAACTAATTGAAAAGGAACTAATTTATCTCAAGAATTCCATGTTGCGCGACGATTAAATTAAATTAAATCATTTAATAAATTAAAAAAAACTTAAATAGAAGGGAGAAGTCCACACCTAATATTGTTTGCTAGAAGTCCACCGGAGAATTCATCCAAATTTCACACTTCAAGTCTGGTTCCCGAAAGTTGCAGCACGGTAATCCAGTTCTCGTCCAGAAGCTACACCGTTTCCCTAAGCCGCCAAACTTTTTGACCAAAGAGCCAAATTTAGTAAAAATACCATCTTTTGGGAACCTCAGAGAACCAAAAATACCTGTTTTAGGTTTTTCACTATATTTTTAAGGATACCTGGAAGAGCCGCACCTGGCCCTTCAAAGAGCCGCATGCGGCTCGCGAGCCGCGGTTTTTTTTTACCTGGGGAAATGCATTTACGCATCCCGCCTAGTCGGGGAACTCGGACAGGTATGACGGACTCCCGGGAACCGCCCGGACTACCGTCTAAAATCACCAGGGTATGCCCATCACACAGCATTAGTGGCGGTGACACGGGATCGCCAAGGCACACAACCGCGAACACCGCCTGCTGCGACAGCCGAAGCTGTCCCCTCTCGGCAGAAGCTTGCGCCTCCCACCCAACGGCAAGCGTGCAGGGCGACACCACACACTTACCAAACAAAGGACCTCCACGCCAGGAGAGAGTGAAAAACCCCGGATTCACTCCCTCAGGTCCCCTTGTGACTTGTTATAGAGGTTTTCTCCCTCGCAGCCACCACCCGACCCCGGCCTGACGGTGACAGCCCCCGCTCCCAACTATAGCGGCCCTCTGCCGAAGTCAGGGTTACGGGCCCGTAATTCTTTAAATAGGCATACGGCATGGCCTGTCCCTCTCGCCGCACCTGGGGTGTCTTGCGACTCCCTGATGCGGAACCCCCCAACCCCCCCATTGGTCGTATCTGGAGTGTCCTCCGCTAAACAGAGGAACACCCAGAGCGACCCTGTCTCCGGGTTATTGGTAGCACTGGTAAGCGATACCTCCGTAGATGAATCACCGTTGCCTCCAGGGTGCAGACCCGCGAGGGTCCACAGGAACTGGAAGAGCCCAGACACTCGTAGAGGTTACCCGACTAGCGCCCCGGTTTGCCGACCCCTGCCCTAAGCCAAAGGTCAGTCACTTTTCTTTGAGAGTAGGAGCAACTCCATATTGCAGTTCCCTGTTTTTATTCGCTCTAAGTAACTAGTACAAATAATATTTTATTTAAATTTCACATTTTCAGAGTTCAGTTCTGCTTTCATAACATAGGGACTGACAATTAAAATAGCATAGGAATATTAAATCTGGTTAAATCTTGACATAGAATCCGTAAAACGACCCTAGCCTTAAGGAGAGCAAATAACCAGTACCGCAAATCATAGGATTTACCCAGATTTCTATAAGTAGAATAATTTACCATTATATAAATGTTATAAGTAGCCTAGTACCCAAATTAGGAATAAAATTGAGCCTTAAATTAGTACTAGCTTGTTTCATTTTTAGGGTTCCGTACCAAAAGGGTAAAAACGGATCCCTATTACTAAGGCTCCGCTGTTCATCCGTCTGTCTGTCTGTCCGTCTGTCACCAGGCTGTATCTCATGAACCGTGATAGTAAAATACCTAGTTGAAATTTTTACTTATGATGTATTTGTGTTGCAGCTATAACAACAAATAGGTACTAAAAACAAAATAATATTTTTGAGTTGTATGGGAGCTCCCATACAAAAAATACTTTTAAAAAGTTGCTCATTGTGTTCATCAGCCGCTGGGTCTCAAAATGTATGGGAAAACTAAAATCGCACTTTACCTAAATTCTACTTGAGATTATTTAACGTTCTTATTACTGATAAAAAAATATATTATTTAAATTAAATTAAATAAAAAATTGTCTTATATTGTATAGATAACTTCGTGCGCGAGTCCGACTCGTACTTTGCCGGTTTTATATATTCTAAAGCTTTTCACAAACAGTACATAGCGATAGCATCATTTCTGTATTTTATTTAAAGATCTTTTGACCTTTTGACTTCAACCTATATTTACGTACATAACCGAGCATACATAAGTCAAATCGTTTCAATATACATACATAATACGTACCGGTCAAACACATAATCCTCCTTTTGAGCTTCGCAGCAGTCGGGTAAAAAGTAGAGCGACCGACTTTTCCTATAACAATTTCACACCTTCGAGCAACACAGCTGGACCCGGGTATGTCCTAAAAACTACGACCAAGACCACCGGGGGATGGGCAGCAGCATCTCTGGAGTGCGGTGGAGATACTGCGATCGCCAACCCGCATGCCAAGCGTGGCGATTATGGCATATACCCCCCGTGAATTTGGGGGAGGTCTATGTCCAGCAGTGGACGTCCTTTGGCTGATATGGTGGTGGTGGTGGAGCAACACAGGCTTCCGAACTTCAACTTCCCTTGTTGCTCGAAGCTTCAGACTTTTTAAGCAAGACCTTTTTCAATTTCAGTTACAAAAAGAGATTTCCGCTTGTAATAGAAGTTAGAAGTTGTTATATATGAATCTGGCCCAAAATTGTTTCAAATCACTTACTTACGCAATAAATAATATACCCTTAGATTCGTGATGCCTGTAGCATTATAACTACTAAGTTGAAAAAAAATACGGTACTACTTTTCCTTGCCTTTTATTAGAAAGGGAGGGTTGTATTATAAGTCACAAGTTCTTACGCAACAGGCCCCAGGTGAGATTTGTAAGAAGTGCGAAAATTGGACATCCGTAGGCAATTACGCAACGTTTTTTTATTTATTTAGTTTTGTTTATTATTCACGCTTCTTGTCGAATGGATTACGCTCATTTTTTGCTTATTCTATTCTTATTTTTGTTTTGAGCGTGCGTAAAACAGATCTATTCCACATCTAACTGTCATTTTACATTCGAAAAATTACGTGATTTCCCTGCACTAGATTGGTTTGCTTCAAGCTTTATAATCGTCGTGAATACCCTAAAGGCTACGGCCTTTGATCGATCATTCAATCAGCTCACTGGTTCATAACTGCCAATTCACTCTTGCCTTAAAATGACTTGAATTCCAGGACGCACGGACAGGGAATTCCATTCCTCGGTGCTTATTAAGGAAGATGAATCGAATCGCCTTCTAATAAAGGTTGTCACTCATGACTTAAATATATGTACGTCGATATATCTTTTTATGTCGGTATACTTACTTGCTTTTTTTTAAGTTGAACAAATTAGGCATATTACATGCACCTATGAACGTCAATAAACCAGGGGCCTTTCAGCTCGAACTACGAATTTTTCTATGGAAATGTTAGTTTAACTCGTTTGTACCAGATGTCACTGGGTGCTATCTCTATCGCACTTGCATATTGAAGTGACAGAGATGCAGCGGTCGTACGGTTAGTTCTTACTAAATACACAACGGCGCTACGATCTATGTGTAGTACTTCACTGGTATCTCTATCTCATTATATATATTGTACTATGTGCAATAAATTACCAGTTGTTAGGAAAAATAAACATGTAATCGTTTATCTTATAAAATGCTCTTGAAATAAGTGTATGTTTTACTACAGATTTGAATTTAGAATTGCTAAGTTGAGTAATGTGTTTAGGAATTTAATTGTAGAATTTGATACAATTTCCCAAGAACGACTTTTTCGCCTTACTTTCATTTAAGACATGCTTGGACCCGGGTATGTCCTAAAACTACGACCAAGACCACCGGGGCATAGGCAGCAGCATCCCTGGAGTGCAGTGAAGATACTGCGATTGCCAACCCGCATGCCAAGCGTGGCGATTATGGCATATACCCCCCGTGAATTTGGGGGAGGCCTATGTCCAGCAGTGGATGTCCTTTGGCTGATATGGTGGTGGTGGTGGTAAGACATGCTTGAATTCGATTTATATGAACCTTCGAACCTAAATAGTCGCGCACGGTACAGTTTCATGTCAAGACGAAGATCATGTCAAATGTCCATGACGCACCAACTCCCTTAACAATCGGACACTTTACGCTCGAAGTTGTAGACGATTACATATACCTAGGACAGACTGTCCAGTTAGGTAGGTCCAACTTCGAGAAAGAGGTTAATCGTCGAATCCGACTCGGCTGGGCAGCGTTCGGGAAGCTACGGCACATCTTTTCGTCCAATATTCCGCAGTGTCTCAAGACAAAAGTCTTTGACCAGTGTGTGTTGCCAGTGATGACATATGGCACTGAAACGTGGTCGCTTACTATGGGCCTCATAAGAAGGCTCAAAAGTCACCCAAAAAGCAATGGAGAGAGCTATGTTGGGAGTTTCTCTGCGTGATCGCATCAGGAATGAGGCCATCCGCAGCAGAACCAAAGTGACCGATATAGCCCTCCGAATCGCTAAACTTAAGTGGCAGTGGGCGGGGCACATAGTACGTAGAACCGATGGCGGTTGGGGCGGAAAGGTTCTCGAGTGGCGACCACTTACCGGAAGGCGTAGCGTGGGCAGGCCCCCCACACGGTGGACTGATGACCTGGTGAAGGTCGCGGGTGTCCGCTGGATGCGGGTGGCACAGGACCGGTCATTGTGGAAGTTTTTGGGGGAGGCCTATGTCCAGCAGTGGACGTCTTTCGGCTGACATGATTATGATGATGATGATGGTACGGTTTCAGAGGAATTTGCTCCCACGGACGCTTCGGTTATGAAATGAGCTCCCTGCTGAGATTTTCCCGATAGACTACAGTATGGGGTGTCAAGAAAGGAGTGTATAATTTTTAAAGGGTCGGCAACGAGCATGTGTCACCCCTGGAGTTGCAGGCGTCCATAGGCTGCGGTGACCGCTTACCATTAGGCGGGGTATAAAAAAACGTTAATACTGTAAATAAAATATTGTGGAATGATTAGCGTACATTAATGATATTATTCAAACACTATGATTATTAATGATAATTTGCATTATGATTATTATGAATTAGATCTTTCCACTAGTGTTAAAGTAGCTTGTTTTCGCAATGCTCGAAAGAGCTCATGTTTAGAGCTAGAATTGTAACAATTTTAAAGCCTAATTCTGACAATATGAATGCATTAACAAATTCACTGCCAGCCACGCCCCCCAGGAACGAACTTGCATAGAAGTGAATGCACAATGTGTGTCGGTGGCAGTGAATGTGTTAAAGAATCTGAATCTGAATACTCGTAAGGTAGGGTCCCTAACGATCATATATCAATTATTAAATTTCTATGTCAAGTAGCATCCGGTATTTAGAAATATTCCGACCCCGATTCATACATACATACGTATAATCACGCCTGTTTCCCAGAGGGGTAGGCAGAGTTCACGGATTTCCACTTGCCACGATCCTGACATACAACTTTCGCTTCATGAACTCCCATAACATTCTTCATACATGCGCGCCGATTTAGGTTACTCCTGACCTGGCTGCAGAATGTCGGAAACTTTCGCCGAGGTCTTCCCCTCCCAACTTTTCCATCCACTCTTTCTTCATACACTCGTTTTGTCAATCTTCTTTCATTTTTCCTATAAATACTTATATTGCTCGACATTCAAACCTGATAATGATATTAAACTTTGCAGTATAACAAGGTAAACGTACTAGTAGTCGATCCCCACCCAAAACTTGATACTTTCAGTTATGTCATTAATAATAGAGGAGATTAATGTGTTAACTATTGGGCATTAATGTGTCAATCATTGGGGCGTTTACCTTAGAACATTTTAATAAAAGCCAGCAGCAAGGTACTCAAGTAACTTTTCTAACATACGATAGATCTAACGCCCATTTTGACTATGGGAGGACTTTTGAATATAATAGTACATTACTACAGAGGCCGGGACAAAAGGGGTTGCTTGTCCGGCCTCTGTAGTAATGTACCTATCCGGCCTCGCTTCGCTCAGCCGTCTATATGTCTTCGGCCGGCAACCCCATATTTCCCGCCGACGTATGTATAGTGCTTTTCTCAAACATGCAATGAAATAAACAACAAAAAAATCAAAGTTTTATTTCTAATACGCATAGTGGCAGAATGTCATGATGCCTGTGCCATAAATTTATGTGGAATGGAAATTAAAAAAGAAGACTTTGCAGGCCTAGACCTGCAAGATTTGTATGAAATTCCATTAACTACCTCTTGTCCTAGCCGCACCTGAAACGTCATACTTCGCAGCCTATTATAAGGAAAGGAACATAACATCAAATTTCATTGCATGTTTGAGAAAAGACAATTAGATCTACCTTACGCGAAAGCGTTGCGTCATTACCCTACTAAACTCTCTATTTATCACATTAGAATGCAAAATGTAAGGTGGCACTTGGAATAAAACTTTATATATACTTAATTTCACATTAAAGGGAAAAATTAAAAATGTAATGCTCCGAGCAGGATTCAAACCTGCGACATCTGGCATACGCGGCCAATCGCGCTAGACTCTGAGCTATCGGAACAACCAAGCTTGTCCACGAAAAAAAAAAAGGACGCGTTTTCTGATGATGGGATCCATGGGGAATTGAGGGAACTACTCAAATCTTTAAGGCAAACATATAGTGATTTTTGTGTTTTTATCAACAAGTCAAGCATTTGCATCCAAAAATGTAACATTGGGTGAAGTAGAACTGCTGATGATGATCAGAACAGAACTCTTCAACGACAAAAAGTTCACGTTTGGCGATTTGTCCTCCTAGCTGTGTTTGTTAAGCAAGTTCTATTTTCACGATTAATTTTTGTCATGCTTGATTTCTGATGATGGGATCCATGAGGAATTGAGGGAACTCCTCGAATCTTAAAGGCAAACATACAGTGATTTTTGTGTTTTTGTCAACAAATCGAGCATTATCATACAAAAATATGACATTTGATGAAGTGGAACTGCTGATGATGATCAGAACAGAACTCTTCAACGACGAAAAGTTCACGTTTGGCGATTTGTCCTTCTAGCTATGTTTGTTAAGCAAGTTCTATTTTCACGAATGATATTTGTCATGCTCGAGTTCTGATGATGGGATCCATTAGGAATCTAGGGAACTCCTCAAATGTGAAAGGCACACAAATAGTGATTTTAGTATTTTCATGAACTAATCAAGCATTTTCATTCATAAAAGTGACATTTGATGAAGTGGAACTGCTGATGATGATCAGAACGAAACTCTTCAACGACGCGTATTTCACGTTTGGCGATTTGTTCTCTTCGTTTTGTTTGTCAAGCAAGCAAGGTTTTTCCATGATCCCACGAGGAATTGAGGGTACTTAGTCTTCTATCATTATAAACATACTTATAGCCATTTTTATTTTATTGTATGGAATCTAAGAGTGCACCATCTGCCTCCCCATTATTTTACATATACTTATTTTTAAGACGCTGAATAGAGCTAAATGGCCATTATTAAATGGTGATTCAACAAAAACCATTTGATTTGTTTATGTAAAAAAAACGTTAATGTTCATTATATTTCAAAGGATGTGGACGATTCCAAAACACGATTTAAGAAAATCGGCAATATCGAAAAAAATCGCAATGCTACGTCTTAATTATCTTAAAATAATCATAATGTCTTTCTTTTTGGCTGAAACATGTATAATTAAAAACACAGTTCCAACATACTCGAACCTAAAGCATAGACGATTTATATTACACGTGTGATGAATATATTAAATTTTATGATTATTTCTGACTATCTGCTTATATAGCAGATATATAGTTTCTCTTTCACTCCGGTGCAACTAGACGCAGACAGACATAGCCAGGCATAGGTCATTGGCGCTTGTCAGCTTCTTAATGCAAAGTGCTGTTAGTTACAACCAGCATAATTGTTAGGAAACTATTCCAACGTAAATAATTAGTTCTGCTCTTATAACAACACTTCAGTGTTGTTGTTGAACATCTCCCGTAGGCAAGGCAGTTCTCAAGCAAAGTTTTAACAAAGAACGTCTTAAACAATTTAACGCTTATTCGTGTCCTTTGTAAGTTGAGTGCAGCTTGCGATATTAACTCTGTATTAAACCAACTTGTAATAAGTTTTGAAATTGTGATACGCGTGGTAAATCTTAAAGTATAATCAATCCCTTGTGCTTAATTTTTTTTTTATTAAAAATGGGATTGCTCTTGGCCAGCATCTAGCCAGGGGGCAAAGATGAGGCCGACGATGAAGCGAGCTCACCCAGAAGATGCCTATTCACTCGTGCCTTAAGGACCTTTTTAAGGCACGGTTTTATGAACTCGGAAATACAGACGCCGGCAGAGAATTCCAAACCTTAGAAGTGCGCATTATAAAAGAAGATGCAAAGCGCTTGGTTCGAATTAGAGGAATTTCGACCAGGTAAGGATGGTAGCCAGCCGTACGTCTGGATGTCCGATGGAAGAAGGGGGAAGGCGGTATGAGCTCATGGAGCTCCTGAGCACACTCACCGAAGTACAGTTTGTAGAAGACGCACAGACATGCTACTAATTTAGTCGCACCTGACCGTCCCGTGTCCGGGTTTGAACGTTTTCTACAAAAGCAAGACGCTACGTTCCGCGGTCCGGCAGTATCATTTAAATTTATTGGTTTTTGGTGGAGACTTATGAGTTATGACGGTGTCAAACGACTCCGTCTATATCTATCGTCTCAACTCTCACCTAAATGCGCGCTCCATCTGTCATGTGACAGCCAAATATCCTCAGATACTGTGCAATATTTGAGCTTGCCTTAATGAAAGAACTTGAACAGGGAACTTGGGGAAAAAGTGGTTTCAGCCAAATGTCACGAAATTTTAGTATAATGTAGACTCAAGACTCATCATTTTTAGGAAGCTTCATCACGGCTGAGTCTAGATGTACACCCGATATTAAATCCAGAATAGCGATGGCCAAACAAGCATTTCATAATAAAAATACCTACTAACAAACATATCCAAAAACACAAGGAAGAAATTTGTAAAAACATATATATGGAGCATAGCCCTTTACGGTAGCGAGACGTGGACATTGACACAGAGGGACAGGGGTATACTTGAGGCGTTTGAAATGTGGTGTTGGAGGCGGATGGAGAGGATTAGCTGGACTGAGAGAGTGAATAACGGAGAAGTGCTGAAAAGAGTAAAGGAAAAGAGGCAGGTTGTGGATAGCATAGAGTCAAGTCTTCAAAAGAAAGTAACTAATTATACAAAATCACTTTAATTGCGTGGTTTTTTGTATCTTAGAATAAAGTTACATAACTTTCAAGTATGTTTGTGTATTTTTTAGTGATGAAATATTACATTAAATTACCTAAAACTTCCCTATTCAAACAGTGTTTCGAGAACGATACATTGGGCAAATATGTGTCATGACTCATGATTACTCGATAACCTTCTTTTAGTTTTGTGTTTATTTCTTACATAATTGACTCCAAAGATATGTAAACGGACAAAGTAACAAAAATATGTATACAATCTCCTTCCAATCTCAATTTTAAGGTCATGTATACAGTTTTTTATTACTTTTGAGTGCTTACATAGCTTTGAACTCGAATGTACATTTCAAGATAGCTTCATAATGGATGTTTATTTATTACTGATAAATCAGGGAGGATTTAGGAGGAGCAAACCGTTATCAACTAACGTAATAGTTCTTTCGGAACGTTCTGTCCGTTTCCCAAAATATTCTTTTGCAAAACACCCGTTCCAAAATATCAGTTTTTTTAAGCCAAAATACTCGTTAAAGTACCCGTTTCTCATCACATCACTTTGTCTTTTGTTCTCATCACATCACTATGAGTTCTCATATTAGCATATATATGCCAAAATATCCGCCTCTCATGACAGTTCATCATCATTAGCCTCTCATAAGTTTGTCAAACACCCGTTTCTCATAGCATCACTATATCAAAACACCTGGTTCTCATCCCTTCGTCCACGTTCATAAATAAAGTTTTATAACTGGTTATGAATAAGGATTTTTTTCACTGTTGTACAACTAGTTATGAAACAAGACTTTTTTTCCATTTTCATAACCAAACAGATGGAAACAAGCGTCTGCTTATGTTATTTATCATATTATTATATACATAGTCAATCCGAAAACATTCCTTCTTAGAGTCGACGAATCCCCGTGTAGCGGGGCTCCAACTTCTGGGCGGTTTACCCTTCGGACATCTGAAGTTACCTAACAAGTCCAACCTACCTATTTTTTACTAGAACGGATATTAGGTAGGTTCGATTCGTTAGGTAGCTTCAGATGCCCGAAAGGTAAACCGCCCAGAAATAGGAGCCCCGCGTAGCGAGGCTCCTTCGACTCGATTAATTTCTACCTACCCCTTTAAAAATATATCATTAACTCAAGCATAGCTGTTGGGTAAAAAATATTGATTGAAAAACGGATTATTTTCCTATCCTAAATAATCCGTTTTTCAATCAAAATATCATAAAAGATAGTGACGGGAACTCAGAATAAATAGGATCTGATATTTATATTTACATATAGTACCGTACTATTACCTACTATAGCTACATACATATGATTAGGTATTTCTATCAATTCTTTAAATACTCTTTATTATATATTTATAAACTTTAATAAAGTTTCCAAAACTAACACAAGTTTAATTATTCAATTAATAAACATTACCCTAAGTTTGTCGTTCGATTAAAATGTGATCAATTCTAAATCAATTTTCACCACACACGTTAGTAGGTGTTCGGTCAATATTAGTTTTGAATTTTACATTTGATAAAAGCAAATATTTATTATTTTTTTAGTTTCATTAACAAGGCCGGCCTGTTTAGCCTAATTGGTAGTGTCACTGCCTACGAAGCTAGAAGTCCCGGGTTCGAATTCCGATAAGGGCATGTGTTTCTATGGTGAGAAAAATATTTGTTCCTGAGACTTGGAAGTTTTTTAATACACCGCGGACTCCAATAACCCGAAAGTTAAAAACTACGTATTTTTGACGACACTACGAGTAAATAATGTTATATCAACATTGGTCCAATTATTTGTTTTAATGAAACTACTATTTCAGTACAAAATAAATCAAATTAATTGACCGCTTATTTGTAAAAAAATCTCTAGGTGACTTGCAAATGTCTTTAGGGTGTGTTAGACTTGATATTTTTGAACTTGAGATTTGTTTTAAATAATTAAAATCTCTTAAATTATGGGTTTTTGGACTATATGTTATACCACATTATATACTCTTATCAGGCTCTAAAATCGTTGGTTTAAATCTTTCGGGTTACTAGGGCACACGGTATATACCTATCAAATTTATCGTCAACCAGTACCCATAACACATGCCTTATTTAGAACTAGTTCGATTTGTGTAAAAAAAATACCCCTTAAATTTATTTATTATTTATTGACTGTCAATCAGAAGAACGTTAAAACGCTGACACAAAATCTTAGGATCCCCGATCAATATAGGATCGATTCGACGTATTATTACGACAACTGCTAAAGTCTTCGGAATTGTAATTGGTTACATTTTGTCCCGTGGCTTCACATGTTTTCTGTATAGTATGCGGACGGAAGTGCACGGCCTGTGTTCCTAAGGTGATCCAAAATCACAAATATTTCGACGTATTTCTGAGAAAACATAAAAGCATTGCAAGCTTTTGTGTTTTCTCAGATATACGTTGAAATAGCCCTGGCTGCCCTTATTCACTTAAACTTATTTTTCACCTAAAACAGACTACTCTAAGTTATCAAATCTAATAATAATCAAATCGCGTGTCAATTACCACCTCATTTACAGTTGGATTATTATTGCCAATATATTCGGAAAGTTGGCTGAGCCTCAGAATCATGCCACTTCAGGCAATATGGCTTCAGGCTGGATGGTTTCTTGGCAAGAGTCGGCAGTTCAGGTCGGATAGATGAGCTAATATCGTGAGCGTGGGGCAATCACCGTTAAACTGGGAATAATGACTTTTACGGCGATGATATGTTCATAGGGATGTTACGATATCGATTTTTTTATCGATATGGCGTGAGTGGCGTGGCATTAATGCGAGCCTCATTCGAGTCATCACTTGAGATGCAATCACCATTCGGTACACAGACATCAGAGAAAAGCAGACTTGCAGTATTAAGCCAGATGATATTCCATATAGTTGTCTCTTTAATCCTTATGGTGCACCAAAATGAGTTAGAATGCGACAGATAATACAATCATTTTTGGCTGTTAACAAGTTCTCTCGATTTGTGAGCACACCAGAATATTAAATCCCATATAAACTTAACACACCATAACGTCAGTTCAGTACAATTTTCAGTTATGAAGACGGAGACACTGACAGGTGAAGACGTGTCAGATGTCACCTGTCTGTCTCCCTCAAACTTTCTGATTCGTACATTAGTGAGAATAGATCAGACGTACAAAAATCGTTCAACTTAAATGAGCGGATCTGCTTTACTCTGATATCTGTGATTCGGTACGACGACGCTGAATCTTTTAGTGCCAAAAAATAGTATATTTAGTGAACTTCTACTAATAAAATAAAAACTTTTTCTTATGTATTATGTTTCGTTTCAGGGTTCCATGACGAGGAAAGTTTATTATTTCACCCTGTCCGTCTGTCCGTCCGCGGCTTAGCTCAGTGACCCTTGAAATAATTATTGTTTTACACTCTATATGCGGTGGTGAGACTTACAGCCGTCAGTCGCATTTTATATTTGGACTGTCAGCTGTTTTACAAAGGCAAATGATAAATCATAATCCTATATACAAGCCCAGCTGCTACGTTATTATCACTACATTTTATTAATGAAAGTACACCGATTTTTTGTCCCTATGTACGCGATAAACTCAAAAACTACACGACGAACCTTGTCGTGTCCAAAAACTATATTTGTTTATGGGTGGAGTATTTAATGTGGACAGGGTGAATTTTTTCGGGGTGCTGGTAGCGCCATTTCCACCCTTGAACCCTGGGTCCTAAGAGTCACGGTCATAGAGATTTTGCTTTTTTATCGGCTTGAGCGATACCATTACGACTTTCTCTGCCCTTCTGACTAAAGCCTTATTCAGGGTGTATTTTTTTAAATTATTGATGTGTTTAGCATATCGCTAGAAAGATCGTAAACCAAAGAACTTTTTAAAATAAAATGAATGAATGAAGTTTTCACGATTCATGTGCCGAACACCATGTATAAGAGGTTCTGTGTAAATTAGATAAAATATAAGGAAAAATGACTCTATTTAACATTCCTTCAGAAACTGAACTCCACATTTACGAACTCACCGCTAAGAACAAGATTCGTATAATAAATCATACATTGTTGAATGTATGATACATTCAACAATAAACTTATGAAAATCAGGGATCTCCCGACGAATATCATTTTGTGCAAGTTAGAAAAGTCGCGTTAAAGTATTAATTCGTATAGTATAAAAAGAACGAAATTTATCATAAAAGAACAGAATTCTAATAAAAAAGGTGCCTGCGTCATGCTTTCGCATTTGAATATTAGTTTTCAATTGTTATTTTTCGCAATGCAAGCTTCGAATAGTTTCTTTGTAATAAAATACTAAGGGCGAGGTGCACCAACTTACGATTACAGACCCTCCTTCCATCGAACAATCTTCGCCATGGATGGGTCACCAATCAGTCTCTTGCTGTCCTCATCATCAGGTAACAATTAATATGTTCACATGCACATGCTATTTTAATAATGAGGTCATCCGCAGCAGAACCAAAGTAACAGATATAGCCCTCCGAATCGCCAAACTTAAGTGGCAGTAGTCGGGGCACATATAACGTAGAACCGAGAAAGCGCTCATGCAAAACGAACTAAATTAATCTCCAGATAGTTGGTCTATGTTATGTTTACGTTAAACTATCGATATCGACAGTGACATTATAAATTACAATAGACATCCCTTCACCCTTCGCGGCAGTTAAAACGTCTGTTTCGTTTTGATGGCCGATGAACTTGTAACGTCTCGTGATTAAGGAAATTAATCTTCCTACTGTAACAGCCCCTAGGGGAGGAAATTTAATGAAAACTTATGGAAAATCAAGGAAAAGTCTATCCTAAGATAGCCTAACTAAAATTTCCCTAAAGTTCCTAAAGTATACCTAAAGCTTTATACTTACTTTACCAGAAAATCTGAAAACCAGGATTTTCCTCAAGTTGCTAATACCTACTGAAGCTCTGAAGCTTTTATTAAAGTTTCTCAGATCTAAATGATAGGGTTCCTACTATAGGGAAAGAAAATAAATCAAACAAAAAGTTGAGAGAGAGAAAATAAGCAAACAAAACATTTATTTAATAAAAATGAATTTACTCGAAACTCGAATCTAATAAAGTCCGGGGAGAACTTTATTAGACATCCGCTTGATTACTAGGCCAACCTAGACAAGGGAAAACAAGCGGACACACAAAAACCCTTGTTGCCATAAAGCTAATACAATTAACATAATAACAGACAAATTATTTACATAAATTATGAGTAATTCTTGTTAATTACAATATCATAAGAATCACTAATAATTGAAAGATTAATGGCATGATCATCTAGTGACATATTTAAGACCTTGTTATAAACGTAGTAACCATAGTTCACTGAGGTGTGAGGAATGTATAAACAATTGAGAATTGGACAATGTTTAAACAATATTACAACATAACCTAAAATTAGGATAAGCTTGCCTAAACGAATAACAACAATATCCTATAATATCCTATGAATAATCAATTACTAACCATGAACACAATATTATGAAACCTATAACAAACATACTAGAGATTAAAACATTATCATGAGAATAATAAAAGCAATAAAACAACACTCTTAAGAAGTATTTCTAAATTATCAACAATGCTATATGAACCAGAACAAGTGTAGAATCTAGCCTACTATTTAAATACCGTCGTTGGCTGTGTGATTAGTAAAGGCTTAAATAAATTGCTTGGAATTAAATGAAGGCAAGTATAAATGATCCGAAGTAGTCATGTAGTACCTAGAAGATTAAGTGTTTAGAAAAAATGGTAGAAAATAGTTAATGGAGCAAAATAAGTTATTGTAGCATATATAGTTAAACGTGGTAGCAGATAAACGTAGGTACATTCCTGTGAAACATATAGTAAGAAAAACCTTAAAACTAAATTTGCTATGTCGAGATAGCATTAATGTTTCCTACAAAATAGGATATAACAGGTAAAGTCTGGCTTCTTACCAAATATGGCGTAAATCTCAATCTAAAAGATATGAGAACATTTTAAATATAAAATAGCTGATTGCACGCAACCATAAAGCCACAGTTCTCATAAAAGTACCATGCATAAGTCATATAAACCACCAAGCCATTTCTGGACATGATGAGGCAACTATGTCGAGGCAGAAGTCTCGCGAAGGAACCTGAGCCTCAAGCTAGCCGCTTGGATATGTCCCTACCTAACACCTAACACGAGCAATCAGGGTATCCTCGCAGGTGGTACAGGCACAAGGCACATGACCGAGACTATGAGAGTTATGTGACAATAGCGCCTGATGAATGAACATGTACATGGTAATAATAAGAGCGTAGCCCATAATATTATGAGACCAGCCATTTTATAATGCATAAAAGCATAGGCAAAGTAAACTGTGATCTAAATTAGAAGCCAGTTGGAATAAATGCATAAAGCATAAGTAGTATATACTACTATGATCCACAGATCAGCTGAAATATAAATATATTATAGTGGCACTCTACGAAGGAGGCCTACGTCCAGCAGGGGACGTCAATCAGATCATATGATAATGATCAATCAATGTTACACAACTGTGATCTGAATTAGAAGCCAGTTGGAATAAATGCATAAAGCACTAGTAGTATAAACTACTATGATCCACAGATCAGCTGAAATATAAATATATTAGTATGGCATTCTGCGAGGGAGGCCTACGTTCAGTAAGGGACGTCAACAGATCATATGACGATCAATCTATTACCTCGTACCCAAATATCGTGAAAACAAGACAAAGTTGTTACTATTCAGGTTTAGTGTCCAAATCGAATCATACAGTCATCCCATAAGCTAAGTATCACTACTGAGTTATGCAACCGCAAAACCTCAGCATTGACCAGCGTTCTCACGACAGCAAGGAGTTTTGCTCGAGTCTTCAATAGACTGTATCGCCGTTGAACTTTCACATCCCATCTCGCCCATATAGTAGAGTATATAAGGGTACATATATATTGGGGTCTTTAATGATCAGTTTCAGCAAACGGCAATACAGGTTTCTCGTCCGGACGGATCTAAAAGGTCTTGTAAGAATCAAAGATTCCGACAAGCAGTAATAGAATCCGTACCTAACCGGGTCAGCAGCCCTTTTCAAAGCCCGTCCCGTGGATTCAGACCAAAGAAGAAAGCCTGTCGTTAAGAATCTGTAAAGACTGTCCCTAACACCCATTGATGATCGTATTTCATCGATCTGGAGAAAAACCGTTCTTTAGCAAAATAGTTATTATTAAGTATATTTGGGTACTACATGTACAACCAAATCCTCTCGTCAGAGACTGGAACAAGCCACACATTATCGTATCAAGCGATTGGCAGTCCAGGCTGTGACGTTACCTCATTGCTGGAAATAGCCACGGATAAGGTCCATTGCGGCCAGTTCCAACAACTACAATAAAATCAAAACCTTTTGTCATAGGCTGGAACAAACCATACTTAATCGTATCAAACGATTGGCAGTCCAAGCTGTGACGTTACCTCATTGCTGGAAATAGCCACGGATAAGGTCCATTGCGGCCAGTTCCAACAACTACAATACAACCAAAACCTTTTGTCATAGGCTGGAACAAACCATACTTAATCGTATCAAACGATTGGCAGTCCAGGCTGTGACGTTACCTCATTGTTAGAAATAGCCACGGATAAAGTCCATTGCGACCAGTTCCAACAACTACAATAAATTAGTAGTAAAATATGTCAGTTGGTAGACTGATATCGAATACTGAAACAGTATCTACTCGTAAGACGAGTAAGTATAAATATGTATATATCGTATAGGGTGACGTCATAATGATGAAAATATTAACGTAATGTGAATTACGTGTGACAGACTATGCTGTAATTGGAAATCAAATTCCATCAAGATAAATAAGTCAAGATCACTCAAGACATTTGTCGTACGTGAAATATGGTTGTAAGACAAAATCAGATCACACAGCCAACGACAGCATAGGCCTGTTGTAAAGGCAACATTAATTATGATATTTAAATTGCCAGAGAACATAAATAAGTATCATAGATTGAATAATACAATCAGAATAATGATGAAGATATTGACGTAATATTAATTACGTAGTAGACAGATTTGCAATTGGAAACCAAGTTCCATCAAAGATAAATAAACCAAGATCACATAACGCAACGGTAGCATTTCGGCTTGCTATAAAGATAATATCATTTATGCCATTTAAATTGCAAGAGAATATAAATAAGTACCATAGCTCACACAGTCAGAAAGTTTTGCGAAACTTAGAAAACCATCCAAGGATCTCTTCATCTGTGCGTTTACAGCCGTATTCTTCAAAGCCGTCATGCCGGAACAATTCCCATTTGCAGTTGTTGAAGCCTTGACCAACCAGCTCGATGTTGCAGCACATCTTCGTGACCGTCTTCTGGCAGTGGTAAGGAAAGCCGTTGATTGCCACTCAGGGTTGTAGGAGATAACCCAGAGATAGAATGGTATGGTGTTCAGAAACTCCCTCACAGGTTGAGCATTGGAGGTATGGCAGATCGTCATGGTACAGGTGTAGTTTGCGATGGTCTTCATTGGTAGTCAGTTGTTCGCAGCGCTGGAAACTTCTGGTAACATATGGTAATGTGCGCAGGAACGCCGTTGGATATAACGTTTGATGGATGCTTGGCGGATGTCACATTGTCATGGCACAGCAGTAGATTGATGGTGGCCTGGATCTGGTCTTCGATTATCCACATGGTATCTTCTGAATATCATTGATGTGGCTGGCACGCTATCCTTCTCTTAAAAAAGGTTTCATTTCGCAAAACCTTCCAAACGCCCGAACTATGGCATAGAAATCTACTAGATGTAATAATCAATTGAATGTTAAACACTAATTGAACCTTAATTATTTAACTACCTACATTAACACAACCAGTACCCTTCACTAATAATGCAAAACCAATGTTAACTGCAAAACCTATGAAAATATACAAAACCTATTCAAGAATCCGTAATGAATGCGTTGGATATTATTAGT
The DNA here is from genome assembly GCA_905163555.1 of Notocelia uddmanniana. NCBI lineage: Eukaryota > Metazoa > Arthropoda > Insecta > Lepidoptera > Tortricidae > Notocelia > Notocelia uddmanniana. The sequence goes on from LR991057.1 coordinate 7,430,480, forward strand.
TATATTTATCGTGTATAATTTATAAATTGTAATAAAGTTCAGGCAAGATTCTATAAGGAACAAAATACGTCTAGACACCTAAATCATCCAAATATTTTAAAGGAGATTAATTCAATACGAAACGCATAACCACTGTAAGTATATCACGAAATGTAAATCAAAGAAAACACATCAAAGAATTAATAAATCCCGTAACATTAAAATAACACTGATCCAATACTATAATCAACATGAACATTACGCACACATTATTATAATTCTATCCTATAAAGATATCCTACAATCCTCAAGTCAGTAAAGAGTCTGTAACGCGCCCGTGATTCCTCTGGAATCGCAAGCACCTACCTGTAACCGTGTCTGCTTACCATCAAGCAAGACGTAAGCCTATTTGCTACCGTCATTGTATAAACAGTATAAATAATTTATAATTTATGATCAAGGCATAATTGTTAAAAGTATAAAATTCGGTAATAACCAGCTCGTATGAATAGCACCTACGCATCTCAATAAATGAAATAGTACACACAAAATCCGCCACCGTAATTTGGTAAATAATTAGCATGCACAATAAATGTAGGTCAATTAAAAGACAAGTTATTTATTATATCGGGTAGTAATCAAACGCCGCCGAAGTACCTCTCATATAGCAAATATATAGATAACGCAGTTGTTAAATAAGACAATACGACACTCGATAGAATAAAATGCATCTCTAATGGAGAAAGTGATAAACTGCAATCCTATTATCATCTGTTTACGGGAATGTGATATGCTTTATCGAATCCTCATACATATCTTCCACCAGAGAGTTATCTGGCCAGGTAAATATATATAATTAACCACATATCGTCTCCGGACTCGTCCGTATCGACAAATATGGTTCGATTATTGATAAAGCACGTCAGAAATTAACAATTTAAAATTACGAGGCTACGCTAATCCCGAATCACCATACATACCTAAATCTAGGGGGTACCCTAGCGAGATAAATATGTTTAGAGAACCATCTTACTCTCCGGACTTGCTCCGTTACGAGAAATATGGTTTGATTCTTGGATAAGCAATACCTTCATAACGTCTCACTTCAGTAAAACAAAATTAATAAAGGAAAACGAACTTACGCTTGTGGTTTATCTAGTCAAATAACGGAACACTAATGTATCACCAATATTTGCTATACGAGGTTTTAAGACATTCGCTGACAAAGGAATCCCTGTGAACAGAAAGGATTATTCACACACATCCTAAATATCCTAACATAGTGAAAACCCTACAAGAATCCCTAGCCTAGACACTACACTTTAAACGACTCACAATGATACTCCTGAAGCACCAAGACTACTGTTTCTCGTTGCTCTGGTGAAGGCAAAAGTCCCCTAAAAACGTTGTGAATCTCCTTATATACCCCCCTCATCCGATCATCAGCGCCACCAATATCACGCGATCACTATGTTTTTTCCGTAAATTTGGAGGGAACGATTCTCATTGGTTTTCAACCTAAATCTGAAATACTATTGGTTGACAAAACTCGCAAGTTCTCCTACTCGACACCAGACACCTCCACTCTCGCTATTCCTTTTAAAACCTCACTAAAATAAAATGTCACCTATGCAGAAACAATTGCTTACTTTATCATCAATTTCATTTTAGTTGGGTAATCATAAAGTCAGGCGCGAGTCTACCCGCTCAAGCCGGCTCGGCAGCTATTGTTATTCAATTAATAACTTCGATCAGCGAGACTCACAGCTCACGCCTAGTATATCTTGACACCGAGATCCGTACTAACAACTCATAGTCGGAGGTCAGACCTACACTGGTTCGCCTAAGGTGAGGTCATTTTTACTTCAACTTTAGCGCTGTGAATTATGTGCTCACAACTAACCGTATAAATTCAGATGGCTACAGATATCGCTACTGGACCTACCAAATGACGTACTTTTGACACGGTTGGATTATTATCTCTTGTCAGTTAAGCAACTTGTCGCTAGATGGCCCTGCCTGGCCTAAATAAACATTAACAAAACTTTGTTAAAGCTGTTCTAATAATTATATTGATAATACTATTCTGAAATACAATAAAAATACATTAAAACTTGGAAGATATTATGAAGAAATAGTAAATAATCGAACCTATTAAAACTTAATTTAAAGCCCATTAACTTTTACCATGAAAACCTTCATCGATAATGAAAATTCAAGAAAATAAAAAAGTTTTTCCGATTTTCCCGAAGCTTAGAAGCTTTCATGGGTTTTCATAAGGCTGAGGGATGTCGTTCTGTTACAATCGCCCTATGTTATTTTACCGTAGTTTACCGGAGTAAAATAACTAACCCTAAACAGAAGGCACCGAAGGCTAAGTGAATGGAAAGCAAAAAAATAATCTATACACAAACAAACCTAAACCTATTAAACCAAAATAAAATCGAGAATTCTGAATGGATGGACAAAATGAACGTAAATTAATTAATAAGGATTAATTACTCTAAATGCATAATAAACCTAATACCTTTTATTATATTATAATAAAGAATGATAAAATTTTAACTAATTAAACCAAATATCCCAAATCATTCAAAATAAGCATAATAAAAACAGATGAGTTATGTAAAGCGGCCTATTTAAAGAATGAATAAGTTCAAGTTAAAAAGGAAAAATCTTAATTAATAAAATATGTTACCAAACGACTCCAACAAAACACTTCCAAACTTGTAAATTATAATGAACATTAAAAATGTGATGACCTACAGTTACTTATTTGTATGTTTCCCGCAACCAATAAATAAAGGGATGTAATAGAAACTAATAAAATATATTAAAAATTAAAAGCTATCGTATTATAAAAACATTACCATTAAAAAAACAACAAGTAATTGTTAAAATAATTTTGATAAACGTAATTAAGTACGCATTTGTGAATTAAATAATAAAAAAATCTATTCATTCACTGTAAAACTTAATCACATAACATATTGCATTCTAAGTTTCAATACAAATAATTACTTTCTGTAATCAACTGATTACAGAAAGTAATTATTTGTAACCTAATATTATCAAAAATAACCATACTAACGATGATATATCCCAACTAGAACTATAACCTATAAGTATACTCATCATTTACTTATGTATCCAGAATGTATATTAACGCAAAAGTAACCCTAGTAATCAGAAATAAATCCTAATAAAAAGTAGATAACCGAATGAGTAACCTGTCACAAATAATATAAAAAATAAGTATAGCAGCGATAAAGTTTCCCTATCAGAAACATAACCTATACGAATACTAGTCACTTGTCAAAAGGTATACTAACGGAAAGGTAACCCTATCGGAAATAAAACCTAGTAGAAAGTAAATAAACGAAGGAGTAATCTATCAAAATATAACCTAGAAGCAAATATAGTAACGAGAAAGAAACTATCTGGAACATAATCTGAAAATAAGTATAGTAACAATGTATTACTATTAAAACCACAACCCAAGAGCAAGTAAGCTAACGAAAAAGTAGCGCTACTCCAAATATAATCTACAAGTAAACAATGAGAAAGTAACCCTATCAAATTATAATCTAGGAGAGAGTATATTAACGAAAGGTAGCCCTATCCGAAATATGATCTAGACGAAATTATACTAACAATAATGTAGCCTAGCAGAAATATAACAGAAAAAAGCATACTAAGGAGAAGTATTTCTGTCTAAATTTATGATGTAAAATCCTGTAATAAAACACAGTATACACCAATAATAAGAAAATATGTTAACATCATCAAATCATGTAGGTATGTATTACCTGGAAACGTGTATCTCTGAAATACCCACATGCACACGTAAGAAAAATCACAAAAATATCAATAAAATAATAAATAAATAAATGCAATTAACCGATACTGTTTCCTTGTTACCAATACCAATCCAGGAAATAATTATGCAAAAATATTGATAACTTGAAATATGAACTGAATAATCCTTTAAGTTCAATTAATTGTGACATAAAAATGTGAAATTTTTGATTATTAAAATCCAAGAGTTATTTTAGTTTCAAATTATCAGTGAGATACGCCCACTGAATTTCTGAACTAAACCTTGGAGTCATTAAAACGTGAACTTTGAAAATAACCACTTTGAAGGTAGGAATATAAAGTCAATAAAACAAAATATATTAAAACTATTTCCAAAAAATTGTGGTTCTACTTCAATGCTTACCGCATAATAAGTTGATAAATAGACTAATAAGCTATCACAACACGATTGATCACAATCTACATTATGACGTCATGATGATGACTGACGACGTGACGTCATCAAACCTTTTAAGAGCTATAATATCTAAATCAGAAAAAGCTCAAAAGTGACAGAATACATAATGAAATTTCAAAATATCCTGAAAACAAATGATATAAAGAGCAATCTTAAATAACTAACATGCAAATAATTTATTAAAATTAGGCTAATTGAAATGTAATCTACTTTCTCCTATCTTTTAGAAATGCTATTCATACCAGCTGGAAACGTTTTATAGGCGCTATTCATTCAAGCCGGAACATATTCAACAAAAATAATAACCAATTTAAAAATAATAAAATAAAAAGTAAAACAAATAAATGGGAAGCTTAAACATAAAGCTTGTCAAAACAATGTCCATCACAACAGTTTAACATTTCTCACTTGAAAAACCTCAGACCTTTACACGAACATCAAATTGTGCCTAAAAGGCAAACAATCATGATAATTATAAAGATCCTGGTCACGGCACCAAATTGTAACAGCCCCTAGGGGAGGAAATTTAATGAAAACTTATGGAAAATCAAGGAAAAGTCTATCCTAAGATAGCCTAACTAAAATTTCCCTAAAGTTCCTAAAGTATACCTAAAGCTTTATACTTACTTTACCAGAAAATCTGAAAACCAGGATTTTCCTCAAGTTGCTAATACCTACTGAAGCTCTGAAGCTTTTATTAAAGTTTCTCAGATCTAAATGATAGGGTTCCTACTATAGGGAAAGAAAATAAATCAAACAAAAAGTTGAGAGAGAGAAAATAAGCAAACAAAACATTTATTTAATAAAAATGAATTTACTCGAAACTCGAATCTAATAAAGTCCGGGGAGAACTTTATTAGACATCCGCTTGATTACTAGGCCAACCTAGACAAGGGAAAACAAGCGGACACACAAAAACCCTTGTTGCCATAAAGCTAATACAATTAACATAATAACAGACAAATTATTTACATAAATTATGAGTAATTCTTGTTAATTACAATATCATAAGAATCACTAATAATTGAAAGATTAATGGCATGATCATCTAGTGACATATTTAAGACCTTGTTATAAACGTAGTAACCATAGTTCACTGAGGTGTGAGGAATGTATAAACAATTGAGAATTGGACAATGTTTAAACAATATTACAACATAACCTAAAATTAGGATAAGCTTGCCTAAACGAATAACAACAATATCCTATAATATCCTATGAATAATCAATTACTAACCATGAACACAATATTATGAAACCTATAACAAACATACTAGAGATTAAAACATTATCATGAGAATAATAAAAGCAATAAAACAACACTCTTAAGAAGTATTTCTAAATTATCAACAATGCTATATGAACCAGAACAAGTGTAGAATCTAGCCTACTATTTAAATACCGTCGTTGGCTGTGTGATTAGTAAAGGCTTAAATAAATTGCTTGGAATTAAATGAAGGCAAGTATAAATGATCCGAAGTAGTCATGTAGTACCTAGAAGATTAAGTGTTTAGAAAAAATGGTAGAAAATAGTTAATGGAGCAAAATAAGTTATTGTAGCATATATAGTTAAACGTGGTAGCAGATAAACGTAGGTACATTCCTGTGAAACATATAGTAAGAAAAACCTTAAAACTAAATTTGCTATGTCGAGATAGCATTAATGTTTCCTACAAAGTCAAAGTCAAAGTCAAAGTCAAAATATTCTTTATTCAAATAGGCCTAGCAACAAGCACTTTCGAATCGTCAGTTATAACATGTATTAACATATATATTAATTAATTATTTAGAGCAATTTATTGATGCTATTATTATTCTTCAAAATAAATATTGTTGTTGTAGACATGTCAAAGTAAGAAATTATATTGTAGTAAAATTCACAATAGGATCGTCAAAAAATAAATAATAATAATAATAGAAAAATATATAAAAAATAGAAATCTAGACAGTTTCTAGAATAAAATCAAAATATCAAAAAAAAAGATCATATTAATATCTAACGCCATAATGATTAATTCATTAATATTTCAGTCACAATTAATCCCACGGTGTTTTATCATTCATGTAGTCATGTGTGCTATAATATGCTTTCGATATGAGTTGACGCTTTACATAATTTTTAAATTTATTAATAGATAATTCAGTTACATTTCTTGGAAGCTTATTATAAAACTTCACACCATTACCCATGAATGATTTTCTAATTTTCTGTAGGCGAGTGGTGGGCACCGCGAGTTTGTGTTTATTTCGAGTATTAATATTATGTATGTCACAGTTCTTCCTGAAATTTACAATGTTTTTATGTACATACACAATATTATCATAGATGTATTGACAATGCAATGTCATTACATTAATGTTCTTGAACTTATCTCTAAGTGAGTCTCTATGGTTCATTTTATATATTGCTCGAATAGCCCTCTTCTGCAGAACAAAAATGGTATTAATATCTGAAGCACTGCCCCATAGTAAAATACCATACGACATAATACTGTGGAAGTAACTAAAATATACTAATCGAGCTGTCTTCACGTCTGTCAGTTGGCGGATCTTGCTCACGGCAAAAGCTGCAGAACTCAGTCTATTCGAGAGATTAGCAATATGGGGACCCCATTGGAGTTTGGAATCTAATGTTAATCCAAGAAAAACTGTACTATCCACTAGTTCCAATTCCTCATCTTTCACAATGACACTTGTTTGATTGTGCTTAACGTTAGTCGTGACAAACTTGATACATTTGGTCTTTTTCTCATTTAACAATAAATTGTTGACATTGAACCAATTAACTACTTTAGAAATAGCATTGTTTATATCTATATTAGCTTGTTGCTGTCGTTTGACTTTGAATATAAGAGAGGTATCGTCTGCAAACAATACTATATCATGGTGGGTCTTTACGAGGTATGGCAAGTCATTTATGTAGATAAGGAATAGGAAAGGTCCCAATATTGATCCCTGCGGTACACCCATCGAGACCACTGATCCTGGAGATCGCTGTCCATTCACATCGACCCTTTGTATTCTACCATATAGATAAGATTTTAGCAAATTCAGTGCCGATCCTCTAACTCCATAGTAGTGCAGTTTCCTGATTAATGTTTCATGACATACGCAGTCGAAGGCCTTGGACAAATCGCAAAAAATACCTAAGGCATCCTGTGACTCTTCCCAGGCATCGAATATATGTTTAGTTAGCTCAACAGCCGCGTCGGTTGTCGAGCGACCCCGCGTAAAACCAAATTGCTTATTATGCATTAAATTGTTTGCATTAAAATGTCTTATTAATTGGGACAAAACTAATTTTTCAAAAATTTTACTAAATGTTGGCAGCACAGATATTGGTCTAAAATTAGTGGGGTCAGAAGTGCTACCTGATTTAAATAAAGGAGTTATTTTACTATGTTTCATTAGATCAGGAAACTCACCGCAGTCAATACTGTTATTAAATACAACTACCAAGTCAGGCGCTATGACTTCTATTAGAGATTTGACAGCATGGACAGAGACTCCCCAGAGATCACCAGTTTTTTTGACATTAATTGATTTAAACGCCTTTATTACATCTGGGGTACTAACATACTCAAAATGAAGATTTCCACTACATTCTGAGGCGTTATCTTTTAACAATGTAACGGCAGACGAAGGTGAAGAATTTAATGTCTTTGTTGTGGATACTGGTATCTCAGTGAAAAATTTTTCAAATTCTGTTGCTACTTCTAAACTTGAATCTATAATTATGCCATCAATTTTTAGTTTAAGATCATTCATTTTGTGCTTTGATCTACCAGTTTCCACATTAATTAATTTCCATGTTGTTTTGATAATGTCCGAACTATTTGTAATTTTCTGGCTTATAAAATTACGTTTAGCTATATGACAATCTATTTTAAATTTCTTAGAATATTGTTTGACATGTTCCTTAAATTCATCACTCATATTAAACCGGCGTTCCTCATATAAAGCATACAGTGCTTGTCTACGTTTATGTAAGTCCTCAGTAGCCCACTCACTAAAAACTGATGTCCCACCAACCACGACCGATTTGGATGTAAAAATCGCATTATAATGTTTCATAAAAGTGTGAAAAAATGAATTGTACATTTCGTTTGGACTCATATCGGAAGACAGAAAGGGTAGCGCCTGGACTAGACTTTGCTTCATTCGTTCCATACGGCCCGTGGTTACTGGTACAATAGTTATTTGTTTCCTCAGGGTATTTCTTCTTAATGTCTCAAATACCATTAATTGACCTAAGTGATCTGATTCTAATTTACTGATTACACTTTTAGTGATTGGAACAATATTAGTGAAAATGTTATCTATACAGGTGGCGCTTGTAGCAGTGACTCTAGTAGGCTCCGTAAATATATGACTCAAATTACAAGATTTGAAAAGATTCAACAATCTGATACTTGTTGTTGAATTTTCTAAAATGTTTACAAAATAGGATATAACAGGTAAAGTCTGGCTTCTTACCAAATATGGCGTAAATCTCAATCTAAAAGATATGAGAACATTTTAAATATAAAATAGCTGATTGCACGCAACCATAAAGCCACAGTTCTCATAAAAGTACCATGCATAAGTCATATAAACCACCAAGCCATTTCTGGACATGATGAGGCAACTATGTCGAGGCAGAAGTCTCGCGAAGGAACCTGAGCCTCAAGCTAGCCGCTTGGATATGTCCCTACCTAACACCTAACACGAGCAATCAGGGTATCCTCGCAGGTGGTACAGGCACAAGGCACATGACCGAGACTATGAGAGTTATGTGACAATAGCGCCTGATGAATGAACATGTACATGGTAATAATAAGAGCGTAGCCCATAATATTATGAGACCAGCCATTTTATAATGCATAAAAGCATAGGCAAAGTAAACTGTGATCTAAATTAGAAGCCAGTTGGAATAAATGCATAAAGCATAAGTAGTATATACTACTATGATCCACAGATCAGCTGAAATATAAATATATTATAGTGGCACTCTACGAAGGAGGCCTACGTCCAGCAGGGGACGTCAATCAGATCATATGATAATGATCAATCAATGTTACACAACTGTGATCTGAATTAGAAGCCAGTTGGAATAAATGCATAAAGCACTAGTAGTATAAACTACTATGATCCACAGATCAGCTGAAATATAAATATATTAGTATGGCATTCTGCGAGGGAGGCCTACGTTCAGTAAGGGACGTCAACAGATCATATGACGATCAATCTATTACCTCGTACCCAAATATCGTGAAAACAAGACAAAGTTGTTACTATTCAGGTTTAGTGTCCAAATCGAATCATACAGTCATCCCATAAGCTAAGTATCACTACTGAGTTATGCAACCGCAAAACCTCAGCATTGACCAGCGTTCTCACGACAGCAAGGAGTTTTGCTCGAGTCTTCAATAGACTGTATCGCCGTTGAACTTTCACATCCCATCTCGCCCATATAGTAGAGTATATAAGGGTACATATATATTGGGGTCTTTAATGATCAGTTTCAGCAAACGGCAATACAGGTTTCTCGTCCGGACGGATCTAAAAGGTCTTGTAAGAATCAAAGATTCCGACAAGCAGTAATAGAATCCGTACCTAACCGGGTCAGCAGCCCTTTTCAAAGCCCGTCCCGTGGATTCAGACCAAAGAAGAAAGCCTGTCGTTAAGAATCTGTAAAGACTGTCCCTAACACCCATTGATGATCGTATTTCATCGATCTGGAGAAAAACCGTTCTTTAGCAAAATAGTTATTATTAAGTATATTTGGGTACTACATGTACAACCAAATCCTCTCGTCAGAGACTGGAACAAGCCACACATTATCGTATCAAGCGATTGGCAGTCCAGGCTGTGACGTTACCTCATTGCTGGAAATAGCCACGGATAAGGTCCATTGCGGCCAGTTCCAACAACTACAATAAAATCAAAACCTTTTGTCATAGGCTGGAACAAACCATACTTAATCGTATCAAACGATTGGCAGTCCAAGCTGTGACGTTACCTCATTGCTGGAAATAGCCACGGATAAGGTCCATTGCGGCCAGTTCCAACAACTACAATACAACCAAAACCTTTTGTCATAGGCTGGAACAAACCATACTTAATCGTATCAAACGATTGGCAGTCCAGGCTGTGACGTTACCTCATTGTTAGAAATAGCCACGGATAAAGTCCATTGCGACCAGTTCCAACAACTACAATAAATTAGTAGTAAAATATGTCAGTTGGTAGACTGATATCGAATACTGAAACAGTATCTACTCGTAAGACGAGTAAGTATAAATATGTATATATCGTATAGGGTGACGTCATAATGATGAAAATATTAACGTAATGTGAATTACGTGTGACAGACTATGCTGTAATTGGAAATCAAATTCCATCAAGATAAATAAGTCAAGATCACTCAAGACATTTGTCGTACGTGAAATATGGTTGTAAGACAAAATCAGATCACACAGCCAACGACAGCATAGGCCTGTTGTAAAGGCAACATTAATTATGATATTTAAATTGCCAGAGAACATAAATAAGTATCATAGATTGAATAATACAATCAGAATAATGATGAAGATATTGACGTAATATTAATTACGTAGTAGACAGATTTGCAATTGGAAACCAAGTTCCATCAAAGATAAATAAACCAAGATCACATAACGCAACGGTAGCATTTCGGCTTGCTATAAAGATAATATCATTTATGCCATTTAAATTGCAAGAGAATATAAATAAGTACCATAGCTCACACAGTCAGAAAGTTTTGCGAAACTTAGAAAACCATCCAAGGATCTCTTCATCTGTGCGTTTACAGCCGTATTCTTCAAAGCCGTCATGCCGGAACAATTCCCATTTGCAGTTGTTGAAGCCTTGACCAACCAGCTCGATGTTGCAGCACATCTTCGTGACCGTCTTCTGGCAGTGGTAAGGAAAGCCGTTGATTGCCACTCAGGGTTGTAGGAGATAACCCAGAGATAGAATGGTATGGTGTTCAGAAACTCCCTCACAGGTTGAGCATTGGAGGTATGGCAGATCGTCATGGTACAGGTGTAGTTTGCGATGGTCTTCATTGGTAGTCAGTTGTTCGCAGCGCTGGAAACTTCTGGTAACATATGGTAATGTGCGCAGGAACGCCGTTGGATATAACGTTTGATGGATGCTTGGCGGATGTCACATTGTCATGGCACAGCAGTAGATTGATGGTGGCCTGGATCTGGTCTTCGATTATCCACATGGTATCTTCTGAATATCATTGATGTGGCTGGCACGCTATCCTTCTCTTAAAAAAGGTTTCATTTCGCAAAACCTTCCAAACGCCCGAACTATGGCATAGAAATCTACTAGATGTAATAATCAATTGAATGTTAAACACTAATTGAACCTTAATTATTTAACTACCTACATTAACACAACCAGTACCCTTCACTAATAATGCAAAACCAATGTTAACTGCAAAACCTATGAAAATATACAAAACCTATTCAAGAATCCGTAATGAATGCGTTGGATATTATTAGTTATATTTATCGTGTATAATTTATAAATTGTAATAAAGTTCAGGCAAGATTCTATAAGGAACAAAATACGTCTAGACACCTAAATCATCCAAATATTTTAAAGGAGATTAATTCAATACGAAACGCATAACCACTGTAAGTATATCACGAAATGTAAATCAAAGAAAACACATCAAAGAATTAATAAATCCCGTAACATTAAAATAACACTGATCCAATACTATAATCAACATGAACATTACGCACACATTATTATAATTCTATCCTATAAAGATATCCTACAATCCTCAAGTCAGTAAAGAGTCTGTAACGCGCCCGTGATTCCTCTGGAATCGCAAGCACCTACCTGTAACCGTGTCTGCTTACCATCAAGCAAGACGTAAGCCTATTTGCTACCGTCATTGTATAAACAGTATAAATAATTTATAATTTATGATCAAGGCATAATTGTTAAAAGTATAAAATTCGGTAATAACCAGCTCGTATGAATAGCACCTACGCATCTCAATAAATGAAATAGTACACACAAAATCCGCCACCGTAATTTGGTAAATAATTAGCATGCACAATAAATGTAGGTCAATTAAAAGACAAGTTATTTATTATATCGGGTAGTAATCAAACGCCGCCGAAGTACCTCTCATATAGCAAATATATAGATAACGCAGTTGTTAAATAAGACAATACGACACTCGATAGAATAAAATGCATCTCTAATGGAGAAAGTGATAAACTGCAATCCTATTATCATCTGTTTACGGGAATGTGATATGCTTTATCGAATCCTCATACATATCTTCCACCAGAGAGTTATCTGGCCAGGTAAATATATATAATTAACCACATATCGTCTCCGGACTCGTCCGTATCGACAAATATGGTTCGATTATTGATAAAGCACGTCAGAAATTAACAATTTAAAATTACGAGGCTACGCTAATCCCGAATCACCATACATACCTAAATCTAGGGGGTACCCTAGCGAGATAAATATGTTTAGAGAACCATCTTACTCTCCGGACTTGCTCCGTTACGAGAAATATGGTTTGATTCTTGGATAAGCAATACCTTCATAACGTCTCACTTCAGTAAAACAAAATTAATAAAGGAAAACGAACTTACGCTTGTGGTTTATCTAGTCAAATAACGGAACACTAATGTATCACCAATATTTGCTATACGAGGTTTTAAGACATTCGCTGACAAAGGAATTCCTGTGAACAGAAAGGATTATTCACACACATCCTAAATATCCTAACATAGTGAAAACCCTACAAGAATCCCTAGCCTAGACACTACACTTTAAACGACTCACAATGATACTCCTGAAGCACCAAGACTACTGTTTCTCGTTGCTCTGGTGAAGGCAAAAGTCCCCTAAAAATGTTGTGAATCTCCTTATATACCCCCCTCATCCGATCATCAGCGCCACCAATATCACGCGATCACTATGTTTTTTCCGTAAATTTGGAGGGAACGATTCTCATTGGTTTTCAACCTAAATCTGAAATACTATTGGTTGACAAAACTCGCAAGTTCTCCTACTCGACACCAGACACCTCCACTCTCGCTATTCCTTTTAAAACCTCACTAAAATAAAATGTCACCTATGCAGAAACAATTGCTTACTTTATCATCAATTTCATTTTAGTTGGGTAATCATAAAGTCAGGCGCGAGTCTACCCGCTCAAGCCGGCTCGGCAGCTATTGTTATTCAATTAATAACTTCGATCAGCGAGACTCACAGCTCACGCCTAGTATATCTTGACACCGAGATCCGTACTAACAACTCATAGTCGGAGGTCAGACCTACACTGGTTCGCCTAAGGTGAGGTCATTTTTACTTCAACTTTAGCGCTGTGAATTATGTGCTCACAACTAACCGTATAAATTCAGATGGCTACAGATATCGCTACTGGACCTACCAAATGACGTACTTTTGACACGGTTGGATTATTATCTCTTGTCAGTTAAGCAACTTGTCGCTAGATGGCCCTGCCTGGCCTAAATAAACATTAACAAAACTTTGTTAAAGCTGTTCTAATAATTATATTGATAATACTATTCTGAAATACAATAAAAATACATTAAAACTTGGAAGATATTATGAAGAAATAGTAAATAATCGAACCTATTAAAACTTAATTTAAAGCCCATTAACTTTTACCATGAAAACCTTCATCGATAATGAAAATTCAAGAAAATAAAAAAGTTTTTCCGATTTTCCCGAAGCTTAGAAGCTTTCATGGGTTTTCATAAGGCTGAGGGATGTCGTTCTGTTACACTACATGCCATAACTTCAGGTTTAACTAGTAAGTTCTGCGGATTTGGTCACAATTCTTGAAAAAGTTAAGGACGTGGTATTTAAACGAATTATACAGTGTGTGTTTTCCATGCGAAATTATATTATGTAAGTGCTAAAATTGTAAAACCTAGCCTAACACAAAAGATGTACTTAGTACAGGAAAATAATAACACATATGTAACAGTAAAATTTCAAATACCGTTAGACCATAAATCTATATCTCGCGACCTTGTAAACTGTCTTAAGATTATGAATCAATCATTGCTTTGTGCTTTTGTCCTGCGAGTCAACGAAGCCCCGCTGCGCGGGCTTCTATTTCCGCACTGAGCCTTGTGACGGTATATAGTCGATGGTAGGCTTACTTAACATTTTCGCGAATATCTTGAAAACGAATAGCTATAAAAATAAAAAAATATATTTTCGATTTCTTGTTGACAAGTTAATGAAATGAGTTAATATTTCATACTACTTGAAAGTTTGAAATGTTGTCAATTGTGCTGGGTATGAGCGGACTAAACCATTTCAAACGAGGTTCCATGAATGAGGTTAGAATTAGAATGCATGTCCCTTATTCACTATATACATTGTTTATGAAACATTATATTATAAAAATATATGAAAGAGAAGATTCAGACCGCCATTACGATGTAAATAAAACCCAGTGTCTAATTAAAGTAAATGCACACACGGCATACTCGCCATGAATTTTACTGCTTACAAGAACACGGACGCGCAACTTTGCTGCATATATTAAGCACTGCACCTTTTGAGACCGTGTAACTTAACCTTAAATATGTACGAGTATCTACGTACAATCAATATCATAAACATGTATACATTATAGGACTGTATTGCTCAGAGGTAAGGTCGAACAGTGTATACATATTTATGGTGCAAACTGTCTACTTACGCGGCCGCTGCAGCTCGAAAAGTAGTTAACCCATATATGCCCCTTGATTCGAAAACGATACATACCTTCATATGCCCAGAGCAGTATTAATAATTGTGTCTTTAAGTGACTTTTGATCCAAAAACGAACAAACACCGCTTCTGCCCAGAATTATTTTGGACTTTCGATTCTTATAATTTTTCGATATGTTGATACTAATACGTGGTTGTCAACATTATGACCAGTTTCATAAAGTTTAGTATTGGACAAGTACCATTTTTTTTCATGTTCGAAAACGAAACATTGGGCATATGTATGACATTTAATGTTAGTTAATAAATAACGCCTTTTTTCAACCTTTTATTATAAGCTGAAATTACACACATTTAAACTTATACTACATTTTGAAATATTACAATCTCTATAAATGATATGCTATTGCTCTATAAATGATAAACATTTCGAATGTAAGTTAACCTGACACTTTTTACACGATCCTTTCGGACCTTTCAGTCCGTTTCCCAAAACGTCCGTTCCCGTCACTATCTTTTATGATATTTTGATTGAAAAACGGATTATTTAGGATAGGAAAATAATCCGTTTTTCAATCAATATTTTTTACCCAACAGCTATGCTTGAGTTAATGATATATTTTTAAAGGGGTAGGTAGAAATTAATCGAGTCGAAGGAGCCTCGCTACGCGGGGCTCCTATTTCTGGGCGGTTTACCTTTCGGGCATCTGAAGCTACCTAACGAATCGAACCTACCTAATATCCGTTCTAGTAAAAAATAGGTAGGTTGGACTTGTTAGGTAACTTCAGATGTCCGAAGGGTAAACCGCCCAGAAGTTGGAGCCCCGCGTAGCGAGGCTCCTTCGACTCGATTAATTTCTACCTACCCCTTTAAAAATATATCATTAACTCAAGCATAGCTGTTGGGTAAAAAATATTGATTGAAAAACGGATTATTTTCCTATCCTAAATAATCCGTTTTTCAATCAACATATCATAAAAGATAGTGACGGGAACGGACGTTTTGGGAAACGGACTGAAAGGTCCGAAAGGATCGTGTAAAAAGTGTCAGGTTAACTTACATTCGAAATGTTTATCATTTATAGAGCAATAGCATATCATTTATAGAGATTGTAATATTTAAAAATGTAGTATAAGTTTAAATGTGTGTAATTTCAGCTTATAATAAAAGGTTGAAAAAAGGCGTTATTTATTAACTAACATTAAATGTCATACATATGCCCAATGTTTCGTTTTCGAACATGAAAAAAAATGGTACTTGTCCAATACTAAACTTTATGAAACTGGTCATAATGTTGACAACCACGTATTAGTATCAACATATCGAAAAATTATAAGAATCGAAAGTCCAAAATAATTCTGGGCAGAAGCGGTGTTTGTTCGTTTTTGGATCAAAAGTCACTTAAAGACACAATTATTAATACTGCTCTGGGCATATGAAGGTATGTATCGTTTTCGAATCAAGGGGCATATATGGGTTAACTACTTTTCGAGCTGCAGCGGCCGCGTAAGTAGACAGTTTGCACCATAAATATGTATACACTGTTCGACCTTACCTCTGAGCAATACAGTCCTATAATGTATACATGTTTATGATATTGATTGTACGTAGATACTCGTACATATTTAAGGTTAAGTTACACGGTCTCAAAAGGTGCAGTGCTTAATATATGCAGCAAAGTTGCGCGTCCGTGTTCTTGTAAGCAGTAAAATTCATGGCGAGTATGCCGTGTGTGCATTTACTTTAATTAGACACTGGGTTTTATTTACATCGTAATGGCGGTCTGAATCTTCTCTTTCATATATTTTTATAATATAATGTTTCATAAACAATGTATATAGTGAATAAGGGACATGCATTCTAATTCTAACCTCATTCATGGAACCTCGTTTGAAATGGTTTAGTCCGCTCATACCCAGCACAATTGACAACATTTCAAACTTTCAAGTAGTATGAAATATTAACTCATTTCATTAACTTGTCAACAAGAAATCGAAAATATATTTTTTTATTTTTATAGCTATTCGTTTTCAAGATATTCGCGAAAATGTTAAGTAAGCCTACCATCGACTATATACCGTCACAAGGCTCAGTGCGGAAATAGAAGCCCGCGCAGCGGGGCTTCGTTGACTCGCAGGACAAAAGCACAAAGCAATGATTGATTCATAATCTTAAGACAGTTTACAAGATCGCGAGATATAGATTTATGGTCTAACGGTATTTGAAATTTTACTGTTACATATGTGTTATTATTTTCCTGTACTAAGTACATCTTTTGTGTTAGGCTAGGTTTTACAATTTTAGCACTTACATAATATAATTTCGCATGGAAAACACACACTGTATAATTCGTTTAAATACCACGTCCTTAACTTTTTCAAGAATTGTGACCAAATCCGCAGAACTTACTAGTTAAACCTGAAGTTATGGCATGTAGGAAGATTAATTTCCTTAATCACGAGACGTTACAAGTTCATCGGCCATCAAAACGAAACAGACGTTTTAACTGCCGCGAAGGGTGAAGGGATGTCTATTGTAATTTATAATGTCACTGTCGATATCGATAGTTTAACGTAAACATAACATAGACCAACTATCTGGAGATTAATTTAGTTCGTTTTGCATGAGCGCTTTCTCGGTTCTACGTTATATGTGCCCCGACTACTGCCACTTAAGTTTGGCGATTCGGAGGGCTATATCTGTTACTTTGGTTCTGCTGCGGATGACCTCATTATTAAAATAGCATGTGCATGTGAACATATTAATTGTTACCTGATGATGAGGACAGCAAGAGACTGATTGGTGACCCATCCATGGCGAAGATTGTTCGATGGAAGGAGGGTCTGTAATCGTAAGTTGGTGCACCTCGCCCTTAGTATTTTATTACAAAGAAACTATTCGAAGCTTGCATTGCGAAAAATAACAATTGAAAACTAATATTCAAATGCGAAAGCATGACGCAGGCACCTTTTTTATTAGAATTCTGTTCTTTTATGATAAATTTCGTTCTTTTTATACTATACGAATTAATACTTTAACGCGACTTTTCTAACTTGCACAAAATGATATTCGTCGGGAGATCCCTGATTTTCATAAGTTTATTGTTGAATGTATCATACATTCAACAATGTATGATTTATTATACGAATCTTGTTCTTAGCGGTGAGTTCGTAAATGTGGAGTTCAGTTTCTGAAGGAATGTTATATAGAGTCATTTTTCCTTATATTTTATCTAATTTACACAGAACCTCTTATACATGGTGTTCGGCACATGAATCGTGAAAACTTCATTCATTCATTTTATTTTAAAAAGTTCTTTGGTTTACGATCTTTCTAGCGATATGCTAAACACATCAATAATTTAAAAAAATACACCCTGAATAAGGCTTTAGTCAGAAGGGCAGAGAAAGTCGTAATGGTATCGCTCAAGCCGATAAAAAAGCAAAATCTCTATGACCGTGACTCTTAGGACCCAGGGTTCAAGGGTGGAAATGGCGCTACCAGCACCCCGAAAAAATTCACCCTGTCCACATTAAATACTCCACCCATAAACAAATATAGTTTTTGGACACGACAAGGTTCGTCGTGTAGTTTTTGAGTTTATCGCGTACATAGGGACAAAAAATCGGTGTACTTTCATTAATAAAATGTAGTGATAATAACGTAGCAGCTGGGCTTGTATATAGGATTATGATTTATCATTTGCCTTTGTAAAACAGCTGACAGTCCAAATATAAAATGCGACTGACGGCTGTAAGTCTCACCACCGCATATAGAGTGTAAAACAATAATTATTTCAAGGGTCACTGAGCTAAGCCGCGGACGGACAGACGGACAGGGTGAAATAATAAACTTTCCTCGTCATGGAACCCTGAAACGAAACATAATACATAAGAAAAAGTTTTTATTTTATTAGTAGAAGTTCACTAAATATACTATTTTTTGAAGTTGGCACTAAAAGATTCAGCGTCGTCGTACCGAATCACAGATATCAGAGTAAAGCAGATCCGCTCATTTAAGTTGAACGATTTTTGTACGTCTGATCTATTCTCACTAATGTACGAATCAGAAAGTTTGAGGGAGACAGACAGGTGACATCTGACACGTCTTCACCTGTCAGTGTCTCCGTCTTCATAACTGAAAATTGTACTGAACTGACGTTATGGTGTGTTAAGTTTATATGGGATTTAATATCCTGGTGTGCTCACAAATCGAGACAACTTGTTAACAGCCAAAAATGATTGTATTATCTGTCGCATTCTAACTCATTTTGGTGCACCATAAGGATTAAAGAGACAACTATATGGAATATCATCTGGCTTAATACTGCAAGTCTGCTTTTCTCTGATGTCTGTGTACCGAATGGTGATTGCATCTCAAGTGATGACTCGAATGAGGCTCGCATTAATGCCACGCCACTCACGCCATATCGATAAAAAAATCGATATCGTAACATCCCTATGAACATATCATCGCCGTAAAAGTCATTATTCCCAGTTTAACGGTGATTGCCCCACGCTCACGATATTAGCTCATCTATCCGACCTGAACTGCCGACTCTTGCCAAGAAACCATCCAGCCTGAAGCCATATTGCCTGAAGTGGCATGATTCTGAGGCTCAGCCAACTTTCCGAATATATTGGCAATAATAATCCAACTGTAAATGAGGTGGTAACTGACACGTGATTTGATTATTATTAGATTTGATAACTTAGAGTAGTCTGTTTTAGGTGAAAAATAAGTTTAAGTGAATAAGGGCAGCCAGGGCTATTTCAACGTATATCTGAGAAAACACAAAAGCTTGCAATGCTTTTATGTTTTCTCAGAAATACGTCGAAATATTTGTGATTTTGGATCACCTTAGGAACACAGGCCGTGCACTTCCGTCCGCATACTATACAGAAAACATGTGAAGCCACGGGACAAAATGTAACCAATTACAATTCCGAAGACTTTAGCAGTTGTCGTAATAATACGTCGAATCGATCCTATATTGATCGGGGATCCTAAGATTTTGTGTCAGCGTTTTAACGTTCTTCTGATTGACAGTCAATAAATCTAAATATATAAAAGAAGAAACTGACTGACTGACTGACTGACTGACTGACTGACTGACTGACTGACTGACTGACATATCAACGCACAGCCCAAACCGCTGGTCCTAGAGATTCCAAATTTGGCACGTAGGTTCCTTATAAGGTCTAGGGGTGCACTAAGAAAGGATTTTTCAAAATTCAACCCCTAAGGGGGTGAAATGGGGGTCCGAAGTTTGTATGGGGAAACAAGATTAGTTGGACTATTTTATTCGAAACTTCACAGGAGTATTTCTAACGATAAATGAGTAAATACGTGTTTCAGGTTTTTTGAGAAATCAACCCTTAAAAGGGGGAAATCTGGTGACAAATTCTGAAAATCGACATGGGTATTGTTTTTATGATATAGCGGGTCGCTGATAACGAAAACAACAATGATTTTAAAATCTCACGTGGAGGACGTGAAATACCATCCCATCTGTTGGGGTGCGAGGGGGATGAAATGTCTAAATATTAATATGGGAGTCGTTTTTATGGTTTTTTGGGACGTTAATTACGAAAATGGCATCGGTTTTGTAATTTAATATTGTGGACATGAAAAATTTTGAAAAATTGTGCCAAATTTCAAGAAATAACTGACTGACTGAGAGACTGACATATCACCGCACACCGCAAACTGGTGGTTCTAGAGATTCCAAATTTAGTATGTAGGTTCCATATAAGGTCTTGAGGTGCATTAAGAAAGGTTTTTTCAAAATTCAACGCCTAAGGGGGTGAAATGGGGGTCCGAAGATTGTATGGGGAATCAAGATTAGCTGGATTATTTTATTCGAAACTTCACAGGAGTATTTCTAACGATAAATGAGTAAACACGTGTTTCAGGTTTTTTGAGAAATCAACCCCTAAAAGGGGGAAATCTGGTTATAAATTCTGAAAATCGATATGGGTGTTGTTTCCATGGTTTATTGGGTCGCTGATTACGAAAACAACAATGATTTTAAAATCCCACGTGGAGGAATTGAAATACCATCCCCTCTGTTGGGGTGCGAGGGGGTTGGAATGTATAAATATTAATATGGGTGTCGTTTTTATGGTTTTTTGGGACGTTAATTACGAAAACGCATCGGTTTTGAAAATTAATATTGTGGTCATGAAAACTTTTGAAAAATTGTGCCAAATATCAAGAAATAACTGACTGACTGAGAGACTGACATATCACCGCACAGCGCAAACTGGTGGTTCGAGAGATACCAAATTTGGCATGTAAGTTCCTTATAAAGAATAGAATAGAATAGAATAGAAAACATTTATTCGTGACAGTATAATACAACAAAAAAGAAATAGAATACAAAAACAAGTCACAACGGGTATTGCACGAAATGGTTCCATCTCAGCGTGTTGCTGGCGCGATTACCAGCGCTGATCTTCCGATGGAACCATCAAGTGATTTCCCAGCAGGTAACACATAAAACCAATGGGGTCCTTTACTCGGTCATCACTATCACCATAAGGTCTAAAGGTGCATGCAGTGCCGTGAGTTCCCTGTATTGTATTCAATGTAATCAGTGCCGTCCGATACGATTTCGACATAAATCGATATTTGAGCGTCCGAGAGGACTCTTAATAGGAATCCGAGGTACCTAAACTTTGAATAAAGTAACGGCCATATTGATTTTCTTCATTTCCGTCCCGATTTCGTTCAAATACGATATCTGAGCGTCCGAGAGGTCTCTTAATACGAATCCGAGGTAAAATGTGGAAAAAGTCGCAGTCATTGATTTTCTTTTTTTTTCGTCCCGATTTCGATCGAAATCGATATCTGAGCGTCCGAGAGGTCCCTAATACGACTCCGAGGTAAAATGTGGAAAAAGTCGCAGTCATTGATTTTCTTTTTTTTTCGTCCCGATTTCGATCAAAATCGATATCTGAGCGTCCGAGAGGTCTCTTAATACGAATCCGAGGTAAAATTTGTGAAAGTGGCGGCCATATTGATTTTTATCATTTCCGTCCAGATTTCGTTCACAATCGATATCTGAGCGTCCGAGAGGTCTCTTAATATGAATCCGAGGTAAAATTTGGAAAAAGTGGCAGCCATATTGATTTTCTTCATTTCCAACCCGATTTCGTTCAAAATCGATATCTGAGCGTCCTAGAGGTCCCCTAATACGAATTTGAGGTAAAATTTGAAAAAAGTGGCGGCCATATTGAGTTTCTTCATTTTCGTCCCGAATGTGTTCAAAATCGATATCTGAGCGTCCGAGAGGTCTCGTAATACGAATCCGAGGTATAAAATAGAAAAAGTGGCGGCCATATTCATTTTTATCATTTCCGTCCAGATTTCGTTCAAAATCGATATCTGAGCGTCCGAGAGAATTCTAAATACGAATCCGAGGTAAAATTTGGAAAAAGTGGCGGCATATTGATTTTCTTCATTTCCGTCCCGATTTCGTTCAAAATCGATATCTGAGCGTCCGACAGGTCTCTTAATATGAATCCGAGGTAAAATTTGGAAAAAGTGGCAGCCTTATTGATTTTCTTCAACTCCGTCCCGATTTCGTTCAAAATCGATATCTGAGCGTCCTAGAGGTCCCCTAATACGAATTTGAGGTAAAATTTGAAAAAAGTGGCGGTCATATTGATTTTTTTCATTTTCGTCCCAATTTCGTCCAAAATCGATATCTGAATGTCCGAGAGGTCTCTTAATACGAATCCGAGGTAAAATTTGTGAAAGTGGCGGCCATATTGATTTTCTTTTTTTTTCGTCCCAATTTCGTTCAAAATCGATATCTGAGCATCCGAGAGGTCTCTTAATGCAAATCTGAGGTAAAATTTGGCACTCCATTCATACCTATATGCAAAAAATTTAATGTTACTATATAGGCGTGTGGGGTATCTATGGATTTGCTTTTAAAAACGACATAGAGGTTTCGATATTTTTTCCATTTAAATACACCTTCAATTCTTTTTTAATCGTATGGCATTTATTTACAAACCGTGAGATTTTCAAGAAGACTAGTACGGTTGCCAGTTTTTGTTGAACTTTTAGCACCACCCAGGGGTTCTGTGTGGGTACTCCCTACGGACGCGGTGCAACTTCGACCCCCCTTTGTCAAGTGAGTGAGCAACTTGACTGTTAGAAGTTCGCAAGCCGCTCGAAGGCCTCTAACTTGGCTTAACGATTGCAGCCGGGATTAACGGCTTAGCGTGCCTTTCAAAGCACGAGAGTCAGTTAGTAACCACTCAAAGCGGTCACCCATCCAAGAACTGACCTGCGCCCACATTGCTTAACCTCGCACACCGCACGCGGTAGGCGGGTGCCGTTGGGCCACGAGCGCTCTAAATTCTTGATAGTTTGTGCCAAATTGCAATTCAATAGGTCCAGTAAAAGCAACTTGGTTGTAACAGACGCACTGACAGTAAGGAGTGCGAATGGAAGTGAGGCCAAATTTTCTTTTTGGATGCTCCAATGGTAACTGGCAAAACCTACCTAATAAATTTAACTGTAGGAAAAATAAATGTTACACATAATATTGAATTAGCCGTATTTCTGTACTTCAAAGGACCAGAGTTTATGGCCGCTGCGCGCTGTTAGGTCGTTTACAGACCTATTGGTGTTACTGTAGTACACAGATACTTTTACTAAGAGCCATTTAAGACATGCATTGCTTATTTCATCGGCCCTTTCCCCTTCGGCCTCTCGGAAATGTATGATAATAGTTTTCGATCCTTATTTTTGCCAAAATCAAATGAAATTCAACAGTTTGTCTGTATACTGACTTTTTATCTGTTCATCTGTTAATGAATCACAATCACCAAACTTCGTATAGCGAAACCCCAGAATGTAACAACTACTTTTCTGGAGACCGCATCTAAATCGGTTCAGCCAAACGCGAGATAATCGTGGACAAACATACGAACCTGTTTTTTGTAGACGGTTAAAAATTTCGCATAGTACGCGGGCGAAGCCGCGGGCAAATGCTAGTAATAAATAAATTTAAGGGGTATTTTTTTTACACAAATCGAACTAGTTCTAAATAAGGCATGTGTTATGGGTACTGGTTGACGATAAATTTGATAGGTATATACCGTGTGCCCTAGTAACCCGAAAGATTTAAACCAACGATTTTAGAGCCTGATAAGAGTATATAATGTGGTATAACATATAGTCCAAAAACCCATAATTTAAGAGATTTTAATTATTTAAAACAAATCTCAAGTTCAAAAATATCAAGTCTAACACACCCTAAAGACATTTGCAAGTCACCTAGAGATTTTTTTACAAATAAGCGGTCAATTAATTTGATTTATTTTGTACTGAAATAGTAGTTTCATTAAAACAAATAATTGGACCAATGTTGATATAACATTATTTACTCGTAGTGTCGTCAAAAATACGTAGTTTTTAACTTTCGGGTTATTGGAGTCCGCGGTGTATTAAAAAACTTCCAAGTCTCAGGAACAAATATTTTTCTCACCATAGAAACACATGCCCTTATCGGAATTCGAACCCGGGACTTCTAGCTTCGTAGGCAGTGTCACTACCAATTAGGCTAAACAGGCCGGCCTTGTTAATGAAACAAAAAAAAATAATAAATATTTGCTTTTATCAAATGTAAAATTCAAAACTAATATTGACCGAACACCTACTAACGTGTGTGGTGAAAATTGATTTAGAATTGATCACATTTTAATCGAACGACAAACTTAGGGTAATGTTTATTAATTGAATAATTAAACTTGTGTTAGTTTTGGAAACTTTATTAAAGTTTATAAATATATAATAAAGAGTATTTAAAGAATTGATAGAAATACCTAATCATATGTATGTAGCTATAGTAGGTAATAGTACGGTACTATATGTAAATATAAATATCAGATCCTATTTATTCTGAGGTTCGTATTCGTATAATACAACTTTGCCGTAGAGGCCTAATTTTATAGGCACGGGGTTCTTCAAGAAAGGTGTGTATAAATGTTTAAATTGTCGGCAACGCGCATGTGACACCCCTGGAACTACAGCCGTCCAGAGGCTGCGGTGACCGCTTACCGGCAGGCGGGCCGTACGCTTGTTTGCTACCGACTTGCTATAAACAAGGTTACTTAATCATGATTTAATTTAAAATTACCGTCAAAATTGTAGGATGAAGTTTATTCTGTCTTCACTATTTAACTTACACTAAGTATTTAAATTAAACTTCACTATTTCTTACCATCGACCCTAATGTATATGTTTTAACTAATTTGATTTGCCTTAGTACTTAGTGGCTTTCATCTAACATGATCGATTTGTTACATGAAATTAATATTACAAATGTGACTGACTAAGTATATTGATTGCCGACCTAACTCTTACTGTGAAGGTACGATACCCATGGATAGAAAAAGTTAGACTGCATGCAAAAGCGATTAAGCCCATTAAATAGAAGCTTGATAGCTACATAAAACCGCTAACGGTGCCACACACCGCAGCCAATTTCAACTTCAGCAATTTCTCTACCCCCTAACTAGTTCCTTGTAATTATACAAAGTGACAATATGACACATATATTTCGCATCCCAATTTGGTTTCACGTGCCCGAAGCCACACTGTAACCGACCGGTAAGGTAACAAACGCTCAGAGTACCCCAGAGAAGACGTCAAATAATAATACCGCCACCGAGCGAGATGGTCATATACTGAAATCAATAAGAGCGACAGAGAGGGAGACAACATTTGTTATCCTTGTCATAGTTCCGTTTTTCTTTATTTGCCTCAATGCCCTATTGGGTATGACAACTATTGATCACCTCTGTTATTATGACAAAAAATTAAAAGTGTCATTATTGGGTCAGTGTCGGGCACTAGGACTTCTGGGTCTTGGGTTTAAATCCCTGCTCATACCACTGGATTTATAAAAAAACTTAGGTGTCTACGGAATACTACAAGATTTAAAGCTGGTACTAGTTTTAACTAGTTATCATCACCAGCCTACTGCAGTCCACTGCTGAAAAAAGGCCTCTCCCAAGGCGCGCCACAAAGTGCGGTCCTCTGCTTTGCGCATCTAGTCGCTTCCTGCCCTCCGACATACTCGTATGTCGTCTCGCCAACTGCCCGGCTAGTATGATAACTTATACCGTCACGTTATATGGCCAAAATGTACTAAAACGTCACATAAAACTTGAGGGTATAAGCTATAATACTAGCCGGGCTGGCCGGAGGGCGACCCACACTATGCATGCCGAGGCGCGGTCTCCACTCCAAGACACGCTTACACCAGCGAGTACCTCCCAGCCCTTGTCCCAGATTGTCCCCCAATATTTGTGTTACTTTGGTTCTCTGACGGATTACTTCGATCCGTATTTTAACCCTTAGAAAGACTCCAAGCATAGTTTTATCTAGTACCAGCTCCAAATGTTGAAATTGAAAAATGAGAATAGATGCCAAAGCAGACCCCGTGCTCCTTAAAATACAACTAGGAAAAAGACGATGATGATTACTCGTGACTCTGATGGTGAGTTTGAAACCTTAACGAGGCTCTCTCGTTGAAGGTAGCGGGTGGATAATATTGAAACGTGATTAGGAAGGGAAAGACAAAAATAAATAGACCTGTTTGCTACGGGCTTTACAGCGTGTTAAATTATGACACAGATATCTAATGCCTATTTTTTGCAAGTCAATAATTATGAGCAGCACTGCTAGCACAAGACGGCGCGCGAGATAGACTATCCGTCTCTATCCGTTTGTATCCATTAGATAGAATCGGATAGTCTATCTCGCGCGTGAGATAGCTCGCGCGCCGTCTTGTGCTAGCCGTACAGCAATTTCGTCAACTGTCCTTGACAGTCTCAGTGTTCCAGTTTCTTTTTTTTGAACGACGAACAAATATATTTGTCTCGATTTAAATAGTACATTACTACAGAGGCCGGGACGAAAGGGGTTGCCGGCCGAAGACATATAGACGGCCGAGCGTGCGAGGCCGGATAGGTCTGAGGCGGGCAACCCCATATTTCCCGCCGAGGTATGTATAGTGCTTTTCTCAAACATGCAATGAAATAAACAACTAAAATATCAAAGTTTCATTTTTAATACGCATAGTGGCAGAATGTCATGATGCCCGTGCCACAAATTTATGTGGAATGGATATTAAAAAAGAGGACTTTGCCGGCCTAGGCCTGCAAGATTTATATGAAATTCCATTAACGACCTCTTGTCCGAGCCGCACCTGAAACGTCATACTTCGCAGCCTATTATAAGGAACATGACATCAATATTTCATTGCATGTTTGAGAAAAAAAACTTATTTGATTTGCACTGGCTCAATCTACAATTGTCTTCCGGCGTTTTTAATTCCTAAAACATATACCTCCTTATTCATAAAACTTAACAAACCTCTGTTAACTTAAAGTTGTTTTATTCCTTTCTGGCAAACATGAATGTCTAAGTGACAGATAAGGACAAACCAACTTTAGCGGCTTGTTAACTAATAGAGGCTTGATGGACGTTTATGAATAAGGGGGTTAACCTATCTTTGCGTCGATGTCTTCAAGTTAACAGTGGACAGGCATCTTCTGAGTGAGTGTTCTTTAGAACTTGTTTAAACTTTTCATCCTGGTGTCCTAGCGTAAAACAAAATCCCGTTATTAACCTTTTGGCCGCCACAGTCAGCCATAGACGCTAACGGAAAATCGTGACTACAACGGCAATGACGGCACTGCCCGACAAACATTTTTTGATAAAAAAAACTTTTGAATAACAGCCCATTTTCATGCTGGCATTATTTCTTTACCCATCTTTATTTGACCCCCGGCCCCGTGGCGTCCTTGGCGCGGCGTATTCCTTCGCCATTGGGCGTTCAAAAGGTTAATAAAAATGCAGCGGTTTGCATCGGTGATACACCCGTAAATTACATTAAGTGGATGCTTCGAGTCGATTTTCGTCACTAGAGAAATATATCGAATCACCATCAAATTAAAATTAAACATTTAAATTAACATATTTTAAGTTTAGATACCCGGGTATGTCCTTAAACTACGACCAAGGCCACCGGGGGATGGGCAGCAGCATCCCTGGAGTGCGGTGGAGACACTGCGATCGCCAACCCGCATGCCAAGCGTGGCGATTATGGCATCTACCCCCTATGAAAGCGACACAAAGGCCACGGCCCCGAGGTTCCGGCGGCCCCCGGTGCCCTGGTTTTGGTAGCGGCCAGGGTACTAGCGGGGCCAGGGGTGCTAATAATCTCCGGCAAAGATCCAGCTACCACCACCGACGACTCCTGGCCCTGGCAACGTACAACACGTGTACACTGCGGACCGACGAAAAGATAGCGGAACTAGAGGAAGGATTGAGCAAGTTGCGTTGGGATGTCGTGGGGTTATCTGAAGTCCGAAGAGAGGGGGAGGACACGATAACCCTAAAGTCCGGCAACTTGCTCTATTTCCGGGAGGGCGACCAACAGTCCCAGGGAGGTGTCGGGTTCATCGTCCACAAGTCCCTCGTAAACAACGTGGTGAAGATCGAGAGTGTGTCGGCTAGGGTGGCGTACCTTATACTCAGAGTATCCAAGAGATACTCGTTGAAGGTCATACAGGTGTACGCGCCGACCTCGGCACACTCCGACGACGAGGTGGAGGCTATGTATGAGGATATAACTAAGGCCATGCATAGTTCCAAAACCTACTTCACCGTTGTTATGGGGGACTTTAACGCGAAACTGGGCAAGAGAGACGGCAATGAGCTGAGAGTGGGGCAATTTGGAGTTGGAAGTCGGAACCACCGGGGCCAACTACTGGCTGGTTTCTTGGAGAAGGAGGTACTCT
The DNA here is from genome assembly GCA_905163555.1 of Notocelia uddmanniana. Classification (NCBI taxonomy): domain Eukaryota; kingdom Metazoa; phylum Arthropoda; class Insecta; order Lepidoptera; family Tortricidae; genus Notocelia; species Notocelia uddmanniana. Next base: position 7,459,311 of record LR991057.1, read on the forward strand.
ACATGATGAACTCCTTCTTCAAGAAACGCGAGCACAGGAAGTGGACCTGGATGAGTCCCGACGGTGCAACAAAAAACGAGATTGACTTCATTATGTCGACGAAGAGGCATATATTCAATGATGTCTCTGTGATCAATACGGTTAAAACCAGAAGTGATCATCGTCTGGTAAGAGGCACATTGAATATATGCGTCAAGCTAGAGCGCTCTCGACTGATGAAGTCTACGCTCCGTCCAGTAGCAGTCCAAATCCAAAACCCCGAGAGCTTTCAGCTGGAACTCCAAAACCGTTTTGATTGTCTAGGCGGCGACGTGGACGATTTCAATGACGGGTTTGTGGAAGCTGTCCATAGCATTGGGTCTAAGTTCTTTAAGGCCCAACGGACTCACAGAGCCAAAAGGCTTTCTATCTCCACTCAGAGGCTCATCGAGGAAAGGAATGAAATGATTCTGCAGTCTTCAGCCGATGCGACATTATACAGGCAGCTCAATAAACGGATCTCCAAGTCCCTTACCAGCGATCTGCGCCAATTCAATACAAATCGTATTGAAGAGGCCATCGAGCAGAATAAGGGCTCTAAAGTGTTCTCAAGAGATCTGTCTATTGGCCAGAGCCAGCTCGCCAAATTAAAAACTGAAGACGGTAGAATCGTTTCATCCAAACCCGAGCTTCTGAAAGAGGTAGAATGCTTTTATGGACAGCTATACACGTCAACTAGCAGACCCGAAGTTGGTCTGGCGGAAGACCCTAGAGCCAGATTAACCCGGCACTATACCGAAGATATCCCGGACATCAGCCTGTACGAGATTAGAATGGCTCTTAAACAGCTAAAGAACAACAAGGCACCCGGTGAAGACGGAATAACAGCTGAACTCCTGAAGGCGGGTGGAAAACCGGTCCTTAGGGCCCTTCAGAAGTTGTTCGATTCCGTCTTACTGGAAGGGAAAACTCAAAAGGCATGGAACAGAGGTGTGGTGGTGCTGTTTTTCAAAAAGGGTGACTACGCCTTACTGAAGAACTACCGCCCCATCTCACTTCTGAGCCATGTCTATAAGCTGTTTCAAGAGTCATTACGAACCGTCTCGCACGCAGGCTAGATGACTTCCAGCCTCCCGAACAAGCCGGATTCCAAAGAGGCTTTAGCACCGTAGACCACATCCATACGCTTCGTCAGGTTATACAGAAGACTGAGGAGTATAACCTGCCTCTCTGTCTAGCGTTCGTGGACTACGAGAAAGCCTTCGATTCGATTGAAACCTGGGCTGTACTACAATCTCTCCAACGGTGCCAAGTGGACTACCGCTATATCGAAGTGCTGAAGTGTTTGTACGAGAACGCCATAGTCAGTCCGACTCCAGGACCAGAACTCGAAACCTATTCCGCTGCAGCGGGGAGTCAGGTAAGGAGATGTTATTTCTCCTAAACTGTTTTCCGCTGCACTGGAGGACGTGTTTAAGACTCTGGACTGGAGAAGGCTAGGCATCAACATAAACGGCGAGTACATCACTCACCTTCGGTTTGCTGACGATATAGTAGTCTTGGCTGAGACCAAGGAGGATTTAAGTACAATGCTCAATGACCTCAGTAAAGCCTCCGAGCGAGTTGGTCTAAGGATGAACATGGACAAGACGAAGATCATGTCAAATGCCCATGTAGCACCAACTCCCGTAACAATCGGACACTTTACGCTCGAAGTTGTAGACGATTACATATACCTAGGACAGACTGTCCAGTTAGGTAAGTCCAACTTCGAGAAAGAGGTTAATCGTCGAATCCGACTCGGCTGGGCAGCGTTCGGAAAGCTACGTCACATCTTTTCGTCCAATATCCCGCAGTGTCTCAAGACGAAAGTCTTTGACCAGTGTGTGTTGCCAGTGATGACATATGGTACTGAAACGTGGTCGCTTACTATGGGCCTCATAAGAAGGCTCAAAGTCACCCAAAGAGCAATGGAGAGGGCTATGCTGGGAGTTTCTCTGCGTGATCGCATCAGAAATGAGGCCATCCGCAGCAGAACCAAAGTGACCGATATAGCCCTTCGAATCGCTAAACTTAAGTGGCAGTGGGCGGGGCACATAGCACGCAGAACCGATGGCCGTTGGGGCGGGAAGGTTCTCGAGTGGCGACCACGTACCGGAAGGCGTAGCGTGGGCAGGCCCCCCACACGGTGGACTGATGACCTGGTAAGGGTCGCGGGTGTCCGCTGGATGCGGGTGGCGCAGGACCGGTCATTGTGGAAGTCTTTGGGGGAGGCCTATGTCCAGCAGTGGACGTCATTCGGCTGAAATGATGATGATGATGATGAAGTTTAGATATAGTTTTATTTGAAATTAAACCCAAACATTTTATAGCATTATGTTTTAGTATTTGGTTGGTGATAATCACCGATACCATCACTTTTACTTTAGCGCCACCTAACGTCAGTAACGGAACTTAAATTGAAAATATTGAGTGTAGAGTAAATAGCTAACTCATACGGCCCGCCAACAAAGATGTATCCACCATCCAGTCGGTTGACAGTTTCCATATAAAAACGGGTGAGGTGTGAGGTGACAGGTGAGGACGAGTCAGTTTGTGATAAGAGGGCAGGTTATTGTCGTAGTCAAGTCACGTTGACAGTTTCCATATAATAACTACAACTTAGAAAAGTTGAAAAACCGCCGAAATTTTCATTTCAAAGCTCAATATCTCAAAAACGGCTGAACAGATTTTCATGAAACATGGCTAAGAACACTTGGAATAAAATTATCTATGACACAAAATAACTAAATGTAAATCGGTTAATCCGTTTGAGAGCTACGATACCACAGACAGATCCACAGATACACAGACACACAGATACACAGACAGACACGTTTAACTTATAATACCCCTTTTTTTGCGTCGGGGTTTAAAAACGGGTGAGGAGGGACGTGAAAGGTGATGACGAGTCGGATTGTGAATATTGTCAAAGCGTCAGAGAGCATATTCAGATATTTTTCAGCACCATATACAACAAATACAATAGCTATTCACGATACAAGGGTTGTAAAGCAAAGAAAGTCGATATCGCAGATGTTTGAGGCCCGAGCCGCAGGCGAGGGTCATAAATATGCGAGAGAGGGCTTTCTGTTTTACGACCCGTGTTTTGTACACAATTTTACGTCACCACTTGGCCAAAAAGTGGATTTATGCGAAAGCGCAGCGTGCGGGAAAACGCGCTTTTTGGCAAGGTGTGGTGTAAATGGATATTTCATGGTGACTTCACAAGTAGCAAGTGTGTTATTCCATTACAAAGGTTTTCCCTGGAATTGAAAAATCCCCAATCTTCATCGCGAAACGTTAAAAACTATTTAGAGCACCTTCCGACCCTAACATAGGTTAGACTATAAATCATTCAAGAAAGTGTCCCCTTTATAAGGAATGTCATTTATCATAGTACAGATCTAAGTGGTTTGCCTCAAAACCGGTGGGTGGGTACTGATAAGTTTCACGCCTATATTTATGCTACGTATTCATCAGTTTCGTTCCATACAGTGTGAGTAAATTCTTTTAACTGGTCGAAATTTTAGCAAACTGCTAATGGATTTTGAATCTACTAGCTTTAACAATGAAGTTGCTTTTTGAACGCATTGTTCTGGTACAACTCGGCCAACTTGTTTTTTTTTTCTCAAACATGCAATGCGTTATAAGTTATTACGTACGTTATAACTATAACAGACTTTAAAGTATAACGTTGCAGGCGGAACATCTCTGGACACAAAATTGAAAGAGTAGACCGGGAAGTATTTTTTTTATTTTATTTTTAATGTCAAACATGGCGTCTGATAAATTTATTTTTTGAGTGGTATATTTTTTTATTTCATTGCTTTTTTTTAGAAAAGCACTATACAAATCACGGCGATAAACGTTGGGCTGGAGGCCGCGTATCCCTGTCCATCTATATCTACTTGACCTGCAACCCTTCGTTTCCCGGCCTCTATAGTAATGTAGTATTAAGTATATCATCGCTAGTAGATTTTGACTTGTAAAAGTGCCATTGTGGCCTACTTGTAGAATGAAGTTCATGTATTTTTTTCATTTATCGTACCGTTAACTTATAACCTGCAGGTTGATTAGTGATTAAGTAACGATTTCAAACTTACAATTGAAGTTCATAATTATATGCACAGTCAACCAATTCGATTTCTGGGCCACTTCGTACCTTGTCACAGCAGTGACAATAATATGAGATCTCTGGCAGCTTTCATATTGATTTTCACTGTGACAAGGTACGAAGTGGTCTAGAAATCAAATAGGTTTCCCGTGCATTTTCAAAACATGTGAGCAACGTGATTCTATTAAACATCTTGACGGAAAAATACTTTGTCTTAAACAAACTGTTGATATTTTTTCACAACTCAAAGGTCGACACCGAAACATTCTCAGACCAGTGAGCAATTTGATTTAGATTCAGGGTACACCTCACGTAGCGGATAATTTACGCTGAAGTGTACGGAACACTTGTTTTTGTTATTGTTTCTAATAAATCCGATGGTAAACTGCGTAAAATAAAAGTTTGTTGTGTGTACAGTTAGCCAAGAAAATGGTGGTGACTTTTGGTCTTACTGATTTTTTGTAGAATCGAGCCGCAAAAATTTACTCTTTAAATTAAGAAATTGATTCCATTTTTCCAGTGGAAAAATATTGTATCATACATCGTCATAGGTCGCAGTCTTACACAAATTTCTAAACAATTCCATTTTTTCTGTAGAAAATCATTAATTAGCTCTCGCAACATCGTTAACTAAAGTGGAGTTCCACTTAAGTTGTTTAGAACCTAAAATTCCTTTCATTCGCATTACTTTCCTTACGTAAATGCGCTTTAGAAATGTTTAATTAGTAAATATAGCATTACTTCAATTTATTTGCTGATACATTACATACAATAAGTACTGAAACTCGATTCCCTGCGAAATCCGAATTAGAATTAATCATGGGGTCCCATTCAGGGTCCTGGAATCAATCACTCAAGCCCTTTCGGTTTGATCGGATCCGAGATCATGTAAGCTATTCAAGTCAGACGTATGTAAATCACATCAAGATTATTTAATCTTGAGTAAGTACATGTGTGTACTTAGTACGGAACTTTCAAGGCTAGAAAGTTACATTTTCTTCACAATATACACCAATTGCATATTTTTTACTGGACTGGGCACGGCATGATAAGGGTAAGTGTTCAAATCAGCTTAAGGCCATAAATATAAAAATACACCTTAAGTAAATATTATAATAGTAAGTATGTAAACATGTAGCTACAGCCATTGGGTAAAATTGTATTGATTCTCCCTGTATTGCATAACATTCATATGTATTTACACGTACAATTTATGGCTTATGAATAAATGAAATGAATAAAACATATTCAGCTTCAACAAAATAACAGTTGATAATAATATGTTTCTGTTATTTTGTATGGACTCTTCTCGTGCATATAATTTGCAACCGACTCCTACCTATAGGAGCATATGATATTAACATTTTGTTACTAAGGATAAGTATGCTACACCCTTACATGGTTACCATGTATGAACATGTTTATTTTCCTAACAGCTCTGTAACCATGGTTTTTGCATCAAATAAATAAATAAATTGACGCGCATGATTACGCGATTAACCATATCAAAGATCCAAGTAATAGGGCGAACGGATTAAGCAATTAGAGCCTCTCAGTCAACTACTCAACAGCTTTGTCGCGCGGTATTGTTTACGTTTTCCTATACCGTACTAGAATAGGGAATCTTACTATAAGATAAATAAATTTCAAAGTAAGAAAAGGGCAGTTTTTGTTATAAGGAGTCGATATACGTTGATAAGTCATAGTCATGTAAAATATTATTTAATAAGTTGTAAATTTTTCACTTTTTATTTGTGTTACATACTCGTATTCGCCAAACAGTAAGCGCCATTAGGCCACCATTGCGAATGTTAAATGTGACGTCAACGATTATAAAACGGTCCGTTTTACGTATTGTGTCAGGGTATGTAGAATTGGATTATTTTATTTTAATGCCAATAAGTTACTCGCATACTTTTGCATTGCATAAATTATAAATCCTCAACAGGTTTCGTCAACTACACAATTGTTGTGTCGAAACACAATGTTTGCAATTGTTTTTGTCAAAGATGCGTTAGACAATAATTATAGTCGTTTATAATTAATTTATACAGACACGTATTTGTTAAAGATAATTTAACTTCTCATTTTGTTGAAACAACGTGAGCGTGAAATGCCAAACTTTTATTCTTTGATGCCGTGTGACGCCACGAATTCAACATGGCGTCTAGCGTTTTTGAGCGGATTTTCAAACTTATTAATTTAAATGTACTATTATGAACACCGAAAGGTTGGAGTCGGCGCACACCCCACTAGAGTCAAAGGAATTCGAACCCTCCATACAGAAGTTAGATTTCATATTTGAAAAGGTTGCTGGCAGCCGGTCCGCTGCCGCCGGCTCTGTCGCTGAAGTTTGAATACGAAGTCTAAGAAGGGAGGAAGGGAAGGGAGAAGAAGAAGTGTTCGTATTCCTTTGACTCTGATGGTGGCGTGCACGCCGACTCGGGGCGTTTGGTGTGAATCGTCCTCAAAACGCCTCAAAAAAAATCCGCATGATTATATAAACGTAGAATTATTGTAAGATACTCTCTAAATAGGGTTGATCGTATTAGTTCTTTTTTAATTCAACAAAAAAACTCTTCTTTCTTGCAGGAAACAGAATTTATTTTATCTTTATTTTATTTATGGACCACCAACGGATAATACATCTAAAATAAAACAAATGTCTTAAAAACAAAAATCTAGCAAAGATGCTTAGCCGCTTATAGGTGACCACAGCTCACATATGAGTGTAACCAAAGAGTTAACATTTTCACAATTAATAGGTTAGTTAGGTTAGGCCAGATTCGACCAACCAGGAATAATAATTTAAACCTAGTCTATTCCATTGCTGTTTGATCGAATATACCCACATTTATTAGTAGATTATTAACATAAGAAGTAAGAAATTGTATCTAATTAGGAACTTACATTAAAATTACAAATTTCGTAAAATAGGATGTTTATGTGCATGCAGGAAGAGTAACAGAACATGAAAGAGTGGCAGTCACCCGCCAGACTTCAGTGATATAAAATGCATGATAATAGATTTTTGAATTTACTTATTGTATCATGAAAGATATCTATGCCTCTGGAATCCGGAATATAGTTGTATAGACGTACCATTCTTGAAATCGGTGAGTTACTGCCGAGTTTAGTCCTTTTGAATTTATCTTTGAACAGCTTATAGGTACCCTTGCGAGGTAGTGTCACGTACCCCCCTCTCAATATTAACCCCCTCTGCTAAAAGCCCAACTAAGCTACCGCACCCCGTGAAAACTTACTAAACTTCACTGAAGTCGCTTTGAGAAAAACGAGCTTTATGAAAATGATTTGGCCTTGTGATCGTCTATGGTAGAACCCTATTAGTGTTGTGAACCGTAAGCAACCCCTGAACTTTAATGTGAAGCTGGTAGGATCGTTGGACTCTTCATCTCTACTAATATTCGCGACCTAATCTATACTTACACACATCACTTCTCAGTTGACTTAAACGCTACGTAACTAAGATTGGGCTGCGCTAGCAGCTTGTATCATTAAACTACACGCTTGAAACTAATTCTAATAGGGTTTTACTTAGGACTAGCCTATTTGAGAGGAGCCTAGAGATTACTCTGCCTGTCCTAGTCGTTGTAATGGTCATAATAGTACGAAACTTAGAGCGTTACGTAGCTCACCTAACCGACTTCTCTCCTAGCTGTTCCTATAGGCCCTAGCACTTGGAAATAAGGTTTTATATTTGTATAGATAATTTATCCCCAACCACACCTGTAAGCGTCTCTCTCTGCCTCTTGCTGACGGGGGCGTGTCGTCGAAGGAGGGCAAGTCTCCCACCACAGCACTTTGAAATTCCTAAACCAAGGATACCTGCTAGTCTAAGCGCTACACTTTGACTACCCTAATCTTGCGAAAGTTATCCTTGGTTGTATATGTTGCGACGTGCTATTTTTAGCTACTGACGCTGCCAGCAAGAGTAGTAGGATGGGGCAGGACGCGCTATCCTTACAGCTTTACGACTATTCTAGCTTCGCAAAACAGGGTAAGCTGTTTTGCTAGGCCACTCAGATGCTCGCGGGCATCTCTAGTCTACACTACCACTGGAGGCGCTGATGCCTTATTAACCCTATCGCTCCTAGCGGCTCTAAGCCCTATCACTAGCATGCCTAGCTCCCGTTGAAGCCAAAAATGCCGAACCGTAACACGTAGCCCACCGAATTCCCCTTATTAGAAAACGAGTTAACCACGTCATGAGCGTTCAGCTACCCATTGTGGAAAATGTCTGATGTACGGCTCTGCTAGACATCAGTCCCTAGTAGACATGTCCCAATACTCTGGGTATATGCCCACCTCCTATTCACAACGTACACTGATCACTTTAAATATACCACACTAGGATCGGCATTCTCAGCCTCACCGTAACTAGGTCCCTATCAGGCCTATGCTAAATACCTGAAGACTAGCAGCTTAAGAATTCACTTATCTCACTATTCACTTAACACTTTTACACACGTATACTGAAGACACTTTGTTCTCTGCCATCGATGCTCTAACTATTCTGCGACTGGAACACTACAAACACTAAAGAATCCCTACTGTGATCCTGGAAATAAAACACTTCACTTACAGAAATATTACCCATCCTAGGTGCCTAATATTATCCCTGTGTATGAATTTAACCTAACACTACCCCTTCTCAGCCCTACTCTGCATTATTCGCAACTAATCCCAGAATCTGGTTTTAGTTCCGAATAAGGATGTGAAGTCCCTACTCTACGCTGCTGAGTTCAGGCGGCAGACCTGATAATAAAACGCTATGGCCGTGTAATTGACCCCCTCCACCGCGCCCGCAGGCTAGGAAGCGGTGAATAGGTCGCCCTATTGTGTATATAGATAGGATATATAAATATATTTAACAAGACTGCACCTCGGATACTGACGTCTTCCGCAAGCGGAGTAACCTCCTGTGCTGAGCCTTCAATCGTGCCAGCCATGCTTCCGATCGTCAGCTGGTCACCGAGAGTACAGGGGGGCCTAGACACATCACCTATGTTGGTAAAGAGGTGATGCCAGACGGACTCCCCAATCTGATAATTTACGGAGCTCCGGGGTAAACACGCTTGACAGCCGTTAGGTTGTATGTACCCCGTCAGATTAACTGTAATCTGGTTAACGTTCTGGCTTTTACAACGAAATAAACAATGTATCATTATTAACACAAATAAACTTAAGTAAGAACAACAAACACATCCTTTCGTTACTCCAAAGTCCTTGGTATAACGATAGGATTTCAACTAAAAACACTACAACACTAAACCCCACAAAATTAAACAAACTTTAATATTAATATAGAAAATCCTCGTATCATGCAGCGCGCCGCCACATAACAGAGAATTCCCTACCCTAATTACTAGAAACCCACCGATAGATTTGTGCTACAAGCCAGAGGTATGTTAACAGCCCACCGCCGAATCGCAAAAAGCCCCAACTGCAGTCCGCCGCTTGCTTTTATAGCCATTGACAAGTCGTTCGCGTCAAAGCGAACATTCGATACAGCCTACTCTTTCCCTCCAGTGTCCCCACTCCTACCAATCGACCGTAAGCAACCACGCTATACCTTCCGTCGTTTCGCCCGACGTGACGTCACCGCCGACCCACACTTTTTCCCATCCCATCTGAGCCGAACGTTTTGCTGTCCAGAATAGAGAGAGCCCTCAACCTTAGCGATATCGATGCGTGCCAGGGTTCAAGTAACAGTGGCGCTGCCTCAACTAAAAATTCATGTTCTCGTGTTGTGAGAAAGGAAGTACCCTACGTATTTGCTAATAAAATTGAAACTCGTCAACCGCCCGACAGATTGTTATGATTTTAGACTCATTATATAGGTCTGCTTATTTCTATGCATTGTTTGTATCTTACGTTCTTAGCTTGTATGACTCAGTGCCAAGTTGGGAATTCTAATTAGTAATATAATTAACACCCGCCTATTCTTTCTATTAAATATTTACTTTTCGACCGAGCAAGCGAAGCGGGCGAAGCGTCTCCGTTTCAGCTTTCGACAAAACTCCCCCGTATGTCTATTTTAAGTATTTTCTTTTGTTTTATAGTGCTTGTTCAATGGCAATGCTCAAGCTTATTTAGGAAACTTATTAAAGCATACGAAACTACCTAGCATTTATTTACATATATGACATGGTTGTGCTTTCGCCAAGACTCCTATTTCAGACTATTTTCTTAATAATGCTTTCAACGGGGAAACCATGAATTTATCTGACTGTCTCTTGGAAAATATTTCAATATGGAAGTGACGGAGCGCAATGGCGTTCTGTTACAACTCTCCCCCAAGATGAGTTTGCAAGATGAGATCTCTCAGATTTCGTCTGTAAAAGTCATCTTCAACCTCATCTACAATAAAATGAAAAATAAATTATCAACTCGAAAAGTTTCGACTTATTGATATGTCAATCCCTTCAGAAAGTGGCTTTAGTGTGGTGAGTGTTTAAACCAATAGCAAGTAACCGTAACGATCCTGCAAGGAAGAGCGAACTTTTGAACCTCAACAATAATTCTTGAAAACCTTTTCCTCAAGCTTTCCTGCCCCGTTAGAGATGCTAGGTTGTGAATCTAGCAGGTCATAAGGACCCCGACTTTGACGTCTTACCCCGAGACTGTGTCTACATTGTACAGACGGCGCCTCTAGGAAACATTGTCCTTCCTATAGGTAATCCTCTCATAGTCTCCTCACACATGACAGGAAAGTATTTGGTGGAAGTACTAAAGTTTCCAATCGTCAGTATTAAGATCCGTTCCACTCCCCCATTACCGAACAGCCCCAGTCAATTCCATCGGCGTATGTTTAACTTTGAAATAAGATAACCGACTGATTCGTTTGAGCTTCAACAACCGGCAATATTTATTACAGTCTGTTGACGTTCACTTCGCTTGGAAAGGAAAATATAAAGTTTGTACCCATACCCATTTTTCCCACGATTTTTATTCTATAAACTGAATATTACCAAAGGTGTGTATTATCTGTATACACTCGTAACTGTTAGAATAATTACAAATATATGTATTTAAAGTGGAAATATTTCTTTTATTCCCCACTTTTCTGTATCAGTATGTTTGTGTTAACAAACCCACATGGCTTATTTAAAAAAAAGATTAAGATAACAAAGTGTAGTAGTGTGCAACCATATTTTTGTTATATATATGATGGTGCACATTACTGTTTAACAATAGACATTCAAAATTATAAATATCGGTCATCCTATCCAAAGCAAGGTGTGTATATCAATTTAGATTGCTGTGTAAGCTCGAGTAGAGTATGTGTCAACACAGTAAGCCTTAGATAGACCTTGTCATATTATGACTTTAACCTAACTCCTATTACTGTGGCAACACATTGTGTATTTAGTTGAAGGGACCAATTACCAACAAATCTAGATTGTACCGTAAGTCCCATTTGACTGGAAGCAACTCATGCATATCACTCACAATACATTCATTGACTCCCAAACTCTCATCTCTCTTATGTCGACTCATCCTTCATCCCATGCCAACACATACCAGTCATTCTTCCACACTAACCCTTAACGCTCAGCCGCTACCTGACAAATGGGTCTCCTTAGATACAAACCACAACATAAATGTTGCTCTTTCCTAGTTGAGCTCAAATATTAAAGACTACCTTTATTGTGTAACAAGTTACTCTAGCCACCAATAATATACCTCTCTTAAAAATATCACAAGTATACAATTTCCCCGATAATCTTTAAATTTAAATGTTCCTTTAAAGTAGCCTCGCCACGCTCGCTCTCAACCTTTGCAACTACTGGTATAACGAAGGGTATCTATATTTATACATATATATATAAAACAAGTCTAATACAACCCCATTTATATATAACATTTATCTCCCGAAACTTGGAATTAAACTACTTAATACCGCCATTTACTGTTACGAAGACTAACCTCGGCCTCTACAATATTACTATCCAATTAGGCCAAATTATTACCCGCAAGTTTATATCACAACTTAATATACTACTAACCTTATCGAAATGAAAAAAAAATCCGTAACTCCTAATTCATACTCCAAATGGCAAAGCACCTAATTTTCTTGGTTATTTTTTTTCGATTCAGAATTAATCACGTCACTGACACACTTCACTTGATTTTAAATGCACTTTAAACAACCCCACCGCCCTTAATTACACTATTTCCGTTAATTATTTGCCAAACTAGTTATGTTTGTTTCCTTTGACTCGCGAGCGAAAACCCAACTAAATGATTGTCACTTGTCATTCCGTTGTCACTTTTACGTTGCGCGTCGAAAGAAAGAAAATCCGCTGACTGGAATCGACTATCTCTTGAGTTTATACGTAAAATAGTTACCTACGAAACCGAACCGTTTCACACAACGTTTAATCCTAGAATCGAACAACACTATACCTTTCTCCCTCTGTCGGCACTCCTACGTTATACTCAATTAATGTCCCGTTCATAATGATCTTATCGTCAACGTATTCCTATGTGCAATTCGGACACATATTTCTGTAAACGCTCCCCCATATTATAGCACCTTAGGGTCCAATTCGAACTTACACACATTATTTAACCTTATAGTACAAAATAAAACGCACTGTTTTCCCATGATAACTAAATATCACAAGTCGCAACTAGTAAATATTTATTCTTCTCCCATTCGTTCGAAAAACCATTATAAAATTGTTCCTTATTTTTATTATACCGCGACTGTGTAAGCGTGAATTGCGAGATGAGTGACAACCACGACTGTGTAAATGTGGTGTCACTGCCAACTGTCAACCAATACGTTCTACTATACTGTCATGTCAGTGTCACTGTCAACGTCAATGAACGCCGCCGAATCGAACTACGCAATTAGAAAATTCAACTCGAAAATGTTAAGAAACATTTATCAAAACCTTCGTTATGCCTACTTCCTTAGTAATGGAAACGTAAATAATCTGTGATCGAATAAGAGACAAACAAACGGAAATACTGCAGGTGAGTAATTGTTCTTCTTGTTATTAAATTTCATTATCCCATATGAATTATTTGTTCGCAAATACCCTAGCGACTTATGTTTATGTAACATGAGCGTGCCCCAAGATAAAGCCTTAACGATTATACTAGTCAAGTCGCGCTAATCCGTACTGTGTTGTAAATGCAAGTACTGCCCGAGTGAAGCTGTGATCAGAGCTGCCTACTAAACTAACATACCATAATAATCTAATTCCCTTTTATATTTTGCCTTTGCAGAGTAACCTTTCGTAAATATGACGAAATTAATTTACACTTCTCCGAAAACTCAAGCAATTATGGCCCTAACTGAAGTCTTTTGTTGATCTATAAAGTGGTGTTACTACTTCAGAGAACCACCCTCGAATCTCTCCATACTGAAGGATCTATGTAAGTTACTTAAGCTTTTATTCATGAACACATCCCCTAAGTCTGTCGACCCCATAAATGTCACTGGTTTACTTCTTATTCTAGTCGAATGAAAATAAAAGCTGTGTTGTTGCTGTGAAGTTTTCACTACTAATTCATGCTAATTAATGAACTTCTAATAAACATAACCTTCATTACAGTGAAACAAATTCCCCGCCGAAGAAAACAATATTTGAATGGTGTAACTACAACGTACAACGCTGAGCAAGCATAATCCATTAAACAGTGAGTATTGCCTTCTTTGATTTTAAATATCTAACATTTTGTCAAAAGAAGTCCCATATATTAAACTTTTCCCTTCCATTCCCCCTTTTTGTATGTTTGTCATTATCAACACAAGCAAATGGTCATATTTTATGCATTTCTTGAACAAGAAAAAGTGTCTCTGGACCAACTTATCCCAACTTTACTTATTGTCCATACATAGATACTTGAGTCCCCATCTTACCATGAAGAATGTCAAGTTAAATTCTATATAGTCTAATATAAACCTCAATTCACTGCACTATTTAATATAATTGTTAGATCATCATACAGTTTCTCAAAACTATCACACAAAAATAAATTTTGTTCCTTCCCTAGGCACATTAATCATAAAAAAATATAATATGACTAGCTTTGTCCTTACATTATATACACTTATTCAGCTAACTTATCATATCTATTTCATGTTACAGAATGAATGAAAAGGCAAAAATAACAAGATCCCGGAAGCCCGAACAACATCACACCAAATAAGCCCGCTTACTCCTATGTGTACTCCTGCTTTCCCGCAAAGCCCATATTCTCATAATAGATATCATACTATCACTATCCACTATAAAACTATGTAGCACCCAAACCATTGTATAATTAGTAAACAAAAATGTGTGTTGTTTTTTTTTTCTTTGATTCTTTGTTTTGAGCTTTATAAACTGGACTGCTTATGCTGTATTTTCATTAAACTTTTATTGTTCACTGTGTTTGAAATAGTACCCAATAAACCCAACCCTTCTGCATTGCACCTTGTATGGCCTGAACCGAACAAGCACTAATAAATAGTGGAAATGGATCCTGGCTTATGAAACTTCCTCCCCCTTTTTTTTAAACCTCTTTTATGATGGAAATGCCTATTATTCTTACTTCCTTCTGGCCTATCTTAAAATTATGTTTGATGTTGCATATATCTATAGCTAGATCAGTTACCAAGTTTTGTGTTAAAATATTTATGACCCTTTGAATGAATAACCTAAAGCTTTGACCATTTTCCTTCATACACTCATTCTAGCCGTCTCATTCTAAAATTCCTTTCCACCCATAGCTTGTACGAAGCTAAGCCAACTCACCTAAATGCAAAACTAAGTAAGTAAATAACCACTAGTGGCTTGAAAAGTAGTAAAACCTCAATATATTTGATGTCATTTCTAGTATGTAAGATCTCGGTTTTATCTGAGAAATGAATAAGTCATATCAAATTTAAATCCCTAAGCACTCTGACCTATTTAATTGTGTATACAACAGAATTTTGTACCATATTCTCCCAAATTATTCAAATCATAGAGGAAATTATAGTTCAAATAATTACCAGTGACATCTAACGTTGTATAACCAAAGTTCTCCCCCATAAGTTTACTTGACTATCAACTCCAATATTCAATCATTGACCCAAATCGTCCCAATAGCTACGAGAGGTCACTAATATCGCAGTCACTTGAAACGTTCATTTTTTTTTTCTCTTGCGCAAATTATCAAATAATATTATCTTTATGTGTACAATTAATAACGTGACTCAAATCTTTCGATTTTAGGTGTTAATTGGTTTTTTTTTTCAATAGGGCCCTTTACATGATCGTACATACCGCAATACGCATCAATAGTCATGAATATTGAAATGCAACCCAACCAATCTGAACGTCGTCAATATATTTTGGCAACCCAGGATAGTCATAATATTAATGAGACTTTTTACACTGTCACTACCATCTTGTGAAACACTCGTATCATGATTACAATCGAAACTGAAGCATAATACAATGCGCGATAATATTGACACCACTATTCATCACGACATTAACTGTGTAGAGCGCCCCTTTATCTATATTACTTTTTTTTTCGCGCGTTACTCTACGTTTGTGCTGGCCAGTGTTTATATTCTCTTTGGTGCTGGCTGTCAAGTGTCAATGTTAACATCTAACCTTAATTTGGGTTATTTCAAAGTTTGTTTACAGACTAAAGAACACAATTTCTTTTAATTCGTTATTTGAATATTGTTCCTAACATTAGCTTTTATTGTGAATTGTGATGAAACTGCTCGATAGGAAATAGTCGAAATGAAGCGACTCCTTTGGTATTCACCAGAGTCGACAGTGCACTTTCTGAAAAGCAACCAAGTGTGCATTATCCTATCCTATGCAAGACAACACAGTCGCCCTAGGGGACAGTTTCCCACCTTCATGAATCACTGATTCAAATACGTCATCCTCAAAAATGGGTGAGTTCCAATTGAATATTTGTATACGTATGTTTATTATAAAGCTACATAACGCGATAATGGCCACTTCAATAATAATTATCCTCAGAAATCAATATTATTTGTCTACTACACATCTTTATGTAATCATATGTTATAAAGAATCCTCTCAGAGATCCCGCTAAACTAATGAAACATTCTCAGTGTTAAATTATATCATGTAAGCTCAAAATACAACGCCAATATTATGTGAATTCTCCCCTTGTTAAAATTGTTCAATTCTTGTTATCACTCTGTCCGGCCACATAAAACTTTCTTTATTCTCAACAATTTACAATTCCTACCATAATTTACTATTCTTTGTTCTATTTTTCAGATCTACTTGAATAATGAGAAGAAATGACAACTACTAGAACATTCTATGCAATTGGTATACATGTTTTAATCTAAACTGAAGAAAAGTGCATCGGCCATTTCCAAATTTGACAGTTTATTCCTCATACTTGTATCAAGATGCCTCTCTTCTTACTAGTCTCCAAGTAAGTAATCAGTATGTTTATTTTATTCTAGAATGATATTGAAGCTAGACTTGCCCATTCTCATGAACCATCATGATGATGTAAATTTCACAAGTTTTTATTTAGTTTCACCCATACCATTGTCTGTCTGTAATCAAATATTGCAAGATAAATTTTATCCACTTCCTGGTTGCCGATTGAGTTAAAATTTTGCATGCATGTATAAATCGAATGACAATGCAATATTACTATGAGAAAAACTGATCTGATGACGGAGACGGGAGGCGGTCACAGCAACTCTCAAACCACACAAAACAAACCCATCGTGCTTGGGCTCATTTGAACCAACTCCACCAGTAATTTATGATTGTGAGAAAAGGTACAGTCGGCAACAAAAGTTTGTACCATAAATTAAATTTAGGACCAAAGTCATTTCAATCATTCTGACTCAGAGAAAAAATTATAATTTTGATTACTTTCAATTACCTGTGTACCTGCCATATGAGCTAATCTAAGAAAATAATCCTATATTATTTTGTGTTACAGTGAGCCCGCTTATGGAAATTCGGCTGTTGGACACCAATAAAACCGACTGCTTGCTCCTAACGACCCGACTACAAGGCTCAACATGCGTCAAATTACCTACTGTCTATAAAAGAGACTAGCATAAGAGAACTATTGAACACTATAAAAGTTTTAAGAATGATGTCTCCGCTTTTATTCCTTGTCTAATGAATTTGTTGCCTGTTTAAAGGTGTATAATCCATCCCTAAAATTATGTTGTTTGTATTAAATTAATGTTCATTTGGCCATCTCCTTATTTTACAATCATTAACTATATATAACAAAGTCTGATTTAACCTAATTCCAGATATCTCTTGTAAGGTATCATCCTTTAAATCATCTTGAAACAAAACCCGTTATTATATATGCATACAGCTAGAATTATTACTATGCTGTGGCTCAGCATTTTTAAACATAAATCCCCAGGCGTTGCACTCATTCTGATTTTCAAGAATACACGACTTGCTACAGTAAAATGAATATTTCCTAATTATTTCTGTCAACGTTATAATCTTGAAATTCATCTAAACCCCCTTTACGACCCTTGGATAAACCAATCAATGCCTGTGTCAAATTCTACAATGCTCCTATTTGATCTAAGTCAGCAATGAATAAATATTCGTATTGATTTGTGGACGTCGAAGGGCAGACACAGTAACTAATTTACCTAAATTATTCCTATTATAAGCAAGTATTGAACACTTGAATGATGATAATGATGATGATGATATCATAGAATTATTCACGAAACTTCACCCCTAATAAAAGCAAATAAATAGCTTTTCCGAGTGAAATCGCGGCTTACATAAGGCCGCTGATTGTCGAATTTGTTACAAGAATGTATAAATAAAATAATCCCAAATTGAATTTGTCACAAGAATGTAAAAATGAAATAATCCCAAATCGTAAAACAATTCACTCTTGGAGTAGTAACTAACAGTTAACTGGCTCTTACGATTACACTATACGTGAAATTTTACGTACCGCTCTTTAAATAATCATTGTTTGTATTTGAACTACGTTGAACAAATAGGATAATTCTACTACATAGCCTACCTAGATCAAAAGTCTTAAATATTTAACTTGATGTAATATTATATCTCAAAAACCTTAACATGTGATTTATCCATGAATGTACAAGTAATATCTCGCAATCCAGCATATTACTACAAGTACATATTTCACCTTGTCTACATTGATCAATGGCAATAATTATTGCATTCTTATTGCGCATAGAAAGATCACGAGATAAGTCTCATTCTTAAAACTAAGAGGGTATTCCTACTAGTAACCAGCAACGCTTAAAAAGAATAAATCCGCCAAATACGGGTAGTTCTACCTAATGGCGCACGCACCTTCGCTGCAATACTTAACTGGCTACTTTATCCTACTGTTATTTAACAGAAAATTTATCAATAATGTGAACCAATTTATTCTGAAAACCAAATCATCAGACCCCATATTGAATGAGAAATTCAAATATGAATGTAATGAAACACAATGTTTATTTGAAGGAGAAATCGACAACCTTTGGTTCACAATGTTATGTCATTGTCAGTATCCTATCATGATGTTAATTATTTTTATATCACTAACAGGTAAATTGAATGGAAAGTTGAAATATGTGTATATAGAACCAGAAAGTTATCCGAATCATCAATTCGCAATCCTCGGTTCACAATATTTTAAGATTGTCGGTCTTCTATCATAAAGTTACTTATTTATATGGACGATCATTGCCTGATGTTAAATCTTAAAAGTAAATGTGGAAACCGTGCTTAGCTCGGCATCACGAGTGAAAAACACTGAGAACATATATTTGTTAAACTACCTACAAAATTCACCCATACTATTATCCTTTTCATGGTGTGGATATATCTCATTTCCTGAATTCCATCAAAACCTCCATAGCCGAAATCTGAATTAAATCCGAACAAATTAATATTAGCCTAGGTACTACTCGTTTATTATTATAATGTATGCGCATAACCTTACTCACTACTAAAGCTAGGTACTTGTTAAACTTTCTAAACCGAATCGTACATTCTCTTACTATCTCGTAAGTCTAGTAATTTTAAAATTTAACGAATAATAAGTTTAATATGATACCGCATTAAATTTACTTAAAATTTTAAATTGTCCACTATTTGTAACAACCGTGCACGATAAACTTGGATACTGAATTGAAAAAGGTTTCGAACCCCTGCTTCTGACTCGAACGCCCGACAAAGCACTTCGAATGGAAGGCTTTTTGTCTAAAATAGAAATGCTGATCCTAAATGAATAGATCGCTGAGTAATGTTTTACATTTAGCATGAAGTTAATATTCATATTCGTAAATTCCCCATAGCCTATGGAAATCCTTTTGTTTATGAATGTAACTTAGTGAATTCTAGGGATGTATGGCGGTAGTTAATACACACACAGTCAATAGGATGCTGATATTGATGATCTACCGCTGTAGCCTAGGGACGCTCATTATTGATGAGTTTAATTCCAATGAATTCAAGTGACCTATATTGGTAGCAAACAAGGACACAGCCTAATAGATGATGATGTGTTGCTGCAGCCTAAGGACGCCTTATGTTTATGACGTAACCATAATTGGTTCGGATGACCTACAGTAATGTTGGTTAGGTATACAACCTATCTTAATTAACTAAATAGATTATGATGATGATGGTAGATAGTCGTTGTGGCCTATGAACGACATATGACTATGGGTGTTATTATGATAAAATCGTATGAACTACGGAGGTGGTAAATAAGCATATGGCCTATTAAAATTAAATGGACGTATTACAATGATGACGATGTGAAGGCGTCTTTAGCCTGTAGGTAATTATGATAAATCATATGAACTACGGAGGTGGTAAATAAGCATACGGTCTATTAAAATTAACTAGTCGTGATATTATCTTGATGGCGAGTAGAAGTCTTAGCCTATGAACGACCTATGCTTATGAATATAGTTATGATAAATTTGCATGAACTATGGAGGTGATAAATAAGCATATGGCCTATGAAAATAACTAGTCGTGATACAATGATGATTATTAGAAGGTTTAGCCTATGAACGACCTATGCTTATGAATGTAATTATGATAAATTTGCATGATCTATGGAGGTGGCAAATAAGCACATGGCCCATTAAAATTAACTAGTCGTGATACGATGATGATTATTAGAAGGTTTAGTCTATGAACGACCTAGGCTTATGAATGTAATTATGATAAATTTGCATGATCTATGGAGGTGGTAAATAAGCACATAGCCCATTAAAATGTAACTAGTCGTGATACGATGATGATGATTCTTAGATGGCTTTAGCCTACGAAAGACCTATGATTATGGACGTAATTATAACAGACTAGTAATTATAAGCATCTCCCCCCGCGTTTCAAACTGTAATCCAGGTTTTCTACTTGCTGCGGCTTAATTCGCTAAATTCGCGACCGCCGCTTACTGAATCTATCAATGAAACTTAAGTAACTGTCCCATTATCGTACGCCTTTTCGTTTCCTACCCCCCGAGTTTTAAACTGATGATTCTTAGATTACACATAAACAAAGAATAGCTAGTAAAATTCTCAAAATCGAAATGAAGAGTCCAAAAACCCCACCAATTCACACTCCGTCGTATACGGCGCCAAACTGTGGGCCAGATGACCCACTACAGCGTAAGCTGCTACTAAACTAATAGTCCTATAACATGTCACCAAAGATGACATTTGATCCACTGGTCACTGCTCAAATTTGTCACCATAAGGTGACACCGATCCTGATCACGGCTTACCAAACTGTCACGTACCCCCCTCTCAATATTAACCCCCTCTGCTAAAAGCCCAACTAAGCTACCGCACCCCGTGAAAACTTACTAAACTTCACTGAAGTCGCTTTGAGAAAAACGAGCTTTATGAAAATGATTTGGCCTTGTGATCGTCTATGGTAGAACCCTATTAGTGTTGTGAACCGTAAGCAACCCCTGAACTTTAATGTGAAGCTGGTAGGATCGTTGGACTCTTCATCTCTACTAATATTCGCGACCTAATCTATACTTACACACATCACTTCTCAGTTGACTTAAACGCTACGTAACTAAGATTGGGCTGCGCTAGCAGCTTGTATCATTAAACTACACGCTTGAAACTAATTCTAATAGGGTTTTACTTAGGACTAGCCTATTTGAGAGGAGCCTAGAGATTACTCTGCCTGTCCTAGTCGTTGTAATGGTCATAATAGTACGAAACTTAGAGCGTTACGTAGCTCACCTAACCGACTTCTCTCCTAGCTGTTCCTATAGGCCCTAGCACTTGGAAATAAGGTTTTATATTTGTATAGATAATTTATCCCCAACCACACCTGTAAGCGTCTCTCTCTGCCTCTTGCTGACGGGGGCGTGTCGTCGAAGGAGGGCAAGTCTCCCACCACAGCACTTTGAAATTCCTAAACCAAGGATACCTGCTAGTCTAAGCGCTACACTTTGACTACCCTAATCTTGCGAAAGTTATCCTTGGTTGTATATGTTGCGACGTGCTATTTTTAGCTACTGACGCTGCCAGCAAGAGTAGTAGGATGGGGCAGGACGCGCTATCCTTACAGCTTTACGACTATTCTAGCTTCGCAAAACAGGGTAAGCTGTTTTGCTAGGCCACTCAGATGCTCGCGGGCATCTCTAGTCTACACTACCACTGGAGGCGCTGATGCCTTATTAACCCTATCGCTCCTAGCGGCTCTAAGCCCTATCACTAGCATGCCTAGCTCCCGTTGAAGCCAAAAATGCCGAACCGTAACACGTAGCCCACCGAATTCCCCTTATTAGAAAACGAGTTAACCACGTCATGAGCGTTCAGCTACCCATTGTGGAAAATGTCTGATGTACGGCTCTGCTAGACATCAGTCCCTAGTAGACATGTCCCAATACTCTGGGTATATGCCCACCTCCTATTCACAACGTACACTGATCACTTTAAATATACCACACTAGGATCGGCATTCTCAGCCTCACCGTAACTAGGTCCCTATCAGGCCTATGCTAAATACCTGAAGACTAGCAGCTTAAGAATTCACTTATCTCACTATTCACTTAACACTTTTACACACGTATACTGAAGACACTTTGTTCTCTGCCATCGATGCTCTAACTATTCTGCGACTGGAACACTACAAACACTAAAGAATCCCTACTGTGATCCTGGAAATAAAACACTTCACTTACAGAAATATTACCCATCCTAGGTGCCTAATATTATCCCTGTGTATGAATTTAACCTAACACTACCCCTTCTCAGCCCTACTCTGCATTATTCGCAACTAATCCCAGAATCTGGTTTTAGTTCCGAATAAGGATGTGAAGTCCCTACTCTACGCTGCTGAGTTCAGGCGGCAGACCTGATAATAAAACGCTATGGCCGTGTAATTGACCCCCTCCACCGCGCCCGCAGGCTAGGAAGCGGTGAATAGGTCGCCCTATTGTGTATATAGATAGGATATATAAATATATTTAACAAGACTGCACCTCGGATACTGACGTCTTCCGCAAGCGGAGTAACCTCCTGTGCTGAGCCTTCAATCGTGCCAGCCATGCTTCCGATCGTCAGCTGGTCACCGAGAGTACAGGGGGGCCTAGACACATCACCTATGTTGGTAAAGAGGTGATGCCAGACGGACTCCCCAATCTGATAATTTACGGAGCTCCGGGGTAAACACGCTTGACAGCCGTTAGGTTGTATGTACCCCGTCAGATTAACTGTAATCTGGTTAACGTTCTGGCTTTTACAACGAAATAAACAATGTATCATTATTAACACAAATAAACTTAAGTAAGAACAACAAACACATCCTTTCGTTACTCCAAAGTCCTTGGTATAACGATAGGATTTCAACTAAAAACACTACAACACTAAACCCCACAAAATTAAACAAACTTTAATATTAATATAGAAAATCCTCGTATCATGCAGCGCGCCGCCACATAACAGAGAATTCCCTACCCTAATTACTAGAAACCCACCGATAGATTTGTGCTACAAGCCAGAGGTATGTTAACAGCCCACCGCCGAATCGCAAAAAGCCCCAACTGCAGTCCGCCGCTTGCTTTTATAGCCATTGACAAGTCGTTCGCGTCAAAGCGAACATTCGATACAGCCTACTCTTTCCCTCCAGTGTCCCCACTCCTACCAATCGACCGTAAGCAACCACGCTATACCTTCCGTCGTTTCGCCCGACGTGACGTCACCGCCGACCCACACTTTTTCCCATCCCATCTGAGCCGAACGTTTTGCTGTCCAGAATAGAGAGAGCCCTCAACCTTAGCGATATCGATGCGTGCCAGGGTTCAAGTAACAGTGGCGCTGCCTCAACTAAAAATTCATGTTCTCGTGTTGTGAGAAAGGAAGTACCCTACGTATTTGCTAATAAAATTGAAACTCGTCAACCGCCCGACAGATTGTTATGATTTTAGACTCATT
The DNA here is from genome assembly GCA_905163555.1 of Notocelia uddmanniana. Taxonomy (NCBI): domain Eukaryota; kingdom Metazoa; phylum Arthropoda; class Insecta; order Lepidoptera; family Tortricidae; genus Notocelia; species Notocelia uddmanniana. The sequence continues at coordinate 7,482,896 of LR991057.1, forward strand.
ATATAGGTCTGCTTATTTCTATGCATTGTTTGTATCTTACGTTCTTAGCTTGTATGACTCAGTGCCAAGTTGGGAATTCTAATTAGTAATATAATTAACACCCGCCTATTCTTTCTATTAAATATTTACTTTTCGACCGAGCAAGCGAAGCGGGCGAAGCGTCTCCGTTTCAGCTTTCGACAAAACTCCCCCGTATGTCTATTTTAAGTATTTTCTTTTGTTTTATAGTGCTTGTTCAATGGCAATGCTCAAGCTTATTTAGGAAACTTATTAAAGCATACGAAACTACCTAGCATTTATTTACATATATGACATGGTTGTGCTTTCGCCAAGACTCCTATTTCAGACTATTTTCTTAATAATGCTTTCAACGGGGAAACCATGAATTTATCTGACTGTCTCTTGGAAAATATTTCAATATGGAAGTGACGGAGCGCAATGGCGTTCTGTTACAGTAGCCTGTTTGGGATGTTTATGCGAATTTCTTTTAACAATTCCGGACAATCAATACCCATGGTGTTGATTACTCTGTATAGAAACATTAGGTCCAGTACTTTTCTTCTATCGCTAAGAGATAATAGTTTAAAATAGTTTAGGCGCTGCTAATAAGACCTTAATGACCTTGTTTCAAGTGTTGAGTAGCTCAATATTGCTAGAAATCGCTTCAGGGTACAGAAGCGATTTCTAGCAATATTGAGCTTCAATACGTTTTTTGTGGACTTCGTAGAAAGGAGACCAAACCTGGGAGCAGTATTCAAGGTTGCTTCTTACTAGAGTGTTGAATAGTACCAGTTCAGTGCGGGTTTGCTTGAAGTGCTTGGTATTCCTTGCCACGAAGCCCACCATTGCAGAAGTTTTTTTTTTTTTATATTAAATGATCTAAATGAAAATTTAAGTTTAACTGGTCATCTAACATTACGCCAAAATCTCGTATTATTGGAACTTTTTTCAGGGTTATACCGTTAATGGCATATTGAGTTTGTGCTGAAGTTTTGTTGCACGTGAAGGTTATGTGATAGCATTTATCGGAGTTCAATTCCATGTTATTGCTTCTGCACCACTCAGCTAGCCTATCAGCGTCATCTTGGAGCCTCAGGCGATCATTATCGTCTTTAACCGGTCTAATGAACTTTAAGTCATCTGCAAAGAGATAGGGCTCAGAATTGATGCAGCATTTTATGATGTCATTGATAAAAATCAAGAACAGTAGGGGGCCCATATGTGATCCCTGAGGCACGCCGGATGAAGCAATATACGCTTTAGAATTCTCGCCACTCACCGCCAAGTACAGCTTACGATTCGACAGGTAAGACCTAAACCAGCTCAACAAAGGTTCACCAACAACGAACCTGGAAAGTTTACCCAGTAGTATGCCATGGTTTACCCTGTCGAAAGCTTTACTAAAATCAGTATAGATTGCATCTAACTGCACTCTCTTATCTATATAGTTCGTAATCGTCTCGATATAGGATACCAAATTTGTGCCGGTTGACCTCGACTTAATGAAACCGTGCTGCTTGTTCGAAAGTAGATGAGAAAAATGGCTATAAACATAAGGATAGACCAAAGATTCGAACAGCTTTGGTACAGTGGACAGAATAGATATCGGCCGATAATTGCTAATGTCCGATTTGGATAACAGCCCTTACGTAAATCTAACGTGTTAATCTTTATAATTCTTTCGTAAAATTGTAAGCAGAGACTATTGAAACGGGTGGGAATTGCTCAACCCGAGTCCATTTTACTGCACTTGTGAAATTCTTACAAGTGAAAATTGAGGTGCAATTTGTTGAAAAGTCTTGTGTCGCCGAAATGTGGGTAAGGCAAACATTTTGTCTATTCAACTGAACGTAATGAATTCGAATCAGTTTTGTATTTTTCGCTAGGGTTTGTTGGACAACCGTGTCAGGATGAATATACGCAGCAAAAACTAAACCTATTCCAATTCAACATGTAAGATAGAATAGACCCAAAGCTTCTCTGCACTCGGGTGAAAAATCTCATTTGCTGTGTGGGCGTCGGCGACTGTAACCTCTTTTGAAGGCTGTTGTTACACCGCACGTTGAAAACTACGCGCTTGTGATTATTCGGGAGCCGCAAGCATCATACTTTGTCTACTTATCACCATGCAGGCCGTATACTTGTGTGCCACCGTCATTTTATAAAATAATAATAATACCGTACACCGAAGACATGACTATAGTATTCTTAAAATATTCGTATACAGGTCTATCAAGAAATTTATTAATATAAGTATAAATTTATATACGAATATTTTAAGAATGTGTACAAAGCGCGAGAGTTTAAAGTGTTATATTACTATAGTAGTCATTGAGATGTCTAGGAATCTCTAGATACCTCAATAATAACAGCTATAGTGCTATAGTAGTATATAGAGTGTGTAGTGTAGTGTGTATGCCATAATGGTATCAGGCAGGGTTGTGTATCTGTTCAGTAGAAAGAATTTTACAAATTAGAAAACCGACCGATGTCGCCGATACGAGAAATTACTGATTTCGCACCTACAATCGTATTTTTACATTTAACTATTTGTGATATTATTTCCTTATATATTGATTTAACCTTGCACAATTTTGACTCGTTTACTTATAATATCAATTTTAAACATCATTCATTTTTTATTTCTTTTAAACTGACGTATAATGAGTGAGATGAAAGTTCACCACACTCAAGTACAAATTTGCAGTCAAGTATATTGACATATTCAGATTCAGATATTTATTGATAAAATTCGAAATTTTACACGTTCAACAGTTCCATGCTGTTTTATGTTGTACTACATACTGAGTGGGTACATAGGTAATATGATGTTAGTTTTAGTTTGTCAATATGTTAATATAAACATTTATATTAGTATAAAGTTTAACATAAGATTAACATTCTCTCTGTATAAATTCGTTTACACTGTAACAAGCTAGTTCAATACTATTTAAACTGTTAATTAAGCTTAATATTAACGTTATTAACGCTAATGAATCAAAAGAATTTAAATAATTTATCCCAATTCCGTTAACACCACTACGCTGCACCGAAAATGCTACAAAAGTTACGATTACTGCTAATTAAACTATGCGCCCTGTAGCCGGGGCATAGAATACGGCTACGGTATCCTCTGCCTATCGTAGAAGGCGACTAAAAGGGGGGTCCTTGGGGTCGAAAACGGTCGCAGTTGCGGGCTGTGATCGTCTGTGAAAGCAGACGGTGGAACCCACAGAGGTGTAACTATAGGGCGGCACTGGTGCGTTCCGAAAGAGATCCCAGAGCCGCCCGAAATTACTTGAGGAGGACGATCGGGGGTTTTTTAGTCGGTACTAGTCCGACATAACCACCGCACTGTCCCCGCGGTGCGATCGTATCCATAATGGATTTTCCCCCCGGAATAAAAAAAAAGTAGTTAAACAAGGCCAACACATGATGACATCGCGCAAAATGTTGCTCTTTAATAAATGACTGGGTGCAACTTACGCTAGTCAGAATCTATTATAAAATAGCCGGTGTGAGCGACGGCCATCGTCGTCGCGAAGAGGCGCGTCGGGCTGAACACTTCACCCGCAACTGGTGCCTTCTGTTGCCATCGTCAAGTTAAGGGCAGCGTGCACTGGCGAGTTTGGATTGTGCCACATATGGACCATCAAACAAAAAGTGATTATGGATTTTTAATGTGAAGTAAAAAAAATATTTATTGCATGGAAATGTGTGTGGTTTAGTGTTTTGAAATTTGTATGTAATTCGTAATTCCAGCAACACATATTGAATAGGTTTGACTTTATATTATAACATCACGTAGAAATGTAATAAATACATCACTCTAAGTTCATCATGATCATCAGCATATCAATTGAAGGACGTCCACTGCTGGACATTGGCCTCCCACGAAAAGTGTCACAATGACCGGTCCTGCGCCACCCGCATCCAGCGGACTCCCGCGACCTTTACCTGGCCAACAAGGTGTAATCTTGTAGAGGACCTACCCAGGTACTTGGGCTGAGCCTTCCGGTACGTGGTTGCCACTCGAGAACCTTTCCTCCCCAACGGTCATCTGTGTTACGTGCAAATCACTCCAAGTTATTGTGCTTTCAATATAGCTTGGGTTCGGTTACATTTGTCAACCATATATCCAATACGTTGTTTAACCGTAAAACGTCAGACATGACATAATTTGTAATGGAATGACAGATGTCATCGTACCCAAGCTGTATTAAAAACAAAAATAGAGGTTTACCTTCACCTTGTCATCATCATCATTATCATACGTCCCACTGCTTTGGCGTAGGCACTAGTTTGTACGAAAACGACTGCCATCTGACCTTCCAACCATTTCTGTTAATAAAGACACAGAACCAGGAAATGTGCATTGCGCGCACTTATTTGGTGTGTCTTGCCCTTAAGAATTTAAGCACCCAGAATCGCAAGGGTGAAATTGTAAAAGATAAAGTTTAAATTGAAAGATAACGTTCCCTGAAACCAAATAAACGTGTCAGTTGCTGAGTTAATAAACGGTGTTCTCTTTAAATCGTTCTTGTTTACAGAAGGAATATGGGTAGAGTGAGGTGGTACAACACAATTCGGTTGTATTTTGTCATCTTAGAACTCCGTCATTTATAAACCTATAAACCGGTGTCGGTTTTTTTTTGAGATGAGATGTCTTAAAGTTTGTTCTATATATTTTTGGTTAAGTGCTGATGATGAGATCCATAAGGAATAGAAGACCGTTTTAGGGTTCCGTACCCAAAGGGTAAAAACGGACCCTATTACTAATACTTCGCTGTCCGTCCGTCCGTCCGTCCTTCTGTCACCACTGTCACCAGGCTGTATCTCAAGAACCGTAATAGCTAGACAGTTGAAATTTTCACAGATTGTGTATTTCTGTTGCCGCTATAACAACAAATACTAAAAAAAACATTGAGCCCTTTTTCATGGCTACCACTCGCCGAGCTAGCTCTCAAGAACCGTAATAGCTACAGTTGAAATTTGCACATATTATGTATTTTTATTGTGGCTACAACAGCAAATACTAAAATCAAAATAATAATAATAATTAAGTGGGGCTCCAATACAACAGAGTAGTTGTTGGGTTTTTTTCTGGTACGGAACCCTTCGTGCGCGAGTCCGACTCGCACTTGGCCGGTTTTTTTTTATGTCATTTTTTTTTACTATGCGAAATCTACTAAAGATCTATAATTTTAATACAGAACAAATACGTAAGGCTATAATTTACAACCAAAATTGGCCTCTAGACCGACAAGTCTACGAAACTAGTAACTAAACTACGTTTGTATGGAAAGTCAATTTCGGCCGAACTTATAGGGCTCATATTCTCGCGCCGCTAAAACAAATTGCCGCTGAAGTATTTATTTTTGTTTATTTTGTCTACCAACCGTAGCGTGATTTATATATGGATGGATTACAGGATGTTTTTATTGAATTCCATTAATTGCGAGGGTACAATCCTGAGATGAAATGAAGTAATCTTCTCTAAGATACTAGTACCCTAATTCGTACCATTTCGAGGATATTTAAAACTTAATTTTTGTTAATTAACACCCCTAGTATAGTATACCTATAAAACATTCTTAATAAAAATTTAACAAAGTTGACGTGCGTGTCATTCGAATTCCGAATTGTCATACTTGATATTAATTTTTACTTAACTCCACGTTAACTCTTACGGCCGTTTTTCATTCACCCTTGATGAAATAATTAATTATTTAGTATGAAAAAAAACCTAAATTTTGAAAAGCTAAATATGCTACGTCGTGTCTATGGCTATACACGGCTATATGCTAGAAGGAACGGAAATCAATTAAAACACCCTTTATATGTTAAATAACTAAAAATACTTTGACTTTCAGTCGAAATCAAATTTTTATTTTTTATGTATTCTAAAACCATGGAATGCACCCAAAAGTCCCATTCCTATAAATGAGTAATAGCCGCGCTTAAGAGGGGGCATAACGCCAGGAAAAAAGGAGAAATCACCCGCGCGTCCCGCGACTGGCCCGCTGTGCGTAAAGGCGATGCGTCTGTTGCTGCCTCGCTCACTCCGCATAGTATATGCCCATCCAGACAGATGAAACATGATTATTTAATAACCGATAGTAATGTTAATTTGTTAATTACAATTGGAAATTAAGAACGTCCATAGACTACGGTGTTAATTAGAACGTCCATGGCCTACGGTGTCAATTGGGCATTAAGAGAAGTCTCCCTGTCAGCCGCGCGGCCGCGTTAGGTATTCGATTGGGATATTGAAGTCTTATCTCTCGTGACGTAAGCGCTCGCAGCCTTTTGCATTTCCTTCCGCAACCCGGACATCCATATTCTGATGTGTAGCAGCCATATTCTAGATGAAACGATTACAACCTCTTTTAAAAATGTTATACTTTTGAAGTCATCATAAAAGTTATTACTTACGAGTAGGTAAGTAAATTTGTAAATGCTTTTAGGAAATAGTACGTACAGACTAACAATCGTTTTTAACTAGTAACCCACCCCGGAATCTAGCGGATTATTCTTATACATATACAAAGGTAAATGAAGTATAAGTTAATTGACAAAAGCTAGCGCAAAATGTCTGTGAAAAATATGACAATTTCATACAAAATCCGCGCCAGCTTTAATGAATCGACCTATTATATGGCTACAATAAAATCGGCCAAGAGCATGTCGGGTCATACTCAGTGTAGGGTTTCGTTCGGTATATTCCCAATGAACTTGCTTTAAAAAAAACAATAACAAACAAAAGAGAATACTTTCACAGCGTTTCATACGTCTTTTACTAAGAAGGGAAGACTTTTTACGATATCTGAAAAACAGCTCAACTGATCATGTCCGCTATAGTTTACATTCAGTCTTTATTAAATTTTACTTTCATGTTTTTTTTCATATTTTTTGTCCCATGTCCCCCAAAAGTTAGAGGAGGAAACATTTTTCTTTCTTTTGGAAGATATATTTCCAAAAATATTCACTTATCAAAAAGTGTTTGATGAAGACCTCTATTTATTTTGAAAGACCTATCCATATAGGGCTGAAACAAAAAAAAAAGCGCCCACTTACTTAGTAAAGGCATGAACAGTAGGGTAGACTGGGGACAATAGAAACACGCCATGATTGAAACAAGTCAAATTTCTCGAAAACTATAATACCTATAGTACGCGCCAGTTATAGGCGCGTACTATACGCGTCTGACGCAACACTGAGAACATGCGGTCGGTCATGATTAAATCCTTTTACTCTTGTATTTTGACTAATCGAATTATTTTGGTGTCATAGTTAGGAATAAACAAATGTTTTTAATGGCCGTTGATCAGCGTTCGGGTTTTTTTATATATAATATTTGTCATTGAAGTGAAAAAGGTAGTGTGCAACTTGCTTGTGGACGATTGAAACGTTTCAATCGTCCTCGTGTTTTAATCGTCCCCAAAAGTAACCGACTTCAAAATATAAGGTTCTGTATTAGATGCACATGTTTGTTATATTAATCTTCACATTTATTTGTGTAGCTTTTGACCTAGTTGATAAATAATAGATAAAAGGTTTTTTTTCTAATACCGTAGTTTTTTTTTTTTCAAATACTGCAGTTTTTTTATTCGACATTATGTGAACATTTGTTTTTAACCGACTTCATAAAAAAGGAGGTTCTCAGATTGACCCGTATGTTTGTATTTACGTTTCGTTGTCCACAATTATCTCGCGTTCGGCTACATCGATCTTGATGCGGTTTTTAGAAAAGTATTTGTCACATTCTTGAGAAAGTTTTTGTGCATGATATTAAAAAATGGTTATTAAGAGAAATGCCTAGCTGAGCAACTTTTCAAATCTCGAATTTTTGAAGCAATATTTCTGTCGCGCTGCTGTGGGCGAGAGCGGGAGCTGTCTATGTGTGAGCGCACGCACACAGGCGCGACCCGCGAGCGCTCGTTGCGCGCCGTTCCGTTGACATCGCCCGCGAGCCGAACAATAGTTATTTGTTCAACAAGAGAGCAAAGTAAATTTTTGCTGCGAGTGTTGATGTTGAGTCCCGAGCAAGCGAAAGACTCTACAATTAAAAAAATTAGAATCTTGAGCGTAGCGAGGGACTCAAAAACACGAGATGCAAATATCTTTGCTCTCGTGTGATACATAAAACTTTTCACCTCAGCGGCGACAAAATATAACGCAAAGGCATAGAGAATGAAGTTACTTATACTAACCTACGATATGAAAAGTTAAAAAGTTGGTGTCGACCGAAATATGTTCAAATACTTTATCAGGTACAAAGAGCGTTAAAGTATCTTGAACATTTTTTTTGCCATCGTTGCATTTTTATGCCTCTTCAGGGCGCATTTTTCCACTGATTCTCGTGAAATATCCTTTTCTCAAACATGCGCCTAAATGTATGCATTAATGTCACGAATAGAGCACATGAAGTTACCTGTTTATGGCTCTCAGGCTTTTATGGAGAATGTATGAAACTAACATTATTGTCCGTTGCTCTAACTTTTTAAATTTGCTTACGAAAAACAACTGACAAAGGAAGTTGTTTGTCTTTTGATATTTTTGGACTTTTTAAGTTTTTTAATTTTTTTTTGTACTTTTCGACAATATTTTTGCTTTCTCATGTTTTTTGATATATTTTTTTTAGTTTTTACGTGGTTTTTAGAATTTTTATAGTTCTTGCGTGTTTTTTTTTAATCGTGCTTGTATTTTGTAGCATTTTTAGTTGTTTTTTTGGGAATTTTGGTATGTTTTTGTTTTTACTCGTTATTTTAAAGCGTTTTTTGTGTTTTTTGATGTTTTGGACTATTTTTTGTACTTTTCTTCAGGTTAATTTTTATGTATTTTTGGGTTTTATTCGATTTTTTTTTGTGAATTTTAGTATTTTTTTTAGTTTTTACGTGGTTTTTGTTTTTTTGAGTTTTTACGTGGTTTTTGGTTTTTTGATGTTTTTGGACTATTTTTTGTACTTTTCTTCAGGTTTCTTTGTTTTTTCAAGATTTTTATTTTTATTTTTTTATTTTTATGTATTTTTGGGTTTTATTCGATTTTTTTGTGAATTTTAGTATTTTTTTTAGTTTTTACGTGGTTTTTGTTTTTTTTTAGTTTTTACGTGGTTTTTGGTTTTTTTATAGTTCTTGCGTGTTTTTTTTTATCGTGCTTGTATTTTGTGGCATTTTTAGTTATTTTTTTGTTTTTTTTTGTGAATTTTGGTATTTTTTTCTTTTTTACTCGGAAGCGTTTTATGTGTTTTTTGATGATTTTGCGTATTTTTTTGTACTTTTCGTCAGTTTTTCTTGTTTTTTGATATTCATTTAGTTTTTACGTGTTTTTTTGGTATTTTTTTTAGTTCATTCTTGTTATTTTGTAGCGTTTTTGTGTTTTTTGATGTTTTTGGACTTTTTTATAGTTTTTTTGAATTATTTTTTTACTTTTCATCAGGTTTTTTGTTTTTGTTTTTTTTTTTTATAAGTTTTAACGTGTTTTTTGGTATTTTTTTTACTCCTTTCGTGTTTTTTTTAAGTCGTGCTTGTATTTTTGTAGTATTTTTCGTGTTTTTTGTTATTTCTCTCGAGTTTTTCGTGTATTTTTTTTAGTTTTTTCGTGTTATTTTTTAGCGTTTTTTGAGCTTTCTGAATTTTTAAAAGTTTTTTCGTGTTTTTTTGTACTTTTCATCAGTTTTTTGTTTTTTTTTTTTTTTTTTTTCGTTTTTTGGTATTTTTTGTATTATTATTCGTGTTCTTTTGCTTTTTATGTTTAATTATATTGATATTTTTGGTTTTTCGTGTTTTATGGATTTTTTTTGCAGCAATTTTCGTGTTTTTATTTAATTTCCGTTATTATTTGTATTTGTTATTTTTCGTGAATGCTTTGGTATTTTTGGGACGTTTTGTATTTTTTAGCTTTTAGATTTTTTTACATTGTAGTTTTTAATTGTTTTTTTTTAACATGATGTTTGAGAAAAGTACCATACAATCCTCGGCCGGATCAGGGATTGCTGGACGAGTTTGGGATAAACGGCCGAGTCGTAGATGAGGCCGGATAAAACGAGTCCTGCAAAAACTACAATGTAAAAAAATCTAAAAACTAAAAACTTACTTCACGGCCTCTGCAGTAATGTACTATTCTTTGTTTGTCATGTAAAGTTTTGAAAAGTAAAATAAACACACTCACGAGGTCTACGCAGCTCACAGAGCTACTAGATTAGTGGTTTTAAATGTGGACTGGTAGTGTGTGTGGTGTGGTGGTGTGGTATATGGTAGGTGTCGCTAGGGAACCCTTCTCTGTGGGTAATCCGACACGCACTTGGCCGGTTTTTTGGAGTGTTTCCGAAAATGTTCACTTTATCAAAAAATGTTTGATGAAGACCTCTATTCATTTTAAAAGACCTATTAGACAACAAACCACACCGTAATGTTGAAGCAAAAAAAATTGTCATCCCCACTTTACGTGCAGGAGAGGTACACTTAAAACATTTTTTTGGATTTCGTTTTACCATTTTGTCAGATTAATGCTTTATAAATCCATGCCAAATTGCAGTTTTCTAGCACCAACAATCAAAGAGCAAAGCCTCGGACAGACAGACGGACATACAAACAGACAGACGGACATGGCGAAACTACAAGGGTTCCTAGTTGACTACGGAACCCTTAAATTTAGTGTAATAATTTGACTTGGAGTAAGACTCATACGTAAGAGAAATTTATCGTCTATTTTTGCATATACTACACACAATCGTTTAACCGAGGTTGACTGCCGCGCAATGATAACGTTGTAATTTGAACTGTAAAGTTTGTTACATAAGGTAGATATTAGATTTTTTGTTGAGAAGTTTTCATCAAACTTTTACCTGCAATTCATAAACTATAGTGTTGGGTTTTATAAACTCTACGTTTTATTTGGGACACACTCTTGTTGATACTATTATATTTACTTCGCAGTCTTGAGCGCTCCCTACACAGTCCTCTCGTCTCAGTGGAGCGATCGGGACTGGCTCCGCCCGTGAATAGCAACAGCAGATATACTGCGCCGCGCGGAACGTGCGACGGAAGAGACGGTATCGCGCGGAAGAAAAAGGGCTTATGCGCCAAATATGTTTTACCTCAATAACTCAGAAATATTACAACATTTTGATAAATCGCTAATAGCAAAAATGTATTATGTCGTAAGGTATTTTATGTAATTTTTTTTACTTCAATAGTATGCAAGGTAACGTCACACAATTGAAATTAGGTGAAAATTAGACATGTTTTGACGATTTTTTTCTATCGAGCCAACTTTAGTCTTTAATGGTTTTGTTCAAACTCAAAAATAGCAAATATGATCTAGTTTTCGTGTAATTGGTTTTTTGGCATTTAGACTTTATTATGATAGGTAAATATTCAATCTGCGAACTGCAATTTGGCGTGGTACCCCCTCTTAAGAAATATACTTAAAAAAACATATTGAAAAAAAAACATTTATTAGCTACTTAGATAATGTTGATGTTGCTACTTAGTGTTAATGATAATGTTGTTAGATGTGATTTTTAACTGTACTGATAAAGATAAAATGTCACATGAAACGTACGTTAAGCAATAGCTGAAAACACTAAGTAATATGAAGGTTAAATTTTTCTCAACCTGTAAATATACAGTTATGCTTACTGTATGTGTTTGTATGTAATATGAAGGTTTGTCACGGAATGGAGTCCCTCTTAAGACCCGAGGACACCCTTAAGCTATTCAGGCGCTATGCTATTACTTATTCCGGGGGTCGCTCCATTTTAGGTTCTGAGGTGTACCAACCCCCTATTTGTGCATACGTAAACTGGCTATGAAATTGGACTTTAAACCGTAAAGTCCTCGCAATCAGGTTTGCCTTTACTCATAGCTTTTAGCCATTCGATTTTGAACCGTGGCAGTTATGACACAAAGTTGTTTTCAGAAATTCATCTCGTTTGAATTGATGTCGAGCTCGGTAAGAGATAGAGAAAACAATGAGGTTCTTTTATGTTGTATAAGGGGATGTAAAAATGTCTTGATTGCTAGTCGTACGTTTTTATTACGCGGACGGAATTGTACGATTCCGTTTAAGGCCTTAGAAAAATGTTAGATTTAATATTCAAATCCGACTGTCTAAATAATTTTGATAAAGTCAGTATATGGCATGTGATTTTACTCCATGGTCTGTTTGTTGTTTTTATACCACTGCTACAGTAGCAAACGAGCATACAGTTTTGCCAAATGGTTAGCAGACATCGTGGGTAAGGGTCGTTTGCTCCAGAAGAGTCACAAGAGCATTGCCGACTCTTAAGTGGTTAGAGGATTCCTTGTTTCTTTAGCTAGAGATAAATGCAGATCCATCACTTTCAACAACAGTGTAACCGTACAGTCAGCATCTTATGGTGTATACACACATGTATACAACTTCCAGCCTTATTTGTAAACTATCAAGCGCTAGAATGTATACATGTTTATGGTGCGGATTGTACCTAGAGTGCAGGTTACTGGAAGTAGAATTATGCCTTTTATTAAGAATTTTTAACGTGACATAACCTTAAGTTGATAGACCGTGACATTATTGCATTACGATACAAGTGCAGAGAACAGGAAATTCGCAACGAGTGGTGATATGTAAATAACTTTACAGTACATATGGTGCTACTTTACCGCACTAGTGCGGTAATCAGCAGATTACGTGCATATGTCGAAACTTTAAAAAAAAATTATTTTTTTTTTAACTGTTTATTTCCTTAAATGTTACATTATTGAGCAAACATAGTTTGAGGAATCTTTTATTATTTAAGATTTTATAAAAAAACTATGGTGTTGGGAGAAGCCCCATGTTTACAATTTTTATATTTATATATTATATATATTTATTTATATATAATATGTTTAATTATTTGTAGAGGTGCTTACATATATTCTGATTTTATGAGTGCTTGCTTAACTATATTTTTATTCTATTAGGATTTTCTATTATGCTATCCATGACTTGTCTAGGGAGGCTGTTCAATATAAAAGGTAAGTAGGTCCTGCATACTCTTCTACCATATACATTGTATTTTTTGGAATCTTAAAGTATGGTTCATTAGGTAGGCTCCGAAGGTTGGATGGTCTCTTATATCTGTCCAGCGTCCCTATTATGTCTTTGTATTCTAGTATCACTGACAATTTTACCTTAAAGAGCCATATGTACTGTAAAACGTTGTACGATACACGTGCGAACAGGTAATTCGCAACTCGTGTCGATTTAAAACACTCCCTTCGGTTGCGTTTTAATTTATCCCCACTCGTTGCGAATTTCATGTTCTCTGCACTTGTATCGTAATGTACTATTACAGTACATATGGTGCTACGTTACCGCATAAGTACGGTAATCAGCAGATTACGTGCATATGTCGAAATTTTAAAGAGCCATATGTACTGTAAAACGTTGTACGATACACGTGCGAACAGGTAATTCGCCACTCGTGTCGATTTAAAACACTCCCTTCGGTCGCGTTTTAATTTATCACCACTCGTTGCGAATTTCCTGTTCTCTGCACTTGTATCGTAATGTACTATTACAGTACATATGGTGCTACGTTACCGCACAATGCCGTAATCAGCAGATTACGTGCATATGTCAAAATTTTAAAGAGCCATATGTACTGTAAAACGTTGTACGATACACGTGCGAACAGGTAATTCGCAACTTGTGTCGATTGAAAACACTCCCTTCGGTCGTGTTTTAATTTATCACCACTCGTTGCGAATTTCCTGTTTCCTGCACTTGTATCGTAATGTACTATTACAGCGTTGCGAATTTCCTGTTCTCTGCACTTGTATCGTAATGTACTATTACAGTACATATGGTGCTACATTACCGCACGAGTGCGGTAATCAGCAGATTACGTGCATATGTCGAAACTTTAAAGAGCCATATGTACTGTAAAACGTTGTACGATACACGTGCGAACAAGTAATTCGCAACTCGTGTCGATTTAAAACACTCCCTTCGGTAGTGTTTTAATTTATCACCACTCGTTGCGAATTTCCTGTTTTCTGCACTTGTATCGTAATGTACTATTATGACATCGTCCTTGTGTTGAAATGTAACCCACTTCTAGAGCTCTAGTTATTAAGAGGCTATCAACGGATACTACGCCACTAGCGGCACTCGTAAAAAATGAGAAAATTTAAATTTAACGATACATATTATAAAAGGGGACTGCTATGTACTGCATTTTGTATTTAAGTACCTTTTGAATACATCAAACTAGTTATTACTTTGCGAGATTTGTCGATCTTTGAGTTCAAAAATAAAACGGCCGTTTTTCTTTCGACGCATAGATTGACGAATCTAGCAACGTAATAACTGTTTCAATGTATTCAGAAGGTAGTAAAATACAAAATATAATACATAGCAGTCCCTTTTTTTAATATTTGTCGTTAAATTTAAATAATCACAAATTTTCACGAGTGGCGCTGGTGGACTCGTTGATACCCTCTTAAATTGAAATTCATAACGTTTACTTTTTCCTTGATGTGGCCCCATACATAATCTTCTATGCCTCTCCCTTCTTGGCCTTCTACGTTTTTTTGGTCGTGTCGTAAAAGGTGTTCAAAGTTTTTAGTTCTAATAGTTTTTAAGCCTTTTACTGGGGTAAAAACCTTCACGTTTGTTTTTTTTTTCTTGGCTCAGCTAATCTTCTCCGACTGTCGCCAGTATTACATTTCGAAGACTTCAAACCTTTCTCTATCCTTTTGAGTCATGTCCACGTTTTGCACTAGTGGCCAGTTTATTTTAACAATTACGACTATCATGTACAACGAAAATATATACAAGAATACTTAACCAAAATAATATAAAGAAAATTAAAACTAACTTAAATCTAAAACGGGCTCTTGAGGCATTGTAGCGAGGATGCTGGCGGCATTTCCTCGCTGTATTGCAATGCTGATACGTTGAGCGAGGAAACCGCCAGCTCTTCGGTCACCAGTTACGTCAACCAGACGCTTACCAATTTTTGCAAATAACAAATGACTATCATTATGTATAAACAATAAATTATTATATTAAATTGGCACAGGACCAGTCATTGAGGCACTCTTTGCGGGAGGCCTATATCCAGCAGTGGACGTCCTTCGGCTGATATGATGATGATTATGCTGTAAAGTCTTTGAAATGATAAAAACAGGTTTCAACCTGTTTGCTGTGTATGTATTGTATCGTACGTTACGTTACGTTTCAAAGACGAATCATAAAGTACAGGACAATTGAAGGAATTCCTTTGATCCGTAAAAGATTTATTATATTTCTTAACAAAGAAGCGAACGATGAAACATATATTTTTATACTTCCAATATTGTCACACCCCACGGTATTCGCAACGCTTTGGTATAACCTACCTCAAGCGAACCAGTCTAAAGTCAGACCAACCAAATACGCTTTGCTGTTCCGAATCCCAGTGTCAAGATATACTGGCTATACTTGACAAAATTGAATCGAAATAAATATTGAATAACAGCAGCACTACGTGACTCAACTAAATAGAAATTGAATATAGAAATAGAAATCGTTTTTCTTAATTGTGTACTAGATGGAGCGAACTAAATTGGTAGTAGAAAGTATTTACAACTACCCGTTACGAGCACAATCTTTAAGCTAGTCTAAATATGACAAAAATAAGAATTACTAAAACAATAATGTTTTCTACTGACCTATTTATTACCACTTATTTTTATTGAATTAGAATGTAGTTAAGGTCTTAGGCACCAATGGAAACAAAAATTCTTTATAATTATTGGACCAGTACCGCTACCATGAGATGCTATCGAAAACATACATTACGTTACTATAGTCGCTACCGAATAAACGCGTTTCGACTAGATTTCTAGTGTGCTAGTACCATGAGTCAACAGCGCGTTCACTGCGCCCGCCAGACGCTAACGTAATATTCGCTAGCGACTAACGTTTTGTAGCGGTTGCCGTAGATCGGTACCATGAGTCACCAATTTGACAGTCGCTATAGAAAAATACCGTATCGACTGTAGTAAACTATTTCACTAGCAAATTGAAGCGTGAAAGCTTATTAGAGATCTTGTTTCATAAATTATTGTAATACAAATACAATACAATACAAATCCTCTTTATTGCACACCTCACACAAATGAATTAGTTACAAACAGAAGAAAAAAAAAGAACAGCAACATTAATTATTATTATTTGTAATAATTATTTATCTAAATAATATCGGCAAGGCATTATTTAGTGTGGAATATGTTAGCGACGGCTGCGTAAGAAGATGAACAACAAATAACAGGGATAAATTCAGGCTGATATGAGAAATAAATAAAAAAAAACACTTTAAAATATTGTAAAATGAGATTAGGTTTATTAATTTTTGGTTTATATATAATCTATGTACATCTAATCACATGAAACAAAAAAATAATATTTCATCATAAAAACTGAGAAGACTGCATCACTCAGTTTACAGGTATGGCAATAATAACCAAAGCAAATACAAGATTCGCTAACATTTAACCTTGTGCTATTGTTCTATGACACTTTAAATTAGCAGGTTTATTTCTATACTTTTGAAAGGAAGCCTTCGGTACTTAGCCTTTTGTCCAATATCGTCCTTGCTCTGTCTTTTCAGTATAGTTAGAAAGAGAGCTTTGTATGCTGTGAAGTTAGGCACGTCACTCCGTATCGTAACGTAAACTACTCGATGAATCGAGTTAACGTTAGCAAGTATAGTAAACTTGTAATTGACTCATGGTACGAGTACCGATCTGTAGTTCTATGAGTGACCACCAGAGGCGCTGTACTTATTCTCCATACTGATTGTTTACGCAGTCGCTAGCGAATACGGTCACTGCAAACTCATGGTAATGCTACAGCTCTCAAAATTTTCACGAGAATCGGTTGAAGTATGCATGTGACCTGTAGAGGAGAACAAGCCGCTAAATAAAAATTGTTTTTAAATATTTAAAAAGATCAAACCTGGTCTCAAATACTCACGAGAATCAGTTGAGAAAAGTGACATGTGTAGAGGAAAACAACTGGAAATCCGTACACCCGGACATACGAATCCATTTTGGTTGAAGCTGAAGCGGAGACCTTCATTTCGCTCAATGATCTCTATTTTGGTCGTGAAATACTGCATTTAGGTAGATAGTTATCATACAAATATTAATACATAAATATTCTGTTGGTGTCTTTTAATAATTAATATACTTTCTGACGATAAAAAATCATAATCACTGCTGGACATAGGCCTCCCCGAAAGACTTCCACAGTGACCGGTCCTAATAATAAATAAATAAATAATATATATAAAAACACATATAATCTGGCCTAAAAATCATAATATTTTATTTTATTTAAATCTAGACTAATTCCAAAAACTTACAAGTTCAGTTATTAGAAAAATAAAAATACAAAAATCTTTGGTCCCAAGTCACATTTTTTGTGCTTGACCACGTAGCAGATAACCTCATCTCTATGCCCTATAACGTAAATACGTATGTCCATCGATCTGCCAGACACCCTGTATTAACGTAGATATTTCCCACATACCTACCAGTAGACTAAATGTGCTTTTTGTTTGTTATATGATCTATTATTTTAGGAGCGTTCGTGGCCCAGCGGCGCCCGCGTACCGCGTGCGGTATGCGAGGTTAAGCAATGTCGGGCGAGGTCAGTGCTTGGATGGGTGACCGCTTTAAGTGGTTACTATCTGAGCGCTCCCGTGCTTTGGAAGGCACGTTAAGCCATTGATCCCGGTTGCTGTCTATGATAGCAGTCGTTAAGCCAAGTTAGAGGCCTCCGGGCGGCTTGAGAACTTCTAACAGTCAAGTTGCCCACTCACTTGACAAGCCCAATCCCAATAAGGTCTAGTTTCCCCCTCGGGTTGGAAGGTCAGATGGCAGTCGCTTCCGTAAAAACTAGTGCCTATGCCAATTCTTGGGATTAGGTAGCGGACGCCGGGCATCCTGCAGGATGCAACTGTACTGGGAATAACGCTAGGAGGATGATATGAGCTATTATTTCTAGAAGCACATGTATTTGATATGAGCATTATTTCCCAGGTAACGTGAAACAGAATCCCGGAACGCAACAAGGAGATTAAATTTAATACAAATCCGATTGGTACAAACTGGTTACAGCCGGTATTATTCAGTTTTGATCACGATGCCAATGCTACTGATTAATTCAATTGTTAATTAATGAGAAATATGAACGAGAGTATTACCATGTCATTACTGTCATTAGTGCCAGGATCGGTAACGTGACACGTATGTGACAATGAAGGAATTAAATATGGTATGATATACAGAAAATGGACGGTGGACCCGGGTATGTCCTAAAACTACGACCAAAACCACCGGAGGATGGACAGCAGCATCCCTGAAGTGTGGTGGAGATACTGCGATCGCCAACCCGCATGCCAAGCGTGGCGATTATGGCATTTACCGCCCATGAAATTGAGGGAGGCCTATGTCCTGCAGTGGACGTCCTTCGGCTGAGGTGGATACAGAAAATGATAACTGAAAATTACATACGCATTCAATACGCGCCCAGTTAATAGTACATTACTACATAGACCAGCTAGTAAGCCATACTGAACAAGTATGAGTTAGCCGGCTAAACCGAAGGCGAGGTCTGACAATAGTTACTAGGCCAGGATGCATGTAGGTATAGTGTTTTTCTCAAAAATAAAACAAATTGTATGAATGAGCGTTCGTGGCCTAGCGGCGCCCGCGTACCGCGTGCGGTTTGCGAGGTCAAGCAATGTCGAGCGGGGTCAGTCCTTAGTTGGATGACCGCTTTGAGTGGTTAATAACTGAGCGCTCCCGTGCTTTGGAAGGCACGCTAAGCCATTGATCCCGGTTGCTGTCCTTGATAGCAGTCGTTAAACCAAGTTAGAGGCCTCCGGATGACTTATCAAGTGTGTAGGCAACAGTCAAGTCCCCACAATAAGGTCTAGTTTCACCCTTGGATTGGAAGGTCAGATGGCAGTCGCTTCCGTAAAAACTACTATAGTGCCTGCGCCAGTTCTTGGGTTGCGGACCCCAGGCACCCTTCAGGATGCAACTGTACTGGGAATAACGCTAGGAGGAGGATGATGTATGAATGAATGTTAAAGATATTTTTTCACAAACTTTGCAAGTAATTCTTCTGGAGTCACAAATGTCCTCTGGACTACTACGGTGTTTGCTTACCATCAGGCAGGCCGTAAGCTTGTTTGCCACCATACTTGTAAATAAAAAGCCTAATTTTAGGAAACGGAGGGGGGAGGATAGGTAAGTATTAGGAAACAAAAAAAAGCCAATATATCCTTTTTTTCATCGGTGGCCAGGTTGTCCGGAAGTGATCGCTCTTTTCTTTAGCGATATGATCGCCTGTTGAAGACTATGTAGAGAATGTAGACATTACTAATTTTAACCGACTTCAAGATATCAAAAGAGGAGGTTATCAATTCGGTTGTATGTTTTTTTTTTGTTTTTTTTTTTAAATGTTTGTTACTCCATAACTCCGTCATTTCTTAACCGATTTGGAAAATTCATTTTTTGATTGTAAGTATATATGTGTATATATATCCAAGTTGGTCCCGTTTTTGTCAAAATGCAGTTCTGATGATGGGATCCATGAGGAATTGAGGGAACTCCTCAAATCTTAAAGGCAAACATATAGTGATTTTTGTGTTTTCGTCAACAAATCGAGCATTATCATACGAAAATGTGACATTTGATGAAGTGGAACTGCTGATGATGATCAGAACAAAACTCTTCAACGACGAAAAGTTCACGTCTGGCGATTTGTCCTTCTAGCTGTGTTTGTTAAGCAAGTTCTATTTTCACGATAGATTTTTGTCATGCTCGAGTTCTGATGATAGGATCCATTAGGAATCGAGGGAACTCCTCAAATATGAAAGGCACACAAATAGTAATTTAAGTATTTTCATGAACTAATCAAGCATTTTCATTCATAAAAGTGACATTTGATGAAGTGGAACTGCTGATGATGATCAGAACAGAACTCTTCAACGACGCGTAGTTCAAGTTTGGCGATTTGTTCTCTTCGTTTTGTTTGTCAAGCAAGCAAGGTTTTTCCATGATTCCATGAGGAATTGAGGGTACTTAGTCTTCTACCATTATAAACATACTTATAGCCATTTTTATTTTATTGTATGGAATCTAAGAGTGCACCATCTAAGTATAATAATCTTTCACCGGCCTCCCCCATTGAAATCGATTTTTTTTCTTAAAAATTATGTTTATCTTTGTTACTCATATGTGTACTTTATGCAATAAAAAATACTTGTAATGTATTCTCTGCTTAGTTCCTCCGCTCCCTTTCGCGTTATCCCAAATCCCAAATATGTCCGAGTATCATATTATATCTTTATTATTATCACACCGATGATTAACGAGTTAATTATTATCCATTCGATCTCTGATTAAAAAACGTTTAAAACAAAACCTCTTATACGTTGAAATATAACAATATTTATCTAACATTTCAACGCTACAAGTCTACACTTGAGGCGCGGGTTAATTACGGACTTTCAATAATGCCTAGATGTGTCCTTCAGATAGGTCACTTGATAATTACTTGACTATACAGGGTGTGGCCTGTAATAGGATCAAAAAATTAAACGGTACACTAATGAGCTCTCCAACAATTATTTGCAAATGATTTTAATTAAAAAAAAAGTTTTTCCTTTTGATTTTTTTTCACAAATGGTTTCTTATTATTACTTTTTTACCATACTGGAGTGATATTAATAACAATTTATTACAAAACACTAAAAATTAAAAATCCCAAAAATATTCTTTAAACCAAAAATGCGATAACGATTATGAGTCATAACTTGAAGCAACCTCAAAATCAGCATTGACTGCCGCGCTCTCTGGGTGCCAAGATCCATTACTTGAAGGTCATAACTTTAGATCATAATTTCTCCCAATTGAAAAAAGATAATTTTTTTGGACACAAGTGCTTACTGCAGATGCTCTAAGGAAGCGTCCTTTAAATTTATTGCTCCTATTACAGGCCACACCCTGTATAGAGGCAACCCATGTTGTAATGAGTTATTGTATTAGTTGTCTTCGTGAGCCTACCTACCTTTATAAATGCCAAAATTCCAAAAAACAGTCTTGCCAAAAAAACTGTATAATTATCGAGCGTTCACAGAATTTCACGAGAATAAGTTGACAAATACTCCTTGTAGAGAAGAATAGTCGGAAATTCGCCGGCCGGATTAAGCTGAAACGGAGACCTTCGTTTCACTTGGTCAATTACTTTTAGGTTTTCAGCAAAATGTTCTAAGTAAATTTATTTATTTTACTAACAGCCTCCGTGGGAAACGTACAAATAATCTTACCAGTACGTACATGAATAGAGAGATTCTATTACTGCGAGCGAAACTAGAAGTGGAGCCCAGGCTATGAGGCTGTCTCGGTCTTTACCGAGTTTAGTTTAATAAATACACCTACAAAAAAGAAAGAACTAAGACAATTTGGATAAGTTCGTACCTGCTAAACATTACATATGTTTTTTTTTTAATTTATATATTCAAGAAGGTACATGCTTACAAATAAAATTTATAATTTTGCCAAACTGTAACCGGTTTGTTTGTTGGCGAATGAAGTGCTCAATTCGAATCATGCACCAAAACATAACAATTAGTGTCTTAAACTTCAAACAAACTTCAAACATTTATTCGTGACAACATACACAAAACAGAAACAAATACAATTTAATCACAGACAAAAGAATAAAAAAACAGTGTAGGTGTCACGAAATGGACCCTGCTCAGCATGTTGCTGGCTAAACAACAATACTATAACATACTACAACTGACATGCGCACGACCCTAGTAAGTAATTACAACATATTTAATTTTCTAAAAGGTATGTTTTAAGTTTCTTTTATGAGGACCGGTTTACTTAGCCTAGGTTTATCTCTTAACCACCCTATATCGTATATGTAGCTTTTGGCTGCGACTCCATTTGCTTGGAATATTTACATTCGTTTATTCCCCCCCTTCGCTCCATTAAGGGCTGATACAATACAATTACTCTTTATTGCACACCTCGCATACTAAATCATCACAAAATAAGAATAAACAAAGATACAGGGAGACTGATGTAAAATAACAAACTGATTTTCGGGATAAAACGTACCCTATGTCCTTTTCCGGGACTCAAACTACCTGTATACCAAATTTCATCTAACTTGGTTCTGCGGTTTAAGCGTGAAGAGGTTACAGACTGACACACGTTCGCATTTATAATATTAGTATGGATATAAATTAATTAACGTCTCAGCATTCGCAATAAGTTAATGAGCGCAAAACCAGGCGCCGCGTGCGCGGGGTAATTACGAACTTGCGGCGATAATACCGGATGTGGCATAGCTCACTAACATAATAATACAATGCTGCTTAGCAGCTGGCAGCATCTTTTGTACTTAATGAAAATTGTAATATAGTTGATGTACGCGTAAACCAAGACATACTATTATAATATTCTGAGACCAAGATCAGCAGATTTGGAGTATTTTTTGCAGAGTTCTAGCCATTCTAATCATTTTTTAGTAATTCTGCATATTCTTAGTCATTTTAATACATTTATCTTGTTGACTTAGTTATTTATTTAATCATATGGCATTTATTTACGAACCGTCAGATCTTCGAGAAGACAAGTACGGTTGCCAGTTTTTGTTGCACTTTTAGCACCACCCAGGGGTCACGTGTAGGGTAACGGTGGGTTGACTTAGTTTGTAATTTAGACTACTTTGATGCTGGTGATATTCTGTTTTAGGTTATTAGGGTAAAGCAACGAGTATGTAGATGAAGACGTAATTATAGTTGTTGTAGATTTTTTATACCACGTCGGTGGCAAACAAGCGTACGACCCGCCTGATGGTCACCGCCTATGGACGCCTGCAACTCCAGGGGTGTCACATGCGCGTTGCCGACTCTTTAAAAATGTATACACTCCTTTGTATACGTACAGATGAAACACACCTGATCTGTGATAAGTGTGATAACAGTCAAACTGATATAGGACTTTTTGTATCCATGCTCAGATTTACTTATATCAAGTATGTTAAGTATTATCATTGTAATAAACATATTTTTGGGAGAAAATGACTGACTGTCGAGTTTGTTTCGGTGTTTCTTCTCGGCGGTGGTCTTCATTTTCAGAAAGCTTATAGATTTTACTTGTAATAGTGTCATTGCGGCCTACTTGCATATTAAATTTCATTTTATTTCATTTATAATTGTAATTATTTAAAATGTCCGACTTTAAAAAAACTGCCATTACTTTTTGATCTATCTTGCTTGGATGGTAAAGGCACTTATTCAATGGACTGATTTGATAGAATTCGGTCAGTTGAAATTAATATCGTGGTGTCCTCTTCAGGATTACCAGCGGTCATCTGTCAATCGTTATTATTATCAGTGATCGTAACTTTTGTAGAATTATCAGTGCAGCGTAGTGGTGTTAACGGAATTGGGATAAATTATTTAAATTCTTATGAATCATTAGCGTTAATAACGTTAATATTAACCTTTATTAACCGTTTAAATTGTATTTGTCCATATCAACTCCGTTAACCACTACGCTGCACCTAAATGCTACAAAAATTACTATCACTGATTATTATGTAGCGTTTTCGTTCGAGCTTAAAGCACTATTAATAAGTCGGACTCTCTTTGTGCGGTGTGACTGTCACAATCCAGCCTTGTGCCGTCATATAGACGATCACATCACATTTTCGTGAATATCTTGAAAACGAATAGCTATGAAAGTATAAAAAAATATTATTGGGTTTCTTGTTGATAAGTAAACGAAATGAGTTAATTTTATATACCGCTTGAAAATTTAAAATGTTGTCCATTAAAAAAGCTTTTCTAAACTGTTAAATTAATACTTTTCATACCGCCCAGGCACTCCTGGGCGACCGAGCTTCGCTCGTGTTTTCCCGAAGCATACAAGCTTTCCAGAAGAATGCGACCAAGCTAGATCGATTTTTCATCCCCATAAATTAAGAGTTTCATTATAAACGTTAGTGGTTTTCAAGATTTCAATTACGAACAAACAAATAAATGTACAAACCTTGCACGTTTAATAGTATAGGTTAAAGTAAGTACCTACGCGTAAAACCTTCAATAGTAACTTTTATACACAAGTTTACGCAGCCTTCCTTTATAAGATTAAGAGTACAAGCTCAGATCATAGAAAAGAAAGTATAAGCTTTTATTATTCACTTGAAAACATAAAACCTCAACAAGTATAAAAGAAATATTTCTGTAAGTATGCAAAATGTGGGTATAAAATATAGGGCGCGTAATCATTGGCCATTAGAGCGTACGTTACGCTGGATTGCCCTAATGTAGGCAACTCTTTGATGTGTGCAGGGGCCTACCAGAGAAACGCATTGCAACTCACTTGAATTACAGCTTCTTGTCATTGTTCACGTTTAGTTTTAAGTTCCACCACACCATATCAGCCGAAGGACGTCCACTGCTGGACATAGGCCTCCCCCAATTTCATGGGGGCTAAATGCCATAATCGCCACGCTTGGCATGCGGGTTGGCGATCGCATTATCTCCACCGCACTCCAGGGATGCTGCTGCCCATCCACCGGTGGTTTTGGTCGTAGTTTTAGGACATACCCGGGTCCGGTTTTTAAGTTCAGTCGGATTTTTTTCATTGAACATGGTTCATTTCAGAGTTAATACACATTGTACTATTTTAGTTCGGAGCATCATCATCATCATAGCGCTATCCCAATACAGTTGCATCATCGAAGGATGCCCGGGGTCCGCTACCTAATCCCAAGATTTGTCGTAGGCACAAGTTTTTATGGAAATGACTGCCATCTGATCTTCCAATCCAAGAGGAAACCTTGGCCTTATCGGGATTAAGCTTGTCAAGTGAGTGGGCAAATAGACTGTTAGAAGTTCTCAAATCACCTGAAGGCGTCTAACTAACGACTGTGATGTAAGTTTCCATACATTTGTGACATTATCAAGAAAAAGGCGAAAAGGCGTCTTCGCCTCACTGACGCAGTTAGAATTTGTCTCAATATTGGTATCGACCAATCAGGCCTCCTCTTATCTATGAGACAGCAGCTCTTTTTCAGCTGTGCCCAGCAGTGGGACGTTTATAATATGCTGATAGTGATATCGAAAAATTGGGTCTGTTTTAGAGTTCCGTACCTTAAAAGGAAAAAACGGAAGCCTTTATTTATTTATTTATTTTCAACCAACTTACATTTATAGCATATTGCCAAACATGAAAGATGTAGGTTATAGTATTAGAAACATATAAATTAAATTAACAATATTCAAATTAAAATTAACATTATCACCTTATAAGATATTTTATACAATTGAGTTATAATTATAAAGCAAGTTTGAATACATTTGACACATACATTTAGTCGACACAGTTAGTTTTGTATTGAGGTAGGAGTGTTGATTGACTCTAGATACCGAGTGGCTGTTGCAAGGAATTTCGGCTCCGATTGCGAGAATATGTCCAAGGTAGAGTCACAAAGGATAATATTATTGACGTGGGTCAATGCCTTATACATATTAGGAACCACAAATAATGGCCGCTGTCATGGACGAAGTGTACCTCTTATATGTAGCGGTTCTTTAAGAGTTACGAATTGTAGTAAGGAGGAATTACTTATACTGCCGCGTACCAGTCTAAAGATATACCCTTATAGGATCACTTTGTTGTCCGTTCGTCCGTCTGTCTGTCTGTCAAGACCCTTTTTCTCAGGAACGCGTGGAGCTATCAAGCTGGAATTTATATCAAATACTCAGGTCGACTGTCCCTTGGAGCTGTGAAAAAATCAAACTTCCAAGCCAACGCAATCTAAATATACAGAAGTTTGTGCCGCAAATTTTCGACACTCGCAAGGGAATCAAGACCTACAGGGTATTTCCCGTGAACTCAGAATCTTGAAATTTGGTACGAATCAACCTCTTATAGCGCAGATAAAGGAAAAATTAGGAAGACCGTAAATTTTCAGTTAGGTTGAAGTTGCACCACGTCCGTAGAGTGTACCCATCTACACGGGACCCCCGGGTGGTGCTAAAAGTGCAACATACTGGCAACCGTACTGTCTTCTTGAAGATATCACTGTTCGAAATCATTTCCATACGATAATTAAATAAAATAAATCGTAATTTCTACGGTGATTTTTGCGGTGAGACCATGGTGTGACGCCGCAATGCATTGTGGCCATGCTGCAAGGGGAAGAAAGTGCATGTAGATCGAGTTTGGTGATCATGTGGATCAACGCAAATACGAAAGAAACTCGCAAATAACTCACTCAATGCAACACAATAGCGTTTAAGGTACATCAAAGAACCCTTGGTACCCCGTCTATTCGCTGTCAAGTTAGATGTAAGCCAAATCGGCGTGCAATTTCCGCAAGATCTTATCGGACTTTCGTGTATATTCAAATTTCGACTTTATATTAAACTTTTAAGGTCGTATTTGTAATTTCGCGTTGCATGAGATACAAGCTTACGGGTAGCCATCAATCAAAATCAACGTATACACGATTGGCAATGAAACCCATTGTACCATGAAAAGGACAAAATTAATTGGTTTTTATTAAAAATTCTCGCGTTTAGGAGTACCAAGCAGCGAGTGCGCGCGAGTTGGGCAGCTATCGACTTTCTGCCGATGACGGAAGGATTATGAAAGTGATTACGGTTATGTGTTTTTGACTGATGAAACGGTACAGATTGACGTTTTGTACCCTTTTTGCGGTCTGATCCTTTTTCACACGATGCGTGTAATCAAAGGGTTCGGCATTTCAGTTTCTACATCACTGGTGGTAACTGCTCCGTGTTAGGAAAGAAGGTTAAATGCGTTTTTAATTCTATGGCAGTGTAATAAATGACTAAGATTGAAAGCGAGCGAGCGAAAAATATTTCACACGAACCAGCCCTCTTATTCACAAACCGACGCATCCTCGCCTGTCACCTCACACCTCACCCGTTTTTATATGGAATCTTAAATATCATTGGTTATTTTCCATATAAAAAGTGAATAACACCCCTGGCAGCAGCGTGCAGGTTTTTTGGACGATATTATACAAATTGAGACGTTTGACTCATTTGACGTAAAAATTATAGATGTATAATTCGTTCCTATTCACCTCCCAAAAGAATAATTACGGAATAAAAACTATTATATCAGGTATTCATTTAAATCGCACGTTTTTGCTAGTCTTATGCATTGAAATTACTCACTTTAATAGGAGATATAAATCTGTGAAATAAGACCATCATACAAAATGCATAAAGCAGTGCATGGAGCTGGCAAGCAGAATAAAGCAAATTGCGCACATTCATTACGATATTAAATAAGCTTAGATTTTGTTCCGTATTCAAATACGGAACAAAATACAGATGTGGGAATTACTCTCTGTGGATCACTAATCCTTTCTAAACTTATTTATGCAGACACGCTTATTGGTGGTTGTCTATTGTACTAAACGAAAAAGCTAATGCAGCGAGTGCAGAACGCGTGTGCTCGATATGGCTTCAATATACTTGTACCTCCTCGAACTCATGTAACACCTTACCTGATTACTAACAAACTAACGAATATGGATTCACGACGTTCACTGCATTTGGCATCATCTCATTCTTCGCTGCATTTTGCCTGTATGCTTTTTGGCATTGTGAAGACTCTTACGTCCCAGTATCTACATAATAAATTGACGTTTCCACGACGGCATACTACCCTAACCTAGGAAGCTACCCTACTTATCTGTCCACGGTACAGCACAACGGAATTTCGTTTCGTAGCAGTTTTAGATACACTGCCACGATGTGCTGGAACAATATACCGTCACCTATAAGGAACTCAGTTTCAGTTGTTTATTTTAAAGTTAAATATGAAAATGAAAAAAAAAGAAAATGAAAAATCTTTATTTTGGTTAACAATAGGTTTTCAGATCACATAGGTTGGGATCTCCTAGTAAGTATTGAAATACCTGTGACAGGAGATCCCGCTTTTCCATACTTAAGATTAGTTACACAAAATAAAAAAATAATATATCCCAATATATCCCAAAAACTTCCCACGTTAATAAATTATTCCCTGATTTGTTAGTCTGCGATCCATTACATTTTATTTAGAGTTGTATCATAGTGCAACGCGGTCTAATTTATAGAGATATTGGTGTTAGTGTGGTTATCTAATAGTTTTTATGATACCTATAAGTATATAACTAGTGTCATGGGTGCTAGTGTAGATAAAGTCGCGTTCAAATTACTTTTTACCATGTTAAGATTGGTTTATTCTTACTGTTTTTAGCCGTGTGTAGTTTTATTTTTATTATTATTTTTTCTAAGTGTGTGTTGCAAACCGTGAAGTCACCAGAAGGTACCATCGGAAGAGCAGCGTTGTCTATCACCATCACGCCAACACTATGCTGAGATGGAACCGTTTCGTGGCTCACAATTTTTTGTTTTTTTTAAATATGCTGATTTCTGTCCATGTCATCTTGTTTATTGTCACGAATAAATTCTTATTTTATTCTATTCTATTCTAGTGATATAGGCTTCACAACACTTCAAAGAAGACTTCCGGTCTTTTTAGAAAATCAGAAACAACATGAAATTTCGTCCAAAGACATAGCAAACACTTTTTAAAGATCTTTTCATTGTTCAATCTCTATTTGGACCGTCGGAGGATTGGGTGAGCGATACTTAAGCCAACGATGGGAAACCTGGACCGGGATACTCTGCTAAGGATGTAGCCAAGGCTATTAAATCTATCTCCCGAGGTAAATCTCCCGGGCACGATGGCCTCAGCGTTGAGCACCTCCAGAATGCGGGTCCACACATCTCAAGAGTGTTAGCTTTGTTTTATACGCTGTGTGTAAGGCACTGTTATTTGCCCCAGGATATGGTGAAAACTGTGTTTATTCCTGTACCTAAGAACAAAACTGGAGATTTATCTGACGCCAATAACTACAGGCCTATATCCCTTGCGACTATTATTACGAAGGTATTTGATAGTCACTAAACTACCTAATGAGACCATACAAATTCTGAGGTATTGTATGGAAATCAAATCAATAGTGTTAGATGGGCAGGTACTCTATCGGACCCGTTCAAATTTGAGTGTAGAGTGAGACAAGGTGGATTGACCTCAGAGGGATAAAATTACATTTAGCAATCGACTTGCTACAAATTGTAGCTCCTGTAATTTTTGTCGTGCTCAATCAACTTGTGAAATGGTGATAAAAAAGCATATTGTCAAAGCGAATTATTATATCGGAATATATAACGCTCAGAACCGTATATGTACGTATATGTCACTTATGATTTCGAAGTAGGAGCATTTTTAAGATATTAAAAGTAAGTACGAGTAGAATATTTATTTTTAGGCTTTTTCGCTGGCTCATTTAAGCAATACAAAAACAACCATTTGGCATTACTACTTCTCTCAACAGATTTTTTGGCATCCGACGTAATCATTCAAATAATTCATCGTTTTTCAGTCCATTAGAGAAATTCTATTATTCCTCCCTTCCAGTCCAGCAGTTAACAACGATGCTTAAATAATAGCTTTGTTAAACATCGTTTTGCATTATTATGATTATGATTTAAATGTTTGGGATTACTGAACGGAAATTAATTGGATTGCATCAACTTACGACTGACGACAGAATACTCACTGCAGTCACTGTTCCGCTACATTTCTTAAAATTTTGGTATATAATAATTCAGCAGATCGTGGCTAACACCGCTGGACTGTGTCAGCATCGTTCATGTGCCGGTAGGCACATAATGTTAATTAGATTAGATTATCTGTCCTACGTGCTTTATTAAGTTAAGTTAGAGATTGAGAGCGTGCGACAGGTATGAGTGATTATGTATGTCTGTCTGTACTATTTAGCTACTAGTATATAAGGAAATGGAGTAGTAGAATAAAGGGTCAGTACGGTCAGTTGTCAATAATCAGTGGACTGTAGTCAAACCAGAGTCCTATCTCTCACTGAGTGAGGACTTCCATAACCCCTCTGGGGTGTAGTCCACACTCCCTCTACCTGCTCCCCCACCAACATCCAATATTGCCAGGCATGTGGCCACTATCGTCAACCACCAACCACAGCCTGGCAAAGTTCAATTAGGTTGTGTAAATATATTACTACTTATGTGACGGCGTTGCGTG
Source organism: Notocelia uddmanniana (assembly GCA_905163555.1). Classification (NCBI taxonomy): domain Eukaryota; kingdom Metazoa; phylum Arthropoda; class Insecta; order Lepidoptera; family Tortricidae; genus Notocelia; species Notocelia uddmanniana. The sequence continues at coordinate 7,513,102 of LR991057.1, forward strand.
CGAGCACTTGCTATGCGATAAAGTGGAATAACTTGATTCGGAGTTTTCTAGCCATCAAACATCGGTTTAGTTTAATAGGTAACCTTCAGTACGTAAGTATTATTATATTCTGCGGCTGGATAACGGGTATAGTTGAATTTACTTAAAATAACCAAATTGTATCAAATTAGTCCGTTAAAAAAGTGACCTTACTGGCCAAGCAAAAAGATTCAAATTCTAATGGCAGTTTTCTTAAAAGTTCCGTAATTTTAAATATATTCAACTATACTTAGCTTGTAGGAATTCTCTAGGAAGAATAACTTCCTGCACTGTTTACAGTGCGCGGAATTTTTACTCTCGCATTTCAATTTGCATTCATTGTTACCGATAACAATGAATGCAAATTGAATTAAAAATATGTTTTATAAAATGAAGAGAACGTAAATATGTTTCATATTCCATTTCACATGAATCTTAGCAGTGAAATAAAATGGCAAGTGTTAATAATTAGTTTCACTAATTTTTGGTGGACAGAATGCCTGATGATGATAGTGATGAGAATATTACTTGTTACTAGTATATTATTTATTTAAACAACATCTCTATTATTAAATAAACTACATTAAACCCATACAAATCTAAAAATCTAAGTCTAAAATTGACTCCTGTGGCATGGTGCCTAGGATGCTGGCAGAATTTCCTCGCTGGATCGCAATACTTATACGCTAGGCGAGGAAGCCACCAGCTCTTTTGTCCCCGGTTACATCGACCAGCCGTTTAGCTAACTCTCGAAACAGTTTCTGTACTGCAGGGCCCCACGGACCAAGAGTCTCGACTCTAAAAGCAACGAAGTTGTAGTTGGCGTCGGGACTCCTGTATTTGCGTCAATTATTATTAATATTATTTGTTACTACTTACCTAATTATAATTTTTACATTTTTAAGTGTTTATTTCCTTTATTATTACTATTCAAAAGGTTTACAAATTCCAATCCGCAACGTAGTTCCCAAGCTGAATGGCCAACGAAATCTGTTGAGCTAAAATAGATCCGGAACGAGGATCGCAACCCCTCTCCCTCAGCCGCTGACCCACATCTCTTAAAAAGGCGCTAGCCTCCGCACCCCAGGGTCCCGTAGTCTCCACAGCCACCGGCGTGTCACGTGCTTTCTTAGATTTCTGGTACTGCCTTGTCTCACTGAATGAGATATACTTATTTCAACTATGTGTGAGCCTCGTCACATCTTGTGTATACTCGTATTAATATGGCGTGTCACCACAATTAAATGACAGCGCAAACTCACGTAATTATAACATTAATGACGTTCTATCGCAAACAAAGGAAATTAATTAATAACTAAACTATAAAGGGAATATTAACTTCCGTTGCGTTACGGTTATCTCCAAGGCTTCCGTTTGTTGGTAATTAACAGTGAAAATACAAATATCTAAGGATAAAAGGGTTATATTTTCCTTGAAGTATTTTTATTGGAATCAGTTTATTTTTTTACACAACAACGGTAGCAAACTCGCGTAAGGCTTGCCAGACAGTAAGCAGATACCATCCTATGGGCGCTAGCGATTTCAAAAGAATTACAAACGCGTTATCGACTCTTTATTGACTTTCGGTTTTGTTGTGTTGACAGCTTTAGAGACATATCCAGGTAGGGTACCTGTAGGTCTCACACAAAGTACATACTCAGATAGAGATATCAGTGAAATACTCCACATAGATCGTAGCGCCGCTGTGGTACTTAGTAAGAACTAACCGCACGACCGCTGCATCGTTATCACTCAAATATGCAAGTGCGATAGAGATATCACATACTTACATATGTTAAGGGATATTACTGACTGAGCAAACGAAGCGCCTTCGTTTCAGCTAGGCTAAAAATGCTTTCGTAAGCCCGGATGTCCTTTTTTACACGCCACATTTTTCAACCGATTCTTGTAAAATTTTGTGAGCAAGTTCGATTATTATATGGATTTTTTGTAGGTTCACTTGAGGTTAAAAACGTAAACAAAAATTGTGTATCTTGATAACATAAGTTGGTCTTTTCCGCATTTGAATGCAGATTCATAAGGGTTTAGTGACCCCTGGGTGGTGCTAAAAGTGCAACAAAAACTGGCAACCGTACTTGTCTTCTCGAAGATCTCACGGCTCGTAAATAAATGCCATACGATGAAAAAATACGGGATTTGGGTTGAAGTGCCTTGTGGCCGATGGACTAACAAGCCTTAAAGTATAACAAAAAATAAACCTATAGTGGCTTCCTAAAGTGGCACTGTAAAATAAATTTTATATGCTCTGCCTATTCTTACGACTACTAATTTTGGGAATACAAGCGTCAGTTTTTTCATTTCTAATACGTTTTTTTTTTATTCATAATAATTCGGTCTTTATTTGTCACTTTGGAATTTTGTGTTTGTTGAAAGGAACGAAAACATTTTGACCCATATATTTTTTTGGAATAATATGTTTAACAGGCTCTTTAAGATACTTAAGTTCCAAAAAAAATCAGAGCATTAAAATGACATTCCAATTGTATTTAGTTACCACTCAAAATAATTTTATTCTTATTCTTTAGCGGTGTTATTCTAATAGTCAGTACAACGCTTCACCTCACTGACGTCGACATAGCATACCTTTTTATATGCAAACTGTCAAAATTTCACAAATGACATTTGACAGTTTCCATATAAAAACGGGTGAGGTGACAGGTGAAGAAGAGTCGCTTTGTGAATGGGCGTTTGGAAATTACGTGACGTACATAATAAAAACAAAATGAAATACGAAATGTGTGTCTCAACTCTCAGTTTGACTATTTGTTCTCACGCCCTCGCTTAGACGCGCGATAACCCAAGTGCCGGCTGCGTTCGCGACACAGGCTCTAAATGCTGTGCGACCTATCAGGCGATTATGGACAGCAGCAGAGGCGGGGAATGTAGTCACCTGACTGGTCGCAATGCGTGTAGCACACGCAGTCTGTATGTGAAGGCGGCCTTACGGCCCGGCCATGACTTTGAGCGGCAGCGGCAGCGATTTTCCTAATACTCGTACATTGCGTAAGATTTCATATTTGAATAGGTTGCTGGCAGCCGGTCGGAGCCGGTCGGCTGCCGCCGGTTCTGCCGCTGCCGTTTTGATACGAAGTCTAGCTTCTGTATGGAGAGTTCCTTTGACTCTGGTGGCGTGCGCGCCGACTCCATACATTCGGTGTGAATCGTCCATAAAACGCTTTCCGCGCAGCAATTTGCGCAAAGCCGTAGGCGGGCTGTTAATAACGAGCACGCTATAATAAACTGATTCCAATTCACTTGCTTTAGTCGAATAGACTCCCTAGTGTACATTTTGGTCTGGTGTAAGCAAGCGAGCTGTAATGTCTTAATTTAGACGGCAGACTGTCTGGATTTCTGTTTGTGGCACTAAAGTGTTAGTTTGAGTGCTATCATTAAGGGGGTTTCTTAATTCGTGTTAACCACGTCACTTGTCACAGGCGTTAATGAATTCCTCGCGTGAGAAAACGAGATGCAATAGTCTTTTTAAATATCTTTTTTACAAATCCTGCAATAGTTTTTAAAAATTTCGTTTTTACAAAAATATCTAAATTTGTAAAATTTTATATATAGTTCCTTCTATGAGATTCAAAATAAGGTAATATAATGTCCCATCATTTCATTTTGTGACGTTGGATAATGTACTGTTTGTAAAAGAGGAATTAAAAGCCAACTTGAAATTTTCGTTTTGTCGAGAAAATTTGAATTAATCGTGTCTTGGCAAACAACAACAAAATATATAGGAGAAAGACTGAATACTGAAGTGTATATCCATTATTCGACACAATTAATATTATATTCTAAAGGTATTTGCAATTTTGCGGTAAGATATATATACCAAAATTGTTTTTATTGCAGATATCCGGCACACATACAGGCCGAAAATATATGTATAGTCTCTGAAAACACTCATAATTTTCATATTCGTGAGGTATATTCAAAAATAACACCAAAGTAATAAGACCAAAACGAAAAGCTATGGGTATATACATACCTATTACAAATACCCCTACACAAATACCTAAGGTTTACCCCTACACAAATAACCCTATACAATTACCTAATGTTGTAATTTTAAAATATAAAATATTGAATTTAGAATGGGATATAATATAATATTCTAATAATTCTACCTATACGTAATCAGGTTACTTGTATAATAAATAGTATATTACTACAGAGGCCGGGACGAAAGGGGTTGCCGGCCGAAGACATATACTAGGTGGCCCATTCAAATCGGTCAGTATGGGAAAGTCTGAAACTATAAGACATACGAAGATTTGTTCTTAGGAACCATGTCACCGATTTTGATAAAAAGAAAAACTGCATTCATACATTTGAAAAAAACACTGTACCCAGCTAGGGAATCGAACCCGGTTGTTTTGAAAAAATAAACTTACACTATTTCTATTCAGATATCGTTTGTGTAGGTCTTAAGCAGTAAATGTCTCTAAGAAACATAATGTCTAAAATGAATAAAATGCATTTTTTTCACATACTTTAATTTATCATACTAGGTGTTCAAAGTGACCACCGTTACAATATTCAACAAGTTCAGGCATGTAAAATTGTCTCTATGATTGTTTGTACCTCTCTACTTGTAAAATCGGTGACATGGTTCCTAAGAACAAATCTTCGTATGTCTTATAGTTTTAGACTTTCCCATACTGACCGATTTGAATGGGCCACCGTGTATATGGATATGTCTAAGGCTGGCAACCCCAAATTTCCCGCCGAAGTATGTATAGTGCTTTTCTCAAACATGAAATGAAATAAACAACAAAAAAAAAAAAATATTTTTAATACGCATAGTGGCAGAATGTCATGATGCCTGTGCCACAAATTTGAGAGGTCGTTAATGGAATTTCATACAAATCTTGCAGGCCTAGGCCGGCAAAGTCCTTTTTTTTAATTCCATTCCACATAAATTTGTGGCACAGGCATCATGACATTCTGCCACTATGCGTATTAAAAATAAAATTTTGTTTTTTTTTTTTGTTTATTTCATTGCATGTTTGAGAAAAGCACTATACATACCTCGGCGGGAAATTTGGGGTTGCCCGCCTTAGACCTATCCGGCCTCGCTTCGCTCGGCCGTATATATGTCTTCGGCCGGCAACCCCTTTCGTCCCGGCCTCTGTAGTAATGTACTATTCCGCTCGTTTCCATTTCATGTTTTACATAGCAAAAATTGTACTCTTTAAAAAATAATTTGATTATTGAAACCAGTAAAAATATTCTCCCCGGTTATGTTTTAAAATCGTGTCGAAATATTCGTGCTCATTCCAAAAATACATATTTCATTATTTACCTTTGCGAAGGATCGAACTGAACCGACATTAACATCATAGGCATCAATTCGTTATACTTGTTTTTTTTTTCGAAAAAGGATGTTAATATAGAGTAAGAACAGAGAAGAAGTAACTCAAACGGATAAATTGCTATATACTAGATTGCAAAGGAATGATATGTTTTGCCTCATTTCTTCTTATGAAATGGCTGTCAGTTATACGAGTAGAAGGCAATTTATTTAATCACACAACGAAAACAATAAAGAGATCATTACAATAAAAAACTAAAAACAAGATTTACCTATAAATAAAAAATATCCTCCAAATCAGTGCCGATAGGTAGTGTGCCCAGAAGGCTGGCCGCATTGCCACGCTTATACGGTGACGTGACAAGGGGTGGACAGAGTTTAGTGATCTTTAATTGTTTGGCTCCCATAGCAGAACAACTATTAAAATATCAGGAAAATATACCAAAAAAACTGATACATTTTGCACCGAACGGGTCGTGGGCGGAACGAAGTTCGTCGGTACATGTAGTATGTAATATAGTATTGTCTCTCTCAAATTACCAAAATTGAATTAGCATCAGCCATTTGCAATTTTAATTGTAGTTTCACCGCTAAGACATACTTTCTAGTCTTTTGTCTGTTCCAGTAAAAATAAAATACTCAATAATGAACTTAACATAACAGTGTATGTTTTCTTCGGAAATTAACATACCCTACATTTTCATTTTTTTATTAGTGCGGAAAATCACATGAAGAGCCTAGTATGCTGTAATGACGTCATTCAAGATACAATTTTCTAGCTAAATCATCCGAGATAAACGCGTAGAAGATCTCGCCGCCCGAGGGATGCCCTGAAAAGGGTTCGTATCTTATATTCGTGATTTGTTGCGTTTGTCAGTCACATTTGGGTAATACACCAATCAGTGGAGACTGTTTTCAAACGAAAACTCAGAAAGAAATCCTGTTCAACATGCCTCTTATATTGTGGTATGTTAATTACGTCTCGATCCGTGGTAGCCCTCACTGCTTGGTGGAATCTGCTACAGGACGTGGCTACTTTGACCTGGTCTATCCATCTAGTTGATGAGTGGGTGACATTATATTGATTAATTTTGGATTCCAATCCATTGAGCATTTCATGTTTTACTATCACACCTTAAATAATTTCCTAAATACTAACATAATAGAGTGATGTATTGTTATATGGAGGATAGATATATGGATGCTCGACGTCCGAAATAAACGATTTTATATCATTTCGTATATATTGTCTAGATAAAGAAATAGCATGTATATACGCGGTTAAGTCCCGTTATTTTTCAAATTAATTTGAGTGACAATGGCGGTAGTTTAAATCAATGTAACTATAATAATATATATAATGTAATGTATCTATGAGTGTGTTTTTTATATAAAAAATAACAGGACTTAACCGCGAAAGCCTGCGAGTAGCCGGAGGAAAATACAGGGAAAACCTGTGACACGACCATACAGGTTGTTGAGTTGTTCAATAGATTAAATGCTGCCAAGTATCTATCTGCGTCTAACAAAAGGCAACCGTAAGCCATTTAGCTTCTCAACATGATTCTACGGCGTAATTTCGCTGGCGTAATATACGAGTATCTCAACGGCAGTGCCATCTCTGGTTGATTTCATGCACTATCCATTATTTTATTACAAAACTTATGAACGGAAAGATTATCGTTTCAGATGACTTCTTTGTTGATTGGTCTTATTATTGGACTCGAGATTCGGTCGTAAAACATTTTACATGGAATCTTGATTATATAATCTATCTCGCAACCATCAGCATCGCTAGATATATCGATTTTACATTACTACCAATGTGATAGTAAATGCTAATGACGAAAATTTTACTAACGCTCGTTACAGTTATTATAAGGTGTAAAATTCGGTAGTGTTTGATATTTAAATATGTACCATGCACGTAAAGCTAACCTGTAAAAACAAGTATCATAGACATAGACATAGACATAATTATTTATTTAATAAACAATACAAGATTGTGTTTTGTGTTTGAATTCCTTACAGCTAACAATATAATATCTTATATCTAAGAAGGAACTAATAACTATACTCTATCAAATATTTCGTCAACATTATAAAAGGACCCTCTTAGTAAAAATTGTTTTAGTTTATCTTTAAAACTATTATTGTGAACGATACCTTTCAGCTCTACGGAAGTTTATCAAACAACTTGACAGTCTGGTTCCTAGTACATTGATTCTCTATTCTGGACACCGGGCGAAATTTGGTTTTTAGATTTCTGGTGCGCGTGAGTAGACGAATCTCTTGTTCTACATTAGTTCCACACCTTATTTTATGTTTTATAAATTCTGTGAGCAGTATAACAGTACACAATAAACTGGGCACCGGTATCCCTAATGTCTGAAAGTAAGTAATGTGTTCTCTGCAAGACACCCATTGCGGGATTCGAAACATTATTCTTATGGCTCTTTTTTGTGCAATGAGGGCTTTTTAAATATTATATTTAAAGCCCCAAAATAGAATGCTGTAACGTAGCTGGGACTCGATTAGGGCATAATACACAACTGTTTATTGTTTTAAATCGAGGTTGTCCCTAAGACTTCTTAAAGCGTATCATGCTGAGTTGATGGAGTTCTCAATAGCGTCAATCTCCTGAATGCAAATTCGCGTCCAGACGGATACCGAGGAATTTTACATTATCGACTATTCCTATGGGTGTACCGTTCGTAATTACATGGAGACTGTCTGTTTTCTTAGCATTTTATTTAAAAAGCATTATTTGAGTTTTGTCCTCGTTTAGACTCAAACTTTAAAAAAAAAAACCACTCGCAAAAAGTTGATAGTGCAATATTTACATACGCGAAATCAAATTATAATTGGAACTCGAAACGTAGATCGACCTATGATCGGGTTTTTACCCGGTGATTATTATCACGCGATACATTCAAATCACAATTCGTATCAATATGATGCATGTTAAATTAAAATCCAAACAATTTGGAAATACTTGATAATATTGACCTGGTAAAGGCATTTGTTTCTGTAGTAAGCAGAAACATTTGTTCCTGAGACTTGGATGTTTTCTATGTATTTGAGTATATATCTATTAAATATATCGTCGTCTAGTACCCATAACACAAGCCTGATTGAGCTTACTATGGGCCTAGCTTGATTTGTGTAAAAAGTTGACCCCTAATATTTATTTACTAGCTGTTGCCCGCGACTTCGTCCGCGTCTTCGCTCCTATTGGTCGCAGCGTGATATTATATATTATAGCCTAAATAAAGCCTTCCTCGATAAATGGACTATCCAACACAAAAAAAAATATTGGAACCAGTAGTTCCTGAGATTAGCGCGTTCAAACAAACAAACAAACAAACGAACTTTTCAGCTTTATAATAGTACTAGCTGTTGCCTGCGACTTCGTCCGCGTCTTCGCTCCTATTGGTCGCAGCGTGATGTTTATATATATCCTAAAGCCTTCCTCGATAAATGGACTATCCAACCTTAAAAATGATTTTTTCATTCGAACTAGTAGTTCCTGAGATTAGCGCGTTCAAACAGAAAAACAAACTCTTCAGCTTTATAATATTAGTGTAGATATATTTATTGATATGCCAGTAATAATCACTATTTAAACAGCCCAATGGCAAAAGGAGAATACTTTTTCCCGCGTGGCAAGTAATATCGCTGTCAGTATTGTGCTAGTCCCGCAGCAATAGTCTAATATTTTGCATTCCGTACCCACTTTTTGTAATAATACCCAACGGACGTAAACCCTGATACTTTCGGGCTGACGAGGGTAGATGGCAGCTTACTTACAGTGTCATGTGTATGGGAATTCATTTAATAAGCATAATAGTATAATAAATCCGTTGTCCGTATGCAAAAACCTAATAACAGCAACAGTAACTCGCGGCAACAGTCGCGCCACCGACATATGTAGAAACCGCCCAAGTCAAGAGCTCAAGACACACAATTAAAAAAAAGAGTGTTAGTATTACAAATAAACTTAAATAACTATGTAATTACCTAAACATAAGTGCTGAGAGGTCCAGTGCCTGATTAAGGCGCTGTCCCATCTCCCTGCCACGACGGCCAGCGGAACGACGCAGCGCAGCGCTTGCGCAGCGTGGCTATTATTACACTATCTTTCTTTAGCCTTTCTACATCCGTGGAAAAAATGTACATACAAATGCAGATACCGAGCCCTACATCGGAGCTTACGACACAGCGGAACCACAACGTTACGAAATGAAATGAAACCTAAATGAAATGTGTTATTATTATTTAATTTTGTTATTGATAAGTAGTAAATTAAATAAATAAATAAATATTGGGAGCCAATCGTACAGAAATCGACCTAATCCCAAACTAAGCAAAGCTTGTACTATGGGTACTAGACGACGATACATACTTATATAGATAAATACATACTTAAATACATAGAAAACATCCAAGACCAAGACCCAAGAACAAATAAATATCCGTGCTAAATGCACAAACAATGCCCTGGCCAGGATTCAAACCCGGACCTCTAGTTTCGGAGGCAGTGTCACTACCAACTAGGCCAAACAGGCCGTCAATTATAGGCTATATTAGAAAAATATATTTACACTTTGGGTGACGCTGCTTGAATCCCTCGTTATACTCAATATTTCACGTTAGAATCTTCACTCGAGATTCAAACAGACACCCTGTGGTCTGGTTTCAATATACCAATTTCCTTCCTGTTTGCTAGTTCCTATATAGCGCAACTTGGTGCAACAAACTCGCAACTCTACTGTCTTCTCGAAGATCTCACGGTTCGAAAATAAACAACCCATCCACCACCACTGCTGGAGATAGGCCTATTTCATAGAGGGTAAATGCCATACTCGCCAACCTTGCCATGCGGGTTGGCAATCGCAGTATCTCCACTGCACTCCAGGGATGCTGCTGCCCATCCCTCGGTGGTCTTCTTGGTCGTAGTTTTAGGACGTACCCGGGTCCCAAAAACACCCATACAATAAATAAATAGTTTCTATTTAATTGCTATTGTTGCACACCCGCACCATAATAATATAATGCACACCCGCGACCGTTACCAGATCATTGTGGGTGTCCGCTGGATGTGGGTGGCGCAGGACCGGTCATTGTGGAAGTTTTTTGGGGAGGCTTATGTCCAGCAGTGGACGTCATTCGGCTGACATGATGATGATGATGATGACATAATGCACCGGGCCGTGTCATTTACGTAGCGATAGCGTAGGTAGATATACAGCCAATACAATGCTGTGATTTATGAAATAAAAATATAAACATAATTATAGTGTCAAATATAGAATCGTATTCTCGTACTATCAATTTATCATGTCATGGATGTGAAATAAAAGTACAGTTTTATACTATCGACATTCTGTCGTGGACACTAGTTGGTATCTTTTAGGATAAATTTCGCCTATTGGGTCCGCACGGAATGTTATTAGACGTTGCATAAGCGCCGAACACCTAGCTTAAGTCATAAGTCATTTATTCGTAAAGCCATTTTACACGCCAATCTAATCCAATTAACGTCGACCACATGCCACCGACTTTGCTGCACAAAGTGCATCGTAGAGTAACGGACAAATACCAGTAATGGACACTTAATTCCTATTTTATAGATCATACGGTTTTAAATTGATTGTTGTATAAAAGTGAATAACTCTCATTCTAAAGGAATATGAGCTTCTGAGCCATTCATATGCGTAGCTACTTTTGATGCTGACTATACATCATTGAGTCACTATCCAATACTGGCGCTGTTACATGAAAAATCTGACATTAAAGTAATATTTCCACCAAACGGCCCGCATCGGATCGGATCGGAAAGAATACGAACGGATGCGGCGACAACCGATCGTGTCCGGCGGCATATCGACGCGTACGACCGGGCGGTAACAGCCGTTCGCGGCCGACAGGATGTCGACGCACACGAACGGCACCGTACGGTTGCTTGCGACCACACCCAGTAAAATAGTTTCGTTCCTACCACGTTGACGTGTTGTAATTTATGAAAATGGTTGAAGTTGAGGTAGTATTATTGGCTATTGCATTAGAAGAAGAAGAATATCATCATACGAGGCTTGCACTGAAAGTGGCGGGAATCGAATACTTATTAATTTATTTTTAACATGTATTATACCTTTTTATAATCTCTGAAGTTTCCTTATCTCAACACACTGGCCACTTAGAAAAAAAAAAGTATGGTTCGGTTTCAATTGTTTATTGAAGTCGTCGAGTCACTGCTTAAAATGGAATTGTGCCGTGAAAATTTCAGAGCTATGATTTATTATGACTTTAAAAGTGGACTAACACAAAAACAATGTGAAGAGCGGATGGTTGCTGCTTTTAATATTGAAGCTCCTTCAAAGACTACAATATACAGGTGGTATTCAGAATTTCAACGTGGCCGTGTATCCCTCACCGACGAAGTGCGTGAAGGTCGACCAAAATCGGCAGTCACGCAAGAAAACGTCGATGTTGTGCGTCGTCAGATAAATGAAGACCGACATGTGACATATCGGGAAATTCAAGAGCACCTGGGTATTGGAATGAGTCAAATACAAATTATTTTAAAAGAAGAATTAGGCGTGAAAAAGTTATTTTCCCGTTGGATACCTCACCTATTGTCTGACGAGCAGAAAATAGTCCGTGTCAATTGGTGCCGCAAAACTTTGAAAAGATTTAACAAGGGACGCTCAAATGCTGTTTTTAGCATAGTATCAGGTGACGAGTCGTGGATATACGCTTATGAGCCTGAAACTAAAAACCAATCCCGAGTATGGGTCTTCGAAGACGAGCTCAAACCCACAAAAGTTGTTCGTTCTCGCAGTACGGCTAAGAAGATGGTGGCTACGTTTATCTCTAAATCTGGTCACGTAGCTACTGTGGCTCTTGAGGATCGTAGAACAGTCAATGCTGATTGGTACACCACTATTTGTTTGCCGAACGTCTTTGCTGAACTCCGAAAAACAAACCCTAGTCGTCGCATCATCCTTCACCACGACAACGCCAGCCCACACACCGCTCGGACAACAACTGAGTACCTGGACGGTGAAAAAGTCGAAATATTGGACCACCCTCCATATAGCCCTGACTTAAGTCCCAACGACTTTTTTACATTCCCCAGAATCAAGGACAAACTGCGTGGTCAGCGGTTTCAGACGCCAGAAGAAGCAGTGGAGGCCTATAAAATAGCCATTTTGTCGACCCCTACTTCAGAGTTCAAAAAGTGCTTTATGGACTGGTTTGAACGCATGCATAAGTGCATGAAATACAAAGGAGAATATTTTGAAAAACAATAAAAATAAATAAACTCACTTATACTGCATATTTTCTTCTATTCCCGAAACTTTCAGTTTTACCCTCGTAATACACCAAAGAGGAAAAGAAAAGTTTGGGTTAATAATTTGTGGCAAAAGTGGTGTAAGGTTGGAAAATTCCATACACTTCACAATGATTTGAAATTAGATGTGAAAAAATTCAAAGATTATTACAGAATGGACAATGAAAAGTTTCGACGGCATCGACAGCCGAAAGGTTCCGATCGCACACGACGACAAGCGGACGGGGCCGATCGCAACCGAACGGGGCCGATCGCAAGCGAACGGAGCCGATCGCGTGTCGCAGCATACTTTCGGTGACGCTCACATGTCGCGGAAGACGCCCGCGGTCAAGCTGTTGTGCGCAACGTGCTAATGTAGACTTAAAAACAGTACATATATGATTCAGTATCGTTTAAAGACTATAAAATTCTTTTCGTTCCGATCCGTTGCGGGCCGTTTGGTGAAAAGATTACTTAAGGCGCAGTGTTCTGAATCGACTAGATCTGGCGAATGTTACAAATGTCCGTGTATTTACCATACACTGCAAATACCAATATCTGGATTGCGCTGTCAAACTGAAGTCGGTCGCATATACCCGTACCTAACCGAAATTAATGCATTTCGAATTAAGAGTTTCCCTTCAATTCTAAAACAATTTGGCGCCTGCCAATACAGAGCTGCATCCCACGCGGTATTGGTTTTTAGGCACAGATCAAAAGATTTGGGCGTTATCGGGTAACACCGGCCAGTTTGCAATTAACAGTTTCCTTTGAATTCCCAATCATATTTGATGAATTCTCTGTACACGCCAGCCAGTCTGCTACACCAGCGAATGAACCAAAGGTAAACGTCACAATGCTCCACACTGACCCACATGACACTTTCAATCTCATCTTATAATACATCAAGATCGGAATTGGACCCTCCTGGTAGCACACTAACTTTGTCGGCCTGTTTAGCCTAGTTGGTAGCTGCCTCCAAAGCTAGAGGTCCCAGATTCGTATCCTCCAGACACTTGGATGTTTTCTATACCTCGCTATTAAATACCTCGTCGTCTAGTACCCAATAGACAACCCTTATTGAACTTACTATGGGACTAGTTCGAATTACTAGTGTAAAAAAGTGTCCTCTAATATTTATTTATTTATTTTTATTTATGAGAGTAAAAGTGGCACAAAAATAATAATTTTCATGTGCTCTACCTACCCCTTTTGGGAATATAGGCGTGAGTTTATGTATGCATGTATGTATGTGTATGTTCAAAAACACAGCATACTGACCACTCGTAAACCTTATAGCAAAGAGGTATGGACTAGTAATCAATTTAGGGCGTTGCGGTTTGTGCATTGCTCATTGGAAAATCAGCCTCAATTGCAGAGTCCAACCGCTCGGCGGACTTGCCACTACATTCACCGCAGTTGTTAACTTGCTTGCGCGCTGCAGCACATTAAATTTTATATAGCTTAAAGCAGTTATACAAATCTGTGCAAACGCCCGATTTGACACACTCACACATACACGCGTCTCTACAATAAACTTAAGCAGGCTTCGCAGGACCCGGCGGTACATCCTATGTGCCACGCAATGTGTGTGTTGAAATGGTTTTCATGGAGCGTTGGTTTAAAAGGTCTTAAGAATCTCCACGTGAGATACTGCTTTAGCTAAGATATTTTCTCTGTGCGCTAGAAACAAGACTAGACTACCCACAATTAGCCAACGAACCTTGTCTCATTCGTCAGTATCTTGCTTCTTTTCTTGGCATATGATAATCATTTATTTATGTACAACGAAAATATATACAAGAATACTTAACCAAAATAATATAAAGAAAATTAAAACTAACTAAATCTAAAACGGGCCCTTGAGGCATTGTACCGAGGATGCTGGCGGCATTTCCTCGCTGTATCGCAATGCTGATACGTTGAGCGAGGAAACCGCCAGCTCTTCGGTCACCAGTTACGTCAACCAGACGCTTCGCAATTTGTGCAAATAACTTATGCGCGCTTATGCTTATGACATTGGCGGATTCATATAATTTTTACTCGTACATGACTGCCCAAAAACGGAGTGTAATTATTTCAGGGTTCATGTATGTGTTGTGAGATTCTTTGTGTGTATTGACTTCAACAAAGTTATTCCCGCTGCCATCTAAGACTCGCGCCGATGCGTAAGCCGTCTTACTTTCCCGTGGTTTATGAGTGCTGCATAATTTAGAGATGCCACGCTTATTTCCTCGCGGGACTAAGCCGCTTACAAAAACCGATTATGCAGAGGAAACCGGCCTCAGACGGTTCGTATCGTGTTGATGGGGACTTATGGCTTAATTCTAAAAAAAAGACGGGATGAATAAAGCATAAGCATTCGTTTAAAATATGGCAAAAATATTTTACACAGACATGGTAATCATGGTGATGATAGTTGAGGTAATGTACTTAATGGCTTGCAGGGACCAACAGTGTCATCACGTAAAGTTTTCAAATGCACGTAAGGTTGATCTTATACGTAATGTAATTATTCATACTAAAACGACATTAAGATCGATCTTCTGGTATGGCTGTGGTAGGTCACGATGCAACCATCGTAAATGTCTGGATCACAATCCCTGATGAAGGAGATATTATTATGGCATCATCATCATCCTCCTAGCGTTATTCACAGTACAGTTGCATCCTGAAGGATGCCTGGGGTCCGCTACCTAATCCCAAGAACTGGCGTAGGCCCTAGTTTTTACGGCAGCGATTGCCATTGACCTTCCAACCCAAGGGGGAAAGTAGACCATATTGGGATTAGAGGCTTGTCAAGTGAGTGGGCAACTTGACTGTTAGAGGTTCTCAAGCCGCCCGGAGGCCTCTAACTTGGCTTAACGACTGCTATCATAGACAGCAACCGGGATCAACAGCTTAACGTGCCTTCCAAAGCACGGGAGCGCTCAGTTAGTAACCACTCAAAGCGGTCACCCATCCAAGGGCTGACCTCGCCCGACATTGCTTAACCCCACATACACGCGGTACGCGGACGCCGCTGGGCCACTTTATTGAAACGTTATATAGGGTGGAGGACTGTGACAGGAGCAAAAAAAATGAAACGATGGACGATTTAGCGGGTCAGCAATGATTTAAAAACAAATTATAAAATACCAAAAACGCTGATGCGCTATTGGCTATGTGCACGTCAGAAACGTCAAACGTCAAAGGTCCCGAGACAATGTCAAAACTCAGAGATGTCAAATAATGACACATGAATATTTTATTTACTTTAGTAAACGCGAAAGACCCCGCATTGGAAATTTTACTGAAATAAATAAGAGAATAAATAAATACATACAAACGAAACGAATCGTAGGAAACCGTTAAGAAACCAATAGAAAACGTGAAAGTAAATTTGACAGTGGTCCCCGGTAAGTACACATTTCTGCCCTGGTGTGCGCTACGATCGCTAGCTTACCCCCACCACCTACTTCGCACATAGCCAATAATCTCGTAGTGTCAAGATCCATTACTCGGAGGTCATAACTTTAGATCAAAATTTCTCCGAATTGAATTTTTTTAAAATATTTATGGAAACAAGGAGTTACTGCAGATGCTGTAAGGAAACGTCCTTTTAAATATTTGCTCCTGTTACAGGGCCTACCTTGTATATAACACGTCAGAAACGAGAAACATTACCGGCATAATAGATTAATTTAGGCAAATAAAGAAAGCCATTCAATTATTAAAATTATAAACGCTAAAAACCCGGAGGCCTAATTTATTCTCCTCTAAAAATAGCACGCTCCATTTAAGTATTTTAATAACATAAACTAGTTGTTGTTTGCTACTTTAAAACTTGCAATACTTACACAGAAAACATCATTTACTTGTACTTTGATAAAAATGATAAGTGGTAAATGAGACCCTCATGATACAAGAACAAAAAAAAAAAAAAAAAAAAAAAAAAAAAAGTAGTTTATTCTTCAAATTAGGCATATTACATGCACCTATGAACGTCAATAAACTACCACCGGTTCGGAAAAATAAACCTCTGCCACGAGAAGAACCGGCGTAAGAAACTCGGCGAGGTGTCACTTTTTTCAAATCAATATACATTGTATAGTTAAATATAAAATTACAGTTCAATTCAAATCATTTAGTGACATAAATACAAAGCAGTATAAACCAACAAATAAATACCTGGGCACACTTTCGATGAACTTATCCTATAATACAGAGAGATGTAAAGAGTCTCTATGGTCAAAAATATTATAGATAAAAGCGGAGGTGTAAAGAGTCCCCATAGTTAAAACATTAGGTTTTAGAGATGTAAAAGGTCTCTAAAGGACAAAAAAAAAAAAACGGAATATCAGAAATAACAATTCCGTGTCAGGAGACTGTTAAGCTAGCAGTCTTTGATCTAATGCTACGGTATACATAACGTGTATGTAACCAATATGTCAAATATGCAATATATGATGAAAAAAAATTGTAATGAAAATAAACAAAAACCTATTACATTAAAACAAGCAGTAGCGGCAGCGCCACAAGCAGCAAACATTGGTCTCCGGGACACTGCTTGCAAAGTTACGACGGCTTTGGAGATCGAACGCTTGGCCATGTTCTTTTATCTTCCATAAATTCTTCGATCTTATAATATCCTTGGTTCAAAAGGTATGTTTTTATATATTCTTTGAATGAAATATAAGGTAGTTCCCATGCATCTTTAGGTACTTTGTTATAAAACCTTATACAGTTACCCAAAAATGATTTTTTCACTTTCTGCAAACGAAATTTCGGGACAGCTAACTTATGTCTGTTTCGTGTATTTCTATTATGAATATCAGACTGCCTCTTAAAGGACTTTATATTTTTGTGTGTATGCATAATCACATCCAGTACATATTGTGAAGCTACTGTGAGGATACCTATGTCCTTAAAATGTTCTCTCAACGATACACGAGAGCCTAGATTATAAATAGCTCGGATTGCTCTCTTCTGAAGTACGAAGATAGTTTCTATATCAGCTGCCTTTCCCCAGATCAATATGCCATATGACATGATGCTGTGAAAATAACTAAAGTAAACTAGGCGAGCTGTCTCCACGTCAGTGAATTGTCTAATTCTTCTTACAGCGTACGCGGCAGAACTCAGCCTATTAGCCAAAGCAGATATGTGAGGGGCCCATTGTAGCTTACAATCCAATGTGAGCCCCAGAAAAAGCGTGTTTTCGACTAGGTCCAGTTTTTCTCCATTTAACATTATGACAGTCTCAACCTGTCTTACATTTGGCAACGAAAATTTAACGCACTTCGTTTTTTTTGCATTTAGTAGCAGATTATTTGCTGTGAACCATTCAAGCACTTCTCTCAAAGTTGCATTGATATGGCTGAAGTCGCTCAATTTCCTATCAACCTTGAAAATTAGTGAAGTGTCATCAGCAAACAATACTATCTCGCATTTTTTGTTTACAAAATATGGCAGGTCATTTATGTACACAAGAAAGAGGAAAGGTCCCAAAATTGAACCCTGTGGTACGCCGAGCTTCACGGTAGTACCATTTGATTGAGTCTCGTTCACGACTACTTTTTGGGTTCTTTGGCCTAAGTAAGACATAACAAGGTTTAGAGCTTCAGCTGACAGGCCGTAGTACTTTAGCTTGTGTAGCAGTGTATCATGCTCCACGCAGTCGAATGCTTTGGAGAGATCGCAGAAAATGCCTATAGCATCTTGTGAGTGTTCCCAAGCATCGTAGATGTGCTTGATGAGTACTGAGCCGGCATCTGTTGTCGAACGCCCTCTTGTAAAACCAAATTGCTGATGGTGAAGAAATTCGTTCTTGTTAAAATGTCGAAGCAATTGGTTCAATATTATTTTCTCAAACACTTTACTGAGGACAGGTAATACAGAAATAGGACGGAAATTTCCAAGCTCCGTCTTGCTACCAGATTTAAATAATGGAATAACTTTACTGTATTTCATTAGGTCGGGGAACACACACTCGCTGATACAAGCATTAAACACCACGGCTAAATACGGTGCTACAATATCAATAACAGATTGCATAACTTTCACAGATATACCCCACAGGTCCTCGGAGTTCTTTACTTTTAAAGATTTGAATGTCTTAATGATCTCATGAATTCAAATGAATCAAAGAGAATATAATCAGCTTTTCTATGGGTATATGTACAAGATCTTCTATACCTACTATTTGAACCTCCTTCACCTGTAAATAAATTGAAATTCAGATACTAAACAGAGAAGAAATATAGGGTGTGTTGTGTTGTGTATGAACATTAAAGACAAAGTGGGTATATTTATGACAAGTGTAAAGATATGGAAAGTAGATTGAAAAAGCAGGCAGTCATCACACTTCCAGACCAGCACATGTGTTACCTAAACCGCGAATCTTGAATCAAAGCTCTGATGGAGCAAATATGCACTTCTGCTAGAGGTATATGGACTTTTATGGTTGCGCCAGCTGGTGGAGCCTGTTCACAATATTTCACGGGAATCTGCTTACTTTTTATAAACTTTTTATTCACAACACACCACCCAGGTACATGATGTTTCTTACGAATATAATCGAAATATATATCTAGAAATATATGCCAAGTTTAGTGAGG
Source organism: Notocelia uddmanniana (assembly GCA_905163555.1). Taxonomy (NCBI): domain Eukaryota; kingdom Metazoa; phylum Arthropoda; class Insecta; order Lepidoptera; family Tortricidae; genus Notocelia; species Notocelia uddmanniana. The sequence continues at coordinate 7,532,390 of LR991057.1, forward strand.
ATCAGTCTAAAAATGTCTGTAGCCTGTAACAAACAACTGGACCAAAGCAAAATCAGCCAGTCCTGAAATGGAGATATCGCTCCACTCTCTCGGTTGATAAAATAAAACTGTCTATGTAGGTCCATCATCATCATCAAATTTAGCCCGCAATCGCCCACTGCTGAGCATAGGCCTTTCTTCGAATACACCACTCACCCCAATCTCGTGCTAGTCTCATCCAGGTGTGACCCACGGTCTTTTTGATGTTGACAACCCATCGAGCCGGTGGACGACCAACACTCACATGCACGAACTTAAAGGATGGATTCTACACTCAATATTATTTTAAAAAAGCACCATATATGTGGGGGCTAATATCAACCCCCTTGCTGCTACCCATTTCAATTTTCAATGGTCGTTTTTTAGGTGTGCATACTATAATATCACAAGAAGTGGAGGTTGCATTGATATATAGGCATTAATAATGAAAAGCTAGAAGTAGTGAGAAATTAATAAGAATTGGTAAAGTATCCACACAGATATAAAAACATCCGGAAATAAAGAAATTAAACGTTTCAATCACTAAAAATTTACAATGTTGCATGCATGTCAAATCACATTTTATATTACCAGCTGACCAAACATATGAAATATGGTTATTATGAGGTGGTTTAATCATTGGATAATGGTCAATGGTATCTACTCATGTGGACTGGTCTATGAATAGTACATTCATAGACCGATCTCTTTACACGTGGTAATATTACCTTCAATAAGTAGCAAGAATGTACTTTACATTGAAGCATAAAAAGTAGATAATACAAATTGCACATTGCACATGCGATGCCCAACGCCGAATTTGGTTATACATACCGCAGTTCATCTTTTGGGAAATTTGCAAAGAATCCAGGTCTGTGTCTTTCCCCCACACCGAAAATCTCACATATGTGGCTTTTCCCACCCATAATGAGTCTCTGTCCCGAAAATAACATTAGTCAACAGAACGGACGAACAGATTGCTCGACTCAACGTTATTATAAGTTCATAAGCACGATGTAAAATGGATATCACACACACACACTTAACAGAAAGAAGTATTGGACTCAACTCAACGTCCTGTTCAGTCGCAGAACTAATTTACATTGCACTTGCACTCAACTCAAAAGAAAAACACCATAATAAAATCGCCATTGAATCCGTCAGTTCATCAACATGTCAGTTTTTAATTTGAAGTTGACAAATCTTCTGTCATAATTTTCTTTAATTTGTTAAGTTGGTAAGGGTCCCACTTTCTCCCATACAAAATCCTCTTTATATAGGAGTTACCAAAGGCTGTACAAGAATACAAGGTATAGCACTCCGGGGAAATTCATTAGTGTGGGTGACACAAGCCTGCGTCATCAATTGTATTGATGGTTCTGCCGGCGTGTATTGCCAGTGTTATGTTATATACCTGTGAGTGTTTTATTAAATTAATAACTTAATTCATGTTCAACTTGACCTTTTTTGTTTGCTGAAACAAACAAATGACAGTAAAGTTGTAATGCGTAAATAATATATTTTGCATGATTACGGCAGAAATAAATCCTTCATGAGTCGTTTTGTTACTACCTCTATAAAGTGGTAACACGACGGTGACGTAGGCTTGTGTCACAATCCGGAGTGGCAGACCTTGTTTCCTTAGACCATGGAGGCCCTCTGCTGAATTCTTCCGTGGATGTATTATATTACGAATATCACTTGAAGGTACATAAGTATTCAACTCCAAAAATGCCAAGTTGGAAAGCGGGCGCACTCAACATTATCCGCCTTATTTTCCTAACCACCGCCTTAAGATCTCATTACAGTGTCAAGTTGGGCTCTCGCGACGACCGCGACACGTGCCGCCGACTTCGACTTTCCAACTATTCCGAACAGCTTAGCGCGATGATGCTTCTTGCGACTAACAGTGTTAATGGGGACACAGATTAGGTACAGATCAATCAATTGTTTTTATCCCGTCAGGACAAAAACTTTCACCCATATTCATAAAGAATAAAGCAGTAGAATGTGTTCGCTCATGCGTGGGGTGAGGGATAGCCCTAACGGACGATTCACACCAAAAGGCCGGAGTCGGCGCGCACGCCACCAGAATCAAAGGAATTCGAACCCTCCATACAGAAGATAGATAGTATCCATACGGCACCGGCAGAGACCACCGGCTGCCCGAAACCCATTCAAATATGATATCTAACTTCTGTGCGCGCTGACTCCGGACGTTTGGTGTGAATCGTCCATAACAGCATCCTGTACGAGTATTCCCTTGTTAGAACGGGTGGACTGCCCACTAATGCGGCATTGGGATATGGCACATTAGCTGATAAGTTTATTTTTACTAACATTAGATTTAAGTACATACATTGTTACTAACAAATTGTGTTTCGTGTCAAAAAACTGTATATAATTTAATTTTAATTTATAATTAATGTTCATTAAACCTATTTTTGTCAAAAGCCTTTAAAATTCGCGTGTCCTATGATACTATGTCTGTGGGAAAAAGCCAAAACACAGAGTTTAAACGGTACAGTCCGATGAAAACGATTTCTAGTAGCGTGTGTGGCAGCCTTTACGGAAGTTCGTTTAGTATTATAAATGTGGGTGTTCAGGGTGTTTTAGAACGGAACGCCTTGCAAGGAAGTATGAAGCTGAGCTGTAGCCTCAGAATAAAATGCATCTGGAAAACTCTTTAGATCCCGGTTGATGTATACGACAGTAATTTTAAGCAGAGTTAGCGGCTTTTGTGGACCAAGTATAATCTAATAAGAGGCAGATTTTTCCTCTTTACTAGAAAGTTCGATTACTGTAGAAATATGTACCTAGTTTCATTTGAGGAAATCGGACCGCCATTGTATTTAAATCTCAAATAGAGCTAGCATGGTTAGCTTAACAGTCTTCTGACACGAAATTGTTATTTCGGATATCTACCTACAAAAAAATAATTTTGACCTTTTGAGACGTTTTACATCTCTAAAACCTTATTTTTTGACTTAGGGGACTCTTTACATCTCCTCTTTTATCTATAATATATTTGACCATAGAGACTCTTTTCATCTCTGTATTATAAGAAAATTTCATGGAAAGTGTGCCCAAGTATTTATTTGTTGGTTGATGCTGGTTTGTCACTAAATGATATTATTGTATTTCCATTGTAATCCTTGACTTGTAAAAGAGCACTTGATGCCTACTTGCAGAATAAATGTTTGAATTTTGAATTATATAGTGAACTATCGTTTCTTCGCTGTAACGTCTCCGTCTAGTTTGGGGCTACCACCAAACTCTACTAATCTATTATAGTCTTAAACATACAATCAAGATCTTGTATAGCTTAAACTAACGTAGATAATTAGTTTGGTGTCTTGGAGTTTTCTGATGAATTAATGTATTATGTCGTCACAATTTATATCGCTATATTTATTATCTATACAGATAAGGCCTGTGAGAGTGGTGTTAGCATCACTTATCCTGTGAAACTCTGAGTCCACCACCATGTCAGCCGAAGGACGTCCACTACTGGACACAGGCCTCCCCCTATTTCACGGGGGGTGTGTGAGAAAGGGTAAGTTATGTTCTGAGTCCAATCTTGCACTAATCGACCTAATCCAAAACTAAGCAAAGCTTGTACTATGGGTGCAATCAAGAGCAAAAGTAAGTTAACACTTGATTTTTATTCCGTTGTTATAAGGTGGTGATAACTTTTTTTTACTCTTGACATACTAGACGACGGTACACATACTTATTATTATTTTTATTGATAAAAAGGGCTTGTCACCAGGCGAACATACCGCCCCGTAAGGTCAACAAAAATAAAATATTACATCAAAGAAAAACTTGAACTCTAGATCTTAAAGTTACCTCTGTTAATTTGTACAAAATCTCTGCTTCATCCGATATAGGAACAGACAGAATACTATTTAGGAATCCCGTGTCTAACTGATTCCTCTCGAACCAGGCAGCTCTCAAAGGCTCTGTCCGAACACACTCCATCAGTACATGTATTACGTCTTCAACAGATTCACACTCATTGCAATTTGGGGAGGGGACTTTTCCCATCAAAAACCCAAACTTCTTTGATGGAATGTGCCCGGAACAACACATACTTATATCGATAGAAAAATTACTTAAATACATAGAGAACATCCAAGACTCAGGAACAATTATTAGTGACCTGCAGGTCACCCTGCAGGGTAATCGCATGACTTTTCGAACGTACGATAGGTCTGTAATTTTTAGTATGGAAAATGACATTTAGACGCAAGCTTGAAATCGTTACTTAATTACCCTCGGGATTCGAACCCGGGACCTCCGGCTTCGTAGGCAGGGTCACTCCCAACTAGGCTACAGAGGTCATCAGATATAAATGCATTAATATGCATTTGACCTAATGGACCCATAGCACTTTATGGAATAGAATAGAAAAAACCATTATATTCTTTTCTCAAACATGCAATGAAATATTGATGTTATGTTTCTTATAATAAATAGGCTGCGAAGTATGACGTTTCAGGTGCGGTTAGGACAAGAGGTCGTTAATGGAATTTCATACAAATATTGCAGGCCTAGGCCGGCAAAGTCCTCTTTTTTAATTTCCATTCCACATAAATTTGTGGCACAGGCATCATGACATTCTGCCACTATGCGTATTAAAAATAAACCTTTGTTTTTTTTTTATTTCATTGCATGTTTGAGAAAAGCACTATACATACCTCGGCGGGAAATGTGGGGTTGCCCGCCTCAGACCTATCGTCTTCAGCCGGCAACCCCTTTCGTCCTGGCCTCTGTAGTAATGTACTATTACACTTGACACATGCAGCTTCCTTGACAGAAAATTAGATGAAGGTACTGGACACTGGTACTTGGGAAAAAATAGTGTTAGGCTTAGTAACAAAAACAAACAAACAACCTCTCACCCTAAACGCATATACCTTCTCCGTTCCGTCGTGGGTAAAAATCAGGAAGACGAGTGAAGTGAAGGTGAAGATAATGATTACTTTCTATTAAGAGTCCGCAGTAAGCTCGGTTCTCCATACAAACGTAGTTTCGCTCTCATTTTAAAACGCCATGCTAGAATAACATGAAACTTTGTATGCACAATGGGATCCGGAGTATCTACTCGTAGGTCGGAAGTTAGTTTCTGTTGCTTGAAATTATAATGGAGAAAACATACAGCGATTATTTGGTTTTCATACAAGACGTAAAAAACTCAAAAACTCGCTGTATTTTTTTTTGGATTACAATTTCTAGCAACAAACTAATTTCCGACCTGTATACAAAGTTTCATGTTATTTGCGTTTTAAAATGAGAACGAAACTAAGTTTGTATGGAGAATCGAGGTCAGCCGAGCGTACTGGGGGACTCGTAACAATAACTGACAACTAAAAAAAGTTGAAATACCCCCGACCGTTTCATTTCAAACTTCAATATCTCAAGAACGGCTAAACTGATTTTGATAAAAAATGTCTCAAACCACCCCTGGAAAACCTGCATTCAAATCGGTTTATCCGTTTAAGAGCTACGATGCCATAGACAGACACACACATACACAGAAACACAGATAAACATGTTAAACTTAAAACTCCCCTCTTTTGCGTTGCGCCTTGGGGTAAAAAATAGATGATAGAAGTTAAATATATCCAGTCATCAACGTATATGTATAGCTAGTATCAGATAAACTAGATAAAGGAACCAGATATTATATATTTTGATTTGGCTACTATGACTGGACAGATTTAACCAAATAACGTTACTCATATCGTAAATGTTTATTTGTTCTCCGAAAGCATTAATAACGCATTCTTACTTTATTAAAAGCACTCCGCGACTCGACTACCGCACTTCCAAAACGATGAAAGTCCTAACAATTTTACACGCACTACCGCCATTTCTTAGTGCGCTGGAAACAAAACCTTTTAAAACAAAATGCTGTAAGTGCGTTTAACTGTGGTGGCGTTACGACATTTCGTTTTGAGATAGTATAATACACATCTTTGGAACCTTATGTGAGGCCATAAAACATCGTTACATTTACATTTCGCAGTCGTTATACGGGCAATTTAATCGTTGGCGTAATAAAATTAATGGAAAATAAAGAAACCCTTGCAATTACCAGGGCTCGTGGCACATGGTTGTAAATCATATGTTGTAAAAGAAAAAAATGACAGTATTAAAGTAACGTTAGAGACGCTCATATGTCGGCTTGTATGGTGCGTAGCAACAGCAAACGGAGGCGTAAAACACACGAGACATTTCGGCATGAAACGCGGCGTCGCGTGTTTGAAACTTTACTATGACGATGTATGAAAAAGCGCGACTTCTACACACTGCGTCGCTCTGACGCGCGTACAAGCGGCGGACGCGGCGTAGCCGCCCTTCAGCATGGCTAGCACAAGACGGCGCGCGAGCTATCTCACACGCGACATAGACTACCCGTCTCTTTCTGTGTACCGATTAGAAAGAGATGGATAGTCTATCTCGCGTGCCGTCTTGTGCACGTACTGTGCGTGAAGGCGGATACTCACTAGCGAACTGTAATTATAACTGAACAGCAACCGTAACCAGTGTATATACGTGGGTCGCGAACGGCTCGCAACGAGCCTTTGAATAGCACTCTCAGTTACGTACACACTAGAACTCGTTACAATATTCGTTTGGTTATTGTTATAGTTTGCTAATGAGTACCCGAAGACTTTGTACATGGAGGCACCGTTAGGAGGTCCATACATCTGTATATAAAAATGACTTACAGAAATACACTGCCAAGTCAGAGTTCCTTGAAAGTTTTACGTGCATTTTGCATTTTTTATTTAGCTGGTTTATTGAGTCTTAAATCGGTTCCAGAGACCCCCTTTTTAAAATTGCAATTTTCTTTTTGCAATGACTTAAATAACTACTAATTGCTAGTTCATACAAACACACTACACTTTTCTGTGAACCAGCAATTAGTAGTTATTTAAGTCATTGCAAAAAGAAAACTAACATTTTAAGAGGGGTCTCTGGACCGATTTAAGGCTCAATAAGTCAGCTAAATAAAAAATTCAAAATGCACGCAAAACTGTCAAAGGACTGACTTGGCAGTGAATTTCTGCAAGTCATTTTTGTATACAGATGTATGGAAAAAGGTACGGGTGCCTAAATAATTATGAGCGGTAGTGTATATACAAAAATACTTAACCAAAATAATATAAATAAAATTAAAACTAAGTTAAATATCGCTCCCAACAGGCGCTCATTCGCGAGATGCCTCCACTCCGCCCCTACGCGCTTCCACGCGGACCGCGAAACGCGTCGGACGGCGGCGCTGAACCACCTTGTATGTTTTCCGCCGTAGGTACCGGCCTAATGGCTTTTACGCAAAATACGGAGTAATAATAGGTTGGGAGGGCACAATATTTCACCAAGTTGACTTTCAACACGCTTATAGCCCTGTACAAGTAATCGTTTTAGTCCCTTTTTGCTTATTATTTAATTACTTCGTATCTTGGCGTGTGTTTATTACTTCGGAGTAGGGATTCTGCGCGCGGAAACTGAAAATCGGAAGGAAAATACTGGTTTTATTTTATTAACGTAATACACTTTTATTAAATTTTGCTGTTCGAAACGTATTTTGTCACAAAACTGTGGAATGGGAACATGAACATGACAAATAGTATATTAAATAATTTAGTACAGGTAACTGAATGTGTCCTTTATAGAATACCTACAAGTACATGATACAAAAAGTAAATGGTTTTTATTTAAGATAGGGTATATCTCAATGGCCTTCGATCTGTTACTCTTCACTTTTCCGTGTTGTTTTTATCTCATCACATTAACAACGGTAGTCTTTAAACAATACACTATCTCACTTTACCTCAATCAGTTATTGATACCAAGATATACGCCATCAAACTTTATAATTCTTTCGACAAAAAACCAGTTTTTTGTACTTTTCTCGAAAACTGTTAATAAAATAAAAAAGCTTAGATGCAATTACGGAAAAGTGGTACTAAAATGCAGGTTGTAGTTATCTTGTAGATAAGTCATCATCATCATCCTAGCATTATTCCCAGTACTGTTGCATCCTGAAGAATGCCTGGGGTCCGCTACCTAATCCCAAGATTTGGCGTAGGTACTAGTTTTTTACGGTAGCGAATGCCATCTGACCTTCCAACCCAAGGGGGAAACTAGACTAAACTAGTTATTGTTGTATATAGCCCCTTAACATGAGCTCGAGATTTTTTAAAAGAATATTACATTGTGTTTGAAAATAATATAAGAACTTGGAACTTCAGTCAGAGCGAGTGTGGCGGCAGAGGCGGCCTAAAAGGCGAAACTAAACAAATATACGGGTCTCGGCGCCGAACGCCGAATATAACTTCGTTCCGTTCGGCGTTGAGACCCTCGCTCGGTCCGTGGGGTCACATGACCACAGAAGTGGGAAAAAGGCTAGTGGACACCACTACCAAAGGGCTGGCAGTTTCCTCGCACAACGCATCACGTTGTTATACAGGGAGGAAATGCTGCCAGCATCTTTGGCACGATGCCGCGGGGTGACCCCTTATTTATTATTTATTTTGTAACTGTTTGATAAGTATAGGTTATTTTATTATCTTTAGTCACTAAGGAATTATGTATTAACACACATCATAAGATAAGTCAGTATTATTACAAATAAATTTTGATCTAAAATCGCTAGTGTAGGATTTAATGTTTATATTTTTTGAAGAATATAAACTTTAAAAAAATAATAATAATGAACTAAGTAACTAACTAATAACTTGTGGAAAAAATAAGGTGAATTATAATAATATTAAAGTTATTATTTATATATTTATTTAGACATACGTAAGCATAACAGTATACAACCAAGTCGCTTACATACTAAACAAAAAGTCATAGGTAGGTACACCATCCAGTCGGTTCCATGAATTAATTACTATTCATAAAAGATAATATGCTGCAAAAATTATAACTAAAATTACTTAAATAATAAATAAACAGAGGAACTCAGTATAATTAATCATGGATTTAGTAAAAATCAATAAATCATAAATGTAGGTACATGCAAAATATATATATACAGGGTGTTCGGCAGATGGATGGACATACGTATATTGGGGATAGGTGAGGTCAAATGCTACGTGGTAACACAACACAATTAAATGGGCCCAAAGTTCTTTTTAAGAATTTTTGATTTTTATTTTTGAAATTCTCTGTTTTTAAATAACTGAATTCGTAAGATTCTGGAATTAGTGTAGATTATAATAAAATGAAAAAATTGATCGTTTTATAATTTTTTAAGTAATTGAGGTTATAATCTTGAGAACAAAATTAAAAAAAAGATAAATTCGTACAACATTTTTATTTCATTTAAATCTAGACAAATTCTAGAATCTTACGAATTCTGTTATTTGAAAACCAAGAATATCAAAAAAAAAAACTTTAAAAAATCTTGGGCCCAATTTTTTTTTTGCTAGATAACGTAGCAGATGACCTTATCTATCCCTAATATACGTATGTCCCTTCATCTGCCGAACACCTTGTATAACAAACTAAACAGAAGTAAGCACAGAAAGAAAAATCTGAAAGAACAATAATAATAATGTCTACAAACAAATTTCCTAAATTAAATATGTATTAGAATAAAAATAAAAATAAACAACGACATTATTAAAAGGAGAAAATTTTCGAAACATGGTCAATATTATTAACCCTTAACCACTGACGTGCTTTTTTCTTACATTAACACTGACGCACGTATGACATTCGTCTGTTTATAATATGTAATCCACTTTTTTAAATTTATATTGATTATTATGTTTTTGAGTAATAATTATTTTAGTACATATCTTATCTATTAAAAAAAACATATTTTTAAAAACAGGTATATTTATTTGTCAAACAATCATACATGTACTGATATTAACGTGATCAAATATAAAAAAAAACGAAAACGAATATACTTACTTAAAGTTTTTATAATTATTATTAGACGTAAAAAGGATGATATTAATTGAATAAAATATTTTTTTTTTCGAAAATGACAATAAGATTTTAACGGCAGTCATTGCACCTAGGTTTTGAGCACTGCAAGCATACTGGACGGCCACGAGCTTGACAAGGGTAACGAGTTCTACGAGTACGTCGTTTTTACTTGAAACATATTCTACAGATGTAAATTTTTCAGTGACTGGCATTGTTCAGTTTCAGTGTTTGTCTGTTACAATTTTACAGTCATGTCCTTTCCGATAAAACTCTTGAGCTCATGCGAAAAAAGTTACACTAACACTGACCATACGAACCACATACGTCATGAACACAAATTTAACTATTTACCAGTATTGTACACGTTCGTTCTTATCTGTTTTGGTCGCGTTACTGCATGTTAGGAAACTACTAAAACCGGCGTCAAAGACTACCCACCAGGAGAAAAAATTGAGCGAATAACAGTTTAGGCGACATACCTAATTCGTACGTCAGTGGTTAAGGGTTAATAATAATAATCGAAAAAGAATAAATGTCGAAATATAAAAATTCAAACTTATATACCTACGTAATCTTAATTATATTAAGATTTCAAACTTACTGAAACAAGAGAGATTAAGAACAGATGAACCGAATATCTACCTCACCCAAACCCCGGACATGCTCCTCACCGGACATGGCTATCAAAAATCATACCTGACTTACTGGTATGTCCGTGTGATGGTCGCACTTCACAATCAGAGCACCTTTTAAAACACTGCCCGAAATTCACTACCCCAAGATTCAACCACGAAATTATCTGTCAAAATCTCCATATACCCACCTCTAGAGCGATGCATATAACCTGCAGGATCACAATAATAGAAAAACTACTTTAGCTTCATTTTGCAAACTCACCCTTCATATAGTAAATACCCTGAAAAAAATTAACGGCATAGTTAGTCCAATCCACCTTTCGCTTATCACTCATTACCATGCACATAATCACTCCATTGTAATCGGAATTCAAGAATTTAGCTTTCCGTACCGTTCGCGGGGACTCAATTATATTTATTAAGAGTACTTATTAAAAAAAACACTGATAACTTCCAATTCTTTCATTTCAATTGGCCCGGTGTGATGCACCCTGAATACATTTTTGTCCTACCTATCTACAATGCAACCTTTTACATAATTGGAAAGAACTAATGCCAATAGACGTTGCTAATTGCATTCTGTTATTAAAAGATAATTTGTCAGATCATATCATAGCATAATGTAGAAAAGTTATTGAATTATAATGCCTTTGCATTCCACCGTAAACCAATTCTTAAATATTCCCAAGTTACGCATTTTAAAATTTCATGTAAATAAAAAAAATATTTGAATGATTCGCTTTTCCAGTGACTTATAAGATAAATCTTAATCAACGCGCCATTGTAAAATACACCTTATGAGGAATATAATAGAGTTCTTAATTTATATCATCACACATTCATTTAAGCTCTAAAGTCAAGTATAAAGGTTAAAAGCCGATATGTCAAAGGACTTGTTCACTATAATTTGATTAGGGCTCTTGAGTTTCAGATTCTTTTGATGGTCCATAAATATTTTTATACTTATTGGCTTTTCGAGTACGTAATTAGACAGCGAATATTTGAACTGGAAACAAAAGTCACACAATATTGAATTATGGATTTAGAACCTTGCCATAATAACCATAATGTGTTATTTTGGTTTAGGTATACCTATGTAGACATTTTTCTGTAAGGTATATGCTAGTATCGGCCTTGTTGCCTGATGCAAATGAATATATAAATAAAATAATATCATGAGTAAGTAATTTAACTGAAGCTAAAATTAAAAAAAAAATTATAACATTTTAAACTTACGCCCTTTAAAAATAATATGTACTAATAATTATGTAACTCGCATTTAATCGAATTAAAGCACCTATTAAAATTCTTGCCAATTGGCAATAGGGCTTTATTGTTGTCTCCATATGGGGTAAAACCAATGGACATTGGGGCGGAAAGGTTCTTTAGGTACAAAAGTACAATAATATCTATTCACTATCAAAAGAATCTGAAACGCAAGAAATTTAATCAAATTATTGTGAACAAGTAAATAAGTTCATTGACAACTCGGCTTTTAACCTTTCATGATAGTCTGTAGGAGAAAACACCGATCTTGCATAGGACGTACTCTAGCTGTAACTTCCTCACTGTCGCACTTACAAATTAAAGCAACAGAGAAAGAGATATTCGAACTTCGTTTGTTTTTGTTTCGCGGTAGTCAGCTCTGTCGTCTAGTTGGATTAGTAGTAGCAAGTGTAGGTACTTACGAGTATTTCCATGGCAGGTAAGGTAAAGTATTGTATGTGTCATCTATGTTATACACTTACTTCTATCCACACAAAAGAAATATCCCGCCATATTGTCCTTTTTGTGGCTTTGTAAACCTGAAAATTACGGGTAACAAAACCCCCTCAAAATTGTAAAATCTCGGGACAGGCGAGACAAGAGACAAACGGGAACCGAGCGAGCACCGTGGCACTTAAAAATCTTACCAACCTCAGAAGTTTGTGCTGAATTTTGAGTTTTATTTCTAAAGTCATACAGTTAAAATTAATTCAAGGGGTTGAAGATACATGATATGTTTTGATAAAAACATGTACATTGTTCTTTAGCAATAAACGTCTTCATTTTGTTCCTGCTGTTATTAATGACGGTAGATTATAAAAGAGCTTGTGGTCGGAGATAGCGTTTATTGAACTGGTTTAGAGATGGCGCTACTGTTCAAGTCAAAAGTGACCCTGTTAACTTTTAGTAGCAGTAGACAGGCACTGCTCGTGAACACTTTTCTCTATATTTTTGTAAAATTAAGCTTTAAGCGTAAAGGGTGTCCGCTGGATGCGGGTGGCGCAGGACCGGTCATTGTGGTCAAGTCTTTGGGGGAGGCCTATGTCCAGCAGTGGACGTCTTTCGGCTGAAATGATGATGATGATGAAGCTTTAATCGTAGCGCTACGTTAAACTGACTAAGCGTTAGTTGCACCTACTCAAGATTACAGAACCGCCACCACCACCATTTCAGCCGTAAAACGTCCAGTGCTGGTCATACTCCTCCCCCAATTTCATGGGGGGTAAATGCCATAATCGCCACGCTTGGCATGCGGGTTGGCGATCGCAGTGAAGATTACAGACCGATCAACGTTAAATATGGCGCCGCGCCGGCAACTGTCATCCCAAATAACTTGTCAAACTCTCCGTACAATCAGATTAACGGGTGAAAGCGACAAAGTATCAAAGTGTACCTGACTTCGACTGCACAGTACGTCAAGAAAATTCTCTTCTAGTTTCCGACTTTATGACTTGTACAGTCAACAGAAAAAGTAGATGATAATTTTAGAACATTGTCACTTTCACTACTTTGACGCACCTCAACTGTCGCAGTATTGTAACGTTAGTACGACAAAGTACTAAAATGATCATCTACATATGCCGTTGACTGTAAATTAAGGTTTAAAAGTGTAGACCACCTTCTTAGCTGACTGTACGTAGAGGTACGGTCGGTCTCATAAGGGGCTTAACCTTGTACTATGTTATTAACTTTATGTTTTTTGCCATACTTTTCCACCAGACGAAAGCAGCAAAATGTTCACTTGTCCACGTACTTGTTTATGACTTCGACTGTACGTAGATGTACCAACTAATTTTATTCGTTAAGCCGTTAACTATTATGATTAAGATGGGTATTCTCCTTCACCCATTCAACCCTTTTCATAATAATCGTCATGGTAAACTAAGTTATACTAATATCCTTATTGAGGAATGGTTCCGTGTATGACCATTAAACTTTACTGGCCGTAATTGAAACATAGTATTTATTCATGTAAAACAACATGAATAAAACACGGCCACGCTTTTAAAAAAGAGTGTAATTGGATTAAAAATATATATTTTTTTGTTTTATTTCTCGGTCATTCCCATTGAACACCATTATTTCCCACAATCGTAAGCTGGATTGATTCAATTTTCAGTCAGGAAGTCGCCTTAAGCTGTTTAAAATAATACCGGAGCGCGAAGTTATAAAGGGATAATATTTTGCTATGATTGCCGTAAAATTATGTTGCGATTTCTATGAAAGCTTGCGGCGCAAGAACAATCTCAAGCACGATGCCGGCAGTCAACCATTTTATTTTACTTTGACAGGCTTTTCTGAATTGACAGCTAGCTACAAATGCCCTCACTCTCACTACACCACATCCTCGAGAGCTCTGGCGACCATACGTAAGGAACACAACACCACAAACCTATACAGCCCGGCTAGTATAAAAACAAAATGACAACTTTTACGGCCACGTTTTATAGTTAAATTAGGGTAAATTTTCTCCTGTCGTACGTAAAACGTGACCATTTATACGTTATGTCAAAAATTTAACGTCATGTGATAGTAATCGTCATGGACATAAATATATGTAGGTCAGTAACACTACGGAGAATATTGACAATTGTTTCGGAATCTCCACATAAATGATCTGAAACGAGTATTGGATCATCATGTCTTTGCGTTTGAGCACTAATATGACAATTTCCTTCGATATAACTACAAAATGAACAAATATAAACAACTTTTATAAATTGGCAACTTTTTACCTAAATTTTGTGTATGAAGATTCTACGTTGCATCATTTGCATGTTAGCTAATTGAGATAAAATCTCCGCCGCACATATAATTATGACGTGTTATATGTTGGAGCATATAATTAGTCGGTATTAACGTGCTAGCCGGGCAGAGCAATTAGTAATTGCGGTAAGTTATACAAGGACCTCGGCAGAGAGTACATTTTTGTACCTTTTGGCGCCGAAACTCTAGGTCCATGGGGTCCCAGCGCACACAAGAAATGCCGCCAGCATCATCGGTACAATGCCTCAACGGCCTGTTTTAGATTTTTAAGTTAGTTTTAATTTTATTTATATTATTCTGGTTAAGTACTCTTGGATATATTTTCTTTGTACATAAATAAATCGTGATTCGCTTCCCTAGTTGGGCTGCTCCAAAAATGAGCGAGAACACAATACATTGGTGAAGACTCGTTTGTGTATACAAAGAAAACTGTTTCTTTCCAACATAAACATTTTTTTAACCTTTTTTCAATTCATTAGCTCCATAACTTTGCGCATAAACTAATCATACGTTTTTCTAACTCTTAAAATGAACCCAAATTAAAATATACTCAGCATTTTCAAAGCAAATCTCAGGCGAACGGGCAAAAGTCCCATTTGAGACTTGAAGAATCTTTGAGCTCGTCACAGTTCGTGAATGATGTATGTAAGGGTAACTAACCTTGAGAAAAGAAAATTGAGAAGACAAATAAATAATTTGTAGGTTACTTTTAAAAGTGCGCAACACAAACTGCACTGACAAATAAAGAAAATAAATCACACTGCTTGAAGGTGACACCTTAATTCCAAGGACCTTACTTACCCGAAATAAAGGTTACAAATACACTTTTATTGAGCCCTTAGGGAAGAAGCGAGGCAGGCGACGTAACTAGCAAGAATGGAAATGTATAAACTTGTTTCTTAATTACAATTAAATTTAAATACTCGTAATCTTACGCGTATCTATAATGTACACGCTAATGAAAAGGTTACTTAAAATTAAGATTCCGCAGCAAGCTCGGTTCTCCATACAAACGTAGTTACGCTCTCATATTAAAACGCCATGTCAGAATAACATGAAACTTTGTATACACAATAAGATCCGACATACATATCTAGGTCGGAAATAAGTTTCTGTTCCATGAAATTATAATGGAGAAAAAATACAAGACGTAATAGAACTTAAAAACCTCGCTATATTTTTTTCTATTACAATTTCTAGCAACAGAAACTAGTAAACTAGAGCTCCCATTGTGTATACAAAGTTTCATGTTATTTCAGCAAGGCTACGACTACGTTACTAGACTACGTTTGTATGGAGAATCGAGTTCAGACGAGCGTACTGTGGACTGTTAACGTTCTGTGAAAGTAACGTACTGTTCCTGATTTGTCAATGCGGAAACGGTACGATGTGCGGAAACTGTCTGCGTCAACCGATATGAATGTATAAGTAGTACTGTCCCACTTTTGCGTATGGTATCCTACGTGCAAAGGTAAAGGTGTCGGCCTGTTTAGCCTAATTGGTAGCTACCTCCGAAGCTAGAGGTCGCGGGTTAGAATCCCGGTAAGTGCATTTGTTTCTGTGGTGAGCAGAATCATTTGTTCCTGAGACTTGAATGTGGTCTATGTAATTAAGTATATATCTATTAAATATATCGTCGTCTAGTACCCATAACACAAGCCTTATTGAGCTTACTATGGGACTAGTTCGATTTGTGTAACATTTGTCTCCTAATATTTATTTATTTTCATTTTAATACTGACAGTATTTCGTCAAGTGAGGAAATCTCACATCAGTAAGCTCACGTCAAGTCAAAGAACAAAATACCTACCGCATATTGATCCCGCCCGCGAAGTCAGGAAGTCGCCTAACACTGTCCGCTGACATCTTACTGATATTTTACCGCCTTCTCACCGATCCAAAAATCCGAAAATCGTCGCTATACTTTCAAAACGGGATAAGCTCCTTGTTACTCACCCGGTTTTGCAACCGATTATTACCGTAAAATGGGGTGAAAAGGGTTCGCGGAGAGAGTTGGGTCATGAAGGAATGAAAGGGGGGTGAAATGGGTTTTTAAGACTACTGCTACAAAAATAATGTATTCCAAATTAAAATAGAGCTATAGTAATACTCATAATAAAAAAAGTGAATAGGCATCTTCTGGGTGAGCTCGCTTCATCGTCGGCCCCATCTTTGCCCCCAGCCTAGATGCTGGCCAAGAGCAATCCCATTTGTAATAATAAAAAAAAAGATCTAACAATCTTCTAAAATCACCTTTGTATGAAATCCCATCTCACTCCAATTACAAGGGACTACGGGGTGAGGTGGGATTTCCTGTTTATCGTCAAAGTTACGAAATGTAACCACCCAAAATAAAATAAAAACTAAAATACAAACGTCCGGAACACTTATTATATACACCATTCAGTTTGCATATGTAAAAATAAAATTTTATCGAGGTTTGAATGACAGTTTTGTCCCTACTCACCCCATTTTACGGTACTGACGAATTGAGGAAGTAGCTTTAAAAATGTACTTCCGAGGCTACGGGTTAATTCCGAACAGCCTTCGCGTGTGCGGTTAGAACACATTACAAGTTCATATATATTCAAGAAACATATTATACTGCGTCATCCCTTACTTATAAGTTGACCCCTTGATTCGTAAAAAGTTTAAGTAATTGTAGGTCAGACTTTTACTGGTTCATCTGTAGTAGTGCTATCGGTATTTTGAATGTATCTCCAGCTAACGCGCCTCGGGGCGCCCTGGTCAAGTTCAGGTATATTTATCCGATAATAACACTAATAACCTGGTAGTACTTACACTATAATTGGGGGTTAAGGACTGCTTTTAGCTTCAGTCGATTAGATGTTGGCTTCTCGTTGGCACCGTTATTGTACACAACTCAATAACAGATTTAATCATACCTATACATGTCACACAAGGTCGAAAAAGCAAACATAATATCTATATAACGGATCTCTTCCAGCTAACCTTTGAGCAATTGAGTGGAAGGTAGGAAGAACGAGATAGATACACGTACAGTCGTACATCTTCTACAAAAAAGTAACAACGCATATGAAGGGGTCAAAAGCTCTTATTCTCTTGTAATAAAGACTTGCGTACCTACTTTGATGCTGACTGTACAAGCTTCTATCGCCGACTACCGTTTTCCACAGGCATCAACCACTCTTTGAGGATGTGATGCGATATCATATTGGCCGAAACATGTCCACAGGCCTCCCCCAACCAAAGAGTGCCACAATGACTTGTCCTGCGCCACCCGCACCCAGCGGACACCCGCGACTTATAAAAAATCTCAGTCCACTTTGTGGGGTCTACCTACGATGCTCTCATTCATTATGAATGTTAGGAGTTTCTCTGGGTGATCGCATCAGGAATGAGGCCATCCGCAGCAGAACCAAAGTGACCGATATAGCCCTCCGAATCGCTAAACTTCAGTGTCAGTGGGTGGGGCACATAGCACGTAGAACCGATGCCTGTTGGGGCGGAAAGGTTCTCGAATGGCGACCACGTACCGGAAGGCGTAACGTGGGCAGGCCCCCCACACGGTGGACCGATGACCTGGTAAAGGTCGCGGGTGTCCGCTGGTTGCGGGTGGCGCAGGAGCGGTCATTATGGAAGTCTTTGGAGCCTATGTCCAGCAGTGGACGTCTTTCGGCTGACATGATGATGGTGATGATGAAATAAACATGGAATTGAAACATACATAATTGAAATCGAATTACCGGCCTACCAATGAAGCGTAATAGATGATTCACACCAAACGGCCAGAGTCGGCGCGCACGCCACCAGTCAAAGGAGTTCAAACCCTCCACTCCACTTTATTACAGTCGCATAATTCTCACTCAAGACAAGGTTTGTATGTAAGAAAATGTTTACGAAAAAGTAAAAATAAATTGGGTTAAAACGCACCATATACAAAATGTGCTAATGAGTGAGACAGAAGTCTGTAAGTCTCTCTCTTTGATCTCATTTTATTACCCACGACGGAACGGAGAAGGTATATGCGTTTAGGGTGAGAGGTTGTTTGTTTGTTTATTTGTTTGTTTGTTTGTGTGTGCACCTCAATATCTCCAAAACGACTTGACCGATTTGAATACGGTTTTCTGCAATGGGTTAGTGACTTATTCGGGACGAGCCCCCAAAAAAATTACGACCACAACTCGCCAGGGGGCGCAGCAGTTAACACTTTCCTCTTGAAAGTGCGTTAGAACGATTTTTCTCCGGAACTCTGCTTGAACAGCATAGAAGATTTCGATAGCGCTTAGTGAGGAGTACATGTAATTGAACTCTGAGGATCATGATGGAGCAAAAAAACATGATAGGGAACTGCTAAGGGGTTAGTTTTTGGGCGCTTTTGTTTATGTTTGCTTAGCAGCCGTTGTAAATGAACTTCTGAGGGTCTGATGATGGAGTAGAACAACATCACACAGAACCTTTCGAAGGCATATAGCTACTTGACCGTGTTTGGGCACATTTCATCGTGTTTGCTGAGTAGCTTCTGTACATGATCTGCTGAGCGTCTGATGATGGATCAGAACAATATTGCAGGGAATCTTGTTCAGGTAATTATTTAGTAAACCGTGTTTCGACTCTTTTGATAGTATTTATTGAGAAGCCTCTTCTCCTGAAATGCTGAAGGCCTGATGATGGAGCAGAACATCACCCTAGGAAACTTTACGAATACACATATGTGTAATTACTGTGTTGTGATTATTCTGATCGTGTTTTCTCGGTTGATTCTGTGCACGAACTGCTGAGGGCTTTAGGTATGATGAAACAGAATAATGTAGCAAGGAACTTTATGAAGGCTCATAGATAGAATTTCGTAATACGGCTCTTTTAAAGGTGTTCAGTGAATAGCTTCTCTACAAGGACTGCTAAAAGTAGAAGTTTTGCTCTTTATACCCGCAACGGAAGGTTACGTGTAAGCTGCATGTCCCCCAAACACATCTGCCGATTTAAATATACTTAAATCATATTATGGTTTTCGTGTCAGTATAATTATGGGGTTTGTGATTTATCGGCGATACATGACGTAAATATGCCACGGGGCACTAGAAAATCATCGTGTTATGCTGTATAAAATAATTTCAGGATCAAAACAGCTTCACTAATTTAGATGTACGGAATACATAATAATTTTCCACTTTGCCACTAGTTGAAGTTTAAGATGAATGGTCCAATTAACTAATATATCTAAAATTTCTTGTTCTTGTGAAAGAGGCATATGAGTACGAGCTTCTAATGGGTTCGCATTTATAGTGGGCTCGCATTTACTCGTAGTGCGCTTTCTGAAGGGAAAAGCTTCGGACCTTCGGCCCTACGCAGAACTCGGCCTCCGCCTTCGTGTACCTCCTCACACACCTTTGGGCCTGCGGACCTCAGGTTCTCTTTTAAGACATTTTGGGATAGAAAGTATCCATGTGGGCACGCTCTTCAGGCCTTCGGTCTTATAGGTATGGCTCGCATAGAAAGCGCGTACTGAAGGGATACTGGGACACTTTAGGCCTCGCGGTAGTCGCAGTACTTACCCTTACGTGCCTTGCTGCTCGCGCCTGGGTTCGACCTTCAAACCTTTAGCTCGCCGGCTGGCGTAGAAAGCGCCCTGGTGAGACACTTCGGTCTTTCAGTCCCACTAGCCTCGACGCTCCCCTTTGAAAACTCAGCAATAGTGAGAATCCGCGTAGGCACGCGCAGAGAGCGTGACCCTCCACGTTCGGGCTTTTAAGCACTTCGGGCCTTTTGACCTCTGCCTTTGGTCAGGCTCTGCCTTTGGTTTGACGTGCCTCGCCACTTACCTTTCGGTTCTCGAGTTCTATTTGTAAGACTAGATAGTGAGTGTCCGTGTGGGCTCGCCCTTTTGACCTTCGGCCCTCGGGCTCGCGTAGAGAACTCTCTCAAAGGAAGCTTCCAGCCTTCGGCCCCAGGTTCTCTTGTAAGTCACTCGGGGGTAGGAAGATTAAGGATGATTCACAGTAGGCCGCTCCGTGTCCGGGCCGACCCATTTTCTATGACAACAAAACGACGGCCGTTGCGCGGCCGGGCCCGGTGATGCTTGGAAGCGGTCCGACCCGGCCGCCTTTGTTCAACCCAAGCGTTTGACGGTCGACTCAGCTACGGCCGAGGCTCAGAGGGCTTACTCCGAACTTCAAAAATCGAACTTCGTGTCGTGTCGTCCCTTTCACTGTCGTTTTATACAGTATATGACGGAAAGGGACGGTACGATACGAAGTTCGATTTTCGAAGTTCGAAGTAGGCCCTCAGAAGCAGCTCGGTCTGGGCCTAGCCCGGAAACGGAACGGTCTTATTCGAATCATCCTTTACACGCGGGCTCGCCTTTAGGACCTCCGGCCCTCGGGCTCACGTAGAGAGTGCTCTCCGATGGAACATTTCGGAACTTTGGCCCTACGCTGAGCTCGACTTTCGGTCTACTATGCCCCTTTCGCCAGAACATATAGCCTTAAGTGAGAAACAACTAGTTTTTTATACCACATCGGTGATATACAAGTGTCCCTACGGTCCGCTTGGTGGTAAGCGGTTACCGCAACCTCCAGTTGTGGAATGAGTTCCCTGCCGAGGTTTTCCCAAGGGACTACAGTAAGAGTCCATCTTGTAATTCCAGGGGTGATAATGCGCGTTGCCGACCCTTTAAAAATGTATACACTCATTCCACAACTGTAGCGTGTTAGGGAGGAAGGTATATACATTATTCTATAAAAATAAAAAATAAAAATTAAATTAAAAATTTTGAAAAACCCACGACGGTGATTCCTAATTGCAAAATAATAAAATAAAACAATTAAAAGCCCCCGACCATATACGAAGTAAGTACATAAAGATAAAAGTAGGTTTCAAAAACGGTTGTATGATTGCGAGGTATAGTTACAAACCCAGAAAAATCCGTCGGGGGCTGCCATTGCCATGTCTGTTCTTAATTTCATAAAACTCAAGATTAAACCGAGGTGCCTATTACACAGACCACATAATCTTACTTCATTTCAGGGCAGGCAATGGCAGCCCCCGACGGATTTTTCTGGGTTTGTAACTATACCTCGCAATCATGCAACCGTTTTTGAAACCTACTTTTATCTTTATGTACTTACTTCGTATATGGTCGGGGGCTTTTAATTGTTTTATTTTATTATTTTGCAATTAAGAATCACCGTCGTGGGTTTTTCAAAATTTTTAATTTTATTTTATTCATTAGCCGTGCGAAGCTGGCAGCTAGTTGCAAATAAAATATTATTTTCTTGATATGCATAAAACATTAAGTTGCTTATTAACTCTCACAGACACTAGGTACAGTCCAATTGACTTCTTTGAAACTTAGCCCTGCCTATTTAGCCTAGTTGGTAGAGACACTGCCTACGAAGCTAGAGGTTCCGGGCTCGAATCCCGGTAAGGGACTTTGTTTCTGTGCTGAGCAGAAACTTTGTTGCTAGGACTTGGATGTTTTCTATGTATATCGTCGTCTAGTACCCATAACACAAGCCTTATTGAGCGTACTGTAACGTACGCCCCTCTCAATATTATTCCCTTGCTAAATGCCCCTGCAACCCCACTAAGCTACCGCACCCCGTGAAAACTTACTAAACTTTACTGAAGTCGCTTTGAGAAAAACGAGCTTTATGAAAATGATTTGGCCTTGTGATCGTCTATGGTAGAACCCTATTAGTGTTGTGAACCGTAAGCAACCCCTGAACTTTAATGTGAAGCTGGTAGGATCGTTGGACTCTTCATCTCTACTAATATTCGCGACCTAATCTATACTTACACACATCACTTCTCAGTTGACTTAAACGCTACGTAACTAAGATTGGGCTGCGCTAGCAGCTTGTATCATTAAACTACACGCTTGAAACTAATTCTAATAGGGTTTTACTTAGGACTAGCCTATTTGAGAGGAGCCTAGAGATTACTCTGCCTGTCCTAGTCGTTGTAATGGTCATAATAGTACGAAACTTAGAGCGTTACGTAGCTCACCTAACCGACTTCTCTCCTAGCTGTTCCTATAGGCCCTAGCACTTGGAAATAAGGTTTTATATTTGTATAGATAATTTATCCCCAACCACACCTGTAAGCGTCTCTCTCTGCCTCTTGCTGACGGGGGCGTGTCGTCGAAGGAGGGCAAGTCTCCCACCACAGCACTTTGAAATTCCTAAACCAAGGATACCTGCTAGTCTAAGCGCTACACTTTGACTACCCTAATCTTGCGAAAGTTATCCTTGGTTGTATATGTTGCGACGTGCTATTTTTAGCTACTGACGCTGCCAGCAAGAGTAGTAGGATGGGGCAGGACGCGCTATCCTTACAGCTTTCTACATATTCTAGCTTCGCAAAACAGGGTAAGCTGTTTTGCTAGGCCACTCAGATGCTCGCGGGCATCTCTAATCTACACTACCACTGAAGGCGCTGATGCCTTATTAACCCTATCACTCCTAGCGGCTCTAAGCCCTATCACTAGCATGCCTAGCTTCCGTTGAAGCCAACAATGCCGAACCGTAACACGTAGCCCACCGAATTCCCCTTATTTGAAAACGAGTTAACCACGTCATGAGCGTTCAGCTACCCATTGTGGAAAACGTCTGATGTACGGCTCTGCTAGACATCAGTCCCTAGTAGACATGTCCCAATACTCTGGGTAAATGCCCACCTCCTATTCACAACGTACACTGATCACTTTAAATATACCACACTAGGATCGGCATTCTCAGCCTCACCGTAACTAGGTCCCTATCAGGCCTATGCTAAATACCTGAAGACTAGCAGCTTAAGAATTCACTTGTCTCACTATTCACTCAACACTTTTACGCACGTATACTGAAGACACTTCGTTCTCTGCCATCGGAGCTATAACTATTTCGCGACTGAAACACTTCAAGCACTAAAAGAATCCCTACTGTGATCCTGGAAATAAAACACTTTACTTACATAAATATTACCCATCCTAGATGCCTAATATTATCCCTGTGTATGAATTTAACCTAACACTACCCCTTCCCATCCCTACTCTGCATTATTCGCAACTAATTCCAGGAATCTGGAATTAGTTCCGAATAAGGCCGTGAAGTCCCTACTTTAAGCTGTAAAGTCTAGCCGGCGAAGCTAGGATTTAGAAACCTGACACGCCTGTGTGTTGTGCGTTCCCCCCAACACGCTCGAGAGCTCGGCGGTGTTAGTAGAACACCCTATTGTGTATATAAATTGGATATATAAATATATTTAACAAGACTGCACCTCGGATACTGACGTCTTCCGCAAGCGGAGTAACCTCCTATGCTGAGCCTTCAATCGTGCCAGCCATGCTTCCGATCGTCAGCTGGACACCGAGAGTACAGGGGGGCCTAGACGCATCACCTATGTTGGTAAAGAGGTGATGCCAGACGGACACCCCAATCTGGTAAGTTACGGAGCTCCGGGGTAAACACGCTTGACAGCCGTTAGGTTGTATGTACCCCGTCAGATTAACTGTAATCTGGTTAACGTTCTGGCTTTTTACAACGAAATAAACAATGTATCATTATTAACACAAATAAACTTAAGTAAGAACAACAAACACATCCTTTCGTTACTCCAAAGTCCTTGGTATAACGATAGGATTTCAACTAAAAACACTACAACACTAAACCCCACAAAATTAAACAAACTTTAATATTAAGATAGAAAATCCCCGTATCATGCAGCGCGCCGCCACATAACAGAGAATTCCCTACCCTAATTACTAGAAACCCACCGATAGATATGTGCTACAAGCCAGAGGTATGTTAACAGCCCACCGCCGAATCGCAAAAAGCCCCAACTGCAGTCCGCCGCTTGCTTTTATAGCCATTGACAAGTCATTCGCGTCAAAACGAACATCCGATACAGCCTACTCTTTCCCGCCAGTGCCCCCACTCCTACCAATCGACCGTAAGCAACCACGCTATACCTTCCGTCGTTTCGCCCGACGTGACGTCACCGCTGTCCCACACTTTTTCCCATCCCATCTGAGCCGAACGTTTTGCCGTCCAGAATAGAGAGAGCCCTCAACCTTAGCGATATCGATGCGTGCCAGGGTTCAAGTAACAGTGGCGCTGCCTCAACTAAAAATTCATGTTCTCGTGTTGTGAGGAAGGAAGTACCCTACATATTTGCTAATAAAATTGAAACTCGTCAACCGCCCGACAGATTGTTATGATTTTAGACTCATTATATAGGTCTGCTTATTTTCTATGCATTGTTTGTATCTTACGTTCTTAGTTTGTATGATTGAATGCCAAGTCGAGAATTCTAATTAGTAATATAATTAACACCCGCCTATTCTTTCTATTAAATATTTACTTTTCGACCGAGCAAGCGAAGCGGGCGAAGCGTCTCCGTTTCAGCTTTCGACAAAAACTCCCCTGCATGTCTACTTTAAGTATTTTCTTTTGTTTTATAGTGCTTGTTCAATGGCAAGCTCAAGCTTATTTAAGAAACTCATTAAAGCATACGGAACTACTTAGCATTTACATATATGACATGGTTGTGCTTTCGCCAAGACTCCTATTTTCGACTATTTTCTTAATAATGCTTTCAACGGGGAAACCATGAATTTATCTGACTGTCTCTTGGAAAATATTTCAATATGGAAGTGACGGAGCGCAATGGCGTTCTGTTACAACTCTCCCCCAAGATGAGTTTGCAAGATGAGATCTCTCAGATTTCGTCTGTAAAAGTCATCTTCAACCTCAACTACAATAAAATGAAAAATAAATTATCAACTCGAAAAGTTTCGACTTATTGATATGTCAATCCCTTCAGAAAGTGGCTTTAGTGCGGTGAGTGTTTAAACCAATAGCAATTAACCGTGACGATCCTGCAAGAAAAGAGTGAACTTTTAAACCTCAACAATAATTCTTGAAAACTTTTTCCTCAAGCTTTCCTGCCCCGTTAGAGATGCTAGGTCGTGAATCTAGCAGGTCATAAGGACCCCGACTTTGACGTTTTACCCCGAGACTGTGTCTACATTGTACAGACGGCGCCTCTAGGAAACATTGTCCTTCCTATAGGTAATCCTCTCATAGTCTCCTCACACATGACAGGAAAGTATTTGGTAGAAGTACTAAAGTTTCCAATCGTCAGTATTAAGATCCGTTCCACTCCCCCATTACCGAACAGCCCCAGTCAATTCCATCGGCGTATGTTTCACTTTGAAATAAGATAACCGACTGATTTGTTTGAACTTCAACAACCGGCAATATTTATTACAGTCTGTTGACATTCACTTCGCTTGGAAAGGAAAATATAAAGTTTGTACCCATACCCATTTTTCCCATGACTTTTATTCTATAAACTGAATATTACCAAGGGCGTGTATTATCTGTATACACCCGTAACTGTTAGAATAATTACAAATATATGTATTTAAAGTGGAAATATTTCTTTTATTCCCCACTTTTCTGTACCTGTATGTTTATGTTCACAAACCCACATTGCTTATTAAAAAAAAAAGGTTAAAATAACAAAATGTAGTAATGTGCGACCATATTTTTGTTATATATATGATGGTGCACATCACTGTTTAACAATAGACATTCAAAATTATAAATATCGGTCATCCTATCCAAAGCAAGGTGTGTATACCAATTTAGATTGCTGTGTAAGCTCGAGTAGAGTATGTGTCAACACAGTAAGCCTTAGATAGACCTTGTCATATTATGACTTTAACCTAACTCCTATTACTGTGGCAACACATTGTGTATTTAGTTGAAGGGACCAATTACCAACAAATCTAGGTTGTACCGTAAGTCCCATTTGACTGGAAGCAACTCATGCATATCACTCACAACACATTCATTGACTACCAAACTCTCATCTCTCTTATGTCGACTCATCCTTCATCCCATGCCAACACATACCAGTCATTCTTCCACACTAAACCTTAACGCCCAGCCGCTACCTGACAAATGGGTCTCCTTAGATACAAACCACAACATAAATGTTGCTCTTTCCTAGTTGAGCTCAAATATTAAAGACTACCTTTATTGTGTAACAAGTTACTCGAACCACCAATAATATACCTCTCTTAAAAATATCACAAGTATACAATTCCCCCGATAATTATTTAAATTTAAATGTTCCTTTAAAGTAGCCTCGCCACCCTCGCTCTTAACCTTTGCAACTACTGGTATAACGAAGGGTATATATATTTATACATATATAAAACAAGCCTAATACAACCCCATTTACATATAATATTTATCTCCCGAAACTTGAAATTAAACTACTTAATACCGCCATTTACTGTTACGAAGATTAACCTCGGCCT
Source organism: Notocelia uddmanniana (assembly GCA_905163555.1). Lineage (NCBI taxonomy): Eukaryota > Metazoa > Arthropoda > Insecta > Lepidoptera > Tortricidae > Notocelia > Notocelia uddmanniana. The sequence continues at coordinate 7,559,330 of LR991057.1, forward strand.
CTACAATGCTACTATCCAATTAGGCCAAATTATTACTCGCAAGTCTAGATTACTGTCCTTATCAAAATTAATTAATCTGACTAATACCTCATAACCTCCAATGCACACTTCAGACTGCTACTAATCTACTCCGTTATTTCCCGCGATTCACATTTAATCACGTCACTGACACACTTCACTTGATTGTAAATGCACTTTAAACAACCCCACCGCCCTTAATTACACTATTTCCGTTAATTATTTGCCAAACTAGTTATGTTTGTTTACTTTGACTCGCGAGCGAAAACCCCACTAAATGATTGTCACTTGTCATTCTGTTGCCACTTTTATGTTGCGCGTTAAAAGAAAGGAAATCCGCCGACTGGAACCGAAAAATAAGTCTTCACGTCTTGTTAATTTATATCTAGAGTTTACACGTAAAATAGTTACCTACGAAACCAAACTGTTTCACACAACGTTTAATCCTAGAATAGAACAACACTATACCTTTCTCCCTCTGTCGGCACTCCTACGTTATACTCAATTAATGTCTCGTTCATAATGATCTTATCGTCAACGTATTCCTATGTGCAATTCGGACATATTTTTGTAAACGCTCCCCCATATTATAGCACCTTAGAGTCCAATTCGAACTTACACACTTTATTTAACCTTATAGCACAAAATAAAACGCACTGTTTTCCCATGATAACTAAATATCACAAGTCGCAACTAATAAATATTTATTCTTCTCACATTCGTTCGAAAAACTATTACAAAATTGTTCCTTATTTTTATTATACCGCGAATGTGTAAGCGTGAGTCGCGAGGTGAATGACAAACACGACTGTGTAAGTGTGGTGTTACTGCCAACTGTCAACCAATACGTTCTACTATACTGCCATGTCAGTGTCACTGTCAACGTCAATGAACGCCGCCGAATCGAACGACGCAATTAGAAAATTCAACTTGAAAATGTTAATAAACATTTATCAAAGCCTTCGTTATGCCTACTTCCTTATCATGTAATGGAAATGTAAACGATCTGTGATCGAATAAGAGAAAAACAAACGGAAATACTGCAGGTGAGTAATTGTTCTCCTTGTTATTAAATTTCATTATCCCATATGAATTATTTGTTCGCAAATACCCTAGCGACTTATGTTTATGTAACATGAGCGTGCCCCAAGATAAAGCCTTAACGATTATACTAGTTAAGTCGCGCTAATCCGTACTGTGTTGTAAATGCAAGTACTGCCCGAGTGAAGCTGTGATCAGAGCTGCCTACTAAACTAACATACCATAATAATCTAATTCCCTTTTATATTTTGCCTTTGCAGAGTAACCTTTCGTAAATATAACGAAATTCATCTACACTTCTTCGAAAACTCAAGCAATCATGGCCCTAACGGAAGTCTTTTGTTGATCTATAAAGTGGTGTACAACTTCAGAGACCCACCCTCGAATCTCTCCATACTGAAAGATCTATGTAAGTTACCTAAGCTTTTATTCATGAACACATCCCCTAAGTCTGTCGACCCCATAAATGTCACTGGTTTACTTCTCATTCTGGTCGAATGATAATAAAAGCTGTGTTGTTGCTGTGAAGTTTTCACTACTAAATCATGCTAATTAATGAACTTAATACATAAACAACCATCATACACACTGTCTTAAACTAATAAACATAACCTTCATTACAGTGAAACAAATTCCCAGCCGAAGAAAACAATATTTGAATGGTGAAACTACAACGTACAACGCTGAGCAAGCATAATCCATTAAACAGTGAGTATTGCCTTCTTTGATTTTAAATATCTAACATTTTGTCAAAAGAAGTCCCATATATTAAACTTTTCCCTTCCATTCCCCCTTTTTGTATGTTTGTCATTATCAACACAAGCAAATGGTCATATTTTATGCATTTCTTGAACAAGAAAAAATGTCCCTGGGCCAACTTACCCCCAAACTTCACTTATTGTCCATACATACATACTTGAGTCCCAATCTTACCATGAAAAATGTAAAACTAAATCCTATATAGTCTTATGAAACCTCAATTCACTTCACTATTTAATATAATTATTAGATCATCATACAAACTATCTCCAAACTATCGTTCGAAAATAAATTTCGTTCCTTCTCTAGGCATATTAATCATAAAAAAAAAGTAATATTACTAGCTATGTCCTTACATTATATACACTTATTCAGCTAACTTATCATATCTATTTTATGTTACAGAATGAATGAAAAGGCAAAAATAACAAGATCCCGGAAGCCCGAACAACATCACACCAAATAAGCCCGCTTACTCCTATGTGTACTCCTGCTTTCCGGCAAAGCCCATATTCTCATAATAAATATCAACCTATCACTATCCACTATAAAACTATATGTAGCACCCAAACCACTATAATTAGTAACCAAAAATGTGTGTTGTTTTTTTTCCTGTTTTTTTTTTTTGTTTTGAGCTTTATGAACTGGACTGCTTATGCTGTATTTTCATTAAACTTTTATTGTTCACGGTGTTTGAAATAGTACCCAATAAACCCAACCCTTCTGCATTGCACCTTGTATGGCCTGAACTGAACAAGCACTAATAAATAGTGGAAATTGATCCTGGCTTATGAATCTTCCTTTGTTATGATGGAAATACCTATTATTCTTACTTCCTTCTGGTCTATCTTAAATTTATGTTTGATGTTGCATATATCTATAGCTAGATCAATTACCAAAGTTTTGTTATAAAATATTTATGACCATTGAATGATTAACCTAAAGCTTTTACTAGACCATCTTTCTTCATTCACTCATTCTAGCTATCTAATGCTAAAATTCCTTTTCCACCCATAGCTTGTATGAAGTTAAGCCAACTCATCCAGTTGCAAAAATGAGTAAGTACCACTAGTGGCTTGAAAAGTAGTAAAACCTCAATATCTTTGATGTCATTTCTAGTATGCAAGATCTCAATTTTATCTGAGTATTGGATAATCCATATCAAGTTAAATCCCTAAGCACTCTTGTCCTATTAAACCTTTTATAAAAAGAATTTTGTTCCATATTCTCCCAAATTATTCAAACCATAGAGGAAATTATTGTTCAAATAATTACCAGTGACATCTACTGATGTATAACCAAACTTCTCACCCCATAAGCTTACTCAACTTCAATATTCAATCATTGACCCAAATCGTCCCAATAGCTACGAGAGGTCACTACTATCGCAGTCACTCAAAACGTTCATTTTCCTCCGCAAATTTTTAAATAATTTCTTTAAAATCAAATAATACCTTTATGCGTACAATTAATAACGTGACTCAAATCATTCATTATTAGGTGTAAATTGTTTTTTTCTTTCAATAGGGCCCTTTACATGATCGCGTTACGCATCAATAGTGATGAAAATTGAAGCGAAACTCAACCAAATCTGAACGCCGTCTATAAATGTGGACAACCCAGGATAGTCATAATATTAATGAGACCTTTTACACTGTCACTACCATCTTGTGATACACTCGAATCATGATTACAATCGAAACTGAAGCAAAATACAAAGCGCGATAATATTGACACCACTACTCATCACGACATTAACTGTGTAGAGAGCCCTTTTATCAACACTACTTTTTTTTTCTCTCGCGCTACTCTATGTTCTGGCTGGCTGTCAATGTTAACATCTAACCTTAATTTGGGTTATTTCAAAGTTTGTTTACAGACTAAAGAACACAATTTCTTTTAATTCAGCCCCACGTTATTTGAATATTGTTCCTAACATTAGCTTTTATTGTGAATTGTGACGACATTTGTGATGAAACTGCTCGATGGCAAATAGCCGAAATGAAGTGACTCGACCGTTACATACATTTTGGTATCCACCAGAGTCGACAGTGCACTTTCTGAAAAGCAACCAAGTGTGCATTATCCTATCCTATGCAAGACAACACAGTCGCCCTAGGGGACAGTTTCCCACCTTCATGAATCACCGACTCAAACGCCATCCTCAAAACCCGGTGAGTTCCAATTGAATATTTGTATACGTATGTTTATTATAGAGCTATATAACGCGATAATGGTCACTTCAATAATAATTATCCTCAGAAATCAATATTATTTGTCTACTACACATCTTTATGTAATCATATGTTATAAAGAATCCTCTCAAAGATCCCGCTAAACTAATGAAACATTCTCAGTGTTAAATTATATCATGTAAGCTCAAAATACAACGCCAATATTATGTGAATTCCCCCCTTGTTAAAATTGTTTAATTCTTGTTATCACTCCGTCCGGCCACATAAAACTTTCTTTATTCTCAACAATTTACAATTCCTACCATAATTTACTATTCTTTGTTCTATTTTTCAGATCTACTTGAATAATGAGAAGACATGACAACTACTAGAACATTCTATGCAATTGGTATACATGTTTTAATCTAAACTGAAGAAAAGTGCATCGGCCATTTCCAAATTTGACAGCATCAAGATGCCTCACTTCCTACTAATCTCCAAGTAAGTAATCAGTATGTTTATTTTATTCTAGAATGATATTGAAGCTAGACTTGCCCACTCTCATGAACCATCATGATGATGTTAATTTTACAAGTTTTTATTTAATTCCACTTGTCCCGTTGTCTGCCTGTATTCAAAACTTACAAGTTAAATTTGATCCTCTTTCAGATTCCTGATTGAGTTGAAATTTTGCATGCACATATAAATCGAATGACAATGCAATATTACTATGACATAGAGCCGTTCTGATGATGATGACAGAAGGCGGTCACAGCAACTCCCAAACCACACAAAACAAACCCATCGTGTTTGGGCTCATTTGAACCAACTCAACAAGTAATTTATAGCGAGAAAAGGTACAGTCGGCAACAAAAGTTTGTACCATAAATGAAATTCAAAACCTAAGTCATTTCAATCATTCTGTCTCAGAGAACAATTTATAATTTTGATTACTTTCAATTACCTGTGTACCTGCCATATGAGCTAATCTAAGAAAATAATCCTATATTATTTTGTGTTACAGTGAGCCCGCTTATGGAAATTCGGCTGTTGGACACCAATAAAACCGCCTGCTTGTTCCTAACGACCCGACTACAAGGCTGAACATGTGTCAAACTACCTACCGTCTATACAAGCAACTAGCATAGGAGAACTATTGAACGATATAAAAGTTTTAAGAATGATGTCTTTACCTTACTTTTGTTTCTTGTCTAATGAATTTATTGACTGTTTAAAGGTGTATAATCCATTCCTAATATTATGTTGTTTGTATTAAATTAATGTCCATTTGGCCATCTCCTTATTTCCCAACCATGAACTATATAGAACAAAGTCTGATTTAACCTAATTCCAGATATTTCTCATAAGGTATGATATCCTTTAAATCATCTTGAAACAAAACCCGTTATTATATATGCATACAGCTAGAATTACTACTATACTGTGGCTCAGCATTTAAACATAAATCCCAGGTGCTGCAATCATTCTGATATTCAAGATTACACGACTTGCTACAATAAAATGAATATTTCCTAATTATTTCTATCAAAGTTATAATCCTGAAGTTCACCTAAACCCTCTTCACGCCCCCTTGGATAAGCCAAACAATGCCTGTGTCAAATTATACAATGCTCCTATTTGATCTAAGTCAGCAATGAATAAATATTCGTATTGATTTGTGGACGTCGAAGGGCAGACGCAGTAACTAATTTACCTAAATTATTCCTATTATAAACAAGTATTGAACACTTGAATGATGATAATGATGATGATGATATCATAGAATTATTCACGAAACTTCACCCCTAATAAAAGCAAATAAATAGCTTTCCTGAATGGAATCGCGGCTAAGATTTGACCGTTCGAATGTTGAATGTGTTACGTACGACGATGTAGGTATATTAAAAACATTCCAAACCTCAATAATCAATCAACTCATCGTTGGTAGCATCCAAAAGGCCCTAAGTTGACTGCCATTTATGATTACACTACACTATACGTGAAATTTGACGAACCCCTTTTAATAATCATTGTTTGTATTTGAACTACGTTGAACAAATACGATAATTCTACTACATAGCCTTCCTAGATCATGACAAATCTTAGGCAATAAATGAATTCTTAAGTCTTAAATATTTAACTTGATGTAATGTTTTATCTCAAAAACCTTAACATGTGATTTATCCATGAATGTACAAAGAATATCTCGCAATCCCGCATACTACTACAAGTACATATTTCACCTTGTCTAGATTGATCAATGGCAATAATTATTGCATACTTATTGCGCATAGAAAGATCACGAGATAAGTCTCATTCTTAAAACTAAGAGGGTATTTCTACTAGTACCTACAACCGGCAACGCTCGAATAGAATAATTCCGTCAAATACGGGTAGTTCTAACTAATGGCGCTCGCACCCTCGCTGTAATACTTCACTCACTACTTTATCCTAATGTTATTTAACAGAAAATTTATCAATAATGTAAACCAATTTATTCTGAAAACCAAATCATCAGACCCTAGATTGAATGAGAAATTCAAATATGAATGTAATGAAACAATGTTTCTTTGAAGGAGAAATCGACAACCTTTGGTTCACAATGCTATATCACTGTCAGTATCCTAACATGATATTAATTATTTTTATATCACTAACAGGTAAATTGAATGGGAAGTTGAAATATGAGTATATATTAGAACCAGACTGTTATCCAAATCATTAATTCGCAATCCTCGGTTCACAATATTTTAAGATTGTCGGTATTCTATCATAAAGTTACTTATTTATATGGGCGATCATTGCCCGATTTTAAATCTTATATAAGTAAATGTGGAGACCGTGCTTAGCTCGGCATCACGAGTGAAAAACACTGAGAACATATATTTGTTAAACTACCTACAAAGTTCACCCTTACTATTATCCTTTTCATTGTGTGGATATATCTCATCTCCTGAATTCCATCAAAATCTCCATAGCCGAAATCGGAATTAAATCCGAACCAATCAATATTAGCCTAGGTACTACTCGTTTATTATTGTAATGTATGCGCATAACCTTACTCACTATACAAGACTATAGGTACTTGTTAAATTTTCTAAACCGAATCGTACACTCTTACTATTTCGTAAGTCTAGTAATTGTAAAATTTAACGAATGGTAAATTTAATGTGATACCACATTAAATTTACTTAAAATTTTGAATTGTCCACTATTTGTAACAACCGGGCACGATAAACTTGGGTACTGAATTGAAAAAGGTTTCGAACCCCTGCATCTGACTCGAACGCCAGACAAAGCACTTCGAATGGAAGGCTTTTTGTCTAAAAATATAAATGCTGATCCTAAATGAATAGATCGCTAATATTTTACATTTAGCATGAAATTAATATTCATATTCGTAAATTCCCCATAGCCTATGGAAATCCTTTTGTTTATGAATGTAACTTTTAGTGAATTCTCGGGATGTATGGCGGTAGTTAATACACACACAGTCAATAGGATGCTGATATTGATGATCTACCGCTGTAGCCTAGGGACGCTCATTATTGATGAGTTTAATTCCAATGAATTCAAGTGATCTATACTGATAGCAACCAATGACACAGCCTAATTGATGATGATCTGCTGCCGCAAACTAAGGACGCCTTATGTTTATGAAGTAACCATAATTGATTCGGGTGAGCTACAGCAATTTGGTTAGGTATACAACCTATCATGATTAACTAAATAGATTATGATGATGATGGTAGATGGTCGTTGCAGCCTATGAACAACCTATGACAATGAGTATTATTTTGATTAAATCGTATGAACTACGGAGGTGGTAAATAAGCAAATGGCCTATTAAAATAAAACAGACGTATTACAATGATGACGATGTGAAGACGTCTTTAGCCTGTGAACGACCTATGCTTATGAATATAGTTATGATAAACTTGCATGAACTATGGAGGTGATAAATAAGCATATGGCCTATTAAAATAACCTAGTCGTGATACGATGATGATGATTATTAGACGGGTTAGCCTATGAATGACCTATGCTTATGGGCGTAATTACAATTGATTTGCATGATCCACGGAGGTGGTGAATAAGCAAATGGCCTATTAAAATTAACTAGTCGTGATACGATGATGATGATGTGAAGACGTCTTAAGAACGACCTATGCTTATGAATATAATAATGATAAATTTGCATGATCTATGGAGGTGGTAAATAAGCACATGGCCTATTAAAATTAACTAGTCGTGATACAATGATGATTATTAGAAGGTTTAGCCTATGAACGACCTATGCTTATGAATGTAATTATAACAGAATAGTAATTATAAAGCATCTCCCCCCGCGTTTCAAACTGTAGTCCAGGTTTTCTACTTGCTGCAGCTTAATTTGCTAAATTCGCGACCGCCGCTTACTGAATCTATCAATGAAACTTAAGGTACTGTCCCATTATCGTACGCCTTTTCGTTTCCTACCCCCCCGAGTTTTAAACTGATGATTCTTAGATTACACATAACCAAAGAATAGCTAGTAAAATTCTCAAAATCGAAATGAAGAGTCCAAAAACCCCACCAATTCACACTCCGTCGTATACGGCGCCAAACTGTGGGCCAGATGACCCACTACAGCGTTAGCTGCTATTAAACTAATAATTAAGCCATAAAACATGTCACCAAAGATGACATTTGATCCATTGGTCACTGCTCTAATTTGTCACCATAAGGTGACACCGATCCTGGTCAAGGCTTACCAAACTGTAACGTACGCCCCTCTCAATATTATTCCCTTGCTAAATGCCCCTGCAACCCCACTAAGCTACCGCACCCCGTGAAAACTTACTAAACTTTACTGAAGTCGCTTTGAGAAAAACGAGCTTTATGAAAATGATTTGGCCTTGTGATCGTCTATGGTAGAACCCTATTAGTGTTGTGAACCGTAAGCAACCCCTGAACTTTAATGTGAAGCTGGTAGGATCGTTGGACTCTTCATCTCTACTAATATTCGCGACCTAATCTATACTTACACACATCACTTCTCAGTTGACTTAAACGCTACGTAACTAAGATTGGGCTGCGCTAGCAGCTTGTATCATTAAACTACACGCTTGAAACTAATTCTAATAGGGTTTTACTTAGGACTAGCCTATTTGAGAGGAGCCTAGAGATTACTCTGCCTGTCCTAGTCGTTGTAATGGTCATAATAGTACGAAACTTAGAGCGTTACGTAGCTCACCTAACCGACTTCTCTCCTAGCTGTTCCTATAGGCCCTAGCACTTGGAAATAAGGTTTTATATTTGTATAGATAATTTATCCCCAACCACACCTGTAAGCGTCTCTCTCTGCCTCTTGCTGACGGGGGCGTGTCGTCGAAGGAGGGCAAGTCTCCCACCACAGCACTTTGAAATTCCTAAACCAAGGATACCTGCTAGTCTAAGCGCTACACTTTGACTACCCTAATCTTGCGAAAGTTATCCTTGGTTGTATATGTTGCGACGTGCTATTTTTAGCTACTGACGCTGCCAGCAAGAGTAGTAGGATGGGGCAGGACGCGCTATCCTTACAGCTTTCTACATATTCTAGCTTCGCAAAACAGGGTAAGCTGTTTTGCTAGGCCACTCAGATGCTCGCGGGCATCTCTAATCTACACTACCACTGAAGGCGCTGATGCCTTATTAACCCTATCACTCCTAGCGGCTCTAAGCCCTATCACTAGCATGCCTAGCTTCCGTTGAAGCCAACAATGCCGAACCGTAACACGTAGCCCACCGAATTCCCCTTATTTGAAAACGAGTTAACCACGTCATGAGCGTTCAGCTACCCATTGTGGAAAACGTCTGATGTACGGCTCTGCTAGACATCAGTCCCTAGTAGACATGTCCCAATACTCTGGGTAAATGCCCACCTCCTATTCACAACGTACACTGATCACTTTAAATATACCACACTAGGATCGGCATTCTCAGCCTCACCGTAACTAGGTCCCTATCAGGCCTATGCTAAATACCTGAAGACTAGCAGCTTAAGAATTCACTTGTCTCACTATTCACTCAACACTTTTACGCACGTATACTGAAGACACTTCGTTCTCTGCCATCGGAGCTATAACTATTTCGCGACTGAAACACTTCAAGCACTAAAAGAATCCCTACTGTGATCCTGGAAATAAAACACTTTACTTACATAAATATTACCCATCCTAGATGCCTAATATTATCCCTGTGTATGAATTTAACCTAACACTACCCCTTCCCATCCCTACTCTGCATTATTCGCAACTAATTCCAGGAATCTGGAATTAGTTCCGAATAAGGCCGTGAAGTCCCTACTTTAAGCTGTAAAGTCTAGCCGGCGAAGCTAGGATTTAGAAACCTGACACGCCTGTGTGTTGTGCGTTCCCCCCAACACGCTCGAGAGCTCGGCGGTGTTAGTAGAACACCCTATTGTGTATATAAATTGGATATATAAATATATTTAACAAGACTGCACCTCGGATACTGACGTCTTCCGCAAGCGGAGTAACCTCCTATGCTGAGCCTTCAATCGTGCCAGCCATGCTTCCGATCGTCAGCTGGACACCGAGAGTACAGGGGGGCCTAGACGCATCACCTATGTTGGTAAAGAGGTGATGCCAGACGGACACCCCAATCTGGTAAGTTACGGAGCTCCGGGGTAAACACGCTTGACAGCCGTTAGGTTGTATGTACCCCGTCAGATTAACTGTAATCTGGTTAACGTTCTGGCTTTTTACAACGAAATAAACAATGTATCATTATTAACACAAATAAACTTAAGTAAGAACAACAAACACATCCTTTCGTTACTCCAAAGTCCTTGGTATAACGATAGGATTTCAACTAAAAACACTACAACACTAAACCCCACAAAATTAAACAAACTTTAATATTAAGATAGAAAATCCCCGTATCATGCAGCGCGCCGCCACATAACAGAGAATTCCCTACCCTAATTACTAGAAACCCACCGATAGATATGTGCTACAAGCCAGAGGTATGTTAACAGCCCACCGCCGAATCGCAAAAAGCCCCAACTGCAGTCCGCCGCTTGCTTTTATAGCCATTGACAAGTCATTCGCGTCAAAACGAACATCCGATACAGCCTACTCTTTCCCGCCAGTGCCCCCACTCCTACCAATCGACCGTAAGCAACCACGCTATACCTTCCGTCGTTTCGCCCGACGTGACGTCACCGCTGTCCCACACTTTTTCCCATCCCATCTGAGCCGAACGTTTTGCCGTCCAGAATAGAGAGAGCCCTCAACCTTAGCGATATCGATGCGTGCCAGGGTTCAAGTAACAGTGGCGCTGCCTCAACTAAAAATTCATGTTCTCGTGTTGTGAGGAAGGAAGTACCCTACATATTTGCTAATAAAATTGAAACTCGTCAACCGCCCGACAGATTGTTATGATTTTAGACTCATTATATAGGTCTGCTTATTTTCTATGCATTGTTTGTATCTTACGTTCTTAGTTTGTATGATTGAATGCCAAGTCGAGAATTCTAATTAGTAATATAATTAACACCCGCCTATTCTTTCTATTAAATATTTACTTTTCGACCGAGCAAGCGAAGCGGGCGAAGCGTCTCCGTTTCAGCTTTCGACAAAAACTCCCCTGCATGTCTACTTTAAGTATTTTCTTTTGTTTTATAGTGCTTGTTCAATGGCAAGCTCAAGCTTATTTAAGAAACTCATTAAAGCATACGGAACTACTTAGCATTTACATATATGACATGGTTGTGCTTTCGCCAAGACTCCTATTTTCGACTATTTTCTTAATAATGCTTTCAACGGGGAAACCATGAATTTATCTGACTGTCTCTTGGAAAATATTTCAATATGGAAGTGACGGAGCGCAATGGCGTTCTGTTACAGTACTATGGGACTAGTTTCGTTTTTGTAAAAAATTGTCCCCTGATATTTGTTTTAGCTGGTTTATGAAACACGCGCAGGAAATAAGATAAAAATAAACACATAGGTAAGTAAGTAAAATTCATTCCGCAGTTATATTTGTAACGCCGGCACTCGCTTTGTAATTATTTTACCTGCTTCCCTCTCACTTAAATTTAGAAGTCTCGCAAATGACTTTTTGGTGTACCGCAAGAAGTTACGAAAACCGCACCTTTTCGAAATTCATCTATACTCCCAGATTTTGCGGGCCGCAATGTGTGTACCTATGCGGTATTTACTATTTTTCGTTCTAGATCGAGTACTCACGGGGGACGCTACTAACATATGTCATATGATTTACCGGTTCTAGATTCCCACAGAATTTCCTCCTAGCGTCGTCTTCTAGGAGCTACGTCGGCCATTCTACAATTCGTGAACAAATGCAAGAAGTTACCTGCGAGTAGGCGCATGACATCATGAAGCGGGCGGAGTGTCTTATAATACGCCAAGCAAAATGGAAATCATTTAGTAAAGAATTGGCTGCAATTAAGGGTGGCAGAACTGTGGCAGAAGCATAGACCAGAGAAGAAAAAATAATTAGACTATCACCTTTCCTTGATGATCAGCATGTCTTGCATGCCGGCGGACGCATTGATGCAACCTCTGGCGTGTCTACGGGAACTAAACGGCCAGTAATCCTAAATCGACGTCACCAAGTATCAACATTATTTGCGAGACATTATCATGTTCAAGCAGTACATGGGCACCAGGAGACTGTGGTGAATGAGCTGAAGCAAAAGTATTGGCTTATAAAACTGCGACCTACGCTACGGTAAAACATGTGACCGACAAGTAATTGTTTTGCAGGCTTAGCTAAGATGACGCACTATCAGCGCCTTTTGCCACTGCGGCGTTGACCTATTTGGGCCGATGGAAGTCACTATCGGAAGACGCAGAGACAAGCGGTATGCCGTCCTGTTTACCTGCCTTACAGTAAGGCCCAGGGATATTGAGACATGTTCCCTCACATCAGACTCCCTCACTGCGTCGTATAGCAGCCAGGCGAGGCTGGCCTTATTGCCTTTATTCGGACAACGGCTTGAATCCCAATGGTGTAGACAACGAATTACAACGAACCACTGGCCACAGGCATGGAGGCACTCCATGAAGAAAGCGGGAGACCCACATGAGACAAATTGGACGTTAATTTCTTTGAATCGTCGAATCTCTTGTAATACACGCAATTAGATCAACATACAATTAATAAATTTCAACTCTGGTACAAGTAACAAAAAAATCATTAAAACACTGAGGCAACTACCAGTAACACTGGACTAACCCGCCCTACCTCGATATCGGTGCCGCGTATAGTGATGCATGTGAGTTGCCTCAGTTTACGTTGTACCGATTAGAAAAACGGTGTTAGATGCATTCATATACGCTACTTTTTTCCGAAAGTAATTAGAATATGTGTGTGAAATTTATGTGGCAGGTAAATATAGACATATTTATCACAAAAATGTATCTATATGATATACAGTTCATTCCCAGTAGTCCCGTGGAAGTAGTTCCGTGGTGGAACTAGTGAGACTTTTTTTCCCAATAGTTCCGTCAACGGTACAGAGTGGTAGTTAGGTACGACGACGAGCGAAGCGAGGAGGAGTGTTAGTAGAACTGTGACCCTACAACGCGCGAGCCGAGCGAGCGAAGCGAGCGTGCCGCGGCAGCGGCCGGCGAAGCGCCACAACTGAACATTGGGAACGGAACTATTGGGAAAAAAAGTCTCACTAGTTCCGCCACGGAAATACTTCCACGGGACTACTGGGAATAAACGTGATATACCACTTTGACTGAATTGATATCCCCTCCTTATTGACCATTTTTCATACAAATTAAAACTACATGTCGTTCAAATCTTGAGTTGGTCTTGTTTACTACTATTCCAAATTACAAACCTTATAGCATCAGTCCTGAAATACAAAAGATGCGACGGACAGCCAAAGTCGCCACATACGTCCTTTTGTACCTTTTAGATACGGAACCAACCGAAAAATTCACTAATCAATCTCTACTTATTTGATTGCCAAGAAAAAGAACGACCTCCTTCAACGCAATTCACGCTTGACTGCTTCTTTAATTTCAATCCCGGCCTCTATTACGTGAGGGGTATTCGGACAATTTTTCACTCGCCGACGCTTCCGGCCTCGGGAGATGCGCGCCATACCGACAAACGATATTATTTTATATTTTGTGGTCCAAACCCGTTTTAATTTATATTATCTCGTAAAATGTATGTACACGTGTAGTCGCGCAATGAAAAGGTTCGTCACTTACATTTAGATATTTAGATTATGTCATAACATAATACATGGCGCGTAGAACCTATGGCCGTTGGAGTGGAAAGGTTCTCAAGTGGCGACCACGTACCGGAAGGCGCAGCGTGGGTAGACCTCCGACAAAGTGGACTGATGATCTGGTTTCCTGGAATCATTTATCAGACTGCGGTTTTCGCCGTAAATACGCTAGCGATAACGTGACCCCGTGTTATTGAGAAGTAATTAATAGTGTTTTGCCAAATAAGTAACCTAACTGGGTATTTTATCCAAAGTCTTGCCACTAGACGGCGTCATCGTCAGTACTAAAGTAGTCAAGTGAACTACACACAAAAGGATTCTCAATCCCGACCTTCATTAAGGTACTTAAGGGCACATTGCATCTGACACTAACAGGCACGTCTGTTCAGACTAGGTATATAGTTTGTCAAAGTTGCTTGAATTTTCAGTTATAATCGATCCTCGAAATACGTCCAAACTTAAATAACGACTTGGCAGCCCGCGACGAATTCTCAAGTCATAATTTATCTCTCAGATTTGCTTGAACTAGCCTCCATATTCATGACTTTGACTTAGCTCAGACTTAGCTAATTAACTTTACATTTGTCAAACGCTTTTTGCCATCGAACCCGTGACTGGAATAGGTCCAAAATTTCCGCTCTAGTTAAAATGTCCAATTATTCATTCTTTCAGATTTAAGTGAAGTTTTAATTACAACGTAAGGTAAACGTCTCAGTGTTTGAAACCTAATCTAATACCTATTAATTGACACCTTAATGTTCACCTCGCATGAAGATATTTTATAATGTGATGTCTGTGAAGTGAATTACACAGCATACATAATACTCCCCGTCCCTTTCTACCATCGGACAAGCAGCGGGTAGTCACGTAACTTTTCAAACGCACCACCATATCAGCCATAGGTCGTCCACTGCTGGACATAGGCCTCCCCCAATTTCATGGCGGGTAAATGCCATAATCGCCACGCTTGGCATGCGGGTTGGCGATCGCAGTATCTCCACCGCACTCTAGGAATGCTGCTGCCCATTCCCCGGTGGTCTTGGTCGTAGTTTTAGGACATACCCGGGTCCAAACGCACGAATAGATAAATCTGTCATTTTTACAGTGAAAAATTACATTTAGATCTACCTTACAGACGCTCGATAATGTTGCGTAATTACTCTGCACGGATAAGGCAAGCCTTTAGGCGATTTCCTGATTTGTCGATGCGTAGGCGGTACTATTTGAAAAACTGTCAGCTGTCAGTGTCAACCGAAACAAATACAGTACTGCCCTACTTCTGCGCCTGGTATTACTATTGCGCAAACGTAATACTGTCAGTATTTCGTCTAGTGAGGAAATATCACATCAGAGGGCCTACTCCGAACTTCGAAAATCGAACTTCGTATCGTGCCGTCCCTTCCGTCATATAGTGTATAACACGAAAGTGAAAGGAACGGCACGGCACGAAATTCGATTTTCGAAGTGCGGAGTAAGCTCAGTCCGTCAATCACATATCGATCCAGTCCCGCTAAGTCAGAAAGTCGCCTTACGGTGGCCGTTCCGAAAAATCGCACAAAGCAAATTTTTATTGTGAGTTGTGGAGACGAGAATGACCCGGTTTTTTACTGAATAACTGCGCTCTATCCTGGACCACAACATTATACATACTATCAGGTGATTTGTGGTCAAGCGCAAGCCAATCCAGATTCAAAAAAAGTATTGGGGTAGTTTCAAGCACAGAGACATTTACCTTACCTCTGCCGCATTGGGTTACATACCTAATAACAACTCTCGTTCAACCATGCTGCCATGCAGCTGGCGTTTACGGCCATTTTAGTAGAATTGGGTGCTTACAGTTTATCACTTTCATTTTAATAAGAAACGTGACCCCCTCCCCCTCCTCTGCATACGAACTTCTATGGAAGGGGGGACACATTTCTCTGCAGCTTACTGTACGTACATGTATGTACCTGCCAATGAATACCACAGGTGGAGCCACTATTGAATGGCAACGGTCAAACCTTATATGAATCTACACATGTAGAATAGTGGCTGTGATCATTACACAAGTAGCTGGTCATCATGAAACCCTCATTTAGTGATTGTTGTAGAAAATGCTTTTAAAACTAAACATAACAAATTGGTATTGTAAGCTACAATATTGGTTTATTTAGATCATGTAAATGAGAGCTGAATATCTTGGAGACGACCGCTTTTATGTCCACCAAACATAGCTAAGAACCATTACCAAACATAGCTAAGAACCATCTCCGCTTTCACTTTATGTACTTTCGATTTAAAAAATCGCACTCAAATCGGTTCATTCGTTAGAGACGCCACAGACGTGTGTCTATGCTTATATACACAGCTATAAATACATTAACTCACGCCTATATTCCCAAAAGGGGCAGGCAAACACACGAAATTAATTTTCTGTGTTACTTTTAGTAAAAAATGTGATTGCAGTTACAGGTTGCTAGCCCATCGCCCACAACACACTTGAACAGCTTCAAAAGTTAAACTTAAAACAATCCCTCTTTGGCGTTCGTCTGGGAGATGCAACGTTAAAAATAGGGGTGACTTGGTAAGTTAATTTCCCTTACCTAGTTATTGTTATTAACATGAGCTTTGACGAAAACCACGTTACTCTTTATGTCCCACTGATATATTATTTTCCCGTATTAATATTGTAATTGTTAAAGTATAATATGATTACAAAGCTACTCATTTTCAGAGTAATCCTTAAGTTAAGAGTACAAAATTAAACAAATTATTATTCTATTTACACATTACTTGCAATATTAACAAAACGCTTAGAATACCAATTAGATATAGCTCGGAGCACAATTTAATCAACTTGTACGCCCTAGGGCCATAAAATAAATTGGCTGCGACACATGGGCCGCACAAATCTTCGTTACGTGTATTTACGATGACCCACGTTATATAAAAGAATCGCTAACGGGAAAAAAATAAGTTTTTATACAGTTTAAGCCTTCGAAAAAATACGTCACTTATACTTTGTGGCTGGATATTCGGGATTATGTAGTTTCCCCATGGATTCGTCGTTCAGTCGCGTTTCTTTCTATTCGTGTGAGTAAATCTGACTATGTTTAGTTGATAACGGTATTAGAATATATTATTTATATCCTCTCCCGTTTTTATTGTTCAGCAGTCTTCTCAACCACTCTTTTAGTTTCCTTATGGGGATCCTGTCACTTGACCTACTATCTTTTGCCCTAAATAATGTTTCATTTGACCTGATGTTTCGCTAGACCTAATGCATTTTTCTTAAAATTGTGAACTTTTCTGATTTCCTTTGAATATCATCAAATAGGAGTCGTTAGGTTAGGTTGGGTTTGCTTTGCAATAATTGTATAAAGTATACTATTTAAGAAAAAATACATTAGGTATAATGAAACATTGGGTCAAATGAAACATTAAGGGCTAACGTAAATAGTTAGGTCTAACGAGAGAGAACCTTCGTTATATCTATTTATCTCGCTGTCTGCTCCTAGGAGGTAGCTGTGTAGGTAGGTGTAGGTATTTTGGATTTTCTGAAACCGATAATACCAAATTAACACGAATTAATGAATAGGATTGAGATTACATTCAGGTTATTGTGTATTACGATTTGAGTGAGCACTGATTTTGTCATAAAAACTGTGTAAAGTAACGAAAACTATTAAAAATTCCAGCAGGGTAATGACGGAGCTTTTCGAACGTACCTACGATAGATCTGTCATTTTCACCATGTAAAATCGCTCGAAAACGTTGCGCAATTACACTACATATTTTCTAGTAAGTAAGCAGAAATGTACCTACACTTTATAACTGCGGGTAATTACGCAACGCGGGACGCTTTGTGTTGCGGGACGGAGGCGGTTTTGTCACAGAATAAGTAATAATACATTTTCTTTATTTATTTATTAAAATATAAAATTACAGTAAGCATACACCTTTTGTTCGCCAAACTGTATATACAGTTTGTTGGCGAGTATTGCGCTCTCTCACACATTCGAAACTCAGGTATACCTACTTATTTCCTAAACTTAGACACAGTATATAGACAGTAGGCAAACATCGAACAAAGGTACATCGCGCCATCGCGCGGTTTGTTTGTGTGCGTGCCGTGCACGTACGCGCCCGGCCCGCGTCACATGGAGACGAAGCGGCCTGAAATTGCGTGAATCAGTCCGGGCTGCGCCGTCGCCATGTTTGGAGCGTTGTCGCTCGAAACGATAAAAATGACATCTGTGTGAATGAGCTTACATTACCCTGCACTTGTTTTCCTAAACAATATATTTTTTAAATTATATATAAGGATGCGGATCTATTTTACGCTAAAGAATAATAACCAGGAGTTCCGTACATCAAGAAATAAACGGAAATACTGTGTAGCTAATTTGTAAGTGTTGTGTAAAATGTTTTGTCCATAAATATATTATTTTCAATTACATATTATTATTATTATTTTTATTTGTTTATACACTAGCAGCTCTTGGAGCTGATGCGTGTATATCACTGCACTTGTGTTTTATTTTGCACTTGATAAAGTTTTGAAATATGTATCCAGTCTATTTTTGAAAGAGTTCACCGACGGTGCACTAATAACAGTCTCTGGTAGAGAGTTCCACACATTCACCACACGATGCGACAGGAAGTGTTTCCTAGGATTGCTAGCACACGGAGGTTTGATAAGTTTTTTAGAGTGTCCTCTCAGTCTTACATTCCGGCTTAGTGTGTACAGCTGTTTGATGTTTGGAACATTGTAGTGTCCAGACAAGATTTTATATGTCTCTATAAGGTCGCCTCGCTTTCTTCTGTCCTCCAATGTTGTAAGACCTAATTAATTCCCGAAGCCGTTCTTCATATCAACTTTATCATACAACAATTATCACATAACATATATATCAACTTTATCATACAACGATATACCCGTATACAAGTTTATCGTATAAGTGTATAAAATAGATAACACAATACACAATTTGTACAAAGACGTTATAATGTTATACTGTTTTTCACGTAAGAAGAGTCCGGTGACAGCTGTCAACCCAGTACAAATTATGTCATTTTTGACGTATAATGACATAATTTGTACTGGGTTGACAGCTGTCACCGGACTCTTCTTACGTGAAAAAAAGTATAGTGCGTTCCTGGTTTATATGGAGTTCTTAGTAAAGTGCCGCGCCGCAGACAGTCAAAAGATGGCGCCACGTGTAACGTACAGCGAGGGTCCTGCCGCGCGCCGCACTATCAAAGGTTGGCGCATGTGGTAAGAGATACCTAACACTCCAATTTACGTAGCACGTATAGTTCCGTATAGCAAAAATTTAAATAATCGTATTCAAGTGTATAGAGTATCAATTCAATGAAGTAGGTACGTTAAGTAAAATAATTCGTTTATGTACTGACTGATATGGTACCTATCGACTATTACTAGCATGTTACTTAATTTCAACTACATATTGTTTAATAACACCTGACATTGAAAATTAGTATAAGTAATTGTTACCATATTTTTATCCAACAAATTTGTGCGACAACCCTGTGCACTCAGGGAAAGTAGGCAACGCGCGCTCTTAAAGTGCCGGAGATTGGTTACTGCTAATATTATACTGTAACTTAGACTAACTTATGCACTACTACACAATAACTTTTTATACAATAACTTATAGTTTTGATTACAACTTTTCTTGGTGGTTTTGTCTACTAATATGTTTTTTATTGTTCTAATCTGAATATTATAGATTTTATCTAGGTATGTCTTAAAGGTGCGTCCGTAGGCATTTAAGCCGATTATTGACTCGGCTAATGAGTGATATAAAGTAAACAATATTTTTTTATTTACTATATGTTTGACATAATTGCTCGTAGTTTATTACATACTATATCAATGTGCATGCTCCAGTTAAACTTAGTATCTATAGTTAGACCTAGATATTTATATTTATTTACGAATTCAATGCTACCACATTTACAGTCTTTTTGTCTATTGTGCAGGCAATCATATGTGTGACCTATTATGTTAACATTTTCTGGGGGTCCCCGTAGATAAGGTGATTTAATTAACATGCACTTTGTTTTTTCAATATTGAGAATAATGCCATTATCGTGGGACCACTTGATAATGTTTACAAAATCTGTTTGTATCATTTGTTCCACAATTTTAATGTCCTTATCCAATAGTTTTGTGGTAAAGCGAACGCGGTCCGGCGGACGTTGCACCAAAAAACCGCGCGATATAGCGGAGCGGAGGCGGTGCGTGTGTGACATATGAAGCAGTAATCCGAGTAATCGACGCTATCGACAGTCGACAGATTCGTAAAGCTCAAAAGTACAAACCGCCTCCGCCTCGCACCGCGTCACCACCGCTCTGTGCGTTTCGAACTTTAGATCTACCTACTCGTATCGTACGTTCGAAAAGTTACGTGATTACCCTGCTGATCTGCTAAATCTAATTTATTTATTTATTTATTCGGGAAACAAACAGGCATTTAACAATTCATTTAGTTAATCATAATAAACATGCATAAGCCAAACAATTTCCACTACTGGTTAAATAACAATTCTGTTGCTCAGACCAAAATAACAAAACTCTAAATGAAGTACATTAACACTAAATCATGCTAAGAATTTAAAACTAATTACATTGCAAATGTGATTCGAGATAATTATACATAATAATTAATGAATTAAGAACCTATAGCTCATTTAAACAGGCAAACACCTCTATTGTTAAATTTTCTTTTTAATATTTTTTTTGTTAGATTTTCTTTTTATTGCAGAAACAAATTGTTGAATTGGCAAATGGAATATATCAATATCTGAATATTTGTTATTGTACATTTTTCACGCTCTGGCTAAGAACCTATTTCTTGCATATATAGTGTGTCCTAAGTTGATTGAAAGTAAATTGGTGAAACTAATGTCGAAGTAAGACGCTGAAAGTATTTAAAAGAATAAAAAAAATACTACTCTATTTAGAATAAATGAGTGAGCATTTATGCTTGAAATCAAGCTGAAAGTAAATGGAGTTGAAAATTGTCTAGAGCAAAACAAAATTCTTTAACTTACCGCCCCGAGGAATGGAGAATCGCTTCAAAAGTTCCTCTCTATCGCATTGATTAAAGTATACTTTATGAAATAAACATGTATTTTCTTTTATAAGTAAATATACTATCTGCCCGCCCCGGCTACTTTCGGATGTTATTGAAGAAAATAAGATCAACCTTTTCTTTTACGACAGGTAAATTGTAAAATTGTACAATTGTAATTGGCCGAGCTTCCCAACAGAGTCAAAAAAAAAAAGAGTGGCAATGCACGAGAGGCCGAAGCCCGAGAGTCCTAACAGAGTGGGCTCCTTATGTAGGGCCGAAGGCCTGAAGCAGAGTGTCGAGGCTAAAGGCCGATCATTCATACAGAGCGGGCTCCTCGTGTAATGCTGAGAGCCTAAGGCCCGAAGCAGAGTGGCAAGGTAGCCAACAGAGCGGGCCCCTCATATAAGGCTGAGGGCCGAAGGCCCGAAGCAGAGTGGCAATGCACGCGAGGCTAAAGGTCGAGGGTCACAGGGTCACAATGCCTGGACAGAACAGAGACAAACAGAAAAGAATTCTTAAAACTGTTGAAATGTGTTCTGTTTCGATGCCAAGGTTCCAATCCCTCCATTGATTTATCCAATATCTTCAATGTACAGATTTTGGACCCTATACAGCTTTATTATATGTACGGATAAGCATAGATCTAAGGTGCTTCAATTTTCAATGTTGATGATTGGGCTGCCGAGCCCAAGTGATCTCTTATATCAAACAGTTATTATGGTCTGAAGGGTCAACAATTACGTAAAAAATAATACACGACAAAATTAAACGGTACATCGACAAAACAAAGTGTGCATTGAAACAGCTGTTTTTGTAATTAAGCATATTAAAAAATAAAAATAAAAACAAAGTATCGCAAATTTATTTTAATTCACACGCAATAATAGGCCTTATTGCTAAAAGGTTATGCTCAAAAATAGCGTCAACAATCAGAAGCAATTATGGTACTTCGGCTTTGACATATCGAAATGTCAGCTTGTTTACAATACGCCAAATTCTGCTGTTCTTTTTCTTCTGACATGCCGTTATACTCCCAATTGGCTGACACTTAAAGCCTAGAATGGCGTATGAGGACTTAAATCACCCCGTCTTATAGACCATATTTGCACCCCTGATTTCACTCCTTTGAGGGTGATTATCGGGACTAAAAGTATCTTATAACTGCAGGAGTCGTACTTTTCGTGCCGGTGACGTAAAATTGACGTCACATTGCATATAGGTGATTCCAATTGCTTTTATGGTAATTATCAATCATTAATCATCAATCATTTAATCATGCATTTATAAATTTCATAATGGTTTTTTTATTAAATACGGCATAGTGTGTCCGAAGATTAAAAAGGATTTATTTTCTATTTAGAATTTTATTTTATAAGCAGGTAAGGAACTCATAGTTTTTCAAGTTTTACAACAAGTTATAGGAATGTTGAATCTAAATATGAACGTAAACTCTCTATGACGACGAGGTTTCTTAAATTCTTGGTAATAACTGGTATTACACATGAACCAGTCATAAAAACTTGCAGTAATACTCAGTCTTATATTTTAAAACTTGTGATGTGACAGGCAAATTGCGTTGTTACAGGGGCATAATTGTAAAAAGTCTATGTATACATAGTTATTGAATAATGAGTTATGATTAAGTGATTACAATATCACCAATTAAAATCACTTATTATAAGTGAATCCAGATGATATAGTACCACTGCTTATAAGTGAATCCAGATGATATAGTGTTAGTATACAAAAAATCTTCTTGATCTTTTCAGCCGTTTTTGCGTGAATGAGTAACAAACATCCAAACATACAAACTTCCATACATCCAAATATCTAAACTTTCGCATTTATAATATTAGTGGGATAGAAGATATAGGTACTAACTTCCTCTTCTGAACTTAACTGCAGCTCGACTATAAAGAGTTAAAAGTTTACAATACTCACTTATGTTTGCGTTCGGAAATATTGGAGGCGAAGCCCATTACAACCAACAAGGGAGAAATTTGAAATTTAATAGGGCGCGTTATAGGTAATAACTTTTCAGTAACAGCACAAAATATTTAAATAATTGCTACACATTTAGGGATGCGCTATGATGATCCGAAATGTTATATTCGGCCTTTGGAAATATCTATGGTTGTTTGGTACGTAAAAGTTAATTATAAACATCGATATTAAAGATACAAGAAACGTCATCTTACTTCTGTTTGGAGCAGCCTAACGGGGGAAGTACCTCCGTCTCGTCTAACAGAAGACTGCAGCCATAATAACAGCACTTCTTGCAATATACTACCTATACTTACTTACTACTTACTTGTTACTTCTTGTTAGGTGGGTATATGGTTTTGTGTTTCTTGTGGCGAGTAAGATCGCCACAGCTTCCTAGGATGCTCTGGGTAGAGAGACTGGGTTGAAAGCTGCCAAAACAACGAATCCTCAAGTCAATAAAGGGTCGGCAACGAATTTGAGATTCTTCTGGAGTAGCAAGCGTCCATAAGCTCACGGTGTGTACTCACCATCAGGTTCACCGTAAGCTTTTTCGCCACCGTCGTTGTATAAAAAGAAGTTCCCCCGACGCAAAAAGAGGGGTGTTATAAGTTTAACGTGTCTGTCTGTGTATCTGTGTATCTGTCTGTGGTATCATAGCTCCTAAACGGATGAACCGATTTTCGTTTAGTTTTTTTTTTGTGTCATAGATAATTATATCCCGAGTGTTCTTATGCATGTCTCATGAAAATCTGTTCAGCCGTTTTTGAGATATTGAGCTTTGAAATGAAAATGTCGGGGGCTTTTCAAAGTTGTAGTTATTATCCTTAGATTCAAAGGCTCCTTGCAGAGACCACGGTTCGAATTCGCCTTTAATCGGCACATCGGCCCACTCCTAAAAAGTTATTAACTCCTTCTAAAAGTTCCCACAAAGCCAGGAATATTCATAGAGCCATTTGTTTAATAATCCCCTCTTATTAATTCAAATTAAGTTTGGTGAAAATTTATTTTCGTGCGATGAAATTATACAGTTCATGTTAATTGGCCTCGTATTTTATTTTTAAGGGCCTCGGGGTATTAGGAGATTAGTGGTAACAGAATTTACTTATGAGCAATTATTCGCTGTTGCCATTATTCGCATTCCCAGCAATATTGAAATTAGCAATATTGCTGACCGCATTACCCGTATTACCATGTGGGGAATTGCCACGCAACTGAATTACTGAGAGGTTTTTATGAGATCTAACAACACTAAAGATAGAAGTACACACCCAGAGTTAAACAAGAAACTTGTCAGATATAAAAATAAATAAATAAATATTAGGGGACAATCTTACACCAATCGACCTAGTCCCAAACTAAGCAAAGCTTGTACTATGGGTACTAGGCGGCGATATACATACCCATATAGATAAATACATACTTAAATACATAGAGAATATCCAAGACCCAAGAACAAAATCCGTGCTAAATGCACAAATAATGCCCTGGCCGGGATTCGAACCCGGGACCTCTAGCTTCGGAGGCAGTATCACTACCAACTAGGCTAAACAGGCCGTCAAAAATCCAGAGTACTATACAGGGGTGAATGAAAACCGACCTTAAGAGTTAACGTGGAGTCAAGCAAAAGTTAATGTCCAGTATCATCATCATCATCATCGTCATGTCAGCCGAAAGACATCCACTGCTGGACATAGGCCTCCCCCAAAGACTTCCACAATGACCGGTCCTGCGCCACCCGCATCCAGCGGAAACCCGCGACCTTCACCAGGTCATCAGTCCACCGTGTGGGGGGCCTGCCCACGCTACGCCTTCCGGTACGTGGTCGCCACTCGAGAACCTTTCCGCCCCAACGGCCATCGGTTCTACGTGCTATGTGCCCCGCCCACTGCCACTTAAGTTTAGCGATTCGGAGGGCTATATCGGTCACTGTATGTCCAGTATGACAATTTGAAATTAGAATGACACGCAGGTCAACATTGTTTAATTGTTAAGGATTGTTTATACTATACTAGGGTTGTTAATTGACGAAAATGAATTCTTGAATATCTTCGAAATGGTACGAATTGGGATACTAGTGTCTTAGAGAAGATTACTTTATTTCATCTCAGGACTGTGCCCTCGCAATTAACAGAATTCAATTAAAACAGCCTGTATATTTGTACGCCCATTAGTATAAGCTTGGGGCTGGTAGCCCATTGCCGGATGCTTCTAGTGCCATAAACGTACATGAGTCGACGGAACAAAGTGTATTCGAACTGACGTCCTTGGTCAGTCGTCACCATAGAAGGAACACTCACTTTCACATCCAATACGAGGAGGTATTATGCGTCCCGAAACTGAAATTAAAGCGGTGTTCAATATGACTTCATTTATTTATAATAATAATAATATAATAAATTAACAGCCACATAAAACGGAACAAACAAAACTTAATCAGCGAACGGCTAATTGAATACATAAAAGTATTTTATGTACTCGTGTGTGCGTCTGGCGAATTACGCTTGTTTTCTGACCGGCCCTAATAAATAAAGATGTTTGTTGCTTTACTATGCCGGCTACCATACAAACCGTAAAACCATATGCTAAGGTAAATGCCCCAATTATTGACAGCTTAATACCCAATAGACGACACCGCTAGGAACATACTGGGTGAGTAACCTTTAATAATAATGTTTATTGCAGAAAATGGGTACAAACAAGGTGGTATACATATATTATTTACAGTGCGCCAAATTTGGCTTGGGTAAGCATGCAACAAATAGGTAACTTTATTTTGTTCATAAATGAAAATTATGAAGCAAGATGAAGTGATCACTTATTCTAAACAATTAAACTATTTCCATAAAGCTTATCTATTTCTAGTTTTCGAGTTTAAAAACTCTTTTACGGAGTATACACACAGTTCACAAAGCCACCAAAAAAGTTTTTTTTTAAACATTTTAATGGGAAGTTCCTTTATGTCTCTGGGAAGTTTGTTGTATAGCTTGATACACATAAAGTAGGGGCTGCGAGTCGTGTGTTTAAGTCTAGTTTTAGGCACAAATAATAAATCCCTCTGTCTAGATATGCGGTTCTTGTACATTAATACGTCACAATTTTTTTTTAAATACTTTTGGTTAACATGCACAAAAACTGCTGTTTCATAGATATATAAGGATGGTGGTGACATTAGCTTATGGCGTTTAAAAATGGGTTTACATGAATCAAGAGGCCCTAATGCGAAAATGGCCCTTATACATCTTTTCTGCATTACGAAAGCTTTTGGCATATCTGTGGAGGTCCCCCATATAACGAGACCGTAGCGGAGGACGGACATTACATGGCCGTGGTATGCTGTGAGGGCAGCTTCCAGTGATACCGTTTCACGTAGTTGTCGCAATGGGTAAATAAATCTATTTATTTTAGTGCATACATTTTCCACTTGTGCTTTGAAATCACAGAATTCATCAATATATATGCCTAGGAATTTAGAATGCGTATCCTTTCCTACAGGATCGCCTTTGTACGTAATATCTAGGTTTTTGTGTTTGCCTCTGTGAGTAAGGAATTGTACAAGTATAGTTTTACTTATATTTATTGAAAGGTTATTCCTTTCTAGCCACTGAATCGTATTTCGTAAAGTATGGTTTATTTCTTGCTCGTAAGTTTTGTCATTTGTGCATGGGATTACAATTGATGTATCGTCCGCAAACAATACAGAGGAGTAAGTTGTTACTTTTGGAAGGTCGTTTATATAAAAGGAAAATAGTAAAGGTGACAGTACACTTCCTTGAGGAACCCCAAATCTATTTATTTTATACTCGGATTTGTAACTAGCTATAGCGGTCCCTTCTTCTCTTATAATTTCCGTACATTGAGACCTCTGATTTAAAAAGGAATGTAACCAGCTATGTACGTTTCCCCTCACACCGTATAGTTCTAGTTTATCTAGAAGCCTTTTGTGACAAACTAAATCAAAGGCTTTGGACATGTCTAGAAAGAGAACGCTTACTGACTGCCCTATATCTATATAGTGGAAAATATCTTTAAGCAGTGTAAATGCGGCAGTTGTTGTAGATTTATGCTTAATGAAACCATGTTGATTTTCATTTAAAAGAGAGTATTTATTGGCAAAATTTGTTAGTCTTTGAAATACTACTTTTTCAAAAACTTTCGAAATAACAGGGATTAGCGCTATTGGTCTGCATCATTCGTGTTTTTCCGGAGAATACGAGTTTTATCGAAGAAGAGATCTAGCTAGATCGATTGTTCGTTCGCCCCCGAAAATCTCCACGTAGACAACACACACATTAAACATACACACATACTTACTTTACACATAGCAGATTCTATAGAGCTGTTTCCGAGGTCCCCGAAATAAATAGTAATATAAATGAATATATACCGATGCGATGTGGACCGAATTTTGTAATTAATATATATATATATATAGAATAATTACAAAAATCGGGTATTTATTTTATTAGTATTTACTTCATATTTCAATCTTACAATAATATTCACAGATGGATAGTGTCAAGTATTGGGTTAGTGTTGAGCGCTGGGACGCTTAGCCTAGTCTGCTAAAGATCACAATATCACGCCACGTGCGACGATTAACTAAAATATGAGTAGACTTGTCTGGATCCTACCGATTGCGCCATATTAAATGAAAATTGAGACGAAAGAGTCAACATTTGAAGACCGGTTAAGTCTAATTGAAGGGATGTTTACAAAAACAACATAACTGACTACACTGGTCGACTCCTGAGCCCATTATAAATGTTCCTCCAGAAGTGTCAACCGGTCTAAGCAGATATGTTGTTTTTGTAAACATCCCTTCAATTGGTAGTGACAGTCTTAGGTTAAAATATGAGAATATTTGTTGCTGATGATGTTATCTATTTAAATAAGCATTCATATTTGTTACATATATCATCGTCTAATACCCATAACGATAACCCAAGACTTATTGAGTGTGGCTATTGCGATTTATTTGAGATCGTCCCCCCATGTCTAAAGAATATTGGTAACGTGATTCTTGTCTTGTTGATTCTTCTGCAGTCGCAGGCGTCCATGGGTACCGGTGTCTGTTTACAATGAGACAGGCCGTAAGCTAGGTTCCACCGTGGTTGTAAAAAAAACACTCATCACTCATGAGGCTAAGCTTTACATTTATATTTATTCCTCTTATCGCACATTGAAAAAAAATATATTTATACGATAATGCAGCGACTGCACCCATCTCAATGCGACATTTTAGTCGGTCGCATTCGTCCGTGATGGCTATGTTCACCTAAAGTGAACATGGTGGCTGTAAGGCCTATTTACGTTTGCCTGAACTTGCATGCAAATTTCATTACGTTGCCGGGCTACAGGCTACCGAAGTTAAACGAGTAAAGGTACGATTAAACCCCGCAATTTAATCAAAATTGCATGCAAGTTATTGCAAATGTAAATCAGCCTTTAACTGCATTAAGTCGCCGCATAACGACGACATTTGATTTGGCTGTATTCTTTCGTGGCAGCTATGATCGCTAGGTGAACTAGCATAAATTAGTATGAAATTAACACGGCGACCGCAATGGTATTTTATCCCATAACTGATTAATCAGCAACTCTTTGCGAACGTCAAAAATATTGGCTTTTATAACATTTTGTAAAGAAAACACAATAATATTACGAATTGACGATCTGCAATGATCAAGCCGCCTTTTAGTGTATATAAATATTAAAAGTGTATAAAATACATATTATAACATTAATATGCTTTGACGCGCCCTCTTTCACTTTTCGAAATAACGCCATAGTTTTAATAAAAATCAAGAATGCACGAAAATAAAAATCACCTCACCCCTCGGTTTCGCCTTTAATAAGAAATAATTTTAATTGTATGGCCACCAGCGCTCCCTACTAACATCACAGAATAAGTAATAATAGTATGACAACATGTTAATCCTCGCATTCCTGTAAGTGAGTCAACAATGAACCGTTGGCGGGTATGAACTTTACGTCGCGCGAAGATTTACTACATTTTTTAACGAAAACATTGCGTTTTTTATCGAACGTAAAATTAAAGTTTAATATAAGGGCCTGGCTAACACGCTGCATTATACAACAACTGTCTCGCCTACTTTAGAACTAGACCCATGTTCGTGATATTTATGCGTAATTAGAGAGTAGAGGTACACTGCACCCAGAAAATGCCTATTCACTCGTGCTTTAAAAAGGTCTAGATCATCTGATCAACAGTTATAGGTTGAGAATGTCAAGCAATTTTATAAGATACGAGCGGCCAACGGTGAATACCCATGATCTAAGGCAGGGGTCGGCAAACAGGGGCTCTTCGACGTCTCATCAAAAATATAGTGAAAACCTGAAACGAGTATTTTCGGCTCTCTGAGTTTCACAAAAGGTGTTTTTACTGAATTTGGCTCTTTGGTTAAAAATTTCGCTGACCCCTGGTCTAAGGAAACAAGGTCTGCTTCTCCGGATTGTGACACAAGCTTCCGTCACTGTCGAGTTGCCACTTAATAGTAACAAAACAAATGGGAGTAGTGTTTTAGCCGTCATCATGCAAAATATATTATTTACTTAGGCTTAGCAAATAAAATAGGTCCTGTTAAACATGGATGAACGTAATAATTTAATAAAACTCCCACAGGTAATTGGAAACGAATAATTATCAGCAAAGGCCGCCAGGGGCGCTGTTCCCGCTGCCATACAAATTGAGAAGCAGCGGGCCTACTCCGAATTTCGAAAATCGAACTTCGTATCGTGCCGTCCCTTTCTGACATATAGTGTGAAAGGGACGGCACGACATGAAGTTCGAGTTTCGAAGTTCGGAGTAGGCCCTCAGCATCCATGTTAGCTAGATTTGCGGATTGCTGTAGTATTAGGGTTGAAACATGTCCATGCACTTTTGAACCGCACTGTACAGTGTACAATTATCATTGATATAAATTGTGCAGTGAGAATGAGTTTAGGAAACAAGTGCCTGCTTAGTGTCCATGACTTTTAAACTTTAAGTTATCATGAACACTGTATCCCATCAAAAACATACATGTGAAAATGGGAGCCAAGTTCAATCTGCGAGGCGTGGTTGTCGTCTTCACCGACAAAAGAATTGAGATTTACATGGGTGCCTTAATTGCAGGTTAATGCATTTTGAGCTTTTACTTGGCAGTTTTCTTAAATATCCAACAGTTTTCATGGTATTATAACATTCTGCATAGAAAACTGCCAAGTTAAGGCTCAAAATGCATTAAACCGCAATAAATAAATTTTACTGTAAACAATCTAGTGCCAGACTTGGCACCTTTTCAGATAATCTACGGAACTTGAACATTTAGATCTCAATTCTTTTGTCGGTGAAGACGACAACCACGCCTCGCATATTGAACTTGGCTGCCATTTTCACATTTATGTTTTTGATGGGATATCATTACTTTTTGTCAAACTTCACCAAATGGTGCTTTTAAAGAGCGAATACACGAGTTACTATCCTAGGGTGAACTTGGCTGGACACGCTGCCGCGTCTCTAGATCTGTCTGTTCTCCAAAAAAATTTTAAAAAAAAGAACAAAATTGTGAAGCAGATTTTTGCTTGGAATTTTTATTACTGAACTAGTCAATAAAATTGGGGAAAGACAAGTAAATCCTTCAGCCTATCACGTCCCCAAACATCAAATCGCTACGTGCTCTCACGCCAGCGAACACATTCACAATACTGGCATCGGCTTCTTTAACAACAATCCACCTTATTTCGCGCCTCAGACTTCTAGTGATTGTTCAGAACCGGGGGTCAACATTTATTAGACCTTTCACATCTGACGACCAGGCGCCAAGATATCTGATTGGGCATCATAGTTACGAATAATAGGTTCATTTATAATAGGACGTTTTGGGACGAGTCGAGACAACTTTGGGAATGGCATTGCAAGCGAGAGTAATCTCACAACTTCACATGACAAAATACTGGCATGGCAGAAAATAAGATATTTCGATAGGAAATGCACATTTGTTATGACGTTTAGTGTAAGAATAGAACTGGACAGGGAGTTTATCTGGCTTAACGTATGAATTGAAATTAAATTTAGATTTTTAACTCGCGCATCATGCCTAAACAGCCCGGCGACGATTGCGCGAATTGCGGCGCCACAATTAAGCGTTTTATCTGTACAGTTAGAAGAAATGTAAACACGTACCTTTTCAACCCTTATTGTCATTGTGACAAGAGCGAAAAGGGGACATGTTTCAAATTCCTTGACTGTACATTGCACGCTCGAGACCCACAAGGCACTGCAGTTAGTTTAGATCACAAGCAATGTATTCTAAAAACAGCTACCGCTGCCGCCGTCACTCAAACTAGTGGCTGGAACGTAAGTATACAGCCTGTACCGCTAGTATATATATTTTTTTCGAAACATAAACACAAACAAACACGTTTGTGTTTAGTCTCAATTTGTATGGCAACGCAAACAGCGCCTCTAGTGGCCTTTGGTCGTAACTATTTGTTGCCACCGAAAAAAATATACTAGAGGTATTGAGTTGACTCGGTACGGGCGGCGGAGTGTGAATATAAAACAAATGAAAAATTCAGCAGGTGGCGAAGTGTGCGTTGGTTTCATTTGTTCTCTAATCAAAAATTAAGCAAGCTGCAAAGCGTGATAGAAATCAAAAAAATAAATTTTAATACAAATTATACGTTCATTTGTTATATACAGGGTACCATTTTATTGACTGTTCAAATTTTCACAGTGGATTCCTTAGCGAAAAATACAAAGTGTTCGTGGATACCGTGGTGACGCATTTTGCGGTACGTGTTGATACCGCTCGCCCCGCCCCCACGTTAAGACGCCGAGACAAACTTACGCGTCGAAACAACGATTTTTTTATGAAATCTAGTACAAAAACATACGTTGAAAATTTTCCTGCATGCACGGGGTACTACCGGTTCGTAAACATGGTTGTGTCTCGTTCGCGATTGCGCGTTTTTACGAGAGATACAACACGCAAGTGCACGACCGCTCACGCGGAAATGCGCGTGCGACTAATTTGCAATTTTGGTCGAAATAAAATAGGTGAGCGCTTCCTCCCCTCGCACCGCTAACACAGAGCGTCATTAAGCTCCCGATTATCCACACGTTACTAAATATTTAATCGGACATCACATTTTATTGTGAAAATTTTACCTATTTTTTTTCCGAAATGGCATCTTTTATTGATACCTAATGCCTAGGAAAAATTTGAACAGTCAATAAAATTTCACCCTGTATACACGCTCCGTCGCCCGCCTTGTGTCAATAGTGCACTCAGGCCATACCCTAAGGCCACGTTTATGTACAGCCCTCTAATTCGATTCAAAAACAAAAAACCGGCCAAGAGCGTGTCGGGCCACGCTCAGTGTAGGGTTCCGTAGTTTTCCGTCCGTCACATTAAGTTGACATATTAAGTACAGAAACACAAAACCTTACCTAATGTATGGGCGCACCTGCTCAGACCCCATTAAATCAGGAAAAATCTTAACACCGCCATGTAGAAATGAGCGTTCCACGTACAGCGACATCTATCGGCAAATTAAGTAAACTATTGCGCGCGAGCTTAAAGTATGGAAGATGATTTTTATGGAATAATTCTTTATTGCGTGAACCGATTTTCACCGGTTTTACTTTATTTGAAAGCACGTCATTTCATTGTGATTTTGTAGAAATGACAGGTACAATAAACACCTGTTTATACGGTTAAATTACAAACTTAGTTCAGAAATTATTTTTGTAATTTTTTCAAAAACTATTCAACCTATCAAGTTCAAAATAATTTTCCTACAAAGTTTTTATAAAGTTCTACTTTTGAGATTTTTTTCATATTTTTAAAACTTATGGTTCAAAAGTTAGAGGGGGGGGGACACATTTTTTTTTACTTCTGGAGCGATTATTTCCGAAAATATTAACATTATCAAAAAATGATTTTAGTAAACCCCTATTTATTTTTAAATACCTATCTAACAATATATCACACGTTAGGGTTAAAATGAAAAAAAAAATCACTCCCCACTTTACGTATAGGGGAGGTACCCTAATAAAATATTTTTTTCCACTTTTTATTTTACCACTTTGTCGGCGTAATTGATATACATATTAGTACCAAATTTCAGCTTTCTAGTGCTAACGGCCACTGAGATTATCCGCGGACGGATGGACGGACAGACGGACGGACAGACATGGCGAAACTATAAGGGTTCCTAGTTGACTACGGAACCCTAAAAATCGAAATCAAACATTTATTCTGTTACTAGGTGACAAGTGCACTTTAACAAGTCAAAACATGAATTATACACGACTCTTCCTCACCTTTCACCTTATACCTCACCTGTTTTTATATTGAACTATCAAATGTCATTTGTCAAATTTTGACAGTTTCCATGTACTGAGTAGGTTACAGTGCAACGGGTGAGGTGTGAGGTGAGAGGTGAGGACGAGTCAGTCTTTGAATAACACCCCAGGCGAGAGCATTTCCATAGACGCTTAGCAGGCCGTGTGTCACAACGCTCCACGCGCCTATGTATTAACACGGCCAGAATGAATACACGCAAATGTAAATTTTATTTAATAATGTATCCTCAAATGAAACCGACTCCAATTAACTACAGAAAATACCGAAATCATCATGTTACGCGTGTCTATCAAATTTGAGGATTTCCCTCGATTCCTCCTGGATCCCATCATCAGACCTTCACCAAATTATATGGGACCAACTTGGGGATACCTGCTTTGAAACAAAAAAATAATTATCAAAATCGGCCAACGTGGTCAAGAGTTATCGGGGAACCAACATACATAAAAGAAAGAAAAACAAACATGCAGACGAACTGAGAACCTCCTTCCTTCTATTGAAATCGGTTAAAAATACGATACGTTCAATTAAGGCGCAGGGTAGGGCAAGCCATTCTCCAAAAAAGGTTGTGAAAGTTTTTTGCGTTAGTTTTAGCACTACAGCATTAATTTTATTTTTTGTTGGTACATATTGGATATACGCAGAACTTGATGTTGAAATTTTGCATTATTTCAAAAAAAATAAAAATTAGAAAATACAAAAATAATTAAAATTAAAAAAGAAAAACATCAAGACATAGCTAACAAAAAAATAAGCATATGGACCAAAAATAGTAGCTGGAGTGCAAACACAAACGAAGAAAAACTTGCACAAAGTTTGTATGGAAAGAGCTTGCCCACCCCTTTGCCTTAAACGGACACTGTTGTCGAAACGTATCACGTGACTTTCATTTTGCACATTGTTTGCGAACTTTGAACCCCGGCTCGTATGTACAGTCAAAGAATTTGATTTTCAGCTCAGCGGCACGAATATGGCAGTTTTGCTGCTTGAAACCAGTGAGCAAAATATAATGTTGCTGCGAACGTGTAAAAAACTTTTTAATATTGTAGGTTAGTCCGCAGGTCATCTTTTCATGCTGTGCAGGGTGTAATACAAACTTGGAACATTTAAACTTCATTCTCTCTGTCACTATTCCTTTGCGTTGTTTTGTTCTCGCCACTGAGGTGAAAAGTTGTATGTATCACACGAGAGCAAAGATATTTGTATCTCGAGTCTCAGTTCCTCGCTACACTCAAGATTTTAATTTTATATTATAGATTCTCTCGCTTACTCGGGACTCAACATCAACACTCGCAGCAAAAATCTACTTTGTTCTCTTGTTGAACAAATAACTTGTCATAATGAAATCAATATGAAAGCTGCGAGAGAACTCATTATTCTTGTCACTGTGACAAAGTACGAAGTGGCCCAGAAATCGAATTCCTTGACTGTACCCATGGGGTATCCAAAAGACTTATTATTTGCGAAGGATCATTTACTGAAGCTGAAGAAAATTGTGAGGTCTCTCTCTCTCACACAGGTCTCATCCCAACAAAGTCTAGTATAGCCATCTGAACCCAGAGAGAGGTTCAGATGGCAGTCGCTTCGTGAAACTAGTGCCTACGCCACTAGGGTTAGTTAGTTATTTGTTAGAATACAACTGGAAAACGCTAGGAGTATTCATAAGGTAGGGCACAACGGAAAGCCATCTAACTCATATTTGGTGCTCCAATAGAAGAAAGCTTTATATTCACGCAATCAGAGCTACAAAGGCATCGTTCGGCTCGGATCGGCTTGGCCGACGTCGGTCGACGCGTCGACGTCATTTACGCTCTTATTGCATCGACATAAAGCTGACCCTAAGTCAATAAAAGGTTGGAAACAAGCTTCCATAGGGTACGGTATCTACTTACTATTAGGCAGGCTGTAAGCTTCTTTGCCACCATCGTTATATAATAAAAATAAAAAGGATGATGCCGTTCGGCCAAATAGACCCTTACTTGGCCCAGTCTCAAACCGTGGAAGCTAGCTCAAATATACTGTCACGGATTTCGCATTTGTATAGAATCCATTAGGAATCTTGCGAAGTACGAGTGAATATAACTTAAGTCACGTACTTTCAGATGTACCGGGAAAGGTGAAATGAAAGAATTAAGTATGTTTATAATCTCCGAGGAGTTGGATAGATATTTACAAACTTCCCAACAGAATTCAGAACAGAAGTAGTTGAGTTCGGTTTCTCCGACCATAAATGCACAATACTAGAACTACTTAACCCAAAAATTCAAATAAATAACCCAAAAGCGGACATTCGACATCAAATAAAACGCATATATAGTTCTAAAAACATTAACGCGTTTAAACTGGCATTGAAAAACACTGTCTGGCAAAAATATATTATATTGAGTAATTCTGTAAATGAAAACTACAACTCGATTAACAATAAATTACACGAAATTCTAGAATCATGCATTCCGAAAAAACGTTTAAAAATTAATTTAAAAAAATCATCTTATTGGCTCACTCCTGCTATAAAAATATCTTGTAAAAATAAACGTCTGTTACGAATTCATTCAATTGCATCTAGGAATAAAATACTAAAACAACATTATAAAGAATACGAGAAAACTCTAAAGAATGTTATTACGAAAGCAAAAAAACTGCAGTATATAAGAAACATGAAAAAGTCCACATGCATGTGGCAAATAATAAAACAACGTACGAGCAAAACATCTTATAATATAACCAAAAACATGAAATTACGTATCCATAACAAACTATCAACGGACCCTAAACTAGTTACGAATTCATTCAATGAGCTATATATCAGCGCCGGGCGGCCGCCGAGAACTCACTATTTTTACGCCCGGTTGACACGCATGAAGTGAAAAATATTATTAAAAAATTAAAAAGTAAACCTAGTTACGGAATCGATCAATTACCGTCCTCACTTATAAAATCCTGTGCCGATGAGTTAACACCGCCACTAACTTATATTATAAACCAATCTTTTACAGAAGGAAAATTTCCTGATTTGTTAAAAATTGTTAAAATTAAACCGATTCATAACAAAAACGATAAATCAGACCTCAAAAATTACCGACCCATTGCATTGCTACCCGTCATTTCGAAAAAGCGATGTGTAACAGATTATATTATTTTTGCGAAAAGTACGACGTCTTTGATAACGCGCAAAACGGGTTTCGTAAAAATCGCTCCACAACATTAGCCGCTTATAAATACATTAATGAAATCCTTAACATCTTAGATAAAAAAGAATATGCGATAGGAGTCCTACTCGACATGACGAAAGCATATGAAAAAGTAAAATATAGTATACTACTGGAAAAACTTCACGACGTGGGAATTGGCGGTACAGCTCATAAATGGTTCCAATCTTATCTGGAAAATAGACATCAATATGTAGAGATCGAACACGTTAATGAATTATCAGGAGAAATTTGCACTGTCAAGTCGGAAGTTCGACCTGTGACGGATTCGATTCCACAGGGTAGCGTACTAGGTTGCGTTCTATTTATTATATATATAAATGACCTTCCGAAAATATTTAAAGAGCCTTGTATCATGTTTGCTGATGATTGTTCCTTATTGTTCTCATGTAAGAATAATGAAAGTCTTCATGAAAAACTTAGCGACATAATGTCTAATGTAGTAAGTTGGATGCACGACCATAACTTAGAAATAAAATTTTCAAAAACTAAGCTTATACAATTTAGACCTCGCCAAAAAAGGGAATTAGATGTAGCTATTTGTTCTTTTAATAATATTAAACTAGAATATGTAGAACAATTTTCATTTCTTGGAATAACCATAGATTCAAATATTAACTGGAAGTGTCATATACAGAACATAAAAACAAAAATAAGTCAATTCATATACGCCTTAAGGGAACTAAAAAAGTCAACTGATATTCAGACGGCCATAGTAGCATATTACGCATTTGCACATGCATGGCTTAGCTACGGAGTAACTTTGTGGGGGAATAGCACAAACGTACAAGAAATATTTGTATTGCAAAAAAAAAGTGTGAGAATAATGGCAAACATCAAGCAAACTGATACTTGCAAACCTCATTTCCAAAATCTGAGAATTTTAACCCTCCCGTCCTTATACATATTTGAGTCATGTAAATTCGTAAGAAAATACCAAGAATTTTACTTCACGCTCGGAGATTTGCCTCGACTTTACGAATTACGTTATAAGAATAATTTACTACAAATATCTTCGAATTTAAAATTATGTAGCAATGGACCTTATTCAATGTACGGCTTTATAATAATTTGCCACGAGAGATTAAAAATGAGAAGAACTTTAAAAAATTCATTAAAACCCTTAATATATATTTGATAGAGAAAGCATATTATTCTGTTCGTGAATAATAATTAATAAGTAATTAGCTCTACCTTAGGGTTTTTTTTGTTTTTCTCACCTAATTTGTCTCTTGCACCTACCTTCGCTATTTTCTATTTGGCTCCACGGTTGACTGGTACAGAATGCCTTGAGGCATTAAGTCCGCCATTTGTACCGATTTATTTGTGCAATAAAGTTTAAATAAATATCTAAATCTTTAATAAACAAATAATAATCAGACAGCTACTACCGCGGGTCTATTCCTAGTCAAATTACTTACTCACCCAATGTATTTATTTTAATTTACTGTAGTTTATGGAATTATTTTACAATTGTTTTTTTTTAATTATTTTTCAAGTTTATATATCAAATTATTTTACACGTTTATTTTTACCAAATTATATTACAAAATGAATTGATCATAATGACCTACTTAATCGAATTGTTTTTACCAATTTTATTTTTATATCCATATTAATTAAATAACTTTTCTAGATGAATTATACACAATTTTTTAATTTATATTGGGAAATGTTTTTTTTTTATCTAAGCGTATATTTTATGAATTGTATTTAAATTAAATTATAATTACTTGCTGCGCCCTAACAGGGTCCCTGTACTGCTTGTACCTAGCATTAAGTTGCATGTCTTTATTGTATGTACATGGTTGCAAATAAATTGAATTGAATTGATTTGAATTGACACTTTCCTAACATTTTTGACCTCCAAGTATGTTTTCTTTTGAACGCCGTGATGAAAAGAATAATTATTGATACTGGATCTACCAACAAGTGCTAAGGCTTACGGCCCAGTGCTCAACACTTGCCAATACTCATCATCATCATATCAGCCGAAAGACGTCCACTGCTGGACAAAGGCGGGAGGCCTTTGTCCAGCAGTGGTCGGTCCCAAAGAATTCCACAATGACCGATCCTGCGCCACCTGCATCAAGCGGACACCCGCGACTCTTACCAGGTCACCAGTCCACCGTGTGGGGGGCCTGCCCACGCTACGCCTTCCGGTGCGTGGTCGCCACTCGAGAACCTTTCCGACCCAACAGCCATCGGTTCTACGTGCTATGTGCCCCGCCACTTAAGTTAAGCGATTCAGAGGGTTTTTTCGCTTGCCAATACTATGGAGACACTTCCAAACGTATGTCACGTTAATAGAGGTCAACAGTAGGTTGAGGTTGGATAGGGTTTCATCAGTTAGGATTTACCTTATTCATAACGTGTCATCATGGAAATCTATATTTTTCAAGGGTCTTGGTCAAAGACCAATCGTTCCCAATAAATAAATAGGATATGGCACTGAAGTCGATAGCATAAACAATTCATTAGAATAATTTTACTGGTGTAAGATTCATAATGGATTTTCATTCATTATACCTATTACAACTGATGGACGTAGAAATGATGTTCGTGTCGTGATTAACTCGTATATATGGCTCCCGCCGTATTATATACAAATCGTGCAAAGATCTTCTCCCGTCATGGGTGCCACCAAAAATGTACGTTGAAATAATGTATCCCTCTCATGGGACACCAATAATGTGCGCTGAAATGATGTGTCCCTTTCCTGGGACACCATAAGTGAAGTAGGATGATGATGGTAAATTTGAAGTGTGGGCCGGTTTACCTCGCCGCGCCCTATTACCCACTCCGCTAGATAGCTCTGCGCCCGCAGCAGCTTGAAAACAGGCTCCCTCCCTGAAAGCCTGGGCCACCAAACCGTTTTTTAACGTGTCGGTTACACTTTTTTAAGGTTTTGATAAATATGAACTTCACTGAATTTTGATAACTTTGCTGACTGTTAAATGTTACAGTATTTCACCATATAATAATTTTAGTACAAACTGAACCTTGATTAATATTAGACTGAGTTGACTTGAAAAATAGCTCGTTCCACCCTGACTTCGAAGGAAGCAGTCCACGCCATCTTGATTTCTTAACTTTTTTTACTCTATCAATTATGAGCCGAATGCCAGTTGTAATTCCCGGTGCGCCCCGCACGGAGCGTATAGCGCCGTCTCTTTCTCGCGCTACTGAGTGTGCGAAAGAGATATCATTTATGAATATGAATAGAGGAATATGTTTGTTTTTAGTGAACAACGGATATATTTTTTTAATTTTTAAAACAGGCACGCGTCAATTCCTACTGGCTCTTTAATAACAAAACGCGTTAGGATAACCCTTATTGTGTAACTGTTGCATAAAATACTATTATTCAATTTGTTTTACATAGAAGTCACAGATGTGATACAAGCTTATACAGTCGCGTCGCAGTTCATCGATAACTTAGAAAGTTACTTAACTAGAATTTGCATACTCGTATACTTGCTGTTATCCGAGTAACTCTGATAGCTACGAGTATACTATAGTTATGAAGCGGGCAAGAATCGATTCAAAAGTTTTGATGGTTAGGATATGTGTTAGTTTCGACGGGCAAAGTAACATTGTTACTAAAAGTTGCTAAGGATTATTTACATAAGTTTTCATCGTATAGTCAGCAATGTAGTTACCCGCACATTCCTGCATAGTGTCTTGCACAGTTGCCATTAAACGCCAACAACACGACACTATTGCCAAGGCGCTTCAGTAAATGTTCAGTATCTTTGAGCAACCTGAAGAGTACACATACAGATATATTTAGTGGATACAGGATTCATGAGTAAGTAGTTTATTCCATACAATTTTTCAATCTTGTCGGATTTGGTACCTATTAATATAATTAATAACGTATAAATGTCACAAAATAAAAAAGGAAACGATAAAATGTCGGTTAGCCAATACTAAGATAAGAATAATAAATCACTCCGAATAGATAATATGATAACATTTTTCATTAAGAAGTCCCTTAGTCGAAGTTTTGAAGATGTTAACATTATCATACCTATCTTTCCTGTTCACGGGAAAATGGTGTCCCGGACCTTTGGTAGGCGTGCGCGGAGCCGAAGTCCCCGCACAACCAAAAAGTTGAAGCCCTTTTGACAATTTAATAAAATGCATAGGGTACACCGAGCGGATATATATATACACTACCGTCAGAAAGTTTAAGACCAAACACAAAATATGCAAATGATCAACATTGATTGATTATTCATTCAACCTTGATTCATCTGTCCGTAGTACTCTCGACAAAGTCCAATCCTTGAGTTCCCTATGAAGATACGACTTGTTCTGATCCAATGTGTTGTGTAGTGGTTTTAAATATGGACTAGTAGGTGTCGGTACGGAATCCCTCTTTGTGCGTGATCCGACACGCACTAAGCCGGTTTTTTTATACTCAACTCATTTAAGTAGTAAAAGTTACAGTATTAAATATTTTTCTATTTATGCATATTAAAGAAAAATAGAGAGAACACTTAAACTAAGATGCGCCACAAGAAACCTGTTAGAGGTTTATGCGTGGTGCAAATGGATCAGACCGCTCACATCGATTATTGTTACTTTATAGCATAGCTACACAGATGACAACATTTAACACCCGTTATCATATACATCTCCGTTCGCTCCTGCGCCTGTGCAACGTGACCCGCTTTTCGTTGATTGCGAGTGTATATAAAATTTCTTGAATACGTCTTTACACAACTTTTTATTTTTGAAAATGTTTGTATGTAGGTCTTCTGGTAATTTGTTTAATATGTTAGGTTAATACGGTTGTAACTTTTTTCTTCTTATAATAAGCAACAATTTGACAGTAAATATTTCAAGACTTTGAACTTTGTTTTAAATGTAATAAAAATTCAATGTCAATGCCAATTATTATATTGCTTACCATATGCGAGTATATAGTTATATACGTCTATTCCCTATTGCCGAACACAAGCATCGTCGCATAATGTAAAGGTAAAATTCGCCTTGGGGCTATTCAACCGTGGTTCAACCGGTAATTGAGCTGTCAACGTGCAGCCTTGGCATAATATAACTGGTTGCCCACAAATAGACCGGAATGTAGTATATATTTGACGCCTGTTACGGTATTCTGTGGCTAGGGGGTACAAAGTCTAGGTCAAACACTAACGACAACCCAAACCTTCAGTACAGGGCGTTCTGTGGCCGGTTTTCTGCCTATAGCAATTATTTTATTCGCACATCTTAGCACAACTAGCACACTGTGTTGTGCAATGATTAATTAAATGTGATGCCGAAAGCAACCTCAAACAAACGCCAGAACCTTCATTTTTTACCGACTTCAATAGAAGGAAGGAGGTACTCAGTTCGTCTGCATGTTTGCTTGTTCTTTTTTTATGTATGTATGTTCCCCGATAACAGATGATCACGTTGGCCGATTTGGATAATTCTTTTTTTGTTTCTAAGCAGGTACCCCGACATTGGTCCCATATAAATTTGGTGAAGGTCTGATGATGGAATCGAGGGAACTCCTCGAATTTGATAGAAAATATGCAGATATCGGTAATTTCTGTAGGTAACCAAGCATTGGCCCACGGAAACCACCAATTCGGGCATAGCAAGTAC
The DNA here is from genome assembly GCA_905163555.1 of Notocelia uddmanniana. Classification (NCBI taxonomy): domain Eukaryota; kingdom Metazoa; phylum Arthropoda; class Insecta; order Lepidoptera; family Tortricidae; genus Notocelia; species Notocelia uddmanniana. The sequence goes on from LR991057.1 coordinate 7,601,858, forward strand.
AAAATTGAAGTCGGTTTTTTTTCGTATAAATTATATAATCTATGGATTAACATCCATAGGATTTATCAATGTTCAACGTTCCATATCAGTGGCCGCCGCCGTAGCCGGGCAGTCCGGCCAGGTCGAAACCATTCTAAGCGCGACGTTTTTTTCAGTAATCAGTAATGAATTTTCAAAAATGTAGTGTAGTAGTACATTTTACTTAAAGAAGCATGCGAATTTTACTTATACACTAGCTACCATATACTTATTATCAGTTCAGCTACCGATTTCGGTAAATTCCGTCCACTTTTAATGCAAGAAGAATAAAAGGGAAGGGTAGGGCGTAAATGAAGGGATTGTTAAAATTAGGCCACTTGATCATTTCGATCGAGAAACCTAGACAAGATTTCCAGGTGATGGTCCCAGCTCCAAAGATGCAATGACTTTTATCTTGTTTTGCATGTGCTATTTGATAATTTATTACAAACTGACATATTATTTTTAATATTTTGTACCTTTTCTTTTTATACATTTTGAAACAGTGACAATTTTTATTTTTATTATTTTGTATTAGGACATTTTATATTTATGTTTTACAAATTGCTATGCTCAACAGAGCTCATGTTTGAACTGTACCTAACTTTAAGATTTTAGTGTATTACTTAACATGAAACGCAATAAATCATTGAATTGAATTGAATTGAAAAGTTCCTAGGCGACGGTCCGTCCCGACTGACCTTCTACCAAGCTAGAAGGTCGGTTATAACGTTGAAATTATTTAAATTTCCAAATTTAAAAAACCTGCCCTTAGAATTTGAACTTTCTTGCTGGGATTGTAAAAATAAATTTTGTACAGACTAATTTGATACAATTCGGTCTACAAGTTTCAGCTCGAATTGTACTCTTACTAAAATTTCATATTAAAACATGATGATATAACCTATCATGCTAGACCCGGTGTCCATCGACGGAGACCCCTGGCCAAGTCTGGATGACACTGGATGGAGTGTATGACTCAACTACTCGCTGCTACCCACATGATGTCCGGCCCTGGTGCCATCCATGCCAGCCCCACTGTCGTCCTGAATGCAAATTTACCATACGAAAATGTTACCTTTTCTGTGTTTTATAGAGTGATAATCGGAAACTTGATGTATCCCTTTTAAAATTACAAGGTAAAATTACCTAATGGTGCTCCCACACTGGCTGTTATAAATGTTATATAACATGCAGTAACAAGGATAAGGCTATATAATACTATGATGTTGAAGAAAGTTGCTGTGTATGTGTAAATATATATCACATTTATGGGAGCACCATCAATATATCACTCACATAACTTACCCTGTTTTCTGTGGAGTGTTTAACATGTCTCTTTTGGTTCCCTTTACCCACACTGGAACCTTAAAATAGCCCCTACTCATACAAAATTACACTCCCGCTCGTAATTATTTGGGAACACATTATTTTTTCCATGCAGTCATAAGTATATGAGCGGTAGTGTACGTCTTGGTATCTTATGGTGCACCCACACTGGCTGTTAAAAATGTTATAACATCAACTATCTTTCTTCAATATCATAGAGTTATATAACCTTATCCTTGTTACACTGTGTCATATAACATGTGTGGGATAATCATTAACGCTAGTACGAGTATCTACTAGCGTGAAGATACTCAGAGGTAATATTTTTCGAGTGAACCCGCTGTCACCACGTATATCTACGTCTGCGGTTATCATCTAACTTGGGGCCCTTTGATCACCGACACGTCATACCCACGATGACGATGACTCGAACTTCGCTAATAGGGTGACGGAAATCTTATTAGTAAAGTGTTTGTAGGGCGCCCGCCATTACACTGAGTTTGAAGTTTGTTCTTAGTTGGGTTAGAGTTTTATGATAAGTTTAGGGTGATCGAAAATGGAAGTTAGGATGTGAAACTTAAATGCTAAGCCATTGTGCAGTGCCGCGTAAGGATAACTTGGTAAGGTAAATGTGCTTGACACTTTCAATCGTAGGTATGTCATATGAATAGAGGCGAAGAATAGGATTAAACTTGACACATTTACCTCACCTATATTGTTTGCGTTTATTCATTTATTTCCTTATAATAATTACAACATAAGTTTGCATTCATGTCAAAAATATAAGAATTAGCATGATTGTCAATTAAGATATAAAAATAATAATAAAAAATAGAAAAAAATAGTGGCTTAGCGGGGCGGGAGCGATATGTGATAGGTATTATTCTTTGGCGTGAAAATACCCGGGTTGTACTGCATTCGTATTGGTTGACACTAAGAGCTGGCAGTTTTTTCATATCGTACCGCCTCCGCATCGACTAATCAGGAAGGCGCCTAAGACTGTGAATGTGTAAAAATAATATTTTGTGGAAAATCTTACACAAATCGACCTAGTCCCAAACTAACCAAAGCTTGACTATGGCGACTAGGTACGATATAGGTACATACTTATGTACATAGATAAATACTTAAATACATAAAAAAGGTCCAACACTAAGCAACAATTCCTCGTGCTTAACACACAAATACGAGTAAATAATAATAATAATAAGGTGATAGTCTGAGTCCCTTGTGGTTTTGCCTAGCGCTGAATCCGCTCAGTACCCTGCTGAAGGATTCAGGACTAGGTTGCCAGCTACGGAGAGAGGGTGAGGTCATTTCTCATCTGCTCTACATGGACGACCTTAAACTATTTGCACCAAATAAACATGACCTGTTGGAGCTACTGAAAACCTCAGAGGTCTTCAGTAGTGCCATCAAAATGGAATTTGGTGTCGATAAGTATGCGGTCATGCATGTACAGCGGGGGAAAGATGTAAATTCCACAAATTTACATATTTCTGAGACAATGGCTCTCAGATCTCTCTCCGAAGCAGAAACCTATAAGTATCTTGGTATGTCACAGTCTTTGGGTATCGAGGGTGGAGACATCAAACGGGCGGTGAGGGAGCGCTTCTTCAGTCGCCTGACAAAAGTACTCAATAGTTTTTTGTCGGGCGGCAATAAGGTTCGCGCCTTCAACGCCTGGGTGATGCCGTTGCTCACATACTCCTTTGGTATATTAAGGTGGACTCAGACTGAGCTCGATTTCCTGGATCGAAGGGTACGTGTACTGCTCACTGCGCACCGTATGCTACTCGTGGATCTTCTGTTATGAGACTGTACATCCCGCGGAAGCTTGGAGGTCGCGGCTTCTTAAATGCCAAAGACCTTCACAACCGCGAGGTGTGCAGTCTCAGGGATTACTTTCTAAGCAGCGAGTGTGGGATGCATCGTGACGTAGTGGCAGCAGACGCATCTTTCACCCCGCTCTCCATGGCAAACGAGAACTGGCGCAGATTTAAAGTACTAAGCACCGAGGACCGCAGGGCGGTATGGAAGAGTAAGGAGCTACATGGGCGGTTCTACAAGGCCCTTACGGGGCCCGACGTAGACCTGCTCGCATCGGTGAACTGGCTACGTTTTGGGGATCTTTTTGGGGAAACTGAAGGTTTTGTCTGTGCAATTGCGGAAGAGGTTATCATGACGCACAACTACCGGAAATATATCCTGAAGGACGGTACGGTCGACATTTGTCGGGCATGCCGCCGTCCCGGAGAGTCACTCAGGCATATTATTTCTGGTTGTAGTCATCTTGCTGACGGCGAGTACTTGCACAGACATAACTTGGTGGCCAGGATTATTCACCAGCAGCTTGCTCTTTTATACGGTCTTGTGGACTTCGAAGTGCCGTATTATAAGTACACACCTGCGCCAGTTCTCGAGAATGGTCGTGCAACGCTCTATTGGGATCGATTTGTCATCACGGACAGGACTATTGTAGCCAACAAGCCTGATATCGTGCTGACAGATCGATTGAAGCGCCAGGCAGTGCTCGTTGACATCACCATCCCCCATGACGAGAACCTCGTGAAAGCTGAGAAGGACAAAGTCAGCAAGTACCTAGACTTGGCACATGAGGTAACCGCCATGTGGGATGTTGATTCAACGATTATTGTCCCTATAGTCGTCTCTGTGAACGGTCTAATAGCGAAGAGTCTCGACCAACATCTCAAGAGACTCTCGTTAGATGGCTGGGTCAAGGGTCAAATACAGAAGGCGGTACTCCTGGACACGGCGCGGATAGTCCGGAGATTCCTCTCGCTGTCGCCCTAACCACCGGTAGCTTAGGCCCGCCTCGCTGCCGGCGGCACTCTAGGTTAGGTTTTTTATAATGCTTTTATATTTTGTATGTGTATTTTTATATTTTACATTTGATAAATTTATTGTAAAAAATCTAACCTAAGAAAAATAAATAAATAAGGTGAATAATAATAATAATTTATTGAACCATTAAGTTGTGTAACATGACAGTTTCAACCAATACGTTACAGCGATTCATATTATGCTAAATTGGTACTAAACTAAGGTAAGGTATACTAATTAACATCCATACGTCTCTCTAACACTCTTTTCCATTCAGTCATCAGTCGCGCTATCCCTGTCACAAACACATCACACTGCGGTGATGCTGCGAGCACAGCGTTGAGAAGAGCAGTAACGCGAGGAATGGGCGAGTGTCGGTACAGGTTCGTGCGTGAGGCCGCGGTTGCTAAGAGAGGCACTCTCAGATGCCTTGACCGGGTTAGAACCTGGGGCCACTAACATCGTAGGCAGGGTTACGTTACAACTACTAACTAAACTAAAGTAATCGTCAAATGTGTGGGTAGTAAATATGGTAAAACAGATACCTACAGTTATCTGACTGATATCACAGTGACATATCAGTTTTGAAATATTATCTCACATTTACTAACTTAGTCTGCGAGTGTGTAAAAAATCATTTTTAGAGAGAGAGATTTTAATTGTTCGTTTTTTTTCCTATCTTAATTCTGTCAGAGTCGCTATTTAAAATGAAAAAAAAAGAATCATATAAAACATTTTATTAATCCCTATTTAAAGTAAATTATTTTGGTATAAGTTGGCGTCTAATATGGAAGCATCTTATATAACAAAGCTAGTCTGACCTAACCATTCTCTACCTAAGAGCAATCTGATAAACTTAGACCACGATCTCAAATTACGCATAACTTATATTAAAATAAATAAAAAGAAAATTAAAAAGGATTTATCGTCGCAAAAAGAAAGAAAACATACAAATACACAGAGGAGGAACACAATGAAATAAAAATTAAATCATAATCGGCGCGACCATAGGTTCGGGCTCAGCGTTTGCTGTGATGACAGCAGCCGGTGCCATATTTAACGTTGATCGGTCTGCAATCATAAGTTGGTGCAACTCACCCTACTAGTAGAGCGCAGATCTTACAGAAATTAAGCAGGAAACCACGGAACAGATTACTATACATATAAAACCCCACACAACTAGTCCACGCAAGATCTTTAACAACACTTCAGAATTATACACTAGTTATTGAGCTACTTATTTGTTTATATTGTTGAATTGAGAGAATATTGTAGATTGACAAAGTCAAATTATCAATAGCAAAAGAGAATGGTTGGTGTGGTTGGTAGACCACAGACATATTTCGGTTGCTAAGGCATTGTACACCTTAATCATAATCATTTATCATTACACCTAGATATTTTTCTAGCACGAACCACTTGATGTAAGTGATTGACAAAATAAAAACATCGACAGTCCTGTTATCGATAAGTACCACTTCAACGTCATAGATAAATGTTCGAAAATTACTGGGGTTGTCTAGTTGGTAGGTACCATGGCACATTGCAATTGATCATAAACTTTGTTAGGTAATTATGAAATCGATTTTTTTCTTCGCGAATTCTTAAGCTTGTCTGTGTTAATGTGACATGTGATGTTATGTTTCTTTGGGACGATTTGTTCTCTTCGTTTTGTTTGTCAATCAAGCTAGGTTTTCAAGACACATTTTTGTCAAGCTTTGAGTTATGATGGAGGATTCCATGAGGAATTGATGCATATGCCGAGTTCGGTACTTTCTGTAGGTAACCAAGCATTGGCTCACGGAAATCACAAATTGTGGCATAGCAAGTGCAAAATTGTAGTCGTTTTTTTTTTGGTATAAATTATTTTGTAACACCATTTTGTATATCCACGTATAGTTACGCGCCGTACTTACAAGTACGCAGCGGATGTCAGAGCTGTACGCCTGCCCAACCATAAATCGGTTCATCAATTTAAGCCTGAAGAAGTAACAGACGACTTTCACGTTTATAATATTAGTGTGGATTTATCTGTAGAGTCATTTTTGCAAATTTTGAAATTAGAAAGAAATCGATGGTTTATCTAGTGCGATAACGGGTTCTAAGCGCCCGCTGGCGTAAATTTATTGCCGTAAGTTTAATATAAGATACATATAATATACTGTCCCGAAATATTTTAATAGGTGGGCAGGTGTAGTGCTGGTGCATTCTCGAGACATGTTCTCAAATTTACAACAGAAGCGATATTTCCCGTGGGTGGACCACACCGCAAGATATTTGTTACAAGATACTTGCCTACAAAGGCCCGTAAGTACTCCTGAGGCACATACATAATGAAGAAAATGGAAACAGTGGCATTATATCATTCAAATCATTTAATTAATAAAATCATTTTAATAAATAAAATTGCCACCAGTGTGACCGCGCATTTTGCATAAGGTAAATGACTGGGTACACTGCGCAACTCTCACCACCTAATATGGATAAGTTTTCGACTTTAAAAAGTACAGGTAGTTTTAGTGCTACGCTTAGCTGGGAGAAATCGGCAGTTAATGACAACCATTAAAAAACGGAATGTTTCCTATCTGGATAATCCTATTACGTTCTTAAGCACGTACGAGCTCATGAAACTAATTCTAATGAACAAAGTGACAGGCAAAACATCAGTCGGCCATAGGAAGAAATCCGATCGGTTGGCCGTGATGGTAATCAGAGAATGAACGGCAATCACAAGTACCGCGGAGCTTTACTACCTTGCAAAAGACCGATAGAGATATGCGGAGGCTATGTGATTCTAAAAATTTATATTTCTTTGACATATATCATACACATATATTATTATCTGTTCGTGAACATAGGCGCTACTTATAACATAGACTTTACTACATAGGTACGTGCATGGGTAATTAACACCGAGAATAGTTACATGTCACTTGATTAAAATACACTGTCTTATTTCTTGCGCGCGTTGCAATTCCCTTGCAGATGACACGCGAAACATTATGCGGTTCGTGTTAGCTTGTAACAAGAAATTTTATATCTTTTGTAGGGGCTAAGTAGAACCCGCTATTATAATAATAAAGTCATGTATTTTCACGCAACTAAGGCCCTTGTAACTAATATGCATTACTTATAAACATTGTTACCGTAAAATGGGGCGAGTTGGGTCGAAATCGAAGTGCAAACCTGGATAAAAGTTTTTTTTATATGTGGCACATTGATTTATATATAAAAATAAGTGTTCCGGAGGTATGAATTTTAGTTTGTCAATGATAATTTGTTGCTTCATTGCAAAGTTTCAACGAAAATTACATAATAGTAGGCAAACCCAGCTCACCCCGTAGTTGGGGTTATAAGGGCTAGCAATGGGGTGCGATGGGAAAATTCCTAGGGTGAACGCTTTCGGATTAAGACAGTAGCTTGACTTGTCAAGAGATTTTTTTATTAAAGTCGCAAAATTATGTTTTATTTATGCTCCTAATTAAACCGGTTCAATGTTTTCTGTAAGTTGTGACTCTTACTTTTATGACGTATAAATAGTTTTTTAGATCAATTAAAAAAAAACTTGGTTCTATATGGAATTAGTAAAATCCCATCAAAAACATTAATATGAAATTAATGACCTGCATGACACACTATGACACGTCGACAGATAGAAACATCTATGGACGTAATAGCGTCACAATTTTGTGTACAAACACATGACTAGCATGACACTGCGTCGTCAGAAGGGACGTCTTTCGACATAGTATCGTATTGGTAGGTATGCAAATGCATGATCAGCACAGCACATTGAACATTGACATTTAAGCATGGTCAAATATGTTCAAATACGTCGGTATAATTCCACGTCTGTCGAAAAAATAAAGACTCCCGAGTTGAATAAAAGTCGTTTAAACACTCAGTAGGTAAAATGCACATTTTAATTTAACATATTTGTTTAATACCTCCGCTACTTCAATATAAAAAAATAAAAAAAACATTTTATCATAATGTAAGACACTCTTGACTACTTATGTAAATCGAAAACACTGAAAACCATCTTCCCCCTCTATCATCCCAGTACACTCCGTTTGTAACACCAACTCTCCCCATTCATGACCCAAGTGTCCCCATTGTCGACCCAACTCACCCCTCAGTACATCCCTGCTCTCCCCATAAAAATCTTCAAATGCTGTTGAATGCGGTTGAACCTATGTTAAAACCATTATACATAAAGAAAATATAACTTATGTTTTTTTCTGTTTCCAATAAGCCATGTAAGTATATAAACGATATCCGAAAGGTGGATGAACACTTATTTTGGCAAACATCACATAAAAACTAAGTTAAATTCAACTAAAAATTCGCCGCTTTCGAGCATCAACTTTGACAGTGAAAATGTGTTTCAAAAATGTATGATTTGGCAGCTAAGTGTTGCAAAAAGAAGAAAAAATATGTCAGGAAATATAATCAAATTACTTTGAGAGCACCCTGAGCCCGAAAATTAAAATAGCTACTGAAAAAAGAAATTCTGGATTCGCAACCCAACTCCCCCCGCGAACCCTACTCACCCTATTTTACGGTACTTAAAAATTAGCACCATAAATTTATTCCGCATAGGCCTCCCCCAATTTCATGGGGGTTGAATGCACACTTGGCATGCGGATTGGCGATCGCAATATTTTCACTGCACTCCAGGGATGGTGCTGCCCTTCCCCCGGTGGTCTCGGTCGTAGTTTTAGGACATGCCCGGAATTAGTCTGAATGCCTCTCAGCCAAAAGATCGAAATTAACTAACATAAAAAACTTAATTTACGTAGCCATTAAATTTCTGCTACCTAATTCTTGTACCATCACCCACCAACACCATAATAGCCAAAGGACGTCCACTACTGGACATAGGTATTCTTGTACCGTGTCACTTTAATGTCTTCTTTAAACTGTCACACTAAATTTCCAATGGGTGAAAGCGACAAAGTGTCCAGCTACCAATGAGGCCGACTGTACTGACTGTAAAAGGATAATAAACGAGGAATTGTGAGTTACCATAGTAACCTCGGCCACCCTAGGGCGATATATTTTCGGACACATAGAATTATGCTCTATTATGTAATTTATGTATCTTTTTCCTCATCTTAACGTTGAAGGTGTTGTCCACGCGGCTAGCCGTAGGCGATTAAATTTCGACGAAAAATTTTCGTAGGCACTTAGTTGCAGAAATCATCTTCCAACGCCCTAGAGATTGTTGGGGTTGATTGAGAGGACTGATCTGATCTCAGATAGTACCTAGCTTCCTAAAAAGTAAAAGTTCCTCATTCTTAAAGAGAGTAAGTGTCAAGTAAGGCGTCATACAGCGGAAAAAAGTCATTCAGGCGCACTATTTTAAGGCGATTTCTTTTTTCACTACGACAGCGGCAAGCCCACGGCTCGCCTACGCCGACACTTGCGACTCCAGAAAAATTACAAGCGCGTTGCCGACCGTTCATTAACTTGAGGATTCGGAGTTTTAACAGCTAGAGACATACGCAGGTATCTCAATCTTAACATCGCGAATCCTCGGATTTCCTCCAGAAGGCTTGGAGCACTATAAAGCGATAAAAATAATTGTGAGTTTCCGTAGTAACTGGTAACCCCGACACATATATTTCCGGACACGTAGGTTTATCTCTTTTACAAATTCTGGGTGCGTTCCAGCGCCGAGATTCACTTCTCTCATATCTCGCTGAATTAACCTTACCGCAATTTCGCGGTTTTGTTTACAAACGTGTTTACGAGAATGATGGATGCTTTGGGACGAGACTTGGTACTCGTACTTCAAAAGACTTTGTTTTGATGAATAAATGCGATATAATATAACGGTTCACTTGAATTAATGTTGAAGCCAATGACCAAATTTGTTGTTACTTTTCCTTAATGAAGTCATTCGGCATTTTGTTAATATACTTTTCTTCAAACTGAATTATTGAAATGAAGTATATAGGTCCTAACCATTAGAATATATATACATACTCGTTGTATTTTAATGAGGTAACTATATGCTAACAGGTAGGTACTTCAAGTATCTAGAAAGTTCATAACTGTAAAGCGGCAAGGTATGCATTTTTGAATACTCAAGCTTTAATTTTAATGCAAATTGCAACGGACACCTGGGTCGCAAACCTTCGGTCTAGTGGTTATCGTGGCATTTCCTAGTTTAATTAAATTTAATGGAAGTCAGTTGACTGCCGCCCAGCGGGGTGAGGTGACATCTTCTGGGGCCCAAGTAATAAGCCCACGGACCCGTATTTAACTAAATTCTCAATATATCGCATTCGAACCGAATTATGGTCAAAATAACCGAATAGGACAAATAGAGTAGTTATGGCCGACGAGGAATGTTTGACGGACTCTCATTTCTGTTGGTTCCACAGACGATGTTGAAATGAAATAAACGAACTTTGAATAAAGAATTGCAAGTAAGCCGCAACGGCAGTTTTACAAGTCAAAATCTATTAGCGTTTCTGAAAAAGAAGACCACTGCGGAGAAGTAATTCCGAAACAAACTCGACAGTGATTTAAAAAACATATAAATTGACCTAAAAGACGAATTTTTTTTTTTTAAGTTACTTCTAGTTATGCTTTTTATTCTTTTTTTTTTAAGACGTACTTATATTTAACGAACTCGAAACTTATTTGTTGCAATTTTATTTTTATTTCTCGTAAAAAAATGATGATTATCTGGGACTGAATGAATCTGGGTTCTTAATGACAAAAACAGTATTTTCTTAAATGTATTGTGACGCTAAAGTTAAAATTTTATTTTTTCATTGTTACGTTTATGTTCAAAAATGGTGTTGTGTTGAAATTTGGAATTCGTTAGCAGCGTTACTGCTTTGTACAAAATTAATTTAGTATGAAATAGCGCATCGTTACTGACGATTTGAGACGTTGGTGCCGTTAATATAAGCCTAAGTCTTCTAAGGTTGATGTCGCTGTACGCCTCCCTAAGGCGTTGTAAAAGGGAACTAGTGAAGGATTTCGTGCCCGAGCTTGATTCCGATAGCTCAGAGGCTAGAGCGATTGGCCGCGTATGCCAGATGTCGCAGGTTCGAATCCTGCTCGGAGCACTACATTTTTAATTTAACCCTTTAATTTAAAATTTGTAATTTTCGCTAGCAGCGTTACAGCATACACATAAATTCACCTTTTTTTTTTTGTTAAATGTTTATTGTTGTCTTTTTCTAAATGTTTTTTAGTTATCTTACAGATTCACTTGAGCCCAGGTGGAGCAAACGACTTTTTTTGTAAAAGAGCGTCTGTATAGTTAACATAAAATAGGTTAGCTATAACTATATAATATATATTTTTTTATAAATATTGGGGGACAATCTTACACAAATCGACCTAGTCCCAAACTAAGCAAAGCTTGTACTATGGGTACTAGACGACGATATACATACTAATATAGATAAAAACATACTTAAATACATAGAAAACATCCAAGACCCAAGAACAAATATCCGTGAAAAATGCACAAATAAATGCCCTGGCCGGGATTCGAACCCGGGACCTCTAGCTTCGGAGGCAGAGTCACTACCAACTAGGCTAAACAGGTCGTTATATTCAATAAACGTTTAAGGACGTATATTGAATCCGATCTGTCCGAATGAACAAAAAGTATATAAAATTAATTAAAAAAAAATTTTTTTCATGTATATGGTCTCTGAGCGTCCAAATAAGATTAATACAAAATTATTTCAAAGTTCTTAGAGATGTAAATGGTCTCTAAGCGTCAAAATTAAAATAAGTAATAAAACAGCACTAATTTAATATTATTAGAGATGTATAAGGTCTCTAAGCGTTTCTAAGCGTCTCCAACAAAGCTTTACCTAATTATACCGAAATTGTTTTATCTTCCGATATGAATGCTTATTAATTGCCCCACACACCCGAGTAGCCACTATTCTCCCTCTGACCGAGACTTCGCTATCTTATAATGAATTAAAAATATTTCTCAACATTGCAGGAAATTGTTCACAACCTCTGGAGAGTCAATTACCAATTCTGATTACCTTAGGTGCAGTACAGACTGTAAACATAAATATTTACATCATAAATTTGAATGCATTTTGAAATTAACTGCAATTTTAGTCTATTCCTAAAACAACAGGCGACTATACAAAAATAACTGTTGTTAAAATTCAAGCCCTTGTCTTACAAAGCCTTGATAAAACCCTTTTTATATCAATAAAGAAAAAAAAAGCCCTTTGATCAACCCCCCTTGACATAGGTCCTAAACTTAACTAAGGCTAAAATTTTACTTTCCCTTGTATCGGTAATTGTTTGCAGAAAACAAAATAAAATATTGAAAAAAAACTTGGTTAATGTATTAAAATAATTGGTAATACTCGTGGCGCAAAATTTTGAAGGCAAGTTTCTAACTAAGTGTCAGATGTCATTTAAATCTTAATACATGAAAAATCCTTGTAGTAAGTAAGTATCCTTGTAGTTGTAGTGTTTGTGGATTAGGGAATATAGAGAAAATATTTTAGTAACGAAATAAAAATAAAATAAAACTCTTCAATTAGGATAAAATAAGTCTAGCATAAGAAGCCATTAAAAACCACGGGAAAACTTGTTATAAACTAAGACCGAGCTTCGGAATGATTCGTGGACGAGTGTTGTTAATTATTTAATTCTGAGAGGCAATGGAAATAAACTCTCAACTTACGAACTATGAGGCTCTTGAAACTTATTAAACTCGCTTTCTGTAACCTCGCAATGAAAAACATTTGCGCTTTACAATAATAAGTTTTTATAAAAAAGTTAGTAACCCTATGGTTCCGTACCAAAATGGTAAAAAGTGAACCCTTATGGTGCCACTTTGTCTGTCTGTCACATCACTAAATACCTCAGGAAAGCCGTCAATTTCAAACTTGCAATAGTTATTAACTAAGAAAGACATATTTTTATATTTTATAATATAATATATTAATATATGTTTTTGCTATCGGAAAAATTATTAACACCTATTATTAGGGGTAGGAAAAATTCAATATTCGCCCCCTAGGTAAAGTAGGGCTTGAGTTATAGATTAAGAAACATTTTTTTTTATATTATGGTCAAATTTATGAATGGAAATAAAAAAAAAACATTCGTGCATCTAGGATTTTTTAAATCATGAAAAAACCTGTATGAACCAGTGTGTTTATTTTCTTTCATGCTACTTTTTATGTTCTTCTCCTTATGTATATTTTCAACCTGAAACAAAATTTAGTAACTTTTATTAGCCTCTAATTCGATAATAATAACTCGAACATTCCCTAAAAGGAATTATAATTTAGCGCGCCGAGTACCCTACACAACTTTAGTGTAACTAATTTAGATATTTCAATTAATATTTTGAACCCACCATTTAAATATTGTTTGAACCGAAATTGCTAAATCGCTTTAGGTTTCTATCGGGTGAACAATATTCCGCTCTGTAGATGCCAATTAGTTAAGATTAAATAGAAATAGCTGATGAATAATTTAATACTGTTTCTGTAATATTTTAAGTTCCTGTTGAAGCAGAATTTATTTTTTCGATTCCTACTTTAATTTTCAGACTCAGGTTGCTCTTAAAGTGTTTTTACTGTATTTTTAGACATACTTTTTTCTTCTTCCCGCTATATAGCCAAATCACAAAATTAAAAAAAATCACTGTCGACGCTGATGTTTAAAACCGGTGGATTTTTGTCTGAATTTTTATTCGTTTTTATTTGACATCCGAATGTGTCAACCCTTGTAATTTTCTCTCACCTCATTGCTATCCCCAATACGGGGTGAGGTGGGATTTCCTACTATTTTGTTGGTTATCGTTAAAATTATGAAATGAAACGACCGATCATTAAAAACTAGAATTCATACGGCCAAAATATATTTAATGTATAAAAATCAACGAGGCATGTGCAAAAATAAACTTCTATTGAGGTTTGAATTATTGTTATGTCCCTTCTCACCCCGTTTTACGGCACCTATTACTAGCTATGTAGATACAAGCCTAATCCCAATAAGGTTTAGTTTCTTCCTCGGGTTTGAAGGTCAGATGACAGTCGCTTCCGTAAAAACTAGTGCCTACGCCAATTCTTGGGATTAGGTAGCGGACCCCAGGCCCCCTTCAGGTGCAACTGTACTGGGAGTAGCACTAGGAGGATGATTATATATCTTGTTTATTTGACATAAAAAATAAGTATGATAAAAACTTATCGTGATTTCCTTTTGGCAGCGGTTTCATTAACACGTCAGCCACCATTTGATCTGTGAAAAGATACCTGAGGGTAATTGGACCTTCATCGACAATTAGATGCACTGATGAAGTGGTGGTCTGGTATGGAAATAGTATAAATTGTTTTAGATCGGTTTGAAGACATGAGTGGATAAACGTGTTATTAGCAAAAACATAATTTCGAGTAACTCGCAGTTAACGATTTTTTAGTTGTAGAAAACGCAAGAAGATACCTAAATAGAATGTTAAAAATATTAGGAAAATATAGCTAAGAAAAAGTTATATAAAAATATTATGAAAATATAGTTCATCAATTGGGCGCTCAAGGCTTTTATGGCTTAAAAACAAAGGGTGTCAATAAAAAAATTAAATAAAAAAATTACAAACTATATCGTGTGAAATATCACATAAAAGGGCTTTGTAAGAATCTCAAATATACAGGTTGTGTCCTGTAATAGGAGCAATAAATTAAGCGGTACACTATTGAGCTCTCCAGCAATTATTTTGAAATGGTATCATTGAAAAAACCATCTTTTTTAATATAAATATAGCTTAAGTGTACTTTTTTACTCTACTGGAGTGATATTAATAACTATTTATTTAAAAACACACAAAAAATATAAAAAATACCAAAAATATCATTATAAACCAAAAAGTCGCACGATTATAAGTCATAACTAGATACAACCTCAAAATCAGCATTGACTGCCGCGCTATAATCTCTGGGTGACAAGATCCATTACTTGAAGGTACTTCAGATCAAAATTTCTCCCTATTGAAAAAAGATATATTTTTTTGGACACAAGAGGTTACTGCAGATGCTCTAAGGAACCGTCCTTTAAATTATTGCTCCTATTACAGGCCACACTCAGTGTATTTTTTTATATTTTTAATACAAACTGTTTTGATATTATTTAAAAAGATAAACGATAGTAGTCCATTCAAGCCCCCGCTCCCGCCCGCCTCTACATATCTCCAAAGCTATTGTGCCTAAAATTCTGAAAAAATACAGGAAGTAGTAGATAGATAGATAGATAGATTACAGGACAATCTATGAGAAGCCTATAAGTTGAAAGGCTTTGTAGGTTTTTTTTAAATTGCCTTGCCCAACTTTTCTTTGAAAGTACGAAATTCAAAGTACAGGATAATGGTTTTAAATGTGGAGTAGTACATACTTAGTAGGTTCGGAACCCTTCATTGCGCGTGGCTCAACACGCACTTGGCTGTTGTTTTTTTTCGAATGGGTTAGCTCTTGGGCAGTATGTATCTAGCCCAAGGGTATAGAAGAGGCCGAAGATGGAGCGAGCTCACCTAGAAGCTCACTCAAATTTAATACTGACAATATAATGTCACGTAAAGAAATCAAGACAAGGTCAGTATGCTGCCGGGAAAATCGCAAATACCGCATACAGGTTGTACCTCTCCAAGTCAGCCTTACAGGTGTAAAACAGAAGCATCTTTCATTTAAAATTCCATCGTGGAATATACAAATGTACAATTGCCGCAAATCCCCTACATTACTCCACAATCCCCAGCTAGAATTTATGCAGCACTTACGACATAAATATGCAATATTGGCTTGTAGCTCGTTCCGTAACCCAAACGACACAATTCAACAGTGTGGCTCTTGATATCGCTACGACAATCTCATGATATGACCCTGTTTTTGCGTAATGTCTAATCAGAAGAAGAATAACTATCTCAACTTCAACTTTTTATGAGTATTTATGCCAATGTTAAGTACAGCGAGTACTCAACTATGACCATTATAGTCACTGAAAATTGCACATTCCCTAAGTTATATTTTCGACTTTGTGCATTTGTCTCTTAAACTTAGCCACAAGAGAAACCTATACCTAGCTTATCTCCTGTATGCAGTCTTTATCCATAAGATACACTGTAAAGCTTGAAACGCGCAGACAGCGGCGCAGCATCGTTGCGGGGCGGAGGCGGTTTTTGGGTAAAGCGAACGCGGTCCTGGGCACGTTGCACCAAAAAACCGCGCGGTATTCGGTAGTGCGGCAGACCGGAGGCAGCGTGTGTGACATATGAAGCAGTAATCGACAGTCGACAGTTTCGGAAAGATTAAAAATGCAAAACCACCTCCGCCCCGCACCGCGCCGCGCCCCCTCTGTGTGTTTCGAGCTTTAGGAGCTCCAGAAAAACGAGTGTACAATGAGCATGTGACGCCACTGGAGTATTCGTACCAAGCGTTTATAGGCTACGGTAACCGCTTAACATTTGCTGGACCGTAAGCTTTTTATCCGCTGACGTAGTACGAAGAAAAGGAGTCTCGATTTTCATTCGATACTTCGACTCCAACATTTCGCTCTCAACTTTGTATAATCTTTTTGGGCAGTTACTGCACACTGTGTCTTTAAACGCTTGTTCAAATTATAATTTAGCAGTAATTAGAAATAGTGAAATGTTTGGTGTACATATTTAATGAGTTTATAAATAAATAAATAAATAATATTAGGAGTACCTTCCTACCTTACCTAATGTTGTAATATACTAGCATGCCTAAATAAATAAATAACTACTGCCACTTTATATGACATCAAAATTTTGTTACTATTATTTTATTTTAATTAGATTATTGCATTGTGTAAGCTAATTAATTCATTTCATATCATATTCACCTGACTGTGATTTTACTTTCGTATGCCTAATGGGCTCATCATGGTTTTCTTACTGGAAACACCAATGTAACAGCTATATGATATATTATTATTATTACCTATGATGACGAAATAAACGTATTTGTATTTGTAATATAACCCGTAGGGTAGTCACGTAACGTAACTTTTCGAACGTACCATAGGTAGTTCTGTCATTTTTAATGTATGGAAAATGACAGATCTACCTTACGCAACGTAGTAAACTACTATGCGTACTCCGCCGTTAACAATATTTGTGAGCCTCGTCGCGTGGACATCAGCTAGTATTATAAAACATCTAAATTTAATTTTCCATCATTTAAACCGGCCAAGTGCGAGTCGGACTCACGCACCAAGGGTTCCGTAAAAAATATTTTTATTATATGTTGTAACTAAAAATTTACGGTTTTCGCAATTTTTCCTTTATCTGTGCTATAAGACGTTGCTTCGTACCAAAATTTCAAGATTGTGAGTTCACGGGAAGTACCCTGTAGGTTTTCATTCCCTTGCGAGTGTCGAAATATTTGCGGAAATTTGCGGCATAAACGGCTGTATCTTTTGATTGCGTTGGTTTAGAAGTTTGATTTTTTCACAGCTTCAAGGGACAGTAGACCTGAATAGTGAGTGATAAAAATTCCAGCTTGATACCTCCACGCATTCCTGAGAAAAAGGGTCTTGACAGACAGACAGACGGACGGACGGACGGACGGAAAACAAAATGATCCTTTATAGGGTCCCTTATGGGTTCCGTTTTTTCCTTTCGAGGTACGGAACCCTAAAAATGACACTTATATAGATTTACGTATCGTACGTTCGAATAGTTACGAGATTACCCTGCGATGCGGAATCGAATCGAATTTGACCATTTGGCACTTGACTTCGACAATCTATAGATTCGATCGATTTTAATGTCTATTAGGAACACGATTGTGTCCAGTGGAGTATTTCTAGAGTAAGTACTCGAAATTCAGTGTTCAGCGGAGTTCGAAAATATGTACACTGATTTTAGTGATCAATAAATGTGAACAGAACGTGACACAACTTTATTATTAAACGATTGGGCTCTTTATTAATAAGATTGCTCAGCTATTTTTGTATCTTTGAATCTTGGGAACGTTCATATATTTATAAATCGATGTTGCATACAATTTTAATTAAGACGAACGTTTACTTTCGAACACCACCAGTCTATTGCGAATAAAACAACAAAGCAAGTCAATAAAAAACGTTTAAAAGCCCTGCCGACGTAAACAAACGAATTCAATAAAATTATAGCTTCCGCGGGCGATTGCGGGTTCCGCTATAAAAATCAAAAGCCGTGGTAGTGAGAGGTCAATTTGACTCGTACAATTCGCATTCCAATGTGACATCGCTGTGTTACCCGCGTTGGCTTCCAAACATAGAATTATCCTCGAAGCAAACTAGGCAGGTGCCTAGTACCGGATGATTTGAAAAATAATGAAATTGTGGGTAATCAGAGGGGCGCTGATGAGGTGCTTGCCTAGGGTGCTCTCGACATTTAATCCGCCTCTGTTTCCGCACCCATGCATCTAACGTTCCGTGCACTGGCTTCCACACCGGCCCAGCTAACGTGTAGAAAATAGACGCAAAACATACATGCCGATATTCCCAAACGATATTGATAGAGGCCGGGAATATTCCCGGTAACGGCACATTACCTGTAGACGTCCGAAATTGGTCGACACCCGATGGGCCGACCAAGGTATCGCTGAATAGACGAAGTCCAAAAAGACCTCTGCCAGCATCAAACAGCCGTCTCCGGCTCTCTTGGCGACAAGCTGCCCAAGACAGAGCACAGTGGCGTGTATTAATGTCGGAGGCCATGATCTACTTTGGGTCGTTGAGCCAGCGTAGTAAGTAAGTAGTAGTAGCATGACATTACCCAGACGGAGGTACGTGAAATTAATTTACCGTGCATTGGTGTATGGCAAGAATTGTCTAACTACTGCAGGATAGTCGGCCATTTATACGCTGATTATTATCAGTATCACGCGATACACTCATATCACTGAACTTATCATGTGAATATTGAAGCAAAATCCAATCAATTCAGTAAACCGCGATCCCAGTATTGTGATAATATTAAACGTGTAAAGGGCCCCATTATCGGCTGTTGTTGCAATACCTACAGAAGGAATAGTAGATTGTTGAGTAGATTGTGTCTCAAGAGAGCAAAATGTGATATTTATGGCGGGGGCGGTATATTGAATCCTAAGTAAACGAAAGATTCTATAATGGAATCCTGAGAGTAGCGAGGGATTCTACAATAGAATCTTGAGCGTATTTCGCTACACTCCCTTCGCTTGAATTCCTCACGATTCAAGTGTTTACGTCCAAGACTGAAATAATTTTGCTACTGTGTGACACATACTGCTTTTCACACCACCTATGAAGCCCGCTGCTAAGAACATGAATTGTCTTACAAATAATTTTGTTACCTTGCCCTCAAATGAGGGAAGAAAAGTACGACTTTGATCCCTCATTCCAGGGCAACAATGACTCTTTTCCGATAATCAAGTGTGATAAAGCAGTTCGTAGCCTAAACCACACTTAAAACTTTGATATCAAATGTATTGCGAAATTTATGGTCAAATAGACTTCCGGAGAGAACAAATTAGCAAGTGGTTTATCTTGCAAATGTGTATTTATGGTAAATCCGGGAAGCCTAAGGAAGGAAGCGCGAAGTTTGTTTAACAAATAAGTATTTTTATCGGTGGAAGCACACTTCGGGTTGCGTGATCACGTTACGTGTCCACGTCCCATTCTTTTGCGATATTAAAGAAAGAGATGCAACAGGAATATTAGCACAAATACTTGAACTGTGGTGCCACCATAACGGGATAGCTTATAATAGTACATTACGAAACAAGTGCAGAGAACAGGAAATTCGCAACGAGTGGTGATAAATTAAAACACGACCGAAGGGAGTGTTTTAGTTTATTACCATATGTATCGTACAACGTTTTACAGTACATATGGCTCTTTAAAGTTTCGACATATGCACGTAATCTGCTGATTACCGCACGTAGCACTATATGTACTGTGATAGTACATTACGATACAAGTGCAGAAAACAGGAAATTCGCAACGAGTGGTGATAAATTAAAACAAATCGACACGCGTTGCGAATTACCTATTCGCACGTGTATCGTACAACGTTTTACAGTACATATGGCTCTTTAAAGTTTCGACATATGCACGTAATCTGCTGATTACCGCACTCGTGCGGTATAGTAGCACCATATGTACCTACTGTAAATTATATTATAACTAGTGGCTCTGTGATGTGTAGACCTCGCGATTTTTATTCAAATACTGGTTTTTTAAAAATATAACTACCGAACCTGCTCACAAAATTTCACGAGAATCGGTTGCGAAATGCGACCTGTAGAGGAAAACAACCGGAAATCCGAACATCGGGAGATCCGAATATAAGAAATCATTTTTGTCGAAGCTGAAGCGTCTCACACTCACAAACACACACACACGACTACACGTCGTCGTCGTCGTCGTCGTCGTAGTTGCGTGTGGGGACTACAGTATGGGGTTCTTCAAGAAAAGAGTGTATACATTTTTAAAGGGTCGGCAACTTGCATTCTGTGACACACCTGGAGTTGCAGGCGTCCATAGGCTGTGGTGACCGCTTACCATCAGACGGACCGTACGCTTGGTTGCCACTGACGTCGTATTAAAAAAAAGAACTTGATGGGATAATGTCACTATTACATTTGCGCAGAAACGGGGCAGTACTGCATTTGTATATCGCCCCGCTTTCGCGTTTCCCGCGCCACTCAGGAAGCACTCATTTAAGGCGAGTTCCTGATTTGTCGATGCGGAGGCGATACGATATGAGAAAACTGTCAGCTGTCAGTATTAATCGATACGAATGCAGTACTGCCCCCACTTCGCATGGCAATGGCATTACTACCGCGCGAACGTAATACTGACAGTATTACGTCAAGTGAGGAAATCTCACATCAGTAAGCTCACATCAAAGAACAAAATACCTACCACCTATCGATCCCGCCCCGCCTTGTCAGGAACTCGCCTAAATCAAAGACTACTGGCCTAAATGTAGGGGTGCAGTAAAAAGCGGTCCAGACTCGACTAACAGTTGTCAGTTGACAGCTAACAGTTTTCTCACATCGTACCGCCTCCGCAACGACAAATCATGAAGTCTCCTATTGGCTATGTGCACGTCTGAATAATCATACGTCAGGGGTCCCGAGACAGTGTCAAACTCAGAGATGTCAAATTATGACACGTGAATATTTTATTTTATTTAATAAACGAAAAAGACCCCTTACTGGAAATTTTACTGAAATAAATAAGGAAAGAAATAAATACAAACGAAATGAATCGTAGGAAACCAATAGGAAACGTGAAAGTAAATATGTCAGATGTCCCCGGTAGCTACACATTTCTGCCAAGGTGTGCGCTGCGATCGCCTAGCTTACCCCACCACCTACTTCGCACATAGCCAATAGTTGGTTTACTTTGGCAATCACTATTCATAGTAGTCTTTGCCATTTTATTTTAATACCGAAAAAAATACTCGTCTTACCTGTTGGTTCAAATTGACACAAATGCGAGAACCACAATAGTTAAGAGCATGCCTTGGGTCCCAGTGTTCGACACTGGCTCGATACATGGCACTTTCACTCCTATGTCATAATGCTAGAGCTGATCAATGTGTCATCCATTGGGTATTAACGTGTCGAGCATTGCTAAGTATAGCTTACTGCTATTAGGAAATACATGATTTTTTATGAATATTAATATAGTGAATATGATTGTATTTCTGTACATAAATATAGCCGAAACATTATTGCTTGAAATTTTCTGAATAGAAAAATGCCTGAGTCGTTTATTTTCCTTGTTTACCTCAGCCTATACAAACATACGTTATTAAACGACACAATCAAGTCAAAATGAAAGTATTTTACCTCATCTCAAGATGTCACAGAAGAAAATACGAATAAAACTTCACTAACAAGGAAACATACTCGACTTTCCGGCGCCGATTTCAATGATTTTTATATATTTTACACCACACCTTGCCAAAAAGCGCGCTGCGCGTCCGGAAAAACCCACTTTTTGGCCAAGTGGTGACGTAAAATTGTGTACAAAACACGGGTCGTAAAACGGAAAGCCCTCTCTCGCATATTTATGACCCTCGCCTGCGGCTCGGGCCTCAAACATCTGCGATATCGGCCTTTCTTTGTTTTACAACCCTTGTATCGTAAATAGCTATTATAGAGTAGTCTAAAATAAAAATAACCGACAATTATGTTGGAGAACATGGAAAAATAATGAACACGTGTTTTTCTATTTCAGCTCAAAACTAATATTTTACAAGTTCATGATACTTTACATTTTCATGATAAAAATAACTAGCTAAACAACCAAAGTGAGTGATTGATACGCTTGGTCTGAGTTGATACGGTGAAAATTATGAAACTTTTAAGTGTGTGTTTTTGTGTAAAATATTAGTTTTAAGCCGAAATAGCAAAACACGTGTTCCTTAGGTACTTTTTCATGTTCTACAACATATATTAATTAAAACTAGTAGTTAAGAAGCAGTTTCCTTGAACAGAAATCTCTTCCGAAGTTAGATGGTTTCGCCATTTTTCAGTACTTTGGAGGACAATATCTCCCGATGGGTTAAGTTTGGGCAGCTAAAAAAATTATGTGTCGGTTATTTTATACTGCTCTATAACATATATAAAAATCATTGAAATCGGCGCCGGACTGTTGGGTATGTTTCCTTGTAAGTGAGATGTTTGTCAAAATTTGTCCAAAAAACCCATTGCTGAAAATTCTTACGTCTCGTTTTCTCGTGCGCGGAAGACAAACGTGTTATTTACATGTGGGCGTGGTTTATATGTATCGAAACATCCCTTACCCGAGATATATGAAGTCAGTTCGTGATGGGGGAGGGGATGGCGTGGTACGAGTAGAACATTTCCGGGTTTGCTTTAACAAAAATGTATGGCAAAGTCAATTCATTTTTCTAAACAGGGGTTTACAGCTCTCAAGAAACCATGGTCCGCACATTTTCCGGACATATTTCTTTTGTTATCTGAATACTCTATCTATGTCTATAGAGTTTCCCCAGATTAATATGCCGTATGAGAGTACTGAGGAAACAGAGACATGGTATGCGCTGAGCGCCGTTCAATTGATGATATCTGCCGTAGTCGTTTCAGTGCATAAACGAAGCGATCAAGTTTCCCACATACGAGATCGACATGTTCTCTCCATTTACACTGCTTGTCTATGACTATGCCAAGAAATTTGTTGAATCAACTTGTTTCACTGTGTTGCCTTTGTGATTTGATCGAGAGTTTTAGAAGTCAATGAATTTTGTTTTTGAAATATTAACTGCCGAATCATTTTCATCCAAGCATTTTATTACATTACTGATATAATGAATGTGTATCCCGTTATTTTTCCATTTTACACAATAGCAATAATTAAGTATTTTCCATTTCAAAATACTAGGGTAGTACCAAGGTGATACTAGGTATCAAATTGTAAGAGATGTCAGTGTTTTTGACAGAGTGACCTGTGACGTTACACATTTCTGCCACGGCGTGCGCTGCGATCGATTTACTCCTACTCCACCACGTACTTCGCATATAATCAATAGATCTATACGCCTTATTAAGCCCGGTACTCATTAGCGAACTGTAACTGTAACCGAACGGTTACTGTAACGAGTGTGTACGTATCTGAAAGAATACCATTCATCGGCTGGTTACTGTAACCGTTCGGTTACAGTTCGCTAATGAGTACCCGGCTTTAAAAAATTGGCCTTGTTGGCGGCCGTCGCCGAACGCATTGACTGTCCATTTATGAGGCACTGGATAGCGGATATCGGCTAGCGTATAGCTACGAAGTCGTTGGCAGTGAAAGTGTTAGAATTTCCAGCTCTGGGACTTGGGCTTGTATCTTAAGAGTCCCGGGATTTAAGGATTTTAAGGGACTTTACATACCCTAGTTTAACTCTAACTACCCCGGCTCTACGCCCCACTTAACTAGGAAGTGAACACTTACTCCACTTGACTTGGGCATAAGACCGAATTGCCAACTTTGCCTCTATAATGACACGTAAACTTCGCAAAGGCTACTGAGCTAATTTCGTTCAGAGTCGAGCTAAGAAAGCCATTATCTGGGCGTCCGTAATAAGAGGCTGCAGCGAACATGCAAAATGGCCGAATTGTCCAACTGGGCACTCGGCCAAGGGTTGTTACGTTCGGCGCTCGCAAGTATACCTAGAATTTTTACTCTTTGAGTGCCAAAAGTCGAACATTTACGTTTCCGGTAGTACCACAATAAGATATCAAAAGATAGAGTAATGATATACCCAAATGTTGTTTTCTCAAACACGCTCGGAAAAGTAAGTAAGTAATTTATTTTGCATAAAACATGGTATAGAAAAGGTGGTTTACATAAGCAATGGAACACACATTTCACCAGTAGCTGGCATGCAAAAAGAACACAAGTCAAAGAGCATAAATTAATATTCACAACACATTTGAAAATTACTATATCAACAATCTATAAGATAAAATGTCATTACTTAAGCCTATATAAAATATTTCAAGATCTATAATATTCAAAATAATCATTGACACTGTAAAAACTTTCCTGTATCAGCCATTTTTTTAATCTAGATTTAAATAAATTAAGTGGCAATTCTTTAATGTCATCATGCAATCGATTGTAAATACTGACTGACATACAAAATGCGTTCTTGCCATACAATTTTGTTTTTTTAGGCGGAATAGTGAGTCGATCAGGTTATCTTGTATTAAACTTACATATTTCTCTTTTTTTACTAAAAAACTCCGGGTGAAGTTTAACAAATAAACAAACTTCATATATATATAGGCTAGGTACAGTCAATAGTTTTAAATCTCTAAAAAATGGCTTACAAGATGTCAAAATATCCAGATTACATATTGCTCTTATACACTGTTTCTGCGATATGAGTACGCGTCGTACATGGCTCGAATTACCCCAGAGAAGTATGCCATACCTGAGCAAAGAACAAATGTATCCATGATAGGCCTGGATTGCTGTTTTTCTTGTACTAACTTTTGTTAGTTTCCATAGAGCGTACGAAAATGAGTTTATCTTACTACATAAATTATTAATATGCTCTCTCCAAGAAAATTCATCGTCCATCCATATACCCAGAAATTTCGTATGAAAAGATTCTGTTAAGCTCTGGTTTGCAAAAGTTACGGTCAGTGAATGTTTATTGCCATTTTTATTCACGAATTGTATAAATGTAGTCTTTTCAATATTAGCCTTTAAATTATTTTTACTTAACCATGTAATAATGTCAGCAATGGTATTATTTATGTCACTATTATTACTAGAATCATGACATGGTATGACAACGGATAGATCGTCAGCGAAAAGCGTGCAGTCAAAATTTGTTACATTTGGTAAGTCGTTCACGTATAACAAAAATAGCAGAGGGCCCAAGATACTTCCCTGTGGAACGCCAAAATTGTTAATTTTGGTAGATGACTTATGCGCTATTATGGTATTGGTAGAATCAATCTGGCCCACTTCAACATATTGCGTCCTCGCATGCAAGTAGGTCTTGAGCCATTTATTAGCTACACCTCTTATACCATACAGTTCACATTTGGCTAAAAGGGTTTTATGGCTAACAAAATCAAAAGCACGGCTCATGTCGAAAAAAATGGCAGTTACAGGCATGCTCATGTTCAAGTAGGAGTTAGGAACGTTTGCGAAAATAGACTCCGAAACCTATCATTGTGGGTGTATTTGTTACTAAATCATTAGTTCGTTTGGATTTTTCTTATAATGCTATTACTTGCCCTATCCTGAAATATTAGGCACCATTCGGTACAACAGAATACCTTTTACGCTTGACTGTAAAATAATTGGATATTTGAAAACCTAACCTGCTGTTTAAACATTAAACATGTCTATCTAATAAATGGGATGGCATACAATCTGGTATATTACATTATTCTGGTAAGTATATTACATTTTGGGAAGTACTAATAACCTGAAACTGGTTACTACATACCTAATAACCAGAGACATGGTTTTACCTTTACCCATTATTCTATTTAATCGACCGGTTTAGCTAATATTTTAGTAAACATTAGTGTGTGTGTGTGTGTGTGTGTGTGTGTGTACGTAGACGTAAATGGAGGATAAATCTATACTATAGCACTAAGTACTCTGCTCCTGATTGTCAAAATTCTGTAACCAGTGTATAAATAACCTTAGCAATATACAGAGTCACGCGGGGAGCTAGGTACGTAACTTGCATAAAAAATAAATACTATGGAACATTGAACCTGCTCCTTCTTAGGGTTCCGTACCCAAACGGTAAAAACGGGGCCGTATTACTAAGATTCGCTGTCTTCCGTCTGTCCGTCCGTCTGTCTGTCACCAGGCTGTATCTCAAGAGCCGCGATAGTTAGACAGTTGAAATTTTCTCAGATGATGTATTTCTATTGCCGCTATAACAACAAATATTAAAAACCGGCCAAGTGCGAGTCGGACTCTGCTGTTTTTATAGATAATTGTACGCAACCCTTCGTGCGCAAGTCTGACTCGCACTTAGCCAGTTTTTTTGAAGTTGGTTAATAAACAGTCGTTTCAATTTTTTTTTCATCAACATTATAGGATACCTAATAATTTGCCGACCACCACCGTAGCACCCCTAAGCCGAGACGTCCTGAAATGCAAATGCACCCGCTAGTCTTAATTTAATTTGTGTGATCCGGCCACTGCTGATAGCCATAGTGGTGATTGGCACTCAGCCTGATTTAAACGAGTGCCACTAGATGAAAATGAACGGATGGCTTTATTGAACTGTTTAAGATGTTAAGCTGCATCGAGACGATCCAGCGTTGCAGTCCTGCAATAAGGGGCCCCTAGCTCACAATGATCTTCTATCTGGAACTCTCCGTTTTCTAGTGTTTTTTATGGCTTTCCCTTATCGTATTAACAACAACGAGATTAACCGAAATAGTATCCCATACTTACTTCCAAAATTCATTGTCTTCGAGATATCTATATCGCATCAAACTTTGCCAATTTTAGGCCAATAAACCAGTTTTTTGGATGTAACTCGTGTGCAAATTATGTCTCTCTTGCGTTGCTAGAGGTGTTAATAAGGAATAGTAATAAGAAGATTTCATCAACATAGTGGGTATGTTATATCGAAAATAGATCATATTATTTATTTTTGGACCATATTTGAATAAATCATAATAAATAAGTATTAGTATGATAACGGATTGAAGAACCGATAACCGTTTGTGCCATAAATATATTTACACCACACCTTGCCAAAAAGCGCGTTTTTCCGCACGCTGCGCGTCCAGAAAAACCCACTTTATGGTCAATTGGTGACGTAAAATTGTGTACAAAACACGGGTCGTAAAACAGAAAGCCCTCTCTCGCATATTTATGACCCTCGCCTGCGGCTCGGGCCTCAAACATCTGCGATGTCGGCCTTTCTTTGTTTTACAACCCTTGTATCGTAATGTACTATTACAGTACATATGGTGCTATATTACCGCACGAGTGCGGTAATCAGCAGATTACGTGCATATGTCGAAACTTTAAAGAGCCATATGTACTGTAAAAGGTTGTACGATTCACGTGCGAACAGGTAATTCGCAACTCGTGTCGATTTAAAACACTCCCTTCGGTCGTGTTTCAATTTATCACCACTCGTTGCGAACTTCCTGTTCTACGCACTTGTATCGTAATGTACTATTATAGTTTTGACGGAGAAATATCAACTCAAAACTTGATGATTAGCGCGTGGAGTCCCTTAATTAATCTTCTTATCTGTATATTACGCAGTAGCTAGTCTTAAGGCAACGCCAGTCACGGCTCACGTCAACGTGACTTCATCACGCCGCTGCAAGTACATGTCGGTCGCCCGCATTGCGGGCTTGTAGCCTAGCCTAGCGCTAAGGCCCCGCCCCCGAAAGAGCGCGTTGCGTGCGATAGAAAGAGATGGCCACGCTTAAGCACGTTTGGCATACCTAAACGGCGGATTTCTTAACGGTGGGCTTTCTGTACGTAGTACTATTATTATCCTGTGGCAACGCTAGATAATATTTTTTTAGCAACGACTTATATTTCCCCGGTTTGTCAATCATACCTAATAATTTGCTAGCACATAAAAGGTAAGGCTGTTTGAAAATCCGCGCGTTTTAAATTGACTAGAGCGTTGACGTAGTATATACAGAGTGGTCCAAATAGAGTGACCCAATTATTTTTTTGATTCCGAGCACCTAGGTGTATCCGAAATACTCCATGTATTAAGCGATTATTCAGTTTAGAAGTTACAAATTTTTAAAAGTGTAATTTAGAATTTTCTACCTCAGCGGTAATCATAACTTATTTTATTAAAAAGTTTCCTTACATATTTTTGGCAACATAATGGCATTGAAATATTTTCGTATACCTAAAGTAATTAACTACCTACCTTTGATACAAATTAGAGAGAAAAGGGTCGTAAATGAATGGCTTTCAGTAAAACAGTCAAATTTAGAGCGTTCGTGGCCCAGCGGCGCCCGCGTACCGCGTGCGGTATGCGAGGTTAAGCAATGTGGCCTTTTTGCCTGCAGCAATGTTGCCTGCAGGTCAGTTCTTGGATGGGTGACCGCTTTGAGTGGTTACTAACTGAGCGCTCTCGTGCTTTGGAAGGCACGTTAAGCCGTTGATCCCGGCTGCTGTCTACGACAGCAATCGTTAAGCCAAGTAAGAGGCCTTCGGGCGTCTTGAGAACTTCTAACAGTCAAGTTGCCCACTCACTTGATAAAGGGGGGTCGAAG
Source organism: Notocelia uddmanniana (assembly GCA_905163555.1). Lineage (NCBI taxonomy): Eukaryota > Metazoa > Arthropoda > Insecta > Lepidoptera > Tortricidae > Notocelia > Notocelia uddmanniana. The sequence goes on from LR991057.1 coordinate 7,630,813, forward strand.
TTGCACCACGTCCGTAGGGAGTACCCACCGTTACCCTACACGTGACCCCTGGGTGGTGCTAAAAGTGCAACGAAATCGGCAACCGTACTTGTATTCTCGAAGATCTCACGGTTCGTAAATAAATGCCATACGATTAAATAAATAAGTCAAATATTCAAAAATCTTAATACACGTAATACTAAAATGGTGGTTTCTATGTATTTCCAATATATTTAAAAACTTTTACAGTTCATCAGCTTGCCAGGTAATACAAAATAATAGTCCTTAATAGGCCATTTTTTGCTAAAAACAGCGTTCCAAGTTAATTTGGTAAAAAAATATTAGGAACAACAATCGTTCGAGACAAATTGTTTTGATTATGTTTTTCATTCTTATGACCAATATTATTAAGAAACCATCAATAGCATTCAGGAAAAGTGAAACTGTTTTAAAAAAAGATTTTTGGAAAATCTTTTACGTGCATGTTTTAATTTAGATAGTAACGTACTGGCCACCCAAAAACGGCAGAAGAATGTAAGTAAAAACAAATGAAAGTCTCTCGCTGAACATTTTCCGTGCGTGTTACTGGAATTTGCTTAGTGATATTGATGCTTTTTGCAAACCACAATGAATAAATAGATATACACACAGCCAATTCAAACATCCCTGCGGGAGCGACTGCAGAAGCGGCGGCTTTGAAAATGCGAGACTAATACGCCGTCCTGATAAATTACTTGTTTGTCCCTCTGGCGGTTGAGACAACTGGCTGTTGGGGCTCAGACGCCAATTTCCTCAGGGAGGTTGGACAGCGTCTGCACGAAAGGGGTCATGCCCCTCGATCCGGCTCATGTTGCAAAAAAATTGAGAAATCATTAAATAGTAGTACATTACGATACAAGTGCAGAGAAAAGGAAATTCGCAACGAGTGGTGATAAATTGAAACACGACCGTAGGGAGTGTTTTAAATCGACACGAGTTGCGAATTACCTGTTCGCACGTGTATCGGACAACGTTTTACAGTACATATGGCTCTTTAAAGTTTCGACATATGCACGTAATCTGCTGATTACCGCACTCGTGCGGTAATATAGCACCATATATATGTACTGTAAAATAAATTATAATTTTATTATGCCATCGAGGTAGAAAATTGGGTCACTCTATTTGGGCCATATTTATAGCCAGACATGCTAAAAAGTAAAAACGATGGACTTATAAACTATTTTCCGCGAATTTAATATCCGTAAAAGTCACAAGACACATTTTAATAAAAAATAAATAAAGAACGCTTAGATTTTTATTATATGTAATATCAACTCCCCATATCTCTATCGTCTTTCTTAAATATTTTAAGGTACGTAATAATCTATTTCGTTGTAATAAATCCGTTAGTTTTTTTTAAGACCAATACTAGGTTACTTATGTATAGGGAGGGGGGGGGGGGCGCACAGGCTTGATGCTTAGGGCATCAAGTACTTTAGCACAAGTATTGTAGTGGAGTCGCCATTGTATATTTTTTTATATAATGGCGATATACTAATAAGTAATATATCACCTTTGCGTTTTATTGTATGCAAGTGTATAGAGTAAATAATTTAGGTTTGTTGATACATCGCATATTTTACTAGTTCCACATTTTTCATAATTTTTTGACGACTGCAATGCTATATAATAATGCAAAAATGCAATACTGTAAATTACAATGATGATTTCATAATATAAAATTTAAATAAATTTTACTTGTTTGCTGAATTGTTTACGTATTTGCAAGAGCTTCAACAACTTGCAACTGGAATTAAAGTTTCAATATCTTGCATATTATCTTCTTCTGATGTTAAACGGTTGTCAAGATTATGAAAAGCATATACTATGGCAATTTGTTCCATATTAGCTGGCGTTATACGGTTTCTCAACTTTTGAAAAATCCAGTACAATTAAAAGTGAAATCAAACAAGAATTAATATTGACGACGTAGGGGAGGGTATTTCGAATGAATATTATATGCTACTACTGATACTGAAACTGAAGTATCAGTAGTATACTGAAACTTATTTCAATGAAAAATTGTTCAATACCTTGAATAGGTATAACATTATACATTACAACAATATATTATGATTTTATTGAATATTTCTGAATCAATTTAATTGTATGAAACCAATATATTTAATTATACATTATGGGTTTATCAATCATTTATTCATTCATTCATTCAATCATATAATATATAACAACTACCCCATTGCTCTTTGTTCACCCTAATGCCACCAAACATCACATCTCTTCTTATTATGTAACTGTTGCATAAAATACTATTAAACAGTTAAGTTAGTAACCTTGAATTATATACAGGAACAGTACCACGGACTTTCTAGAAAATATGTTGTCATTTAAATGATGTTCAATCGACTTGTAATCACCAGAAACTCGGTTTTGAAAGAAAAAAAAGACATTAAAATAATGCCTTTTAATATTAGTATATAAAGAACAATCCTATTGTTTTAACATTACCATTTAAGTATTTATATTTTGAAGTGCCAGATGTCACTAGCTTTCTTATAAGATAGAGTTGAAACATACTGTTTTTTTAATTGATGTTAAATAAGCTATAACTCGAAAACGGTTACGAATATTAATATAGTTTATTTGGCCAAAGTATAGTACCAAAGCTAACGTATTCCCTGTTTACAGGAAAGTTCATCGTTCTGTTCCACCCAGTATATTCTTGTTACTCTAAATGTGGTTATGCGCATGCGTGCACGTTTGTGTACTTGTCGCAACAAAAGCACAACCTAGGACCTACCAAAGGGGTACGAATTGAAATAAAAATCTAAGTAATCATAAACGCTTTATTTCTGCTTATCAACAATTCATTAAAAAAACATTGCCTATCATAATCGCGAAGCACAATATTAACTAATTCATTATTGTATAAAAATCTCCTAAAATTTGGGGAGATTCAGTGGGACTCCCACTTACAGCTAAATGGGTTTTAGTTTAAAACAGTACTTAATGCACATAATTACAGTGGTGCAATTTAACGCGTACATTTCGTGTCTGATCAAACTAATATTATAGGTGTCCCAAAATTCATACAAGATTTGTAAAACTGTATATTAAGTTTAAAAAAAAACAAATTCTTTTTTTTTAATTGTGTCATAAAGTACACAAAATATTAGTTATGTTTGAGACAAATTGCCTCCACGGCCTATTTGAGACGTATGTATTCTTCTTGAAATATTGCAACTTTCAGAATTTAGTTTGAATGTCATTAAATGCAAATCTTGCATAAATTTTGGCACACCAAAACAACAATAAATAAATTCAATTTATACATTTGGAAATAAATTACCAAAATCACTATAATTTCAATGTTTTGCATGCATCATGTTTAATTATGCAATAATAAAATATTAATATTTGATCAATAGGAATTTATATGCATAAAATAAGCAACTCAGTTTATCATACTTTTGTAAACCTGCATATACACATTGTTTTCTTTATGTATAAGCTCGGGAGCGCTCATTGTATCACCATCCTAATATGCATGTACCTACATGTACGTGTGCCGACAAAAGTATGATATAACTTCGTAATATACACTATTATTCACCTTATAACATAAAAATTTACAACATTACATGGTTATAATTCATAAACTAAAACCCACTACGTTTAAGGCGTGATTGACTATGTGGTAAGCACCTTATATGACTTGAAGGGATCTGTAGTTACTATTTTTACACATTGATGCACGAAAATGGGTTTTTTCACATCGTCGTCTTAGAGTCCGTGGTTTCCTACGAAAGCTCAATGGTGTTTAAACTCTTTTAGTTCCTTGATCGTTTAAGGCGTGATTGACTATGTGGTAAGCACCTTATATGACTTGAAGGGATCTGAAGTTACTATTTTCACACATTGATGCCCGAAAATGGGTTTTTTCACATCGTCGTCTTAGAGTCCGTGGTTTCCTACGAAAGCTCAATGGTGTTTAAACTCTTTTAGTTCCTTGATCGTCTAAGGCGTGATTGACTATGTGTTAAGCAACTTATATGACTTGAAGGGATCTGTAGTTACTATTTTCACACATTGATGCACGAAAATGGGTTTTTTCACATCGTCGTCTTAGAGTCCGTGGTTTCCTATGAAAGCTCAATGGTGTTTAAACTCTTTTAGTTCCTTGATATTTAGTTATTGGACGAACTTGGTTAAATTGATTACGATATTTTACAACGAGGCTAGCACAACTGACGCTGCGACGAGACGCGACGCGAAACGAGAAAATCTACCTTCCTCTTTCTAATTTGCACAGTGCTAGTGAGACAGGAGTCCTTGAGTCGCGCGTGACGTAACTTGGGAGCAAGTCGTGCTTGACGTGCAGACGATATAACAAACCAGCCCAAATTCGGACCCATATCAGCACGTCAAAGACAATCTACCTCCTGTGTTCAATGTTTCTATAAAAATAACAAAATAGAATGAACAGAACAAATGAAAATCCAACTATTATCCGGATCACTTGGTTCAAATTTCATTGTATTTTTGTTTAGTTTTTTTTTTAATGGGTCAACATATTGAATGTAGGGGGAGGCGTTGTTTAACACGGATCATTACGCGAGAATTGATTTCATCAATGTTTAAAAAGAGTATCAGTAATAATTTACACGTGAAATATAATATTTTAGTAAGGTGACGAGTATAGTCTTGATATCCTAATGCATAAGGGTGTTGTATATCCAGGCCTTTAAAACGTTATGAAAATAAGCGATATTATAACGATATATTTCGTTAGTGTTGAAAATTTTGTAATAATCATAATCGATATTCCACATAACGATATTTCATATCATAACAAAATGAAAATAATTATATGATAATGTTATAATATCGTTTAAGATGGTGGCGGTGGCCACAATGACGTGCTCGAGTTTGACGTACATCTCACAGCGCACGTAAGAGCGAGACTGTGTGCGAGACAGAGATAGCCTATAACGATATTATAGCGCTTCACTAAATATCGCTATATATATATATTGCTTTTTATTTATAACGATATAATGGATACCGCTATAAATCCGCGCCAAATATAGTTTTTACTAAAGCGTTTTATTGACAAAGTAGCGTTATGAATCATAACGATATGCGAAAATAGCGCTATTTCAAGGCCTGTGTGTGTATATCTAACACTTTTGATACATTAGTGCATAAAAATGTATATTGCTTCAATTTGAATAATAACTACATTAGTCGGATTTCACGTATAGCCATTACATATCGCCTTCATTATTCTAGAAGTAAAATATTGCTTCTTTTTCGTTCGGTGTAATACAATATATACTTTTTATTACACTAGTGAGGTCATTCGTTTACAATTTCGTCAATAAAACATAAAAAGTCAGTTGCATTAAAATAAGATATAGTCTGGCCAATCGTACGTGTCACCAGAGAAACTATACACACTTTCTGTCGATTATTGCAGGTGATGTATCAGATAGGGGGGCATAGAATACGGCTACGGTATCTCATACCTGTCGTACAAGGCGACTAAAAAGGGGTCGTAGACGGCCGCAGTTGGGGGCAGTGACTGACCATGGAAAAAAGGGACCCACTGAGACTGGACGCTACAGCGGCACTAGTGCTTTCCGTAGTTCCCAGATCCGTCCGAAATGCGTCGAGGGCCATCGGGGGGTTTCTAGTCGGTGCGAATTCCCCATAACCTTCGCATTACCCCCACGGTGCGGAGGTATCAATTTTTTTCCACGGATTTTCTCTCTGTACAAAAAAGAGACTAGAGCTGTAGATATATCTCGTTCCTGAAAACCCGCATACCTGTTGTATCGCATGCTTTGCTCACGAAAGCACTATATCCCAAAAACTGTGTATATTCAGCTTCTCTGCTACTACAGTTGGTGGCCAGTCTATTACTATCAGATACCTAAATGTAATTAAACAAATTATCTGGTAGATTAGGTAAAACGGCAAACAAAGCATCAGTAATGATATTACGAACACGTTTGTCACAATACTGGCAAGTATTTCTCATTAAGATGTTACATCATGTGAATCATGGCATACAAATATAAAATAATTTAAAGAAACATGTAGTGATTTTTATTTGTGCACAAGTACCATGTTAAAATGATTATTATAAACTTTCCCGTACTACTTCACTACTTAAAGTGAGTTGCACCAAACTAAAATCACAGACCGAAAGTTTTTTTTTTAAGTTAAAAATAGCGCCGACGTCATCCCATACAAACTTGTCAACCTTTCCTTACAATTAAATTTTAACGATCACCGTTTACAAAGACGTTTTGTTGCAACACCCTTAGACTGGGTTGCACCAAACTGTCTGTAATCGTGGGCTGTGTTCGTTAAAATCTGATTGTATGGAAAGTTTGAAGTTTCTATGGGATGACAGCTGCCGGCGCCATATTTAACGATATGTAATCGTAAGTTGGTGCAACTCAGCCTTAATCAGAAAATGCAAAAGAAACATTAAAATTGGTACATTCAAGGGACCTTATTCTGGGGACAATTAAAACTATTTTGAAACGTCTTTAAAACTGTAGGCCTACCGCTTAACCCAGTGGCGCGGCGCAAGAGGGATAACATCAACGAGTAGCGAACAGGACAGGGACCAACCCCGTTTCCCAGTCCGCTACATACAATTTCCCAGCCGAAAACTCGAGGACTCGTATCTTCAGAGCCTCAACAATGATTGGGCCATCAAACTCACTCGTCCATGTGTTTCGTATATTCAAGTCTCTACAATAAAGAAGTAACCATCATGAATTTACGATATAAACTCAAATCTCGCCCGCACCGTGAAATAAGTCCCAGCAATAGCCACAATTTACGATAATAATGAAAGTGCTATACTTACATGTATAAAAAACAAGTCAAAAGTCTAGGGGTTCCAATCACCACTGTCTACTTTATGCGAAAACTATAAAAAAAGGCTTTAACATAGCAGTGAAGCAGTGACACGGAAACGACTTTAAGAAAATACTTTATACTTTAATGAGCTTGGCGTAAAGTCTATAATATATGTATGAACACTTCAATGAAAACATGTACTTTCACAACTAACCTACGATATATGAAGCTTCAATACAGGGCTATTGTTATTGTTTTACTATATGGGCAGGTAATTTTCCATCTAATGTTAAATGCACTTATTAAAAGTATCCTATTTCGGGGAGATATTTGACTGTCATTCTAAACTTCGAAAGACTGGTGAAACGTGTGTTCTGTCAAATATCGTCGATAGCATACTGGTTGAGGGCCACTTGAAATATAGCCACTTACTATCAAGATACTTATTAAATTTCAGCATAACACTTAATGGAAAATTACCTGAAACCAGAGGGCCTACTCCGAACTTAGAAAATCGAACTTCGTGTCTGCCGTGCCTCTCACCCTCGTGTTGTACACTATATGACGGAAAGTGACGGCACGATACGAAGTTCGGAGTAGGCCCTCAGCATTCATCAGGCACTATTATTTTCTGCTAGCAATACTGAATTATATTTGGATCTATTTAACATTAGTATATCAGGGTTTATTATGTGTAAAAATAAGGTATATATTTCATTATACAAGAACAGTATAATTCTCGAGATATTTATATAAACTACACACTATATTTGTAAAAAACTAGAATGCGTGGTGAATTGAAACATAGGGTGGTATTCCACTCGTCCAATATCTTTGTCCAATCTTTGATCAAATTTCTTTGACAGAGGCCCATTCCACTTATCCAATATCATTGTCCAAGGTTTTTTTTTAATGCGAAGCCATATTGATTTAAATATCATCAGAATCTTAGATCAAATGTCGGGGTCACTTCCAAGTTGGATGAAATCATCCAATTTCTTTGATCAAATGTATATGGGACAAAGATATTGGACGAGTGGAATACCACCCTTAAATACAACGTAAGATACAGTCAACAGCAGAAGTAGCTAAGCTGAATAACACGCTCAGTTTCATCTACACAGAACCTCTAGTATATATTTTTCGAAACAAACGCAAACGCAGTCGTTTGCGTTTAGTCTCAATTTGTATGGCAACGCAAGCAGCGCCTCTGGCGACCTTTGGTGGTAACTATTTTGTGCCATATGGGTGCTGCTACGGGTATGCTCTTGACATTTGGGTGTGTGTATAGATCATTTCGAGCACTAGGCCTGCGTAGTTACTTCCGCTGCCGACTGTATATTTAACATAACATGATAAGTATACTATAAGTTTGTCGCGTAATAAGCATTGCGGGGGTAAACTTCGCGAACTCTTATCACGTACATATTTGATATAAAGGTATTAGGGTAAACGTCCTAATATTTGGCACCTTATAATCCGATAGTTGACACCTATTGTTACATGTCTATTGATTTGACATAAGATTGAAAGTATGACACAAGAAAAAAAAAAGGAATAAGTCTGAAGGGTAAGATTGAAGTGATGTATTGTCGGTGTCGAGCATTAGCACGTTTACCTTACAATGATTATTATAATTTTTTTTGAAATAAGATACTGGCTCGCCAAGAATCTGTGCTAATCTAAACTATTAATGTTTATACTGTGCGTTTCAATGGGCAATTTAAATTACTTTTCCACCTATGCTATGCTGTAATCTACCGTAGAAGTTGGCCGAGCTAAGCTTCGAAGCTGCGGTAACGCAGCTTAACTTAGGTCTGGTGGAAAAGTAGCATAAGACTTTTAGCTTTGAGAAGGTTCATATTGTAAAATAAATAGATATTTATAATCTAACACTTGAAAATGGACTTTATACAACTCTATCCAAATCAATAATCTGAATATTGTAATTAGACCCAAGAAGAGTATCCTATAACGCTTAATAGCTGAATCCGCAAGGCTTGCTGATCATAGTGTGAGGATTTTGAGTGTCTAGAAGTCTAGACGATGCAGAGCTACCGCGAAAAACAAAATTCAAAGTTCGAATATACTACGCTGTCGCTCTAATACGTGCGATGGAGATAGAAATACGCGACCGAATAATTTTGGCGCTTCCCGATAGCCACACTAATAATATAACTCACTTTTATATAGAAAACTCCCAGTTTCGGACAATAAAATACGATGAAACGGGTCACTCACGTTTTTTAAGGTCGAATATCGCTCGACATTTCCCAGACCGATTCATGGTACTTAATCATGAGTACATGTCGCGGCGGTGGCACATATAGCAATGCGTGCCCGTGCCCTGCCCGCTCTGCTGCACGGCGCGGGCGGTGGCAAGAATCAACTCTCATTTTCTTCAATATTGTACTCAGATTCAGGACCGCGAATCGTTCTGACATATGTCGAGCGATATTCGACCTAAGAGACGGAAGTGACCGTTATATAAGTTGTAACAAAAAAGACGTGGATCCGTTTAAGGCGTTAATTAGTATCGTGTTCTGACTAGAAATAAGCAGGCCAAAATCGTTTTTTACTATATAACGTTTTTTTGTTTTGTATGAGAAGTTTTATCAAAACTTGCCAAGTGCCTAGTCTCCATACATCATTATCATCGTTACGATGTCCAGGTTCTGCTACCTAATCCCAAGAATTGGCGCAGGCACTAGTTTTGAAGGAAGCGACTGCAATCTGACCTTCCAATCCAAAGGGGAAACTAGACATTTCTGGGATTAGGCTTGTCAAGTGAGTGGGTAACTTGACTGTTAGAGTTCTCAAGTCACCCGAAGACCTCTAACTGCAAACTCCCTATACAAAAAAGAAAAAAAATCACCTACTTATATCTAGTCAAGGTTCTCGAGCGCCGATCACGAACCGGAAGGCGCAGCGTGGGCAGGCCCCCCACAAGGAGTACTGATGACCTGGTAATCGTCGCGGGTGTCCGCTGGATGCGGGTAGCGCAGGACCGGTCATTGTGGAACTCTTTGGGTGAGGCCTACGTCCAGCAGTGGACGTCCTTCGGCTGACATGATGATGGTTTCTAGGCAAAATGCGATAACATTTAACGCCTCAATAAACGGATCCACGGCATTATTGTTACAACCTGTGTTTTAATATAACTCACGTTTAAAATGGACGGTAGCTACTAGGATACTTGATAGGTATGGAGAGCTGCGTATATTTGACGAGGTAGTCCCAGCCGAGTTGCTTGTACGCCTGCACTAGACGGTCTTCCACTTCGCGCGAAGGACGGTCTTCTTGTATCTTGTTGAGGAGCTTGATAGCGCGACCCCAGTGCTTAAGGGTGAAGCAGTGCCATACGCCGTAGTGGATCGCCTGGGGTAGTAAAATGGCGTTACATATTTTATAGTAAAGGGCATTATGAATAAAACCGACCAATTGAGTGTTGGATCACGCACAAAGGGTTCCATACCGACACCTACTAATTCACATTTAAAACCACTGTACAATACAATGAATCAAAACAGGTCGTATCTTCACAGGGAATTTACGGCACATACACCCAAGGCAAGGTAGATTTTCAGCGATAACTCAAAAACCATTAGACCTATCTTGTTCAAATAAAAAATCGATAAAATTACACCACCTCAATTTTTTTCAGAATTTTAAACTTCATAGTTTGAGACACTTTTTACGACTTTGACAGATAACGAACTCACGAACGATTGACTTATGTAAATGGAAGTTTTTTAAAAACCTCTAAATCATTTTAAAATGCCTATCCATAGACACCCCACACGCCTATGTGATTTTTTAAACTAAAAATACAGTAATTATCTACTCAACGACCTCTGAACAAGGATGCTCAATGGGATAAGACAAACATTTTTTTGCGCTTAACATTAAAAAATATTTTTCGTCAATTTGTATGGCTTTGGGTCAACAAGATGCGTATAATGTGAAAATTTTAAGACTTTTGAAGACACAGACGACAGACAGCCGGTCACCTGGGTGACAGTAAATAGGGATCCGTTTGGACCCTTCGGGTACGGAGCCCTAAAAAGATATCGCTCTAAACTGCACTACTAAAATAAGAGTCACAACGTGTCAAACCCACCGTTTGGATTCAAAAAAGGCCGATCGTGATAATTAAGGGTGCAGCTGTGGACGAACTATGGCTGGTGATGACGACTAACCTTGGCGTCGGTGAGGTCAGTGAACTTGAGCAAGTCGGCCATGTTGGTAGTGAGCTGCGCGAGCAGCTTGTCTTTAGCGGCGGGGCTCTGCGCGAGCGCCTTCAGCCGACACAACGCGGTGCCTTTCCGGCATAACGCGTCGATCAGGTAGCCGCGCTGCTTTTCATGCTCCCTGCAAGTAAATATATCATATTCATATCATTGGATAAATTTATCGTCGACAAAACGACATAAAGATTTGTAATGCTGTTTTCAACTCCGTAACTCTTGTTCCATGTGTCATTTGCACCGAAAGTTCCGAGCTCGATTGATGACTTATCTGCAGTTATATCAACTACCTTAGTTCGGAGATGCGGGAATCGGGTTCGTTAGTCTAAAACCCTTCGAAACATTTTCATGTAGATAAGGGACCGCGCGGGGCGATCCTGGCCGAATCAATATTGCGAATCGAAATTTCGAAATGGAATTCAGACTGTATATGGTCGCCGTAAGTGCTCATCAACTAACAGATCGCTGAGTAGCCCCGTATGGTTCCGGGCTAGCGCCATCCACTTTCCTCCCGACTTTGAATATAATAATTTATACCAAAAAAACCGACTCCAATTTTGTACTTCGCTATGCCACAATTTGAGGTTTCCGTGAGCCAATGCTTGGTTAGCAACAGAAAATACCGAAATCGGCATATGCGTGCCGTGCCTATCAAATTCGAGAAGTTCCCTCGATTCCTCGTAGATCCCATCATCAGACCATCACCAAATTTATATGGGACCAACTAGACTAGAGGGTGCCTGCTTTGATACAAAAAAAGAAGTATTAAAATCGGCCGACGTGGTCACGAGTTATCGGGGAACATGCATATATAAAAAAAAAGGAATAAAACAGACCAACTGAGAACCTCCTTCCTTCTATTGAAGTCGGTTAAAGACCAGCCGTGTTATAGACGATAGGCTATGAATTTAATGGCATGTCCTCTAGCTACCCTTTTTGGAAATACAGGTGTAATTTTATGTGTGTATTATAATATAACAACAGCACTTACTGTTTGATCTTGTTGGCATCGCTGCGCGTGTCGTTCTTCATGCCAAGGTAAGCGAGCAGCTTGTCCTGGTCGATCTGTTTGATGACCTTTTCCGCGGTGGCGATCAGCTGTTCGCACCATGCCGTCGTCACATCCGTTTCTTCGTCGGCGTTGGGTAGTCTGAGGAACAATGTGAAGCAAGGTCATTTACACGTGAATCTAACGCGAGACACGATTTCATTGCGTGTTAAGTGTCATACATCTAGTTGACCGAGTGAAACGAAGGTCTTCGTTTCAGCTTCGGCAAAAATTTGTATTTCCGGATTTCCAGATTTCCGGCTGAAATCCTCTACAGGTCGCATACCACAGCCGATTCTAATGAAATTTTGTGAGTAGTTTTGATAATTATATAGTTTTTTTTTTTGTCGAGTAATTTTTTGGAAATTTTGGAATTTTATAAAAATATATATCGCGAGGTCACACAAAGCCACTATTTATATCTAAGTAACACATACCTAAAGATGAATAAGTACTTAAATTTGCACCATGTATAAAAAGAATATGCAATAAAATCGAGGGTTGTTACTCTTGTCGGGGAAAGACCCAGCAGGGTTCCTTAAACTGACACGCTGGATACGCTGTGTTGAGAGGGGGGGACCTGCAGACATTGCAGCCGACACAACGAATAATCAAATCAATACTAGTTCGGCAGCATGCTTATGATTATTCTGGACTCCCAAGCGTCCATAGTTACGGTGTCTGCTTGCCATCAGGTCGTAAGCTTGTATGCCACCGAGAAAAAAACTGGTATATGGACCCTTAAGGCCCCGTAAGGGTAGTGCCAGCTAATGCAAATCGAAATAAAACTGAATTTTAAATTTCAAATTTTCATCTTGTTTGCTGTATTTTTATGGGTTATTATCCGTATAAGTATAACACCATATTATAAATTTTAAAGTGTGCAAAGTACCCAATCATACTCACTTTTTAGGATCCGTAGGCGAATCGATGCCGTGGAGATATGCAATATGGGCCCCGAGGTACCCGGGGAACTTTTCCAATACTTCTTCATACACTTGTTCTAATTTGTCGCCCTCTAAAAATAAAAGCATTCGAGATTCGGGATTATGTTGAGGAAGTAACAGTGTTACTTCAGATTTTATGTAAATAGAGTCAACTCCTTACCTAATTTAGTCAGCCAGTTGGTCATGAATTCCTTACTGGCCTCCATATAGTCCTCACTCGGTTTGGTCTTCTCTTTGTCCCTGTTGTTGTTGGTAGTTCGCTTCGGAGGCTCACAGACAATATATTGCAGCTCGTACGTATCTACCTTACGACCTAGCTCGTCTTTAGCGAAGGTAAGCGTGCCAGTTAGGGTGTGGCCTATGGTTAGGTTGGAACGACTGATTCTGGAAGAATTAAAGAAATGTAAATGCTTATAGCATACCCAAACTACGTGACCACCTTTTCAGTTTTTACCCCCCCCCCCCTCCCCCCCTCCGGTGACCAAGCGTAGTATATGCCAAGACCCCCACCCTCCCCCTCTAGTTATCACGTAGCATAATTTATTAATACTTTTTTGCGGAAAAATAAAAAAAATGGCTCTTGTTTGTACGAGGCTTGCACTGAAAGTGGCGGGAATCGAATACTTATTAATTTATTTTTAACATGTATTATACCTTTTTATAATCTCTGAAGTTTCCTTATCTCAACACACTGGCCACTTAGAAAAAAAAAAGTATGGTTCGGTTTCAATTGTTTATTGAAGTCGTCGAGTCACTGCTTAAAATGGAATTGTGCCGTGAAAATTTCAGAGCTATGATTTATTATGACTTTAAAAGTGGACTAACACAAAAACAATGTGAAGAGCGGATGGTTGCTGCTTTTAATATTGAAGCTCCTTCAAAGACTACAATATACAGGTGGTATTCAGAATTTCAACGTGGCCGTGTATCCCTCACCGACGAAGTGCGTGAAGGTCGACCAAAATCGGCAGTCACGCAAGAAAACGTCGATGTTGTGCGTCGTCTGATAAATGAAGACCGACATGTGACATATCGGGAAATTCAAGAGCACCTGGGTATTGGAATGAGTCAAATACAAATTATTTTAAAAGAAGAATTAGGCGTGAAAAAGTTATTTTCCCGTTGGATACCTCACCTATTGTCTGACGAGCAGAAAATAGTCCGTGTCAATTGGTGCCGCAAAACTTTGAAAAGATTTAACAAGGGACGCTCAAATGCTGTTTTTAGCATAGTATCAGGTGACGAGTCGTGGATATACGCTTATGAGCCTGAAACTAAAAACCAATCCCGAGTATGGGTCTTCGAAGACGAGCTCAAACCCACAAAAGTTGTTCGTTCTCGCAGTACGGCTAAGAAGATGGTGGCTACGTTTATCTCTAAATCTGGTCACGTAGCTACTGTGGCTCTTGAGGATCGTAGAACAGTCAATGCTGATTGGTACACCACTATTTGTTTGCCGAACGTCTTTGCTGAACTCCGAAAAACAAACCCTAGTCGTCGCATCATCCTTCACCACGACAACGCCAGCCCACACACCGCTCGGACAACAACTGAGTACCTGGACGGTGAAAAAGTCGAAATATTGGACCACCCTCCATTTAGCCCTGACTTAAGTCCCAACGACTTTTTTACATTCCCCAGAATCAAGGACAAACTGCGTGGTCAGCGGTTTCAGACGCCAGAAGAAGCAGTGGAGGCCTATAAAATAGCCATTTTGTCGACCCCTACTTCAGAGTTCAAAAAGTGCTTTATGGACTGGTTTGAACGCATGCATAAGTGCATGAAATACAAAGGAGAATATTTTGAAAAACAATAAAAATAAATAAACTCACTTATACTGCATATTTTCTTCTATTCCCGAAACTTTCAGTTTTACCCTCGTATTTACTCATATGGCCCCTAATGCATGAAGTCGAAAGTGCATGCGTAGTTAACTTGTAATTGTATTTAAGTCGAAACTGGAGAAGTTTTAGTGGTGGGGTAAACCGTGGCGCGTGAGTCCGCTTCAATTAGAATGTTTCTCAAAAATATTCCACTAGCTACGTGACGAGAAGCTATTTCGTATTATTATTTTTTTCGTCAATATGCTGGGAAATGGACACCTTAATGTCGCCAAAATAGTCCGTGAAGTTTCTAGTTACTGAATAGCGCAATTTTCATCATCATATCAGCCGAAAGACGTTCACTGCTGGACATAGGACCACCACATATTAAATAAAATTAAAAAATTGTTATTATTTATTTTATCAATGACACTTACTTATCGGAAGGGACTGGCGCGAAGTACACCGGTAATATTGCTCCACTAGGAACAGACGCTGAGCTAAACTTCTTGCCTCCGGTCAACGCCTGAAAATACAAAGCACATTAATTTATTTGTTATAAAGCAACGTAATTTATCTTGATTTTAGCTGTTAGATGCACTACCTACAATTTTTCTGCTTTGCCTTAAGGTTGACTGGTAGAGGATGCCATATGGCATTAAGTCCGCCTTTTGTACAATAAGGTTTCTTAAGTGCAATAAAGATTAACCCCCTTATTCATAAAACTTAACAAACCTTTGTTAACTAAAAGTTGTTTTGTCCCTTTCTCACAAACATAAATGTCAAAGTGACGGATAAGGACAAACCATCTTTAGCGGCTTGTTAACTAATAGAGGCTTGATGGACGTTTATGAATAAGGCGGTAAATAAATAAATAAATTAACTGCATTTTACGAATGTTGAGATGAGACGCTGTAATCAAGAAGATAAGTTGTGCCAGTGGGCTCCGCAAAGTTCTAATGTCGGGAAAATAAACGTAGATGCTCTTTGAGTTTTACTTAGTTGTTTAAGTTGGTGCAATATTATGGTCCCTAAAATCAGTTCTGATGATGAAGACAGAAGGTGGCCATAGCCATTGCTAGACTACAGAAGATATCTAAAATCTTCTTAATTGATGAATGCAAAAAAGTATAATCGGCAATAAAAGCTTGTTCTAAATATTTGTCAAAAACTTATTTCTGAGCCGCCAGCTTTCTTACGCATATAATTAAAAATAGGTATGGAATACATTCTGCTGGTTGCAAATGTTGAATGGAACGTGGTTGTAGGTATGACATGTGGACATCATATGAGTAAGGGTGGTGTTCCACTCGTCCAATATCTTTGTCCAATCTTTGATCAAATTTCTTTGACAGAGGCCCATTCCACGGATCCAATATCTTTCTCCACCTGTCATCGGAATCTTTGATCAAATGTTGGGGTCCCATCCAAGTTTTATGAAATCATCCAATTTCTTTGATCAAAGATATTTAACAAAGATATTGGATGAGTTTAATATGGGGTGGTATTCTACTCATCCAATATCTTTGTCCAATTTCTTTGTCAAATCTTTGATCAAATTTCTTTGATGGAGGCCCATTCCATTTATCCAATGTCTTTGTCCAAGTTTTATTTTATTTCATGAGTAGCCATGTTGATTTAAATGTCATCAGAATCTTTGATAAAATGTCGGGGTCCCAACTAAGTTGGGTGAAATCATCCAATTTCTTTGATCAAATGTACTTAGTCGGCTCATAAGTTCTGTCATATACATAGTATCAAATAAAAACAAAAGTTTAAGTTTATTCCGTATAATTTGTACAGCGTTTGAAAGCTTATAAACTAGAGAATCTAAATGTATAACATTTATTCAAAATGACCGCCATAATTATCTACACAGGCTTGAAGTCTGCGTGGCCAGTAGTCAATGGATTCATGCACCACTTTCATGTCGATATTGGCCACTGCCGTAGCAAGGGATTTTTTCAGCGAGTCTAGATTTGCATGAGGTTTTGAGCACACCTTTTCCTTTAAATACTGCCATATTTTATAGTCTAACGGATTAAGATCTGGGCTAGAGGAGGGCCAATCTTCATGCCGTATAAAGTCGATTTTATTGGAGGCGAGCCAGGCTTGTGTAGACTTTGCCTTATGGGCTGGAGCAGAGTCCTGCTGGAAAACCCAATGCTGGTTTAGAAACATCGTATGGGATAGTGGTTTCACAATATTAGTCAACACCGTGTCTTGGTACACTTTGGCACTAGTTTTTACTCCTTTCTCACAAAAATGCATACTAGTGACGCCCGCATAAGAAACTCCCAGCCAAACCATCACAGATGAAGGGTGATGACCTCTTTGAATACGGAGAATGCTATTAGACGCTTCTTTACTATTGCGAGCGTACACTCTATCATTTTGTTTATTACGGTTTTCTTCTATGTCAAAAATTTTCTCCTCCGAAAACAGTATACAATGATGCTTATTTTTAGCGTACTTCTTCAATAAAGCTTTAGATCTTTTAAGCCTTAAAGCTTTAAGCCGACCATTGAGAAGATGGCCAGTTTTTCGTTTATAAGCACGAAGTCTCAGGTCTTGATTAGCACTCTTTTCACCGTGTTTCTGCTCAAACCCATCTGGAGGGCCATAACTTTTTGTTTCCTAGCGGGATTTCTGGCAATGCGTGCCCTAATTGCTTGTACAACCGCTGGAGTCCTAGCTGTACGCGGACGACCGCTTCTTTTCTTGTCATTTAAACTAGAGACCTCACTGTATCTTTCCATGGTACGATACACAAATCTTAGAGAGAATTTTAAATTTTCAAGTAGCTTAAAAATTTTAGCCGGCGAGTGTCCACAACGATATAGTGCAATTATTGCGGTACGGCTATCTTTAAGCGTCCACTCCATGTTAAAGAAAACAGAAAATTGCAAAATTATACTACTCAAATATTTAAAAAAGATTCGAAATTCAAATGCACAACGGTTTTTGTTTTAGGAGTTCCAAATTTAAATTTTAAAGGCCAGTGACAGAACTTATGAGCCGACTAAGTATATTGGACAAAGATATTGGATGAGTGGAATACCTCCCTAAACCTCGGAAACGGGAGAAAAAGAATTTGTTTTCGGTGATTATTCCTCTGTGGTCAATCTTATTTCTACGATTTCAGCCTCGTATCCACTTTGTCATTTTGCCATGTTTGAAGCTGATCGGTTAAGCTGTTTCGGAGGAGGCCCACAAGCAATTTACATTTGTGGCCTAAAATTGAGCTACGCTCAATAACGCTGCTGTGTCGCTATCGGAAGTTCTTAAAGCTTGCCCAACAGTGTCCTGTTATCGACTGGCACATTTAACCTGGCTTACTTTGACAGTTTGAAATATAGGATAATAATTATTAATCGTATATTTGGAATAATTATTATTAATCGTATTTGGACGCTCAGAGACCATAATATATATCTCTGAGATATTAAATTTATTTTATATACTTTAGTTTATTCGGACAGAGACCGTATACGTCCCAAATATTACCTTCAAATTTTGATAATGTCTTGTAAGTTTATTTTCATTGAATGATATAAGTTTGTTAACACATTCGGTGCCGGTGACACGAAACCGTGTCATTTTTGTATGTATAATTGCCTTGTCGGCGCCGAATGTGTTAATCAGTATAATTTTAAAATCATAATTAGGATTGTCAGTTTTTTTTTTAATTATTGAGACATAATTTTTTTATAACTGACCTGCGCTCTAGTGCAGTAGGCGTCCAACGTTATCGGCTGCGGTAACCGCTGCTGTACGGCTATCGGTAGTTCTTGAAGCTTGTCTAACAGCGCTCTGTTTTCATGCCGCACATTTAGTCGCAGCACATAGTCACCCTTCTCGAGTTTCACTGTGTACTAAAAGAAAAGTATTATGTTAATTATGCAAATACCTCGCCGTGGGATAGACACAATTCAATGTCTTATTCTTGCTAGAAACTAGTGGCTCTGAGCTGTAAACCACGAAAAAACATTTGTTTTTTTTTTCAAACTAAAAAATTTCCAACTCGACAAAAAAAACTATGTAATTTATCGAAATTGCTCACAAATTTTCACGAGAATTGGTTGAGAAATGCGACCTTTAGAGGAGAACATCCGGACAGACAGACAGACATACGAAATAATTTTTGTCGTAAGCTGAAACGGAGACGCTTCACTCGCTCGGTCAATAATGTGACTTTAAAATCGTGGGGTACTCCACGATTTTAAAGTCACACAGCGCTCTTCAAATTACTGATAAATTAAATTAGATTCTAGAATTAAATATAGAATCGTTTTTTTTTTTGACGAAGCTGACCGACCCGGGTTCGAATCCCAATCAGGACAAATATTTGAGTGATGAGAGTGAATATTTGTCTCAGGCCTTATTGAGCTTACTATGGGGCTAGTTCGATCGGTGTAGATAGTCCCCTTAATATTTAAGTTTATGTACTGACCTTAGAAGGATACGCGTCGCCCACAAACATGAGCTGCTTACAGCTGTTGTACAGCATCCACATCTGCGCCTCGAACTCAGATTCGTACAGCATGTCACACAGGGGCGACACTATTGGCGACACCTGACAAAGTTTACACACTATTTGAGATATATGATAACGAATGACATGTAAATGAGGGTTGTGGCTTGAGGCATTAAAATTTTAATATTCACTTTGTAGTTATTTGTGACACGACAAATTAAATATGTCAGCAATAACAATTAACCTTTTCAGCGCTCTGTCAGATGCAAACACTCATCGTCGTTAGCGTCGAAATGGTTAATAGGGTCGGCAAGGCGCATGCGACACCCCTGGAGTTGCAGTTGTGCGGAGACCGCTTACCATCAGGCAATCCGTACGCTTGTTTGCCCGTGTATAAATGACAACCAAGAATAAAATATTATTTTTTTACGATTTAAGATATGGAAGACTATGATTATCTAGGGTTGATTATCAATAGGGATTCGTTTTAATTGGGACCACGTTATTGACAACTGACACAGTTTAATCTCTATGGATTTAAAAATATAAGTAGAACAGAATAGAATAGAATCTTTATTTGCTTAGAATAAGTAGGTACATTAATGTCCTTGGTTGTTATATGACAATAAGTATCTTATTCTGCTATTTGTATTGTGTAATACTAGCATGCAAATATCTTAAATAATTGTTAAATATCTTGAGACAGGAAATCTTTTACATTGTAATAGTTCTTTACAGCCTTCGATCAATAATAAACCTAGATACACTATTTGCCTGTCAACGGCGTCCACGCTCAAGAGTGCTTAAATTCCGTTTAAGCACTCTTGCGTTCACAGTCGCGCGCTAGCCATCGGCGAGTAAACATGCCTAAGTGCGCCGTGAAAAAGTGCAAAAACAACACGTTAACGACGTTAAAAAAGTATGGAATTTCGGATTTTCGATGAGTATTTATTTAAAGTTTCATAATTTATTGAATTTGTAGTTATATCAGGCTATAACACGCTTATAAAAATATTTTATGTAAATATTTGAAATACTCAAACAGCCAACCAGCTACGCTGCTGTCTCTTTCCCTCACGTTGAGTTAGTCGTATATTGAAACGAAACGGAGAACGGACGAATTGGACTATAGTAAAATTTCGAAAGAAAGGAGTCGCAGACTGAAAACTTTTTTACGAAAGTTTACATGTATTGTTCTTATTGTACACACATAATTATGTATGGAGTGTATTTGTATTTTACTTTATTCATATATCAAAATCGGGTGGTAACACTTTGTTTGTCTGACATGTCGCTCTGCTCAGTATACGTTGTTTAAATCAAAAACTTTTTTACTCATTTTGATACGGTTTTCACTTACATGTAGCTTACTAACCTAACTATTAACCTAATTACAGTTTTCCAAAAAATGAAATTGAGAGAGATAAATGGAGGTAAATTATAGCTAAAGAAAGAGGTGAAGAATATTTTAAACCAAATGATTCTAGCGTGGTTTGTTCCTGTGACTTTTCAGAATTTTGTTTTATGACAACGCATATAACTGATAAAAATAAACTATGTATTCAGTTTTCATTTAAATTTATTTCTTAATTATTGCCACTAAACTGACATTGATTAACTTTGTTTAACAACTCACGCTAATTGGGTACACTTATTTCTGAAAATGCCCTTGTAACATTTAGTTAAAGCAAATTGTTCGTGATGATTTATATGGTATGAAAATAAAAAAAATATGAGGGTACAATCTTACACAAATCGACATAGTCCCAAACTTAATAAAGCTTGTAATATGGCTACTACATAATATATACTATTTATATTTAAATATAAATAAATACATACTTAAATACATAAAAAAACATCCAAGACTCAGGAACAAATATTCATGCTCAATTGCTTGGCACAGTTGCCACACAAATAAATGCCCTGACCGGAAATCGAATCCGAGACCTCCTGCTTAATAGACAGACAGGGTCGCTATCAACTAAGCCAAAGTGGTCGTGTTGGTATAAATCGACGTTACCGCCTGACAAGTGGTATGCTTGTATTCCACCGATGCCTATTAAAAAAAAACAATTTCGACTCCACGGCACACGATACGGTCCTGTTCCAATGTTGACATCTAATCAGTGGAAAATCAACAGAAACGAAACTGAACCGAATTGCTCTTGATTTACGGTGTACAATCTGTTAACATAATGCGGACTTTTGTGGAAATTTTCCACAATCGATACGTGCATTTTGTAATGTTATAACCGCCAAACACTATCATTCAAAATAAAACGTTATGTTCGTGATGTAAGGCTTAATATCGAATAAAAGGAAATGGTACAAATCGCATTACTTTTTTTTGTGTGTCTCCTATACACGCACACAGTGGCAATGAAATTCGGACACTTTTTCGACTTGAATTTGCAGGTGATAGTGTATCTAGGTTTATTATTGATCGAAGTTTACAGCTCAATTAATTGGTTTTTAAATCTATTTAGAGGTAGCTCTTTCAAACATTTCGGTAACTTATTAAATATTGTCCTGCACATAACAAAGCCGTGACTAGAGTACAATGCTGTCCTAGGAACGCAATCATGCACCAAACGTCCAGGATTTCGTTGGTTTCTAGTGGAAATGCTTGCAGCTGTTTTGAATAAGTACATATGCCTCTTAACGAACATGCAGATTTCTAAAATATATAAACAGGGTAGAGGTAGTATTTTAAATTTTCTGAATAGTGGTTTGCAAGACTTGTAGTTAGCGAGTCCCCAGATAGCCCGCACACATTTTTTTCTGTGCCACAAATGCAATACTGGAATAATTACAATTTCCCCACAAAATTAGTCCATATCTAAATACCGAATTTACATATCCATGATATGCAGCTAGAGTGGCCTGCAATCCTGCAGTGCGCCTTAATTTATGTAAAACATAAACAAATCTATTCAATTTGCAACGGACCTCAGCAAAGTGAGCTTGCCAGTCTAAATGTTCATCTAAAGTGACTCCCAAAAAAGTAACGCCCTGCAATCCCTGTATAAGACTTGAGATTTCTACAACCTTCTATGTATCTTGGAACTCACTTGTACTTTAGATTAGTCTAGGAATAAAGGGCGTGAATAGTTACCTCAGTGGCCTTTGCGATGTGGAAATTGTAAGTGTTGATAAGTTGGTAGATCTGCCTGCTCGGGGGCACTACGTCTCTGGATGTTAGCGGCAACAGTTTCGATTCCGATGGCCTGAAAGGGAATGTTTTTAGTTTAATAGCAAAATTGTTGTATAGGAAATTACTGCAGAGGCTGGGATGGACGGGATTAGTAGTAGGTCTCTAGTGATCCTGTTCCCCTGGTACTAATATAACCTGTGTGCGAGTCTCACCGGACGACCGGCTCAATGTACTTGAGGCTGGCGTTAGGCAGCGCGTCCTGCAACCGCAGAGAGGTGAGCGAGGTCCGACGCGAGCAGGCGCGCAACTACACTTCAGCCCGTAAAGTTCTATGGTGTAGTCGGTCTCTAGTGATCCTATGACCGCCTGGTACTTCACTAACCCCAGTGTGAGTCTCACCTGACGACCGGCTCGCTGTATTTCAGGCTTGCGTTAGGTAGCGCGTCCTGCAACCGCAGAGAGGTGAGCGACGTCCCGCGCGGGCCCTCCGACGCGAGCAGGCGCAGCCGTGGCCCGCAACTAGGCTTCAGCCCGTGAAGTTCTATGGTGTAGTCGGTCTCTAGGGATCCTATGACCGCCTGGTAATTCACTAACCCCAGTGTGCGTCTCACCTGACGACCGGCTCGCTGTACTTGAGGCTGGCGTTAGGCAGCGCGTCCTGCAACCGCAGCGAGGTGAGCGACGTCCCGCGCGGGCCCTCCGACGCGAGCAGGCGCAGCCGCGGCCCGCAACTAGGCTTCAGCCCGTGAAGTTCTATGGTGTAGTCGGTCTCTAGTGATCCTATGTTCGCCCAGTACTTGGCTATTACGACTTCTAGGGTAACGCCGCCCTGTAAGATAAAGATAATGGTGTCAATTTATGGCTATTTCGAGAACTGTCGTCGCGTAGTGGCTTTGTTTATAGTTAACTCACCACTACAGCAAAGGGGTGTATTGAAGGCGCTTCAGAGGTGACAGAGATCATCTTCTGCGTTTCATGTGCGCGGCAACTCTCGTGTGGTAGAAGCTGCATCGTGTGAATGAGGAAGCGACCCGTTTGTTCTCTGTCCTTCGTTGATAATTTCAGGACGCCCCACGTCGCTTCCAGAGGCGCTGTGATGATAATTGGACATCAAGCCTTCATTTACCAGAGTAATTTTTTATGAAAAGGTATGTCACGAATCTCGGGGCTCAGGAGATGGGGGGTTTTAAACTGCTCAACAAGTAAATATCATATTCTAAATATCCTAACGTAAAATGTAAATAGAGCACGCGATTCCACGTTTCAAGTTTAGCGTATCAGATGGCCGGCAGTCGGCCTGTTTAGCCTAGTTGGTAGTGACACTGCCTCCGAAGCTAGAGATCCAGGGTTCGAATCCCGGTAAGGGCATTTGTTTCTGTGGTGACCAGAAACATTTGTTCCTGGGACTCGGGAGGTTTTCTATGTATTTTAATAATATTTATATATAAAATATATCGTCGTCTAGTACCCAACTACCCATAACACAAGCCTTATTGAGCTTACTATGGGACTATTTCGATTCGTGTAAAAAATTGTCCTATAATATTTAATTTAAGATTGTGGGCACTTATAAAAAACCATATATTTTATTCTTTTGTACTACATTTGTGCCAAGAAATATATTTATATTTTTAAGATTGACACTATCATTTACGCCTTACGTTTATTTCATTGTGCGAATCATTATTGACTAGTAAATTATCTGGTGTATTAGTAGTCTTTTCGCCAAAATCATATCATATTATAAGGTGGCTCTCCAAAATCAGTCGCCCTCAACTGCACACACAGCATTTGTATCAGCAATATTATCCGTATACTCACGTATAATAAAATGCCTCTTGATAGTGTGCGGTGCGAATACCGCCGACTCTGATAGAAGCAACCCTTTAGAATCTGGTTGTGCCGTTTCTGCTTGCAGCACGGTGATCGGTATCCTGAATACTGGGCCTTTTTCTATGCAGTTAGTGTCGTATGCGTCAATACTGAAACAAACATCTTGATTAATTTAGAACTCGATTGAAAGTGTGCTTAATTTGTTCTGTCTCAAGTCAATATATATGTACATACCAGGGCCGTATGGTATAATGACTTACTTAAGGCTCCGTCTAATGAAACGGGTTAAAAAGAGATTTCCGTTCATAATGAATGTTACAAGTAATTATGCAATAGGCTCTATCGTATCTAGGTTATCATACCAAATAGTATAAACTCCATTATAAAACTTATAAACTTGAGCCACACAAAACTTCCAAAAAATAATATTTACAAGTGATATTGTAAATTGGGTACTAGATTTTTTTTTAATCAGTTTTAATATACTAAGCATGTGGTAAATTAAAATGGAAACAAAAAATGTTTTTTTACTAACTTCTTATTAAATCTATTTTTTTATACATTGAGCTCTTATAATACCTAGAGTCACAGTCCCGAAATAAATCTGTCACAATAATAGCTCATAAAAATGTTGCATTCGAAGAAGCGAAGTCACTCAATTCATAACCACGATTGTAAAACTAAAAAGTAAAGCATGCGAAAACTTACTTTATTACAACCAATATAAGACTCAAATTAGTACAATGTGAAAAATCATCTTCATTAGCGACATTTGAAACAACTTCATGTCCTTCATACCCAATGTCAGCTGTCACCATGGGAACACAGTTCGAAATGGAGTCGCATTCATATTTTTTGAACAATGTTTTTATGTAAGGATTTATTATAGTTAGTCGTCGAACTATGTGACGTGGTCGATATATGTTGAATATCAATTCATAATAATGAAAAATCAAGTTATATTATTACTTTTCAAAATACACATATTAAAAATGTTCTCAATTTAGCTGCACAAGAGCATTCCCGTCCCTCGTAGTCGCACGGGTATAGCGGCTCTACGTCATCATAGGTTCTTGGCGTGTCTTTTTTCTCTACATATACCTGTATAATTAAATCATAATCATCGTCTTCTTCTTCTTTTAACAAAAGATACTAAGTAACCCGCGATCCCTTCTTTCAAATTTCAAAAACACGCCAGTCGTGTTGTCTCGCGGAACACTCAGAACCAACTGGAAGACGGCGCTGCCACGGCTGCCATCTGCTGCTGCCGTCTGCAGTTGGGTTCGAAATCACGGCAGGAGCAACATGACGCCGCGACATGTCGACGTAAAGGTATACGTATATACGTATAACTTTACTATCTTAACTTTAATTTAAGCATCCTTCAATCACTTTATTGGAATTATCAATAGGTACTTTAGTCATAATCACCAACAAATGTCCTCATCATCATTCTAGCCAGTTTTATCCCAGTACAGTTGCATGCTGAAGAAACATAATTTCGCATAAATTATTCATTTATTAACTAACTTTTCGGAATTACTATAATTAGTAAGGGGGCGCAGCTTTTTTTTGTTTCAATTACTATAGTTTGCAGGGGGTGTAGCTACTCCACAGATATTTTATTCCTGGAGATCGTCAAATTACGCTATGATAACATAACGAGTACTGACCCTTTTAAATATAAATTTTAATTCAATAACGATTGGTACTTACTGAAAATAAGATAACCACCCTTTTTTTCCTATGTAGTTCTGCTTGAATTTCTGCATTTAAGCACTAAACATTATGCAAGCAACCGGCAATGACAAGTTGTCTTGTCAAACAAAATGATATTCACAACCTGTCTAAAGTTGCCTCACCGCACGTTCTATTATATCTGGACCTTGAGATTCGTAACGACTATGCATAATCGGAGGTCAGGCTTATACTAGTTTTCTAAGATGAAGTTTTCGTACGTCAGTAGGCATTGTGAGTATCAAGCACGTGCTCGGAAGTGTTCGGCTCCGCTCGACAATCCCCGCTTAAATTGTGCACATGTACCGGCTTTTACAGAGCCATTTTTACGACGTGATTGTGATTCTATACATTATGGTATTTCTATGTTTTTATATTAATTAAATTGTCGCGCTAAAACGCGATCCAGTGGTTTTGTGACGTCACACAGCTATAAATTAACTAACCTCTTCACGTGCCTCTTAGAAGCTGTCTACAGCGGTATGACGTCACTAGCAACATGGCGTCGTTGCGAACATTTGACTCACAGATAAAGAAAACTTAAACTTATTAAAATAATACTAATCTACGAACCAATTTTTCATTGAAATATAACTAGTTATTTAGGTTGTAATGTAACTAGTTATTTTAAGCTACAGTTAACAAAACGTTTTAATACATTAGGGAATAGAGGAAGAGGTAGGGGCTTAAACCCGAGCCCTGGGGTAAGCCCACCGTGACACTGAATCTGTCGGTGGTGCATAACTAAATATCGTATTATTTACAAATAACGTAAATTCTACATCTACAATCGAGAGCGATGAAAGTGGGTCAGTTTGTGCGGAATCCAGTACAAAACGTAACTCATTTTGTTTGCTATTCACTTCAACTTGATGTTTTTCGTTTCTCACTGCTTTTTGATTTCAAGGTTATATATATGACATTTGCCTAAAATAAAATTAAATAAATAATCTGGAGTGTCAAGGCATTTACCTGGTATAGTGAGGCTGGGACGATAACGCAGCGGTCTGTATCCTCACAGAAACCGGTCGCGGGGTATTCGCCAAGGACAGGAACGCAGGAGCAGACACCCACTCGGCGTTACAGGATAGGGCGAGGTTCATCGTGAAGTCGATCTGACGCGGAATGAGCGTCTTGTCTGCAAATGTCGGGCTATATAGCTTTTGGTGTATCTGTTTGTTACTCTAATGTATAGGTTTACAAACAAGGAAGAAAAAAGAACTCGTGATTGTGTTGGGTTCAAAGGGTAATCTAGTTGGAGTACCTGTTACTGACCTATTTTTCATCAGTCTTCATCAATCATCACAATAAGACTCAATGGACATATCTATATCACAGTCTTATACTCCCGAGTTTCAGACAATATTAAAATATGAAAGACGGTACTCGGGCCTTAGTCATGAGCGCTGGTCCCGGCGGCACGTTTACCACTGGCTGGTGACATGACAGGTAACATGTCGAGCTATATTTGACCGAAAAGACGTGAGAGACCCGATTCATTATAGTTCAATGTCTTTTAATAATGTTCTATTTAGCCTCGTCCCTCGATTTTGATTTGATTACTATCTAATTTATCTAGGCTGGTCCCAGTTGCCGCTTCGAGTATAGAGAGTCTCCCGATTGTCACTAACCAATAAATATCAACGTTGCTGAGTTACATCTTTCAACTCGATTTTATATGATAACCCTAAAGCACGTACACGGGTTTGCTATTACTGTGGATCTTCTGTACATAGCTAACTGTTATCTAATCTGTGTTACTACAAGTCATTAAACGAAGAACATACCGTCAAAGAACCGCTGTAAAATGAAAACAGTGTCCGAACAAGACACTTTACTTGCTTTCGGGCCTATGGGAAACAAAAAATACACGTTGAACAAAATTAAAGCCGCGCCTCTAAGGTTCACCCACCTGCCACTTTTTTTGTGAGCAAGAGTTCTCGAATGAAAAATTAAAAATAAAAATGATCCACAAGCTCTTGGTACTGAATCATTTTGCTGGTAGATGAGGGTAACACAATAGTTAAGGGTACGAAGGTAAGGGGCAGGTCAAAGTTAAAAGATGAAGGTAAGTGAATGGTAAGGTGTCCAAGGGAAAAATGGGGCACAACATCTTTAACTCGAGTACAAAAATGAACCCTAATAGTCATCTTGAAATTCCAGTGCCAGCCAATTAAATATGCCACTGTAGTCTCATAAAATTAAGGTCTGGCCACACCGCTGCTTAAAACGCGCTGACGCACTGTAAACACAGTGACGTGCCCCGTACGTGACGTTTTTAACTCATAAGTTTCTCCCTATCGTCGCTGCGATTCCGTATCGTCACCGTATTTTGAGCATCGGTGCCGCCTGACTCTAAGTGAAACTTTAGTCAGAAAATATGCCGTGGCGACAACAAGTGACAACAATTAACCACCCTACCTTGACCATGATGTAAATACTCACTCTCCATGTCCAGATGGTTCTGTAAGAACTGCGGTTGGATTGTGATCCCTATATCCTTGGGCACATCGTTCAATTTCGGCCGCAGTAAAATGCCCTTGCCATTGTGCGGTCCGCATTGTATACTGAATGTGACATCTCTTTCTGGCTCATTGTGATATGTTGAGAGGTGGTCAAAAGTCTAAAAAATAATTATTTATTAATTAGATGCTTAATTAAAAAGCATTTCGTGTATTTTCGTCGATGCGCTTTGTCACTCGATACAAAAAAGTAAAACCAGGTGCATTACAAATCTATACTAATATTATAATTATAAAGCTGAAGAGTTAGTTTGTTTGTTTGTTTGAACGCGCTAATCTCAGGAACTACTAGTTCGAATTGAAAAACTATTTTTGTGTTGGATATTCCATTTATCGAGGAAGGCTTTAGGCTATATAACATCACGCTGCGACCAATACGAGCGAAGACGCGGACGAAGCCGCGGGCAACAGCTAGTATTATAATATAAAGTGGGTTGATGTTGATCAATGAGGAGAATGGCCCAGATTTAAAGCACAATATGTGCAGTCAAATTTAGAAGAACTCTTTAAGGTTTTTAATTTTCGTCGGTTTACATACGAACGCATAGCTTATTACATAATTTTAATCCTTTAACACTGAGTAACAAAATGGTACTCGTACACATTTCAACGCCGTTTTTGTCGTATATTTGTACGGTTGATGAATCCACTCCACAGCTCCCAGTTTTTAACGTACAGTGCAGGCCAATGATAAGTTTACACTATGCACCTTATTTTTTTATAATAAACTGTTACGTAACTTTGACATCGACATATTTATCTTAGATTTTCCTGTTTTATCAAGCCATTTAAATCCTTAACACAAATAAGTAAGGTATAAATTTCCACGTACCTTTTCTATATTGATGAGTCCACAACCCTGCGCCCACGGCTCCACGCTGCTGAGGTAGGTCGCAGAATTTTCTATCGCCCTCTTTATTGAGTAGGGAGAATATGGCAACTCTTTGGATTTTAAACCGGATATGAGCGCCGCTGAAATATAAATTAAATAGTTTAGTACAAAGGTTTCCTGATACATAAAATCTGGGTCTCTTAAAGACAAGAGTGAACAGGCTGAACCTTGTCATTGCTTTCCATCAGCCAATCGTTGATCAGTCAATCATAAAAAACCGGCCAAGAGCGTGTCGGGCCACGCTCAGTGTAGGGTTCCGTAGTTTTTGTAATTTTTTCAAAAACTATTCAACCTATCAGGTTCAAAATAATTTTCCTACAAAGTTTTTATAAAGTTCTACTTTTGAGATTTTTTTCATATTTTTAAAACTTATGGTTCAAAAGTTAGAGGGGGGGGACACATTTTTTTTTACTTCTGGAGCGATTATTTCCGAAAATATTAACATTATCAGAAAATTATTTTAGTAAACCCCTATTTATTTTTAAATACCTATCTAACAATATATCACACGTTAGGGTTAAAATGAAAAAAAAAAACACTCCCCACTTTACGTATAGGGGAGGTACCCTAATAAAATATTTTTTTCCACTTTTTATTTTACCACTTTGTCGGCGTAATTGATATACATATTAGTACCAAATTTCAGCTTTCTAGTGCTAACGGTCACTGAGATTATCCGCGGACGGACGGACGGGACAGACGGACGGACAGACATGGCGAAACTATAAGGGTTCCTAGTTGACTACGGAACCCTAAAAAGGTCGAATTTTTGGATCAGTTTCCATACGAATAATTTTAAGGCAAAACTGCATATTCACAAACTATTTATTTAAGACAATATTAGACACGAATATAATATTTCTTTTCTGAAACTAAAGCTCTCATTAACTAGTGAATCAATTAACTAAGTGTAATGTGTTACAAGCTACAGTCGCGGAATGAAAAGGTTCGTCACTTTTCGACTCTTATTTTAATGCCGTTAAGGGCGAACCGGGGGACCCGGGACCCGGGTATGTCATTAAACTACGACCAAGACCACCGGGGAATGGGCAGCAGCATTCCTAGAGTGCGGTGGAGATACTGCGATCGCCGCATGCCAAGCGTGGCGATTATGGCATTTACCCCCCATGAAATTGGGGGAGGCCTATGTCCAGCAGTGGACGTCCTATGGCTGATGTGGTGGTGGTGGGGAAGGTCGAAAAGGGACGAACCTTTTCATTCCTCGACTATAAATAACGAGGATAATTTGGTAGTATCAAAAATACTGACACAATGATGACCAGAATAAAAATAGGAACAATACCTACGTATTTAAAAAGCTAACACGCTCACTCAAAATATTGCTGCACTACATTAAGTCTCACGCTAGGAATTCTACAGTTTAATTTAATGTTATTATTGTTTAACGTAGTCAAATGCGTTACGCATTTTCTATCCATAAATTCATTCATATACAATCCATAAAAACTTACCTACAATGCCGGCAACATGTGGTGCAGCCATTGACGTGCCGTTCATCAGCTGACAATTCTTTAAAGTAAACCTACGACAAAGTAAGTCAACATTAGTTTTATTTTTATACATCACTTAACATAACTTCGATTTTATAACATAGTGTATTATGGAACAACCAGTTGCGTTCGTCAAAGATCACCACTTGTCATGGGACCGGATCGAATAGGATCGGGTCGGGTCGTGTATTGTATGACAAGTTTGTAAAATGTCTATGGGATGACACCTGGCAGCCCCATATGCAACGTTCATCAGTCTGTAATTGTAAATTTGTGCATTCCACCGTAAGAGTACAAGGACATAGGTATACCTAGTTGGTTACTAAGTTCTGTTACTGTAATAATCCTTATCTACATAAAATATACTAACGAAAGTTAAATAAATTATATATTAAAATGAAGTACACACAATCAGGATTTACATTTGTCAATTTCATTCAAAATGGCCTCCTTGGGCCTGGACACAGGCCTTCAGACGACGAGGCCAGTCATCAATAGCGGCACGCACGGTTGTTATATCTAATTCCGTCACTGTCGAAACCAGGCTTGAGTTGTTTTTGCCTTACGAGGGTAAAACTGAAAGTTTCGGGAATAGAAGAAAATATGCAGTATAAGTGAGTTTATTTATTTTTATTGTTTTTCAAAATATTCTCCTTTGTATTTCATGCACTTATGCATGCGTTCAAACCAGTCCATAAAGCACTTTTTGAACTCTGAAGTAGGGGTCGACAAAATGGCTATTTTATAGGCCTCCACTGCTTCTTCTGGCGTCTGAAACCGCTGACCACGCAGTTTGTCCTTGATTCTGGGGAATGTAAAAAAGTCGTTGGGACTTAAGTCAGGGCTATATGGAGGGTGGTCCAATATTTCGACTTTTTCACCGTCCAGGTACTCAGTTGTTGTCCGAGCGGTGTGTGGGCTGGCGTTGTCGTGGTGAAGGATGATGCGACGACTAGGGTTTGTTTTTCGGAGTTCAGCAAAGACGTTCGGCAAACAAATAGTGGTGTACCAATCAGCATTGACTGTTCTACGATCCTCAAGAGCCACAGTAGCTACGTGACCAGATTTAGAGATAAACGTAGCCACCATCTTCTTAGCCGTACTGCGAGAACGAACAACTTTTGTGGGTTTGAGCTCGTCTTCGAAGACCCATACTCGGGATTGGTTTTTAGTTTCAGGCTCATAAGCGTATATCCACGACTCGTCACCTGATACTATGCTAAAAACAGCATTTGAGCGTCCCTTGTTAAATCTTTTCAAAGTTTTGCGGCACCAATTGACAC
Organism: Notocelia uddmanniana; assembly: GCA_905163555.1. Classification (NCBI taxonomy): domain Eukaryota; kingdom Metazoa; phylum Arthropoda; class Insecta; order Lepidoptera; family Tortricidae; genus Notocelia; species Notocelia uddmanniana. Next base: position 7,663,151 of record LR991057.1, read on the forward strand.
GGACTATTTTCTGCTCGTCAGACAATAGGTGAGGTATCCAACGGGAAAATAACTTTTTCACGCCTAATTCTTCTTTTAAAATAATTTGTATTTGACTCATTCCAATACCCAGGTGCTCTTGAATTTCCCGATATGTCACATGTCGGTCTTCATTTATCAGACGACGCACAACATCGACGTTTTCTTGCGTGACTGCCGATTTTGGTCGACCTTCACGCACTTCGTCGGTGAGGGATACACGGCCACGTTGAAATTCTGAATACCACCTGTATATTGTAGTCTTTGAAGGAGCTTCAATATTAAAAGCAGCAACCATCCGCTCTTCACATTGTTTTTGTGTTAGTCCACTTTTAAAGTCATAATAAATCATAGCTCTGAAATTTTCACGGCACAATTCCATTTTAAGCAGTGACTCGACGACTTCAATAAACAATTGAAACCGAACCATACTTTTTTTTTCTAAGTGGCCAGTGTGTTGAGATAAGGAAACTTCAGAGATTATAAAAAGGTATAATACATGTTAAAAATAAATTAATAAGTATTCGATTCCCGCCACTTTCAGTGCAAGCCTCGTATGTGCAGGGGCTGAGTCTTGTTGAAAGACCCAGGGCTGGTTAGGAAATAGAGAGTGGCTTAAAGGCTTCACTATTGGTTCCAGAACGGTTTCCTGGTAAACTTTAGCCCCAGTTTTGACACCTTTTTCACAGAAATGGACCTGTGTTAACCCTGAGTATGACACACCTAACCAAATCATGACATAAGAGGGATGATGGCCTCGTTGCACTCTCGGAACAGCTACACTCGCTTCTTGACTGTTTTTTTCATACACTCTGTCATTCTGGTGGTTACAACATTCTTCAATGGTAAAAATTTTTTCGTCTGTAAATAATATATTTCGGTGGCCATTTTGTGCGTACCGCTTCAGTAGCACACGACTTCTATTCAGCCTCATAGTCTTCAATCGTCCATTAAGCAAATGACCTTTCCGTCTACGATAAGCGTGTAGTCTAAGGTCTTGATTGATAACTTTTTTAAGGGATCTTCTCTTCACAGACATCTGAATTGCCAACAAATTTTTGCTTCCGAACGGGGTTTCTTGCGATTCTCGCCTTCACTGCCTTTATTAGAGCTGGGGTCCGAACGGTGCGTGGTCTTCCAGACCTCTTGCGGTCATCAAAACTCAGGGTACTATTGTACCTATTAATGGTACGATAAACGAATTGTTTGTTGATTTTCAGATTTTGAAGCAACTTCAAAATCACGTTTGGCGGATGCCCGCATTTGTGCAACGCAATTACAGCGACACGATTTTCTTTTAGACCCCAATCCATTATAAATATGACGAGATAAGTGTTGTGTGTGCTATAAAATTATAACTGTCAACCCGCCATTATATGTCATTTCTTATATTTTCGGTAGCGTTTGTTTTAACGCAAGAAAAGAGTTTGCAAATCGAGTAACAGAACTTAGTTAACAACTAGGTAGTATCATGTAAGGGCGGAGCGCCGCCGATGTCAAGTATTCTAGAAATACATTGGTCGTGATGAAATTCAATCTGAGAGAGAGAGACAATGGTAGAGCGAATTAACGCCACCTTAAGTCTTGTCTCCCAATGGGGTGATAACAATCTGGTTCAACGCCACCAAAACGAAAGCGTGTCTGTTTACGGCAAAAAGGAGCTCATTCAATCTGGCTCCTACTTTCCGAGGTACTACTTTCCGAGGCCAACGATCTCGAACTGCGTGGCGTGACGTTAAGCTCAAACCTTAACTTCGGCACTACCATCGGGTCCAAGCCCGGAACAGGCCAAAAAGCTGAGCATCCTAAATAAGGTCAAGCGATACTTCACCCCTGGGCGGCTTCTATCTTTGAAGCCCAAGTCCGGTCTTGATGGAGTATTGTAGTCACCTTTGGAATGGCTCGACCAAGTACCACCTTGCCGCACTCGACTCGGTGGACCGCAGAGCCAGGAGGCTCATTGGTGGCAGTATGGTAGTGGGAAATAAGGTGCAGAGCTTAGCACATAGACACAAAGTAGCATGTCTGTGTGTCTTCTACAAACTGTACTTCGGTGAGTGTGCTCAGGAGCTCCATGAGCTCATACCGCCTTCCCCCTTCTTCCATCGGACATCCAACGTACGGCTGGCTACCATCCTTACCTGGTCGAAATTCCTCTAATCCGAACCAAGCGCTTTGCATCTTCTTTTAAAATGCGCACTTCTAAGGTTTGGAATCTATTTTGAATAGATTCAAGAAAGTTCTTCTTATTTGTATCCCCAGTGCTAAGGGTCGTGACTACCACTACGTCTTGTAGCACCTTCCTCCATGCACTCCTGTTCTGAGCCATTCGCAAGCAAGCCAAGGCGCTAGTTCCCACGGCTGCCTTTACAATGTCTAGGTAGGCGCTCTGCCTCTACCTCTTAACTTCCACGTGTCCGACCATTATATTTCTTTCTAAACTGTCAGCCCATCTAGCCACGTGTCCGAAAAACATTGAAGTACGCGTTGGGTGCAATAGTGGAGAGTCGTGAATCTTCAATTGGGTCGGGATTGATTCGTTAGTGTGCCACGCTCTCTGCTTGATGCCAAGCATTTTCCGCCGGCACCACATTTTTAACTTAGCCCGGGCGTAGTCCGACTGAGTGGTTACTTAATCTTCTGTCAGGCAGAGACAGCTGCCCCCATTGCATGTGTGCTACGCCCTTGAGAAAGACACTAGCTTACCTAGCTACAGAAGCGACGGCGCCGCCGGGCGCGCACGTGGTGACGCCGGGCGCGCCGTCGGCGCACGGCCCGCGGGAGCTCCAGCTGAACGCGCCGCCGGCCACCTTACACAAAACGACCATTTATAATAACGCGTTCTTAGTTTATTTCAATTCAAATATCATTGTTTAATAATGCGATTTTTCTAGAATTGATTAGATTTAATTTTTATTGAGTGATATCTTGTCACTACGTAATTAGTGTAATTACTAACATAGACTGAAATGCAGCTTTAGGATTACAAAATAAATATGAATATGTAATAGCAGATTTTTCTCTATGTTGCCAGAGCTGAATTTGTGTCAAGATGTCAAAAAAAGGAATCCTAAAAATAAAAAAATGGGTCAGCAACGAGCATATAATTATTCTGGTGTCACAATCGTCCACAGGACAGGCTATAGCGCCTGATGACTATCAGGTAAATTTCAATATTTTTCCAAAACAGCGAAAATAAAATATACTGAGTACCTTCGCCCTCATGGAATAGGCGGCCGAAGTCATGTCGGGCGACACGTAGGCGCCGACGCCTATGAGCACGGGCTGCGCGATGTCGGGCGGCGCGCCCACCGTGCACAGCGCCGGCCCGTGGTTGCCCGCCGACACCACCCACGACACGCCGTATCGGTTCACCACTTCGCAGATTATGTCGCCCACTCGTCTTAAAATTTATTTACATTCAGTTAAATACCCATCGAAATTGAGTGTATAGGGATAACTTTCAGGATTTTCAAAAGAACATATCTGATAGTACATTCCAAATTCCAATATTGCAATCATGATTTTTCTAAAACACAATAAGGCTGGGTTGCACCAACTTACGATCACAGACTGATCAACGTTAAATATGGCGCAAGCAGAACATACATTTAAATTTTAACGAACACGGCTTACGATTACAGATGGTTTGGTGCAACCCAGCCTAAGACTTCAACTCACCCGCTATTACACCAACTCACCCGGTATTACACCAATGCGCGTGCTCCCCATAGCTCATATTGATGACATCTATCTTCATCTTCTTACTGAGCTCCATGACCTTTATACACGCCCGTACTAACGCTGTCCCAGTTTCCATGGAGACTAGGCGACTGTCTCCGATGGTTAGGGAGACTATTTTGGCCCCGGGAGCAACTCCATTCTTGTCAGGTTCGTCGGGGAAGTAGCCAGCTGCGATAGCAGCTACGTGAGTGCCGTGGGTTGCTGCAAAAGTCAAGAGTTCATATTTATCTGTCTCTTAGCAATACAGTCAGCATCATCTACATACTATACGACACTGACTGTACCATTATCATGGTCACTTGATGGAAATTATTGATAAACACTTGACGTGTGAAGCTGCTTGCAAAGTATTTATTTGAATGTTGAATTTAGTTTATTTTTAATTTATGCCCTAAAGAATAGCCTAGTTTATTCTTGAAATATACTCAGTGGCAAAAAAATTGTCAGTCTCATCCAGCTCCGTCAGCTGCGAGTGTCCAGTCGCCGACGTGCCAAGCTCCTGAACTGTACATACTGCAGACTACTCCCAGCACATGCCGACGACCTCGAGCGTGCGCCCCTCGTCGTGTACATTCACGCTAAAAGTCATCTCGTCCAGCTCAGTCAGCTGCGAGTGTCCAGTCTCCGACGTGCCACGCTCCTGAACTGTACATACTGCAGACTACTCACAGCACATGCCGACGACCTCGAGCGTGCGCCCCTCGTCGTGTACATTCACGCTAAAAGTCATCTCGTCCAGCTCAGTCAGCTGCGAGTGTCCAGTCTCCGACGTGCCACGCTCCTGAACTGTACATACTGCAGACTACTCACAGCACATGCCGACGACCTCGAGCGTGCGCCCCTCGTCGTGTACGTTTACGCTGACCGTCATCTCATCCAGCTCTGTCAGGTGCGAGTGTTCTCGCGTCGTGCTGTACTCGCCCAGACACGGGCCAGAGGCCAAGTCGCCAGACTCCGACGTGTCTATGCATGCTCTGTAAACAAAATTATTTTTAAAGGAGGTATTCCACTCATCCAATATCTTTGTCCAATATAAATAAAAATAATAATAATATTAGGGGACATTTTTTTTACACAAATCGAACTAGTCCCATAGTAAGCTCAATAAGGCTTGTGTTACGGGTACTAGACGATGATATATTTAATAGATAAATATGTATATATACTTAAATAAATAGAAAACATTCAAGTCTCAGGAACAAATGTCTCTGCTCACCACAGAAACAAATGCCCTTACCAGGATTCGAACCCGGGACCTCTAGCTTCGGAGGCAGTGACACTACCAACAACTAGGCTAACCAGGCCGACAAATACACATTTACAAATAATATACATTTGATCAAAGAAATTGGATGATTTCATCCAACTTGGATGGGACCCCAACATTTGATCAAAGATTCTGATGACATTTAAATCAATATGGCTATGCATAAAAAAAAAAACCTGTACAAAGATATTGGATGAGTGGAATGGGCCTCCATCAAAGAACTTTGATCAAAGATTTGACAAAGAAATTGGACTAAGATATTGGACGAGTGGAATACCACCCTAAGACCTTGTTTATGCATATTCTATTGCCGCATCAAGATTGTCCAGCATTAAAGCTCTAACCCAAAGTAAGAAAGAGAAAGTTATTCATGTCATAATTAAAGGATGTATGTTAATATATCAGTAAGAATGATGCTCAATTAGAATTCGTATTGAAATTGGTTCCTATGAATGACCTGCCTAAAATACACTTGAAGGTGACTCAGCTTGGCCAATTCTATCATAAGTATGTATCTGGCATATCTGACACAGTCATATCAATGTATGATAATCTAAATTATGAAGATTAGAATAAATTTATGCTTGCATTCATTCTTATGCACACTTATACTTTTATAGTATGTGGGCTGTGCACAACTCTATTCACAACTACATTTACATACCATTTAAAAATAAATATTATCCTGTATACAAACTTTGAATGTGCATCTTTTTATTACTAAACCCTGTTGATCTTATTCTCACCTCCATGTGTTCCCATCATGGAACAATACACAGTCATAAGTAGGCCCAAGGTCAGTATACTTCTTCTCGGCTGCCTGTAGGACTTCCACCCTGGTCTCCAGTTCTTCTTTGAGCAGCTTGTCTTCCGGACTTAGGGTTGGGTTCTTTGATACTGTTGCCGAAAACACAAATGTGAAAATGAAACTGATCTTTTCCATGATTATAGCAATCAAATGTGTATGGGACAATTTCCTTGACGTGAAGGAGTATTTAATTTTTTAAAGGGTCAGCAAACACATACTCTGACATCCTCCATATGCAGATTCGCAACAGATAATGTACAAAAATAAATCCTTTTCTCAAACATACAATGAAATACTGATGTTATGTTCCTTATAATAGGCTGTGAAGTATGATGTTTCAGGTGCGGCTAGGACAAGAGGTTGTTAAAGGGATTTCATACAAATCATGCAGGCTTAGGCCGGCAAAGTCCTCTTTTTTAATTTCCATTCCACATAAATTTGTGGCACAGGCATCATGACAGTCTGCCACTATGCGTATTAAAAATAAAACTTTGATTTTTTTGTTGTTTATTTCATTGCATGTTTGAGAAAAGCACTATAAATACCTCGGCGGGAAATATGGGGTTGCCCGCCTGAGACCTATACGACCTCGCTTCGCTCGGCCGTCTATATGTCTTCGGCCGGCAACCCCTTTCGTCCCGGCCTCTGTAGTAATGTACTATTACTTTAAAACCAGGATTGAACCTTTGTTCAGGAAATAAAACCAGTCGGAATGGCTTGCCTTATGTATCCCAGATTCACTTTATTCATCTATAGCCACTATTCGCTTCATTGCAGGAAAACAAGGGTGTGGGTTACACCACAGCTTTATACAGTGAAAGTGTATAATAAGTACTCACCAATATCACTATCAAAATCTTGCAGCTGCTTGTTTGACTCAGCATAAGCTGGCTTGTGTCCAACATCCCACAAGTGCTCCTTCCTATGTTCCTGAATCCGCTCCTTTAGCTTAGAGGGATACAAGCTGAATGGGTATAGAATGCCAACCCTCCATTCACCCGTCGGGTTTTTCCATGGCTCTGGTATCTAAGGAAAACCTAAATATCATTATATCAGCCCAGGCATGTCCACTGCTAGACAGGCCTCCCCCAAAGAGAATAAAAAAACAACAAGAAGAAAAGGAAAAATATAGAATCACAATTAAATCAAGGAAAAAGTTAATTTTCGGTAAGTAGTTGGAAGGATTGGAAAATGTAGTTTATAATAAAAAGTTTTCGACAGTAATTAGGTCGTGAAAGAAAACTTGCCTTGAGTTTGCGCCCCGTAAGGCCGGTAATGCAACCGTCAACAACTTTACGAATAACCGTACTCGTGTCCACATCGCCGCAGCCGCTGCAATCAAACCTTTCTATAACCTTCGTCTCACCCGTGCTCGTCACCTATAATCAAAATCCATCACAAATTATAAATAAAAACCCACTAAATTACGAACGAAACAAACCATGACAAGACAACTTTTTACCTGAAGACCAGACGCTGCCGGGTCGACACCTGAATCAAATATCGCAATAATGGTGTCTCGGCCATCGTAGAGAGGATTTTTATTCAAAAATGAGACAACCCCCGTCTCTTTTTTCGGCAATAATCCCCAAACAGGGAATTCACAGTCGATCGGTGCGTCTGCCATTTTTGATGACCCGATACCTAGTGTTGCCATGAAAAACGTAAATAGTCAAATTGTTAGAACAATAATTATTAGACTAGCTCCACACCAACGCTTGCTTTCACTCGCATCCATCCTTACTCTGAGCATATCTATAGGAACATCATGAACTGGCCATCACCTATCCAACTAAAATTTATACACAATTATGTCTTATACGGTCTTATGTCACCTTAGTGTCACCTCTCGATTAATGTTTCGAAATATAACATCGTAAAAAATCAATTTATCATTATTACCTCAAAATGTGGTTTAATATACTTCCACCTTTTGCTATAGTTTTTGCTTCTCTAGCTTTGCCCGGCTATGGATTGTGGGCAATACATTGGTTGGTGAATGGAAACGTAAGATACATTTGTATACATGCTACTTTATCCTTTAGGTGGATACTTTAATGCGTAGTCGCAAAGTAAAGCTTTGAACTCTTTTTTGACAACGCATTTTCAAATATTACACCGAATATAGCGCTCATATATTTTTGATTAATAGTGATATTCATGATTACAAAGATTTCCACAAAATTTCAAGTTGCGGAGACGTGAAAAAAATTAGATTCTATAATAAAATCGGTAATAAATACCCATGACAGTCAAATTATCTACGTCACTCAGGCATGCCACTAAACGTGTATATCATAAACCGAATAAGAGCACCCCACTATCCACGCGGGCTTGTCTTTTCCCTCCTCTAGATGCCATCGCAACCATGTTTCGCAACTAGCTGTGATAGTGAACTGAATTTTCTCTGTACCTACGCAATTTATCATATACTAGCTTTTGCCCGCGACTTCGTCTGCGTAGAACTCATTCTTGCTTTAGAATTATTTGTTTTCCCATACATCTTTCACCCTTCTTTACATCCCTTAAGAAATGATTACATTGAATATGAAATGTTCTTTACCGCGCTCGGAAAATTTTAATAGTAATCGTTTTTTCAAAACGAATCATCATCATATCAGCCGAAAGACGTCCACTGCTGGACATAAGCCTCCCCCAAAGAGTGACACAATGACCGTTCCTTTGCCATCCCCATCCAGCGGACACCTGCGACCTTCACCAGGTCATTAGTCTACCTTGTGGGGGGGCCTACCCACGCTGCGCCTTCTGGTACCTACTCGCCACTCGAAAACCTTTCCTCCCCAACGGCCAACGGTTCTATGTGCTATATACCCCGCCCACTGCCACTTAAGTGTAGCGGTTCGGTGGGCTATGTTGGTTACTTTGGTTCTACTGCGGATGGCCTCACTTCTGATGCGATCACGCAGAGATACTCCCAGCATAGCCCTCTCTATTGTTCTTTGGGTGACTTTGAACCTTCTTATGAGGTCCATAGTAAGCGACCACGTTTCAGTGCCATATGTCGTCACTGGCAACACACACTGATCAAAGAGCCTTGTCTTGAGACACTGCGGAATATAGGACGAAAAGATGTGCCGTAGCTTCTCGAACGCTGCCCAGCTGAGTCGGATTTGACGATTTACCCCTTTCTCGAAGTTGGCCCTTCACTAACTGGGTACCTTGGACCTAACTGGACAGTCTGTCCTAGGTATATAATCGTCTGACAACTTCAAGTAAAAGTGTCCGTTTGTAACGGGAGTTGGTGCTACGTGCTCGTGCTATTCTAGACGATTCTAGACGAATGAGGCCCGTAAAATATTGCATGTACAATGATAAAAGTCTCGCTACGCAGTTCTTCCGTAAAACGTCCCAACAGAGCGGGTTCTTCATGTAAGCATGATGGCCGAAGGCCGTAAGCAGAGAGGCAAAACATGCAAGGCGAAAGGCCGAGTATTCACACAAAACGGGCTTCTTATGTAAGGTTGAGGGCCCAAGGCCTGAAGCAGGGAGGCGAGAAACGCGAGGCCGAAGGCCGAGTTTCTCAACAGACTGGATTCTTTATGTAAAGTTGATGACTAACGGGCCGAAACAGAGTGGCAATGCATGCGAGGCCGAAGGCCGAGCATTCAAATAGACCGGGCTCCTTATATAAGAATGAGGGCTGAAGGCTCGGAGCCGTGTGGCACGCATGTAGGGCCGAAGGCCTGAAGCAGAGTGGCAATTCACGCAAGGCCGAAGGCCGAGAATCCCAACAGAGCGGGCTCCTTATGTAGGGCCGAAGGACTGATGCAGAGGGGCAAGGCATGCGAGTCCAAAGGCAGATCATTCACACAGAGCGGGCTCCTGATGCCGATCATTCACACAGAGTAAAGTGTAAGGCTGAGGGCCGAAGGCCCGAAGCAGAGCGCCAATGCACGTGAGGCTGAAGGCCGAGAGTCACAATGCCTAGACATATAAACCGATAGACAAACACACACGAATTATTAAAACTGTTGAAATGTGTTCTGTTTCGATGCTAAGGGCCCTCCAATCGCTCCATTGATTTAGCCAATATCTTCAATGTACAGATTTTCGACCTTCTACAGCTGTATTATATGTATACGGATAAGCATAAATCCAGGGGCCTTTCAACTCGAAGTACGAATTTTTCTATGGAAATTTTAGTTTAACTTGTTTGTACCAGATGTCACTGGGTGCTATCTCTATCGCACTTGCATATTGAAGTGACTGGGATGCAGCGGTTGTGCGGTTAGTTCTTACTAAATACACAACGGCGCTACGATCTATGTGGAGTATTTCACTGGTATCTCTATCTCAGTATATAGATTGTAATTTGTGCATAGATCTAAGGTGCTTCAACCGTCAATGTTGACGATTGAGCTGCCCAGCCCAAGTGATCTCTTATATCAAACAGTTATTATAGTGTGAAGGGTCACCAATTACGTAAACAATAATACACGACAAAATTAAATTGTACACTGACGATACAAAGACTGCATTGAAGCAGCTGTTTTTGTATTTAAGCATATGAAAACAAACAATTCCAAAGTATCGCAAATTTATTTTGATTTACACGCAATAATAGACCTAATTGCTAAAAGGTTATGCTCAAAAATAACGTCATCAATCAGAAGGAATTATGATATTTCGGCTTTGACATATCGAAAAGTCAGCTTGTTTACAATACGTCAAATTCTGCTATCGCTTACGTTAAAATTATTGACACGCCGTTATACTCCCAATTGGCTGAAACTTAAAGCTTATAATGGCTTATGAGGATTTAAATCACCCCGTTTCATAGACCATATTTGCACCCCCGATTTCATCCCTTTGAGGGTGATTATCGGGACAAAAAGTATACTATAAGTGAATCCAGATTACATACTGTTAGTATACAAAAAGCATTTTGATCTGTTCAGCCGTTTTTGCGTGATTGAGCAACAAACATCCAAACATCCAAACATCCTAACATCTAAACTTTCGCATTTATAATATTAGTGGGATTTATGGGGTGGGCTGTCAATACCATCTTCGGCCGGCAATAAAATTGGGAGGAAATAGCGGAAGCCTTCAACGGCGAGACGAGAGGAAAGGGCGCGAGAAAATTCATATTATTACAATTTCGTGGTTGTTACTATTACGAATGAAGCATGTTTTTGTGATACAGGTTGAATTAGAAAAGAGTAAGATCATATTTTGCTACTGCAATACTTGTAAAGTAACAGAAATACCAATCTATTTCGCTATTATATGATATATATACGGCTGGCTACCATCCTTACCTGGTCGAAATTCCTCTGATTCGAACCAAGTGCTTTGCTTCCAGGGGCCTTTCATCTCGAAGTACTAATTTTTCTATGGAAATGTTAGTTTAGCTTGTTTGCACCAGATGTCACTGGGTGCTATCTCTATTGCACTTGCATATTGAAGTGACAGAGATGCAGTGTTCGTGCGGTTAGTTCATACTAAATACACAACGGCGCTACGATCTATGTGGAGTATTTCACTGGTATCTCTATCTCAGTATATATATTGTACTTTGTGTTTGCTTCTTCTTTTATAATGCGCACTTCTAAGGTTTGGAATTCTCTGCCGGCGTCTGTATTTCCGAGTTCATATAACCTTGACCTTTTTAAGGCACGAGTGAATAGGCATCTTCTGGGTGAGCTCGCTTCATCGTTGGCCTCATCTTTGCCCCCTGGCTAGATGCTGGCCAAGAGCAATTCCATTTTTAATAAAAAAAATTTTTTTTTTTTACTAAGACATCCGTTAATGCTATTACTTATAGATAATTTGATCAGTATCCATTTTGAAATAGTTTGTATGCAAACTTATTGAATTTGTTGTTAAAAACTGAAAATAAGGGTTACGTACAACCACCAACCCACACACATGATATTCCTTTGCCACCACTGGTTGGGAAACTTAGTCGATAATGACGTCTAGTTGCGAACAAATAACGAAAACTCTTCTATCGCAACCAGTTACGTACAAAAACGCAACTAGCTGCAAAACATGGTTCCGGTGGCGGCCAGAAGGGCGCTGCCTCTTGAATGTATTAAGCCACCACCCACCATGACAAAGTGCGGGAACAGTGTGAGGTGGAGCGGCTGTTTGGCGACCAGCACGGCGAAGCTGCAGAGCCGAGCATAACTGCGCTTTGTTACGTAAGAGCGGAATCAGAGGCTCATCTCGCAGTGCCGGAGCTAAGGTGGAGTCCGGCTGCTGAGGTCATACCGAAGTCAAAAATGCGTCTGAATTGGACTTTTGGCACTGTCATAACTTCAAATTTCAATCATCAATATCTTGGAAACCAAGAATCTACGCGGGGCGGAGGGACACCCTTGCTCTCCCCCCTCCTCACTATCCCCTCCGCGCCAATACGTAGTGTTGCATATTCTAAAGGAGTATAATGGCCCATCTGTTTGCAAATGAGATAAAAATGACAGTAGTTCCCTGTGCAGCCAAAAGCCTACGAGCTTGTGTCAATAACCCAATTCGCCGTCTTTGCCGGCGGCTTTGTCCGCATGAGAGGCGTCCTATATGTAATAACACATCCAAATATAATTAGTTTCTCATTTACAATATCCTACTTATATGGTGAATGTGGAAGCTTGCTGCTGCTATAAAGGTATTTACTCACTATGTTATTTGTTCGAGAGTGTTTATTATAACCCCAGGGGACCCGGGTATGTCCTAAAACTACGACCAAGACCACGGGGGGACGGGCAGCAGCGTCCTTGAAGTGCGGTGGAGATACTGCGATCGCCAATCCGCATGCCAAGCGTGGTGACTATGGCATTTTCTCCCCCATGAAATTGGGGGAGGCCTATGTCCAGCAGTGGACGTCCTTGGGCTGATATGGTGGTGGTGGTGGTGGTGGTGGTGGTTTACTATAATCTGGATTACAACAGATACTTAGTTTATCGCGAAAATGATCACCTAAAGGATCACAGTTAATACGGGATTTTATGCGGACGAAGCCGCGGGAAAATACTAGTTATTACATGTAAAGTAGTCATCATCATCATCATCAGCCTATAGATACGTCCCACTGCTCAGCCCAAGCTTTCCTCTCATCGAAAATAGGGCGGGATGCCCTAAAGATTGTAACGCAGGAATCAGATAGGATTATTTATCGCCTGTTTTAATGTGCTAACTGACTAGTTTCTCCTCTGTTTGATATTTTGTGATTTCAAACGCTACCCTCCTCCATTAAAGATCACGTGTACTTTTTTTTGATTTATTGAAATACAGCCAACAGCAAAAGTGGGTGATCATTTTAGTACCTTGTCACTTTTACTACTTTGACGCGTCCCAAAGTACTAAAATGATCATCTACATTTGCTGTTGACTGTACCTACGAGGGTAAAACTGAAAGTTTCGGGAATAGAAGAAAATATGCAGTATAAGTGAGTTTATTTATTTTTATTGTTTTTCAAAATATTCTCCTTTGTATTTCATGCACTTATGCATGCGTTCAAACCAGTCCATAAAGCACTTTTTGAACTCTGAAGTAGGGGTCGACAAAATGGCTATTTTATAGGCCTCCACTGCTTCTTCTGGCGTCTGAAACCGCTGACCACGCAGTTTGTCCTTGATTCTGGGGAATGTAAAAAAGTCGTTGGGACTTAAGTCAGGGCTATATGGAGGGTGGTCCAATATTTCGACTTTTTCACCGTCCAGGTACTCAGTTGTTGTCCGAGCGGTGTGTGGGCTGGCGTTGTCGTGGTGAAGGATGATGCGACGACTAGGGTTTGTTTTTCGGAGTTCAGCAAAGACGTTCGGCAAACAAATAGTGGTGTACCAATCAGCATTGACTGTTCTACGATCCTCAAGAGCCACAGTAGCTACGTGACCAGATTTAGAGATAAACGTAGCCACCATCTTCTTAGCCGTACTGCGAGAACGAACAACTTTTGTGGGTTTGAGCTCGTCTTCGAAGACCCATACTCGGGATTGGTTTTTAGTTTCAGGCTCATAAGCGTATATCCACGACTCGTCACCTGATACTATGCTAAAAACAGCATTTGAGCGTCCCTTGTTAAATCTTTTCAAAGTTTTGCGGCACCAATTGACACGGACTATTTTCTGCTCGTCAGACAATAGGTGAGGTATCCAACGGGAAAATAACTTTTTCACGCCTAATTCTTCTTTTAAAATAATTTGTATTTGAGTCATTCCAATACCCAGGTGCTCTTGAATTTCCCGATATGTCACATGTCGGTCTTCATTTATCAGACGACGCACAACATCGACGTTTTCTTGCGTGACTGCCGATTTTGATCGACCTTCACGCACTTCGTCGGTGAGGGATACACGGCCACGTTGAAATTCTGAATACCACCTGTATATTGTAGTCTTTGAAGGAGCTTCAATATTAAAAGCAGCAACCATCCGCTCTTCACATTGTTTTTGTGTTAGTCCACTTTTAAAGTCATAATAAATCATAGCTCTGAAATTTTCACGGCACAATTCCATTTTAAGCAGTGACTCGACGACTTCAATAAACAATTGAAACCGAACCATACTTTTTTTTTTCTAAGTGGCCAGTGTGTTGAGATAAGGAAACTTCAGAGATTATAAAAAGGTATAATACATGTTAAAAATAAATTAATAAGTATTCGATTCCCGCCACTTTCAGTGCAAGCCTCGTATATCGGTAAATCGGTATAATAATATACAGTCGACTACTATGATATGTATACAATTTTACACCTTACTGCATTGTAATAAGGTCCCGATTGTATACATAGCTATTTAGTTGACTATACTAAGAATAAACTTCACTTATCAAATTTAATTCAATTTTCATTTATTAAATTATTTTTTATTTTTTTTCTATAAGGATTTTTAAAAGTAGTTTAATTGCTGTGGTTTTTGCGCTGTGTAAAAAAGTTATACGTGATGTCGTCTCGCCCCCTGTACGTACCTAAGTTTTCGAATTTTCCGTTTTTTCTAATTGAAACAATAACCGAGATTTATTTACGGATGAAACGAAGGTCTCGGTTTCAACTACGAAAAAAAAAAGTATGTACGGATTTCCAGATGTCCGGATGTTTTCCTCTAGAGGTCGCATTTCTCAACCGATTCTAGTGAAATTTTGTAAGCACTGTGAGCAGGTTCGACAATTACATAGATTTTATTTGCCGAGTCAGTTTAAAACAAATTGAATATAGAAAAAAAAATGCAACGTCTACAGCTCACAGAGCCACTCGTTTTAATTTTCAACAACCGCGATCGCTAATTGTCGCCTACGTTCCTCTCCGCAGTCCCACGTGATGTCGTCTCGCCCCCTGTACGTACCTAAGTTTTCGAATTTTCCGTTTTTTCTAATTGAAACAATAACCGAGATTTATTTACGGATGAAACGAAGGTCTCGGTTTCAACTACGAAAAAAAAAACGTATGTCCGGATTTCCAGATGTCCGGATGTTTTCCTCTAGAGGTCGCATTTCTCAACCGATTCTAGTGAATTTTTGTAAGCACTGTGAGCAGGTTCGACAATTACATAGATTTTATTTGCCGAGTCAGTTTAAAACAAATTGAATATAGAAAAAAAATGCAACGTCTACAGCTCACAGAGCCACTCGTTTTAATTTTCAACAACCGCGATCGCTAATTGTCGCCTACGTTCCTCCGCAGTCCCGCAGCAAGCGGGATTGGAAAATAGCACGGGATTTCGGTATAAATACCTAGTCATGGCACGATTGTGTATGGGGCCTTTTACATGGTTATTACTATCACGCGATACACTCATATCACGATACGTATCACAAGAATATTGAAGCAAAGTCCATACAATTTTGAAAACCACGACAATATTGAAACCCCAGTGTTGTAATAATATTAATCGTGTAAAGGGCCCCTATGACAGCAGTATTAGGATAGGTCTCCACTTACGTTTATTTATTTCTTCGGTTTGCTTCTTTGCACCTAAAAAATTAACTGGCATCACACAGTCTACTGTCACTTTACGTGCGAACACAATATTTGCGTAATATTTTGCTGGGCTACGAAATAAGATGTGGTACGAAATTCTGCCTAGTTTCTGCATCATTACAGCGGCGCTAGGCTTACCTGGTTGGGGCCTTTACCATTGCCACAATCTGGTTTTAGGCAACGTAAGTACCGTATCAAAACAACCTGTTAGGTAACACTTTGAAAGACTTCGTTGTGCACAAATTAACGATGTTTCACTCTTATGTTAATTATTTAGTGATTTCAAAATAACAAACGAAGAACATTGATAGTCTTCTTTCTTAATTCTTTTGTCAGTCTTTGTTTGCGTTACTATTTCTGCCAACAATGTCACAAAAGAGACCGATAGTAGAGGTGTCCGGGGTTCATACTTGAAGTGAGAGGTTATCTATCAAAGTATTGTCAAATTTGTCAGTAACTTTTAGGTATTTATGTGGGAAACACATCTACACACTCTTACACACTAATACACTACTTATACTATACTAAAATTGATAAATTAAGTTATGTAGGTATGATATGATTATATGATGCAAATCACTGGACTTCAAAGTTACAGTAAAGGAACCTGACTGTTACTTTTGGCCTATAACTCAATTCGAAAGTGATAAACATTCTGTTTCCTTGACTGTTCATCTAAATGCAGGGTTTTTTGATAAAAATGTTCTCTTCTAGTGAATCATACTGTGTATGTTTGTAAGAAGTTTATTGTGCACATAAAAAAGCAGATTGATATATATTTAGTGAAAGCAAATACAATTTTTAATCATAAAGTTTTAACTTCCACTAAAGTAGAGTGTACATTGTATTACACATTGGGCCTTATTGTTTGTTTCAGCACTACAGACGCTCCCTGAATGAAAGATGGGAGCGCCACACCTACCAGCGTGATATGAGGCTCACTGGCAATCCCTACAATGTTGCTGTAAGTATTTCATTACAGAAACTAAACTAACTACAAAGGCTCACCAATCCAAAGTGAGTCTTGACCTCAGACACTTGGTGTTGCCACTGGGCATGTCTAATGGGTTGCCTCCCTAGTTGAACAGAGCTATTAGTAATAAATAATCTTTGGCTTAAACTTCATTGTGTATCTTATTTAGAAAAAATGAGAAGGGCCATGATTCTTTCCACATTAATTGACAGTGATGGGAAGGCACATTTAGCCAATTTTTGTAATTGGAATAGTGGCAGTGGCTCTGATCAGAATGTTAGTTAATTAATATATTTTTTACATTAATTACTAAAATAAAGTCAAATTGTAATCGACAGACTGCCAAGCTCCATACTTTTATGTATGACTATCTCTGGAATAGAGACATCTTTTACAGCAGTATGTGTTGTACCTTCCATTCCATACAAACAGTCAGGGCAGCTTAGTAAGGAGATTGGTAGTTTGCATTATTTATTCATTGATAAAACATACATAGTTTTACATGTAATTTTTTTACAAGTTCAAAATATTTATTTCTTTTGTCTGTCTACTGTCTATGGTAACATGTGACTGACCAAGTTCTTGCTTTTCATCCAGGGGCTTGAAGCTATTCCAGATGAGTAAAGGAAGGAAATAGGAAATCACAGTGCTATTGTTGTAGAATAAAATAAATTATGTTAAATAAATTTCATTTCTAAGTTGCAGTCTTTGCTTAATTATGAAATACACCACTCCTGATTTTGCCTACTACATCCAAGGAATCCCTATCATCATACTAATAATATTATAATTATAAAGATAAGATAGTTTCATCCAGTCATCCTCCAATCCAAAGGAGTGAAATCCCTATTTCCCATATGAACCTCATGTTCCCGTAATTTAGTATGGAGTTCAGTCAGCCAAGAAAGTTTGTGATATATGTGTGCGTGCGTGCATCAAACAAGTGATAATTTACAAGACTAATTAATTAAAAAACCCGACTGCGTTTCTGTGTAATTTGGAATATGGCGCCAAAACCCCCCAATTTTTTATTTTATATTTTGATATAGGTACAAAGTGTCACTCTCACAGTAAATACGAATCTAACGACACCTCTCATGCTAAAATCCGTCGAGCCGTTCAGGCTGCAGAGCATGCCAAACAATTATACATACATACTCTCGAAAAACATAACCCGCCTGGCGCAGTCGGGTAAAAATCGATTTCCACCTGAAAAATATAGGTTTGCTGTAGGTATAGTGGTGTGGGAAAAGCTTCCTGAACATCATATTACACAAATGACGGAATATCAATTCACAGGTAAGTTATAGTACATTACTACTGAGGTCGGGACGAAAGGCGTTGCCGGCCGAGCTAAGCGAGGCCGGATAGGTCTGAGGCGGGCAACCCCATATTTCCCGCCGAGGTATGTATAGTGTTTTCCTCAAACATGCAATGAAATAAACAACAAAAAAATCAACGTTTTATTTTTAATACGCATAGTGGGTATATACTTAATGTACTCTTTGGCCGCACCCGAAACGTCATCTCATACTTCTCAGCCTATTTTAAGGAACATAACATCAATATTTCATGTTTCAGAAAAAATATTTTTTATACAAATGCACATACCGGCGGAGTTTAATTTTCCGCTAAACGTCCATTAGAAGGTAGGGAGAGGGAAATAATTTGACAGTTGTCCTGGAGTTTCCGCATGAATAATATCGCCATTTTTACTGAAAGAAGTACTTAAGTAGGTTGTTATTGAGAGTTCAAAATCTTCAAGCTAACTCTAAATTAATATTAGGGGACAACTTTCAGACCAAGAAAAACAGATACCGCTGGTTTAAAAAAATGAGAGTGCAGAGTGCATGGTTAATAAAAATCGGGTTCACTAGTAACTCGTAATGCCCCTTCCAAGGAGTGTAATGAATATTAGGAAAGCCCATTCTTTCTTTTTCTTGGTCTGAGGGGATAATGACAATCGTACACAAATCGTTCAAGTCTCATATTAAGTTTAATTTGTCACTTAATTACATTTACAATAACCTATAGATGCAGAAGGAAGGAACAGTAATTCAATTCAATGGGGCCTGTTTACACTTACATTACACATTGCGAAGTTCATACATTTGCTACTTTGGCAGCAAATGTATGAACCAGTAATGTAATCTTTGGTATGAACTTCACACTTGCACTTCGCAATGTGTAAACAGGGGCCCCATTCTCAACGTTAAACGTAAGGTCCGTACAAAATACGTCATAACTTAACAAAACAAACGTGTTAGTAATTTAGTCATTGAAAATATAGGTCATAGGTATCAATTAGTGCGTTTCTTTTTAAAAACTTTACTGACATCATCATCACTACAAAGTGATCATCAAGTAATTTGATCATGACTAAATTAATATTTAAAAAAATACGATAGAAGCTTATTATAATAAATATAATAATATTGCTCATTTTATTTGCGACTCATAGGAATTATAGCGCTTATATAATTCGCGGTCGCCCGCCCTGCCGTTCAGTTGTGTCCAAGTTAACATCCAGTGCGGAGTGTACGTGTCTCCAAAAAAAAAATTATAAGAACAGGGTTTTAGTGGCTAACCATGGGATTTTGTAGTGTCAGGTGGTGTGGGAAAACTTCAAAGACTTCAAGTTATACTAAAGATGGAATTACATTCCACAGGTAACTCAAATTCATTATTTCTTTGAAAATATTTTGTAGCCAGCGAAGCCATTTATATACTGGTCACTGCGAATAATTCAGTACAAACATACAATGTCTATCGCTTTTCAACAAGTTGAAAATGCAATATGCTATTCCTTTCTAACGATAAAGCGATAACGATCAAACACGTTTTTCGAACACAAAATAGGCGGCGTGGCCTCAATGTTAAGGCCGGTCCACTGCACCAAAATCCAACAAAACATGTTTGATGTTTGCAAACACGAAAAACATGGCGCTGGGGACCCTACTAGTGATGTACCGATGATGCTATGGTCAATTACCGATTCCACGTGCGTTCGTTGAGTTCGTGTTAAAGGATGTATCAGTCATCTGACACTTCTCAATTTAGTCAGTTTACCATAACTTCAAGGTGCCCAGCGCATAGAAATATATTTTACCCATTGTTAGGTAATTCACCCAAACGTTATAAATTAATAATTCATTCGCAATTACATTAATAAGCTTTTGGATGCCAACTACGTACATTACATATCCGCACCATCAGTGGGGCTAGTATGATCGCTTATATGTCGGACATATAGCATTCGTCCCTCTCGCACTTACATACTTGACAGTACGGGACGAATGCCATATGTCCGACATATAAGCGATCATACTAGCCCCTCAGTTCAACGCCAACGACGGATATATCGGTCACGACGTGCAGTGCGATATCAAACTACATTCTTCACAGTTAATCATAAGGCAGAATCAATTAACAATATATAACACAAAATATAACCTTAGCTAGTAAAAAAAAATTTTTTTTACTTACATGCATTTCAACTGGCTTCAACTTCGTGTTCGACATTTTGTTGTAATAGCGTGTGATTTTTGTATTTGACAGAGCGTTGAAAAGGTTAATGATTGGTGTTAGTTAAAAAGATATACACAAAATGAGGTGAATGCATTTTTAAATTTCCAAATTACTAACCAAACGTAGCCCCCTGTTTCCTTGGATAATGCCACTAGAGCAATCATTTTTTTTTGGCTTGTCCCTAAGTTTTCCTTTTTTATATAAATTCATTATTAAATGAATTAAACGTTCAAAAACAAAAAAAAAAAATACCCAGACTTTCCGCGGAAACAGCAGAAACCTTCCTATTATTAATGAAAAAGTAATGAAATCGGTCCAGTTCTGGAGAAGGAAACAGGGGACTACGAAACGTTGATTTTGTCTGTTTTTCGTAGGTAATTTCGATCCGACCTGCAGTTGTCCCTATCGCTCTCTATATTTGTTTCGGGTATAGCGCGACGGCAATGGACTTTATAAATACCTATTTTTCAATTCTCATGCCCTTAGTGTTTCCTCTTAAGACTGTGTATAAGTAATATTGAATGTATTAAATTGAATTACTGTTTTTTCGTTGTTATGTAGCTGCGTCTATAGGTTGTAATTGACAAATTTAGCTTAAATAATATGGGTCTTGGTCGATTTGTGTATGATTGTTGGTGTCATGTTTTTAAAACTGGCGTCACTAATTGTAATGTCCTCCGTCTATCTGTTCTTCTTGGTCTGAGGATTTTCCATTGTCGCCTAATATTTACTTGAGTTTATTTTGAATATTGGGAACCCAGTATAACAACTTACTTCTGTCAATCTAAATGGGGACAATATTCTTCATGTGGTATCCCCAGAACAACTGTCAAATTACCTTCTCTTTCGGTGACACGCTAAGGCTGGGTTGCACCAAACCGTCTATAATCGTAAGCTGTGTTCGTTGAAATTTGAATGTATGGCAAGTTTGTCAAGTTTCTATGGGATGACAGCTGCCGGCGCCATATTTAAGGTTGATCAGAATGATCAGTCTGTGATCGTAAGTCGGTGCAACCCAGCCTAAGGCTCCTATCCTATATCCTCTTTATACGGTTCGTTCGTACGTTTTATTTTATAAAATATCTAGACACGCGGCAGCGTGTCCAGCCAAGTTTACCTCAGGAACTGGCAGACAGCAGCCGTGTATTATTTTACAAAAACCGTTTGGAGCCACTTTTGACCCCTCAATAACTCCAAATCTATTTAACATAAAAAAATGAAATGTATCCAATAGAACAACTAGAACCCCAAATTTCATAAATATAGGTGAAATAGTTATTGAGATATTTAAGTCCAAAAACGGCATTTTTACCACTGACTGACTGACTGACTAGTAATCAAAAACCTAACCCACTTCCAGGTGACCTAGAAATCTGAAATTTGGCATGCAGCTTGGTAATTGTGTGTGTGCACCGAAAAAAATCAGAAAACAATGTTTTTTTATGTTTTATTATTATTTATGCTAGCTAAATCTTTTTTTGTTTGAAACGGTATACTTCAGGGGTGGTCCCATAGTTATCAGGTAAGAATCTGATCATAGGAGATTGCATTGAATGGTTTGCGAAGCCGGGGCGAGCCGCTAGTGTAGAAATAAATAAAATTTCTCGGTTGTTTTATTTTTGACTAGCTTTTGCCCGCGACTTCGACTGCGTAGAACTCTTTCTTGCCTTAGAATTATTTGCTCTCCCATAAAATCTTTCACCCTTCTTTGCATCCCCTTAAGAAATGAATACATTCAACATGACATGCTCTTTTCTACGCACGGGCAAAATTTTTATAGAAATCCTATTATCAAAACGAATGATTTAGATTATTTGACCCGGACCCGGGTATATCCTACAACTATGACCAAGACCACCGTGAGATGGGCAGCAGCATCCCTGGAGTGCGTGATATTGCGATCGCCTACCCGCATGCCAAGCGTGGCGATTATAGCATTTACCTCCCTATTCAATTGGGGGAGGCCTATGTCCAACAGTGCCTAGTTTGAAGAATAAACTACTTTTACTTTTTTACTTTTAGTGAATGTCCTTAGGCTGATATGGAAGTGCTTATTTCGGAATATCAAATGTACCGCATCGTGGTAGAATGCTAGCGATCCTATGATGCCCCCTGAAACGGCAGAGAGGATTAACGCCGTAGAGGTTTTAGTGGGTATTTCCTTCTCCTAAGGAAGGGTGAGTCCCACATACCCCCAAGTTTTCCCTGGGCCCGGGGGATGCGTAAATGCATGTCCTCTTCATTACAAAGAAAAAGGTAAGGATAGTAGCGGGTGGCGCAGGTCCGGTCATTGTGGAAGTCTTTGGGGAGGCCTATGTCCAGCAGTGGATGTTTTTCGGCTGTCGTGATGATGATGATGATGAAGGATGGTAGCAGCCGTACGTCTGGATGTCCGATGGAAGAAGGGGGAAGGCGGTATGAGCTCATGGAGCTCCTTAGCACACTCACCGAAGTACGATTTGTAGAAGACGCACAGACATGCTACTTTGCGTCTATGTGCTAAGCTCTGCTGCTTATTTCCCACTCGGTCCACCAAGTCGAGTTAATTGTTATAAATAAGCGTGTATTGGGCGATTGTATCTATTTTTCTAACTAGCAAGCCATTGATTAAAAGTAAAAAAAGTAAAAGTAGTTTATTCTTCACATTAGGCATATTACATGCACCTATGAACGTCAATAAACTACCACCGGTTCGGAAAAATATACTTTGATTTTATTTTTATTATTTCGATGAGCTATACCACTTTCGTAACATTGAAAATGACAAAGACTCACTTAAATTACTTCTTTCATCTAATTTGTAAGCCACACTGTATGAAAAATATAGCTTAGTGTAACATTATTTTTCTGGGTTACACCACAACAACAATTATATACCAATCCAAAATACAAAGGAATAGTAGAAGATGTCCAGATGTTCGCTACCTACTCCCAAGAACTAGCGTAGGCACTAGGCGCTAGTTTTTACGCAACCGACTGCCATAGAAGAAATTATAACTTATTGAGAGTAGGCTTGTCAAGTGAGTGGGCAACTTGACTGTTAGAAGTTTCAAGCCGCCCGAAGGCCTATTACTTGGCTTAGCGACTGTTCCCATACAGCCATATCAAGTAGCGGTTACGGCATAAGCCGCCACTTATTGTGTTATAACGGACGGATTTTTGTAACATTGTTCTGTAACGTTACGTAGTCCTGTAGACTAGACCTGTGTTTTGGTACCGTTTCGAAAAGTGGGTAATAATAGTAACAAATTTCAGTCACACTGCACCGTCACAGTATCAGCACATCGCGACTTATTTGTGGTGACTTTTAACGTGTATTCATTCATTCATTCGTCGGTCCAATCTTTCCGTTCAGAGTTGACGTGAAATTGAATAATATGTTACAATGTTCAAAGCCATTCTTGATAGTGACGTATTAGTTGTATTTTTTGACATATTTTGTTTTTTATTTCATATGATTCGAATAATAATTCGAAAAAAAAACCTGTGCAATTTAGTCAAAGAAGTTGTAATATATCATCGCGCCACGAAATTAATTGAAATTTAACGATTGTAAACAAAAATATTAAGATTCCAAACGATTTATTTCACATTTCTAGACCTCAAATGTCGCTTCTTTTGTAGAGAATCAAATGTTCACAGTAAAAATAAGCTATTCTGTTTAAAACAGAATTTAGTTAGTAAATATTTAAAAACAAGTGTTGGTATAAAGAGCAATTAATTTTGTCACAATACTTACAATCGGTTACAAAATTAGTAGGTTATGTTGACATGTAACTTAAAGTAGTAACAGATTCACTAAATTTCCAAAATGGTGGCATGTACTTTTTTCTTTACTTTAGTAACAAAGTGTAAGAACATTTACGTAACATTACGACACTTTAATTTTTTTAATAACAAATTGCCTTCACAGTTACCAAAGATTGTGACTAAATATACACCAGTCACAATATATGTACACGCAAAATGTATAAAATGTTTCGACGCATCTTAATTACTAAAATTATTTCAGTCCAATAGTGTAAACTATTACCACACTTAAACCAATCCCAACACAGTCGCAGTGCATCGTAACAGTTACGAAACTTATCATCTTGTAACTACTTTAAAAAATCTGCGACCCAAAATGGACGGGCTGTCATTGTCATGTGTCATAAATAGCAGTCGAAATCAACGGCTTAACGTGCCTTCCAAAGCATTTCACCGTCAGATAATGGAATTTATTGTAAAAGGGAGCGAGCCTCATTTCATAATTCCATCTGTACACAAACTATTCACCTTCCGTAAATGTGCGAGTATCGTTTAACGTCCTGCACTTTTCAGGTTCCCAAAATGCCCTACTCGTAAAGAAAAGTGGATAGACGCCACGCATCGCGGGGACATGTGGTTCCCTAAGAAAACGAGCGTTATTTGCTCAAGACACTTTCCTTCAGATTGTTTTTATCAAATGAACCACAGGAGACGTCTACTGGAATCTGCTATTCCAACCATACATATACCGATGTTCGTAAGTATCATAATCTTCTATTTTATTATCAGGTTTTAAATGAATTCAAAAATGTTTCTACTTTCCACTGTATGTATTTTTATAAATGTATGTTCACCGATTTCGCTTAATAGTGGACTGATCAAATGGGGTAAAACAAGAGATAGATGAATGTAAGTACGACGAACATGGATTTTTTGAAAAAATCGAAAAACATGGATTCATGGATTTTTGAATATTCAAGACCTAAGTAGCTGAAATAAGCTGAATTAAGGTAAATTGCATTTACCTACAATACTAACATATTATTTATTCATTATAACATACATACAAACACATTATTTACAATACATTATTTTTGTTAATTGTGCTTGGAATCTTGGAATACCCCACAGTGTGTACTTTGCATCGAATGCGGCTCGGTGAGGTCTGCACGGCACTATCACTATAATTATCCACTAATTTAACTTGTCCGCCTTTTTTTTATAAAATCCCTTTCATAATGGGACAATATTCTTCGATCGCTATGAGTTGAGATCAGAACAATTCGGAGAAATGCACCGTTTAGGTACCACAGCAATACCATTCTATTCATCCCATGCAGCCACTGATTTAGAATAGTGACAGATAGCGAGATTAGGCTAAAACAATGGCCGTGAATAATGGCTTCTTAAAATGGAGGAAAAGACGCTTTTACAAACTTAACCATATACTTTGTGTAAAAATCGTCGCATAATATTTATTTATACTATAAAATAAAAAATAAGTTTCTGTTAAAAACATCTTTTTTGGTACTCGTACCTACAGGATTTTATAATCGCCGACTGTCTTTTTTCCATATCCGTCAATTACTCGTCGAGACCGTTCCAATGAACCCAAACTGTATCCATAAGTGTATCTTGTTTAGTTTAGGACTTTTGTTATTGCCACCTTCTGTCTCCATCAGCAGGTCAGCCCCATGAATCGTATGCCAATACATCACATACTGATACCGGCAAGTGGCTGAAAAAAAGTATTGCAAATTTCGAGAACATCTTTATGTAAGTTGTTCTCGAAAGTGGAAGTTTAATAAAAGCTTGTAAAATACAACCGAATTGAGAATCTCCGTTTTTGAAGTCGGTGGAAAAGCATCAATCTTATATTACAATATTACTTTAGTGTTTATTATCTAAACCTTATTATATTTATATATCATCATTTCAGACTCAAAATCCGGCAGACGCTACTAGTCCAGCACTGGAACTTCATGCTCATGATCTTGATGAAAGCGCGTGTGGTGATCAGGTTCGGCTTTAGAATCAATTTCATATTTAAATGATAAATTACTAATTAATTCATTATTAACATATATTGTTATTTTTTATACGTTCAAAACAACAACTAACAAATGGACGTACGGACTACCTCTCAGGATACCAGTGAGAATACCAAAGAGAGGAACTTTGGAACTATACGCTTAGTGTCCAGTTGTCCAGGAGTACCACCTACATCTACAGTATTTACCCCATTTACCCAATTATTGTAGAATGCTGAGGAAAAAAAAGAACCAAGGACTGGATTGTGAATTTTCCAGTTTTATTTCGGCTCCTTCCTTTCAATAACCTCATGATAATTTCGTTCCTTCCGCTAGTGCGATGGTCAACCTTGAAATTAAAAAAAAACCGTATATTTTAGGTTTGCGGCTCAACTCCGCAAGATATCCATACAACTACTGTCCAAGTACTGGAGAAAATGTATACAGGCACGGGTGCGGAAAAGGTTTGTAGTTTGTAGGTACTCATACTTAGGTACATAAAATTATCATAGTTTAGCAACAAAGTAATTTTTTACTTTGTTCAGGTTTCGCTTATACTTATCTCTTAAAATAAGAACATTTTGTGTACCACATTGCATGACAAAGTTGATAAACCTTTAAATTTTCTTGAAGTTTGTTGTTAAACCAGATTTTTAATGCCCAAGTTCCTCTCCGGGACGGTGGCATGCCGGACAAATGTCAACAGTACCGTCCTTCAGTATACGTTTCCGGTAATTGTTCATCAATCATCATATATAACATCGTCCGCATGAAAGCTTCGGTTTCCCTGAAGAGATCTCCGAAACGTGGCCAGTTCCGAGCAGGTCTACGTCGGACTCCGTAAGGGCCTTGTAGAACAGCCCGTGTAGCTCCGTGCTCTTCCATATTGTCTTGCGATCATCGGTGCTCAATATTTTAAGTCTGCGCCAGTTCTCCTTAGCCACGGGTGAAGGATGCGTCTCTTATGCGTCTACTACTACCACGTCGCGATGCATCCCAACTCTCTGTTTAGCATATAATCCCTAAGACTTCACACCTCGCGGTTGTGGAGTGTGGAGGTCTTTCCTCCACACATCCGTGGGCTGTACGTACAATCCCATAACACACGAGCGTGGATGTAGTATGCAATGCGGATTATGTTAGCTGTCACCCCGAAGTACGCTTGCATGCAGTTCTCATTCAATATCTGAATCCATTGCATGCGGCACACTATACTATACCACCGGGAACTGTACAGCTATAGGCCCAAACCGTGCCTGCAGTGGCTTTCGCGGAGAGGAAGGCGGCCCGCGCTCATCATTGCTCCACAACTTTGACTAATAGCTGTATATCCGACATATCCGTTAATTTTGACCTAGTTTGAAAAATATTAAACCGAGTTCAAAAAATAACAACACAACATGTGCTTAGTTTAAGAGATACTATACTATCTTGATTCTATCTTAATTTTCCTTTTAGCTGTTAGATGCACCGCCTGCAATTATTCTGCTTTGCCTTAAGGTTGACTGGTAGAGAATGCCATATGGTATTAAGTCCGCCTTTTGTACGATAACTACGATAAGGTTTCTTAAGTGCAATTATGATTAAATAAATAAATATACTCGTAAGAAACGAAAAATTGAAGAAACTCGGAAAATTTTGAGATATTTGTCTCTCCTCATGTTTGAAGTTAGTGTAGTAGTAGTATAGTGTAGCCCCAAACAACCCGTTACAGTTCCATTAAGTTCGGAATACTTTCAAGCTACCCTAATGTTTTTTCGACATGTCGACTGGATTGTTTACGTTGTACTTAGATATTTACTTCGTTAAAATAGTAGGTATATATATTTACGTTGTTCAGTTCTGAGCATGAGCATAAAAGCCGAGTATTTCGTTACTTACGTATCGAATATGTAAATGTACGGCAATTTTCATTGGACGATAAAATAGAAATGATTGGTAAAATAGTGATCTCCAGATTTTGACGTGATGACTGCAATTTCAGATTCACGATTCCACCGAGCAAGACCCATTGGGTCCATCGACTTCCGAGCAGCAGCGAAATTTGTTGCAGGCACCTCCCATCAGAAAAAGGACAGTTCCATCAGAATCATACTCTGAATTTGATTGTCCGATCAAAAGGCGACTCTGTCGAAGAATTGAAGAACTGAAGAATGTGATAAATGAAAAAAATATCAAATTGCGAAAACTGCGTGATGCTAACCGGAAATTAAAACGACGTATCATTTCACTAACTGCCGGTCGGGAGAACAAGAAATAAACAACTTTAAAAATACTGACTTGAAAAAATAACATTAAACATAAACTCCCTACCAAAATTATTATTTTTTCTCTTTTTGGCCTATTATCGTTACTTACGTACACCAAGAAGGGAAAAATAACGTGAATTACTCGTATTTATATAAGGATAAAAATCTGCGACTATTTCAGAAACCTATCGTGTGTGGTACTGGTACCAAATGAAGGGGCTTTTTGAGGTGACAGGTCTACTTTACCTACCCATTTCTAAAGGATTTGGAGTAGAACTGTGTTACTTTGTAATATCGAAAAAAAATGCTTTCTTGGGGTTACATATGAGGATATCACGTATCATTTGTGGTAT
This sequence comes from Notocelia uddmanniana, assembly GCA_905163555.1. Taxonomy (NCBI): domain Eukaryota; kingdom Metazoa; phylum Arthropoda; class Insecta; order Lepidoptera; family Tortricidae; genus Notocelia; species Notocelia uddmanniana. The sequence goes on from LR991057.1 coordinate 7,691,812, forward strand.
ACTATACAAAAAAAAAACAGGCGTATCGTATCTGAAGGAGCCAAACTTGGTATGTTTTCAAAATTATTTTTGTATTAATTAAAAAAATAATAGCTTAAGTATAATGATGTGGGTGCGGGGTTTTGAGAATCGCCACTACAAGCCCTTTCATATAACACACGATATATTTCTGAAAAAAACCTACACAAAAAATATGACTCAGCACTCCTCTCCTATGGGTTTTTTTTTATTTTGTTTTGACCTCTAGTATGCGTGTGTCAAATGGCTAAACTGTACATGGATTTGCGGTTTGTAGGGTTCCGTACCTCGAAAGGAAAAAACGTAACCCTTATAGGATCACTTTGTTGTCCGTCCGTCTGTCTGTCTGTCAAGACCCTTGTTCTCAGGAACGCGTGGACGTATCAAGCCGGAATATATATCAAATACTCAGGTCTACTGTCCCTTGGAGCTGTGATCAAACTTCTAAGCCAATGTAATCAAAAGATACAGCCTTTTATGTCGCAAATTTCCGCAAATTTTCGACACTCGCAAGGGAATCAAGACCTACAGGTTACTTTCCGTGAACTCAGAATCTTGAAATTTGGTACGAAGTAACGTCTTATAGCACAGATAAGGGAAAAATTGCGCATACTTACCGTAAATTTTTAGTTACATCATATAATAAAAATATTTTTACGGAACCCTCGGTGCGCGAGTCCGACTCGCACTTAGCCGGTTTTTTCTTTGGAATTGGGCTCGTACGCCGTCAACTACTAGGATTGCATCAACAGATCCAGACTTGGTAACTATGAATTTTGAAAATCGGTCCACCAATTATAATGTATGTTCACTGATTTTTCGGACAATACATTAAAAATATACGTACTGTGGAACATGGTACCTCGTCCTCTTTGAAGTCGGTTAAACTTCTTTAAATCTTTCTTTACTTATCTGAAACTATTTAAATGCTTCTTGTGAAATTATTCACCGACAAATTTTACAAAGACAGGCAGGCTGAAAACAGCCCAAAAGTAATCACCGCAGTTGAGTATAGTTATAGTTACTATTTTGGAAAAACCATATATTTTTAAATAATAAATATATTATACTTATATACGAAATCTACTTTATTTCTGGCTCCCTGTAAATTATTTTGTACCTGCCGTTTTATTATGACAGATTTGCTTAAAGCATTTAGAAATTTGTTAATTGCTCTAAGGATATTTGCCATAAAATAGAAAATTGTACAACAAGTGCATAAAACAAGGTATTTCATCCGAGACATTTCCTCGCCTGCGGCTCGGATCAATATAAATTAGACTACTTTGGTATAGGTCGATTCACAAGAGCTGGCGCGGAAAATGTATGAAACTGTCATTAATTTCATAGACATTTCGCGCCAGCTCTTGTGAATCGACCTATAATAGAGTGTATAACTCGTGTATAAAACCCATTTTATATTAGGTAAAATATTACATTAGGCGAAAAGGTTTACAGTTTTATTATTACATTTCTAACTTGTTCGAATTCCCTGGCCCGGCCCGAAAGTGAATGAGAAGTGATGCCAGAAATCAACTAGCACTATTAATTTGAAATAAAGTCATGCATTATTGTCACAGATATTTCGCATCCTTCATAAGATTGAGTAAGCGAGCATAGATAATTATATCTATAGGTATGGTACATCTCTAGATTCCTACAGGGTTCGCGACACAGGTCCTTGTACTATACCTACCATTGTTGCATGTGTTTGTGTCCTAACATGCAAATAATTAAATTGAAATTGAAAAATTGTAACTGCAGCGCTCGCTGTCGAATTCTCGTCGTAAAACTTATATAAGATTCGTTCTGAAAGCAACACAAATCCATCACAGAAAACCGTATGCAAACCGGTCAAGCCGTTTTGCAGATATTGATGAGCTCACCAACAAACAACCAACTTCTCACCCTAAACGCATTTACCGTTCGTTAAATAGCTACAACCTAAAAGAGTGCGCATCTTTGTACAGTAGTAAATGGTACAGTAGTAAACTTTGTACAGTAGTAAATTAAATGTTGTAAATATGCTCATAATATATTCTTTTATAAATCAAGTCAAATAGGTAAGTATATCCGCCAAGTTAAAAAGTTAATGAAAACCGCTAAAGACCAACTCGTTCCGTCACTACCTACGCCAAAGACACTGTCAATGTCAGTTCAATTCAATTCAATATGTGTGTTTGTCATTGTCACCCTGTCCTGTCAGGCTGTCACCCAAATTCCCACCTAACCTAACCTAGTCCATGGTTAGCTTACAATTTTTCATCTTTATAACAATATAATAAGGTCTACAGTGACTTTTACTTAAAAAGCATAATGGAAAAAGCGGGAAGATTAACATTGAACAGGATTACACGAATACAATACAGGACAATCTTACTCTTATGAATCAACAAAGTTTTTTCATTATAATCTGATCAGATTTACGATGACTGATAATTGTTTCGTGGACGTTACAGTCGAATTTTTAGCCGTCGCCTTCCACAACATCCTGTACTACGCCTCCGTCTACCCGAAAAGTGTTTTCGAAACGAGGAAGAAATACAGTGTCGTTGTTCATCGCTGCATACATCCCGAAGTCAACCAGTACATAGACCTGTGTCTTAAAAATATTGCAGAGTGTTTAAAAGTCGATCAACTTACACGCACAGAGTTTTCAGTAACAGACAATAACTACAAATCTGTGATCAAATTTGTTTTTGACTTTGAGAAACATCCTCAGTTTGATGAAAATTCGGACGCTTATTTAATCCAAGCAGAGCAAAATCTACGCTCTTTCTGCTTAAATTTAGCCAGTAACAGTGATAAGTTCCTAGTTCCAGATGACTGCAGTTTCTCTATATTTATTCATACTAATGAATCAAATGCCGTTGCAATGGCAAATAATCCTAATTTAGAGGACTTTCCTTTTGTAGAAGTGGTGAATGCAGCAGAGGATATGAATAATATTATTCCACTTAGAAGATTCACTGTAAGAGCATATAATATTGATACATATATTGAAATAAAATGACTGTGTTTGAACAAAATTTAATGCTGTAATTTCACTCTCTATAGACAATTTATGCATATTATTAAGTACAGATATGTGAAAACCCAGAATATGCACTGGACCTGAACTGGCTATCTATTATCGATATTATCATATTAAACAATTCATACATTTTATCAGACCTAGACTGAACTTTTAACTAGAATTGTTTTTATCCCTTTGTCACTAAAAATTGACAAAGCATTTTGACTAAAATAGGTTTGGAAAATGTTTATGAATTATATGGATATGTTAATTTCAAATAACTGTTATTATTAAGAAGGTTTTCTCACTGCCTTAAATTAATGTTAAGTTTAATTTAAAGCCAGAAAGTGTAAGGTATAGTTATTTTGTACTAAATATATAATTATTTTAAACACCCTCAATGTTTTCCAATTTTACTTTCAAACATCTCCACCGAGAATATATCTCGTCCCAGTCCACATAGGCACCAATCAATTTCCGGACATTATTAGAACTATCTTCATATGCATTCCGTCCATGGAGCAATCTTATATTATCAAAAGTTAATATGTCCCCAGCTTTAGTCTTGAATCTAGCAGCAAACTTGTGATTTAAATTAAGGAATAGTGCCCATGCTTCATACCAAGGTTCAACAAGTTCTACTGACCCGGGGAAGTAATTCCCTCTTTGGGGTACAGAGAAATTTACTCTTGCAACCTGTCCATGTCTATCCAAGCAAAAAACTGGAGATCTATAGAGTTTGAAGAATTCATTACCATCTTCAGTTCCAATGTCACTCCATTCAATTTCTACATCCGTTAGTAGCTTGTACTGTTCCGAGTGGTGCTGTTTCATGTATGAAGCAATGTAATGTGCATCTGAGAGGAGATTTTCACCTCCTTGACTTTGAGTTTGTTCCAAACAGTGCAACATATTTACTCCTGGACAGTATTCATAATACGGCAAGTCAGTATGCATTTGAAGATTAGTGCTTAGATAAGCCACATTACTGGTGTTAGGTACATTTTGTACTACAAATTTGACTCCATAATGTGTTCGTCTTGTAAATCCAATTGTGTCCACTATTTTGTCTATAGCTGTAGCAGATTTTGGTGTATTTTGTATCAGAGCTACTCCATAAATAGACAAACTATGTAGCCAATCATACAGTGCTTTATTAGAGTTCAAAATCTCAGTATAATCATGTTTAGAACAGATTTCTTTAAAATCCTTACCATCCCAAGTATTTTTGTCAGGTTTAAAAATGGCACTGTCATAGATTTTCTGATTTTCTGCTTTAAAATTTCTAAACTTCAGCCACTTGAAATCGAACTCTGATACATGTCCGTCGTTCCACGTTAGCTTCACCGAATTCTCGCCCTTGTGGACATCTTTTGCCGTCACTTTTAAGTCAAATTTGCTCCAATCTATTGTTCTGCTTTTAGCTGATTCATGGAAACATTGTTCACACTGGCAGTTATCTCTCAACCACACATAGGGAAACTGTAACGTTTGTCCAGTTACAACCAGTTTTAGGGAGTCAGCTTTGAATAGCACATTTTGAGTATGGATTTGAACACTTAACTTTAATACCGTGGAAACTGTTTTATTTTGTATGCGGAGCTGTCTCAACGCAAGCATTTTGCTTCGTTGTTTAATGTTAAATGATAAGATATGAGTTAGTTGACACTAACCATTATGATAGTAGGTAATTAAATTGTATAATTAATTGAGTTAGGTCAATATAACTTATGTAATTAACTTTTGTTCCCTCTCAAATCCGGTTTTTTGGATAATGTTTCTATTTTATCCAACAAGTTATAACTTAAGTATTCTCTTTTTTAACCCCCAACGAAAAAGGAAAAATGTTACAAGTTTGACCGCTGTGTGTCTGTCTGTAGCACTGTAGCTCTTAAACGGATGAAAATATTCAAATGCGGTTATTTTATTTGAAAGCAGGTTTTAGCTTTTGTTCTTATGCATAATTTATCAAAATTGGTTCATCCGCTTTTGAGGTATTGAAATTTGAATTTAAAAGGCCGGGTTTTTCAACTTTTTTAAGTTGGTCAGTAAAAATATAAGAGAATAAGATTGGCTCAGGAAGTCAGGACCGAGACGAAGGGCGTACTCGAAAAGAGGGCCTATGTTCAGCTAGCATAAGACGGCGCGCGAGCTATATCGCGCGGGAGATAGACTATCCGTCTCTTTCCGTGTGTACCCATTAGATAGAGACGGATAATCTATCTCGCGCGCTGTCCGTCCGTGCTGCAATTGGCGATTACAGGCTGGAAATGATGATTCTCTTTTTACGTTAACGATGGATAACATGACCAGGTCCCTGCCGAGGTTTTCCCGAGGGACTACAGTATGGGGTTCTTTAAGGGTCGGCAACGCACATGCGACACCCCTGGAGTTGCAGACGTCCATAGGCTGCGGTGACCGCTTACCATCAGAAGGGTCATACGCTTGTTTGCCACTGACGTGGTATAAAACAAACCAATGACAACACATTTTGGACCTATGCTTTCTAGTAAAGTGTAACAGAACTTTTAGGGTTAATTAAATAGTTGTTGGATGTATAATGTATCGGTTTTATATATATTATAGTTGTATCAGTATTAGCAAATATTTGGGTAGCGAATTACCAAGTAATTTTGAAAATGAAATAAAACTACGTCATAAATTAAATAACGATCTGACTCATTTATTTACATGTAATGAAAATGAAGCAAGCAAAATAATTGTACTCGAGTATATTACAACATTTACAACCATAAAACAACCGTTTTGAGTAAGTGTAGGCATTTAGCATTGTATTTATTATGATACGAGTAATCATTAATTAAATAAGTTAACATCATACTTACGCATGTATGCGCGGTTATAAGACTTATAAACCGGGGTTCAGAAGTAGAACTAAGATGGCGGCATTACCGCAGATTTAAACGGAAAGAACATGTCTAGTCTTCAAAGTTCAAAGCCAATTAGATTTGCACCTTATGTCGTTAATAGTTAGGTTGCTTTTTTGTTTGGAAAATGGTCTAGACATGTTTTTCAGTGTACCCTTCATATCGTCAACTCCTTTCTGCCCGTGGGTGTCGTAAGACTGGGAATAGAGTTCAAGTGTGTTGTGGCTGATGGGCCCTATCACTGATGCAATATCAATTTCACATTTTATTTACCATTTCATGAAGTGGCACTGATAATTTAATTTCATGTGCTCTGCCATGTGCCCTTTTTGGATACATGCGTGATTTTCGTTTATTCTCGCTTCATTCACCTTAAACTCTAAAATCGACTCCTGCGCCGGTTCTAGTTACATGCCGTGGATTTTATCAATCGTGCTAATGTTAAAAAAATCGTACGATTTTCTTCTGATACTCTCAGGTCTTGTGCATAAATGAAGCCACACTTAAGTGGCTATTAGTGAGTCATATATAGTCACTATAAGGTCTATAATTGAGCTACTGTGTTAACTGTGTCTTCAATGGCACAGATAAACTTAGTGACAAAGGCGAAGCTAGCGAGCGTGGCGTATCTTATCAATGCCTTAGTAGGTAGATTTGCTTAGAGTAGATTATTTTATTTAAAATAAACAAAAAACAGATGAGGTCATCGTTCGATCTAAGACTAGAATGAGAAAAGTACTTTCGTATGTAAACATCTTATAAATAAATCAACATTATAATAAAAACAATCTTCATCTCAAATTAATAAAGTTATGAGTACACTCTAATTTAATTTTGATCGTGTGATGTGATGTACGTTGATGTTCATCGGAATACCGCAATCTTGTAATAATATAATTAACGCTTGACATGCCTTGTCAAAATTTTGTTATTATAATATAATAGTGACTGGAGTTTAAATGTAAAGGTTCTAATGCGTCGGGGCGGATCCGGGACAAGGCAAACTAAGGGTTAAGCAACGTAATACGAAAATCAGCCATTCTGTCTAAAGAATAAAGTTCACTTCTCAACACAACGTGAGACAATGTAAGTTATCATATCAATCTACTTGTATTTTGATCTTGTGGTACGCGTTGCTGAGAATGCCGCGGATGTTCCAAATGTCATCGAACTTTTCCGGTTGTGTGTTGAAATTGCTGTCAGTCGCTTTCACCCATAGCTCCATCTAACGAGAAAAAAGAGGTATATATACTTTATCCAATTATCATAAACTCTTATTGGCTTAGCTGATGAAGTATGCAGTTCTCTCCATCTGACTAAATATATCTAGAGCCATTTTCGTAATTTTCTTACACGACATAGACATGGATAAATATTTAGATTGTGTTGTTAACTTTACTCACGACAGTAGAAACTCTGCTATACGCGTATAGTTATGTCCAAATGGGTAGGCTAGCCTTACACACCTCTTCCCTCTTACCCGGGAGGCGCTTTGTCTACTACGCCATGAGGGGTAAGGCCGTGCGTTATTGCTCGTCACTAATTCGCCCTCCTCCCACTATTAGCCTCTGTTAGTGCTTAAGTCATGTTATGATTCGTGCGGCTACGGATGAGTGGGTCGACTAGTTTTAGTCACCTCTCCCCTCTTAGCCGGCAGTCGCGCTGTCCATAGCGCCCACGAATAAGTAAGGCGGCGCGTCATCGCTCGTCACACACCCGGCCTCCTCCCACTGGCATGCTTATCTCCTACGTATGATACGCGCGGCTACGAATTAGTTGGTAGGCTCGTTTTATCCACCTCTCCCCTCTTAGTAGGTCGGTCCACAAAGTCCATGAGCAGCGGCAAGGCGGTGCATCATCGTTTGTCGTACATTCGGCTTCCTCACACTTTTTTTTAGACCTGACTGTGGTTTTATTAGTCAGGGCGAGACAGCTTGGCCTCCCACGGCTAGCATCATGCTTATGTCCTATGTATGAGTGGGTCGGCTAACTTTACTCACCTCCCCCCTCTTAGCCGGCAGGCGCGCTGTCCATAGCGCCCACGAGTAGTGGTAAGGCGGCGCGTCATCGCTCGTCACACACTCTGCCTCCTCCCACGACTGGCCTCGGTCAGTGCTTATGTCTACGCGGAGGATCTTCGCGCCTCCACCGGAGTACGCGTAACCTGCAAGAAATAAAAAAGGATTGCCTAAAAGTATGTTTCAAAGCTTGTAAAAATTATCTTTCAACATAATACTGATTATAACATAGAACTTGAATGAGTGATTGGAGTCGACTTTTTCGAAGAATTTTGATTGCTTTTCCAATGACGTTGGCGACTGTATACTTAATTCTTTTGGATACTCGATTTACGTAAATAAACCTTATCAAATATCATGGTATTTTACCAGTGAATTGTGATTGTGAACTAATGAACTCTCCCTCTCAGACAGTCTAAGGCTTGCAGTAGGACAATATAGGAAGTCGATGATACCTATAATTTTTATACTCATACACCTATCCTCTATCTTGACAGTCTCCCCGTCCGTCGGGTCACAAATGACCGAGGTTACGGGCAGACTGTAGACGGGTGGCGCAGTGGAGAGTCCGTTCTCTCCCTAGTCTTAGTCGGGCAAAACTCACAGTAATCCTACAGGTTAAACATGTAGGTGCTTTGGCCAACATGGTGACTCATGTTCTCACCAAGAGACCTTTGCCTTGTAGAAAATGTAGCTATAGGAAGACTATGATTACCTCTAATTTCTATACACCCACCTTTCATCATGACATTTTCCCCGTTACAAATGGCCGAAGTCACGGGTAGACTGTAGACGGGTGGTTCGATGGAAAAGTCCGCTGCCTCCCTAGTCTTCACTGGATTGTTCTCGCAATAATCGTTCTTAAATATGTAGTTCCTTTGGCCGACATGGGGGCTCATGTTGTCACCAAGGCATATCTTATAGTTGGACACTGTAGGAAATAGATGATACCTCTAATTTCTATGCATCCATTCTTCATCTTGACAGTCTCCCCGTCCGCCGGGTCACAAATGGCCGAGGTCACGGGCAGACTGTAGACGGGTGGTGCGGTGGAGAAGTCCGCCGTCTCCCAAGTCTTGGACGGATTGAAGGCGCGGTAGTCTTGCTTGTGCCAGTGGGAGGTGCTCTCGTCTTCTCCTATCGTGATTGACTCTGTTGGGAAGAGTTATATTTATCAATTTCATCATTTTGTGGTAGTGCGGAAGCATTTGATGATAATTATTTAAATCTGTGCTAATGAGCTTGATTATTTTGTCTTACGCAACGATAACGCGTAGATAATTGAATGCAGTAAAATACGAAAAATAAAGTACTTTGGCTTCGGAAAATGTTTTGGAAAAGATATGACACTTTTCGGATATTACCGCGTCGAATTGGCGCGGAACAGAAAAAAATAACGAGCAGAATAGAGAGCTCGGATACAAGGAAATAGGCCTTATTTAAACCATAATCATAATATTATCTGATCAAAACTCAACCCCCTAGAATTTTCAGAAGTCAAAAGAAAAGCGGCATGTAAGCGACATTCTCCTGCGGTACTAACCAAGCCACTTGAGTATTCGCACCGCACACGACGATTACCCGGTACACGTAGAGGATACCCGAGGTCGGACGGTACCACGGTCGCATTCATGTGTGTAGCCAGCATTATGCGCGAACTGGGTCCACTATATGGAGTTGAGGTTTTATGTCAGGACCCATAGGATACTAACCAAGCCATTCCACGCTGCAACGCAGGCGCTCCAGATACGACCACCCGTAGAGGATACCCGTGGTCGGGTGGTAACACGGTCCCATTCCTATGTATAGCCAGCACTATGCGTGAACTGGGGTCTACTATAATTAGCAGTTGCAGCCTGTCTGAATCCGTGGGATACTAACCGAGCCACTTGACGCTTCGCACCGCAGGCGCCCCAGGGACGACTACCCGTAGAGGGTACCCGTGGTCGGGAGGTAACACGGTCCCATTCATGTGTGTAGCCAGCAGTATACGTGAGCTCGGGTCTACCGCCATGTGGAGTGGAATAGATGTGCTGAAGTTGTGGCCTGTCGCATCGATATCTGAGCCTGTGAACTGTGTGGTTTTAAGTTAGTTTAGACACGGTATTAAGGTTTTAGAAATATTTTGGCGTATATAACGCCACACTACGTAACATAGCTAGCGCAGAACTTGAAAACAAACCAAACGAAGAACTGTTGAACGTTCTGCGTAGATATAATGCAGGATATTCGTATGCGTACTGCATGCAAAAGAGGCTATTCGGCTTTGTTCACACTGTGAACTACATATGTATCTATACGTCTTTCTTAGTTAACCACATCGTTACAAATAGTTCACACTATCAACATTGTGCGAATGCAAAATAGTGGAAATTCACTGTCTTAGGCTGGGTTGCACCGACTTACGATCACAGACTGATCAACATTAAATATGGCGCCGGCAGCTGTTACCCCATAGAAACATGTCAAACTCTTCATACATTCATATTTTAACGAACACAGCTTACGATTACAGACGGTTTGGTGCAACCCAACCTTATTGTTCGCGGTACGGACGGATGACCGAAAAAAAACCCAATAGATCACAGTACGAGCAAATAAAAAGTTGAAATACCCCCGACATTTTCATTTCTAAGTTCAATATCTCAAAAACGATTAAACCGATTTTAATGAAACATACCTAAGATACATCGCTGGACAACCTGCTTTCAAATAAAAAAATCGACCAAGAGCATGTCGGGCCATGCTCAGTGCAGGGTTCCGTAGTTGCCCAATTACCTTATTCTAAAAAAATCAATAACAACTAAAAGGGTATACTTTCGCAGCCTTTCATGCGTCTTTTACTAAGAAGGGAAGACTTTTGCGATAGCTCAAAACGGCTTAACTGATCATGTCCGCTATAGTTTTCGTTGAAAGTCTTTATTAAGCTTTACTTTCACGATTTTTTTCATATTTTTTGGATCCGTCGTTCAAAAGTTAGAGGAACAACATAGTTTCCGAAAATATTCACTTTATCAAAAACTGTTCGATGAACACCTCTATTCATTTTGAATGACCTATACAACATCACCCCACACAATAGGGCTGAAGCAAAAAAAAAAAAGCAACCGCACTTTACGTGTAAGGGAGGTACCCTTAAATTTCTTTTTACATTTTATTTTACATCTTTCTCAGTTTTATGGATGTATATATCCATACCAAATTGCAGCTTTCTAGCACTAACAACCACAGAGCAAAGCCTCGGACAGACAGACAGGCGGACATGGCGAAACTATAAGAGTTCCTAGTTGACTACGGAACCCTAACAAACCCGCATCCAAATCTGTTTAAGAGCTACGATGCCACAAACAGACACACACATACAGATGTAGTGACTAGTGAGTAATGCTTTCCAATCGGCTATATATTGATTACTGAATGATTACAATAATTGATTACAATAAGACTAATTAAAATCACCTACATTGAGCGTGACGTCACACGGCACGAAAAGTACGAGCCCTGGTACTGAAAAACTTACAATGATATGCTTTCCTTGTGTATCTTCCATATCGACCCCACAGTGTTTGAGCACGTCGCGAAGGTACACGCCGCTCCAGACAGCGTTACTGATGGCTCCGCCCTGCCAACTCAGACCCTTCACTGGCTTCACCTGCTTTACGCAGAAAGCAAGGTTAGATGATTTTAAACTAATATCGACACCCTAGTTCACAATCGTACTAATTAAGGGGAAAAAGGTGGCGAAATTAAGACAATGATTTGTACAACACCGGACATTTTTTGATGACTCTGGTAATCGATGTAGTTCAATATGCTAAGTAAAAGTGTTGAAGAGACTTCCAGTGAAATCTTTTAGATTCGAAGAAAAAAAAATGAGGTTGGCCTGCTGTGCTACCGCGAACTTCTAAAATCGAACTTCGTATCGTGCCGTCCCTTTCCGTCATATAGTGTATAACACGAGAGCGAAAGAGACGGCACGACATGAAGTTCGAAGTTCTTTCTCTCTGTTCGAAGCACAGCTAGGAGTCTCTTCTACAATTTTACTTAGCATATTGGACTTACCAGAGTCATCAAAAAATGTCCGGTCCTAAGCGATTTTGGAACAGTGTATCGTCCGATTTACAGAAAAAAAATCCCGCAATTACTACGATTGTGAACTAGGTTATCGATATGGTCATTAACATTATTACTGTTAAAATGGGGTATTTACCATGTACATATAAACATATTAAGTTTTTGTGAGTTCTCGATATTTCGGCACCGTTGTAAACACCATTTTCATAGGATTAACTCGTGCTGCAATGTGAGTTTTACAACTCCGCTTTTAACAGTAATTCTAAGGTTAGGTGAGACGAGTGATTAAGTGGATAAAGCTAGATTCATATTTATCTTGACGTGACACGTGACGAGACAGAACAATATCGGTGTCATGCGTTTAGTACGATCAGTCTCACATTCATCAGCACGGCTAGCATAAGACAGCGCGAGACGAGACTCAGTCTTTTTACAAGCTTTTATTTAACTGTTAGTGTACAGGGAAACTGTTAGTATGTCTGTGTGGGTCAAATCTTGAAACAGAATTTAATAGTCCGCAGGAAACTCGGTTCTCCTAACGTACTGGTCGATTCACGAGAGCTGGCAGGCATGAATTGAACGAAAGTAATGTCATTTATCACTGAGTGGCAGTGTGAGTGCCGTTCTTATACAGGGACCTGGGGCCTTCTAATAATTTTCTTATTCAAAGAATAATAAAAAATATTATTATAATCTGCACCAAGTACCTTGTTAATCCTGTTAGTAATTATTTTTAAAGTCCTTTGTAAATAAAACGTGTATTTATTTGTCTGACTTATGCTGGAATAATATGAAACTTTGCATACATACATAATGAGATTCGGCATGTCTAGGCCGGAAATAAGTTTCTGTTGCTTGAAATTATAATGGAGAAAAAATACAGCGATTGTTAAGGTTTTCATAAAAGACCTTTTTAGGTTAGGTTAGGTAGGTTTTTAGGGACTCGAAAACTCGTTTTTTTTTTCAGAAACTCATGTGCCAAATTATTCAGCCAATTTTTTAAAAGTAATCCTCATGCTTGCAATGTCTTGTAACTGATTAGATAGATTGTGGCATAAGCAAAAAGTGTTAATGATAGTAAAAAAAGAAATGACAAACTAAGGGTATGTGCAGGCTAGTAAAAATAATTAACAAAACTAAGTAAGAGACAACGTTTTACGGCGACAAGTGCAAACTAAAAAGCACAACTTACAAGAAACGAAATCTTTCTGTTACTTTGGGTTATTATTCATGAAAAACATAGAATAACTTCATTTTATGTATGCTAGTGGTATTAATTAGTATAAAACACAAATGCAACTGCTTACATAAAGCCATTTTTGTGATAGACCTGAAACAAAACATGCACTAGAAGCAACCATTTTGAGTTTCAATATTACCCCACATCCCTTCTATGATACACATAACATAAGAATACAATTTGTAACAATACAGGTTGAAATCAAATTCATGATACAGAATAAAATGAGGTGAATTTACCCATGATTCTTAAAAACGTTTACAATGTCAGGTCTTTACCGATGGTTATTGATCACATTAACTATATGAGTGTAGTGTAGTAACGTGACTTATATCAAGTCAGAGACCTAAATAGCATTAATATTCATACAGGGTGAAATAATATTCACTGTTCAAACTTTCACAGTAGATTCCTTAGCGAAAAATAAAAAGTACGTGTTTCTTCTTTCAGTACCTTTCAGTACTAAAATTTTGAGACAGAGCAGCTGAAAGATATCCTAAAAAAACATGTGTTCATGGACACCGCGGTAGTGCGTGTTGTGCGGGAGGTGGTAATAACGCTCGCCCCGCCCCCACGTTGAGACGCCGAGACATACGCGTCGAAAAACTGTTTTTTTTTTAAATGAAAGTTACAATGATATTAAAATATCATTGGAAACTAGTAAAAATTAACATAAGTTGCACATTTTCCTTCATTCACGGGATACTCCCGTCACGTTCGCGATCGCGCGTCTTTACGAGAGATACAACACGCAAGTGCACGACCGGGCATCCAGAGATGCGCGTTAGACTAATTTGCAATTTTGGTCGAGGTAAGATAGGTGAGCGCGCCCCTCGCCCCGCACCGCTAACCCCGAGCGTCATTCAGCTCCCAATTATCTACACGTTACTAATTAATTATTCGGACAGCACATTTTATTGTGAAAATATTACCAATGTTTTTTTTTTTCAGAAATTGCATCTCTTATTGATACCTAATGCCTGGGAAAAATTTGAACAGTCATTAAAATTTCACCCTGTATATGTATATTTTCATTGTATCACGTCTAGGAAAATAGTAAACACATGTTGTCTTGTTGAACCACACATTGTAAATGTTGTTCCTTTTTGTTTTCATACTCGGATTTACTTATATTAGGTAGGTTAATTATCATTGTAATAAGCATATTTTTGGGAAAAAATGACTGACTGTCGAGTTTCTTTCGGCGTTTCTTCTCGGTGGTGGTCTTCTTTTACAGAAAGCAGAAACGCTAGTAGATTTTTGACTTGTAAAAGTGCCATTGCGGCCTACTTGCAGAAGTTCAATTATTTCATTTATTTAAGTTGATATAAACCTTATTCATCTCGCTCCTCCTGTTGCCCGCACACATGAGCGCTGCGCGCACGCTCGCCTGCCGGAACCTCGCGAGCTCTCCGAGTGTGAAAGTGACGGGATCGCCTCGGCCCGCTATGTTGATGCGGAGCGTGTGAGTGTCCGCCTCCACTTCGGGCACGGGCATGTGTTGACGTACGTAAAACAGTTCGCTGTCAACAAGTAAGGTTTCCTTTTTTAATTATTTCATCATCATCATTAGCACGGCTAGCACAACTTGGCGCGCGAGCTATCTCACGCGCGAGATAGACAACCCGTCTCTTTCTGTGTGTACCAATTAGAAAGAGGCGAATAGTCTATCTCGCGCGTGAGATAGCTCGCGCGCCAAGTTATGCTAGCCGTCCAGGTCAGCCGAAAGACGTCCACTGCTGGGCATAGGCCGCCCCCAATTTCATCGGGGGGTAAATGCCATATAATTTGCCATGCGGTTTGGCGATCGCAGTATCTACACCACACTCCAGGGATGCTGCTGCCCATCCCCCGGTGGTCTTAATTAATTTAATTTATTTATTGAAACTTTATTTCACAATACAAAAAATATGTACAAATGGCGGACTTAACGCCACATGGCATTCTTCACAGTCAACCATTGGGCTAAACAGAAACATCTGAAGCATGAATTTAGCTTTACTAGAATGCAAGATTTTTCAAATAGTTCACTTCCATATATAGGTACTTAATTGCATAGCGGAATCTCCACGCAGTTTATGTCAAAAAATATATGATGGTACACGCGTTTATTGCCTTAACTGTACTTATTTGCACATTGATCAAGGAGGTATATACCTACTTATGGAGAGGATTTTAATGAGTTCAACATTACGGGTATCTTGTATAATTTAAGAGTTCTTTTTGTTTACGTAATTATGCAGTGCTCTTAAAAGTCCGCAGTAAGCTCGGTTCTCCATACAAACGTAGTTTCGCTCTCATTTTAAAATGGCATGCTTGAATCATTTGAAACGTTGTATACACATGGGATCCGCCATATCTCGGTCGGAAATTAGTTTCTGTCAATTTATAGCAACAGAAACTAATTTCCGACCGAGATATGGCGGATCCCATGTGTATACAAAGTTTCATGTTAATTGAGCATGGCGTTTTAAAATGAGAACGAATCTACGTTTGTATGGAGAATCGAGTTCGGTCGAGCGTCCGGGGGACTCTTAACTGTCTCTCTGATCACGGAAGGAGAAGTCAAGTCGACGTTGCTTTAGAAAACTCAAAGTGCATTACAAACGTAGCAAATTATCCCAATACAAGACCAGCTATAGTTGGAATGAAAGGTTGTTTTATTCCAACTGTAGCTATATCTCTGTACGTTTTTTTATAGAAAACTCGTCATGTGAGTTTCAGACAGTGAAATGTAACGAAACGGGTCGTGTTTGTGGATGGTCTTTGGCACCCAGCTGGGAAAAAGTTTTGGGTATACATGCGTCTGTGATGACTTGATGAGTGTGGACGAGACTTTAGCATGCGACGGTTGAAGTGTCGTGTGTAACCTGACATGGTACGGTCAAGAAAACGAGGGTAGATTCTCGTCTTCGACCCTACCGCCGCCACCACCCGCGCCGAGCAGCCGAGCGGGCAGTGCACTGGTAAACGCGCTAGCAATGCTCATGAATAAGAAACGTGTACCGAAACGAATCATGTCCAGCGGGCGTATGATGGTTGCCATTTTATAACTTATCGTCGTGGATAAGATGCCCGTCACTCTCGCACTCGCATACTTGTCAGAACGTGACGAATGTCTTATCCACGACGATAAGTGATAAAACGCCAACCATAATAGGCCCGCTGCATTATCCATCCTAAAGATGTGAGTGACCCATTTCATTTTATTTCAATATCCATGTCAGTTATTGAGATAAGTTGCTAGTTTTGTAATGCATTTTTTCCATGCTTTGGAATAACTAGGAATAAAACTTGACATACTTGGGCGTATCGAAGTGTTCCACCTGTAGTTTCATGGGTATCTCTGCGTTGAAGGGCTTCGCTGTCTTGATTATGAGTCGCCGGTCTCGAAGGGGCTCTTTGACCCACATCTCATCATCCGAATGGTCCACCACGTCTTCATCTCGAAGGTTACCTTGGGACAGAATATGTTTTTTTTTAAACAATCTTGGTAACCTAGCTTACTCATATGCAGGGCTCGGAAACCGGTATTCTGTCCATACAAAAATACCGGTATTTTTTTAGTTCTTATCGTTCTTTCGTCTACTATTTCATGTTTAATCAGGCAATCTAACAATATGAAGTAATAACCCAAATAGAGCATAAACTAATTCAAAATATTTGGCTATTTCATGATTTTGAGACTAACCGGTTCCGAGCCATGCTCATATGTGCATATCATCACAAATTTAAGAGTTTAACTCTTATCGGTCTAGCTCTCTCCATCTGACTTTATTATATCTTTGTCTAAATTAAAAAAAAAAATTGACTGCCTGCCTGATGGCAAACTTCTGATAGCTTTTTTCGACTTCAGGATTTGTCGTGTTTACAGCTAGACTCCAGCTGCTAGAGACATAATATATCCTCTCAACACAGCGCTTGCTCGGAAGTTCCGGCGACCGTACTCGCAACCAACACAACACCACATATATCTAAAGAGCATATGGTTGATAAGCCGTCAAAACCACATAAGTTGTGTCAAAATATAAGATGTACAGCAAGCCATTTGGTCTATCACTTTTCGACCCTATTATTTGTACGTTAAGGTTCAAATGTATAAGTAGGTAACGCAGAGCGCGTAATAGAGATTATGAAAAACGCAGTTCTTGTGGATCCACATTATACCAACGTCGTTTCACTGGATCGACATTATCCTGAGTGGACTCCGTTTTCACGTAATAAAAATAAATGTTTTCTATCTTGTTCTACTCTATAAATGTGAACCACTTTCACGTTAACCCGTAAGACGGCGCAGTACGATCGGTGTGGTTTGGTTCTCCATACAAACGTATTTAAGCTCTCATTTTAAAACGCCATGCTAGAATAACATGAAACTTTGTATACACAATGGTATCCGGCATACCTACGTCGAAAATTAGTTTCTGTTGCTGAAAATTGAAAAAGAATAAAAATACAGCGGTTTTTTGAGCTTTTTACGGCTTGTATGAAAACCTTAATAATCGCTGTATTTTTTCGCCATTATAATTTGGAGCAACATAAACTAATTTCCGCCCTAGACAAGCTGGATCCCATTGTGTATACAAAGTTTCGTGTTATTCTAGCATGGCGTTTTAAAATGAGAGCATAAATACGTTTGTATGGAGAACCAAACGTACTGCGCCCTCTTAATAAGGCACCGCCAATCTAGAAGGTTTTACAATAAACGAAATATATGTACAAAGTAGTTACGTTTTGGTGATTAATCAAGACAACTCACTTTTTAACCGACTTCAAGATTTCAAAAGAGGAGGTTATCAATTCGGTTGTATGCTTTTTTTTTATGTTTCTTAACCTATTTGGAAAATTCTTTTTTTGATTGTAAGTATATATATCCAAGTTGGTCCCGTTTTTGTCAAAACGCAGTTCTGATGATGGTATCCATGAGGAATTGAGGGAGCTCCTCAAATCTTTAAGGCAAACATATAGTGATTTTTATGTTTTTATCAACAAATCAAGCATTTTCATCCAAAAATGTGACATTGGATGAAGTGGAACTGCTGATGATGATCAGAACAGAACTCTTCAACGACGAAAAGTTCACGTTTGGCGATTTGTCCTTCTAGCTGTGTTTGTTAAGCAAGTTCTATTTTCACGATTGATTTTTGTCATGCTCGAGTTCTGATGATGGGATCCATTAGGGATCGATGGAACTCCTCAAATGTGAAAGGCACACAAATAGTGATTTTTTTTATATAGTATTTTCATGAACTAATCAAGCATTTTAATTCATAAAAGTGACATTTGATGAAGTGGAACTGCTGATGATGATCAGAACGGAACTCTTCAACGACGCGTAGTTCACGTTTGGCGATTTGTTCTCTTCGTTTTGTTTGTCAAGCAAACAAGGTTTTTCCATGATTCCATGAGTAATTGAGGGTACTTAGTCTTCGACCATTATAAACATACTTATAGTCATTTTTATTTTATTGTATAGAATCTAAGAGTACACCATCTAAGTATAATAATCTTTCACCGGCCTCCCCCATTGAAGTCGGTTTTTTTTTCTTAAAATTTATTTTACGCAAATACAATCTAAATTGAGCCTTAAATCGCAGAACTAAGATTGAAATTCTATTGACACGTATGTGGCCGCTAAATCGCCTCTGCCTTTTTAATAGTTAAGGTCGCGGGAAGCCGTTGGATGAGGGCGGCCCAAGACGGATCATTGAGGAGATCCTTGGGAGAGGCCTTTGTGTAGCTGTGGATGTCTTTCGGCTGGTATGATGAGACCCCTTTCTTGGCTGTACAGTTCGTGGACATGATTGTGAACGTGCAGTCAGAGGCAGAACTAGCTAAGCGGGCTAAAATAATACGAAATATTCGTGCCATAGATCATCTCGATATTTTCGCACGCGTAACTTCTGCTCCTGATTGTACAGTCGAGATGACTGAATGTTTGCCACTTTTGAACATTATTTCAATAGTAATAGTATACATAAATTACAAAAAATCTGTTTGCCCTTGTACTTGGGTTGGCACTCAGTCGGGCGGCCAGTATCTCTTGGGAGACCGTGTCACAAACTAATACATTTAATAGTTCTTCCAAACAGTGTGGAGGCGGATTTGCGTCAGTTCTAATCAGAAAATCGGTAGGAAGGAACTGATGGGACTGTATGGCACCTTTTCTCGATGACTATACCAAATTAGTTATTTCACAAGAAACCTTTTAACAAAAAAAACACCGACTTAACACTCTGATATACAAAAAAATTGCTGTTGGTGGGGAACTGGTCAATTTTCGCCTATTTTCGTAAATAATTTGAAACTATACCGTATATTTATAAAGATATATTTGTTAACCTCACAATGAGCCCTTTCATTTGACATGTCACGCGATACACTTTGCAAATCTTTTTTTTTTGATAGTTCACCCCGCATTAGGCCGCCATCTTACATTACACATACCAAATTTCAACTCAATCGGTCAAGTAGCTTCGGAGCAAATTGGCTGTGATAGAAGGACGGACTGACACACGAGTATGGGACCCTAAAATACAGAAATTGCCAAGATGCTCGTAATATTTGACTGTTTCTTCAATTCATCCGGCTCTTGTCATCAGATCTTCACCATAAGTATATGGGATGGAGACCAACATGGAAGTGTACAGTCAGCATCAAAAGTAGCTACGCATATGAATGAATTAAAAGCTCTTATTCCCTTATAATAAAGACTTTTGAACTACTCAAACGCTTACCTACTTTTGATGTTGACTCGGGACCCAATTAAGTTTAGTTATTAAGTAATAGCTGTATAGAATTAAAAGTCATAAAAAAGCAAAATGGGTTTCAAATTAAAGAGCGCAAGCATACCTTTTAAAGGTGAAAACAATACAACCGAATTAAGAACCACCTCCTTTCTTGAGGCGTTTGAAAATGGGTCTACACTTACCTATTCTATACGACTCTAGAAGCGTGTATATCTCCTTAGTCTTATGCATGCCATAGACATTCCAGAATGGCTCGATACTAAGGCCGGCTGCGTTGAGGATTTGCTCCCCGCCAGGATGGGAGGGGAGGAACGACGTGACATCATATACACCGTGTTTGAATGTCACCCAGAAACTGTCACTGAAAAAAAAAACAAAGGTAAAAATATAAATTGTATACCAATCAGTCAAAACAATTTAGCATTCAATTATGCCAATTGTCATCTATGTGATTATGGCCTCACTGTAGTGTGCTAATTAGTTAAAAGCCGCACTCTTTTAACACTTCTTGTACAAACGTTCATATAAATAAATAAAATAATAACAAGTTATATTTTTATATCCATCGGGCGTATAATGGTTGCCATTTTTTACCGACTTCAATAGAAGGAAGCAGGTACTCAGTTCGTCAGAATTTATATGGGACCAATGTCGGGAGACCTGCTTAGAATTATCCAAATCGGCCAACGTGGTAACCAGTTATCGGGGAACATATATACATAAAAAAAAGAACAAGCAAACATGCAGACGAACTTCGATCCCGACATTGGTCCCATTTAAATTTGGTGAAGGTCTGATGATGGGATCTAGGAAGAATCAAGGGAACTCCTCAAATTTGATAGGCACGCATATGCCGGTTTCGGTATTTTCTGTAGGTAACCAAGCATTAACTCACGGAAACCACACATTGTGGCATAGCAAGTACAAAATTGAAGACGGTTTTTTTTTTGGTATAAATTATATCACTTACCGTCGTTGATAACCCGTCACTCTCGCACTCGCATAGTTGTCAGAACGTCACGAATATCTTATCCACTACAACAAGTGATAAAATGGCATATGATCGTCCAGGGCTCGGACATTTTGTCGCATGGTAAAAGTGAAGAGTTAGCCATACATGCAGTCGATATTGAGATTAAAATGCACCTCATACTGACGCCCATTCAGACAAAACACACCACCCTGGTCATTACACTAAGCCTGGGTTGCACCGACTTACGATCACAAACTGATCAACGTTAAATATGGCGCCGGCAGCTGTCATCCCATAGAAACTTGTCAAACTTTCCATACATTGATATTTTAACGAACACAGCTTACGATTACAGACGGTTTGGTGCAACTCAGCCTAAGTATCGGTATCGCTTCTTCATTCTTCTCAAACCCGGGAAAGTACGCTAACGATGATGGCAAACAAACTTACGGCCTGCCTGATTATAAGCAGGCACCGTTGCCTAGGAACTCTTGCGAGTCCTGAAGAATCACAAGCTCGTTGCCGACCCTTCATTGACTTGAGGATTTGGTGTGTTGACAGGATACGTATCCTAGGGAGCACTGGCGACCTTACGCCTATCACCATGAACACAACATCACATTTTTTAATCCAAAGCTTTAAATCAGAACTAAGGTTATTTCCATTGTGACTCTAATTTTTGATAATTCCAATTACTTTTAGTATGATGGGGTTGGAATGTATTAGGTAAGCTAAGTCCAGTATAGGCATATTTAGTATAAACATAAAACTATACTAACGTGGTGTCATGCTTGCTGACTTCCTCAGCACTGTAGACCGGCAGGCCCAGTTTCTTAGCACCTGCCTCGATGATGTCACCATCCGTCTCCTTGCTAGCTTTCTCGGGAACTGTGTCATTACTATCTTTTGATTTAATACTAACTTCATCTGAAATAGAATTGTAGATATGTGTAACATTAAGATATTTAATACTTATAGAGTTTTTTGGTCCGTGGGATCAACAATATAAAAATATTCACTTTTTACATACTTATTACAACCAATACAATCAATAGGTACTACCCAAACCTTTAACCAAAATAAATTATTTATTATGATAGAGATATAGAGATATATTATATGATAGAGATATATCTATTCCGTATAGATTACTCTTAGGGGCTATTGCAAATCGAAAAAGAAATGCATTTGCTAATCAGAGTTGCATCTACATATGTAAGCCTAAAAATATGTGCATCTATATTCATGGATGTGTAGTAATGAAAATCCCAACCGCAACATCCCTGCTTTGTTGCTTAAAATAAATTATGGATTGATTGATAATTATTGCTACCAATCCCAAGTTGCTAAGTAATCAATGTATAGAACCACAAACAACTTAATATAGTATGATTAAGATAAGCTCTGAAAATATGTCGTCATAACCTTTATCTCTTATTTTATCGCAAACATGCTTCAATTACGTTTACAAGTTTGTGTGATGGTGTGGGGGCGGCGCTGAGAAGCAAATTTGTATTGTATCATAAAAAAGGGGAATACATACAAGTGGTCCAGAAACAGCAAAAATAATGTGCAGTATTACATGAGCCATTTTGTTTGCTATTTTGTTTGGGTGTGATGAACATAGTTATACTTGCATGTATTTTGTTTTTGTTTTTAACCAGAAGGCGTACCGCGAATTTCGAAAATCGAAGATCGGGTCGTGCCGTCCCTTTCACTCTCGTGTTATACACTATATGACAGAAAGGGACGGTAAGATGCGAAGTTCGATTTTAGAAGTTCGCGGTACGCCCTCTGTACATGCACTAATTATTACAGATAATTTTTAAGAAAAAAAACCTACTTCAATGGGGGAGGCCGGTGAAAGATTATTATACTTAGATGGTGTACTCTTAGATTCCATACAATAAAAATGGTTATAAGTATGTTCATAATGGTAGAAGACTAAGTACCCTCAATTCTTCATGGAATCATGGAAAAACCTTGCTTGCTTGACAAATAAAACGAAGAGAACAAATCGCCAAACTTGAACTACGCGTCGTCGTAGAGTTCCGTTCTGATCATCATCAGCAGTTCCACTTCATCAAATGTCACTTTTATGATAGTCCAATAAAATTAGCAAAACCTGGACATAATTCGATAACTGTAATTTTCTTTTTCTATGATTTAAAGTATTGTTAGTTATACTTAAAATATAAAAAATTAAACATTTTAAGGCTCCGCGTCACTGTTAAAAAAACAAAATACAAAATTATTAACACATTTTGATTTCGTAAGTAAGCCATAATAAATAACTTTGTAAAAGTACCTGTATTATGATAAGAAAAAATATCATTTAATCAATTATCGTGGATATTTTTTGCTTAATATGATTCTTATAGTACTAATAAAATGTTGACGGCCTGTTTAGCCTAGTTGGTAGTGACACTGCCTCCGAAGCTAGAGGTCCCGGGTTCGAATCCCGGTCAGGACATTATTTGTGCATTTAGCATGGATTATTTTCTTGGGTCATGGATGTTTTCTATGTATTTATCTATATAAGTATGTATATCGTCGTCTAGTACCCAGAGTATAAGCTTTGCTTAGTTTGGGACTAGGGCGATTTGTGTAAGATTGTCTGCCAATATTTATTTATTATTTATTTATATTAAACAAAAAATATTCACGATAATTGATTAAATGATATTTTTTCATATCATAATACAGGTACTTTCACAAAGTTATTTATTAAGGCTTACTTAAGAAATCAAAATGTGTTAAAAATTTAGTTTTTTTGTTTATTAACATTGACGCGGAGCCTTAAAATGTTTAATTTTTTATATTTTAAGTATAACTAACAATACATTAAGTCTTAGAAAAAGAAAATTACAGTTATCGAATTATGTCCAGGTTTTGCTAATTTTATTGGACTATGAATGAAAATGCTTGATTAGTTCATGAAAATACTAAAATTACTATTTGTGTGCCTTTCACATTTGAGGAGTTCCCTCGATTCCTAATGGATCCCATCATCAGAACTCGAGCATGACAAAAATCAATCGTGAAAATAGAACTTACTTAACAAACACAGCTAGAAGGACAAATCGCCAAACATGAACTTTTCGTCGTTGAAGAGGTCTGTTCTGATCATCATCAGCAGTTCCACTTCATCAAATGCCACATTTTTGAATGATAATGCTCGATTTGTTGATAAAAACCACTATATGTTTGCCTTTAAGATTTGAGGAGTTCCCTCAATTTCTCATGGATCCCATCATCAGAACTGCGTTTTGACAAAAACGGGACCAACTTGGATATATATATACTTACAATCAAAAAAAGAATTTTTCAAATCGGTTAAGAAATGACGGAGTTATGGAGTAACAAACATTTAAAAAAAAACATACAACCGAATTGATAACCTTTTCTTTTGAAATCTTGAAGTCGGTTAAAAAGGAACTTTGTATAAAGTTGAGTGTATAAACATGATAGGCATGTAATAGCCACTTGTAATAAAAAAAAAAGTGACTGATATTTATATTTATTTAACATTTTAAAAATAACCCCCCCCCCTGCTCACTCCCTCATATCTATGAGAGGAGGCCTGTCCCCAGCAGTGGGACTTATATAGCAGTGGGACATGCTGATGATGATTTTTATAATAAACTTTTGTCAGCATTATTTTCTACACAAGCACAGTGTTAGTACTGTGTATCTTGAAAGTAATGAATAATGTCCATAAAAATATAATAAATATTGGGGGACAACCTTATGCCAATTCTTGGGATTAGGTAGCGGACCCGGCATCCTTTAGATTTAGATGCTACGGTACTGGGAATAACGCAAGGATGATGATGATTGGGGGACAACCTTACACAAATCAACCTAGTCCCAAACTAAGCAAACCTTGTACTATGGGTACTAGACAACAATATACATACTTATATAGATGAATATACTTGGATAACATAACATAAGATCTTATAATACATACTTAAATACATGGAAAACATCCAAAACTCAAAAACAAATGTTTGTGCTAAACATACACAAATAATGCTCTGACTGGGATTCTAACCAGGGACATCTGGCTTCGTAGGCAGGGTAACTACTTACTAAGTGAAAGTGGTTGTCAGATATATTTCTTCATTTTTAATACTAATAAGGGGGCCTTGCGCCCTCTACGTTATGAAACTAGTTAAATACTAGCACTATACTGCAGTAGTGAACAAACTGAAAAATTTGAAGTACGCAGAGGGCCACTCATAGTGGATCTTGCCTACATCAAATTTTAGTCTTGTTCAAGCACTATAAATCATCCTCATCAATATTTTCCATGTTAGAACTTAGGTTCTCCTTTAGAGGAGAGGACCAGAAGTCCACTGCTTCTTTATTCAAAAACAATTGCCCTAAGCGGCATTTCAAAAGTTATCCAGTTATAGCCCAATTTTAAAGCAAGCAACTGCAATTTTAAAACTTACCAGCAAGAGCTTTCCCAACAAGTACAGACCCAAACAATACTGTTGCAAGTTTCCGGAAGTCTCTTCTCTCGTCACTTTGAGAGTGGTATTTTCCACATTGTAATAATAGTGGAGCATAATTCACTAGTTTCTTATGTTGTATAATTCTGAAAGAGATAAATCCTATTTAATATACACAGGGCTGTTTTTGCTGGGCTGCCTGTGTCTGATGAGGTCTCCTAGCTTGTGATAGGGAGGGTCTAAAGACAGTTAAACAGGCAGGTACCACTACCTCTTTCTTTTGACATATTAATAGTATCCGCACTTTCTATGACAAAATAACACGGCAACCATGACTTTTAGCCTAACCTCTGAGCATTGCAATACTGTTATCAAGTTATCATCATGTAAATATTCTTAATTTATTTATTCCGCGAAACTGTGATTGACTTACCGAAACACGAATGTTTTCAAAGCCATGTTGACAGCGTGTGTTACATCATTATGTTAATTAAACACATGGTACTGATAGGCGCTTCTTATCTTTAAGCGTATTAACTGTATTTATTGTAGAATTCGTCATAAAAATCTGTTTTTCGAGTTTCTACTTTTGACCTTGATTTTGACAGTCAGATTGACATTGACGTAACGTATTTGATTGCTTTTTTTCCATTTTTTATGGCCTGGATGCAAGTCTTATAAGCCAAGTCTTTATTGATAGTTTCTTCATTTTATGAGTAAGAGGTATCTATGGTACCTATAAGATTAATTTAACGTGAAAAATTAGAAAAAATAAACAAATTATCTTTTAATCAAATACTATTACATGATTATGAGGATCATTTACAGAGCCAGAAAAAGTGGTTTTGGATCACGACCCAGAAATCACCCTGTATATATTATACTTTGTTTTTTACGAGTTGTGTTATCACCGCTAATTTGTTCGCATTTACTCTATCAAATTCAAATTCAAAAATGTTTATTTCGGACAACTTGATCCATATTTTGTTAGTAGTTACAGTAATAACTTATGCTAAGGGTTAGTATTTATAAAATGAAAGAATTAAAAGCGGCGCGTTGGAGCGGCGACAGGCGCCTGCAGCTGCGCATGCCGCCACACCAGCGGCGAATCCCAGCGGTGGGCTAGCGTACTCAGGATGCTGTTTGAGCTGCCGCGGCTGCGGTTGAGGAGCGAGGTAATCCGTTTTCTCATAATAGCGTAAAAGCAGTCTGTCTGAGCATCAGCGAACATAGCCAAAGCACTACAATACCGCGGAAGCCCAAACAGCATCCTGCGTCATTATACTGGACGCGCAGAGCGCTATACGCCCGCTTGGTAAAGCTAGTCCACAGACCGCACGGGTAGAAGGTTTGAGAAAATGCTTTAAACAGAGTTAATTTCACCTCTTTACTAGCACGTGCGAATCTGCGGGCCAACATGTTACAGCGGACGCACAGCGCCCGGCGCTCCCGCTCGATGTCCACATCATCAGTCATTGTTTCAGTCACCCAGTGACCTAGGTATTTAAACTTATCAGCTCTCTTCAAAGGAGTCCCACAAAGAGTAACAGTCTGCATCTTATAGGATTTGTTACCTGCTTTAAATTGTAGGACCTCACTTTTAGATGCATTATACCTAAGTCCATTGGTCTCGGCGTATCGTTCACATATCTTTATCAATCTTATAAGTGCTCCCATCGAGGGGCACAGCAGCACCATGTCATCAGCATAACTTAGATTATTAACTCATACATCTTCTATATGGCATCCGACATGTGCGCTGCTGAGCTCCTCGATCAGGCCATTAATATAGATATTAAACAACTTTGGTGAGCTCAGTCCCCCCTGCCTAACTCCACATTGGATGACGTATGCATCCAAGAATGCACCCGTCCATCTTACACAGTTTCTTTGGCTGCCGTACCAATATCTAAACAAAGAAGTTACGTCGTGAGGCACGGATGAGTCATGTAGTTTTCGCCACAACAAGTCATATGATACCATGTCAAAGGCCTTCGACAAGTCCACGGACACTACGCCTTTAATGTCTCTTCAGAATATGTGATTTAGGTAAATGGGACTTTTGTTACCCAATTTCTCGTTATTTGCACTCTCCACAAACACTTTAAATTCATAGTTCAAGGAATGTTCCGAGTTTTTAGAGTAAGTTCATTGGGCAACTACGGAACCCTACACTGAGCATGGCCCGACATGCTCTTGGACGATTTTTCATCTTGTTTAACTTTCCATGGATCTATGAACTTGAAATTTGGTGATAATGTTTATTATTACGAAAATTTTACTAACAAATATGATTTATCAATAAACTCGAAATTGATAAATCTTATTTGGTTTTTAGTTGCAAGGAAGTTGGCACTTAGCCGGTTATTTGTTGATATTTACATTAGGTATCTGTTTAAAATACCAAAGTCAAAGTCGAGTCAAGTCAAAGTCAAAATATTCTTTATTCAAATAGGCCTAGCAACAAACACTTTCGAATCGCCAGTTATAACATGTTTTTATACTACCTAATTAATTAATTGGATTTGGATTAGATCCGTGTTTATATGTAAACACAAGTTTGATCAATATAGGCGTAGTAAATATAACACCCTTCTTTTGCGTTGCGTCATCGGGGTTAAAAATAACTAAGTACCATCTTATTATTTCTCAAAGAAAAGTCCATATATCATCATCATCATCATCATGTCAGCCGAAAGACGTCCACTGCTGGACATAGGCCTCCCCTAATGACTGTCCATATGTATTAAAAGAAAATTCACAAACCTCAATTGCCTTTGAGTTATAGTTTCACGTAGCATCTGTGGTTTGAATTTCTTTCTACCGTACTAATGAGTTTTTAAAGACCTTACACATTAGTTGTTGCTTTTAGACGGTACAAAGGCTGAGTACCTTGAGTATGTTTCAGCAATTTGCATGCTTCAATAATACTAACGTATTTAAATCTAAATCATACCTTTGAGAGAGGTACGCCAGCGAAACGTCATCCCGCACATATTTGGAGCAGCCCAACTGAGAATAAAAAATAAAAATTGGGGGACAATCTTACACAAATCGACCTAGTCCCAAACTGAGCATAGCTTGTACTATGGGTACTAGGCGACGATATACATACTTATATAGATAAATACAACTTAAATACATAGAGAACATCCAAGACCCAAGAACAAAATCCGTGCTAAATGCACAAATAATGCCCTGGCCGGGATTCGAACCCGGAACCTCTAGCTCTAGAGCAGTGTCACTACCAACTAGGCTAAACAGGTCGTCAGAAAGTACCTCTTACAGAAGACCGCAGCCATAATGACATTAATAACACACCACGTCTTGCTTTGTAGTCTGTAGGTATGTGGTGTTGTGTTTGTGGTAATAATAATAAATAATAATCATATGGCATTGATTTTTCGAACAGTGAGAAATCCGAGGAGACATATATGTTGGGTTTCTGGTAGAGAGTAAGGTCGCTAGAGCTCTCGAGGATACTGTGTTGAGAGCGAGGGTCCTGTATTTGTCTCTAGCTGTCAATACAACGAATCCTCAAGTCAATAAAGGATCAGCAATGCGCTAGCGCTCTTCAGAAGTCGCAAGCCTCCATAGGCTACGATGCCTGCTTACCATCAGGCAGGCCGTAAGCCTATTGATTTAAACTTGCACGATCTTTAGTCTTTACACATTAATATTGGTACACGGGACTTAATGGCTTTCTTGTAGGTACTTAAAATGTGAATATGTTTCAGTTGTACGCGATAAAGTCCCGTTTACCAATAACACATAGAACCCGGAGTAAGGTATGAGGTGTCAAAATACTAATGTGGCTTCTTTTAATCGACTGCACAGTGCACAAAAATTGCAATTGCACTGTGACAAAGGTGGCAAGCAATGCCTGCCTGATGATAAACGGTCACCGTAGTGCTTGCAACTGCAGGGCTGTCACATGCGTGTTGCCAACCTTTAAATATCTATAAACTTCTTAAAGAAACCCGTATATCGTCGTCGCCGGAAAAACCTCGGCATGGAGCTCATTCCACAACGAGAGCTTTCGAGGCAGGAAATTTCTCTGAAACCGTACTAATATCAATATGCTATAATAATGTAGTTGCACATAGAGGCAAAATAAACCTAGTATTTAACGAAATCTACAACATTTCCAAAAATCATGCAAATCGGTTCAAGATTAGGGGGTGGAAAACGTTGGCGCTTTTTGTATAGTTTGGATAAAACCAAAAACCAACGGCCTTACCAGCAATGGCGGATTTGCAGTCGCCCTCAGTCCCAGGTCATGTTGTAAGGATCAGCCGCCCCTTTCTCAGCACCGATTGGCCGCTTGGCCGCTCTTAATATATGGATTATATGGTCACCCTAGTCCGGGTCTAATGGGCTTTAGGGCAAATCCGCCACTGCTTACCAGTGACAGGATATATAAGTAGGTTTTGTATGGAGCTGTTGCGATCGAAATCAGCCCGGTGACGGTGGCGAGCCTAATTCGCTTGCTAGCGGAACTCCACCTCCGTAAAGACAGGGTTCTCAGTTACTGTGTCGGTAGCTTGTGTAAACAATGACACTCTAGCCATTAGCGGAGATCCCGTGGTAATCCTACCGCCAGGGTTGTTTCAACATATCTATAGGTATGTTATGTTACAACCAGAAACGTCCGCATAGCGAAATTATAACTTTCAACCAGAACGAAAAATTTGAAAATTAGATGTCGCTACAAGCTAAGGCTTACTTTAGAAATGTGAAGTGATTGAAAGATTCGTCAACTCCAGGGATACCCACGGTAGGAGGTGCCCACGGCGCGGACTCGAGACCCGGTTCCACGACCTCCGGAATCCGTCTTTGACGGGTTCAAATCCCACCAGGGGTGATTAATTTTTCAATTTTTCACTCCGGTTGAAACATCCATAGGTACTTAGTTACATTACCTACTAATACCATGGAAAATTGGTATGCTAATATTACAAATGCGAAAGTAACTGTTTTGTCATTTTATTTTTTCACGCTTACACCCTTAACCGGTTTAGGTGACATTTTGGTATGTAAGTATTTCCTGACGTCGGAATGCAGGGGACAAAATTTAATGAGAGGTAGAAAGTTCCTATATCGATAAACTTAAATATCTTTTCTCATATACTAGTGTATCACTAGATCGCCCCCGGCTTTATTTGTGTGTATTTCTTGTAAGTAGGTATCATTTTGGAGACGATGATAAAGTTTATACGAAGCACATTTTAGATGATCACTTAGTGATGGTACTCATTTGCACTATGAAATAACGCCCGAAAATTTGCAACAAATTCTGATCATTTATTTTAACAATAGTTAATGGGACAGTAATTCTGAAATGTAATGAGTTAAATAATGATAATGAGTGAAGGTGGACAAATTTAACAAGTACATTTGTCCTACATTTGTCCAATGTAGTGTTACAAACCAAAATTGGTAAAATGGAACAAAAACAAATTCCCTAAATTCACTTATTGCAAAATTCCCTTATGCAATCACTGATCTGTTCGTCTTTCACAGACATTTTTCTCGAAGACCGCTTGACATAGAAAGCTGAAATTTGATAGAGATATGGCAATGGCTAATTTTATATCTGAAGCCAAAAATGCCTTTGCCCTATTTAAGTGGGAAGTTTTGAGTAGGGGGCCAAGCGAATTTTTAAAATCATATTTTCCCGAAGTAAGAGTAGAATTATTTATTTTTCTTTTATAAGTATGTAGGTATTAGTTTATTTTTTTAATATTTCATGCCTATATATTATAATGGATTTCTCTGTTTATTATTTAAGTATTACAAATCAGAGTAGAATACTGTTATGTACATATTTCTTAAACCTATATGCATAGGTTTAAGAAATGCATATGTACATGTGCATAACGTTTATTGCATAACTGCTTTTTGCCAAGGCCGGAAATTTGAGCTACAAAAAACACGGATGATCACTAAATATTATTTTTTAGATATTACCTACTCGACAAAAAAAATACACGTCCATCGTACGTGTACTCTAAAGATACCTACAGCGAGCAGAAACTAATAATTAGAAAGGATTGAGATTGAGGACTTAATTTTTGTATCTACAAATCAAGAGCCAAGTAGGTAAAGAAAAAAATAATGACGCAATAAATTATATCGGTTTAGAGCTATCGATAGCCCTATTTCAATTTGGGATCATGGATTGCTTGGTGCTTATTGTAAAAGTTGAGATGGTCGCTGGGAAGCATCCATGAATTAATGATTCGCAAATAAGCCGGCTATTTGTTGGGAATACTTTTACATCGGCGTCTTTTGTGTTTGCACTGATCCGGGCAAAGTCGGAACGTAAAACATACAAAAAAAAAATCGGCCAAGACCATGTCGGGTCATGCTCAGTGTAGGGTTCCGTAGTTGACAATGAACTTACTCTAAAAAAATCAATAACAAGCTAAAGGGAATACTTTCGCAGCGTTTCATACGACTTTTATTAAGAAGGGAAGACTTTTTACGATAACTCAAAAACAACTTTACTGATCATATCCGCTATAGTTTTCGTTGAAAGTCTTTATAAAGCATTACCTACTTTCATGATTTTTTTCATAATTTTTGGATCCATAGTTCAAAAGTTGCAGTACCGCTACCATGAGATGCTATCTAAAACATACATTACATTACTACAGTCACTACCGAATAAACGCGTTTGGAGTAGATTTCGATTGTGCTCGTACCATGAGCCAACCGCGCGTTCACTGCGCCCGCCAGACGCTAACGTAATATTCGCTAGCTACTAGAGTTTTGTAGCGGTTGCCGTAGATCGGTACCATGAGTCACCAATTTGACAGTCGCTATCGAAAAATACCGTATCAACTGTAGTAAACTATTTCACTAGCAAATTGGAGCGTGAAATCTTATTAGAGATCTAGTTTCATAAATTATTGTAATAATTATTTATCTAAATAATATCGGCAAGGCATTATTTAGTGTGGAATATGATAGCGACGGCTGCGTAAAAAGATGAATGACAAATAACAGGGATAAATTCAGACTGATATGAGAAATAAATAAAAAAATCCACTTCAACATATTATAAAATGAGTTTAGGTTTATTAATTATATATAATCTATGTACATCTAATCACATGAAACAAAAAATAATATTTCATCATAAAAACTGGGGAGACTGCATGCACTCAGTTTATAGGTATGGCAATAATAACCAAAAATAACCAAAGCAAATACAAGATTCACTAACATTTAACCTTGTACTACTGTTCTATGGCACTTTAAAGTAGCAGGTTTATTTTTATACTTTAGATAGGAAGCCTTGGGTACTTAGCCTTTGGTCCAATATCGTCCTTGCTCTGTCTTTTCAGTATAGTTAGAAAGAGAGCTTTGTATGCTGTGAAGTTAGGCACGTCTCTCCGATCGTAACGTAAACTACTCGATGAATCGAGTTAACGTTAGCGAGTATAGTAAACGTGTAATTGACTCATGGTACGAGTACCAATCTGTAGTTCTATGAGTGACCACCAGAGGTGCTGTACTTATTCTCCATACTGATTGTTTACGCAGTCGCTAGCGAATACGGTCACTGCAAACTCATCGTAAAGCTACAGGGGGAATGACACATTTTTTTCTTTTGGAGTGAATATTTCCGAAAATATTCACTTTATCAAGAAATGTTTGACGAGGACACCTCTATTAATTTTGAAAGACCTATTCAACAACACCTTGATTTATATATCCATACCAAAAGCAGCTTTCTAGCACTAACAATTACAGAGCAAAGCCTCGGACAGACAGACGGACATGGCGAAACTATAAGTGTTCCTAATTGACTACGGAACCCTAAAAAAGTGTTGAAAAGTAATAAAAAACGTGCATTATAAATTTACATGATCAGTTCAGTTTCAGTGTTCTCTATCATCTGTGAAGCTAACAGATTAACAGAGAGACAGACACAGAAAGCGACTTTTGATTGTTATTGATTTATCGATATTAAATCCCTAGAACATGCCCCCAATTGGCACAAGTATTGAACAGTAAAAAATATCCCCCCCATGCTTTGAAACCCTTGAAAATCTCACCTCCGTGAAAATCCTGGATGCCTAAGTAATCGAGCAGTAGGCAGTGTCCCTCCGACTTTATTGATCCAGGGAAGATAATTTACGAAGAATGACGCAATTGTGATACGTGTACATAATCAATCGCCGAGATTGAATGTATTATACGTGGTGTGAAGTATTGCATGATCCATCACGGCAATCAGGACAAATTATCTAAGCGACGTGTATAGATTTTACGCTTGAGGGAATTCCTTTAGGCTTAATTTAAAATGTAGGTTTGGCCACTGCAGCCTCTGTAGCGGAAGCGGAGCGGTAAGGCACGCGACTTTTAAACTGTGGCGTCACTACTGTCATCTGCCAAATCAGACATGTACTACAACGCGCTATCGAAGTTTCTAAAATCACTTGCATAAATATAACTTCCAACCAACTCTCAATGGACGTCGGTCCAGAGAAATCTCCCTATTTTCGTCTACAAATCGAACCGTCGTGTATTCGATTAACGTTGTGTACCACTGGGTTTAAAATCTTACCTAGGAACGGAACATAATTTGATTTAACAGTATGCAGCTCTTCTGTGAACGAAAACGTCGTGGGGAAACCGGTCTAGTTCCAATGAGCTCTAGTTTTCCCTAGTATAATTAGGGCAATCTCTGATCAGTCTTTTTTATATAAAAAAGTTAAGATACTCATTTAGCTTATATGACTCATTTACTCCTTATGCACTCAGCAAACAAAATCTTCGAAAATAACTTGTTTTACTCAATAGCAAGTGGGGTGCACGTTACAAATGGGAGGTTAATGGAGTGTGCAATTGGTGCTGCCAATGAGATATATCAGTCCGTATAAAGTAGTCCGGCAACTATCAATTGCAATTGTCAATTCTATGTGATTGTCAATTGATATTGTACGGTGCGGTCATGATTAAGGTGTTTCGTAACTACATTTATGTGATTGAAGCGCACGGGGGAGCGAGGCTGGCACTAGTGGATTAAGGGCTAAAGGCCCTGTTCGCGATGCAAAACTCGTTATCCATCTTGTCTGTTATTTATGCGTGTGTGTGTAAGAGGCAAGAGAGATACGGGGAACCGAGGGTGCTTCGATGCGCTTCCGAACGGGCCTCTTGCGCTCATGTTTTTCTATGTGTAGTATTGTTCGTTTTTTAAATCAGTTAAATACAAGTATTGTGCATTTCTCGAACTTTCACTGGTGTGTCTAACTCCCAGCTGTTACAGGCCCCAAATG
Organism: Notocelia uddmanniana; assembly: GCA_905163555.1. Classification (NCBI taxonomy): domain Eukaryota; kingdom Metazoa; phylum Arthropoda; class Insecta; order Lepidoptera; family Tortricidae; genus Notocelia; species Notocelia uddmanniana. Next base: position 7,726,538 of record LR991057.1, read on the forward strand.
AATCTGAGTCCATACACCCCTGCTGCTCGTTTTACCAACGTGTTTGCCCCTTGGAGTCTCCCCTCTTACGCCGCGCGTCACGCAGGATCCGTCTGTGTCAAATGATAGACCTCATAGTGGCGTCACTTTTTGAGAGCGTGTTAGGACTAGGATCCCGTTATCGGAGGTGCAATTTGGTAACTGGAGGTTCTTAGGGAAGGGTAAAAATAATTGTGAAATATAGCTTGTCGATACTTTTTCTCTACCATAATGAAATCTTTAATCATCAATCATCTAATCATGCATTTATAATGGTATTCTTATCAAATACACATCCGAAAATGATAGAGGTTTATATTCTACTAGCTTTTGCCCGCGACTTCGTCTGCGTAGAACTCATTCTTGCTTTAGAATTATTTGTTTTCCCATACATCTTTCACCCTTCTTTACATCCCTTAAGAAATGATTACATTGAATATGAAATGTTCTTTACCGCGCTCGGAAAATTTTAATAGTAATCGTTTTTTCAAAACGAATCATCATCATCATCATATCAGCCGAAAGACGTCCACTGCTGGACATAAGCCTCCCCCAAAGAGTGACACAATGACCGTTCCTTTGCCATCCCCATCCAGCGGACACCTGCGACCTTCACCAGGTCATTAGTCTACCTTGTGGGGGGGCCTACCCACGCTGCGCCTTCTGGTACCTACTCGCCACTCGAAAACCTTTCCTCCCCAACGGCCAACGATTCTATGTGCTATATACCCCGCCCACTGCCACTTAAGTTTAGCGGTTCGGTGGGCTATGTTGGTTACTTTGGTTCTACTGCGGATGGCCTCACTTCTGATGCGATCACGCAGAGATACTCCCAGCATAGCCCTCTCTATTGTTCTTTGGGTGACTTTGAACCTTCTTATGAGGTCCATAGTAAGCGACCACGTTTCAGTGCCATATGTCGTCACTGGCAACACACACTGATCAAAGAGCCTTGTCTTGAGACACTGCGGAATATTGGACGAAAAGATGTGCCGTAGCTTCTCGAACGCTGCCCAGCTGAGTCGGATTTGACGATTTACCCCTTTCTCGAAGTTGGCCCTTCACTAACTGGGTACCTTGGACCTAACTGGACAGTCTGTCCTAGGTATATAATCGTCTGACAACTTCAAGTAAAAGTGTCCGTTTGTAACGGGAGTTGGTGCTACGTGCTCGTGCTTTCAAAACGAATGATTAAGCTTAGTTATAGGTATATCAAATGTACCGATTCTAGACGAATGAGGCCCGTAAAATATTGCATGTACAATGATAAAAGTCTCGCTACGCAGTTCTTCCGTAAAACGTCCCAACAGAGCGGGTTCTTCATGTAAGCATGATGGCCGAAGGCCGTAAGCAGAGAGGCAAAACATGCAAGGCGAAAGGCCGAGTATTCACACAAAACGGGCTTCTTATGTAAGGTTGAGGGCCCAAGGCCTGAAGCAGGGAGGCGAGAAACGCGAGGCCGAAGGCCGAGTTTCTCAACAGACTGGATTCTTTATGTAAAGTTGATGACTAACGGGCCGAAACAGAGTGGCAATGCATGCGAGGCCGAAGGCCGAGCATTCAAATAGACCGGGCTCCTTATATAAGAATGAGGGCTGAAGGCTCGGAGCCGTGTGGCACGCATGTAGGGCCGAAGGCCTGAAGCAGAGTGGCAATTCACGCAAGGCCGAAGGCCGAGAATCCCAACAGAGCGGGCTCCTTATGTAGGGCCGAAGGACTGATGCAGAGGGGCAAGGCATGCGAGTCCAAAGGCAGATCATTCACACAGAGCGGGCTCCTGATGCCGATCATTCACACAGAGTAAAGTGTAAGGCTGAGGGCCGAAGGCCCGAAGCAGAGCGCCAATGCACGTGAGGCTGAAGGCCGAGAGTCACAATGCCTAGACATATAAACCGATAGACAAACACACACGAATTATTAAAACTGTTGAAATGTGTTCTGTTTCGATGCTAAGGGCCCTCCAATCGCTCCATTGATTTAGCCAATATCTTCAATGTACAGATTTTCGACCTTCTACAGCTGTATTATATGTATACGGATAAGCATAAATCCAGGGGCCTTTCAACTCGAAGTACGAATTTTTCTATGGAAATTTTAGTTTAACTTGTTTGTACCAGATGTCACTGGGTGCTATCTCTATCGCACTTGCATATTGAAGTGACTGGGATGCAGCGGTTGTGCGGTTAGTTCTTACTAAATACACAACGGCGCTACGATCTATGTGGAGTATTTCACTGGTATCTCTATCTCAGTATATAGATTGTAATTTGTGCATAGATCTAAGGTGCTTCAACCGTCAATGTTGACGATTGAGCTGCCCAGCCCAAGTGATCTCTTATATCAAACAGTTATTATAGTGTGAAGGGTCACCAATTACGTAAACAATAATACACGACAAAATTAAATTGTACACTGACGATACATAGACTGCATTGAAGCAGCTGTTTTTGTATTTAAGCATATGAAAACAAACAATTCCAAAGTATCGCAAATTTATTTTGATTTACACGCAATAATAGACCTAATTGCTAAAAGGTTATGCTCAAAAATAACGTCATCAATCAGAAGGAATTATGATATTTCGGCTTTGACATATCGAAAAGTCAGCTTGTTTACAATACGTCAAATTCTGCTATCGCTTACGTTAAAATTATTGACACGCCGTTATACTCCCAATTGGCTGAAACTTAAAGCTTATAATGGCTTATGAGGATTTAAATCACCCCGTTTCATAGACCATATTTGCACCCCCGATTTCATCCCTTTGAGGGTGATTATCGGGACAAAAAGTATACTATAAGTGAATCCAGATTACATACTGTTAGTATACAAAAAATCATTTTGATCTGTTCAGCCGTTTTTGCGTGATTGAGCAACAAACATCCAAACATCCAAACATCCAAACATCTAAACTTTCGCATTTATAATATTAATATATATAATATATATATATATATATATATATATATTAATTAATATAGTGGGATTTAAAATTTTCTTTATAAGCAAGGTGAGGATCATAAATTTTAAAGTTTTAGAACAGATTATAGGAATATACATAGAATATAAATAAATATAAATTTTAACTTTCTATGACGAAAAATTTTTTTTTTAATTTTTGGCAATCAACTGGTATTCATTCATCCATATCTGGTGTCTATGGGCGGCGCTAATCGCTTACCATCAGGCGATTCGTCTGCTCGTTTGCCTCCTATGTCATAAAAAAATACGCATAAACCAGTCACAAAAAACTTGCAATACCTTAAGTCGTGATGTATCAAGCAATAGGCTAGTTTCAATAAAAATATTAATGATGTCATTCGAACCAGTTTTTAAAGGTCATTAAACAACCTCTGGCGATTACCCTGCAGATCACGATCCTCAGCTCCGAGGAATCGTTGAAGAAGAAAATGTATTTTTTCTTATCTCCAAGGGACTATAGGTACCAATTTCATGTTCGTTTCATCTGACAACAATCAACAACAATGTCTACACAACAATTCAAAATGGACTAACAGACAACAAAGTAAACTTGATAAACGAGAAATTGCATCTCAAAACTAATGCTGCACGCTTTAATCTCGTAGTAACAAGTATGTAGCGGGATAATATGGCTGAACCAAATTGCGGTCTGTGAGGCGCTCCACATAGAATGAACGTACATTATATTGGCCAATCGCACCACGAAGCCAATATTCCAGCTCTTGAGGGTGAACGAAATTTGAAATTGAATTTTGGACACGGACGAGCTCACAATTCTACTGAACAACATCAGAAGTTAGCTATTGATCGAGCTCTCAGCTGTAAGCAATTCAAACGACGATTGGGTTTACAGCTAGCAGCATAAATAACTGATCAAACATATTTACACGCTCTATATTATGAGGAGGATACTCAATTCAAAAATATATGAACTAGCACTCTAAGACATTTACAATAGAGACGAGTTGTGATATTTGTCTCTTCTTCTGTCGTCTAAAGGCACGTTCAAGCGTACGAAGTTATACAATAGAGAAAGATAGGGAATCGAATGATCTTGGTTTCATATATTATATCGTAATAGGCGTAACGCATTTACACTGTATAGCTACTATAAATAAAGGTAGAGAATATAATGTAAGCTTTGAAATGGTACCAGACACCTTGCTTCAGCGCGTCACGTAAGCGACCTCGTGGAACGTCCCTCCCTTCTTAGGTTTATGGAAGCCGTTGCCATCTGAACTTTCAAGCATCATCATACGCCTCACTACTGGGCACACTCCTCTTTTTATAGATGAGAAAGAAGGGGCAGTACTCCCTACGCTGGGCCAGTGCGGGTTGGGGACTTCACATTACACCTTTATATTTTTTCATAGAGGTATTGCCTGATGATATTTTCCTTCACCGTACATAAGTTCCAACAAACTCATTGATACGAGCCAAGATTTGAACCCACGGCCGCTGCTTGACAGCTTCATACTTGCTGCTGAGCCACTAGGCTACCGCAGCTTTACCTTGCAATGCAGAGGGAAAACCAGACCTTATTGCAAAAGGCATAGATACATCAGTCCACAAATACATTCGATGACCCACGATACCCTCTAGACGGTAGGCCGTCAGCCTTTTCATAAAATTATTATACTTTTATCACAAAAGCGTATCAGATTGTTCCTGACTCCTCGACCGGGCACAGAATCGATAGTATGTCCGGAATGTAGGGAATGAAAGCGAGTGGTTATAGCAGCTAAATGGACCGTCGTGTACTCGTGTGCTCGACTGCTTGTCCTATACACACTGTATTACAATTTGGTGTCATCGGCACATGTGAATACTTAGTAAATCGGGATTCGCTGCGTCTCTTCCCTTGAGTTCGAGAACGTGCTTGCGATTTTAACACTTTAAACGCTTTCATATTTGAATGAAGTGATCACCAACACGCCAAGTACTGTTGCGTTATCATCATTTATCAAAAATTGATGTAACGTTTAAACCAATAAAAACAATTCATTATAAATTTTATTCATGATCAAAGTACACCTTCACTCCGACCTTTTTAGTGGTTGTTGGCGTGATGGGCACGATGACACACGACCACTTTATAGGTTCTTGGCGTTCAAAGGTTTACGTTGCAGAGATCCCAGCTACGAAGGTAGACGAGGAAGATGTATTGAAAATTGAATGAGTTTTTGCATGTAAATGGACCAGCTCGAAACTCGCAGAGGGAGCGCGGCGCGGAGCGCGCAGAGGTGGTTTTGCAATGCAAATGCATAAGCATTTTCGAGCTTTCCGAAACTGTCGACTGTCGATTACTGCTTCATATGTCACATATGCCGCCTCCGCTCTACCGCGCTACCGAATACCACGCGGTTTTTTGGTGGAACGTGCCCCGGACCACGTTCGCTTTACCGCAAAACCGACTCCGCCCAGCAGCGACGCTGCGCCGAGATCTGTGCGTTTCAAGCTTAAGGGATAACTAGATAAAACAATCTAGGCAAAGATTCCATCATTCCAGTGACCTTTAAGCAATATTCTTTGTTTATTTTGTCGCTTGAAGAACTTTTATACGTCTCTCAAACAAATCTGGGTTGTCAATACCTAACTATCACTTGATTTTTCACATGTAAATTTTAGTCATCCATCATCATCATGCTAGCGTTATTGTTAGCGTCTCAGTTGTATCCTGAAGGATGCCCAGGGTACGCTACCTAATCCCAAGAATTGGCGTAGGCCCTGGTTTTTATGCAAGCGACTGCCATCTGACCTTCCGACCCAAGGGAGGAACTAGACCTTAATGGGATTAGGCTGGTCAAGTGAGTAGGCCACTTACTGTTAAAAATTCTCAAGCCGCCCGAAGGCCTCTAAGTTTTCTTAACGCCTACTGTCATAGACAGCAGCCAGGATCAACGGCTTAGCGTGCCTTCCAAAGCACGGGAGCGCTCAGTTAGTAACTACTAAAAACGGTCACCCAGATGTAAATTTTACTACCGTAGCTGTAGCTTAGTAGATACGAGTTAAATGACAAGAAAGATCCCACTGAAATCAATAATTACAGGTAAATACTTAAATAATTATAGGTAGTTACACATTTCAGTTCAAGAAGACGACGTTGAGTTAAGAATCATTACTTAATAATTTCAATGTTATTTCAAACATTACCAACCAAAAAACCACCACCACCACCATATCAGCCGAAAGACGTCCACTGCTAGGCATAGGTTTCCCCCAACACGGCGGATATATGCCATAATGCGGGTTGGTGATCGCAGTTACTCCATCGCACTCTAGGGATGCTGCTGCCCATCCCACGGTGCTCTTGGTCGTAATTATAGGACATAGAGGGGAACAATAGATTTCAATTAATAAAAAGCTATCAAGAATTGAACCATTGACCTTTATATCATAAGTCGTTCACGAACATCCGAAACCCGCAAAATTTTTGAAAAGCTAATTAATACTTTGGGTAACAAAGCGAAAATCACGCGATTAATTAAGTAATTAGTTGTGCTTAAACGAAAATTTTATTAAGTTCTTGTAATTTTATGTTAGACGATATTGGATATTGCAATTGGTTGACCGAGAGAGAGCGCGAGGCGTCTCCGTTTTAGCTTGAGAAAAAAATTCTATTGTATGTTTATCCGGATGCTTTTTAGATGTTCTCATCTACAGGTCGCATTTCTCAAACCGATTCTCGTGAAAATTTGTAACCAGGTTCGTAAATGATATATTAATAAGGAAATTAAAAAAACAGGTCACAAAGCCACTACGTACCTAGTACATTTGATGGGTAAAAGGAAGACAATGTCTAGTGCTTTAAAATTTCAAAGCCAGTTTGCACCTTATGTTTATGACTGGACATGTTTTTCCGCGTCTATGGCCATCAGCCATCAGATATATCGGAGCCAACAAAGTACTTAAAAATATCTGAGTTAAGATTTAGTCAGCGGCAGAAAAAATGGCCCAAATATGGTTCGGTTTTCATACATTTTGCTATTATTTTGGCCATTTGATAATACATCTAAAGAAAACATATGTTTTAAGTACAAAAGTGTAACTAAGATGCTTAGTCACTTATAGGTGATCACAGCTCACACTTGTGGGATGCAAGAATTATAAATAAATAAATTTGTTAGGCCAGATTCGGCCAACCAGGAAGAAGAATTCAGACCGCAGATTTGTATTGACCAACCCCTGAGTTAATTTTATGAATGTTTGTTTGAATATACATTTAACAGTAGAATATTAACATTAGAAATCTTATGTCCTTAGATAGGTACATTTATATTTTTGTAATACACGGCTATATGCTTGAAGGAACGGAAGTCAATAAATACATCCTGTATATGCTGTTAATGTGCATGCAGGAAAAGTAATAGAACATGAAAGATACGTACTAGGGGCGATCACCCATCAAACTCCAGTGATTAGCTGGATTGTCATTGCGATACGACCCTACGCCTGGCTCGCACGCTGTAGGGTTGCAGTTCTTCCTAACACTTTAATACCTAACTATTCCAAAATAAGGTCTGGTGTGCCCTGGAGGCAACGGTAAGTGATTTATCTTCGGAGGGATCGCTTACCGGTGCTACTAATAACGCGGAGAAGGGGTCGCTCTGGCTGTTCATCTGTTTTAGCAAAGCAGAGCAAGGGGACCTGAGGGGGTAAATCCGGGGTTTATTACTCTCTCCCGGTGTCGATATCCTTTAGTCGGCAAGTGTGTGGTGGTGCGCCTGCATGCTTGCCGACGGGTGGGGGGCACTAGCCTCAACCGAGAGGGGATAGCTTCGGCTGTTGCAACAGGCGGTGTTTGTGGTTGTGTGCCGTGGCGATCCCATGTGCCGGGCATATCCTGGTGGTTTTAGACCGTAGTTCTGGTGGTTCCCGCCATTCTCTGGAGTTCGTAATAGCCGTCCTAGTTCTCCGGCTAGGCGAGATGCGTAAGCGTGCAATTTTGGTGGTGGCCAAACACGGCCCTGTTTTGTAAAATGGCTAGCCGTTATGTAATACGGCGAAAAAGAAGCGGCTACTGAACCTCTCTTTTACATGACGGTTAGCCGAGTTGAAGAATGTTAAGCGCCGAACACATTCAGTCGTATCCGGCTAATCATTGACCAGCCGTAATACTCGTAATACAAAAGGGCTAGCTGACTATTATGGCAAATTACTAGTAATCCAGTTGCGACATATTTTTTTTAAAATTCAAGTTATAAATAAAACTCTTGCATGGAATAAAAACAATTATCTATTTAATATTTGGTAAGTTTTTTATTGATTGTCGTATCTTCTTCTTCAGGTTTATTAATATATGGTATTTTATTTTATACTTTAATGCACATGACATATTGACTAGAAGTATGGATGATTAAATTCGAAGATTGGAACAGGTATTTTATTTCTAGTGCGTAAATTAAAGATTGTCGGATCTTTTGGAGCTGGGAAAAAGTGTTTGTATTTTTTTTTTGTTTGACGACCGCTTTGGCTTTGTTGATAGAAGGTACCTTCGAAGCCGGAGGTCCCGGTTTCGAATCCCGGTCAGAGCATTACTTGTGTAATTAACACGGATATTTTTTTCCGGAATCTTGGATGTTTTCTACGTATTTATCTATATAAGTATGTATATAGTCGTCTAGTACCCACAGTACAAGCTTTGCTTAGTTTGGAACTAGGTCGTTTTGTGTAAGATTGTCCCCCAATATTTATTTATTTTTTAAAAGTTACATAACTCAAGTAAGTATAATGATGTTAATGTCAGTATATTAAGTTTACGGAAATAGGGTCTACAGTTATCAATTTTTTTCTTATATATTTCTTCTGTAAGATAAATAATTCGTGTACATTTGTATGATTGTCCCACACTCAGATCATAGAAAGAAATAGATGTGAAATGGGGGCGTGGCGCATGTCGCCGCGACATGGTCAAAAAGAAGTTTACAGTACATATGGTGCTACTTTACCGCACGAGTGCGGTAATCAGCAGATTACGTCCATATGTCGAAACTTTAAAGAGCCATATGTACTGTAAAACGTTGTACGATACACGTGCGAATAGGTAATCGCAACTCGTATCGATTTAAAACACTCCCTTCGGTCGTGTTTTAATTTATCACCACCTCCACCACCATCCACCATATCAGCCCTAGGACGTCCACTGCTGGACATAGGCCTCCCCCAATTTCATGGGGGGTAAATGCCATAATTTATCACCACTCGTTGCAAATTTCCTATTCTCTGCACTTGTATCGTAATGTACTATTAAGTGATAACATATGAAAAAGCGTTATATTTTCTACGAGCTGTACATTGAAAGTTTTGTACAATATTACCTCGTACCGCGCTAAGCCACGGCGCAATGTATCATGCCGCTGTAGCTTTGGTCGCTGCGAGAATTATTTAGTGGTGCGCAGTCGCCTGTCGCCAAAATTGCAGTTTATGCGTCATCGATAAAATAGGAATAGAATGTCGAAATAGTCATTTAATATTAACGGTAAAATCACAAATCAATATTTAATTATTATAACTTTGTTCCAAAAGACTGCAGACCAACTTCCAAATTGATCTTATTACCCAACTTTGATAGATGAAAGAAGGTTCTCACTGTTCTCAGTTCGTATTAATGATTTTTTTTATGTATGTACCTCTATAATGCTTTACTATGTTATACAACTTTGGTGATTATATAAACACCATCTAAACTGACCATTTCAATAGTCATCAATATCTTAACATAATAATTTAAAGATCGATGTCGATAAAACATCATTTAACGTTTGTCTCCCTCTAGTGTTCATTGCCTTTTTTGAGGGGTGCGTAAAGCCAATCGCAGCGCTTGTTTGCATGATGTCGTAAACTCGGCGGCACCGCCCGAGGTTTTGTTTTTACACGGTTTAATGTGTGTGTGGACTTGGTGGGAGAAAACTGGGGACATTGGTTTTCGTTGAAAGGAAGCAGTAGGGCACTTCTCCCTTTTTTATGTTCTGAGGTCCCACATAGTACATTTATAGGTAATAAAGTCCAATTTCGCATCGCTCATAAACTGTGCAGTCGTTTCAAATAAATTATAAAATACATAACTGACACACGCTGAATACACGCTGACCTTCAATCTCAGAGATTTTGAGTAGGTTAAAAGTACTTTGAAAGCAATTAGAAAGTTCAGTAACTTAGTTAGAAAGCTTTTTACTAATGGTTTTATTAATTTACTGCATACAATCATGCCTTACAACTTGATGTTACTAAATGTTTGTCATATCTGTCGACAGTTACCTCTAAATTAGGCACCTCACGTATTCGTTTTTCAAACAAATTGCCACTAATTCCGAGCAGGAATAAAACAAAAATGTTTTAGTGCCAACAACCAGCTAGACGCGTTCTTCGTTTGTAGCGAGTATCCGATACAAAGCGAAAAGTCAATTTTGTTGGCTACACCCCTGCTTTACATGCAGTGTTAATAAATGTTGTAGCGCTTCTTTCGTAGCCGATAACGTGCCATCAAGTAGCTAGACGCTTTCTTCATTCGTAGCGAGTATCCTATACAAAGCGAAAAGTCAACTCTAAAGGCCTACCGCGAGCTAAAAACCAAGTATTTCCCTCTCTCTCGCTCGAATATGCAATTACGACAGAGAGGCATATATTTCGTTTTCGGTTCGCAGTAGCACTTCTGCTTTACATACACTGTTAATAATTTCGTAGCGCTTTTCTCGTAGCCGATAACGTGCTATCAAGCAGCTAGACGCTTTCTTCGTTCATAGCGAGTATCCGATACAAAGCGAAAAGTCAATTTTGTTGGCTTATACTCCTGATTTCCATGCAGTGTTAATTAATTAGAGGGCTCCTCTCATAACCGATAACTTGCTATCAAGCAGCTCTGCTAGAGATATTCTTCGTTCGTAGCGAGTATCCGATACAACGCGAAAAGTAAATTTTGTTGGCTACACCCCTGCTTTACATGCAGTGTTAATAATTTCGTGGCGCTTCTCTCGTAGCCGATAACATGCTAAAAATAGTATCGTATGTGCAGTCGAAGATAAGTAGGGTACAGCGAGTGGAACGCTTGTTCTACGTCGTAGACCCCGCGGAGACAAAGAGCGGTCACCGGAATTCTGTGTTCGCGGTCCATCTAATCTAGCCCAATAGAACAATGGTACTTTGTCTCTTTCACCTGTCGGAAATTTAGCACTACCGTCGCCAAAATTTTGTCCAGCTCGTTCGCTAGAGTTAGCTTAATATTCGCTCCTCCTCGGCCTCGCCCGGAATCGTGCAATTTTTTTTATCTACATTTTTTTTTGTTAAAACGGATCTGTAACTCAAAAAAGTTAGAATACCAAGTGTATATTTTATGGAATTTAAAATTTAGATTACAATATTTCACATAAAATGCAGTAGAATTTTCCGATACAAAATGCAGTAAGGTCTTGGTTCTGCAGTAATGCAGTATGGTCTGAGTTCACAGTACCCTGTAGGTTTTGATTCCCTTGCGAGTATCGAAAATTTGCGGAGCGGCATAAACGGCTGTATCTTTTGATTGCGTTGGACTTAGAAGTTTGATTTTTTCACAGCTCCAAGGGACAGTAGACCTGAGTAGTGAGTGATATAAATTCCAGCTTGATACCTCCAGGCGTTCCTGAGAAAAAGGGTCTTGACAGACGGACGGACAACAAAGTGATCCTATTAAGGGTTCCGTTTTTTCCTTTCGAGGTACGGAACTCTAAAAAACATTTTTTTTACACCGGATAGGTTTGCGTGCGCTTGACCACAAATCACCTGATGGTAAGCGATATTATGGTCTAGGATGGAGCGCGCGTACCTATTAAAAACATTTTCTTAAAATACGAGTAGATATCGTAAATCTTTTTATGAACCATTTTGATATTTTATTGTGTTGCTTAATAAACGCAATTTAGGTGTTCTTTACCACTTGTAACCACTAGTCTATAAAAACGGTTCAAGGCCCAGGAGGTTTTTGTTAGTAACTTTCCATCGTATTCACATTTTAATTTAATTTGCGCGCTCGCTTCTTTCCGCGCCAAGCAATCGTGTACTAACAAGTTCGCGAAACAATCTGCAATGTGGATGGGATGCTAAAATGATGAACCAAGTTGAGGCACTATAGGGTAAGAATTCGAGCTGTTTGTAAGTCGTTTCGAATCTCGTAAAAGTTATTTATTTCTCAACTAGTTTTTATGTGCGAAGTAGTCTCCGCGTACTTTTCTTTGTTCGTTCACGATTTACAACTAGCTGATGCCTTCTGTCACGCCCTGGGGCTCAATGTTATAATTCTTACAAACTTAGACATTCGAATGTTTGACACGAATACCAAAAATTGTCAACTGTGTGTCATCTTTATTGCTCTTACCGCTGTGAGTAAGGACTTCGATAGAGATTCTATACGAGTTCCACCAAGCGGGACAGAAATGCTCTTACGAATTGAGAATTGGTCAAACTATTTGACATGATGTGGAAATGACATTCAGGCAATTAAGGAACTATGACAAGTACAACAAATTCAACGCGAGGTGAAAAAGTTTTTATTTTTATGAAATATATGGAGCAATCGAAAAATCTGAAACTTTTTCCTGTTATTGGCGATGATTATTCCTATTATTAGAAATTAATATCTAGTCCTTTAAAACAGTTCATATAGTTAAGCCACACGACCATGAGATGGAGAATAGTTCGAGGGGTAATATGGCTGGTCAGAACTTTTTAGAAAAGAACGATAAATTCTACAGCGAACATCTACCCATGTATAATTTGGAGGCAATGGCAGCATCTTTTTTTACTGTTTTTACACGTTTTACACGTACAAAATATAGATATCGGTTTGATTAGATAAAGACACCGCGAATAAAGGCTTCTGACCTGTTTCCTGATTGGTCGATTTTAGTGTAGCTGTATTCTGGTTGATTGCTATCAAATACCCGGACCCGGGTATGTCCTAAAACTACGACCAAGACCACCGGGGAATGGGCAGCAGCATTCCTTGAGTGCGGTGGAGATACTGCGATCGCCAACCCGCATGCCAAGCGTGGCGATTATGGCATTTACCCCCCCATGAAATTGGGGGAGGCCTATGTCCAGCAGTGGACGTCTTTCGGCTGATATGGTGGCTATCAAATAAAAAGTTTTTAAAGAGTTAAATACACTTTTTGTGATTGGTGGATTTAATATGTTGAAGTGTTTTGATTGGACCAGTTAAAATGTTTTGTCAATCATAAATATGTATGCATATTTTCCCTAGAAGTTAAATGTACTACTTTAACCCCGCTTGATAAGTCTAATATGACACACTCTTTTCGAGCAACAGAAGTGAAAAATACCTAAAACCCATCTATATCTAGAAAAGGGTGAATATTCTTCAATTAGTTTTCTTCAATTAGACCCTGACAACTTAAGACCTGAATCACACTGGAGCGGGTCAATAGTAAATTTGACAGCTAATGACAAGATTACTATTGACCGCCGCGGCCAGGCCGCGCCAGTTCTGTGAGAGGCTTAAACAAACACAGGGTAAGTTACCAAAGACAAGCGTCATTTCTTTCCGAAGATATTAAATTATAATGACGGCGCGCACATATTTACTACCCTGAAGGTTGAAAGGGTCCCGCAAAAAGTAAGCCCTTGACGAGGGCTCAGTTTTTGCCACGAGCGTAGGTCGATAGAGGCGGCAGAAAGATACGAGAGGTCGTGTGACGTCATAGTTAGTGATTAGATTATTGTTATTATTTTAGTTCCTTTTATACCACGTCTCTGAAATTAGTTCTTTCAAGAAAGCAATTTAATTTATAGTTTAGTTACTACCCATTGATATGTACGTTAGTTTATAATGTATGTATATCAGGGTGCATAATTTTCTATTAGAATATATATTATTTCAATGTGTAAGTTTCTGTGTATGACGTAAGCATTATGTCAGATCTGTAAGGGAAACACAGAGGAGAACGCGTTCAGTTCAAGATTGGTTTCTTACTGGTATGGTCTTCTTTTCTTTTAATTAAATACTGACTTCGTTGTAATAGGCTTCGAAGTATCAAGTATCGGGTGCGGCAAAACGAGCGGCCAATGATGTACGCCACAGCATCCAATCAGTCCGTGGACGCCACAGAACTATATTGAGGTGGACGCGTATTATTGACGGACTCCGCTTCGCGTCGTCCATCAGAATCAATTTGTGTGCTGATCGCTTTGTGCCGGCCTCTACAAATTCGGCGATTTCGCGGCCAGTTATTCGATACCCCGAAGAACCGCATCGCCTCGACGTTCCATCGCGATATATAATTTAATTTTAAGATATAAAACAATATGTATGTTAGTCTCTAAGGTATTTGTAATATGGGCCTCAGATGCCTGAAATAAAGGATCATTATTATTATTAATAATGTACTATTTTTGGAAAAATTTGGGAATTGAACTGTTACTTTGCTAATTCAGCTGTCAGAAGAAAATAGGTACGGTGATTTTGAACTAATGTGGAACGTACGTACGTCTTTATACACCATTATATGAGAGGGGCCGCGATAGAATTTCTTGTCGCGTAAAAGTCACAAATAGAGCTGTAGGTATCTGGTTTACTAAGACAAACTTTGTTTCTTCGGCGAATTTTATCAAATATTTGAATCAGTATTTACTGTGTTTTTATTTTTATTTTCGTTAACTTTAAGGGAGGTTTTTCAGGTGAAATACCTAGAGTTAATTTCTCTAAGAAACTAATGATAATTTTATTTTTATTTCACAATATACAATATCACTTAACATATAGTCAATTTGAAAGAATTTATATTGTGATCATCAGTTTTTTAAATATTGTGAAATTAATGGATTAACTCTGACTGTTTTTTAGATATTTAATTAATAAATTTAATGGATGAATCAGTGAAAAAGGTCCTTTATTACGTCCTTATATTACATTTTCTTTTAAATTTCGTCAGTAAAGAGTTTTTAATGCATATCTATTGGCTACAAGGAGATTATTGAGGTGGGCTCTTTCAACATTACATACTTTTAATAAGGATTGGGAGTAGTCCCCACGCTGACCCTATGCGAGTTCACATACACCTTTTAACACTTTGATGGACACTATTCCAGACCCAATAGAAATAACAATAGAATTATATAGGCGCCTACTGTCCATCAATGCATTAATTTATTTCGCAGATATATTCATGTTTCCTCGTGACATTATGTTTTTCCTTCACTGAAAGGCTAGTTAGGTAATTCTAGGAACGGCCTTCCTAGCGTTTCAATTGCTGTGATTTTGGTGGTCGCATTATTGAAGACATCTGAGCAAAGTTTTAGACGATTTCAGGCTGTAGTATAGCAGACGGGTGAAGTAACAGGATCAGTGACGGAGTGATAGGGAGTTACATAGAGAAATGAAACTCTTAAGACGGTCGGAGTAATGTTTATTGTCTTGGAAAGCGGCGGCTTTTATAGGAAAATCATTCCTTTGTTTGCATGCATCAGTCCATAGTACAAGGTTAAAGAAAATAGTTTGTTATTGTCGGCTTTGTCAAGTGTATCATATTACATTGAGATAATGAACAATTTATTTATTAAATCGACGTGGGTGGTCTTAGCTAGGTGGTCTAAGGTATGAGTCATTCTATACTACACGGGGACTGCTATCATTATGTTCATAATGGACCACAGAAATCTAAAAAGATCGTCAATAATACGGCCACCGAAATCACAGCTATTGAAACGCTCGGAAAACTGCCCAAAAGCTAACGGTAAATATCGGTACCAGCCGGAAATCGAACCCACGACCGCCGCTTGACAGCCGCACGCTTGAACACCAGGCCACCGTAGCTTCTTCGTAGAGCAATAAATTAAGCGCAAATGGAAAACTGACATGTGAAGAAATCTGAACGAAATCAGTAAGATCTCGGTAAAGTACAAAATAGCACATACAGATTCCGTCCGCTAAACCAGGAAGTCGCCTATTAAAGTCATAAAGTCAGATATTAATGTGTAGAAAAAAGTTGTCGGTCGATCAAGTCGGTCGGAAGATAAAGTTCTATTAAAACTTTGCCAAATAAAATTGAACTATTTCGTAAGAAAGAACACTTTGACTTAGCGTGTCCGTCTCGCACACTCATTGCCATATTAAAAATATATATAAATACGTACTACTTATGTAAAGATAAAGTTATTACCTACCCATATTAGAAAGGGACTGACTAAGACAAAATGGGTCTCTTTCGGCTCGCGTTTTCGGCCACAGTTAGCACTCTACTTATACGCAGTATCTAGTCTATGGGTCACACAAAGATCGACATAAAAAGTTTCGGTGTTAATATTTATCCTCGTATTACGAAAAGGGCGGCTCTACTTATTTCACACCGGTTGCCCTCCATCAATAGACAATATTTTCCCTTAAATTTTTATCACCTTTCACAGATTATGGCCGTTTGTAGCCGAACTATTACAAAGGCTTATAAAAAAGTAATAACGGTTTTTATGAGCTGTAACTCCAGAAAATAAGTGCCAAATGTTGTTTTCAGGCAATTAATGAATAGGGTATTTCAAAACTAAAAAATATTTTTTTCTACGTTACCAATAAACAAATCATACAAAAATGCTCGAAAACATCTAACTTACCTTATTAACGCTATAAAGATTTTAAAAATACATAAACATGAAAAGAAGAACGCAGTTTGACCATAGAAAATTGTGACGTCATTAGGCAAACCCCTGCAAACTTCATACTAACCGAGCCTTTTCGATGTTTCGTAAAAAGCTGCAGATTCGATTATTAGCGAAATATTCAGCTTTTAAGAGTCTCCAGTACGCTCGGCTGAACTCGATTCTCCATACAAACTTAGTTACGCTCTCATTTTAAAACGCCATGCTAGAATAACATGAAAATTTTTATATACAATGGGAGCCGCCATATCTAGGTCGGAAATTAGTTCCTGTCGCTTGAAATTGTAATAGAAAAAAATACAGCGAGTTTTTGAGATTTTTACGTCTTGTATGAAAACTGTAATAATCGCTGTATTTTTTCTCCATTATAATTTCAAGCAACAGAAACTAATTTCCGACATAGATATGCCGGATCCCATTGTGTATACAAAGTTTCATGTTATTCTAGGATGGCGTTTTAAAATGAGAGCGTAACTACGTATGTATGGAGAACCGAGCTTACTGCGGACTAAGAGCACGAGTGTAACTTTATGTTATATTTTCTACACGTGTATAAGATAAGACAACACGTGCTGAAGTTTGAATGTGATGTACGAGTAATTTTCAAGTACCTAGTGTCAACATCATGAACATGTTTATTTTCTAGCACTTTATTGTTTAGAGAAAAGGTCCGAAGTAGACATGTTAGATGTTAGATGCAAAGATAATGTATACATTTTTCACCATACTGCAATGGAGTAGGATGAGAAAGTTTGAACATATCTTTGTCATTAAATAGTCGTGATCTGAGTCTAATCGTTTTGAACGATTTTCTTTTATTTCATGTTTAATTTAAATTAGAATTATTAATATAATTAGATATACTCGTAAGTTTTGTACTGTAACGAACCCGTTATGGATATTTATCCGATATAAAGTATTTTTGATCTAATTTTATTTGATTTGACGCAATAATAATAATTGTATGGCATTTATTCGCTTTTTAGTTCGCCTTTGTACTCTCATCCTGTGTGAAATGCATATGTTTTAAACTGTTATTGTGTACAATAAAGGGCTTACATACATCCACCACCATATCAGCCCTAGGACGTCCACTGCTGGACATAGGCCTCCCCCAATTTCATGGGGGGTAAATGCCATAATCGCCACGCTTGGCATGGGTTGGCGATCGCAGTATCTCCACCGCACTCATGGAATGCTGCTGCCCATTCCCCGGTGGTCTTGGTCGTAGTTTTAGGACATACCCGGGTCCCGGGTCTTACATACATACATACATTTATTATCGAACCGGGAGATCTTCGAGAAGACAAGTACGGTTGCCAGTTTGTTGCACTTTTAGCACCACCCAGGTCACGTGTAGGGAAACGGTGGGTAGTCCCTACGGACGTTGTGCAACTTCGACCCCCCTTTGCCAAGTGAGTGGGCAACTTGACTGTTAGAAGTTCTCAAGCCGCCCGAAGGCCTCTAACATACTTGGCTTAACGACTGCGGACGTAGACAGCAGCCAGGATCAACGGCTTAACGTGCCTTCCAAAGCACGGGAGCGCTCAGTTAGTAACCACTCAAAGCGGTGACCCATCCAAGACCTGACCTGGCCCCACTTTGCTTAACCTCGCATACTGCACGCGGTACGCGCACGCCGCTGGGCCATGAGCGCTCTCGTTTGACGTCGACTGTACCTTATACCCATTTACATAAGAAAATAAACCAAGCGCGAGTTGGTTTCTTGCAATTTGTTCCGTAGCCGCCTTCGAGTCATCGTCAAAGTCAGTGTTGTTTTTTCCTTTTCTTCGGCTCGAGTATCACAAGTGTGATAGAGACGAATTTTGACTTTCGTGGTAATAGTTCAGAACTGTACTTAATCGATACACAGATAAATAAAAAAACGTACCTATAGAGAGTTTTAGTAATTATTGGGTAATCAATAGTATTTATTCATTGAAGAGCATATGGATATTGAATTCTTGACACATTAACATGTAAATATTTTTTATTTAAATTTGTATTTAATTGATTTGATTTATTATCTATTTTAAAGTGTAAAGTGGAAATGCATTTTATTTCCGGCATATCCCATCCTATGGAGTATCGTTAGATAGCTCGTTTAAAAACAACGTGGATTAATTGATTCAGTTTTTGATTCAGGAAGCTGTTTGTGTGATATTAAACTTTAGCTAGTATTTAAAAGCACATCAAAAAAAGACCTAACAACCTTAAAAATGCTGAATTTCACACCAATAAAACCGAGTTTTGATGTGCGATTAGTTTTTTGGTGTGAAATTTAGACTGCAAGATAGTACTTTTGATAAATAATAAAACTGTTAGTGCTAATTGAATAGTAAATAAATAAATGAATAAATAAAAAAAATCCTTAACCTTTTACTCGTTCTAACTACTTGAAATTGGGAACACTTGGAACCAAGGCTAATACCTAATCCACGTGTATGGAAAATGAAAAGAAAATCTATGAATAATGGCGGATATGAGGGGGCGCAGAACATCAAAGTCTAGTTATTGCGTCAAGTGGTGTATCATATGAAAGGTTTTGAGTTTGCAATTCTAAAACAGTTTTTTTTTCTACAGAACTTAAATTTGTGGAGGAAAATGTTGGAAATATTTTCTAAGAAAAAAACACTACTTCATTTGGGGAGGCCGGTGAAAGATTATTCATATGATTATACTTAGATGGTGCACTCTTAGATTCCATACAATGAAGTCAAAATGGCTATAAGTATGTTTATAATGGTAGAAGACTAAGTACCCTTACCTCATGGAGTCCTCCATCAGAACTCAAGCTTGACAAAAATATGTCTTGAAAACCTAGCTTGCTTGACAAACATAACGAAGAGAACAAATTGCCAAACTCCAACTATGCGTCGTTGAAGAGTTCTGTTCTGATCATCATCAGCAGTTCCACGTCATCAAATGTTACTTATTTAAATGAGAATGCTTGATTTGTTTATGAAAACCTAAAATCACTATATGTATATGTATGCCTTTTACATTTGAGGAGTTGCCTGGATTCCTCATGGATCCCATCATCAGAACTCGAGCTTGACAAATAATTGTCTTGAAAATCTAACTTGCTTAACAAACACAGTAAATAGGATAATTCGCCAAACGTGAACTATGCGTCGTTGAAGAGTTCCGTTCTGATCATCATCAGCAGTTCCACTTCATCAAATGTCACTTTTTAGATTGAGAATGCTTGATTAGTTCATGAAAACACTAAAATCACTATATGTGTGCCTTTCAAATTGTGTGGAGTTCCCTCGATTCCTCATGGATCCCATCATCAGAACTCGAGCATGACAAAAATAAATCGTGAAAATAGAACTTGCTTAACAAACACAGCTAGGAGGACAAATCGCCAAACGTGAACTTTTCGTCCTTAAGGAGTTCTGTTCTGATCATCAGCAGTTCCACTTCATCAAATGTCACATTTTTGTATGAAAATGCTTGATTTGTAGATAGCCTTTATTTTCTGGGGAGATTCTGTGGATGTGTTATCTACATTTAAATTGCAAAAGAGATGTGTGCGCACTATCTACCGTATACACAACAGACATTCGCTTCGTAGTGTATTTAAAGAAAAGCGGCTGCTAACACTAACGGGGATTTACATCTTAGAGATTTGTTTATTTGTGAGGCAAAATGACGAGTTTTTTACTAAAAAATCAGAGCACAGACACAACCTGCGCAGTCAGTACAGATATAATTATAATATTCCGAGAGCCTACAATAAGCTCATTTACAAAAGTGCCTTCTTCGCGGGAATGCGAATTTTTAATAAACTCCCGATGGAAATAAAGAAAATAGAGGATAGCAAATTCAAAAAAACTCTCAAAAACTGGCTAATCAGCAAAGTGTTTTATAATACTAAGGAGTTTTTTGGCCAATGACCGCCATGTAATTTACTATAAGTTAACTCATTATGATTGTACGTCCGAAATGGGCAAGCTGTTGAGTCTATATCCTTTGTCATCACCATCATAATGTACACAGCTATACAATAAAGTTTTTTTCTATTTCTATTTCTAATCTTGAACTCGGTTAAAAAGTCTTTGTTTATCTCCGAAATTTACCATGCAACATTTTTGAGATTAATACATATTATTAAGATTACCGTAAAATTTACAGGACTAATATAGTTTGAAACCTATCTATTTTAGTTTTTTTATGACCAAATAACTTGTATGAACGTAACTTTGTACGGAACTCTCGGTGCGCGAGTGAGACTAGAACTTGCCCGGTTTTCTATACTATTGCATTTCATCGGCGAAACAATGGAATAGGAACGTACATAATCTACAGTAAGCCACAATAATTCCAAACTCGTGCTGCAGCTTAGTAACATGGTGATGCAACTGGTGATACGGGACCCTAAAATATGAGAGTAAGACGAATTTAAGGTCGGCGGAGATGCCGGTCACGTTTTTTACTTTATTGACCGCGTCCGAATCCGTAGCCCGTGACGACGACAACACCTTCCACTCTCCTCACTCTCTATTAATAGGTACAATTATAAATTA
Organism: Notocelia uddmanniana; assembly: GCA_905163555.1. Lineage (NCBI taxonomy): Eukaryota > Metazoa > Arthropoda > Insecta > Lepidoptera > Tortricidae > Notocelia > Notocelia uddmanniana. The sequence goes on from LR991057.1 coordinate 7,747,705, forward strand.
TAAATTTAGAAAATAACAATTTTATACAGAATAATCCCGTGAGTTACAGAGATACGAAGGCGTTCAATAAATTCTCGGTACTAGAATGAAAACAAAAGAATATTATAGGTGTTTTATTTTTATTTTTCAATATACTCATCTCCTATGTTTATGCACTTATAAGACCGGTTAAATATTTTATTTTAACCCCTCATAAAAATATTTTTTGACTTTGGTGTCAAAATGCTCCTACACTACTGTTTTCAATGCTTCATCGTTAGAAAATTAATTTCCATGTAGATTCTTTTTGAGATTGGGAAACAAATATAAGTCACTCGGGGTCAAATCTTGACTATACGGTGGGTATGTAATAGTTTCGAGTCCAGATTCAAGAGCAGCAGCCTTGGCAATATGAGCACTATGCACAGGGGCGTTGTCGTGAAGAAGCAGAACACCTTTGGCTAATTTTCCCCTTCTGTTATGTTTGATTGCTACCCTTATTTGGCATAAAATATTAGCGTAGTGCTCTTCTTTAATACTTACACCCTTTTCTTTATAATCGATCAGCAATATTCCATCCCAATACCAGAATATTGTGACCATGACCTTGCTAGCTGAAGGCACGACCTTGAACTTCTTGGGATGAGGAGTTCCTTTAATGTGCCACTGCATGGACTCTTGTTTGCTCTCAGGGTCATAATGATGAACCCACGTTTCATCTCTGCTAACAAAATTTTGCAGTATCTTATCAGGAATTTCACCGCACACCTCAAGAAATTCGGAACAACGAGCAACACGCGTATTCTTCTGAAGCGGTGTCAGGATTCGCGGTACCTATCTTGCACTGACTTTTGACATATTAAGATGGTCATGAATTATATCGTGTCTAGTACCAATAGAAAGGTTGGTTCTTTGAGCTATTGCTTTCACCTTTACTCAACTATCTTCAGATATAATTTTCTCCATCTTTTATAAATTTTCTGATGAAGAAGCTTCGACGGGCCGACGAGCTCTATAGTCGTCTTCGATACTCTCTCCCCCATGCTTAAATTGACTTGACCACTTCTGATTTTTATATAAAGAAGCATCAGACTCACGGTAAACATAATCCATTTCTTTTTTAACCGACTTCAAAATTTCAAAAGAGGAGGTAATTCGGTAGTCCCATTAATTATTTTATTCTTTATTGTAGATATTCAACTCTGATAGATAAACTGTATATTCGGTAGTATTTTTTTTTGTTTTTTTTTTAATGTTTGTTAGTCCATAACTTCGTCGTCACGCAGTTCTGATGATGGGATCCATGAGAAATTGAGGGAACTCCTCAAAACTTTAAGGCAAACATATAGTAATTTTTGTGTTTTTATCAACAAGTCAAGCATTTTCATCCAAAAATGTGACATTGGATGAAGTGGAACTGCTGATGATAATCAGAACAGAACTCTTCAACGACAAAAAGTTCACCTTTGGCGATTTGTCCTCCTAGCTGTGTTTGTTAAGCAAGTTCTATTTTCACGATTAATTTCTGTCATGCTTGATTTCTGATGATGGGATCCATGAGGAATTGAGGGAAATCCTCAAATCTTAAAGGCAAACATATAGTGATTTTTGTGTTTTTATCAACAAATCGAGCATTATCATACAAAAATGTGACATTTGATGAAGTGGAACTGCTGATGATGATCAGAACAGAACTCTTCAACGACGAAAAGTTCACGTTTGGCGATTTGTCCTTCTAGCTGTGTTTGTTAAGCAAGTTCTATTTTCACGATTGATTTTTGTCATGCTCGAGTTCTGATGATGGGATCCATTAGGAATCGAGGGAATTCCTCAAATGTGAAAGGCACACTAAGAGTGATTTTAGTATTTTCATGAACTAATCAAGCATTTTCATTCATAAAAGTGACATTTGATGAAGTGGTCTGCTGATGATGATCAGAACGGAACTTTTCAACGACGCGTAGTTCACGTTTGGCGATTTGTTCTCTTCGTTTTGTTTGTCAAGCAAGCAAGGTTTTTTCTTGATTCCATGAGGAATTGAGGGTACTTAGTCTTCTACCATTATAAACATACATTATAGCCATTTTTATTTTATTGTATATCTATCTAAGAGTGCACCATCTAAGTATAATAATCTTTTACCGGCCTCCCCATTGAAGTCGGTTTTTTTTTCTTAAAAATTATTTATATCTTATTGATTTTTTACCTGTTTCGTCAAGAATTTTATTACCTCGGTGCTCTAATTTAATCAACATTGAAAAAACGCTCATGGCGATCACGTTTGTTCGGTACTTGCAAAAAAACAAAAGAACATCGTCTTTAAATTTTACTTTTTTTAAATATTAATGAATGACTTTTACCGGCCAGTATTAAATTTTTTACCAAAGAGGTTTAAAAGATGTCAATACAGAGAATTAATTGAACACCCTTCGTACCTATGAAATACAATGAAACGGATTATTCACGTCTTTAAGAGTCCGCATTAAGCTCGGTTCTCCATACAAACATAGTTTCGTTCTCCTTTTAAAACGTCATGCTACAGGAACATGAAACTTTGTATACACAATGGGATCCGGCATATCTAGGTCGGAAATTAGTTTCTGTTGCTTGAAATTATAATGGAGAAAAATACAGCAATTATTAAGGTTTTCATACAAGGCGTAAAAAACTCAAAAACTAGCTGTATTTTTTTCTATTACAATTTCTAGCAACATAAACTAATTTCTGATCTAGATATAGCGGCATCCATTATGTATACAAAGTTTCATGTTATTTCAGCAAGGAGTTTTAAAATGAGAACGAAACTACGTTTTTATGGAGAATCGAGTTCAGCAGAGCGTACTGGGGACTCTTAAGGTCAATCGCTCGATATGCCGATGAGGTCGACGCAGGAGCACTCACTGCGAAACGGGTAGCAAGCGTCGGGACCAGCACTCATGATCATAATTATGAAACGCGTACCGGTCCAAAACATGTTGAGCGATATTTAACTTTAAAGTCGTAAGCCGTTTTATTATATTAAGAAAATGCGGCGCATTGATGATGACGATAATATAACAGCAATAACTAACCAATTTAGAAAAGTTGAAAAGCGCCCGACATTTTCATTTCATAGTTCAATATCTCAAAAACGGCTTAACCTATTTTGATAAAATATATAACTAATAACCATCGCTAGAAAGCGTGCTTTCAAATAATAAAGCCGCACTTAAATCGGTTTATAATTTGAACCTTTTTGACATAACTTACAGTTTCGAAACTTACATAATTTATACGTTCCCTCTCATCAACTTGTGAGACGAGGCCTGTGCCCAACACTGGGACGTGTATAGGCTGATGATGATAATGACATATTTACGAAAGGATTAGTTCGATACTATATTATATACTAGCATTTGCCCGCGGCTTCGCCCGCGTACTAAGCGTAATTTTTAACCGTCTACAAAAAAGAGGTTCTCTGTTTGACCCGTATAGATGTATATTGTATGTACGTATGAAGGTATGTATGTATGTATGTTTGTCCACGATTATCTCGCGTTTGGCTGAACCGATTTAGATGGTTTCCAGAAAAGTAGTTGTTACATTCTGGGGGTTTCGGTATACGAAGTTTGGTGATTGTGATTCATTAACAGGAAGCATCCAAAAAGAAAATTTGGCCTCAATTCCATTCGCACTCCTTACTGTCAGTCCGTCTGTTACAACACTTACAACCGAGTTGCTTTTACTGGACCGATTGAATTGCAATTTGGCACAAACTATCAAGAATTTAGAGCGCTCGTGGTCCAGCGGCACCCTCCTACCGCGTGCGGTATGCGAGGTTAAGCGATATGGGTGCAGGTCAGTTCTTGGATGGGTGACCGCTTTGAGTGGTTACTAACTGAGCGCTCTCGTGCTTTAGAAGGCACGTTAAGCCGTTTATCTCGGCTGCTGTCTAGGACAGCAGTCGTTAAGCCAAGTTACAGGCCTTCTGGCGGCTTGAGAACTTCTAACAGTCAAGTTGCCCACTCACTTGACAAAGGGGGATCGAAGTTGCACCACGTCCGTAGGGAGTACCCATCGCTACCCTACATGTGACCCCTGGGTGGTACTAAAAGTGCAACAAAACTGGCAACCGTACTTGTGTTCTCGAAGATCTCACGGTTCGAAAATAAATACCATACGGTTATTATTATAGTTCCGTAGGTTCTCTGAAATGGTGCCAAGTCCGGCACTACATTGTTTACAGTAAAACTAATTTACTGGGGCTTTATGCCTTTTGAGCTTTAAGTTAACAGTTTTCTTAAATATCCAACAGCCTTTATGGTATTATAACAAACTGCCAATATAAGGTTAAAAATGCATAAAGCCGCAGTAAATTAGTTTTACTGTAAACAATGTAGTGCCGGACTTGGCACCATTTCAGAGAACCTACGGAACTTGGCAAAAATAATCTAAAGGTTGATTTGAATGGAAGAAAATATCGAAATCTCTATGTCGGTTATAAAAGCCAATCCATAGATACCCCCCACACGCCTATATAACACGTATGTAACATTAAACTTTTATTTTACAATCCCTGGCATGTATTGAGTGCAAAATTTTACCTCAGATTCGTATTAAGATACCTCTCGGACGCTCAGATATCGATTTTGAACCAAATTGGGACGGAAAAAAAGTAAATCAATATGGCCGCCACTTTTACAAATTTTACCTCGGATTCGTATTAAGAGAGCTCTCGTACACTCAGATATGGATTTTGAACGAAATCGGGTTGCAAATGAAGAAAATCAATATGGCTCCCACATTTTCCAAATTTTACCTCGGATTCGTATTAAGAATTCTCTCGGACGCTCAGCTATCGATTTTGAACAAAATCGTGACGGAAATGATAAAAATGAATATGGCCGCCACTTTTTCTAAATTTTACCTCGCATTCGTATTAGAGACCTCTCGGACGCTCGGATATCGATTATGAATGAAATTGGGAAGGAAATGAAGAAAATCAATATGGCTGCGACTTTTTCCAAATTTTACCTCGGAGTCGTTTTAAGAAACCTCTCGGATGCTCAGATATCGTTTTTTAACGAAATCGGGAAAGAACAGAAGAAAATCAATATGGCCGCCACTTTTTCCAAATTTTGTCTGGGAGTCGTATTAGGGGACCTCTCGGACGCTCAGATATCGATTTTGAACGAAATCGGGACGGATATGAAGAAAATCAATATGGCCGTTACTTTATTCAAAGTTTAGGTACCTCGGATTCCTATTAAGAGTCCTCTCGGGCGCTCAAATATCGATTTATGTTGAAGTCGTATCGGACGGCACTGATTAATAAAACCACTTACAACACATTGAATCAAAAAAGGTCGTATCTTCGTAGGAAACTTACGGCACTTCATGCACCTTTAGACCTTATAAGGAACCAACATGCCAAATTTGGTATCTCTCAAACCAGCAGTTTGGGCTGTGCGTCGATATGTCACTCACTCAGCCAGTTAGTTTTTTCTTGAATTATGGCACCAACTTTTAAAAGTTTTCATGTCCGCAATATTAAATTTCAAAATCAATGCCATTTTTGAAATTAACGACCCAAAAAACCATAAAAATGATACCCATATTAATATTTAGACATTCCAACCCCCTCGGACCCCAACAGAGGGGATGGTATTTCACGTCCTCCACGTGGGATTTTACAATCATTGTTGTTTTCGTAATCAGCGACCCAATAAAACATAGAAACAACACCCATATCGATTTTCATAATTTGTCACCACATTTCCCCCTTTTAGGGGTTGATTTCTCAAAAAACCTGAAACACATGTTCACTCATTTATCGTTAGAAATACTCCTGTAAAGTTTCGAATAAAATAATCCAAGTTATCTTGATTCCCCATTCAAACTTCGGACCCCCATTTCACCCCCTTAGGGGATGAATTTTGAAAAATCCTTTCTTAATGCACCTCAATACCTTATATGCATCCTGCATACTAAATTTGGAATCTCTAGAACCAGCAGTTTGGGCTATGCGTTGATATGTCACTCACTCAGTCAGTCAGTTATTTCTTGAATTTTGGCACAAACTTTCAAAAGTTTTCATGTCCACAATATTAAATTTCGAAATTGATGCTATTTTCGTAATTAACGTCCCAGAAACCTTAAAAACGACACCCATATTAATATTTAGACATTTCATCCCCCTCGCACTCCAACAGGGGGGATGGTATTTCACGTCGTCCACGTGAGATTTTAAAATCATTGTTGTTTTCGTTATCAGCGACCCGGTATATCACAAAAACAATACCCATGTTGATTTTCAGAATTTGTCACCACCTTTCTTTGTTTGATTTCTCAAAAAACCTGAAACACGTATTTACTCATTTATCGTTAGAAATACTCCTGTGAAGTTTCGAATAAAATAGTCAAACTAATCTTGTTTCCCCATACAAACTTCGGACCCCTATTTCACCCCCTTAGGGGTAGAATTTTGAAAAATCATTTCTTAGTTCACCCCTAGACGTTATAAGGAACCTACGTGCCAAATTTGGAATCTCTAGGACCAGCGGTTCGGGCTGTGCGTTGATATGTCAGTCAGTCAGTCAGTCAGTCAGTTTCTTCTTTTATATATTTAGACAAGCATTTACCCGCGGCTTCGCCCGCGTACTAAGCGAAATTTTTAAGCGTCTACAAAAAAGAGGTTCGTATGTTTGTCAACGATTATCTCGCGTTTGGCTGAACCGATTTAGATGCGGCCTCCAGAAAAGTAGTTGTTACATTCTGGAATTTCGGTATACAAAGTTTGGTGATTGTGATTCATTAACAGATGAACAGATGAAAAGTCAGTCTACATTCTGAGAACCGGCAAACTGTCGAATTTCATTTGATTTTGGCAAAAATAAGGATCGAAAACTATTATCATACATTTCCGACAGGCTGAAGGGGAAAGGGCTGATGAAATAAAAGCATGTCTTAAATGGCCCTTAGTAAAAGTATCTGTGTAGTACAGTAACACCAATAGGTCTGATAACGACCAAGCACCGCGCAGCGGTCATAAACTATGGTCCTTTGAAGTACAGAAATACGGCTAATTCAATATCACGTGTAACATTTATTTTTCCTAAAATTAAATTTATTAGGTATGTTTTGCCAGTTCCCATTGGAGCATCAAAAAATAATATTTGACCTGACTTCTATTCGCACTCCTTACTGTCAGTCCGTCTGTTACAACCGATTTATCTAAACTATCAAGAAGCTTAGAGCGCTCGTGGCCCAGCGGCACCCGCCTACCGCGTGCGGTATGCGAGGTTAAGCAATGTGGGCGCAGGTCAGTTCTTGGATGGGTGACCGCTTTGAGTGGTTACTAACTGACTCTCGTGCTTTGGAAGGCACGCTAAGCCGTTGATCCCGGCTGCTGTCTACGACAGCAATCGTTAAGCCAAGTTAGAGGCCTTCGGGCGGCTTGCGAACTTCTAACAGTCAAGTTGCCCACTCACTTGACAAAGGGGGGTCAAAGTTACACCACGTCCGTAGGGAGTACCCACCGTTACCCTACACGTGACCCCTGGGTGGTGCTAAAAGTGCAACTAAAACTGGCAACCGTACTTGTTTTCTCGAAGATCTTACGGTTCGTAAATAAATGCCATACGTTTAAAAAAAATCTAAAGGTTGATTTCAATGGAAAAAATATCGAAACCTCTATGTCGTTTTTAAAAGCAAATCCAATATACCCCACACACCTATATAGTAACATTAAACTTTTTTGCATACAGGCATGTATGGAGTGCCAAATTTTACCTCAGATTCGTATTAAAAGACCTCTCGGACGCTCAGATATCGATTTTGAACGAAATCGGGTTGAATATGAAGATAATCAATATGGCTGCCACTTTTTCCAAATTTTACCTCGGATTCGTGTTAGGGGACCTCTCGGACGCTCAGATATTGATTTTGAACGAAATCGGGTTGAGAATGAAGAAAATCAATATGGCCGCCACTTTCTCCAAATTTTACCTCAAATTCGAATTAGGAGACCTCTCGGACGCTCAGATATCGATTTTGAACGAAATCGGATTGAAAATGAAGAAAATCAATATGGCCGCCACTTTTTCCAAATTTTACCTCAAATTCGTATTAGGAGACCTCTCGGACGCTCAGATATCGATTTTGAACGAAATCGGGTTGAAAATGAAGAAAATCAATATGCTGCCACTTTTTCCAAATTTTACTTCGGATTCGTGTTAGGGGACCTCTCGGATGCTCAGATATCGATTTTGAACGAAATTGGGACGGAAATGAAGAAAATAAATATGGCTGTTACTTTATTCAAAGTTTAGGTACCTCGGATTCCTATTAAGAGTCCTCTCGGACGCTCAAATATCGATTTATGTCGAAATCCTATCGGACGGCACTGATTAATAAAACCACTTACAATACATTGAATCAAAAAAGGTCGTATATTCATAGGGAACTCACGGCACTTCATGCACCTTCAGACTTTATAAGCAACTTACATGCCAAATTTGGTATCTCTCGAACCAGCAGTTTGGGCTGTGCGTTGATATGTCTCTCACTCAGTCAGTCAGTTTCTTCTTGCAATTTGGCACCTACTTTTAAAAGTTTTAATGTCCGCAATACTAAGTTTCAAAATCAATGCCATTTTCGAAATTAACGACCCATTCAATCATAAAAATGACACCCATATTAATATTTAGACATTCCAACCCCCTCGGATCCCAACAGAGGGGATGGTATTTCACGTCCTCCACGGGGGATTTTAAAATCATTGTTGTTTTCGTAATCAGCGACCCGATAAACCACAGAAACAACACCCATATCGATTTTCAAAATTTGTCACCAGATTTCCCCATTTTAGGGGTTGATTTCTTAAAAAAACCTGAAACACATATTTACTCATTTATCGTTAGAAATACTCCTGTGAAGTTTCGAATAAAATAATCCAACTAATCTTGATAAGAAACTTCGGACCTCCATTTCACCCCCTTAGGGGTTGAATTTTGAAAAATCCTTTCTTAATGCACCTCAAGACCTTATATAGAACCTACATACTAAATTTGGAATCTCTAGAACTAGCAGTTTAGGCTGTGCGTTGATATGTCAGTCACTCAGTCAGTCAGTTATTTCTTGAAATTCGGCACAAACTTTCAAAAGTTTTCATGTCCACAATATTAAATTGCAAAACCGATGCCATTTTCGTAATTAACGTCCCAAAAAAACATAAAAACGACACCCATATTAATATTTAGACATTTCATCCCCCTCGCACCCCAAGAGAATTTGTCACCACCTTTCCCGCTTTTAGGGGTTGATTTCTCAAAAAACCTGAAACACGTATTTCCTCATTTATCGTTAGAAATACTCGTGTGAAGTTTCGAATAAAATAGTCCGACTAAGCTTGTTTCCCCATACAAACTTCGGACCCCCATTTCATCATTAGGGGTTGAATTTTGAAAAATCCTCTCTTAGTACACCCCTAGACCTTATAAGGAACCTACGTGCCAAATTTGGAATCTCTAGGAACAGCGGTTTGGGCTGTACGTTGATATGTCAGTCAGTCAGTCAGTTTCTTCTTTTATATATAAATTTAGATAGACTATCGCGTAACGTATAATATCTATATGTGGGAGAGGAGATGAAAAATAAACAGAAGTTTAGTTAACATACCATTTATTCAATCAACAAATAGTGCGTGAGCAACTAGCAAGCATAAAATCAAGCACAATTACTAAATTAGATAAACGATAGTATAATGAAAAAGAATTGTAGTAATTTATCAAATAAATTAAAAATGAGTTTTATAAAATTTACCTGAAGTCAACAGAGAACCGTACTCGTCCACTGCTCGATGGCAAGTGACCGCCATCTTCTTTTGTTTCGGATCTAACTGTGGCTTTACAGGCAACGCCCATTGAAGCGATAGGAGTGCGCGGTGGTTGAGGAACCTGGGGAAATCCAGGGAACACCTCCGACACGACCACGCCGGCGGTTTAAACACTGGAATACTCTAAGAGTTCGCGTTCAACTGAATCTGGGGTGTAAGTGGAATCGAGCTACTGGGAGTTTTGTTGCTGGTTCACTAAATCTAGCCTAGCTGAGATGAGCCCAGCAAGAAACTCCGCTAGGCCCGACCTGGGTCGGATTGACTCTACCCGGTATGCGGCGGTACCGGGACGAATGGGACTATAAGTGTCTGTGTTGTTACTTGTTGCGATTGCATAGGTGTCTGACTTGGACGCCGTAAGCGCAGCGTTCCATCTTTCGATGGATGCTGTGATTACGTTATCCGGGTCCGTGTCCTAGGACGCCGTACCGTGCGGCCCCTAATCAGTGATCGCCGAGTTACGACAAAGGGAGGAGGGAATGAGAACGTAGCCGACAGCCTTCCTAACTGATGGATTCCTATGGGGAGCGCTGTCAAATAACGTCTGGCAGTCTGCTTAAATAAACCATACATGATGCTAATCCCCATGTTGTGGTGCAGGCTGAGGTTCGACTGGTACCACGGGGCTCAAGTCGCCCTACGGAGAATGATTCTAAATGACTTGAAGCGGCTTGAGCGATGTCATAGGCACGTAAGCAAAAGCTACACTTGCATTGATTGCTTATTTCTAAGTGAAATTTCAACAACTACTACTACCGTAAAATGGGGTGAGTTCATGAGTTGGGTGAAATTTAACTTTCAAACCTCGATAAAATTTTATTTTTACATGTGAAAACTGAATGGTGTATATAATAAGTGCTTCGGACGTTTGTATTTTAGTTTGTATTTTATTTTGGGTAGTTCCATTTCATAACTTTGACGATAAAGAGAAAAACCCACCTCACCCCGTAGTGCCTCGTATTTGGTATGAGAGGGTTTTTCACACAAAGGTAATTATGGAAGATTGTTGGTTCGTTTTTTTTATGAGTATTACTATAGCCCCATTTTATATTGGAATACACTATTTTTGTAACAGAAGCCTTAAAATCCCTTCTCACCCTCCTCTCAAACCTTCTCTCCCCATTCATAACCCCACTCTCCCCGCGAAACCTACTCACCCCGTTTTACGGTACTTCTTTTGATTATAAAATGTTTATGTTAAACGTGCCGAAAAATAATATAGTCACATAATTAATTCGAAAAGCTGCGCGGTATTAACGCAATTTATGGTCCCTGGCTTTACGTTAAAACTACGGCCATAAACAAAACTAGCTTAACATTTGCGTCTCATGTCGACTTTATTTACAAGGCCATAAAGTTTAAAATAATGTTATTAAAACTAAAAACACTAACTGAAAACATTGACTAAAACTAAATTTAACGCGTTCGCCAATGTTTTTATGTTGAAGGTACTAAGGTTGAAAATAGTTGTTTCAGAGTGTGAGCGATTTGTTTTTACTTGTTGCATTTTCCGAGTTTTAATGAACTTTACTACGAGTAGTCACGGGAAATGAATATGAAAGCGAGATAGGTAATTAGGGCTAGGAGCGTATATCTGAAAAGTCTATGCGAAATATTTATTCATCATACATCCTGCCTGTAATCCAATTACTATTCTGTATTTTAAATATTAGTTCTGAGAGGTTTCAGAAAATTCCATTTCAATGCGATGATCTACTGTTATTATATTGTTACACATACAGTTACACTATGCAGAGCATTCTGCACATCGTTTTACACAGGCAGCCTGTGGGCGAGCTACACGCAAAAACAATACAGCGCCCTGCGAGTGCAATATAATAATGCATTTAGAGTGCTGTTGCGGCTGCCTCGCCACTGCAGTGCTTCAGCAATGTTCGCGGAGGCGCGTGTGGACAGCTTTTCTGCCACCATGCGGAAAAGGGCTGCATCATTGCTGGGCAGGGTGAAGACAAGCACCAACAGCATTCTGTCAATGTTTGCAAGCAGGATGGATGGAGTTTATTTAAACCACTGCCGTGCACTCCATCAAAATTTTAAGTAGTTAAATAGTCATGACATGTTTCTTATTTTATTTTCATTTTATTTTATCATGTAATTTAATTTAATATCTAATTTTGACAATTTAATATTAATGGTCAATTGTTATGTAATGTTAAATTATGGGCTTTTTGTTGCCTGAAGCAAATAAAAAAAAAAAAAAAATAAGTTACCTATGTTCTTATACTTATCGAGATCTAAACGTTTCATACGTAATTAACTTGGTAATCCTTCAGTCACCATATTTTCTTATAGGCTTTAATGTTCTTATCAACAGATTACGTACCGAGATACATATTACGAGTATGCTATTCACAACTCACGCTTAGTATCATCTTGATACCTAGAATTATAAGGGTTATTTGTTCCCACCTCTTACGTGGTAGGTACACCTGCCTACCTAGCACGATAGCTTATAGTATAAACCTTATATTGTCACTTTTTACGTGACGTTTTAGCATAACGTGACGGTATACAGGATGATGTCCAGTGTATCACCTCCTAAAGTTCCTACATCGTTATTCCAAACAGTCTGTATAACGATCGTGCTAGCTAGGCAGCAAACAACCCATTATAACAAGCACACAATAATAAGTAAGTAACAGTAATTTCGTTCGTAGCACGATCGGTTGCATCGTTAGTCACCTCGGCGGTACGAGAGGGCCGACTTTTTCCGAAGTGGCTAATCGGACAGGCCTGCTGAGGAAAGTGGGGAAAGCTCTCGAGGATGCGCTGTGTCGAGAGTGAGGGACCTGCATATGTCTTCAGCTGTCAACACAACAAATCATTAAGTCCATAAGGGTCGACAACGCGCGTGTGGTTCTTCTGGAGTCGCAAGCGTCCATAGGCTACGGTATCTGCCACCATCCGGATTGCCGCCGTCGTTGTATTAAACAAATACATCTTTATGGACAAGCGTTAGGATATAAATATAAACAGTCGTTTTTAGGGTTCCGTAGTCAAAATCAAAATCAAAATCAAAAATTTTATTCTGCAAATAGGCCACAAGGGCACTTTTACAAGTCAACACATGAATTATACAATTAAATAAATTGACAATGATAATTATAATGTTTTCAAAACAGAATTGCAGAACTAAAAAAAGTAGACAATAATAATAATGATTTTAAAACTATAGTGATTAACCAACTCACAATATTCAATTAAAATTAACTTATAATACATAATATAAAAAAAAAATTTTTAGTGACCTATATATACGGTCTCTGTCCGAATACACAAAAGTATATACAATAAATTTTATATGTCAGAGATGTATATGGTCTCTGAGCGTCCATTATTCTTAAGTCCTTAGAGATGTACATGGTCTCTAAAAACCCTTATAGTTTCGCCATGTCTGTCCGTCCGTCTGTCCGTCCGTCCGCGGATAATCTCAGTGACCGTTAGCACTAGAAAGCTGAAATTTGGTACTAATATGTATATCAATTACGCCAACAAAGTGGTAAAATAAAAAGTGGAAAATTTTTTTTTATTAGGGTACCTCCCCTATACGTAAAGTGGGGAGTGTTTTTTTTTTTTCATTTTAACCCTAACGTATGATATATTGTTAGATAGGTATTTAAAAATAAATAGGGGTTTACTAAAATCATTTTTTGATAATGTTAATATTTTCGGAAATAATCGCTCCAGAAGTAAAAAAAAATGTGTCCCCCCCCTCTAACTTTTGAACCATAAGTTTTAAAAATATGAAAAAAATCTCAAAAGTAGAACTTTATAAAAACTTTGTAGGAAAATTATTTTGAACTTGATAGGTTGAATAGTTTTTGAAAAAATTACATAAATAATTTCTGAACTAAGTTTGTAATTTAACCGTATAAACAGGTGTTTATTGTACCTGTCATTTCTACAAAATCACAATGAAATGACGTGCTTTTTAGGGTTTTGTGTTTCTGTACTTAATATGTCAACTTAATGTGACGGACGGAAAACTACGGAACCCTACACTGAGCGTGGCCCGACACGCTCTTGGCCGGTTTTTTTTGCAACAAAAACGGTCATAATATATGTTATTTTCTGGGTGAATTGAGTATAATAACGGCATTTTCTCTTCGTTAGGTACTAGCTTGTACAGTAAAATTGAGGACTAATAAGCGTAGATTTTACAGGTTTTTAGGTTTTTAGGGTTCCGTACCCAAATGGTAAAAACGGGACCCTATTACTAAGACTTCGCTGTCTGGCGTCTCTCTGTCCGTCTGTCTGTCCGTCCGTCTGTCTGTCACCGGGCTGTATCTCAAGAACTGCGATAGTTAGACAGTTGAAATTTTCACAGATGATGTATTTATGTTGCTGCTATAACAACAAATTCAAATTCAAATTCAAAATCAAAATATTCTTTATTCAAATAGGCCTAGCAACAAGCACTTTCGAATCGTCAGTTATAACATGTATTAACATATATATTCATTAATTATTTAGAGCAATTTATTGATGCTATTATTATTCTTTACAATAAATATTGTATTGTTGTAGACATGTCAAAATAAGAAATAATTATGTAGTAAAATTCACAATAGGATCGTCAATACATAAAAAATAATAATAATAAAAATTAATAATATTAAATAATAATAATAATAATGTATAAAAACAAATATTAAAAACCAGCCAAGTGCGAGTCGGACTCTTTGCCGTTTTTATAGATAATATAATGGTACAGAATGGTATGTAAATAAATAAATAAATTAAATAAAATGGTACGGAACCCTTCGACATTAAGATAACTCAAAAAAAGCTCAACTGATCATGTCCGCTATAGTTTTCGTTGAAAGTCTTTTGGAGTGAATTTTCCGAAAATATTCACTTTATCAAAGTGTTTGTACAACAACACCTTACACCATAGAGTTGAAGCAAAAAAAAAAACATCCCCACTTTAGGTGTAGGGGAGGTACCCTTAAATTTAATTTAATTTTATTTGCGATATTCTCAATTTTATTGAGAAATTCGCAGACAGACAGACAGACCGACGGACATGGCAAAACTATAAGGGAGGGGGTATTTGTCCACGGAACCCTAAAAATAGCTTTGTTACTACGAGTATCTTAAACTAAAATTATCAATAGTTAATTCATAATATTAATACTTTTAGGATTGCGTAGTAAACAAGAACCCTTATGATTTCACCATGTCCGTCTGTCCGCGGCTTAGCTCAGTGGCCGTTAGTACTAGAAAACTATATTTTGGTAGATATAAATCAGGCCGACAAAACGGTAGAGTAAAATCTAGAAGCTCGGTTAAAAGTAATGTGGGTTTTCTTTAACCAGTTCTTTGGAGTCAAGTGCGGTTCAATCCGCGTGTTCAACAACTTACGCAATTGCCCTGCAGGTCTGGCTTACACTGGTTTGCCCGCATCAGCTGAAGTGTTGTAAATTGTAAATATCAACTCTGGATAGACGGCTGGAGTGGATTCGGCACATCCTTTCACCGGATTAACATCCCGTAAATATCAATTAAGTGTATTTTACTCGTACCTCTGTTGAAACCCATGCATAGCGAATTATTTAGATCGGTTGATTGCAAACTAATCATCTCTATAGCACTGGTTTTGTAATGCCGCTCGTGGCTTTTGCTGATAGAAATATGTTCGGTGAAGAGAATTTCTTTAAACAGCAGACTGGAAGGGTAGTTATCTACACGGACAGTCAGGCGGCGCTGAAAGCGCTAAATAAGGCAACGGTCACCTCCTCTCTGGTGAGAGAATGCAAAACAGAGCTTAATGGACTAGGAGAGTGTGCAGGCGTCACAGTAGCGTGGGTACCAGGACACCAGGGAGTTGCGGGTAATGAGAAAGCGGACGAGCTGGCGAGGTAGGGGGCGGAACGGGAACTTATGGGCCCGGAACCGGCCCTTCCCTTCTCAGCTGAGGTAACAAAGGGGGTCATAGAAAGAATAAAAGAAAGGGAGGTAGATAAAGTATGGAAGGAGGAAACTGGATGTAGACAGGCAAAGATGATGATAGAAGGATTGGATCACAGAAGGACCAGGTATCTGCTAAAACTGGGTAAGAGTAATCTGAGACTGATGACAGGTATAATCACTGGTCACAACTCTCTTAACAGACATTTAAAGATAATAGGCATTAGCAATGACGCTTCCTGCCCATATTGCGGGGAGGAAGAAACTAGTAAACATATATTAGCGGAGTGTGTTATGTATGCAGCAATGCGATATAATATATTCGGTAGAGATATGTTAGAGGAGAACGAATTAAAGGATGTCAATCTCAAAGATGTCCTTTTGTTCTGCAGGAAAATAGGAAGATTGGAAGAAGCTGACGTGGGAATGCCGCCGGGACAGCAACCTTAAGCTCCATCTTTGGGGAAATGGGCTGAATGATCCCGACAAGCGATCGACAGCCCGCCTGTTTCCGGCCAGGCGTCCCCTACACAACAAGTAACAAGTAAGTATGTTCGGTGAATTTCCCATGCCATGATTAGGCTGGTGAGTTGCGGTTACTGACGAGCCATTCTTATCGTATATTCATACTTCCGAAAAATGATTTATGGGAATGGCATTTTGTTCCTACGGCACCAGCCAAGTGGTTCGGTTTTCTAACAGAGATTGAAGCCATTTCCACTCAGACTTGTAGAAACTCAAAAGGTGCTAACCCACAATGAGGCAGTGAAGGGACTAACGCATTCCCTCTGCTCAGACCGATCCTATAGTAATACCACTGATACTCGATGACACTATTAATTATATATATATATATATATATATATATATATATACACACGCATTCCCTCTGCTCAGACCGATCCTATAGTAATACCACTGATACTCGATGACACTATTAATTATATATTTATATATATAGGATCACAGATCTAAATAAACATTTAGATAAATATATAGTAAATATAAGTTTGTGACATTTTAAGTCTGCATTATGTCACGGACGGACAGCTACGGAACTCTATATTGGGCGTGGTCTAACACGCACTTGGCCGCTTTTTTTCTATTTGAAAAATTGATTGATATTGAAATTTATTTTGAAATTATGGGCGATGGGCTAGCAACCTGTCACTAACAATATCACATTTTCTCCATCAGTAAACCTACTATATAGCTAGAAGTGTCAGTTAAAATTAATTTTTGTGTACTCTGCCAACCTCTTTTCGGAATATTGGCGTGAGTTTATTTGTCTATGTATGTTTATAACTATGTAATAGTAAATAGTTTGTATAACTACGTATATAAACAGGATATACCTAAATGCTTGTGCAACACTCAAACATAATTATTTCGTGATGACGCTTTCAACTTCCCACTCCGACCCACGCTGTAGACAAAGTATGTAAGTAACAAAAATGATTTAAGTTTTTAGGGTTCCGTACCTGAAGGGTCCAAGCGGAGCCCTATTTGATGTCACCCGCGTGTCCGTCTGTCGTCTGTCACATATTTTGTTACGAAGAATTTTTCGATTTCCCATTGAACTATTGAAATTTGGTGACAATGTTTATTATTACGTATATTTTACCAACAAATACCAATATATTGATAGGTACATCACATTTGTTTTTTAGTTGTACGGAGTAGCACACAAAAGTACATTTAATTTGGACCTTGTTGCCCGATTCAAATCAATAAATTAAAATTAATATAATTAGGACGCTTCTAAGGCGGCGAAGGGAATTCCAGATTCTCGGGGATTAAAGAATCTAGGTTTCTAGACTCATAATTTCTAAACCCAAGTGCTCAGTACCTAAGCATCGCATGATTTTGTTTGATGTCAACAACATGGCTGAGAGATCTTATGAGCAAAGTCATTAGGTGCGGCGGCTCGTGTCGACCTCGCGTCGCTCGTTAGACCAACACGTGTTGAGATCGGCTTAGTGCCGTTTGTGCTGTGCCGTCGATTCGTATCGTAGTTAGAGTATTACAATAATTTTATTCAGTTCCTTGTTATGTTTGGTAATTTTGTGAAACATGCACTACAATATTCTAGTGCCATTAATACATTTTTTTATTTCTCCTCGGCTTTTCCCGTTACACGGGGTCAGCTTTCCTTATGCTGTCTCCAGGCAGTTCTATTTTGAGCATCCTCTGGTGTTAAATGCAGATTTTTCATATCCTCTGGGATAGTTATCAGCCACGTGGTTAGCGGTCTTCCACCTGCTCTGCTTTTGGTATGCATGGAAAAACATTTCTTGACAATGTGATTTTCCGGCCTTCGCAGTACATGACCATACCATCTCATTCGCGTTTTAGTCAGTTTATCTGCGAAGGCAGTGACTTTAAAGCTGCTTCTGATTTATTCGTTACGAATCTTATCTTTAAGTGTGACTCCCGCTGCCCCCTGAAGCATCCGCATGTCTGCTGCGTGTAACTTGTGTTCATGGCACTTTTTAGCCGGCCAGGTTTTAGGCCTACCATACAATTACTCTTCTCGTCTTACCGTTGTTTTACCCTGCATTTGATACAAAATGAAAGTGAAAATTGTCTTTTTTTTCAGTATGCTCGAAATGATCGCCTTACTGTCATTTACACTGTACAGTGTACATTTATTGTTTTACCTTCCCCAAAGTAATCGATGTAATCAACCCCTAGGCTGTCCCAAGCGACAGGGGCCATTACCTTTCCTGCTGAATTAACGGTTTTCGCTTTGTTTGAGGCCCGTTCGCTAGCAGAAGTCTACTGTTTCGACTGATTCTTTGGCTTTGGTGTATAATGGTGGATCCATGTTTCATCCACCATCATGAATTGACGTAAAAATTCATTAGAATTGACAAAAGTTCAAATTTCCATGTAGTATGGAATCTTGACTCATATTGTTCATTTGTTTACGTATAGAAAACCCAAAAAAACTTTTGTTTATATTTCTATGGCTATTCGTTTTCAAGATATTCACAAAAATGTGAAGAAAGCCTACTATTCTCTATATGACGTCACAAGGCTAAATACGTTATTTCACTGATAGTTAAATCAGCATGTTTTTACGATACGTCAACACTTACGGCCACTATTTAGAAAAGGTCCTTGCCTACGTAGTCATCTATTAGAATGAAAGGATTGTGTTGCTTTCGCATTTTAACTGGTTGCTGTGACAAAGTGCTCTGTTATTGCACTATTAGTACTATTACTTATTCTGTGTTAATGCTTGCAAGAACGTTCTTTAAACCCATGCCGTGTCTAATCGGAATATGCCTCAACAAAAGTACACCGATCAGGTTCAGACGGCCCGAGTCTTGAGTAAATACGTCGGACTGGTCAGCTAAATGAAAACTCGATGGCAACTGTGTCAACTAACTTGCTCACGAAACTAGTTGCCGGTCGAGATTCTTTGTGAATAAAGATTCATTAATTAATTAATTCATCATATTATCCTCTCAGCGTTTTTCGGTTGTTTCCTTAATAACTAGCTTAAATCACTATCAGAGTACAACCATTGTTAAGGGGATGCTTTGATCCTGTAAATCACGCAGCCCGCATCCGTGTAAGAGAACCGCTTATTGCCTTCCGTGTACGACAAAACGAGTTGCAAGTTGCAACACTATTCGGGAATGACTTTTTCGACAAATTTATATAAAAATCCGACTTTTTAGGAAGATTCCTATTATGAAATTTTGCACGAGGTAAAATACCATCATATTGCATAGTGGTTGTGTCGTTTAGCAATGTATTGTTCAAAAAGACTGAGGAAAATAAAGATTTAATATTGTAATTTTTTCCTATCGAGTAAATTTTAATCAATCATGTTTCGGCTATAATCATAGAAACAATCATAAAGTCAAGAACAATAGGTATGTCTGAAAATGTAATCTCACACCCTATTGTAAGACGATACAAAATGTTACAAATTATCAGCATAAATAGTCTTATTTTTTAGCGCAATTGTCAAAATTCACATATAGCTCTTGCTTTGTCGGTCTGTTTAGCCTAGTTGGTAGTGTCACTGCGTCCGAAGCTAAAGGGTCCCGGGTTCGAATCCCGGTAAGGGCATTTGTTTCTGTGGTGAGCAGAGACGTTTGTTCCTGAGACTTGGATGTTTTCTATGTATTTAAGTATATATCTATTAAATATATCGTCGTCTAGTACTCATACCACAACCCCTTATAAGCTTACTATGGGACATGTTCGATTTGTGTAAAAACAGTCCCCTAATATTTATATATTTATAGCTCTGCCACACTATACTCTCTGCGCTGCTCATCCCCGCTGCTCATGCCGCGATGTTGTCCCCACAAACTTCTCTACTCACGAAACTCGTGAGAGAACCAACAAACCAGGGAGCGGTGGACATAACGTGCGGTGCGACATGACGAGTAATGTTGCCACACTACATCTCTTCCACCTTTACTCGCTGCTTCCTATGCCATTCGATGCGACGAGTGTGTGGCAGGCCCAGTACAGGCCACATTCTATGGCAAAAGCCGCGCTATTCACGCTGTTCTGACGTTTTGGTGCTCTCACACTGGCTATTATATATGCTATATAACAGCAAATATCTCCCTTCAACATCAGAGTGTGGCATAGCCTTATCCTTATTACACAATGTTATATAACAGTGTGGGAGCACCGTTCGCCTGAACGATCGCTCTGCTCTCGATCGGCGTGTAATAAAGATTGCAGCATGTGCGCGAACGCGAGTAACCTTGACGCTGAAAGGATTAAATCGGAAATGTCTTCTTTCCATACTTAGTTTGACGCTTACAAATATATAACCTTCACTTAACATTACTGTGACTGATAAGGGAAATCTATTTAGTCATTATCGCTGACACTATCGCCAATGGAGACATTATCATTAGATTAAAACACAGTTTAGTCGCAACTCGCCAGAACATGAAAAATATGGACCAAATAATTTGTAAATTGGAATCAGTATAATTGAAGTGGAAAGGTTGTGAAGTGTTAGTAGTTTTACTATTGGCAGTATGCACGTGTAAGTTACATCGCTTGCAAAATAAGGTAACGGTCCCAGTGCCTGATACCGACCCGATACTTGACACTTTTAATAATATTATGTCTTATTAATAAAGGTACACACAAACAACAACAATAACAATAACAACAACCATAGGTGTCCACGATTGGGTATTAAGATGTCAAACATTGGGACGTTTACTTTACCTATTGATATTTTAACAGCTCAGCTACTTCACTTTAAATTTCTTCTTCAATATTAAATTTAGCGTAAAATGCGTGTTTATATTTCTAATGTTCCCGGCAACAGTACGTTATTAATAATACCTAATCCCATTATGTTCCTTCGATTTCTTAGATATTTTCCGAAAATCGTTTTCTCCCTGTCATGACCTTCTTTTTCGCATATTTACTCAATCGTGATTTGCCTGATAGTGTTTTTCTATGATATTTCGTTTTACTGTCGCGTTTTTTCCCGATTGTTATTTTCCCTGACGCATTTTTTTCAAATTTGGTTGACGTTGCGACAGTGTCGACGGAGGAGTTTTCTGGAGGCTTTGCGCCTCCGGACTCCGGGCCAAAACAAAACTAGGATAACCTAAACGTAATTACTTGTTTGTGTTTTTTATGTTGATAAACTAACGATCATCAGTGAGCTAACGCTTTAATTAGGGAAACTAATGTAATGAGAAGAAGTAGCTAAATATTGATATTAAATTAAAATAGGAAATTAGCATTAGGGAAATACAAACGTTTTGGAAAAGAAATACTACGAAATGAAAAATAGCTTCAATAAGGAAAATACGATTTTTGAAAAGGTATTTACACTACACCTTGCCAAAAAGCGTATTTTTCCGCACGCTGCGCGTCTTGAAAAAACCCACTTTTTAGCCAAGTGGTGACGTAAAATTGTGTACAAAACACGGGTCGTAAAACAGAAAGCCCTCTCTCGCATATTTATGACCCTCGCCTGCGGCTCGGGCCTCAAAAATCTGCGATGTCGGCCTTTCTTTGTTTTACAACCCTTGTATCGTAAATAGTTATTATACCACACCTTGCCAAAAAGCGAGTTTTTCCGCAAGCTGCGCGTCCGGAAAAACCCACTTTTTGGCCAAGTGGTGACGTAAAATTGTGTACAAAACATGGGTTGTAAAACAGAAAGCCCTCTCTCGCATATTTATGACCCACGCCTGCGGCTCGGGCCTCAAACATCTGCGATATCGGCCTTAGCTATTATTATTATAGTACATATGGTGCTACATTACCGCACGAGTGCGGTAATCAGCAGATTATGTGCATACGTCGAAACTTTATAGAGCCATATGTACTGTAAAACGTTGTACGATATACACTCGAATAGGTAATTCGCAACTCGTGTCGATTTAAAACACTCCCTTCGGTCGTGTTTTAATTTATCATTACTCGTTGCGAATTTCCTGTTCTCTGCACTTGTATCGTAATTTACTATTACCACACACCACACCTTTCTTCACCTTATCACCGTATCGTTCGTTTCTTGATCTTTTGTTTGTTTGATTTCAGAACTCTGAAGAAAATAGAGCGTGGCCCAACGTCGAAGTTAATTTTCTGTATTGTAAATACGGGCATTTCGTTGGGTAGCATCACTGACCCCATAAACATAGATGACCTAGCTTTCGTACGTTTCAAATTTGAACATGTAAATGACCAATTTACTGTAGATCCATCAATTACAATGAAAACGAGGTCGATAAATACTTCCGTTGAGATGAAGATCAACTCCGAGGATTTTAACTCATATATAATTTGCACAGACGATTGGCCAGAATACACAAGTATGGGTAGTAAACTATTTGATGTATACATTAATAATTCTGAAACTATATGCTCATATATCCTAGAAGTAAACATAACTGTAAAGACCATTGATACATGTATTGATTATGCTGCGAATGAAGTACTTTATAACCGCACAGACACAACAGATTTCTTCCTTCGAACGAATCACGGCTCTGTGGCGGTTCACAAATCAGTCTTAGTTCCGCACAGTGAGATTTTTGGAGCAATACTTACAGACGACAGCGAGGAAACAGAAGGTTGCTTTTCTGTTGAAGGGATCACAGTACAAACACTTCAGCACTTAAAAGATTATATGTATCTGAATGTCCTGCCTAATGAAGGTCTACAGCAGCTTCTGCTAGCGGCTACATATTGTTTCATGGATAAACTGAAGATGGAATGTGTAGTTAAGCTGGCAGAGACGGTGTCTCCTGAAAATTTGGACAGTTTAATAAATTTTGCAATGGTACATCAAATTCCTGATTTAGTGCGAGCAATATTGCATCATACACCCGATGGAATCGTAAAACGGGCTCATGAGATAAGATGAGTGCTTGATAACCTGACTGAGATATCCCGGTTGAATGAGTTGGAAGCTGAGCTAAATAAATTAAATAGAAGAGTGTATAGTGAGTGTCATTTCAGACATACAAAAAGAAATTTCCTTTCCTTCATACCTACTGATTAATGTCGTTGAGGCGCTAGGGGCTACTGTGACTCGCACATATAGCTCCGAGTGATACAATCGATTTAAATTAATAAGTGGTGAACGGTGTTGGTCACACATATTGTAAACCTTTATTTTAAGAAAAATATCTAAGCTTTTTTGTAGTGACTGTTTGTTTACCTAAATAAATAAAAATAAAAAAATGTGAATCGGGGCACTCACTTCTTTAAGATCAAATATCGCTCGACATGTTTCCGGCCGGTACGCGGTCCTTAATAATGAGCGGCCAAGGCACAAGCAAGCAGTGCTAAACAGAACGCCGCGAGCAGCGCTCGCGAGTTATTTCATGATTAGAGTCCGAAACATGTCCAGAGATCATCATCATCATCATATCAATCGAAGGACGTCCACTGCTGGACATTGGCCTCCCCTAAAGAGTTCCACAATGACCGGTCTTGCGCCGCCCGCATCCAGCGGACTCTCGCGACCTTTACCAGGTCCATCAGTCCACCTTGTGGGGGTCTGCCCACGCTGCACCTCCCGTTACGTGGTCACCACTTGAGAACCTTTCTGCCCCAACAGCCATCGGTTCTACGAGTACGTTCAGAGATGACCTTAAAGACGTGAATGACTCGTCAGCATTTTAAGCGTGTCTATTAAGACACACACAGACAGACAAAATCCGCATTGCTGTTTCATATTCATATAATTTATTGTATATATACATGTGTTTACATTGGTGTCATAATACAATTTGTTTCAACATGTACCCTTTCGGGCATAGCAATGTACTTCAACGTCTACAAGTAAATATACCTAATTACATTATAGCAAAGAGTGATTAATTAAATTTTATTCAACATGTATCCTTTCAGGCATAGCAATCTACTAAAACGTCTTCAACTAACTATAATTACATTTCATAGCTAAGGTGTAAGCAATATGTTTCGTTCGCGTGGAAGTGAGCGCATACAATAAAATACGCAACGAAAAGAGGTTTTACGTATGGAAACATTAATAAATCTCCCCAACACAACAAAGTGCCACAGAAAAATTACCCGGGAATAATCAACCCAAAATAAAAATGTAGTATACTCAGCCGAGCCAAGTCTCGTAATTTCTCTGGCTTCTTTGTGTAACTTAATAAAGGAAATAAGCAGAGCTAGATTATTACGAACATTATAATGATTCTTATTGCCCAGAGGAGTCAATAGTACTCACAGGTTTCCACTTGGTATAGTTGCTAAGGCTCTTATCGCTCACTCACTCATCACTTTCATTTCATAATATACAAGGAAAAATATATCACGGACTTTCCTGAAGGCATTATGTTAAAAAACAAACCTTTTTATATTAGTAGCAAACGTTTCAACATTACTATTTAAGGATTTACATTTTGTCACTAACTTTCTTATAAAATAGGGTTAAAAGTGCTGTTTTTAATTCATATTTAAGATGTTTTAACTCTAAAACTTTACGAATATGAACATATATCTGTAAAAGTAGGTGAAGGCTAACCAATTCCCTGTTTGCAGGATAGTCGCTCGTTCTGTTCCACTCTGTATACATGGCATGTGGTATGGGAAACTTATTAGTAAGGAAATCAGGTCAATAATAGAAAATTTTAATAAATAAATATTGGGGGACAATCTTACACAACTCCCAAACTAAGCAAAGCTTGTACTATGGGTACTAGACGACGATGTACTAATGCATTACCTGCTGCATAGGTGAAAGAGATCGGAAATCGATGCCAGCACGATACGATACGAGTATGGTTCACTGCCAGGCCGTTCCGTATCCGGGCCGGCCGTTTTCTATGACAGCAAAGTGCCAGTCGTTGCGCGGCTGGGTCGCGTCTGGGCCCGGTGACGCTCGGAAGCGGCCCGGCTGCCGCCCAAGCGGCCTCTCTTTGGTTAACGCAAACGTTTGACAGCCAATCTAGTAACAGCCGGGGCCCGCTCTCGGCCCGGCCCGGATACGGAACGGTCTAGTGGGAATCCTTTACCCGTATATTGCTTGCAAGAAGGCATTGATTAACATTTGGAAAAAGCATTAAGACATTTATAAAGGTACAGTCACTAGCACTGATATCTGCCACAACAAAGTGCCCATAATTATCTGACACGCCTCTATTTCTAGGGCCGTTAGAACGTGACTGATATTTTCGCCGGCATAGTTTTGATAGATATTAATGCTGGTGACTGTACTTATATTTTTTTAGAATTCCTTATTTCTACTTAAGCTACATGTGTTAACTGGAGAGAGCAATAAACATATTAAAAACACAACATTATGTAGGCAATCCACCATCCACCATATCAGCCCTAGGACGTCCACTGCTGGACATAGGCCTCCCCCAATTTCATGGGGGGTAAATGCCATAATCGCCACGCTTGGCATGCGGGTTGGCGATCGCAGTATCTCCACCGCACTCTAGGAATGCTGCTGCCCATTCCCCGGTGGTCTTGTAGCGCTGTGTAGGCAATCATTGGTAACTAAAATCACAAACAACACATCATATTTAATTTGTTTTAGATAGTGTCTAAGTAAGTTATTCTATGATCTATGCTATATTGAGGGAACTTGGAGTAGAAACAGACTCCAAGTACCGGTTGGTTATTGCAAGACGACATTCAGATCTGTGGAGTATATATCCGGTTCGCTGTCGCTGTCTTGTGTACCGTTCAGAAGAGGCAGTGTATGGCTTAGTGGAGGGTGAGACAGCATTATTCTCACCATATTTCATCCAAATAAGGACCAAAAATTCATACATATCTATGTCCTCGACTGTACCATCTTATGACTGTATTCAAATATATTTTAAGAAAAAAAAAACCGACTTCAATGGGGGAGGCCGGTGAGAGATTATTATACTTAGATGGTGCACTCTAAGATTCCATACAATAAAATAAAAATGGCTATAGTATGTTTATAATGGTAGAAGACTAAGTACCCTCAATTCCTCATGGAATCCTCCATCAGAACTCAAGCTTGGCAAAAATGTGTTATGAAAACCTAGCTTGCTTGACAAACAAAACGAAGAGAACAAATCGCCAAACGTGAACTACGCGTCGTTGAAGAGTTCCGATCTGATCATCATCAGCAGTTCCACTTCAACAAATGTCACTTTTTTGAATGAAAATGCTTGATTAGTTCATGAAAATACTAAAATCACTATTTGTCTGCCTTTCACATTTAAGAAGTTCCCTTAATTCCTAATGGATCCCATCATCAGAACTCGAGCATAACAAAAATTAATCGTGAAAATAGAACTTGCTTAACAAACACAGCTAGAAGGACAAATCGCCAAACGTGAACTTTTCGTCGTTGAAGAGTTCTGTTGTGATCATCATCAGCAGTTCCACTTTATCAAATGTCACATTTTTGTATGATAATGCTCGATTTGTTGATAAAAACACAAAAATCACTATATGTTTGCCTTTAATATTTGAAGAGTTCCCTCAATTTCTCATGGATTCCATCATCAGAACTGCGTTTTGATCAAAACGGGACCAATTTGGATATATATACTTACAATCAATAAAATAATTTTCAAAATCGGTTAAGAAATGACGGAGTTATGGAGTAACAAACATAAAAAAAAATACATACAACCGAATTGATAACCTCCTCTTTTGAAATCTTGAAGTCGGTTAAAAAGAGCTAAGATATGCTAAGCCAGTATATGGTATTTGAGAGCTACCGCAAGAAGGCATATGAGCTTCCGATGTCAGTTCCGAGTGTCCGAGGTCAGTCAATCATTTTAAATATCTACCTATTATATGATTGCTCGGAGGTTTGCATGGTGCTCCAGGGAGGCCAAAATTACCCTGTTTAGTGCTTTTTTTACATCCCTGTATACCTGCAGCCTTTTGGGTGTAGTATTCGCTACGGGCCTATACGGCCCTCCGAGTTCAATATAACAACGCGTTCCGGGTGATAGTGGGACTGCCTCGTTTCCGCAGCGCATCAGGGATTTTTGTGGAGGCCCGCCTTGCCTGTTTTTATGCGACCATAAGCGGACGCACTGCATCCCTGGTGCACCGGGTGCGGGACAGTCCCAATACCATTCTGAGAATGACAGCGGATAAGCCTGACTGTACTATCATGTCATGTGAGCTGGTTCCCACTTGTCGGATGTCGGGTCCGGATTTTAATCGGATGGTCCAGTGGCAGAACATTTTATATGAAGCTGTTCACATTTGTCGGACACCAATTTGTATGAGCCGCCGACACCCGATAAAAATCCGGATCCGACATCCGACAAGTGGGAACGAGCTCTAACATTGTGCGGGGCTGCATACCAGTATTATTAAATGTTAAGGGGAAACGTCACGGGTTCCTGCCGAAATTCTGCTAATAGATGGCGGCACTGAGACCGTTTGGTGGTTTTTCATAATTTTCCGCAAAGTCGCTACATAATATGATGATTTTCAAACTGCGAAAGGAGCAAAAACTGTCACATATGAATCGCAATCTATCTGCACTAAACAGTGCTTATTTCAAACGAGTATTAAACGAATGCGAAATATTGCAACTTCACCCATTCAAGCACACATGCGTACCTAATGTCAGTTATAGTCAAACACTATGCAAAATTGAGAATAGTGTTAGACGAAATAAATTATTATAATTTTATTAAATTTTATTCCCCATGCTGGCCCAGTGCGGATTGGGGATACTCCTTTGAATTTCTTCTAGGTTGTAACCACATTGTAACAATTTCGGTTTCCTCTCGATGTATAAAGCTAACGGTAAATATCAAATGATATTACGTACTTAAGTTACGAATAACTCCTTGGTACCACCCGTAAATATTTTTACTAGCGGAAACGTCCACTTAGCGTTTCATAAGTTGTAGCAACTTTCTCCCCAAGGCTTAATTAAAGGGAGTGGACTGATTGAAATATTCATCGCCTCAGGATAACCCGCGGTAGCTCAGTTAGAAAGAGCGATGGACAGATTCCAGTGGTCGCGGGTTCAAGTCCCGCCCGAGGTGATAAATTTTTAATTTTCGGTTGGAATTTATAATTCCTTGGTACCGGACGGGATTCGAATCCACGACCGCCACTTGACAGAACCACTAGGCTATAGGTTCCCGTAATAGGTAATTTACCATTAACATAATTAAATAGTGTTTGTGTATATCATATATTATATCCCCGCTTCTCGGATTCTCACAGTAGGCACTTCAGGGAATCAAGTTTACTAAGGATTTCCTTGGGGGCCCTCAGAAAATCCCGTTTTTGCAAATAAAATGTAAATGCGAACAGCTTAAGGTTACGCCGCTCCTACTTACTTTAAGCCTTATCGCTGCAAACCAGGGGTACTGAACCATAAATAATAACGAATTCTCCTCAAATTGTAGCTAAGAATCTTGAATTTTAATTGCAGAAAACTACCAAGCTCCAGGTCTTTTTTTCGTTTTGTGATGTTTGCACTGAATATTGGGTTTCTGATTCTTTATAAACCCAAATTTCATGATTTTAAACAATGTGTTGACTTTATCGGCCTATGTCTAGAAATGGACGTCCTTAGGCTGATGTGGTGGTGGTGAAGTTGACCTTAAAATGATATGTTGGAGTAATCGACCGAGCGAGCGAAGTCCTCATTTCAGGACTGGCCGATTTTGCTTTGTTATTGCGATGTTTGTTCCGGGCTAGAGACCGTATTTTTGACCTGATCCTCACAAAACTTGTCATACTCCTTTTGTCCAGAGATTTTTTGATTGGGGGGAAAATGGGGGCAAAAAGGGAGGAGTTTCCTGTAGCGTTGTTTATGAACGGAATTTAATTATATTCGGAGGAAACATTAAGTATCTGATACCCTACAGGTTGCTGTAAATAACAAGTTTTCGAAAAGGGTGAAGGAGGCAAAAAGGGAGAAGTTTATACAAAATAAAATATTAATTTATACTAAAA
The DNA here is from genome assembly GCA_905163555.1 of Notocelia uddmanniana. Taxonomy (NCBI): domain Eukaryota; kingdom Metazoa; phylum Arthropoda; class Insecta; order Lepidoptera; family Tortricidae; genus Notocelia; species Notocelia uddmanniana. The sequence continues at coordinate 7,776,908 of LR991057.1, forward strand.
AATAACAGACTTCAATTTTGTACTTGCTATGCCACAATTTGTGGTTTCCGTGAGCCAATGCTTGATTACCTTCAGAAAATGCCGAAATCGGCATATGCATGCCTATCAAATTCGAGAAGTTCCCTCGATTCCTCCTAGATCCCATCATCAGACCTTCACCAAATTCATATGGGACCAATGTCGGGGTACCTGCTTTGAAACAAAAAAGAATTATCAATTCGGCTAACGTGGTCAAGAGTTATCGGGGAACATACATGCATAAAAAAAGAACAAGCAAACATGAAGACGTACTGAGTACCTCCTTCCTTCTATTGAAGTCTGTAAATAAGCTACTTTTGCTTTTGTTTTCCTTTACATATAGGTCGGGTCTTACTAACGTCATTTAGCCATTGAGCTGGAGGTGCCCAGCAGTGTGGCGTATATGGGTTGATGATAATAAAATGGGCCTTAAAATTGGTTTTATTCTACGATGAATATATAAACACAACAATGTGGCAATTCTTATTTTAATATGGGTATCCTCTGGCCCGCAGCTAATATTGGTCGAACGCTTATTTGACAGCCCTTAACGGAGGTATCGTTTTATTTGTGTTTGGGACTTCGGAATTTTGTATAATTTTTCCCTCCCTTCACCGAATTATTCCTTTTACGCACAATCTGCTTTCGATAAATATTTTAGAAATAACGATCCAAATTACCATTTCTTCTTGAGGACTAAACATTCCATTTTCAAACGACTCCAAAATGGAGGAAGTTCTCAATTAGCTTGTATTTGTTTTTCTCATCAGAACTCCTTTATTTAAAAACCGATTTGAAAAAAATATTTTGAGTACTCGAAGCTGTTTCCATATAATTTTGGTAAAGATCTGATGACGAGATTTATGTGAAATCCTTCGAGTTCCTTCAAACTCCTTTAAATATTATAGACACAGATAGGCAAACTAAATATAATAATAAATAACTCTTACGTTTTACTTTTTTAAACAAAAGATTATCCGTTCAGACCACGTTCAGACGTTTATGTAAGAGTGAGTTACAACGCCAAATCTGTCATCTTTATAAAATTAGAAGAATATTATCCACATAAATATATAGGATGATTTCTGGGTCGTGATCCAAAACCACTTTTTCTGACTCTGTTAATGATCCTCATTATCGTGTAGTAGTATTTGATTAAAACATAATTAGTTTAATTTTTCTTAGTTTTCATGTAAAATTAATCTTATACTAAGTAATCATTGTAACCCTATGACTTTTGACATACGCTGTATGGAAAGCGACAAGACGTCACATTGAGTAGGGTGACCAAAATGTATTCAAAAATGTTTTCTTCTATTTGTCATCTGAAAAATAATCAACATTATTGATGACTAGCTTTTGCCCGCGACTTCGTCTGCGTAGAACTCATTCTCGCTTTAGAATTATTTGTTTTCCCATACATCTTTCACCCTTCTTTACACCCCCTTAAGAAATGATTACATGCAATATGAAATGCTCTTTACCGCACACGGCAAATTTTAATAGGAATCCTTTTTTGAAAACGAATCATCATAATCACATCAGCCGTAAGACGTCCACTGCTGGATATAAGCCTCCCCCAAAGAGTGACACAATGACCGTTCCTTTGCCATCCGCATCCAGCGGACACCTGCGACCTTTACCAGGTCATCAGTCCACCTTGTGAGGGGCCTACCCACGCTGCGCCTTCTGGTACGTAGTCGCCACTCGAAAACCTTTCCTCCCCAACGGCCAACGGTTCTACGTCCAATATGCCCCGCCTACTGCCCTTAGGTCGCATGGTCCGATTGACTAGTCCGATCAATCGGAATACGAATATTTTTTTTTCCTGTTGGCTCGATTGATCGGACTATAAGGACTTCTCAAATCCTGACAGTCCTACTATCGGAGTAATGGGATTTTAAAAGTTCGTCTAGTTCGATCGATCGAACCACGAGAGCTTGAAAAATCCTCTTAATCCGATCACACAATTTTTATTTTTCCTGTTTGTCCGACCGGTAGTTTTATGATTAATTTTGTAATCTACCAACATCTCAAAAGTGTTTTCTCACTTTCGGCGCGGAATTTTACTACCACGAAATAGTTATTTCGAGGGAAAGATCTAACAAATAGTCTTAAGAGCCCTATTCTCTAAAAACCGCTCATGGATTTAGCCTGTTTTTGGTGTGAATTAGAATTAGTAAATTTTATATATTGAAATAATACGCATATTCTTTGATAATAGTTTATATTTACTCTAAGGCAGACGCTACAGTGATCTGTGCTTTATGGTATTGATGCGCTTTATTCAGTAGTACGCAACCACCTTTGCGGGCGTAAGAATAAAATTTTGTTGTGATCTATTATTTCCTCCATCTTCCGTCCGTCCAGTTCAATAAATTGACATAGATCAGATGTTGACATTATGAACTGACATCGCATAAAATAAAATATAGAAAAGTTTATCAAAAGCCAGTGTCCAGTAATGAGTTAAGATTAGATAACCTTTATGTGTCATCCGGACTTAGCAAAATATCAAGTCTACGGTTATGTCCGATCAGTCGATCCAACAGGAAGAAAAAACGACCCTGTGGTTCGATCGATCGAACTAGACGAACTTTTAAAATCCCATTACTCCGATAGTAGGACTGACAGGATTTGAGAAGTCTTTATAGTCCGATCAATCGAGCCAACAGGAAAAAAATATATTCGTATTCCGATTGATCGGACTAGTCAATCGGACCATGCGACCTAAGGGGCCTACTGCCACTTAAGTTTAGCGGTTCGGATGGCTATGTCGGTTACTTTGGTTCTACTGCGGATGGCCTCACTTCTGATGCGATCACGCGAAGATACTCCCAGCATAGCCCTCTCCGTAGCCATTTGGGTGACTTTGAGCCTTCTTATGAGGCCCATAGTAAGCGACCACGTTTCAGTGCCATATGTCATCACTCGCAACACATACTGGTCAAAGAGCCTCGTCTTTAGACACTGCGGAATATTGGACGAACAGATGTGCCGTAGCTTCCCGAACGCTGCCCAGCCGAGTCGGATTCGACGATTAACCCCTTTCTCGAAGTTGGACCTACCTAACTGGACAGTCTGTCCTAGGTATATATAATCGTCTACAACTTCAAGTAAAAGTGTCCAATTGTAACGGGAGTTGGTGCTACGTGCTCGTGCTTTCAAAACGAATCATCATCATCATCATCATCATGTCAGCCGAATAACGTCCACTGCTGGACATAGGCCTCCCCCAACGACTTCCACAATGACCGGTCCTGCGCCACCCGCATCCAGCGGACACCCGCGACCCTTACCAGGTCATCAGTCCACCGTGTGGGGGCCTGCCCACGCTACGCCTATTCAAAACGAATGATTAAGCTTATTTCAGAATATCAAATGTACCGATTGTAGACGAATGAAGCCCGTAAAATATTACATGTACAATGATAAAAGTCTCGCTTCGCAGTTCTTCCGTAAAACGTCCCAACAGAGCGGGTTCTTCATGTAAGTATGATGGCCGAAGGCCGGAAGCAGAGTGGCAAAACATGCAAGGTGGAAGGCCGAGTATTCATTCACACAGAGCGGGCTTCTTATGTAACGAAACGGAGTGGCAAGGCATGCGAGGCCGAAGGCCGAGCATTCACATAGAGTTTGATCCTTATATAAGGCTGAAGGCCCGGAGCCGTGTGGCACGCACGCGAGGTCGAAGGCCGAGTATCCCAACAAAGCGGGCTCCTTATGTAGGGCCGAAGGCCTGAAGCAGAGTGGCAATTCACGCGAGGCCAAAGGCCCCAACAGAGCGGGCTCCTTATGTAGGGCCGAATGCCTGATGCAGAGGGGCAAGGCATGCGACTCCAAAGGCAGATCATTTACAGAGAGCGGGCTGCTCATGCCGATCATTCACACAGAGTGAAGTGTAAGGCTGAGGGCCGAAGGCTCGAAGCAGAGCGGCATAGCAAGTGAGACTGAAGGCCGAGAATCACAATGCCTAGACATATAAACCGATAGACAAACAGACACGAATTCTTAAAACTGTTGAAATGTGTTCTGTTTCGATGCCAAGGTTTCAATCGCTCCATTGATTTATCCAATACCTTAAATGTACAGATTTTCGACCCTCTACAGCTGTATTATATGTATACGGATAGGCATAGATCCAGGGGCCTTTCAGCTCGAGGTACGAATTTTTCTATGGAAATGTTAGTTTAACTTGTTTGTACCAGATGTCACTGGGTGCTATCTCAATCGCACTTGCATACTAAAGTGACAGGGATGCAGCGGTCGTGCGATCAGTTCTTACTAAATACACAACGGCGCTACGATCTATGTGCTGGAGTATTTCACTGCATAAGGTGCTTTAACCGTTAATGTTGACGATTGGGCTACCCAGCCCAAGTGATCTCTTATATCAAACAGTTATTATAGTGTGAAGGATCACCAATTACGTAAACAATAATACACGACAAAATTAAATTGTACACCGACGATACAAAGACTGCATTGAAGCAGCTGTTTTTGTATTTAAGCATATGAAGACAAACAATTCCAAAGTATCGCAAATTTATTTTGATTTACACGCAATAATAGACCTAATTGCTAAAAGGTTATGCTCAAAAATAGCGTCATCAATCGGAAGGAATTATGATATTTTGGCTTTGACATATCGAAACGTCAGCTTGTTTACAATACGTCAAATTCTGCTATGGCTCACGTTAAATTTATTGACATGCCGTTGTACTCCCAATTGGCTGAAACTTAAAGCTTAGAATGGCGTATGAGGATTTAAATCACCCCGTTTCATAGACCATATTTGCACCCCCGATTTCATCCCTTTGAGGGTGATTATCGGAACAAAAAGTATACTATAAGTGAATCCAGATTACATACTGTTAGTATACAAAAAATCATTTTGATCTGTTCAGCCGTTTTTGCGTGATTGAGTAACAAACATCCAAACATCCAAACATCTAAACTTTCGCATTTATAATATTAGTGGGATAAACAATAATTAACAACACCATTAGGCTCATCTTTGAATTCTGTATGATGGCTTGCTCTCTTGCTACACGACCCAGAAATCATCCTGTATACTATTTAGTCATAGAAAGCGTCCAAATAGAAAATTGAACTGAAACATATCGGTGTGCAATCAAATTGATTATGATGATACGCATTTCGGTTCGGACGTGAGGCTGCCCCGTCGGAATAAAATGATTATAGGTACAGTACGATTGTTTTCAGGGTCAATTGGGTCAAATATGTCTAAAATACAAGACAATACAAATATTCTTTGCCTATTGCTTACCAAGAAAAACAATAAATGAAGTTTAAGTATAACATAAACTATGGTAGACAACAGGCGGTCTCATCGCCTACTTTTTTTTATTTTATTTTTTATTAAAAATGGGATTGCTCTTGGCCAGCATCTAGCCAGGGGGTAAAGATGAGGCCGACGATGAAGTCATAGTCATAGTCATAGTCATTTATTTTATAAAACCACTTTACATGTCAAAATACATCAAAATTAATTACATTAAACATTTCAATTACCTACAAAAATAAATAATTAGTCACGTTTCAGTTTCATTACATTTTCCAACGGAAAAGTAAAAAAATGAAATACATAGCTGTATCTAATAATAATAATCATCATGATAGAAACCTACTATAATAATATTAATATTCTAAATTATATAAATAAATTACAATTCCTTGTACATTATGTACTCATTGTAACTATAGAACGGGCGCTTAGCAAGCCAGTCTTTTAATCGACGCTTAAAGCTATGCAAACTTGGGGCTTCAGTTACATTATCTGGTAATTTGTTGTAGACCGCGGGACCCATCACGTGAGCGAGCTTGGACGACTTGGCAAGCTTGCGGCTTATACTCACAAGCTTGTATGCGTTTCGAGTATTGTACTCGTGTACCATGGCATTCTTCTTGAATGACGCAAGGTGTTCACGCACGTACACAGCTACTTGCATTATTAGTACCGCTGGTAGTGTGAGTATGCCTAATTTTATAAATAGTTGCTTCGCTGGAGTATCCAGCGGCACCCGTGCGATGATTCGTATAGCACGTTTCTGGAGGCGGAATACTCTCTCCCACTCGGCACAGCGACCCCAGAGCTCCGTCCCGTACTGTATTAGTGAGTGGACTGTCGCGAAGTAGCATGTACGGCCGACCTCCGGAGTTACGGTTTTGCCAACCTGACTCAGGGCAAAGCACGCACTAGCCACTTTGCCGCAAAGTTTGTCGACGTGCCGATCCCACTTCAAGCCCGAGTCTATCTCAAAGCCCAAGAAAGTTGTGCTAGTGGTTTGATCCAGTAGTGTTCCATCAATTTTAACAGCTAGCGGCGCCATTTGACGACCTGATAAATTAAATTGTATGTAATGCGTCTTCTTGAGATTGAGAGCCAAGCCATTGATTTTGAACCAATGTGCAAGCTGCGCCGCGGCTTCGTTTACCGCCTTCTCAACGCTGTCCACAGTCGGCGCAGTAATAATCGCAGCAACGTCGTCAGCATACATAAGAACCTCGCCGGCTTTGACGGCGTCTGGTAGGTCGTTGAGCAGTAGTGAAAAAAGCAAGTTCGACACCGATGATCCTTGCGCAACACCAAGGTGTGCTTCCAATGGATCCGATCTCGATCTGAAGCGAGCTCACCCAGAAGATGCCTATTCACTCGTGCCTTAAAAAGGTCCAGGTTATATGAACTCGGAAATACAGACACCGGCAGAGAATTCCAATCCGTAGAAGTGCGCATTTTAAAAGAAGATGCAAAGCGCTTGGTTCGAATTAGAGGAATTTCGACCAGGAAAGGATGGTAGCCAGCCGTACGTCTGGATGTCCGATGGAAGAAGGGGGAAGGCGGCCTACTACTCTCTTATTGATCGAGCGACCGAAGCGTTTCCGTTATAGGTTGGGTGAAAATGCTTTCGTATGTCTCTCCGGATTTGCAGTTGTCCTGCTTTACAGTGAGTGAGTGAGCAGGTTGGAACGATTTTGAAAAAGTTGCAATAAAGATACAATAAAAGTAGCGTGTTGGGATACAACCGTAAATTATATTAAGTGAATACTTGTTACATAAAACACATAAATTTATACTAACGTGAGACATGTTGTAGTCCGAAACATGTCGCAAATAGTGGCTTTAACCAGTGAGTTTCAACCGTATTTTTTTCTTTAAGGGATACTTCTTACGTTGTCGACCTATGTAGCATACCTTGTGTTCTTAAGAGCATCTGCTTGCCCTCGCATGCAGGTTGCGGCAATACGCTTTTTCTCGTTCGTAACCTTGTTTCTTTTGCTAAACATTTCACTTGAATCACTGTAACGATAGGAAAATATTGTTTCTTTGATTACTTTCGAAAATTTCAATGTTTCCGGCACTGCCTATGTTATGGGACACACTAAACACGCCAGAAACTTACCTTGTCTGATATAGCTTTATATTTTCAATTATTTTGTTGCTTTCATACGAAAACAAATATAATTATCCTAGAATTTAATACTTTTGACATGTTTACTTATCGACCGTCATAGCAACGGACATTGTCAAAACTCATTTATAGCTAAGGTTGTAATCATTTTACGTCTAAATTGTATACTGGTATCCTGTAAATTTTGAAATTGTAAATTTAGAACTATGGATTCTCGAACAATGGCAAGAAATAGTATAAAAGCCGAACATTGCCTAGGACAATTGAGTTTCTCGCCGACTTTTCATCAGTCAAGTCGTAATTGGTCAGTGCAGGGCCAAGCCAGGCCCTGCACTTCAAGAAGACCTCGTGCTCACGTACTTACTTCGACGTAAACCCTCTTTCTCCTACTAAAAGGCAACGTGACATCTTTCTCGACACGCCGAGCCATTTCTTCCCGAGCCACCGTGCTCGAGTCTCCGTACCTACTTACTCGAGTCTCCGTACCTACTTACTCGAGTCTCCGTACCTACTTACTCGAGTCTCCGTACCTACTTACTCGAGTCTCCGTACCTACTTACTCGAGTCTCCGTACCTACTTACTCGAGTCTCCGTACCTACTTACTCGAGTCTCCGTGCCTACTTACTCGAGCCGTCATACCGACGTATCAACTTACTCAAGCCGACGCGCCAATTTACTGAAGCCGACGCGCCAACTTACTCAAGCCGACGCGCCAACCTACTCGAGTCGCCGTACCAATCTGCTCGAGGCGCCGAGTCTTCTGTCTCGAGGCTCCAAATTTTTGAGCTACCGTCTTAAGACCTTTTAATCTTCCATAGTTATTTTTTTTGTATATATCTAAAATCTGTGAGTGCCTTCATAACAATAAATGTCCAAATAAAAGCTTACCCCGACCTTAAGCATTTTCTTTTACCTTTCCTTTTTTACTTTCAACTTAATCTTTTTAAAGTCTGCTTACCTCGCCTTTCAATTCACTTGGAAGGCGACGTAACGTGACACCTATTTATTTTCTTCACTATAAAGAATAAACGTCGATAATATATTAATTAAACTCAAACAAATATTTTTTGATTTGACTAGTAGATATGTACGCGTCTGCGTGACGTCACCGAGGGGTCCGGTTTAAGATGACCCGCGCCCGCGCCGCACTTCAGTAATAAACGAGCTCTCGCCGTAAACAGCTTCGCCGTTTCATTGCGTCCACATACCCATCAGTAATCGACCATCATAAAAGCAGGAAAGATTACCTTTAATTTGCCTACGAATGTTGTATCTTTTATTTTGAATGATATTAATGTTTAAGTCAATGATTCCTTGTGTGGTTAAGTATTTGGTTTTATTGTTTACTTGTATTTCTTAACAATATTTTATTTATGTGGTGTTGTGTCCCTGGTGGTGAGTAAGGTCGCCAGAGATTCCGAGGATACGCTGTGTTGAGGGACTGGAGAGTGAGGGACTTTTTTACTGAAATACGCACGCAAACATCGGAAACGACATTCAGGTGTTAGCTAAGAAACTTTCTACTGGAAAATCCTTTGTATTCTATAGTAATAAATAAATAAATATTGGGGGACAATCTTACACAAATCGACCTAGTCCCAAACTAAGCAAAGCTTGTATTACGGGTACTAGACGACGATACACATACTTATATAGATAAATACATACTTAAATACATAGAAAACATCCAAGACCCAAGAACAAATTGAAGTGAAACGCAAGATGCTTGGTCAAACACTGATTTATTCGAAGCTACCCTCTTATGTAAATATGATAAGATTAACAAACAACTACCTACATAATTATACATAGTGAATCTACAACATCTTTCTCCTCATAGAAATGAGTTTCGATAAATGTTAAAAGTTTTACATTACTACATACACATGCATACCTAAGTCCTAGATGTACATGTACCGACATAAGTGGCTTCCTGTAGTAATAATTACCACCATCTTCCCTTATCCTATAATTACATTGTATGTTTTTTTTTTTTTAATAAAACTTGAAACAGCAAAATTATATACTGTAGTTGTTATTATTAAGAACTAGGCCTATAAATAGAATTATTGTAAATATATTTTTAACAATGCAATTGCGTTTGGTATGAGTAGGTACAAATGTAACCAACGGAAGCTGCTTCAAATGTACGATTATGATCCTAATGGCCACGCAGTGAATAAAAAAATAGATAAATAAAAAGCAACGGCTATTCTTATTAGCCAAACTAAAGTACCCGTTATAATGTCATGAGGACGTATATGACGTGCACATAGTTACATAATAGTATTCTACGTCTTCAAAATTAAAGTTTACAACATTAAGTCATTGCATTGCTACATATGTTTCGTACCAGCTGTTTACTTGTAAACACTGATGAACGATTTTACTTGTGGAATAGATACATCATGTGTACTACATTCATATGCAGTGAATAATAGTGTTTCAATACAAACACTTATTGCTTATTGTTATTGCACTAAACCTGCTAATACATAGGTTTTTTTTTTTCTAATCTTTTTGAGTGTACTTAAGTCTAGGGAGTAGGATTCACAATGGTTTGCATATTGTAAAGTATGTAGGACAATTTATTTTAATCAAATTCAGGTATTTCCACCTGCATTTTCTTAGCCATACTCCTAGTTGTAGGGCCAGTAGCCATCTCAGTATGCTTAGAACTCGTTAGATCTGTCGGGATACTTACCGCAGGGGTCAGTACCACCATCGGGAGCGGCGGTGGAGCGGGTACCACGCTAGCTAGCGGTTCATGCGTGCTACTGCTCGCGCTTGTGCTAGGCTGTGGCACGTCACCGCCAGCAACGCCTTGCGCGTTGCCGGTGGGAGTGCGAGGGCTCTGCCGTCGAATGAGATGGCGGCGGTTTCGCCTATATTCACGTCCAAGACTGTCTCTTAAAATATATAATCTGGGCTCGGGTGCTTTACTTACCACCTTCATGAATTCACGCTTTAGACCGTCAGCAACAACTACGACCTCTTCTTTTTGTAGTGGTGGGAGATCGCGAGCTGTTTGATCGTACCTACGTTTTTGTCGCATTTGTTTATTTAAAATGGAATGATGATTTTTAGGAAAATTTGTTTTCGTTTCCCCTTTAAAGTACATTGGTAAACGTGTGCGGATTTTTCTTCCCATTAATATTTTAGCAGGAGAATCTATTCCATCTCTAGGCGTGCTCCTGAAATTTAATAACCCTAAATGGTAATCTTGGCCCGACAGGACACATTTCTGTATCATCTTTTTAACTGTACGTACTGCCCGTTCACTTTTTCCATTTGACTGTGCGTACATTGGTGATGAGGTGATGTGAGTTACATCCCACATTTCCACAAACTTTTTAAACTCTCTCGACGCGTACGCCGGCCCATTGTCTGTTATCAATTCTATCGGACTTCCATGTCTCGCGAATTGCTCCGTCATAGCTGCGATTACACAATTACTGTTAATCGCTTTTAACTGGTTTACCTCAACATAGTTTGAGAAATAATCCACTAGTATTAAATAATACTTTTTATTGAGCTCAAAAATATCGGAGCCTAATTTATACCATGGCTCGTCCGGCACGTGATGCGGCACGAGCGGCTCCGGCGGCGGCCGCGGGGCCAGTAGCGCGCACGCCGCGCACGCGCGCACCGCGTCCTCCACGTCGCGCGACATGCCCGGCCAGAACATGACGTCACGCGCGCGTCGTTTGCACCGGTCGAGACCCAAATGTCCCTCGTGAATTCGATTTAACATTTCTGCCCTTAAAGACTCCGGAATATAAACCTTGTCACTTTTTAAAACTATCCCTTACTACATTGCTCGATATACCACAGACCACTCGATCACGTATAAGCCCGAACTCCAAATGTTCAAACTCACATCCTTGACTGAGCAGTTTTAATGCTGTCACATATTGATTAATAGTTTCACCGGGGTTCTGGGTGCGCGTAAAGAACTTAAAACGTAACATGGTTACGTTCACTTTCGTACCGAAGTGATCATCGAACTTCCGCTTAACACAATCGATATCATCAGCACTTTCGTCCTTAGCATACGTGAACGTGGAAAATATCTCATATCCTTCGGCGCCAATGAGGTTGACCAGCAGGCTCGCTTGCACGTCCTTCGCCTCTTTGTTCACCCCCGATGCTTTTAAAAACACCGCAAATTGCTTCCACCATTTTTTCCATGCGTCGGCGCGCGCCGCCGCGCTGCCTTCGACATTTAATTCCGGCGGAGGACGAGCGTGCTCCATATATTACACGTTACACACTAATACACGGTGATTTAGAAATTACGATAAACACTTGTCGGAACCTTATGGCGTTTTAACTAAATTATTATATTTTTACCGCTGCCACCATGAAGTGAAACGCAAGATGCTTGGTCAAACACTGATTTATTCGAAGCTACCCTCTTATGTAAATATGATAAGATTAACAAACAACTACCTACATAATTATACATAGTGAATCTACAACACAAATATCCGTGAAAAATGCACAAATAAATGCCCTGGCCGGGATTCGAACCCGGGACCTCTAGCTTCGGAGGCAGAGTCACTACCAACTAGGCTACACAGGTCGTCTATAAGTGATGTTTGTGACATAAATGGATAATATTCGATTACATTATAAATTACACATGTCATTTATCTCTATTGTGATCGCCAATAACATTTAATGAAAGCAAAGTCAATTAAATACAATTTAAAAATAAATAATTAATAATATTAAAAATTAGCATGACCGCTTCATTTACGAACAGGTAGGTATTAAATAATGGACAAATAATTTAATTAATTATTTATTTTATCAATTGTATTTAATTGACTTTGCTTTCATTAAATGTTATTGGCGATCACAATAGAGATAAATGACATGTGTAATTTATAATGTAATCGAATATTGTGAATAAATGAATCTAAATCTGTCTGACCTGCATATGTAGTTGTAAACACAGCGAATTTTTCATAATTTATCTATACATATATTAAAGCTGAAGAGGATCGAAAGTCTGTACATGGAAGATATTCGAAAAAAAGTTGGCTGGGGATACTTAGAATCGATAACAGAACACGTTCCAACAGTTTTTAGAATTTTTGTCTGTTTGTCTGTTTATCCGTTTGTCTGTTTATATGAACGGATTTTAATGAAAACTTTACTAATCTGTCGAGTAAAGTTAAACCAAGGTCGCTTTTTGGCTCCTGCAGCGACCAGCGAGTTGGGAATAAAACATTCCATACCCGCCAGGATCGTCTCAGCGACAGCGTCTGCACAGGGGTCTGGATCTTCTGATGTGAAGCGACAGCGTCTGCATAGGGGTCTGGATCTTCCGATGTAAAGAATTGCAGCAGAATTGGGGCATAGCAGAATTGTAAACAAGTTGACGATTCATTATGTCAAAACCGAAGTATCATAATTCCTTCTGATTGTTGACGCTATTTTTGAGCACAGCCTTTTCGCAATAAGTTCTACTTTGCGTGTACATCAAAATGAATTCGCGATACTTTGGCATTGTTTTTATTCATATGCTTAAATACAAAAACAGCTGTTTCAATGCACACTTTGTATCGTCGGTCGGTGTACCATTTAATTTTGTCGTGCGTTATTTTTTACGTAATTGTTGAACCTGCACACCATAAAAACTGTTTGATATAAGAGATCACTTGAGCTGGGCAGCCCAATCGTCAGCATAGACAGTTGGAGCATCTTAGATGTACACTTAGAAGAAGGTCGAAAGTGTGTACATGGAAAATATTCAAAAAAAAGTTGGCTGGGGATACTTAGAATCGATAACAGAAATCGTTACAACAGTTTTAAGAATTTGTGTCTGTTTGTTTGTCTGTTTATATGTCTAGGCATCACGTGAAAACGAACGAATGGAGTATAATTTACCCTCATTAATATGGCAACTGGATCTTCGGCGACGACATAGCTCGGCCTTAGGCCTCGCATGCCTTGCCACTCTCCTTCGGCTTTTCAGTCATCAACCTTACATGAAGAATCTACTCTGTGGGAGGCTCGGCCTTCAGACTCGCGTGTCTCGCCTCTCTGCTTAAGGCCTTCGGCCCTCAGCCTTACATAAGAAGGCCGCTCTGTGTGATTATTCTCGCATACCTTGCCGCTCTGCTTCCGGCCTTCGGTCATCATACTTACATGAAGAACTCGCTCTGTTGGGATAACGTTTTACGGCAGAACTGCGTAGCGGGACTTTTACCACTGTACAATATACATGTAATGTTTTTGACGAGATTCATTCGTCTAGAATCGGTACATTTGATATTCCCAAATTAGCACTTAATCATTCGTTTTGACATAGGATTTCTAGGGGATGTCATATTGACTGTAATCATTTCTTAAGAGTGTGTAAAGAAGGGTGAAAGATTGTATCATCATAATCATCTGAGGCGTTATAGCCGCGGGTGCGGGTCAAGCAAATATCTCCAGTCCGATCTATTCGTGGCTTTCCTTCTCCAACATGTCACCCCTAAGTTCCTGGTGTCCACCTGAGCTTGAGAAAGATTGTATGGGAAAACAAATCATTCTAAGGCGAGAACGAATTACACGCGGACGAAGTCGCGGGCAAAAGTTTGTCAGACATAATGGTAATATTATTATTAGTTCGTGCTATAGGGTAAAATATGTACGTAGGTGGAAATCGAGGTCTATCCGCCTCCTCACTGATTTGAATACTCAGAAATTCAATCACCATGCTTCGCTTTGCCCAGTCGGATAATAATCCGGCATCTTAAGCAAATCCTCTGAAGCAGTAATTATGGTTAAACCGTTAAACGGATACAGACCTTCTTGATTGACGTTAAGAGCTAGTTTGCTCGATCATTAGGATTCTTAATGCCGTACCTTGAAGGATTTTGGCCAATTTACTGGCGCGTTTGCGTGTAATTGGCTGGTTCAATAACAATTGCTTTACCAACGGTTTGTTATGCTCTTAGTGCTATCTTGAACCCGAATCACCTTGTTGTGAGAAATTATCGTATTTAATTGTTTCAATCTATATCTACAGCTTTACAAATGGGCACCGTTTATTTATTTGGATTTAATTGCATACTAAAATTTAAAGAAACGTGTCTGTTAATTTTTTAAGGTCGACTCTAGTTGTGTAAGTTTGTCTATCTATTTTTTTTAATCTCCGCTCAATCCCTCAAAGGTAAGCTGGAAGAGATCCCGCATAGGAATAAGTTTGCTTTGTACTCTGATCTTGTGTGACATGTATATGTTTTAACCTGTTATTGTGTACAATAAAGTGCTTACATACATACATAGTTCGACATGTTTCGAAACGATTTGCAGTTATTAATCATGAGAGCTCGCGATGCTGCAAACCGTTTTTGTATAGAAACTGTCAAATGGCATTTGGAAAATTTTGATAGTTTCCATATAAAAATGGGTGAGGTGTGAAGTGAAAATAAAACAAAAAATAACAAAACTATGGTATTAGTTATTGTCACGATCGCGTGTGTTGCCCGAGACAACACATGACAAAGTTTTCAGCAACTGTCGTGAAGCAAATACCGATACAATACGATTACGAATTTAGATAAGGATACCTACGTAGAGGGCCATACAAAGATTTAGGTTCACCTTTTTCCTATACACAAAACTGAGAATGGAACTCTGAGATGTGATCTTATTTGCGGAGACCAAATATGTATCTGATACACACAATTTTGCAAGCGTTCCAGCTTATGATATAGCTCCTCCTTGAGGACCAGAAACACGATGTCCCCATAGTCCAAAAGAGGGAGCAAAAGAGATGGAGCGAGAGTCAGCTTGGCGCGAAGAGGGAGAAAATCCTAGAGACGTCTTAGAGACAAGTTTTACCCGTATTATAATAGAATGAATCTCCGAGTTAGACATGACATAACCACACACTAAGGTAAACGTCCCAGTTTTAGACACTGACCTAATAATTATTGACACAGTGGTTATTAAGATTAAGAATTCACCATTAGGACATTTTTAATCTTATATTTCATTCCGCTGTTCCAACTGCGTACTTTGCAATAAGCAACTGTCCTCCTCCTAAAAAGCAAAAACTGCATCAAACTACAGCTGCTAATGGCTGAGAAACTTTAAACGATAGTCAACTTGAAAAACTTAAAATCAAACTGTCTTTAACAATCTGGTTTTCTGCAGTCGTTTAATATTTATACTGTTGCAGTACGCTGAGCGGAGCGTTCGTGGCCTAGCGGCCCGGCGCCGGCATACCGCGTGCGGTATGCGAGACTAAGCAAAGTCAGCCGTGGTCAACTCTTGGATGGGTTTAAGTGAGTGCCGTGCTTTGGAAGGCACGTGGTGATTCCAGTTGCTGTCTAAGACAGCATTCGTTAAGCCAAGTTGGCCACTCACTTGACAAGCTTAATCTCAATAAGGCGCAGGTCTCCTTGGGTTGGATGATCAGATGGCAGATGCTTCCGTAAAAACTAGTGCCTACACCAAATACGTAGGGTTAGGTAGTGGACCCCGGGCATTCTTCAGGCAACTGTATTGGGATGATGAGAGATGATGATGGTTGTCGATACTAATACTTTAGATACTATTGAATTAAAGAAAATATCTTAAGTTACGTTCACTATTCTTTAAAACAAATAAAAGCAATTTGAATGATAGGAATGGATAGTTTCTTAGTATGATGGCGTTACAGCATGGACGCCAATGACCTTTTTATCTTGCAAAAGAAATGCCTCCGAATTATCCAAAACGTACGACAAACGGAAAGTTGTTGTCCACATTTCACGCAATAAAAACTACTTACCCTCCCATCAATGTATATTTTGGAGGCAGCGTTATTTGTAAAAAAAAACATGGCACTATTCGATTTTCTTAAAAGCTCAAGGCGTAAAAACCAACTGACCCTCCCGGCACCTAAAATGGATATATACAAGAGAAGCCCATATTATAGATGTATCGAAATCTATAACAAAATACCAGAGGCAATCAAAAGCGAGGATAGAATCAATGTTTTCTACAATAACTTAAAAAGAATACTTATTAATAAGTGCTATTACCATTGGAATGAGTTTATGATAGATAGGAACCTTAGATTAGCTTGCTGACATTCAAATGTAAAATTGAGTAAAACTAATAATAATTGTGATGAAACAATATTAGCTATGGACACCCTTGTGTAAAATTATAACGATGATTTATGAATGTTTGTTGTAAATGTATTATAATTTCAATTTAGTTTGAATTTCTATATACATATGTTAGCGTGTTGCATGCATTAATTTAGAATAAGTATTTTTTTAATTTAGGAGTAATGTTGCTGTGCCCTAACAGGGTTATGCTGGAACTGTATTTATAGCTATGTAACATCTTGTAAGACCCATACTGCAATAAATAAATATTACTAAGAACAAGTACAGGACACGTCACCAAAATTATAGTTTTGCGAAGATTTTCGAAGTCAATAGGTTGTAAGTAATTTGAATTATAGCTTAAAGTGAAAAAATGGAATAAATACAATTCAAATATAAAATAGAACAATCAAATATAAGAACTCCTCAGTGTAATTATCACCTCCGTGATGTAAAAAATGCTATCGTTCTATACAAAATGGAATCTCAGATACCACAAATCGGCATGTCCATCAATATCTTGCCAACTCGGTGCTTAATCGGTATTGCCTACGCCTCAACAGTATCTACATATCGAAAATTAAAGAAAAATAGAAATAAAACCTATTGGCATGTGCACGTTTTTCAAATCATTCCAAGAAAATCTAGTGGTTACACATGCCCTTTTTTGGAGTACCCAGTACAGTACTAGTCATCGGTTTACAGGGTTATGTGGTATTTATATTCACTGCTAACTCCACTGCGGCCCTGTGGCCACGTAGTGGTGTTAACGGAGTTGGTATGGATAAATACAATTTAAACGGTTAATTAAGGTTATAATATTAATTATTAACGTTGTTAACGCTAATGAATCATAAGAATTTAAATCATTTATCCCAATTTCGTTAACACCACTACGCTGCAACGAAAATACTACAAAAGTTATGATAACTGGACTGATGACAATTGTCAAAAGAACAATGATAGCTAAACCTCGTTAACTATATGAATTTTACATACTGCATATAAACTTAATTATGATGCATATCACAATTCGCGTCTTCCAGTCTCGCAAATTTGTCTCTTGTTTCATACATGGCGTTAATTAATAGAGTGTCTTCATTCCTAATTAGTTAAACTTGGAGATGAGTAAGTTCTAAGCTTCATACGTCATTCGACGACATCTTAAGAAGCTAAATAAAATTACGAGCGCGTTTGCAAGAAAATTATCTAGTGTACTGTTTATTTTATTTATTACATTAGAATTATGACGCTGAATATTGATTGCATCTCCTTCTTTATCTAGGATATCTTAGAAAACGATAGAAGTTCACACACATACTCGTATTATGGTTCTTGATTTTTTGATAGAGAAAAATGAGAAATATTTTATACTTAAAATTATTTTTCTAATTAAAGGGAAAAATTGAAAAATTTAATGTTCCGAGCAGGACTCGAACCTGCGACATCTGGCATACGCGGCCAATCGCTCTAGCCACTGATCAGAACAACCAAGCTCGTCCACGAAATCCTTCACTAATTCCCTCTTACAACGCCTTAGGGAGGCGTACAGCAACATCTACCGTAGAAGACTTAGGCTTCTATTAACGGCACCAACAGGTTCGAATCCTGCTCGGAGCGTTACATTTTTCAATTTTTCCCTTTAATTTGAAATTTTCGTTAGCGGCGTTACTGCTTAAGTACGAAATTAATTATATTTCTAGATAACGCATGACAAATATAGTACCTAGTTCTCTCAGTGAAGACCCTTAATAATTGCTGGCCCGATAAATAGTCGTCTGTTTAATTTTTTGCTCCTGTTACAGGGCCCACCCTGTATTATGTCCCGTTCTTTTTTATTATTGTCTTATTTTATTCTTGTTGACCAAAATCCTTCATAAGCTCCTATAACCCGCCTTATACAGGGTGGAATAAAATGAGGGAATTTACTGAGAGTATACAAGTAGTGTTATATTAAGTGATCTACTAGAGCGCTCGTGGCCCAGCGGCGCCCGTGTAGCGCGTGCGGTATGCGAGGTTAAGCAATGTCGGGCGGGGTTAAACCTTGGATGGGTGGCCGCTTTGAGTACTAACTGAGCGCTCCCATGCTTTGGAAGGCACGTTAAGTCGTTGATCTCGGCTGTTGTCTATGACAGCAGTCGTTAAGTCAAGTTAGAGGTCTTCGGGCGGCTTGAGAACTTCAAACAGTCACGTTGCCTACTCACTTGACAAGGGGGGTCGAAGTTGCACCACGTCCGTAGGGAGTACCCACCGTTACCCTACACATGACCCCTGGGTGCTAAAAGTGCAAAAAAACTGGCAACCGTACTTGTCGTCCCGAAGATATCACGGTTCGAAAATAAATGCCATACGATTATTATTATTAGTGATCTGTAATCGACTTATTATCATTGTACCTAAAGCTGGATTTTAAAGGAAAAAAATATTAATATAAGATCTTTTGATATCAGTGAGTTTACTGCTGTAAAGTAGTTCAAATGGACATGTCTTTAACTACACTTATGACAGTTATCGAACTTACTTACTAGGTTAAATTAAAACATGCATAATTTAACACTAAATTATAGCAAGCTGAAATTCGAAGATTAACATGTTTAATTGGGAAAAAATAAAGTACTAAGGCTGAACATTTTCCCGTTTGCGTAAAAGTCCGTCATTCTGTTTACTTTTCCACCCTGTATATGCCCTCGTGCTGCCCTCTTATTCACAAACCGACACGTCCTCACCCGTCACCTCATACCTCACCCGTGTGGAAACTGTCAAATGTAATTTGTCAAATTTTGACAGATTCCATATAAAAACGCCGGGAGTTGGTTTGTGAATAACACCCCAGATGTGCAAGGGTGCATTGATTTGGGTGCTCCATCTAGCCGTTGTTAATATGCCCTGATTGGACATAATTAAAAACACGGATAAATAATCCTTGAACTAAGTAGTATAATTTTTTTTACATGCACACGTCCATATGTTCGTAAATATGTAACTCAAGATGTACCTAGCAGACGTGTAATAATTTATTGAAAACAATACCTAACTTAAATTATTAAAAGTAAAAAGAAAAGTAAAAATTAGAAAAGTTGAAAAACCCCCAACATTTTCATTTCAAAGCTCAATATCTCAAAAACGGCTGAACAGATTTTCATGAAACATTGCTAAGAACACTCGGAATAAAATTATCTACGACACAAAAAAAAAACGAAAGTCAGTTCATCCGTTTGGGAGCTACGTTACCACAGACAGATACACAAATACACAGACAGACACGTTAAACTTATAAACATCCCTCTCTTTTTGCGTCGGGGGTTAAAAAGGTCACTACGGGATGGTGCCAAGAATGCTGGCAGCATTTCCACGCTGTATGGCGATGCCAAGACGTTGTGCGAGGAAGCTGCCAGCACTCTTGTCCCCGGTGACGTCGACCAGTCTCTTGGCCAGTTGATAGAAAAGCTCTGTTGCCTCAGGGCCCCACGGACCGAGGGTCTCGACGCTAAGGCAACGAATTTGTAGCCGGGGCGTCCAGACCCCTGTATTTGCGTATTTTTAAGGCCGCCGCCATTTATTGAATATATTATTTAATAAAAACATTTTATACAGCTTAATTGCCGCTTATCTACAAGAGAATTCCGTGAGAGTTAAAATTGACTAATAAACCATTATTTTTCATTTCTACAAAAGGAGCAAACTCACTTAATAAAGACTATCTAATCTCTTTCTCGATAACCATTTGCATCTGTGCTATTCAAAATCTAGTTCAACTCGCCTCACCAGCCCCCACTACATAGTATGTTTTGATCTCGCAACTTTGCGTAATCGTAGGTCAGGCTTACATTAGATTCCCTCAGGCGATATGTGTAAGCATTGTGAATATGTCCAGCACAGCGGCTATCAATATCCTTCAGATTCGGGGAAATAGAATCAAGATGGCATTGACTCCTTTTAGAATATTAAACTGGGATTCTGTGCGATACGAGTTAGGGTCTCTATTCCAATCCGTAGTAAAACAAACAAATATTTCAAAAGCATATTAATATGGTCAAAGATTACTTTATGGATAGGGATGTTTGGCAGTTATAGATAGCATCCTCCACGGGTAATCTATCAAGAAATAGGTCTAATACTGGATGGTTGATGCGTGGTTTTTTTTTTGTGTGTGTATGGGTCGGGAACGCGCAGCATGTAATGTAACACCCCTGGAGTTGCCGGCGTCCGTTTCAGCTTCAACAAAAATCATTACATACGACTGTCCGGTTGTCCAGATGTCCAGATGTCCGGATTTCCGGTTGTTCTCCTCTACAGGTCACATTTCTCAACCGATTCTTGGAATGTCTATGAAATTAATGACAGTTTCATACATTTTCCGCGCCAGTTCTTGTGAATCGACCTACCTATACTTACAACAAACATTTATTTCGGAAAACTGTACCTAATGCAGTTGGTTATTTAAATACGTATTAAGCGATATCTGATCTTCTAGCTGGCCTCACTA
The DNA here is from genome assembly GCA_905163555.1 of Notocelia uddmanniana. NCBI lineage: Eukaryota > Metazoa > Arthropoda > Insecta > Lepidoptera > Tortricidae > Notocelia > Notocelia uddmanniana. The sequence goes on from LR991057.1 coordinate 7,797,950, forward strand.
AACCTACCAGCAAAAATAATCTAGCTCTCATCTTCTGGAAAACTCGTAATTCTCAATTCATTATTCTTTATTGTACATAAATATCTTTTACAACAGGATTTGGGTATTTTCCAGAACAACAAGAAAGATGTTGACCAGAACTGTCGCCCAGGTACTAACAGAGAGCCTACGACACTAAATCTAGTTCGATAAGTTTCGAGAAACGAACGAAATTTGGGAGTCTTATCATACTAGAAATCGGATTTAATTTTTAGGGTTCCGTAGCCAAAATGGTGAAAACGGAACCCTTATAGATTCGTCGTGTCTGTCCGTCCGTCCGTCCGTTCGTCCGTCTGTCCGTATGTCACAGCCGATTTATTCGGAGACTATTAGCACTACAATTATGAAATTTGGTATGAAGGTGTATTCCATGAACCGCTATAGATATATGATGCGAAATTACGAAAGAAAACTTAAATTGGGGGGGCACCCCATACATGTAATAGGGGATCAAACATTTTTTTTCAATGCACATAGGCGTGTGGGGTATTTATGGGTAGGCCTTCAAAAATGAAACAGGTTTCTAAAAAACTTTTCCATTTAAGTCATCCTGGTGAGATATTAGCTGTCAAAGTGGTAAAAAGTGACCCCCCTCACCTCTAAGTTCCCAACTATAAATTTTAAAATTCTGAAAAAAATACGATGATGTAAGTTACTAAAAACTTTCAGCGATTTTTGGTTTGAACAAGATAGGTCTAACGCTTTTTGAGTTACTGTTACTGCTGAAAAACGGTCTTGCCCAAAGAAAAGGGTGTAAGTGCCGTGAGTTCCGTATAAAGATCCTTTTTTGGTTTAATGTATTGTATAGTGGTTTTAAATGTAGATTAGGTATCGGTACGGAACCCTTCTTTGTGCGTGATCCGACACACACTTGGCTGGTTTTTAAATTATTTCTAATAGCGTTGCCAGGTTGTTTACTTTGCAGCTGTTGCTAGAAATAAGGATAGAAAAAAATACAGCGAGTTTTTTAGGTTTTGTATGAAAACTTTAATATCTGTATTTTTTCTCTGTTATAATTTGAAGCAACCGAAACTGATTTGCGGCCTAGATATGCCGGATACCATTGTGTATACAAAGTTTCATGTTATTTCAGCATGCCGCTTTAATCTGAGAGTGAAACCACGTTTGTATTGTAAACCGAGCTTCCTGCGGACTCTTAACATTTTAAACATACATACAATAACCAACCCGTGTCGTTATAAGAACGTGGAGTGTCATGTTATCTGCAGTGTAATTAGTAATCACGTAAAGTTAGATTTATTTAATTGTTCTCTGAATGAATTCACAAAATTCACACAACGTACGAGTAATGTTGCTTATTATCAGTCATCGTACATTTTGTAGCATTTTCGGTGTAGCGTAGTGGTGTTAACGGAGTTGGTATAAACATATGGACAAATACAATTTAACCGGTTAATGAAGGTTAATATTAACGTTATTAACGCTCATGAATAATAAGAATTTAAAGTATTTATCCTAATTCCGTCAACACCACTACGCTGCACGGTAAATGCTACAAAAGTTACGATCACTGCTTATTATCCTTGTGTTATATTCAGTGAACGGTAATATTGTTTTTTAAATTAGTACATAAATAGGATCTCCAACACTGTCGTATTGGGGTGACCTGTAAAGATAGTTGTATAAAAATAAAAAAGAAAAAAAAGAACGTACGATCTCGAAATGGAAATCTGATATTTTTACTATGGAAAATGTAGATCTACGAGTAATCCTAAGCACGCTCGAAAACTTTGTGTAATAATCCCACTGGTACGAAATAAATAAATAAAATAAATAAATATTGGGGGACAATCTTAAACAAATCGACCTAGTCCCAAACTAAGCAAAGCTTGTTCTATGGGTACTAGACAACGATATATATACATATATAGATATAAATACATAGGAACAAATATTCGTGCTAATGAAAAGAAATTCGGCTTTAGTCCCCTGGATGAAATAAGTATATGTATGATAAAAAAAACCAAAAGAAAATAAATATTTTTTAGACAATCTTGCGCTAAAGTAAATAAAATAGTTCCTACGCCTATTTCTTGGGATTAGGTAGCGGACGCGGGAATTCTTCAGGATGCAACAGAATTAGGATAGGTAGTGCTAGGATAAAAACGATGATCTTACAATAATTTAATTTCTTAAAAACATTGAAAAAATCGTATTATGAAACTGTTAGCTTTTGAAGAATCTGGCATTGTATATAGCTTGGTATAAAATCACACCGTAACAACGGTTACATTATGAAACTACCATTAGTGTAAAATGCCTCTTTTCCCTGGATATTACGTCGCAGCAGCAGGTGTATTTTTCATAAGTAGTTACGCAACGAAAGTTTCTCGCTCCCTCGTAAAGCATTATCAGCGCTCCCGGCGGAAGGATGCGTCATGCTAATTGATCCCTGCGCGCCGCCATATTTCTTCGTTTGCGATCTGATACCGAAAGTACCGCTGTATATTTATATGTTTATTAGCGCTATAGAAACTTCACTACACTTTGGTGTTTCATTCCGCGTAATTCTGTCATTTATTTGTATTGCCAGGCAAAAAATACTCTTTTATACAACTGTTACATAATGAGAGGCATTAATACACTAGTGAAGATTTATAAACGAGCCGCAGGCGAGTTTCAAAGTAAGATCACACAAGTATTTTAGTACATGATTATGTACATACACTAGTTTATCAATAGGTACATCCATATATTGAACCCTCTTTCATGTGTTTCATATGCAACCACTGAGTTGGCGGAAGCAAGCTGCATCGAGACAACTCGGTACGCGGCGCCCCGGCCCCGGCTCCCCCCGCGTGCAGCCCGGACCTGTACTGTAATATGTAATAATACATAGATAATACACTTTTATGGCACACCTGACCAAAAAGTGGCTTTTACCGCACGCTTCGCGTACGGAAAAAGCCGCTTTCTAGGCAAGTGTAGTAATAAAATGATGTACACAACATGGGAGGTACCCAATAAATAAAGCCCTCGATCGCATATATATACGTCCCTCGCCTACAGCTCGGGCCGCAAAATCTGCGATCTTAGCCTTTCTTTGTTTTACCACCCTAGTTGTGTAATGTACCTACTATTCTCAAACATGCAATGAAATTTCGTCATTACGTGCGTTACAACAGGCTTCAAAGTATGACGTTGCAGGCGGAACAACTCGGGAGAACGGGAAGTTACATATTTGTTTTTTAATTTTAATGTAAAACAAGGCGTCTGTTAAATTTGTTTTTTGGGTGGTGTATATTTTTATTTCATTGCATATGTTAGAGAAAAGCACTATACAAATGTCGACGAGAAACATTGGGCTGCAGGCCGCGTATCCCTATCCGGCCTCGCTACGCTCGGCTCTATATCTACTGGGCCAGCAACCCTTCGTTTCCCGGCCTCTATAGTAATGTATTATTACTCTATTCATTATTCCCTTTCAACGCGCGTGGCCCAGAGGTGCCCGCGTACCGCGTGCGGCAACGTCGTCCAAGGTCAACTCTTGGATGAGTGACTTCTGTAAGCGGTCGAAAATGTACTGTGAGAATTAATTTAACTTTAAAATTTACTAATATGAATATATTTTTCTATTTAACTGAATATAACTAAATCTACAGAATATTTTAGTTTTATATTTTTATAAAATAATATTTAATTAATCTAAAAATATTAGCAATCTTTTTGACATTTGTCAGAAATTAGTCCCCGTCATTTATGTTTTTATTGAAAGAAAATGTTCGAAGGTTAAAAAGACTGCTCCACTTATTCCCTAAAAGGCTATCAATGTGGTTTGAGGTTAATGTAATGTTTTAAGATGCCCCTTTTAAACCTCTTTCAGTACAACTTAGCAAATCGTTGCATTGAGGCAGATAATTCAACACCGAATTAAAATTATCCAAAAAGTGGCACACTTATTCCGTCGAACTTAAAAACATTCCATCATTATAATGCATTAAAAAAAATGTAGTTGCTCTGTGAGAAACTACGTTACTATAGTGGTCAGCGGTTACGAAGTCAATCCTGACACCTGTTATTTCCATAGAGTTTATAACCTACAAGTCACTTTGAGGTTATAAACTGTATGGAAATGACAGGTGTCAGGATTTAATAAGTTCAACATAATAGCGAAAAAGGGTTATAAAACTCTTAAATAGCTCTACAATGAAAGCACCCGACTGTCTTGAGCTCTGTTTATTTAGTTTCAATGTAATTACTAATTAGCTACAACAACAGTCGTTGCTAACTATCCACAATTAAGTGACCGTTTCTTGCAGCCGCGCGGGATTTTATTTAAAAACCGGTCAAGTGCGTGTCGGACCATGCGCTATGTAGGGTTCCTTAATTGCCCACCCGAGCCTGTAACATAACGAGGACTTTTAAGTGTTGTGTGTGTGGGTTAGTGTAGGATTTTAAATCCTACAAACTAATAAGTACTATATATATAAGAGAGAGTACTATATACTATAAGGGTTCATTGTTTACAACGGAACCTTAAAAATGTACCGCTATTTACATTTACTGACGGTTTTACTTATCTACACCCCTTTTAGAATTCTGTATCAACAGTAGAACTGGAATCTATGACGTCCATCTATCTAACTTACTGCTTATCCCCGGGATTTATTTTGGGAATCGGGCAAGGAAAAAGGTAGGGAAAATAATAAGTGGCGACTGTGAGTCAGGTTTTTTTATTCCAGCCGTCATTATGCCGACCTAGGCCACTTCTGGACGAGTCGGTGCGGTGTCTAGAGGCCGTACCGAACCAGTACAGATTATTTACTGCTACCTGATTTTCACTGGCGGTCTGTCAAAAAAAAATCAATTTAATAAGTGCTACGAGCACAGAATAAGGAATAGTACAAGTACAGAAATTTCACTTCCTAACAAAAACGGCGTTTAGGCATAAGAAACGTGCCTACTCTCTGCATCTCTGTCTATCCCATAACTTGTATTCATTCACGCGCGGCACGTGTAGCCCTAGGGTTGTCACGCCAAAAATACTTCAATGAGGCAAAACATGTTCTACCTCACCAGATGTCGCTTAAGTACAGTGAACCGAAATTAATGAAGTACATGTTACTTCACATGAATAGAGCGTTCATGGCCCAGTGATAGTTTTCAGTTTTCATTGTATACCTATACTACTACCATGTTTTTTTCCACATATTCTCTTGCTTGTGGAGAAGATACGGAGGGTTGGGTGGGGGGGGGGGAGGTTTGGTTGAGGGGGACACCTAACTCTAACAAAAATTGACATTTTATAAATTACTACCGCGTCTCCTATTGGTCGCAGCATGATGTTATATAGTCTAAAGCCTTCCTCGATAAATGGGCTATCCAACACAAAAACAATTTTTCAATTCGAACCAGTAGTTCCTGAGATTAGCGCGTTCAAACAAACAAACAAACTCTTCAGCTTTATAATATTATAGTATAGATATCACGCAAACGAATAGCGTAATCTATACTATTATAAAGCTGAAGAGTTTGTTTGTTTGTTTGAACGCGCTAATCTTAGGAACTACTGGTTAGAATTGTAAATTATTTTTCTGTTAGATAGTCCATTTATTGAGGAAGACTTTAGGCTATATAACATCACCCTGCGACCAATAGGAGCGAGAACGCGGACGAAGTCGCGGGCAACAGCTAGTCATTTAATAAATCTCATATTTTTTTAACGAACCATCTAACGTTACCAAACACAGTGGGTTTTCAAAGAAAAAAAATGCATCCCCATTTTACGTGTAGGGGAAGTACCTTTTCTCCTCACTAGCTCGGAAAGCCGTCTTTTATCCTTTGATACAAGCGGGTAAAAACGCATTTTACCCACAAGTGGGGAAAGTAATTTGACCTTGGAGCGTGTTTGAGTAGCTTTTGACAGATACCAAAACGTAAAACGCTCATAATAATGGTTCGTTGGATATCAATTATCATTAAATAAATGGTTTGAGAATTTAATAAAAAATACCAAATTTAGCTTTATTTAATGATTTAAGTCGTAAACCTTAAAAAAATCTTTAACGAACATCTTTTTAATAATGATATTGAGTATAATTGTAAACGCACAAGTTGAGTCGATGCAATTTCAAAACGCATCGTCAGAAATGTCATTGTCAATGTCAACTAAAATAAACACTTTGTGCCGGTGGCGGTGGAGACTGCGGGACCCTGGGGTGCAGAGGCCAGGGACTTTTTAAAAGATGTGGGTCGGCGGCTGAGAGAGAGGGGTTGCGATCCTCGTTCCGGATCGTTTTTGGCTCAACAGATTTCGTTGGCCATTCAGCGTGGCAACGCCGCCAGCATCATGGGAACTTCTGGGCCATCTACGATCCGGGGCGGTCCTTTAGATTAGGTTAGGTTAGGTTGACGGTGTTGACGAAGCCTGTTGCGGATTTTGTAATAATTAGTTATTAATAAATAAAAGCATAAATAAACACAACTTGTCACCGACTTCGATTCACGTAAATATTATACACAACTTCCAGAGTTTTCTGTTATACCTATAATATCGTTAAAAAATCAGTGATTCCAGTGATGAAAATCATGCCTGTGGAACTGTGTTTTTTTGCATGTTGCACTTTCCTCGCTATAGTGAGAAAAGTTTTGTGATACACACGGGTGCAAAGTTGTATTTTACTTCTCGTGTGTTGAAACACTCACGGGTAAAATACAACTTTGCACCCTTGTATAACAAATAACTATTATTGGGGGACAATCATCAAAATACATAATATCGTGTTACATATGGAAGAGCTCATTGTGTGCATCTCAAATAATTTTTTTTGTCATTTTAATATAATTATTTAAGAAAAGAGCCAAAAAATTTCAATTCCCCCTTCATCTCTCAAAAAAAAAACATTTCAAATCATCAACCAACAGGTTTTGTCGGACATACAAATCAACACAGCACATACAACAGGACAGGTCATCTTCTTAAGTTTCTCAGGTATAGGTACCTACACTTTGTCCGTGTTTCAAATGCTATGGCCACAACACAATAATGGACAACTATCTAAATAGGACAACTATTATGTAGCTAATCAAGTAAAATAAATTGAATAACGCGTGTTTCATTTTGAATAAAATTACAGTTAGGTACTTAATAAGTAAATCGGCGGAAATGTACCTAACAAAGTAACCAGGTGGTTCGTATCGTAATCATTTGTATTGTTGTTGTACATTGTAACTTACAACGTGATAATTTTAAACACCAAGGTTATACTAAATAAGTACTTATTATTACATATACCAAACTAAAAGAAAAACTTACCGTTCACAATTTGTAGGTAATTGAAAAAAAGACACACCAACGTTCCTTCGGGTATTTAAACAACCATATACAGAACATGTGGTGCCGGTTATAGGTTTCATCATGTTTTTTTTTTAATTACACAAAAAAATACGTTAGCGCGGTTCCTCGCGATCAAGTCGGCGGCGCGCGGCAGCGGATCACGACGGGCACGTAAACGCTCGGACCGGAAGGCGACGGCCCGCGACTGACAGCTAGTTTCGTGGATTTCGAGCGTTAGGTTATTAACGCGGCGCGCTCCACCCATTGCAAGCCCCTTGCTACGAGGCTGCCTTTTAAGTTGTGTCGTTTGGAAAAACTAAAGACAATTTAAGTGTTAAATGGTATTTATTGTTTTTCAAAGTAATCACCGTGATATGTAATACACTTTTTCATTCGATCGAACCAATTTTCAAATCATTTATTCCAGTCCGAAGTCGGGGTCTCCAAAATGGCCGTTTTGTATGCCTCAACCGCTTCTTCAGGCGTCTGGTACCGTTGACCACGAAGTCGTTGCTTGATTTTTGGAAAAGTAAAAAAATCGTTAGGGCTTAAGTCTGGACTGTACGGCGGGTGTTCCAGAATTTCGACGTTTTGCTCTTTTAAAAACGCAATTGTTTGCCGGGCGGTGTGCGAGCTCGCATTATCGTGGTGCAGTCTTATACGACGTCTTGGGTTATTTTTTCGAAACTCGCCGATGACTTCTGGTAAACAGACAGTGGTATACCAGTCAGCATTAACCGTTTTACGATCCTCGAGCACGATTGTGGCAACGTGGCCACTGTTCGCCACAAACGTGGCGACCATTTTTTTCTAAGTGCTCTGTGAGCGTATTACTTTGGTCGGTTTTGGCTCATCTTGGAACACCCAAACAGTCGACTGCTGTTTAGAATCGGGATCGTATGCATATATCCAAGATTAGTCACCACTGATAATGTCGTAAACATGTTTCGAGTTTCCTCGGTTGAATTGCCGCAGAGTTTTGCGACACCATCGAATGCGAGCCGTTTTTTGGTCTTCACTGAGTAAATTTATGTGGTATCCAGCGTGAGATCAACTTTTTTACGCCTAAGTGATCATGCAAAATACTGTGAACACTGGTCCCTGAAATACTTAAGGAAGCTTCTATCTCACGGTATGTCGCATGGCGATCTTCGACGATCAGTTGCCGTACAGCATCAATGTTCTCCTGGATTACGGCTGTTTTTGGTCGACATTCACGATGTCTATCACCAAGACTAGAGCAACCACGTTGAAATTCTAAATACCAGCGTTCCACAGTCCGGAGGCATGGTGCTTTATCATTGAAAACCGTAGTCAACTCTTCGAAGCATTGAAGTCGCGTTAAGCCCCTTTTGAAGTTGTAAAAAATTATCACACGTAAATTTTCCTTCGAAATTTCCATTTTCACAGCTGACTTCAACTTTGAACGAACGCTGTACTAAAACGGTTGGGCCGATTTCGAGTCATTCTATTGTTTTCGAATTCTAAATTCAAATATTTTAAGATGACACTAGTTCTTTTTTATGCAATCACGGGAGGTTTGCAAACGACAGAACTTAAAAGGCAGCCCTCGTAATTTCAGCCTAACAAGGACACAGTGAAACTCAAGACTAGCTCATACCATTTCGATACTGAAACTCTGAAAAAGTCTTTATACAAGTATTATTAAATACGGTCTAAGTTATTACATAGCAGGCCAAGTACGAGTCGTGCCTAGCACATGCAAGGGTTCCGTAATAAAATTACGTGTCTTCTAAAACTCATGACTTATGGGTTACTGGGGCCCTTACAAGTTACAGTTTTGCAAGCTGGCATTACTATGTGTTTTGCACTTGCATGCATTTTACCAATAACGACTGGCCATTTGATCTGTTGTAAAATATCTTCGTTAAATGAGTCATTGGTAGTACTTGTGTTATTTGTATCTTAGCATTGTGCCGTAAAAATACGGTAGTTCTACAACTTCGTAGAAGCGTAAACAAACATTTACGATGAAAAAACAAGTGAAATATGTACTTTTTGCGAAGTAGATAACCGATGTAAATGTCTTATATTTTATGTGACCTTTAGAAGCTCCGCACATTCGCATCGCACGACTATACCGCCATATTTGTAAGGGTACAAGCGTGTTTTTCTACATACTACCTTTTTGTATAAGTAAGTCTCCTTAGCGACCCTTCGGATTCTTAAGGGGGTCACGTACGTACCGGTTAACATAGTCGTATGTTTACAAAACGGAGACTTGTAGTGAACTAGCGTTTGATCCAAAGCTTTGTTCATTTAAATAAACAAACATTTTTCCTGACGGGTTCTTTTATATGTACGATTCGGCCTCGGTCGTTTTATCAATATTTTTTCATAACTTACGCAACGTAGCATTAAGTAAAAACGTTGTTTTGTATATTAGATAAAGGCGTATAATAGTGACGTTTATCCTCAAGTTTCCGTCCATCTGGATTTCTATTTGAGACTTATTGATTCTCCTTTCACAGATAAGTAAAAATGGCACATTTCTGTGATACAGCCGTAAGTGTGCCCTACAAAATTTGTTAAAAAATTCATTTGTTACGTTCATTCCCGTGTTACTTTCATACCTGGTCTCCCCTATAATAAAAAAGTGCAAAATAAAATCAAGTTACAATAAATCTTTATTAATTATTATACCGGCCTACTAAAGACCGTGTGGTATAGCATATTGGGTTAGCATAGCACCGCCCCTTTTCTTCCATTGGGTATCGTAAGAGTCGACTACGGGAACCAGGTTGAAGTGTGTTCTGGACGATGGGCTAGCAAGATGTAACTGCAATATCACATTTTCTCCATCTATAAATCTGCAATTGCTAGAAGTGGCACTGAAATTAATTTTTCATGTGCTCTGCCTACTTCTTTTGGGAATATAGGCGTGAGTATATGTATGTATGTACTAAAGATGGCTACGGGGCCTTGAGCATGTTCAAACTTATCCCCTGAGAGATTTTTAAACTCAAAAGTTTAAATAGGTAACGAATTCTGACGATATTGAAGTTAAATATTTGAAGGGCGTTCTTATGAATAAGGGCATTTCTCCAGAGTATGGCTTCGGTTCTTGGTTTAAACGCAAGCACAAAACTTTTACACCAAAATTATGTAAATCAAGTGCCATCTCGTAGTATCGTTGCGTGACGTATAAAAACGCAGCTGTCCAAGTTTACGAGAAGGTTACTTAGCCAAATGGGTCGTCAGCTCACACGTCACACGGCGAGTTCATTAATAAGTGCCCCGGCTGTTTTCGACGCAAAACAAAGCCTTTTTTACATAGACATCGTTGCAGAGGGATCACTTGGAATTTAATTTCTTTATTTATTGACCGAGCGAGCGAAGAGTCTTGGCGTTTCAGATTTCGCCAAAAATTCTTTCGTATGTCCGTCCGGATGTTCTCCCGTACAGTTCGCATATTATTTCTCAACCGATTCTCGTGAAGTTTTGTGAGCAGGTTTGATAATTATATAGATTTTTATTGTCCAGTCAGTTATTGAAAATTTTAAAATTAAAAAAAAATCGTATGTCTGTCCGGATATTCTCCTCTACAGGTCGCATTACTCATCAGAAATGTTATTTATATAGAATTCAAGTCAGTTTTTGGAAATTTTGAAATTTGAAAAAATACACAAAATTTTATTGTATGTATGTCCGGATGTTCTCCTCTACAGGTCGCATTTCACAACCGATTCTCGTGAAATTTTGTGAGCGTGAGAGGTTCGACAATAATTTTTTTTTGTCGAGTCAGTTTTTGGAAATTTTGAAATTATTATTTTGTTTTAGACAGGCAGCTGTCGTTGATACGTCTAAATCAGTGTTCACTTAGCACACGTTCACACTACTTAGATCACTTTTTTGAAAGAAAAAACTTTTTTTGCGAGGTCTACATTCTACATAACATAGCTCACGGAGCCACTAGTTATAATTTTTCTTTGTATAAGTAAATTTAAAAATAAAGCCAAAGTTGTTTATCATCAACAATATTTCTAAACTAAGTAGGTATGTATAATGCTCCGATAGATGGCGCTGTACCAATGGCTTTCAATTTCTCCTTCATTAATGGGGTCGGGACACGATCGTCATACGGAACCCTCGGTGCGCGAGTCAGACTCGCACTTGACCGGTTTTTTGACTAGACATTCCTAATCAGTCTTCGCAATTCGGAACATTTAGGCTTTTTTCTGCCTTTGCGAGAAGCAGTCTTATGCAGTGTTTTTCATTCTACCGGTAATTTACCGATGTTTTTAAAACTGACGCAGACGCATTTTGCCGATGAAAAGAGGATAAAAAATTAAGTAAAACAACAATTTTAAATTCTCGAAAATATCCAAATTTCATATTAATAACTCAAATTCAAAAGTTTCTCATTCTAAACGAAAGTAAATGTGACAAGTAAGGAGTCACAGCGTAACAAATCATACAGAAACACTGTTACTAAGACAGTCTTACTAAAGACAGGAACTATATAACTATTCCCTCGCGGGTTCCACACACGCACATTTTACAAACACTCTCAGCCCTCTCACACTCAAACACACTCTCACGCACACACACACACATCCACACGCACAAATAGGTTACGAACTATCAAATTGTTCTTAATTATTTAGTTTAGTAGTAGTTAAAGATACACACCCCCTGCAGTATTTTTCTCTCTTTTTAGTTAGTCAAAGTTAGTTTTTAATTTAGCTTTAACTGTATACAATGATTAATTTGTTTTTCGCTCTCGCAGATGTCCAAAATACAGGCCTGGCCTAGTTTGGAGTCTGATAGATATTATCTACCTGTATAATTCTTTTTTGGTTAATAAATTATTTGTATTTGTATTTGAACTGCTGTTCTTTTTGTGCGCTGTGACTGTCACAATTCAGCCTAGCGGCAAGGGGCTTGCAATGGGCGGAGCGCGTCGTGTTTTATGCCCACCGCTTGCAAACCCCGAGGTGATCAGTCAGGCGGGGGCCGTCGCCGCGCGAGCACCTGTGTCGTGTTGCGATCGGCCTCCGCCGCCGACTTGAATTACGACGAACCACGCGTAAATAACTTCTATTCATAATGTGGATGTCTTTATAGACAATCAAATATAAAGAAGTCACTAATTGTATATAAACTTTGTTATTGTAAAAGGCAATCATATTAATTTCCAATTCAAGTCTTTTTTACATTGTTTTAAAATGTTATTTTTTACTCCTATTTATTCTGTGGTTTATAAACCCACGACTAAATTGTAAATGAATTATTTGTAGCCTCTCTTGTACCTTCTTATGTAAGTAAATGTAGGACATTACCAAATAATTTGTACCTTTCTAATATAAAAGAACGTATCTTCATAAGGAAACTACGGCACTTACGTCGTTTTGTGTAAGGAGGAGTCTTCCGAAGATAACGTAACCTTTTTGGGCCATACTGTTCAAAATAGTCTTCTATAAAAGGGGTTACGAAACCTTAAAAAGAGTATCTTAATAGAACCGTAGGTATACTTTATTAAGTTACTTTTTGTGTTACTTACTTACAAATTAAAGTTAAATGGAATTTCAAGAAACAAGAGTTAAATGGAATTTACGTTCACGAGATCAGTTTTATTTTTGGTGTTATTCATAATGACACTGACATACCTACATCTCAAGTAATATGTACTTATTAATGTATTCATGGAGTGACAACCCCAACGCTACACGTGCCGCGCGTGAATGAATACAAGTTATGCGATAGACAGAGATACAGAGAGTAGGTACGTTTCTTATGCCTAAACGCCGTTTTTGTTAGGAAGTGAAATTTCTGTACTTGTACTATTCCTTATTCTGTGCTCGTAGCACTTATTAAATTGATTTTTTTTTGACAGACCGCCAGTGAAAATCAGGTACGAGTAGATTTATTAGTTTTCACGTCACTACGGATCGTAGTTATACGACAAGTTTGTAGGAAACCCTACATTCGGCTTAGGGCCGACGTTTCCGTGTAGTCAGATTGCATATTTATTATTGCCCTCGATTTCGGCTCGGGTCACAGATAGTTGCGATCATACTTTGCAAATTTTAACAGTGATATAATTTACTATAACCCCTATTTCTATATTACCGATTTGACAGAACAGCTTAATTGACCAGTACATATGATAGGCACGTTATGATAAAGTTTTGCTGCAAATTTACGTATGTAATAAGTGATATATTGATTTAAACTATACGCCATTAAGTCCCGTTTACCAATAATACTGTGTAATAAGTGATGTTGAATTCATCATCATTATTGGGCCATTATCAATATCATTATCTACAGTGAGTTACCGACACGCGGGCTTTTTTTAAATTGTTGTTATGTATTGTATGTATTAGAAAATCACAGTTATTTCTTCGGTTTTTCTAATACATTGCGTGCGATGCCAATTAACAGCAGTGCATTGCGAGTCTCGGCCGCGCAATGAACAGATAAAAAAACTCTTCCCGCAATGCGCACTAAGTCATGGCCGGGCTGTCAAGTTTAATTTAAGCAGCGTTCATCAACGCTCGGCACTTTCGTGTTGTGGCTTATCACGTTAAGGCATTGTTACAGCGTTTTTCAACTAAAATCACGTTCGCTGTTTCATTCTGTGTTAGTTACATCAGCTGTAAGCAACGAACTCATTTGCCGGTTTGATGGATGCACGTCACGTCAACGACAGTTTGAGCAGTTCACAACTTTCCATTCTTACGACGTTTTAATAGTTGAGCTTTAATAAACTTCACTTCCTCACAATGGGGAATCTATTAAGGGGTGGGAAAGTTCTGCACAGAAGAATTGGATGTATATTATGTTTATACACAATATAGTCTAATCAGGCATTCGAATAGCAAATCAAAGTACTTATACAGGGTGTCCCAAGAAGTAGTGATATACTGAAGCTGGGAGGTAGAGGACCTAGAGGGCTATCTGAATCACTCCCATGTATGTTCCGCGATTTTTAGTATTTTCGGAGTTATGATTTTTTTTTTTCACCTATCGCCGCGTACGATGAGATTTTTATTTATGGTGACGTGAATTATTGCGGTAGATGCTTGATTTTTTTGTGTGCTAAGCTGATAGATAGGCCAATTCAGTATGGTAACATTTACTATCGTTAGATCTTTGAAAGGCATAAAACAAAAAATTAAATGCCATAAAACAAAAAATTATGTAAATTAAAATTGTGCACTTACCACATTTAGATTTCAATTTTTTGATTGAAGCCTTATTAATAATAAAATGAAATTTTCAGGGTAGCTACCTGATAGATAAAGCAAGTGTTTAAAAGCCAATCGGTATTTATTTTTAATGTGTTTTATTTTTTTACGGGCCCTTGAAGTTGTGAACATACAGGGTAATTTTATCTTTCTTGGCATTTAATTTTTTGTTTTATGCCATTCAAAGATCTAACGATAGTAAATGTTACCATACTGAATTGGCCTATCTATCAGCTTAGCACACAAAAAAATTAAGCATCTACCGCAATAATTCACGTCACCATAAATAAAAATCTCATCGTACGCGGCGATAGGTGAAAAATTAAAAAAAAATTCATAACTCCGAAAATACTAAAAATCGCGGAACATACATGGGGGTGATTCAGATAGCCCTCTAGGTCCTCTACCTCCCAGTTTCAGTATATCACTACTTCTTGGGACAGCCTGTATAAATATTTGGCAAGCGTCTGTAACCACACTAATATTTTAGATACTAGCGACCCGCCCTGTGCTTCGCCCCGGATTACAATATAATTCATATGAGAAATATACATAAATTACACGCCATAAACATCGGAAGAATCAAGCTACACGTTAGTGAAATCTGCATCTAAAACCATTAAGCCGTTTTCGAGTTTATTGCGAACATACAGACAGACAGACGCGGCGGGAAACTTTATTTTATATTATTATATGTAAAAGCAATAATTGTTATTTTCCTCGCTAGAGACCCACGATAAACGCGTGCGATCGCTGCTAATCATAAAGTGCTATGGGGCGAAGCGCGGCCTACGACACCGGCCCTCCGGCCGGTACCGCCGCAACCGCTATTTCCCTGCATTTGGGGCAATGCTGCCGGCATCCAGAGAATCCTTGTATCCCAAAAACGAGCCATTAGAATTCTGTTTAATCTACGCAAGGGTACCTCGGTTAGATAATATTTTGCAAAAGGACGAATAATGACTGTAATATCACTATTTATATTTAAATAGTTTGTTGGAAATACACATTGAGAAAAAAGCTTTAAAACAAGGAAAGATATTCATTCATATAATACACGCAGTAAAGACAAATTGTATTTACCTCGAACAAAACTAGTAAATACATTTTAAACAAGGTCTTCATCTCAAAATTACATGATATAATTTACCACCAAGTCATGTAAGAAATATGTCTTTTTTAGAATTTAAGAGAATGCTCAAACGTTATTTTCAATGTAATCCATTTTATTCAATCAATGAATTAAAAGAAAAATTATGACAAGAGAAATCGCTTTAATGAATTGGTATATCACGTAGAAATTGATTTAAATGAATGTATTAGATAGTTTGGATATATTATTTTTATGAATCAATCTTATATGTGCATGATAAAAGTTAAGAAGAATATGTAAAATGACTTGCTAGATGTAACGTGATTTTGTTACTTTGCGAAATAAAGAAACTCGAAACTTGAAACATAGGCGGCTATGACAGGTACACAGATTTGCCACCTTGACGTACAAGTTTTGAACGATATGTCAAGCAAATGTGTTACAAAAGTTTCGTGAAGGAAGGTGTATAATTATTAATTAATGAGCTCTTAAGAAGGGCTCTGAACCTTTGTTCATATAGATGGCCACTAAGGATTTTAGAACTTTATGCCGTTACAGGATTTAAAATATCAACATTGTTTAATTGTTAAGTATCTTTTATACTATACCTAGGAGTAAGAGTAGGTAGGGGTAGGAGTTTTATATCTAGGAGTGTTAATTGACGAAAATGAATTCTTAAATATCTTCGAAATGAAATAATTGAAATAATAGTGTCTCAGAGAAGATTACTTTATTTCCTCTCAGGAATGTGCCCTCGCAATTAACGGAATAAAAAAATCCTGTATAGATATTCGTTGTCCTTTGTTAATTTGTTTCGGACGTCAAAAGAAGTTACCTCACTTGAAATTGCCGCCATTTTCGAGTGACTTGAGAGACTGGGAAAACTTGAGAAATCATATAAGAAAGAAAATAAGTTGATTAGTCATTTTTTATTACGGCCTATCAAGGCTACAATACTGTCCAATACTGGCCAATACTGGCACGCACTTTTGACGTTATAAGCAAATTGTCAATGCTCTCGAGATTTATTCCATAGTACACGTGGAACCGTTATAGCTATGTAGTTACGCGATGTCCGATCGTCTGCCCGCGATTTAGCTTAGTAACAGATACTATTAGAAAGCAGTAATTTGGCGTAAGTACATGTCAATCACGCCGATAAAATTCTATAATAGAAATTTGAAAAACTTTTTATTACGTAGGGTAGGTACCTTCCGTAGACGTTACATGGGGATGCATTTCTTTTTCTTGAAAAACCTATCGTGTGGGGTATTGTTACATAGCTCGAAGAACGTGCGCTTAGCTATCAATAAGTAGACATTACTAGTTAACGAACAATTTCCATTGATTACTTACGAGTTGATAATAATATGTTGTTGATTATGTCAAATATATAAATATAAGTTATCGACATTTTTAAATCCGCATAACTTCACGGGACAGCTACGGAACCTTAGATTGCCCGTGGCCCGATACGCACTTGTTTAGTATGTTCTGTGACCTCTGTGTATGACTGTTTTGCATGAACAGCCAAGTGTGAGTGCGCGTGATACATTATGTAATAATTAGAACAGATTTCAATGCTATTGAATTGAATGTATAGTTACAAAATGGAAACCCAAGGGTATTGGATCGCTTACGGCTTACGGATGCAACACACGTAATGGAGAGGGACCGGGTCAAGGCCTTAGGGTACCAGAGCATCTTGGGCTAAGAAAATAAATGGCTTACGTCAAAAACACCATTTGAATTAGACACCGTCCGATGAATAGTTAGATAGGAATTGAACTTTTAGCTTTTTTACCATCTTTTATTTAGTTTCTAGTAACAGATTAACATAAAAGGAGACACGGTAGTTTTCTGTGCAGTATGTTATAATACCATGAAAGCTGTTGGATATTTAAGAAAACCGTCAACTTAAAGCTCAAAATGCATTAAGCCGCAATAAATTAGTTTTACTGTAAACAATGTAGTGCCAGACTTGGCACCTTTTCGAATTTGGCATCCATTTAGATCTTAATTCTTTTGTCGGTGAAGACGACCACCACGTATCGCATATTGAACTTGGCTGCCGTTTTCACATTTATGTTTTTGATGGCATCATAATGCTTTTCATAACTGACAGTCATGTAAAAGAGCCGATGAAATTGAATTAATATTTATTCTGCAAACAGGCCTAATTTACTCAACATCCCTGACTCAAACCAAAAGAGGAGACATCCACATAACAACAACAGAAGCAGCAGAAGGAGACATATAGATATCAAATATGGTTGTCTCTCTATAATCTATAGCTTTCCAGAATTTTTAATAATACCACGACGATAGCAAACCAGCATACGGCCTGCTCGATATTGTAAGTGGACACGAGTCTAAGCGTGTTCGCGACCCTCAACTTGAGAATTCGTTGAGACAGGTTGACAATTAGCTTTCGTGCACCTCCCACGAAAGAGCATAGGTACTCGTATGCTATGAAAAATCCGCAAAACATGGCCAGGTCCAGGCACTGGGCAGGCTTTACAAGCCATCGTTTATTTTTTCTGGTGTTAAACACAGTGCTAGGTATCTCTCACCCATGAGAGGCCTGTGCAGCAGTATGATAATGAGCTGCCAAACAACAGTTTCGTTAGACAGACGGCCAAGTACGTAAGTACTGTAGGTACTATTAGTGTTCCGTACCATAATTTGCGATCACTCTGAATCTGTCCCATTTTTATTTATTCCGTGTAGTAGAAATGTACTTAACAACATTTGTACTCATAAGGTTAGCTCGGCGCGCATGGGAGCGAGAAATCTAAGTGTCCGAATGTACCTACACTAGTGGCTCTGTGAGATGTACACCCCCAGGTTTTTTTTTCTAATTTCAAAATTTTCGTAATTGAGTCGAAAACAGAATCCTATTAAATTATCAAACCTGCTCACACAAATGAAAATCGGTTAAGGAATGCGACCTGTAGAGGGTAAACAGTCATACTAAATTTTCAACTGCTGAAAGCGACAAAGTAACAAAGTGTACAGCTACTTATGAGTTCTACGTAGGTACTCTTTCCCGTTTTTTCTACTACTTCGGTGGCAAACGAGCGTACTGCCCATCTGATGGTAAGCGGTCACCGCAGCTTGGACACCTGCAACAGAACTCCAAAGGTGTCACATGCGCATTGCGGACCCCTAAATCATACACTCCTTTCTTGAAGAGCCCTGTACTGTAGTCCCTCGAGAAATCGGTAGGGAGCTCATTCCACACCCGAGCGTCCGAAAGAGGAAATTCCTCTGAAACTTTACCGTACCGGTTAGCAACAACTAGTCCCGAGGCAATTTGTCGGCGTCTCGTGGCTCGCGACAGAGCGTCTTGGGTTTAAACGAGCTCAAACCGCTCGATGGCAGTCTCCAGTTGCGTAATGCCTGACCTTTCGGGTCGCTTTTCGTCAGAGCAGTTTAAAAGGTACATCACTCATTTTAATATCGTGTGTTCATGTAGTTAGCATGTTAGCTCAGCGCGTGTGGAAGACAGAGAAAAACATTGTCATACTTTGTATGTGAAACATAAATGATAGATTGACCTCTGGATACGTATTTTTTATGTAAGATTATAAGCTTATTAGGTATACAACACACCGATTTTCCAATTTCCCGATTTATGAAAAATACAAACACACCACATTTTTCTATGAAGCAGCAATTAGTAGTTATTTAAGTCATTGCAAAAAGAAAACTACCATTTTAAAAGGAGGGTATCTGGAGCGTTCGTGGCCCAGCAGCGCCCGCGTACCGCGTGCGGTATGCGAGGTTAAGCAATGTCGGGCGAGGTCAGTCCTTGGATGGGTGACCGCTTTGAGTGGTTACTAACTGAGCGCTCCCGTGCTTTGGAAGGCACGTTAAGCCGTTGATCCCGGTGCTGTCTATGATAGCAGTCGTTAAGCCAACTTAGAGGCCTCCGGGCGGCTTGAGAACCTCTAACAGTCAAGTTGCCCACTCACTTGACAAGCCTAATCCCAATATGGTCTAGTTTCCCCCTCAGGTTGGAAGGTCAGATGGCAGTCGCTTCCGTAAAAACTAATGCCTACGCCAATTCTTGGGAGTAGGTAGCGGACCCCAGGCATCCTTCAGGATGCAACTGTACTGGGAATAATGCTAGGAGGATGATGATGTAGGATGATGGTATCTGGCACCGATTTAAGGCTCAATAAGTCAGCTAAATAAAAAATGCAAAATACACACAAAAATGTCAAGGGACTCTGACTTGGCAGTGTATTTCTGAAAGTCATTTTTGTATACAGATCTATGGAAAAAGGTATGGGTGCCTAAATACTTATGAGCGATAGTGTACCTATAGGTATACTAGCTTTTCCCCGCGGCTTTGCACGTGCAGAACAATAAACTGTAGCCTTTGTTGTTGTTGTTTAAAAAGACATACCAAGTTAACAATAACTAAACACAATTCACATACACACAGTCTGTGTCGCACACACATCCATTCTGGTAATACGAAAGAAATCGTAGTTATTATGTAGAAAATAACAACTACAGGTAGGGTTATTTTTATTGTAGCACTTCCTTACACACTTTAGTAGCGGTTTCACCTTCAGATGCATTTAAAATTAAGCCAGTAACATAGTCTGAGGTGGACTGTTTAGTGTTTATCTTTTCTGAGATGTTTGTTGGAGGTGAAGTATACACGCTGACCATTTTCAAGTTTAACAGTTGAGGTGTACCACAGGAGGAAACCTTTCATGAATGGGAAACTTCAAGATCCTCCAAACAGCTTAGAAGCTGCGGAGCGGATGTATCAGCCGCTTGCATACCATTTTATCTCATCATTCTCATTTTTGAGAGTCAAAGCCGCCTGATTATTACCCTTGTTCACATACCTGCAAATGTATTTGATAGCTTTAACAGAGTTGCATATTTTTACATTACTATGAGCAATGAAAGTACGTGATAGCACAGAATTGTAATGCCCGCGGTTGTCCGAATCCAATTCACTATTCTTTATTGTGTGATCATCGTAAGTCCGACATCACCTCCTATATTGAGGATATTCATCGTCTCCCGTCGGGGTGTCATGGAAAAGTGGTCGAGGGTACCTCTTAGTGCAGTTATTATCTTTCATGCAGGGTGATTTGTAATTAAGACTGCCGGAATCTTATGGATATGTGCTTTCACAATCTCATAGAGGAGATGGTTTTGCTCAGAGTCAGGCATTTTGACAGAGATGACACTATTGATCTTATCTGGGATGATACACCCATACAAACTTTGCACCCCTATTTAACCCGCATTGGGGTAGACTTTTCTAAGTTACATTTCTTGTATTGTAATAAGGAGTGCATACGCAAAGTTTATAGTCTCTCGCTTAAAATTTTACTCCATCCCCATACAAATCCCTTCTTTTTGTGTATAGTGAGTACCCACGTTATATTAACTACCTATTGTAAAAAACTCAGCTTTCTACGGTCAACGGTATCGACTGGGCGTTGATTGAAGTCAGTCAGTCAGTCAGGAATTTGCGCCACTATTTAATCCGGTTAGGGGTGTGTTTTTCCAAAACCCTAAAATTACGTTCCAGTATTCTAACAAAGAGACTATACACAAAGTTTCAAGTCTCTCACCTAAAATTTTACTCCATCCCCATACAAACTTCGCACCCCTGTTTAACCCACTTAAGGGTGTTTTTTTTTTTTTTTTTTTATTAAAAATGGGATTGCTCTTGGCCAGCATCTAGCCAAAGATGAGGCCGACGATGAAGCGAGCTCACCCAGAAGATGCCTATTCACTCGTGCCTTAAAAAGGTCCAGGTTATATGAACTCGGAAATACAGACGCCGGCAGAGAATTCCAAACCTTAGAAGTGCGCATTATAAAAGAAGATGCAAAGCGCTTGGTTCGAATTAGAGGAATTTCGACCAGTTAAAGGATGGTAGCCAGCCGTACGTCTGGATGTCCGATGGAAGAAGGGGGAAGGCGGTATGAGCTCATGGAGCTCCTGAGCACACTCACCGAAGTACAGTTTGTAGAAGACGCACAGACATGCTACTTTGCGTCGATGTGCTCTGCAGCTTATTTCCCACTACCGTACTGCCGCCAATGAGCTTCCTGGCTCTGCGGTCCACCGAGTCGAGTGCGGCAAGTTGGTACTTAGCCGAGCCATCCCAAAGGTGACTACAATACTCCATGCAAGACCGGACTTGGGCTTGGTGTATTTTTCCAAAACGCTAAAATTAAATACTTTTCTTGTATTATAATAAGGAGTCCATACATAAAGTTTCAAGTCTCTCACCTACAATTTTACTCCATCCCCATACAAACTTTCAACCCCCATTTCACCCCCTTAGGAGTTGAATTTCTGAAAACCCCTTCTTTTTGGTTGTCTACGCCATTAACCTGAATTACAGTGAAAATTTCAACTTTCTAACCCCCGTAGTTTCGGCTGTGCGTTGATGAGTGAGTGAATGAGTCAGTCAGGACATACGCATTTATATATATAGATAGAAGATGTACAGTTCATACATTTCCGTACCAGGGGCCTATTGCATTAAAAAGTACCAGCTAATAATATTAGGGATTTTGGTTGTAACTTGTACTTATCGGTTGCATAATAAAATACAAGGGGCAAATATACAAGTAATTAAGTACAAGCTAATAATATTGGTTTTTTAACCTATAACTTGTACATTTTTGTTGCATAATAAAATACGAGTAATAAAATACAAGGTACATTTTATTAATTTTTGTTGCAATATGAGTCTAAATAATCAAATTATTAGTTGTAACTGTACATACCCAAGGACCATGGTAATTTCGAATTATAAGAAGTTAAGCTGTAGTTTAATCGTCGAAAAATGTTTAATTGCTGCATTCATCAGACGATGACGATGATCAATATTTAATACCGCGGCACCAAACGGACAGAATCAATTTTACTTTTGAAACTATTAAAAAAAAAAATAGTGGAAACAAACATTTTTAATATTTGTCTGCTCTTCCCTTTTACCAGCCATTTTAGGCATTTTGGGTATTTTGCAAAATGTTTTACATCTTTGTTATTGTTCCCGCAATGATTTTTTCTTTTCATAGAAAAGACCACAAAGGCAAGGGTTTGACTCAATCAGCCAGCTTGGTTACTTGTAATTTTGTGTTTTGCTAATAATATTAGTATCCTTATTACAAGTTTGTTTCGATATACTTATATTATGCAACAAAATTTATCAGTACTTGTAAATAATTATGAATTTGCTTGTAAATTGAGCGATATTATTGGAAATTCATGCAACACAATTTTCTAATAGTATTAGCGAAAACCTAAAATAATTATGCAACACAAATTATAGAAGCGATATTCGGTCATGCCATGAATTATGTGATGCAATTAAATTATCTCTTTAGGAGCCAACGTCACTGGATTGCAACGTCAATTTTAGGATTCCGAGCGTAGTACGAGTAAAACAATGTTAAATATAATAATGATGAAAACCAAAGGTACACCGATACCATTGCTAATCAGTATCACATTTTCAGATCCTTTTTGTATAAGTAACTACCTTTATGTGAATACAAATAATAAATAGAAATGTAAACCTATTTTTTTGAGGTTTACATGCTATATACATACATTGTGCAATTTAATAACGGTGGCCGCCGGCCGGCTCTGCGCTGCGTCATCGTGACTGATTGACGCCGCACCTAGCTTATACACAGACAGTTCAATTTGACAATTATGTTCTTTATAGCACGTCCGTGGAAAACAAGCGTACGGCCCGCCTGATGATAAGCGGTCACGGCAGCTTATGTACGCTTGCAACTCCAGTGTGTTCATGCGTGTTGCCGACCATTTAAAAATGGAGGTATACTCGTACACCACTTTTGTGTAAAAATCCATTCTGTAGTCCCCAGGCAAGCAACCTCATTTTACAACTGCAACGTCCTTCCGAGGGAGGGAATTCTTCTGAAACCGTACCACGTACGTGACCATTTATATTTAAAGCTTAGCGTGTCACGTCACCTTCCTTGTAATTGAAAGGGAAGGTAAACAAACTAATTGAAAAGAAGAGGTTTGAGAGAAGCTGGAAGTAAATTAAGAAGTCAGGATTCGGGTAACTTTTTTATTTGGACACTAAATTGTTAACTTTCTAGGCAATTTACAAAATATTAATACAGTAATAAACAATAAGAGTTATAACTAAAACGTAATGGAATGGATTGGAATGTTAGAAGGCTCTCGGAAACTAGAACGGGATTGGAACGACGCAGGATTCTCGATAATCTCCCATATTATTATCGGAGTGACGAAAGGATTCTCGATAACCTCTCGGTGATTTGGAGTGACGGCGAGACTACCAGCAGGATTCTAGATGACCCGTCGTAGTAGGACTTGGCCTTTCAAAGAGGTGGACTTGGTGCCTCAGAGTGGGAGGCTGAGAGTCTCAAGGTGTTGAACTCAGAAAAAATCAGGAGGAGATTAAATTGCGTGAGGTTTTTTAAGTGCAGGATTGCACGGGGTCTTTTTGGAGTGCAGGGCCTGGCTTTGCCCTTATTAACCTTTACTTTTTAGTAATTGTTACAGCTATAATAATGGACATGTTGGAGTGACTTTTAATAATCATCATCATCCTAGCGTTATTCCCAGTACATTTGCATCCTGAACGATGCCCGGGGTCCGCTACCTAATGCCGGCCAAGAAGTAATATAGGGAGCCATAAACAGGTATCTTCATGTCCTCTTTTCGTGACATTAATGCATACATTTAGGCGCATGTTTGAGAAAATTATATTTTGTATAGTTTTCCTATTTCCTATTTCATACAAATACCAATATTTCGAGTGCAATGAGCATCCTATTCTCGTAATATATCTTCTTGAAAATTTGCACATATGTACAGTGTTGTAGGCTTCTGTCATAAAGAATGCAGTGTTTTAGTTTTTTTTTCTTTTTGTTAATTTTCTCCATTAAAACTCACTGTTGCGAGTGTCCATGGGCGGCGCAAATGGCTTACCATCAGGCGATTCGTCTACTCGTTTGCCTCCTATGTCATAAAAAAAAAAACTTAACTTGACACAGTATGAACCGCACATAAAAGCGCATGAATATGAAGCTAACTAGGAAATCGTACTCGATCAGTCGCGTCATGACACGTCACGCCAGATAAATTCGGCTTTAGAATATACTCGTAGCTCCAACCATAAAGGATGACACAGAGCTAGTCGTTATGCGCATACTTACATTAATAAAATCGCTGAAGGAAAAGATAACATTAAAAAATATTGTATTGGACTATTTAGCATTAACTAAGGTATGGTAGCCTTATTTGCATAGCTCGTCTATCATTCGGGTTTATGAGAAATCAAAAGTCATGAAAAAAAAAAGTCTCACCACGTTTTCTTTTCGATAAATATTTGTACATCTTTTTAATATGATTAAGGCGCCTTCAATAGTATGTATGTATGTATGTATGTAAGCACTTTATTGTACACGATTACAGGTTGAAACATAAAGAGGTCACAAAGCGTTAAAGTACAAAGGCGAGCTTATCCCTATAAGGAACTCTTCCAGCTAACCTTTGAGCAATTGAGTGGAAGGTAGGTAGAATAAGATAGACAAACTTAAACCATGTACAATACAAATAAAACAGACGCAATATATATATGAAAAATAAAACTTATAATATATGCATAAATGTAATCGGTAAATATATACATTATATATATCCATACAAATGTCGTAAATATGAGTAAATTAATAAAAGTTTAAAACTGTATTTAACCAATTCACTAGTTATTGGAAAGCCACAACTTCTTTAAATGACTCTTGAGTGACGCGACAGACGGGCACTGTCTTAGTGACAACGGCAACGCATTCCACAGCTTCACAGTAGCTCAATAGTATTAAAGTAGCCAAGTGCGTGTCGGGCCCCGCGCATTCTATGACATTACGCGGAACTAATATATCACTAACTTACATCTACTATGTATTTGATATACTAAATAATAACTTATCTAAGTAATCAATGAATATAAATGCATCCCTATTTTAAGTTAAGGAGAGGTACCGTAAAAATTTTGATCAATATTTTATTTAAAATTTTCAAAATTTTATTTTTATTCAAAAAATATTTTCGGTTATTGTTCTGGCTGTAGCAAATAATATTGAGAAATAATTAATATTTAATTATTGTACAAGTGCAGTCTAGGCATAATGAACCCTACCCCGCGAGGATGGATACCAAGAACCCTCCTGAAAGTACTGTGTGTGTCTAGAATCTTTAAGTATTGATAAAAAAACGTTTATTTATTTAATTTGTTTAAGAACCAATCACACATACTAGTATGGCATTTGGGAAAAATGAGGCACTATCCCTAAATAATCCTTTTAGACCATTGTAAATATTTCCTTGTACTGCACAATAAAGTATTTTATTATTCATCATCATCATCATCATGTCAGCCGAAAGACGTCCACTGCTGGACATAGGCCTCCCCCAAAGACTTCCACAATGACCGGTCCTGCGCCACCCGCATCCAGCGGACACCCGCGACCTTCACCAGGTCATCAGTCCACCGTGTGGGGGGCCTGCCCACGCTACGCCTTCCGGTACGTGGCTGCCACTCGAGAACCTTTCGGCCTCAACGGCCATCGGTTCTACGTGCTATGTACCCCGCCTACTGCCACTTAAGTTTAGCGATTCGCAGGGCTATATCGGTCACTTTGGTTCTGCTGCGGATGGCCTCATTCCTGATGCGATCACGCAGAGAAACTCCCAACATAGCTCTCTCCATTGCCCTTTGGGTGACTTTGAGCCTTCTTATGAGGCCCATAGTAAGCGACCACGTTTCAGTGCCATATGTCATCACTGGCAACACACACTGGTCAAAGACTTTCGTCTTGAGACACTGCGGAATATTGGACGAAAAGATGTGCCGTAGCTTCCCGAACGCTGCCCAGCCGAGTCGGATTCGACGATTAACCTCTTTCTCGAAGTTGGACCTACCTAACTGGACAGTCTGTCCTAGGTATATGTAATCGTCTACAACTTCGAGCGTAAAGTGTCCGATTGTTAAGGGAGTTGGTGCGACATGGACATTTGACATGATCTTCGTCTTGTCCATGTTCATCCTTAGATCAACTCGCTCGGAGGCTTTACTGAGGTCATTGAGCATTGTACTTAAATCCTCCATGGTCTCAGCCAAGACTACTATATCGTCAGCAAATCGAAGGTGAGTGAGGTAGTCGCCGTTTATGTTGATGCCTAGCCTTCTCCAGTCCAGAGTCTTGAAAACATCCTCCAGTGCAGCGGAGATCAGTTTAGGAGAAATAACATCTCCTTGCCTGACTCCCCGCTGCAACGGAATAGGCTTTGAGTTCTGGTCCTGGAGTCGGACTGACATAGTGGCGTTCTCTTACAAACACTTCAGCACTTCGATATAGCTGTATTCCACTTGGCACCGTTGGAGAGATTGTAGTACAGCCCACGTTTCAATCGAATCGAAGGCTTTCTCGTAGTCCACGAACGCTAAACAGAGGGGCAGGTTATACTCCTCAGTCTTCTGTATAACCTGACGGAGCGTATGGATGTGGTCTACGGTGCTAAAGCCTCTTCGGAAACCGGCTTGTTCGGGAGGCTGGAAGTCATCTAGCCTGCATGCGAGACGGTTCGTAATGACTCTTGAAAACAGCTTATAGACATGGCTCAGAAGTGAGATGGGTCGGTAGTTCTTCAGTAAGGAGTTGTCACCCTTATTTTATTATTATCGTATGTTTATTATTCCTATTAATATTATAATCTTCCAATGTCGGGAAAGTCCAACGATTGCCACTTTCTCAGTAATTTGACACCCTGTTGTTGAAGTTCATAACTTCGGATTACTACGAGTATTGCCATTGATATCTATTTTTCCTGGAATCTCATTTATCTCGTCGTATTTCTACAGCAAAAGCTCGTTTGTAAAGTGGCAAAGTGGGGTTCGTTTCGCCTAAGACTTGCATTTTCGATTAAATTTGAAAACCAATTAAGTGTAAAATTTAAGCTTCTCATAGAGTAAGAATCGATTGAGATTCAACTCTGAAATAATTCAGAAAATGCGAAAAACTGGGAACTTGCGTAATAACCGGGAGAGAAGGCATTCGACTTTTAATTAAAAAAGAACTTACCGGCTGTCGGATCTAAACGATCGGCAGGAATTTTCCTCACTTTTCATACTTAACCGTGTACCTTATGTAATTAACATAAGGTTGAATTTTGAATGACGAAGACGAGTGAGGTAGTAAAGAAAGTAAGTCCGCATTCCGGAAGGGAAGTGCTAAGTGACGTTACGATCGAAAAGGTCAACGGTTTGATGAAGCATGCGTTGATTTTCAGGACCAGTGAGTCTATTTGGCTGCTAGTATTATATTGAGATTAGTCTAAAAATGAACTTTTACATTTTGATTTTGGAAAGAGGAAAGATACAGACAATGGAATTGTGGAATGTCGTCGACTGAAGAGCGAGTCGCAAGACTCAAGTGGCAGTGGGCGGGGCATATTGCTCGTGGACCGTTACCCTACACGTGACCCCTGGGTGGTGCTAAAAGTGCAACAAACTAGCAATCGTATTTGTTTTCTCAAAGATCTCACGGTTCGAATATAAATGTCATACGATTATTATTATTACTCGATAAATATCAGTTCAGTCCTTATTCAATAACGTTTCTAGTTAAATAACGCCCAGTACATCATCTACTCGTATTTCAATTTGTAATGCTCGTTCCCTAAACCAACGACAGTTTCATAGGATCATTAAACCGTTGTTTACGTTTAATTGACAAATAAAAGTTATTCCAAATTCAAAGGCAAATCTAAATCTCAATCAGTCATCAAAGGCGATAGTCAAACGATGTTCAAGTGTAAGCAAATTCTAATAAACCGAAAGATTAGTATTAGTGGGTAGACTGGTTAACCACACAAGTAAATCTTGATTTTTTTTCGATTTATCCATTTCTGACGATTAGGTTAGATTAGATTCATGATAAAAATACAGTACAAGTTAGTATATATGTCAAAATTATAAAACATGGAAAATAACAATAATAATATGTTACTTTAAGGGTAACATTAAAGCCCCTTGCATTTCATTAACTAGTCAAAAGGGCCTTTACCTCTACGTGTTGGCTATGTGGTGCTCGTTAGGTACATACTTCGGTATTCCGTTCGGCGCACGTCTCTTAAAGGTCCAGGACAACACTCTCCCACGAACGGTAAAATATAAAATGATAAATGTTGTTTATGTTAATTTTATACATGTGAGAGTTCTGTCGTCCATGCAAAAATAATGTAAAAAATATCTGAAAATTATTTATGATAAAAAATCTGAAAAACCAAAACACGTTTTGTTTTAACATCATTTGATACCGGGAACAACCTACAAAGAAAATTGTATCAATGTCGCATGCAGCCCAAGGCAAGAATCGAACCTCCCCATCTGGTCTGCCAGACCAACGACCTTCCAATGTCAAACATAGTCACCGTGTATTTTATCTTGTATTCGCATCCGCTACTTCGAGCGACCCATGTTTATTTATCGTTTTGACATTTGATAAATTACGGAATTCGCTTAGTTTTCCTAAAAATAGAGACTTAATTACTCCCAAAACTACTTACTTTGTATTATTATTCAGGTTGATTGAGCACTACAAACAGTAACAGTGACAAGACTAAAGAAGCAGTAATGGTAGGTAGTTTAGTTGTGTATAAAATTGAATAGTATCATGTTTTTTAAAACATTGCGTATGATTGTGGTGTACAGTGGGGGGCACCAATATGTATACCATATTTCACCTTATTCCATTTGAAATAAGGTCCAAAAATGTATATATATTTATGACCTTGACTGTACTCTAATTACCGGTTTTACACGAATATTATAGAACGTTTATTTTTCTTAAACATCAAATGAAGTACTGTTTAAAGTGTTTAATGGGATTAAAGTTCCCTATCTATTTTAAAATTTAAATACATCTATCGTCAATAACATCTACTATAGAAACTTTCCAAATTAGACAGACACTTAACAATCTTGTTTTCACTCTATATCTTAGCTAAATCCGACTTTATTGTCTGGCAATAAGCGACAAAGTGCTGCAAAAACGGAAATTTGTTGGTATTTAGATGTTTATTTCTATTAAGTCGGGTTTGAAGGCAGCTGTATCGTAGTGCTATGGCGTACGTTTGGGATGGCTTCTTTAAAAATGGGAGTATATTATGAACTAGCTTCTGCCCGCGACTTCAGCCGCGTATAACTCGTTCTCGCCTTAGAATTATTTGTTTTCCCATACAATCTTTCTCAAGCTCAGGTGGTTGGAAGGCGTCGAAAAGGACACCAGGACCTTAGGTGTTAGAAAAGGAAAGCCAGGAATAGATCGGACTGGAGATATTTGCTTGACCAGGCTAGGGCCCACCCGCGGCTATAACGCCTCAGATGATGATGATACAATCTTTCACCCTTCTTTTCACCCCCTTAAGAAATGATTACAGTCAATATGGCATTCCCTAGAAACCCTAGTGTCAAAACGAATGATTACGTGCTTATTTCGGAATATCAAACTGTACCGGTTCTAGACGAATGAATCTCGTCAAAAACATTACATGTACAATGATAAAAGTCTCGCTACGCAGTTCTGCCGGAAAACGTTGTCCCAACAGAGCGGGTTCTTCATGTAAGTATGATGACCGAAGGCCGGAAGCAGAGCGGGTAGGCATGCGAGAATAATCGCACAGAGCGGGCTTCTTATGTAAGACTGAGGGCCGAAGGCCTGAAGCAGAGAGGCGAGACACGCGAGGCTGAAGGCCGAGCCTCCCAACAAAATAGAATCTTCATATAAGGTTGATGACTGAAAAGCCGTAGGAGAGTGGCAAGGCATGCCAGGCCGAAGGTCGAGCTATGTCGTCGCCGAAGATCCAGTTGCCATATTAAATAGGGTAAATTATACTCCATTCGTTCGTTTTCACACGATGCCTAGACATATAAACAGACACACAAACAGACACAAATTGTTGAAACGATTTCTTTTATCGATTCTAAGTATGCCCAGCCAACTGTTTTTCGAATATCTTCCATGTACAGACTTTCTACCCTCTTCAAATTTATTATATGTATAGACAGATACATAAGTATAGATCTAAGGTGCTCCTACTGTCAATGCTGACGATTGGGCTGCCCAGCTCAAGTGATCTCTTATAGCAAACAGTTTTATGGTGTGAAGGGTCAACAATTACGTAAAAAATAACGCTCTACAAAATTAAATGGTACCCCGACGATACAACGTGTGCATTGAAACAGCTGTTTTTGTATATAAGCATATGAATAAAAACAATGCCAAATTATCGCAAATGCATTTTGATGTACACGCAATTGCGAAAAGGTTATGCTCAAAAATAGCATCAACAACCAGAAGGAATTATGATACTTCGGTTTTGACATACTGAATCGTCAACTTGTTTGCAAGACCTCAAATTCTGCTATGCTTTAAGTTAAATTTCTTTACACGCCATTATACATTCAATTGGCTGAAACTTAAATCGTAGAATGGCGTATGTGGATTTAAACCACCCCGTTTCATAGACCTTACTTGCATCCCCGATTTAATATCCTTTTGATGGATGATCATCGGGACAAAAAGTATCTATACTTATAATATACATATATAAGTGAATCCAGATTATAATTATACTATTAGTATACAACTCATCTTAATCTTACGGCAAAAGTAACTCAATTAAAGTAATTTTGCATGTTTTTATATGGGATTACAAAGTTATATATGAAGTTTTTGAATCTAGAAAATGGGACTGAAATTTGGGTTTCAGGTGAGTTACTTAATGGGATAAATCATAATAGTGTTCAAAATTTGAAGAGAATGTGGTGGATGGCGCGCACATTGGGCAGCGCCGCGGTGCAGCGCTTGCGTTTAGTTTCTTTTTTTTCAGTTTCTTTCTTAAGATTTCACAAATTTTGAATGAGGATGATTTTCTTTTGTTGTCAAGTATATACTTACCAAATTTCAAACCTGCAACTCATGGATTATAGGAGTTCCCATACAAAATTCAACCCCTCTTTTTACCCCCTTTCAACCCAAATCTGCACAATTTTTATAGCCTAAAAGTAAAAAAAAAGTAAAAGTAGTTTATTCTTCAAATTAGGCATATTACATGCACCTATGAACGTCAATAAACTACCACCGGTTCGGAAAAATATACCTCTGCCACGAGAAGAACCGGCGTAAGAAACTCGGCGAGGTGTCATCTTTTCAAAACAATATACATTGTATAGTTAAATATAAATTACAGTGTCAGCTACTACAAAATAACTGAAATAACAATGCTACGAGTACAGTAGAAAACATATTTTCGCGATAGATTACCCGTGCAGGACGCTATCACTGCCAAACATCCCTATCCATGATGTAATCGTTTATCTTATAATATGCCTAAATCCTGACCGGGTATTTACTCGACAGATTAGTACAGTTTTCATCAAAATCCGTTCAGCCGTTTTCACGTGATGTGTATAAACAGACAAACAGATAAACAGATAACAGACAACAGACAAACAGACAAAAATTCTAAAAACTGTTGGAACGTGTTCTGTTATCGATTCTAAGTATCCCCAGCCAACTTTTTTTCGAATATCTTCCATGTACAGACTTTCGACCCTCTTCAGCTTTATTATATGTATATATAGATAGAAAATTGTAAAATCGTACACAAAAAAAAATACCGAACGATTTTGGAGTAGTATAAAAATATACAAGGTAAATATACCAATGTTTGAACATTACCTTATTAATAATACTCAATAGTAGACACCATTTGTTCACCTCCATTAGAATTTAATTTGTGGGCCACTTCGTACCTTGTCACAGTGACTATAATGTGAGACCTTTAGCAGCTTTCATATTGATTTTCTCTGTGACAAGGTACGAAGTGACCCAGAAATTAAATTGGTTGACCGTACATACAAGCACAGATATTCCGCACCTTTAAACTCTTAGGTGTCTACTCGTACAGGTAAATTACTTTCGAGACGTTTTTGCATTTGTAGTTGTAACCTCTGTAGCCAGCTTGTAGCCAGCCTCACACACACGTTGACGTGTGTCTGTATACGTCAACGTGTACGTGTGTCCCTGTAAATATACAAATACTACTACAGATGCAAATACTTCTCGAAAGTAATTTACCTGTACTTGGCTATATTGGTCCTAAAATACATCCAAAATTTAAGACAACATCATGCATTGTGAATTTAAGGGTTGTTTCTAGTTTTCTAGTGAGCAATATTTGAAATAGGAGCTCGTACGGTCAAGTGCAAAAATACGAATCGATTTCATCCTCTCATAATTATGTATCGAGGCCTTATTTCGCTTACGTTAAGGTACTATGGGACATATTTTTGATTGGTTGTGTGCACCTATATTTTTACACTTGACTGTACACCTAGCGCTCCTAGCAGGCGTAGTAGCACTATAAAAATAAGACATGACAAAAAGAAACGATGCAACGACAAAGACGTTTTCTAAATGTAGCTAGTTCTATTGTGCGGTATAAGCATGCTTTAGTTGCGCAGGTCATGATTGATTCATGATAACAAAAAAACTAAAAGGTACTCGACATTTCCACTTTCGTTTTATTTTTGTCGTGGAAATCTTCAACGGGAATGCACTTTTCCATCAATTCGTATTACGCCTTTCTACTGTTAGGCGGACTGCAGACAATACTTATTTTAATGAGATATTGTGAAGGACGTCTACTGCTGGACATAGGCCTCCCTCAAAGAGTGCCACAATGACCGGCCCTGCGCCATCACATCCAGCGGACTCTTGCGACCTTTACCATGTCATTACTTCACCTTGTGGGGGTCTACCCACGCTACGCTTTCCGGTACGTGGTCGCCACTCAAGAACTTATCTGTCCCAACGGCCATCGGTTCTAAGTGCAATGTGCCCCGCCCACTGCCACTTAAGTTTAGCGATTCTGAGGAATATATCGGTTACTTTGGTTCTACTACGGATGGCCTCATTTCTGATGCGAACACGCAGAGCAATTTCAAGGATTTAACCTCTCCATTAATCTTTGGGTGTCTTTGAGTCTTCTTATGAGAGTAAGCGACCACGTTTCAGTGCCATATGTCATCTTCTGGGCACTCTGGGGTACAACTCTTTGGAGGTCAGGCGAAACAATATTTAATGATCACAGCTGTTCGTGCCTTGCGTGGTGAGGCTGACTGTCCGGAACTGGTGGAGCGTCTCGTGCGACTGTTTGTCCCGGATGTCCCTCGGATAGCCCTCAGACCACGACGACGCGACTTGTTGGCGGTGCTGCCGGCGCGCACTGTGTAGTGCAGAAACTCCCCTCTGCCTCGCGCTCTTTCACAGCTCAATGCGCTCCTGGCATCCACACCATAATGCGACTTGTTTGCGTGGCGATGGATGGTTGTGTGCAATGAATGCTTGAGGTTGCTTGAGGTTGTTGGTTGCGAGGCGATGGATACTAGGTGCACGACTGTACCAAATCAATAATGTAATTGTTAGTCTTAAGTTTCGTGACGCATTGGTGTATCGCTGCAATGTCATGTAAACGTATTAAATAAATAAATAAATAAATCACTGGCAACATACAATGGTCAATAATCGCGGAATATTTGAAGAAAGATAACCTCTTTCTCGAAGTTGAACCTACCTAACTGGATAGATCTTAGGTATATACAGGTTGTTTTATTTTTATTCCATAAATTGCGAGGGCACATTCCTGAGATAAAAAAAGTCGTCTCTAAGTCACTTGTATCTGAACTTGTACCATTTCGAAGATAACCAAGAATTCATTTTCGTTTGTTAACACTCCTAGTATAGTATAAAAGATTCACAGATATCAGAGTAAAGCAGATCCACTCATTTAAGTTGTACGATTTCTGTACATCTGATCTATTCTCATTAATGCACAAATCAGAAAGTTTGAGAGAAACAGATAAGTGACATCTGACTGGTCTTCACCTGTCGGTGTCTCCGTCTTCATAACTTAAAATTGTACTGAACTGACATTGTGGTGTGTTAAGTTTATATGGGATTTAAGATCTTGGTGTGCTTTCAAATAGAGACAATTCGTTAACAACCGAAAATGATCGAACAATCTGTCACATTCTAACTCATTTTGGTGCTCTGGAATCATCTGGCTTAATACTGCGAGTCTGTGAAATCTTTTCTGATGTCTGTGAAAAGATCCTTGAGGAATTAATAATGTTCATTTTTTAAATCTACAGAGAACATAAAGTTCTAATTTCCTAAGTGGCCAGCTACGTGAACAAAGGTTTAGAACTCGTCTTAAGGTCTCATTAATTACACACCTCCTTACACGAAACTTTTCTAACACATTTGCTTGACATTCTCAGTCTGTCTGTCTATCTGTTTGTTCGCCTGTCACCAGGCTGTATCTCATTGTACCGTGATAGACAGTTGAAATTGTCACAGATGTTTGTTGCCACTATAACAATAAATACTTAAAACATAATAAAATAAATATTTAAGCGAGTTCCCATCCTAAAAAAACTCATTGCTCATTGTGTTCATCAGGTGCTGGGTTTCAAAATGGGAAAACTAAAATCCGACTCACACTTGACCATAATTCCAATTGAGATTATTTAACGTTCTTATCACTGTTAAAAAAATTAAAAAGTAGTATTATTTAAACTGAATTAAAAAGGTTATAGTGTCTAATGTTGTATAGAATTATTCATTTCATAGAAAGATTTTTATCCGGAACAATGAACTATTTAGGTAGGTTATCGTGTAGAACTCATTTAGGTCTACCAGAAAAGTAGGTTAGGTTAAGTTAGAACTGTGACCCTTTGTGGAATAAATACTTTCTATGAAATGAAAATTATGGGAAACATTCATTCTATGAAACTTCTGTCTGTGAAACAAGGTACCCTTTGTGCACGAGTCCGACTCGCATTTGGCCGGTTTTTTTATACAATGACGGTGGCAAATAGGCATCCGTCCTGCCTGATGGTAAGATACGATGGTAAGCAGAAAGAATCAATAGCGCGTTACCTACCCTTTATTGGCTTCAGAATTAGTTGTGTTGACAGCTAGAGACATATGCAGGTCCCTCACTCTCGCCACAGCGCATCCCCAAGTCAATAAAGGGTCGGCAACGCACTTGTGATTCCTCTGGAGTCGTAAGTGTCCATAAGCTACGGTGTCTGCTTACCATCAGGCAGGCCGTAAGCTTGTTTGCCACCGTCATAGTATTAAAAAAAACTCTAAGTAAGTAGTGGTGTTATTATGGCTGTGGTCTTCTGTAAGGGGAGGTACTTCCCCAGTCGGGCTGCTCTACGTTATGAACGAGTAGATGTTCCGCTGTGCCTTACCGCTTTTTTGTGAAATGCGCCACATACACTACTGCTCATAATTATTTAGGCACCCATACCTTTTTCCATACATCTGTATACAAATATGACTTTCAGAAATACACTGCCAAGTCAGAGTCCCTTGACAGTTTTGCGTGCATTTTGCATGTTTTATTTAGCTGACTTATTGAGCCTTAAATCGGTGCCAGAGACCCCCCTTTTGAAATGGTAGTTTTCTTTTTGCAATAACTTAAATAACTACTAATTGCTGGTTCATAGAAAGTGTAGTGTGTTTGTATAATGTCGAACTAGAAAACCGCAAAAGCTCCCATGTACGGACAGCCTACAATGACTCGTTGCTTCGTTGTCGTCCTCGCAGTATTGCGTCTCAACCTAGTCTTGTTGTCAACGTCGGGGCTTTTCAAGGCTCGTGTCGGATGCAGTTTTATTTGCCGATTGATCAGAAAACAAATTGATAAGTGCTGGAAATATTGACTAAACAAATCTTTTATGTTTTGTGTTTCTTTAATGAAGGGTGGAAATCATAATTGCATGGGTAGACATTTTGTCATCGTGAGAAGCAGATATTGAGGAAATTAATTTTAGGAAACGCCTTGCATTAAACCTCCGCATACGATGTGGGGTATTACAGACCCCAGGCGGAATAAATCGAGATTATTTTTTAAATAACAGCGCCCGTAAGTTAAAATCTTAAGTAGCTGCGTAAATGACGATGCCAGTTGTGGATGCCAGATCTACAGTATGATTGAGTCGATTGGGTACACGCGCGTTTGGAAGTTAAACGTGTTTCGGCATCTCAGACCCCACCTTGTACGGAACGTCGTCAAAAACTTAAGTAGCTTTTGTGAGGTTTTTAATCATGTTTATGATTTTTATACAGTAATTGTAATTAATTTATCATTTAATTTAAGTGAAAATGCCGCAGCAACTCCGGGATCAAGAAATTAAACGTTATATGCTGGAAAATAATTCACATTTGGACGACTACCCATCAGGCGGGCCGTACGCTTGTTTGCCACCGACGTGGTATAAAAAAAAGACTAGGCGATTGAAGCGGAGAATTATTCGGAATCAGATGATTGCACTATCTTGTACGAATATTCCTTTAAATTAGACGCTGAAGAAGATAAATCGTATAGGTCACAAAAAAGTAGAGGCACTAGAGGTCGTTCTAAAAAAGTATAGAAACAAAATTCACGCCAAAAATGCTCGCAATGCCTGAGAGCCAAAGACCGCAAATCAACTCTTTGTAATGTGTTTGGAATATAGTCTGTATGTTTGCGAAAATTGAGCAATTGTGCTTCAAAATGTTTAATATTAGCTTTGCTATGCTATTTTTCTATTTTATGTTTTTAATCAATGTGACATTAGTGTCAAGAACTCACTAAAGCATATTGATTACTAAGATAAGATTATTTTATTCAGTCAGATGGGGACTAGTTTTGGTTAAACAATAAATATTATTTTCATAGAATAAAAACATATTTTATTCATAGATAGATATTCCAAAAAATAAGAAAATAATGTTATACATTAAAAATTACTACACATTGTGTCACAATAATAGATTAAACTGTAAGCAATTTTGACCCCACCTTGTATGGCACGTCTATATTTTTCACCTGGTATGCGGAGGGTTAAAAGGGCTTTAATATTTCAGTTCTCTTTTGGCTAAAATGACTCTCATGTTTTGTATGAGTTTCTTGTAATATTATCAGAGGCCATTACGTCTATTGCAAACCATTTAAGCGTTACCGTATATACACTGTTTAGATGAAAAGAGCAATGACATAAACAGCAAACTACAAGTAATTTAACGTTGCGAGTAGATATTTACTTGTTCAGTTCCCAGGTGGCTTTGATTAGAATAGAATTATGTAAGCAATAACTGAATTAATATTTATTGTATTTCAACGACAGCGCAACACATTGTTATCATAGCGGTATGCAATGTATTGAGTTAGATTGACCTCCAGTTCAAAGCTTGAAACGCACAGAGCGCGGCGCAGCGTCGTTGCGTGTCGGTGGCGGTTTTTCGGTAGAGTGAACGCGGTCTTGGGACGTCACACCAAAAAACCGCAAGGGATAGCGGAGCGGAGGCGGCGTGTGTGACATATGAAGCAGTAATCGACACTATCGACAGTCGACAGTTTCGGAAAAATCATTCAAAGCCGCCTCCACCCCGCGCCCGTTCTGTGCGTTTCGAGCTTCAAGAGGAATCCCAGCTAAAAGTTGCGAAGAGGTTGTCCCGTCTGTCAACCTCTAATGGAGGTCCTTCGCGCGGTCGAGGGCCCTTAAGTGCCTCAAATCGATGTCCGTTTCAAGAGCACCCTTTAGGAGCAGTTGTTACTACCCAACTTATTTATTTAAAACGGGCCTAATTGCAGAAGGCGTAGGGTTTTTTAAGCTTTCCACCTGCCTAATGGTAAGAAAACACCGTAGCCTATGGACTCTTGCAACTCCAGAGAGTTATACTTAAGTGTTATAGATACTGTCTAATCTCTGATGTGCATGCAGACTCTTCAGAAGTTATTTTTCTTTTTATAGGCATATTCTATTTGAAATATTATCTTATTCAATTCTTCATGTTTATTGTTTACCTAGATACTTCAATACTCGTGACACTAACATCTGTGTTACTATTTACTACAGTTTTTTTACATTTACGAACACTTCGACCAAATATTTCAACAATACGCTGGTTGCAGACCCTTTCAAATCAAATCAAAATCATTGTATTTTCTATAAGTATACAGAGATATAGGTACATGTAAATTATAGTAAATAAACATTGACTATTAATTAATACTAATTCTTACAAACATTGACTTGAAGATTCGATATGTTGACACTTACAGACATGCAGGTCCCTCACTTTCAACACAGCGTCCTTGGGAGCTCTGGCGACATTACTCACCGCCAGGGACATAACACCATAAGTGTACTTTATTGTATGAATTGTATTAGATTGGTCTCAAAAAACGACTTTACTGTCCAAGCAAGAAGGCTCAAAATTTTATGACAGGTTTTTTAAAGTCGGACTTTTAAACTTGTGTCTATGTTGTAAAAAAAGATAATATTTCCAAAAACACACTCGACAAAAAAAATATGAAAGTCAATTTTTAATGGGTGCGGGTGAGCGGCTTAAGGATAGACATCAAACATTGTTCACCTCCAATATTTGGTACAGTCGCCATCAGTTACATATGTACACTTCGGGGCACAGAGTACCCCAGAGAAGACGTCAAATAATAATGCCAATACCAAGCGAGATGGTCATAATATACTAAGGCGCCTTCCTGACTTGTCGATGCGGGGGCGGTACGATATGAGAAAACTGTCAGCTGTCAGTGTCAACCGATACTAATGCAGTACTGCCCCACTTCTGCGCATGGTATTATTACTACTGCGCAAACGTATTACTGACAGTATTTCGTCAGGTGAGGAAATCTCACATCGGTAAATTCACGTCAAAGAGCAAAATACCTATGACATATAGCTCCCGCCCCGTCAAATCAGGAAATCGCCTAAATTGCATAAGAGCGACTCAGAGGTATATTATTTGTTTACGCTTTTTTCTTTTGCCTCAAACTATTAGATAATATGACATCGAGGCAAATAAACGATTACCCATCCAAATGAGGTTGGTTATGGTAAACCGCCAGCCTTTAAGACAAGCTTTTCATTTAGCTGCATGAGAGTTTTTCATTCCAGCCGTCAGCTTACGAAAATCGCAACAAAAATGCGATGGGCGTAGGTAAAAAAAGTGTACAAGATATTATTTCAGAATTCCATATTTTAGTGTTCTGTAACCAAATTGGTTCAATGGAACACTTATGCGATCACTCGGTATCTGTCCGTCTTTCACAGGCAGTTTTCTCGAAGACCGCTTGACATAGAAAACTGAAATTTGGTATAGATATGTATGACAATTAATGGCCTAATTTGGCCCATTTAAGAGGGCTATTTCGGCCATAATATTTTTTATCTCAGAATTGTTAATAAATAAATGAAATAAATAAATATCATTGGATATTTTTTTTACATAAATCGAACAAGTCACATAGTAAGCTCAAAATAATATATATAATATCGATCCTTATTTAAGAAGAAATAAATGTCTCAAATTAACAATGACGTCGACGACAACGGTGACGAGAGACGACGTAAAATTATTCTTCCAGTGCAACACGTCCATACAAATAAAAAAAAACCATACAAATATGTGACGATCCGGAATGAAATCTGGTACACTTTTCTCTTGTATAGAGGTTACCTGTTACTATTAAAGATTCTAAATTTCAAGAACCGAATAAAAATACTTTCTGATAAAATAATTCAAATACAGTTTTTTCGCAAAACATCCTGAGAAGATGTGGATGCGGATCTCTTGTGCGCACATTGACCTTTACTTTGTTAGGGCACTATAGTGGATCAAAATGAATTGACATGTTACGCAATATTTATGTGACGAAGTGACAAGGGTCGAGCGTCTTCCTGTCCGCTTGTCATACTGACAATGTATTCGCAAATGGCCGTATTTATAAAGGACCATCGAACCTATTGTAGCTAAAATGCTGTTAAATGCGTTTGACTTT
The DNA here is from genome assembly GCA_905163555.1 of Notocelia uddmanniana. NCBI lineage: Eukaryota > Metazoa > Arthropoda > Insecta > Lepidoptera > Tortricidae > Notocelia > Notocelia uddmanniana. Next base: position 7,838,577 of record LR991057.1, read on the forward strand.
ATCAGTCACTTGGATATTTACGTTGGTGAAAGAAGGACAAACAAATTTTTGTTACTTACGAGTATACTAGGTTATTATTTAGCAGTTTTCAGCTTAGGCAAAAATGCTTTCATATCTCTGGATGTCCGGCATAATTATATCTGGCTGATTTACTCTACTGCTCGCATTTCTCACCCGATTCTCGATATTTTGTACGCAGATCCATTAAATATATTAGTGGAAGTGGTGTACGCAAAAAAAACCGCCAATCGCTGTACAGCTTAGCGGTTTGGCACACACTTACTTGAGGTCAAAACAAAATTTTTGACCAGACGGAAAGGTTTATAAGAATGATATAAGGTTTAAAATAACTTGCCACTTACTTTGTTTTACCTTGGGAAATCTATTCCAATGATTTATAGTAAACGAGCACGTTGAACACTTTCTTGAAATCTCGTTATGAAGATAACTTCAACAAGGAATCAATAATGCAATGCTTTAGTAGGTTGCATTGTATTCTAAAACAGCAATAAAATTGTGTAATAGCATGTTTTTTTTTCATAATAAGGTATCAAGACAAAAGATGGACTCTACTAGCAACTAAATAGAAAGGCCCCACAGACAAAAGACGTGTCGAAAGGCAAAGAAGAAGATGGGAAGATGACATCGTAGAAACAGCTGGCAAAAAGTGGATGGATATCGTTCATCACAAACCAACATGGTGTATAAAAGCTGGAGGAGGTTTTTACCCCATCAGGGACAAAATCATCCACAGCCCACGCAGTCCACTGCTGAATATAGGCCTCCCCCAAGGCGTGTCACAAAGTGCGGTCCTCTGCCTTACGCGCCAGATAAATCACATTTTTTCCACTGACTAACTGACTCACTTATAAATGTTTAACTACTTGACCTAAAATCTTGAAATTTGGTTACAATAATCAAAAAACAGTGAATTTATAGTTTTTTTATTAAAATGTATTTATTTTCCGTTTTGCACGCAATTCAAGAACGTTATGCGTTATAGGAGGCTTGATTTAAGCCTCTCACAGACAGGTGCGGCCTTGCCGCGGCGGTCAATAGTAAACTTGTCATTAACTGTACTATACTATAATCGTATGTCATTTATTGACGAACCGTGAGATCTTCGAGAAGACAAGTACGGTTGCCAGTATTTGGTGCACTTTTAGCACCACCCAGGGGTCACGTGTAGGGTAACGGTGGGTACTCCCTACGGACATGGTGCAACTTCGACCCCCCTTTGTCAAGTGAGTGGGCAACTTGACTGTTAGAAGTTCTCAAGCCGCCCGAAGGCCTCTAACCTGGCTTAACGACTGCTGTCGTAGACAGCAGCCGGGATCAACGGCTTAACGTGCCTTCCAAAGCACGAGAGCGCTCAGTTAGTAACCACTCAAAGCGGTCACCCATCCAAGAACTGACCTGCGCCCACATTATATAATAACCTCGCATATCGCACGTCATTAGCTGTCAAATTTACTATTGGCCGCGACCGCAGGCCGCGCCAGTGTGATTCAGGCCTTAAGGAACTTTGAAAAAAACTTGGTTTCCAGTTAGATCTCACTCTTTTATTAGCGAAACTGTAGATATGAGAGATGTGCTGCTCCTAGTTAGGAATAATGTACAAGGTAGTATATACAAGAAAGGGTCTACAAGCTATATACATACAAATATACAATAGATAGGAGTCACAAGAAGAAACGACAATAGAGAGATCTCTCAGGGACCGAAGTCCATTGAGAGTTGGTTGGAAGTTACATTTATGAAACCTGATTTTAGAATCCTCGATAGCGCGTTGCAGAACATGTCAGATTTGACAGATGACACGAGTGATGCCATAAAACCGTTTCCGTACTTGGTATTTTTTTGTCATTTATATTTTTGATGAGAAATTGTATTACATTAAAAATTTGGTTAGCTTATCGCTGTATATGTACTTTATATAGCTTAAAGTCCTCTATTTTTAACCGACTTCAAGATTTCAAAAGGTTATCAATTAGGTTGTATGTTTTTTTTTAATATTTGTTACTCCAAAACTCCGTCATTTCAAAATTCTTTTTTTGATTGTAAGTATATATATCCAAGTTGGTCCCGTTTTTATTAAAACGCAGTTTTGATGATGGGATTCATGAAGAATTGAGGGAACTCCTCAAATCTTTATGGCAAACATATAGTGATTTTTGTGTTTTTATCAACAAATCAAGCATTTTCATCCAAAAACGTGACATTAGATGAAGTGGAACTGCTGATGATGATCAGAACAGAACTCTTCAACGACGAAAAGTTCACGTTTGGCGATTTGTCCTCCTAGCTGTGTTTGTTAAGCAATTTCTATTTTCACGATTAATTTTTGTCATGCTTGATTTCTGATGATGGGTTCCATGAGGAATTGAGGGAACTCCTCAAATCTTAAATTCAAACATATAGTGATTTTTGTATTTTTATCAACAAATCGAGCATTATCATACAAAAATGTGACATTTGATGAAGTGGAACTGCTAATAATGATCAGAACAGAACTCTTCAACGACGAAAAGTTTTCGTTTGGCGATTTGTCCTTCTAGCGGTGTTTGTTAAGCAAGTTCTATTTTCACGATTGATTTTTGTCATGCTCGAGTTCTGGTGATGGGATCCATTGGGAATCGAGGGAACTCCTCAAATGTGAAAGGCACACAAATAGTGATTTTAGTATTTTCATGAACTAATCAAGCATTTTCATTCATAAAAGTGACATTTGATGAAGTGGAACTGCTGATGATGATCAGAACGGAACTTTTTAACGACGCGTAGTTCACGTTTGGCGATTTGTTCTGTTCGTTTTGTTTGTCAAGCAAACAAGGTTGTTCCATGTTTCCATGAGGAATTGAGGGTACTTAGTCTTCTACCATTATAAACATACTTATAGCCATTTTTATTTTATTGTATGGAATCTAAGAGTGCACCATCTAAGTATAATAATCTATCTTTCACCGGGCTCCCCCATTGAAGTCGGTTTTTTTTTCTTAAAAAATATGTATATAAGTATTGAGTACGCCTGTGCAGTAGGACGTATTTAAGCTAATGATGACAATGATGATAAATCTAGATAAGATGGTAAGAACCACAAATAATAACTTCCAAGTACCCGTCTAATAACATAAAAGTACCTATCGTCTTTTTGTGGTTGCAGTGACAAAGATGATCGAAGTACCTTATCTAACCGTTGAATAATCTACACGACAATGATAAAAGCGAAAGTTTTACGAATGTTTAAATATTATTCTGAAATTTCTGAATTTTTATTCATACTCAAATCGATGTCGGGTATGACAATTCGTCACATATATATAAAGCAGCGTAAAGCCTCTCAATTTACCCGATATCCATATTCCAATCGAAAACAATTTATTATATTCATCGGCTACACGTGGCCGTGTGGTGTGAGTCAGCAATCCTCAAAACATGATACTTATACTGCAAACACGGATCAAAAAGAAATAAGTAAGCCCTTACTCTACGATAATACTGTCTCTTTGCTCTCGACCGAGTATTGGTCTATCTGAAAACCATAAAATACCTCTGCACTCGTGTGACACGTGGATATACCTAACACACTCAGAAATTAAACTAAAAAGAACCTAATCTCGCTGAAAAAAGAATCCAATTTCAATAGCTCTCGTTGCGACTATCAAGTGAGCGCAAAGCTTTCATAAGTTTGCGGGTCGACCAACTTCTTTAGCGTTGAAATAAGGGTTTTATTGGTATGATTACCGACAAAAGTGCGGTGATTGGTAGAAATGAGTTTGTTTCTTCGTAATGTATCGGTGTTTGCGCCCGATGCTCCGTGAACGGAGGTATTTTTCGCCTTGATAGAGTATTAAGCACGTTGAGTGGGTTTATTAGGTGTGCAAAAAGACTTGACAACTAGAAATGTTTGAAGTAGAAGGTCGAAAGCTGACGATGAAAACAGTCTGATTCAGTGTTGTAAAAAGTGGCGTTGCCATGGCGTTACAAGAAGAGTGTAGTATTGATGATGAAAGATTTATAATCACGAGGGATCTCCACTAGCTCAGCTGGCTTAAAGCGATGCACATAATTCAAAGGTTCAAATTCAAACAGCACTTGATGAGACTATATATTTTTTACTTTGATTGGAAATTATGAAAACAACAACTACTAGACTAGGTTAAGAATGTTGTATCTACATCAACACACTTCGGTCTTTAAGACACCTATTTTAACGTCTCTTGTTCTATTTGTGTGTATGTACTATTTCTAAAGGTGTATTTTGGTTCGACTCGGTTTCGATGTTCTAAAAATCACGACTGATTTTCTATTAAAGTGGCCGAGAGCGCAATACGCATTGAGTTGGCATCATTATTTAATGGTAAGCATTTAAAAATACATAAAAACGATTGACCAAGTATTCTGTTCCCAATGGAATCACCATCGATTCCCCGTTACTGTGACTGAAAGTGCAGAGGAAAAAAACGTGGTAAATTGTCCAGCGTGAGTTAAAATATATCCAGATGCAGCTAAATAGAACGGAGTTAGGAAGGCTTGAAGTAAGTATAAATACACCCAGGACATCCACCATGTAAGAGCCTAGAGCTACGGGTTCGTAGAAAAAGGTTTACCTGTAAATAAGTATTTATCATCCATATTCTCATTTAAAATACAATTTGGTTCGCTTGCAAAAATGTCTTGTTTGATTTATACCCACCCGGTATATGAAGCCGTCAACTATTTCCCCCATCTAACAAAAATGGCTTCTGTTCTCAATTCAAACTTATCAACTGCCAGCCTCCATCTCGGAAGGAGATTTGTAAAAAAAGGTGTTTTTAATACTTTTACAGTACACACAAGGAGGACTGATAGTCATCCGTGAAGTCAGTCAACTGCTTTTAACACAGGAGGCATCAATAATAAAATATACTTCCTCCCAAAAAACCGATACCACACGATACCAAAATCTGCCACGTAATTAAAAACTACTTCAATAATCGATTATAAATTATAAAGGTTTGCCGATAGAAACTGTACCATTAGCTACAGTGAAACACGTTCGTCATCCACCGATAAAGTACGGGTTTGAATAAGAATATAAACAAATGTGATTATGTATAACCTTGTTACTTATAATTACTAACATAATATATAAGTAAGTGTAGTATATGTTCTCTAAAATAGGGTACATAAGTGAACGTAACTTAATTATACCAAATTAGTACACATTGTTAACTTGTTAGTTAAACATATACATATATATATAACATGTCCTTCTTTGAATCATGCTTCTTTGAATTATATGAGATAAAAATTGCGAGTCAGCTAACACCTCTAACCATAAATATATGTTGTAGGTATGTACTTTGGTTTCGTTTGGATAATGCATTATAAGAATTGCCTTTGCTTTGCCTTCGGCAAACTTCGTTCCAAGGTGTTCCGGTCGCATGACATAAAGCTCCATAGTAAGGTAGCTGTATACATGGCAGTCGTCCTGCCAAATCTTCTCTATGCGTCCGAAACGTGGAGCATATATCGCAAGCATATTCGCTCATTGGATAGTTTCCATCTCAGATGCCTCCGCGACATTATGGGGATCCACTGGTCTGACCGTGTCAGGAATAGCTGGTATTGAGGCATATCTAATGAGGCGACAGCTGCGTTGGTGCGGACATGTCTCCCGCATGTCCGATGCTAGAGTGGCGAAGCGCATCTTTTACTGCGAACTTCAAAATGGCAAGAGAAAACAAGGTGGCCAATATTTGCGGTACAAGGTTGTGCTGAAACGCCACATGAAAAGAACCAATATAGATCCCGTACGCTTGTTTGCCACCGACGTGGTATAAAAAAAAAAAAAAAAAAAAGATCCTTCCACCTGGGAGACGTCAGCCAGTGGCCGAACAGATTGGAGGCAAACTGTGTTCAGTCGGGTGAACGATTTCGAAATTAGGCGACGCGCAGAACTTGACGCTAAGCGTGACGAGCTTAAGGCCAGACCACCTGCGGCCATACCATACAACTATGTCGGAGGGGTGCTGACTTGCAGCGAATGTAGCCGCACATTCACTTCAAAAATTGGCTATATCAGTCACCTGAGAGCGCACCAGCGACGCTTTCAGCATTAAAAAGCAGTCGCTGTGGCCGGATACGGCTAGGAGATGATGATGATATAAGAATTGATAAAAATAAGCTAATCATACCTCAGTAGTTGTAAGGGGGGAAACATGATATGTATTGTATGTGGGTAGATTAGGATTTATGCACCTACCGACGACATAGGCCAAATATAACAGTCTCAGATAAACTCTTGTGCTGTGTTATTTTTCTCTCAATTAAATAACCCAATACAGGAGGCTGTCTCAAACCGTTGGTATTCATACGTGTGTTCTCTAAACCTGTTTGTTAGGCAAGTCCGACAAGATTTTACGGGATGACAGTTGCCAGCGCCGTATTTAACCTTGATCAGTCTGTAATTATAAGTTGATGAAGCCCGCGCTTATTCTATCCAAAATTGATGATTACTTTTAAACGTAATAGGTAAAGGTTACTCGAGCATTAAAATAAAGTTGAATATCAAAATAATTAAGTACGAACGAAAAGTTTAATTGCACGTACGCCACGTGTTGCTTTCCAACTAAAATAAAACTGATTAACATTTGAATATATTTTTGCTTTGGACGAAGCGAGACTGCTTTAAAGTTCCACCTCTGTTGGAATTTGAAACGTTGAATGTTGTTATCGTTCTTTTCAAAAAAATATTTTATAAATCGTCAATAACTAGTTCATTTATAGTAAACTCAAAATACGTTAGTAAAACATCGTTAATAACAAGTTACGATGTTTTTATTAACGTAATTAAATCCCTAATTAAACAACAGTAAGATAAGATAAGAACTCATTTATTCAAATAGGATTCATTGAACCACTTTTGCATCGTCATCAACCACAACAATCTCAAATAGGTACATTAAGGTCTGTAAAATTTAAACCTATCAAAATGACATTAAGTATTATACTAATATAAATATACGAGCATGTTTACATGTGATAATATTTTAAAATTAAAGCTTCTTATAAGTAACATGGTAAATTATTCAGCTACGATTAAGTGCATCGTCAAAAGAACAGGAAATATCACACACATCATATCATTAATTGCATTAGTAAATATCATTAACAAATATTATTAAATCGATTAAATAATCAAAGCTCGATTAAATCATCACAGTTAAATAAATGTATAAACTAACAATTATCGAAATGCTTAAGTATACCTTTCAACTAAGTAAGCTAGGCCAGGCATTTTTATCATTTAAGTAGTCCTCGACAGTATAATATCCTTTTTTTAATAATGAAGATTTTAGATATTTCTTTAACACAGTAAGTGGCAACCCAATTGCTTCAAAAGGTAATTTATTGTAAAATAGCACACTTTGACCCATAAATGATATATGCTTTACGAACACGAAACTTAGGAATTGCTATTTTATGTTTATATCTCGAACTATTCATTCTTTTAAAGGAATCCATATTCTTAAGAGCATAAATAATGCAGTCGTAAATATACTGAGAGGCCACTGTCATTATATTTATCTCTTTAAACAGGTCTCTCAGCGACTCTCGTGAACCCATCTTGTAAATTGAACGAATTGCCCTTTTCTGTAAAATGAATATTGTTTGTATATCTGCTGCTTTTACCCACAGTAGAAGTCCATATGTCATTCATTATACTATGAAAATGGCTAAAATATACCAAGCGTGCTGTCTCTATGTCAGTCAATTGTCTTATTTTTCTTACAGCGTAAGCCGCTGAACTTAATCTACTGGCCAACTTTGATATGTGAGGACTCCACTGTAAATTTTTGTCCAAAGTTAGACCTAAAAATATGGTTTTGTCTATCGTTTCCAAACATTCTCCTTTCATATATATATCGATATTGCAAGCTTTAACATTTGGTAAAGTAAATCTTATGCATTTTGTTTTAATATAATTTAGTAATAAATTATTTACTGTGAACCAGTTTAACACTTTTGCAAGAATGTTATTGATAGTATCAGAGTCATTTGTATTTCGAGGTACTTTAAAGACCAAAGATGTATCGTCTGCATATAATATAACTTTACAATTATTTTCAACGATGAATGGCAGATCGTTCACGTATGCTATAAAAAGAAAAGGACCCAAAATGGAGCCTTGCGGCACGCCTAGTTTGACATCTGCTCCATTAGATTGCGTTCTGTTTATGAATATTGTTTGTTGTCTGTAACTAAGATACGATGAGAGTAGATTCAAAGCATTCGTACATAACCCATAGTGTTTAAGTTTACGTAAAAGAGTTCTATGTTCAACACAGTCAAACGCCTTCGAAAGGTCACAGAAAATGCCTATTGCGTCGCAAGAATCTTCCCATATATCATAAATACTTTTTATTAATTCAGAAGCGGCATCGGTTGTGGAACGTCCTCTCCGAAATCCATATTGTTGGCAGTGAAGAAGGTTGTTGTTGATAAAATACTTCTGTAACTGATCTAACAATATTTTTTCGAAAACCTTACTTAAGACTGGTAAAATAGATATAGGTCGAAAATTCGTGAGATTATTTTTGTCACCTGATTTATGCAACGGTATAACTTTGCTTAATTTCATAAGATCAGGGAACACTCCCTCTTTAACACAGCAATTAAAAACGTGTGTTAGGTATGGTGCAATAATGTCAATAACTTGATTAATCATTTTCACAGATATCCCCCATAAATCTTCGGTGCTCTTTCTACTTATAGTTTTAAATGTTTTTAAAAGAGTTTCTAAGTTAATTAGGCTAAATTCAAAGCCATTTTTGCGTGTACCAATACTCGAGCACATTAAGGACTCTGCTTGCTCTGGAGATGATTTAAGATCTTTAGTAGCAAGAAAAGCTATGTTAGAGAAATACTCTTCAAATGCTGCTGCTATTTTAGATTCTACCTTGATCTCCTTCCCATTGTGTACTATGTTAGAAATAGCATAGTTTTGAGGTTTACCTTTGCCACTCTCATTGTTAATGATTTTCCAAGTGGTTTTAATTTTATTGTCACATTTTAAAATCTTGGATTTTATGTAATTGGACTTCGCAACTGTGCAGACCTTTTTGAATATTTTTGAGTAATTTTTAACATATTCAATAAAAGCTTCATTTTTATTAAATTCCCTTATGCTGTAAAGTTCGTACATCCTATCCCTACTCTTCTGTATGCCCACGGTGGCCCAATCGCTGAACTTTTTCTTAGAGTGGCTCCCTTGAACGGTCTTTAGCTTAAAAATATTATTAAATTCTTTAATAACTATGTCAAACAGGACTTTATATGCTCGATTTGGATCGTTTTGGGAAAAATTATCGAAAGGTAAATTGTATTGAATACTATTCTTAAACTTAGCTATATTGGTATCAGTTACGGGTCTAAATGTTATACAGTGTGGTTTACATTCGACAGTACTTTTAATTGCAATTTTTTGGCCGCTGTGGTCTGAGTTGAAACAATTGAAAAGTTCTTTTTCTATACACTTACAGTTACAAAATATGTTGTCTAAAGAGGTCGCACTAGTTGCCGAAACTCTCGTGGGTTCAAGGAATATGCCACTTAAGTTAAATGAATTAAATAAACTCACTAACCGAACACTTAAACCAGAGGGGTCAAGCAAGTCGACATTGAAGTCCCCGCAAACTATAATATATTTCCTACTCTTACAAGCTACGTTTAACACATTCTCCAACGCTGATTCGAATATGCTGTAGTTAGCAGATGGAGGTCTATAAACGCATATTATTATGTAGTACAGCAACTCGACACAAGAAATTTCAACCACGTGTTCGATTGAAAAATTTACAATATCCCTACGTTCTTTAGATTTTATGTCAGTTTTTACAATAATAAGAGAACCTCCATGGATTTTTGTTTTCCTAGTAAAATAACTTATTAAATCATAGTGAACAAAATTAAACGCTAATTGATTATCTTTCAGCCAATGTTCAGTAATGCACATTATGTGTATGTCATGTGCTTCCAAGAATAAACCTATCTCCAATTCTTTGCTGGAAAAACCTCGAATATTTTGGTGTACAAGTTTAATATTCGAAGGTTTTTCCGTTGTCTTACATTCTAGTTTAAATTGATTTTGAGATTAAGATCGGATCGATCGGCGCTGTCGCTAATAATACTCTGAGATTCAGTTTTATTTATGTAAAAATTTGGTTCTAAATTGAATGCTAATAGCTTTCCAAGTAATATTTTATTTTTATTTGAGATGTACAATTCGTCAGACATTAAATTTATATCTTTTATAAACTTATTAATGTCGATAAAATGATATTTATGGTTTAAACAAATAGCGTTGTATATAAAAGAGTTAAGCTGACTTATTTTATTATTACAATGGTAAGGCAATGATTGGTAATATGGGAAAGCACAAAGTATTATTTTACCAATGCCAGATTTTTCGACAAGATTCAAGGTTTTAATCAATCTAGTTATACCTGCTCTATTTACATGAAGGCTATTGCCAATCAATATTATCAAAGTAGTTTCAGTACAAAACATATCTTTGGAGATTAATTCACAGATTTGATCTATACTGGCATGATGGTGACAATTGTTTATTATATTTTGACTGAGTCTATAATTTAACAATGGAGCCAGACCCGCACCTATTTGGTCTGAATATATAACTGTACTTTTGTGGGTTATTTTTCCAACTGATTTTCGCTCGAGTGACTTTGAAGTAGTTTTCTCCATAGCTGGATCCTCTGTAGACAAATCCTGAGGTGACGGCTGGACACCCGCGGGGGACGTGGACGCATTACAAGTCGAACTGGATTTCTCCAGTATAGAATTTAGAAGTTCCATTAAATCATTGAGTATTGTAATAAATCCCCGACGGTTCACATTCCCGAGACGAGAGAACATATAATTGTCATATGTCAAATTTGTATTAGAGTCCAATATGTAGCTATAATTATGTGTCATATTATCCTTGTATAAAAGGTTATTAAATGTTTCCACACGTTTGATAAACACGCTAGAATTTTTTTTGATTTTATATGTAGGCAAGCAGATAACAATATTGGTGTGTTGGACTACTGCAAGCTGTTCCCTAATAAAGTTTACTAAATTATATAAATTTACTTTGTTTTTAAAGTCTTTGTCTCCGATATAAAAAATGCAGAAGTCGGACAGGCTAAAATCTTGTAATTTATTTGGTAGCTCGCGAAAAATCTCGCGCGTTCCCGCTCCAGGTGTTAGGTAGAGACACACTTTATCTGTGGAGAATGTCTGCTTTATCCGCTCTAACATATAATTAGTGCAGTTGCTAATTACACATAGTTTTGAGTGTTGTAGCGTTGGTTCGATTTGTTCCATTGTACTAGAAAGCTGTTCATTGCCTTGCTTAAAATGGTCTAGTGGAGCCATTGTGGGCAAGTTTGCACAGCCATTATAATTGACCATGTCTTGAGAGAGATGATTTTTTTGTGTCAAGATTTCTAATTTATTCGCGATGTTTATGATCTCATTTTCCACATTTTTCATTAGCTTTTCTAGGTCAACGATTTTTAGCTGTAGCTTGAATAAATGTTTGTAGCTATCAGAACTTTTTCCTGTGTTTAGACCAGTAGTAGGCGAGGATGGTGTAGACAAAGCGTTATATAGCAGAGAGTGCCTCTGTTTTTTAATCGTTCCTGTTTTTGTTTCTATCGTTGTGGAGTAGCATAAGGATTGCAGTACTTTTGTTTCCCTACTTAATTGGTCGACTTTTTTTTGGAGATCTTTATTTTCAAGGATTTTATACGTATTTTTAGTAAACGAGACGTCTATATACTAGGTATGCAATGCAGTTTGCTGGTTGCACATGTTGAGCTGAGCGCGTCTACTTGGTCTCGAACTCCCTTTATTTTCCATTGTTTACATTAATTTTGCTCATGCACGACTTTTTACATTGAAATATACGGAAATTCAGTTTTTCGGTGATTATTGCTCCGTGTATGTCCAATTTTAATTTTTTTTTAAATCTAAACCATCGTCATGGTATCACTTAACGAAATACAAAATGTGAGCGTGATCGGTTGAAGCAGACTCAAAAGAATAAATCTGTCGCCTAAGAATCAGCTTCGCTTCGCTCAGCTCAATAACTATATACGTACGAGTACAAGCATTTCTATCAGCACTACACCGTATTTCCATAGCAATATCTTAGGCGACTTCCTGAAATTTGTATCACCCAGCTTCCGCGCATACCGCGCCAGTCAGGTCAGGAAGCACTCGTTTAAATGCCAGGCACAGTCAAAAGCGGTACTGGCTCGACTGACAGTTGACAGTTTTCATATATCAGGAAGTTGCCTTAGACTGTCTCCAAAAAAAGTTTCGTTGTAATGTAGACCATGGGTTTGTTTTGGGTAATTTTGTACTATTTTTTTTCTCTCTATCTATCGTGATAATAATTCTCTCATAACAGTCATAACGGCGCAATACTGTAATACACTTCAAGTTTCAAAACTGATCGCTCTACTTATTTACTCGTTGGTTGCATTCGTAGCGCCAAGTCCGTCGGCTGCAGGACGATTAAAACTTAATCCGCTATGCCGATACACCGGGGACGGTTAGAATTCTCTTTGCATTTTACGACGTATGGACTAGAGACTAGTTTTTTTACTGATGTTATAGAGAAATTCTCCCTCATTTATAAAAGTTCATCAAACCTATCTTAATTAAAATGACGCCGAAATTCGTTTGCCCTTATCTGTTACTTTGATATTTATGTTTGTAAGAACGGGACAAATCATATTTAAGTTAATAGAGGTTGGTTAAGTTTTATCCCATCAAAAACATAAATGTGAAAATGGCAGCCAAGTTCACCGACAAAAGAATTGAGATCTAAATGGGCGCCAAGTTCCGTAGATTACCTATCTGAAAAGTTGCCAAGTTTGGCACTAGATTGTTTACAATAAAACTAATTTACTGCGGCTTAATGCATTTTCAGCCTTAACTTGGCAGTTTTCTATGCTGTATGTTATAATACCATAAAAGCTGTTAGATATTTAAGAAAACTGCCAAGTTACAGCTCAAAATGCATTAAGCCGCAGTAAATTAGTTTTACTGTAAACAATCTAGTGCCAAACTTGGCAACTTTTCAGATAGGTAATCTACGGAACTTGGCGCCCATTTAGATCTCAATTCTTTTGTCGGTGAACTTGGCTGCCATTTTCACATTTATGTTTTTGATGGGATATCATTACTTTTTGTCAAACTTCATTAAATGGTGCTTTCCCAGAGCGAATGCACGAGTTACGAGTACTATCCAAAATACCCAAACCGCTATAGGTGCACCTAAAATAATTGAAGAGTTCCCTCGACCCGGAAGTATACCGTTTCAAACAAAAACAGAATTTTCCAAAACGGTTAATAAATGACGGAGTTCTGAGGTAAAAAAAAATATCGGATAATAAAATCACTGTTTTATGATTTTTTCTGGTGTATACACATAATTACCAAGCTGCATGCCAAATTTCAGCTTTCTAGGTCATCTGGAAGTGGGTTAGGTTTTTGATTACTAGTCAGTCAGTCAGACAGTCAGTCAGTCAGTCAGTCAGTGGTAAGATGCCATTTTTTGGAATTTAATATCTCAATAACTATTAAACCTATATTTATGAAATTTGGGTTTCTAGTTGTTCTAAAGGATTTTAATATATGTACGAAATTTCATGTTTTTATGTTAGATAAATTTGGAGTTATTCGGGGGTCAAAAGTGGCTCCAAACGGTTCGTGTAATATAACACACGGCTGCTGTCCGCCAGCTCCTGGGGTGAACTTGGCTGGACACGCTGCCGCGTGTCTAGATGAATGTTAGTTTATACATAGGTTACATTTTGCGTTCGTAAAATAGAATATTGCAGCGGCCGGAAAAAACAAACAATTAATGGACAAGTTGATTTTGAAGGACAACGCTAATCATAGTTCGTTAACAGATAGATTACATGCCTATGAATTGCCATTCCCACCGCGGCATAGTACAGTCACCAGCATTAATATCTGCCTAACCAAAGGCGGCAAAAATATCTGACACGTCCTAACGGCCCTACAAATAGAGTCGTGTCAGATATTTATGCGCGCTTTGTTGTGGCAGATATTGGTGCTGGTGACTGTACATACATTTGCTTTTCTCAAAAAATTTAATGAAGTTTGCAAATTACAAGAAAAATACGAATGAAATTCTAAGGATTCCATTATGGGCCGCTCGTTAAGCCGGAATCGAAAACGTGATACTTCGCAGCCTATATATTATAACGAACATAACGTCAATATTTAACTACATGTTTCAGGAAATAGTATAATTGGATACAAAGGGAGTCCAGTGCACGTGTCGTAAGGTGTAAAGGACCTCATTATACGTTTGAATGGACGATTCCAAAGCGGAACCTGGCTAACGATTGGACAACTTGCCTACGTGTTTGCCATGCCTACAGCGGCATTGTAATATAATCCCGTCGTATTACGAATTGCTTGGCAAATTCCATCAGTTACTGCATGATGTATTTTTTATTATTTTGTAATTTTTCTAATTGAGTGAAATGTTAATTATATTTTCAGAAGTTCTATAGATATATAAGAAAATACCGAAATCGCCGTACGCGTGCCTATCAAATTTAAGGAGTTCTCTCGATTCCTCCTGGATTCCATCATTAGGCCTTCACCGAATTTATTTGGGACAAACCTGCTTTGAAACAAAAAAAAAAAAAAAACAAACTCGGCCAACGTGGTCAGGAGTTAACGGGGAACATACGTTTATTAAAAAACAAACATTCGTTCAGACGAACTGAGAACCTCCTTCCTTCTATTGAAGTTGGTTAAAAAGCGGCGACGCTGATATTTTCATATGGTATTTGTATATTAGTCATGTACTTACTCCCGTATCGCATTGGGTTGGCAGAAACCAAAACGCCGAATAATCCTTACATACGCCTTTTGCTTAGAAGAGAAGTTTTAATAGCTTTTTTTCAATATTTTTTTCTTTCGTACGGTAGAAACGTATATCACAAACGTATGAGCGTAAATTTAATAAATAACCTTATTGGAGTGAAACCCGGTGTGGTGCCAGGATAGAATAGCACCACCCCCTTGCTTCCCTTGGCCTTGGTGTCATAAGAGTCGACTATGGGTACCAGGTTGAAGTGTGTTGTGGGCGATGGTCTAACAACCTGTCACTGCAATATCACATATTCTTCATCTATAAACCTACAGTTGTTAAAAGTGGCACTGAAATTAATTTTCTTGTGCTCTGCCTACCCCTTTTGGGAATATGGGCGTGAGTTTATCTATGAGCGAAGCTCCACAATCCCCGATTCGCGTATTTCGTTGAAGTTACACACCTCCTGAACCATACAACATAGAATAACCAAATTTACCATCGTGACAAACACTAAAGCGGTGAAGGTTATTTTTTTTTATTATTATTTTAGTATTGCATAATGTGGCGGTCTAGACTGAAGGTATACACGATAGCTTCGCTCCATTACGAACGTCGGGCGCAAACTGCTTACGACTACCTAATTTATAGGTACACTTTTTAATCCCATATCTAAATAACAAAGTTCTAAAATGTTTACGATGTCTGGACCTTCAAATCAATGCAATTATTCAAAATTTTATCAAGTAAACCACGACAAACGCTTTTCAGAGGATTCCTTTGTAGTTTTAAGATTTTTTTAAATATTTATTAATCTTACTCCAAAATCCATCAACTGATTCGATTCTACCCCGTGACTCAATCCATTAGAGCTATCGTCCGATCTTAATGGACATTGCTGGAGATACATTTAATTCCTCCCTTCGTATTGTAATGTAAATTCAATATACTGGGTGCTACCATGGCTTTGAATGCAAGTGTAGATTCTGTTCCTCAAACTAAACTACTCTCTACCTAAAACTTTTTTGAATATTTAACCCTTTGAAAAACATTCTTTATTGTAGGTTATTTTATGTACTGGGGTTATTAATAGAGTCTAACTCAAGGTCCGCACTAGCCCTACCGACTCTACACAGAAGGTTGCGCGGAAGGATATTAAAATAAAGACGTGTTGTTTGAACGAGTTATATTCCAGACTGTCAACTTACTTAGCGGTGCAATCGCTGCTACGTTCCTATTTGTAACATAATACTCGTATACATAGTAAATGCATAATGTGTGCACCTACATCATTAACGAACGGCAGCAACACTTACACGCCAACTCATTTTCCATAATAGATAGATTATAAACCTTAGAGTAAAGCACGAACGTACGCCATAATATAACACCTATAGTGGCAATTGTCGCCATAGGCACGACAATATCCTTTAGGTGTTCTTGGTGTTCAAAGGGTTGAAAAATATTTGTTTTTATCACACGTCATTCTTCGTACAAGTAGGCAATTGTCGTCTGTTATACTGCAAATGACGCTGCCGCATACATTGCTCTTCAAATAAACCAAGTCATTCTCAAAAGTTGTAGAAGAAAAGTGGTTAAGTGTGTAAACCAAAAATGACTATTTCATTTAAATTCCCGTGGTCAAAGGCATGCTATGTTGCGCGCACTCGTTTCGACAAATTGGCTTCCGACGCGTGGAAGCGAGAGCGCGACACATTAAACTCACATTGCGATGTGAGGTGACCACCTACGTATACATAAGGCCTGATTCGTAAATTCAAAATGCTGGCACATAGCTCTAAAGACAGGTATTCTTCTTTTGTTTTTAATATTGACATTACTTATGTCACTTATTATTGGCAAAAACTAATTTAGTATTATTTGATCCCTTCACACGAGAAAGAAGAAGACTTATGTCACTAAATTATGTAGGCATCGTTTTTCATTGCGTAAGAGCTAAAAAACCAAAAAAAAGATTAATCAACGTGAACGAACGCCGTGAACAGATTATCGCCAAATGGATGGAAAATACACAGCCACCGAACCACTTCATAGCAAAACAATTAAAAATCCCAAGAATTACCGTTGATACGGTTGTAAAGCGATACTTTAAGATCTTGTCTACCGCTCAGAAGCCTCGAACCTCGTAACATGGTGGTGCTCGTGATCCTAGGCTAGACAAGAAAATCATTAAGACGATTTGCAACAACCGAAGTATGTCCGAACGGGATATAGCTAAAAAAAACTCTGCATGTCAGTCAATGGTGAGACGTGCCAAGGAACGGGCTGCTATGAAGTCAAAAAAGAAGCGAAAAGTGCCGAAAACATCAGAAAAGCAAAAATGCACAATCAAAACCAGGTCTCGAAAGCTGTACGATTTTCTGGGTACAAACAATTTTCACTTGATTTTGGATGACGAAACCTATGTGAAGGCGGACTTTTCCACGCTTCCTGGAAATTCTTCCAGATTCGGAAACTACCGTAAGAATGGAGAAGTTTGGCTCTAAAGTATCTGGTTTGGCAGGCAATTTGCCCATGCGGCGATCGAAGCAGTGCATATGTTACGACTGCCACAATAAATAAAGATATTTACATCAATGAATGCTTGAGGAAACGGTTAATACCATTCATTCGAAAAAAAGGTTCTCTCTTCAGATCTAGCTACAGCCCACTATGCAACGGATACCCTAAACTTTCTCAAGCGACATGATGTTTAGATCGTGTCTAAAGCACTGAAACCGCCAAATATTCCACAGTGCCGCCCTATCGAAAGGTATTGGGCTCTGGTCAAAAGAATCTTACGTAAGAAAGGTAAGACTGCCAGCAATCAGCAAGACTTCCGAGAAAGGAAAGTGGCTAATGACACTGTCGCACGGCTGATGGAGGGCATTTGATTAGAGAAAAAGTAGAATTTCAATAATAGTCACGAGATGATAATTTTATACTGTTTTTTTAATATAAAATCATATATTTTTCTCAATTAAACCAGTAAGCTGACAGATACAGATTTTTTAATGTTTCAAATCCGTTATGAATCAGGCCTTACTAACCTCCTGCGTTGAATGTTGCAATAATAGTGTGTCTGAAATAAAAAAAGCGGTGTTTTTATATCAAAATATGCTATAAACATATATTTTTTAAGTTAGATCACACTGGAAATTAAAGTAATTCGGGAGCTGTATTGGCAAACCATTTTTCAAAGACGGCGGCTGTGAGGCCCACAACGGAGGAAACGCCGGAAGTGGGTCAAGCCTTTCACAGACTGGCGCGGCCTGCGGTGGTGGCTGATCATTATATCACAACTATAAGATTATGTATAATATACTGCGCCAGGTGTGCAACTCCGGGGAAATTCCAGTAGTTTGGGTGACGTAGGCTTATGTCATCACTGCTATCGATGAATGGCATCCGTCGTCCGTGTGAGTGGTAGTCTTTTTCCGTGTTGCTAATGGTGTGTTATGATGTTTCTTGATTCCCGTGTATTGCCTGTAAGTATTTATTAATTTATTACGTTCAGTCATGTTTATCTTGGCCTATTTGTTTGCTTAAACAAACAAATGGCAATTACAGTTCTTAAATAATCATAAATAATATATTTTTCTCAAACATGCAATGAAATATTGATGTTATGTTCCTTATAATAGGCTGCGAAGTATGAAGTTTCAGGCGTGGCTAGGACAAGAGGCGGAGGATGGAATTTCATACAAATCTTGCAGGCCTAGGCCGGCAAAGTCCTTTTTTTTAATTTCCATTTTACATAAATTTGTGGCACAGACATCATGACATTCTGCCACTATGCATATTAAAAATATAACTTAGATTTTTTTGTTGTTTATTTCATTGCATTTTTGAGAAACACGCTATATATGCGCTATATATGTATAGCGGCGGGAAATATGGGGTTGCCCGCCTCAGACCTATCTGGTCTATATGTCTTCGGCCGGCAACCCCTTCCGTCCCGGCCTCTATGTAGTAATGTACTATAACGTGACTGAATAGTATTTTATTATATGTTATTTATTAGACCATGCGCGGCTCACCGCTGACCCCTTAACAGGCCGCGATGACATCATGCTGCCGCAGCTACGGTAGCAGCCTACGTCACCGAGATCGGAAGCAAGCATTATTTCTTAACATATTTTCTTAACATGAAAATAAAATTATTTCTGCTAACTTTTGTATACTCTAAAGTAAAACTCGGTCCGCAGTTGGCTATGTCTAGCTAATAGATATAAAATCATTGTTTTTGTATGGTTCCATAGTAAACACAGAACTCTTATACAGGGTGATTCAGGAGACGTGAGCAGGACCAGCACCACATACATAGTAAATGGCAATGAATCGTTCACCATTGTATTTAAGTGAAACACTCATACCTTTTTCATGTATTTTTGTTAAGTTAATGTTTAATTTTTTCAATCATGGTCACCCTACAACAACTGGTTTATAAAGATTAAACCTCTAACTGTTATGACAGCGTTTTAATTACAAAAAAAGTAAATTGTCACATTGAGGGAGATACGATATTTCAAAAGTAATCGGACTCAGATGACATTCAATTTGAAACGTTACACTTGACTGAAGTATTCTGATTGTAGAATGACCATGAATTTCGTAAATAATTTAAAACATTTTGTTTTCAACACCAAAGATAAATGAACGTTAATTTCATTAATAGTGGTACGAAGGAGTAGCTTATGATCTACTGAATCCGTAGTGTTGATCTTGCTCACGTCTCCCGAATCACCTGTATAGTTTTGCCATGTCCGTCCGTCCGACGACGACGACATAGCTCAGTAATTAATATTATATTGTTTTGTTGTTGGTGAGCCATAACGAATAATTGTATTGTATTGTATATTCATCAATTTCAATATACAACAATAAATAAACTATGTGAATATACAGGGTAGGCCCTGTAACAGGAGCAAAAAATTAAACGGTGGACTATTTAGCGGGCCAACAATAATTTTAATTAGTTAAAGTTGAAAAAAAAAAATTGAAATTTTTCTGTTCTTCTAAAATGGTTTACGTGTATTTTAAACTGAAATTGCGTGTAAATTTATTTAAAAAAACTTAATCAGGTCAGTCAGGCAGGTCGATATCTAAAATTGAAAAAAAAAAAACGCATTTTTATACAATTTTATTACATTACATTGTAAATTGATTAGAATAGTTTTATATAGATCGCTCTCACATCAATCCTCTGCGTTGTGTTTCCTTCGTATGAAACTGGCAGGTTACAAAAATATCACCGTTCGAATTTATCTTCTGGAGTAGTTTTTTTACTTGACGTGAAAATTTTCCTGTCATAATAACAACAATGTGAACGTGAGGCATTCTTGGAAATATCTTCGTTCAGGAAGCAACTTGAATTTTTTTGGGCAATTTCGTGGTTGTATTTGTGCGAATTAAGCAATTTAAATAAAACCGATTGGTCGTCGAAAGTTTTAGTGTGTTATACGTTTGGGTTCATCCCAGTTTTTGCTTGATACCAGCCGGTATCCTTATCCCGGATTAAGCCCATTTATTTTTGACACCGTAGCCATACATAATTAATTATCTGGTAGTCTTACCTCTACAATAGTTAATTAGTTATAGATAGTTATTCTCCTCTCGTGCACCATCGTTCATGTTTCATCATTTTCTCTTTCTAAATTCAAAAGGCGCATTTTGTCCGCACTGTCTCATCACGTTTCGGCCACTATTTATCCACTCCGCACTAGCACGAACCATTAAAAACATTCCAGTTTTAACATTATCGTTTCATCAGTGTCTCAAATAATCTTTCAACAACAAATTAGTCCCGGGACGTTTAACAAAGTAGTGTCAGTGTTCGTATACAATCGTGGGAGCGTGGGAACGCATTTATTAACCCATTGACGGTACGCCGACCCTTTTTTTGTACAATTCACCGAAACGCCATATCGATCGAAATTTTTAATACGTTTCACCGAAAGTCGGAATTCAACATTACGCGTCCGGTATTATTTTCTCCAGCTATCTGTACTGTTTTATATCATATTAAATACGTTTGTTTGGTTGACATATAGACATTTTTAATACGATTCACCGAAAGTCGGTATTCAACAATACGCGTGTGGTATTATTTTCTCCAGCTATCTGTACTGTTTATTATTATATTAAATACATTCGTTTGGTTGACATATTTTGTCGACAATTGTGCTGCTAGGATATTAATCTTTCTAATGTTAACCTAGCTTTAATTTGAACGTGTGTTTTATACAGCATGTAAATGTTGAACTCCATTGTGTCATAGGCAAGATTTATTCCTGATTTTAATTACTTGTTTAATTTAAATAAATTATTCTTGTGGCTTTCTCTATTTTTATTTTATGCTACACTTGATACTACCTCAAGCACTGCATTAACTGATGTACTATAATCTCGTGGTGGCAAGACCCATTACTCAGAGGTCATAACTTTAGATCAAAATTTCTCCGAAACGAAAATTTTTGAATAAAAATTGTACGCCAGGTGGTTACTGCAGATGCCCTAACGAAGTGTCATTTAAATATTTGCTCCAGTTACAGGGCCTACCTTGTATTTGCAACTGTCCGCGCAGCGTCCGCTAGTAGTTAGCCGCCATCGCAGGCCACGCCAGTCTGTGTTAGGCTCAACGGGCGGCACAGAATCTGCCCCGCGCGCTTGAACGTCTAATTTCACACGACATATTTGATCACGACACGTTAAAAGACGATTGACTAAAGTAGAATACATTTTATTCGTAGATTAATTTAATCCATTCAATTTTGACGGTCTTAAGAATTACTTCGATTATCAAATTTATCAATATATTCTACATGGTAAGGAAAAAATCTGCTAACCCAAAATGTTCGTTCCTTCTACTATTAATAAATAATTCAACAATTTAGTGAAGATAGAGAGCCCAGATACGGTGGCAAGAAATCCAAGAACTGGATTACATTACGTACTCGTATCTAAAATAGTGAAACCACTCTCAACACTTTCATTGCCAGACAATCTTGAATATACCCCAGAAATCGATGCAGTGCCAATAATGACAGCCCGCAGCAGGCTGTCCGGCATCTCAGAAAAGTTACGCGTAGCTAGGCATAGGCAGGTTTCTGGCAGTGATTGTGTTAAATTAAATTGAATACATAAAACCTCACAAGTTGTTTTTTTTACTAAGATAGGGGTTCTTTTTAAATTTGGTTTAAATCATCGATATCGTGTCAATAAATATAATATGAACAGGCCGTGCTTATACCATCAGAGCAACAGAGCATGAAATTGATATTTTACAGCACATAGTACCAGGCATGCAGAGGCATGAAGCGTTCGTGCAAATAGCGGCGAGTAGGCTTGAATCATTTTTACGCCCCGGACTATAAGTATGAAGGTTTCCACGCACGTGGGAAGCGGGAATTTTATTGAAATCGGCTTCTACATCGGGAAATGTTTATTTGAATATTTTAACAATGCGGTTGGATTTTGTCTGGATTTGCGGGGGTATTTGACACTCGTGGTCGGTGGTGGGCATTCTTTTTTATTATTATTTTTAGTTAAACCATATTTAAGCCCTAGTCTGGCTATAAGTATGAAGGCTTTCATAGTGCAGGTGAAACACGTCGGACTTTTTTTAAATCGGTTTTTCCTACGGCAATTATATGATTTAATAATCGTGTAACGCTGATGGATTTTATTTGGGTTTTCTGATACCGCCGTTGTTTGACGTCGTTGTCTAGCGGTCGCTGGTATGGAGATCCTATGGTTCTTGTATTCATTATTAATTTTTGTTGAATCATTTATATACCCCGGTGTGAGTTTGAAGGGTTCCACGGTGCAGGTAAATACAGCCGGAATTCTACTGGATTTTTTGACACTACTGACACGCGGTCGCTCGTATGGATTGCGGTTATTATAAGTTAAAACATTTTTACGCCTCCGGCTAGGGGTGTTAACCCTTTTTTTGATTCACGAATCCGTTTGTGTGATATTATACTTTAAAGTGCAATTTTCGATTGAATCAAGTGTCCAAGACAAACGGTTGCTTGACACTTTCAGGTCCGAGAACCCGACCGTCAGGCGTTGTTATCGGCTACGAGCGCTACGAAATCAATGGCAATGAAAGTGTTACAAGGAAAACTATCTCAGCTAAGTATACATTACTAGTTACCGAGTTCTATCCGAATTTATGAAATTCACTTGGAAAAGAAGACTTTCGTATAATTTCTATTTATTACCTTTACCTATACAATATTGTCAGTTGCATCAAAACACATAGTAAATAATATATAACATTGAGAACTTTTAATTCCTAAAGGATTGATGGAACCGGTTTGATGTAAAATAAGTAGATGAGGACGGCAAGAGACCGGACGGGTTTACACTGGTTCCGTGGACAAAGAGCCGTAGCTTCAGGGTACACCGGGTAGGGAAAGTGCGGCCGTTAGGAGTAGTTGTGACGTCATCTGTATTAAGTAGTTGTTCGGACGCAGGGTTGTACATAACGTCTTTCTTTGTTTCGACATGCGATTAGCATAATTCCTATATTATTCGTTTGAATATATAGATAAAAACGCGTGTCTAAGTATTTTAATGAAAAAAAAACCCGGCCATGTGCGAGTCGGACTCACGCACCGAGTGTTTCGTACAGCTAAAAAACAAATCTGATTTATCAATGTATTGGTATTTTCTGGTAAAATATAGGTAATGATAAACATAATCACTAAATTTCAATTTGATAGGTCAATGGAAAGTTACAAAAATCTTCGCAACAAAATGTGTGACAGACGGATACGCGATTGACAGCAATAGGGCTCCAATTCTTCCACATCCTAAACGTTCATGATCTACATATATTCTATTCAAGAAAGAGTTGTTTAGTTAGAAAGCATATTATTCGAGAGTATTTAAAATATTACGACATAAAATAATGAACTACTACATTACAAACTACATTATTATATATTTTTCATTATGAAATAAATTATTGTCATATCTGTTTTAAAAATAAGTACTAAGTGTTTTTAGGTATTCAAGTTACAACGTGCTCTTACTTGATCTGTTTCTATGTTATTCATAGCTAATATTACGCACTATTATAAATAGACTCAAGTGATCGGCAATATTTATGAATTGAAACATCCATAAACATAACAATGACGGTCGTAACTTAACTTAATTTGTCACGCGATTTGTGCGAAGTTATTGCCAGCCTGACTTTACGTTGAACGTGTAGCCGCGACGGCGAGGCGGCCCCGACTGTGAATGGCGGAGACCGGCCGACACGTCAATCATTTAGCGCGTAGCACAAGCGGCCGCGCACACATGACCGCGTGTATGTGTGCGTGAGCCGCGGATGTACCTTTTGTATGGGGTCTCCTTACCCGCTGTACCCTGGTAGCTTGCTGTGGGATGCTACGTGTGTGGATACTTTCGATCCCTCTCATCTCGCTCACACCACCAACAAGGCGGGTGCAGCGGCTGAAAGTGCGGCCAAGCTTAAGCACGGCAAATACTCAAACCTGGAACCGGTGTATGCTTTCGTCCCGGTTGCTGTCGAGACGGCTGGGCCTTGGTGTGCCGAGGCTAAGAGTTTCGTTAGGGACATAGGGCGTCACTTGAGGGATAGGGGCTGCGATCCCCGCTCTGGTTCTTACCTGGTTCAACAAATTTCGCTGGCCATTAAGCGGGATAATGCTGCCGCCTGCCGGTGTTTTTGGCACGTTTGGTCCGGGTGACTATCGGAGCGGGATGTGAATTTATTATTTTAATTTTAGTGTGTAGTTGACGAAAACTGATGTGGATTTATAATTTGTGCAATGAAAATTTTGACGAAGCGTGTGGCTGATGCTTTCTGTTTCGGAAATTGACGAAGCCTGCGTTGTGGATAAGGTTTGTACTAGTTTGTTTTAATAAATAAACAGGTCAGTAGATGAATTATAGTTATTAATACTATAACTAAAATAAATGGTAATAAAAAATGAAATGTGTAAAAACAAGTACGCATATAACGGGTGGACAACTACGCCCTTGGGTGGTTACAAAAAATCATCCGTTAAAAAATGTTTAGTGCTGATTTTTGCTAGTTTCCCCGCGTGACCGACGAGAACACCATATCGAGCTAACACTAGCGAGCGAGCAAGATACCATTTTACAGATGGTCGAGATTTAAATACTGATGTCAGGAGGTTAATTTGATCATCATCATCATTTGGTTTCATCGAATGCGCATTTTAACGCGGAGCGCTAATGAGAAAAATACATACACCAACAAATAAAAATAAGACGAATCAGTAATGAAACCAATATGACTGTATTTTTATGTAGCTGCAGACATCCATAGACTACGATATCTGCTTACCACCAGGCAGATATTATGTTTGTGGTATTCAAATACATACAATACAATACAAGTATACTTTATTGTTCACCAAAACAGAATAATTTAACAGCAATAAAATAACGGTAGACAATTGGCGGTGTTATCGCTAATCAGCGATCTCTTCCAGACAACCTTTGGGTAGTGGAATTGTAGCAAAAATATTGAGTTGGCAAACAAATAATAATAGGTATATATAAAGATAAAAGAGTCATACACATACATACATACACAGATATGTAATAATACATAAACATACGCAAAATAAATAGAAATTTACGCTAACAATACAGTCAAACCAGACAGAAGCTTTGAAATTGTTCAAACAACACAAACTAAGAGGGAAAAATGCGAAACTACCGCAGTGACTAGTAGTGCACTCTTAACTTATTTTTTAAGATTAAAAGAAATTACATACTTACACAAACTCACACATGTTACGTGACAGGGGTAGGCCGAACACATTAAAATTAATTTCCAGTTATTTCTATAATACAAATCTAGTGCCATTCGACGACCTAAATTCACCCCCTGAATCGGGAAGATACTAAAGACAATCCACCCTTTATCCGCAAACGGAATAGAAATAGTATAAAGTTGGAGGGGCGCACCCTAATTGGGGTGCTACGCGAGACTGCTACGAGCTACGCGTGGGCGTAGCGCCGCTACGCGCGTACTACTCGAGTGTTGTGACGGCCCGGCCGATCAGCTGGGCGGGTCAATACTCGCTTGTTTACGAGTCGTTTTTGACACAAGGGCGCGAAGTTAACTTTAGTCATAAATAAATATTGAGGAAAAATCTTACACAATTCGACCTAGTCCCAAACTAAGAAAAGCTTTTACTATATGTAGATAAATACATATGTAAATAGATAGCAAAAATTGAAGACTCAAGAACAAATAAAATACACAAATAATGCCCTGACCGGGATTCAAAGCCGGGACCTCCGACTTCGTAGGCAGGGTCACTACCAACTAAGCCAAAGTGGTTGTCAAATATAGTCATATCAATCATATCATCGTCCTATAGTATATGTTTCCATTTTAAATTTTATTCCTCATTGACACGGCTTATACGAGACAAAGCCGCCCGAAGGCCTCTAACTTGGCTTAACGACTGCTGTGATAGCCAGCAGCCGGCATCAACAGTTAAGCGTGCCTTCCTAGGTACTGAAGCGGGAGTACTGGGCCACGAGCTTTATTATACTACGACGGTGGCAAACAAGCATTCGTTGAGCAGACACCGTAGCCAATGGACGCTGCAGATCAACCACAAGCGCACTGCTGACTCTTTTTTACCAAAACGGTACAGTGAACAGCAGAAGTAGACGATCATTTTAGTACCTTGTCAATTTCACCACTTTGGCGCATCCCAACTGCCGCAGTATTGTTACGTTAGTGCGACTAAGTACTAAAACGATCATCTACATTTGCTGTTGACTATACAATATTTATAGTGCAACCGGTCAGTCTGTCACAACGACATCGGCCATTCTCAGAGAGCAAAATTCCCTTCGGCCACTTTGGAAACCAAAGGTTCGAAACCAGTTTAGACAACAGAATTATTTTTCTTTTATGGATACCTGGTTTCGGATCTAGAAAAATAATTCTGTTTCCTAAACTGGTTTTCAATACAGAATATAGAGTCTTCTTTATAAACTTACGAGGGTAAAACTGAAAGTTTCGGGAATAGAAGAAAATATGCAGTATAAGTGAGTTTATTTATTTTTATTGTTTTTCAAAATATTCTCCTTTGTATTTCATGCACTTATGCATGCGTTCAAACCAGCCCATAAAGCACTTTTTGAACTCTGAAGTAGGGGTCGACAAAATGGCTATTTTATAGGCCTCCACTGCTTCTTCTGGCGTCTGAAACCGCTGACCACGCAGTTTGTCCTTGATTCTGGGGAATGTAAAAAAGTCGTTGGGACTTAAGTCAGGGCTATATGGAGGGTGGTCCAATATTTCGACTTTTTCACCGTCCAGGTACTCAGTTGTTGTCCGAGCGGTGTGTGGGCTGGCGTTGTCGTGGTGAAGGATGATGCGACGACTAGGGTTTGTTTTTCGGAGTTCAGCAAAGACGTTCGGCAAACAAATAGTGGTGTACCGATCAGCATTGACTGTTCTACGATCCTCAAGAGCCACAGTAGCTACGTGACCAGATTTAGAGATAAACGTAGCCACCATCTTCTTAGCCGTACTGCGAGAACGAACAACTTTTGTGGGTTTGAGCTCGTCTTCGAAGACCCATACTCGGGATTGGTTTTTAGTTTCAGGCTCATAAGCGTATATCCACGACTCGTCACCTGATACTATGCTAAAAACAGCATTTGAGCGTCCCTTGTTAAATCTTTTCAAAGTTTTGCGGCACCAATTGACACGGACTATTTTCTGCTCGTCAGACAATAGGTGAGGTATCCAACGGGAAAATAACTTTTTCACGCCTAATTCTTCTTTTAAAATAATTTGTATTTGACTCATTCCAATACCCAGGTGCTCTTGAATTTCCCGATATGTCACATGTCGGTCTTCATTTATCAGACGACGCACAACATCGACGTTTTCTTGCGTGACTGCCGATTTTGGTCGACCTTCACGCACTTCGTCGGTGAGGGATACACGGCCACGTTGAAATTCTGAATACCACCTGTATATTGTAGTCTTTGAAGGAGCTTCAATATTAAAAGCAGCAACCATCCGCTCTTCACATTGTTTTTGTGTTAGTCCACTTTTAAAGTCATAATAAATCATAGCTCTGAAATTTTCACGGCACAATTCCATTTTAAGCATTGACTCGACGACTTCAATAAACAATTGAAACCGAACCATACTTTTTTTTTCTAAGTGGCCAGTGTGTTGAGATAAGGAAACTTCAGAGATTATAAAAAGGTATAATACATGTTAAAAATAAATTAATAAGTATTCGATTCCCGCCACTTTCAGTGCAAGCCTCGTATTCACAAATTCAAACAATATCGCCATTTTTGTTCAATTTTAAATAAGTATTTGCAATTACAACCTTGTGTTATTAAGCTATTTAAGTTAGTACCTGTTTAAGTAGGTACAGTCAGTATCAGAAATCTGTATACATTTCAGAAGTAATGCCTCTAACTTGTTTTTTTTCATGTATTCATAATTTTGATGTTGGGCCGAAGGGGCAAAATTTTGCGAGTCCGGACCAATATTCTCACGTAAATGAAACAATAATAAATTGTTGATATTTTGTGAGATAGTAAACGTCCATGCCTATATTTAACACCTAAAAACAGAGCCCTGTAATTAATAGTATATCATTTATATTTTTTTAAAACCCCTGTTCTTATAATTGCCACGACGCGTCCACGCGCTTCCTCGCTTTACAAATTTATCCCCAACTAGTCTTGAGATATTTTCATAATTTTATATCGCTTTTTAAATTAAGGAATACGTTAGCCACAACATATGAAAATTACCATGAGATACATCAGACTTTAAGAAAACAATAATTCAAAGATTTGTCTGACCTAAAAGTATAATTGCCTTAACCAGTTACAATCATGATCGCACATCCCTATTTCGCGATATTTGGCACATCACTACAGTTCGGGTCATGAGCCAGCAGTTCTGTCGAAGTGCTCGACGAGTGTGGACGTCTGTTGTCTTAGTGAAAATAACCGTAATGCATGTAAGTAACTAATTGCTACGACTTTAGTTTTCAAAATTTCTAATTCATGTTGTCTTGCCTAATAAGACACCTGTTATTGTCAGAGTCTTGCAACTTAGTAAAACGAAAGATAATTATAGGCTCTATGGTTTGTTGCGTTTACATATAAACAATCTCTTTATTAAGGTGGCATTGAGGTCTATCTAATGCGTCGCCAGCTTCGGTGGTGCAGTCACGTGTCTCGTATGGCGGAGTTGAGAGTGGCGAAACGCTTATGAAATGGAGGAGGGCAAGCGAAAGCAAGGCGAACAACTCCTCCGTTACAAGGATGTCTAAAAGCGACATATGAAGAGGTGCAACATTGAGCCCTCTCAATGGGAATGTTTGGCATCGCAGCGGTCAGAATGGCGCAGGATGGTGAATATCCAAGTTCGCGAGTTCGAGGATCAGCGCAAAGTTGACCTTGACGGTAAACGCGACCATTTAAAGGCCCGCCCACCTGCTGCCATAGCATATAATTACCGGAACGGCGTACTTTCGTGCCCGTAAAGTGCACGGAATTTCGCCGCAAGGATAGGCTACATAAGCCACCTTCGAGCGCATGAGCGCCAAAACGCTGGATAGGAGTTGGAGTGGTCGCCATGGCCGAAAACGGTCGGATCATCATATTACTGTAATTTTGCAAAGATAATTTAAATACTTAAGCTAAACAAAGAACCTTCTTCTCTCATCGGTAAAATGCTCTTTACTCTCAAAGTCGACTTTTGATGTACGTACAAGAGGTATTCGTTAAAGCCGCTTTTCGCGGTGAAAGACAAGCTTTTAGTTGCTAAGTAGCAGACGAGACGAAGCTTTATTTATTGGTTTGAAGAAGGTTGAATTTGGACAGCAAAAATAGTATAGACACTAATTTCATAGGTATAAATACGCAATATATTTTGTAAACTTTCATAGTTCTCCTTCCCTTCTAGCAACGACGGATAAAATACTTACATCGATGAATTTCAGTAACCCAATATATTTTAACCATCGCTTCTAAAGCCCGGAGTAAAGAAAGTGGTATATATAACTGATAGTTCAAAACGGCTTAATTTTCGATATATTCATTATTTTAAGAAATTTACAAATTGAAAATTTTCAGGTACCTAAAACACACCCATAACCTTGGAACGCACAGCGTGCGGCGCAACGTCGAACAAAAAGCGCAAAAGCGAACGTTGTCCGGGGGCCGTCGCACCAAGAAACCGCGCGGCATAGCGGAGTCACAGTATACATATACCCCCTTATTCATAAACGCCCATCAAGCCTCTATTAGTTAACAAGCTGCTAAAGTTGGTGTGTCCTTATCTGTCACTTTGACATTTATGTTTGTGAGAAAGAGATAAAACAACATTTAGTTAACAGAGGTTTGTTAAGTTTTATGAATAAGGGGGTTAGCCTTTAACAGTAAAATAAACCCATACAAACGGCCGATTTGACGCACCCACACAGACACACGTCTTTACAGTAAAGTTAAGGAGGTCTCGAAGGGTTTCAATCACGTGTGCCGCGCACGTATCGCGTAGAATAGTTGAAGAAGTTTTTAATAAATTAGCGCATGCTGGCCTTTATTTTGATTTGACGTGACATAACGTGACCAATGATTTGATGGATATGCGATTAAATATTTGAAATAAAAAAGAACCATATATAATATTGTATAATGAGCTATATATCAGTGGCGATACGGTCTTAAAAGCCCAAGAGACTGGCTTGCGTTACTAAAATTAGCAAAAACCAAATATATGTACGATTAAATTATTTTTCCATTTCAAACTAACTTAAAATCCGCGCGGCAGCGCCTGATCTGTATACTCTATTCATCTTGGGCGGGGTAGTAGTACAAAATTCGACCATAGCAAGTAAGTGGCGCTACTGCCGCGTGAAATGAGCGGTTTACGATGGAGTTGAGACACGGGCTAGTCATCTCGCTCGCACGCGCGGGCTTGCAAGCGGGCTTTAATGCTGATATCTATTTTCTCTTTCTTATCTATGAAAACTGCTACAAAACGAGAGATACGTATGTATAGCTAGATCTAGCAAATAGTTTGTGACTACAAGCCCGGCTTTCGACGTGAAGTTATCAACAGATGTTAGTCAAATGCGAATTTCGCGCGTGCGTGTTCATGACTGGGAGGATTGTGATGCTAACTTCATTGATTACAATTATGTACATTACTTGAAACTGAACAATTTGTTTGAGCGGATAGTGTTTTGTATTAAAAAGCTTATTAAAGTGGAAAGTGACGATGGATGAAGACGTTCCGTGTGACGATTTAAAATGTGCACAAGTTATCGGCGCAGAAAAGGTAGGCACGCTAAACTTTGCACAAAAAAGCAACTTATTTTTTTAACCGAAACCTACGCCTGACTTGAGTATTTCTCAGATAAGCAAGTCACATAAACGACAATTTCAAAGATCGATGCGATTGCTGATATATCTGTACAATTTTATCTAGTAATAGCATGCCTTCAGTGTGTTTTGTTGGTCGTCCTGTCTACGCCACACCAGTAAGTTATAATGAACAGTGAAGATTTACTAGTATGGTAATATAATATGGCAAGGTATCAAGGTAGAAGATAGATTTATTGGTATTGTGTGTGAAAAAATACAAAAATGTATCCCTCGGCTTGCCCTTCTCTGCAACCCTAGGCACGCCACTGCTATATATACTGTGGCGGAGTGGAGGCGGCGTGTGTAACATGAAGCAGTAATCGATACTATCGACGGTCGACAGTTTCGGAAAGAGCTGAGGGCCTACTCCGAACTCGAAAATCGAACTTCGTATCGTGCCGTCACTTTCCGTTATATAGTGTATAACACGAGAGTGAAAGTGACGGCACGACACGAAGTTCGATTTTTAAAGTTCGGAGTAGGCCCTCTGGGGATGAGCTCGCTGGCGATGGCGAGAGGTGCGATGATGAAAGGTAGCCGCGGGCATCATGTCAAATAGTTCTTCAGAGCACATATTTGGAGTGCTTTCACGTGGCCACTACGTGGTACTTCGTGGCCTCATTCTTTTAATATCTATGGTTAAATTTAAATCATCATAATTATTTACGAATGGCGTTACAGGCCTCTTAAACAGGTCTCCTATACTAAAATAAAATAGTGGTTCTGGAAGCTGTAGAGACCACAGATTACAGAGTAAAGCAGATCCGCTCATTTAAATTGAACAATTTCTGTACATCTGATCTATTCTAACTAATGCACAAATCAGAAAGTTTGAAAGAGACAGACAAATAACATCTGATACGTCTTCGCCTGTCAGTGTCTCCATCTTCGTAACTAAAAATTGTACTGAACTGACGTTGTGGAGTGTTATGTTTATATGGGATTTAACAACCTGGTGTGTTTTCAAATGGAGCCAATCGTTAAAAGCCGAAAATGATCGTACTACCTGTCGCATTCTAACTAATTTTTGTGCACCATAAGGATTAAAGAGACAACTATATGAAAAATCATCTGGCTTAATACTTCGAGTATGCTTTTCTCTCATGTCTGTGGTAGAGGCTCTGCGATTTTGTTTCTCGTAGTTTTGGAAAAGCTGACAGTACAGGTCGAAACTACGAAAGATAATAAATGCAATTGGCGGCTGATTTGTGTCAGATTGAAAAAACAAGTGGCATGCTTTCAGAGCGATGCGAATTACGGGAGTCCGACGAAATTGGCGAGGAAAACTGCAATAACAATGTAAGGACCGACGACAAATCAACGCCGCTGCAGCGATTACAAAGTAATCTTGCTACTTCAGTCAGCCCCAGTACTCATTTGATGGGTGAGCATGAGAAATACGAACGTTTCCGACAAAATACGATGGAAACGGTTTGATTTTAAAGTTACGATTTTGTTTGTGTGTTTACGTTGAAGTGAAAAAGTTGTGCTATAAAGACGTAAGTAAGATGTGACTGCTGGTGACGGGTAAGTGCGGTGCCTCAAGGTGCATACTAAAGGGCAGGAACTTGATTGCAGGGAGGCCGAGTATGGGCATGTCCTAAAACTACGACCAAGACCACCGTGGGATGGGCAGCAGCATCCCTGGAGTACGGTGGAGATACTGCGATCGCCAACCCGCATACCAAGCGTGGCGATTATGGCATTTACCCCCCATGAAATTGGGGGAGGCCTATGTTCAGCAGTGAACGTCCTTGGGCTGATATGGTGGTGGTGGACTGGTGGTGGACGGTTGTGTATGATGAATAAGAAACGTTCTAATGGAGTTTGAATTACTTTGGAATGGCGAACGAGTTGGTGCAGTGTGAAAGTAGAGCTGATTGAGTAAAGACAATATTGTATTCCATGTGAATAAAGACAATTTCACTAAGAAGATTACTATTTATTTGAACGTGGACCCCACGGGCTATACAGGTATATCATGAAATCGAAAGTGCCATGGACCATTAGGTCAGTGTCGAACATTGGGATGTTGACCTTAGTTACATAATAACTACTTAGTTTATTCTTTATTTTACTTCAATTGTAAAAATACCCTGTATAGAAACAGCTGACACTGAAGTTACATGTCACATTAGGTGTACCTTACAATAGACTGATCAAAGTGAAATTCTAAAATTATATTTTGTATCAATACTGGCTTTTGTCTGCTTTCAAGGTTGTCTAAAAGACGATTTTAACGATATGAATACCCTGTGACCAATCCCTTCACGTAATTGAACACAAAATTGGAATGACAAAGTTTTGGAGTTCACGAATTTAGTACCTATAAAATTATACAGTGTATGTGGTGAATCTACACACAGTGAATAGTTTTACCAACAGATATGGCCGTCCTTTTCATTAACTTATTGGCGTCTGATCCCGTATATCATCCTAGTTATACAAATACTTTTTTATGTTATTTGATAATGACAAATTATTTGATGATAATAATTGCTTCTCCATTGTCTAAACTCGAGATAGGCCCGAAGTGACTGTCAATTATCATAAATGATTGACAAACTGATGTCTGTTGAAATGAAACTTAATTCATCAATGTCATTTGAGTTTAAGATTTGACAGAATGAAAACTGGTAGTATTTTGCCATTTGACAAGACATATGCTTATACGTTAATTTCTTGACACTTCTTCGGATGTAAAAAACTCCACCAGTAGGCGAACTTGTTTGACAAGTCAAAATGCACAAATGTTGCCGCAGTTCCGCCAGGTCCTGTCTGCCCAGTTTAGCGGGTGCTCCTAGGTGCTTGCCGTTAAATTCGAAAATCCAAATTTCTAGTGGCTTCTCTCTCTCAATCCAATATGCTCGGAATTGGTCACATTAAATTTGATTATTTGATATTTGATTGGGTTCCGCTTGGTATGCCGAAATGACACACTTTTCGAACATGACAAATGAAAAAGTATTTTTATACAGTTTGAGTGGCCGGAAAGTTGAATGAAAATCGATTATTGTTTTTTTTTTACCATTTCTAACATGTTTAGACTAACAAAAATCAATAGAAACTTCCAAATAACAATGGCTATCCGGTCTTTGCAATTATATTATTTAAAAATCGACTGGAAATATTGTACTACTAAAAGTTATGCTAATGAATATATTTTTATCGATATATAGCCGTCATTATTAATATTTTGCTACTCCTGACATCTTATCCGTCAATTTAGTTCGCCTAATGGAGGAGTTTTTTTTAGTCACAGACATCTGAATAAAGCAGACTCGCAGTAGGTATTTAGCCAGATGATTTTTCATATAGTTGTGTCGTTAAATCCTTACGGTGCACCAAAATTAGTTACAATGCGACGGATAGTACGATCAATTCCGGCTGTTAACGAATTGTCTTTATTTGAAAGCACATCAGGATGTTAAATCCCAAATAAATTTTACACACCACAACGTCAGTTCAGTACAATTTTCAGTTATGAAGACGGGGACACTGACAGGTGAAGACCTGTCAGATGTCACTTGTCTGTCTCTCTCAAACTTTCTGATTTGTCATTAGTGATAGATCATACCCAGGTGGACCCGGGTATATAAATAATATAAATATTGGGGGACAATCTTACACAAACCGACCTAGTCCCAAACTAAGCAAAGCTTCTACTATGGGTACTAGACGACGATATACATACTTATATAGATAAATACATACTTAAATACATAGAAAACATCCAAGACCCAAGAACAAATATCCGTTAAAAATGCACAAATAAATGCCCTGGCCGGGATTCGAACCCGGGACCTCTAGCTTCGGAGGCAGAGTCACTGCCAACTAGGCTAAACAGGTATGTCCTAAAACTACGGCCAAGACCACCGGGGGATAGGCAGCAGCATCCCTGAAGTGCGGTGGAGATACTGCGATCGCCAACCCGCATGCCAAGCGTGGCGATTATGGCAATTACCCCCCATGAAATTGGGAGAGGCCTATGTCCCGCAGTGGACGTCTTTCGGCTGATATGGTGGTGGTGGATAGATCATACGTACAGAAATCGTTCAACTTAAATGGGCGGATCTGCACCGGAGTGTCATCGATTAACCGTCACCGGCGTCAACATATAACACACTAAAGATGAAATATCATAAACTTGTTAAAAGATGTATCAGCCACCTGATTTTCAATTTAGTCAGGTTACCATAAATTTAGGGTGCCCAGCAAATAGAAATATATTTTACCCTTAATGTTAGGTAAATCACCCTGAACGTAATTTTATACGTTTACTCTCACTAGTTCTGTTAACAAAACTACTGGGATTTTTTGTCCCGTTAGTCCTATTAATCAGTAATCCTGTTGAACAGTCCTGTTAACTGTTCAACTGGGATATGCGGTTCCCACTAGTCCTGCTGACGTATTTCCCATTTCTTATATCGAACTCGAGCCCTAATGTTCTGCAGAGTTTACACGCACGTATATGTTCTGTCCACTTCATAGATAAACATACATAATATTCAATGGGTTAACCCTTTACGCGCCGATATCAAAACTGTTGTGATCAAATATGATAACAATGAAATTAATCTTATCCTTATTCGAGAAATTAAGGCCCGGTATAACGAAAATAAAGAATGGAATGCCACACGAAATTATTTGGTTTGAACAATACGTAAAAATAAGCGGGAAAAAATACACGCCATAAACACGACTACACAAGCCAGCAACACAGGATCGACTTCGGAAGATAAAATTAAATCTTATAAACCTTTGACGATGCACTCAATGGTGAACTTTTTAGATGGTGTTGATTTTAAAATACTAAGATTACCTATATCACCAGATTTGAGAATTGTGGCATATTACGACAATATAACTTCTACAAGTTGACGTATGATTTTACGAGTAGTAAATAACGTGAAACAAAATCTATGCGCTTTTATTAATGTCATTACGTAATTTTTAAACTAATGTAACGAATGAATGAATTTAAACATACTTATTTGTGGCAATCTTTCACAAATGAACATAAAAAGACTACTTATGTCAAATTACATAAGTTTCGCTGAAAACGTTGTTCCATAAAATACTAACGAAACATGTGCATCAAAAAATTCTTAATATCTAGCTCAAATCCTACCATTCCAATTAATCAGCTGAAAAACCTCCAAATCCTGCAAAAGAAGACTCGCGCCCGATATGAAGTATGGTGGATGAGGTTTGCTAACTATCGACCGTATTTCAATATGGTTAAGGTTGAAAAGTGAGGGTTTTCAGTGAGTGTAGCTGTAGGTCGGGTGGCGCGCGGTGCGGGGCGACAGACGGCCGCCCACGCTCAGCGGCGCGGACGTGTCACGGTTCGCGCAAGCATCACAGCGCGGCCGCCGGGCCGGCCGCGCGCCGCGTCCCGTGTGCCCTGTACCAGGAGCGTCATGAGGTAAGTCGATCTTTTACCAACTTGGTTGGCGAGTTAGGGAATGCTGAGTGATGAGCGTTTTGAGGTTAAGTTTTAAAAACTGTCCCCCGGATTAAAAACTGTCTTCTTTCGCCGCAACTTGCAAAACAGTAATTGCCGTCGCCGTGAAATGCCGAGTGATGGTCGCCTTTGGGGATTAAGTTTTCTTAACTGTAAATTTTTGACTGCAGCGGTCATGATTGAATTATAATTACCGCTGTTATTAAAATCTATGAATAACAGGTCTCTTTTGCCGCAACTTACAAAACGGCAATTATGAAATTATTATCAAATTCTGAGGGATGCTCGTGTTTAGAATTAAGTTTTTTCAAATAATTAACCCTTTAAGCGCTGGATGTCAAAAGAATATCCCTTATTTTCAGCTCTGTCACAAAGCATGAAGATGTCATTTACATTGGCGCTTTGTCTGATATATCAGACGAAGGCGGTAAAAGGGTTAAAGGTACATACCTACCGTATAGGCAGTGATAATTAAATTACGATAACCGTCAATTTTAGTACGTACTAAAGTTGTTAATTTTCTAAATAACAAGATAGTCAACGCCGTTACAAAAAGCAGCGGGTTTGTCACGATAAACGGGTTTTTACTGAATATATTATTACGATTCAATTTTGTCTTATAATCAAGCCGGAAAAAAATAGAAGTGTTTGGGACTATGGTTGTAACGTTCGTATAATTAAAAGAATGTACGTGAACGAAAGTATTTCGGCAGATATGATAATGATAAAGATATCTCTTCGTTTTTAAAGGAAAAATAATTTACTGTAAAGGATTCTTGGCTCAAAAAATCATGCTATAAATCATTTTGTCCACAATCGATCCCTTATTGCTCAGTATCTGCCATTGCAACATACCCAGTATTCTTCTCCAGGGGTTTTGTTATACATGTATCAAAATCACCCAAGTTTCGTCCGTTTTAAAAATGTAAAATTTTGAATCATTAAATCAACGTGTACTTGGGTAAAATACGGAACCGTTGCAATGATTAGTAACTTTATCGAATTCACTATTTAAAATAGACATAAATAACATAACATTAACTCACACCTATATTCCCAAAAGGGGTAGACTGGGCACACGAAATTAATTTCAGTTCCACTTTTAGCAATTGTAGGTGTTTTTATTGATTTCCATTCCCTCTAGCATATAGCCGTGTATAGCCATAGAAACGACGTAGCATATTTAGTTTTTCAAAATTCAAGATTTTTTTTTCATATAAAATAGTTAATTATATTACCATGGGTGAATGAAAACCGACCTTAAGAGTTAACGTGGAGTTCAGCAAAAGTTAATGTCAAGTATGACAATTCGAAAGACACGCACGTCAACATTGTTTAATTGTTAAGGATCTTTTATACTATATTATGGGTGTTAATTAACGAAAATGTATTCTTGTAGACCACCGGGGAATGGGCAGCAGCATTCATTGAGTGCGGTGGAGATACTGCGATCGCCAACCCGCATGCCAAGCGTGGCGATTATGGCATTTACCCCCCATGAATTGGGGGAAGCCTATGTCCAGCAGTGGACGTCCTAGGGCTGATATGGTGGTGGTGGTGGTGGTATTCTTGTATATCTTCGAAATGGTACGAATTGGAATACTGGTGTCTTAGAGAAGATTGCTTTATTTCATCTCAGGATTGTGCCCTCGTAATTAATAGAATTCAATAAAAATACCCTGTAGATGGAGAAAATGTGATATTGCAGTGACATGTAGCTAGCCCATCGCCCACAATACACTTCAACCTGGTTCCCATAGTCGATTTTTACGACACCCAAGGGGTGGTGCTATTGCTGGTCCGGCACCACACGGGAAACTATCTAAAATCTACGTACTTAACGGCTAATATGTCTTGCTTCATCCCAAGCACTCTTCCATTCCGTGATCAGCCTTGCTCAATTACAAGCAAGTTACACCCAGATGCCTGCTGGAGGACTCCATTCATCGGCTTTTTACGATACTTCGTGTTCAAATTAAATTTAAGCCACACAATTTTATTTAGTGTACACACGTCCCACACACGCAACAGTGTTCATTTGCTCATCGTTCGAGTTTTGTTTTTTATATTATTTTTCATTAGGGACGCATGGCCAGTATTTGTCAATTGAACAGAAAGAGGTTATTTCTCATGCCTAAATTTTAAACACTCCGACTTCAGGTTAACCCATTTTTTGGGCTTTAGCCTCTTGATCTTTTGTTTCCGTGCCTTCAGGTTTTCGAAATACTCGGGATCCCGGCAATCAATAAAATAAGTCAATCTAACAAGAATATGGCTGGTAATACGGTACATAGCAGATAGACCTCTCACTGTAGTATGTACGAGTATTATAGATTAAGAGGGTATCAACGGATCCACTAGCGCCACTCTAAAAAATGAGATTCTAACGATACATATTTAATAATTTTTAAGAAAAAAAAACGACTTCAATGGTGGAGGCCGGTGAAAGATTATTATACTTAGATGGTGCAGTCTTAGATTCCATACAATAAAATAAAAATGGCTATAAGTATGTTTATAATGGTAGAAGACTAAGTACCCTCAATTCCTCATGGAATCATGGAAAAACCTTGTTTGCTTGACAAACAAAACGAAGAGAACCAATCGCCAAACGTGAACTTTTGGTCATTGAAGAGTTCTGTTCTGATCATCATCAGCAGTTCCACTTCATCAAATGATCTTCATTTTTTGTATGATAATGCTCGATTTGTTGATAAAAACACAAAAATCACTATATGTTTGCCTTTAAGATTTGAGGAGTTCCCTCAATTCCTCATGGATCCCATCATCAGAAATCAAGCATGACAAAAATTTATCGTGAAAATAGAAATTGCTTGACAAACAAAGCTAGGAGGACAAATCGCCAAACGTGAACTTTTCGTCGTTGAAGAGTTCTGTTCTGATCATCATCAGCAGTTCCAATTCATCCAATGTCACATTTTTGGATGAAAATGCTTGACTTGTTGATAAAAACACAAAAATCACTATATGTTTGCCTTAAAGATTTGAGGAGTTCCCTCAATTCCTCATAGATCCCATCATCAGAACTGCGTTTTGACAAAAACGGGACCAAATTGGATATATATACTTACAATCAAAAAAATAATTTTCAAAATCGGTTAAGAAATGACGGAGTTATGGAGTAACAAACATTAAAACAAAAAAAAACATACAACCGAATTGATAACCTCCTCTTTTGAAATCTTGAAGTCGGTTAAAAAGGGGGACTGCTATGTACTGTATTTTGTATTTAAGTACCTTTTGAATACATCAAACTAGTTATTACGTTGCGAGATTTGTCGATCTTTGAGTTCAAAAATAAAACGGCCGTTTTTCTTTCGACGCATAGATTGACGAATCTAGCAACGAAATAACTCTTTCAATGTATTCAAAAGGTAGTAAAATACAAAATATAGTACATACCAGTCTCTTTTTAGGGTTCCGTACCCAAAGGGTAAAAACGGGACCCTATAACTAAGACTTCGCTGTCCGTCCGTCCATCCGTCTGTCACCAGGCTGTATCTCAAGAACCGTAATAACTAGACAGTTGAAATTTTTACAGATTGTGTATTTCTGTTGCCGCTATAACAAAAAATACTAGAAACAAAAATAATAATAATTAAGGGGGGCTCCCATACAAAAAACGTGATATTTTAGCTCTTTTTCATGGCTACCACTCGCCGA
Organism: Notocelia uddmanniana; assembly: GCA_905163555.1. Lineage (NCBI taxonomy): Eukaryota > Metazoa > Arthropoda > Insecta > Lepidoptera > Tortricidae > Notocelia > Notocelia uddmanniana. Next base: position 7,879,085 of record LR991057.1, read on the forward strand.
GCTAGATCTCAAGAACCGTAATAGCTAGACAGTTGATATTTGCACAGATTATGTATTTTTGTTGTGGCTACAAAAACAAATACTAAAATCAAAATAATAATAATAATTAAGGGTATGGGACATACAACAGAATAGTTGTTGGCATTTTCTTTTTCTGGAACGGAACCCTTCGTGCGCGAGTCCGACTCGCACTTGGCCAGTATTTTTTTTAAGTATCTGTCGTTAAATTTAAATAATCAAAATTTTTACGAGTGGTGCTATTGGACTCGTTGATACCCTCTTAATAAAAAATAGCTTTAATACACAGAGAGTATTGAAATAAGAAACCAATCCAAGTTTGTGTCATAATATATATTCCTAAACTCATTAGCTCATTACTGAACTTAGCAATTCTAAATTCAAATCTGTAGTAAAACATGTTTGTTATTTCAAAAGTATACTATAAGGTAAACAATTACATCATGGATAGGGATGTTTGGCAGTGATAGGATGGCGAAAATAGGTTTTTCTCAAACATGCAATGAAATATTGATGTTATGTTCCTTATGCTGCGTTCCTTAGGCTGCGAAGTATGACGTTTCAGGTGCGGCTAGGACAAGAGGTCATTAATGGAATTTCATACAAATCTTGCAGGCCTAGGCCGCCAAAAATCCTCTTTTTTAATTTCCATTCCACATAAATTTGTGGCACAGGCATCATGACATTCTGCCACTATGCGTATTAAAAATAAAACTTTGATTTTTATGTTGTTTATTTCATTGCATGTTTGAGAAAAGCACTATACGTACCTCGGCGGGAAGTATGGGGTTGCCCGCCTCAGACCTATCCGGCCTCGCTGTGCTCGGCCGTCTATATGTCTTCGGCCGGCAACCCCTTTCGTCCCGGCCTCTGTAGTAATGTACTATTCTACTGTAGCTTTGTAATGTTGTACTAGCTGACACTGTAATTTTATATTAAACTATACAGTGTATATTGTTTTGATAAAATGACACCTCACCGAGTTTCTTACGCCGGTTCTTCTCATGGCAGATATTTGTTTTTCCGAACCGGTGGTAGTTTATTGACATATTAATATTTGCATATAATATGCCTAAATTGAAGAATAAATAACTTTTACTTTTACTTTGTGCGTAAAGGAACAGAAAGAAAATTAAAAAATATATATTTATGTTAATATAAATATGCAAATTTTCCTGTTGGGGGATTCTTACCAATCAAGGGGTTACTAAGCAATTAAATTAAGCTATCGTTACTTAATAGATAATGCCGCTGACTCAGAAATTATGAAAAGGGAATTACAAGTTTAAGAGAGGACTGGCACAGCGAAACGTCATATCGCTCAAATTTGGAGCAGGTCAACTAGGGAAGTACCTCCACCTGACAGATGACCGCAGCCATAATAACATCACTAACTGCTCCTTAGATAGATATGTGGTGTTGTCTCCCTGGTAGTGAATTAGGTAGCCAGAGCTCCCAAGGATGCGCTTTGTTAAAAGTAATGGACCTGTATCTAACTGAATCCTCAAGTCAATAAAGGGTCGGCAGCACACTTGTGATTCTTCTGGAGTCGCAAGTGTCCATAGGCTACGGTGTCCGATTACCATTAGGCAGGCCGTAAGATTGTTTGCCACCGTCGTTGTACAAAATTCAAACCTTACTATTCGTATTAAGTTCAATTGCGTATTTAGTACTTAACGAGTATTACATGTAAGTAAGGTATGTTTTTAACAAAAAATAATAATAATAACACTTAGGCTGGGTTGCACCGACTTACGATCACAGACCGATCAACGTTAAATATGGAGCCGGTAGCTGTCATCCCATAGACACTTGTCAATCTTTCCATACATTCAAATTTTAACGAACACAGCTTACGATTACAGACGGTTTGGTGCAACCCAGCCTTAGACTCTAGCACTTTATACGCAATTTTAAAAATATTCGTAAAACGAGTCTAATGCGAACTTACTTATCTTAATTACTTACTTACTTATTTACTTATCTTAATTACCGACGTTTCGACACGGGTTGCACCGGTCATGGTCGCGGCAGAAACTGACGTCCCAGTAAGTTGTCAACAGAAATCTGGATACAGAACATTTTAAGTACCCCACAAATGTTTATAAAAATGTGAAGGGTAGGACTGAAAAAAGTTTTCTACCCTCTCGTTATGGAACTTATGTCTAGGCACGACACACAACACTCACAATATCCGCGCACAGATCCGAAGATTTATTCAGAGAAAAAAACGTCAGTAATTAAGGTAAATAGATTAAATTTCACGTAAGACCGGTTATACGAATATTTTTTGAAAAAAAAATGTACATCTGAGAACACTTAAATGAACACTAAAAGACACGCTCACAACACACACACACACACACAAACTCACACACACACACATACACACGCATAGCATGCACGCACACACACACAATTAAATTAATTACACTATGACCAATAGATGATAAGTAATTAAGATTTACTTTTTAAATTTAAAATTATAATTAAAAAAACTCATGTCCTTGGTTTATTTATACCCTACTTGTGGAAAAGCGGGGTCTCCTGGCACAAGTATCTCCTTACTTAATAGGAGGCCCCCGCCATATTTGTGACAGAAATTTTATAAAAACCAATTAATATTTTTCATTTTTTCTTTTTTTTTTTTATATATTTGACGGCCTGTTTTGCCTAGTTGGTAGTGATACTGCCTCCGAAGCTAAAGGTCCCGGTTTCGAATCCCGGCCAGGGCATTATTTGTGCATTTAGCACGGATATTTGTTCATGGGTCTTGGATGTTTTCTCTGTATTTAAGTATGTATATCGTCGTCTAGTACCCACAGTATAAGCTTTGCTTAGTTCGGGGACTAGGTCGATTTGTGTGTATCTTAGCCCCCCAATATTTATTTAATTAATTAATTTATTTAGTATATTAAGTATGTCTGGAAGAGATTACATAACGGCATCAAAACTTCATTAGTAGTTTAAATTAGTCGTATAGTCCGCATTATTGGAGTCGCGAGTGCTACATTCAATCGTCTTACCACAATTAAGATTGACGAGATTGTTTTAGCTCCGATTTTAATTCGGTTCTGAATCGGTTGATCAACTTAATCCTATTAAATTGAAGGCCAACGATGGGGTCTAAAGGTTTAGTAAGAAAATACGTTCCATAGATATTTTGAAGTAAAAACAAAGTTAAGCAAAAGACGAAATCTTACAAACTGTCCAAATGCGATCGGACTCGCGCACCGAGGGTTCCGTGCGAATAAAAAATATGATTCATAAATATGTTGTTTTTTTTAACAAAATATACGTAATACACACATTGTCACCAAATTTCAGGTTCATGGGTCAATGGGAAGCTAGAAACCTCTTCGGTTTTTTTTTAAAAATAGTTTAGGTGACTTACCGTTACTTTTTTTCCAATATGTTTTAAAACAATAAATACAATATTTATTTACATAAGAAATTAGAAACAACAATACCCTACTCAATAAATAAATAAATAATTGGGGACATTTTTTTTACACAAATCGAACTATTCCAACTCGTATAGTAAGCTCAATAAGGTTTGTGTTATGGGTAGGTCTAGTATTTAATAACGACGATATTTAATAAATATGTACTTAAATATATATAGGTAGAAAACATCCAAGTCTCAGGAACAAATCTGTTCACCACAGAAACAAATGCCGTTACTTGGATTCCAACCCGGGATCTCTGGCTTCGGAGGCAGTGACACTACCAACTAGGCCAAACAGGCCGACAAATCGATGGAGTATAATTTATTTTTCCTTTCAACACTTTTGCTGTCACTTTTGCATTTCCTTCTACGACACGTGACAACACAGAAAAACCACGGTATCGGCTACGAGTCTACGCCGTAGCACTACGAAATCGTAGCGCTACAGTCGTAGCTGATAACACGCGGACACCCATACGAGTAGTATGAAGAGGAAAGCGCCTACGACACGAGCCCACCGAGGCCAACATTTTGTCTTGTTCGATCGCTGGTGCTAGACCGATAAGCTGTCCTCGTCGCACGCGTCCGTAACACTAAGAAGAAGTGAGAAAACTCGTATCTAAAACGTCGTAAAACGTTTTTCCGGTAAAAGGTCCGATTGTTATGGTTTTTTGAAATGTTGTTAAGGACGATTTAGTAGCGGTAACTCAAAGTTTTCGTCTCTCCAGCTCTATATCTTTCTCCGCCATCTTGGAAAAACGGTCAACTTTTTTCTAATTTTTACCTATACTGTCGTCAAAGTCCATTCTAATGCCAATAATTGTTCTGAAATATTGTTAGAATAAAAATGTTTCTATAACTATTCAAAATTTCTAAAAATATTCTTTTGGGTTCGAAGTTTTTTTTACGATCCCTAGTGACGAAGATATGGAATCGTCTATGGAGAATTACGGTCGAAAACTGCTACCTATTTCCAGCTTTCCTCGCATACGACTATTTAGGTTTCAGTGCATTTTAGCCCAAACTGTAGTTCTGCAATCTTTCAAAAGACAACGTGACAGCTTTTTCTAGATGGCGGATAAAGACATAGAGCTAAAAGGAAGATAACTTTGGATTGTCTATTATACTGTCCTTTACAACATATCAAAAAACCATAACAGTTGGACCTCTTTTAGAGTACCGGAAAACGATCTACTAAATGAATGACGATTATTTTTCTAAGAGGGTAAAATACTTTGAAAACGTTGTAACCCCAACTGTTACATGATTTGCTTCTTTCAGAAATGGTCCTAGTCTACTCGTATTAGTGACAGCTACAACATGTAGTTATATTATAAGATTTATAAGGTGATCGTTGTTCATGGCATATGAATTCTTCCACCCTTTTAAGTCCATATAATAATATTAAGTTGAGTCTTGGCAGAAATATCCGCTTATTAAAATACGCATTCCGCGCATATTAATAAAGATTGTCGAAGCAAATATCAAATGAATATTAAAATTCTATTTACCTATAGATATGTACATGGCTTTATTTAGCTACCCTTTATTAATACTGATTTAGGGGCCTTACCCCGTAAATTATTGACCTTTAAGCTTTAGTTTGGGATTAGGTCGATTAGTGTAAGATTGTGTCCCCCAATATTTCTTTATTTATTTAATCTAATCATCCCAAAATAACCAATACAATAATCACTATGGTTATGGTGGTTCACTTTGTCCGACCATTGTTATGCCGGCTAGGGATCTAGCCAGCCTAACTCCGACCAGAAGCGCAGGATCCTCCTGGTGTCACCACAGGCTTCGCGGACTGACCTCGGTGCCTTCGCATTCCAGGATGACGTGGGGAGCTGTTTCATCGGCCACATTGGTACAATAACCACTAATGAATATATTAAACCACCACCACCACCACCATATCAGCCCTAGGACGTCCACTGCTAGACATAGGCCTCCCCCAATTTCATGGGGTGTAAATGCCATAATCGCCACGCTTGGCATGCGGGTTGGCGATCGCAGTATCTCCACCGTACTCTAGGAATGCTGCTGCCCATTCCCCGGTGGTCTTGGTCGTAGTTGAAGGACATACCCGGGTCCAATGAATATATTAAACACTTTACTATAATAGTTTTTTAGTTCCGTACCCAAAGGGTAAAACGGGGCCTTATTACTAAGACTCCACTGTTTGTTATGAACCGTGATAGTTAGACGTTTGAAATTTTAACAGACGACATATTTCTGTTGCCGCTATAACACCAAATACAAAAACAGAATAAAATAATTATTTAAGAGGGCTCCCATACAAATTGATTTAATTTAGCCGTTTTTACAGATAATGGTATGAAACCCTTTGTGCGCGAGTCCGACTCGCACTTAGCCAGTTTTTTATTAATTATACAGCTTTAAAATACTACATTTGATTAAAAAATGCCATAATATTCTCAGATCAACTCCTATTCACGAACGATGGAAAAGAAGGTTATTTACCCATCCTTCTTACTCATATTTTTAAAACCAGTGTCTAGACACATGACAGGATTATATTCTCTTAAAATTCCGGGCCCTAAAGCTATTCAACCAACCCTTCATAACATCAACCTTACACGAACCTACAAGACATCGCCGCTCTCCCTCTCACTCACGGTTAAAACTGAGAAAGAATAAGACCCTTGACCGAAGTAGGTCAAGTTCGCACCAGATGGGGACGCCAATTTAATGTGACAACTTGCCTAATAAATATCGGTTGCGTTTGTGAGGTGAGGGTTGGAGTGCTGAACGGGAATATTTAATAATCAAACCGTTTTTTGTATCAGGATTACATATTATAGTATGTACTTTTGAATTGCACTTGTTTTGCTACAATGCACACGCACAGTAAATGCCTTTTTACCGATTTCAATAGAAAGAAGGAGGTACCCAGTTCGTCTGCATGTTCGTTTTTTTATGTATGTATTTCCCCGATAACTCTTGACCACGTTGGCCAATTTTAATAATTCTTTTTGAAGAAGGTATCCTGACATTAGTCCCATATAAATTTGGTGAAGGTCTGATGATGGGATCTAGGAGGAATCGAGGGAACTCCTTGAATTTGATAGGCACGCATATGCCGATTTCGGTACTTTCTGTAGGTAACCAAGCATTGGCTCACGGAAACCACAAATTGTGGTATAGCAAGTACAAATTGGAGTCGGTTTTTTTTATATAACCATTAATGACCGCATCTCTAGTAACCAGAGTAACTTGTAAACGGTTTACTGATCCGTTTTATGTGAACGATCTGACCCATTCTTAGCAGAGGTAATGCGAATCATAAAGGTATCATAACAAATTCGAATGTTTGTATGTACAAAAGCAATGAGCACATATAAAAGCATAAGCAATAATGTGTTTCCATTATGTTTATTTCATGTATTTTCGTTAAGTTTATTTAACTTGTGTTCTTAATGATTACCATTAAGCAAATTTAGGTAGCGGTTTAGAAATAACAAATGAAATGAGGGATTAAAGATTATAAAATAAGCTTCGCTCTGGCTTTAGATCCGTAGTGGGCTTAAATATTTATTTACGTAGTACGTACGAACGCACTTATGAACCTAAATGTTTGTGGCGTCACTCGTATCATCCGTCCAATCTGAAATGTTCTGCAACGCGCTATCGAAGTTTCTTAAAATCAGTTGCATATATATAACTTCTAACCAACTCTCAATGGACTTCGGTCCCTGAGTGATCTCTCTATTGTCGTTTCTTCTTGTGACTCCTATCTATTGTATATTATGTATATAGTTTGTAGATAACCCTTTCCTGTATATATTCCTCCTTGTAAATTATTCTACCTAGGAGCAGCACATCTCATATCTACATGTTTAAATAAGTGTGTACCTTGTTAGAATATCGTCATAAGTATGTTCCGTTAGTCTTTTGGACGAAATGCGTAGTTTTTCATGACAGTGGTGGTAAGTATTTACTGTAGCCTGATGCTTACGACTCTAGTAGAGTGATAAGCGCATTATTGAAATATACACCTTTATTGCCGCTAAACTGAGAACTTGTTTATTAAAACGGCTGGCGATAGGCCGACGGGTTACCATACAGAACCTTCTTTTTTGGATTAATATTCGTTTGTTTGCTTAAAGTCAGATCAAACATTGTGAAGTAACAAAAAAAAGGGAATCCATTTATTTATGTATTCAACTTACAACATGACAGTAATACATGATATAACCAAATCGTTGTAAAATGTTAGTCATACATAATATAGGTATACGAGTAGGTAGGCACAGTTTGTCATAATCATCAAACATTCATGTAGCTCCGTCATGCATTTTTTTATACTTGTAAAGATTTGCATGTAAAAAAAACAATGTCAAAGTTAACCATGACAAAGACAACATAAATTATTGGCCTCTCTCATTATTGTATACGACCATCACTGTTTAAGAATAGAATTAATCATAATCTTCATCCATCAAGCTGCAAAATTATGCAGTGTCCCACAGTTAACACGAAAAGAAAAGAATTAACATTTTATTCATAAAACTTCCAAAGCTTTTCAACTAGTAAAAACATCATGAAAAACGTTTCCTTATTTTAAAAACCCATTGTACGTATTATATAATACAACAGGATTATTCTGTTCCAAATAACTAAAATAGTTTTTTTTTTAACAAATGAAATATAGTAAATTTAGCTTAACATTGAGAAACAATAGATACTTTCCTTTGTTTTGAATTAATTGGCGATCATAATTCGATACCATTGCCAATTATGTTCTGTCGATTATGATACTCGTATATATATATATATATATTCTTTCTGGTCTTAAAGAATATTCCGACGCATTGATATTTCTCCATTTTTGAAGTCGGTTGAAAATGCACTAGTTAATTTATAAATTGGTTAAGTACGAAACTATGGAAGACAAACCTTGAATACATAACAAAAAAATACTTACCCAAAAAGTCACCAAACATATTTTTAAAGAAATGGTCTTGGCTCCAATTGGAGTGCGAAGATCAATAAGAGGGCCGGGATACCTCGGGGATATTGTAAAAGTTGCTCCAATCACGCTCGGACTTACGGACATTATTAAATTTTATTGCCCATGAAGACATTATGAACTTAATTTGTGATTTAACTTTATTTGGCTGTACTTAGCTTCGAAAACCTGCATCCCATCAATTGACCTAGTGTCATACTTATATATTGGAAACTAAATCCATCACCGCAGGGCCAAAACGACAGAACCTAGATCTAGAATATGTTGTTTATATAATAACAACCAACCACTAAAAGGATTATTAGTAAGTAAAAGAGGTAAAGTTTTGCAGCTTCCAGATAAGTTCACGCATAACATGACACTTTGTGCAATGGTTTTTTCTTAAAATACAAGAAAGTTTGTCTGAGGAACAAGTTAAAAAGGGGTTGAAATTTTATTAACTTTACTCAAACCATACCGCGGCTATAGCTAGTGTTATTTGCCCCTCCCTAAAAGTTAGTAAAAATATGGAAGTTAGTAATATGTAAGTTAATACTAACATCTTTGGAGTCTTGTGCTCCAAAATAAAGAATTTATCATTATTTATTATAAAAATACTATTGCATAATTCTCACAATTGCCCGAATTACGACACATTTTTTATCTCATATCGAAATATAGTTTCATTTATGAAAAGAAAATTAATTCGAAACACCAAGTGGCTACGGTCGCCTGAGTTCCCGAGGATGCACTGTGTGAGAGTTGTCACTACAACGAACCTATAATGGGTCATTAACGCGCTTTAAAAAAAACTTACGGCCTGCATAAAGGCAGGCCGTAAGTTTTTTTTCTCAAACATGCAATGAAATATTGATGTTATGTTCCTTATAATAGGCTGCGAAGTATGACGTTTCAGGTGCGGCTAGGACAAGAGGTTGTTAATGGAATTTCATACAAAACTTGCAGGCCTAGGCCGGCAAAGTCCTCTTTTTTAATTTCCATTCTACATAAATTTGTGGCACCGGCATCATGACATTCTGCCACTATGCGTATTAAAAATAAAACTGTGATTTTTTTGTTGTTTATTTCATTGCATGTTTGAGAAAAGCACTATACATACCTCGGCAGGAAATATGGGGTTGCCCGCCTTAGACCTATCCGGCCTCGCTTTGCTCAGCCGTCTATATGTCTTCGGCCGGCAACCCCTTTCTTCCCGGCCTCTGTAATAATGTACTATTTATGACATAGGAGGCAAACCAGCAGACGAATCGCCTGTTGGTCAGTGATTAGCGCCGCCCATGTACTCGCAACACCAGAGGGGTTGTAAGTGCGTTGGCGGCCTTGTATAACAAAAGCACTGTAACTACTACTACTTAACTTATGTCGACTAAATTTATCATTACCGTGGGAAATGCGTACAACTTTTCACACTGCGCGGCTAAGCTCGGACGTACAAAGTTTTAATGGAAAATGGGGTGTTTAAAGAGCAGAGCTATATTTGTTATAAAATTCTTAATCCTTAATATGTTTGAGCTTAAAATTACTACGTAATGTCAACACATTAAAATAAGTTTGCGTTATTTCATAAAAACTGTCTGCCAGTGCCCAAGAAAGGTAGTCGTGCCGATCCCTGCAATTATCGACCTATCGCCATTACCTCCATACTCTGTAAGGTTATGGAGAGAGTTCTGAACAGTAAGCTGCTGACTTACCTTGAAGCTAACGACCTTCTCAGTGATCGGCAATATGGGTTTCGCCGGGGCCGTTCCACTGGGGATCTTCTTGTGTATGCTACGCACTACTGGGGCGAGGCCATCGAGAAACATGGTGAGGCTCTTGCCGTGTCTCTTGACATCTCGAAGGCTTTTGACAGGGTTTGGCATGCTAGTCTGCTTCGCAAGCTTCCTGCATACGGTATCCCTTCTGGCCTCTGTAGCTGGATATCTGATTTCCTGAGTAGGCGGTCGATCCGAGTAGTCATTGATGGCTGCTCGTCGGACCTCATGGCCATTGATGCCGGTGTTCCTCAGGGATCTGTTCTCTCCGCGACCCTTTTCCTGCTTCATATTAACGACCTTCTTCTGCCAGGAGTGGTCGCATACGCAGATGACAGTACGGTCATGGAGAGATATTTGTCCAGCGCGGGGGCTGGTCGTGATGAAATTCAGTCTGAGAGAGAGACAATGGTAGAGCGAATTAACTCAACCTTAAGTCTTGTCTCCCAATGGGGTGATAACAATCTGGTTAGTTTCAACGCCACCAAAACGCAAGCGTGTCTGTTTACCGCAAAAAGGAGCTCATTCAATCTGGCTCCTACTTTCCGAGGTGCAACCGTGTCTGTAGCCAACGATCTCGAGCTGCTTGGCATGACGTTAAGCTCAAACCTTAACTTCGGCACTACCATCGAGTCCAAAGCCGGAACAGCGGCCAAAAAGCTGAGCATCCTAAATAAGGTCAAGCGATACTTCACCCCTGGGCAGCTTCCAGTGGCGGCTGCTGACTACGAGAACCGGTGGTGCGCTAATTTATGGATATATGGAATATTATATTATATAACTCAAAAATTGCAATATAACCACGTTTTCCTACTAACAATTTTATTTTTTATGTATTACCTCAATCCGTCGATTTGTGTCCCTGGCAAATAAGACATGATCTTGGCGGTCCAGCTATTTTATTTCTAATTTATATATCACTAAAAGTTTTATTATTGTTTTTAATATTCTCGATTCACACTTATTCTTTCCATTAAACACACAGTTCCTCACTTCCCAAAAGACAGGCACACTTACTTTACATACAAAAACAAACAATAAACACGAAACGAATAATAGCGCGCTGCACGGAGAAGGTCGAAGAAAAGTGCACAGGACATGTTATTAACCAACTAAGCGAACTTGACAATTGGTGCGCAAGAAAAGCTTTATATTTTGAGTGTTAACTTCGCCTGGTCGGGTAATACATGAGTCATCCACTCGGCCGGCCGCCTCGTGTCTAGTCGGCAAATTCTCGGATATCTTCGGCTAAGCGGCAGTACGCGGGCATACGCGAGCTTCGTGCGGCGCACCGAATTCACCTATTTCTTCATAGAGTTTGTACGGAGTATCTTCCGTCTCACGCGCCAGGCGTTCTAACGCGTTTCTCATAGAAAATGTACTGACTAGTGCGTGCGCTCCACGAAGCGCACGGAGAGGTTTTTTGAGTTGAGACTGAGCGAAAAAGAGTTTTAAAGACCACGACATAGCGTAGTGGTTGGTTATTTTGCATTTTTTGTATGTATGTATATTACAGATAATTGAGATTGTTTTATTGATGACGATGGTATTGATGGTGCAAAATTTTTGGTAGTGCAACGCACGAGCGCACTCAAGGTACAGCCGCCACTGGCAGCTTCTATCTTTATATAAAGCCCAAGTCCGGTCTTGCATGGAGTATTGTAGTCACCTTTGGGATGGCTCGGCTAAGTACCAACTTGCCGCACTCGACTCGGTGGACCGCAGAGCCAGGAGGCTCATTGGCGGCAGTACGGTAGTGGGAAATAAGCTGCAGAGCTTAGCACATCGACGCAAAGTAGCGTGTCTGTGCGTCTTCTACAAACTGTACTTCGGTGAGTGTGCTCAGGAGCTCCATGAGCTCATACCGCCTTCCCCCTTCTTCCATCGGACATCCAGACGTACGGCTGGCTTCCATCCATACCTGGTCGAAATTCCTCTAGTTCGAACCAAGCGCTTTGCTTCTTCTTTTATAATGCGCACTTCTAAGGTTTGGAATTCTCTGTCGGCGTCTGTATTTCCGAGTTCATATAACCTGGGCCTTTTTAAGGCACGAGTGAATATGCATCTTCTGGGTGAGCTCGCTTCATCGTCGGCCTCATCTTTGCCCCCTGGCTAGATGCTGGCCAAGAGCAATCCCATTTTTAATAATAAAAAAGAAAACTAGATCGAGCAACTGATTTAAAAATAAACTTATTTGTTTACTATTGGTCGTACATTTTATTCAAATGGCGGCATAATCCCGCAACATTAGGGACGGGCATAATATGCGCATAACCTTCATCCCTTCAATTGACAAAATGTTAAAATGCCATAAAAAAACTGACTATCAGTGAAATACCCTATTTTATTTTATTTAATCACTAAAACGAACTTTTACGAGGGCCATTATGTAAGTACAAGCACTGAAACAAGTTCTTGTTCAATAAATTACTATGAGAGCGTCCGTAAAGCCTAGTTTATAAACTAAATGTTGGGTAGCTTTTCAAGATATTTTCTGAACCAACTCATTTAAGAAGCAATTACATAAGTAAAGTTATTATCCAAAGCTAGTTCTTGAGATAAATTGAGTTAAAACACCGACGTCATTATAATCACGAACAGATTCGACGATAACTTACTCACGTTCGCACTTATCTCGTAATTTTCACGTTTACAAATTCGATCTTAGGCAATGTACATAAAGTTCAATTTGGAAGTAAACGCACAGACGTCGTACGATCTTTTGAAAATTATTTTCTATACACTCGCGATAAGAAAAAGCAATAAAAGTTACTTCGAGCAGAAATCGCAATTTGTCGGGTTGCATTCCTTGGGATCTGTTTAATTCGGTTGGGTTAGTAGAGGACTTCCATGATTGAGTCTGTGTCTTAGAACTAATGTGATTTTTTAACTACTTATGCTATAGTTTGTATGTATTTAAAATCTAAAGAGATTCATTTTAACTTAGCTGACAAAACGCAAGTCCACTCTGGCAGTTAAATCTCGACTCGATAAAAAATCTTCCTAAATTAAGACCTTATTTAGACCTACCTACCTTACCTTACTTTACCGTTCCTTATGTAGACCTTATGTATAGAGAGAAATAAACAGATTAAATTAAATTAATTTTGTTAAATACGTAATTGTAGTGCACGGAGAACAACACGCATTATGTAAAATTGTAGTAACAGTAACAGAAAATATGTAGAAAACTTAAGTACATATTTTCAAGGGGTTTTGATTTCACAATTGTTTTGAGTTGCACCGACTTACGATTACAGATCGATCAACGTTAAATATGGCGTCGGCAGCTGTCATTCCATAGGAACTTGTCAAACTTTCCATACAGTCAGGTTTTAACGAACATAACTTACGAATACAAACGGTACGGTGCAACCCAGCCTTATACTGGTGTGCGAAATGTAGTTTTTTTTTTCTTTTTTTTTTTTCTTTTTTTTTTTTTTTTTTTTTTTTTAAAGTTGATCCCCGCTGTTTATTTATTTATTTATTTATTTATTTATTGATAAAGGGAAACAAACAGCGAAAAATAACACATACAATTAAATACATTTAAACATATACAAAAGCCAACACAGTTTCCACTAATGAGTAATATATCATTATAGTTGCTCAGACAAGACTGGTTTATGTATATATAATTCTGTTCAATTTTACTATAATTATTCTTTTACAATTATTTTCTAAGATAGATAATAATAAAAGAAAGGTTATAAAACATTTTGTATCTCCTTGTGTTATAAAATTAAATAAAACGAATTTAAGAAATATATAAGTACCATGCACAATTTACTTTACAGAAGTAAGCTCTAGCAATTAATGTAGTACCACTATTATAATAAATTGTTAATTGAATAACAAATACGTTATTTATTCGTAATTGCAGAAACAAATTTTTGTACCGACGGAATAAAAAACAAGTCAATATGACAATATTTACTATTGTAATTTTTACATGCTCTTACGATGAATCTATTCCTTGCGTAAGCGGTTCGATGGGAAGGGACAGCGAATAATTTGGAAGAGCGCGTGCGGTGGTCCGCGCATCGAAGGAAGGCGCGCGCGAGCAGCGCGGGCGAATCCATCAGCCCGTTTAGAATTTTATATAATATAATTTGATCTCTGATCTCGCGTCTAGCTTGAAGAGATATAATATCATTAGAGTTAAATTCTTTGAATCTATACTTCATCCGCTTGATAAATTTATTTTGAATTCTTTCTATTGCATTATTATGGATAGAAAAATGAGGATTCCATACTGTGGAGGCATATTCTAAGCGAGATCTTACGTAAGCATTATACAAAAGAATCATTGTGTTAGGATCTTTAAAATCTCTACTCTGTCGAAATATAAACCCGAGCATACTATAGGCCTTCCGAACAATTTTGTCAACATGGGCGGTTAACTGCAACTCATGGTCTATATTTACACCAAGATCCTTTATTTCTTTCACTTTCTTAAGGAGACTACCATTTATGGAGTAGTCATAAACTGTGGGATTATGTTTACGAGAGAATGTAATAGAGCAACATTTTTCAATATTAAGGCAAAGCTTATTGTTTTGGCAATAGTTATTTAGTCTGTCGAGGTCGTTCTGTAGATTGAGACAGTTATTATGTGACGCGATTACACTGAATATTTTCATATCGTCTGCATATAATAAGACTTGAGAATGCTGAAAACATTCAACGACGTCGTTAATAAATACGTTAAATAACAACGGTCCAAGATGGGAGCCTTGTGGGACACCCGACGAGACAGGCACAAAGCTGGAGGTATGACCTTTAATCGCCACAGCTTGGCTTCTGTCACGAAGATATGATGTAAGCCATCTCAAAAGGTTTCCGTGAATTCCAAATGTCTCTAATTTGCTTATAAGTATAGCGTGGGAGATCTTATCGAACGCTTTAGAAAAATCTGTATAAATAGCGTCCACCTGAAAGCCTTTGTCCATTGCAACAAGAGTATAGTCAAGCAATTCGCAAAGATTGGATTCTGTGGATCTTCGGCTAATAAATCCATGTTGTTGAGGAGCAAGCATTGGTCTAATTGCATGATATAGCGTATCGTATATAATTTTTTCAAAAAGCTTAGGTATTACTGATAGTTTTGAGATACCGCGATAATTTTTTATATTTCTTTTGTCTCCGCTTTTGAAAATCGGAACAACGATCGACTTTTTCCAAATTTCAGGCATTATACCGGTTTTCAAAGATAGATTGAACAAATAGCTAATTGGGGGGGCTAGCGTTGTTCGACATCTATGAAGAAAAACTGGATGGATTCCATCAGGTCCACTTCCTTTAGAAACTTTTAATGATTTTAAATAAGTTTCGACTATAGTTGACGTAATCTTAACATGGTTTATAATATTATTGGATGGATTGTTATTAGCTGTGTTGAGAGTTACATTTACATCATTTACAAAGGCAGACTGAAAAAAAATATTAAATAAATCCGCAATATGTTGACCATTAGAGCCTATTTCATTATCTAAAAAGAGAGAGTCTGGTATGCCGCTATGGTTAGTTTTTGATTTTATAAAGGACCAAAAAGATTTTGAATTAAAGCGAATATTTTTTTCTGTCCTAAAAATGTATAGAGTGTAACAGGAGTCTTCTAACTTTTTAATTGTAGTTCGTAACTTTGAAAAGGCAATGTAGTCCGATTGTCTCGTCTCGTCGTTTTTGAAGTTACCTACTTTGACAACACACGACGGCGCCGCTCCTAGGTGCGGTCACGCATTCCACGCAACACACTCTCATACAATAATCTGTGCGCAACACAGCGGACCGCGGTGCCGAATTGCCTCGTATGTTTTATTTTTCATGATTGATTGAGTGCATTATTCGTATTATTACAATTATTCATATATAATGTTGATGTAGAGGAACAAATTATCCTCAGAACTAGTGAACTCCAAAAGTGTTAACCGGTTTAAAAACATGACAATCTATGATCAAGCAGCGTGAACTTGTGCTAAGTGAAGTCTGATTTACACGTATTAGCAACAACTGCCTGTCTAAAAAAAAATGTAGTCCAGAAAAAAATAGTTTGTTCCTATGCAAATTGTCACCCTGTTGAAACGTATTAATACTTGTCAGAAATAAGTTGACAAAATACTTCACATTCTTTGTAGAAAGGCGTCGTGTTTCGTTATGATGTTAAAACCCTATCGTCTACAAGCTTTATAAAGCAAGATATCTTCATAAACAAAGGTAACTTCGATTCCAAAACTTTCGCGATATAATGGCGCTAAGAAACTTTCTACATCCAAACCCATAGCTATTCATAGTAATTTATTACACTGTTTTCAAGTCTCAACTCATAACAGTAATCCTTCCTCCAACTCAATTTGTCCTTATAACTCCAGTTTTTTTCTAACAAAAGTTTATATCAAATTTTTATCCCTTCGCAAAGTTAGGCATATTTGCAAACATTGTCAGTTTCCCGGGAACTTGTTTAGGAGTTTTTGCTGTGGTTGTACTAAGCTGGACTTATTTTTTTATTATCATAATTTTTTGGAAGTCAGTGTGTGAATAAATTAGGATTCCACTTAACAACTGCAACATTACACGAATAATATCATTGGCATTGGTTATAGACCTATAGTTATGGTCATAGTTAAATAAACGTTTTTCAAACCTATTATTAATTAAAATGACGTTAACATTCGTTCTTATTATGACATTTGTTATTTGCAAGAAAAGCACAATATACGAGTATATTCATTGACAGAGTGGTATAGTGTAATTTTTTTTTAAATCACGATTTCCACTTGAAAGCTGCAAGTGGAAATCGTGATTTTAAAAAGTTTTAACCTTAGCTTAGATTATTGACATTCATATGTCCATATAGTACGTATGCCTAAGTTGGAGAATAGGGTGGTCCAAAAAATCTTTTTTCGATTTCCGGTTTGAAAACTCATCCTATCTGTTGCTTATGCCCAGTGATTTAACGTTCTCAAATATTTATTTATTTTATTTAATTTATTATTATTGCAATCCATGGTACATATAGACACAGGTGTTACATTAAGATTAGAACAGCATGGACCCTGAATAGGGCATAGCAAATAAAATATTAAGTACTACTTAAAACTATTTTACATTTAAATTATCTTACATGTAATTTATCATTTAGTTTCAATTTAACATAAAAAAAACTTAAACAATCATAACATAATTATAAATTAGATACATTTACATTACATATTGTCTTACTAATCGTAAGTAGTAAAACTTGGTGATGATAGGTTGTTAAATACAAGAACTGTGTGATTTGGTGTCTCTGTTACTCACAAACAACTAGTATTTTAGTGAAAATTGTCTCATAGAAATAAAAATGGTTAAGTGTTTGTGCACCAGGGGGTTTTTGTTCATGTAGTATATGCCATTACTTGTACAAATTTTGGTCGACCTAGCTCTGTAAGAAATGTATGCTCAACAGCTTCGATAACACGGTTTTTTCGATTTTCTGCTCTACGTCTTAAAGTGGGACGATTAATTGGACGCATTTTTTGCTACTTTAGGTGCTGATGATAATGTTGTAGGTTTTGTCTAGATGTATATTGACAGTTGATAACTGAAAAAGCTTCAGATTCTGAAATCCAACAGGAAGAAAGCAAGACTTTTCCGCCTCAAAGACCTCTTTCCAAAGGACTGATAGAGCATTTTTCGGTCAACTAAACGACTTTCCATCGACTGCACCCAAAAAGACACCTCAACAATTTTATTTTTATGAGACAATTATCACTAATAGACTAGTTGTTTGTGAGTAGCAGAGACACCAAATCACACAGTTCTTGTATTTAACAACCTATTATCACCAAGTTCTACTACGATTAGTGAGACAATGTTTGAGGACGTTAAATCACTAGGCATAAGCAACAGATTGAATGAGTTTTCAAACCGAAAATCGTAAAAAAATTTTTTGGACCACTCTATTGGAGAATAAATAACTTTTACTTTTAGAGTGAATTTACAAATCAGTTAAATGAATGTAGCTTATGGCTTAGTGTCAATGAAAAGAAAAATAACATCTTTTTTTTATCCATTTAGATAATAGAGCAGAAACATTATGAAGATATGAAAAGGTAAATAATTGACAGAGTGTAACGAAGGTCCTCGTTTCAGCTTCGGTAAAAAAACCTTTTATATGTCCGGTGGTCCGGCCGGATTTTCGGAATTCTCGCTGTTCTCCTCTACAGGGCGCATTTCTCAACCTATTCTTGTGAAATATTGTGAGCAGGTTTGGTAATTTTATACATTTCTTTGTCGTGAAAGTTTTTGGAAATGTCAAAAAAAAAATAGTGATGAAACAGTTCACAGAGCCACTAGTGATATGATTAGGTAGCGGACCCAGACATACTACAGGATGCTGCACTGGGATAACACTAAGATGATGATAATGACCATCATCATCTTAGCGTTATTACCAGTACTGTTGCATCCTGAAGGATGCCCGGAGTCCGCTACCTAATCCCAATAATGGGCGTAGGCACTAGTTTTTAAGAAAGCGACTGCCATCTGATCTTCCAACCCAAGGGGGAAACTAGACGTTATTGGGATTAGGCTTGTCAAATGAGTGGGCAACTTGACTGTCAGAAGTTCTCAAGCCGCCCAAAAGCCTCTTAATTTGGCTTAGCGATTGCTATCATCCAAGGACTGACCCCGCCCGACATTGCTTAACCTCGCATACCACACGCGGTACGCGGGCACCGCTGGGCTACGAACGCTCACCTGATGATGATAATGATGAAAAGCAGTGGCGGCTGTACCTTGAGTGCGCTCGTGCGTTGCACTACCAAAAATTTAACACCATCAATACCATCGCCATCAATAAAACAATCTCAATAATCTGTAATATACATACATAAATTACATTTTAAAAATGCAAAGAAACCACTACGCTATGTCGTAGTCTATAAAATTATTTTTCGCTCAGTCTCAAAAAACTTCTCCGTGCGCTTCGTGGAGCGCACGCACTAGCCAGTACAATTTCTATGAGAATCGCGTTAGAGCGCCGGGCGCGTGAGACGGAAGATACTCCGTACAAACTGAATGAAGAAAAAGGTAAATCTCGTGCGGCGCACGGAGCCCACACGAGGGACCGGCGGCGATATTATCCGACCAAGTGAAGTTAACGCTCAAAATATAACCCCTTCCTAGTATATACCTTTTCTTGCGCTTCAATTGTCAAGTTTGCTTAGTTGGTTAATAACATGGCCTGCACTTCACTTTTCTCGTATCGCGCCATTATTCGTAATTCGTGTTTATTGTTTGTTTTGTAAAGTGAGTGTGACTATGTGTTTAATGGAAAAAATAAGTGTGAACTTGAATATCGAGAATATTAAAAACAATATTAAAACTTTTAGTGATTGTTAAATTAGAAATAAAATCGGCTGGGCCGCCAAGGTCATGCCTTAATTTAAAACCATTTTCCAGGAATCAAAATCGACGGATTGAGGTACTTAATACATATAAAATTTGATCGTTAGTAGAAAAATGTAGTTGTATTGCAATTTCTGAGTTATATATTATAGTATTTCATAAATCCATAAATTAGCGCACCACCGGGTCTCGTAGTCAGCAGCCGCCACTGATGAAAAGAAATAATATTTTGTCCTATTACTAAGCTTTCATGTGATGTCCAGTCCCCTTCAATTCCACATACTATCAACTCATCAGTATAATCTGAATCTGTTATCTGAATGTTTTAACGAATCATCCTTCCATTTGCTCAGTATGTGTCGAGACATTGAAAAGCCTCATTTATTATCGGCGAAAAAAGAATTCACAAATTCATAGGTAATTTAGCCCGTTAAAGAATAATGGATGGCCAATGTTTATATTGAAGGTATATGTTTATATATACGAGCTGCGGGCCGAGTTAATAAATCAGTTTTATGGAGACGCCACCTTCGGTATTCGAAAAAGGTTTTCTGGCTACGAGTATAGCCATTTTACTACTTCTTTTATTTTTGGGTGTATACACCTAAATATTAAATGAAATTAATTTCACTTCGGGTCGATTTGTTCGACAACAAGGTTAATAAGTTTCACAATAAGATTTTTTTTATAGTAGCGCATTTTTTTTCCTAGCCGGTTTTTTCATTGACGGCGGTCACGTTTCTCTGCAGTTGACTGTATTTATCAATATTTACAGAGAATAGAAGACACACAATTAATAAACGCACAATACATTGAACACATAAATATTGAATGTGTCTTGCTGTCTCAGCATTGTCGAGTTATCAGACACCTGCAGCGCATAATATACGGTTTATTATATGTTCAATTCTTAAATTTTCGTTGGAGCTCCGCTATGTGGGGCTCCTATTTCTAGGCAATTTGTCCGTCGAGAATTTGAAGCTAGGTATTGGCCTATCTGTAGAATTTGATACATCAAATAAAACATATCATTAAAACTGCTGTATGAAGAATCGCAGCGCTCTAGATCGGTATTTGTTATGTTATGAGACATATCTGTGCACACATATTTTGAATTGTAGTCCAGAACTGAACTTTCTTCATACCCTGTAATTAATAATATGTAGACTATAAATTGTTTTGTGAGCCTAATTAAATAAATAAATAAAACAATTAACCAAAACCCGCTACATTCTTCATTTAGGTGAAAAGTGAAATGAGAAACCACATGGGCTTCCTCTTAAGTATTTTAACAGGGTTTCCGCTCCCATGTTAAAAAAAAAATTAAAGTTTTTTTCAAACGAAGATTTTAGCCAATATGTTCAAAAGCAAATAAAATGAGTACATACGAGTACAATGCTGTTTCGAATTTCCCTACACACTGGCCCATATTAATTACTCCTGAGTGTATAATATAACCTGAAGCAAAAATTTGCAAAAACGCATTGGCGAAACAGAGGTAAGTACCTAGTTTTGCATCAAGTATCGAATTCAAAGTTTTGTACTTTAGCACTGTTGACCAACTATTATTGTGTTAACATTACTTGACCAATATGCTTTTTCAATTGACGTAATACAACTAAAGCTCAATGTTTAGAAACTATTACTAATGTTTAGAAAATAGCTTGCAGGTTGCATAATTATTTTCTCAAGCCGTCTGTTCCCTTCCACAATCGCCTTTCAACTTAGCATTTACCCGCGACGTTTGCGGCTTCGAGTATTGTTTTGAGAACGTTCGATCTTTATTTGCCGTTCCATTTGCCACGCCCCACTATTTGTTCAGCTGACGGCAAGACAAGCCCTAGACTAGCTCCTTTGAGTGTTTTAGCTGTTCTAAAAAAGTATTGTATATTTTAAACATATAAACAATTAGAATACTCCCTAGTTTTTAGTGAAAAGGACTGAATTAACCATTAATTGACCTTTTTTCATTAATGGCCAACAATCTCAGTCGTATTTTGGATAAAATGCTGTAAGGATCCTTTTTTTATGAGATACTTTGATGACTTAATTGTGAGTAAAGAGTATTAAAAGAGGTTAGGTGTTGCGTGCGTGCGTAATAACCGTGTCCCATGTACGTCGCCAACCCTTGAAAAATGTATAAACTCCTTTTGAAGAGCCCCATACTAGTCCCTCGGGAAAACATCTTTCAGGAAATCTTTAACAACGGAGCGATTGAGGGGGGAAATTTTGCTGAAAGCAATCGTATCATACGCGACCATTTACCACCATAGAACCTATATGGTCGCGTACGGTAACGTTTCAGAGGAATTTCCTCCCTCGGACGCTCCGGTTGTGGAATGAGCTCCCTGCCGAGGTTTTTCCGACGGACTACAGTATGGGGTTCTTCAAGAGTGTATAAATTCTTAAAGGATCGGCAACGTGCATATGACACCCCTAGGAGTCGCAGGCGTCCATATCAGGCGGTGCGCTTGTTGGCCACCGACGTGGCGTATATATATGTACCTATAAATATCATGGGTAATATGGGTGGTACTTGGAAAATAACAACATAAAAACTATGTAACCGTATTACCTAAAACATTAAACATAAAAAAAGAGAGTGACCGCGCACGTAATGCCACATATTAAAGACTAGCTGTTGCCTGCGACTTTGTCCGCGTCTTCGCTCCTATTGGTCGCAGCGCGATGTTATATAACCTAAGGCCTTCCTCGATAAATGGACTATCCAATACAAAAATATTTTTTCAATTCGAACCAGTAGTTCCTGAGATTAGCGCGTTCAAACAAACAAACAGACAAACAAACTCTTCAGCTTTATAATATAAGTATAGATTTTGCAATTAAACAACTAAATGTAGTTAATGTAGGAAATTAATGTATATAAATAGTAGATTTTATGACAAGGGTCTAAATAAGCTATATTACCTTGAGATGGTAATATTCTCCCTCTCTCTCTCTCTTCTCGAGATGAAAACAACTCGCTTCGTTTGGGAAAATAGTTAGATGGGTAATATGACTTTTAGACCAGAGTTATACACCCTACTTTTCACTTTTCTATCGCGAGAAAATAAATAAACAAAGATTATCCTGCCAAAAAGAGCAATAGATTCTACAGCGTACATATGTACTATAATTTGAAGGTAATTGCAGTGTCTTTTTTAGAGTTTTGTACCCAGAGGGTAAAAACGGACTCTATTACTAAGACTTCGCTGTCTGTCCTTCCGTCTGCCTGTCACCAGGCTGTATCTCAAGTTCCGCGATAGTTAGACAGTTGAAATTTTCACAGATGACGTATTTCTGTTGCCGCTATAGCAACAAACGAGTTCGACGGGCACTTGGTCAGTTTTTACTACTTTAGCCCCGCTTGATAAGTCTAATATGACACACTTTCGAGTGCGAAAAGTAAAAATTAAATTATATTTCTAAAATCTAAAACACACTGCTCAGGTAACGGTAACGGCGTGGCTAAATGAAAGGGATTGTAATAATTAGGCTGGGTTGCACCAAACCGTCTGCAATCGTAAGCGGTGTCCGTTATAATCTGATCGTATGGAAAGTTTGTAAATTTTCTTTGAGCTGACAGCTGCCGCCGTCATATTTAACACGAGCTTTTGCCCGCGACTTCGTCTGCGTAGAACTCATTCTCGCTTTAGAATTATTTGTTTTCCCATACATCTTTCACCCTTCTGTACACCCCCTTAAGAAATGATTACATTCAATATGAAATGCTCTTTACCGCGCACGGCAAACATCATCATCATCATATCAGCCGAAAGACGTCCACTACTCGACATAAGCTTCCCCCAAAGAGTGACACAATGACCGTTCCTTTGCCATCCGCATCCAGCGGACACCTGCGACCTTTACCAGGTCATCAGTCCACCTTGTGGGGGGCCTACCCACGCTGCGCCTTGTGGTACGTAGTCGCCACTCGAAAACCTTTCCTCCCCAACGGCCAACGGTTCTACGTGCAATATACCCCGCCCACTGCCACTTAAGTTTAGCGGTTTGGAGGGCTATGTCGGTTACTTTGGTTCTACTGCGGATGGCCTAACTTCTGATGCGATCACGCAGAGATACTCCCAGCATAGCCCTCTCCATTGCTCTTTGGGTGATTTTGAGCCTTCTTATGAGGCCCATAGTAAGCGACCACGTTTCAGTGCCATATGTCATCACTGGCAACACACTGGTCAAAGAGCCTCGTCTTGAGATACTGCGGAATATTGGACGAAAAGATGTGCCGTAGCTTTTCGAACGCTGTCCAGCCGAGTCGGATTCGACGATTAACCCCTTTCTCGAAGTTGGACCTACCTAACTGGTCAGTCTGTCCTAGGTATATATAATTATAATCGTCTACAACTTCAAGTAAAAGCGTCCAATTGTAACGGGAGTTGGTGCTACGTGCTCGTGCTTTCAAAACGAATGATTAAGCTTATTTCAGAATATCAAATATACCGATTCTAGACAAATGAAGTCCGTAAAATATTACATGTACGGTGATAAAAGTCTTGCTACGCAGTTCTTCCGTAAAACGTCCCAACAGAGCGGGTTCTTCGTGGAAGTATGATGGCCGAAGGCCGGAAGCAGAGTGGCAAAACATGCAAAGCGGAAGGCCGAGCTTCCCAACAGAGTGGATTACTCATGTAAAGTTGATGACTAACGGGCCGAAACGGAGTGGTAAGGCATGCGAGGCCGAAGGCCGAGCATTCAAATAGAGCGGGATCCTTATATAAGGCTGAGGGCTGAAGGCCTGGAGCCGTGTGGCACGCACGCGAGGCCGAAGGCCGAGCGTCCCAACAGAGCAGGCTCCTTATGTAGGGCTGAAGGTCTGAAGCAGAGTGGCAATTCACGCGAGGCCGAAGGCCAAGAATCCCAACACAGCGGGCTCCTTTAGC
The DNA here is from genome assembly GCA_905163555.1 of Notocelia uddmanniana. NCBI lineage: Eukaryota > Metazoa > Arthropoda > Insecta > Lepidoptera > Tortricidae > Notocelia > Notocelia uddmanniana. The sequence goes on from LR991057.1 coordinate 7,903,589, forward strand.
GCCCTCCTTATGTAGGGCCGAAGGCCTGGTGCAGAGGGGCAAGACATGCGAGTCCAAAGACATTCACACAGGGCGGTCTCCTCATGCCGATCATTCACACAGAGAGAAGTGTAAGGCTGAGGGCCGAAGGCCCGAAGCAGAGCGGCAATGCACGTGAGGCTGAAGGCCGAGAGTCACAATGCCTAGACATATAAACCGATAGACAAAAAGACACGAATTCTTAAAACTGTTGAAATGTGTTCTGTTTCGATGCCAAGGACCCTCCAATCGCTTCACTGATTTATCCAATATCTTCAATCTACAGATTTTCGACCCTCTACAGCTGTATTATATGTATACGGATAAGCATAGATCCAGGGGCCTTTCAGCTGGAAGTGCGAATTTTTCTATGGAAATGTTAGTTTAAGTTGTTTGTACCAGATGTCACTGGGTGCTATCTCTATCGCACTTGCATATTGAAGTGACAGGGATGCAGCGGTCGTGCGGTTAGTTCTTACTAAATACACAACGGCGCTACTCTATGTGGAGTATTTCACTGGTATCTCTATCTCAGTATATATATTGTACTTTGTGCATAGATCTAAGGTGCTTCAACCGTCAATGTTGACGATTGGGCTGCCCAGCCCAAGTGATCTCTTATATCAAACAGTTATTATAGTGTGAAGGGTCACAAATTACGTAAAAAATAATACACGACAAAATTAAATTGTACCCCCACGATACAAAGACTGCATTGAAGTAGCTGTTTTTGTATTTAAGCATATGAAGACAAACAATTCCAAAGTATCGCAAATTTATTTCGATTTACACGCAATAATAGTCCTAATTGCTAAAAGGTTATGCTCAAAAATTGCGTCATCAATCAGAAGGAATTATGATATTTCGACTTTGACATATTGAAACGTCAGCTTGTTTAAAATACGTCAAATTCTGCTATGGCTTACGTTAAATTTATTGACACGCCGTTATCCTCCCAATTGGCTGAAACTTAAAGCTTAGAATGGCGTATGAGGATTTAAATCACCCCGTTTCATAGACCATATTTGCACCCCCAATTTAATCCCTTTGAGGGTGATTATCGGGACAAAAAGTATACTATAAGTGAATCCAGATTACATACTGTTAGTATACAAAAAATCATGTTGATCTGTACAGCCGTTTTTGCGTGATTGAGCAACAAACATCCAAACATCTAAACTTTCGCATTTATAATATTAGTGGGATTAATCGGTCTGTACAGGTAAATTACTTTCGAGACGTTTTTGCATATGTAGTAGTATTTGTATATTTACAGGGACGCACGTACACCTTGACGTATACAGACACACATCAACGTGTGTGTGAGGCTGGCTACAGAGGTCACAACTACAAATGCAAAAGTCTCGAAAGTAATTTACCTGTAACAGTAAGAAAACTGCTCCTAATATAGCTATGTTTTTCTGCTCCAGTATTGTAATATATCAATTAAATAAATGACAGCAGTATTACAACAATAAACTTTATATACATTGGTATAATATATTGGTATAAGTCAATACCAAAGACAACTCATTATACGACTGATGGGAGAATCGTAATGGATTTCTCGACATTATTATACAACAGTATTTTTTTAAATAGGCACGAGGGCCGTATTCTGCCACTTTTTTAATTTTTAATTTAGAACAAAATTTTTTTCTGCCGTGGAAAATTTTTTGGATGCAATGTATCGTAATTTATGTCTTAAAATTCTCGAGTCTTTAATGACAATGCTCGCTACGCTCGTTTTGTCACAGCGACTCTCGAATTCGAAGAGCCCTTATAATGTAACTATTGCATAAAATGTCGCGTATGTGAGGTTACATTTTGATTATCATAAACATGACAGACATATTCTATCATTGTTATCAAAGCTACTAAGGCAACATAAAGGCGACGTACACGGAACAATGCATCCGTACAACGCTGTTATACAACTGTAATACGAACTTACAAGAACCGCCTGCGGGATTTATTTGTGAGGCACGGCTTATATGGACTCGTAAATGGATGTCTCATTTTTGTTACAAAGCGATTGTATAGTAGAAATCTTGTAAATATAATAAGTTAGATATATTTTTTTAGGTCTGTAGTACTCTTATGAACTACGAAAATAGATGTTATTTTTATTATAATGATATTATTTGGCCGTATTTGTTTACGTGACACATGTTCGTTCTCATAGAAAAGGGAAGTTTATATTTTAAAAGTGAGGTTAGCTACTTCCTCACTTGGCAGAGCGCAATCTATATGCGGTATTTTCTTTCTGATAGCATACTGACATCACCCAAATTATCTTACTTATCGGTATATTCTCAGTATTACATTGTGTCATATTGTGCGCAGAAGCGCATCCCACCCCATAAAGAAACGCTCATTGAAATGTAGGTGCGCTGTAAAGAATCTGTACCGTGTCATCTCATCTTGGCTGACAGCTGACACAGAGCTTGCTGAAACTGTGCCGACCCCGCACCGCCGAGGCCGCTTTTTTCGTGTGTATTGACTAATACACGTATGTGAATACATACATAAAATACATATGTAAACTCACGCCTATATTCCCAAAATGGGATATCAGCTCACGTAAATTAATTTCAGTGCTACTTTTAGCAATCGTAGGTTTATAGATGCAGAAAATGTAATAATACAGTGACTGGTTGCTAGTCCATCGCCCACAACACACTTCAACTGGCTGGTTCCCGTAGTCAACTCTTACGTTACCCAAGGGAAGAAAGAGGGTGTGCTATTTTAACCCGGCACCACAATGCGTGAATATTGTATCAAAATTAATAAATTCAATAATGTGATCAAATTCACGATAATCTATCATTACGAGTATTCTAAAACATTTGCCATCATCATCATCTCATTTGTCTCATTCGTTCATCTCATTTGGTTGGTATGATTTAAAGTATAGTTTTCCGAGTCCGAGTTCCGAGTCGCGAGTGTTGCTGACACTATAGTGTACCTATTGAAAGCCGCTTACTAGGATTTCCGGGCTAGAAGCTCTTTACGGTGAATCTACTATATCTCAAACATGCTCGATCGTATTTTGTGTAAAAAATTAACACACGAAGTGCCCCATTTTTATCTGCCCGTACTTAATTCTTTTCCCCGTCTAATAGGAGTATAATAATCTAATCTAAAATAAAATATCACCGCGTTCTTCGATAGGTACGTCACCAAATGATTTTTGCAATATATTTGTATTATTTCCTTACATTGTTTGAGAAAAAACACTTGGCTCGGCGAAGCCTCGCCCTGCCAACAACCACGTCAGCCAAGCACTTACTTTCTGTATCTCGGTAATAATGTAGTATTTTCTGATGATAGGTTTTAAAAATAGGTTTTCTATGAACGTTTATATGAACATAATTTGTTATATTTAAGTATTTTATTTAATTTAATTTAAACAAACAATCATTTACAAATCGCTACTGCACCGTTAAATCAGTTTGGTTGGTCTCGGTCGACGCACCATTCCGCGAGACTCCGCGACAGATTAAAACCACAGAGACCCTAAAAACTAAGTGCATTTTGTTATATTTTAGTTAAATAGTTACTTTTTTATGCCTTTATTATACCTATACCTGTAATGTTTTATAATAAAAATTATAAACATTTTTTGTTTATTTAAAATCCAATGTCTTTAATAAACAACGTAATTTCCATCCAATTGCTCTTATTAAGAAAACTGTAGCTTTCTCCCTAATTGGGTAATAATTTAAACGTCGTCGCCTTTCATTTATTATAGTAACCGTCTTGCAACTGAGGGACTTTTTTAGATTTTCAATCTTATAAATAGTTCTTTACAGCAAAAACCAATTCCAGGAATCTGACATCTACTTTTATTAGTTGTTTTTTTGCAACTTTAACACTGGCGACCATCTCACTTCCCGAAGATCTCATCGATCTCACGGTTCGAAAAATAAATGACATACGATTAATATTATTATTTTGCTACTTTTTACCTAGGTACCTAGGTAATGTAGAACTTGTATGTTTGACCTCGGATGCGGCCTATACTTTACACACTATACATCATTATTTTACTTTTGAATCGGGCTTTCTGTAAGATTATAAATTGAAGAAAATTGAAGAGTTCAAGCATTCACCCCTCTTAACGAGACTTTTGCCCCAGAACTACGAAACTAGGTACAAGACCTATAGGATCTTTTTTTTCTTTGGGGAAAATCCATTATGGATACCACCGCACCGCGGGGACAGTGCGGAGGTTATGTCGGACTTGCACCGACTTAAAACCCTCCGATCGTCCTCCTCAACTCATTTCGGATGGCTCTGGGATCTCCGTCGGAACGCACCAGTGCCGCCCTAGAGTCACACCTCTGTGGGTCCCACCGTCTGTTTTCATAGACGATCGCAGCCCCCAACTGCGACCGTCTTCGACCCCAAGGACTCTCTTTAAGTCGCATTTTACGACAGGCAGAGGATACCGTAGCCGTATTCTATGCCCCGGCTACAAGACCTATAGGACCTATCGCAGTCCATAAGAGTCTGAAAGTCCTCTACGAGCATATTATTCCTCCACCTCTGAGCTACATTCCTCACAGTATTATAATATTTAAACCGATTGCTAGGTAACAACTTTAAGGATCGTCATGATCTTGAGTGGTCTGACTGACGTGAGGTACGGTTAGCGGCTACTATTTAGTAGGTTGGTTTGCGAGTGCTTAGTCGAGTACTCGAGTTTGTGATCAGCTCACAGGTACGCAAGGCTATATTCTCATTTTTAGTAGAATTATATTCTATAACTGCCTTATAACAGCTAAATATATTCCATACGGCTCATTGTCTTTTAGGGTTTGAAGAGTTTTTATTACCTTAAAGATACCTTGTTACTCAAAGTCGTGGTCGCAATGTGAAGGTGGTAATTTTCAAGCATAATCCTTTTCGAATAAAACAGGGCCATAGACAACAAAATACGCTTTTTGTTTTAATATAGAAGAAGCTAACTTTTACTACTTTATCTACTAATTAATGAAAATAAAGCAACAACAAATAGATATGACTCAACTCATGCTAAATCTACGTTAAACCTAATCGCAATCATTACGTAAATAAATAGTAACCAAGTAATTCCTCCCCCAAACTTTTCACTTTGAAGTTTCGTAGCTCGATACTGCTGTGGCAGAAACTCATTTCCTGGGTCCGGCTCACTCGCGAAATTAAAATACCATGATTGACAGCTGTCACATTTTGCGCGCATTTCCTTGCGTTCCGTTTCGCGCTGAGAGTTTTGCAGGGAAAATGAATTTATTTGTTCATGTTGCCTCATTTCGTTATTTTATTTCACTGTTGTAATTATTTTATTTCTTTTTGATTTAACTTTGATAATGTCTAAAAAGCAGAGGCTATCGGTGATACAACCGTAATTATATTAAGTGGATACTTGTTACGATGCCTGTTCATTTATTTTCGTAGAATAAAATAATTTAGTAGAATGATCATCAATGTAAAATAAACTCCCAAACACAATAACATTATTTGGTTGATAATACGTTGATATTCACCGATGGCATTCAAGTAATACTTATTCAAAAACGTATTCAAAATGTTACGGGTTAATTCCGTCTTTATCCTACGACTTCGCCTACTATCACCATCTCCATACTCATCACCAACACCGTCGAACTGCATTTCATAGTAGGTACAGTCAACATAAAAAAATCTATGCGTGTCACTGAGTACAAAATATGGGTAAAAACCAATTACTTTTTTCATTGTTTTTTTAATTCGTCTACAATTGGATTCCGTTGTGACACGAAAGTTAGTGACGATGATTCAAAACTTTGGGCCTTGCCTAAATACATTCCCATCGTGAAAACTCGGAATACGACTACATCCGAAGTGGCTATCATTAGAAGTTTTTATTTAGTTTCACCTGTCCCGTTGTCTGTCTGTCTGTCTGTAATCAAATCTTGCAAGTTAAATTTATCCACTCGCGGTTTTCCGATTGAGCTGAAATTTTGCATGCATGTATAAATCGGATGACAATGCAATATTATTATGACATAGAGCTGATCTGATGATGGAGACAGGTGGTCATAGCAATTCCTAAACTACACAAGATAAACCCATCGTTTAACACGATGGCTCATTCGAACCGACTCAACAAATAAGTAGTTTATGATTGTAGAAAAAAGTGCAGTCGGCAATAAAAGCTCGTACCAAAACTGAAATTTTTGACCAAAAACTTATTTTGACATGACAGATGTTGAATAATACGGTAACTGCTTGAAACTTCTTCGGGTCTAGTTGTATTCAGAGTTTTCACGATGGGAACGGATTATTCACTACATTCTGTTTAATCTACGCAAGGGTACATCGGTTAGAGAACATTTTTTGCAAAAGGACGAATAATGACTGTAATATCACTATTTATATTTAATAGTTTGTTGGAAATACACATTGAGAAAAAAAGCTTTAAAACAAGGAAAGATATTCATTCATATAATACACGCAGTAAAGACAAATTGTGTTTACCTCGAAAAAAATTAGTAAAATCATTTAAACAAGGTCTCCCTCTCAAAATTACATTATATAATTTACTACCAAGTTATGTAAGATCTCTGTCTTTTTTAGAATTTCAGAGAAGGCTCAAACGCTATTTTCAATGTAATCCATTTTATTCAATCAATGAATTTAAGGAGAAATTAGGACAAGAGTAATCACTTTATTAATGAATTGGTATATTAGGTAGAAATCGCCATTGTCTATCGCCATTCAACGTGGCGGGTTCTTACCTGGTGCAAAGGTTGTCTATCGCCATTCAACGTGGTAACGCGGCAAGTGTGATGGGTACCTTTGCGCCAGGTACAACTCGCGGGGGCTTATTTGACTAGGCTTAAATTGTTTTAAGTCTAATTTTTCAATTCGTGTTTGTGTGTATGTTTTACACTGTAATAATAATTGTATTTAGGTAGAAATTGATTTAGATAGTTTAGATATATTATTTTTATGAATCAATCTTATATGTGCATGATAAAAGTTAAGAAAAATGTGTAAAATGACTTGCTAGATGTAACGCGATTTTGTTACTTGGCGAAATAAAGACACTGAAACTGAAACATATGCGAACGTAGCATTAGGATGGGTTGCACCAAACCGCCTGTAATCGTAAGCGGTGTTCGTTAAAATCTGGAAAGTTTGACAAGTTTTTATGCGATGACAGCTGTCGGCGCCATATTTAACGTTGATTGGTCTGTGATCGTAAGTTGGTGCAACTCAGCCTTAATGACAAATACGCCTTATTGCGTAAGCGTTTACAGATATTATTGACATTGAGAACAAACATATATTTATTACTTTGACTGTACATGTCGGTGGAGCCATTCAGATTACGTTGCCTTATTCATTTGAAATCATATTGGCTATGCATGATTGGTCTGATTATGACTGCCTAGCTAACATGATCGCTTCAGCCCGGCTAGCACAACTTGGCGCGCGAGGTATCTCACGCGCGAGATAGACAATCCGTCTCTTTCTGTTGTACCAATTAGAAAGAGGCGGATAGTCTATCTCGCGCGTGAGATAGCTCGCGCGCCAAGTTATGCTAGCCGTCCTGTTCTTTACCTTTAGAAAACGACCGGCTGGTTTTAGGTGCCTTTACTTGGCGGGGCGGAGGTGGTATAATGGGTACGATATTAGTAAGCTATCAGCTATCAGTGTCAAATGTCAGATGAGTCAGTAGCACTTCTTTACTGTGTGAATACTTATGGGGTGATTCAAATGTAGTACTGCCCCGCTTCCGTGCATGATATTATTTCAGCGCAAATGCAATACTGACAGTGTCCCGTCAAGTGAGCAGCCCTTGAAATAGCGCTATTTTCGCATATCGTTATAATTCATAACGCTACTTTGTCAATAAAACGCTTTACTAAAAACGATATTTGGCGCGCATTTATAGCGGTATCCATTATATCGTTATAAATAAAAAGCAATATATATAGCGATATTTTGCGAAGCGCTATAATAACGTTAATAGCCTATAACGTTATAATAGCACACAGTATCGCTCTTACGTGCGCTGTGACATGTACTACGTCAAACTCGAGCACGTCATTATCGCCACTGCCACCCTTTTAAGAGGGCGCAGTACGCTCGGTCTGGCTCGGTTCTCCATACAAACGTATTTACCCTCTCATTTTAAAAAGCCATGCTAGAATAACATGAAAATTTGTATACACAATGGGATCCGGCATATCTAGGTCGGAAATTAGTTTCTGTTGCTAGAAATTGTAAAAGAAAAAAAAATACAGCAGTTTTTTGAGTTTTTTACGGCTTGTATGAAAACCTTAATAATAGCTGTATTTTTTCTCCATTATAATTTCAAGCAACAGAAACTATGTTCTGACCTAGATATCGATCCCATTGTGTATACAAAGTTTCATGTTATTCTAGCATGGCGTTTTAAAATGAGAGCATAAATACGTTTGTATGGAGAACCGAGCGTACTGCGCACTCTTAAACGATATTATAACGTTATTATAACATTATTATATAATGTTATGATTTTCATTTTGTTATGATATGAAATATCGTTATGAGGAATATCGATTATGATTATAACGAAAATTTTATTCACTAACGAAATATATCGTTATAATATCGCTTATTTTCATAACGTTTTAAAGGCCTGCAAGTGAGGAAACCTATGCAGTACAGTAAACTCATGTCAAAGAATAAAGTACCACATACCCATTCGTCCCTGCTAAGTCAGGAAGTCAACGAAATCTTAAGATGAATGGACCGGTCACTTTCGCTACACTGTTGGACTCAATTTAGTAATTTACATGTTTAATCTTCTGTACATCACGTGATAAATGTGACTATGACTGCGAGTATGTCACTTCTTCTGCGCGAACAAGAAATGTAAAACGACGTCTATATTTTTCGGTAATTAAATCTACTTAAATATCATACCTAAATACACGCACATATCGTTCTTGCTGGAGTCTGCACACATTCCCTCTTGTACAAACCTGCCATTAATTTCGTGTAGGTACTCAGCCAACATAATGCTTAACCAAATTCTCTGCAATTTGCTAACAAAGAGCGCACGTACCATTCGCGTTCTAACCAAATTAAACATGTAATTGTTCACGTGAAGGTTTAAAAGCGTTGTGGGGCGGCGGCTAAGTGCAAACTGTCTATCTCTCTTCCACGCATTATTTATTTATTTCATCGTAGTGTTAAATTCAGTGGGTCAGTCCATGACGCCCCGTGAGGGCATACAACATTTACATAGTTGTAGGTAGCTGCAATTTATTCCTGTACTGTGCTCTAGTTTTTTGCTTATGCTGTTTTAATTCAAATAAAATGAGGGTTCTCACGTACAAAAAGAACAGCTTGCAATATATACGAGTATTGATATACTTACTTACTCCGTTGCCCCAGCGACCCAAAATTATACGTGGCCTCCGACACAAGATAGCACCACTTTTCCCGGTCCTGTGAGACCTCTCGCCAATTGGTGGCTAAATCTAACATCATGGGGGAGACTCACAGACTCCGTTGGTTGGGCCATCTTGAAAGAATGGATGATGATCGAAACGTGAAAAGAGCATACTTGGGCCGCTCTGCGGAAGACGTACTGTCGGACGCCCCAGGTATCGCTGATGCGACATGGTGGAGGCGGATCTGCACGAACTTCGATATATAGATACAGTGCAGTGTTAATAGTTTGTATTTGTAACGAACAAATTAGGGGCGCCAGCTGTTTGGCACACGCACATTCTCTAAAACTCAAACAGCTTTTTTGACAGACGTGTATTTGAATTAGGAATTTGTTTAAACCCCAATGTTATTTTTTTATTTCAGGTAAACGCATCGCAAGTGGCACCACCGGTAATTAAGACTGCGACAAATTGGGCGATTAAACCTTAAATGAAAACCGACGCCCCGCCCCTGCAATATGGCCTCCTTCAAAGGTAAGCGTTTTATTAATTATTCGGAATTTTACAAATCTGTTACTGTTTATCATTGATACAATATTTAAGGAACGAAACTGTGGTATTCTGGTCATGGTATCAAAGCGTACGGTTATCAATGATGTTCTTAAAGTTGACACTTTTGAACCCAAAATTCTCATTCACACTCGCCGGCAGAGAATAATTTATAGTACCTACACTCAAGAGCAAAAAGGACTATACTTTGTATGGAAATTCATTGAAAAAGTGCTGTGTTGTCTCTCGTCAACGCGTCAACGCAGTCGCCTATTAACGTGTATTTATACACGACCTTTTTTTTTGGAGAGAATGCATTGACGCACCGTTCGCCCGGACGAAGGTGGACCGGATGAGTGTATGGGACTCCTGGGCAGAAGGTCCAGACTACCCATTAAACCCCCAACGATTGTCCAACGATGTTGCTTATAGGGAGGGCCAAAGGTTCGCTTGACGCAATCTACTTTGACCCTCGTGACTGTGTTTACACGACCTAGTTCAACCATGCTGTCACTGTCCGGCGGTGTCAGCCGCGTTCGGGTGGATTAACACTCCGGGGTGTGTGAGAGCCGAGATTAGCCGAAGTGGGCAGAGGAACAGGTCTGCTGCCGGATCGGCCCGAAACCTGTCTTAGGACCAGGTCATTTTGACCCGCTACCCTGCTGCTGTGTTCGTAAATGTTCGGGAGTGGTCGTTCACGCCCGTCGCGGGTCCGCTGTTCGCCGCGGGTAGCGGGTCAGAACGACCTGGGCCTTAGTCCCTTTTCCTAGGCGCCAAAGGAATTCGAATCGTCAATTCTGGCGTTACATTTCACATTTGTACTTTTTGTACCTTCACTTTCAGTACCTTCAAGAATCTCACTAATCAATTATACTAAGCCCTAAGGAAACCTTACAATTTAAGTAGTTGGTCATTTAATAAATAGGTTGTTCCTTCACTAGCATTTAATAATTAATTCCAGTCGTAATTTAATGATATCAGAATCAATTTGTGCCTAATATCATCAAAGTGATTCGACTTTCTGTAATGCAAAAATTAATTAAATACTTTGATAATACTGCTTCGTTCGACCATCGACTCTTCAAATCGTTTGAAAGTAGTTAGTTCAATGTTGCTGAACGGAAATTTATCTGGCATTTTATATGAAATGAAATGAATGAAATGAATGAAATGAAATAATATTAGGAGACAACAGTATATAACGCAAGCATTTTAAGAAATACTCTTATCTTTTGGGAAATTCCTGTAAATAATATTTTTTGCTTCTCATTAAAATGACGAACGAATGTGAAGAATAAGCTTCAACACCTTCAAAATAACTTCCTAAAACAGTGAAATTTAAAAACGCGCATCGCATATTTGTTAAAATATTTCTAATGGCAATCTTTTGTGCATCACGTCAGACAATTTGGAACTTTATTGGAACTGACACACGGTCGTTTTCAGCTGTAATCCGAACAGGGTGACAGCGCTTGTCACGTTTTCCAGTAGGATGCATCGATACAGGTGCAGAGGCTGTGAACAGATAACGGCGCGAAATGAACAACCGTTATCTTAGATGCCTTTAAGAACCTCAATTGTTCTTGTTGGCCATGTTGCTTCTCTTTCTACTTTAACCGTTTCCAATATTGAACCGACTTGTATTTGTTTGGAAGTTATTTGTTTCATGAAAAAATGAAATACTAAAAATATGTTTATTTTGTTGAAAGGCCGGGGTACAAATTTGTAAAGTTTGGGATCTCGTAGTAAGTATAACAATACCGATGACAGATTCCGCTCGTTTGGGTCCAATTCGTCTATATTCCCATTTGGACAACATCCCTGATCGCCAAAAATTCCATTTCGTTCGGTGTCGCAACTTACCCACTTTCCCAACTCGTCCACTTTTCCGTCTCGTCTACTTTCTACTACTCGTCACTCTCATCTCATTCTCATCTCGTTGTCATTCCAAACTAGTCCACTATCTCAACTTGTCCATTTTCCAATTGTAAACTTCAATATAGGCTGAGATCCTTTTACAAGTAGCTGGTCATCATGAGGCCCTCATTACTCAGTGGCGTATAAATTCTACTAAAACTAAACATATTACCAAAATTTGGGGTCTTTTAAACTTAAATATTAGTTGAGCTATCACTAGAACCACGGACCCATCACATGCTATTGGGAATATAGGGAGCTTATAAATGTGGATGACATGGGAATGCGGACGGCTTCGGAATGTTGATAATATAAAAAGTGGACGAGTTGGGAATGTAGACAATACAAGAAGTGGACGAGTTGGGAATGTAGACAATACAAGAAGTGGACGAGTTGGGAATGTAGACAATACAAGAAGTGGACGAGTTGGGAATGTTGACAATACAAGAAGTGGACGAGTTGGGAATGTAGATGATACAAGAAGTGGACGAGTTGGGAATGTTGACAATACAAGAAGTGGATGAGTTGGGAATGTTGACAATACAAGAAGTGGACGAGTTGGGAATGTTGACAATACAAGAAGTGGACGAGTTAGAAATGTAGACCATACAAGAAGTGGGCGAGTTGGGAATGTAGACAATATAAGAAGTAGACGAGTTGGGAGTGTTGACAATACAAGAAGTGGACGAGTTAGGAATGTAGACAATACAAGAAGTAGACGATTTAGGAATGTTGACAATGCAAGAATAGGAGTTTTGGGAATCGAATGTGGACCAAATGGGACTTTTGGCGATTTAGGATGTTGTCAAAATGGGAATATGGACGAGTTGAACCCAAACGATTCCGCTCTTCAATAACAAGTAATGAATTACATTAAAAAAATAGGTAAGTTCTAATAGTGATCTAACTACATTTAACACGGATTTTGTTCTTGGGTCTTGGATGTTCTCTATGTATTTAAGTATGTATTTATCTATATAAGTATGTATATCGTCGCCTAGTACCCATAGTACAAGCTTTGCTTAGTTTGGGACTAGGTCGATTTGTGTAAGATTGTACCCCAATATTTATTTATTTATTTATTTATGTATGTATGTCTATTGTCTCTAAAACACATTTTTTTAAAAACCCAAGTGACTTGCATCAACAGTTTTACCCCAACACATATGTATCGAAAATAACAGTAAAACATAATATGTCGCAATGAATAGCGTGAGAGCAGCCAAAAGTTTGCGCACTATAGAACTTACCTGTTTTATTTTGTTATGTAAACAATTACTTGTCATGTAAGAGTGGGATATCCTGTCACATGTAATATTATACTTACTTGGAGATCCCAACCTTTACAAAGTACCCTGGCCTTTTAACAAAATGTTATTTTATTCCTTTTTTAATTTTTCAGTGTCGAGTTTAGTGACACATTTACCATAGTCATCATTCCGAAAAGACACATTGGTTCTGACTGTTGCGAGATGAAAAATTGCAGACTAAAAGCCTCTCGGACATAAAACCTTTTCAATCCATTTATTTTCCAACCTGCAAGAAGGGAAACCGTACTCACGATTACGGGTATATAATGTATGTATGTACCTCGTGTATTCGTACGTGACTTATGTCATTTGCAGTGATCGTAACTTTTGTAGTATTTTCGGTGCAGCGTAGTGGCGTTAACGGAATTGAACCAAATGATTTAAATTATTATGATTCATTAGCATTAATAACATTAATATTAACCTTAATTAACAGTTTAAATTGTATTTGTCCATACCAACTTCGTTAACACCACTAAGCTCCACCGAAAATGCTACAAAAGTTACGATCACTGGTCATTTGTTTCATGCAATATTGCTCGTGTAATACTTATTAGAGTACATATTTATATGTATAATTTTGTAAATTTCCGGGCTCGAAAGTATATACATTTAACAAAGTGTTTGTACCGGAAAAAAACAATACACGTACTCCACCGAATCGTGTTAATTGTTCAGCGCACCTGAAATTTGATTACAACCTACTGTTACACTTTCTAAAGTAAAAAGGACGTAACATGGAGGCCGCCGAATCAACAAGTAATTTTAGCTCTTAAGCTCAAAGGGTTAAGTATCGATACAAAATCTAGGTGTATATAATGTCAGGTGAGTTCAGCATTAGGCGTAATTAGATTTTAAACAAACTGGAACGCACGTAAGAAGCGTCGTCGGGCCTCCAGCCCCAGATAACCAAGTTTTAACTCCCACTTAATGAAACAAAGTTGCCAACTTTGTACGAACTTTGTTTAGATGTACGAATACGTGTTTCGTGTAAATCTGAACAATTGCGAGCAACAATAATTCTATAATGGGATGGAGTGATTACGATGTGTAAGATGTACTGCTTTGAGTTTTTTTTTGTTAGAGTAAAGAAAAGCATTAGCATTATTTATTGAGTATTGTATTGAATATTCTACCACCAGGCATATGTTTGCTCACAGTAATTCAAGATAATTGGTATAATTTATTTTGTATAATTTTAATGCCTGCCATATTCTACAAAAAGTAGGTAATTATAAGCCATTTCGTGTGCCCGAGTAAATTAATATAGATCATGAGCTGACCATTGAAGCGAACAGAATGTATTAAACTGTTATTTATGCGTTGAATTGTAATCGAAGATTAGCCATCGTGCTATTATTGTAGCATGTGCAATGCATAGTAATGTAAATCCAGTGACAATGTAATCTTACGGTACACTCAAGCTTGTCTGGAGATGAAATGTGGCACTAGGAACTTCTTGATTACACATTTTCACTCTTGCACATAAAAACACGTCGTATTAGAGCTCATTGGGAATGCCGACTGTTTGATGACAGCATGGGCCAAAATGGTTTTTGAAAGAGACTTATCTCTCTCTAATATATAAAAACCCGTCGTGGCAAGGCTTAATTATTAGAATCGTCTTAATAATTATATGCAGACTCTTTGTTAGCTTGTCCTAGAATCTCTCTCGTGTCAATCACGCCGTTGACATTCGAAGCTGTAATAATTGCCGTTATTAGTCATAACAATATATTACACTCCATTTCACACCTCAAAAGAGAATTACATTACAGATACAGAAACAATTTATATTACGTAATTCTTACAAGTTATTAGAAATAACAATACGAAAATCACTATCAAATCTTGGAATTCTTGAACCTTTGTCACTCAACCTGAGCATAATCCCGTGAGGGTTTAATGTATGTATGTTTATCCCATCTGTATTATGCATTCGGACTACATCAGAGCCCCGTTTTATCGAAAGGGTTGAAAAGGTCAGGGAGGGTCGTTTTAATATGTAAGTAAATTATTGTATTTTAACCGGATTTCTATAGACCACTGTATGTAAGTAGAGCGATTTAGTATTATATATGAATTCTTTGTCCAGATAATCCTGGTATCAATTCATGCAATTGCTAGTATACATAGATTTTAGTTTTTTTCTGGTGAGAGTAGGCTAGCGGCAATATAATTACGAAATCATTTCTTAAGGATGCTGGTATGTTTAGATCATTCGTCCCAGTCAAAGGACACCTATTATGTAAAAAAAATACAAGAATTTCTTGAAAAATTTTATTTTGCGAAAATAGAATAGAATAGAAAACATTTATTCGTGACAATACAATACAACAAAAAAGAAATAGAATACAAAAACAAGTCACAACGGGTATTGCACGAAATGGTTCCATCTCAGCGTGTTGCTGGCGCGATTACCAGCGCTGATCTTCCGATGGAACCATCAAATGATTTCCCAGCAGGTAACACATAAAACCAATGGGGTCCTTTACTCGGTCTACACAATTCTATACAATTCTGAAAACTGCGATAATATTGACACCCCCGTATTGTGATAACATTAATCGTGCAAAGGGCCCCATTAAAAGAAATATTTATTAGTAAAATTGACATATAATGGAGGTAGGTAATAATAGATTACACAACTAGGGTGGTAAAGCAAAGAAAGGCTGAGATCGCAGATTTTGCGGCCCGAGCTGCAGGCGAGGGACGTATATATGTGATCGAGGGTTTTATTTACTACCTTCAATATTGTGTACATCATTTTATGACTACAGTTGGCCAGAAAGCGTGTTTTTCCGTACGCGTAGCGTGCGGTAAAAGCCACTTTTTGGCCAAGTGTGGCATAAAGAATAAAATCGGTTCTGTTTGAATAAAAATGCTATAAAATACATATACCATCCACCATCATATCAGCCGAAGGACATCCACTGCAGGACATAGGCCTCCCCCAATTCCATGGGGGGCAAATGCCATAATCGCCACGCTTGGCATGCGGGTTGGCGATCGCAGTAACTCCACCGCACTCCAGGGATGCTGCTGCCCATCCCCCGGTGGTTTTGGTCGTAGTTTTAGGACATACCCCGGTCCAAAAGACATACAAATGTGTAATAATGGGTTGACCTTGCCATCATTTAGAAACAGAGAAGTGTACAAGAGTAGGTAATCAGAGTTGTTAGTAAACTCATTGTGTTTCTTATAAAGGAACGCGTATTCAAATAAGTTTTTTTTACATATTATTACATTTTATTCCTGTCTACTTACCACAATATCATGTGATATCCAATCGTGCGGGTTGAATGCGACTAATTGTTTAATAAAAAACATATTATACTATGTCAATGTACTTCATTTTTAGCACAGCGCTGGTTTTAGCTAACGCCCACGACATTTACAAAGAACTGTCTAAAAGGCTGGCCCCACCGTCAACCGTAGAGCTGGCAGCTTCCTCGCTCAATGCATCAGTATTGCAATCCAGCGAGGAAATGCTGCCAGCATCTTCGGGACCCGTTGTTTTAACGTAATAATGTAATAATAAACGTTTTCTTCTATGGGAGGATTAAATTGATAGATATTTTTGCACTTGATTGTACCAACCCTATAGTTAGTATGCGGGGTAGGATAAGTTACTTTCACAATAAAAACCCCCATCCCCTCGTCCCTCGTGTAAAATACGTTGGGAAATTTAGTAATTAGTGGGATTTATGATATGAAACAATGCGTAAGTTTCCGCACGGGTTTTTGCTTGTAAATGCCGGCGCCATCATATTGTCAGACGAAATATTCCGAAATACCGGGGATACTGGAGAAGAGTTTTTGTTTAATCTATACAGGATGTTTTTATTGATTTCCGTTTATTGTGGTGGCATATTCCTGAGATGAAGTATAGTAATCTTCTCTAAGACACTAGTATCCTAATTCGTACCATACCGTTAAGCGTTGCTCCAGTGACGATTATGGCATTTACCCCCCATGAAATTGGGGGAGGCCTATGTCCAGCAGTGGATGTCCTTCGGCTGATATGGTGGTGGTGGTTGTGGTGGTCTGGCGGTACACTTCCAGATTTGTCGGTGCGGATGCGGTACGATATGTGAAAACTGTCAGCTATGAGTCGAGTCAGTACCGTGTTTTACTGCGCCCCTACATTTAAATGAGTGCTTTCTGACTGGCGCGGAATATGCGGAAGCAGGGCGATACGAATGCAGTACTGCCCTTTTTTTCTCCGGGGGGAAAATCCATTATGGATACCACCGCACCGCGGAGACAGTGCGGTGGTTATGTCGGACTTGCACCGACTAAAAACCCCCCGATCGTCCTCCATAACTCATTTCGGGCGGCTCTGGGATCTCCTTCGGAACGCACCAGTGCCGCCCTAGTGTCTGTGGGTCCCACTATCTGCTTTCATAGGCGATCACAGCCCCCAACTGTGACCGTCTTCGACCCTAAGACTGAAAAAATGATCACCCCAGGCGGGATTTTTCACTCGGTTGGAAATTATAATTCCGCTAAGCGGACAGTTCTGCTTGTGAAATATCGATACCCTAGTACACAATCGTACTAATTAGGAGGAAAAATTTGATGTAATTAGAACTATGGCGCACTAATCATAAAGTCTTAATTTTCCTACCTTTTTTCTCGTAATTAGTACGATTGTGAACTAAGACATCGATAATTACAATTGTCATTTTTTTTTATGACATAGGTGGCAAACGAGCAGACGAATCGCCTGATGGTAAGCGATTAGCGCCGCCCATGGACACTCGCAACACCTGTGGGGTTGTAAGTGCGTTGCCGGCCTTTAAGATGGGAGTACGCTCTTTTCTTGAAGGTTTGAAGGTCGAATCTGTCCGGAAATACCGCAGGCGACAGTTCATTCCACAGTTTAGCTGTGCGAGGCATGAAATTTCTGGAGAAACGCACAGTTGAGGACTGCCAACCACCTAGGTGTCATACTTGACATAAACTTTTGCTTAACTCCACGTTAACTCTTAAGGTCCTTTTGCATTCACCCTTGGTGATATAATTTTAATTGTCTTGTATGCAAATGAAAATAATATATGTTTTGGAATTTAGAAAAACTAAATATGTTACGTCGTTACGTACGCAGGTACAGTATGATAATAAGGTACGAGTATTTGGATATTCGACCTTTAAGACGTGAGTGACCCGTTGCATTATATTTAATACGAGTATTTGGTTTAAAATAATGTATTTTTAGTCGATTTTAAGGAGGGCTGAGAGCATCTGGAAACGGGCTTTTTAGGGTTTCATTCTCACTTTACGTGTAGTGAACACTACCGAGTGGGGCTGTTTTTTTTGCTTCAACCCTATGGTGTTGGGTGTTGTTGGATAGGTCTTTCAAAATGAATAGAGGTGTAAACATTTTTTAATAAAGTGAATATTTTCGGAAATAATCACTTCAACAGAAAAAATATCGTGTACCGCCCCCTCTAACTTTTGAACTAGTGGTCCAAAAAAATATGAAAAATCATGAAAGAAACGCTTGACTTTCAACGAAAACTATAGCGGACACCATCAGTTAAGCTGTTTTGAGTTATCGTAGAAAGTCTTCCCTTTTTAGTTAAAGATGTATGAAACGCTGCGAAGGTATTATTCCCTTTTGATTGTTATTGCATGATATCAATCGACGACCACTTTAACTTAGTTGGTAGTGACCCTGCCCACGAAGCTGTTGGTCCCGGGTTTGAATCCCGGTTGGGGCATATATTTGTTTGTATGGCACGAATCATTGTTCTTGAGTCTTGGATGTTAACTATTCATTTATATATCTATATAAATTGTGTAAGCTTGTACCCAAATATAAAATATAATAAAGATATATGCGTAATTAGCACCATAATAGTACAGCTTATTCTGATACAGAGGCGAGGAAAGCGAGCGTTTCTACTCATTATACTAACAAGTTACAACAGGGCGTCTGCGTAATGCGATATTGCGTACACTCCCGGACAATAAAAATAATAAACTGGTTTATACTGTCGTATAGTATGATTTACTGGTGCAGTCAGTTAAGAAAATGGTGTTCCACAAATCTTAATGTAGAGTCAGGAAATTTGATTTGTGGGCCACTTCGTACCTTGCCACAGTGACAAGAATATAAGATCTCTAGCAGCTTTCATATTGATTTTCACTGTGACAAGGCTCGAAGTGGCCTACAAATCAAATTGCTCGACTGTACAAAATAATAGTCGTCAAGTTAAGGCTCAAATACAATAAGCTGCAATAAATTATTCCCATTGACAGCGATCTGGGCCAAATTTTTAATTTGTAATTTTAATTAGGTTATTTTATTTATTTGTTTATACTACATAAATTATACTTCTTATTTTGACATGTCTACAACAATAAAATATTTATTGTAAAGAATAATAATAGGTACATCTACTCGTAGTGCCAGACTTGGCAACTTTTCAGATAATCTACGGAACTTGGCACCCATTTAGACCTCAGTTCTTTTGCCGGTGACGACGACAACCACGCCTCGCATGACTTGAACTTAGCTGACATTTTGACATTTATGGGATTTAATCTTAGAGCATACATAACTGGAGCAGCCATTAATATACTTGCCCTTCTGCCAAAAAATACGCACAATGTGCAAAAAATTATTAAAGACTACTTCATTAATGGATTATAATTCAGTCTCGAAATCATTTACGGCGTGTGAAGAGCTCCGTGAAAATACCTTTATCTGCCGTTTAGGGTAATAAAACGTTGTAGTACTTTATCAAATTTAATTAAAGATTGATGATAATTTCACATACGGTAAGCATTTTTTTGATTTATTTATAATTTTATGCGCACTTCAAGTTTTATTTCAAATCGTAAATCGAGCATCGATTACAAAATCGATATAAAAATATTCGTGCTTGACCATTAGGGCTAACTATCAAGATGGAGTCCAAACGTCGCTTTGACGTCACCGTATTAAAAAAAAGGACTACTGTTTATGAGAATTTCTTTGAAACATGGTCTTTATCGACTCTTGTCAATTTGGCCATCCGATAGCAACCCAATAATGGATCTAACGTTAACGAGAATAAGGTCGACTTTTATTGTTCAATTTTAGTATTTTGTATGTGCGTGAGTTGATTTTTTTAGTGTGGGTGCGTAGTAATGGAACAATATATTGTAAGTGTGCGTAGTTTTTTTTATATGTGTGGTACCTCGTCCCCCGCAAAAATGGCATAATATTTTGTTTGGTAAGATGCGCTGATGGCTACTCCAGTTATGTATGCTCTAAGGATTTAATATCTTCACTATTATCTTTACTATGGTAACGGGGAGAAATTACCAACAAGAGTGGTTATACACTCAGTTATCCTTTGAAAAACTTACGGTTACCCAGCACACGTAGACACACATGGCTTTCGGTGTTATGTGGGAAATGAATATTGGCCGTGTGGAATGAATTCAAACAAACGGTTTGCAACATTTATACACATCATTTTATTAAACGGGACTAAAAGCGTATAGTTTTTTTTATTTTTTATTTGGGGACAATTTTCTACACAAATCGAACTAGTCCCATAGTAAGCTCAATAAGGCTTGTGTTATGGGTACCTACTAGACGACGATATATTTAATAGATATATACTTAAATACATAGAAAACATCCAAGTCTCAGGAGCAAATGTCTCTGGTCACCACAGAAACAAATGCCCTTACCGGGATTCGAACCAGAGGGCCTACCGCAAACTTCGAAAAACGAACTTCGTATCGTACTGTCCCTTTCCGTCATATAGTGTATAACACGAGAGTGAAAGGGACGGCACGACACGAAGATCGATTTTCGAAATTCGCGGTAGGCCCTCAGGGACCTCTAGCTTCGGAGGCAATGACACTACCAACTAGGCTAAACAGGCCGACAAACGACACGATAATTACATTTATTTATGTACCTCTTCTACTACTACTCGATATTTTGAATGTATTACATCATCCGTGGTTGAGATCAGACTGGCATAATTGGATATCATCATCTAGCCAGCGTCAAATGACGTTTAACTTCGATTAAAATAAATAAGAAGTTTTCAGTCATCGTGTCATCATAATTATATAATTTGCCTGCCACTTACTTGTCTGGTAGTGTACACTTAAATAGGTACTGAGCGCCTCCTTACAAGTGAGTGTTAATAACGTAGTGACGTCATATGAGAAGCGAAACGCAACAACTCGTCTTTGAGACATAGGTCAGAAGGTTATATGTATTATGTAGGTTACAGGATTAGTTTTTTTGTTTATTCCACGTCGGTGGCAAACAAGCATACGGCTGATAAGTTAGATATTTAAAAACATATTTTATGTAAAATGTGTAAGTAATTCCGAGACATAATGTACCTCTCAGTCGTTATTAAAAAGCAGCGGGTTGTATCGGGAATACAACTGTAGGTGTAGGTATTATAAAATGATATTGTGGATCCCTCCTACATTGCCTACCTATAAGTATTTATTTTCGTCCAACAATAGAAAATCATCAATGTAAAATAAACAAAAACATTATGCTTCGGCATTTAGTTGACCAATCACCCTTACCGTGATCTTTATCTTAGCGCCATCTAGCGTTAGTAACAGAACTAAGTTGAGTCTTGGGCAGCTAACTCAAACAAGCTGCCAATAAAGAAATTAACTTCATAAGAGGCTATTGGCAATTCGCAATTTGGCATTCTCTCTCATACATGGGGGGAGGACTGAGCTGTGAGACGTATGATAAATGATAAATAACGATTGGCAACAACCTTAGGCCTTATTTATAAACGTCCATCCAAAGTCCCGGAATTTTTGGGACTTTTCATAGTCGGTCCCGGACCTGCAAACCCTAGTCAAACCTATTGTAATCAATATGCCGATAGAACTCGTTTGTCATTATCTATTATATTATATGGTTGCGTGAAAATTTCAACACATTTTAGTTAACAGAGTTTCACAAGCGGGTTCCTTTTTATTGTCATTTTTTTTTGCCTGACTTACTCTACCCCTAACTAACAACTTCAACTGCTGTTGTAGCAACCACCTATAAGTAATGAATGAATGCTTAAATAAAGCTTTGAATTTTGTTTAGCTGAAAATTTATTATTTATTTATTTATTTATAATTAACATCAACTATTATTACAGGTTAATCCTAATGCAACAGTGCCTTAATATGATTTGAATAAAAACTAATTAATTACAGTAACTGGATACTATACACTAACATACATTCACAAACTCGGACATAGTACAATAAAAAAGATCAGTTTAGATATCGGCACTACATTTTTCGCCCTATAGCTAGAAATTTCGAGTTATTTTTTTTTCTAAACAATGTAGTCGTCGTAATGCTTTGTGAGAGTATCTTTTTCTTTTGCCTCGTATAGTGCTGTTGCATACGAGTATTCTGAAAGTAACAAAACGAGTATCAACTCTGAGGTCAAGATCATTCACGAAAATTGTTTATCGAAAAGTATCGAAAGCATGCATTTTTTTTATTAAAACTTCGTGACAAAAGTAGAAGTCACATATATCAATGGGGAATGTTTGTGGTTTGAACCCTTTTTCCTAAACTACGAGTATGTCGAACTATGCCACGGCATGCGTATAATACGTGTCATAGTAACGTACCAAGAGGCGAAACTTAGGCCAAGTTCCCACCGCAGTTGAGTTATCGAGCATGTTTGAGTTACCCAGGCCTTAATTGCTCTGAGTAATGACCTTTACTTTTGAACTTGGCCCACTAGTGGGAGCCTATATATATTTGGGGTTTTATAGCCCAAATTCAAACCACAGGCACCGTCTGAGGTATAAAATGTAGGTCTATAGTATTTATGTCTTTCTTTATACATCACCGGTAGCAAATAATAATTATTATTTATTTATTGAAAACGTATTTTACAGAAATTTTAATGTGTACATACGAGGGCTGCCTTAAGTTGTGTCGTTTGGAAAAACTAAAGACAATTTAAGTGTTAAATGGTATTTATTGTTTTTCAAAGTAATCACTTTTTCATTCGATATAACCAATTTTCGAAACACTTATTCCAGTCCGAAGTCGGGGTCTCCAAAATGGCCGTTTTGTATGCCTCAACCGCTTCTTCAGGCGTCTGGTACCGTTGACCACGTAGTCGTTGCTTGATTTTTGGAAAAGTAAAAAAAAATCGTTAGGGCTTAAGTCTGGACTGTACGGCGGGTGTTCCAGAATTTCGACGTTTTGCTCTTTTAAAAACGCAATTGTTTGCCGGGCGGAGTGCGAGCTCGCATTGTCGTGGTGCAATCTTATACGACGTCTTGGATTATTTTTTCGTAACTCGCCGATGACTTCTGGTAAACAGATAGTGGTATACCAGTCAGCATTAACCGTTTTACGATCCTCGAGCACGATGGTGGGAACGTGGCCACTTTTCGCCACAAACGTGGCGACCATTTTTTTCGAAGTGCCCCGTGAGCGTATTACTTTGGTCGGTTTTGGCTCATCTTGGAACACCCAAACAGTCGACTGCTGTTTAGAATGCGGATCGTAGGCATATATCCAAGATTCGTCACCACTGATAATGTCGTAAACATGTTTCAAGTTTCCTCGGTTGAATTGCCGCAGAGTTTTGCGACACCATCGAACGCGAGCCTTTTTTTGGTCTTTACTTAGTAAATGTGGTATCCAGCGTGAGATCAACTTTTTTACGCCTAAGTGATCATGCAAAATACTGTGAACACTGATCCCTGAAATACTTAAGGAAGCTTCTATCTCACGGTATGTCGCATGGCGATCTTCGACGATCAGTTGCCGTACAGCATCAATGTTCTCCTGGGTTACGGCTGTTTTTGGTCGACCTTCACGATGTCTATCACCAAGACTAGAGCAACCACGTTGAAATTCTAAATACCAGCGTTTCACAGTCCGGAGGCATGGTGCTTTATCATTGAAAACCGTAGTCAACTTTTCGAAGCACTGAAGTCGCGTTAAGCCCCTTTTGAAGTTGTAAAAAATTATCGCACGCAAATTTTCCTTCGAAATTTCCATTTTCACAACTGACTTGTAAACTTTGAACGAACGCTGTACTAACGAACGGTTGGGCCGATTTCGAGTCATTCTTTTGTTTTCGAATTCTAAATTCAAATATTTTAAGATGACACTAGTTCTTTTTTATGCAATCTCGGGAGGTTTGCAAACGACAGAACTTAAAAGGCAGCCTCTCGTACTAAAATTAAATATTAAGGGATAAATACAAGTGCCTGAACTAGGGTTCCCTGTGTTTCAGGGAAAAGAAAGGACCAATATAACTATGTATTTTCAAACATTAAACTTTCAATAATCGTATGTCGGCCTGTTTAGCCTAATATCGGCCTGTTTAGCCTAGTGTAGGTCTGTTTAGCCTAGTTGGTAGTCACACTGCCTACGACGCTTGACGAGAATTTTATGACCTAATTATGTAACGTTGCATACAATACTTTTAAATAATTTGGTTTAAATTAAAAATCGATATGGTGGCAGAATACGGGCATTAACGTATGCCTCTTTTAAAAATTAAAAAAAAAACAGTTGTATAATAATGAATTAATTTTGTACTAAAGCAGTAACGCTTTAATTTGAAATTTTCGTTAGCAGCGTTACTGCTTTAGTACAAAATTAATTTAGTATGGGATGGCGCATCGTTACTGACGATTTCTCAATGTAATTTGAGACGTTGGTGCCGTTAATAGAAGCCTAAGTCTTCTACGGTAGATGTCGCTGTACGCCTCCCTAAGGCGTTGTAAGAGGGAACTATTGAAAGATTTCGTGGACGAGCTTGGTTGTTCCGATAGTTCATAGGCTAGAGCTATTGGCCGCTTATGCCAGATGTCGCAGTTTCGAATCCTGCTCGGAGCATTAAATTTTTCAATTTTCCCTTTAATTTGTATAATAATGTATGAAAATTGGGGTTTCAAAACGAGGTTCAGATTTGCACATCACTCGCGTGCACGGAAGTAAAGAACTAGATAAACAGTTGCAGGCAGTCGGCGCCCGACCTAATAGAGCGAAATTATTGTATATCTTTAACACCGCCTCGGTATGCATGGCTAAAGCGACTTAAAAAATCCTTTAATTAATTTTATTTTTGTTGATTTTTTACCCGACTGCGCCAGAAGGAGCGTTATGTTTTACGAGAGTATGTATGTATTATATGTATAATTGTTTGGCACTTTCTGCAGCCTGAACGGCTCGATGGATTTTAGTTTGAGAGGTGTCGTTAGATTCGTATTTACTGTGAGAGTGACACTAGGTATATCAAAATATAAAAAAAAAAACAAAATGGCGGATTTTCGGCGACAAATTCCAAATACACAGACACGCAGTCGGGTTTTTTAGGGTTTTAATTAATGTGTCTTATTAATTCTAAAACGTTCGCGGTATTAGTGTATATCGCGGTGATACAATTTGGTTATTCTATGTTGTGTGTTTGGTTATTCTATGCTATATTCAAGAGGTGTGGATTTTCTACGAAATACTTCGGCTCGTTTGGTTGTCACCCGACAAAATTATCGGAGCGGAATTATTTTAAAATCTGTTATTACTCTTAGAAACCTCGTATCTTTGTACTGAAGCCATGATGAGATACGAGCTTTACTCGTATATTAAGAAGCTATTTGTTACGTAATGAGTTTTGGTTATCAGGAATCAGGATGCGCGTCGACGGATAGATGCTTAATCTGTGCGGTTCTTCTTTTATTTGTCTGGAATCTTGGACTCCTGTGTTCGATTGTTTTTATTCAAGTATTAAATAGAGTCGACACGATACTACGTATAAATTGAGCGAACGAAATAGTAAATGGGCGGGACTAGTCAGACGTTCTGAACAAAATCGGTTTGGTAGAGGTAATAGAACTTTAGAAGACACAGATTTATGTATGACGCGTGTGAAATGGGGAGTTTGTATGGAATAACTATGTAAATGAGTTTCAGGCTGAAAAAATCACGGGTAGAAACTAGTTCAATATTAATCGTGTATTATCGTGATTAGTGCGTTACACTTTTAAATTTCCAGAATAGTATATTCGTCGTATTTCTGTAATCTGTGGTGATTAAACAAAAGATTTGAGGAAAATGCGCAGTATAAACGTTTATTTGTAATTTCAGAACAGGTTTATTATTAAATCCTCTATTCCAATACCAACAATGAGCGAATGAGTTCTCAGAAGTCGTACATTTCTTGAATATTGAGAAATGTACTACTTCTAATAATACTACTACTTTTACCACTAATATTAGAAATGTGAAAGTTTGGATGTATGTTATTCAATCACTCAATCAGGTATTCATGCAGAAACTGCTAAACGGATTATGACGAAATTTGGTATACAAACACTTTATAATGGATACATTTATAAGTATAATTTTTTTTATGCAAAAAATTAATCGCTGTTCAATAACACAAATAGGTAAGTTGCAAAAAATGACCGCTAGACGTACCTCACTCTGACTCGCTTCCTTTTGGGGTCATTACGTATGATATATCATACGTATGATATGTCATACATACAACCATTTCATTGTTCGGCAAATTTAAGTATAAGGGCGAAGTGCGTGGTGCTCTTAGACTTGTAGGTACGGTCAACTGCAAAAATACGTATCGATTTAATCCTCTCATAAATACATACCGCAACCTTAATCCGCCGACATAAGATCTATAGGACATATTTTGAGCAAGTTGTATGTTCCCATATTTTTGCAGTTGACTGTACGCAACACAGAACGCCTGCTTTCCGTGGCAGTTTTCGCTACGCAACCAATTTTTTATTTATTTATTGAATAAAACTATAGCTAGGTATGACATTTTTTAGTTACAAGACCCATGGCAAAACCTTGAGGAGGTTTGTGTGCCGATGGGGAGTATGGGTAGAATGACTTGCCGCCGAATATTTCATATTGTAAATCTATTTAGAATTCAAGCACAATCTCATAAAATATCTACGTAACTGAAAAGCAAATTGCCAATATCGGAACACATTTTTTTGTTTTATAATATTATAATCTTAACCCTTTCGTTTCGGCTGACGAGTTAACTTGTTTTGTGAGATGAGCTCTCAGATCCAGTAGGCGAGTATAGTTACTCGTCGTTAATATGTCACTACATTCTGGATTAGGGCAATCGGCAATCACTTCCGCAACCGAAAACATTGCATCCCGTACTCTAAGCCTTGAGTTATATCTATTTTCTGCAGTCATTGTGGTGTTGCCAACTAGCTTAAGAATGAAAAGTTAATAAACTTAGTACCCCAAGAATATTCGTTACGTATTTGTATCTTTTAATAGTTTCGTTATAGCTAAACACAATATTAGCTAAAGAGTGATCTGGTTGGTCTACCGGCGGCTCTGAAAGGGGTTTTACCTAGCCGAATTACGTCACCTTTCGGACGTAAGAGCATCATTTCTGTTAACGAGTTAACTCGCCTACAGGGCTGAGGAGCAGATATCATTTCACTGGACTTGACAAACTGGGTAGATTTTGTGTATGATTTTGCAGTAAGTTCTACGAGTATATGAGTTAAGTACGTCAATTCTCTTTGTATCCGTTATGGTTATTTTCTTCTATATAATTAATAATTATGTTATATTGCCCTGAAAATCAGTATCATGTGACACTATGCTGAGCGGCAGCCATTTTGATATTGAATTAAACACTTGTGTTGCTTATCTTCCTGTTATAAATAATTTTGTTTTTCATTATATCTTTTCAAATATTTACGATGATTTTTAAAATGCTAACTAATAACTGAACATTATTTGCGTTTCTAAACGGTAGAAATAATCGGCTTACATCTTCCTAGCAAACTATGTCGGCTCGGGAGGTTGTTAAATTAAGCTCCAGATAACAAGTACCTATTAGCATGTAAGTTCATTCCTTCTTTCAGTCCGACCATTATATGGGTGCGTAGTTCTTTAAGTAAACCGCTTTTATCAGTTATCAGAGGGATTCCCTGTTGCCATAGTGACTATCGGCAATACCTAGGAATTATGTGAGTAAACATAATTCTTCTTGGAAAATTGATACCGTATTTTTCTTATTTCATTTTGTTGACGCTCTCGCCTTAGTAAATAAAAAAGCGATTTATCCTCGTAAGTCCCCGCGTACTTGTACAAGTACAAAATAATGATAGTACTTCAGACCTGACATTTTAACTGCCTAGTATAAATAACTGCCTAATGTACTTTACCAAGTACAAATTAAGGATGCGCTAAAAACCATACACATACTGAATAAAACAAAGGGCAAGAATTTAGACAAATTCGAAAAAGTCGCGTCTGGGACCGAAGCACTACACTTAGTTTGTACTTGTGGTAGTACACTGGGTAGTTACGACTACTACATTTGAAAAAAACAAAGGACTTACGAGGATAACGTGGGTTTGATGTTTTCTTATTGAGGATTTAAACGTCTGCTGCATTGTACACGTTAATATTCGATTTAAGATGATATATTTTACAGTAGAAAAACCTGCCCGTTTTGTTTTCAAGCATGTATTCATGCAATTCGTGTCATAAAAAAATAATTGTCGGCACAAGCTTTTATTGGGCTGAACACCTTTGTACCGTGTCGCTTTAATGTCATTTTTAAACTTTCATACTAAATTATCAACGTGTGAAATATATACATAAGGCTGACTGTAATTTTTTTTCCACAGTTACGCATTGAGACGGTTTTAATGAGCCCAAACGTGACGGGTTTATTTTGTGTAGTTTGGGACTTGTAATGGCCAGCCTCTGTCTCCATCATAAGATCAGCTCGGTGGTACCATCATTAAATTGCATTGTCACCGAACTTACATAAATATGCCTTTCGGCTCAATTTTTTGCCAGGTACTTGTAATTAACCTTCCATTCCTAGTAGACACTTCCATGCGTTAGTGTCTGTATTTTGCGCCTATATGCGTACGTCAGTTGTACGGGGAAATACACGCGGTGCTAATGTATTTTGAGCCTTAACTTGGCAGTTTTCTATGCAGTATGATATAATACCACAAAAGCTGTTGGATATTTAAGAAAACTGCCAAGTTAAAGCTCAAAATGCATTAGCCCGCAGTAAATTAGTTTTACTGTAAACAATGTAGTCCCGGACTTGGCATCTTTTCAGTGAATCTACGGAACTTGGCACCCATTTAGATCTCAATTCTTTTGTCTGTGATGACGACAACCACGCATCGCATATTGAACTTGGCTGCCATTTTTACATTTATGTTTTTGATGGGATATTTCTTCTACCACATTATGTATAGACCTTAGTTTTTAAGACAACATTTGTTACACCCTATCAGGATCCATGTGGCGCTCTTTATAGTATTTAACATCCTTCCTTACCATGGTACAATGAATAAATGAATTAGGTTATTTTTAGTGCGTAATTGTAAGTACTATACTATTCAACTAATTTCTCAGAGCAAGGATTTATATAGAGATTCTATGCGAGTTCCACCAAGAGGGACAGAAAAGCTTTTACGCAACTAAATTGAGAACTGGTTTTGAATGTATGGCGGCTTAACATAAACAACCTTTTTAACTTAGGCAGGTAATCGTATCTTTGTCTCAATATCATGTCAAATAGTGTGAGGTAAATAAATAAAAGTGAATCTACGGCAAGAACAACAAATGATATATGCTTTTCTCAAACGTTTGTTAACACAAATACATTACAAAGAGCACTAAAATAACAAATGATATATTACAACTCATTCAGCCGCTCTTCCATACCGCCGGACCAGATATTGGGGTACTTTGAGATTAATTTATGTATTAAAAATATTAGATATTTTATACTCCCTGTTTTAAAATCATTTGATAAATAATCAAATCGTTGTGCAACGCTTGGAATCGCTAAATCAACGATCAATGGTATTTATATGAAGGCACACAATGTTAATTACATTAGATTATCTATACTACGTAGGTTATAGTATCGTAATCATTAATTTAAATTAAAGTATTTTTTACGTTGTACCAGGTTGCTACTAATTAAGACGTCTTTAATGCACATATGCATTCCCAATAGCATCTGCATTAGCTGTCCAAAAATAATATATGATGATTTACTTACAAACTGTTAACTATTATTTGCACAGAGAAGTCACAGTTGTTTGCGAATTAACTGTTCGCACGTGTATCGTACAACGTTTAAGGGATGATTCACAGTAGACCGTTCCGTGTCCGGGCCGGCCCGTTTTCTATGACAGCAAACGCAACGGCCGGCGTATTTCTCTAGAAGAAAACGGGCCGGCCCGGACACGGAACGGCCTACTGTGAATCATCCTTTACAGTACATATGGCTCTTTAAAGTTTCATTTTATCACCGCTCGTTGCGAATTTCCTGTTGTCTGCACTTGTATCGTAATGTACTATTAACGTAAAACACATCAAAATCGGTAGTGTAGAGAATTATAATAGCGTACAGTGAGAGATACCAACTCGTAGTTATCGAACGTAATGCTCGAGTGATTGTGAACGCGCTCGGGAAGAAAGCTTGCCCGTAACCGGGCGTATGGAAAGAGCAGATACTCGTATCTAGTTACCATTTCCAGTTACTAGGGATGAGTTACCACTTCCAAAGACCCAAAGCTTAGTTATTATTCATTTATCTGACGTAAAAAGTACCATATGAATCGCCGGAAGATAATCATAATTCTATTACACAAAATACCGACAAGATAATAAATAAATAAAATAAGATTAAAAGTAGTCATTGAAACTTTTAACAACATTTAACGGTATGTGAATAAATTGTCTCTCTTAATTAATTTAATTTTTCTAATTGTAGATATCACAGCAATAACGTTACAATACAACATCTCAGACTGAAACTTAAATTGCCAAGGGTCATTATACTTGCTTAACGTGTCTACTAAATACATTACGGAATGCGCGCTTTTTCGAAGTAAATACTATTTTTAACCGACTTCAATAGAAGGAACTAGGTTCTCAGCTCGTCTGCATGTTTGTTTTTTTTTAATGTGTATTTGTTCCCCGATAGCTCTTAACCACGTTAGGCCTGAATCACACTGGCGCGGCCTGCGGTGGCGGTCAATAGTAAATTTGACAGCTAATAACAAGTTTACTATTGACTGCCGCGGCCAGGCCGCGCCAGTCTGTGAGAGTCTTTAGCCGATTTTGATCTTTTTTTTTTATTTGGCGAAGGCCTTAATTTATGATGGGATCCAGGAGGAATCGAGAGAACGCCTCAAATTTGATTATGGTGATTTCGTTATTTTCTGTATTAAATCATACTTTTGCTCACAAAAACCACAAATTTTGTGAAGCGGAACTGGTGATGATGACCACAGATGACATAGGAACCTCTTCAATGATGTTTTAGACCTTAGTTACGCAATCTACCTACTATTTTAATACCACTGGTCCCTTGGCCGTTGCTTTGTGGATTTTATTGCATTGCCTTTAGCTAATCTTGGTGGATTGTTGCAGACTGGCTAACTGTGACGTGGGCGCAGGGGGGAATGCAGCTACAGCCCGATGCGGGCGAAGAAGAAGACATCAAGGCAAGGTTAGTATTACTAAACCACCACTTTGGCTCCATTTTTTTAATGGTTGACTGACCAGCGATTGCACTCACCTGATGGAAAACAATGACAAAGGCTAAAATGTTGCTCACTGGTTCAGTAATAGCCTATTCACTCTTGTCTTGAAGAGTATTGCATATATCAGGATACACAGATATATACCAGCAGCAAATTCCAGTCCTTAGCTGTTTGCATTAGGAAAGAAGAAGCAAATCGCTTCGTGCGAATAAATGGTAGACTGACAACGTAAGGATGTAACCGCTCACCGCGTCTGGATGTCCGGTGATGGAACTTTAAAGTGAGCACTAAGAACTTCAGTGGTGGCAATCGCCCAGCTGTACCTGGCTTAGTTTTGCAACTAAAAATTTCAAACCAATCCCATATATATTTTTGCAATTCATAAAAAATGCAAACCAAAATTGGGCCCATTATGACAAAAGAGGTTGTAAATACCTTCGTATTTGAATTTGTAGTGTAATAAGTGAGATATTAAGTAACCACTGAAAATAACATCTAACAAGCAGATTAATACTATTACTCGTAAAACCAGAAAAATAAAGCGTCGTATAAAATTCACATAACATAACTTACATCATACTTCTCGGTTATTTTTATATTCCGTACTGCATTTTATGTTACCAAAAGCAACTTCAGCGTCGACGACATAAGACTCACAATACGTGATTGTTTAGAAGGTAATAGCGTTGTAAAAGCAGTGAAGGCATGTCGGGCATGTCGGGACACGTTCACGCCGCGATTTCCCGCCAATCACTATAAATTACTTGTTATTTTCCGACAGTGGAAAGATTGGAAACCGATGAGCACTGAAGAGCCTATTGTAACTGTTTCTACAGAAATAAACATAAACAATCAAGATATTTAACGCTCAACGTTAAATAACGTTTAACGTTAATATCATCAAACAACGCAATGACCTACATAGTCTCTGTGTCCAATATCACATAGAATTTACGGCTATAGAAATACCATGTTTTCAGTTGATTATTATTGTATTATATAGGACTTGTAATGGAAATTTCGACATTTATTTGGAACATCTAGATTTATTATTAAGTAAGTTAACTGACGAAAATAAAAAAATTCTTATAGTTGGCGATCAAAATGTGGATTATACATCTGACTATAACTTGAGGCGGCGGGTGGATGACGTAATAAATTGCTATGGGTGTGAAAATGCAGTGAACTTTCCCACTCGCGTAACTGCCGATTCTGCGTCATCCATTGACTGCGGTTTAACGACGTTAGCACGCGACCGTCTTAGTGTATCACCAGTGGATACTGCCATTAGTGATCACAACGCACAACAGTACGTGTTAACTATGGAACCGGGGCACCATACAGCCAAAGCGAATGAGGTAGTCGAACGTCGGTTATTTAATAATGAATCCATTTATTTATTTTATTCTGACATTTACAATTATAATTTTGATTTTATTTATGATGATAGTATTGACATTGAATATAAATTTGTTAAATTATTTAATATCTTGACATATTATATAGATTTGCATTTCCCTCTTAAACAGGTACGTTTGAAAAAGAAATCAACAATTCCGTGGGCAACAGACGAACTGTTTGAATACATGCAAAAGCATGGGGACCTCCATGAGATACGGCGCCAATTATCCTAACAACCAGATATAACTGATTGCATTGAGCACTACTCTCAACTAATTAAATCCGAGACACTTCGAGCTCGTCAAAAATACGTTGAGACAAGACTCGCTGAGAGTAAAAATCCTACAAAAGAACTCTGGAAGGTTATAAATGATGAAATAGGCTCAAAGCCGAAAAGTCAAAATATCCGCTTAAAAAATCAAGATACAAATGCGTACGTACCTTGTGAAGGTGTCCCCAATGCATTTAATTCACATTTCTTAAGTATCGCTGCAAAATACGTAATACAGAGCGATGAATTATTATCCAGACAGTGCGTCTGTAGGCACATGGGTGATTCTGATGCTCCCAAGCTCACACTACCTATCATTACACGTGACCTTATGGATAGAACAATAAAATCCATGTTAAAGACCCGAACAACAGTAGATGTATTTGATATATCATTGAATATAATATTGAGTATTTGGCCGATAATTTCTGACATTTTAGTAATTTAATTAATAATATGTTCCAAAATGGTATATATCCTGACGTTTTAAAAAACACTAGAGTATGCCCCGTATATAAAGGTAAAGGAGATAGGGAAGATTTGAACAATTACAGACCCATCACCATTGTACCTACCATATCAAAAATAGTGGAGTCCATTTTATCATCTTGCCTAATGACCCACTTAGAATCAAATGACTTGCTTACTGACAACCAATACGCCTATAGACAAAAAAAGTCGACAGTCACGGCGGCGCACAGGATCATAGACTGCATTGTCACGGGTATTGATGACAAGTACAAAGTGGCAGGCATTATGTGCGACCTGTCTAAGGCTTTCGACGTGATTTGTCACAAATTACTGCTATCGAAGCTAAGTCTATATGGCATAAATGATTCGGCTTACAAATTGTTCACATCTTTCCTATCTAACCGTAAACAGGTTGTGAAAATGTCCACGAACGGCAAAGCCCACACATCCAGCGCTGGTTTTGTGAAATTGGGCATTCCACAGGGGTCAGCGGTAGGAAATTCATTATTTTTATTATTTGTAAATGATTTACCATCGGCAGTAACTAGCGGTCTATCTGTGCTGTTTGCGGATGATACAACAGTCATAGTGAGCGCAAAAACATATGACCAGCTGTCTGATAAAATCTATGCGGCATGTGGACAACTACAAAAATGGTTCTCATCAAATGGCCTTCTACTGAACTTGTCAAAGTCAAATATTATGGTATTTTCAGGCCGAAATACTGCACTGCCTCAATGCATTTCCAACAGTCCCATGCCATTATCAAATGAGTCCAAGTTTCTTGGCTTTACACTGGACTCGTGCCTCAACTGGAAGTGCCATGTTGACCATCTGTGCAATAGGCTTAGTAGTGCTGTCTTTGCCATAAAACAATTAAAGCCATTAGTGTCGAATTCATCATTGAGATCCGTATATTATTCCCATTTTCATTCATTAATGTCATATGGTACGTTATTATGGGGGAATTCTACAGATGCCAAGCGAGTATTTATACTTCAAAAACGCGCACTTCGGTTATTAGCCGGAGTCAAACCAAGACACTCTTGCAAAGACCTCTTCAAACTTCATAATATAATGACGCACTACTCCCTATACATATTTGAGGTACTGATGTTTGTGAGAAATAGTATACGGATGTTCAGACGAGTCGAGGTCACAGGAAAAGTGATTCGATCCACAGGTAGACTTAGAACAGTCCGCGTCGCATGGCACTTTCAGAAAAAAACCCGCGCGTTATAGGACCGACGTATTACGAGCACCTACCCACCAAATTAAGAAATGAAACATCTGACGAAGCATTTAAACGCCAACTTAGAATCTTTTTATTGGAAAATTCTTTTTATTCTGTTAATGACTTCATGGATATGAAATTTGTTTGACATTGTATTTTTAAATATAGTTTTATTTCATTATTTATTTTATGTCCTAATGATTATTTAAGTTATTTACATTGTATTTTATAATTGTTTTTTTTTTTTTTTTTTTTTTGTTTTTATTATTCTTATAATTTATTTGGTTTTTGTATGATTATTATTTAAGTATCGTGAGAAATCTGTATAATTGATTATTATCATTTTGACATCGCATTAATGATTTGACGATCATAATATAAAGTCGTATAAATTGACTTAGGATAATTTATATTGTATTTTTAATATTATGAAATAAATAAATCTAAATCTAATCTAAATCTAAATCTATCGTTATCGAATTCAAATTCTAGGTTAAGTTTGTGAGTTTATGAAATGTGTATATGTACTTTATATTTACCGTAAAATGGGGTGAGTTGGGTCGAAATCG
Organism: Notocelia uddmanniana; assembly: GCA_905163555.1. NCBI lineage: Eukaryota > Metazoa > Arthropoda > Insecta > Lepidoptera > Tortricidae > Notocelia > Notocelia uddmanniana. The sequence goes on from LR991057.1 coordinate 7,939,302, forward strand.
AAGTTCAAACCTGAATAAAAGTTTATTTTTATATGTGACACATTGATTTATATACAAACAAAGTGTTCCGGAGGTATGAATTTTAGTTCGTCAATGATTTGTTGCTTCATTGCATAGTTTCAACGAAAAATACATAAACAAACCTAGCTCACCCCGTAGTTGAGGTTATAAGGGCTAGCAATAGGGTGAGATGGGAAAATTGCTAGGGTTGACACTTTCGGACTAAGACAATAGCTTGGCTTGTCAAGAGATTTTTTTATTAATATAGCAAAATGATGTTTTAGTAATGCTCCTACTTCAACCGCTTTACTGTTTTATGTAAGTTGTGAGATTTTTTTGATCAATTTAAAAACTCACATACATACAAACATAACCGTCTTATCAAATATTAATAATAAAATGCTAAAATGGTCGACACTCAGCTTAGTGCCACGAAATAAACCATTACGTGTTATTTCGTGGCGCTGATTTTCAGTGGCGCCAGGTAACCGGAATATGTAGCTGCACTAGACGCCTCGATTCGTGAAAATCACGGCGCCGTGTAGACACGCTTATGTCTTCCGCGTATGAGAAAACGAGATGCAAAACTCTTCGGAAATATACAGGGTGTATGTAGCCTGTAATCATCATCATCATCATTTAGCCGAATGACGTCCACTGCTGGACATAGGCCTCCCCCAAAGACTTCCACAATGACCGGTCCTGCGCCACCCGCATCCAGCGGATACCCGCGACCCTTACCAGGTCGTCAGTCCACCGTGTGGGCCTGCCCACGCTACGCCTTCCGGTACGTGGTCGCCACTCGAAAACCTTTCCGCCCCAACGGCGATCGGTTCTGCGTGCTGTGCCCCGCCCACTGCCACTTAAGTTTAGCGATTCGATGGGCTATATCGGTTACTTTCGTTCTGCTGTGGATGGCGGCGGTAGCCTGTAATAGGAGCAAAAAATTAAACGGTACGATAGAGCTCTCAAATCAGCTGAAGGACGTCCACTGCCTCCCCCAAAGAGTGCCACAATGTATGGTACTGCGCCACCCGCATCCAGCGGACTTCTGCGACCTTTACCGGATCATCAGTCCACCAGGCTTGTGAAAGGGTTGCATTGTACAAGTAGATAAAAATAGTTATTTATTTTGGCCGGCGCGTACGTCATCGCATAGACACTCACATCAACTCCGTAAGCTGTTACGCTGCCCTGGCTTCAGCACCTGAATGGAATCTGTTTGTACAAATGTGGATGGATTGCTTCCTGCATACCCGAGAATGTCTGACATTGCATGTCATAGTAAATTAGAGTAATCTAGATTAGAGTAAAATACATCTTAAAGTGAACGCCCCTCCCTTGGGTTGCCACTCACATCTGACGAAAGCATATATACGCAAAACATAGAAACACGTAGAGGGCTATTCATTTTAAAATTTGTTTTACTCTCAGTATATCTGACAAATTATAACTCCCGCAATTGTTATCTTGTGCAAGCCGTATAAATACTTTGAGCGGTAAATATAATTTATGTGAAATTGTGAATAAACAAAATAATCTCCATTTATGCGTAAATACGCTTGGATTGTATTATCGGAGATTTCTAAGTGAATTCTTAGAAAGTTATCGCAAAATATTTCTCGACATTAATTAAATATTTCCAGCATCGCAAATGTTTAGGTTTCATTTCATTATTACCATTCCAATTTGAATGATTTAAATGCCATTTTAGTATCATTAGGAGTTATTTACTTTTATTTTAAATATGATAACAGCCTGATATTCTACAAATGAAAATTTTACAATTAAACAACATCTTTGAGTAATGATTCCAAGGTTACCATGTCAATTCAAAAAAATAGGCAATAATTTGAACACCAAAATGACAATCGAACATAATGCTAATACGCTGTATGGACCAAAACTACGCTTGGTTATATATGAACATGTCGTTTTTTTTTGTTTTGGACCTAATTGGTAAAAGATGAATCTTTATGGTGGGATTCTGTCCGCGGTAATCTCAACGCTATGTCTCTATTGCTATTTATGATATTAATTTGATATTTGAAATGAGGAGGTTTGGGGTGAGATTGAGATAGTTATAAACGACGCTAAGCCAAGTGTACAAAAAATTTAATAAAATCGACTGCAATTTTTATTTTCTACTTAAGGCGCAGGGTAGGGCAATCCATTCTCCATACAAAGGTTGTGCAAGTTTTTTGCGTTAGTTTTGGCACTACAGGATTAAATTTTATTTTTTGTTGGTACATATTGGATATACATAGAACTTGATGTTGAAATTATGCATTATTTCAAAAAAAAAATACAAAAAAAATATTAAAAATAAAAAGAAAAACATCAAGACATAGCTAACAAAAAAATAAGCATATGGACCAAAAATAGTAACTGGAGTGCAAACACAAACGAAGAAAAACTTGCACAAAGTTTGTATGGAAAGAGCTTGCCCACCCCTTCGCCTTATACGAGGCAGAGCAAATCTCAACACTTTAATTACCTTATAAATTAAGTGGGATAACATGTCATAGGGCTTGAATTACACATTCTAGTATTTTTTAAAGTGGTTGTACTTCGATTTACGAAGGAAAATGTTGAAAAAATGTGTAAATGATGGATCTCCATTTGTCTCTAGCTGTCGATACAACGAATTCGCAAATCATTTAAGGGTCGGTAACGCGGTTGTTTCTAGAGTCACAAGCGTCCATAGTCCATGCTGTCTGTTTTTTATCAGGCAGGCGGATGTTTGTTACCGTCGCAGTAAAAAAAAAGTATAGTTCTTTTAAAACCATTGGTTCCATTACGTATTTAAATAGATCGAATGTCAAAATATGACTAATTATTGAACCTAGAGATGCCACTAAACTAAATTAATTAATACTTAACAAATATGAGAATATACAGATTTTATGTGGCAAAAGAAACAAAGTTGTGTAAAGTTTATAGTCTGATGTTTTTTTTTTAATACCACGTCAGTGGCAAACAAGCGTACGGCCCGCCTGATGGTAAGCTGTCACCGCAGCCTATGGACGCTTGCAACTCCTAGGGGTGTCACATGCGCGTTGCCGACCCTTTAAGAATTTATACACTCCTTTCTTGAAGAACCTCATACTGTAGTCCGACGGGAAAACCTCGGCAGGGAGCTCATTCCACAATCGGAGCGTCCGAGGGAGGAAATTCCTCTGAAATCATACCGTACGCAACCATTTAGGTTCGAAGGTGTGAGGATGAATGCCCTGCCGACGGCGAGCAGTGCGATGGTAGAACGCGGCCGTAGGCATCATGTCGAACAGTTCTTCGGAGCACAACCCATTATATAAGCGATAGAACACGCACAAGGAGGCAAAATTTCTCCGGCTCAATATCGCTCGTGAGCTTGGGATCGTCCACGATTCGCACAGCAGGTCTCTGAAGCGAGTCAAAAGGCCCAAGCTGGTATCCAGGTGCTCCCGCCCAGAGGTGACAGCAATACTCCATATGGGGACGGACTTGCGACTTGTATAAAAGAAGTCTCTGTCTCGGGGTGAAGTATCGCTTCGCTCTATTGAGCATGATGTGGAAAACCAAACTTCAAACGTTAGTTTTAATTTGCTTTGTTAATCTGTGAACAAAACGCTTATATTGAATATATTTGGCGTATCGTACATACTAAAAAATAATGTTTTAAGCAATTAAAAATCCGTGCTAGCTTTTACGCACGAATTCGTATGCGTAAAACTCGTCAATCGCCTTAGCAAAATATATTCAATTATTTCAGGCGTAAGGCATATCACGAAGGACTTCACCAAGAAAAGTTCAATAATGTGAATTTTGAGGCCATGTCAGAATAAGAAAGTTGCGACCATTTACGCAATTATATGACACTAGCTTTTTTTTGCCCCTGACTTCGTTCGTTTACAATACGGCTCCCTCTTACTCTAAGGGATTAAAGTGCATTTTTCATCAAGACACTGCTTTTGAGTTTTTTCACCCAAAAGAGTACATTTTACTTCTTAGAGTTGTGTACCCGAAGGGTCCAAACGGATCTATTGCTGCCACTCACATGTCTGTCGTCTGTCACACATATTGTACTAAAGCTTTTTTAACTTCCCATTGACCCATTAACTTGAAATTTGGTAATAATGTTTATTATTACGTATACATTGCCAACAAATATTTTTTTGTTGTACGGAACCATCAGTGCGCAAGACCGACTCGCACTTGGCTGGTTTTTTTTTCAAGTATTTGGAAACTTGGGTTTTTTTACATCATCCAGAAATCATGAACACTCTTGATGCTGGCTGGTGTAGAAAATAATGTCCCCTACTTTCCATTTTATTTTTTGGGTTTTCTCTACGTATATGTATATGTATGATATATGCAACATTTTTTTTCTTTATCACCATTAAGGTATGCTGATGATCCCGAAGTAAGAAAACCCCCATGTTTAATGTTTTTGAAAAGCTCTTCTGAGTGAGAGTTCTTTAAATTACTTACGTTACCTTTTTATCTACAACCGTCGATATCTTTATAGATCTAGTTTTATATCGTAATAGATGCCCGCATGATGTTATGCACGTTGGTACTTGATGCTAATGAAGAAAATGTCTCTAGTTTGTGTCTGTCTGTCCGAGGCTTTGCTCTATGATTGTTGGTGCTAGAAAGCTGAAATTTTGGTATAGATATATAAACCAATAAATCTGACAAAGTTGTAAAATATTATCTAAAAAAATGTTTAAGTGCACCTCCCCCACACGTAAAGTGGGGTTTGATTTTTTTTGCTTCAACTCTTAAAGTGAATATACTCGGAGATAATGACTTCAAAACAAAGACAAGACTTTCAACGAAAACTATAGTGGGCATTATTATTATTTATTTTTATAAAAACACATTTACAATTAGTTAAAACTGCACCGTTAAACCAAATATTGCAGTATGATCAGTTAGGCAGTAAAAGACGTATGAAACGCTGCGAAGGCATATCCTTTTGCTGGATATTGATTTTTTTAAATTGAGTTCATTGGGCAACTACGGAACCCTACACTGAGCATGGCCCGACATGCTCCTGGCCAATTATTATGTAGAGATTTTTTTTAACAAATCTTGCCAGGTAATAAGAAAAATATGAAGATCATGATGCAGAAAGCGACGAAATCCCATCAAAAAGCGGTAACACCCTGTCCACTGATATTTTACTGCTTTTAGTGTTGGATTTTCCATGGTATGATATACTATAATGTAAGTATTCGATCTACATTCAATTTCTAAGGACAGCCCTTGAAACATTAACATCGATCCAGATTCATTAGCTGTGACCTTCAGTTTCAAATACATTAGAATGCCAGCGACACCACAAACCGATTTGTTACCACAGTGTGGGTACACCCTCTAAAGTGACAAGTCGTCTTGTACCGCGCTGTCTCCAGTCAACAGTTTAAATATACATGTTAAAACCCAACCTATGTGTGCTTTATATAACGGGCACACATACACTCATATGCATCAGCGACCAGCCAGCGCGGACTGTCCCGCGCCCCCACTCTCATACGCGTCCTTCATATCATGTGAACTTAAAATTCAGTATAGGGAGTCAATTTTGCAACAACTTCTTCATTATTTCTCAGCTTTGTCCACCGTCTGAATAACTACGAGTCGCTCCTGTTTCTACAATACGAGAAGTAAAATAATCAAACGTAATCGAAGGTCTGACGTAAACCAGTCACGTCAGGCCAAGTAAGTATGTACAAATAATAGAGTTGATAAGTGTTTCCACTTTTTTGGCTGACTGTACACTGGTTCGCCTGGATCAGTAAGCGTTGTGAATAAGGCCCCAGTTGGAGATGTGTTGCATTTCGTTCAACGTAACGAGCTTCTGTTAATGGTTGACATACATGTCACTCTTCTGAACGGGTGATGTTTGCGGGGTCCGGTCTGCTCTATTTTAAATAACTATTTACATAGTAAATTAATACTAGTGCTCAGCGGAACTGTTATTAGAGACTATTCTGTACTCATTTGATTTTATTTAGACTCTGACACTCATTACTTATTATACAACTCGGAAGTTATTTGTTATTTTGTCGACGCTTGAAGACCCTAATGTCACAGGATTATATTATGAAGGTGCACAAATCTGGATTAGTAAAATGTTCACCGAAAAATTTTGTGATGTCTTTAATTCATTTTGAATATCTTTTATTTAATAATAAATATTTATAAATTACAATTTGTACAGTGCTTAATTAAATATATCTATAAATAAAAAGTAATGTTAAACTTTAAAATTAAAATCTAACATAAATCTAAATTATAAATAAAAGATTTCTCTTAATTCAACTCCAGCCGGGAGCGTGCCTAGAACGCTGGCAGCGTTGCCACGCTGTATGGCAACGCTGAGCCGCTGTGCCAGATATGAACCAGCCCTCTGGTCACGTGTTACGTCTACTAAACGCTTAGCGCATTCAGAAAAGATTCTGAATGCACTCTCACCCCAGGGCCCCAGGGTCTCGACCCCAAACGGCTCGAAAAGGTGGTTATTTAGAGCTGCGTATTTGCGCCGCTTGAGAATGAGAAGCTCGGCCGAATTGGCAGCAGAGCCAGCCTTGGTAGCGGTGCCGTGGAGATGAGATAGAGCCAGGGTGTCCGCACAGGTTGCGTCCCAGACAAGGGGCCGTCCCAGCCTCCAGGGCACAAGGGTCATGCCGTCGGGCCTCTTGCAATTCTTCAATTATATGTATCGGTCTATGTTTTTAGTTAATTCCTTCTTTTTTTTTGTCACGAATAAACGATTTCTTTTCTTTTCTTTCTTTTCTTTTCTTGCCGTCGTCGCGAGCAAGTCCAGTCGGCTCTAGAATAGCTGGTGCGTCAGCGCTAGCAAGTGCCCGACGGATGACGTCATTAAGACTGGCATGACGAGAAGCGCGCCCTGCGCTTCTGCTGCAGGATAAACCGTGGTGGCCGAGCTGATCGACCGGGTCACCGCACCGGCAGAGATGTGGGGCAACGCATGTCGCACCCAGGCGGAGAGCGACAGAAATGCGAAAAGTTGTGTTTTATTGTTTGTTTCTTTTATTTTATTTAAACTATTAAACGAACAACTTTAGTGTATTTTTTGTTTGTAATTGAAATCTTGTATATCGCGGGATTTTAATAAAATTTTCAATATAAGTATGAGTTTCCGGGAACGAAAAAAAATTGTAGCTAGGGCTCATCTAAAACTCATTTTCTCCAGGAAAACACGTGAAAAGCTGGGCTCAGGTTCTATTATTTAAAATTCATATAATTTTGCCTGTAAAAGTGACTTTGTGCCCTATTTGCAGAAAAATGTTTTTATTTATTTTCATGTTCTTGATTGATTTCACGAACGGTTACGACGGGGCTAGACTGCATCTTAATGGGCGATATTGAGAGCTTGTTGTTGCCTCATTTCGCTAAACAGGTTAGATGGAGCGAATCGGTAATACTAGTTTTTGCCCGTGACTACTTAGAACTCTGTATCGCACTACAGAAATAACCATTTCAAAACTGTTTTTGCGCAGGCTTCATTTCGCGTCCTTTGGCAAATCTAGACATATTCTTATGAAATTATTGGGACGTGACAACTTTAAGTAATGGTGCCAAATGCCATAATTACTTTTAAGCTACTCCGTCACAATCAAAATTAATCAGACCCTTATTATCCAACTGTCACTAGGGCTTTAAAGGGTTCAACCCTTTAGAGTGAATTTCAAGTTTATAACTATTGCAACGGAAGTGCTCACAATCAACTTAAGCTCTTTTTAGGTACCAACACACTCAGTTTTGCAGTTTGTTTTCATTTCGGTGCCGGTCTGCGTTCCACATTGGTGCCGCTACGGAAGCGACGTGGACCAGCTAGGGTACCGCGGTCTTTCCTGCCACAGAAGCGGCGGTCGCTTTTCTGGCAGGAAATGCCGCTTTTATGCACCGACTTCCAACTTCTCTTGCATCGGCCAACGTGCCTGCCATTTTAGAACTTGCATACATGTCGAGACACGATGGCAAGAGGCCGGACGGGATGTCTTTGATTTTGTGGAGTATGGGGCGGGTGCTGGTGTGGGATGCTACATATGTAGATATATTAGCCCCGTCACATATCTAACGGACCTTGACGAGGGCAGCAGCCGCACACGCTAAAATTAGCAAATACAGCGGACTCATAACATAACATAAAACCATTTATTTATCCAATAGTATATTCCCTGTCGCATTAATTTTGTTAGTAGATTGACCATTTTCCCGTCAACTCTCCGTACACAGTAAATGGACAACCAATCGGACACTAATCACATCTGGACATTCACTGACAAGCCGAGCGACGCACGCAGCCAACCGTCCGATTCGGCCGGCCATTCATTGCCTAGTTAATCACCAACATGACGGCTAGAACCACAGACGTATACGTATTGGTAAAAAACTAAAGTCGAAGGGGTAGGCAAGCTCTTTTCATACAAATTTGTGTACGTTTTTCTTTGTTTGTATTTGCGCTACAGTTATTATTTTTGGTCAATATGCTTATTTTTCTGTTAGCTATTTCTTCTAGTTATTTTTTTTTAATTTTAATATTTTTTGTATTTTTAAATTTTTACCTTTTTTTGAAATAAAATAAAATTTCAACTTCAAGTTCTGCGTATATCCAACATGTACAAGCAAAAATTAAAATTAAATGCTGTAGTGCCAAAACTAACGAATAAAACTTGCACAACATTTGTATGGAGAATGCCTTGCCGTACCCTTCGCCTTAAGAAGATGACTTGTTGTATGTAGTTGTGACGTGTTCGAATGGACATTATATATTTAAAATGTGCAACACAAACAAAACAAACGCCTGTTCGAACACGCTACAACTACATACAACAGGTCATCTTTGTAAGTTTTTTACCTATATGTTTAAGTACTTTAAGTAGACTCTGTTTAGAGTACCCAATACTGAACGAAAAATGTAACTTTAATACGGTATTTAAGTAATTGACCATAACTACAAATGCGTTGGTCACCTCTAGTTTTTGTTTATATATACCTATATATACACCGATCACCCATAACACAAGTCTAGTCCAGATAGATGATTGAGAAAACACACAAAGGGATGCACTTCGTTCTGAAATAATTACTCAATAAAGTTAGAAAAGGTTTAAAATAGATTTAGTGGAATGCAGACGATTAGGTACATACGTGCGGTCAGCCAAGAAAGTGGTCTATCAGTTTTCGATCAAATTATTAATATGAATTTTAAGGTGCAAAAGTTCGTGTGTGTATTCGGCGCGTGAAATACGAGTAGGTTTGTAAATGCGCGCGGTGCGTAATCTACCTAGAAATATATCTGTGTCATGAACGAAGTCACCATTAAGGCCTATTCACGTTGCTCTGTAAAGTAGCCTGCGATCGCCTTTTGTTTGAACAAGATAAATGCTGTAGCATTAGGCAATGGGTGTTTTTAGTTACCTATATGTAAATAATAGGGTATTCGTATTTTAAACCGTGGGTACTTGGTCACAATGATCACTTTTAAAGTGTGACGTCATATTTTGGTCGTGCTAATAAACGAAAAATATTAAAACTCAACAAAGGATTATTCTCCAATATTTATGTTTGAAATGATCGCCTTACTGTCGCAAAAATGGTCCGTGAAGTTTTTTGTTACCGCAGCGGCCAGGAAAGTGTATGAAATCCCTTATTGTATTATTTTTACCTATTAATAACTTGTTTGGCCAAGAAACGTCACTGCAAATAGCCAAAAGCTCTTACGTTTAAAGTTTTCCCTCGTTTTCTTTATTTTTCTTTTTAACATAGAGGTGACGTTTTTAAATGTCACAAATAATTTGAAATTAAAAAATACAACTTTTACGACGTACAATTTTATGTTTAGTTGAAATTTTTAAAAACCGGCCAAGAGCGTGTCGGGCCACGCTCAGTGTAGGGTTCCGTAGTTTTCCGTCCGTCACATTAAGTTGACATATTAAGTACAGAACACAAAACCTTTGAAAGCACGTCATTTCATTGTGATTTTGTAGAAATGACAGGTACAATAAACACCTGTTTATACGGTAAATTACAAACTTAGTTCAGAATTATTTTTTAATTTTTTCAAACACTATTCAACCTATCAAGTTCAAAATAATTTTCCTACAAAGGTTTATAAAGTTCTACTTTTGAGAATTTTTTCATATTTTTAAAACTTATGGTTCAAAAGTTAGAGGGGGACACATTTTTTTTTACTTCTGGAGCGATTATTTCCGAAAATATTAACATTATCAAAAAATGATTTTCGTAAACCCCTATTTATTTTTAAATACCTATCTACAATATATCACACGTTAGGGTTAAAATGAAAAAAAAATCACTCCCCACTTTACGTATAGGGGAGGTACCCTAATAAAATATTTTTTCCACTTTTTATTTTACCACTTTGTCGGCGTAATTGATATACATATTAGTACCAAATTTCAGCTTTCTAGTGCTAACGGTCACTGAGATTATCCGCGGACGGACGGACAGACGGACGGACAGACGGACGGACAGACATGGCGAAACTATAAGGGTTCCTAGTTGACTACGGAACCCTAAAAAAGAGGTGTACGATATTTTAAAATTATATTGCGCTGTGTTGAGAATCAATCTATCTGAATTTGGCTCTTCCTATTGATAAAGCGAATCCTCAACTACGTTCAATATTGGCAACGGGGATAGGAGTCGGAGCAGGCGTCCGTGTAGCACCAGTGGGCCATGTGCTTATTTGTCACAAAAACACAAAGTTAAGTCGAATAGTGCCCTTATTTGCGAAGGAAAGTCTATTTTACGACGCATTTACCTTAAGTTGGATATAAATACATACTTGGGTCGTAATCGTATTCGCAGGAAAACCAATAAACTGATAGTTCAAGTTAAGTACTCCTAGTTGTACTATACAGTTTTATTCAATGAAGGTAGCTCAAAATTCAAGAGCCGATTTATTGAGATTATACCTATAATAACATACGGGAAATGTGAATGAAATTGTTTTGTGTTACAAGAACATTAGTCCCACGATTGTATTATTGAATATTTGAGTAGGTAAGTAGTTTTACAGTACATATGGTGCTACTTTACCGCAATACGGTAATCAGCAGATTACGTGCATATGCCGAAACTTTAAAGAGCCATATGTACTGTAAAACGTTGTACGATACACGTGCGAATAGGTAATTCGCAACTTGTGTCGATTTAAAACACTCCCTTCGGTCGTGTTTTAATTTATCACCACTCGTTGCGAATTTCCTGTTCTCCGCACTTGTATCGTAATATACTATTAAAGGCTTCCTTTTAATAAATAGGACGTCTATTTCATTTATGATAGAAGAAGCTTTATAAACATTCATAAAAAAATACTGTTATGATTATGACTATAAGAAAGGTTAATTTAAAATAACCCACACTAGACATAGCCTGTATCGTGGTGATCGTTTGGATAACATCTACAGTATTAAGTTATAAATATTAATCTATACTATTATTAGCTGAAAAGTTTGTTTGATAGTCCATTTATCGAGGAAGGCTCTAGGCTATATAACATCACGCTGCGGCCAATACGAGTAGGAGCGAAGGCGCCGATGAAGTCGCGGGCAACAGCTAGTAATAAAATATAGGGAAAACCTAACACAAATCGACTTAGTCCCAAACTAAGCAAAGCTATCGGACATAGCTGTAGTAGACAACGATATACATAAATAAATGCTTAAATACATAGAAAACATATAAGACTCAGGAACAAATATTCCTGCTCACCACACACATAATGCTCTGACCGGGATTTGAACCCTGGACCTCAGTCTTCGTAGGCACTTTTATTTATCTTTTATCTAAGTTTGTTCGGGTAGGTATGCTCTATTATTTACTATTATAATAAATATAAATGCATGTGTGTGTGTGAATGTGTGCCTAACTAATAAATTCAATGTTAAACTAAATTTAAACATCACTTGTTCAGATAACTTTTTCAGTTTCAAAGTAATTAGGGCTATATAATTAAAGGAAGAATTGACTATAATTGTGGTTACTGCCTGAATTTTAATGAAAATCACATCCCTAATTTGCAGTAGCAGGTGTGGTTCGTTAGGTCCTGAAATATGAGCCCCGCGGTGTGGTTTTTACATTATTGACCGAGTGGAACGAAATTCTCGGTTTTCGCTTTATCAAAAAATGCTTTCGTGTGTCTGGTCAGCGCATTTCCGGATTTCCCACTGTTCTCCTCTACATGTCGCATTTCTCAACGGATTCTCATGGCATTTTGTATTTGGAATTTTCGGTCGAGCCAGTTTTTGAAATTTTCATAATTTGCAAAAAAAAAAACGCAAGGTCTATAGTGTACAGTACAGCTCACAGAGCCACTAGTTATAAATATGTCTAAATAACGATGCGAAGTAAGTTTAATACTGTTTAAAAGTAAATAGCAACTTCATTTAGCTTTGTAAATAGTACTATGTACAGTACCAGCAAATATTAAGCACTTTTTAACTATCAAAGATACTAAGTTTCAATTGAATGCCCATCACCCTTTCTAAATAGGTTTAAATTCTACCTACTTACCTACCTTTTTAAAAAGCTAATTGGAATAATGATGATCTACAATGATTGTGTAAACCGTTTTAGATATTTTATAACTGTTAATGATTTATCACTTATCACTAGAGTTGGGATGTTGGGTGGCATTGGGGTGAATAAAGAGCAATGGAGTCATTGTTATATATTCTTTTTATGAATGAATAAATGATTAATAAACCAATAATGTATAATTAATTTTATTGGTTTCATAGAAGTAAATTGATTAATAAAAAATCAATAAAAACAATATATTGTTGAAATGTATACCTATTCAAGGTTCTGAACAATTTTTCATTGGAATAAGTGTCAGTACGAGTATACTGCTGATACTTCAGTTTCAGTATCAGTAGTAGCATATAATATTCATTCGAAATACCCTTTCTTACTACGTCAATATTAATTCTAAGCTAATATGGAACATATTGCCATAGTATAATTATGCTTTTCATAATCTTGACAACCATTCAACATCACAAGAAGATAATATGTAAGATTTTGAAACTTTAATTCCAGTTGCAGCTCTTGTTTACATAAACATTTTAGCAAACAAGTAAAATTTATTAAATGTTATGTTATAAAATCATCATTGTAATTTAGAGTATTACATTGCAGTTGTCAAAAATTTATGTAAAATATGTAACTAGTATAATATGCGATGTATCAGCAAACCTAAATTGTTTACTCTATCACAAGAAGATAATATGTAAGATTTTGTAACTTTAATTCCAGTTGCAAGTTGTGCAAGCTCTTGTTTACATAAACATTTTAGCAAACAAGTAAAATTTATTTAAATGTTATGTTATAAAATCATCATTGTAATTTAGAGTATTATATTGCAGTTGTCAAAAATTTATGTAAAATATGTAACCAGTATAATATGCGATGTATCAGCAAACCTAAATTGTTTACTCTATACACGTTCATACAATAATAAAACGCAAAGGTGATATATTATTGGCCGGTACCGTAATATAGATTTATCGTTCAGTTATTCATTTATTCAAATAAAAAAATATACAATGGTGACTCCACTACAATTACTTGTGCTAAACTAGCACCAGAATCCTAACCCTATTATCACATTTTACCATTTCTACTGATGTAGGTACTTAAAAGTTTAATATTATTGACCGGTACTGTATGTTCATAGTGAATTATATCAGAAGCACAGATTGAATTATATTAGAAGATTAGAGGGAATTATATGAAAAGCACAGAAAATATGCAAATGCCTGTGAAATTCGACATGCTACCTTCCCCCATTAGTAACGTCAGTGGATGGCGTCTTTGCACCCCAAATGTCATCTTTCATCAAACACATGGGGGAAGCCATAGCATACCGTTGGGATCGATCCTTGAGTACCGTACTGGGATGGCTCAGAACTCGAATAAGCCTTGCCATCATACGTGTCAGTAGCATGTGCATACGTGGAACTCGCCACAAATTTAAACCCGTGGCAAAATGGCTGGGTTTCGATGACGGTGCTGCCCTGCCACACATCGATTGAATTTACTTTTTATTATTGTTCATAGTGTCCATATATATTTTGTACCCACTTATTTAAATAAACTATATCTTATTGGAAGATTAGAAGGACTAGAATGATAACGAATTTTCATAGTTTCGAAATGGGGGCTCATTTGTATTGAGTGCTGTTTGAACTGGATTAATCCAGTTACTGGCTTACAATAGCATTCGGCAGGTTTCGGTCACTAACGAACCTCGGCCTTCGGGCGTTTCCGTGAGCTGTCAGTGTGCACTAAGCCGTAGCAAAATGGAAATCCTATTTGTTACGAGTATTTGGCTTTTCGGCTAACGATTTGCTTTTGATAAGCCAGTTCGTTGTATACTCGTATGCGCTGTGACGAAAAGTGATTATATTTCAATTTAGTTTTCCTGCTCTTGTACTACGAGTAAAATCTTTTAGTTACTTAAAACTTTTTAGAGTTCCGTATCTCGAAAGGAAAAACGGAACCATTATAGGATCACTTTGTTGTCCGTCCGTCCGTCGGTCTGTCTGTCTGTCAAGACCTTTTTTCTCAGGAACGTGCGGAGGTATAAAGCTGAAATTTACATCAAATAATCTGGTCTACCGTCCGACGAAAAAGCAAATCTGCCGTTCAATTCTTAAAACCGAACTAACCCTCAAATGGCCATTTTTGAGTTATGGGCATATTCTAAGAAATAATTTTATTCTCCGTCGACTGATCTTGGGCTTATATTTTTATCATTTGTAGTTTTGAAGATACAGAACCGCCCAACATCGTTAAGCCCATGTTTTTCGGGGGTTTACAATACTAAAAAGTGACTAATAAACATTACTACACTATAATATATCTAAATGCTTTTAACTGTCACTTTTCCTCACAATTCTTGCACATGAAGCAAAACTATAAAACGTAACAAAATACCTTTAAAGTCCTTTTACCTTTTTATTACCTTTTTTGAAAACTATGTACACTTAACTGGTACTACTCAAAAAAACGCTAAAATCCCTTGACTATGTTTATGCCGTGCATACCTTCATTGAACATTGTTATAATACAATACTACAACCCGATTACCCAGCATTGCTTCGTTAAAACTGGTCTAAGCGCACATCACGCGCCGCTAGTTTCACTGTCAATGAGTAGTCGGCGGTGAGGTCTGTGCGCAGAAGGTTGTTTAGTGAATGATGGATTTGTATTTAAATTGCTTATAATGCTCGGAAAAAGGTAAGAATGCATTTATGTGCATTAGCAGAGTTTGTGTACACAATACGTAGGAGTTTCTGACTATCGGTTTAGTCAAGTGTTTAGTTAGCCTGCCTACGAAGCTGACGATCCTGGGTATGAATGCCGGTAAAAGTATCTGAGTGATAAGCATATTTGTTTCTGAGTCTTGAATATATTCTATGTATTTAAATAATTATAAATATCGGCTATAATAGTTATAAATATCTTGGGAACTATATGTGACGCCCAAGTGCCTCTTTGGTTGAAGGGCAAAATCTACATGACCTTATAAAATCTGTGGATGATCACAGATACACATGAGGGTGTCCAAAAAATAGGCCGCAAAGGTGGCGGAGGAAACGAGAATGCTGTGATGGATGAGTGGAGTGACGAGAACGAATTGAATAATGAGTATAAAGAGCTCTTAATCACCTACAGTTGTATCTAGACACGCGAAGCTATGAAAGTCACGTGTCAGGAAGGGTATAAGGTATATAGATGGAGCGATATAACAGAAGGGGTAGGCTAAAAAAAAAGGTGGATGGGCTGCGTTAGAGATGAAATTAACAAGAAATATCTGGAGTACACTACCACCGGTGATTTTCACATATTGGTATTGAAAATAGGAAGTAGTCTCAACCTAATCTTAGCTTAGTCGGAGCAGTTAGCCGTAGATCTAAACTTTTTTGAATTTTTTCTTTGCTTGAATTGCTTTTTACTTTTTTGAATTGCTTTTACGCGCTATCGGACCGGTTGAAGGGGACTGGACGGGTGAGTGGGACTAACGGGTGGAAGGCCCTGACTACCCACTAAACCCCCAACGATTGTCCACCTACGCCACTTCTAAGCATAGCGAAAGGTTCGCTTGATGCGCTTATAAAGTGCCTCGGATAATGTTGGAGTACTTCAATCCCGAAAACTTATTGAACAGCTATTAGGGTTCCGCGATCCTGCACCTTATCCACTACGGCGGGAGGAGGCAAATG
Organism: Notocelia uddmanniana; assembly: GCA_905163555.1. Taxonomy (NCBI): domain Eukaryota; kingdom Metazoa; phylum Arthropoda; class Insecta; order Lepidoptera; family Tortricidae; genus Notocelia; species Notocelia uddmanniana. Next base: position 7,955,576 of record LR991057.1, read on the forward strand.
CGCATAAAGGGGGAATGCGTGCCTGGTTTTTCGTCTGCGAATAGGTCGTTCCTTCGCTCTAATTCTGCAGCCTCCTCCGAAACCAATACGGACTTAAAAGGAGGTCATTGCTTCTCAGGATCTCTCGTTATCGAACATTTTCGATACAATGGTTGGCAGCGAGATTTCCTTACCTAATCTAACAGCCAAGTTATACCGCCGTGTCCCTCGAGTGTGTGGCGCACATCGTCTACTGCTGCGCTACATATGGGTGTAGCGCTGCCATGGAGGCAGCGTGGGCTTTTTTTATTCTCAAAATGAGTCAGCGCTACCCCTATGTTTAAACTGCTAACTCCAAATCTGCTCTCCATCTCGAAAGCCAGTCAGTTATGGCTGCGGCTTCTACCTTCCATTGGTTAGGATGCTTTCCCCTGGCTCTCAGTTCCGCACGGTATCGGTATACCTCGGCTAGAACCTCTGTCTGAGATTCCGAGGGCGGGTCATAGGCCAGTAGTCCGGCCCAGAATTACACGCACTGATTAACCTTTGTGGTTGCCTCAATAGGGTCTGAGGCCCCATAGGTGTAAAGGTGTACATCCACACAGGTGCCCCATAAAGAGCTCCAGATAACTCTAGAATAGAGGGCATAGGGACCTCCTTGTCTCAAAAGCAGTCTCCCGAGGGCTGCTGCAGCGCCTAGGGGCCAGCCGAGCGAAGTATGCCCCGAAATTACATTTTGCGTTGAGAGTGAGACCGACATACCTCACATAACATTTCCGTCTGAGACTGTGTTTCGTTTACACAGAATTATGAATTATGTCAAATAACTTTTGTACATACTTGTCATTCAACAAATGCAGGATTGCGTGGTTTTGACAATCCAAACTAACTTTCTCGTGAAGGATTACAAGACTTAAAACAAGTTAACTGCGATGGTTCGTCATCTAACGTGTTTTTAGATTAGTACACAGTCGAAGTGCAATGCAGTTTTCCGTAATTTCTTAGCTATAAGATGGCTACAGGTGAAAAACCTTTTTATAACAAAGTTTCTTTTGATCGTTATTGTGATCAGTACACTACTATAGACCAGTTAAATTAATTAGTCGTTATTTAACTATGCATATATTTTTAAATATGATTGGGTTTTAAATTTTTATATATTGATGTACAAATGCTTTGCAAGAAAACCGTTACGGTATACTTAGCGATGTTTTAGTGTTGAAATTATGCATTGTTCGTGATTTATATGCACATCTAAAATATAAAATCGTAAATATAAACGGAACAAAAGAGTATTTCACGAAATGCTTCGCTACTATGTCAAGTATGAATTTAGTTTGAATTTTCCTATTCAAAATTTTCAGGATAAACCTTCTTATTGTCTAGAGATATCGTTTTAGGAGTTTTTTTTTATCTCAAAACTACAATTTGTGGCTTAGTTCGGTTTTAAGAATTGGACGGCAGAAATATGCAGACCAACTGAGAACCTCCCTCCTTCTATTGAAGTCGGTTATTAATTATGTTAAAATAGTATTTTTTTGGTAATAGATGCGGGCGCGCCGGCAGCCTGGCCGCGACGCCCGGCGAGAAGCTCCTTGAGCTACTGCGGCCGAGCGCTGGCGCACCTCGGCGGCACTCCACCGCGGCGTGCGTGCCTGCGCAGCCGCCACGGCCCTCGGGCTTCGTGTACTGTCCTTCAGATGCGCTGCCATACTGCCCGCCGTCGCGGCTTGCGCCTGCTCGACCCATACTGAAGGTAACTAAACTAAATCATTATGAAGAATTTGTTGAATACGTTAAGAAGCAGATCATAATGTTTTATATTGTGCCCACAGTTGCAACCACCACCGCAAATAATACAGCCCGTGGCAGCCGCGCCACCCCCAGTGCCACAGCGCACGGCACCACCGGCCCCTCTGCCGGTTCCACCCCCCGCACCACCACGCCGCTCCTCACCGCAGGCCCCGCGCCGCCTGCCACCTCCGACACCTCCTAGACCTGCCGCCACCAGTCCGGCCACGGATCCAAACGGCAACAAGCGGACCGTAGCGGTCTCTCCGCAACCGCGGCTTGACTGCAACCGCAACCCACAACCACAAGTCCCAAGGAGGCCATTAAAAAGCCTGCCAGACACACCGTATACGCCAGCGCCTATTCCTACGCAAAACCAGACGATGAAACGATCACCTAGTTCCGGATCGAATATAAGTGTGAGACAAGACTCAAACGTGTCCTCGGACTCGTTCAGCCAGACATCGTCACCGTCTTATACGACGAAGACTATGGAAGCGCCTTTACTGCCCCACCAGCACGTGAACAAAAGTTTGAATGCTAAGATAGCTAGGGGATTGCTGATAAAAGAACAGCAGGAGAAAGAGGCGGGGAACTCGTCTATAACCAAGAGTATGTCGACTCCTGCCTCGCTGCAGACTATTGTGCGCTTTCAGAACGGGAGCAATATGTCGCTACAACACCGGGTGAGTCCATTGATTTGTTTTCATTTACTTTCAAAAAAGATGTTCAAGTTATTTATCCGGAATCCCGTCACTTATTAATTGATTTTGAAAAAAGTTTTTTTTTTGTAGCTTTTTTTGTAGGTTTTTGTTCAAATGAAAATTTTATGATGGGATTCAAGGGAAACATAGCTTTTCTGAAAAAACATTTTTATTATTTCTGGACCTGATTAATTAGGTTTTGGAAGTCACACATAAGCCCACATTTGAAAGCAAACCATCATCCGGTTTCCTCGCATAGCTATGATATACAGTAAGCAAATGTTGAATTCTAATTAGGTCTGGCACATCTTGATTGAACAACGTCCGTCCTGGAAACGCCTCCACTGAATGCACTAATGGAATTGTCACAAAGCAATGCTTCTCTTTTGTTTACATTGAAATATACTGGCTGCACCGGTTCCCGGAAACAGTTTGCGATGAAATTTCAGTATTTAATGGGTATTATCAAATCTATTTGGCGTCGCAGACAGTGATGAGAATATCCTTTGCTTCAGTTGATTGGTTTTGGGGCATTAATCAGAGCACGGTTGGAAGATCGGAGATTGAATCTGCATTTGCCCAGGAACGATATCTAAATTACCGTCGATCTATGTGGCAATATTCAATTCTCATGAGCACTACTGGCATAAAAGTATTTAGGAACTTTTTAACACGTTTATTGCCAATGTTTTCATAGCATATTGGTAGCCGATAACATGCGAATATGTAGCGGTAAGCGCCTGCGAGACAAGCGCTCACCTAGCGGGTTCCTGGCACTGGCCAGTCTTCAGTCTGGCTTGTCTCGTAGGCGATTTTAGTAAATTCTGCGACAGCTGTATAAAGGTAGTTCCCGTGCTTATTTTCTCTCCTATGTATGTGTGAAGTTTATTGCACATAAGAAATCATTTACAAAAGAAGCAAAATAACAAAATAAAAATAAATAAATAAATATTAAGGGTTTTTTTTACACAAATCGAACTAGTCCCATAGTAAGCTCAATAAGGCTTGTGTTATGGGTACTTACTAGACGACGATATATTTAATAGACATATACTTAAATACATAGAAAACATCCAAGTCTCAGGAATAAATGTCTCTGCTCACCACAGAAACGAATGCCCTTACCGGGATTCGAACCCGGGACCTCTAACTTCGGAGGCAGTGACACTACCAACTAGGCTAAACAGGCCGACAAAAAAAATATAAATGTACAAAACTTACTTATCTCTTCCAGCTAACTTTTGAGAAAATGAGATAGTTAAATGTAACGCACAAGGGTGAGAGACAAACTAACTATGCACAAATAGGTATAGATACTAAAAAGAGGCTATCTTTTGAATACACGTAAAACTAATAGACTTTTGCATGAAAGTAGATAAATAAATATTTTACCCGCCATAACTATATGCATATATAAATACGTATATACATTTAATACACATTCACTTATACATATTTTACATGAATGCTGGACAAATAATAAATAAATATATGTATATGGATTATCGTTTTAGCCCAGTTTTTATTGTTTCGATTTACATTCCGGAATGAAATAATAGTCTATGCGGTAAACAATGCCATAGGTGAAAAACTTAAGAGTGCGTTCTCCATACAAACGTATTTACGCTCTCATTTTAAAACGCCATGCTAGAATAACATGAAACTTTGTATACACAATGGGATCCGGCATATATAGGTAGCAAATTAGTTTCTGTTGCTTGAAATTATAATGGAGAAAAAATACAGCGATTATTAAGGTTTTCATACAAGCCGTAAAAAAACAAAAAACCGCTGTATTTTTTCTTTTACAATTTCTAGCAACAAAAACTAATTGCCGGCCTAGTTATGCCAGATCCCATTGTGTATACAAAGTTTCATGTTATTCTAGCATGACGTTTTAAAATGAGAGGGTAAATACGTTTATATGGAGAACCGAGCGTACTGCGCCCTCTTAAGAAAATGACCTGTTGTATGTAGTTGTGACGTGTTCGAATATGTGTTTGTTTTCTTTATTTTCCACATTTTAAATATATAATGTCTAATCGAACACGCTACAACTACATACAACAGGTCCTTTTCTTAAGTTTTTTACCTATGTCTGTGTGTTATACAGATCCATTCAGTTATTTTTGTATGATTGATAAATAAAAAAAATTAACTAAACCAGCAAATTTCCAGATTTATTAGAATTATTAAATTCAACCGGACGCTTCTAAGCAATAATAAGTTATTATGAATTATGTTTCTAGCACTAGCAGTAGGCATATTCTGAAACTTATTCTAGTGAACTCGTAAACAATACCCTAGTCAACTCGCTGACACTCAACTTTAACTCTGCAAAATCGAGCCTTTGGAAATAGTTTACATTATTTGCGTTAAATGGGACGACCCATTTGTCAGAGAATAGCGCAGTTTAAAGTGTTTATCGTTGTTTTATTGCTAGAGCCATTGTTGAGATATAAATAAATTGGAACTTTAATGGAAAACTTAGTATTGGAATGTTTTAAAATATAGCAGGATGCCTTTTATATTAGTTTCTCCTCTTTTTTAACCTATACATTTTTCCTAATTAAATTTAATATATTTAAAATATTGATATTACTTATAAAAAAAAAACTAAATTAAAGATTTAAAAAACGTCCCTATTCGCTATCAGTGGGTAGAGTGCCCAGAAGGCTGGCGGCATTGCCACGCTGGATAGCAATGCTTATTCTTTGTGCAAAATATAGGCCATATTGGTTTTGAATTTGCGCAATTAGTATTGTTATTATATTATCAAGTCCAACAATTCAATTCATTTATTTTTCGTAGTAGGATTTCACAATCTCTTTATGACGTCAAACAATTTACATTTGCATTGTGTACATATTCGTTAATAAGTTACTAATTATTTAAACATACAAATTAATTCCACGGGTCGCGTTCATTGAGATAATCAACTAAATATAATATGAAATATTTTTTACAAACAATTACAATAATGAGAAAACTTTGGCCCCACTAATTAGCTAAGATACAGAAACGAACATTACACCAATTTTTTAGGAGACTTGGAGACTGTTCCCCAATCCCTCCTATCAATGCCCAGCAAAGGGCCGTATAAAGGCTGGATGGTAATATACGTAATGAAGAGATAAAATAAAACGCGACCTTTTATTGATTTCTTCTAGAATTATTCCAGGTAAAAACATAGTGACAATAAACCGATAAAATAAAATGGGAAAATGTTCACTGAAATATTGGATTTTTAATGCACGTATATTTTTCAGTGTAATGAAATGTCATGCACAGCGGCGCGTAATTACAGGAAGTGCGGTATTTAGTAGCTGGGGTGCAGTTTAAGCGATCGTAACCCATTTTAATACAGGTTTCTATCTAAAATCTGTGTATTGAATTGGATACAAACTGAATGCGAGCCCACGTTAGGCGACTTCATGATTTGTAGGTGCGGAGGCGGTACGATATGAGAAAACTGTCAGCTGTCAATGCCAACTGTCAGTCGAGTCCTCAGAGTACCCAGAGTAGACGTCAAATAATAATACCGCTAAGAGCGAGAAAATCATAATTATACTAAATTGAATAAGAGCGACAGAGAGGGATATATCATTTGTTGTCCTTGTCATAGTTCCGCTTTTCTGTATTAGCCTCAATGTCATCTAAACGTCAAATCAAGTAGTTTGAGGCAAATAAACTTTGACTTAGGAAACTCTGGACGCGAACTGTCAACATTACTAGCGTGTCCATTTTGCGGCTATATTAGAACTAAACATGGCGGATATAGCGCTGTCCCGATAATCAACATTTTTATCGATATTATAGACAGATCTTAGAACGTATTGGTTTCCTAGGATGTTATTAGATATATATGAATAATAGTGACCTCTTTTCTATGCAGTTTTCTTTAATGATTCTATGAAAGAGGCATTTACTTTACGGGATTTCATGATTAAAGTTACTAGTAAAGAGTTTCTTTACTATTTCGCTAAATATCGTGTATTAATTACATGCAGTCAATAACGGCATGTAGCATAAATAGATCTGCCGGTCACCAATAATAAAAACCTACTAGACACCCTCAAGTATGCTGGATGTATCCCATTAGTTTAGTTTTGGAATATGCTAATAATACTATATACTTTGTATAGATGTTATTTCGTCTTATCATTTCACCACCACCACAGATTAGGGGACAACTAACCAAGAGATAACCACAAATTAGGTATATTAAAAGGTTACTATTGAAACAACGTGAGTTCAAGATATTTTTATATTAATAATTTACACAGGTCTTTATTTTTCAATTCAAACAACTACCACTAGTTTCATTCTCAGTTATATTGGAACTAACCATTTTTTCTTCTGAAATTCACTTCTTGGCAACCTTTAAAAATATAAATCACCGAATCAATGAGTAGGTATAGTAAGTCATCACAATTCATTATCGATATATTCAGGAAAAACCCTAGCTACTGCTTCAGGGTAACTTTTAGTACGAAAATATTGAAAATAAAGCTAAATCCCACTACAAAATACAAATTATCTTAATCTGTACACTAATTATGCTATGATACATGTGTCTCGTTCTCGACAATGTTCATTATCCAATATTTCAATAGGAAAACATAACAAAGGTATGCAACGACAAACTTTTCTGTTTCTGGCTTTGTCTTAAGCCACATCCTGTTATGCTAAACTAAGGCATGATCGCAGCATTTAACTTCAAATTCCTTTAAAGTCTTGTGCGGTTTTTATTTTAATAACACTGTTTATTTTATAACTTCTCAATTTTTATTCCACTCACTGACAGGTCGTGTACTGCTCAATTGACGTATGATTGACGTACCGGGGAACATAACATGGCGATTTTGTGCCTCAGTAGCTTTGGTATAAATAGAACAATACGCCCGGTCCATTGAATTCCATAGTCAAAGCAAATAAACGATTAACCGGCCAAATTAAAGAGGTTGTTCATTGTAAGCCGCCAGACGTTTAAGACTAGTTCTCAATTTAGCTGCATAAAAGCTTTTCTGTCCCCCTTGGTGAAACTCGTATAGGATCTCTATAGAAATCCTAAGGCGACTTCCTGATTTGGCGGGGCGGGAGCGATATGTCATAGGTATTTTGCTCTTTGACGTGAATTTACCTTTCTTTGATGTGAGATTTCCTCACTTGACGAAATACTGTCGTTTGCGTAGTAGTAATACCATGCGCAGAAGTGGGGCAGTACTGCATTAGTATCGGTTGACACTGACAGTTTTCTCATATCGTACCGCACCCGCATCGACAAGTCAGGAAGGCGCCTTAGTCTAAGGTCGAGTCGGTACCGCTTTTTACTCCGCCCTTACAATTAAATGTGTGCTTTCTGACTGACAGTGGCGGAAGTGGGGCGATACGAATGCAGTACTGCCCCGCTTCTGCACATGATATTGCTACTGGGCAAACGTTATACTGGCAGTATCTCGTAAATTGGGGAAATCTCTGCGATATCAGACACAAGTAAGTTGTCGTCAAAGAACAAAATAGCACATATTACAATAAACCATTTAATTCAGACTCAAAGAATCCATATTTGTTAGTACATTACATAACATAGAAACAATTAAGATATTAAGTAGTACGTGTATTATATTAAAAGTGTTCGACTAAAAAAACTGCCATTAGGATTTGAACCTTCTTGATATTTGTCGGTGCGGTATCAGTAAGTTGTCAGCCGTCACTGTCAACTGGCATTAAAGTCAGAACAGATTTTCTCTGCGTCCCTACACTTGTAGTGCTTCCTGATTGGAGTGGAATGTGCGGAAGTGGGCGGTATGAATTATAGGTAAAATACTTAAAATATGACCCGTTGTATGTACTGGAGACGTGTTTGACTAGACATTTTGTTTTGTTTGTGTTACACATTTTAAATATGTAACAGGTCATTTTCTTAAGTTTTTTTACCTATACAGTACTGAATCCCCGCCTCCGTGCGATACATTAACTACTGCGCAAATGTAATGTATGTACCTAAGTAAACTGTTAAGTGAGGAAATCTGGACGACATCGGTATTTTCTCGGTAGGGAAGAAAATACTTCATACAGGTTTCGCCCCGCGAACTCAGTAGCTTCAGCCTTGATGTTGTCATTTGCAAATTGCGCCTTATGGCTCTGCCGAAAGTATCCTTTTGCTTGAGAAAGACAAAAATATCAAACGAGTTACATAAATAGATGAGTCCGCTGCATCTCCTATTTTGGGCCACACGGACAAATGTGAACACTTAATTTCGCAATTGGCGGCTCTCGAGAACGGCAGCGTGTCTGAGTGAGGGGCTTCCAGAGTGGAACCGCCACTCATCAGTTAGTAGGAGAGCTTGCGCTTTATGTAATGGCGGGTTTACACCTAACGAACGAGGAATCCAAATGATGATGCGTATTCGTATTATAGACGGCCTGTTTAGCCTAGTTGGTAGTGACACTGCCTCCGAAGCTAGAGGTCCCGGGTTCGAATCCCGGCCAGGGCATTATTTGTGCATTTAGCACGGATTTTGTTCTTGGGTCTTGGATGTTCTCTATGTATTTAAGTATATATTTATCTATATAAGTATGTATATCGTCGCCTAGTACCCATAGTACAAGCTTTGCTTAGTTTGGGACTAGGTCGATTTGTGTAAGATTGTCCCCCAATATTAAAAAAAAAATGTATTTTTTTTACCTGGATTGAAACTTATTTTGTAATATTTAATTTTTAGTGTGAAATACATGAATCAGAATCTAAATTAACCAGCATATTCCTGACCATGTTTTGAAAATAAACTTATTTACTTTTTTTGTTAGATACCTTCGTCCTGCAGTTGCTGTTTTCAACCATTAGTGATTATGACAGCAGCGTAAGAAGTATACACTTAATATACGTAATTTACGGTTCTGTCCCCTATATAACCCGCAGATTTTTTACTCCTGTCAACCTCCTGAATAGGCTGATAAAATTATTTTGGTTCGTCCCAACCCAAGCACGGTGTATAGGTATTAGTTAAGTTATAGTTAGATTTAGCTTGTATAGTATACATAAGTCATTTTAGTCTTTAAATGTAGTCTTCTCTAATACATACTTATTCTAGTTCTGCTCTTTAGGCAGACACAGGTGCTTTTTGAGACCTCATCTACTCCAAATTTACGGCTACCTATGATTTACGTTCGAATTCTAAAACTTTCTCTATGTACTATGTTCACTGACACAACTAATTATACAACTGTTGTAAATAAGACTTACTTAGTAGTTTGTTTCTTGTAGCAAAAGTAGGGGAACTTGGTTATAAGATCTGACTAATATACCCACCTGTTATTTATTAACTTACGTATGTTTACCAATTAGAGGAAATATTGACATGAGGATGCAATTTAAATTCTCCTTATTGACAACTGACAAATTAGCACGTTTTTGTCAATCAACATACGCATATTAAACGAACATTAACTAATTAAGGGTACTTATATTTGGAAATTGTTTTGTCGCGAGCAGTGTTCTTTAGGCAGCTGTATCATTACACTGCATGTCCTCAAAATCCACAAGCTGTACAATACACATTTCATACTCTTTATTACACACCTATCACAATTTAATCAGTTACGAAGAGAAACAAAATTCTCCCTCTTATGCCTTCAGGTCAATAAAACACCCTGTATAGTTTATTTTTATTGTGTCATTATCAACCTGTTTTTATCAATACGTATGTGTTAAAGATTTTAAATTTACTTCTTTTATAGATAACTTTACATTGAAAGTCGATGAATGAGAAGTCACTATGACAGTTCAAAAATGCTACCAAAATTCCGGTTCCTGGTACTTAGTAAGAAAATCAAATTCTGGAAAACTGCCGTACCTGTGTATTACCGTAATCAAAACCACATGGCAGAATTACCAAATATTATATTGTCAGTAAAACTTCATTGGCGACTTATTTGTAAACACTTAGGTAACTCGTTTTACGTCCGAACCCATTCGAAGTTCGTCAAAGTAAACGGACATTTTGCAATTGGTAACTTCTATGCTAATGATGTTAGGGTACCGCTACGAGTACGGTGATTAGGATATCTATTTACCTATGTTTGATTACTATATTATAATACGTGTTGGCAAATCATCAACTACAAGCTTTTATTTAGTTTCACCTATGCTGTTGTTTGTCTGTAATCAAATCTTGAAAGTTAAATTTGATCCACTTCCCGGTTTCCGATTGTGCTGAAATTTTGCATGAAGGTTTAAATCGGATGACAATGCAATGGCGATCTGATGATGGTGACCGAAGGTGGTCATAGCAATTCCTAAACTACACAAGATAAACCCACCGTGTTTGGGCTCATTCGAACCGACTCATCAAGTAGTTTATGATCATGGAAAAAAGCACAGTCGGCAATAAAAGCTTGTACCAAAAATGATTTTTTTGACTAAAAATTAATTTTCGTTTCAGGTTAATTTAGTAAATCAAAGTAGCCAATAAGTAACTGTCAAAATATGACAAATGACCAGGGGTCGTACTTTTCGTGCCGGTGACGTCACGCTCCATATAGGATGAGTTTAATTAGTCTTATTGTAATCAATCAACCATAATTTCACCAAACCATATGTATATACAATTTTTATTTACAATTATGTCCCCATTACAAACGCAATTTCCCTGTCACATCACAACTTATAAAGTACAACATTAGGTAATACTGCAAGTTCTTGTGACTGGTTCATGTGTAATATCAGTTATTACCAATAATTAAACAAATCTCGTCATCATAGAGAGTTTACGTTCATATTTAGATTTAACATTTCTATAACCTGTTATAAAACTTGAAAGACTATGAGTACCTCACCTGCTTATAAATTAAAATTGTAAATATGAAAAGAAATCCGTAATAATCTTCGGATGCAATAGGTCGTATAACAAAAAATATCATTATAAATGCATGATTAAATGATGATGATTAAATATTAATAATTACCATAACACCAATTGTAATCCTCCTATATGCAGTGTGACGTCAATTTTTTACGTCACCGGCACGAAAAGTACGACCCCTGCAAATGAATTTTTATAGTTTTCATATTAAAACGGGTGAGGTGATAGGTGAGGACGAGTCCGTTTGTGAATAAGAGGGTTGGACAAAAGTTGGACTCCCTCAAAGCTGCATGGGGGGTAAATGCCATAATCGCCATGCTTGGCATGCGGGTTGGCAATAATGGATTTCTTGGCTTTCACTCAATATGTATAATAAATAGATACTCTGCGGAACCGTCAGATGATATTCAATGTAATTTTCCAAGTTTTGATAGACACTTGGTAGGTAATTAAGAGCCTCGAACAAACTCGAAGTAAATAAGCCGAACAATAGTACTCGTGAAGGTTTTTAAACAGTTTAGCAGTAAAACTGGAACGTGCCGGCCCTTCAAATAATTAGTTTTTCGTACTTTATAGACTTCTTTACCAGTTCTTAGGTATCACGTTGGCTGATGAAATACAAGTACTAAGTTGAAGTTGGAGATTTAACGAAATACTTTGTTGCTGTTTAAAATGTTCCCCGTCTAAAGCACTGGGTTTACAAAATATTCTCTATTTCTGTTTCATACAAGGAGGGTAGCAACTAAGTTTTACAAAATATTAGGTATTTATTTTATATACAAGGGACGTGGCAACCAAACTTATAGCCAGCGTAATAAATTGCATTGAATAATAAGCAGTCAACGTAGCCTATGGAGCCTTGCGACTCTAGCAGAATCACAAGCGTGCGTCCGGCCCTTTATTGACTTCGATTCGTTGTGTTGACAGCTAGAGGCATATACAGTGTACACGTCCCTTACTCTCAACATATACACGTCGCTTACTCTCAACATATGCAAGTACCTTACTCTCAACATATGCACGTCTCTACTCTCAACATATGCACGTCCCTTAATCTCAACACATGCACGTCCCTTACCCTGAAAATATGCACGTCCCGTACTCTCAACATATGCAAATTGCTTACTCTCAACATATGCAAGTACCTTGCTCTCGACATATGGTACGTCGCTTACTCTCAACATATGCAAGTACCTCACTCTCAACATATGCACGTCTCTTACTCTCAACATATGCACGTCCCTTACTCTGAACATATGCACGTCCCTTACTCTGAACATATGCACGTCGCTTTCTCTACACATATGCACATCCCTTACTGTAAACATATGCTAGTTTCTTAGTTTCAACACAGCGCATTCTCGGGAGCTCCAGCGTCCTTGCTCATCACCAGGAATACAACACACATCGTTGCATACCTAAAAATCAAGTAGTAGTGTTATTATTTTAGGATTTTTTTTATTTTTTGTTTGTGTTTTTTGTATATATGGTTATTAATATCACTCCAGTAGAGTGACCAAGTACACATAAGCTACTTTTGAGATATTTTTTTTTCAATTAAAACTATTTGGTAATAATTGCTGAAGTGCTCGATAGTGTACCATTAAATTTTTTGCTCCTAATACAGGCCACACCCTGTATTAATACTATATACTGCTGCGTAAGATGAACTACTTCCTGAATTACACCTAAGAGGTTAAATGGCAAATTACTGCACCTATTTGCTTACCAAATTTACTGTACATAAAAAGCCTACACACAAACACATTAAGCAAATTCACGAAACACTAACAAACTCGCGATACATGTAAAGTTTTTGAGTATTATGTGAAATTCGCATGACTTGTAAATGAACTTGATAGTAGGTGCTAATCCCCATATAAATAGATCGCAAGAGTTAGAAGCCATTACAAAGTTTAGCCGCGTGATAGAAACTCTCCTTATACAAAAGAAATAACATTTTAATGCATTTTTATTTTTTTACTCAAAAATACTAGGAGACATCTGCGGGTCCCTCATTCTCAACACAGCGCACCCCCAAGTCAATAAAGGGTCGGCAACGTACTTGTGATTCCTCTGGAGTCACAATTGTCCATAGGCTACGGTGTCTGCTTACCATCAGGCTGGCACGGGGTAAGCTTGTTTGCCACCGTCGTAGTATAAAAAAAAATACTAAGTGCATCACAAAAACTTTGTAATGGAAATATGTTCAACAACTGATATTATACATATACATATGCATACTCCCAATTATCTACAAATTGATCTTTCTTTTCTACAAATTCTTCCCAGGGCGCCACACTTCTAAACTTCATATCGAAACCGGCATTATTAAAAACTAAACCGTTGCACACATGACACAGCCACCCAAGTAAACAGCAATATGGAGCTGTAGCGTGGTCTCCGACGTGTGGACATGCCCTAATAATGGAGTCTTACGTAAGGCAAGCATGTGGACGAGCGATATACCAAATCGAAATATCTACGAACGGTATATTGTGTGTTCTAGCATACTTCATATTTTATTTATATTAGTCCCGTCAACCTGTTCTTTTATCTATTTAGTATTATGAAATGAAACTTGTATTATTTTGTTATTTTCGTTATAATCGCATAGCGGAATTGTTAAAATTTGGTATAGTGATAAGAGTCCTTGATAGAATAAAAAGATAAGTATGTTCTTTTTACCAAGGCTTTATACCTAAAGGGGTGAAACGGGGGATGGCAACTTAGATAAACATACAAGTGGCGTAACTCGCGTGAAAATGTTTGTTGGATTTTGCCGAAGTCATTGAGCAGGGCAATTCCATAATTCCATGGTAACACAAGTTATAGTAGAGTCCGAAAATAGATGCACGAGCAAAGCGATGAAAAAATGTAAACACGACTTTATTGTTAAGGGCACAAGGTTACACAGATATTTGAAATCTTTGGATAAGTCTCTACATTTATGATGAAAAAAATTATTAATTTGTTCAGGTAGCCAAGAATATATGATAATGATAAAGCTAGATCATTTTGAAATAAGGAATAGATGGGTATTTAACTTATTTTATAACTCATGTTATATACTGCGAGATGCTTACTTTGTAACACGAGTTTCTACCTATTCGTTAGAAAATTTTGCTGAACCAATGCAGTATGGTTTTTAACTTACACAGGCTACGTTTTGGACAGTATTATACAAACCACACACACAGGATAGGGTAATCAATAAAAATAAGAACCAAGTACTAAAGTATAGGCGTTTTTTGTAACGTGGTACAAAATATGACGTTGTACTCCTCTTCCAGAAAATAAATTAGAATTTTGTCATTGTGTATCGGGCGGTAATGACGGCTTTACAGCCAAGTCCATACAAATGTATTAAATAAATAAATAGGAGCACCCGGCTACTAAACCCCTGAGGGCCCGAGTAGTTATTTACCTTCACTGATCGACATCCGTAAAGGGCGTTCTAATGAGTTCTGTTCGCCCCTAATCAACGCAGAGGCGGACTTTAACCGGTGTATTAGTAAAATAGGAAAGCGGTTACCGAATACGGCAAAAACAATTCGGCGAAAGCCGAACTAAGGCAATTTTATGCCTTGGTGCGAATCCGATGCGATATCAAAAATTGGCAGCTGTGAGTATCAACTGTCTATGTCTACTTCGAGTCAAAGTCAATATATATTCTTTGCTGCACGTCCTTACATTTCAGTGTGCTTCCTGATTGGTGCAGAATACGTGAAATTGATTTTTATCGTCTACTAGTCAGTTGGTGCCTTTTTCGAGAGCTAACACCTGTATAGGTATAAAGCGACACTGACAGTTTTCACATTCCGTACCGCTTCCGTACTGACAAACCAGAAACCCTTAATTAGATTTTTATCACAAAATACAAGTAATTTGCTGTCTCAGTCTTGGATCTGTAATCTGTATTCCACCAAAACATAAATTTAATGTGGAAAAATAAGTCAAGTTCTCAAGTCTGGCACTCAATTGTTTACAGTAAAGCCAATTCACTGCGGCTAAATGCATTTTAATCTTTACTCAACTTGATAGTTTTCTTAAATATCCAACAGATTTCATGGTTTTATAATACACATTTATGGTAAACAAGCTAATTTTAGCTAAATAAAAAAAAATTGACGAATGTTCAGACAGCATATTAAAATTTATACCCCACCACCACCACCATATCAGCCCATAGACGTCCACTGCAGGACATAGGCCTCACCCACTTTCATGGGGGGTAAATGCCATAATCGCCATGCTTGGCATGCGGGTTGGCGATCGCAGTATCTCCACCGCATTCCAGGGATGCTGCTGCCCAACCCCCGGTGGCCTTGGTCGTAGTTTTAGGACATGCCCGGGTCCTACAATTTATAAAATTACAAAATAAAGGAAAAATCGTCGTTGTGCTTTTAAAGAATTAAGTTCCTGTCAAGAGCAATTATGCTACGGTACGACCATTTATGAAACTGACACTAACAAGCTGTAAGCTGAGCTGAACAGATTGGAAAATTCTTTGAAAGATTTAACAAATAAATATGTAATATTCCTGACGCAAATTAGTGAACATATTCTGGCAGCGGATGAACTGCTGATGCTGCCACGATAACGAGGAGCTGTGGCACTATAAAGAGGAATGTTTGAAAGCACTGCTTAGCAAACATACCCTCGTGTGCGTGAGCTTGGGCTCCGGCAGGCTCATCTTCTACCCGGAGATGCAGTTTACTTATCAGTGTCGGACAGCAGCTTGCCAGTGTCACTGGATAAAATAACCCTAGCCTTAAAATAAAACTTTGGTTTTCTCAAATAGGATAGGACGAGGATTAGGCAAAATTTTATATTTGTAACCCTTGGTCTTTCATTGTCATCGAATCAAAATCGGCGAAATCGCATCCTAATGCAAAAAAACCTCTCACCCAAAACTTATATACCTGTACCTTTTCCGTTCCGACACGAGTAAAATTAATGACTTATTTATTAATAGCAAAATAATTCTGAGCGCCGCTAGAAATTAATTATGAGCAAATTAGCTCCACTCATTTTTAAGTGTAATCGCAGAGACCTAGACGACGGAATAACTTAGGTATTTACTCTGAATCAAGTGTTAAAATGGAGGATATTCTTTTTGGGGTTCTGTACAAGGAATCAAAGAAAATTGTAATGTAAACATATTATTCACGCCGACGTAAGGGTACAATATAATATGGAAACAAGAAAAGCTTTAGGCTACCTCTACACGTAAAATGGGAATGCAACTTTGTTGCCTAGCAAATCCCATCGTGCGGGTTATCGTTGGATAGCTCGTCCTTTCATTTAATCTGCAAGCCATTGTAGGAAAAATATAGAATGTGTAACAATATTTTTCGGGTTTACATCACAACAACAATTATTTTCCATTCCGAAATTGCAGATGTCCTAGTGATTTTGACAGATGACCCCTGACGTTACACAATTCTGCCACTGCATGTGCTGCACTGTGCTGTGATACTTTTATTTTACATCACCACGTAAATACTTCGCTCATATCCAATCATAGCCAGCTAAGTAAAAATTACAAGTTAATGATTTAATGTACTTGAAAAAGCAAACTTGAGTACAATTTCCATTGACTAATTATTTAGACAAGATGTTAGTTATGTCAAATACATAGTAAATACATATAAGATAGTGACATTTTGTGTTAAGTAGCAATCTTATATTTACACATAATGTCACGGGTGGACAGCTACGGAACCCTAGCTATATTGTACGTAGCCCGACATGCACTTGACCGCTTTTACTTTTTTGATCTTCGAAGTAATCTTTGCTTGATCGTTGGCATAATACTAATAAATGCTTACTTCTTAAAATTAGAATGAATAAAGAAAATAACCGTTATTAATTATATTTCGGATTTGGGTTCGTCATAATCCCGGTGAGGAACGGAATCTAAATATCACAATTAAAAATACCTCATGTTAGCATTTTAATTTAGAATAGCATTTATTCGGGATTGGCATTAATCAAATTAGGAAATCTACTGGGTTTTTGCGCGGATCTTTCCCTCATTGAGCTTTATCTGTTGCTTATATACCTAACAGATATCCGATTACTCTTGAAGTATACGTAATATAACCACAGTCGATTGCGTCCGTTATTATCAACGTAGCAAATTATATTTTGGCATCCCCCGGTCTGCGGAATACCTAAGCAGCAATTTAAGGTTAATGTTATTTTTATAATATTAAAGTCGAGAACCTAAAACAAGAGTGTCTGAAGTATTTGAATCCTTGTTCGTTAGGGGGTTGCCTCGTGTAGTCAAGATAAAATATATTTCCATAAGGTCGGTGTTCGTCTTGCAATGAGAGAGAGAAACATGAAATATAAGCCTGTATACTCCTTATCCTTGGGATCCCTCAATTCAATTGCGATCAGTTTGTTTATAATTTATACTACTATTAACGTATAGTTTAGATTGCTAAATAAGCCGCCGTCGCAATAAGAATTTGTGATTAAGGAGCGCGAACCGGTCTGAAACATGTCAAGTGATATTCGACCTTAAAGATGTGAGTGACCCGTTTTATTAAATTTTAATCTCTGAATCTCACGGGACTTTTCCATGCTATATGTGTCTGATAACTCTTAACGCTTAAACCGCTGAAGCGATTTGGGTGAAATTTGGTATGGAGTTATTTTGAGCCCCAAAGAAAAACAAAGGATAGATTTTTTCCCGAAATTCACCCCCTGAATTGTCGGGCAGAAATTTATATGGAGGTACGATATAAACGAGTCCCACGCGGATGAAGTCGCGGGCAAAAGCTTATAGAATAATAATAAATATCAACATATCACACACTTTTCGGCTTATTTATTTACAAGATTTTGCCCGCGACTTAGTCCGCGCAAACTTCCACTCCCTATAGATGAATTCTTTTCGTTCTTTTTTTAGATAGACTGATCAGCAATTGGCCTTAGTCTCACCAGATGGAAAGCGATAACAAAGCCTAAGATGTTGCTGACTGATTCAGTAATGGCCTATTCACTCTTATCTTGAAGAGACCCAGATTGTATGTAGGTTATAAACTGCTTACCTCCAATAAATTTAACAAAATCAAATATTTATTGACCCAAAAGAGCCAATTCCGATGAGTGATGCTTTCCGGTGCATTCGGCACTAAACTCAAAATACACCAACACTCAATACGAATACGACCCATTATCTAAAAAAACTATTCTCAGAACGAATGAAACCCAAATTAACATATTATTTTACCAAAATCGACCCCAATATGAGTCAATTTCAAATGGATTGAAGCTCATAAACGCTGATACACAGAAGGCTTCATTCCCTAAATTTGAAATTGCAGAACAACCGATTCCCATATTGATTGATTCACGAAACGGCCTGTTCCCAGAATACACTAAATTCTCGATTGTAATACTCGTACCTTTAGAAAGCTTCTGCATTGCGTCCGATCAGAATCCGATAAGCTATCCGTCTCTTTCGCAAATACGACATTTTATGAAAATAACATAATCGAATAAGCGAGATAATTTTTTTACAGTTTCATTTTTTGCAGTTATTTTCTGTTTTGACGAACATCTTACCAAACCTAACTTACGTTTTCATATAATTTCAAAACACGCTGGCAGACACGGAATAGATGCATTTTGGGTGAATTTCTGTGAGCACGGCAAACGCTAAGTGCTACTTTATGATAAATCCTTTGCCGGCAACTGCGGTTAACACTGCAAATACTGGAACTCGCCGCTCCACGTCGAGTGCTCCTAATCAAACGGATGCTGTGACTACTGGAATGAAGAGCATTGTGGGTCTATTTGGCTACAGTTACAAGCCAGACCACTATCCAAAGCATCAAATAGAAATTGCCTCTGGCAGTCCGTGTTTCACGAGTGTGTCCATTACTGTTCGGTTTTTGATATTCAAAGGTCTCATGATCCTCTTGAGGAACTATTCCTTGAAGCCTTTAAAATGTAACAAAAGGAATAGCGCACATGGCAGCTTCTCGGTTTAATTGTCTAGTTAGTACCTACGAGTAATAAGGCCTCACTTCTTGATGTTTTAAAACAGAAAGACTGTAGGTGGTGCAACTATATAGTAATACCAGAGAACCAATTTACTAAACTTGCATACAAAATATTGACTCAAATATATACATCTGTAATATAGTTACATAAATATTTATATAATATACATTACATTGACATACAAAAATACATAATTATAGATGAATACATATCTATACATATAATAAAACTGAAGAGGGTCGAAAGTCTGTACATGGAAGATATTCGAAAAAAAGTTGGCTGGGGATACTTAGAAACGATAACAAAACACGTTCCAACAGTTTTTAGAATTTTTGTCTGTTTATATGAACTTTACTAATCTGTCGAGTAAATACCCGGTCAGGTTTTAGGCTATAAATATTGTGCAGATTTGGATTAAAAGGGGGTAAAAAGAGGGGTCGAATTTTGTATGGGAACTCCTATAATCCATGAGTTACAGGTATGAAAATTGGTAAGCATATACTTGATGATAAAGGAAAAACATCCTTATTCAAAATTTGTGAAATGCTAAGATAGAAACTGAAAAAAAAAGTAAACGCAAACGCTGCGCCGCGGCGCTGCCCAGTGTGCACGCCAGCAACCACGGTCTCTTCAAAACATGCAATTACAATGTACTTTTGCCGTTCACTTCATGTGCACTCACTTTATACCATAATCCCACAACTTAATATTATAAATGCGAAAGTTGACTGTATATTATTAAATAAACTAAATTAAAACCTTACAAATCTAAAAACCTAAGTCTAAAATTGGCCCCTGTGGCATGGTGCCGAGGATGCTGGCAGCATTTCCTCGCTGGATCGCAATACTTATGCGTTGGGCGAGGAAGCTGCCAGCTCTTTTGTCCCCGGTTACATCGACCAGCCGTTTAGCTAACTCTTTAAACAGTTTCTGCGCTGCAGGGCCCCACGGACCAAGAGTCTCAACTCCAAAAGCAACGAAGTTGTAGTTGGCGTCGAGACTCCTGTATTTGCGTCTTTTGAGGGCCTCAGCCGCCTCCGCCGCCGCGCCTACTTTGTGTGTGGTACCGTGGAGATGGGACGGCGCCAGCGTGTCCACGCAGGTAGCGTCCCACACGAGCACTCGTCCCATCTTCCACGGTATAAGTGACATGCCGTCGGGCCTCTTGCCATCGTCTCTGGCAATACCGCTAGGCTCTAGTATTGCCGGTACGTTGACGGTGGCGAGAGACCGACGGATTATGTCGTTTATAGCGGCGTGACGCGAAAAGCGGCCTGCGCTACGCTGGCAAGATAATCCGTGGTGCCCCAGCCGGTCGACATCACTGCCACAGAGGCATTTATGCGGCGCGCATACTGGGACTCCTAAACGCAGCCCGACCGCCAGACGGAGAATATTTTTATCTAAATGGGTACCTGTATTAGGCGACGGGAAAGCATTTAACCAATGTCCAGCCTCCCTGCAGCCCGCGGCCATCAGTCGCGCACGATCTGCTCCTGTTGCGTCGTCTACAAGAGAGGTGTATTTCAGTTTGCACAAAACATCATCCCAGCCCCTTTGCGTTTTGGGGTTAAATGGAAAATTTTGCCCCGGGCAGGCCAACAGCCAGGCATTTCTAGCGTCGTCCAAGTCTGAGATCTCATAGTTTGCGGGCGAGGCCCTTAAGATTTTTCCTACGAGATCACCAGAACTGTGAGCAGACGATAGAAAAGCCGGCAGTGCAACACAGGAAATGCGAAAGTTTAGATGTTTGGATGTTTGTTACTGAATCACGCAAAAACAGTTGAACAGATTAAGATGATTTGCATGCTAATAGTATACAATCTGGATTCACTTATATATATTATAAGTGTACATTTTGTCCCGATGATCTTCCATCAAAGGGATATTAAATCAGGGATGCAAGTAAGGTCCATGAAACGGGGTGATTTAATCGTCATACGCCATTCTACGATTTAAGTTTCAGCCAATTGGGAGTATAACAGCGTGTCAAGAAATTTAACTTAAAGCATAGCAGAACTGTAAACAAGTTGACGATTCATTATGTCAAAACCGAAGTATCATAATTCCTTCTGATTGTTGACGCTATTTTTGAGCACAACCTTTTCGCAATTAGTTCTACTTTGCGTGTACTTATACATCAAAATGCATTTGCGATAATTTGGCATTGTTTTTATTCATATGCTTAAATACAAAAACAGCTGTTTCAATGTACACTTTGTAACGTCGATGTACCGTTTAATTTTGTCGTGCGTTATTTTTTACGTAATTGTTGACCCTTCAAACCATAAAAACTGTTTGATATAAGAGATCACTTGAGCTGGGCAGCGCAATCGTCAGCATAGACAGTTGGAGCATCTTAGATGTACACTTAGAAGAGGGTCGAAAGCCTGTACATGGAAGATACTCGAAAAAAAGTTGGCTGGGGATACCTAGAATCAATAACAGAAATCGTTTCAACAGTTTTAAGAATTTGTGTCTGTTTGTCTGTTTATATGTCTCGACATCACGTGAAAACGAACGAATGGAGTATAATTTACGCTCATTAATATGGCAACTGGATCTTCGACGACGACATAGCTCGGTCTTCGGCCTCGCATGCCTTGCCACTCTCCTTCGGCTTTTTAGTCATCAACCTTTCATGAAGAATCTACTCTGTTGGGAGGCTCGGCCTTCAGCCTCGCGTGTCTCGCCTCTCTGCTTCAGGACTTCGGCCCTCAGCCTTACATGAGAAGCCCGCTCTGTGTGATTATTCTCGCATGCTTTGCCGCTCTGCTTCCGGCCTTCGGTCATCATACTTACATGAAGAACTCGCTTTGTTGGGATAACGTTTTACGGCAGAACTGTGTAGCGAGACTTATACCATTGTACAATGTACATGTAATGTTTTTGACGAGATTCATTCGTCTAAAATCGGTACATTTGTTATTCCGAAATAAGTACTTAATCATCATCATCCTCAAATCAAGTATCATCATCATCATCTGAGTCGTTATAGCCGCGGGTGGGCCTTAGGCCAGCCTGGTCAAGCAAATATCTCCAGTCCGATCTATTCGTGGCTTTCCTTCTTCAACATGTCACCCCTAAGTTCCCGGTGTCCACCTGAGCTTGAGAAAGATTGCATGGGAAAACAAATCATTCTAAGGCGATGAAGAATTATACGCGGACTGACGAATGACGAATACCTACTTAACAGATACTTTAAGAATTCCGTTGACTCCCAGCAATCAACAGCGTTCAGATATTTAGAGGCGAATTTCCTGTTTAATTTTAAGTGGAAGACAAAAATCGCTTAAATTGACAATTTATTTAGCCGTCCATAGTGTGTAAATAAAGTGATTCAACAAACTTCGTTGATACACAATTATTTCATTTAATTATAATTAAATCAGTCAGCTGTCACTTTAGGACCTTTCAGATTGAAGTACGACTTTTCTAAGGAAATATTAGTTTAGCTCGTTTTGAAAAGGTCACTGTGTAGGTACTGATTCCTGTCATATATACTTTGCCTTAATATTAAATAGTAATAGAATAGATTTTCTACTCAACCTCCGATAACGAGTGCACCACTATCCTGAACGAGGCCAAAGGCATGTGGATGCAGTCTTGTCCTGGTGTCCCTCTTCCGGTTTGCCTCAAGTCGCAAAAACAGTGGGACGAGCCGCTATGTAAGTCAACTAAGAACTCACTGACACTGCCCAGAGTTCAGCAGAGCGCGCTCGTCTGCTCGCAGTTGCGGAACCGGAAGCTGGATATTGGCTCCACGCATTGCCATCAGCCAACATTGGTACCCTGCTTGACAAAATGACCCTCACCTTAGCCACCTGCTTGCAACTAGGCACTAAAACCAATGAGCCCCACCGCTGCTGCTGTGGCGCCATGGTTAACGAGCTTGGCAACCAAGGCTTGTCTTGCCAGAGGAGCGCAGGCCGCATCTCACGCCACGCGTCTTTGAATGATGTCATTCGGAGGGCGCTTGCTCCGTTAACGTGCTGGCCATCCTTGAGCCGAACGGTATCGCACGTGACGATGGCAAGCGCCCCGACGGTATGTCACTCATTCCATGGAAGTTGGGGAGGACGCTTGTGTGGGACGCCACCTGCGTTGATACGCTCGCGCCATCCCACCTACAGGCGACTTCTGTCAAGGCGGGGGCTGCGGCGACAACGGTGGAACAGAACAAGCGGCGCAAAAATGCTGCCCTCGGTGAGGGCTACATGTTTGCGCCGTTTGGGGATGAAACTCTGGGACCGTGGGGGCCCAGCGCCTCACAGATACCTCAGGTGACCAGAGGGCTGGCAGCTACTTCAGCCAGAGATTAAGTCTGGCCATCGAAAGGGGTAACGATGCCAGTCTTCTGGGTACCATAGCCCACGAAAGGGAACTTGGGGACCATTTTTTATTTATAAGTTTATTTTTAAGTTTACTTTTAGTTTATTTTTTGATACTTGTTATATGTTACTGTTACTATTAAATAAATATATATTTTAATAGTAATATTTACTTGTCTATGCCTTAATTCTAAAGCACATCTTTTACTAACTAAATTTATCGAACGAGATTATTTTTCTTGTTTATTTTTCCTGCGCTCGAACGTACGGAAAATAAATACATGAATAGGTAACGCCACCACCACCATATTTGCCCTAGGACGTCCACTGCTGGACATAGGCCTCCCCCAATTTCATGGGGGGTAAATGCCATAATCGCCACGCTTGGCATGCGGGTTGGCGATCATAGATCATAGGTAACGCACACAACAATATTACATCTTATGCCTTGACTGTTTTAATTTTCAATTTATTTATTTAAGCACCACCAACGGATAATACGTCTAAATAAAATCTAACTAAAAAAGTCTTAAGTACAAAAATCTAACTAAGAGGCTCAGCCACTTAAAGGTGATAATAATATCGGCCATGTCGGCCTGTTTAGCCTAGTTGGTAGTGCCACTGCCTCCGAAGCTAGAGGTCCCGGGTTCGATTCCCGGTAAGGGCATTTGTTTCTGTGGTGAGCAGAGACATTTGTTCCTGAGACTTGGATGTTTTTCTATGTATTTATGTATATATCTATTAAATATGTCGTCGTCTGGTACCCATAACACAAGCCTTATTGAGCTTACTGTGGGACTAGTTCGATTTGTGTAAAAATTGTCCCAATATATTTATTTATTTATTAAAAAAAAAATATATCAACATTGGCATCAATATCAACATTTTTATACATTTATCTCTTACTACGAAGTATATTACCAGCACTCTAATCTACTCTCCATTTGCAAAAACGATTGACGAGGCTCAATTAGTACTAGTGTTGTTATCACAAAAGGGAATACTTTCACAGCGTTTCATACGTCTTTTACCAAGGGAAGACTTTTTACGATAACTCAAAAACGAAATTAATTTTGTACTAAAGCAGTAACGCTGCTAACGAACGAACGAATTTGGAACTCAAAAACGGCTTAAGTAATCATATCCGCTATAGTTTTCGTTGAAATTCTTTATTAACTTTAACGTGCATGATTTTTTTTCATATTTTTTGGACCCATAGTTCAAAAGTTAGGGGACACAATTATTTATGGAGTGAATTTTTCCGAAAATATTCACTTTATCAAAAAATGTTGAAGACTTCTATTTATTTTGAAATACCTATCCAACAACACCCCACACTATAGGAAGCAAAAAAAATATAATGCCCACATAACGGGTACGAGAGGTACACTTAAAAAAATTTTTTAGATTTTGTTTTACGACTTTGTCAGTTTTATTGATT